>OU696698.1:15196290-20196290 GCA_916050605.2 Platycheirus albimanus | reverse complement strand
GCTAGACTGACCATTTTGCGAATGACGCCAGGCTCTCCTCAAGTATTATAAGTTCAGGGGTCAACAACTGATTGTTCTACTTCCTTGTTACAGCAGACAAGTGAAAACACATAGCAAAAAAAGATGCATAGAAATCTGCACAGAAGGACCAGAGATGCTCTCGAGCTCACCGAGCAGAAGTATGAAGGAAGGAACATCGGTTTATCAAAATACAAACGAAGAAACATGGAAGTTTACGATTGGAGAAATAGAGACATGTCTCAGCAGGAGCGATGAGGTTAAGATTTCTACCAGAAGAGGGTCCAAACTGGAGTCAACGAAGACGTGAAAGGGCTTATCGTAGTAGGCTGGAATACTGTCAGAGATGCTGTCCCCAGTTTCGAGCTGTTCAAACTGGAAGGCTATGACTAAGTCAGAAGCATCAGTATGCTTAACATCACCTACAAGGTCATTTTAACCATATTATGTGAACGACTAAATCTATTCCAGTGTCACCGATGTTGTTGTGGTTAAAAAGTCTTTTTGACATGTCATAAGCATAATCTTCTAAATTTCCGTAAAACAACACCATCATAGACAGCTTTGACTCCAGCTACCCAGGCTCTGCTATCAACTCAGACAACAGAACCAGAGAGCGAGGAACAACTCTTGCTAGTCACTGTTTCGTTAGGCAAAGAAAGCTATTGAATAGAAAAGCCCTCCCTCAATCATCTCCCGCCCTATGCCCAGCCCATGGACACCCATGATGGTCCGGCTTGGAAGGTCTCTAAGTTCATCCTCGAGGCATGGCACCCAAGAAGATAACTGAATTTAACCAAAATATGACTTGCTAAAGTAAGGCGTGGCTGAAGAAGGGTCGTCGGTAGAGATCTTGATCAAGATTCTTTGTCAAAACGCACTTGTCAGTGATGCACTACGTTCTAAATTACCATTTGAATCTTAAAGTTTCCCTTGAGTACTTTCTGTTCTTCGATTACATAAAAATATTCAAAAATGACATCACCTAACCTCAAAAAAACACATTTTGGTGTAAAAGGCTTTCACTGATGGAAATTGATGTAGGTAATTACACCTCGACCACAGAACGAAAAACAAAACCATTTCGTCTCCATTCTTTTACAACAAAAAAAGGTGCTTACATACTTAATGACTATCAATTATAAATCCCATCCAACAACAAATTGAGCACGAAAGAAACAAAATTTAAGTCATTAACGGAAGTGTCCGAATCTAACTTGGTTTTGGCGTGAGAAGTATAAGACCCATCCGAAAGATATAATAACTCATCACACTTTCCCACGCAATCATTTTTATATTTCTATCTTTTCAGCCACCCCAATTCTGCGATTGAAGATACAAATAGATAAAAAGATACAACCGACACACATTTTCTAATATTTTTTTTGTATGTATCTTTGGGAGCTTAAGCTGAATCTACGAGCGTTCTTTTCTGAAATGCCAATGCAATATACGAATTGGATTTGCTGGCAGTGCGATTTGTATGACTTTCAACTTATTTTTTACCGTCTTTATGACTGCTTTTTTATTTTTTTTTTTGCTTGCATAAAAAAAAAAACTCAAGGCCTCTATCGCATCGCTCCATTACCGTCCGTCGTCTATCTTCTTTCTATAAACTCAAGAATTTTTTTATTTGTCTATGAGTTCCAAACAGTTTTTCATATAGCGAAACCTTTTGGGGCACAAATATTGACACAGGCGTCTTTCACTCGTTCGACCCACAAGGCAAGGTGTATCTGAAGCACACTTTGGTATATATCTTGATGTATCTGCGTGTCTCTAGTGGGTATGAAAATTGAGAAATTCGATGGATATCTTTTTTTCTCTCTATACCCTCTCTGCACGACCTTCGCTTCTGTCCTTTACCCAGTACCCATTGGAATATACAACGACGACCGACGATGAATAAGGGGGTTAACTCATGGCTGCCCAAACGGCATAATAATCGTCATAATCATTATCACGGGTAGATTCATATATAGCGTCATCTAGTCGAGGAATCATCCGCGTGAAAGAAGCACTTATTTATGAGTGCCTCGGGTCCATTATTTAGAGCTGAAAATTGATTTTCCATGCGGAATGGCATTCCATGTGGACGTGGACGTAAAAGTGGACGTGGACGACGACGAAGACTATACCAATATAGCCATCATTATACTTTACCGGTTGGAGCAAAGTAGTTAAGGGAGAGGAAGGGGATGGGGTGGAAAATCAAAGCCCAGGTATAAGTGTTAGATAAGAGGATCATTGATGATAAGACCGACGGAAAGTATCTATAGAACCGGATTCATTTTACGCTTTTAGCTTTCCTTCCTATATGTATCCACATCCACACGATAAATTTATATCGGAATGTGTGATGAATTTTGTAGCTGGAAACTTAGCGCCGAGTACACTTTAGCATGCATCTATTAGATGAATTTATTCAGTTGTCTAACTATGCAGCTATAGAGAGGGGTTTTTAATTGCAGAACGATGCGTTTGATTCAATAAAATAAAGATAAATTATTTTTTTAATTATTAGAATCCCATTAAATACAAGTCGATAAAATTTAGTGAAATATGGCTGTGTTCAAGTGTTTGACATTAAATCGAGAGCTTATTTCATAAGTACATTGTGGAGGATTGTTTCTTAGGTTCTTGGCCATTTCTGTGCTGGATTTCTTGTTATTTTTAGACTTGCTGACTAAATTATATTTTAATTCTCAAGGAGAATCAAAGACAGTGACTTAAGGTATGGCTTTATAGAAAAGCGTCCCATGAAAAATTATTTGATTTATTTGAAATAACTTCAAAAAAAAAAAAACTACGGAAGTTCACTATTAAAACACCCTTTAATCTGTTCCTTTCCAACGATGTCATGGCGTCTAAGTTCTTGACTTAAATTTCCTACCTTACTGACTGCTTACAATTTTTCCGCCATAAGGGATGCAAATATCTTTCCAAATCATACAATTGTGACTTTTCTGTCGATTATATAATGTGCTTTAAAAAAGAGGTGTTATTTTGATATTCAAAGAACAATAACATGTTTTGAGATAAATGATCGGATGTGTATTTCAATGTACAGAGGAAAGTATGCCATTAATAATGAAAAACAATATCAGCCAAATGGCCGACATGGCTACGTTTACACAACAATATCCTTTTCATGAAATTTTCCATCACCGAATCGCAAAGTGGTTGCTGTATGTCCTCAATAGCTTCACAAATTCCATCCTTGAGGTCTTGAATTGCCGTTGGGCTGTTGGTGCAGAAGTAAACGTTGTCCAGATCAATACCATCCAATTCCGGCCATAAAAAAACATTAATCATCTCTCGATAGCGGAATCCATTCACCGTACCTATCTGTTTCTCCAGCCTCATTTTCGAAAAAGTAAGGTCCAATGACACCGCCCAACCATAAATCGCACCAAACAGTTACTCGTTGAGGATGGACAGGCTTTTCAACAATAAATCTTGGGTTTTCCTAGCGACGATTTTGCTTTTTGACCTAGCCACCGAGGTGGAAATTGGCCTATCAGTTAAGATGATTTTTCGATCAAATTCCGGATCATTTTCATGAATTTCAAGACCCAATCAGCAAAGACACGACGCCGTTGTTTATGATCGGCCGTCTTGAGTTCTCTCTGTTAACTGAACTGTATGAGCCTTAAGCCCCAAGTCTTTATGCGAAATACGGTGTGACGACGTTTGTGGAATGCCCTATTCCAAAGAACGACGAGGAATGGACAAGCCTGGGGTTTTCTTCATAACTTTGGGCTACAGCACCAATATTCTCAGTCGTTCTTGAGCGACATGCACGGGTTTTAATTTTCACACCGCTAACTTGTTAGTAGCAGCTCAAATTCTTTCTTAAATTTCTGAAATGCGGTCCCACAAGGTGCTTCACGACGACCAACAAATGTTTTAGTTTTACGAACCGTCTCTGCCAAATTTTCACTATTTTTATAGTAAATTTTAATAATTTCAGTGCGTTGTTGAAGCAATTTTTATTAATGGCGTAGTTTCCACTTGTCAAATGTCAAAAAATTACATCTTGAAAAGTGACAACTACCGAAATAGTGGGTTATTCAAAATAACACCTCTTATTGGAAAACCCTTTATTTTATAATTAGAACGTAAGGAAAAACAAGAAAATCATATCCAGAACCCAGAAACAAAAATAGCGTTGACATTGTGTTTTGTGTCATCTTATCAATAGATTTAGTCGATGCACAACCCCATTACAAAATAGTTTTGACACTAAGATCAATAATGGTGAAAGCATAAGCAACTACCTACTCACTCTCTTTCTCTTTGTCTTTAGTTCTGTTTCTGTTTCTGTTGTGGCAAATCGTGTTTATGCAAAATTTGTCGGGAGTGCGCGGCGGGTAGTAAAAAATCGTTTTCATCAAATTTCCGTGCGATTTTTTACAAACAAATATTGAATTTGTATATTTTAACGTTTATTCAACGTACTTTAATAGTTGTTTCGAACAAAATGATGGTTTTAATGCTTCAAATTCGGTTTGAAAAGTTCGCAATTTCTTGTTTCAGTGTTTTTCTCGCGAGGAACGGTTGTGGTGATGGTGAGTTCAAAATGTGAAGTGGCCATTATTATTCAAAAATCATGGTGAAATAAATTTCAAATAAATGACCACTGCGTAAGTGTCGGGTATTTTCAGTGGTTAAATGAATGAATGTGTTTTTCGGGCGATTTTTTAAAAGAAAAATGAAATGTATTTATTAAATTATAATTAAAAACATCAAAACGGAAAAGATGGTATGAATACCACAAATTTGTTTCGAAAAGATGATGGTTTCAAGGTGGGAAGTAACCTTACATCTAGATATACGGTGTCGTGGGTCATTTCGATTAAAAAATCAAACGGGAGCGGCGCGCGGTTAATTTTATAGCTTCGTAATATTCACATGAATAAAGTGTTTTAATGTTGCGACTTCTCATTTCTTCGCTTATGTCACTGTGATGGAAAGATGGAAATATTTAGACTTCTGCAGCAAAGTACAGGTGAGCAATTTATTGTCTTGTTTTATATCTTTAAGAACTTATTTGGGGAAGATTGGTTCATAATTTAAGACTTTATAAACGCAGAGGACCAATTGCTAAAAGTCTCAAGAGTAGACAAGCTAATTCTCTGATATCTTTAAGCTGAGATCGCCTTGAAGTCGCCCTACAGTAGATCATTGCTGTGGCGAGGTTTGGTAACGAATCAGAGCAAAATCCAGGTCAACCATTGGGTTTGCCAAGGATACCTGGGTCGAACTGAGGTTGTGTTCAAATAACAATGCCAGTGACAACGATAAAGCTAGCTGTTCCTTGAACCATCATGTAACTTGTCAGTGTTGCAGGCATTGCTAAGAGCAGGTCACCAAACAATCGACCTACGTCGAAAGAATCATTTTCGATTGAAGGCCCCATTTTTTGCCGAATCAGGAACTAAGTTCGCCGGTCAGCTAGTTTAAATTTAATTTTTTGTTAATCACTCTGATACATTCACTACACATTCGTTGTTTTCTGACCCTCATTCTGTTTCCACATGTAGTATACTATATTCTGTTTTGACTTTTATAAATTTAAAATCACAAAATATGAGTTTAAATTTTACCTCTTATAATTCACATCATGTTGCTGCAAGAATACACTTTATTTCCTATTTTGGTTCCACAAAGTATTAGCATATGATGTTTACTGGGTGCATTAATTGTTGTTTCTTCAAAATCCCATCTTATCGACTGATCGCCAGCTATCCAATTAAAGTAATTGGCAAAACAATTCCATTTCTCTTATTTTCCCATAAATTTCCAAGCCCATAGAGCTGTCGTTAATTTTTCCACTAGAACAGAAGCTTACAAAATTAAACAAACATTCCTACAATAAAATTCATTAGCAAACTATAAAACCCTAAAAAAAAGCTTAAGCAACCAGAAATGGCAAAAACTTCAATGGCATCCGGCAAACACACACCGCCATCGCCATCACTGTAGAAAGTTTTCCGAAACAGCTTAAAACCTATCCGATGGATTCCTCTAATTAAAACTCATTCGAAGCCCATAAAAAAAAAACATTAAAGGCCCATTACCACCTTCTGGCGAACATAATTTATCCATTAAGCGGATGCAATCAATTCAGAAGCATCTCTGAAAACCTTTTGAATAATATCTACTATCCACCTATTGATGACCTATCAAAGCCAAATTACTATCTATCATCCAATCCAATCACATTGAATCCGAACAAATGCATTTCGGCCTGAATATTATATACTCTCCAACACTTTATAATTTATTACCGTCTGATTGGTGTTTTTGTAGGCGCGATAATCGAATATAATTGAATGACAATGCAATCGTTAACCTTTCAACAAAGCAGGCCTAACCTTCTATAAAAATGTAGACTTCAAAGATAAAAAGTGTTAAATTGGTCTCACCTTCCTATAGTCTCTACCATAAACTAGACACACATTGGATTGTATCTCAAAACCAAAAACAAAACAAAAATCACCTCGAATTTTTTTTAGTCAAAATAGTTTGCTTTATTGGAACCGAAAAAAAAAACAACAATCGGAAGGCAGGTACTTCTATATGTTTGACAAGCTTACTAGGTTACGTTCTTGGAATTTGCTTAGCCCCTTTGAGCTTTTTGGAATTTTCAAATGAAAATGCTTCCCAATTATTCAAACATTTCAAACGAAAGATAGAAAGATCTTTAAGAATGCATCTCAAAAAGTGTGATTTATCCTTTTGAAATTAATGCGACGTTATTGACAGGATGAGAAATTGGTGAAATCTTTCAAATTTGTTAATTTTTGGGATGGGTTTGGATTTGGATTGAAATGAATATGTATTTTATTGGCTTGTCTTCTGTCTTCTGTCTTCTTTAGAGACAAGTTTTATTTAAGCTCACCTGCTTGAATTATTTTTGTAGGTTGTGGTTGTGAATCAGAAGTGATAAATTAGGGATGGGTGGTTTATTGAATTGGAACGAAATGTAAAGGTTTCTTAATTAATTTATTCGAATTTGATGAGGAACATGATTTATAATTGAAATGGTAATTAAAATATCAACGTGTGCCAATAGAATAGAAGGAGATTCAATAATTTTATTCAAAAGCTTAAAAGAGCTATGGTAATAAACTGATGTTTTGGACCACAACGAAAAACGAAGCTTATCAGGCAGTTATTCAGTCCAGAACCTGAGCTGCCAAGAGCACTTCCCGATACTAGCAAAAGATGAAGGATGAACATCGACTTTTCAGAAGAAAAACAGAGAACTGGAAGAACGAATGGTTGAATCTATTAAGGGGTGCTACGGCAGAAGCAATGTCTTACCAAAGGGTAAAACATTCGTTCAAGTGATACAAAGCCCGAGCGGAAGCCTGTAGAGACGATAGTGGGAATGTCAATTTAGATACGCAGTCTGTACTGAGAGTTTGGAAAGCACGCTTTTGTAGACTGTTTAACGGCGAAGACAACAGACTAATCGCTGTCAGGAAGAATGATAAAGTCGATTTGGACGCTGATGAACAAAACCTCCTTCCATCCTACCAAGAAGAAGTTCAGGTAGCAATATCTAAACTAAAGTCCAACAAGGCTGCTGGAGCGAATGGCCTTACAACTGAATTCTTCAAGGCAGCGGGAGATGACTTGTTGAGGAGCATACACCAACTCATTTGTAAAATATGGTCGGGCGAAAGTATGACTGACGAATGTAACGTAATCAATGTGTGCCCTATCCACAAGAGAGGAGATACTCTGAACTGCACCAACTGCAGATGTATAGATGTGGTTTCAGCCCCGGTAGGTCAGCCGTCGATCAAATTTTCACACATCGACATATTTAAGAAAAGACCCAAAAATTCCAGATCGATACTCACCACCTCGCACCACCAGGATGACTATGGAGAACTCGCGCTGCTCCGTAAAAGTTGGTAAGAACACCACCGACTCATTTAATGTCGAGAAAGGCTTACGACAGGGTGACGCTCTGTCATGTAACCTGTTCAACATCATTCTTGAGGCAATCGTACGCAACTCGCATGTCAACACCAGCGGTACGATTTTTTTTAGATCCGTTCAATTACTTGGCTATGCTGATGATATTGACATTATTGGAAGAACGAAGCGCGCTGTCAGTGGAGCATTCGCAAGTATTGAAGTGGAAGCGGCTCGAATGGGTCTGGCTGTAAATGAAGATAAAACAAAGTATATGCTGTCCTCGGGTGAAGTAGATCATCATCGTAGGCTCGGACAAAACGTCACAATGGACAGATATAACTTTGAGGTTGTCAAGGACTTTGTCTATTTGGGTTCCACTATAACCTCTCAGAACAACGTCAGTGAAGAGATCAGTCGAAGAATCACTCTTTCCAATCGCTGTTTCTTCGGGCTAAGAAGGCATCTTAGTAGTAAAGCCCTCTCTCAAAGGATCAAGGAGACAATATATAAGACCCTTATCATCCCAGTCCTGCTATATGGAGTAGAAGCGTGGACACTTGCACAATGGGATGAATACGGGCTGCGGTGCTTTAAGAGAAAGATTCTTCGGGTGATATTTGGTTCTGTATGTAGCAATGGAAAATGGAGGAGAAGATTCAATGGCGAACTGAACGGGCTATACAGCGACATTGACTTGGTTAAGAAGCTGAAAATACAGCGGCTAAGAGGACTGGGTCATGTGAAGGGTATGGATGAAAACGCACCAGCCCGACGAGTCTTCAATTCCAACCTGGAGATCCGACGCAGTTCTAGAAGACCTTATCTAATGTGGCGCGATCAAGTGGAGAACGATCTCAACCAACTTGGTTGGTGTGCGCAACTGGAGGCCACTGGCTAGGGACCGGGCTAGCTGGCGAGGATTGTTGGTTGAGGCCGTGGTTCACAATGGACTGTCCGCGCCACCTTAATTAAGTAAGTTAGTAGGTAAGTAAAGTCTTTAATTTGGGCTTCGCGAAATTAGGCCCATGGAAATAAGGCCCAAAAAGAAAAAATGAAATAAGGCCCCAAATTGGTTCATTTGTTCATTATAAAAATATGCCCCAGTGAAATAAGACCCCAACGAAATGAAAAAAAGCCCCAAAAATAAATGAAATAAGAACCCAACGTGTTTTGGATTTTTTTGGAAAAATGAAATAAAACCCCAATTCGTTTTTTCGTATTAAAGTTCATTTTAAAAATGAAATAACACCCCAAACTGTTATACAAATTATTGGATAGTACCCTGCACAATTTGTCTACAACAAGGAGACTTTGTAGCGCTCTTGCCTTTCAAAATAGATTTCGCTTGAATTCTGCATTCATTAAAAATCACTAATTTGCCTACAAGACAACAGAACAATATTTGCCCCTAAATCCTTCCAAACAACGCAAATTATGTTCATCAACGAATATGTCTACAACAATAGGGCTTTCATTTTCTTCATTAATATCCTCACAGCATCCTCAACACTAAAAATATCATCTCCTGGAAGAAACTGTTCTGTTACTCGATGATGGGTTTCAACACAATCTTAACATTGAAAAGAATCAATCAGTAAGTAACAGAATAGCTGAAAAAACGCGCGATTTTGGAGTCTTATTTCATTGGCCTCAAAAAATAAATGAAATAAGGCCCCAAAAAATGAAAGAACGTCCCGAAATTGGAGTAATTTCGTTGTTGTTGTTTTGTGTTTTTTTTTTTGGGGCTTATTTCATTATTTTTTTGGGGCCTTATTTCCTGGGCCTAATTTCGCGGGCCCTTAAGCAGATTTTAGAATCGATCCATCGACCCTGACATGTTGTCACTTGTCATTTTCATTTACCACCCTTTCCTGTTTTTTTTTAGGATTTCAGAATCCTTATAATGAATCACAGTGGGCCCTCTTCCCACCTTACCCGCTTTGAAATCGATAATTTGGCCTTTATATACTGAGCTCAAGTTTGGCCTATTTCTCTCTGATAGATAATTATTTTATTTCACCCATACCTAGTTGTTGTTTCTGTTAAGTGTTGTCTTGAACTAAGGGCCTAAATAATCTTAATGTTTTCATATTTGATTTAAAATAGGTATGATACAGGAAAATTAATCTTCTCTTCGTAATCAAGTAAGACGGTGTGTAGGTATTTCATCCTACTGTCACCCTTTCAACTTTTCGATATAATCGTACTCGAGCCAAAAACTTTGATCAAAATTGTTTGTCACTGAAAAAGCACATTTCGATTTTAAGCACATTCCAGTAAATTACAACGACAGCAGACAGCACCGCTAATCTAGTCATTAAAGCTAAAAATACCACGATCCACGACGAACATGGCCAGCTGATTTATCGCATTCTCTTGTTTTTACCGGCAAATTCATTCCTCTCTGTTATGAACAAAAATAAAGAAGACAAAAATAGAAGATCAGTTAATAAAAAAACAAAAATTCACTGAAACTGCGGCCATCTTCAACTCTCTCTCACATTCATGTTCATCCCACCCAGCATCAGTGTTGCCGCTGTGCGACTTTAGTCGCATTTTGACCCCTTTTTTTCCCTCATGCGACCATGAGACGACTTTCTTTAAAAGAAGCTGTTTTGACCCTTTTTCAAAATTCTTGCGACTTTTTTGACCCCATCTCTAGAAAATTGCATAATCCAACGAATAAATTGTTATCTCTTCTCTATTCGCTAGGAAAACTTCCAACAATATTCCAATAAGATATCTGGAATGTGCAGTGCACCTTTCAATTTACATGTATTGTGTTTTTTTACTATTCACCACACTATACTTTTACTCATCTGTTTGGCTTCTCATATACCAGAAAACCAGAACGTCACAGGTCACACTTACTACCACTTTGTGTGTGTGCAAGTGTGTAGAATATAGAGTTCCAATTCTTTAGCAAAAAATTTGCAGTTCCCTTGCGCCTTTCCCTATTCTTTTAGTTGTAGGTATTTGTTTGTTTTTATTATTGTTTGTTATTGTCTTTGGTGAATGATAAATGCAACGGTAAATTGAAATCTGTGGCTGGAAAACCAACTCGTTCTTTTCTTTCGTTTGGTTTGGCAGGAAAATTTCAGTGTTAGGGGCCAGTTATAGCGATACGGAAAACCAAACCGAAAAAATTTTCAAATGGAAAATTTTGTATGTTCTGATTAGATTTTTAAGACAAATGCTACACTGATCGATGGCAATCAATGCAGAGAATTTTTTTTGTTCAAACAGTTTTAATTGAACAAATACTTTTTGTTAAAAATGTATTTTTTTATTTTTCTTTTATACGTATTACAGAAAAATGATTAAAGACATTTTAAACACAAAGTACAAGTTCAATTCAAATCTTTATTTGCAAAATAAATTCTCTGAGTTGGTTGCCATCGATCAGTGTAGCTTTTGTGTTTTAAATCTGATTATACTATACCAAATTTTCCATTTGAAAATTTTTTCGGTTTGGTTTTCCTATCGCTATAACTGGCCCCTTACAATAAAATAAAAAAATACAAAACAAAAAACTATTAAAAACGTCTTTACAAAATGGACAGGTAAGTTATTAAGTTATAAGTTACAAAAATTATGAAATTACCTTGTATTTTATGTACATTTTTTGTTTTCCAAGATTTATTATAAGGACACCAAAAGAAAAAAACACAATCTAAAAAAATGCCGATGTTTTGTTATACCTACCTGTTAATAAAAATTGTATTAAGTACAAATACATTTTTTTTTTTTTTGTTGTGCGACTTTTTTTTGTCTGGTGACCCTTTTTTTGCGACCTTTTCAAATTTACGAGCGGCAACACTGCCCAGCATTATTTTTTCATTTTCCCGAACAAAATGAACTTACGATCTTAGAAAAAATGACTCCCCGGTCTTCAACGCATAGCATCGCTGTCACTGGCCCCCAAGTGCAACCACAATCCACAACACACCAAATGCCAAACATTCCATGCTCCACTCCATCCTCCATGTGTTGTTTTGATGAACCAAACGAAACTGTTATTTTGCCGGCTGCGAGCAACTTCGAGACGATCATCCCAATCAGTAGTGTGTAAACAAACGTCGCGTGTGGTTCTCTTTGTTAAAGCAAATCGTAGGTAATCGTTTCTCGGGCGGAATTATTTCCATTTTGTATTTTGTGTTTTGTTTTGATTCTTTTCGTGATTTGTGAGTCGAAATAAATAACGGAAAAACTACGTTGACACGTTCCTGTGTTCCTCGCGAGTGAAAGTGAGTAAAAATAAAAATAAAAATAAATACAAAGTGCTACTGATCTATTTTTGGGGCAATCCCTTGCGCAAGGCGTCGCGTCTTCGTCTGCCCCCGGCCAGAGTGTTTTGTGCGTGTTTCCTCATCGGAGTGAGGCGTCCGTGCGTCGCGTCGGTCGGTCGTTGATGGCTGTGATTTAAATGCATTTTTCAAAAAATATAAATAAAAAAAAGTGAAGTTTTAATCCCAATCCCATGGCTATTAAAAGCAGGGATGCTTTTCAGTGCAACAATTAAGTGTGTTCGCTCCCAGCTTGGATTACATTATTAGGCTTTAATTAAAGGATTACCAATATCTTTATGTGAGGTGGGAATCTGGAATCTGGATGGAGGTCTTTGGATAAAACTGTGGCATTCTTTCGTAAGTAGTAACTTTGTATCTTTGTATCTGAACATCTAATCTAAATGCAAATAGCTTTGAGGAGTATTTTTTTTTTAATCTTACTACGTTTCCCTGTGACCGCCCGCAATAGCAAAAAATAAAGAAACTTCGCTACAAATTGAGGCAATTGTGTTAATCACGGAAGATTACATTAACGACCTTTACCACGTTAGACCCTTCGACTTCCATGATAGTCGCTGTCCGTCCTCGTCGCTGCTGCTGTAGTTTTTTTTTGTAGTGTTTGGATCAGAGTCATCTTTGTTGTTCTTGTCCCAATCCCAGTCCCATAGTCCATTCTATGGTATAGTTAGAGTCGTCACAAAGCATTATATTGGTTCTCATGTAAACAGGTCCATTTAACTTGGGAGTCGTGAGAACATCTAAAATCACGACTTGCAATTGGAAGTAACTCTACTTGGCTGGCATGGCGAAAGAAGAAGAGAAGAAGCAAAAACATTGATGTGGCGGTGGTGGCGGCGGCAATTATTCTAAAAAAAGGGACAAAAAAAACCATCATCATCGATGGGAATTATTGGCAAACCAAGAAGAAGAAGCAATTCTTCTTCTTCATCGAACACAATTGACAGGGAATCAGGGAGATCGATGCGGACAGGTGATCTATGCACATTGCAGCACACTGCACATAGAAAAAGAAGAGTCTTGTTCCAGCAAGGTTTGATTGGTTGTATTTTTTTCTGCTCCTCTTCGGGATGATGGGATTCTGGAGGTTTTTTGTATGCAATTGCGGTGGGAAATACAATTTATGTGTTTTTTATTTCTAGAGATATGGAAGAGTTAGTAGTTTTAATAACAAATTTTGCTTGGATAATGTTTATGGGATCAAATTTTAACAGACCGCCAACTCGTAGGTACTCCTCTTCCAAGAAAAACTCTCGAAATATTTTTTCGTGTTTGTGAATAGGTTTGTGTACCTAATTCTGACCCAGAATCAAAAGCCTAGTCGATTTAGCCATGTCCGTCTGTAAGTCTGTCCGTCCGTCCGTATGTATACTTTTTAAGGACTCAATTTTTGAGCTAGAAAGCTGAAATTTGGTATATATAATCTTTGGTTCAAGAGTAAGGCTAAGTTCTTGAACCGATAAAATCCGCCCACAAACACGCCCATAATCGCCTTATTGTTCAACAACCTCAATTTGGCAAAATTAAATTTTGCTTTTTGTACAGTTACGATAAAAGCAAAATCCCAAAATTTTGCACACGCAAGCTTTAGGTAAATCTTCTTTCAACTAAATAAAAATATTTCAGTTTGGGCATGGCTGCCGCCCACTTTTCATACAAAACCATCAATACTGTTTTTATAAAATAACATTGATTAGATTAGAGCGAAAAACATTAAATTTTGAGGGTATTAGTAGGTACTTGTACATAAAAATATCGTGAAAAAATTAATTTTGGGCGTGACTGACCCACTTTTCATAAGAAACTATAAAAAAAAATTGTTTTTGCTAATAAACGGTACACTTTAAACGAGTCCACAGGCCAACATTTGTGCGGCTCTTAGTCGAAACCAAGAAGTTTGTGCATGAAAAGAAAGTTTTGATTTTTGGGCGGCTTACGCCCGCTTTTCATGAAAGAACAAAAACGTAGATTTAAAAATTTAAGGTAACGTTCCAATCTTCAATGTTAACCTTTTTTTCTGTTCGTTATTAAAATTAAAAATTAGTACCTAAATTTTTTCAATGCGCCCACTTTTAAGGGCGTGATTTCTATAAAATACCTTTATTCAGATAAGATCGTTAAAAAACTACTCGAATCAGCTGTAGTTTTAGACATAAATGCCTAAAAATTGACTAATGAGCAAAGCTCAGTTAGTGATTTAAAATTTTTAGGACACGCCCACTTTAAAGGGACGTTACACATACAAAAATATAGGAAATAGGGTATCCAACAGTTCGTTGCCATTGCAAATGTACTGTAGCTCTCGCTTATGTTTTAATAAACTTTTTAGTAAGATTGCTTTTTTTTAATTTTTAAAATGTGTAAACACTCAACAGAACCCTTCAGGTTCGTGATTTTAATAGCCCTTTCCATTAATTTCACTCACCAATTGAACAAGAAAAATTGCTTTTTTTCAATTTTGACAAAATGTCTATTCTCACGCATCAGTTTCGCAAGTTTTGCCAATGCCAAACTTGTTGTCTCACATGAAATACCGCTCACTTAATTTCGTTGCTGGGATCAGATTTAGATTCAACAATAGGTATGCCACATGTACTTACGACATTACCAAAACTTCAATGCTGCATGCGAATGGACACTCCCTAATGAATATTCTGTGGCTGACATTTGAGTTATATTTTTTGTACTTGTGTTTCTTGAATTGATTCTGACTTCAAATCGAGAAGCAAAATTATGTTCTCAGAATCGTAATTGTCAATGAAACGGTTTCAGAAGACTTCCGGATGCTTCTAGACGCTTCTTTTCCTCAAATGGAAAATCTTATTAGAAATAAGGTCACACAAACTCAGAAATAGGTAGCGCAGAAATTAGATGTTAAAGGAAAAAGATTATAAATGATCTTCACCATTGCCAAGCAGAGGAGGTACTCAAACAAAATTAGTAAAAACCAGACCAGAACTGATCTTGCAATCGCCCGCTTGAGCCAAGAAATTAAACAGGCAGTTGAACACGACTGTTAAGTATATGGTGGGGGCAGCATTCTTGTTTGGGGATGTTTTTCTTGGCTGGTGTGTGCGGTTATTTTATCGGTTAGAGGGTATTATGGACCTTTTATCCTGACTAATTACCTCCACAAATATACTTTCCAACCCAAACAATCAAAGTATTGGCAGGGGACCCGTCTGAGAATCATGCATCTCAACTAGGTGGTGGGGTATTAATCTTGGATGTTGCCTTACCAACCAGCACCTCCATCCTTTCGACTTAAACGATCAAAGGTTTGGCAGAGGAGAGAACCATACACCTCGCTAGGTGACGCGCTTTGTTTCTTGGAGAATTCCTACGCTTAAGCGGCTTACTGAGCCAACTCTTTGAGATACCTAGTCAACCACAACCTGCCTAGATGGCATAGAGTCCGGAAAACGGTTACATCTGTCATCTGTCATAAGGGTAGGCTTGGCAGGATTGAGTCGTCTTCTAGAAGAGAACCAGCTCATCCTGTCATTCTCCATAAAAACTTTCCTCCCATCCCGTTACCCCCTTCCCGCCCCGTCAGCTAAAAATCAAGGGATCGCAGAAGACCCAGGTGGCAAAGTATGATCCCACAGATCATCAGCATCTCTGATGCATCAAGCATACCATGACCTTCCAGCAACCTGTCAAGGTTCAATAAAGTCTTGTAGTCTGGTCACTTTGTTCTCATCTTGAAGATCGCCCGTCAGATTAAATCGATGCAACCTGCCAAATATGGACCAGCTTCGGCTGTGTGAAGTTGGCACCCCACTTGTGAAATTTTTTATCGAAATTTATGCAGTTCGTTTGCCCATCGTTAGCCCACGTTTGCCCACCAAAAATTTTCGTTTGCCCACCCTTGGTTTCGGAAATAATCAAAATTTAAAATTTTGGTTGAAAGACAAAAAAAAAAAAAAAAGATGTAAAAATCGATTTTTTTAATGCAGTTCGTTTGCCCATCGTTAGCCCACGTTTGCCCACCAACAATTTTCGTTTGCCCACCTTCCATTTTGAAAATATTGACGAAATAAAATTTTAAATTTATTGAAGCTGGCACCCCACTTGTGAAATTTTTTATCGAAATTGATGCAGTTCGTTTGCCCATCGTTAGCCCACGTTTGCCCACCAAAAATTTTCGATTGCCCACCCTTAGTTTCGGAAATAATCAAAATTTAAAATTTTGGTTGAAAGACAAAAAAAAAAGATGTAAAAATCGATTTTTTGTAGCAGTTTGTTTGCCCACGTTTGCCCACCAAAAAATTTCGTTTGCCCACCCTTGGCTTTCCAAATAATCAAAATTAAAAATGTTGGTTAAAAGACAAAAAAAAAAAATTTGAAATACACAAGAACACGTTGACAATCAAAAATTATAGTTTGCTTATATCACCACCCTCCATCTAGAAAATATTGAGAAAATTAAATTTTGAATTTTGTTAAGGTTGCTCCTTATTGTGAGTCTTGAGTCAAACTAAATAATATACCTATACTTGATATGCATCCTAAGAAAAAAAAAAATTAATTGAAATTATTAAATTCCTAAATTTTTTGAAGTACCACATTGCACATCTATATCTAATATTAGGTACCTACATCCAATTTGTTTTTGTAGACCTCTGTTTTCCCATACGAAAATTATGTCTTATTATGCTTATGTCTTTCTAATAATATAATGTAATTACATAGCATAATATATAATTAGGTACCTATGCCAAAATCACGGAATATATATATAAATAAAAAAAAACCGATAGGTACCTACCTACATACAAAATTTACAAATAATATTTTCATTTGCATTTCAATTCCATCTTATGCTAAATAATTACAATTATTATAAATAAATACATATCATTACATTATAAACTAATTTTGGAAAGTTTGACGTTTTGAATTTTTTTTTTAATTCAATCTCTTTCAACCAAAAAAAAAACTATTTTATTTTTTATTTTTTTTTTTTGAAGGGTGGGCAAACGAAAATTTTTGGTGGGCAAACGTGGGCTAACGATGGGCAAACGAACTGCATCAATTTCGATCCACTAAAAGAATCGTAGTTACGTTACGGTCACTACGTTGACAACTAAAAAAATTCGTCATTCCACTTGGCGCATAGTTGGCCACGCAAGGAGCTTGTGGGTTTTTTTTTCTTTTGGGGCTGTGGTTTTTGAAATATCGAGGTGGACCCATTTTGAAAACAATAAGTCTGACGAAATTAAAAATGAAAATTCAAAGACATACAAATGCACATTGGTTTTAAGCCAAGCTGAGTTTAACATTCATCATTCGTGTAGTGCAGCTGTTCAAGGATATATTTGATAGGCGTTCTTTGCAGCGCCAATATTACCGGAATAGCTAGCAGTTGACTATTTTACAGAAGTTTACGAAAATTACGATATTAAAAAACACAAACAGGAAGCATTTCGACAATGATCTTTTGTCGTGTTTCTGTCTTTAATTTAAAAAGTTCTCTTTTGAATGGTATATCCCAGTCTGGTCCAACATAATCAGATCAAATCATGGTAGTAAATCTTAGTTTTTAACCGAATTTCTGAAAGAAAATTCCTCTGCATTCCAAATGACAAAAAACAGCAATGCGACTTTGACCGATTCAATTCAAAACGGTTGGGGGTTTCCATCTGGTCTTTCCTGTCGGATCATATGAGAATCATCAATTTTGCAAAGAGAGCTTTATACCAAAAATTTGCAAGCTTCTTTAATATCAACCGCAACTGACTCTCTTGAAGACTATTTTCACATTGGCCCCAATTTTCGGTGACACTTATTGCTATTACGAAACCCCTCTGTCAGCCGTTTCTCAAGTTTTTTTTGGATCTTTTTCAAAGTGTTCCTTAGGTTGGATAGAGGATTTGATTCACGTTCGTGCAATTGGCCATTGTTTCATCGGAAAAAGGGCTCCGGACATCTCGATCCTTTCGCCAATCAAAATCTCTTTTAAAAATTAGAGCTTTATAGGTTAGGTACTTGCTCAGATTTGTTCAGGATGACAAGGTTCATCTTACTACCACCACGATATACATACGCATCAGCTTAATGCTGACATATTTCGGGGAGATTAAAATATCAAAACAGGCACACATACTTTGAATGTGACATGTGAAGCGATTTGAAGAAAGCCTAATCAGCTAAAAATATGATTTACAGAGAGGTCTAGTTGTGTGACCAACAAAAGTTCTGTGTTATTCTGGCATGAATATCTGTCAATTTTTAAAACATTAAGATTATTTTTTTCACCTTATCTGGTCTTTAATTTTCTCCTCTTACTCAACTAAATTATTTGCAAACAATCGCAAATGCGTTGCTCAACTCATTTCCCGCATTTGTCGCACCTCGCACCATGACATCGATACGATTGTCACAACAAACCAACAAAGAAACTAGGCGATTCTCTCAAGACAATTGCACTCAAAAAAACATGCCTCAGTCAACTAATGTTCAAAGGAGCGAAAAAAACAGACGACAATATGTCAAAACAGAAATGAAAAATTATCAGGTGACTTGAAAACAATACAATAAAAAAAAAAAAACTACCTACCCATAAGATGTAAGACACCACACGAGACAAATCTGAGATCGTTGTTTGACTTCATTTTTCCAACTGGATATCCAACAATGGCAGGGCATTACCATAAAAAAATATACACAAACAAAAAAGTAGGTATTTGTTTCGCTTTGAAGCAAAAGATACTTCTCAGAGAAGAAGTATCTTTGGCCAACTTATAACGACAGAGACCTCCAAACACGGAAAAAACATATAATTTTAATGAAAGGGACTTTACAAAGTGCATACATAAGCATAAGCCAGCATCATGCTACAACATACCTTCCTATACCACTTGCAACATTAACAACAACAACAACAATTTTTGTAGCGCACCAACAACGTCATTGTGTGTGATCAACTTCTTTTTTTTTGTATTTGTTCTACAAGACCTTTAAGAGACTCTTGACTGTGTTTCTTGTCACGATCTACCAAGCCAGAGTGTCTTCCTTTTTTTTTTCCTCAAAAATGTCGAGGAGCCGATGGGGTTCGTGTGATCTACATACAAAAGAAGAGCAAACTAGCAAAGGAACCAGGTTATTTGCCGTCGCCGCCATTGCATTCGCCATTAGATGGATCTCATGGTTGTTATTGTTATTATCGTTGTTCTATAGAAAAGTATTTGCTCCTGAAGGAAGAAAAAACACGACTTACTTGGCAGGTTCTATTGTTGCTCTTAACAAGCAATAATGATGCCAAGAATGACAAACATAAATTGCATACCAATGGATGCCCATTGCCCATAGATGGGATAAGTAATTCAGCTAATTAACAGAGAAACTGGATCGATTGACGGATGAAGAACCGACTGCGACTGCAACGGATGGTGGTTACATGGGAATTTATTAAAAAAGATGCTTCAGCATTATGCGGAGGACAACTTACTATAAGTAAACGATATAATCTGGAATGTTAACTATAGTCCTCATCGCTTGTGCTCTGCTGGGACTTGAGAATGTGCTTAGGATTCAGTTAGGAAATCATTCGATCGACGAGCTCATTGTGGACAAAAGATGATAATCTGCCGGCGAAAATACACTACGGTTGTTGTAGCAACTGGTCAACTGGTGATTTGATGGCCGATCTTACCGAACAGTGGAACTGATCTTGATATCGTTTTCAAGAAGATACAATTATTGCGCTTGATGTTTGAGAACCATTTTATATACGAGGGTCATTCAACAAGTACTTAGCCTCACCGCCCGACGGCGCTGATATTACTTCGCCATCATGCAGTACATTCTATTAGGAGCCTATTGCCAAAGTTTCAATCAATTGCCTTCATTACGTTTGTCTTGATAGCCTTTGTAAGCGAGCGTGTCGGCCAGTTTAACAAAAATGGAAAAAGAGCAATATCGTTCGGTGATTTGATTCTTGTTTTTGGAAGGGAAAACGCGCACCAAAATTAAAGACCGCTTGGATTCTGTGAACGGTGACTCTTCTCCTTGTCGACCATCAAGAAGTCGCACGTCAGTTTTTGATGAGCCACGCCCAGGTGCACCGAAAACGGCTACTACGGAGGAAAATGTCCAAAAAATCAACGATCTCGTGTTGGCAGACCTCCTATTGAAAGTTCAACAAATAGCTGAGACTCTAGGCATAGCAGAAAGAACGGTGCATCATATTCTTCACGAAGAACTGGGCATGAGAAAGCTGTCGACGCGATGGGTGCCGCGTTTGGTTAAACCAGACAACAAGCGCAACCGTGAGATCACATCGGCGACGTGTTTGGCGCTGTTTCAGTGCAATCCAGCAAACATGGATTCATTGGTACGCACCAGAAACCAAGGAACAATCGAAAAAGTGGACTTCACCCGGCGAACGAGCTCCGCAGAAGGCGAAGACTTTTCCATCGGCCGGAAAGGTGATGGCCACCGTTTTCTAGGATTCACAAGGTGTGATCCACATCGATTACCTCAGGAAGGCCCTACAATGCCGACTTATTGGGCCTATTTGACTCCGAATTGAAGAAAACACGGCCCTGTTTGGTAAAGAAAGAAGTGCTGTTCCACCACCACAACATGGCTTACACCTCCGCCGTCGCCATGGCCAAATTGGTCGAATTGCGTAAAGAATTGCTGCCTTATCCACTGTGTAGGTAACTACAAACCTGAAAAAGTCTCTCGCTGGGAAGAGATTCGGGTAGAATGAGAAGGTAATCGCCGCCACGGAGGCCTATTTTGCAGACCTCGGGAAAACATATTTTTTGGACTGGTTGAAAAAGTTGGAGCACCGCTGGGCCAAGTGTATTGAGCTAAAACGAGATTATGTTGAAAAATAAATCGTCACTTTTCCAAAAATTTCGTTTTTCTTTTGTAGGCTAAATATTGAGTAAATGACCCTCGTAGTTATGTCCGTCAAGTTAGCACTACCACTTTCGATTTTTTTAAAATGAACAATTGGATTAATTGTCGTGAATTTGTCGTATATTTGTCGTGAAACAAAAAAATTTGTCGCGCCCCTATTTTAAAAGTTAACCCCTGGTAGTGCTAACTTGACAGTCAAGTGTTGGGCTTTTTTTTTTGACAGTCAAGTTAGCACTACTAGGGGTTAATTTTTAAAAATGAAACGCGACAAATTATTTTGTTTCACGACAAATTTACGACAAATTCACGACAAATAATCGCATACTCAGTTTTTAATTTAATGCATTTTTTGAGGGTGGTAGTGCTAACTTGACTGTCAAGTTAGCACTACCAGGGGTTAACTTTTAAAATAGGGGCGCGACAAATTTTTTTGTTTTACGACAAATTTACGACAAATTCACGACAATTAATCCAATTGTTCATTTTAAAAAAATCGAAAGTGGTAGTGCCAACTTGACGGACATCTCGTAGTTTGGCAACAAGCTCTATGATCGAAGAAACTTGCATCGACGAACCCCTCTATGATGGATTTGGATTCGTTAAGGACACTTTCATTGGCGTTGTTTTAGAAAGCTTTCAGTCTGATAATTACAAAATAATCGATGGTATGCCGCAAGGCTCCGTTCTGCCTACGACTCTCTAAAGCATTATCCCCAAAGACCTCTTTTCCAAGACTTCTTAATTGGTTTTCAGGCGACAATGGCATTGCGGATGTTTACCTACCTGTGTAGAATTTATCATGCCACTACCTATCCATTGCATTAAGAAAACGGGATAGCTATGCGTTTAAGACATGTTAATTTCGAACCACCTTCTGGGTGAAGAAAACTCGTATTTTCACGGCCATACGGAGACCTTCCAAACCAATGTGGATACCAGTGTCTCATTTTCTTTCCTATCTTACTTTTTCAAACCCTTGTTCAGCGTCTGAGCTTGGTCATTATCAAAAAAATAACAACAAAAACTTATTTTTACTAACGTAAATTAGGGGTGTTTTTTTGCAAGGTAGACTATAAAATTTAATAAAGCACAGATTAATTTTGATACGTTTTGCGTTTCACGAACATAGCCACAATTTGTATGCGTTGTTCAGGCGTCAATCCATAATGAAATATCAAACCAAACTAAAGATAAATCACATGACACATACCTACTAAAATGGCTGTCAATAAAAACAATGCTGCCAACTGAAAGTTCTATTTATTCTTCTAAAAAATCAATTTTGAATGATTCATAAGGCCAGCTTGGGTTGAATACAAATCGCATCTTTTACATTTAAAAGCATTTGCTTGTAAAAAAAAAATGCACCAACCTTTCCTAAAATGTGTGATTTTTTTTTATATTATAAAATGAAACCATGTTAATGTCATAATAAGACGAAATAAATATTTATTGTCTTGTTTACACCATGTATCTTCAAAATCTTACCTCCCAAGAGTGTACCAAAACCAAGCAAACTTATTTGATTTCTATTTCATTTAAATATAAGTTACTTTCGAAACATAAAAATGTTAAATGTAAAGAAGTCTTCAATAAATTTTCCCAAAATACGAGTATATAGTTGGTTTGGTACCTCACTTGACACACTTCCAACAAAACCAAAAATACTTATGCACACGAGAAGAGTCCCCCATCATGTGTGGCCTGGCCCATCATGTCGTACACAATTTTAAGTTACCTACTTCTTGGGTCATAAACAAAGCAATTTACGAATCTCAAAAATGAGACTAGCCCATCAGTTGTTGCAGACGCATCCGAATCCCTACTATGTACACAGGCACACACATGATTTTATATTTTAAGGGGAATCTCTAAATTGAAAAATAATCATAAAAAAAACACTAAACACAAATTTACTCAACAACATCTCATCTAAAAATATTAAGTTTAATATTAAAAATACTATGCCCGCATTTATATTTTTAAATGTAACACAAAAATTAGATGCATTTGACTGCAAGTTCATTTTGAAGAAGAAAATGTACCTACACTTTACATCCGGGGTCTGTTCTAGAACAACTTTTGTTGAACAGTTTTCTTGTCCTACAAAAAAATAATGATTTAAAAAAAAACCCATCTAGCCCTGCAAATCCGACCAAAAACTTTGAAAAGGGTGGGCGAGTTCTTAAGTGGCATCCGACAAAAAATAAAAAATTAAAAGAAAAACATCTCAAAGATACCACATCCGCTGATTGATATACTACCTAGAGTATGTACATAACTCGGTTTTATAAAACAAACTTTTGGTCAAATTTCAACTTCAATCTCAATTTCAATCGCTGCGCTTGCTGGCAGCTATCTATGTATCTCACATCAAATTGGATTAACTTCGAAAATATTTCTGATTGGTTTTTCTATATTTTTTATTGGCTTAAGATTTTAATGAATACTTACGAGACATTTATTACAATCCCCATCTTCTGTCGGTCGGTGCGGTGCGGAGCGGAGGTCAGCCGGCGGTATTTATTTTCTTTGACGGATACAGATACAGATACTCGAGCTACGAATAGCTATGTTGTATCTGACAGACCAGAAAAAAAAAAAAAAAAACTTGATCACACATTAGTGTATCGTGTATCATCCTATCACAGTCGACGAGTATGTTTGAAGATTTAAGATGAAGTAGCGATTTTTTTTTTTGAAAAAGATACAAAAACAACAAACTTTGTGGGGGGAGTATTATATTCGATGACTTATTTTTATGTAGATACGAATATGTGTGATTTATTGCAAAAGATTTTGTTTTTGTTTACGTTTTATTTGCCGCACTCAAAAAAATTGTTTCCTTCGGTATTTTTTTGGTTCGTCTTCGAATTATTTTTTTTTTGTATCTTTTTTGTTTCGTCTTTGAGTTTTTTGTATCTTTATAGGAATTTCAGAGATTATAGATTGAATTCATGGAGTTGATGAAAAATTAATAGCAAAACGGACCTTTAACATTCCTGAGGGAGGATAGAAAAATTTCGTGTATTTATCAATTTCGTCGCCTGGAGCTTCCTGTTCCTATTAAGTGCCTTTTCAAGAGTGTTTGGGAAGATTTTTTTTTTGAATTCGTTAATCGATATAATCCACGTTTTTTTTTCGGATAAACTTGAAAGACGAAAGAAATAACATCCCGAATTTAATCAAGAATGATTGAGCATGGAGAAGGTGATTATCATGGATAAATTAAGATAAAACCGATTAGTAGAAGATTATTTATTTTAGAGAATTAAGTATCTTATACTTGGTAGAGGATTTTAGACTTCCAAAATATTTTATTTTATCAAATTTGTGTTTTTTTTTGTTGATAAAGGAATATAAAATAAACAATCAATATTTAATCAAGCTTTTTTTTGTCGGATCTTGAAATACAATTTTTTTTATGTACCAATTTCATGCATGAAATTCCAGAATATTAAAAAATATAATTAAGATACAACCACATCATTATTTTAACAAAGGAATACCTACATTTTTATAAGTTTTTTTTCCATTTGGTAACACAGCAAGTGTGTACCTTACAAAGTTATTAAAGTGAGTTTGGTTTGCTTTGATGTGTCATCTCCCCACTCTCCTCTTTGCTCTTTTACAGCGTGGCTTCTTTTTTGATTTTATTTTGCTAGTGTTGTTAATTTTTTTTGAACTTAGGCTGAAGTTAGCTCATGGATGTCCAGTTTTCTTCCCAAAAGAAAGCGAAAACTCTGGGTTGAAGAGTGTCAAACTCCGAAACATTAATATTTTGATTTATCTTAATTTTCTTAACAGATTATTTCATATTCTTGTTGATAATCTTAAAATAAAATCTTACAATTCAAACTTTATTATACCTTAAATGCCAGGTCTGTGGAGTTCGAAGAACTGCCCACGACAATAAACGGTTTCTTAGAACTAGGTCCGCAGATATTCCTCTAAAAAGGAAGAGCTCCACTACAATAAACGGGTTGGTCTAATACCGGTCAGCGATCCACTGTGACCAACAGCGAAGTGGAAAGCTGACAAAAAACGGTTTAGGAAAAACTTGGTGAGGCTTCTGCTGTATTCCCCGCAGCGTAGCTTCGGTTGAGATCTCTATTCCCGGTACTCTATTTGCAATAGAATGTTCTTGCAATGGCTGGGAGGTCGAGTACGATTTTCCATACGAATTGCACTTCTACTTATGGAATTTTACTGAAAGGAGAGACTGTGTATTATAAAGTCAGAAGGAAAAAATACTTGCAAATGTGTAATTCATTTTGAATGATGAATTTATTTGACGGCTCTTCTGGTTTAGGTACCTACTCGGAAGTGGACGGACGTCCAAATCAGCGGTGCGGGGTGGAGGGGTAGTCGGAATTGCCTCAGTAGAATGCAGTGGTGGGTATTGCGTCACATGGTGGGGATTCCATACCCATAGATTATCGTAGGAAATCATCGTGACGATTGGCGGCGGTGGTTATTGCGTCACTTGAAGGTGATTCCATGCGTTGGGTGTTGTAGGAAGTCGTCGTTGCGATCGGGGCGGAAGGAGAAAATGTGTAACTTCGTTACAGCTATAGTTAATTTATTAACTGTGATAGTTGGAAACTTTTGTTGGTGGGTCAAGTGATAAGATTGACTAGGTACCTACGTCAAAAATTCTTTAGCAACATATAGGTTCTCCCATACTTTCAGTGTGCCGTCTTTAAGACTATCCGCTTTGAGGAAATATAATGATTTCCCCATCAAAGTTCAAACTAAAGTTTTGTCCAAGTTGCTTGCTTGAGATATAGCTTATTGGATCCCACTAATATATGTGTCACTATACTTTTAAGTTATCTTCAGACAAACTATCCCCCCCCCGCCATCAGGGTTCCGACGAGTCCTTTCCCTTGGTTGTTTACTCTGGACTTAAGGCTATCTACTAAGCGGAATAATAATTAGGTTCCTCTTTAACGTTTCGAACGGATTTTTCTCCTTGTTGCTTTTAAAGCTAGCATTACAAGAATCTTTTCTTAAATCCGGGCTATTGGCCAGTCCGAAAAAGACAGAACTGGCCATCTTTACCAACAAGAAAAAAATAACCAGTTTCAATCTGACTCTTTTTATAGAGAGGATTCTACTAAGCCTATTAAAACACGCAAAATAGGAAGGTACCTTTGCATAATTCTTGGCAGAAAACTGAACCATGATCTCAACACCAGAAAAAACCAAAAAAGCCTTATATACATATAAGGGTTATCTGCCTAATCGGTGGATCCGAGAGAGGGCATTTGGAGAGCTACACACCTAGCCAAGCCCTAAAGCTGTTTTTTACAGAGTATCCTTGATGCATACTTCTTTTGATCGTTACAGTTTGCAGATCACCTGTGAGAGTGTCTGGTTCCGGAACATCTCCCAGTTCCGTCTGAAATTCTCTTAATTCCTCTTGACTATCTCAAAATCAAAACAATTCCACAACATGCCAACACTCCCCCGTAACACTTGTTATGCTAGGAACGCTCATCAGTTTACTCTTGAGCCCGATTTCGGACGTGCCGTGAAATATAGGGATTCTTTCTTTAGCCGTACAACACGAATGTGGAATAAATTGCCTGGCACGATTTTCCCTCGCCATTTTGATCTTCAAACATTCAAGACCAATATTCATCGACACCTCCTTTCCCTTTCTTCCTAATTTCCTATCGCTTGCGCTGTGACTAATAATAAGGGCTATAAAAGTCCCTTGAGCGCGTGTGCCCTCCCAAACACCAAATCCCCCCCCCCCCCAAATCCAACCACCCACTCCACCTTGACCAATCCCCCCCCCCCCCCCCTACAACCACCTTCACCAAACACCCTCGCCAACCGCCATTCCCAACTATTTTTGACAATTCCCCCCCCTCAATCACAACAAATTCAAATTCAATCCACTCCACCTACAACCACCAGCCACTCAACCACCATTTTTTACACTGTTGGCCACTCCGCAAAACCAAATCACCACCACCCCCAACATCACCGCCAACTACCCATCCCATCTACAGCAACCAACGAACCATCTACCATTTTTGACAATTTTTTTCTTATCCCGTCCCAACACCAAATCCAACCACCCACCCCACCTACAACCAACTTCGACTCACCCACCATTTTCTACAATTTTTCATCGCCGCCAATCGAATCACCCACCTAAACCGCCAACCACCAAACCCACCTACAACCGCCAACCTACCACCCTCCATATTTGACAATTCCCCCCAAACCATACCAAATCCCCGCAACACCAAACACCCATCCCACCTACAGCTACCAACGAACCAATCATTATTTTTGACAATTTCTGCCTCACCATCCACACCAACTACAACCACAAACTATTTTTGACAATTTTTCCTCTTCCCGACACTACCGACCCCCCCCCCCCCCCATTACTAACATCCACCAGCACTTACAATCACCAACCACCCGACTTTCTAGGCTATCAAAGCAGCTATATAACGTGACTGTGACACTTTTTCGTGCGTGCTGCCCATATATACCGATTTATTAGACGTTATCACGTTCGTCAAAAGAAAACATCCTATCTTGAAAAGCCCAGCCCGTTTCATATCGGTGGTTTCAGACGAGGCTGGTTCAGTAGAATCTCAACTACGACTTTAATTTTTTTGAGTTAAGTTTTAAGGTCAGGCTTCGATTTGGTACTTTTGGCCACAAAACAGTTTAGTTGCCCTTCAAGTGACTAAATGTTGTATGATAATGTGTCACTTACCATTACCAATTCGATTCAAATCACTTTAGAAACCGAGCTGTTTCTTGACAAAAGGTATCAAGTAGGCTCCTGGTCTAAAAGTGGTGATTCGTGATGCCAAAGCAATTTTTGAAATAGTACTTTGGCTTCAATCATTATAGAACTTAATACTGACATGTAATTCAATCTTTCTCTCACCTAAGAAAGGACTCAAATTCAAAGTGTTATGAGCCTGCAGTCACGTCATATCAACTCAACCCAATCCGCATAAACCCTTTCAAAAAAGATAAATTTCAATGTAAGCCACACCGTACCATGTCCAACACTGCAGAGGGAAAATTCCAACCAACAACCGTTCAGGCTAAACAAAACAACATCCACAATTTTAAAGCGTTTAAAGAAGTCAAAAGAAAGAAGAAGAAGAAGAGTAATGCAGCAAAAGTAAAAAAGTCGGAAGCCATTGCAATAAATCATCCGATCAAAACTTAGCTCGTCATTAAGGAAGGCTCTTTTGAATTCCTTTCACAATACATCACAATCTAATATCTCAAAAGGGATTCATCCGCACCAAGGAGCAAGGAGCATGGAGTAGGTAAGAGTTCCAGTTCCAGTACACAGTGTTGAATCACATCTTCACACGTTTGCTGTTTACTTCTCTGATGGTCTGATGGTGTGGTATATCATTAACATCATCATCATCATCTTCCCTGATTCCACCACAACTATGTATGCTCGAATGGCCGAGCTTACTTTATTTTTTATTTTTTTGTTATGGTCCCGTATACACCTAATGGCGGCAGCAACTGAATTTAAAACAGCAAAACAACCAACAAGCTACTATCATGGGACCATAATCATCGCTACTGAGATTGCTTCTTATTCTTATGCGGACTATTAAGACAGCTGAGACTGTTGACAACGAGACGATGACGACGACGACGACTCTGACTCCAACGACATTGAAGACCGACGGACACACGTGAAGAAAAAAATAAAGCAGTTCAGAAAAGAAAAGAAAGAAAATAAAAAAAAAGACTAGATACCTATATCAGGTAGCTCCTGTATAATGGTTCAGAGCGACTCAGGTGGAAAATGTCGTCGTCGAAGCCAACAGTGATATATGACCTTCTTTGATGATGGATTCTTTTATTCTTCCTTCATTACCTCTTCGACTTCCTCTAAGCTCTCAACTCTCAGATCTCTGATGCAACGCATCCATCTCTCGAAGATGTCTCGTCTCTCGTCGTCGTCGTCGTCGCTCCGCTCATTGTCCACGAAGAGACATTTTATAGTTGTGTGACAGTGAATGGCTTTCTGTGCTGCGCTAACAATGGTCATCCTCATTTCTTCGCTGCCATATTAGGATACCAAGTTGACTTGATTTGTGGCGCATTGTCGTAGTCCTCTAGCCTCTAGGAACAATGATTCAATCTTTTTCTATTATATTTTCATTATATTTTACATTTTATATTTCGCCAAGTGCGGAATTAATTTTTACTTTGCAAACATTTTTTTCCAAATCTAAAGGGTGTTTCACATTTTAATGTAAAGGTAAACTTAGGTCTTCGTGGTTCATTATTTGGTGAATATATCCATGCTTTTGCTTGTTCTTTAAGCTTGAGTCTATAGTCGTTCCCAAAAATTGTATCACGGTTTTGTGTGCATTTTCGGGAGAAATGGCATCCATCTTTCCCAAGGGGTTAAAGTCTGATATCGAGTCTCAGCACTCAAGAGGCACCAAACGAAATTTCACAGTGATCGATTATGTGTCAACCATACTAACACCTTGCGAGGAATTCTCGAGCAATCTTTGGAGGATTAATCTCCGCTCCATATGAATATCAATTGGTATACCAAAGACATCCCTGAAAAAAAATTTCGCTTTGCACAGCGAATAGATTTTTGATTGATATTATCTAAAAATTGCGACGGAGTGATACAGGGCGATGCACTATCACCGATTCTCTTATTAATTGATATTAATGACAGCCTTACTTACCTTCTTACTTAAGGTGGCGCAGACAGTCCATTGTGGACCACGGCCTCAAACAACAACCAAAATTCAGTTGCGCACACCAAGTTGGTTAAGGTCGTTCTCCACTTGATCGCTCCACCTTAGATGGAGTCTTCCAGACCTGCGTCGGCCCTCCGGGTTGGAATTGAAGACTCGTCGGGCTGGTGCGTTTTCACCCATACGCTGCACATGACCCAGCCATCTGAGCCGCTGTATTTTCAGCTTCGTAACCAGGTCAATGTCACTGTATAGCCCGTACACTTCGCCATTGAATCTTCTCCTCAATACTCCATTAATACATACAGGACCGAATATCACCCGAAGAATCTTTCTCTCAAAACACCCCATTCTGTATTCATCCGATTGTGTCAGTGTCCACGCTTCTGCCTCATACAGCAGGACTGGGATGATAAGGGTCTTTCCTAGTGCCTCCTTGGTCTTTTGAGAGAGGGGTTAAGACCTCAAGAAAACAAGAAAAAACATGGCTCTGTATAGCTCGTTCCTATCCACGCTATCATAGGCGACTTTAAAATTGATAAAGAATTGTTGAGTATCGATCTGGAATTCTTGGGTCTTTTCTAAAATCTGTCGAAGTGTGACCATTTGGTCGATGTTTGACTTACCGGGCCTGAAACCACACTGATACGGGCCAATCAGTTCACGTGCGAAAGGATTCAGTCGTTCACACAGAATAGCTGACAAGAATAGGCGACATTAACGACTGCGACTTAGTAGGTGACATCAGTTTTCGGAAACGGCACTGGAGTCCTTAATTAAGTGTGTCACTTGTTTTAAGAAAATGATAAGAAGACTGGTTTAGGGATTAACGCCAAACAGTCATATAATGCACACCACATAAAAACAGGTCATTGTGTTACGGAGACAATTTGCAAGAGGTTACTTTGTTCCAGTTCCTTATCTGGGAAGTTATACTACTCAATGCTGGTACAAACCAGGACGCCAGAAAAAGAATAAAATAAATCAAAATTGATGGTTAAGCGCGCTGTATGGCAAGTTGCGCCCTGGAACCAAATGTCGGTGATGTTGAGGTGATTGATTCTTGGAAAAAAATAATCAGTCTGCATGGTCCGGCAGCTCTTTCCTCATTTTGAAAGAAATAAAGACCGACGATACCGCCAGCATGTAAGCCGCACTAAACTGTCGATTTTAATGGATGTAATGGTGATTCGTTAATGGCTTCATTCTACATTTTTTTCTTTTTGACAAAGCCATTCAACCAGATTATGTTGACCGTAAAATGGACAAAATGCTCTTTGAACTTCGCGGACAGTTTAATTTTTTTCAAAAGTAATTTGCACAATTCGGAAGCGTTTTTCCGGCGCTGAACTATTCATGATGAATTGCTTAACCTTACTGAACAGAAATGTCAACACAGTTTTACATTCTTAAGTTTCAAACCATCGAAACTTCTCATGCAGCTAAAAAAAAGCCCTTTACAAGGAGATGTCTGTGCTATACTCCTGTTTCAACACCTCCAAGATCTCGATTAAATTGTAACCTTTTATAAACTTTTGGCTGCGTTAGATCCTAAAGATCCGGTATCGCTAAGTTGGCAATACACTGAAGAAGCTAGAAGACAACATGGGGAAGCAGTGCTTTAAATAAAAACCTAAATAGGAACGATTGGCAGGAAGACCGAGGGAAATTCGGAGGTCAACTATTAATCCCAGAATTTCAGGCCGTGATCCAGTTGTGATATAGTTCTGACAGTGGAGAGAGATGGAAAGCTGCCGCTCTATGCTCCTGGATGAGTCAAAATATTGCTGTAGTCAGCAGCTTCCAGAAATAAAGAAGAATGAGGTGCTCATCTTTTCACATCATCATATAAGGACAAATTAAAGATGGTGTTTACAGCTTTTGCCAACGATTTTAACCAACATCTCCAACTATGTATCTACTCCGATACGTCAATCTTTATCTCCAAAAGCTAATGTTCTGAATTTGTGTTCCTTTTTTACTCCTGTAAAGGCAGCCTGCTTCTCGTGCTCCTTCTTTTTCTTTCTGACAAATCTACTTGGCTTTCGTGCTGATCTCCCACAACAGTTCTGGTGTTAGTCCACAGCATCGACTTGAATGTCTCATTCATAGCTGCGAGAATTAGCAGGTTTTCTTCATAGAATCTTTAATATTTCAGTGTTGTCAAAACCCAGTTTGGCAAAAACCTAGGACTCCAGAAATTCTACAGCAAAATCTCTGTTTCGCTATAATATTGAAGTTCTTGCTTAAATTACGAGAAAATTCTGTCAAACTCGTCCACCAAACGTCTTATTACCATGTTTTGGAAGCTGTGTATTCAATTTGTTTCAAACTCTTCTACCTTATCTCTTAAAGCGTGACAAAAATCAGCAAGAAGTTCTTGAACTGCATCTAGAGTCTGTAAGACTTAACACACAAGGCCGCATTTAAGAAACCACAACTATGGATTAGAAATTCGTTTACCAAGTGTCGTTTAGGGAAGTTATCCTGACGCAGAACATCCCCGTGAAATACACCATACATTCAATATCTGTCGTGTTAATTTTCCAGCACTCGCCCAGAAAATCTAAAATCTTGTGGGAGAGACCAGTAACCGATGGCTTCCTCTTAGACACCCTACTAAGAAAATTGTGTGTTCCTTGAAATCTGGTTAACTTTTACAACAATTTTTCCCACACATTGTGATCCAATTTTGGTGGTTAATTTTATTCAATTTAAATGATAATAAAGAAAACTATACTTTAACTATAATGTAAAGTCATTAAATGTCACCCTGTTTAAAAATCAACACAAAGTTCCCCCAAGAAAAAAAAAACTTATCTCCAAAACTAATTTAAAATACACGCTTCTTAAGATAGAAATGTATCTTTTATTCTCATTCCTCTAGCGAGATACAACCAACCAATGTTCTTCTTTCCCGAAGGAAGCATCGCTGCTTTTTTTATCAGTAAGATTAATTTCACCTTTCTTCAATATATCAGTTGTCTTTATCTAATGGATGCCAAGTGTTGGATGCTTTTTTTCAATTCTAGCAGCACTGCTTCCCCACTCCCGCAAGCCGCAATGTTTTTCGTTCTTTATATTTTTTTTTGTCTCCCTCTGAATCAAGTGATACGATTCGATTTGATACCAATTCCAGAAATGTTTTCGTATCAAATTTTTTCACTTAACTTTATTATCATATCACTTAACGGTCGCTTTGATATCATTTACTTTATTATAGTACACCATGTTGGGATTTTGATAAAATAAAAATAATAATGTAAAAGATTTGAACTGGAATAAAAAAAATTTAAAATTAAAACAGCGTTCATAAATAATTCAGATTTCTTACACCCATCTCCCGTGCGGCTTCAATTTCGTTCCACTTTTGCCCTCTGGGATGTCATCTTATTATCTTCTGTATTTATACATAAATTCGAACGTGATTATGATGATGACGGTGCTGATGCTGACCCAGGAACGGACGCTGTGTTGAAGTGGATGGGGAAGAGGAATCAAATGGCGTCTGTGGAAACGGCAAATGAGACCGCATCATCTGTCACTTTGTATGCAAACACGTTCAATGATTTCGCAATCATCATTAATTTTATCAAAAAGCGCGCACACAACTAAATAAAACATTCACGCACAAAATATTGTGATGAAAAAACATGGCGGAGATATCCATATCCATACACTTTTGGTAGATATAGGATCTTCGTTGAGATTGTTTTCCCCGTCCGTCGTCGTCAAGGATATTGGATGGACAAAGATGAGGAGGGATAATTTTTTTTTTGTGTTTAAGGAGCCTGGTTGTCTGTTGTTCTATGCAAACAATTATGGTGTCAATGTTTGGGGATTCTAACGATGGCAATGAAGACAATATTGATAGTGATTCTTTTTGTGGAATAAAGCCAATAAAAAAAAAAAGATGATAGCAATATGAAATACCTACTGGCAAGTGGACGTAAAGGAGATATTAAAAGTGCTGAGATGTTTATTGATATTGAACTTGGTTCTACTTTTTATCTTGCTTGGAAAAGAAGGAGGAGATGTAGAAGAAGAAATCCTTGTGCAGGAGCGTATGTGTGCCTCTCCATATGCCGTATATCACGAATCATAAGTTTTTTTTTTCATATCCCCGGGTTGGCACCACTGGGGAAAGAAGAAGAGTCAAGAATAAAAATACCAGAACACATATAGTATATGAGTATCCTATAACAAAGATATAATAATTCGTTTGGCTGGGATTTAAAAAACTTCAACCTAATGGCACTTCCAAATGCTAAAAGAAAATGGCAGTACAACCCCAGCTTATTCCTCAACTAAACAAGAATGGCAAGAATTGTTCAGTAAAGAACTAACGGGAAAGTAATCGAAAAAATGGGTAGGGTCCCAGTTTCGAGTATTAGAACTGAGCGGTTGAAACCGTGAGCCCGAAGAGATTGGTGAGATGAACGTCAGTGGACATTTTGTGAGTCCAAGAAACGAAATCAAGAAACGCTGGAAACAGGACCCGCGTTTTAGAGGTTGAAATCCTTTCACAGCAATCAGTCCACTGGTGATATGATGGCATGTCTCAACGAACAGTTCACCAATTCTTTACATCGTTTTGGAGAAAATAAGATTTTCTGTGCTCAATATCTCAAAAGCATTTGGTAGAGTCTGGCACCAGGATCTCTTTAAATTGTCAATGCGTGGATTCGGTATCAAAACATTTGTTCGATTAATTAAAAGACACCTTTCAGACTGATCCATTCACATTTTTTAATATTGTTTTATGTCTGATATTCACAAGATTCAAATTAATGATGGTATGCCGCAAGGTTCCATTCAGTCTTCGAGACTTCTATAATTTGTAGTTAACTGTTTTGCTGACGACAGTTCCCTCAGCTCTTAATCCTCGTTTCCGGAATCACTGTGCTTCAGATGTGGAATTGCAATGATAAAGTTTGGTATGTCAGCAATATCCAATTAGGGATTATCAACTGTGTACAATTAATTGCTTCAAAAACTCAATTCTGTCTTTTGTCGTTAAAACATAAAGTCCAGTCGACAGGTACTTTTATGTGGAAAAAGGTCACAACTGAATGAAACTTGGGGATTTTGTTTAGGGATAGCAAACTAACATTTTGCAAAGTTTTTGACCTCGAAGGCCCTGTGCTAAAAGAGGAGCGGGGGGGGGGGGGGGGGGGGGGGCTGCAAATTGTTCGACCTGGCTCTGGTTTTCACTCCATAACTTTTTTTCTTTACGTCCTACGGCAAAAGCATATGAAACTTTTTTTTGTACAAACATTTTTGTATTTCAATTTATTACCCAGATCTAGCGTTTCGAAAACAGGTTATGTTTCAAAATTCGCCAAAAACTTCCAAGAAATGTAGAATTCCAGCTTATTTCTTCGGATATACCAGAATAACCATGAAATGTTGTTGTATTTATGGTTCCCCGTTAAAATCACTATTTTTTGACACTCCTCCACTTATTATTAGAGGTCAGGTCATACCCATTATTATTGTCTTCCCGCTGAAATTTTAATTTAATATTTTGTTCTTAGTCCAGTCGGTTTCCGGGTAGAAAAATTCATACGTTAATGAAACTTAAAAATGTTGTTCGGGGACAGTTAACTAACATTTGACGAAGAGGAAGAGGGAGGAACTGCAAAATGATCGACCTTTCTCCGGTTGTTCCTCAATAACTTTTTTTCCTTACGTTCTGCGGCAGAAGCATATTAAACTTTTTGTAAGGCGGTTGATTTCCAACAAGTTTGACTGTTTGAGAAACTGGTACCTAATTTTTCAAAATTCGATAAAATATGCAAACAATTTTTGAAAATTACCTGTTTTCGAAGCGCCATATCTCAGTAACGAATGGACTTACAAAAATGTTTGTATAAACAAAATTGTAGAAAATCTTATGCTCTACAAAAAATCGAATATGCTTTTGCTATAGAACGTACAGAAAAACAAAATTGTTGAGAGAAAACCACGGGGAAAGGTTGAAAAATGTGCAGTTCCCTCCCCTCCTACCTTTATTAACTTTCCCTTAACAAAATCACCAAATAAACTTCCGACCTTTTTCCATCTAATGGCAGGTGAAAACATAACATTTGATGTCATCGAAAATGTTGCGTTGGGCTCGAGTACCTATCTTAACACGATATGTAGGGAAAACGTTTTCCCATTTGATCTGGCTACTTATACAAAGTATATTATCGCCAAAAGTTCGGGTATAATTCCCATATCTGGGCAGGTGCTCCTACCACAGATTTGCAATTCCTGGAACCAGGAGGGAATTCAGAAGTGTGCCTTACATATTCCATAACAGAAACTTTTTGAAGTGAAACTTCCTTAGGCGCATGAGGGTAATATTTTTACGGATGAAGCGGAAACTAGAGCGATGGAAAGTTCGATGTTTCCGTCCCAGAAGAGAGAGAGAGAGAGAGTGATTTAGGCCGATTGACAGAGAGTGAGAAAGGGTGAACGTAGCATGAAGCACAAAGCCATGGAGCGAGAGTAGGGAGCAAGCGAGTGAGAAAGATCGAGAGAGAGAGAGTGAGATAGAGCGAACGTCGCATCAAGCACAGTGCCATGGGGAGAGAGAGCTATAGGTTAGGTTGGGCTTGTTTTATAATAGCACAAACTGGTTCTGCATATCAACTTTGGTTAGGTCGGCATTATGTGTATCTTAGAAGACAAAAGTGCTTCGTATATCCACTGTAGGAAGTCAGGCCGTTGATGGTTTTAAATAGATTGGAGGGTAGCAGGGATGTGACTTGGTATGTGGATAAATGAGCGCTGGAAGGTTGATATGAAAAATGTGATGTGTATTATATTAAATGTATTAGGCGGGTAAGCGGCCTCAAGCAACTGTACTGATCGGTTGATGCGGTGCAAACAAAATTCCTAACATATCTTCCTTTTTCCCTCCCTCTAAATCTCGGAAATCTAAAGCTTTAGATTGATATTAATATAACCGAGACTTAAAAATTAGTTTGCCAAAGAAAATGTTTTAGTTTTACGAACCGTCTGCCAAATTTTCACCATTTTTATAGCGAATTTTAATGTTTTCAATGCGTTGTTGAAGCGTGTATCGTAATGGCGTAGTATTTACTTGTTAAATGTCAACTACCGAAAAAGCGGGCTATTCAAAATAACACCTCTTATTGGAAAACCTTTTATATATCGGTAAAAAGTTTCTTTTATCCCCTTATTTGATCGTTACTTTTAAAAAAAAAGTTTCCAGCAAGTTTCCCAGCTGGTTCCCTTTTCTCTGTAATATTCGCTCGCAACCTGAAATCTTTGGAGTTGCAGTCCGACATGCTTACCACTTCGCCACGGAGTACTACTACACAGCACGTGTCAACATCTTTTCTTGGACCTACTTCAATCAAAGAACTGAACCTTTTGTATCTGCAGTTGACGGACGGTACCAACCTAGATGTAAAAAAAGAACGAACAAAGCAAATGTTTTCAGCGGTATAGGCAGACATTTTTAGAAGAGCCAATTCCTTATTGTGGTCTTCTGTACCTTAAGAGACTTAAAACAACATTGAACCCGTACACTCCTTAAAAAAAAGAAACCAAAAGGTGACCAAATCTACAGAAGAGATGATATGCAAGCCCTTAGTACACGAACATTTAACAATATCCTATAACCACCTCCTATAAATAAATATTAGTATACAAATTGTTTGACGGAAATCTGTTTAGTAGTTTCTGAGATTAAGCGGGACAAAGTCATGTATTGTTTCGTTTTTACAAAAAAAAAAGAGGATTAAGTTAGTTAAGGATAACTTTAACAAGATATTTTGGTTCAGGAAGTTATTGAATTTAAATGGATTCCTGGTACCAGCATCACAGCATAGGAACACTTTCAAAAATTCTATTGTGAATGAACTTTTAAAACTGATCAATTAAATAGTATAAATTATGACCGATTGCAATCAACCTTAAGTGCATCAGCATCATGCATAAAAAGTGTATCTCCGTATTTAATTAAGAAAGATAGATAATCCATCCCTCCAGATATCACAACATTATCAGAGTAGACAAAAAAAAAACACATAAAATAAAGATGCCTAAAGTGCATTGCATATTTCCATCAGTCAAGCTAATCAAACTTATATCTAGCAACGAATTGCTGCACATACAAAGAATTGCTCTCACAATCCCCCTCTTTATCGGGTTAATTAATTATTAATTAATTGAAAGCCTCATGAAAGCACCTTAAAAATCGATTGGACTGGGTCATTTTATCGACACGCTTCCAATATTCGACCACATCCATAGGAGGCAAGCCGGTCAGAAGCAGCGTGTCATCTGTTAATGCACTTTATGACCGTTTTTTCACAATTCTCCGGATAAGGCCGGATTCCCATATCATCGAAAGGCCCCATATATATGACCACAACGAACGACGACGACGATTGCTTAACGCAACAAACCCGCCCTATCTACAAAATGATGCATGTTAATTTTATGCATCTGATAGATGGGCTAGGCCTTATTTTGGGATCAATCGAAAATTATCAATAGCCAAGTCACGGAGGAGCGGAGTATGTAGAGACATCGGGACTCGGGAGTGATATTGCTTTTTTTTTATTATTCGGGACATGCAACCCGCACTATGAAAGTAAGCACTTTTGGATGGATATAGTCATTTTTTTTCTTTTTTGGATTCGGGTGTAGTTCCGCGCCTTTTGGTTCTGAATTTTCCTCGTAAATCAATATTAACTCAATCTCACACAAAAGATATCGAACCATCACTACCGGAGCTAATGGCATTCATTATTTTAACTAAATGACGCGTCCACGACAGGGCAGACAGCGGACACGGATATGGACGGACAAACAGTCTCCGCGCATAAAGAAAGCGGGTGCTGGCGGATGGGACGATATTTTTTGGTGTTAATTAATTTGATTGGATTACAGTGTCCGATGTTAAAAATATCACACAAAAAAGATACATTGACACTATGGCGCATAGCCGAATACTCGCATACTACATCCAAAAGATACTTAAGGAAATCTGGTGCGTGACACAATATCGACAACAAAATAAAACGGGACGGGGCACATTGGAACACAAAACAAAATACCCCCGACCTGACTACTGTGGTGTGCTAAATGGTGCTACTTAAATACACAAGTATAGTATCTTTGTATCTAAAAGGCTTCGATGAGTTCAGAGAACTACAAATATGTGTTGTGTATATTTATACTACCTATAGGTTGGGTTGTAGGATAGTGACAAAACACTATATAGTTTTCTATTTAGATACATTTGTGGTGTTTGATAGAGCATTGAGGTGTAGGCGGAGGATGACACGCCAACGATGAACAACGATTATCGACGCTATTAACATTAACCCGACCTACGAAGCAGCAACGCGCGGTTAGTTTGGAAACTCGAAATTAATTAAAATAATTTTGTTAACACAGTCATTAGAGATGGATTATGGTGATGAGATGCGAGTTTTGTTCTTCGATTAATGTGGTAATGACTGTCTTGATCTCATTGGAATGTTGACATTTTGAAGGATCTGTGTTATAAATGGTAAAACTTTTGTTTAATTTGTTTCGGATTAAAAATTAAGGTAAATCAAAGAAGTTATGGGATTATGTGTTTGGTTTCGTCACGCCACGCCGCGCGCCGCGCCGCCTGGTTGTCATTAATCAAAGCTTACAAATCTTTATGGAAATTGGACGCAAAAATGTATTCTAGGGTTGGAGATTTTTGAATATTTCAAGACTTTCCGGGGAAAATCCATTACATGACAGTTTTTTAAAACAGTAGGTGGTGTTGACGGTGAGAACATTAGGTAATGGAAAAAAATCGCAGAAATAGAGAAACATTCGCCAGAAAGGCGTCTTTGAAAGAATTTGCGTTCTTTCGAAAACCAACCGGTATCCCTTAGTGAAGATAGAAGAGCTGATTCAAATGTGGGCGGATGACTTCGTCTTGAGCATTGCTGAACAAGTTCTAGAATGCAGGTGTAAAATTTAAAAAAAAAATAATTGCGCTCTTCTTCTTCACTTTAGGTACTTTACTGTTTCTCTGACTAGGTTAATGTCGCTGAACACAACGTAGATAGTTCATGCTTAATTCTTCTTCATCAGATTTTTTCTTCTTCATTAACACAGACATGACCATAAACCGTATGCAAAACTTTTCTCTCTAATCCTAAAAAAAAAAACTACGACTGGGAATAAGTCCATGATTTTTCACCATATTAAGGGACCAGGATAATAAGTGTTGCTCTGTTAAGCGTCTCTTTGGTTCTTCTAGATGGGGCTTCATTCCTTGACTAAGCACAACTAAACATTAATAATCAAGAATTATTCTGCGTTTGAGCTCCACGCTAATGTTGTTCTTCGCGCTATTAGCAGTGCGCAGGGAAACAACTTCAATGACTCAAGGGGTTATTAATACCCTTAACATGAATTAACACGTGCAAGCGTTTAGGAAAGTTGGATAAGAGAAAAAAGGATTTACCGATGAACATTGGTTTTGAATGTCTGTATAGATCACAATTTGAGGGAAAATTTGAGCCGGGTAAAGCATTCTACATTCTTGAAGTGCGGCTAAAAAAAAGAGTATCTAACTTAACAGTACGATTGAAGTTAGCCTCAAGGGTATAATGGGCGAGTATTACGAGGAAATTGTTTAAGGAAAGGAGTGCGTCTGGCTATTTCGCTGGAGCACTGATGTTTTCTGGAAACATTATCAGGCAAAAGAAACATTCGAGTGAAATGAATGGATCTTACACCTATCAGTTTTACGGCTCTTTTTGGATTAAATATGGGATCAAATATGTGATTGTCCACAGAAGATGATTTGTGATGGACATTGTCGACGAGTGTCGGAACTGAAGACGTGTAGTGGAGTTTTGTAAATTTTTTACAAATACCCAAAAACTTTTAACTTAGTTTTCTATCGTTCTAGTTCTGGTTGTTCTGCTTGTTGCTGACTCTCGCCTGTAGTGAAGGCCTCAGTCAATGCTAGCTTTGTCCTTCCTTTGTGAAACCTAGTTCCTGCTGTTCGGGAATGGGTGTTGCGAATTTTCTTTTCAAGCATAAACCTTTCCAATTTTAAGTAATAAATGACGCAGTGGTCATTGCACGATATAAGTCTTTCCTTTTAACCCTGCTGTACGTCAGCTGATTTAAAATCGGGGAACATATAGGGGATGCAAAGTTTTTTGGGCTTTTTCAGAGATATGGCCAAATGTGAAGATCTGATCAGTTGTATAAATTTTCAACAATTAGATCGTCAGCAAGCAGCTTCAAACGGTCACAAAGAATGCTGGACAGGATATTAAAGACGGCCGGCGTTGAAGACCAAGGCCCATAGTAATTGCAGAGTACTTGCGATCTATTTTTGTGTAGAAGGGTAGATGGGATGTCAATATCATTAAGCAATTGGTTAAACTCCAAAGACTTAACATCGATTGGGTATTACAACAGTGTTTCCATCACCATTTTTGTAGTTTCTAAGATAGCTATTTTGAGACCTGATGTTGAATGTTTCACTGCTTTACACAAGCTTAACACTCATTTTTTTGCTGAAAAAACCCTAAACTTATCCACTTTTTGGATTTTTGTTTATCAGACTAATTAAAAAGTTAAATGGGAAACTTAAGAAATAATTCAAATAATCCAGCAACCAAGAATTACCAACGAACTTTATTTATCCAATCAAATTCTAACCCAAGAATATGTAACCCCTAACCCGAACTCAAGGGGTCACCTATCGCTCCTCAGCAACTTGGAAAATCATAAGGATTTTAGTATGTGCCTGGATGTCACAATTCCCACACATAACTTCACACAAAATTTCTCTATACCTAGTCATCCCCCTTAAGGAAGACTGGGAAAACTTTAAACCACACCCTTCTAGTGAAGATCTGGTCTGGTATACGGATGGCTCAAAAATGGAAACAGGTGCTGGTTTCGGTACTCCTCAGTCAGCCTTGGCCTTCATTCGTCTATACTCTAGGCAGAGGTCTTTGCTATCAACGAATGCGCGAGGATAATATGTCAATCGAACATCAATATTCATCTTCCAAACAAGACAGGCTTCCTTAAGACTCATGATGTATTTTTTGGTGTCTCCAAGTTGCGTGGATTATAATATGAAATAAAAGATACCTATTTATTAAGTTTAACTTAAAAAAACTTTATTAATTAAATTAAAACACTTAATATCACAACTTTATTTTATTTTGTGCTACGCGTTTCGGAAATTAAATTTCCATCATCTGGCACTAATTATATAAAAATTACAAAGCTATATTAAACTTTTGGACTATTTGTTGAAGGTTTCTTCTATTGTCCTTAAGACCTCTGGCTTCACCTGTCATAAGATCCAAGCTAGTCCAGGAGAGAGGAGACTATCATAATACTTACTGAACTTGCAAGGAACAATTTTATGATTCTCCATTGGATCACTACACACCGACATCCTGACCACAAAGGGCGCCTCGTTGCCATTTGTCGCCCCTGAACCCTTCTGCGGAGTAAATAAAAACTAATTCAAAAACACTGCCAAGAACATCCTAATCATGGATTCCAATGCAGCTTGACAAACAACTCCTTGTCAAATCTGCTTCAAACAATTTGTACTAGAATATTCAAACAAAACCACAAAATTCCTACTCAACCTAGACAGGAAAACTCTCAAAACAATGAATGGAATCATAACTGGACACTGTTCTCTAAAAAAACATTTCCACAACATGAGACTATAGCGACAGACCCCGTTTGCCGGCTATGCCTCGAAAGTGAAGAAATATCTTTGCATATCCCCACGGAATGCCCAGCATAATCCTCTGCCTCAGAAAGCGGACACTTGGTGACGAGATTGTTCCCTTTGAAAAACTCAAAACCTTCCACTCACAGGATATCGTAAAGTTTTGGTCTCGTCTATGTATGTCAAGTTAGCACTACCACTTTCGATTTTTTTAAAATGAACAATTGGATTAATTGTCGTGAATTTGTCGTAAATTTGTCGTGAAACAAAAAAATTTGTCGCGCCCCTATTTTAAAAGTTAACCCCTGGTAGTGCTAACTTGACAGTCAAGTTAGCACTACCACCCCCAAAAAATGCATTAAATTAAAAATTGAGTATGCGATTATTTGTCGTGAATTTGTCGTAAATTTGTCGTGAAACAAAAAAAAATTTCCCACCCCTATTTTAAAAGTTAACCCCTGGTAGTGCTAACTTGACAGTCAAGTTAGCACTACCACCCCCAAAAAATGCATTAAATTAAAAATTGAGTATGCGATTATTTGTCGTGAATTTGTCGTAAATTTGTCGTGAAACAAAAAAAAATTTCCCACCCCTATTTTAAAAGTTAACCCCTGGTAGTGCTAACTTGACAGTCAAGTTAGCATTACTAGGGGTTAATTTTTAAAAATGAAACGCGACAAATTATTTTGTTTCACGACAAATTTGCAACTAATATTCGGCAATTAATCCAATAAAAAAATTTTAAAATTTTTTTAATTTTAAGTATTTTTTGACTTTTTTCAAAAATTGGCTGTCAATTTAGTATAAATAGGGGTAGTTCCCGGAAAAAAAATCTGAAAATTTTTAAAATAATGGGGATTGTCTACGACAAATTCACGACAATTAATGGCATACTAATTTTTTGTTTTTGAGTATCCTAAGAATTTTTAGGGGGGTGGTAGTGCTAACTTGACTGTCAAGTTAGCATTACTAGGGGTTAATTTTAAAAAATGAAACGCGACAAATTATTTTGTTTCACGACAAATTTGCAACTAATATTCGCCAATTAATCCAATAAAAAAATTTTAAAATTTTTTTAATTTTAAGTATTTTTTGACTTTTTTCAAAAATTGGCTGTCAATTTAGTATAAATAGGGGTAGTTCCCGGAAAAAAAATCTGAAAATTTTTAAAATAATGGGGATTGTCTACGACAAATTCACGACAATTAATGGCATACTAATTTTTTGTTTTTGAGTATCCTAAGAATTTTTAGGGGGTGGTAGTGCTAACTTGACTGTCAAGTTAGCATTACTAGGGGTTAATTTTAAAAAATGAAACGCGACAAATTATTTTGTTTCACGACAAATTTGCAACTAATATTCGGCAATTAATCCAATAAAAAAATTTTAAAATTTTTTTAATTTTAAGTATTTTTTGACTTTTTTCAAAAATTGGCTGTCAATTTAGTATAAATAGGGGTAGTTCCCGGAAAAAAAATCTGAAAATTTTTAAAATAATGGGGATTGTCTACGACAAATTCACGACAGTTAATGGCATACTAATTTTTTGTTTTTGAGTATCCTAAGAATTTTTAGGGGGGTTGTAGTGCTAACTTGACTGTCAAGTTAGCATTACTAGGGGTTAATTTTAAAAAATGAAACGCGACAAATTATTTTGTTTCACGACAAATTTGCAACTAAAATTTGGGAGTAAATCCAATAAAAAAAATTTAAAATTTTTTTAATTTTAAGTATTTTTTGACTTTTTTCAAAAATTGGCTGTCAATTTAGTATAAATAGGGGTAGTTCCCGGAAAAAAAATCTGAAATTTTTTAAAATAATGGGGATTGTCTACGACAAATTCACGACAATTAATGGCATACTAATTTTTTGTTTTTGAGTATCCTAAGAATTTTTAGGGGGGTGGTAGTGCTAACTTGACTGTCAAGTTAGCATTACTAGGGGTTAATTTTAAAAAATGAAACGCGACAAATTATTTTGTTTCACGACAAATTTGCAACTAATATTCGGCAATTAATCCAATAAAAAAATTTTAAAATTTTTTTAATTTTAAGTATTTTTTGACTTTTTTCAAAAATTGGCTGTCAATTTAGTATAAATAGGGGTAGTTCCCGGAAAAAAAATCTGAAAATTTTTAAAATAATGGGGATTGTCTACGACAAATTCACGACAATTAATGGCATACTAATTTTTTGTTTTTGAGTATCCTAAGAATTTTTAGGGGGGTGGTAGTGCTAACTTGACTGTCAAGTTAGCATTACTAGGGGTTAATTTTTAAAAATGAAACGCGACAAATTATTTTGTTTCACGACAAATTTGCAACTAAAATTTGGGAGTAAATCCAATAAAAAAAATTTAAAATTTTTTTAATTTTAAGTATTTTTTGACTTTTTTCAAAAATTGGCTGTCAATTTAGTATAAATAGGGGTAGTTCCCGGAAAAAAAATCTGAAATTTTTTAAAATAATGGGGATTGTCTACGACAAATTCACGACAATTAATGGCATACTAATTTTTTGTTTTTGAGTATCCTAAGAATTTTTAGGGGGGTGGTAGTGCTAACTTGACTGTCAAGTTAGCATTACTAGGGGTTAATTTTAAAAAATGAAACGCGACAAATTATTTTGTTTCACGACAAATTTGCAACTAATATTCGCCAATTAATCCAATAAAAAAATTTTAAAATTTTTTTAATTTTAAGTATTTTTTGACTTTTTTCAAAAATTGGCTGTCAATTTAGTATAAATAGGGGTAGTTCCCGGAAAAAAAAATCTGAAAATTTTTAAAATAATGGGGATTGTCTACGACAAATTCACGACAATTAATGGCATACTAATTTTTTGTTTTTGAGTATCCTAAGAATTTTTAGGGGGGTGGTAGTGCTAACTTGACTGTCAAGTTAGCATTACTAGGGGTTAATTTTAAAAAATGAAACGCGACAAATAATTTTGTTTCACGACAAATTTGCAACTAATATTCGGCAATTAATCCAATAAAAAAATTTTAAAATTTTTTTAATTTTAAGTATTTTTTGACCTTTTTCAAAAATTGGCTGTCAATTTAGTATAAATAGGGGTAGTTCCCGGAAAAAAAATCTGAAAATTTTTAAAATAATGGGGATTGTCTACGACAAATTCACGACAATTAATGGCATACTAATTTTTTGTTTTTGAGTATCCTAAGAATTTTTAGGGGGGTGGTAGTGCTAACTTGACTGTCAAGTTAGCATTACTAGGGGTTAATTTTTAAAAATGAAACGCGACAAATTATTTTGTTTCACGACAAATTTGCAACTAAAATTTGGGAGTAAATCCAATAAAAAAAATTTTAAATTTTTTTAATTTTAAGTATTTTTTGACTTTTTTCAAAAATTTGCTGTCAATTTAGTATAAATAGGGGTAGTTCCCGGAAAAAAAATCTGAAAATTTTTAAAATAATGGGGATTGTCTACGACAAATTCACGACAATTAATGGCATACTAATTTTTTGTTTTTGAGTATCCTAAGAATTTTTAGGGGGGTGGTAGTGCTAACTTGACAGTCAAGTTAGCATTACTAGGGGTTAATTTTTAAAAATGAAACGCGACAAATTATTTTGTTTCACGACAAATTTGCAACTAATATTCGGCAATTAATCCAATAAAAAAAATTTAAAATTTTTTTAATTTTAAGTATTTTTTGACTTTTTTCAAAAATTGGCTGTCAATTTAGTATAAATAGGGGTAGTTCCCGGAAAAAAAATCTGAAAATTTTTAAAATAATGGGGATTGTCTACGACAAATTCACGACAATTAATGGCATACTAATTTTTTGTTTTTGAGTATCCTAAGAATTTTTAGGGGGTGGTAGTGCTAACTTGACTGTCAAGTTAGCATTACTAGGGGTTAATTTTAAAAAATGAAACGCGACAAATTATTTTGTTTCACGACAAATTTGCAACTAATATTCGGCAATTAATCCAATAAAAAAATTTTAAAATTTTTTTAATTTTAAGTATTTTTTGACTTTTTTCAAAAATTGGCTGTCAATTTAGTATAAATAGGGGTAGTTCCCGGAAAAAAAATCTGAAAATTTTTAAAATAATGGGGATTGTCTACGACAAATTCACGACAGTTAATGGCATACTAATTTTTTGTTTTTGAGTATCCTAAGAATTTTTAGGGGGGTTGTAGTGCTAACTTGACTGTCAAGTTAGCATTACTAGGGGTTAATTTTAAAAAATGAAACGCGACAAATTATTTTGTTTCACGACAAATTTGCAACTAATATTCGGCAATTAATCCAATAAAAAAATTTAAAATTTTTTTAATTTTAAGTATTTTTTGACTTTTTTCAAAAATTGGCTGTCAATTTAGTATAAATAGGGGTAGTTCCCGGAAAAAAAAATCTGAAAATTTTTAAAATAATGGGGATTGTCTACGACAAATTCACGACAATTAATGGCATACTAATTTTTTGTTTTTGAGTATCCTAAGAATTTTTAGGGGGGTGGTAGTGCTAACTTGACTGTCAAGTTAGCATTACTAGGGGTTAATTTTAAAAAATGAAACGCGACAAATAATTTTGTTTCACGACAAATTTGCAACTAATATTCGGCAATTAATCCAATAAAAAAATTTTAAAATTTTTTTAATTTTAAGTATTTTTTGACTTTTTTCAAAAATTGGCTGTCAATTTAGTATAAATAGGGGTAGTTCCCGGAAAAAAAATCTGAAAATTTTTAAAATAATGGGGATTGTCTACGACAAATTCACGACAATTAATGGCATACTAATTTTTTGTTTTTGAGTATCCTAAGAATTTTTAGGGGGGTGGTAGTGCTAACTTGACTGTCAAGTTAGCATTACTAGGGGTTAATTTTAAAAAATGAAACGCGACAAATTATTTTGTTTCACGACAAATTTGCAACTAATATTCGCCAATTAATCCAATAAAAAAATTTTAAAATTTTTTTAATTTTAAGTATTTTTTGACTTTTTTCAAAAATTGGCTGTCAATTTAGTATAAATAGGGGTAGTTCCCGGAAAAAAAATCTGAAAATTTTTAAAATAATGGGGATTGTCTACGACAAATTCACGACAATTAATGGCATACTAATTTTTTGTTTTTGAGTATCCTAAGAATTTTTAGGGGGTGGTAGTGCTAACTTGACTGTCAAGTTAGCATTACTAGGGGTTAATTTTAAAAAATGAAACGCGACAAATTATTTTGTTTCACGACAAATTTGCAACTAATATTCGGCAATTAATCCAATAAAAAAATTTTAAAATTTTTTTAATTTTAAGTATTTTTTGACTTTTTTCAAAAATTGGCTGTCAATTTAGTATAAATAGGGGTAGTTCCCGGAAAAAAAATCTGAAAATTTTTAAAATAATGGGGATTGTCTACGACAAATTCACGACAGTTAATGGCATACTAATTTTTTGTTTTTGAGTATCCTAAGAATTTTTAGGGGGGTTGTAGTGCTAACTTGACTGTCAAGTTAGCATTACTAGGGGTTAATTTTAAAAAATGAAACGCGACAAATTATTTTGTTTCACGACAAATTTGCAACTAATATTCGGCAATTAATCCAATAAAAAAATTTAAAATTTTTTTAATTTTAAGTATTTTTTGACTTTTTTCAAAAATTGGCTGTCAATTTAGTATAAATAGGGGTAGTTCCCGGAAAAAAAAATCTGAAAATTTTTAAAATAATGGGGATTGTCTACGACAAATTCACGACAATTAATGGCATACTAATTTTTTGTTTTTGAGTATCCTAAGAATTTTTAGGGGGGTGGTAGTGCTAACTTGACTGTCAAGTTAGCATTACTAGGGGTTAATTTTAAAAAAATGAAACGCGACAAATAATTTTGTTTCACGACAAATTTGCAACTAATATTCGGCAATTAATCCAATAAAAAAATTTTACAATTTTTTTAATTTTAAGTATTTTTTGACCTTTTTCAAAAATTGGCTGTCAATTTAGTATAAATAGGGGTAGTTCCCGGAAAAAAAATCTGAAAATTTTTAAAATAATGGGGATTGTCTACGACAAATTCACGACAATTAATGGCATACTAATTTTTTGTTTTTGAGTATCCTAAGAATTTTTAGGGGGGTGGTAGTGCTAACTTGACTGTCAAGTTAGCATTACTAGGGGTTAATTTTTAAAAATGAAACGCGACAAATTATTTTGTTTCACGACAAATTTGCAACTAAAATTTGGGAGTAAATCCAATAAAAAAAATTTTAAATTTTTTTAATTTTAAGTATTTTTTGACTTTTTTCAAAAATTTGCTGTCAATTTAGTATAAATAGGGGTAGTTCCCGGAAAAAAAATCTGAAAATTTTTAAAATAATGGGGATTGTCTACGACAAATTCACGACAATTAATGGCATACTAATTTTTTGTTTTTGAGTATCCTAAGAATTTTTAGGGGGGTGGTAGTGCTAACTTGACAGTCAAGTTAGCATTACTAGGGGTTAATTTTTAAAAATGAAACGCGACAAATTATTTTGTTTCACGACAAATTTGCAACTAATATTCGGCAATTAATCCAATAAAAAAAATTTAAAATTTTTTTAATTTTAAGTATTTTTTGACTTTTTTCAAAAATTGGCTGTCAATTTAGTATAAATAGGGGTAGTTCCCGGAAAAAAAATCTGAAAATTTTTAAAATAATGGGGATTGTCTACGACAAATTCACGACAATTAATGGCATACTAATTTTTTGTTTTTGAGTATCCTAAGAATTTTTAGGGGGGTGGTAGTGCTAACTTGACTGTCAAGTTAGCATTACTAGGGGTTAATTTTTAAAAATGAAACGCGACAAATTATTTTGTTTCACGACAAATTTGCAACTAATATTCGGCAATTAATCCAATAAAAAAATTTTAAATTTTTTTTAATTTTAAGTATTTTTTGACTTTTTTCAAAAATTGGCTGTCAATTTAGTATAAATAGGGGTAGTTCCCGGAAAAAAAATCTGAAAATTTTTAAAATAATGGGGATTGTCTACGACAAATTCACGACAATTAATGGCATACTCAGTTTTTAATTTCGTGCATTTTTGGGGGGTGGTAGTGCTAACTTGACTGTCAAGTTAGCACTACCAGGGGTTAACTTTTAAAATAGGGGTGGGACATTTTTTTTTGTTTCACGACAAATTTACGACAAATTCACGACAAATAATCGCATACTCAATTTTTAATTTAATGCATTTTTTGGGGGTGGTAGTGCTAACTTGACTGTCAAGTTAGCACTACCAGGGGTTAACTTTTAAAATAGGGGCGCGACAAATTTTTTTGTTTCACGACAAATTTACGACAAATTCACGACAATTAATCCAATTGTTCATTTTAAAAAAATCGAAAGTGGTAGTGCTAACTTGACGGACATGTCTCGTCTCAGTCTGGAGCAGCAGAGCTGCTCTATAATCAAATCATACACGGGGTGGCACAATAGGCATCATCGAGATACCGCAGTGCCTAGGCTGTATAAGTTCTCCCAAAGAACAAATCTACGTCAAAAAGTATGCGTGACGACTCTGGTACTCGAGGACGAAAATACTGTCACAAAAAAAATTATCAAGTTCGTTTTGTTTTTTAAATTTTATTTACAAGTTGTCAGTTCAAAATATTAGTTATATTTTGTGTTTCCTGAAAAATTTAAAATAATTTATTTAATCGGCTAAAATTAAGCTGAATGTGTACATTGTGTTCCAACTAAAGTTTAATTTATTTCAAGACTCGGATTACAGATTTAAAATTGAGCATTTTTATACCGAAGTGGTAAGTTTTTTCATTCTTTCAATAATATTTACGAAATATCTAAAAAAACGTACATACATACATACATATATGTATGTATGTATGTATGTATGTATAGCAATAGCTTTAAATTTCAATAAATAAATCCTTGATGAAGAATTTTCAGCGGGTGTTCCTTAATTGACTTTCACATCTCATTATGCCATTTTTTTTTATTTCACAAGCGAAACAAAGAGTTACGACCTCATTACAAAGAACCAACGATGTTGCATTTTTTCCAAGCCAGGCTTAGACAATACATGTACAATGTACATATACAATGTCCGACTATTGTTGTTCCATCACCCTTCTGATGCTTCTGGTATATCTATGATGCCACTGCTGCTGCTGCTACTGCGGCAGACACTCGATTAACCCTTTAATTTATACTTTTCCTTCTAATATGGACCAACACGCTCACAACAATCTCTGTCGTCCTCATCCCTTGACGTCGAGTCACTGACCGTCCTCCATCCTGACCATCGCCGTCGCGTTTCAGTGGAAATCCTTTTCAAGTTAATTGCTTTAAATTAAGCGAAACAATATAATGCTTTAAGATAAATATTGGCAACCATTTTTTGTTTTGTTTTCTTTTTTTTATTGAAGTTTTGTATCTTTTCAACAATGTGGTCGTGGAGATAGGTTGTGGGTGAGAGGGGTTTAAGACAATAAGAATTAATTTAATGTGACTCTTTAACCCGTTTCAATTTATTTTTGTTTAAATATTTCGCTTGAATAGTTGAATTTTTAATTGGATGGCTGGATGGATGAATCATTCAGATTCAGCGTTTGTCAAAAAAATGTGTCAACTTCAAAGAGTTGGAAATGTATCTTTTACTTGTTAAATGGGTAGATTCATTATTATTTCTCGGAATAATAAATGTCTAAGTAAAGAATCTAATATGTGTGCATCAAAAGTTATCGGGGTAGGTATCTTAAATTAAATTTAAGAGACAATTCTTAATATGATACCTACCTCAATCAAAATAAGGATTACTGAATGACAAGTGACTCTTATTCATATTCGGGGAATTTTATTTGAAATCTTTATAATGGAATAAAAATGATTGATTACTGTGTCGTCGTACAATTGAAATCCAAAATTAAAACCAATTTTAAAACACAATTCCATTTCTATACAAACTTCATCAAATTTTAATCTGAAAAATTGAAAATAATTGCTAAAATGTGTTAAAAGATTTAACATTCAAATTTATGAGTCAAAATTAAATGAAAAGGTGATCTCAGTTCAAATTCATTTTGGGTTATCTTATTTCTAATAATAAAGACGGATTGGATTGGAGTCTATAGGTCATTCCCAGTGGTATCAGGTTGTTAATTATTATGATGAGGCAAATTATTTCTCAAAAAGAATATAGATTGGACAAACTGATATAGAAAAATAATTCTAAACGATCACAAATTGATGGAAACTATAATCGAATTTCATCAATTACTCGTCGATAATAGGGACTTTAATGTCTAATTGATACAACATTCGAATTTAAAAGAATTCATAAATTGGATTTAAAAAAAATACAGTCATAAGATATTTGAGATTTATTCCAATTGTCTTTTTATTCTACTAATATGAGACGTGATTTTATGTATGGTAGAATAATTTACATAAATGTTAGGTCCACTGATTTCTATCGAGGATCGGAGGTAGGAATGGACGCCAGAACCCATCCGAAGATGAGTTTCCATCATCATGTTCTAAGCAGATACATCTATTGATTTGTCTAAGAATTAAATAGGTAGGTTAGCCAATGCAATGAAGTTCTAGGTTTTGAATTTATGCCAGACTTTGGATGATTAAATTGTTAAATAGATTTTATACATAAGATATTTTTAATAGCAGAACAAAGCTGCTGATGGGAATAATTTTTGATAATCTAATGATTTCTTTCAGATTTTCTTAAGTTTTTGAATGTCATTCACTTCCGATGAAGCTTAATAAAAGTTTGGTTTTATCCATTTGTACTTGTTTTTGTCACTTCCAAAATTAGGACTCTACATTTTACCTAATATGTAAATTTTAGTTCATTCATGCAAAATTCATTATTATATCGATTTTTACTTCCGATTATAAGTACTAAAGGGTGTTTTTTTAGACGTGTGGTTTTCAATCTGGCAATACTTTTTTCGGAGTTGGTCGTTTTGACAGCTGTCACTTGATTTATGCTCAGTTTGGTTTGCCATTTCATAATGAATAGACTTACTCCTGATCAACGTTTGGGCTCCCTGAATTAACGCCCAAAAGAGTTTTAAAAAAAAGCCCAAGAAATTTGGGCGTAAAAAAATTGGAAAAAACGCCCAATATTTTTGGAAATTTCGCCAAAAAACATGGAAATTACGCCGCAATTTAGGAAAAAAGACCAAATAATAAAAATGGAAATCACGCCAAAAAATAAAAAAATCTTTTTGGCTCAAATTCTAAACTTGGTTTGGAAAAAATACCAAAAAACAGTTTTTTTTGGCTTAATTTCCAAAATGGCCTTGGAATTTACGCACAAAAAGTAAAAACATATTGATATTGCAAGGATTTTCCTTAACTACTTTTTCTAAACAATGTGAGGATTTTTAAATTATTTATTGTGGCAATTATTATAAGTTATAACGTAATCTGTTTAAAAATTGGGCGATTTTTACACAGATTAGATACCTACATTATAATAATCGCCTCAATCATTTATTCAAATATCGCGCGATTTTTAAACAGGTTACATTATAATCATTTTAAAAATCACGCGATTCTTAAATTGATTATTGTGGCGATTATTTTAATGTAACCTGTGTAAAAATCGCGTGATTTTTACAAAAATTACATTAAAATAATCCCCACAATTATCAATTTTTGCTTTTCCAATTTGGAAAAAAGGCAAAAAGTTTTTTTCGGGCGGTTTTTTCCAAAACAAATTGTTTGGCTTTTTTTTCCTTAATTCAAAAGGGGAAAAACACGAAAAAAAAAAACCAAAAAATTTTGGAAATAAAGCCACACTTTTTGGGCCTTCATTCCTAGGGAAAAAAAACCAAAATATGGTATGGCGATTTTTGGGCGTTTTTTCCATTTTTTGGCGTCATTTCAGGGAGCCAACGTTTGCAAATTGTGCAAATTTATTACCGAAAAAATAGGTGGGTTCGCGTGACGCATGGCGCTCGTCCAATATTCGGTCGACATAATCTCCCAGGAATTTATTCGAGCCAGCCGCGGCTCCCACTTGGCAGAAATCATTTTTAAAAAATAATGGCAAACCCTTATCTTTATAATAAAGCTTAATTCTTGGCCATAACATTAAATTACATATATGCCTTTTATTTCTTCTTGAAAACCACATGTCTTTAAAAAACACCCTTTATAAGGCATAATTATTTATAGTGCATTCGTCGAAAAAAAAGTTTTGAGATAACAATCAAACATAATAATGTGATGATAGCGAAGACGAAAAAAAATGGTCTAAAAATTCTGTCCGTCTGTATGTCTGTCTGTCTGTCTGTCTGTTCGCATTTCTACAACCTAAACGGATGAGCCGATTTGCTTCAAACTTAGTATATTTGGTAATTATTTGGAATTCACTAGGGGGGTCTTTTTTCTTGTTTTTGCTCTAGGGCAAAAAATAACGGTACCTGCCATACAATCATAAACAAAAAGTTCGATTTTCTCGAAAACGTCTCTAACGATTTTGATAAAAATTTCAGGATACTGTTTTTTTTTAGTATAGTCTATATTTTAGTAAATTTTTTTTTCGAAATTTGTCTTACAACGGTACCTCTCATACAACCGGTTTTTTAAAACTAGGTTTTCTCGTAAACTATTCATCCGATTTCAATGTGGAAAGCCATTTATAATTGAATTTATATTGCATTTCAAAATTTTCAAAAACTTATTTTTTCGATTTTTAATAATTTTCTAAAAAAAATTTAGTTTTCAAATTTGTTTACTAGGTAAAAACTCAAAACTTTCTTAAAACGACATACTCAAAAAAAATTTAAAATATTTTTTCAAAAGTTTAAAAAAAAAATCATTTAAAAAAAAGCTGGTGGAATGATTTTCAATATTTTTGCTTTCTTAGAAAGATATAAAGCAATGAAATAGTATTGCATAGGTACCTAGATATCCCAAGAAAACTCTTAAATTTTTTTTAAATAATTAAAGATTTTTCTAAATATTTATGTAATTTACTTTTCAATATACATAATGTAGCTCCTAAGCAAATATCTAGCATTAGAGCAAGTTCGTGCGAGCCAGTCTTGCATTTAATTTTGTTTGCTTTCGACTATCTCGAACACAGCTCAAGCGATTCTTTCAAAATTTCACACATATAGGTATATAGGTGTATGAATCTCAATTTATACTGCATACTAATATTTTAAAAAAAATATTTTTTTTTGTATTTAAAGTTTTTTTTTTTTTTTAATTAATATTTTGAAAACTGTCTGTTAACTTTTCTTCAAAAGTTATTAATAAATGTATTTGCTGAATACCTGTGAATTGGCGTTCTTGAATTAATTCTGAAAAATGTTTTCAAAAAGTTTTTCAAAAAAAACCTTTTTTTCTCAATAACCGCTCCACGATTGTCAGCCTACAGGCAAAAATGGAAATCTACTCCCTTCTCTAGCTCATCTTTTTTCTCTGTCTATGCTGCCAGCACCCAATTTCCATTTTACTTATCTTTTACGTGCGATTATAGGTGCCTACTATAAGGCAAGTCAAAAATAACATTACGATGATAAGGATACAGGATACAGCTTAAACGGGGTTTTTAAAATTAGCATTCTAGCTCTAGAACAAACAGTATACCTGCCATACGATTTCTAATGAAATTTTTTTTTGTCAAAAACCGCTCCTATTATGATTTTGATAAAACTTTCTTAACTGTGTAGGTATTTTGTGTAAATCTGTAAACCTTATGATTTTCCAGAAAATGTCTTATATTATAACGGTACCTCCCATAAGAGTGGTTTTATCGTAAGCCACTTGTCAAATTTCAATGAAATTTTTAATGAAGAAGCCCTTTAATAGACCACATAATATTAATTCTTCAATTTTTCAAAAAAAAAAAAAGTTTTTTTGAGTTTAAAAAAATGTTAACTTTTTTTTATTTTATTTTGTTGACAAAAAAACTACAAAGTGCTAGAAGTTGACATGCTCAAAAAAATTGAAATATGTTTTCGAAAAGTTAAAAAAAAACGTTTTTTGAAAAAACTGGTCTAACGGGTTTGAAATTTTTTTTCATAAAATTCAAAACAGCAGAAGAAATCAGATGACCTAATTAATTTTTTCTTAAAATTGTTTTAACTAGTGATTTAAAAGTGATTTGATTAACAAAGAATCAGATCTCTCTATGTCCTTTTCAGTACGCCTGAAAAAGTGTGTTCGAAATTGCTTGATAATCGGTTAAGTAGTTGAGAAGTGAAAGTGTAACAAACGAACTCAAAGAACTAGGTAGCTGGCCTGATACAAGTTGGTCTACCCTTACCGGTAGGAGATGTAATATTCTGTCCATAATATGAAAACTAGGTATATTCAGCACAATAATAAGAAATTCGAAAAAAAATCAACCCCAACTCCACCAAGGGGGTTTAACACACAAACAAATAATTAGGTCTTCCTATCATTACGATAAAAATTTCGTCAAACTCGGTCTTTCTTTGTTGTGATTAGATACAAATTGGGATTAAAAGACTGTTAATGAAGGCACCTTCAGTTCAATTCCAAAATCCGGACCCGATAAGCTTACCTCAATAACACCAAATACCCTGTTCATTCTGTTGTACAGTGACAAAATATTGATTTAATTAAACATGTTTCCTGTCCTTAACCCTTTTCTCCGTGATCACCATTACAAAAAAACTAGAAGGATATTTCGATTTAAAAAATGATTAAGCACTTTTTAATTTTAATTTCCATTAACAAATTTTTTTTTGTCAGTAAACAACCATTTCTCTTATAATTCTATTAAAAGAGAAAAAAAAAACCAGCATCACAAAAGTCCTTGAAGAAATTAATTTCACAAGCTTATCCCCTTTTTTATCGATGTCTTCCTTCAATGTTTGAATGGTGGTGATGGTGGTTGTTTTGGTTTAAAAAAAATGTTGAAGGATTCCACAAATTAAACGATCGATGGTTTATTCTTCTTGGCTCTTACACTTACACACGCCTTTCCATTCCAAACGACGACGCGACGCACGGACAGAATGTGCTGTGAATATTAATATTAAAGTAGATAATGGGACAATAAACTGAATACATTAAATTTACCCATCGATACTGCTCTATCGTTCAGAGTATTGTACAAGGACTATTTTGCTGACGTTGTTGTCGCAAAAAAAAAAGAGGAATAATTCCTCCTCGACCGCAAATGGCTTTCTCTGTTTCACGCAATAAGAAAAGGCTAAGAAAAAAAAAAGAATATTATAATAAAAATATTAAATGCTAAGTTAACCACTTTTTCTATCTTCGAGATAGAAGATATTATACTTCTTCGTCGTAGACAGTAAGAAGATACTAAAGTGCGATATTATCGATTGTGTTTGATGATGTAGCTGTATCCCATCCTGTGGATAGAGATGGAGACCGGGGGAGAGGTTGCTATACTTACTTTTTGTTAGGGGGCTCCTTGCTTGGCATTTTTATATTGACTGGCTGAGTGAGAGAGGAAAAATAATATTATTTAATGGAAGCTAAGTGATTGGCTATGTTTTTGGGGGGCGAAAATGTTGAGATACTTCTACAAAAATAAAAAAACTAGAGACTCACTCAATGTTAGATCGTGTTTATCGCGTAAGCCATCTTTGATGGGTTTCCTAAGAAGCGCAAAATTGCCTTTGTGTGAATATTTACAATGTTAACATAATAATGACAGCTGTTTTTGTGGTATGGCGTATTTTCAAAGATTTTTTTTTTTTGAGAATTCAATCGATTTTTTTATGGTTTTTTATCTAAATGAGATGGAAATAGGAAAAATAATAATTATAACGACTTAAGACTCGGAGAAATAAAGCAACCCTTTTGTTATTTTGACAGTACAGTTGAAGATTTAAATAAAACAATCTTTTTTTTTTTTAAGTTTTGTGCGTAGTCGGAAAAGTATCTAGAAAATATTCAAAATTATAAGTTTTCCAATCCTAGTCATCTGTCAGTTAAAGAGAAACGGACTTGAAACTTTAGAAGATACAAAAAAGTGCTTGGAACAGAACGTCAACTCTGATTAATTTCCAACAAATGGAAGAAATTTCGACGTGTTTATGAAAAAATTATTTACATTATATACATTGTTTAGTAATATTACTAAACTGAGTTTGTAGTAAAATTACTATACATTGTTTAGTAATATTACTAAACTGAGTTTGTAGTAAAATTACTATACATTGTTTAGTAATATTACTAAACTGAGTTTGTAGTAAAATTACTATACATTGTTTAGTAATATTACTAAACTGAGTTTGTAGTAAAATTACTATACATTGTTTAGTAATATTACTAAACTGAGTTTGTAGTAAAATTACTATACATTGTTTAGTAATATTACTAAACTGAGTTTGTAGTAAAATTACTATACATTGTTTAGTAATATTACTAAACTGAGTTTGTAGTAAAATTACTATACATTGTTTAGTAATATTACTAAACTGAGTTTGTAGTAAAATTGCTATACATTGTTTAGTAATACTACTAAACTGAGTTTGTAGTAAAATTACTATACATTGTTTAGTAATATTACTAAACTGAATTTGTAGTAAAATTACTATACATTGTTTAGTAATATTACTAAACTGAGTTTGTAGTAAAATTACTATACATTGCTTAGTAATATAACTAAACTGAGTTTGTAGTAAAATTGCTATACATTGTTTAGTAATATTACTAAACTGAGTTTGTAGTTAAATTACTATACATTGTTTAGTAATATTACTAAACTGAGTTTGTAGTAAAATTACTATACATTGTTTAGTAATATTACTAAACTGAGTTTGTAGTAAAATTACTATACATTGCTTAGTAATATTACTAAACTGAGTTTGTAGTAAAATTACTATACATTGTTTAGTAATATTACTAAACTGAGTTTGTAGTTAAATTACTATACATTGTTTAGTAATATTACTAAACTGAATTTGTAATAAAATTACTATACATTGCTTAGTAATATTACTAAACTGAGTTTTTAGTAAAATTACTATACATTGTTTAGTAATATTACTAAACTGAGTTTGAAGTAAACTTACTATACATTGCTTAGTAATATTACTAAACTGAGTTTGTAGTAAAATTACTATACATTGTTTAGTAATATTACTAAACTGAGTTTGTAGTAAAATTACTATACATTGTTTAGTAATATTACTAAACTGAGTTTGTAGTAAAATTACTATACATTGTTTAGTAATATTACTAAACTGAGTTTGTAGTAAAATTGCTATACATTGTTTAGTAATACTACTAAACTGAGTTTGTAGTAAAATTACTATACATTGTTTAGTAATATTACTAAACTGAGTTTGTAGTTAAATTACTATACATTGTTTAGTAATATTACTAAACTGAATTTGTAATAAAATTACTATACATTGCTTAGTAATATTACTAAACTGAGTTTTTAGTAAAATTACTATACATTGTTTAGTAATATTACTAAACTGAGTTTGAAGTAAACTTACTATACATTGCTTAGTAATATTACTAAACTGAGTTTGTAGTAAAATTACTATACATTGTTTAGTAATATTACTAAACTGAGTTTGTAGTAAAATTACTATACATTGTTAAGTAATATTACTAAACTGAGTTTGTAGTAAAATTACTATACATTGTTTAGTAATATTACTAAACTGAGTTTGTAGTAAAATTACTATACATTGTTTAGTAATATTACTAAACTGAGTTTGTAGTAAAATTACTATACATTGTTTAGTAATATTACTAAACTGAGTTTGTAGTAAAATTACTATACATTGTTTAGTAATATTACTAAACTGAGTTTGTAGTAAAATTACTATACATTGTTTAGTAATATTACTAAACTGAATTTGTGTTAAAATTACTAAACATTGTTTAGTAATATTACTAAACTGAGTTTGTAGTAAAATTACTTTACATTGTTTAGTAATATTACTAAACTGAATTTGTAGTAAAATTACTATACATTGTTTAGTAATATTACTAAACTGAGTTTTTAGTAAAATTACTATACATTGTTTAGTAATATTACTAAACTGAGTTTGTAGTAAAATTACTATACATTGCTTAGTAATATTACTAAACTGAGTTTGTAGTAAAATTACTATACATTGTTTAGTAATATTACTAAACTGAGTTTGTAGTAAAATTACTATACATTGTTTAGTAATATTACTAAACTGAGTTTGTAGTAAAATTACTATACATTGTTTAGTAATATTACTAAACTGAGTTTGTGTTAAAATTACTAAACATTGTTTAGTAATATTACTAAACTGAGTTTGTAGTAAAATTACAATACATTGTTTAGTAATATTACTAAACTGAGTTTGTAGTAAAATTACTATACATTGTTTAGTAATATTACTAAACTGAGTTTGTAGTAAAATTACTATACATTGTTTAGTAATATTACTAAACTGAGTTTGTAGTAAAATTACTATACATTGCTTAGTAATATTACTAAACTGAGTTTGTAGTAAAATTACTATACATTGTTTAGTAATATTACTAAACTGAGTTTGTAGTAAAATTACTATACATTGCTTAGTAATATTACTAAACTGAGTTTGTAGTAAAATTAATATACATTGTTTAGTAATATTATCAAACTGAGTTTGTAGTAAAATTACTATACATTGTTTAGTAATATTACTAAACTGAATTTGTAGTAAAATTACTATACATTGTTTAGTAATATTACTAAACTGAATTTGTAGTAAAATTACTATACATTGTTTAGTAATATTACTAAACTGAGTTTGTAGTAAAATTACTATACATTGCTTAGTAATATTACTAAACTGAGTTTGTAGTAAAATTACTATACATTGTTTAGTAATATTACTAAACTTAGTTTTTAGTAAAATTACTATACATTGTTTAGTAATATTACTAAACTGAGTTTGTAGTAAAATTACTATACATTGTTTAGTAATATTACTAAACTGAGTTTGTAGTAAAATTACTATACATTGCTTAGTAATATTACTAAACTGAGTTTGTAGTAAAATTACTATACATTGTTTAGTAATATTACTAAACTGAGTTTGTAGTAAAATTACTATACATTGCTTAGTAATATTACTAAACTGAGTTTGTAGTAAAATTACTATACATTGTTTAGTAATATTACTGAACTGAGTTTGTAGTAAAATTACTATACATTGTTTAGTAATATTACTAAACTGAGTTTGTAGTAAAATTACTATACATTGTTTAGTAATATTACTAAACTGAATTTGTAGTAAAATTACTATACATTGTTTAGTAACATTACTAAACTGAGTTTTTAGTAAAATTACTATACATTGTTTAGTAATATTACTAAACTGAGTTTGTAGTAAAATTACTATACATTGTTTAGTAATATTACTAAACTGAGTTTGTAGTAAAATTACTATACATTGCTTAGTAATATTACTAAACTGAGTTTGTAGTAAAATTACTATACATTGTTTAGTAATATTACTAAACTGAGTTTGTAGTTAAATTACTATACATTGTTTAGTAATATTACTAAACTGAATTTGTAGTAAAATTACTATACATTGTTTAGTAACATTACTAAACTGAGTTTTTAGTAAAATTACTATACATTGTTTAGTAATATTACTAAACTGAGTTTGTAGTAAAATTACTATACATTGTTTAGTAATATTACTAAACTGAGTTTGTAGTAAAATTACTATACATTGCTTAGTAATATTACTAAACTGAGTTTGTAGTAAAATTACTATACATTGTTTAGTAATATTACTAAACTGAGTTTGTAGTTAAATTACTATACATTGTTTAGTAATATTACTAAACTGAATTTGTAGTAAAATTACTATACATTGCTTAGTAATATTACTAAACTGAGTTTTTAGTAAAATTACTATACATTGTTTAGTAATATTACTAAACTGAGTTTGAAGTAAACTTACTATACATTGCTTAGTAATATTACTAAACTGAGTTTGTAGTAAAATTACTATACATTGTTTAGTAATATTACTAAACTGAGTTTGTAGTAAAATTACTATACATTGTTTAGTAATATTACTAAACTGAGTTTGTAGTAAAATTACTATACATTGTTTAGTAATATTACTAAACTGAGTTTGTAGTAAAATTACTATACATTGTTTAGTAATATTACTAAACTGAATTTGTGTTAAAATTACTAAACATTGTTTAGTAATATTACTAAACTGAGTTTGTAGTAAAATTACTTTACATTGTTTAGTAATATTACTAAACTGAATTTGTAGTAAAATTACTATACATTGTTTAGTAATATTACTAAACTGAGTTTTTAGTAAAATTACTATACATTGTTTAGTAATATTACTAAACTGAGTTTGTAGTAAAATTACTATACATTGCTTAGTAATATTACTAAACTGAGTTTGTAGTAAAATTACTATACATTGTTTAGTAATATTACTAAACTGAGTTTGTAGTAAAATTACTATACATTGTTTAGTAATATTACTAAACTGAGTTTGTAGTAAAATTACTATACATTGTTTAGTAATATTACTAAACTGAGTTTGTGTTAAAATTACTAAACATTGTTTAGTAATATTACTAAACTGAGTTTGTAGTAAAATTACAATACATTGTTTAGTAATATTACTAAACTGAGTTTGTAGTAAAATTACTATACATTGTTTAGTAATATTACTAAACTGAATTTGTAGTAAAATTACTATACATTGTTTAGTAATATTACTAAACTGAGTTTGTAGTAAAATTACTATACATTGCTTAGTAATATTACTAAACTGAGTTTGTAGTAAAATTACTATACATTGTTTAGTAATATTACTAAACTGAGTTTGTAGTAAAATTACTATACATTGCTTAGTAATATTACTAAACTGAGTTTGTAGTAAAATTAATATACATTGTTTAGTAATATTATCAAACTGAGTTTGTAGTAAAATTACTATACATTGTTTAGTAATATTACTAAACTGAATTTGTAGTAAAATTACTATACATTGTTTAGTAATATTACTAAACTGAATTTGTAGTAAAATTACTATACATTGTTTAGTAATATTACTAAACTGAGTTTGTAGTAAAATTACTATACATTGCTTAGTAATATTACTAAACTGAGTTTGTAGTAAAATTACTATACATTGTTTAGTAATATTACTAAACTTAGTTTTTAGTAAAATTACTATACATTGTTTAGTAATATTACTAAACTGAGTTTGTAGTAAAATTACTATACATTGTTTAGTAATATTACTAAACTGAGTTTGTAGTAAAATTACTATACATTGCTTAGTAATATTACTAAACTGAGTTTGTAGTAAAATTACTATACATTGTTTAGTAATATTACTAAACTGAGTTTGTAGTAAAATTACTATACATTGCTTAGTAATATTACTAAACTGAGTTTGTAGTAAAATTACTATACATTGTTTAGTAATATTACTGAACTGAGTTTGTAGTAAAATTACTATACATTGTTTAGTAATATTACTAAACTGAGTTTGTAGTAAAATTACTATACATTGTTTAGTAATATTACTAAACTGAATTTGTAGTAAAATTACTATACATTGTTTAGTAACATTACTAAACTGAGTTTTTAGTAAAATTACTATACATTGTTTAGTAATATTACTAAACTGAGTTTGTAGTAAAATTACTATACATTGTTTAGTAATATTACTAAACTGAGTTTGTAGTAAAATTACTATACATTGCTTAGTAATATTACTAAACTGAGTTTGTAGTAAAATTACTATACATTGTTTAGTAATATTACTAAACTGAGTTTGTAGTTAAATTACTATACATTGTTTAGTAATATTACTAAACTGAATTTGCAGTAAAATTACTATACATTGTTTAGTAATATTACTAAACTGAGTTTGTAGTAAAATAACTATACATTGTTTAGTAATATTACTCAACTGAGTTTGTAGTAAAATTACTATACATTGTTTAGCAATATTACTAAACTGAGTTTGTAGTAAAATTACTATACATTGTTTAGTAATATTACTAAACTGAGTTTGTAGTAAAATTACTATACATTGTTTTGTAATATTACTAAACTGTGTTTGTAGTAAAATTACTATACATTGTTTAGTAATATTACTAAACTGAGTTTGTAGTAAAATTACTATACATTGTTTAGTAATATTACTAAACTGAGTTTGTAGTAAAATTACTATACATTGTTTAGTAATATTACTAAACTGAGTTTGTAGTAAAATTACTATACATTGTTTAGTAATATTACTAAACTGAGTTTGTAGTAAAATTACTATACATTGTTTAGTAATATTACTAAACTGAGTTTGTAGTAAAATTACTATACATTGTTTAGTAATATTACTAAACTGAATTTGTGTTAAAATTACTAAACATTGTTTAGTAATATTACTAAACTGAGTTTGTAGTAAAATTACTTTACATTGTTTAGTAATATTACTAAACTGAATTTGTAGTAAAATTACTATACATTGTTTAGTAATATTACTAAACTGAGTTTTTAGTAAAATTACTATACATTGTTTAGTAATATTACTAAACTGAGTTTGTAGTAAAATTACTATACATTGCTTAGTAATATTACTAAACTGAGTTTGTAGTAAAATTACTATACATTGTTTAGTAATATTACTAAACTGAGTTTGTAGTAAAATTACTATACATTGTTTAGTAATATTACTAAACTGAGTTTGTAGTAAAATTACTATACATTGTTTAGTAATATTACTAAACTGAGTTTGTGTTAAAATTACTAAACATTGTTTAGTAATATTACTAAACTGAGTTTGTAGTAAAATTACAATACATTGTTTAGTAATATTACTAAACTGAGTTTGTAGTAAAATTACTATACATTGTTTAGTAATATTACTAAACTGAATTTGTAGTAAAATTACTATACATTGTTTAGTAATATTACTAAACTGAGTTTGTAGTAAAATTACTATACATTGTTTAGTAATATTACTAAACTGAGTTTGTACTAAAATTACTATACATTGTTTAGTAATATTACTAAACTGAGTTTTTAGTAAAATTACTATACATTGTTTAGTAATATTACTAAACTGAGTTTGTAGTAAAATTACTATACATTGTTTAGTAATATTACTAAACTGAGTTTGTAGTAAAATTACTATACATTGCTTAGTAATATTACTAAACTGAGTTTGTAGTAAAATTACTATACATTGTTTAGTAATATTACTAAACTGAGTTTGTAGTAAAATTACTATACATTGTTTAGTAATATTACTAAACTGAATTTGTAGTAAAATTACTATACATTGTTTAGTAACATTACTAAACTGAGTTTTTAGTAAAATTACTATACATTGTTTAGTAATATTACTAAACTGAGTTTGTAGTAAAATTACTATACATTGTTTAGTAATATTACTAAACTGAGTTTGTAGTAAAATTACTATACATTGCTTAGTAATATTACTAAACTGAGTTTGTAGTAAAATTACTATACATTGTTTAGTAATATTACTAAACTGAGTTTGTAGTTAAATTACTATACATTGTTTAGTAATATTACTAAACTGAATTTGCAGTAAAATTACTATACATTGTTTAGTAATATTACTAAACTGAGTTTGTAGTAAAATAACTATACATTGTTTAGTAATATTACTCAACTGAGTTTGTAGTAAAATTACTATACATTGTTTAGCAATATTACTAAACTGAGTTTGTAGTAAAATTACTATACATTGTTTAGTAATATTACTAAACTGAGTTTGTAGTAAAATTACTATACATTGTTTTGTAATATTACTAAACTGTGTTTGTAGTAAAATTACTATACATTGTTTAGTAATATTACTAAACTGAGTTTGTAGTAAAATTACTATACATTGCTTAGTAATATTACTAAACTGAGTTTGTAGTAAAATTACTATACATTGTTTAGTAATATTACTAAACTGAGTTTGTAGTAAAATTACTATACATTGTTCAGTAATATTACTAAACTGAGTTTGTAGTAAAATTACTATACATTGTTTAGTAATATTACTACAAACTCAGTTTAGTAATATTACTAAACAATGTATAGTAATTTTACTACAAATTCAGTTTAGTAATATTACTAAACAATGTATAGTAATTTTACTACAAACTCAGTTTAGTAATTTTATTAAACAATGTATAGTAATTTTACTACAAACTCAGTTTAGTAGTATTACTAAACAATGTATAGTAATTTTACTACAAACTCAGTTTAGTAATATTACTAAACAATGTATAGTAATTTTACTACAAACTCAGTTTAGTAATATTACTAAACAATGTATAGTAATTTTACTACAAACTCAGTTTAGTAATATTACTAAACAATGTATAGTAATTTTACTACAAATTCAGTTTAGTAATATTACTAAACAATGTATAGTAAATTTACTACAAACTCAGTTTAGTAATATTACTAAACAATGTATAGTAATTTTACTACAAACTCAGTTAAGTAATATTACTAAACAATGTATAGTAATTTTACTACAAACTCAGTTTAGTAATATTACTAAACAATGTATAGTAATTTTACTACAAACTCAGTTTAGTAATATTACTAAACAATGTATAGTAATTTTACTACAAGCTCAGTTTAGTAATATTACTAAACAATGTATAGTAATTTTACTACAAACTCAGTTTAATAATATTACTAAACAATGTATAGTAATTTTAGTACAAACTCAGTTTAGTAATATTACTAAACAATGTATAGTAATTTTACTACAAACTCAGTTTAGTAATATTACTAAACAATGTATAGTAATTTTACTACAAACTCAGTTTAGTAATATTACTAAACAATGTATAGTAATTTTACTACAAACTCATATTAGTAATATTACTAAACAATGTATAGTAATTTTACTACAAACTCAGTTTATTAATATTACTAAACAATGTATAGTAATTTTACTACAAATTCAGTTTAGTAATATTACTAAACAATGTATAGTAATTTTACTACAAACTCAGTTTAGTAATATTACTAAACAATGTATAGTAATTTTACTACAAACTCAGTTTAGTAATATTACTAAACAATGTATAGCAATTTTACTACAAACTCAGTTTAGTAATATTACTAAACAATGTATAGTAATTTTACTACAAACTCAGTTTAGTAATATTACTAAACAATGTATAGTAATTTTACTACAAACTCCGTTTAGTAATATTACTAAACAATGTATAGTAATTTTACTAAAAACTCAGTTTAGTAATATTACTAAATAATGTATAGTAATTTTACTACAAACTCAGTTTAGTAATATTACTAAGCAAAGTATAGTAATTTTACTAGAAACTCAGTTTAGTAATATTACTAAACAATGTATAGTAATTTTACTACAAACTCAGTTTAGTAATATTACTAAACAATGTATAGTAATTTTACTACAAACTCAGTTAAGTAATATTACTAAACAATGTATAGTAATTTTACTACAAATTCAGTTTAGTAATATTACTAAACAATGTAGTATAGTAATTTTACTACAAACTCAGTTTAGTAATATTACTAAACAATGTATAGTAATTTCACTACAAACTCAGTTTAGTAATATTACTAAACAATGTATAGTAATTTTACTACAAATTCAGTTTAGTAATATTACTAAACAATGTATAGTAATTTTACTACAAACTCAGTTTAGTAATATTACTAAGCAATGTATAGTAATTTTACTACAAACTCAGCTTAGTAATATTACTAAACAATGTATAGTAATTTTACTACAAACTCAGTTTAGTAATATTACTAAACAATGTATAGTAATTTTACTACAAACTCAGTTTAGTAATATTACTAAGCAATGTATAATAATTTTACTACAAACTCAGTTAAGTAATATTACTAAACAATGTATAGTAATTTTACTACAAACTCAGTTTAGTAATATTACTAAACAATGTATAGTAATTTTACTACAAACTCAGTTTAGTAATATTACTACACAATGTATAGTAATTTTACTACAAACTCAGTTTAGTAATATTACTAAACATTGTATAGTAATTTTACTACAAACTCAGTTTAGTAATATTACGAAACAATGTATAGTAATTTTACTACAAAATCAGTTTAGTAATATTACTAAGCAATGTATAGTAATTTTACTACAAACTCAGTTTAGTAATATTACTAAACAATGTTTAGTAATTTTACTACAAACTCAGTTTAGTAATATTACTAAACAATGTATAGTAATTTTACTACACATTCAGTTTAGTAATATTACTAAACAATGTATAGTAATTTTACTACAAACTCAGTTTAGTAATATTACTAAGCAATGTATAGTAATTTTACTACAAACTCAATTTAGTAATATTACTAAACAATGTATAGTAATTTTACTACAAACTCACTGTAGTAATATTACTAAGCAATGTATAGTAATTTTACTACAAACTCAGTTAAGTAATATTACTAAACAATGTATAGTAATTTTACTACAAACTCAGTTTAGTAATATTACTAAACAACAATGTATAGTAATTTTACTACAAACTCAGTTTAGTAATATTACTAAACAATGTATAGTAATTTTACTACAAACTCAGTTTAGTAATATTACTAAGCAATGTATAGTAATTTTACTTCAAACTCAGTTTAGTAATATTACTAAACAATGTATAGTAATTTTACTAAAAACTCAGTTTAGTAATATTACTAAACAATGTATAGTAATTTTACTACAAATTCAGTTTAGTAATATTACTAAACAATGTATAGTAATTTTACTACAAATTCAGTTTAGTAATATTACTAAACAATGTATAGTAATTTTACTACAAACTTAGTTTAGTAATTTTATTAAACAATGTATAGTAATTTTACTACAAACTCAACTTAGTAATATTACTAAACAATGTATAGTAATTTTACTACAAACTCAGTTTAGTAATATTACTAAACAATGTATAGTAATTTTACTACAAATTCAGTTTAGTAATATTACTAAACAATGTATAGTAATTTTACTACAAACTCAGTTTAGTAATATTACTAAACAATGTATAGTAATTTTACTACAAACTCAGTTTAGTAATATTACTAAACAATGTATAGTAATTTTACTACAAACTCAGTTTAGTAATATTACTAAACAATGTATAGTAATTTTACTACAAGCTCAGTTTAGTAATATTACTAAACAATGTATAGTAATTTTACTACAAACTCAGTTTAGTAATATTACTAAACAATGTATAGTAATTTTAGTACAAACTCAGTTTAGTAATATTACTAAACAATGTATAGTAATTTTACTACAAACTCAGTTTAGTAATATTACTAAACAATGTATAGTAATTTTACTACAAACTCAGTTTATTAATATTACTAAACAATGTATAGTAATTTTACTACAAATTCAGTTTAGTAATATTACTAAACAATGTATAGTAATTTTACTACAAACTCAGTTTAGTAATATTACTAAACAATGTATAGTAATTTTACTACAAACTCAGTTTAGTAATATTACTAAACAATGTATAGTAATTTTACTACAAACTCAGTTTAGTAATATTACTAAACAATGTATAGTAATTTTACTACATACTCAGTTTAGTAATATTACTAAACAATGTATAGTAATTTTACTACAAACTCCGTTTAGTAATATTACTAAACAATGTATAGTAATTTTACTACAAACTCAGTTTAGTAATATTACTAAACAATGTATAGTAATTTTACTACAAATTCAGTTTAGTAATATTAATAAACAATGTATAGTAATTTTACTACAAACTCAGTTTAGTAATATTACTAAACAATGTATAGTAATTTTACTACAAACTCAGTTTAGTAATATTACTAAACAATGTATAGTAATTTTACTACAAACTCAGTTTAGTAATATTACTAAACAATGTATAGTAATTTTACTACAAACTCAGTTTAGTAATATTACTAAGCAATGTATAGTAATTTTACTACAAACTCAGTTTAGTAATATTACTAAACAATGTATAGTAATTTTACTACAAACTCAGTTTAGTAATATTACTAAACAATGTATAGTAATTTTACTACAAACTCAGTTTAGTAATATTACTAAACAATGTATAGTAATTTTACTACAAACTCAGTTTAGTAATATTACTAAACAATGTATAGTAATTGTACTACAAACTCAGTTTAGTAATATTACTAAGCAATGTATAGTAATTTTACTACAAATTCAGTTTAGTAATATTACTTAACAATGTATAGTAATTGTACTACAAACTCAGTTTAGTAATATTACTAAACAATGTATAGTAATTTTACTAAAAACTCAGTTTAGTAATATTACTAAACAATGTATAGTAATTTTACTACAAATTCAGTTTAGTAATATTACTTAACAATGTATAGTAATTGTACTACAAACTCAGTTTAGTAATATTACTAAACAATGTATAGTAATTTTACTACAAACTCAGTTTAGTAATATTACTAAGCAATGTATAGTAATTTTACTACAAACTCAGTTTAGTAATATTACTAAGCAATGTATAGTAATTTTACTACAAACTCAGTTTAGTAATATTACTAAACAATGTATAGTAATTTTACTACAAACTCAGTTTAGTAATATTACTAAACAATGTGTAGTAATTTTACTACAAACTCAGTTTAGTAATATTACTAAACAATGTATAGTAATTTTACTACAAACTCAGTTTAGTAATATTACGAAACAATGTATAGTAATTTTACTACAAACTCAGTTTAGTAATATTACTAAACAACAATGTATAGTAATTTTACTACAAACTCAGTTTAGTAATATTACTAAACAATGTATAGTAATTTTACTACAAACTCAGTTTAGTAATATTACTAAACAATGTATAGTAATTTTACTAAAAACTCAGTTTAGTAATATTACTAAACAATGTATAGTAATTTTACTACAAATTCAGTTTAGTAATATTACTAAACAATGTATAGTAATTTTACTACAAACTCAGTTTAGTAATATTACTAAGCAATGTATAGTAATTTTACTAAAAACTCAGTTTAGTAATATTACTAAACAATGTATAGTAATTTTACTACAAATTCAGTTTAGTAATATTACTTAACAATGTATATTGTACTACAAACTCAGTTTAGTAATATTACTAAACAATGTATAGTAATTTTACTACAAACTCAGTTTAGTAATATTACTAAACAATGTATAGTAATTTTACTACAAACTCAGTTTAGTAATATTACTAAACAATGTATAGTAATTTTACTACAAACTCAGTTTAGTAATATTACTAAACAATGTATAGTAATTTTACTAAAAACTCAGTTTAGTAATATTACTAAACAATGTATAGTAATTTTACTACAAATTCAGTTTAGTAATATTACTTAACAATGTATAGTAATTGTACTACAAACTCAGTTTAGTAATATTACTAAACAATGTATAGTAATTTTACTACAAACTCAGTTTAGTAATATTACTAAGCAATGTATAGTAATTTTACTACAAACTCAGTTTAGTAATATTACTAAGCAATGTATAGTAATTTTACTACAAACTCAGTTTAGTAATATTACTAAACAATGTATAGTAATTTTACTACAAACTCAGTTTAGTAATATTACTAAACAATGTGTAGTAATTTTACTACAAACTCAGTTTAGTAATATTACTAAACAATGTATAGTAATTTTACTACAAACTCATTTTAGTAATATTACTAAGCAATGTGTAGTCATTTTACTACAAACTCAGTTTAGTAATATTACTAAACAATGTATAGTAATTTTACTACAAACTCAGTTTAGTAATATTACTAAGCAATGTGTAGTCATTTTACTACAAACTCAGTTTAGTAATACTACTAAACAATGTATAGTAATTTTACTACACATTCAGTTTAGTAATATTACTAAACAATGTATAGTAATTTTACTACAAACTCAGTTTAGTAATATTACTAAGCAATGTATAGTAATTTTACTACAAACTCAGTTTAGTAATATTACTAAACAATGTATAGTAATTGTACTACAAACTCAGTTTAGTAATATTACTAAACAATGTATAGTAATTTTACTACAAACTCAGTTTACTAATATTACTAAACAATGTATAGTAATTTTACTACAAACTCAGTTTAGTAATATTACTAAGCAATGTGTAGTAATTTTACTACAAACTCAGTTTAGTAATATTACTAAGCAATGTATAGTAATTTTACTACAAACTCAGTTTAGTAATATTACTAAACAATGTATAGTAATTTTACTACAAACTCAGTTTAGTAATATTACTAAACAATGTATAGTAATTTTACTACAAACTCAGTTTAGTAATATTACTAAACAATGTATAGTAATTTTACTACAAACTCAGTTTAGTAATATTACTATACATTGTTTAGTAATATTACTATCAAATAAATCTATGATAGACTGAACGCCATGTGGCGATACAGATTCTGTGCGCCCCAAATGTTTCTGCTGACGAAAGTTTTATTCTATTTCAATTCTAGCATAGTTTGTCCTTACCAGATTAGGAATTGATGTCCGCAAGAATTATTAGGACAGTTTTTGAAAGTTTCCTCAAGCTGGTTGTAACAAAATTTTTTTTCCGATTCTTCTTCTTGGATGACAGTTGTATAGCCTTAGACACCTTTCCAAACTTGTTTTCTTCAGACGAATCCACCATCAAACAGTCTTATTGGACCATCGTAGTTTTTGCTTAGGCGTATAGACATCGTTTTTGAAAATCCATATATGACATCCCATTCGACATCATATTTGACATCCATTTTTTTAAATATTCCAAAATTAATAAATACATACAAACAAACACACATAAAAACTACCAACGCACAAAAGTGAATTCCAAAGTAATTTGGGAATAAATTTATTTCCGCAATATTTTGCTTTCGTCAGCCCAATTAATTCCGATATAAATATGGACAAAAAATTATAACATTCACATCGATAACCCACATCCGTTATACATTGTTAACCAAAATATTTGCACACCGCACATCCTCCAACCGGCCTAGCCAGGCTGGTGCGCCGCGTCGTTCGTGGCGTTGCATGGCGGCGGAAGTCAATTATTCAATCATTCTCTTTCACTCATTCCCTTCCTCTTAACTGCCTGCACTATGTCATCCTGTATAAATTCCACAGGGACACTTAATTCAATGAAAATGCATCCACCACTCACTCCTCCACGCTCGACACTATGTATCTGTTCAAAAAGAGAGCGAGATGAATGAGGACGCAACAACAAAAATAAAAGAAGCAATCTGCCTCGAACGTCCAACCCATTAACTGCTTTCCTGACACATTTGCATGATGTCCACTCTTTGTCTTCCTGTGTCTGTGGATGCTTCAAACTTTATGTTTCATCCATAAAATCTCAGCTCAATCCTCAATCCCAGTCGCATCTATTCATTCTAGAATCTTTATATTTATGCTATCGGTGTGTGGTGTGTCGTCATTCAACTGGAAAACTGCTGGGGCACTCACCCGTGACACAAAAACAAGGCATCCCCATTATGTGCCCCATTTTAAAAAAAGGGAACAAAAACAATATGAGGCCAATAAAAAATGCACGCATTTGTCATTTGAGTGAAGCCTGTTACCGCATCTTAAATCATCATGTTGTCCGAGAAGTGAGTTCTGCTTTTTTTTGTTCTTCTTCTCTTATTTCTGTAGCGTGGCTGGCCATGCTTCTTTTGAGGCCTTTCTCAGACCCTTTTGAGACTGAGACCGAGCCCGCGTCCAACGACGTGTTCAATGAGAAGTAATTCATCAAAGCGTCTCATTGTTTTTTCCTTCATGTCTGCAGAACAGGGTGACCAACAAGTTTCTGAAAATGTTACCAAAGCGAAAAATAATTTTTAAGGCATGGTCGTAGGGTCGTGAGTTTTAAACGTAGCATATTAATCCACATTGAACTGAAACGGGTTTGAGAATGGGTTGAAACCACATCGAAATTGGTTTGTTCGACTAGTGAGAGGGAAAGTTAAAAAAGATTTTGGTGTTGAATATATTAATGTTGCAATTAAACTGCGTAAAGTTATTCACATCGAATTGAAACCAGTTTGAAATCAGATTAAAATTTAGTTCAAATTATGCTATGATCGAGACTGACTCAGAATAGGTTAAATTTAAGATCGAGTTTAGTTAAAGTCAGACTCAAAGAATGTTCAAATCAGGTTGAAAGTAAGTTGAAGTCAGATTGAAACTAGTCTGCAACCAGATTGAAACCGTTTCCAAACTAAGTCTAATTTTTTTTACATAAGATTGAAGTGTGCGTGTTAATGTAAGTTGAAATCAGATTGAAATTGGTTTGAAAACAGGTCAAAACTAGTTTACAACCAGATTGAAACCGTTTTTAAACTAAGTCTAAATTGTTTTGCATTACCTAGATTGAATTCTGGAAAGTCTGCGTATAAAAGTAAGTTGAAATCAGATTAAAATTGGATTGGTTTGAAAACAAGTTGAGATTAGTTTGCAACCAGATTGAAACCGTTATTAAACTAAGTTTTATTTGTTTTGCATCAGATTAAATTCTGGGAAGTCTGTGCATGATTCTTCGGGTGACTTGAATTTTAATTGATGGAAATCTAGCGAGGTTTAGAATTTGTCAGACGGTTTTGCGCTCTATACATGACTCGGAAAATTAGTTTCAAAACACCTTTGCATCCATTTGGTTGCATGCTTACACACAATTGGTAAAAACTTCCTCTCGAAAGAGAAGTAAACTGGTCTCATTAACTGCATCACCCTGTTCGTCATTTCCCTCACCAAACCACCGGAAATGCTGTGTTGATTGGCTTGATATTGGAACAACTTGCAAACTCTTTCATCATTGCAAGACATATTTTTTTTGCGATTTAGAGCGCGCAAAAAAAGGTATGCGACTTTCAAAAGGGCAAACGAGCATAACGAAGCAAAGATGAAGGACAAAAACACACTCAGACAACTCAACTCAAAGAAAGCAGCGAATAAAATTATTGAACAATAACTTTGGTCACAACTGTGGTGGTCAGGGACTGTCAATGACATCTTACTCGCGATGACAGCTGTCAGTATTTTATGGGATTGGTTTTTTGATAGTTGATGTGAAGTTATGATATAAACGTCCTTATGTTGATGTTGGCGTTAAGCATGCTTTTGTATTTTTGTTGTTTGTAATTCCATATTTTTCACGGTGAGATAACCAGGAATAAATTGAAGGGTCCTTACTTGGATGCCTTTTCGTGAACCCAGATTATTAAAAACCTGGCTATATAACTTTAATGGGAACAGCATTTTCTTGTTGTCCTTTTTTGTTTGTAATCCACAAATTATGGAAATCTCTCACAGTCCTGATATTAAAGCTCTTGTTTGTCATTTTCATTTGTAAGGATTTAAAAAAATAAATACATACGAAGAAGAATGATATATATTTTATAAATTTTATCTGTAAATTTCATATTGAAAAGATTATGGGAAACATTGGCCTGAATTAAATTTACAGACAAAAGGATCATATCAAGCTTTGAATATATGCAAGCAATGTGTTTGCGTAATAATTCTGGATTTTCATGGTGATGTTGGCACACATAAAAGGGAATCCTATTGATTAAACGTATGCCATTCAAAACTTTTGTTTTTATTTTATTTAAAAAGGTACATAACGTTTTTTTTTTTTGGCTTTTAATTGAATCATCAAAAAAAAAAAAAAAGAAATAAAGGCATTTCTATGATGAAAATGATAGAAAAATCGGAGCCCAATCAGATATGGACGAAACATGAACATCGGTCGGCTTCAAAAAAAAAATACGAAAATCTGATTAAACAACATTTAAAAATTACTACTATCAAAGGAAAGGAAAATACCCGACAAGGACATATTAATAGATAGTTTTCAAAAGTCGGTACGGGTTACGAGAAAGTGGTTGTGGTGCATCCCCTCCCGAAAATGAGAAAGGACATATCCAATACGGTGTATTTTTGTCCGAGTATTAGTTAGGTATTCGAAAAGGCAAAAATATTATTCCGGGTGCTCAGTTTGCTTTACTGTGCGTCTGAGCAAGTCTCCGATTTTTAATGGAACAAATCTAAAAGTTATATCATAGACCGCTGTTGTTGATTAGGAAAAGACTTTCGATCCCGTTTTTTGAGAAGGTCCTTTTCTTCTGCTGACTTATAAGACTTCCCATAAGTTACTTAACCATTGTTGTACATTCTTTATGACACGCTCAACGATAGAAAGTTTGCTGTCAAAATCAGAAATGTAACATCTACCATATTGAAAATCAATTTCCAGAAAAAAAAACTATTTCGAGATATTCAGTGATGAGTGATCATTCGAGCAAGTGGATCAAGTGGACATCCATTACATATGTTTCAACTGACATATCGATGCAGCTTTAACTACTGAAAGGATAGTCTTTGCCCTGACAAAAAAGCTTTTTTATAACAGTCAGCCTCGGCTGATGATTGCCTTTATAGGCAGCTAAGTTCAACTCTGCTCTAATCAAGTGGAAAATCTTCGGGTGTCTGAGATGAAGTCTTTTCTCAGCACCTTTCTTTTTCAACGATGGGGTCCACATAAAAATGAAAAGAAATTTTTAAGAAGTCCATTTCAAACGAAATTGGGCGTTGCCAGATGTTCAACAGTCCCCCTGATTTTTACTTGTGATTTATAGGTTAATGCAAGTTATGCATTCGTAAACAAAATTTGGCAATCAAACCTAACATTACGATGATAGGGAAGCCTAAAAAAGTGGGTGCGAGGATTCTGTCTGTCTGTCTGTCTGTCCGTCTGTCTGTATCGGCACCTACAGCCTAAACGGCTAAACCGATTTGCTTCAAACTTGGTAAATAGTATTATTATGACGTCCTACAGAGGGGTTTTTGGAATCAACATTTTAGTTCTAAAACTAACTGTACCAATTAATTTTTCTCAAAAACTGTGTAAGCTTTATGTTTTGGTTGGAATAGATTTTTAAGGAGAAGTCTTATAACGGTACCTCCCATAGGACCGGTTTTTTGAAATCCGATTTTCTCTTAAGCCACTAAACGAATTTCGATGGAATTTTTAATGTAGAAGCCCTTTTACAAACAAAATAATGTAAATTCTTTAATTTTTCAAAAAAAGAATTTTTGAGTATTTTAAAAAAGTTTAAATTTTTTTTTTAATTTTATTTTTCTGATAAAAACTATAAAGCTCTAGAAGTTGGCATACTCAAAAAAATTTGGAATACCTATGTTTTCGAAGTTTTTCAAAAAAAAACCGTTTTTTGAAAAAAAAACTTTTCGAACGATTTTGAAAAAAAGAAATTCCTTAAAATTTAAAAAAGAAAAAAAATCTGATGGCATACTTCATTTTATCCCAAAAACGTTTTAACTATTGATTTTGGACTGATTAATAAAATTTCATATGATTTTTTCAATGCTTTTTTCCCAAAATCTCAAGCGCCAAGACCATTTTAACACATTAGAGCAAGTTCGTACGACCCGCAGTCGTGCACTTTATTTAATTTGACAGTTCATCAACATCAGTAAGGTCACCAGATACCTACATATTTATGTAGTAGTTAAAATGCTAAACAAGTTTTTCGTTACTTTTTTCAGACGCATAGCCAAAATTGATAAAGTTGTGAAAGAGAAAGCTTATCATTTATTGGAGCTTTTTAACTTTGTTAAAATTTTTCGTTATTTGTAATCATTGCTTCGGCTAGTTTTCCTAATTTTCCAACGACCGATTATTTTTGTTTAAGTTTCCGTAGGCAGGGAACTGATATCGTCCAACTGTCAGTAACTGCCAGTGGTTTCGAATCCCAGGTTTTATTTCACTGCTCCAGGCAGACGCTTTTCATGACATATAAAAAAGAGGCCTGCCACAATATCTGCCGTAAGGCAAACTGTACAAGAACACAAACACTAGAAATGGAAGAAGTGCTCCTTCACCAATGTTCATTTGAAAATGAAATTCTGAGAACATAGTTATATAGACATGCACGAAGAAGAACATTGAAAAGATAGTTGTCCATGGGAAGATTCACCAGCTTGAGAATCAATATTTCTTTACTGCCTTTAAAAATCCAACAAGAATCCTAAATGACACGTCAAAAAATAGGCGCCAAAGTAGTCCAAGAAATTCGAAAAAAGTACGGACCAATAACACATCCGCGCTACCGTCAAAAATCCACACCAAACTGTAAATTTGTAAGCATGCATTTTGTCTTGGTGAACCTCGTTTGTCCGAATTCGACCCGCGTCAATGGAATGGTCAGCGTAAAAACAATGGGAATGGATTTTTCCAACACTTGCAAGGAAGGATAAAAACTATGTCGCGAGACTTGCAAGTGTCGGATGACTTAAGTGTGAATATGAAAAGTCGGAGAGTTGTTTAATCTCAGTTATCATAAGGTTTTATAGTTCAGATTTTTTAAGAAACTAATCAATATCATAAAATCCTGTCAGATTAGTTAAAACTTTCAAAAACTCCAAACTCCCATCCCCAAATTTTTCGATGTTACCAAAAGTCACTTAAGGAAAAAAAAAGACTGACAAAAAAACAAGTCAGTCCTAAATCCTAATCCTATAACCCAGCCATTCGGAGTGACACCAAACTTGATATAGCTTAACTCCCTGTAATGATACCCCCAGCATATAAGAAAATGTCAAGAAACATATCAAAACTGTGTAAAGTTTTCTGCAAACGTTGCATCAAGATGCTACAAAAATAATAAACGAAAGAATTTTTTGAACTGTGTAGATACAAATTGAACTTCAATGAAAATCCTTCGTCCTTATATCCTTTCACAATGCCACCATAATATACAAAGACAAAAGTGTGTGTTGATGATTTTTGGAAAGACGAAGTGAAAGCACGGAAAACGGAAGAAAGCAAAAAAGTTATGAAAAAGAGAGGATGCATCTGTTTCTGCAACTCAAAACTTTTTGTGAAGAAAACAACAACAATACAAACAAGAAGACATAACGAAAGTGTCATAGTATAACTTGCACACCACTCTTAACTAAATTGCAATTGAACTCGTATCCTTTTCCCAAAAAATATCTATCCTTCAAAGATACAAAAGAAGGAGAAGAAAAAGAATGAGATAATGAACTTGGGATTCCTCCCTTTCTTCCATATTCTGTTTCAAATAACTGAACAAGGTTAGGTCTTTGGAGTCGTCGTCGACGTCTTCAGTCGTATATTCCTCCTCTGTTTTGTACCGCAATGTTTGAGTACGAATTTCAATTCATTTCACTACGATATGACTACGAATGCTGCTAGGTTCCAATAATGACAACAGCTCGAGAATAATGGAAATACAAAACTTAATTTTAACTTCTATTTAAAGCATCCTTAACAGGAAAACTTTCAGCAAAAGTATTCTGCATTTAACCTATAGCGCCGTGACACCTCCCCCCTTTCTAGAGAGAAGAGCCTGGAATAACGCACCAAAATTGTTTGGAAACAAAGGGGTCACACATATAGTCAACAACTCTACTTGGAACAACGACAAGTCCATGTCCATGATGCCTTTAATTTTTGGCAAGAACCAACAAAGCCCGTCTAACACTTCTTGTACACTGTGTATTCCTTGTCCTTGTTGTCATCGTCATCCTAGTCGTCGTCGTCGTCGTCGTCGTTGGCTGTCTTCACTTTGTGCTTTGTGCGTATATTCCGAAGGAAAATTAATTCCATCTTCCGCAAAAGTTCATTAAAAAGTTATATCAACACATAACACGTCTCTCCTTGAAAAGTTGGCACCACCATCAAGATATCCTTTCTTCTTCGTCCTAGAGATATAAATTACTTCTCATTTTGGCCCAGTCAGCCAGCCAGCCATCCAGCCAGGAATACAGAGAAAGGAGCGAGTAAAAGAGAGAAAATTCAAGTTGTGAAAAAGCCACAAAACAAGTGAAAAGTTTTAAAGTCCTTATGGATGGTGGTCATGTTTCTGCGAAATAAGGATTGATTTGCTGTTGACAATTTTAATTGTTATTTATACAGTTATGGCACAGCAGAAATACCAAGTTGGAGATTTAGGTGTGATGGGGTGACATTCTCATGGTCGTTCTTATTCTGCAAAGGACACACCACACCACACACACTCGCACGCAGTATACTTTGTCAATAGAACTCCCTGCTGACAGACCTTTTGCCACCATAAAACCAGAAAGTTGACATACAAAAAAAAAAAGGACTCAGAAACAAAACAAAAAAAAAGGAGATTGGTAATTATTTTACATGTTGTTGAAGAGTCAAACAAAAAGGGGGCAAAAATATGGAATTCGATATCCATTGGGATTGGACCCGAGCCGAGCCGACCCGCATTCGATATAAAAATGTTTGTGATATCCATCATCTGGTAATAAAGTCAGACAGCAACATGCCTCAGGGACAAGCTGCCATTAACCACCGCCATCCGCCATGTTATTGCTGACTGCTATTGCCACCAGGGCCGCCGGCCGGCATCAACATAGTCATATCCAATTGACGAACATTGATATGTGTGTAATGGCCTTTTGGTAAACAGTCGTGGGAGTCGTTTTTCGTTGACGACTAACATTTTTTTTTCTGTTTATTTCGAAATAAGCATTAAATTACTGCCATATTCACAAAGGGACTCATTAGCAGTGAAATTGATGTGTAAGAGGTGCCTTCAAGGTCAGAAGTGTTTATTGGCAAAGAATTTTATAGGGGTTTGTTGGAAATATCGATCCCATAGGAATGGACAGGGCAAAATTCCCACAATCATATACGTCTATGATTCGACTTCTTTTGTAAGTACCTACTTAAAATCCAGGAACATTTATGTGTTATATTTCACATATGAAAAAAAAATCATTTGATTAATGGAAATAGAAATTTATGGTTAACTTCGTCTATTGTCTAACTAAAAACTTTGTTATTAAGGCTCTTTTAAGCCGGCGCGATTTAATCGCATAAGACAGCGAAAATTTAACGTGAATCCTAACATCTTGGAAACGTGTTGAAGAGCTTAGCGATTTTTTGCATAAGCTGCTCCTAAGAGTGCTTTCGCATATCATCTATTTTATCATCTTAATTTGTTTTCAAAATTTCGCAACGCAAAAAAGACAAGCCGCAGTGAATTTCTCGGAGTTTCGCTGATATGCAGCGTTTCTGTTAAAAATTCGCATTGCGTGTTTCTGTTATGCGAATCATTTGAATTGTCTTGGGTAGGCAGAAAAGTACTTTCGAAAACGAATGATTGCAATTTGCTTGCCTCGAATATGTTGCTAGGCAGCGCAAATTTGTTGCGAAATGCGATGCGACATGCAATGCAAGATGCAATTCGAGAAACTATTCGCGGTGGGAGAAAAATGTGATGTGAGATGCGATGTCACGATGCAGTGTGAGATTTGTTGAAAGATGCGATGCGAAATGCGCTGCACGCTTCGATGCGATGAAAAGTGCAAGCGAGAGGTGATACCTACTATCCAATATGTTGCGATTTGAAATTCGAGATGCGGTTCAAGATTCTATTAAAAATAAAATTTTAGAGATGCGTATTTAGTGAGATCAGGTGAAAGATGCGATATGCGATGCAAAATATTTAGTCAACTGCGATGTAAGAAGCTATTTTATGTGCGAAGTGATGTTAGATGCGATGCGAGCTATATAGTGGGAATTTTTAATGTGAGGTGCAATTTCAAATGCTATGCGAAAAAAGGTATTGCGAAGCTTGGAAAATAAATTCATTGCAATAACAACAGCAAAAAGAATTTTAAATTAGCCTAGCAATAGCACTGCCACACTTGATGTGTCTTGAGCCAGTACTTGTATCATGAGTAAAAAAAAAAAATTAACGATAAATCTTTACTTTTGAACTGAAGTCTTAGGGCTAGTTGTTTAATAATAAAGGTTCTGATGTTGAGCCTATAGGAAATAGATGGTGATAGTCTGTGATTCAAAAATATGTATTCGCTTCCATTTTTTTCTTAGCTCAGGTATCCCTCTAGGAAGCCAATTGGGCCCCTTGCTGTTTGTTTTATATATTAAATGACTCACCTTATTCATGCTAATGACATTAAAAGTATAAAAATGCAATTTTTAGAAAAGTGGGTACCCTGAAAATCAAAAATTATCAACGGCAAGAAAAACGGAACATGCTTAAAAACTAAAAATTTGAAGTTTCACACCAGGTTTCAAATTTGGGTAGGTGCGGTTAGAAAAGCTTAAAATTTTTCTTAAAAGAAAGTCCTAAGCAGGGTGCCTATTGTTAGTAGGAAGAGAGCGTATTCTGTCCGACGGTTTTTCTAATTGAATAGCATCTGCCTTAAAGCCATTGACGAATGGCTTATTTTTCGGTGTCTGTGTGTTGTGCGGTGTAGTTTATCTTTTTATTGGAATAAATCTTTTAGAGAAAGCTTATAACGGTGAATCACATAGAATCAGTTTTTTTTTCAAATCAGACTTTTGAACTGATAAAAGAAAACTTTTATGTTTGAAGCAACACATGTTTTGAGAATCTAGTGATTCTTAAATGATTTAAAGTTAAAAAATCTAAGCCTCAAATACAGTTGTCAGACTTGCAGAATTCTTAACTTTTTTTTTTAACCGAATCGCAGTTTCGAAAACACAAAGTAAAATTTAACTCATAAAACAGTGTAGCTACGTTGCCAAAAAAAAAATTAAGTGAACGACTGGGTCGCACGAACTTTATCTAATGTGTTACAGTGGTTTTCGTTGAGAATGCCAACGTCTAGCATTTTAAAAATTTTAATCAAACCGTTTTTGAAAAACAAAAAATAAAAACAAAAATTATCTTTAAAAAAAAACTCAAAAAAACTTTTTTTTTCGTTTATAAAAGAGATGATGTGGAAGATCAAAAATTTCATCGAAATCCGTAAGTGGTCTACGAGAAAATTTGATGTGAAAAAACCAGTCCTATGAGAAATACAGTTATTAGATGTTTCCTGAAAAATGTATTCTAACCAAAACATAGAAGGTCTGTTTTTCTACTCCCGAAAACAACCAATTTCTACAAATTTCTGTCAGTAAAACATTTCCTCTTCCTGCCGATTTTAGCCCAATAAATTTCTTTGTGCAGAAATTGTGAGTTACATATGTCAAAAGTCAAATTTGTCAGAAAAAAAAATATTTTATCATTTCATTTCATTTTTGTGTTCTGCTTGAATTGCGTGAATTGAATTGAAGTTTATATTGAGAAATTTAAACAACATTATAAAACTGGATGTTCAGCATTTATTTTAATCTTTTTTTAAATTAAAAATTCGGAAAATCGCGACAAAAAACCGAGTAAAATATTTGTTTTTCTTGACGTTTTAATTTTTTGACAATGAACACAATTTTTGTGTTCAACGCGTTTATTTACTTTTTCACAAATTGTCCCTTTCTGAAAGAATTTCATCCCCACTCTTCACAAGAGTAAAAAACAGACCTAAAGTTTAATCAAAAAACACTATCCAGAAAAATTTATCGAAATCGTAGGGGCCGTTTTGAGATACAAGCGTTTTTGATTAAAAACCGTGTGGCAGGTACCGTAAGTCTTAGAGCTAGAACAAAAAGGCTTCAAAAAATAATTGTTTTATCGTTTGAATTAAATATCGACTCAAATTATTATATTTCTAATGGCTAAACAAATTTTTAAACAACAATAATTGCCTGATTCGGTTACTTTCAGATACCTACATTTTGACTTAATAGTTTGTTACATTATTGTTTTCTATCTTTTTCTTCTTCAATAATTGATTTAGTGAAAAGAAAACGTTCCTCCTCCTTCTAATGATCTTCTGGCGCTATGTTATGCCTTCTTTCATTACTTCCATCATTTAAGGAGGAGTGTCTTCTCCCAAGGAACATTATCATTATTCATTAATCAGACAAACTCCAAAAAATTTATCGAATAATTTTCAAAAAACCCAAAAAACAAAAACACTAAAATCATTAATTTATTGATGAGGCTTCCTTCCATGTTGTTTGTTATGACTTTGCCTTTTCTTCTCCTCGGAAACCAGAAAGTAAATAAAAGGGCATTTATGGATTGCATGCCCCGCATTTCATTACCCTCTCAAAAAAAAAAGATATATTTTTAGATTTTGTTTTTGGGATGTTAGAGTGTGGCTGTACTGTTTTTGTTTGAGTTCTTCGTAAAGTCGAAGGGCAATATAGTGCTGACGTAACAAAACAACAAGTCATATTGTGCACACATGGCACCATCAGGATTGCGTTGGCATCGCATCGGTTTGACTTCGAATAAACGACGAATTCTTTGTAATCAGACGAAGATATCCTTTTTATTGTTACCAGTCTTTTTCTTCTTCTAAAGGTTCCTTTATTCCTCTTCTGATCTCTGGCAAATGGGGAAATCCTTATGTGTGGGTATTGTGAATTCTTCAATTTGCCCTCTCGGATCTCGGATGTAATGACTTTGTTTGTGAAAGATGGAGAATGCATTTTTTTCGAAGTGCGAACAACACAATATTGACAAATTTTATTGTTATTTTGTTTTGGTTTTGGTTCCTGGAGATGGTTTTGTTGTTTTTCTTTTTTATTGATCCAAGAAGGATTGTCTTTATTATTTTAACATGGAATGACACTAAGTTGATATCGGATGTTGAAAACGAAAATACGTTGAATGTATGAAATATGAAATTACAAAGATATTGAATGTTGCAATACGTTCTGTTAAGTATAGTAAAGTTTCTTTTTCGCAATGATCCTATGTTTTTTGAAGGGTTTTCCAAAAAGAGGTGTTATTTTGAATATCCATACTGTTTCGGTAGTTGTCACTTTTGAAGCTGTAATTTTTTGACATTTGACAAGTAGAAACTACGCCATTAATAAAAATGGAACGATACAATCATCATCAACAACGTCGTGTCTTTGCTGATTGGATCCTTGAATTGCATGAAAATGGTCCGGAATTTCATCGAAAAATCATCTTTGAATATCAAAATAGCACCTCTTATTGGAAAACCCCGTACAAGGTAGGGGGCAATATTCAGCACTATGTCGGAAGCTGCAAATGGCGGCAAATGTCAATTCTACTTTGACATTTGTAAAGTAATCAGGTATACAATACAAGTCAACAAGGCATTAACTATCCAATTTTTAAAGGAAGGATTTTTAACGGAATTATTCGTCGGTGGTGTTGGTTCAGTGAAAAAATTCAGCACTGACCTAGCGGTTGCCCAACCACAACTGGGCACACACTACGACGTTAAGCCGCTAACCGTGAAGAGTATGGGACAACACCAAATGATGCCAGAACTTGCGGGCCCAAGAGCAACAGTTATGCTGAGAATCTCGCAGATGAGGCTGAAGAAGTCACATGATATTCCGGGTGTATCTACAACCAAACGACTTGTACTGCGCAGTTGGTCATCAATTGGTGGTTTTTGCATATATTTATTGCTTAAGGACTTGAACAAAAATGTTCGCTCTGGGTCTCAAAAAATCCGCGTTTAACCCAGCTTAGAGTTTCTTCATGGTGTTTTGTTATTATGCCTGAGTTTTTCAAAGGCTTCCTACTTCCTCAGTTGGATGGAGATTTCAAATCACACTTCTTATATTCTGAGTTTTTCATTTCTGGGTCTACTAATTTCACGAAACAAGCTGGAAAGACACACCGATAAAGCCATTTAAAACTTCTTTATGCGGAATTTTTTAAAGTGACGAGTTCATGTCAATAAGCCTCTTGAAGAGTTCTGGCAAGAGAGTGATGCCGAGAACATTGCTGCGGCCCGTGATAAAACTGAAGGCTTGAACTTTTCAAATTTTGCGTCGGGACTTGAGTCTTTACTCGTACAAGATCCAATATACCCATTAACTCTATATTCATGACCACAGACAACCCCATTGGTTCGCAGACGAGGCTCATTTGTGGCTGTGTTAACAAGCCGAATTTCCATATATATTTAGACGCCAATTCACAGGTGAGAATGCATCCTCAAAAAGTAACGTTTTTTAATTTTTTTTCCATCACCTCAAATTTTTTCGCTCAAGTGTCGCAAGTCGCAATGGCGGCGCAGATGGCTCGCATCAGCTGACCGTGTAGCAATTGGACACCGATGCAGCTAGTGAGTCAAATAAATTGGTAAACAAGGGAAAACCTAAGAATAGTCCGAAATGTCAATTGTTCGAAAAAAAAGTTTCACTTGCATCGTGGTTTCATAAAATCACTTTTTTTTTGTTTCTTAGTTTATTATCTTAAATATTGCAAAGTTTTATTATTTATGACTTTTTTTGGCAGAATTAATTTTTATATAAATATTGTTCAAAAGTTATAAAAAAATACTCTCGACATAAGCACAAGGCCATGTAACCCTGTCATGCATTTCAATATATTCTAGCAAAACCTACTTAACCCTTATAAAGTGCAAACGGCCACTTGAAATTAATTCCAAACTTGGTTTGTCCTTGCTCTTAAAAAAATTCAAACGAAACAGGTGTCAACGCAATATGTTTAAAGCAAACAACCCTACGTTTCATTTCCAATTCGCTAACTGTCATTGTTTCGGAATAGAACAATCTGTCAAGCCAGTGTCCCAGTCCCAACACACAAGGAAGGGACAAAAATTGAAAAAGAAATCAAGAAAATGCAGAAAATGAATGAAAATCCCCCGGCTGGCTGGCTGCATATTTATACAGGGAAAGCCAAAACCCGCGTTGGTGAAAAGTGAAAATGCATCCCCTTTCTTACTCTTCTTTTTCTTACCCTCATTCCGAATTAATATCCACCCTTGCCTTCCAACGAAAAACATTCCTATAAAAATAAATAATTAGGAAAAACAACCCTCCATCCACCAAACACCAACACACTGTGCCATCCATTTGGTGTCTCTATTTGAACATCGAACGCACAAACGGTATTTCACCATAAATAAACAGAAACAGTGGGACCGGGTGGTGTGAGACGTGTCGGGGGATGTTTTTCCTTCCTTTTCCCTTTTTCCAAAAAAAAAAAAAAAAAACCAACAACCACCACCATCACCATTCAATGCCGAAACTGCATATTGATTTTATTCCCGCACTAACAGTCTCGCGTTCGTGGGAAACGGTACCTACGCTATACGGTTCCGGTGTCTGTTATCCTCGGATCCGAATATCCTTGTTTTGTATTTGTTTTATTTCAACAGTGGTTTACTGTAGTTGTAGTTGTAGTAGGAGTAAGTGTAGTATCTCGTAGCACGTTGTTTTCATTCGGAAAACTGCCCGAAAAACACTGCCTCCAAAAATTAAGAAAAAAGAGAACATAATTTTCAACAACTCCAGCAGGATCTTAAGAGCACAGCCAGTGCCACTTATCCCCATCTTCGAACAATAGTTATTGGTGAAAGGATATTTACGATTTACCCCATGATAAATTCGGGAACAAAAAACGGAACACAAGCTTTTCCCGGACATTCCTATTGCAAATACAAAATTTGTGTTCTCTTGAATTTAGGTAGGTATATTGGTGAGGAATTATTTTTCTACGAATTTTTCCCCCAATTGTGTCGATTGTGCTACTGGAGTCAGGTCGAAGTGTCGACGGTCCGTTCGGTGAATAGAAAAAGTTTTTTTTTGCAAAGAAAAACTAGGAAAATTCTTCTTCTGTAAAAAAAAAAATTTCCAAATTCAAAACCTTCAGATCGCGTCAAATCGAATTTTCGTATTCGTTTACGGAAAACGTTCCGAAATCATCTAACCCATTCGTGAAGTGAATAATTGAGTGTGAAAATTTTTGAGAAAAAAAGGAAAAATTGAATTTTCCTCAAATATAATATATATGTATTCCCGTTCGCCAGCTATATAGCGCGGGGGGCTGGCTCCTTGAGCAGAGTTTTAAAGAAAATTTGTTCAAAATTGTGTTATAATTTTGGTCCGTTTTTTTGAAGTTTTCTTCCTTTTTTGAAGTGAAAAAGTGTTCCGTAAAGTGAAAAATAAAAAAGCAAAATCAATTTGAAAAAGAAAGTTCCTGTTCGCAAGTGTGAACGTTTACAATTTAATTATTTCATGGATTAAAACACCAGGTTAAAGGATTAAAGTTTCCAACAGGAATTTTCTACGGAAACCATTTGGGATTACTTACACACATTTTCTTGCAATCAAAGAAAAATGGATGAAAACGTAAGGACATTTTTTTTTTTTTTTTTGTAATTCTTAGGTAGACTTCTCTGATGGTTGTTCTTCTTATTGGATATATATACGAGAGTGATGATGATGGGGGTGGGTATGGATGAAAACCAGGATATTCTTTTATGATTTATGGGCAAAAATACTTCCCCTAACCTTTCTTTTTCGAGTGAACAAACAAAAAAATGTCTGTTGATGTGTAAATTTGTCAAAAAATCAGTCAAAATTTGACACTTGGACGGTGGAAAAAAAGAAAGAAAAAAAAAATATCTCGAAGAAAATTTTTACTCATTCCGAGGGCAACACACCTTAGACTCATACATAGCCATAGGAAAAAATCGATCGATTTCTTATCAGGAGAGGAAAACTCCGACCCGCCACCGCGCCGCGCCGCTCCGATACAACGAAACCAACCCAACCAACCCATAACCAACGTCGACGTCGACACGAACTCGAACACCCGACCTGAAAGTTTGCATGTATTGCAAATATGTGCACACACAATGGGCAGGGGGCGCTGTTGTTGCTTTGGTTTTATATTTGGTTTGTAATGGAGTGGGCTACAGTAGGGTGGTGATATGGTGCTAGTTTGGATGCTTGCTTATGCTTACAGACTTTGCGAGCTCTTCTACCCTTAAATCCGGTGATTCGGTAAAAGAGTCTTGGATAAAATGAAAAACCAAAAAAAAAACTCAACTCTTCCACTTCCACCCTTAAAAATATTGTTGAAAACGGTCCGAAGTGAAATATGAAACGAAAAACGATAAGAGAGTAATTTTTTGACAGTTCAGGTGCATGCGTACTTGAGCATCCGGCCTGCCATTTTCAACAATGTTTTTATGAATTTTCCAAATTTTCTTGTTAAATTATTGTATTTTTTTTTCTTGGTGTGTGTTTGTTTTGTTTTTTTTTTTTTTTTTGCTAGTTTTTCTGGGAGAACATTAAATATTTCTAGGGAAGAGAGTTCTAGAAGATTTGAATCCTTCGGACTTGATTTTTTCTTGTTTTTTATCGCACACACTTGTGGTGAAAGCTTTTGTATTGTTATATTTTGTTTTGTTCGTTCTTTTGTATATTATTCGTCCTGATTTGTGAGTGTTTCTTAACCTTCTCTTGTGTAGGTATATTTGGCGGTTATTTAAGGTTTATGGGATTGTTTCAGACAGCAAGGGTTTTCGAGAGTAGACATTGTTGGAATGGGGAAGAAATATTATAGACAAAGTTGATTCCATTGAAATGGATTGTGGAAATTGTTGTATGTAGGTGTAAGTTTCAGATTTTTGAACGAGTTTATGATCCTTTTTTTATGGACAAATCAACAGTTGAAGTGTTAATCATTTGAACATTTAGTGGATTTAGGAAGACTAGTTTACAGTTATTAAACTTTTGTAGGGTGTAAAGTTAGCTTTGAGCTTAATGGTGATTCTGTTTTCAAAGACTGAAAATTTGTTCCGCTTTAAAATTTGAGAAATATATCGGTTTTAGAGTTGAGTTAAGAATATTTTGAATGAACCAGATTTGGATGGTCTTCTGGAACCATGTTGAACTTATCGTTCAGATAGTTTTTTTTTTTGGTAACTCATTTGGACAGAAAACCCCTCAGGAATTTTTTTTGTACCAACTCATCTGATAGTTTTCCTAATTTTTCGATAAAATGATTTGTACGTCACGAATGCTATACATCATAATAATCTACTTTCCGTGAATAGGTACCTACCGTATTCTATTAAGATCCTGGCGACCAACATCTTCAAGCAATTTTGACATTCTTACAGTTTTTAAATATTTTCCAATGGTTTCATACTGTGGTATTTATTTTCCTCGAAAACATGGGATAGCTGTGAAGTTAGCGAAGATTAGAGATAACTGAACACTTTTGATTCAAGCTGCCAAAAACTTTTTTCAATTTTTTGGTAAACTCAGTTCTTCGGATCTCTTTTTTTGTTTGCTTATGACGTTCACGATTCTCCTTGGATTAAATCGTTAAAATCTATTGTAAAGGATGTTTTTTTAGGTAGGAGAACTTTGAAATGAAATAAAACAAAAAGTATTTTTTAAATTGACATGAAATTTTATTTATTCGAAAGATAATCTTCTGGCATTATTATTTAAAATAGAATCGCTCAGTGGCCAAAATTCGGCCATTAAAATGCCAAAAACTGTGGGAAAAAAGTTTCACAGCGAATTTATATGAAAAAAATGGTAAAAAACACACCAATACATTTTTTACCCTGTATTTTCAAAAAAAAAAAAAAAAATACAAAACAAAATATTTCCAGCACACCTACTCAGTAATACCTTTCCAACGAAATATATATCTTCTCAATCAGTTGGGTAACCACCTCGCAATTGGTACCACAAAATAACTGCTTTCCTATTTATATAGAAATGATTTCTGATTTTCGATGATTTTTCCCAACATTTGTGGCTGTATATTGGCAATAACGCGGCAAATGTTGTCCTCCAAAATGTTGTGGTCAATCGTTTCGGGCTTATCGGCGTACACTGGCGACTTCACACATCCCTACACAAAATAGTCAAGCTGCGTCAAATGGCACGATTTTGGAGGCTAATTCACAACACCAAAACGCAAAATTATGCGCTCACCGAACATTTCCTTCAACAAATCAATTGTGGCACGAGCTGTGTTACATGTTGCATCGTCTTATTGAAACCACAGCTCCTACACATCATGGATCTATAGCGGTCATCATTGCAAATGCAGCAGTTATGCTTATTGACGTAGCCATTCAACCAAAACTGTGCCTCATCGCTGAAAAAAATTTTATTGTAAAAATCGCGATCAATAGCAATTTTCTTTCAAATCATATCTGCACAATTTGGAAGCGTCGTTCAGACATCTGTCTATTTATGTTGAATTGACAAACGAACTAGAAATAAATCACTTGACAGCTGACATAATGGCCGCTAAATAAAATAGTGTTACCAACTTAAAGTTCTATGCCTACCTCTAAAAAAACACCCGCTATATGCTATTTCTAAAATACAGAAATCCTTTCAGGAATAGTGGTGTTTCTTCTTTCAGGCTATTCCAGAAAAAATCCGGTTACATGGTCTTAAGATGATGGTATTTTATTTTTCCATGGGGTTACCCACTATCAACGTAACCAACCAACTGCGACCTACTTCTCTGAGATCAGCGGCTTGAGGAGTCCAGTTCAAATTCGGGCCATTGAGGTCAGGACCGTTTCAAAAGTAGAGGGTAGATGTTTTTTCATGACCTTCAAAACTTTATTAAAGAAGATTGGTCGTTCAAGACAGATGAGCTGTTGATAATATTAAAATATGGTGTTTTCCTAAGACTGATAATTTTCTAGGGAACCTTCTACTACAATTTGGTGTGTTGCAATAGACAGAGACATACCTCTCAAGCTAAACGTGCGATGATTGCTGTGGTATGTCAAAAAGCACTTCATATGCTTATATACAATTCGTCAGGCTTTTCCAAATCTGGTTTCATTCTTTCAAGAAATTCACTCTTATTATGGGAAAAAAACTCATTGACCAAGTCGATTTCCGTGTTCTATTACTTTCTTGAATTATGCGCCTGGTTGTGGAAAAATTCTGTGGTAAAAGGTGTTTTTTTAGACGTGTGGTTTTCAATCTGGCAATAATTTTTTCGGAGTTAGTCTTTTTGACAGCTGTCACTTGATTTATGCTCAGTTTGGCTTGCCATTTTGTAGATGGTAGAAATGGAATAAAACAAGCTGTGTATTTTCGTTTTTACTTTTGCTTCTGGAAATTCCGTTTGCCTGTTTCTGAACAGATGGGACGATTTCCTTTAAATTTGGTATTTACTATTTATTTTTACGTCCCTCGGAAGGTATTTTTAATATATGTTCTAGGCCCAAAAATACCTGTACCTGCCATACAATTAGATTTAAAAAGAAAATTGATTTTCACGAAAATGGTTCCAACGATTTTGATAAAATTTTAAGAATGCTATTTTTTAAGACAATCCATCTTTTTGTTAGAAAAGTTTTTCGGAATTTTTCTTATAACGGTATACCTTTCATAGAACCGATATTTTTAAATCAAGTTTTCTCGTAAAGTATCGTAAACTATTTTTTTTTTGAAAAAAATTGATTTTCGAAATATTTATATTGAAAACGGGTGTATTGAATTTTTTCAACATTATTTTCTCAGATGCAAGCTACAAATTGTCATAAATTTTATATTTTTATAGGTATACTCGAACAAATTTCAAAATATTTTTTCAAAAAGATTTTCAAAAATACTTAGTTTTTCCAAGAAAACTCTTCAAAAAATTAAAGATTTTCATACATGTATATATTTTTTTTTTTTTAAAACACTCGAATATATTGGACGACCCATGTATGCCACTATGTATTACACCAAATGTCCGGCTTCGTACGGTGGCGCGGATCTGATCCAATTTTCATAGACTTCCGCATAGATCTGACTACAAATTTTAGCAGTGGTCTGTGTTAAGGACATCGGTCTTGTTGGAACCACATGTCGTTTAGGCCCATATGCTTCGATTCGGGCCATAAGAAATTCATCGTTCTGTAGCGCCCGCCATCCCAAAAAACGGTCAATTTTTTTAGAATGCTTTGTGACTTATTAAATCTCGTTTGGGTTTTGCCTCCCATATATGACAATATTTTCCTTGCTATTCCATTCGTACAAAATGCGAACCGTTGCTGAAAATGATTTGTTCGAAAAAATTAGGAAAACTATATAAAATTAGGGTTTTTGTTAGAGTCTCCAAACACTATCGATGACGAAAAGTAACCAATTAATGATCTTGAAAAAATTGGTTTTGTTTGCAAACTCGGCCTTGAAAAGGACATTTAATTCTGCCAGATTCGTGACTCTTAAAGACGCAGTTGCTACATTTTGAGAGTTTTCATCTTTTTGAGTTTCAATACTGGACGTATGGATCAAATCAATTCATTATGAGCACCCGAATAGCTTGCATTCTTGAAATATCTGCTTTTTGAAAATTGAAATATTTAATTAAATAGGTAATCTCTGACTTTTAATCATTACCTGTGTTTTATCAATAGTTATACAAGTGTAACGCCGTTGTGATAATATGCATCGATCCGCCCCTGGATTATTTCATTAGAAAGTCAACCACACATCTGATGTTATATTATATATTCAGTCACAGAAGCTAGCACACTGTATAGATATCGTTCGCTTTTAGTCATCTGCAAGGATAAAAAAGCACCCGTTATTTTAATTAGTTAATAAAATTATTTTAATAAATAATAATTAAAAAATTAATTTTCACGACAGTCTAGAAGGCCTCGAGGCCAAGTGACTTGTAACCTCAATCAATCCAGTCCTTAATTGTCGAACCTGCAGGAATTTAGCTACGGACTTTTGTTTTTTGCTAAATACCAACGAATATGTACTTATTCAAGAAATCCTCGATGCGTTAAAAATTACTTAATCACCCAATACCCGCTTTATAATGAATACACTAAAACAATATATAAATGAATAGAAGATGCTAGCCAACTATCTTAAATTTTTTTCTTGATTCCCACAATGGGCCAATCGGACCAGATTTTAATTTAAACACGCTTCAAATGACTTACAGTACAGCGATTCCTTAACTCGTAACATGATATTTTGCCAAATTAATAAAAAAAAAAAAACAAAAATGGCCAAACGAAATTTGAAAAACATTTCGTGCTCCCACATTGATTCCATACACTTTATTCCAAATGGAAAACTAAACAATGGCCGCATCTTCTTTCGGTCTTTCTATTTTCAATTTTCAATTTCCCATTTTCCACGGTGGAATTGACTTTGTGCCGCGCTTTTGCAACGAAATCCATAATACGTGACTTTTCATCGGATCGCTGGAAAAAGTACGAATTTCAAACTGCACACAGATAAAATCCATTTAAGCCAAACAAAAGATAGATATTATGCAGCAGTTACAGTTGGCAGAGGAGTTATTCCCGGTTCACAAAGTGTTTCATCTCTTGAATCTCTCCCACAACCAACAATGCTCTTGCAAAAGCTTAAGTGGGATTCCAATGGTCCTTGAAAATCAAAAAAAAAAAAAAAAAAACTTCTTTCTCTTTCGTTGTTCATCAATGGACGGATTCGAGATGAGTTAGAGGAGCAAAAAAAAAAAATCCACGGAATGACGAATCACCAAGGAATTCTTTTCTTTCTTCCCAAAGGAGTCATAAGAATCGTAACAACAAGTTTAACTTCTCCTCGAGAATTGGATGCAATCAATCCAAAACCCAAAACGAATTGACGGAAATTACAAGTTTATGAACGCGAACCTTCTAACATTTCTTCTTTTTTTTTGTATCTAGATACAAATTATTTATTGTTTTGTTTCTGTGAAAGAATAAAGGTCAGGTGCATTTGTTTCGGTCTCTGGGACTTAACCCCGATGGAAATTTGATTCAAGTGGAAATCGGGTTATGACTTTTGTGCAAGTGGATTTGCTTCTCAGTTTCTTTTTTTTTTGTAAGTATTTATTTAATTCCCAACCAACGAGCAACGACAACGACTACGACTACGACCACGACCATGGAGGAATTAATATTGGATTTTGATTTATTTAAGTGGTTTTGATTGAGGAGAGAGGAAATATTTTCTCGGAATCATAGTAAATTGAAAAAAATAAAGTCGAATATGAATTTGCTGGTCTCTGGCGTATAGTTTAATTGGCTTGATTCGATTGCATCGATCCATCCAAGTGGTAATTTGTGTGACCTATAAATAATTTATTTGTATGCCACATAATCATATCAATATTACGGAAATTTTGTTAAATAATAATTTTTTTTTCATCACGATGAAGGGTGTGATAAGACAATTAATATGTCACCACTAATTTTTATTGCTGAATCAATTCAAAAGAGAGCGGAAGAAGCATCGATACATAAAATTAAAGTCTGTGTAACGTTTCATTACAGAACAGATACTAGATACTTTGGTTGAGGTTGATATTGAAGTTGATTTTATATAACTTTTTGATACCATAACAGAGAGTGTGAGAGAAGTAAAATTGCAATAAAATATCATGTACAGAGTTAAGTGATGAAAAATGTGATTTTAATGATTGAACGTGTTTGTGTTTTGATCTTATGAAATGGAACGTTGCTCAACTTCATTCGAAAACCAAGTGATGATTCATAAAGAAAAAATAGCTTCTTTTCAAAAACAAAGTGGACATTTTGTTTTCAGAAGTTTTGTGCTGCTTTCCAAACAAACGCATTGCATCCACTTTACTATTGATATAGAATTACGATTTAGAAAATATGCAAGTGTTGGAACCACGAGCCTTTTGTAACTTCAAGAAATCTGCGAAAATTTTTATGGAACATACTCAAAATTATAATTTAGTTTGAAGAGTCTTTGAACCAAAAACTTCGACTTTATGTCCAATACATACCTAGATTCATCTCTTTTCCGAGTCAGCATGATCTTTATTCACCGCATAACCTCGAGTATTGGCAAAGGGTCGAAAATACTGGTGATTTTAACCGGGAACCATAATTACAAAAAAAAATCATCATTATTTGAGTATTTCCGTAAAAATAAGGCCGAATTCTTCATTTTTTGCTTTTTGTTTTGCGAAATTTGAAAAATTACCTGTTTTTTGAAGTGCCATATCTCGTTTACAAATTAACACACAAAAATGTTTGAATTAACAAAATTGTAGGAAATAAAAATAAAAAGTAGAATGTTTTTGCCATAGGATGTAAGGAATAAAAGTTACCTATTGACGGAAAACCGGAGCAACGTCGAAAAATTTGAAGTTTTCTCCCCTTCGTCCTTTATCACAGGGCCCTTGAGGTCAAAAACTTTTATTTTTACCTTTTTCCACCTAAACCCACTTTTTCTGACCTGTCGACTATACCAGGTATATGATGAGTTCTGAAATGTTCGATCATCCTCCATCTTTGTTGGGAGATACAAAATTCTTGTTTGGAACCCTAGACAGACCATTTCTTTCATCAAAAAATTTGCGTCACTACGGTGGCAATGCTGATATTTCGGATAACCATATAAAACTTGGGATCAAAATTTTGTTCGGGGTAAAAGGTTCACTACGTTTTTTTCCATCAAAGAAGCAGACAATCTCGCTTTCTTATTTTTCATATTAGGTAGAACTGGAATGCCATAAAGTAGCAAGAACTGTGTCCGCCAAAATCACGAAAAACTGATCAGAGGATGACTGGAAAGAAGTAATCTTCACTGATGGACCTAGATTTTGTCTGAAAATAGACAAGTAAAAGTCAATGATCAACAGCGGTCAAGGAGTGCCTTGTATCAAAGGTACCTATCATACGTTTGCATAGGTCTGCGGTGGCATATGCTTCAAAGCACTTACATCTTGTTTGCCTGGCGCCGCGCCCTGGACAGCTCGAGTAAGAGTGAGGGACATTTTTATTTGATTTGAAGAAACCGAAATTTTCTATTGCACATACTGTGCCCAACCCTACATTTATTCTGTATCGAAACTTTTTCAGCAAGTTTTCACTTCTTAGAAGACACACAAAAAAGTTCCTTTTTTTTATCGATGAGCAAACCAGGTTGCTGGTAATTTCTTCAGAGCTCTTATCAATAAACAACCTAGTTTTGCAACTTCCTTGATTGCAAATTAACATTTGTATGCTTCGGCAGATCTCTGTCCAGTAAAGAAATAAAGAGTGTCCCTAAGTTACAAGCTTTGGCACTCCTCCAAATATAACTCTAAGACTAAGACATGCTCTTATGTTGTTTGTAAATTTTAATCAAGTAGTGCAGTCAAATTTATTAAAGGACTTGCTTTGAACACTCATGTGTAAGTCAAGATTTTCGAGCTTTTGGGCCGCTCTTTCAAGATGAACTCTTCCTTAGCTCTTGTTGACTTCTTCTAATATAGCGTTGAAGACTTTACATGCTGGACACAGCCTCTTTAACATTGAAAAACATTTTTTTGACTTAAATCTTATTCTTCGCACAATTTTTTTCCATAGCCTCAATTTTTTTCGTTCATCTATCGCATGTCGCAATATGGCGGCGCCAACCAACGGTTCGCATCAGCTGACGGATAGCATTTATTTTCTAACTCATTCGTGCAGGTTTTCCGCGGTGTGTGTCTGCTTTGATCAGTGTATCGATGTAAATGTTGTTGTTCACTTGATCGAGATTGACATCGATACAGCTGGTGAGTCAAATAAACCGGTAAACAAGGGACAAAGCAATAATACTGCGAAAAGCCAATGATCCGAAAAATAGTTTCACTTGCATCGTGGGTTCATAAAACCACACAGTTGTTTGTTCTTCTTTGTTAACACTGCGTGAATAAAAAATCATAAGAAAACCATAAATCGTGCTTTTCTCAAATCTTCCTCGCAATCTTCAAGGGAATTTTCATCCAACTAAAAGAGGGTCCATGCTTCTGAACTAGATAATAAGCTTTTTGTACAACATCTCTTTGGTTCTTTTCGATAGACCTCTCTAACTTAACTGAAAAAAGCAAGGGTTTCGTGATTACAGCAGTGCCCAACTATGGACCAATTAATTCACTACCTCGAAGTCATACCTGTCCATGGTCACGTTTTGACTAAGTCAGCCATTAGACCCGACTTTTATTGGGGGAAAGTATAAAAAGGGTAATTCATCGTGAGGTTTGGTCCAATTTTGGGCGGTTCGTTCGAGCATAGCGACTGGTATCTCGCAAATATCACGAGTATTGTTGGTTTCCAAAGCGTCAATCATAGCTGGCTTATTATTGAAGACCTGATGCTTTGCATATCCCTAAAGCAGCCAATTTACCGTAGCAAAACGAGAAATTAAGTGCTCACCAAAATGATTTCTCAACAAGTCCATTGTTTCACGCGCTGTATGGTTTGTAGCGCCGTCTTGAAACCAGAGCTCATAGAGATAATGGGCTTGAATTTCAGGAAGCTCAAAGTCCGTAAACATGGCGCGATAACGGTTACCATTGACGGAAACATTCTAATTTGCCTCATTTTTTAATTCGCCACGGTATTTGAGACTTTAGCTGCTATAGTCTGACCAGTACGTGCTAGATGTGGTCTAACCGGTCAAGTACCATCCACTAATGTAAACTGGGACTCAAATTTGCGAACAGTATTGGCAATAGTGGTTTCGATTATGCGCACCGTAAGTTCCTCGAATCGCACGAAAAACCTTTCCCACAGAACGCTGATTTTCGTAATACAGGAGTCACGCGTGATCTATCAAAAAAAGCCTATTGAAAATCAAACCTCACGATGAATCACCCGTTACAGATCCATTCCGCATGCTGTTGACGATCGAAGGCACCAATAAATAGTACCTGATGCACTCGCACTGATGTTTTCTCCACGGAACAGTGAGCATTCTTCAACGTCATCCTGATAAGACGTATCAGTTTTGCAGGTATTCTGAATCTGGTCATGGCACGATATAATGCTTCTCTATTATAAGGGGTGTTTTTTTAGCATGTGGTTTTCAAGAAGAAATAAAACGCATAAAATTCAATGTTATGGCCAAGAATTTAAGATTTCGGCTCAGCGACGCAGCGCGCCATGCGTCACGCGAACCGAACCATTATTTTGGCAGTAAATTTGAACGATTTGCAAACGTTGTTCAGGAGTAAGTCTATTCATCATGAAATGGCAAACGAAACTTCGAGCATAAATCAAGTGACAGCTGTCAAAAAGACCAACTCCGAAAAAAGTATTGCCAGATTGAAAACCACACGTCTTAAAAAACACCCTTTATTAACATTGTCATAGCTTGCTATGAAATCGATGAACAAACATTTTGCAGATGAGTTTGTGAATGCTCCTTACTAGGTCATCTTCACAATGTAAAGTTTTGGTTGTAGTCCATATCCAAAATTGGCTGTTTCTTTCTCATTTTGATCAGGCGGTTGCAACTCTTGCTTGTCATTCAGATTGAATCATTAAGAACTGGTCAAAGTAACAAGTTTTTTCAGATGACTATCATCGACTTTGTATCAACAACAGTGTTTCCATCACCATCTTTGCAGGGTCAAGGACGGCCAGTAAATCCAGATGTTGATTGTTTCACTCTTCTTTAGAAGTTCCGCAAATCTTTTCTGCTAAACCTTCTCTGCATATATCCTTTATTCCACGTGGTAGGTGATCCTTTCTCACCCACCTCATCAAGAATTTCCCTTCCTTCGTTTATTTAATTATTTTAATGCCTCTCAATACCCTTAACCCTGCTTTTTATATAAATAAAAATGCTTTAAAGAATTACGGAATTTAATTTAACTGCAAATACGCTTCTTCATGCTTCTAGGAAAAATCATCTCCTTTCAAACACGAGTTTTCTCCTTTCTCACAAACTCTCCCATTAAGAAAAAAAGAGAGGAAAAAGAACGTATTTAAATAATTGAAAAGCGTTAATCATTTTCCTTGAAAAAGTCCATTCGAAAAGGCATTTCCTTGAATAGACGATGAATAACCTATATTTTACTTTCGTCTTAATTTCTTCCATGATTTTTTTTATTTTATTTTTCCTTCCAAACGATTTACTACATTTCTTTTTTTTTGAAAAATCCGAACGAACAATGGAACCATTTAAATGCACCATTTTCCTTTCACAAAAAAAGAAAGGAAAAATTAAGAAAAATAGAACAGGAAAAACCCTAATTATTTCTCAACCCGGTTAATTAAACATTCTTAAATGTTCTATTACAAAAAACTGTTCTCAAAAAAAAAAAAAAAAAAAAAAACTAGTAGTTTTCATTTTTCAGAAATAGCTATAAGTAGGTATACAGAAAATTGTTCATAAAAAGGACCAAGGACGTTGTATTTTTAGTTAAAATTATAACTCAAAAGTGATGCACATCATGTTTTGTGATGATGTGTGTATGTGTGTGGGCGGTATGGCGGCTATAATAGTTGTGGAAGTGGGTTGTATGCCCTTGCGGGAGTTTATAGTAACAGAAAATGCAAATGCTTCCTTTTTACTAGAAAACCAACCAACAAAGCCAACACAAAACATAAATGCAAATTTTATAGTTCCAAGCGAAACAAAATTTTAAATGTTTTTTTTTTTACCCTTCATCTTCATGAGTGAATGTAAATAACGGAGATGAAGGGTAATGTGGTTGTATGTGTGTGTATGTTGGGTTTTTATACAATAAAACATTGCAGAAATTAAATGAACAATTTCGTCTGAATTGGTTTGTGTGTTGGTTTTGAATTCCTTTCCAAAGAATACCTTAACTTTTATTAGGGATGCGTTTTATCCTCCGAGTTATCGTCTCTTCTCTAGGTATAAAATTTATTCAGGCCAGCAAAATAGGTTAATTAAATTTGTGGATAGTTGAATTGAAGTACTCTTTCGAAAAAGAAATAAATGTATACCTATGCCGAATTTGTGTGCGGCTTTTATTTAAATTGATGTAGGTACAAAAAAAGGGGGCGGATGGAACTAGGTCAATCTTATTGCGTTTTTCGTCTGTTTTCTGGACGTTTATCCTTTTGATCCATTCGCATTCATTGCTTGGTTGTATTTTCGCTCTGTGGATCTCTATTCAATTTGTCCTTTTTGTCTGAATTGTATGGAAATTGAAATCAGTCTATAAAATCAAATCTAATACCAAAAGAGCTACACTAACTATACTTCAAATAGTGATTACTTTTCCCAGAAAATGTTGGTTAAATGTATCTTTGCATTCCACGAACACGCGTTATATCCTTTAAAAGTATCGACATTAAATTTAAAATGGTCCGAAACACGCAAACAGCTTTTTTTTTGAACACCCAATTCGCGAGTCGCGATGATGCCTTTTATGTCCGAAAAGAAAAAGTGTTGGTTTTGCTTGTTAATTTATCTTGTATCTTAAGGCAAATTATTTGCATCTACAAAATATACAACAACAAAAAATCAGCAAACTTAAGTGGTGGGTACGTCCCAGTAATCAGCTCCATTCCACACCTCTTGATCGATAACATGAACGTTGTTCGATTTTTTTTTTGTACTTCTTCGCATGTTCCACGAGGGGAATTTAAATAATTTTTTTTTTTCAAAAGAGAACTCCCGACAGGTACCCACTTTATATGCAAAATAGATTAAATTACTTAATTTTCGTCTCAATCAATTTAAGAATGAATGATTTTGAAATTTATATCTATTTTACGTTTTCTCCTTTTTACAATCAAATTTTACTTCCATTGCCACAGGAACAGGACGCTTTTGACAGCGAAACCAATTAAATGTCCTTTAATTTTGTGACACACACAATTATTGTGTGTCTTTTGAAACAAACACTGAGAGCGAAGTTATCGATTTGAAAATTTTTGAAGTGAACCATGCGGATGCAGGATAAAATTTAAATTGCAAATTGTATTGAAATTGTGAAAGAAATGACTGTAGTGATAGTTAAATGCATTTGTTCCATTTCAACCCACAGACAATGATTTTATACGGTAAATTTGTAAAAGATTTATCTTTTTTCCTCAAACAGAGCAAAGGAGAAATGTAAAATTATATAAAAATTAATGGTTTTTTGTTTGTTTAAATGGGTGCATCAATGCAGGTAACAAATGTTGCCCAACGTGGGGTTCGTGAAATAGCCTTTTTTTTTACAAAAGTGGTTTCTAGGATTTAAATAAGATTTCAAACAGTGTTTCATTTAGATTGTAATCAAATGTCGTGAAATTTGAGCTGGGCTGGGTCCCTGAATTGGCGCCCAACGTGGGGTATGATATTATAGTTGAATTATAGGCTACTAAGGTGTTAACTTGTGTTTTAATGCTTCATAATGACTATTAACTTAGAAGTATCTTGTGCTCTTTGCTAGAACAAGTTAAAATCAAGTACTAATCGTTGAACAGTAGGGGAAAGTGGCCTAAACACCTAAGGAAAATGTCTTATAACTCTTATATAACATAAATAAAAATCAACATTTCATTTCAAATTACTTCAATAAATAAAACAGGAACAAAGTTAATAATTATAAATACAAATTGGCACTCCAAATGATTTGGAGGCCTTAGTCCAGCCCATTTCTTTTTTTTTAACTACTTCAAGTGCTTTTGACATTAAGTCCCTCATCCAGGGCTGTCTGCTAGTCAACCGCTGATACTTTCCAACCATTTTTGCTAAAAAGGAAATTGAAAAATGAGTGCTTGCCTAAAATTGCACTGTGTCGTTTTGTCCAAGTACTGAGGGGGCCATTTTGCCCGTTTAGTGTTTTTTATTACCTAAACATTTAACACTGAACAAACTTAAACCTAAGCAAGGCAACTGATTTTGCTAAAATAATAATACTTTCATACTTTTACTTCCTTCTACAAAATTAAATGTTTTTTAGGAGTTTCAGAGTTTTAAAAATTTCACAAACATTATTTTGTCATCATTTGGTGAAGCCAAGACACAGTTTGACGTGTCAAATTTTAAATAACAGCTTGAAATCGGTAACATTCCGTTTGTGTCAGTGATGTTTGACAAACTAAAGAACTGTGTTCAGAAAACATGTTAATTATGTTCGAATATAAGTTTTCTAGCAAGTGCGCCATTTAACTTTAGGGGGCATTATATGCCACTCTCCCCTATCCCACCCTCTCATCAAAGTAAGTCTTAAATTTACTGATGAAGCAAAGTACTTGGCTGTTATTTTAAACAGGAAATATATCAAGAAATCCAAAACAAATGAAAGAGTAAGGAAGGCTACAACAGTACCTAGCTCTTATCTTTTGCAAGAATGTCATTGGCAATACATGGGCTCCAGAGCCCCGCATATTCCATTGGATACACAAATCAGCAAAAAAATCGTCAATCGTCGATTATCAGGTAGAAATTGGTACTTAGCAACATTTATTCTGCTGACGCCCGCCAAGGAACAGAGATATTCCAGGGAGTTGTAAATCCGATTGTTTTGCCAGACAAGGACAATTATACCCATCTCAATTGGGCAGAGATCCAGAGATACTCAAGTTTGCTAAGGCAATATGCTTCCAAGAGATCAAATCCAAGGTGGACAAGTGGTAACACGTGACGTATCTACTGACAAAACAATGCTGGAACCAGAATTCTCTAAGGTGTCATTCCAGAGCATTGTTTGATGCTCATAAGATACTTATTTAAGAAATTGTAGTGACGAAACAGAGCAGGAGACAACTGAATCAATGAATTCTGGAGTACCACAAGGCTCCATTTGCTCTTGGACTCTTTTCTCTTTTTCCTTCGATGGTATGTTGTCAAAAACTGTTGGTCTGCTGAATGTGAAACGGATGTTGTTCTTGAAAGCATAATCAAACTGGAGTAATAATAACCCTCTAGTCTAAGAAAAGCCCCGTGGCCTAGTAGTTAGTGTGCTATTAGAGAAGAGCAAAAATCCACGACCTGTGAAATATGAACTGTGAATAATTTTCACATTTTTCAGTTTATATCACAACAAACAGAAACCGCTCATGAGTCACAAATCACAACCTTCATTCATATTTTGACGTGATAACGTCTAATAAATCGGAATATATGGGCAGCACGCACGAAAAAGTGTCACTGTCACAGTCACGTTAAATATCGGCTTTGATAGCATAGAAAGTCGATAAAGTGGGGGGTGGGGGGGGGGGGGGGGGGTTGGTGATTGTAAATGGTGGGTTGGGTGGTGTTGGAGGATGTGTACGGGAAAATCAAAAATGGTGGGTGGTTGGTGGTTGGAGAGATACAACCTACACATGAACTGTTTTGTGAACTGGTTATCACGTAAAATTATCGTCCGTAAACCGACTTTACAGACACCCAAGTTTTTTTTTCATAACATGAAGAACGAAAATGCTATGTCAAAGCAAAAGGGTTGAAATTTACAGAGTGAAACATCTAACAAAAAAAAATACAATACGTGCATGAAGACTAATGTAGAACGATGTGGAGTCGGAACGGCAGGACAAGTGAATGATGCGTGGTGTGGTATGTATCTGTAATGTGCAATTTTGTGAAAATCGCAAATAACTATCATAGTATAAAATCACAGCCAATTGGAAATCACAATCACAGTTTCTGAGTTCAATCACAAGTTCAACTTTAATTGTTTTCCTATCCATCTTTTACGAGGAAGTAAGAAAATTCCTCCTCAACTAGCCAATTGAATCAACTATCACACAGGAATGGTTTTCTTGGAGTGTAGGAGTAGGTATGTCTCTAGAATTTAGCTCACTGGAACTGTTCGTGCAAAAAAATAGAGGGTTCTGTCGTTAAAGTTTATAATTTCATTTGCTGCACGGATTTCAAAAGAAAGCGTTACAATAATTTGCTTCGATCACATTTACGATCTTTACGTCATTTTAATAAATCATTGTTTCTTTGAAATATCCAGTTGTATTCATCCATCATACTTGATCTGCCGCACCTCTAAACCTTCATGTTCAGAACAGATATTAGGTACTTTTTCAACCGCACCGCACGAATGACGAATGCCCTAACTGAATAATTTTTTTGTTTCCATTGGTGAATTCAGGTTTTAAAAACAAATATTCATTGGTATATCCCCTTGGCTTCTTTAAAATTTCCCTGAACGCCTGCAAAATGATTTTTTCAAGTTATGCTTCTTCTCTTTTTAGCTGCTTTGAGTTTTCTCAGAGTTCTTTGGATTCAAATGAATGTATCTGAATGAATGTGCCATTAAATATTTCTTGTGGTGCCATGTACCAGTTACTTCAATTTAAACCAAAATCTTTGGCAAGTCTTCAAAATTTGTAGGCATGATTTGAAAAACTCAATCAGGATAGTTGATATGAATGTTGTCGAATATTTACTAAATTTTGATGTCTAAAATATTTCAAATGTTAAAGAGCGGTATTCAAAATATTTGATTCACAACTTTTCTTACCCCGCACTTTGTGTCAAAATCATCCCACACTAAGTCGACCACATACCACATAAAATATTTAATTTTTTATAAATTTTAGTTTAATTTTATTCTAATTTGTTCAATAAAACTGTTAGCAGAGATGTATATATGATTCATAAATAAATTTTCATGAGTCACAATATAGATGAGACATCTACCTAATAATTTAGCTCATTAATAGTGCATATCTCTGACTTTTCAAACAATGAAAAATAGGATTTAAAAAAAAATGTTTTCAGTCAATTAAATAAAAAAATTTAAATAAACATCAAATTTTCAAAAGTATTTTGACTAAACGAATGTTAAAAAGGCCCATTAAATTAAATGTTTGTGATAAACAATTCAATCTTCTCTCTCATAAGCGTGAGCGTTGGTGTTTTATTCAAAAAGAATAAAAAAAAAAGTTTTAAAATATTTACAATTTCATTAGGTGTTAACAAAAGATACATTTTTTTTTTTTACTTTGTTACGCACAAATACAAGAATACAAGAAGTTATTATGCTAATCAGTGGGTGACACATTTTTTTTAATGTTTTGTTGGTAAACATGGTATAATTTCAAACAACGACGATCCACAAAATCGTTTTTTGGAAAATTTATGCACACACAGTAGAAGCTATTATTTTCCCATGAAATTCGATACTATGTTTTTTAACCCTCGCATCGTTTTGGAGAGAAGAAGAAGAAGACGAAGTGTTTATTGGGTCATCGTTTATCCATTGAAATGTCAGTGAAATATGAAACCCTCTCCCCATAAATAAGTAAAGTATCTACAAGAACAACATTCCGATTCGGAATCGGGCCGATTCAACCGTCCGCGTCCGTCCATCCGACACGATCGGTTTCAGTTTCTTTGGAAAAAAAAGGAAGACATTTAGACGAATCAAATGCTCATTGTTTTTTTTTTTTTTATTGGAAGCTGTTGCTTATAAATACATACCCTCGCTTCTTGAGGTGTATCTTTTGTTCTAAAGGTTGGTGTATTTGTACCCATTGTATCTGATACCTGCGGTGGCGCGGCATGACGGTGTGTATCGGATCGTTTCGCATCACTGGGCTTACATACGTGTTGAATTGATTTGAGTACGATCAGACAGGTGAGCTCTGCGTGTGCCCTTTGTGGTTGCCTGAGTAATTATGTCATACTTATCTTCAATGTTGCTGAAAAGGGTTCAAGTTCGGCATATCGCCGTCGACGCCGCTCCGACTAGCAACTGGAACTTGGAGAAAAGATATTTCAAAAGAAGATTACCAGGTTATTTGTTTGTTTGTGTTTTGCAAAATTAAATATCGATTTCGTTAGTTAACTCATTTTTTTTTTGCTTTTATAATTATCCACTCTGCCTTTTGCGTGTGAGTGTTGGTCCCGGAATTAATGGGCATGATGAATACTTTTGCATGGCGGCTCGGCGCCAGTGTTGAAATTTTGATATATACTCCTTCCGAGATGGAATTCTTTGTAAGTAAGAAACTCATACAGTCAATGCTCTCCATTTCATGGACCATTTGCCCTTTGAATTTGATATAACAGCGAGGAGCAATTATACAAATTTAGCTCATCAGTGCAGAAGCAGATGAAATGTGATGCGAATCGCTTTGAAACCAGCAAATTCTGGATAAAGGATCACGTTTTTGCAGTTCTGGTTTTGATGTTGGCAGTGTGCAATGTGCATGTGTGTTAGCTCGGTCAATTAGCGGAAATGTGTGGCAAATACTTGAAATATTCATCTCTTAACATTTTTGCATATCATCGATGGTGGTCTTAGCTTTGATAATTATGCTTCGTCAAATCCATTCATCAAGGTTTATTTGAAGTTTTGGCTACATCTGCAGAATTGTTTAAGACAAAGGGAAAGGGAATAAGAAGAAATCATTTTGGGTACCAAACCCAGGGCTGTTAGGGCGGATGATTCATCAACACGATGTTTTGAATGTCCGGAAATGCAATTTTTTCGAGTTGATGTGTGGACTTGCATTTTAGCGGTGCAGTATGATTAACTGTTGGTGAACCGTTTAAAAATGTCAGTTCTAATGGCACGATGGTGGGATATCCGATTGTTCCGAAAAAAAGGTTAACATTTGCTACTATGTTTCGTGCGCTCACAAATTTTCAAGAATTTGGCTTTTCCCGAAACATTCATACAGTTTAATTTGGGTTTGATATTCATAAATCCAGGATTCACCGCCTGCCAGAATATTTTAGGACGCCTTTAAATCATCACGATTTACGATTACATTTCTTGACCCCAATTGACACCAGAATTTTTAAGCGATTGGCAAAATATGCGATATCCGCATGCTTGAAAGGCCAAATATTCACGCAAACTGATTACACATTACGCATGCTTCAATCTCACAAAGTTAAGTTGAACATCGTCGAAATGTTTCATGTCTTTCCTTATTTTACAGATTCTTTTACAAAAAATGTTCACTCGAGGTAGCGAGATGCGTTCCACCTCTTAAACATTTCCCCCGTAATACTCCTCTTGCTAGGAACGCTCATCAGTTTACACTTGAGCCCAATTTCGGACGTACCGTGAAATATAGAGATTCTTTCTTTAGTCGTACAACACGAATGTGGAATGGATTGCCTGGCACAATTTTTCCTTGCCATTTTGATCTTCAAACATTCAAGACCAATGTTCATCGACACCTCCTTTCCCTTCCTTCCTAACTTCCTACCGCTCGCGCTGTGACTTATCATTAAAAGGTCTATAACAAACCCCTTGAGCGCGTGTGCCGTTTAAAAAAAAAAAAAAGATTTTGGACGGCCTTCACAAAATTCGTCATAGCAAAGTGTTATAACGGATGAAACCATTGCATTTTCGTGCAATCACGATTCAATTCCATTTTTTGTACCAAGTTGCAAGGAACACAAAAATAGCAATCGTTTGACATGTTCAAACAGCTGTCCTCAAGTCATGACTTACGTACCAACCCTGCAGAAAGATTAATAGAAAATTTCTGGCGAAGAGCTAAGATTCTTGCCTACTGCTCAATGTCCACTATGCAGTATCCTGGGTCACTGAGGAATTTTGGGAAATGAAAAAAGTGACAAAATGTCAAAAAAAATTTCTACAATCTATGGAAGACATAATTTAACGCTTTCTTGTGATCAAACATGGAATGGACTTCTTTGCCCTTGTTTGAGATTGCAAAAAAAAACCTCTGGACAAAGTACACATGCCAGTAGTGAAACTTCTTTGGCAAACTAATTTTTATTTTTTTGCACTGCATCAACCGACCAGTGCAGCTTCTTAAGGCCGCTTACCCGACTAACACATTTAATATTATACACATCACAATTTTCATATCAAATTTCCAGCGCTCATTTATCCACATACCAAGTCACATCCCTGCTACCTGCCAATCTATTTAAAACCATCAACCACCTGACTGGACTGCCTACACTGGATATACGAAAGACTTGTCTGCTAAGACACAAACTGCATACCGTCCCTGCTCTGCTACCCAACGTTCTATTTTTAACAATCAGCCACACGGAAAGAATTTTTAGATCAGATCAAGAAAAATGAGCTGCAAATCACGAAAATCTTAAGCAGTTTCTCACCCTAGCTCGGGATTTTGTAAATTACAACTCCTTGTTCGCAATTTTCAAAATTGAACGAAATGAAGATATTGACACTCAAAAATAGCAAATTACCACTTTTTTGGGTCAATAATTCGATCCTGAGAAATAAAACATTGCCATCGCGAATCGAAAATTGATCCAAATTTGTATCAATTTTATATTTACTCGATTGTAAATTGCAAAAAGCGAGTCGTAGATTTCCATCTTTTTGTTTTGAATCAAAAATATGTTTTTGAAAAAATGAGTGGTAAAGTCGTAAATTGCAACCCCATTTTACTCAATTTGTAACAAATTATATCGCTTTGAGAGAAGCAACGTTTTCTATTTATTGAAAAGCATATATTATTATTTATTGAAAAATGTAACTTTTACTTACTTGGCTGATTCTAGGAATCGAACTCGAGACACTCTGCATACCAACCTAGCACACATCTACTAAGCCATGGTGATGTATCCAAGTCGGATATCAAAATTAATAATAAGAAGCAACCTGAATATGAGTTACATTTTAGGGGTGTTTTGAATTAAGATGATGTTTTATTGGCGAGAAAAATATAGTCGTCTTATTTTGGACGTCTAACCTCTAATGTACAAATTTTGTGATGATCATTTAAATAAAGGTAAGAAATTGTATATAATGTGTAGTTGAAATTCAACCTTGTACTCCCTATGTACATAATAGAACTACAAAAAAGGCATTATTGGAGACACAAGCGGGGCCAGGGCCTAATGACTTATATTCTGAACGATTCCTGTATGTGCGTTGATATTCTGGTGGAATATCATTTTCCGCTGAATCCGAATGGCTTACAAAGATCCACTTTTAATATTAACCAGATTTATTTTTCGAGGATTTTACATTTCCTCAAAAGAGGCAGTACCAAAAAAAAAAAGATAATTATTAGTTCGAGGCAGGGATCGAACTCCGGACCTTCGACGTAGCCGTCAGACACACTTGAGTTGATTTTAATACTCAGAGTTTGTAAATCACGAAAAAAATGTAGCAAATCCAGATTGGTAAAAAGTATAAATGGAATTATTCCCTTGAAGTAGTAAATTGCGACAACAAGGTTGTAATTTACTTTGAAGGGCACAAGCTTGAATTATAACTTTTAATTGTAAATCTCAACTTAGGAATTGTTGTAATTTGAGATGAATTGAAAGTTAAATTGCCAATTTTTCAATCCGTTTCGAATCAAAGCGCCGTGATTTACAAAAAAAACATGTTTTGTAAATTGAAACTGAATATTTCGCAATTGGTGATTTTTCAATTCTCTCCGTGCACCGACCTATTCACAGTTGATATGCAGAACCAGTTTGTGCTATTATAGAACAAACCTAACGTAACCTACAGCTCTCTCTCCCCATGGCGCTGTGCGTGATGCGACGTTCGCTCTATCTCACTCTCTCTCCCTCTCTCTCCCTCTCTCTCCCTCTCTCTCTCGTTCTCTTCATGCTACGTTCGCCCTTTTTCACTCTCTTTCAATTGGTCTGAATCGCTCTCTCCATTTTCTGGGACGGAAGTCACGCTTATTTCCGCTGCATCAGTAAACATTTTACCTCCATGCGCCTAAAGAAGATTCACAACACAGGCACAGTTATTATTCAAGAAGACAGTTGTTGTTACGTTCGTAAGTGTGTTAAGTGGGCACAACTTGCTAAGATACCTTCTAAGAAGTATGTCTCACTGAAGAAGACCTTTGTAATGGCTGCAATGACGAGAACGAACATGAGGATATAACCATAAAATGAAATTTTTTTCATTTTATATAATTTTTCGGGGTCCCATTCTGGATTTTGGGTGTTCGGGATTCTGGGTTTTAGGGATTTCGGTTTTTGGATTTTGACCAAACAACCCCATATAAAAAAACAGCAGATAATAAGTCGCTTGGAAAAGTGGACAGCAAACATAGATACTTGTGTCACTTAAGTTGACTCGATGTTGCAAAGCTCTTCTGAACAAAGGGCACGGGGCACCCTTCCCCGTTTACTGATGTTGATGAATTCGCTTTTTTCTGGCTAGGCTTATGTCGCTGTGCAGCACGTATATTTCGTCAATGTATCTTCTTCGCCAGCTGACACCTTAGTCAAAAATGAAACTATTTTGATACCATAAGATCTATGGGTTCCTCTTAAAAACTTACAGATTTAAAAACAATTTGAGCTTCTTTCAAAGCTCACCAGAGAATTTATATCCAAATAAATCAGCTGAAAATGTCATTAAAAAAGGATTCTCCTAATATGAATTTCCGTCCATTAGCCAATGCAGAGTATGTATATCATAGGAGATAGAAAATTGTTTCCTCCTCTTCTCCGTCCATACAGCTTTTGCAAAACTCGTTTGCGAGCACACCTATGAGACAGTTTCCATAGTAATGACACATATAATGGAGCTAATGTGCCGTCTGCTTTAAGAGGCCAGAGCCTTAAAGCGTTTCGGATAAATCTTTGCCCTGTCCACCTAAAAGTTCCCATCTTAGTAGCTTTCTTTCGATGGCAATACCCAGAAAGTGGTGCTTAGGTTAAATTGTTTATATCGTTCCTCTTTTAGCAAGTTCATCGGCTTTCCAGTTTCCCGGAATAATTCTTTGCCTTTGCACCCAACAGAGGTAAACGTTAAACTGTTGCGCCATCTTTCTGAGAAATGAACCGACAGTCAAGAGTTGTTTTGGGGTTTGTGGAAATGGAATAAAGGCAATTTTGTGTAATTCAAGAAACTGGACCTTTTTCATTATAAAAGTGGACTGAACGAAGCCTGGGATGGAGAGAATATTCGGTTGCTAAGGGTTCATTTTCAATCTTTTTTTTTTTTTTGATTGAAAGAACTGCTGTGTTTCCAAAATTTAGTTCCGAGAACATTATCAATCATCGATTATATATTTCAACTTGAATTATTCATTTCACCCCAAATCATGCGAATAAATTAGTTTATTTGTTTGTTAAAAAAAAAATCCAACTTTGACATGTAAATATTATAAAATATGGTTTAGTGTCAATCTAGCTGAATTATCACAAATTAATTGAATTCAATTTAGAAAAAAAAAAACTGATTTATTTCATTCATTTATCAAACTAGATACAAAAAAAATTCTCCGACTCACAAAACACAATGAATGTCCTCTTCTGTCTAACAAAACTAAATGGAATCAAAAAATAAAATTTATGCGCCGCAAATTCCAAAAAAGAATTTTTCTTCTCATTTTATTTTTTTTTTGTCCCGGCGAAATCCCTCAAATTATGATGAGCCGCGATGGATATAGTATATTGCCTTAGCACAGCATGACAATAATCAAAGTTGGACTCCCGTTGACAATAATATTCATATTAACACCAAACAAAAGCTTAAATATTCAACGTATGTATCTGTTAGATACAAAAAAAAGAAGAATTTATACATAGCTGATTGATTAATAAGCCCATTCAGGCTAGAATTTGCATAACATTAACCGCGACAATAAAATTTATACAAAACACAATGTTTTGGGTAATTAAAATCCAAATTTAATGATTAGATTTGTCAGTGTGGAAAAATTTTGTCGTCATTTCGGTGGAAAAAAAGGGTTCTTCAAAAGAATGAACATAAAAAAAAGTATCGATCGATAAAATATTTTTATGGATTAACAGTTCGGCATACTTAACACGGAAAAGTTATAAAATAAAGTGCAATCGTATCGAGAGTCACAATAATTATTACAAGACGAACTTATATGGAAATTTGTTTTTAATTAGAAGAACATACTATCTATCTGATGTTTCTATGAGATGCCGAAGGAAATCTTAGAAATCACTTTGACTGGCACAAGATAGTAACACAATTTTATCTTTAAGCAGTGATGCAGGGGGGGGGGGAGAAACACCCTTTTAAAACATATTTTATGCACGTAATCAGCACGTGGAATGAAATTAATAATAATTAAGATATAGATCAATAAGTTTACGAGGTGAGAGCGAACTGGAGTTCGCGGTCCCTACAACCAACTTATCACCTGCCAAGTAGTTGAAAACTTGGGTATCGATGTCAATCACAAACGATGTTTTTTTTTTTTTTTTGGTTTAATTGGAAATTAATTTCAACTGGAGCGGAAAATTATTAGTAAACTATTGATTTGGGAATTAAGAACGACTTTGATTAAGGTTTTTCCCATGAAAATGAGTGTGGTGTTTTATTTTGGTCTCCTTTCTTTTGTTGGAATTGGAAATGTAAATTTAAAATAAGTTGCCAAAGACAATATTGAACTAATTTATTTGAGAAAAAATTTTAAAGAACCGAAATAATGATGGGAAAGATAGTTTTGGTTTTTTTTTATAGATTCAGAGAAGATATTGTTTAACGGATGTTTGATATGCAGCCATGGGTGTCCCTGTCCATTTTCCTGTGCATCGCCGGCTGTGGATCAGGAATAATAAAAATTGGGTTCATTTGAATGGGAAACAAGGTTTCTGTATTTTTTTTTCTTTTAATCGGACATCAGCTTCATAAGCAGTTTGTAATCTTATTCAAGACAAATTATAACAATCATTGACTTCGGTTGTGTGTTGAGAAATTATTTAATGAATAGAATCCGTTACAATAGGGAACAAGTTAAGCCATTATATTCTGGAGGGTTTTTTTTCGGGACAAGAAAGCAATGCGTTTTCAGTGATTGAAAGGCAACCAGTTTTCTATTGTGAATCGTTCTTTTCTTTCAAACAACAATGAGAATATGAAGAATACCTTAGCGCTGATCGATGAAGACCCGCACGTGGATCTGTGGTTTTAAGGTGAGAATGTTGGTTAGGATCAGTTGAAGAGGGGCACTTTGTGAGGAGTGTCAGTCAATTAATTTTTCGGGTCCATACGAAGAAAAACCGATGTGGTATCGTTGTAAGCAACTTATTCAATATTTTGATCTTTGAGAAAGATAACACAAAAGTGAGGAAATAAGACTTCTTTGGTCATCAGACAGATAAACCGATCATATTCTGAAGAAGACCACCCAATACCCGACATAACTTCAATTGAAAAGAATTCGAGAAGGTTACCTTCTATGTTATGTTGCTCTCTGGTAGGACCTTACTTTCCTTTCATGTGATATTAGTTCGGTATAGCCTATCACGAGATTCAAAACGATGAAAGGAGTTTTCCTAATATGAGCTCAAATCCTTTTACAGACTCGTAAGCTTCTTTTCTAAACCAACATTTTTTTTTTGCAGCTTATGAACTTTTGTTTTTTACGTCAGCTAATTCATTGAAGATACAAAAAATACAGGGTTTTCCAATAAGAGGTGTTATTTTGATTTTCAAATAAAAATAACATTTTTTGAGATGAATGATCGGATGTTTAATTCAATGTAAAGAAAAAAGTATGCCATTAATAATAGAAAACAATATCGTCAAAATGACCGCCATAAAACAATATCCTTTTCATGAAATTTTCCATCACCAAATCGCAGAGTGGCTGCTGTATGCCCTCAATAGCTTCACGAATTACATCTTTGAGGTCTTAAAGCGACGCTGGGCTGTTGGCGTAGACCTTATCTTTCACGTGGCCCCAAAGGAAGAAGTCGCAAGGTTGAGGATGGAGAGGCTTTTCAACAATAAATCTTGGGTTTTCCGAGCCCCATATGCGACTATTTTGCTTGCTGACGAAGCCACTGAGGTGGAAATGGGCCTCATCAGTCATGATGATTTTTCGATGAAATTCCGGATCATTTTCAAGCATTCCAAGGACCCAATCAGCAAAGACATGACGTTCTTGATGTTGATTGTTGAAGCGTGTATCGTTCCATTTTCATTAATGGCGTAGTTTCTACTTGTCAAATGTCAAAAAATTACAGCTTGAAAAAGCGACAACTACTTAAATAGCGGGCTATTCAAAATAACACTTCTTATCGGAAAACGCTTTATGTTCGGGGAAACTATTGAATTGAAAATTCCTCAATACAAGCATCATCAACCGTAAGGAATTTTGTCATCCTTGGCAAGAAGCCTTTCTTAATTTTTGATGGTAAAATTTTTTTTAAGTGTTTTTCTGTCCTTGAGCTTTTGCTTTGAAGCAGTCTTATTCATGTTGACTTTTATAAGTCTCAAACCGAAAAAAATTTACTTTTCGACTTGAACTGGAAGGAAGCTATTAAGGTGAGGGAAGTTAGTCTTAGGCGTTACAAACCCAAATCTTCAAACAAGGTAGAAAGCCTTGTTAAAAAATTGAGGCAACTTGTATTACAATGTCCCAGATGTAGTCCAAATTTTTTGCTGAATTCCACTACGTCGAAAATATCCCCGTAATACTAACAAGGTAAACGGTAAATATACCGATCAGTTTACTCTTAAGCCTAATTGTTGCCGTTCCTCTAAGTAAAAAACCTCTTTTATAGCCGCACAACACAAATGTGAAATTATATGCTGGGCTCAATTTTCCCCACCGTTGCGGTATTTGTGTTGTACGGCTGAAGAAGGAATCACTATATTTCACTTTTTGGACAGTAAACCATTTCCAATATTGCAACTTTTGATCCTACAGATTCCTCTTATTTGTTGAATAGCCTGGCTTGCCTTGGCAACTTCTGCTGGATTCAGGATCTATGGTTTCGAAATGTGTGCTCACATTAATTGGTAAGCAGCAGCTAGCAGCTACTGAAGCCATATACTACCAGCCCCTGATTGCACCTGTCTAAGTTTTAAATTATTCAATAAAATTCCTAAAAGTTCATATTTAAAATTCAGCATTGAAATCACTTGAACCGTAACTACCATTAGCTTTTGAACAATGTGGCTTTCACCAGTTTCAGAACCATTACCAATTTCGTCGAAAGACCAAAAAAACTAAGATTAAACTCCAAAAACCTGCCTTAAATAGTTTCGAGAATTGCAAAATTCCACAAAGCCACTTATTTGTTTTTAAGTAAGGATAGCTTCATAGCTGGGTATTAAAAAAGCATTGAAAACCCCCCGTTTAAAATAAACACACACACAAACAAAAATATCCCGCGGTGTTTGACTCAAAAAAAGCATCCATCCTATACCTACGTTTAAACTCTCAAAGTGAATGAACAGAACAGAAGAAAAAAACATACCCTGTAACATTATTTTTCAAATTGCACATTTTACCTCATTTCGCTGTTCAAACAACCACACGCCCCTGAAACACCCATTTTTTGCCGTCAGTTTTTGTATGATGAAGCCTGGTGATGCCTGATGGTACCTGTGTAGTGGGTATGTTTTTGTTTCTTGGAATTAACAGTCTCATCACGATTGAGCAATTTCAAGCTAAAATGCACCCCGCAGCATCATCATCATCATCATACAGAAGCCAAAAAGTGTGGGTAAAAAAAAGTGCAACCTTTTGGCTAAAGCAAACAAAAATTTATAAAAAATAACAAATAAAAAGAATCCTTACATCTTGTGTTTTTGTTATTAAAAAAGAGTTTTTGTGAACTTCACTCATGTGCAATTGTGAAGTACAGCACCTGAATGCTATTCGCTTCTTCTTTTTTTTTTTTTTTGAAAAGTAGCCATAACTAGGGATTGCAAGATGATATCAAAATTGCATCTTTTATTGAATTAATTGTGAAATGAGTGGCAGATAGTTTTGTTTGAGCAAAACGAAGAAAAAGATATAATTAGCGGAATATTCATCTGAGCAATTAAACCCTTTGTTGAATGTACTTCAAAGTTAAAGACTTTGAAACTATCTTCATAGCTTACGTTGTTGAAGAAAGGCGGATTGAAAAACATATTAATTGATTGAAATGAAAATTTATTTACTGCAATTATAACATGGGTGGGTGTAGATCTTAAGTAAGAGCTAAAGGGTATTCTAGTGCAACAGGCAATGTAAAACGCAGTAGATAGATGCTTCAAGAGATCCATAAGATCAAGTCATGGAATTTCTGGATAAATTGACATCACAATTTACAAACTAAATCGTCAAGATACGGCGGCAGCTGCTGGCAGTAATTTTAGTTTAAGCTTTAAAAATAAAGTGCACGACTGGGTAGTACGAACTTGCTCTAATGTTTTAAAATGGTCTTAAGGCTTGAGATTTTTGGAAATGCGTTGAAAAAATCATATGAAATTTTGTAAATCACTTAAAAATACCTTAAAGGTTTTTTGGAGAAAATGAAGCAAGCCATCATGTTTCTTTTACTTTTTTGAATTTTTACGAAATTTTTTTCAAAGCCGTTCGACCAGTTTTTTCAAAAAACAGTTTTTTTTTGAAAAACTTTTCGAAAATATATTCCAAAATTTTTTTTTAGTATGTCAACTTCTAGCACTTTGAAATTTTTATCGGAAAAATAAAATTAGATTAAACCGTTTTTGGAAAAAACAAACATAAAAAAAAATTTTGAAACTTTTTTAAAAAACTTAAAACAATTTTTTTTTGGAAAATTTAAGAATTTATATTATTTCTTTTATAAAAGGGCCTCTACATTAAATCATCGAAATCCGTCAAGTGGCTTACGAGAAAATCGGATTTCAAAAAACCGGTCCTATGGGAGGTACCGTTATAAGACTTTTCCTGAAAAATATATTCCAACCAAAATATACAGTTTGCACAGGAAACACTATTCAGAAAGTTTTTTCAAAATCGTAGGACCCGTTTTTGAGAAAAATTAGTTTTTCATAAAAGTGTATGTACATATGTCAGGTACCGTTAGTTTTAGAACTAGAATGCTAATTCCAAAAACTCCTTTGTAGGACGTCATAATAATACTATCTACCAAGTTTGAAGCAAATCGGTCCAGCCGTTTAGGCTCTAGGTGCCGATACAGACAGACGGACAGAAACACAGACAGACAGAACTGTCGGACCCACTTTTTTAGGCTTCTCTATCATGGCATTGTTATGTTTGATTGTCCAATTTTTTTTTTTTTTTTACGAATGCATAACTTGCCTTATAGTACCTACAATCGCAAGTAAAAAATACAATCGAGAATTTCGGACTTCTTTCCTTCTTCGAAAATTCGTTTTGAAATTATATAATTGTGTACAAATTAGGTTATCATTTTAATGTGGCACAACAGCTCTGAGCGGGGCCGGGGCTTGTGACTTTCACTCTCAACCATTCCTGTGTGTGCGTTGATATTCTGCGGGAATGGAAGGGCCCTACAATTTACCGCCGATTTTGAAGGGCTAACAGTAAAGCAATTTCCATGACATGATGGAAAGAATTTAGGTGGAGTCAGGGATCGAACCCAGAACCTTTGGCGTGGCGGTCTGAGACGCTTGCCACTACGCCACGTGGAACTACAAATCCCTTATATTAGCGACCATTATGTTCATCTTTGTGTGCGAATAGTGATTGGAATTCCACTGATTGATAGCGTTGTCTTAAACTCCAGCTGACAAAGAAAATCCGCACTCAAACCAGTCGTGAGTTGATCCTTCAAAAGGCGGTAAAAAGTTGCGTTGAACTGCAGGTGACCTAAAAATTATCTAACAACTGTAAAGTGGCGCCCGAGCAAGACTCTTGTAATAATTTCTTAAATTTCATTTCATTAATTTCGCATTGATTTTTTTTTGCGAACCTGCCAACAATAAAACCAGCGAGTTTGATACAAACCCGATGACAATAGATTTCAATTACAAGAGGCGTTGAAAAATATTGGAAATATAACATGTGTCCATGTGTATTCCCTGATTCAATACACATTCCTCCCTTTGTGTTTCCATTAATTCTCAAATTCGAAAATATCCCCTTGCTTACATTATTTCGTGTGTGCTCACAGACCTTACGATAATTTTTCAAAACATTGCGCATGCACTCATGCTTCAACTCTATTAAAGACTAACAATAAGAACCGAAATTATTGAAAGAACCACTGTCGAAAGAGCATCCTTCCGGTCGTCCCCTTTATTCTGTCCATATATTGGCATAGGTTCGAGGGGATGCAGCTGTTTTTACACGACACCAAGCGAGCTCATTCAGATCCTTTTTGAAAATCTAGATGAGTACGTCCCGATAAGGGGTGTGTTGGGTAAATAATATTTTTTTTTTGTCAAAATTGTTTTATCCGGTTGTGGAATGAAAATTTGAAGCAATGAAAAATATAATTACATGTTGGAATTTTCCCGAATTAAAAGTCACCCCTCTTCCTTAAACACACGCACACTCACACACACGGAAACCGAAAATATCAGACTTTGAGATTATTATTTTTATTGAATGTCATCGACCGGAATGAGAATAGGTCTTCACATAACCTACCTACCTACTTATAACTATTAGCAACCCCTAGCAGATTCCTATTGTTCATTAAATTCTATTCCAGCACTTGCATTGATTACGCGCCGGGAATCGTGTCTGGCACTGATGCCGATGCTGTTGCTGCTCCATTGTCTGATGTTTAAAAGAACCCCGACGACCTATGATGATGCGACGCACATCGCGACGTCAAATTTCGCTCCCAGATGGCACGTGCATACGTCGTCGTCGGCGTCGGTCGCTCTGGTCTAGTCTGGCGCTTTATTTCCTCGTGCTTGTGCCCGTGCTCAAACAAACCATCTCTCTTCTGGCAACACCGCCGCATTATGCGGAGGGTTAGAAATTAGAAAAATTTAATCTCAACGCATTTAGGACAGGGGTGGGCAATACTCGTTTAAAAGAAAAATGATTACATCCCTTTATTCAGGTTTCTTTTAATTATACATTTTGGTCCCTCAGAGTCTCAGACAGTTAGTTTTTATGGGAAGTGCACACAGCAACGGAGCAGAGAGCATCAAAACGAAAAAGGACACTTAATCACCAGCGAATACTAATTATGGAGAAGAGCTGTGAAATCTAGCGATTGAGTGAACGTAATACACCGTTAGGAGTTCATTGCCGGTTGCCGTTATATAAAATGGGGTTTTTGTTTTCTTCTTCTTTTGTCACTGTAAAGTGCCTGTCCAAGTTCTTAATCGTATCCCGTTGCCATACTACTTTAGTTGACAAAGTGTGTGTTGGATGGAGTATTCATTGTAAGATGACATCAAATCTGAGTTTGATTAACACCCTTAGGTGAAATGTTAATTAAATCTTGGCATAAGGTATCCTGAAGGATACCAAGCAATCTCATGGATATTAATAAAACAAAGCAAAAAAAAAACTGTACTTCGGCACAAAGTTAATTGAATTTTTTTTTTAAACTTCTCTTAATTACTTCTTTTTCCTTTACACAAGATGGCTTTTAAAATAAAACAATTAAAATAGTAATTTCAATTCCGAGAAGTTCTTAGTTTCTTTTAAGTTGTCCGGCTTTTTAACCTGTCTTATGAGGTTCTGTCACAAGTGCGGCAAACCTTTTTTAAAAATACAATCCCTTTCTTAAATTGTTTGCCCTATAATGTAGTTACTTGTGTTCTTTTGTATCCTACAACATTATGGCGCCCAACGTGGGGCCCCATTGTCGTGTGCAATGCTTCCACTGGGGATAAGAAGCAAATATATTTCTAATTTTGTCAGCCACGCCCCAGCAATGACAAGATTGATGCAGTCCATCTTTTTCCTTCAAAGCAGGTCCAACAATTGGGCCCTCGTTGGGCGCCATTGTTGCCAGTCAGGGTCCTACATTAAATATGCTTTCGTTTATGTTGCAACTTTTGCAACTCCATTCCATCAAATATATTATAGATAGGTTACAGAGCACCAAAAAGTGTGCTGCTGCCCAAACAAGTTCAACAATTGGTTTCACGTTGGGCGCCATTATTTTCAACCATGTTTTGAGAATTTAATAGCAGTGGCATATAACTAGCCCAATCCCTCAAATATAGGTATTTCCCTAAACCAGTTTGCTCCAACCCATCTCCAAACAAAGTTTACAATTGGTTCCATGTTGGGCGCCATTTTCGATAGCCATGCTTCGACGAGAAAAATGCTTTTTGATTAGAAGCAGTGGCAAAAAGTATCCCAATCCAGTGAATAAATCCAAAGCAGATCATGCAAGCTGCAACTAGACACATTGTTGAGTGCCGGCTCATCTAGTTTATTTAAGAAGGTCTTGAAATTTGGTGCCGTTCTTGTTAGCCAACTCGCCACAAGAAAACTAACTTAAACACTCAAAAGTGGCAACCGTGCCGTGCCGTGCAACGACACTTACTCCGCACCTATTTATTTCCCCAAATCAGCGCCTTTGTGAAATCCACTCAAACGAAGGGAACTTAGATGAGCTTCAGCATTACACATTTTGCTCAAAACAATCTAGTTTTAATAAAATCCTGCTTCTCGGTTAAGTGGAGTGGAAAAGCTAACAAAAAGAGTCGTTCTTTCAAACAATAAAACCCCATTTTTGGTGCCCTTCTAGTTTTTTAAAAAAAATATAAGTACAGATAAAGCAACTCGTTGGGCGCCATTTAATCACGGGGAATCTATTTAAGGATGCTTAAAAATGGAAATCTTAATCCCTTGCCTTCAGCGATATGTCATTTTCCACAAAGAAAATTTAATTTGGGTAGATTGGAAGTGGCATCCTGATCCTGTGCAGTGCAATGTTGTCCTGTGCTTCCCACCACCTATTTACTTCCCCAAATCAGCGCCTTTGTGAAATCCGCTCAAATAAAAGAATCTTTGATGAGCTTCAGCATTCATAACCCCATTTTGGGTGCAATTCTACTCTTGTTTTTAAATGTCTACAGATAGGGCCCCACGTTGGGCGCCATTTAAATGACTCGGGTTTTCATGGGGAATTTAATCTAGGATACTAAAAGATGGAAATTTCAATCCCTTGCCTTCAACGAAATGTTATTCTCCACTTATCCACTTCCGCAGATAAGCTTCTCTGTGATGATCCTCAACACCACAAATCTTGATGTAAACTCTAAAGAAAATGTGATTCTACTTTATCAAAAAACAAATTGAGGAACTTGAGCTGAAATCGTTAAATAAACGAGTTCATTCATTTCATTCTAAATTTTCAAACGAGTTTCAAGTCTACATTGTATCAACTGGCATCCATCTAGTTGCAATAGAAAAATTCAACAGCTAGGCCCCGCGTTGGGCGCCATTGTCTCAAGTCAGATCTTCAATGAACATTTATTTTAGAATAGTTTTGCTTTCCTCTCTGAAGGTCGGGACACTGATAGAATTAACGAGCATTCTTAAAGTCGAAAAGCTACCTTCAACGAGCCACGAAGCTCAAATGATAACACTTAAAGGTGAAAACTTTTATATCAGGAAACACCCCATACAAAACTACGGTTCGGAAGCGCTTTTGAAATAATATAAAGAGATTCCACTGCTTGTTGATACCAAAATAGTTTCAAAGTAGAAACATTAAGACATTCGTGTCCTTTTAATTATAACATGTTGTACAAACACATACAAAATGTAAAAACAAAAATTAAGGGTAATAAAATACCCAACTAAACTATTCACAATCACAATCCAAAATGTTCTCAACAATCTATTAACACCAAAACAGTGTTTCGGTCTTCTGTCCAATGTTTAACCAAAAGCCATTAACATAAATACTTCAGCACACCCCAGCCCAAACAAAGGTCCCACAAAAAAAAAAATGCATCTAATGAAGCCGACAAAAATTTGTTCTTGTGTCCACTAATTAACAACAAAGGTGCCAAAAAAAGACTAAATCTTGTGTATACACAACAAATACCTGAGACAACGACCTCTGGTTGCTATCGATTTTTTCAATCGTTTGTGTTAACATATCGTATAGGGTATAGGTAGTTTTGTTGCATTATAAATTTCATTGCCTTTGGAACAGCTTCCAAAATTTTTAAGATGCTATCTGCATTTAGAGAAAAAAAAAATTTAGATGTTTTCATTGTCATGCTTATGAAGCGGGGCCAATAACCCTTTTTATCCATTTTACATATTTTTTTTTTATTTTGGTTTTGTCAAGCTGCTGCGGAACGCACTCAAAATGCCGCACACCCATGTCGAAACCTTAAAACGATGGTAAAGATCTCATACTGTTGTCCCATAGAAGACACACACCTCGTGCCGGGAAATAAATTGTCAAAAGAAAATAAAAAAAATATTACAAAAGATAAACATCGAACCGCAGCACAATGCCGGAATATTAAGAACACATTCCTTACCTTACCTACCTATTACTTTTGTCTGGTTTAACCCTTGAACTTTGTTTTATTGAGGAATGAAAAACAAGGAAGCTTCTGAAAGGATAACGACGACAACAGGGTTTGTCTTTAGTTTCCTTTTTTTCTTATAATTTTCTCCTGAGCATCACAGGTTCATTTTTGACTCTTGCATCTTGGGCTGAACAAACTCCTCATTCCGCCGCCACTCTGCGGTCGTGAAGAGAACTTTTCCTTAGTATCATGGCTACGGCAAAGGCAACGGCAACCCATCAAGAGAAAGTGCAATGAACCCAAACTCGTTATTTTTGGCATTCGTCCCAGAAAATTCAACCCTGCTCTGTCCTGCCAGACGAAGAACCAGATATATCAATTTGAAACACGAGGGGGAACAGGGCACGGCAGGCATGGCATCATAGTACATCGCATCGGCTGGGTGCAACCAAAAAGGACACAGACGATAACAAACACTATAGTCCGATATGAATGCCCTGTATATCTGTACTATATCCATCCCATACCTCTACAATGAACAATGCCAAATCCCTGGTGTGCAATCCAACTAGAGAGTCCACATTTTTCATTACTACCATTCATTTGAGGGTTTTCCTGGAGGATTTTTCAACTTGTTTTTTTTTTTTTTGTTCCTTGTGTGTCTCTTTGAAAGTCCTTGTTGCTGGGTTGATGCAGATGCACTACGAATGCAATGTCTGACCATCATCATCATGATTGGTGGTTAGTTATAGTTTTTTTTTGTTTGTTTGTTAAAGTACCTACATAGTTCCTTATATACATTCTATTATATAATATACTTTTCTTCAAGTAGGTATAGTATATAGATAATTTTAACAGAATGAAGAATGGTCAACGAAACGTTGAGTGGTTGTATTTTTAAGCATTGCTGTTGAGGCTAATTTTTCAAATGGATTTTCTCTGTCCCGCAGAGGATATTTCAATTTATTCTTTGTCGTCCATTTTTTTTTTTTTTTGTCTTTTTAAGAAATAAAACTTTTTGAAAGTATCTACTAAATTAAGAGTAAAGAGCAGATGTTAAGTGGTTTTCTTTGTCCGAGATGAGTTCTTTTTTTTTTTAACATAAGATAAGCTGTTCTATGATTTATTTAGAAAGGTCTTGAAAAATGTCCTCAAAAGTTCAAGCGGGGTTTGAAATATCTTACGTTTTTATAATGATTCATTCAGAATAAAGGTTGAATGCATCAGAGTCTTGTTCAGTTCCAGACAATCTAAAGTATAGTTTTCGAGATGAACTTACTCAAATGTAACGTCTTGGTTTTGGAATAATTATTAATGAGGCCTTGTTCAGATTTTGTAGCTATGTCTTTCAACAACTGTGATGAACCAACTCTGTTGAATTTAAAAGCTCCATCATTAAAAATTTTGAAATATACCGGGGCATGTCCAAAAATTTCATTACAACATAACAAACCTTACCCATTATGTTTCCATGAAACTGACACTCTGTGATCTGTAAGATGGTCATGATGTGATTGTTCTCCTGCCTTCGCATTAAAACTTTTGAGAACCTTATTAATTTCAAACTTAAAGCACAAAGTTTTCCACATGTGTTCATCCAATCAGTTAATTTTGACCTAGAGAAGCGTATAACTTTACCACCTCCAGTGTTCCGCATAGGGCAGCAGCTTTGGGCCACTTTTATTTGCGTGAGCTGTTGATGATGGGAGCAAACATATTTTGCCTACTTGAACATTTTTATGTCTCCTCCCTACCTCAGCATGTAAGATTTGATTAGGTTAAGATCGCAGTATCATCAGTTCCACAGTGTCATTAAAAGCAAATTCCCCAAAAAAGAGTTTCGGTCTATAAGTCAGTGCAGGTCATGTACATTTTACATACAATAATTGTACTTGGGTGATCGACAATTGTCTCCTCCGCTTCTTCGTCCATACAGCTTCTTCAAAAGTCGTTTGCGAGCACCACAAGTCTCGGGAAGTATCTGCCTATTAGACACCTTAAATGAAGCTAATGTCCAGTGTGTTGGAAAGAACTTTGGCCAAATCTGCTTCGCCGTCAGGCATGTCTTGCCACCTGTCGATAGAAATGCTTTCTTAAAATAGGCAGTGTCGTACCTTGTTCATCAGCCTTGAATATGGAATATTTCTACGGCCTGGCAACCGCAACAGAGAGTAATGTTTAACTGTTCCACGATCTCTCTGAATGATGATCCGCCTTAATAAACCTTCTAGAATAGCTTGGGAGACGGAACGATACTTTAGCAGGACTTCCAAATTCTTGTCTCTGGCTATTCAAGCGCTGATATAAAGAATTTCCGTATCTCTATATTGCCAAATATATGTATAGGTACACCACATATGCTAGAACAATTCTCGGGTATATGCCAGTCTGGTTTCGTCTTAGAATTGAAAGCTCCTCCGCTTTGCCTTACGCAATTCGCCTTGGTCTGATACACTTTTTTGATACCGTTGTAAAGACCGCTTTCAAAGAATTGACCCATACTTCAATCTCTGTCTCTCTTGATAACTTGAAACTGCTGTCAGCAAAAACTCCTTTCCCCCTCCTAAAGTACAGGGTGGCTGATAAATATTGCTCCACAAAGAAACTCAAAAACTGATTCAATTGTCGACTTAATGGATTATTTTAAAGTCGTCAAATTTGTTGGTTTTGTCTTGTAGACTTCCTGTTTGCAATATCTCCACGAGATAAAATCAAGTGCAGTCAGGTCTGGAAAACGGGGAGGCTAGCGAAATTCAGAGTTTCTTGAAATAATTTGTTTGCTGAAGTTTTGCTGTAACTCTGCCATTACAGGCCTGGTGACATGGCAACCAGCTCCATCCTGTTGGAACCACACCTACTAAATTGAAAGGAATTCTCCTCTCCGCTCCGACAATGTAGCGTGCGGAAATTGCACACCACACTGTGACTCGAAGTGGATGAAATTCAGTCTCATGATGAAGAATTTGTGCGTTGGACTCACTCCTTTTTCGACAGTTTTGTTTGCCATCTTAGTCAAAGTGGGCTTCATCCGACATAAAAATACTGCTAAGGATAGTTTCGTCCTCGTCTAACTTTTGCAGTAGTTTCTGGCAAAATTCCAAGCGGATCGCAAGGTCTGTGAGTTTAATTTGCTTGATATTTGAATTTTGTAGGGACACAAATTGAAATCCTAATGAATAATGGTCAGAAAAATTTCTTATGGAAACGCTGGGAGTGTTCTGTGAGGCAGCATCTGCAGGAGCAATTGTTTCCGCTGTCTGAACTGAAGGAATTCGACAGTAAGGCCTTTGAGCGGTTGTCCCACGCTCAGAAAAATATTTTACAAATCGCTGAATGGTCCATTTACTTGGAGTCATGCCACCAAACGTGCGCCGAAATTCTCTTTGCCCACAATTTACGGACCCAAGTTCATGATATCGTTGCACAACCCAAATGCGGGTTTCCTCGTCCCAATTATCCATTTTCCTTAAATCTAAATAACAATTTGTATATTTAAAAAAATTAAGTTGATAAACTATTCCGAAAAAAATAAGCCACCCTGTATTTAGCAACAACGACATCCTTCCATTTCTCTCTGTTCGCAGCCACTATATTTCAGCTGTGCCCAAGTCTCCAAATTCAAAAACTCAGCTTCCTTCGAAACAGTTGACCGCCAGGTTTTCTTTGGTCTTAAAACGAGAGCCTTGAGGATTTCATTGTTTCATTGATTTTCCTCACTTTATGGTTGTTCCAGCACCCCTCTTCTTTGTCAATACTGCCCGAAAAAAATATTTTCAGTTCATGGGTTTTCTGAAGCAAAGGAACATACAGGGTTTTCCAATAAGAGGTGTTATTTTGATATTCAAAGAAAAATGACATTTTTTGAGATAAATGATCGGATGTTTACTTTATTGTAAAGAAGAAAGTATGCCATTAATAATGCAAAACAATATCAGAATCAAAATGGCCGCCACGGCTACGCTTAAACAACAATATCCTTTTCATGAAATTTTCCATCACCATATCGCAAAGTGGCTGCTGTATGCCCTCAATAGCTTCACGAATCATTTTTGATGTCTTGACCTGGGCTGTTGACGAAGACCTTATCTTTCACGTGGCTCAAAAGGAAGGTGTTAAATAACAAGATCTCGGTGGCCAATTGTGATCACCTCTTCGAGAGATAACACGGTCCGGAAACTTTTCCCGTAAAAGATCGTTGTTTTGTTTGCTTGTGTGGCACGTAGCGCTGTCTTGTTGTAAGTAAACGTTGTCCAGATCAATACCATCCAATTGCGGCACTTAAAAATTATAAATCATCTCTCGATTGCGCAATCCATTTACCGTAGCTGATGCTCCAGCCTCATTTTCGAAAAATTAAGATCCAATGACCCCGCCGAACCATAAACCGCACCAAACAATTACTCGTTGAGGATGGAGAGGCTTTTAAACAGTAACTCTTGTTTTTTTCGAGCCACTGATGCGACAATTACACTTGTTGACGTAGCCAGCGAGTTGGAAATGGGCCTCATCAGTCATATTATGATTTTTCGATGAAATTCCGGATCATTTTCATGCCGAATTTTCACAATTTTTATAGTGAATTTTAATATTTTAAATGCGTTGTTGAAGCGTTTATTTGTAGTTCCAGTTTTATTAATGGCGTAGTTTCAACTTGTCAAATGTCAAAAAATTATAGCTTCAAAAGTGATAACTACCGAAACAGTCGGCTATTCAAAATAACACCTCTTATTGGAACACCCTTTCCTTTCCGAGCACCTAGCCTTGAAAGCAAGGATTAGCGTCTTAATCCCTTTATGTAGAACAAAAGGCGATTTTGTGATAAATTCAAAGATTAAACGAACAGTGTCCCTCCCCAGGAATCCACATACATTTGATATTAAAAAATTAAATGTCGTTTTTAATTAGTCTTATCTGAAAAGTTTCATCCATGACATGTTCACTGTTTTTTTTTTTTTGCCAAATTAAACTCACACTTCCCTTTCTGATATGATGCAAATCGTTTAAAAATATAAAGCTTGTTTTTCCGTTTAATTTCCACAATATTTGCCAAGTCCTGATTACACTTCAAAAATATTTCGATAACAATTTTATATCCCATCATTCTAACTCAATTTAAATATCAATTCCATTCATTCGGTAAAATGTTTGATTTTGAATGACACTATAGATACATATATACTTATTATAATGTAGATATGTATACCTCCCACACAATACAACCAAACCTCCAGCCACAAATCAATATAATGTCCTATTTCAATATTTGCATGATGATTTTGCAAATATGCGTTCCATTAGATACATCCCTATACAGCTGCCATCGATTCCTTTTTGGTATAAATCTATAATTTTTAATCAAAAAAAAAATTGATGAGATTTTAAAATGAATTTGATTTTCCCCGAAAAAATAAATTCAAAAATACATTTTAAAATATACAAGCTTAACAGCAAATAACAGATACATTCTATTTATTTCTATTTATTTGCAGATAATGCTCTAATGCCATCGCATCGCATCGCATATATATTTTTTTTATAATAAAAAAGGACACGGAAATGTCCGCATGAACGTCGACGACAAAACAATCATCAAAATGTACTGACTCCAGCTATTTTCGAAATTAAACTCTAAAATAAACTAAAAAAAAAACTATATTTCATTGAACTATTTATCGACATTTGTCAGATATAAAATAATTAAAAGATACAAAAAAAAAAGTGTTGAAAAATATTTGTGAAATTGTCGCTCATTATAATGATGGCGACACGGTACGCGGACACCACCACCACACCGGTGTTGGTGGTCGGGAACGGTAGTTTTCGAAAGACACGACATCAAATAAATTTCTATGCCATATTGTGTGTATTAGTGTGTAGTTGCAATCTCGGCCTCGCTTTCGATACAACACCAAAAGACCCATCATCATCATCGTCAAATAGCCATCATAATGACATGTCCTTAGTCCTGCCGCACGATACATATCCAGGATTTAGCATTAAAAAATTCAAAACCATGCCCATTTCAAATAACTACAATGCCAGCAACTATCATCTCATGGAAACGGGCTATTCCAAGTTCTTCACAGTGCTGGACGATGGCGTGGTGATGACAACATCAGATATATCGCCGCTTGTTAATCGACCCGTTAATTTGGTTGTCGTCGAAGAGACGCCCAATTCAACGTCAACGCACAATTTGCAACTTTTTGTGATGCACCGCAAGGATATGCTGCGCTTTCCTGGTTCAATGCTAGACGCAGCTGGCGAAGTGAGAGAAAATCGTCCGGCCGGTATTCGAGTTCGTGGAATTCCTCTCATGCAAGCGTTCTCGAATCGTGATTCGCAAAAGATTAAATACGCAATTATTGGTGGGAATGAAGACAACGCATTTGCCTTACAGGACAGACATCATTCCAAAGGCAATCTAAAGGACACCATAATCGTTGACAATGACGAAGAGAGTGGAGTTTGGTTAGTCACAGCCAAACCACTCGACCGCGAAACCAAACATTACTACGATTTATCTGTGCAAGCTTCCGACTTGGATGAAGTTGATAAAACAATATCCAAAGTCGTCATTACGATTCTGGACGAGAACGACAATCGGCCAGTGTTTGTCAACGACGAATATAAATTCGCTGTTGCCGGAGAAAAGTCCATGGATTTAAATGGAAATCTCACAACCACATGGAAGCGATTTACAATTTTGGGCAAAGTCGAGGCCAAAGATGGTGATGGGGATAAAATTGCCTATCGATTGGTTGCACCAAGCAATGTGGTCATTATTGTTCCACAAACTGGTGAACTTATGCTGGCCAGTGAACCAGAAAAGACTGAACTTCTATTGGATGTGGAAGCTCATGATTTGAGATATCCCAGCTTAGCTTCCACACGACCAGCTAAGGTATTGATTGAATTCGTTGCCCCCGAACCGGTGTCGTTTATAATGCAACATTTGAGTCATGATTCGGTGAATCAACATTCGCATCGTCGTGATAAGAGACGGGTAACGCGCGCGGTCCGTCCAACAAAACGTATTGAATTCACCGAAGCCGATGGCGATACGGAGGGAAAGTCTGTGTTTCAATTGGAAAAGGAAACGGATAAGGAGACATTTAAGATACGCGATGAAAATCCATGGGTAACGGTTGAAACAAATGGAGCGGTGCGTGTGAAGAAGAAGTGGGACTATGAGGAGCTGGGCCCAGAGAAGACTATTGACTTTTGGGTCATCATCACGAATACAGGACATAATGGTGAGTTTAATTTGTTTTTATAAACTTTTGTATGTCCTTGGGTGTTCATTATATTAAATGGGAGCCTGCAGTCTAGGTTTTTATCTGAAAAAAACATCGTTTTGTATCTCGGGATTCTTCTAGACACTCCTTTTTTTTAACGGAGTGTTTTATTAAAATTTTTGAGTGAGGGTTTTTAACTAAAGTTTTTGCAAAACCACCACAAAATAAGGTTCAAAAGCTGTCCCTTAAAAATTGTCTGTGCTAAATACCCGAACAATTGTCATTTTGTTTTTCAAGTGTTTCGGATAGTTCCCGGTTCTAAACTTAAGTGGCAACTCTCTAGGTACAAAAATTCTAAAAATTGAATTAAAAAAATCACCGGATCGTCCAAACGGAAAATCTTTCCAAAACACCAAGAATTCTGTCAAGATATTGGCCTCTTCGATTTTTAAGAATTAATTTAGATTTCCGCTACCTTGGTCCTTGAAAAAAAACGTCCTAATTTTCTAAGAAAGAATCTTTTTGAGCTTCCCCATCCGTCAGTAAAAGTTTTTAAATGTTTTCCGTCACTCACCTTTACTTGCCAATTTATCATCTTGTTTTTGATTCTTCGAATTTATGGCTTGACGGTCGACTGACACGACGATTAACAATTAAAATCAATTAAATTCAATCAGTCCATCTCATCCGTACCGACAAATTTCCCATTGTTAAAAATAGTTCAAGCACTCTTATTCTGTCAGCTTGTTCATGGCGCATGCCGCTTTATCACGGTTGTAAATCTTTTAAATTTCAATTTAGATTTAACCTTTAGGAGCAGATAAGATTGATTAGGCGTTAGATCGGATTGTCAAACACTTCGATGCTATAGGTACCTTCCTTCCTAGAAATATTTGCACGATTTACTTTTGTTTGATTCTCAGAGCCTGAGACAACCCTTTCGTTCATCCTTTTTGGATATGGAAACGTTTGTGTTAAACATACCTTACATTTTCTTTGTTAGTTAACTAAAACAAGGTACTAAGATGTACTATTGGCCCCACGTTGGGCGCCACTTAAATATACTAAAGCTAGTTTCCGTATCGATAGCATTTGATGGCAATTATAGCTGCTCTTTTGCAAAACTACATTCTTCGACAAAACCTAAAATATTTTGACAACAGATCCTGTAGGCTACGACTGAGAAGGCTGCACGTGATGCATCTGTTGATGGTTAATGATGGGAACCATCTTCAGGTCCGTTTGAAATGGCCACTACCCATGTTTTAAAAACTGATTCCTGATCAAAAAATGCTTCTTTCAATCCAATTGTTGAACTTAAGCATCGTTTCCAATGCTCTATTCCTTATAAAAGTCAGCATTTGTTTGAACTTGAAACAGTTGTCAGGTGTTTTTTTTTTACGTAAACTAACATAATTTCTGCAGCGTCATCATTTAAAAGTATGAACTTTAAAATAAATGCGTCTGACTGGAAAACGCTCTTAGCTGATTCTTTAAACGAAATAACTATAGAATCAATAGTAAAATGCCTGCATCGAAACCCTTTCCGCTATGAATCAGTCTAAAAACGCTCAACACCCTTCAAAAATAAATTAGACTTATTTTTGTTCGGTTGCTGCTGAATTCCAAACTCTTAAAATACTACACGCACCCATTGCCATTGAGTAGATATAAGAAATATCTCAAAGATACTCTAACTAATGTACAATATAATATTTCGCTACTGTGAACAGATGCTGCGTTGTGGATTCCCAACACCCATCGGCAATCGGCATTCGCATCGTTGCCGCCACGGCCAAAGTCCCTTTTGGAAGGAAAAGAAAAACGGTTCTCGTTGTATGTATACGAGTATTTATAGAATTAAAATTCCGATCATGTAAATTATGGAGGCAAGCAAGACTGGCCGGTCGGCATTAACTCATGCATTTATATAAAAGAATGTGTATTATCCAGAGCGCTTGTGTGCTCGTACATCTATCTCCCCACACTCTTACCATCAGCATTTTTTTTTTTTTTGGAGTCACTTGCTCCATTCCGCTGTCATCGTGGTCGTCATCGTTCTCGTATCTCGTTGTTGCTGCTACCACCATCATCCTAAAATAAACATAGTTCTGAAATAATATTAAAAAAAAACCATCATTCCGGCTGGAGGCTTTGCTGTCCATGAAAAATAAAAGAACAAAAAAAAAACACTGAATATGACATGTATTCGTACCCTTGGATAAGCAAAATCAACCCGTTAGTTCCCATCGCATCGTGCCGTCGCGTCGTCCCCTACAGGCACCCATCAGCCGCCACCATGTGGCAAATGTTTGTTTAAAACGCCCTCCTTTTTGCTGAACTGATGTGCTCCCTGAAGTAGGGGCGTTTTTCGATATAAAGATGTCAGACCGCTGACGATGATGCTACTGCTACTGCTACTCCTATATATACTCTGCTTCTGCTTGGCTCCTGTATACAGTATGTATTCTAGTCGCACTGCCACTGTCATGTTAATTCTGACATTGGATGATGCATCCAACATCCGTTTTGGCAGTTCCATATGCAAAAGAAGCAAAAAATAAAAAAAAAATTAGAACATTACAGAAAAGCTTAAGATGAAATTTGCTGATTGAATAGTTACCCTATAATTGTTTTCAACACTGAAGAGAAGTTTAAAGTATTTTTCGGTTTGGTTTTAGTACAATTGTATGTGTTGTATGGTTAGTCTTAGTGATATTTATGTCACTTCGTAGTTTGATCGTAGATGTCTTTCAACCTTCTGCTGTTGAAGTCTTTGGTAAATCATACTACGAAATGGCGTAAATAAAGAGATTTCCAATAAGAGGTGTTATTTTGATATTCAAGGAAAAATGGCACTTTCTGAGATAAATCATCCTGTTTATTTCAATGTGAAGAAGAAAATATGTCATTAATAATGGAAAACAATATCAGCCAAATGGACGACACGGCTGCGCTTACACAACTATATCCTTTTCATGAAATTTTCCATCACCAAATCGCAAAGTGGCTGCTGTTTGCCCTCAATAGCTTCACGAAGTCCATCTTTGAGGTCTTGAATTGACCCTGGGCTGTTGCCGTAGACCTTATCTTTCACGTGGTTCCAAAGGAAGAAGTCGCAAGATGTTAAATCACAAGGATCTAGGTGTCCAATTGTGATCACCTCTTCGAGAGATAACACGGTCCGGAAAATTTTGCCGTAAAAGATCGATGGTTTCGTTGCTTGTGTGGCACGTTCACGTAGCGCCGTCTTGTTTAAAGTAAACATTGTCCAGATCAATTCCATCCAATTCCGTCCATACAAAAATTATTAATCACCTCTCCATATAGCGCAATCCATTCACCGTTGCTCCAGCCTCATTTTCGAAAAAGTAAGGTCAAATGACCCCGCTGGACCATAAACCGCACCAAACAGTTACTTGTCGAGGATGGAGAGGCTTTTCCACAATAAATCTTGGGTTTTCCGAGCCCCAGATGCGACAATTTTGCTTGTCGACGTAGCCACCCGCGGTGGAAATGGGCCTCATCAGTCAAGATGATTTTTCGATGAAATTCCGGACCATTTTCATGCATTTCAAGAACCCAATCAGCAAAAACACAACGTTGTTGATGATCGGCCGGCTTGAGTTCTTGGTGTTAACTTAACTTTATAAGCCTTAAAACTTAAGTCTTGATGCGAAAAACGGTGTAATGACGTTTGTGGAATGCCCAATTCCAAAGAACGACGAGGAATGGACAAACCTGGGTTTTCTTCAACACTTTGGGCTACAGCAGCAATATTCTCAGTTGTTCTTGAGCGACGTGCAAGGGTTTTATTCTTCACATCACCAACTTGTCCCAACAGCTCCAATTTTTCCTCCAATTTCTTAATTGCGGTCCGACAAAGCTTCACGACGACCAAAAATTGTTTTAGTCTTAAGAACCGTCTCTGAAAAATTGTCACCATTTGTATAGTGAATTTTAATAATTTGAATGCGTTGTTAAGCTTGTGTCGTTATATTTTTATTAATGGCGTACTTATCAAATGTCAAAAAATTACAGCTTAAAAAGTGACACGTACCGAAATAGCGGGCTATTCAAAATAACACCTCTTATTGGAAAACCCTTTAGTGCTATGAACTTAAATCTTTATAAACTCAAACAAAAAACTGCACCTCCTGCAACTTTACCCTATGTTCGGAAGTGGATACAAAAACAAAATCCAAGATGACGACGCTAGGAAAACTTGTAAAAGGCTTTGTATGTCTGATAATGGAATTGATGGGTGGATAGTTGGGCTGAAAGATGCAGTTTCTTCCAGATGCTGGCCGGATACCAGATACGATGAATTTAGCGAAAGAAGATTCTCTCATGTATATTTGGAACTTATCGGTTGCTTTTTGCTTTCTTTTGAGATTTTTTTTTTTTTTTTTTTAATTTTAGATACTCAATTTTTTTTTCACTCGGGTTGGCTGTGCAAAATTCTGCACTTCAGGTTTATACCTATATTTTTTTGGTGCATATTTTTTTTTAGGACGGAAATGTTGGTATTTTTCGAGAATGCATTTTGTATCTTAAAGAAGCGGATGTAGATTTTATGGGGTTTAAGATTTGAGTAAATATTTTGCAGGTATTTTAGGGAATGGCTGGCGGATATTGTCGCTTTTTTTTTAATTTGTTATGAAGTGGAGCATTAAGCAAAGACTTTTTTGTGTTTTTTTTTTTCTCTCAATTCAACGAAAATTGAGGATTTAATGGCGATAGGATGGTTAAAAATGCACGTGGAGATGAAAATGCTTTTTAGGAAAAAATCTGAAGATAAGCGAGAGATGGTGAGCTGATTCTAGGATGAACTTCTTTTTCTCATATTTTAATGAAAAAAAAAAACAGCCCTTTAAAGAAGGCAAACGGATACCTTTGAAGATTTCGTTCTCCATGATTTTGGCAAAGATATAAAGAAATGCGGGTTTTTTTCACAAATTTGTCTTGGAACATTATTTTTGAGAATAATTCTAGCTTTTTCTTTCTTACCTTGTATATGTTAGCCTAACCTGGCGATATCTTGCCAATATTTTGTTAATGGGCCGTGGTGTTTTTTATAGCGGCTCCTTGCAATTTATCGAGGTCGTGGACTGCCTTTCTTAAAATGCTGACTTGGAAGTGTTTTCAAGAAATGTCGAAAACTTTTGCCCTGTTAATGTTTACACAAATCTTAAAAAGCTTGGCCGGGTAAGACAAAACTGGAGATTTTAAGACCAAAAACTGTTTTTGAACAAGCCACCGTGTTCGAAAATTGATTTTCTTGAAGTTGTTTTGGATTTTTGATATTTTTGTAATAGTTTTTGTGGCCTTTTTTTAAAAAACTTTAAAAATGTGGGACTTAAGATGTTAAAGCTCGCTTTCATGAAAATCGATTTTGTCAAAGTTTTTCAGATATCAAAATGTTATTTTTTTTTTTTTCGGAAATTAGCAAAATTGCACGTATTCCAGCGGAAAAAGTGATTTTCAAAAATCAATTTTTTTTAGAACTTTCATAAATAAAAAAAAACTAGCAGGTTGTTCCAGTCCTTTTTTAAAATATTTGAAACTGTTGGTGTGAGGTCCTATTTTTCGAAAGTGTGAAGTAAGACCTTCTTTTTTAAATTCCTGGTTCACGTCGAATTTCAACCTTAATTTTATTTCGGTCAATATTGTAGTTCCTAGACCAAACAAAAAAATACACTTTTTCTGATATCACCATCTTGAGAGCTCCCGTTTCCGAATTTTTTAAATTTCAAAACTTGTGCTAGGGCTCCTCTGAATTGTTCTAGAGTCTATTTTTCTGAACAAATATTGGAAGTTCGTTAAACCCCCCCCCCCCCCCCCCCAGCTCTCTAACATATTTCTTGTAAATAACTTTGGAATGTTTAGCTGGGTTTTAGTTCAAGTTTTGGATTTTTAGAAGAGTTGAGAAGGGGGAAGGGGGGTTGGAATAAAAATTAAGATTTGACTGAATTAACATGTTTAGAAAAGAAAACATTTAGATGTTTTTCGTGCATCCACCCTTCCATGGTTGACCTCCTCGCCTTAAACATTTTTCACCTCGCCATCTTCGGCTTACCATAAATATGCTCTGCGAGGAGCTATAATATGCAAGTCAAGGTTAAAGCCAGTTTCGTAACCCAACACTTCCTAGAAACAAGTAACCCTCGAATATCAAGTAGCTAGTTGCCGAATCGCATATTAATTTTGATAAAAAAAATGGTTCTTTCACTTGCAGATTATCGTCCATATCCGGGTTCGCGCTTTCTTGCTCTCCCACAGTGTCCTTAATGATTTTGCAAAAGTTTTCTTATGTGAATTCCATGTATCGATTTCCCACTCACGTTTCTAATAAAAACAAACACCAGTCACTGTCAGCATTTTCCCCGAAGGAGTATCAACCTTTTAAAATTGACATTCGGCCCATGTCCCTTAAAACATAACACAAAAAAAGAAAAAAGAAAACATAATTAATCATAAAATTTTATTCTCAGGATGTCATGTAAAAGAATTCAAATAAACTTTTGTATACCAAATACCTACGAACTAAACTACCAAACCAACCAATCAACTGTTCAACTTTGAAATCCCTTGTGAGAGTGTATTGGTTTAGAAAAGGATATACCGAACTGACGCAAGAAAGTTTCAATAACAATTACGTCAAATGTTCTTTAACAATTATTATTGTTTTGATGACCTTTTGACATATCCATCTACCATCTAAAATGTTTTCTTCCTCTTATTTAACAAAAAAAAAATCAAAAAAAAAAATCCTCGTAATATAAAAGATTAATCAATTCAGTAAAGTTTCTCCTCGTTTTTCTTTTTCCTTTCCTTTCAATTAAATTTAATTATTTTATTTTCGAAAAAGCAAAAGTTTGAAACTTTTTTTTGTTGTTGTTGCTGTTGTTGTCATAAAAAGGATCAAACAAATACAACACAGAAGGCTTTCAAGGTTTGGGACACAACTTGGATATGGCAGCAAAAAAAAAAAAAAAAAAAAAAAGAATTCGCGGCAAAATTGCTTCTATTGTGTCCTTTGGCAATACAAAAAAAAAAAAAAGAAAAAAAACCTTTCTGTTTTGATTTGCATCCTTTTCTGTGCCATAATTAATCATAATAACTCTCGGCAAATGACAAATTAAAAATAAACACAAAATCCTCATGCAATATGGAATATTTCAAAATATTATATTATATTCAAAAATAATAAAATATAGATTGATGGTGTGGGGGAAAGGGTAAAGAAATACATAACAAATTATACTCGGGGCAGGTATCCATCTATCATGAGGCTTGTTCAACTTTATAGAGATGTGTGTCTGTGTGTGTCGAACGAAAACAATTACGCGAAATAACAATGAAATACAAAAAAAATGTAAATTAAATTTTAATTGGGTCGTCATCCCTAGTGGCTTTGAGTGGAGTATTTTTTTTTTATTGCTACCCCATTCGTCAGAAAGAAAATGAATGAATGAGTAGAAGCGCGCGTACGCCAGCCAAACCATAACCAACCAGCCAGGCACGTCACGATGGACGCGGACGGCCTTAGCCGGCCTGGTACAGTATACGGACGGTCAGGGAAATGTTTTATATGGATGGGATTGGGATTCTATAGTTGATGGTGATGTACAACACAATTATTATTCCATTCGTAATTTTGTATTGTTAACAAAAAAAAAAAAAAAAAAGAAAAAAAAAGAGGATCACAACGTGCCAGAAATCCAGCCAGACAAACAGAATGACGTTCGTTTTCCGTTCTTTGAATGTCCATCGGGTATTTTGTGGTTTTGAACACACTCAGCAGTTCACTATTATAGAAGAGGGCGAGGGGTGATGGGATAAGGTGAGGTGATGCGAAGTGACGGGACATATTTATAACTGAGACGACGTCCTTCATATTGGATGATTGGTGTATACGTATTCCACTTCTATTAATTGCTGCAGCAGAGGGTGGAGAGTTCATGAGTCTTTTTTTTTTTTTTTTTTTTTTTTTTAAATTAAATTTATTTTTTTTTGTTCTCTCTCAAAGGAGATTCCCTATTTAATTCAGTTGAAATATATTTTAATGATCAACGAGTAATTAACAACCTGATTTTATTGTGATTGCAATGGTATTTTGATAAAGTCCTTGCAATCAATCTTATTGATGAGAAGGTGTAGGTCTTTTTTTACAAATAAATATATCATTTCCAATGAAACCGGCGAAAATTAAAGTCAATTAATTATTTTAAAAGCATCCCATGAAATTCAAAATACGATATATAAATTAATTGCCGGTCTTACGCCTGATTATATATAAATCAAAACAAACAAAATTGATATTAATCCTTAAAAGTTGCTACGGGAGACCGAGTTGATATACCGGACAACCATTCAAATTTAATTTTTCTGTCCTTCTTCAATATATTTTTTGGGGATAAAAGGTATACAAACTCACATCCGCATTCATAATATTTTACCCTCTTTTTTCTACGATTTGCAAAAGTTCTGTAATGTCGATGGCGGCCCTCACATTCCAAACACTCTTTGTGTTTTTCTTTTTCCAAGCACTGCCACGTGAAAATGAAAGAAATTTTTCGCTATAAGTTTTCAAGATCTGGGCCGTTTTAAGTGCAACCAATTAGAAGAACGAAACTTCTCTCCCTGCTTGAAAATTATGGTACTTTGGTCTTGTTGTTCTTAAGGGATTTGATTGTTGTCATCTTTCCTATTAAAATCGATATGTAGGTGCTTTTTCGTCCTTAAACCAGGTCAGAAGCCGTAAATTGCGATCAACTCTTTTATTTTCAATTCACTGCCAGTAAAACTGTTCATAATTATTTTAAAGTCACTATCTTTTCTGAAGTACCACAAGGGTCTACACTAGGGCCTCCACTGTTTTCACTAAATAAACTTCAGCTTGTTATTTCTAAACTCTTTTCTTAGGCAAGTTCATGGTTCTTTTGGAGTACCACAAGGCTCTATACTAGGACCTCATCTGTTTTCAATATGATTTATAAAACTGCAGCTTGTTATTTTTAGAATTTTTTCTTGGCTAATTGTTGATGATGCTTGGTAATCATAAGTTGTATTAGTTCTCGTCTTGACAATATTGCCAACTACTATACAAATATCAACTAAATCAGAAAATACTTAAGTCTATTATTATTTGACTTTTCATGTCAAATAGAAAACAACCAATTCTGATAAAAGTACAGCTTTTAGCGATGAACTACTTCGCACTGCGTAAATTGAGTCCGTGTTTCTTTTTTTTTTTGTAAAAGGTAGGTATATATCCGGGAAAAAAAGTTGGGTTAATTTAAAAGTTTTGTTTGATTTTTCTTTAAGTTTCACAGAAACAGAATTCATAGTAATATACTAAAATTTTTGTTTGATGGGATCCTGCATTAATTTTTAAAATAACTAGAGAACCGGACATGGTTTTCACGGGTGTTCTTAAGGTTCAAAAAATTGCAAATTGGTGCGAGCCTGCGTTTAGACAGGCTTTTAAAGTTCTATGTATATCTCTGTCACTTGATCAAGGTTATAACTTAGTACTTCGCGGTCAAGGGGACACTTTTGAGGTTCGTAAGACTAAGACGTTTTAAAGCTCAATAGACGTTGCTCTATATTTTCTCGCGCGAGCTCATAGGCATTGGTGCGGAGTTAAAGAGTCTGGTTTTCCAATAAGAGGTGTTATTTTGATATTCAAAGAAAAATGGCATTTTTTGAAATAAATGATCGGATGATTATTTAAATGTAAAGAGGAAAATATGCCATTAATAATGCAAAACAATATCAGCCAAATGGTCGCCACAGCTACGCTTACACAACAATATCCTTTTCATGAAATTTTCCATCACCAAATCGCAAAAGTAGCTGCTGTATGCCCTCAATAGATTCACGAATTTCCATCTGTGAGGTCTTGAATCGACGCTGAGTTGTTGGCGTAGACCTTATATTTCACATACCCTTAAAGGAAGAAGTCGCAAGATGTTAAATCACAAGATCTTGAGAGATAACACGGTCCGGAAACTTTCCCCGTAAAATATCGATGGTTTCGTTGCTTGTGTGGCACGTAGCGCTGTCTTGTTAAGAGTAAACGTTGTCCAGAGCAATACCATCCAATTCCGGCTATAAAAATATTAATCATCTCTCGATTACGCAATCAATTCACAGTAGCTGCTACTCCAGTCTCATTTTCGAAAAAGTAAGGTCCAATGACCCCGCCGGACCATAAACTGCACCAAACAATTTATTACTCGTTGAGGATGGAGGGGTTTTTCAACAATAAATCTTGGGTTTTCCGAGCCTCAGATGCGACAATTTTGCTTGTTGGCGTAGTCAGCGAGGTGGAAATGGGCCTCATCAGTCAAGATGATTTTTCGATAAAATTCCGCATCATTTTCATGGGTTTCAAGGACCCAATCAGCAAAGACACGACGATGTTGATGATCGGTCGGCTTGAGTTCTTGTATTAACTTTGAACTTTATAAGCCTAAGACTTTATGCAATATACGGTTTAATGACGTTTGTGGAATGCCCAATTCCAAAGAACGACGAGGAATGGACAAACCTGGGTTTTCTTCAACACTTTGGGCTACAGCAGCAATATTCTCAGTTTTTCTTGAGCGACGTGCACGGGTTTTATTCTTCACATCGCTAACTTGTCGCAAGAGCTGAAATTTGTCCACCAATTTCTAAATTGCGGTCCGACAAGGTGCTTCGCGACGACCAAAAAATGTTTTAGTTTTACGAAATAGCTTTCTATTCAAAATAACACCTCTTATTGGAAAACCCTTTACAATACAGACAAACAATACAAACCACTAACTAGTACTTCTCTAGCCTTTACCACCCTTTAAATTGCATTTAATATAGGTACCTCAAATGTATATCTCTGCCTGAGCATTTTATTTTTTACTGTATTTGATTTTCCATTCAAAATACGCGATCGAGCTTAAACATTTCTACTAATAAAATGCACATCAAGCTTGTAGGAAAAGAGAAAAACTTTAAGGAGTTGGCGATCTGTATTGTATGTCTGTGTTCACAACCAAAAGAAAAAGAATTGAATAAATGTCATTTTTGCGTTTTTGTTCTCTTAATGGATTAAATTGTGGACTTACAATCAAAGTCTTCAAATAAAGTAACAAAGAATTCCTTAATACCGTTCTCCTCCCTTCGTATTTAACCATATTCCTTAAACCTTAAGTTCACGGTAATCTCCAATTTTTAAATCAAGAATTAAAAATGCTCACAAACAAAGAGGGGAAAACTGTTCTTCTATATTCACCATAATTTATTGATTCCCACAAGTTTGTCACAATATTGTGAAATTCTTTCCAACCTCTTCCCTAAATTATTTATTATTTACATTGAAGGTTAAACAATTAAATCCTGACATCTCTAACTCCAACTGTCATTCCAAAAATTAAGTTTAACTTTTGACTTTTTTTTTTCTCTTGTCAACTTCAGGTCGGGTTCATTAATTTCTTATGTTCCAGATACATTCCTTTGCATATATAGCCTAACCTCTATATTGCTTTGATATAATAAATAATTCAAATCTGATTTTCCGTATAAATTTGACTTTCTAAAATTCTCAATTTGAATAATTAATAAAATATAGCCTTCGTACCGGGGTATTGTAGCCGTATATTGTTGTGATATTCCATTAACGAACGCCATGCAATTATCTAAATATTTCCCCCTCAGTTATTGTAGGCTTCACAAAATGATTCCATTAATTGTCACACCCTGTACAGAGAAAAAGAGAGAGCGAAGTGAAAGAGAGTGAGAAGACATTTTTATACCTGCCAAAGTATACGAACAACAAAAACAGGACGAAGTTTTATTCAGGATAAATGTATTTAAAAGTCATATAAATATTGATTTATATTCATATTCTCTCACCAATACATTCCTTTCCGTTGTCCTTTCATATTTCTCCAAAGTATAGGTCCATTTTGTTTTTCTGCTCTTGAAGAAATCAGGAGAAATTTGGGGGGGGGGGGGGGGGGGAGAATGGGAAATTGTTTTTACTTCCGCTTTTATTAATTTCACCACGTTTGCCATCCCATTCCTTGCTTAAAATAAAATGGTATTGTTGATGGAACAAAATGAAAATGAAACATAGAATTAAACATAAAACAAAAACCCAAATAAAAAAAAGCCCCATATTTTTGGATGGCTGATGATGTATCATTGTATTGGTATGGTAAATCTATGAACTTAACCAAGAGTCCTTTGATAGTAAGAGTAGATAGTACACACGGCCGGGCCGTCGCGTCGTCGGTCGTCGCTGTCGGTCGTACAAACTTCAAATGCGCATGGTCCATGCGAAGCCATTAAAAAAATCACTTCTGTTCGTTCTGTCATTGTCATAAAGTCTGAAAGCGAGAATATAAGGAATCCCTTAATATACTACAGCGAGAAGGATAATTCTGTTTTTTTTTCTTTAATGCTTATACCAGCGAGCGAGGAGCAGGTGCCCTCTTATCTTAATAATTTGTCACAAAATTGATCCTGAATTTTGCATAACTTCCTATATACAAACACCCAAACAAACACACACAAACACCTCTGAATTAGATTCCCAGACCAAACCTTATACCTACTCCTTGAAGGAAAGGAAATGAGAGGAACAAAGTGACATACTTTTGAGGTAAGGATGTTAGGTACCCCCAAGGGCTTACTTCCCTTTTACCAAAAATAAACGAACCGTGAAAGTATAACCTAATTCAAGAGGTGCCGCTATTGGTTGGATGGCTGGCTGGCTTGTTTCACATCAGGCTAATTTCCAGGATATCCAATTTTATACCCCTTATCCCCCCTTCTGTATAATCTACACCATCATACCACCACGAATTCTTCACTTTGATATTATTCACACTTTGTGCATTATGCATAAGGACGAACTTTGAGCCTTTTTGCGTCAATTAACCCGAAAATGTTGTGTTCTTCTTCTGTCTGAAATTTTTCGTCCTGATGGACCTGATGGGGGTTTTGTTGGTATGTTTCCTCATTTATTTTGCTTTATATGTGTATATAGATATAGTTTGGATGTCGTTTCGTCCTCGTCCTCGTCGTCATAGTCATCGTCGTCGTCGTCCTTTGATGCACTTAAACTGCTCCAGCTTCTCTCCTGCCAATTGACTGAGATGATGTTTCTGACGACGACGACGACGACGAGGATGATGATGATGATGAGGATGATGATTATTATGACGAAGATGAGGGATGTGCCGCATACAACCAGCCCAGCCACTCTATCCTGTCTGTATCTCATTTTAATAATTCATTTCCTAGTTTGCATATGTGAAACAATAAAAGGCGAAACGAAATAACTAACAGCCAGAAGGAGTAGTAGAGTATAGCTAGCATAGGGAAACTTAATATGCATAAGCATACATTCCCTGGACGAAGAAACAACTACGATGACGAAGATATACCATTGCCATAACCATCTCTAGCACGCTACTATTGCTGCTCCTGCTGCTGCTCCTTGGTTCGGATATCCAAAACCGACCACCACGACGGACGCCGACGACGACTACTCGTAGTACAGTACACACATAGTGTGTGGTACAAAATTCATATCTTTTGCAGAATGGTTCCAGTTCCAGCTCCAGATCCAGCCCAGCTAAAAACACATCGCTCTGGATGCTGTAACATGGACCAAATACCGAAATTGAAATTCGTTCATCTTGACTTCTATATATAAAGAAGAGATATGAGTGCAAAATGGAAGTGGCTGCGATATGGACGAGAGAGAGAGAGGATGTAGGGATATGAAACAGAGTGTTATGGTGGTCTGGTGCTGCTGTTTTCGTTTTGGTCTATAGGGATACGGTCACCATATGCCACGAACAAGAGCACACACATCTCAAAATGAATGTGTGGCATGGTTAGTTTGGCCACTTGAGATCAGCATGAGAGTTTGCGTTTTCGGTACATTGCTCTTTGTCGGAAACATAAAATTAAAAAAAAAAAAAAATATTATGTATCGAGTCTAATGAAGACCAAATGGACACTCCACTTAAATTTTTTTCTTTTTTTTTTTTGCTGGAATGGATGTTAAGTCATATTTCTGGAATCCTAGAAAGTCAAAGGCAGAGTGCGCTATTTATATGTGACTCAAGGTTATTTAATGGAGATATGTATCTGAAGGAAATTGCTTTCATATCTTTTTTGTTCTTCTTTTTTTTTTTTTTTTTTTTTTTTTGAATTTTTATGTTTCATTACTTCCATGTGCTCTTTTTCTTTATTGCCTTGCCTTTGATGATGAAGAAGATACTCTCGTACCTTTTTGTGCGTAAAAGGCAAAAGAAAAAAAATTAAGCAACACTCAAGTACTATACTAATTTGATTGACGATATGAAGGCATTTTAAGTGTAAGTGTGTGTGTGTGTGTTTGCTTTTAAACAGAACCTTTAGATACTTTGGGAGATCTTAAATTGTCTTTTGCAATTTCATGAAGTCAAAAAATTATAAATCATTGGTACTTGACATAGATTTGAACATGACCATGTTTGTCCTGAGGCCTTTTTGATTTTTGAAATTTGTTCTGGGAAAATTGGTAACTGGAGTGCTTTGAGAAAATTAGGATGCTCGTGTTACGGTTGGTTTTGAGTTCTTAAAATCGGAAAATTTTATGGAATTTGGTTTTTTTTTACTTAAAACTAAGAGGTTCAAAAATGAGGGTCCAAATTTCAATAATTGTAATTTTGGTTTTCTGGCTAAGTGGGAAAGGAAATTTTGAACAGGTGCAGTCTTATGTCTTGGAGACTTTTCAAACAAAACCCATGTGGAAACTACAAATTTCTGAGTAATTCACATCGCTTCACTGTTCAAAGTCATTCTAAAGGGTGTTTTTTAAGGTATAGGCACATCTATAAAATGATAAATTGTACCAATTGCCATTAAATTGACTATATTTGAGAGGATTCTTTGCAAATTTGTATTTGAATATGACTTCTGGCATATGACCACCGCGGCTAACTCGGATGTAGTTCAATATTGATGTCCAATTATTTTTAATCATATTTTGCAGTATTTGGGATCGTTTCCAAGTCATCAACCGTCTCTGGCTTATTGTTAGTTGTACCCCCACAAAAAATTGTCTAGTTCGGTGTTGAATCCCACGATCTTGGAGGCCAACTCACTGGTCCAGAATGCGAAATTATATGCGCTCATCAAACGTTTTCTTCAACAAATCAATAATTCTGGCACGCGCTGTTTGACAAGTTGCGCAGTTTTGTTGAAGCCATTGTTCCATCAATTGTTCCATCGATTCAAGCAATTCAGGAACAAAAAATTTATTGATAAGGTAGGTCTCTAAAACGGTCTCCATTGACTGTTATTCTCTGGCTGGTATCGTTTTAAGAAAATTAAATACCAATGACTCCAACATCCTGTTAAGCACATCTAACCAGGACCCAATCCAGCTTTTTCACCGCCCTGGGCAAACATTTAATTTGTCGCCCTTTTGCGATGAAAACATATAAGCTATAAAACTGTTTTTGCAAAGATGATGCGATTTTTTAAGCGACTTTTGAAAAATTTATGTTATAATTCCGACCCGTATGGATGTAATTATTGTTGGAGTTGTCTTGCATTATATTCACATGTTAGTCTGATGAGGCTTCTTAACGAGTATATCAAATTACATGAATGTGTGGGATCATGATAATAATTAAATAACTTTTTTTAGTGATGTAAAAATTTATGAAAATCAATTCAGTTGTTTAAAAGATATGCACTTAATTTTTTTCTTAAGTTACTTTATGTTTTATGTATATTTTTTAACATCGACTTGCTTGATAAAAACAAAAAAACAGAAGATACAATTCTTTTATTTTATTTTATCCGAATAAAAGATAATTCCGACCATTCAATTCAGTCTGTCTGTCTGTATGTCCCGTTTTTCGGATTAGCATTCTTGCTTCGAAAACTAACTTCTTTGCTTCGCCGTATTCGTTAAATATTTCGTTTTATTCGCAATCCTTAATTGGCTATCTACGTGTTGTTTTTTATTCAGTGTGTTTTTTAATAGTTTTGCAATTAAAATTAGCTTTTTTCAAAATCCTTTTCGACTATTTCGCAAAATTTATTTGGCAATTTGTTGGTTTGCATTTTTTCAGTAGGTTTTTTAATGTTATGCAAAGTTTTTCTTCGACAAATTATGTTTCGCCGTTTTGAATTGAATTGAAGTTTTATTAGGCATAGCTCTTTAAGACACTGAGTCTTTTGATAGTACATGATTTTATAACGTAAAAAAGGGTAACTCTGTTTTATTATTTCACTGATAGAACGTTTCGCCGTTTTAGAAAAATGTAAATAACTTTTTTCTAGTAAGTTTTTTTTAAGCAAATTTTCACCAATTATGCATAAGACCAATTTCGACATTCTGCAATTTTGTCAAAATCCGTTAAAAAGTTCAGGTTTTACAGATTTTTCCGTTAGTGGTCTAAATTTTGTTTATTAACGTGTATTAATTTTTCTATGGACTATATTTCGTCATGGTCTTGCATTTTGTCATTTTGTAATTTTTTGTTTGGCAATTTATTGTTAAGAATTTTTTTATTTGGCATACAATTCTTTTGCAATTTTTTTCGCTTCATATAATTACATGCCTTAAAATATCGCGTGAAATTTTACGGCACGAAAATTGCGAAATAAATAACGCTAAATGAATATTTGTTATATAATTTGAAAAACGAAACGTAATTTGCCGAACGTGGAATGCGAAAGAACAAAATGCAAAATGAAACAATTGCGAAATGAAAAACGTTCAAATGAACGACGCAGGGACATAAGTCCCAAATTTTTAATTTTGGGACTTATGTTCCACTCAAGTGGGACATAAGTCCCAAAAATAAAAGTTGGGACTTATGTCCCACCGAATAAATTTTTTGTGTATAAGCTTAGAGAATTTCCTCACAAAGTTTTTAAAATTATAATGTTTCACTTAGTTTTAGAACAATTTTCAATAGTATATCTTCGCAAAACAGCTATTACTACACATCTTGCAATGGTTGCAGGGTTGAAGTAATACGTTCCTTGGATTTTCGAAACAAATACCGCAGGTTATGGTTTCGTTTTTTTGTTGTTGTCCAGGGTCGTTCGAATCATTTTCTTCAGAAACTTCAGAAAATTTAGTATTTGAGAATTTGAGAAAACCAATTAAAAAAATCGCGCGATTTTTTTCTTGAAATTGTTTCACTTTTCAACTTCCAAATTGTTGCCGTTTTTTTTTTTTTTTTTTTTTTGGTTATATTGCATTGAACTGTTGTTTTTTTCATTTTTGTTATATAAAATAATAAATGATTATAATTGTTGTATTATTCTATCGAATTGTGTGTTTAATTTTCTAAATCATTTTGAAAATTTGGGACTTATGTCCCATCTTCACAAAAAAAATTTGGGACTTATGTCCCTGGGACTTATGTCCCTGCGCCGAAATGAACCACCACGAAACTTTAATTTCTTTTCCATAAATCAATACGCATTTGGTCTGGTCCAAACGCTTTATCTTTTTTTGAGTTCTTTACCACATTATTACCTTCTTTGATTGATACGAGTCGGATACATGCCAAAGTTCTAGGAATTTCGCCGCAATCCACAACAATCTGGCATCTTTCGTCATTTGTGAACCCAAGCTAACTTATGTCCTGTCCTGATATTCCGCCTAGTCTGCACATTTGTTTAAAATTTTAAAAATGTAAAAAAAAAAATTCTGGCCTTTTTTCCAAATCGTTATTTGGAAATTAGGCCAGAAAATATTAATTTTCTGGCGTAATTTCCATTTCCCTTTCTGGCTCTTTTTCCACATCTATCTGGCGTAATTTCCAACATTTCTGGCTTATTTGCCAACTAAAATTCTGGTCTTTTTTTTTATTTTTGAGCCAGAAAATAATTCTGGCGTTTTTTCCAACAAAAAAATTCTGGCGTAATTTCCGGAAGCCATTACGATGATAGCAAAGACGGAAAAAGATGGTCTAAAAATTCTATCCGTCTGTATGTCTGTCTGTCTGTCTGTCTGTCTGTCTATATTTGTACCTACAGCCCAAACGGGTGATTTAAAGACTGTACTTTTCAATAAACATATCATTCTAATCAGCTTTTTTGGTGGCCGAATTGCTTCAAACTTGGTAGGATAGAGTTTTCTAGGTATTGAACAGAGGTGAAAGTGAAATTTGTGTTAGGTCAAAAAATAACGGTACCTGCCATATAACCGTTACGGTAAAGATTATTTTTCTCAAAAACGGCTCTAACGATTTTGATTTAAAAAAAATCAGTGTTGCTTTTTAGGTAGGAGATCAATCATATGGCTGAAAAAAAAGTTCTAAAAAATGTCTAAGAACAGTACCTGCCATCACACATATAAAGGTGTAGGTAGCTCAATTTGTACTGCATACAAATATTTAAAAAAAAAATATTTTTTTGTATATTTTAAATAATTTAAAAAAAATAAATTTAATATTTTGAAAACTGCTTATTAAATTTTTTTCTGAAAATTTTAAATAAATGTATTTTCTGAATACCTATGAACTGGCGTTTTTGAATTCTTTTTCACAGATTTTTATAAATTTATTCTCATAAATTCTAATTTACCCAAGAAATAAAATGGTGTACTTTTTTTCAGCTCAAATTAGTTTAAGTATTTATTTAAGAATTTTTAAAAATTTATATTTATCAAAATCTCAAACCCCTAGACCATTGTCACACATAAGAGCAAGTTCGTGCGACCCAGTCGTGCATTTGTTTTTTTTTTTTTTTTTTTGTTTCAACAGTTAATTTCTAAGTTTCAAATTTTCGAATCAAGGGTTTTCGAAAGGGCTGTATACTGTGTTTTCCAAAAATCATGATCCTTGACAGACAACTTAAGACATACTGCAAAATAAAAACTTCAAAACTGTAATAACATAAATTTCTACTCCACTTTGAGGCTTGATTAAATATTTAAAGTCTTCAACCGTCACGTATAAATTTCCAAAAAAAGAAAAGGGAAATAAAAAACATTTAAAAGGATTTCTTGAACTTTTAAAGAAGCTAAGCGTTTTTAATGATTTCGTTTTTGATTACATTGCACAAAAAAAAGGATCCTATATAACTGTTCCTGCTGGTACTGCTACTGCTGTCCTCTCTACTCCATCTCGTTACAAGCAATCACACAAAGTTTCATCTAGAATTAATTCAAAGTATATATTCTAGAAATGATTGCATCGTACATCGTTCCAAATCTAACCCATGGCAACCATCGTAAGTGGCAGATTGATGATTCCATCTAACAAGTGGGGCTTCACCTTCAAAGTCTCATTCTCCATCTCCAGCTACCCATAATACCTTCGTTGTCGCTCTCCTCTCCCCAGTCCCCATTCTGCACTATAACAGTAAGTTGGGAAAACCGAAACTGATTCAAACAAGTAATTTACAGAATTTACGGTGCAAACATACTAAACATGGAAGAGGATACCTTCCTCAAGAGAGATACCTACAAATGTATCTCACATTCAAAATGTGTAATCGTACATCTTGTTTGGGAGGTTGAGGGTAGTTTTAGAAGTTAAATACATTTATATGGAACCTATATAGTATATACGTATATTTGTAATTCGTATTCTTGAAGAGCTTGTATTGAAGATTTTCCAACACTAACCGGAACCGGATTGGAGGGGGAGGGGGAATCAATCGATTTTTAAAGAACATTTTATGATGTGGGTTTTGCATTTTAGAAAAGGTGCGATGGGAAGAAGAGAATCTTTATATACGTCATGTCGTCATCCGATATCGAGAAAATGAACAACTTCTTGACTTGGAAACGATATACATATATGCTCGTTCGTTTTGGGTGTACCTATCCAATATCTTATTCACATGTTCGTTTGGATTCTAGAATATCATGCGATAACCTGGTCTTTAGTCTATTTTTGTACAGTTTTCTTTTGGGTTCTATTAAAATATTAGAATCAATCCATTGGGACTGGGTTAAAGACCCGAACCGAACTCATTGGAAATGATTAAATGTATTCTGTCGTTTAAATACACGATTAAATACATTTGTATCTTATACTATGAAGGTTTTCTATGTTGTGCTTCTTTGTACCGAATTCGAGTATCTATACTTTGAGTAATCGGATTGAAGCTTTTATGATTGAATGGATGTGATTATGTTCCCAAGGTAAAATGCGTTTTTTGACCTGGCCTATACAATGATTGTGCAAACCTTTCAAAAAGATTAATTTATTTTTACTTAAAAGGATGTGAGGAATGGGAATGTATTTATTTCGTTCCTAATACTTCGATGAACTTTTGATGTAAATTTATTTAAATCCAGAACTGACCTATTCCAATGACAGTTATCAAAATTCAGAAGTGGGATTATTTAATGTTTTTAATTACTGTTACAGAAGCAGATTAACATTTGTATCCAGGACTTTAAGTCGTGGAAAACAGAAGTTCTACGTTTCAAGTGTGTTCTGATGTTAAGGTGAGTGGAGAACAGTGTTCTGAAAACTTCTTTGACCACGTCGAGGTCGTATCCTCTGCCTATTGAAACAATGGCTGTTGTTAGCTTTGACGGTACGCTTTTATCAGGTTTGTGCTGTTTCCATGATTTAACTATTCTGCATTCTATTCCTTAAGTGTTAAGTGGGAACTGGTTAATTAGGTTTGTTTGCACACACCTTCATTGCAAAGTGTTTGGTTCTCAGCTGCTGACTCCACGATCTGTAAAACTAAAACTAAATTAAGTCTTCTTATGGTCGAGTGGTTAAGACTCATCTTTTATCCACCAACTTGATCAAGCTGCCAACTGGCAAGATTTTGATTGGCGTCTCCGAACAGGATAACTTGTGAAAGTGAGTCCTGATTTAAATCTGACATTCTACATCGTTCTTGATATAGTCTTTTGTTACCCCTCCAGCGCAATTGGTTTTTTTTTATGAAAAATACTTATGCGACCTCTGGAGCAACAGTCTGCAGGACTTAGTTTTGGTTCTGTTTCCCTGATGAGGCATTTTCGGAGTCAAGCAAAAATGCATTCTCTTGGACATTTAAGAGATGACCAACAGTTTTGGTGTTGTTCTTCTCAACTTTTTTTCCTCATTCACAACTAGAGGCTGTCGTTGTCGATCGCAGTCCCCAACATTGAATTGTGTGTTCATAGAGGTTGATCCCCTAGAAGCTTAATTGGGTATTCCTACATTTACTGTGAACAAACCAAGCTAGGTCGATGGAAGCTTCTAAGACAGGTACAAATATTCACTTAGTGTTAGGAAAGTCTTCCGCTATAAAACCTGCTTGCAGATTCCGAAGATTACGTGCATCCTGCAGGCCATGCTTCCCAATAAAGATTGTGGAAAGAATTTTACAAGCTCTTCTTTGGAAGCGGTAACTTCCTTGTAGAGCAAGGCTTAGGAGCTGTAATTTTAGGCATGGTCGTCTGTCTGTGGCTGAGTTTTTGAAATTCATCCTTAGTCATTCTCTCTTCCAGAAAATCCGCACCCATAAAGAAGAACACCATTCCAAGATTTATTTGTCCGCACTCCAAAAGGTTTTTCTCTCCTTCTCAGGCCCGATTTAATTCATCGCATCTTTTGAAGAGCTGTTATGTTCAGTGTCAAGAATCTGTTGTCTTATTGAGGTAGACAAAACGTTCTTTGTATATGGGATCTGAAGAAGGGGAGTAAATGTTGGTAAAAATTGCTTGAAGGACTAAAATGTCTTTCAAAGTCATCCAAAACCAACAGCAACATATTCTTATGCAAAAAAAAAATCATATGTTCAATATTTTCCACTGATAGACAGGAACAATTTTTCTGCACAAGGACACACTATAGGCACATTCATGTAGGTACTCTACTCATACATCCATCGAACAAGGATAACCGCAACTACCTTCATTGAACAAAGCCCATGTTAGATACTAACTTTGCAAATAAATCCCTTCCTTGCCCTTCAAACCATATGAGTATGAGTACAGACTGCTTTTCTGCCAACATCAGCACAGCATCCTCTCTAGAATTTTTAAGTTCAACAAACCAGACACCGGCAATAACTGCTGATCAAAAGGACGAACACAAAAAAAAATATACAGTTTATCGATTAAATTTCATCTGAAGTGCACAAATTGGCGTCATTTTCTATACAAAGTCTGTGTTCAGCTAGTTGTTGTCCTTTTGAACTTACGGCAACGAATTGGCAGTTGGTATTGGTATTGGTACATACCACCTCTATTTTATAAAGCTGCTCTACCTACAATAAAAGGTGTGGAAGGGCATGAAGGAAACGATGCGACAATCTATGATAGTTTATTCGTTGAACTTGTGCCAAACCCAAACTCAAACCACCAATGTCATTATTGTCACATTTTTATTTTGTATCCTTGTTTGGACGAAATTCAATATAGCATTGCTCATTTTGTATTTTACTGATATTTTCTCTTCCACCTATCTTTGTACTTCAATCAATAAAACTTTGATAAGTTTTTTTTATATGATTTTTGTGTCAAGGAGAGGGATGATAAATAGATATTCCTTAGACCTTTCATTAACATTCAATTCACATCCTTTGGGGTGGAAATATCATCAACAAAACATTTTGCTGATGTATCTAAATTTTTTCCCTAAGAAAAATAAAATAAATGGTAAATAAAATTTATTCAATTGGGATCAATTCGTCCTTCATAGTCCGGAAAAATCTTTAAAGTACATCTATGTAGTAAAATTTAAGAAACCAAAAACAAAACATAGCTAGATGAATTTATATACAAAATCTTTACCAAGTAAAACCACTTCAGGGATCAAGAAAATCCTTTTAGGAACTAACAAACTCACAAACCAGCAATTCTTTTTATTTTATACGCCCCCTCAGAAATAGAAGAAAAAAAAAATTACGACAACAACATACACATACTGAAGTAAGAAGGACCAAAAGGATATATGAAATAGTATAAAAGTTTAGGTGGACACTTCCTGCCACAAAAGAAAGGATGAAAATACGATGAATTTCTTATTAATGTCAACACATTTCATAAAATACAATACGGAAATCGGAAACGGGATATTGCTCAACTTGATAGACGGGATAATATTATTACAATATACAGTTCAACCGAGCAAGGTGAATTTCACTATAAAACAAGTAGAAAGTGATTTAATGTTTGGTTTTGCTAACCCGACTAAACAATATGTTTTGTCGTGGAAGGAATTGTACATAATGCAAGAATTTGGTTTCTGGGGCAGTTCTTTTGATCGATATAAATTTATAAAAAGAATCATCGGTTGGAAGGATTGAAATTGTTTGTGAGCAAATATTAATTTTCAAAGACAGCAGAAATTTTATTGTTCCTCCGTAATACTAGATTTTGCATTGAAAAGGAAAAAATATTTGAGTTCGGAATTAAAATCTCAAATTGGATTTCCAAAATTCTTTTAATAGTTAGCATGGTATTTTGCGCTTACACCATTAGCTAGCGAAACATAGATTTAGGTTAGCAGTATTATTTAGCGCTCATATTCCGTATAAGAAGAAGAAGGTATACTATAATATTTTTTTTTTAATTCTTTTGGTTTATTTTATTCTGTTGTTACAATTTTGTATTCTATTGAATTCTATTGAATTCTATTGTATTCTATTGTATTCTATAGTATTCTATTGTATTCTTTTGTATTATGTATTGTATTCTATTAAATTCTATTGTATTCTATTGTATTCTTTTGTATTCTATTGCATTCTATTGTATTCTATTGTATTCTGTATTGTATTCTATTGTATTTTATTTTATTGTATTCTCTTGTATTCTATTGTATTCTTTTGTATTATATTGTTTTCTACTGTATTCTATTGTATTCTATTGTATTCTATTGTATTCTATTGTATTATATTGTATTCTATTGTATTCTAATGTATTATATTGTATTCTATTGTATTCTATTGTATTCTGTATTGTATTCTATTGTATTCTTTTGTATTTTATTGTATTCTATTGTATTTTATTGTATTCTATTGTATTCTGTATTGTATTCTATTGAATTCTTTTGTATTCTATTGTATTCTATTGTTTTATATTGTATTCTATTGTATTCTATTGTATTCTATTGTACTTAATATTATGTGCTATTGTATTCTATTGTATCCTGATGTTTTTTTTGTATTTGCTATTGTATTCTGCTGTATTCTATTGTATTTTTTATTGTATTCTTTTGTATTCTATTGTATCCTTTTGTATTCTGTTGTATTATTTATTGTATTCTATTGTTTTCTACTGCATTCTATTGTATTCTATTGTATTCTTTTGTATTTTATTGTATTCTTTTTTATTCTATTGTAATCTATTGTATTCTTTATTGTATTCTATTGTTTTCTATTGTATTTTATTGTAATCTATTGTATTTTATTTAATGTGCTATTGTAATCTATTGTATTATCATGTATTCTATTGTATTTTCTGTAATCTATTGTAATTTATATTATGTGCTATTGTATTCTATTGTATCCTGATGTATTTTTTGTATTTGCTATTGTTTTCTATTGTATTCTATTGCGTTCTATTGTGTTTTGTTTTATTCCATGTTATTCTTTTTTTCTATTGTATTCTATTGCATTCTATTATGTTCTATTGTAATTGCACTTATTTAAACCAAAACCAACGAACTATATTGTAGTTCTTTGTTTTCTACAGAGCATTAGTTGAAAACTTTCTACTGAATATAATGAATCAACTGAGAAACGCCTCAAAATACACCAAATTAGTGAGTTCAGACAGATTTTAACTAACATAAATATGTATAGCTAGCTCAGTAATGCAATTTGCGTTCAACCACAAACGTAATAACATTCAATTGTTGAAAACTAGATGGCGCTGAACTTAAAACTTTGAAGATGCTAGATTGATTTGATAATGCTCTTATTTTTTGACGAATCAAACTAAATGATTGGTTAAAACCTCTTCATTAAGAGACGATATACCTTAATATAGTGATTGCTGAAATTCCCCTTTCAAACCTGAATTGTTGGACAGTATGGGACTTAAGACGCCACATAGCGTGTGCGCGTAGGATAAATCATTTTAATATTCCCCACACAAAAAGCAAAATATAATAGAAAAATACGAAATAGAAAAAAAATATATGTGAAGACATCTTCTCATCCCTTCAACACCAAAAAAAAAAAAAAAGTAAAGCAGAGTGATTGAAAATATCGCACTATCATTGAGACAGGAGATGGAAGGAAAAGGACTTTCACCTTTTGGTACTTCTATCCATTTTTACTAACCATCATCGTATAGACTCCTCCATTGTCGGTCGGTTGGTCGTGTCATCGTCGTCGTCGTCGTTGTCGTCGCCGCCACACATAGGTACAATGAACATAGCAGAGAATGGGACGCATTAAATATCTTCATGTCATCCTTATTTGAGAGATGGAAGTTTCAACAAGGATAAAGAAGTATTTTCTTCTGTCCCGTACTTCTTTTTTTTTTTTCTTCTCAAGTACATTGTTCCGGCTTAACGGAGGGAAGAATATCAGAAAACTCGGTTTTTATTTTTTGCGTGTGTTGTGTATATGAAAAAATAAAACACAGCATCTCACACAAAAATGAGTAAAAAGGACATGAGGACTTCCTCTTTTTTTTTTCCTATAAACCTTCTACAGTATAGTGTTGTAGGAAGGTGTATATATGTATCAGCGACACGAGAATGCTTATTGTTGGACTAAAAGGGGCTGATGGGGGCTGCTGCTGTTGCGCTTACTGTTGGCAGCCAGCACAGCAGCAACAGAGATAAGTGGACATTAAAATAAAAAGACAGATTTTGTATAACATCAACATCACCAGCAAGCAAATCTAACTGAAAGCAAACTCTCACTCTTGTTTCGGTTTCAGCTTCAGCACACAATGTTGAGCTTTTGAGGTGTGAGAGAGGATTTAAATGTAAGGCGGCCTTTGTGTGCTTGTGCTTGTGTTTGTGCGTGTGCTGTGCTGTGCTGCGATGAAAGTGTGAGTTGGAAATACGTTTTATGGGATTTAGATGCCAGGAAAGAGATTTGTATTTTATTGTCTCAGGGACTACCTATCCATTTTTGCAGTTGTTTGTATGGAGAATATAATATGAAACTCAATTGGACATTTCTATTTTTTTTATTTTTTTTTTTTGGGACCGGAAATATTGAAATGAAAAATTGGAAATAAGGAAGTTTTGTTTTCATTATTTTCAATCTGAAAACCATAGAGTATAGGAACTTCCGTGGGGTCTTTCGATGTACTTTATTATAAGAGCTTTTATGAGACTTAGACAAAATAATAGAAAAATACCTTCGTCTTTACAAAAACTGGAATAAATTTGCAGTTGGGGAAAGATTCTACTACATCTTAGAGGATAACATGACTAGATATTCTATTTCAGTTCTTACTGCAGCACATTGTTCACTGCCCTCATTTTCAATTATTATACTAACTTCCTTGATTTTTATGACCTTTTGACGAATTTTTGAAGCCGAACAATCGTTAGATTAAATTTTATTTTATTTAACTCGCCTCGTCCTTGAATACGAATCAAATATTTATTAACTCGAACTGCGCAACCTTTTTAGAAAATTAGAAAAAGTATGGGTCCTAACACAGAACTTTGTGGAACACCAAGGTATATGGGATATTAGTTACAAGAAGGGTTTCAACACAGACTAAACCGTTGTTAAAGTTTTTAAACATTTTTTCAAGAGTAGAGAGACAAAATAGGAAACTGTTTTTAAGTTTCTACAAAAGTGTATTTAGTTATCGATAAAATCAAGGGCTTTTGAGCAAACAAGCATCACTAAATCGTTAACTTCATCACGATTCATTGCTTTTATTTTTACAACTATTACTGATTTACAGCCATGTTTTTTTTTTTGAAGCCCCGATTTACATTCAAATATCTTATTGAGCCTATCTAAATTTTCTTGCACCGGCTGACCCAGTATATTTTCGAAGGTTTCCGTCAGAAAAGATAGACATTTTTTCGGTCCTTAATTCCTAAGAAATTTATAGGTTTGATTTTTCTAAGACTAGAACAACTTTTCTCGTATTTTTATTTTTCAGAAACTCGACAGCTGTGTAAACAAAAATTGGAACTATGCACCTGCTATACTCTGTCCAATATAAATCGGCAGTAAACGTCTTATGGGGAAGCTTTTTCAATATCAGTAGCGTGCATTCAGAGTTACAAGGGACCGTTTGGTATCTCGTTCAGTTTGTTTTCTCTTGGTTTTTGTTGAGGAGCTTTTGATTTTAGAGCTTTGAAAAAAGTTCTTAATGATAAGTGTTGTAGCGTTGATCTTGTTTTGATCTTTTCAGTTCTTTTAATGTGCGGAAGATACGTTAAAAAGCAGTTTCAAAATTGTTAACTTAACTATTTAAGGAAAAGGTTTATTTGCTTTGGTTTCCGTAGAACGAAGTAATTTATTTGATGTTAACTGTATTTTTCTGAATTTAGACTGTGATACCTATTGTGATTAAAACGCCTTTTCTCTTACTGTTTACTTATTGTTTTTCAATCTAATAGATGGTAAACTTGCATACTATTCTTTCAGATTTGTCCTGCCCTGTAAGAGCTTTTGTTAGAATACCACCCTACAGAAAACAAAAGAGTGCTTATGAGAGTTAAACATCCATTTATTCTGTATGCTGCCAATTTTTGTTGGACAGAGTATAGTTGGGAAGAACGAACGCGATTTTATGAATTTCAGTGACGTATTATCGAGTCCAATTGCGTTGGGTTTGAACGAATGAACTGTCATCTCAACATCTAAAGCGTTAACCCACCTAAGCTCAAAACAGCTCTTAGAAGAAAACTCAAAAAACTCGAGTGAAACTGCCTAAGGAGATTTTGGTACAAAAACTCACCTTATTTCACATTTAGGTACACTTGAATGAATAATTAGTAGCGAGTAAAAAGAGACACTTTCTATTTAAGAGAAATTTCTACTTTGGCTCCTGAACAGCAAATCTCACCGCTCTCTATTCTGTAGCGTAGCTTGATATTGATACCTTAGCTGTGGCTTTTCATTTCTAAAGTAATTTTTTTTATGGAAACGCTCGTGAATGTGATTGGACCTTGTTCTGAAGAAACTCCAGCTCCAATTGCCAATTTTTGCATTTCCAACTTTGTCTTTGTTCTCACTAGAAAAATGATAGCTCCCACTAACATTGGAAATACTGACCAAAAAGTTATTCCATGAAAGTTATTGCAGTAGTTCTTGAAGTTCACTTATTTAAGTATCCCAACTTTAATTCTTCTAGTCCCTCAGAAAGATGTTAGCATCACTTTATTTCTTTGGGGCAAATTCGCCATACAGTCTAATGTTCAAATCTCTTGTCATTTTATGGAAGGAGTAATAAATTTTAGTGCCCCTGGAATACATTCGTATATTAAGCTATTGACGTCGTCTTGGGTTTTCTATTAATCTAGCGTCTGTTTCGGAAACAGAATCAGTTCAGGTGTAAAATATATATTTTTTGTTGAACATCCTCTCATCCGTTTCCTCCATTTGATACCCATATTTTGGTGGATTCAATATTTTGTTTACGCAACTCACATAAAAACCTAAACATTACACTCCTACTCTTAGGAAATTATAAGCGTAACGTAGGCACCTTTCACGCTCATAGTTCACGCTCGTATAAGTCTGGATACCTATACAAAAAAAAAAAATATATCCTTCCCCGTTAAGTACGAGTACATCCTAAATGGTCCTACATAATTCTTATGAAACCACAATTCATATCCGCCCATTGGATAAACAATTTAAGCTCCACGCTAAAAGGCGGTGTTGTATAGCATTCACCCCGCAATAAACCAAACATTTTTTAATGGACTTTTTTTGGAAAGCATTCAACGTTGAAGTTCAAACCGAGAAAATATATATTTTCCAGGATCATTTTTTCAATCATTTGCGGAAAAAAATTTCCCATATCCAGCATTCTTAATTTTACGCTTGAATTTATTTTCTCATTTGCACGCAACAAATATTCACTTTAAGTACTTTTTCATGACACAAAGTGGAGGGAGAAAGCATAACGCACCTTTTTGTGGGTTGTGGGCTGCTATATAGGATTCAGGAAGATCCAGAAAAAAAAAAATTAGAGGTACAGGCTACACATTACTCCAGAATAAAAGCAAAAAGTTGATAAAGGCTATGAAAACGGATGTGGTTAATGTACTGTTATTTTTTTTTCAATCCTTAAAGAACCACGGGAAATTATGAAAACTAACAGGTTACAGCAGATACTATTGGGAATAAAAAAAAAAAAAGGATGAAAATATAATCATGATCTGGGAAGAGCGCGCATTGAGAAGTATTTTGTTTGTTTAATTTTCATTTCAAAACGTTCGTTGAATCCACCAACCACATCCAAGAGATGGGCCAGCTCAGCCAGCATCCCTTGTTTCCTTTCCCATTCAAAACAAATTCAAACGACAAAAAGACGACGAAGTACGAGAAGAAAATGTAAATCAAGTCCCTTTCTTATATTTATTTTGTGCAAAAAAAAAAAAAGAAAAAGAAGAAAGGAAGTAGCTCGTCTGCTGTTTCGGTTGTCGCCAGCATGCCAGAGCTTCTTCGTTTAGATGAAAGGGGGAGCACAGCTCCAGCAATCTTACCATTTATAAACAAAGTGGTATAATGAGAATAACACAAGACAAATAAAAAAGTAACAGCACAAAAATATAAGCAGTATCTTTCTTCTTCAATTTAAGTTTCGTTTCCTCTATTTAGTTTGCAGAAGTTCAAATAGTATCTCTTTTATTTGTATTGCTTGTTTCTATATTTCACTCACAAAAATAGTTGAGCACTGAAAGAAATTTCAAGGCCAATTTAACTAGGAAAATAAAAATTTAAGACATTTTCTATTTTTATAACTAGTCTTTCCGTGCATTGCTGCCGGAGGACGGACCCCATAAAATCAATTTTTCTTTCCCTCAGGAAAAGCATATTTCCGGATATGTCCTTTTCTGTATCATTGACCATGTGTGTATAATAAAATTTCGTGATGATCGGTTGAGTAGTTAACTCGTGAAAGCCTTACAAAGAAACTTACATTGGCATTTTTAATTATACAAATGGCAGCACTGGTTTTATTTGTTGTGGTCGCGTTAAATCGTAGCTCCTTTTAATTTAATTGTTTTTGCGTGATTTTAATTACTAGTATTTAATAAATGTCAAGTATCATCATTTTAAAGTATTAGTGGTCTGTGTAGTGTTCTAATTTTGTGACTAAATTACAATAAATGATTGATTTTCATTGTTTTTCTTTTTTTTTTTTTTGCTTGGGTAAGCGTCAGCGTCATTAGATTATCTTTGTCTTTTTTTCTTGTTGCAATTTTGAGCTTTCGAAATTGTATTACATAAGCTATTTAATTCCCCTCTAATAAGCTTTTTTTTCTCCTCTATCTTTAAAAAAGCTTTTAACCCTAGCTTTTGTTTTAACTAATATCGCGTTTAATTAAAACATTTGTAAGGTTTACGTTTTTTTTAAATTAAATATATTTGATTGACTAATTGTCATTCTGCCGGCCGTGAGTGTCTGAGCGCACTGTATTGAGTTTTATCAACCTCCGGTTCGAATCCTAAGTGAATCCGTGTTTATTTTTTTTTTCTTTTTTTTTTGTTCTTTTTTTTTTTTTTTTTAAGTTGTAGGTATTCAACGCTTACAACTAACATCGTAAATTTTCGTTGTATCAAATTTTTTTTTAAGTAAAATAAAATAATTTTTTTTTTCTTTTTTTGTATCCCATCTCTTTGTATTGCAATGGTCTGCTCAGCTGAGAAATGTACAGAGCACTCGAATTCAACTCCCCTTTTTGCTTGTTTTGGCCCTTGTGGGAATTTATTCCACGCCAAATGCTTGGGCTCAACTAACAGTTTTATTGATAAAATCAACTCTTCAAAATTTGCTTTTTGGTACTGTAAAACCTGTATCAAAATATCCTTGTCGCAAATTTCATTCAAAATGTCGTCTCTTAAGGATGATATTATTAAAATTGCTAAGAACTTTGATGTTTTACATGAAAATTTAAACTCAGTTGTAGCAAATGTAGTTTCAATTCCTTCCCCAATTAAAACTGTTAGCAAATCAACGTCAACAGAGCCGTTAGATCCTGAATCTATTCATCCTTCATCCCTGCCCCCGAGCAACCCCTCTACTTCTATGCTCACCAAGTCTGCTCTCAAAAAGGGTAAGAAAAGGGGCCGTGAAGGATCATCGTCATCGAAAACTCCGTCCCCAGATCCAAAGCGCCTAAATTCAAGAAGAGTCATTCCAATAAGTATGCCACTGCCTCCTCCCCTTCAAGAAGTAGATATTATCACTGATAAAAACTCTAGTGTCGATATCAATCCACCGGCGGAGGCGGTTCCCATTGATATACCCAGCACTACCCCATCTTGCTCTGAACTGAAAATTGTATCAAGTTGTTCTAATACTAATACTAATAACATCAACGATTCGGAACCTCCCAAAAAAATAGAATCTGTTCCTAAGCCAAAATTAGTATTTGTATCCCGACTTGACCCTGAACTCCAACCCAATGACATAATTCAACATCTTGTTGCTAATAACTGCATCTCGAGTGCGTCAGCTATAAAATGCAATAAAATCAGTAAGCCTGACAGTTTTGTGTCATCGTTCAGGATAACTACTCCTCCAGCATTTTTCAGTCCTCTCTGCGACAATAAGTTTTGGCCTCCCGGTACACTTGTCAAAGAATTTGTAGTTCGATCAAAAAATCTCAATAATCGAGTTGCTAAAGTATCGGCTCCAAAAAACTTAATAGGATTACCCTCTTCTACCAAAATGTAAGAGGGATACGCAGCAAAACTGCTGAAGTTTTTAAAAACTCTCAAGCTTTTCCACATGATATCTTTGCTTTCACAGAAACATGGCTCAATAGTTCAGTTTTGGACACAGAAATTTTCGACGATGAGTTTTCTGTTTTCAGAAAGGATCGTCATGTGGATAAGCCGAAGGAAGTGGGCGGTGGTGTATTGATTGCTGTTCGTAATTGCATCTCATCTTCCCTTGTCTCTTTGCCCTTTAATGTTTCAATTGAACTCATTTGTGTTAAGGTTTCTTTTCAATCATATGATCTTTTTATTATTAATGTTTATATTCCACCGAAAAGTTCTGCGTCAGTTTTTGCCGAGCTATCGTTAATTCTTGATCATATGATTGATATTGCCAGTTCAAATAGCAACATTTTACTGTTGGGTGACTTCAATTTACCTAACATTACGTGGACCCCTTCTGAAGACGAGTCCTATTTAGAAGCTGCCTTGACTTCTTCGCAACAGGAACTTCTTCTTTTGGACAACATAACCTCTACTGACTTACAGCAAGTAAGCTGTATTAATAATTGTAGAAATCGAATTCTCGATTTAGTCTTTTCTTCTGACGCTGTTAGTACGGTAGTGGTAGAATCTACCTCTGCCATTTCTAACGTAGACTCCTACCATCCCCCATTGGATATATTTTTTGATATGAGCAGCAATTTACTTAATAACAGTAATGCCGAAGACTCTTCTTATTCACTTGATTTCCGTAAAGCTGACTTTCAATTACTTTACGACAATTTGAGTGCTTCTAATATTTCGAATATTCATGTTTGCTCTAACATTGACGACGCAGTTACTCAATTCTACGAAATTTTCAATAGCTGCTTGATAAATTCAATTCCTCTTAAGATATCTAAAAATATCAACTCCAGCCATCCGTGGTACACGAAAGAGCTTAAATGTCTACGCAACAAACGGAATAAGGCTTGGAAGTCTTACATTAAAAGTCTTTCAATTTCTGATCAAAATGTGTTCCTTGCACTTTTTGAAGAGTTTAATTTACTTTCCAGAAACCTATATGCAGCATATGTGAAGGAAATGGAAATTTCGTTGAAGATTGATCCAAAGAAATTTTGGAAGTTTGTAAATTTAAAGAAAAAGTCTGATGGGTATCCAGTGAACTTTGTTTACAAAGATTCCGCTTTGACAAGCACACCTGAGATATGCAATGCGTTTGCAAAGCATTTCAGTAAGTCCTTTATTGAAAATCCCGTCAATATAGACTTTGATTTCTTTGCCTACTCCCGTGATTTCCCCCAAGCCACTTTTAACAACATCCAAATTGATAATGATAAAGTTTTGCATTATCTTTCATTGCTGAAAGATGATTACTCTCCCGGTCCTGATGGCATTCCTCCTATAATATTAAAAAAATGTTCCTCAGTTTTAGCTTCTCCCTTGCATTTCCTTTTCAAGCTATCCCTTAAGTCCGGTAAATTTCCTCAAGTATGGAAAGATTCATTCATTACTCCCGTCTTCAAAAAGGGTAATAAGTCCGATATTACCAACTACAGACCGATTTCTAAACTGTCCTCTATTCCAAAGCTTTTCGAACAAGTAGTTTGTGATAGTATAACGTTTTTCTGCAAAAATTTAATCTGCCATCAACAACACGGCTTTATGCAGAAGCGGTCTACTGTCACAAACTTATTAACCTTTATGAACAAGTGCTCAAAGGCATTAGAGAGTGGACATGAGCTGGATTGTATCTACACAGATTTCTCAAAAGCTTTTGACCAACTCTCACATGAAATTATCATTTTCAAATTGAAAGCTCTAGGTTTCCCTGTAGGATTTGTAAATTGGATATATTCATATCTCCGAAGCAGATCATACATAGTTAAGTTCAGAAATTCGTTTTCTAGCCCTTTCCCAGCAAAATCAGGAGTCCCACAAGGCAGCCATCTTGGTCCGTTACTGTTTATACTAGCTATCAATGACGTAACTTCGTGTATTCATTCTAGTGAGATCCTTGTTTTCGCTGATGATATGAAAATTTTCAAATCTATTAACTCAGCTAATGACCGCGTAGAATTGCAAGCCGACATCGACAGATTTGCTATCTGGTGTAGCAAGAATTGTTTAAGCCTGAATCCAGCGAAATGTCAGACAATGACATTTTCAAGGAAACGGGTACCAAGTACACACGGCTATTACATTTCACAACAAGTTTTGCATCGCGTTTTTAGTTTTAAAGATCTGGGAGTAAACTTTAGCCCAGACTTGAGTTTCACGGAACACATCAACTTTATTGTTAAAAAAGCTAATTCCATGTTGGGATTTGTTAAAAGATGGTCGAAGGAATTTCAAAATCCTTATGTAACCCTAGCTTTATATAACTGTCATGTTCGTCCCCATCTAGAATATGCATCCCAGGTATGGTCTCCTTTCTACGAAGTTCATAAGTCTAGGATAGAGGCAGTTCAGCGTAATTTTATTCGATTTGCTTTAAAAGGTCTCTCCTGGGCAGATCCATACAACCTCCCACCTTACGAACACCGGATTCAACTTCTACAGATTCAAACTTTGTCACAAAGGCGTATTAACAATGATGTTATTTTTATTCACCAATTTTTAACGGGATCTTTGGACTCACCCGATCTTCTATCGTGTGTAGGTTTTAACTATCGCGGAGGGGCTCATCATCTTCGTAGATTAGAGCTATTGCATTGTCCCCAACACCGTACTAATTATGGCATGAATGAACCTCTTACCCGCATGTGCAAACTTTTCAACTCAAATAAAAGTATTGTTGATTTTAATATTAGTAAATCTTGCCTAAAAAAAACATTCAAAACCAGTGCACCACGCTCATAGTTTATGTTTAGTATGTTCTCAATGTTTTTGTATCTATTTTGTATAAATGTGTTTTTTGTTTATTTATTTTTTTTATCTTTGTGCTTGTGTTATGCTATTTGTATATCTTGCTTACTAACAACTAACACCTGCACTAAATGATGTAGCCAGTGAGCACATAATATGTGTTGGCTAATCTCTGATTGTAAGTTTATGCTTGATATAAGCTTCTTACTCTCGAGAACTGATAGTGCAAAAAAAAAAAAATCAAGTTGAGTTGCATATCTTTAGGAGTTTATAGCAGCATTCGCATTATTATACATAAGTAAGTTTCAACAGCTTTCAGTATTTATTTCAAGCTAAATTCTACTACAGACAATAAATATAAACCTTCTTGAAAACAGTATATACATTATGGTGAAAACCCTTTCAAAATCCCTTGCGTGCTTTAGAAGAAGTCAGCGGATTACAAAAAAAAAAGACGAACAAGATGCCAAAAAAAGTTAGAGACGTTATAGCTTGAGTTTTAATTAGAACAAAGTGCACAACTGGGTCGCACGAACTAGCTCTAATGTGTGACAGTGGTCTAGGGACTTGAGATTTTGAAAAAAATAAGTTTTCGAAATTCTTAAATAAATATTTAAACTGATTATAGCCGAAAAAAGTACGGCATATTATTTCTTGGCTAACTTTCAATATATGAGAATAAAATTATAAAAATCTGGCAAGCCGACTTTGAGAAAAAAAGTTTTTTTTTTGAAAAACTTCTTGAAAACGCTTTTCTAAAATTTTTTAAATATACTCCAAATTATAGGTCTTAAGCAAATATACACGTACTCATCATTTTTGAAAAAAAATAGTTGACTGTTTTCAAAATATTAAATTTAAAAAAAAAAACCTTGAAGAAAAAAATGTAGACGGAAATAAGCAACATGCTTGTTGATTTGGCTACATTTGACACACTGGTCAGAATATCCAGTTTTAAGCTCAGAGAAGCTAATGTCCCTAGGATCGTAGCCTTCCTTCTCCGTAAAAAATGTCAGATTCTCAACTCCACCAAGGTCTAATTTTGTGATATGTACTGCTCCTCGAGAGGAATTGATAAATCTTCCAAAAGTTGAAAAGAATAGTGCATTTCTGCTATTCGTTCGGATTTAGTAGTAAATTGCAATACCCTTCCTTTCCTCTTAGCTTGTGGAGTTCTAACCAAGCTTTTCTCCTTTTGGCCTCTTCTTCAATTTCGATTTGGTCTCGATCACATTTTTTCCCTTACTACAGTAGAGTTCCGGCCCAAATGGAGGTTTAAAATAAAATAAATAAATACTTGAAACAACAGCTCCAAGCGGGGTCATCGCCTGTGACTTACACTCTTAGCCATTCCTGTGTGTGCATTGGTATTCTGCAGGAATGGAAGGGACCTACAAGACCGTGTTATCTCTCAAGATCTTGTGATTTAACATCTTCCGACTTCTTCGTTTGGGGCCACGTGCAAGATAAGGTCTAAACCAACAGCCCAGCGTCAATTCAAGACCTCATAGATGGAATTCGTGAAGCTGTTGAGGGCAGGCAGCAGCCACTTTGCGATTTGGTGATGGAAAATTTCATGAAAAGGATATTATTCCGTAAGGGTAGCCGTGGCTGCCATTTGTTAAATATTGTTTTCCATTATTAACGGCATACTTTCCTCTTAACATTGAAACAAACATCCGATCATTTATCTCAAAAAATGCTATTTTTCTTTGAATATCAAAATAACACCTATTATTGGAAAACCCTGTATTTTGTCAAATCCCGAGTTTGTCCAATCAAATGATCAGAGGAGATCTCTTTCTTCTTTTATAACGAGATATTTATTTTTCGAATGAAAGTTTCCCGCTCGAAAATTGAGATAATTTTTCATACCCAAACTCCACACACCAAACTGATTTTTTTTTTTTTTCAACAAAACGCTGTTCGAGTTTCCTGATTTGACAATATTTTTCTTTTATTATACTCGCGAGTCTAGAGTAGAGACCCAAACAATAAAAATAATTCCAAAAGCTTGTACTAAAATGAAAAAGGATAAAAAGAAACTTTAAATCCCAACTCAGCGGAAAAAAGGACAAAAAGAACAAATTTGTATTTCTTTGGTTTGTTTGCGAAGTTTCCTGTTTTCTTGTTTTTTTTCTTCTTCTTAGCACTCACAGTTTTAAAATGAAATAAAAATAACATTTTATAAAAAAAAAAAAAACCAACCACACTATGGAGTAAAGGCGAAGACACAAGCACAAGAAGGATAACACAGAGAAAGTAATAAAACTAAAAAGGAAATGAAAAATGTTTTTTAACGCAAGAAAAACAAGAAAATAAAAAAAAAAACAAGAAAAACACTATACAATAAACTTGAAACTTTAAAGCAAAGGCAATTTGAAAAGGGGGCGCGCAAGACCCCACTTTTTTTTTACTTGCTTAATTTCCACAACCCATTTGTCATGCTTTCCAAGAACAGGAGAATAATAATAATACAAAAAAAAAAATAACAAACAAATCACGCACACACAAACAAACACACCTACAGAAGTAAAAATTCTTTCCTATGAAAGAAAACAAAAGAAAAACACACACAAAAAAAAAATAATGGAGAAAACAACAAAGACCGCTCCAGGACGTGTGTGTGAGTGGGTGGTTGGAGTGCAATAAGGGTGCTTTTATATTAACCCTTCCCACGAGACACCTCGTTCTGGGTAAGACTTGGTTACCGTCTATGTGCGGTATAATGTGATGGAGGAAGTTCTTGTTTTTTAAACATTTGTTTTTTAGTGTTTTTTTTTTGTAAGTTTGCGTGTACTTACTTCACATGTGTACGTACAGTACCGTCTCGATTAAGGAGCTTTCGATCATTTTGTAACCAGCTGACAGATAAGAACTAAGTTTATCTAGAAATTTGTGAGGGAAATAAATAAGCTGACAATGAGAGATGCAATTCACTTGTAAAGTGGAATTTTTTTCAAAAGGAAAGTTAAGATTGAAGAGGCTGTAATAGTCGCCCATACTGTTTCTTCAGATAAAGTTTGAGTCAAAACGCTGAAAATACTTGGAGAACTATGTTTTGAATTGTTTTTCAATCTTGAACAGCAAGCAATAAATTTTCTAATATTTCAAAAATACGGCAGTTCAGAATTTGTAGAACTTTTGAAAAATTTTAAGCTAGGGTTTTCGAGGTTAAGATTTAAAGAATCTCAAAACCTTGATGTTTTTGTCTTGACTGACCTGCAATATTTTTTGCCATTCTGAAAAAAAACATTTCTCTAAACACAGTTTCAAAATTCACGACCCTACTGTGTTCTTCAGACGTTTTCTTGGAGAGTGTTCGCTTTTTTGTCATAACACGAAGCGGGAAGGATATGAATATTTATGAAATTTTTTTGTTACGAGTCTTAGCACGACAGGCAAGAGGGCGCAGCGCGGCAGGGAGTGAAGATAACAAATTTGAAAGTTGGTATCCAAAGAATAAAGCCAGAAAAACAAAATCCAAGCCTTTGACTTTGAGAACTGAAAGAAATCCAAAAATGTTTGGCATTGTGCATTTCGCATTATACACCGGGCCCGGCCGGGGGGGAAGCTTACTGAAAAGGGTATAACGAGGAATGGATAAATGCTGCAGTAACTATTCTTGGTATTCAAATTTGGTAAGGAGAATGTTACTGCAAGACCGGGGTGCTATTCGGGAAAGAGATGTCGTGCTGCAAGCAGGAAGTTTCTTACGATGAATTAAAACACACACACAATGAAAAAGCTTGTTTTTTGTTATGTTCATTTGGGTTCCCATCCCACCCGGTGAAGAAATTTCAAAACTTTAATGAAAATGCATGACACGGGAAAATAGAGAGTTTAAGGAAGGATTAAGGGATTAAAAAATTTTTGAAGGGTGATGCATTGCTTCGCTGTTGTGCTTCACAGATTTTTTTTTTAAATTGGATTCAAACTTACCACAGAAGGGAAATGCTTTCTTTAAGCGCAGTTATTAGCATTTCAATGCATTTTTTTTAACATGGTGATGTCCTTTACAAAACAGTTCCTGGTAGAAGAACACTTCCTTGGTAGAAGCAGGGGGTCGTCTAGAGAACGGTGTCTTATTTAATTTAAGTCCTTATTTTTTATTTTATTTTAAAGAAACATACTTATACTTTGAAGTTAAGTTTGTTGGGGGGAAATCGAATTATCTTATTTTCTGCATCAGTTGGGATGGTGAATGCAAACAGCAGTGACAACAAGGCCGAACAGGATATTTAAGGAAAGGGATGTTGATTACTCGGTTGACTTTGTTTAGTGTTGAATTTATAATAATGTTATGCTTGTAAGGACATTTAACGACAGACCTTGAATTTACTTAAAATTAAAATGGCCATGCTTTCGGTTGAGGAAATTTAAAGAAATTAAATAAGCGTGGATTTCATAGTGACAAGGAGCTAGGCTGTCTTTTTGGTTTAAAGGTTTCAAAAGATGAATGAGAAAACTTGGCGTGGTAACTTGTAAAAGACACTTCAAAGACCTAAGATTGTATCATTGAAGTTTTGTATGGAGCCAAGGATTTATTTTTGAGTTTGTAGTGATTTTTAAAACAGGGTGATGTTAAACCTTTCCACCACAACGTCTCTTTTTTTGATGTGCACTACTGGTTGGTGACAGTAAAAAAAATTTGCATCGATATCCGTCAAGTGGTTTCCGAGATAATCTGGTATGAAAAAACCGGTCCTATGGGAGGTACCATTATAAGACTTTTCCTGAAAAATCTATTCCAATCAAAAAATATAATTTATTCAAATAACACCACTCAGAAAGTTTTATCAAAACCGTTGGAGCCGTTTTTAAAAAAATTGCGTCTTTCATTAAAAATCATATGGCATTGTCCGCGTTGTCTTCCCCTAAAAACCAAACGTCAGCATTGTTTTCTAATATTTTCAATAGGAACCAATCTAATGGTCAAGCAAATGTCAATAAAAATGAAGGCTTCAACATGTGTATAATAATTGCAAAGAATTTTTAAAATTATACCTTTTCTCTTTCTTCTTACTCTTCTTCAGGCATTGTAAATGACAATGTATGCATAATATTATATCACTGCTTACCAACATATTTCACCAATAGAAATTAAGCTCATCCATTTTTTAATCGTGCAGCGTTGTGGCATAGCAGAGTTTGAAATTTTGTCGTGTTTATCTATGTCAGTTGAAATTTAGTCTTCAAGGATTGTGTCTTCTGAAAAATAGTCTTTTTAAACTATGGTTTTTGAGATTATGACGTGCTTCCGTTTTAGAGACAGAATGCTACTTCCAAAAACCCCGATGTAGGACGTCATAATAATACGGTGTACCAAGTTTGAAGTAAATCGGTTCAGCCGTTTAGGCTTTAAGTGACAAAAAAGAGAAACAGACGGACAGACAGACAGACTTGTCGGACCAACTTTTTTCGTTGATTGTCCGAAATCGCAAGTAAAAATCTGTTGTCTAGTCCGATTTCAAGGCATACGTCTTGTTTGATTTTCAATCTGATGTCTTATCCGATGTTAAAGCATTACGTGAGATCGATTTTCAGTTGGATGTCTTCTTCGTGTTACGGCATAAATCCTGTTCGATTTTTTAACCGCTGGCTGTCTAGTCCGAGGTTGAAGTTATTTCCGATGATAAGTTATTTGGTCCAACCCAATGTCGGATTTCTGAACCGAAGTTAAGCCCAATGTCTGTCCGATGTTTAGTCTGTTAGCCGAACGAATTATCGGAACTTTGGAAATATTGCATTTCAAACGCTCCTGGCTCAACAACAAAGAACGACTCAAATGTCACAACATCCTTCACTTCTTCTGAAAAACTCAATTTCCAACAAAAACTGTATGTATACATATTTTTATAATCGAATACTGAAACGCAATGAAAATATTCTCACAAGAATTCTAAATAGCAAATACAAGGACATACTAGATAACTAGATGTAAGTTTGTGTTCAGTTCAGACATCTAAAAACATTCAAGGATCATCAACATGAAAGCAAAAATTCCACCCCCTCAATAGTAGTGTCCAATGAGCAGAAAAACGGAATTCCTAATTACTCGTTTCTTGTTTACTGCTTTTCAACTCAACAAAACAGAAAAAGACGAAGAAAAATATAAAAAACAAAACACATATACTCAACCACCACACACCAACACACACATAAACACAGAGTGTCTATTTTCTGCTGTCAATCTACAAAAATAAAATATAAAAAAGCAACAGTACCCTTTGAACTTTATGGCGCTTATAACTGTGCATAAGCATTTTTATTTTTATTTCATTGCCTTAGAATAGCTATGCAGAACATGCCAACATGCCAACATGCATAAACATTAAACACATACCGTCGCACACATTTAAATATATATGCCAATGGTCAGTGCAAAAAGGATTGAATTATCCTTTTCAAGGTAGAAGAGGGGTGTTTTTTTAAAGTTTTTTTTTTTGTAGTAGTAGTTTGTGTCTAATGAAATTTACCCTCTGCAACAACTAGAAGTTCTGCATGCTAATGAGTTTGTTCGCTTGTCCACCGTTTCCCTTTTTATATTATTTTAAATTCCTTTTTTGAACCCTCCTTCTACCCTCTGACCACCACAACATCATTGGTTGGGCCAACAAAATGAATAGTGGGATGTGGATGGTTGGATGGATGGTCGGTTGATGATGGTCATACCATGAATGAAGGAATGTTTATGTTGCCCGGCATGTGCTTCTGAATGTTATTTTATGGTCACAACTCACTACATATCACAAAACAAACACAAAGACAGCGATTTGTTTATGGACATGGACATGTACACCCGTATTATAAAGCTTGCAATCTAACTAGATATTTAGATTTGCATTTTATAGTTGAGGGGGAAATAGAAATTATAGCAATGGAAAATCAGGGTTGCATTCAAGGGGTTTGCAAATTGAGGCGTGAGTGTCGTTCTCAGAATTTGACGAAGCGTCACAATTGTTATCGTTCTTCCAACCCTCCACTCCGCTGCCCCTTTGGCATAATTATTTTCATCGTATCATTTCCCTTGTCTCTATGAATTTCATATACACAGCCGATTTAATAAAACCAGTTTTCCATAAAGTTTTGTACTTTGTTGTTTCAATTCACACTGAGTATTAGCCGAGAAGTACGATATCAAGTGAACATCCTCAAAATTATCTTTTCCCTCCGAAATGAGATGCCACCCAAATGAATAAAGCAGCAGGCTGATTAAAATATAATCAAGAGGCTGCTAGGACAAGCGGACTTTCATGCCCTAAAGTTGCTGTGACATACACTTTCAACCATTCCTGTGTGTGCGTTGAGGCAGGCAACATATAGTAAAAATTCTAGAGTCAGTGTTCGAAGCCAACCCAGAATTTTCAGCGTTACTTCTTTTGGACATATTAGTAGAAATAATTTTAGTTCTATCTAGCGTTATGTTTCTTCTTAGCGGTCTTCCGACAGATCTGAAGATTCTATCCATGGTTCGGCCCAGATTTTTCTTTAAGATGTGTACTTGAGTCAAAATCCAAATCAAAAATCGTCCTCAAAAATTTGAAGACCTATCAGAATTTGATTATGATACTGTGACAATAATGATAATGATGGAGTAATTAAACAATACTTCCTTTTTCCTAGTGCCCCTGGTCCTGGCCCTTTAAGGTTTTTCAGGTATTTGGACGGGAGACACCTCTTTCGGGTATTTAACCGCTCTTTGAATACTATTGAGCTAAAATCATCGTCATACAAATCGCAAGAAACACTTATTTTGCTCCGTAAATATCGTCCGTCATTTCGGCAGGGTGAATATCAGTGCACGAGCGTACAATTCTGAGCAATTCGTCAACCCAAGGCATTGATATCCTTTTATTAAAAATGCATAGCTAAAGCATCCAAGAAACATCAACGAAATTTTGATTCAAGACGATAGGACGCTGTCAAATGGTGACTCACTTCGTTGTGACCCTAGAAATTGTGATGCTCCAGGTGCCCCATGCTCACTAACTAAACCATCGCTTAGTCTATCCGACAGTTTTTTTTACAGAGACAAGCGAACAGCCATTGTTTTTATGTTATATAGAAAGATAGAAAATATCAAAAAAAGCAATAATATCAAAAATATTTAAAAATTTCAGAAAAAAACAAAAACTTTCAAAATTTCTCGAAAACTATCTAAAATATAAAAAATATCAAAAAACATCAAAAATTATTAAAAAGTATCAAAAAAATCAAAAAGAACAAAAAAAATATAAAATTATATGAAAAAATATAAAATATATCAAAACATTTAAAAAATATCAAAAAACATTAGAAAATATCAAAAACTTTCAAAAATAATCCAAAAATATCAAAAAATATCGAAAGTTATCAAAAAATATGGGAAAATATCAAAACTATAAAAAATATCAAAAAATATCAAAAATTATCAAAAAATATCAAAAAAAAAAATATAAAAAATATCAGAAGCAACTAAAAACATCAAAAAATATCGAAAAATATAAAAAAAACATGTATTTTTTTGACAAAATGCAATAAAAATGTATTTGTGGCAAACCGCTTTACAGAAGTTTAATATTTCACAACGTTTAAAACTTCCCTGAATTTTGACACTGACACGTTTTTATTTTTGAATTTTATTATCTTCAACTTTAGTTATAAAAATTCTGGAATTAGTGTAAAGTTTCTGCTCCTGAATTCAATGTAAGAGTGAGAGTATTCGTTTAGTGTCATCACTATAGGACACAAAGCATTATAATTGACGATGATTTTCTACTGCGCATTTTTGAGATTGAGAAGGTTATAAGTACGTTAGGCAAGTCCTTGCTCGGGTGCCAATTTGTGCCACTTAACAACTTTGGCGATGCAACACCAAAAGACAAAATGGCTATAAACTCTCACTCTACGTCATTCTTAGAGAAAGAATGTCAACGATAACAAGCAATTATTTCTGAAAACGAGGTTCACGAAGTACCGACAAACAGTCCACGGCAGAAAAAAACCAGCGGGAAAATGTCGGTCCATTGTTTGGTCGGTTTGCTTCAAATTAAATTCATTGTCAATTGAATTATTGTGTTCTTAGAATTATTATTGTATATTTTTTTTATTTTTATTTTCTGTCGATTTTAAGCCGATTTATAAATTGTTTTCAAAGAAAGGAGTAGTTTATGAATAAAATAATAATAACTAGCTTTTTAATAGCTCCAGAGTCTTGGTATCTTTTGTGCAATAAATATTTTTTTAAATAAAACCAACTTACCTTGCCTTAGACCTAAAGATTTGTTATCCCGCGTGAAATGAACATTGAACAAGGCATACATAGGATTTGCAACAGACACACAAAATCAGATCCATTGTCAAAACATTTTTTTTTCAAGCGACCTCTTATCAAAAGTGATTGATTGAAATTTGAATTGATTTATTTTATATTAAAAATGTTTAAAAATCAATTTTTGTGTTAGCGGACAACAAATTGGTTATTTTGAGTTTCTTACTTAAGTCCTTAAAAATATTGTTATCAAAATTGCCTTAAAACTCTTTGATAGGTCACCAATTCCATTTGACGTTTCTTGAACTTCGCTACCGTACTAAGAGCTTCTACGTATCGCAGTGTCAAATCCTAAAAGCGGAACACTACTCAAAAATTCCCCATTCCTTTATTCGTAATATGACTTTGTTTGATGTATTCATCAGGTCTTTTAAAAGGTTTTTTATTGTCAACACTCTTGACGTTTAACTTAAAAAAACTATAAAGTTGTCATGTGATAACCAGTACTTGGATCCACGCAGAAACTCACAGCAATACATTAAAATCTAGAATCTGATCGAAAAAAAAAATGGATAGTCCAGTGTTTTTCCAAATTGCTCTTGCCTAGTCGCTTGACATCACGTCGCGCCTTTAACTAGCTTCGAAACAAATCCGCTCCTTATAATAAGTAGGTGACCTCGAAGGGTAGATCGTTTGGTGAATGCATTATGATAGTACGCCGTGGTTCTTTGTTGGTTAAATACCGACACGGTCCTTCCAACAATATTCAGATGGTGTTATAGGTGGAATGTGTTTTTTCCCTAGTAATTTGTGGTTCTTTTCTGCTCCTGGTTTTTTTTTTCAGCCCGTGAGTTACCATACACCAACCTGCTGCAAACATAAAGGTGAATTCTAAATGAATGCAATTTTTTATCTCCACTTTTGCACTTCTAACAAACAAAAAAAAAACATCCTCCAACCACCCTATACCCTACAACCACGTGCGAAAAAGGGTTCCATGATTGTGCAGGTACAGGTTGGTAGGTTACAAATTTTTACGTTCCAACGAAAATGAATATTTTCAAACAATAGGTATGTTGTTCCCATTGTTAGTTGAAAAACCATGAACTTAACTTACAAACGTATTTAAAAAAAAAAAAAAAAAAAAAAAAACTACACTTAAGTTCAAATATTGAAATTGATTTTTTGACTACGCTTTCACTGTTTTCTCTTGTGTGTGAGAGTCTTTTCTATTCAAGTTTTTTTTTCACTGAAAATAAAACTTCATTTTCCAAAGGATTAAATGTTGAAAAGAAAAAAGAATCCTTCGGAAGAAAACTAAGAATGTTCCTTGTGGTCAATATGGAAGTATAGATGTTGATGTATAGATACAGTGAACGAACAGGGTGGTTCTTATGTAGTTCCTATAGTTTATGGCGAAAGTCATTTTCGGTGAGAAATGGTTGCAGTATAAATATGCAATTAAATGCAAATTTTATGAATTCGAATTAGAGGAGAATAAATGGGAGTTGAAATAAGTGTTTTCTGCGAGCGAAAAAAAAAATGTTTACTCTTGCTTTAGAATGGCGTAGGGATATCTGAAATGGATTTGAAGTGAACTCTTTTAAAATAGGAGTGGTCACTGTTTTAAGACAAACAGAATGACTATTGAAGCATGCTTGAAAGGTAAGTCGGGGTGTTTTGGAAAAAAGGGCATTTGGAGAAAACAGAAAAAAGTAAATTAGCATATATTTCAAGTGAATGGAAAGGGTGAAATAGTTTTAAGTGTTCAGCTCTTTAGAAGTGATATTCTTCTTCAAAAATATAGTTAAAAATTATTTTATCTTTCTTACGATACTAAAAATAGTTATGAAAATAAGGACGTTATCCTTTGTGCCGGGGTCGGGGACTACTTGTTTAATAGAACCGCTTGAAATTCTCAAGCAACTTAACTCATTTGAACCGATATTTTTCAGTTTTGTATTTAATTTTAAAAAATATATCTTCAAACTGAACCTCTTCTAACTTTTATAATTTTTTTTTTATTTCAGGTAAGCACAAAATTTTGAGAGACATAAACGATGATGTATTGGGTAAGAAATATTTGTATGTTTTATTTTGCTGTGTCAGAACAAAAAAAAAATTATTATTTTTGTAATACAAAAGAAAAATGGATCTATAAAGGGTGATTCGTCGTGAGGTTTCATTTATAACGTAAAATATAGGGTTTTCCAATAAGAGGTGTTATTTTGAACAGACCACTATTTCGGTAGTTGTCACTTTTGAAGCTATAATTTTTTGACATTTGAAAAGAGTAGAAACTACGCCATTAATAAAAATGGCGCCTGATGATGAACACGTAGTTCGAAACGCGTCGCAATTAATAATTTGTAATTTTTTACTTTATTAACAATTTTATGTTGTGTCATAATTTGACCAGAATTAAATTTAATTTTAATAAAATTCATTTATAAAAATTAAATTTCTTTATTTTATTTAATTAACATTAACCGCAACATGGAGACTGAACCCCATAATTATATAGAACAATACACGCTTCAACAATGCATTGAATTAATTAAAATTCACTATAAAAATGGTGAAAATTCGGCAGAGACAGTTCGTAAAACTAAAAAATTTTTTGGTCGTCGGGAAGCACCTTGTCGGGCCTTGTCGGAAAATTGAGCTGTTGGGACAAGTTACCGATGTGAAGAATAAAACCCGTGCACATCGCTCAAAACCAACTGAGAATATTGCTGCTGTAGCCCAAAGTGTTGAAGAAAACCCAGGTTTGTCCATTCCTCGTCGTTCTTTGGAATTGTGCATTCCACAAACGTCATTACACCGTATTTTCCATAAAGACTTTGGTCTTAAGGCTTATAAAGTTCAGTTAACACAGCCGGCCGATCATCAAGAACGTCGTGTCGTGATTGGGTCCTTGAAATGCATGAAATCCGGAATTTCATCGAAAAATCATCTTGACTGTCCGTTGTTGCTCCGTCAAAAAGCAAAATTGTCGCATCTGGGGCTCTGAAAACCCAAGATTTATTGTTGAAAAGCCTCTCCGTTCTCAACGAGTAACTGTTTGATGAGGTTTATAGTCCGGCGGGGTCATTGGACATTACTTTTTCGACAATGGCCACCGAGATCTTGTGATTTAACACCTTGCGACTTCTTCCTCTGAGGCGACGTGAAAGATAAGGTCTACGTCAACAGCCCAGCATCGATTCAAGAGCTCAAAGATGGAATTTGTGAAGCTATTGAGGGCATACAGGAGCCACTTTGTGATTTGGTGAAATGGATATGGTTGTGCAAGCGTAGTCGTGGCGGCTGATATTGTCTTTCATTATTAATAGCATACTTTCATCTTTACATTGAAATGAACATCCGATCATTTATCTCAAAAAATGCCATTTTTCTTTGTATATCAAAATATCACCTCTTACTGGAAAACCCTGTAAAATATTCTTCAGAACTTTAAGTATAAATCACCAATCGCCAATAACGTTTGGTATTTTGGCAAAATCCATTAATCTTTCCTTCCTGTCTAGACCTTATCCAACTTATCAATTACCTTATACTTAATAATTCCATTTTTTAATACTACCAACTCAATCTGAGAAACCCACGTCAACTCACGTATGTTCTATGTTCCCTCCCACCGTACCTTAAATGAACCTTTTAAACGAATGCTGCGAGTATAAGTTCGAATGTTTATGATTTTGATCGAAGCACCAGCACGTCCAGTTAGAAGTTGTGTCTCCATAACCTTCCACATTCATCCTAGTTATTGAAAAACTGCCATGGTTGCCCTTCATTTTTTTTTTTTAACTATGCCATATCATAGGCCGTTTTCGCATACAATGCAAAACCGTTCTCATACATGAAATTTTCCCATTTTATTCATTACCATAAATGCGCTTTTTCATATAAAAATAGCTTTAAGCTATCAAAACATAAATAGGCAAGCAGTTTTTTTGTGGTACCAATTGCGAGGTGGTTACCCAACCGATTGAGATGACATATACATCGTTGGAAAGGTATTACTGAGTAGGTGTGCTGGGAATATTTTGTTTTATAATTTTTTTTGGAAAATACAGGCGAAAATGTTTTTTTGAGTTTTTTTTTACCATTTTTACTTGCGATTATAGGGACTATAAGGCAAGTTATGCATTCGTAAAAAAATCAAACATAATAGAGAAGTCTTAAAAAGTGGGTCCGACAATTATGTCTGTCTGTCTGTATCGGCACCTACAGCCTAAACGGCTGGACCGATTTGCTTCAAACCTGGTAAATAGTATTATTATGACGTCCTACAGAAGGGTTTTTGGAATTAGCATTCTAGCTTTAAAACTAACGGTACCTGCCATACGATTTTTAGTGAAAAAATAATTTTTCTCAAAAACGGCTCCTACGATTTTGATAAAACTTTCTGAATGGTGTTTTCTGTTCAAACTTTATGTTTTGGTTGGAATAGATTTTTCAGGAAAAGTCTTAAAACGGTACCTCCCATAGGACCGTTTTTTTAAATCCGATTTTCTCGTAAGCCACTCGACGAATTTCGATGAAATTTTTAATGTAGGAGCCCTTTCATAAACAAAATAATAAATTTTGTTTGAGTTTTTTAAAAAAGGTTTACAATTTTTTTTTATTTTTTCCAAAAACGGTTAATCAATTTTTTTTAAAATTCGTTTTTCTGATCAAAACGACAAAGTTCTAGAAGTTGGCATACTCAAAAAAAATTTGGAATATGTTTTCGAAAAGTTTTTCAAAAAAAAAACCGTTTTTTGAAAAAACTGGTCGAACGATTTTGAAAAAAAAATTTCCTTAAATTTTAAAAAAGCAAATGAAATCCAATGGTTTACTTCATTTTCTCGAAAAAACGTTTTAACTATTGATTTTTTAGTGATAATTAAAATTTCATATGATTTTTTCAATGTTTTTTTTTTCGAAAATCTCAAGCCCCAAGATAATTTTACCACATTAGAGCAAGTTCGTACGACCCAGTCGTGCACTTTATTTTCGTATAAATTCGCTGTGAAATTTTTTTCCCACAGTTTTGGGCATTCTTATGGCCGAATTTTGACCACTGGGCGATTGTAGTCTTTGAATAATTGTTGTGTTTAGTCTTTATTTACATCCACAGAGGTGCAGCCTTGCTGTAGTCAGCGGTCTTTCCTGTTACTTTCATACCACTAAAACATATATTCTTGACAAGTTAATATAAGTTCTTATTACTGGTTTCTTATTATTGGTTTCGTGGCAGTCGAAGATTGCAATAATAAAAATATATAATTCTAAAGGCCATGGTTGCCATAGATACTTTTTTGAAGCAATAATTTCTGAGTTGAAAATACGCCTGATACTGATTGCATAAAATAAACAAAAAAAACTTTCCATTTTTGATCCTTCGTCATCCAAACGAAGTTGAAAGAATCATATCAAATTTCAAGTTGACATCTCTGCGTAGCTACACGTCTTTAAAAGCAATCCAATTAAAACCAAAACAAAAATCCAACCTTTGACCTTCGCAAGTCCCCAATAAATTATATTAGTCAAATTTAACTTATCTCCAGACAATTGCCATTAAAATTCATCGATTTTATTTAAAATTAATTTAAAAAAAAAACAAGACCTTCAACTTGCTACCCGTGTCGTCGTCGTCCGTTGCCTTAAAAATTATACAGGTTAAGTTGCATGTCCAAGAACCAAGACACGTCGTCGTTCATCTCTTTGTCTCTGTGTTCCCAATTCGTCTATGATCTGTCTTAACTCAGGGGCATCGAAACGGGTGGCGGGAGCAACGCAACGCGGCTCTGTTTGACTCGGCTCGGCTCGGCATGGCTGTATGGTGTTGCAGAATCTATTGGTATACAAATCTATTCCTTATCCCGTCTGCGGAGCAAATTATTCAATTGACACAAGATCTCAATACGAAATGTCGATGCCTCAATGAACTTTTGTATCTTGTATCTTGTGTTTTTTTAATTTTTTTTTTTAGTTGTATCTATTGTTCTGTTCTTAGTGGTTAGTGCGCTCATCCTCATTTTATTTTCCAATTTGAACTCGTAAATGGTATTAAAACATCTTTTGTATTCCCTTTCAATTTCTTTTCTATTCCTTGAGGTTGGTTGGTCTTCCCTGGAGGCGGACGGAATTCTCATTCGATATTCAAGAATATGATAAACGGCTCCTCGCTTAAGGCGGAATTAAAATTGTTTACACGATTTTGTTTAAGGATTGTGTATTGTGTGTCGGTTTTTATTTATCTTTGCCAACACGGCTGTTACTATGGCACGTTGCGTTGCGTTGCTGCCGAACGGACGGATCGGATGTGATGATTAAAGATTTCATTGGAACGCACAGGCACGTCACCGTGCGCGTCACACCACACATGGTGTGGATTCTGGAATGACGGTCAGATGAACACATTTTTTCACGCATGCTGCTGGGGCGCCGCCGCCATCCCATGCACGTTTACATAAACAAAGACCAAAAATTATGAAGTGAACATGTGTAGCACTTTAGGGCTCATCGGCTTCTCAAAATTGATTTTAAAAAATTAATGGCCTTACACGTCGTAATATTGGGTGTAGGTTAGGATTTCATCTGTTCTCCGGAAAAAATGAATGAGCTTCGGATCGATAAAAAAAATCTGGTTTTTGTGGATGATTGCCACGTCGTTTCATATTGACAACAAAAACTTTTAACTGACTGCCCCAAACAATCAAGTCGGTTTTGATATGATAAAAGGATCGTTCCAATTCAGACCGTGAAGGGAAAATCTTACGAAACGACACTGAATTTTCTACATCCTAGAGACTTCAATCTTCAATGGCAACACTGCAGCTACTACAAAATTGTTTGTAATAAGATTAAAAAAGAAAAGGGCCTGAGTGTCTTCCCTGGGGGACCCCGTATTAGATTATATTTCAAACGAACGTTAGGTTTTAAAGGCAAGATTTTTTAATTGAAAAGTCAGAGTAAATGCTAGATTTCTTGGAGACTGTAAAAACGACAATGGCTTTCCTTTTTATTTCTTAGTGATAACACAAAACCTACATTTCAGGCTGCCGCATTTTTTACTAAATAGTTTTGTACATCAACGCCTTTTTTAATTTCAATACTTGCTTACTTCTGTTGCCTAAACTAGAACGTAGTACTCCTAGGCATTGATTAATATGTTTCTCCAGCTGGCTAGATCTCTAGCCTGCCGTCTCCAATCTCGCCCTCCGGAGATCTCCCGCTACCTCGTCGCTCCATTGGAGATACGGTCTTCCTTGGCTTCTGACTCCCTCGGGTTTGGCGTTAAGACGTTACGAGCTGGAGCGTTGATGTCAATTCGCTCTTCATGGCCCAACCATCTTAGTCGTTGAATTCAGATTTTCCTGGCTAGCCTTACGTCGCTATACAGCACGTATAGTTCGTCGTTGCATCTTCTTCGCCAAATGTTGTCTTCTCGGTTTACGCAGACAAGACCATAAATCGTACGCAAAACTTCTCTCGAAATTTCCAAGGGAGCTTTCATTAAGGCGGTCTCCTTTTTTGTGAATCGGGCAGATGATACTGAGATTCTACTCATCGGGCATACTCCTCCGACCATATTTATAGGCCAGCTGATTTGTTCGGTTTTAGTCTGGTGATGGCTATCTTCTTCGAAGAAGCCAGCTTAGATGAACTGCAAATGAAAACATTTGACATTTTTAATTTTTTTATTTTAATGGTCATAATTCTCAGTCATCTGGTAACCATGAAATTAGAGAGTAGATAAAATAATTTATAAGACAATTGTGCAAGTGTATGTGCTGTTTGCATAAGGTTTTAAGAAGTTTCTTGTGGTCTTATTGACCTCTACTCATAGCAGGATAAGAGACTTTTCGGGGAGACAATTTTAAAATTATTGAAAAAAAAAAAAAAATAGATCCAAAAACCACAATTCCTGTTTTAAACTTTCATCATTCATTATTTCATACGTACTTGCATATTTAGTGCGAATTCTCTGTATCCTTTTGTGACATAGAATCTCCTAAGCTTGGAATGTAAAACAACCATCAGTTAATAATAAAAATTAATTTTGAATTTGAACATCAGGAACAAACACATCCTAGATTCTTGAAATTGTATAATTCAAACATACAAGTATTCGTTTTTGATACTATAATCTCGACAAAATTGTCTTCAAAGTGTATCCATTGTTTCAAGGAGATGGGTACGTATCGTCTTCTGGGTTCGCTACCCGCAAGTCAAGTAGAAAATGCATGTTTTTTTTTTCTGTATCACATCATCAAAAGCTACGCGATACACACATAATTGCTCTGTCAAGGTTTCAGGAGTAAGATACACTCACCATCGCACAACATCATTTGGTGATTCTGATCTCTTTGTTGCTCCTCGCTCAACTTTAAGTATATATGCGAGGAACGAGGAACCCAAAGACGTCCTCCCTTCGAGAAAACTTGCATTAAAAAAACATAAAAAAAATATAAAAAAAAAAATATAAAAAAAACTGCAGTGTCGCAAATGTCAAACTCAAACACCAAATGGAGTGGAATCTTCTATTACAGTGGATAGATGACGATTTGACGTGATGGTCGGGTTGAAATGTGAAAGATTCAGGACCTAGAGAGCTATCACAGATACACAAGAAACCATATAAATGTAGTATACCTAAAGCAGTATATAGCAATAGATGATAGTGCGGTGCGGATAGTTAGTGGTTGGGTAGAGGTTGCCCTACATTTCAGGAAGAAGTACCTACATCATATCAGCAATAGCGTTGGAATTGGAATCAAAGATGGAGTGCTGCTATCCATGATGCTGCTGCTCGCTGCTCCTTGCCTATATTTCTCTCAATCCGAAGACAAGAGGGACTAAAGTGGTTTCAGGTTTTTGGATGAATATTAATGTGATTTGTTTATGCAGCTTTAGAGAGGATTTAGTGTCCTTAGGCAATGCTTGTTGGGTTAAGATATAGTTTGGATGTGTATAGTGTGTGTGGGTATGTATATGAGTGTTTTCCACAAGGTAAGGTTGATTTAACTTCCCCATATGTTTATGGTATAGTTGGGGGAGGGGCGGGAATTAGGTTTGCATATCCTTGTCTATGTAAATGCATCTTACTACACACACATACATACATATATACCTAAACCTGGACCATTGAAGCAGAAGCAAATTGAATTACATAGACTGGAAGCGTGAAAGTCATACCTGACAGTATTATAGCCGCGGATATGACGACCCACTACTTTAGCACGCAGCTTTGATGAATGGCTTCAGATTTCTTCACGTGAGACTAATTTAATCCACACTAGAGCTCTAAAAGGAGATTTTTAATTTAACAACAAAACGTGCATTTTGTCATATTAGCAGTTGATCGAAATTTAAAATGAACGAACTCATTCACATCCTTCCTCATCCCAGGAAATTTGCATATTTTTTTGAGAAAATATTTTTTATTTGGTTGACTGCAACATTTTTGCGTTTTAATTTTTAACTTTTAGTCTTAGTTAGTCTTTTGAACTCATTTTTAGAACAAATTTTTAAATATGGGCATCGGAATTCTCAGGACATACTTCTTTTTAGTATTTCGTACTGGTATGAGCATTATGATAATTTAGGAAAAACTTCTTAATCCAGATTCATTAACGTTTTACTATACAGTCTTCAAGTTGCCAAATGAAGACGTCATTCCTTGTTATATCAAATCTTGGCTTTCAGCTAGTCCAATTGAACATTTTTCAAAGAACGCAACAAATTAAACGAATCAATCACATGCATTGGGTCACATTACATTTGGTCCTTTTCGGTCAGCTATTTAGTAATTTGGCCCGTCATAACCTCAAAGACTAAAGGTTAAAATGACTATTTCTCAAAAGACAGAATTTCAAAAGATTAAATTTCAAGGGACAAAGATAAATACGACAAAATCTCAAACTTTGATATGCCAACGCTGCATGATTAGAAAATGGAAGTACTTAATTTCTATTGGTGAAATATGTTGGTAAGCTGCGTACATAATATTATGCACACATTGTTGGAGCATTTCATTGATAACTGCAATCTTAGTTTTTGGCAAAAATACAAGTAACTGAAATCTGAATACTAAAGAATTAATGCGATTGGTCTTCGTGTAACGAAATAACTGGCAAAATTAACGCATCTTATAATATTGTCAATATGTTCAAAATGAGGGACATAAACACTTCTTAAACAAAGAATTTGGAATTTTTTGTTTATTTTATATAACAAAGAATTCAATCTTTTGAAATTCTGATATTTAGGAAGTAGTTATTTTAAAATTTGGTTGTTGAGATTTCGTTGTATACTCAGTGTTTTAAAGTTTTGTTTTTTGAACTTCTATTGCTGAAACTTCTGATTTTCGAATACCTGTTTCCCGAACTTGTGTTCGTATGATTTCTGTTTCTCAAACTTCTGTCAATCGAACTACTGGTCCTGAAACTACCGTTCCACAAATTTGAGTTTAACATTTGTCTAAAAAACAAGATTTTCTTCTCCAAACTTTCATTCCTCTAACTCTTGCCCTCCATCTTCTGTTCCTAGGTCTTCTATTCCTCAACTTTTGGCTTCTAGAACTTCTATAACTAGAACTGACGTTTCTACAACTTCTCTTTCACTAACTTCTTTTTTTTTGAACTTTTGTTTCTTAAACTCTTGTTCTTCCTCGATTTTTGTTCACAAAATTATGTTTTAATTTTTATTCCTAATACTTCTGTTTCCCTAACTTCTGGTAATCAAAATTCCAGAATTGCTGTTCCTCGATATTCTTTTATTTCTGGAAATACCGTTCTTCAAACTTCCGTTGCTCTAACTTTCATCCTTGTAACTCTGCTTTTCAAACATCTGTACCTTGAATTTGTGCTCCAGGAAGTCTGTCTGTTCCTCCAGTTTAAGTTTCTTGAAATTCGCTTTCTCTAACCTTTGTTGTTTTTCCATCAGTGACTCCAACTTTTTTTCCTTAGACTCCGTGTTCAATTTACTTCTGTTCTGCGAATTCTATTCTTCGGACATCCTGTTGGTCGTGCATCTGTAGCTCGGACTCTTGTTCCTTAATCATCTTTTCCTCCGAGTCAAGATAATGTAGTTTATGTTTCCTTACATTCTGCAAGCCACCTCTGTTTCTCGTCCCCAATTTTCTGTTTCACTTAATTCTGTTTATTGAACTCCAGTTCCTCTAACTTCGGTACCTCAAATTTCTGTCGCCTTATTTTCAGTTCTTCGAATGCTTGTACCGTGAATTTGTCGTCCTCCAACTCTTATCCTTTTTACTTGTCTTCCTCGAAATTCCGTTCCTCAATCCTTTTTTTTTTCTCAAATTCCTGTTTCTTGATCTTTGGTTTCTCTTGCTTCTGCTCTTCAAACTTCTGCTCTTCAAGCTTCTGTTCTACAAAAAATTGATCCTTCAGCTTCTGTTCCCTAAACCACTGTTCCTCGAACTTCAGCAACCCCAAATTTTGTTTGTAGACTTCTATTTCCCAAACTTCTGTTTCTCAAACTTCTGCTCTTTCTATTTCACAAACTTTTGTTCCTTGGACTACTACACCTGTCTACCTGGAAGTTAAGTATTGTAAAAGGTGTTCGAAATAAAAGTCAACACAGTTTTAGTTGGATGATTAAGATTTTTAAAGATTTTCGGACACATTTGTGCAAGTGCATCTTCTGATAAAAACTGAAAGAAAAAAATTCTGGAATCCGAATTCCCCTTTTTTTCTCTTCCCATCATTTCAATCTAATGCAAATCATGGCGTATCTGTATCTTCATCTTCATACAATATCGTATCATGAGAAAAGAAACAGTAGAAACCGAAGAAACAAAACCACGTAACCACTGCAAACGCTCATCAGCAAGTGGCTCAGTTGCATCTCGCATCTATAGCTGCATTCCCTCACTCTCTCAGTAGTTTTCAGTAGTTGTCACTGTCACGGAAGTACGCTGCACGCACAGCATTTCACATGTGCAATTTGTCTTTTGTTTTCAATTTTTAATTTCATTTGTGAATTTTTTTATTTTTCTAAGTGCAATCACAATCCGCACGATATGATGAGGAACGGTAGTGCATAACCCCAGACAGCTGAAGAAAAAGTTTGAATTGAGAAGAAGGAAGTACTGGGCGGGCGTATCACAATTCACAAGCGTATAAACTGCTGCGAGATGCAACTTATGGATACAATTATAATTCTGGAATTCGATCCAAGAGCAAAGTGAATGCCTGATGGCTCACGGGTTGTATACACTGCACCAGTGATAAAATTTTTAATTTCACTTGTAATTTTAATTTGACGCCGAGGGTGGTGTGAGATAAGCAAAAGATACAAATCAGAGTGTTGGCGGCGCGCGGTGTAAGGGGGTGTAAATGAAACCAACTTTGATAGTAGTTAGCTGATGTTGCAACCTTAGGTTGACTGGATTTCTATGCCACAATGATGTGCGGGATGTTGCATTGTGGTGTATTGCATTTCATTCCGGTGTTACGATGGTTACGATGCGATGGTTTTGCTGAACTTAACTTTATGATCATGATGATGATGATTATGATGTTATGGCAAGGATTTAAATAAATATCTAACTACAAAGCTCTATTTATTATGATATTTGTTAGATACTTACTTTTCACTTGCATTATTTCCTGTGTTGTTAGGCTCACAATAATATGGTGTGTCAAAAAAAAAATCATGACATCGAAATGGGAACGACAGATCTGGTTCTGATGTCGGTTGCGGATGAATAGTTTATGTGTCAAGGATCTATCTTCCGTCGGTGAAAAATTGCAACTTTACCAATTTGTTTTTGTTTTCTCATCAGATCACCCTGTAACACTTATCTTTCGTGGTGTGACAAATGTCATCCTTAACTCTGTTTTTTTAATAAAGACATCTTTTTAAGTGACTTAAAGAAATAATGGGCTCAATTACACATTTATGTGTCTCGTTTTCGAAAACCCCCCGAAAAAAAACTATATGCAAATTACATTACAAAAAAACAAAACTTAATGGGAGACTCAAAAAAAAAAAAAAAAAGTTAGACGTCAAAACAAAAGTAACCTTTCGAATCTTGCGTGTTATGTGAACATTTTTATTAAATTAATTTTTTCTCTCCATTTTGGTTGCCTTTTTCTTACGAGAGTATTATGGTTTCCGATGTGGAAATCGGACCTAATTTAGACTATAAAAAAAATACTCCTGCTGTTATAAAAATTCGTGTTTAACACCATGTGATAGCTTGTAACAAAATCTCATTAAGCATTTTTAATTGGAGGGAAATTATTGTTAGGAATTCTCGCGCAGACGAAATTATATTATATTTAATTTATAGACACTTTCATTATTAAAATCGATTTATAATTTTTTTTTATGTTAAAAGTTAATGGTTGACAGTTATTTTTTGTTGTTGCTGTGTTGTTTTTAATTGACTTAAGAGTTAAGTAGGTTTGTTGCGAACAAAAAAAAATATTAAATTTATGATTTGATGAGACATAAACTTTAATTATTTGAATCAATTTTTTTTTTTTGAAGAAGAAGAATGTAAAGCCACGCCTTTTTTTTTTGATCTTAGTCATAAAATAATGTGTGCAGGGTTGAAAAAAAAATTTTTGTTTCCGCTTCAATTTCGGGGACATTAATACAAAACATGATTTTTTGTTGGCTTACTTATAAAGGGGTTTTCAATTAGGGCGGGTAGATACAATTCTTACTTTATTTGAAAGGCCCATGCACGACATTTTTGAAATGGCCACCTTGGAGTCTAACCGGGCTAGACCTTAATCCGCGACTGTCAATCGTTTAACTTTGTATGGTGATTTGACATAATTTAGCAATAAATTCGATAGATGTCACTAAAACAACATGGCCGCCATGGGCCGTATACAAATCTATCCGCTCCAATTAAAATACCCTTTATGAGGAACTAAAGAGTAGTTAGAAATACATCAAAAAGGGAGAGTAAGAGTAATGAATACCTAGACACAGAAAGCTGTATTTTAAATTTTCTTGTCAAGAGTATTGAGACGTTCTTCCCGGTACTTCCGTCTTACCTGAATCGGAATACCTAGTATCCTTTTGAGGGCAGATTTTTCGGAACCATGATAATTTAATTCTATGAAAAAGACTCCTGAGTATTTAAATTACTTCTTGAAACTCCTAGTTGATCCCAGAGCTCACAGCAAAATTATTTCTCAGTATAGAAGCTCATGATTGACGTTATAATGTGATGGGAATATCATCTCGGTGATTCTGAGAAATTGGTTTTGAAGCAGAAACAAGATGGAATATAATGATAATACTGTCTTCAAGGAAAACAAAATTCATAGAATAATATGTTCATGTGAAAAATAAAGTGAAATGATTTGAATTTCAAGAACAAAGATGAAAAAATGTTGATCTATCGTGTTTTATGAAAATATTGATGTTTTTAAAATTCACAAAATCAGAATACTAGTCAAAATACATAGAAGAAAGCATATCAAAAGACTCTATATAGAGGTGTGTGTTCCTTTAACAGGACTTTTTGAAAGTAAGCCGTTGTGTCTTGTGTGTCTCTTTTAAGGCCATGCCCGCACTTGCACCAAGTATTGAATATCTATCATATTGTTTCTTATCATTTTTGAAAAACCCTTCATGATATCAGGAATATCAAGTATTGCACCAAGATGCAATCTTATTTTCTATCGAGCTTCAAGTCCGAGGATTTATAAAGCCTCAAAATTAACAATCCAGATTTCGGGTGACTTATGGTCGAAACTGAGGAACCTAAGAACCAGCCATCAGAACTATTGGTGAGGAGCTTTAAAACTGTCGGAAGCACTACCAAAACTATAAGGAAAAAAGCGTTAGGGAGAAAAGTCTCCGCTAAGTTCAACCTTCTTGCTTAACTGTCAAGGGAAATTCGTTTCCTAAAGTTTTTAACATTTTTTACTTGCGGTTATAGGTACTATAAGGCAAGTGCGTCGAAAAATTCTGTCTTTCCGTCTGTCTGTATCGGCACCTACATCCTTAATGGCTGAACCAATTTGCTTCAAACTTGGTACACAGTATTATTATGACGTCCTAAATTGATGGTACCTGCCATACGATTTTTAATGAAAAACTCATTTATCTTAAAAATGGCTTCTACGATTTTGATAAAACTTTCTCAATGGTGTTTTTAAATAAAATTTATTTTTTGGCTGGGATATATTTTTCAGGAAAATTCTTATAACGGTACCTCCCATAGGACCGTTTTTTTAGAAATCTGATTTTGTCGTTAAACACTTGACGAAGAAGGATTTTATAGACGAAATAATTTAAATTCTTAAATTTATGTAAAAAAAGTTTTTTTTTGTATATACAAAAAAATTAATTTTGATATAAATTTTTGGTTTTTTTTTTTTAACGGTTAAATTTTATTTTTCTGTTAAAAACTACAAAATGCTTAAAGTTGGCATACTCAAAAAAAATTTAGAATATATTTTCGAACAATTTTTAAAAAAGAACTTGGGGCCGAAGGATTTTGAAAAAAAGTTTTTCGTAAAATATAAAACAGTAAAAGAAATCATTTTTTCAAAAAAAAAAAAAACAAAAATTTAACTGTTGATTTTTAAAGTGTAAATAAAATTTCATATGAGTTTTCCTTCAATTTTTTTCAAAAATCTAAAGCCCTAATACTAATGTCACAGAAAGTTAAGAGAAAGTTCGAACGAACCAGTCGTGCACTTTATTAAGTTTGCATTTCAAACGCTATGTTATGTGTTTATCTCTCGCAGAACGTTCATACGAATAAATTTATTTGTATCTATAAAATAAAATAAAAAAATATTTGGCACAACAGTTATACGCTGGGCCGGGGCGTGGGAATTACACTCTCAACCATTTCTGTGTGTGCGTTGATATTCTGCAGAAATGGAAGGGACCTATAATTTACCTAACAGAGAAGCACTTCCCATGACATGATTTACTCTTGGAAGATTTGTCACTTTCTCGAAAGAGGCAGTACTCCGGAAAGAACTTATCGGTGGAGTCAGGAATCGAACCTAGAATCTTCGGCGTGGCTGTCCGACGAACTAACCATTACGCCTTTAGAATCTTTAAATTTGAATAAGAAGGATTAAATGCTATATTAGGCTCTTGTCTAAAACAATATTAAATATTGAACTCTTGATTCCGCCAAAAAGTTATAGACTTAACTGAGTAGGAACTTAGATATTTAAAAATTCCAAGGTAAACTTTAAGCAGAAGACAATGTTTGTCGAAGAACAGACACATGAGTTGAAGATCTGTTTCCGTTTGAAAGCTTGCGGTATATTTCCTTTTTTTGGGCAGTATTCATAAGTCTATGATCATAGATGACACTATTTGAAAACAGCTGCGTCTAGGTTCTTGTATTTGACTATGTGGTGTATTTAAATCGCTGCTGTATTGTATACAAACAATCTCTTAAAAAATAAACAATATGGGACCCAGTTTGGAGCCTTGTGGAACAACATATATAATTGATTTCTGGTGACGGAGATTCGAACATTTTGGTGAAGCCGTCAATTGAAAACATCCCCAAAAAAATATCCCACCAAAAACTCACGGGTGAAATCAAGTAAAGTCTGAGAGAATTTTTAAAACTGGCTGCCTAGACTAGCGCTGGAACCGAAAACACAGTACCTACAATTCCCACCATCATCTTTTGATATTCGTTTTTATATTCAATATCTTCGATATCTCTGATAAATCCATTCTGAAACTGACAAGATTTGTGTGAACGTGATACGACTGGCTTGTTAGATGCATCGGAACGAACTCCATGAATGACACGCATGAACGAGACGATTCACTGATCACTGTCAACCAGCTCCCGACCAACATATGTGACGTGTCGCTTAAGATCCGAACAAAAAATTAAGTTTTTATGAAATATTGAAGCAGAATTGCTATATAAAATACCCTCATGAAACAGTAGAACACGCACCTCTATAAAAGCGGGTACTCATGAGTTTACAATCGGGCTCAGCTTATGTCGAACTTTAAGGTACAGGGTATCCGTTTTAAGCCAAAAGCACTAATATAGACTGGGAACTATACTCTAATTCCAATTTTTGTCTCCCGTTGTGATGTGCAGACATTTGAAACCAGTCAGTCTTCTGCGCTGGTAAAACACATTTGAAACAAAGAATTTCTAACGTCTTGGTGCAGGGACGATTGAGCCTGAATAGTTATGCAAAAATCGCATTGTTGTCTCGTTTAAGGTTTCTTAAATTAGTATACCCCCTCACATTTTCCCAACAGGACATAATTATAAACTAACATTGCCAAATGCTTTTATAAGTAGCTAAAGAATGTATAAATGTATCTTTTTTTACATTATTAACCCTGAACAAGCTAACATTTCTGCACCTAGACAGAGACACAAAAAAGCCAGTGTACAGTAGTTACAATACAAAATGGACGGACAATTAACTTGTGCAAATAAAAATGATATACAATTCCATTCTCTAATTACGCTGATGGTTGCAATTTTCTTTTTCTTTTGCAGTCTTCCAAAGGTAAAGCTAGATTAGGTTTATGAAGGTGAAGTAAGGTAAGGTGAGTATACAGGGTGCAAAAAAAAAAAAAAAATCATGTTGAAAACCAAAAAAAAAACTCCCTCATTTCATGTTATGAACTTTCATTTAATATCCCACCCTATCATTCTGCAGACAACAAAAAGCACTCCAATGCAGAAGAGCCCCCTCCAAATTTCCGTCGTTAATCCTTATCCTTGCTCTCTCTCTCTACCCTCTCTGATATGATGGCTTGGCTTCGTTTTCGTATGATGTGGAACTCCCCCCTTTTTATGTCTCGTCTGCATGAAATGAATTTGATATATAAGTAGGTCTCTTCATGCTATCATCGTGTAATTTCACTTATTCGTCATCATCATCGTCGTCGTATACAGTCTTTGTCTACGATATTCTTCTTCTCCATTGGAGTTTTTCCATTTTTGTTTTTTATGTGTTTTTCCGCCTCACCAAAGCCGTCGATGGATGGATGACTCGGCGCGTCTTTTTCCTTTGTCATAAAAGGACAATTCACCCACTTCGCCCTCGTCTTTTTCCTAACCGCCCGCCATCCCTCTTCGACAATGCCCACTTTTTTTTTTTTGTATATTCGCAAATATTATAAGAAAGTAGGACTTTGAAGGGTGTCTAAGGGATTAACCTTTGCCAGGACATATAACTTGGAATGAGGTTTTTCTTCAAGAGTCAGTGTGCTATATGAAACGTGAATATTTTTTCCCAAAAAAAAAAATATACAACCACTCCAGCGAGTGTTGTCTGGAAATGTATATGTATTTTCTTCAGCAAGACATCGTCCTTATAACAAACGACGACGACGATACAGAGAGACTATATAAATGCAGGTGGAACGTCCCACCGACCGCCAGCGCTTCCTTTTTGCCGCTTTTGTTTTCCTGCTAATCCTTGATTCATTTGGCGTGTTCGGGAAGGAGTTTTGCGAATGATTATCCTCCAAGTGGTGTATAGTAGGATAGAATGGTATCCACGCTGGATGATAGATGTGCTTTCTCTGCACGTAATTATAATGTTTCATATATCTATATCCTTGCCCAACCCATCACCCATCACCCTCGCATTTGCAAAGCAAGGATATATAGCTATATAGATTGCTGTGTATAGTTTAATGAACATTTAGTTGATCCTCGGAAAACGAACGTGCAAAGGAATGATTGAGTCCTCTATTTGTGGATATAAGAAAAATATGAAACTAAGATGTATTTTTTTTTTCATTAAAAACAGCATATCACGGAGAGTCATTAGATTCCTTTTCACGAATCTATCTACGTCTTCCAGTTCCAGTTGCCAGTTGCCAGTTGAATGATCTTAATTTTAAACATCTACCAGACCCGGGTTGTTGTAATTATTTTTCTTCTTCATAACGTTCGCAATTTATTGGCACCCGTACCAGCACCAGCACCTCCTCAAGGCAAAGGCAACAACAACAACAACATAGCCCACCCTTATTGTTGTTCCAGTTTTGTCCCTTCCTCATCGTCCTTATACCATCGGATGTGCTGATTCATTGCCTTTTAATGGTTTAAGTGAAATTGTAATTCCATTTCAGAAACAGGATGTGTTTTGGGGTTGCTCGGGGTTGCTTGGGGGTGGGGATGATGTTTGGATTGAGGTTGGTCTGCCATGCCTGTATCGGTCAGTCAATCGCTTAAGTCTGTCTGTGTTGGCTATTTGATTTTGCGTTAAGCTGCATACACACAATAACACGTATCAGTTATTTGATAATACAAAATCCTGTTCTATATAGCTTTCCATACACACCCACACACATCATAATAATAAAGGATAACCAAAACTCCTTTTTCGGTTTTATTGAATAGAGAGGGTGTGTGTGAAATCAAATTGCAGGGAACCGCATTTTCGTTGAACATTGTTAATTTTAAATTAAGTATACAAAAAAGTGGTTGTTTAGAAAACCCGCACCTAAATCCGTGCGCCACGTTCATATATCTATAATTTGCTTGAAGGATACGCGAGTATTGTCGTTTTTGTGGCGCTTCAAATATTACTAAACAAACCACTCCTATGCATGTTATAATATTTTTTTTTCAATAAATAATTTAATAGTTTAATCACGTTGTTTGGTTGCGTTGTTGTCGGTGATTTAACAAGAAAGTCATCAATAATTTATTTAGGTGTGTTTAGTGCATGGCGGTGACAAGAATAACACGCTGTCAGAAGGTCCTTGAAGGTTTGAGGATATGGTTGTTTGAATAAGGTTCGGCTATATTTGTATCATAAAAGCGATGTTGAGCTTTGTTATACATATATTTTTTTTGGAGAAAAGACAACAACATTTCTACATCTCACAACATTTCTCTTTTTTAATTTTTTGATGAGTATTTGACATTACATTCTAAAACGGAGCAGATATCACACACAATCCCGGTGAAAATATTTTGTATGTATGTACATAGAACATATTTTCGGTCCTTCTTTGTCTTTTCTTTCGGCGAGGTTATGACCTCAGGTGAATCACAATTCTCCAACTTGCCTGCTTCACATTAGAAATCCTCCTACCAGGTTCGTCATATTGGCCTCAGGAAGCTTTGGCAAGCCTGCATGTCTTGGATTGTATTTTTTTGTATCAAGATTAACGTTGTATAATATCGTCTTTTTGGTAGAGTTCTCAGGGTCTCTCCTTTGAATGTCATAACTCATAATATGAGCCGGTCGTACTCAATATTTTGCAAGGTGGTATTTTTGACGTGAAAGCTTCCTCGGATTTTTGTACTTTTTATTCTATAGAGTCTTTTTTTCGGTCACAGTAGATATCGGTGTTTTCCGCCATTTCATCCATCTTTTTGCGATGCTTTATGTGGGCATCACAAGTTGCTTTGTCATTAATCATATATCCCATATAACCCTTGAGAATCACTGTTCCATTCAAATACATTTCTGGAATAACAGTGTGTGGATCAGAAAATGCGCAGCACAAGTATTCAGTCATATTTGGACCTATGCAGTATCCATTTCACTCCAAAACACGTCCAATCATAAGTCAAGGGTTCATTGGGAGGACAAAAGTTTCTCGCTTCTGGTAGCTATATCGTCAGCTGGGAAAAACACTCACTTGGGTTCTGTCAATTTACCTTCAAGCAGGTACATAGTCAAGGCAGGGGACTCAAAGCACTTCCCTGGTGTTCACTTATTGTGATTTGGAATTCTTCGGTGATATCCAGCTGGATATCTTCTTTTTGTCTCTGACTATCAGCAAATAGGTTTCTGGAACTCCTCGCTGCTGGTGAAGGCCACACGCCACACATATCAGATCTCGAGGTTGTTCATCGAATGCTTTTCCAAAATCAACAAACACAATTTGCAAATCCTCTAAAAAATCCCGATGTAATTCCAACCTGACCCTAGTACTTTTTATTTCATCTGTTTTTGACTTCCCCGCTAAAAACCTGCACCAGCCATCAAACAGCCGTCTTATATTTCGCAGTTGGCTATCCAAAACTAGCTCAACGGTGTTTCTAGTGTGTCAGAAATTTACTTTCGCTCCATTGTTTAGGTATGGGATCACTGTAATGACGTTCCTTACTTCTTTAAAAATGGGGTGAGCCCTACAGACAACAGCTTTAACACCACTTCATGAAAAAAAACGTACAATAGTCCACACAGCATGGAGGAAGACCATAGATCCCTTGTTCAAGGAAGTTTTAACCACCTAATTTTGATTTGAAAATCACCCTTATATCTGAGAATGTTTGATTTCACAAAATCTATCTGTGAGGATTGCCAAAGAACAAGACTATACCATGTTCCAAGTAAACAAGGCCATAATTCCGGCTCATAGCACTATCTTTATTGGAACCTTGTAGCTCTATTATATCTCTCAAAAGCAGAATTGGAGACTTGGTGAGCCATCTTAATCAGTTGATTTTCAGCTTGCTTTTGACCAAGTAAACATCACTGCCAAGGCCATTATTATACATACATCACATGTCTTCATTGTATAGGCGTCGCGTCGTTGATGACATTTGGTCCTAATGTAAACCTAATTCTATTTTTAACGCCTCCAATTCAATACCTATGAAAGCTTCAATTACAAATTTCTGTGTTTTCCCCGAAATTTGAATATCATCAGCATAATCAAGTATAGATTAGGTCGGCAGTTGTTCTAATACTGGGAAGTCATCTTTCTAGCTTATTTTAAAATTGATATCAAGATGTTGGGTATCGAACTAGAGTTCCTGGATAGTTTTCAAAATTTGGGCAATGTTTACAAATTCTAGCTGAAATTTGTTTAAAATAAGACTGATTCCTCTGCAGTTCTTGCAGTTCAGATTATCTCCTTTTTTACGATACGGGAACAGAATTTAAAATTTAAAGGAGCACATATCCACCCACCTTCTATCTTCTGCAGTACAAATAATTGAAATTTGTTATTCTAAATCCTTCCCGATTGTGTGGGCTGAGGTTTTTTTTTTATAAATGATCTAGTGATTATTGTTTTCGCTGTTTAACGGCCAGCAGATATGTTCTCACCGAATTTCCAGCCTATACTGTGTGTTTCTACTATATTATTCGTTTTTCGTGGCATGAAGCTTCGAGGCTCTCCAAGTATCAAGTATTAAGAAAATAAAAAGTACCCGAAAATGTTTAAATCCGTTGAAAATTCATTATGAACATTTTTAGACTTCTTTCCAAATCCTATTAGGGAGTCTTTCATTGTCTGGCGTTATAGTCGGACTCCGATAAAAATTGCATTAGCCAAAATAATAAATGACGTGTTTGTTAAAAATAATGGCATCACTGCTATTTTCACATTTTGTCCATTTTGTAGGGCATCCATTCAATTTTGTATTGAAATTGCTTCATAATCCTTTTATTCAGGTTTAGTTAAAAAGATAAACTTAATTTTATGAACTAGTGCACAAGTACATTTTTTCATCAACTCCCCACCCATTTCACTCTTCATTGATTGCAGCAGCTAACGTGTGTGGGGGTGGGAGGAATTTTACAAATTTACCAACAGCCCTTAATACAATAGAGCCATTCACTGCTCCTTAATTGCATTAAGGTTCTGTTCTGTTCAAATCCATCACCCCCGTCAACCTATGCCAATTGGTAAAACAACAAATTGATTGGATTGACAGCACACATTGACATCAATTAACACTGTGTCCGCGGCATCGGCACTGCGGCACCGGTCCCTCCGCCGTCGCGCCTGCCGCGTCGGTTAAAACTTTTCAAAATTTTAAATATGCACTCTACACAATACTAGTGGGGTTGGGTTCATAAAAATATTTATCATGTCTGGATATTTCATATTCCCTTTTTTTTTTTTTTAATATTATTTGAAGGGGAGGAGGATGAAGCAGAAAAAGTTTACCGTTCAGCGACTCCTGAAGTTCAATGCACATTCTTTTGTGTACTTTTGAATTCGTATTTAACAAATAAATTGGAAGCCAAACAAGATCACGTTCCGCATCGACTAATGAGCTAACAAATATGTATGTAATGGCATGGCATTTTGTTTATATTGTGTACTTACCGTTATGTTTTTTTTTATTGGATTTTCAGAGGTAGTTAGTGCGTTTACACCTTTTGTATGGGCTATGAATGGACGCTGAAATGCTATTTTTTTTTTGTTGCAAAAAATATTTAAAAAAAAACTGGAAAATAAAATTCGCAAATATTTATTTTTTTGATTTAATACATTAATTGTGCAGTTTTTTGTATGGCCATTTTATTTTAATCGTCCAAACATTGTACGCATATTGCAGATTGACATTGACAAGCTGTAAAAAAATAATGGACACATTTTGTGTAAAAGGTAGAAAATATATATTTTTTTATAATTAAAGGGCACTCAAAGGGTTATTAATACCCTTAACATAAATTAATACAATGCGAGAGTTTATGAAAGTTGGACAGGAGATAAAAGGAGATACATAGTGATGCACATTGGTTTTGAATGTCTGTAAACCACAATGGGAGCGAAAAATCGAGCTAAGTAAAACGTTCAACATTCTTGTAGTGAATCCAATCCAGGAAACGCAAATGAGTAACAGGAGCACCTGCCCAGATATGATAGTTTCACTCAATCTTTGAACGAATGTATGCCTTGAAGATCTAGCCAGATCGAAGGGGCAAATAGCCTTTTGTCTGATTTAGAAAATCTAAGCATTTTGCGTCATTTTTAGCAACGTCAAATAATATGATCGTTCCAAAGAAGATGGTTTGTGATACACATACGTAAAGGGTGTTTTTTTTAGACGTGTAGTTTTCAATCTGGCAATACTTTTTTCGGAGTTGGTCTTTTTGACAGCTGTCACTTGATGTATGCTCAGATTGGTTTGCCATTTCATAATTAATAAACTTACCCCTGAACAACGTTTGCAAATCGTGGAAATTTATTACCAAAATTATGTTTCAGTTCGCCCGACGCATCGTGAGCTGCGTCCAATATTCGGTCGATTTATTCGCCCAGGAATTTATACGAGCCAGCCGCGGCAGCCACTTACCCAAAATCATTTTTCAAACATAATGGCAAACCTTTATCTTTATAAAAAAGCTAAATCCTTGGCCATAACATTCAATAATATGCGTTTTATTTATTCTTGAAAATCACAAGTCTTAAAAAACACCCTTTAAAACGATTAAAAAATTCAAAGAAAAAATATTCAATTGAAAAAAGTTAAAAGAAAAAACAACAACAAAAGTTGTTGCTTTTAAATTCAACACGAGCATGTACCTTGTTGGTTGTTTAGATTATAAAAATAAAAAACAAAATCCGTGGCCTGTGTGCGTTTCGCCCAAGTATGAACGGTGGGCTCATCAGTTAGATGCCGCTCATACTCTTCTAAGACGCACTTTTGTTCGATAAAATCGACACTATATATAATTTTTAGTGCAAAACTACACTGCGAATTATATATTTTTAGGGAGCAAAGTTGGTCTGTTTCCTCAATGCAAGTGACACACTTGGACACTGGCATATGAGGTAGGTTAAGATTTAACGACAAAAGACAGCATTGAGTTTTCGAAGCATTAAATTCTATCACGCGGTTGAAAATTCCCTATTGGACAATACCGTCAAGGTCAGAATTTAATGTGCCTTTCAGAGTTAACTTTATCACCATCACCACATAGTTGAATGTCTTGAATTTTACGAAAAATTTCAAAGACGGGCGGCGGCAGCAGCGTTTTATAAGTGTGGACTTCTGACCTACCAACTTCCATACAAAAAAAAAAATGAAACGAAGTTAAGTCTGGACTCTGGAGGTCGCGGTGGGTCATGGGAAAGTTTCTATAGTCAGTTTTTCATATGGAACTTTTTATAAAGCAAAAGCTAACTGAGGCTCCAGTGATATTGGGAGTTGTCCAATCTCGCTGTTCCCATGTGTGTGATGAGTAAGTTAAATGTGCCCAAAAGTTCGGTACAAAATAATCTGTTACCTTCGCTCTCATTTATCGAAAATTCTCTGGAAAATTCGATAATTCCGTTTGCCGCGAGGTAAAATTTACTTGAGGGATACATGGCCTGTGTTATGTCCACCTTAAGAACATCAAACGATTGTGGTTTATTCGCATAGACGTGCGACTTCAGAGATTTGCAAGATTCAACCTTACCCCCAAGTCGTTTATAGAGAATTTCAATAGAGGCATTTGCTGTCTGGCACGCCCTAGCTAAAAGCACACGACGCTTAGGCCCATAACGTTGTTTTCGAAAAAGTAAGGCCCAAAATCCCCATCAAACAGTAACTTTTAGAGAATGCATTGTCACCTGGTAAACCACGTGTTGGTTGGTGTCGTCCTATTTACTGTAATTTTGCTTGTTCACACAGTCGTTTATAAAAAAATGCACCTCGATGGTCATGACCTTCGAGCTCATCTATAAAGTCTGCCAGTTTTTGAACACGGCGAGAAATCGACTGCTTTCAGAGACCGCGGCGATATTCTCTGCCGATCTAGCGTTCCTTCTCAAACGAATGCTTATTGATTGTCGAAGCAGCCCGGATGTGTCAAATTTGTTCACGATTTATAAGAGCTGACTGTGAAGGACCAGCACGTCTGCGGAAAATAGACAGGGAGCAGGGACACACATTTTCATAGTAAATTTGTATCATTTGAGACTTGTTATTTTAACTCTTTAACTTTAAATGGTGATTTGGTATGAATGATAAACAACAAATTTGACAGACTTCACCAAAACAACATGGCCGCTACAGGCTGTCAAAATTTTTCCGGGCTAATTGAAAACCCCTTTACATGATTTCTAAACACTTCTTGTTCTAATAAAATAGTATCCGTACTAAACCTTATTCAGGAACATGCTCAAGTTTTTTGAACCTATCTAAAAAAAAGTTTCCCAAAATGAAACAATATGATCACAACGGCCATATTTGTTTTTTCCTTGTTTTTCTTGCCAGACTTAACAATGATTAAAAAAATAAAATAAATTCGTTTGGGAAATATACCAACCTTCACTTTTTGTTTGTTTCAATGTGCACCCTTTTGCTAATAGTTCAAGCCTTCATGTCTGTCACTGTCGGTACGTTGATTTAAAAGGACTTGCCTTTTTCTCTTCCACTCGACTAAAATGCTCATATACATATACATCCGAGAGTGTGCACAAATCAAAAAAGGATTTGATGATATTATAGTCTCCCCCATACACATTTGTTACCATGTTCTTTTTCATCTTTTAACTTTTTCATCTTCTATTTGTTGTAATATATTTGCATAAAATGTGCAACGTTCAACGACTTTCGTCGTTTTCTTCGAGGGCCTCTATTGAGAGATCCTCATCCATTGGTTTGGATTTGAATTACTTATAATGCAAGGATGTATCTAAAAGGCATTAAAGGATGTAAAACAAATCTAAAGAGAATGAATAATAAAAAAAAAAAAACGAAGTTGTCAAACGTTTTCCTGACGTCAACTGCTGCTTCTGCTGCTGAGTTGCTCTCGCTTGTGAAGATGACGATGATGATGATGATGATGGTGATGATGTTGATGACACTATTATTTGCCTTTCGAATTTATGTTCACTCGTCCTGAAGCGGATCACATCTTAAATTCACTTTACACAGAGCGAATATCTTTTGAATTGAAACACAAATGAAACTTCGTCATCTTGTTGACTAAAAGAAGAGGAGACAGTTTCCTTTCCTACATATATTCTTCTAGCTATAATATAGAAAAGGACCTAAAGGGAAGTTGCCGCCACGCTGCACCCACCGACTGCCGCCTGCCGCCATGGCCGACGTTGTCTCTGATGCTATAACAACTACTACAACTGTGCATTCTAAGAATAGGCAAAGTAAAGATGAGGAGATAATATTCAAAAGTAAAAAGTTGCTGCAGCGCCATATTGTAAGTGAGCTCGTGTGCTCATTTTTAACTCAGTTGTTGTCTTATTCTTCTTTTTGTACTCCGCATGTTATCTGCTGTGTAAGGATTACAAGGATAATACTTTAGTTTGAATAAAATATGAACACTTCTTTTTGTTTGAAAGGGTGCTTTTCTCTATTTTTTTTACTTAAGTTTTTATTTGTCAAAACTACACAAACAGAATGTAGGACTAATATTAAGGTGATGATGATCATGAAGAAGTATGCGTCGAACAAATAAAAGTTAATTTTATAGTGTTCGTTCTAATTTTTGTTTGAAAATTTAGTTTAATTATTTGAGATGTCATGGAAATGTACATAGTTGGTAGCCTTGATTTTTTGACATTAATCTTAATTTAGAGCCTTGAATAGGTATATGTTACTGATGGCAAAATGTTTGACAAAATTTTACTCTACTTTTACTAAAACCTGGTTTTTTTCAGAAGTTTTAAGATCTTTCGCTCTGTAAATGGTTTTTTGACTAGGAATTTTTGATACAATTTGCCCCGTGTTTCAATTAGCCCCCGAATAAATCTGACACAAATTTCTAACGTAATATTCTCTTGGTTTAAGAACAAAAGAAGTGAGTAAGTAAGTTATCGTCCCTGATTTCAGGGTTTTTATCCAATATGCGAAGTATCATTGGGCTTAATATCCAAGTGGGACTGGAGTTAATAGTGACTCCAACTCTCAACTATCAACCATATTCCTGTGTGTGAAATCTGATGCAGGAATGAAAGGTTACACGATTTACTCATAGATAGGGTCAACATTTGAAAAGCCTTTTCATTGAGATCAAAAAGCTAGTTTCTTAAAAATTAAAAAGTCTGACAAATTTTAAAGTTCGATTACATTGATTTTAAAAATCCTTTTAGTTGAGCAAAAACGAATGTGCCTTTCAAAATTGAAGTCCTAAGTATACTCTTGGAGTACTTCTTACTTCTTAAAAAAAAAATTAAGTGACGCCAACAAATATTTAAACTTAGGATTTTTTCGTGGTAGAACGACACCATTGTTGCATCCAAGACCTAACTTCGCTAAAAAAAAATTTAGCAGTTTCGTTGTTTCCATAATTGGGATATCACTTGAGCTTAGTGTTGGTCCTAAGAAAATCATTTAAAGAACACCGGCTACAGTATTTGGGGGAGTTTGCTCGAAACTATTATATAGGGTTTTGCAATAAGAGGTGTTATTTTGATATTCAAAGAAAAATGGCATTTTTTGAGATAAATGATCGGATGTTTATTTCAATGTAAAAAGGAAAGTATGCCATTGATAATGAAAAATAAAATCAACCAAATGGCCGCCACGGCTACGCTAACACTACAATATCCTTTTCATGAAATTTTCCACCCACTGCCCTCAATACCTTAACGGGGGCTGTTGGCGTTGAACTTTTCTTTCACATGGCCTCAAATGAAGAAGTCGCAAAGTGTTAAATCTCAAGATCTCGGTGACCAATTATTGCGATCACTTCTTCGAGAGACAACACGGTCCGGAAACTTTTCCCGTTAAAGGTCGATGGTTTCGTTGCTTGTGTGGCACGTACCTCCAGCGCCGTCTTGTTGAAAGTAAACCTTGCCCAGATCAATACCATCTAATTCCAGCCATACAAAATTATTAATCATTTCGCGAAAGCGCAATCCATTCTCCGTAGCTCTAGCCTCATTTTCGAAAAGTATGGTCCAATGACCATGCCGGAACATAAACCGCACCAAAAAGTTATTCGTTGAGGATGGAGAAGCTTTTCAATAATAAATCTTGCGTTTTCCGAGTCCCAGATGCTACAATTTTGCTTGTTGACGTAGCCACCGGAGTGGAAATGGGCCTCATCAGTCAAGATGATTTTTTGATGAAATTCCGGATCATTTCAAGGACCCAATCAGCAAGGACACGACGGTGTTGATGATCGGCTGGCTTGAGTTCTTGTGTTAAATAAGCCTTAAGACCCAAATCTTTACGCAAAATACGGTGTAATGACGTTTGTGGAATACCCAATTCCAAAGAACGACAAGGAATGGACAGACCTGGGTATTCTTCAACACTTTGTACTACAGCAGCAATATTCTCAATTGTTCTTGAGCAACGTTCACGGGTTTTATTCTTCACATCGCTAACTTGTCCCAACAGCTCGAATTTCCACGAATTTCTAAATTTGTATCACGACGACCAAAAACTTTTTTAGTTTTACGAACCGTCTCTTTCAAATTTTCACCATTTTTATACTAAATTTTAATAATTTTAATGCGTTGTTGAAGCGTGTATTGTTCCATTTTTATTAATGGCGTAGTTTCTACTTGTCAAATGTCAAAAAATTACAGCTTCAAAGTGACAACAACCGAAAAGTTAATTAAAAACTGTTTGCTTGAATTTTTTTTTCAAAGCTTCACAAACCATGCACAGCATTATCAACCCTTTCAATTTCGATGTCTGTTTTCATAATTTTCCATTCTATTTAAAACCTTAAAAAAATGACAATATTGACTGTTCAAAATCACACTACCATACAAGTTCAGATTTTATTATGAAAAACAAAAATCGTCCAAAAAAAACTCACCATTATTGGCTTTACTCCCAAAGTTGAACTCAAACTATTTTATAATCAAGTGCAAAAGTAGAACTAATTAAAGTTTAACTTGTATAACAACTTTTTTTGTATATAAAAAAAGAACAAAAAGACAAACTAGCAATTCACCCTGAGAATGACTGATTAGGTATGCCTTTCACCGACACACACAAAAAAAGCATCAGCTTTCCAAGTAACACACTTTTAGTTAAGCTCAAAACTTTTAAAAACTTTCTTTAAGCACCTAGCTACCACTAAAAAAAACTTCCCCAAAAAACATTTTTGAAAGTGGGCGTATAGAAACTTTTTTTTTCTCAAAAACTGTTGTTCTTTTTTTTTGTGTATCCTTAATGCTTATATCGTCCTTTTTCCTCTCTTTTTTCCATGTTTGTTGGAAAACCTTGAACTTATATTTTTTTTTCTGAGCCGAATACTGAAGTTTGAAAAGGCTTTTTTTTTATTGGTTTTTAAGCCTTCAATTATCCCTTTAGTTGCTTATTATAGGAACATATCCTTTAAGTATGTGATTAAGTTGCGAATAATTTAAAACATTAAGGTGGTAGGTAGGTACAAGATTATTTTACAAATGCGAAAATATAGTCGTATTACTCGTAGGTTTTACGTATAATTGGCACTCAAAAGAATAAGATTTCAGGATTAGACATTGTCTTAGGGAAAAGATAATTATCTTAACCTTTTTGAAGGTGTCTTTTCAAAAAATAAAACAACGATTTAATGTCAGATTTTGCTTTTCAACATTTCTTTAATAATATGACACGTGTAGCCTTGATATACATATGACCCATTGCATCCAAACTCACACTCTTCTGACTCACTTTTCCAATTTCAATAATAAAAACTTTTTTTCTATTCCAGCTGGCCTCAAATACACCGACAATCAACGAGTTATAATTCATGTGAAAGACGTCAACGACGAACCACCGTATTTTATTAATCGGCCACTGCCAATGCAAGCTGTTGTCCAGTTGAACGCCCCACCAAATACGCCAGTATTCACACTGCAAGCCCGCGATCCGGATACCGATCATAATATACATTATTTCATCGTACGCGACCGTACCGGAGGTCGATTTGAGGTTGACGAACGTTCCGGCGTAGTGCGGACACGTGGCACTGATCTCTTTCAATTGGACATGGAATATGTGCTGTATGTGAAGGCTGAAGATCAAAATGGCAAAGTCGATGATCGGCGATTCCAGAGCACACCCGAAGAGCGTTTGTCGATTGTTGGTGGCAAACGTGCACCGCAATTTTATATGCCAAGCTATGAGGCGGAAATACCGGAAAACCAAAAGAAAGATTCAGAGTAAGTTCAAAGATATAAATTAAATTGATTTTGGAAGAAGAAAAAAAATTATATAAATTAAACTACATTAATTGAAGTGGAGTGATGTCGAAATCTGAAGACTTCACTAATTTAATATGATGCTACAAATTGTAGTGGATTGGATTTTTATTGTTGGATTTTGAAATTGATTTTGATGATTTAAAATCAGCAGAAACACTCCCTTCAATGTCAACTTGTGATCGAATCTAGAACTAATTGCAATACAATTTCTGTGAAAGAGTTCTCATTCAAAAATGTTCTTAAAACGCGATATGGTCTAAAGTCGAATACCTACTCTACGATGACGCGTTCATCCACTATGGTGGTTTTTTCAAAATGGCTGCCTATTATTTATCGTTGTAGTGTATAAATGTTAAAAGATAATGTAGGGTATCCTTCTAAAGAATTTGTATCGCGGTAAATTTGAAAATGTCATACAAAATTGTTTCTGGTGACAATTAAGTCAAATACCCGCTGGCGAAAATAGGACGCCATAAAACCAAGACAAGCTGAAGCTGCTGTTGTTCTTTCATGCCTTTCTTATGGGTCATTCCGCTCAATTCTTTTATATTCTTCATTTAAACTTGTTCAGCAATCAAATCAGTGGGAAGGCCACCTTAAAACCTATCACTTCTTCAGACAACATGGAGACCATTATTTGTAAATGCCGTCTGTAAATCGGGTGCTTCAGATTCAAGCTTAACCATTCTCTTTTAATACAGTCGAATTAAACTGTCAAATGATTTGTGGCCGCATGCTACAAAAATAGTAAGCATTCAATTTGACATTGCAAGATGTAATTTCCAATTCCCTGTTCTTTCAGCTTTGAAGAATTGTTTTAGGATATTGACCATATCCAATATAGGAAAGTAGTACCTATGCGTATTTATGGTCATGGTGGTTTGGCATCAGTTCTTGAATAATAAACAACAAATTTGACAGTTGTCAGAAAAATAACATGGCCGCCAAAAACTACCCGCTTCAATTAGAAAACCTTATAAAGGGTTTTCCAATAAGAGGTGTTATTTTGAATAGCCCGCTATTCCGGTACATGTCACTTTTGACATTTGACAAGTAGAAGCTACTCCATTAATAAAAATGGAACTATACACGCTTCAACAACGCATTGAAATTTTTGAAATTCACTATAAAAATGGTGGCAGAGACGGTTCGTAAAAATAAAACATTTGTTGGTCGTCTTGAAGCACCTTGTCGGACCCCAATTTAGAAATTGATGGAAAAATTTGAGCTGTTGGGACAAATAAGCGATGTGAATAAAATCCGTGTACATCGCTCAAGAACAACTGAGAATATTGCTGCTGTAGGCCAGGATGTTGAAGAAAATCTAGGTTTGTCCATTCCTCGGAATTGGGCATTCCAGAAACGTCGTTACACCGTATTTTGCACAAAGACTTGGGTCTTAAGGCTTATAAAGTTCAGTGAACACAAGAATTCAAGCCGGCCGATCATCAACAACGTCGTGTCTTTGCTGATTGGATCCTTAAAATGCATGAAAATGATCCGAAATTTCATCGAAAAATCATTTTGACTGATGAAGCCCATTTCCACCTCGGTGGCTACGTCAACAACCGAAATTGTCGCATCTGAGGCTCAGAAAACCCAAGATTTATTGTCGAAAAGCCTCTCCATCCTCAACCAGTAACTGTTTGGTGCAGTTTATGGTCCGGCGGGGTCATTGGACATTACTTTTTCGACAATGGCCACCGAGATCTTGTGATTTAACACCTTGCGACTTCTTCCTCTGAGGCCACGTGAAAGATAAGGTCTACGTCAACAGCCCAGCATCGATTCAAGACCTCAAAGCTGGAATTCGTGAATCTATTGAGGGCATACAGTAGCCACTTTGCGGTTTGGTGACATAAAATTTCAGGAAAAGGATATTGTTGTGTAAGCGTAGCTGTGGCGGCCAATTGGCTGATATTGTTTTCCATTATTTGCCAGGTTTTTTTCTTTACATTGAAATAAACCGCCGACCATTTGTCTCAAAAAATTTCATTTTTCTTTGAATATCAAAGTAACACCTCTTGTTGGAAAACCGTGAAGTATCAGATTTCAGACGGTTCCAATTGAACAATTTCGTAAAGACCAGGATTTGATAAACTTATCATCAGCTTAGCATCAGTTCCATATTAGAAAAACATGGCTTTGAATCATTAAAGTATTGTAAAAAGGTGATAGTACTCTTGTCCGCTAAACATTGTAGTAGGTAAAAACTCTGAAGTTTTAGAGAAGAGACCACTGATGAAAATGAGAGAGCGAGTCGTAGACTGAATGGAGTCTTATGACACAACAGCATTTATTTTGTGAATCTCAGATTGAAAACTATCCAAAACCACGTGATGGAACGATCAGACAAATAATTTCTAACCCACTAAAGAAGAGGATTGTCATTTTCGATAAAAGAGCTTGAAACCAAAGTCTACCAAATCCTTTCCAACTATCAAGCGAATTACTGTTTCTTTTTCCAAAAAGATGTAAGAATTTGTTCCACTTTCCATGCAAGATTCACTGTTGTATCACCAATAGACCCCGAGATACGAAAACCATACTGCCGGTCATTAAAAAGTTTCCGTTTCCCAAGATATTTTTTGATCTGATTTTCCATTACCTTGGAAAGAAGTAATGTACGGACAATTGCTCGATATTTTATGCACTTTCTAGACAAATGCTGTTTTACATATTCTGATGATCCATAAAAAAGGACATATGGAAAAGCTTGCGAAGATTTATATTATCCTTTTTATGGCTCTGTAAATTTTGTAGAACTCTTTTTTTGGGTCAAAATAGATTTTCTGTAACGTTCTAATAGTGTTTTAAGGGAATGAAATAGATACCTTCTCCTGGGAGAAAATGCACCGTCACGTGAACTGATTTACATAAATTCAAGTGAATTTTCAGCTTTAACGCTATAGACTACATCGCTTCTGAAAAAGTTCAGATAGTTCATATCAACAATAATTTTTCAATCATTTCATTTGAAGAAACGTCCTGATATTTTTCTGTGAGAAAATCAGTTAAATATTGTGAACGAATTTGCAAAAAATTAGTATCCTGAATATTATAATGCAATGTTTAAAATGTCCTTTTTATAACTTTTCGTGTGATTCCAATTTTCGGAAACCCGGAACCAATATCTTAAACGGCTGTCAATGAATTTGTAAAGATAAAACTCTCAGCCAATTATAACACCAGAAACCACTCCATTTTATGTACCTAATCACAAAAAATTCACACAAAAATAAAGTAAAAATGAACATTAAAGTGCCTAATTAAAGTCATAAAATCATGAGCGTTAGATAAAACTCTTAAAAGTGTTGACCATGGTAGGAAGGAACCTAACCCACCCAGAAAAAAATTTTTGATCTTGGCTCTTTATAATTATCTAATTTAAATTATTCCCTTCCTAGAATGTATCTTTCTTTTACGGTCGTCTGCGTGAGTAATTAGTATGCAAATATTTTATTATTAACACGCAATGCGAAAACGCCTCCCTGTCAAAGAAAAAAAAGATAACAATAAAAGAAAGCCAACAAAATAAAGTCAATCACAAAAATTACTTTTCATGTTTTTTAATGAAAAATAATGGCGTCACACTAATACAAACCAAACGAACGAACGCATGGAAGACCTTCTTTTAAATTTATAAAAGATGACTACGACACAGACGACGACGACATTAACAAAAAGGACCTCTTTCATACTTCAACTTCATTGATGTGGTAACATTCACCCAAATAACAACCACCGACATCGACCGACACCGCGTCCGTCGACGGTGACGACAGGACGACAGCCAAAACACTCTCCCATTCCAAGAATCGACTATTTTCTTTTTTGAATACTTAAAAAAAAGAGGGTGAAAAAATACTGTAAACTCTTAGAACGGTATGTTTTATTTTTCCTTAAAAAAAAAAAACAAGGACGAAGTAGGGGATGATGATTATGTATACCAAAACGAAAACGAAGTGAAAATGTTTGCAATTCGGCTGATCACAAAAGTAAGCAAAGAATTATATTCATCGCATCCTGTTCCTGTGTGCTGGGTCTTCTGGTCCTGATAGTCTAGATGTTTCTGACAGTTTGTCTTCTGAACTCTGGAAACTGGTAACTCTGGTACATCATTCAATTTGGTGTGAAAATTGTATCTCATGCGGATGAGCGATTTTCCTACCAGAAATATGTGTGTAGCAAGTAAGTTGGTATACAGAATCAGGAACTTCCCTTTGGTTTTTTGATAGCTGACATCGACATCACAGCACAGTGACGCAAGAGAAAGCAGGTGAACACTTTTACACGTGTATTAAATGTCAACATTGTGCCAATATCTGTAAACGTAAATGGAATTCGTTTCAAGTTAACTGACAGAGGAGATTTACACTTTTTTTTCCCTTTCTCCATCTTTTTTTTTCTGTTTGTAAATTTTTGTTCTGGTTTGATGTTGTGAATAGTGTTTGGGAGGTAACGGGTATTGAAACTTATTTATAAAATGTCTGAAAGGGAATTAACCGAAAAGATTTTAATGCTCCATGAAATTCTTACCGCTGTGACGTGCTGTGCTGTGTTGAAAGCTAAAGAAATAAAACTGTGTATGAGTGTGTAAGGACATTTATTAGACAGGAAAAGGAAATTGCGAAAATTGTGTCCTTACTGATTGTGTAGTTGGAGAAAAATCTCGTGTAGCTATAGAAAGGATTTTGGAAACTGAAAGCAATTGAAATGGATTTCGAAAATGGTTTTGAAGTGAAACTTTTGTATTGGGGGGGGGGGGGAGGGGCATTGAAAGCAGTAAATGATTATATTTTCTAGAAATTGTTGCTAACGACCAGGTCTGCAGGGAATATATTTATCCTTTCTTACTTTATGTCCTTAGTTTCATCATCAAAATTTTTCAAAGTCTCTTTCCCACTTTATTTTTGTCGGTTGATGAGGTTCCATGCCAAAGCCCCAGTCGATAGTTATCCTGCTGTGACGGGCTAACTTTCAAATCTTCGCACTTCCGTATGCTCGGGAACTGATTTCTGTATCTGTTTCCACAGCTATTCACTAAGTTAGTTCATCAAAATCCGTCGGAAGTTAAACCCAATATAAGAGTCTCAAATGCACACACACTGATGACCCCACGTTGTGCGCCGTTTTTGCAGGCATGTTACGCAATCACAATTTTTTTACACCACACTTCCTAGGTTACATCGTTCGCTCGATTTTTCTTAATGCTTATCTTATAACAATACATCTCGATATACCTTACTTCTGTGAGATTGAGAACCATTGTAACCCTAAGCACTACTGACAAGGACATCTGGGAGTAACCTTGTTTTTTGAAGGCATCCAAGTCTTCAGTTTTCAATTTTCGAAGAATTTTAATACTTTCGTTGAAACTGAGAATGGCAATAACGATGGGTTAAGATGTCTGCGTATGTTGTATTAAAATTTTGCGAATGCTCACATGGAAAAGTTCAGAGGTTCAAATCGCATGACCTTGGTGGCCAATTCACGTCACCTCTGCGAAAGATAACCTCACCCTCCGTACCCTTACGTAGCACCGTTCAGCTAGAACCGCATGTAGCCTTGGTCCAAAGGGTTCAATTTGGGCTATCATCAATATTAAATGCTCGCCGTTGATGGTGACCGTCTCAAAAACTTCGTTTTTAAAAGACTACATACCAATGGCGCCAATTGTCTAAAATCTACACCAAAATATAACTTTTTATTGAAGCATTGCCAGTCTCGTGTAGATTTGTGTCGTCCCGTATACGCCAAACGCTCTGCAGCCAAGTGAGGTTTATAATTTGGATCTGCTGTTCAATATTGTAACTGCCTTCGTAATTTGGCATTGGTTATTAAATATTAAATAACAGATTTAACAGATGTCACCAAAAGAACATAACCGCCAAAATTTAGCCGCGCCAATTGAATAACCCTTTATTTGACATGTCTGCTTTTTAGGGCATTAGAATTATGACAGACCCTTTCCATTGGTGTGGAATCTATTCCGAGTTTTAAAATCCAGTGGAATAAGTTCGTCGAACTGCAAATAAGCTTAAGTATTCCAATTTTTAGGATTTCGCCTCTGCTTCCATCTTTGGTGCAAGACTTGCCATCTAGTTTGTATAATCAAAGTAAAAGGGCTTCACGAAGACCGGAAAAAGAATCGCCATCGAAGTTCAAGTTCAACTATTTTAACGTCAAAACGAATTATCACGGTTCCAATTGTAAAATAATCTTTTAAAGACAACTAAATGTTCCAAATTATCGAATTCTATGGGTTGATACCAAGTCATCAAGCTTTCTTCCTTGTTCACAAATCCTGTAAACCCCCAAAGAGTAAAGCGCCATGTAAAATCACACTAATTCGGTTTTATATTCCCATTACTAGTGTAATTCTCTAGTTATGGGATCTATCTATCCCCGTCCCGCCGAAATAAAAAAGCAATGTATTCTGCGAAAACCCACAACCTCAAAGCCATCTTTAACTAAAACGATTTCCCACACTGGTTCTTATCCCAAAAAAATAAAAAAAAATAAAACATTTTACAATAAAAAAATCTTCAATTTCTATTCAGGCTTTAGTTGTTTTAGGCGCAAAAGGGGTCTACATCCCTCCACTATAACTCCATTTTCAACAAAAAAAAACCTTATCTATATACATGCTAATGTATCTTTAATCTAATCTTCTCATCTTTTTTTTTATTTTCTTTTCAGTATTATTTCGGTGAAAGCTAAATCTTTTGCCGACCGAGAAATTCGCTATACCCTAAAAGCCCAAGGACAAGGAGCAGGCACATTTAACATTGGCCCATCGTCGGGTATCGTTAAACTGGCAAAAGAATTGGATTTTGAAGATTTACGACAACCGCATGTGTATTCGTTGATTGTGACAGCCACTGAAGATTCTGGAGGGTTCTCTACATCAGTTGAGGTAATTTGAATGTGAAGAGATAGATTGGAGCGGTATTGCAGCATGAGTTTTAGTGTTGCCACTTTTAGCCAAATTTTAAATTAACTAAAAAAAATATTGTTTTAACCACAAGTTTTCTAATTATCTATTTACTGGTTTATGTAATAGAAAGTTTATGTATTCAAACGCAACTTAGTCCAGTTTCCAAAAAAAAAGAATTAACATGTTTTAAAATCGAATAAAACTCCATTCCTCCAGTTGACGTCTGTAACTTCGAGGCTTTTCAGTCTAGTTTTTCACCCGAACACTTTTTTAGTTGAACAAAAATTAACTAGCTTTTTTAGTTAAGTAATTTTTTTTTGTTTGTTCAAATATCATTAAGTGGCAACACTGCTCGCAGTGCACATCCTGTTCCATTTTGGCGAAAACCGATTCTATATTTTTTGTGTGTGTTTTGTTTCTTCCGAACAGTTAACAATTCGTGTAACAGATGTGAATGACAATGCACCAAAATTTGAATTGCCCGATTATCAAGCACACAACGTAGACGAGGACATACCACTAGGAACCAGCATCCTGCGCGTGAAAGCCATGGATTCCGATTCAGGTGCTAACGCCGAAATCGAGTACCTTGTCTCTGATGATCACTTTGCAGTCGATTCGAACGGCATTATTGTGAACAATAAGCAATTGGACGCTGACAACAATAACGCCTACTACGAGTTTATTGTCACTGCCAAAGATAAAGGCGAACCCTCGAAGAGCGGTGTAGCCACAGTCCGCATTTACACGAAGAACAAAAATGACGAGGAACCGAAATTCTCGCAGCAAGTTTACACACCGAATGTTGATGAGAATGCTGGAGCCAATACTCTGGTGACCACGGTGGTGGCCTCGGACAAGGATGGCGACAATGTGCGCTTTGGTTTTGTGGGTGGCGGCACTAGTTCCGGGCAGTTCGTTATCGAGGAGATAACTGGAGTTATACGACTGCATAACAAGCCCATTTCATTGGACCGTGACAAGTATGAGTTAAATGTAACGGCCTTGGATGATGGGTCGTGTTGTGTGAATGGCGACCAAACGATACACACGTCGACGGCTGTGGTTGTTGTTTTCATTACCGATGTGAACGATAATAAGCCCGTGTTTAAGGACTGCGGAACATATTACCCTAAAGTGGAAGAGGGTGCACCGAATGGCAGTCCGGTGATAAAAGTTCAAGCCACTGACGAGGATAAGGGTGTTAATGGACAGGTAAGTGTTGTTATAAAACATTTTTTTCTCTTCATCTTTTTTTTTTTGTTTTAAGATGGGTGGGAAAAATGTATCAAAGCGTTTTTGGGTGGGTATATACTTGGTATGGGGTAACTCTAAGGGCAGTGTATGCATTCGTTAAAAAATTGATAACTATTTCTGTGAATTCATTAAAAAAAATTGTTTTTGTATTCTAGCTGGTGGTTGGTAGAAAAATCGAAAAAACGCCATTTTTTCTGTCCGTCTGCTTGTATGTACTTAACGGCTTAATCCATTGCCTTCAAACTACATGAGAATATTTGGAGTTTTATTCCATCTTTTGGGTGCAATTCATTTGTCCCAAGCACAATTTTTTTTAATAAGCTTGGGAACCACTTTACCGGTTTCGAGTAACCTTTTGTGATTCCAGTAAAATTGTAAATCAAACTTACGAAATGAGTATAATGAATTTGGGGTGGAGTTTGTAACAAAGAGAAATAATACCGTTAGGTATAGAAAAGTTTATATATTCTGACTCAGAATCAAAAGGCTAGTCGATTTATCCATGTCCGTCCGTCCGTATACTCTCTAGAGGTCGCAATTTTTGAGCTAAAAAGCTGAGATTTGGTATATATAATCTTTGGTTCAAGAGTAAGGTTAAGTTCTTAAACCCATAAACACGCCCACAATCAGCATTTTTGCTAAACAATCTCAATTTGGAAAAAAATTAAATTATGTTTTTTGTACAGCTACGATTAAAACACAAGGCTTGAATTTTGCGCACGCAAGCTTTTTCCAAATAATTCATAATACTTCAGTTTGGTTGTAGCTGACGCCCACTTTTCATACAAAGCCATCAATATTGTTTTTATAAAATTACAATGCTTACATTAGAGCGGAAAACATTATTTTTTTTGGGAATAAGGTACTTGTACATAAACACATTGTGTATGAAAGCAAAAAAAAATTGATTTTGGGCGTGGCTGACGCCCACTTTTCATTAGGAACTATAATAAAGGGTTTTTTTTGCAAATAAACGATATTTAAAATGAATCCTTAAGCCCAAATTTGTGCGTCTTTTTGTCGAAACCAAAAAACTTGGGTTTGAAAACATATGTTTGAATTTTGGGCGTGGCTTGCCCACTATTTATGAAAGAACGAAAAACGTAGTTTTAAAAATGTATTCAATTTTAACCTTTTTTCCGTTCGTTATTTGAAAAATATATCCCTTTATTGTTTAGCGTAAATTTTTTCAATACGCCCACTTTTGATATTTGTAAAATACCTTTATTATGGTAAGATCGTTAAAAAACTACTCGATTCAGCTGTAGTTTTACACATATGCCTAAAAATGGACTAACGATCTAAGCTCAGTTAGTGCTTTAATTTTTTTTATACAATTTTGTAGGATACGCCTACTTTTAAGGGGCGTTTGCGTCAAAACTCGTAATATGCATTAATTTCTTAATGTTTTTTAACAATCGATCGCAGTTTTTAAGTAAGAAGATGAACACTTTGGTTTGAATCCCTTGGTTATGTAGCAGAGTAGGATTCAAGAATTGTTAATTACACCCGTAATCGCTATTTCCATTCAAAATCTAATTTTTAAAAGTTTATGTTTTGTCTTGTTTTGTTCGAATCGATCAGCCTGCTTAAAAGTGAATTTCACTGACCTCATTGTTTTTGCCCTGGCAGTAAAAAGTCTAACATTGGGCGTGGCAAACGCCTTTTTTTACTGCGCCAGCAGTTATTGAACATCGGCCACACAAAATTAATATTATTGAATTGAATTTCCTGTCTGCTAAAGAAGAATTTTGTTTCTGAACTGGAACAGCAATACAAAAATATTGTGAATAGGGTATCTAACAGTTCGTTGAAAACGCACTGTAGCTCTCGCTTATATTTGTAGTTAAATTTTCAGTACTAGTCAATTGATTCCAAAATATCATGATGTTTGCTTACGATTGGTCACTATACTTAAGGCTCTCTTAAAGGGTCATGTTAAAATCGCAGCTTTAGCGAAACTTTTCACGCTTGGACTTCTAAACCCCAAATTTTGTACACACATTTTCAGGAGCACAGAAAAGGACATAACTATCATGTTACCCAGAAAAACAAACAAAATAAAATGTTCCTGAGGGAAGGAAAACATAATTCTATATGGTAGTCTGCGTCTGGAATTTCAATTCGGCTCCATAAAAACCCACGGGTATCTGCTAGTAGAATAAAAACAAACTCCAGCGCTCTTCATTTGTGCAAAAATATCATCTTGAAATATGATATGGAAAATGAACAAATTGAGAGGCGAATTTCTCACTAATTAAGACGGTCTCGGATTCATATTTTTATGTTAAATTCAGTTCACGGAAGGGTCGAAAAACCTGTGACTTTGAACTGCAAAAATTCCAATTAAATGTCGAGTTCTTGCATCGCCACACAAACAGGAACAGTCATTTTTTCCAGATCAAGAAATGATAGGATTTTTCATTGCACATTATTGTTCGATACAAAGATGTTTGCCCCCTCAACTGAGTAAGTGCCTACCTCCCAGAACGAAATATGGAAAAATAATTCCATTAAAAAAGATACAAAAAGAAATAAAGCATATAGATACACACTTCCACTGGGCAATGGGAAATGGCCAAAGCATTGCAAAATTCCCATTAAGGCATTCCGCATAATATTGATACACATCGTTACTTTTTATGTAAGAAAAAAAAAATGAAAATATTTTATAAAAATTCTCGTGAATCCTTTTGGTGTCCGTGTTGAATTTAAATATGTATTTCATTTTGTCGAAATAAATTCCAAAAATGTTTCCAATTTTGAAACGAAAATAAACAAAGTCATTCAGCTTGAAAAAAAGAAAAAAAAAAATGGTCTACTGTGCGCCTTTGCCTTTATTTCAAGGGAATGAACCATGAAAAAAGGACAAAAAAAAAAAAAAGGAAAACACGCGCATCCATTCGAACTCCGCCCAACAAATATTATTTGAATGCTTTTGAGCTTCCCCATCAATTCATGTATTATCTGCTCCAATCCATTTACCCTATTCATTCAGGTAAAATTACTTCACACCTATCCGATACATAAAACTTGTAAATAAATAAATCCTGTGAAGTAGTGTCCTTTGGACATCAAAAAAAAAAAAAAAAAAAAAAAAGGTCACATACTCACACATAAAATAGGAATGGGATATAGCCGATAGGAAAGGAAACAACAAAACGAACGGCGAACAAGGACAATGCATTGTGTAGATAGATACGAAGCGTAGGTGCTTACATTTTTATCGAACCTTTATTTTATTTATTTGTGTGTTTTTTTTTTGATGTCCCGATGACTGATATTTTTCTCTATTTGTTCGGGCACACACAATTTAGTTGTCCTTGTAAGGACATTCCATGAAAAAATGAAAACGAAAAAAAACACATCGTACAAATAAAATAATTTATAGAAAAGGAGTGTGAAAATAGGGATAAAAGGGACAGGTACGTATCGTATATGTGTTGTGTATGTCCTGTATGAAAATGAATGTTTGTCAAAAGCTTGACATTTTGGATTTCCGCACTCTGAACCATTCGATTGGAAATTCTAATAGCGTTGGCATTGCAAGTGAAATAAGGATTTCAACTTGAGAAAAACTTTGTTTGAACTTCAAGTGTTGGATCCTCACACACACACATACACAAACATAATACATTATCTTACTGTATGCATCTGAATGTCCTTAGAGATGAGGTAAGATGTAAGGAAAAAGTGTTGCAGCAGACACGGATGAAAAAATGCAATTTCCTGTCGTCACAGAGAGATACCGAGAGGGAAAGAAAGGAAGAAAGAAAGGACGAAGAACACGAGAACTATAAATTTCCTTTCCGTGTTAAAAAAAAAAAAAGGTAAAATACTTTATTTGGTTTGGGGAAGAAAGCCCAAGTGAAACACTGCCCGGTTTTAAAAGCGAACGCATTAAAATGGATGTTAAGTGTGAGTGTGCATACAGAAAGTCTCTATAACTTTGCCATTATATTTTAATTAGAGAACTTTATTATAGTTCGTGCAAAGTCCTTGGTGTACGAATATGTGTGTGTGATGCTATTACTTTCGTTTATAAGCCAAACGTTTGGTTATGGTCTTTTCGACTTTCTCTTGGTATATATGGGATGCTATACGCCAAGCCATTAATATCTTATAGAAATAAGTTTCTTAAAGATATTAAGTTCTTATTCTTCTAACCGAAAGACTCTTAATTCATGAAAGTAGTTGGTATTTTTCAAAGAGCCAATTAATTGATGATTCAGTTTCAAGTTGGAAAAGGTAAAAAGTTGCAAAGTCAACCTTGATGGTTGCGTTATTTTGAAAAGTTTAAACTGTTAGAAACAGAGACAAAATTCAAACGATTGTCGCAGTCAATCAACTAAAACCTTGGAACACACAAATTAAAAATGTCAACTGCAAACCTTTGGTTTCCTAAGCCCTTCAATGGGCAGTTATTTAAAACCATCAGTTAACCTTAAGTAAAAATGCAGACCATTTTATAATTGCTTGGAAGCCACTTGTAAGTTTTCTGTGGGTAACTATGCATACCTTAGTATTTTCCATATGGTTGCAGTTAATTCATGTTGTAATTGGTAATTTGCATTAGGAGAATGAAGTAGGTTTTATGAAATATTTTGGGCTTCGAAATAATTGAATATTACCATCTACACGATTGTTCATAAAACTGATAGTGTTATAGCAGTCACTTTATAACGATCCCAACAGTTAAATTGTTGTTGAAGAAATCGAGTAGACAAATGGAAATTTAGCTGAAATAGCATACGCCTCTCTTATGAAAGGTACAGAAAAAAGGACTCGTATCTTAATTTTGCTGAAGATTCCTTGTTTGGGCTACCAAATGTATTCATAAACATAATTTCAAGCAAAATCGGTTTGGTGTTTGTCAAATTGACCAATTTCGGAAAATCTGCCAATACTTTAATTTCAAGTTAGTCAATATCTTTAATTGTTGTTTTCTTCTGTATGCCTTCACTGTATCGTGTTTTGAATTTTAGCAAAATTGTAAAAGCCGTTTGCGAAAAAAAAACGGAAAAGCTTAAATCGAAACTAGGAATGTGGCACCTCCTCGGTGTTACGAAAAAATGCTGTTAAAAAAGTTTGATAAAAACCACTAATTCCTTTAAGTCAGTGACTCGGTACGCAGAAACACGCACTCGCACATTTTTTTACAAGTCCAATCATCATTACCTAGATTTGGAAATCCTCTCTTCACTAATTCACTATAGTAGTGGACTTAATTTTAAACTTAATTTTTATTTTCTTAGTGCGAACTCAAAACTCATATTCTTGCTCTATGGAAACAAGTACAAGACACGTTTTTTTTAATGTCTCAATTTTTTTGAAAGCTCATATAGCTTATTCTTTGTTTGGGTATCTGCTTCTAATGACTTCGAAATCAAACAAATAAATTGATGATCCTTCGAAATACTTGCCTTGTGTCATCTTTCATTCTTATTTTATTCTCTTTTCCACTAAAGATACATCAATATTTTTATAAGTTATTCATAAATTTGTAATATGAGTTCACTGAATCCCTCGAAAATATTAAATCACTTCCATTTCTGAGTCAACAACGGAAACAGTAGCAGTGACAAGATGCAGCCTTGTGTTACCCCGCTCGGAACTTCAAATTCTTTGTGTACTTGAACTTGCATTTCCCGTTTTGGTCATAGCTTTTGTCCTTATCTTGTATACATGACTTATCCAAAGTGATCAACCTTTGGGGTTCGTCATTTTGTCCTCACAAAGTATCGTATCAAAGTACCCTTGCTATAATTTTGCTGTCGTCTGGTGTTTATCATTCCACCTTGTATCCATAACTTTGTGCAACATTTGTACGTGATTGCTGATATCTTTTAAGAATGAAAAGTTTTCTAAACCCTTCGTGTTTACACTAGTCGTACTTAGCAAGGTTGTCTAGAACATATTCTTGGGAAATGCTAGTGTGGACTTAAATGATAATTTTCCTATATCCACTATTTCGCCAGGATCGTTTCGTAAAATAAATTTAGAAATTAGAATCCGAAAGTTCATTTCTAAAAGAGGAACTTTTTGTCTGTCATTAAGACTATAAAACTAATTGATCTCTCCATGTGAATACCGAAGTTTCTAGGTCCCCCAGAGTATCCTTTCTATTTAATTCTTTACCAGAATCAACCACAAGACATTCACATTAACTATCAATTTATATATATTTATACTCGTATTTCGTGAAGCTCATAAAAGATCTAAGAGACTTCCTCCGAGTCCCTATATTTCGTTGCTGTTGAGTGTTTTTATGTGGTTCATAAATCATAAGTTGGGCATAGCTCTTTTTCCAATTCTTGATTGAGCACTCTTAGTCCAGTCGACAGGTACTTTTAGGTGGAAACATTTCAGAAGTAAATGAAACATGGGGATTTTGTAAACTAACATTTTGAGACCATGTCTCTGATTTTTCTTATTGACTTTTTTTCTTTACGTCCTACGGCAAAAACGTTTTTTTGTAGAGCATAAGATTTCTTACATTTTCGATATTACAAATATTGTTGTATGTCAATTCGTTACCAAGATATGGAAAAAGAGGAGGAGGGGAGAACTGCAAAATTTTTGACCTTGCTCTGGTTTTCCCTCAATAACAACTTTTTTCCTTACGTTCCATTGCAAAATCATTTCAGACTTTTTTGTAGAACGTTAAATTTCCTACAATTTCGATAGGGCGAAAATTGTTGTTTGTTAATTCGTTACCGAGAAATGGCGCTTCGAAAAATGGAAATGAAAAATGGCCTGCTTTTCGAATCGCCAATCTCGGTACAAAATTGACATGCAAAAATGTTTGTCTTATTTAACTATACGAAATTTGCTTTAAAAAAAAAAAAAAAAAAAAAAAGAATTTGTTTTTGCCATAAAACGTAAGAAAAAAGTTATTGAGGAAAAACCAGAGCAAGGTCAAAAATGTTCAGTAAAATGTTGATTGCTTCCATCTCTTCTAAAACTTGAACCCCATTTTTAAAACACGGAACGATATCTTACCCAGTCCATGGGAAACTTAAAAAAAATGTTCAAGGCTTAAGCTTTTGTGCAAATTTAAATGTCCTTACTCTTTGTCCTTCAAAAGGAGCACTTAAATTAAAAAAAAATCTGGTTTAAGAATTTACTCGAAAGAACAAAAAGTCACTTGGTTTGGCCTTTGTTTTTTTTAGCCCTTCTTCCCGTGAAATTCATCACTTTCTCGGAAATGTCTGCTCTATCAAATAATATTCCCTCCAAAAACAAATGGAAATCTTCCGAGAAAACCTGAAAAAAAACAAAAGGAAACTTCGTGTGGATTTCTTCCACGAACGAAAAACATCAAATGCTTTGATTTTTTCGTTCCCAAGAAAAACAAAGCAGGTAATCATATTATGCTGACTTCTCTCTCTCTCTTTCTTCTGTTATTAATTTTTAATTATTAAGGAAATTAAATTTGACGAAAGAATTAAGTTTTAAGCTTAAAACAAAAGCCAAAGCGAACTATACCGAAGGTTGAATGGAAAAATATAAAAAAATTAAAAACTTAAGAAAAACTTTTTTACCAAAAAAAAAAAACACCAGAGGGTGATGCGAAAAAAATAAAAAAAATATCTCGAAGCAGAAAGCTTAACTGTAATATAAGAGTACTTTTTTCCGAGAAATGATTTATGGTAATGATGTTGCTGGCGCGTACAGAGTTTGAGGTGTGTTAATGATAAAGTCCTTCCATACTTTGCCAGAAGTTTCCTTGTTATACATATAATGTGCGCTTCTTTCCTGTTTTTCTCCTTTGAACTGAGAATTTATTAAATATATTTTTGTTGAGGTAGTGTACGAATGGGAATGGTAATGGTAATGGGAAGAGGTAGTGAACAACAACAGTACTATACTTGAACATTCGGTGTAATTTGTTCAAGTCCTGAATGAAGAGCAATTTGTTTCCGTCCTGTTTTTTGTGTGTTGCTTGTCTTTTTTGTAATTAAAATTGAGTTGGAGCTTTAATGATTTCGTGTTAAATAGTTATCTCAAATCGAATTGTTTCACAAATTGGTTTCCTTGTATAAGAATCTGTTTTTTGTTTTTGTTTTCGATTTTGTTTTTGTTCTCGATAATATTATGGGAAAACAAGGTCAGGAATTCAAGATGTTGTTTACATAGACTTTACTCTTTTTAATGGCGTCCATTCAATCAATACATTCTTTGTTTAATTTAATTATTTCTTGTGAATAGCGATCGAATTTCTTATAGGAATAGGTAGTTGGTACCAAGGGGGTTTGAATAAACATTTTCAAAACAAGCTCCTTTTTGTCTTTTTTGCTTCTTTTCTAAACGCTGCCACCCAATTTTGCAGATACGTTGGTAGCCCACTCACATTTCCTGCCTAAATGGAAATTCTCCTTTTTTGAAAAGTTTGACTCAGAACACGATGTTCGTTCCACACTCAGAAACAATACCTTCTACTCCAAGAGATCGGAAATTCCTTAGGATCTCAAAAGATTGTGAACGGATATTTTTAAAGGTTTTCCAGTTTTGATCATCAACCCAACGATGTCCGCTTCTTGTTTCACCATGGATGTTAATCTGATACCTATCACTGGTTTTGTGAAGGACTAAGCAAAAGTCGTTTGGGTATATCAGAAGCCTTAGTTTTATCGATACCGTCAAGTTCTACCGACATTTTCTTGGGTTTGATTTTTCTGGAGAGTGCTGCTTCCAATAAAATTAGCAAGGAACTGAGTCCTACCGGATTTTGTTCACACCTCAGAGGAGGTGTGTTCAAAAACTTTAAGCAGTCCATACACATGGCGTGCCCTGTTGTACAACACAAGCCACATAAAACTATCATCGTAATGCATTTTTACGCAGCTTCAACAGCGTCTGAAGATCCGAATTTAGTGCCGGAGCAGAAACGATGAAAATTTTGCGATCCGAGCAGGACGGGACCCAGGATTAAATAAAACATTATTCCTGAAGTAGCTATAAGCAAATAAAAAATAAAATAAGACAACCAAAAGAATATTTTTATTTGAAATTTTATTATTTCAAAGACTAATATTTTAGATAAAGGATAATGTTTAAGTATTTAAATCATAAAAAGGAAATTAGTTGAAATATAAATAAATAAAATAAATTGTTGGCACAACAGCTCCAAGTGGACAGGGGCCTGTGACTTACACTCTCAACCATTTTTGTGTTTGCGTTGATATTCTGCAGGAATGGAAGGGACCTACAATTTACCGTCGAATCCGAACTACTAACGGAGAAGCACTTTCCATGACATTAATTACTCTTGGAGGATTTGTCACTTCCTCGCAAGAGGCAGTACCCCGGAAAAAAACTTACAATTAGTTGAAATAAACTACGTTTTTATTGTGCTTTAAATTAAATAAATAAACCACGTTTTTATTTAATTTAAAACACTTTAAAAGTGAAGAAACAATTCCACAACAGAATACAAAATTGTCGAAAAAATAAATAAAAAAATAAGTAAACAAACCAATAATATAAGAATAACATTAAATTAATTAAATAAATAATTATTTTAGAGTACTTAAATTTTGGAAAATAAAAGAAATTATCGTGATAGAATAAATCAGCACAAGCACTTTTTATTTTTTCTCTTTATGAACAAAAAAATATATTCAAAACTAAAAGCACAGTCACCCTGTTACATATAAAAATATCACCGACTCATGTCCAGCGCAAAAATGGACGTCATTATTAAAAAAACAAGTGCGAAAAGTGAACTATGAAATCATAGCTTTTTGTTCCTTCTTTGTGATCGTCTTCACACACTTCACTTACAAAACTTTTGGCGGCAAAAATGCGTCTAAAATGTCTGCCACTGCTTAAGGTGTTTCTTCTTCCTTCCCTCTCAAGGTTTTTAAATTCCGAGTAAAAATCATATGAAATCTGTTTGGATCACCAGGCGCTCAGAAAAACAAGGAAGCCTTTTATTTTTGCCGATAATTTGAAAATGGGTGGAACTACTTTCCATTCTTTCTTTCTTTTGATATTCGTGTCCTACTTTGGAGACATATTTGCCGCCAAAAGTTTTATATGTGAAGTGTGTGATGACGATCGCAAGGAGGAAAAAAAAAGTTACGGTTTTGAAGTTAACCTGTCGCACTCGCTCATATTTAAAACTTATAAATTTCCACTCGCTCCGATTTAACTAATAAACAGAAGGTTTTTTTTATTGGCTAGGGTCAGTGGCAGCCATTTTTGCGCTGGGCTTATCAGGTGGTATTTTTATATAGAACAGGGTGACTGTGCTTTTCGTTTTAAATATTTTTTAAAACAAAATTTTTTTCATAAAGAGACAAAATAAAAAGTGCTTGTGCTTCTATTTTTAATATTTCTTTTATTTTCCAGAATTAAAGTACTTTAAAAAAATGATTTATTTATAAATACCTATAATAATAAAAAAAAATTAAAACTATAATAAAAATATAATTAATTTTGATTTTTAATTAAATCGGTTTGTTTCCGAAAATTTTGCGATCCGAGAAGAATTAATTAAATCGGTTTGTTTCCGAAAATTTTGCGATCCGAGAAGGAGGGGACCAAAGATTTAATGATGTAACAATATTTCTAAAGTGGCTATAAGCAAATACAAAATAATAAAACAACCAACAGAATATTTTAATTTTAAATGTTATTATTTCACAGACTGCATTTTAGATAAAAGATAATGTTTAAATTTTTTAAATTAGTGAAGAAATAATTCCACAACAAAATACAAAATGGTAGAATCGAACATACAAAAGTAATTAAATAAACAAACCAATAATATAATAGTTAAATTAAATTAATTAAATAAATAATTATTTTAAAAAATTTTAAATCTGGAAAATAAAATAAATTATCATGATAAAATCAAATAGCACGAGCACTTTTCATTTTTTCTCTTTATGCAAAAAAAAAAATATACATATGTATTAAAATCATATCACCTGACTCAAGCCCAGCGAAAAAATAGTCGACACTGACCCTAGCCAATAAAAACTTTCTTCTGTTTATCAGATTAATCGGAGTGAGTAAAAGGCGGTTTTAAATGTTAATATGAGCAAGCGAAGGTAAACTTCGAAACCGTAACTTTGTGTTCCTCCTTGTGATCGTCATCACACATTTCTTATTTATAAAACTTTTGGCGGCAAATATGCCTCTAAAATGTCTGCCACTGCTTAAAGTGTTTCTTCTTCCTTCCCTCTCAGGGTTTTAAAATTCCGAGTAAAAAGCATAAGAAATCTGTTTGGATCACCAGGCGCTCAGAAAAAGCAGTAAGCCTTAAATTTTTGCCGATATTTTGAAAATGGGTGCAACTACTTTCCATTCTTTCTTTCTTTTGATATCCATGTCCTACTTTGGAGAGACATATTTGCCGCCAAAAGTTAAATAAATAAGAAATGTGTGATGACGATCACAAAGAGGAACAAAAAGTTACGGTTTCGAAGTTTACCTTTCGCTTGCTCATATACCTACTCTCACTCACTCCGATTATCTGAAAAACAGAAGAAAGAAGAAAAAGGCATTTTATTGGAAAGGGTCTGTGACGGCCATTTTCGCGGTGGACAGGTAGTATTTTTATATGTGTAACAGGGTGACTGTGCTTTTTGTTTTTAATATATTTTTTTTTCATAAAGAGAAAAAATAAAAAATGCTCGTGCTGTTTTATTCTATCTTAATAGTTCCTTTTATTTTTTAGATTTAAAGAAGGTTCTTTAAAATAGTTATTTATTTTATTTTTATTGAATTGGTTTGTTTCCTTAATTAATTTTGTACGGGTACTTCGACCATTTTGTACTTTGTTGTGGAATTATTTCTTCACTTTTAAAAAATGTTGTTTATTTCAACTGATTTCCTTTTTATGATTTAAATTTTTAAATATTATCTTTTATCTAAAATGTAGTCTTTGAAATGCATAATAACATTTTAACACCATTTAATCTTTTGCCCCATTTTGCTCGTATCGCAAAATTTTCATCGTTTCTACTCCTGCACTAAATTCAGATGCTTTTGAAGCTGTGAAGCGTCTGCCATTGGCTTCAGAAAATACATTAAGTTGGTAGTTTTTTTATATGGCTGGTTCTGTACAACAGAAAACGGCGAGAAATAGAAAAATTGAAAATTTCAAGACACATTTTACAAGGAGGGGATTTCGTAAATGGAATTTGGGAACTGCGTATTTATGACACTGATACATTCAGAAATTCGTAGATTTCTTCTACGAAAAATCGGAATTCTTTCTGAGTTATATATTTCCCCCCTTGATGTTGTTGAGGAAGTAAGTAAAATTAATTTTCGAAATTTGCAGCCGCGGGCAAATGCCCGGCACGCCCCCCTGGATCGGAGCCTGATTTTATGACATCTTGTTCATCTTCCCAAGAGGACTAGGTATAGGTTTTTTTTTTATGAGGATGTGAGGTACTCTAGTCCCTAAGCCTGTATTTCAGATTTCTTATTCCATCTTTTTGGTTTTCTGAAAAAAAAAAAACAAAGTTGTTGTTTTGATGATACTTAAGAAATCCAATTTGTTTGAAAACAATTCTTCCGAATCAGGCTGTTTCGTTTGTGAGCTCAGAAGCCTCCTAAGATTGCAGAAACCAATAATTTCCCTTGCTTGGGCAGGTTCTATTGCAAAACAACGTAAGCGTGTAGTCATTAGTTGTCGGATTTCTATTTATTTTTCTAGAAAACTCTGTCCTTCGCTTGTACATTTTTACAAGATACTTTTTAACATATGGACACACAAACAGTTTTTGGGACAACAACTGAGATAATTTCATAACAAGCTCAAGAAAGGACATTGACAGTTGTAGACATATCTAGACTGCATTTAGTTTTTTGTTTAATGACATTGTGAGAGTCAAGCACAGCTTTAAAAATCAGAGCTTATCCAAACTCATCAGTCTAGAACACTAGGAGAATTGGACAAACAAATATTTGGTTAAAAATAACACGGCAACGGCAGCAATCTCCTTGGAAATTTAACTTTTGAAACTGGTGTTCTATCAGTTTAAAAACTCCGTAGTCCTACAAACAGCTTTATAAAAGTCGCCCATCTATTCCATTTTGTTCTTTTGAAGTTGTTGTTCTTACTTTCTTGAAACCAAATGCGGAAAACGTTTTGTGTCTATTTATTTTACTATTTACGACCATTTTGTATGTTTTCTACATCAAATATTGCCAAAGGCACTTTTTTGTTAACTTGCTTCCATTAAATGTTTTTTTGATGAGGGAAACAAATACTTGAATAAATAAACGTAATCCGAAAGTAATACAACCTAATGTCAATATAACCCTATTTTATTATTCTCTTTTATAATGTTCTATTGAACTGTTTAAAAACTCTTAAGGATTCATTTCATAAAAGAAATCGAACATTAAAGTTAAAAAATTCAACGATTGCGAGTCGTATGTAACATGTAAAATGTATATAGATACACCTTCTGTGAAGTTAAAGTGAATTACAACAAAATTTACACAAAAAATAAAGAAAAAAAAAAACACAGAAACAGAAGCGAAACAAAATTAATATTCATTCATTTTACATTTACATTTACATCGATGGTACTTTACAAAAGCTCTGGGTTACATGGTTCTATAAGTAATTCAATCACCCGGAAGCAGGAGCAAAACAAAAAAATCCATAAAATCGTTGAAACAAAGATATAAAAATCACATTCGATATGCAGATACACATACTACGTAATACATAGCTATATCATGTGTAAGTAGGTGTAACAGGGCAGCACTTCTTGTTAGTTGTCCTTGGAACCACCCACCAAACGCCTACTTGGAATAATTAAATAGGTGAACTTCTGAATATGCCATGATTGCTGAGTTTCGATATCTTTTATGCATAAAATGCGAATTTTACACCTACACTTCAAGAACATACACGTATCAGACTCTATGGTGGAGCGTGTGTGTGTCGCCATTGAATTATTCCACTTGATTTCTTTTTTTGATGTGAGATGTGACTCTGTTGAAATACTTTGATGTTTTTTTAAGGAGTTATATATTAAGTTAAAATTAATTGTGAGCTTGTCTGGATAAAATTCGAACTGAGAAAAAAATTATGGCAAGTTTGATTTCTATAACGAGGTTGCTTAAAAGTTGTAAATCAAAATGGCATATCGTGCTCCATTTTCCTTATTTAAACGCCATTATTAATTTTTTTTACATAGAAACTAGTGGCACCTACTATCGAAGTTCGAATAACATAAACCAAAATAAATACAAATCGGCCATATATATATATGTACAAAGATGTATCTTACTTCAATAAAGGACACATCAATGGCGGCACTTTTTTTGTTGCATCCAACGTGAAGTTGCCAATGCATGAAGTCGATGAAGGAATTTTTCAGCAATTCTCTATGGAATTTGATTCAACCCCCTTTAAACTTTTAGAAAGAAATTGACAATGATTCAAATCAATCCTTTGACTGGCCTTAATCGCAATGCTGTTCGATGCACGCTGTCTGTTTCTTTTGACAAGGCATCATGTTAACGTAATGATAGTGAAACGATTCCCGAGAAATATGAATTGTATAGCGAGCAAGATTCCAAGAAATGGTTAAGTATGGCAGATTGGGTTTCTGTGAAAGTGCTGATGAGTAAATATTGATTTCAGTAAAATAATTTTAACAAGTCAAAGGCTTGAATTTCATAACGAAATATTGGCTCCAACCCAACCGTTATTAGCAAGAAGTCATCTCATCTGGCTTTCAAGAACAAGTCAAAGGCTCAACTTCAATTAATTGCGAATTTCATAACGAAATATTGGCTCAACCCAACCGTTATTAGCAAGAAGTCATCTCGTTTGGCTTTCAAGAACTCGATGATTAAATTTGTAGGACTTATAATTTGGATATCGTTTTTAATTTTGTTTGCTCTTATTGAATGACCTCTTGTCCATCACCTTTTTCCATTTATATCGGATAGAACATTGTATGTCCATTCTAATGCTGTATTTACTACCCCATTCACACGTTCATACGGTGTTTTTACCCATGCGACCAATAAAGACTGAAAAGTTCGCTTTTCGTGCTTCCTTTTTTTCGAGCTGTCAGTGTTCTGCCTTCCTTTTTGAGTACCTAGAGCTCACGAGTGACCCTTTTTATGCGATTCTGGTTACTGCCTCCATCATTTGCTAGTTTGTTCTGATCTTACTAGCTCAGGGGCAAGCCGGTACACTTTGTCCAGCAGAAATTTGGTTTTTTGTAGCTTAGAAAACCATTCCCGAGGCTACGGGTCCTCTGCTTTGCAAATATTGCTTTGAAAATATTTTTTTTATTATGCTGCGTCTTAGAATATTGTTGACCTGTCAACCGCCAATTCCCAATGTTTATATTTAAGTTTGTGAAACTAGCACTCGTGAAGATTCAGTTTCATCCTGTGGAAAAATTGATCTATACCTGGGTTTCTTAGCGGAAGTGATGTCATAAATGTTGTGAGTACCGAGTGTCGAAGTTAAGTTACAAGTCTTCCAATGCAGCCCAAGTCACCAGAATACACCATGTGTCGTCATCGTACTCATTATATTATTTTTTCTTGAGAAAGTCGCGAAATGCCTCCTTTAGTGGAGCCAATTTTACCGTCAGTAAACAGTGACAAAGTGCTGTCTCATCATCGAAATAGAATTGATATTGAAGAACTTACCATTTTTTTGGTCTACAATGCCAGCCTTATACCTATACACAATCCCTTCACTAAAAATGTACAGTTATTGGGTCTGGAAAAAACACTTGATTATCCTGGTTTCCATATCCGAAGAATAAGAACTGAGCTATTAAAAAAAATAATAATAAAAAAAATTATTCATGAACTTATTTTGATCCACATTTTTTTTTTCTCTTTTTAGGTCAAGTACTCCATTGTACAACAGCCCAATCAAAAAGGAACCAAATTTACTGTCGACGAAGAAACTGGAGAAGTTTCGACGAACAAAGTCTTCGATCGTGAAGGTGATGACGGAAAATTTGTTTCGGTGACAGTTAAAGCAACAGATCAAGGCGAACCCAGTTTAGAAGGTGTATGCTCATTTACAGTGGAAATCACAGATGTGAACGATAATCCGCCATTGTTTGATCGACAAGTAAGTTTTTTCAGTATGATTTTAAATGAGATATTCAAGACACGGAATATAAAGCAACTGTTTCAATTATTAATCATTTTTTATGAGTTTTAAATATCTCGGAAAAACTAACTTGCCAGTTCTACCAGGGTTTTTTACCTGTGTTCAAAGTAATGTTTGCGCAAATAAATTATATTGTGCACTTCCTGTTTAAAATACCTTTCTAAAGATATGTAATTCTTCTGTATGCTTTACGTTTAAGACAGGTAAAATGGTACCGAACTGTGCTGGGCTCACATTATAAAAATGACGATTTTTGAGATTTTCTTTAAAAAAAATATCGAAAACATACACTCCTCGTCAACTGAATACGCACAAACATTTTTGAATATATTTTATCCATTTTTTCCAAACAGTGATGGTTATTATGCCATCTGTTGATGGTAAAAATTTTCGACTTTTTGTTTTATTTTTGCCACAGAATCAGAAGAATTTGATGCACATCTTAAAATTCTTCGTCTCTCAGCTGCTGTTGTTGCTGTTTTCTTACCTCCCTTCATGTTTTTGCCGTATGCATCTTTATTTTTCAAGTAAGAATAAACTACATTAAAACTTCGGCCAACTTTATCAACTATTGCACGTCCAGTTAGGCCTTGGTCTCTAAGTAAATCGATTTTAGCTTTTTCAACACTGTTAAGACACGTAGATCTACCCATTTTTCTTAAAATTTGAAATCAAGAATTAAATTTTACTGAAAACACTAAAATCGTTAATTTGAACTGTTAAGCACTCCAAAAAATTTATAAACAACGAAGAAAATGGCGTTGTACCTATTCAGTTGACTAAAAAAAAACTCCTACTTTGCATATAAAACACTTTGCAAGTGGTTGAAGAAAAACTCACGGTTGTTTTTGGATAATTCTTTTGGAATTATCTGCTTAACATCTTAAGGGAATAGTTAGCATCAACAGATGGCATAATAACCATCACTGTTTGGAAAAAATGGATAAAGTATATTAAAAAATGTTTGTGCGTATTCAGTTGACGAAGAGTGTATTATATTACCTTTTTAAATGTGGTGCTGTTGAAATTTTCAAACTGATCTTCTCATTTTTGCTTTTAGAAATACGTTGAAAACGTCAAACAAGATGCTAGCATTGGAACAAATATCTTACGTGTATCGGCCTCTGATGAAGATGCTGACAATAATGGAGCCATTGTCTACAGTCTAAGCGCACCGTACAATCCAAATGATCTTGAATATTTTGAAATCCAACCTGAATCGGGTTGGATTGTTTTGAAAAAGCCTCTTGACGTAAGTGTTAATCCAAAACTTCTTGATTTCGTATTATTTTTTCAAAAATATTTATATTTTTTTAAATCAACATAAGAACTATATACTATTTTAGGAAAATCAAAATTTTTCATTTTATTTTTTTATGTTTTCCATTAACAAAATTACTCCGTTTTAGGTGCGATTTTTTTTTTATAAAAAACATGGAAGTTTGCTTGGTGTGTGAATGAGTGTGTGCGTGTTTGATTTAAAAATAAAGGTTTAAGTTTACAGATTAAATGGCTGCCGCAGACAAAAAAACATTGAAATAGAATTAAAACTAAAAAAAACTCCCTTTTCTAACACCGCACTGCAAAAATCAATCGAAAAATTGCGTACTTAGGAGAGAAAGAGAAAGCAATATTAGCATAGAATATCTTGCTTGTGTATTTTTGTTATTAAATTATTTAAATTTATTTTTATATTTAGTTTCCAGCACCAAGTTTTAAGTTTCAAAAAGAAATTTACATATATCAGTTGAAAATTTGCAAATATTTTTAAGATTATAAAAATTTATTTTGTTAAAGTTTTAATTTTATATTTAGTTTAGTTTAAAATAATTATTTTTTGCAGATTAAGGAATTTAGTAGACAATTTTTTAGGGGGACTCACGGAACAGACTATTTTTTAAAGCAACCTTCAAAAATTCAAATCCTTGTAGTGTTGCCAGTATTAATTTTGTATCAAAACTTTTTTTTTTAGGGTCAAGTACATACTTTATTTATTTTAAAAATATTTTTTTTTTGGGTAGTATATTTGAGAAACAAAAAACCAGAAAAAAGTAAATGATTTTTGTTTATACAAAAAATCATTTTTAATTTAATTTTTTATTTTAAAATCAAATCGATTTAAAATAGTAAATCGAGCAAGTTTTATGTTACTTTTTATACAAATATTTTTATTTTGCGCTGGTAGATTAAAAAACCAACAAATTATACATTTTTTATAACAAATATGTAAGCAGTGCAAATTATTTTGTTAAAAACAAACTTTACATACAAAAAAACAATCAGCTGCACTATGCAATAATTTAACATGGCATTTTCTAGCATTTCATTTATTTAGTTTTCAAAATTAAATTTTTTGCTTTGGTTTTGGTTTATTTTTATCTCCAAAAATATGTATACATATCTAAAAAAAAAACAAAATTTACGTTTTGTTTAGTTTTAGTTTTTTTTTTTGAAAAAAATCAAAAAAAAAAGACATAACATAAGACATATTGTTTTTTAACATTTTTCCTAAAAAAATCAAATCATCATTAAAGGTGAAGGAGGGCATATTTTTGTGTACATAGCTTATGACAAAATTATTATAATTAAAATCGCTTATGTATGAAAATTTTGTGCAAAAAAAAAAAAAAACAACAAAACTTTGAAAGAAAAGTGACATTTTCAACGAAGTGTTTGGGGCAAAAAATAATAAAATTGACATTCATCATTGCGTTGCACTGTTAAGGAAAATATTTTTTTTTTGAAACGATCATGGAATTTTTTTGAGTGTCGTTTCACCGAACAATAAAACGCCGAATGAAAGAACGAATTTTTGACAATTTTTTGCATTTCAAAATGGCGATTTTTGTTTTATTTATTAAATTTTTATATTATTTTTGTCTACAGAAATGATTTTTTTTATATAATATATTTTTTTAAGCTTATTTGGTATGATTTTATTTATTTTTTTTTTTATTCCCGAAATCCATTTTATCCTTGAAAAAAATAATGTTATAGTAAACAATGTCAATTATTTACTTTACGAGGATTTGAAGATTATATAAGAGAAACAAAAGTAACTTATGGCAGATATTTATGAGTTTTGTGTTTATGTGCATGTTTTTTTGAAATTAGTTCAGGTTATTTTTTTTTCAATTTTTATAATATTTAGTTATTATTGATGTATTTTTAAGAGATCATTTTGTTTAGCAAAAGCAGTAAGATTTTTTGAAAGGCTTAAAGCTGTGATTGTGATCTGACATAAAATGGTCTTAAATATTCTTCTATTTTTACTTGCGATTATAGGTACTATAAGGCAAGTTATGGATTCGTGCAGAAAAAAAAATTTGAGATAACAATCAAACATGACATTACGATGATGGAGAAGTCGAAAAAAGTGGGTCTGGGAATTCCGTCCGTCTGTCTGTCTGTCTGTCTGTCTGTCTGTCTGTCTGTTCGCGCCTCTGGAGGCTGAACGGGTGGGCCGATTTGCTTCAAATTTGGTATTTAAGATTTATTTGGCCGTCCCTCGGAACGTATTTTTACTTGCGATTATAGGTACTATAAGGCAAGTTATGCATTCGTCGAAAAAAAAAGTTTTGAGATAACAATCAAACATGACATTACGATGATAGCGAAGACGAAAAAAGATGATCTAAAAATTCTGTCCGTCTGTATGTCTGTCTGTCTGTCTGTCTGTCTGTCTGTCTGTCTGTCTGTATGAGACCTACAGCCCAAACGGGTGGGCCGAATTGCTTCAAACTTGGTATATAGACTTTTTTAGGTATTGTACAGAAAGGAAATTGAAATTTTTTTTTTAGCTCAAAAAATAACGGTACCTGCCATACAACCGTTACGTTAAAGCTTATTTTTCTCAAAAACGGCTCTAACGATTTTTAATTAAAAAAATCAGTGTTGCTTTTTAGGTACGACCAATCACATGGCTAAAAAAAAAGTTTTAAAAAATGGCTAAGAACGGTACTTTCCATAGGACCGTTTTTTTTGCTTTCGACTATCTCGAAAACGACTCAACCGATTCTTTCGAAATTACACACACATATAGCTGTAGGTAGCTCAATTTGTATTGCATACCAATATTTTTGAAAAATATTTTTTTGTATTTGTAAAAGCATTTTTAAAAAAAAAAATTAAAAAATTAATATTTTGAAAACTGCTTATTAAATTTTTTTTTTTAAATTTTAAATAAATGTATTTGCTGAATACCTATGAACTGGCGTTTTTGAATTTTTTTTTAAACATTTTTTCAAAAAGTTTTTCAAAAAAAACTTTTTTTCTCAAAAACCGCTCCACAGATTTTTCTAAATTTATTCTCATAAATTCAAATTTATCCAAGAAATAAAATGGCGTACTTTTTTTTCAGCTCAAATTAGTTTAAGTATTTATTTAAGAATTTTGAAAATTTTATTTTTATCAAAATCTCAAGCCCATAAACCACTGTCACTCATTAGAGCAAGTTCGTGCGACCCAGTCGTGCATTTTATTTATTTTTGCTCTAGGTTCAAAAATAACGGCACCTGCCATACAATCTTGAAGACAATAATTGATTTTCTCAAAAACGGCTCTAACGATTTTGATAAAACTTTCAGAATGCTATTTTTGCAAGAAAATCTATCTTTTGGTTTGAAATTTTTTTTCAAAATTTGTCTAATAACGGTACCTCTCATAGAACCAGTATTTTCAAATCAAATTTCCTCGTAAACTATACATTCGATTTCAATAAAATTTTGGCCAGAGGAAGTCATTCATAATTTTATTAATATGGCATTTCAAAATTTTCAAAAACTTTTTTTTTTTGATTTTTTATAATTTTTTCAAAAAAATTTTTGGTTTTCGAAATATGTTGGAAACGGGTAAATTGATTTTTTTTAAAATTATTTTTCAAATGTAAACTACAGATTGCCATATATTTGCGTACTCAAATAAATTTCAAAATATTTTTTGAAAAAGTTTTTCAAAAATAACCTTTTAAAAAAAAAACTGGTCCAACGATTTTCAATATTTTTTTTTTCCTAGATTGCCGTATAGCTTTGAAATTTTATTGCATACTTAGTTTTTCCGAGAAAACTCTTAAACTAATTTAAAAAATAAAAGAATTTTCGAAATTATTTAATTTTTTTTTAATATCCATATATGCAGCCACTACGCAATTGCTTATCATAAGAGCAAGTTCGTGCGACCCAGTCGTGCATTTTATTTCAAAAGTATTTGAAATACAAGGACAAAGCGTGATTGGGCAAAAGACTAAATTTTTTTGAATACCAAGTATAAAAAAAAAGCTTTTGTGTGATTAAGACTTATGACAAGCTGCTTAAATCTATATTCTTAAACCATATGGACACCCTCCCTGAATTTTTTATATTAAATTTTTATATTAATTTATGGGAGTGACTTTTTTTGTGATTGTTCACCTTAAGAGAACCTGAGATGCTAGGTTTGGAATTTGGAGCTTGTTTGCATTTTTTGGCAGAAAACGTAGGAAACTGCACACTTGGCAAGACTAAAATTTCTCCAGACCATAATAAACGATATGTTTGGCAATTTTATTGAAATGGTGAAATATATTTGTGCAATAAAATTATGCCTTAGTTTACATTGAACTCCGATTACCGACCATCATTTTTCGTCTTGAAAATTAAAATTGTTGCTTTAATAAATTACCAAAACAGTTCAAAATAATTTTTTTCGTTTTGAACCCTTCCATAATTGGTTAAAATAGAACTTGTGGAAGACTGCAACTTTCTGCTGTGACTGAGGAACAGTAAATTAAATAAGATTTATTTGGTAGGCCGAGTTTATGCAATTTAGGTACTGAGATATGTATGTTAAAGGTTTTTTTTTTTAGACGTGTGTTTTTCAATCTGGCAATACTTTTTTCGAAGTTGGTCTTTTTGACAGCTGTCACTTGATTTATGTTCAGTTTGGTTTGCCATATCATAATGAATAGACTTACTCCTGAACAACGTTTGCAACTCGTGCAAATTTATTACCAAAATAATGGTTCGGTTCACGCGACGCATCGCGCGCGAAATCTTTTTAAGAGCATAATGACAAGCCCTTATCTTTTCAATAACGCTAAATTCTTTGCCATAACATTAAATTATATGTGTTTAATTTTTTCTTGAAAAAAAACGTCTAAAAAAACGCCCTTTATAAGGAACACATATTACATGCCATGTTAGGTTCTAAATTATTTCTTCAGATCCTGATGGGGTCTTATTAAAAATTTCTTGGACTCACATCAGTAAAGACTTCTGCCTAAAGTATAGAGGAGTCATAAAAAGATTTGGAACCAGTACCAGTTTTCATTTTAGAACCGCCGTATAACACTTATGTTTCAGCCAAAGAAATGTAGTTTGTTGTTCTCCCCATCTTTCGCAGTAGAAAAGCTATTAGTAAAGCTCAGATTGAAGTTGTACATATATGGGGATGAGGACTAAGAATGAGCGATAAATTACCAACTGAAATCGGGTTAGAGGCTTAGTTTTTTTTCTTAGGAGAACCACGAAGAACTTGATTTTACTTTGACAAATATGTACGAAGATTGGGGAAGTTCCAAAATGTTGGCTTTGTGCCTAACAATACTGAAGTAGCTTTCTTTTTGACACTATTGAAAAATTTGCCAATAAGCATTTGCGTTTCTTCATAATTATCACTGCCAATGTTGTTAAGTAGGTAGCGCTTAAAAATTTGTCAAATCGAAGATGTTATTAGCATTATGTCATATTACCTAAATTTAAAAAAAAAATTTTCTGTGCCTCATTATGTTTTTTACTTGAGGAACGATGAGCATCGATTACGTCTAGTTTTTTTTTTTTAGAATCAGGCATGAAAGTGATATTTGATTCAGGGGCTTTCCTGAGAAAATCACATATCAGCTGAACCTTCGTTAACTTGGGTTAACAAATTTGAAACCAAATAAACTGAGTTTGAATCACGTTTTTTCAAACTGCCCTTTTCGAATTTCAAAAATGAGTAGGATTATTGGTAATGCAGTGCACCCAAATGATGTTAGTGTTCACCTTTATCTCGATCACGGAATTTTGTGGAGTTTTCTGCCAATAAATCCACTCCTCTTTATTATAAAATTAGTTTGTTTTGCTATCAACTCCTTTCCGAGCATACTTAGGTTTTCAGTCTTCTTGAAATTAACGTGGTATCCCACTTTTCCTAATCTCCCACTTAATACAAAGAAGAGAATCTGAGACAGACCGAAACCTTGAGGCTTACCAGCATTTATTTCGTTAAACTTAAAGTTTTTTGAAAAGAGATATAAGACCTTCGATCTTTGATTACTCTTTGATCAACTATCAGCAATGAGTAAATCTTGTGCCCAAGACAAAAAAGGATAGGGCTGATGATGCCTCCTTCGTGTACGCGAACAGTTTTAAAGAGCATGATTATTATCTGTTTAAAATTCCATAAAAAGTGACGCCATTAGATTCTTCTTCGTTTGTTTTTCAAATATGACTCACTCGAAAGTTTTTTCGAGTAGTTTTGGATTTGTTTTCCCCCCAGCCATTTGGAAAGTATATGCACTGACATTGACATTGAGCAAAGCAAATAATGTATCCACAAAACTAAATCCGATTCATGGTATTGTTCAATGGTCGAATTTTCGTGATCTTCAGTCCTTTCAACCCTGATTCTTGGCCCACACTTGTAACAAAACTCTATAATGATCGGGCGACACGGAGTCAACTGACTATAGATAGGACTGCTCATTGAGACGCCTTTAACGTTTGATCTACAGGCGCTACAGCAATTTTTCAATATGTCCCTGTATAAGAGTGTTAGATGTTTTAATTTGAATAGATCACATCAGACGGTTTCGATTTATAGGACAATCCTTTTAATGTGTACATGATTTGAAGGCATGGCGTTTAAATTTTGGGAAACAATCTTGTATCATTTTACTACATTAAATATTTGATAGAATATATATTTAAATACAAATTATTATCAAAAATATCTTACTGCTTTTGCTCTAGGCGTTATAATTTTAATTTCACTTTAACTGCACCGTTATGTATGTTTTTGTTTAAATATTATTTTAAATTTAATTTTTAAGAAATCTATTATAAGATGACAAAAAAAATCAAAATTTAATAAGTTTTCTTGTTGTTGAAACGACATTTTCTTCTCCGGAATTCGAAAATATCTACTTCTTCTTCTTCTTCATCTTTAATTCTTAACCAATATATACAAAAAACTGATTCATCAAAGAAGGGGTGTTATCCTGTGAGTACACAAGAAATTAAAAAAAAAATCAATTAAATGTATCTTGAAAATATTGCTACACGAGCTTCAAGAAGAACCAAACCAAACCACCATCACCACAACCATAACCCATCCCTTCGTTGATGTGTTTTGAAAGTAGCAATCATCCCGAACTCCCTACTACTACTACATAAGTGTTGTACAACTTAATTAAGTCGTCTTTCCAATTTATATAGCAATCATCTGTGGTAGCCAAAAAAAAAAAAAGAATTAAATAAATCTAACGAATTGGTATTTTCCTTCCCTTTTAAACATTTCAAATATAAACCTTCCCTTGTATTTTTTGTTTTTGTTTTATTTGATTGTTTGTATCTATTTAATTTGATATTAATTAAGATAAAATTTTAAATTGATAGAATAAACATCTGCCGGCATATTTATACACAGGAAGCAGAATAAATTTAATTTCGTAGAATTATAATTTGTAAACATTGTGTACCCCTACCCAACCCAATTCAACTCATACCTACCCGAAGACCCACCTATATATTACCCGAAAATATTCCCTCTTCCTTAATTTTAATTGCTGAATGTTACCAATATAATATTGTGTATTTATTTTATTTTCATTCAATATTTTTTTTTCATTTTTATAATATTTAAGTGTGTTAATTTGATTTTCTTTTATATTTTTCATTTTACATTTATCTACTCGCCATCTATGAATCGACGTTACGAACTATAAACTATAAAATAATCCATAATCGTTTATCCAATACAAAAACCATTTAACGCAATACAATAATGTCATCCAAACATTCCACACAATGTGGAATATAAATACGAATTATGGGACCTTCTACTTTACCCAATAAACAAACCATCCTCCATCTTGGGGCATTGTTGTCCTGCTATATAAAAAAAAACTTAACATGGTGTTGGTACTAATTCCGGTGATGGCGTCGTTGCTAACACACACACACACGAACATAATGTAATGTCAAAAAAATAGCGTGATAGATACCGTTTAAGAGTACGCGCCTCTGATAAAGGTGACCCTCCATCATACGCAGATGTGGATGTTGAATTAGATGTCGTCGATAGAAATAACAAGCCACCAATTTGGGACAAAAGCGTTTATGGCCCCATTCACATTAGAGAAAATGTCACTGTTGGTACGGTTGTAACATCGGTTAAGGCAAGGTTTGTATCATAGCTAGAAAAAAAAAACAACTTTCGAATCCTACAACCACTATTCTGTTTCTTATCTCGCTCGAGAGATTTTTGTTTAACCATAAAAATAATTTAATACAGGTTTTTGTACTAACTAAGCCAAGTGCTACCAAGTAGTTTGTTCTTCAGTCGACTGCTATAATTTTCCTACTAAATTGGTTGTTCATTCACAATAGTATATTTGAATATACATTTTGCTATTGAAAAAGTTCACGGTGACTGGTAATTGATTTTTGAATTTAAATTTGAATACAAAAAATAACTGAAGACAAATTATTAAAAAGCAAAACAAAAAGTGATGGGAAAGTAATTTTTGAATTTTGATTACAAGGTTTTTCGCCCTCTTTGGAAAAAAAATATTATTATTATTATTATTAATTCTCCCAGCGACTCTCATCCTAATCTGCTAACTCAAAAAAAAAAAAAAAAAATTAATCTCTCTGATTGTATGTGATTAAATTTGTATGCCATTCCCCATTTGTGTATCATCAAAGGTCAATTTTAGCCGAAAATATTAACAAACTTAAGAAAAAAAAAAATCAAGGTAAATGTTAAAAACAATAGACACAGAAAAAATGTTTTAAGCTTATAATGTTCAAGCATTAAAAATTATAATCCAATTTTGCACAAACAATTCCCCAGATCTCCCCTATAGTAGAATTTTATACGTTATATTAAAAATTAACATGCTAAGATAACAAAAAAAAATGTCTATATAAACACTTAAAGCTAAAAATTATTTTTGCGATGTATAGGTAGATTTATAATGTATCTTTTGCAGGTATAGGAAATTTTTCTACAAGTAAAAAAAAGTAACTTTTGTTCTTGATGTTCAGATACTATATTATAATGAACTGCCTAATCGGCGCATAAATAATACCTACTCCATATTTTGTGATGAGGCTGGGAGCGCGGTCGTCTAAATCAACATAGAGACCGGGACCCGAGACCAAGAGCAAGACCCTTTCTGCCGTTATTCATTCATACCTCGCCATTTTCCATATTTGCCGGCATCAAAATGTGGAGGATAAACAAAAAGCACCTTTCCATGGGTGTTTAATGAGCGTTTAACCTGAGGACGATTTCCAACGGACTTGCTTGTCTGAATATTAATTTTCACAGCAAAATTAATGCCAACACAAAACTTTGTGTTTTATTTGCTTCAATTAATATGCAATTTTGTTCGCATAAATCACCAAATTGACTGAAATTATACAGAAATGTTTTTTTTTCTTCTTTTTTTTCGTGGTGAGGTTTATTAAAATGCGGGAGCGAAATGAGGGTCGAATTTTGGGTCCAATTTTTTTTTTGTTTTCGTGTGTTGAGGGTATTTAAGTTAGATACCTACCCTTTCTCAATTTTCATCGCAAAAATTATTTAGCTAGCTATACCTACAGGAATCTAATGCAATTTTTTTTTTTGATGATGAACTATACCTATAACACATAACTGTAGTTAGAAATGTAATGAATATAAATAAGCAAATAAAAACAGTTTATTAATATTACTATCTATTTGATGCATTTAAAATGGAGTTTTATACTTATCGAGACTAATATTTTATAATTTTATCTATCTCTTTTTACTAATTATTCAAAATTGCATTGAACATTGGCTTTGATTTATAATTTATGTTATATAAACGCTTATTTGTTTTGGTTAATTTTATTTTAATTTTTGTGGGGGGATAATATTTAGTGAACGATAATATATAATTTATGTAGATTGTGTTAACACGGTGGGTTCTATAACAAATTTTGGAAGTAGGAAAAACTAGCTGCAAGTTTTGGGAAGTAACCAAATTTAAACAAAATGTTTGAACAATTATTTTCACAGACTTTTATTTTCATTGTTAATGTTTGCCCCCATTAAAACGCATTGTTTAAAGAAAAGTAGGGATCTATAATTTTATTTACTACAAAATTAGTTGAGAATATTAATCCCAGAATAGTTTAAAACTTTAAGGACCAATGCGAATTTCTGTTAAAACCACGAAGTTAACTTCGGTACATGTTAAAGTAGAGAAAAGTCATCCACATTAAACCAGAACGGTTTGGATTAACTATAAACATCAATTATTGCATTGGTTAGTCTATAAATATTTCTTATCTTATCTTATCTATTGCTGAGTTAAGCTCTTTAGACCGGGGCACCAGTGCAGTGGTATCACCAAAGTAGCTCTCAATTTAGTTTATTTAAAGTACTAAGTAGTATTTTTAATGTCATTTTTTGAAAATCTAACCAACTATGCAGCGTCGTGAAGTGCAGTTCCACTGCCGCTAAGTTCTGTTTAAAAAAGGATATTTATAAAAATTTTCTTTATTGCTTCTTCAGTCATAGCTGGGTAAGGTCAAAGCAAGCTAATTAAAATTTCATTCAAATTCAAAAATCACGAGTTGCACTGTAGCGTTCTATAAATAGTTCAAGCGTAGTCCAAGGTCCAACTGTAGTTGAAGTGCGGTTTGAAATGAAAGTCGTGTGGTGAAGTGCAGCTCCGCTGAAGTGTAGTTCAGCCTAGTGCAGTTTTGCCTGGCATTTCAGATGATCGCAATCGCCCAGTCTGATTTCTCAGCATTTCCCCGATTCGGTGATATCAAGACTTCAAATCGAGAATTTTTCTTCGTCAAAATAAAAGAAAATTATGTTAAAGAGGTGGCAGCACTGATTTTGACATTAATTATGTAAACGTCAAAACAACACGTGCTGCCAAATTTTCATCACTTTTGACAAACAGAAAATATAATTAAAAACTACAAAAAGGACGATTTTCCAAGTCATTTGTTTTCAATACATTTTTGACAGTTTATAGAAAAAATTAAAAAAAGTATAAACTACTTGGTTAAATATAAATTACCTAGAAATTAAAATTAAGTAAATCTGCTTTTCAGTTGAAAATAGCGAGTGGCTTATACGAAATTCTTTTCGTTTTCAAAATTAAAATTCTTACCATTTCGTAGTTTTTGTACTTCCTGTCAAATCATATTTAGTTTTGACAAACTTTCGTAGGAAAATTGATTCGAATCACCGCAAACGTTTATATTTGGAACGGGTGTCCATGTAAATTATGAATGAGCTTGTTTTTGTTTTTGTATACAAATTTTGTACTTTGTGTCAAAATACATAGACAAATGTGATGAACATTCATAAGCTACGAAATTGAAAATTATAAAAATATGAAGAAGAATCTTTTAATTTTAGGTAAAACTTGATCGCACTTAGAAGTTTATTCGTGGTTGGAAATACCTACGTTTTAAATGTGGTTCTTTAAAAAAAACGAGGCACTTTCTTAATCTACGACACAATTGACGAGTCTACGAAGTTGGTAAAATCAATGCAAACTATTTTCAAAAATTAAAGGTGGAAATATATTATATTACAATTAGGAACTGAACGGAAGATTACATGTTCTTCGAATATCCAAACACAATTTAATATCTAACTGACGATGTCCTTTCTTAAAAGAAAAAAACAATTTCAAAATGTGCTAAAAATAGGCTTAAAATGTCAGAAAAAGAAAAAAAAACTTACAATAAAATAAAAGCTTCAAGATTAAAAATGTTTTAAGCAAACATTTAAAAAAAAACAACTAATATTTTCAAAAACAGCATTTTGACAATTATTGACAATATTTTCTTGTTGCCAGAGTTTCAGTGCAATAACAATTCTTGCAGCTTGTTCTACCTTTCTTCCAAATCTTCCAAATAAGTTCATCGTTTTTATTAAAAATTAAAAATATATGTTTATGGCTAGGATCTGGGAAAGTCCACTCTATATTATACTCAAAGGAAACAATTTGCACTGCAGTAATTTTCGTAAATGTAAAATGTAAAAATTTTGGTTTTGTTTTCGATTTTTTTTTTATTTTTGTATACATACATACATCTAAAACTCATTTGAAAAATAAAATAAAAAAAGAATTTCAAAGCTTCTAAGTACGTAAAAGCCATCAAACAGAGTAGTCGTGATGTATATCTAATCTAATATCTACCTGTACAAGAATTTTACGCCTAGAATAATACATTTTGTTTTGCTTTTGCTTTAATTTTTAATTTTATTGCATATTTTTAAAAATATACAAAGGATGACTCGAACTGCCATTCTTATAGATTGAATAACATGATCGTATTTTTTGTGTGTGTGACTTAAAAAAAAAACAATAGAATTTTGAATTTATTAATTTAGTTTGGTTTTGGTGTTGAATTGGAATAATAATAATTGTTTAACAATTATTTATTTTTTATATAAACACTTAATAAAAACAAACAATTTATAAAACAGGACTAGGTATCCTATTTTTGGGGCTAAGGGATATTTTTCTTTTATATTTTTTTTTTCTTTATTGAAAAATTACACAAAACAAATATTTTTTGATATCAAAACAATAATAATATAAACTCAATATTATATCGATTTGTTTTTTGCTTTTTTATTTCAAATCGAAAAAAATAAAAAAAAAAAAAATCAATTCAACTTTACCTCAACAAAACCAAAAATTAAAAACAACGTTTGCGATCAATTTTCCTGCCCGAAAATATGCATGAACTATAAAAAATACATAAATCCAAATATGTGTGTGTGAATTTTTCAACATGGGATATTTTTTTGTGTTTCTATAAATGAAATGAAAAAAAAAAAAAAAAAACAGCGTGAAACATATAAACTAGAAGCAATGGCCCAAGACAAAGGCTATCCACCCCTGTCACGTACAGTCGAGGTGCAAATTGATGTTGTCGATCGGGCTAATAATCCACCCGTTTGGGACAATGTGGTCTATGGGCCGATTTATGTCAAGGAAAATATGCCAGTTGGCGGGAAAGTGGTCTCGATCAAAGCCAGGTCTGTTGCTTAGCCAATTAATTTTTTTAAAGAAACATTTTTGTTAAATATTTTTTTTTTTGGTTATTTTTTTTAAAGGACTATAATATAGTTTATGCAAATATTTTTATGCGAAAACAAATGTTTTTCTTTTTAAATCGACAGTTTTTGAAAAAAAAAAAGAAATAGAAACATAACAAATAGTGTTCACTTTATTTTTGTAAATATTTAAATGTATGTGTAGTTGTTGATAATAATTGAATGTTTATGGTTTTTTTAAAATATTTTGTTTTATTGCACTAACCTACCCTGAAAATCATCAACTAAAGACATTAGACATGCCATTTCACTAACGACTTTAATGTTTAAGAAGAACGTCAAAAAAATTTTAATTTTTGAGTATTGTGACTGACCATTTCAAGTAATGATTTCCAGAATCGTAGATTTTACCCTTTAAAAAGTCCTGGACGAAAGAACTAACTCTTTGAACGATTAGCTCAACTTTATTTGAAACAAACTCATTAAACAAATCTAGCTCTTAAAAAAACACATCATCTTTTTGTTACTCAAGGAATGCTTCTAGTATCATGGTTTGTTTTGGGCTTACCGAATATACTTTAGATTTTTGTGTAATCTTTTCAAGAAATCACATCTTTTGAATCTCCCAAAAAATATCATATTCCACGCTACCTCAAGATCAGAGTGATATCACGTGAATGGTTTTGTAGGCCAAATCTCTTTTCGCACTCGTATAGCTTGTTGCAAGAGTACTTAAAGATCTCGATAGACACGAATCCGCTGGACCGGATAGTATATCCCTATAGCTGGCGAAGTCCTTGATCAAGTTTTTCCACACATTAATAAGCCAGGTGTGGAATCGGCGGTGATTTGGGATAAGTAGTGATAGTCACTATTTTTGGTGATATCTAAAAAGCTATCACAAGAAATAGTCACAAAAATGTGATGTCACATGTAAAAATCACATTGTAAAGGAATTTTTTTCATGTTGTGATCATAACTTATCACGTATCACCTTAGCCATTCACGCAAACTCTGATAAACCATGTGACAAAGAAATATCGTGAGAAACGGAAATTTTCTAATGACTATAGCCGGCAACTGGTGATATCACATTTTATATCTCACCGAACATTTAAACATAATCTTTATAACGTTGAAAAGAAAGTGAAACTTTTAAGCTTGACATTTCAAGCGCATGTTAAAAATTTGGCATCACGCTGTCTTCCAAACAGCTTTGCATTTTAGGTCTGTGAATTACACACCACCTTCGGTGAAACGAACACATATTTGACGTCACTAAAATGTCCGCAAAAAGTTAATAATTCCTATGCAAGAAATGATTTCCCCGTTTGATTTAGCATTATACGGTAACCTTTTATAACATTTGTTGACATGAACATCGTCGGTATGTTTTCTGTTTTTTATGTTTTTATGTTTTTCTTAAGGCAGTTGTATTCCTCCCTTGAAAATTGTCCCCTTAGTTTTCGCTCGTATTTAAATGCTCATTGCGTTGCTTTCCAGCCTGATTACACAGACGTACCTCCTGTTAAGTATAGCAACTCCATCTTTAGCCGCACGACATGAATGTCGAATGCTTTAACCTGCTCTATTTTTCCTTCTAATTACAATTTAGAGACATTCAAACCCAGTTTGCATCGGAATCTCCTTTGTCTTCTATCCAACTTCTCTAAGCCTTCGTCCTTTGTCAATTCCTGGTAAGAGTATTACATACTAACACCTTGAGCTCTGCTTTTGTTTCTAGGCCTAAGTTCTCTTGGCAATCAATTTTTATAATTGTCATTAACAGGAGTTCCAAATTCGAATTGAAAGTCATTAAAGCGTATGGAGTTTTATCAGAAAACAATTTAAGACCACCTTCTCATCAAGACCGATAATTTTGGGTATCGGGATACCGTAGTTTGAGTAAGGGCTGATCCCAAAATACGACTAGAGAAATAATGTTTATGAAACCATAATCGCTAATTGAAAACTTTCGATTTCCTACCCACGTAGCTTGCTATCCAAACGCTGACGAACACCGATTTCACTGATTTCAAAAGCTTAAATCAAAACTCTTCTGCTTATTTCCTTTATCCATGAAAAAAGAGTGAAAGAAGAGTTTGTTGAGTTCTTTTTAAACTAATTCATATACGGAATATTAATTTCCATTGTTAAGCTATCGTAGAATTTTTTTTTACATAAGAAATAAGATTGAAAACAAAGGATATCCTTAAGACTCTTTAGGCTAAATATTTAACTTTCTGTTCAAGTTCAGTTAACTGCAATAACTTCATTTTTTCCACCATCTTAACTGAATATAGCTTCATTACTTTTTTTTAATCAAAGTCCGAGCAAAAAAGAAAAAAAAATGTACACATGTTTGCCTCTGCCATCATCATCGGAGCCAATCAATTCCCATTCCCAAAATTCAATATCGAAATGCCCTCTTCTATAATAATCGTAGTCCTCTACGAGTATAAGGAAGACATTGGGTCACGAGCAAATGGCCATGCTATCATTTTTTGCTGTAAGGCATCTTATATAGGCTAGGCATCGTCAAGAGCTCACCGGAGATGAAAATACGATTTACTTTTCATTTGCATAAAATCGTTCAACTTCGATGCTCCTCTTCTTCCCCCGCACTTGACTTGGTGTTTCCAAAAAGGAAAAGCCTCTATAAACAGCAACAGCAACAACAACAACAGATAAAGTGCTGTTTTTGTAAGGATTCTTCTTAAAACCAAAAGGCAAAAGGGCTTGTTGAACTCCTTGTATCTGAAATAATACAAACAACAACAACAAGAAGAAACATAGATAAGAAGACATATTACGAGAAGCTAACCATCTGTTTGGGATGCTTGTATCCCAGGATAATGTAGATGACCCATATGAAGATTAAGCTTAACTCTTTCACCTTTTTGGACCATAATGTGGGACTAAGATCCACCCCCTCGCCTGCCTCTGGTGTTTACCGTACAATAAATTGATCTGATTTATCTTAGATGAGGGGATTTAGTAAATTCAAATTCATAGATACTCGTTCTTGTTTTCTTATAAAGGCCACACTATAACGACGTTTTGTAAAACCCAGTCACATTTTTCAATAAATTAAACCAAGGTATGAAAAAAAAAAAAATTATTCAACATTATTTGACGTTCTTCTTACCATAAAACAAATAAATTTTCGGTTCGATACGGCACAAGGAAACGAAAGAAAACATATTCAGATTCACACTTAAGGACTGACATAGGTACATGCTTCAATCCATCACATGCGCTCGACCATAACTCACCCAATCCACCCTTAAGGAATCCCCATGCCTCCACACTGTCATTCATTTACATAAACACAATCCTTAACCTTCCACATCCTTAAATCAAATCAAGAAATCTCCCAAGGATCCTCATTTATGTTATCTTCTATTTTTTTTTTCATTCTTTCTACTTCAGCTTCAGCTCTGTACACTCACTCACTCGGAGTATAGAACGTGTACCTACCAAACCCATATCCATATCCCACTTCTGACACGTACAAATCATTCTAGAATTTGCATAACATTTGCCCCTAGAATATTCTTAAAATAGGTATATTGCCCCATCCTCTGGTAAAATCATCCATATCTGTCCAACCCCTTTTTTTCTAAACCCCTTACCCCCTATCCCAATCCCCATTTGTACCCTCTCCCCTCAACCGAAATGCACTATTTTATTTTCTTATGAAAAAAAAAAAATATTTATAAATATAAAAGCCTTGTATTCGCATATATCCTTGCTCAAAATATTAAAATCAGACACAAAAAGGATAAAAGAGAAAAAGTTGATTTTGCAGCTCAAATTGTTTGCTGCTACACCAAATATCCCCCTCTACCTACACACACAGGCATACATTCGTTCGTTAACAAATCTATGGCATAGTTTCCGTTTTTTTTTTGTATTCATTCGGGATGCTTAGGCCAGAAAAATTAAACAAGAAAGGAAAAGAAATCCTTAAACTCCCGCGCACTCTTGATAGATTGTGGTTAAAAGTTTTGTGTTTTTATGGGCTCGTGCTTGGAAGAACATCCATTTTTTCACGCCGCCATAATGATATAATATTTTTATTATTTTTTTTGCGCGCGCGTTTTTTTTCTTCTTGTATCATCTGTGTGTGTGTGTATGGTGTGGTTTGTTTCCTCTTTGTGTGGCCATCACACAATTACCAACAGCATTAGTCTAGAAAAAAGAAAAGCATTCAAAGGAAATGTGGAATACAAACTTTTTTGTTTCTGCACAAAATAATAATAAAAAAAAAATCACTCCTGTTCCCAGGAAAAAGCACTGTGATTGCATGTTTTTAGAGCGCACCTCGTAGTGGATTTTCTTAAAAATAAAAATAAAAACAAAAAATAAAGTTTTAAACAAAAAAAAAATGTTTGAGCACCCCTTAGCACAGCAGCAGTTTATTTTATTTTTATGTATAAGGTCAGGGATCAGGCAGGGCATAGAAATTTATAAGAAGGATATAATCATTGTTATGGAAAGTAGGTACCGCAACTTTTACAAACACGTGTATAATACCTAGTGCAAGCAACAATAAGGAAGTGTTTATTTTTTTTAATGTTTCATTTAGTAAGGGATACTTTAGTTGTGTTTTTTTTTTTTTTTTTTTTTTTTTTTTTTTATGTTTTATTATTTTTATTTTTCTACTTCTCGTGGTAAATCGCGAAATATAATATTTTAAAATTACAAGGGTTATAATGTACAAGGTGATTAAAAGGACGTTGGGCGAATGTTTTCCGGCTGACGATATACAAGCCCTGATAAACTACAGCTTTTTTATGACTGGCAATACCGTTCTTTAAAAAAAATGAAGGTGTATATATAACTTTAAAAAAAACATATTTTTATCGTATGCCTCAAGGTTCCGCTTTGTCTCCGATTCTGTTTGTGTGTTAATTAAAGTACCAAAAGCTCCGGATTTGCATACTTTTTTTTTCCGTTGTTTTGGCAGAGTCAGTGACTGTTTACTGCTGTCCCTAATCGTGTGAACTTAGATTTGATTCTTGGGCCAAAATCTTCCTTAGAGCCATCCATTTGGGATTTGAAACACCAGACAGTATTTTGGCAAAAATTAGAACAAATCCTCGACAGAATGTCGAAATACACTGCTGAACCTGATCACCAGTTCTACCATGGGGCCAAATATTTTGTACAATAAATAAAAGTTGGTGTTTCTAGAACAAGACAACAAATATTGCCTTTTATTTATAGTCCTCTGAGTTTTCATCAATATCGGCCAGTTTTTCATGAATTTTTCATAAACGACAAGTAGCCACACAAATCTTCTGACTACTGCTGCGTGTGAATTGACGCTCTCAAAAACCAAAAATGCTGACGTGAACCTATCATAAAACTATATCCCCCTTTCCTTGAGCACGATTTCTGTTTTTCAAACTTGGTGTCATGGAAATTAAAAAATATCTTTCTGGGTGCGCTTGCTCAATGATGACTCGTTTCAGACAAACATCAATTGACTTAAGTTCTTTCGATTGTTTTCACTCAGGAAACTCATTTTGAAAATCAATGGTTTTTGTTCGCATGCACAGTTCACACCATTTTTAAAATTGTCAAAGTGGTGTGTGTAGCCCGATTTACGGGAAAAATAATTTTAACTTTATCTGTACCGCTTACGCAACTTCTTTGCTCTGCTTCGGCTCCTGTTTCATCAGTTTTTGATTCAAAAATAAGTCACACCACACGTATCGACGCTAGTAAAACGTTCGGAAATGTTGCGTGCGAAAAGACACTCCCAAGTAAAAATTCTGTTGCGGACATTTGGGACACATTTGTATTTGTGCTTTATGAGTTGATTCTGATTCAAAATTAAGAGACAAAATTCTCTTTTAAGAATATAGTCAGAATTGTCATTGGTACCTACTACAAATAATGGAATGGTTGGAGAAGAGCCCGGATGCTACTAGACGATCCATTTTCACCAATGGAAAGTGCTACTAGAGATTGAAAGCTATTCGAAAGCTCTTTTGATGAATTGTGCTCATATTTCTTCCTGCCTCCGTTGACATGATGCAAGAAATTGAAAAAGACCTATGTTTTTGAACTGGCGTTTTTCGGTGTGAATACTTTACTCGTTTTTGTTCTCGTCTGGAGAAGCCTTCAATCTTAAATTTCTGGAGACAACATCGACAGTCAGTGATTGCTTTTTCTTCTTCTGCTTGGAAAAATGGAGTGTTAAAAAACGCCTTCATTTCTGTCAAAGTGAAGTCCACCCAACACAGCATTTGATTTTCGACAGAACTGATTTTTCCATTTCTAGAAATCCTTTGGGCTCAAATTGAGAAGTTCGTGGTATTTTCGTTTGCCGAACCCAGTGACAACTAGCTTCTGCAAAATAATTTAAATTGAGTTCCAGAAACTAAACTAAAGTTCTTTTTATGGATGTCATCTGTTATAAAAAAAATTTCTGTAATAAACGAATTCTTTTTCTTAAAATCAATTAAATTCGAAAAATGTTTTTTTATTATTCTGAGAATAAAATATAATATCTCCTTAGCAGTCATCCTGCACAATGGTTGTTTTCCACTATTGTAAAGTAATCCATCAATTATTAAAAATATGAAACAATAACTATTTCCAAAGTATTTTATTTTACTCCAACAAAATCCTTCTAGAAGTTGTTAAAAAAAAAACACGTAACAGAATTAAGGTTATTGTAAAACGGGATTTGATACTTATATATATTTAATGACGACTTTCTGGAAAACGATCTTTCTGAAAAAAAAGCTGAGGACTTTTCAAAGTTAAAAATGCGTTCTTTGAAACAAAAAAAACTAATACTTTTCTTTTCCCATCGTTCTTATGAATCACCTTGTCTACGACCAACCCTTCAAACAAGAATTACGTGAAGAAACATTACAAAACATTATCTTGGACGCACTAGACTTTAAATTCTTAAAAAAAAAAAAATATCTTGTCTTCTAAACGCATTAAAGATAACTGTTTTCTGTTTATTTCTTTATTTGTATGGGAAAGTTTGTGTGTATATTTGTTTATTTTATTTTTTACCTTCCGTCTACTAACATTAATGTTTTCCTTTTTTTTTTGATATAATATATTCAGAGAGGACATGGCTGAAGAGCATAAAGAGGACTTGTTACATCGTCTTCTAACAAAATGTCCTTATTTTCTGTGAGTGCGTTTGTTTGAAGAAAACAACAAAAAAAAATAAAAAAACGAAAGCTTTTATTGGTGTTCTAAGGAAGACCTCGCCCAGCATAACCTGATGTATATATTCAAATGTTGGGAAGAAATATTATCTTTAAAGAATGATGCGACGGCGAGGATGCATCAAGTTTATTGTCTAGCAAAAAAAAAAAAAAAACTTGGTAGCAAAATTTGAAGGGACCATAGCGTGTTGCTTACCAGCAGGACAGACAGACAAAGAAATATAAAATATACAAAAAAGTCCCTTTATCATCTTTTTTATATGGCATTTGGAGTTGATGTTGATAAAAAAAATTCCTCCACAATATACTGCATTAAACTTAAATAGCTTAAATACAAAATGCTATAAAAAAAAAAATATTATGACTTCTTTTAAGCCGCATGAATTGTTATGCTTACAAAAGATGTGACGACTTCGTTCAACTTTCAACTAGATTTCAAGCAATCTTTTTTTTCATTTAAGCGGGAGTCAAAGTTCGAGAAAATTTTAAATTTTGGTATAAGCAGGTAATTGTTTATTTTATGAATTTTTCTTTTTGTTCAAGAAGGAATCCTTCAAAGAAAAGTATAGACCACAAGTAGAAAAAAAACTTAACTTTAAAGATACAAAATGGCTTATATAATTTAAGGAGATTGTATATGCTCTTGTATACGATCCAAACTCAATTTTTGAAAATCTTGTTGGATAAAATTATTTTGATGCTGGATAATGAATCGAATATTACTACTTATTACTGGAATGATGTCTGTCGTTGAGATGGAATCTAACCCGATATGTCAAAGGGAATTTGTATCAGCCAATTAATTTCCAACAATTTCTGGACAATCTGATTTAAAGTATAAATGTACCCAGTTTCGCTTCTATTAATTTGCAAAAACTTCAAAGATCTCTTAAAAGTCGTGTCTATTTGACTAAAAAGTAAGAAAGGTTGAATATACTACACAATCTTGTCATCAAATGTTCTTCATCCACACTTATCAGAAAGCAAATCACCAGAAATAATTTTCCATTCAAAGCGAACAACGAATCTTTCATCCAATTTTATTGCTCAATTGCTTTCCTTAAAAAAAGACAACAATTTTCAAGAGTAATCTTTCATATTTAAAGGGAAGCAAAATCTTTTACAAAATCGAAGAAAAAAATTGTCAATCATAGTTTTTCCGAGCTCCGATAAATGTCTTCTTAAATAAATCTGAAAACCTTGCGACGCTTCTTTCTAATTTCTTGAATAACTTTCTTTATTATAATATCTTCTATACCCTTAGCTGACTGCTTTACTTAACTCTATTCCCAATTATGTTACGATCTCAATAATCCTCTCTACTAAACTGCAGCATGTTCATTCGTTAACAAGCCAATAAATGCAGTAAAAAGTGAAGGTCTAACGACACTTTCCTGGTGTATACCAATTTTAAAAGTTTGATCGGAAATTATATAATTTGATAGCTCTAAAATTTCTTAAATCCAACGATATAAGATCTCAAAGTCTTCAAAGTTCACTTGAACGATGGCTCGTTTGACCCAACCTTTTCTTACAAATTTTGAATATTGAACTTATTCCACTGTATGCATGTAGTAACCCGTGGCGTATAGTGGTTACTGTGTCGGACTGCTACGCCGAAGGTTTAAGTTCCCTGAATCCACTTACATTTTTCCGGAGAACTGTCTACATCATGAAAAAATGCTTCTGGGCTCGCTGTTCGACGGTAAGTTGTAGGTTCTTTCCATGCCTGCAAAATATCAATGAACATACATTAATAGTTGACAGTGTAAGTCAATGGTCCTGGTCCCGCTTGGATTTTTGGCAAAAACTAAAAAGTAGCAAAGAACAAATATTTAAATGTGAGACAGGTGAAACTCCCTCATCACTCAAAGTCGACGAAGCTTTGTAAATTTAACAGTTTTTGAGCCCTAAAAAGTTCAGTTTTAAGTTTTGATCATCCAATTTTTTAGTTCATGTGATCAAAATAGTCGTCACCTTAATTAAAGCCGATTCACGACGTCGAAATTCCGACTTTTCCCATATTAACCGAATTTTTTTTGGTCCAACCTATACCAAATATTCAAACAGAGTTGCCAACAATCCCAAAATATTGTTTAGATAGTAATTTACATAAAAGTGAACAATTTTGCAAACAGTAAGGAAAAGTTAAGAAAAATACTATTTTATTAACAATTGATTTTTGTTGAGGGTGAAAATTTATTACAGCAACTGATTAATTGCCATATTAAAATGTTGGTATGACATTTCTAAAACAAAGGTTTTGCATGTCCTTGAGATTCAGATTCATTGCAGTATACTGTTTTGAGCTCTGTTATCACATGAGAAGGGATGTTGAATATGTCGAACAGCCACTACGTGTACCTTTAAACTTTGGTTATTGTTTGGTTGTAAGTTTTAATTTAATAGACCTACTTTTATGAAACTTTGTGGCTCTTGAAGAAAAAAAAAACCAAACCCTTAAAACTGACCTTGTTAGTCCATCATAGTTCTCAGCAATGTCCTCTTAGTACTTATTCTTGTGTTCTGTATACTTTTTTATTGCTAAAGACTTTGTTTTCCTTTACGTTTTTTATTTTTTATTTCTTAACTTCAAGTATTTAACAAACCTACGCTAGTTAACGAATAAAATAAATTTATTACTCAGTGCAAATTTCGTTAGTTCAGAAATAAAAAAAACACATCAGATTGTGACCCACAAAAGTTCGTAAGCAAAAAAAAAAAAAAAAAAACAATTCACAATACAAGTCCTGCAAACCTCTTAACCTAATTAAAAACATAAATACTCGGTTTATTAAGCCATTTAAGTTGCTTTAGCTTAAAATTTATTCAAACAACTCGAAAGGTAAGTGGAGTAGAAGAAAAATAAAAAAAAAATACATCTTCCTCCCGAAAACCTTGGTCCGTCTCCCACAACACTTAATTGCTTTATATTTTATTTTAAAGTACCTAAACATAATTTTAGTTTTGATTTTTTAGCAAAATTATCGTAGCATAAGCTGTAGGATTAATAATGCAAACAAAACTAGTGAACATAGCAACGAAAGTAGAGTGAAAAAAAAATAAAGAAAATCTGAAACTATTTGCCACCCTCACGGAGAGATTGTATTCGTATCTGTGTAGTGTAAACTGTAAACCTTGCATACATTTATTTTAACTTACCCAACTTAACCGAGCGTATATACAAGTTTGGACAGCAACATCAAATAAAAATTACAAAAAAAAATTACAGCATTCACCCAAAATATATCCTTGCCTCGTTATCAAAATAAAACTGTTTTCAAAAATATACATTTCCTGACAACAAATATACTCACCGAACCCATCCATCAATCCACCCCTTCACAAGCTCACCCTCCCCCCAAAAATAACACACCATTCACATATAAAAATATATATAAAAAGAAAAAAAAACCTCATCATCCATTTAATTTTTCATCACGCGAAAAACCATCCCATCCTTGTGTAATGGAAACATAAATATATGAATTTTCGTATACAAAAAATATCGTTTTTTTTAAACCATCTTTTTGTGTGTTGTCCCAATTTTTTCATTTTTTTTTTTTTTGAAGGATACTGCCACAAGAAATTGAAGTGGTGTCAGCAATGTTTCCAGTTCACGTAAAATATTTTTTTTTTGTTAACTAGGAAACGTTTATTTTTGTCCTTCTTTTAAGTAAATAAACAAAGAAAGATAGTTTTTGAACTTTTTTTGCACATAACCATTAACCAACCAAAGATTAATAAAAAATAAAAAAAAACAAGATAAATGTTGCGACATACTTTTTGAATTTTGAATGGCGCATGTCGTTTATTTTATTTTTTTGTTATATATATTTGGTTAAATGTGTAACGGAATATTCTTTGGAAATATCCACTATGTGCAGATTTTTGTTATATAAGCACATTTTTTTAGTCGCTTAAATGTAAATTTTTTTAACGTGGTGATTTTCTACGTTAGTAATTTTGTTTTTAATTTTCAGTTTTTAATTTTCAAGTTATATGAACTTTCTCGACGAACTTTTTTTTTTAATAAATATAATATTCAAACTATTTTTTTTATGTATTGCAATGGAACAACTTAACTATACTAACCATAAATGTTTAAATATTATTTTTTGCTTTTTGTTTGTTCCATTTTATTAGTTTTAAAATTTAGACGTAGAACTTTAATTTAAAAAAAAAAATGCAGATTCAAAAATTGTTTAGCAAAGTATTATTTTAAATAAATATAAATAAAAAATATAAATAATTTGTATTTAAAGGACTTCTTGTATAAGCCATATAAAATTTTGTAAATTTTTGTGAGTAAATACAAAACTTTATCAAAAAAACATGCTGAATAATTTTTTGTGTCTGTATTTCACTTAGCCTACTAACAAATTTATGAAATAACTTTTGTTTTTGTAAGTTTTTTTTTTAACATAAACTTAGTTCAAGGACACATTTTCTAATACAAAATTATTTTCTATTTTATTTATTCTAATGATCATCGTCGTCTGCACGCTGGTTATATTCAGTTCTGGCATTGAAGGCAATCCTACGGTATTTTATCGTTTAATGCCGGGTTCTACGGCACAAACAAATAAATTCCATACGTTCTACTTACAACAAAGACCGGATAATGGAGATACATGGGCTGACATTAAGGTTAATCATCCGTTAGACTATGAGAGTATAAAGGAATATAATCTAACAATACGTGTTGAGGTAAGTGTGTGTGATTTAATATTTTAATATGGCAAACAAACAAAAAAAATGCTTTTGTAAATGCTTAAAATTTTTTGAGGTAGGTAAATGAATTATTGAATTTTTTGCTGTTGTTTTTGAAAAAAAAAAAGGACAAAATGGCACAAATTATGAAGCTGGGTTTTATGATACATATAAATGTGTGGTTTTTTAATAGAAATGTATAAGACTTTACACTAAGCTTTTCTAGCGAACTAATTTTTTTATCCTCCGGGAACAGTGTATTCTAACTTGCATGAAAAGTTAAAATAGATCAACTTTTGCATGTGCTTCACTGATAGAAATAGGAGAGGAAAGCCTGGTTTTTACTGTTTCGTCCGAAATGCCTTATCCATTGTGAAAACTTCAATTATTTAAATTTTAACATGAATTAAGATTTTGTAATAAGAAATTTTATTTCCATTCTTTTTTTCAAAGAATTATAAATTCTATAAAATTCAAAGTTTTTCGTTCGTCCTTGAACAATATTTTTATGAGAACACACATCACTTCGTTTTCCTTGAAGAAAACTGACAATAGCAACAATTTTTTGAGAACAAAAATACATAATTTCAAACTTGATTGCAACTTTTTCCAAGAAAGTGATGTATCTTTTGGTTTTTGGGAATTGAATACCGCACACTACCTTTTACCTTAATGTTTTGTGTGTGAAACACATTCTGGTAACTTGACATATTGCATGTGCCATTCAAAGAAATCCTGTTTGGATTTCAAGGAAGAAAAGAAAAAGGAAATTGATTATTAATATTTCATATTTTGCAAAATATTCATACGAAAGAGTGAAAAGTGCAAAATGATGAAAACCCACTTCCTGTGACTTAGTAAATGATATACAAAATTGATTTCAGGTTTTAAGAAAACACAATCACCTTATTTGATGTTGAGATATATTTTGTTTTCCTTGAAATATTTTAAATTAAAATTTTGAATAAGAACACAGGGGGTCTATTTCAAACCCTCCAAAATAATGCAAAAGCAAAAAAATTCGCACAAGTAAAAGTTAAGTAAAAACTAAAAACTAATGAATCCTTTTAATCCGAATTTTGTGGAAGTTCACAAAAAATGTGTTCTGACCTTTAGCGTCTAGATATATATTAACTTAAAAGTCAAAAGCGATTAAATCTTGTGTTTGCGAAACTTTCACCTCATAAACTTTTTTGATTTTGTTTCTGTTTTGTTAAATTGTTAAAAAATTTTGGCGAAATATTGTAAAAAAAAAGATTTTTTCGAATCAGTGATTTTCGCTTTGTCGACAAAAGTATTTCGCCGAATTTTGCGTTTTTCTAATTTACAGTTTTAATGTCTTTGATGTAATCTAGGGTTTGGTGATTTGATATCAACAAAATCAATTAGTTTGTCAGATCAAATAAACAAAAATATGACAACAAGCACACGATAGCGACAAAAATTCTGCGAAAAAAGCGAATGCAATTAATCGCTGCATTAAAGTTTTAAAGGCTACCATACAAAATAAAAGCTTTAGCTTTGTCCTTATTAAACATTCATCTCGCGATCAGAAGATTAACTTAGTTCTCTCATATCGCGGTGATCACGTTATAAAAATGAGTGTTATGTACTTAGATTACAAATTTATCGCTCGATAAAATCTACTGGTGATTCTACAAAGAAAAATGGCTTTCAGAAATGAAGACTTTTTTTTATTAAATTTAGAAAAAAATACACATTTTTCCTGAATTCGATTTGTAGGATTCTTCGTATGTATATGACGCGGTGCGATTTAATAACAAAAATTTGCGGCAATTCTAACTCATCGCGCGATTGTTTCGAGACTTTATTTAGGAAGTTGTTTAATTTTTTCACCGTACGATTAGGTGGCGCGACGGCTGGGGGGCAAATCACACGACCGCACGATGGATAGAATTTACCACAAAGCATTGTGTTGTCCGCAGCGAAAAAATAATAAACGGTTCGTTTTAGGCAATAAGTCGCAGCGATTTTTTTCCGTTAGAGTGATGAGTATTTTTTTTTTTCATTTCACGGCTAAAAAATTCGCTGTGACTATGTACGAATCTTTCGTTTCGTCTTAAATTCGCACTTTTTTTCCTCGTCAGTTATAGAAATTCTTTGATATTCTTTTTTATTTGGAATCAGAAACAGAAAAAAAGCACCCAGTTCCCTTCAAAAGTTCCAAGAAATGTTCTTGCCCAAGGTCTTTCTTCTCTGAAATTTAGAGATATGCTGTGGCATGAACACTATTAGAAATCGAAGCTCCACACAAAGTCCTGTTGTTGAAAATCTGATGAAACTATTTTCACTCTTATTTGACAAGTCTTGCATCTGAGGCTCTGATTGCTGTTCCGACTCGTATCATTCTCATGACAATCAACCCACACGATCGGCTATTTTTACTTGCGATTATAGGTACTATAAGGCAAGTTATGCATTCGTAAAAAAAAAAAAAAAATTTCTAACAATCAAACATGACATTACGATGATAGAAGAGTCGAAAAAAGTGGGTCCGACAATTCTGTCTGTCTGTCTGTCCGTCCGTCTGTATTGGCACCTACAGCCTAATCGGCTGGACCGATTTGCTTCAAACGTCGACGTGACTCCTACAGAGCGGTTTTTGGAATTAATTTTTCTCAAAAATGGCTCCTACGATTTTGATAAAACTATCTGAATAGTGTTTTACGTGCAAACTTTATGTTTTGGTTGGAATAGATTTTTCAGGAAAAGTCTTATAACGGCACCTCCCATATAACCGGTTTTTTGAAATCCGATTTTCTCGTAAGCCACTTGACGGATTTCGATGAAATTTTCAATGTAGAAGCCCTTTTATAAAAGAAATAATATGAATTCTTAAATTTTTCAAACAAAGTTTTTTTGAGTTTTTTTTTTTAAGTTTCAAATTTTTTGTTTTTATTTTTGTTTTTTTCCAAAAACGGTTTAATCTATATTTTTTTAATTTTAGTTCTTTAATAAAAACTACAAAGTGCTAGAAGTTGGCATACTCAATAAATATTTGGAATATATTTTCGAAAAGTTTTTCAAAAAAACTGGTCGAACGATTTTGAAATTTTTTTTTGTAAAAATTCAAAAAAGAAAAAGAGATTTGATGGCTTACTTCGTACGACCCAGTCGTGCACTTTATTTTATTGTGCATTTCTACGAATTATACCAATAATTAGGGTAGGGTACAAATTCGTTAATGCGAAATTATTTTTTCATTTATTTCATAGATAGTACGTAGAACTCCCCCCCTAATACTTTGTTCGTATTTTCATCTTAGTTGTGCGGTTTTTTCATATATATTTTGACAGGAAGTACGAAACTAAGACGAACACAGACCTTTTCTTGTCTAGTTCATGGTTTAGTGCACAAATAGCCGGAAGTGCACACTTACGACAGCACAACTGCATCATGTATATGAGCTCAATAAGGGGGAAACACGGATGAGTTTAAACTGTTTCGTCAATTTTACAATTTTATTTTAAATTTAGATTTTGTAAAACTTGAGACCAGAGCAACATTTCTCAAAGTAAAGTTTATATTGACGTTGTTTAAGATAAGCTGTCCGTGGTGCTTCGCCGAAAATATTCCTCACAAGGATTCTCCTATACATCTTCGTCTCTAATTTTCTATCAGTTCAACCGTAAATCATTGTCAATGGCAGAAACTTGGTTTACTTTCGGACATACTCGCATTATACGAAATCACAAAATCAAAATAGCATCTTAATTAAATAACTATCTATCTATACACACAACACATCGGGTATAAGAGGTACAAGGAAAGATAAGATCAAAACTGATTGGCGTTCAAAACAAAAACATTCCCGAAAATTTTAAGCCAATTATATCCTTGAAATCAATTTACTGATGATAATCCTACTACCGTGACGTCTACCCACACATATACAACATACATAGCACTAGTGCTGAAATCAACAGCATAACATTCTTCAATTAACCAAAGTTTCCGTTCCTATACTTCAAATAATTATCCACACAATTGTTTTGGATCCCCGGTTATCTCTAACAAATACATATACATATATAGACACGTACGTTTAGGGTAGGTATTATATATGTGCAGCATCAGTCACTTTTCATCTAAGCGTATCCTAATTCTCTATATAATCCTTCTGTACGGAAATCCTATTCAAATTAAATTAGTTCAGCGATTATCCTATCCGGCCGCATGCAACCACTCCGGATCATCCGTATTTGACCGTAGATATCAGAATGTCCTTCCTAAAACTATATATATATATAGTTACACACACACGCATAGATTGAGGCGCGTAGTGTTTTAGTTAATGAAGGATGAAATTTCAATTAGAATAACCAGTAGGAGGACATTTGTTGTGCAATTAGTTAACGAACATTATAATGAAACTTACCCTCGACAACACACATTGGCATCAATGGTCGTGGGTCGATCCGGTAGATCCGGTTGGCTTGGTGTGGTACTATGCGGTGCGGTATGGTGGTAACACACAAAGAGAATATTATTGGCATTTTGGAGAGATGAACGAGTGGCATGCCTTACAATTTTAGTAACAAAAAACAAAACAAAAAAAACAAAAAACAAAAACTACAAAACACAAAAGGATATTCTATTTTGTCCGCCCCCTCTCCTTCCTCCACTGTCTGGTGGCTCTGTTCAAAAGTTTAATCTTATGCAATAATAAATTCAACTGAAACAGAAATCCATGTTTGTGGCCGTCGAGGACACTTAATCCCAATCAAATCCATAGTTATAGGGTGGCAGGCAGGAATGGGTGGCTCTCAGTAATAGAAATGTGTTGTTCCAAAGTGCGGATCCTCTTCTATTCTGTATACGTATGTATTTTAATACCAAAATGGCAAAACTGCAAAACGCAACCTATTAAAGCGCAAAAGCCAAAGGAAATTACTCTAATTAATGGAATTAATTTTCAAACTAATGCCGGAGGGTGGGTGTCCCCCCGAATCACCCAATCTAAACTCTTTGGCGCTTTTGTGCTTGGGCGCGTTTCGTTTATTCGCTTGGATATACAAATACATGCTTGCATATAGAGTTGAAAAACTTGGTTACTGACAGCTCTATGAAGGTGTTGAGAGCTCTTGGACCGGGAAAAAGGATATTGCCAACACTATTTACTGGAAATTGGCTAATTAAATTACATTTGACATGTTTTTCGAAAAAGTATTCTTTATATCTGAGTCCTGATTGGTTGCTCAAGGGATGTCTGATTTGAAGGGTGATTTTGATGAATGAGCGTTATTTAATAATTATTTCGATGCACAGGAAATCAATATTTGCTGATGCATATATTGCTGATGCATTTTTTTTTAAGGTGCAACTTTTTTTCTATCGCCTCAACTCGCATCAGCTGACCGTGTAGGTGTAGCAATTATACATGGTTTTCCAATAAGAGGTGTTATTTTGATATTCAAAGAAAAATTACATTTTTTGAAATAAATAACAGGATGTTTATTTCAGCGCAAAGGAGAAAGTATGCCATTAATAACGGAAGACAATATCAGCCAAATAGCCGCCATGGCTACGCTTACACAACAATATTCTTTTCATGAAATTTTCCATCACCAAATTGCAAAGTGGCTGCTGTATGCCACCAATATAACTTCACGAAATCCATATTTGAGGTCTTGAATTAACGCTGGGCCGTTGGCGTAGACCTTATCTTACAACTGGCCCAAAATTAAGAAGTGGCAAGGTGTTAAATCACAAGATCTCGGTGGCTAATTGCGATGACCTCTTCGAGAGATAACACGGTCCGGGAACTCTTCCCGTAAAAGATCGATAGTTTCCTTACTTGTGTAGCACGTAGCGCCGTCTTGTTGAAAGTAAACGTTGTCCAGATCAACACTATCCAATTCCGCCATACAAAATTATTAATCATCTCTCGATAGCTCAATCCATTCACCGTAGCTGTTGCTTTAGCCTCATTTTCGAAAAAGTAAGGTCCCGTCGGCCCATAAACTGCACCAAACAGTTACTCGTTGAGGATGGAGAGGCTTTTCAACAATAAATCTTGGTTTTTCCGATCCTAAGATGAGACAATTTTGCTTGTTGACGTAGCCACCGAGGTGAAAATGGGCCATATCAGTCAAGATGATTTTTTTAAGAAATTCCGGATCATTTTCATGCCAAATTTTCACCTTTTTATAGTGAATTTTGACAATTTAAATACGTCGTTGAAGCGTGTATCGTTTCATTTTTATTATTGGCGTAGTTTTTATTTGTCAAATGTCAAAAAATTACAGCTTCAAAAGTACACCTCTTATTGGAAAACCCTTTACAAAACGGAGGTGCCTGCTTATCCTCTAACTCTTTCTAAGCCGCTCAATCTATTTCAAAACGGTTTTCATCATTATGTAGACTATTTTTCCCGGAAGGTTTATAGTACTTAAAGAAATTTGATAGGTGGTTGGCCCTAATTATAATTTAAGTGAGTTGAGTTACGTATCTAAAAGTATGCAAATGCCTATGAGCCGTTAGATTTACTAGAATGAAATGAGACACGCCTGTTGAGCATGGAGAGCCTTATTATAGTGTCAGGGTGATATCTCCTTCAAAAACCCGCAAACTCAAAATATCGAATAAAAATAAAACACTGAAAAATCAAAAATCGGAAAAGTGAAAGTTCGAAAATTGAAAATGCGAATTAAATTGGTACCTATTGAGATTTGAGAAACTAAATGATTCATGGATATTGGTTAGAGTGTATCAAGTCGTCTAGTTGATTCCTATGTCACTAGTTTTCTTGGTCAATAGTACCTGACGTCAAAATCGGCTAATAAATAAGAATTTTTGAAAATTGCAACCGCAGCGCCACATACAGGAAAAATTCAAATAGCCAAAATTACTCCTTACAACATTAGCTATCCTCCAGTGAAAATCCCGTCAAAATGGGTTTAGCCGCTTCCGAGAATAGCCGGAACAAACAGACAGACAGACAAAATTTTTTTAAATTGCGTTTTTGTTATAACTACCGTATATACTTTCATACGCATCTAGTAAAAAACTGATATTTTGAAATTACACTTCATTTTTATTTATGTGTATAGATAATAAGTGTGCGTTGTTGAAAATATCAAATTATTGTTATTAAAGTATTGAAGTTTGTTTTTTTTTATTATTTTTGTTTTAATTATTCAACTAAAATGTGCTTATTTATTAATTTAATTAAATTCAATTTTGATTCGAATTCGGTTTTTGTGTCATGGCGTCGATGTCGTGTCGGTATCGGTAGAGCAGTGCGTGTCGGTGGCTCAGTGTGGTGGAAAAGAGAATTGGCTTTTTTTTGACAAGGTGAACTTCTGCAGTTGGTGCTTTTGGATTGATGAAGTGAAAAAGGTAAACAAACCATTTTTTTTTCTTATCACTATATTTTTTTTTCTAGGTTAGATCAGTTTTGTACAAAATATTTTGTGAAAATGTTTTCTGGGATTCAATGTGATTGAGTAATTTCTTGTATGATATTTTTATTTAAATCGAAATTAATATTAAATCAACAAGTTTGCTGGTGTTGTAAAAAAAATAAAATGCACGACTGGGTCGCACGTACTTGCTCTGTTGGTGCAATAGTACGATGAAAACAAAATTTTCGATCAATAAGAACAATTCATTTTTGAAAAATTTGGTAAAAACCAAAAAAAATTTGGCTAAAACTGGAAAACTCGATATACGGGAGGTAACGTTAAGAAACCTTTAATATTTAAAATTAAGACGTTATCTTTTGGGTGTTATAAATGATACAAATGTCCACTTATGGGTTATGGCCTAATTAATAATACTGTTAAAAGCAATTTCCGCTATTATCATGTATAGCCAAAAACTAAAAATGCAGTTTTGTTTGAAGTATTCTATGTATGTTACATACAAAGTTTCATAAAAATCGGGCTAGCCTTTTTTGAGTAAATTAGAAAAAATGAAAAAATTGGCCAAAATCAAGTGGCTCTTTGTATAGGAGCCACCATTTAAAAAACAGAAACTGAAAAAAAATCAATGCCATCTGATAGGATACTTTAAGGAACTATACCAAACAAAGTTTGAGTGAATTCGATCCAACCGTTGACAACTTATGGCCATTTGAAAAAAAGCCGTTAAGAGCAGATCTCCGTTATTTGCATTTTTAGCCAAAAACTAAAAACGCAGTTCTCTTAAAAACACTAAAAGAATATAACACACAAAGTTTAATCAAAATCGTTAGAGCCATTTTCGAGAAAATTAGAAAAAACCAAAAAAAGTTGGCTAAAACTCAACGGCTCGTTGTATGGAAGCCACCGTTTAGAAAGGCTTCAGTGAAAAATTTACTAAACCATCCTATAGAACACTATTAAAAACTGTGTCAAACAAAGTTTTAGTTGATTCAATCAAGCCGTTGTGAACTTATGGCTATTTGAAAAAAGCCGTTAAAACCTGATTTTCGTTACGACCATTTGAGGCAAAAACAAAAAACGCAGTTTTTTTAGAAATGCTTAAAGTAAGCTAAATTATAAATTTAATCAAAATCGTTAGAGCCGTTTTCGAGAAAATCCAAATTGAAAAAAACCGTTACTTGAAAGGTACCAGTTTGAGCCGGGCTAAAACAAAATAAAAAAAACCTCGACAATGGTTTTTCTTCAAACTGCTATATACCAAGTTTGAAGAAAATCCGTCAAGCCGTTTAGGCTGTAGCATGACGTGAAAAAGCGCACATCCGCACATCCGCACATCCGCACATCCGCACAGACGCACAGACAGACCGACGGACGGTATGGCGAAAACCACTTTTTTGGGCTTCTCTATCATCGTAATGTCATGTTTGATTAAAACCTCGATTTTTTTTTTCTGCACGAAACCAATACTTGCCCTATAGAGCAAGTAAAAATCAAAAACAAAGTCGTTCACAGAAAATGCAGGATATTTTTTCTGAAATATGTTCCGAGTGGCCTTAGTTTTTGACAAGAAGTTTCTTATATTTGTTTAAAAAGCAGGCATCCGTCACTCCATGAAATAAAATTCTTCTAAATCGTAGGTACCTATGTACGTTGTTCAATTACTTCTAGCGGAATAAAAATAAAATCGTTTGGCTTTGGCACGTCTAAAGTTAAACATTTGTATTATGTATTACTGACACAAAATTTTAGACTCGCAGCTCGCTTCTAAGCCTTGCTTCCAAGATGGTATCAAAATTGACAGCCAAATATTACGAGTTTCGTAGTTTCTAAACCCACCTAAAAGATGTTAACAACAGAGCCCGATAGAAGGGTTTAAGCATTCCACAATTTGAATTACAAAGCCAATCCTATATTGACATGTTCGAACTTTGATACCCTTTATAAATTCTTTTGTGACATTTAATCGTTGCTCAAACAAACTTTCTTCGAGAAAATTGCATGTCAACTTCTGCTTTCCATGTTAAGGCAAAGAAAAATACATTGACTCTATCTATAAAACGCACCACAACCCCTCTTTCCCCACACGATATAACAAAAGCAGTACCTGCATTATTTTCGTAAAAGATATAGATAGTCTTAAGAAAATGAAAACACCCTAGTTTTCGAATTCGCATTGTTTTCAAACTATAGTATTCACAGATAACCTCGTACACCAACTAATTTAAGGAAATTAAAATGTTTCCATATCCTTCGACAAGCTATCTATCCCTCCACTTTGCTCCTTTCCATTCTGCTATCGTTAAAAATAGATCACAAATATATATGCAGCAGTAAGGTTTGCAAAACTAACAGTAGTTTATCGATTACGAATTCAATTTCCATGGTAAGGAAAACTTTTGCAAGTTTTGACACACTGGAGTAGATTACGAAATGTCAATCGGGAGTATGCATTGCACGTATACCTTTACCACTACAACTATCTAGTATAGTATACATTTGTCTGGAGATCCTGTAAAACCAATTAGACACTACTTGCGTTGAGGGAGGAGATTGACATTTAAAGCATTTCATTTGTGTTTGCAATTTTCATTTCTCTTCGATGAGGGAATTTTATCCTTTTTCTTACTTAACTGTACAAACTATTTACTCTATGTACGAGTAGATAAATATAACGGTGTATATAGGTTAGAAGATGCATCCAAAATGTAAGTTAACCTTGGTTGATGTCTAAACTATATGATGTATGCAAGTGTGTAAGTGTATGTATTTGTCTTAGGTAATTATTTCCTCTAAAAGTAAATTGAATGGGGAGTAGTTTTTGTATTTGTTCATGATTTGATCCTGGATGATGCAGTTTGAGAATTTCATATTCTGTCTATAGTTTTGGGACTTAAAAGTAATTCCTTCTGGGATGCATACCTAAATCGATTATTATTTTCTTTTCTTGTCTTTCTTTGTTCCACTGGCATTGTTATTACTCGAACTCATTTTCGAGATTATGTGTGGATGGGAAATTCAAGGAAAGCATCAGTAGGAATTCCTCAAGGTATACGATTCATTTATTTTCAAAGGAATTTAGTATTACTCGTAGATATATGCACAGGGTGTGTCATTTTATTGTGTGTATGCTTGTACGCTAAATTTCAAATGAAGCACGAAGTAATGCATTTTTATAATATTCGTAGTGATGATGAGACCATTTTAATAGTATTTTGTATTTTATGTTATTCCATTTTAGTCTTTCTTCTTTCTTTCTTTAAATACCTTCAAGGTAAAATGTTGTGGTAAAATGTCCTATAAACACATCGATTTCATTAGGTACTATTGTAGGCAAGCAAAAGAATTACGGCCAATCTCGAAAACTATAGATCCAATTTAAGTGAAATAATTATGATAGCCTTCCATACTTTAATACCAATGTTTGAAACTTTTTTGGTTATACGCTGCCATTTTTGTGTGCATCAATGTGTCCCTACAGACTTCTGACGTCCAAAACAGGTTTGAGCGAGCCTGCCAAGCGAAACGTGATGACTGAGCAAGGATGCCGGCAAGATATAGTTTTTCGGATGGGTGCCGCAAGGCACTATTTTGTCGTCGACGCCATTGCTCCACAATCTCTCGCCCAAGACTGCTTACAGTTTTGCCGACGACTGCACCCTCAACCACTCATATTCGCTTCCAGATTCATAATCCTGTTTTTGGATGTCGCAGTGCAACGGTAAAGCTCATAAATTCGGATATTTGGCAACATTGTCCAATAGTGATACTCAAGGCCCGATCCAGTTTTTCCGCCGCCCTGGCAAAAATTTAATTTGCCGCCCTTTGCAATGAAAACATATATAGATAAGTTATAAAAATGTTTTTGCAAAGATTGTTCGATTTTTGAGCGACTTTTGAAAAGTGGAGGTTATCTTTCTTTGTTGGAGTTGTATTATATTCACATCCATAATATTAGTGAGATAATTCTTCTTAACGAGTATATCAAATTACATAAGTGTATGTGTCATGCGTGTATTAGGTACGTGTACATATTTGTAAATTTCTCAGACCTACTGATAAGATTTAAATAATTTTTTTCATTGACTTACAAACTCATGAAAATCGGTTCAGCACCCAAGTAACATGGTTGGAGCTGCTAGTAATTAAAATAATAATAATTAAATAGTATTAAAATATTATTATGCATTTCAAAGACTACATTTTAGATAAAAGATAATGTTTAAATATTTAAATTAGTGAAGAAGTAATTCTATTACAAAATACAAAATGGTAGAATTGAACACAATAGTAATAAAGTAAACAAACCAATAAAATAATAATTAAATTAAAATAATTAAATAAATAATTATTTTAAAGTACTTTAAATCTCGAAAATAAAATAAATTATCATGATAAAATAAAATAACATGAGCACTTTTCATTTATTCTCTTTATGGAAAAAAAAATATTCAAAACAAAAAGCACAGTCACCCTGTTATATATAAAAATATTATTCGACTCAAGCCCAGCGCAAAAATGGCCGCAATTATTAAAAAAGTAGTACGAAAGGTGAACTTTGAAACCATAGCTTTTTGTTCCTCTATGTGATCGTCTTCACACCCTTCACATATAAAACTTTTGGCGGCAAATATGCCTCTAAAATGTCTGCCACTGCTTACTAAGGTGTTTCTTCTTCCTTCCCTCTCAAGGTTTTAAGATTCCGAGTACAAAGCATATGAAAACTATTTGTATCACCAGGCGCTCAGAAAAACCAGGAAGCCTTTTATTTTTGCCGATAATTTGAAACTGGGTGGAACTACTTTCCATTCTTTCTTTCTTTTGATATTCATGTCCTACTTTGGAGAGACATATTTGCCGCCAAAAGTTTTATATTTGAAGTGCGTGATGGCGATCACAAAGAGGAAAAAAAAGTTACGGTTTCGAAGTTCACTTGTCGCACTGCTCATATTACAATGTAATGCTTTCACTTACTCCGTTTTATCTGATAAACAAAAGAAAGTAAGAAAAAGGCTTTTTATTGGGTAGGGTCAGTGGCGGCCATTTTCGCGGTGGGCTTGAGTCAGGTAGTATTTTTATATGTGTAACAGGGTGACTGTGCTTTTTGTTATATATTTTTTTTCATAAAGAGAAAAAATAAAAAATACTCGTCCTTTTTTATTCTATCTTAATAATTCCTTTTATTTTTCAGATTTAAAGAAGGTTCTTTAAAATAGTTATTTATTTTATTTTTATTGAATTGGTTTGTTTCCTTAATTAATTCTGTACGGTTACTTCGACCATTTTGTATTTTGTTGTGGAATTATTCCTTCACTCTTAAAAAAGGTTGTTTATTTCAACTGATTTCCTTTTTATGATTTAAATTTTTAAATATTATCTTTTATCTAAAATGTAGTCTTTGAAATGCATAATAACATTTTAACACCATTTAACATTTTGCCCCGTTTTGCTTGTATCGCAAAAGGTCCATCGTTTCTACTACGGCACTAAATTCAGACGCTGCTGAAGCTACGTAGCGTCTACCATAAGCTTCAGAAAATTCATTACGGTTTTAGTTTTATAGGGCATGTGCTGAACAACGACACAAAGAGGGAATTTCGTAAATGGAATTTGGGAAATGCATAATTATGACACTGACACATTCAGAAATTGGTAGATTTCTTCTAAAAAAAATCGAAATTCTTTCTGAGTTATATATTTTCCCCCTTGATGTTGTTGAGGAAACAAGTAAAATTATTTTGGAAACGTATAGCTTTTTTTTTTAGTCCTCAATTTTAAAATTTGTTCGCCCTTCAAATTTGCCGCCCCGGTATTCAGAACCCTTTGTGCATCGGTATCTCATATTATCTCCTAACCAACTTTGTTTTTACTCTCGTTTTGTGTTAATTCATGTTAAAGGTTATTTACAAGCCTCCCTTTAATTGTTAATATTAAGAAATCAAAAGAAACAATATTTTTATTTTTGAATGAATGAATTAATATTTTTATATATATTTTTTTTAAATCCTTGAAAAAATGTCTCCTTTTTGAGCTCCGAATAGCTTGTAACTGTGAATAAAAACCTTTCATCCGAAATCACTCACCCATTAAATTCATTGACATTTATTATTATTTATGCGTACCCTAATAGTAAAGTTCCTAAAAAAACATAGATACTTTGTCAAAGAATTCTAATTTATCAAAAAGTGAAGTGCCAGACAAATTATTAGATTTAATTCGAATTCAACAGAATTTATAAATTACATTAAAAAATTCCTGCGTAAAGCAAGCCTTATTGTGATTAAATATAAATTTTCCAATAAACACGCACAGGTGATAAATTATTCATAAAAGTGAAATAAATATAATTTAAAATATCAATATCCATAACACCGTGTTTCGCTATAAATTATTTGTATACACATCACAAAAAAAAAAAAGCATTAAATAATTTTCACATACGAATAAAAACAATATGTCGCCAAAAATATCCCTAATTCAATCATAATAAAATAAACATTATAATCAGGACGTGTACAATATTCCTGTACACTTGAACAATTATTGTTTAGTAGGTCGGAATTGTATTGTAACATACACACCGCACCGTGTCCACCACCATGGTTCACTGTAAATTGTCCACATTGTTCGCAATCAAATTTTTAACGAAGGTAACTTTACTGGCTTCTCGGAAATAATTTTCAAACACACATATTCCACCGCCATTTTAGAAATAATTTTCAAATAAACTCTAATTTAACAAAACAATGAACACAAATTGTCTGTTTAACATCTGGAAAATTTCATAATAATGATTTCCATATAATAACAACAGGAAGTGGAAGTTGAAAAAAAAAAACAATCATGGCGGACATTTTATGGTGGCTTAGAGTATGGTATAGTTGCAGTGCGGTGTTCGTATTCCCCATTGATTTACCTTATTGCCCGGTGCACACACAAAAGGGATCAAATCTGACAGGGCGGGCGCTTTGTGAAGAGACTTTATTCACAGATTGTTGGAAAATAGTAAGCAAGGATGTTGCAATTGCAATTACAATCTCTCCAAAGGAATAAGCTCGCTCGCACACTACCATAACTATTGCACGCTATATCGTCGGTCGTTGGAACAAAGCATGAATTCAGTTTGAAACTAGAAAACTATATATGTATAATGCATATGTATGCATGATGGAGGAAATATGGGTAAATAAATTAACCTGCAGGTTAAAGCAGAGGTTTTGTGATATTGGCCAAAAGGATATATGCTCAAAAAAATAGCAACAATAACTAAAAAAAAAATATGTGTATTTTAACAAACAACATAGAAAACACAACGAAGGTAATCTTTTGGCTTCGTGTTCATGAACTGGAAAGAAAGTCATTTTCAAAGGATCTCTCTCTCTCTTCCACAGAGAATATATCCTCCCCGTTCGAAGATAAAACATGCAAAAGTTCCCAAACGAACCGAAGAACAAACCAAAGGAGACTTTTCTTTGCCTTTTCACTCATCTATTTGTGTTTTTTTTTTCTGGGTGGAATTTTGCTCAAACAAAACAAGTGCATGCATAAATCCGTTTACTTTCATACACAGCTATATACAGACACAACTGTTTATACATAAATTGAAAGAAGGATCAAAATTGATGCTAACTATGATGTGTGTGTGTGTGTTAGTGAATAGTTTGCAGGATTTTTGTTTAAGTTTTATGAATATAATTTGAATAATTTATTGATGCTGCTGGTTGGTGCCAAAAATTGTGACTGTTGCTGAAGGACTTTATGTCAAAGGGATTTTGCATATTTCTTGTGATTATAACAAAAGGGTAATCCTGGGGAGACATACGGTATCACATGAAATTGGCACGAAGATATTAAAACTAACAGATATTGGGTATAGATATGTATAATCTACCCAACTCTGGGCATTAGCTTTCGGCATTTGTGGGTGTGTCTTTTGTCAAAAATTCAATAGTTTTACTACCAATATTGATGTTTAATCCTGTTTTTGACACAGACAACTTAGAAATCCTCATCATATGACATCTTGTGGTAATTTGACTCCCTTTCAATAGATAGGATAAAACTACTTCAAATTATCTTTAAAATACTATCAAATCAAAATTAAAAAACATTTATTGTAAATTCTTAAAGAGGAATCTAACTTGATGAACTAAATTTTTGTTTCTCGAGATTTAGTTTATGATTACAGATTTCAAACTATTCACTTAAGCTTTAAGTTAAACCTTACAGGTACTTATCCAACTGAGTATATTCCTGGAGAAAGTTTTGTTCAACAAATTTAAGGGTTTTTGTAATGGCTCTTGGTTACGTTACACAATACCACAAGAGAGTCCCTTCAAATCTAGAAATAATGGAGAAGGACCAACATTGTACGTTTTTATTGCTTTTCTGACCATTTTTTTAAAGTGCCTTACCCGTGGCTGCTAAACTTGGTCAAAGAAATGCAAGCTATTGGGTATTCCGCAAAAGATAGAACTGATCCCGGTCTAAAATTATTATAATATGGATTAATGGATTTACATGGCAATAGTCAGACTGTTTCTGACATGTATAAATTTGATCTGGTGGCAAGCGACAGAAAAAGCTTCCAACCTAAACACGACTATTAAAGGAATGCTTACGCACCACCGCGGCTATGAGAATATGCCCAACAGCAGTAGTAAACACAATATGACACTCTAAACTTTTTTACTTTTTTACTTAAAAAAAAAAAAAAATAGCTTCATGAAATAAATCTTAGAGGTCTTGCATCGACGCACGCTGGGCTGGTGTAGACCTTATCTTTCACGTGGCCCCAAAGGAAGAAGATCACAAGATCTTGGAGGGCCAATCGTGATCGTCTCTTCGGGAGATAACACGGTCCGGAAACTTTTCCCGTAAAAGGCCGATGGTTTCGTTGCTTGTTCCGGCCCTTAAAAATTATTATTCATTTCTCGATAGCGCGATCCATTCACCTTAGCTGTTGCTCCAGCCTCATTTTCGAATAAGTAAGTTCCCGCCGGACCATAAACCTGACCAAACAGTTACTCGTTGAGGATGGAGAGGCTTTTCAACAATAAATCTTGGGTTTTCCGATCCTAAGATGAGACAATTTTGCTTGTTGACGTAGCCACCGAGGTGAAAATGGGCCATATCAGTCAAGATGATTTTTTTAAGAAATTCCGGATCATTTTCATGCCAAATTTTCACCTTTTTATTGTGAATTTTGACAATTTAAATGCGTCGTTGAAGCGTGTATCGTTTCATTTTTATTATTGGCGTAATTTTTACTTGTCAAATGTCAAAAAAGTACAGCTTCAAAAGTACACCTCTTATTGGAAAACCCTTCACAAAACGGAGGTGCCTGCTTATCCTCTAACTCTTTCTAAGCCGCTTAATCTATTTGAAAACGGTTTTCATCATCATGTAGACCATTTTTCCCGGAAGGTTTATAGGACTTAAAGAAATTTGATAGCTGGTTGGCCCTAATTATAATATAAGTGAGTTGAGTTACGTATCTAAAAGTATGCAAATGCCTATGAGCCGTTAGATTTACTAGAATGAAAAGAGACACGCCTGTTGAGCATGGAGAGCCTTATTATAATTTCATATCTCCTTCAAAACCCCGCAAACTCAAAACTTCGAATAAAAATAAAACTCTGAAAAATCAAATATCGATAAAGTGCAAGTTCGAAAATTGAAAATCCAAATTTAATTGGTTTTGAGATTTGAGAAACTAAATGACCAATGACCCTGCCGGACCATAAACTGCATTTATTTATTGCTTTTTTTTTTGCTTTTAAACAATAAATCTTGAGTTTTTCGAGCCTCAGATGCTACAATGTTGCTTGTTGACGTAGCCAGCGAGGATATAAATGGGCCCCATCAGTCAAGATGATTTTTCGATGAAATTCCTGATCATTTTCATGCGTTTCAAGGACCCAATCAGCAAAGACACGGCTTTGTTGATGATGATTGTTGAAGCGTGTATCGTTCCATTTTTAGTAATGGTTCTACTCTTGTCAAATGTCAAAAAATTACAGCTTTAAAAGTGACAACTACCGAAGTAGCGGGCTATTGAAAATAACACCTCTTATTGGAAAACACTTAACATTTGTTTGTATGATGACCATACTTGGCAGACGTAATATACAAGTAGCGGACAAATAAAAAAAAATTGCGCAGAGAGACCGGTGGACGTAGGTAAGGCGTAAGGGTCGGAGAATTCCTTAAACTTGAGCTGAGTTGGCTTTTAATAAAATATTGTCATTGTGAAGTTAGAAGTTTGGGCTCCCAGAATGCACGGTGGATATGGGTTGATTATGAAGAAGGTAGAGACGGAGAAGATTTTATGTGCTTATGCGAAATAGTGGTTAACTGGCTGAAAGCTGTTTTTAGGGTACCACACTGAAATCAAGATCAAGTTGAAGTATAGAAGAGTCATGTGTCGAAGGTATATTGCCTTAAAGAATTTAGTACGTGCCGTGAGCTTAGAGTGAGATAAAGCAATATTTCAATAAAAAGTAGAGCGCCTAAATGGCTGCCTTGCGGGACCCCACGAAGTAACAAAGAATGGATTGGTGAGGGCAGATCTAAGCGAAGACTATCATTTAGATCTAGATAAGAGGAAATCAATTAAAAAAAAGGCTCAAAACCGAGAGTAGATAGTTTGGAAAATATTTATATTGACAACCAAAGGAAGTATAAATTATTTATCGAGTAGATTGCGGGTGTTGTACCGGACCAAACTGGCTGACTTTGGTTTACATCGTGTGTCTAGTTTTTTTTTTTTAAATTCTGATTAAGAATGTTTATGCTATTTTAATTGAGGAATTAGGTTAGTTTTAACTGTTTTTTGAAACATCTCTGATTTGGTAATATCAACCGACTATGAAAACGAAAAACTTCAAGCCAGAAATTCCAGCTTCATATGAACATACATGTAATCGTTCCCATGTAATATCCAAGAAACAAATTCTACCAAAAAAACAACTATGTACTATGTTTGCTTCAATTATTCTATTCCTGGAGGCCCTCAGTGAACAAGTCTTAAAACATTATTTGAACAACCATTGTCTAGAAATTAATGACGAATAATGCATACAACTGTCGTACAGCTTTTATTCTGAACCGTTATTCTAACAATGTGTGTCTACTATGAGTGTTCGTCGTATCACAAAACAGCATAATCTTCTCATTATTCAAATTTATTTCCAAAAAAAAAGAAGAAATTATTTTCGTTCAACCAATGTCAGGCACAAAGGACACTATATTCTGTCTTTTTCGTTTTTGTATGTTCTGTTCGATATGTACCTACCATCCTGTGCCATCATCATCATGTATGTACCTACATAGTTTGTTCCAAAAAATAAAAGGAGCTCGGTGTAAAATCCCACAATCAGACAAAATTTGGTATAACATGGTGTTGGAATTCTCGAAAACACCAGATGACAAAACAGGCCAAGTAGGATCCATCTACATCTATACACATTAAGGCACGTCATCCATTCAAAAGCCCCTTCCTTTTTTGGTGGATATGACAGACAATTTCAATTTATTATACAAACTTAAATGCCACTCGCACCTAGAACCTTACGTATATTCATTATAGCGGGTGTCCTGGATGGTCGTCCTGCTAGCTAGGCTAGGGACACATATATGCCTATTCCAACACAAAATGGCCCGGTTGTGTCAGTGTGTGTGTTTGTCGTCCTTCACTCAAAATTCGTATAACTAACTAATTTTATAAAACATGGAATATATTTGGCGGAATTTATTCCAAAACAAACATATTTTCATGTATATCACGAACAAACACTTTATTTTAGGGTAATGTTTGCCATTCACATACAAAAAATACACCCCGAAAACACACATTCAATCTAAAATAAGGTAATGTTAGCTGCTGTGGTCTTTAATTTAATTCAAGCCCTTTTGTGCTATATTAGACCAACCTGTACTTATTATAGTGTACGAGTCAAGTTCCGCATGTTGTATTGTATATAGCTACAAAGGAATAAAGAGAATGAATTTATTTTAATCGATAACTAGGAAACGAAAGATATAATTAAGATAAATTATTTGACGGTGTAATGTGAACTTGGTGCGTAAGACTAATGGATTCATAAGAAGCACGTTTCGCAGTAATGAAAACAAAATATGGCTGTAATTACAAGTTACAAGCTGTCCAAAAGCTACACAATTTCAACATGGCACAAAATGGTGTAGTTTTGAGGGGATACTGGTGCGGGTGAGAGATGGGAAGGATAAGCAATTAATTGCTACACAAATTATTATATTTGTGTTTTTACTTTCTGCCTAAATGAGTGCTTGAATTAGTTCGGAAGTACCTACTTTGTTTTTTAAAATAATTAAAGTTTGACATACGATTTCAAAAATACACGTCCAGTGTAATTGAAACTAAATATTGCCATCAAGTGCAATAACCTTATTTTTAAAAATTAAATTAGTATGCATAGATGATTGTAAAGGATCCGCCAAATAACTTTTTTTTTTTTGAAAATGCTATAAAAAAAAGTACTGAATATTTTCTCAAATTTCTTTTTTTATTTGAAAGTACAATCCTTCCGGTTAATAATGGAAAATAATTTCATTCAAATGGCTGCCTCGGCTGGCCATGCAGTAGCCTACACGATCGGTCCAGTTTTTAAACACATTATCGTTCAACATGGCCCGATAACGATCGCCATTGACTGTAAAGGCCACTCCTTGCTCATTTTCGAAGAAAAATGGCCCAATTATGCCTCTGGATCAAAATCCGCACCAAACAATAACTCGTTTTGGGTGTATCGGCTTTTCAATGTATGTGTGGGCGGGTTTTCTGTGCCCCAAATGCGACAATTTTGCTTGTTTACATACCCGCCAAGATCAAAATGAGCTTCATCTGAAAATTTCCCAGCCTTGTTCAAGCGTATACACAACCATATTCGTTTAGCGGAAGGATAAAACTAATTATCTGTCAAATCAGACATGAGCTAAGTGTTACGTGTTACCATTCACGAAATAAGCACTAGTTAAACAAAAAAAAGTTAGATGGCGGACCCGTTACAAGGCAAAATTGATAGACGCGCTCATTGCGGATGACGTGTGGTTTTCAATCTGGCAATACTTTTTTCGGAGTTGGTCTTCTTGACAGCTGTCACTTGATTTATGCTCAGTTTGGGTTGCCATTTCATAATGAATAAACTTACTCCTGAACAAGGTTTGCAAATCGTGCAAATTTATTACCAAAATAATGGTTCTCGGTTCGCGTGACGCATCGCGCACTGCGTCCAATATTCCGTCGATATAATCACCCAGGAATTTATTCGAGCCAGCCGCGGCGGCCACTTGCCTCAAATTATTTTTAATTGGAAGATATACTGACCTTGTGGTCATACAACACAAAACAATGCAAACTAAACATTTGTAATTTTGTCGGTTTCTAGTTGAAAAATGGTTGCGTTTCAGTCGCGAATTATGTAGCATAGATGAATAGATCACTTGACTTAAAAAGAGTCCTACCGAAAAACCGATTTAAAATCGATTGCGATAGGTAGCATCACAAAAAGCCCTAAAAATTAAAAAGTCAAGCAAATATTTAACACCCTTCCTATGATTTAGAACTAACAGACGGTTACATTGAAACACGTCTGGTCACTGTCCCAAACCAACATTCAAAACTCTACCTTCAAAACTGCGGTTTTAGATTTACACTTGGCTACTTGCCTTTTGAAAAGATAATATTAAATAAATCTTTTCAAAGTTTTAAAATTTTTTAAAAATTATAGAATCTAAGATTTCAATAAGTTCAAAATCCAACTGAAAATTCCCAAACGAACTTTCAATCAAACATTAAATAATCATTGCATACTTTTTGCCAGTGCACGGCAGCAATGCATTAGTTTGCTGTCTGTGCTAATAACGTGTGGTGAAGTGTCAACAAGAAAGACAAAACAAGTTCAGTTTTTCAGGTGCGTCTCACGTGATCGGAGTGAATTTGACTTTATCGGTTAAAAATATAAAATTTATATTTTAAAATACGTTTTAAAGTAAATATTGCAAAAATAAATTTGTTCGTTTTGAGATAGAAGTAATTTTATTCGAAAAGTAAAAAAGTCGCGTGTTCGATTCTATTTTGTATAGTTTTTTTGTGGCGAATTTCGGTGTTTTTTAGTTTTTTAATGGTAAAGTATAAAGTATATTGGATATTATTTGTTTGTATTAAAAGAGTGTTGAAGAGCAATGTTTTAAGCGGTTAGGTCGGGGAAAAGATGAACCCAGTTCGACCAGAGACCAGTTGACGCTGAGCACCGCTAGCAGACCACGTCCGTGGAACTTTTAATTTCCATAACATCCATTTCCATATTAATTTATTAAACTATCCTAGTTTTTTTTACCACTTCACTTAAGCTCAAAAAATATCGATAGCTTCTATACCTGTCCTATAACCGAAAGGAAAAGCTTAATTTTAGCGAAAATAGATGTCCCGTTTCGTGGTTAAAACCAATCATATTTTTGACTTTTCACTGCTTTTTCGAGTTTCTTGATATCAACTGCACTAATTCTTCTCAAATTAATTAAAGTACCCACTCATTTCATTGTTGTAAGATTTGTTATTTTGAAATAAACGTGCCGCATGTATTTTTTTAAATCTTAAAATGAAATTTTTCATACTACAGGGTTTTCCAATAAGAGGTGTTATTTTGGTATTGAAAGAAAAATGACATTTTTTGGGATAAATGATCGGATATTTATTTTAAGGTAAAGAAGAAAGTATGCCATTAATAATGGAAAACAATATTAGATAAATGGCCGCCACGGCTACGCTTACACAACAATATCCTTTTCATGAAATTTTCCATCACCAAATCGCAAAGTGGCTGCTGTATGCCCTCAATAGCTTCATGAATTCCATCTACACCTTATCTTCCACGTGGCCCGCAAGGAAGAAGTCGCAAGGTGTTTAATCACAAGATATCGGTAGTCAATTGTGATCACCTCTTCGAAAGATAGCACGGTCCGGAAACTTTCCCGTACAAAATCAATAGTTTCGTTGCTGTGTAAACGTTGTCCAGATCAATACCATCCAATTCCTGCCGTACAAAATTATTAATCATCCCTCGATCGCGCAATCCATTCACCGTAGCTGTTGCTCGAGCCTCATTTTTGAAAAAGTTAGGTCCAATGACCCGCCGGACCATAAACCGCACCAAACATATACTCGTCGCGGATGGAGAGGCTTTTCAACAATAAATCTTGGGTTTTCAGATCCTAAGTTGCGACAATTTTGTTTTTCGACATAGCCACCGAGGTGGAAATGGGCCTCATTAGTCAAGATGATTTTTCGATGAAATGCCGGATCATTTTTATGCATTTCAAGGACCCAATTAGCAAAAACACGACGTTGTTGATGATCGGCCGGCTTGAGTTCTTGTGTTAACTGAATTTTATAAGCCTTAAGACCCAAGTCCTTATGAAAAACACTGTGTGATGAAGTTTGTTGAATGGACAAACCTGGGTTACTTCAACACTTTGGGCTACAGCAGCAATATCTTGAGCGAGGTGCACGGGTTTTGTTCTTCACATCGCTAACTTGTCCCAAGAGCTCAAATTTTTCCAACAATTTCTAAATTTCGGTCCGAAAGGGTGCTTCACGACGACCAAAAAATGTTTTAGTTTTAAGAACCGTCTTTGCCAAATTTTCACCATTTTTATTGTGAATTTTAATAATTTAAATGAGTTTTTGAAGCGTGTATCGTTCCATTTTTATTAATGGCGTAGTTTCTACTTGTCAAATGTCAAAAATTAAAGCTTCAAAAGGGACAAGTACCGAAATATCGGGCTATTCAAAATAACACCTCTTATTGGAAAACCCTCTATTTCTTATTTGTTGTCCCTAAAATGGCACGTGACAACATTCAAAAAATCTTTCATACAAATTTCAAGTGAATTAAAAATTGATTTGGAAACCTTCTTGGTAGGTGGTACTATGGTATTGTTTGGAACTATTGAAGACGAAAATCCATGGGTTCCAGATTCCAGTTAATAAAGGCTATCAAAAGTGAAATTCTATTGAAATGATGTCGTTTTGATAGACTTTTTCCTGAAAATTCGTGTAACGAATCTATTCAATTCAATATTACGTGGGCTTTGAGGCCTCTTAAATTCATAAGGAAAATAATTCGCCAATTACTTTTTCTTTTCCTCATAAATCCTTGCCCGGAGGCCTACAATTTTAATTTGTTTTTCGAAGACTTATTATCATTTGATGTTTTTTTTTCTCCCTCCTTTTTAATTATGTTTTCCTTGCCAGAGACAAATTGAAGAATTTTTGTGCAATTTTTTTTTTATATCAAACTAAAATGGTTGCCATTTTGCTTAAAAAAAACATTGTCCCAGTGGATTGTTGAAGCCAAACTAACAAAAAAAAATAATTTTGATACAAGAATTTTGTCTCGACACTTACTTCAGTATTTCACCAACCAACAAAACATTCTTTTTTATTTATTTCCTAAGAGATTCATAAATCAAAAAAAAAAAAAAATATTAAAAGGTCTCCATCGGGCGTTGGGGAATTTGTCCTCCCTATTTTCTTCGCATGCTTAAATTCTTTCATACTATTCGCTGATCGATGAACGAATTGGAAAATTGCTTTTCCAAACTTTTGTTGTGTTGTATAAATGAATGTCTCCTTTTTGAGGACATAAATAGGCTGAAATTGATAATCAATTTCATGAGAATAATACATACTATCTCTGGATAATAGATTATGTTTAATAATACCGCCTCCTTTTGAGGTTTCGTTGTCGACAAGTTTTAGTTTCGAACGGCTACACTAACGTCCGCCGCGCAGTGAGTCGTAGTCCTTCAAAAGCGGTTTGAGGCTCTCACATCAAAGTCTATGTTCTAACAAATTGAAAATCGTTAGCCTGACAAATGTCATGGTTGTATATCAAAGAACACAATAATACTGTGTAACTATCATTCCAAAAGGATAAGAATCAATCAGTGAGTTGTTCAATCTTCACGTAATTAAATCACCAGAATCGATTGATGTATTTGGAATCCTTACGCATAGAATTTGATATGAAAAGCCTCCTGAACATTCGAGAATTATGTTCGTTTTCATGAGATGTGAGCAAAGGACACGTCATTCACTATTTGGATGCACTAAGCCGCTGGACTGTATTTGCAATAAATAAATACATTAATACAAAGTTGGCCTAGATTTATTGATACACCATCATGATGTGAATAAGTCACATAACAGTTGTAGTTGGGGTTGGGTCTTTGATTAATTTTTGCAGTGCTATTTTTGAGTTTGATTAAAAAAAAGTCTTTTTGAGGCTAAGTTAGTTCGAGAATATGTAGTTGCCGTAATCAGGCAATCAGATGTCGTTATTTGTTTCACAAAACAGAAAGGATGTGGTAGACTTCTTTGTTTGGATTCTATCGTATGTTTCTTTCAGAACTTTACTCAATACGACCAACTTAAGTGTCCAGTCAAGTTTAAAAAAAACTGAAATTCGTAACAAACTTGTTACACAGTATTATTATGATGTCCTACAGAGGGGTTTTTGGAATCAGCATTCTAGCTCTAAGACTAACGGCACCTGCCATACGATTTTTACTGACAAATTTTTTTTTTTTTCAAAAAAACAATTCGTTTGATTTTGATAAGACTTTCTAAATTTTGTTTTTTTGTTTAAACTGTATGTTTTGGTTGGAATTAATTTTTCAGGAAAAGTCTTAAGTCATAACGGTACCTCCCATAGGACCGGTTTTTTCATATCAGATTTTCTGTAGAACGACTTACCGGATTTCAATGAAATTTTTGATGTGAAAGCTCTTTTATAAACGAAATACTATTAATTCCTAAATTTGCGAGTTTAAGAAAAAAGTTAATTTTTTTTTGTTTTTTTACTTGCTCTATAGGGCAAGTATTGGTTTCGTGCAGAAAAAAAAAATCGAGGTTTTAATCAAACATGACATTACGATGATAGAGAAGCCCAAAAAGTGGTTTTCGCCATACCGTCCGTCGGTCTGTCTGTGAGTCTGTGCGGATGTGCTTTTTCACGTCATGCTACAGCCTAAACGGCTTGACGGATTTTCTTCAAACTTGGTATATAGCAGTTTGAAGAAAAACCATTGTCGAGGTTTTTTTTATTTTGTTTTAGCCCGGCTCAAACTCGTACCTTTCAAGTAACGGTTTTTTTCATTTTGGATTTGCTCGAAAACTGCTCTAACGATTTTGATTAAACTTAAAATTTAGCTAACTTTAAGCTTTTCTAACAAAACTGCGTTTTTAGTTTTTGGCTCAAATGGTCGTAACGAAAATCAGGGTTTAACGCTTTTTTTTCAAATAGCCATAAGTTCACAACGGCTTGATTGAATCAACTCAAATTTTGTTTGACATAGTTTTTCATAGTGTTTTATAGGATGGTTTAGTAAATTTTTCACTGAAGCCTTTCTAAACGGTGGCTTCCATACAACGAGCCGTTGAGTTTTAGCCAACTTTTTTTTTGTTTTTTTCTAATTTTCTCGAAAATGGCTCTAACGATTTTGATTAAACTTTGTGCGTAATATTCTTTTAGTGTTTTTAAGAGAACTGCGTTTTTAGTTTTTGGATAAAAATGCAATTAACGGAGATCTGCACTTAACGGCTTTTTTTTTCAAATGGCCATAAGTTCACAACGGCTTGAGTGAATTGACTCAAACTTCGTTTGGCATCGTTTTTTATAGCGTTTTATAGGATGGCTTTGTAAATTTTTCAGTGAAGCCTTTCTAAATGGTAGCTCCCATACAAGGAGCCGTTCAGTTTTAGCCAACTTTTTTTAGTTTTTTCTAATTTGCTCAAAAATGGCTCTAACGATTTTGATTAAACTTTGTGCGTTATATTCTTTTAGTATTCTTAAGTGAACTGCGTTTTTAGTTTTTGGCAAAAAATGCTAATAACGGAGATTTGATCTTTTTTGAAAAACTTTTTTAAGACATTTTCCAAAAAAAAATATGCAAAAACATTAATTCACCTACAAGCTACAATTTTTGAAAAAAAATTAATGGGCAATTTTAAAACATGCCTTTAAAAATACAAACAAAATATTTATTACAAATATTGGTATGCAGTTAAATTGAGCTACTTACACTTTTATATGTGTGAAATTTCAAAAGTATCGGTTGAGCCGTTTTCGAGAGAGTCGAAAGCAAAAACAAAAAAGGTCCTATGGAAAGTATATATAGTTTTGAGACATTAAAAAAAAATCAGCCATTATGTAATTGGTTCTACCTAAACGGCTACACTGATTTTTTTCAAATCAAAATCGCTAGAGCCGTTTTCCAGAAAAATAAGATTTAACCTAACGGTTATATGGAAGGTACCGTTATATTTTGAGCTAATTTTTTTTTAAATTTACCCTCTGTACAATACCTAAAAAACTCTATATATACCAAGTTTGAAGCAACTCGGCCCACCCGTTTGGGTTGAAGGTGTCTATACATACATACCTACAGATAAAGACAGACAGACATACATACAAGGCGTTTTTCTTTTTTCATTCAGAAAAGAGCTCTGAACAGATTTCGAGTATATCGAGCTCGCTCTGAACGTCCTCTGAACCAATTGTGTTCAGAGCGCTCTGAACTATTTATGAAACGAATTTAAGAACGCTGTTATTTTTCTTTCTCATGCCAAATGAAAAACCTAAAAAAAATTGTTTTTACATTAAAAATACCTTTTTCGGCCATTTTAATTTTATTTATTATTTATTTCTTCATTTCATCAATCGAATTGCTTTGGAAGCGTCTCACTTTTGACGTTTATATTTTTGTTCAGCTTTTAGCTCAGTCTGCCCCATCTATTAATTTGGAGCTCGTAGAGCGCACTTTGAACACACTCTGAAGGAAAAAAGAAATACGAATTCTAAGCTCTGAACACTCTGAAGCAAAAAAGAAACACTTATTTTTTTTTTTTGACAACTCAGGCTCTGCTGTGAACTAAAAAAGAAAAACGCCTACAGACGGACCGAATTTTTGGATCATCTTTTTTTCCAAAATTTTAAGCCCCAAGACCAACTGTGACACATTAAAAAAATTTGGTGCGACCCAGTCGTGCACTTTATTTTCTATTATCAATCTAATCATCCACTGAAGTCATTTCATTTCATTTCATTTCATTTCATTTCATTTCATTTCATTTCATTTCATTTCATTTCATTTCATTTCATTTCATTTCATTTCATTTCATTTCATTTCATTTCATTTCATTTCATTTCATTTCATTTCAATTCATTTCATTTCATTTCATTTCATTTCATTTCATTTCATTTCATTTCGTTTCATTTCAGTTCAGTTCATTTGGTTTCACTTCAAATGGTTATCAAACTATTGAAGTCCTTCTAATGATCTTAGGTTTTTTACCGTCGCCGTCGTAGTTAGTTCTAAGCAAAGTAAAAACAACTGTACCTAGTGGGCTTGACTTCATCAAATCAATATATTTTTAAGTCCCAAAATTATGAAATTATATACTTGTATAAAGGGTTCGAGAAACTCAATTAAAATTTCAGTGTACGCTATGGATCAAGGACTTTGAAATTACTGCTTAATGCTGAAAGGAATTCAAAATACAGCCTAAGAACAATGCCAAAAACAGAAGGCAACTTTAATGGCTACAAGTCTGTAAATTTTTGCGTCCTAAAGTCTGCATTCTCACTCTTTTATAAAAATATTGATTGTTTTGTTTTTATTCTGTGCTCAATCAAAAAAAAAAAAAAAAAAAAAAAACCAATTGCATTCCTCTCTTTAAACTATTTCACCTTTATACTTGTATTGCTGGGAATGTCCTCGAGCGTTACCTCGGCAGCACTATACTAAATACTGAAATTCTTTCTGCAGCCGCATTACACACCGTGGAATGTGAAATACTTTATCTAGTTCAATTTTTCCCTTCCATTCAGCTATTCCGACATTCAAAACGATAACATGAAGTTCACATCGTTTTTACCTTTGAAGTCCTTTTCAATTTTCACAAAACCCTTGAGTTGTGTAAAAACATGTTAAGGGTAGCTTAATCTCCATCGCTGTGCAGCACATTGTTGCTATTAAAGCTATGTGTATAGGTGCATTCATCGGGATATGAAAGGTCCTTCTAGTGAACAAAAGTTAGGTATAGGTATGTACTGTACAATAATGCAATATTTGACGTTTTTGATATTTTTGGAGTTTCACATTTTTAAGCTTTGTATTGCTCAATTTTTTTCCCCATAACCCTCTTTGTTTTGGTAACTTGAAAACCCACAACTTAAAAAATAAAGTAAAACCATTTTAAAGGTGGTTTCAAAATCAACGCAAAAGTCAATTTAAATAATTCATTTATCTCTGTGTCATTAGACTTTAAACAAAATAAAGTGAATTTATATTTCAATTCTCTCATTTTGTATATATCTTCTTATCATTCTTTAACAGAACAATGGCGCACAACAGTTGGCCTCTGAAGCAACTGTCTACATAATGCTCGAGGATGTTAATGATGAGATCCCGCTTTTCACGGAACGAGAACAAGAAACCGTACTTGAGGGTGAACCGATTGGTACAAAGGTTACTCAAGTGAATGCCATTGACAAGGATGGAACATTTCCAAATAATCAGGTATGTTATAATGTGAATATATACATAAATGTATGTGTCTATACCATACACATCAGGATACCCGTAATATACACACATTTACAATCTAAAAGCTTTACGAAGACATTTTCGAAAGACATGCTAATACCACAATTCCTTACAAATTGTATTTCAAGTGGAAGTCTTGATCCGGTAGGGGGCGGGCGGTGGTTTTTGGGGGAAGGGTCTTGGGAGCTATGTGGTTTTGAGTTTACATTGGGAATCTTTGTTTTAATGGAGTGGGTGGTATTGGTGTATTGAGTGGGAAAAGCTTGACAGGAATGAAGAACTGAATTGATTTTAAAATGCATTATTTGTATCAAATGTTTTAAAAAGAAATTAAAATGTCACTGGCAAACTTAGTACGTAAGTTTTCAAAGTTAAAAGGTTGTTATAACCGCAAACGAATTGTTTTCTGAGTATCAACGATTTAGATAAACTTGGTGCACTGGTCTATGTTCAAAAAATTTAAAACAGACTCGTTCAAAATATCAATAAAAAAAATTCCAGAAAAATTTATGTTGGCTTAAATAGAGCGTGGTGCTCCTAGGCCTTTCTTAAGATGCTCTTCAGCCGGCTCGATCTGTAGCCTATCATCTCCAAACTCGCACTTCAAGTATTCGGAGACTTCCCTCTACCTGGTCGCTCCATCGAAGATCGCAGAACTTTGCTCTAGAAGACTGCAATTGATTTTTCATCCGATTTGGCGAGGGTGCATGCTTCTGCACCATATAGCGAGGCTGGGATTATGAATTTTTTTAAATTAAAACCCTGTAAAATCAAAATTCCGAAATCAACAAATACATCTTTCCGACGAATACAAACAGTATTGAAAATCATGATCTTTCGGAACTTCGAATGAGACCTGAATACGAAATATGATATTCGATCATGTGTGTACCAGCAAATTCCTCAACCTTAACGAAGTGTGTTTCTGAGAGCCTGCATAATTAGGTATACTAAAAACCATTCAATCATTCCCAAACAGCTATTCTTCAATATTAATCGGTTTTTTTGCCTGGTAGGTATATCCATAACGTTTAAATAATAATAAACTTCGATAAGGAGGCTTAGTATTTCTATGAAATCTCTTTTAAGGGGCTATAAGTAACTGTTGGAAGTCTTATACAAGTTGCTTGGTAGCACATTAGCGAAGTTTTGAAATCTCGTCAAAACTTGAGAAATTTCATCCATCAGCATCATATATACAAAAAAAGTTGTGATACCTAATCGAGGAAAAGTTAAAAAAGAACTGTCCTTATGATTCTTACAAGAAATATGGCTAAACTTTGCATTTCAAATTTTGAATCCTAGCCCGTGTTCCCACTTGAATTTAAAAATTCAAAAAATTTCTCATTATTAGCAATTAAATTTTGTTTAAATCTTTTGGATTTCCTTAAGACTGACATAAACAAGCTTTACAGAAATTGTAATTAGCTGGTTTGTTGTCCTCAAGAGCTCATTTTTTTTATCGACTTCTGCTATAGAGTCTGCATTAGTTTGAAACTTTAAATCCCATCTGCAAGTTGTAATGTAACTCTTTTCAAAGGTCTTAACGAAGCTTTTATTTATGAAAAAAAAAAATTGAAAATGTTTCACTTGCAAAAAGTAGTTTACAGAATACAAGTAAACCGGTGCTCATTTTTATTTTATCAATACTAAGAGCAAGAAGTATTTTTTTGCCATGTTTTATTGAAATGTGATATGCTTTTAATAGCTGTTAACAAGTTGTTAAATTAAAATTTGCAGTGAACATATTTCAGTCGAATTCAGCGACGTCTTCAAGTTGAAACCTAAAAGCTTTTCTAAAGATTTCCCAATTTTTACCAACCATGATATTAAGGTGCTTTTATAAGCAAACTCTTTTTCGTATAAGCTTGTTTATACAAGTTCTATACCAACTGCTACTTGTCATAAGGAAAAATGGATTTTTTGGGGCTGTAAGGGTAATTATAAGCTGGACACCTTAAAGGTAACATAGTTTTCTTGTTATTTTCGGAGACGGCAAAAGCCCCCCCCCCCCCCCCAAAGAACATCAAATCTCCCATCAGATTCAGTTTTCGATTTATTTTAATTATGTTTTTTGTGTCGTAGGTATTATTTTCATAAAACACCACAAAAGCCAAAATATTTTTTTTCTGGAATGCCACATAGATCCGTTTTAAAAACCAAATTCTTGTAATTAGAACGGAATATTTAAAATTTAACTTAAAAAAAAATCCACAGTCTTATAGAAACAGAAAGGGAAGGTACAATTATAAAGAGAATGCTTCTTACACCCCATCAGCATATAATCATAGTAAATTGGAAGAAGTAAGAGCACACAAAAAAAAGGACACAGCGCAATAATTATAATCTGCAAACGACTGTAACTACAACTACAGTGATTGTGTGGCATAGTCGAGTCGCCCAGGATACCATAGCAGCGGCCCCACCAGCAACAGCAGGAGCTCAAAAAAAAAAAGAAAAGAAAAAAAAAAAAAACAAAGTGTGTAAGCTTAACTAGTTTTCAAACTTAATCCATCCTTATTTTCCAAGGATAAGTGTGGCTGGGATAGAGGGGTGATGAAAAGGAGTGCCAGAGGGAGAGAGAGCAAAAGTACACTCTTATTCTTCCCTTGTCCATGTCCACTTCAGAACGATAGAGAGATGCTGGCTAGTGGAGTTGTTGTAGTTGTAGAGGTAGTAAGCACGTTGAGAGGCGTAAAAAAAGACCTCCAAGCTAATTAGGATTTCCATTGCTCACGCTTCGTTGAAGTGAAAATAAAGAATAAAAGCAAAGGAAACTTAAACCGCACCAGCATTATCCTGGCAACTAAATTTTCACATTCCTTAATAGAAAGCGAGACACACTTCTTCTCTCGTAGATGCAAAGAAAGAAAAGTATAGGTACCTATAAAACTTTGTTGGCCCACATTAAGCTAGGGAATTGGGACTCTCGGGGAAGCAAAAGAGGGAATGAGTTTGAAGATTAAAAAAAAAAAAGAGGGAGAAAAATAAAATCCTTAATGCATTCAATGTGAATGAATTGAAGCAGACATATTTATTTCTAATCCTTTTTTTCTTTATTCCTACTTTTCGTAAAATCTTTAATTTTTTTTTTTTTAAATTCATTCATCCATAACATTGTTCCTTTATTTTTTGCGACCACAGGTTTACTACTACATTGTTGATTCACCACGTAATGAAGGAAAAGAGTTCTTCGAGATAAATTTACAAAGTGGTGAAATTTTTACCAAAACCGTATTCGACAGGGAGAAGAAAGGCGCCTATGCTTTGGAAGTTGAAGCACGTGATGGAGCACCATCGGCCCGACCCAACAGCAATGGACAACCAAATTCAGGTTAGTAACCAACAACAACAAATATATTTTAATGTAGCATATATAAAAAAGTTGCAAAAAAGTTTTATATTCCCACATACCTACAAGTGTGTTGTAAGCGAACGCACAGGAAATAAAAAAGGGGAGCAGAGATTGAAGGACTTTTTGAGAGATCATATTTTTTAAATTAACTTTCAAAACAGTTGTTGCCGTATAGTTAAAATGCGAATGTGATAAAGGGGCAGGGCTGGATTTTATGGGATCTTTCCTTACTAGGGCTCTGCCCGTTTTAAATTAAAAAGATTGGATTTATTGACTTAAACGACGAAATGGAACCTTTTGTTATAAGATTTGAAAACATTTTCAAAACAATATTTGGTTAAAAACTGAAGCTGCTGTAAAAATTTTTTATTAAATTTTAGCACTTTCAATAAAGTTTTGAGAAATATTTTCACACAAAAGTACTTTAGAATACAGAAATGGCAATGGAGGTCGTGAAACAATCGTAAGTGTCGTCGTAATCTCCGAAAATATACCTACCACTACAATTTTGTATAAAAAAACTGAAATAGGAAAAATCATTAATTTTGTCAACGAATTCGTGGAGTTGCATTCAAAAGGTCAGTTCAGATAGTAGAAAATAATTTGTGATTCACAATTGACGACGTTGGAAATTTGACGAAGTTGCGTGAATGTTCTAAATGTCTTGAGAAAAAATCGTATTTGAACTAAAACTCTGAAATAGGATGCATTTGGTGCTGTCCCAATCTCCCAATATCTAACAATTTTGTTTGTTCAGTCGCCCATTCACCGATGAAATTCAGCACTGAAATTTATTTGTTTTCCGAAGCTTTACCGAACTTTGCTGGATATATTTTTTTTTAAATTACATTTGACGATTATGGCTTATGCTCCTCTTACTCTGTAAGCATTCATGGTGGTTATCCACACGCTACAAAATGATTCACAATAGATTTGATAGCTAACTCCACCCATCTTCAATGAACACAAATTCGGTCGAAAAACAACCAAAATAATATTTTCCGAGTCACCCTGTTTTTGTGTAATTTTTTATATTTTGGTGTCAAACAAGAACATTGGCATACCTACGTGTGAATACGCAACCATCTTTGAGTAGGCAGTTTTGTAGTTGTACTCTCGTCTTTCTCGTCTTTCACTTAATGTTAGTCGGACAGCTGGTGAACGTTTTCGAAACGTAATTAGTGCACAGAAAATACGTCTAAAAAATGATACAGTTACGTCACTAGTCCAAACTCAAAGCTGATTTTTTTGTATACTAGCACTTGAGGTAATTGTTTATAGTATTCATCTATTGCCAAACGTTTTAGTCGAGACCAAAACGATGCCATACGCAAACGAAGATTAAATTTAAAAAAAAAAAAATTGGAAAAGCTGAAAACTAAGTAGTTCTCAATTTGAATGCCTTAGAAACTTAGCAACCCCAAAAATTGTTAAAATACTAGTTCTAAAACCATCAATCAAAAATGTGAAATTTCATGCAAAATTGTGCGTTAATAAAAGGTGTTATTCTTAGACATGTGGTTTTCAATCTGGCAATACTTTTTTTGGAATTGGTCTTTTTGACAGCTGTCAGTTTGGTTTGCCATTTCATAATGAATAGACTTACTCCTGAACAACGTTTGCAAATCGTTCAAATTTATTACCAAAATAATGATTCGGTTCGCGTGATGCATCGTGCGCTGCGTCCAATATTGGGTCGAAATAATCGCCCAGGAATTTATTCGAGCCAGCCGCTGCGGCCACTTGCCCGAAATCATTTTAAAAACATAATGGCAAACCCTTAACTTTATAAAAAAAGCTAAATCCTTGGCCATAACATTAAATAATATGCGATTTATTTCTTCTTGAAAATCACACGTCTTAAAAAAACACCCTTTACAACTTTGAGAAAAAGCGTCTGCAGCCTTTATTTGGGGAAATGGACTTTCGCTTCTCAAGCGATATTTTTCCTGTCCCTTGAAGTATCATATTCAAACATTGTTATACAAAAAAAAAAAAAAAACATCCTTAAGCCAGGATCACTAGATTCCAAAACCTAAATTAAAAAAACAACACACTTTTTAATAAAAAGGAATACAAAAACTGAATTCAGTGGTTTTGGATAGGATTTAGAAGTACTTAATTTGTTTGCAGTCAAAATTTGGCAATATTGTATGGGTTTTCAAATATCCTTAAACATAGGGTCGTTATCATTTGTTTAAGCACTAAAAAATACGTCCCTGAACTGAATGATATAAATTCATTTTAACGCAATTTGTGTGAATATTCAAAAGTAAAAAAGAGGTTAAACACTTTTCTGCCCGCTTTATCGCAAAACTGTTCAAAAAAAAAAGTTTTCCTTCAAAAAGGTCGCTATGTGTTCGAATTACGAATGTGTACTTCAAACTTTTTGTAAATGCGGAAACATCGTTTTGATGTGAAAAAAAAAAAAAAAAATTATAAATAAACTTTTTCCAAAAAAAAAGAAAACCGAACTCTCAACTTTCTCTCCAATTCTTGATTTGCATATCGGTGGCAGTGGGTTCTGGTACTTGTGGGTATTTTGCCAAAAAAGTCTTAATTAAATTAACGTGTTCAAGAAAATGCTGCATTCCATCAAAAAATATCAAAAAAAAAAAAAAAAAAAAAAAAAATTGAAACTTCCGCATTGCATGATTTTTATAACAACTGAAAAAGAAAGATGGAATTTAAGTCATGATTTTCTTGCCAAACTCTCAACAAATTCTTAAGGTTTCGTCTTTAAAATTTGTGTGTGCATCCTTGAGGCAGGCACATCGAAAATATATAGGTATATAAATGTATATATTTATGCAAAGTAGATTAAAAGGTACGTTACGTATATTCCATGTATAAAACGTAAAACCAGCCAACTATAACTAAAAGGGGAAACCAATATATATTTTTTTTCTTTTGCCTTTCCCAAGAAACTATATGAGAACGAAAAAAAAAAAATTCCAGGAAAGTTTATCTCGCTGCTTTCTTGTCTTATAAAAAGTTTTATGAAAATTCAAGCAAATATCTTTTAAGGACATCTTTTTCTGTTGTTTGTTCTTTGCACGTGAGACTTTTTAGCTTGGCTCGGTGGGTTTTGTTATTGGCTTGAAGTATGAGTATATCCTTATACCATCAACCAACATAAGCTTCCTGACTTCATACTCTCCCTCCTGTAGTGTGGGGGTTTTGAAAAAAATAAAAGATAAAGGAAGTTATATTTATATATTTTTAATTGGCTTTATATTCAGTATAAAATGGAAAAACCTAATTTGGAAAACAAATAAAACCTTAAAAGCTACCTCCTACCTGATGGAAGATTTTAACTTTTATAACAAAAACATCAGGGTTTAATTATTTAATTAATTAACTAGTTTTATTTTTGGCATGGAAGTGCGGATGTCCTTTTAAGAATCCCTTGTTATCCACTTGAGTGTGTATACTTAAAAGCAGTTAGTGATAATTATAATTGTTCATTAAGTTGGTTGTTTTGTTAGTAATGGTAAAAGATTTGTTTCCAAAACTTAATTAATCTAAACTTTGAATCCTTGAAACAGTCTCCGAAAAAATAGTCATCTGGTCCGATTAGTATAAGAAGTTGGGGAGGGGGGGCATCATGTTAAATCTAATCTTAAACACGTAAACAAATCTCCGTGATTGCTATCTTTGCTTGAGACACAATCGATTGAAGCGCTCTCTCTAGACGAAATTCAAAAGTTGAGTCAGCTGGCTCCGACAAAAACACCTTATTCAAAAATGACTCAAAATTTAAGTATCAGTGGCTTAGTAAAATATGCGAGTTTTCAAAATCCTGAAGGCTTTATTGAGGTGGAAAGGGGTTCGAACCTTTATCGTTATTTTGTTTTCAGGCTGTGCGGGCATTTGGAGCTTTTAGAAAGTAAAATTTTACTTTATTAAATTATGTTCATAAAAAAATTACTCATGCTCAGAAGTCTGCACAAGATCATACATATAGGATGGTTCAAATGACTAGGCGAAACGGTACTGTACCGGTACCGCCTTGACATCAAAGGCTGTTAACGTACATACGTACCGTACAGGTACAAGTCTCTTCGTTGGGCTGAATTGGTTGCCCACAGAGCTTCTTGAACATTAGAGTTACAAGGGCCCTAAAGCTCTAGACAAGAAATTTTGAGCATTGAGTGGAGTGGTGAGCTGCAGCTCATTCTACATTTTTCTTCTTAAACAGTCTGCATTAACGAAAAATTATTGAAAGCCATTGTCACTGGATCTAAAAAACTGTATGTTGCCTTGTCGGAAACTATTAAAATGTTGGTGTCAATTTCACAAAACGATCTATCCCAGATGTAAAACACTATGAAACCATGTTGGTTCTCTCCTAATTTACCAATCGATTGCCACCCACCCACGTCCAAAAATAATGTATTTGGTTTTATTTGAATTCGTTAAATACTAACGGTACATTCTTAAATTAAATTAAAACTAGAGATATATTCATATCATATATTGATTGTACTGCTTTTCTGTCCATCCACTTCTTGACCATATAGAACACACATTCCCCTCTTCTTGCAGTGTCTTGCGGATTCTGCACCTTCTCCCCAAGCCAGTCTTAACCATTTCTTTTGTCACATCTCACTCAGCAATAAGTTGTAGGACATTCAATTTGCCATCAAGCTCTAACCGAATCGTGTCTATTTCAGCATTCATGTTCATCTTTTGTTGCAGTTGCCTTGGGATATCTTGAACTCTAGACTACTTTAATATTGAACCCAGTTCATCCATACAAAAATCGATTCAATTCAATATTGGGATATTTGTTCGATTAAAACTTACAAAACAAAATTGTAGGTGTTTCGATTAGAATTTCCTCGATTTTATCGTCCAATTTAATAAAATTTGTAACTCGGAGGTTGTGTTCGAATCAAATATTGTGAAAATTGCAAATGTTTCCTTTGTTCCCTTTCCCTGTGTGGAACTGTTGAACTATAAATATCCACCGACTATGCAGTCAAAGTAAAATCCAAAATATGCACACAAAATTCGATATATCCTTTTGCTGTCTTTTGTATCTGAACCAACCGTTACCCCGAAAACCGTTTGTTGCCGACAACGTGTAACATTGTGTGCTTGTGTGGATGGCCACAAAACGACAGACAGTTACAATCTAAACCGGAATAGTGTGTATTTTTTTTTAGTTGTATCTACCATCTATTTATCTTTTAGGTTATGCATGAATGCATTTATTTGATTACACTGTTGGTGGTGATGGCGATGGTGATGATGATGATGCTGATGGTGATGGTGAAATATATATTATTTGTGGCTAACTCTAATCGATGTAAGAGTTTTTTTTTCTCCGCTAAACCATTGCACTTTTGGCATAAATAAAAAAAAAGCTGGTTTGAGCTTCGTCCTTCAGGAAATGTGTCAGTTTGGTATTAAATTAATAATGACTTACATTATTAACTGTTGTAGGTACCTACATTATGTTGATGATTTTTGAAGTTTATTTTAAAGGTACTAGAGTGTGATGGAAATATTATATTGGAGAAGAGCAATCTATCAACTTACTTGGATTACTCATAATAGGTCATTACCACAAGAACGAAGAAATAGGCTATACTGAAGCTTAAGCTTCGGTAAAAACTCAAATGAACTTTAAAGAACATTCAAACCCCCGATTTTTTGTTTTATAGTCCAGCACACTATCCACTCGGCCAGGAGAAACATGATCTAAGAAAATTTGATCGATTTTTTCCATATTATTTGTTGTCTAGCTTCATAAAGGTTCGATAAGACTTGTTTTGTGTCCCATGCATCTGTAAATTTATTCACCATAACTGGCGTCTTCAATAAGGAGCATTATTCTCAAACGTGTTGCTGATGAATGAATATTATTTTCCACACGCAAACTATTTGCAGGCTGACAAACAGCAATTTGGGTATAGTCACTCAATGGAAGCTTTATAGATGCTTCTACTTCTTCTTCCCTCTTTAATATACTTTACATGCATCTCAAACTAGTTAAAAATCTTCATATTTGTTCCTTACTTTTTAAACAAAGCTCTGGCAAGAGTTCTATAAAAAGATTAATTTCCATGAATGTTCCAACTTGTCACTTTGGAATTGTGTTAGCCTTATCGAAGCTGAAATGTTAGTAGAGCGCTTCGCGTTATCAAAGTACTGAATTTTTATTTTTGACTTATAATTTCGTTTCGTTGTCCAAGAAAGACAAACAAACTTTCAGATCGGATTCTTCGTAGTATTTTTTTAAGTCGAATTCGTGTAATTTAAAACAATAAAAATGATTGAACCGACAGCATATTGAATTGCCACCATCAAAACTTTTGCTATAACATTGCCATCAAATTTTAATAATAACAAAATATAATTAAAACTAAGTAATTAAGAGTGTAGTATAAACTTTTAATTTAATGACAATTCTTAGAAATTCCAACATGATTGAATTTTATACTTTTCTATTCTTTTTACATATTTGTTTCCTTTTATAAGTCCTGTTTTTGACGTCTACAAAAGTTTTAATGAAATTGTAGGAGCTTGATGACAGTTTTTATTCGGTCGAAGAGCTTGATTCGATAAAAACAAAAAACAAAAAAATTGCAAACACAAAAAAAAGCCCTTAACAAAAAAAAAAAAAAAAAAAAAAAAAAAAAAAACCTGCACGGTCAGATTCTTTGTGGCCCCGAATGCGATTAGTTTTCCATTTCCATTTTGTAAATTGCAAGCAAGCGACTTGAGCATTTAATTAAATTCTTCCTTTTTATATTTCTAATGACAGCCGAACCATGGTTTTGTGTATCGTATCATCATACAAAATAATGCTGGTGTCTTACAGCATCACCATCACCACCACTACCAACAACATTGCCAGGATCTATAAGGATCCAGGACACGGGTGATGGTGGCGGTTTTTAGTAATTTAGAGGAAATTCAAAAGCAAAGTAATTTCCTTTTGCTTTTTGTGTGACAAATCATTTTAAAAGTACTGACACGGAGAAGTAGGTTTTATACTCACAGGATCTGTGATGTATGTTGGTATAAGACGATGACGCAAGGACTTCTATATAGCGACATAACAAGATGTGTGCTCCATAACATATATGCCATGAGAAAATGAATCAAGGAAGTTGTAAGCATCTGTACATATATGTATCTATGAGTATTATTCGACTGTGTGCAATGGCATCGCATCAGACAGATCCTCTGATTTCTTTAGAAAACATCATCATCGCATCGCATCATGACATGGGTTCTCTCTGTTTTATATTTCCAAACCATGACATTAAAACCTCGAGCTTGAGGGATCTAAGGACTTTTTTACTCGTCGTGCTCGTGATGTATACTAACATGCCAAAGTCGTTCATGTAAATGTTTTTAATTTGCTTGTGTTGAGCTTCAGATATAAAATGAAGGTTTGAGGTGGAAGAGTATTTATGTATATGTTAAAAGAAGATACAGCAACAACAACAACAACGTTAGCAACGAAATATGAGAAATGTGTTTAATCCGTGTGTTATGCCGCGGATGATTGAAGAGTTTCTGTTGAAATTTAGTAATGAAAAATACTTTATGGGATTTTTATTTGTTTCATATTATTTCTGTGATGCTGTAGGAATGGGATTATAAATGGGAGAGGGGTATTATAAGAGCTTCAGGGTAATCAAAAATACATTATGGGTCTTTTTATTCTCATGTTAGGATATGTAGATGTACAAGTATATGTCAAGAAATGTTTGACAAGTATAAAGAGGTGTGAGGTGAGGTGATTAAATATCAATTGCGAATATGCTTTCGGTTGTTGTGTGTTCTTCAAAGCCTTGAGAGAGAAAAAGGGAAAAAATGTTAAAGAATTTAATCGAATTATCATCACCATGTTAAGAATCTTATTTCAACACACTACACTGATATTTATCAAATTTGTTTTAATAATTACTGACACATACCTACTTATACAGGATTTTCCAATAAGAGGTGTTATTTTGATATTCAAAGAAAAATGGCAGTTTTTGAGATAAATTATCGGATGTTTATTTCATTGTAAAGAGAATAGTGAACTAATTTGTAGTGAAAAACGATATAAGCCAAATGGCCGCCACCGGTCCGATAACACAACAATATCCTTTTCAAGAAATTTTCCATCACCAAATCGCAAAGTAGCTGATGTATGCCTTCAATAGCTGCACGAATTCCATATTTGGGGTCTTCAATCGACGCTGGGCTGTTGGCGTAGACCTTATCTTTCACGTGACCCCAAAGGAAGAAGTCGCAAGGTGTTAAATCACAAGATCTCGGTGGCCAATTGTGATCAACTCTTCGAGAGATAACACGGTCCGGAAACTTTTTAAGGGAAAAGATCGATGGTTTCGTTGGTTGTGTGAAACGTAACGCCGTCTTGTTGAAAGTAAATGTTGTCCAGATCAATACCATCCAATTCCGCAATCCATTCACCGAAGCTGTTGCTCCAGCCTACTTTACGAAAAAGTTGGGTCCAATGACCCCGCCTGACCTTACACCGCACCAAACAAATACTCGTTGAGAATGTATAGGCTGCACAACAATAAATCTTTTGATTTCCGAGCCCCACTGAAGTGGAAATGGGCCTCATCAGTCAAGATGATTTTTCGGTGAAATTCCAGATCATTTTCATGCATTTCAAAGACCCAATCAGCAAAGAAACGACGTTTTTGATGATCGGCCGACTTGAGTTCTTAATGTTAACTGAGCTTTATAAGCCTAAAGACCCAAGTTTTAATGCAACAGCTCAACTTTTTCCACCAAAAAAAAGTTTTAGTTTTACGAACCGTCTCTGCCAAATTTTCACCGTTTTTATAGTGAAGTTTAATTATTTCAATGCGTTGTTGAAGCGTGTATCGTTCCATTTTTATTAATGGCGTAGTTTCTACTTGTCAAATGTCAAACAATTACAGCCGGTCATCGTTGTGCACACATTGACAAGAGTATTGTTAAGAACATAGAGTACTTTTGTTGCGAAATATACTTTTAACGAGGCAAAGTCGTCGCGGATATTCGAAACTTCTAAACACACTCCTGTTTATATGCAACATTTTTAGTTTGATTTAAAACCCCAGTTTGCATCGAATAATATCAATTGGCTGCTGTAGTCTTATAACTATTATGGCAGTCCACGATATCTACTAGCTTAGAAATGGGACTCTTAAAATAAAGAGCTTGACCTAAGATGAATATTAGACCTCCATTACAGTAAGCGCTTAAGCTAATAGCTACAACTCTGTGCAGATCACTTGAGAAACTCATGGCGACAGTAATACTGCTAACTCCTGGATCTCTGAAAATATACCCTGTTATTCTATTAAATACCCACTGCTCTGCCATGCTCGAAACTTATAAAAATCTTTAGTTTCCAAAACTGTTATGCTTCTGTTGTCTGACTAACCAATTTTTCAAGTGGGATCTTATTCATTGTCATGTTTATGTTGGTACTTGTCAGCTATAGAAACTGATATTAAATGCGGATTGCACTCCTTCATATTGACTTTTCTACCAGAAATACGAAGAAGCAAAAATACTCCAGTATCCTTGATTCGTATAAACGAATCATCGTTTTCAAGTTTGTTGTCAGAACACTTCTGTCAACCTTCAGGAAGTGTTTGAAACTAAACGTCCTTCTGAAAACATCTCTTCTAAAATGTTTCTTAAAACCTTATCAACAACTGCCCCATGTTTCTCTCTGACCACTTGAACTCGCACAACAACAAAAAAAATGCTTGAAAATTTAGATTTTTCAGATTTTCTTCCCTTTTATTTCTTGGTTAACAATATATTGTTTAAAATGATTCTGTCATTAAATGTGTTCAACATTTAAACCACATAACCAACGATGACAAAAAAAAAAATATATCAAGGACATTAACAAAGAAAATCCTCATTCCAGTTGGCCAAACTTCTGATATCATCAACCAAAAAACCACCTTTCGAAGTACTTTCGAAAAATCCTCAACGCTCTCAATGTTTCCCATTCCCTTTCGCTCACTGCTCACTTTAATGTTTATCCCAGTCAAAAGATACATCTTTGAGGGGCATATTGCACAAGCAAAAATGCAAAAAAGGAAATAGCCATTAGAAAGTCATCGTCGTTATATGGCATCGCCTTAGCATATCACCGCACACTACATGCAATAGTACCATGTTGTTTAGTTTGAATCTAAAATCATTTTACCGTAGAAAAGGATACAAACCTGAAGTTGTGGAAGGCAATGGCTTCTATTGTTTTGCAAATGAAAAGGATGTTAACAAACCACAGTTAGATTACTCAGATACAAAAAAAAAAAAAACTATTAAAAGACCTTCTCAAGAACTATTCAAAGTGAATGGGAATGTATCTCTTGGCTAACGACAACATTTTTACTTTCTCGTAACGATATAACGAGCTTACCTGTTGGAATGGATCTTCTGAAACAAAATTTAAAACATTATCCATTACGAAGCTACTCCATGTTAAGTGTCTAAATTCAAGAAGATAATGAGCGATTCTGTGATGGATCCTACGATTTGCCTTGTTTTACAAAGTGTCGATGAAACTTTCTAATCGAACAAATAAAACGATACAATTATTAATGTTTCAAAATTTTTGATCGAAGAAATATTTCATCGTGATGACGCCTTCTATCGAATTTCAGAAGAAAAGAACATAGTTTGATATTATAATTCTTTGGAAAAAGCTTTTCATCAAACGTCTTTTTTCTTGCCATTTTAATACGACAACGATGACGCCCGTCCGTATAATAAGTTCGGTCATTGATTTTCTGATTTGGTTTTCAAGTGCTTCTCTTATTTTCATCAATTTTTATTATTTATTTTTTTCGTTTCGTTTTGAGCAAAAGCCATTCAGAATTCACTTATATCTTCGATAAATATAACTGCCATCAATATAGCACAATCAATTTGAAATACCCACGTTCAGCAAACATTTCAATGTTTTACTCCAATGATGGCGGCGGCAGAGATGATGACGGCGACGGCACTGGCACTGGCACTGGCACTGGCAATGTTGTGTGTGTACGCGTATCCTGCGTATACTCGAACTCGTATATCCATATATTTTGTTGAATTATGTCAAATCGTAGCAATTTGTGGATATCACATTGCAGATTATAAGATTCTATCACGTCTTTGGCTTCGCCTTCGCCTTCATAGTTGTCGTCTTCGTCTTCGTCCTTTCTTTGTTGGTCTATTTCAATATCCAATAACTATAGAACTCTTCAATCATCAAGTTTATACACAGAGTTGGAGAGAGTATTATTAGAGAGTGAGATGTTTGAAGGAAATTCTTGATAGTGACATTGATACGCCCATCCAGGCCCGGGCCCTTTCCCATCATCGCCCATCATCATCATCATCATCATATCGTCCTCGCTCTCTCTACTTTCCTTCATAGTGTGATGTGATGCTATGATAATAATCATCCTGCAACTGGTATATAGGTGCTTTGTATTGTTTTATTGATTTTGGTGAAACTTTGATGACATAAACCAAGAAACCGAGAAACCGAGAAACCGTAGGAATTCGGTGTGTTTCAGTGTGTTTGCGATTTATATGCTGCGTTGAATTGACAATAATATAATGTTCGATCGAAAACGTGTTGTTTGCTGAAATTAAAGATTTTCGTATTTGAATTGTTGAATTATTATTTGAAGAACTAAGATTGTGATTTATGACAAGTGTATTGATGGGATTTAATAAAACTCATCAAATGCACACTTCAACTATTGAATTTCATTGTTTTGTTTTGTTTTGTTTTGTAGAATGGACAACTACTCATAAAATGATATCCCTGCACTTTTAGAATAAAATTATTTTAATATCAATTTTCAACATTACAAAGAAAGTTTTTAATCAAACATTGACGTTTAGCATACTCTTTGATGTTTAGGATTTGAATCCCACTTCTGACATCATGTCAGTTTAAGTATTGAATAATTCATAATGTATGAAACAGATATTTATTATTTTGGCATTTGATATAATATATTATTAGTTTGAGCCAGCGCACAGTAATCAAGGATTTCAATTAAATATTGTATAAAGTTTTTTTTTAATGGAAAATCGATTCCACCATTATAGGTTAGGTTAGGTTTGGTTAGGTTGAGGTGGCTGTCAGCTAGAAGGGGGTATAAACTAAACTGACATACTTCGTTCAAAAAGGCACCGTTGTGATACAACATGTTTCGGGTGCTATCGCCTAGGAACTCACAAATCAATTTGAGCTTCTAACGAAGCATACAAGAGATTTAATGCCCAAATCCACCAGTTCATGAATGTCAATAAAGAAGATTTCTCCTTAAAAGAATTTCGGTCTATAAGCCAGTGCAGGGCATGTACTGTACATAGCAGATGGACAGTTGTTGTCACCTGCTTTTCTTCGTCCATCTAGCTTCTGTGAAAGTCTCTCAAAGTGTCTTTATATTCTATATATGAGAAAGTGTTCTGTTGGATTCAGCTTTGGCCAAATCTGATTTGCTCCATTTTGTCCTCTTAGCAGCATCTCGCTTTAGTAATTCTAGATTTTTGATTTTGACATTAAGTACAATGTCTTTTAATTGTTAATACTTTTTCGTCCTTTTTAGCAATATGAACCAAGTGCAAGACTGGGTCGCACGAACTTGCTCTAATGTGTGACAGTGGTGTTGGGGCTTGAGATTTAAAAAACAATTAGCAGAAAAAAATCATATGAAATTTTATTAATCAATTAAAAATCACTAGTTGCAAATTTTTTTTTGAAAGATTGAAGTAAGCCATGTAATTCTTTTTACTGTTTTAGGAAAAAAAAATTTCAAAATCGTTCAAACACTTTTTTTCAAAAGGTTATTTTTGAAAAACTTTTCGACAAAAAAATATTTTGAAATTTGTTCGAGTATGTAAATATGGCAATTTGAAGTTTGTATTTGTTAAAATAATGTTAAAAAAATTCAATATATCCGTTTCCAACATATTACGAAAACCAAACATTTGTTTTTTTAAATTATAAAAAATACAAAACTAGCATTTTTGAAAATTTTGAAATGCCATATCAAAAGAGTTATAAATGACTTCTTGTGTTCAAATTTTTTACTAAAATCGAATGTATAATTTACGAGAAAACTTTAACTTTAACCAAAAGATAGACTATCCTAAAAAAATAGCACCCTGAAAGTGTTATCAAATTCGTTAGAGCCGTTTTCAAGAAAACCAAACTTCTTCTTCACGATTGTATGTCGGGCACCGTTTATTTTGGGCCTAGAATAAAAATTAAAAATACATTCCGAGGAAAGTCCAAATAAATATTTAATACCAAATTTGAAACGAATCGGATCTGTTTTGGATGTAGACGTGCGAACAGACGGACGGAATTTCCAGACCCACTTTTGCGAGTTCTCCATCATTGTAATGTCATGTGTGATTTTTTTCTCAATATTTTTTTTGAACGAATCCATAACTTGCCTTATACAGGGTGTCCCCTATTACATGCTTCTTGGGTACAAAAAAACACGTTTTACAGTAAAGGCCTTTCTCCAATTTTGATATGATTTTTGGAGATTTAAGAAAAGGCTTATTTTTGTATACCCTGAGCCACGTTAACGGTAATTGCGCTGTTAGTTGGGATGATAAAAACTTCATTAAGGACTATATTTTTAGAAGAAGTAAAAACCTTTGTAAATGCATTTAAATTAATTTCATATCTTGTCTCAGTTTTAAGATAACATCCAGTTTGTAGCCTGTTCCATTTTTCTTGCCCAGGATAGATTTTTTACTTTCGGGTCAATTTTCTCCAGAAAAGGTTTTATAAACATAGCGTTTTAATACATTTTTTTTTGTATCCAGTGTAAAGAGTGTTAAATTTTTGTACTTAAAATATACACAAAATTCATGCCCTACAATATTGAACACGAGTTAGGGGACACCTTGTAATATTTATAATCGCAAGTAAAAACCACGAATTTTATATTAAAATTACATTATATTGTTTGCAAAAAAGGGTGGAGGTATGTTTTGAAATAAAAAATAAACATTGTAATTAATTGAAACTAGTAAGAGGCAAAAAAGACTCAATTTTGAGTTTTAAATCTGAACACTACAACTTAATATGTAGTTTGAAAAATGTGTTAAGTCATAACAGTTGCACTGAACCCAAACGATTCCAACACCTATGTTTAAAGACATATTAATTTTGAAAACATTCGGTTTTTTGTTTTCAACAACAATTTTTACTAGAATTTAGAACAGGGATGTTCTGTTACATTTTCATCATTGCAATAAGAATTCTGTTAAAAACAAATCAAATATTTTCAAAAACTACCAACAAAAGGATATTTTCAAATGCAATTCTTCATATAAAATCTTATTGAATTGTTCTTGTCAAATTGTAGTATTGTTTTGAATTTTAAGCTTTTCATTTGAAAAAATGTTTATCCAATTATGTAAGTTTAAGTCGTCTAAAATTTTTGATAGAATATCATTTTAAAATGGTCTCTGCTTGGGTCTTTTCGACCTCTTAATTCAACTCTATTTTTAACAATATTTACAATTTGGTAATTTTCAGAACTACAAAAAAAAGTACTGGAAATTTAATTTTCATGGAAAACTGTTCATTTTTTCTGAAGGGTACACTTAAAATATTAGGAATGGTATTGTTTACAATGTACATCTATATAATGCTATATGATTCTTAGGCTTAAGTCAGTAACGCCACTTAAATATCCTTTCCCAGAATTTTCTGTTGGTATACTATAAATCTTCTTAAAAAAAACTTTATGAAAATTTTCTTAGAACAGCTTGCCGTGGTTAAAAAAAGTCTCTATACTTCCTCAAAAACATATATACAAAAACTAACATATTTATAAAGCACGTATATAGACGGTGTTTTGCTATGATACTCGCCGTTTTCAAACCGCGTTAACCTTTCACAAATTGCTCATCTCTGAGCTTAGTTATCTACGAATTCCTAGAAAATTTTAATATCAAAAGTTGAGGTTAGTTTATTTTATAGAACAAAGAAGAAGGAAATTACAAAATCTTTAAAATATAAATTATTTAATCCTCTCAAATACTTTTAAAGTCTCTCAGAGGAAGAGAATGGAATAAATAAATCCTCGTTTTAAAATGTTATTCACTTAAATAAAAACTGAATATTCAATTCCAATTCCAGATCTGAACAATGAAAAATACGTTTAATTGCCCTGCGGCCCTCGTCTTCTTTTGTTTCGCTTCACGAAAAAAAAAAAAAAAAATTGCATTATTGTTTGCTTATTCTCAAACAAACATCAAAGGATAATGCATATTCTTTTATTGTTAAGAAAATCCTTAAAACAGCAAATTTTTAAAGAAATTTCTTAAAAAAAAGGAAAACCAAACCCCAAAGCGCTATTATCTCATTTAAAATTTTAACCCAACGGCAGCTTGGCGCTTTCAAAAGTGCGTTCGTAGAACACAAGTTCTTAAGTTTAAAGATATTCTTTTCAAACTTTAATTGTGATTTTTTTCTTCATTTGAGAGACAATGAATGACAAAGGTGTTCTCTAATAGCTGCTTCACAATGTTTTGATGTTGTTGAGGATACAATATTAATCTATTGTTTTCTTTTTACATAAAGGAACTATTATCCTTGGATGTGTCAATACAAAAAAGAAATATTGACACCTAAACAGCACTCTCCCCAAGAAAAAAATGAAGCAATTTGATAGCTTCTCGAAGAATTACCTTCGAAATGGGGACACATGGAGTGAAACATAAGATGGTTCTTAAGAAGTTTCTGAATGAGAAACAAAGCTTGATATCAACTTTATACTTGCCTTTTGTAGTCAGGATAAGAGGGGACAAGTTCATCTCAGACAACAATTCTGAGAGTACTATGATTTCAAAATTTAATTTCTTGCCTTTTTTTTAACTCGCAGACAATGTGTCATTTTTTATCAAAAAAAAAAAAAAAAAATGTGCAACCAAATATATCCTTGCCTCTGTAATTTTATTTAACACCAGCCAGTACCCGTAAGTTTCTACCACGACCATATTTTTATACTATCCCTCGGATAAGGTACACTATACACTTTTTTATACTCCTGACAGTGGGTTCACAAAATTTGATGATGATCAGTTGAGTAGTTAACACGTGAAAGCCTAACAAAGAAAAAAACAAACTCACATTCGCGTTAATAATATTAGTAGGTAAGGATATTTATTATGTCCCGTAAAAAAAATTGCCCTAAGGATTTACTATTTTTTTTTTACTGTCTAGAATTCCTTAAAAAAAAAAGAAAACCAAAGGCAGAGACTCAACTGTCTGTGGCAGCCGATTATTATCCTCGAAGTAATATTCTCAGCATCCTGGATTTTTGAAATTTATCATGCATTTATCACCAACGAATGTCAAAAGAATTCACAGATCCTTTTTCCTTTCTGTACCATAGCCCAAAATGCATTCACGCTAACTCAAAAAAAAAAAAAAAAAAAAAAAATTGTGCGCTCTCGCAGGACATTCCACCGGCACCCGCACTCGCAGAAGGAAATTCCGCAATATGTGAATCTTTCGCATATACGGGATGATAACGACTTTATACGACAACGACCGTCGCGTCGGCAATGGCGATGGCGACCCTGACCAACCACCAAAGGACATGAGAACACTATTATGTCATAATGATTAACTTAGAGGCTATTGCAAAATTTATCTTTATCCATATCTGTGTTAGTTTATATATATTCTTATACACACATAGATATACTCGTAGTATCTTCGTCTATATGCACAGCACATTTCAACGACAGCAGGAGCAGTATGGAAGCAGATTCTAAAGTCTAAACAGTGCAGTGCAGTGGAACACACTAAGCTCGTAAATTCACTATCCCGATTAAATTTGCCGAGGTATGCATATTTTAGGGAGCACAAAAAGTATAATATTGCCAGATTGAGAGTTTTGGTTAGTGCTGGCTACGTCCTTCCGTCCATCCGTTGCTTCATATGTCCTGATAGTCCTTCTGAGCATACCCATATACATACGAACGAGCATAAAAACATGCCAAATCAATTTTTTTATTTGTGGTCACCTGATGAGCGGTTTCAGAAAAGGAATTTTCATAAGTTCTCTCACCACCTTATACCACCACTAACACCACCACCACCATAATCATCGAACGACGACGACGACGGACGACCTGCCTGCATGGCATCGGTATCACGGACATCAGCTTCAGCTGCTATATCCTCTTTTATATGCTATAACGGAAGAATCTATATAGAGAATGGCAGGCGATATTCAGGTGGTGTTATAGGATATCCGTATCCGGGTAACCACATACAGTGTAGTGTGTTTTGTTGTTAATAACTGATGAATCGAAAGATACCACCAACACCACACCGCACCACTATCCACCAACACCGCACCGACATGATTGGGTTTAGAGGTGATTATGGTTAACTAACCTATATATTGTGTGCTCAGCTGATTGAAGCAATTGCTGGGCTTAAGCCCACTACTTGGGTTCAACATTTAATTAACAATTAATGGTTTTGATAATATATTGGTTTCTGATAAACCTTAAACACTTAAAGGTGAAGGGAGGTACGCCTAGTTCTTTAAGGACATTTTTTGGGTTACTATTAAATTCTTTACAATTATATACTATTGAAATAGATTTCAATTGTTTCGAACATTTTGGGAATTAATGGTTTTAGTTGAATGGCAATGACCACTGTTTTGACTTTTTGTATCTATTCCCATGGTATAGTATCTTGAACTGCTAGAAGAAGTGATTAAGCCGCTAAGAAAAGACTTGGTGGGAAAAGTGCACCCATTCTAGACTTTCAGATCCTTACTTATGTTGCCCCTCCAAACCAGCTCTATCTCTCGCCTGCCGTCTCCAATTTTGGACTCCAATTGTAGGAGGTCTCCCTCCACTTGGTCACTCCATCGACCATCGAATTCAGCGCTAATGTTGCCTGTATTTACAGCAGTGCCCAGGTAGACTGACTACCTCGAAGGTATACCTATCAAAGGTCATGTTCTGACCTAACTCAGTGGTGGGATTAAAATTTTGTTGATGAAAGCATATACTTCGTGTTGACTCCATAATAGTGAAGGCACCGGTTACTTCTCGCTTTGTTCGTCCTTTCACGTCAATGTCGTTCGCAAATCCAAAAAAATTTCCAACGTAATACTGATAAGGCGTATCAGTTTAGCAGGGATTGTAAAGTTGGACATGGCTGGCACGATACAGTTCAACTCTATTAACACTATCGTAGGCTGCTTTAAAATCGACGAACAGACATATTCAGATTCGGTGGCTCTAAATTGTAGCTCCCTTAAAATACTATAGATTTTATTAACTCACATACAGGAATGGAAACTGGAGATGTTGCCTTGTGCATTGGGTGCAGCTACTTTTTTTCGTCCCCATTGATCAAAAGATAAACGGCGACGTCCAATATATGTTACCAAAGTCCAGCCTGGGGCAGTTGCTTTCCATTTTTGGAGAATGAGTTTTTGAAAATCCGACTAATGCCTTCGACTGAGAAATCAAGAACGACAGTAAAGTTCAAGGTGGAGCTATTGGAAAGAGTAGTTGCAAAACTGTTTGTCTAACTCAACTACATGCTTTCCTTAACTCTTATGTTTCCATATACTCGTAGCAAATCCGGGAAAACTTGGCTTGCATCAAGAACTGAGGAAGAAAAGAATAGTTTCTGAGAAAGTTCAAATATAAGGATTTTTGAGGATTTGGATCATAATGCCAAGTAGCTTCATAGAAATTCAAAATACTGGTTGATAGCCCGTTACAGGAGTGTAAATCCTTGTTTCTTGGACAATTCCGATCTAGATCGATGTCTGACGTTCTTCAATTAGAGTTACCATAAAGTTTCAGCAATGCCCATGCTCATGGTAGCACTTACTTTTGCAAAGATTGATTTGAGATATGCGTATGTGTTTCTTAATACTTCTTTTAAAATTAATTGACCAAAAGAAGTCAATTGTTTCAACTGTTCTTTAGTCTCTTTAATATTTTGATGAATCCCTGCTTCGAAAAAGACAACGGTTTTTTTGTGAACATAACTTTCAATTCATAGACTATTTAGGCTCACGTTGCTCAACTTTCCGCCTTTTCGGTCTTAAAATATCTAACCGTCGATTTCATCGACCATTTCTGCAAGGTCACTTCAATTCAGCTTTCCAAACGGTAGGAAATAAAAGATGGATGGTTCTGTATCATGGTATATACGAAGAGTCCCTTTGAGACTTTTATTTGTTGAAGGCTATTTTCCCCGCAAGAAGTTTCTAGAAATTATTTAGCACTAAAACTTGGTTATTTCCACTTCAACAGATATACTCGTAGATGCCTGTTTCAAAAATTATTTGTACATACATTTGGGTACATCTTTCACCAAGCATTTTCAGTATCCCCCTTAGCTTTTTGCACTTCGAGCATTGTGAACCTGCGATCCTCTCCTCCTATCAGCTAATTCAGGGAAAAGGCTCTTCGAATAAAAACGATTAATTGAATAAGACTGGTGTGGCTCTATATGATATTCTTTAGGTACCATCAAGTCCAAAACATTAACGCTCAAGTCTCACTTATGTGGCTAGCTCAACTAGTCGCTAGACTAAGTTTGGCGTTTCTTTGTTTATTATTTTCAAATAAGCTCACAGTCATCTTCTTGATTCAACAGTTCCACATGGTTGAGCATTTGTATCCTTTTTCAAGAAAACTTTTTATGCTTGATACATCCCACAGCGCAGTTAATAGTCGTATCACGACGACACGACCGTTTAAGAGCTTAATTTAATACCTTCCGGGGAAATGAAATAATTTTATATTGTCAACATAACTCCTTAAATCCCCCTTTATTTGCCAAAAATCCTTTTTTTCATTCTTCAATTTGCAAATAAAGTGATTGAAAGTACGAAATTCCGAAAAACTTTCACAACTTGAATACCAAATTACAAAGCCAGAAAACTACAACTACCAAGGCAACAACGTACGTTCTCACAAAATATCTTAATACATAAACCTACACGTTTCAAAAATTCCCTCAAATATTTTCACACCTCGAAGGCAGAAATATTTCACCATAATAAGCAGGTATACATGGAGGATTGAAATATCCATAATATATCCCTGCGAGTAATTGTCCCGCATTAATAGATTCCATCTTGTGCATAATCCCCGAAAACCCCAAAAACCCAAAGTGAAACAACCTCATCATACACATCCCTTAGGTAGGTAGGGTATAGCTAGCGGATGGAAACCCCTTGAAAGTAAATTGTATAATCAATTGCTCTGGCAATCCTCCACCATACTCCAACCACAATATAACACTCGTATAATATTTCGCTGGCAAAAAGTAATTGAAACGCCAACCACACTGAAAATGCGCTTTAAATCAAAAGCTTTATTACAATAACAACAACAACGGCAATGGCAATGGCAATGGCGACGGTATAACGGTAACAGTAACAGTAACGGTAAGACGAACAAGAAAATAAATAAACAAAAATAACAACATTTCCACGTTAAATGTACCTTAGAATCTGGAACATCTCACTCCTGACAGCTGGCAGTAAACCGTCAACAGCTCGACGCTATGCGTGTGAAATTTAATGTTGCATGTTTCCCTCGTGGAATACGTGATTATGTTCAGAAATGTCTTTGCGCGTTTCCAGTTCCTTGTTCCTGGCATTTCTCCATTTTCATTCCTTGCATGCACGCCGCGCGCGCCGCCATCGCATCGTTTTACACACATTGGCTTAGTTCAAGAAATCAGGACGAAAACAAATGCCGCTAGAGTGGTTGTTGTACATAATTTGTTGCCTTGTTTTTTTTTTGTACTCAATAAAGGAATCATCGTGTTGTTCACTTCGATGATTTAACTCAAAAGAAGATTCAAAGGAGTATTAAATTTTTGTCTTTCCTATATGGATGGTATCGTATGGTATGGTATGGTATACGTTATAGGAAGAAGCACTGCTTTGGGGCTCTCTCTTCCATCCCTCTCTAATATTGGAATAGGTAGTTGGAATGGTTTATATGTTTGCAGGATCAACAAAGATAAAAATATGTTTACTTTGAAAGGATATACGATGGCGTGGCGGTTACATTGGGATGACAACAACAGCAACAACAAGAAACCATTCAGGATAAAACGATGGAATATATGCAAACAAGGAATGAAAAAGGATGTTCGACGCAAGGATCAAAATTCATAAAGCATTATTTAAATGCCAGGATTGTTCCTTGTTTCGTGTGTATGTTTGTGTGTGTATCTTCTTATGATTTTTTCTTCATCTGAGACGAATTCAGGAGGAAGAAATACTTTTCTTTTCGTATACTCGTGTGCTCGTACTGGTACTCGCACTCGTTCAAGTAATATAAGAGGATGGAGGATGTTAAATAGGATCTACGTCCTTGTCGTCGACGTCGTCGTTCTTATGTTGAGTGGCACATCTGGCTTGACTGTTGTTGTTGAGCGTGTCAAAAATGTTGGTATTTTTATTTAAAGATATTTCCTTTTTGGCATATAAGACAAATTTCAGGGTTATCGCTTATGGCATCCTTTTTAATTTTTTTCCTGTGTTCATCTTTTTTACAAGTCCCTATTCATTTTTTTTTTTGTGTGTTATAGTTTACGATACAACGAATGCGCAATCCTCGTTTATGTTTGTATAGCTTATCATATTTTTTTTTTAACATCCTTCTATGGTGTTTTGTGTGATTTCATCAAAGGCAATTTGGGTGTAGGATCCTCAGGACAGGAAGCGATGGAGGCTGCTTTTGCTGCTGCTGCTGGTGCGGCAAGCAGGCGGTTGGTGGCGTTGCGTGTTTCCTATTTAAATATGAGAATATTACCCTCGAATTCATTTTTGATGTTGTTCCAGATTTGGGGATAAGGATATACCTTCCTAGTTTGTCTTCCTTTTTTTTCGGTTGGGTAGATACATATCTATTTTTGTAATTCATTCCTCACGATGAGTGTGTGCCAAGGATAAAATGAGCCAATTCTTTAGTTAAGTTATTCTATAGCTATGACATGACAGTCTGTGCCTGTATGTATGGTGTGTGTTTTCGTATTTTATGAGAGATTATTATATGCATACCAATGGGATAATAAATTGCATCCTGATTGCCAAATTGCTCAGCGGGGTAGGATATTGAGAGAAGTGTTTTTTTTCTTTTTTGTGGTTAAGGATAGGTTCCGAGGGTATAACTTAATGAAATGAAGTGTGAGGGGAGGCTGTAGAACAAGCACCATGGATTTAGCAAAATGCAACCAAGGATAACATAATATAAGGTTAGGTGGTTTTGGTAGGTACTTACCTCACTCTCTTTGTGGCATCATAGAGTCCTATGTGGAAGCAACACAATCCAACACAACTGTTGAGGGAGTACTCGTAGTGCATAAAGCCAATACCAGAAGGATTGAAGTAGATAATAATTTATGTCCTTCAAATAATTTGAGATGAAAATAATGCTCATAACAAGATTCTCACTAGGATCCTGTATTATTTATTTGTTTTATGGTTTTGTCTTTTGTTTTGTTTTGTTTTTCGTGATGATGTTCTATTAGCTTCTAGGTATGTGTGAACGTGATTGTGATTTATTGAAAGTTTTTGAAAGACATCAGGTTTTTTGAATGAACATACAGAGGTCCTACAAAGCCAAGAAAGGACTGTTTGTTGAATTGTAGGCTCTTCATTTCATGGTAGAATATATATTATAAATGTATTTCGTGAAGGACTCTAATATATGATGGTTATATGGTGTGTAAGGATGTGATGACATTTTATGGGATGTCATTTAGATTTATATCCTTTTACGGGAATATTTTCATTTATATTCATCAAAAGAGTCCTTGTTTTGACTCAATTTCTCTTGGTTTGTCAGTATTCAATCATTTTTATATTCATTTTAAGAAAGCAGTGTTATTTTTTAGGATATTGATAGTAAAATAAAATAATTGAAGATGAGTACATTGTTCTTGGGATTAACTGTGTTTATTGCACGAGGACCTCTAGAAATTCCTGGCGTGAAATTTAACAATACAATATTGTGTGCCTTTTTTCTGAGTTTTTAAATAGTTTCGTAAAGTGGCACGAGCTATGGTTGTGAGTAAGAAGCTTGTCTGTAAAAACAACTGCTATCTCCAGAAATACTGTACACACAACGCAATATCAGTTTTTTAGATGCTTTTGAAGTCCAAAGGTGGACAAAATCATTATGTTTTCTTCCTCTGATGCAATATCTTCCTGTTGGAAGCTGCAAGAAGTACTTATGCAGCGTAGTAAGTGGGAAGAAGTCATTGGGGTAATGCTCGTAATTGAAATTTCTTCAAGAAAAAAAAACTACTGTTTCAGCTCGAGTGTCGAGTGCCTCCAGCCAGCTCATTCTCAAACTGGTCACCTCCAATTGCGTATACATAGTTGCCAGATATATCATTCTGTCTTCTTCTCTCTGGTATGCTTATCAGGGCTGTAATCTGAAACTTTACTACACATGTTCTTGTTCCTTTTTATACACGCTTTTTTATACCCTATTCTATAGAATGTTGTTTGTACAGTTACTCAAGCTTTGGGTTTAAATGAATTAAATAAAAAAATTCAGTTTGGGTGTGGCTTACGCCTAATTTTCATGAATGAACAAAAAACATAATATTAAAAATTTAAGCTAGCAATATACAATTTCAAATATTTTTTTTCCTTCGATATATGAAAAATATATCTCAAAATTTTTCTGTGTGTAAATTTTTTCGAACACCTACTTTTAAAGGCGTGATTTTTATAAAATACCTTTATTCGGGTAAGATCGGTAAAAAACTACTCAGTTCAGCTGTATTTTTACACATATGCCAAGAAACTGACTTATAATCAAAGCTCAATAATTTGTGTTTTAAATTTTTTTAACAAATTTGTATTACACGTCCACTTTTAAGGGGCGTTTGAAAGTCTTTATGTACATTAATGTTTTTATGTTTTTCAACTATAAGTAGCAGTTTTAAAGGAAAAAGATGAGCATTTTGGTTTGTATTCCTTGGTTACGTAGCAGGTTGTGGTTCAAGAATTGTTACTTAAGGCCATAATCGCTATTTCCATTCAAAATCTAATTCTTAAAAATTCAAGTTATGTCGTGTTTTGTTCAAATAAGCTGCAAGCTTAAAATTGAATGTCACTTAACTCATAGCAATATTGCTTTGGCAATAAAAAGGCTCAAGTTTGGGAGTGGCACCCGCCTTCTTTTATTGCGTTATTGCATTTTTTCCTGTCTGCTGGTATCTAACAGTTCGTTGCAATCGTTCGTAGCTATCGCTTAGTTTTTGTTTAGATATTTTAGCTAGCATTGCTATTAATAAAAATGCGGTGTTAGAAGTACCCCGTGATGTTGAACTTGTATTACTGTCTTCGTTATCTTTGCTGAATTCATGGCTACTCCTAGATGTTAACCAAAATTGGTTCTTTTGTAAATTTCAGAATGCGTCCCTTCGGATTTAGCTTCTCTTTCACTAGTATTTGCAGTAAGGGAAAGATCCTTGATTGTTGGCACCTGCAAAGGCCCAATTTTCAGCCTTGGGGTTGGTTGCTCAAGTGTATTTGAGATCAAACCAGAAATTCCTCGTCGACTGTTATAGAAATTCTAAGACTTCAGATATATGTAGATTTTCTTATTTTTACTTCCTGAAATCCTTCTACATTCTCCCAGATTCATTAAATTGAGGCCCAGTTAAAATTTCAATGTTCTCTTTTTATTTTCTAAATCTTTTCCCATTTTTTTAAGTATATAAGCCTAGGTTGGATACGATAGTTCCTTTGAAAATAATTATTTAAGGCTTCCTAAATTTTCCATCAATAATCTCAAAATAATGACCTTAGTAAACAAAAAAATAAATGCTTGATGATATCCTTAAAACAAAAGTCTCTTTGTTTTTCATAACCTGTTGGGCAAAGCTCAAAGGATTTTAAAGATTTCTACTTTGGTGAACCTTTGCTTCAAATTGTTTCATCGTTCATGTCCGTTTTGATCCCCAACTAACAGAAAATGCAAAAAGCAGAACAACAAAGCTGATCTTACGACACTTGCGGCCCCATAAAAATCACCCAAAAGATTCACCCGTACAATAAATATCTAACAAGATTACTTTGCATATAAAGCTAAGTAACAACGTGTGCATGAAGCTCATAATGTTTCCAGAATGCAGAAGATCTCCTTTGGGGTATCCTTTTTTTTCCATGAAAGCAAATTAAAGAGCCTTTTCTTTTCACAAAGAAATGTAAGGAGTAGTAGGTACATAATACATAAATGTGGATGAAGCTACCTAGAAAGCTTTTGGTTTTTTTTTTTTTTTGCTGTTGTTGTTGTTTACCTAAATAGCATGTCCTTTGTAAAGTTTTGTTTTCATCGACTGACTGTATACGCGCTTTTTTTTATATATACTCATATCGTACACAAAGGCAGCCTTCTGGCCCATAGTGTAGAGCAAATCTATGTTCTGGTGCCTGTGCTAGAAGAAGAAATGCACAATTTCCACTATAGTATCGTGTCCTTGTTTGCATACAATGAAGTTATTAAAACCATGCAAAAAGATGAAACTACCTTAGCGCCTGGCCTTGCCAACCTATCCAACTTTCTCTATCTGGCTTTATAGGTATCCTTGTAAGAACAAAAGTCTTGTTTTGTACTTTTGGGATCTTTTGAATTTGAAAGAGGGTGTGTGCTGTGCCATGTGCCGGTCCCGATGCCGGTGCCGTTGTTGTCTTCTTGAGTCTCAAGGATTATCACTGTGAAGTAAGACCCTGTGCTTGCCCTTTGGCAAGGATATTGAATTCATGGCATGACATATTTGAAAAGGGATTTCATTTTGCTGTACTTAAATGCTCTTGTTGTTTTACCAAGTTGCTTTTTGGATTTGCGTTTATTAAATCCTTGTGCAGAGTTTTTTAATTTTTTTTTTGTCAAGGATATATTCTAACACCTCTATATATTTACAAGCTTAAAATGTGTTGTGAACACAGATGTTGGATACTTTTTTTGCCATGGAAATGAAAATCTTACACTTCAACGAGGACTATTTAAAACGAATTGGATTTTATCTTCAAAAAAATATCCTTTTTTTGCGTTTCTTGTGTAATGAGAAGAACAAAACAGGATGTTGAAATGTCTGCTACGGAAATTCATTTGAATGGAATGATTTTTCGTTTTCAATAGGGACGGGGTAAAGATTTTTATTTTGTATTCCTTACAGAAAAGTCTTTGTATGAGAAAATAAAAATATTGTATTCGTATTATTTTGTATATAAAACAAAAAATTTCAACAAAAGGAAATGAAATCAATTATGTAGAAGGAAGTTCATCAAGCTTCTTACTTTTTAGATACGAAATAGAAAATAATTCTGTTCAATTAGATATAAAACGGACAAGAACAATAAATTGGAAGTAAACAGCTTTGGGAAAAAAATTCTTTAATTTGTTTTGATTCATTTTTGGGTATACTTTAACAAAAGAGCTTTTAACAAATAAAAAAGAGATACAATTTAGAACCTTAATAAGTAAGATCTAATTAAAATTATTTGTAAAGATTTTTTTGAGGGTAGGTAAGTATAATTGACAAAATATGAAAACCAATTGATTTTCATTGAACGAGCAAGCATATAGAAATGAGAAGAAAGTGAGATTCCAATTCAGAAGTGTGATTATACTGTTTTTGTATTATATTCCATATGTCCACCTTACCATGATGAGATTATCATAAATCAGGTTAATTTTGCATTTGTTTGTCAAAATGTGTGGAGTTAAAATCTGCAAGGAAACAGTAAAGATTAATTTCGAAGTTATGGTTTCCTGGCGAAAGGAAATTTAGTTCACACGTAAAGCAGTCCATACACATGCCGTGTCCTGTTGTACAGCACAAGCCATATAAAACTATCAGCGTAATGGATTTTTCTGAAGCCTATGTGAGACGCTACGCATCTTCAGCACCTGAAGGTCTGAATTTAGTGCCGGACCAGAAACGATTAAAATTTTGAGATCCGCGGAAGACGGGCCTATGATTAAATTATGTAACATTATTTCTGAAGTGGCTAAGCAAATAAAAACGATAAAACAACCAAAAGAATATTTTTATTTGAAATGTTACTACATTTTTGATAAAAGATAATGTTGAAATATTTAAATCATAAAAAGGAAATCAGTCAGTTTATTTAATTTAAATCACATTAAAAGCAAAGAAACAATTCCACAACAAAATACAAAATGTTGGAAGTAAACAAAGTAAACATAAGTAAACAAACCAATAATATAAGAATAACATTAAATTAATCAAAAAAATAAATATTTTAAAGTACTTTAAATCTGAAAAAAAACTATTATGAAAGAATAAAACAGAACGAGCTTTTATATATGTTTTCTCTTTATGAAAAAAAAAAAACTTCAAAACAAAAAGCACAGTCACCCTGTAACTATAAAAATATCACCTGACTCAAGCCCAGCGAAAAAATGGTCGCCACTGACCCTAGACAATAAAAACTTTCTTCTGTTTATCAGATTAATCGGAGTGAGTGAAAGGCGGTTTTAAATGTTAATATGAGCAAGCGAAAGGTAAACTTCGAAACCGTAACTTTTTGTTTCTCCTTGTGATCGTCATCACACATTTCTTATTTATAAAACTTTTGGCGGCAAATATACCTCTAAAATGTCTGCCACTGCTTAAAGTGTTTCTTCTTCCTTCCCTCTCAAGGTTTTAAGATTCCAAGTAAAAAGCATATGAAAACTATTTGGATCACCAGGCGCTCAGAAAAAGCAGGAAGCCTTATATTTTTGCCGATAATTTGAAAATGGGTGGAACTATTTTCCATGCTTTCTTGCTTTTGATAGCTATTCGTGATTTTGGAGACATATTTGCCGCCAAAACTTTTATATGTGAAGTGTGTGATTACGATCGCAAGGAGGAACAAAAAGTTACGGTTTTGAAGTTAACCTGTCGCACTTGCTCATATTTAAAATGTATTACTTTCCACTCACTCCGATTTAACTGATAAACAAAAGGTTTTTTCTATTGGCTAGGGTCAGTGGCGGCCATTTTCGCGCTGGGCTTGAGTCAGGTGGTATTTTTATATGGAACAGGGTGACTGTGCTTTTTTGTTTGAATATTTTTTTTGTTCATAAAAAAAACTGCTCGTACTGTTTTATTCTATCATGATAATTTCTTTTATTTTCCTAAATTTAAGTACTCTAAAATAATTATTAATTTAATTAATTTAATGTTATTCTTATATTATTGGTTTGTTTACTTATTTATTTATTTTTTGTTTACTTCGACCATTTTGTATTCTGTTGTGGAATTGTTTCTTCATTTTTAATGTGCTTTAAATTAAATAAAAACGTTGTTTATTTTAACTAATTTCCTTTTTATGATTTAAATATTTAAACATTATCTTTTATCTAAAATATTAGTCTTTGAAATAATAACATTTCAAATAAAAATATTTTGTTGGTTGTTTTATTATTTTTTATTTGCTTATAGCCACTTCAGGAATAAGGTTACATCATTTAATCTTGGGCCCCATCCTGCTCGGATCGCAAAATGTTCATCGTTTCTGCTCCGGCACTAAATTCATATGGTGCTGAAGCTCCGTGGCGTCTGCCATAGGCTTCAGAAAATTCATTGCGTTGGTAGTTTTATATGGCTTGTGCTGTACAGCAGGAAACGGCTGGAATAAGAAAATTGAACATTTCAAGACAAATTTCACAAAGAGGCAAATGAGATCAAAAAAAATTTTTCGTTTGGTTACAGATCAAATCTGTTTCAATTTCTTTTAGGCGAGAAATCCGATCAAATCTGAAAACAAATCTGCATTTACCAAAAAAATTGCATATAAGGCAAAATAATATAGACGTCGCACATTTCAAGTATAAAATTTAAAAATGACTGTAATTGTTTGGCGGTGAATGTGACTTTTTGAATTTTTAAAAACAGATGTCGCGAGCTTTTATGTCAAAATTTGTGGCGTGTGGAGAGCTAGCATTGCGATCATTTGTTTTTTTTTTTAAAGACATTTTTTTTGAAAATTATTGTATGAAGCTGACATTATGACCAGCTGACCCGGCGAACTTCGTTTCGCCAAAATTACATTAATGTATTGAAAGTAATAATACTTTCATATGCATTAAATAAAAAGCTGATAAATAATTTGAAATTACAAACAGACACTTAATTTTTATTTATGAAGATGAATGTTTTCATCTATTTAATGAATAAAAAGTTGATTATAAACTGCAAAAAGTATGATAATAACTGACTTAATCTATAAATAGATCATTTACATAACTCTACATCAACATCTACATCAAAAATATTCTTAATAATAGAAGTTTTAATAAAAACGAACAACCTACATCAATATCATGCTTGAATAATAAATGATTAATCTGTTTTTAAATCTGATGAACCTGATTTTATATTTCAATCAACATTTTGTATAACAAAAATAAAAATTTTTGGTGCACCAGATCAACTGCAATGTGTGATTAATACTAAAACTATGTTTATCGTGCTTCAATAGGTATGGCGAATCCATTAGTTTTACATTGAAAATAATATTTATCATTATAAAAAATAAATCAACTACTCTTAGTTACTCATCATTTTGATGATCACAAATTTTTATTCAACATTGAAACTTATTCACAAGACCTTGTTTTAACCCTGACAAGAATGTTGAAGAAATAAACTTTACATCATATCTGAATTATTAAGATTGCATGAATGTGCTTATTTTCGCTAATGGATGCAGCAGTTCTGTAACGTTTTTATATATTCAACATTAAGAAAGTTTATCCGTTCGTTTAGCTTCTTGGGATAGGGTTTTTAAGTGAGTGCATCATTGATTAAGGCTCTTAAATAACATCTGATGTCCATAAACAAAGAGTTGATGGCAATTTTTTTTTATCTTCTAAAAATGAAAACCATCACTAACGTCTAAGCTGTTTGGTTGTGTTACAAACTAATTTAATTCTTCCATTATTTTAAATACTAGTAACTGATAATCTTCCACTTTGTTTTCTAACATTTCATTTAATCCATATTGTTAGCTACTAGAAATATTTAACTCTAAGTTTAATTTAATCCTTAATTCCGTATTCAGTAACCGGCTTATAGCATATATTATATTATTATAATATGCTGCATACAAAACGCACACTTGGGCATAATTATTGCACTCTCATCCAAACACAATTAATTTCTTCAACTATACACCAACTACTATTCACCCCTCCGGCACTCCATCTATGTATATCCAACAATTTTGCAGTGAATAGCGCCAATTAGAGAGATACGTTTTACATTAAACCATTCACGTCCTTGAGTTCGTCAAGCTAACAAATAATTAGAGAATAAGGGATTTCAAATTATTTAAATCTATTCGCATAACTTTTTCTGTTCTGTTTTGTGTGTTCAAAAAGCATGTCAGAGTTGTCGTAAGCGGTAGCGGCAATAGCGGCGTTATTTCTCGTTGGAAATATAATATCCTTGCTCTTGTGTCCTTGTCGTTTGCGAAAATTCATTCACACAACGAACCTAAGAGTGACGCTAAAATCGTCGTCATCGTCGTTGGAGTCGTAAGTGTAACAGAAAAGTTTTTAAGCTCCCTTTTCCTTCCTCGGGGAAAAGTTTAATACCCCAGCAATTCTGCTAGGAACACAGATTATATAGAGCCAAAAAAAAAAAAAAAAAAAAAAAAAAAAAACAACAGAAGAGGAGGAAACGGAATCCTAAAATAGCCATATTTTTAATGTGATTACCTATGAAGATGAATTATTACATTCTCAATGCAAATGCAAATGGGAATTTATGCCAAAAAAGAGGACCAGCAAACGAGCGAATGAGAAAGCCCCGCCAAATCCTGATGCTGTATGATAATTCGTTGAATTATTCCCAAAAAAGCATAGAATCGCGTTGTCGTTATCGTCGTCGTCGTTCTCGTCGACGTCCGTATAATCGGAATTCCTCATACACACTCTTCCCTACTACATTTGTCAAAAATTTCGACAATAACTTTCTGCAATCCGCATTCCATTTGATTGAGCAAATAAAATGAACGACGAAGAAGCTTAAGTGCAATGGGATACTAGCAAGAGACAACTAAAAAAAAAGCACATACACATAGAAGACGATGTCATTCTCATCAGGATATTCCATCGTTCTGGGAAGTTAACATTCGGTTCCGGTTCTGGTTCTGGTTCTGTTGATGATGAAAGTTTTTTAAGTAAAGTTACAATTCACTATTTTTTTCTTTTGGATTCACTTTATTTGGTTGGATAAGAATTTTGATTTTCGGGGTCGTCCTTCTGAAAAGGATATCTTATGTAAAAAGTGGAGATAAACAAAAAAATTTAGATATCACGTATAAGAATGATCAATTCAAAACTTTTGTCGAAAAGCCAACAAAAGCAGATAAGGATGTTTTTTTTCTTTCGTAAAATAATGTTAAAGAGGATCAGTTTTTCTTGCTCCTGTAAAAATTATAATAATTGAAGTTACCTATATAAAGCTTGTGTGGTAAAAGTTGATTGTGGGAAAAATCAAGGAATTTTGTGTGGGTTTTTATTTTAGTTTTGAGTTTGACTTTTACAAAAAATAATTCGCTTCAATTTAAGTTTATAAGTTTGGAAATGAGACATGGCCGAGGGTCATCTAAGTTTTTTTTCGTAGGTTTGCTTGGAAATAGGTGACGAGACAAATCATTAGATTTCTTTATCTTACTTACTTTCATACTTTCTTTCTGAAGTATATCTCCTTTTATCTTTTATTTATTTGACAATTTGAGCCCACTTTTTTTTTCAAAACCGATTTCAATAAAATTTTCCTCGTGAAGCTACTTTGATTTCTAAAGTTGATATCGGTTTATTTGGCCTGTAATTTGAAATTGGTTCAGGGTTCACCTTTAATTTTTAATAATAAACTCAAGACTAATTTTTAATTTCCTACGAGGATTAAAATGTACCAGAATTTTTGACATTAGGTTTCACAAACAAAAGTTAGTGAAAATTTCGTTATTCAGTCTTACCTCGATCTTCTTTTTCATTAAATTTTATCAAAATCAATTGTGTTGTTCACAAAAAAGTAAATGAAAAACTTTACTTCTAGGAAAAATGCCGTGTATGTGTATCAGAAATAACAGCTCTACAGCTCGGCAGGACTGATTTGCTTGAAACCTGCTTCTTGCAATTTTTAAGCAAAACTTTTAATCAACTCTTGGAATTGATATCTTGTTCTAAAACGGTACCTCGGTCATAAAACCGATAATGCAAAGCTCAAAAATGCTTCCAACTTTGTTGGGGTCGTTTTTAGGTTTTGTCTATCTTTTTGTTAATATCGGTTTCTTTATAACCGTGAACAGAACTGTTGTTCACAAATTCTAAATCATAGAACTGACTTTTGTTATCGTGAACCAATTGTTTGGTTTTCATTAAATCTTTAATATGGAGAATTTTATACTAGTTAATAAATGGAACGTGACGAAAAATTAAATTTATATTTGAAATTTTATTAATCACATAAAAACCACTAGCTAGTTAAATCATTTTTTTTTTGAAAAAATTAAGTAAGCCAAGTGATTTTTCTTTTAATGTTTTGAAAAAATATTTTCAAAATTGTTCGACCAGTTTTTTCTTAAAAAAAAAAAAAAAAAAACGGTTTTTGTTTTGAATAACTTACCGAAAACATATTCCAAAATTTTTTTGAGTATACCAATTTCTAGTAATTTCTTATCAGAGAAATAAATATAAAACAAAACAGAAAAAACAGTTTTTGAAAAAAACTAAATAAAAAAATAAACTTTTTTGAAAAATTTAAGAACTAACAATATCGTTTATAAAAGGCTTCCACATTAAAAATTTCCTAGAAAATGTGATTAGAAAAAAAAATTAAAGTTTACACAAAAAAAAAAAAAAAACATTCGGAATGTTTTATCAAAATCGTAGTAGTCGTTTTTGAGATAAATGAACTTTTCATTAAAAATCATATTTCAGGTATCGTTAGTTTTAGAGCGAGAATGCTTATGTTATTTTAATATGATTTGAAACTCGATGAAACGAAAATGCGTCACGACAAAGATTCAAGGATTAAGCTAGCAAGAGAATGAGATAAAAAAATTACTTCGGATTGTATATTCGAGATCGAGAGAGAGCAAGCGTAGTTCAGTATTTTTGTTCCATTGTATGTGTGTTAATGCGCCTGCGTATTACAAAGCTTCAGTACATAATCAGCGTGGTGTTTGCTTATGTCATTTTATTTGTGTGAAAATTTTTGTATCTCCCTAATAAAAAAGTGTTGAAAGTAGGCACATAATGTCGAAAACTGATGTGGAAACGAGTCGTTCATCCATTTTTTTCTAAGATGATCCTTCTAAGTCTCACTTCTACCAAGTTTGGATTGCGATTTTTAATTTTGCTTGTACAAAGTCAACTTAATGAAATAAAATAAAAAAAGATACACGTTTTTTATTATAAGAATTTTATTTTTCAGAACTAAACAGTCTATTAATTCTTAAAATTTTTTTTCTCTCGAATTGCTATCCTTATCCTTTGAGCTTTACAACCTTATAAAGTTTCCAGTAATTCAATATTCTTTAAATTTTCAAATCATTCATATTTTTTTTTTCTGAAAAATCCAAACAATTTTCTGATAGCTTGATTTCTAAAGAATTAAATTAACACTTCCCAGATACATCCACAGTCTATTGTTCTTTTTCGGATTTGTTGTTCACAATATTTCAATTTCCATCTGAATCTGAATCTTTCCGCAAAAAAATAGAACGAACCCCAATCAAAACGTTGAGAGTTAAAACATAAAAGTATTGTAATTGTGTTAAGAGCAGACAACTTCAGCAAAATTCATACTCACTTCTAGCATATCCCAATCCCTAGTTGTGTATAGTGAAGTCAAAGTATTACATTTTGAAAAGGAGTGTAGCTTTCCCTTGGGTATCCTTGCCTTTCCTTTCCTAAAATGCTAAGAACTCTCATAGCGAGATGATGATGATATTGTATGAAGAACTCCTACGCCACATACACTGTATACAGTTTACTTCGATATGTGCAATTTATCATTCCAATAAAAATAGATGATGCCAATGTACATGAGAATCGGACAATTTGATTCAATGAAATGGATTTGTGTTACTTCAAGGATACGGGATGATGATGCCGATGCCGACGTATGCTGTTGGTGCTGTTTTTTTTTTTTTTTTTTTTGACGAGAAGTGGGATTTTTTTTTTCTGAAAATGCAAATGGTGCATGTATTTTTCTTTTCAAGCAAAGAAGACACTTAAACTTCATGTATGAAGATGTAGTCTGTCTTTTATCGGAAGTAAGATGTTAGTTTTTAAAGTGATGAATGGGAGATACTAGAGTTGACTCTTTTTTAAAGAAGCCATTTTTCCATGTTTGGTTTGTGTGTGTGTCTGTGTTTGTGTTTTGTATGATATTGTGAGCAATTTCTGAAAATGGTATTATAAGAGTGGTGAGTAATGTAGGTACTGTGACAAGTTAAGAATGACTAAATGGAAGTTGTCAAGAGAATTCCTTTATTTTTATTAATGGTTACAAACATTATAAATAAAAAGATTTTTTTTTCAAGATTAAGAAGAAAAGAGTGTAGCTAGAGTTGGCATCAGTTTTGAAATTAAAAAAGCTAATAACATTGTGAACAAGGCTGGGGTTTTTTCAAAAAAAGTCGTTGGCTTGGAGTTTTGTAATTTGTTAGAAAGGTTGGAGCTTATGCCGTCTGGGAAACTAGTCTCATTTGTAATTTTTTTTTCTATTTAAAAAAACGACTCTTTCGGTTAAACCTATGTTTTAAAGGACGAACAAATTGTGTTTTGGAGTTGTATATTCTTTGAGACCATTAAAGTTATTAAAGATACTATACTATACTATACTATACTATACTATACTATACTATACTATACTATACTATACTATACTATACTATACTATACTATACTATACTATACTATACTATACTATACTATACTATACTATACTATACTATACTATACTATACTATACTATACTATACTATACTATACTATACTATACTATACTATACTATACTATACTATACTATACTATACTATACAATACTATACTATCCTATACTATACTATACTATACTATACTATACTATGCTATACTATACTATACTGTAAGTATTTAAAATCTTTACGAGAGAAATCAAGAACTAAGGTGGTAAAAATGTTTTCGAACAACAGTTATTCCAAAGTGTTTATATTTATTAAGTAGTATTAAGTAGTCTTGTTCTTGAACCGCTGAGCAAATAATTCTTTAAAATTTAAGATGGAGTATATTTTGTTCCTTCATTTTACTGAAGTCAAGACTTAAAATAAACTTTAATTCATGATTTGTAATCTTTATACTACAAAAAGAAACGAGAAATTAATCACTCGTTTTTTTGGAAATATTTATCACGAAGATCAATACACTTTTTTGCATACCTTCGAAAACATTTTCGAGGGACTTTTTCTATTACAATTATGTGAGACACAAAAACATGCTTTTTGAATGTTACAACCGTTTCTTAAGGCGACGAAAAATATGGCCCACGCACTCTATGATTGACTTGCTATAATGAGAACACATCATTGAATGCAAAATCAGAAATGTAGAATGACCCATCAATTCGATGTTTTGTTTGGGCTGATGTGTGAGAGCCATCGTAGTGTAGTGTAGAATGATTCGTCTTCTGCAATTTGTTTCTCTTATTTTTTCTGAACACTGCTTTTGGCTGGCCTAATAGCACGGTGGTTACATGTCCTTTATTCAAACAGGCTACCATTTGCTTCGAAGTCCTTCGTTCTGGAACAAACTTGTCGGATTTGCTTTGTAAGAACCTACAGTCATTTTCGTTTAGTTTCGAGTTCATATATCAAGTCTTTTATTTCACCATCTGTCACGATTTTATGGGCGCCTTTTGAAACACCGTCATTTTAATTTGCTCATAATTTTTTTGCAGCAATCGACATGAGATATCTAACGCGAACAAATCTTTTTGACATCCAATTGCTCATACAATATTGAATGTAGGCAAGTAAAACTAATGCCGGATCTAACTGATAGTCACATGAGGATCCTGCAACAGCAGTTTACGTATACAACTCGAATATTTTTTTAACACAAACCCCTTTTTTGGACGACTAATTGGCGTTTAATTACCACATAATGTTGTGATGTAATCGGTTTTTTTTTTCAATTGCTTTACATTTTAAATTTTAAGTAATGAAGTTATGTACAAATTCATTCAAATTTTTTTAAAAAAAGCTTTTAAGTTTTTAGGCTTCAAAAAGAGGAAAATGCAATTAATTAGCATTTAATTAACACTCAATTGGTTAAGTGTAGTAGCTACTTGTTAATTATCGTGGGCTGACTTTTGCTTCCAATATTCATTGTTCTGTCAAAATTTAAGATCGTTCAGAAAATTAGTATTAAGGTCGCAGTAAATAATTTTGTGAGAATTGTTTTCTTAAAGTTGCAGGATTTAGGAAACTACTTTTAGATTTTTATTCACAGAATACTATGGAAACCGAACATTAAAGTCATTGCCTAGCGCTTAATTAACACTTTAATTAGCACTTAATTAGAATTTAATAATGTCAGACTGTTAAACTGCTTGCATTGCATGTAAAAGCTTCATGTTTGGGAAAGAAAAAAAACGACGATTCAATTTAACAATTAACTTGTTCAATGAAAATTTAATTTTGGTTTGAAAAACAATTTTTTTCTTAAGAATCACTGCAATAAATTTTGTTTCATGCATTTCCTGAATATTCGAATTCTGTTGAACACAATTCAAAGTATGTCATTAGACAATAATTAGCATTTAATTACTGATGCAAGCTTCATTGGATTGTAATGTTTGAAATCTCTAGTTATTATTTAATGGTTATTTTGGATATTAAGTAAAAAGGATTCCGGACTTCATGGATTCAAACCGATTTCGCATATATTAAATAAACGTTTGTAGAATCCTTCTTACCTATCCTTTCTTTATTTTCATTACTCCCCTATCCTTTCCATTAGCTTAAAAAAAAGAGCTAATGAGAAAAGCATTTTTATTTGGTGTTCCTGCATAATTTTTGCTTGTATTTCTTTAAGTACTCCATTTTGCTTTTGGCCAGACCCATCCAAACCAATTCATATTTAAATGACAAAAAAAAAATCCCTAAGTTAACTCTACCTGATAAAAATTCCATACTCAGACTGCATTTGGCTTAATGGGCAAACAAAAAATAAACAATTTCCAGAACATTCATCAACTCCCATCTTTTTCGTTCTGTGAATCCTTATTTTTTTTTATTTCGTGTCCTTTTTTCAATTTCTGCAGGTGAATCATGAGTCGAATTTTCCTTAAGTCTACGGTAGAAATTAATTCTTCAACCTCTTCTCGGTTAGGTATTATCCTATCCTTTATCAACCCTTCTTGAACAGAAGTACCTACATTCATACCTATATCCCTGAGCCAAATTTTTGCACTCGATTGTTTATGTTTTTTTTTTTTTTCTTCATTTAACCGCTCTTGATGCTTGTTGCTATCATAAAACTGAGACGAAAGGCAAAGAGTCCTTTTCCCTTGAGTTTACCATTTTTTGGTCCATTAAGCCATGAATAGGAATACCTATACCGGAACTCGTTTTTTTTAAGCATTTTCAAAGGATCAAGAGAAAAATGGAAAATGTTTTTGTTTAATTTTTTTCTTGTGTTTGTTGGTAAAAAAAAATCTCTCCCCCCACAAACAAACACACACACGGGGGTATACATATATCCGGAGATGCCAACAACTAACCGCGGTTAACTAATGACATTTGTTTTGAGAAGTCATTTGCAGGATATGGTTTTTTGTAATGCTTTCCTTCCTGTTTACAAAAAAGAAAAAAAAAGTAAACCCCCCTTCAAAAAATGGAAAAAAGAAAATCCAAATAAATGATGTTCCAGGATGCACAACTGATATACTGAATGAATGATCCTGTAGTTAGTTTCCCGTTCAACTTTCCGAAGAATTTTTTTTTCCATTTTTTTTTTCATCTATATACTAGAAGGAGCGTTCAGTATTTTTTCCGGTGGAAAATTTGTTCCAATTCAATGTTACCTCTATGTCAAAGAGTGCTTTGTGTGTGTTTTTGATAACGAAACAGAGAGAACTTGTCAGTTAAGTTGTATACCTTCTCTTTTTCGAATGTTTAAATTAAGTGCAGCAATTTGACAGGATTAAAAGAAATTTATCAATCCAAGAAAATAGAGAAAGGACAATTGTTTAGTCTTGTTTTAGTCAAACAGATAGACACACACACTCATACACACGAGGAGTGTAATATGGTCTATTAAAAGGGAATATGTTAGTGTTTTGTTACAAAATAGTCCTTTGGTAGAAGATTGTTTTTTTTTTAGTCTATTTAATTTACTGAGTTTATTTCAGGAAATATTTGGCCAAGGATGTTAATAAATTGATAGTTGTTAGCGATAATGTTCTTTGTGTTGCAAAGTCGTTTGTCTAGTAAAGACAGAATAGGAGGATATGTACATTGGGAAAGAAATTAGATGTTATCTGTTTTTGTGTGGCTTTTTTTTTTTTTTGAGCTAACAACAGCTGGTATGGATAAAGTCCTTTAAATCAAATCAAAGCGCGCAATTAAATTGATTTGAAATTCCTGAAAGGAACAAAAAGTTTCCAAAACCACTTACAAAATTTCTGCAGAATAACTCGGCAATGTTTGTCGGTCGTATTGACCCTGAATTTCCATTCCACATCACCCACAAGCTCAATCATAAATCCTGAACAAAGAAATCAATTTGATTGAGCATTCAAAGGAAATGACCATTTAAATCAATAATTAAATTTCCGTTGAAACCAATCGAAGAAGCCATGACAAATGACTCAGAAATTAATTATACATAGCATATACAAACGTAACGGTGTTAGTGCTAAAAAAAACAAATGTCTCTCTATAAGATATTAAAAGTCAACCATCATGAAAAAAAAAAATACAAGTACTGCCCAACTAACACCGAGCACCTACATAACATCCGGCAAGACGGAAATCAGCCATCAGCCATTGCAAAGCGACGCTGAAAATTATGGCGCCAAATCCCATTTTTCACTTTACTCGAACCTTTGAAGGGGACGCGGGGAGGCGTGCAACCCATATCGTTTCTGTGTGTCCTGTTGAGTCTTCTTATCATGTTATATTTGCCCCTTGTATTCCCTTGTATCCTCTTTTCTTCAAATAACCACAGAAAAATCATTCTTTAGAAAAAAAAAGATACAAAAAGGAAAAAAAAATCTGAAAGAAAAAGCGAAAATGTTATCAATTTAAAATTGCTCGTATAATGTCCTTAAAAGTGAACACCGTTAGGTAAAAAAAAACTTCTTTGCTATCGTTGAGTCGTCGGCGGGCGTCGCGTCGGTCGTCCTCTCCCTGACGGTTTTCGTGGAGAACAAGAAGTGTATTCAACAGGAAAGGACATCTGAGAAGACTAATAACACGGTGTGTAATGATTTTTCTTTTTTTGTATAAAGCATCTAAAGAAAATTATATATGTATCTGTTTTTTGCTCATAAAGAGACGAAGTAGATATACGTATCCATCTACGTTTTTTTTTCCAGTTTGTATTGCGTAGTTTCTTTATAATTTTTTTTCATAAAATTCCTTACTTCAAAAATGCAAAAAAAAAATTTAATTTCAAAAAGAATAGAAAATGCTCCGATCTCTTATCGTTTCGGGAATGAATGGTTTAGGTACTGTATCTATATACTCTATACTACACTGTGGATGGATATGTTCGCACACTGTTACCGTTGGGAAATCAAATTCTTCGTTGTGTTTTTTTTTGTCGTTGCAGGAATGGGGGTTTGACAAAATTTATATAAATCTTTGCTTTCTTTTCTTCGCTAAGTTTTGAGACGATGAGGGATTCATTTTTAAAGTCAAACAATTCAGAAATATGATTTCATGGACTAAGATCTCCTGCTCTGCCTTTGTTGTTGAGAATAAAAATTTGCTTTTGCTTCATTTTTCCATTTAAGCTACGACATAGTAAAAAAAAAAATTATAAATAATTAACACAATAATCTTTTTTCTTTGCAGGTACGTTGATGTTATTATTGTCAAATGTCAAAGTCGTGAGTATAAATCCGAAAAATTAAACTAAAAAATATAGCGGTAGGGAGATCATTTTTATCTATTTTATGCAGGTCAGTTTTAGATACGAAATCAAATTAATTTAATTTAAAAAAAAGTATTTGAATTAAGAATTATGTCAGAATTGTTATAGAATCAAGAAATAGTCTATTAATTTAAACAGTAGATGAGCGATTAAGTGGATCTGGTGGGGTGGAATATGCAGTTTAGTGAAATCAGTATATTTTCAATAAACTGTTCATAGAATCGTCAATAACACCAATCTCGATGCGATTTTTTGTCCATACCATAACTATGTGAAAAATATTAAAGCTATCACTACATTAAAACGATTTTAGTTAAATTTAATTGTGATGGTCTTTTGAAATTTATATCCGATACAGTGAACATACTTACTTACATACTTATGTTGGCTCAACTAGAGCATGTTGATCCTCGGCCTTGCTTAATATGTCCCTCCAGCAAACATCTCGATCTCTTTTGCTTCCCGTCCCCAATGCTGCACTCTAAGTTGTCGGAGGTCTCCCTCTACCTGGTCGCTTCATCGAAGATGAGGACTTCCTTGGCTTCTGACACCAACCACTTTAGTCATTGATTTCGATTTTTTCTGACTAGGCTTATATCGCTGTACAGCAAGTTTAGTTCGTCGTTGTATCTGCTTCGCCAAATGTTGTTTTCTTGGTTTACGCAGACAAGACCATAAATCGTTCACAGCAGAACCTTTCTCTCGAACACTCCAAGTGACTTTACATCCGATTGGACCGGATGATGAGTCTTCTATACAGAGTCTCCTTGGTTCTTCTCGATAGGCCTTTAGTCATCAATTGCTTATTCAGCCTAAAGAAACAGTTATTTGCAAGAGTTTGTCTGCGTTTGATTTCAGCGCTGATGTTGTTGCCTATCAATGGTCCTATTTTGGACAAGTCGATTGTCTGATTGAACTTTAGTTGGTGATAGCATATTATTCGTCTTGTCCGCCGTCATTTTCCGTCCAATTCTGCTCACTTCTGACTCCATAGTAGTGAAGGCACCTGTTACTGCTCGCTTTGTTCTTCCCATCACGTCAATGTCGTCCGCAAAATCCATTAATTGTGTCGATTTTTTAAAGATGGTGCCCGATATCCTGGCATGGGTGTTCCGTTTTTCATTTTCAAGCACAATGTTCAAACAGCAACATAAGAGAAAGACTTTGTAGAGTCCCTACCAACTTCGACGGATACAGTGAACATGCTTAGCTCTTATAAGGCCACTTTATCGAACATCTACTGCTTATACTCGATTACATACACTATATCAGGACAAAATCGACAGGACAAACGAAATGTATGCTCTAAATAGTATTTTAACTATCATCTGCACAACTGGGTCATAGGAATTTGCTCCAATATCGAGTATTAACTGTTCTTGAAATTTTTTAAACGAAATTAAAAAAAAACCGATTTTATATGAGGTTACCCATTAGAACTTTCTTGGAAAATTCATTTCAAACAGAAAATTTTATCAAAACCCTCGTAGCCGTTCTTGAGTTAAAGAGGCTTTTCGTAAAATGTTAAATAATGTGCCTATTTTAAGCTTTTTGATTAAGCAAATACAAACCAATTTACCTTTGCTACTTGTGACTTTAAATATGGCAAAACCAGCAACAGTGTGCCAATCAACTTACATCGGCTTTTGGTTGTAATTAAGCACCATATTGATCTTGAGCCATACCGCATTGCTGTGGTTTTCCGAATTAAATCGAGGTTCGTAGTTAGTTTCAGGAAGAAATTCGTGAACATGATCCAAAAAGTGGTTGTAACCTGACGTTGCAAGATGGTCATGTGACATTGAGATTGACTGTTTTGAAGGTGACGGTGGTTCCTTTTGCATAATTTCAATATTATACCTTTACCTCTAATCTTGGTTAATTCTCAATCTCTTTCCTAGGGTCAAAATTGACCAAGTTTATTCATGAATGCTAACAACAATTACTTCAAAGTCTACCTTGCGCCAAATCACCGATTTCCAGGACAAGACTTGGGACCAATTTAGGAAAAGATGTCATATAAAGTCCGTGGCGATTGCAATAATTCTAAAATTTATCATCGCTCAGAATGGTCTCTACGCCGAATGAAAGTTCCCTGGTTTCTCAATAAAATACCTATAAATACAATTGTCTTCTTCTTATAAGTTAATCCAAAAACATATTATTTTGAACACCACTTTTGAAAAATAATACCTTAACAAATTATCGAAACAAGGGCTTCGTTAAAAAAGCTATAACTTCCGTAGTCGAAGCATTTGCTTCTGATAACTTGTAAAAAGGTATTATAAAGTGTGTTAGTGCCTCTGTAACATCTTTACTAAGAACATTTTGTAAAATAAAATACTTTGCTCATATTATTAACACTTTAAAGTATTTCAAAAGAAACCCACTCTTCATTTGTGTTAACCATCAAAGCAGCTTTTACGATGTCCATTGATCAAAGTCCCTTTCTTTCTTTCAAAACCAATATCCTGTTCTTCATTAGGGGGTTCCAATTCTAATACTATCAACAGCATGTATTATATTTATCATGTGATGTAATGAATACCATGATTTCAAATTGTTCTATAAGAGTACTTTTAACAACAGCTTCAAGGTCCTTATAAAAAAGAACTTAAAAGTTTCCATCTATGCCAAAGAAGTTGAGTTTAAAACTTGTTTTATTTTCGTTCTTTTTATATAAATATGTTTGTGTTTGCATTCAACATGATGAAGATGCACTATAACCACATGTATCCAATAATTGCATTGATTTGAGCCCCAAGCCTCATAAAATTTGAAACTACACCAAGAAAACCACAAACAGAGAACGTCTATTAGTAACCAGATATACACTTACTAACACACACACACATGTGTTTGTTTTTGTTTGTGTACGAGTATGGTGTATGATATTGCATACGTACGTAACGTACTTCCTGCACTAAAATTTATAACACATATGAAGAAGAAAAATGTAACACATCCGTCTTCATCCTTCAATGTAGGTACTTACGTATATTTGTTCGAAACTTAAAGAATCACCTCCTCCTCCTTGCTATACGTATATTATATGCACTCCTTAGCCTTATTCAGTTCGTCATCCTTTCAGATTCGCCCGTTGCCGCCAACGCCCGCCACACTCCTTTTAAGGAAGGGAAGGAAAATGTTCTTGCACTCAATTTAGTTCGATGAAAATAAAATTTAAAATAAAAAAAAAAAAAAAAAAAAATACTTTTCATTGGTCCATTGGGTGCAGTAAACTTTCACATCCTTTATATGGATTCTGGAAAAACTGCGACTGAGAGATGTGTGTGTGTGTGTATGTGCTTGAAAAAGGATGTTCATCATTTTGCGTCATAGTCTGTTTGACACGACATACAATGTCGTGCTTGAGTGAAGAAAGCAAAGCAAAAAGGCGAACGGAAGAGATGATTTCTATGGATAATTTGCCAGACATCGAACAGTATTATCCTTTTCATATAGTTTTTTTTTTTTTTTTTTTTTTTTTATTGAAGAAAAATCCTTTTGGCAGAATTGCTTGCGTGTAGGAGAGTTTGTGGCGGCGGGTGTTGTGTGGTATGAATGGGGTCTGATGTTTGCAAAGTCATTTTGAGTGATGATGCTGATGTGGGTAACTCCAACTCCAACCAACCATTGGACTTGGACTGGGACTGGGACACCACTATGGCACTGGGACAGAGCATCAAGGAATCAGTAATGTGTACATTCTCTGTCAAAAGCATTAATAATAATTTATCAGTGCATATACTCCTTGAAGGATATCACAATGCAAATATACGCGTTGCTTATACACAATGGATGATGGGGACTTTGGAATGTGTGCTAGGTTAGGTGGTAACTGGTGATGGGTTTAGAACACTGCGTGTTGTAAATGTATTTATAGCCTTTGTTTGTATGCAAACGATAACGGTGTCATGTGTGTTGTTTGTTGTTAGTTGTCGCCGGTGTTAAGACAATGAAAATATTTATGCATCATTTATTGTATGAACGCAAGTCCTCGACATTCATCAACTCGTTACAAAAATATTTCGCGTCATAAACATCACTATGTTTTGTTCCCTCATTTGCATACTCATTTTCTATTTATAATTTTTCTTCCTCTTCGCATAACAAAATGTTCATTTGGAATGTTTTTGGTGTAAACGACACACATGTGATACATTATCTTTGTCTGCAATGTATAGTAGTCCTTTTGAAAAGGGTTTTAATAAATAGCATGTTGTATTGAGTGCCACATGCCATACCTACATAATAATGATGGTCTGAGTTTGAGACAAAGGAATTTTTGATTAATGCAAACTGTACCTTCTTGCTTTTGAATGTATGGAATAGTGAGTAGAATTTTAAATACCTCTATCTAGAAATAGAAGAATGAGGAGACGACTTTTGAATCCACATTCTTTTTACTAAGTTCTTTGTAAAATACTCAATTTCAATCATCGTTTATAAGAACTTCTATAAAGCTTCTGAAGGAACAAACAAAGCTTCGGTAAAATGTTTGTTGAATTTTTTTTGCTAGTCTGTTTCTTTTTAATCAAGCTTCAAAATCATGTGTTCAAATCCAACTTTTCATCTCAGTATTGTTTTCTTAACGTTTTGTTAACCTCAGCTTCTTTTGGACAGAAAATGATAGTATCAGCCGAAATTTTGTAGCCTAAGGTTCTCGAGGAAAGCTTGTTACCTGAATTTCGTAAAGTCGATCTTGTTTTTATAGGGCCTGGTGGTCAAACTTAAATAGAAGACTCATACTTGCCTTGTATGCTGCCTTAAGAAGGCCTTTCGGAAGTTCCAGAATATTAAACATTTCAGAACCATTAAAACGTAATAAAATAGACACTACAGTTAAATCTTAATATTTCATTGGTATTTATTTTATAGTCTTCTTCGTAAGACAAAGACTTACAAACGCTTAAACCAATTTATTAAGAACTATCGACGTACCATGGTATTTTAACAAAAAGTCAACAGTTCGTTATGACAGAGTGTCTTGTTTAAAAGGATTTTCTTACATAATGAAAAGCACACTCACATTGAGCTGCCTTAAAACTCACACAACTAAAAATCTTCCCACAGCTTCGTTTAACGTTTCTGTACTTCATATTTCATTTCTCCATAAAAAATATTTTTTGAAGGACCGTGAATGGTATTTTCGTGTTTCGCCAATTATCCACCTAAACGAAATGAAAATTCAGGTTAACGAAATAAATTTAAAAAAAAAAGGACAAATTTATGAACTAAAATAATTTCAAGAATGCTTTAAAAGCTTTATCCAATGTTTTTTTACGAATAAAAAATAATTGCGTTGAATTAACCTGGTCGCTAAGATTTATAAGTGCCTGAATACAAAGGTCAACAATGCCAGATAAAAATTGAAATCATAAATCTTCTTTTTTTTCAGTTTAAAAGTGCTTTTAATGCTCTCCTACGTGTTTTTACAACTAATTAAATATTAAAATAAAGTGTTTTCTTGTCTCTGTCTATCAATCTCATAAATCTTTTCCAGACATTAAAAAAAAAAAAAACACACACACACACACACCAATGTCCTTAAGCCCCTATAACCTTCTTCCTACAGAAAATGTCCTTCGAGCTAAAAAATTGTTTAATATTTTTTTTAAAGCCTAACATCGTAAACAGAGGATATAAAATAAATATTAATAGGACCCTTAATTGAAAAAGCATGGCACTGTTATACAAAAAAGGACTCATTCTCTAAAACGAAATCCTTTTATCGAAGGTTTATTCTTTTTGAATGAATGCAACCAAAACAGAGTACAAATTTTACTCTGATTACAGTCTAGACACCAGACAACTGGTCGCTGTCTAAATAAGTGAGTGTAACTATCTGGTGAAAGGATGTTTTGCCTCCTATCCCTTAATTTTTTTTTTCTTATATGTATTTAGCAACTGAACAAAAAATCCAAAAAGGCACTTTGGATAATTTTTCAAATACATATTATAAAAATAGTCTGTGAAAAGGATTAGGGCAATGATTTTTCTTTTAATTGTGGTAAACACTTAAATTAAAAAAAAAAAAAAAAAAACGTTTTCTTTTTATAAAAGGACACAAGCGGATGTTAGGAATAATGTCGGAGAAAAACATCCTTATGGGAATAACATCTTTTTCATTATAAAATAAATAAAAAAAAATTAGATAAAGGACGAAAAGACGAAAGGATATCAGAGAAAAGAGAAACACTTGCATAATAGATGCCATATGGCGTTCATGCTCCAATTACCTAAGAGATTTTCTAATTCACTTCTCCTTAAAAGGCTTTGCAGTGTGACTGGCTCGTAATTTATGCGCACATATACTTACACTGAATCGAGTTGAACAGTATGGTGCCGATAAAAGAGGATTTTGTTTGGCAAAAAAAAAAAAAGAAAGAAAGTTGAACATTTGAAAATTAATTTTACAGTTTTAAAAACAAGGTCCTTTCAGAGTAGGGGTAGGTAAAGGAGATTCATAAGCTCTTTGCTACCTTTGTTTTATACAAATTAATTTCTCGATAACTTAGTTGGGTTATATTTGAAGCAGGAGGTATTTTGAAATCGACTGAATGTAAGCATATCCTTTTCCTTCTGTAATTACGTCAGGGATATTTTCATTTAGTATATCAAATTGTTATGTTGAAACTGGGAAGAATTTATAACTTCAACAACATAAAAAGAGGGACCAAATCGATATGCCTTGCCCAGTGCAAAGTTTCTGTCACAAAACTTGAAAACAAAATCAGCAAGGACACCACGAAGCTATCTTGCTCTCGGTCACTTTTGATTGAATTTTAAATGAAATGTTTTGTTCGAACAAAAAATGGGATTGCCGATTCAAAATGCCATCGTTTGAAAAACGGGTTTAGGTGTTTAAATAAATACAGGGTTTTCCAATAAGAGGTGTTATTTTGATATTCAAACAAAAATGACAAATTTTGAGATAAATGCTCGGATGTTAATTTCAATGTTAAGAAGAAAGTATGCCATTGGTAATAGATACGTCGACTCCCTCTAAGTCGAATTTTCACGGGATGTCAAAATTAGTTCGAGTTAGAGGGAGTTTTTGAAAAATTCGAGTTAGAGAGATTAATATTTTTTTTTTGCTTAAAGCAGTTATTGAATATAAAAAAGATAACAAAAAATAAAAAGCTAAATTATAAAAATAAACAGAAGCTTCTAGCTTTTATGGCACATTAATTCATTCTTATACCTTGTCAAATTACTGTCTCAACAAAATTAATTAAACAAATTTGTAATTTTTGATTAATGCATCAAAGTGGCTGGAGTTTAAAAATGACTCTATTTTGAAAAGGCAGCGTTGAACCTCATCCGGTACATTTTCTGTCATTTCAATCGCAGATTGCAATATTCCAATTGCATTTTCGATTTCATTCTTTTCTGGCACTTCACTATTTATTTTTTCGACTTCGACTTCTTCATCTTCAGATCCACTATCATCATCGGTATTTCTGTGGCCACAATACCGTCATCGACTTCCACATAATCCCTCCAATTCAAGCCCTCAATATTGTAATCAGTTACACATTAAGTTGGTTAAGTGGAACAGCATCTTCATCATCCCATGGATCGTCCTTGAAGCCGGCTTTTTTGAAACAATTATCTATTGTCAACGGAGTTACATCCTGTATCCACGCCCTCGAAACTTCGTGTACACAATCGAGCAGAGTTATTTTATAGTCCTCTTTTTTAGTTTCTACCTTTAAGATGGTGGTTAAAATACGGCGTTTATAGTGAACTTTTAAATTTTGGATTATACCCATGTCCATCGGTTGCACTATTGAGGTCATGTTAGGTGGAAAACACTCAAGTTTTATAAATGTTAATTTATCCTTAACTTGTTTTGAGTGAGCCGGGCATTTATCGATGATAAACAATAAATTGCGGTTTGATCTTCCAAACTTTGCATCTAGCTTCAAAAGCCAATTCGTAAAAAGATCTGCCGTCATCCAAGAACGTTGGTTGGCTACATATTCAACCGGCAAAGATTTAATTTTATTAAAACAGCAAGTTTTTTTGCTCTTTCCGATTATTAAAAGCTTTAGCTTTACCAAGCCAGTCATGTTGGATCCCACAAGGCATGTCACTCTTTCTTTACTGTGCGTCCCTGCAAAACATTTTTCTCATTTAAAAGCCAAGGTACGTGTCGGCAAACATTTAAAAAACAATCCCGTTTCATCAACATTAAAAATGTCATCCGGTTTGAACCCTCTGGGATCTGTTGTTTCCATTCATCGGCCTTAGTCTTATCAACAGAAGCACATTCACCAGACAAAACTTTCCCAAGGATACTATGTCTGCTTTTAAATCTGGTCAGCCAACCATCGCTTGCTTTGAAATTAGGAAAACCTAAGCTGCCTGCAAAATCCAGCGCTTGTTTTTTTAAGATTGGACCGCTAACTGGTAATGAATTGCCATTGCATACTTTCGAACCATTTGAAAACAGCTTTGTCAACATTTTCATACTCACAAACTTTGTGCCGCTTAACCTGACCCTTGATATTAGCACAACCATGCCGAATCCTTAATTTGTCTCTTTCAGCCCATATCGGTGATAGTGTACTGTTGGGAATGCCAAAATCTTCAGCAATTTTCTTTTTCTTTTGATGGCTCTTCTCAATTTCTTCAATCAAGCGAATCTTCGTGGCAAGATCTATTGTATGCAATTTTCTTTTGGCCATAATTTATCTGAAAAGTTGGTTAACATTTGTAAGAAATAAGAAACTCCCTCATGAAGAATGCATTACCTAAAAACCTAACAATGGAGTCCTTCAAAAGTTAAATTTTGTGTTATAATTTTAAATAAAGAAGCAGAGTATGCGACATGCGTGTGTGTGCTTCATGTTTATACCCATATAACATATGAATAAAAAAAAACAATACAAGTTGCGCGAGGGTGATTTTTTTTTTGTGCAAGAGACATTCGACTTAAAGGGATTGGAAATAGTCAAAGAATCTAAAGAATTTATTCGAGTTAGAGGGAATTTCGACTTAGAGGGATTTCGACTTAGAGGATGGTTTTTGTATGGATAATTGAGGGGAATGCAAAAATATGGCGAACAAATTCGAGTTAGAGGGAAATTCGACTTAGACGGGGTTCGACTTAGAGGGAGTCGACTGTATAATAATATCAGCCAAATGGCCGCCACGGCTACGTTTATACAACAATATCCTTTTCATGAAATTTTCCATCACCAAATCGCAAAGTGGCTGCTGTATGCCCTCAATAGCTTCACGAATTCCATTTTTGAGGTCTTGAATTGACGCTGGGCTGTTAGCGTAGACCTTATCTTTCACGTGGCTCAAAAGGAAGGTGTTAAATAACAAGATCTCGGTGGCCAATTGTGATCACCTCTTCAAGAGATAACACGGTCCGGAAACTTTTTAAGGGAAAAGCTCGATGGTTTCGTTGCTTGTGTGAAACGTAGCGCCGCCGCACCGCCGGCCGGCCGTCTTGTTGAAAGTATATATTGTCCAGATCAATACCATCCAATTCCGCAATCCATTCACCGAAGCTGTTGCTCCAGCCTCCTTTACGAAAAAGTTGGGTCCAATAACCCCGCCAGACCTTACACCGCACCAAACAAATACTCGTTGAGGATGTATAAGCTGCTCAACAATAAATCTTGGTTTTTCCGAGCCCCACTGAAGTGGAAATGGGCTTCATCAGTCAAAATGATTTTTCGATGAAATTCCAGATCATTTTCATGCATTTCAAAGACCCAATCAGCAAAGACAAGACGTTTTTGATGATCGGCCGGCTTGAGTTCTTGGTGTTAACTGAACTTTATAAGCCTAAAGACCCTAGTTTTTATGCAAAATGACTTTTGTGGAGCCCGATTCCAAAGAACGATGAATAATGGACAAACCTGGGTTTTCTTCAACACTTTGGGCTTACAGCAGCAATATTCACAGTTGTTCTTGAGCGACATGCCCAGGTTTTATTCTTCACATCGCTAACTTGTCCCAACAGCTCAATTTTTTACACCAATTTCTGAATTGCGGTCCGACAAGATGCTCCCCGACGACCAAAAAATGTTTTCGTTTTACCAACTGTCCCTGCCAAATTGTCACCATTTTTATAGTGAATTTTTAATAATTTCAATGCGTTGTTGAAGCGTGTATCGTTCCATTTATATTAACGGCGTAGTCAAATGTCAAAAAACTATAGCTTTAAAAGTGCAGACTACCGAAATAGCAGGCTATTCAAAATAACACCTCTTATTGGAAAACCCTTTATAGCTTCTCCTTTTATCTGTGAGGGAGGGCTTTGTTACTAAGGTTAAGGTGCCTTCTAAGCCGGAAGAAACGGCAATTATCAAAGAGTGATTCATCGACTGATCCTTAGACTTCACGCAAAAAAATCGAAACACCTATTAATTTTACAAAAAGTATAACCACTGTTCCCTTCAATTTCATTTAATTAAATTACGCATACGCCACAGTACCCCATATCAATTTTTTTTAAAATTATATCACTCGTGCGGTCATTGTTTTACAAAGTGAATCCATTCAACAAAAACCAATAAACCCATTAAAATTCTATCTGCCATTTCCAAAACTGATGTAATATCCCTTCCACTCTTAAAACCTGGTTTTTCAGACACCATTATCAGTTAGCACGTTTGGAAGCCTGCCTTATCCTCTCAAAGCACCTAAAATACCTTTGAAATTGAAACAATTTATTATTGTTTTAATGTATATCTTTCGAATTTAAAAAAATTTACCGCTGCCCTTTAATCAAAGATAAAGTAAATTAACTCTGCATATTCTAAAGTGTATGTGTGTGTCCAAACGTTTATCCTGCAATAATACAAAACAGGCACCACCAAGCAAACAAAAGGCATTTATTTTAAAATGTACACTAAACAGTGGCGGTGATGGTGTCGGTGTCGGTGTGGCACAATACAAAATCGTTAGAACCAGGACCAAAAAAAAAAAAAAATTATATAAATTGAAACTTTTAAATTAAAATGCAAATTAAGAAATGAAATTCAACCGTAAACTCTTATCGGTTGCGGATGAAACAAAAGGAACACCATTTAACAAATAAATATAAATATCCTTTTTTTTTGTTGGCTCTCATCCTGCGACGACTTTCACTCGTTTCGTTTTCTGCTGATAATGTGTTCGTCGTTCTCCTTTTGAGATTTTTTTTTGTTTTCTCGACAAGTTATGGATACAAGAACATTACTTCCAAACGAAATTCTTAATTTGCATCTTTTTTTTTTGTATCTGTATCTCAAGAGTCCTGTTTTGCTTGATTTTTTGTTGCTGCTGTTGTTGAATATGGGTGTCAAACGATGAAGCAAAATAAGATGAAGAAGGGTGAACAAACGAGTGAGAGAGAGTACACGATGATAATGGTGTTAATATTCTATTAGCAATCGCAAAGCGGGTCAATTTGGCGATCCTTTTTCAAGAAGTATCTCACTCATTCTATACGACATCGACATGGCAGTGGTGGTGGCGATGGTGGTAGTGGCAGCAACGGCGACCATTGCCTTGGATAAAATATTATCAGAAAAAAAAAATATGAAAATTTAATATTTTTTTTGTTGCCTTTTTCCTGATTCTCGGTTTCAAAGGATATTTTTGATATTTTTGTTTGAACGACTTTTCGTTATATATACGAGTATTTCTTAATTTTTTGTTTTGGATTTCGAGGGATGGATACGTCTGCTAGAAACGTCTTTGCCATTAAAACTTATTGGTTGTAAAAGAAGAAGAACTTTTACAACGCTGTTTCTCGTTGAGAAACATTTAATAAAAGTTGTACATATTTAGGTTGATTTGTGTTTAAGTGCAGAAAAGTGTAGTTAGGAAACTTGTTTTTAAGTACAAAACGAAAACGGGAATTATGGATACGATTCTGAATTTCTTTTTTTTTTGCTTTTTTTTTTTTGAGAATAGACAAGCGAATTTAATATTTTGCTTTTACATAAGAAAAAAAAAAGAGATTTTCTGCTTAGTGTGGATACTTACTTTTAATTTTATCCGGTAAATGAACAACAATGAGCGGCATTAAACTAATAAATGAATGAACGAATGAGCCTTCTTTGGATTCTTTTTTGAAGTACTAGTGCGATGGAGAGGGTGTTGGCTTTCTAGACATTTTTTTTTTAGAATTAGTATCGTATAATGTTTTAAGTATTTCTTTGTCAAAGCATGTTGGTAGGTAAAGAATGCTTGTGGATTGAATTTCACGAGTCGGAACCAAATTCTTGGGATGGAATTAATTTTAATTGGTTCCAATTGAAAACAAGTGTTTTTATAATGATTCTGGAATAAGAAGAATTTAGAAGTGATATCAGAATTTAATTCGTATCCTATTTAAGGAATTTTATTAATTTTAATGCTAAAAATTTCGTTTTTTTCGAAGCTGCAACAAATGCAATTCAATATTAAGGATAGTTGAACATTATTTTATGTATGTGTTCAAAAACAACATATGGGATATGGCTGGCTGATAGCGATAACATTTTAAAAAAGGACTTCTGGAAAGTTTATCGACTTCAAAATTTCGCAAAAAAAAAAAAAAAAAAATTGAAAAAGCAACGATCAAAATTTTTTAAGATTCTTTAGCAGTACCGGATTCTTGAAATTTTTTTGTCAAAACATTTTTTAAAATAGTTTGAAACCAACAAATGAAATTTTCAAAAATTTCACTCTCAAAATATTCTAGAAAACAAAAAGAAATTCAGGTATTTGTTACCAATTAAAACACACAACTTGGTCTTGCTAGATAATCGGTAGCTATGTATTTTGAAAAAAAAAAATGTGAACAGTCTTTAATTTTTTTAAGAGTTTAAGAGTTTTCTTGGGAAAACAAAGTATGCGATAATATTTTATAGCTTAATGTCTATCTAGGAAAATACAAATTGAAAATCGTTCGACCATTTTTTTTTCAAGAAGATTATTTTTGAAAAACTTTTGAAATTTTTTCGAGCATGTTAATGGCAAATTGTCGTTTGTATCTGGAAAAATAATGTTAAAAACATTCGATATACCCGTTTTGACCAACATTTATTTTTAAAAGTTTTGAAATGCCATATCAATAGGGTTATAAATGACTTCCTGTGTCAAAAATTTGATTGAAATCGGATGTCTAGCTTAAGAAAAAACTTGATTTGAAATTACCGGTCCTATGAGAGGTACCGTTATAGCAGAAATTCCGAAAAATCTTTTGGAACCAAAAGATAGAGTGTCTTAGAAAAAATTGCGTTCTAAAAAACTTATCAAAATCGTTAGAGCTGTTTTCGAGAAAATCAATTTTCTCCTTCACGATTTTATGGCAGGTATCGTTATTTTTGGGCCTACCTATAGCAAAAATGAAAAACACTCCCAGAGATACTAGCAAATAATGTCTAAATACCAAATTTGAAGCAAATGGGCTGATACGTTAGGTGGAAGAGGTGCAAACAGATAGACAGACAGATGGACGGAATTTTTGGACTCACTTTTTCCGACTTCTCCATCATCGTTATATACCTAATGTGGGATTGTTATCTAAAATTTTTTTTTTCAGGAATCCATAACTTGCCCTGTACCAGTAAAGTAAAGTAAAAATAAACATAGTTTTTGAAAAATGCTCTACCCATTTTCGACTGAGTTAACAATGAAAGTTCGGTTAGAAAACTTTTTCAGAAAATTAAATTCTACCAAAAGAGAACTATCTTTTGGAATCATCGTTCAAATGGCCACCTCGGCTTCTTTACGGTGCCGGTGGAAGTTATACAAGTGGTCCATTTTGAATGACTCCTTCTGAATAGGCTCGGCTTAATTTAAGCAACAATCTGTTTTACCTTAAGTGCGCAGGTCGATTTTGGCTAAGTGGCTACTTCACGTCACCTCTGCGAGAGATTACCTTACCCTTAAATCGTTCTCTGAGAATATCAATCGCGGTTTCTGCTGGAACCACACATGTCGTCTAATTCCATATGGTTTAAAGTTGGCCATAAGGAATTTGTTATCATCGTTATGTAGCGCTCGACATTGACGGCCACCGCCTCGCCAACGTCGTTTTCGAAAAAGTACGCACCAATGACGTCACCGACCGTTACCGAAATCCACATCAAACGGAAATTTTTCGAGGATACATTGTCACGTAGTGAATGTAAATATCGTACGCGTTGGTTTCCTCCCATTTACGGAAATTCAGCCACTCATCTAAAAATGCGCCTTCTCGCTATAGATGATTTTCTGCCAAAATTGGGGTCCTCTTCCAAACGCTCTGAAGCCCATAGTCAGTGAACAAACGGTGCAGTCTATGGTCATGAATTTTGATCTCCTAGGTTAGTTGATTTCTGTATGGTTGTAGGTCTAACGCTTAATTCCCCAAGTTGAAATCTCCGAAAGTTCTCCTGCACGACGAGAAATCGAATGCTTCGGTTTATGCTGCACACTTTTTCAGACCGCGGCGATGTTCTCGACCGATCTTGCGTTCTTTTGACCTTCGTATGTAGGGTGAGGGTGATTCATTACCAAACTAAAATTTGGTCACCAAATGTTGAAAAGTCCTTTGTAAAGCGCCACAATGGTTACTGTAAAATGGATCTTACACGCGCAACGTTTCAACTGATGAACTCATTTAGATAATAACAATTGACAGGTGTCGCCAAAACAATATGGCTGCCATAGGTCCCACCAATATCGACTTGCTTCTGTTGAACATTTATAACAAGAACAGACAGACATTTCGACAGCAATGTTTTCCCAATCTTTTCGTCTTCCTTTTATCATCGTCGTATCATTTTGCGGTGGCTTTTGTGTGGCTTCAATATGACTTCTTAATACCGTAAAAAGAAAACTCCAAGCGAGGCAGTGGCCATGTTAACAAACTGTCATCTTTTTCTGTGTGCACGTTGATATTCTGCAAGAATGGAAGGGACTTATATATACATATAACAATTAACCGCCGAATCTGAACTTTTAATCATGACTAGATTTGTTTTTGGATGATTTGCCGCTTGCTCGCTCAAGAGGCAGTGGCACTTTAGAACACTTGGTTGGAGTCAGAGATCGAATCCGGAACCTTCGGCGTGGCAGTCCGACACATGAACCACTACTCCCTGTAATTCAATTTTATTTGTTGAAACTACGTATCACACTCACCTAATTCGCACAGCAGATTTTAGAACTGTGCACAAAAAAAGGCTTTGCAATGTTAGTCCCTGTAAACTAAGGTACACAAAATAAGACCCCAAAGCTATGTGTATTTGTACATAGAACCTGAAATGCCTTTAAATTTAACTAAAATCCTTAGTGTGGTTTCTGAAAAATACTAAATCTTACAGCTGCTTGTTATGATTCTTCCAACTAGGAACTTTTTTAAACTGCTATTTTTAAAGATGAAGACTGAGCACGCAAAAGAAGTACACAACTGCTCAGACATTATTTCCCTTTCTTCATATAGTTATATGTCCCTAAAGGACATTTTTTGAACTTATGTGTTATGCATTTCAAAACGTCTTGCTCTCATCCTCTTCTGTTTTTTTTTTTTCAAACCATTGAAACAAATGGTACTACACACTACACAACCCTTCCCTCAGAGGATCTGTACTAAACCGTAACAAATGGAAATGCATGTGTGTCCTTATATGAGTTCCATCAGCCATGACCAATTTGATGATGATTATTATCATTTTATACGAACTCCCCAATGCATTTAACAAAACCGGCATTTATTGTGGTCGAAATACTAAAGAAAGAATTATTGTCTAACTTATTACCACACACACACACACACGAACACATAATAAGTTATATATAAAAAAATACTTTAAAGAAATTATACGATTGCCAGTAGCTCTGCAACTTCCTCCATGTTTTCCGGCAAGGAAGTTGCAACTGTGAAAAGATGTTCTTTTCTCTTCTCTTGCCCCCAAAAAGGAACTTCTTAATCCATTATCCGACCATAACTTTTGCAAAAAGGATGTAATAGTTTATCCACGGCTCAGCTGTGTTGCACGGCACCCCTTGCAATCTGCCCGCATTTACTATATAATATATAATTTTCAAGATAAGAAAACCAAACCGGCATTCATGCAAGACATCGAAAAAGATTTCCTATACAAGCTTGCTTTTTGGATGACGACATACATACATACAAACACTAGCACTCTCTCAAGGACCAAAAAGAGACTTTGATACAAAGATTCAATAAATTTTCCTTGGAATGCATGAACATTAAGCTCATTAATTTTATTTCATCGATGTTGCTGTTTTATTCTCCTTTCCTTTCATTGTAGGTGGTGGTGGTGGTTGATCGTCCTGAATGGGGTCGTCCTGATGAGGCCTGGGAGGGGGGTTAAGTTTTAGAGCTATTTTTCTTTACTTAGGTATATAAATTCTGTAGGAAGCTCTATTGACCATAAGTATGGCAAATCCACTCACCAACTGAAATGAATGTATAGAAGCTCTGATATGCTTGTTATGTGTGCTGCTAGGCAAGGCTATAAGATCCTGAAACCTGGTTAGTTTCATCCTGTCTTTATGGGTTTGTGGTTAAGTCGTTTGTTTTGTTTTATTTCTCTCTTTTTTTTTGTTTTTTGTTCATTGCACTTCTCTTTTTTTTTAATTTTATTTCTTTTGTTTTTGTTGATGTGTTGGTTTTTTTTTTATTTTCTTATGATGCTCTGCGTTGTTAGTGTTGAATGTGAGAAAGTGTGCGGTTTTTTTGCTGTTTTGTTTTTATTATGGGGGAGTATCAGAATGTTGACAATGAATTATAAGGATTGTTTCTTTAGGTTCTTAATCGGTTCTTAAATTGTCGAGGCAGTTTGGCATAAATAATGAATTTGTGGTGTGGCTTTTGAAAATTAATTGCCAAGAGTATAATTGTGGTGAGGAATTTTCATTTTATTAGCTAAAGTTGTTGTTTTATTTTTTTTATTTATATCTTTTCTTTAATTTTGATTTAAAAGAATTATTTGAATGGCATAGGGTCTTTGTGTTTGAAGAATAAAGTTCAAATAGGCTTCTTTTAGGAGCAGGAAAAGTTAATTTAGATGCGATAGATTAATCAAGGACATTAAAAGGCCATCAAGGACATATTTTCACAAACAGATTTGTTGTTCTTCTTTTAATTGTATGTTTTATCTGTTTCTTTATCACCAATCATGATTTATAGTGCCATTTTATTCGAATTATAATCAAAGTATGAAATAATTAAATTTTTTCATGAAACGAAATGTCGTTTGGTACCATTTTAGCCAGCTTAAAAGGTTTTTATGTACATAAATGATATGTTGTTGAAATTGTGTTTTGAAGACGAAGTGCATATCCTTTTTCGATGTCTACTTTCTTACTTAAAAAAAAAAAAAAAAAAAAAACAGCCCTCCGTTTAGAGTCCTTTTAACTCAAAACATGTGTTGGTTTTTTATAAAGAAAAACTAATGTTTTCAATTTCACTTCAAAAATATCAAAATCCATGTTAAATCCCAATTAATGGTCTCTTTTTTCCTCCAAATATTTTCCTGGTATTGGCTTACTAAATTGATATCCTTTAGCTTTGGTTAAACATATAATCATTTAAATTTTCAAAAAGATTTATTAGCCCACTTAGAAAAAGTCACTTTGGTGTGTCCTTGAGCATAGTGCAAAGATAAACTTCCTTAACTATATTCCTAGCAGTTTTTGATGTCAGAATGACATTTGTCTGATCAGACGTCAACACTTCAAGGACTTTAGCCTTGTTGTTTTGATTTTTTCAAGAGGATAGATAAATCAACTCTTCAATGAAAACTCAAGGTTGTTTGTTAAGAGCATTACCGCTTGACCTTGGCAAATATAAAAAATGGAATAAAAACAACATCCTTTCAAGAAAACAAAAGAATACTTCAAAACTCTTTAACCATCACAATAAAAAAAAAAAAACCTGACCTTTCATCCCTATAAAACGAGCGAATAATATGCCTTAAACTCTTTATCTTTTTGTGGTTGGTCTTAGTCCTTTGTTAACAAAATAGAGCTTCCCCCACTTCTCCACCATCATGTTACCGGTAGTTGTAAGTACTTCATTTCCTTTTTTTCTTTTTTCGAAAGAGTTCAACTTTCAAAATCTTTACCAAGTCCTTTCACATATTTGCCTTCCAGACTTGGATTCCTTTTTGTTAGAATTATGTTCGCTAGTGGTCATACCATAAATTCAAATTTTACATTAAAAGTTTGTAAAGAAAGAAAGAGGGAGAGAGAGAGAGACAAAATTTAAGTCAAATCATTCCAAAGGACATTATTTTGACTTCCAATGTTCTCGTGCCAAAAGTGCCATCTTTTTTATTTCTCAACATGTGCTTTTTGAACATCATCAAATCTGATGGAATATCCTTCCAAACTAAATGATACCAAAGTGGAAAATGAATTCTATCTACGCATGTTCATGTTTTCTTCCATTCGCATTGGAAAAAGAGGACATTTTGTGTTTCCCCTATAAAATGGGGATTGGATCCACACAAATCTTCCACATTTATTTCCCTCAAAAAGGACGACGACGGACGGCGACACTACGAAAGATAACAAACATCTAACTTCTCCATTTTCCAATTAATGCCCACCCATCACCCACATATTGTAGTGAATTGTGGATAAGGATATTTTGATCCTGGCGCCAAAAATCGAACACCACAAGTCAACAATTGAATTTGAAATTGGAAATGTATGAAATGGACTCAAAGTCAGAAAATTTTTAGGTATCCATGTGTATCCTAGAATTCTACAATTTCATGGTGGATGCTGTTTTGCAATTTTTAGGGACGAATGTGGAGGCAGTATTGAAGCAAAAAAAAAAAAATATCCTTTAATGTGTTTTGGGAAATTCAGTACCTCAGCATCCCCAGTAACCGTCTGATGCTTAAGGCGCTTGCATCATCCAAACGAATCTTTGTCATATTTTCCTTCGTCAGTTTCAATTTCGCGAATCGTGATTATTAGTTGAGAATTTCAAAAAAAAAAAAACGATCCTGTCACAGGATACAAAATTTTAGATCATCCAAGTGAATCATTTATTTATGATATAAAAGTGTTTGTGAATCACAAATCGGAGCTTTGATAAAAAGCAAAGAAAATTTAGTTCAAGTGAGCCCGAAAATCAAATTTTTAAAATATCAAAAAAAAAATATCCTTTATTCTCGTGTACTTGCCTGATTGCCACACGTGTTTGCTCTGAAATAGTTTAATATTAAATATTCATCCTGCGATTGGCATTCCAAAAATATCAATCATTGTAATAAAATTTTAAATCTCACAAATAGAATTAGTGTTTCAATTAGTTTTTGTTCCAACAAAAATTTCACTGAAAAGGAAGGAAGGATACGCGGTACCTGCAGCCAACAGTTAAAAAAGTGTGTGTTTTGTATAAAATATCTTTTTATTAAAAAAATAAATTTCTTCAATTTGAAAAATTGTGTAAAATTAGTTTACCAAAAAAAATAATTGGATTTGGATACGGTTCATTCATAAAAAGGATACAGCTTTTTGTGTTGGTATAAGTTTAGGATTTCAAAACCCCCAAAAACCAATAAATGAGTTGAAAACTCCTTTTAACTTCAAATAAAAAAAAAAAAATAAATAATAAAAAAGCCTGACAAGGATTTATGTGGATGCCTTTTTGAACCGCAACAAATTTTTTTTTAGCCTATACCTGGTTTCTTTTTGGGTCGTGGTGGTGTGCGGTGGTTGTAAACTACAAAAATGAGTTGCCTTAAATTATCCATACACCAACCAAGAACCAACCCACCCACACCTTAACCGTCCTTAACTCTCCTATATTTAGTATTAGTTGTAAATTCATGTTGCTCCTTTGGAGAATTTTTTTTTTGTATTTTGCGGGGGAGAAGAAAAAAATATTTCGGCCAAAACTTAAACTCAAAAATGAAAATGGATAAATCTTGTTTGGTGTGTTTATGCGCCACATATACTATTAACATGATTTAGTTTGGTCCAGGATCAAGGATATTTTTCTCGGTTTTTTTTGTTACTTTTTGGAAGGTTTCGGTTTTTAGTGTTTTTCATTTTAGGAAACCTTTTCTGTGAGTTTTTTATGGGTCATCATTTTTAATGAATTGAATTGATGGATGCTGTTATTTGAAGGATTCATTATTGTTCGTTGAGTTTTTTGATGGGTCGTGTTTTGTGTATAAGGGGGCACAGGAATATAAGTTAAGCATTCAACTAAAAATGTTATTACTGCGGAAGTTTGACTGTAAAATGTCTAAGTACCTACAGAATATTTTTTTCTTTTTTTTGTGTGTGTGTATTTTTAGGCGAAGAATGTGATTTGGTAAAAAAAAAAAATGTTAGTATTTGACGATGCTTTTGGAGAAATAAAGGACTTTTATCTTTATGATTCTTCCTCGGACGTCATTAGTTAGAGAATACCAATAAGTATTTATGTTAAAAGTTCCGTTAAGGTCAAAATTTGGTCTACTGTGCAACTTTCGAGATTTATCCATTTTTGTTGAGTTTTTTTTTTTTATCAAGGACTAAGCCTGGTTTTCCGGCGTTCCAAGTGTAGCCATTTGTTTAATTACCCTCGCACTTTTCTTGCACTTGCATACTTCTACTATTTTTTGCTTCTGCTGCATTTTGCCAATAACCATATCTTGTAGTGAAATGATATACAAACCATCTGCATTTTTCCCACAAGGACCTTCTATAGTAGGTATAACTTGTTGGAGGATAAAGATGATTCAATCAATCTAAAAATTGTTTCATTTGATTGAACATGAACAGAACACATGGCCAATCAAATTTCACTTGATTAATCCAAGAAGTTGCCCTGTAAAACTTTAGTGTGGTTCTTCAAATCTTCAATCTTTCCTGGTAAAACGAGTTGGATAAGGAAGTTTTATGAACGAACAATTGATTTGCTCGTTTCTGCAATTTTTTTTTCTTTCTTTTAATCAATAAATTAATGAATTGGAATTTATGGCCAACGATGATGTTGGCTTTTGTTTATTCGATACCAAAGTATCTTTGTTGGATTTTTTGTTTGTTTTTATTTCACAAGCTGGGATTGGAATGTGCGATTTGGAAAACCCATTGAATCAAATAAAATGTTTGACCATTTAGTTTCTCATAAGAGTGGGTTTGAATGACCATTCTTTTGAAAGTAATTTCTTAACTATGTGAATCTCACTTGCTGATAGAAGCCAAAACATTGTAGTTTCTTTTAATGTTTTTTTTTTTGGAAATAATAACGTTTTTAAATGAATTGAAACAAATATTTAATGTAGCATTTCTGAAAAGTTATATTAAAAAAAAAAGAGGAATATTTGTTGAAATTCGGGCTCGTAGTTCGCAACTATCGTGTACTTAAATCTTTTCAATATTTTTTTTCGATTATAAATGAATGAATAGGATGTGAAAAATTCGAAATAAAATGGATTTTAAAATTTATGGATCTTAAGAGTAACGCAAAATAAAACCTAACATGGAATTGCTTTTAGCAACTGAAAAATATTTAAGTTGAAAAAGATCTAGTTTTTTTTTGACAAAAAATGCAGTAAGATCTTAAAATTGCTTACCAATTCGGTAATCTATCAATGTCTTATTTTCTAGACTTACATCCAGCAATTAGCATTTAAAAAAAAGGTAATTAACAAAAAAAGAACGGGTCGAAAATGGCTACCCTTTGGGTCACTCGAAATAACTTATACATACCTACCGGTGCAGTAAGAACATTGTTTATACGAACGTACTTAAAAAAATTCCTTAGAATGAATTGATGCAATTAAAGAAATTTTCGGGCTGTCGTCCACTTTTTTTTTATTAATAAAAGTTGGTCAAAATCCATCCCACAAGTTACTGTTACTGTCCTTCAAATATTATTTTATAAAGAAATGTTGCCAACGATTTTGAAAAAAAAAATAAAAATTTTGTTCTTAAAGCTTATTGAGCCGTTAATTTGTATAATGGATTTCAAATAGAAGATCAATGCAGTTTCTTTAATTTAATTAAAAGTAAAAAGCAAGCAATGCATTCGTGTCCATTCCAATCTCTACCATATTATCTGCTAGCTTTGCAATCCATCCCATTGGTCAACCCTCACCAAGCCACATAACAAGCTATCTAATCCCAAGCTAATCACAAATATGAGCCGTAGCAAAGTCAAATGAAATCTATAAGGTAGGATTTTGTTTTGTTTGATTATTAATCAAAACTGTATCGTATTGATTACTGGTTGACCAATGGTATGGATAGGTTAGGGTGGTATATGTTGAGATAGTATCTACATGCTTACATAGATGGTATAGGTTGAAATAGGATAATTTTCGCCGATTCCCGAGGTATACTGGATCATTAGGATTTATTTTTCCGGCTGTTATTCATGATAGTTGCCGCTGCTAATAAACTGAATAATTTTCTTATTCGATTTTCCTGTAATATTGACCTATTTTGATGAAGCTTTGAATTTGTAAAGGAAACATTAAAATTAAATAAAAGTTTTGATTTAATTTTCCGAAAATTGTTTTAAAGCTCTTTTAATTTTGGGAAACGATTAACTTGACGTTTGTATATTTTCGCAAAACAAGCTGAGTAGTTCTAAACTTTCTAAACATACCGAAATGTATTTTAAAATCGTCTGTAGACAAAAAGTCTTTTTTGTCCTTACCAATTGTTTTCCTTGTTATAAAATACCCTTTTTGTGAACACACTTAATTTTTACTCTCGATTATAAGTACAGGGCAAGTTATGGATTCATGCAAAAAAAAGAGCCTGAACGGATGGGCCAATTTGCTTCAAAATTTGGTATTTAGTATATGTTTGGACGTTCCCCGAAATGTGTTTTTCATTGTTGCTCCAGGCCGAAAAATAACGGTACCTGCCATACATTCTTAAAAAAACTGATTTTCACGAAAATGGCTCCAACGATTTGATAAATCTTCCAGAATGCTATTTTTTAGGACAATCTCTCTTTTGGTTGAAAAAGATTTTTCAGAAGTTGTCTTATAACGGTACCTCTTATAGAACCGGCATTTTCAAATCAAGTTTTCTCTTAAACTATATATCCGATTTCAATAAAATTATCGACACCAGAAGTCGTTTCTAACCCTATTGATATAAAATTTCGAAATTCTAAAAAACTTTTTTATTTGATTTTTAATAATTAAAAAAAAAAAAGAAATTTAGTTTTTAAAATATCTTGGAAACGGTTGGATTGAATTTTTTTAAATTAATTTTCCAGATAAAAACTACAGATTCCCTCAAAATGACATAGGCGTTCAAAAAGAAAAAAAAAAGTAAAAAACAAAACGACAGTATTCATAATATTTTTGAGTTAGGTATTTCAAATAATGTTTAAGGCATACAACAATAAATACTGTTCTCATCCAGCCTTCATTATATGGTGACTTTGATAGGATGCCTTCGCTAGGATAGGACTCAAGGTCCAAGTTTCCTTTGAATCTTCTTCTAGATCATATTATAATTTTTTTTTAACATTATTGAAACTTCCTTGTAGCATTGTTATAGCATTGTCAGATTATTTTGTACATACTGGGACTCTGACAATTCTTGCAGGATTTTATTTTAAAGAAAAAACCTTAAAACTTTCAAAAAATTAAATTATGTTTTTAAATTGAGACAGTCTTTATTATAAAAATGATGAGCTGTAAGAGATTTCATCCTCAAGAGTGATCCACGGTGGAACATTAGTAATAGAGGGTTTTATTCAGATTATTAAAGTAATTTTCGAGAGTAAAGGATAATTTGGACGAGGAAATATAGGTGTCATCGTTGTTTCCACAAAAAATAAAATGCACGACTGGGTCGCACGTACTTGCTCTGTGGGTGCAATAGTACGATGAAAACAAACTTTTCGTTCAATGAGAACAACTCATTTTTGAAAAATTTGGTAAAACCTAAAAAAAGTTGACTGAAACTGGAAAAACCGATGTACGGGAGCTAACGTTAAGAAACCTTTAATATTTAAAATTAAGACGTTATCTTTTGGGTGTTATAAATGATACAAATGTCCACTTATGGCCAAATTAATAATACTGTTAAAAGCAATTTCCGCTATTATCATGTATATCCAAAAACTAAAAATGCAGTTTTGTTTGAAGTATTCTATGTAAGTTATATACAAAGTTTCATAAAAATCGGGGGAGCCTTTTTTGAGTGAATTAGAAAAAAATGAAAAAAATTGGCCAAAATCTAGTGGCTCTTTATCAATGCCATCTGATAGGAAGCTGTAACGAACTATACCAAACAAAGTTTGAGTAAATTCGATGCAACCGTTGACAACTTATGGCCATTTGAAAAAAAGCCGTTAAGAGCAGATCTCCGTTATTTGCATTTTTAGCCAAAAACTAAAAACGCAGTTCTCTTAAAAACACTAAAAGAAAAGTTTATTCAAAATCGTTAGAGCCATTTTCGAGACAATTAGAAAAAACCGAAAAAAGTTGGCTAAAACTCAACGGCTCGTTGTATGGAAGCCACCGTTTAGAAAGGCTTCAGTGAAAAATTTACTAAACCATCCTATAGAACACTGTGAAAAACTATGTCAAACAAAATTTGAGTTGATTCAATCAAGCCGTTGTGAACTTTAGGCTATTTGAAAAAAAGCTTTTAAAACCTGACTTTCGTTACGACCATTTGAGCCAAAAACAAAAAACGCAGTTTTGTTAGAAATGCTTAAAGTTAGCTAAATTTTAAGTTTAATCAAAATCGTTAGAGCCGTTTTCGAGAAAAATCCAAATTGAAAAAAACCGTTACTTGAAAGGTACAAGTTTGAGCCGGGCTAAGACGAAATAAAAAAATCTCGACAACCGTTTTTCTTGAAACTGCTATATATCAAGTTTGAAGAAAATCCGTCAAGCCGTTTAGACTGTACCATGACGTGAAAAAGCGCACAGACGCACATACGCACATTCGCACAGACAGACCGACGGACGGTATGGCGAAAACCACTTTTTTGGGCTTCTCTATCATCGTAATGTCATGTTTTATTAAAACCTCGATTTTTTTTTCTGCACGAAATTAATACTTTCCCTATAGAGCAAGTAAAAATAATAATATATGTTCTAGGAAAGTTAATAAATTTTAATTTTTTTTTTAATTAAATAAATTAGTTCGTTAAATAAATAAATGCTCCATTTTCTAAGAATAAAAATCAATTCATCTGCTTCATCTATTTATATAGCACTTCAGAAACCATTTTATGTTTGTATATAATAACACAGGGTATGTGGAGCTTATTATTGTTTAAAGGCAAACTTTTTCCTTGGAAGTTCCACTTCCAAGTATATCATATGGCAGATAAATATTTGTTCAGTTGTAATTTTAACAGTACTAATTATTTTGTTATTTTTAATTACAATTTATTAATTGCTAATAGTAGATAATTCCAAATAATTGGGAGTTACCTTGATGACGGTACAGTTTTCACATGTAGCCATATGCAGATCCGGATTAACTGTTTTGGAATCACAAAAGAAAATTGATGGAATAATACATTTTTTTTTCAACAAAAATTTCTTTTGGTATCCAGAAAATCCCTCTTCTGTTCCAGAGTCTTGAAAATAAATACTGATTCCAGCAATTTTCTGTCCCTTTTGATGGATTTTGTTCTCCAATGAGGGCCAATACAATCACTTAAAATTGACTTTTGGTAAGCCTGCCTAGTGCCTATAGTCATTCAGAATAACTGATGAAGCAAGTATCCTCACAATACTTGCAATGCCATTTTAATGCACATACTGCTATGTACAAAAATTTTCCACATATTTCATTTGTAAAAGTCCTTATTGATACAGCCATGTGCACACGCACAAATGCATTTGGTGTTCTTCAATTATTATTTCCCACACTCAAAAGTTCAATTTATTAATTGCCCAGTAATTGTCCTTATATTTATTGACATTATTTTTTTTTTTTATTTTAATAAAAAGCATGCGTCTTTACATAAATTGCAATTACCTTTGAGGTGATTGCTTCAGGCAGTTTCCTTTATTTCCATTAAATGCAAAATTGCATCATTGATGAGATGCCATCTTTTGTAATGAAATTGTATTTTCACTTTTAAACAACAGGATGAAATCTCACGTATTAACTTGGACAATAAGTGAGTCAGAATATTGAAACTACCGACACATTATAAAATTCAGTGGAATCTTGGTTGCCTTTATTTAAAACTTGTCCGCCTCAGGGAGTTCTCTGTAATAGGATATTCCACTCCATCAGATTTCCTTGTACGAAAACTATTTAAATAGATGTTCTTTTTTCTGTGTTTTATATCGTTGGCGTGGACAAAAGTTCCCACTCCAGACGATTAAACTTTTTTGTTTTTTTTTTTAAATAAGCCAATATTCTAATAGATCCAATTTCAATCTGGGTGTGCATCAAGTTTCTACCTAGTGGCTATAGAATATTAGTTGCATCGTTAATTGTTCCCTAAAGCCACACTTTGACATACCAATACCATATTTCATTTGGTTCCTTAAACCTAGTTTTCCAATAAATTTGTACAAAAGCCTCATCTATGTAATTGCAAGGACCTAAAATCAAACTCGCATCAGACTTGTAGTGCCATTTCATTGCAAATATTTACAACATTGCTTGGGTCAATATCCGTTTCCCAAGCTGAACAGACACCAGAATCAAATCTCTATGGTACCTGCTATGTTCCAGCTCCAGGCCAGCACAGGACAGTAGTTATTGTTGAATATAAGGGGGTTCTCATTGACTTATCAATCCCTTCTGGCATCATCAGGTATACTCGTATAATACGAACCAACTCACAATGTGATGTGCCGGATCTGTTTGTGAACTATGTCGATGTCAGTTCATGATGAAGTCCACTGAAAAATATCCTCCCGTCTTTCCTTGGTCCTTCTCATTTCATTTTTTTTGTAATTTTTTCATTTTAGATGATTGTGTATGAACTTTGATTGGAAAGGAGACAAGTCGGCTTTTCTCTATACAATACACACATCCATGATCCAGAAACGTTCTCTTCCTGGCCAAACTATGGAGTCATTATATCAATACTCTATTATTGGCCAATAGTTCGTAGTTTGGGTAGTCGGTGGTATTATACCATAAATGTATTGGTCAAAGGAATTGATTTATTATTCCTAACATGTCCTGATGCAGCACCGTCCATCGTCGATGTATGTCGTACCCTCGTACCTACGGTCAGACATCATAGACGTGCACTTTATTTCGAACAAAATAATATCGAAAGTTTAACAAATTTTCAAGTTGACATAAACAATGTTGGCAACCGGAAATACCGGGATATTATAGCTAACAGGATGATGACATGACAGGCATCAGACATATACACATGCACTTATGGCTTCGTTTAGTTTCCGATGAAAATCTCACGTGTGAGAACATTTCTGTCGTTATGTTGTATTGTGTCTCAGGTATGAGGTGGACCGTGTAGAGTTGTGCGAGCTGATGTCCTGTTTATATTGCCCAACAATTTTGGGATAAGTTGAAAGAACAACAATAAAAATCCATCCGTCCGTTGACGTGGGATAGGTATGTTCAAATACATACTACGAGTTAGGAATTGGTAAATTGAATATATTTCCAATACAAAGAATTGCTAATAGCATCCGTTTTAAGAATCGAGATAGGAATTTTAAAGAGGAAATTTAATTTAATTTGACACAAACGGATTGGATTAGGGTTTTCCAACAATAATTATTACACAATTTTGTTATGAAATTGAATTTTTATTTTTTTTTGTGCTCAAAATATCAACGGATGACAGAAAGCACGTTCTACGGGAAAAGTTAGTTTTGTGCCTTATATAGGTTGTGATTTTTCTAAATCACATAATACTGGAATTAATTAACTTGGTTTAGACCTTAGAGGCTTTACATTTTTAGCAACTTATTAAAAGCGATTCAAATTTATCTGAAGACAAAATATTTTTTGACCTTTATTTCAGCGCTTTCAAAGAGATATTTCGATTAGGGCATATGATTTAAAACTTTTAATTTTCGGAATCAAAGCTTAAGTTTCAAAAAGAGGAACTGGTCTATGGTCTTATAGAATCTCATTGTAACGCATTGTATGGACATGATGTCCAGTGGAAATGCCGAATACTTTCTTCTTCTACAAAAATCCTTCGAAATATCCCACACTGCAATAAATGCCCCTCCAGTTCAACCTCCAACCAACAATTAAACTTGTATAAGGTCTTACAGCATTTTTTCAGAATTTTGTAGAAACAGTAAAAAGCCTTATGGAAGTTATAACTGCTATAAAGCTTTTATATGTAACTGCTGAAATAGCCAATGCCTTGCCATGAGAAATCATAATCATGCCTCACAAATACGATGTCCTGCTTTAGAAAGCTTTAAGCTCCACCAAGCCTGCTACGCATATTAGATAGAAGCCTTAGACAAGCCTACTGTCAGTTAATGGTGATGTAGAAATGAAAAAAAAATCCATGAGTATCCTTTTATTTAGATGTGTACTGTATATTTCTTGCACAAATCGGTTCTCGAAACTCTTTGTCCTGTATTCTGTAATGAATGAAATCTTACTTAAGCATTCCTATTGAGCTTTTAATTGCAGCGAGCTTCTAGAATGTCCTTTCTTAGCTCCCAACATTAAAGCTTCATCAGCTGTCTTAGACCCATCATTTACCTCTGCCATTTGGTTTTTTTTTCTTGAGACTCATTCTAAAAAGCTGGGAAAATTGTTTGTTTAATGGGAAGTAAAAAGTTATTAGCTTGCATAAGTTTGTGTAATACAAGTTCTATACAAGCTTTTACTTGTCAAGTTAAAATAACTGAACCTTACACAAGCTAAGGTGTTTGTTTGGCCACCGAGCTTGCTTTTTATTCTCCTTAGGCCAGAATTTACTTATTTTATCGTACTTTACGAATGTTAAAAACGTTATACGGTGAATTTCGTTTCTCCCACGGTGTAATCGAGAGATTAAAATGCAATCTTAACAAGTTTCTTGCTGCATGTTGTCAGCTACTTCTGGAAGAGTTGGTGTTATTCCCTGTGAGTGTGCTTCTATTCACTTCTTCTTCCTATATCCAAGAATTGAAATTCAAAAAACCTTCATTTTAGAAATTTCTATCTTTAGTTATCCGAAAAATAATTTGTCTATCAAATCCAACTTCAATCTTCGTCACATCAACCCAATAACAATTAAATCAAAGTTCTCTTGACCCTAATACTAATTTAGAAGCCAAGGAAAAAACAACGTTGCTACTTTTATGCATTAATATCCTCGTCTTCAATTTGTCTAGTTGGATAAAACACTTTAAAGATTTCTTGATGAAATCATGTCTTCAATTTTACAATTGTCTCAATTTGTTGTGTCAGCGCAAAAGAACCATATGCAATATGCATACACGTCGTCCTTGTTTCATCGATTGAGATTGATTTAACAATAAGAGACTGAAGAAAACTGAAAACTGAAGGACTCTTCTTGGTAAAAATAAAAGCCTCTCAACAAAAACTCGTACGTTTCACATGAATAATAAATAAGTTCGTCTTCAATCAGTTTGTACCTGAATTGAATGTCAGACAAAAAAAAAAAACCAAACAACATCGAATTGAATGAATGCAAACACTTTGTCTAAAGTTGAAACGATTGAAAGGATACATTTGGTTGTCGTGACACATTTTTACCGTCTGGATTTAGTATAATCTTTTGTCAAGTGGGCACTACCACCGCCGGCGCCGATGCCATGCCGCACCGCCATGTCTTTTTTTCCATTATCTACACACCAACAACAACAATAAATGTTTTATTTCCTGTTAAAATGGCACCAAGGGACTTATATGCCATTCACCGCACAGAGTCTTCATGTGTACATATTTGTATGTGTTTGTGTATGTTACTCGTATGTTACAATGATGAAAACCTTTTAAGTGCGGATAATAGCAGAGCCGAGCTGTGAAAAATTAGAGCTGGGTTGGCAAATGTGATTGGTTTAATGAAGTCTTGGAGCCACATCTGTTTTGGATTGTATATTATACTCGTGGGGACAAAGTTCCAGTGCACATATATGAGAATGAGGATATGATTGAGTGAAATTGCCGATGAAGAAGATAACCTCTGATAACTCAAGACACCAATAAAATTTAATAGTTTCTATAAAAAGTTTCACTAGCAATATGCTTTGGAAGGAAAAATATTAAACCACAGGGGATGGATATACTTCATTGGATGTTAAAATTTAAATCCTGTTTATGTTCTTAAGACCGACCAAATACTGAGGAACATATAGATTAGATTTATCCAAACTAGAACAGTTGCCTTCTTTAGTTGTGTGATAAAATTTTAAGACTACAATCATTGCTAAAGTTGATGCTACATTGTGGTTAATTTCGGTTAAGATTGATTAAGCTACCCAATGCTTCGTTCTGTCATTTATTAACTGATCCATCAATAAAACGTTGTCAATCCTTGTCAGATTTAATATGCAAGCCATTATTGAGATGAGTATGGTTATTTATAGATTTCTTTGGATGTGATATGAGCTTTTAATACAACAAAAGAGCTACTGGAACAATGATGGTACAAAAAACCGATATATCGTCGTCATCAAGAATCAATACCTAAAGTAAAAATAAAATACAAAGTTAAAAACAATTTCATTAAAGCTCGATTGAGTTGATTTAAAGATACTTTGCTATTTTTAAGAAACTGTTTAAGGACATATTGTTCCAACTTCTTCCTTTGCAGAAACATACGATTTAGTTTTTCTATAAGCACTTTAGTAATTATGCTATTTTTTATTAAACTAATTTGGTTTCCGTGACCAATTTATAATTTTATAAACTTGCTTAAATATTATACACCAGCTACAGAGAAAGCCCATTAAAAACAAGGCCACTTTTTATACCCATGAAAATCATATAAAAGTAATTTTAGTTCACCTGAAAATTTGTGTACCAAATTTCATGATGATCTATTGAGTAGTTAAGACGTGAAACTCTTACAAATTAATTAAAACCGATCCCAGTTTAATCGGTTCCATCTTTTTTATATCATGCCAATTTTAAAAAGTCTGTTTCATAGATAATGCTCGTTGGTCTAAGCCAACAAAAAATTCTGTTTCCTAAGAGGAAAGCACTTGGAGAGTCTTAAAAAAATTTTTCTAGGTCCACTTTCAATAAGTTAGCAAGAACCAAACTATTTTAGGAAGTTATGAAAGTAGGTTGGAACCAGTTATTGGCCATCTCCTGTAGGTTGAAAATTTGAATCCTTTTTCTAAGAAACAGAAATGTTTTAGCATTTGCATGATGGGGATTTTTGTTAAAAGTTCCAAGGAACAGTTTTATATGAGGTTTATTTACTCTTCTAAGCACATATTTCGTATGCAATGATCTTTCCAATGAACTTGGTTAACTTTTTGAATACAATTCTTTGGAAGAAGGATTCAAATTTGGATTTTGAACTTCCTTTTAATCGATTTAAGGTATGATTGAAAATAGGAATAAACGCCATTGACACATGGCGTTTATTCCTACTACTACTGCAAGCTATGGAGATACCTCAGTTTTTTGTACATTTCGTGATAGTCCAGAAAAAATTTCACACCATGTCATAGGAAAATGTTAAGTACCAAATCACAAAATACAGAAATATCTGCGACGTTACCATCAGTATCCTTCGCTTTTAATAAAATCGCAAGATCCTAAAGATCCTTAGAGGAATTAATTTTGGAGTAGATGCTGCAAATGAGCGTTCTCATCCGGTTTTTAATTTTCACGGCATCGCCGGCAGGTCTTAGATTATTTACTGGTTACAGTATCCAACAAAGGCTTCGGAGCAAAAGTTTTTGATTGTGTTCCTTCAAAATTATGTATCAAAAAAAGTATCAAAAACATTCTAAACCAAAAATCCTAGAGGAAAAAAATTAATAAAACTAACTCATAAACATCTACAAATCTTTCGTTTAATGCACTAGAGTGTGGACTTAATGAAATTTTCGAGAACTGTATCACTTTTCTAGTTTAATTCGAGGATAAAAAATTATCATAGACTTTTGTTAACATTTTTTTTCAAAACATTGAAAGCACGCGTTTGAAAATATTTCTGAAACCAACCAAGGCAATAAAGTGGGAATTTAAATAAATTGAAAAATTAATTTAAATCACCTCCAGAAATTCTTTTGATCATAAAAAAAATTATTTCCCCTATTCAGCTAAGTGACTTACAAATTTTGCGACTTTCAATTATGTCTTTAACCTGCATTTAAGTAAAGCTAACAAAAAAATCTCTTCCATTCATGTTTAAATTGTTATTCGAGAGTATATAGAGACTAACCAATTAGTTACAGTCTATACTTCCTCCGGCCATTAACATGCCTTAAACCATAAAAAGCAAGCAAACTACCTGATAATGATATCAAATATTTTTTCATCTTCCTTTATTCTTTACCCCACGATATTCTTCTCCATCTTTTTTTTTGTATCTCTTGGTTTGGTTGTAAGGTCTCTTTTACATTCGCCTTTCTGGTGAAATAATTTTTACCTCAAAGATACATCCTAGCTTCTAACGTATAAAAATATCCTTAACAAAAAAAAAACCTGGAAAGGAAAGGAACAAAATTCGGAAAAATAAATGAGTTATGGCCAGGATAGTGGAGCATTCTTCTACTTTTGCTTCTTTAAATATTCTGTTCATTGCTGTTCTATTAAAAAATAGCTATAAAACCAAAATTGTGTCACCATTTTTTGTAACTAGACGAATTTAATTCACAAATGAGATACTCTCACTAAGGACGAAGATTTTTTTTTATTTTGTTGTGTACTCTGGGAACCTAGTGTAAGATAGGCTAAGGAACGTTTTATGGAGATAAATTGGTGAAGTATAGTTCGGATAGATATGCTGTGCTGTACTTGTACGGTTCTGTTCTGTACTTCGTTTAAGTGGAACAAAAATTGGCTCCTCTGGAGGTGGATTTTTTTCTTCGCTGAATTGGTATTTAGAGGAAATAGTACTTATTCACGAAAAAAGGAACTAATTAGAAGCAGAGTTTTGTGTAGTTTTTTGTGGTAAGCGTTGTGGCGTTAGAAAAAATTTTAAAGTGTGAATATAAATTAAAATTAAAATGACTTGCTTTTAACGATAAAAAAAAGCTTAGACTTTAATTACATTGAACTTAATTCCTGGAGGTGGGTGAGTTTAATTTAAATGAAGCATTAGAATCAAGAAATTTAGAATTGGAATGTGATAGAAATCAGACATCCAAATTGGAAAATTATCTTTAAATAGCAACTTCAATTGGATAGCTAGGGAATTCAATTGAATACACTATTATATTTATCTTTGTAGTGTAGGATGCTAATTACATCAATAACATCTGTTGATTAAAGAATTTTGCTAGATGTAATTCAACAGAAATTGGTCTTAGTTATGGTTTGTAAGAAGCTCAAAAGTTTGATGAGTTTTGAAAGAAAATTTCTTCAAACGTAAGTGTAAATCGACATGATCTAATAACCAAATTGATTATTTTCTATTGATCCATAAGAAGCAAAAAATGCTTCTTATGCTTAGAAAAATAATTACTAATCCATTTATTGTTCACAACCTTCAATTCATAAATTCATCATTTTAATGTTTTCTAAGGATTTAACTAACAAGCTTTTTTTAATTAAGATAACATACATGTTATTAAGTTTTTGGGGATAGAGAACTTTTTATGTACAATAATTAATAGAACTAATGGTTCATGGCATAGCATGACAGTAACCACATGATAGATACTTAAATGGATTTGTTTCCGTATAATTACAATATGCATCCCAGATACAAAAAAAAAAAATCTATTACATCCTAATTAAGAGGGATTCTTAATGTTTCCTAGAATTTGTATATATACGTTTTCCAATATTTCAGAGAAATTCATTCGAAACTGCTTTAAGTATACCTACGTTGCGGATTTACTTAGGGAATTCAATCCTATTAATTTATAAAATCTTCTAAGAACTATCAATTAACAATTTTGAAGTTGTACATATTTTTCTTGTAGTATCTATTAAAATCTATGAAGTGAGTTCTGCGGTCAATGGGCAACATTGACAACTTGAACTATAAATTTCAAAAATGTTATTAAGTTAAAAAAATAGCCAATTTTAAAAATATAATAAAACTTAGTAAATAGTTATGCTTTTCCAATATTAGAATAGAATGAATTTTAGACACGAACTCCATTTGTTTGCATTGGTCGAATATTTTCAAGATAGTATCAAGTGCCCCCCAAGGAAGCCTTCTAGGTCCCTTACTTTTTTTATTTTCACTTACGAAGTGCCTAATATTTTGTTAAATTATAGTCCACTTATATTTGCAGACTATTTAAAATTGTATAAAAATATCTTCTTTTACAAGATGATCGAAAGATCTACTGTGTCGTACATCGCTTATCGGTGTAAGCTAACTACTTCCTAAACTCCCACAGAAAATAGTCCAGCGGTGTCAAATCGCATGATCTTGGAGACCAACTTACAGGTCCAAAATTGTCCATAAAATGGATGGACACATATCCAATTATTGAGCAAGATGGCTCATTCGGGTCTTCCTTAACAGCAATAGCTTCTTGAGTATTATTATTTAAAGTAAACGTGATGCAAAAAAGTTCCATCATTATTCGAATTAATTGTTCGATTGTGTCGCCCAACAATGGATATTGTTCACGATGTGTATTTTACGAATAGAATCATGTTTTTCGATATAAATCTGCACAATGTCACAATCTGCCACAATTTGAATGCATTGTTCAGGCGTCGCGTCAGTAGATTCATGATGAAACTACAAAACAAACTATAGATAAACCACATAGCAGTTGACGAAATGGCTGTCAATGAAAACAGTGCTGCCATCTTCAAGTTCTATGCCTCTAAAAAATCAACCAAAATCAATCAAATTATAAGACTTTCAATGAAATTCTCCTTTAGGTGAAAAATACTTTGTCGCTTGGATTTTTTTTTGATCAAAGTGACTCGTTAAATCAAGCCAATTCCTTCCTTTTTTAGAATTGACATTGAATAATTTCATTATTTACATTTAACACAATGAAGCACAACACAAAATATATCTTGCTTTATCATTTTCAAACAATAAAACATTGCCAAAAGGATGTTGGTGGCGATGCTGACATTATCATCATAATTTATACCAAAAGTTCAAATGTGGTTGTAATAAGTTATTTTTGATAGAAATAGATAAAAACTAAATTTATTCATGTGATTGTATAATTTATTACACATCGTTACAATACATTTTTAAACACACTTATCTATCGTAATAATATATTTCCAAAAATATAATAAAGACAATAGAATCCTTCCCACTCCTTGATGCTCTGAACTGCGTTTGAAAACTCTAAACCTTTTGTCTTTTAAAATAAATCAAATTTCCTTAAATAAATAAAACAGTCTTAAAATTACATGTCTAAATTAGGTGTTGAATCTAAAAGCAGATCAACATCACAATTATTCTTAAACAAATACACAAAAGTAGGAATATAACAAACAGGAAGGCAGGAAGACAGGAAGACAGGAAGTAGAGGAAAAAGAAGGGGTGGAAATCGTCTTATAAATTAATTCACCAAAACGCTTTATATCTTTGTTGTCTACTGAAGTACTCGTATAGAAACACACTTTATTAAATGAAAACACCCACCTGTACGTAAACTTCCTTGTTCATCCAGGAAAACAAATAAAATCCTTTTAAAAGAAATTGCGATAGGGAATGTGAGTGAAAGAGAGAGGGTTGTTATAAAATTGCCATTTTACGCAATCACTTGGTATTAAAATAAGTCCCTTTCAACAACATGGCTCAGTGAGTAAAACAAAACACACCCTGTGTGTTCGTTTTGAGATTTAGACTTCTTCTTCTTCTTCCTGTGACAATTTTACAACAACAAAACATTTGTAAAGCAATGGAAAATCAAAAATAAAAATAATTTATAAACAAAAACAGAAAGAGGATAACACTTCATTGAGAAATTCCTTACACTAATGCCAAAATATCCGTGTCCTTTCTGTGAAAGCTGGTGTGCTTGTCAAAACAATAAATAACAGTAAAAACAAATACCCTCCTTAAAGCCCCCCTAAGTACCACCCTTTAAACTTCGTTCTCGTTCTCGTTCTCGTTCTCGTTCTCGTTGTTGTTATATGATCTCAAAAGCGACACGTCACAGTGAAATAGGTGTGAAGAAGAAATACCTACAATAATACATAAACGAAAGTGGAGCTCCTGGAACATCTTCCTAATTCGCAAAGACATCCGGACCAAACCAAGTATAGTATTGTACCTTTACCAGCACACCTCTGCCATACTGCCACAGCCACTGCCAAACTCTACTCCTCTTGCTGTTGCTCCTCATTTCTGATGCTATATCGCACACCGTAATGCTGCTGAAGCTTTAAATGGTTGTGTTTTCTCAACAACATTGAAGATGTCCTTGCATGATATTTATTATGCTTATCGTACGACGGGGATATGGCCTCACAAAAGAGTATTATGTGTACAACACAGTACATCAGGTCGCACCCAAAAAAAAAAAAAACTTTCCAAAAAGGAATCTCTGCTTGGTATTGGGGTACATCCTTCTTCTATAGTCCTTATGCTTAGAGGCACTCGTATATACCTGTGAATATGTGCGTACTCGTCGTTTGTTATTTATGCGTTTTAGCAGAAAATCTGTAAGAGAAACAGATAGACCGAGTACCTTAACAAGGATTTAGCGTTGTACTCTGTGTGTACATGTACATGTGTGTACATTACTTTCGGTTCGAGGAACATTCATCCTCTATAACCATCCGATTCATAAGGACATGGTATTATTTTATCGAATTATTCTGTGTTTACGATGATCTTTGAATATGTGCCTCTCTCTTGTGTGTGTCCTTGCAGGGAGGACTCGTTACTCCTATGTGTGTTTGTATGTTTGTATGTAGGGTAATTATCATTGATAAGTTGTTTGCTTCTTGCTGGCAAGAATATATATATATAAACAAATATTTTTTTAAATAAGACATCATGTAGCGTTTGGCTGGCTTGTAGTTCTCGTTTCGTCCCCCAGGGGGCACCTCCAGGCTTTTAATTGCCTTTTAATTTGTTACCCCCATTAAGTTGAATTTGGTATGCAAGATATTATTATGTAGATGTGTTTGTGTACTACCTACAGAGCATCTATACCTACCTTACCGACAACAATCGTTTTTCTTCTCATGGTATTGTGCCTTCAACACTTAGTGTCAGGTGCAGAGATACATTTTTCAAATGGTAAATTGAGTAAAATTTATACATATATATTTTGCGGTTGCCTGGGCGCTTTTATTTAGTCTTTGAGAAATCGAAGCACACACAACATAGGAATAGGCCAAGCCACCTGCAAGATGTAAACTTGAATGTGGCATCTCAATTTATTTATTTTTACGAGGACACGCACCTAGGTGGGCTTTTATTTTGTTGATGTTGTTGTTGTTGTTATGTGAATATACAAATTTATTTGACTTTTGCTGATGTCTTTGAAGGATAATGAATGGAAAAAATGTACGTCGAATTTTAATGGGTTTTTTTTTAAGGACTTTGTGTAATGTATATTGTGTTTGTATGTGTGTGGTTGTGTATATACATTAGAAACGATACCGAGTAAGTGATTGGAATATTTGTAAGGATATAAATTTAATTTTAATTTAAACTTTTTAAATGACTTTGATTTATGAACGCCCAAAGCTGAGTAACACCTGCCACAAACAATATTGAAATTGAGGTTAAATTAAAATGCTGAATAATCTATTATCCTTACAGAATTGTGACGAAGAAAATCGAAAATTGATTTGCTTAAAAAATTTAAACATATCAAAGCCAATAATTATGTTTTTGAATTTCTTTCCCTCCGCATGAACCAAAAATGAATAAAAAAAACTTTTAAGGATATTTGGCTTAGTCAGAAAATGTTTAAAAAAAAAAAAAAATCAAATTTTTCAAACATGCAGCAGTAGAACCGGGTTCGGAGTTGCAAGGAGGAGAAGTCAAAATTGGAGTCAAAACAGTTCTTATAAGCAAGGATTAATAACTTTGATTGTGCAAATCTAAAATACATCATTTTATTTGGAAAAAATGTTTGCCAATGTTTTTTGCTTTTTTCAAAGTCTTTGTGAAACCCTGCTTAAAATTTTTTTTTGATTCCATAAAATGTTACATGCAAGTTTTTGAGAAAATATCCAAAATTTGCATGATTCCCATAATGATTGATGTTTTAAAATTCATCACAAAAATTCTTGTCCAATTAGTTGAAAATCGCAATCTGTTATCCTTGTGTGTTTCAGTTTTTAAAGGTTTGCGTGTAGTTTTTTATTGGTTATGTGTGTCTCATCCCATAACTTGGCATTTAATTTTTATTACACCGGCAAAATTTTATTCACAAAACAGTCGTCACGGATAATTTTTTTAAAGTGAAACTTTAGCTGAATTGTTGCTATTTGCAAATCGTTGAAACGAAAATGCGTCACGACAAAGAGAGAAACATATAAATGTATAGGATTAAGCTGGCGAAGGAATGAGATAGAATGAACTACTCAGTTATTTATATTCTAGGCTTACTATTTACGTTTCGTAGCCGCTTCACTCTCGTCTCCTTAGCATTGTTAATAAAATAAAATGCACGACTGGGTCGCACGAACTTGCTTTTATGATAAGCAATTGCGTAGTGGCTGCATATATGGATATTAAAAAAAATTTAAATAATTTCGAAAATTCTTTTATTTTTTAAATTGGTTTAAGAGTTTTCTCGGAAAAACTAAGTATGCAATAAAATTTAAAAACTAAACGTTAATCTAGAAAAAAAAAAAATATTGAAAATCGTTCGACCAGTTTTTTTTTAAAAGGTTATTTTTGAAAAAATTTTCCAAAAAATATTTTGAAATTTATTTGGGTATGCAAATATATGGCAATCTGTAGTTTACATTTGAAAAAATAACTTAAAAAAAAAATTAATATACCCGTTTCAAACATATTTCGAAAACCAAAAATTTTGTTGAAAAAATTATAAAAAATCAAAAAAAAAAGTTTTTGAAAATTTTGAAATGCCATTTTATTAAAATTACTAATGACTTCCTGTGCTCAAAATTTTATTGAAATCGAATGTATAGTGTACGAGAAAATTTGATTTGAAAGTACTGGTTCTATGAGAAGTACCGTTATTAGACAAATTTTGAAAAAAAATGTCTAACAAAAATAGCATTCTGAAAGTTTTATCAAAATCGTTAGAGCCGTTTTTGAGAAAATCAATTTTTGTCTTCAAGATTGTATGGCAGGTGCCGTTATTTTTGGACCTAGAGCAAAAATAAAAAATTTGTTCCGAGGGACGGCCAAATAAATCCAAAATATCAAATTTGAAGCAAATCGGCCCACCCGTTCAGCCTCCATAGGCGCGAACAGACAGACAGACAGACAGACAGACGGACGGAATTCCCAGACCCACTTTTTTCGACTTCTCCATCATCGTAATGTCATGTTTGATTGTTATCTCAACATTTTTTTTCTGCACGAATCCATAACTTGCCTTATAGTACCTATAATCGCAAGTAAAAAGTGCGCTTTACATTGTCGAATTAAAGCGATAGTTAGTATCGTGGTATTAATACGTGTGCATTTGACTGTGTATTTCAAAGCTTTAGTAGAAGGGTAAATTTCTATGTATTTTTATTTGTGTGCATATTTGTATCTCCCTAATAAATAAAATTTGCAAATACATTTATAGAAAACTGTTGTTGAACGGAGTCGTTCTCGCAGATCTTTTGTATGTTATTTTCCCGATGTTTAACTTCTATCGAATGAGAATCTCACACTAAAATATTTTGTTATTACATGTTTCCATGTTTTCAATAATCAAGTGTGTTTTATAAAAACTTTGTTGGCCTGTCACAAAAAAAAAAAAAATATTTTTATTTTGTTCCACATACGCCCGAGTGTCTGATAAAATAAAATTATAAGTGCTTTTGTTCTGTCCAAGAAAAATTGACAGTGCAGGATATATGAGGTTTTGTCTCCAAGGCCTGGTTGCAATGACTTTAAAAAAATTTTCTCCATTACACGATTGCTTAAGAGACCCTCCAAATTCGGAGTTCGTACATAGATTCTCCAAACGAACAGCAAAGGTTATGTATGTGATAGAGGGGATCTGAAATTTTGGGAAGATCACAATTAAAACTGTTTTGGTATCGGTTTGGGCCAATTTTTATATCAGGTGTAAAGTCTTATTACTACGGATTGCCAGGCTCTATAAAATAGCAATTATACACTGAAAATGAGGTATAATTTTTTTTTTCATTATCTTTCTCACAAAATGTTTATAAATTAACACAAGTGAAATCAAGTCTTAAGCGAGCAGCATTAAGTTTGATTCGTCCTTACAATAATAATTGTGCAGTTAAAGTAAAAGATAGCACATACAAAACGTCAAGAAATTGAATTCAGTGAAATAAACATTGGGTGTTGTTGGCAGCAAAATAAATTATAATACCAACAAAAATTCTGTACAGGGTGATAAAAATATACAATATTTGTTAATTTTCGACTCAAAATATGCAAAAAACATAATCGAGAGCTACAGTACGTTTGCAACGAACTGTTGGATACCCTATTCCCTATATTTTTGTATGTGTATGCGTCTGCCTCCCGCAGCCAGCCGATGTTTTAGTTTCAGAAACAAAATTCTTATTAGCAGACAGAAAAAAATTCAGTAACATTAATTTTGTGTGGTGTGATGTTCAATTAGTGCTGGCACAATAAAAAAAAAGCCTGTGCCACGCCCAAAGTTCAGACTTTTTATTGCCAAGGCAGTTAGTATGAGCTCAGTGACATTCAATTTTATTCTTGCAGATCGATTTGAACAAAACAAGACAAAACTTAAATTTTTAAAAATTAGGTTTTGAATGGAAATAGCGATTATGGGTGTTTTTAACAATTCTTGGACCACACTCTGTTACGTAACCAAGGAATATAAATCTAAGTGTTCATCTTTTTACTTCAAAACTGTGACCGATAGTTGAAAAACGTTAAAAAATTAATGCCTCATACAACTTTTGACGGAAACGCCCCTTAAAAGTGGGCGTGTCTTAAAAATTTGAAGCACTAACTGAGCTTTGATCAGTATTTAGGCATATGTGTAAAACTACAGCTGAATCTAGTAGTTTTTAAGCAATCTTACCTGAACAAAGGTATTTTATCAAAATCACGCCTTCAAAAGTGGGCGTATTGAAAAAAATTACACAAGAAAATGTAGAGATATATTTTTTTCATAAAACGAACGGAAGGGAAAAAGGTTTAAATTGAATATTGGTAGTACCTAAAATTTTTAAAACTACGTTTTTCGTTCTTTCATGAAAAGTGGGCGAAAGCCACGCCCAAAATTAAAAAATTTCTTTTCATACACAAACAATTTAGTTTCTACTAAGAGATGCAAAATTTTGGCTTGCGGATTCATTATAAATACCGTTTATTTACAAAAACAATTTTTAATAGTTTCTATTGAAAAGTGGGCGTCAGCCACGGCCAAAATAAAATTTATTGATTTCATACCCAAGATGTTTATGTGCAAGTAATGCCCACAAAATTTAATGTTTTTCTCTTTAATATAACATTTGTTATTTTATAAAAACAATATTGATGGTTTTGTATGAAAAATGTTCGTCAGCCATGCCCAAACTGAAATATTTTTATTTGATTGGAAGAAGGTTTACCTAAAGCTTGCGTGTGCAAAATTTTAGCGTTATGCTTTTTTCGTAACTGTACAAAAAACATATGTAATTTAATTTTACCAAATTGAGGTTGTTCAACAAAAATGGCGATTGTGGGCGTGTTTGTGGGCGGATTTTACTGGTTAAAGAACTTAGACTTACTCTTAAACCAAAAATTATATATACCAAATTTCAGCTTTCTAGCTCAAAAATTGCGACCTCTAGAGAGTATTCATACGGACGTACGGACGGACGGACATGGCTAAATCGACTAGGCTTTTGATTCTGAGTCAGAATATATATACTTTTCTATACCTAACGGTATTATTTCTCTATGTTACAAACTCCACACCAAATACAATATACCCATTCTATGGAATAGGGTATAAAAATAGACTTGCGTCTTGGTTAGTATTGAGTGCAAAATGGAATACATGCAGTCCAAGCTTGTACAGTTTAGTGTACTTCAATCGAATTTAGTCGCTTTTTTTCAGAAAATCACCTGACTTGCCCTTGCATAGTCCATTCCAAAATTCCTTTTCTCAATTATGAATAAATTGATTTTTTTGTTCAAATTAAAACAATAGCTTTAAAATCATTATTTTTCGTATACTATACTCAACCTATAGTACATACAAAATTACAACTTTGACCCTTTAACCACAAAACAATATGTAAATATTCATTTCTTTTCATACAAAAAATTTAATTGGTATTCGAATAAATTTCAAATAAAAAATCTGAATAAAAATAGCAAAAAAAAAAAAAAATTAAATTCAAAAAACAGGAAAATCTATCATCAAAAAACCACCGGCATAAACCACAATGGTTATGAATAATAAAACATTCATTGAAGCTCAATACGTTTTGTTTTTATGATTGTATGTGCCTCTGCACACACACCTGAGGATTAATTCATATATATGTATTGTATATTATGTTCATATATAATATGTCAGCGAAATGTTTCCGCAAGCAAATCAAGGATTACAGCTGTTGTCAAAATGTAAGTGATTGGGATTATGATATATCATCGTGTGGGTTTTTTTTTTCATTGGTTGTATAATTAAATTATGCAAAATGTCCTGTTTCTACTAGAAGCCAAAATAATTTTTTTTTTCAATTTCATTAAAAATTATAATAGCTTTATATAAAATTATTAACATGGAAATAGAGCCAAGTGAGGATACAATTAAGTTCACAGTTACTGTTAATAAATGTTGAAATAAACGTCAAGAATTTTTGAAATTGATATTTTGATGAATTAGACAATTTAATTATGCTTCATTCAATAAAAAAATGTGATGTAATTTACCAAATTCTAATGAAATTTTTAATTAAAGGATAAAAGAGATTATTATGCAATAATAATATTTCCAACTAGATATTTTGTGGTCTAACATTTTATTAAATTGCATTTTTGAAATCTAAGCTTTAGTATGAACAATAGTATCGGAATTCCAATCGCGCATTTTTAAGCCCACCAATTATAAAAATGGAAACATACGTATGTATACGTTTTCAATTTACATAGAGCATTATATTTGAACCGATATAATGTAACTTGTGGAATGTTAATTGAGCGGTGAATTGAAAAAGGTGCTTTTAATATTTTTTTTTTTTGAAACTCAAAAACTAGTACTTTATAGAACGTCTTTTTAATGTTGGCTCGAATGGTAATTGATACACAAATTTTCACTCAGATTATTGAACAGGGCAGAGTGGCATCACTGTTTAAATACTATAAAGTGAAAATAACTTAGCAAATCTTACTTCATGGTGTCCTATTATTTTCAATTCTATAGTTTTCATTTGACTAGAACTCTTTCGAAAAAAAAAATCACAAATCATGTTTTGCTATACACTTGTAAAGAAAATATTAAAATGTTATCAAGAATATCTTGCTTCCAACACCACCCAATATCAATTTCATTTAATTCTTGGACTTTCACTCGCTTATTATTAGTGCATGTTTTAGTTGTTTTTTGACAAAAGAATATTAAGAACATTCAATAAATTAAAAGAATAAAGAACACAAAAAACTTGGTTGTCTTAAAAGTCAGTTACCAGACGATAATTTTACGTGATAACCAGTTCACAAAACAGTTCAGGTGTATGTTGTATCTCTCCAACCACCAACCAAACACCAACCATTTTTAACAATGTTTCCCCTCCCCGACACTACCCCCCAACCACCAAGAGCCACCTACCCACACACATACAATCACCAACCACCCAACACACTCCCCTCCCACTTTATAGGATTTCTATACTATCAAAGCATATACAGAACGTGACATTGTGACACTTTTTCGTGCGTTCTGCCTATATATTCTTCATCGATTTATAAGACGTTATCACGTCAAAAAACCATGAATGGTACTTGCATCGAGGAGTCCGAAAAGCTATCAGTACTTGGTATGTGTATCAGTGACAACCTTCGTTGGAATGACCATATACTTGAGATTGCCAAGAATGCTGTAAGATGCTTAGCCTTACTTAATAGATGCAAGAAGTTTTTCACCCCTTCTGATCGGCTACAATTTACAAAGCGTTTAAACGCCCGAAACTTGAGTATAACTCCCATCTTTGGGCAGGTGCTTCTCAAACTTTTTTACACCTGCTCGACAGAGTTCAGAAAGAAGCATTATGGAAACATTTCCATCCCCTTGAACATCGTCGGAATGATTCATGTCTTTCCTTATTTTACAGATTCTTTTACAAAAAATGCTCACTCGAGGTAGTCAGCTGCGTTCCACCCCTTAAACATTTCCCCCGTAATACTCGCCTTGCTAGGAACGCTCATCAGTTTACACTTGAGCCCAATTTCGGACGTACTGTGAAATATAGGGATTCTTTCTTTAGCCGTACAACACGAATGTGGAATGAATTGCCTGGCACAACTTTCCATTGCCATTTTGATCTTCAAACATTCAAGACCAATGTTCATCGACACCTCCTTTCCCTTCCTCCCTAATTTCCTATCGCTATCGCTGCGACTAATCATTAAAAGGGCTATAACAAACCCCTAGAGCGCGTGTGCCGTTAAAAAAAAAAACAAGAAAAAAAAACATTGAATAAAACTACTCTGAGCTGTTTAGAATTTGGTTGAACAGTATAGTTGAATAAAGCTGTATTTACATAAAGCTTTAGCTTATCCACAAGTATGATATTAAATTTCTTTCAACCATCTTTTGACAAATCAAAGCATGAAACTACTTTTTTAACTATAAAATTGATTAAACTAGATCCTCGCTGTCATTAGTAGAGTTAAAATTTTTGACAGTCAGCAAACACAAATATCTTAGTAGAATTAATTTGAAATTAATCACAGGGTGCTTCGAAAAATGTTAGCCTTAGTAAATATGTTATATTTTTTTATAGAAATATTTTCAACCCTGCAAATTTTTATTTCCATTCTTAATTAATTGCGACGCATCAAATTCTTGCGAATACGTTTATTTTGTATTTAAAAGTTTACAACCCTGATCAAAGTGTACTTAGAAAAAAAAATTACCAAACTCAGAGAATGTATTTTAAGATGCACCCTATACCTATCAAGTAATTTTAATTTAATCATCCTCCAGCCATGTAATTTATTGCACTGCATGCAAAATTTTGAGATAAAAATAGACTTTTAAGAAACCAACCAAAGTCTTCGTGAAATTTAAACTTAAAATATTTTTTGGAGCTTCCATTACGGGCTGTGTTGGAAAAACAGTAGAAATCATATAATATCCTTTTTAGTTTGAAATGCCCTTGGCTCTTTAAAATTTTAAGTCAGCAAAATTACAAAATCCAATAGGCATCCTACACACGCACATACATACATAAATATAATGTGTGAAAAAAGAGTATGAGTATGAGTATGAGTATGAGTATGAGCTTCTGAACTTTTTTTTTATACCAAAGTAATAACCTTTAACCGTTATGCTATGCACAAGCACATCTCAAGGGGATATGTTTTTTTTTTTTGTGAGTGTGTGGCTGTGTATCTACAAATTCTATATGGCATCGCCTAAGTGACTGTTAATGACTATGTTGAATCCTTTTTTTTTTGTTCTTGCGCCAACCAACCAGGTCCTATCAACAAAATTTATATAAGTATTTCATACTCTCGAGCAGAGATAACACTTCAAAAACTACTGAGTCGTCCTAAATGGCATGTTCCTGGATGAACTTTTAGCATCCTTAACAAACCCTAAACCAAGAAGAACAAAAAAAAAAAAATAATAAAAAATTATCCTAAAAAAAAAAGAAGGAGAACAAACACAAAATTAACGCAACGGCAACAAGAAAACACATTTTTCACAGCAACGACAAGAGGTCGAATAAGAGGGCGTTAGTTATCTCTTTCACCATCATTGCTCCCGTCCTTCTTGATTATCTCACACAGAATTTTTATGTTTCCGTTTCGTTAAGCCTAAAAACCTCTGTTGGAATTTAACACTGAATTCCACACACAAAAAGACAAAAAAATAAAATCCCACCCTCAAGGATCCACTCCAACACTTAATAAGTCGTTTAGAAAATTTATTACACTTGCCTGGGTTTTATTATACATTATGCTATGCGAAAAAAAGGACTATTTTCTTTTCGTAAATACATAATCAGTGTCTGACTTTTAACGCATAAAAGGATATACCTATGAGCGGTATTCCTATGGTTTTTTTTTTTACTTTGCTTTGCCTCAACTGCGATAATGAAGATAAACGTTAATGTAATTATTTTGCCATAAATTTCAACAATGCCGTTGTTATTTTTTGAAAGTTATCCTTAATTACTTTTCCAATATCCTTTTAACACATTCGTTTAAAATTGAAATTTGAAATCAAAACGTGTGACAGGAACAGGAACAGGAACATTATATTGAACAGCCTTTGCAACAAAGTTGCTTTCACCGGTCATATCGTTTGTTGAAAAAAACACGACAAACATGCGAAAGGAGTGTTTTAAAAGAAACTTTTTCTCACACACACAGAAAAAAAAAGAAGAAAAACAACACCTGACATATCCTTCGATATGGTGTCCTACGTACTACCATCTATTTTTTTCTTTTTTAAACTTCGGCAAAAAGTTTGTTCGAAAGGACCTGTCTTTCCCTGTCAAGTTGAACTGAGAGTACCTTTTTAACATCAAATTGTTGTGTCGCTACAAGCGGGACAAGAACAAAAAAAAAAATCTATTGACAGAAGAAAATAATCTGCAAGGATGTGAGTTCCAGAGCAGCACCCAGGTCATTCAATATACAACAACTGCCAAAGCATTTTGCACAAAATCTCTAAGGTGCGGTATATTATGTGTTGTACATACCACCCGTTCTAGATATATGTATGTAAGTATTGCGGTTGAGTTAAATTTCTAAAAGTATAAGGAAGGACTTTTTCGAAAAAGTTTTTCAATGACACAATAATCTCGAAACAACCGAGTGAGTGAGAGAATGGTAAATCATAAAAGTTATTGAAGATTGAAATACGAAGTAAATTCTAAGCGAACTCCTCGATGGCATAGCATGGCATGATGTTCTTGTCGTTGTTTTGTGTCGTCCTTGTTGTCATCGAAGGATTTTCTTTGTTTCAAAAAGAAGTGATTGAAACGGATTGCTGGTATTGAATTTCAATTGCAATGTAAATTGGTTGTATTTTTGTTTTTCTATTTATTGAGTTAAAACCAGGAAAGGGTTAAGAGGATTATTTCAAAAACTTTCTTAAAGGACATAAGAAAACAAAGTTTCCTCTCCGATCTGATGGTGCAAGTATACAAGGCAATTTATTTAAACAATTCAATTTTAGTAAGTTATTCCTTGGTGCTGTCAGAATATGCTTGTGCAATATACTTTCTAATGACAGCTGAATTTTCATAAAACATGACCACAATTAATACTCAAAGTTCTTACTGGAATTATGAAAAATTAAGAGTATTAGTCAATAAGGATGGTAATTGCGTTCTTCTTAATAACCAAATTAAATTGATTTCAACAGCTTATGACAGGGAAGCAGTTAATAACATTTTCAAGACATGTCCAGCTTATGTTTCCAGCTCAAAGGACTACACCGAAACAAGATGGTGTTGGATGAAAATCTTACTTTTCCGTCGAAATTGAAAGTAATTCTATCGAGACATTTCATACTGCTAGAGAGTTGTGTCAAGCTAATGCATTGTCGAGCAATTCCTTCGACATCGTTCGTCACCCAGGAATTTGTGATGACAGTCTATTATCATGATTACTCGAAATTAATATACTTAAGACTCTCCGTTGACACGGGGCTTTCAGCGCTAAATCCATACAAAATTGATTTGGATGGTTCTATATACCTGAAATGGAAACAGCGCTGCTATTGTTGAACTTAATTCTACTAGGAACCTAAGACCGTTCCTCGTTTCCATGGGATCTCGAAACTTTATTCGAAAAAACATGACAGCATTAATAAATTTTACTGAACCAAAATGATTTGCCTGATCACAAATTTCTTTTTAGACTTGAACATTTTAAGTAAAATCTTTGTTCTACCTTCTCAACTAGTGGTCTTTCGAAATGTTTGTAGAGATTTTTAAAGTTTTTAATAGTTGCTGTTAAACTTTGATACTAGAAAGTCAGAGTTAGAAGACGTTTTCCTTTCTAGGTGAAATTTGGCACCTTTTCTTGATGCCACCTTCATTTGACAGCAATGCCTGCCTATTTTGTTAGAATTTGGATATAAAATCTCAGAGCGAAGTAATGGGATTGTTCGCCTACTCTTTTTTTGTGAATGTTGTGCTCCGAAAAACGGTTTCAGATAAAGTTGTAAGGATACTAAAGGAACAATGTACTTGAACTTCGTGTTAAACGAAAGTTTTGGTTTGATAACCTTACATAACAGGGTCGTAAAGACTTACTAATATCTTGGTTCAATCAATCAGCTGACATCACTTTGTGGATGTGATATCACCTCCGTTTTTTTTTTACTGAACGGCTTTTTGGAAAATGTAATAGCCCCTCTGCTAGAAACTGATTTAGAATCTTTTAGAAAATTAAATATCCTAAGTCTGGCTTCCAATACCTATTTTTTTTCTGGTAAACAAATTATTGATCCTGTATCTATGTTATAAAGTGGTTACTTCGTACGAAATAAATAATATGACTCAAATACCATCCATAAATATAAAGTTGAGCCACCAGCTATCCTTTCAATGTTCTAAGAAGAAGAAAAACTTTTCTAAACCATTAATTTTCAACTGCCTTCCAGTCTTAAAGTCAATTATTCAACATGTTTATCATGGGCAAAAAACATCGGACACCTGCTCACCAACGACTTAGTAATAATAACAGCATAATATCCTCAATCTACAAGGATCAATTTAAATTAGTTAGAATGCCAAATGTCACGTCAGGATCTATCTCTATGGTCCGTTGTTCATCTTTAGCTTGTGCAGGATTAACCTTAAAATAATTTTGCATCGTCTATCCGTCTCATTCACCCTTAACTGAATATCCCTCTGGACATCAAGTTTAAAATTTTTGAACAAATTATCACGTGGATAAAGGCCATTATCCATGATTGATGAGTTAATTTTTTTTTCTTAGAGCTCTTCCTATCGGTCGGTCGGTTGGTCGGTTCGGTCGGTATAAGTTGAAAATTTTAAAGACGACAAAAGATATATGCAAATTGCGTTTATCTTCACTCTCTTTGGTAACACTTGACTTTGGATGTAGTAGAAGTAGCAAGTAGGAATAAAGGACCAAAGTTCATACTTGAACAGTGGACAAAAAAAAATTATACATAAAAGAACCGAAGAAATACCAACGAATCCATCAAAGTTAATTTGCATAAATTTGTCAAAATTGCATTCGCCTGACTAAAAGAAGAAAAGTTAGATGGGCAAGAGAAAGTGTATAGTGTTGGATGACCATCGGCGAATACGAAAGCATCCTTCATCCTTGATCGTTCTATGGAAATTTTAGTCCTTAAGTATGGCCTGAAGCTTATATTATAATAATGCTTGATTTTCGAGAGCATCCGTGTTGTCGTCTTCATCTTCATCTTCATTTTCATATAGAAATAGAAACGACAACATAGTACTTCGTACCCCATACAATGTTGACGGTTGGGTGGATTTATATTTCTATACGTACTAACATACTATATAGACAGAACATTATCTCATTGGTATTGGTAGGTATATATATCTATTTATTTTGGTTGGATAAATAGTATCTACGAGTATGTATCTCCGAGGTGAGCATAAAATAGTAGTAAATTGCGCCTTTGGGGTGTTCTTATTAGCACTTATAGCAATGCTGTGGTGTCTGCCTAAGGACTAGATGGATATATTATTCAGATGAGATTTTTGAATTGGTTTTCCTTATGATCTAACCATCTTACCCAAGGACATGTGAGTTTCCGTCCTTATTTTATTCGATTTAATATCTTAAGACAACGATAAAAAAAAAAATCTTTGCTTTATGAGAAGAGCAAAGGGATTTGGAATATTTTTGTTGGTTTGATTTAAAGGTCAAGATAGGGAACAAGGATTACGAAAAAATCGAGTTATTTCCAGTTTCAAATAAGTATTCTAAATAGTTATAGGAGTTTTTTTGACAGAAACTTAATATAAAAAAATTACATTTGAAAACTGAAGTTTTTAATCCTAAATTTTTTTTTATAAAAAATCTAATAAATTCTTTATCTTTTTTTCTTTACACAATACTATTTAGTGAGTACAAGAACCTTTTTTGTTTGTAAAAACACCATCTTTTTAAAAAACGGAATATTTTTCTAATTGCTCTGTTGTTTCTGCTAAATATAATAAAATAGGGTTGGATACTTAATCTAACTTATTTTCTTTGAGACAAGCAAGTAGGTATTTGAGGTATTTTAAAGAGGGTAACCTGCCCTTCTCAATCTGGTAACTACCTGTGGATGTTGTAGGCTTTTGGTTATTTGTGCCTCACATTTCAATAAGAGCGGGTAGATGTTGGAGTGAAATAAACCGAGCTGATTGTGAGGTATTAAACACAAATTAGTTATCGCCATTTTGCTGTGCTCGAGATTAATGGTAACTGTCTTACCAACGTCGTTTTCTAAAATAGAACAGACCTATGACGCCGCCTGCCAACCCAAAATTCACACAAAATTATTAACCTTTGTAGGATGCATTGCTACATGGCTACTGGCATCGTCCCATAATAACGGGTGATTTTTTAAGAGGTTTAGAACTTTAAAAAAAAAAAAAAAACACAAAAAATTCGAAAAAATGAATGAAATATTTATTTGAATCGATAGTTTGAACCGTGCAATTTAATGTTTAAAGATAATTTCATGCAAATGTTGACCGCGGCTGCGTCTCAGGTAGCCCATCCGCTGAGTCCAATTTTGGCATACTCTTTCACACATATCGGCCGGTATCTCACGAATGAATGCATGGATGTTGGCTTCCAGTGCGTCAATCGAAGCGGGCTTATCCCTATAGACATTAGCCTTGACATACCCCCACAAAAAATAGTCTAATGGTGTCAAATCGCACGATCTAGGCGGCCAATTGACCGGCCCGAAACGTGAAATTAACTGTTCACCAAACTCGCCTCGCAATTGCGCCATTGTTTCGCGTGCTGTGTGGCATGTGGCACCGTCTTGTTGAAACCACATACCATGCAAGTCAAGAACTTCCATTTCGGGCAAAAAAAAGTTTGTTATCATCGCTCGGTAGCGTTCACCATTGACAGTAACGCTGCGATTCGCATCATCTTTGAAGAAATATGGCCCAATAATGCCGCCGGCCCATAAACCGCACCAAACAGTGGCTTTTTAATGATGCATTGGTAGCTGTTGCAATGCTTCTGGCTGATCTTCACTCCAAATGCGGCAATTTTGCTTATTTACGTACCCATTCAACCAAAAATGAGCCTCAGAGAATGCCGACCATAAAATGGAAGCAGCGCGCGATGAACATTTCGAACCGAGCACAAATTTTGATAGTAAAATTCAATAATTTGCAAGCGTTGTTCATTTGTAAGACGATCCATGGTTAAATTGCAAACCAAACTGAAGCTGTTTGACAGTGACACAAGGTACTAAACACACGTCAGCTGTCAAAACCAGTGTTGCTAAAACCAAACCAGCTAAAAAATCACTCGTTATTATGAGTATGGCCATTCATCCAAAAACGCGCCTCGTGGCTAAAGATGAATTTAAGGTCCTTTTCCAAATTGACGAATACTCATTTTTATAAAAAAAAAAATTAGACGTGTAAATTGCAGTGGTGATTTGTTGATCAGTAATTGAATAATAAACACCAGATTTGATGGCTGCCACAGGCTGGTAAAATCTACCTGTGCAAATTGAAAACCCCTTTATATATTTGGTCCAATATTTCCTCGTCTTCTTCGCATGTTGCATGTTGCACTGCTTGTTACCCCTGAGATGTTAAAGTGTCTTCTCTATTTGCAGTGTCTTGTGAGGAAGCCTTTTAGGATTCTTTGGCTTTCTGCTAAAACGTATGCATTCTGTAAATTATTATTTGTTGTAGTTTCACATTAACATCCAATAAAGGCAGTTTTTGTCAATTTTTGTTTTCGTAAGATCGTCAGCCTATTTGTTGTCTTCAACACTGACCTGAACTGGTGTACAGTTTTCATCCCACTGTCTGATATATGATTACAATGCTCTACTGATAGAATATTTTTTTGAAATTTGACCTCCCTATTTGATCATTTCCATTAAATTTTTTTTTGTAAATGGTTCAATTTTTTTTTGATTTTCAAAAGGTTGATGTCTTGTCCCACTGATGAGACCATTACTTGCTTGTTATTTTCAGTCGCCATTTAGATTTTTCAAATTTCCCGTAGGTTGTTATAACACTGCTGTCAACAAAAGCCCCGCACATATCCCTTGAGAAAATAGACGTGTTACAAACTAGTATCCTCTCTGAAAACGTCTACTTTTTGTGACAATTCTTCGTGCATTTTGTCCGTAATATGTCTCAGTCTCAGCATTTTCACTATCAACTTGGGAACATTTTTCCTTTCTAAGTTTTCAGAATGCTTCATGAAAGGTATTGTCAAATGTGCCCTGTATGTCCAAAAAAAATCACTTTAAACGATTTTTCTGGCACGATTTTTTCTAAAACGATTTTTCTAGCGCAAATAGCACTAATTTAGTGCCCACGAAAAGCACTGAAAACGCTCTAAATTTTGTTCAGTGCATGTACGGTTATTGGTGTGTATATGGTTTTCACATCTGGCTTTCCAACCATATCAAATTGATCAAAATCAATTGAATACGTTCGAGTTACTGGTACCACCAAAGAGTAGCCTTTTTGTGTAGGTAAAGTTCCATCACTTAACTTAATAATGTCTTCAGTGATAGTTTGACACCTTTCTTTTTATTTAATTAATTTTTTTGATTGCCAATAATAATAAATTTAAGCAGTTAATATTAGAATGTTTTGATTTGAAACTCGATGAAACGGAAATGCGCCATGACACTTTTAAGCAAATAAATATAAAGAATGAGCCCGGCTAGAGAATGAGATGGAAAACATTACACAGTATTTTATTTTCTATCCAATAATACCCTAAGGAAACTAAAATTGAATATGGTGGGGTTACACCGAAGAGTTGATATGGAAAAGTGTAAAGTTCTATTTCTCTGTCCTCTACAGCAGGGTTACCTCATACCTCTGAAATATTTTTTGAAAGAGTCAAAAAAAAAAAAAAAAAAAAAACCTGGCTGATAAAAAGAGCCCCATATAAATTAATCACAGACATTTTTTTTATGAACATAAATCAATGACAAATTATTTCTTTAGCACAAAAATAAAAAAATAAAGTAAAAGTTCAAATAACTTCTACTTATTTTTTTTTAATTAAAAAAGTAATTTACAAAATAAACATCTACAAATACTAAGTATTAGCAACACTTTGTCCATAGTTTTTCATTTAGTGCAAGCATTTGAGTCCAGATTAGGCCATCTAGTCTTTGCTTCTGATAGGATAGCACCTGTTACATTGCTTTTGAGATAACTTAGAGGGCGTTTAATTGTATCCTCCAAGTTCTGATCTTTTTCTTGCCATTTCGTCAGCTTCTTCATTTCCTTCAATTACTCCGTGACGACCGGGGACCCAGCTAAGTGTAACTAACATTGCTCTGCGAGAACCTTAAGCTCTTCGCGACAGCTTTTCACACGCTTGGATTTCATTTTAACATCGAAATTGCTGCCTAGCTGCACTGTTTTAGTTGGGTAATCTAATTGAGCTGCTTATTTCTAAAGCTTGCGAGTGAAGCCAGCTCCCGTTCCAATGTAAATTTTTGATCCATCTGTGAAAATGGATTTAGATGAGATCTGTTGAACGTTGTCTTATCCCAGTCCTATCTGCTTGGGAAGATAAACTCAAATTGTTTGCCAAAATCAAGATGGTGTATAATGTAGTCAGAGTTTTCATTTGTTCCCAAATAATTTAGCAATATTTCTTAGTGCCCCGTTAAAAAGTTCTTCCAATAATTAGATTGGCTTATTCTGAGGGCAGTTTTTGCTGCAGTTTCTTTCATGTACAGATCAATAGGCAGCATGTTTAGTATATTGTTTCCATACCTGCTGTTGGTGTTGTTCTCAATAATGTTTGTCAATGCTTTTAAATTGGTAGTTTTCTCAGCAGCTTGCCACCATACCAAGCAACCGAAAACTAGTGTTGGAAAAGTTTTCCATCTCATTCTTTCGTAGGTTACTTCTCTAAAGTTTCACTATTTATTTCAATGAAATTTAAGATCACAAACTAATGCTTAAGCGTTGGAAATAATTGTTCATAATGTTGGAAATTGTCTTTTTCGAAATAAGCATGTTATTCTATTACATATATTTCTGAATGAATTTTTCACAGGCTTGGAAATTATGAAAAAGCATAAGAAATAGCTTTTGAGTTTGATCAAATTCAATTATCTGCAGATAATGATGAAGAGTTTTGTTAGTGGATATGGTTTTATGTATCTGTTGTGAAACCTCTGTCACCAATTGACCTCTAACACGGAAGTTCAATGTTAAATTCTCAAATAAGAATTTTTTGCACCGTCTTGTCTTTCAATAATTGTTCACAATATTATAAATCCACCAGTCTAGAAAAACTGGTTTACTTTCACTAAAATATCCAATAATTAGTGAAAACACTTCCAAAAAAAGGAGTGGACTAGCTAGGTCAAAAGTTTTTCAATTCTTGTTGAGTCCTTAATTAAAAAGTAGAAAATGCAAAGTTCCCCGCCTACATTTTCCTGCTCCACCATGGATCGAAATTCGACAGCATACATTTTTAACTTCGCCAGCATCATACTCCTAATCTCTAGAGAGAAAGTATAGTCAAAAGGTACTATGTATCACAACAGTGAAAGTTTGTGCTATCTTTTTTTTATTATTTTTTTTCGTCTAAACTAAAACTGTTTTTTGACTATCAAATTGAATTTCTCTCAACCATCAGTTAGCTTATATACACACAAATTGGCGAAATTGGCACAATTACTTTCAAACACACAGTTTTAGTTCATTGAAATTCTAAAACTAATTTAACTTTGATGTTAAAGTGAATGCAAAATTAAAAAAAAAGAGTAAAAACTGTTACAGGAATAGACGTATGTATATGCATACAATATTATGTAAGTGGAAGACCAAAACAATTAAGGATTCGACACACGACAATTCACCTAAGGGATTGTTCCGCTGACCCAGCCGCAGTGAGTGGCTTAATTTAAAAGTCAACCTACAAAATGAAATTGTAAATAGAAACAGCAAATATTTTACAAACAAAAGAAAATGAAGAAAGAAATAGAAACACAAAAAAAAAATATTTTGGCTTAATCCCAAAATTTATCACAAAACCATTTTGGGTCTCTAACCCAACCAAAAGGATACTCCAAATACTAGATATGTTCATGGGTGTGTGTCTATTTCAAATGTTTTTTTTTTTTTTTTTTTTTTTTTTTTTTTGAGAACAAATCTTCACGAAGATATGGTATAGAGCTATGGAAAAGCACTCAATGAAACATGAAAAACCAATTTCACAGAAACTAATTAGAAGAATATACTTTTCCAAAAAAAAAAAGAAAAAAAAAACTGATACATAAAAAGAACAACAAAAAGTAAACAAAAAACACAACGAAAGAAGAAAAACCCAACATAAATAACATTTTGTATCATTTCATTCCAATTCGAAGTCCTTGTTAGCTGACTGGTTGTTGGCCCCTAGACCAGCCACATAACTAACCAACCAACCTACCAACCTACCAACCAACCCTTCCTTCTTACATTTATATAAATAAAATAAATCATTCAAATGTGATAACGTCCATGTTTTTTGTGTGGGTGTGTGTGTTACTGTGTGTGGGAGAGAAAAGAGGTCCTGTTTGTGTAGTGTATGAGCCCGAAAAATATTTTCATCTGACTGGTTTCGAAGATAACTTGAAACTATATTACACGATGATACGAACAAGAAACCAAACGCACCGTGAAGTGGGAGTAAACACATCAAGACCTTAAGTAAACAAAAATAAATTTTTTGGAACTGATCCTTTTTTTTTGGGAGTTAAGGGTGTATGTGAAGTTGTGCTGATAGGCTATGTTTACGGTGTAAACTGACTTTTAAAAGTTACCAACAACTTTGGGTAGCTTTTTTGTTGATTTGTTAAGATGATTATAGAATTTTTAAGTCGAAAAGTTAACGAAAGAGTAAAAAGAACTAAAAATGTTTGTATATTTATACGTATCAAGGCAACCCTATTTATTTGAAAGGATTTAAAATAAAACGATTAACGATACCTATGGCACAGCATGATAAGACAAATTACATGATTTATAGGAGATTGACTCAAAGTTTAACCTTTTTTTAAATATAAACTTTTGATTTAATGATTAAATGTTGGTAACTTTAACAAAAAAAAAAAAGAATAGTTTAAAGGACAAGTATTGGTTTCGTGTTGGTCTAGAGAAGAAAGGGATTTTCCCCATGCCTTCTGATTCACGGTCTGCCCGTGCTTCTATGAGCTTTTTCACGTAAAGTAACAGCCTTTAGAGCCTGAGAGATTTTCTGGTTCTAATATCTAATTGGTCTAGGGCAATTACAGAGGAGCTTATGAAATGCTCACTGACTAGCTAGCTACTTTCTCTGTCACACAGTTTTCTTGAAAACGACTCCAACAATTTCGATGAGATTTTCTGACCGCGTATCTTCTGGTTTCTTTCTTAGTGAATTTCTCATAACGTTAACTTTCGTAGTACCGAATTTTTAAGCGAAATTTTTTTTGTCCTCAAATCCGGTTTTGATGCAATGAAATGAAATGAAATGAAATGAAATGAAATGAAATGAAATGAAATGAAATGAAATGAAATGAAATGAAATGAAATGAAATGAAATGAAATGAAATGAAATGAAATGAAATGAAATGAAATGAAATGAAATGAAATGAAATGAAATGAAATGAAATGAAATGAAATGAAATGAAATGAAATGAAATGAAATGAAGTGAAATGAATTGAAATGAAATGAAATGAAATGAAATGAAATGAAATGAAATGAAATGAAATGAAATGAAATGAAATGAAATGAAATGAAATGAAATGAAATGAAATGAAATGAAATGAAATGAAATGAAATGAAATGAAATGAAATGAAATGAAATGAAATGAAATGAAATGAAATGACGTTCATGTTTTTTTTTTTAATAATATAAAAATCAATTGATCGATCTTCTTATATTGGTTAAAATTTTTGGTGTTAAATAAAACGTGTCAAAAAATCGTATTCATAACTTATTGAAACATAAAAATAAAAAAAGAAAGTTTTTTTTACTGAAATTTTTTCTTAGTAGGTATTTGTCACATCATAAAGTATATATAACGGTACCTCCCATTATAACGGTTCCTCCCATAAGACCTGTTTTTTTTTAAATCCGATTTTCTCGTAAGCCACTTGACAGATTTTGATGAAATTTTTTATTAAGAAGCTCTCTTATAAAAGAAATAATTTAAATTCTTAAATTTTTCAAAAAAAGTTTTTTTTTTGATTTTCTTAAAAGTTTCAACATTTTTTTTAATTTTTGTTTTTTTTTTTCAAAAACGGTTTAATCTACATTTTTTAAATTTTATTTTTCTGATAAAAACTATAATGTGCTAAAGGTTGGCATACTGAAAAAAAAAATTTGGAATATATTTTCAAAAAGTTTTAAAAAAAAAATTTGTTTTTTAAAAAACTGGTCGAACGATTTTGAAAAAATTTTTCGTAAAAATTCAAAAACGTAAAAGAAACCTGATAACTTACTTCATTTTCTCCAAAAAAACGTTTTAGGTATTGATTCTTAAGTGATTTATAAATTTCATATGATTTTTTCAACGCTTTATTCCCAAAATCAAGCCCCAAAACCATTTAAACTCATAAGAGCAAGTTCGTACGACCCATTTTTTAGAATAAACCCAAGAATCAAGCCGAGTAAAAGATACCCCTTTTATTCTCACTTTCTCACTTACTGACTTTTGACCTTTAACGACCTCGCCGATTGTAGTAATGCGACTCTGAATGTCGTGGCGTAAGTACTCAACCGATTTTGATTAAATTTTGTATACACATTGTCAAGGGCTTAGAGAAAGACATATAGGGTGTCCTTTATATTTATTTTACCGTATAGTTGCCTCAAATTACATTGAACAAGGTCAGAAGAAAATATTTATTTCAAATTTGTTAAATATAACTTTAACCATCAATTCGTCTCTGTTTAAACACGAATCAAACGTGTGAAGTTAAGCTAACTTCATAGTGATGTTTTTTTTCTAGATCTACGCCTCTGCTAAAATGTGTTAAGCGTTTTTGAAAATATTATCCAAACATAGAGTTTACGACACAATTTTCTAAAAAAGAAAAAAAAAATTTAATCACATCCCAAGTTTAAACTTTAGTGCAAAAACTATTTAATTTATAACTAACTTTTTAAGTCCCTCTAGCAAAACTTTCAACACTCAAAATTCGTTTATAATAAATTTAAATTTAATTAAATTCACCATTAACTTGACTATAATATGAGCAAACAACGCGCAGCATAAAGAGTTAAGTTTAACAAAAAAAAAAAAAAAAAAAAAAAAAAATTGGTTTTGTATAATAATAAAGAATAAACGACAATTCCCTGAAGCAAAAGTTTTTACATGCGGCGGCATCAGGATGAGGACGAGTTAGAGAAGGGAAAATAAGTATGCGTGCTCATAAACCCATGCTCTGCACTGGTGCATACACTCGAGAAGGAAACAAAAAAACACACACAATGCAACAACAATCCAGCACCACATTTATAATTTGTGTTTTCCTTGAAAAATGCAGAACATCCTTTTCTTCAACAATAATCAAAATACCGCCATGCAACCCCAACCAACACGGGTTTCTGGGTATTCTCCCGAATACGAAAAATATGCAACTAATGATGACGTACATTCAATGGCTTATGGTTCCGCCCGTGGTTAAACCTTATAATCATGATATGAAATGGTTTAAGTGAAAAATGTAAATGAAAGAGGAGCACAGGCGAATTAACCAAGCTGAAATTAAATCGGAATATTTGGTTTGGAAGGATACGATACGTAGAAAATTGAGATATTTTAACTGTATTCTGTACGAGAATGCTTCGTTCTATTTTCCAAGAAAAGCAACTATCTTTGGCGAGGTTGAGGACGACTATATTTTGGTACAGTAGCTTTTGCTGAAACCAAACCAATGTTATTTACATTAAAATTTATGGAATTTTCGGAAGATTTTTAATCTGCCACAGGTTGTAAATTGTATTCTTGGAATTTCTTATTTGGGATCAGGATGGAGTGAAACAGAGTTCAGCTTCTTTTTAGATTATGAGCGGCAGACAGTCAAATATAGCTACGGTATAAATATATTTCAAGCTTCGTAAATTTTTTCTCCGAACTAAGTTTTAGAGTTTTGGTATTATAATGTTTTTAATAATTTCTAAGTCCTTGGTATTAATTTTGACACACAAAAACAGAAAAACCACGAGCAAATTGATTGAAGTTCCTTCAGAAAAAAAGCTTTATAGTAGTCATACCTTTATTTGAAATATTCTTAAGTCAGCAATTTTTTAGTGCTTTTGAACTCGACGAAAATATTAAGAGTTCAAAAACAAAGGAAAACTATTCTCGTAGGATGGATATCATCAAATTATATTCTTAAACATTAAGCTAACCAAATTATCTTCAACTCAATAAGTTAGGACCTATGGTAAAAATCAACGTTACCAACAGCGAATTTCAAAGATCACAAAGGCAAAAAATGGTACCAGATTTAATTTGTACAACTTCGCCTCCTGAGTGCTTAAGTGCCCCATAGACCACTTTTTCGGGAAATTGAGTTAATGATGCAGTTATACTAATTCGAATATTCTCTATCGTTTGGTCCTATCCCCATTGCTCTATCTCTATTATTAACAAAGTTACGAAAACCACTTTTGCTCTATAGACCACACATTTTTGTGTTCTCTAAGTGCTTATTTGCCTCATATCCAAAATTTGTATTAGGTAGGGCAATTTTTGTATAGAAGTTGGAATAACAAACACTTAGTGCTTAAATGCCCTATAGCAATAGGCAATGGATATAGAGCAAATTAAACTAAAATATATTTTCAGTGTTTAATTGACCCATATCCACAGCAAGTGGGATACAGAGCATTTAAGCTCACATAAAATATTACAACTAAGTAAACATTTTAGTGCTTATAGAATACGTTAACCACTAAATGTTTTTGTAAACACTTTTATTAATTTTTTAAATTTTTTTTAATACTTTTTAAATGAATTTAAAAAAAAAACTGTAGGGGTATTCACGATCTGGTGTAACTTGTCTTGCATCATTAGCTTTGTTTGTTGAACTTTACCCAGGGTCGCCCTGGGTTTTCTTGACAACTCCAAGAGTTGCCAAAAAAACCTGGGTTTTTTGGTTCTCAAAAAGTTACTTCAACAGCTGATTCGTTACCTCAACTCGCCCCAGCTAAATAGCAAGATCGACTTTAGGGTAACTTCAGGGCGACCCCAGGTTTCAAAAAACAGAGAATTTTGTATTGAGGGCGAGTTGAGGTAATTCAAAAAACGCGCTGTGGCGACCCCAGGGCGACCCCAGGGTGACTTCAGGGCTCAACAAACAAAGCTATTGTAAAAGTGTAGAAGTGCTTCGTTTTCTTGCAATACAACAACAAAATAATATACTGGATGTCATTTGTTACACTTTTGCAATATATCTATACCTCAACCCCATTGCAACAGGAAAATACAACGGTGCAAAGTTTGTACTTTTGATTTTGACATTTGTGTCAACCTGATTTTGACATTTGTGTGAGTTTTGCTACAGATTGGAAGAAGTGAGTTCAAGATCTGCAAGAAATGCAAAAAATTTCGCACTTTTAGAATACTTGTTTGCACCAGATCGTGAATACCCCTTGTGAATTATTATTTTTTTTAGTTTAATAAAATGTTTGCTAAAAAAGCAAAAAAATCAGTCTTGAAGCAAAGACTGATTTTTTTGCTTTTTTCAATTTTTAATTTTCAATTGAATATGCTTCGATGTTTCAGTTTTGTTGGGAATCTTCTTCAAGGCCGAATTATAATCGACTGTCTTTGATCCTTTCAAAAAAGCAGCCGTAATAACAATATATTTTTATAATATTGTACAAAAATAGAAAACGAGTTAAAAAACAGGAAACAAATTTATTTTATATAAGAAAAATTATATACCTTCACGTTACCAAACTACATAACAAAGTTAAATGTAGTCTTTTCGAAGTTTTTATTTTTAATATTAAAGCATCTTTTTTTTTTTTACTAAACTGGATGAAAACAAAAGTGGTAAAAAAATTTTTAAATAAAAAAAAAAAAAAAAACTACTAATAAAACTAGCTCCTACGAATGTTGAAATATTTTAATAACCCATTCCGAATAAAATCAAATGTATTTTTCTAAAAAAATTAATGGACCAAAAAAAATTTAATTTATTTTTCATAATTTAGTGTTAAAATAATGTATCATTTTGAAAGGTTCCCTATTGACTTAAAAATAAGCCAATGTGATATAAAGTAGGACATAACCAGAGCATTTATATTAATTTTTATTTTATATTTTTATCACTAAAAATAAAATTTTAAAAATTAATATTGCTACAGATTTTCATTTTTATTTTATTTTCGTTTTCGTTTGTTTTCCAATGTTTAGTGCACAAATGTCCTATATCCCATGGAAAAATGAAGTTTGGTTTTCATTGATTTACATATCGTATGGAACAGGGTCCTATATCCATTTCTGACTTTTTTTGAAATTTTTTTTAATTTTTTTTAACTGTAACAGTTTTTGACCCAAGGTTCACAAATTACAAAAGAGAAATGTTCAATTAATATGTAGAAACATTCAAAAGTCATATTAGTTAAGTAGAAAGTAACGCAATTATTTTTCAAACCTTAAAATTCGTTTTCTGAGGAATAATTTCGATGGATATGAGGCACTTAAGCACTCAGGCGGCGCTTGATAATAAAGACATATATATGTTCTTTCGAAGGATTTTTGAATTTTGTTTCCAAAAGTTTTCCAGTCCACAAGACTGGTCAAAGGACTTTGAATTTCGTAAAAAATAAGGTGGCGTATTCAATAATTGGAGTTCTGAATTTTAACATAAATATTTTTAACATGCATTTTTTTCCATGATTTGTTTGTTTCAAAACCTTACCTTAAACCCATAGGCTGCAACCATTTGAATTCAATATGATGTTTTAAGATGGAAATTTGTGATTTTTTTAAACAAACAATAAAAAAAGCTTCGTTTATTAAGTCATTACTGTTTTAAAGAGGCTGCAAGCAACATTCCAAAGAAAGTGAAAAATATTGGGATATATTTAAACAACATCCCTTTGAAATCACAAGAGTAATAATAAACATCCTTTCAAAAATAGAACGAGGGATGAGAGAGTGCACCAAAGATATAAACAACAACCAAATAATTAAGAATCAAAAATAATTTTATGAAGGATCTAAAGTCATTGCTGCATCTTCAGGCAATTTAAATTTTTCTCAATTGTTCATGGTTTGTCAGAAGTTCCTTAAAGACTTTCTTCAATTATACAAACTCACTACTTTAAGGAGGCACTATAACAGCAAGAACTGTTGTCTTATTTATACAGAAACTCAATTCATGGAAGAAGAAGGATTGCTCATTCACTCAACCATGGGTATATTTATAATAATTATTATTCTTGGACATTTCTTGCAATATCTTTTCATTTTCGAGAGAGAGGAATCCTTTTTTGTGTTTTTTTTTTTTTTTTTTGATGATAAAGGTGCGGGAGGCAAGAAAAACAATGAAATAATTTGGCCATAAACGTTAAAATAATATTAATGAAACTATCTCACCGCTTCTGCTTCTGCTGCTACTCCTGATGCTGCTGCTGCTCGTTTTTGTTTCAATATTGCCAAGGGAAATACACAAGCCTTTCTTATTTTTCGGCAGGATTCTTCAGAGTTGCAATGAAAGTTGTTCACGAATCTGCTGCCACCGGAGGAGGAGCACCTCGTTCCCTGCTTCTATGTCCTTCCTTCCTGGATGCCTGCCTGCTTGCTTGCCTGCCTGGTTGCTTGCTGGACCGAATCCTCATCTTAAATTCAAGAAGCATAACATGGAGAAACTTCAAATTCTTCTAGCAACTCTCTGCGCGTATGAAGTGTGTTTGTGTGTGTGTGTGGGTATAGAAGGATTTTCCTTGAATTTAATTCCTTTTCAGATTCCGTCCTGAAGCATTTTATTGCGGAGATTGTGTCTTCACCAGCAGCAGCACTCCTTTATATATATAGATATATTTTGTCCTCCTTCAAACAGATACAGATGTATATATACCTACACAAATGTATATTATATACTTTGTTTAACTTTTGTCTCTCAATTAAATGCAAAGATAGATAGTTTTGTGCCGTAATTGTGTGTGCGGTTGTGGCGGTGTTGAGTTTTGGTGTGGTTGTACTGGTACATAGTAGTTGGTAGGGCTTTATTCTCGAGGAACGTCCGTCGGCTTCTTCAAAAATATGCAATGAAAATACGAAATTAAATAGTATTCCGTTCCGGAATATAAGCCCAAGCCCCCATCATGATGCCGAAAGCAAAGAAAATTATCTTCCATCTGTCTGGCTTTTAAAAATGACATTTAATGTGCAGCAGGTCGTATAGTATTTTTGATGCCAAAGATATTTTCTTAAAACTATTTTACAGTCTTAGAATTTTAAATGGAAAACAAATATTCGTTTGTATATGTGTCAGTGATGGAGTTAATTGCATTGTTCGAAGTATTGGCTTGGACTTAAAAGCCCAAACTATTTTACATAAAAGGTTCAATAGTTTTTAAACGAAATAGTTTTTGAAACTTTATTCTTAAACTTTATATGAACTAATAAAATGAAGTTAGAACTTGAGATACAGGAAGATTTATGAAACGATTTCGTATTGGGTCACCCTGTAAAATATTACATTGAAGTCACAAAAAGTTTTGATCGGAATACAACTAATTGACGTGGTCAAGATAGTCAGATGAATATAATAGGGACTATTAAGAATTATGGTTTTTTCATGTACGCCTCTTCTCTTGCCTTTGTGCATGGACAAAATTGTACGGTAAAAGAAAGTGTCGATAGGACGGTAGTTTTCGCTTTTAAGTTTGCTTAAGCTTGTTCTTAACTATGTTTAAGCCAATAAAGAGATCAGCGTAATCTGTGCTACACAAAAACATTGTGCTATACAATTTGTGTAAGGATTGCTCAACTGGCGCCCAACGTGGGGCGTTTAATTTTTTTGAAGTAATTTTGTTATATATGACTTGGTGTAGTTGTATACTTTCCACACTAATATCAGTCCACTTTTGGTACAGCCTTTGTTTGGTCTTAATTGATAGAGTTTTTTAGGGTTTTGTTCTTTGGTAGATTTCTTAGCTTCCCTAGTACAGTACGATCTTTGGGCCTACAGCAGTTCTTAGCCTAACTAATTTGTTGACATCGCAAAGTTATACCTATTACTGTTATGTTTTGACAATAAGTCTGACATGAGAATCTTTTCTCCAATAGCTTGGTGAATGATCTTACCTCTTCGTATCTTAGCTCGTCATTCCAAACAGTTGGACTTCAATGTTCAAATTCAATTTTCCTATAACTGACTCTGGATCTTGGCTAGGATTGTTTGTATGAGCGCTTTCGCGCTTTGTGGTTAAAGTTATGAAAAATATTTGATTTGCCCACAGACATTACAAAATCTCAATGCATTTCGGCTAAATCTTGCTCTGAGGGCGAATCCCCAAACAATTCCTAACCAAAATGGCACTGTTTCGAAACAGAAGCCACATATTTCCGGCTTATTTGGTTCAGTATGAGGAACTATTAAGTCAAGAGGCTGGTTAAGTCTACTAAGTGTTTTCGATCGCGTCTTAAAAGTTGATAAGTTTGTTCATCCCAAATAGCGGTTCTTCTTACCTTATAGTTTGTTACTCCTTAACAGTTAGCCTTAATGCACCAAAATCTTGTGTCAACTGGATTTTCAGAGCGTTATCCTTTTTCCTCAAAGTAGCTATCTGGTCCTTAAGATAAGTCTTACTCCAGTTGTCAGTCAAGAATAAGGAAGCAACATTTCGGCTCCTTAGTACAAAAAACTGCTCTAATTTAAAAAAAAAAAAAAACTACTCAAAAATAAAGCTGAAATTTAATATCTGAAAAAAATCGAAACCGAATTCCTCTGTTGGTGTTGGTTCTGCTATCCTATAACGAACATTTTAAACTATTGCACTTGCACTCTCACCCCTAAACAAATACCCCCCCCCCCCCTCCCCCACCCATTCACAAGCCACATAACGAGGTGTCCTTCAATAATTGCCTCAAGGCGTGTATGACATAAAAATGATGGAGAGCAAGAGAGAGAAGATTTCTAAGATTTTTTTTTGTATGGCCTTCGAGACCATTAAAAATTGTTTGCAAACTCAGAAATGCGTTAAAAAATAGTCCTTGGGGACTTTTTGTTTGGTGTTATAGTTATGGCCAGCCATCTGGGTGTATCTATTTCGTTTGAAAAGATTTTCTTCATATATTTTGTATTCCCTTGTGGGGACGCCAGAGAATATGTGCATGTGTGACTGAAATTTTTAATGCTTTATGATTAAAAGTGTGATTGAAAGTTCATGATTTAAGTGGATGCCTAAGGAATTTTTGTGAGTGATAGTAGAAAGATAAGAGTTGGTACAGTGGTAAAAAATAATGTGGACAGATCAAATTATTCCTTGAAAACTTCTTCGATTCATTAAGCAAAACAATTGAAATCAAGGAGTACGGAATTATCCTTACATACTTGTTCAATGTCTTTTTAACTGTTGTATTGAATCTTATCTTATCTTAAATTAAAAAAAAAAATTGTATTTTGAAAAACTTGTTGAAATTAAAAATTTAATATTTAAAGAATTTCTCTGACTATCGATTGGCAAAGTCTAAAGCTCCTGTTAAAAAATTCCATTATTCCAATCAGAAATGTAATCCTTTCTCTTTCGACACACACCCAAACGCACACACACATCCTGTATTTGACTTATTCTTTGTAATTCTTTTCTGCCTGTCAAATTCAGCTTAGAATGGATTTTAGTTTCCTGCTTTATCAATTCCTCCTTTTCTCTCATTTCTCACACCCAACGCCTCCCACAAATAAAAAAAATGAATGAATAAACGAAAATAATTGACTTTGCTTTTGAAAAGATATTTGGTTAAGTAACCCAAAATTCGATTTACACCTCCTTTCTTGGCTATAGCATAGAAATTGATGTGGACAAAGCAAAGAAACCAAGTCCTGAAATAGGCTTTTTGCATTGTAAATTTAATCCCTGATTCTCGTCCTGGTTTCTATTCTATAATAGGACATGTGCTAAAGAAAAAAAGAGAGCAAAGTATAGAATTTTGCCAATCAGTGTGACAGCTTGTGTCCTCATTATCCAAATGAAATTAATTGAAAAGGAAAAAAAAAGAAAAAAAAATTCTTTAAAAAATTAATAAGACTACACAGTTGTTAGAGGATTTGGAGAATTGAAGAGAAGTGAAAAATTTGCTTCCATTATCCATTTGAATTCTCCCTAAAGGACTGATTTTTTTTTTTTTTGCATTTCTTCTTCGTGTACGAATGTAGGAACCAATTTGAACAATGTTGTATAGTGAAGGAATTCGAAGATGATTAAAAATCCATTACCAGATTGTTCTCCCTCCAACTACACTACTGGAAAGGTCCTTGTATCCGAACTGAATTTAATTGAATAGGAGACATTTTCTTACCTACTATACCCATTTTCGTCCTTTATTCCATTTGTTTCCTTTCTTTGTTTTTTTTTTTTTTAAGTAAGTTCTAATTAAAAATGTGCACGCCAGTATAATGGGGGACAGACATTTTTTTGTCTGTCATAACATTGTCGTCATGTTCATGTCATTGATGGAGATGATGGAGATAGCATTTTTTTTTTGTTCAAACCATCGTCATTCAGGACACATGTTACTGCATAAGAATCAACAACTACAAGGAAGTATATGTAGTTTTTCTTTTCTTTAAGGATGTTTTGATTTCCATTTTGTTTTGTTTTTATAAATTTTTCGAGGAAACTTTTGTGAATTTGGCATGAAAATATGCGCATGTTTTTAGTTATGCAGTAAATATGTAAGGATGTGGAATTTTTGTGTTTCTTGAAGAATTTTTTTTTTGTAAAAAAGAAGACAATATTGAATATTTCGTTAGAAATAACGGAAAAAAAAATTATATTTTTCTTATGGATTTAAGGGTGCTTCAATATTTAAGTGTAAAGGATTATAAACCCTTCCGTACAGGACTGAGTCGCACGAACTTGCTCTAATGTGGTATTGGGGGTGGAAATTTCATAAATCACTATTAATCCCTAGCTTAAGCGTTTTTAGGAAAAAATTAAGTAAACCATCTGTTTTCTTTTACTGGTTTGAATTTTAAAGAAAAAAAATTTCAAGATCGTCGGACCAGTTTTTTTTTTCAAAAAACGGTTTTTTTTTAAACACTTTTCGAAAACACATACCGATTTTTTTTTGAGTTTCTATACCAACTTCAGCACTTTGTAATTTTTATCAGGAAATAACCAAAAATAAAAAAAAATTAAAATCTCTAAAATTTTATTTTTGAAAAATTTAACAATTCATGTTATTTCGTTTAAAAAAAGCTCCTATATTAAAAATTTCAGAGAAATCCTTACTTTCTTACTTAAGGCGGCGCAGACAGTCCACTGCGGACCACGAGCTCAACTAACAACCCTCACCAACTAGGCCGGTCCCTAGCCAGTGGCCTCCAGTTGTGCACACCAAGTTGGTTAAGGTCGTTCTCGACTTGATCGCGCCACCTTAGATGTAGTCTTCCAGAACTGCGTCGTTGGCCCTCCGCTCCGGGTTGGAATTGAAGACATGAACGTTTTCGTCTATACGCTCCACATGGCCCAGCCATCCAAGCCGCTGTATTTTCAGCTTCTGAACCAAGTCAATGTCGCTGTATAGCCCGTACAGTTTGCCATTGAATCTTCTCCTTCATACTCCATTGATACATACAGGACCGAATATCACCCGAAGAATCAGCGAAATCCGTCATGTGGCTTACGAGAAAGTCTAATTTCAAAAAACCGATGAAAGGTACCGTTATAAGACTTTTCCTGAAAAATCTAATCCAACCAAAACATAAAGTTTAAGATACAGACAGATGGACAGACAGGCAGACAGAATTTTCGGACCCCTTTTTTTCGGCTTCTCTTTAATCGTTTGATTGCAAAAAAAAAAAAAATTACGAATGCTTAACTTGTGCTTAACTTGTGTTCGTGAAGTTGGAGCAGGGTCGACTTGTACTTCAGCTACTCTTTATGCTTCAGCTGCAGTGGCGATTCCTCTCAGTTGGCTAGGTTGGCTGCGCCAACCCAAAAATAAATAAATACAATTCATATTAAAAGTATCATGAAATAATATTTTGTGTACAAAATACAAACCTGATTGAGTTTTCTTAAAACCCATGTGTTTACCTAATTACAACAAAACATTTTTCATTCAAATAAAACTAACCGCAGCAATCTCCTGACTTTTTACTCTCATGCAAAATTCCTCGTCTTTCGCATGCTTTCGGTGTACGATCTAGAATGGCATTGGAATTGGAAATAGCGCATTCATATTCTAATACAAATCGTATGCAAACTCCCTTTACCCCTCGTGTGCCACTTTATTCCACCTTTAATGCATAAAATCGATGCTCAAAATAATAGCCATACTGCGAACAGCGAGTCAAAGGAAAACAAAATAAAACTTAGCCAGCAATCGCATCATTGGCAACGCACACGCAGAGTTGAAAATGTAAACCTAGAAAAGGAAGCAGATAAACAGGAAAATTTAAATAGGTTTGCAAAAAGTATTAAGTACTAAGTAGGGTCTACATTAAAATGAAATGCACGAATTTGTCGCACATACCTACTTGAACTGTGGGTGCAATAGATGGTTTTTGAGCAATAAAAACTACTCTTTGTTGTATAAAAAATATGCAAGGAAGTTCAAAATATTTGTTTAAGAAGTGTTTATGTCCCGCATTTCGAACATATTGACAGTGTTATAAGATACGCCAATTTTACCGTTATTTTCGTTATACGAAGACGAGTAATTGAATTAATTTGTTTCTATACCTACATCAGATGTCCGTTACTTGAATTAAGCCCAAACATAAGAACAGTTTAGAAATCAAGAAAATTCTACCAACAAATACACACAAAGGGCTTACCACGATATCTAGAAAAAAAAATTAGAGCAACAAAATCTAGAAAAAAATTCTTTACAATTAGGAAAATCCAGAAAACCGAAAATCTAGAATACTTAATCTCGAAAATCCAAAAAAAAAAAATAAAAAAAAAAAAGAAATCTAAAATGGACAAAATCTAGAATTATTAATATTAATTCTAGATTTAGAATTCCTCTAAATTAAAAAAAAAATCTAGAATACTTTTTTTCTAGATTCTAGACTCCATCTTTCTAGATTTTTCCATATTCTAGATTTTTCCTACTTCTAGATTTTATCTTTCTATATTTTTTTATAGATGTTGTCCTTTCTAAATTCTGACACTCTGGATAACGTCGTGATCCCGCCCACAAAGTACATAAAAATTGTTTAAAGCATTTTTAAGAAATTTGGTAAACATTAAAATTTTTTTTCTAAAACTGAAAGGTTCGATATGTACTAGCTACAATTAAGCAACCGTTACTCCTTAAAACATAGGTGCAATCTTGTGGGTGCTATGAAAGATATATACTTTAGGAAGTGCGAACCATTTCGTTAATGTGGTTGTCCACTTTTATTTATTTATTTACATAGCTAAAGACTAGCTTCAGATATAAGTACTTATGTCTATAATAAAAGTACAATTGAATACAAATTTGACTGAAATTTAGATGAAAAATTTAACGGAGTTTAATAAAACCTTTGAAACCTGATTTCCGTAAATATCATTTGTAGCCAAAAACTAACAAAATGAAGTTTTTTTTACCTTCTATGTAACAAAGTTGAATAAAAATCGTTCAAGCCTTTTTTGAGCAAGTTAGAAATAAAATGCACGACTGGGTAAAACCAACTTGGTCTAATGTGTGACAGTGGTCTAGGCTCTAGGGGATTGAGATTTTGATAAAAATAAATTTTTCAAAATTCTTAAATAAATTTTTAAGTAATTTGAGCTGAAAAAAGTACGCCCTTTTATTTCTTGGATACATTTGAATTGATGAGAATAAATTTATGAAACTTTATGGAGCTGTTTTTGAGAAAAAAAAGGTTTTTTTTTGAAGAACTTTTTGAAAACATTAAACAAAAAAAAAAATCAAAAAGGATAGGACAAAGGTATTAAAAAATTTAAAATTTTTGAACAAAATACATATTAATTTTTTAAATAAAAAATAAACGCTTTTTAAAATACCTACAATAAAACATCTTTTAAAAATATAGGTATATGCCTTTTTGCAGTATATAAATTAAGCTACCTACAACTAATATAATGAAATTTTGAAAGTATTGGTTGAGCCAGTTTTGAGATATCCAAAACAAAAACCGCCCTATGGAAACTACCGTTTTTAGACATTTTAAAAAAAATTTAGTCAGCCGATTGGTCGTACTTAAAAAGCAACATTGATTTTTTTTAAATTAAAATTGTTAGTGCCGTTTTTGAGAAAAATATGCTTTTACGATTGCGTTCAAATATAGTATAAAAGTTTTTCATACAAATGAAAAAAAAAAATTAAAAATTCGTTTTTAAACGTAAATTTACTTCTTTTTGCTTTACTTTTGGATCCTTGGTGTAGCCAACCTAATATTGGAGATGAGGAATCGCCACTGTTCAGCTGCTGTTCCACATTGTAGCTGTGAAATACGATTTACGTAACTTTTAACTTTGACATTGCTAAGTGCCACTGATGCATCTACACCATTGTGCGCCAGCTACTCATAATAAGTTTAAAAATGACTTCAGATAAAAGCTCAGTTAGGGCTTGATTTCTTTTTAAACAAATTTTAGGAACACGCCCACTTTTTAGGGGCGTTTTCATTCAAAATTTGAACTAGCATTTAGTTAGAAGGTGAAAAATTTGTGTATGTAATCCTTGGTTAAGCATCAAGTCGTAGTTCAAGAATTGTAATCGTCTAATTTTTCAAAATTAAAATTATGTATTGATTCGCGGTTAGAATAAAAGTGGTTTTTCTTTTTAATAAGAATTTTAAACATCGGGCGTGCCACACACCTTTTTTCCTCAAAACTAATTTTATTGTATTTTTTTCTATCTGCTACAGAAGAATTTTATATCTGAAATTGAAAAACGCTTACTTTTTTTCGTTTAAAAATTTTTTTATAAAATTAAGGCCGCAAAGAATAAATTTTAAAAAAATGTGTTTTGTATTTTTTGGACACTATGAACCTTTTTATATCGTCAAATGCATCACCGTCATTGACTTTTATTTTGTATGAAAAACAGTTTTAGGCATGAGTTTTGTCAGTAAAATTTTAGTACAATAGTTGGTCACAAACGAGCTCATGTTGGAATAGGGTATTCAACAGTTCGTTGCTAATGTACTGTAGCTCCTGCTTATGTTTTTTTTAAGGCAAACTATGTGTGTCTTCTAAATGCGTTTTTGACTTTTCCTGACACTAAATCAGTTAGATCCTTTTTGATCATTGTGTGTATGCGGTGTATCCAGTGTGTATTTACAAAACTATGAACGGGAATTTCGTTGACTTTTAATCGAAATTTAATTAAAAGCTTCCTATCAATTGAATTATGCATTTACAAATAGATTTTTAGTTCTGGTTTGGTCCTTTTTTTTTTTGTTGGTCACAAACAGAGTACGCACACACAGTAGTGCACAAGTGGAAAGTACAACTACTGTTCTGTGTCAATTAATACATATCTACATTTAACATTCTACATAATTGTAAATCGCTTTATTCAAGGATCGGCAATGTCAGCAATGAAAAAAAAGGAAACATGCAAAAAATTGCTGAAATAATTTACCTATCCTACACATCCGAACGAATACCGGCCGTGCTTTTGTATTGAATTAAACAATGCGGATGCAAATTAATTTGAAATTAATTGAGTGCACATTGCACAGGTTTTAAAATGTTGTTTTGGTTTTTTGTTTTAAATTTTTTTTACTAGATGTTTTTGAACTGTTTATGCAAGTTAAAAGTTTGTTAAAGACACGTAATTAAACCCGGTAAATATTTAAATTTAAATTTGAGAACAAAAATAATTATAATAGAATTAACAAATAAAATAAAAAAAAAAAACGAAATTCTTTTTAAATTGTCCTGGTTCATGTGCATCTAGTTATGTATAAAATGTTTTTATTGGATTGGCTAATTACCTAGTTAAGGTCGATAATTGATTTAATTTAATACCATTTTTAGTATATGCAATTTTTTTTAAATCACATGCTTAACGAGGTGGGTATAATTTCTCTCTTTTTTTAAGTGTTTTATTATAATTTTAATTTGTTGGGAATAATGAACAATATTATTTGCATTTGCTGAAATAATTATTTTTGGTGGATAATATTGAATAAAATGAGGTCATAATAAGGAGGATAATTTTGTTTAATTGCTCTCAAAATTAATGAAAAGCTGGAGAATTTTTTGTATCTGAGAAAGAAAGTATAGGCATATTTTTTGGGGGAGTTCATGATAAAAACCTAAACTACAAGAGCTGGTGTGCATTGTGAAGTACACTATCCTTCAGATAGAATAAAATACAAGGCTTTTATTGATGGATACAAACTGAATAAGTTGTGTGGAGTTGCTGAGATTAAATGCAGACGTGTGTGTAATTATTTATAATTCGAAAACAAAAATTCTAGTTTTTTTTTTTTTCATCAATGACATATTAATTGCATAATGTTTGCACGACAATAATCATCAATAGGATTGTGAAAATTTTAGTTACAAATATCAAAAATTGGCAGTCTGGGAAATGTATTTAAACAAATGGGTTTTTAGGATACATATGTGCCGATTTGTTAACATAACTTGAGTGACCTGTAAAGTGCTAATGTGTGTAAAATTATGTTGTGGTTTGTCAGGCCTTAGGCGATCAATCCCGGGCTATCAATTTGACCAGACTCTAGACTTTATGCTATACCTAGGTATTTAGTGCCGGACCAGAAACTATTAAATGATGTAACATTATTCCTGAAGTGATTATAGGCAAATAAAAAATATTAAAAAACCAAAAGAACATTTTTATTTGGAATGCCATTATTTCAAAGACTACATTTAAGATAATACATAATGTTTAAATATTTAAATTATAAAAAGGAAATCAGTCGAAATAAATTACTTTTTTATTTAATTTAAATCACATTAAAAGTGAAGAAATAATTCCACAACAAAATACAAAATAGTAGAATTAAACATACAAAAGTAATTAAATAAACAAACCAATAACATAATATTTAAATTAAATTAATTAAATAAATAATTATTTTAAAGTACTTTAAATCTGGAAAATAAAATAAATTATGATAAAATAAAACAGCCGAGCACTTTTCATTTTTTTTCTAAGTATATACAAAAAAAAATATTAAAATCATATCACCTGACTCAAGTCCAGCGAAAAAATGGCCGCCATTATTATAAGAGCAAGTGTGGAAGATGAACTTCGAAACGATAGCTTTTTGTTCCTCCTTGTAATCGTCTTCACACATTTCACATATAAAACTTTTGGCGGCAAATATGCCTGTAAAATGTCTGCCACTGCTTATTTAGGTGTTTCTTCTTCCTTCCCTCTCAAGGTTTTTAGATCCCGAGTAAAAAGCATATGAAAACTATTTGGATCACCAGGCGCTCAGAAAAAGCAGGAAGCCTTTAATTTTTGCCGATAATTTGAAAATGGGTGGAACTACTTTCCATTCTTTCTTTCTTTTGATATTCGTGTCCTACTTTTGGAGACATATTTGCCGCCAAAGGTTTTATATGTGAAGTATGTGAAGACGATCGCAAGAAGGAACAAAAAATTACGGTTTTGAAGTTCACCTGTCGCACTCGCTCATATTTAAAATTTATTACTTTCCACTCGCTCCGATTTAACTGATAAACAGCAGGTTTTTTTTTGGCTAGAGTCAGTGGCGGCCATTTTTGCGGTGGGCTTGAGTTAGGTGGTGTTTTTATATGGAACAGGGTGGCTGTGCTTTTTGTTTTGAATATTTTTTTTTCATAACGAGAAAAAATAAAAATTGTTTGTGCTTCTATTTTTATAATTTCTTTTATTTTTCGGAATTAAAGTACTTTAAAAAAATTATTTATTTGGTCCCCTCCTTCTCGGATCGCAAAATTTTCGGAAACAAACCGATTAAATAAAAAAAAAAACAAAATCATTTATATTTTTATTATATTTTTATTATTATATTTATTATTATAATTATTATATAAATATATATAAATATAATAAAAATATAAATGATTTTGTTTTTTTTTTATTTAATCGGTTTGTTTCCGAAAATTTTGCGATCCGAGAAGGAGGGGACCAAAGATTAAATGATGTAACATTATTTCTGAAGTGGCTATAAGCAAATACAAAATAATAAAACAGCCAACAGAATATTTTAATTTTAAATTTTATTATTTTACAGACTGCATTTTAGATAAAAGATAATGTTTAAATATTTAAATTAGTGGAGAAATAATTCAACAACAAAATACAAAATTGTAGAATTGAACATACAAAAGTAGCTAATTAAATAAATAAACCAATAAAATAATAATTAAATTAAATTAATTAAACAAATAATTATTTTTAAGCACATATCTACTTTAAATCTGAAAAATAAAATAAATTATTATGATAAAGTAAAATAGCACGAGCACTTTTCATTTTTTCTCTTTATGCAAAAAAAAAAGAAAAAATATTAAAATATCACCTGACTCAAGCCCAGCGAAAAAATGGCCGCCATTATTATAAGAGCAAGTGTCATTGTATTTATAACTTATAGTAATTTCATGTAACATTTTATTTTAGTTCTGAACGTCGTCAATGGCGGCACTAGTTGTCTTATCTACTTTACATCAAATGTCTTCTATTGTTGTTTTTGCTTCCCATGACAGTTTAGACAAAAACCACTAAAATTACTCTACAATCAAAGCTTGTGACCGTCGTCCATAGATGCCGCACAAAACGTTCCGCTTCTTGGGAATACTATAGATTTTAAATACAATGCAAGTGTGAAAGGTGAACTTCGAAATCATAGCTTTTTCATTGTATTTATATTTTATAGTATTCCCAAGAAGCGGAACGTTTTGTGCGGCATCTAGCGACGACGTTCACAAGCTTGACTTCGAAAGAAATTTGAGTGGTTTTTGTCTAAACTGCCATGGAAAGCAAAAACAACAATAGAAGAAATTCGATGTAAAGTAGACAAGACAACTAGTGCCGCCATTGACGACGTTCAGAACTAAAATAAAATGTTCCATGAAATTACTATAAAATATAAATACAATGGCTTTTTGTTCCTCCTTGTGATCGTCTTCACACACTCCACATATAAAACTTTTGGCGGCAAATATGCCTCTAAAATGTCTGCCACTGCTTAAGGTGTTTCTTCTTCCTTCCCTCTCAAGGTTTTTAGATTCCGAGTAAAATGCATATAAAAACTGTTTGGATCACCAGGCGATCAGAAAAAGCAGGAAGCCATATATTTTTGCCGATATTTTGAAAATGGGTGGAACCAAAGTAGGACATGGATATCAAAAGAAAGCAAGAATGGAAACCATAACTTCCAAATTTATTTTTACCGTTTTCTTGCAGCTTTTAGCTCCACCCATTTTATCGAATAAATGCAAAAAATAGCCTCCATTTATGTGAGGCACAAAACATGTGGCGCTGCGGTGGCGAAAAATGTAACCAGAACAGCATATTTTATTGCAAACATTGTTTAGGGTGTTTTTTTTAGAAGTGTATGGTTTTCAAGAAGAAACAAAAAACGCATTTAATTTAATGTGATTGCAAAGAGTTTGGCTTTATTATAAAGATAAGGGTTTGCCATTATGTTTTAAAAAGTATTGCCAGATTGAAAACCACACGTCTAATAAAAACACCCTTTACAATTGATAGCCAAAATTGACTCTTCTTTCTGAGTTGAAAATACCAATCTTCTGTATTAGGCAAAAGACTAGGCTTACTGAAATATAAGTCATTCCTTTCTGTCAGGTGCTTCTTCTTAACTGATTTCAAACGAAGATAACCTTTTATATAGTTCCGACCAGGCTTTTCTTCAGGTTCACACTTGAAGACATAAGAGTATCCATTTAGGGAAGGTTTGACTGAACTTCTGTCACGACTTCCTCCAAGTCGGCTTCAGTCACGGGATAAGCTTTAGGATTTTGACTTAAATCCCTTTCTCAAGCCTTTGTAGGTATACTGGAGACAGAATTTTTCCTCTTAGAACTGTCTGCCTGAGTAAAATACCATGTTAGTTAATTTTAATCTGTTTTGGTGTTTAAACTAAAGACTGCTTTTTTATTTGAGAAAGGCGGTTGTAATGGTACAGTGGTTGTAAAGGCTTAGTATCAAACCTAATATTAGCAGCAGTCTTCTGTTTCTCAATCAATTGTGTTAATCTCAACTAACATTTATCACTTGTCATTATAAAACTGTCATCTGTCATCTTCAACTTGCTTTCTGTCAACAGAAATTTGTCACACGTCAATTCTGATTCTTAAATGCCATGGTCCTTCTGCGTTCCTATTTTTTCTCAAGTTCTATGACGTGTTACCTGTCATCTGTAAACTGTATCCCATTTCCCATCATCTGTCACCTGTCAACGGCCCTTCAAAACTTTCATATCAGTTCACACGCATCAATCCTTCAAAAAACGAACTAGACTTAAAATTTCGTATCATAACTTCCTTAATGATTCGTGTCCTTGTGTTTGGGTGTATAGCAACCACTCCCAAACAAACCAGACATCGTAAAGTATATTTTTTTAAATATGTTCCTCTTAAAAAAAGCCTTAAAAACTTTGAAATATAATTTTGATTACCCAATCAAACGTTAACCTTACTAAGTTAAAGTCTTTTGTCATTTATCAATGTTTGACTCATAAATCTATCATCAAAAAAAAAATCGAGAAAAAAAATTCAAGCCTGGAAACGTTAATTTTCCGGTTCATCAATTTGCCAATTTCAGACAACAGAGCTACCATGTATCATTATTCGTTTGGTCTAAGAAAAAATAAATCAACTTTTAGTGAGGCCATATTTTTTTTATTTCTTTTCCACGCTCTCTCACTTATTCCGATTCAACAAATTTTGACAAACAATACAAATTTTATTCCGCAGAATTTTTGTTTCCTTCTTTTTATTATCTCATTCACAATTTTGCCGTTCGAGATTTCGCTTCGTCCTTGGGTTTCTGTTGGGTGTCCTTTTTTTCGTCACCGAACCAAAGCAAACCACACCACACCAGGACACTATATACACCCTAACCCTTAACTGTCATTTTGTTAGTCGAAATAATAATAAAAAGGACTCATTTTCATAATTGAAAAAGACAATTAAATGTGTCCATGTCCATGTCCTTGTCCATACCCATTCACGGCAAGTATTAAGCAAAATAAAAATAACGAGTTAAGGAGTCATAAAATCCAGAAACCAGCCAGGCAATCACAATAAGAAGGAAATTTTTCTCACCACACCAGAAATTATAGATACGTAAGGACGATAAAAAAAAACTAAATTTTTGTTTGTTTGTCTTGTGCTGAAACTTTCAGACATTTTATTACGACAGCACCACACTTTTCGTCCTGGGGTTCTGCGGAACAAAATTATTTGTCTTCCCGATTTTTCGTTGTTGTTGTTGTTTGTTGCTTTTGTTTTCTAGGATTCCATTTGTTAGATTCTTCAAAGATTCTTACTGCAGAAGTCTGCTAACTTGATGCTTAGGGTTAAACAATCCTATTTTTGTACTCTCGGATTGCGAATGAAGCAGCTTATCTGGCATATCATTTTGTGCTCTCCTAAAAGTGGGTCTGTTACAAGTGTGAATATAGGTATAAGGAAACACATCAGACGACGAAGGAGCACAACACAAAGGATACCAAAAAAAAAGGCACCGGAGTGCAATTAATGCGATCTAAAGTGGGAATTAGAGCATCTGCATTACACTGAAAGCCATTCATTACAGGCTCTTTCTGCTATTTTTCTCGCTATGGTCCTTTGTCCTTTTTTTTTTGTACTTCTTTTTCTTTTGTCTTTGCTCACTTTATACTCTTGTGTGTAATCTCTTCCGTAGTAGGTGTCAAATGAATGTATCCTTCTACCATTTTTTTGCAGTAACATTTAGTATTGCATTAAGCAACAAAGATAAAGCTTTTTTCCATCAAGGATATTCCGCATTTATAAATTTTTTGAATGAGATTATAAAAAAAATGGAGCATAAAATGGCCATATGCTCTAGTCGTCGTCGTCGTCGTGCCTATTTAGTGTCCTTTGATGCCATGAAGGTGGGCACAGGATACACGTAGTTAAACCTGAATGAAATTAACTCATTGTAGGTATAAATTTGTATCTAGATTGGTCCTTCGTATACCGGTTCGAGCGAGTCCCAGCACTCAGGGGTCCTTTTTCTAGTGTGCATGCTCGCGCCTTTTCTGGCTGTCAAATGAACTGACGGCAGCAAAGGCTGAACAAGCTAGCTGTCAAGGGGCTCCACAAAGCACAAAAGTGGTGTTGCCTGGTGTAGATTAAGTTTTTTTTTTTCTTTTTTAAGCGCGAATAACAGCACCTGAAAAATTTACAAAAAAAAAGCCCACACAACCGCACTGACATCGTTTTAAATACATGGTCTATACTATGGCCTGGACGACGATATGCAATGCGGTGGGATGCGAACGTCCTTTATTTTCCCAAATGTACTTTTGCAATGAAATGGCAAATGCCAGGATATACGCTACGCATAGGCAAAGGATATGCCAATAACCCTACAGGTTCAGCGGGTATATATAGCTTTGCCAACGTGAATGTCTATAGTGCAAGTATACTGCATTCATAAAATCGACTATTGGGAGTTGGTCCTTTTGCAAAGCCTAATACCTAAAATGGAACATACGGTACACAAAGAATAGATTAAAATGTGCATTTATTTTACAAGGATTTCTGAATTTATAGTTATGTTGAAGTTATTGACAATTTTTAAGTCAAAGTTATTTGAAGTTGGATAAATTAAAGAACTATGGAAGCTATGGAATTTTCGAGCTCTGTGAAGTTGGTTTTGAAAGGGGAAAACACTAAGAGAACAACTGTATTACAAAGAAGGGGATATGGTGAGGGGAGTTTTTTACTGTCAATTCATATACGCTATTACAGCTCAGAAACGTTTAAATTAGATCTTTGTTGTCCAGAAACTGAGGCGAGTATTTCCGACATTTATCGTGATCACTGAGTACGCTTTGAGTCCTTGTATACTTTACGGTTCTGACCCCAAACATACAGTACCTTACTTATATAGCTCTGTGCTTCTGATTTTTTGTTTGTTTTTGTTTTAATAAAGTTTTCAAAATAAAAAAAATGCTAACAAATATTTCTTTTTTTATCTTTTCAGGTAAGCAATTGATTCCTATAAAAAAACGTTCGCTGGTGTTCGTAAGTTTTGTTGTACTATATTGAAACATTTAATCCTTTAAGACTGCTTTAAAAGAGAATTCTTGCAAAATTAAGTTATAATATTATTACTGAAGTAGAAACCACGACGCCATTAATGAGAATTTTGAATAAAAAAGAAAAGTTTATGAGATTTCCTTTAAATGAATACGGATGTTCTGCAGCAGTGAGTCTTAGGTCCTCTTCTATTCACTTTTTGCAATACTGATTCCAAATTTACTGGATTCATCGAATAAACAATGATTCAGGATGTAGAAAAAATACATTTTAAGTCAAGTTTGACAAGGACCTTATGATTTTTGGGTTCAAATATTCCTGTTCGTGAATTGATATTAACATAACTACTCGTAACTAATAATAAAGACAGGCCGCTTCATAGAAGAAAAAAAGAAAGAATATTAAGATTCCTTTAAGTTATATATGTTAGATAGGGTCTATCCTTTATCACTTTGCGTTCCTTTTTTGCACTAAGTTTTAATTTATTCAGACAGATGAGGACGTTTTGCTACAATGTTTGCAATAAAATATGAAGCTTTGGTTTAATTTTTCGCCACCGCAGCGACACATGTTTGGTGGCTCACATTTAAACTTCACACTTCAGAGGAGGTGTGTTTAAAAAACTTTAAGCAGTCCATACACATGCCGTGTCCTGTTGTACAGCACAAGCCATATAAAACTATCGGCGTAATGGATTTTTCTGAAGCCTATGGTAGACGCTACGCAGCTTCAACAGTGTCTGAAGGTTTGAATTTAGTGCTGGAGCAGAAACGATGAAAATTTTGCGATCCGAGAAGGGGGGGGGCAATATTAAATGATGTAACAATATTTCTGAAGTGACTATAAGCAAATACAAAATAATAAAACAACGAACAGAATATTTAAATTTTAAATTTCGTTATTTCATTTTTTCCCTTTATATAAAAAAAATAAATAAATATTCAAAACAAAAAGCACAGTCACCCTGTTATATATACAAATATCACTCGACGACGCGATTCAAGCCCAGCGCCAAAATGGCTGCTATTATTATAAGAGCAAGTGCGAAAGGTGAACTTCCAAACCATAGCTTTTTGTTCCTCCTTGTGATCGTCTTCACACATTTCACATATAAAACTTTTGGCGGCAAATATGCCTCTAAAATGTCTGTCACACTGCATAAAGTGTTTCTTCTTCCTTCCCTCTCAAGGTTTTTAGATTCCGAGTAAAAAGCATATGAAATCTGTTTGGATTACCAGGCTCTCAGAAAAAGCAGGAAGCCTATTATTTTTGCCGATAATTTGAAAAAATGTGGAACTACTTTCCATTCTTTCTTTCTTTTGATATTCGTGTCCTACTTTTGGAGACATATTTGCCGCCAAAAGTTTTATATGTGAAGTGTGTGATGACGATCGCATTGAGGAACAAAAAGTTACGGTTTTGAAGTTAACCTGTCGCACTCGCTCATATTTAAAATTTATTACTTTCCACTCGCTCCGATTTAACTGATAAACAACAGGTTTTTTTTTGGCTAGAGTCAGTGGCGGCCATTTTTGCGGTGGGCTTGAGTCAGGTGGTATTTTTATGTGGAACAGGGTGACTGTGCTTTTTGTTTTGAATATTTTTTTTTTTCATAAAGAGACAAAATAAAAAATATTTGTGGTATTTTATTTTATCATGATAGTTTATTTTATTTTCCAAAATTATTTATTTATAAATATAATAAAATATAAACAATTTTTTTTATTTAATCGGTTTGTTTCCTTAAATAATTTTGTACGGTTACTTAGACCATTTTGTATTTTGTTGTGGAATTATTTCTTCACTTTTAAAGCGATTTAAATTAAATAAATTTCGACTGATTTACTTTTTATGATTCAAATAATTTAAACATTATTTTTTATCTAAAATGTAGTCTTTGAAATAATAACATTTCAAATAATCATATTCTGTTGGTTGTTTTATTTGCTTATAGCCACTTCAGGAATAATGTTGCATCATTTAATATTTTGCCCCGGTTTTGCTCGTATCGCAAAATTTTCATCGTTTCTACTCCGGCACTAAATTGAGACGCTGTTGAATCTGTGCAGCGTCTGTCATAGGCTGTAGAAAGTTAGTTCTGACTTCTGAGTTATATATTTTCCCCTTTGATGTTGTTGATGAAACAAGTAAAATATGAACTGTACAACACTTTGTTATTGTGGGTCTTTTTTTATATAATTTCGGCGCGCGCCGTTTTGTTTTCAATTCGCTCCCAGCTCTCCCACTTGTCTGCTTCACATTGTCTTGTTATCTGCCTATGGGGCTCACCAGGATTGCCTTTGAAAGCGTCGACAAGCCTCATGATTTTCAAAACAAAAATGCTAATTACCTGGAATTTTTTTTTCGCGACCGCATAGAAAATATATGATGTTGCCCTTTAGAAAGAGTTCTCAGGGCCTCACCTTTTAATTCTACAATACCAGCTGCTCTAATTTTACCAAGATATCATTTTTGACGTAAAGGCTATCTCGAAGTTTTTGACTTCTTATTCGATTAAGCTTTATTATTCCTGCTTTCATATTCAGCATTTTCATCTGAAGTGCCAAAATTACAACTAAAGTGAAAGTAAAGTCTTCTTTTCAGTTAAGGGGGCATTTTTTGATCACAAAAGATATAGTGGAGTTTTCTCGCAACTTCATTCACCGCACTCTGACGCTCGATGGTGTCGTCATCAAAAGACGCTTCGTATCAAAGATCCCAGGTATTTAAACATTTCACACTTGGGAATCACTGATCCATTCAAGTAAATGTTTGGAGTAGGCCTATGTAGATCCATAAAACGAGCAGCACAAGTACCTATTTCATTTCGAAACGCCCACTTCTATGCTCGTTGAAGAAATGAACGATCCTCGCTTATGCTTCAAGCATCGTCAAAAAAGAAAAACTGATTAACTTTGGAATACATCATTCAACTTTCAAGCAGGTTTTCAAAGACTCCAGTAAAGAGCAGGGGACTCAATAGGCTTACGTGGTGTTTCTTGCTTCTTGGGTCTTATGTAACTAAAAATTCCTCGCTGTCACGATATGATTCCAATGTTCCTGACGCTATTTTGTAGTGGATTTTATGTGCCCAGAGGTATTTCGTCCTGAAGACGAAGTGAACTGTCTGAGACTACCACGTTGAGAATTTATAGTGTCCAACGCTATCGCCTTGTGTCCATTTCCATCTCAACGTGAATTCATTTTATCCAAATGTATTTCATTGAGATTCCATCTCAGAAAGCTCTACTTCATAAGCGTTAGGCAAGAAAAAGGTTACATCTTCGGTTTGATATGGATGGAATGTGCATAAAGCAATTTTATTTCAAAAATATTAAAAAAACACTTCCGTTATCGTAAAAAAAACCTTACTCACAAATCATTGATATAAACTTAATGTCTCCCTTGAAAGTAGGTTTTTTTCAGTCCAAATACTTCCCAGGATTTAGTATTTTTCACTTTCCTTGATATACCTACTCTTAAATAATTGATTTTTATGGGCCACTCAACGCTAGAGGGTTGACAGTTCAGATACATTTTTCTTTATACAAGAGTATATATGTCAAAGTTCACTAATGAAGTAAACGGATATAAAAATATAATTGATGATATATATTTCAGAATGTGCTTCTAGTAATTTATGATATTTTTCTATCTTTAAGGAAACATATCACTCATTACTAGTTGAGTGACAAATCTTTATATTTTTATGTCTGAGAACTAAACTTAACCAAGTTTCGTGGCAAAAACAGTTCTGGATATCTAAGACCTTGTGACTTACACTTTCAAACATTCCTGTATGTGGGTTGATACTCTGCAGGATCCGGATCCGAACGGCTAGTAGAGGTGCAACATGACGTGCTCTTTGGGGATTTGTAATTTCCAGTATGCCGAAAAAAAAAACCAAGGTGTGGTCAAAATCTTCTACACACAGCCCACTGCCAGATATAAATCATTTAGTTTCAAAAAAATGTATCTGATAGATAAAAAAAATATGTTGAGTTAACCCTAATTTAATTAAAAATGCACTTCCTCTTTACACTTTACACAGAACCCAATTTGGGCAATGTACTTTCACAATCATCACCACACTCCTTATACGCATCCAATTTGTTAGAGATTCATCTCCTTAATCTGGAAGCGCATCATTTCGTTTCGCATCGCATCGCAACTCCTTGAATAAAATCAATCAATTGCCTTGTATGTCCTTTCTCCAAAGGAAACTTGCCAATTCAGCAACAATGATTGTTCCTGTCATGCATTTTCTGCACATACATCAGCTCTAATTTATATCCCTTTGCTGTATACTCTGTTTAAGGATGGATGGATAGAAGAAGAGGCCCTCTAAGCTTCCTTCCACATAGCCAAAAATGTGCGAGAAACATTCTGGTTAGCTAAGGTACTCAAACTCAATCCTAAAACAAGGATATATAGAGGATGTACTAGGTACGTACACTATAGGTGTTAGCCTAGCAGCATCATACTTACTCCCTGAAATTGTATCTGAAACTTTCAATTTAAAAAAGCTTGTTTACATGCAAAGTGCTCGTACGTGTTTCCTATGAATGCTTATTGCATAAAATAGGTTTAGGTGTATGTATGTCTTTATCTGTATATCTGCATAAACTCATTCCAAAGACCAAAGAAGAGAGTCTCCAAAATCTATTCGGCCATAAACCTGTCGCCAAGCGAATTGCATTTGTCGCCCCGTTGTACAACTGCGACACTTTGTCAGAACCATCGACCGAAATGTGCGGTGGTGGTATACGACAACGATGACGACGACGACAACGACAACGACATCGGTGGTGTATAGACGTACAAAAGTGGCTACGGCTAGGATAACGACTACGGCTACTATTTCATGTGTACGATACAATATACAGTACATCCCGAAACCACAGCGAAGAGGGCATATAGGACAACGACCGAAAGTCCGCGTCGCATCCCGTTCTGTCCGTCCAACCGACAGGCACAAGGACCACTTAAAGTGTTTGCTCTGCACTCGCGTTTGATGCACATGTAGAAACAGAAAGCTGGATATACGAAGCAGGAGGATTATCCTTGGCGATGTCGGAAAACAAAACAAATTGCCATTCATTTTGAATGGCAGGGGTAGCCGTCGCCTTTGGCCGCCTGCCGCTCGCCGTACGGTACGTTCGTACACGCTCGTATAGTATATTCCACCTTCTTTCGTATTCCATTCTCGTTTTCCCGGTTCGGGATTGTTTCGTTTTCATTTTTTTTTTGTCCTTCTTTTTTTTTGTAGATATGAATTGGTGTAACTGTAAAGGCTCGCCACTAGCACCGCACAGCAATCCACAAGACAAATGCAATCCTTTAAAACCATACATATAGTGGCTTCGGCTGGCATAGGGCTGCTTCCAGAAACGATGCTGTATTGTGCATCAGAGAGAAGCTGCCGAGTGATAACATATAGGAGCCGACTTTTGCGTGACATGGCACATCATATAGAGCATCGGATCGTACCATATTCGCATGTTTGATGAATTTCGCCAGTACCTATAACTGTGTGTATAAAGAGAGTGGCTTTTTTTTATTCATAGAATTTTTGACGCAATCTGGGTAGAAGATAGTCTATAGGACTTTTTGAACCTAATGACATCCCACACTGGCTATATGGAAATACAGGTCACTAGGTCAGATCGATAAGAAGTCATCAATTTAAATGAAGAAGGAAACAAAAAGTAAGGATAAAGGTGCGCTTTGGGAATTTTGTGTAGGAAAAACGTTGATAAATGTTGAGCTTTATTTGTTTTTGTGAGTGTCCTTTTGGAATGTATTGCGTCAATTTGGAATTTTTTTTATTAAGCATGGAAGATGAAGAAAGTAACCATTTACCAACTTTTTCAATCATCGGGTTCACTTTGATTTCGTAAAAGGTTTCTTGTTGTTTTTTTTTGTGCTTTTTTGTATTTTCTTTTTCTCTCTGACAATCATTTTTCAATTTAAAGGGACTGTTAGTTGATTCAAATGGCAAAAAGTGAAAGAAACACAAACTTCAGATGACAGAAAATATGTGTCTCGAACATTATGTTAGTACCGCGGGTGTGAAGCATCAATTGAGTGTGAAACAATGTTACTTGAACAAATCGTCGAAACTAAAAAAATTTATCGTTATTCTTGAAGTGTGACTACCTGACTACTATGTGAGTGTTGTCAGCTTAGTGAAAATTATTCTGTTGCACTTCCCTCTTTCAATCCCTTTTCAACGACATATCATTCATTTATAAAAATTACACTAGAGAGTGAAAATGGTACCGAATGATCCTTGCTTCCAGTATTGATATACATTTTCTATCAGTTATGCAGTGGAAAATTCGTATGCTTTAATTATTAATGTGACTTAATAGCTGCGCCCAACGAACAAGTGATTCTTTCTTTAAAGCGAATTGACCTAATGAAAGCAGTTCAGTGACGCAGTTGTGCGGGATAACAGCAATTTTGTGAGATGAATGCTTTTAAACGAACAAATTTTTGTATCTCGATAAAAAAAAAAATCTAGTTGCATTGCAGTTGCTAAAGGATCCGCATGTGGCCTTCTCTAAATTGACGATAAAAAATGTATCTGTGAGTTGCTGGAAAACCACGAACTTCTTTCCTGAAATTTCGAAAAACTACAAAGTTTATTAGACCAGAAAACTGCCTTCCTTAAAATATACTGGGTTTGATTTGAGTCACTCAGGAGTCAGGACAAAACCACACCCACCAATCCAACAATAACCTCAACTCCATATTGTTGAGTAGTCGGTAGATTTATCAGTTAGATTCAAGCCTTGGTTTCCTAAAAAGAAGCAACATAAAAATGATCATATGAAGGTAGCGTTTTGGTCGCCTTCGAGTTTCACCATTATTCCTTCAAGTTTTAACGTTCAACTTCCTATGCAACTAGTGAGTTTACATCCTACCACTAATTGCCATTTTTCAATTTTTAATTGCGTGTCGCTATCTTTTACAAAATTTTAGAGCTGGAATAAGACATAAAGCTAGTTTTTTAAATTTAAATTAACTGACTAATTTCTGCTAGTGGGCGAAAAACATTCAATGCAACTGTTTCCAAACTGTTTAGTAACTTTACCGTGAGTTTTTTTTTTTTGAAAATTATAATGGTTTAGGTTGAGCTCAGTGGAAATTAATTTTTCATATCTTGTGTGAAATACCTGTAACGCAACTTCCATAAATTAATTTACTCTAACCCCGTTTGACAATGCAGTTTGTCAAATGCAACAATTTAGTTGCTAGCGGCGGAAAGTTGGTTTGTGTGAAATTATAAAGGGCCAAGTAAAATTCTATGAATACCTTGTTTTTATATACTCTTTGACTCTAAAAAAATTCGATTGTTTAAATGGCTCTCAGAAAATCATACAAATTGGTCCGAACTTTTAAGGTACTAACGCAATTAGGCTTGTGAAGCAAACCCATTTTGGTACCATTTGAATGTTCTGGAAAGTATTTTACCTTCATGGACAATACGTCGTTGAAATGGTATTGAACAGAGATAGTGTACAATACCATGTTTGAGTATTAAGAAGCCGTTTTAAGAGGGTAAATCTCAACACGAAATGAAGAACCAATCTTAACATATCAATTAAAAACTCAAGCTCAGCTCTGATGTCTTCAAAACATTGAAGTAAGGTTTGAAGTAAAATTAACGACTACGTTTCATGAATTTCGATTTTAAAACTCAGGTGGGTATAAGGATCCTTTGAAAGAATATCAACAATCTTCTCTTTTTTTTTTAATCTAAGCTTGTTTTAAAAGATTTCGATTGAAAAACAGCAACATTACAGTTTTTCCTGGCAAAATTCCTTTTTTCACATTTTAAATTTAAGCTTATACACAATGTACCTAGTTTATAATGGCTATGAAGCTTTGTTGTCAAAACCAACCTCTTGAGTGCGTGTATTGTATAGTACACCTATATATCTATATGGTGTTACTGTCTTACCCAATTGATATCCTGACACATATGAAGCATCCTTGCTGGATAGGATATGTACTATGACGTTGATGATGGTTTTCTGTTTTGGTAACACTTTGCTTTCACTCATTCCTGGAACACTATCTGGATGCTGGCCACTCGAAAATGTTGACGAACTTGTCTAAAGTTGTTCTCGGTGGGCGTGTACGAGGATAATTTCCATTGCAGGATGTCCGTGTGGCATTATATCTTGACCCTATGTCTGTCTGAATGAATTTGTCGCATTTGACCTCTTCCGCTGTCGCTTGTGCGATGATGATTCTGCCTTTATCCCAAAAACTAATGGCATAGAACAGAACGCGAGTTTCCTGACGCATCAACTTTAGCGTCATCACAGTTGACAGGGATTGTAATTTATTGTCCTGTACTGTTGTACTTTGTTCGTAAAGTTTCTGCTGTCGCCAAGCAACACTCATACACTACTACACATGACTATAGAGATATGTATAGGTGTGGTCATAGGGAACAATGGGCATTGAACGACTGGACGACGACGTGTCAAATGGTTCAGTTCAATGAAATTACATAACACAACTGGCGTGGCGTGGCCCGTGGCGTGGAGCGATGTGCTGTACTATTACTGTACCCGCTACGCACCGGATAATAAAAATTAATGCCAAGTAGAAACAGCAACAACAAATACAAAACAACAACAACAAAAAAAGAAACAAAATTGGAATACGTGCTTACCGAACCGAACGGTAGAATTTTTCAAGTTATTTCCACTTTACGAGCAAAGTAGGCGTAATGAGGGTAATACCGTTCTGGCCTTATATTGTATAATGGTTCTTTATGATGGGGCTCAATCCTTATACGAAACAGAAACATGTTACAATGACACGTTTATGAAAAATTATGAAATTATGATTGTAGCCAGTAGCTGGAGCATCAGGGTGGATGTGGGCTATTATATTGTGAGTGGAGGAGGAGTAAGGAATGTTTAAATGGGTGAATGGTGTTTTCGAATGGCCTTGCGGACACAAGATTGATGTTTTTGGAACGGAAATTTGATTGACACACAGGATGAGCTTAATCATTATTTTATCAGCTTCTATTGAATGATTTGCAAATCTCAACAAAAAGTTAAACATTATTAGGGGAGGGGAATGTGGGATGGGTTGAATTTGTGGGATGTTTTGCCACAAATTTAGATGTTTAACTGTTGCTTTAAGAGAAATTAAGTTTGAGGAAAATATTTTGGGTAATTGACGCACGTTTCCTGATGTATGCCTTAAAATGTTGAATAAAAGGATACAAATTAGCTTTATAACACAGACAAAGGTTGTTGAAGTCAGCAGTTACGTCAATTCAGGATGTCAAGTAAAATGATGGGTTGAAAATGAAACCATAGATTAGGGAAGGGTTCTGAAGAAAGACAAACTATTTGATATTTGGCCTTGAATGCTTCTTAAGCTAACTCCATGAAGAAATATTTTAATGTGTCATGATCAAATACGCCAAATACTCCCTCATACTAAAAGGAATTTGACACATCCATCTACGTATCTTTGGTGCTCCTGAGCACTTCGAATTCGAACTGTTGCTCATTATTTATAAAAGAAAATTTATTGATAATTATTCTAACTGTGTTTAGCGAAACATGCTTTTTTTGGTAGATAGAGCCTTACAAAAATCTGTGCGAAAAGTTCAATATTTATTCGAAAACAAAGAAAAACAAATATGGTTGCTTTCACGGATAGCAAAAGTTTTTTCAAAAATATCTTCAAGTACTCGAGTGCTGTCAAATCAGAGATATAATGGATGAATTAATTGAGATCTGCCAGATTTTCCACTGTCAAGGAAGGACATTATCAATTCAGAACTGCTTTCCTGCTTGGAAATCTGTAACACAATGCTAGTAGAGTCATGCCGTGCCGCAAGGTGATCATCTATCTTCTCTTTCTTCAAAAGTTTGTATGGGAAACCACGTATGCCGTTGATATTGTCAGACACTTAAGTTTGTATCCTGATATCTTGAAAAAAAACCTATACTATTTTAGGAAAAGAGAATGAACATCAGTTCATTGGACTTCATATCCCAAAAAGTATAACTTATCTCTTCAGCATGAAAATACAAAGTCTGCTCATAGACCCGACTTCTATTCCTTTTGAACTACCTTGAATTCATTCAGAATTCGGATTTTAGTTCAGAGGAGTCCAAAATACTTGAACACACGCCATAAATGATCTCTCCTCCCTGACCGGTTCCCTATATATTCCCTAACTATCCCCTGAAGAACACAATAGATCCTTTAAGATCCGAGTGAGGTGATAAGGATCACCTTTGATTTTTAATATCTATTCGGATAACTTTTGAGGTACGTTAAGTGAGAAATTTTTACAGCTACCATTCCTTCCAAAACTACTTTGGAAGACATATAGAGTATTTGGACAAAACTATATTGTCGATGAAAACTGATGACTGAGTCCTGTGAGGCGTCTATTCAGACAGTTAACAATACAGTCTATAGTTTTGTCTCACAACCTTCTTAATGGTTTCGCACCTTCTTTGTGTATCTTTCAAAGATATAGACTCCATATTGAAAATTCCTACTTCATCGGTCCTTTTGACGATGTAGGCAAAATAATTACTAGCTTCCACGTGACCCCACATGATGAGCTCCAAATGATTTAACAGATAGAAGATATAGTTTAATGTAGTATTGCAGTGCACCGCAGGTCCACCTGCTTTATCGTTTACCTGCTCGCTGGCCTGCCTTTCACTTAATCACCCCTGCTTATCCTCTCATAACCCTGATCGTCGACTCCTCAGCTGCCTGCTTGTATTGGCCTTCCTGGTTGTCCATAATTTCACCCGCTTATTTTTTTGCTTTTCACCTAACTGGTACCTCATCAATCATTACCCTCCTGTTCCAACGAATAACGTCCTTGTTGAATTAGCTCTTGGCTGATGCCAACTCGCCATCTTGTTCGCTCATCAAGTGATCAGAAGGAGGTGGTTTGTTAAATACTTGAGTATGATGTTCATTTCTGAGCAAGTGCTGCTGTTACCCTTTAAAGTGATTAGGGGTTGAAGCTTTACAAAAACAATTACTCCACTCGAACATTGTCGTAATGTGTTCTGTCTCTATCGATTACTTTTATAAACAATATTGAAGTGAAATAGCCTCTTCTTTAACAATTTCCACGTTACATTTGCATCTTTTTACAGTCGAGACTAATTTCTGATTAACTGTAAAGTAAAGAAAATTAGTTTTTAGTCACACTACACGAATGTTGAATGCTTTAAAATGGTTAAAATGGTTGATCTGTGCGTTATATTATAATTTACAGTCATTCAAATCCAATGTGCATCGGTATGTCTCTTTGTACCAACTGTGTTTATTCATAAGGGTATCCATACCCCTTTGCCAATGATAAAGAAAAGAAAGAGGTTATTTCACTGCGCCTACAATACGCAGACAAACTGCAGTGACGAAAAAAATTTGTGTTTGCCATAATGCCTTTGATTTATTAACATTTGTCAGAGACCTCTACAAAAACGCAAGCTGTATTTTTGAAAATCTCAGCTACTGCTATTAAACGTGATTGTTTGTCCGGATTTCACGCCCAAACTACTCAACCGATCATCATGAAATTTTGTAAACATATTGTTAAGAGTACAGAGAAGGACATAGGGTGCCTTTAAAGCGTAAAATTGTACTCGATATTTTTGTTAACATGCAAGTATTCTGTTCCACATTTAAAGGAACACCAAAGCTCAAAACCACCACTCCATTTAATTATACAATGCATATTGACTTCCAAAATTTAAATTGTTTGCTTCATAAAAATGTTGAAATCATTAAGTTCTTATGTCTGCCTCCCAAAATACTCAATATTATTTTACCACCACATCGTATTAAACATTTCAATACACATCCTTTGAATTATACTTCATTGGCAAAAAAAAGGACTATTTTTACTGCATTTCGATACATATTTGGATTTCCATTACAATCTCTGAACAAGCAACTTTATTTTATAAAACAACATTATTTCTCTTCTCTTTGGTTGTTGTCTTTGTGTGTATGTGTGTGTGTGAGTTTGTTGTTTTTCTGTACACATTCACATTTATTTGCCGTTTACCTATATAATTAACGGCAACGGTGCGTTAAACACAAACATTTTTCCACTTATTTGATACTGTATACACCGATAATACTTGTCTGGATTGGAGAGGTACATTTATATATTTTTTCGCAAGCAATGGTATTTTAAGCAGCTTCCGAATGATATAAAAATGAATCCAATGGATTCAGCTTTTTCCTATAAATTCGAAAACTGGGACTTTCCATTATATTACACATTTTTTTTTGTCTCCGATCCGGATCCTTTGTGCTTTCGAGACTTCTCTATAGCTTTTTATACGATATGAATGCATGGTGTACTTTAGCGTAATAAATCGAACATGAACATTAATTACGAAATGGAAAATTATAGAGCAGAACACACAGGTAAGAGGTAACCATGAAGTAGCGTAATCACACGTGAATATAATACGATTGCCCTAGCAATTACAATGGGACTGTACAAATATATATATGTAGATACAAAAAAAAACAAAAAAGTTATAATATCTTCTTTGAATCTGTTCTGTACCCAACTAGGTACAGTGGATCAAAAAACAATCTTTTTGTTTTTTTTTATTAAAAAAATAATATGTTTTTTCATTAACTTCGTTAACAGCAGAAAAATAATAAAAATAACACTACGGTACCGTGTCATGAATGAATGAAATAAAATATTAATTAATAAGGGGATAATTAGAATGAAGTCTTATTTTTGTCCCCTTATAGCGCTGGATGCATCAGTTATACGGGTACCATATAAGTCCAAAAAAGACTGAATAATGCTGCCTGTTTTCTGATCCCCAAGTGCCGATTCCAACAGTGATTCCCAAGTGTGAAAAGTTTGAATATGTAATACATTCATCGCGTGAAGGTGTGGTGAATGGAGTGTCGGGGAAATGCCTCCATATTCTGTGATCGAATTATGCCAAATGCCCCATAATTGAAAAGATGACTCTACAGTTAGTTAACAAGTTGTGCGCCCGACATTTGCATTCAATATCGAACAATGTAGGTACGAAATCTATGATTTTACTCCAAATAAGAGAAGCCGCTGTCCAAAGCAAAGAGGCTGCACTTTCAGGTTAGCTGATGTATTAGAACTGACCTCTACACTAATTGCAAATGTTTAGTGTACAATATAATATATTAAGCACAAATTAATGTAACAAAATTGGTTACTCCTACGATCTTGATCATTGCATTTAAAAGGTGATTTAAGTATCAGAGCCTGTGTTGTATAAAGGGTGAAGAGAGACTTCCACTTGATTGGTGCTTTCGAAGTACTCTCTGATTAGAAAAAGAGACTCCTGGTTAAATTCAAGTAGCCATTCCAAATTCAGGGACACATCTGATCATGAGACCATTGACAATATAAGAACTGCTAGTCAGATCCAAATTAAACAAAGTTTTTTTTAAGAAGTCTCTCTATATGTATCGCGCTGAACTAGGCAAACATCGCTAATAATTCTCGTGGATGAATATGACAAAGCTCAAAAACCATAGTTCTTGTTTTAAGGATAAACTGTGTGCATTAACGCCTTCCTATCAAATTTTCTTCTAACGCTTTCTGGTGTTCTTCAGGAGTCAGTCCTAGGACCTCTATTTTTCATTTTATTTTTTGACGAAACATCTGAGCCCTTGTTTTGCATACATTTACGCTGATAATGTCAAAAATGGTAGCTCAGCGCTTTTTTTTTGTAGGAGCATCAACTTTTCGACACTCGAGGCAAATAAATAGTCCAGTCGACAGGTTAGAAAAAGTGGGTTTAGAAGAAAAAGTCGGAAGTTAAAGAAACTTTTTGATTTTGTTCAGGGATAGTTGAATGACATTTTTCTAAGTTTTTGACCTCGATGGCCCTGTGGAAAAATAGGGCTGGGAATTGTGGGGCTGGGGGTATTGCAAATTGTTCGACCTTGCTTGATCATTCATTGTTTTTCAGGTATTTTTTCAAAATTCAACAAAAAATGAAGAATTACACCTTATTTCTTCGGATGTACCCGAATAATCACGAAATGTTGTTGTAACTATGGTTACAATCACCTCGTTAAAATCACCGACTTTCAATACTCTCCCATCCCCCCCTCCCCCCCGCTTACCCACCAGGTGTCAGATCATACCCATTATTATTGTCATGTTTAATAAATTGTTTTGTTCTTAGTCGAGTTCTCAAGTTTCATCAACTTCCGAACTTTGTCCTTTAAAAACTTTACAGGACAATTATGCATCTACCCGGAAGCTAACTTCGATCAACGGTCAAATCGCTGGTGAACCCGCTTGTTCTTACGATCTTAAGCTTTGGTTCCATGTACTTTTATAATCATTTTGAAAGAAAGAAGCTAACCCGGAGCCCCCCCCCCCCTCCCCCCATACATGAATCTGGACAATAAAAACACTCCCTCTTTTCTCGGGGTTTATTTAGATTGGTTCCATAAAATATTAAGAAAATTAATTGTTTAATTTTATTTCTTCCTTAAATTTCGATTACAGTCCGACAAATTTTTGATGCACTGTACAAATATCTCAATGGAAGCAAAATGTTAATATTTTTATAGAATGTGAGATAAAAGGCATGATCAATATTACAGGTGCTTTCGACATTCTTTTATACAAATAATTTTGGTCCAATAGATGGGGGGAGGGGGTGTAAAAGGGGTGTGTCATAACGAGTGAAATATAAACTTTATGTTAAAGGCAGATATTGATTTATAAACCAAAGTAATACTCAAAAAAAAAATTATAATAATTATACCAAGGTTTTTATTTCGGATGATTAATTTCTCATATATCTACCACTTATGTATTGTTTTTTTAATTCCTTTATCCTTTTTTTTGTGTGCTTGCATTACATTGTTATTGATGGTTTCAAGTAATCGATGGTATTTTAAAAATTTCCTCATTGTTGAGGTATTTGTAAAAATGATGATTATAATTATTGTGCGTAAGGATTTTTTTTTAATAGCTAGGTTCGTTATTTCAGCATAGGCTTGCTTTCGACCATTAGCCTTTGTTTTGTGGCATTGTTGCAATTTTTTTTTTGTTTTGTTAAACCAATATGGAATTAACTGAAAACCAACCAACTTTTTGGAGGATTTAAATTAAAAAAAAAATTAATTTATATTTTTTTAAGATCATGATGACTGACTACAAGGATTATATATATGGAATGTGTAATCAAAGATACCTCTAAAGGTTTTAATAGGACAAAGGCAAAATTCCTTATTTGAGTAGATTGGATTCCATTAAATTCAACAAAAGATCAATTAAGTGCTTGCATTTCATTCTAATTCACAATTATAATTGAATCTATTTAATTAAAATCTAACCACACCCTGTCGCACCTGATGCTTACCTTAAGGTAACATTGTATAGAATAATTTCAATTTCCTAATACTATAAGTATATAATATACAGCTATACCTATACGCCATCAAAACATAGTTATATGCATTAATTAATTAATTGCTTGCGGTATTTTTGCTGCAAGCTGATGGTGTGTGTTATATTTTAAATGACGTCTTATCTCAAGTTAAGCATATAATTCAAAGAACAAATAGGAAATCCTGACAGGGGTGATGGTGGGGAGGGGGGGGGGACAGGGAAAAAAGAAACTACCAGAGAAACCTCATGTCATATCAAAGACTTTTCGAGTATTTGCAGAAAATTAATGCTAGTGACAGATTCATTCCGTTATTTGCCATTCGACGTGACAGGAATTGTATCTTCTAAAAAAAAATCATGAAGCTGGAGATTCAATTCCTCACACGCCTTAAGGACTGTTTTGTAGGCATATACAAACATCCAACCTATACAGATACACCCTTAAGGTATCTTTCTATCAAACAACAACAATAGGTACCTACGATGATGATGAAATTTTTTATTCACTACATTGATCAAAGTTAAATCAAAATCATGTCATTACGCAAAGCAGCAAAATTTATGATAAGCAGGAAGTAAGGATAAACACTTCCCTATAGCTCTTTAAATCCTCCAAATCTCCCCCTAAAATTCACACAGTTCCGCACACCTATACCAACCCACACACAAAACATCATCATCTATAGAAGATAGAGAAATCCCATAGGAACTATAAAACCATGTCGGTGTCTATCAATAGATAGCTGGGATTGAAAATGAGAAAATGACAGAGATGTACAAATCGTAATGAGGAACAGAAAAAAAAAGTAAAAAAAAAAAAATTAAAATTAAGTACGTAACATAGTTGAATAAATCCTAGAGCGAAAATGAGGCAAACAGAAAAAAGAGGATCCACCCAGAGATAGTAGGTGCATATAAACGTGGAGCAGAGATAAGCAGATGCAAGATTGTATAGTCCAAATGCTCCAAATGAATCCCAGAATGAGCACAGAATTGATTATCCTTTAATTCAGCGTAGGGATTCCGACGTAACACAGTCCAATCAACGATCCACGACGATGATGATGCACCGAACTATCATTGTCTCTGTACCTACTCTTTATGTGCATCATGTGGGTGGAGTATACTATATGAAATGTTGTATATATAAGTATATACATAAATGCATGCATATATAATTTCTCAAGCGTGCCTGTGTGCAACTGATTTCCTGATTGATTGATTTCCTTTCAATCACTATTAAAAAGCAGCTGCAGTAGCAGCGGCAGTGCTAGCGACCTAGCGTAGCACACCCTCAGCGAAGAAGAGGTTCATGAATGCAGCCAGGACCGGAGTTGTTAAGAAGAAAATGCAGTTATCACTAGACAACGAGCGGAGGGCGAGGCGGCTATCACTGTCACATGCATAAAATAAAGTGTCAAAAATATTGCCACTGTCAAACTGACCAAACTTTTAAAACCTTTAAAGCTGACTTAATTTTTCTGAGAATCAAGCTTATTTGGAGATTCAATTAAGGAGCGAAGACTAAACCATGCCAAGAGTGCTGTTAGTTCACCTGCCAAACATATGAGTTTAACAACAGATACACAAAACCATATCCATCTATTATATTTTTTTTATCAGCGTCCACATCGCGACATCAGGGAAGGTATGACAAAATCTCCTATTTCGCTTCCTGCCTTCTCCAACATCGTGATTCTAGAATAGACTGAAGTCTTGGCATTTTTTTGACACCAATCCCATATTTTGTTATCGTCCTTCAGAATATTTTTAAATTTGTAATCAGAAATTATAGGATCAATTAATTCCTTGGCTTTTCCAGAGTATCGTAAGGCCCCCTTCTTTTGGCAAATACATCCCTGCAGCCTGTACAATCTAACCTTCTTTCCATATTTCGATTTAGGGAAGAGAATCATCTAAATGAAACTTTATTATAAAGTCCTGATTTGAAGCTAGAAAGAACATTACAATTTCGCGTGCAAAAAAAAAAAAAAAAAAGTAATCATCACTCAAAGAGCATCACGTTGTAGCGTCAACGTTCACACTGCAGCACAGACAAACACCATCGAAGCCAACATCCCACCGCGCATCGAGCACCGTGGTTCATCGCGTTTCAAGGAGTATGATGATGATGATGGTCCTTGTCAGATTGGGGCCTTTTATGGCAGCATCCCTCATTTTGTTAACCTGCTGAAAACGTGGTGAGAATAATGGATGATCATCAGCGTGAATTATATTTTTTTTTTCTTTTTTTTTTTGCTTCACTTTTTATGACGTTCAATGTGCTCGGTGCTTCTCTCTGTATGTTAAGTGAAGCGTAAATTCTGCGAATTCAATGATGTCCTGGCTCCGATAATGTGATTTGGGGTTATGAATTTGGAAACGGTGTGGGAAGGTGTACTTTGTAGAATTTGACACCGATTCTCTTTCGTTTTTTGGCTGCATTCATGTGGAAAGGTGTGAAAAGTGTTAATGTGAACCATAAATTTCACGATAACGCCACAAATTCATCACGTGTTAGAGACACGAAATATAGGTATTTAATGTGTGTGTGTGTATTGGAATATTTATGTGATGTGCGTGAAATTAGCAATTAAAAAAAAAAATATAATATACATGTTTGTAGACATGTGTGTGTATCGGTTTAAACACATAATTAGGAAACAGCGAAAGAGATAAAAAACACCAGTAAAGTGTACGATGTGCCCTGAAATTTTGGAATCGTGTTGAACCTCTGTTGAGGTTAATACTGATTTTATGGTCTGGATTGTTGGGAATCGGGATGCGGGTACAACAGTATTCTATTTGAGAGTTATGTGCATGCGAAGGTTTTATAACGATAGCTTAAAATTGAAAACTTTCAGTAGTGGGTACACGTTATTCCTAAAACTGCGTCCAGTTGTTTTATGAACAGCTTATTTCTCCAATCCAAATCAAGTCTATTTTATCAAATGGAAACAAAAAGAAAGAATTTAAAATTGAAGAGAGCAAAATCTGTTTTGGAAATACCCATTCCAGCCCAACGTTTTATCCGTACAATTTTAACACATTTACTTCTTCATTCAGAAAAAATGGAAAATATTCTCAGTTCTCACCAATATTCATTGTTCAACTAATTCATATGGCACGGCGGCGTCTGTTAAAAAGATAAAATAATAAATAGCAATTTTCACCATACTGTAAGACCTTAAGTATTTAAAATTAGAGAAGAGCGAAAATTCACGACCTGTGAAATATTAACTGTGAATAAAAAATACAATCATGACCTGTGAATGAGTTGCAAATAAACTGCGTATTCCTTAAGCGTGATTATGAGTCACGAATCACGACACGATCTTTATTAACATTTAGTGACACAAAGAACGAAAGTGATGTAAAAAGAAAAGCGTTGAATCGTACAACGTAGAACATCTAACAAACAAATACAGTGAGTGAAGAGTTATGAAGAACGATGCGGAGTCAGAGTGGTCGGACAAGTGAATGATGTGTAGTGTGTTACTGTGTTATTGTTTTTTGCACCAATTCTGTGAAAAATCACAGTTCACTATTACGGTTAAAAATGACAGTCACAGTTATACCTTTGAATAAAAAATCACGATGCTATTTTGAATGCTAATTGCACTGCGCGAGTTAGAAGGAATGAAAGAGTTTTTGTTGGTACAGTGGATTTCATATATATCCAGTATGGGGAATATGGAAAAATTGCTTACATCCACAACTCTAGGTTAACAACCAAGCACTACATCCATTGTACCATTCGTACTCGTTAGTTAAAAGAAGATTGTGAAAATGTTGTTCCTGAAAGAGCTTTCGCAAGTAGAGCTTTAAAAGCCCTGTGGCGTAGTCGTTAGTGTGTCGAAATGCTACCTCAAAGGTTCTATGTTCAATCCCTGAATACAGTGGTTTTTCGGAAATATTAATATCTCTTACGAGAAAATGACCATTCCTCCAAGACTAAAAGTTTTCGAAACAAATGCATCCCTACTACCCGTTCGGACCCAGTGGTAAATTGTAGTTCTCTACCATATCTGTTGACTATCAAGGCACACACAAATATGACTAAAAGTGCGAATCACTATGTACAATTTATTTGTGATATAGAACAATATATTTGTCAAGCGCGCTCCCTCAACATCAGCTATTGTGTTCCTTTTTTACCAGATCATGAAAGCACTGGTTACCATCAGCTTAAGAGAAGTCTAGAAGAACATCAAATTTCTTTCCTAAAATAAACCCTCTCATCGAAAATCGAGATGGTTTTGGAGAAACCAGTGTCGTGTGGAAGACTGCTTTGTCGAACGTATTATTCCAATCTTTTATTTTATCTTACATTTTCCTGTTAACTGACTTTTGTGAAAAAGAGATGAAAACTCAAATAAATCTTATAAATCCAAATCTCTGCAGCCTGTCGGGAAATAGCAGATACGCCAAATTACTAAGCTAGTGCTCTTTTATTAGCTGAAGTGCCATAGATCTCTTTTATTTTTATACTAGCGGTACCCGGCGCGCGTTGCTACGAACAAAAAAAAAAACACTTATGTACATTCTTATAAAAACGTTGAAAAAAAACTTTTCCAAAAGACTGCATTTTTCTGTCTTCCACCCTACCAGCCTGCATTTTTTTCCTTCCACCCGATCGCCACGAAACCTTCACAGGAACCATCCCTGGACTTTACTATATATACCCTGAAAATTTAGGAGTCCATACGCAACATACATACATACATACACACATCCATTTTTATATACATAGATGAGCAAGATGATTTGTCTGAATTTTCTAGCATAAATATTGGTGTGCCTCAAGGTTCTATTTTGTGTCCAATTCTGTTGCTTATCTTTTTTAATAGTATTTTAGTCAACTAAAATTATGTTCCGATTTTCCGAATTCGCATCTTAAATTTTAGGATCTTCAATGGTAGTGGCAGTGTACAATTAAGTTGTTGAACTTCTGGTATTATGTAAGGCCAGTTGTTGCTCAGTGAAAAGTATTAACAGTCGTGAATCTTGAATTCAACTCTTTTAAAACTCAATTGGTTCTTTTCATTTATTCTAGCGAAATATGCTCTTAACTAAAGTAATTGCAAAAAAAAATATCTTACCTTTGTAAAACTAAAATAAGGCAGGTTCGTTTTTCTTCTAATAGGATTCATTTCTGTTACAGACTTACTTCAAGCGTCAAGCCTAGCTACTAAGAAATGGAGATATTTTTTTAGGTACACTTAACGAATGTGTGATGCTTTGATCTGCTCGATTTCCAATCCGATATTCCGCCATTCACACTTAAATTTAAACAGTATTTAGTTCTGCGATTTTCCGCAATCCTGCCATCAGTAGCAACAGAATACGTGACATGTAATCAATATATCCTCTTAAAGTCTCCCTTCTTAACCTTAAATACATAAAAGCCCCCCTTCCCCTAACCATCAGAACCATGTAATTAATTTCCACCCTGTCAATCATAATTTTGACATAAAAATACACACACACACACACACACACACACACACATATGATATGTTGTGCTCCTATATACATTCTTTATCCATCTTAATATTATTCAATCTGCTCATACCCTATAGCCTGACTGGCTCTTGAGTAACAGCACAAGGCTCGCATTTAATTAGAAACTTCTTTCATTTACACCTAAATTTGTATCTTGTCATTTGAAAAGGAAGAAAACATCAATTATTCACATAATCCTCAATTATTCCACATGGACTAGTCAGCATTTTTATGTACCAAAGCAAGTAACCAGAAAATCTATAAATAACTTCCAATATCAACTTTCAGTTCCAGAGTCGTCTCTGTCTCAGTGTTGGGCCCACTAAGCTTCTAATTACTAAAAACAACACACACAACTACCATAATATTGTAATAAGTTCCTTTTGCCAAAGTTGCCAAAGGAACAAAATGAACTTAGCTATACTCTTCTTCATAAACATAAAATTTGTTGTATATACATAATATTAAGGTTAGCTAGCGTATATATATTTATAACTTATTAAGTACTATATACAAAATTAAGTTGGCAATAAAATTCAGAAAAATTTCGCCCAAATAACTTAAGTTACGCGTAAACAACACAAAAGTTAATAAACGTCGTCGTCGGCAGACACATACACAAACATAGATATAGTAGACAAGGATATAGAGAAGCAAACAGGATAAACAAAACAAGAACAAAAAACAGCCTCCTGAATAAAACATTTAAGTTGTTTGGCGGCACAGTTGGAAATATATATTTGTGTATGGCTGGCTATACAGAAACACACAAATATCATGTCACGCATATAACGACATCTCATCATTCTTTTGTGTATAGTTTGGAGTTGCAAAGAAGGACAATGCCATCCAGCCTGTTTTCCACTGAATTTCATAATGTACAAGGCTCTTCCTCCTGTAAAAGGATACGATAAATACAGAAACAGCGGAAAAACAAAGCCCACAGACTTCTGTTGTGACCCAAAGTGAAAGAGAGAGAGAGGATTCATTGCCATTAGTTGATATAAATCACAGTTAATTATTATATGTTTATGCGAGTATTTTATATATCCTGTGGTAGGGGCTATAACGCCCAGAGAGTTGAATTCCAAGACAGAGAAATGGAATAAATATTGCCGCCGCCGCACCGCCTCCGCCGAAGCGACTCTACGGGCGTTGGAGCAATATTTATTTTTGACAGTCAACTTACCTACTTGTACTTCCGGTAATGGTTGGCATCATTACTGTCGCACATCATGACGCCTAGCCATGGTCCTTGCGTGGGAATAGGAAGCAATATAGAAAGAAGTGGCTAATTGTTGACTGTGAAAATGGTAATTTCATTGTTTGCTAGCAAGTTAAGGATGTCACAGAAAGACCACGCTTTTATTTTTGGATCCTTGCCGTTTATAGAAACAAAGTGCGTGAATATGTCGTAAATGTTTGTCCTTTGAATGCTGTTAGTTACAAATTTGGCATCCTCGGGTTTCGTGGTCAGGATGAATCCTTGCAAAGTTCAGTAAAAATTGTTTGTAATGGTAGCTGAACTTTGACTCTCTAGGAAGGATGCCTGCGAAAAACTGCAAGGATTCTGTCATTTCCCCAGGCAATAGTTCGTGAATTTTGAGAATTCACATATCTAGAGAATCCCCTTAAGGTGCTGTACAGGAAATGAAATCAAATCCCTTCAGGACTTGGCTTGTTTTGACCAAGTCCTGGAAGTATCCTGAAAATATGTCCTTGTGTTTTTCATCGTATAAGAATATCATGTTTACATAATATTTCGTTATTCTTTTATTTTTAAGGACTAAATCGAACATCGACGTAAGCCAAACAAATAGTTTGCCTATTACATGACACCTCCCCCGATACCTCAGAATGAACAGCATTTGCTGTTGTTGCAAAAAAAAAAAAACTATACATACGAACAATTTATGCTAGGCTTAATAAATAGTTCAGTTAACAGAAATAATAACGAAATAATAAACGTGAGGGTGAGTTCTATGTATGTGTATGTGTTATGTCCATTGTTGCGAAGAATAAAAGTCATTCTTAAAGAAACCACCAGAGCGAAGGATCAATTCTTCTGGAAATGGTTTATGTCAAGACAAAAAGGAAACAAAAAATACATACTTACTTACTGCGACGCCTGTCCTTTTAAAAAATGAAACTAAATTCTGATTGTATTTTTTTTGTATCCTTAATTTAAGACCACACAATAAAACCGTAAAAAAAAAATAAACATCCTACGACTGAATAATTGTGTCCTTGAAAACCTATAAAGGTTTTGTTTTAAGCTTAATGCGACTAAAGTTGGAGGTTGGATGGGGAATTTTTTTGCTTTACTTTTGGTCCAGTCATTTCAATGGCTTTCTAATGGCAGTGTTGCCGACATGCTTTGAGATTAAATTCTGCGAATTAATTTATTGTGAACGCAAGCGTAACGATGTCAGCATTTCAGAGGTTTAAATTTCAGCTTTTGATCTTTATTTTAAATTTTAGTTTGCTTGTGTATTCTAACAAGAGATTAAATTTGTCTGAAATGGCTGAAGGTACTGAGATACTGAGCGGATATTACATTTCCTTGTGTGTTTTCCCCACTTAATTGGATCCTTTTTAACCGAAAATATTTCTGCCCACGTTTCGATACAACTTCCAATATTTTCCCTTGGCTTCGAATAAGCTTTGGTATAAACGTAGAATCAACATATTGGAACTATAGATGCAGGATTAAGGTTTAACCTACGATGCTAACTTCTTGTGGAATGGAAAATCAATATACGTTCCACGCACGATTGAAATGAACAAGTAAAAAATATAGTTTATGGAATTCGGTTGATTTATAATAGAATTGCAGATTTAAAATGTCACTTTAGTACTAACAAATTAATTTTCACTCGACGCCATTTTTGTATCGCAGTTTGATAATTACTTTCCATATCGAATGTGTCTCTAATTTATCCGTCTTTGATGTACAGTACATAAAGGGTTCACTAAATATTTAAATTATATTTCAAGTATTGTATGTAGTTGAACTGAGTGAACATTAAACTTTTGTTCCAATAAAGCCAATTTGGTTTTGAAAACCCTACGTTCCAATGGTTTTATTTAAAAACGAAGTAAATTTATAAAAAAAAATCTTAATTTTTCTTAGAATAAACTTCACTTCACGCAAAATAAGGCAAGTGGTATGTACCTTCCTCAAGTCAAATGAACACTGAATACGTTCCACAAACTTTCCCATGCTCTATATTGAAGTTGTCAATGAGACTTCTCAAGGGAAATAAGAAAACTAAGAGAAAAACTGTGAGAATTCTCAAATAATTTGTTTAGTTAAAAAAAAAATAGCTTTAAAAGCTATGGAATGTAATGATGTGAGTCTTTTAACAATAGATGCAAGTGAAATTTTAATTTTATACCCCAAAACGGCATATGTTCTATGGACAGGGTTGTATACATTTCATTTGCATTTCACCTTAAAGCCTAGTACCTACGCTGTTGAAAGTTAAAATCAAATTTCACATAATTATACATAAGTGTGTAGTTATATGTTCTCATCCTTACCTTCCGCTGCTTATATTTCAAAGATAAATAAACAAGTTCATGTTCACATGTCACATTATTCCACGTCACTTAATGTTCCCATGTGCAGACAAATTGTGAGATTACAATATTCCACCATGTAGAAGTTTGTACCATTTTTTTGCTGCATTTCACTATCAGTGAAATAATAATTGAACACCTGTTTTCCACTATCCAAAAAGAAAATACTTAGCCAGAGTGAAAATATTTCACGAAGGGTAAAATTCGAATCGAATAGTAATTTTCCAAATCTAAAGAAGAATGCAAATATTAGGAAACTAGTTTTTGCTGCGAAAATAAAGGTGTGAAATTTAAATTTGTGGATTCAATGGTGAGTCTTTTGTATTTTTGTTCAAGCATTACAGGAAGAGTTTCTATTTTAATTTTGTTCAATTAAATATCTATGAATAAATTCCACAGCATAATTTTTCAAGCAATGTGCTTAATTTCACTTTACAATGACACACGGGAAACAACTAAGTTGTCGAAATTAAAGACAATGTTTCCTATTTGCCAGGCTTAAATTTTGATTGATGAACCTCTATAGTTCACCAGTTCCACTGAACATATTTTTATGGATTTCACGCAATTTCCTTCCACAGCTTATTATTTGTATTCTCTAACAGAACATAATTGTTTGTAGTTAGCCTAACTTTTCCACGTCCATCCAAATGTTCCCATCTAATCGCACATTGCAAAAATTGACGTTTTAAAGATTGTGGAACGTATTCACCCATTTTGTTCTGTAGCATCTGGGGTAAAAAATAAAAAGTGCTGTAAAATCCCTTCACAACACAAAAACCTATATTTCGATTGTTTCAAAAGTGCCCGTTTTAAAAGGATATAAAATCTGAATTTTATGTTAAACACTTGTCTCCACTTTGAGCAAGCAGAGAGCTGAGCTAAGCACTCCAGTCATCATCATCGACTTAAGGGGAAAATACTTAAAATTGATGTCCTTACATTCAGAAAGAAAAAAGTTAAAAAAAAAACAAAACAATCCTGCTCAATGATGTGTATCCTTTAGTTGCAACAGACATTTAGCAATCTTCAGCTAACCACCAAGAGGGAAGTCTCCAAAGCTAGCTTCCATCCAGATGCTCTCGCAAAAAAGGATAGCTATTCGTACGCTCTAAACTCCAGTTTTGCTCCTGTGTCGCCATCCATTGAAGTTGTGGCTGACTTTTGTACTTTTTTCGAGTGCCTGACTGAGAGGGTGTTACGCGACGGGACTCTGTGTGCTTAAATAATATAGGTTGAGGATAAACCCAAGCATGATGAGGGCTTGGCCTTCTTGTTCTTCTTCATCGTCGCAAAAACTAGAAAAAGAACAAAAAACAAACCTAAAATCAGGTTAAGAGTCATTCGAATAATATTCTCGATTTCAAAAGCTCTTCCTTTAGGACCCGCGCTAAACGTATACCATTCAAAGGATTAAAGTGACTGTGACACTGCGGGAATGGAAAGAAGCAAAGGCAAAAAAAAGGAAGAATCTACAAGAAAATGGAAAAAGGGAAAATGGGCCAAAACTACAACCAGAGGAAGACTGTCACAAAACGAATAAGTATGCACTTAACAAGTTAAAGAGAAATAATGGTTCCTGGATTTAAACTCTGCAATAGAGTTGGATGTAGTTGTAGTTGGAGCCCTACGCTGGCTGCGCCTGCTGGAAGTGGGACGAAACTCATATAAAACTTATTCTTTTCCCCCGCAAGTGCCCCGAAATAAGCACTCTCAAAGCGAAAAATAGAGTTTACAAAAGTCCATAAATTGCTGAATTGCTGATTCACTATACTGACTCTATGAATTTGTTCGTCCTTTTTTTTTTTTTTTGTTGTTTTGCTTTGTTGTTGTTGCTGAATTTTTTGTTTATGTGGTCTAGTGTCTCATTTTGCTGTGTTAACTCGTAATTGCGGGCGTTTTCTCGCAGCAATAAATGTTGACATCCTGGCAGCTGCTGTGAGTGGATTTAGTAGGGTGGTTTGGGGTTATGGGAATGTGGGGTGCTTGTGCTCATATATATATGTATATGTAAATATCCAGTTTTGTTGCCAATTTGAAATGTCATTTTGACTGCATCACCGAAAAAAATTCACATCCGCACTTTCTGGCGCTGTCGCTTCGTGACGAACGAGCAACGAGGTCCTGAAATAAATATCTATGGGTGACTACACGATCCTTTTTTTTTTATCCGCATGGTCAACAGTTTTATATTTTATTCTATTTTATTTGAAAATTAATGTTTATGGCTTTGAAATGGTCTACCGCAAGTTAATCCCAGTCGATGGATACATTTTTTTCGAATTTTATCGGTCATTTTATGGGACGACGGACGGCCGGCAGTAGCGATGGACTTGACGCGTATCAGTATATCCTTCTATAATAAAGCGATGGGTTTTATGTGTTTAAAATCAATGCGACAAAAATATTTGATTTCTATTAAAGAATGATGATATGAACCTTTTTTCTGGTTTATGGCTTTTAAATTTTGTATCTAGACTTCTAATAAAATATACGAGATGCTCAATTTATTGCGACGCTAGTCATCAGAAAGTTTTTTAAAAGATAATACTACTTAGAGATAGGACATCAGTTGGTCCTTTTTTTGGCGTCAATGGAGGCATAATAATAATCAATGTTATTTATATTCATGGTCCTGGAAAGTTTTAAAAGGTGGATTGAGTGGTTTATGAAAAAGATACGCTGGCACTCGTGAGTGTCTGTGTGTTTATGCTCGATTGAGATTAAATCAAAGGACACCACGGATTCCCTTTAAAAGGATCGTTGCAAAATGAACCATAGATAAACGTTTCTGTCTATAAAGATACATTTCGTTTGAATATTCATCGACATTTTTAATTAGGTTGTCTTGAACGGACTATATTTTACAGTTGCGGGGGTTAGTTTTAATTCTAAAAATATTGGGGAGGGAGGTATTTTTAAGTGCTATTTAGTTTTGTGAATTCAATTGAGCTGAAAATAATTGCCTTGCTTGAAGTTAATAAAATCTATTAAAAGCAAATTATATTAAAATGATTCGCTTGTGACAAAAGTATCTTCTCCAGTTAATTTTAGAGTTCAAACTGGCTTTATTGTTTTATATTGTTGAAGAAGTGATGAATTTAGCTATTGGAAATATACTTTGAGACCTTGAAGTAAAGATTGAATGTTGTCATAAGATTTTAATTTTTAATTAATTGTTTTCTTGCACTACATACATTGTCAAAAATATTTTCGCACTCAAGGGTCTTTTAATATCCTTAACATGAATTAATACAGTATCAACGGCCTTGGCTCTGATAAAACATCGCTTCCCATTAGATCGGCGAAATCAGCCATCATTTGCTCGTGGTTAGTAGAAAAGTAAATGACCGTACGACACCAACCGCGTGCTGTTGACATGTGTTGTCTGTTTTTCTCTCTTCTGTTCTGTCCCTCTCTCTAAAAATAAAAGCTGTTCAGTTTTCTCAATGCAAGTGCCACTCATTGGTTGTGGCTGGATTCCACCAGCCTATATACCACATCATTTCGGTGACGTGAAATAAGGCCAAACGAAATAAGGCCAAATTTCAGATTTGTTTTGGAAAACGAAATAAGGCCAATTTGGTCTTATTTTCATGCACTAATAGAAATAAGAGCGAAAAAATAATGGAAATAAGACCGAAAATAAAAAATTAGGAATTCGGCTTTGGTTCACGGTTCTAATTGTTAAGTGCTTAAAGTTTTGAAAAAATAAAATGAGGAACAACCAAAATGTTCAAAGAATTTTTCAAAAATTGTTTGAGCTTCCGTTGTTGAGCGCACAAAACATGATAACTGCATTTGATTTGATTAAAGCGGAAATTGGTCAACAAGCGTGGTCACGAAACGCAACAAATGCTTTTAACGAGTTCATTATCTATTTTCAAACGCAATGGATTGAAAAGGTATTTATTTGATTGTCTTTCTTTTATGTATTAGAAAAATATTGTCTGTGCATGAGTAAAATCGCTCGATTTGATATTGAAATTTGAAATTTGAAATTTGAAATTGATATTGAAATAATGCCAAATTGGCCTTATTTCGTTTTCGAAAACGAAATTAAGCCAAACTGAAATTTCGGCCTTATTTCGTTTTGGAAAACGAAATAAGGCCAAATTTTTGGAATTTGGCCTTATTTCGTTTGGCCTTATTTCACGTCACCCATCATTTCTTTGTTTTTAATGGACGTAATCGTAGCTCTTGGTACTCTTCGGCAGTACATGATCCAGCAAACATTTAATTTGCGCCCTTTGCAATTAAAACATTGTTCTATTTTTGACTGACTTTTGAAAAGTGGAGGCTATCAGTCCTACCCGTATGAATTTAATATTGTTGGAGTTGTATTATATTCAAATCCATATGTTTGGCTGATAATTCTTCCTAACGAGTACATCGAATAACATAAGTGTATGTGTCATGCATGTAGTAGGTGCGTGTACATATTTGTAAATTTCTCAGAAATACTAATAAGATTTTATTTAATTAAGCTTTTTTTCATTGACTTATAAATTCATGAAAATCGGTTCAGTAGTTTTAAACATATACACTAAAATGTTTTTTTTTTTAAGTTAGTTTTTATTTTATGTTCATATTTTGTAACATCGACTTGATTGACCTATTTTTTGCATTTTTACGCTAAGTTTTAATAAAATGAGGCAGACGACGTGTTGCTACACTGGTTGCAATAAAATATGCAGCTTTCGTTACATTTTTCGTCACCGCAGCGCCACATGTTTGGTGCCTCACATTTCAAACATTTTCTTCAAAATTTTTTGGTTTACCAGGCGCTCATAAATGAAAGGAGGCTTTTTTTTTGCATTTATCTGAAAAAATGGGTTGAGCCATATTTGCCGCCAAAAGTTTCATATGTGAAGTGTGCGATGACGATAGCAAGGAAGAACAAAAAGTTACGGTTTTAAAGTTAACCTGTCGCACTTGCTCATATTTAAAATGTATTACTTTCCACTCACTCCGATTCAACTGATAAACAGGTTTTTTTTTTTATTAGCTAGGGTCAGTGGCGGCCATTTTTGCGCTGGGCTTGAGTTAGGTGGTATTTTTGTATGGAACAGGGTAACTGTGCTTTTTGTTTTGAATATTTTTTTTATTCATAAAGAGACGAAATAAAAAACGTTTTGTGCTTCTATTTTTATAATTTCTTTTATTTTCCAGAATTAAAGTACTTTAAAAAAAATTATTTATTTATAAATATGTATAATAAAAATATAAATCATTTTTTTTTTATTTAATCGGTTTGTTTGCGATCCGAGAAGTAAGGGACCCATAAGATTAAATGATGTTACAATATTTCTGAAGTTGCTATAAGCAAATACAAAATAATAAAACAACCAACAGAATATTTTAATTTTAAATGTTATTATTTCACAGACTGCATTTTAGATAAAAGATAATGCTTAAATATTTAAATTAGTGAAGAAATAACTCCACAACAAAATACAAAATGGTAGAATTGAACATACAAAAGTAATTAAATAAATAAACCTAAAACATAATGATTAAATTAAATTAATTAAATAAATAATTATTTTAAAGTAGGTACCTACTTTAAATCTTTTAAATAAAATAAATTATCATGATAAAATAAAATAGCACGAGCACTTTTCATTTTTTCTCTTTATGAAAAAAAAAATATTCAAAACAAAAAGCACAGTCACCCTGTTATATATAAGAATATAACTCGAATCAAGCCAACGCAAAAATGGCCGCCATTATTATAAGAGCAAGTGCGAAAGGTGAACTTCCAAACCATAGCTTTTTGTTCCTCCTTGTGATCGTCTTCACACATTTCACATATAAAACTTTTGGCGGCAAATATGCCTCTAAAATGTCTGCCACTGCTTAAAGTGTTTCTTCTTCCTTCCTTCTCAAGGTTTTTAGATTCCGAGTAAATATCATATGAAATCTGTTTGGATCACCAGGCGCTCAGAAAAAGCAGGAGGCCTTTTATTTTTACCGATAATTTGAAAATATGTGGAACTACTTTCCATTCTTTCTTTCTTTTCATATTCATGTCCTACTTTGGAGAGACATATTTGCCGCCAAAAGTTTAATAAAGAGAAAAGTGTGATGACGATCACAAAGAGGAACAAAAAGTTACGGTTTCGAAGCTCACTTGTCGCACTGCTCATATTAAAATGTAATGCTTTCACTCACTCCGGTTTATCTGATAAACAGAAGAAAGTAAGAAAAAGGCTATTTATTGGCTAGGGGCAGTGGCGGCCATTTTCGCGCTGGGCTTGAGTCTAGTGATATTTTTATATGTAACAGGGTGACGGTGATTTTTGTTTTGAATATTTTTTTTTTTTTTATAATGAAAAAAAATAAAAAGTGCTCGTGCTGTTTTATTCTATCATGATAATTTATTTAATTTTACAGAATTAAAGTATGTACTTTAAAATAATTATTAATATAATTGTTATTATTTTATTGGATTTTTAACTTAATAGTTTTTTTGTGTTTACTTCGACTATTTTGTAGTTTGTTTTGTAATTATTTCTTTGCTTTTAATGTGATTTAAATAAAGCTTAAAAATAGTTTATTTCGACAGATTTCCTTTTTATGAATTATGTGAATATTTAAACATTATCTTTTATCTAAAATTTAGTCTTTGAAATAGTAACATTTTAAATAAAAATATTCTTTTGGTTGTTTTATTTGCTTAAAGCCACTTCAGGAATAATGTTACACCATTTAATCCTGGGCCTTGTCCTGCTCGGATCGCAAAATTTTCAACGTTTCTGCTCCAGCACTAAATTCAGACCTTCAGACGCTGTTGTAGCTGCTTAGCGTCTGCTATAGGTTCCAGAAAAATGCATTACGTTTGTAGTTTTATGTGGCTTGTGCTGTACAACAGGAAATGCCTGGAATTAGAAAATTGAAATTTTCAAGACACATTTCACAAAGAGGGAATTTCGTTGTAACTAGTGATTTTTAAGTGATTAATGAAAAAATTATACTTTATGTTTTTGATTGGGATGTGTGCATACCTAACGTATGTGGGAACTATGAAGGTAGAGAAAGAAGGCTATATGTATTTCTGATGACGAATACATTTTTGTGAGCCTTTCTTGGGTTGCTTGAGAGTTGAGACTACTTATACTTAAACGGCCCATAAACACCACGTTGCGAAGAAATTCTTTCTGAGATTTATATATTTTCTACCTTGATGTTGTTGAGAAGAAGGAAACAAGTACAAATATTTTGGAAAGGTATAGCTATAGTTGTAGTTGTTGAACACCTGGACTGATTTATTATAAATATGCTCCCTCTTATTTGTATTTTCTTTAGCTTAAAATTTCTGTGGATCGATTATTCTTTTTGTCGTTACTTTCAAACCGAGTTCTTTTAAAATCTGGCCAAGTTAAGAACAAATGAAATAAATTAAACGTTGTCAGCATATTTTCTAAAACTATTTTTTTTACAGTTTTAGCCTTTTTTTAATAATTTGTATGAGCCAAAACTGAGGGATAAAAAGATTTCATATGAGTTCAAGAAACTATCTTAAAACTCAATTGCTTGGCTCTTTTCCGAGAATTCATACTGTCGCGTCGTCGTCGACTCATGACATCGGCCATTCAACGGACAAAGTACACAAACAGACATGTAAATAGTTTACATCTGAAATTAATTATTTATTAGTTAAAGGATAAAGTAAATTTTGTTGAACCAATCCAATAAAAAATAAAATGAAAAAAAAAAAAGGATTTTTCTTTCTACCATCATTGACCATGGGGACTGTCATTTTTGTACCCTGAGCTTGGTCTACAAGAAACATATTCATTTTAAACAGAAAAAAAAACTTTTTTTGAATGTTGTTGTCGTTGTTTTTTATTTATAAAACAAAAAGTTAACAGCTTAACTTATAAAGGATACCCAACAACATCACATGTATCTATTATATTCGAGTGTGGGTTTGCTGAATTCCAGGAAAACCATTTGTATCCTTTAAGTTTTGCACAACCCCAATGCCAATACGAACTTTCTTTCCTTTTTATACTTTCTGCAAATATTGGCCGATTGGTATTGGCTACAACCCGTTGGCTATATTTATTGGCCATTTATGTTTGTTTTTTTTTTCGTTGTTGCATCTGTCAGAAAATAAAAATTCAGATACTCATGTGGATATTGTATATGGATGTGATGTATGTGTCTGTTTTGATGGGTTCACATGATGCATCCATCTGTTTGGATTTATTTATAACCCGAACATTCGAAACTCAATGAATTGTAGAGTGAGTAAAAGGAAGAAACAAAAAAGTAGAACAAAACCCATTACTCCTACGTCCATTGAAGGGCAGAGGGCTTTCCAGGAACTATAAATGATTGTTCATAAATCGGAGCGATTTTGGAGATGGAACGTTAATCATTTTAAACCGGTTCCCAATTATTGAGATTATGATTACACATTCTTGTTTCAGTCCAAGTTCATACCTTTCCCAGCAGAAAACCAGCATAAATATATATCCGTCCTGAAAAATTGCTTGTTTTACATTTGATAACGCAATAAAGCGTTGTGGTCCTGGTTGTCAATTAGAGACTTATGATCAGTAAACAAAACTTATCTTTAAAGTACTGCAAGAGAGTTTTCATTTCACTGATACTACTGCGCAATACCCTTTCTACACGACAGTATGTAACCTTGTCTCAGCCCTTTGGTTTGAAGGTTTCATTAGATTCTTTTCCAATTTTTACTGAGCAACGAATGATATTGACGAATAATAATAATTTAGTGAAGCGATATAAAATTTTTGATTCTTATCTAGCACGCAATTTCCAGAATTTCTGGCTGATCAGCTTTAGAACGAACCGCGTTTAGAAGGTCAGTCGAACAGCTTGAGACGCACACATAAAACGCTGGATATTATTTTATCAGCGATGTTTAAAGGCTTATGTGACTGTTATTGGTGCAGAGACAGTCCGTTTGTTTTTTTGTGATTCGGACACTTGGTACTGAAACTCCAATTGTCGAGCCCACTTTCAACTGACCATATTTAAAAGATGTATTCTCCTTACCAAGTAATTTCCAGTTTGTTAAATAGGCTGAGCTAGTAGTAGGATTTAAGCCTAGCGACAGCTATTTTATCTTATTTTGGTCGAAGCTGGTTGGTTGAGGTAGCTGAATCTCTTGATTTTCACCTAGACAACCTGGCCCAGGCTGTTCATCGGCGGAATCTTGGCTGTCATCTCCATTCGTCTTTTTTGCATGCTCCAGGAATGCTTTCCAGGATCAGTCAAGATGCTTTCCTTTTCTCTTTGGAATCATCAAAATGTAGGCCTCCATTTTAGCTTTGTGTGTCTGTCCTGATTAAGAGTCCAACCACGGATTTCTCGAAGGTTTTTTAAGATTCCCAGTATTTATGATACATAAGACTGATTGACTGTTGACAATGCTGATACTGGTTTTTTGGGCTCAACATACTGTGGGAGGGTTCCTTTGAAGCTGAGAAGTCTTTAAAACTTAGTATTTTAAAATTTTACTATGTCCTATGCAAAGCTATCAAAATTTTGCAATTTTTTAAATAATTTTTGCCTCCTTCTTTGTTTGATTAATTTAGGAACTCATAACTTAGAGTATTGTGTATATTAATGAAACTCCTTTAACATGCTATATTCCTGAATTCATTTTGAAAACAATTTTAATAATTTAAATCACTTTTCTATTTTCAGGTAAGCAATCTATTCAACGTTAAAATTATTCCAAATATCATGCCAACTAAAAGTAAGTTATTAAAATGCCAGCAAAATTTGTAATGATACACAGGGTGACGCAAATAGCAATTTTATTAAATAAAATTAACTTTCTTGTCCTATCTTAAGAACTTACATTGGGTGTTTTAAAAATACAGACTCGTAATAGAAGTTTCTCAAATCGTCACCCTCTTACAAAAATATTGTGCTCTGAATTTCGTTCATATCACTTAAAAGAGCAAGTTACGCTTGCGTTTCGTATTTCAGCAGCTATTTAATAGTTTTTGACGTAAACTGTACTTTCAAATAATCCCTCATACAAAAAAATTACAAACAAAATGATCCCACATAAGTAATTGCTTTTTGCTCCACCCTGTGTCTGCATTAAAGATCAGCAATTTTCTATTAAATCCCTCTTAACTATCAACTGTCCACACCAAATCAAAAATTTATCAACACAAAAATGGTCGCACTTTGTACACGTCGTCGTGCGTCGTCGTCATCGTCATCGTCCTGTCCCATAATGGTCATCAACCATTTTCACGTCGAGTCCATCCAGTGATAAATTAGAGCTTATATAGAGTGGAAAACACTCATATAAAACACTCAATGATGCACATGAAAACTCAAACCACTAAACAACCCCATAAAATTGTAATAACAATATATTAAATAATATCCTTTCACCAAAGTAATGTGAGATAATATTATACGAGCGTTCAGCCATACACATACATATGAAATTATATTCTTACACATATACGTTCAGGAATGTGTGTTATGTTGTGCCAAAAACCTATGATTCTGGCTAACAGTTTTTATACTTTAGGAATTTTCCTGTCCATCACCACCACCACTTCTATACGGGCTAATGGCTAACCATGTTTTTATATATAATATATCCTCACGCTGGCGCTGCGTAGGTATAGCATACATATTATGTGTATGTACCACGATGGATGATGTGTCCAGTTGAAAAGCAGGTTGCTGATGTCGTCCTTCTATTATTGGATCCTTTTCTGGTCAATGGTGGTAATGTGGGTTTTGTGGCATGAGTACCGGTTTCATTAGACCTCATTTGGTTTTCATTTTAGTTTTTCTAGTATACTTTTTTTGTGCTACACTACACTATTAAAACCAAGTCCATAACCACACACACATCTAAGTGAGGATTTCATTTTGGCTCGAAAATTCACCTCTGAGCTCGAAACTTTATGTCTAATTACTAGCAGAACGGTGGTGTGGCCGTCCAATGTTGAACGACAAAGCCTGATCATCTTAGAGTGATGGTTGATATGTTGTCCTAAATGAATCCGAGGTTGCCAACTAGGCTGGAATGGAATCGAATTGAGCTAGTGAGTCATAATGAACCAATGAATCAATGAATCAATGAATCAATGAATCAATGAATCAATGAATCAATGAATCAATGAATCAATGAATCAATGAATCAATGAATCAATGAATCAATGAATCAATGAATCAATGAATCAATGAATCAATAAATCAATGAATCAATGAATCAATGAATCAATGAATCAATGAATCAATGAATCAATGAATCAATAAATCAATAAATCAATAAATCAATAAATCAATAAATCAACGAATCAATAAATCAATAAATCAATGAATCAATGAATCAATGAATCAATGAATCAATGAATCAATGAATCAATGAATCAATGAATCAATGAATCAATGAATCAATGAATCAATGAATCAATGAATCAATGAATCTATGAATCAATGAATCAATGAATCAATGAATCAATGAATCAATGAATCAATGAATCAATGAATCAATGAATCAATGAATCAATCAATCAATCAATCAATCAATCAATCAATCAATCAATCAATCAATCAATCAATCAATCAATCAATCAATCAATCAATCAATCAATCAATCAATCAATCAATCAATCAATCAATCAATCAATCAATCAATCAATCAATCAATCAATCAATCAATCAATCAGTGAGTCACAGTAACGCAGTGAGTTTGTTATTTATTCTTGCTGTTTTGACGAGATGGTTTAGTCAAGAAACAAAAATTGTCCTTTCCGTTACTGCAAATTTCGCCCCAGCTGGCAATAATGCACATTGGATTTTTCCACACATGCACTCACCATGACGATGAATAATGAAATGAGTTAATTTAATTACTTAATGGTATTTGTCAACACATAGCTCCCGCAGCCTCGCATTTGGAAGCGGCGGCCGGAGCAGCACAATTAGCAAGTAATCCTGAACGAAACCTTGTTGACGTACGACTGATGAAAAACGGTTAAACAACAACAAACAAAAACAGTGCGCCTGCTATGACTCTTTCAGTATCAGCATCAGCTTCAGCATCCATTTATAACATCCACATAGAGAATAGAGTTCCGGTGCAACCAGCCACAGAAACTGTTTACAGTTAAATGATGCACTTTAGTGCGTGCAGCTCTTCCCATAATGTCGGTGTGTTGTATAGAGCGAACGAAAACTAGAGATGTTACCCTTCCAGGCATATACATACATATAACATAACTGCATTCCTGTATTTGTTGTTGGCCATTATTATGTCATCATATTATACTATACATGTATATGTATAGCTGATGCCTCATATAATGGTATAAGGCTGATGTGGAACGGATGTTATCAAACACACAAGGAATCCGTGTGTGGCATAACATGAGGAACCATTTGAGCGGGATAATTGCATTGAAATGCTAACTATTACGCGAAAATCGCACAGAAAGCCCATTCATGAGGCTGGCTGCTGCCTGCTGCAGTACGATTCGTGGAAGAGTTTATTTAGAATTGGCCTTGGCCAGGAAGAATGCATTAGAGGTGAGTTTGGAGTATAGGTTAGTATGCGAGATCCTTTCGCGCTATGCCTACCACCACAGCCACCATTTGAAGGCTCTACATTTGGGCATGTATAGGAGGTTAGTTTAATCATTTGGAAAATGTGTGTGGATTTTTTGATTTTTGTATAGATTTGTTGTTGGTTTTTTTTTTCATCCTTTCATGGGGAGTGTGGTTGATGTTTATTCTGGAAATCGTGTGTAGCTGCAATATGTTGCAAAGTGAAATATGCGTTAATTGGAAACTGAAGCATGTAAAGCTCAAATAACAATTCAATTAAAATGTTTGTAATTTTGTTATTTAATTTATATCTAAAATTGTAGATAGAATATGTTCGACATTTTTGTTTTCGTTTAATTGATTTGTGTTTTTTACTAAAGTAGGTTTAAGGTGGCCGGGGGTGTGTTTCTACAGTAGATTACTTTGAGTTAGAAAATTTGCCCACCCAAAACATTTCAACAAATGTAAAATGTAAAACAGAAAATCGCAAAATTGAATGTGGAGGAATTCAGGATGTGCGCAAGGATTCACTTGATTCGATCAAACCTGGAATCTTAATAAGTTATGGGAGTACGCTGCACTGAAAATAATTCTCATATCGAGATCTTTAAAAAGTTTAAAGTGACTGAACTGGTTAAAATCCTTAAACATCAGCTAAACGCGTTGCAATTTTTCTGTAAAAATTACCCAAAAAGGTGTCTCTGTCAAATTGGGAAAATTTACATAAATTCTAAATTTTGTTCTTGCCTATTTTCAATAAGGGCGGGTTGATGTTAGAATGAAATGAAACAAGCTGTGTGCGAAGTATTGACAAAGTTCTTCTTTTATTTGAAAAGTTTATGTATGGAATCATCTTTCAAGTGTCCGCTTCGGCTTCGTTCTGTAGCACGGATAGAGTGGTCCAATTTTCAATGCCTCTTCCGCATAGTTCCGAATGAATTTGAGCAATGGTCTGTGTCATGCATAGATCGTTGGATTGTGGTCTATTCGTATAATAGACTTTCAGCTTCGGGAAACTCCACAAGAAATAGTCTAGTTTTGACCAATTTATGTCGCCTTGTGCGAGGTTACCTTACCCCCAAACTGTTCATGCAGGATATCAATCATGGCGTTCCTTATGTGGCACTAAAGGCCGTCCTGTTGGATCCAAAAAAAAATCCCCTTTGTCGCCAAAGATGATTTTTTGCTATTCCAAAATTGAAATCTATTTCCAATTGCTACGAAGCCCAGTGAGCGAACAAAAGGTGCTGTCTATGGTAGTGAAATTTAAGCTTGTGGGTAAGTTGGATATAGTACAGGGGATAGGCCCAAGTCCAGAAGCAAAAATGTACCAAGTTGGAGTGTGTAGAAGGCCGATTTCTTAAATACAGCAATGAATCGATGGTCTCGGATTCTGCTGTAGGTACACTTGTATGGACTGCTTCAACATTCTAGGCCGGTCTTGCTTATCTTTGACGTTCGAATGTTTTCAGATTATAGTTACTGAACCGATTGGTTTGCTAATATTTGGCCACCAAATGTTGAAGAGTTGGACGTTGAAGTTTTATCGCCTGTACGTGTTGTCCCATCGTGTATCTTTCCATGGTGATTTGGCTTCAGTAACCTAATCAAAAACAACATTTGACAGATGTCACCAAAACAACATGACCGCTATCGTGTTTATTTGTTTGGTACGCTTTTAAGCCTTAACTACTCAACCGATAGGCTACTACTTTTTATCCCGAAAAATAGGCAGGGATATCAGTTTAATATTTTCGTCGAGCATATTAACTTGGCCTCCCGAAAAAATGTGCTGGTTTATCCTAGTTAAAAATGAAAAGAAAGATTAAGGTCTTTCGCTTTTATAACTCGAGTCATGTTATATCACTTTCTTGAAAACCAATTACCCTACTTGACTTTCTCAGCAGCATTCTCAAAAAAAAATACTTCTCCTTTTTCCTTTTCTACATCATTTTTTGTGTTAAATAATTATGTTTCCAAAACAGATAGATACTGACACCGTTGACATATACTGGAATTTTAAACGTAATTACTTGCAAACCCGCGCTTTAAGTACTATCTTTTCATCAAAAATTCAATTCGATACTTCAGAATTCAAGTGTTGGCATCCAATTAACTTGTTATCTTATAATTTTGAACTTGATAGCTGCCACGAATAACCATCATCACATTGCCCAAAATGTTGTGTGACTCCGGTCTGCCATGAAAAAAAAAACGAAAAGAAAATGGTTCCTTATTGAAAATCCATTAAAGAGATTCCCTTTTTCCTCCTATAATTTGCTTTTCTTTATTTTTTTCTTTATTTACTAAAAAAAAAACCTATCATTTAATTTTTCAACAGTATGGTGTCTTCGGACTGAAAAAAAAAAAATGCTGGCGACACGATGGGCGCCAAACGTGTTCTTTTTAAATTATTTCCTCCAATTATCTACAGCTGTGCCACACTGCAAAGCAATATCAGTTTCACTGCCCCCTTATACTCAGCCTTGAAAAAATGATAGGAATAAAAAAAAAATCTCCATAACTTGTCCCCACAAAAAAAAAAAAAAAAAAAAAAACAGCTTCTAACAATATCCTGTTGTCATCCTTATGACAGTCGCAACAAAAACAACAACAAAATCAAAATGGACAAATAGAAAATACATACAACATTTTTTACTAAAGCAAGAGTATCTTTAGAGTGTGCAAATAAAATTGTTATTCCCGCAAATAAAAAAGATATAAATTCCATTTATGGCCAAATTTTCATAACAACCATTCTATATCAACACTATCACATCGATTGGATTTTCTTTTTTGGTTCAAAAGTAAATATCTTTGGGTATCATAAAATATTATGACTTTTTGTTGTTGGTGTGTGTATCCAAAGGATAACTTTATTTACAAAGCAAAAGTACAATTTTCCATTTTTTTTTTATATTTTTCACACACAATTGAAGTTAAAATGACAATTGAGATTATTTATTCTATAACCTTTATACTCGCACATACAAACATATTTACGGTGGGCGGCCGACGCGGCGGTTGTGAAAAAGGATACTCGCTTAGAAAACTGAATCCTTTTTTTTTGCTTTCTTTTCAATGCGCCTATTTTATGTTTTGGGGCTATGGTACTAAGTATAAAATTTGGCGAACAAAATATTCAGCACAAAAGGATAGAAAAAGGAAAAAAAAAATAAATTCAAGACACAACACCATCAAAAAATAAAAAGGACCTCCTCGTAGTACACAACAAAAAGATAGTGTTGACCTCGAATATTTTTTTTTTAGTTTGCCCTGTTGCTTGGGGCATTATTCTCTATAAAATTCCTTCTCGCATTTCTTTGTTCATTCATCCAGCTAAGCGCATTGTCACCGTTGCTTCCTGTTTTTTCCACTTTTTTTTTTATAAAAATCAAAAACAACGACAAAAAAATTAGGCAACGCTTTAGAAAAGAAAAATATAAAATTGAAGCGAAACAACACAAATGGTCATACAATCTTTGCAGGCTCAACATTTTCGTTATTGTTTGAGTGCATTTAATGGCTTTGATAGTCAACTATTTTTATTCTTGCCATGGCATGGACTTCCTGGTCTAAGGGGGAAGTATTGGTTTTGTGAAATTTGTTGATAGCAATATTTTTGACATGTGTAAGTAAGTAGTCATAGTTTAATTGCAAATATTTCACATATTTCTAAAATATTATAAAAGTCTTTCATTTTTAAGAGATGTTGTTGAAGTCTTCTTTACAGACTTTAGTAAGGTATTTGACACCCCACCTTCGGCCTCGAAGCTATATTCTTGCTATGTATTTTGTCTTGTAGATGGAAAGTTGTTATTTCAGCATTAGTTTCAGATCTGCCCTCTTAAATAAATCTATTTCAACTTCTTTTCAAGGTCCCTCAAGGTAGCCTCTTAGGACCTCAACTTTTTTTCGTATGAAATATTTATCATTCATCGTTATTTCCATGTCTCAACTTAAACCGTCTTCTCACATTTTTATAGAAACGCCTTGAAGCTTAATATTTTTAAAGGACAGTCAATCATTTTTCTTTACGAAAGTCTTGAGGTGTGGCAACACCAATTTGAATATGTCAAATAAAGCATAGTTATTTCGTTCTCGGAACGTTTGGTGATTTGTCTTTTAGAAGTGAAGCACCATCTGGAGTCATCGTGTTCACTTGTTTTTTTTTTTTCAATTCAATGTAGTCTCACCTCACTACAGGACGAATTTTGCACAAAGACAAGCGGATTTCCACAAAAACTGTTTTTGGGTAAAAATTGGGCATGTTGACACGGATTCAGTAGAAGAACGTAAAATGGTCGATTGCACAATCATTCCCTGCCACTATAAGTAATGCAAGCTCTGAAACATCGGTGTACATAAGTACATTTCCGAGGAAGGGTCATTCATGGTTAGTTCCTGTTTTGGCTCCCAGTTTTTTTTTTCCCCGCAGTTCAAACATAAAATGCAATGTTCGAGCCATGGTGATACGTTTTTGAAGATACCTCAAACGGAGTGGATAAAGTGCTTCCAAAATTGAAAAGTGTGTCAATGTGAATGAAGAAAATTTTTATCTCAAAACTTAAGACGCAACCAGCCAGTTTAATAAACCCATATTCATTGTGGAGCCAATTCGCAAGACCAATATTCGTCCTCTAAGTGACCCAGATCACTCAACTTTTGGGGGCCTGCTTCTTGAACATTTATGTATTAAGTTTGGTATCAAAAGCAACACACTCACGTCTCAGGAATAAAGAGCTTTCAAATTCGTTTCTTGAGATTCGCCTTTGTTCCTCTCCCCTATCGTTACCTCTTCCACTTCATAACTTGAGTACCCTGCAAGACGAAAAATTCTCGTCATGCATTAGTTACTCGTTCAGCCAAATAAAAAGGCGTAGATATCACCCTCAACCAAAATGGATGAACATTTTAGAAACTGAAATCGTGAGCCTGAGCAATACAAACAAGCCAGGAATTTCAGCCAAACTTTCCAAGGTCACCTTCGATCTCTACAGTTCTGATATTAATATTGAATTTAAGTAGTACTGGACTGCCACGTCGAGGGTTCTGGGTTCGATACCTCACTTCAACTAAGTTTTTTCTCAGGTACTGCTTCTTGCGAGAAGGTGAAAAATCGTCCAATAAATCTTGTCATAAAAATGTACGCTTGGGGCTGTTGTGCCAAAATGGAAAACGGATCATTCAAAATTTTCTGACAGTAATTCTATAAGGACCTGACAGGACGACAAATTGCATAACGCGATTCCATTCCTTTTTGGTTATCATATCAATCAGCAATTACATCCAACCTAACAAAAGTTGAACAAAAAATTTATGCAACTTGCACTCCGGGGAAAGTGAAACAGGATACACAATCTAAGCCCCAGATAAAACTCTGCTAATACCTATACCTATTCAACACCCACATTCAAGGCTCTCCTTCTACATATGTATATGTATTTAATTATTTTTATTGCACCCCATATACCTAGTTACTGTACGTATTGTTGTGCCTATCTTGTGAATAGTCTTTTGTGTGTGCGTGTGTGTTAACATTGTTTTTGTGAATGAACACAGGATGTCCGACACAAACCATTCTACATTCTACATGCATGCAAAAGCATAATATGTTGCAAAGTCCTTATCTTTGTCACAGCAATGTTTCTATTATCACATTCAATGTTATTGCTTCAATGAATATTTGTTATAAAAGACCTATTGTGCATACATAGGTATATTTTTATACAAAAGGACGAGTGGGAGATAGGTAAAGTATTCGATAATAACCAAACCAACCTACGACGACCGACGACGACTACACAATATTCAATCTCCTCTCTTAGGTGTTTTGTTATGATACCCTCAGGACAAGCTCTCAATATTCTATTATCCGGAAACTAAAGTACTGTTTTTGCTTGAGTATTGTTATTGTAACAAAAAGCTTAAAAAACCATTCACATGCAGAGAAGTGCATCATGCACATCGTTTTTGAGATAGCTCGGTGATGCTTCCTGTGCCTTTGCCCATTGCCTTTGCGTTTTCAACTGTTGGACTGGACAATAATATTCCAGAACAAAACATCTGCAAGCAGCACTTTTAATGTTATACGGTCGAAAGGATGTACGTATACATGCTAAAAAAGGAAAAAAATACTAACAGAAACAGTCACACAGTCACACAGACACACTGTCATATTGTCGAGGCTCGAGGTTAACCTCGAATTGGAATCGAAATGGAACGTTTTTTGAAATGGCGGAGCGGACAAATACCATACAAAAGTACCTAGTGGGTTTGGCACATACTTTGTCGAGAAATTATTATCTGAAAGTAATAATATCTCCTCTCAGTGTTTTCCAAACGAGTAGCTCGAAAATGTCCTTTCAGCTTTTACAGGATGTGTATACAATGTGAGATCCTGACAAAATGCCCACTACACACCACACCTATTATAATGGACTTGTTATTGTGCATCCTTGCGTGTAGTCTGCCTAGTGCCTATATATTTTTGCCACCTTTTGGTCTAACGAATCCAATATAATATCGTATCGATGCATGTGAAAATGTATCTGTAACTGCAGTTGATAAATACACAGGACGACACAAAAAAAAAACATTCACATCTCCCAAAAGGATTCATCACCGAGAGAATGTTGGAAATAGGATTGGTTTTGTACTAAGGACGAAACCGACAACTATGAAATGCATTATAAGTGTCCATTGCACCATTTAATGAGTGCAACTTGTCTAGCTTCAGGGCACATGAAAGCCCCCAATGGAAATATTGTGTCTGCTTTCTGAGGCCTGATATCAATTGACCTGTATTGTTTTTTTTTTTTTTTTTTTGTATATTTATTTTTAAGTTCCTGTATATGTCCTGCCCTGCAAGCTGTCGTTGTCGTCATTATTGTCGTGTTGTTTGAGATTCTCCGAGAGAGTGGGGGGTGTCCGACTCCGAAGTCCGTCCGATGCTTAACTAGAAAAATAGGTCAAGAGATTAGAAATGCGCACTAATTGATGCAATATTGTATGCAAAAGAGAATGCTTAATTGATGTCCTGTTTGATTGGAGACTTAAAACTAAACTTAATTGCTATATCAATATAATTAATGGATTTACATAGGGTTTAACGCCAAACATGCAGATGCCAATATAATTGTGTTTACATTTTAAATGCTCTTGACGGTATGGATTGTTCCTTGTCCCAGGGTGAGTTACAAGGACATATTTCCACGATGGAGAAGATGCTTTTTTTTAGGGGTGTACAGTACATGAGGGAATGAGAATGACGTTTTTAGATTATGTGGCATGATGCTATGTTGAAAAGGAGGGAGAGAAATTGAATCCTGCAAATATTACCACTTTGTTTGGTGTTGTCTTCAAGAATTATTATTCACAATTGCGTTATGGAGAGTAGGACTTACGAAAATTGTCCTTTTTATTTCGCTTGATATGTATTTATAAATAATCCTTAAATATTATCTTCATAAATGTTTCTTATGTAATGCGAATGTGTGTTTGTTTCATTGTTAGGCTTTCACGCCTTTTCCACTCAACAAATCGTTTTTGTACACGCATTGTCAGGAGTATACAGAAAAGGACATATTACGTACTGCTCCCGAAAGAAAAAAATGGTTAAAATTAAATATGTATTCATTAAATTTTTACAACAAGGTATATTATATGGTTTTTGTGCTTTCATAAAAAGTGGGTTTCAGCCACGCCCGAAAAATAAAAATTTCTTTCCAAACACAAGCTTCTTAGTTTCGACTAAGCGACGCATAAATTTGAGCTTCTGGTTTTTATATGTGTACTATTTATTTTAAAGTTTTTTATAGTTTCTAATGAAAAGTGGGTGTCAGCCACACCCGAAATCAATTTTTTTGTTTTCATACACAAGATGTTTATGTACAATACTAATGTCCATAAAATGTAAGGCTTTTCGCTCAAACAGCATCGTTATTTTATAAAAAATAATATTGATGGTTTCGTATGAAAAGTGGGCGTCAGCTACGCCCAAACTGAAATATTATGAAATACCAAAACCAAAAATTATATATACCAAACTTTAGCTTTCTAGCTCAAAAAGCTGCTTTTTACTATGTTTCAAAAATTAGACTCCAACGAGGAAATTTCGAAGTGACTACAGCGAAATAAAAATATTTTTAAAAAATTTAGAACTTCTTACTTTTCGCAATTTTTCTAGACTTTAATATGGTCGTTTGATCCAACACTCTTTTGCATGGGTGTTTTCCTATCCCTCCGGGAATTTAGTTAATACCTTATGTCGGTTTCCGCATCTCTGGCAATGTGTGTAAAAAACTTAAGGTTTAGAAGTTTTAAAAAGTAGGATTTTCAAAAGCTCATCCACCATTGCTCTGTAAAATCTTAAAAATAAGGGTTGTTTTAGTATGGATGTTAATACAGTAGACGATCGATAAAGTGAACAAATAAAAATCAAGTAGTTGAAGCTCGGAAGTGTATCTTGGTGTGTATTGAATAAATGGCAATGTGATGAAATTAAATAAGTATAAGATCACAATAGTAAAAAAAACCTAATGTTAGAAGCATTATCCTTAACTTGTCATCATATATGATAACACTCTGTCTGATTGTGTGTTATTAACCAAAACATATTCAATTTTCCAAGGCTTCTATCACCTACATAATCCAATAGATATGAATGACATTTTGAAATTATTATTATTGAGGCAAACCACACAAAACCAAACAACATTTTCGCCTAGCGTCGTCGCCTACGCTCGTCGCAAAGCTACCAAAGTGCCAACGCAATAAGCTAATCAAAGTAATGTTATTCAATTCAGTAACAATGCCAAGCGTGTTCATTTAGGTTAATTAATTTTCCACCTTTACCTACAACAGCTACAAGAGTTGAGGTTTCATTTCATAAAACCTTTCGACTCATCCTTGCAGATATTCTTCGTAACAAACACAATCTCATTCCAAAAAAAAAAATGTGCCTTTAGTTAAATGAAATGGAAGAAATTAATTGCTGTTGCAGAACAAAAATATATAAGGACACACAATGTGCCACACACACTTTTTGAAAGAGCCAAAGTTTTTCACCACACCTTATACATTACCATCATCATCATCTACAACATCAACATCATATCCTTCCAACAAGAAATAGCTTCTATAATGTGTGTATATGTGTATAGTCAACGATGCACAATAAGCACGAAGTTCTTTTGTAGAGACATAAGGACACGAAGCACACATTGTTGAAACATGAATTCACAGGGAGTTAATTAAAATACCTACTTCAAGGACACACAACACCTGCAAAAAGCAAAGAAAAAAAAATTAGAAGCAAAAATGTGAGGAAACAATCAAAAATTAATTTCTCATGCTTATAACTTATCACTTTTACACACACGAGGAGATGAAGGATATACATATTTAGATACAAATTTATAACAGTAAAAAAACGCACATGTGTGACACCACCATCACCTATACGTAATTGAAATATTGGTTTACATTTTTTTTTTTTCAATTGATTTTAGCATACCATCCACTTACGATTGGAAAATTTCAAGGAATTAATTTACGAGGTCCTTTATGTTATAGGTTTTCCCTTTGATATTTTCATGAATTTAATTTTATTAATAAATTATTTCCTTGTGTGCTTTTAACATAATACATTGCGGTCTTCAAAAATCCCCACAAATTCTTGGAAAATTTTCTATTTCTATGAACATTATTTGAGCATCTCTACGTAAACATTATAGGAATATTTTTGGGGAATGGGAAAATTAACATTTTAATGTATTTTATTTCCTCTACGGGTTTGGCACAATAATTTGAAGAATTTGTTTAAATTTCAATGTGATTGCTAAAAATTAAGTCAAAAAGGTTCTGAAAATGGGGACCACCCCTAGTCTCTATTCTCTAACCAACATGATATTATGAGGGTCATTTTAAAGTTTTAATTTAAGTTTTATCATTCAAATTTATTTTACCTTATGTATGTGCCGTTTGAAAGGATATTGGAAAGGACCATCAAAAGAATAAAATTTAATTTTGATAGGGTTTCGGAGAAAATTTTATCACACATTTTATATGATAAACATTATTTTTGATGGTTATCATTGCTGGGGTGTAGAAATAATGTCAAAGGCTCAAAATTACCTAAATAAATTCATGGATCGCTTCCAAAGACAAATTGATGTTAAATAGTATTTCAAAGATTTAAATAATGAATTTAATGAATATCTTAATTAGGTAGAAATTGGTTGTTTTTAAGCTTCACTTTATGGGGGATGTGTTTGTCACGGATAGTCTCGGAAATTATTGATCCGATCTTGGTCAAATTTATTTAATAGCGTCCCTTTGTTTAATGGTAATGTTTATCACTTTTTGTCATGTGTAATGGTGCGAATTGTTTGGAGTTTCTGTGGCAACATCTTCCATCAAGACTTCACACAACAGGCACATTATCACCATGGCCAAAATGAGTGCTGCTTTTTCTTTAAAAATAATTTTACGGAGGATTACTCATCGTAACTCTATTTATTATTAATAGAGATGTGTTTGTCACGCATAATCTCGGAAATTGTTGATCCGATTTTCGTCAAATTTATTTAATATCGTCCCTTAGTTTAATGACAATGTTTATCACTTTGTGTTTGTAAGGTTGTTATTATGTTTCGAGCTTGTGTGGCAATAGCTTACATCAAGACTTCACACAGTAGGCACATTATCACCATAGCCAATGTATTTTTTTTAATAATAAGTATCGGGCTCTTAAAGGGTTCCCAATACCCATTTAATGAAATAACACAAAACGAGCGTTTAGAAAAATTTTATAGGATACAAAAATGGATGTGGATGCACATTGGTTTTGACTGTCTGTTATCATAAAAGTAAAGCATTCCACTTTGTTGTAGTGCTGCTGTACTTAACAGTTCTCCTGTTATCAGGTTTGAGGGAAGTTTGATGTTCATTCCTAGTCATGTGAGTATCACGAATAAATAGTTTCAGGAAAGGAATGTATCTGACTGTTTCGCTGACGCATTTTTTTGAAAATAGCGATATAATGCCCCACCGTAGAATGTTGTCATGGTTAGAATTGCATGGGCTTGTCATATACATACTGCCGTTGCAATTCCACGTACGATCCATATGGTTCTGAATCTGGGAGTGGACGTGAAAAGCTGAAGATACAATCATCAGTAAAACAATTAGGTGGAGTCTCAAACAAAAAATATTTGATAAAGATAAGGAGGCGAATAAAGTTGGTGTTAGAACGGAGCCTTGGGGAACACCAGTATTTATTTAATTTGAACACTTCATTCCATTTTTGTACTGTCAATGCTTCTAAAATAAAACAGTAGATGCTCTTTATAGTGAACTACTAGAAATAAATCTGCTTATTGTATCTACGTAGTTTACGATATCGTGTGAAAGATTTCCCAAAACTTGAATTTGATCGAAATCCCTGTAATTTGGTGACAGCTGTTATGTAGTTATTTTTTCTTAAAGTATTCTGTGGAAAAAAAAATTGTTTCAACTTTTTCGAGATTCACTAATTCAAACATCCACTGTATAACATTAAATTAAATTTTTTGTGGTAAATTCAACCGAAAGACTTTGGTGTTTTAGCTCCTAAGAAGTGAAATTGATCAATCTCTTTATGCTTAAAGGTTTCTACACTTCAAGGTCAAATGAGGGACACATGGACAGGATATGGCTAGCCAACCAAATCTTGATTGATATCCCTTCAATCAAATTTGTATTTAAGCTTTTGCTTAACCAATTAACCGAAAAGAGGGTATCCTTTGATGGCTACATAAATTTGTTTAGAAAAATTCACATTCACATGATTATTTGTTCCGTGAAATGTTTCCATTATTTCGTTCACCCGTTCGTTCACTCAGACATCTCTCACCAGTTTCACATTGTATCAATCAGTTTGCCTGCCATTTCTTCCAAAAGGAGTAGTCAATCTTTAAGGAATAAAGGTAACCTAAGCCGAGTAGCCTATTACTTATTGGGCATGTAAAAATACACCATATCTTTATATCTATATGTGGTTCCCAGAGAGTCCTAGATTTCAGTTCAGTGTGATGGATGGATAGATAAGGTGTTGTACATCCAATATCTCACACAACATCACATAATGAATGTTCACAGTTGCGTGATACATTTCAAATGGCATGGATTTTCCCAAGCGATCACAAAAAAAAATCCAACAATCCAACTAAAATGGAAAACGAGAGTCCTGATGAAGAACAAAATGAAAATGGAAAAGTTCACTCCTTTCTTGACTGCTTGTGTCGTTAGTTCAGCCTCAGAAGACGTTTTTTTTCTTTCATTTTAACGTAAGTAATTTGATTGTGGGAGAATGAGACACGTTTTGAGTTTGTGTGAATTGAGTTGTTGTATTAAACAGGACCAAGAAGGTGTGTGTTGTTGGTTCGGTTACAATCAAATGAAAGTTTTTTTTATATTTAAGATTTTGCTACTTTCCATTAAAAATAATTTACTTTCTTTTCACGAAAGTCGAGAAAAATTGGTCTTTTTTTTAAAGGTTACTTTTTCTTCATTTCAAGAAAAAGGATGTTTCTGTACAATATTATTTTCATATACGAGTTTGCCAGTTAGCTAGTATTATGTAGAATCAAAAAAGAAAAAAGGAAACACTGGAAGAGGAATAAAAATAAAATTCCGCATGATTGATTGCCTAACTAAAATGCTACGATAGACCTCTCTGCACTCACATACTCGAACAGAGGATTCGTTTCCAAAAAGAAAAAAAAAAGGATGGTATTTTAGTATGCAGCAGATGTAACGGTGACTCGTTGAATTGCTGGGATGAATTCGTGGACCTCGGGGTGTGCTTCTTCAAAATAAGTTGTTGTCGTCGTCTTCACTTACATACCATCTTTAATCATGAATTCACTTTTTTTTCTATCTCTCTCTTTCTTTCGAAGTAGTGAATGTATCATCCCTGAACGAGGTCATGAAAATAGAAATTTATTGATGGTGAGAGATATAGCTTCCTGCACACTAATAAAATGGCACACTGAAAGGATATTATTTTTTTTTGTATGTGAAAAAACGTGAACAATTTTCACATAAAGGTAAAGAAAAATGTTCGGTGAGAGCTTTTGTATTGAACTGCCTTTTGTCAAGATTCATTATACAATTGGTACAAAGCCGCGGAATCTTTTAAAAGGATAACATGTGTGACTACATGCTATTTGGGCTCACGAAGTTTGTCAGATAATTTTATTTTATTACTCTAATATTGTAATAAAATTTACACAAAAAAAAAAAACCTAAAGGATGTTACAGTAAATAATGTCGTTAGAGACTGAATTATTTCCTATTGGAAACGTGTGCGTCCCGGAACGTTCGACAAAAGTTATAACTTAATAATAATCTAAGTTGAACTATTTAATATTGAAATTATTTAACTTTGAGAAAAGCTTAGGTTATTACTTAAACTTTATGTATATTAATGTGATAATGTTATTAAAGGTTATTTATTAGGAATACGGCTCTCGGTTGAAGTGAGAGAGGACGAGCCTGCCTACTGCTGTCATATGCGTGAGAGAAAAGGAAGCTAGACAGAGTGGCGCCGTAACGCGTTACGTAACAAAGCGAATTACCCTCCCAAAAGAAGTTATCACTTCAAAAACGGAAAAAAGGAATCCTTTTAATTCTAGCGGTTGGTCGTCAAATTTACTTGCTTTTGGTCCACATCACAGGGAAAGATCGGTACCTGAACCGAGTTTCACACATTAAGTTGAACATGATCCTCTTCTACTTTGTGAGCTTTTAAACTAATTTCAATCCAATTTCAATAAAATTTCAACCCAATTTCAACCCAATTTCAATCCAATTTCAACCCAATTTCAACCTGATTTCAACTCAATTTCAACCCAATTTCAACCCAATTTCAATCCAATTTCAACTTATCTCAACCCAATTGCAACCCAATTACAACCCAATTTCAACCCAATGTCAACTCAATTTCAACCTGATTTCAACTAAATTTCAACCCAATTACAAGCCAATTTTAACCCAATGTCAACTCAATTTCAACCCAATTTCAACTCAATTTCCACTCAATTTCAACCCAATTTCAACACCATTCCAACCCAATTTCAACCCAATTTCAAAACAATTTCAACCCAATTTCAACTCAATTTCAACTCAATTTCAACTCAATTTCAACCCAATTTCAACTCAATTTCAACCCAATTTCAACATAATTTCATCCCAATTTCAAAACAATGTCAACCCAATTTTAACATAATTTCAACCCAAATACTACCTAATTTCAACCCAATTTCAACCCAAATCCAATCCAAATGAATCCCATTTCAACCCAATTTTTACCCGATTTCAACCCAATTTCAGCACAATGTCAAGCGTGACGTCCTCTGTGTGGCACAAGGCGTCATCCTGATAGAACAACTTGTCGTTTTATTTCATATAGTTCCAGTTGGACTAAAATTTTGAAGTTGACTGCATCGTGTTGTGCTGTATACTTTCATGCACCTTGGCGATGTACTTCACTAACGACGAAGGATTACTTAATAGTTTAACTTAACATATTGATTTGGTATCATTAACTGAATAATAAACAATGTGACAGATGCCATCAAAACAACATGGCCGCCACAGGCCGCCATAATCTACCCGATTTTTAAGGACAACTATCTTGCATTTGTATTTTACCTTGTTGTGAGTCCTACACATTTTATGTCTGAAGTCCGTACGTGGCTCCAATAGTCCATGTTAAGATAGCTTTCTTCTTTTTCTTTAAATTCAATGTTCCAATTAAATCTTTTAAATGGTTAACTTTTAAAAAAGAATTAAAACAAAATGGCTTTCCAATTATTTCGTGTTTGCAAAACAGACTATGTAAACTCAAACATAAGCGAGAGCTACAGTACGGTTGCAACGAACTGTTGGATACCCTATTCCCCATATTTTTGTATGTGCATGCGTCTGCCTCCCGCAAACAGCTGATGTTTCAGAAACAAAATTCTTCTTTAGCAGACAGAAAAAAATTCAATAACATTAATTTTATGCGGTGTGATGTTCAATTAGTGCTGGTGCAATAAAAAAAGGAGTGCGCCACGCCCAAAGTTAAAACGTTTTATTGCCAAGGCAATTGTTATGAGCTCAGTGATATTCAATTTTATTCTTGCAGATCGATTTGAACAAAACAAGACAAAACTTAAATTTTTAAAAATTAGATTTGGAATGGAAATAGCGATTATGGGTGTTTTTAACAATTATTGGACCACACTCTGCTACATAACCAAGGAATATAAATCCAAGTGTTCATCTGTTTACTTCAAAACTGCGATCGATAGTTAAAAAACGTTAAAAAAATCAATGCACTATACGACTTTTGACGGAAACGCCCCTTAAAAGTGGGCGTGTCTTAAAAATTTGATGCACTAACTGCACTTTTTTCAGTATTTATACATATGTGTAAGACTACAGCTGAATCGAGTAGTTTTTAAACAATCTTACCTGAACAAAGGTATTTTAACAAAATCACGCTTTTAAAAGTGGGCGTATTGAAAAAATTTACAAAAGTAAATGTAGAGATATATTTCTCAAATAACGAAAGGAAGGAAAAAGGTTTAAATTAAACATTGGAAATGCCTTAAATTCTTAAGGCTACGTTTTTCGTTCTTTCATGAAAAGTAGGCGTAAGCCACGCCCAAAATTCAAAAATTTCTTTTCATACACAAACCTTTTCGTTTTTATTAAGAGGCGCAAAATTTTGGCTTGCGGATTAATTATAAATACCGTTTATTTACAAAAACAATTTTTTTATAGTTTCTAATGAAAAGTGGGCGTCAGCCACGCCCAAAATCAATTTTTTTGATTTCATACACAAGATGTTTACGTGCCAGTAAGACCCACAAAATTTAATGTTTTTCGCTTTAATATAACAATTGTTATTTTATAAAAACATTATTGATGGTTTTGTATTAAAAATAGGCGTAAGCCACGCCCAAACTGAAATATTTTTATTTGATTGGAAGAAAGTTTACCTAAAGCTTACGTGTGCAAAATTTTAGCATTATGCTTTTATCGTAACTGTACAAAAAAACATAATTTAATTTTATTAAATTGAGGTTGTTCAACAAAAATGGCGATTGTGGGCGTGTTTGTGGGTGGATTTTACCGGTTCAAGAACTTAGCCTTACTCTTGAACCAAAGATTATATATGCCAAATTTCAGCTTTCTAGCTCAAAAATTGCGACCTCTAGAGAGTATACATACGGACGGACGGACGGACGGACGGACGGACATGGCTAAATCGACTAGGCTTTTGATTCTGAGTCAGAATATATATACTTTTCTATACCTAACGGTATTATTTCTCTTTGTTACAAACTCCACACCAAATACAATATACCCATTCTATGGAATAGGGTATAAAAAGGCCCATCTGAAGAAATATTCATATTGAATTTGACAACATCTGGTTAAGACGTTTCATTATAAAAGTTTATTTATTATAAACTTTTCACCACACCAACGCAAATTATTCATCCAAAAGAGTAATGATTACAGTTTTTTTTTTGTTTGTTCCTGAATACGACAGCTGCACTACAATACGGACCTGAACCACTTGTTGAAAAAGGATAACTCCTTCTTTCATTCATAAAACTACGTCACAATCGCAATCTTCTTTGACTACAAAATTAATGAAAATTCTGGTGGCATAAAATTTTCGCATATATTTCGGAATTAGTTTTCAACAAAATCGCTTTTCCTGAAAATATTCCAGAACAACACAAAATAAAAGAAAACACTAAAAACTATTAAGTTTGACTCAAACAATTAATCAAAAAAGAGTAAAAAAAAAAAGGAACCCTTTCCTGTTAAGAGAGAAATCGCTGCCTGATCCTGACATTCACTGTCGAGTGGCAATGTGGTAGTGTATATACCATCAACTTCAATACACCTACGAAATATATCAAGCATCGTTAATTATAACGAAAGAATGAAAATCACAGGAACAAGAAACAGTTGCAGGCATTCCTAGGAGTATGGTCCTTATTAATTTCATAGACTGCAATTATTCATTTCCGTCTCTAAGGATTTAAGTAGATTTTTTTTTATTTTTTTGTTTTGAATTTCAGTTTCTTAGAATTTTATCACTTTCTTTGGTTTTAATTACCTTTTTTCATTTTCTTGTGAAAATTATTGAAATAAAATTCACGGAAAGTCGCTCCTATCTCAATTCTCACTCGGAATTTGTAAGCACAATGTTCACACACCGTGATATGAAAAAACACTTCCAGGGAATCCGATGAAGAGTGCATTAATTAAGGAAAATTGTACATCACACAGCATTTGTTTCATCTTAATGTGGAATGTAAGTCTATGAATCTAACACAAAGCTTTTAATGATGATACATTTTTCACTTGAATGCCTGAGAACTTTCATTCACCATATGAAATTTCATTAAAATCCCATAGATCTTTTCATTATGAATGAGTTTCTGTAGAAAAGTGAAGCGAAATTAAATTCGTCTTTTCACTAGTATTTTGCATTCTGTAGCGTAAAAGGAGTTCACACAGCACAGTTCAAACAAAAAGAAATATTTTACTTAAAAATTCTCAACAAGATAATGTATGTGATTTACATTTTTCATTTAAATCTTAATTTTTAGAATATTTTGAGTGAAATGAAAAGAACGTTACCAGCTAACTTAACTGTGAATTCCACACCGTTTTTTTATTGGAATTTTCGTTTTCACTCGAATTATGTGTACCAAGCCTTTTATTTTGTTTGACGTTCCTAAAAAATTTTCCCATGTTGTTGGTTCGAAATTGGCGGGAAAATGTGTGCACAAAAATTATTTCACATAGAAATCGAAATTAGACACTACATTTTTGGGGCCTTGAGTATTTAATAAAATTTCCATAACCAAATTAAGTTACCTTTTAGATTCCAAAGTTTTTTTTTTTTTTGAAACAGAAGAAATAGGCCAGCTGACATTTACCTTCCACATTTTGCCAAGCTGTTGTCTTGTGGAAAATGTGACAGTATAAACATAAAGCGTTGGAATGTATTCACTTAGGTAATATTTCGGAGGAAATATTTTTCCACTTCTATTTCTCTCCTGTGAAAAAAATACTTTCCACAATTCTTCCCCGCCATATTTTTTTTTTTGATGGGAAAATCTTAAGGGAACTGGAAATAGTAAAATTTGTTGAAAACATTGTCTTGTTCAGGTAAAGGTATGAAACTTATAGGGGTGAATTTCAATGAAATTTAAATTTTCACTTGAACTAGGATCAAAAACAGGACATTTCTTTTTCAGTGCGTAATCAAATCTAAGCAACTATCTGCATTGTTTCCAAAAGAGGTCGTGTGAATTTCACGCAAAGTTTTTCATTTGGAAGTTTCAAGGCTCATACAAAAAATAATTTATTTCGTAAATCCTCCAAGCCCACCCATCAATCTGGTCATCATTTTCCAACTTAGAAAAAAAAACATACACATCCTCCAGTCCCGGGAATCTTCTGAAGAAGAAACAATCTGATATTTTCAGCCCTCAAATCCTGCTTCCTACCGAATTGTGACACACTAAACACTACTTCCACCAAATGTCCCCGCCACAAACCGAACGTTGTCAAAAACTTTTAAGTACTAACGTCATCATATGAGAAGAACTTCATCACCAAGTTCCAAGTAACGAACCATACTTCCAGTATTTGGAACGCAATGACGACGACGAAAGCGACGTCTAACGCCAATAGAATGGGGATTTTCTAACAAATCAAGTAAGGCTCTTCACCATCTTCTCATAAATGACAAAAAGGATATCAGAATTCTCTGGAAGTCTGTTCGGTTCGTGCAGTGAAAACACACACAACATGCATATAGAAATAAATATCCTTTTATCTACTACACATATTCAAAATAAATATCCTTGCCTTAGAGGAAAGGATATTAAGTGTATAATGATAAGATGCTTTTGCTTTACCTACTCCCTTCGCTTTGGTTGGATGCACTAAATAAGTTGGTGGATTAAACTTTTTAGTTTTGCTAATACACACACACACACCCACAGACATACTAACAAACAGAAAGGATGGAGCATAATTTTGTTAGGACAGGAATTTATTTAATATTCCGCAAAATTGCATCGCAAGTTAAACATAATTTGTCACAGATGTTTATTCCTCAATGCGCAAACATGCAGGATTCTCAAAATAGGATTTTCCTTAACACCAACTTTATACAACATATTATACTTTTTTTCCCTCTGTGTGCTTCCTTCTAATCTTCAAGGATCATTTTTTGTTTGTTTGTGTCGTTTTATTTTTTTTTTATTTATCTTTCTTCTTTTATATTATTTTGTGCTGTCGACGTTTTGGACGTGTGTTTACTTGCATGGCAGCATTAGCCAAGCAACCAGCTAAGCTTTGAATAATTCTTCTTGCTGACTCCTTTTCCTTATATAAGCCTCCTCCACCACCACCAGCATCAGCACCACACATACTTATGCTCCATGTCGAGTCGTCCTCTTTGGCTTCTTCAATGGGTGTGATATAGCATAGACCGGCAAGACGACGACCGACGACGACTTGGCTGTCAAACGGTTGGCTGAGGGGTAATCAGCACTTAAGGATTAGAACCCTAAGACGAAGAGGCTCTGAAAATCGTTTAAATATGTATGTGTGTGTGTGTGCAGTGAGTGTGTTAAGAAACCCTTGGCTAACTGCAAAAGAAGTAAACAATATTAAAAACCCACAAAATTTAGTGTGTGCCCACAATACAGCAAAGGCGACCGACGCCGAAGTCGACGTGTACAAAGGACGAATATTTATATATGGCTACACAATTTTTCGCAAGGATTTTCGGGAATAAATGCTTTTCTCTTTGGGTTTCGTCTTTGGGGAGACTACTTTGTGCATGGGTGGGTGGATGGTTGGATGATTGCATATTTTGGTCAAATGCAGAATTGCGAATTTGGAATGGGAAAGATCCTGATTCAGACTGATGGTCGAAAAAGTAAATGTGCGGCCATTTCTCATTTTATATAGCTATGTTGTAGATATAATGCCAACGTATGTAGTGAGTAGTTTGTGCCTGTGTGCATGGGCATCCCTCTGTATTTAGAGTTTTGTGGTTGAGCTTATGGCTTGTGAAATTGCCTTGGTTTGCAAGAAGAAATTGCGAGGGAACAACGAATGTAATCATGAAATTTACAAAATGACTAACGTGCATTTAAGGATTCGTGTTTTTTTTTTTGTGTTTTTGAAAGAGTTTTGAAAATATTTTTGAAATGTTTGTATACATTATTTTGCTGTTTTGTTCTTATTTTTGAAGTTGAAAGAAACTTTTGTTCATTTGTGTTTATATTCTGAGACAGAAGTTTTGTATATTTATGCAGTACAACTACTCTATACTAGTAAAAGGACGACGACGACGACGGTAAGGATAAGGATGACTACTACGACGACGACGTGGAAAATGCAAATACTTTTGAAATAGTGTTTTGATGTGCAGTATAGATGCATATAGATGTGTATTCATCGGTTATAGAATTGGGAAACATTTGCTTTTGGGTTTTGTTTTTGTTATAACAGGGTGTACTGTATCTACGTATACGTATATAGTGTGTAGTTGTAGAAATTCAAATTGGCTTTTTAGGGAAAATTGCATATTATAATGTGTATTTACTTTAACCATGTGGGATTTTTTTTTTTGCATTCTTTATTATTTTAGTAGAAAACTTTTCTGAAATATATTTCGTTTTTAACTGTTCATATAAGGTATTTTTTCCAAAAGCTTCTGCTACGTATGTATATAGGGGCCAGAGAAGGAATTGTATTACTTTAGGTATGTAGTATAAGTTAAATTGAGTAAAGGATTTGAAATATGGAAATGTTGTTTAGATAAGGCAATTTTATTCCAAAGTTAGCTTAGGATGTGAAATTTTCACCCAATTATGCCGAATTTTGTAACGTACAGATATAGAAATGTTAACATAAAGCACATCAGTTTTTGTTGGCCATTTAGATAGCCAGAAATATCTTTTGTGAAGGGTGATTTTATCCGGTTGAAAATTACAAGTTTGGAGCTGTTAGATGCAGCATTTAAAAAAAACTGCATTGTGAAAATTCAAAACGAGAGAAAAATAATGTCTGAATTTCAAATTTACAAAATTCCATCATGGTAGTCGTAATAAAGAGAAACGGGGTTGCAAAAGTTTTTCTTGCAGATACAAAAATAAATTGATCCTCCAACTTCATTAATTTTGTGAGAAATTGAATGTCCTTACGAGGACATTACATATTGAAAATGGAATAGGCTTGAAAATGTCAGACTATTCTTTGTAGTTCAGTTAAGACAGCACATATGTACTTACTATATGCTTTCGGTTTGTCTTAACTGAACTTCAATTTCAACATGTTGCTAATATTTCTTTACAAGTACAGGGTGTCCCAAAAGTAATGGTAGAACTAGAATTTAGTCTTTTCCTTTCAAAGTTTGATTAGTTTTGATTTTTTTAAATATCTATTCTATTTAGGATATACGCGACTTTTATAAAAAAAAAATTGTCAAAAATACTTTTTTCCAAAATGTTGAAATAAAATATTAATTTAAGCCAATTTGAAGGATCAAAACTATTACACAGGTTGATCAAAAAGCTGAAACAAATACTTAACAAAAATATCTTCTACTTCCACAATTATGTCTTAAATCAAAGAACAGTAACATATGAGATGACACTTCTGTTAATTTCAATTAATCTCTTAAAAAATATAATTTACAAAAGCAAAATGTCTATTGGCTTTAATCATTGACGCCCAGGATAGAAATAGTAATATAAGTCTAGATCCTTATAGTTTCAAGCAGATCACTTCTCAATTAAGGGACTTTATACAAAATGTTGTTGCACCCTGTATGCAATTTTTTTTATATACATACCTCTGAATAGCACCCAATTTTAAATTCGTTAAATTCCCCATTTTGAAATAACTTATGAAGATACATTTTTTTGATACAACCTGTAAGCTTACAATATAAATTGATCGATATAATTTCAAAGGATAAGAAAGAAGGGGGGTTGCGGGGTGCTGATGAATCCAAGAATGCTTCAAATGCATCTCACCCCATCCTGTCTATTTTTATATATTTTTTTAAAAAGAATTTCGCTAAAGTAGAAAGTATAGAGAAAACAAGTTCAAGATTCATACATTTTGTGAACACTAAAATCTACTGATTCCTCTAAAAATATGCAATTTTTGTTGAACTTTAATGAATCGATTGAAATCCAAAGCTTTCCTATTCAACTTATCAATACACTGCGTAGTTCAAAATTAAAAACAAACTTACCATTTTATCAGTTTTGGACACGGTATATCCTACAAATATGCAATATTTGCCAAAATTTATTCTTCGTAACAGGCGGATTTGAAAACTAGTTCATTAATATCATCTTACTTTTTTGTATAACAGTACTTCAAGCTGAATTCCAATCCAATTGTATGTAAAACCCAAACGTTATGATGTATGTTCCTAAAAGTATGCAATTTTTGACAAACTTTACCTCTCGAATTAGATGGAATATAATATGTATGTTTATTTTTAACTTAAGTTTAGCTTGTTTTTCCTGCATCTTTGAATCACCTAGGTTTAGAGCGTAAGCAAGAACTTAAATTTGTGAAACCTCCCAAAAATTTGCAATTTATTTGATAATTTGAAGTGATGTTTTTTTTTATTTTTACTGAGAACTTTTAGTTACGGTTTCAAAGTAAGTTTTAACCACAAGATGCCTACGATTTTGAAGAACCGCCACACGTTATCTCCTACAAATATGCAATATTTGAAAAAACTTTAATCGTCATCATGACAGGTGGATCTAGAAACCAGTTCATTAGTATTTTCTTCCTCGTCTTGTATCTTCTCAATTAAATACTTCCAAGCTGACTTTTCATACAAATTTTTGACCCAAACTTTAAGATGTATGTTCCTAAAAGTATGTGACTTTTGACAAAATATGCCTTGTAGAGCGAATTAATGGAACCTTATTTCTCCTGCATCTTTGAATCTCTAAGGTTAAGGGGGTAAACAAGATTCTTAAGTTATACACTTAAATTTTTGTATCCTCCTAAAAATATGCTATTTCTTTGATAATTTGAAGTATATTTTCTTATTTTTACTGGGAACTTTTAGTTGCGGTTTCAAAAGAAGTTTCAACCACGAGATGTCTTTGACATTATATGTAAATTCAAATGTAGTTTCAAGTCGAATAAAAATGGCATATTTCTATGAAATGAACCGTCCTCAAAATATGCAACGTTTTCTGAAATAAAATTACTTCGAGTAGATGCTTATTTTAATTTGTGCGACCGTTTCCACTTTTCTTTGCACCTTTGTATTAATTTCATTATTTTCAAGTAAAAAATATTAATACATATTTTTTGTTAAAACATTTATTGTTTTTTACTCCATTTGCATTTATTTGATAAGTTAAATTCTATGTTTTTTCTGTTGTTGTGGTTCAAGTCTAGGACGGTTTTTATCAGATTAAAATGGAAAGCCAAAAGCTACGATATAAACACACGTATATCAGCTGTTTGTCTTGCAATATGTTTTCTTGCTGTAGACGCAAACCTTTAAGTTTTTAATTTTTTGAAAAGCCTGGAAATAAAGTTCATCCTTAAAGCTATTCAAAGCACATGAGTAGGTACTGACTTTAAATAAAATGGAAATAATCTATAAGTACTTCAACCCAACATGTCCTTATGTCGTAGATTTTATTTTCATGCATTACCCTACATTCCATCGTGAATGCAAAATGTGGCAAGGATTGACTTGGCTACATCATCTTGGTCTTGATACGAACAAAAAAGTATTTTTTTTTTTCAATCTTAGCTTATTGCAGACTCTTCCGTGTAAATACATATTTCCAGGAAAAAATAGAAAAAATGTGTCATGGTTTTAGATTTATATTCAAAATGACGATAGGTATTGTGTACTTATACCTAAAAAAACACACACACACATAGGTACCCTCATGACATCCTTTTGCTCTGATTCGTGTCTTCTTCTTTTTTTTTATTTATTTTTGTCTGACTTTTTTTTTTGTTCCTTTTTTTTATTATTATATTCACCCTAGTTGCATGCATATCCTGACATGATGTCTCTCAATATTCGTGTGTTTGTAGCGGTGTTTTCTATGATTCTGGGATGGAAATTTTTACATGTTAAACCGATGCAATAACATGAGATAAAACTGACTTTTCCATAAAAGCTAGTGGTGTTTTTGAGCTTGTTTTTGGCAGGGGATTATGCAGAGATTTTGGAAAAAAAAAATAAAACAAACCTGTGAGGCTTTAGATTGAAAGGAGAAGAATGAGGAAATACTCCCCGAATTTCCTTATACAACCTACGAGTATATAAGGATGTGTTTAGTTTTTGTTTTCTATTTTGTTTATAGCACCATGTCCTTGGGAAAATGCTTTACAGATGTTTTTTTTTTTTTTGCCTTTCAAATATGTGAAATGCACTTTGGTTATGATCGGTTTAGAAATTGGAAGAAGTTTTTGTTTTTTTCTTCGTCAAAAGGAGCCTACGTAAATATGAATAAAAGTAGGTAAGCCAACTTTGTGGTTATCCTTTTGAAATGTTGCCCGGTCGCACGGTAATCTTGTGATAGTGTTTGTTTTTTTTTTCCTGGGTAAAAGGGCAGCTGGAAATTTGAATTTAACTGCAGTGTTCACTTTTCCAGAGTGAAAAGGATTTTCGAGAACAAAAACGACCTATTGTTTCTTTAGGCAGGATTTGTTTTGACTCAAGAGGTTGGCATAAAGGATATACATTTAAACTTTGTATAGGTTTGTCCTGATTTATTTTTTGTAAGATACCATTATTGGGATTGGAAATGTTTGAAAGTTTTTAAATCTGTTTTTGTTTTGATGGGGTTTTTCAAGACAAAACAAAAATGAATATTTGCCTTACTATAACAACTTTATCAATCAAAACTCAGTCCTAAAAACATTAACACTAATGTTAGTCACGTCATGTTATTTGCTTCATCAAAATCGGTTGCCTACTTTTTGAGATTAGACGGGACAAACACGAACATTAAATCTTAACATTTTTTTTTCGGAAACAAGTGCTTCACCGTCTTTCCGCAAATGTCAAAGTGAACTTTCAAGATATTATAAACTCCAATTTCATATTAAGTTAGCAAACAATGTTTCCAATGCTGTGTTTTGTAACAAAAAAGAACAGCAATTCATTAACTAAAGACTGTTTCACAAAAAACACATCCCCAAAAAACTCCAAGTATAGTAAAGGTCATGCAGATCCTTGAAACTTTTTACTACATTGTATTTTTATTTTATTTTTTTGTTAATTTTATTTTAAGGTTGAATAAACAAACCTTAAACTTTTCTTCAAGTCACCCGACTGTTACTCCAGAACCGAGAGATCCTTCTGTAAGACAAACAATTTCTCAAATCATCATCATCCCTTGGGTGAAGCAGCAATGACAATGGCACAGTATACTATACTGAGTATTATTTTCAATTTTCACCTGGCTTCTTGCTTGCACCACCCAAAGCCAAAGTCAAAGATAAACACCTCAAAGTAAACACCATCATAGCACCGACAATGACTACAATGATGGCTAAGAGTAGGACCTTCACAAAAAAAAAAAAAAAAAAAAAAAAAAAAAAAAAAAAAAAAAGTAAACTAGAGCATACAGCTTAAAGTGCACTTAGGTACCATCGTAGTCTTCGTCGTCGTCATCGTTAATTTCAAGTGTGTTGTCCTTCTCTTGTTTTAGCAATGAAACGAATTTTAAAAGCACACTGTGTGATTGTGTTCCTTCTGTAAGCTTTCTATAGATATATACATTTTTATATGTATTTGGAAGAAAAAAAGGACATTTTGTGAACATTGTATGTCAAGTATTTGTCTTTGGATTTTATTTTTTTGAGGGTCAACACAAAAAAAAGAAGAAAAAGACGACGATAATGAAAACAATTACAAACAATACTAATATTTGAACGAGCTTATTAGAAATTAAGTGAGGTATACAACGAGCTAACTTAATAATGTTTTTATAATGATTGTTTAAGTTGCTTAAGAGTGTTTTAATTTCGGACCAACATTATACAGTTACAGTCTCTTCTTGTTCAGCGAAATCATCATCATGATTGTGAAGTTCTTGCCCTGAAATTAATTTCAGAAGTCTTTAGTGGATAGGTTTTTTTTTTTGGAACTACGACACTTTAACTTGTCCCACATTGGGCGCCATTTATTTTTAATTACTTATTTAAGGTGGCGTATACAAACTTAGACCATTGTGGACCATGGCTTCAACCAACATAATCCGCCAGCCAGTCCGGCTGGCAAGAGTGATTCTTCGACTGATATCTGTAATGATATGATTTAAAGGACGTTATGATGGAACCCAAATATACAAAGTCGTTGACTACTTTAAAGTTATATCAGTCCATCGTGACATTTTGATGATGGTCTGCATCTTTATACATTGTTTTATTTGCATTAACAGCCAGACTCTTTCCCGCCGCCTCCACTTCAATGCCTGCGAATGCTCCTTTGACAGCGCGCAACGTTCTTCAGATGATGAATATCAATGTCATCAGTCAAGCCAAGTAATTGACAGAATCTATAGAAAATGTACAACTGCCTCAAGTAAGATGTTGAAGACGTTACCTTGTCTTAAGCTTTTCTCATCATCAAAAGAGTCGGAGGAATGGTGCATGATCCTTGAGATTGGAGACTTGTCAAAAATGTGGTTGAGGTTACCAAACTTATATGCTGTGATATGGAGGACTTTTCAAGAATGAGAGTTAATATGGCAGTCTAACTAAAAATGTGGCTTGAAGTTGGAGGCCTGCGATTGGATTTTCGACAGTGCTGGGATTGTAGTTCCAGATGAAAATCATGAGTTCCAGTTGATCAAAACTAGACCCCAAATCATAAAAACAGTTGGAAGCGATTACAATACAGTACCTCTTTAGTTTTTCGACATTGAATCCTTTGCTGTGTCATTTTTGGGACTGTGTATTAAGAAAACGTATTCCATGGCCCCTTTGAATAACAGTAGATGATCCTAGAATTGAACTTTGAAAACAATTTCTCACGGTTAGATAATCAAATCAAAGTTTAGTGTGGTTTAAGAATTAACCCACCGATTGGCACGGATTAAATAAAGTTAATCCTCGGACGAAGAATTAAAGAACTCTTATTTTTGTAAGGGATCCTTTGGTGTTTGGAAACGCTGCTGGCATGTGCTTTAGATTTTCCTGAAATTTATCTGAAAAGTTCTATATAATGTGCTCGTGACTTGGTAAGGATGAACCAGTATTTATGATAAAACTATCGAACCTCACTACAAAGGCCGAGTTGATGAGGACTACCATGATATCTACCTGTTTGTTCTTTCCCTTGGGAACAGTATTTTTCGAGACAAAAGGAACCATTTGTCTGTTTTCTGTATTTCCTGATAATGCGTTTGTAGAAAATTTCCTGACTAAAAAAGAAGCTCACACTTCTATAAATTTTATTATGTAATTAATAAAGTTGAGATAGTCCTTGTTGCTGTTGGAAATCAACCATTTAAATAAAAATATATTTTCAATTAACAATATTTTTGTATACTTATAGGCGAATCCAGCTAAAAGTGTTGCATAACTTCAGTCCCAAGTGCGTTCCTACGGTTTTTCTGTTCCTGGGAAATGGGGGAGAAAAGTACCTTATGTCCTTGTCTGCATTTAAAATTTGTATTAAGATTATGAATTTTGTATCAATAAAATACAGTTATAATAATACCATCCTAAAAATATGTATTTTTTTTTTTTTGTAAGAAATATAAATTCAATTCATTTGTATCTAAATTAGCTGTTGAAATGGTTATCGATTTAGAAGTTGATACATTATTTACCCATAATACTTATCAACAATAATTTCAAAATCAGAATTGAAAAAAAGGACATGAATTGAAAAGCGTGCGAAAACAAGCCCGCCTTTAAAGATTCTAAGAAAGATAAATTGTTTGCATTAACACCCGCCATCATCTGTCACTGACAGATGTGATTTCAAACTCAGTTCAAAGATTTCTTACCCTTTGAATCCTATAAATCCTTTTAATATAAAGCATTACGATTACGTATGTACCTACATATACACATACATATATAACTTTCTTAACATAAATTGCAACTCATATCCTATACCATAAATCACTTGGTTTTTCATTTAGAGAGTTAGAGATGAAGAAGCTCGTACAAAATTTATTATCATCATACCTACGAACGTATGAGTGTTTGTGTGTGAGTCTGTGTTTGAATATATCCTTTCATTTTTCTTTTAAAAATGACTGACTATAATCATTATTCAAATACATTTATGTGTTGAAAAATATCATACCGACTCTGGCGACGGGCGGCATACCTTGAAAATTTATTAAATAAAGCTATAATGACTCTGTCAAACAAACCGCATGCAAACATCTTCTGTTTCTGTATTTGCAAGACATTACTCTCTAACCTCTGCAAGGATGTAACCGCAAACAAGGATTTACGCACACTGACTATCATCATAGCATGGCATGTGATGTGTGATGAGTGTTGAATGTTGATTGACGTTGAAAAAGAAAAAAAAAAAAAATATTACCACAACCGCTAATGAGATTTTCATTTATTTTGTGATTTTCTAAACCAAGTAAGCATCAAGGACGAATAAATAGAATCATCATCAAAAAAGAGTGCTATCGTGTCAGAAAAAGTGCGGATATGTCATTATTACTATACCTCCCTATATGTGCCGTACATCCTTCGCAAAGGACAAAATGGATTGAAAAGATTTTGATTTCCTTTTACTCGAATCAAAAATATTGAAAATTATTTTATTCGCAAAACCGTTTCCCGTTGCGTAAAGTTCAACGGAAAAATTCTTCAAAAGGATACAAAAATAGTTCTGCCATAGGTATGATTATTATGTTCATCCTTGTACACATAAGTGTGGTTCGGTAGCAAAAGTATGGCAGCTTTAATTCAACTTGCCTGCTAAGGAATGTTCATACTTCGTTTAGTAATAAAGTAAGAAGTATTTCATTTATAACTTTGAAAATGCACTTTTACGACGAGGACGTATAAGAGCTTATACCAGGAATATTGCGGCTTAGTGTGTTGAAGTGTATGTGGATCCTTTCTGCGCCAAGGATGCATCACGCATGAATTCAATTAAAACAAAACATTAGTTTGATGGAGTGTTGATCATGATGATGATGCAGTTATTTCTGTAATCAAATTTTGTAATATTAAGCTTAAACCACCAACGAGATTTTGAAATAAAGAAAAAAAACTTCAAAAGATTTGAGATACATGGCGCGCTGGCTGTAGTGTAGGTATGCCATGTTTTTTTTTTTTTACGTAGGTAGAATTTCGCAAAGAGCAAAATCGCATCAACCTCTAATTGAATTTTATTTCAAAAGTTGTTGGAACAAAGTTCAACGCTATTATACTATCGTCATTTAATTAAGTCTGTTCTGCGTTTGATGCGTCTATGAACAGAACATGGCATTGGTTTTAATCTGGTTTTGGAACTTTGAAAGTCAAATGCTTCCGTGAAAAAGGATTTTTTTTTCAGTTCAGTGTTTCATAAAAATGGAATAACTAAATCCCATACTAGAAGGATTTTTAAAATAACTTCACCATTTCGATAGAGTGTGCATCAAACTTTTGAAAAAAAAATTTAGTTCAAACAGATTTTACCTCATTTCTTCGTTCGAATTATCCGTTCCATACACACTTCATCCAAGCATCGGCCATGGATGGGTTGTTCGAGAATTAATTAAGGAATGCCATTATGGAAGCGACGTGTGAGAGATGTCCAACTGCAAAGAACAAACGAATATTTAGATACCTTTAAGTTATTATGTTAGATGGCGTCTGTCATTTAGCACTTTGCATTTCTTTTCTGCACTTATTTTTAATATTATCAGGCAAATAACGACGTGTTGCTACAATGTTTGCATTAAAATATGCAGCTTTGGTTACATTTTTCGCCACCGCAGCGCCACATGTTTGGTGCCTCGTGCCTCACTTTTCAAATATTTTCTTCAAAATTTCTTGGTTTACCAGGCGCTCATAAATAAAAGGAGGCTATTTTTTTTTTTGCATATATTTGATAAAATGGGTGGAGCCATATTTGCCGCCAAAAGTTTTATATGTGAAGTGTGTGATGATGATCACAAAGAGGAACAAAAAAGTAACGGTTTCGATGATAACCTGTCGCACTTGCGACAACTGATAAACAGAAGAAAAAAGAAAAAGGATTTTTATTGGCTAGGGTCAGTGGCGGCCATTTTTGCGCTGGACTTGAGTCAAGTGGTATTTTTATTTGTAACAGGGTGACTGTGTTTTTGTTTTGGAGATTTTTTTTGTTCATAGAAAAAAGTGCTCATTTTTTCTCTTTATGAAAAAAAAAAATATTCAAAAGAAAAAGCTGACTGTGTTTTTTCTTTTGAATATATAAAAATATCACTCTACTCAAACCCAGCGCAAAAATGGCCGCCATTATTAAAAGAGCAAGTGCGAAAGGTGAACTTTGAAACCATAGCTTTTTGTGGTGTCTGTGGGCCGCTTTACATATAAAAATACCACCTGACTCAACACTCAAGCCTAGCGCGAAAATGGTCGCCACTAACCCTAGCCAATAAAAAGGTTTTTTCTTACTTTTTTCTGTTTGTCAGATAAATCGGAGTGGAAAGTATTAAATTTTAATATAACTATAACGGTTTTTTTTTTTTTTTTTTTTTCAAAAGTTTAATAAAAAGAAATGTGTGATGACGATCACAAAGAGGAACAAAAAGTTACAGTTATAGTTATATTAAAATTTAATACTTTCCACTCCGATTTATCTGATAAACAGAAAAAAAGCAAGAAAAAACCTTTTTATTGGCTAGGGGCAGTGGCGACCATTTTTGCGCTAGGCTTGAGTCAGGTGGTCCTTTTATATGTAAAGCAGCCCATAGCCACCACACTTTTGCGCGCGCATGTATCAGTGCGCGGGAATGTGTGCTGTGTGTGGGCTGATGCACACACCGATTTTTGGTGTCAGACACGGCGCGAGTAAAAATGAAAAGTTTTTCATTGTTGGTGTCGGTGTCTCGATCGGTGTGATGTGTATGGGGAATCACAGTAACAGGGTGACTGTGCTTTTTGTTTTGAATATATATTTTGTTTTTCATAAAGAGAAAAAATAAAAAGTGCTCTATCTTTTATTTTATCATGAACCAAAGCTCAACAAAAAAAAAATGATTTTTTTCATTCTCTTCCAACGTCTCGTAGACTTTTTTCCTTAGCTTCAAAACTTAGAAAGAGCTTCTAATGTTCCTATATAAATTTGTTCTGGAGTAAAAAATAAAATAATGTCCACTTAAGTTCTTCTTATAATTTCTTCAACGTGACTATTACGACCGTTGCAACTTTCAACATATCGTCAAGTTCTAGTCAAGGTTAGTTTTATATTAAGTAGTTTTGAAAATGAACATTTTTGAATCCGATGTAGAGTTAGTGCCATCTGAAATAGTCTGTCTATTTTCCGCGGAAGTGTTCTCTCTGTTTGCCAGTACCCCCGAAAAACCTGGCAAAAATGTGCCCCTAATGTTTTCTCTTTCTTTTTTAACTCCAGTATACTGCAGTATCTCTTCTACGACACATTTTGTACATAGTAGAATCAAGTCAGGAACTAGCGTAAGCAATTTTGTGAAAGTATTGTTAGGCTTACCTTCCTTCAATTAACTTCAATGAATGTTTTCCTCAAAACTTCCTTTCAAAATTTGAAGTGTTTATTTAAAACTAAATCGTGCGATCTTAAGTGCATTTTTTCGTTTTTTTTTTTTAACTCTTGAAACATCTTACAATAACTGGAAGTGTGTACAAAAAAAATTATGTTTCACCATTTGCCCCTACAAAAATCCCAACTGTCACCCCATTTTACGATTGCGTTCCCAATTCAAAAAAAAAAAGAAAAAAAAAAGATTCCGTCAGTCCCGAAACAGAAAAGGGATCTCTACACATTTCGAGTTAACATTCAACAATAGCACTTCCCAGATGACGACGAACAAAAAAAGGACAAAATGTACCGAAAACTCATTTGATGTTTCTTCGAGCGATTTCAAACTTTATATAGTAGTGTATATATGAAATATTTCAATTTCTGAAGTCATGGCATGGCATATATTCGTACAACATGCCATTTCAATTTCTGTCCAAATAGAAGGCTGACACCAACACAAAACTTCTTCTTTTGTTGATTAAACTCCATGCATGCGGCAGACAGCAGTTCATCGAACCAAGAAAATGTGTTTTTGCCGCTGACAGAAGTTCCCCAAAATACGTACACAAAAAAAAAGATACAAAAAAACTTTGAACAATAGACAGAGAACTATTTTATGTATTTGGCGTTAAACACAACACACTCAAGAGTAGAAGAAAAAAAAAATAATAAAATCACTGAAAATGTTTCTTAAAAGTTCTTAACCTACTCTCGCTCTGGATTTTTGATGTTCTCCTTTTCTTGGATACAATGCTTTTGGATTACAATTGTTTGTGTACGTCCTTTTTCTTACATAAAGCAGACGATATTAATGCATTCGTATGAGGATGTCAATTACCATTCAGTCTAGGAGTTCTTCAGAGTACCCTATTTTAAAAGTTTTTTTTTTTTTTTTTTTTTTTGTTGATGTGTGCTTTTTGTGGAAGAATTAGAAAAAATATTAAAACTTTTAATGTCTGAATGTACCGACTTCTTTGAGTATCCTTTAACTAGTAGAGTGACTATTATTAATGTTCACGTAACTTCTAGCTGCTCAAAAAAATTTTACATCTGCCAAATCAAGAGGGAGTAGATTTTGGCGGCCTGTGGCTGCCATGTTGTTTTCGTGACACCTGTCAAATCTAGAGCGAGTAGAAATCAGCGGCCTGCGGCTCCCATGTTATTTTGGTGACATCTGTCAAATCTGTTGTTTATTATTGATGCCGAATCCATATGGCAAATTACACAATTAAACAGCACGTCAACGTGAGTGTTTCTAAGTGGAAACGTTGCGCTCATCTTTCGTTAGGCGTGGTGGCCGTTCTTAGTTGACTCGCCAAAGTCACCGCGGTCGGTGCAAGTGTACAGCAGAACCCGATTCCTCGCCGTTTTGCTTCTTTTTTTATAATGAGCCCGTTAAAAAGGGGTTTTTAATACCCTTAACATGAGTTAACACAATTATTACGAGCGTAAAGGAAGTTTGAATAACAGGTAAAATGAGATACCGGAATGTATAATGCAATGAGAGCGAAAAATCGAACTGGGTAAAGCATTACACATTCTTGTAGTGCGGCTATAAAATGAGTCTCTGTACTTAAACTGGCGTTCGAAGTTGGGTTCGAGGGTTAATTGATGGACATTCCTAGCGAAGCGAGTGTTTTTTAAGGAGAAGGATCCATCTGGCTATTTTACTGGAGCACCGTTTATAAAGGTAGCGATGGAACAAAGTGAGAAAATAGACATAACGGCGATGTTCAAACGAAAAATGTTTCGGTAATGATTCTTTCACCAAGTTCCTACCCAGATATGAGAATTATACACAAGCTCTAGGCGAACGAATATATGGGTTAAAGATTGATACCAGAACAATTAAATAAATTAGTGTGAATTATCAAATCTTGACTTCTGAATAAATATTGACTTTAAACAGCCACTTTTGTCCATGAAAAAGTATCTAACGGTGAATTGCAATCAAAATGCAAGCCTGCCTTCAAAATAATGTAGTCCCTTCAGTTGAAAATCAATTAATTCTAGTTACAGTGAAGATGACTTGCATAGTTAATGTAAGTTAAAACACTTCTTACCTTATAAGCCAAGTCCTCATAGATATCATGAATTTATAACGAACCATTCCGGAATTAGACATGAAGCTTTAGTTAACTCAGTTAGAGGTAAAGGGATATATGCAGATAAGTATTTAACTAAGAAATTCCTTTGGAAATGCTCTTATCCTGGATGTGTGTGTGTAGTGAGTCTAAGGCAATATTGAATATTTTATACACCATGGTATTTCTCATAAATATTTGCGTTTGAGATATATTCAAGAAGATTCTGGGTAAGGTTAAGATCAAAAGAGAAAACAAAAATTCCAGAGATTTGATTTATCGATTTTATTTTTTGTTCTAATCCTTTTTATGATTTAAATCTACACGCGTGTAGTCCCTCGTTTGAATCAAGCAGTTTTTATTATCATCGCTTTCTTGGAATTTTTTTTATTACACACATCATCTTAAAACTGATTTTATGGATTTTATGTGACTCATTTTTTGGGACTAAAAACACACACACACACACGACGGACGATAACCAATATGGAAATGTGTATCTGAGTGCCTACAGAATTGAGTTACAAACATTTATCAATATCTTTCAGTCGGTCTGCATTATTTATTTAATCTTTGAAATAGAAAATGTTTATGATTATGATTTTGTATTTTATTTCGTAATTTTATTGGTCTATGTGATTTTATGGAGACAAAGCTATTGGGATTAACTTCGCGGATTAAACATAAAAATGGAGAATGTTAAGCAGATTGTAGACTTATACATACGGCTGGGTGCTCACTTTGATGAAAATGGTTTTTTTTTTGCTTGAAAACACGGTGCAATGTATCGTGAAGAGCGATCGGAACAAAAAATCATTAAATCAGATTCAGAGTTTATCAGAACATGCCAGAATACCTAGTTCTGGTGAGAATTGGTGAGCTTTAATAATTTATGGACAGAATAAAAAGCAAGGGCCCAATATGACTGCCTTGAGGGACCCAAACAAAACATTTTTTAATGCGATTATTTATACTAGAGCAGTTTGAAACTAAAAAAAATTAATAGTTTCTACGAAACAAGTTTTAATCCTTTGGATTGGTACTTCCTATACCTATAATCAAATTTTCCTCAACATACTAACGGCTAAGTTAAACTAGACAATAATTGTTTTGTATTTTTGGAGCTATATGTACTGATAGTATTCCATGTGAATGTTCAAAAAAATTTAAACGTATACGGTTTTCTTTTAAAATTCAACCGTCAAGAATGCTGTATAATATAAAAGCAAATTTGTGTCACCCTGTATTGCATTTTTGCCATACTTTCTTAGTGTTCAATATATTTGTGTACAACTGACTTTTTCAAGTCATGTCATTTTCTATCATATAGCAGCTGATAAGGTAAGGACGTTCTGAAACGTATGTCCACGTTGTTATACGATTCCGATGGTCTTAGCATGGAGACATTTCATTTGCAACCTTACCCAACCTCTCTCTAATGATATGGTTTTTACAATATTTGTCTTCCTTCCGGTAGAAAAAACATTCCAGACAGAGTAAGAGCTTAAGAACATCTGAATATTTTCAAAATAAAAATGCATCTACTCAAACAATAAGAACAGAGTCAGAGCGTTTAAAAAAATATATAAAAAGAAGAGGCCTACTACGACTGCTCTGAGGGACTTTACATATAAAAAGAATTCTTTTAAATGGGCAGTTCAAGCGTGTTCCTATGATTCCAAAAATCGCTGTTAGAAAAGTTCATAAAGTAGAAGACCTAGATGGATCATTTTTTAATAGAATTTTAAATTAATTTGTCTTTGTAGACAATGAATTTAATAAAAACCAAAATCCTTAAATAACTTTTTTCATCGAACAATGATCAAATCGAGGCAATTTGTCAAGTTTTAAGCCTTTATCTTAAACAATAAATAGATACTATTATCTCATCAATACTGCATCAATTGAAAAAAATGTATCCGCACCTTTTGTATTGAAAAGAAAAAAATTCCCCATTCAAGATCTAAGATTGAAAACTTCAAAATAAATATATATTCGTATGTATGCTTGTATGTTGACACGTAATTGAGGCTGTTGTAATGCCTGAAGCCAATCAACCTCCATTCGAAATGTGTCTATCTTTCAACATGTCTTCTTTGTCATTTCCATCAGCCATCAACCATATATCCTTTTTTTTTTGTTATATGTGCGTCACCACATATGTATATATGAATGAACTATATCCCGAGGGCGACAGCAAATATTACACATACTCAAACTCTATTCAATTTTATTCCACGAAAACCCTTTTTTCTGCCTCCATTTTTATAACTTGAAACTCGACTTATCCTTCTTCCTCCTCCTCCTGCTCCACCTCGTCCTCGAAAAAACACATCAAGTGCATAATGTACACATCCTTTAGCCAATAAAAATGCACTACATTGACTATACAAAGAAATAAAAATAAGAAAATTTCCAGTTCCACAGTCAAGTATTCACTACTTTTACTTCGAACTTGTGTCATAGGAGTTTAAGGATATGACAAAAAAAAAAAAAAAAATAGATAAAAAAAAATTAGGTATCCTGACATCAAATACCGGAAATGGAATTTAATTTAAAACTTTATCTGCGGCTGTAGAAGTTGGTAATGTTCACTCTCTACACAACTACTATACTAAGACCTCCTACAAATATGTCTATCTCGAGAGATATGAAGACACATGCTTTACCCTCCTATACCAAGATCTAGGACAAGTAGTATGACAAAGGTAAAAAGGATTTTCTTCCTTTTTATTTTGTGTTGATCTGAGTGTGTGTATATATTTGTGGTTGGTTATACAGTGTACCAGTGTACTGTACACGTATCATCAAGAACTCCTTCAAATTCATGTAAGTAATTTTCAACTGCTCTTTGTCACCTTGAAGTTGGCCTTTTCTTCCTTATTCTTCATCCTTCGCCGCTCATAAAGGATGAAAAAAGACCCCAAGAAGGGCAGGTTATAGTAATAAAAAGCCCCATCACCATCTCAACACCTGCGAGTATACGAGAATATAATATGGGGCTTCTTCGAATGCCACATGTGGTTCCGTCCGGTTCCGGAGGCACATTGTGGTTGCGTCCTAAGTCCTACACCATACCACACATTGTATAAAACCAAATGAATTGGGCTCATGTCGTAGGATGAGGATGGAGGTTTGGATGAATTGCTGTGTGATGATTTGCAGTTGATTTTGTTGTCGTCCTCATTTTGTGACATTTACGTTATTATAACAATGGCTAACAACACATAGAGACTCGAGTGATATTTACTCATCTCCTTCACATATGTATGTAAAAACACAAACACATACTATTATAATGAACTTTCTATCACACGCTCTGTGTATGGAAACCGCAAACTCTTCAAAGAAGCATCCTATTTCCCGTTTTGAGGTTGAAAGCTATTACTTGAGGAATTTTCAGTTCGTGATGGCATACATTTAAGTTGATGAGGGTTAAGTATAAGTAGTTTGTAAGTTTGTACAGAAAAAGATAGTTTAAATATATACCACACACATATACATGAGTAGATATAGTTACATATGCCCGTTATAAAACATACAAATATAGATGACATCCTTGAGAATACAATGAGTTGTTGATAGTTAAAATTAATTATTCCATCAAAGCAGATGTGGTTGAAAGATATAAAATAAACCCAAGGAGTGAATCAGGTGAATTTTACCAGAACAATTGTTTAAGGTTTTTTTGTTGAGGAAATTATACAAAAATTAGTGCCACATCTAAATGCCGTGTAGTTGAAGTTATATACATTTTTGTTTTCACCTGTCCTAAAGGATACACAATAAATAAGTTGATCACAGGAACTTTCCCTAGAGCTTTAATTCAAGTCATGTATTTTCCTGATGACAAAAAAATATGAAAATCCTTGAAAACTAAGACCCATCTGCTAAAACCTTTGTTCAATTCACTTTTCAAAGCGAAAACCCGTTGTAACTTGTTTCTTTCTTGATTTTTACAAAATTACGAAAAGTCTTACAAAGTAGAAGGCTTCTCCATTTTTTTTTATTCGTACATGTATTGTTGTCCTCAGATAAATATTCAAACCTGAGTTTTGGAGAGAAGATTATTTGATCTTAATTCTGAATTAAAATCTAACTGCAATGGCAAGAATTAACTTAGCGCCCTGTTAAAAAAGAAACAAATTAAAGAAGGTTTAATGAAGTTACCAAGTCTCAAACCATTTATATAACGAATTTGATGGGGAATATTTCCCTATATTACCACTGTAGAAATTCATAACTATGCCAAAAAGGACCATATATACAATTTGATACGAGCTAAATCTTGACACGCTTACCTTCAGAGCTTATGGTGGTATGTTACCAAGAAAATCTCTGACTGAAACAATCTAAAATTAGAGTCCCACGAAACCACACCCAACTGTTTCTGAGATTTCATTTTTAAAACGAGAAAGCAGAATAACCACCAGAACCTGAGCTTGATCTGGCAGGCTAAGTTTATATGTAACTGGAACTAAAGATATGAGAGTTACCTAAACGAACCCTATCTCGTACATCACAGGCTGCAAGCACCTGTTTTACGCTTATAGCAGTGTATCCTGAAGAGCGTTCGGTACCTACATCAAATTATTAAATTAGAATATATCAGCATATTCCACAATACATGGTTCTTGCTAGAATTGGCAAGCTTTTATTATTCATGGACATAATAAAATAGCAAGGGCCCAATGTGACTACCTTGAGGGACCCATACAACACATTTTTTACTTGCGATTATTAATAACAGAGAAATTAAACATGAAAAAAAATGTGGTGTTTTTTTGTCAGATTTTGTTTAGTCCATCATGTATGATGTTTAAGAAGCCGAAAATGAAAAGAAGGATTTACTTCAAGGAACTTCCAGATAGGTTTCTTAAAAATCTACCACAAGAACCATATATTCATCACAGTCCCCCCTTCTGAAGAAGAGAAGGGGGCACTTGTTTTACTAAATATTTCTGTCATAGATTCTAGATTTTTACGTTAGCGCCTCGAGTAGTTCTCGTTGCAAAATATGTAGCTTTGGAATTTACTTACATGAGTATTTTTAAGACTCACAGGGCACTGTATCCTGCGATTCATTTCCTTCAAAAGCGATTCATATCATGTGATGCACATCTCTCTCTCAGTCATTCAGATAAAGCAAATAGTTGAAGACCTCTTTAGTTTCTGCAGATTCCAAAGCACACTCAGAAATTTGTTTCACGCTTTAACTCAGCCGGTCATCATGAAGTCTCGAACATATATTGTCAGAAAAAGAGAACAGCTTACTTTTCATCAATTCCGAAAAAATGTTCCCGCGGGAAACAAAAGCAATAATGAAATGGGTGTAGTTGTTTGCGACAGCTGCAAGTCTAACCCAATATTTTTCCAATGCAAATGTGAGTTTGTATCGGATGATTTAAAGTCTTAACTGCTTAACCAATCTTTATGAAATTTTGTGTGTGTTACATCAACAGAAGTTTGACACTAAAGTAAATTTTTGAACTACAAGTGCTTGTGAAATTCACCAAACCTAAAGCCGATAAGAAACGGAAATAAATCAAATCAAAAATAAATACAGAACAAAAAACTCACACACTCATAAAATCAAACCCACATTTTTGTGGTTTGGAATTTAATAACACTCATCGGTAGCATCATCAAATACATCCTCGTGTGTGTGTGTAACTAATAATTTTTGTATATTTTTTTTTTTTGTTGATAAATTCAATTTATGTGGCTTGTGCATTATTGTTTGATACTTTGTTATAAATGTAATTGCTGATATTATTCATATTTAACAATAATAAAATTAGCCGACAATGCGGTGTGGTTTGTGGATAAGAATTAATTATCTATCCGGACGGAGGATATCCCTGTGGATTTGTTAAACTAATGTCAGTACCAATTAGTTAGTTTATTTTTTAGCACAAAACTATGCAAATTTATATTGTGTTCATATCATATTTTTGATAAGTAAATAGTTATGTTTTACTAAAAAATAAAAAAATAAAAAACAGTGCACTCTGATGATGCATTTTGTAAAATACAAATAAATTGTAAAATGGATTGCATGATTTTCTTCTTTTTTTAAGCTACACGGGAATTGGGATTTAATCGAAGGGTGATTTATTCGATTGAACAGTAAAATCCCATCGGAACATGGGGATTAACAATTTGGTATCCATATAACAAAGTGAAGGATGGCCCCGGTTGAGATACATTTTTTTTTCCTAGGTTAAAACATTTGGCTTTAATGAATTTTTCATTCAACCACATTATCTTTGATATGGGATTTCGTGAAAGTAATGATGGAATTTTTTTTCAATGTGTTATTTTTTTCATTTGAAATCAACATTTAAGGACTTTCAAGGATTCAAAATGTGTTTAAAAAAATAAGATTTCTGTTAATGTAAGTCAAATGCCTTCGTGTAACTTTTCAATGACTTATTAGGGTCAGATGGATGGAGAAATATTTGAAGCTTTTCCTAAAGTTACGTAATGCACGATTGAGCAGTTAAATACGATTTTTAGATGTTGTATTTACATAGCTAGCTCCAGAGATTCTAAGATTTGTGAGAGACAAATTTGTGTGCAAAGTTTCATTGGTTGATTTGAAGTTCCTCAAAATTCTACTTATATCTTTTATGTTTCAAGAAAAGAATCAAAAGGTTCACATTACGATGCGAGTCCTTGAAATTAAGTCGGAAGGCCTCATGACAGGACTTCGCTATTCACCACTGAAGTGATTCTATTTTTATTTGCAAGGAATAACTAAAACTTGGCTAAAATGCTAAATTATATGTCTGTCGGTACGTCTGTAAAGTTACCTACAGCCTAAACTGCTGCTAAACCGATTTGCTTCAAACTTGATACATAGTATTATTATGACGTCCTACAGAGGGGTTTTTGGAATTAACGTTCTAGCTTTTAGAGCTTGGACTAACATTACCTGCTATACGACTTTTACTGAAAAATTGTTTTTTTTTTTGTTAAAAAAAAAACGGTTGGTACGATTTTGATATGACTTTCTGAGTGGTGTTTTTATGTAAATTAGATGTTTTGGTTGCAATAGATTTTTCAGGAAAAGTCTTAACGGTACCTCCCATAGGACTGTTTTTTTTTTTTCAAATTTGATTTTCTCGTCAGCCTCTAGACGGATTTCGATTAGTTTTTTAAATGTGAAAGCCCTTTAACAAACGAAATAATTTTAATTATTAATTTTTTCAAAAATAAAGTTTTTTTTTGATTTAAAAAAAATGTTAATTTTTTTTTAATTTTTAAATTTTGTTCTTTTCGAAAACGGTTTATTATAAGTTTAAAAAAAATTTGTTTTCTGATAAAAAAAAACATTAAAGACTGCTAGGTATTGGGATACTCAAAATCATTTGGAAAAGGTTTTCGAAAAGTTTTTCAAAAAAACTGGTCAAACGATTTTGAAAATTTGTTTTCCTTAAAATTCAAAACAGTAAAAAAAATCAAATAGTTTTTGGGGTTGCTGGTGTGACCACAATAAAAGAACTGGCTTATTTAGGATAACACGTTATAAAAACTTTATTTCTTTAATATTTCTTAGTGACTAACTAATATAACAATACTTAACAAAAATTCTCCATTTTTGTGGGAATCAAATTAAGCAGCACACCACCGACCAACTTGACCAACTCCAAAAGAATGCCATTTTAAAAATGTGATTGAAGGAAATGAATCAGATGGATTACAGATTATTTTCATCTCTTTCTTTGAGCAATCCAAATGAATTGTGCTCGTGTTCAGGTTTTTAGTTCTGGTGTCGTTAAGTATGGAATTCCGTCCGCCACAAGTTTACTTCATTTTTCCAAAAAAAAAACCTTTTTAACTAGTTTAATAAAATGTAATATGATTCAAGAAAATGTTGGCTAAGCGGCTTGATGTATGTTAACCACCGTTGAAAAAGCTGTTACTGAAAATATTGAAATGTCATAAATTGTATGAAGAAACATATTAAAACAATTAAATTGATAAAGCTGTTATCAAGCTTCTGTTATAAAAATTTGACCTCCAGGTGTGTGTAGGTATCAATCACAAGGTTCAGGTTGTGGCTAACGCTGAAAAATCGCACAGACATACCGATGTTCTGGCAAAAACTTGGTTAACAGTGTTTTCAGAACTTTTTACAGAGGGGTTTTTGATATGGCATTCTAAGACTGGCCTTATAACCGGATTTTTTCAAATGAGATTTTGAAATTTATTACCATAAAATACAAAATTTAAAGAAATCCAAAACATCCAAAACAAAAACAGTGATTTTTAGTGTTTGATGAAACTTCATAAAATGTTTGTTTTTCTATTTTATTTCAAAATCTCAAGCCCCAAGACTACTGTCACATACTAGAACTTGACCGATTACTTTTATTTTAGAGGAGGAAAATTTTTTTTCTTCAGTTTTTTTTTTTAAACCAGAACACACATTCAGTATTTTTCATTTTGTTTCCCCGAACTTCGTCGAAAAATACTTCGAAAAGCAGAATTTTTAATCTTGGTTTCAATACTGGCAGATACACAAAAGTAACTCATGAATCATACATTTCTACTCCTTTTCAAATATTTTGAAATCACATTGCAAAAAAAAAAAAAATGTGTTTGCTTTATCTTTTGAATGAATAAAAACATTTTCCATTCATGCTAATTTTAAAATAACATATTTTCACAACTTCCCCTCCAAAACAAAACAAAACTATAAATCATACCGACCATAATGCAGGAAGGAGCACCAAACTATCAAAAAAAAGTATTACTTGAATCCTTAGTTAATTTCGCCTCCTTTTTTTGGCAAAAACATATTTTTTGGAAGTCAATGTTGAAAAAATATTCAAAAAAAAAAGAAGAAGCGCACACATTAATAAATCATCAAACAAATTACTCTCAGGCATTAGTAAAGCCATGCAAATTTATATCATAATGAATATTCATGGCGGAATGGTTTTTTTTTTTTGGCAACAGGACGATAAATCTGGAACCATATCAAATTCCGGTCAGAACCAAATAAAAGTATATTTTATGTGGTGTTGGAAAAGGGACAAGAAGTAGCGAGTATAAATAAGGTTGAGAAGGAAGTAGGAAGTCCACCCCTGCCTGCCAACTCTCTCCCACCGTCAGAAATTGTTAAGTTTCATTTTCTTTTCATTTATTATAATTGCACAAAATACAAAAATGGCACTAAAAAGAGATTCAAACAGACAGACAGGACAAGCAGGACATACGCCACATTGAATCATATGAATTTGAAGAACTCTCCGTCGCGTCGGTCGCGCCAAGCTTTTCCACAAAGTCATATCATCTTTTTTTTAAATTTTCTCTATTTTTCAAAATTAAATCATTGCATGGAATTGTGCCAAATTGATAAATGGACGTTCAAAATGGAACGCACACAGCTTCAATTTCAGCTCAGGCTTCGGGCTTCAGCATCAGAAGAGCTCCAAAAAAAGAAGGAAGAAAAAACCGAGTGCGGAGTAAAGATTGGAGCCAATTAAACATCATCTTTGGAACATTATCAAGATATTGTGCAAAAGCTTTTATTTTGTGCAGGACTTCGTTCAGGGATTTGCTTTTTATGTTTGTGCGTGGTTCCTTTTTTTTTTTCTTATTGTTGAATGGAAAACAGAAGAGAAACGAGACACAGAAACGCAGAGATCCTTAAAAGAAAAAATTAATTTGATTTGACAATTTAATGCTATAAACTTTGGCATGAGAAATAATTTTCATTTTAAATTTGTGTTGAAGTGATAGAAATTAATGGATTGTACAAGAGTTTTTGAATTGTGATTACAATTGGTTTAATTTTGAAAGAGACCGAGCAGCAGCAGGCAGGGAGGGGAGATTATTATGGAGCTATCCAAAGGAAATCAAATTATTTCATAATCATTTTGTGTGAGATGTAGGGAGAAGGAATAAGAGAAGAGGAAATATTTCTTCTTTTTTTTTTTTTTTTTTTGAAAAAAAAGCTGACATTTAGAAAATGCTTTGATGTTTGATTTGTTTGCTACTTAAGTGCTTTCTTTGGCACGAGACTGGGTCAAAGTCTTGGCTTTTTTTAAATTGGAAGTATTTAAGTTTTCTGAAAGCGCTGTCTGTGCCTTGGAAGAAAAATAGCTAACAAAACAAAAAAATACAGTAAAGTCTCGATTAATTGAACCTTTTATTAATTCGAATGTGAATTCACTATAATACTCACGTGATCATCATAAAATTTTGTACAGACATTGCCAGGGGTACAGAAAAGGATGTTTCCGGTAGATAGAAACATTTATTTTATATGTTCATCTGGCTTATCACTTCTGCCTCCCGAAGCAACGTCTGCACCATGTTATATAAGTTTGGTATGTCTATTGTAGTTATTAAAAAATAAATTCAACTTTCAGCTTCTCGCTCAATAAAGTCAACAGTTCGGGTTCATATTAATACACTTTATTGGGCGTGTACTGTTATTATTCCTTTCGTTGCAAAAGTCATTAAGTGAAAAGTAAATAAGCGACTGGGAAACATTTTAAGGATAAGCGTAGGCAAACTGTGCCAAAAATACCTGAAACCTATAATCTTGAGACATTTGGATGAAATTACCCCCCCCCCCCCCCTCTTAAAATGGTATCAAAATCCTATATAAACCAACAATTCCTATAACACGAAATTAAATGTTATGGCCATGGGATTAAGAAACCTTGAATTCTCACAACTCCTTATTAATGTCATGACTTTAATTCAAGCTTCGCTAAGGCTGTTCAAAATTAAAAAAGTGTAAGCTTTATAGGGTCTGAGAGTCATATTTTCTATGATATCAAAGAAGGCGGACTAGTTACAGCTTTTAAAAACATTCATTAAATTAAATCATCAAGGACAGCGTTTAGTTAGAATATTTTTGCAATTAATCATGAATTATTTCGTTAAAAATGTATAAAATTGGCAGACATTTACATTCTATGAACAATTTAAAACCAAATGTGTAAAACAAAAAATAAAATTGTAAGAAGCACAATTCCTTTAACTTTTTCTCTTAAGAGCTTTAATTTTCGCCTTTGATTGGCTTAATAGAACTTTTACTAAGGCTTTAGCTTCTTTAAAATAAAGCGTTTCACCATTGTTATAGGCCTTACCAATGCTCATGACTGGCCATTCAGATTTATTCTGTTTCGAGTACCAAACGAATTCTTACAAAAGCTTTACGGAAATAAGAAATGCTCTATCCTGTTTAACCTAACTCAACCCGGGTCTCGACCAACATACCACACCACCTGTTTGCAGCCAGTTGGCTACAGATTTACCCACAGCAAGTTAGCTGAAGTCTTCTTCCACTTGAATGTGTGATCAAGAATAAAAAGGGATGAACGAAAAATCCTCAAATCAACTTTAAATGACAGTACTTAAGCTTCGCTAAGACTTCCTTATAACTGCTATAGTTTCAACTTCGAAAAAAAAACTTTTCCTGTTCCTTTTCCATTTTCCAGTTTAAAAAAAAATCACTAAGAAAATAAAAATCATTTAATTTTATTCAGTTTGATGACCTTTAATTTAAAATTGCATCCAGCAGCGTGGCAGCAGGAAAATATTAAACCATTCAACAAATCAAAATCATCCGAAGGATTTTAAAGGATTCCCAAATAAACATTATTTCAATTTCTGCATTATAGCTGAAAAGTTTTACTTTAATGAAAAATAAAACCATCTCAAAGATATTATATCCTTTCAACCCTTTTTCAATTACCTCGAGGGAAGTTTAACTCAAACACGCGTCATAAGTACGAAGTATACCTCTGTCTAAAACTTTGAGAAAACTCTCCCCCCCTTCTCCCGACTTTACTCTTCAGATCCCATAAGTCCATTTCTTATGGTTCATCATTAAGAATTCTGCTTATGGCCTTCCTTCAATCTTCAACGAATTATCCTAAAATCAGATACAGATACACAGAGATAGAAAAGGAATGGCGGCGGCAGCAGCATTTCGCTTCACCATTGCGGGAAATTCCGCTATTGCTGCCAATGCTGCCAATGCTGCCGGTTGCTATAATATTATGATGTGCTGCTTTGTAGCTGCTGTTGCCATTGGCTATTAGTGCAAATTCCTTCATCTCGATGTAATTTCCTAAACGGGAATTTCACTTGCGCAATTCTTAAGTAAAATTATCTTTTAGCTCTTATCTATGAGTTTTCATTTGACTTAACTTTTCCGACTAAGTTTTGTGATTTTCTGCCATCCATTGATGGTACGTATACCTTCAACTGCCTCCTCTGCTCTCCGCTGCTGCCACGCCCCACACAATCATCATCATTGCCGCCATCACATTATGTCGCGCACCAGTTACTTTATGGAGCACAGTTGTTGTTCTAGAAAATCAAGAATATCGGTTTGGTTGAATTATCCTTTTCTTTTTTTATATACACGATTATTTATAAGGATGTGTTGTTTTCGTCCTTTATAATATATTATTATTATAATATATCTAGGTCTATTTATAGAGAGATATGGTTTGATATACATATTTTCATACAGAGTTTTGTTTATTTAATTATTGCCTTGTGTTTGTTAATAAACATTACACAACGATTATGCCGAAATGTTGGTTTGGTGTACACATAGAACTCTTACAGTGCTGTACAAAAAAAAAAAATATCAAAATATTTACAATGAATTCAGTTAACGAATTGAAAGGAATCAAAGCGAAAAATAATAGTGAAGGAAGTTTAGGTACAGGATATGGAAATTAAGTAAAGACATACGAAGGAGGGTTGGAAGATGCACGCTTAAAATAAAATACGTTAGAGCACTAACATGTCCTCAAATGGACATTTGCTTGCGCATATATTTCATGAAGAAGAGATTTATTGAATAAAATAAAGTCACTAACATTGCCCTTATAAGAAAGATAGTGACTTTAATTATTTCAAGAAAATTAGTTAAATTCTTTCTAAGTTTACTCGATTTTTATAAACCACCCGCAATAAAGTCGTTGTTAATACCGCTATCAACTTTGATGTATTTTAACACTACGCCTTTTAGAAATCTAGAGAAGAGTAAGAAGAGGATAATTATGCACATTGGTTTGGACTGTCTGTGTATCGCAATAGAAGGCAAACTAGAGCTGAGCTAAGCATTCCACATTCGAGTAGTGCGGCTACAAAAAGATCCTCATAACTTAGAAGGAATTGATTGACATTCCTATCGCAACAAATATCACGAGAAAGTAGTCTTATTCGAGAAGTGCAACATGCGATCTTGATTTAGTTTAATTTTAAGAAGTATCGATGGAATAAGATGTCACGAGAAGCATTGAAATGGTTTTCCAGAATGGAAAGATGTTCGGTTAATAGAAAATAGTGCCATACTCATTGATAGTAGAACAGGGAAATGTAATGCTTCAACGATAGAATTTTTGAAGACACCACATGGCTAGTAATTCTCCATGGGACAATATCTGCATTTTATCAGCTTATCATATTCTATCGTTGCAGTTCCAGATTTGAAAAATTAAGTTGTGAATCTGGGAAAGAATACGATAAGCTGAGTTGTACTGTCGTCAGCAGTAAAATTAAGTAGACTAGAATAGAAGTCTTAGAATAAGAAAGGAGTTCATTGATAAAGATGAAAAAGAAAGTCAGAGACAGATACGGAATGGATCCTTGAGGCACACCGACCTTTATTTCGTGAATATCAGTCTAAAAACTGTACGAAATATCACAAACTTAACATTTTGAATTTGGATTTCTTATAAATGGAAGAAGGGCTTTGTTTTCACAAATATTTCAATTTATGGAAAGAAAGCAAGACTCCAAAAAGTCTTTCAAATGATTTCGAAACATCAAACGCAGTAATCTTAATTGCTCCAAAAGATTGTAAAGATTGGTTCCAATGTTCGGAGGGAGATACCATAAATCAACAGTGAACATAGTGCCATGAGAACTGTACTGCTATAGTCATTAAGAAGTTTCCGTTTCTCAACATATTTCTTTATCTGATTGTTAATCAGAGTTTCTTTGAACTTCTTAAGATAGAACCTAATATGCGATTGGGTGGTTGTCTAAAATGTTTGAATAAATTGGAACAGGCTTGTCAAGAGCTGTTTTCTATACACTTGGAAAGAGACCTGCATAAAAGGATAGATATATAAGCTTACGTAGTGGTGTTGCCAGCGTGGAAGCACACTTCTTAAGAACTAAAGCAGACAATATAGAAGATTGTTTGTTAGTGTTAATTGAAATCTTTAAGTCCTCTCGCAACTATGCGAGGGCGAATGCAGATTTTTTCCATAATCACTCTGTAGAAGTTTACAATTACAAGCTAACTGTGAATCAACTGGATCGGCTTACACTTAGGGGCTGACAAAAGACTTGGGAAATTTCTTACGCTTGTTTTACAAATTGCTAAAAATGTTAACCAACTTTGGGACATTGTAGCATATTTAACTTAAACTTTTGTTCAATGTACAAATTTGGTTCTTTGAATGTGGACATAAGAGGCATTACCAGGTATTATTAACGTATGCCAGTGTTCCTCCCTCAGAAGGTTCGGGCGTATTACTTCGAAAACTTAATTTTTCATTTTGATGATTTTCCTTCAAAACTCCAACTTTTAAAATAAAACATTAAACATAAGGAAGTTTTTCTTTGAAGAACATCCAGTTCGACTATATCACGGCACGAATTGTCTTATTGACAGTATCAGACATCTTCGCACTGAATTTCGTATTGTCTTCATCTAATTTCACACTAATAATTAAAGAAAAGTTATATCCATATTACTGTATTTTTTTAAGCATTAAAATTTATTTCGAAACAATTCAAAATTTGTTAATAAAAAAAAATCACACAGCACTGTATTGTCATATGTGCGAAGTCCTTATAATTATTATAGAGTTAGTATATATGTTTAGGTACAACAAATCCGTGAAATATCTGTGTGCCAAACATTAGAGATTAATTCATGATGATAATAATAATATAAAGAAGGATGCAGAGATGATGCTATGATGGTGGATGGTGGCAGAGTGTTGTGAGTTTGAAAATCACTCAAGTGTTTGTAATGCAAACAAAATAATAACCATTTATTCATCATAATCATCATCACCATCGTCATCGTCATCGCTATCGCTATTGCCATTGCCATAGTCGTCGACGTCGCCATTGCTGCAATTGAGCGCTGTCATCGGCATCAACATAATCATGAGCATTAAACAAGTAAATATAGTTTAAGTTTAGCGATATGTATGCATTAGGTACATATAGACATAGTAACTGTGTGTCTATATCGGCAACAAGAAGGAAGGATACTTCGTCCCTTTTGATTTACTGGAAAACTTTACTGCCACTCCTTACTCTGTATATACTAAAATGTTGTCCATTGCCGACACAGTTTCACGGATGATATTCATAGGATAGTGCACCAGATGTGAATTAACGTCCTGCAAAATTTGCATTACTCGTCCGGCTTTAATATAGCATAGCTAGCTAGCACGAGTTTGATGGAGGTTATGGTTAAATGATGATGGCTGCTCTGGTCATGGCCATGATAGTCGTCTGGTTAGGCCACTTAGACCAAGAGAAATTTGATGCCTTTGAGCAATAATAATCGTGATGATGGCTATTATAACATGATACCCATTTCATCTTACTTCGTCACTTACTCAACGCTGCTATCCAAAGGACTTAAGTTAAGAACGAATAAATAACGCGATGGTTGTAGAATATTTGCATTGAAAAAGGACTTGTGAATCTTAAATATTACTAAATAAGACGGAAATTGAAGAGTTTACTCAGAATTAACGATTTGATGGATCTTTTTAATTGGGAGTGTGTGATTTAACAAGGATTAAATATCCTTTTTAAATAGATTGTTTTTTGCAATAAAATTTGACTCATTTTTGATTTCAAATCAACTGTATTAGGTGCTTGACGAAAAGTATGAACAAACGTGATACGACCAAGAAGTGACTTAATTTTCGGTTAAGTGTTAAAAAAGGATTCCTGTTAAGCTCTTCTGTTTCCACTTTTTATTAATGCTTATATTTTTGTCTGGATTTATCCGAAATATTGATTAATCAGTAAATGTTCTTCTATAGCTATGCTAAAGTCCTTGTGATACTATCTCGTCTTCGCTACTGCAAAATCAAAAATAATACTGTTTTCGAGGGATCAAAATGAATTTAATTAGATCTTCGATGGAAATTCTTTAGGATTGGAAGTTGATCAGTAATGAGTCATGGATTTCAACAGAAGTTACCCAGAAGTTCCCAGGCATGGGAAATTAATGAATTCGAAGCGAGATGAAAACTCCATAAAAGTCTTTTAAAGAAACCTTATAGACTCCTCTTAAAAACACCGAACTATAATGAATTATATCTGGGAATAGGACTTCGTAAAAATGTTTGACTAGGACTTTTAAGTATGAAAACGGACCATATTTTCAAGGTGTTGTCTCATCAGGATGTCCTACTGAGAAAACGATTCGCTTGGTTTGAGTTGAGAAATTAGAATTGATGGTTTTCAAAGTGGACAAATCTAAATCTAGGAAAAGCTTTTTTGAAGCAATTTTAACTATTTGTAGCCTAATATTTTCGGTTATCTAAAGAAGCAGTTTAATAGCAAAATTGAAGCCCACAAAAATTCTGTATAAGGATGAATTTTGAGAAGAAACTCAAATATTAGAAATCAAACTATTTTGTACTGTCAATTGAACCTTTATAACATGCAATTTAGAAACTAAAACATACATATATTAAAACATACATATACTTTATAACATGCTCCATCGAAATAGCCACATGCATTTCTCCTCTAGGAATGCTCAGTAATTTAACCTTGAGGCTAGCTTTGGTGGTGCTATTAAATAATAAAGAGACACTTTTTTTAACCGCACTACAAGAATGTGGAATGCTTCGTTAGAGTTGAAGGCAATGCCACAGCTACAAAATCCATTAAAATGTTTTGTTTTTTGCACAGTTACGATCAAAGCACAACGCTAAAATTTGGTAATAGGCAAATCTGCTCTAAATTAAGTAAAAATATTTCAGTTTTTGCTTGGCTGACGTCAACTTTTCATACAAAACCCCATCAATATTTGTTCTTATAAAACTAAAAAAAAAAACTTAAATTTTGTGGGTATTGTTTGTAATACATTTATATCTAATGTATTAGAACAAAAAAAATTAATTTGGGTGTGGCTGACGCCCACTTTTCATTAGAACCTATACAAAATTATTTTTTAAATGCCCAACCTACATATAACAAATCCACCAGCCCAAATTTGTGCGTCTCTAAATCAAAATTTAGAAGCTTGTGTGTGAAAAGAAATTTTTAAATTTACGCCCACTTTTCATGAAAGAACAAAAAACATAGTTTTAAAAGTTCATGGTATACCAATATTCAATGTTATTCATTTTTTTCGTTCGATAAGTGAAAAATATATCTAAATTTTTTGTGTGTAAATTTTTTCAATACGCCCACTTTTGAAGGCGTGATTTTAATAATATACCTTTATTAAGGTAAGATCGTTAAAAAGCTGCTCGATTCAGCTGTAGCTTTACACATGTGCCTAAAAATTGACTTTTTTTTTTTTTTTTTTTTTTTATAATGCACACCCGCTCAAGGGGTTTGTTATAGCCCTTTTAATGATAAGTCACAGCGCGAGCGATAGGAAGTTAGGAATGAAGGGAAAGGAGGTGTCGATGAACATTGATCTTGAATGTCTGCAGATCAAAATGGTAAGGAAAAATTGTGCCAGGCAATCCATTCCACATTCGTGTTGTACGGCTAAAGAAAGAATCCCTATATTTCACGGTACGTCCGAAATTGGGCTCAAGTGTAAACTGATGAGCGTTCCTAGCAAGACGAGTATTACGGGGGAAATGTTTAAGGGGTGGAACGCAACTGGCTACCTCGAGTGAGCATTTTTTGTAAAAGAATCTATAAAATAAGGAAAGACATGAAACATTTCGACGATGTTCAAGAGATGGAAATGTTTCCAGAATGTTTCTCTCTCCTATCAATTTTAACGTTTTTTTCTGAACTCTGTCGAGCAGGTGAAGAAAAGTTTGAGAAGCACCTGCCCAGAGATGGGAGTTATACTCGAGTTTAGGGCGTATAAACGCTTTGTAAATTGTAGCCAGATCAGAAGGGGTGAAAAACTTCTTGCATCTATTAAGAAAGCCTAAGCATCTTGCAGCATTCTTGGCAATCTCAAGTATATGATCATTCCAACGAAGATTGTCACTGATACACATACCGAGTACTGATAGCTTTTCGGCCTCCTCGATGCAAGTACCATTCATGGATAATGGCATAGGGGGTATGTTTAGCTTCATCGACAAAAGACAGCATTGAGTTTTCGACGCATTAAACTCCACACGATTTCTAGTACCCCAATTTACAATGCTGTATAAATCGGAGTTTAACGAGCTTATCATACGATTTCGTTGTAATAACACGTCCGAAGGCGAAGGCCGTGTATAATCAAACGTATACGAAAAGCTGAGGGTTGAGTCGTCAGCAAAACAATTTAATGGATTAGAAGTCACAGACAAGAGATCATTTATAAAAATGAGAAAGAGAGTCGGAGACAGAACGGAGCCCTGGGGCACACCAGCATTTATTTTGTGGAGATCAGACTTGAAACCGTCTAATACAACTTGTATTGAACGGTCCAGAAGATAGCTTCTAATCCAACGAATAAGAGTATCATCGATACCAAATGCACGCATTTTCGATAAAAGAGCTTCATGCCAAACTCTATCAAATGCCTTTGAAATATCAAGCGCAATAATCTTGCTTTCGCCAAAGCGATGCACAGATTTGTTCCACTGTTCGGTGAGATATGCCATCAGATCACCAGTGGAACGATTGCTGCGAAAGCCGTATTGCCGGTCATTTAAAAGCTCCCGATCTTCGAGATATTTCTTGAGCTGACGATTTATCAGCGTTTCCATGACCTTGGAAAGAAGGGACGTAAGTGCAATTGGTCGGTAGGAGGAGGGGGAGGAAGAGTCACCTTTTTTGGGACGGGCTGGACAAATGCTGTTTTCCATCTACTAGGAAAGATTCCTGAACGATAGGAGCGATGAAAAAGCTTACGCAGTGGTTTTGCCAGAGATGAAGAACACTTCTTCAGAAGAATAGGGGGTATACCATCCGGGCCAGCGGATTTGTGTATATCAAGATCTTGAAGTACTCTTGCTACTGTACGAGTGCGGAAAAATATCTGTCCCATAGAAAAATTAACGTTCTCAAGTAAAGGAGGGGCATTGTTGCTTGCAGGCAACGTAGAACTTGCAGCAAAATAAGCTGCGAGCATATTCGCCTTCTCTGAAGAGCTGACAATAGGTTTATCGTCGACGATGAGCGTTGGAACTGATGATGACGTTGAGTTCTTGACGTTTTTTACAAATGACCAGAAGTTTTTACTGCCTTTGGGACATTGCAGAATTTTTTGCCGTAACTTCTGGTCATGTAAAAATTTCGTTTTGTGTATAACGGAGTTGCACGAGTTCCTAACTTGTTTGTGTTTCTTCCGATTTTCCTCAGTTGGGTTGGCTTTGTAGGATCGGAAGCTTACTTCTTTCAACCTGATAGCTTCTTTACACTCTTCGGAAAACCAAGACTTTTCTTTTGGTTTGATACATTTTGTTCTGTGAGGGACAAAAGTTCTCATTCCAAGAAAAATCACTTCTGTAATCATTTCAGCACTGGCATCAATGTCGTTATCGAGGAAGCATAATGACCAGTTAAAGTTGCGAAAGAAATTATTCAGACCGTCCCAGTTGGCTTTCTCGTATTGCCAAACGGTCCTAGTGGGAATTTTTTCTTTAACTGGATGGTTGGAGATCGAGAAATTAGCTGAAATGACACAATGGTCCGAGGTGCCAAATGGAGAAGTTACTTTAATAGTATATTTATCAGGATGGGAAGTAAGGAACAAGTCAAGAGTATGGGCGGAATGCCCATCAACATCCGGTATACGAGTAGGCTCATCGACAAGCTGGGTAAGATGGTTATACTCAGCAAAGATCTCGGTATACCTTCCTTCGAGTGTTGTCTGGCCAGAATATCGGAGCCAACTTGAATTGTGTACATTGAAGTCGCCCGTAATCACGACTTCAGTGTGAGGACAATGGGAAACAATTCGGGAAATTGAATCTGAGAAAACATCTAACTCATCACAAGTAGACATGCTGTCAAGATTCGGACTCCTGTAAAGAAAACAGTAATGAATGATATGCTTGCGGACAGTGAATTTGAGCCACAGGAAATTAAAGTTCGTATTAGAACAATGCCCATATTGGGGAAGGCTCTGGCAAGCAATATCATTCCTAACATAAACGACAAGACCATGGTGGGAAAAAAGTAATGGCACTAAGTTATATCCAAACAAACAAAATTCTGATAAATCAGTATTCTGTCCAACCTGCACAGTATGGGCGTACACAGAAAAGAAATTCTTCCTAAGCCCACGAACATTTGAATAGACGACACAAAAATCACTTACCATTCTGAAAAACTAAACACACAAAATTCAACTTTGACGTACCTAAATTCGACCGTGCAGTGAAGGCCCATATCAAATCAATGATAACAAACTGTCCTAGGTGTTATGCCCATAAGACAATTTGCACACGAAATTAATATATATAGGTATAAAGAACACAATTGAACTATTCGACAAATGCTACTTACCCATCCACTGCAAACCTCTTGCGATAAGCCTCACAAGAGGCTTGCAGTGCATAGATAGCAACAGTTATGGGTGGGCTCGGGTGATGGTCATGGGTGGTGTCGGATGCTGTGCTGTGACTACGAGCGAGGTTTTGGTTTTCTGCTTTCTTCAACTTTTTTTTTTCTTTTCTTTGTTTGTCACTGGCTTATTTGATTTTTTATTAGAGCTAGCAACGCGACCGCTCACGACGAGTACTTGATCGACACTTGACTAAAAATCAAAGCTCAATTAGTGCTTTACATTAATTTTTACAAAATTTTAGAACACGCCCACTTTTAAGGGGCGTTTCCGTTAAAAGTCCTAAAATGCATTAATGTTTGAATGTTTTCTAACTATCGGTCGCAGTTTTGAAGTAAGAAGATGATTATTGCAGTAATCTCAAAGTAATTGTCTTGGCAATAAAAAGTCTCAACTTTGGGCGTGGCACACGATTGTTTTTATTTCGCTATTGTTATTGTATTTTTTTCAGTCTGCTTAGTAAGAATTTCGTTTCGCTGCGAATGTTGTTCCCTATGTCGGCATTCGTCCCTGGCATATTGGTTTAGATATTAGATTATTAGATATTAGACTAAAAACTTCACATTCGCCCACAAAAAATAGTCAAGCGATGTTAAATCGCATGATCTAGAGCCCAACTCATAGGCCCAAAACACGAAATTATGCGCTCACCAAACGTGTCAAGCAGTTTTATTGACGTAGGCATTCAACCAAAAATGAGCTTTTCGAAATAAATCTGAACAATTTGCATGCGTTGTTCAGGCGTCAGTCTATTCATGATAAAACGTCAAACTAAAGATATATCACATGGCATATGATAAAATGGATGGATGGATTTATGAAAACAGTGCTGCTTAAATTTCTATATCTCTAAAAAACCACCCCTTATTTGAAGTTTTAAAACGAGTTCAGATTCTACGTGAGTAAAAATATGTGTATAGGTGAGCTTTCGTCAGTGCTTTTGCTTAATTTTATTTAATTAATCTCCACAAAAAAGCAATTTGAATTTCACTTCAAATTCCAAAAGAAAAAACCTTAAAAACCTATTTTCGAATTAACTTTATCTGAAAATTCATCAAAAATACAGATACATAATATTTTATAATTGCATATGTAACGTGGAGATATACTTTTCGGGTGAGGGTTACGGAAAATCATTTATCACACAAACTTAAAATACAATTGATGAAATTTAAATAAATTCATTTTGAGCTATATCCTTACTTGTATAATGTACTCGTATATCTGTAAAACTCTGATTGCTATTAATCATTTAAAGTAATCAAAACCACAAAAATGTATCTCAAAATGGTAAACAAATTTCCAATCTGGCTATTGCTTTATCGATCAAAAACATTGCCGAACCGAATAATTGAACATCAAAAAATCATTTTGATTTGATGTGATGCTTCGATGAAAAAAAAAAACATTTCCAGTAAATATTATCCCAATTCAGCACAAATACTTAGATATTATTTTCAAAGCTTATTATAATATATTATTTAGGTCAACTCAATTTATTTTTCGACGAGTAAGCATTATTGCCTAATTGACATTCTCATTAGCAATAATCCATTACAAAAGTGCTTGATATTCTCCCCTTCTCCTGTTTTTTGTGTTTTTTGGGTGTGTGTTTGTTTTTGTTCGGTCACCAAGTCTTTAACTTTTCTCCTCCCTCTATACTCTCATACCCTTAAATAAATTGACATCCTTTTTGGCAAAAAAAAAAGAAAAAAAATAAAATAACCTTTAACCCTTTAACATTTTAATGTAATCAAAATCAACCCTCTTCAATCGAATGCCAAATCTAATGCAAAACATTTCTTTTTATTCTCTCTTTACAGGTATGATGGTACAACCAACCAACCAACCAACCAACCTCTATACTATTTTAACTCTGGAACATGCAAATGAAAAATAAGAAAATGGATATTTACATATATGTATTTATATAACAAGGACATTTGCTTCCTTTTCAAGTGATTTTGTGTGGAACTATGTGTATCTGTGAATAAATTTAGAGACCAAAATACCTTCCTTTAACAAAACAGAAAAAAAAAATATGTAAATCACCATGACACTCAATTTCTGTGTGATAGGCAGATTCGACAACAGCCAAAACAACGGCATCACACAAAAAAAAAAAAATATTATCCATAGTATAGAAATATCGTAGTGTACAACATTAATAGTCCTTGTAAGCGGGCATATCCTTTTAGTTTCCTGTGCTGCTGCCATAGTTAAATGTTAGAACAAAACCAACATAGTTGTGAATATTGGAAAAATAGAAAATCGTTCATCCTGTTGCTCGTGGTTCAGTCTTCCCTATATTATTATGATCCTTACACCTAATGCCATGCTTCGTCGCATCAGCAAAAATTCTTCTTCCAAGCGATCACAACCGAACCCAACTCACTCGCACACAATATTGCAAAAGGACACCTTGCAATTTGAATTTCATCCTGTGGTTGAATGGGTTTCGTTTTTGCTTTCTTTCTTTGATATGTCGATAAAATGGCAGATAGAAAAAGAAAGAGAAAACAAAAAGGACTTTTCTAATCTCATTCTCAATCCTCAACCTCATCCCATACCACTTCAGGATTGTATAGGGGCAAACAAGGCATTTGATTTCGGTTTGAGAATTTAGTTGTTTTATTCACTGTTTTTTTTTTTCTTTTTCTTCATAGATATACATTCATATATATTTGTCAGCTTTTCGTCCTGCTTCAAAGATTCGAAGAAGAAGAGGTTTAAAAAAAAGATAGGGGTGATAAAGATTAAATGCGTTTGTCTAACTTTTGAAGACATCCGGCAGAGAGTCCTGTGGAGATATTATTTAACTGTGACCGTGACGTTGCTCTTTTATTTTGATTGTGCTTTTTTGCTTTTGCGGGAGGAGTTGGCAAAGGGGACATAACCATCAACCCCTTTTGTAAGAGTTGTGTTGAGTTGAGTCTTTATTATGTGACGGTTAGTATTTCATTTTGTCCTTTTTGTCACAGGTATAAGATAAAAAATGGTGGCGGTTAAAACGTGCAAAAACATTATTTATCGGAGCATGAAAATGAGGATGAAAAGATATTTTTGGGGAGTATTTATTTTGTTTGATATATTTTTTTCTTTCTTTCTTTGCTTTCATTTTATCGTTAGGTGATGTTTTTTTTTTGTCAGTGATAAACTAAAGTATAGTATGTTTGACAAGAAAATCGCTTTTTCACAGTGCCCAGTTAATTGGATTGGTCAGTTTTTCTTTCAATGCGGCAGCTGAGTTGATACCCATCACCTATCAGTAGTGATGCAATGTCTAATTTTGTTCCCATTGGGTTCGAGCAGCTGCTAGATACCCTTTTTATTCCAAAGACTTCAGCATATTGCTGCTATGCGGTTTTTTAAAGGGACTCGGTTTCATCTGGAAAAAGTTTTTTCCAATCCATAGTATATCCGTAAATATAAGTGCAACAAGTGAGTTATATAGAACTACCAGTTGTGGATGTTTAATAGAATTTAGAATACCCGTTTTATGTAGAAACGAAGAAGTTTCTTTGTTGATCCCGAAACTTAAGCCGCGTTCAAGCTGTTGTTGAAGATATAATTGCAAGGCATTATTGGTTGAACTTACTCATGTTGGCTCCACAAGAGCGTGGTGCTCCTATAGGCCTTGCTTAGTACGCCCCTCCAGCCGATTCGATCTCTAGCCTGCGTCTCCAATTTTGCACTCCAAGTTGTCGGAGGTCTCCCTCTAACTGGTCGCTCCATCGAAGATTAGGTCTACCTTGGCTTCTGACTCCCTCGGGTTTGGCGTTAAAGACCTAAAGAGCTAGAGTTTTGATGTCCATTCGCTCTACATGGCCCAGCCATCTTAGTAGCTGTATTCAAATTTTAGGGTTATGTCGCTGTACAGCCCCTATAGTTCATCGTTGTATCTTCTTCGACAAATTTTTTTTCTCGGTTTAGAAGACTCCAAATGGCTTTTCATCCGATTGGGAGAGAGTTCATGCTTCTGCATTCTGCACCATAAAGCAGGATCGTCTTAGGACATCGAGATCATAATATATGTCCGAAAATAAATTGAGGTAAGTCATATTGCCATAAGAACAGGCAATATCATCAGCAAAAGCTGTCACCTTACCTTTGAAGTTCTGTAGGAAAATTGAATCAATAAAGATTAAAAATAAAAGGGGTCCAAGAACAGAGCCCTGTGGAACGCCTATCTAGACAACCCTCAGTTTACTATATTCTGTTGTTAGAGCAGCCAGTCCCAAATAGGTTAGAAGTTAAGTTTTAGATGTTGTCCTTTTTTTTACTCATGAGATTTTGTTTAATACGATGAGATACGAATTTAATGCACACAACATTATTTTTGTTTCCATCTGCTTTTCCATCATTCGTAAGAGAGGATTTTGGTTTGGTGATGTTGGCTTTTTTGACGTATATTTTAAGAGATTGAGTAAGAGCATTGGAGTGGTTTGCATCTAGAAGGCCAACAATTTCAATAATGTTTTCTCTTTGGACTTGTTCCATTGAATTTAGTCTTCTCTGGCAGCAGTTCGATTTCGACTTGCAAGCGATGTTTCTCCGACTGAAGTTTCCGTTTTCTTTCCTCAACTTTAGAATTTCACCGTAAATAAGTGAAAGGGAAACAGTTTCTTTGTTACTCTGTAATGGATTATTTATATCGTTGTGAGCTGTCAGATGGCAAGCAATTATTTATTCCGGTATTACTCAAGTCCGATGATGTGTTTGATGTTGAGGGCAGTAGGGGGGTTTCATTACACATTGATTTTCATCGTACAGTCGTACAAGTAGTACCACGGAATTGATTTCCGCTTTTTTTTTTTGAAGAATTCAATATCCACAACATTAGCACAATTTGCATAAAGAAATACTAAGCAATCATCACATTTTATCTTAAGATCACTCCTTACAAATTTTAGGTTACAAATCTTGCAAGCAGTATTATAATCAGGCATCACTATTAAGTTCTTTTTCCTTTAAACTTTTTATTTAATTTTTGTTTTTTTTTTTTTTTTTCATTTACAACCTTATATCAAAAGAGCGACAAGAGCAGACACCTTCACCTAATGACACACTGTGAGCGACACACTGTCTTGCTATAGTTTCCGCAAGACGCACGCCAATTAACTTAACATTCCCAATTCATACATCTTGTGTGTCAACGCATTTCAGTCGTTGGTATATTAGTTCCGGTTTCGGTATTTCGGTCCAAGACCAGCCATCAGATAATATTGCACCGCAGACATCGATTGTCAAGAGGTCGGCACTTTCTCTAGAATCTAGAACATCACTGAGACTTTCAAGTTAGATAAATCATTCGATTCATACAGCTGATTTAATACTTCCAAAGAAATCAAACGGTTCAACTATTTCGTCTAGTAAGTGTCCGTTACATATTGTTTTCAAAAGAATAAGAGAATTGTCCACTGTCTGGTTAAAGTTCCGTCTCAGAAAGGATGATTTTACTTGGGACCTCGATTTGTACCGAAAGAGTGCCACCTATATCAAATAGTAGATGATTGGTGTTTCTTTTTGTTCATAGTGATTTCATATAAAGCCATGAAAGATATCCAAACCAGAATTTTATTTTCACATTCGGCTATCTAGAACATCCTACATTCTAAATTCGAAGCCCAGTTTCAGTACGCACGTGTTCTTTCCAAAAAATCAATTAAGTTTACATCTAGGCCAAGCGTTGCTTTTCTTCTTTCTATATGAACTAATAAAGGTCTTAAAGAAACTTATTTGGCGCACTTTATAGAAGGTATTTTAGTTATTCTACTACTTTCCCCCACTAGAGTTATGAAAACAATAACTGCTCATGGACAATATAAATAAAATCTGAGAAACACTGAATAGAGAAAGCAATGGTATAAAGTTTGCAAGCAAGTGATTATCTTAAAAAGGCTATAGCTTAGCCAACGAAGCAATAGTTTCTTATAAGGAACTTTAAAAAGGAATCACGGTGATATAACCCTACAGTTGTCGTAATGGATTTGATTTAATGACGAACATTTCGAGAATCTGGACCATGGATTAAAACCCTAATGGATTATTTTCAGTTCCAGAATACTTAAGAACAACAACTTTACTTCTGGGAAACATATCGTGATCAGTAGTGTTCGAATGAATTCTAAATTTATTCTAGTGGAAAATCACTTTTCTCTCCCATTTAGTAGCTGATTCCATTCCTTCCAGCCACACTGTCTGTCAAATTTCACCTGCTGGATAATTTCTCACCAACAAGAGGATGATTTGTATCAAACAGCGAACCCAGCGAGCGATTACAACTCCTGAAAACATAATAAGAAATGTTAAATGTCATTTACAATGACAAATAAAATAAAACATAAAAAATAGGATAACCAGAAAAAAACCCTTTTTTCTCACACTGTCATTTATATTTTTTAACTTCGTTAAATTGGGCTTCAATGGGAGGTTTTTTTCTTGCTAAAAAATATTTCCTTTGTTTTCGTTCCTTGAGAGCAGTGTTGTTCCTCTACGCGTCGACTTTGATTGTCTACCTTTCTACGTAGACAATTGCTTCAACAATGTAGACAATGTCGACAATGAAGTCGACAATGTAGACAATGAAGTCGACAACGTCGACAATGTAGACAATGAAGTAATTCCATTCCAATCTGGCATTCTTCATTATTCTGTCGCATGGTTTATTTTGAATTACAAAAGGTACGTGTTTGATTTAAATTGAATATCTAATAATTCAGTCCTTTGTTGTTGAAATATGCTTTGATGACTTGGATTTATTTTAATAAAATCTAACAACAAATATGTAGCATATTGCAGTTATATCGAGCTTCTTGATCCAGTCTGCACTTTAATTAACAGGTGTCAAGCGGTTGACTGTTCCGTTTGTTGATTAAAGATTGGGACTGTGTAGAAAAATCAACATTTTTAAGATTCTTTATGGAAAAGATATTAAAAAACCAATTTTGTTTGGAATATGCCCTCTATAAAACATCCAAATACTTCAAATTTGGCAAACAAAAAACTTATTCTTAATCCAGCCTCTTCCGCTCAAATCGAAAGAGTTTTTTCAAGTATACCAAGAAATCGCTTGACTTTTGAACGATCTTTATTATTCACTAAGAATTGAGGATAATCAATATAATTGTTTTGATGAAGACGTCGAAGACGAGTATGAATAAGACTTCTTACTGTATAATTATGAAGAAAGTATTTCCAATAGAAGTGGTTATTTTAATAAATACAAAATGCAGAGTGGAAGACTAAAATAAAACAAATTTGTTTTGTTTTATGATTTAGAAGACAAAAAAAGTTGGAAAATTGAAACAAAATTGATTGTCTACATTGTCTACATTGACATGTAGACTATGATGAATTGTCTACGTTGAATTGTCTACACGTAGACAATCGTGTAGTCTACATGTTTTGTCTACATGGAACAACACTGCTTGAGAGTTAGTTTATTTTTTTTCCCTGAAAATGTAATCTGACAGAAAAGAAAATGAGATAACTTCGATAGCAGGAGCTCGGAATTTGTTTTCTTCGTCGTTTTTTTTTTTGTATTTTAGTAATTTTTGATTTATCCTTTCAAAAGCTTCGCTATGCGATCTTTATCTCCTTTACTGAGCTAAGATGGAATTTTATGAATTTATCAATAAATTTAAATTTGATCCGTCGTCGTTGGAACTACTATACTTCTTGTCAATATTACATTGGCATACTATTTTTCATAATATTTGTGTTTGTGTAAACCCCTCTAGTGTGTTTGTGTGTGTATGTGTTGGATTTTGAATAAAGGACATTTTTTGGAAGTAATAAAACAAATTGCATGGAAAAACTGCAGAGCATCAGAGAAGAAAAAAAAAATAATGAAAAGTGAAAAATTTATCAAAATACCTTCTGGCTACACACAGGGAACAAAAGATGGAAATGGTATAAAGAGTGGGTACGGGATTGACATTTTTTTTTTTTTTGTCGAGCACGGCAGAATACCTAAATGTTGTTTAAAGCAAAAATTCAATTTATTTGCATTTTGTCGACGGATGTTGTCAGTTGGAGATTTCTTTTTTTTTAATTTTTTAGTTTAGCTAGAACCATGGTCTGAGGGTTTTTTTTTCTCTTCTTGCATTTTTAAACATTGGCTTGACATATTTCCGACCATGGACCATATTTTTTAATCCAATTCCTATTGAGTGAGTCTCTTTTAGTGTGGATGACATGGACTTTAGTTAAACATGAGCTTGGGGATTTTACTCTGAACTCTGATGTTTCAGTGCAACAATTATTATTATACAAAAAAATAAATTTGCTTTGAAAAAGAGGACAGTAAAATTTTAAAACACAGAGTTTTTCGAATAATATGCATTATTTGTGGTTCAATATTTTAATACCATCAATTTAGTAGAAAATGGATAAATTCATCATTGTTGATGTTTATTCCAATAATGCTTAGTCAGAAGTTTAACATATTTGTGTGTCCTTTGATAGGGGTTTTTTATTTTGAAATATTAAATAATTGTGATTTCGTTTGCGTTAAACTAATATTATTTGACATCAGTTCAGGCTAAATTAATTAGTCAAAGTAAAAACTAATGCGTTTATAGAAATACGCAAAAAAGATTCAATTGCAGCACTAGGACTTTTTTATAGGTTAATTTTGTAAACGAGTACATTTTCTTTCCTCAATAGAATTTATTAATTTTTGTTGTATTAATTCAATCCGGAAGGGCTCACTGTGCTAGTTGTGCTTGGCGTGCCTCCGGCACTTAATATTTGTAGCATCTCCCAGGAAAAATATTCAACTTTAAGTTATATCCTAGTGGGTGACCCTGCATACATATGTGATAATTTGTGAGAACTCTAACATGATTGAGCATTCTCGCCCCGCTCTTTCAATCAGAATTTGCATACAAATGACAGATTTCCTCTTCACATAAGTTGCCAAACGTTTTTTCTAGATTGATCTGTAATCGAAAGCTATTCTTTGAAATTTCATTTTCAAAACAGCGAACTATCAATGTTTATTCCCACGCTTGTTTTACCCAATTCCTCAACGAGCTAAAAAAAAGGATAGAACTTTGAATTGATCTATGAGATTGTCCCAAAGCAGGAATTAAATGAAACTCAGTCCGGAAACAGTTTATGGTCCTCGGCAAACAAGTCGCCAGACAAATTAGGAATTTCCAAATTCCTCGGTGCTGCAGAACGTATTTGACGTCCTTCAACGTAATATATTTAAGTTCAAAGCAAGTACTTTATCGTGGAAAAGAGCACAGGTCTAAAGACAGAACCCTTATGTACACCAAATTTAATTAAGAAATTATTTCATCACATCGACAGACAACAAATTTTTTAACATGCTCTCAATATGTGATTGATTTTAGTCACAAAAAACCACCGGGATTGTTTATTTGAACTCTACGGTATATTCATGCCTGCCAAAAGACAGTTATATAAAAACATAGTTTGAATGGGAACAAATTCCTCCCACAGAATTCAATTTATAGATTTACTATTTTTAAATAAACCCTAAATCCAAAAATAATCGCATGAGTTCGGACAAATAAACCTTTTTTAAATCAATCAACTTAAATCAAGTCCTTCAAGATCCTTATCATTTTATTTTTTTTTCTCGTATCACAGCTAAAAAAGGATTATGTATTTTGAATCTCAAATCTTAAACACACGAACTACCGCCGCGCCGGTTAAACAAGATATTTTATTGATTCTTATTGAGGTTACTATGGAACTTACCTCATATTAATATAGATACATCTTTGGATATTACAGTGGTGGTTGTGGTGATGCTTCAGATGATGGGTACATTCAACTTCTTAATGGTTTTTTCATTTTTTTTCGATCCCAAAAGTAAAAAAAATATACAAACTCCTTGTGCTCTCTCATATCAAGGACTCTCCAAGTGGTGCTACAGATAACCAAGCTAATGGAGCGTATTCAACAACCATTCGAATTAATATTAAAAAAAAAGAAAAACAAAAAATCTTTATAACCCATACACACAGAAACAACAACAACCAACAAAAATATTGAAACGAAAATCCTTTTCCAGATCATTGGTTTTATTTTTACGATTTTGGAAAAATATCCTGTAAGAGCGCTGCATGCTCGTTCAATACCAAATTGATTACATTTACAGTTTCAATTGAATGCTTGGCCTAAGCTCTTACCATATAGCTAAGAGTCCTTTTTCCATAAGAGAAACAAATTGAGTTAAGGTCAAATGGTAAAAACCTTAAAAAAATAAAAGGAAATATATATTTTGGGCTACCATATTTTCAAACTAAATTCAATTGAGCGCGAAATTACTGTCAATATATAGTTGCTAAGCCCGACGATGCGATGTGATGGGGTTTCCTTGAAATGGATCTTAGTCGAGGCTTAGAACTAAGCAAACGGCATATCACACAAACTTTTATTCACTTGATGGAGTTTTTAGAAAATTTTTTAAATAACGCACAGTCAGCGAATCAATTTTGACATATGAATGATTTTGATGTGGGTTTTTCCATGAAATCCAATAAATTCGTGAAAAATTTGTTAAGGGGCACTTCACTTTTGACACTTTTGGATGGTTTGGTGGGATAAGGGTAACAGGAAGAACATATTGTTGAATATTGAATGAAAAAAATATATACGCTTAGTCAGGATTGAGAAAAACGTTTTAGTACTGTGGTATTCTAAATTTCAAATAATCCTTATAACCTTCAGGAAAAAATAGATCTTTATTACCTATTCTGAGTTGGCGGTAGATTGTTGAGCTCTTCCAGTTTTACACAGAATTATTGCACACACAGATGTGCTAATAGTCACATCGTTTTGATTTTTTAAGTCTAAGCCTATGGAAGGCTGACAACGTATGACAAAAACTGCTTAACTGCACTGGAATTAAAGGAACAAATGAAATCATGAGACCAGACAGTTTGTGATTGGAATATTACTTGTCTTTCCCATTTGGCAGCTTCCGGTTAAAGAGTCTTCTTTCCTGTGCATAGATTGTTCAGGCAGCTGGTGTCTCCTGAAGAAACTTGTTCCTGCCAACACTTCTTTGTATCTTCCTGTTCTTCAGTGTAGATTTTTACTTGCTCTATAGGGCAAGTATTGGTTTCGTGCTTTTTCACGTCATGCTACAGCCTAAACCGCTTGACGGATTTTCTTCAAACTTGATATATAGTAGTTTGAAGAAAAACGGTTGTCGAGGTTTTTTTATTTCGTTTTAGCCCGGCTCAAACTGGTACCTTTCAAGTAACGGTTTTTTTCAATTTGAATTTTCTCGAAAACGGCTCTAACGATTTTGATTAAACTCAAAATTAAGCTTACCTTAAGCATTTATAACAAAACTGCGTTTTTCGTTTTTGGCTCAAATAGTCCTAACGAAAATCAGGTTTTAACGGCTTTTTTTCAAATAGCCATAAGTTCACAACGGCTTGATTGAATCAACTCAAATTTCGTCTGACATAGCTTTTTATAGTTTTCTATAGGATGGCTTTGTAAATTTTTCCCTGAAGCTTTTCTAAACGGTGGCTTCCATACAACTAGCAGATAAGTTTTAGCCAAAATTTTTTGGTTTTTTCTAATTTGCTCGAAAACGGCTCTAACGATTTTGGTTAAACTTTGTGTGTTATATTCTTTTAGTGTTTTTAAGAGAACTGCGTTTTCAGTTTTTGGCTAAAAATGCAAATAACGGAGATCTGCTCTTAACGGCTTTTTTTCAAATGGCCATAAGTTGTCAACGGTTGCATCGAATTCACTCAAACTTTGTTTGGTATAGTTTCTTTCCGCTTCTTTTCAGGTGGCATTGATTTTTTTGCATTTTCTTTTTTTTAAATGGTGGCTGCTATACAAAGAGCCATTAGATTTTGGCCAATTTTTTCGTTTTTTCTAATTTACTCAAAAAAGGCTCTCCCGATTTTTATGAAACTTTGTATGTTACATAATATATAGAATACTTCAAAGAAAACTGCATTTTTAGTTTTTTGCTACACATGACAATAGCGGAAATTGGTAATATCAGTTTTATTAATTTGGCCATAAGCGGAAATTTATATCACCCAAAAGACGACATCTAAATTTGATATACTAAAGGTTACTTAACGTTAGCTCCCGTATATCGAGTCTTCCAGTTTTAGCCAAATTTATTTAAATTTTTACCAAATTTTTCAAAAATGAGTTGTTCTTATTGATCGAAAAGTTTGTTTTCGTCGTAGTATTGCACCCACAGAGCAAGTACGTGCGACCCAGTCGTGCATTTTATTTTTTTTAATTCTTGAACAAAAATTCTTCCTCATTTCTTCTATCAAAATGCTGAGCTGACGAAGTGATCTTATTGATGGTTACTAGAGTCTCGAACTGTAGGACTCAGTTCTTCTGATTCATACATCCCACTATTTAACCCCACGTTGTTTTCTTGTCCACAGTCATTGGATTCCTTTCTATCTGAAAGCCTATGCGGTTTGCATATTATGCATCAACTGCTTCCAAGTGTAATGTAAATTTTTTTCCTCGTACATTTTGGTCATCTGCGAGCTTCTTTTGCTCTTCTTACACATCTTGAAAAAGTCTAACATCCAGGATGATTGTTATGATTTAAATGTCAATTATATTCGGTCTCAAGTTCTTCCGCATACCGACAGTTCACTGCATTTGAGATGCTTCTTTGTTGTTAAGCTTGAGACGGCTTCCGGGGAAACATCGGTATAATGATCGCCATCTATATGTAGGGGTCCAAATATCGGATAGCTTTCATTGGCTTAAGTCAGAATGTTTTAAGCCAGTGACATTTTATTCTTAAACGCTAGAGGCCACTGCTATCTTCGCAGTTTTAATTAGCTTATAAAAAATTAAGTTTGAGACAGCGTCGTGTACCACAGCCAAACGTAACCAAGAGTGTTTCTATAGATTCTTAATACAATCCTTTCGCCTTCTTACCTTTCGCCTATCCAGCAGTCACCACGGCGAGATTATGATGTGTGCCAAAAACTGAAATGACATTTTTATCTGAGGAAGATGGGAAAAAAACCAAGTCGATACAAATTCTTAGTAGAAAGTTCTTCCAACTCAATCTCCGAACGGGAGCTTGTACCTTTGTGTCGACTGTGTTCGACTGAAAGTTCTACTGACCAATCTGTTTATTGTAATATAAACAAAGTCTGCAATCATTTTATTTACAGTTTTTGGACCAATATTTTTGTCCACTTTATTGCATCATAATTTTGAGTAAGTGTGAATTATATGAATAAAGTGCAATATTACATAGAACCCAGTAAGAAGCATTTTAATAATCGTTCCCCCTAACTTATTTACTTATTTAATGGCCAGCTCCTTTTGATGGCTCTACAAACCGTGATGCTCCTAAGCCTTACTTATTATCCTCCTCTAGCCGCAAGTCATCTTTACCGTTGACTACGAATTTTGCTGATTCGGCTTGTGTCGTCGTACAATGTACAGCATGTATAGTCAGGCCCGATCCAGCTTTTCCACCGCGCTGGGCAAACGATTAATTTGCCGCCCTTTGCAATGAAAAAATAAAGATAAGTTATAAAATTGTTTTTGCAAAGACTGTTCGATTTTTGACCGACTTTTGAAAAGTGGAGGTCATCATTCCGACCCGTATGAATTTAATATTGTTGGAGTTGTATTATATTCATATGTTCGAGAATTTGTTAAAGGTTGCCATTATCTAAGAGACGTGCGAGGGATGTGCAACTGCAAAGAACAAATGGATATTAGTATTTTTTTTTTTTATAATTTACGCGCACTCAAGGGGTTATTAATACCCTTAACATGAATTAATTATGTTAGCGTTCCTTTTTTGCACTAAATTTTAATTTAATCAGTCAGATGAGGACGTTTTGCTACAATTTTTGCAATAAAATATGAAGCTTTGGTTCAAGTTTTAGCCACCGCAGCGTTACATGTTTGGTGCCTCACATTTCAAACATTTTCTTCAAAATTTCTTGGTTTACCAGGCGCTCATAAATAAACAGAAGCTATTTTTTGCATTTACCTTTAACAAAATAGGTGGAGCCAAAAGCTAGAAGAAAACGGTAAAGATCAATTTATAATTTATGGTTTTCATTCTTTCTTTCTTTTATATATTCATGTCCTACTTTGGTTCAACCCACTTTCATATTATCGCCAAAAATAAAAGGCTTCCTGCTTTTTCTGAGCGCCTAGTGATCCAAAAATTTGTCATATGCTTTTTGCTCGCAATTTAAAGGTTTACCTTGTGGGGTAAGGAAGAAGAAACACAATAGTTAGCGGTAGACATTGAAGAGGCATATTTGCCGCCAAAAGTTTTATACATATATGTGAAGTGTGTGATGACGATCACAAAGAGGAACAAAAAGTTACGGTTTCGAAGTTAACCTGTCGCACTTGCGACAACTGATAAACAGAAGAAAAAAGAAAAGGCTTTTTATTTTCTAGGGTCAGTGGCGGCCATTTTTTCGCTGGACTTGAGTCAGGTGATATTTGTATATGTAACAGGGTGACTCTGTGCTTTTTGTTTTAAATTTTTGTTTTTGTGCATAAAGAGAAAAAAAAAAGTGCACGTGGTGTTTTTTTTCTTTCATGATAATTTCTTTCATTTTCCAGAAATAAAGTACTTTAAAATAATTATTTATTCAATTTTTATTTTATTGGTTTGTTTACTTGATTATTTTTTTAATGTTTACTTCGACCATTTTGCATTTTGTTGTGGAATTACTTCCTCGCTTTAAATGTGTTTTAAATAAAAACGTAGTGTATTTCAACTGATTTCCTTTTAGTGATTTAAATATTTAAACATTTCTTTTATCTGAAATGTAATCTTTGAAATGTATAACAACATTTCAAATACAAATATTTTGGTGGTTGTTTTATTATTATTATTATTATTTTTTTTTTTTTTGCTTCAGGAATAATGATACATCATTAAATCTTTTGTCCCGTTCTGCTCGTATCGCAAAATGTTCATCGTTTCTTTTCCAGCACTAAATTAAGACGCTGTTAAAGCTGCGCTGCGTAGCGTCTGACATAGGCTTCTGAAAATTCATTACCTACGGTGGTAGTTTTATATTCTTTTTAAGGTATATATAGTTTAACCCTTGATGTTGTTCAGGAAACAAGTAAAATTATTTTGGAAAGGTATAGCTATATTTTTAATCGTCAATTTCAAAATTTTGCCGCCCTTAAAATTTGCCGCACCAATTTTGACGGAGCAGCGAGAACTTACCGAAGTCATCTTGATAAGACGTGTAAGTCTTGCAGGTATTCTGTTGTTAAGCTTCGCCCTTTCTCCTTTGAAACATATAAAGGGAATGGGAATATTGATAATTTCACTATAGTTGAATCCTGTTATCGACGGAATTTAGAGTACGAAAGAATGAACTACCAATTACAATACTTCGTTTTTTGTTCTAGGAACCTTATGCTCCTCAGAAACAGCATATTTTGCAAATGCCAACAGTGGCAGTATCGGAATTTCTTTTTCTACTTTCGGATGCAAATTGGCTTCAATGTTTTCAAAAGCTGCATTCCCCTTTTGTTTTGAACAAAATCGTATTTGATGTGTATCCTTCTTTAATGAAATGTCAATCAGATTAAATGAGTACGTATACATTTTGCAAACCTAAATCCTTTTATGTAATCCTTTCCCAAGTCAAGGATTTTGTTCTATTTGAAAAGTTAAAAGGCTTCATTAAACATTTGAATCAGGATTTCAGAATTCACATACATTTCAATACAAACACAACACAGTTGTGGTAGTTCACTTTAAAATGCCAAAGTATCATTAAAATTTGTCGTCCAACAACTTCATAAAGTAGTATTCTGACTTATTAATCCACATCCGATTGAATTTCATTAACATTCCATTTCGTTTCGAAAATAATAACTCAAAACCATGCCTTCATCTGTACATACCCAGTAGTTGTCCATTTGTCCCAAAAAAGAAAACACTATTACAGAACCCTGAATATGATGAATGAAGAAAATCCTAGCTTAATTAAAGGATTACAAAATTGTCCATAAATATTGGAAGCTAAAGTATTAGAATTTGCATTCTAAATTTTCTATTTCTCAGTTTCGAATAGCCTGTTGGAGTTTTGTATAAAGTATAGTATATAACGAAGGACCAAAAATTCGTCTTCATATCATCATAAAAGGGATACAAATAGCCTGAAATTTATATGCGAAAGTCCTGAAATTTATATTATGGAAATATATGCATTTTGTGTAATGTGTCCTTAAGACTATAGAGAGTCTATATGTATGTATATGATCCTGCCACTAAACATACAACCGGTATACAGTTGGTGGGGGGGCTGCGGCAGGAGGTCCAAATTCTACACACATAATTGAGGACATGTGCGTTATTTTATATGCACAAGGACAACGTAAGAACAAATGACATGTACATATTTGTACTATCGCTCTTTGACAACAGCAAATACACTCTCTCTCTGACAAACACATTCATATATATAAATAAACATACTATATACTATACGTCCGTACATTTATCATGGTACAAAGATCTGTTCGAGGTGCCAGAGCTCGGTCGTGGAACAAGGCATTATGATGCCGCTTTAGCGGTGGGTGGGTGGCAATGGCAATGGCAATGCAGGTACATTCTTATGTTGACATATTGTGGGATGGCCATCCGATGATGGTGAGGACGACGCAGAGTCGCTGACAATGGGGAATTTTTAACTTCGACACGTACATAGGTATTTGTTTTGGGGATACACAAGGAATTCAAAAATTCGATTACGTATACGCCACAGTGACCATCTGGCACGCAAAATTTCAACAAAAATGCTCAAGAAGAAAAACATATATATTCACATTAAGCACAGAGACAAATATGTCGGAATAAAAAAAAAAAAAAACAACCCAAAACATCTACGAAGAAAGGCGGCATACTGCACAGGACTCACAGGATGCTGTGCGCACGCTATAGATATCCTTTCATAGGAAGTAGATACGTAAATTTTCATTGAGAAAATAAAAGTGTCAACATCCTGGCACATTCAGGGAACATAATTTCGTGGAATGGCAGCAGAATATGTATTTATGCAGAGAGACATCCAGAGTGTAAAACACGTTATCCAGTTCTCCTGGTGGCGATGGCGTAGTTTTGACTTTTGTCTTTAGGGAAACGCACCCAGCCACAAGCAAAAACATTCACAAAAAAAAAAAACATGTGTCATAAATGTGCATGCATTATAATGGGGTGGATATGTCGTGCGGGGTTGTGGGTAAAAGGATGGCTATATTGAATTACCAATAATGCAACTTAAGCACCAGTTGATGGCCTCTAGTGCAAGGATATTTAACTCTTTTATTGAATTGGCAAAGTGAAAATGGGATTTCTTTTTTGCTTACATTTTTTTTTTAAGCAGGATTTAAGTTTTGAAGTGGAAGTATGAAGAGAACCTTGTATTTCCAACGCTTGAATAAAAATATTTACTCTGAAACATATAACAAAAACAGGCACTTTCATTTAAGAAAATGTTTTAGCCATAAGAGACTGATATTGGAAGTTAAAAATTAGTCCTTTACTCAAGGTTTGGTGCTACTATTTGACTTGCGTAATTTTTTTTTAATAACTATATAGTAGGTATATTTCCTGCAGCATCTTCTTTTCCAATCTGATTCTTCCATCACTTCTCATCACTTGTATGTCTATTGTATAGTGCTTTGGGATGTGCCGTTTTTATGGTATAACCCAGGGACCTCGTTTTTTGATTTGTATGGGCTAAAAAATGGCACTGTCTTGTGAGTTATTCTGAAATCCTTCTCTAAAAGAAATTATGGGCTCATAAGAAATAAAGTACACTTTCGGTCTTAAAGCTTATAGCAGCGCAATTTTTGTGAGCTTTAAAATGATACATAAATGGAAGGGACCAACGAAATATTGCTGAGTTCGATCGATTCAAAAAGATGCGTTTGTTTATATGGTTACGATTTTTTCTTACAAGATTTGTGGCTTCCCCGTAGGAGACAGTGTTGCCAACACAAAATTAAAGTAAACATTTGATGAAGATCGGTCGAATAATTAATGCTTGAAAGTGTAACAAGGAAACAAGCAAATTCACAAAAAATAAAGCTTGGTATTGGTTCATAATCTTGCACCGGAATATATTATAGCCGCTTGTTTAAGGTTTCTGAAAAATTTAGGCAGATATTTGAGTCAGTATATTTCAATTTTGTGTTGTGCTTGAAATCGGTCACATGACCTGGTTCTTTTGAACTTTGAAGCGCGATTTGTCTAAGATAAACTGAAGATTACTTAGAAAGTCACCTGTCATCTTGCCATTTTTATTTGGCTGCCTCAAGTCACCCTACCATAATCCCCTTTTCAGGCATCGTCCTCAAAACCAATCTTAGAACGATGTCTCGATGATGATATTTAAGTTCGGTCCTCTACAAAGTTATAATTTGTATCTAATTAAGTAGTCAGTAACTACTAAAAATCGACGTAGTACCCCGTGGCGTGGTGGTTGTGTGTCGCACTTCTACGACAAAGGTTCTCGGTTCGATCCCCGACTCCACCTATGTTATTTGCTGCCTCTTGCGAGAAAGTGACAAATCCTCCAAGAGTAAATATTGTCATAGAAAGTGCTTCTCTGTTAGCCGTTCGAATTTGGCTGTAAATTGTAGGTTCCTTCAATTCCTGAAGAATATCAGCGCACACACAGGAAAGACTGAGAGTTTAATTCACAATCCACGGCCTCGCTTGGAGCTCTTGTTTAAAGTATTTATTTATTTTTTATTTTACCTACTGAACCTACACAAGTCACTTTAAAGCCAATGCCTGTTTTCATCTCCTCTTTAAGCCATATCCAGTGCTTATCTTAGATCTGTGATACTAATCCGTATACGTTAACTCTCCTCCTGATAAGATTTTCTTTGTCCGAATGAAGATACATATTTCTAAGATCTTATTTTGTGTGCATTGTCAAAAAGTTATAAGAGATACTTCCAGAGTTTCTGGTTGTAGTCGATGATGCGTCCTTGAAATTCTAACCTAAAGATAACAACTTTAACCTTGGTTTTTAAGATTAAAAAAAACTTTGACGTTTTTAGTTTTCCTTTTTTTATTAAATTGTATTATCCTCTTAAAGGGAAGCCGCTGTCAGTTACAAAATTCTGCACTTTTCAGTTAGATGGTTGGCTTAAGATTAACTAAAACTATCCTTCAAGAATTTCCATTAAAGCTATTGTGTGCTTGACTTAACTCTAAATCTACTTAAATGTACCTTCAAATTTGTAACTTATAGGGAACATACCAAATTCCGAAAAAAAATTATCAACACATCTTAAAATTAATTTAACACGTCCAAAATAAATCAACCAGAACACAAAGAAAATCAACTAACTTAATATCTACCAAGGATTTTTTTCTAACCAAAAAGATGGCATCCTTAAATTGCACACAACAGAGAAGACAGACAGCAAACAAATAACTTCCCGACAACAATTTATCCAAGTACATTTTTTGCTCGTCCTAATCTGTTCGAGCGGATATACGCCACTTCATTCCCTTTTCAGTTTGGATGCTTTAAAGAACTCTGCCGTGTTATTTTTTCGCTACTTTAGAGGATAATTTTTTTTTTTTGGCTCGGAGCGTATGTTAAATAAATGAAGCTGCTATTTGTTTCAGAAGTATTTTTTTTTGCCTAAGATTTTCTGCTTTAAGGGTTCGTGTGAAAGAAAAAGTTTCATGTCTGTAAATCCTGGACAAAAAGATTTTTTTTATATATTTACATCCAAAGGGCCTACGGCGTAAAACCTATTCTCTCCCTTCTAGTAAAAAAAAACCGCTTTTAAAATACCACGATTAATCTTAGTTAAACTTTTCTTTGCCTTACTAAATTTAATCAAATCAGACAACTCTTTGCCTTAATTACACTTAATTAAAAGTAATTAAGTTTCCATTTAAAGCCATTCACCTACTTTAAAATTCTTTTCAGAATAAAACAAATCCTTTTTACGACAATTTAATGAGAAAACTCACTTCCCCATAACATTGACCTGACAAAACCCTTCGGGAAAACTTTTTTCCTTGTGCCAATCTCCAACTATTTCGCTATTTCTCCTCTTCACTGACTTTCGACTTAATGGTTCGATAACACTCGACGGTAAAAAAAAAGTAACAAGAAAACTATCAGCAACCTTTTACTAATTAAAAAAAAGCCATCCCTTCTCCCCGCGAAATTTAGCGAACAAAAAAAAAAAAAAAATTTTCTTGCAAGTTTGGCGGTTTAGTGTAGTGTAGTCCTTGTAACGCAATCTCAACCATCGAACAATGTCTGCTGTGACCTTAAATATGCACAAACTAAGCAAAATGTCAGCACAGGCAGAGAATAGGTAGCTGCTTCAACACTTTTGCTTTATCCTCTTTTTTGGTGTCTTTTGCTGAAATATCGGCATAAATACAGGGTGCTTTTAAAGGAACAATTCTTCGCTTAAGATTTTTAAGAAATTGGATGAATATTCCATGATTTTTGTATGAACCGAAACGGAAGGGACTAGAAAGGATCATTATGTCAAAGTGTCGGCCTATAATCCGACTTTGTGGGGATAACATTGTTATCACTGGTTCATGCCTTTTTGCTCTTCCCCAAGTGATTTGAACTTAAAAAACTGAGAATTTCCCTCAACTTTGAAGTTTGGGATGCTCTGAAACTTTTTAACGGAGGAGTGCCGAAACATTGTTGATGTCAAATGTTTGGCTGAATAATATCTATTTCAAGAGGCCAATACAATTGTAGTTTCTTTTACCGTTAAGGGCTACTGAGGCATGCTAAACTACCTTTGTATTTTAACTTTTAGTGAGCTCTTGGATCTGTTACTTGGAATCTAGGTCAAATTTGTTAAAGCGTTGGTACTAATAGCGTCTCCCAGGTTTCCCAGACTGATTGTAGAAATGATCTCCGCTCTTCCCGAGTGACTGTAGAATCTGGGACATGGATTGAGTTCCTACCAAATATCAATTAATGATAGAATATGGGCAAAAACAGGAGCTTGAATTACCTTAGGCACTGTAAAACTGACTTGCACGTTACTACATCACTTCGCGTCTACTTTCAGCTAATCATTTCGGGAGCTTTAGATCCACATCTCCGATTTCTAGAGCCAGTGCTGTTATTTGACAAATTTCGGTCAAAATGTTCATTGTTCAGCCTGTATGGTGGATTTGAGAATTCAGCATTCGAGAGTTTCTTTTATCAAATCTCGAGATTAAAAACCCATGTTTTAGGTAGCATAATGTCAGCCAAAGCTTATCCGAGTTATATTCGTGTTCTTAAGTATCCTTTGGAGAGCTCGTAGATTTGATCTCTGATTTACAGTGACAAGTTTCAAATGGAGCTCGTCTTAAAATACTCTTTAGCTCCCATTTAGGAGTGCAGGTCTTCTTAATCTCCCTAAGTCATTTGAATGAATTGAATGTATTAAAACTCCCTTTAGTGTTGCTCTATTTGGTGTTGAAAAAGACACAACAAATAAAAACCAAGCAACCATCTAACTGTCAAATTGACATTTCCTTCCATCTTTCAACATACCTTAAAATTGAACACCCTTTTTGAAGAAATATCACTCTATTTTCTATTTTGAGAATCCTTGAGAAAATTTCGTATTCCAAGCACAATGTTCAAAAACCGATGAACTGAAGTGGAAGCCAATTTTCGCTGCTAGTGCGGAAAAATCTTCACCTTCCTCTCCTTCTTCTGCAAAACTAAGCAAAGTTACGCTGCCTTGCACAGAGACTTTAGAATAAAGTTTTACACATCTTCACTCTTCAATTTTTCTTTTCTTGCTCACCCCTCTCACTCCTGCAACACTAAAGTATTGTCTTGACTTTTCAAATTGGTATTCACTATAAATCACATACAAAAAAAAAAAGGACCAAAAACATCGACCGCAACAAAAAGAGTAGAAGCATGTTGTCCTTGTTCCTGTAGTAACGCAGTTTCAGCGTCACCAGCATGCAAAATTGATGGTTGAGGTTGTTCTTCTTCATCTTCTTCAGGAGATGCACTGTTTGATTTGTGAATTCGCAACCCTGTGTTTTGTAAAGTTGTTAGTGCGACGGTGGCTGTATGGTGACGACAACGACGACGCATCCTTGTGACTTGTGAATGTGATCCTTGAGCGCATACAGTGATACATTTCAACACAATTTCTCCAACGAACGCCATGCATGTGATTTGGATAATCAATTCTGCTGCTTTCTGATTGCTGATAATGTGTGCTGAAAGACTAAACCACACAGCGTGTGAATATTGACTTGCATGTCAGAAATGATGTGTACTTGTACTGTACACTATGTTATACACTACATCGGTGGTTCTCCCCTTTACCCATTTTTTTTTGTACATGCTTTTATAGATTTACTACTCTGTTCCGTATGTGGTGGCAGCTGTTCTGGGACGGGTATCTCAAAATAAACAAATGAAATTTTTTGCATACTTACGAATTCAGTTCTTCTCGTTTGAAGCTTTCATACTACATTTTTCTGGGATGGTTTTGGGGCTGAAAAATTGTTTCCTGTGAATCCTAGAATATTAAAGCCAATGAGGTTTTTCCTAATGAAACAGAACAAAAAATACGAAAATTAAAAATATATATATGTATTTTCATGTTCATACTATAAAAATACACACATAGTACTAGATACATTTTACCGCATTCAGAGCACACGAGGGCAATAATGTTTTCTTACCTACACATTGTATAACAGTTATAAAGGATATTTTTTTTTATTTTTTTTTCAAAACCTTAATGAAAATTTTTTTGCTGAATAATAAAAACAAAATGTGAAACAGAAAAAAAACAATAATAAGCCTCATCAAGGTTTAGTGAGAGGTAAAAAAAAACAACCTTTACGTCCTAGAAACCTTGAACTATAAACCAGAGATGTTTAAGGTGAAACTGTTGTGTGAAATTATGTGATAAGGACGCTAAAAAGGAATCCATTTTGAATGGAATCAAAACTGGATATTCAGATGCATGTTTGGAAATTCATTCTGATTGGTAAGTGAATTATTATTTTTAAATTTGCAAAATATTTCTCTTAAATCTTTTATGGAACAGAATAAAACAACATAGAACGAAACATAGAATAAACAAAAATTCTAAAAATTTAATTGAAAGCTGCAAGGTCTTATACGAAAAGTTAAGTTAAGTTATTAATTTAGTTACTCAGCCAAATTAACATATAAATAGAAAATATCGCGTTTCTTTCTACGTTCTCAACAAAAAAATATTTCTTTCTTTGGGGTTTCAAAAAAACATCGCAAGCGTTTTTGACGTGACAAGAGGGATTCATTTGTAATATTGAACAGCTGTTTTGATTCTCTTAGATGTTGAGGAACTAATGAATGTTTTGTTTTTAAATCTGTTGTGGTTTGAAACCTAGGAATATGAAAATAATTTGAATTTAATGGACTGTAATTGGCCGGATATTATGAATTATTAAATCGTAGATCAGATTGGTTTGTGTCTTTAAATTTAAGTATCCAGGACGCCAACCAGAATTTCATTAATAATTTAGACTTACATTTTGGAGACTTTGGGAAACTCTCAGAATCTACTACAAGGTTTGAGAATCAGACCTACCGGAAAGTTCTCAAAGACTTGATTTAAAATATTGTCATGCTCATGATCATATTGGGCTATAAGTAAATGGTGGACAAGTAATTAGAACTTCGAAATAATTAAACAACACTTCTTAGTGAGTAATTATAGCAATAGTTAATTGTTTTTAAATATTGTTGTAATTCAAGCGAAGACTTAACTATTCCGAGCTGATCATTTGTTCTTGTATTTATGTAAAACATCGCATTTCTCTTAATTTTCTACTAGTTGCGCTTCAACACTTTTGCGCTATAAAACATCGCCCTAGTGGTTAATAATAAAAGTATCTACACTTGTGCAAGCCAAAAAGGGATTCACTTTAAATTTTAAATAACATCGCATTCTGATTTGCAGAATATCTATTACTTCAAGTGTATTACTATGTTTACATATATTGTAGGTAAGCATTTTTTATTTTCTTGGATACCTACACTTGAAAAAATAGGAAATATTTAGGATTATTACCTTTAAAAATAACTTAGATTTGAGAGTTCATAATTTAAATATGTTTTTTTCAATCTTATAAAGAACATCGCACAGTTGAACTACTTACAAATCAAGAGTGCATTATACTAAAACTGACTATTGCTGATGAATAATTCAAACAAAACTTATTTAATTCTTTTTTGACATAATCTATGTTAACATAGGATTTTCGGTAAAATCGTGAACGAAGGAGATGGGTTATTGAAACCGTTTCCAATTAATTGGTGAATGCATTTGACGACGTTTTTTTTTCTATATAATAAATATCAATTGCTATTTCTATGAAATTAAACATCGCATGAACTTAATAGCAACTTTTTGAATCAATTGTAACGTGTTTCGTTGAATAATGTGCATATTGTATGAAAGTAGAAAAAACATCGCACTACCAAGTTGTAAGTAGGTCTATGAAAAAGGTTAAAAGGTTTGCACTGAATCAAAAAGATGTTTAGATAAATGTATCTTGACAATGTTTTCACGGATCAGAAGTAATCCTCCTTGTAAAAAAATAGAAAAATTGTTGGCACAACAGCTCCAAGCGGGCCAGGGCCTGTGACTTACACTCTCAACCATTCCTGTGTGTGCGTTGATATTCTGCAGGAATGGAAGGGACCTACAATTTACCGCCGAATCCGAACGGCTAACAGAGAAGCACTTTCCATGACATTAATTACTTTTGGAGAATTTGTCACTTCCTCGCAAGAGGCAGTACCCCAGAAAAAAGCTTAAGGTGGCAACGTCAGGGATCGAACCCTTAACCTTCGGCGTAGCAGTCCGACACACTAACCACTACGCCACGGGGTACTACCCCTTGCAAAGGGCATTAAAAAATAATTTCTTCCTGATACATTCATACAGTAATATCTCTTATTTTTTTTTTTTTCAATTTAAGCACAAGAATTTGCTCAACAAACATCGCATGTTTTGAACAAGAGCTTACCAGCGAGAAAAGTTTTTATTTTGTTCGTCGATTGTGTCACAAATGTATCCTAAAATATACCTACCCATTCTACAGATGAATCTGAAACATCGCATTTTTTCCAAGGCCAAGTCAAAAATTGGCACCCTCAGCTTATTATTTTTTGATCCGATATAGCATTTGCCTTGGCTTTCATATGAAAGCAAATAAAACATCATTGTTTGAAAAAATTAAAAAAAACATAGAAAATCTACAACATCAAACAAATAACCCCGGACTCGGGTTGACCTCGAATTATCTGCATTCGAAAGGATGTTTTTTTTTTCTTTCTAAAAAAATACAACAACCAAAACAACCAATCTTAATGGACTCTAGCACTTAATTTCCTTCCAAAACCCCACATTTACCTAAATCCATTTTAAGCACCACTTTGCATAAACTTTTGTTCATTTAAATATCGGTAAAAAAAAGTCCTGCCGATTTGTGTATATAGTCTTGAGTGGTGAAGGAAACTACTACTTCTCCTTCTTCCTTTTTATAGTATATGCACTGGCATTAAAATGTGTTTTGTAATTGAGTCAATTATACAACATTCGTCCTTTTTTAGTGGTTTTTTTTCTTTTCTTAATTATAAAATTGAAGAGGCGCAAAACAAAAACAAACGAAAACAAAAATTAAAAAAAAAACTTGCTTTAATTGAATTAAAATTCAAAAGGAAAAGTTTTTTTTTTTTTTCTTTTTCATTTTTCTCTTGAATAAAAAAAACAAGAACGCAAATTACTCAACAAAAATGCCCAGCTGGGAGTAGTCATTGCTTTTTGCCAAGTTATTGAGAACTCTCGACAGAAAAAAAAGCTTATTACCAACCCGACGTGGCTTAAACACAAGTCTCTCCCGTGAGATGCTATCATCATTCATAAGTTTTCGTTGTGAATTTTCTGATGCGTCCCGTCGGTCGGTTGGTCGCGTCGTCATCTTCCTTATAATCATCATCCACCATGAATGAAGTACGAGTAGCTACCTGGAATATAGTAGAGCTCTTCAATGTAAACGCTTGAATATTCCACGAGTCCTTTTGCGTTGGTGTATAAAAATCAGGAAAATTCACAAACAAAAATATAGATTAAGGACCAGTTTTTTTTTTTTGCTTCCTTTTGTTTTTCTGAGAAGGCATATAAGAAAATCAATTGAGATCCGATCAAAAGCACCTTCACGTCCCATTGATTCAGGGAATCAGTTACAAAATTTTGTCATCAATCATGCTTTGTTTGAGGGCAAAGGGGATTGGTTGGGGTTGGGTAGCTCCTTTTGCTAGAGTCCTACTTATTATTCATGCAACAAGGGATTTTAAGTCCTTTTTGAAAATGTTTATTTAGTTTTTGTTTTTTTTTTTTTTTTGTCAAGCCGTGTTGTGGTATAATAATTCATTTTCAAGCACCCACGGGAAAAGCTACTTGGAATGTATACTTTTTTCTTCCTCGCAAATTAAAATGTATAAACAACTGCATTGCAAGTTGTGAAGGTTATAATCATGGGGCCATGGTGTATCTAGTATCTGCCACAAGCCACTAGGGGAATGACCCTCATTTTTTGCGCGCTCTTCAAGTTTATCTACCTCATCCTGTCTTAAAAGTTTTTTTTTTTTTTTTTTTTTGGTTTAAATTTTTTCCCTTTCGTTTAAATGAAATTTTGTATCCCTTTTGATGGCATGTTAAGGATTTTACTGCAACGAGGTTAGATTAATAGTAGTATGTGTTTTTGGCAGCAAAAAAAAAAGCGATGTAGTTAACACCACTGAAATGTGTGCTTGCTATAAGAGATACAAAAAAAAAAACCACTTGTAGGGCTTAGGAATGTAATTAACATCATCACCATGAAATTCACATAAGTAGGGAGCACGATTCAGGATACTTTTTTTGCTTGTTTATTATGGTGTGTATCTTGGCAGTTAGGATGTTCATTTTATTACTTCTGACAGTTCTTAAGTGTTGCATAGTTTAGGGATATGAGTTTTATTTTTAAGTTTTTGCTCCTTAATTTAAAATTGAAAAAAAAACTCATGAGGATGTGTACAGATGTAAATTATTGCACTTAGTTTTGTCTTCTTTTTTGCACTGTTTTGAAAGGATGCATTTAGAAATTCGTAGGACCCTGTACAATTCGAGGGAATTATCCTTTTTATACAATTTCTGTTTCCTCAAATCAAAAAAGGTGAATAGTTACTTGGCAGTAATACGTTCGTTGTTGCTGCTCGTAAGAGTTCGGTACCTGGATATTATATATGCCATCATTACAGAAATTATATTGGTTCCAATTGGGCCATTGTTGGCTCATATCAGCCATCAGAAACGAAAAAAGGCGATTCAAAAAATGCACGCTACCTTGAAGTTCTCCCTAGTTCCTTGAAGTGATCTCGATTTCGAAAATGTTGTGACTTCTTGTTAAATAAAACAAAAGTTTGAAGTGAGTCCTCTTTACAAAATAGATTCATGCGTCCTCTCCTTGCCGCTTTAATTTTAAAAAAATCGTCTTGGCAGTAAAGTAACCCAGTTGTGAGATGCATTTTCAACGACATGTATATGAACCCGAACCTGTCAATTCTTTCCCTTATTATGATGTTTGAACAAAAGTAACATCACAAAACCTTTTAGCCGTTTTAAATTTCGGAAAACTAAAAACGAGGCAAACAATGTCAATGGATAGCTCAACGAAGTTGGCCTTTAAAATATATAAAATACAGACTCGGTAACCCTAAGTTACTAAGAATCAAATAAAATTTGTACGTTATAAAAAAAAAAGTTCATTTACAAGTTCATATTGCATATAAAGTCAAAGCTTTGCTGCGAAATCGTCACAAATTCTGAATTAAAACAAGCTATTTTGAAATCGAACTGGTTTTTGTATCAACTAAGCTTTAAAGTGGCTTTTGTATCAACTAAGCTTTAACAGCTTTTTAAAAAACTTAATGCTTTAGTCAGCTTTGAACTTTAAGCTCAAGTCTTACATTTACTTATAATATTGAAGGTACTCTCACCCGTTGGCTAACAGAAGACTTATTGTGTCCAGAACATGTGGAATTCAATAATTTATTCGCAGTATAAGCCACACGAATGTGAATTGATAAAAGCTCCATTCCGAAATTTAAAGTTTAAGTTCAGAATCAAACCTAAAGTTATGGTCTAAAATCTAAAAAGCTCTCACGAATGTAATAGAAAGGCAGTTTTATATTGAACAAAGAAAGATTTTCGTGAAAAGCTGTTGTAATTGAATTATATTTTATGTAATAGAAACTGGTTTTTAATATCCCTGTATTTTAAAGCTTTCATAAAGCTTAAGTATTATGAAGGGTTGATTCACAGAGCAGAGACAATACTGAGCCCAACTTATACCTCTTTGACACCTTAAATATTTTATTCACCATAGCCTGTGCATTTTATTTTTTGTGTAACACTGGTTCGCATTTAAAATGCATGGGAGAGCTTTAACATACTCATCGTAAAAGAAAATATGCATGAAGCTTTTAAGCAAAAAAGAGCTTCCAAGCAAGTCTGCAGTTTGTGTTGTGTGTCTGTGATTCAAGTGCTCCACCATATTCTTACGACAAACAAGTTGAATTATTATTTTAAGCTTTTAGTACTAAAAGCTTCTTCTGATGAAAAATTTAGTATTAATATTATAAAATTGAAAAAAAATAAGAAACGGTTATTTTTACCCATCTTCATTATTCAAGGTCATCCTAGTTAATCCACTGCACGTGCACGCATACCGCGATGAAGATAGAAAAGTAGAACAACTTACATTTTGAGTCCTTTTTTCCCTCTCAAAATGTGTGTGTGCTTAGGAAAATGTAATGAAATTTTGTTTCGAGAAGTAGTTGAAGTTAAAGCAGCTCTTATATTTTCCTAACAACACTAACCTTGGAAAATCCCAATTACTCATGAGATACATAGCATTTTGTAGTTACACTTTAAAAATGGGTATACTCAAAAAGATACAAAGCAAATTAAATATCCTTTTTGCGCATAATTCTGCTTGAAGAAAATAATTAAAGCGATCACTTCAGATTATTATGTGCTCGTTGATACTTGAGAGAAGAGTGGGTGATAAAAATAAAAAGGTTGGTTACTGCACAAATAATAAATATTTTAAGGACCAGTTCTTGAATATTTCAATCAGATGATACATAGAATCAATAAATGAACAATTATTATGCATTTAAAACAATGTGACGTATTTTTAGCTGTCCAACTGCAAAGAATAAAAGAATAGTTTAACTTATCAATGTTAGATGGGGTATATCCTTTATCACTTTGCGTTCCTTTTTTGCACTAAGTTTTAACATAATCAGGCAGATGACCTCTTGTTATAATGTTTTCAATAAAATATGTAGATTCGGTTACATTTTTTCGCCACCGCAGCGCCACATGTTTGGTGCCTCACATCTCAAACATTTTCTTCAAAATTTCTTGGTTTACCAGGCGCTCATAAATTAACGGAGACTATTTTTTGCATTTATTGGAAAAAACGGGTGGAGCCATATTTGCCGCTAAAAGTTTTATATGTGAAGTGTGTGATGACGATCACAAAGAAGAACAAAAAGTTACGGTTTCGAATCTAACCTGTCGCACTTGGGACAACTGATAAACAGAAGAAACAGAAAAAGGCTTTTTATTGGCTAGGGCAAGTGGCAGCCATTTTTGCGCTGGACTTGAGTCAAGTGGTATTTTTTTATGTAACAGGGTGACTGTGCTTTTTGTTTTGAATATTTTTTTTTTTTTCATAATGAGAAAAAATAAAAAGTGCCCGTGCTGTTTTATTCTATCTTGATAATTTATTTAATTTTCCAGAATTAAAGTACTTTAAAATAATTATTAATTTAATTATTATTATTTTATTGGATTTTTTACTCAGTGCTCATTTTTTCTCTTTACGAAAAAAAAAAAATATTCAAAACAAAAAGCACAGTCACCCTGTTATGTATACAAATATCACTCGACTCAAACCCAGCGCAAAAATGGCCCCCATTATTAAAACAGCAAGTGCGAAAGGTGAACTTTGAAACCATAGCTTTTTGTTCCTCCTTGTGATCGTCTTCCCACACTTCACATATAAAACTTTTGGCGGCAAATATGCATCTTAAATGTCTGTCACTGATGCTTAAAGTGTTTCTTCTTCCTTCCCTCTCAAGGTTTTTAGATTCCGAGTAAAAAGCATATGAAATCTGTTTGGATCACCAGGCGCTCAGAAAAACCAGGAAGCCTTTTATTTTTGCCGATAATTTGAAAATTGGTGGAACTACTTTCCATTCTTTCTTTCTTTTGATATTCATGTCCTACTTTGGAGAGACATATTTGCCGCCAAAAGTTTTGTATGTGAAGTGTGTGATGACAATCGCAAGGAGGAACAAAAAGTTACGGTTTTGAAGTTAACCTGTCGCACTTGCTCATATTGAAAATTTACTACTTTCCACTCACTCTGAGTTAACTGATTAACAGAAGGTTTTTTTTTTATTGGCTAGGGTCAGTGGCGGCCATTTTCGCGCTGGGCTTGAGTCAGGTGGTATTTTTATATGGAACAGGGTGACTGTGCTTTTTGTTTTGAATATTTTTTTTTTTTTTCATAATGAGAAAAAATAAAAAGTGCCCGTGCTGTTTTATTCTATCTTGATAATTTATTTAATTTTCCAGAATTAAAGTACTTTAAAATAATTATTAATTTAATTATTATTATTTTATTTCGACTGATGTAATTTTTATGAATTATGTGAATATTTAAACATTATCTTTTACCTAAAATATAGTCTTTGAAATAGTAACATTTTAAATAAAAATATTCTTTTGGTTGTATTATTTGCTTAAAGCCACTTCAGGAATAATGTTACACCATTTAATCCTGGGCCTTGTCCTGCTTGGATCAAAAAATTTTCATCGTTTCTGCTCCAGCACAGAATTCAGACATTCAGACGCTGTTGAAGCTGAGTAGTGTCTGACATAGGCTTCAGAAAAATTCTTTACGTTGGTAGGTTTATAATATGGCTTGTGCTGTACAACAGTAAACGCCTGGAATTAGAAAATTGAAAATTTCAAGACATTTTGCAAAGAGAGAATTTCGTTTTATTTAGTGATTTTTAAGTGATTAATAAAATTTCTTTGACTTTATATTTTGGACGCGGATATTTGCCTACCTAACGTATGTGCGAACGGGGAAGGTAGAGAAAGAAGAATATATTTCTGATGACGAATTAATTTGTGTGTGTTTTTTATGGGTTGCGTCAGAGTTGAGACTACTTATACTTAAACGGACCATAAACACCACACAACGAAAAATCGAAATTCTCTCTGATTTATATATTTTCCCCCCTTGATGTTGTTGAGAAGAAGAAAAGAAGTAAAAATATTTTGGACCCCCCTCCCCCCAGATCGGGACCTGCATCCTGAAATCCCCAAACGAACAATCTACTTCAACGTGTGTCTATTATTGCTAAGATTCGGATATCTTTTTGTCAGATACAATTCAACTTAAACCAAACAATTAAATTTCACAGAAATGCGGTCTTCTGAAAACATCAGTATTTTGTCCTGAAAATGACAAAAAAATAAAATAAAGGGAAAATAGATATCTTCTTAAATATCAAGAAGCAATTTTATCAGTGATGCTTATGATTGTGATACCGACACTTGTAAGTTTCCCAACAAGGACATAGCTATCGACATAAATACCTTACAAAGTCGACAAAGGATCTCAAAAAACCTGGAAAAGTCATGGTTTCCATGAAAAAGTTGGGAAGTATTATCGTTTCTATGGAGACTTGTTTTTATTCGGATAAAATGAAATTTAGAAAGAATGAGGCACTTCAGTTTTTCCAAAGGATATACCGAAGAAGCTTTTTTTCACCGCAATCTCCCCTAGGGACACTATTGTATTGTTATTCATAAGCATGTAGGATTAGTGGCTTTTAACTGTTTGCATGACACTTAAGGCTTAAGGGAAGACACTTAAGAGCAAAAGGGATATGAACAGAGTGGTGTATTTCTTTACTTGACACAAAAGACAAAAACACCGCACAAACACAAGAAAGGTTACTTAAAGTTTAACAACTTGAAATGGAGTTTTTGCATCGGTTTTACTTTTTTTTTTTTGTTCTTGTTGTTGTTAAAGTTGGAATTATTGTTGTTAAATAAATAAAATACTGAAGGATGTGGTTGGCTTTGTAAATAATTAATAAATTATAATTTTTTTTCAACTTTCTGGGAAGCAAAAAAAGCGCAGTGATTTGTGTGTGGTGCCACCTAAGTTTTTTTTCTCCTGCGAAAATGTCCTCCAAGAATCCTCCAAGAGCAAATATTTGTCATGAAAAGGTGCTTCTCTGATAGTCGTTAGGAACCAACGGTAAATTGATCATCTATTCCATTTCTACAGAATATCAGATCAACACAAATACATAGGATGAGTTGAAAGTACAAGTCACAGGCCCCGGTCCCGATTGGACCTTTTGTGCTTATTATTTTTTTTTAGGAACAAATCTGCCTAGATGGGCCTTTTTTCTTTAGTGACTGTCCCTTTAATTTTCATGGCTTGTGACATCTTACATAGCGCCATCAGTTACTGTTGATGAGGTCGCAAAGCATTTGTAAGCCCTTTTTACTACTGAGGCTTAAGACAAAAGAAAAAAGACTCTTCTCTGCTAACTTGTATAATGCTTGCTTAATTAAGTTGGCAAATATATTCCACTATGGACAACTTTACCAGAAATTTGTGTGCATCTTTTGTGCAAGTAGCTCCTCCAGCAGTGATCAAGTTTCCTCGCAGTTAATTGAAATAGCGCTTGGATGGCGGGGCTTTTCAACGAAATGTTTTTAAGTACATGGCGCACACCATCTGAGTGTTTGTATGAATACCTGTCTAAATATGCAGAAAATGCTGTCAACACTTGAGAAGTTCTACGATAACGATGAATATAATATTTGTATTAAGTCCGGAGGCAGTTCTTTTAAGTATAACAGTTATATCTTCGCCCTTGAGTTAGACTCAGTAGTCGTACCTACTGTAAAGTGCAAAAATATATTTTTAAGCCGCACTTTACGAATGTTGAATTCTATTTTATTTCTCACCTAACTTACAGTTTATTTTTTTTTTTATGGCTTTATGAAGCAAAAGCCATTATTTTAAGACTTCTAAAGAAAGAGTAAAAGGCCTTATACAAGGTAACTGCTATAAGGCTTTCATAAGGAAGTGCTAAAGCAGCCAATACATTTTCATGCATAATTATAGTAAAGCCTTAAAAATGCCAAAAATTGCAGGCTGAAGCTGTAAGCTTGGTCAAGCTAGCTATCAGCTTGCTTTGGATGCTATACTATAATCGAAAGATTTATTGTCACGGTCTTACTCTGCTATGGCTTTGGAAGGCATTAAACAGAAAATGGTTTGTCTTCCACAGTTAAAAATTTCTGAAGGTTTTATAGAGGTCTTTTTAGAACTTGCATTCAAAGACTTTTTAGCAGCGATTTTCAAAAATGTCAAATACTTACTTGGCTTGCGTAAGTTTGTCTTAAACAAGAAAAAAAAAAGAAGATGGAACTAGAACAAGTTAAAATGCTAGGTATGGGCACTATGGACACTCAGCAAGCTTCCAAACAAATTAATTATAAGCCCAAAAATTAATGTTTCATTAACAAAAGCGCTCCTGCATTAGCAATGATATCAAACGATTCGAGGAACAAAAAATTAAACACATTTGGCCATTCTGACGTTCAAAGACTAAGTTTACTTGCACAAGTTTGTTCTTCTCCTTATTGCGAAAAGGCAAAACTTCTAAAAGAATCTCCACCCAACAACCATTTGAGGATTGTTAACCAAAATCATATATCTCTTTTCAAGCCATATCCAAAGTCTGCAAAGTTTCCGTTGGTTAAAGATGTATTAAACGTTTGCTTTATTGGCTTCATTAAGACTTTGATTTAATATCAACATGAAGCACTTAATTGTTTGCCACTTTTTCCTTTTATTCCTTGAAATTCAGCCTCATTTGTTCCGGTAAATCCTTGCAATATAATACAATATAAGAAGAATTTATATATATAGGGAGGACCAGATTACACCTATACCTACTACTACAACTTACCCCAAAGGATATTTGCCTTCAACATTGGCCAACTACTTTATGATGGCGCCATTATTATTTATGATCTTTCACTCGCACAATTCCTCACTCGTTAAAACATTCTTATGCTCCTTAAAAAATATATAAATCTATATCTGTATGTGTTGTGTGTGTATATTTAACAATGTCGCCATAGTCATATAAAATGATGTTTCTTTAAGGCCAAAGGATAGGAGGGTGGGGGTAGGGGCAAGGAGAAGAGTGGAGTTGAGTTTTGCCGCTCAACAAATTGCTATCAATAAAATCATATACAATGCCATAGGTGAACCATAAACGCACCATTAAGACTTTTGCTTCCTTTAATGGTCCTTGTTTTTTTTGCGTGGAATATATATGTATCTTGCCAGTGACGCCAAGTGCCATAACTCAGGACAACTTTCCATTTTATGGTCACTTTTGTACACGAGCCACAACTACATCAAAGATGAATGTATATAGTATAACAATATCCTTATTTGCGCTGTGCAAGAAGGATTCGCCCAGATATTACCCGCGCTACAATAACATACATATATCAAAAATACTTTGTATCCTCTCAAAGATAGATAGATACTCTACTCTGTGACAAAATAATATGAAACAGGATTTCTCAAATTATCCGGAAAGATTTTTAAAGCCTTAAAGCCGATCAAAAAGGAAGAAGCAAAAAAAAAGGAAATCTGAAAAAAACCTCGTTGTATTGTTGTGAAAGGTAGGAACTAGGAAGGCATACCTTGGAAGAACGAGTAGATTATAAACCTCCTTCCTAATGCCACCATTTTATATTGACAGTCAATGGAAGCTGTTTTGACAGGCAGATCCTTTACAATGGCGGGAATGGAGCACAGCTGCAAGTGTCAGTGATGGGTGTGTGTTCGCTAAGTGTGTTAAACTTAACACATATGTCTTGTTTTTCTTATTTGTATTTTGTCTCCTTTCTAAGATATTCAATATTTTTTTTTTTTTTATTCTGATGGAGGTCCTTATAGACGCGCCTCGTATACAATAGAAAAGGCGTTAAAGTATTTTGTCTCAGTTGCTGTTGCTTTTTTTTCTGTTGATCCGGATACATATCCTGTGCTGGCATGGTAACATTCAATGGAATTTTGTTTTTTTTTTTTCCTTTTGAGATAAATAAAGTGAATTTTCGTCAAAAGGACGAAAGACACAGAGCCGACAGAGGGGATCCGGCTTTGAAAATATCACAAAGCAACAATAGCTTACATGGGTGAGATTAAAATTAAAATCTCTTCCAATAAATATTTTGCTGGTGCTTAAATTGAATTGATATAGACTTTTGTTAGATCCTTTTTGAAGTTGTTGCCTTTTGTGTTAGGTATAAAAATAGTTTTAATTTTAACAACAACAAAAGTGAATGTATTAATAATCATCTTTTAAAAAAAAAAAGTATAAGATACCGCCCGCCCACAAAGTTGATAAATAATGAGACCTTTTGCAAGTTCTGAATACGAATATGGAAAGGAAGGGACTGCTGGAAATCAACAGATTATATGGCAACATCTGGGCTATTATTGTTAATATTCTCAGCACGTTTCAGTATCTGGCTCCAACCCCTATGCCTATATATTACTTTTGCTTCTGTGATTTGTGTGTCTTTTTTTGTGTGTGTTTTGTCCTGCCTGATGACCTCCTTGGTAAAGTGATTAGGAGATATGATCAAAGTTTCTTTTGCAATTTAATAAAGTCAATTTTGGATGACAAGTGTAACAAGAAAGGGAGAGACAAAAAAAGGATTCAAGGCGATCAATGTAAAGGATTTGTAGGATTGTTGAACATTAAACAAAATGGTGGCCTTAGGCGTTTCCGAAAAAAAAAGTAGAGTTTGCTTAGGGGAAACGTTTGAGAACTTAAATTCTTAATGCATACCCTTTTGAACGAGTCAAAACCGAATTGAAATTCTTCCTACATATTCTGCACTAATATGAGACGATGTCTCTTAAAAGATAAGATTACAATTTGTATAGCTAATTGGTGTGTTCCTTCAAAGAGGCAGAACTACTGAGAAAATTTAATATGGAAATGGGATTTTAAATTACTCTTTTGTCGAACTTCTTATCGAATTCCTAAAACCCTGTTAGGAGTATACTTACTTACTTACTTGCATTTAGATGTCTCTGTAAAATTATATGTGCTGATGTATCAGCTTTTCAAAATTATGTATACCTTCATAGCTCCAAAAAATTTGGCACCCACAAGGTTTGACCACGTAGCACCATTGACTTCTCCAAAAATGCAACTTCTTTTGATTTGGTCAAGCCTACAATTCCTGATTAAACGTGTTTTGACTCCAAGATATTTTTACCATTGTTTGTTGAGACTTTCTGAGCGTTTAGGGCACTATACAGAAAGATGCTTAGGCTTGCTTTGTAGATGCAAGAATTGTTCACCTCTTCTGATCTGGTTTCAAATTACAAAGCGTTTTTAAGCCCTTAACTTGAGTATAACTTCCATCTCTGGGCACCTCTGCTTGTCAAACTTAATAAGAGAGAGAAACATTATGAAATCATTTCCATCTCTTAAACATCGTCTAAATGTTTCATGTCTTTCCTTTTTTTTACCAGTTCTTCTACAAGAAATGCTCACCCGAGGAAACCATCTGCGTCCCACCCCTTCAATATTTCCCCCGTAACACTCGTCTTGCTAGGAACGCTCATCAGTTTACACTTGAGCCCGATTTCAGACGTACCGTGAAAAGTAGAGATTCCTTTTTGAGCCGTACAACACGAATGTGGAATAAATTGCATGGTATAATTATTTTCCCATGCCATTTTGATCTTCAAACATTCAAGACCAATGTTCATCGACACCTCCTTTCCCTTCCTCCTTAATATCATATCGCTCGCGCTGTGACTTCACTTTAAAAAACTATCCGAAACCTGTGTGCTATACAAAAAATTGTCGTACTCGAATAGTCTATGCAGTGGTCTACATACGATGTCACAGTCAGTAGCATCATCCAACTTCCATCTCTACCAGAAAAAGAATTGCTCCCTCTCTTCTTCTTTCTGGAGTAAGGCAGTAATAAGAACTCAACTTTTTAGAACGGATCTTAGACATATCATCGGCTACAGCAAAAGCATAGTTTATCTGTCCGGAATCATCTGATCAGCTTCGAACTACTTTATCATCAAGTTCAGGCCTCTTGCTGAATGTGTATAGAAAAGCTTAACTCTTCTTGCCAGTATCAACTTTGACCATCAAGAGAGAAACTTATTTAAAATCATGTCTTTAATATGAAAGTTAATTTTTATTTAATACCTTATTTCATAAAAAAAAAATCTTATATCATCGTGGAGGTAGTGTTTTGGAGAAGTGCACAATATGTTTTTTATATACCAATAACGACAACCACTTACGAAATCAACCCATCCCCACAACATACGACCTTGTTTCCACCCAAAAACTACAACCTAAAGAAAACACAATGTTTGCTTGTTGCTTGTAACAAGTATACTCAATTTAAGTGGCATTAGAAAATCCACGTGACAAGTGAAGTACCTACACGTACGTACACACATTTCAAAAAACTCCAAAATACCCTCCAGCAAACTTTTCAATCCCTTTCAACAGCCAATAATTCAATTTAATGATCGTTATAAAAAAAAGTCCCTTTCTAATCTCTTTTCAAATTGGAATTATCTAAACAAACTTTAATGACAAGAGCTTCAATATCATCCCGCTTTTCCTCCCTCTCTAAAGACTTTCTATGAAACAATTTATTTTGACAAACTGACAGCATTTTACAATGCAAACAACAAAATTGCAAATAAATTTATTTACCTTACACCAAAATACACTACACGCAGAGTAAAGTATCTCTTAGATACAAAACAAAACAAAAGCAACTTAGGTAGGTACTGTGCCAAAGCCAAAGCCAATGCAGGCGCAGTACTAAAACTTTATCAGTAAATCATCGTTTTCCCATAGTGTGTATCCTAATACCTATACGTTCTTCCTCCAATTAAAATCAGACACACTCTCAAAAACCTCCTGCAGAGCAAGGAAGTCCCTAGGTATACTTTGAAAAGATAGAGAGCGACAACAACTTTGAAACGAACTTTACCTTGCGGTAACAGTTAATTAAAGTTTTATACTAAAATAAATAAAACCGCAATGTTAGAAAGCCTTAATCGTCTTAAGAAAACTTTTTCATCTATCTAAGTATCTATATACTGTATCTTTCAACCCGCGACCTACGACGAGGACGAAGGACCTTCGGAAAGTCTCTCGCGTATAATAGATTTAAGTATATTTTTATATGGGATGTGTATAGGTGAGATGGTGTGCGCTCTGGATGGAAGTGCCGCTGCCGTGCCATCGGGGGTTTTTAAGTGTTTCCCATTGGTATTTCGTGTGACAAAAAAAAAAAAAAATAAGACCGAAGTAACATGCAAGAAACGGGCGCGATGAAGGCAAACAACGCTATTTGCACCTTTAAAAGAATAACCTCTGTTGTGTAGCTTATTCATTCCATCGAACACAGTTGCTTCGAGCACCTTATTCACCGTCGCGTCGTCGGCGGCGTCGTGTAGCATAATTTCTCCGTGTTCATTAAATTTTCTCCCTCATCAAACTTCGATGAAAGTTTTCCTATACCTTAAAACTTGCTTAAATTGCAACCCTCCTTTCAACATTATTTCCAAGAATGAAAACATTCCAGCCGAATGCCTTGCAAGGATTCCGCGAAAGCCATCGATCGAAATATTTTGTATCCCTCACTCCCTGTTGTCACTATTCCGCTATTCAGCGGTATATAATTTCGACTATAAAGTTACAACAGGGATACCAAGGATTCACTTGTAAATACAAAATAAAATGCATCGAAGTATCAATATTTTTCGAAGAATTTCTTTTAAAACACTGAAGACAATTTTTGTTTTATCGATTCGACATGATTATAGTACGCTCGAAGATTGTCATATTTGATACCAAGGTGTGCTTTAGGTAGAATTTCTTTTTTTTTATTAAAAAAAAAAGTCTCTGAAACAATTTCTTTCCGTGAAGTAGAACAAACTTTAAATGTGGTTTTCAAAGAATGCTCATCAGTTGACCTTTGATTACTTCTTCAGCCGCACAAGATGAATGTGAAATGCTCATGAAACTCGATTTCCTCATGCTTTTATACAAAGGATATATTCATTGGTGTTTAGTCAATTCAGAATTTCCAAAACGCTAAAACATACAAAATTGGGTAAGCATTCGTGTAGTGCGGCTGAAATTTTTTTTTTGTACCTAGCAGAAGTTTAACCCCGGTGCTAGGCTAAAAGATGTATGGCAACAAAATTTAGAGGCGAAATATCCTTTCTCCTGGAGAATGGCATACAATTTGTTCCCGAACTACATTTGGATTGGGTATTTCACTTCCTCACAATTGAAGCAAAGCTCTGGCGTGGTACTTCCATTTTTACTTGCGATTAAAGGTACTACATATAAGGCAAATTATGGATTCGTGCAAAAAAAAAAAAAAAAAAAAAAAATGAGATAACAATCGAACATGTCATTACGATGGTGGAGAAGTCGAAATAAGTGTATCCGGAAATTCCGTCAGTCTGTCTGTCTGTTCGCATTTCTACAGCCGGATTGGCCGATTTGCTTCAAACTTGGTAGTTAGTAATTATTTGGAATTCCCTAGATGGGTCTTTTTTTAGTTTTTGCTCTAGGTCGAAAAATAACTACTTGCCATACAATCATACACAAAAAGTTTGATTTCCGCGAAAACTGCTCTAACGATTTTGATAAAAATTTCAAGATACTATTTTTTTAGTACAAAAAATTTGTCTTAACGGTATTTATCATATAGAACCAGTTATTTCAAACTAGATTTTCTCGTAAACTTTTCTTCAGATTTCAATAAGAAATTATTGTGGAAAGCCATTATTAAATTGAATTTATATTGCATTCCAAAATTTTCAAAACCTTGTTTTTTTTCGATTTTTAATAATTTTCTAAAACTAATTAGTTTTCAAAAATATATTGAGATCCTCATAGTTCATTATATAGAGTAGTCTGTATTAAATTTTGGTGGTTCACTATATTGGATAGTTCATTATATAGAGGTTCACTATATCGAGCGTCTACTGTATTTTGAAAACGAGATGATTGATATTTTTTTTAATTTGTTAACTAGGTGCAGACTACCAATTTCCTTATAAGGACATACTCAAAAAAAATGTAATATATTTTTTCGAAAAGTTAAAAAAAAAAAAAAAAAAAATCAGATATAAAATAAATATTTCTTTCACAGACCGGCATTCCGAAGCATCGTCTGCTTCTAAATTGAGCCAGCTTCGCTGTAGTTTCTCTTTTTCCAAGTCAAAAATTCATTATTGTAAAATGGACGCTTAATTTAGTGAACATCGAAGAGGGAGCAAGCTATTCCCACACCCTTTATTACTTTTTTTTAACAGACTACTTCAAATATTGAACAATGAAAATCTCAATGAAGTGAACTCACAGTGTTCTGCACTCCTGTTCAGCGTATACACTTTACCGTTAATTGATGTGATTTTTTTTTCATTTGTATGTTTCGTAACTGAATCACAATATTTTAGCGGTTTCAAGAGCATTCCAAATGAAGAACCATATGGTGATCATTAGGCGTGGTTTTATTGGTCCACTTTATAGGGGCTCTGCTGTATTTTAAAATAATGTTAAAGATTCATTGATAACCAAAAATGCTTAGTCACTGTTCGACTAAAAGTCTTATTTCTAAGCTCACACCCTGGTAACCCTACAATTCGCCTTCCGTCGCAGAGCCTTGCAAAACGAAACAAAAAAAAAACAAAAATTTACATTAAGGATATAATTTTCATCCTCCCCCCTTGTGTTGTTGTCCCTTGATGCCATAGATGTTTAATATCTTAGTGGTCTCTGTTTTACTTATGTAAAAACTTGAACCAAATTCCAACCAAACTCCAAATTGATATTCTATTACATCGTGCCATACGGTCCTTGATGGTTACCTAAAGTAGTGCATTTATCAACGAAACACAAGGCTCTAAGGATAAATTGTTTTGTGTCTTTGGTAGACAGGATAATGTGGTTTCATAAACATACTCCTTCCAATACAAAATAGCGTTAGCTAACCGCCCAACTTCTGTTCATTATTATCTCTCGCAAGTATTTTCATCAGACTTTTGTGAATTTTTTTTTCTCATCTTTTAAACAACAACAAAATAAAGTTGGGAAAAAAAATAGGACGACGTAAATGTAAAGACAAACATTGAAAAATGTCCTTCACCGGGAATAATTATTATTAAAAAGTTTGGTTTTTACCACCTTTCCTTGGAGAGCATGTAAAAAATTTGATGTTAATAGTCCTTTGTTTTTTTTTTGTATTTTGTCTTTTTTGGCTTGGGAAGAGGGTCCAGGATCCAGGATCCAGGTATTTGTGGAGCTGTGAAGCTAAAGTTGGGGATTACTTTGGATAGGTGTTTTGGGTTTGATACAGATTTTGAATAATTGATGAAGGTTTGGGGCAAGGATGGTGACGGCTGCTGTGGGAACTAGGATAAGAATCCTCTTTTTTTTCCTTAGTCCTACAAAATCACTTATCGTCTATGTGATGTGACAGATATTCAAAGATATTTATCAGACATCTTTTTTTTTGTCAAAGAGGAATTTGAATGCTTCGTTTACATTGTGCGATGGTATTAGAATTGACCTTTGTGTGATAAAGATTCATAGGTATTCATGGGATCAGCATTAGGAAGATGAAAGACATTTCCAATTGACACGTGTCGGAATTAGACTTTATTGGGATATTTGCAGTATACTCTCGAATTTAATATGGCACCCTTAAATAACTGTTTAATGTCCATGCTTTGACTTCATCTGTTCTTTAAATTCAACCAAATATGAACACACAACTGATACAAATTCCATATTCTTGAAAAACAAATCGCAACTAGAAAAGCAAAAATATCCTAAAAACAAAGAAGTCGATTCTTGGAAATTGTAGCAGCCATCACTCATAAAAAAGGACAATGGACTTGTAAATTATCGTCTCTTCTTTGATACTTTTTTTTAAGGACTCAATAAATTCTTAGGAAACGAAATGGTATCCTTTTGCATACTGAATCAAACCTTCACACAAAGCCCCCACAAGACGCAATTTCTCAATTGCAATGCATTCACTCTTTGAGTACTCCATGATTATGGAAGGATTCTATATTTCATTCTTCGTTATTTCTTCGTCCTTTTCAGTTCAGTAAAAATGATAGTGGGTCTTCGTTTGCATGTTCTTAATATAACTCATTCTCTGACACAATGTGTGAGTGAGTATACGGCTGGGTATAGTAGTTTGTCTGTATGTTTGTGACAGAAACATTTCTCACAACCAGGATCTGCCTACCCCTCTTGCCTCAAATCTGTCTTTCCATCCTTACCACAAAAATGTGCACTCACAAAGTTCTGTATTCTTGACACTTTGAAAATGTGCAGATTCATTTTGTCAGAAAGACTACCGAAATTCCAAAGTAACAAAAAAAAAAAAAACTAAAAGAAAAATTCACTTCTTTTTATGGTAACCGTATAACCAAAGCCCAGGACTTACTTGTCAGGATGTGTGTGTTTATTTTTTCTAACTGAATTTGTATACCAATTCGTTGGTTTTTCTTTTAGACAAAAAAAAATCTCCTAGTTGCAGACTCAAATAGTTAAAGAAAGGACCAAAAAAACTTTCTAAAATGTGACCGACACAGTGAGAATCGTCAACGAAGCAAAAAGTATTTATATCCTTCATTCATAGAATGATCCTTCTGGGAGCCATCAGGAACAAAATCATATTCGCTGAATGCTTTGAGGTTGATTTCACTAACTTCAGTTACTATACTATCCATTTATACTCGAGAGTGGAGATGCCACCTTCGTTTCAAATGGACGACAGGCACATTTGAGATGAGGTTTGGACAGTTTGGATAGAAGAGTTTATTTAAGATGGATGATTTACTTAGGCATTTTAAAAATTTGACAGATATTTGAGTCTTTGGAGTTTAGTTTGGATTTCGGCTTTTGTTTGATTTTCTCCAGGGACAGGTTTGGTGTAGTTTTCAATGGCTTGGAGGTATTTTTTGGTGAAATGTATGATGTCTTCAGACAGGTGGTGATGTGATGTTTGAAATGTATATTTCGTGTTGGAAAGTGAGTAGTAGGCTTTTGGGCGCCGAGATACTCAAGTTAAATGTGTCTTGGTTCATTTTGGTCTGAGTATATTAAATTACCAAGTAGAATCAAGTAGGTATTCCACATGGAAACATTTGGACTTCATGAATACATTTGTGGAGCGTATTCAGTCAGTTATTTCAAAGATTGACAGTTGATGTTTAGCGAATTTCGTGATTTTAATCGAATTTTTAAAAACATTGGAAACAAAAAATTTTACTGGTATAACAATGGCAAGTGTTTGCAGTACTGCGAATTTCGGGGATTTAGTAGTGGTTAGTGTTATGGAATACTACACCGAAGTTTCAATGTCCCTACCTAGACTCCACCTAAGTTCTTTTTCGCGGAGTTCTGCTTCTTGCGAGAAAGTGCCAATTCCCCTTACAGTAAATCTTGTCACAAAAATCGTAGCACAGAAATAGTTAAGAGTGTATGTCATAGGTCCCTACCACGCTTGTAGCTGTTGTGGTATCAGTTTTTTTTTTTTTTTGTATTTGTCAAGTTGTTGGTTCTATGTGTTCCATGGTTTTATGAAATCAGAAAACTCTTTTCAAATATCGTAGTCAACAAGGTGGTTGGAGTGATTCCGGTCTGATAAATATTTTTTTTAAGAAGTTTGTCTGCGAGGCTCGTACAACAGCAGGTATCCTACTTATATAATTGTGGAATAATTTTTTCTTGTTTGCCTTCATTTTCATCATAATTTTCGTAAATTTTGTTTCAGCAACGGTATGTTTTTTCTCTCTCTTTCTCTCTGGTCGTCTCACTGTCCGTTCTCACCATTGTAGTCCAAGCTCATCTGCTGATTAACTTCAAGTTCTAACAAATCTCCTTTTTGGAGAAAATAGCAGTGCCAGCCATGGACACCTTAACAGGTCGTTTGATTTTTTTAAAAACAGCTTAAAGGATTTTGGTAAAACTTTGGAGATGCTGTTTTAAGAATGGAAAAAATTCTACGTCAAAAAAACAGATTTAACGTTGCTATGGCTTTTCTATCCCACGGAAAAAAGTACTCTATATCTTTCTCTGTAACCCTAAAAAATGGGTAAATAAAATTGTATAATGATCGGCTGGGATGTTTAGTCGTGAAAGCCTAATAAAGGAACAAATAAACTCACATTCGTATTTTTAAATGGTTTTTCAATAAGGGTGGGTAGATTTTGAAATGAAACAAATCAAGCTGTGTTTTTGACATTAACAAAATTGTTTTTTCATTTGTGAAGCCCATAGTATACCATTATGTATGAAATATAAAATCATTCATACGCCAGCCGTGCCTTTTTGCTGTGGCACGGATCCCAGTGCAGTTGTCCAGTTTTCAATGACTTGCCCCATAGACCCGAATTTGAGCGTCGTTGGCCTGTGCTTTGTCCACCTTTAAGTCAGCGGTCGATTGTGGTTTATTCGCATCGACTTTTGAATTCATGAAACTCTATGTCACCAAGTGAACTTCGTGTGGGTTGGTGTCCTCCCATAATTCATATGGAAATCTAGCTTGTCTAACTCATTATCAAATAAAGTGCATGACTGGGTCGGACGAACTTGCTCTAATATGTGACAGTCGTCTTATGGCTTGAGATTTTGGAAAAAAAAGCAGGGAAAAATTCATATAAAATTTTTTTGGTCTCTTAAAAATCATTAGTTAAACGTTTTTTGGAAAAAAAAATGAAGTAAGCCATCTGATTTCGTTTATTGTCTAGAATTTAAGTTTTTTTTTTCAAAATCGTCGGACCAGTTTTTTTCAAAAAACGGTTTTTTTGAAAAACTTTTCGAAAATATTTTCCATTTTTTTTTTTTGAGTATACCAACTTGCAGCACTTTGTAAATTTTATCAGAAAAATAAAATCAAAAAAATAGATTAAAATGTTTTTAGAAAAAAACAAAAAAAACAAAAAAAATTTTTGAATTTTTTTAAAACACTCAAAAAACCTATTCTTGAAAAATTTAAGAATTTATATTATTTCGTCTATAGAAAGGCTTCTACATTAAAAATTTCATCGGAATTCGTGAAGTATTTGAGGTACCGTTATAAGACTTTTCCCGAAAAATCTGTTCCGACCAAAACATAAAGTTTGCACAGAAAAGACTATGCAATAAGTTTTGTCAAAATCGTAGTAGCCGTTTTTGAGAAAAATTTATTTTTCACTAAAAATCGTATGGCAGGTACCGTTAGTTTTAGAGCTAAAATACAAATTCCAAAAAGCCCTCTGTAGGACGTCATAATAATACTATGTACCGAGTTTAAAGCAAATCGGTCCAGCCGTTTAGGCTGTGGGTGCCGATACAGACGGACGGACAGAGAGACAGACAGACAGACAGACAGATAGACAGATAGACAGATAGACAGATAGACAGATAAACAGATAGACAGATAGACAGATAGACAGATAGACAGATAGACAGATAGACAGATAGACAGATAGACAGATAGACAGATAGACAGATAGACAGATAGACAGATAGACAGATAGACAGATAGACAGATAGACAGATAGACAGATAGACAGATAGACAGATAGACAGATAGACAGATAGACAGATAGACAGATAGACAGATAGACAGATAGACAGATAGACAGATAGACAGATAGACAGATAGACAGATAGACAGATAGACAGATAGACAGATAGACAGATAGACAGATAGACAGATAGACAGATAGACAGATAGACAGATAGACAGATAGACAGATAGAAAGATAGACAGATAGACAGATAGACAGATAGACAGATAGACAGATAGACAGATAGACAGATAGACAGATAGACAGATAGACAGATAGACAGATAGACAAATAGACAAATAGACAGATAGACAGATAGACAGACAGACAGACAGATAGACAGATAGACAGATAGACAGATAGACAGATAGACAGATAGACAGATAGACAGATAGACAGATAGACAGATAGACAGATAGACAGATAGACAGATAGACAGATAGACAGATAGACAGATAGACAGATAGACAGATAGACAGATAGACAGATAGACAGATAGACAGATAGACAGATAGACAGATAGATAGATAGACAGATAGACAGATAGACAGATAGACAGATAGACAGATAGACAGATAGACAGATAGACAAATAGACAGATAGACAGATAGACAGATAGACAGATAGACAGATAGACAGATAGACAGATAGACAGATAGACAGATAGACAGATAGACAGATAGACAGATAGACAGATAGACAGATAGACAGATAGACAGATAGACAGATAGACAGATAGACAGATAGACAGATAGACAGATAGACAGATAGACAGATAGACAGATAGACAGATAGACAGATAGACAGATAGACAGATAGACAGATAGACAGATAAACAGATAGACAGATAGACAGATAGACAGATAGACAGATAGACAGATAGACAGATAGACAGATAGACAGACAGACAGAATTGTCGGAAACACTTTTTTAGGCTCCTCTATCATCGTAATTTTATGTTTGATTGTCCAAAAAAATTTTATTCTTACGAATGCGTAACTTCCCTTATAGTACCTACATCATAATCGCAAGTAAAAATGAGCATTGTCGCTAAAGATGATTTTTCGATCAAGATTGGGGTCCTCCCATCCAAATTTGATTTTAATTTCTCTGGCATAAGAGCAGGTGTATGTGAGCCGGTCATGAATTTTTTTTTTCAAATAATTTTAGTGGTAAGGGGATGCATAAATAGTCTTATTAATTTTCTGTACTATTGTTTTGCTTTCTTGGCCTTAACCAAATTAAGTCTTCAGTGCCTTGGCCAGAGTTTTCATTCAAAACTTATTTATATATTCTTGCTTAAGAATTACTAGAAGGTACACATATGATCTTATTGCTTTTCAATCTCGGGAACAGTTTCTATTTTTTTCGTGACACAAGGTATCGGAGGAAGGTTGGTCTAGATTCACAACCTATGTAGTATCGGAAAAGTTTTCCAATTTAAATAAATGAACTAATCTTAACAGCCCTGAAGGAGTATCCAATTTATCGACTTGACACTCATGAATAAGCTATAACTCTAACCAAACCCATGAATTTTGGTAATGGTTGTGTATATCCTTTTTTCCATTTTGTCTTATTGATAGGTGGTTACCAAATAATATGAATTTCACTCGTAATCCCTCAATATTATAGAATATTTGATTTGATGAATATATTTTTGTTACAATATTCACTTTAAATACCAAATGCTTACTTAATTATGTCTTTCTTTTTCTTCCAGGTAAGCAAACTATTAACAAGAAGAAATTAATCCGTAAGTCGCAATAGCCTTAATATTTTATGTTCAAATTTGATTAATAAGGACTTACACTAAAATAGACACACTTTTATCAAATACTGTCTTTTTGATAGAGACATTTAAGCTTCATCAAACAGTCCGTCCACTTAAATTGAAAGCATATACAATATGACCAGACCATATGCTTCACATCTTTATATCTCCAACTCAATATCACAAAAATCCCTTAAAATTCATAAGAAAAAATCTTTCGCAATCTCGTTTGCATTTTCCAATAAAAAAAAATATTCGAAATGGATATAAAATTGACATAGGAAATGATAAACCATCAATATATATTGCAATCGCTTCATAAAATTCAAAGAGCATATCGTTACTTCACTACAACATATACCCATTACGTTTGTCTTTATTTGTTTGTCTGATGTACACAAAAAAGGACATAATATTTGTCTCTTAGATGCATTGAAATCTTTTTATGATTTATCCTACATCCTTAGTCATTTCCGGTAAATTGCATTTCGTTAAGGGAATGCCATCATCCCACTCCGCCGAAGAAACGCCATCGCCATCCAACTTATACGGAAATGTTCTTTCCTTCCGCACAAACACACAAACAACAACATAAAATACTGAAAATATTATTTCCTTCGTTTTTGCATTTATTTTCAAAGATTTCTCAAATGACTTTTGCTCAATTTGTTACCCTTCATCCTTACTACTTCTTTTCACATTATATTCTTGAAAAAAAAAAAAACACACACACACACACAACCAACAACAACGATTGCAAAGAAATTTGTGAGAAAAGGATACATCCAATCACATACATAACAACTTTCTCCCACACTAGATCTGCAAAGATGCAACAAACACACTCATGAATCTTAACTGTAAACAACTTTATCCTTAAACGATTTGATTGTGAAGTGGATAGAGAGAGATCCTGGAAATCGAATAACAACAAAATGGCTACTAGAGCCTGTGCTTACCTGCAACCTGCAACTTCAACTCTTGTTTCGCATTCATTGCATAATCCATAAGGAAACGTAGTAAAGTTGATCATAAATTTTGAATTTTTTGTCACAGTTTCAACAACAAAAATGCACATATAAATATAAAGAGGTGTTCTTCGTGCAGGAGTAGGGCATGGTATCATGGAAAGAAGAAGGACGAAGTTTTATAAATTCCCGTCTCACGGTCACAATATTTCACTGCAACTATTTTCAGAGTGCCAGCAGGTGGTGATAAGAAAATTTCACCAATCAGAGAGATTTTTGAAATTTGAGAGATTTTTAAAATAAGGAAATAGACATTGCAGTAAAAAATTTACAAAAAAGATCCTTTCAAAATTTGAAAAAAAAAACTATGTATTTTTTTTAAGAAAAAAATGTAGTGTCCTTTTTAAACCGTGCGTCGTCGACGTTATTGACACTCATATAGCCAAATGTAAGATGTCCTTAATCGACTGAATACTTCTCAGAAACGAGAACTATCTCTTACTATCAGATACATTTAATGTTTTATAAAACTTCTTTGAGTATGGGAGTAGACAGCCATCATTTGACGCAGTTTATGGGTCATAAAGACAACTTCAACAAATACTTTTCTATTTTATTACAATTTCCATTCACCAAAATGCCAACATTAATCCAATGAAAACAACGTCTACGTATTTTTTTTAGAACCTTAAGTAAAAGTTGAATACAACTATTATTTCCGATTTTCGCGTTTGTCCCAAAAGTGCCACTTTTCAAACGGAAACTGTGGGGAAAACTCCTTTGAGAATCTCTTAAAGAACTTTTTTTTTTAATTTTTCGGAATTTTCACCCTATCCCATGGGATGCACGAGACTGGCATTTTTGGTTCACATTTTTGGCAAGCACACATACACTTATAACAGAACAGACACATCGACAATATAGACACAGACTGTTATAGAACTATTTTTATATCCTGGTATGTGCTGCGTTACTGCTTAAAACTAGAAAAGTTGCGCAGGGATATTTATGATCGAGAAAGAGTTGCAGATGAAACTAAAAGGAGTTTTGGCTTTTATTGCCGCCCAGAGACCTGATTGTGCATTTTTTTCTCAAACATTTTTGGCTTTTTTTCTTTCTTCTTCTAACATTATTATCCTTTCTAGATAAATATATATGTGTTTTTTTGTTCGGTTTTCTTTTAATTTCTTTTATCCTTTCTTTTGGGTAATGTATGTTAAAGATACTTCAACAATTTATTCGATTAAAATGTGCACTTGAAAGAAAAAATACTTTTTTAATTAAATAAAGAATGTTGTCAAAGTTGGTAACATATATGCTGAGGGTAGGGATTGTACGAACTTAATCTAGGAGAAAGCAAGTTTGAAGATAACTTTTAAAGTGAATGCTTTTTTTAAGGCAAATGATTTTAAATAGATCGAGGATCTCTTGATATGGTTGTCACAAGAAATATTTGTTTTCTTAACTCAAACAGTTGCAAATGCATTATGAGCCACTTTATATTAATAATTATAAATATTAATAAGAAATAATAATAATTTTTCTTAGGTGGCGCCCAACGTGGAGCCATTTAAATATATAATATCTTTTATTTTTTTCCGCATAGGAACACCCAATGTTAAATTTAAACCTATTGGAGTATGATTTAAATGAAATCCGGAAATTCTAAAGCAGATTTCAATTATTTTGAATTAATAATTTTTCTTTAAAAACCAAAAAAATACAATTCGAAGTTCAAATAAATTTAAATTCCATTAGTTCAATAAGAAAAAAAAAAAGAAATATTGTATTTTAAATAAGCACGGTCGTAGTTTTTCGAGGATATAAAGTAATTTTTTTTAGACAGCGCGGCGCCCAATGTGGAGCAAATTAATTAGTAATTCAGAAACTTGGCATTCGTATTTTGTTCTACATAAATGCATAAAGCGTTAAATTAAAACCTATTGGTTGATGATTTTAATAAAAAAATTTAGAAGTATTTTTTTAACAGCTATAAGAACTATTTGTATGCCCGCCTTAACACTTTTTATTTAAAACAATCGAAGTTAAAACAAAATTGAGTTGCATTTAAAAACAAGCTAGAACTAAAACTGAAAGCTAATTGTATTCATAAAGCTAAATGAGTTTTTATTTAAATAAACACGGTCATAGTCATTTTCGTATATTCATACAGTTTTCCAAATGGCGCCCAACGTGAAGCCATTAAATAAATTATTCAGCAACTCATCATTTAAATTTCGCTTTTCAAAAATTCATGCTTTTCCAAATAAAAACGAAAAAAGCTTATGATTTTAGTAGAAGTATTCTGGGTCTGAAGTATATTTAGTTTGTTATCAAGGATGCTTTTAACTATTTTGGGCGGTCTTAGCACTTACATTTAATTAACAAACAAATGAAAGAAATTCTCCAAGCGAATAGTATTCTTACATTTTTGATAAATTCAATAAGTTCATATTTAAAATAAAAACTGATTTAGATTCTAAAGTTGTTATCTGAGATGGCGCCCAACGTGGAACTTTCAACTTATGAATAAGTGTTTTATAAACCACCTTGTCAGTAACGAAAAATTTGATTTGCAACAGAAAGTAGTAGACATTTGATTTGAATGAACGTACTTAATCTCTAATTTTTATAAAAATAAACTAAAAGACATCTGTAATTGAATTGCCCTTGTCCTATACTTCGTAAATGTTTAAAATAAGAAGGTGTAAGTATACTTTTTTAAGAGTAAACAGCAATAAATTAAATTAGATTGCGCCCAACACTAAACTGTAAATGTGAGGATTTAGTGACATGGTAATAGTACTTTAATTTTTTAAACTCCTTACTCCCAATAATAGAACAAAAAATAAAATGCCTTTATGTTCGCTTGCTTCTCGCGACATAAACGACATAAGCAGCTTTGAACTAAGCTTTACTAAATAAGCCTGAAGATCGAGCTGGTTTTTATGAAATAGCTGTAACTTCTCCTCTTTAATTTTAGCAGACGTAATGAAGTTTTCTGAAGAGTATAAAGTGTTTGCGTTAAATGGCGCCCAACGTGGAACATTCCGAAATTCCCTTATTACTATCGAATTGGAATAAACAACATGTTTAATATGTATATTATATTTGTATTTTTCCAACTAAGCTTAAGTGTTGCGGTTAACCAATTCCAATTCCAATTCTTCAATTTTTTTTAGACAAATAAGACACTAACATAGAAATAAAGTTACAAAAAGATGGTTTTTGATTCACCTGTTTTATTTGACAATAACATGAATTACGTAAAAGCACGATTTCGATATTATTTCTTTTTTTTTTTTATTCAAAGACTTTCGATGTGCTCTCATGCTGAGGACACTTCCTCGTTCACCTTTTCATAGACAAAAAAATATACAAAACCTTGAACAAATAACACCAAATTGAATTGATTTTTTCTTATCGATCCATTTATTTTATCTTATATCATTCATGGCAATAATCCTCACCTCTAACAGCCACAATCAACTTTCATAGTACATTTTCAATCGTAAGTAGGTATTTCCTTTAAGACAATGGCATATGACAATCCTTAAAAAGAAAACATTCAACCATTTGCTATAGCTGCGGGTATATATAGGTTAAACAATGTTAAATCCATTTGAACTCGAAGCTTTCATTTGAAAATCCAAAAAACCATCACACTCCAGTAGTACCGCCACATCACATACGCCACCACCACCACTTTCACCGCTGCCGACTCGATTCTTTCGTTCCCATCTTCGTCCTTGTCATCAAAAGAGCAACAAAAACCTAGTCGAACTCGAAAGCCGTTCACAGAGCAATAACGACTCCTTCATGCAAATGCACCGTGCTGACATTTGATTCGATTATCCTCCTTTGTAATAGACATTTTTCACATCAGTATCAAGATGAGTACCTTAGCTACTTGCACACATATCCAGATCCACCAGATTCAGCAAGCACATCAGGTATGTTTTAGAGATATGAACATTGAACATGAACATCCTTTTGGTACGTAGATTTGTATATAGAGAGCATAATATACGTAACGTATGCAGGTTTCTCTATAGCCATGTTGGTTCCTACCCAAAGAGGATATTCATATAGCTATAGCTGAGTATAACGTGCGCGATAATGCCAAGTGAATGGGGAGGATATGCGCTCATACTCCGCATAAGGACAAATTTATATTTTCTTCTCTAAGCTTTCTCATCTATGACGGTTGCCAATTTGCCATTTGCCAAAGGCAGAATGGTAGAAAATTTTGCATTTGATGCTCAACAGGATTCTTCTTCTTCAGAATAAAAAAAAGGATACCTCTGTTTGCGTGTGTGGTAAAAGTGGGGGTGAGTTTGTGAAGCGGCGAGAGTGAATGTGAAAGCTTTGCTTAGGTGAATTGATTATGTCAGTTTAACACAGTCTTGAGTAATTTTTTTTTTCGTCCTGATTTTGTTGCTCATCTTTTTCACAAGGTTCTTACGAACAGTCATCCATGTACGAACGAGAAGTGTGTCATAAAATTTTAATGAGTTAAATTGGCTAATATGGAGATGAGTTTTATTTTTCATTTAAGTTAAGTCAAGGGATCAAAGTCAAAAGAATGAAGAGGATGTGGCAAGGTTATTCCTGAGGTTGATTTTCTTTTGTTTTTGGCTGAGCAGTTAAGAGTTTTGTGAGGTTTTGATTGAAGGTTTAATTTTACATTTTATGGGTACTTGTCTTTAATTGAAATGAGAAATTCAATTAATTTTGAAAGATCCGCACAATAAAAGAGTTGAGTCGGAAATGTTTTGTAAAATAAACGAAGGGGTGGCATTTTTTGCTCTTCTGGAGCACAATACCTAGGGTCAAATTTGGTCATCTTAAGAGACAAAATATTTCATTGGAAGTTCTGAATTAAATATTAATTATTTGATTTGAGGTGAGAGCTTAGAGTAAATTGTAGCTTTTTAAAACATTTTTTAGAAGAGTTTCAAAGAAGGTATATTTCAAATGTACAAGTTTCAAAAATATCCAAGATGTTGTTTCTAAAATTATTTAAGCAAATTTGAAACATTATTTTTCAAAACATATTAAAGGTGGTGAAATATTTGAAAGTCTTGCTTGAATAAACTTTTGGGCAATGCAGTTTAAAGATTTTTTTAAAAAGCTCTTTTTCAGACCCCAAACGCAGCTTTGGGGATATGGTTATGACAAAAAAGAATTTTTTATTTTTGCAATATCTTACAATTAAAAACTTCCAAAAGCAGTCCTTCACGTGAATCACTCAATACTGTCACAAAAATCAATATTACTTATAAAACAATTAATCTTCTTAAATGGCGCCCAACGCGGAACTATTATATAGTCATTCAAAAACACAGAATTTGAATTTCGTGCTTCATAAAAATACCTAAATTGAGATGTAAACCTGTTTGATTATGATTTAGTTAAAGTTTCTAAAATAGTTTAGAGATCAAGGAGTTTTTCGAGTGTCCATCTTCTCACTTATGTTTTCTTTAAAAATCAATAAAAGCTAACCTGACAGCATTTTCCCCTTTTTTTATTCTATAATTTTGTATTAAGAAAAATGGCGATAAAAGTTCTCTAATAACACACAATAAATATCATAGATGGCGCCCAACGTGGGACTCTCTCACATTATACATTTTATTTGTATTTTTTTTTTTTAACACCTTATATATTTGAAAATGCTTTAAAAAATACTAAAAAGTACTTATTTTAAATATTGGTTTACAAAATAAAATGAGGTAGGTGGGCACAAGATATGCGAATTTTGAGTAAATAGCGAAAGTTGGCAGAATTTGGTTCTGCCATTTACGAGAAGGTTAGAGCCTTAAACATACATACATAATAGACAGACATTATTAAATAAACATCCTTTAAAATTCATCAACTTCCTTACTTTTTACGGATCTCTCAAAAGGGTATTTGTGCTTAAAACAATTGTGATAGGTATGCTAATCTTTTTATTATTCTACAAAATCGCAGTTTTTCTATACTTAATCATACTTAAAATTGATGTCATTGTAACAAGGACCTTAAAACATGCTTCTGTTCCTACATCACCGTCTCTTTTGATATATATCCCTGACACACAAAGACTCTACCTTTAAAAAATGCGTTATAAATCTTGCAATTTTATTTCTTCATTAAACAATTGCAACACAAACATTAAAACCAAGCATTATACTAAAGCTTCTTATGACTATTCAGTACTTTTTTTGATGGAGACGAATTATCTTTGAAATTCTTCACTTAATCTTATCTCCACTCTGGCCCTTAAGACATCCTGTTTCTAGCTCCTACTCTAAATAATAATTTCAAGGTGTTCTGTCAAATAAAATACAAAATCTTATCTAATCCCAGACAGAAAAACTATTATTTATACAAAAACCAAGACCAAAAACCCTCCAGTCTTAATCGTCCAGTTCTCTTCCCTTAACGGAAGTAAAAAATATTTAATAACTTTTTCATTTCCTTCCCCCAGAATTGTTTTTTTTGTGTGTCTGTCAGTTTGTCTGCGGGATCCTCTTAAATCCTCTTATTCCACTCCCAATTTAATAACAATTTCTTAAAAACAAACTGTCATCCTCCAACAATCAAAAAGTGTCATGACCGTCGACTTTTCCATACACACACACACACACACAAAGTTCAAAGTTTCATTTGAAAAGAAAAGAATAAGGAGTCCGCTTCCATGGATCCATGACTGTCAGTACAGTTAGTATGTTTATGTGCGCGCGATTTTCTTGACCTCTTTAGCAAACATCATCACTAAGACAGCGAAAAATTTCTTCCAAGGAAAAATCTGTTTAAATATTTAATCGTTGAAAAGTGATTAATTTTTTTCCTCTCTTCTAGATATATCCTTTGAGGAGCGCGGTTGTTGGTTTTTTTTTTTTGTTTTTAGTTTTTATTTATTTTCAACTCGTTATTTCTTCATCACTCTCTTTCTCGTAATATTTTACGAAAGACCGACCTTCGTTCGTTTGTCCTATCCTGTCCTGTCCTTATTTCTTAAAACGAAAAATGAATGCGAGGAAATAAGTCCGGAAACATTTGTATTGCTCCCACGATGAGAAGGGAAACAAAGTACTAACACCCACCCACTTTCTATCCCACCGCCACCGCGCCGGCAACCAACGAACGCCGCCGCCATGCCATCAGGACATCCTCTGCTGATTCTTTAGGTCATTTTTTTTTCATCTTGTGAAGTATAGTATCTTTGTTGAAGGATGCAGTTTACTTGCACTTTGTTGGTTCTTTCCTTTGCTTCAAGTTGTGCTTTTTTATTTTTTTGTACATCCTTGCTCAACTCATTGACTGCATTACATTTTAGACACTCCTTTGCAGTTGACTCGATCCGACACTGTGTGCGCTGGTATTTGCCCTTTTTGTGCGAGATGTTAAAAAGTCATTTGACCATTTTATGTCCTTACAGACAGATATTACAAACACACATAAAGAGGCAGCAATATAGTAATGCACTTGGACAAGCCATAGAAAAGTGCAATTTCAACAGAAACTTGTCACGCAGAGCTGTGCTTTTGCAATTCTTCCAGAAGCCAGCAGTTTAAAAAAAAAAAAAGAAAAAAAAAATGAGGACAAAATTTACTACAAACCTACAAGGAGTGTTTCTTACCACGTTTTATTTTATATAAAACGGAAGGACACAAATCAACAAAGCCTCCGCGTTGCAGTAGCATCTAACATCGCCCAGCAATGGCACAATCCAAAACAGCTAAAACTGCAAAAGAAGAAAGTCCTTTTCTTTCCTTCCCGGATAGAAGAAGAATTTTATATTTGACTTCATCAGAGTAAGATATATTTCCAGGATGTTTTAAGGATATCTGTACAGATCGGATGAAAGGAGGCGAGAGAGAGAGAAAGATTTTCTTTGAAATTGTCACTTACTTTTGTTCTTCGTCCGTTTTGTTCACTTCCTTGAATTTATAAAAATGATTTTGTACTCATGCTAACGGATGGCCAATTTAATATCCGTTTTATATATTATACAAACTCAAAAACATAAATACATACACGCACACACACACAATGATGGTTCAAACTGTTGCCACTTTTCTTTGCAACAATTTTTCTTTCTTCTTACCTCAAATGAATAATTTCTAGGATTTGTTTTAGATTAATTGAAATTTAATCGGAAGGACGTTTGGCCTTTTTGAAGACAAGGGGAAAAATAATAAATTTGGTCCTTAAAGAATTAAAACAAAAAAAAGAAACGACCTGAGTTATAATTAAATAGAATTTGATTTACTCCCCGTCTAAAGCTTGAAAAATTATTAAGTTTTTAAGGAAGAAGGACGCTTGCTAAAAGAAAGACAAACAGCAAGGACGATTCCGATTGTGCTTGCCATACCACAAAGAATAAGACAAGGTACATAAGTAGGTTATAGTATAGTCCACTTTGCAGATGGTCAATCAAGTTTTGGAGTGGGAGAAGGCCAAGAGCAAGACCCATGATATCAATGAGCACTGAGCTTAGATAGGCGACTTCAAAGACTAAAAGATATTATATCTAATGGGAATTTGGTTTAGATGGGTAATTAAATAAAGCTGTGTTTCCTTTTGCCATTAATGTTTTCTTGTTTCTTTTTTTTTAACGTTTGTGTTGAAGGTTTCTTTTTTTTTATATAAGTTCTTCTTATTTCTCTTTATTTTGAATTCAAGTACCCATTCAAGATCATAATGTTGGCGTCGTCCTACTCCAAGAAAAATCTAAGGAGGAAGAATATAAGGTATATGATTTATTGCAAATGTTTCACATTGACTTTTTTTCTGATAGTAATCGAGTTAAATACTGCTGTTGATGGTAGGGTCTTATGGTTGATTTATTCCGATGATATAATTGTCCTTCAGGAGTATTTTTATATTATTTTTTTTTTTACTTTTAATAAAGATTTATTGCCATCATGGGTCCTTTGTGTGTGGTTGGTTGGAAGATTCTATTGGTCTATATTTTCATGTGACTCATTTATTAAAGTAATTGAACATCTACGTATTCTATTCACCAGTTCAATTTTAATGTTCTACGCGTATGAATGATGATTTTTTTCTACACGCACATGTTAACAAAGATTTGTATGACTTTTTCTTAAAGAAATAGAGCAGTTTTCTGTCCCATCTTAATACAATAGTTGTTTCTGAAATATACACACAAAATGATTTTAATATTGTATGCTTTATATTGTACTGAACGATTCTTCTTCTTGATTTCCGAAAACTGTTGTCTAATGCCTTAACTCCTCCATCCATCTATATTCTCTGCATGATATTTCAGCAAAGGCCACAATATGATTCTGGGACTCAGCTTCCTCCATAACGATTGACCTCAATGTTTCCTTTGGTATCGAAACCGCCTTGCACTTTGAATCTTCCATTGAAATGACTGATTCGCTGTCGTGTCATTGGTCTTCCTCATTTTAAGGCCAACTTATTCTTTGTGAAAGTTACATCCACTTTTGTTTGCCTAATCCTTCGTTGTTGGATACAGTTTGTGTCCACCCAATCCTCAGGATGTAATGGAGACAACGGTTTACAATACCTTGCGACCTACTCGAGATGTTGGCAGAGCTTCGATTCTAGATTTCTCGATTTTCTATAGTTCCACACTATAGAAAGGATTCCTAATTCACGACGAACTTTATATAAGCAGTTCTTTTTCACCATCAAGTGAATTAAATTGGGTGACCATTTCTATTGTCTCCTGACTCACAATAGCCATTTTCCCGTTTTATTTAAGCTGGCGACACATTTATTTAAGGATTCCAAATCCATTACGCCATTAAACAGATGTCATCAGTGCAAATGGCTTAACTTGTGAAGAAGGTCATATTGGATAATCGCATGCAGAACAAAATAGGTGACAGTACATCAGCCTGCGTCACTCTATAGATAACTCCTCGAGAAGCCACTCTGCCAAACGAATTTTTAATAATAATAGAACGACCACTGTGAAATCTTGCTTGTTCTTGGCTCGATCCATCATTTACAGGGGCTTTTAAAACACATATAAGGGTGCATTAGCATTGCATCCGATAATTCTAATTTTCGGTCACCAATTGACAGATAAAGAAAGAAAAAATAAAGAAAGTTTTTCGAAAATAGTTCAGTACACGCCGAGTTATTACCTACTACAATTTATGTTAAAGAGAGCATTCGAAAATCCATTAAACGATCTCAAACCTAGAAGCATTCTCATCTTTTCTAGTGTCAACTGGGTTCAAAGATTACAAAATTGTATTGAAGAATTTCGATCCTAGAAGATGTCATAACTTTTTCAATTAAGAAGTTAAGAGAAGCAAAGTATCAATAAATGGACTATTCTATTCAATCCAAATACAAATTCAGTGATATTTTAAAAGTACAAAGTCATCCGAGTTAAATGAAAATAAACTTTTTTGGAATCATCCTGCATTTCTAGAAATAAAAACTTAATATTTTCAAATTTCTAGAAGAAAAGCAATCGAACCATGAAATAATCAAATAAGGAATCCAGTCTATTCGGATCAAATCAAATGAATATGATTTTTATCATTTCCTTAAAGCTGTGGCGCATTAGCTTTAATAATTATTTAAAAAACGTATTTAAATGCTTACATCGAAATGAACTAGTTTGTTTAATATTAAAATTACTGATCCAAACACTAACATAAAACCAATCATTCACAGTTCACAAATTATACATTTGAATGTTCATTAATTAAATCAAAATAATAACTATGGTATGTTTACACTTGACACAAGTCAAAAACCTTATTATTACTTTTATATCTTAACTACCCTAGCATCCTTATATAAATAGTTTTACACATCTCTAACCTACTTTAAAAACCCCTCCAAGACCAAACCCTCATTAACCACGTTTTATAACTTCACCAACATCTCATACAAATAATGCTCCTTTCTATACTCTCTAATTTATTAATCATTAGAATTCAAGTGCACTCACATATAAAATTTACACACAACATTTCTACTATATAACGAAGTGATGATAATGATGATGATGATAATAATATAAATTTAATTTTAAGTTTAATGAGGAGAATAATTATTTAAAATGTGTGAGTCGACAACAACGACAAACCACTCTCATATAAAATTCAAAAATTTGTTGGGATAGGTATTTTTGGTCCAAAAGTATTTTCCTTTTTTTTTTGGAGAAATAAATGAATGCATTCCCTATCGACCGCTACCATCAGGACACACATATTATTCATTCACACAAAACAAAAATGTGTAACTATCCTTCTTCTACTTCTACATAGATATATGCGGCAACAAATGAGTGAGAAAATTGCAAATTCCAAACATTTGCCTCTGGACCATTCATATTTTATTCCTATGACACATTGTATTCGTTTTTGTTTTTAGTGTATCTCACCCTTGACCACCTACCAACCGACCACCCACTACCGAGTGGCGGGCGGGCACACCGTGAGAATTCACATCCAGTATAGCAAGCAACTATCAAATATTTAAATACCCTGATTAGATTACACATAAAAATGTATGCATGCATGCAAGCAGCAAGCACTATACTAAAAATGCATGCCAAAAACCACCCCTTTGCTTGTATCCTTTTTGGCTATAAACAATAGATACGCCTAGATTATGGCACTTTACAACATAAAACAACACAAACACACACACAACAAACAATACAAAAACCGAAAAAAGATACATCTCCATGTATGTAAGTAGTTGTTTTCGCGTGTAACCTACATCGCATCGAGTTCGCAATATTCAGTATTAAAGTAGTTAAAGCGTATCCTGCTAAGGATACTGATACCTAACCTACCATGAAAAAAGAGGTGCAGAAAGTCCTTTATCTCATTATGTTAGAGACGAGGTTGTAGTGTAGTAGGTCGTCTTGAAGTGCAACGGAGAAAATTGAAAAATGGTACGCTTGCCGCCATCACCGACCGTACCGCGAAGGACCCAGTTTAGTTAGATGAAGAAGAAGGATACACAAAATTAAAAAAAAAAAAATGCGAAACACGAACGGCTGTGACCAAGTTGAGTGCGAGAATCCTCAAGAATTTTAATGAATGCTAGTAGTCTTTTTACCCATTTTGTTGTTGTTGCTCCTTTGGTGTGCTTCTATCCAAAAATAACGGATGTTTTAGATAGAACAGAGAGACTATAGGTATAGGACAAACACATCTGTGAGTACGTGATGTAATCTCAGGACAATATGTAGTACGTTGTACTACGAGGAGCACAACAGCAACAACAACAATTCATATATATTACAGTAAAAGAAAATTATTATGAGAAGAAAAAAAAACAGAGGTACCCATTTATAACCTTGTGGAACAACAATATGAGGTTGTCTTTTTTGGGTGACATTCACCGTCTTGAGAGAGCACTTTATACTTTATCTGTTGAATGGAAAGATGCTCATCAAAAGTTTCAATGATACACTGGAACATTTGTTATCCTTTAAAAATGTTTCTTTATCTATTCTGTATGTGATTTGTATTCAATTGAAAGGGGCGAAGGGATCTATATGAAAATCATCCATCCTTGCTTGCTTTTCTTGGTATACAATAAAATACAGTCAGTTATCCGATAATAAATTCAAGGAATCAAAAATTTCAAGATTTCCAAGGCAAGATTAAATTTTTTTTTTTTGTGTTTTGTGTTGTATATTTTGTATCTATAGGATACTACGTATGTTTATATCTGATGTGAAACAGGCGCCAGCCACCACTACCACTACCATGTCATGTTGCCAATTATTTTTGTATTTTTTTTTTTTTTTATATTATTTTGAATAAAAGGCAGTGTCATTTTTCTTTTATTTTTCTCTCATCATTAAAATATGAAATGAAAAGATATGATTAATGGTGTTTGTGTATGACAATACACAAATTTATTGTTGTTGAAGGAAAATATTCATAAAATCAAATTTTTAGAAAAATCATTATCGGAAATTACCCTCTGAAATTAAATCGAAAAATAATGTTTACCGAAAGAACATTGAGGGAGAATATATTAAATTTAATCTTTTCCATTTAACTCGGAGTAGGGAGTCGTAATTAGGGTCAAATGTTTATTTGGAAGTTGTGCTGAAATCAGACTGATTCCACTTTTACCTTATTTTTCGAGAGTCCTGAGTTCCACTTTCTTAACCATCTAAATTTATGAAATTCCTCGGTTTCTAGGACTTAACATAATTGGGCATCGATGTTTTTAAAAGTACCTACAAATTACATTCCATAATGATTAGGTAGCACTGGACTTCTCCAAGGGGGATAAGGTTGGCAATTCGCTTTCAGTTTCTAAGCTTATTCATACTATCAGATTTTAAAATAATGCTACAAACTTGATTAAATCTAATCTTAAGAAAACAACTCAATCCAAATATCGAATCGAAAGTCCAAGAACTTAGTTTTAAAACTTAATAAAGCCATACAATTTGTACTATTTCCACCTGTAACTCCTCTTCTTTATCGAGTAAAGTAGTGGTTGTGGTATTCACTCCTGTCATCATCTATTATAATTGTCGTTTACAAAAGCGAAAGTAAAACTATTGTTTTCACTTCTTCCCGTATACTTTCTCACTTCTTTGATACAGTTCACACTTAGTATTAGAAGATAAATACAGAGTAATTAATTTCGTGGTTTCAAGTTGGTAGCGCTGGCATTTGACATCTGTCAAACTCAGCTGTCATCTGAAATGTCATAATAAGGTTTCATTAGTCCGTATTTCTTCGAAGATGCCACTAACCAGACGATTACAGTCTATTCAGAGCGATATGGTTTTTTTTAGCTGTCGATTGAAGATCATTGCAACAAGACGGAGCAACAAGCCACACAACACGACTTATTATGGCTTTATTACGTGAGAAGTTTCCAAGTTGCAAAGTTTCACGTTCTCACGGCGTCAATTGACCACCAAAATCATGCGATTTGACACTGTTTAATTTGTTCTGTAGTGCTTCGAAAAACTGAGTTAACGTGAATAATCTCCGAACTCTAGGTGTATTAAAACCAACATTACTCAAGTTTTAGCTGAGATATCGTCCGAAATGTGCGAAAACTTGGTTTTAAATTACCTCAAAAGAATCGCATTCTGCGAATATTCCCGAGGCGGCCATTAGAATGAATCACACTGAAGTTGCTTGTTTTAAAGTTAATAGAAATATCAATTATTCCCTTCTGTCGTGTGTTTCTTCATTGTTATTCAGGGTTCCGATCAGTTCTTTTTCCAGGTTGCTTGCTGGAGACAAAGAAGATAGGACTATCCACTTTGAGTTTTCTGTCTTAGTTCCGAAGAAACCTTTCTAAAGGTACCGTAGTAAACTATATTTATATAATATATATATATATATACATAAGGTTTTTTCAATCTGGCAATACTTTTTTCGGATTTGGTCTTTTTGACACCTGTCACTTGATTTATGCTCAATTTGGTTTGCCATTTCATAATGAATAGACTTACTCCTGAATAACGTTTGCAAATCGTGCAATTTATTAACAAAATAAAAAAAAAAAAAAAAAAACAAATTATTAAGTGAATAGAAAATACATCTTAGTTACGACAATTGTTAAAATTCAATAATAACCTATTTTTTGTCGGATATTTCACTGTTTTCCCTCAAAACGTCAGGAAACATTTAGAAATAGACATCTTCGTGGACAGCGTTATCGTCTTGGCTTTTGATTCTCTGTCAAAATTTATATATACCTACTTTTCCATAACTACCTGTATTATTTCTCTATTTGACAAAATACACACCGAATTCAATTAAACCTCTTCATTCCCTATAAAAAAAAAAACCCACCCACCCACAACTGCATAACATTCCCGCCAAAAAACGACCAAAATTATTTGTAAAGAACATTATTATAAAACAACAGAAAAATAATACAAACACAGCATAAATGGCAACATGCAAATATTGCAATAGCTTCGTCTCATTCACTCAATAGATCACATAGATCATGGGATGGCAATGACAGCAATCAGCCATTATTGTTCATCAAAATTCATTTTCATATATTCTTCTTTATGGATTATGACATATGGACTCAGCATGAACAGTGGACAGTGAGTGTTCACTGGCTGCGCACAATGGTGTAGCAGTAGCAGTAGCACGCAGCAATGTCAAAGTTAAATGTATGTAAATCGTATTGCACGGCTACAATGTGAAGTAGCAGATGCAGCAGAGAGAGTCGCTGAAGTACAAGTCGACTCGACTCGAACTTCACGACCTGCTGCGCTGCAAAACAACAACAAACCAAAATGGCAGACATGATTTTTGTTTGAGTTCAGTGCTACACATTGTATTCGTGTATGCTGCTTTGTGAGCTACTTTTTTTGGCATTTACTTTGACATTGCTGCGTGCTACTGCTACTGCTACACCATTGTGCGCAGCCAGTCAGAGCTTAATGAATTATTGAACACATTCATTCGGTCATTCAGTGCCGCCGCCGCCCGCCGGCCATGCTGTTTTCTCAGTTATCAGTTTCTGTTTGCTTCACGATCGGTCGGTGTGAAGTATTAATTTTTAATTTTAATTAGCAAAGTGCGGTCGTAAAAAATTAATGTTTTTATTAAAAAAGTGGTGAAGTTGATAATTTGGTATTGTTTGAACATTTTGTAATCATTTCAAACGGGAAAAAGATGAAGTTCAAAGCATTTTGATGAAATTTGATTCGTGATTTCGATCAAGTGTGTCATGGCGGCCGTTCATGTTTTTGCTGGTGTTGGCGGGCGGAGCAGTGTTTGTCGGTGCCTGAGTGAATTTGTTTTTGTCGATCTTCCTATAATGTAATCCTGACGAATGATGCTTCAGGCCCCCAAAAAAGACCCAAAGTTCAATTAGCAATTTGTTGAGAAATCTCGATTGTTTTTTTGTTTTTTTTTGTTTTTTTTTTTTTTTTTGTGAATATAATTAAGAAGGTGAGTTGCAGAATGAAGAAATGCTTAAAAATGTTTTCCACTGTTTTGGTAAGCCTATTTTATTTTATTTTATCTATAATTTTACAATAAAAGTATTTCTGCTGCCTGGATCTATAATAGCTCCATTAAGAAAAAATCATAAGCAAAACTAAACCATTTTTCTTGACACTAAGATACAAAATCTAAGGCCCCAAGACCACTGTCACACATAATAGTGTAGGCAAGGTCCTGCTTTTCGTCGTCGAATGTTTTGGAAGCTGTTCACAAGGTGCTAGGTTGCTAGGTTTGCTTGTTATGAAAGTTTCGTTAACTTTACCTATTTTTTGTGGATATTCAATTTTTTTTGTTAATCAAGTGTTTTTTTTTTTCTTAAAGCCTACACGGCAAGCTGGTACTTTGCTTTGACTATAGTATGTATTTGTTTTTGCTTCGTTTGAAGCACGGGAAGGTATAACTGAATTTTATACCCAAGCAAAATTTTCCCGCGCAATATACAATGAGCTCCAAAAATAAATTTGAAACTTTTGTTTAGCTGGGCGCATAACATATTGTTTTCCAATAAGAGGTGTTATATTGATATTCAAAGAAAAATTACATTTTTTGAAATAAATGACCAGATGCTTACTTCAATGTAAAGAGGAAAGTATGCCATTAATAATGGAAAACAATATCAGCCCAATGCCGCTACGGCTACGCTTACACAACAATATTCTTTTCATGAAATTTTCTATCACCAAATCGCAAAGTGGCTGCTGTATGCCCTTAATAGCTTCACGAATTGAATCGACGCTGGGCTGTTGGCGCAGACCTTATCTTTCACGTGACCTCAAAGGAAGAAGTCGCAAGCTGTTAAATCATAAGATCGCGCTGGCCAATTGTGATCACCTCTTCGAGAGATAATACGGCCCGGAAACTTTTCCCGTAAAAGATCGATGGTTTCGTTGCTTGAATGGGACGTAGCGCCGTCTTGTTGAAAGTAAACGTTGTCCAGATCAATACCATATAATTCTGACTATACAAAATTATTAGTCATCTCTCGATAGCGCAATCCATGAGCCGTAGCTGTTGCTCCAGCCTCATTTTCGAAAAGGTATGGTCCATATGACCGCGCCGGACCATAAACCCCACCAAACAGTTACTCGATGAGGATGAAGAGGCTTTTCAACAATAAATCTTGGGTTTTCCGAGCCCCAGATGCAACAATTTTGCTTGTTGACGTCCACCGAGGTGGAAATGGGCCTCATCAGTCGCAAGATGATTTTTCGATGAAATTCATTTTTATGCATTTCAAATACCCAATCAGCCACGACGTTGTTGATGATCGGCCGGCTTGGGTTCTTATTTTAACTGAACTTTATAAGGCTTTATGCAAAATACGGTGTAGTGACGTTTGTGGAATGTCCAATTCCAAAGAACGACGAAGAATGGACAAACCTGAGTTTTCTTCAACACTTTGGTCTACAGCAGCAATATTCTCAGTTGTTCTTGAGCAACGTGCACGAATTTTATTCTTCACATCTTCTTCAAATTTTCCACATTTTTATATTGATTTTTTAATGCGTTATTGAAGCGTGTATTGTAGTTTCTACTTGTCAAATGCCAAAAAATTACAGCTTCAAAAGTAACAACAACCGACATAGCGGGCTATTCAAAATAACACCTCTTACTGGAAAACCCTTTATTTCTTTTCCAGAACCATTATTTTGGTAATAAATTTGCTTTATTTGCAAACGTTGTTCAGGAGTCAGTCTATTAATTATGGAATGGCAAACCAAACTAACCATAAATCAAGTAGCAGCTGTCAAAAAGACCAACTCCGAAAAAAATATTGCCAGATTGAAAACCACAAGTCTAAAAAAAAAACCCTTTATATGAGACAAACCCGACCATTTTTTTTTGTGATCAGCGCACACTCAAAGGGCTATTAATACCCTTACAATGATGTTGTCGTGATCGGGATTTAATAAACTTTTTATACTCTGTTATTGCAGTTCCACATCCAAAAAACTAGGTTGTTCGTACTGTCTGTCGTCAGCAAAACAATTAAGTAGACTAGAAGTGTTAGACAAAAAAAATTTTATATAAAGATTATAAAGAGAGTCGGACACAGAACTGAGCCTTGCGGTACACCAGCTTTTATTTGTATTTTGATAGCAGACTAAAAACCGTCCAAAACAACGCGAATTGAATCAATAGCGCGTAAATGCATACACATCTTCAAAAGTGGGGGGGGGGGGGAGGGGGGGGCTGGGGGCAAATACAATCTGGGCCAGCTGATTTGTATATATCGAGATCTTGAAATATACTCTTGCAACTGAAAGAGTGCGAAAGAAGAGTAAGGTAACTCGCTGTGGGAGTGGTAGCTTCGAGTTAGCAGCTTTAACGTTCTTAATAAGAAAATGTTTCTTAAAATCAAACTACATAAAAAGAAAATGTGCTGACACACATAAAACTCACATAATATCTACATTCCTATACAAATGATGTATGTGACGTTCTTATCTCTCTTCCAGACTGGAACCAATTTAACATCACTTTATAAAGTACTTTATCAGGGTAGCTACCTTCATTTCCAAAATAAAACACAGTGATTTATTTATATCGCAACTTTTGGTCTACCATTTCGACATGTGGTGCAATTTATTCCCCAAAAAAAAAAAAACTACATTTTTAATAAAAATACTTTTTTTATGTTTTTGTCAACTTTGAATTGATTTGTTGCTTTGTTATTTATATCCTCGATCTACAAAAATAAGAAGATACAAAAATACCTATAAAATCTAACTCGTGACTTGTCTTTTTATAGTTATCTCACACTGTTTCATATTTTTTTTTTTTTTTTCTTATTTTTTTATGTGTTCCATTCATAAGACAAAAGACAACGAGAGAAGCTGGCGTAAAAACACATAAAAACTCTTGAAAGTAGTAAAATTCTTCAAGCATATAATCCATTTTTGTATATCATCGTTTCGTCCTCCCCTTTTCAAGGATAATTTATTCCGTCAATTGTGTATAGTATAGACGAAGGAAGCGTTTTGTTTTTTGTGAATAATTCATAAACGTTTGCTTGGTTATTTAATATTTTATTCGGTTATTTAGTTCAAATATTTATTCATAAAAATGTTGGTTTTGTTTTTTACAAATGGATCCACTTATATTTTTTCTTTTTTTTTTTACGAACAAACATGTGTGTCAGTTATTTTACAGTCAAAGTTTACGTCAAAGTTAAATTCCTGAGAAATTACTAAATTGCTTGTTCGACAAGTTGTTATTGTCCTTTTTTTTAGGACTTTGGGGAAGAGTTTGAGTTTTTTTGAGAAATTTTTATTCAAATATTTTGAAGTTAAAGTGTTGAAAGTGACAGTAAAATAGTTGATTTTTAACGAAGTATGTGTGTTCTACAAACTCTTTTTTTTTTTTCAATTAAAAAAAATTGCATACTTTGGGGTCATATGGATTATATTGATCTTCTTTCCTAAACCTTGGTCTTTTATTCCACTACTTTTCCAGGAATTAAAAATTGGTACTTTGTGTTCATCAACATGGTAAAGCAATCGGAGGCTTACCGAACAACAAATGGTAAGCATCGCATGGATAAAGTCATCCTGTCCGAATGAGCAATAATTGTCTTACCGTTTTCATTACTTGATGGCCAGCAAAAAAAAAAAAAAAAAAAAGAGTTCAAGGATTGAACAATGCAATGCACACATTCACAGACTTAAACCAAAACACAATGGGCGAAAGTCCTTCCTGTAATCAATTTTATTCCCATCATCACCATCACCATCAACTTCAAGAGAAAAGATGTGTACTATCCCAAGCAACAACAACGTTTTGCTTATAGATCGTTCCCGGAAAGGACTCATCGTATATCTATTTCTCTTTATATCCCCAAGAGAGATATTTTAATATTATGTATACATATATTGTAAATGTATGCATGTTTCAGCTTCTCTCCCATTTATGTATAAATGTATTTGTAATGTGGTATTTGAATTGTGGTGTGGTGATGACCTACTTAATTGCAGATATAAGACTTGAGGTAACATCACCAGCCCAGTTTTATACATCATCAGTATCATCATCCAAGAGAAATAGTCATATACCGTGTAACTACAGGCAAAAGGACGACTAACAGACTCAAAAGCAACAACAGTAAAAGAGCAACATACAAGTTGTATCATTTACTATACAGTGAAAGGATAAATTGAGAATAGTATTCCATAAATTTAATTTCAAAGTGACGACAGATTTTCTGGCTTTCGACTTTTGTGTGTTTCCTTTGCATCAACATCGTATTATATGCGATGACAATCCATTATTCCTACGGACGTATAAAACAGGAGTGATTTGTAGAAAATTTATTATAATATACATTTTGTTCTGATGTTTACGGATGGTGTTCCGGATGTTTCTGAATATCGTTACTATCGTTTTATGTGTAGGATTTAAGCAATACAACATATTACTTGTACAGATCCTATCACTTTTAAATTTTGTAATTGTTGCATTTGGGAGACGAAAATACAAGTGTGGTTGACATGGATACTATTACATTGGGAATGTGGATTCCAGTTTCCAGGAACAATAGATTCTATTAAACATTTTTGATAAATGATTCGAGTTTTTTTTTAATTATTCTCAAGAAAAATCGTGGGAGCTCCTTTTGAAATAGATGCCTCAAAGTATTCATAGCAGCATTTCAATTTCAAAGGCCCAGCCAAGATTTTAAATTGATTAATACCAGGAAAGAGATTGAAACCCTCCAGACCAGACACCGATAAGTGCACCGAGAACCGAATTAATCCTCCAAGATTTTGTGGATCAATATTTTGATACACACAAGCTTCTGGAATTTTAAATGTTTTCTGATCTCAACCAATCATTTCGTTAATGCCTTTGCTTTTCACAATTATTGAAACTTTGATAAGATATTGCAATTTTTATCATAAGCAGAATTGATTTCCTAAACTATTCTAGAGGCACTGTCGAGTTTCTGACTTAAAAAAGCAGTAAAAAATCAATAAGACACTTGAGCTTTAACTTATGTATATCAAAGCTTCCATTTCCTGGCCATTGAGCCCTAAGATAGTTTATGCATTGAAAAAGTAATTCAAAGCAACAACGTTCAATCGATTAAAAAAATACCCACAAAAATCCCATTCCACTTCATGTAATCCCGGTAAAAGAATTTGTATTTTAATGGATGTATAAAAGGTCCCGTTGGAAACTTTTATCAAACCCGTTCGAGATGTTTCTGAAAACATTGTGTTTTCTTTTTTACAAATACCCAAAACAAAGAAAGACAGAATTGTTGGATCAATGACTTTCGTCGTTGACACTCGCTAAGATCAAAGACTACCCGTTTCCCCACATCTTACACAAAAGGCTACAAGCTTAGATCAATTCAAAAATGGAGCCGAATTTAAAAAAATTCTTAGCTTTGTAATAAATTCCCGTTTGCAAGGTCTGCGTAGACAATAAAAAATAGGTTTTTACTTGTTTAATGAAGCTATGATGTCCATAAAAGGCAACTTATCGGGTTTCGAAGTATTAACGAAGTTTATTAAATCAAACAGTTTTCATTTTATTAAACGAAGAAATGTGGTATTGACAAACAAAACCCTTTCAATGTGCAAAAATATGCAGCTGACTGTTTCCTAAAGCGGTACTGTTCAAACGTAGCAAGAACTTTCAAAGTAAAATCAAAGCTTCGCTTAAAAATTTTGATGCTTGCAACTCAAAGCAACAGTTAAAAGATAGCAGCAAGAGCTGGAAAGGAGGTTTCTAATTTTTTGGTTAAGTTTTGAACATTTTTTAAGAAAGACATTATCTAGAACATATAAATTGACAATTTTAGTTGAGTGTTGATTACATAATAACTATTTACACACAAAAAACATCCCATGTGAATCCGAGGCTTTATAGAAGCTTTTATTTCCGACACCTATTCCATTTTCGATCTTTAACTTAAACTTGATTGGAAATTTTATCTGTCAACCCTCTATAAAGCTTGTTTAACATCCAAGCAATATGTTGTAAGCTTCCTACTCCACTGTTTGCATAAAACTACTCTCAGGTGCATTAACTCTATTTTAAATTTGTTCTTAAGATACAATGTTTTCGATTCAAAATGGAGAATATGCGTGAATAAATATTGCTTTTCGTCACAAAAACGAACACACAAATTTCTAGTTGAGTCTTGATTGCAAAGTGAATCTACACACTAATCTTACCTTTCTACTGTGAATCTCAGACCTTATTGAAGCTATGCCATTTCCGTGAAATCTATAAATAAACTGGATTGAAAATAAATCCTTTCAACCCTCTATAAGGCTTGTGTAACATCCAAAGAAATTACAATAGTGTTTTCATTTAACTCCTTTTGGAAGCATTAGCTTCTTTATCAATTGGTTTTATGATTCACTATTTTCAATTAAAATTAATATCGAGCTAAGTTTTTCCTTGACAAAAACGAACATATAAATTTCTTTTTAAATGTATGAAACATTTCATTCATGTCAAACACTTCTTGGTTGTTAGCCAAATTGGTTAGATTTAACACAGATGTTTGAACAAAAAGGACTTTTAATTCAATACAAAAAAAAAAAAAAACTTTTAAAACATTCCTTTTAACAAATCTGTAATTTTGACAGTCGCATTTGTTACACCCGCTTGAGTTTGGTAGACATGGCAACACATTCGTCGATTTGACATGAGTTATTTACGTTAAATGACATGAACCAATATATGGAACGCCGTAGTTGACTTTACAAAAAAAAATCTAACTCTCGTCGACGAGGAATTTCATTGAGAAAAACAATGAAAAGTTCAAACACTATTTCCCGCTGTTTCTGAGGGTGTTTTCAGGGGTTTGAAAAGCGTTGTGTTTCAGGGACAAATTCAATATGCACACACTGCAGGGTTAAACTTGAAGAGAAAAAAAAAAAGATCTTTTAGTCACGCCCGTAGATATATACAAAAAAATTCCATCCATCCTACAGATGCAGAAATAAATCTATCTGCATACATGTAGACACATCTAGTTCACACAAAAATCAAAAAACTATTGAAAAGTGCTTTGAACGATGGCAGGGAGCGTTTACGAGCATAGTCGTGTGAGAAATGTGATAATGGAATCAAAGGGTTAGCTGGTTTTTTGACATACAAAAAGGAAAACGTGAGAACTGCAGTTTTTGTATCTTTAATTATATCTTTTTTCAAAACAGAACACGACGACGTAACTTTGTATTCAGGCTTTTTGGAAATATTTTCGAGAAATAATTTTTTGAGACAGTAAATTCTTTCGGTAAAAAAGCTATTCACGTTGGAGCATATTTTTGATTGAAACCATTAATAAAAATTTTATCAAAACTTAAAATAAACATTTTACATAGAGTTTAATTAACTCAAGGCATTGCACACCACAAAACTACTGTTCCCAACATAAACCATCAAAAGCTTCAAAACCTCACGGAAATTCTCACGGAAGTCTATAAAAAAAAAAACCTGTGTTCTTGAAAATGATTTTAATTATTTTTGTGGTTAAACTTTGTTTGTTTCATACTTTGTGGTGGTTAATATTAATTTTGGGTTAAATTTTCAAACTCAATATCAAAATAAATATCATATAAGGATATTTCAACGTTTAAAACATAATAAGCTGTAAATTTTCAAAGAAAGAAACAATATCCTGCAGGAATTTGGAAACGAAGTTATTTCAATTCCTTCACTTTGTTTCATTCGTGCATACCAAAAAGAGTTACACAATTTGGAGAGGAAAATTCTCAGAAAATTCATTTGAAAAATCAAAAACATGAGTTTTTGAATTGCAGATACACGATTAGAAGCAATTTTTTTTTTGTTTACTCTATTCTGTATTATAAATGTGTTTTGATAAAAATGGCCTTTAGCGTACAATTTTGTACAATTTGTGTGTGTGTGTGTGAGAGATTAATTATTGAGCGTATTGAATTTCATCGTAACAATTTATGAATTGCGATCTCTGTTATGATTGCCATAGTTAGTGTATAAAACATGAAATACTATGGCACAGTATCATGGTACTAGTCATAGTCATGCAAGGATGCAAAGTTTCGTGGTACTCAACTAGACTATTGGAGCAATGAATATCTGACGCAGGAGGGGATTGATATTGCATTGAAAGTTTTTGGGCGAATTGGTGCTCAATTATAACTTCATCTTTCTAATTTAACGATGTTGAAGCAAGACTGACAGGGCTTCCACTTTACTGCATTAAGTTAGTGATTTCAACTTTTAGAAAACGTATAAGAAAGTTTTACAAAAGTCAATTCATTTTTCTCTGAACTCAGGCCTACCGGATTGCCAGTCTCAAACAAAATCAGAACTCATGTAACAAGTCTCTCACTAAATTTTTCAACTTCAATTGAAAAAAGTGTCAAGTGTCTCGTTGAAATGACTTTAACACGGTACTTGTCAGAAAGACGAATCGAATCAAAATGTTTTCTATAACATGCTTAACAATGTAAACTTAAATAAAAAAGAGAATTTCATTCACTTATACCTTATAATGTAACATTTTCAACCAAAGAATAAAGTTCTCCTTGGGCCTATATTTTCCAATGTGTCAAGTCCGCCCCTGGCACAGGTATGAATACATTGCGCCATGATATTTTGTACCCATTAACCATACCGATATATCTTTAGTAACACCATTAGGGGTGTTTGAGTGTTGCTATCTATTTAGGAAATCATCGTGCTCGTCTATCACTAACATCGAAATGGGAAAAGGACATCATTCATCTTGTTACCCATTGGGCGCCCCTCGAACATACAATGTATGTAGGTACAACAGCAACAACAACAACAACAAAAACAAAAAAACACCACCTAGATTGAATAGATTTTCATTTGAATGGAACTTCCTTCTATTAATCTATGTTCCATGTTGGATAGTGTAAAGACCATCAGCCTCCCCCAAGGGGTGCAATAGTACGTTGTTGAAAAGGATAATTATTGTAGAGTAAAAAAAAGGGATGAAAGGGACGTTAGCAAGAGAGGCACTGATGGAACTGCCCTGAAGAGGAAAATACTTTCAGCAATTATTGTAGTAATTAAATCTTTATGAAATTGAAAATAATATTTTATAGGTCCTTTCTTAGAAAAGGACGAAGAAAAAAAGGACGAAAAAGACACAAATTTTAGCTGAAAGCGCCGCCCGGTGTGAAATATGAATTGGAAGTATTTATAAGGACGAGCACAGGAAGACACGGAATTTTGTAGTTCTATATATTTTTTTTTTTTTTGTAAAAATTAGAAAAGTTTAATTTTATGATTTGAAAGTTTTCATTAAGTCTGAATGTAGCTTTAATGAAGTTTTTGGAACGTGATGTTCTTGGTGTTTTGGACGATTAATTATTTTTTGTGTATTATTTCTTCGTTTAATTTATCGTTCCCTTATCTAGTTGGGTGTTGGTTTTGGGAATCTGAAATTCGTGTTTCCTTTAGAACTTAGTTGATCACTTTTAATCGCTTTTTAATGTTTCGCATAAAATCATGACTTTGTTATGTTTGGTAACGATTGTGGGGATTATTTTTTTGTCTAAGCCAACTATTTAAATCTGGTAAAATGGAATGCTTCAGAATAACTACTTAATCCTTTAAAAAAAAACCATGCAACCGCTTGACTATAAGAATCTTTAATATTTGATCCCTTTCAAAATATAACTTTTATTCATTTCATGAATTCCTTGAAAAGTTCTGAAAGGTTAAAAAAGCAGAGATTAAATGCAACGTGGTATTGCATTCCGAAGAAATTACTTAACTTAATCCCATGTCCTTATCCTTGTGCACTGTGTTTCGTTAGAATTTGAAAGTTTTTACCCTCACACACACCACACTAAACCACACCATACTACATTCTTAGCTAAAACCATGGAAAATATGTTGTACAAGGGTACGCAGTAAATTTGAAAAAGCTTACACAAATGTCCTTAATCCTCAAAAGAAAGATTGTCACGGAATTATTTTCACATAAAGTGAAACAAATTCTTTAATTTTTTTTTTTATTTTAAAAGAAGTGTTTTTGTTTATTGTAACTTTTGGTGTGGGAATACTAACTTGTTAAGGGATGGAGCTTAGTTAGAGGCTCTGGCGAAATTATTTTTGTAAACGGTCCCAATTGGCTGGTATTAAAACGGTTTTTTGAAAGGTTTTCTCGCTATTCATTGATACCTACATCATGACAGAAACACAATGGTGGTACCAATTAACCTGGCTTAAACTTAATTTGAATGGAAAAACGATATATTAATGAAAAGGTTCTGAGTAGAGGAAGTGTAGTATACAGCTATCATATAGATACTCTACCCATTTTAGGCACTAAAAGCAGTTTTTTTCCTTTGTGTTCTTTCATAGATTTTTATTACTGCAAGTCTCAGGGATAAAAAACTTTATGTTTTTTTGAGTGGATTAAAAAAAAATCCAGTTAAACTATCTGAACCAAAAAAAAACTTTTCTGGTATTTTTAAAAAAGGGAATAAGTAAGTAGTGTAAGATATCTTTTCCACCACAACACTCACGAAACTAACCCAACAACTGATGAATAACCAAATGCATAAAAAAAAACAAACCTTTCACAAGAAAAGCAAGCTCAAGAGTTGGTGGTCAAAACACATTCAATCTTTTTCTAAAAAAAAAATACAAAATACATTCAAACCTTTGCAATGCAAAACTAAAAGAAGATTGCATTTTTTATCGCGTTTATATAAGTAACCTTAAGTATCTATAGCAATTGCAAAAGTATAAGACAGGATCAAAGTTACTATGGTTCTTCTGCACACAGTAGAATTTCCAATGCAATTTCCTATACATACACATAAGCCACCACGAGCCACTATACATAGATACCAACACACACCAAGCCCAAGACCAACACCGACTATACCCGCCGCGCCTTGAAAAATTGAGGGCAACGTTCATGAATTTTTTATTAATCTTCTGACCATCATACACCCTTCCTTCTGTTGAACGTGGTGGATGCCAGTTCTGTTGAAGTCCAAAACCAAACGTAAACTCACTTGCATTTGTTCAAGGATTTAAAGTTTTGTATTCTTATTGAGGGTACAAGGAGTAAAAAATGGAACAACTCATATACTCCATCGTCCAGTATCACCCACCCACTTTAATACTAAAGTATATGCCAAACTGAAGATAGAAAGCATAACCCAGAAATAACGAGATATACAATATTTATACGGTGATGCCGGAACAAATAAAGGTCCAAGTGTCTCCAACTATAATATAATAGTGTAGTGTCCGTGTCCGTGGCAGGAATACCTTCAACATAGCACAACCGAAACACTCGCCATCTCTGAATGCGCTGGCTGTTGCACAATGACGACGACGACGACGTTCACAAGGACACAACCGCTCATATAGAAATCAGGATCAAAGAAGTGGAAATGCAGGACCAAAACCAGGATAGCAGCAGCGCAGGCATTGCGCGTTCGTTTCGTTTCATTTTTATTGCGTTCTTCAAGGAGAAAGTCTGCTGTGCAGAAGCACCAAGGATTAAAGATAAGTGCCAGCAATATTCGAATATTCAACACAAAATTGAACCACTTCTTCTGAAGTGGCTCCCCCTGGTTTCGTTTCGTTTTGAATGAGATAAGCGAAATGGAAATTATTATTCGTATAATATTGTATAGCAGTTTTTTTTTCCTTTTTTATTTTATTTTATATTTCTTGACGCTCTGTTATATTGTATATTTGAATTACTGACGATGCAAATATTACAACACATTTGAAGGTAATTTTAAAATGTTTTTTTTTTTTAGGGAAATCGGCTATTCAAGGGCTTGAATTAATTTGCTTAAACATTTTTAAACTCATAAAATATTGGAAATTTTTCATTCTGCTAAGGGGGGAGATCTGAACATTAATTGAAGCCCTCGTTTTAATTTGTTTGGAACAATAAAAACTCTGTTGTGAAGTGATTAATAACAATTACAACGTTTAGTATATAACATGGTAAACATTACGAAGTATCGTAAAATTGTAAAGTTTACTCCGCACCTTTAAAATGACAACTTTTCCGAAATGGTTGCCTTTTAGGTATCCCTAAACAGAATAAATAAAACATGTTCTAAGAACTTGTACTATAGTTTGTGGATATTACAATTCTTACCACGTTAACCATATTAACAAGTTTCCTTTACTACGTAGTAATTTGTTAATTTTTACTTACAACAAGTCTTACGATAGTCTATAGATTTGAATAGGGCTCAGAGGATGGATTTTTAATAGATCCCAAGTTCCCTTCCTTTCAATTTGGTATACCTATTAATTGTATAGTTTTATAATTACTCAAGGCTTTACTATTGCACCATATTATTACTTACCATGAATGGACACAATACAAACGTTTAAGAAAGTTGAATAGATAGGGGTTAAAAGAAGATTTCTGTGCAAACTGGGATTCGAATGTCTGTGAATGTTAATAAGAAGGAGAATTAGAGCCCGGTAAAGCATTCAACATTCTGTGAGTTCGGCTAAAAAATGAGTTTCTATACTATATTAGTTACATAAGTTACATAAGTTACATTAGTTACGTGTAACTAATTAAAATTTCAAAGTTACGCGTAAACTATCCAACGCTGATTTTTAGTGACGTCAAATAGGTATGTGTTTGTTACTCAGGATACAGGACGTTAAGATCTTCGGTTTCCTTGAAGCAAGTCCCACTCATGGATAGTGGCATAGGCTGCCGATTATGATTTAACGGTAGACGATATCATTGTGATTTTGAAGCATTCAATTCGACAAAGTTGATATTTCCCCATATATCCGGAGATCAATTGCGGCTGGCATTGGTACATTGAATGAAGTGCTTGGTTGCTAACCTAAGAATTTAGGTTCGAGCCCCTGGACAGCGGTTTTTCAATTTTCCCCCAGCTTCAACTGGACACGCCACCCGTGGGGTTTTCATGAGATAAATATCACCTATTTCTCAATCCATTGTGCCAAAAAAAATCTTTCCTATCTTCCCATTCCTTCAAATAAATGCCATGCAGTTTGCATTCGAAAAGACTTTGGGTATTTCAGGCATATAGTTAAAATCATGGACCAATAAGATACAGACTGCCAACTTACTGTATGGTCTTTCTTTTTGCCTACAAGCTAAAAACCAGCTGATGTGCTATTTATTCTGATAGTATAACGCTCTCAAGTGCTTTACAAATAGGAGCAGTAAACACACCACCAAAATAATTGGCACACGCAGGGATGGTTGCCAACACAAAATGCACAGACAGAGATGTACACGTAGGTACTCACAGACACGTGATCATTCATAGTGTTTAGAAAGAGATTCGGAGACAGAACATCGCCTTGCGGCACACTATAATCTTATTTTGTGAATATCAGAAAGAAAAAATGTTACTACGCACGCGTTTTTGAGAAAAGTGTCTGGTGCCAAGCTTTATTAAATGGCGTTCGGACACAAAATTTCCTCACCTAACATCGGGCAGTTGTCTTCTTTGCTTGATAGTCCAGTCTACTGGTATGATCGCTAGGATTCTTCATGTTTATGTGTCTTTCAATCAAGGATATGCACAAAGAAGCAAAATATCAGGCGCTTTGGTGGTATCACCGACAAATTCAGAAGCGCTATCATCAGCACTGCGTTTTTTCCCATCAAAAAAAACCTCACAATAATTTTTCGCCAGTTGAAGAAAGAAAACCAAACGGAATCTTGTTACATATATTAACTTTTCTGAAAATAAGAAGCTATTTTGAATCTTTTAGATCCTGTGAGTACTGCATGTTCATGTCCTTGTGATAGTGTAACAGCTATTGCAAAGCATACATATCGTTCTCTTTTATTTTTTATTTTTTTATTTTAAAATTCCTTTTTTATGGTATCTGTTGTACTTAAAAGTACACTATTTTAAATGGAAAAAATGCATTTCTATTTACTGAGTGTCCTTGGTCCTTTAGATATTCTCCCCATGTTAATATTGCATAATGTAATTGCTATGTCATCGCCATAATATGCTAAAGAGCTAATCTTACCTGATTTTCATTTTAATATGCAAGTTCAGTTTCGCGAACAAAACTGGGTAGCTTAAAGCACCTTATTCCTTTCAAAAGGATATATACGTATGAAGGATGCAGAATCTTGCAAACCAAAAAAAAAAATGAAAAAATCACCATCAAAGGAAAATAATAATACCCTCTCGTGTCGTAATACTGTGGGAAAATTTGTTGTTCCAATATTGTTGTTGTTCTTCGTGAAGCGATATCCCTTTCATAAAAGGATGCAGGATAAACAAGCAAAAATAAAATAAAAGAACATAAGATAAAAAAAATTACTCTAAAAATCCTGAAAAACACTAAACGAAGTTGGATAATTTGTAATGCTCTTAAATTTGTTGTTTCCTTTTGGATCATGGCAAAGGCGGTAACTGGAGCAGAAACAGACTTAAAACATTCATACGAAACTCATTTCTAGCACACAAAAAAAAAAAGATAGAAAACAGGACTTCTTTCAGTTTAGAGTTTTTGAAACACCAAATTTACACAAAAACGTGTCGGTTAAGTGTGTGGAGTGTGGGAGAAAGATACTCGGCGCTTTTATGAAGAATAATGAAGTAGTGCACTTTTGTGATTGTGTAACTAAGTGTTCAAAAGCATGTTGTGTTGTATAGCTGAATGTTTTGTACATAGTATGGGTCATATTCTTTCACTAAAATTGTATTGAAGTTGGCATTGAATAGGGAAGAAGTTTTTAAAAGCTATCAATACAAAATGAAAACACGAAAATCTCAAGGAGTTTTACAGAAATGTTAAAATCACCTGGTTAGTGCGGTCAAGTGGACACATCTCCAAAGTAGTGTTTTTGTGTTCAGGGATTAATCCTTAATAGAATGACCAATGCAAAAAGTTAGACTAAATTATAAAGATATGTCTTCAGGTACTTGAAATGATAGAAAAGGAAGAGATAGGAGATCAAAGAAATAAAGTAGGTCACCGCAAAGGTTTTTCAAAAAATTATTGGTTGGGGTAAAAAAAATCTCCCCCCCCCCACCACATCTTAGTCTTTCTTTCCTTCTGCGAACAGATTGCAGTTTGGGTCCATCAGGTAGAATTAATGGCTACTAAGCAGATTTTCTCTACTCACTCCAAAATAGCTCTCGAATGTCGATCATCTCTGAAGCAGATGGCAGAACAATTCAACAATCTCTTTCGCTGAGCTCCAAGGCACTGTAAAGTCACCGAACTTGCCAAGCAAGAAACGACACTAACCATCTTAACTGAGCACAGATACATAGGTGTTTTCATTTTTTTTTCTTTTCGGAGCCACTATGATCTCACTTCGATCATCCAATCCTCACATTTTTCTGCTTCACACTAGTGATCCGTCTGTAGGGTTCGTCGGGCCAACTTCAGAAAGAGACGGCAAGCTCTTTGCTTTCGATTCTTCCACTTCTGCAGCCTAATAAATAGTGGTGTCGCTGCATTGCTTTGTTTTGTGAGTTTTAAGGCCTGGCTCTCCTCTCCCACCCACGTGATTGTATTATTGGAACGGTATTTGAAATTTACTTTTTAACGTGGTATATGGTGATAATACCATCTAAGCCAGTGCGGTCGAGCCCTATTCTTTGCAAAATGGTATTTTTGATGAAGGCTTCAAGTTTTGTTACTTCAGCTTTTATACGAAGCAGCATCGTCTCAGCTGTTGTTAGCTTACTCTCATATGATTTGTCCATTGTCTAACATTGTGAACCGCATGTTAGTGCCGGAAGCATATCTGAGGCGTAGAATTTTTCCTTCAGCTTAAGGGGTATTTTTCAATTACAGAAGATAGCAAAGTTTCCCCGCTACTTCACCCAATGCTTCTCAGATATTAAATGCTTCCAAACTTGGGTATGACTGTTCAATTCGAATTAATGTCTGAAATAGGAGTACTCGGATCAGAAAAAGGGCAGAACAAGAGTTTTCAATCTTTTTTAGACTCATCCGGTACCCATTACCCTCCAAAACATTCACCCATAAGTCAATTCCTTTTTGTAGGGATTAAGAATCATCTGTGGTAATGGCTTCATCGTCAGCAAAGTACATATAAAATGATGGACTACTAAGACCATCATTTTACCTCCAAGCAATGCAAGGAATGCCACCTAGTTCTTCCCATCATTACATGGAAATGTTTGCTTAGGACAAAACACTATTTCTCGTAGGTAGAAACGCCCCGATATCCGACGCGCAAACTGCTACTGCAGGAACTGCATGGAGAAAGTAGAAGAGCAGACAATTGTTAATCACCCTAGATTGCTTTAAAAGCTTACACATTAATTCTCTTTTTCTCTAAGAAGCTGGTAAATGGTTGCCTCCTGTTGCGGTGCCATTTCACTTTATATCAAAACTGAAAAAGTAAGAAATAGCAACCCGATCGAAATAGAATACAGTCATCTTTGTTTGGGAAACCTCGAAAGGAAAAAACACAATAATTTATTTAGACGCTTGCTTGTCGCTTGCTCAAAGAAGACTAATATTGAAAGTGAGAAAACTACATACTACACCGCTCGCAGGCTGGCATGAAAATATTTAAGTTAATACATAAACGTGTTGATTGGTGTGTTTGTGTACAACGTTGCTGTCTCCTCAGTGATGTCTTCTTCGGATTGTAGTAGGGATTTTACTACGTATGGAACACCTCCCATAAAGCATTCTTTTGAGTCAGACTTTTTAGTTAAACACTTGACCGGTTTTGATCAAGCTCTTTGTTTGAAACTTAATGACACGTAAAAGCCACACCTAAGAGAGAAAAACATATAAACAGGCTGCGGGAGAACGAGATAAAAGTTTTCAGTGCTTTTGTTCTCTCAATATCCTCCTTGTTTAGCGCTTCGTATTGCCGCAAAGGTAGCAGTTTAGTTGAGGGTTGCATCTGGCGTGTGAGCTTCACACATGGTACCTTAGTTTTGAATAAAGTTTTTGGAAAGGATCGATTGATTTTTTCAATGTTTGAAACAACAATCAAAACGCATTAAAATTGTGAATTTTTTTTTAAATATTTTATTCTTTAGTTGTTTGCCCCAAAAAAGTTGAAGCTGACGTTAATCAATGTTTGAAAAAAAAAATTGCGCCAAATAACCTGTTTTAGAGCAACGCCAAGAACTTTTTTTTTAAAGTTTAATGTTTTTAATATATATTTGAAGTTGCAGGACTCCTCAAAAGCTTACCCCTTCTGTGACCTAGTTCGAGTTTCAATTTGACATTATTTCCATGTGCGTCTTCATACTAGCTAACATATCATAAAAAGGATTCTTTATTTTCAAAAAATTTCAAGTTCTCTGTTCTTCGGTAAACTATCGATTAAACTTCTTTTCTTTCTTTTCTATATGTACCTACATAGTAGTCGTTAGCGACTGTATACTCGTCGCATACATACATATAATAAATTATCAAAACTCTTAGAAAAACTGTATCAGAAAGTTTAGCAAATGCGTGTGGGGAGCAATTACTCAAAAACACACAAGAACTCTTCCTATATATCCTTGATGTGGATCCTTTTCTTTGTGTTTTTTTTCCATTTTAATCGAAGATTTTCTTTTCCATGTTCGATTTTTTTTTCATCCACCCGAAAACAAAACATCCATTCAAAATGAATTACGAGCTCACATGCACGTTGCACAAGAGGATATGAGTGTATTTAACCTTCCTCGCATACAATTCTTGTGTATAGAATCACCAAGTACCAAGTTGTAGTGAGGCCTCTCCTGTTCACAGATTGCTTAAATCCTCTGAAAAGATTTGAATAAAACATCGAGTCTACAATCCACACACTCATGACACATAGATATATTAAAAAAAAGCACCCAGGACATGAAATCATGAAAACAGAAAAACCAAGAAAAAAATCATTTTTTCCAAAAAGCGGAAAAGGATAACGAGAGTACACGATGAAAATTTGTGTCTATATGCTATGACGCCGACAACGCCAACGACAACGATGGTGACGGCATGCATGGCAGCGGGCGGACGCTTGTTTGAATAGGTACACCAATGGGTTTGAAGAGCTATTCCCATTGCATTGTTTTTCGAAATTGTAACAATCGTTAGAGAGGGAGGGGTCACATACAAGTCGAGGGTATTTATTGTCTAAGTCGAAATCAGGGGTACCAGGGCGAAATGAGCCAGAAAATATTTACAAGAATCAAGGAATTACACGAAATAATAAACAATATCCTGCAAAGAGGACTAACAGTCAGATATCAAGGACATGAAGGAGACCAGGGATTGAAACCGAAATCAGAACACATGATTCGAGGATTCGTGGAGCAGAAACATACACACAGAAAAATGTACGATGGATTTTCGTGTTTTAATTTTTACTTTAAAATATTTTTTATACCTAAGGTTTTGAATAAACAATAATTTTTGAAGTCAAACAGTCTAAACGAACTTTAATCTGCGCTTCGAACCCGATTTAATATTTTCAAACAAACAAAGCATAACCATTGTCAAATTAAACACAAAAATTGTTATTTCAAACATTTTTTTGTTAGTTTTTGTTTGAAACAAAGCTTTCAAACAAATGTATGTTTGTTTTGAACACCATTCGGTAAAAAAGGTTTAGATCAACTTCTAGAGTCTGCAAAACACTTCTGTTCAAAAATATAGTGCGTTCGTATTTTTGAATTCTAAACCATGAAAGTTTTTAATTCAAAAATCAAAACATAAGCGCTGTAATTTTTTTCCCAGTGTAACAACCAACCTACCATAACGGAGATATGACATTTCCTCGATCATAATATGGTAATATTTGGCAAAACAAATCCACATTAAGTCCTCTGGTGTCCTTGTCGTGTGTCGGCATATACCGACCGCACCGTCGCCGCGCCGTCGACGTCACATCACTTCACACAGACAATGCCTCCATCTGCAGAGATGTCCCACTTTGCTGCTGCTGGAAAGTTTGTTTGAATTACTTGTGCAGTTAACGTAATGTCCTGAAAATATCAGCACAGCAGAACAATATTCCTAAAACCTAAAACATCATCTCTGCCCTGGCAATGGCAACCGCTGTAAAAGTCATCAAAATATAATATCCTGTATGCCTGCCTGCTCCTTATCTGCCTCATCTAACACAGTTTTTGATATAATAATTGTCGGTTGGATAATGTGGACTTAAGCAATATTGCACTTAGAAACTATATATGGCTTGGCTCTCTTTGGTGCGGTGCCGGTGTGGTGGTGGTGTTGTACTAGGCCAAGGATGTTTTCCTGATTTGTTGTTTTTTTGTTGTATCCAACCCGTTTGCCAGTCGTTATGTTATAATGTGTATGTGTGTGGTCGTACAAGATTTAAGGGAAGAAAAAGATGTTTATCTTTTGGTAGGACATGTGAGCATTGCCTTTGTTCTTTCTTTGGGTGTTTTTTTTTTTGCTGTCGTTTTTTGAAAGACAAAGGAATAGAAAATGTAATTTTGAAAGGATTTTGGTAATTGTTAACTTTTTAAACCAACTTGTGGGAAAATATAACTTATCCTACAAAAACTTTTTAATTCAAAATAAGGATGCACACAAAAACACATGAAAATATGTAGTTTAAAATCTTAAACAAGGTGTTTATAGGGTTTTGAAGCAATTTTTTTTCATGCTTTTGAATTCTTCGGAGACATTGTTCTAGATAATTGCATAGTAAAATTTTAACCTGAAATTTAAATTGTAAGGGTAGATACTACTTTCTACATAATAAAAGGATGTATTGGAGAAAAAGAAATACATATAATGTGTCAATTTTATTATGACAGAAAACTGTTTGAAACTAAAAAGTGCATGTTAACTATTATAGCAATACATAGGGTTGCCAAAAAAGGAGTCAGAAAATTGTATCTACCTGACTATATCGCTTTCTATCTTTGTCTGCGCTTTTTTCTCAAAAACAAGATTTTTCGACTGTAACAGTCTACTTTGAACTTGTCTATAAGTTATATAATCCCCTGTGTATTTGGGTCCGAATTCTATGGAATTTCTAATTTAAGAAGCATTTTACTCCATTAATATGCATATCAATATTATTCAAATTAATGTGTGTTTACTTCATGTCCATTCTTTGTTCCGTTGAAAAACTACAGAGCTCTTAAGATTATCGATAGAGTAAAGAATAAAGTAACTTAAAAATTCCAAGTATTGAAAATCAGTAATCCACACCTTTTTGAAGTATGCGAACCATGTTTCTCCCACAAAATCCACCGACAAAATTCAGAAAATCTTTTTCCGTCACTGTCGCTATAAGGAAATAATAACAAAAATCATTTTGTTTCAACTAAGCCCGAGCATGGGGTTGGTTGTAACATAGGCATGTGGTTTATTTTAAGCACCATCTTTGTTTCAATTTCTAATCGAGATTTCTCTCCTCTTCTCAAGAAACGCTTACGGTCTTGTACTATCAGTTGATATTTGTTGGTGATTCTCTTGATCTTCGCGAAGCTCTATTTTCTCTGGACTAAAATAGGATAGCTTCAACCATTTCTCGTTGGAGCTCTCCCCCCTTTTAAAACGTGTCAAGGAAGTTGAAAATGGTAAAATGGTGCTTCGTAAAGGAGTATGCTTTGATATGTCACAATTTACCCCCAAAAAATGTTGCAATGTGCCCCGTACAAATTTTTTTAGAGTTACCTTTGGAAGAGGAGGACAGAAAATTCAAAACAAAGAAATACAAATGTGTTCGTTATGGGACCATCTCTTTCCGTTCTTCGACTTCTTATCAACAAATTAATTAGATGTGTCAGAAGCTATGAAGAAAACACATATTTTTCTCCTCCACGCGGTTCTCAATTTTCATGGAACACCTTTATTCGATATGTTACTTTTTACCCCTGTTTCAAATAGCCCCACTCCCGAAAAACGAAGTCAACAAAAGTTTATTTTCTGGTTGAAAAAATATTTAATGAATCCGACATTATTTCAAATTGCTCAACTCTTTTTCTGCAAGTTTGTTCTCAAGCTATAATTTTTTTTTATCATCAAATCTGCCATTTTATTGAAATGTGCTTTTCTGCAGCTCAGTTATTGAATGGCAATTGTCAATAGAGATGTCAGTACTTTTAGTTTGAAAGGATTGCATAACTTTCAAACATTGAAGAAAAATAGAAAAAAAAATATATATAACTTTCAATTATCCTATTCGAAAAAATATCGCCTGCCAGTTAACTTTCTTTGCAATTTTTTTTTTTTTAATTCAATGAAAAATGATGCGACATAAAAACGACAGAGAAACGACCATTAAAATATATCCTAATTCGGATTAAAATGAAATGAACAGAAAAACCTAATATTTCGAAGGAAAAGTGGAAAATTTTTTACTTGAAAAAAAAAAAAAAATATCACGTTTCCATTCCACAATAGTTATCCTCTGAGATTTTAACATTCTCTATCTTAACTTTTACACAAAAAACGCCCTAAACCCAAACCGACTTGTCGGTGAATTGAACTTTCCATCGATGAAAAATGAACAATTTTAATGGTTCCTGACAGCTCTATAAGGCTAAGCAAATCGAACATAAAGGCCAACACCCACCACACTCCACACAACACCATACCACACCGCATAGCTACCATAAGCTGCTGCCATGGAATAAGTTCATCCTTCTTCCGGATTGTGTTTTTTTTTTTTTTTTTTTTTGTGGTATCCATGGATCGCACGCAGAGTTATGCGACCGTGATTATGGTTTCTTACCTCCTTTGCGAGATTTCCCTCAAGAATTCATGCAAAAGTTCATGGCTTTGGCTATGCATCTTGGTTCTAGGACAAAAAAAAAAAAAAAAACTGGGTAAGCCCCAATGGTTTGAATTGCATTATTCTGCAGCAACAATCGAAGAAATGGGAGAAACATTTTCTGTTTTAATAAAAATTCTCTATGTAACTTTAACCAATATTGTTCGACTGACTCACAGGGGTGGATTTATACAGACGGTAGCTAAGGCCTTTTGATAGAAAGGAGTACTTATAAGGGCCTTCCCAGCAGAATGTTTCATCATCGTGGCAAATGATATATGGACTGACAAAATTCAACAAAAAATGTCCTTAAATGAAAGTACTGCGATTTAAGACAAACATTTATTGTTCCTACTTCTTGAGCTTTTTAAACCCCTTCAGTATTATCTTAAAACACTTTAAAAGTTCATGGGCCCCATGTTTAAGACACTTCACATTTGATTAAGTGTAAATCCGCTCCTGAAAACGCCCACCAATTGAAAGAAAAGAAAAATGATGCAAAGCATGATTCTTCAAAAATAAAACGAAAAATAATAATAATGGAAAAATATTTGTATAAGGAAAGTATTTTTGTGACACTATATACTGTGCGTTTGATTTATCGCTCGAAGGATTAAGTTTCAGAATATCCTTTTTTCATCCTTTTTTTTCTGTGTTTTTGTGTGAAAAATTGAAACAATTTTAAAGCGTAGGTTGAATACAAACAGAAACAAAAAAATACATTGAAATTGTCTCGTCGTAAAATGATGTGTCGCACTTATTTCCGTTATATTTTTTTTTTTTCTTCCTTTTTGGCAGTCTGTAGGTTAACGGTATTAGCAAACAATGAACAACACACACGTAAGCAAGTTGGTGAATTTCATAAGTACCTATCTACATATGTGCATATAGACGCTGTTTGTAAGAAATCGAGAGAGAGAGAGGGAAAAAAGGATCAAGGGTTACTTTTCGGTATAATGTGTTGTAATTTGTTTGTTTGCATGTTGAGCCCCCAAATCAGGACGAAGGGAAGTGAAATATAATAAACAATTCTCAGTGGATTAATGTTATAAATGGAGGAACCTACTTTCAGATGGTTTGGGATCAACATATTAGGAATGAGGCCAATTACTTTGCATTAACCTTGTGACCCCTCGAATATAAGATACCTATACCTTTGGTTGATAGATTGAAAGTCATTCGAACAGCCAAGAATTATCACTTGAGTAACATAAACTTTTAATATATACAAAAAAAAAAAAAAAAGGATTTGTAATCAATTCACTGGGATGGCAGGAGATTTTTCAAAATCAAATCATTATTTAAAAAAAGAAGAATTTCCATCAAGGATTTGTATTGCTTCAATTGAGTGCCTTATTTATTTTTAGATCTTAATATTATTTGCTGAGTTCATAAGTCTTAGACGATTTTTTTGAAGAGAAAAGATACAAATGCAAATAGGAGATTGATGAAAGAAAATTAAGAGTAATCAGACAGGAAAAAAGATGGTTTAGGAAAAAGGTCAAATAGAAGGACGTTTTCAGGGCTTCGCAAGGAAGTTTTCTTGCAATGGAATTTGGGACTTATGAAGAATGAATTCAGTGGTTATTAAAAATATATAAATAGATTGTTTCCGCAACAGTGGTTTGCACTCTCTATTTTTTTCATGACAAGAATAATTATTCTTAGCGGCACTCCGGATAATAATAAGTCAGGGTCAGGAATCGAACCCAAAACGCCATTATAATTCCGTTTGAAGAATGGATTCGCTTTCTTGTCATTTTGTGTGTAATTTTTTTTTACTAACATTTTATTTGCATCATCTTACTGGCAATAATGAAATTTGTCACTGGAAGTGCCATTTATCATTTGATTTGATAATTTTTTTTTTGAATGACATTTTACGACATTCTGACAATTTTTTACATTAAGTGACATTTTATGACATTTAGTGACATGTTATGAAATTTTGTGATATTTTGACATTTGTTTTTACATTTAGTGACATTTTATGACATTTTTAGTGACATGTCATGACATTTTTTTTTTGACATTAAGTGACATTTTAAGATAATTTTTGACATTCTGACATTTAGTGACATTCATGATAAAGACGATCAAGTCAGTGAAGTCTTAGGATAAATCTTCCAGCTTCAAAATCTTTCCACATCAAATTTCCACATTCAAGTGAAAGCTCTGACTTTTTTGGGGGACATTATTTTTGTCATTATTTCAAACAAGGTTTAAGGTGGCTCGCAACAGTTAAAGGAAAAATTTTCAACATTTCAATAAAGTGAAAAAAAGTTTTTTTTTGACATTTAATGATATTCATGATATTGACGATCAAGTCAGATCTTCCAGCTTTAAAAGCTTTCCACATCAAATGTCCACATTCAAGTGAAAGCTCTGACTTTTTTTGGGACATTATTTTTGTCATTATTTCAAACAAGGTTTAGGGTGGCCCGCAACAATTAAAAGAAAAATTTTCAACATTTCTATAAAAAGAAAAAAAAATTACAATCAAGATGGTGGTCTGGTCAAAGCTTCCACAGTCATTAATCTAAGTGTTCGATGACACTTTATCCAATTTTGCATTTCTATTTATAATCCAGTCTTCCTGTGGAACCAAGGAAACCGAAATTTCTTAAAACTCTCACGAAATGTGAAATCAGTACTTTGCACGATTGCGGAATTATTAGCAAATAAAAAAATCACTGAATGCTCACTTTAATATCATCATTGTGTCATCTTAAATCAATTTTAAAAAAATGCAGTCACCTTTACAGAAACAAATGCCAACCTTGATACTAATAGCAGTCCTTGGCAGCGTATATACCTATAGCTTCGTATCCTGTAGGTATATTCTAAAAAAATTGCGAACAAAACTTCCTCCTGAGTATCAAAATAAAAATCATGATCTACAGGAGAAAGTTTAAATGCTGCTTCAGCTGTTAGAATTGATAAAAACGTCTTAGTTTAACTGCTTCTTGACCCATAACAGTAGAAAAAAAAAAAAAAAAAGGATATACCTGGAAGGACTATTCTATTCACTTTTCTGCACAAGTAAACATCGACACGTACAAATAGAATATAACTTACTACATTCGCACATATAACCGATTGTTTTCTTTATACTCAACTTAAAGTAGGTAAGATAGTCTCTCAAGGATAATACAATTGAGGAGGCAATCGTGTGTCCTATTCTCATATCATCCGCACTAACTTCGTTAAAGACAAAGACAACTTCAATTCATAAAAAAAATCCTAACTGCGTCACCTTTATTCTGTGTTTACATTTGTCCAATGTCCGTGATATTTACCTCCAAGGCTCGCCAAAAAAAACTGGCAACAAGGATATGTGAGGAATATACGAAATTATTTGTTTTTGTGAGAATAAAGTTCTTTGTATTTAATTTTCCTTTCCTTTTTTATGATCCAGTTAAGAAAGCAGTGCAATTCAACATATCAAAAATAGCATGCCATGTTAAAAAACTTACCAATGGCCTAAGGACGAAAAAAAAATAAGAAATTGCCAAAGTAAGCACAAACAAGCCTTATTACCCTGATGATCGCAAAGTGTCATTTTAATGAGAAAATAAAATGTGGCAATAGTCAAAGACTGTGCTTGACATACTCGTCCATATATTGTCATCAACAGGACAGAAGCTTGTCTTTTATATTTTTTTTTTGTCTGTTTTATTTGATGACAAGGATCGTTATGGAGGCAAAAACAGGATGATTTGTTTTTATGATAGTCATCCAGAAAGTTTATTCATTTGAAGATGGTTTAATGTGGATTTAATATCCCTTGGTGATTTGTGTGTGTGTTTTTTTTTTTTAACTTTATTTGAGTCATTTTATTTAAGAAAAACAAAATTTAGACGCAACACATTGACAGATTGATGAGTCATATCCTTTTTTTTCCATTGACTGATAAATAAAATTTGTAATTTTTTTGTAACTACCAAATGATTATATGAAACTGTATACTTTTCGGTATTAATGGTACCCTATGTCCTTGAATGAACCTCTGAAAATGTTTGTACCAAATTTCTAGATGATTGCTTGAACAGTTACATTCGCATTCATAAAATAAGTACCTTCTTTGAAATTTAGTAAAGTTAGAAGAAAGTATTATCCAGATTTTCGGAATCGACGTTCCCATCTTGTTAATCCGTTGTAAATGACCTACCTGCTACCTCATATGTGGGAATCCCTGTACAATACGAAAATATATGTAATTTAAACCACCACCATTCTTTGTAATCTGCTGACAAAAAACCAAACATTTTCCGATGATTTCCCACCTCAAAACGGCCTCTAACGTTCGTATTCATTTTTATATCGACAATACCGTCACCTTACTACATACTTTTTGAAGAACAAACAAAGCACCTCTTACTTGGAACTTTCACCTTTAACGGGTATCCCAAAAGTGCTCCATTATTAAAATTATCGCAAGCTTTTGAAAATCCCCAACTATTTATGACATTTCCAACGAAAAGCATAAATACGTACTTCATTCAATTATCCCTTCGAAGCAAAATAATACCTTTTTTGTCATTTATTAATACAATAACTCCTCTTGAATGCGAATCACAATCCATTAAAAACCAGCCAGGACCTGAAACGTAATCGTTTCAAGACAGAAACTCAATTACCCTCACCACTCAGAATTTTTGTAAATAAAACAATAAGAAAGAAAAAAAAACACCGACCCCTTAATTGACTTCGATATTTCAAAACTTCTCAAAATAACACACAAAAACACAATCATTGTCTAATAACACTCCTCCTTACAACCCTGCTCCTGTTTACTTAGAAAAAAAAAATTAAACCACAAGGACTTTATCAAAAAAAAAAAAAAAAAAAAACCAACAATGATGTTGTCATTAATTTGGCCAGCGTAATTCTCGCACCCAAACCACCAATATTAGGTCGTATACCAGTTACCTTGAGTATTATGTAACTTTTAGATTTTAAAGGTGATTTTGTATAGCTGTGTGTGTGTGTGTGTGTTTGTTTGTTTGTGTGGGGACAAATAATAATAAGAAAGTTTAAATTGAACCAACAACAACACTTTGTTCTTTGGAAAACAAAATCATTTTCCGTTCTTATTAAATAAGTATTTCGATTGGAAACTTTTTTATGGCATGTTGTACCCGCTGACGCAATAAAGAGGCCGCCAACAAAGCCGTGATTTAATTAAACAAGAATTGGCTTTTCTGAATTGAAGCAAAGTTTTTAGTCAATATTAAGATATCCTCCCCAAGGGACAAGCAAAAGTACTTAGGTATACTTAAGTGCCTTTCGATAGTATAACAGTTTAATTATTTGGCAATTTAATTATTATGGGCGGGGTGCATGGAAAGTCCTTAAAAACAAATCCAAAGACACAAAGTCAATTTTTTTTTTAGTATTTATGAGGAAATGTGAAATGTGGTTTAAAGAAAAGATAACACATTTGTCTGTAATTGAAAACAATAAATAAACAAATAATTACAGGGTGGTTCTCGCAATCACGAGATTATTTTGTAATTATTTGAAATTTCTTTTTTGACTTTGTCTAATGAAGTCCAAATGTCTTGTTTTCAATTTTGTAATCAGCCAATTTAATTATTGACTTTGAACTTTAATGTTGTTATAGATAATGACTGTAAAATGACAAAATAATGACATTATACAATGACAGCGTAGAAAATAGATGGAGGAACCATTTTTGTCGTGGTTGGGTTTTGTGGTAAAATTTAACTTTTAATGATGTGTCATCAACGTGTTTTGATAGCTTTATTAAAACGGCTCATGACAGAATTTTGTAATGACGAAATCAGTGAGAATATTGACATTATATTGACAAATAATGACAAATACAGATTTCTGAAGTATTATTGGCAGGATTATTATTGATTGGGATAGATGAAAGGAATATTGTTGTGTACAAAACCGATCGATAAACCCAAACATTTTCATTGAAATGTCAAAACCTAGAGATGATTCTGGGTAAGAAAATGAAAGCTTAGGAATTCCAGGAATAAACACAATGACCACGGACGCGCACGGTATGGTGCTGATATATCCCAACAAAATTCAATAAGAGTCCGTGTACCTCAGGAGATTGCTATTAGACCTTTACTTTTTGTCAGTTCATAATTGTTTGCTTGACGTTAGACGTTTTGGGATGAAAAAGGTGCCCTAACTTCACAATCGTCCGTCGTTCATAAAATTTTGCTCACAAATTGTCAGGTATTAAGGAAAGAACATGGGGTATGATTTAGTACGAATGTACAAGACGGTTCGCGGGGAAAAGTTGTAGGTAAAATATAGTCAATCACAAAATCAAGTATCGCGTAATTTGAAGGATACTGTGGTAAGGGATATTAGGTAGCTTGATGATATTCCAACTACTAAATATAAACATCTATGCGGTCCACTGAGCCTAAATATTATATTGTCCACAGTCGAGCTTGATATTGCCTTTCCAAGGATCAAACTTTGTCCCCTCAGCCTGACAAATAGAATACGATGAGAGCTTGAAGAAGAAAATCTCTTCCGCTTGTCAAAATTTTAGTTAATGCTGTTAGATTTCAATGTATTTTCTGAGCCGCCAGAATTTCATATTTTGTCCACTGTGAGCGCTTCAATCGATTGCGTTTGTAACACTGGAACTTCACTTGCCATCTAAACCATTAGATCATTGACTTTGATACATGTGGTCACAATGTCGTTCCCCTGTACAAAAAACTTTCATTTCAAAATGGCGTTTCAATCAATATTTTTTTGATCATTGGGAAAATATCTAGGTTAAATTTTTATATAAAAAAATGTGCTAAAAAAAAGCAAACAGCAATCAACAACTTCGAGCAATTTAGGAAATAAAGTTTCAAATTTCTGTCACAGCCATTCTCATGTGGCATTTCCATTTTTATAAATTTTTCTATTTTTTTTTTTTTTTACTAAACGAAAAATATTTCAACATTTGAAATACTCGAATACCGGAATAACGAATACCTAGCTAACTTACTCCCTTTCACCATAATTGAAGGAAAACATGCGGAGAGTGCCGGAATGAATGAGTGAATACCACCCGCTGCTGGTGCCTATAGCGTTCAAAGAGGTTCTAAAATTTCAACACATGTTTCAATGTGCTTTGCCTAATTTATTTGTGGTCTATTTCGAAGTGGATATGGTGGTAAGGGAAGAAGGATGTTAGGAGACTGAAGTGCCTCCCTGTGTGTCAAAATGTATCAAACTGAGTGAAAGAGTGAGAAGGAGCACTTATACCCAACCCATCCCCAGAAGTAGTGTTATTCGAACTGAAAACTATACTATGTACTTGGTGTATGGTGCATTAACTATATTCTTGGTTATAGTGTGTGTACAAAATGGAATTATATCCTTTTTTAGAATAAAGGACCAGGAGGCTGCAGAGTGGGTTGCATTTTGAATAATGACAAAGCTATACCTACACACATATATCGCATGAACGAAACACACAAATTCCCTTTGGATGCTATGGTGAAATGAATTACGTTTACAGTTCAAAATAGGCAACGGGGTGTCTACTATTACAACTTATCTCAAGCCACTGCCAACAGCCAGCCGACCAACTAACTGAGCAGAGCAGCTTGAATTCAACTATATAATCTACACTTCATCACATACTCTCCGACACAGAATCCTGGTTGGGAATGGGCATGTGGGCACATGGGTATGGGTACCCTGAGTACACGATGGGCGAATGGGCATATTATACAGAAACGAATGAACCACACGAGAATAATTTAATTTGAAATAGTGTTACGGTCACTTTCACATTTGAATATTTTAATTACTCGTATAGGGTATACGGTACTCGTTTACGTTATATGTACTTACAGGGGAGCAGCATCATATTAGGGGATAGTAGGGTAGTGGGTCGTCATCGTGTGTCTGTTTTTAAGGTTTGCATATTATATTTTAAATTTTATAAAACCATAAGAGTTTGATATGTGATGCGATGTGAAAAAGGAGTTTGGGTGATGGCTAAAAGGACACACAAGAGCTTCATATGGTGTGTGTTGTTGAATTGAAAAGGTTTCATTTTGTACAAGAAAAAGGACATATTTTCAGGAATTTTGTGTGCAATATACATTTTACATAAATGCAGCAGCACACAAATACAAACCAACACTTTAAAAGTGATAGGGTTTTGTATTAACAAAATGTAGCCATAGCCACGTTACAGCCCATGAGAATAAAATTTTGTGGGTCAAGTGTGTTACATTTAATGAGAAACATTTTGTGTAGTTTATTAGATAGTTAGGTGAGCTGTATCAACCTTATTTGGGTTTCCTTTTGTCCTTGAAATTGACGCTGACATTTAAAAGGAAATTGCAATTTAAGCTATGAAGCTATGCATGAACAGAACATGGATTTAGACACAATGCTGTGCTGGGAAGGCAACAGAATATTTTTAAGAGCTCATTTTACAGAGATTAACAAAAATGTGAGACTTGGATCCTGTTCGAAGCACTAATTTTATTTTCACGCAAACAGTTCTTCAAAGTACAAAAAAAAAAAACTATAGTTTATTGACGAAGTTCTCTTATTAAGCGTGGTGGTCCATTTTTGTAAGATGTTGGGAAGTTCCAGAGAAATTATTTTTAAGGTGGTTGTTGGTTGTCCATGCTACATTCTTGGAGTGTCATGAAACAGAGCTGTGGTTAACTGTACAGTACACTAAGACACTACACAGTCCTAGACGATTGTAGCTCTCTCTATTTATAAAACAAAGCAATTGTCTTAAATGGCGCCCAACGTGGGGCACGCATATTTAGATGGCGCCCAACGGAAAAATGGCTTTGTTAGCTTATTTTATAAAAAATATTTTTCTCAGGTACATCAAAACTCACATACTATTTCGATAAGTTTTCTTCGATGAATTTTCTACAGCAAGCATATTCATGATCAGGTTTTATGAAGTTTTCAATTGTAGATGGAAAATTATCTAAACTGTAATCTTTGTCAACTTAAAACTCGTTCTTAAGACAATGAGGCGGTTGGTTTGAATGGCGCCCAACGTGGAACGTATTTATTTAAGACGGCACCCTACGTAAGACTTCAAAATGAGGAATTCAAGTAGAATGCATGCTTGTTTCATATAAAAATGTGCAAAGAATGTGTTTGTTCTTTGTTCAAACTGGTTCAAACATTTTGCTGCACTCCTAATTTCGATGTGCACTTTTTCCGTTAGCAATATTGAATTTTCTTTGTATACAGCAGGTTTGTGTATATTCTAAAAAATAGATAAGTGAGAACAAACAAATATTATAATGTGCCTTTTAAACGGCATTCATGAAATCATCTTAACTGGCGCCCAACGTGGAACTTTTATATTTGTGTGACGCCGAACGAAAAACTTCGAAATGAGACAAAGTTACGATTTTTACCATTGTTGTCACTACACATATTCATTCTAGTACTGTTAGTAGCGTCGTTTTTTGTATTTTGGCCCTCCGATAATAGAGAAACTTTAAAATTCTGCTTTTAATTCGACCGTTTTTTTTTTACCGCTCAAATATTTTACCTGCAGAAAAGTGTGGCACTGATTTGTACGGATGGACAGGACTTAAATTAATTATTCTAACCGATATAGTTCCACATCACTTTCACTATCTCTGTATCATTTTCTTAGCTATATTTACTATTCAGTTGTTCAACTTCATTAATTCGCAATGTGATTGTCATTTCGATTGTTTTTTTTTAACATTTGTTAATCCCTAGGCAAACCACACTACTGATACTCTAATATTCTGTGTATGTGTGTACATCTGTAGCAATCGTAAATCAATTACCATTGCAATTTGTCACCTTTCATCCGTCTTATTCCCTAGAGTATGTGTGAATTAAACCATTCACACGAAATTTGTGGCAAAATACAACAAGAAAACCGTGAATGCAAGCAACGAACTATACACCACAAAAAAGAAAGAAAAAAAAAAACAACTCAAGAAATAGGTCAAATGGAAAACAAATTGAAGTACAGACAGGAAAATGTATGCTCACCGGGATAACTACTGATTTGTACCCTGTTCCTGTTGTTGTTCCTCAATTTTTTTTTTATTTCTTTTCTTCCTGAGCCAATTTGCTTGGTTTTTTTTTTTTTTTTTTTGCTATTTTGAATGGAATGTTGCATTTGGTTGAGTTTGAATAGAAAAAATACAACAAACGAAGAATAACATGACAACAGTAACTAAGAACGATATCAAGTACATGTGAATACAACCAATTTACATAGGTACCCCGTTAGGGAAAATACGAGGAATTCTTCTAACAGGACTGCCATAGTGGCAAAATGAAATAAAAAATTCTATAAAAAAAACTGAACATTTAGGAAACGTCGGTCATCATCACATGACTCAATTAAATCTAATAAGTAAAAAAGAAATCTTTTGATGACTCTCAGGATTGTTCTCGATCATGAACTTTTTTGCATAGTCCTTTTTTATTGTGAACACATGAATTGGTTTCTCTTTAAATGAAGAAAAAAACTTTCAATTTTCATTTTTAAATGTCTTTTTGGCAACACTCTGCTCTTCAAGGATAATATTGTGGTATAGCCAAGAAGAAGTAACCCTGCAACATGAATGTATTTTGTCCCTTTTGCATTTCTTTTTATTCTTGTCAATTTTTTGTTCATCCTTTTTTACGATTGGTTTGAATAAAATTTAAGGGGTTACATTTGCTCAACTATTAACGTCTGACATTTTTCACTTTGGTTGGAAAAGGAAACGACATTTTAAGGTTTTTGTACCCTCTTTAAACCAAAAGTTAATAAGGACCTTCTGTGGATACCGCGCATTGCCTATTCTTGTGTATAATTTAAGTGAGTATTGCCGTATTTTCCTCGCCTGGTTTTCATATACATAGATTATATGTGTCCCTACTGCCACATACCCACAATATGTCGCATGTGTACGCGTTTAGTCACAGTCATTCTTCTTCACTGCAGTTCTGCTTCTACCTTCCTTCATGTTTGCAGATAATGCAGTTTTAAGATTTATGTTTACAAGCACTTTTCCACTCAAGAGAGATTTTTCAATTCTGTCCATTCGACCGGAGCCGGAAAGTACCTACTATATTTAGGTCATCGGAAGTTCTTCGAAATTGAATGGAGAAGCATTTCACATGAAATCCCTCCATGCCCAATACAGATAAATATATTTTTATGTGTGTCCAGTGTCCATACACACTTCAATCTTGTATTTTTTTTTTTTTTTTTTTTATTTCTACCATTCATTGTTCACAGTTCAGATGATGGCAACCAAAGCCGTTTTCGTCATCAATGTCCTTGCTGTGATGGTGATAGAAATGCGATTGGTGGTTCTTTTTTAGGGTTGATGCAATTTTTTTTTTTTTTTTGTTGACTTACAATAATATCCCTTCAGCAGTTGGTAGCTACTGGCTATTGCACAAAAAAAAATCTGAAAATCCAAACAAACCTCAGTGATTTAAAAATTTTTCACTGCACGACAGGGAGTCGAAATGTTCAGTTTATTTGTGTTAAATAATGAAATTTGTTCTATTGATTTAAGATTCTGACAGTGATTCCTTGAAGATCAGGACACATAGTAATTCTAATATATTTATGGTTTATTGCGACTAAAATTATCTTACTTCTCTTTGATCTTATAAATTATGGGCTAATTATTTATTTGTTTCTTCTTTTGCAGGTAAGCAATGATGAATTTATGATAAACTCTACGTAATCTATGAAAATATTCCATTACCACTATAATCCAAGATGGGTAAGAAACCAATTTTTGAATTTAAAACAAAAAAATATGACTGTGAAGCGTTCGACTTAGATGGCGCCCAACGTGAAACTTGCATATTTTCATATTTGCCATCAACAACGCGAATTGTTTTAAATTAAGTTTTCAAAAACATGAATTGAATGTTAAATCAAGATACCACTTGTTTCATTAAAAGGCTTTTGATTATATAGAACTAAGAGTATTGCAAAGCAGATTTGAAAATGTCTTAAATTATGATCAATACTGTCTGAGATAGCCTTCAACATTGAACTGTTAAACATAGGGATTTTTATTGCTTTAATTCTGGGTTAAAAGTAAACATTTCCAAGTCCACGAACCAGTTTTCTGAAATGGCGCCCAACGTGAAACTCTTAAATTTAGAATTTAAAGTCGTGTTGGTATTATTTTCGAGTCATAAAAGGTCCAATAATATATTTATTTTTAAGAGTTAGCTAGCGTTAATGAGATGACAATGCCAGCCAGAAGCGCCAGTCTCCAGCTTCCTTTGACTAATATTGTTCGCTATGTTATACATCTATGTCCATTTTCATATCCAATATTTTGCTATATAAACGGTGTTTTATCAAAATGTACATAAATTGATTGCACTGTAATTTAAGACAAGCTCGTGAGCACTTATGACTAGCTGTCATATGGCCTAATAAAAAGTTCACTCGAAAAAGATCTCTCATCTGTCGTATCCTCCAGGCTCTTCATATAACAGATGTTAACACTTGGTGATTTAAGATAATGAAAAAAGTTATTTCCCTTCAAGGAATTGCTCATTTTAAACATGTCCACGTGTTTCGCATATACAAACAAGAGATGTGAAGTTTAATTTTAAAAGGCCATTACAAAGCTCCACTTCACACCATTTAGATCATCCAAAAAAGAAGAAGAAAACAAAAAACTTCAAATGGTTGGTTATCTACGAATTAACCTCTCAGCACCATATTGAAAAAGATAAAATACTCTGAGCTTGAAAAAACTTGTATTACCTTTCAAAATTCCAAGTACCTATACACACCTACGAACAATATTCCTATCATGAATAATGGGCTCCTGTGTAATTCTCTAAATTCTTTTCAAACTCCATATATCAAATTGCACACGTGGCAGCCATTTCCTCATGGGGAAAACAAGGTTTTGTAACTTTTTTTTTTCGATATGTTGTTGTCGGTTCTTTTGTTCCACCTATTAAGTTGCCCTCTGGCTGTGTGTCCAAATATGTGCTGTCTGCCATTTTAAGGATACAAAGCCTACACGTTTAACAAATTACTTATGAAACATTCCAAAAGAAAAAAAGGGGGGGAGTTAACAATAAAAATCCCGTTGCCGTTTATTTAACATGGATAACGGTACCTTGCACAATATGTCTCCAGATAAACCCATGTAAGAAGCTCAATATATCATAACACACGTCGAAATGAATAAGATCCTTTTTTCGTTGTTGGTTGGTTGTCTCCTTTTTTTAAGGAAATCTCATTAAAACTCATCTACATCTTTGATTAAGAATTCAAATATAAATCCACACATTAAAACCATGGGCCGTGGTTACGAACATTGTCACAATTACAATGAACTGGAGGACTAAAAGCATGTTCATGTTTTTGTCCAATTCTATCGTAAAGTATATAGTCACCAAGCCTGTCTTAGGGTTAAATTATTTGAAGTAGTCTCCCCATCGAGCATAGCCTTGTTTCCCTAAAAACGTGTTGAATAAAATTGATTTAGCTTGGAGGCCTTATTAAAATAAAAATAATTAGCTTGAAAGTCCTGCTTTTCTGTGATTTCTGAGTCGTCCCTTCCTGTCTGATTATACAAATTTGTGAAAGGATACAAGGATGAGGAATAGGCTTGATTAAGATACCCCAAACCCAACCAAAAAATAAGTTAAGAGGATCCACCAATTTACTTAACAAGGACAGTAATGTGAATTTATAATAAAATAATTACCATGACTCACAACTCAAATTGGTTGTCCTTTGTCACCCCTTGGCATCCTTTTTGGTCAACTTTATTTTTGTATCCAGATTTCCATGAGCCGCACACCATTCACTCTCCGCCAACAATATTGAATTCTAAACGAAAAGGAAGGATTTTGCATAAAATTCTCACCAACATCACCCTGGTTGATGGTCGCCACAAAAAGGCTTCCATTAAATTTTATTCATTGGTCCTTGCATCTATTACCCTAACTCTCTGGCAGTAGTGGCAGTGGCAATACCAGAGGATGTTAGAGACATCTAGAGATCACGTATACGCTATTGCGAACGGATTAGGTTTAGGTCCTTTTTGGATGACATGATGCTGCGCGACACTGCTGACTGTCATGTAACTCACAAGGATCCCATCAGATGGATACTAGATGGTGATGGTGATACATCTCTAACGAATTCAATTGAAAGTAAAAATGGAACGAGTTGTTGGCTGTGTGGTTGGATATGGTAAAAGGATGAAATAAAGAGTTCGATACAACAACTACAAAAAAAAATATATATTCCTTGGGTCGACCAACTCACAACGGCCAAAGGCATTAGTTACGAGTAGAAGTTGAAAAGGAAGAGAGAAGAAAAAAAAAACATACACATGCAAATCTCTGGCAAAGCTTTACTTTGACATTTTGCAGATCCAATTTAACATCCAACTATGTATGCCCTTTCGATATTCTCATTTACACGCCTTGATGGCCCAGTGTACCATTACCCTGACTGATTTTAGTTCAATTTTATTGATGGCTTTTTGTATTCGTCCTCTTCGTTTTCAGGATATTCATATATCTAAAGGATAGAGAGACGACAATTTGAGGCTGGTAGTTTTGGTTTTGAATTTTAAATCTTTTGCACAGTTTTTTCATAAAATAGATAGACTTGTTATTTGTGACATTCGTCATACAAACTATAACTCGTTACTTTTATTTTTGATTAAGGAATTACAATAAAGGACCTTATTGGAATCGGATGTTTTATGTGGTCAAGGGTATTATTTTTTAAATGCACAAACGTTGTCAATAGATACACAATTCAAATGGTTAATTTGAGTTTGTGAAAACATTAACCCAGATTCAGACTGTTTGAATGAAATTGTGGAGTGAATTTTGTATCTGCTGAAATAAAGGAAGTGAATCTTGGAAGTATAAGGTGAATACTAGAACTCCAGAGTGAAAGCCGATTACGCCAACCACTCTTCTAACCTATGGCATGACAATTTATAGATAATTCTATTGCAGAACTATGTTCCACACAATGTGGAAAATTTACTTTCGGAAAGAAGAGATGCTCGGGTTACCGGTTAAGGTTAAACCCCAGAAAACTTGAAATGCGTTGAAAACTACTTTCTTCTGCCCTTACATTAAAGAAGCGTTAGTCTTTTATTCTCCACGGCCTCTACATATCAATTACTGATTCGATTGAATTTCGTATGGATGTTGAAAATATATCAAAGTAGCCAAAAGAAACGTCCAATCTCTACGAATGGTGGCGGCGACTTGATAATTTATGGTTGCCCGTTGGCTCTGTAATTGAGAATCATCCTTAACTTTTATCGTCCAAAGACTTGATGTCATTGTCAATGAAAAATATTACAAATCATTTTTGTAGAGTCTGTTTGAATTAAAAACTTAGTTAGTGTTGATCTATTCTAATAATAATTGTTTCATTGATTTTCAAGGAATCGATAACAGTAAAAATAAAAGCCACAACTCTAAATATCTCGTTTTGTATCTACTTGGATCATCTCTCAGCAATACTTTTTCCTCCAACCTATGCAAAATTCGCTTCGCAGCTATAATTTCACTACGCATTTCAATTGGTATTTTTTATTAATTTTTGACGAGCTTACATGTGCGATTTTGTCCTAAGTATCTCTTGATACCCACGAGCACGAGTGCCTATTTTTGTTCTGCCTACAGGTTTGGATTCAATTTCAATAAACAGACTTTTCTGTTATCTTGTTCTATATCTATCAAATTTGATTTTGGTTCATTGGATCCTTTTTCAGTAATCGTTGACGTTCTTGTATCCAACGCGTCTTGATTTTGTTTATTAATTTGCTTTTAATTAGGTTTTCAAAGAATCATTTCGCCCACAACAGATAGGACATTGCAATAGCTTCCCAGTAAATTCAGCGCAATCAAAACTCTTGCATATATAATTTTTTAAGATACTTAATTTTTCATGTCGGATTTGAATGGATTTGTGTTTTGTTTTCGATTTCATAATAAATTCAAAAGTTAGAACAAAACTAGAATAATTATTTCTTTATTAACCTCAAGTATGCAATTGTTCTTCGTTAATGCATAAAATCTTTTTTCGGCCTTTTAAATTAAAATACTTTACTTTTTCCGAAACTTAATCCAACGCTCTATACAAATTTTGATACCAATGAAGTTAATAAGAAATTTAAATGTAGTGTGATGCTCCCATTGGATATATCAATTTATTATCGGAAATTCATAACCAAAAACACAACACAATTAAAATGTCATTAAGTACAAAACATAAGGCCACTAAATCATCCTAATCCAGCCATGCTTAATAGTTATCAGTAGCGTTATTATCTTCTTCCTAAATAAATTTGACAAGAACAATCTCCTCCCATTCAAGGATTCTCGAAAATATTCCTATAAGAATTTATAATAAGAAAGGTAGAAAGGTACTCATATAAATAAACTTGAAAAACTCCTTAAAATTAATGAATCTAATTAGTAAGCCTTATAGCATTTCGAATATATTCGTCGTCGTCTCTCTCTCTACATATACATAACTTGAAATCCCTAATTCCCAGTTTGCGTATACATTGTTATCTAATTAATGTTCCATGTCATAGTGCCAAGAGCCTCCTGCTCTTTTCTATCTTTTCTTCTGCATCTTCTTTTTCCTTTCTCCTTACAATCTTCTCAGGGGGATATAAATATTGTGCCTTAAAAAATTCTTGATGAGGGTATACTACAAAACAAGATGATTCAAGGATGATTGATTAGAATACCATAGTGTTGTATATCTCTCAACATTTTATGAATAATTTTACGACATTTTTGTTGTCTGGTTCTTGGTTTGTCTTATCGGGTTGACCGCAGATATTCCAGTGAAACCAACCCTTGTTTTATGGTAAATAAGATTTTTTTTTTTGTTCTATTCCTTGTAAAGAATAAATTAAAAAAAACAACCAAAATGCATCATTCCTCGGGATTACCATCAAATTCAAGATTCAAAAAGAAAATTCCTTTTTCCGATCAAAGATTCAAATCATAGATTGTTTGATAGAATTTAAAATTACAAAACGAAATTTGGGCTGTGTCTGAAAAGTTATTTAATAATAATTGCTTGTTTGACTTTGAAAATTATAAAATGAATGTCACCATTTTCATCCATAAGATCCATTGAACAATCTAATGCTACTTACCTACACCCATCATTTTTGCCTTAACCACAGACAAATTAATCAGAATTCAGATGAATCAAGGTTATTTTTAAAACAACTTACAAGTTTTAATAAAACCAGAGACAAATTAATCAGAATTAGGGTTATCTTTTCCATATAAAATTATGAAGTCTACCTAAACACAATAATCTAAGGTTAAAGTGAATAAACTTGTAAGCGCCGTGCCGAGACAGAGCTAATTATTCAAAAATTTAATTTGCTTTGTTCATAATGTTTCGTGGTTGCTTTTGAAATACACACATTTTCTAAATATTGCGAAGAATTATGGAGCCATAAGCAAATATAATGGGTTTTGAACAAAACCATATGTTTCAAGGATACCGAGAAAAGCTATGTTATGTAGGTATAGGTATGGTATTGTTGTATTAAAATCAATATTAACCTTTAATGCACCATAATTATGTTTGCATTAACTTTTGCCTTGTTCAATCAATCATTATGAAACACTAATTGGATTTGGCCCGTTCTATAAACAAAGTTCACGATTTAGCACAACAAAGAGTTTGGTTAAGTTGGTGGTTTGAGATGATAATTATGTATATAAGTTTTGCTCGGAGCTATTTGAGGTGTTTGAAACAGGGTTTTATTGCCATACTGCCATCTTATTGCAAGGTAAAGGATTTTATTGGAATGCTTTGAGTGCACCAGGGCAATTATTTGATAAATTTGTTCAAAGATAAATTATAAATAACCAGCAACTATTACATCGATAGAACACTGCTTTATAAAGGTATTGTTATTTGTGCGGAATTCATTATAAGAACCCTCGAACAGAAAGCGTCGGCAATCCTCCCAGTTGTGGATAGTGTCTTCTCTGTGGCCAATTAATTACTGGTTTCGCTTCATTTGCTTCTACCAGCAGTTAAAAGGCCTCGAGATCTTATTGGGATTTTGAATGCTATTGCCTTTTATGGTGGGTGTTCCGTTCCGGGGTCTCTCCTCTAAACAATACAATACCAGCCGAGCCAGTGTTGCCTATTTTTCGCAAGATGGTAATTTTGTCGTATAAGCTTTCTCGGATCCTCGATCTTCTTATTCCTTAGCCAATTCAAAATGTTTGGCCCAAATAAATGGGGCATCCCCCGCAATGGCGATCGCTAAAGAACGATGATAACCAATTTGTTACGGCCCGAATTGAGTCATATCAACTAGGCGACATGTGGTTCCAGCAGGACGGCTGGCGCTAAGTGCCACATAGTGGATGCCACGTTTGACATTCTGCATAATCGATTTGATGGTAAGGTTATATTTTGCAGGGGTGACGTGAATTGACCCCGCTAGACTTTTTCTTGTAGGATTTCCTGAAGTCACTGAACAGCAATCGACCGATGATGGTTGACATAAATTCATATATCACAGGCCATCGCTCAAGTTCAGCTGGATCTATTCGCAACAATCATTTAAATTTCTATCACTCGAATCCGTGCCCCGTAAAAAACCGAGGTGGGAATATGAGTAATGTCATGTTAATACTTCACATTCAATATGTTTTGTTTCATTACAACATCTACCCGTCTTTATTGGAAACCCTTAATGATATCAAAAGTTGTAAAGTTGTTTCAAGGGTATAGAAATAACCGCATGGTAAACCTGTTATCCCGGAAGAAATGCTGTCTCCGCTGCTGTCCAGCATTTTTGAATTCTGGATACCTATTTCGAAGCAGAATCTTAGGAATCCAAATTTTATTTTTCTAAAACCATTGTCCCAATAATGTCTATGTCTTTCTTAATCTTTATGTTCTTACAACTTATTATTAAGTCTTAAACTATTGGTATCGCAATTAAAAATGATTTCGGGTAAGATTAATCTCTTTTGAATCTTTTTACTTTTTATTTCAAAACTAAAGAAATCACTAAAAACATTTCACATCATCATCACTTGGCTCATTTGTTACAGATGACTTCATGACGTTTGTATGGGAAAAAATGTCAATAACAATTTATAAAAGGTCAAAGGTTGGGTATCTCTGAAATGCCAAAATCTTAGAAATTCTTTCAGTCTGCATATTCATTTATTGAAGTCATCTGAAAAATACTTCTTCGCGGATATGTGACTTTCTTCATTTGGAGAAACTGTCTCATTGCAATATTTTGGGTCGCAACATATCAGCTTATAAGATTGCTAGGATATTCCAGAAAACATGTTCATCAACATTACATCCATCCGTTCTTATAGTTTCTCTAACAACTTTTAATTCATTTTTGGCAGACGATCTAAATCAACCAACATTCATCTTAGTTTAGATATCTTATGTGTGTTGTAAAATTTAATGCTGGACATACATATCTTTGAAAGTACTGCAATACGTTCCAGTTCTGTCTTGTAGTTAAATCGGTGTCTCGATAAAAAAAATCCAATAGTTTCTCCGAATCATAGTTTAACGACATTTTTCTTTATTGAACTTTCAAGTTCAATCAATCAATTCTCTTCCTTGCCCTTGAAATTTAAATTTTTCAGTGGAACTCAAAATATTGAATTAAACATTTAATCTTTTTCGTACTTGGTCCTTCTTTTAAAGCCATTTTACTTTAAAATCCTCCTGAAACCCATCAATCCCATCAATTGTTATCCCAAGAGCTACCAACTTTTCCATCATCTTTTTATAATCTCTTAGATTTAATCACTTCTTTCCCGACTGAAGTAAGAGTATTTAATCTTTTTAATCCAACTCATCCTCTTACATAATTTCTATTATAATATGCAAGAAACATATATCAAAGAGAATATTCTATTCACATTTTCATCACAAAAAAAAATCCACAATGTCATAATAGTCAATCAGTATAGTACCTACCTACCTACACAGGTTACAGGTTAAATGTCGGTGTATCCTTTCAGGGATCTGAGATTAAGCTAGTAGAGATGTCAGGGAATAAAAAGTAATCTCAAACCTATTTGTATCGCAAGCAATATAGATACAATGTTAATTTTAAATATACAACAACACAAAAACATCATCAAAAATACAACTTCTTTGCTATAAAAGCTTTCACTATATATTTTTTTATGATCCAAAAAAAAAAACTTCATAAATAATATTCTTTGACATCGTAAATTTTTGTTGCATCCACTTCTTTCCAAAAGCAAAATTTATGATCCAAGGTTTTAACCATAAAAAATAAATGCTAAGAGGTGAAGAAAGAAGAGAAAAATCCATAAAGAGATACAATGTTTTCTCTTCCTATTGGATACTCATTCTTTAGTTCTCAATGGGAACTTCGGGAATCCAAAGGATGTTAAAGGATAATTTGCAGTTAAGTCACATCCTTTGCAGATTCCACATCCCTCTTTAAATTTCGAAACACAAGTTTGTGGTTTTGGAAATTTCTCTAACGCGCAGGATTTCTCTCTAAGAGTCTTCATTTTATTTTTCGCTCTCTCTCTTTCTCTCAAATCTGCACAAATCTTAGTTCCTCCAAAATAATACAGCATCTCCCCCCAAAAAGTATTTCAAGGATACGCTATCAGTAAGTGTTGATAAGTCATCGCGAACGCGCGTGATAAGGACTCACTTTTCGCTAATCAACTTTGATATGAAATACCAACCGTACTGTGTGGATTCCAATTACAGTTTATAGGGCGCGAAATAAGAGTGATGAATTAACAAAAAAAAAATTGGTTAATCCAAAAAGCGTTTTGTTGTAACCAAAATAAAAACCGAACTAGAACCCTGTCGGGTGTTATTGGTCAAAACCAAAGATACTTAAATTAATCGGCTTACTTTTTGGTCCCCTATTTTGTGTGTGCTTGTGCTTTTAATTTTAAAATATAATCTCAAAAGAAAAAAAAAGATAAAGGAAGTGTCAAGAGTATCTTGAAGATACAATAAGCTCCTTTAAAAAAGCCCTCGAGGATAATACTTACCCACAGCTGTTGGTTGTCCTTATTTCCGTTTCGCGGATTACACGATAATACAATTCATTCTCGCGCGTAACAATTCGCTTTGCATGAATAATGTATTTCCGTTGGCATGGCGGCCGGAAGATTTATTCAAAAGTGAACAACAGCTATGCCATGTCGCTGGCTATGTGGTGCAGTGATTAATGCGTGATATCACAGCAAAAAAAAAATAAATAAAATTATTTGCGAATCAGTGAGAATAAATTTGTAATTACACAGTTAAGTCAATAATTTTTATTAGAGAAAGGTGTAATTTGTGCGGTATACGAAGTATCGACAACGGTGTACAGTTTGTGAAAAAGAAACAAGGATATAGGATAGGTACTACCAACCTTACCTAACCTAACCTAAAGGAAATAACATTATTTATGGAATGATCCTGTGGCAATAACGATAATGCCGTGGCTGTAAAAATTCAAAGAAATGAGAAAAAGAACGGCACTTTTCCCATAGTATATATATATTCTATTGGTCTACGTGTTACCAATAAATCGTTAGAAATTACACACAATTTGTCTTCGGTGTTCGGTTTTGTAGGGAAATATACTCGACTTCGTTTTCTTCGAGTAAAAGATATCCTTAAATGTTTTATTCGTATCTTCATCCGTTTTTGCTTCTGCTTTTGGAGTATTGGAAGCGTTGAGGAGACGATAAACTTAATAGTGGAATGAGCTTTGGCAAAAAATTTCAAATAGATTTTCACTTAGATTTATATATTATTTGGAAATAAATTGCTGGGGTTGAAGCGTTGATGTACCTAAAGAGTATAAACTAAACGAGGGTATAACTATGTTATTTTTGGGAGCAGAATTAATGGCTTTTGAATGGTGTTTTTCAACTTTGAAATCGACTTTATATGTTTTAATTTTTAAAGAACACGAAATGGACTTTGTCCAAGAAAAAAATGTGTGTATGCGGATACATTTTATATGGATTAAATGTTCGATTGTTGAATATTTTATTATATTTTAGTTTGAAAAGGTTTTGAAATTAAAAAAGGTTGCCATATTTTTGTATGAATCATAGATTCAAGATAAGTTTTGTATGTAAACGGATAAATATTTCATTCGAGGCATAAATATTGGATTGAAAAATTGGAATTAAATTTTATCGCTTTATTAGACGGATCGTTTAATCTTAATCTTAAATCATGTCTGAACGGATCAAAAGATTTCGATATTTAAGAAACAAACAAATCAATACTGCGTTCTTGTCGCATCATTGTTCAATGAGATTGTTGGCATTACTTTCGTAAGGCTTATTAAGGGAGACATTTGATTGTGTTTTTTAAGATGATGTTATATGAAAATGAAACTGAGTTGGCTTCGCTGTAGTTAAATATACAAAGTTAAAGATACAAAAAAAGTTAATTTGAAATTTGTATTGTATTGTATTGTATTATATTTTATCGAATAGATTTGTATATCAAATTATACCATAAAGTTGATTACAAGCAATTTCGCACTTGTCTTTATTGTTTCATTTATGTAACGCGGACCAAAGTCTTCTCACTTTCCTAGTTCTATTGTATGTCTCTTGACGAAAATCTTAGAACTAAAATTTGATATCCTAGAAGAAACTGGTACAAAACATTGTATGTATTTAAATATATTGCAGATATGATCTGTTTATTGGCACTTCCTTAAACTTTGCTTTTCGTCTTTAATACAATATTCTACTGCAAGTTTTCTTCAGAGATGAATTCTGAATTCTTAAAAACTATATAATGCTCCTTCATATGTTAGTATTTGAAATACAAATTTATAATATGTATTAAGACTGGGTCCTAATTTAAACAGATTTATTTAAATGACAGCCATATAGAAAGGAACTTGGCAACTGCTGCAGCTGTTATAAAATGTTTGACAGCTTAAAGTTATCATTCCATTTGCATAATTTTTTGTTTTGATTTTCTGTTTATATCGTTTCGTATTGTATTGTAGTTTATTGTATTATATTGTATTGTATTGTATTGTATTGTATTGTATTGTATTGTATTGTATTGTATTGTATTGTATTGTATTGTATTGTATTGTATTGTATTGTATTGTATTGTATTGTATAGTATTGTATAGTAATTTATTGTATTGTATTGTATTTTATTGTATTGTATTGTATTGTATTGTATTGTATTGTATTGTATTGTATTGTATTGTATTGTATTGTATTGTATTGTATTATATTGTATTGTATAGTATTGTATTGTATTGTATTTTATAGTATTGTATTGTATTGTATTTTATTGTATTGTATTGTATTGTATTGTATTGTATTGTATTGTATTGTATTGTATTGTATTGTATTGTATTGTATTGTATTGTATTGTATTGTATTGTATTGTATTGTATTGTATTGTATTGTATTGTATTGTATTGTATTGTATTGTATTGTATTGTATTGTATTGTATTGTATTGTATTGTATTGTATTGTATTGTATTGTATTGTATTGTATTGTATTGTATTGTATTGTATTATATTGTATTGTATAGTATTGTATTGTATTGTATTTTATTGTATTGTATTGTATTGGATTCTATTGTTACTTTTTCAATTTTTATGAAGAAGGAAGGATTGTAATTGGCTGTGTTGTACTGTGTAACTCTGCTATCTTTTATTATATAAATTTGTGTATGTATTTGTTCTAGTACATACAAGTCTTGCAAATGATGAGCTTCATACCAAAGCACGGTAAATCTTCGTATCAGAAATACTGGTGTTACGGACCTAATAAAGCAAAAAGAGTTACCATTTTCAATATGGGATTTTAATTTTTGTTTTAATATTATGCAAACATTTAAAATTACATAAACTCTCATGAAAAATAAAATAAAATTTATTACTGGTAATCAAATAGAAAAATGATGAATATATTTCTTCAAGTTATTTTTGCTTGTTCAGAAATAATTAAAGTAGACACTCTTCTTTTAATTTGAATTCCCATTCATCTCATTACAACTGTGATTGAAAAAAATAAAAAAAAATAAAAAATTAAACGAAAATCAACTTAACCATGAAATGACGAAGCTCATTTCCTCATTATTTTCCTTCACTCAACATACTTTATAATTTGATATTTGTTCGCCCTCATTATATCCTCCCTTTTTTATACCTCCAATTATTATAGAAGAGCTCCCTTCCACACAATCTTATCGTTTTTTCGCCATTCTCGCGAATTTATTCAGGTATCTAGGACTCCTCTTCTACGTATAGGTATGTAGTGTCTACCTATGCGAATTCTATTTTCCTATTACGACGATAAAAAGCCAAAAAAAAAACGACGTATTTCACCGTTTCTATGTCAACATATTCTCACGGCAGCACAAACATACATGACTACTTCAAGTGATTTTTTTTTTTTTGGCAAGGACCTGTGAGCTTGAATAAGCTCAAATGGAGATAGAGACGAAAAAAATTGAAAAAATAAGGAATTGCTTAATGTGCATATTCCTTGTGTGATGACAACGATGACGATGACGATGACGATGACGACGACGATGATACCAGTAGCAGGAGGGAATGATAAAGATAAAAATAAAGATAAAGATCAAAATGCTTTCTAACTAGAACTAGAGAGATAACGGTACAAATTGCAGACACCCTTATATAGTGATGGTGGCACAAAAACAAACAAATAAAAATAAATTGTTATTCATATTATTATTCGAGTTGAAGCCAAATCGACGACAATATGTCGTGAAGTTTGTGCCAAACTTTTGGGCACACATGTTTTAGTGAAGGTCCTTTTTAACATGAAGGAAGCAATTGCGTTGGAAACAATTTGAACTTTACTTATTTTTGTTCTCTTTCTTTATGTGGCATACGAGTACTTATAGGTTAGTTTATTGGAACACAGGAATCGCACGTAATGTGAATAAGATTCCAGGTTTATGACAACGTGCATCAATGAGAATTGGAACTTTTCTGGTATTGGATTTCTGCTGACAAATTAATTGTCATTCAATCAATATCATAAATAATGATACATGATATCATGAAATCACAAAGTTTCTATTCAAATTTGTGATTCATTATAACGAAGGTATCTTTGGAATACCTCAATCATTATGCTGCTTTTAGTGATGCTGCATCGAAAACTTTCTTGCAAAAATGAATGGTCTACGGAATTATCTTGTAGCATTGCATATTGCATTACTACAACAACCCAAACCAATTCACAATAAAAACTTTTTAAAGTAATTCAAGTCCTTTTAATGCCTGAGCAAGTCCTGTAAACATTCCGTAGTTTTACAGATACATGTATCTTAAAGGTGATTTTGAATTGTACTTTCTTCAACAACCCGAAGAGGATTGTTAAAATAATCGAAAGTTTTTGCAAGCATCTTAGAACTTTCTAAATTCGAGAAATTGAAGTTATCACAGGTAAAAGTTTGATGTAGTTACAGAGTCCTGTATAAATATATAGAGACCAAACAAAAAAAAAGAACTTCTCTCATTGGTTTGTAAGTTAACAAAGACTGATTCGACTATCTTTAACTACAAAACACACTGCAGTTGAAAAAGGAAACTTGTAAACGCAATACAGCTTCCTTTTTCTTTGATATATTGTGCAGCTGCAGTAAGGAGTTGGGGGTTTATTCGAAAGGCAACAAACTTTGAGTTGTGGTGTAGGTTAGTGCAGTTGAGATTGAGACACATTTCCTATATGAAAGAGTATATGGCCTGACTTTGAGGTAAAGAATCTATATAATCTCATGGATAGTTAGTGTTCTTTTCTGACAAATTGTAAGACAAAGTTCAAAACAAAACTAACTGAAGAAGCTTGTTAGTTAAGACATCCGGTTTAAAATAAATTGTATCGCAATGAAGAAACTGGGAAAAGTCTTAAAGATACTTTTACTGAATTTCAAGTATATAATTTAAACCGGAACTATAAATTCAATTTCTGGAATTGAAGATTAAAATTGCCTTAAAGTAAATGTTGTATGTAAAAGCAAATGGAATTATTCGCGTCTGAAATTTTCTCAGCATTCAATTTTATTTCTTGGAATTGAAATGTAATAATGTAGCTAGCAGCTTCCTGCCCTAAAATAATTTAAACTTGTAATTTTATAGGATAAGGCTGAAAAGTGTGAATAAAACAATATGAACTAGTTAACGCCAAAACAATCATCAAACTTTTGGTTTAATAAAGACATTTTGTTAATTAGCTTTTCAACACTTCTAGCATTTTTGTTACGGGTTTCTGTACATGCACATTGTACACTAACGTTTAAAGTGTACCACTTCACTTCATGAATTTTTTTTTTTGTCAGAGCATACTTTAACTCCGAGTTATTCTTTCACGCAGGAAAAAAAAGTGTTTTAAATGATTTCCTAGAGGAAAGTTAGTGTTGGAATTGTATTTCCATTAATTTCGGTCATTTTTAGTCATGACCGGTTCCGATGCGTCTCTTGAGTGTCTTTTACCCAGCAGATGGATGAAATCTTATCATCATTTATCACTGAAAATCCCACAAAGTTTACTTTTTCTAACCAGACCATTGATTTGTCTGGAAAGAAAAAACAATTCAACAAGTGATTTCAACCAAAAAAGAGAACATTTTACAGTTTGAAAATTATAAGACATTTTCTCAATATTCTCTCAATGCCTGAAACAATCCAATGGATGAAATCTTTTCGTTATAATCGGGGTTCATATTCCCAATGGTTAACTTTTGTTTTTTGTCAAGCGATTTATCTGGAACGAAATATTCCCTGAACAAGGTTCTAGAAAAATATAAACTTTGAACATTTCATTTGACAAATCACAGTTACAAATAGAATAATAAAACCAAGGGTTTTGATAACCATTTCTTCTCGGTTTAAGCCTTTGTGAAAAGTGAATTAAATTTTATCAAATATTATTTAGCATTCCTGTGCTCGTTTTCGTTTAAATTCTATCAACGCTTCTACTGGATAATATATTTAATTGATTGATTAATTCAAAGACTTTTATTTTTTCCTTTAATTAAAACTTTTTTGTAAAAAACAGCAATTTTTGCTTTAAACAAAACTTTGATGAATTTTAAAATTTTAAAACCGATTAATTTTAAATTCAGCTTGAAGAACTCAAAAATAAAAAAAAAATCGATTCTCATTTTTGTTTACTTAATTTTCAACTTATGAAACTTATATTCTCAACTTTAAAAGCAAACAAATTATTTATTCGACGAATTTTCCCTACAAGCTCCTTATTTGCAAAATATTAAATTAATGCTCTCACAAAGTTTTAAGCACTTGCGAACTCAAACGCAAAGAAACCGATTCTAAGAAAGTTCGGTTTCAAACAAGTACTTGTGTCCATAAGCATATACAACAGTCCATCGCATGTACAGGATTTCAAATAGTTTCCGAAACAAGTTCCCCAAATAAAATGTTCTCCACTTTTCTCACAAAAACTCTTAAAATGTCTGAAGCTCAAAAAGCCAATTCTCAGAAAATTCAAAACCAAAAATCTTCAAATTCAATACCACAATACTAAATTCGAAAACAAACCGCACTTCAACTTCCAGTTGATGACATGCAAATCGAATAATAAAATCAAGACCACAATCATATCCTGAAACTAGCATGGTACTCACCATGATTCCAATACCAATACATACCTCCCAATCAATGCAACCAATTAATATATATAGATATCTATTTGTACCTTATGAATCTCCATCTTCTTTTAATTCCAACACACCACTACTAACAAACCACACAAATACCAACTAAGAACCCACATTTACGAATTTTGACAAATTAAATTAACTTTCTCATTCAAACAAGGACTTTCCCCCCATTTTTTGCTTCTGGCAAGAAAAAGAAAAAAAAAAACAAGAAAAAAAAACGAAAAACTTGAATTAAGGAGTAAAAACAAACACACGTTTTCAAGTTTACAACAGTTTTCTCAAGTACTCTTTCATCTTCATTATAAATTAATGAAGTGGCTAATTGAAAACATTTTCAAAACCTTAATTTGTTCCTTCAAAACAAAACAAAAATGTAAAAAAATACATAATATAATGCCTGGGATCTGGTGTCCTTTGGAGACAGTTTCCATAGCAAGGGAGTTTTGTGCTTCTTTTTTTTAATGGAGTCCTTTTTTTCTAGCTTTCATTATTAATCTTAATTTGTCTTAATGAAAATATCCTTAAGTAAAATAATTAATCCCACTGAATTAGGCATGAAAAGTTCCTGCTTGGAGCTGAGTAAAAGTCCTGCAGTCGTCGACACGTCGGTCGACAAGAAAATATCAAAAAGGACTTTAAAAAAGAAAAAAAAAAAAACATTATTTTAAAAGTTAACATAAATAACAAAGCACACAGCTTTAAAGGAAAAGAGGATTCAACTTTTTTTTTCACTTGGACTTTCAAGCGTATATACATGACATCCCATTTAAAGGACGATAGTTGGATTGATTTTGAATAAAAAAAAATGCAAAGGTGACTCCAAAACCCAGCAACTATCCCACTACCAAAGTCAGAGAACAAACTTTCAATTGTCACTCAACACACAGCTCCTGGTTAGTGTGGTAAAGCAATTGTTTAACAGGTATCCTTCGTCGTATAGAGTTCTCGTCCTTTGTCTGTATCCCGTGGGAAGTATTTCACCTGTTTGATAAAGAGAACAAAAAAAAAAAACTGATCGACAAGGTTGGTAAATGCAGTTAGCATTTATCGATGAAGAAAGGACTCAAAACTTCTTCTAAAAACTATTCACACACAACATAGAGCTAGGAAAGTACTACCATTATAGAAGGTACAGTGGCGATGGCTTGGTGGTGTGAAATTGATTTCCGCAGAATATTTTCCATCAAACAGAAATATATGTATGTTTGAAAATGTTTTTTCTATTCAAAGGAGAGTGAATAATAATATGCATTACTCGAAGTTTGCTCCCTGCCAGAGTACAAAGACTTTATATTTCCATCCAATGCCAATTACCTATCATGGAAGTGCGTCAGTGGCAGTGTGTGTGTGTGTGTGTGTTGTTTTTTTTTCGAAACAGCTTGCATACAACTACATAGCATAAAGAGTTGCGGGTGGCAATGGTACAGTGGATGTAGTGCTTGGTTGCTCAACCCGAGAGCTTGGAGTTCAAACCCAGCCTGGGCAGCAATTTTTATTTATTTCCCAAGTTTCAACTGGATGCCACCCGTGGAATTTCCATGAGATAATTATCACCTAAAATCTCAAACCACTGTACCACCTTTCTTTCCTATCTTTCTATTCCTTCTCTTTCCTCGCTCGCACATGTTAATTCATTATAAAGGTATTAATAACCCTTTGAGTGCGAGTGCATTATAAAAAAAAAAAAAAAAAAAAAGTAAGTTGTTACAGTGAAATCCTTAGTCCTTGTTGAATGATATAGGTTTCGATCCGACCTACGTTCGAGTGGATTTTGTGGTAACTTTTCCAATTTTCAATTAAAATTCAAATTCACGAGAGGGAAAGTATGAACAAGGTTAAGCTAACTATGTTACGAGCCACACGAGTTATACATAAGTTAGGGTTGTTGAATCCTTTGTATATGTAAAATAGGTTTCCACTTTCCAAGGAGACTATTTATACCAACGACGATGATGATGATGATGATGATTTATGGGGGCTCAAGCCGATCTCATGATGCTGTTCATTTAACTGGTCATGAAGTGAATTGTTCAACAGTTAAGGGTATTCCGAGTGGAATGGGTAATTGAGAATTTTGAAACTCATCAATTGAATACAGAATGGCGTATGTTGAACAATTTAACTACCAATCATGCTCAAAAAGGATAAATATCGATTTCTTTATTTTTTTTTGTATTCTTTGTCTATGCCTTTCATAAAAATTTCTGTTACAGGAAATTCGCTTAAAAACCATAGCGTAACCTAGCAACGTTTACACATAAATCCAATGCCAACTTCAGCTGTAAATTGGCAAAAAAAAACACAGAGAAAAACTTTTCATCAGATTAAACTGAAAATGTTTGGTAGATCAGATAGCCTTGGGATTACATGAGTTTTAAATCATTAAACCCTAAACCTTCAACTGAAACGAATGTCCTTCAAAATGAAGAGAGAAATGTAGAAAAGGTATCCATTTAATATTCCAACATTACCATGATACTTCACAGAAATTTTTGATTCGTGAAACTGAACTTTGAAATCAAAGCAGCAAATTAATAAATACAAACAAACCGATTAGTTTTCATCAAATAAAATTCAAGGATATCCTTTTTAAAGCAGGAATAGGTACATGAGTAGTAGTAATACTGCTTACTGCAGCAAAGTTACTTTTACTTTACATTGAAACGATGCTGCTGATGATGATTGTTTTGGAAACTTGAAACTATGTTCATTTTTGATGAGTGGCAATTGAAATGCACAAACTAGATTCAAGGATATTTTTGTCTATCTTGTTTTAATGGTTCTCCTTTTTTTTTTTTTGATTTATTTATTCATAAGGCCACAAATCCTTTTTCTTTGAATTATAAATAAAAAGAGCAAATACGTTCGTCTTTTTTTTTTTGTGATCGGTAATTTGAATATGAAAAGATGAAGGATTCCACAATTCTCGGAATCGTTGTGACCGTCTGACCTTTGGTATTAAATTTAAAAAGGATATTGCTAAAGGCGAAAAAGGAATTAACGCGTGCGAAGATTATTTATGGGTGGATAATCGTGATAGAAGGATAACAACTTTTTTTTATGACAGTCCTTAAATAAGGGTCAAATGGCAGTGCTAATGTTAAGGATAAAGAAATCATTTTGAATTAAATAGCTTCAGCGCGTTTTTTGTTTTGTTTTTTGTTTTTGTTGTTATGTTTTTTGTTTATGGGGATTTCGAGATAAAAATTAAATACAACGATTAACGAAAAGGTTTTAAATCTAAGGATATTTGATAATAAAATAAAAAACGCTATTAAATAAAATGGTTCTCTAATGAAGTGAGCATGTTTTTTCGTCTGGAGTTAAATTAAGTTCATGAATTTTGTTGCTCTTGTCTGTTCTTTAAAAACAATTAGATTTTTTTGAGCGTTAGGGATGAATTATAACGACTATAAGATTGCAGAATTTTTGAGTAAAATAATTTATATAAAAAAAAAAAATAGAAAGCACCGATATTTTTTCCTTGATAAAATATATCCTATGTCCTTGTATGATGATCGGTTAAGTTAAATAATAACGGGTGTTTTTTTTAAGAGCTTGAAAATTTTAAATATGTAATAACACAAGACAAAAACATTTTTGGAATAAATTTTTTATTATTTTTTATTTATGATTGTCGGCATATGTCCGCCGCAGTTGGGAGTTGCATAGTCCATTCGATCAGTGCAGTTGTTCACTACTTTTTCTAATAAATCTGACTATATGGGGTCAATGGTGGCTTTAATATTGGCTTCCAATGCTTCAAGAGTTATACTTATTTGTTGGCATAAACCAACGAGAGAGCCAGTTAAACAGGACCACTTGTGGAAGTAAAGTTGTCACCAAATTGATGTTGCAATAAATTGATGGTTAAACGCGTTTTTTGGCATAATGCACCGTCTTGTTCGAATCGAATGTCGAGGATATTAAGCTGATCAATTTTTGGCAGCAAAATATCAGTCAGCAGGGTTCGATAGCGCTCGACATTCACCGTAACCGTAACGACAGGTATCTCCTCATCTCGAAAGAAATAGGGACCGATGATGTCGCCCCCAGCATGTTAATCGCATAGAACAGTCAATTTAAATGGATCTAATGGTGATTCGTTAATGGGTTGAGGATTGTCTTCACTCAATATACGGCAATTTTGCTTTTTGACGAAGCCATTTAACTATAAATAAGCTTCATCGCTAAACACAATTCTCTGGTAAAAATGCTTAATGAACTTCATAATATTCATTTTTTTTTTTCAAATTAAATTTCTACAATTTGGAAGCGTTGTTCAGGGGTTAAACGACCAGATAAATTGCCAAATCTTGCTAAACAGAAATGACAACACACCTTGACACTCTCAACTGTCAAACCTTAGACAACAACCATCGAAACATCTCATGCAGCTAAAAGAAAACACTCTCTATCTTTAAATAAACTTGAATAGTCTAGCTGCTGTTGGTAATCAAACAATCCGAAGAAATCAAAGTTCTACTCAGCAAATGACGTACATAAAATATACAGAATTTGCCTGTGTTACAGGGAAAACAACAGCATCAAATAAATATTATTCCATGTATACTTATTGGCGTTCGAGCCGAGTTAGGGGTTATTGTTCCATACATTCATAGTGTAAATTTACATTTACATTCATATTGTATATACCTAGTGCGTTGAATTCACAAATTGTATCATTTCATTTGATATTGATTGATTTAAATACAATATTGTATGTTTAATTATACAAGTGGCTTAGAATTCCACTTCAGAAATGCATTACGTGTAGGTCTGTTGAAACAAACTGAATTGCCAAATTTTTGGAGCACTATTAAAATTGCACACATTGGTACATATTACCAATAATCGCATATTTTCATGTAAAAATAAAATATTGTTTTATTCATTGGGTTATTTTGGTCAAAGTGGCATATTTTATTTATTTTAGTAATCAAGTTTTAAATCAATCTCTTCATTATGAAAGTATAATCGTTATTTTATTCATTGTGAAGCAGTTAAGGCAATATGTTGCTGCTTCAAGTTGATATTTAACTTTTCTTAATTACTACTTTTATTGGAAATATTGCGTATTATTAAAATATTCAAAGTATCCACTAATGCAAACTTCTTGTTACACAGTCAGACTGCGAATCGGGTGTAATATGAAGTTTAACTTTAAAATCAGGAGCATTCATTTTTTTTTGTTCCTTTTATATCCTTAAGTACGGTTTTTGATATCCTCTCCTCCAACGCAATCACTTGAACCATTAGATTTAAACGCATTTTAAATTTGTCCAGAAACAAAAGAGGCGGTCTTATTTCTTAATGAAGCATGTAGTTAAAAGTAGTGCTAGGCAATTTTAATATTATCTAACTAAAGGAAGTATTGCTGGATTCATTTTAACAGCAACTTAGGTTCCATAAAAAAATAGATACTCTCGATTGAAGTAGTTTTTGGTTTACAATTTGAGTTTAAGCTATTAAATTTGTATTCTAGTTGATTGAATCGAATGATTTTTTAAACGATGCTGTAGCCGAAAACTTTTTGGTATATACATACGAAGCACAAGTTACCTACCAAAACTAATTAAAAACTATAAGAATTTAATACGGATTTTATTCTAACTGTTTTGTTTTTCAATCAGAATATGATTTTACCAACAAAAACTATTGATTTGAATATTGTATCATCAGACACCGAAACTAATTGTTGAATGATCAATAATTCTTGTTTTGGATTTAAGTTCTTAAAAACTTCCAATTCTTAATAGTGAACCTTGTAAAATTAGTAGGATCATTTCGATTCTGTTTCTTTAAGTGTTTGATTCCAAATCACACAAGAGTATTCTAAGATTGATCTTACAAAAGTGCTATATGGTGATTTAAGGGCTAAAAGGTCCTTGAAATCTTTGGTTTCGCCAATTCTAATATATTTGACATTATGTTTCCTTATTCAAAGACAATAATGTGAGAAATAATATTTATGAAATAATTGAACAGTAAAGAATCATTGGCCAACTGAACTGTACAGTGTACACCATTCTGTTAACTTTTTAAGATCATCTTGTAAATGAAGACAATCATCTGAAGTTAAGATAATACTCACATGAAAAATTTAATATCATCCGCAAATGCAAATCAACTAGACTTCAAGAACAAAACACATCCAATACTATGCAGTTAGTAAAAAAAGAAAAAGTAGGGGACCAATATGGCTTCCTTGGGGATACCTGAGGTTATCATAACAAAACTTGGAGCCATTTATTTAATGCAAACAAATTGAGTACGAACTTTAAGATAATACTCCGATCCATACACTTTAAGGTGAAAATCAAATAATTTAAGTTTTTCATTCAAAATAGAGTAACTAACGTACCAGATTTATAAAATGGTTCATTTTTGGATCGAAACTTAAAACCGATTTATCTCGATTGCACTATAAAGTAAAGACGGTGGTGGTTCAAGATCTGTTTAAGAGTTAACCAGCGATTTCGACGGTTTAATTAAAGTTTATCCAAGGAACAAGTATTCAAAAATAAGGTTTAGGTTATAGTTAATAATTTCTTAGAACGCTTTTGGTATACTTAATAAGATAATAAGATGGACGAGTTGAATTGGAGATTAGACATCAACTCCAAGAATAGTCCCTGTTATTCATATTCACCAATTAGTACTTAATGGGCCATTTCGGTTAGAGGAGATTTCGTTTACAAAACTTAGTTCTCCAGTATTTTAAACGATAACTTCACACTCTATTTAATGCACACATTATGATGTCTATTCGTTTGTGATGTCTTTAGAAATATGCCTTGAAAACTAGAAAGTGATCATCTTTATCTAAAACTGCGTATGATGAGTTATCGATTGAAGTGGTGAAAAGTAGTTTTGAAGAAAATGTCTCTTCCATGGGATAAAAGGATTGTCACAACAAAAAAAGGAGCAATCAAACGAATCATGTCTTTTCTACTAACCTAATAAAACTAGCTTTCAAATCCCATATAAGTTGAAGCATGGAAACATTAAGTTTATGTCAAGTCCCTTCAATACAAAACCTTAAAACAAAACAAAACTAAAAAAAGAAACTCCCTAAAAGCCTTTTCGTGCAACTAAATTTAATGTTCAAATCCTTTAAGAAAACCCAAACAAAATCCACTTTCACCTCAATAACTCTTTTTTATGGTAATATGTTTTTCCTAAGTTTTTTTTTTTTTTCATCGTTGTCGTTGCTGTTTGTTTTTGTGATAAAGGTCACATCTTTTAATATATTACGGTTCACATCACTGTCATCATTATTATATATTTTATAAAAAAAAAAACAACCAAGAACTAAAACCCTTGACAGAAGCAAAAGAAACTTTCTATGAACTTCGAAACGTAACATCTCTAACGAAGTGATGCAAAAATCAGGTTAAACTTTTAGGTATCCTAATGGGAATAGCATCACGCAAGGAAGTAAGAAGCTATCAAAAATTTCATCCATAAATCTTGACATCCGACCTTCTTTCTTATGTTAGTCATTTTTCAAATAAATTGAACATGCGGTCAACACCGCACTATAGGGATGTTGGTTGGAAGTGATTTTGGGACAGAGTATGAGTTTACCTTAGCTAATACACACGAGATTTTAAAAGTGTACCATAAAAAGATGGGATAACCTTTTAAGTGACTGGGGACTGCTGCTAGCCTGCTAAGGAGTGTGTGGGAAAGTTGTTCTAAAATATTGTAAATAAACGGGACCATCAGGAAATTATGTTTTTTATTTTATTTTTAATAATTTGTTGTCCTCTTTTACGACATACAAGCCACACATACCTTATTTATAACGTTTCTACGTTCTACCGATATCATCCCCAACTTTCCAGTCGTTAGAGCGAGGGTGTGGTATCTTAAGAGTGTAATTCTTAAAAACCTACTTGAGTATTCGAATTTATTGCCAATAAAAACAAAATATACTCGCAAATTTCGTGAAAAGGCGTCAAAATGTATTTCTGGGTAAAATAAATAAGAATAATGCGTGTTTGAGGGGTGTGGCTGTGGGTTTTACAGTTTTGTACGATAATATTCTTGATGGTCTGAGATTAAATTTATTCGAACGAATTAATGTCTAGTAAAAGTAATCGATTGAAAATATTTTACTTTAAATCACTTGGGTAGGCACATAAAAGTAAACTGTTGTTTATATGCTTGACACAAGAAAGGTTTAAAAAGCATTAAACTTTTAAAAATACTTAAAAGCAGTTTGACCCATTGATTTCCCTTGAGAAAAATAAAGCCGAATTTGAAGACTTGTTTTCATCAATATTGAACCACAAAGGAAAAAAAAAGTTGTCGAATTGAACCTTTGATATACGAATTTGCAGTGTTCGTAGTAATAGCGCTCAACGTGTTGCTCGATTATTGTAGATGACGTTTTTTTTTCTGGGAACTTATTTCAAAATTACACTTTTTCGCTTAAAACCAAGTTCATACAAATGGCATCCAACGTGGGGCGAAGTTATATGTTTTGACAGTATTGTCTTAAAAGATGTTTAGTTTGCATTTGTTGCACATGAAGTTTTCCATTGAAACCCGATTGTAGTAAATCAGGTTTCTACAAACAATATGAGTTTGGTGTATTTGAACTTTTTCGTCTAAAACCAAGTTAATGAAAATGGCGCCCAATCTAGGGTTCAATAAGCATATAATTAATAGTTTTTTGCAAGATATTTATATTATTTTCTTACAAGAAGTTTCTTTCGAAGTAATCATTTTTCGAAGATTAAAAATACTTTTGCTGTTTTTTGAATTTTTGTGTGAAAACCCGTTTACTGAAAATGGCGCCCAACGTCGGGCTCGATTTTTGTAAGTGGGGTTTCTATAATGCGGAATTGCTTTGCACAGTTGTAGTCGATTTGACAGCTTTTGATGTTTTCCTTCGGAAGATTCATTGATATAAATGGCGCCCAACGTGGGGCTTTATGGGTTAAGTCGAGGTTCTATAGAATATATCTTATGTATGAGTGCATGATTTTTTGAAATGTTTTGAATGCATGTGCAATGTGTATTTGAAGTTTTCCTGTTCAAATTCGGCCATTGAAAATGGCGCCCAACGTGGGGATCGGTTTTCATAAGTCTTGATTGTAATGCTATTCTGAATAAGTTACTCTAACGCACCTGTAACCGATAGCAAAGAACATAATCGATACACATTAACCCTAACATGTTAAAAAAGCATCTAGAGCTGTCAAAAACAGCATCATACCTACTATATTTTGTTGAAAATAATATCTCGCACCATTAAAGTGGGGCAGGTTAAATAATGTACCCTCTGCATCGTTATCCTTTGGTATTTTTTTTTTCTTGTTCGTATTTTTTTCACGTCACGGTATTAACTTTTCTACACTTGTCAGTCGCTTTTTGATATGAGTTTTATTACAGTTTTCCATCATTCTGTCTCTCAGTTTCAGTGTTGTGATTAGATTGCTCTTTTTTTTTTTCATATTAATTTTTTACTTGCTCTATAGGGCAAGTATTGGTTTCGTGCAGAAAAAAAAAATCGAGGTTTTAATCAAACATGACATTACGATTATAGAGAAGCCCAAAAAAGTGGTTTTCGCCATACCGTCCGTCGGTCTGTCTGTGCGTCTGTGCGTCTGTGCGGATGTGCGGATGTGCGGATGTGCGGATGTGCGCTTTTTCACGTCATGCTACAGCCTAAACGGCTTGACGGATTTTCTTCAAACTTGGTATATAGCAGTTTGAAGAAAAACCATTGTCGAGGTTTTTTTTATTTTGTTTTAGCCCGGCTCAAACTGGTACCTTTCAAGTAACGGTTTTTTTCAATTTGAATTTTCTCGAAAACGGCTCTAACGATTTTGATTAAATTTAAAATTTAGCTAACTTTAAGCATTTCTAACAAAACTGCGTTTTTTGTTTTTGCCTCAAATGGTCGTAACGAAAATCAGGTTTTAACGGCTTTTTTTCAAATAGCCATAAGTTCTCAACGGCTTGATTGAATCAACTCAAACTTTGTTTGACATAGTTTTTTATAGTGTTCTATAGGATGGTTTAGTAAATTTTTCACTGAAGCCTTTCTAAACGGTGGCTTCCATACAACGAGCCGTTGAGTTTTAGCCAACTTTTTTTGGTTTTTTCTAATTTTCTCGAAAATGGCTCTAACGATTTTGATTAAACTTTGTGTGTTATATTCTTTTAGTGTTTTGAAGAGAACTGCGTTATTAGTTTTTGGCTAAAAATGCAAATAACGGAGATCTGCTCTTAACGGCTTTTTTTCAAATGGCCATAAGTTGTCAACGGTTGCATCGAATTCACTCAAACTTTGTTTGGTATAGTTCCCAACAGCTTCCTATCAGATGGCATTGATTTTTTTTCATTTTCTCTTTTTTAAATGGTGGCTCCAATACAAAGAGCCACTAGATTTTGGCCAATTTTTTCATTTTTTCTAATTTACTCAAAAAAGGCTCCCCCAATTTTTATGAAACTTTTTATGTAACATATATAGAATACTTCAAAGAAAACTGCATTTTTAGTTTTTGGCTACACATGATAATAGCGGAAATTGGTAATATCAGTTTTATTAATTTGACCATTAGCGGAAATTCATATCATTTATATCACCCAAAAGATAACGTCTTATTTTAAATATTAAAGATTACTAAACGTTAGCTCCCGTATATCGAGTTTTCCAGTTTTAGCCAAATTTTTTTTAGTTTTTACCAAATTTTTCAAAAATGAATTGTTCTTATTGATCGAAAAGTTTGTTTTCATCGGACTATTGCACCAACAGAGCAAGTACGTGCGACCCAGTCGTGCATTTTATTTTTCTTCCTTTCGTCAAGCAACTGTCGTGTACATTTTATTTTCATGTTTATCTAAACACCCAACACCCAAAACAAAAACAAAAAAGGAACAGGATGAGAAAAAAAGGACGATGATGATGATGGGTTCATTTCATGCATTGCCCTTTAGTGTTTTGCTGGAAAGTTTTCACCAAGTAATTTTGTAAACACTATGCATCTCCTGTGTACATTGTAATGTAGAAGAGTGTAGTTAGTAGTGTAGGTTGGTTTTTGTATATGCGGCATGTATGTATGTTTTTTGTATACATTCGTGATTTTCGTTTTTGTTTAATTTTATTTTAACATTTTTTTGTTGTGAATCCAAAATTTTTCGTTGCAAGGATTTGGTATTCCCTGCGCGTGGGACTGTGGAAGTTGATGCAAAAAATTAAAATAAGGAATAACTTTCAACTTTGAAAGAGAATAATTTAAAGAAAAAAGTTAGCGATGTTGTTTAAAATATAATTTGCAACTTTTTCTTTTTTTTTTTTTTTTTCGTTTCAAAAACATAAAGAAAGTTGCAAAACTTTTTGAAGTGGTTTAGGTAAAACTGCATAGTTTTTGTGCGCGTTGGATGATGACGATGATGGCTTGAAGTGAAAGTTTGTTTTAACGAATTGATTGCTTGCAGATACAAATTAGTGTTCGCCTCGATTTCATAGAAATCTTATAGTTTTTTTTTTTTTTGCTTTTATGAATAGAAGAAAGTTATTCGAAAACTTGGTGGATCTTTTCTTTATTGCTGACAGAACAAAAGTAAAATGCTTCAGAGAATTTTATTTTTAAACTAACATTTTTTTTAAATCATTCTCAGAAATGTTTTTGAAGGTTTTCAATCTGGAACGTACAAGGTGGTCGGGCAAAGTAAAAAATTACAAAGAATAAGATAGAAGTTGATAGAAGTCTGAATTTTCCGGGAATGCCTTAATAAATTCCAATTACTTAGAACCTAGCTGTGAAGGATGGGTTACCGAGTGGCAATGGTTAAGTGGATGTAGTGATTGGTTGCCATCCTAGAGTAATGAGTACGAGCTCTAGCCTGGATACAAATTAGTCTTCCCCCAGTTTCAACTGGAATCGGAACAGTTTAATTTTCTAGAGAACTAAACTAAAACTAAAATCTCAATCCACTGTACCACCAAAAATTCTATCCTATCTTTCTATTCCATCTCTCCAAAACGCGCTAGCACTGTGTTAATGCATTATGATGAGGATACTTATAACCACTTTTGAGTGCGCGTGCATTATAAATATGGTATAAGAAACGTTAGTTCTTGTAACGATGGTTGGGCAACCTGAAATTGCAAGCAAAAATCATTTAAATAGTATCCATCCAATGTCGTCGATTCCGAAACTCAGAGTAGTCCATCTATGTATGTAGCATCAATACAAAATTACAGAATTCTTTTTTTTATCACTACAAATGGATGAAAAGACTTAATCGACTTAATCGTTATTCTAATTCTCAATACAATCCTTCAAAAACATTATCTAACTCACATAACTGTGGCTTGCAACAATCACACTGAAAATGTGGTTTCCAATGCAAAACATAACAAATTAACTACAAAACAATCCCTAATGAAGTCATAATTCATTACATCCAACCAAACCAATGGACAATGAAAATCTAGTTTTAATTGCAAATTTTCGGCTAATGGCCACAATGGGTTGGGTACTATATAGGACGAGAGAGATGGGAAACGAAATCCCTTCCGTTAGATTCAAGCTCACAAACTCACACCCTTTGTTGATGACATTTTTAATTGATGTTCGGAATACAATCGTATAGTTCGGAAATTATAATCGTAATAAAGGGATTTTGTTGTGCGGCAAAAGGACGACGTGTATAGCATTTAAAGTGAATAGTATCAATGTCATCCTTCTATTTCCCACTACTACTACTGTTTAGCTAATCTGTGTATGTATGTGTGTGTGTTTGTTAGAGGATTATAATTGATGACTTTGTCAATTGGTTTATGAATGGCAGTTGTTGATGGGAAATGAGAAAATGTCAAGAATACTGAATGAGATTTTCTAGAGGGGGAAGAGGAGCTATGACGATGACGACGACGTTTAATGCGAATAAAAGTAATAATCTGACTTTGTAATTGCTTTTTGGTTTAACTCTTGAACGTGATATTTTTAGTGGAATTAATATGAGTTCAGGATATTTTTTTTTTTTTTGAGTAATTATGTCGACCCTTCTATTATGAATAGGAGCTTCTCGGTAATGGCTTGGATAAGTTGAAGTACCTACGTGATCTAATGAAGCAATTTACTGCAGTTTTAAGTTTTATTTTTTTATTTAATTTGTAAACATTCGATAATAGACCAAGAGGTTTTGTTATGAATAAAGGAATTCGAAAAATATTTCCTTTTCTGTATGACTAAGTGATAATTTTTTGAGCTTTTTTTTTAATATTGTCTAGTTATTTCCGAAAACTGTTATTGGCACTATGATATACATAATGGATAAAGTAGTAGAATTTAGTGTTGCTACCTCTGCTCCTTCAAATGAGCTATCCCCTTGAAAAGTCCAAATCAGCCAGGTATTTCAGTCATTTGACAACAGTGTTGCATGACCTGTGCATCTGTGATTTGACAACAATAACAACTGTCTCAGAATAATGCTACAAATGTCCCACGTTGGGCGCCATTCTGATTTTATGTTTTTTTCACTTCAATATGGTCTCTTATCGTGTGAACCTATCATTTTATGTTATGTCGTATATGCAGTCAAGACGATGGTAACTTAAAACTGTCTTATGATGGTCATTTATTTTTCAGAGATTGTTGAATATTTGTTTACCTCACGTTGAACGCCAATTTAGTTTGTCATTGTTTCAAGATTCTTTGAGTCGTATAAAACGAGTTATGGGACAAAATTAAATTAAAAAAAAATTAAAGATTTAAAAAAATAACAGTTTTCTTGTCTCAGTTGTTCCCTGCTAGGGTATCCCGGAATATATACTTATGTATAAGCTTAAGGCAGTCACGATGACAATTAAATGGTAATCGATTTTCTATGGCTTGTAGGATATGCGGGGATTGCTCACTTTGCTTTTTCATTATTTCGGTAATACACAAGAGTTGTTGAATTTTCTTCTGTTTACAAAAACTATGCAATAAGCAGCTATGAAGACAGTTACTCAATATACCAATGTTAAACGTTGGGCGCCATTTTCATTTTCATTATTTTAGTTACTTTCAATGATTTTTTTTGTATAAAATGCAGCCCTCGCAACAAGAATAAATGACTGCGTTTATAATATTTCTTCAGCTTAGAAATCTTGTTTAGTATTCGAATACCCCGCGTTGGGCGCCATTCAAATTTAATATTCTTCCGCTGATAACAGAAGAAGAAGATAATTATTTTTGTACAAACCGAGTACATATTTATGCTGTATCCAGCAATGAAGACAATATCTGTATCACAATAATTTCAAAAATTGTTGCTTACCATTTAAATGCCTCGCATTGGGCGCCATTTCAGTGTTTTATTGTTTCGTAAAGTTATTTGATTGGGTTTTCAAGTTTTTTTTTCTGCTTAAGACTTAAGTTATAAGTCAAGTACCTAATTGTTTAAAAAAAAGAAGTTTAGGGAAGTACTCATAAGTCTCTCCTAATCCTGATAGAAATGGTTTTGTCGGAATCAATTTTTTTTTTGTGGCCGCTAATTTTGGGACACAGGACTTTATCATTTCAAGAGCTTTTCTACTAATCCTCTTTAAACTTCTCATAATTTTTTTTCACACAGTTATTAATGAATTCTTAAATGAACAAAGTTCTTTGCTTTTATCTGCACCATCAGTAAAAACCGGGCATTATTCAAGTACCTCCTAATACAAAATGCACCAAATTTTCTAAAAGCAAACAAATTTCTTAGCAGAGTGATTTGAAAATACATTTTGCTTGCTTAAGAGTTTGTATTTTCATTTTCTTTGTTTTTCTTCTTAGAAAAGAACAATTTTAAAATTATTTGCAAAAAAAAGTAAAAAAAAAAAAAAAAAACAAGAAACTTGAAGAATTTATTTACAAAACAAATGAAATTAAATTTTCATATTCATTGAATTAATCTCCTCCTCGAGAGGGCCATAGTTACATTTGTTGCAAGAAAATAGAGGAAACAAAAATAAGAAGAAAAAACTTTTTGATCTCTCTGCAAGAATATTGTACAAACTGGCAACTTACTTCTTTTTAAGAACTTTCTCCGGAATTGTTCATCCCCAGTCCCGTTATTTTTCGTCCTTGTTACATTGTTACTTGGATACCTAAGAACTAAGATGTAAAACGAAGTTAAATAAAATAACCTACCGGAAGAAACAAAATCTTTTCTTTTGTTATTTAATTTCCTTTGCCAGATATTTGGTCACCTTTAAATTTATATAACTCACGCCCTTTCAGGGCAAAAGTCAAAGTTTGTCCTGTCGTTGTTCTATTTATTAAATAAAACCTCTCCTTTATCTTTAATAAGAGTTGAGTTTCACCTGTGAATTCAATTTTGATATTTTTTTCTTCTTTCTTTCGCTGTTCCAAGTTGTTGGGTCTTATTTTGTATTCATTTCAAAAAAGGAAGAAGGACGAAAAAAAGAAAAAAAAAATGACAAAAATCAGGATAATGTTTCTTTTTATTTGTCAACGTTCGGACAATAAAATGGAAAACAGAGACGTATTTTTTTTTTTACTGTGATAGGACTCTGGTATACAAATTCAAAGGACACACTTTTGCTGCTGTGGCGTTCGTTAGTATTATGTCAGCAAACATTTGCCTCTAGCAGGGCATCAAGCATCAGAAATGGAAACAAAAACAAGACAAAAAAAAAAATAACAAAAGGGAGAACTTAAAGTGGAAGGGCGGCTTGGAATTGGTCGCTAGAGAAAGTTGGTATACTAGGATATCCTATGAGACCTATAGGAGAGGATCTGCTTCCTTTGGTACGTAAAATACCGCAACTGACCCAAATACTTTAACTCGCAGTGCTATTATTCTATTTTATGTGAAACTCATCCTTTTTACTTAGAGAGAGAGAAGAATAAGAACTAGAAGAACGAGGGACATAATGTTTGTTGCACATTGCACCAGAGGGGCTCTTGCAGCAAAAGTCTTTGCTTTCTTCTCTTCTCGGACAGTATCCGGAAGGATTCACTTCTTTTGGAATCTTCTCATTCAAATATTTCAATTATCCAGCCAGTTAAATAATGCTAGAGTATGTTTGTCTTTGTTTGCATTTATTTATGTTGATATACGAGTAGACTTACAGAAGGATGCTTTAAGGATGTTAAAGTATGGATGTGTATGTGTGTTGAGCTTAAGAGTTTTATTTGTTTGTTATGTGGCCGGACTTATGGGTTCAAATGAAATTGGTATCCACTGGTGTGTGCTGTAATTGTAAGGGAATCAACAAAATGTCCTTCTATAAGGACAAAATATAGGGTGATATATTTTGTTCCTCTATTTTGTGTATGCCTGTGTGTGTGTGCGAGTAAGGCAAAAAGGTCAATTGGACAAAATTATACACATTCTTTCTTGATGTGAGACATTTGATTGAAGAAATTGATTTATTTTTATTGGAAATACAGTTCGTAACAATTTATTGGGTACAATCATCTTAATACCTATATATTGTGTGTCTGGAGGTCATAATACTAGATTATTGCTAAATTCTTATATTGAAGACAATCTTATTGAATGTTTCATGGTAACGTGAAATGGTAAGCAAATATACTAAGGTCCCTAAAAGGGGGGATTATTGCTGAGTCAAGAAATTCATTTCACTTCTGATTTGCGATGAACAGATACCTATACTTGAATTAACAGAATATACATGGAAAATTGCTGTTGATTAAAGTAGACATTGACATTGATATAAAAGGACATTTAGTCGAAGCAAGAAATGATATTAAGGCTGAGTGGAAGAAAATCACAAAGGCTGACATTTTTTGCTTTGATCTGATACGCTTGCAAACAATTTTGTGAAGCAACAGAAAAAAAATAGTCCATTAACGTAGTGCTCAAGAATTTAGTTTCTGTGAAATATCTTCTGTATCATTGTGTTCTTCAATTATTATCATTTATATTATACTCTCAAAAAGAGCACCCACTCTTCTCACCTAGTAGGAAATATACTTGAGGATTTCGTCTTCTTGTTTTGCTTTGATGTTAAGCTTGGCTTCAGTCCTAAGTTCCATACCTATATCCATGGCAACCAGTAAAGTTTGAATGAGCATATTGAAATCCCCCTTTTTTGAATGAATTAAGAATACTCCACGTTGGGCGCCATTTTCAGTTTTTTTTTCGGGGATGTACAAATGTGTTACAGTTGCATGTGATGCGGCAAAATAAATAATTTATGAGGCTACATCATTTAAACCTTATTGCGATGATAAGAGTTTGCGTTTTTTTTTTCTGTAAAAAATACTTCTACTTAATATGTATAAGTTTTTTTTTTTTATACAAAAAGAAAATACCACAAACACGAGTAATACATATATGTATATCTTATGACTCGATAGAGTATCCTTCATGGCGCTTCAATTACAATTTTTGTTTTAACAGTTTCGAATTAAATAAACAGCCTATGCACTAATGCCCCACGTAGAGCGTTATTATGATGCTATTTTACTGACAAATGCATTCTATAGGCTTTCGTAAGCTGCATGTGTCTAATTTACCTACAACTGATTCCACTTAAGTTTAATTAGTGGCCAATAAATCAAAATTTAGCTTCTATTTGATTTTCTAAAGTCCGTTGTTGGGCGCCATTTCGATTTGTATTGTTTCGGTGATGATGGATTGTGTGCTTTGTTATAAAATTCAAAGTTTAAAAGATATGTTATAAGTGTCCATATTGATCTAGAAAAGGTCTGATTACAAGGAAAACTTAGATAAGATTTCAAAAACAAGAAAATTCTCATTAATATAGATTTTATATTGAATAAATCGTTTCGAAATTTCTAATTATTTAATATTCAAATGTTCTGTTTTGATGATGTTCAACTGTAGGCTCACATTTTTTTTTTCGTTAGTGTTAGTGTCGACAGTATCTTTAAAAGTCATTCAAATTAAGTCTATCAGCCGATTTTATTTGACATTGAAATGTTTCACGTTGGGCGCCATTTCGAAATTTTATTTATTAGGCTATTAATTGTCATGCATAAGTTGTATACACGCTTACGGTGACAAAAGTAAAATTATATGATACGCCAGATCTACATGTCCTCATTACGTTGGGGACTGGTTTATTTGAAATACTTAAAATTTTAAGCTTGTAAATTATAAGGTTAAATCTTAAAATATCTCACTTAAATTGCGTTTGAGGAAAAATTGCTTATATAGTTTCAAAATTCAATAGAAAAGCCAATGCATCAAAGTTTCATTTGATATTTAAATGTGCCATATAAGGTACCATTTTCATTCCTATTGAGTGTGGGAAGAGCACGCAGCTCTTATGAGTCTCTTTTACTTCCTACATGTTTCCCATGTTTTTAAGTTGATCTTAATAAGTAAGGTAAGCAGTAAACGTGTTGGAGTTTTGATTTGATTAATTATTCAAAAAACTTACGTTGGGCGCCACTTAGTATCATTGATTCTATTCGCTATAAAAACATGTTTTCTTCCTCGCGAGATAGTCTCCATGTTTCATAACCTTAAATTCCAATTTAGAACTTAACTTGTTTTTATTACAATTATTGAAACTTCTCAACAAAAAAAACAGAACTTGAACAAAATCTCGGCTGAGTTATAAAGCCTTATTTCTTAGCAGCTCCAAAAGTGTTTGTCATGCCAACAATTATAAAATCCTTGAATTGTTTCTCAATAATAAAGCTTAAAGGCACAAGTTAAATCAGAGCGTAGCTTCTTTCGTATCTTTAAATTGAAATACGTGGAATTCATTGGGGTTCGGTTAAAAAATGATTCTATAATTTTTTTAAGACAGGATTTATATTTCAGAATTACTAATGACTTATAATACCGTTACAATTTTGGTTCCTTTATGCAAAATCCATCAATTTCCAATAAAATCGTTAAATTTATTTCCAAGAAATAACAAATTCTCGTGGAAAATCTTAAAAGTATCGGATGATGATTTTTTCCGGTAACATATTTTTCCTAGAAAAACATTGAATTTTTCGTCGACATAAATTAATTTGAGAGGCATCCTTCTTGGAATTATACTTTTCCCTCTCCAATTTTCAACAAAAAAAAACCAATTTCAAGAATATTTTTCGTCACAGCGAACACATTAACCTGATTTTGTTTCCTTTGATGGATTTTTTGGATTAATCTTCACAAATTAGAAGTTCGAATTCGCATTAGAACAACCCAAAACCAAACCAATACAAACCATTGGCCAATTCCATGGCATTGACACCCCCTTATAGTATCAGTAGGAGCTAGGAGCAGCAGCAGTAGCAGCAGCAGATGATGTGGGAGTGAAAAAGTAAAATTAATTAACTCACCCCCAACTGATTGGCATTTGGAATTCCTTGAGAGTGAAATATTTATTTGCCATCGCTTTATTTGCATAAAAACGATAAATTTCCCTCAGAATAATTAATTCATTCGTTAAATTAATTGCAAACAACATGGTTGATCCGCTTAGTAAAAATTATTGTAGTAAGTAAGTAGTAGCATAACTTTCTCATGGCTTGTGTTTCGGGTCATTTACATAGAATAATCTCATTCCCCTCTTTTCTTTTAACCCTAACACCCCCTTTTTAGCCTTTAACAAAAAGAAGAAAAGAAAAAAAAAACTTTAAGTATATTAAAGAGTTTGAGATACTCAATTTCGAAATTATTTTGTTTGCTCGAAAAGATAAACTTTTACTCTAAACCAACATTAAGTTGATGCTGCAATATAGCGTAATGGCAGTGATGGGTGTCTCCATCTCCATTTCCATCTTCGTCATCGCCATTTTGTTCGACATCATCAGAAGAATCGTTTTTCTTCTTCTTCTTATCATCATCAACTTGGGGCCATTCAAATGAGATGAAGGATTAAAATAATCCAGCTTGAGGGAAAACAATTATAAATGTTCGGTTTTATTTGAACAACATAATGCTACAAATATAATGTCAGAAGTGTATCTATCCATCCATTTTGTATAGAAACAAAGTTTTAGATTTAGGGGCAAGTATAGTATAGTATAAGAAGTGTCAGGGGTTGTTTGATCGCTTGAATGAAATGAAATAATACGTATTCAAATGAATCGTCCTTTGCTCCTCGATAACTTCATTTTGACTGATTCCTTGGCGTGGAATTTATTAATTTGAATATCTGATGTTTTATTTTATTCGAACCAAAAATTTTTATTTGTGTTTGTGGGTAGTGGGGTCTGATGTGCCTTGATGGTCTGCAGTGATTTGGGTTTATGAATCATTTTTTATGGTAGAAACTTTTTGAAATTGAGTTTCTTAACTTTAACTATCTTGTCTCGTCGCATTGCGATAGTGTCAGATATCTACCTAGTCGAGATAGTGATGTTGATGTATATATTTCAAAAGTGAAATAACTTCGTGGCAACATTTGGAGGGAATATATTTAAATGTGTTTTTTTTTCCTTTCTATTTTTATTTGTGTGTATTTTCGGATGGAAAAGTTTTTGAATAAATTTTAACCAAATTTAGTATGCTGTTATTTTTTTTTGAATGAAAATTTCAAACAAATAAAACGGATAACAGACCAAATTACAAATCGTTTCATCATTATTGTGTTGTGGAAGCAAATCAATGTTTAAATGTCCCCCAGTTAATCCATTTAAGTGATTGATTATACACGGCAAAGTTATTTTTTATCGGTTGGGACATTTTGCTGGTTAGTTAAATTTTGTAAAAAGTTGAATAACATCGTTAAAAATATATCGGCCGTTAAAATTTTTATTTGTGGGGGTTTGAATTATAGCTGTTCTAATAGTTTTTGGTTTAATTTATGTTTTTTTTTATTAATCATTGTGATTTTTTAGTGCTATATGTACCAACCAAATGAAATCAATTAAATATAATTTTAAAAACAATAATTTGTGCTTATTTTGTTAAGTTTTGTAAGTAAACAATCCAATTTTGTTCAAAAAATATTGAAGGGCTCCATTGTTAAAACTCTAGGCCATCTTGAAATTATTAGAGCAATATTTTTTATTACAAGTATCCTACAATGATGACAGCAGAATATTTTATCAATAATGCGAAAATTATGTCGATAAGGTAGACAACGCTGGTAATACCTTAAATAAATAGAACACAATAAATTTCAAATTTAACATCTGTTTTTTAATAGTACCAATGGCGATTCTGGATAATGCGGCAATGAAATAGATTCGTATATCCGATTGATATGAGACATTTTTAAACCTAAAAAAACTTCTTACAGTATACTTAAGATACAATTAATCAGACAATGAGACTCGCCAGAATTTTGCAATTTATTGGAAAAAAAAAACTCTTCGAACAACAAAAACTCTTTTCTTCGCCCTTATTATCGATCCTTCCTTTACAAAACAGTATTCCATATGAACACAGCTCTTCGATGAATTCTGCATGCCTATACAACTTTATAGCAACAGAATTTGGAGAACACATTTCACCTGGCAGCTGGAGCTTTTTAGCCCCGTAGTGTCTCAGCAAGCTTATGAATTTTCATCTAATTCAGTAGATCTAGAACAAATATTTTATGGCCAAGAAGGTCATTGTTTTAGGGTTTCAATCCAAAAATGAATAATACAAAATTGTTGTCATGGAGTTTGCTTGTGCTTGTAGTGCTGAGTCCTACCTCTCCTTTTTCGCGATTTCACTAGGAATATTGAATTTTGTCCGAAATTGCATTTTTCAAGGGTTTCTATTAAGATTTTCTATTATTAAAATCATATTAATATTAACTCCATTTGTGAATGATACCTTCATTTCAAGTTGTCGCTGCATTCATGAAGACTTGCCGTCTAATCTCATGCTTCTATCGCATTAAAGAAGAAGCCACTTTACATTCAAGCAGACACTAAAAGACTGTTTTAAAAAGAAAAGGCCTGATGAAGCTTCCCTGTGGTACATCGATTTTTATTGAAAATTCTATGAGAATACTTTTACTATACCTGTGATAAGTACGTATGCTTAAGGAGCTCCTTATATTAAATCATATTGCCGTTTTATGATTGACATCTTGACTTCAATCAAAACTTTCCCAAAAAATTACTTGGCTCTTTAATTTTGATCTTGTTTCAATCTATCACCAGAAAAAAGTATATTAAATTTTATAGTTGACCACTCAATTCACATGATTTGTTTTTTCTAGAATACCAGCTTCATTTAATGTTAATAGTCATGAACCACTTTCTTCCAATTAACCAAATCACTAACTTTTTTCAATATGATGTCGCATCAGGTTCTTTTTCAAAATCTTGAAAATTTAAGACGCGGACTTTATTATGTTGCTCATGATGAAACTGACAATTCTTTTGATTTAGAGAATCTACTCAAAAAACAAAAAAAGGTTAGGTAATTATTTTTGAATCCGAAAAAGTGCTACTGAACCCACAATTGGAGCTCCACTGTCTAGTCTGATATTGGCAAAACTTGTGCATGCGAAAAAAACACTACGTCAGAATTGAACGGAAGCATTTTTCATTTCCATTTGTTCTAAGAATGAGGAATTTCCCGATTAAAATCAATGGAAAATGCTGTTAATTAATTTCATTGCTCTAATCTTGATTTTTGTTTATCTTTTGATTTTAAATTCTATGAAAAATGTATTTTTTTTCAGTCACCGTCAAAATCGAAGTGAGACCACCACTTTCTGAACAAATGAGTTCTCCTCGAGATTTGTTTGTTGTTTTAAAATAACATTTAATTAAATTAAAGGTCCTTTAGATGTGGTGGTTTCTCTTATTTCGTATTTCTATTTTTCATGTAATCACGTTCAAAATAAGTCATTTATTCAGTCAAAAACAGACCTGCTTAACAAAAAACCAAAACGTATTCTCAAAGTAATTTCAAAAGCCATTTAACTCCTGAGCAAATACATAAAACACCTTTCAAAAAAAATTAATTCTAATTCATGGGTTATAATATTTTTTGCAATAGGTCCTTAAATAAAAAAAAACACACCACCACCATATTAAGGAGAAAAATAACCCAAACACTTATGATGATACTTCATCACAATCTGTCGCAAATTGTCAACATTTGTTCAAAGCCAAAGCAAATGGCTTAATGTCTTCTGCATGCTACACAATTTTTATGTCCTTTTTCCACACATTTATATGTATGCGAAAGTACATTTCAACCAACATATATATCAATATAAATCATTAGTACCATTTGGAAAGAGTAATATTATTCTTTGGTTTACATTTGTCCTAGTCCTAGTCCTAGTCCTCATCGCTGTCGTTTGTGTAGATCCTTTTTCATTTTTTTTTCTTTCTTTCTTATATTTTATTCGTGAAAATACGAAAATGTAATGCGGTAATGCTTTTTTGCAAGCTCATGCATATGGTTATTTACATTGAAGTTATTTATTTTTCTATGTGTAGCTATGTGTGTGTGTGTGTGTGTGCATTATACATAAATCATTGTTGTGATAAAAAGGTCCTTCGAGTGGATTCTCTCCAATTTCACATTTTATTTGCTTTTCTTTCATTTATATTTCAGATGAATTACCATCTCCATTTCCACTTCCATTTCCACATCCACCCACCTTTTTTCCTTCGTTATCCTTTTCATATTCTAGGGCTACCGCAACACCCATTTGAATTTCTTTAAATTTGATTAATGAGAAATGATGAAAAACAGGACACCAACAAAAAAAAAAAACAAAATACTTTTTGGCAACCAGAACAACAACCAATGACTGGATCTTGAACAATAATTCAATTCAATCCTTCTTGGAAGAAGTTGTTGTTGTGTTGGTGTTATGGTGGTATACTCGAATGGTTCTTATGCAAAATTTCTATTCAAAAATAGTTTACAAAAAAAGCTCTAGTTTTTGTGCGGTTAAATTCAAAGAATCCATTCTGGATTTAAAATTATATTATTTTTTTTTTTCAATTTTCATGTCCTTAGAAAACAAAGGACTATAAATACACTTTCACATCTGAAAATTGCACAAAATGTGAAAAACAATTGAAAACTATTTGGTCTATTTCCGGGAAACCTTTTGCTAACAGTCACAGTAGTTGTCGTCGTAGTTTTAGTCGTCAGCGTCGTCGTCGTCGTCGACGTTGTTGCATTTAAACGTTTTTGTTACATTTTCCTTTAGCATACTACAAAATGGCTGCCTGCTGCTTACAAAAATAAAATGCAACGGCGCGTGGTATTATTCTTTTAAATGTAAAGTAGGTAGTGTTTATTCGTTCTCTTCTTTTTTTTTTCTCTGCCAAAAAATAGCGAACTTAAAACATGGGTCCTTGGCAAATGTATAAAGTTGATACTACCATATGCGGCAAGGCTGCCATATGGATATAGGGTATGTATACAGCGGTTCTAAAGTTTTGAATAATAATGTCCTACTTTGGGGGAAGAACAATTTCACGCGTGTACTGTACACACACATCTGGAAGTTGGTTTCAAAAGCGAGCGCACTTGTAACTTGGTTTGTGCCTGGATTCCAAATGTTGCAATAATTTTCTGAGCGAGAAAATAAAAATATAAAAAATCTATAGAACCACTAGGTTTTCCAGTGATATAGTAACAAAATGCAATACGTATTTCCAAAACGATATAGTTTTACGGCCCCTTTGAATTTCTCATCAAGGCCCATGGCGACTTCAATCCGGCCCGGACTACATTCTCAAAATGAAAGGAAATAATGCATTTCGTATGCATTTAAGTATCTAACTACACTAGCTAGATAGTTTTTTTTTTTTTTTATTAAAAAAGCGTGGGCACGAAGGAACATTTTCCCATTCAAATTTAAACTAAAAGCTTCGCATGTATTTGTGTGTGTTTTGTTGTACAGTTTCCTATTCTTTTTTTTCGATTGTTTGTGGAAATGTTGGCCCCTATCCTTTCTTCAGAAAAATATATGCATTCAGCACATCTGCATGAGTTTTTCAATTAACTGGCATCAAAAGAACAATTTTCAGTTTTTTCTTTTTTATATATTTTGTTTTATTTATCGTGCAAGGAATGAATATACAAGAGAAGCACTTTAGGAATGCACATTGCACATCCTTGGGATTTTATTTCTTTCCCTGCCAAGGAATAGTGGCGGCGTGTGGCCTAACAATTCTTCTTCCTTCTTCTTTTTTTTTCTTGCACTTGATTCATTCACATCGTTGTTGTTGGTTTTGGATGAGTTGCAAAGGATATTTGTATGTTGAAAGAAAAAAAAAAATTGAGAAGACAGAGTGAAGCCTGGAAAATGCATTTTTTCCATTCATGATGTTGTTCTTGAGAAGAAAACTAAGAATTAATAGTGGCAAGAATGAAAAACGACTTAAAGGCAAGTGATGCGGGTATAATGGGAGAAGTCCTTACGGTAAACAGACCTACTTACACACCTCTGCTCTGCAAATGAAGTTAATTTTTTAAGGCTTCTCCTTGAATAATGTTGTTCATCGTTGAAGAAGAAGAATACAACGGGACATTTATTAGCTGACAGCATGCTCGTGCTCGTGTAAGGACTTTTTGTAGGATTTTTTTTTTTTTTTTTTTTTTTTGTATTAAACAAGTTCAGTTATGTTATGTTCTAGAAAGTAAGTCGTTCTAAACGAAATTAGTTTAATTAAATTTGAGAAAGTTGGAGGTTGGACAGTCATAAATTGAAGTTGAAGATTCCTTTTTATTGTTTCTGTGCTTCTTAACTTAAAGATAGTAACGAGAAAATGCTGTTTTTATACAAATGGGTGTCAAGGATATTGTTATCGTGGTTGGGAAATAAGTTTTCATCCTCCACTTTACTCGATTTCTGACGATAAATAAATCAATTAATACATAGTATATTTTTAATAAGACTCAATTTAACTCAAGACTGTTTACCCTTTTGAGGGTATTGGTACCCATTTAGTGCGTGATACTGTCTGGGTTTAATTCTAGATTCTAATTTTGTTTTGTATACGAGAAATTTCTCCAAGCACAAGAGCTTCAATTTCGTGGTAGATTAAAAATCCCTTCAATTCCTGAAAGCAATCAACGAGCCAACTGGATTGCTCAACTACTTTCGCATTTCAATTCCTCTTTAATGGTCTCCAACGTGCCCCTTGGCTATTTTTAATTAATCACTAATGTCTTTTTCAGTTTTCCTTAAATTTCGGGAATGGAGAGATTGCCACGTTTCTTTAGCAACCAAGCTCTACCATTAGTAGAAAGATAATGACAACTATCGAAATCAATTACAGTATTGACATTATGATTCATATGTTCCAATTGACATGGGGCTATCTGTGCCATTGTTCCCTTACTGCAAAGTCTTGAAAGACTACGGAAACCGAACTGTTCAGTATCAGTTAATTGACAATTTATTTTGAGAGGCAATAGTTCCCTTACCTACGCTATCGAAGAGCTGTAACCAGAATCTGGAATGGTTTTTAAGATTTTTTTCTTATTGCATAAACAGAAATGACTTCCATTTTTTAACAAACACCATCATAAACATTTGCAGACAGTTCTACTATTTCATGCATTTGTTCTGGTAATTTTTTTCAGCAATACCAAATATTTGACTAGACAATCTCTGCTACAACATTTCTCAAAATATATAAACAGTTCCACTAACCAACCAGTCATAAAATCTCGGTCTTCATATATCAAAAGGCACCTCTGACTTAATCTTCCATTAGAGTCTATTGTTATCTACATCTTCCAGACCCATATCCATTACGATTTGAATGATTTCTCAATTTCGCATTCATGCTGAAATAAAATCAACTTCATCAGATCAATATCGACGCCCTTGATTCACGTGTGCGGATTCAATGCTCCTTGACGTCAATTACATCATTGCAAATGACTACATGTTATCCTTTATCATGAAACCCAAACGCAATTGATGTCAAAAAGAATTTATTTTCATATCCCGTTTATCCATTAACTACCTTCTCTTACAGCAAAAGGATCTGGACGTTCACGATAAAGTATGACAAAAAATGAAAAAAAAAATAAGTATGACACACTCAGATATAAAGCAACTTCATATTACGAATCAAAAATATAATGTCATTATGTGAATGCAGTGCAAATTGCACAAGTGGACCGTTAACGACTCGACTCGGTGGTTTTTTTTTCTGTTTTTTTTTTTCATGATTAAAAATGTGACAATTTTCTTTTGTAAACGAAATCATCCAATTAAAAAATGATTTATGAAGAAATTCTTGGAAAGATTATCATAGTCAACACGTTATTGGTTTGTTGAAAAACAAATTTATCCAGATTGTTTAAAGTTTTATTACGATTCAGGTTAGAAATACCCTGTAACTTTTATAATCAATGGATGAAAAACCTGAATAATAAGGTCCTTTAATCGAAAATGTAAAATTTTCAATTGTATCCTTTCTTTTTGCCACTAGTCCTGAGAGTATCCTTAACAGTATTTAAAATTCAATTGATACCCATGTGCGATGGTGTATTGATAAAGTTACTAGAGAAAATGGATGAAAGCACAACTACTCCTCTCGAAAGATTAAAAAAATTAATTTTCATATCCTTTTTCACCATAACCTTACACTAAATAATATATTCCGTTTGACAGCACATATAATTTGTAATGTTATAATAAAAATCAAATTACCTACTCGTCAACTCAAATGGCAAACGTGATTATAGGATCTTGGAAATTCGCTTTTTGCATTCAATTTCCATTTTAATAATATATTTGTATCGATAGCAAAATGTCAAGGACACGAAATATCATGTTTCATAATATAACCTCATTTTCCAACTCGAATATAAATTAATGTAATTATTATTACTTTTATAAACAAAACCCAAGCAAGATATGCTTTTTCATATAACCTACATAATTAAGTATTCTCATCACAAAGCTCGTACTGTATTCAACGAAATCAAGTGGCACACACTTCTGATGATGATGATGACGATGATGATGATGGGAGTATAGGTAAATCAAAGGCTTTCAAACACTGCATTAAGGCAAACTCATGAATTCTCGCACTTCTTCACGCAAGAATGTGCGAAACCTTACAAAAGAACGTCAATACGTTGTGCATAAATTAACACGCGCTCCATCCTCTTCTACATCATCATCATCATTTTAATGAAAATATGATAACCCGTCAGCTGATGCTCCTACTGGGTTAAACCTTGTTATTATTTGTATGTATAGGCTCGGGCCTTGGTTACATTTTGTAGGTACGGTGTTTCTTATAATGAGATTTCGTAGAAACGAACATTATTCCTTAAAAGATGAAGTGAGGGTATATGGAAATTTAAATATATTCATATCGGTCTCTGTTGTGTTGCGTATGCGTATCCTTTTTACAGCCACGTGCCACAGTATCATATCGTTCTCCTTGTGGATCCTTATTCTAATTGTTTTGTCTGTCATCAGCTTAATTCTAACATCGACAAATAAACAAATTACACAGAAATTGAACAAAGTGAACAGTGAAGTCGGATACACCCTGTGCAAAATTAATTGTTATTTATGTCGAGAACGTGAGAAGCCGCCATATTTACTATGAAAAAAATTAATAAAGTTATTTCGTGTGAAACTGTGCTACATAACCCATCATCGTCATTTGTGAATCTAAATATAGAAGAAGAAGACGACGATACCAAAAACTTCAACAACAAGGACAAAACCTTTGCCAATCATAACAAGTACAACCATCAAAAACAGCAACTACAACGAGAACAACAAGAACAACAACACCATCATCAGCATCTGCAGCAAAAGAATTTCAAACAGCAGCAGCAACAGGAGCAAGAGCAGGAGCAGAAACATTCTTGTGCGGGTATTGTACCACAAGGACAAACTAATATCAAAAAGCAAGGATCCCACTGCCATCATCATCAGAAACGAAATTTTAGCAAACATGTCAACAGCAGCGTTTGCAAATTAATTGCATACCTTTGGTATTGCTGCTGACTAGCTGTGCAGCATATCCTTGAAGGAGTTATGGTGGATCCATTAAAGATATTTTGGGTACTGACAAACAGCACTTATTTAGGTGGGTATATCTATAGATATATAATATATAAAATATTCAAGTAAATAATTCTTACACTGCCAGGACTTACCTATATATTGTAAGAATATATGAGATACATACATATGTATGTATATGAGTGAATTTATCTATTCCTTTGTATGTGCTTTTATAAGCTATAGCAACTGTTTCCAGTTTCCACAAGAGCTTACATCTTATACTTAACGGAAAGATTTAAAATTTTAATTGGTTTCAGGTGAAGAAAGCCAGCTACTTCCCCTCAGAAGGATAATGTGAGAATAAGCTTCTTTTTTATACGAAAGTGTTTTAATCTTTTTTGAGGTTATTAAACCTTGAAAAGCTAATGCTTTCAAATTTGTTCACTTTTGATTGGGTTTTTGTTTTCATTTAAAAATACAAAAATGGAATTACAGATACGAATTACAACTCTCTTAAAAAAAAAAAACTTTTGGATTTGAATAAAGTCGTTCCTTGAAATTGTTTTAGACAATAATTTTGATTAGATATTTGCTTAAGATTATTTTTGTTTTTAATTCGATTGATTTCAAATATTTCTTTCAATAAGTTTTTGGGAGCTTTGGAATGTTTAAATAGTATCCCATAACACAATTTCTGATGGACTCGTACATTTTTAAGCGTACGCAAAAATATCTCAAAATACTCCTTATAAGGGCCTGTTCTTCTCTTTAATAGTCCTAACAAGACCCACTCCATACCGCCTTTCTTTATGACCTTTCCATTCAAAATGTCATTTACCGACTTTATTGAACACAAGTTTGATTTCATTCTGCTACTGATAAAGGTGAACCTTCACTCCTCTCAAACCATCAACTGACTGCTAGATCTTGAAAGCTAACAACCTATTAGCTGAAGTAATGTTTTGAAGAACGAACATTTTTTCAAACGGCACTGCAATATTTGTGCGAATTGCTGAAATGATAGTGTGGTTTCTTGAGAGCTAGATTTTGTTCTATATTTTATAGAAGGATTTATTTGCAATATGCATCAAGCTCTCCAATCAAAAATTGCAACATAGATCATTGTTTCATAAGTTTCCTGTTATGTCCCAAGGTTCTATTTTCCTCCAACTTTTTCCACATTTACATCAATTATTTAATAATCCACCCAATCGTGTCCTACATCGAAATTTTTCATCTTTTCCAGGTTCAAAACAATGTTCTTACGTTTCCCAATGAAAACAAGAGTATAAGATAAGTTAGTTTTATTCCGGCAAACTTTAAAGAATTCAATGCTTTACAAACCCAAAGCTCAGTTATTTTCTAAAAACTGCGAAACCCCACTGACGCAATTCATGAGCAATCGTTCTGCATACGCCCATGAATAACCTATTTTTTCGAAACGGCCCCAAATTGTATGTCATTATAAATGCCTACGATGATGAAAGACATAGCTTCATCCTCTGTATGGGCATATCATTTTTGAGGGTGTTTCTTTTTAACGCTCCAATGAAATTGGCAACTTCATTTCATGAAGCGACTAGCCCGTAATGATTTGGCAATGCGATTTTTCAATTTTGTGAATTTAATTTCGACGAATCCTTTCGTCTGTCGATTAGAGGTTACCTCGAGGTGTCTTGGATGGTTTTCACTCTGATATTCACAAAATAAATATTGGTGTGCCGCAGGGCTCCGTTCTGTTTCCAAGTCTCTCTCTTATGTTAATCAATGATCTCTTGTGTCCAACTTCTGATCCACACTTTTGTCTTCATTACAACAGCCCCCTCAGATTCTCATATTCCTTTTCAGATTTAAAACCATGTTCTCTGGAATTAGAAGTGCACTGCTGTTGTATAAAAAGTTCGTGCAATTCCGATCTAGGTTAGGTAAAAGTGGTTGTTAGGCAACGACTGACACACTTAAAGCAAATACTAGATCTAATGAGATACCATAATTGACCTAGTACTGTGTTAACACACGGTAAATTGTACTGTAAAAACCCGTTGAGTGCCTTTATCTAATGATAAGCTTTCAAATATAGATAATATTTCTCTACTCGCACAATACGAACGTGGAGTTTCGTGTTTTTTTCTTCTGGGACTTAAAAATTCATAGCAATCCCTTAGAGTTTTCGTGAATATTAATTTTGTGTCATTAAAGGACAACAATCGATCGCAAAACATATCGAAATTTTAATACTACTTGCATGCACAAAGATTCTTGGAGAAATCTGAATTCTAATTACTAAGCCCTGTCATATCTTCTTGAGTATATAATGATAGTCTTACCCATCTTAGACTTTATGAAGGCTAATCAAATCTTATCAATATTTAACTCCATTTTAAATGATATCTTCTATATTGTATTATTCAATCTTATTGCATTTAAAGAGCTATAATGGTTCCGAATTGAATTTGATTTTGGTAATGTTTATATAAATACTTGAACTCTGTATTGTGCACTTGCACCAAGTAACATCTTTCCAGCGATATAACTTGTCGAAATAATATAATCACGATTCAAAATCTATTTTAATTTATATTTTAACATTAAATTTGCACTGCGAATCATTAATTTGAACAGTTCTGTTTATGTTGCAGATATAGGTATCGTTTTCTATATCATCCATTTTGTTTCGGTATCCAAATCCTTTTTCCAAATTTAAAATTTCACGTTATTACAAATTTTTAGAATCAAAATAGTAAACTCAAAACTATTCTTGTTTGTTTTTTATTCCAGTTTTCAAATTAACTATTAATTTTATTCACGTTTTCATTAAAATTTTGCTTTACTTCGTTCTTTGTGATATGTCAAAAGACAATACCTAGAAAAATAAGAAAGTTCTTAACTAAATATTATTAAACCCAACTTCAATCAAAAATTGTTTTCAAAAACTACAAAATGTAGTTGATGGATGCATCAACATTATATTTAAAACTAATTGACTGTTTCTATCGAGCTTCGTAGAACTATTTATTTTCAAATCAAAGTTTTCCTGAAAATAATTTCTGAAAAGATAACCTTAAACTACATATACTGAAGTTGACATCAATGAACTACTGTTGCAAGTTTTTCATCTGGTTCTGAAAATTCTCCACATACGAGTACATCATTACATTACTACGAAACAAAATGATAACACAACAAATAAAATGAAAAAAGAAAATGAATACCCCGAATTTTACCACAAAAACCAACACAAACAAAAAAGTCAGCATGAAGTTTCACATTTCAAAATGTTAAAAATTACTTAAAGCATCAAACAGCAACAGACATTCCGTAATTTTGCATCTGACATTTACATTGAAAGTGATTTAAGGGTGGACGATTTTTTTTTTATAAATATTTCCATATTATAGCGGTTTGTTGGTTGATATTGTGTTTTTTAATTAAACGAAAAATCAGAATCGGATTAATAATTATTTTAAAAAGAAAAACATTCCATCCAGAGTTTCGTTTATGATTAAATTTATGGATTAAACTGGACTGAAAATATTGATAATTTTCACGTCAACCGCAACGCCAACAACCAACAAAAATAATGAAAATCCTTGATTAATTTTTGTCTGAATTTATAAAGATCAACAGAATCACGTCCTTAAATTGTTAAAATAACAAAAAGAAAAGCCCTTCGCAAAAATGCTATTTACAATCTAGAAACCTTTTAAGAAGCTTAAGGAATGCTTTACACAAGAAAGATCCTTTATATCCTGTATTCGAATCATTTGTTTTGTGATGGCAACATAATATTCATTCTTGTTTTTTTTGTCTTCTACTTCTCCCAATCCAATCAGAATATTGTGTGGCATTTTTCAAAATGTTTTCTTCCAAAAAAAAAAAATATATATCCTTAAGGATCACACACAATAGCAAACAATGAATCCACCCTTATCCCTGCAGAAACCCAAGAATTGACTCTCTCCATAATTTCATAAAACAAATATTTCCGTCAAGTAAATGGCAAAGCCTAAAGGTACAATCCTTTTATTGACTTATTGATTTGAAAAAGTCGACAGAAGAGGGATATAGAAAGAGAGAGCTTTACAAAAGGAAGCTATATGTATCCGTATTCCTGTGATGATGATGCTCTGTGGCTGTGGCCATGGCCACCACCATCAGCAAAAAAATAAAGAAACCTAACCAAATCAAATCATCCTTTTTTTTCTTGTATCCTTTGTGCAACACCGATCTGGGATTTATAATTCTTCTATTCTCCTGCAGCCAAACAATGGCAAGGATGAATTTAGTGTTATTGTTTTGCTTCAAGATACTTGGATTTCCAAAGAGAGATGATGATGGCTGGTATGTGGATAGAATTGAGAAGAAAGAATACGATGAAGACCGACCATAACATTGGTACCTCTTGTATAGGCTCACAACACACATCCTTTAAAGAGGCGTCCCTACTCGTATATACCAATATTCCTTTTAATATCATGAAATACAGAAGGAACAATAAAAAAATGTATAACTAAAGACAAAATGCCTCTTCAAGCGCAATCCCTTGTCTCTGTCTTTTGGTCGTTTGTTTTTATCGTTTGTGTCATGTAGCTTATCTAAGGATAAGCAAAAATCTCTGCTCTAATATTGGGGGCTTTGTCAATTTGAACAAAAAGATACAGATGCGATGAAGATTTTTTTTTTCTTATTTCCAATTCTTAACAACTCATCAGGGATGCATACAATGACAAATACACATTCATGGATAGGAAACATAAAAAGGACACATAGAAACACTTGATATTGAGGCAATAAAGACTCAATATGTGACTTGAAGAGGTTGCAATTAAATTTTCCAGTACGAAAATACATAAGAAACAAATTATTTAAGGGCAATCAAAATATAATAGGCTCTCCAGTACTTTCGGAACAATTTGGTCAATTGAATATTGCACAGCAATTCTGTATGCAAGTTTGTGGGTTCGGAACCCACGTCGCCAAAGTTGTTCCCCGTGGAAAACTGACTCTCAACAAACCTTTCTGCCTCTTGACCATGGGCTCGATTTTCCCGTCCACCACAGAACTAACCGCCCATTTTGATAGCCTGCCTTCTGAAACCAGTTTGTAAAATTTCGTAACACATAGGTTATTTCGTCCCTCGGTTCATCACTTTGTGATCATTTTTTGATGTCGGTTGCCTTTTGCAACACCTTCCTTAAATGACCCAGGCAAATGGCGGTGCATTTCTACAAGATTTTCCACTATATTTTTTATAATTCACACTTAGTCTTTGTAAAGTTATAAGTCATGTCAGCTGTCAGCAAATGCATCGGAACGTTTTTAGAGGTTGAAGCTTAAGCTTTTGAAAATAAGAAGAAGAGTTCCAGCACTTTCCCTTCGCAATCCCAACCGAAAAATTTCAAAGACCAATAAAAAATACAGGGTTTTCCAATAAGAGGTGTTATTTTGATATTCAAAGAAAAGTGGAATTTTTTGTGAAAAACGATCGGAATATTATTTCAATGTAAAGAGAAAAATATGCCATTAATAATGGAAAACTACGAGTATATGAGCCAAATGGCTGCCACAGCTACGCTTACTCAACAATATCCTTTCTATGAAATTTGCCATCACCAAAGTGGCTGCTGTATGCCCTCAATAGCTTCACGAATTCCATCTTTGAAGTCTTGAATCGACTCTGGGCTGTTGGCGTAAACCTTGTCTTTCACGTGGCCTCAAAGAAAGAAATCGCAAGGTGATAAATCACAAGATCTCGGTGGCCAATTGTGATCACCTCTTCGAGAGATAACACGATAAGATAACAAGATAAGTGCTGTCTTGTTGAAAGTAAACGTTGTCCAGATCAATACCATCCAATTGCCATTCAAAATTATTGATCATCTCTCGATAGCGCAATCTATTCACAAATCTTGGGTTTTCCGAGCCCCAGATGCGATGTAGCCACTGAGGTGGAAATGGCCGCATCAATCAAGATGATTTTTCGATGAAATTCCTCATCATTTTCATGCATTTCAAGAACCCAATCGGCAAAGACACGCAACATTGTTAATTATCGGCCGGCTTGAGTTCTTGTGTTAACTGAACTTTATAAACCTTAAGACCCAAGTCTTATATGCAAACTACGTCGTACTGACCTTTGTGGAATGCCCAATTCCAATGAACGACGAGAAATTGACAAACATGGGTTTTCTTCAACACTTTTGGATACAGCAGCAATATTCTCCGTTGTTCTTGAGCGACGTGCACGGGTTTTATTCTTCACATCGCGCAAATTTTTCCTCCAATTTCTGAACTGCGGTCCGACAAGGTGCTTCACGACGACCAAAAAATGTTTTAGTTTTACAAACCGTCTCTGCCAAATTTTCACCATTTTTATAGTGAACTTTAAAAAATTCAATGCGTTGTTAAAGCGTGTATCATTTTTATTAATGGAATAGTTTCTACTTGTCAAATGACAAAAAATTACAGCTTCAAAAGTGACAACTACCGAAATAGCGGACTATTCAAAATAACACTTCTTATTGGGAAAACTTTTACAATACTTTAAAAATGTTTGACATGGGATCCATGGTTTGGCTTGGTGTCAAAAGTGATTGTTCAAAGCAAATAAAAAATACAGTATATGCCGGATATAGTGAACCACGTAAAGCATGACGTAAACACACAAGATTTTAATGAGGTTTGTCTAGGTGCAACTTGAAGACAAATGTGTTTATAAATAAAAATGTATGTGTCTGCATCATAGCTATATGTAGCACTTCAGTATTGCCAGCACATTATTTAAGTGATTTAAATCATTTATTAAACTTTAGAAAGCCTTTTTATAGCTTCCCGCTTGACTTGGTTAGCAACCTCGATATTTTATTCTAGTTCACTATATCGAGCGTCTACTGTAATTCAAAAATCCTTTCTCTCTGCAGAAATGAAAATACAAAATAGAAAATTGTATAAAACTATATATTCAATTTATTTTAATATTAACTTAAGCTACAAAAGTATCTCAATTAAGTATGCCGCTTCAAATTGAATTTAATGAAATTTCTCCCTTAAAATATGGCTATCGTATAGATGGCAACAACTCTACACCCTCTTCCTCATCGGCCAATATAGGTTAATTGGCTTTCAAACCGTTTCTCACTTATTAATGTTCATTGTCCCGTTGAGAGCCATAAGAATTCTAAGTGCTTTCAAACCCAATCCAATACATTTGAGCTTTGAAGCAACAACAAAAATACGAACATCAACAGCAACAACCTAAAACATAAATAGGAAATTGATCCAGTTTTCTTATTTTTGTATGGCATCCCAGAATGGATGGAAGGAAGTTATGGTGTTAGTAAGGTTTCCTCCTTTTTTAAAAAAAATACCAATATCCGGGGCTAAGAAAAACCTAAATTCAAACCTAAAAAAGGAACCTTGAAACATCGAGCTTATTGTTGTTGCTACCACAACTGGAATCCGGAAAAAGGACTCAATGAAGAGCCGTCAATATTTCTCCAATTTTTTTTTTTCTGAAAATTTAATCTTCCGTAACGAAAAGAACCAAAATCGACATGCCCTGTATTATGTATATACTCCTTCATTAACATAATGAACGCACTGCAATAAAGATAGCTTTAAATATTTTATTACTTTCATCTTTGACAGAAGGAGAGCAACACACACACACCACACACACAAGAAAAAACTAAAGATACTCCTTCGTTGCCCATAACAAATCAAATATCCTGCGATGAACGAACACACTTAGTATCCTCGTTTTTGTTGTAAGCGATGAAAATAAATTTCGAAATTTATCCCCATTAAGACATTCTAAAAAAAATATATATATCTTTTAAAATCTATCCTTATGAACTGCCAAACAGATTGCAGTCGTTTTAAAACACATTCTGATTAATCTTAAAAGTATATATTTCCGTCTTGCATCCTTAAGGGAATCCCTTTTTTTTTTTTTTTTTTTTTTGGGTTTGCTCTTATATTCTCTTTCAATAAACCTCATATGTCTCTTGGCGATGATGATGGCATAAAGTATCTATTCTGAACCCATTTAGTTTGGAAAACGTTATCTAAAGTTTCTAGACGGCTGGGTTTAAGGATTTTATTTTAATATTTTTTTTTTCTTCGTCTTGAGATACATTTTGGAGGCTATCCAAAAATTATTATTTTTCGATGCAGATTCTGGTTTTTTTTTTTTTTTTGCGCATTACATCTTAACAATTTATAGCTATATACTTTTTTTTTCAAATCAATTTCTAAAAAGGAAGTGGAAAAAAAAATATGTAAGAATGCGCTTAACAAGACTAGACTCCCGCAATAGCATTTTCAACCTAACCAACATTCTATATGAAAAGGAACAATCATTAATAAACTTCATCTTTTCTATCTGCGCACTTGAAGGACGACTTAGTATAGAACATGGTATCTTGTGTACTTATATAGATATTTTTGGCATTTAAAAATGTTGGTACGTGATGGGAATATATGTGGTGAGATAAAGTTCGTTTAAAAATTTCAAGGATTTATTATTAAAATTTGCAAATGTCAAAAACGTGACATAAATTGGACTCTTGTTGGAGACATACAATTGAAAATTAATATCTTCTTATTTATTAGTATATATAATGTTTAATTCTATAGAAAAATAAGATACTAACTTTAAAAATAATTTGATTTGAACATTAACTAATTTGTGTGTTTTTATATTGTCTTTGCAGGTAAATATCTCTTGAGACTGTCAATGAATGTTTTAAAAGGTTTAACATTCTGGAACTCGGTACGGTAATTGAAAATATTGTATCGACGAAATTATTTAAAATTGTTTGCTAGATCCTATTGAGATACATAGAATGAAGTAACTATTTGAAATAGGTACTAAGTCAAAATGCAAGCTATCATTTTTGGGGGTACTTTCGACAAAAAAAAAAAGCCCAGTTGCCATGTTTCGCTTTTCGAAAATCTTGTTTTTGGAAGCCTTAAAGAAAACTTTTACCGAATCATGATAAATCTGAGGGTAAACTTTCAAAATGCAGAATATCAGAATCTTGCAATATTAAAAAATCAAGTAAAATTGAAAAAGTCTTTGACACCTATGTCAGCGAATGGTCAAAGAAACGGACATACCATCAGATCTCTCTAACTAAAAAGCATTTGTATGGAGAATGGTGATCCCAAACCTTGATCATAAGCTCGTCGGGAAAAACTGGGAAGAAAATCAAGTAACAGCGCCTCAATAAAACACACCTACTAATAAAGACCTTTTGTCATTGCGACTCCTTTACGTTCTTTAAGCAAGTAGTCCTGTCATCATTATTATTTTTAATTTTTACTTTCCTGAGTAACAACAAAAAAAATCCTTTCACCTTCCTACCACTTTTATCAAGGACAGACATTCTAAACCAACAAATAATAAAAAAAAAAGGAATACAAAAGAACCGCCATCAAAACCACGGGCAGGTCTAAGTAACACTCATTTCTTAAGCCACAAGGATTTTCCTGTGTCAAGTGAAATAAAGAAAACCGCCAATTAAGGATCCTGGCTATAACTTTCATTTTACTTTTTTCTTACACACACACACACACAAGCACTACCCCGTTAAACCAATTTAATGACCTAACCAGAATCAACTCGGGAAGAAGATGGAGATGACGACGATGATGATGATGGTAATGAAGAAATGGATGAGTGAGAGAGGAGGAAGACTACTTTTATTAGTTTGGTCAAAGTTCGTTAATTTGTTGGAGGTAAATTAAAGTGCGGATGTCCTTTAATAGCGCTCGCGAAAGAACAAACACTTTTTTATAGGTCCTTCAATAATTAAAAGAAAATTTACATTCTGTTTTTTTTTTTTTTTCGTTGAAACTTGAGCGAAATGGTTGAAAAAAAAAAGAAGTGCACTTAACGAGGCAATGGAAAAAATGTTCTTTAGTATAATTCCTGATGCATTAAAATATATAACCTTCAGTGCATATAAGAGCATCATCAAGGAGGAAAAGTTGTTGATTTCCGCATAATAGGTGCGTCGTCATCGTCATCAGAGTCGTTGTAGTGCTCCATCATCTCACCGAATTTTTTGTTCATAATTACAGCCTTAATTTTTGTTGTTTTCCTTTATTTTCGTGTTAACATCGTTAGGATGGGTTTTTTTCTTTTTTTTTTTTTATTTGTAAAAAAAAGTACACAAACCTACAATATTCTTTGATGGGGTAAAATTCTTTAATTAAGATGGCTGAAAGGAAATTCATTCTTATTGAAGGATTTTTAATTAATTTGTAATATTTTAATGGAGTTTGCAGCTGCATGTAAATGTACAAGGATTTAATACAATTTTCTTAAAAAAAAAATTAATTCTAAAAAGGGATTATTATGGGTTTCGCGAGTCAAGTGGACTTTTTTATTCAACGTCGGAAATATAATATTTTTTTTTTTTTTTGATAAATGAATTTAATTGAAGTCTCCAGATGATTCAACAACCTGTCAAGCACTTCAACAAATATAATAGCCCGGAGGAGTTGTTGAAGGAAACATAAAACGACATTTACCAGCGAGATGTTTAAGTTGATCCTGATAGGATGTATTGTTTGTCATCGTACAATGAGGAGGTGGTTAGGTTGTTCTGGGAATTATACCAAGATATACGTAAAAAGTCGTTTTTATTAAATGTATAAATAGAAATTGATCCGGATTAGCATTTTATGAAAAAAAAAAAAAAAAAAAACATCCATTAGCTGAGAGAGGTTTTGAACGTCAAGAAATGGATTAGGTGAAATTTTCTCTGAGTGCCTATTTTTATCTTGAAAGGCTTATAAGAATAAAAAAACGTTTTTTTTTTTTATCCTGCTCCTGATGAGCCTGTCCAAGTATGACTGAAGGTACTTAACAACACTTAACTCTTTGAGTGTCAATTTCCGAGCTTTTAAAACTGTTAAAAAACAAAGCTTGGATATTGTGCTTAAAGGGCCTTGCTGCTTCGCATAGTATTGACCTTTTCATTAGCACAAATTTCATAATCAGAGCTAGACTGATTTCGGGGCACTGACGTAATATTGGAACTAATCCGGAGAAGTAAAATCTTCGTAAGTGGAAACTAGGAAGTGGAATCTTTGCCAGTAGAAGCGGTCGAAAGGATCGGATTGAAAATATAATGCGACGACAAGGTTAGTAGATGCGTAGTAAAAGGCATATAAATTTGGAAAGATCACTTATCACTGATTACTATGTTAAACGGTGATGACGACTAACTAATCGCTGTCAGGCAGAATGATCCAATAAATGTTCTGTCTTCTGGTGCATAGTCCAGTGTGACAGACGCACAACTGCAGTGTAAGTAGCCTGTTTTTCAGCGGGAATTCTCCGATTTTTGTATATATTCTACGCTTCCCTTCTAGTATTTAGTAACTTGCTTGCAAGTTGAAGTCACACTTCGGAACTGTTTCAATAAACCATCTTCTCCTTATTTTCCTTTCGTTATGATCGATCTCCGATGAACCATAACCCTCTCACCTGCTTAGCAATAGAAAGATAGTCGGCAGGCCTGGTTTCGGATTGTTCCATTCAATGTTATTGTATTAAACGTTCGCCCATACGTCAAGTGCTCGTTGCAGGGATGACGGATCCATAGACATGTGACTTCACGAAACCCCTTAAGATAGAGTAGGGAGGTCAAAAAGCATGATGAACCCATGGTGACTTATTCGCCTCACCTCTTCTAAAAATAATAATCTTACCCTTAACATCGGCCAAGAAGAATTTCAAGCGTGGCGTATGCTGTTTGAAACTTAGTGCAGTCATGGTCATCTCCGAAACGCTATGAAGCCCAATCAGCGTATAAATGGCGTTGGCTACGATCATAAATTTTGAGCTCCTGGGTCAGTTGTGCTGGTGTAGGAACATGTCCCGATCCCGACGCAAAATACTATAAGTTTAAGCCTGTAAAAGACCGAGTTTTTGTGCTAGGCTAGCCTGCCTCGGGTTTTTCTTGCATGTGACGTACGAATTTCGGCTGATTGGTTACCGAACAATTCATCCCAAATCTGGCTACCAAACATTGAAGTCATCAACTGTAAAGGGCCTCGTGGCGTGTGATTAGTGTGTCGCCACGCCGAAGGTTCTGGGTTCGATCCCTGACTCCATTTATATTCTTTTCCGGGATACTGCCTCTTGCGAGGCAGTAAAGAGTAAATCATGTCATGGAAGTGCTTCTCTATTAACCGTTCATTCCGGTGGTAAATTGAAGATTCTTCCATTCCTGCAGAAAATTAACACAAATACAGAAATGGTTGAGAGTGTAACTCACCGGCCCCATCCCTGCTTGCAGCTGTTGTTCCAAGTATTTATTTTATTTGTTTAACTGCGAAGGGCCACTAGGTGTACCTTAAAATGGTCACAACGCGTGCAACGTTTGCAATAACGAGCAGTCATTTTTATAATTTATTAAGTTTTATCAATTGGACTTGTCATGGTGAATTGGCATTAGTTACTGATTAATAAACAATAGATTTGACAGATGTCAAAAATAAGAACATGGCCGCCACAGTGCGCTCAGATCTAGTTTTGAAATCGAGTACAAAATGTCCTACGAACATTTCGTAGATTTGTCCCTGTTTCAGCTAGGCTTTTATTTAAAGAGAAGAATTCAATTGACTACCGATAATACTTTCGAAATTTTAACTTCGTAGTTATATAGGTTGAAACTCCAGCTTACTATGGCTCTGTCCTCTGCTTTCCCAGTTAGTGAAAATAAAACATTTACAAAAGATACGGATAGAAAGTATCGAGAATTGGGGTATCAATAGACGCCATTTAAATGATATTTTATTTTGGTCAATCCCTGGGAGCTGGTATTCTCCTTATTTAATATTTTTACCACCAGGTAATTCATGTAAAATTCAAAAACATCGCGTTATGTTCGTTTCCGAATCCTTTCTGAAAACTGTGTAGCATCAACATATTATGCTGAATTACCTGCCTCAGAATGCAGGGTAATAGTGATACTTGATCGATGGATTAAACGCAAGATTTAAAGTTTGATGATCTCAATAATGTAATTTATTAAAAACAAAAGATTAAGCATAAGCGTTTCATAAATAGAATTATTGAAGTTCAAAATCTACCATCGGATGTTTGCCTGACCGGACGAAAACCCACATGGAACATCCGGCGGATAACTTAATTCAAATTGAAAAATCACTATCATAGGTCACATCTTTTGTTTAACATTCTTCCACCACATAATTGATTTATGGTTCATCTATTTCCTCTCCTCAATATACATATACACATAATAGAATAAGATAGCTAGAAAATTGATTTAATTGTTGCTGATGATGATGATGATGAGATGAAAAAGCATGTGTATTTCAACTCTTAATTAACCCTTGGGTTGAGAGAAGAGGCAAAAGATAAAACCATAACCTTAACCGCAAAATTGAAATGGGTTATCATGAGAGAAAGATATCGCACACTTCTAGCACATATTCTAGACTAGAGAGATCGTTCTTCATCGTTACTGATGATGGTGATGGAATGACAGGATATGCTCTGGCCACATACTGGTATCCTAGAAATAAAACTAACAAATATCTATACAAACACATCAGACTCGCATAATATCGTAACTTTTGTTTTATGTAGCTTAACCAGGAGGAAGGATATTATGTTACATTTCTGCCGACAGATAGAATGGTTTAAGTTTGTGTGGGAGGAGAGGAACTGTGGAGAAGAGCAAAGAGCATAAATGAATGACGATAATGTCCTAGATGACTTTGTGTTCTTTGAATTAATGTGCGGTAACTTCTAGGTAAACCATTATACCACTGCGGCACTATGTACGCCAAAGGAGGACCTCCTGCTTTTGGTTCCTGGTTCCAGGTTGTTCATGTTGAATGTTGTGGATAAACTCAACTCACTGTTTTCCTAATGCGACTTCACATTTGAAGGTGTAACTAACCAATATGACGGCGATGCGACGCACAGTGGATTCCCTTCCTTTAGTCCGTGGTTTATGGAATTTATTATATTCCATATTAGTTTTAGAAACAGATTATAAATAAATACATACACATACGAGTATGTATATATAACCCACATTTCTGGTCCCTATATATAAATAGATTTATAGTATCTTGATCCTTGTATGAAGGAATGAAAGGACTATTATAAATCCCATTGCTGCATATTATATGAACAGCGGAATTTACATTAACAAAACATGGTTAGTTAGGTTATGGTCCCTGTCTCTCATACATTTATAGATGATTCTCGTATTTTGGTTTTGCTGTGACTTAAGTTTATAGTATAGGTGCGGTTATCCTTGAATTACAAAACAGCGACCTCTTACGGTGGAGGTGGTGTTGGTGGTTTTGTGAAACTCTAACGCTTTTGTATAAATTATGCTCAATGGGATGTATAATTAGGTAATGAATCAAGCCACTTTGGGGGTTTACTAATCAAATTACTATGCACATGATATCACTTCAGTTGTGGAAGTAGCATATTAGTTGTGGTATTTCAAATTAATTTACAATAGTTTATTTCTTATGTAGTGAATTTTAGGCAACAGTTATTAAATTCTTTAAATATTTAATTTAGGGGTCGTTTCGTAGTTTTTTTTTTTTTAATTTATAGTCTTAGTTTCTTAAACAGTCTCGGTTTTATCAGAGAACTAAGAACTATGCGTTCCACTTTGGATATTCGGTATTACAGTGGAAGCTCGATATAGTGATCTAATGAAAGCCAAACAGTCACATTTTTTCTTTGTAGTTCCAAGAACCATTTGTACATCATAGTTTCCACCTCCGGAAGTTCAGATTCCCTAATATGTCTTTTCATAAACTCAAGACTTAAAACACATCGATGTTTTCATGGAATTTACCTACTTGCACGATTAGAATATTTATCAAAAGCAAAGTCATGTATCAAAAACTTGTTTAATATAGCAGCTGTATATTAACATTCGTGCCAAAGTGTGAAAAACACAAAAAAGAATAGTAAACGGTTTACAAAAATAGTTGACATACAAACATGACATACAACAGAAACATTAAATTTACCATAGGGTGTTTTTTAAGACGTGTGGTTTTCAATAATTTCAATACTATTTTTCGAGTTGGTCTTTTTGACAGCTGTCACCTGATTTATGCTCAGTTTGGTTTGCCATTTCATAATGAATAGACTTACTCCTAAACAACGTTTGCAAATCGTGCAAATTTATAAAAACAAAGTAAATAAAATGCACGACTGGGTCGCACGTACTTGCTCTATTGGTGCAATAGTATACGATGAAAACAAACTTTTCGATCAATAAGAACAATTCATTTTTGAAAAATTTGGTAAAAACCAAAAAAATTTGGCTAAAACTGGAAAAGTCGATGTACGGGAGCTAACGTTAAGAAACCTTTAATATTTAAAATAAGACGTTATCTTTTGGGTGTTATAAATGATACAAATGTCCACTTATGGGTTATGGCCTAATTAATAATACTGTTAAAAGCAATTTCCGCTATTATCATGTATAGCCAAAAACTAAAAATGCAGTTTTGTTTGAAGTATTCTATGTGTGTTACATACAAAGTTTCATAAAAATCGGGGGAACCTTTTTTGAGTAAATTAGAAAAATGAAAATATTGGCCAAAATCTAGTGGCTCTTTGTATAGGAGCCACCATTTAAAAAAGAGAAACTGAAAAAAAATCAATGCCATCTGATAGGAAGCTGTAAGGAACTATACCAAACAAAGTTTGAGTAAATTCGATGCAACCGTTGACAACTTATGGCCATTTGAAAAAAAGCCGTTAAGAGCAGATCTCCGTTATTTGCATTTTTAGACAAAAACTAAAAACGCAGTTCTCTTCAAAACACTAAAAGAATATAACACACAAAGTTTAATCAAAATCGTTAGAGCCATTTTCGAGAAAATTAGAAAAAACCAAAAAAGTTGGCTAAAACTCAACGGCTCGTTGTATGGAAGCCACCGTTTAGAAAGGCTTCAGTGAAAAATTTACTAAGCCATCCTATAGAACACTATGAAAAACTATGTCAAACAAAGTTTGAGTTGATTCAATCAAGCCGTTGAGAACTTATGGCTATTTGAAAAAAAGCCGTTAAAACCTGATTTTCGTTGCGACCATTTGAGGCAAAAACAAAAAACGCAGTTTTGTTAGAAATGCTTAAATTTAGCTTAATTTTAAATTTAATCAAAATCGTTAGAGCCGTTTTCGAGAAAATCCAAATTGAAAAAAACCGTAACTTGAAAGGTACCAGTTTAAGCCGGGCTAAAATAAAATAAAAAAAACCTCGACAACGGTTTTTCTTCAAACTGCTATATACCAAGTTTGAAGAAAATCCGTCGTGCCGTTTAGGCTGTAGCATGACGTGAAAAAGCGCACATCCGCACATCCGCACATCCGCACAGACAGACCGACGGACGGTATGGAGAAAACCACTTTTTTGGGCTTCTCTATCATCGTAATGTCATGTTTGATTAAAACCTCGATTTTTTTTTTCTGCACGAAACCAATACTTGCCCTATAGAGCAAGTAAAAATCAAAACAAAAAAAATTAATAAGTGAACAGCAAGTACATCTTAATTACGTAAATTGTGAAAATTCAATAATTACCTATTTTTTGCCGGATATTTCACTGTTTTCCCTCAAAATGTCAGCAAAATTTAGAAAGAGAGAGTCTTGGCTTTTGATTCTCAGTCGAAATATATATACCTACTTTTCTACAACTACTCGTAGCTGTACAAACTGCAAACCAAATACAATTAAGCCATTTTATATTATACCCTATAAAAACAACCCACCACCCTATAACTTCAAACCATTTCCGCCAAAAAACGACCAACATTATTTGTAAAGAACATTATTATAGCACAACAGAAAAATAATACAAACACAGCATAAATGGCAACATGCAAATATTGCAATAGCTTCGTCTCATTCACACACACTCAATGTATTCTGAGATTCTGTTTCTGACTCTATTTCTCATAAATCATGGCTCATGGCATGGCAATGACAGCAATCAGCCATCATTGTTCATCAAAATTCATTTTCATAATTATTCTTCTTTATGAATTGTGACAAATGCACTTAGCATGAACAATGAACAGTGAATCTTCAAACCTTCAAAGCCTAACGAATTAGTGAACACATTCATTCGGTCATTCAGTGACACCAGCCATGCTGTTTTCTCACATGATACAACTAAACAAGCCTTTCAATTCTCATTCTGTTTTCGTTCTGCGCATCTACGTCACGGACATGCAATGGAGTTTGACGTTTTTCTTTGTGTCATGGACATGCGCAGTGCCATATCTTGTTTAGTGTTTTCTCAGTTATCAGTTTCAGTTTGCTTCACGATCGGTCGGTGTGAAATATTAAATTTTCATTTTAATTCGCAAAGTGCGGTCGCAACAAATTAATATTGTTATTTAAAAAGTGGTGAAGTTGATAATTTGGCATTGTTTGAACATTTTGTAATCATTTTAAACGGGAAAAAGATGAAATTCATAGCGTTTTAGATGATATTTGATTCGCGATTTCGATCAATTGTGTCATGGTGACCGTTCATGTTTTTGCAGGTGTTGGCGGGTGGAGCAGTGTTTGTTGGTGCCTAAATGAATTTGTTTTTGTCGATCTTCTATAATATAATCCTGCCGAATGAAGCTTCAGGCCACAGACCAATATACAGACCGCCAACTCGTACTCCTCTTGCCTGAAACACCCTCGAAATATTTTTCCCTCTCTGTGAATACGTGTACATCTCTCTCTGTGCATTTTGTAATGGCAACTATACCTGCGTATGCCATTTATTTTGTAGGTGTGTTTGCTAAATGGGTTTTAAAAGCAAGGGAGAGGGTCACACTCTCAAAATAAATGGCATATCAGCTGATTTTTAGTTTGGTGGCAAAAAGAGAGACCATATGGTGAGTTGGCGGTCTGTATCTTCTTGGTCCGTGCTTCAGGCCCCCATAAAAGACCCAAAGTTCAATAAGCAATTTGTGGAGAAATCTCGTATGTTTTTTTTTGTGTGTGAATATATTAAGAAGGCGAGTTGCAGAATGAAGAAATGTTTAAAAATGTTTTCCACTGTTTTGGTAAGTCTATTTTATTTTATTTTATTTTATCTATAATCTTACAACAAAAGTATTTCTGCTGCCTGAATCTATAATAGCTCCATTAAGAAAAAATCATAAGCAAAACAAAACCATTTTTCTGACACTAAGATACAGAGTGTAGGCAAGGTCCTGCTTTTCCATGTCGCCGAATGTTTTGGAATAGCTGTTCACAAGGTGCTAGGTTGCTAGGTTTGCTTGCTATGAAAATTTCGATAACTTTTTTTTTTCGTTTATATTCAATTTTTTTTTTTAATCAAGTTTTTTTTCTTAAAGCCTACACGGCGAGCTGGTACTTTACTTTTACTAAAGTAAGATTTGTTTTGCTTCGTTTGAAACATGGGAAGGTACAACTGAATTTGATACCCAAGCAAAAATTTCCCCCACAATCCTAGATAAGCTCCTAAATTTTAAATTAATTTTAATTTCATTTAGCTGGCGCATTATAAAGGGTGTTTTTTTAGACGTGTTGTTTTCAATCTGCCAATCCTTTTTTTGGAGTTGGTCTTTTTGACAGCTGTCACTTGATTTCTGCTCAGTTTGGTTTGCCATTTCCAATTAAATAGACTTACTCCTGAACAACGTTTGCAAATCGTTCAAATTTGTTACCAAAATAATGGTTCGGTTCGCTCCATTTCAAATATAATGGCTAACCCTTATCTTTATAATAAAGCTAAATTCTTGGCCATAACATTTAATTGTATGTTTTATTTCTTCTTGATTATATGAGATTATATTGATCACTATTTAGAGTAGTCTGTGTTAAATTTAAGTGGTTTACTGTGCTGAGTGTCTACTTTAATTGGAAATCTGATATGTTAAGCGTTTTCAAAAATTGACACATGTGAAGAATCCATTCAAATACATTGCCGTATCTCGAATGACCTGATTCAAGCTGTATCGTAGCTCAAATGGACTATATAATCGAGATCAATTAATAAATATGTGGAAAGAAATAAAACACGATAATTTAGAGTGGAAAAAATATTATAAAAAAACCACTTAGCACATTTATTCCTTCACAGTTCAAAATCCTGCTTAAGACTAACTCTCACTCGTGCTTGTTCGCAGAACAAGCACTCTTTCGTTAAGTTCTTACGTTGAGTTTTATTTACGTTTTGTTTTACCTTCTTATACATATGTGACCATCGAATGCAGAGTTACCAGGACTCATGCGATTCGATACACAAGCCACATAGTGCCATGTTTTTCTGTTTTTTTTTTCAAAATATTGTAAGTTGTCGATTATAAAAATCATGTTTTCAAAGTTCGACCAAAGATTCATTTATGTATCAGAGTTTGACACGTCTTTTCAATTTTTGTTTTTAACCCGCCCAAGCTTAACATATTGACCACAGATGGCGCGTCAGTGACTTAATTTGATGGTTGCTTGTGTTTAATTATTTTGTTTCAAATAATTCAAATAAATACATCAGAGTTTCTTTCCAGTACCAAGGCCATTTTAATATTTCGAACTAAGCAATTCTCCATGAATATCTAGAAAAGTATTTAAAATGGAAAAATTCAGAAAAAAGGCTAGGATTAAAAACATCTTGAAGGTGCAGTTCCGAAGGACCAAAATCTAGAGAGAAAAAAAAAACAGAAATAATAGTTATGTTTCGACACAATGCTCCAATTCTAGAGCACAATAATTAAACAAGATAGAAGTGAATATAGAGTCCGTTAAGTGATTGTCTAAACATACGAAACAGTTGTTGAAATTTTTTCTCAGATGCATGAATGTATTGGGTTGGATTGGAGTGCTTGAGTGATTGCGGTGAAAGATTTTGAGGCAGGGATTGCTGAGGTTTAAGTCGAAAAATTGTAAATTAAAATTTACCCTTCGCAGTATTCTTGTTAAAGGTTCGTTGCCATGAAGGGGCGACTATTTTTCAGTTTAAGACGGTTAGTGTTCAGAAAAATAGAATCGTAAAGAGTCTTGGAGTCAACGGAACCGGAAAATAGTCGATGAAAGACCAGAATCTTGGTTATTTGTCTGGGTTTCGTAGTGTACTCAGTTTAATTAATTGATGGTGATTTTGATGGGGAGGCAATCAAAAAATAATTTCAGGGAAGACCGCGAAGAGCAAATCTAAAGAAACGACGTTGAATGATCTCGATGTTATAGAGTTATGAATTTGTTGGTATGGTGACAATACCTGGCAGGCGTATTCAAGAGTATGTGATGCAGGGATCTTGTGACGGAAGGCTTGAAGAAGTCCACATCCACGTCCACTACTGTCGGTGTGTGCCAAGAAGTTGAGCTCTTGGAGAATTGTGAATCGAATCCAAGTTGATACCTATGAGTTGATAATAGTGAAAGTAGAGAAGAATATTTAGTTCTAAGCAGTTTTTGATGCACCAGTCTTAGAAACTGTTGAGATCAAGCTGAATAAGGGATGTGTCATAAGGCGAAGATATTGTCTTCAAGAACTTTGTTAGTACCTATATCATCAGCGTAGAGTGAATTATGGGAATATTTGAATACCATTTGAAAATCGTTAAAAGTAAAAATGAAAAGAAGAGGACTGAAGTGGCTGCCTTGGGGGACCTCTGAGGCAGATATAAAAATGGATTTGAGAGAGCAGATTGAGGTTTCAAAGAGGTTTAAAGGGGTATACCAAAAAAGCAATATGAAAAAATGTTCAAAGAAGTCTAAGAACTTGATAAAGGTTTGAGAACTCTTTAATTTTTGATATTTTGCTTGAGTGGGGAAGAAGACAGGGGACACCAATCAGTAGATTTTTTCTATGTGCCCCCTATACCACTTGATTTCTGGATTATCAAAAATATGCACTGAAGTTGGCTTATCCATCACATTGTCCAGCTCCCTTAAGAGCAGTGTCCGAAGGTTGCCTTTCTTGTCCACGATAAGCTAGGCTAATAAGGGTGAGGGATATGATAGTTGTATACGATCGTCCAGTATATTTACTGACCCTCCCGTTACAAAGCACGGTCAAAAATAAGCCGAAAGCGGTTTCGGTATACATTTTTACCTGCCTTTATCGTATTGCATATACATACACGACCTATCGTTGGAAATATATTTTAGACAGGGAGTATACACTATTTATATTTCTTGTAGGACAGGAAATCTCAGCTCAAACTAACTCAAAAATGAACAAATAAAAAAACTAAAATAAAAAGAGAATAAGTTGGTTTTCACACAAGTTTACACGACGTGTCAGATGAAAAACCACCATTTACACTTAAACCAATTCTATATACCAACTAAAAGCCAATGTGACGTGACTAGTGATCAAAAAAATTGAGAATGGCTTAAAGTAAGTCCTTTCAAGGATATTTTTTTTTTTTTTTTAAATCAAAAACTGATAAGTCCGAATGAAAAAATACTTTTAATAAAAAAAGGGAACACTCTTACAGGGTACTTTTTGTGGTCTAGATGAAAACTGTCGACAGCGTGTATGGTATAGCAATAATGACCACTACCATCCGCCAACAGCAACAACTGTGCCAAGGAGCTTTGGTATATGTAATAGAGCGTCGTCCGCCGCCGCCATCACCGTCGTCGTGGTGTTGTTCAGCGAATAGAACGTAATGATTAGAATCATGGAAGCATGACCACAGGAAGTGTACTATCCGCATTCTAGCACACACAAAACTTGTCCAGATCCCAGATCCCAGGCAACAGCAGCAGCAATAGTAGCGAGTGGTTCTAAAGGAGAGTATCTATTATTATGGCGACGGTGATGGGCGCGCAATAACGACACAATAATAACAATAATGCAACACAACCACACCAACTATGCTCCCATCATAGCCACCGGCAACGCCCTCCACCGCCGGCCACCGCCACCACCACTGCTTTTGTCCTCTGCAACCACCTTTTACCATCATGTCCTCCCACTAACCATCACCATCATCTCCTAAACAAAGTTATCCTGAGCTGGGTTATGAAGCGATTCTCCCGATCCTTGTGGCACTTTATCCGAGGACTTTTTTTCGGCACTGGGTTTCCGGTTATGAGTGCGGGCTCGATATACAACAACAACAGCAAAGAAAAAAAAGGACAAAAAAAATTCTCATATTACCAGGATGGCGACTATTATTGTGTGTATACATTGCAACTGCTGAAAATGGCAAAAGTGTCCTTTTTTTCATCGCTTCCGTTTTATGATTATTATATATCTTATATTTCAATATATATCCTTTTTTTTTGGAAGCCGTCCGCCACTAGCGTCCGTAAAACCACACAACATTGTTGATCCTTAAATAGGAATTTAAGCGATGCGTCATGGGATTTTCGGAATCGGACGTTGTGGATTTGCGGCAAAAGCTGAAGAATTATTCTCGGGCAACTGGACAATGCAATTAGGCGGTCGCTTGAACTGGTATATAGAGTCATTTAAAAGCGCCGCACCGGCCGGCCGCACTGTACCGTTTATGTCTCCTCGTCGTAGTTGTGGTCCCTATTTTGTTCTTTTCGGATTTTTTTTTTTTTTATTTGTGGAAGTCCACAAAAGAAGTAGTGACGAGAGTGTGGCTTTGCAGCAAGATTGGTTAATGGTGGACAAAAATACTTATCCTTTTCGTTTCTTGGGCATGGATTTATTTTTGGCTTTTGTGTGGATTTTAGAAAATTGTTGGGCAAAGGAATTTTTTCGCCAAACTCTTTGGAGGGACTATTTTTTTTTTTTTTTCATTTTAATGATGGTATTTTGAACTTTTTAAAAATTTCCCAAGCAAGCAAGAATTTTTGTTGTTTGAATGTATTTTTCTTTGAAACTAAAGCCTGTGTGTGTTTTTAATTAATTTTTATGTTAGTTGTCTGGATTTCTTTTTTTTTAATTTTTGTACCAAAAGCCACGCGCTGGTGCCGTTGATTGATGTCGTTAAAGTTTTTTTTTGCTTGTTTTGGGATTAAACTGAAAAGTTAAAAAGTTTTTTTTTCGATCTATGAGTGTAAATTTTCTGTCTTCTAAGTTTTCTATTTCATCAGTATGATCTTTTAGAAGAGAAAAAAACGCCCCGATGATGTTAGAAATTTCATTAAAGTTTTCTTATGAAAACAACAAACTTTGATGTTTTATTGTTGTTGTGTCTTGAATTTGGGAAGTTCCACTCAGAATGTATCTATGAAATGAGTTTAATTGTGGCCTTTAGCTGTTTACTTTCGAAATACAAACGTATAGTTGATTTTTTTTTTTTTTTTTTGTGTAAATAGTTAAAATTTATATTCAAAGCAGTTGCAGACAGCATCCCTGGAGCAGTTAGTCCTTGTTATTTAATAAACCAATAAACAATTAAATAACATGAAAAGATAGAAAGTTTTGGTTGTAGGTTCGGATGAAATCTATGTTTTTTTTTTCAGATGAGACTAGATTAAATGATATAAAAAGCACAACAAGGTCGCTTTTTCTTTTGCTTAAAGGTGTGTATTTTGGAGCAGTTTTTTTTTTTTGAACATTTAAAAAAATTAAATACAATTAAAACCATCGTAGCATTGAAGATTTTCATTTAAAATCTAAGTAGGATTTAAATACTGTTTCCCTCATGAATATGTTAAAAAAAAGTTCGATGAAGCAGTTTTTTTATGAAACATTTTTCTAAATAAACTTAAAAAGACATTTGTTTCTATTGTAATGCAAAATTGTGAAAAAAATGCCTACCTGTTTTTAATATAAGGGATTCTAAAACTTATTTATTTTATTAAAATTGGTAAAGCCGTTTTCGAGGAAACCGGAATTTTAAAAAAGTGTTTTCAATTGGTGCGGGTAGATTTTGGTGGCTATATTCAACGGCATGTGGGAGAACTCGGTTTTTCTCAAGATTCAACTTGGCGAATAAAGCGTCAAGACTGGGGCTACAATGGGACATGATCTAACTAACCCATAGGTACTCAAAGTCCATAACCAAAGACAAAACCCAATTTTGGCCGAAAAATCACCGTATTTTTTGCCATATTATACATATTACAGAAACCTACACTTGGTTCACCAAGTTATGATGCATCCTCAAAAAGTTAGCGTTTGGCCGATGGTGCGTTCTTTTTCGAAAACGATGTAAATAAAACCCACATTGAAGCATGTGGAATAAGACGATATTTAGTTACAGCTGGACGGTGCTATATGTGCCAAAACAAAAATATAGCAGTTCTCCGAAAGATACTGTTTTATTAAACTATCTGTATCGAATCGCATGAGTCCTGGTAACTCTGCATTCGATGGTCACATATGTATAAGAAGGTAAAACAAAACGTAAATAAAACTTAACGTAAGAACTTAACGAAAGAGTGCTTGTTCTGCGAACAAGCACGAGTGAGAGTTAGTCTTAAGCAGGATTTTGAACTGTGAAGGAATAAATGTGCTAAGTGGTTTTTTTATAATATTTTTTCCACTCTAAATTATCGGGTTTTATTTCTTTCCACATATTTATTAATTGATCTCGATTATACAGTCCATTTGAGCTACGATACACTATCCTTAAAAAAAAAAACAAAAAATCAATATAGGGTTTACCTGCAAACATCCATCTATAAATTTTTTTTATAGCTTTTTGTCAAAAAAAAAGTTTGGAGAAGAATAAAGTTCTAGATTTTTACTTGCGATTATAGATACTATAAGGCAAGTTATGCATTCGTAAAAAAAATTTTTTTTTGGACAATCAAACCTGACATTAATATGATAAAGAAGTCTAAAAAAGTAAGTCTGACAATTCTGTATGTCTGTCTGGTCTGTCCATATGTCTGCCTGTCTGGTTAAACCGCTAGATCGATTTGCTTCAAACTTGGTACATAGTTTTATTATGACGTTCATTCTAGCTGTAAAACTAACGGTATACTTGCCATACGATATTTAGTGAAAAATTAATTTTTCTCAAAAACAGCTTATATGCGATTTTGATAAAACTTTCTGAACAGTGTTTTCTGTGCAAACTTTATGTTTTGGTTGGAATAGATTTTTCAGGAAAAGTCTTCTAACGGTACCTCCCATGGGACCAGTTTTTTTAAATCAGATTTTTTCGTAAGCCACTAGACGAATTTCGATGAATTTTTTAATGTTGGAAGCCCTTTTATAAATACATATATGAATTTTTAATTTTTTAAATTTTTAAAAAAAGTTTTGTATTTAAAAAAAAAAATTAATTCTTTTTTATTTTTGGTTTTTTCCAAAAACGGCTAAATCTATTTTTAAAATTTTATTTATTTGATAAAAATAAAAATTAAAATTCTTAAAAGTAAACAAATCCGATGGCTTACTTCATTTTTTCCAAAAAAACGATTTAACAAGTGATTTTTAAGTGATCAATAAAATTTTATATCTTTTTTTCCCTGCTTTTTTTTCTCAAAATCTTAAAATCCAAGACCACTGTCACACATTATAGCAAGTTCGTCCGACCCAGTCGTGCACTTTATTTTTGGCAGCAGACCTTACAAAAGCCTTCATATTTTTACCATTTATCATCACAATTGCTATAGCTGGATTGATATCTCGCAAAGAGGATGGGCCATGGAATCACAGACATTAGGTTTAGGACAATAAAATGACAAAATAATGGCAAAATTATGACATAGAATGACAAAATTCAAAATTATGATTTTTTTTTTTGGATACATACTAAGAAAATTAATGGTGGATAAGTTCTTTGTAATCCAGTTGAAAAATGAAGCTTTTGTCACTCTTCAAATTTAAACGAATGTCCTTATATTGTATTGTCATTTTTTTACTTATCATATTAATGGCCTAAGATCCGTCATTTTAATTTTGGTTTAATGGCTGACAACTTTGCAGTTAATTAAAACTAAGTTTGTTTTTATTACTGGGCAGGGCATTGCATTAATACTACTCCAATAAAAAATTTCATCGCACTGGAAATGTTTCCATTCGATAATCACAAGAATAAACACAATCGGTGAAAGGATATCACCCTGTTGCACTCCATGTCTTGAAAATACCCTATGCACAACTAATCTTTTATATTAGCAACATTCTTATTTAGGATGCTTCTAGAACCAAGCCATCTTCAGATAACGTTGCGATCACTGTCATCAGCGATTGATACTTCGATCATTGTTTAAAGCTTCTTCACATGATTTCGATGTGCAAGCCCCAGTTGGTGCCTTTTAAGCGTAGGCTTGAGTCTGGATATCCTGTCATGAATAATAGTTTGCAATCAACTTGGCGAACACTGACAAAATGGTTATACCACCATACCACAATATTTATTCTTATTGTTGTAATAAAATTAAAAATAGGAAATAAATGAGGTAAACAATAATTAAGTTTTGCGAGGAAAAAATTCTCGAAATTATTAAGTTTAAATAAGAACACAAAAATGATTATGACAAAAAAAATCCATAAATCTCCTCGAAACAACCAAGTCACTGATAACTCTCACTGCTACCCCCTGCGAATCTATTGTCTCGTTAACACTGCATTTCTACACATGAATGTCGGAATCCGTGCAACAAAGCTTCAACGTTTTATCTCCACGAAGCAGCGTAAGCCATCATTATCACAAAAATAAAAATAAAACAAACACAAAACTCTACATGGAATGTCAAACAGCAGTCAAAAATATAAATATTTCAAAATATGTACTCAAAAAAATACTTTTTCCCCCGTTTGTTTCAAATAAAAGAACGCCAGAAAATTTAAAAAAAAAAAAAAAACTACAGTAATGAATTATACACTACAATAAACCCACAAAACAAAAACAGGACGAAATTCCAAATGGGATAAAACAAAAAACCGAAAAATTCCCGGCATTAATTAAATAGAAAGGACATCACGGATATAACGTTATATAGCAACAATTTTGATTCATAGATTTTTCCTCGGATATAAAACAAAAGAACAAAATTGCAAAACTAAACAAATAAAACAACAAAATATTTTACTCCATGTTTGTATACATCGGGATTCTGGATTCAGGATTCTAGAATGAACAACGATGAACAACATACAATGCAAACATTTTTATATCCGGATCCGTAATCCGAATGGGTATTGCAAAAATTCCCTGTTTTGATTAATATTGTTAGGGGTTTTTTTTTCTATTATCTCCTTTTTTTAATAGTTTTTTTTTAGTATTTTTGTTTGAAAGGATTATTTATTATTGCGATTGCCATTGCACATGTTCTTCATGTTCTCCTATAAACCATGAGATGGTTTTGTACATTCTCATACACTCGTATACTGTGTAGGAAAAGTTAATTAAAATTATCCTTTCCTTTTTGTGATGCTGTAGTAGCGGTATAATAGCGGTAGAATAGTGGTTTTTGGATGCGACACAGATTGTACTAGATGCGGCTGTAAATTTTCGCACACCATTTGGTGGATCTGCTAGGAAAATATAGCGGCAAGACAATCAATCTTGCCAGAAGGAGAAAATTAATTGAGCCATCGTTTTGGCAATGGATGGGTTTCCTTAGGGCTTAGCTAAAGGATAAACCGAAGAGATGTGTGAACAAAATGACGTGCGGTTTTATTAATTGTTTGGGTTTTATGAACGAACAGCCGAAAGTGCTGCGGCCATGTTGCCTTCCTATACCTATATGCGGAAATTGAAAAATGGAGAGAAATGAAGTAACAGAATTTTTAACCATAAAAAAATATTATTTCAGTTACTTGGAGAGGACTAAGTAATGGAAGTGGCTTTAAACTGAAGTGCAGATAAATATTTTTTTTTGATGAGAAATGGATGCTTTGAGCGATTACTGTCAAAATATTTCGAACATGATTTTCAGTCGACGTTAGAGTCCCGACACTTTTTGTTGGGTTTTCATGCGATTCCGTTTGTAAAAGTGAAATCTATCGCAGTCCAGGGTAACCACAGCCTCATATCCAAAAACTTTTGAGCATCAAAACCTCACTTTGGGTCTTGACAGCTTTCGGATCCACACACGATTTTATGACATACATTTGACTGACCACTCTTCTGGCTCTTCAAAAGTGAAAAGATTAATATATGATAGTTTGAGTGGTCCTAATCCTATCTTATAAGCCTAGTTCCGTTTCGCTCTTTTTAGCAAACAAGAACAAGAGCGATCGATGCAGCAAAAATTTTGACAGTTGTTTATTTTTTCATCTAGATCAGTGTCGACGCTCGTGATAAATCATGGATTTAAGATAATACACGCTTGTTTGACAAAGTAGATATATAAAAATTGTGTGAGTGCCGCGAAAAGAGCCAACCGCTTGAGTGAGGCGAAACTGATGCATGTGAATAGACATGGTCTAGCCAAAAGTGCATTTTGATGAAGCAGCACACTTCAACCAAAATTTAATTAAATTTTCAGTTGGCAATTTTGTTCGTAGTATATTGGTTGGTAGTCGGCAACCGAATCAAATAAGTCAAAATATGCAACTCACTGTACCTTGTGCCCTTTGTTCTTAATTACAGTTTTTCAGAATTTCTGGAGGTCCAATTTTCGATCACTCTTCAGCATTTGCTTTGAAATCGTCAGTCATGTCTTATGGCTTATGGGTTTAGACTAGCGGCTTCTCATACCTTTATAGAAAATAGTCTAGTGGTTTTAAATCGGACGTTCTTGGAGGCTAACTCAGATAAGATAAATCCCATAGTAGATGTCAAAATGGCTGTCAATGAAAACAGAGCTGCCAACTTAAAGTTCTATACACTCTTCATTTCCAGAGGTGGTCTCGGACTGACGAATCATAAAAGCAAATGTTTGAAAATGTTGAAACCGTTTATAAGAAGGGTCTTTCTATTGTTTGAAATGAACACTCATTTTATCAATAAAGTTTTACCATTTGGACGTGCAATTCAATCGTGTTACTTCCCATATTAATTTGGCAACATTAACTCAATAATAAACAACCAAATTGATAGATATCACAACAACAATATGGCCACCACAGGCCGCAAAAATCTATCCGCACCAAATGAGAAGTCCTCGTCAACTTTATACATGGAATTCTGGCTTCAAGTGATGACACTTTGGTTCCAAAAAACAACTCAGCGCCAGGCAATCAAAGAGGAAGCAATCTTGCCGCCAAATTGATTTTTTCATAGAATCTATAGAGACGTACAAGTACATACGTGCCGAGTAGAAATTACACTTGTTTTAATTATTGCAATTGATGGTAGATGGCGCTAGTTTCTATGAACATAGGTTTATTAACAGTGGAATTATTGTCCTCCTGTTCGACGCTTCTTTTGAATCGATCACGCTATGCTTGTTGCAATCTTTAAGCAGAGTTTCTATAAGAACAAAATTAAAATGTAAAAAAGCATCGTTCGCCATTTTTGTTTCGAAGTTTCGCAGGTAGGAAAAGTATCGTCAGAAGTATTGGTTTTAAAAATTGCGAACAAACATTCGATCCAAAACTGCTGTCCGGTGGTTATACCTGTGTATTTAAATCTCAATGTACGACATCCCTTCCAATAGGTTACTGTTAAAACTACTGCATACGAAGAAGTCCTTCTAAGCCTTCTTGATCTTATTGAACTTTCAAAATACAATAAAAAAAGACATTAAAATTGGTGAAAAGCTTTCCCATTTATTTAATTCTTAAATAACACTTTCATCTTTAAACTCTCCATAAAGCACTAACTGAATCATCGCCTATAGGGATTCATCCATTCTATAAAAAACCTTAAGATGTCCCTACAAACAACAGACTTCCTATGTATAGGTTATGTAAGTTAGTAAGAGTGTATTCTGTTTCATGTGTCTTATGGCTTATGCACCATGAAGATCCAGGATTATAAAATTATATGTCTACAAACTTGAAAGTATGAGATGATTAATATTTCCACAGCGTGCGAAAATATTTGTTGCGGAAAAATGTCTTAAAAATTCGATCCCCAAGGATATTTACACAAAATAAATATTTTACTCCATCCGCATGGCATTTTTGAACTTTTCCGAAAACGAAAACCACTTGGAACCACCAGCACAGAAGTAAGAGGGAAAAAAAAACACTCTTATTTATGTCAAAACGTGCGCCTTGGGGGCTGGATGGTAGCTATGATGGCCATTTAAAATTGAGGGGCCAGAATAAATTTTAATGAAAAATTTACATATACATATACATACAAAATGGTGTATTATATTCAACAGTGTTTTAAAGGGGGATGAAGATTGTGAAAGTTAAGCTCTTTTAAGTAGTAAATTAGTATTCCCAACTCTCACAAGCTTATTCAATATCCACTCTTTTGTATTAACTTTTGGTTTAGGAAGGTGGAAAGTGTGATGGCAAATATAATCTTTTCCTTTTGGTCCTTTAATTTCGGCAGGGGCATAGGCAGAAATAATTACCCTCTATATTTCTTGGCTGGCTGGAAGTTATCTGAACTGTAATAGCCACGTTTTCTTCGGATACCGTGCATCGTTTAAGACCATTTGCTTTGGAGTATTCCTTGAAAAGTGTTCTTTTTGGTGGTGTCCTTAAGATATTTGGGATTCAATCGAATCTTGGACATGAAGTTAATTAATTGATATTGTTTCCGGTTAGATACAATTCTCAGCGAGTAAATCTCCAAAGTCATCCAGAGACTGTATTCTGCGTTAAAAAAAAAACAGAAACCTTTTTGAAATCTGAAAAGTGTCAACTAACTGTCAAAAGGATCTTTGAACTGAAGAAACTTGATGCTTCTACCTTGCTCTGTGACATTATAAATTCCTAGACACGAATCTCCAAGCTCCAAAACAGTTCGAAATCGTCTTGAAAAAAAAAAAGATTAATCGAACGATCTTAGTCCATTTTTATTAGCTCTTCAACAATATTATATCTAAACCACTCGACCCTCTACTATCCCGCATAGAATGGCGATTTCGTTAAGTCCATTGAATTTTTTTGACGGGAAACTTATATTACCATAGCATGATCCAACAGGCCAAGCTAATTGAGAGATCTTGCCCGGTAAGTCGTGTCCTAAGGGTGTCTTTTCGGTCCCAATCAGATCATCATCAATCATCCAGAAGAAGAGTGATTCAAGGAAGCATCAGTTGTGCAAACCAAAACTCCTTTCATTTTTATTGAATCCTATACTGAAGAAACTGTTTTTGGAGGATGGAAAGTTCTAGAAGGAAACTTGGACACCAATTAATGGTTCATGCAGTCAAAAGACTTCTCCAGATTTATGAACACAAGATTTAATCGTGACTCATGTGACTCCATTTATGCTCCGATGGCTGCGTTAAAACTTCGGTAAATGTGGTGAGTGAACTGTGATTGCTGAAGATTGATGAGCATAATATTGATTACGTTGCTTCATTACACTTGGATTCCTTCCATCGCTGTTGAATCTGGATGTTTCCATTGTGAGTATCGGATCAGTTTTTGAAAAGACTCAGTTGTACACGCGATATCGCTAATCCTCAACATGACTTTTGGCAAACCTGCTTCTTCTTAAAAGGGTCAACAGTTAAAGAATAACATTAAATTTCGTACAATTTCTTAATTTCGTAATACTTATCGTAATCAAAACTAATACTATGCATGCAAATGTGAGTTTGTTAGTTCCTTTGTCAGGCTTTCACGCCTTAACCACTGGACTGATCTACATGAAATTTTGAACAAATATTGCCAATGATACATAGAAAAGAACATTCCTTTAAGCTTCAAAAACTGCTATCCCCGAGGGATAGACAAACTAGTTCGCAATCAAAGCTTTTGGATAAAATCTAGTTTTGAATAGGACCCTAAACAAATCTCTACATTTAATAAATCAATAAATTAACAAGAACATCAAATAACCAATAAGGTTAAGGACATACATCAATTCATCTATTTCTTCTAAATTAAACATCATATTGAATAATTCAATCTCAACATTGTTTAATATCTTTTGATCTCAATTTCGTCCTTCTTCCATTAGCACAAGCAAACATAATTAAAATCAATTATTTAGTCGACGACTAACGTGACGCCCCTATTGGATCTCTAATAAGTCCCTATTCTTCCAAAGCTCTCCACAAAAATTGAAAAAAAAATTATAATAAGGGAAAACAAAAATCCATAGCCCGCACCTCGCATCTATTAACAAATTGACCCGTTTGAACTCCCCCACCGCCACCATAGTCCAGGAGACAAGAAAAGAAAATTAAATAAAATACCCTCAATTAAATCACTGGGCTGGAAATTATTGTCACGAAATACGTGACCAGCATCCGTATCGAGTAAATTCATACAATCCCTCCCCACCATCGCACCACCATCATCCATCGAATGTATATTATTACCATACAAGTGTCAACATCACCATTATCATCATCAGCAGACTACTGCGGACTGCTCTTCATCCTTTCCATCTTCGTTATCAGCTCTATTCACATCCTTTATCATCAACAACCATGCACTCGAAATCCAATTTCTAAAATGGACGGGACGGATGTTCCTTGTATATCCCCTTTCTTGTCATCAGTGCTGGTGTCGTCCTTGATGCTTCGACATCCTTATTATTATTACTAACCATGGTTGTCCCTATCAGCTACTACTGGGATATGGGTTGGTCTCAAATTATTATCATTAAAATGGGACATTATAATTGCCAAATAATAATAACAACAACAACATGAAAGAAAATCATTGTGTCTTGTGTTTCTGTGGAAGATAGATAGGTTTGTTTGTGACATCCAAACACTTGACCTCTTGACTCTTGAGTCCTTCAAATAAGATGCAATCAATCCGAAACACATCTCTAGACAGCTATTGTGATTTTTTTTTTGTCTGTATATGTGTGTGTGTTCTTCGACATAGTTATCTAAAGTGCTTCGGTTTTGAAAGAAAAAAAAAAAAAAAATTGGGAATCAAGTTGGAAACCAAGGATCTCCCAGCAGGTGTTTTGGAATAATTCAACACAAAATAATGTCGTTTGTCTTAGAAAGTTTTTCTAAGTAGGGATATATTTTTATCAGGAGAAGCCCAAATTTTTTTTAAGGTTGGGATTAGAAGTTGACAGAGATTCTAATGAATAGTGTATGGAGATTGGATGAATCCCCAGCAGGTGCAAGTTGATTTCCCTTGAAATTATAGCACACACAAAAAATTAAAAATTTTTAGATACCAAGATGGTGTGGCAATCATATTATCCAAATAATGTGAATTTCACAGAGTAATTAAAATCAGTTTTATTTTTGTTTATAAAAAATGCATTTAAAATGTTTTGTATTTTCAAATGTTTAAGAAGACACTTTGATGGAGAGTACCTTTATGTACGAGCAAGGTTTCAAAAACCTATAAAATTGAAAATCTATTTTTAGATTGAGAATCAAAAAGAAATTGTGAAAAATTGACAAATCCTCTAAGTCTTCTTGGAAAATGTTCTTTCCGCTGAATGAAAACGCACTCAACGAAATAATTGTTTTATCAAATTAACTTCAAATAACATCGTTTGATTGCAAAGATTGTATCTAAGATTTATGATATTTTCCTATATTTAATTGAAAGAAAATACATTACATTGTCTTATGTACCTACATATCAGTGCCAATGGTTTGTATTACATTTAATGCAACCTTGGCAGCAAGAATACATGCATGCCTCATAATATTTCTTCAGTTAAGAATTCTTGTTTATAGTATTCGAATACCCCACGTTGGGTGCCATTTAAATTTTGGTACTATTTCGCTGATATAAAAGAATTATTGATCATAAATTACATACAAATTTGTGCTGTATGCTTCAACAAAGACAATATCTGTCTCATAATAATTTCAAAGATTCTGAAGATGGTATCGTATCTGATTGTTTCGCGCCAGTTTAATATTGGTGTATCACATTTATGTTCAACGATTTTGAAATAATTTATTTTATGTTGAATCTGTAAGCGATTTACGTTCTTATGATAGTATAAGGATTTGTAAGGCTTGCTTAGAACTTAAATTCCTCGTGTTGGGCGCCATTTTATTGTTTTATTATTTCGTAAATCTATTTAATTGGACTTTCAAGTTTTTGTCTACTTAACTTAAAACTTAAGCTGGAAGTCCAATAATTGCTTAAAAATAGAAGTTTAAGGAGTACTAATAAGTCTCGCCTAATCCTGATCAAAATGCTTTTGTCATCCATTTTTGTATTTTTTTTTTTTTTTTTTTTTTTTTTTGTGGTGGCTAGTTTTTGGCCGCAAACTTCTTTTCACAGAGTTATTGATGAATTCTTAAATGAAATGTTCTTAAAGCAAAAAAATACATTTCGCTTGCTGAAGAGTTTCATATTTTTTTGTTCTTCGTTTAAGGACAAGTTTCAAATTGTTTGCAAAAAGTAAAAAAGAAACAAGAAACTTGAAGAATTTATTTACAAAACAAATGAAATTAAATGTTTATATTAATTTTCATATTCATAATCTATTTCTGGGGAAAGCCAAGAAAACCGAAACCCAAAATGATTCCAGTTTGTTGTTACAATTCCAAGTAAACTTTATGTTGTCAAAGTACACAAATCATAAGTTCAGATAGTTATTCTTTTAAATTGGCGAAATCCCTGCACCCTGCGCAAATTTCATATGTGCTCCATTCTTTTGGCCTGTTTTCCCGGTTAATTTAAAAAACTTTAGGAAAAGTTAATTTATAACTACCAAACCGTCTCTTCTTTCCAAAGTTATGGGGACGCTTACAGCCATCATCTCAAGAAATATCCGTTGCAACAAAAACTGCTTAACAAAAAGCAGTGCAGTTTTTGAATCAATCTTACTGAAAGAAATGACACCAATCCTAAAAATTTTTTTTTTTGAAAAAGGAAGATTATTTCGCTTTATATTCCGAAAATTTACTTGACGCATAAGCGAAGTCGGAGCCAAGTGGGCTACTCTCTCAACCATTTATGAGAGTGAGTTTATATTCTGCAGGACTGGAAGGGACCTACATTTTAACGTCGAATTTGAACAACTTGTAGAGATGCACTCTTATTTACTAGACAGTGCCGGTAATACACTAAGGTGGAGTCAAGTATCAAAACCCGGCACCTTGGTAGTAGCTGTCCCCACTAAATATTTCAATAATGTGATGAGATTCTTGACTTTCTCTTGTGACATTCCTTCGTTTTCGTCTACCATAGCCATACTTTCACTTCATTGACTATTCCTCGAACTAGATTTCTGGCTCCAACACATTTCATTAGAATGTTAACGGTTACCAGATGAGTGTGACTCCGAGCGATAAATAGCATACAATTTGTGCCCGTGAATTTAGCATAACGTGCACTGATCCGTAGTTGAACCTCTTCCTCGACCGTCACCCGTCAAAAGAAATGCCTGTACTTATCATACAGGAACCTTCCCGTAAGCCACGGTTTCAGCCTTTTTAAGAACACTGATCCGTAGTTGAACCTCTTCCTGGACCGTCACTCTTCAAAAAAAATTACTGTACTTATCACGCAGGAACCTCTCCGTTAGCCACGGTCGCAGCATTTTAAAGTTTGACTTTCAATTTAAAAGTGTTGACTTTGAAACTTCAAAAGCATGATGCACAGAAATACACAGCTTGCTGTGTGCGCCCAATTTTCTTTCTTATTTTGATAAATGACAATTTCAACTTGTAAAACTTCTAATTCCCCTAATTGTCTGCTTATAACCGTGCCAGGTTTTGTGTCTTATCGGTACTCCATATCTCTCTTTGAACGTTGTGTTTAAAGCAAATGTTTGAAGCCAAGCAAATTGTCTACTCTACTCGAAGGTTCCTTCGGATACATTGTTTTTTCATTAGCCGTGCTACACGAATGTGAAAGCTTTAAACAACTACCTAGCTTTCCTTAACGCTGTTCTCAAATATGAAGACATTAGTCTGAACCCTTCGATATACAAAAACAATATCCTTGTCCCCTTCTGATCTGGCTACAAGTTACAAAGCGTTTATACGCCTTAAACTCGAGTACAACTCCCATCTCTGGGCAGGTGCTTCTCAAACTGTTCTACACCTGCTCGACAGTGTTCAGAAAAAGCATTGAAATTGATAGCAGAGAGAAGCATTATCAAAACATTTCCATCACTCGAACATCGTCGAAATGTTTCATGTCTTTCCTTATTTTACAGGTTCTTTTACAAAAAATGCTCACTCGATGTAGCCAGCTGCGTTCCACACCTTGAAAGCTCATCAGTTCACACTTGTGCTCAATCTCGGACGTACCGTGAAATATAGGCATTCTTTCTTTAGCCGTACAACACGAATGTGGAATGAATTGCCTCTTACAATTTCCCCTTGCTTTTTTGATCTTCAAACATTCAAGACCAATGTTCATCGACACCTCCTTTCCCTTCGTTCCTTCAGTTTTGATCAACAATTTTTTAAGTTTTTTTCTAACTCAACAAAGGTTAATCAAAAATATCTATTTCTGTTGAAATTCACCTTTGCAATGGTATCCCAATATAAGACAAAAAATCACCCTTATGGACTGTGGATATTAATATTTTGCTTATGTTCTCCAAAAACAACCTCAAAAATACAAATTTCAATCTCTAGATAAATATTATGTGAACTCTCATGAATATCCAAGCAACACTGTAAAACTTTTTTTTCTAAAAAAAAACACTAAGTTTGTCGTTCCATTTTTTAGCTTGTTGATTCATTTAAAAAGAAAAAAAAATAGAAGTTAAATCGATGATAAAGATAGGAGGAGGAGAAGTGCGTTTTAAAAACCAGAACGTATCAGAGTATCTATTTATGTATCTTTCATCACTTTATCTGACACATGATATTTTGATGTTTAGTACAGAAATGGTCGATTGGACAGGGAAGAAGAGCAAGGAAGACATATGATGAGTGATTCGGAAATGGTGCGATGATGATAACTTTTTCCACTTGGTAAAGTTTTCATGTGAACGAAGTCAGATGAAAAGTTTTATAAATTTTTTTTTTTTTTTTGTAACTTTGAAATTTATCGAAACATGAACATGAAGTCAATGATGACAGAGTATAGAAACATTATTTTTTTTGGATTGATTTTAGAAGCTCATAATATTTTTCTTGATTTTTTTGTGTGTCAGAAGTGACCATAGAGCGAAACAAAAAAAAATTGTTTTCATCATTTTGTGTTTAACAAGTATTTCTTGACTTGAAATTTATTAAGTGGAAATTATATCTATTGAATTGAAAATTAATGGAATTGTTCAAACAATAGAACAAAGGTTTTATAGACTGAATGCGTATGAATTCCTTTGAGTGGAAAGTCTACATTGTTCTATTATATGCATTGGGAATTCCCTAAAATGGCAAGATGATGGCGTACGACGACGCTGAGTTTTGAAGTGAAAATTCCAGGTGACCGCACCGGAAAATTCAATATGAAGTGTTTAACTAAGGAGTTAGCAAGATTTAAAGAATTTCACGATGATAAATTAGGATTTAATCGTGCATATTTGATTTTATAAAACACATCAACTTTTTCAAGGATTCACATAATAAGGAATTTTTTTATAACTACATATATTTTTATTGTTTAATTTTTTTTAGCTTGAGTGTCCTTAGACAGATTAACGCCTGTGTGTTTTATCGCTGATATCACGAAGTTTTTCATGAGTTCATGTTTAGCATGAAATCCTTTTGGTGTCTTGTCCGACCATGTTTAAAACAGTTTGAAAGGAAAAAAACCAGAACGCAAAATAAATCAAAATTCAGTCCCTAACAGTAGAAATTCAATAAATCAATGAAATGTGGTGGACCATTTGTTCTCAAGGTTTTATTTTGTTGTTGTAAATCTTCAATTAAGTAACCCCAACTCATTGATCTGTTAAGTTATGGGACAGGTAAAGTGATTTATATCCTGAAAAGAGGAAAGTTAAGTAAACACCGAGATTTTTTGTATCCGGGGAAGTTATTTCATGTCAAGGGCTAACCAAACAAAAACTCACAGTAAAGATCATACACCAACTCATCTGTGCAATATGCCTGACGAATGGAACCTCCTCAGCATATTGTGCCCTTTTCACAAGAACTCCAAAACTTTTTTTCTGTGTGAACATCTGAACGCCTTTTGCGCATGAACTGATTGGCCCTAATTGTTGTGGTTTCAGGCAAGGTAATCTACCAAATATTTAAACTCCGACAGATTTAAGAAAAGTCCCAAGAATTTCAGATGGATGCCCGCCACATTTCGCCTATGACAGCGTGAATAGCAAAGTGCTACTCTGCATGAGCACAATGGTGTAGTTTCAGCAGTAGTACGTAGTACTGTGAAAGTAAATGTCAAAAAAGTAGCTAATATCCCCATAGACATAATGCACATGGATGAAATCCACACCTAAACAATCGCGTGCGCGATTTAATCGCAAGATTCACTACTTGAACATATTTGTTTTGGTGATATTGGTTTGTTGATTTTCGGCTTGTAGATTTTCTCTTTGTTGATTTCCGGGCTGGGGATTTTACTGTGGGGATGGGGATTCCCGTTTGGGGCTTATGTTTTGGGTCAAACGTTACCAATTTGGTAAAAACAATTTTAAGGAAAACATTTTAAATGCGACAAAAAATTTCTTGAGGAGCCGGACAACTTCGGGTGTCATGTTTTTTTTTTTGTCCTCTAGTTTTTATTGATTTGTTTTAGGAAGTTAAAAAGTATAACATTAAAGTGACGTCATGCGAATCTTAGCTTGCTATATTTTTTAGAATTAATACAATTGTTTTGCATGGAAAATAATCCATCAATTTGGAACCATTCAGTTAAGTAGATTAATAAAAAATTTATTTTTTAAGATACAGAAGAAGAAAGCCGAACCAAATCATCAAAATTGATTGCAATATGTCAAAAATATGTATTAAAAAAAATCCTTCTTCTTTTTTTCCAGTGACTAAATTTATTCGTATTGGAATTGCTGACAAGAACGATAACCCACCTTACTTTGACAAATCCCTTTACGAGGCGGAAGTCGATGAAAATGAAGACATCCAACATACCGTTCTTACAGTTACCGCCAAAGATCACGATGAGTGTAAGTATAAAATCAATTATCCTAATGGCATACTTACAAATATTTGAATCCTCTTTCCCCCTTCCAAAAAAAGGATATAATGTATTTTTCTTTTTTTTACCAAAGTATGTTATTTTATGTATCAGAAAAAAAAGGAAACTGTTTATGTTGATACCTTGGTGCGTATGATAGATCAAAGGGCTTTGTGGTTCACAAATGAGAGTGCAATAAATGTGTTACATTAGTTTGGTTTCCTTTGATGCTACAAATGCTTTGCTCCTTGAGCCATGGGATTTATATATGATTTTTTTGTTTGTTTTGAAATATGTGAATGTGACCTATATACCATCACCATCATAAGTAGCAACAAGAGTATACTTAATTTATAGTTCACTTGCTTAAAATAATAATTATAATAATTTTCTACGCCAATTTATATGAATTAAAGTCCTTCGGGACTCTCGGGAATGATGCTTGGAATTTATTTAAGTTGTAAAGTAACATATTTTTCATGTGATTTCACTCAATTTGATAGGAAATGACACAATTTTCGGTTCCATGTGAATTAACAGGAACAGTAGGTATAGGTAAGGCGTTTTGGTGACACAAACACAGTAACATACGCTCCTTTTTCTTGTAGATTTTAATTAAAACTTAACAGAATATCATGACAATATGAGAACTAATTAAAGGAGGGCGTGTCAGTGTATGTGTCAGTCAGTCAGGATGTCTTATTCAACATCAACATATCTCGAGTTGGGAGTTGTGTGTAATTTTGAATTTGAAATACACAGTTTGGGAGGAAATTAAGTAAATGTTCGGGGATTTATTAAATTTTAGAGACTGAATTTTGCGAGAATCAAAAGGAAGTAACATGGATTTAATTTTGTCTTTATATTTGGTTCACGCTGAAAAGTTTAACACAAAAATGCTATGTGTGTAAAGAATTATATAGATTGGCTTGTGATTTCAGATGACACGTTTAAAAATGTGTTTTCGCATATAGCTTTTTGTAAGGCAAGTTCTAAGAACTCTTAAGCTTTGGTGTCCTGAAATAGATAAATCCTTCTTATTTTGTTGTGATAATAATAAAAACAACTTTTTTGAGTATTCTAGAAATAAAATATTCCAGATAGACTTATTTGGATTAATGTGGCCAATCACTAACCATTTCCTTAGATGATTCAAGCATTTAGAAAAGAGACGGCTAATATGGCCCACCGAGTGTTAAATAAATACTTTTAACTGTTCCATCAAAACACTGTCTTTTTATACTTTTCTTTAAAAAAAATGGAAACAAAATGGACCTTTAAATTCCATGCTAAAACCGTTCTGACACTTGGCACGTGTCTATTGGTATCCATGCAGACAAGGTTCTTTCATGGCATGAAACTATCCTTAAAATTTAAGAAACTTGATCCCAATGGTATTTAAATTTTGATGTTTTGGGTAAGATTTTCCACTTTTGGTGTACATATCAGTATCCCACACCAGACTTCAAAAACAACGGTGTCTTGGTCAGTAAGGAAGCGCACTTTATGTGGTTCCAAACAAAATTCTGCGAGATTTGCGAAGCTACAAATACAAACCCAGAAGTTTTTGCTTGGTTTAAACAAATTTCTGAACAAATTGTAATGCCCTTAATAAAAATCAAAATAAATGCCTCAAACACAATTCTGGACCTTTTGAATAGTACCTATGAAAAGTTTTTGGTAAGTGTTCCAGATGACATCTGCATCTGCTAAGGAAAGCGAGTAGAGCTTGGAGTCAAATGTTACTCATAAATCTTTAATTTTAATAGTTCTCTAAGAAATTTTCCTAGAGATGAACTCAATGAAGTGATTTGTAACGTTTCAGGCAGTTTGACTCAAACCAGTGCGGTAAATTATTCAAATTCATTTTGAAGTTTAAGGCTCGTATTCGTTTGTAACTTAAATGGTCGACAATATCTATAGTATCTTTTAATATAAACAGTAAGGGACCAAGTTGACTGCCCTGTGGAACACCTAAATTACATCTTACCGGTCTTAAAGTTTAATGTTCACTTTTTGCACTCTTCGAACTAGAAACGAAGCTGTTAATGCTAACCAGTTTGTTCACGTTATCCATTTTTTTTTTTATCAAATAAAGAACATACACTGAGACAATTGTATTGTTAAAAATATGAGACATTTATTTAATTTTGTTTTTATTTTTCAACATTTTCTGCTCTGCCTTTTAGGGTTTTTTTTTTAAATCAATACATTTATATACTCCGTTGTATTAGCTTCAGCCTATTCTATTCCTTTATCAAAAAATGGGTGTTCAACCGACAACCGGCAACCCGCAGTGGGGTGTTCACGTATTCAGTTGTTCATGCTACCGAGGCACCACTGTGAACGTTTGATGATAAATGACTTCTTTTCGAAACAGCCTTTTACTTACTAAAACTAATTTTTTGTTAGCTCGTACAGACAGATTGAAATGATCAAGGATACACTTGCCTTTTTTGTATCTCTTCAAAAATCTTGCAGCAATTTTATATTTGGAAGCATCTAGATAATATTTGAGTCTAAGTGAATAGTGGGGATTATTTCAAAACTAAACGATACCAAACTGACATCGTAATATGCAACTCTGAGCTAAACGCCCTCGATTTCATCTTTTGACGAGGCCATCATCGTTTAAATGATGCACTTCCTGTTTATAATACCCTTAATATTTTTAATTAAAATAAAAAATTAAAAACTCTTACTTTAATTCATAACTGTCATCAATTTTGTGTGAATGTCACGTCACGTAGCCCTCCAAATAAATCAGCAACCATTTTCCTTTTTTTTGTATTAAAAATTGTATCCATATCCCACCCCCCTCCCACCCCCTTAATCCTCTATTATATATCATTTTAATATTTTTATATTTTTTTTCTCCCATTTTTAGCCTCGCGTATTCGATACGAGATCACAAGCGGTAACATAGGTGGTGCTTTTGCTGTAAAAAATATGACGGGTGCCATTTATGTCGCTGGCGCCCTTGACTACGAAACAAGACGACGGGTAAGTCCCTGTATTTTCATTTGATTTTGTTTTCTGTTTTTTTTTTTTTATTATTTTATTATTATTATTATTTGATGACACTTCCATAACGAATAACTCTGTACACGGTTAATAAAGGTGCCAAAACCGACCAATATTTCATTTCGATACACAAAAGAAAGAACATTCAAAGAATAACAACGAAACGACAGGACACACGACGGACGAACGGACGCGATGGTAATGGATAGTGCTTTTGAATAAAATATTCGAATGTCCTGCTGAGCCCGAAAGGTATCTATCTAGTAAAGAGAACCAACACAACAAAAAGAAGAAAAAAGGAATTAAATTGCTTTTCATTTATAATATTTATTTCATCCTTTGCAACAACTACCCACCGCTTAAAATATAAATGAAAGCAGACAATCACCATTTTGAATTCGAACACAATAGAAAAGCTGAAGAACTCTCATCAATCCTCAAAAGGACATTCAAACGTTTTTATTCATATATAAAAACATGTATGTACGAGTAGGTTCGTGCGGCTGTAATGACTTCATTTAAATCCAGTGGGCGAACTATAGCAACGCCAAAAAATAAAATACTGCTGTTCCATTGTTCGCTAAAAAGTATTAAGGACATCGTCAATTTGAAATTCGTTGAGGCATACAAACTCGAAAAAAAGTGAAAACCAAAAAAAAAAGAGGACCACACTGAACTATTGGGAAAGTGTATGTGACAAAAAGGAAAAGACCTAACCATCAGCAATGAACGATATTATACACTCGAACATATAGGACATAACTCAAGGATAATCACAATTTTGCACTCTTTTCTGCTTTGAACAGATACTAATTGCTGTGGCTTTTGTTCGGCTATAGTAGTAGTTAGTGGATTCTTAAAAATGGTTAAACTGAAAGTGAATGACAAGGACGATCGTGTAGATGTACCCATGGGAAAAAAAATCATCACTTTCTATTGAACTTTGAGAATTTGCAAAAACCCATTCAGCACAAAGACACCGATTAACCAAACTCACTTGGAGTGCATTTTGTTTGTAGATGGAGTTGCGGCTTGAAAAGTCCTTTGAAGGAATTAAGTGCACTTTTTGTAATGAGCTTGAATGGAGATTTTGTATCTTCTATAATTGGAACCAATTTAATTGATGGAGCAACAAACATTCTAAATTCCATTAGCTAGAGAGCCAATTATTTAATTTTAATGGTTTATTAAAGTAAAGAAGATTCGTTTTATTCTCGAGCTGACATATTTTTATAGTATTTTGGTTTTTGACTATCTCTACACAAGTGATTATTACTGGTATTACAAGTCAGTTTTCAAAACAGGGGTTTTCTCAAAACCGCCGAATGTATAGTTACTTCTCAACAGTTAATAGAATTTTCAATAGATCCATAATGGAAGTCATTATAAAAGACATAGGTTCTTAAGGCGTCCACAAACTTATTGCAAAGTTTTTGTTATAAAATTTGGTAGTGATGATAGTTTGGGTAAAATGATCAAAATATTTGATTTGGTGTCAATTCTAGAATCACTCTATCGCTTTCAGAATTAGAGCACAATATAGTCTCTTCCATTCACCACTACACTTTTAATTGAGCCCATTGATTAGCAATACCTAATAATGTTTTCCAGAGTCTTTCAATTGAAAATATTTTATCAGAATTAAGCACAGTTTAATTACAACATCCAACAAATCTGCAATTAAAATTGCTCCAAAATTTATCTTAGGATCAGTATTCTTCTGGATTGAAAAATACGTTTCTGGATTTGTGAGTTAAAGATTAAAGAATCCTATACTATAACTTTATAAAATTTACTTAATCGATGATAAAGCATTCCAAAATGTTTTGTATGTTAAGATCAGCTCTGCATCCAAGTCGAACATTTTCATCATCGTATCCATATTCCCCATTTATGGAATAGAGGTCTACCGTATACTATGCTCCAAGATGTCAAACGTTTCTAATACTCTTGTTGGAAATATTAGACCATTAGACGAATTTAATTTGTGTATGAAAATAAGACGGACAAAAGATGGAATGCTTAAATTATTTTTTATCGTTTTTCAACTGATACTTTTTACTCTAATCTTGTTTTAAACTTTTCATCCGGAATTTCTTACCAATTCTGAAATCCAATCATTTTTCGGCAGTTTTTTTTTTTTTTTTTTGTATCAGTGATCAGTTTATTTTGATGTCATACATTCGCATTCCGTTTGACACATCGCCACCGTCGAATCATACAAATATTTTGTTTCATTCAATAGTGCTGTGATTTTCAGAATAGCCAAAGGTACCGTGAATATTTGTATGCACAGAACACATTGCTTTGATCGATAAGCCAGAAAATCTGAAATATTTTCCAATACTGCTCCTATTTAATAATTTTTTTCAATGATATCTATACGAAAAAATTGTGAAGAACAACACATCGTCCCCAAGATTTGTTCAATTCAATTGTCCCAAAATTGAGTTAGGCAGCAATTAACAGATGAAAAGAGTTCAATAATTTGTGTTCACTCTTGGTGTATGTAATACTACATTTGTGATCTCTTATGTCATCATTCCTTCGTCATCATTTTCCAATAGATTGCAATAATTATGGAAGAAAATCTTTCGTTTTAATTAAAAACCAAAATCCATTTGATATTGGCATCTTATGATGTCACCGTGGCATCTTATGATGTCATTGTGGCACAAATCGAACGGGATAAAATGCAGGTTTGTCGATGGTTTTATTGGTATAGATCTGTTCTTGAGCCGTGAAAAAAAATAAAATTGTGTATCCAATAAATACTCAACTATAAATTTGGTTTATTGATTCCACTTTGGAAAGACCACCCTTAACAAGAAACATACATCAGACACCATTGTTGACATTGCAAATAACGAATTCACTTCATCCTGATGATACCATATTATCTTGAAAAGTTTTAAAATTGTTAAGATATCACACCAGTTTTTTTTTAATAAAAACAAACCTTAACCAAAACAATGAAAAACTCCGATGAAACTTAAAAGTTAGAATTCAACTAAAACAAAGGTCTAATGTAGAAAAGATATATCAAATGATCTACTCTCGTCGTCATATAAAAACAGTTGTAATCGCTATCAAAATCAAAAGAAAACTTTTGAAGTTCGATCCAAAAAAAAAAAAAACTAAGAACCAAGTCCTGGTTTCAGATATAATTTTCGGAACCCCATAATATAAAACTTTCAAATTTTGATCCACAGCTCATTTCAAGGAAACATATCTGTGTACTTCAAAAAAGAAATCCTTTTGAAACTTGAAACTAAATCAACAGTTAATTACCAGCAAAATGGATGACATAATACGTATGAGGGTTTTATATTTCTTACATCACTTTTCATTCTTAAACCCATTTTGCCATTAACTTTTCTTTTAGTTTCTTAAACATTTTTGTGAAACTTTTTCCTTAAATTAAATTTACTCAACAAAACTTTTTTCTCGTTTCTTTAAATTGTGTGTCTCTTGGACGCTGCATCAAAAAAAAAAAAAACTACGAAACTACTTTGAAAACAAAAAACGTGATGTGACTAAATCATCATCAATCATGCCGGGTCCTTCTCTACACACTACAAACTTATGATATCATCCTTATCATAGTATGAACTTCGTTTAGCTGCTTCGGATAATCTTAAGGAAAACTATACAACTGTTATAATCCATGTCAAAGATGTCAACGATAATCCACCAGTATTCGAACGGCCAACATATAGAACTCAAATAACGGAAGAAGATGACCGTAATTTACCGAAACGCGTTTTACAGGTTCATATAAAATTTAATTGCCAACAAAACGAATTATTTACGTAGAGAAAGGGAGCGCATTTTTTGTAATCGTTTGTGATCCTTGTAGAGGATTTTTATATTCGTTTGTTCATTTTGTATTGGTTTTTTTTTTTTATTGTTTTATTGCATTGTTGAAATAATCTGATTTTGATTGATGATTCACACGCTCACGATTGATTTTTACTTTTGGCCATCATATAAAAGTAGAGTCCTTATTCCGGCTTTGTGTTTTTTTAATTTGGATTTTTTTCCCGAACGTTTTTCATTATTCGGGGATTAACTCCATTTCAGTTTGATCCTTTCGAATTTGTGTATTGATCCATCCTTTATTTGATTTCTTTAAATTTTAGATTGACATTCATAATAGTTGTTTAAACCTATAAAAAAATTATTGCATGCATTTTAAATGACAAGTTCGTTTGATACAATACAAATAAATAAAGAAAGAAAACATTTTTGTGTAACTTTCTTAATAAAGAATTTAATTTAGCAAAAGCTTAATAAAAATTCAAAAAGCTTGTAACATTTTGAGCAGACTCAATTGGCGGGAGATTTGTGTGTGCTCGCTGATTTCATCATCATCAGACGTATTTAATGGGGTATTCTGTCGAATTCTGGACATGAGAACTGCACGGTGTGATAAAAGTTAATCTACTTTGGATAATCCTTTTACCATGTATACTGGTTGTCCTCGAATTTTTTTATCTGCGTGTGTGTGTGTTTAAAAAAAAATGAACTTGTTAAATTCCATTTTGGATTGAATAAAATGCTTTGTCAAAAGCAGTCTACAATTAAGCGGAAGCTCTCTCTCTCGTCCATTTTGTTGGTTTATAAAAACAAACCAGGAAAAAGGAATATTTAATAAATACACGTTTTTTAGTAATTGGACATCCTTGCTTCTAGGAAAATAGTTTGTACGCAGTTTTTATCTCTCCATTTTTCGTTTATAAATTCAAAAATTTGCACCCGGATAAATTAAATTCATTTGATTTTATTATTGTTTGTTGAACTGAATTCAATTGTCTTTATATTCTCTTTTTGGGATTAATAAAGTAAATTTTTTTTACTGAATAAAAATATCATATCCAAATAATAAAATTACGTATATAGTATAAAAAAAACACAAACAATGTATTTATTTATTAAGCTTTGATTGATTTAAAAATCAAAAGAAAAATTGATATCGGCAAATTGTGTATATCCGATGACAACGAACGGAATTTTAATGAATTAGATTTTTTTTTGAGAATTAATTATGCATAATCTGACATTGGAGTATTATTTGCAGATTTATTCTTTTGGTTTGGTTTATTGGCGTGACACTGGGATTGCAAGTATTAAATAAAATATTTTGCATTGTAGATTTTATTTGTCCTGCAGTATTTTAGTTTTTTTTTGTAGTTATTTGTTTCCTTGTGACAGTTTATTTGATAAGGGTGTTATCTTGACATCAAATGACTTTACAATGAAAGAGATTTTTTATATGATGGAGGTTTTGATCCTTCTTATATGGAAAGGTTAAACTAAAATAAATTTGGACATCAAACGGCGAATTTATGGGAAAAAAATAGAACGAAAAAAAGTTATTATCGTTTTGGGTTCTGGATCAAAAACGTGACATGTGGAGCATTACGAAATAGGTTTATCAATGTTACAATACATTCTATAGCCATGTGGGTATTAATAGTTCCCATATTAAAAAAGAAAACATCTCCCAAAAGTATTCAATATTCTATTGGACAACAACACATTAAAATTATTTAATTGATGAAATCTTAAACAATTTAATCGAATTAATTTTTGTGCCACTTTCTACTTAAAAAAAAAAAAAAAAAGTTGGGATGCATTTATCGGTTAAAACCTATCATCATTTTTCATTCTATCAAATGGAATTGTATGCATGTAAAATCTATTGCAAGCATTTGACAAAAATTCTGCTGAATCCGCATGCGATGAAGCTGATCTATAAAGATCTTCTCATCAATTGATACCACTTTCGCTTTTATAATTTTGTATGATTTTGGCTTTAAATTTCGCTCGACCACGAACTAATATTAAAGTATTCAGAATCAATATGCTGGTATGGGAGAAATGCTGGCTTTATTGGGTTCAATCAGCAGCCCGAGAAGATTTAAAGTTATCCGTTTTGTCACTTTCACCCGCCTTATCTGTGAATATTAGCCGAGTGGTATTTTGACACTCCACTGGTTTTTCAACATGTTTTTTATACTTTTAATACTTATTTGGTTAATTTAAGACCATCTTTGAAAACACAAAACATTGTGAATTAAAAATATTTCTTATCGAAGGCCTTATGGCCAAGCCTTTTTGTTCATAATGGTATCTGACGTCATCACTTGCATATGAACAGTCCAACACTTTAATTGTTTTCTTTGTATGACTTCGTGCCAAGAGATCCTTGCACAATTATTTGTTTTTTCATTCAAAATATCAGATGAAGGATGGGCACTCATAAGATTTCAAAAGTTCAAAACATTAGATCAGTGGGCATTAAATTCTTGGACACTTATACGGTGATAACCATTAATTGCCCAAACTGAATGCAAGCGTGTTCAGTTTTAGAAGTGGTTAATTGTACCTATTCTCCTATCAAATCGAATGTTAACAAACATATCAATGCAATCTTTGAGTGAAACGTAGTTACTGGCTTTTTATATTTCGCCTAAATTCATATATTTTTAGGAACTATTGCAAATGTGAGTTTAAATTCTGATACTACTTTCATCTTAATATCTTGTTATAGACACTGAGTCCTTCAAAGAAAATCACTTAAAAAATCACATCTTCTTTGACTGTTTTCTTTGTCAAACCCTCCAAAAATATTCTAGAAAATAGCTTCAGAATACATTTCATAAAGTTCAAAATCAATGTGTAGTCATACCTAATTCTTATGCTAATCCTCTTAAATTGGTGTCATGAACACAACAGAAGAAATTAAAAATTTGTATTTGAGAACTGCCTTTACTGTTTTCACCACTAGTTTGTCAATGTGACTAAATTTTTATACTATTCCACAAATTCTGGTCCCAATTTTATTTTTTTGAAGTGTGACCTTTATTACTTTCCCTTTATGATGGTTTAGAAGGAGAACTTTTTTGATGCATAATTATCCTTAAACGTCCTCCAGTTAAACCCAACGCACAGTAAAAAAAAAATAAAAACATCAAAAATCCTTATATCCCAAAACAATACAAATCCAAATATTTGAGTGTCAAGTAGCTCTAACTCTTTTTAAGTACTTTTAATTAACAAAGATTTAAATATTCATAAAAAAAAGCAACGAGAAAAATATCTTGTTTCTTTGTTGGATCCAAAGCCAAACCAAGTCATAAATGCCATGTAAAACCATAACAAAGACAGTACTTTGGCTTTGCTAATTATTGTTATCGTATCTTTATGCGGTGCTGAATGTATATGTAATCAAAACACATATCAAGGCTATTAAGTTTAATATTCACCATAGCAGCGTATATGTATTATACAGAGAAACAGTACCCAATTCTATGGAAAGATATACACGAACGCCTGTAAAAATTAATTACCAGATCATATAAATTTCCGGCATGATACAGGAAAAGAGTTTATACGATTATGATGCTACACATATACCCAAATGTGTGTGTTTTTTTTTTGGTAGAAAGGTGGTACCGTTTACTCATTTTTATCGTCCTGGCCATTTTCGTTAAACTCCATTGAATTTCATTATTATCGCCGCACCATTCCAAAGCTTTATGTGAATGTTTCCATTACCTTCTCCTCGTATGGATATATGTATATAAAATATAATTCAAGCAACACAAAAGCTATATTAAATGGATCAATTGAAAATCTGCAGAATCTTTTAATTAAACGCTATCAGCGCGAAACCAGAACCGTAAATTGATTTATCGCTCATAACCAAAAGAACAAAGATCGATATATAAAAGTATCTATGGTACCGTATGGGTGTTGAATCGAAACCGGAAGGATATGATGTGTGTTACCTATACTTGATATCAACAAACCTACTCTCCCACACACACAAACATCCAATCGGATATTCTGCTTCATACTTTGGGGATAAATACTTTTTACTAGGAATTCAACACCTTCACTTCGAATTTTCAAGTATTTTCTGTGTGCGGTGGAAGTGTTTGTGTGTTTGTATATTAAATCACTGGAGGAAATATTGTGCATGGTCTGATACTTCTGACAGTATACCACTTTTTGAAATTATATTTAAATTGCTTTTTGGGCTTTTGAACATTTTTTGTAGCTTGAATTTCTTTTGAAATCACTGGAAATTGATATAATGAGTTTTTCTTAAAGGAACCAGTTAGCTTTAAATTTAATTTTTGTTTTATTATGTTAGTGGATATAATATGTTCAGTAGAACTTTTAATTAAGTTTAAAAGTAACTTTTACTTCAAAGATACAGTTTTGAAATATTATGCTGGTAGAAATAAGTTTTGCGATTTTATAAAAGCGAATCTGAAAGAATGTGTTCTTCGTTAGGTTTTTCATCCATTAAATTATGAACATATTTGTAAAGAACCAAAAGAACTTGATGCTACAGTAAAACTATTCACTTTTTAACATTTTATAAAATCCATTTTTTTTAGATTCAATTATTAGGTCTTGTTCTGTCCTTATTCATTTCATATTGACTAATTATCAAACTTAATGTTTTGGAACAGTAGATCTTAGGCTAGAGTTTCATTAAGACATTGAATAATATCACATAAGCAAGGTCCAGTGCAACAATCATAGATAAAACGAAACATTGATTGTATGATTTGGAATAGTAATATTGCTGCCCACGCTATCAAAACGAATTGTATGAAAGTAGAATCTATTAAAAGCATTGGACAAAAATTACTGCCTATTCCGAATACGATGTAGCTGATCTATAAAGTCCCTCTCATCAATTGAAACTGTACTGTACAGACCATGCTTTAATATGTTTTGCCTAATTCAAAGGAGCTTAATGTCATTTGTTTAGTAGATGATAATCACTTGTAGAATCGGCTTTCTTTCAAAATTGATTCTTATTACGTCTTATTCCATCTTGAAGACTCTTTCATTTGGCGGTTCCTTGTGATAACTTAAATGATCTTACATTGTTCCCACATTGTATTAGTACACCCATCGTAATGAAAGCAGCATAAAACTTAATTCAACCGTATCTGAATGTTGCCTCAAAAAAGTATTATCGATCAAAAACAATTTTCTTCACAATTTACAATTGAAACAATCGATGAAGATTGAATTTTGAAATGTGTATGCATAAATAAATTTAAAGTTACTTCTACAAATATTGAAACTCTAGAATTTACCTTCCACCTACTTTCCACATTCTAAAGATGTGTCCATATTACGTTGAATGATATATATATATTGGCTTGTGTCGAATATACTTTCACCAACCCATTTGAATCTATTTGGATTTGGTTCAGTTGAATGCTGTTTTCGACGTAGAATCAAATTCGACATTCACTCTTATTGCTTTGTCGTTTTCAATCCAGTTGTCTGTCATTTAATACTTAAAATTCCAACATATTAATCTTGAAATTTTTTTAAAAAGCTTAATATTTTCAGAAGAAGGATTTAATTGAACCTGTATGTTTCATTCGAAAGTGATAAGATCGCCTACAGAACATGTAAAATACTAATTTTGTCAGACGTCATTGACAACTTAATTAGTTCTACTTTTTTTTTTAAACAAAAGTGTAATACAAAAAAATGAAGCTTAAAAATTTAAATTTAATTTTGGGGAGAATTTTTTTTATTTTGATTTCTAATGTCACTCGAAACAAAAATAATGTGGAATGCATAAATTGTATCATGGATTGGGGCATAGCGTTCATGAAAATCCCACTTCTGAAAATTTAAGAGGACCTTCTTAAGGATGTGCTCATAGTATGTATAACCAGAATATGAAAAGCAAAACCCTTCATAAGAATCAATTTTGAGAACTGAATACAACCGGCTTCTATCGTATTTTTGATAGTCATTAATATTATGAAGTGTGATCACTTTAACAACAATAAAAAAACTAAACAAAATTGTACTAGCTTATTAATTTTAGTACATTTTCTCTCTTATATTGCTTTGTGAATGATGGATAACCACAATCCAATTATAAAAAAGTCAATGTCACTTAATTATCTCTTGAAACACAAAACTTTATTTCGCTTTTCATATTTATACTTCGTTACTTTAATTAACCACTAAGAGTTTTTTTATTTAATACAAAAAAAAAAAATATCATTTTTAAAAACCACACCCATATAGTATCCACTCCGCAATCTCTTTATTAGCTCCGATCAACGCGATGTCAGCGGTGCAATGCATGATGGCATTATATCGAGCATTCCAAAACGAAACTTTACATTGAACTAATTGAAATATTATACTTGTATATATAAATATTTTCCATTACATCGTAATACATTTCAATAACAATCACAAAAGCATACCCACTTATCTGAAATTTGTCAAAGTAAAATGATGGAAATACATTAACAGAATTTCACTTCTTCGTCCTTTCTACATATCCTTTTTGTGTATGTACGTACGTACATCCGCCTACATACAGAAACAGCAAAGATGATCCTCCTCTCTCTCTGTCCCCAACACCATCACGACTGTCAACATTTATACCAAAACAAAAAGACCATCAAGTCCAAAAAAAAATCCCTTGAGAACCGTTGTAGTATTGGCAGTTCAGCATAAAAGCACAGCAGTGATTTCATTTTAATCGAAAATTCCGTTTAATTACTTTGGCAATTGAATTAAAATATTTTTTATATAAAACAAAAAATTTTTGTTATTGTTGTTGTTGTCAATGTTATCCTTCACTTCATATACTGCATTGGAATTAATTATAAAAAAAAAATTAATGCGAAATCATAACAAGAACAACAAAATACAGTTCGCAGTCCTTGATGTTGGTAAATAAAAGTATAAGATCCTTTTTTTGATTGTAAAGTATCATGAGAGTGTATGCATTATGTGTAGAGCGTAGTGTATCTCGAAAGTAATGGAAGGATAAATTAAATTAAAAATCAGCATTAAACCCAAAAAATAAAACACTCGATATAATGCGAAGGTAGGTAAAAATAATGGCCACTCGTACAGGACAAATGAAAGGACCAACGATATGATGACCAGAGAACAAGGACATATACTACTTTTATACGAGAAGATACCATAAAACTGTGCCAACAATGTGTATGTCCGTGCATAATAAAAATATGTATAGTATGTGCATAAATTGTATATCAACGACATTCAGGATTCAGCCATTTTGCCATTGGTTTTAATTCAAGCGTACATCAAGCGGCTTAACTAGCGACTCCTAGCGGATGGATTAACAATTTAAATTGTAAAATTACTGTTTAACTTTAAAATGAACTGAATTCTTGGTGGGTGGATGTATTGGATTCTGAATGAAAAGTGTATATCCTTCAGGGATATATGAGGTGGTATATGCGGTGGTATCCTTTTTAAATTCGCATCGCTTCTGACACTTGCAATTTTTGTTGTATCCTTCCCATTCCAGATCGGAAGTCAATTTACAAAAAAAAAATAAGATTAACTGGAACCAAGTGTTACCATTCTTGGGGATGGATTCGAGTGTAAACAGGAAAATACTCATAAATATCCTTGCACATTCATATTATTTTTAACTATACCCTACTCTTGTACCAGTTCCTTTTGTTGTTTTATTGCATTTTTTTTTATTATTATTATTTTTATTTATTAGTATGAATTGAAATTGGTTGCATCTGATAGTCTGAATGAGAACCAGACAGCAATAGTAATAAATATTCGTGATGTCAACGATCTGCCACCAGTATTTCCGCAAACGCTTTACCAGCGTACATTGGACGAGGAAATGGATACGCCCTTTACAATAATTCAGGTTAAACATTTCTGCAGAATTCATAATAATAAAAATAAAAATTCATTCATTCAGAAAAGTATTTTAATTAATATTGTATATCTCCAAGAATTCATATAAATCTATTAACATTAAATACATGTATAAATTAAAAATGATATCTCATTTAATCGAAAACTCTAACCCACACTCATGGTAGCTCATACAATTAATAAGAAAATGTCATTGTATTGTAATAACATTTTTATATGTATCTGTTCTGTGTAAAGGAATTCGGGAATAATGGAATTTCGTATCCTGAAAATCATTTTTTCAATAAATTTTATATTCCTAATTAAAATACAATATTTTTTTGTTCATTGCATACCATGTTGTATGTGAATGGTTGTATGGAGTATAACAGTTGTAAAAAATAGTAACTAACAGAAATAAAAAATAAACTAGAACTTGAGGTGGTGGCTAACATTATGTAAATGTATGTGCGTTGATATCCTTTTATAGAGAGATTTTTTAAAATTTGAATTATTAATAAACACATCGAATATAGGTAGTTCTGACAAAAAAAAAAGATGGCTGGCATTCGCAGGGAGCATTGAATGTATTTCAATCAAATTCAATTTTTGTATCGATGTATATTATTAATTTTTATTTTTCAGGATTTAAATGAAAAATGGGCATTGTGGGAATTTTAATTTATATTTTGCAAATATAAAAATACTGTTTCTTAAAAAAAAATTGAAATAATTTAATTGAATGTTTTCGGAATTTTTAATGAATTGTAAATAATAAAAAAAAGTTGACTGTTGGCCATGCTTAATCATGAGACATTCTAGTTATCAGTCTGTATAGTTAATTGATACCGTCCTGCACTTGGACGTACCTTTTCAAGTCTGGTCTTCTATTGCATCGTTTTTTCTTAAGGGTGATGGGATTGGAAATCAGAAGAAAGGCTATGGGGTTCCCAGCCAATAATTCCATTAAATTCTTACTGAACCATTAATTAGGCGTCCTTTTTTAAAACTTCTGAATTCACTTTGTTAATTAAAAAAAGCCAACCAAGAAGGTTCTTTCTCATTTACTGCAATAGGGATGATAAAGTTCTTGGTTTTTGAGAGATATCAGGGTAAATACTTCTTTCAAGGAGGGAACACCAAGAACTTATGACGATTTTGCACGATCAAATGGGTTTGGCAGAGATCTTAAATGGATCAATAAGGCTAGAAGCTATTATGATTGTGGGACTTTCAAGCTTACAAACGCATTGATAGAGGCCATTCAAGTTGCTGGCGAAGGTGATACGGCATTTTGGCTTTTTTCTGAATGAGGTGTTCATCCAATAAATTTGCCAAAAACCGCCCCTTAACAAATCATACCCACTTCTCAGAGAGTACGATGATCAGGTCGGGGAAGCGTAGGAATGGTCGACAAAAAAAATATTGACTGGATAAATACAAATTTTAGCGCCCGTCAAAATGTCAACTGATGTTTGATTGACAAAAAAAAAGTTGTCAGTTTAAAATCCAGACTATGAAAATGTCGACTGAAAAAGTGTCGGTAATAATGTCGACTTTTATCCTGATAAGAAATGTTGTTTCTTTGAATTGCTGCAACAGTTAAAATTTTTAAATTATTTTTAAATGCATAGTAGTAAGGGCTCAACACTGTTGACCTTCTTTCGAGTCGATATTTTCAAAACCGACTTTATAAGAGTCGACATTTTCATCTGACGGTATTTTACCAATCGAATTTTCGAAAATCGACATTTTAAAAAATCGATAAATTGTACCCAACCCATATCTGGTCGAGTATCATTGCGGGACTTTAAACTTATTTTGTATTACTATCCCATATCCTCAGCACTAACTGTGTTTCTTATATTTCACTTCTGTGTTTATCTTAGCTTGTTACCTTAGCACATTTCAGATGCTCTCTTCTCGTCCTATACAATTTTCCCCTTGAAAAAGTTGGCCTTCTTATTTTTTTTTTTTTTTTTTTTTTTTTTTTTTTGTAAGTCGACCGGCAGTTGTTCCTGGTTCTGGTCTGAAGCCATTTAGTCATTGGGTTAGTTTTCATCATCATTTGCGACATTTCTGATCCCATGTTGGCAGTATTCTTCTGTACGGTTATTCTTCTAAGGATCGCATCTATTGGGAAACGTTATTCCAGCAATCTATTCCAAAATTAGCTTGGTCACATATTTTCTGATTAAGATGGTTCCAAGAAGTGATAAGATTCTTGGAACATGCAAAAATACTAATTATTTTGTTTACGGAGAAGTTGGAACTTGGTGTTCTTTATTACAACGTCAGCCCCACAGCACTGTCGATTACACTGAATCCGTTGCTGTGTTGGCCTAACGTTCCCTTATTTCCAATATTCGCTTCAAGTTCGCAATTAAAGTTTTCGTATTGTATTTTGATCAGATACGTAATATACATTTTCCCTGGAAGTTCATTAAATGCTTCTTAGGATTGGTCTTCTTACTCCGCTATTATGGGCTTGAGTATAGATCTATCATTCTATTGTCTTTGCTTTTTGTAATTGCTGTAAGTGAGATGTTGACCATCATTTTGACTATACTCTTCAAAAGCTTAGGCAAGTTCCATAGTTCGAACACCCAAACAAATGTATTTTACATTCGGGTCGGGAGATTTATCTATACAATGGATACTTCTTTCGCAACTAGTAACAGCTCTTGATAAAACAAAAAGGATTTCTCTTGAGATTTCTTTTTGAAGCTTCATCAAGAGCTTTGTCCAGTTCCAATAATTTTGGATCCCGAATTCCCACTTTCTTTGTATAAGATTCTCAAAATTCAAACGGTTGCCTAGGTATGTACTGATGAATCACAAAACCTTATAAATTCTCAAAACCTAATGTTCCAGAACTTGATAACTTAAACCTTAAGATTGTACTTTTTTTTCGTATTAGAACCACAAACGTAAAAAAACCTCTTAAAATCCTCTATTCACGACAAAAAAACAAAACCCAAGTTAATTACACTTTCTGACCCAAAACTATCGTATAGACGATAATTGCTTCTGTGATGTTGTATAGTATAACTTCTGTATAGGTAATGTGTAAAGTGTTCATTTTCCAGAACTCGAAAAGCCATTACCATAAATAATCAGTGAATAATCTTCACCTAATGGAACTTTAATATAGTTCTCCTTTTGCCACCCACACACCACGTCAAAAAAGGTATCCCTATACCTACCTATCTATGTTTTTTTTCTCGTCTCTAACCCTATGCGGTATATGCACAAAGGATAAAATCTCCTTTAAAATTTCTCTCAGTGTATCCGATACGAACCATTTCCTTCTTTTGTGTTGTTCATCTTGAATTCGTTCCTTCCCCTCCTACCGTCTCTAAGCACCCCTGAAAATATAGTATACATATAATAAATAAAGTGGTCCGTTTGTGTATGGTCCTTGTTTGTTCACAAAATAGTCGTTCAATTTACACTCCCCCCGTTCTTCTTCATGGTCCTTTTCACAACATTCAAAAGCCACAATATTCCAAGTGCTTCATTTGAAAGTGCTCTAGAGAATTAGATACAAACAAAAAAAAAATAGAGAAAAAAAACCAAGTGCCATGATGGGAACACCTGCAGTGCTCCATATATATAGCTACAAGATACATTTTATAGTATTAGAAAATCCTGCAAAAGCAATTTACATTTGCAGGACTATTCGTGTTGACTCTCTATACTTTCCTTCAATATGAGTGTGAGTATGAGAGATAAACAGGATGTGGATAAACAAAAACACAAATACCAAAACATACTTCAAATTAGGAAAATTCACCTTTTTGCAATGCATTCGCCAAGGATCAAACACACACACATACCTAGAGTGCAAGTTATTGTAGAGGTATACGATATACGAATCGAATATTAAACCACAACTTCATTGCTCTTTATTTGCTCATTTCAAGCCATCATCACTACCTTCACGTCGTCGTCGGCGTCGTATAGGTAAAGGTGAGGGGTGTTTGTAGCAAGTAGCACAGATGTGCGTTTACTTAACCGGACGTCAAAATAGCTACGATTGCAGCTTAAAGTCAAAATGTTGACGAAAACTCCCACAACACTATCAAGGTTGTTGCATGTGAAGTGCACCTTTCACTGCCTCTTCTGGCAGACTGAGTATTAAAAAATCTATTCAGGGCCGGATTTAGTTTTTTTTTTTTTTTGTGACTGGTAAAAAAATTTGAATTATAAATAGTTCTTTGTTTTAGGTAGTCTTTGATGACTATGACAGCAAAACTTGCGTTGTTCTCGCCCATAAGAAATTGTTTTCTATTATTTTGCCCTCATTATTTGAAATAAGAAATCCTACTCGTTTTTAGAATGAATATCTTACTCTTTGTGCTGAAGGTCCTGAAATTAAAACTTAAAACTGAACATTTTCAATCTCGTAAACTGAAAAAAGGCTCCCGATAAGAAAAAATACGGTTTCCATCTTTGCACCGTTTTTTGAGAAATTATGATTATTGCGCTGGTTATTTCAAAACCTTTTGGTAAAGTTTGGCATCAAGCTATCATATCCAAAATGAGTGTGCATGGTATTGAGGGACCCTTTTTTCGACTATAAACAAAATAAATTATGGTGTGCCCCAAGGTTCCATTCTGTTACCGACTCTCTTCCTCATCTTATCAACTTAATTGTATTATTGACTACAGTTCCCTCAACTTTTCATATTTGTTTCCAGATTCACAGTCCTGTTTTTCGTAATGTAGATCTTCAACGACAGAGTAAGATAAGCTCATTGAATTCCAATCATGAAAGCATTGTCCAATAGGGAACTATCATCCGTATGGAATTTAATGCTTCAAAAAATCAATGCTGTCTTCTGTCATTAAAGCCTAACTTACTCTCTTTGCAACTATCCGTAAGTAGCCGCGCTTGCATTTAGGACATCGAATAGCTTTCCGTTCTAAGTATCTATGTGTTTTACAAACTACCTTCTGTGGAACGATCACAGTATATATGACGTCATCAAAAATGTAGCAAAATGCTTAGGTTTCATTAATCGATGTCAGAAATATTTGTTCCCTTCTGATCTGGATACAGTCTCCAAGGAATACATTCAGCCAAAACTTGAGTAAAATGCTCATATCTGGGCTGGTACTCCTGTTACACATTTGAGTCTTCTAGATGGGATTTGAAAAAGAAACGTCAAATTGATTGGACAAAGACCCTATCCGGCAAATTTTTATTCTTTTGAACATCGCTTTTCAATCTAAGTTCGTATGCACTGTTTAGAACAGTGACTCATATCTTAGCCGCACTTTAAGAATGTGGAATGCATCACCCATCTCAATTTTGTTTTTCCTCCCATTGTTTCAATTGTTTGGGTTTTTGGCGATTTCTTGCAAAGAATACTAGAAGCAAATAAATATTGTTGCATAACTTCAGGAGGGTAAATCAATCTTCGTATTTTGTGCGTTGATATGACTTCCCTATGCATCGGGAAAAATAAAAGGGAACCAATAACCTTCTTTATACCTTTGAGAACCTGTATACGAAATTTCATGATGATCGGTTGAGTACTTAAGGCGTGAAAGAGGGACCAAAAAAAAAATTGAATATTAAGTAAGGATAATTCTTTTCAAACCTACTTAAAAATACAATCAAAATACAGTATTAAAAAAAACTGCGCCTTCTATTGTAAACTAAAAATACGACCCTGCATTGCAATGTGTCGGTACCTTTCTGTCTGTACTTTCGCAAGGACACGTAAAATTTCACTTAACCAAACATTCGACTTTCAAAATATACAAGTTGAGAGTGTGTGTTGTTTAGGCGAGCTTCGTGTAGGACTGTATGAGTTTGTGTATAAGTGTGTTGCAGTTGCAGGATGTTGTTTCAGTGAGTTGCATCAAACTCAAAAGCTATAGCTTAAGTGGTATTTTAAAATTTCAAAACGCACTCCTTTTTTTGCATTGTGTGTTTGTGTGAGTGTGAATATTAGAGAGTGTTAAAACTTAAAAAAGAAACAGAATTCCTTGCAAAAAAAAAAACAAGATGAGGAAACCTCATGGATGTTTTTGAGGGTGGTCGTTGCTAAATAAAAAAAAAAAAACATCTTCCCCCTATCATGCTAACATTAACATGCATGTGTTTAGTTTAATGTGCTGCTCTAACCAGGTGGTGTTGATTATTATTTTTATAATTATTTTAACTTTTCATATTTGCATGCATTTTAATTTTGCTTGTATGCCAGCATTTTTGAAGCTTGCTTGGTTTTGCTTATTATGTTTTTTGAATTTAAGTATTTTGCACACTTTCAAACACTTTGCATGATGCATCCAAGTAGAAGAAGGAGTACGAGTATATAGTGTTGATTAAGTAGATTTGAAAATGCTTCTCTATAGTGTGTGTGCTGGTAGACATTAAATAATATTTACATAGAAATTGTGTTTGTGCTTCCACCTGTATAAAATAATTATTATGCAGCAATGTATTGGTAAACAAGAGGAAACTAATATCAATGTTTGTTTTTTGTTTTTGTTTTTTTTTTTGGGGTCTTTTCTCCTAAAATTAGGTCACAGCCACTGATGGAGACAAGGATCGACCACAGAACATCGTATATTTCCTAACTGGTCAAGGTATTGATCCGGATAATCCAGCCAATAGCAAATTTGATATTAATCGAACAACTGGAGAGATTTTCGTCCTTAAGGTGAGTTAAGTATACCAAAATCTATTGTGAAGAGAGATATTGATACCGTTTAGAGTAATTAGATGATGTTGTGCTATAAATTTGAGGCAGTGTATCGGTTGGGGGTTGCGGTGGAGATCTGGATATCGATGTAATAGAGATGGGATTATGTATTATACCATTTTGATGATTGGTAGAGTATCAGATGCATTTAAGTGGAAAATGCTTAGCCAGAAATGGTATTCCTCAATTCAGTTAAGGATAAATGTGAGGAATATAATTTTGTTTAGGTTTGTTTAAAATTAAGTGTCTTTTATTTTCTTTCGATTCTTGATTTATTTTAGACTTTTAGAAATCAAAAACCTCAAAAATGTTAAGCTAAGATTTTGAATTGGTAATCCGATAATTCTAATTCTATGACAGCGTGCTGAAAAGCTAAAGCACATTTGATTTGTAAATGCTAAATGTGAGTTTCCCAGATTTTTGAGAAGAGGATTTTCCAATAAAAATAAAGATCCAAATATAAATTACTTTTTAAAAATTCCATTAAATGTATAAAAGGTAAGTTTCTTTCCTGTGTTATGGGTTTATTAGTAAGAGCAAATATTCCCATTAAATATGAAATACAACTTCGTTCAATAGCTGCCTAGGCTAGTGTCGCAGTACTGCATGTCACTCAAATTTTTCAAGACCATGTAGTTCACGGATTGATCGAATGATATTGGCCTCAAGTATTTGAATGGTTTATCGTTACATCAGTCCTTCACGTTATCCAAAAAAAAAAGTCCAAGTGGTCAATTCGCAGCTCCGAGTCGGCCTATTGGACATCGCCACGACGGCTGATAATACGATTTGGGAATTTGGTGCGCCATCTTTCACGGACCCAGAGGTCGTCGAAATCCCTCTTCAATTCCAGTATTAAATAAAATGCACGACTGGGTCGCACGAACTTGCTCTAATGAGTGACAGTGGTTTATGCGCTTGAGATTTTGATAAAAATAAAATTTTCAAAATTCTTAAATAAATACTTAAACTAATTTGAGCTGAAAAAAAAGTACGCTATTTTATTTCTTGGATAAATTTGAATTTATGAGAATAAATTTAGAAAAATCTGTGGAGCGGTTTTCGAGAAAAAAAGTTTTTTTTGAAAAACTTTTTGAAAAAAAATTTCAAAAAAAATTCAAAAACGCCAGTTCATAGGTATTCAGCAAATACATTTATTTAAAATTTTTTAAAAAAAAATTAATAAGCAGTTTTCAGAATATTAATTTTTTAAATTTTTTTTTTAAAAATGCTTTTAAAAATACAAAAAAATATTTTTCAAAAATATTGGTATGCAATACAAATTGAGCTATCTACAGCTATATGTGTGTGAAATTTCGAAAGAATCGGTTGAGTCGTTTTCGAGATAGTCGAAAGCAAAAAAAAACGGTCCTATGGAAAGTACCGTTCTTAGCCATTTTTTAAAACTTTTTTTTCAGCCATATGATTGGTCGTACCTAAAAAGCAACACTGATTTTTTTAATTAAAAATCGTTAGAGCCGTTTTTGAGAAAAATAAGCTTTAACGTAACGGTTGTATGGCAGGTACCGTTATTTTTTGAGCTAAAAAAAAAATTTCAATTTCTTTTCTGTACAATACCTAAAAAAGTCTATATACCAAGTTTGAAGCAATTCGGCCCACCCGTTTGGGCTGTAGGTCCAATACAGACAGACAGACAGACAGACAGACAGACAGACATACAGACGGACAGAATTTTTAGACCATCTTTTTTCGTCTTCGCTATCATCGTAATGTCATGTTTGATTGTTATCTCAAAACTTTTTTTTTCGACGAATGCATAACTTGCCTTATAGTACCTATAATCGCAAGTAAAAAGTCAGTTAACGCTCTTTAACGGCCACCGTTAATAGAAACAGTGTTACCAGCCTAATTTTCTCTCCAATGATATCACCAGTCCTCGTCAGAAAAGATGATTTTTCGCCCAAAATCGCTGTCAAATTCAAACTCACATTGTGTACCAATACCGAAGCGAATGGTCGCTGGAATTCAATTACTGAGTCATTTGGACCTTGTAAGCAAAAAATCTGAGATCTTTGTGCAGAATTCTCCTCAGTCTCGTGAACTGTTGAGATCGTTGGCAAGTTGATGTTCGTGAATTGAGTTTCACACTCTCTTCTACAGCCATATTCTCGTCTGTGCGCACCATTCGACGACGACCATGAGTGTTGTCCACGAGCATATCAGTCTCGCAAACTTTTTGAATAAACCCTTTTACAGCAGTGGGTGCTTCATTTCTTCATTTCAAAAAACGTAATTTTTGGGCTACACTACACAGCTTTCACTTTGAAAATAAGTTTTTAATATTTCCCAACGTTTATCTAGTTCCTTTTCGCGGACTCACTGTCTGTCAAGATTTGGAACGCGAAACAGCTAGCTATCACTTTCAAATAACCCATGATTTAAAAAGAAACTAAATGCTAGTTAGTAATATAATATCGTTCAGTCTGGAGCAACATTGGGCGCCGACTATGTAGTTTCTTTTATGTCTGGTTCTTGCAAGTCACCTTGCACTATACACTCAAATTTTTATTGGAACAATTAATAAGTTATCTTTTCATTTGTTTTGTCTTCAGTTTCTTAATAACCTTGCCCATGATATCTGGATCCAGTTTTTTTTTCAGCATATCCTAATGATAAATATAGTAAATTACTGATGGATCTGAGAAGCTGAAAGTGTTAAAAAAGCTTGGGGTTCTTGCCAATACATAAAACCTAAATTGCCATGCCGCATTGCTTCGAGCCGCATCTTTTCTTAAGTCAAAACGTCAAGTTTGATTACCTTATCGAGAGGAAATCAAATTAAGAACTTAATTTATATTAGGTAGATTCTTTTAAAACTAATATAGCAATGTACTGACATTTTTAAACCAAAAATTCTTTTAAACATGGCTTGGCGGACAAACTAAGACTGTCAAAATATGATAGAAACTCTTGTTCTAATGAATCAACTGCAAGCGGACTAAATTTTTGAAGGTTCAAATGATAAATACGCCACAAAGAGTACAGGACCTAATGGACTTCCCTGAGGAACTCTTGATTTAGAAAAGAAAGAACATTCAAAAATACTTCTGATAAAATCCTTTTCTGGACATAAAAGAAATGAAAGGCAAACCTTAATTTGAAATACAAAATTCAGTTCCTGTTCCTGCAAATAGCCACCTATCTACTTGCACTTGTGTCGGAGTATTGAAACAAATTTATAGACAAAACTGTTTTCCTTTTTTTCACCCACAATGACTTCAGTATTACCTTATAAAATTGCAGCTTTTCGAAAATTATCAATCTTCATCAAACATATGCATATATGTACGAACAAAAACATTATTTTCGGCATATGAGAGGACTATTTGCAAACCTTCCTAGTTTCATATGAAATTTCCTAAATACTATATATTAAATATTGTCTCCCTCTTAGGATCCTTCACTTGATTCATTATTTACTACACCCTACACGTCACCACCACAAAAATCGATTTTTCCATTGAAAATCCTTAAAATTAACATAAAAACATTTGTCAACTTAATTTAACTTCTCACACCATGTTTTTTTTTGTCTCTTTAATTTCTAATGATTTCATCGAACCCATGTCCTTGAAACAAAAAATACTCTTTATCATCGTAAAATAAACCCAAATTTTATTTCGGCCTTTGTCCATATTTTAACATGGAAAGGGTAACTTGAAAGGCAGACGCAAAAAGGTAAAACCAAGGCTATGCATAGAGATCAACCTCGTTAACGACAAAATAAGCAAATCATTTCTAAGAATTCCATTTAATTTGTATCCTTTTTTATAAAATTATTTAAAAAAAAAGAAGAAACATCACCCAAGGGACTTCCCTTCTTTTTACTCCAACCAATGGTAACACCAACAACCCGATATAAAAAGTTATAAAAACAGAACTGAACCACAACATAAATGATATTTTCCAACTCAAAAATATGTGCTAATGTTCTTTTATAAAACAAAAACAGAAAAAAAACATCTCCTTTTTTTAGGAAAATGGCACCACCTTCTCTGTTCACAAAAAAAATTATAATGTATACTTTTGCGCGACACAACGTCTACCCAATTAGAGAATTAACTGAAATAAAGGACACACGAAATCCTTCAAATGGAACAAACAAAATAAACAAAAACAAAACAATAATACTAATACACACACAGTCACACACACACAATAAATTATGCGAATTCACGTCAACGCTTAACCGATTTAAGGCAAACCAAATAACAAGCTGGATCTAACATATCGCGATGGTTTTGTGTTTTGCGACAGAAATCCAGGTCAAAAAAGACCACCCACTCACGACTCACCGCCTTTCCATCGCCGCCGCCGCTGTCAGAAAATTGGTACAGAAATTATCAAAGCGAGTTTTGTTCAGGAGAGGATTTGGTTTGGTCAAATGCTTAAAGGCGCTGCTAAGAAAAAAATAAAAATAAAAATACAAAACTATGTATGACATAACCTACTTAGCCCAAAACAAACCTTGGCCAATTTCAATTTCTTTCTTTCGATAAAGCATGATAAGCACTACTTCAAGGTCACTTCCAAGGTAATGTCTTAGCCACGTTGTCTTTAAGATTAAATCAATTTGGGCAAGTATTGAAAAAATGAAAAATAAAAATAAATAAAATGAAAACGCCTTAGACACCCCATGCCATAAAATCCGTCCCTGTTGTCATATGCCGGTACTGTGATGTTTTGGTCTGTATTCCTTTTTGACCTGAATAGAGAGCTAGCCAAGCACATTGTTCGGGTATATCCCGTGCATGCTGACATTTCCTGACAACGATGACAACCAGTACAATGCGGAACGACACCCTGCCGACAGGACACCACTTCCGTCCTGTCGTCGCTCATTGTCATTGTCGTCCTAGTCGTCCTAGTCGTCGTCGTCGTCGTTTGAATGCCACCATTAATGACGAATAAAACTTTGTTTCTTACGTTGCTAAGAGCAGACCATAGAGGTATCCTCTGATTATTGCTATCGTCTGTCTCAGAACATATGCCTCCTACACACATACTCGTACATTTATAAAGAACACGTTCAGATCATTAGAAATTATGCCTTCGTAACTGACATTTATTTTCAATTAGTCGACAGCATGTGAATATCTAGGATAGGATACTGTATCCACTTACTCATCTTTCTCCATTTAAAGCTTTACCTAGTCCAAGGGTAAATCTACCACTTTTTGGGGTTGAAGGAATTTCCGTCATTTTCATATATGGAGTCGGAGTGCCTAGCGCAGAAAGGATTCAGTTTATATTAGACCCCTTTACCCCTTCCATAACCATTTATAGTGTTGTTCATATAAATGTACGTGTACAAGTGGCAGATGGCGATGTCAACCGCAATTGAATGCTTGGTGTACTTTTAGCTTGGCTATATTTCATGTTTAATTTCGAAAAGATACACCAGCAATAAACAGAAAGGTTCCTGCCATTTCTGGTCCTATATAGACTAAAAAATAACCTAACCAATACACATAACAAAAGCACACAACGCTGCCGATGCTGATGCCGGTTGCCTCCCGCTGCCGCGCCGCGCCGCCACCAACGCCACAGCGACAGCTGACACAAGAATTTATATAAAAAAAAAAAAACCTTCATATAAAATCCTAGAAATCCATTTTTGCAATTCTTGGGCAAAAACTTGTTTTCTAGTCCCATTCCCATAACACCAACCAACAACACATATTGCCAGGAGCTGAAGCAGGATTCGGATTGGGATTCAGATTTGGATACAGAGTCAGATCCTCCTCCGGAACCTGACCCAACGAATTAATTGTTAAATCTAACCGATGTATCTGTGTCGGTTTGTGGAAACAATAGGTCGGCGTAATTAAAAAAACCGACTGTTCTATTCTCCTACCGATACCGACTACGAGTACCGACGACGACCAGAAGAAAAACAGCAGCATATGGCGTCATTCCATTCCAATCATAAAAGAAAAACACAACACGAAGCGAAACATTTTTTTTTTTTTTTTTGATTTTCAATTAAAAATAGCAAATACAAAGAAAAAAAAATCACACACACACACAATAAAAGAAGAAAGTTTCATGGCAAATTTAACCCAGACGATGACTAAAAGATTAAGTTTAGTAGTCTGGTACAGTTTGAAACAGTAAAAGATACATTGGCCTTGTTTATCAGCAGCATTTGGGTTGCTTCTTATTGAATCGTATTTAATGAACTAAGTTGAATCCTTAATGTTAAAAAGAATAAGATCATTCAGTTATTATACAATTAAAGAGGACCTAATTTGTATCAATTTTCTGCATCGTGGGTCACTTTGACACGGGTTTTCCTAATTGAAGACCTGTTGAGAATAATAAAAAACATTATCATTTCTAATTTTCCTTAGTTTTTCTCTTTCATTATTTTTACAAGGTACAAATAATTATCTATTTTTGATATGAAGGCCGCTGTCCAGACCAAAATACTGCACCCCTTCGTTGGATCTCTTTAAAGATTCAATTTGTTTTGCAAGCGGGTTCTTCTGTAGTTTCAGATTTTGGGCTTCGGCATGTTTGTTGAAAGGTCATACTTATGGCGATTTGTTGCACTAATACAGTTTTCGTGCAAAGTCTTGTTTTTGCCATTCGGTTCACATCCATATGCTAGTCTGATAAGTTTCTTAACGAGTATATCAAATTACATAAGTGTATGTGCCATGCAAGTAGTAGGTACGTGTACATATTTGTAAATTTCTTAGAGCTACTGATCAGATCTAATTAACCTTTTTTCATTGACTTACAAATTCATGTAAATCAGTTCAGTAGTTATGTTGTTACAATGTTTGCAATAAAATATTCAGTTTTGGTTACATTTTCTCGCCACCACAGCGCCACATGTTTGGTGCCTTACATTTCAAACATTTTCTTCAAAATTTCTTGGTTTACCAGGCGCTCATAAATAAACGGAAACTATTTTTTACATTTATCTGAAAAAAATGGGTGGAGCCATATTTGCCGCTAAAAGTTTTATATATGAAGTGTGTCATGGCGATCACAAAGAGGAACAAAAATTTACGGTTTCGAAATTCACTTGTCGCAGATACTCGTATTAAAATTTAATAACATCTTTCACTCACTCCGATTTATCTGATAAACAGAGGAAGAAAATAAGAAAAAGGCTTTTAATTGGCTAGGGTCGGTGGCGGCCATTTTCACGCTGGACTTGAGTCTGGTTACAAATAAGAAAAAGGATTTTTATTGGCTAGGGTCGGTGGCGGCCATTTTTGCTTTTTGTTTTGAATATATTTTTTTTGTTCATAAAGAAAAAAACAAAAAGTGCTCGTGCTGTTTTGTTCTATCTTAATAATTCCTTTTATTTTTCAGAATTAAAGTACTAATAAATATTTATTTAATTATAACTTTATTGGATTATTCACTTAATTATTTTATTATGTTTACTTCTACTATTTTGTATTTTGTTTTGTAATTATTTTCTCGCTTTAAATGTGAATTAAATTTTTAAACATTATCTTAAATCTAAAATGCAGTCTTTTAAATGCATAATAACATTTCAAATACAAAAATATTTTGTTGGTTTTTTTATTATTATTATTATTTTTTTTTTTTTGCTTCAGGAATAATCATTCACAATTTAATCTTTTGCCCCGTACTGCTCGTATCGAAAAATTTTCATCGTTGCTACTCTGGCACTAAATTCAGATACTGTTGAAGCTGCGTAGCGTCGCCTACGGCAGAATTATGACACTGACACATTTAGAAATTGGTAGATTTCTTCTACGAAAAATCGAGTTATATATTTCCCCCCTTGATGTTGTTGAGGAAACAAGTAAAATTATTTTGGAAAGGTAAAGCTAGCTATATTTTTAGTCCTCAATTTTAAAATGTTGCCGCCCTTGAAATTTGACGCCCGGGCAAATGCCCGGCATGCCACGTGATTTTAGGATTTAGTGATAAGACACAGCTCTCTTAACCCACCAAAAAGACTTCTCAGAAATATGGAAGCCTTCCTCTAAGCAGAACGTGATACTTAAAACTATCATAAGTTCCTGTGGAACACCATTTTGAAAAATGAAGTTGTGAATGATTTTAAAGCACTTCTTGAATTCGACTCCAACGGTGTTGTTGAAAGAAGATACAGGGTGTAGAGTTTAATTAGGCGTAGAGTTTGATTTCTGATACTCAAGAAAGATTTTTCTCATAATCTTGATAACGGCACTGGGAAGCAGTCTAGCGACTTAAACTCTCAACAAAAAATGTACCACCGAAGTTGTACTTTTGAAGTAAGTTTTCAGTAAGCTAAGGGAAAAGAACCTGCTTCACAAACCATTTCATCTTCTATTTTCAGAAAGCCCAAGAATCTTTTTTCAGTGCTCAGAGAAGCTGTCTAATTCTCAGTCCCTGAGCGAGGTCAAACAAGTAGCTTGATTTTTGTTCCCTTCAAGTTTTGTCTCGCGCAGTTTCTTTATGACATTTTTGGTTTCGGTAATGATCTTAACGAACGAGGCTGAGAGCCTTAGCTGCAAAATTGGTCATGTTGTACCCTTCAAATATAGCGTTCGAATTACTGGCGAACACTTATCTATTCAAATTTAGTGCGAACTTCGGAATATTGTCAGTAAATTTATTCATTCATCGAAACTATTAAATGTTGGATTGGTCAGAAAGATAATGAAAGTGAAAGGCATGTTCTTGGTCACTTGAGGCAGGTTAATCAGGAAACTCCGCCGAAAACTCCTTTCTAGCAGTTTTTCCCCGAATTCGAAATAAATTTAAGAAACAGTTAAAGTATTGGAAGAAGTATAGAAAAACCCGTTTACACAAAATACTACTTCAAACTTTGTCATAATTCGGACAAGATATTGAAAATCACAGCAAAACACTCCTCCAATATTTTAAGTTGGTCCTTAACCAAAATTATTAGAGCCTTAAGCGCCAGTATGCTCCTTGATTACTTACTCATAAGCTCCTTGATGCACTACCAGATTAAGCCTCCGTTTTCCAAAGTTGACTTTTTTTTTTGAACTTAGGACTTTCCTCTGGATGTGTAGGCAGCTTGTGAACTGCCGCCTACTTATATTCCCTGTGAATCTTAATTATTGACATACACATCAACATTTAAGCTCTCCGACATTATTTGTATGAGTTTTAGTATTTTTCATGTAACTTCGAACTGATGCGAATACCTAATTCATGAACTCATACATCCCAGCTTAGCTTTCGTTCAATATTTTCCTCTTACTTCGTTCATCAATTAAACCGAAACCACTGGAATCGAAGAGTCTCTAAAAGTTACACAAAGTAAACCCAAGTTTTTTGTTTCATTCTTAGAGAAACAATATTAATCTTGTCCCTGTGGCATGTCCTTGAAATTGAAAGGTTGATACCTACTTAAATAAACTTGCCGAGGTAAACAACATAAAAGAGTGACAAAGATCCCAAGAAACAACTTCTGGAGATGGCTTCGAAACTTTTCTCGTTATTGATGACGTTAAAACTTTGTCAACAATTACCAACCGAAACACCTTTTCTTAAATTGTATCCTTATATACAACCACAACAATTTATCTCACATTGAGTCCTTACTTACCTTAAAGGCTTTAAAAAAAAAAAAGAAGCTATATAAATGAGATAGATATTCAGCTTCCAAAGTCCCTATACACGATGGGCTTATCCTTCAGGCAATGAATTTTTTTTTTTTTTGCTGTTGTATCTCTTGGAAACTCCAAAATACACTTAAACACTTTATTTTCTGCCCAAGTTAAGTTTGTTTTGTCGACATACTGGACATTCCTTTTTTTATTGCCTCTTTGCAAATGAATTACCCTTGCTTAACGTCCTTTTATCCTGTGTCCTGTGCTGTGATGTTAAGCCTTTGCATGGCTTCGACAGCCCAACATACCGGAGGCGTTCCCCACTACCATGTACTGCCGAAGTTTATGCATGCAAGCGTTTATTTATATCTCCTAACCACATTTTACAAGGATCTCAATTCTCAAGCACACATATATGAAACACATTTTTTACTCAATTCTCTTCCTTTTGGTCTTTTCCTTTTGCAGCCCTTGGACCGTGATCAACCCAACGGAAGACCTCAGTGGAGATTTACAGTGTTCGCACAAGATGAAGGCGGCGAAGGCTTAGTTGGCTATGCAGATGTGCAAGTAAATTTAAAGGACATCAACGACAATGCCCCAATATTCCCACAGGGAGTGTACTTTGGTAATGTCACAGAAAACGGTACAGCTGGCATGGTTGTTATGACAATGACAGCCGTCGATTATGACGACCCCAACGAGGGACTGAATGCAAAGCTTGTGTATTCCATCGAGAAGAATGTTATTGAGGAGGAGACTGGCTCGCCCATATTTGAAATCGAACCGGAAACGGGTGTAATCAAAACAGCTGTCTGTTGTTTGGACAGAGAACGTACCCCAGATTATTCAATACAAGTGGTTGCCATGGATGGAGGTGGACTTAAGGGTACGGGTACAGCATCAATACGTGTGAAGGACATCAATGATATGCCGCCACAATTCACAAAGGACGAATGGTTTACGGAGGTGGATGAAACCGATGGGACCAGTTTGCCGGAAATGCCCATTCTAACGGTGACTGTGCACGACGAGGACGAGACAAATAAATTCCAGTACAAAGTGATTGATAACAGTGGTTATGGAGCGGACAAGTTTACAATGGTCCGGAACAACGACGGAACGGGTAGTTTGAAAATTGTTCAACCCCTCGACTATGAAGACCAATTGCAAAGCAATGGTTTCCGGTTTCGTATACAAGTCAACGACAAAGGCGAAGACAACGACAATGATAAATACCATGTTGCTTATTCGTGGGTGGTTGTAAAGCTGCGTGACATCAACGACAATAAACCGCACTTTGAGCGGGCTAACATTGAGGTGTCAGTGTATGAGGACACCAAAGTCGGCACTGAATTGGAAAAATTCAAGGCAACCGATCCTGATCAGGGTGGGAAGAGTAAAGTGTCATATTCGATTGATCGTTCATCAGATCGTCAACGACAGTTTTCGATCAATCAAAATGGATCAGTGTCGATACAGCGTTCGTTGGATCGTGAAGTGGTGCCGCGGCATCAAGTGAAGATTCTAGCCATCGACGATGGTATACCACCGAAAACGGCTACAGCAACATTAACTGTGATTGTACAAGATATTAACGATAATGCTCCGAAATTCCTAAAGGACTATAGGCCTGTACTACCGGAGCATGTGCCGCCACGTAAGGTGGTTGAAATTTTGGCCACAGATGATGATGATCGATCGAAGAGCAATGGACCTCCATTCCAGTTCCGATTGGACCCGGGTGCAGATGATATTATTCGGGCGTCATTCAAGGTCGAACAGGATCAAAGTGAGTACATGAGTTCATTATAAATTATGTTGGTTTTGATGATTTTCCAGAGTTGGCAGCTATTCGTCATGGAATACAGGGAAATATTTCAAAGAAGTGAATTGTTTACAATTTTTCGGAACGGGAGAGGTTTTCAAGATAATGGTAGAGAATGAAACAAAGTATCAGAATCTCGACGGATTTTGATGTTGGTCCCAGGAATTCTTAAGTCCTAAAAGCTTTGATTACTAAATTCTCTTTGATTGTCTTCGGAGAACTGAGAAATTCAGTTTTCCGCGTACCTAACCAATTGAATTTTTGTCTGCAATATACCAGATAAAACAGCACCGTTCATTTCTTTGAGTGAAGAATTAGATAATGGAGGTGTTATTGTCTCCAATAATCCTTCAAACTACTGCTCCAGTTTTGTTTCGAAAAAAGGTTTGTTTCAATTGCAAATCTTTGATGATCCAGAAAATATTAAAACCTCCATGATAAAACCACTAACCTTACTTTTCCGTTTGATATTCTGTTCGGTGAACAATCGCATCGTCTTGAGATCCATGAAGCATTTAATAGATCAAGATCTCGTGTCGTACATGTGTCTACCTGTTATCGGGGAATCCCTTTTAGTTGCATACAAAATTTCGCCACGGAAACAGTTTCGCCAAGTAACTAGGGCTGTTAAAAGTCCTCATAAGTTTACCCGTGAGCCTTAATTCAAATTTGTTGCGTTTGATACATTAATTCTTTTTTAGCCGTACTACACGAATGTGAACCTTTTTGTTCTAGCTCAATCTTTGCTGTCAGTAGAGTTCGCAACGACTTTTCTACTTTTCATTTCACACATACTTTTTGTTTAATACAGACATATGTTCCTCAGCCGTACTGCACGAATGTGAACTGTATACAACTCAATGGTTCCTCTCGGTAGATTACTCAGTATAATTTCCCGAAGCACACATAGCGAAGAAAGTAGAAAAACTTTCTTTTCTTTTCATACGTGCCTTATTTAATACAGACATTTATTCCTTAGCCGTACTGCACGAATGTGAGCTTAACTGTCCAACTCAATCTTTCCTCTCTTCTGAGTAGTGTAGACAATTTCCCTAGGCACACAATTCTCACAGTCCTGAGTCACATTCTTACTTACTTTTCCTTTCATCAGCTCTTAGTTGATGCAGCCTCAGAGCGTCTTATGTACTAACCAAGTGAAAATTCACGTGAACAATTGAGACTCAGGCGAACTTTCAATGTTCACTTCTCTCGACTTCTCCTTCTCTATTTGCCTTTGAATACGAATATCGGGACGTCAATATCAGTCGACCAATTTTCCACATGAAGTTTCCTTTCAAGCCTGATTTTTCCATCATCATGTTCCAGCTAAGTGGAATTTCCGGCAGCAAAATAAATTCTACAATTTGTACTTCCAAGATGTCTTCTAGATGGTCCAATATATTTCTTTTCTATTCATCATCAACTCCTTAAGGAACTGGTCTTGATTATGTGCCTGCTCTATCAACAAACATATATGTATATGTTTCTTTGCATGCATCAGTTGCAATCGAAATAGAAAACATCAATTGCACTCAATGAAGGATAGATTGCACTTTGTCCTAGTCGATTCCACAAAGAACAAAACACAAGCCAGGAGCATAACCAGGAGTTCTAGAAGCCAAAGCCATCATCATCACTAGTGATTTTGATTTTGTTTGAATTAAAATTTAATTACTCTCTGGTTTGGTGTGTTGTCTGAATAAGATTCTCACACATACGAACACAGAAACGAACAAGGACACAAACTAACCTAATACAATACACAATCCACTTTCCACTTATATATACGAGAAATGGCAAGTAGGAGATTTCTCTCCAGACTTTTCCTTAGAGCGTAATATAGAACAAAGAGCAATCACTTCACTTCACTCCACTCCACTTCTTCTGAATTATTTCCCTGGTAAGTGAACATAACAGAACAGCAGCAAACAGAACAATACACTCTCCTACCCTATACCACACAGGAGCACAGGAAAGACTTAGAAAATGCTTAAATTTTTCGTGCAATCTCAATTTGCAAATTGCTTGTGGCCAGCCAGTTCTGGAATCATCGACAAAGTGATTTCCCTTGTTCATTTCATAAACACTAACCATTTTGTTTCTTTTTTCTCCATTCTCCGTTATTTTTTTTTTCTCACTTGTCATCCTTAAACAGAGGGTGCCAACGGTGATGGTATGGCTGTAGTTTCATCATTGCGCTCCTTCGACCGTGAACAGCAAAAGGAATACCTAATCCCCATTGTGATTAAGGACCATGGCAGTCCAGCTATGACTGGAACTAGCACACTGACTGTTGTCATTGGTGATGTGAATGATAACAAGATGCAACCAGGCTCGAAGGACATTTTCGTTTATAACTACCAGGGACAATCGCCCGACACTCAAGTTGGACGTGTGTACGTTTATGATTTGGACGATTGGGATCTGCCTGACAAGAAATTCTATTGGGAGGCTCAGGAGCATCCTCGATTCAAATTGGATGAAGATTCTGGAATGGTGACGATGCGAGCTGGAACTCGCGAGGGTCGTTACCACCTGCGATTCAAGGTTTACGACAGGAAACACACTCAAACTGATGTCCCAGCTAATATAACAGTTATTGTGCGTGAAATTCCCCATGAGGCAGTCATCAATTCAGGCTCAGTGAGGATATCTGGCATATCTGATGAGGACTTCATTCGTGTGTGGAATTATCGGACGCAAAGTTTGTCACGCAGCAAGTTGGACAGGTTCCGGGATAAGTTGGCAGACCTTCTCAATACAGACCGCGAAAATGTGGACATCTTCAGTGTGCAATTGAAGAGACGTCATCCACCATTGACGGACGTGCGTTTCTCAGCTCACGGATCACCCTACTACAAACCAGTCCGACTAAATGGCATTGTATTGATGCACCGGGAAGAAATTGAGAAGGATGTTGGAATCAACATCACAATGGTCGGAATTGACGAGTGCCTGTACGAGAACCAAATGTGCGAGGGCTCATGCACAAATACCTTGGACATCAGCACCCTGCCTTATATGGTGAATGCGAACAAAACCTCATTGGTGGGTGTTCGGGTGGACACTTTGGCTGAGTGCACATGTGGAGCGAGAAACTTTAGCAAGGGCGAGTCATGCCGCAACACCCCATGCTACAATGGAGGTCGTTGCATTGAGACACGTTACGGTCCGCATTGTTCCTGCCCAGCCGGTTATGCTGGACCCCGGTGTCAACAGACAACTAGGAGTTTCCGTGGCAATGGGTGGGCCTGGTATCCACCATTGGAAATGTGCGATGAATCGCATCTGAGTCTGGAGTTCATCACTCGCAAACCGGATGGCCTAATTTTGTACAATGGTCCGATAGTGCCACCGGAACGAGATGAAATGCTGATATCAGATTTCGTATCGCTCGAACTGGAGCGTGGTTTCCCACGGTTGCTTATTGACTTTGGTTCAGGAACACTCGAACTGCGGGTTAAAACAAAGAAGACACTCGACGATGGTGAATGGCATAGGGTTGACCTTTTCTGGGACACAGAGAATGTTCGTATGGTCGTGGACTATTGCAAATCAGCTGAAGTGACTGAAATGGAGGATGGGACACCACCGGAATTCGATGATATGTCATGCCAGGCACGTGGCCTAATTCCGCCATTCAGTGAGTACCTGAATGTGAATGCTCCATTGCAAGTTGGTGGTTTGTATAGGGAACAGTTTGACCAGTCCTTGTACTTCTGGCGTTATGCACCAACAACAAAGGGCTTCGATGGATGCATTCGAAATGTTGTGCACAATAGTAAGTTGTACGATCTGGCTCATCCAGGTCTTTCACGAAATAGTGTAGCGGGCTGCCCACAAACTGAAGAAGTTTGTGCTCAGAGTGAGCAGACAGCACGTTGCTGGGAACACGGCAACTGTGTGGGAAGTTTGAGTGAGGCACGGTGCCAGTGTCGTCCAGGGTGGACGGGACCAGCTTGCAACATTCCTACAATTCCAACAACATTCAAGCAACAGAGTTATGTGAAGTATGCATTGAGTTTCGAACCGGATCGGTACAGCACACAGATTCAGCTGCGATTCCGGACGAGGGAACAGCACGGTGAGCTTTTCCGTGTCAGCGACCAGCATAATCGAGAGTATGGAATTCTAGAGATCAAAGAAGCCCGCTTGCACTTCCGATATAATCTGAATTCCCTGCGCACCGAAGAGCGGGACCTGTGGCTTAATGCGATTACCGTCGATGATGGACAATGGCATGTGGTGCGGATTAATCGATACGGATCAGCGGCCACTCTTGAACTGGACGGTGGAGAGGGACGACGTTACAACGAAACATTTGCCTTCGAAGGGCATCAATGGCTGCTGGTGGATAAGCAGGAAGGAGTGTACGCAGGTGGCAAGGCTGAATATACTGGTGTGAGGACTTTCGAGGTATATGCAGACTACCAAAAGAGTTGCCTCGATGATATAAGGTAAGTTTTCAAAATTGATTTATATTATACCCATCCCGCGAGCATTCTTATAAATACAAATACAAATGCAAAACTGGATGTTTTATTCGACAGATTGGAAGGCAAACATCTGCCACTACCACCGGCAATGAATGGCACTCAGTGGGGTCAGGCAACAATGGCAAGGAACTTGGAGAAGAACTGTCCATCAAATAAGCCCTGTTCGAATGTTATCTGTCCGGATCCGTTCGAGTGTGTGGATTTATGGAACGAATACGAGTGCACGTGAGTATTTGTTGTTTGTTATTTATTTTATTTTTTTGCTGTTATTTGATTGTTTTTATCCTGTGGTTTCTCCCCCCATGGATGGAGGAGGAACTGCTTTTTTCATTCATTTTCATTCCTGGTATATCCTTTTCCCATAATTTTTTAAGGTTTTCCTCCACAATCGCTAGAAATGTGCCGTGGAATCAGTTCCTAGATATTTCTAAAGGATTCAAGGATACCCACTTTGAAAAATTGATGATGGGAAAGGTAAAGTTCCTTGGAGTTTCTAGTGATTGTGAGGAGGATAAACTGAAAAATCCATCTATCTTCAGTCACCTTTTTTTTTAGTTTACTTAAAAATGTTTTTTTTTTTTTGTTACAAATTTTCTCTTCAATATCTCTGAATCCTTTTTTTTTTTTTTTTTTTTTGAATAACAAGAACGAACACAATGAAATAAAAATTGATATGTAGGCACACATATTTACCGTTAAGTTGGATATATTTAAAAACAAATTAGTGCTTCGATATCTGATGTTGATGTGGTGTATTGTGAATTACACCCGCAGGATGTCGGAAGTCCTTAAACATCGTTTTCTGAATAAATTTACTTACTCACACACTTAAATACATAGAGATTAACAAAAACACATAGATATAGATATATATACTGACTATACTAGCATAAGGATGATGTTTCCTCCATTTTGGTATCTTTTTTGATGGCGTATCCCGATAAAACAATTAGTGCGTTTCACCTAAAGGATATAGGAGTTTGTTTTCGTCGTGGTCCTTGTGTGGATGAAATTTTTTTTTTGTGTTCCTTTCACGGAGGCAACATCATCAATAAATCAATTTGCGGAAAGCCTGCAAGGGATAGGGAGATATTAATACCTTTATATGCTGTAATATGCTTTAAGGACGAGAGCATTATACGACTTTGGTTGGTATGGTTTTGTGATTAAATATGTTTAAAGGTCCTATTGGAAAGTGTGTAGACATAGTAGTATACACAGCACACAGGAATATGTTTAGGTTTAGCAAACAAAATATTATTTATACCAACAAAAGCTTGGTGTGATATGGCATATCATATTCCCAACACGTTCCTAGCTGTGAATTAGTGTTGTTCGATGGGGCTTCGAATGGACGTAAATCAACCTTATGTGGATGCATTGGCCCGCCGTTTCGTATAGCCGGCGGCGGGTTTTATTTCGGCTTAGCTTCCGTGCGAAGTGTACGTATTGTGTTTGTGTATTTTAATAGGTCCTTCGAAAAATTTGTTTTACGTCAAGGATGGTATTTGTTCTCTTTCAATTCAATACCAATAAAATCATTCGTTAAGAGATGTATCAAAAAATCGTATCCTTATGGGATAACATAAAAAAATATTTGGAATTTAAGAAACATATTCAAGGATATACGCGTGTTTTTAATCCTAACAGTTCTTCTATTGAGCACGTCTTTATTACTTACTGAGCGAGTAATCAATGAAATATTATGAGGTCCTTCTTTGAATTGAATTGTTTCTTTATACAATTGGAAGGCATTAAGATATAAAATAAGATCCTTAAGAGGATTGTGCACACGAGAGAATTAGATATAGGTCTAGTCAATAGGATAACAATAATCAACCCAATAAGCTTTCAAGTTAACAAAGAAGTGAATTATGAGACTTTTCGAAATAAAAAAAGGCCATTGAGTTTTCTTAAGTTCAGTTTGTTTACAATAAATGACTGTAAACATAAATGTACAGGGTGTTCCGTGCAGCAATAGCTTGGCTTAAAAAATTCACGTACTATTTAGTTTTCAGTGTTTCTTTTGAAACTGATAAAAAATTGAATTTTGAAATCAAAAATATTTTCCAAAACGTTACGTGTATGAGAATATTTCATTTTATCCTTTTTTCTATTTCCAAATAATTTTCCAAAAACTTTTCATTACGACATCTCCGTTTTAAAAGAAAACTGTTTCTAACCAATGCTCCCGGTTTTGGATTATTTTTTGTGATTAGGGCTCTTACCACATGGCATTTGGAGCACCCTGTATGTATAGAAACAGCATTTGACTGATTGAAAAACACCAAAGAATAGGAACCCGTTCTAGTTCCCTGACTTGTCTCGATGACAGAATTTTTTTTTTTGGGAACCCAATTTTGTGAAAAAGTCGGTGACGTACAACTGCAAAACAATGTTTTTGAATTCAAACCTGTTGCCAAAAACTTAAAAACAGTGATTCATTTTTTTCCGCCTGCCCTCCTACTTATTTGTCAGCCTATTCGTCTACTTTTTCCAGCCTGTTTACTACATCTGCTCAGTATTTTCGTACTTTTCTTATTTCACTGCTTGACATAAGTTGTCTTGTCAGGAATCGGACAGATAAGGCTTTAATTCCTTCCTGCAGAATATCAATATTAAACAGAATTATTTAGAGTGTAAGTCGGAAGGCCTTGGTCCCCCAGAAATGTTAACACTTCAATATTTCATATTTTTTTAAATCGTGTAGTGGTGAGTCCAAGATGAAACTTCTTAAAAATTAATATGAACTGCCCCTGATTAGGAACAAGCCCTGTTTTGAAATTTCAATCAGATGTCCTTTTTGATTCATCTCAGAGCGCGGGAAACATCCGCCTATTGTTTATATTTTTTTATGTCTGAAAGTCCCTGTAATACTCGAAAACGGTATTATTCGAAATGGCTTCCATAAAAGCTATCCCGATGGGTGATCTTTACACATACTCGTAACTAAGAAAATTCTGTTGCTTATTTTATTCGTTGTAACGTTAATTGAAGTCCTGCGCATCACATCACTCATCATTCAATTGAAAAACTGACAATATTCGCATCTACCAGGCAACTAGCCCTTTTCAGTGCCGAAAAACGTACTATTTACATGAACTAGACTGTGCAAGTAAACATAAGTTACAATCCCTATCCTAACCCTAAACTATTTTGTATCACAATGGTCCTCATTTGGACCAAGTGCTTGAGCTTATACACCTTTCTAGCTGTCAGCCATATTAACTTAAGCTTATACTTTGTCCTGTCAAGCTGCAAACCCACATCAATGTTATGTTGGCGAAACTATTGACAATGCTGGGTACGAATAAACATTCCCATGTCTAGTACTCTGGAGGTAGTCTTTGATTGAGCTGCCCTCTAGTGCCTGAAAACTGCGTTTCTAATTGATTATACAGTACAATCAGGAGATTGCAGTGGAACCTTGTAGAGACTGATTGCAACAGTTATTACTTTCTTCTCATAGTATCACAGTTTATATAGCAAGGAGAATTTCCAAAAAAAGCTAGCGTCGATTTATCATATTGCACATGCACGTGTGCATTGTCTTAGTAGGTACTCAAACCAATTGTTATTAACATGAAAAAAATGCATTAAGATTAAAGTTGGAAAAACTGTCTTGGCCAGTCCTGGGGATAACTTGGAAAGAAAATGATAACATATATGAAATCTAAAATGTATGCCCTCTTAAACTACTTGTGTTTTATTTCTATCGACTCTGGGGTTTTCACCTTTTTACATTTTTGGACATTCTCCTTTGTCTGTAGAATTCTTCCTTAAGATCTGAGCGCCATCTTTATTTAAAATGTTTATTCTTTAAAATGAAATGCTTATTTGCAAGAGCAGTTTGATACGTCAATACATTTGTAGAAAGATGCCGCTGCGATCTTTAGCAGCTTCATTTACATTTTGTCTCATTAATATTGTAAATATTAAAGTTTAAACTGTTAAATAAAAATAAATATCAACACAAAGTCATACTTTCAACCCCGTTTTTAATAAAGAATAATAAATTATAAACTAAAATAAATCATCACATTCATATATGGACACACGAAAAAAGAAAACACACACACCCTCTTCAAAAAGGATATTTCAAAATATCAAATACAACAATTTGTTGACCCAATTATTATGCAAAACCTTTTCGTCATTCGCTTAACGAAGTAATTGTTAATGAAAGCCAGAAACAGAAAAAAAAATTTATAAATTGAACACACAAAAGGGTTTCTTTCGATCTCAATGAATTTTTTTTTAATGAAATACACATTCGTCCTTTTTTTGTTGTTTAGATGTCGTTTGTAACAACGTAGTTAGTTTCAAATAACGAGTAAAAGGGTGAATATCAAACAGGATAAAAATGCAAATTAGTATCTTTTGAAACAACAAAAAAATAACCCATATAATGGATATGTATGTGTTTGAACCCACCATGTTTAGACAGACAAAGAGCGTTATTTTTAAGCTAAAATTTTACTTAAATGGATAAAATTGTCACCGCTTAATTGTATGAAAAAGGTTAATGAGGTTCAAGTAAATTTAAATAAATAACGCATTTTACATGTCTATAAGAGGAAAAAAATAAAAATGTTTAATGAAATGTCCTGGGTCGCAATTAGGCAAAATTGATTATTCAAACATTATAATGAAACACCTTTGTGTCGTTAAAATTGTACATTTTAACTGAGTTAAAATGCTTGTCACATGGAATTATAATTTGTGTGGTCCATTGTCAGCAGGTTGTGACGACAATGGTTACATAGTACTATGTTACTAGGGTCCCTGTGTGCCAATCAGTTAATCTGAATACATGATCATAGAATCATAAAAAATTGATTTAGCGTGAGAACTTTTAAAGGAAGACTTTTTTTCATCGCATCAGTATATTGATGTAAATGTTGTTCTTCACGATCAAGTGAATGGACACCAATACAGCTAGTGTGTCCAAGAATAGTGTAAAATGCCAATGATTCGAAAAAAAGTTTCACTTGCATCGTGGTTTCATAAAATCACACATTTTTTTTTTTGTGACAAAATTAGTTACGAACGACACACAATGGTAACATTATGTGTAATAAATGCGTTATTAAGGTGACACTCCTTGAATACAAACCAATCATCTTCTTCTTTTTGTCCTCTCCTATTCAACAAATCAAATGTAAATCATATTTGTAGTAGAACACGTCCTTGAATGTACCTAAGCTTGTCAAACTATTCGCCATTAAAAAAAAATGTTACCATATTGGTTACAAATCAAATTAAATGTGTTTGCTTGAAAGCAAGCTCCTACTCATCATGATACATATTGTCAACGACTCACCGTATGTTCTAAACGTATCAAAAGGCCATCAACTAAAACTTCCTTAATATCTTCTCTCCGGTTTAGTATAAAGGAAGCAACGCCGATAGCAAAGTGTCATCACTTTGATATTTTATACAATCCAACATTGCATGGAGTATATTTCCTTTTAAAAACCACCGCCTCGCCTGAATGAACCACTTTTGTCCTCAAAAACTCAGAAAGGATGAAGCTTTGGTCCTTTATTTTTTGTACATTGTTGAATTCTTCTTTTGTCTTCACAGAGTGACACAGTTAAGAAATACATTTCAAACGTAAATTTCTTGAACAGAGATCTCATCTGCTGAGTCTGCAGTTTTCTTTTTTTTTCTCATAAGAAAAAAAAATTAAATAAAAATGAAGCGATGTCTGAATGATAACAGAGAGCAGTATGGTGTTCTTCAAATGGGGTACTAAAGTCAGGTTTTCAGGGACGAGGTAATATTCTGCTACAATGACTGAGCACATACAAAAAAGGACTCATTTTTTTCATCTCAACTCATTATTGTATAACGGTTGGCACTTAAACAAGGATAATGGATAAACAATGGCAGGAAAGAATGGAAATGAACATTCTGCTTTCGAAAAGGAGACGATGGGAGAGTTTGAAAATGTTCATCATTCTATGTACGGTCTGTTGCCTTCGACTACGAGGAGCACCCACCCACCGGCGGTGATGCCGCCTCCTTCGGCTCAAAGCATAGATAGAATCAAAAGAGGGCGATGCAAAAAGCATTTAATGCAAGACACATCTGTGTTTTGGAAAGCGATTGGAAATATGTATGAACACTTAACTGTTTCGATGTCCTTTGTGTGTATTGAAACTCATTTTGAATCAAGGACAGACAAAAATCATAAAATTTTGTTATTTTACAATTTTTTTATTCAAAAGTAAAACTCTTTTTGTCTGTGATTGAGAAAACGGTTTTTGACAGAACTAAAAGAGAAGGCTGTGCGACATTTCAAAATATTGACAGGATATCATAAACTATGCCACATGTTTTAAAAGCTAATAGCCTTTTTAGTGTGCAATTTAGAGTATATTTTGTCTTCATTCCTGCTCCTTCCTATTTCAATTTTTTCATGTAATCGATAAAATTATTTCTAGCTGTTTTGTGCACGCCGAATAAGAACAATTCACAAGCACAGTAAATATTCAAATTCTTACTCAGGTGCTGGTATCGTAAATGTTCGTTAACGCCAATATTCTTGATAACTCTCCAGTGGTCAAAATCTGAACTGCATACTTCTTGTCCTAGTGGCAAAAAAGTAGCCTAGATATATACTTTTTATTCCCTCCCGTTATTTGAACTATCAAGATTTTTGATTTTGTCTAACTTTGGGCATCTGGTGGCGAAAAAAGGTAAAACACTTTGATAACAAACATTGCACCGTATTGGCAAAAAACTATTTTTTCATTCAAAGTTCAAAATTCAAATAGTCAATCGTGTTACTATAACAAATTATAAAATGTTGTTTCATAATCGGTCATCAGCGCAACAAGTGTTGGGATTATGTAACAATTTGTCTATGTATTTCGAAAATGTTCTCACCACCATTTGCGCCAAATGCGATACCTGGATCCAAAGGGCTATTCAGACTATCAGTTGACGTTGCTAAGACTTTGTAATAACCAGTTTCAAAATATTATGTAACATTTTAATTGAATGTATAAATTATATGTACGACGTAACCGACGCCATGTTTTAGCATGGACCGTTCAACACAAGTTGTATTAAACGGTTGCAAGTCTGATCTCCACAAAATAAATGCTGGTGTGCCTCAGGGCTCCGTTCTGTCTCCGACTCTCTTTCTCATTTTCTCTTGTCTGTGAATTCTAATCCATTAAATTGTTTTGCTGACGATTCAACCCTCAGCTATACGTTTGATAATTCACAGCCTGCCTTCGGGCGTGTTATAACGACGGTACCGTATGATAAGCTCATTAAACTCCGATTTAAACAGCATTTTGAACTGGGGTATTAGAAATCGTGTGGAGTTTAATGCTTCCTTAATAGATGCAAGAAGTTTTTTCCCTCTTCTGATCTGGCTTAAATTTACATAGCGTTTATAAGCCCTGAACTTGAGTATAACTCCCATCTCTGGGCAGGTGCTTCTCAAACTTTCTTACACCTGCTCGACAGAGTTCAGAAAAAAGTGCTAAAATTGATAGGAGAGATAAGTATTATGGAACCATTTCCATCCCTTGAACATCGTCGAAATTTTATATGTCTTTCCTCATTTTACCATTTCTTCTACAAAAATTGCTCACTCGAGGTAGTCAGCATCGTTCTACCCCTTAAACATTTCCTTTGTAACACTCGTCTTGCAAAAAACGCTCATCAGTTTACACTTGAGCCGAATTTCGGACATTACCGTGAAAAATAGGGATTCTTTCTTTAGCGTCAAACATTCAATATCAATGTTCATCGACACCTCCTTTCCCTTCCTCTTTAATTTCTTATCGCTCGCTCTGTGACTAATCATTAAAAGTGCTACACAAAGCCCTTGAACGCGTGTGCCTGGCATCCCTGTCACTCTTTCTTTTTGTTCAAAAATTAATTAGAAAATTTAGGGAAAGAGCAACTCGTACTTAAATAAATGCCTTTTTAACTTTATCGGTGAGGTTTAAGTTTAGCCTAGCCGTCAGTTTTTAATTTTTCTTCCGATCGATTGAGTCTTGAATACAAAAAAAAATTGTGTGGTTTTATGAAACCACGATGCAAGTGAAACTTTTTTTGTTCTAGTAAATTCAGTGTAAAAATCAAATTAACTCACCAAAGGCATTTTCTTTTCCCTGCCAACACGATATCTTTTGGCTTTCTCTTACGGCCTAAAATTAATTCATCGTCCGATATTTTACGCACTATTCTTGATTTTTCACTTGTTGACCGGTTTTACACCATAACACTGAGCAGAACACCAATACCGTAGAGCACGTGCATGAATGAGTGAGAATATAAATGCTACACGGTCAGCTGATAGGAGCCATTGGCGCTGCCATATTGCGACATGCGACAGGTGAACCAAAAAATTTGAGGCGATGTAAAAAAAAGTTTCACTTTAAAAATATTCAATATATTTATGTATAGGTACTTAACCGACTTATTTTCAATTCACTTTAAGTATTCATTGAAATCTTTATTTTGTTAAACAAATTACGGAAAAGGAACTTCCGAATGTTAACATATTTCACTTAGAAGCCATCTTAAAATAGGTCAACTAAAATAGTAAATTCCCCCGGTCGATTTATGTTTTGAGAAGAACCCAAAAGAAAATATTTAAAATTAAATCACCCTAAACAATTATTCTTGTCTTATATAAAACCTTCTTTTGAGAACAAATACCTTCTGGTTTTCCTCTTCTTCAATTTATGTAAGGGTCATTCTAAATTCTAATCACGTGTGTTACCTATGATAGACCTGGTTAGTCACAGAAAATTAGTTCCAACTCCCTGCAGAGTACAATTTTCCAATCAACAAAATATTAATCCGTTTTTAATTACTTTTAACTTGAATCAACTCTAAATAAATCTTCAATCATCCATAGAGAGACCTTTTGTAGAAAATATTTCTATAAGATTATGTTAGTAATGTGTATAGGTACGTAAGGATGTGATGTATATTTTTCAATTTCTCTAAGGATTTATCGGGTTAATTAAACCAAAATCTATTTTAAAACGTATGTGAATATGTAAAACACAAAAGGACCAAGAAAAGGAAACACAATACAAGAACAAACCCATTCAAAATGGTATCCTTTTTCAATCTACTCTCTGCCTTATAAACATATCACAACAATACCAACATGTTTAACCATTTCTAACCTCAGAAATTTTCTATTAAATTGCAATAATTCACCAAACAACCAAAGAGTAAACATTTTCAATTACTTAACAAAATACCTTACCTGTCCCAGAAAATTCAGAGTATTATTTTAATTTACCCAAAATGAACACAAATAAAAAAAAAACACTACCCTAATAGCTTAGAAACGAAAACAAGGAAATTAAGTTTCAATCTGATATTTATTCATGTAAAAGTAATTTATTTCCTCCTTTACTTGCCTACTTTATCAAAAAAAAAAATATATACATCTATTCGGACTAAGGAGTATTCTAAGGACTCTGTGTGGTATTGTTGTCCTTATAATAAATTTAACAACACATTTGAGAAACCAATTAAAAGCATCTTCTACTAACAGCTCTATAGACAAACTAGAAAGGAACACAATTATAATTATAGGTTCATACATACAAACACACTGCATCCTTAAATATAACCATAAAAGATACCAATACAACACCTGCAATATAGACGACTTAATTTATATATAAAAAAATATATATTTATCTATACAACATATACAAAAGATACATCTTTAACATAATATATATAAATATAAATTGGCCAAAGACAAGCATATTCATTAATTCACGACTTTATTATCCTTGACCATTGTCCTTGTTTTTAAATGGAATATACTATACCTATACCAACAAAAATTTATTCTATACATATTTCCATTCCCGAATATTTATTCATCTTGTTTGCATGTTAAATTCATCCTTCTTATAATAATAATCTAATAATTTATTTTATTTGCCACAAGAAAAAAAAATATTTACATATAAATATATAAAAATAAATTTTAAATGAATCCTGAATGTTATATACAAAAAATAAAATCCTTATAAATAAAAATATAAACACAAAAAAAAAAACCAATATAAATAGTTGCGGCGAAGGACGAGTGATGTCGCCAGATGCCAAAGGTTGTATGGATCGTAATGAATGTTTGGATCTGCCATGCTTGAACGGTGCGACTTGCATTAATTTGGAACCAAGATTACGCTACCGTTGCATCTGTCCCGATGGATATTGGGGCGAAAATTGCGAGCTCGTCCAAGAGGGCCAAACTTTAAAGTTGAGCATGGGTGCTCTAGCAGCAATCCTTGTCTGCTTATTAATTATACTAAGTGAGCAAAACTATACAACACACATATATATTTATATAAATTATATGCGGCGACGACGCTCCTTGGGGTATTCTTTTTGTCTAGAATTTCTGCTCACATAATGTTTTTTTTTTTTTTTTTTTTTTTAGTTAAATGTCTGCTTGAAAGTTATGCTCTTTAGTGTTAGAGTTCACTGATAGAGTGACATTCACCATGTTGTTTGTGTGTTTTGGAAAAGAAAAGTTTTTCTTAATTTTTTTTAATCGACATTGACCTTAAAAATTAAAAAGAAAGATGGTGGTTTTGGTTTTCCTTTTTGTTTCCCAAGGTTCTTCGCTCCAATTATGTAAGACAAATATGAGACGTTGTTTTCTTTTGGTTGTGGATTCAAGTCCTTCGAAGAATTCATTTGATATTCAAGTGGTTTAATGTTTTATGAATATAAGTTTGTGGGCGTAAGAAAAATAAATAATTTTCCTTTAAATAACAAATTTTCTACCTACGGAGCTCTGCAGAGAATATAGCAAAAATCGTGTTGTTATGTGATTCTTAAGGATTATTAATAAATCCCACTCGTCCTGGCTCTGTTTTAAGATTAAAAACTTAAAGCTTCCTGAATTTTCTGGATAAAATTTGATTTAAACAAAGCTATCTTCGAAAGACGATTATTCAGATCAATGATTACGAGGCACAAGTTTCAGCTGAAGTTTGTTTTAATATTTTTGATGTTCATAGCCACATACAATCGCTTAACACCAGGGTTCGGACTTGACTCCAAATGTGCTAAGGGAGTACCCTTAATTTTTAAATGCTCAAAACTGTTGCGCCACTTTATTCGACTAATTATTTTAAATTTTTAATAATAGAAAGAATAAAATTGAATCAAACATCGGCTTAAATTTGAAGAACAACAGTATACGACTTTTAATTGAATCTACTAAAACAATTGCTCTTAGTTTCAGTTTTATGCGTGGGTAATTTAAACAATTGAAACAAAATGAAGTTAGGAGAATTTCCAATTTTCTTGCACCAGTCGTGCTGCCAAAATTCTCTATTTTACAAACAAAATTTATTTTGGTTGTTGTTTTTGTCTTAAATGATGTTTTTAGTACCAATTTTGTATCTTCAATATATTATCAAAAAAATCTGTTAACTTAAGCCCGTCAAAATATTTTGAAAGTATTCTCCTTTTTTTTAACTTGAGCGATTTAATCGCAGATCGCAGAAGATTGCCAAGCTAAATTTCGCACACATTTTAAATGTTTGCAGACATAATTCTGTCTATATATTTATTTTGCCTTTGAAAATATTTGTTTGTATAAAAAATCACGCGAATTTTTGTTCAAAACGAAATATAATGTTATCGCTATTGCTGCGAGCTTTATTGAGAGTATTCGCTCTAAGCGACAGCGAAACTCTTAGTAGCACCCACTTTTGTTGCCCATGTCAGATCACACGAGATGGAATCCAGCACTGTCGTTCATCAAACAAATATATACCTTTATTTCTTTGCGATTAAATTTCGCGTCGCGAATTAACTTTAGCTTGGTGACGATTGACTGATTGTCTGATCAGGTGCATTATTTGAGGTAAGCGAAAGTGTCAATTTCAACACCTTAAGCGAAGCAAATAAATTTGATAACGGTATATATATTTATCGCGATTCGTGATTTTCGCTCTTCAGAATTGCGAAACTTTTTCAGACAGGTTGGTGTTTTTTGAAGTGACGATTTCGCCTTCAGATTACAATGTTATTATGAAATTACTTTCGTTATTCAAGACACTTCAATTTGCATTGATTAAGTATTTAATTCTTTTGTTCGCTGTGTCTGCGAAAATTTCGCTCATATTGTGGTTTGAAATAGATATTTTGAAGACTATTAACGCCAGTATTCATATCGCTGATTATAACTTCTCCTCAACATCGTTTTTGACAATTGTCGTGGTTTTTTGTTATCGTCATGACAGCGGAAAGTCGCCCATTTCAGCTTTACCATATTGATAGTCGCAAAAGAGGGTGGCGAAAAAAAAACAGATTCGCTGGTGAAAGCCTGCCGCAACTTGAAACTGGAAATCAGAAGAAAAGCGATATTTTCTTTTCTTTAGTCACACTGCATGAAAGCCCACACATAGGCGGCGTAGACAAAATTACTGGAAATCGTCAATTTTGTAGACTTGGCCTCTAGTCTCGGCTTTCGATTTTGTTTTGCTTTTCAGCATTTTATGATTGTCTCTCATTTGTATGTATATTGATGCTTCATTGCCAGTTTAATACAAAAAAACCCTATTTAAAGCGAATAAATCAATTTGCCTGTATAAAAACCAAATTAAAATTTTCTTTGTAAATTCCAATTAATTACTTCTGTTTTGTGACTTGAAATAATTAACTCATGAAAATATGTGTGTATTGAAAAAAATAACAAATTACTCAAGAAAAAATAAAAAAAAACGTCTGAAATTCTCAATTAAGGTTTTTCAAAGGAAACAAATCTGATCTAAATTGTATCTTTTCTTAGAAAAGGAATTTTGCCCGCCAACAGAAAAAAAAACCAAACTCAACCCCAGTCTCTTTCTCAGGAACAAATCGATTCGAAAAAAAGAAATAAAAAACTCCATTACATACAAACCCCCATTTGCTATATATTTCTACACACACCATCAATCAAATAAATATCGTTATGTGAATGTTTTTTTTTATGTTAAATTGTTGAAAAAAAAAAAATTTAAATATAAAACATTTAGATGTTCCCTGTTTTGCATGCTTTCAGCAAGTTCAAAAACAAAAAAATTCATTTATCTCTCTTCATGTATATACCTTTAAAAATGCCAATTAAAACATTTTATTTTATTAATTTAATTCATTAATGTTTTACCAATATTTTTTGTATACAAGCAAATTTTATACTCCAATTCTCATGTTCATTCTCGTAAATGTAATTTTTCATTATTCTAAAAGCCAATCGAAAAAAAAAGAAAAACATCAAAGCTAGAATAAATAAAAACATTGATGTCATTTATTTAAAATATTAAATAAGTTACATAAGAAGCTTATCCTTTCTCTAAACAAAAAAGTAAAATTAAAAAAAAAAAGGATGAAAAGAATAAATAACAAAAGGTACGTACATTATTATGGAACAAAAAAAACAAAGTTTAGGAATTTTTGAGATACATTCTAAACGCAATCAAAACGTCGCCATCGCAGTGTTATTGTTTTCCATGACTTTTCAAAGGGAGAATCCTTTTTTCATACAAAAAATTATATACAACGTGGTGATCCTTTGGAAATGAAAGAACAATTGAATAATTGAATAGAATTGTCCACTGTCTATTCGAAGACAACAACAAAAAATAGAAAACTTCTGACCTGTCCATTGAAAAGTGTCATTTGGTTCAGAAAAAATCTTCTGTGCTTCCACACCAATTCTTTTGTTGATTTTTAATTGAAAAAAAAAATATTTCATAACTAAATCTAAAGTATAGTTTTGTTTTAGTTGTTTTTTTCTGTATTTTTTTTTTTTAACTCGTTTTGATTTTATTTTCTAAAAGTTCGTTCTTGGTTTTTTCCATTGTTGAAACTCACAACTCTGTTTCTCCTCTTTCTATTTTCCATTACTACTGCTGTCTTCTTTTATCTATAACTTTCTCTCTATGATTTTTCATATCATTTTCTTCGTCAAGCATTCATATAAAAACAAATGGAATGTCAACCCTCTTCCCTCTCAAACACAGGGTGTCCAAGTTGTAAAATCTTAAAAGTTCTTTTGAAAAAAAGACGAGTTGAAAGCAACATATCGAATTTAATTTCGTTGGCAAAAAAAGTTCAAAGTGTACAAAATTAATCCTTTTGAAATACCGCTCAAAAACTTGGAACTATATTTAAGAGAGTTTTCAGACCCTGGTCTTTTTAACGATTTTATCGGTTCTTCTGGCTTTTGAAACAGTGATTAAATTCGCTCATAATGTGGCACTACTCGCTAATATGATTCTGTTTTGAATCGATAAAGATGGAAATTTCACCGTGAATCTTTCACGGATTTAAGCGTTTCTGTATTGATATAACCTTCAAAAGAAATCAAATACGGTAATTTTGATGCTTGATATTATCTCCTCAAAATCTCTCATTCTATCAGCTTTCTCAATATCTATGACTCTATGAATCTATGACTCTATGACTCTATGACTCTATGACTCTATGACTCTATGACTCTATGACTCTATGACTCTATGACTCTATGACTCTATGACTCTATGACTCTATGACTCTATGACTCTATGACTCTATGACTCTATGACTCTATGACTCTATGACTCTATGACTCTATGACTCTATGACTCTATGACTCTATGACTCTATGACTCTATGACTCTATGACTCTATGACTCTATGACTCTATGACTCTATGACTCTATGACTCTATGACTCTATGACTCTATGACTCTATGACTCTATGACTCTATGACTCTATGACTCTATTACTCTATGACTCTATGACTCTATGACTCTATGACTCTATGACTCTATGACTCTATGACTCTATGACTCTATGACTCTATGACTCTATGACTCTATGACTCTATGACTCTATGACTCTATGACTCTATGACTCTATGACTCTATGACTCTATGACTCTATGACTCTATGACTCTATGACTCTATGACTCTATGACTCTATGACTCTATGACTCTATGACTCTTTCACCCTTTGACTTACAAAAGTGACTAACTTAATCACTGACTCGCTAACTTTCTTGATTTACTTGCCGACTTGGATAATCTCGGCTCATAACTCACTGGCACACTTATTTGTTCGCCCATTTCCAAATTGACTTACCGACTCTTTGACTCAAAGGCTCACTGACTTACAAAATTGATTCTGACACAGTGACTCTCTGACCAAAAGTTAATATTTTCGATTTCAGAAAGCGTGGTAACAACCCATCATAATTAATTCTTCAAATTTAAAAACCTAGTGTCTTTAAATCAAACTAACTCATTTATGTGAAAATCTTACAAATTTCGAAGACTTTGAAAAAAATATTTGAAAGTTCTTTAAATTAAGTCTTTCACATTCGTCCCTTTAACTTTGAAAGTCAAGATAGAACATTCACTGAAATGAGTATTACAATTCAGTTTTAAAAATATTACTTTTTGTGTGTGTATGAACTTGGGCACCCTGTACTCACTCTCAAAACCAAAGCAAAAAAAAAATGTCCCTCTAGAATCATAAATGCCATCGAACAAAAATTAGACAAAAAGAAAAAACTATGATTCGTTATTCAAACAATTTAGATGTCCTGCTGGTTACAAAATTTCTGGCAGCCAATGCATAAACGATAACGAATGCTTATTGTTTCCTTGTCGCAACGGTGGCAGATGTCGTGATCACAATCCACCAAAAAAATTCGAATGTATCTGTCCAATGGGCTACACTGGAATGCATTGTGAATTGGAACTCCTTGCATCTGGAGTATTAACACCATCTCGTGATTTTATAATAGCACTTGTTTTATGCTCCAGTACATTGATACGTGAGTATTATTATTGTTTCTGCTTCTATGTATCTGTAGGTAAAGGGTTTTTTTTAATCTTTAAATTTTTAATTAATTTTAGTAAAATATGTATAAATTATTAAAAATTTTGTTTGGTGTTTTTGTGTAAGCTTAGTCAATTTAATATCAGATTTATCATTCGAAATTCTTTTGAAAAAAAAGGTAAGTATGGTTGGTACATTAAACTATAACGACTTTGAATTTACATATTTTAATGCCCACTGCCACTATTCTATGCAGTGACAGATTAATTTTGTAAATCCCCTAGATATTCAATTTGAGTTGAATGCATCACTTTTTAATTAAAACTAAAATAATGTTGGTAAGTACCTCTTTAAAAAAAATGAATATTGATTTTCAAAACTAAAATAGGATTTACACATTTTAATTCCAAATATGTACCTAAGTGAATTAGCGTAAAAAACCAGTTACAGGACACAAACATGGGATATGTTCCTTGTTTAATACATCCAAGCATTTTAATAATTGATTCATTGATTTATTGATGCATTGATTCATTGATTCATTGATTCATTGATTCATTGATTCATTGATTCATTGATTCATTGATTCATTGATTCATTGATTCATTGATTCATTGATTCATTGATTCATTGATTCATTGATTCATTGATTCATTGATTCATTGATTCATTGATTCATTGATTCATTGATTCATTGATTCATTGATTCATTGATTCATTGATTCATTGATTCATTGATTCATTGATTCATTGATTCGTTGATTCATTGATTCATTGATTTATTGATTCATTGATTCATTGATTCATTGATTCATTGATTCATTGATTCATTGATTCATTGATTCATTGATTCATTGATTCATTGATTCATTGATTCATTGATTCATTGATTCATTGATTCATTGATTCATTGATTCATTGATTCATTGATTCATTGATTCATTGATTCATTGGTTCATTGATTCATTGATTCATTGATTCAATGTTTCATTGATTAGTTGATTCATTGATTCATTGTTTCATTGATTCGTTGATTCATTGATTCATTGATTCATTGATTCATTGATTCATTGATTCATTGATTAATTGATTCATTGATTCATTGATTCATTGATTCATTGATTCATTGATTCATTGATTCATTGATTCATTGATTCATTGATTTATTGACTCATTAATTCTTTGATTCAATGTGCGTAAGTTTTTTTCGAAAGTCTTTCGTGCCTTAACTGCTCGATAAATGATTACCGTGAAATTGTCTACTCACATTGCCCATTCGTATCTATGAAGAAGGACATAAGGTGCATTTGATCCGACCGATACTTTTGGCAAGAATTGAAAAATTAGTTTTTCATAGTCGACCGGGCTTACCTGCTACTAGGGTCATTAAAATGAAAAAAGACATTTCGAATGGATTGACTTAACAGAATTCTTGGATTTTCCACTTACAGTTATGGATGCATCACGGTGAATGCTGTTTTCCTCGGTATTTGAAAAGGATCCAGTAGGAATATTTATGGTCAAAGGGATACGGTTCTCAAAGACTACTTGATTTCAACAGCTCTAAGGAAAAGCAAACCTGAGAACTCCAAACTGTGCCAACATCTTTTTGACTCTTAATCCTCGTAATCATTCTTTATCACAGCTTTAGCTGTCATTAGTTTTCCATAAAACAGGTCATCCAACTTTTCTTCTTACTGACCCATCGGCTCTTTTGATTACACCATCAAATTAATATCTATAGCTCTAAGCCCACAGGATTATACCTTTCAACCAACACTCTAAAAAAAACCAACAGTCCTCTAAGAATCTCTCTAATAGCAAGGAAATGGTTCCCTTTCAATAATATTCTATGAACTCTTTCTTAAATAAAAATAAGAAAATTATATGGGTCAGGTTGTGGTCAGGAAATAAAAATAAAAATACAAAAAAATACACACAAATTACACCACCCTCATACTTTTGAAAAGCTTCAATAAAAAAAATGATGGTCCTTTTTTTTATTATTTAAGACGATTCCCTCACACGCAACTAGGTTAGCCAATCTCATTTTCTTGGCTTGCCTTCTAGGAAAATAGCTAAAGCGGAACCAGAAGACGGGAAGAAAAAAAATATGTATGTATCTGTACATCTCCGCCGCGTTTAACAATAAATTCCAAGAGATCCTTGCAAATAACAATAAAAAAAAAAAAAAATTGTAATAAAATTTTAGAGCCCGTGACATTTTCACTTCCAGGCTTTCATTTTTTTTTTCTCTTCTTCTTTTTTTATCAAAGCCAACTTCTTTTCCTTAATTTTTTTTTCTTGTAGCCGATACTGTTTGTATAGAGTACCTTCGTTGTCTTCGTCGTGGTTGGTTTCGTTTATTTTTTAAAAATATGCTTTCCTTTAAGAATAATGGAAACACATTTTCTTCCCTTCACATCCTGCTGCGTAATATTATAGTATACGTATCAACGTTTTAAACGAAAACTTTGTTTGTCTTCTGCATTTTGTATCTTAATACTCTTTTATTTCCTTCATCTTGCTCTGGGGGCAAAGGCATGGTAAGAAAATGCGTATACGGTATCTATTCACCCAGGACCTTGTTTATTTATATTTCATATCCTGTGAAAGTCCTGTTCTATTATTCTGCAGAACTAGTATTTATTTAAAATCTTATTATTTCACCACAATCGCAATAACGTACAAAACACATAATTTACTCGGAAATAGATACAAATAAAGTTTGTAGATACAATCTTAGTTTTGTCCTTTCACCTGAATAATAAACAGGGGTGACCGGGCTTGGGAAAAGAATAGAAAGTCGTTGTTATGGTTGATTGGTTACAGTTTGCTGGGTTGAGAATTATATTTTCATTGCAACGAAGGTACACAAAATTTAATAAAATAAGTAATTTATTGTTTTGTCAGATCACGGAACTGTATTCAAGAAATATAAAAATTAGAGTGATTATATAAATTATTTCAATGTTTAATTAGCCAATAATTAAAGAGCAATTAGCAAAGAAGTTTTATTATCCCCCTGGCTTTGCTCTATTGATTTCAAATGAGCCATCGATATTTGAAATTTTTAGAAAAGAAGTATTATTTCTTTTTGTTTTAATAATCGCAGTTAATTAGCAATTAATTGACATTTAATTGTAGCATTAAAATTAATTCGTTCACTTTAGCTGGCTTTGCTTGTTATAAGCTTTTTGAAATTCGGTCCATAGCTGATTAAGGGGAATTTACTTAAATTTTCGCATTTAATTAGCAAAGTTAGAGTTTCATTAATAATTCAAGTAAGCTTTTTAAAGCGTGATCTATTTTTAATTCGGACAGCAAATTAGCAAAAAATTATCACATCAATGTGGTGTTTCTTGCTCTTAGCTCTGTCAGGCTCATTCGGTTTCAACTTTTACTCTACAAAAAGAAAATTTAGCACAATTAATTAGCGAATAATTACCAACTAATGGTTGCAATTATTTTAGTTTTTAAATGTTCTGCTTGACTCATATAGTTAAGTTCAGAATGTTCCTGATGTTTCACTAGCAAAATTTAGATCGAAGTAGTTTAAATGTTTGAAACTAAGTAGAGTTAACATTTTTACTGCTACACGGAAAATTAAATTTAAGCACAAGTAACTTGTGGATAATTAAAACTCAATTATTTAAAATACAATACTTTATAATACGTTCAACGACCTCATAAGCGGTCTAACTTACCCGAAAACGTGTCAATACGGCGTGCTCACCTCTATATTGCCCAAGGACGAATTCGATAGCAAAAACAAAGGTGCTCTCTTTTAATTTAAATACCAACTCTTGTCGGGAAAAGCGAAATCTTATCCTTTTTTTCGCTAACTATCTGTCTGTATCAGGTGAACGATGCCATGACTCAAAAATTAATAATTACGAACTATAAAATGATACAAAAAGGGGTGGAGGGGAGGAGCAAAAATAATTACATATTTTGTACGAAATTTAAGATTGAATTTTCATGTCTTTTCATTATTTTTATTTTAAAAATATTTAATTACATGAACTCACTTCACTTTGAAACAAAAGCAAAATTATTTCACCTTCATTTTGTATTGATGATGATGTTGTTTTTTTGTTTTTTTTTTTTTTTTTTTCGGAAACAAAGGAAGAGACAGGATCTAAAGTTCAGCAAATTTAACTGCAATTACAATTCTCCAGGGAGGGAGAGAGAAAGAGAGTGAGAGCACAGTGTTTTAGTATTAGATTTATTTTTACTTTGTTGCTGCTAATTAAAAAAACATTTTTCATCCAACAAGAGGAAAAAGACAGATGGACTTTTAAGGATTCCATTAGCAATGTAATTTTTAGGACAACAACAGCAGTGTCCTTCGTTTTTCTGTTTGTTTTAATGTCTTGTTTGTAGTTATTTACGGTATTTGGTTGAAATAACTTAAGGAACCAGCCAATGAGATTGTTTAAGTATAATGCAAACAAAATTAGAGTAGCAAAAGAACATTTATACAAAAGATGGCTCTAAGACTGTGTGATGAGGAAAGGTAGAGAGCTTGAACCGAACATTAAAAGCTGAAAAAAAAATAGTCGAAGATAAAACTACTTGCTAACTGTCAACTGGTACTAGGCCAGTGATTTATACATTCAAAATTTTGCAAAGAGGGCAAACTCTAGAAATATTCATTTCAAGCAATGGTGGCCTTATTTCCTCAATTTAGTATAAAGTTTTTGAGTGTGTTGAATATTTTTTGGGCCAATAATATGAAATCAGTTGAGTTCGAGACCCCATTTTTCGCATGGGATGTGAAATGTTTCAAAATAGAAAAAAAAATTGGAGTAGCGTCCTGGGCTTCGGCTTTGTAAATTTTGTTGTTAAATTTTTGGCAAAGGAGAGCTCAGAGAAATTTTTCGAAACAGTAAAGTTTCTACGCTAGGATTTCTGGTCAATATTTTTGTTTTAAGCATACTTAAAGTAGGCGATAGTCTACTATAAACGTTCCCGAGAAAGGGTTTCGACTGATATTTCTTCAAGTGGTATCCCGGAGATAGGATTAGATATCTAACTTAGTCTTTCAGATAACACTTTTGCTACGAAGCAATCCAATATAAGCCTTAAACATAGTTGCCTAGAGAATGAGGAGTTTCTGAGCGTTGTCTTTTGGGGTAGGCACTGGAGGAAATTACATCTTGAATCTGACTTGTCGCCAATATTGTTATAGAAAATATTTTGTCTGGGGTAAAACTCCTGCAAATTTTCTAATGGAAACCGGCAACCGAACTTCTGAAACAATCAATATTTTTGTAGTGATACGCTTTAAATTTTATTTTGGAAACAATTCCCACTAAAAAAAAGAGTTTTCTAACAATTGTTTCTCCAGGTGTCTTCCTCTCGACAAGACTATTCCAACATTTTCAACGAAGTTTTTCGATCAACAACTACTCCTGTTACGATTCAAATATATGTACATAGGTAGTTTTCGGGCAATATCCCCTAAAGTAAAGCAGCTTGCCGGCTAGTTTTTGTGCAGGTAACGTGTTGTTCTGGCTTGCGTGGTTGCATCTTATACTTCTTTTGTGAATCTCTAAAAGGTGGCCTCAGAAGAAATGCCAAAGAAAATGTTCGTATCGATATTTCTCCGAATTTCCTGCTAATTGGTGTGACCAATATTGCGATCCGACCAAATTTCTTTTTGGGATAAGATAAGATTCCATTTAAATTCTAGAGAGTAGAAAATGTTTTTGTAGGCGGCTTATTAAGGACACGAATATTTTTCATGCAGAAGCTGCCTTTTAAAGGATGTTTGATGTTGTTTTATTTTGTAGCAACAAAAAACATTGTTTTTCGGGAGTTCCGAGTTCCGACTCGCCATAGGCCAATATACAGTTGCACCTCGTAGGTCGATTCCTTCTAATTCAAAGGTTTGGGCTTGGGACTTGTTAATAGTTCACGCGAAAGATGTTTTTACTGGAAATTGAAGCCATTTAAATGGGATTGTCAATTCAGTTTGGATCATCGGTTCGGTATATGAGCTAGTTGATCAGCTGCTGAACCGGTGATAATAGTCGCTACAATTAAATTCCTGAATAAGTCCTATTGTATCGGGGTTTTCAATAAGAGCGCTACAAAAGATTTTTTAAATAAAACAAAAACGGTTTTGGATATCAATGAAATTCTTTATTCCTGCGATAATTATAATTCGATGCCATTATGCATGGAACTCGATTTCTTTTGCATGGCCACCACGGGCACGCTTGCAGAAGTCCAGACGCTGAACCCAATTTTCGACGGTTTTCAAACATAAATCGGCCGATACTGCTGCAATTTCACGTTCGGTATTCGTACGAAGTTCATCAATCGTCGCTGGCTGGTGGACATAGACCATATACTTGACGTAGCCCCACAGGAAATAGTCTAACGGCGTCAAATCGCACGACCGAGGCGGCCAAGCGACTAGACCATTTCGTGAGATAACACGTTCTCCAAACTTGGTTTCCAATAAATTGATTGTGACATTCGCTGTGTGGCTTGTGACGCCGTCCTGTTGGAACCACATGTCCTCCAAGTCCATATCATCCAATTGGGGCCAAAAATATTCGGTTATCATTGAACGGTAGCGATCCCAATTCACAGTAACGTGCCGGTCTTGATCATCACGGAAGAAGTACGGCCCAATGACGCCGCCGCCGGCGCGCCGGCCCATAAACCACACCAAACCGTAAATTTTTCGGGATGCAATGATGACTCATGGAGTACGTGTGGATTGCTGCCTGACCAATACCGCATATTTTGTTTATTGACGAAGCCATTCAGCCAGAAATGAGCCTCATCGCTGAAGATGATTTTTCGATGAAAATCCGAATCATTTTCAAGTTGTTGCTCAGCCCAATTCACGAACATACGACGCTTCTGGTGGTCAAAAGGCTTCAGTTCTTGCGTCAATTTAATCTTGTAAGCATGTAGGCTAAGATCTTTTCGCAAAATTCGCCACAGAGATGCCCACGAACGACGTGTTAGAGACACATTTGGACTTTCTGCAACTGAAGCCTCAGCGGCAGCAATATTCTTGACACTACGGGCACTTCTTTGTCTCACTGGCACGGCATCATTTTGTACTTCGCCTGAAGATTCAAATTTTTCTACTAGACGCTCAATTGTTGATCTGCTAGGACGATTATGACGACCATAAATTGGACGTAGCGCTCTTAACGTTGAGGCCACTGACTCTGAATTTCGGCAGTAAATTTTAATAATTTTGACTCGTTGTTGGCCCGTATATCTTTCCATCATGAAATGGCAAACCTTACTGAAGAGAAATATCAAAAGAGCGGCAAGAAATATGGCGTCGTTTGCTGTACTTGTCGCTCTACTTTTGTAGCGTCCCTGTTGAAAAACCCTTTATATGCTGGGGAGACTTTTAATTCTTCAAAGGCATGATTGGAATTTCGATTTTCAATGTCAATTCGTGTGATGGATGGTATTCCAGAAGGATTTAGTGAATTTAAAATTTGTTTGTAAATAATAGACTGTGTTTTTTCCATATTAGTCACGATTTTTAATATTTTATTTGGCCGGGGACTTTTCGAATAAAACCAGATTGTTTATTTCATTTCGATAATACGTATTGCCCTAGAACAGAATTAATGAAAGTCCTTTTCGTGAAAATGCTCGATGTCAGGGTAAAATTTCAAAATAATCATCCAGAGGGATGTCACAATTCCTGCTTAAATTTGGAGTGAGAAAAAATCCTTCCCTGGGAAATCATTATCTGTTATTCCATGAAGACAAACTTTCATATTCGTCCGTAATTTTAAATTTTCAGTCGAAGTCCATAAGATAGACGATTTCCAAGCATGCTGCATATCTGCTCGCATAACTCTGTTAATGACGCGAGGATTCTGTCGAAAAGCTCCAGAAAATACAAAAGTAATTCCGCCCACGAGAGCAGAGGAGTTTCTAAGATCTTCTTTTTTTTTTGTCATTCTAAAATAACGGTTAAATGAATTTAAAGCTAATTTTCAATCTAAAATTGTTCGATTCCGAACAGGACCTTTGCTTACAAAGAGCCATCCGCGCAATTTTACTGCGTGCCACTTTATTTTTGACATTTGGTGGGGAGCGCGAACTTCTAGAGAGACATCACGATGGACATAATGGTATCACGGACTTTTTTTTGTAGATATTGATGTCCCCTATAAAGCTGTAGTGCATCACTTTGTTCTATTGTCAATAATTTCCGCAGCGTATGCGATAATTTTTTTTTTGTATTTTTTTCACACGTTGGGTTACATTGTCCAATTTTTCATTCGAATCCCTAACTTTTTTGAAAATATTCTTTTTCCTTTGTTCATCAGGGATAATGTAGAATTCTTAAAATGTGAAAGAATTTTTCAAACCAGACCAGTACTTTCGGATCCTATTCAATTCAAACAAACAATCAAATCTTTCCTTTTGATAATATTAGTTTGAAAACAGTTTTCCCAGACTCATAATTGTTCTGTTTAAGTTGCTTAACGATTGCTCAATAATATCTTAGGTTTGCTCCTTTTCGTTTTGCTGCGTATCATCTTTGAAAGCAAATATTAGGTTAAAATTACAGTAGAATACCTACTCAAGCAGGCGAGCACTATCTCAAAGCTTCTTAGGCTTATGAGTGTCTTTATTGTAAGACTTAACTGAGTTCTATTTTGAATGTTTAAGGATATAGGTCAAAGAATAATTAGGTTAATATATAAATGTCAAAACACCTCTTGGCAACAGATTATACGTAGGTATACTATACAACTTCAAGACTTGGATTGCATTCCTTCAAAGAAAAGCACTTTATTAAATTCTGTATTCATCATAAACTAGGTCCTTTTCCTTAAGTTCAAAAGAAGACTGTCTTCAAAAATTCTTAACCTCAATTTAACCTTTTATTATTACTTATTAGTCATTTTAATATTTTATTCATATTTCTATAAGTAGTGAAATAATCAAAGTCAAAAGCAATTCTCTCGTGTTTTATCCTCCCTCAACCAGACATTTTATAATATAAGTCAAATTGAGTCCTTTCAAAAATTTAAAAAAGAAAAATCTGTTGCTGACAAAATATTAAATGACAGCAATCCACGCTGTCCTTTCAAATTTTGTTTCCTAACCAAAAAAAAAAGAGACAAACATACCTTGTCTAATCTATTTGGGTTGTGTGCATTTCATTAAGGAAAACCGCTTTTCGAAAAAAAAAATCTACCTCTTTTCCTTCAAGTGTCAATTAGAAAAGTAAACTTAGGTTTGGTTTTCCAAAAAAAAAAAAAGCGGATTAAAAATGTAAGGAAGAAGGAAAAAAAACTATCCAGCCGCTGCGTTCCATGCTTTTTCCTTCGTCTTGCTTTTCATCAAAAGTGACCTAGTTCACTATGAAAAGTCAGTTATTTTTTTCCATCTTGTTTATATACTTAACTGCCAGCATATCCTTTTCCTTGCATACTCATACATATAGCTACGTACATATATACAAACTTCAGTGGTATAATTTTTATGTTCATAAATCCGCTTTTTTCATTTTCGCATTTCCACATGAAATAAACTTCAAACTCACAAAAAGCCTGACAATTAAAAAAAGTAAAAATGAAAAGTGAAAAGAGCAAACGAGAAAAGATGCAGAGGCACACACACACAAATATAGTCGTTTTGTTGATGTTTATAGTCGTTCATAGTTGCAGGACATGCTTTGTGTGTTGTAAAAGGAAGTCTGATTTTTTTTTTTTTTATTATTAATTTTTCCTTTTGCTGTGCATTTAAATGTTTCTAGAACGACATGCCTTGTCATCTCACTTATAACTTCCAGCGAGTTGTTTTTCTTATAAATGTATTGTATCAGTCAGTCAGTCCGTCCAGCAGCGGTGCAATTCCAGTTAGATTGTAAGCAGGACAACTGACAAAAATTATTAAAAAAAAAAAAAATCATCAACATTCTAGATGAAGAAATGACTGATTTTTGAATCATGAGTCCAATTTTTTTGTATGGGCAAGCAACTTTTCAATTTCAAAAACTGCAACTAAGCATGAAATCTAATTTTGAGAAAGGACATGCAAAAAAAAAACTGCCAGTTTCGGCATGATTGCCTTTCCATACTTGATTTACTTCCCTTCGATATGGATTATTTTGCTCTTGACGGTTTTTCACGGGGATGTATTTGTTTTCAAAATGTTACAGAGCTAATAGGGCGCTGAAAATTTAAAGTGAGTAGTAATCATTCGTTAATTCGGATTTAATTTTTTGTGTCTATGGTTTTTTGATATTTTTCCGAAATTTAAATGAAATTACATTTTTTTTTCTTCGAAAATAGTTCAACCGATTTTCATGAAATTTATATTGCAAGAAAAAATGGCCAGCACAAAAGCTAGTGTTCGTAAATTGGGATCGAAATAAAACATGCTAAATTGTAACACGTATTTCCAATACTTTCCAAAGCGGTTTTTTGACTTTTGATTTAATCCGTGGCGAAAGGGATTTTGTGTCAAATTTCTAAGAAAAATGAGAACAATAAGTTTGTGGGAGAATAAATAAACCCTGTGAAGTTAAACCAACCTTGAGACCGAAGAATAGTATTCCGATTAGCAGGTGTCCCGATTATAGAGTGTCGAAAAGTTGAACCAATATTGACATCGTTTTTGAAGCTCTCTATTTGAAAATGCCTGCTTCTTCGATGGATTAAAACTTACCTTTTCGACCGGTTCATTTGCGTTGTTTAAGGTGGTTTTCAATCTTATAATAACAAAATTATTGCTGATGTGCCCCAGGGCGGCATGCTTTCACCGGTTCTCTCTCTCATCTTTATCAATGCATTTTTTTAACACTTGTAATCCTCTAAATTCTTTTTGCTGACGATAGCAGACTTCTGAAAAGTTTTACATATTCGTTTAAAAATACAGATTTGCAACGGCTTATTAAATTCAGAACTTTGCAGCATTGCCAGAAATGCAGAAATGTTAAGGTTTCCAAGGCCGATGCAAGACGTATTTTTCCCCATCAGATCTAGCTACCATTTTCAAGGCATACATTCGGCTAAGCTTGAGATTACTTCTCATATCTGGGCAAGTGCTCTTGTTACTCACTCGCAATTCCTGGCAAAGATTTAGAAAACCACTAAAATTATAGGCCAACTTTTGAGGAAAAATTTGTTTCGCTTAATCATCGGCGCGTGATGTTGCTTGTATCACTTTTTTAATCGCTATTTCTTCAAATAGTGATCCACCAAAACAACTAGATTTCTTTTCTCAAAAAGTTTCCCCGTAACAATCCCCGTGACCACAAATTTACCCTTCGAACGTTTTGTAAAGTATAGAGGTTTATTTTCAGCCGCACTACAAGAATGTCGAATGTCAATGTTTATCAGTATTTCTTGTTTACACCTATTCAATTGCCTGAATACTCCATTATTCATGATAAGGGTATTTAAAACCCCTTTTATTTACTACGTTTTTGAAGGAATGCCCATTTGGTAATTTTAAAAGGGTTCGTTCAAGAAATTTACAACACTCCAAAAAAATATTGAAATGTAAGGCCGGCCCGAAGGAGGGCCCACAAAATCCAAAAGTTGTTCTTTTGATGTGAGCTTCACTTCGCAGAAAAATTAGTCGTCAGATTTCTGTTATACTAACTTTACTATAATAATTTGGGTCCGAAAATTAAAATGATAAATGAAAACAAAACAAAACAAAAGACCAAAGTTCTAAGGAAGGTTCCTTTAATTCTGACATTTCGAACTTTTCCGAATAAATCTTCATATCAAGTTTGAAAAAAATTATAATACATTTTTATTTGAGTAGTAATTAAGTGAAAAAGTCATCGGCCCACTTTCCTGTTGCGCCTTAGTCGACTTTAAACAATTAGTACGCCCCTGTGTAACTCCATTCCTGTGATTCAAGGTATGTATACTCGTAAATATATTTTTTTTATTTTAAATCCGTACTTAAAACAGCACCTAACTAACTACACCTAAAGTCTTAGCATAAAATATCAAAGCTAAATTAAAGCAACTCGAAATTAAAAAAGTTTAAAAAATAAAAACTTTGATAGTTGATGGAGGAGCTTTGAGTTATATTTTTTTTGCTTGGTTTTTTTTTTTTTTGCATGCAAAGCGAATGTCTATATTTGACGTAGAAAAAAGAGAGCGTTGTCGCATTATAAATTTTTATATCGTCTACTGTCTAGTCCTTGCTGTCAAGGCAATTTTTTAACCCCCAGCAATATTAACGGAGACATTATATTTTTTTTTCTTCCATCTCTTTTTTTTTTTTTGTGTCCTTAAAACGTGGACATTTTTATTTTATAAAATGAAAAAAAAAATAGTTCTCATCCTTGTGTTTGTGGTCTACAACCGACGACGAGAAGCGCATATTAAATATCCAGGACCTGATGATGATGTTCGGGAGAATATCATTAACTACGATGACGAAGGTGGCGGCGAGGATGATATGACAGCCTTTGATATAACGCCATTGCAAATTCCTATCGGTGGACCAATGCCAGAGTTGGCTCCATGCAAAATGCCAATTATGTGTAAGATATTATCCTTTTTCGTCCTTTTCTTCCTGAAAAAAAAACGTTTTTTTTTTTTGTTGTTATGAACATAATTTTATGTTTAAAAACATCCCCCACCCCCCTTACAACAAGTTTATTTTATTTTGATTTTGAATTTTTCGTTCTCTCTTTTAATGTTGCAATCTAGATCCCGTTATGACACTGATGCCCGGCCAGGAGCCAAATGTTGGTATTTTCATTGAAGAACATAAAAAGCGTGCTGATAGTGACCCCAATGCCCCGCCATTTGATGATCTAAGAAATTATGCCTACGAGGGTGGCGGCAGTACTGCTGGATCTTTGAGTTCATTAGCGTCAGGTGAGCCTATAAAAAAAAGATTTTTTTTTATTTTTTAATGATGGCGGATATTTTTGGGGTTGTCTGTGTTTTTTTTTTTTTTTTTTTTGTTGGGATGTCCTTGGAGAAAGGGTATAGCAGGGCGTTGAAAACTTACTTACCTACTTCCGTCGAGCGGATATAATAAAGTTTGGTCATTGTTGGTTGTTGTTGGGTCGTTAAGTGGGTCATTAAAAATCATTTGGTAGTTAGGTTGGCGATAGCGTTTGTAGATAAACTTAATTGTGAATATTTAAAGAAGCCAAGCTTATAGGACAAGATTTTGTGGGCAAGTATTCCAGATGGGTCTATTTATTTTATGTTTATAGGATTTTCATTGTATTTTTAGTTGGATACCCGTATATAGGGTTGAACTTGGCCTTAGACTGAAAAGGCGTTTTAACCTCCTGAGATTATATTAAGCAGTGATTTTGTATTTTTTTTTTTCTGATATTGTAAGGGACATCAGAATTGGTGAGGGTGTTATGGGAATATCTTTGAATATTAATCGTGGTCGTGGGTGATGTCACAGTTTGTCCTTTTGGGTACTTCCTGGTTATGGATTAAGGAACCGTAACTGATGAGAAAACTTATTCCCTATTAAAAAGCAAGTCACCCAAGGAACGCCGAAACATATTTCTTCTTACTCTAAAGATCAAACTTTGGTGATAAACTGATGCTGATAGTTTCGTCCTTGAATCTTCCTTATAGTGCTTTCATGGATAGATCTGAGTATGAATTTTTGATTTCTACTTATCTGTAAGGGTTCGTTTAACTTTTCCAACAGTTCGACTATTTTGAAAAATTTTAAATAATTTTAAAGAAGATGTCACAAGTTTTGAACCGGATAGAAAGTTCAACATTCGTTATGAGCGGCAGAAGATTACATACATATCTTTGGGTAAAAGCTTATCCAAAGTTTGGCTCAAGGATCAACTCATATGTGGTTCCAGTTTTGTGGCTGAATTTTTTCAAGGAAGGTATTACACTGGATAAAGATGAGACAAGAAACGTAGTACCTCAGATATTTCAAGGCACACCTGCCCATCATGTATGTAAATCGGTATTGGTAACAGTCAGATAATGGAAGAGTACAAATTGGGTCTGGTTCGAAATCCCGAAAACCAAAATCCCGAAAGTTCAAAATCCCGAAAAAATCAAAATCCAGAAAAATCTAAATCCCGAAAAAATCCCGAATATCAATCAATACTGAAAAATCGGATTAGTGATGCAGGCAGGTGCCTGTGTCAACAGTTTTCATAATCAGCAGTACTTGGGTGGCCCGCTTCGCGGGTTCTTGGGATTTTAACTCCCTTTTTCGGGGACACACCCGCTCACGCAACTTCGTTGCTCCGCTAAGGGTATGTCCAGTTGTCTGGCATACCCTTCGGGATTTTGATTTTTCTGGATTTTGATTTTTTTTCGGGATTTTGATTTGTTGACGTAGCCACCGAGGTGGAAATGGGCCTCATCAGTCAAGATGATTTTTCGGTGAAATTCCGGATCATTTTCATGCATTTCAAGGACCCAATCAGCATAGACACGACGTTGTTGATGATCGGCCGGCTTGAGTTATTTTGTAAACTGAACTTTATAAGCCTTAAGACAAAAGTCTTTATGCAAAATACGGTGTTATGACGTTTGTGGAATGCCCAATTCCAAAGAACGACGAGGAATGGACAAACCTGGGTTTTCTTCAACACTTTGGGCTACAGCAGTATTATCCTTATCAGTTCTTTTTGAGCTACGCGCATGGTTTTTATTCTTCACATTGCTAACTTCAATCATCGACGACCGAGAGAAATGTTAGTTTTACAAACCGTTTCTGCCAAATTTTCACCATTTTATAGTAAATTTTAAAACTTTCAATGCATTGTTGAAGCGTGTATCTTTCCATTTTAGAAATGCGTAGTTTTTACTCGTCAAATATCATAAAATTACAGCTTCAAAAGTGACAACTACCGTTTTGCAAGTAATAAACATATCATTGTGACATTAAAATTCTGTTCTACGTACTTTTAGCTAATGCCTAAAAAATTTGCCTTTGCCTTACAAAGACTGATGTCAATTTTGTCCACTCTTTTCAATTCTCGCTGTAACTTCCCTTGTCCCTATCTTGCCCAGTTGAAATTTGCCTAAATTAAAGACATTTACCATAGCCCAAACAAAATTTGTATCTGACCTCTCAAATTTGTTTCTTTTTTATTTCCTTACATGAAGGTACTGACGATGAGCAGCATGAATATGATTACCTTGGAGCGTGGGGACCACGTTTCGACAAACTAGCCAACATGTATGGCCCTGAAGTCAATCCAGACTTAGAGTTGTAAGTCACACAAATTTAAACAAAAACGGAATTATTTTTTTCTAATTTTCGACAAAAAAAAAAACAACAAAACAAAATTTTAATTTTAAACTAAGAATTAAAATTAAAAATACATAATTATAACCAACGGGATTTAACAACCGAGACATACTCAACCAAACAAAAAAAAAAACAAAAAAATGGCGTAAAGAAAATAAACTTAATCCATCAAATTAATTCTTTAAAACGCAACATCGGATATTACTTTATATATATATATTTAATAAATGATGAAGTCTTTAATCAAAAAAAAATATATATATACGAAAACTCAACATAAAAGGTGAAAAAATTGCATATAAAAATAACGAAAACCCCTTCGCTCATTACAAAATAAGTTTTTTGTTTTTTAATAATTTAATTTCATATTTTTTGTTTGTTTTTAGTTTTTAACAAAACTTAATACCAAAGTTAATTGTTATTATTTATTTTTAAAATTATAATGCCGTAGGGATAAAAATTATATTATTTAAAAAAAAAACATAAATCATGACTACTTGGGTAAGTTTTTTTTTTGTTTTTTAAGTGAAAAAATAAACATTTTTTCAACGACTTTTTATATATAAAAAACATAATTCATAATTGTTTGATATTATATACAAAAAAACACTAACATACATAATTATTATTTAAAAAAAACAAAAAAAATTACGAAACACCATACATAAACATAATTAAAACTTCTTTAAACAATACAAAAAAAAAAAGCGAAAAAATTTAAAAAAATATATACAAGTGCATATTGCGATATATTTAGTAAGTATATTTACATAAACAATTTACCAATTAGTTTTGTACTTTTCTCCCTCGAAAAAAAAATAATTAAATTAATAATAAAAAAGAAAACTTTGACATAAATAAAAAAATAACGAAAAAATCCCTTAAGAAGAAAAAATAAGTTGGAATATAAAAACAAAAATTATTTTAAAATACAGTTGAAAAAAGAAAGAATTTTAGTCATAAGTATAATAATTAAAAATGCCAGTACCTATTCATAAAAATAAAAATAAAATAAAAATTAAAGTGTTTGCGTAAAAGTAAAAATAAGTTTTCAAAAAAATTAATAAAAAAAAACAGTGCAACCCCTATGCATATGAATATTCCAAGCAAGAAAATTAAATGAAAAACAAATACCCTTCACCAAAACAGAGTTGTGGTTAAGTAATTATTAAAGAAGAAAAAAAAACTTAGTATCTAAAATGAAAATTTACCCAAAGACTGTTTTCGTTCCATCATATGATATTGTAGGCAGCGGAGAAAGTTATTAAAATAAAAAAAGAAATTAAAAAAAAAAATACCACATAAGAACTTAAAAAGAGTACATACGAAATACTTCGATAATTTATTGATGTCATTTCCATAATTGTGACAGATTGAATCTCAAAGTTTGAAAGATATAGATATTCCATACGCCAGAGACATTGTAAATGTGAATAGCAAATTATCATCCAATCTCACACAGTTCAATTGGAATTTTTCCAGCTAAGAAAAAAAAAAAATCTGGTTAATATAAATTTCTCTCTTATCCATCCCATTTTTTCAATGAAAAATTCACAATTTCACACACACACCATACCATACCAAACACCTCACCACACACAATACATTCATATTAAAAAAAAACCTGCAATGAAATAAATAAAATAAAAAATTACTTTAGAAAACTTAGCGCAATTGGTAATGTACATAGAATAGAAAGTATATAAAATTAAAGATTATATTAAAAAGTATATATAAATAAATTTAAAACAAAAAAAATTATATATAAAAACCTAACTTTAAGATAAAACAAGTAAACAGTTAGAAGTGTAATTACATGGTACATCCCTATGATTTAAAAAAAAAAATTGATGTAGTGTTAAAAATTAAATTAAAAAAGAAAAGGAATACAATTAAAAAAAATAATTAAAATTAAATAGAAACTATGAGATTTTAGATTTTAACGAAAAAAAAATAAAAATGAAGGATGACGAAACAAAAACAGTATTTTTATGATTCAATGATATTAAACAAAAATTAAAAAAAAAAGATATTGAATTTCTTATACTAAATTGCACTTAATTTTTTATTTAATTAAATAAATAATAAATTTAAGCAAAGTTGTATAGTAATCTTAATACTGTTTTTTTTTTCAAATGTTAGTTTTATTTTTTTTGCTCTTAACCAAAAATATTTGTTTCATGGTTCAATTCTCCAAACGAATACAAACATATACTTTGAGCTTATATACATTAAAATGAAAAAATTAATTAATTAAATTTAAGCAGCTTCACACTGGCAATGCAAGGGGACACACAAAGAGGCTGCATCCTGCATCAGATCCAGATTTTTATTTCCAGGGCATTGTTTTTGGCGGTGCAATTGATTCAATAAGCTGCCACAAAAATGGCTCAGAAACGTTTGAATAAGTCCTGGACACCAAAAAGCTCGTTCCCAATTTGTTCATTTCAAAACTTCAATTTATCAGTTGAACAACTTTTTAGTTTCATACAACTTTCAGAGTGTGAGTATTTCTTGCTGTTGCGAACGAAACGTCATAACGAAAGTAAGCAATTTTTACCAATATAACAAAGTTTTCACAAAAATCTTATTGAATCAGCAATTATTTAATTGGTTGATGTTGGAAATGTCAGAAGTAGCTCGAGGCTTTCAAGGATCAATGAATTGCAATCGGTTGATAGTTAAGTCGTTTTTAAAATTAAAAAAAAATATAATCCATTTTCGAATGGTCGACCGTGGGCTTTTAATTAAACTTTAATTAAATTTTAATTAAACAATGGAAAATCAACTAAATTGTTTTTTTTTTACTTACTCTCATGTCTCACATACTATTTCAATCGCTTGTGTCCTTCTTTTGTGACCCTTGACAAAAACATTTCCGCGTGGAAGGCTGCATTTCTCTTGTGCATAAGCTACCATTATTTGTTTCTTCTCAAAAATTGAATATTAATTTTAATTTTAAAGCAAAACCATACCTAAGACTAGTTTGAATTAATTTCTTATATACAAAGTAAATATAAGAAAACAAAAATTATATATAAACAGCATTTAATTTAAAAAAAAAATTATAAAATTAAAAATGTGTGAAAGATGTGAGATAGATACTTAAAAATAACAATTAAAAAATATATATATAAATATAATTACAATTAAATAAGTATGTAATTCAGGGATGAACGTTGAAATATGAATGAATGTTAATAAAAATAATATTTTTATTTGAATTTTCGTTATTTTGTGTTTAATTTTCTTAATCATATTGAAAAAAAAATTAATTTTTACTTTCATCCCTTCACAGGATGTGTCATTATTTTTTTTCTGTAAAAAAAAAAATAGTAAATAAATTGTCATACAATTTTTGTGTAATTTTACTGCACCATATTTGCTAAAGAAAAAAAAATTCCTTAAAAGTCTTTAAAAAAAATCACTGAAAAAATATATGTACTCAAAAAATGAAACTAATAAAATAAAAAAAATATATAAGAATAAATTTAAAATACACTCTGAAGTAAATTTCAATTGTTGGCTTAAAATATTTTTCTTATTCATTTCTTTCTTTTATTAACTATTTTTTTTTTTTTTGTATCGCCTTATGTCTTGCCATAGTATTTAATTGTCATGCGTTACTAAATAATTGTTGTTAATTTTTTAGTACAAAAAAAAACAAAATAAAAATTATTACCAACTTAGAACAAAATATATAAAATCCGAAGTCTCACTAGAAATTTAAAAAAAGGATATAACAGCACTGCCAAAGTATGAATTTACTTCACGGTATACAACACCCACTATTTTAAGTTTTGTATGAATTTTTTACATTTTGTTTAAAAACTTTTTTTTTTGTTAAAATAATATTCAGAAAATGCATAAATTAGATTTAATACTTTTTTATCCGAAAAGACGACAAATACTAATTTGCAAACAATTTTTTTTTTAATTTTTAATTAAATACATTTTTATTTAACTGTGATTCTAAATTTATGAATAAAATAATAAAACTACTAAATAGTAGGGGCAATCCAATAGCAAGAACAAAAATCATAACGAGAATTACCGGTAAAAACAACATGTACTTCTCTACTTATATTTAATAAAAATATATATATATGAATATATCAATATTATATACAAGAAACTAGTTTAATTTTTGTATGAATATTTTTAAGTTTATAAGTTTTTTTTTAAAGAAAAAAGAAACCACATGTATGATGTAATAAAAAGATTTTTGTTTGTATTCTTTTTTTATAAATAATCATTGGAATTTATTTTCTTTACACATAAATGAAAGAGAAAAAGAAAATAAATAAAATTAAATTTAAAAAAATAAACAAAACAAAAATACTTATATAAATATAACTTTTTTTTATAATGCAAAAAGTAACGAGAAAAAAAAACAAACATAATAACAACAAAAATGAGGAAAAAAAAAACATTAAATAGTAATAAAAATTATGAAAAATAAAATCTGTAATGTTATATGGAAAAAAATAATATTTGTGTTTTATTACCCAATAAATTGGGGAAAGTGGACCGAATTCAAATTTTACAGTGAAAATAACGAGAACTGGAAGTTGCTGAAGGACCGGACTGTGCTTAATCAGTTAACAACATTATATTAATATCGGACATATCAGCGTCTTAAGGGCCTGGTCCCGGAAGTCCTATTTGACTGTTCATAGGTAAGTAGCTTGGTTGTAGTGCAAAATTTAAGAAAAACAGCATTTGATTTAAAGTAATTCCTACGAAAACAAAATGTATGACCAGTAACATCAGTGGTGATAAATATTTTTCGATGACAACGACGTGTTTCTACAATGTTTGCAATAAAATATGCAGATTTAGTTTAATTTTTCGCCACCGCAGCGCCACATGTTTGGTGCCTCACATTTCAAACATTTTCTTCAAAATTTCTTGGTTTACCAGGCGCTCATAAATAATCGGAAGCTATTTTTTGCATTTATATTTAAAAACTGGGTGGAGCCATATTTGCCGCCAAAACTTTTATATATGAAGTGTGTAATGGCGATCACAAAGAGGAACAGAAATTTACGGTTTCGAAATTCACTTGTCGCAGTTACTCGTATTAAAATTTAATATACCTTCTTTCACTCACTCCGATTTATCTGATAAACAGAATAAGAAAATAAGAAAAAGGCTTTTTATTGGCTAGGGTCGGTGGCGGCCATTTTCGCGCTGGACTTGAGTATGGTTACAAATAAGAAAAAGGCTTTTCATTGGCTAGGGTCGGTGGCGGCCATTTTCGCGCTGGACTTGAGTCCGGTTACAAATAAGAAAAAGGCTTTTTATTGGCTAGGGTCGGTGGCGGCCATTTTCGCGGTAGAAAACGGTAAAGATCAATTTGGAAGTTATGGTTTCCATTTCCGTTATTTCTTTCTTTCTTTTGATATTCATGTCCTACTCTGGTTCTACCCATTTTCAAATTATCGACAAAAAAAATAGGCTTCCCGCTTTTTCTGAGCGCCTGGTGATCCAAAAAAGTTTCATATGGAGTGTGTTTCTTTATTTTTTCCGGATAAGGAATAGAAAAGACAGAAAAGATCAAATATCTATCCAGAATATCCAGAATAGAATAAATAAAGAAACAGAACTTGAATAAAAAAAATAAACAATAGCTGACAATGAACTGCATCAGTCAAACTAGAGAATATTCCATTTAAACCACCTCTTCACTTGGAATGAAAAGAATGCGTTCCAAATATTCCAGATTGAATAAAGAAACAAGGAAATAGTTTATCCGGAATATTCCATTGAATAAAGAAACGCAAAAAGGGCGTTCCATATATTCCGAATATACGGAATGAATAAAGAAACACACCCATGCTGTTTGTTCGTAATTTAAAGCTTTCCCTTGTAAGGAGGAAGAAGAAAAAAACACCTTGAGCAGTGGTAGACATTGTAGAGGCATATTTGCCGCCGAAAGTTATATAAATAAGAAGTGTGTGATGACGATCACATGGAGAAAGAAAAAGTTACGGTTTCGAAGTTTATGCCTTTCGCACTTGCTCACTCACTCCGATTTATCTGATAAACAAAAGAAATTAAGAAAAAGCCATTTATTGGCTATTGTCAATGGCGGCCATTTTTGCGCTGGGCTTGTGTCAGGTGATATTTTCTATGTGACAGGGTGACTGTGATTTTTGTTTTGAATATTTTTTTTTGTGCGTAAAGAGAAAAAATAAAAAGTTCTCGTGCTGTTTTTTTTTTTTTGTATCTTGATAATATCTTTTATTTTATAGAATTAAAGTACTTAAAAATAATTATTTGTTTAATTTTTATTTAATTGGTTTGCTTACTAAATTACTTTTTCATATTTACTTCGACCATTTTGTATTTTGTTGCGGAATTTAATATAATAAAAGAGTAGTTTATTTCGACTGATTTTCTTTTAATGATTTAAATATTTAAACATATGTACATACATGAAAGATAAAATTTAGTTTTTGAAATACATAATATCATTTGAAATAAAAATATTTTATGGGTTGTTTTAGTATTTTTTAGCCACTTTAGGAATAATGTTACATCATTTAAACTAAGGCCCCGTCCTGCTCGGATATCAAAATATTCATCGCTTCTGTTCGGGCACTGAATTCAGAAGTTGATTGTTTTATATGGTTTGTGCTGTACAATAGGAAAAGCCTGGAATTAGAAAATTGAAAATTTTAAGACACTTTTCACAGAGGGAATTTCTTTAATAGAATTTGGGTTATGCATAATTATATAAAATTAGCAAAGAAATTCAAATTCTTTGTTTAGGAAGTGTCTATGAGCATATTGACAGTTTTGTATTTTAAGCCAAAACTTAAGAACGTTATAATCGTATCAAAAGCTAGAAAAATCTTTGCGATGGTGCTTTTGGGGCTTAATGCTAGTTAGCAAGTATCATACAGAAGTTTTGAAAAATAACATAAATTTTAATTTTAATACTACGTTTTTATTAGGGCAAAAAAGGTGATTTCGTAGAAAATTTCTAAATTTGACCTCACTTCCCATACAAAATAAAATAAAATTTTTTTTTTATTTGGACGAAATCAAATTATGTGAAAAGAAATCAAACGCAAATAAATTGAAAACTATTGAATAGATATTTTCTTAAATGTCAATTTGAACAAAATCCAAGGCAACAGCAAGCACCGGCAGAAGTAAACAATACAAAACAAGAAGAAAGAATGAAAAGGTTGTAAAAAAGAAAAAGAAAGAAGATAGCCTGTTGTCAAACCAAATGTGCCAACCTAGATGAAAACACTTTTTTAGCAAATTTTCAAATACCCTAATTTCGGCCCTAATGAAAACGTAGTAAACCACTATTTCCAGTATAAATTTTTGATCACAATTTGCTGGGGATGAGAAAAAAAATTCATAAAATTTCCTATATAATTATTTGACAGAAGGACACAAAACAAAAAAATATTTTCTAACCGCACCAAAACGATGATGCGCAAGTACCTACTGAATCAAGCACTAAAATCGCACTCCCGATTTGCGATTTTCTCTTTGGGATTTTCTGTTTTGGATTATGCCATTTGGCCAAGCATCAATAACCCTTCAAAGTGGCTGGAGTTGCAGAACAACTCATTTGTAAACACCTTACGTGGTACCTTGCTCCCGCTTTAAGGAGGAAGAGAAAGGAGGTGTCGCTGAACATTGGTCTTGAACTTATGTCCCATTAAGGTGGGGCTTATTATGTCTTATGTCCCATTAAGAAAAAGTGGGACATAAGTCCATAATGGACTTATGTCCCACTTGAGTGGAACATAACTCCATAAATCGATTATGGACTTATGTCCCACTAAGAAAAAGTGGGACATAACTCCATAAATCGATTATGGACTTATGTCTCTTTAAGAAAAAGGTTGGGACATAACCCCATACATCGATTATGGACTTATGTCCCATTAAGAAAAAGTGGGACATCAGTCCATAATGGACTTATGTCCCACTTGGGTGGGACATAACTCCATAAATCGATTATGGACTTATGTCCCATTAAGAAAAAGTGGAACATAAGTCCATAAGTTGAGTAGGACATATCTCCATAAATCGATTATGGACTTATGTCCCATTAGGAAAAAGTGGGACATAACTCCATACATCGATTATGGACTTATGCCCCACCTTAACGGGACATAAGTTCAAGACCAATGTTCATCGACACCTCCTTTCCCTTCCTCCTTCATTTCCTATCGCTCGCGCTGTGACTTATCATTAAAAGGGCTATCCTATAACAAACCCCTGTCAACGGCCTTGGCTCTGATAAAGCATCGCTTCCCAATAGATCAGTGAAATCAAGCATCGTTGAGCGTAGTTAGTGGTTAGATTGTGGACCGTCAAAACTAATAACTGCGAGCTGTTGGCATGTCTCTCTCTGTCGTATTACTGTCTTGTGTTATCTTGAGCCGATGGCCTAAGCTGCCAGTGCTTGTAAGTGTGTCTACTTCGTCGATTCATCGACGGAGCAGATTAATATGTAATGTAATAAAACTGTACATAAATAAGCAACTTTAAGCGCGAAAGAATTGTTTGGGGCCTTATCCAAGAAAGTGAAGATCGTAATTAATAACCACGCAGTAGGGTGTGTACCTCTCAACCAACACTTCAATTTTATAATTGAATTAATAAACTGCAGTCCATCATATCAAATTAATGTGCAGAGGCACGATCCCTGGTCGAGATTTTTTTTATTTCCTCATGAGTTCCAAATGTTTCTTTGCAGTAAAATCGACCTGTGTGCCGTCACGAAAAACGGCATAATGCTCTGATGCCATCCGGTGGTTTAGTTTGTTTCTTTTCCAGGTAAAACTTTTTTGATATTATCATACTTTGTCGACGCAGTTCCACATCTAAGGGAAAAGATTTAAACATGGAAACGAATATGAGTGAGAAGCTGCAAAATAATTGAGTGTATTGTGAAGTTTCACATCAGAGGTATCTTTCTAGAAAAGAAAAGATTCAGAGACAGAATGGAGCCCTGAGGCACACGCGAATTAATTTTTTAACTTTTTGAACCGTTCCAAGGAAGGAAGGAAAGGAAGTTTCCTATCCAACGAAAAAGGAACTCATCTATCGAGAGAAGAGCGTCAAACCAAACACCAAAAATTTGATAAAACGATCTTGCTATTTTTCTAAGACTCGGAAACTTTTTTTTCGTGATAAAAGGTGCCCTATATCCCTGAAAATGTAAAGTACAAAATTAAACTCAACTATTCCCAGAATCCAAGAGATTTCAAAGAGCAAGTTTTAAGAATGTAATTTTTTTAAACGTTGCACACGTTCCAATGATTTTAAGTTCTTATTTTTCTCACCAAGAATACCCGACGTACTTTGCGATGTCAAATTGCATCCAAGAACTAACAGAATCAAAACAATTCAAGAAAATTAAATAAAACTATATTTTTATTGCACCCTTTGGCAAAATAAAGCTCTTTTGTGAAAATATAAAATAAAAAAAAAACACAAATAACTGCAAGGTATCCTGAAAGTTGCAAACATCTTGAAGAAAAAAAAAAAAAGGAAAACAAAATTGTAATCAAATACATTTCATTTTTTTTTCCTTATAATATTTTCAATTCATGGAAAATATTATTTTCAATGAAAAATAAAAAAATCTCAACCTTTTGAGATGACAAAAAAAAGATACAAAACCGCACAAGGACACTTCGCTATTCAAGTATTTCCCATCAATTTGTTGATTCTTTGCAATAGTTACATCCGCTCAACAAAATGCAAATAAAAAAAACAAACAGCGAGTCAATAATGTATGTAGGTATGTAGAATGTAGATACCTTTCACAAGGATCAAGGACTTGCATAATATATTAGATTTGTTTTGAAATAGGATATCAGTTAATCTCTGTGTTTGTTCGTGATCCCGTATCAGCAGGAGACATTTTGAGCCCTGATGTTCTTGGAACTGGTCCTCATGGTCATCCTTATTCATGTTTTCAAGGACTTTTTCATTTTTATACATTTGTATTATTTCCTGTGAAAATAAAGTTTCCCAAGGACAAGACGACCAACAAAGATACCACAGTGATTTTTTGTTCCTTTTCATCGAACTCTCATCTCGAACTCATCTCAGAACATCTGGGAGGATTTGTCTTCTTTTTTTTTTTTTTTTTTTGGTCTTGATGTGCGTGTATATTGAATTCCGAACGTGCTTTGAATTTTTCAGAAAAAGAAATGCCATATTTTTGTCGCTAGCCAAGATAATCTAATCAATGTGAATCACCAGGACTGATTTCTATTTTGGATTTGAGACTGTGGAATCTGGGTTCGAGTTCGGAGGGTAGGTGAGGATAGTGACTTTGCATAATACCAATGGAATTATGTGAAAAAGGACTTGCTGGGAGTATAAGTCTTTGATTTATTTTAATGCACGGAAATCTGTTTAGGTATTTCACTCGTCTTCACTATGATTTTTTTATGAGGATACAAAGTGAGGGAGATATACTCTACTCTATTCATGATGGTCAGAGAACTTGGTCAGTTCAGGTTGTTCTTCTTTCGTTTCAATCAGAAAAGGACAAAATTAAATTGAACACAAATTATGTTATACAAACCATGTATATGTAGGTGCCTATATAGAAGAAGAAAAATCCTTATTCCTAGGATTTGAAAATTTGGCAGCACGAGTATTATTCGAATATTTTATTGGGAGCTATCTAGGGTATTTGAAAATGTTTTTGAAAGGTTCTTTGGAAATTTAATCGAGTTGGCCTATCAAGCACACATGTACAATTCTAAGAGACTCCATTAAGTGTCATTTCATTCAATTTCAGGTGAAGTGAATGTGATTGATAATAATTTCTTTCTATAAAGAAATTTCTTGTTAAATGCCAGTTTTAACAAGAAATTTCTTTATAGAAAGGAATTTAATTTCAATTTCCATTTAAATAATTTGTATCTTAAGTCTTTTCATGTGCCGTGTGCTTTTTAGACTATCACTATTCAAGCGGAGAGAAGGAGAAATTTTCCTTTTGAGATGAATTTTGAAAGGTTCGTTGGAAAAATGAATGACATATAAGTTATTTTATTCCCATGAAGTACAGGGTGAATCTACTGAAGGATTCCATTAAAAGAAGCCGCTGTTTAAAGCAAAAGCTGCACTTCTCAAGTTGGTTGGTGTTTAAGAATTACTAAGCGTATATCAAAAATTACAACTGCAAATTGAATTTTCTAGTGATTTCAATGGCTGCTGTCAAAAGGGATTCAAATATCTGAGCGCATGTGGAATTAAGGGGAAAGGGGGGTATATCCGCTCCATTTGTTTGTGTACAAAGAGTTCTTAGATCTGACACTCCTCTTTCACTTTCGCGAAGAACGTTGTATGACTTTTCCATTTTGACAGGATGTTCATGGTCTCTCCTTTGAACGTGACAATAGGTACCTGCTGGCCCGGTCGTGCTCTATTTTTTCCCAAGAAGGTATTTTTGACGTGAGACTTCTTCGGATGCTCGTACTTCTTATTCGATCAAGACAAGCAGGAGTAACAACCTGCTGTCATAGCCCCAACATGGTGAACCGTATGTGAGTTCCGCACGCGCAACTGAGGTATAGATTTTTCCTTTCGATCATAATAATTAATGTCGTCATCACAAGTTGCTTTTCCAACGAGCCTGGATCCCAGATATTTTAATTTTTCACACTTCAGAATCACTTTTAAAACCAAATAAATGCGTGGAATAAGCATGTGTGGATCGGAAATGGCCCAACACATGTATTCATAATTTGTTTGACTTATACGGTATCCATTTCCCTCTTAAACGTCCACCCTTACGTCAAGCGCTCGTTATAGGAATGAAGGATTTTCGCTTTTATCAGCAGAGAATATTTGATGCACTTTGGGTGGTCAAGTGTCCGGTCAAGGACTGCACGTAGAAACAGAAGATTCAGGACGTTTCTTTGGTGGACACTCACCGTGATTTAGAATTCTTCAGTGACTCCAGTTGGATATCTTAATTTTGCCACTGATTCCTTGTAAGCCCATAGATGTTGATGACTCTCCTCACATAGGTTTCTGGAATTGCTCGTGTCTGATCCATATAAATAGCCCAGTCAACAGGTTGGAAAAAGTGGGCTTATTTGGAAAAAGGTCAGAAGGCAATGAATATTGGTGATTTTGTTCAATGATAGTTAACTTACATTAACATTTTCAACTTTGCTCCGGTTTTCCCTCAATAATTTTATTTCCTTACGTTCTACATCAAAAGCATATTTTATCGATCTTAAAAATGGCCTGTTTTTCGTAGTGCTATATCTTGGTAACGAATCGACATACAACAATTTTTGTAGCATTGAATCTGTGCAAAATCTAATTTTCTACAAAAAAGTCAAATATGCTTTTGCCATAAAGAAAAAAGTTATTGAGGGAAAACCGGAGCAGGGTCGAAACAATGGCATTCCCCCCACCTCTTTTAGGACAGGGCCACCGAGGTCAAAAATCTGGCAAAATGTTAGTTAACTACCCCTGACAAAAATCCCCAAGTTTTATTAACTTCTGACCTTTTTCCACCCAAAAGTACCTGTTGACTGAATATTAAAGGCTGGAGGTTGTCTATAGAATTTTTCTTCAAAATCAACAAACGCACAATATGATCATCCTCAAAAGAATTCTTTCTTTTTTTTCATATACATAATTTACGCGCACTCAAGGGGTTATTAATACCCTTAACATGAATTAACACAGTGCGAGCGGTTAGGAAAGTTGGATAAGAGATAAAAGGAGATACCAATGCACATTGGTTTTGAATGTCTGTATATTACATTGGGAGGGAAAAATTGAACCGGGTAAAGCATTCCAAATTCTTGTAGTGCGGCTAAAAAACGAGTCTCTATACTTAACTGTACATCAGAAGTTAGGCTCGAGGGTAAATTGATGGGCATTCCTAGCGATGCGAGTGTTACGGGGAAATTGTTTAAGGGGAGGAATGCATCTGGCTATTTTGCTGGAGCACCGTTTGTGGAAGTAGCGATAAAACAAGGTCAGACAAGAAACATTACGGCGATGTTCAAGTGAAACAAATGTTTCGGTAATGGTTTTTTCTCCTAGGAGACGCAAGTGAGTGACAGGAGGACCTGCCCAAATATGAGAATTGTACTCGAGCTTCGGGCGAATGAATGCCTTGTAGATTGTAGCCAGATCAGAGGGGAAAAATATTTCTTACATCGGTTTGGGAAACCTAAGCATTTTGCGGCATGCATTTTTAGCGACGTCCAATATGTGAGCGTTCCACAAAAGGTGGTTTGTAATACACATACCAAGAACGCAAAGCTGTTCGGTTTCCTCAATCTATAAGTTCCACTCATGGATAATGGCATATCGGGCAGGTTGTGCTTTAACGACAGAAGACAGCATTGAGTTTTTGAAGCATTAAATTCCACACGGTTGGTGACTCCCCATTGAACAATGCTGTCAAGATCTGAATTTAATGAGCTTATCATACGCTGCCGTTGCATTTCCACGTCCGAAGAACATGGACGTGAATCTGGAAACGAATATGAGAAGCTGAGAGTACTGTCGTCAGCAAAACAATTTAATGGATTAGAAGTATTAGACAAGAGATCATTAATAAAGATAATAAAGAGTGTCGGAGACAGAGCGGATCCTTGGGGCACACCAGCATTTATTTTGTGGGCAGCATACTGAAAACCATTAAAAACAACGCGAATTGAACGGTTCGAAAGGTAATTTCTAATCCATCGTAGGAGGGGTTCATCGATGCATGCATTTTCGATAAGAGAGCCTGGTGCCAGGCTCTATCAAATGCTTTTGAAATATCATGCGCAATAATCTTACTTTCTCCAAAACGATGTAAAGATTGGTTCCACTGTTCGGTGAGATATACCATCATATCTAGATGAACCATCATATCACCAGTGGACCTATTGCTACGAAAACCGTACTGCCGATCATTAAGAAGTTTTCGTTTCTCAAGATACTTCTTGATCTGAAAATTTATCAGGGTTTCCATGACCTTGGAAAGAAGGGACGTTAGTGCAATTGGTCGGTAGTTAGAAGGGGATCTTCATCCCCTTTGCGCCTTTTTTTGAAACGGGCTGGACAAATGCTGTTTCCATCCACTCGGAAAGAGAGCTGTAGAGTAGGGCAGATGGAAAAGCTTACGCAGTGGTTTTTCCAGCGGGGATGCACACCTTTTCAGAATTATTGGGGAGATACTATCCGGGCCAGCGGATTTGTGTAAATCGAGATCTTTAAGAACTCTTGCAACTGAACGAATGTTTCCCCATAATATGATCCTAATACATTTGGATGTTGTTAATTTGGAACTCTTCACAAATGTCACTTCTATAACTAAATTCAAACTGATTGAATGTAGCGTGAAATTTTATGTGTCAAATGACAGTGGAATGTTGCCTGCGTCATAATCCTCAAAAGATGGTTGCCAAAACCATATTATGTATATTTGGATTACCTAAAGATTCGGTGTCTTAATTATGTATCTTCTAAAGGGACCAGTTACACAAGTGATGTATGTTTTTATATGAGAGAAAGAAATTCTTATGTATGATCCATTCAATATGTCCTCACACTTACACGAAGAAATTAATATTTTGTTTTGTATTTTATTGTGTTTTCGTCTTTTAATTAATTCTCAACGATGATATCCCAAAAAAAAAAAAAATGTTTGGTGTAATTAAAAATATACCTATAATAATGTGTTTGTCATTAAATCAAAACACAACAAAAAATAAAAATCAATAATCAAGTAAAATATAATTAAAATTGACTTAAAACAAACAATAATAATTATTATTATCATTATCCTTTCGTCATAATAAATTATATGAACGTTTAAATGCCGCGTTTCATTAATATATTGTGACAAAAATATATTGTTTTTGAGTTTTAATTTCAATTTGAATTAATATAATATCTTAAAAACGTTAATGTTGTTTACATTTTTAACATTGATTGATGAAAATTGAACTGCTTGTAGGTTTTTAATTCATTAAAATATTGTTCAAAAGGTGACGGACGGTGAGGTCAAGTAGGACAGGGTGGGTCAAATCTGTAATATACTTTTTAACAAGAAGTTGATTTGCAATTTTTTAACATTTATTCTGGAACACTTTGTCGGCATTATTAAAAGAAGAATATACCAATAAAAGATGTCTGGAGCAGATAGCCATTCAATATTAAATTATTCTAGCGACAAATTCATGCTTCTTCACTTAAGTGGGACATAAGTCCATTATGGACTTATGTCCCACTTTTTCTTAATGGGACATAAGTCCATAATCGATTTATGGAGTTATGTTCCACCCAAGTGGGACGGAGTTATGTCCCATTAAGGTGGGGCATAAGTACATAATCGATTTATGGAGTTATGTCCCACCCAAGTGGGACATAAGTCCATTATGGACTTATGTCCAACTTTTTCTTAATGGGACATAATTCCATATTCCTTTTTCTTAGTGGGATGGGGTTATGTCCCATTAAGGTGGGGCATAAGTCCATAATTGATTTATGGAGTTATGTCCCACCCAAGTGGGACACAAGTCCATAATGGATTTTATGAACATAAGTCCATTTTATGGACTTATGTCTCACTTTTTCTTAATGGGACATAAGTCCATAATCGATTTATGGAGTCATGTCCCACTTTTTCTTATTGGGACATAAGTCCATAATCGATTTATGGAGTTTTGTCCCACCCAAGTGGGATATAAGTCCATTATGGACTTATGTCCCACTTTTTCTTAATGGGACATAAGTCCATATTCATTTTTCTTAGTGGGACATAAGTCCATAATCGATTATGGAGTTATGTCCGTGCCCCTATGGATCTGACAGGGACATAACTCCCTGGGAAATAAGTCCATAATGGATTTATGTCCATTATACATCCGCGAGACACTGTTATTGGAAAATGCTATCCACCTATCCACTGCCCTTGCGATAATATACAACAACTGTTGGAACTGTAGTATCAAGTTCGTTGGAATCATCGGGCGGATTGCAAAAATTTAAATGTAAGTCCACACTAACTTAAAAAAACAGTGGCACACTGAAATTTCGTCAGAGGAAGTCACTAGTTCAGTACCTTTAGTTGAAAATGGACGGAGTGTGCGTTAGGTCGCTCTCTTCATCAGAAAACTAGAGTCAACCATCAGAAAAGCCATAGAAAGGTTCAGAGAAACAAACTCCTTCACTCAGCGGCAGCGTCAAGACTAAGGTCGGCCGGGAGCAACTTCTGTGAGAGATGACCAATATTTAATAATTCAAACAGCGGTTGAATCGTCTCACAGGCTCTAAACGGTAAGGGGAATAACTTTGAATGCTTAAACGGTTAAGCGACTTTGAGAGCAAAAAGACCCGACTACCAATGCTCATGGTAAAGCACAAGCGATACCGATTAAAGTTTGCAGGCAATCACAAAGATTTTTAACCGAGGCTGACTTGAGCAGAGTTTCCTTTATTGATGAATTCAGCTTTTGTCTGAGGTCTCTTCCGCAACGTCGACGCTGGGCTAACACTATATCAATTCTTCAAATTGTCTTCAAGAGGGGGCTCCTTCTATCCCGGTGGAAGTATTGCCACTGATACCCTCATGATTGATAGGCTCGCCCAAAGAAGTTGTTCTGTCTGGCCCAACTATTAATTTTTAAAATGGAGTAACATGTGATAGCTTGCATAAAATTTTTATAATACAAGCTTATACAAGCCAAACATTTTTCACTTGATATTTTTTTTCATAGCTGCTATAAGGCCTTTGAAGATGCTGGTCAAAATGACATGTTTGCCTTCCGATGTTGATTAACGGATGTGATGTGCTTGCGATGAACCCAGACATGAATGCTATTGACATGCTTGGAAAAAAGATTATACGAGTATGTTGTTCGTCTTACCAGAGACCTCATTGCACTAAAATCTGCATTGCTAAAGGAGGATGACACGGTGGTAAGAAGCCTAATCCAAGGTGTTCCCTCGAAAAAAAGATTTTATTAATGTTCCCGGAGGCAATGTTCACAATTAAAGGAACGAAAACTCGTTGAAAAAAATGTTAAATGAAGGTTTTCTTTTAAATCACTTAAAAATATTGGAAAATTTCAAGGTGCGCCACTTTTCTTGTAACTCAGACTCAGTGTATTTTGTTAAACCTCCCATGTGTTGAAACTTTCAAAAACGAAATAGATTCATCGAAATCAGTCGCACCGTCATCGACCTTGCAATATTTACACAGATTCATAAATTTTTAATCTAAATGAGTCCTTTGGCCCACCCTGTATAAACAATAATAATAATCATCCATCAAAACTTTTCCTACTTGGTTAGTCGATATGAATGAAGACACACACACACACATCTCTTTTGTTATTAATTTTATTTTTATTACATAAATCCATGAGTTCCGTGCTTTGTCGGTTCTAGAGAATATTTTACATTTCCCAATGCCAACTCCAATAACGAAAAATGACAATTAGGATATTTCCGTTGACAGTCATAGTTCCAATCACCGTTATTATACGCTTTTTCATAATGATGCATATCTCGGTCATCCCGATGATATAATTTTTTTTTCTGTCTCGGAAAGCTGTTTAAAAAAAAGGAATTCATTAAATATTAATCCTGGATCCTGATGCATATATGTATGTATAAAAGTGCCACTCTACCTAAATATTAATTTCAAAATTTCCTCAACCATATTGCCCTTGCGATCCTTGAGGAAATTTGAACTTTCACACAGTGTCCGGGATATACAATCACGACCATTAAATCCCATGCTAAAGGGGAAATATTGGAAATATTAATTATGATGAAACATTGAAATAGCCTTGAGGTTAAAATAAAACTTAAGTGTGTGTTGTGTACAGATACAGATACAGATACATACCTATCCATAGCAAGTTCAATGCCTTCATATAAATCCCTTCGATATCGAACTTTTGTATTGTGAGCATCGAGCGAATTACTAAATCCATGCTTATGCTGGCGTACCCATGTTTGATTCGGCAAATCATACGCAATTCCCCAATTTACTGCCCAACTCATGTACTCCAGAACTGGATTGCCAATCACTCCGATAGTCATGCAAATCGAGGCCTTAAGCATAATTCAATTATTATTCTCTCTTGAAATTCATAATTAACAAAGATATAAATAATCCACTCCACACACTATATCTAACTAACCGCAAACGAAGAACCCTCGGGGAAGGATAGGAATCGGCGCTTCCGCGAAAGGATTCTATCCTTTTTGGCGCTTATTTCTGTTATCAACACCAAAACCCAAATGTATTTTAAATTCATTTTTTTTTTTCGTTTATAAGGGTTTAAACTGTTTCAACGTTTAAGCCAGCTCAACTACTGAGTACTGACACATGACTGTGAAATATGCAATTTAAGTGACCATTACGGGCACTTAAAAATATGAAATACTCGTACCTACTTCATTTGTGTTGGAGTTGGTCGTTTCAATTAGCGACGAGGTGGAAAAAAAACGTTACCAAGAGAGCCTACTTTTGCCGTTTAAACCGTAAGTCGGTAATATACGACGCCGCCGACGTCTGTAACGGTTCAGTTGTGATGATGCATTGCATGAAATTAATAGTCCAATTAACGACAGGTTAGTTGGCTTGAGTAAAGGCTGTGTTTTGTGAATGGTGGGTTCTTAACAGGGTGCTCTCGAGAGTGCCGTGAAAAGGTTATACAAAAAAAAAATTGCGCCAATTAACTTTTGACTTTTCTAGTTTTTTTCCTGTTAGGTGTAGCAGTTCTAGGTTGAAAAAATATTCCATGTTTTTATAATAAAGGACCAAAAAAAATTAGATACTATTTTGGCAGACAATCAAAATCACATTATTCAACCCATAAAATTAGGTGTTAATTGGACGAGTAAGTGTGATGAATTCATTTGTGATAACTGGAACGAACATTTTATTGGAGATAGAAGCCATAAATATTTATTCATCAAATGATAATAATTTATTGGTAGCATAATAGGTTATTTATATTTGTTTAAAATATTATTTTATGGGGGTTTGACGAACTGGAGTGGTTAAAGAAATAAATAGGGGAGAGTGGTATAATTTAGAGCATATTATGTTTTTTATTATTTTTTATTTAAAATGTCTATGAAGGCTTGCTGTTTTAGTTTGGTGATTTTATTCACTTTTTCTTATGGGTAAGCATATTAACTCCCGGTATGGGGTATTCCAAGGATCCGAGCTTAGTCCGAATTTTAGAATAGAGACAAAAGACTAAGATAAATTATGATAACTCTCTCATTCTCGAAACTTTTCGCAGGCCGAATTTTCGAATTGGCAAAGTTCGAAATGCAGAAACAGATTAAACGAAACGAAGAGAAAAAACAACATTTTGTTTTCGGTGGTGGTAACACACCAGTTCCTGCACCATATCATAAAAGGGATATTAATGAAACTTCGTAAGACCATTGTAAATCTTGTAATCATGGTAAGGTTTTCGACGTCGCGTCGTAAAGGAACTGCAAAAATTTATATGGGGAATCTTTTATGATAAATGGTTAACTTTCGAGCATGAATATGTGTCGTAACTTTCCTTAACTGCATTCGTGAAATTAAAATTGTATTCACATTGGCCAGGACAGTATTTAAAAGTCTATTGAGCTCCACATCCACACATTTTTTTAGTAAAATTGTTTGAGTTAGTTCGAAATAAGCGCCAGTGGAAAGCATGTCAATTTGCCCAACTATGGGTCCAGTTACAGCTACCATTGAAGCGCATCATTGAAATATTTTTCCTGTCATGTCGATTATAGCAATCATTGAAATGGTCATCATTGAAATAAAAATCGGTCATACAAAAAACAATTTTGAGATTAGAGTTGGCTATAGAAAATTAAACTGACATATGAGAACAGAAAGTGAACGGAACACATCCAGTGAAACGATTGTACATTTCAAATACCAGGAACGGAAATCAACTGTTTTCTGAAATCGATTTCTGTCATTTTAATTAATAAAAGTAGATTTTAGGAAAAGTATTACTCAGATAATTTTTTTTTTTCTTTCAAAAAAGCAGCAACATTTTGCCTTATTATTTAAAACTAGTGAGTACTTTTATTTTTCCATGATTTGATCTCAGATTGAATCTAGATCAATTTTTGTGAATCTCGATTCAGAGCCAGATTTACACTCACTAACGAAATTGACATTCACTAAACGTCAGCTGGAAATTTGTTTTTCTCGTTGTAAAAAAAATCAAACATGACATTACGATGATGGAGAAGCCTAAAAAAGTGGGTCCGACAATTCTGCCTGTCTGTCTGTCCGTATAACTATCTGTCTGTAATACCTACAGCCTCAACGGCTGGGCCGATTCGCTTCAAACTTGGTACATAGTATTATTATGATGTCCTTCAGAGGAATTTTTAGAATTTGCATTCTAGCTTTAAAACTAAAGTTACCGGTCATACGATTTTAAGTCAACAATTGTTTTTTCTCAAAAAACGGCTTCTACGATTTTGATAAAACTTTCTGAATGGTTTTTTTTTTAGGTAACTTTATGTTAACAGATTTTTCAGAGGAAAAGTCTTATAACGGTGCCTCCCATAAGACCAGATTTTTCATAACAGATTTTCTCGTAAACCACTTCACAGATTTCGATAAAAAATTTTAATGTGAAAGCTCTTTTATAAACAAAATAATATTGATTCTTTAATCTTTCGAGTTTAAAAAAAAAGTTAATTTTTTTTTAATTTTTCTTTTCTGATAAAAGCTTTAAGATGCTAGATGTTGTACTCTAAGAAAAATTGGAATGTTTTTTCAAAAAGTTAAAAAAAAACCAAGCAAGTTCGTACGACCCAGTCACTTTATTTTAGCTCGATTCTGAATATTTAAAAACCTTTAAATTAGTAACATTAAATCAGTCTGCCTACTCGGAGCCAGTTCTTAAATAGTGATTTACCTCGGATCAAAATTTTAAAACAATTTACTTCGGTTTTTTGTTTGCGAAATCAAATTAATTGTAAAAAGTTCACCCACGGATCAAGAATTCAAAAATGAAGCTCAATGCTGAGCTGCACAACCGGTACTAAAATTATTGTCGTCATTGAAAAATTATTTGTGTAAAATATGAGACAACTGTCTATGCACTACATTATACATTATTCGGTATGATTTTTGGAGTAAAAAACGACATTTCTGCATTAGTATCATAGAATGTCAAAGGGTGCTCGCAAATATAAGTTCTCAAACTCGAATAGCTAAATTCAGTTCATTATTTCTTTCTTTTAAAAAAATGTGTTTCACCGTATTTTGTGGCACACACTGGACCAGGCTTATTTTTTTACGGTATATCATTAAAAGTTAAAACTTACTTTCAGGCTTAGGACAGGCATCTGGATATAGGTGAAGTCCGTAATTTGGCGTCATATCCTTAAAATAATTTCAAGTCGACTTAGCCTGGAGACTTTTGTGGCCATGAGATGTCTCCGAAGATTGTCTTCAAGTCACCAACAATCGCTGAAAAAAGAATAACAATTTATTAGAACAGTATCGGGTGTAAGAATTATGAAATATATGTTTCTCTTTTTTTTAGCCGCAGAACTTTTACAATGCTTTACAAAAATGTGTAACAACTATCTTTCAACATATTAGTTTTTCCATTCCTCGGGAAAACAGCACTTTTATAGCACTTTTATAGTTATAAAGGGTACCCTATGTTATTCTGTGTAGTCTTTACAATATCTATACAAAATTTCATGGTGATTGGTTGAATAATTAAGGCGTGAAAGCGTTACAAACAAACAGACTTTACAAATTAAATGAATTAAAAGGATTCGTGTCCAATTTAATGTTAAACAAATAAATCAACTTTTAGCTCGGTGTGGAAGCCATAAGTAGATCTTTTTTTATAATTTTAACTATATGCCTGTAAGACCTAAGGTCTTTTTTGAATGCAAACTGCACGGTATTAGATAGAAGGAATAAAAAGATAAGGAAAGAATTTCTGTTGGTACATTTAATTGAGAATTAGGTGATATTTATCTCACAAAAATTCCACGGGAACTAAAAATTGACTGGGCTTAAACCCGCAACTCTTAGTTAGCAACCAAGCACTACATCCACTGTACCATTGCCACCCGTAATCCTTTTATTCGAAATAGATAAAAAAGGACTCGTTTTAAAACGCTTATCAATAAATTTGGTAGAAAAATCAAAAATATTTCAAGTGCTTTCAACATTTAAAAAACTCTTCTAGATTCACTTGATCAGAAATATTTTTTTTAATCAAGTTAAAAAAAACTTAAATTGGAAGCACTTACAATATCAATATCAATATTTTTCCTATCCTATACAAATACATATTTTATACTTTAATCGACACAATGCCGAAAAAAAAAGTAAGAAAAATCCATTCGCCATAATAAAGCGATATCAGAAAATATTTTGTTTATACGAGCCAGCGTAGCTCTTCAGCATTGTGAATGAATTCTATTGAATACGTATTCCACTCCTACGTATAAAATATTTTCTTCTCCAAGGACTTTTCATTCGCAGTAACTCAACTTGAAACGAAAGATGATGAATTGAATTTTTTAGCACGCCTCCTTGGAGAAAATTCCAGTTATGCATTGTACCAGGAACTTTATTTCCTTGAACGTGTCATCATGAACATACAAATATATATATAAGAGTGAAAACAAGCGAGAGAGAGTCCTCATGATGGTACTCATGTGAGTTACATGCCATGCCATGTTGGCAATATAGCTATTAAATCTATGTATTTGATGTCCTGAAAATTGCTTCTGTCATTCAGATTGATCTTTAATCGATTCAAAGTTGTTGGAATTCATATAAGAAATTCTTAAATCTTTGAGTTTTAATCTCGACTAAGTGTTGTAGGTACACGTATGGATAGTTGTTTAAGGATAATTCATGTCTTTGTTCAATTTGTAAATATCTACCTGAATATTAAATGCATTAATTGAAATCCTTTTAACACATAAATAACGTCAAACTATAAAGGATACACATACGATTCAATGCTCCAGTGCTCTATAATTGTTCTCTCATTTTTTCCGACAATTAATAGATGATGATAATAATTATAGTCCTCCTTTCAGGACACAGGAAACAGGACATGCAAAACATATAAGAGGCGGCTCGGCATGGCATGGTCCTGGAAATCGGGCTCGTTATTTTTTTGTTGCTGTAGTTATTAATGCGCAACCTACCATTGTTGTCTGTTGTTTTAATGGGACTGCCTTAAACATCCTTATTAAAATGTCATTTCGTACAGCATGCACGTAATTTATGCTGATTAATGATAAAAACAACAATTCAAGTGATATCCAATTCAGAGGACTACAATAAAACAACACAAAGGATGAGCCATCCAATTATTATGTTAGACAGTTCGATGTTGAATTCTTTTATTTTATTTTTTAGGTTAAGTTTGTTTCTCTGCTTGGGGCCACGAGTGTGCAACATATATAGTTTTAATTGAATAACTTTTTGGGATTAGAATCAAGTCTTTTGAAAGGGTTTGAAAGCAGAGAAAAGACAAAATCCTTACAAATTTATATAGGAACAGGCATCGTAGTGACAGTTGTGGATGCACGTATCCTGATAGAAAATTTCAAACTTTTAGAATATCTGTTTTGAACAGTGTTGACTTTGTTCTTTGTTTGTAATAGTTTTCTTTGAATTGCATTTGATCAAATTTATAAAAACATTCCCCCAATTAAAAATTTAATAAAAAATCAAAAAAACAGTTAATCAGAAAATTGGGGTATGCAATATTTTGTGTGGCTCTGTGACAACTCCAATCGGAGCAAGTAGTTTCTAGTGACTCACCGTTAAAACCAATTAGGACTGTGCTCTCTCACTCATTTGGGAAGTTCTCAGAAATCCAAGCTTTAAAAAGTGGAGATTTAACTGGGATTCAAAAATTTACAGTTTTTGATATCCTCCAGAATTAATCTTGTCTCTGAATTTGCAAAAAAAAAAAATTGAGTTCAACTCATCTGTCCTGCTTCTAATAAATTGGTAACACTGTTCATACCAATTTGTCAAACAGCAGATTTGTCAAAATTACATGGAACATGGGCTGCCAAGCAAACTTACGGAGAATTAGTTCTTATACCGGTGCGTTTTTTCTTCTAAAACATAACCCAATATGAGGTGCACTAAATCAAAAAAGTCAACACATCTTGGTTACTTAATATGACACAGTACTTAAGGTGGCCCATATGGTCCATGGTAGACCAATGCTTCAACCAACATACCCCGCCAACCAAGTTCGATTCCTAGCCAGTTCCCTCCATTTACGCACGCAAATTACGTTGAGGTCGTCCTTCTCAGGCAGGTGCGTATTCGTCTATACGCTCTACGTCCACATGCCCCAGCCATCTTAGCCGCTATATTTTCTGCTTTTTGACCATGTCAATTTTGCTGGTAGGTATAGCACGTACAGTTTCATTGAATTTTCTCTTCCGCATTCCATTGATATACACGGGACCAAATATCAGCCAAAGAATCTTTCTCTCACAGCACTGTTCTCATCCGATTGTGTCAGTGCCCACGCTTCTGCCCCAAAGAACAGGACTGGGATGATTATAGGGTCTTGTAAAACTGCCCATATAATTATCTTTCAATTGCATGACCTCATCTATAATTTTTTCCCGCCTTAAAATAACTTTTTGCGTGATTTGGTCTGATGTCATTATTTTAGTTTTATTAGTGTTGATCCTTAAGCCTCAGTTGCAGCGACTGACATATTTGACTCAAACTAACCATGTTGTTTGCCATGCGGCATAATATCGTCAGCAGTGGCAGTCATCACATTGTAACGAAGCGTTCCAGAACAAACTTCGTTACAATAATATTCAAGCCAGCCCCGGCAAGTATGCAACGACAAGACACATACCCTCACACCCGCAGCACCGCATTCTTCACTCAACACCCGATTACACATACCGCACCATCGCCACACCACATTAGTTATTTGTATTTATGTCTTATATTAGCAATTTTTTTTTTTTTAAATTATAATTAACACTATGTCAAAGTAAGATATTTTATAAGTAAAAGTATGTTTTTGTAATATTTTCGTCTTCTGCATCGAGTTAAATCAGCTCAAAACTGATAGAAAAGCGTCAAGCTACCAGTATTACTGGAAAGAAGAAAACATTCCTATCGCCTACTCTTTTAGGAGGCGATTGGACACAGGGTTACTCGGGGTAATCCCACTAAATTTCCTAGTTTGCCACCACTAGGACAGGGACGATTCCTATTAAACTATTCCTCTCACCTACTCTTTTAGAAGGCGATTGGACTTGGGGTACTCGGGAGTAGCCCACATAAATTTCCTGGTCTGCCGCCGCCAGGACAGGGACGGATCCCACGGGTGCATACGCTGTAGGTTTTGATTTCATTAAAATTTGGTTCAATTTAAATCGTTAAGAGAAAAATTAAAATTGTACTTTATAGTTAAGGAGGAAAAATTATTTAAATAAATAGAGTCGAAATTAATCCAAAATAAAGTTTTTTGCTTTCTTTATTACCACCCTGGACCCCACTGTAGCTACCTCAGCTGGGAAAAAAAGCATCACAACATCTTCAATTGCAGGTAGGAACTAAATAAAGGGCAAGACATCCCCTTGTCTAACTCGGAAAATTGTTCAATGTGCAGGATAAAACACCTTGAGTTGTTGTATAGGGCTCTTTAATAACATCGACAGTTTTCTCAGGGAAGCCTCACGCAATATGCAACTCTAGATGCACTCACAATCCAACCGGTCGAAGACCTTCTCAAAATTTACAAACAGTAGGCACTGCGGTGACTGATACCCAGATAATTGTTCCAGGATGATTCGCAAAGTAACTGTAAGGCGTTATCACGTAAGGTACAACAACAGTATACGTACGTAATATAACAACAAAATAAAAATTATGTATAATGGAAAATACGTCACGTTACGTACCGACGAAAAACGACTGTAAGAATAAGTTTTGTAGTTTTGTGTTACGTCATGGAACGTCTAGTTACTTTGCGTAACTCTTCATTGCACTACGTTACATCACGTTTTAGTTAGATGTTGTCCTTTGCTGTATTTTAAAACTACACGCAGCTAATAGTTAAGCAGAAAATAGCTTAATTTTTCACAAAGATTTTTGTTACCTTTCCAATTTAAAAGTGTCCTTGTCAAATGCAGATCCAGGTGATTTGATAACATGAATCCAATAAATAAGAGTTTTATTCACCAAATCCTTTTTTGACAGCAACAAGCTATTTAAATATTTTTTTTTTATTAAATTTTAAAGAAAGTCAAATTTTTTATCAGCTCCTCAAAATGCCACGAGGGAAATATTTGAAGAATAAAAATGTGTATTATGTACATTATGATCCATTTTAACCTAACCATTGAATGGGAGCGGAGGCGGCGGCGGACGTGGCGGGCAGAGGCAAACCAACAAATAAAAATGCTGCCAACAAATTGGTTACATAATCGTAACGCACTCAACACTCAGCCAGGCACACATATAAAGGAACAAGGAACCACCATCAGCATCAGCATCACGAAATGTAGTCCACGTCTAATAAATCAATGTGTAAGCAATGAAAAACCGTTTATCTTTCCAAAACATCCCAGGGTGACTGACTGCTTGCATTAAATAGATCCAACAAAGAAGATATTCCCATCCCACATCGCAACCCGGTCCCGGACCCAACTTATGGATAGGATAGGTTGTGGCTTTTCGCTTTTTTATATGCCAACCATGATATCTGAGTTATGCCACGGAACTTCCTTATGGACTTTTTTTTTTTTTGATTTTTTTTTGTTCTTTACGGTTCCATAACTTCATCCGTGTTCTGTTCACATGCCCTTGAGCTTTGTTTGGCGGAAGATACAAAGCACATTCTACCACATTTCACCGGGTTTCGGAAGAGAGGGTAGTTTCCTATGTTTCGATTTACATTATAGACAGGGACTGAGACATTCCCGGGAAACGCATTCGAGGGTTAGTTATCGTACCTGTCAAATCATATACTTCGTGGGGATCTTTCGTTCCGGAAAATTCCATTTAGCTATGAAATCCGGGTGGTACTCGTACAACGATGACACCGAAACAGAATGACGATGCTATTGGAGTTGAAAGATGACGCCGCCGCGCTTCGCAACGCCACGCCATGCCATCACATCCTTGAGAATAGAAATGGAGTAGAAAATATGAGTCTATACAAAAAATGGCGTAACAAGGAAACGGATCAAAAGTGATTCCAACTATTAATGTTCTCAGTCCTATAGAACAGCACGTCTAGGCGCAAATAATTTTTCGTCCCTCGGCCTCGCTAAATATATGAGCACTTAACGCAAATTGATTTTTATAGATCAAGATTTATGTACCACAAGTCCTGGACATTCCCTACAGATTTGTTGCCATTAACTAAATGCCTGATGTGAAGATGAAGGTATGAGGGTAAGTTGTGAGGGAACAAAAAGACCAACATCTATCGGAAGTTGGAAATCAAATCACAATCTATTAACTTTCTTTTATAGCTAATTAGTGAAATTCATGCAGGATATGCGCCGGCCGCGAGCCTTAAGCTCTCGTATTCCATTTTATTTGTGAATCAATAAATCTTCATCACAGATCTTTTCTCTCTTTCACTCGCTCGCTCTTTCTCTAAAACCCACGACTTCTAGACTTATATTTTCTTTCATATCAAAGCTAAGTAGGATAATTTTTTTTTTATATAAAGCAGTAACTTTCGGGGGGAATGACTCATTGCAGGGTGAGTAAGACATTCGTTAAGATTTTTTTTTGGGAGATTAAAACGTCTATTTTTTTTTTTAATTAAATTAAAAGTTTGGTTCTTTTTAGAGACTTGGAAAAAAGTTGTTCCAACTGATTTAAAAGATTTCTTGAGGTTTCATCGGGTATTAGGGGTTAAAGATTTATTTGTGTTCGTCAATGGTTGATTTCTTAAGCTGGATATAGATGGTCTAGGATTGTTTTGGTGACTAAGTCACACCACTTTTTGATTTCAAGATATTTTTTTTATCGAAAACAAAGTAAAGGGATAAGAAAGTGGAGCTGGTAACTCTGTCTTTTGGTTCGGGCTTAATTGTATTGTCCGGTTTGTTTGAATTTCGATAACTGTAGTTTTTTCTGGTTAGAATTATATTAATTATGAAACACAATGTCGTTTAAGTGGGTGCCTCGGCTGGCTTCGAATTCTGTCAATCCAATTTTCCAAGACCTTGTTGATGGTTTCCGGCTGTGGCTCACAGATCGCATGGATGATATGTATTAGCATAAAGTGCTTGAATTGTTTCTATATTGTCAGCGTTTTATCGGTCCTTCACAGTTCCCCACAAAAAAGTGTGAAAGTGTCAAATCGCAGCTCCGAACCGCCAAGACGGTTGATTACACGATTTGGGAATTTGGTGTTCAAAAGATCAATTGTAGAATGGACTGTGCAATAAAAGTGGATTTGATTATCCAGCCTCATTTTCGAAGACAAATACTCCAATGATGCCACCAGAAGATAATCTACACCAAACTGTCACTCTCGCTCAAAATCGTTGTCAAAATCAAGCTGCTCTAAGGTCCAAACTGTGAAGCGATAACGAAGCGTCTTCAATTGCTGAGTCAGTTGGACCTTGTTAACGAAAAATCCAATCCACCTTTGGGCAGAATTTTCCTCATATTATAGTTAGTGAAATGTTGAGCTAATGAGATCGATGGCGAGTTGAATGTTCGTTTTCTGCTACAGCAGCCACAATCTCGTGTGTGCGACGGGGAACATGAGTGTTGTCCATTAGCATACCAGTCTCGCGAATTTTTTGCAAAAGCAGGCGTGGTGGGTGCTTCATTCAGGCTAAGACTTCTTTTCAAAAAAAAAACACTGTTTGGGCTACACTACACAGTACTCAGTTTGGACAGGTTTTCAATGTTTCCGAACATTGTTCCGCGGTATGATTTTGACTTTCTGACAAGATTTCCAGCGGGAAACAGCTGTTAGTGTTAAAATAAGCTTTGATTTAAAAATAAACCACTAGATGGCCCACGCGTATAGCGAAACAATGTTTCGAGTGAAATCTTCTGGGTAATACACGCGTCGGAACTTGGAAGGCCAACAAAAACAACATGGAGGTCATCAGTTGCTAAAGAAGCTCAATCTCAAGGAATATAATCATGTCCATAAAAAAAGCAATTTCTAGGAATTAATATCGTTTGTTATGGATTTTTCTTCAACCTAATCCCTAATTTAATTCTTCATTTGCAATTTCAATATTTAAATCAGTTAAATCCGATTTTTTAAAGGACTCCTTCAAATTCATAATTTTTTATTTGTTAAGGGTTATTTTTCGTTTATCTCCAACCAGACCACCACAACGTTTTCCTGGTAGTTTCAAATACACCTGGTTGAATAGATATACCTCAACCAATTTCCTACAGGAAATTGAAAGGACCACACATCGACATCGAGCATCAATAATAATTCTCGCAATATCAATAACTCCTTGATAATTGGTTTTCTATTTGATAGAACCTACTCATTCGGATATATAAGAATAATTAAGGATATACCTATAAGTGTGCTTTTCTCTGAGATGCGTACTGCGTACCTTTTTGAAGTTGGTTCATTTAAATTGATATAGAATCATAAAAGCGATTCACATAATAACCTATAAGGATACGAAGCGTTTAATGCAATCCTCTGAGCACTATATATACTTGGCCATTACGGTTGGAAGGTATAAACAACTTTATTAGGGTCTACTTCTACGCTCATAACTAACTCATGGAAGCTAAATTACTATAGCCTAATGTGCGCCTTTATCATAATCGCATATGTACCTATAGGTCGGTAGTTGTCGAGCCCTCTTATGAGTTTCAAATTTCACAGAACTCTTGCGTTGCATGCACACAAACGAGCAATCTCGAAACTCGAAATCTCAAAATCTCTATAAAACGAGGCAGAGGATCCTTCCTTTCCTATATGTAGGTAGGTAGGTGGTACTATATGTAAATGTCTTATTGACCTTAAAGGGAATTTGTGCTTGGTTCGACATTTAAACTGCGAGCAATATAGTATAGTATAGTGGAAGTATGAAAGTCAGTTTAGGGGGGAAAAGTTCTGCCCTAGTTCATATGATAGAAGTAGACATAGACACATCCTACACACTTCCCACATATATACCTATACCATCAAAGAACGCAATATAGAACGAAGTTCTCCGGTTGTAACCTTAATAATAAGGGCTTAGTACACAGTTTGCTATACACCATCTTTAATCAGGAAATTGTTTCCGTTTACAAATTGGAAATAGTTCCGCAGTTTTCTGTCGTATCCGTTTGGTAATCCATTTAGTTGGGTACCTAACCACTGTGGCGTCGTCGGTCGTCGTCGTCATCGTGTTGTATATACTAAAATATAAAACCTTGTATCATTTGACGACACTGTATTGTAGACTTACGGTATAGAAACGTTTGCATCAGGATAACACTGTGGCCACACAGTGTGAGATGGCAGAAAATATACAGTTAATTCCACTAACATCATCATTTTCAAAGGAAATGCGACTACCGCTAACTTTGGCATCTGCTTTTACTCCTATTTCTGTTTATAGTCGTACTATGTACTCTTGGCCTTGCATTGCTTGTTACTTAGGAGAATTTCACCAGGCAATGTATTTATATCAAATAATAATGTTGCCTATTTACATGGCGTTGCAAGTTGGGTACTTCAAACTCTCAACCTGATAGAAATGGACACTATGGATACACGAAAAGGAGCTTTGGAGACATTCATTTAAACCTTAAAAACCACGAACTCACAAAAATATAGCGGTGGAAACTAACTGATTTCAAGCCTTGAAGCTCACAAGAACTCTGAGTTCCGAACTAGGGTGTTTTTTTAGACGTGTGGTTTTCAAGAAGAAATAAAACGCATATAATTTCATGCTTTGGCCAAGAACTAAGCTATTATAAAGATAAGGTTTGTCATTATGTTTTAAAAATGCTTTCGGACAAGTGGCCGCCGCGGCTTGCTTGAATAAATTCCTGGGCGATCATGTCGCGATGCGTTCCGCGAACCGAACCATAATTTTGGTAATAAATTTGCACGATTTGCAAGCGTTGTTCAGGAGGAAGTCTACTTATTATGAAATGGCAAACCAAACTGAGCATAAATCAAGTGACAGCTGTCTAAAAGACCAACTCCGAAAAAAGTATTGCCAGAATGAAAACCACACGTCTTAAAAAAAACACCCCCACCCTTAAGTAATCTATCAACCGTTATGTGCACTCATAAAACGATCTCTTTGGACACAAAAACAAATGCAGGATTCCACATCGCTTACTCAAAAATACAACTGACCAGAGCTGTCGACTAGGCCCAAATATGCCACTATGTAGGAAATATGGTAATTTTCAAATTAATGCCTCGGCTTTTTACGGTGACTCAATGACTCTTTCACATAGAACCAGCTGAATTTGAGAGATGGTCTGTTGTATGTTCAGCTTATGGGCATCGGTCGATTGTGACTTCAGGTAAAACAAATAACCTGTCCCTTGAAACACTCATGCAGAATGTCAAACGTGATGTCCGCTGTGTGACAGGTAGTTCTGTCCTGCTGAAACGACATGTCATCCAGCTTAAAATGTTTCAGTTTGTACCACAAGAAATTGGTTGTCATTCTTCGGTGCTTGCCGTTGACAGTGATCGCCTGTTTAACATCGCTTTTGAAAAAGTACGGAAAAATACACACCAATACTTAATTTTTGAGCGTGGTAGTTGGTGTAATCCACTAAACGTCAATTTTTCTTGTCAACACAGCCATTAATCAGAAAGTGCGTCAAGTCACTAAAGAAGATTTTGTTTTCCAAAACTGGGGTTCTTTCCAAACACTCCGAAGCCTATAGTCAATGAAAAAACGGTGTTGTCCTCAGCCATGAACACTGAAATTTTTTGTCCAGTTAGATTTTTATACAGGTGTTGGCTCAGGTCCCGAAGCAAAATTCTTTAAATTGAAGTCTGCAAAATACCGAACTCATGTGGAACTCATGTTCACGGTGAGCAATTGGCTGCCTTGGCAAACTGCCAATATTTGTCTCATTTTTTGGAAGGTACTCAAATATAATAATGACGTTGAAAGGAGTCATTGAATGAGGTTTTGTTTTAATAAAAGGGTTGCATTTCCAAGCAATTTCAAGCCCTAGCTCTTAAGGGACTATCAAAATATGGGTTTCAATCTCCCCTGATGTGGATTTATAGCAACTTAAGTCCAGCCTCGAGAAGAATGGCACTTCGGTCGTCTTGATCTCAAGACTTTTGTCTAGAATTGATGCACTCAAGTCGTTGAAAATCTTCTTCCACCTGATCTTGGCATCGAAAGTGAAGTCGTTTGCTTTACGTGGCCCGGCTTTGGCCATTGAACCATACATTTTCTCTTTTGAGAGACTCATGCTGATGAGTGTTTAATACAGCATCTCCTCAATTTTCGTGGATTGGGCTTTGGTCCACTATTCCTCATTAAGCCCAAAGAAACAGCGATTCAAAATGCCATTTCTGCAATGACGTTGTTCACCGAACATACAGCGGTGCATTTTTCATATTGACAAGTTAATTGACAACCTCAGAAAAATGCTTATCACTGGGCACGCTTAAACGCTCTGACCAGTTTTATGGTAACCCAGTCCCATTCTGCTTGCCGCTGCTCTCTGCCATTAATTTTGTGCATTTTTAAAAAAGTGTCAGATGTCCTGCCGCATCGCGGTTGCGTCGAACACAATGTTTAACTAACTACAACACGTCTCGGTTCGGTACATTTCTTCCATCTTTATAAGATGTTATCCCTGGCGAAATCCACCTTCCGCCAGTTACACCAGAAATATAAGGGTTAAAGGCTGATCTAAGAGCATGGTGCACTATACAGAGTACAACCCACCATGAAAAAGGACGATACAAATCGTACAAATAAAATTACAACTTATGGTAAAATTACTCTCTGGGTCATGTCTTCCTTTTCTGCGAAATTATTCGTTGTCGTAGTCGCGTAGTTCGTGCATATGCGAACGAGGAGACAATGTTCGTATTTTTTTTTTTCCATTTTTTACTTGCGATTATAGGTACTATAAGGCAAGTTATGCATTCGTAAAAAAAAAAAAAAAAATTCTAACAATCAAACATGACATTACGATGATAGAGAAGTCGAAAAAAGTGGGTCCGACAATTCTGTCTGTCTGTCTGTCTGTCTGTCTGTCTGTCTGTCTGTCTGTCCGTGTGTCTGTCTGTATAGTTACCTACAGCCTAAACGGCTGGACCGATTTGCTTCAAACTTGGTACATAGTATTATTATGACGTCCTACAGAAGGGTTTTTGGAATTAGCATTCTAGCTCCAAAACTAACGGTACCTGCCATACGATTTTTTGTGAAAATTTAATTTTTCTCAAAAACGGCTCCTACGATTTTGATAAAACTTTCTGAATTGTGTTTTCTGTGCAAACTTTATGTTTTGGTTGGAATAGATTTTTCGGGAAAAGTCTTATAACGGTACCTCCCATAGGACCGGTTTTTTGAAATCCGATTTTCTCGTAAGCTACTTGACGGATTTCGATGAAACTTTTTATGTAGAAGCCCTCTTATAAAAGAAATAATATAATTTCGAAAAATTTTCAAAAAAAGTTTTTTTGAGGTTTTTAAAAAAGTTTCAAAATTTATTTTTAATTTTAGTTTTTTCCAAAAACGGTTTAATCTACAATTTTTTAATTTTATTTTTCTGATAAAAACTACACAGTGCTAGAAGTTGGCATACTCAAAAAAAATTTGGAATATATTTTCGAAAAGTTTTTCAAAAAAAACTGTTTTTTGAAAAAACTGGTCCAACGATTTTGAAAATTTTTTTCGTAAAAATTCAAAAACGTAAAAGAAACCTGATAGCTTACTTCATTTTCTCCAAAAAACGGTTTAGGTATTGATTTTTAAGTGATTTATAAAATTTCATATGATTTTTTCAACGCTTTTTTCCCAAAATCTCAAGCACCCAAGACCATTTTAACACATTAGAGCAAGTTCGTACGACCCAGTCGTGCACTTTATTTCATATTCGTTTGGGTGTTTGTTCGTCGTCCTCTTTTGCATGCAAAATGTGTTTTTCGGTGTTGTTGTTGTTTGTCCTTTTGAGTCAGAGTGTTGTTTAAAAACTTAAAATGAGAACTGTGTGTTCCGCATCTACAATTAGAAACATTAAATCCTGACGGAATTTTCGTCATCAAGGCTGCCCCGTGATAGCAAAACACTACGCGGTGGGTTGCTTTTTTTTAGGAGCATTATTTAAGGAAGGAGTTACACTATGAACTGTGTTGGGACATTCGTAAACATAGTTTTAATATTCCATTTGCCATTTTTTTTTTTTTTTAATTTTTTGAAAATATACTTATAAGTAATTACTTTAATTAGTTTTGGACAAAGTTCACAGATAAAAATAACTCAATCTCGGGGTGGCTCTTTGGAGGAGAATGATGTGAGGGTAGCTTTAAAACTTTTAGAAACTGTATTGTTCGGTGATTTTGAATTATTAATGAATCAAAGATGAGGAATTAAGTTTCCGGACAATGATGAAAATTAAGAGGTATAAGAGGAGTGTTATCTAGAAACTTTGCTACATCCTTTAAATTCACTAAAACTTGATTGTGAAGCATTTAAGCATAGCTTAAGAATAACAAATATGCAGTTTTCAGAAAGGCACTTATAACCTTAGCAAAATTTGTTCATAAGCACACGATGACTTCAAAAAAGAGAGTAAAAAAAAGGGGACTCGAATTCACTATGCACAACGCATTAACTTAATCACAGTTGATAAGTTATTCCAACCTTTAAAGAATCTTCAAAATTGAACGAATTACAGTTTTTTTTAGGTACTTGGTACTTACTTCCTTTGCTCTCAAATTGGCACAGCAAATTGACACAGCCTAAGGCTGACGATTTTTCGCTGTGCACAAGAAGTCGGCATTCCGCAGACTGATTGTCAACGCCGGCCCCCCCGTTTGTTCGCTGATTGGGCTTCGGAGCGTTTGGAAAGGACCCCGATTTTGGCCAAAAAATAATCTTTAGCGACGAGGTGCATGTGTTAAGAGGCAGACTTTCCGCAAATAGAAGGACAGCAACCCACACGATGTTCAGCAGGTGACAAATTCATCCTCAAAAAGTTACAGTTTGGTATATACTTTGGGCCGGCAGCCTTATTGTTCCATTAGTATTCGAAAACGGCGTTAGTAATGTTTTCATTGTAAATGGCAATGCGATAGAACGGACGCCATAATTGACATTCTACATGAACGATTTGTGGGTAAGATTATTTCCAGCAGAAGAGACTAGAATTGGAAGTCAAGGCCAGGCAATTTGACCTTGCTAGACCTTTTTTTTTTTGGGTTTCCTGAAGTCTTAGGTCTATGGAAATAAACCATAACCGACAGATGTAATTTAGCTGAACATAACACAGGTCAACGCTCAAATTCTGTCGGATCCATGCGGAAAAATCATTAAAACTTGTACCTACAAATTGGATCCGTCCCACCGTACGAAGCCGGTTGAACCGGTTGAACCAGTCGGTGAGAGATTACTGGATATGGAAACACAGTCTCAAAATGTTGGCTCTGGTTCGTGCAATACGTTCCATATTGTCGGAATCACTTGTTCTCCAAATCCCGTTTCATTCTAATCGGTAAAGCAGAACGATGAGCATGGCAGTACCAATAGTTGTCGCTCAACCAGCGGCGTTTCCGTAAAAAATGGCTCAGCGTAAATAACGAACAATGCAGTTACTTTACAGAAGCGAAAATTTTTTTCCTGGTAGCTCATGATGATTTTCAATTAAAGTTCCTAGTTTTCAAAATTCAGGATGGCTTGAGTCTAATGAAGTGATTAGTGGTCAACAGCTTACTTACTTACTTACTTAAGGTGGCGCAGACAGTCCATTGTGGACCACGGCCTCAACCAACAATCCTCGCCAGCTAGGCCGGTCCCTAGCCAGTGGCCTCCAGTTGCGCACACCAAGTTGGTTGAGGTCGTTTACCACTTGATCGCGCCACCTTAGATGGGGTCTTCCAGAACTGCGTCGGCCCTCCGGGTTGGAATTGAAGACTCGTCGGGCAGGAGCGTTTTCGTCCATACGCTCCACATGACCCAGCCATCTAAGCCGCTGAATTTTCAGCTTCTTAACCAAGTCAATGTCGCTGTATAGCCCGTACAGTTCGTCATTGAATCTTCTCCTCCATACTCCATTGATACATACAGGCCCGAATATCACCCGAAGAATCTTTCTCTCAAAGCACCCCAGCCTGTATTCATCCGATTGTGTCAGTGTCCACGCTTCTGCCCCATACAGCAGGACTGGGATGATAAGGGTCTTGTATAGTGTCTCCTTGGTCCTTTGAGAGAGGGCTTTACTACTAAGATGCCTTCTTAGCCCGAAGAAACAGCGATTGGCAAGAGTGATTCTTCGACTGATCTCTTCACTGATGTTATTCTGAGAGGTTATAGTGGAACCCAAATAGACAAAGTCCTTGACAACCTCAAAGTTATATCTGTCCATTGTGACGTTTTGTCCGAGCCTACGGTGATGATCTACTTCACCCGAGGACAGCATATACTTTGTTTTATCTTCATTTACAGCCAGACCCATTCGAGCCGCTTCCACTTCAATACTTGCGAATGCTCCACTGACAGCGCGCTTCGTTCTTCCAATAATGTCAATATCATCAGCATAGCCAAGTAATTGAACGGATCTAAAAAAAATCGTACCGCTGGTGTTGACATGCGAGTTGCGTACGATTGCCTCAAGAATGATGTTGAAGAGGTTACATGACAGCGCGTCACCCTGTCGTAAGCCTTTCTCGACATTAAATGAGTCGGTGGTGTTCTTACCAACCTTGACGGAGCAGCGAGAGTTCTCCATAGTCATCCTGCACAATCGAACGAGTTTGGCAGGGATGCCAAGAAGCGACATGGCTCTGTATAGCTCGTTCCTGTTTACGCTGTCATAGGCGACATTAAAACCGATAAAGAGGTGGTGAGTATCGATCTGGAATTCTTGGGTCTTTTCCAAAATCTGCCGAAGTGTGAAAATTTGGTCAACGGTTACATACCGGGAATGAAACCACACTGATAGGGGCCAATCAGTTCACGTGCGAAAGGGTTCAGACGTTCACACAGAATGGCGGACAAGATTTTATAGGCGACATTTAGGAGACTTATACCTCTGTAGTTGGCGCAGCTTAGAGTATATCCTTTCTTGTGGATAGGGCATACAATGCTGAGGTTCCATTCGTCAGGCATACTTTCATCCGACCAGATTGTACAGATGAGTTGGTGTATGCTCCTCACCAAGTCATCTCCCGCTGCTTTGAAGAGTTCAGCCGTAAGGCCATCAGCTCCAGCAGCCTTGTTGGACTTTAGTTTAGATATTGCTATCCGAACTTCTTCTTGGTCGGGAGGACGGAAAATCGAATGGATCATTGGTCAACAGCTTATAAGTTTTAAAGTCCCCAATAGAGTGTTGAGGTCGATACTTATAGACGACAACGACAGCAGCGATATTCCAAAGCCACCGACGATTTTTTCCGCTATGAATGGAAACAATCATCCCGCGCATTTTTTCGTAGCAATAAAATTCAAATCTTGTAAATGTTTGTTTTGTATCTGTTTGAAAAATTCAATTTGCCGCCATTTGCAAAAATTATACTCCATCACAATTATTACCCTTTTTTATATTTGTGCATTGAGAGTAACCGTTGGTGTTAAGGTACTCTCAATGCACTCACGCGTAAAAACCGAAACTACAACTAGCTTGGTTATCAAAGTAAACGCTTAGTAACGCGTGGAATGACGCTTGAAAACGGAAAACCACCCATTCTAAAAAAGAAATAACACGTTAGCTTTGCTAGTGTCTTTCTGAAAAGCCGTATTTTTTTAATATGTCGTTAAAGTGAACAAATCTTTTAATAGTGCGAATAGAATGGAAACGGAGCCACAGTGATAGCCACACTACAGAATTGGAAACTACGACTGACTCTTATAATTTTGAATAGAAACAATAATTCCTAGCAGCCTCATCCTGGGTAGTTTCGTATTTTTGCTGAAAACGGTTTACTCTTCAAAATACATTTTTAAAATTTAAAATGGTTTTTTTAAGTGCGGTATCCTTGCTACACTCTGTACAAAGCTGAGATGTAAAAATGAACGGAATGTTACTGTCACTTTACCAAAAGTAAAATATGTCCGAAATACGGCTCAAAGGACCAATTTTCACTCATAAATTCAAGCCAAGCAACAAGAAAAAAAAAATCTCTCCAAAAACTATTTCCAAAGGACATCGAACTTTGTGACTCCTGATATCCTTTTTACTGAAAAACAAAATAATTTAATTTTATTACAATTCACTAGCCGTTGCAGTTTCAGTTCCACTCGCAGTTCCAAGAAAACAAAAACTTTTTCTTCAGCAAATCGAAAACTATTGTCAAAAGTAGCATTCGAATCAGCCTTTATTGCCCGTTAGCAACCAGTGCCAGTGAAAGGGTGGTGGTAATGATGGTTGTTCAAAAACGAACAAAAAAAAAAATACCAAAATAAAGGAAGTTTATTGAAAAGATATAAAAACGACCGACAAGGACCAACCAAATAGTTGAAAAGATTTTTTCCTTATTTTTTGATGGCATTTTGTTATTTTTTTTTCAAACTGTAGCTTTTATCTTTTTCTGCTTCCCTTTTGGTTAAAGTGCATTGAAGTTGAGAAAGTTTTGAGATTTTAAAACAAACAAAAAATCTGATAAAATAACAGTCCAACAAAAAAAAAATCATAGAATAGAATCAGATATTTCAGAAATGGGATTTTTGTTTTAAATTTTTGTTATTTGCCATTCCGTTTACGAGACGCGAGACGGACTGCGTATTTTTCTCGAGTGGCTATATCTATGTATATATGTAGGTACGTATCCGTGAGGTACTGACTAACTCCTATATATATATGTATATGGATGTATTTATAAAAGTTTCAGTAGTCAGGTCGAGCACGATGCCGGTGAAGTGATTTATTGGTTATTCATGCTTTTCCAACCAACATGCTCTGCACTCATTGCCGCGAAACTCGCAAGGAATCTCGACTTATTGCAATTCTGTTTGCCCTTCGCGTTTGTGTATAAACCATCCACCATCCATCCTCCAGGAAACACCATCGCATTTCCATTTTTGAAACTTTTGTCTGTCGGAATTGGTTTTTGGTCTGTTTTAGTTGGATGTTCAGCATTATTGGAGCATTCTTGAATTAGGACAAAGAAAATACACAGACACAGAAGGTAGATACACACTGTGTTACGATTTACTGTTTTTTTTTTTTTGTGTTTGTTTGTAATTGTCCTGATTTTGACAGGACGAACAGAAGGTGCCTTTGTACCTTCATTGGTTTCGCATTGCTTGAAAGGTATTGTATAAAATTATAAAGAAATATTATTTTTTAACACAGAAAGGAGCCCGCGAATTTTAAACTGGGAATAACAAAAGCTTGCAAAGATTTTTTAAGGTTTTAAATTTTATTCAAATACAAAAGTCAATCTGTTTGGTGGCTGAGAAAAAAAAACATGAGCATCCATTTTGATGGCTTCTTAACATCGCTTGTTTTTTTCACCCATTATTGCTTTAATTTGAACATTTAAGGTTCAGCGTTCAATGGTTGCAACTAGACAGTGGTTGGAGCCTCTCGGAGTCAAAGTTTGCTTTTCTGTTCCTGGACATCACCCAAACCGGTACCCCGATCACCTCCCGTATATTCGTCCTCCATAACAGCAGACCAATTTCATAAAGCAGATATTACCAGCCATTTAAAAAAAAAAATAAAAATAAATACTTGGCACAACAGCTCCAAGCGGGGCCGGGGCCTGTGACTTACACTCTCAGCCATTACTGTGTACGCGTTGATATTCTTCACGATTGGAAGGGACCTACAATTTACCACCGACCCCGAACGGCTAACAGAGAAGCACTTAGGTGGAGTCAGGAATCCAACCCAGAACTTTCGGCGTGGCAGTCCATCACACTAAAAACTACGCCACGGGATGCTACCCATTTTACAAACAGAACAAATAATTTCGAATGGCTTTCTTCTTATTTGCTACTTGATATAAGGGTCCCCTCTATGTATGCAATCATTTGTCAATCCCCCCTATACGACAAGAAATAAAGAGTTTTTCAATAAGAGGTGTTATTTTGAATAGCCCGCTATTTCGGTAATGGTCGCTTTTGAAACTGTAATTTTTTGACATTTGACAAGTAGAAACTAGGCCATTGATATGGAACGATACACGCTTCAACAACGCATTGAAATAATTAAAATTCACTACAAAAATAGTGGAAATATGTCATGAAAATGATCCGGAATTTCATTGAAAAATCATCTTGACTCAACAAGCAAAATTGTCGCATCTGAGGCTGGGGCTCGGAAAACCCAAGACTTGTTGTTGAAAAGCCTCTCCATCCTCAACGAGTAACTGTTTGGTGCGGTTTATGGTCCGGCGGGGTCATTGGACCATAGTTTTTGGAAAATGGGGCTGGAACAACATCTGCGGTGAATGGATTGCGCTATAGAGAGATGATTAATAATTTTTGTATGGCCGGAATTGGATGGTATATTGATCTGGACGTTTACTTTCAACAAGACACACAAGCAACGAAACTATCGATCTTTTACGGGAAAAGTTTCTGGGCCGTATTATCTTTTGAAGAGGTGATCACAATTGGCCACCGAGATCTTGTGATTTAACACCTTGCAACTTCTTCCTTTGGGCCACGTGGAAGATAAGGTCAACGCAACCAACCCAGCGTCGATTCGAGACCTCAAAGATGGAATTTGTGAAGCAATTGAGGGCACACAGTAGCCACTTTACGATTTGGTGATGGAAAATTTCATGAAAAGGATATTGTTGTGTAAGCGGGGCCGTGGCAGCCATTTGGCTGATATTGTTTTTTATTTTCCTTTTTATATGGGAGTGGCTTTACAATACTCCAGTAAGGCAGTTTCATATTTTTTGTTAGAAATTTTTTTTAACACATTGTCCTTGAAAATTTAGAATGAATGAATAATGACTTATTTTTTACATTTCATCAAATTCAAATCCAAAATTCAGAATTATTTTGTTTTATCAGTTGAATTCGAAGAAAAATGCTACTCTATCGAACTTACTCTACTGCAATTTTCTAGAAATAAATATTCATAAAAATAGTTTTCAAACAAACAATAGAAAAAATCAATTTATTGATAGATTTATTTTTGTTAGAAATCTAAAACTAACTCTGTTGGAAATAATGCAATGAGCCCACTTCAATAACTAAATAAATATTTTTCAAACAAATAAATTCAATATTTGAACAACAATTTAATATTCAAAAAATACTTTTTTATTAAATCTTAAGGGACAAGTATTGGTACCGTGCTTTGAAATGAATTCGAGGTTTTAATAAATTTTAATTTAAGGGTCTCAATGATAGGTTTTGCTTTGTGAATGAAAGACATAATCGTTCCACAAAAACAGTAGACCTCGTCAAGTGCTCCCTAGACAACTTTTTTGTACTGATTCAATTGTGAAATGTATATGTCTTCAACTTTCTTATATGTTGTTTAGCTGATTTTTTAGTTGTGGGCTGAAATTCCGTTTCACACTAGTGATTTGCTTTGCAATTTGCCGCAATGGATCTTGAAAATGTCGACAAGAAGGATACCTCAGATTTTCTTAGTTACCAAGATTCCTCTCACCAGCTGTCACTTTCGTTAGAATCATCTTCATCTTAGCTTGGATCATTTTTTAATATCAAACATTTCGTGTCCAACAATGTGAACCATGATGGGAACCATTCACCTAAGCGACATTTTTCTATCACGGAAGATTTATCAGAGTTTTCTCGCCATTTATCTGGATCGCCTTCTTTTCTTTGCACGATACCTTTGCTGCTGTGACCACGACTGAGAATTTTGGGACTCAGATTAATTCATAACAATAATATTTGGCTTCCATGTTTCCTTTGGTCTTTCAAACCACCTTTCACTTTGAAGATTCGATCAAAAAGTAATTTATTGGGCTTCCGCTGTTTATGGTGAAACCAACGTCTATACCCATTTCTGTCTATCTAGTCCTGAGTAACTGTTCGTTGCTGGATTAAGCTTGTGGCCACTGGATCTTTTAGATGAAAACAAAACAAATGTTATCAAAACCTTGTAATTCGCTAGGGATTTCGCAAAGCATTTCAACGTTGCAATTTTTCTGGAGTTACAGACTGGAGGAAGGTTTCCGAATAAACTGCGAGTTTTACTTATTCTGTACAAAAACAAAAGTTGACGTCCAACGTCCAGGTCTGTTCCACCATAGAGTGACAAATAACTTCATAGATAGGTAAATTGAGTGACCTTTATCTACTGTTCCCTGTCTAACAATAACGTGCGGTTGTTGGTTCCGACTGGTGTTGATTATTTGTGTCTCTTGTCCTAAATTCCATCTTGTTGAAGCAAGTAGGTATCAAATTTAGTTGATGACTTAAGGGCCGCTTGCTATTAAACAGATGTCATCAGCATAGTCTAAAAGGCTTGCGATAGATAAGCGAAATCAAGCATCATTGCGCGTGGTTAGTGGTTGGATGAAGGACCGCAAACCCATCAACCACTTGCTGTTGACATGTATTCACACATGAAATATGAACAGACAAAATTATTGTGGTACCAGAGTTCTTGAGATGAAGATTTTTCGGTAGCTTGACGATAACTCAATCCTTCCTAAACGAGTGGCCACAAAATATTTGGTGGCAGAAATGTGTACGAGCTCCCAGATTAGAAGACCTAGTGTTCAATCCTTTTCGAACACATGATATAGGCCAGGTACCCATTCTCTAAAGCTGCTGTATCTAATTGGTATTGCCTCCCGTGGTACGAGTATGATAGAAACTCTACACTCAAAATGTGTAGTAAATCTTGCGCTACCAATGCCGCGCAAGAACATGCGACTCAATTCTTCACTTTATTTGATGTCACACTGCAAATAATTTTTGTATACACTTCATTTTCAATTCATTGCCAGGAAATACGTATCTATGTGTATGTGTGCGTGTCCTCTCTCTTTTTTTTAAATTTTTTTTGTAAGCTATAAATATACATATAAAGTGTATGTATTTAAACCAAACATTGTTTTGTATTTATATAAATTTGTATAGTTAAACTGTGTACTGTGCATAATCTAAATTCAAATATGAACGGGAATGTGCTGCATGGCATAAAATATCTATAACCACAGCCCCTATACCGTAAATGTCCGGTTTGGATGGTGGCGGCATATATCCTATCGTGGTTCGATAACCGATCCAATTCCTGAAATCGGACGGTTTTGAAATAAATATTCTGCTATGATAGCGCCCGCCGTATAGCCATGTTTCTGCATTCTATTCAAAAATCAGCTAACATAATGAAAAATGTAACCAACGACATCGGAAGCATCGTGTGGCTAAGGTATTATTAAAAGGTCACCATCATCAGATATAGATACATAATCTATCTCTATAAAACATTTGTTGGACCATTTTATGAATACATTCAATGGTGGTATTATGGTATACTTTGATATCCGCTTTTTAGTAATAATTTTCCCAACTGTAGCTACTAAATTAATGTATATCTGGCTATAATGCGTTATTTTGTCAAAGTCATAAAATTGAGATTTGGTTTGTATGAATTGATTGGCTAAATGTCATATATTCGGTCTGCAATGAATGCCGAGCCGATGCATGCCGCGCTTTGACAAAACCCAAATTAGATACATGTTAGGTGCTCGTATTAATTTAAATTTGACATTGACAGCAACCCAAAAAAGGCAATGTGGGGCAATGTGGATCTAATTAAATGGATTTGCTTTTTGATGGTTCACATCGGGAGCTATAAAGTGATGGCTTTAAGCAAAGTTGCATTGCAATGCATTATTTATGGAAGAGGCATGAGATTGTGAAGCAGTTTTATGACCGGGAACCTTTAATATGACCGATATAATCGATATGATTCTGTGGAAAGTAAATAAATTTTTGGGGACACTATAAACTGTTCTGCAATCGAAAAGGAGATAGTCCAGTTGGGCAATTAATTACATGTTGCTATAAATTGTTGCACGACGCAATGTATGTGTGTGCGGTTGATTTAAGTTCATATCAAACCTACAACCGATTTGCAACTCATCAAAATAGTTGCCAGAATGTTTCTTTTGAAGGTAATTAATTAGGAAACGAGGAGTGAATTAAAAGTTTTACTTTCCTTTTAAACAAATGAATCCCAAGATGTTTTTTTTGGTCTTCCAAATCGCCTATTAATTGCACTAAGGATTCCATTCGATAGATTGTTTCTCTGTGTTGACATTAGATTTAATCAGTGTGTCACCTGTCCGAAAACATTTTCGTGGAATTTTTTTTGTTTGTATTGAAAAACAACGGGTGAAACTCATAATGCCATGATATACTTTTTTGAAGAGCCAGAAATCACTTCTTTATTTTTTAATTAAGTTCTGTAAATCAATAATTTTTGAAAAATTTATTTTCAAACTCGAAATTTTAGTTTTTTTTTTTATTTCAAACTAATGTGTTTTCAAAATGTTGTGTTTCGGGCATTTATTGCGAGACATTCAATCATTCCATAAGTCTTCTTTTCCTAATTTTTTTTTTTTTTTGAAAGGATAAGTCAAAAGCAAGATGAGCTGGCAGAAAGAGTTCGAACAAATGTGCCGGTGTTGAATGCCGAGCAGAAGAACGTGTACGATTCGCTGATGAAAATTGTTCACAATGAAACTGGTGAGTTTCAGGCAATCCGGTCAAAATCGCATATTACGTTAGTTGTTGCATCCTCTTCCATTGCTGCCAAATTGTTGAAAGGCGATTGTACTGCACATTCCGCTTTGAAGCTACCGATGCATCTTATCACGGTTGACAAGCCAAGGTGAATAGTGTTCATGAATTCGGCAACAGTGAAATTGATGCGAGAATGTAATGTAATCGACTGAACGATGAAGGATTTACGAGGTGATTCGAGACCATTTCGTGGAGCTATGATATTTCGTCAAACGCTTCTCGTCATCCTGAAATCTACTGCTGCCGATGAACTTTATGCATGCCTGAAATCATCGTCTTTATGGCGAAGAAGAAGTTGAAATTGACCACAAACATGAGAGTCGCATTGCAGAACAACCCATTGGCTGCTGAATTCTCGGTTGAAGTCTCTGTGATTAATTTCGATTTTCCCAGTTTTTCGCTCGATCAGCAAAACTTAACCCAACCTACTAGTTCTAGCTTTTTTGTGCACCTTATACTGATCACCCTGTATAGACAGGCAAGTTTCTTTAAAACTGAGTCAAAATTCGCACTAATTTAAAAATCCTCGAATCCAATGTTAATTCTGTGGTCTTGTAAAACCTGGGAACAAACAAAGAGCTGCTGGATATCGAGACGAGTGGCAAAAATGGATTTGGATTGTTCACACACTGCGTAAGCCGATTGGCATCATTGCAAAGCCTTCTTATGGAATCGTCTATGATAAATAAAAGACAAACAAATCAACAATCTTGGTGATGTTGCTACTCTAGATACCGATTTTAATCTAACTATAAAATCTCTTGCGGTATTACAAATTGATTTATTCCGTTTCGCTGACAACCACATATACATGGTAAAATCCATGTCCAGTAGATAACACAAACGATAAATCCAACGTTCTATGATTAATTAAAATTCAAACTTCCACCAGATTCTTCCAACATAAACTTACACATTCCAGAAAAAGCAAGCTCATTCACCAAGAACCGCTTTAAAAACACTGGATTCGGTTCTTATATTTAACAATGCTAACTAAAGCAACACAATGTGTAACCTTTAATTCAATTAGAGCCTCGACATCGTATTCTGGATTTCCACAAACCAAATTTTGTGCAAACAGATGAAGACACGATTATGTTGATGAGTTGAGACACATCATTTCTCGAATTTATTTTTGAATTTCACATTTTAATTTAACCTTAATAGTTCTAATTGTGGTCCCACAATGTGATATTCAGTTCTTGTCAACATCAATCATCATTTCATTTAATTTTACTTGCGAAAGAGTAAAGCCCATCGATCGGTGATAAGATGGCACATTCGCTGTTGGTGTTTCTTTTTGTGATTATAATTATACAGAAGTGCAAAAGTCTTGACATCGACAATGATCTCAATAAAAATAGTAGCTCAACTGAAGCTGGAAACAAAAGCGATAGAATCTTGTCCCGTAAACAAAGATTCATTGCATTTCCTAAGGGATCAACGTTTTCGGTAAGTTTTCTAATATCAACGCTTTAGATAACATACCACGTTGGCTCTACTTTTCGATGGGTTTCATAAAATTCTAGGTTGCTGTTTGTATGACCGTAGGAACTATTGGAAATCCAAATGTAAACTATCTGAGCCTTGGAATGAATTGGGGTATTGCTTACGAATTGCCAAATATTAAATGGGTACTGGAAAATGTTCATGGATTCCCGAATAAAACTGCAACTCCTGAGCCTATTGTAAAGAGGAGACATCGACGAGATCTATATCAGAAATTGGAGCTGTTGATCGATGGGTAAGAACAAATGTTCAATTCAGGTACAAAAAAGTGTATTCAGCATCTGTATCTCAAACACCCTGTACAAGAGATTGTGCATTAATACTTCCTCTAAGCTCCTTGCTAAATGACGGAAGTATGTTAAGTTCTTTTCTATTCTTCTAGTTCTAGAATCTTGAGACAGAATAATTCGTGGTTAAATATTTTTTCCCCAAGTGTTTAATTAGCTGCTTTGTGTTAAAACAAAATCGCATCGTTCAAAGTTGTTTGTACAATTTCTTTCTTTTAAATTGTATCTAGATGCATTGGTGCAGAGGTTTCTTTGCAGTTGCAACAGTTCATTCAGAGTGGTATCAGCAGGAGATTTGTTTTCCATTGTTCGTTCGGATTAAAAGTATTATTTTTTTCTATTGTCCATATTGTTCGTCCTGCTCAAAATTGAATAGGCAATGCTTTGTTGGAAATACAATCATGGCAATATTCTGATGATTTTGTTTGGAATATTGTTCATCATAGAGGAGAAGATGAAATTGTCTGAGGCTTTGGATTTAATGTATTCGTTTGATAAAGGCTATAGTGGTAGTGGATTGTCGATGCCGCCGCTGGCAAACGTAGATACTGGATATAATGATAATGACGCAAGAAGTGTTATTCATCGAAGAGCGAAGCGTTATGTTGCTTTTCCGGAGGGGTCTTCATTTACTGTATGTATTTTGTTTTGAAATTGTCAATTTAAATTCGGTGACTTTGTTTATCTTTATCTTTTTTTTTGCTACTTCATTATTTTTGCTTCAGAACTTTGCAAGTAGAATTAGATAAAATTGTATTTGAATATCTACAATGAATAACTACAATCCCAAGTCCAACCACCAGTTTTGTAGCTTATTAGTTTTATTGTGTTAAAAATTTTTTTTTTAGATTTCCTTTAAATATAAACTTGCATGGTGCTAATTGTCGATATACCATCTGCATTTACAAAGGAGGATAATAAATGCTTTATTGAATGTGTTTCAGAACCGGACAATACAGAAAGCGAATAGTGTTTGTTTGATCTCTCTGTTGTCCATTTTTGTTTCACTTTTTCAAATTGGCGTGTTACTTTTTCTTTGGAACCAATGTTAATGTGTCCTTTTTACTTTACCATATAGTACTATAAGAAAAAAATCAATCAATCATGACATTACCATGATAGAGAAAAATAAAAAAAATGGATCCGGCAAATTGGTCCGTCTGTCTGTATCGGCAACAAAAGCCTGAACGACTGGACCACTGGACAGAGGGATTTTTGGAATTGGCATATAGCTTTAAAACTAACGATACCTGCCATAGGATTTTTAATGAAAAATTTATTTATCTCATAAACGGCCCCTACAATTTTGATAGCACTTTCTGAATGGTTTTTTTTTTTGTAAACTGTATATTTTGGTTGGAACAGATTTTTCAGGTAAAGTCTTATAATGGAAGCCGCCAGAGGACCGGTTTTTTTCATATCGTAAGACACCAGATGGATTTCGATGAAATTTTTAATGTGGAAGCCCTTATAAACGAAATAATATTGTTTCTCAAATTTTTATTTAATTTTATTTTTTTGATTTTTGGTTTTTTTCAAAACGGTTAGTTCATTTTCTTTTTTAATTTTATTTTGCAGATAGAAACTAGAGATTGCTAGAAATTGGCTTGTTAAAAAAAAATTAGAATATGTTTTTCAAAATAAAATTATTCCTTTGAAACAGTGACTCCAAATGTTTTAAAGGACTCATGACACCAATATTTTACATTGCATACATTTTAAAAATAATTAAATAATTTAAATTCGTAGTGCATACTTTTGTAAGTTAAGAATGTTTAGAAAATAAAGTGCTAGACTGGTTCGTCGAGCTTGCTCCAATGTGATAAAATGGTCTTGGGGCTTGAAAGTTTGGGAAAAAAGCATTGAGAAAATCATATGAAATTTTGTTAATTACTTAAAAATCAGTATTTAAAACGTTTTTTGTTGAAAATGAAGTAAGCCATCAGATTTTTTTGTTTGCTTTTTTGAGTTTCAAGGAATTTTTTTTTTTTTCAACATCGTTGGGCCAGTTTTTTCAAAAAACGGGTTTTTAAACTTTTCGAAAACATATTCCAAAATTATTTTTGAGTGTCTACATCTAGCAGTTAAAAGTTCTTACCAGAAAACAAAAATTTAAACAAATTTGACAAACCGTTTTGGAAAAAACCAAACATTAAAAAAAAATGTAACTTTTTTTTAAAACTCAAAAAAATTTTTTTCAAAAATTAAAGAATTAATATTATTTTGTTTATATAAGAGCTTTCACATTAAAATTTTCATCGAAATCCGTGAAGAGGTTTAAGAGAAAATCTGTTATGAAAAAACTGATCCTATGGGGGTACCGTTATAAGAGTTCCTGAAAAATCTGTTCCAACCAAAACATAAAGTTTACTCAAAAAACACCATTCAGAAAGTTTTATCAAAATCGTAGGAGCCGTTTTGGAGATAAATGAGTTTTTCTTAAAAAATCGTATGGCGCGTAGGTACCGTTAATTGTATAGCTAGAATGCTAAATTCAAAGACCCCTCTGTAGGACATCATAATAATACTATGTACCAAGTTTGACGCCGTTTAGGCTGTAGGTACCGATACAGATAGATGGACAGACAGACAGAATTGTCGGACCAACTTTTTTTTGCTTCTCTATCATCGTAATGTTATGTTTGATTTTCTAAAAAAAAAAAAAATTTTACGAATGCATAACTTGCCTTATAGTTCCTACAATCGCAAGTAAAAATCACATAAAAGTCAATCACGTCAGAAAAATACATCACTGTTTGACGTTTGTTTTCGGCAAAATATTTTGGGATCATCGCACTCCCCCAAACTCATAGGGGTCACACAACAAACATACCTTTTGAAAAGAAATAAAGTGCATGACTGGGTCTCGGGGCTTGAGATTTAGGAAAAAATCATATATATGAAATATTTCATTAATCACTTGAAAATCATTTGTTAAAATGTTTTGTGGAAAAAATTAAGTAAGCCATCTAATTCCATTTAATGTTTTGAATTTAAAGAACGAAAATTTCAAACCCGTTCGAACAGTTTTTCAAGAAACGGTTTATTTTTTGAAAAACTCTTCGAAAACATTTTCCATATTTTATTTGATTATGCCAACATCTAGCAGTTTGTAGTTCTTATCAGAAAATAATAAATTTAAACAATTTAAACAAACCGGTTTTGAAAAAAAAAACATAAAAAAAAAAAAAAAAAAAAAAAATTAACTTTTTTCAAAAAACTCATTTTGGAAAATTTGAGAACTGATAAAAAAGAGATTCAAATAAAAAATTTTATCAAAATCCGTCACATTAGATTGTTTAAGAGAAAATCTGATTTCAAAAAACCGGTCCGTTATAAGACTTTTTCTGAAAAATCTTTTCCAACCAAAACATAAAGTTTACACAAAAACACCATTCAGAAAATTTTATAAAAATTGTAGGAGCCGTTTTTGATAAAAATGAGTTTTTCATTAAAAATCATATGGCAGATATCGTTAGTTTTAGAGTTAGAATCCTAATTCAGAAAAACCCTCTGTAAGACATTAGAATAATATACTGTGTAACAAGTTTAAACAAATGTTCTTCAAGGGCTGCTTTTCTAGACGGGGCTAAGCTGGTGCATTTGCACAAGAAATGAAATCTTCTGCATAAGTCAGATGCGCCGACGCCCATTCCGCTATGCGGGCATTGCCTTATTGTGACCTGTCAGGATTCCAATCAAAAGGAACCATTGAGGCCTGCTCTGGTTGAGAAAGTTTTTTTTTTTTTTCTTTTTAAGAGTTTTAAGTATAGATTCCTCGATACTCTACAAGTGCTTATCGAGGGTCATCATTCGTTTGTGGATTTGAGAGAACTCTCGTGAATTATATTTTAGTCCTGTTCAAGTGGCTTGAGTATCGAGGAGACTGTTTTGGCTTGATTCGAGTGAAGCACGGATTTTGGCTTTTTATCCAAAATTTCGTTCCTTTTCCACATTATATTACAGTGTCCTGGGAGCCATTACTGGCTTAGTTGACTTCAAATATCTGAACTATCCAATAATTTGTGATTATTAAGAAGATGACTTCGATGGCTGATTGGCTGTCTGTGGAAATGTCTATGTATTTTTTGGCACGACTTCAAAGACTTGCAAAAAGACGTCAGCTTGATGTAGAAACCTGGAAGTTTTTTTGAGCTATTTATGGGTGGGTTAGCTGACCCTGGCCTTAACCATATTGTCTGTCAAAGAACCATCCGTAAACCTCGAGATTTGATCTTCCAGCTTTGCCTTTTTGGAAAAAATGAAGTTCGTTATGGTTCTTTACACTGAGAAGCCTCTTTTCCAATTCATACATTATTTGGGAAAGCTCTTTCGGCAGCCATCTTTTGTAAGGAGATTGTTAGTGAAAGAAATGTTTCGAAAGACTGGAGTTGGTGTGGTTGTACAAGTTGTACCAATACATCCCGTCTCTGAATTTATTTCGAGGTTTTGAGATTGGTCTCGGCAGAATCGGACTTTTTATGCCATGTATGCACTGATGTTGGTTTTGTCTGTTTTTATACCCTATTCCATAGTATTTGGTATGGAGTTGGTAACATAGAGAAATAATACCGTTAGGTATGGAAAAGTATATATATTCTGACTCAGAATCAAAATCCTAGTCGATTTAGCCAATTCCGTCCGGCCGTCCGTCCGTCCGTCCGTATGTATACTCTCTAGAGGTCGCAATTTTTGAGCTAGAAAGCTGAAACTTGGCATATGTAATATTTGGTTCAAGAGTAAGGCTAAGTTCTTGAACCAGTAAAATCCGCCCACAAACACGCCCACAATCACCATTTTTGTTGAACAACCTCAATTTGGTAAAATTAAATTATGTTTTTTGTACAGTTACGAAAAAAGCATAACGCTAAAATTTTGCACACGCAAGCTCTAGGTAAACCTTCTTCCAATCAAATAAAAATATTTCAGTTTGGGCGTGGCTGACGCCCATTTTTCATACAAAACCATTAATATTGTTTTTATAAAATAACAAATGTTATATTAAAGAGAAAAACATTAAATTTTGTGGGCATTACTTGCACATAAACATCTTGTGTATGAAATCAATAAATTTGATTTTGGGCGTGGCTGACGCCCACTTTTCATTAGAAAATATAAAAAAAATTGTTTTTGTAAATAAACGGTATTTATAATTAATCCGCAAGCCAACATTTTGCGTCTCTTAATAGAAACGAAAAGGTTTGTGTATGAAAAGAAATTTTTGAATTTTGGGCGTGGCTTACGCCTACTTTTCATGAAAGAACGAAAAACGTAGCCTTAAGAATTTAAGGCATTTCCAATGTTTAATTTAAACCTTTTTCCTTCCGTTCGTTATTTGAGAAATATATCTCTACATTTTCTTTTGTAAATTTTTTCAATACGCCCACTTTTAAAGGCGTGATTTTGGTAAAATACCTTTGTTCAGGTAAGATTGTTTAAAAACTACTCGATTCAGCTGTAGTTTTACACATGTGCCTAAATACTGATCAAAGCTCAGTTAGTGCTTCAATTTTTTAAGAAACGCCCACTTTTAAGGGGCGTTTCTGTCAAAAGTCGTATAATGCATTAATTTTTTAACGTTTTTTAACTATCGGTCGCAGTTTTGAAGTAAAAAGATGAACACTAAGATTAATATTCCTTGGTTACGTAGCAGAGTGTGGTCCAATAATTGTTAAAAACACCCATAATCGCTATTTCCATTCCAAATCTAATTTTTAAAAATTTAAGTTTTGTCTTGTTTTGTTCAAATCGATCTGCAAGAATAAAATTGAATGTCACTGAGCTCATAACAATTGCCTTGGCAATAAAACGTTTTAACTTTGGGCGTGGCGCACTCCTTTTTTTATTGCGCCAGCACTAATTGAACATCACACCGCATAAAATTAATGTTATTGAATTTTGTTCTGTCTGCTAAAGAAGAATTTTGTTTCTGAAACATCGGCTGTTTGCGGGAGGCAGACGCATGCACATACAAAAATATGGGGAATAGGGTATCCAACAGTTCGTTGCAAACGTACTGTAGCTCTCGCTTATGTTTATATTAAATATTAGGGTTTCTTGTCCCTACTATACGAACTTGCATTTTATATTTTGGAATAGTTTGCTTTTGAGAATTCTAAATAACATTTTTGGGCTATTTAAATAACGGTACTTATTTTTTCGGAAAATGGAAAAGTTTACCTATTGATATCACAAACAGCTGGAATTTTTTTTTTAAAAGAAGATGGAAAAGGAAGTCATGTCCTAGGTCGAGGTAGAGCGACGAATCCGGAAACTGGTTGTTGACTATTCGAATCTGACATTATCTTGTGAACCTATAACTCTGTCAACCAAGTTGACTACATTAAATAGAATGACCTAAGCTTCCCTAGAGATTTTTCTGTCGGTTTCCATTTAAAATTGCTTTTCTTTGAGTTTTGACATTCCTAACACATGCAGAGCAGATATCCCGGAATTCAATTATTTGAAACCTTATTTATTCTCCAAAGAAGATTCCCTAAAGGACTTTTGAAAATTTTGAATTTTAAATGAATTTTACTTAAAATTCCAAGAATTAAACTTTTGCTTGGTATTTAATTGGGAGCTGTCTTCAACAGGCTGCGGCGTTAGGGAAAGTGAATGTGTATGTTTCACCCATCACCGGATATTACCCTTCCAACACAAAACACATGTGTAAAAGTAGGCACATTACGTAGATATAGGTACCTTTATAGGTAATTCTTTAATAATTATAGCATGTCATGTTTTCGAAAAGCCAATTCTATTTGGTAAAGTATTAAATCCATTTATCGAAAATTGCCGTCAGACACAACATAGACTCATCCGTACAAATTGACGTTTTTGAAATAAATCGGTACTCTCACACACGTATCCAATGTAATACCTTGAGGATTTGTCTTACTTTGAAACATTTTCATCTATTTAATACCTTAAGAAGAAAGTCTGTTCACATTTATCCGACATCCTTGTTCATTTGTTTAACAGAGAATATAAAGGCTTTGTCAATACAATCATTTTATGTGTCATCCTTGATAATCCTTGTCCTCTATCCTGGCATGCCTTTATATTGAAATAAATTCATGAGTATATCAAAGTTACACAAACAATATAAATATGGAAAATGTTGGTATAGTATAATAAATACTTTTTTGTAGTGTGCAGTCTGTTTCACTGTTGGTGTAGTGGGAAGTCCTTCGTTCAACTATCTGAGTTACGGGCTCAATTGGGGCATAGCATATGATCTGCCTAACGAGACTTGGATAATTGACCATTTGCATGGCTTTGGCAGCACACGTCAACCGCCACCACCGCTTGCGGTGTTGAAACGTCGCAATCGCAGATCATTGTATCATTCAATTGAGAATCTGATTGACAGGTGGTTTTTGATTTATAATTAAAAAAAAAAATTGTTTCTATTTCACAAGGATTGAATAATATTGAGATAATTATTTTGATTTCAGAATGGGATACAGTGGACGGGATTGTGTGCTTCGAGCTCTTTGTGAAAGCCGGCAATTTTTTAGATCGGAGAAGCTGGGAATGATCCCGGAACTTATTCGAACTATTTTCTCGTGAGTTTTGATGCGACTTTTGTTTAAAATAATTAAAAATTTAATTTTTTTAAGATTGCCAAAGGCCCGACTGTTTACACGGGAAATTGAAGAACATTCGGATATTCAACATTATAACAACGCCTACTTTAGTGACGAGGATGAAGACTGTGAATATAGATATCCTTGTTCCTTTTCGTTGCTGGAACTGGCCATGGGAAAGTACTCGGAGCCGTCAGAAGATTTTTATGGAGATTGATGGAAATATAAAAAAAATGTTTTGAAAACGGACGTCAGATGTTTTAATTTAAATAATTTTAACTTTATGCCTGTAAGACCCAAGGTCCTTTGAATGCAAATTGTACGGAATTAGTTAGAAGGAATAGAATGATGGGAAAGAATTTTTGTTGGTAAAATGGATTGACAATCAAAAGATTTTTAATTCGAGTAAATCCCTCGAGTGGTGCCCAGTTGAAGCTAGGGGAATATTGAAAAATTGCTGCCCAGGCTGGGGCTTGAATCCATAACTCTAGATTAGCAACCAAGCCCAACATCCACTGTATTATTGCCACCAGCATTGTGTATACTCTATTCGATAGAATGGGTGTGGAGTTTGCAACATAGAGAAATAATACCGTTAGGTATATATTCTGACTCAGAATCAAAAGCCGAGTCGATTAAGCGATGACAGTCCGTCGGTATGTATACTTTCTAAAGGTCGGCATTTTTGAGCTAGAATGCTCAAATTTGGTACATTTCTTTGGTCTCAGAGCAAGGCTTAGTTCTTGAAACGGTAAAGTCTTCCCACAATCGCCGTTTTTGTTGAACAACCTCAATTTGGTAAAACTAAAATATTTTTTTTGTACAGTTACGATCAAAGCAAAACTCTTAAATTTCGCACCCATAGAATATCGGTAAATTTTCTCTAAATCAAAAATAAATATTTGAATTTGGGTGTGGCTGATGACCACTTTTCTTCAAAATCTATAAAAAAATTAATTTTGATGTGAAACATCTATTGGCGCACCTAGGCAGTAAAATCGATCGTAATCGTCACGAAAAATGGCATGACGCTCGGACGCCATCCGGCGAATCAAATCTTTGATAGCATAGAAAAATAATTAACAAAGTCGGACAAAATTGTCAAAAATGGTTGATAGTTGCTTGGGGTTTGGGGTTGAGTGTTGGAGGGGAAGGGTGGGGGTTAAGGGGAAATTACATTTTGTACTACATATTTTCTTTGATAACTTTAATAATTTATGAATTCTAATATTAACTTGAATGTTTCACATCTGCCGGGCGTCCCGTGACGGCAAACCTTTTTTTCAAATGAACGGTACTTTTAATAAATCCACAAACCCGATTTCAGTTTCGAAATTACGAAGCTTGTGTATTAAAAGAAATTTTTGAGTTTCGGGAGTGGCTAACGCCCATTTTTCAAGAAAGAACAAAAAACAGATTTAAATATTAAGTTTTCAATACTCAATTTACGTAACTATTCATATTTTGCGTTCGTTATATGAAATATATATCTCTTAATTTTTTTTTACATTTCTTCAAACGCCCACTTTTAAGGGCGTGATTTAAAAAAAATACCTTCATTCGGGTGACATTGTTAAAAAAACTATTTGTTTCAGCTGTAGTTTTACACATATTATGCCAGAAAATTGACTAGCGATCAAAGCTCAGCTAATGCTTTAAATATTTATTTACAACTTTGTAGGACACGCCTACTTTTAGGGGCGTTTATGTTAAAAGTCTTAATATGTATTAATGTTTAAATGTTTTCAAACTATCGGTCGCAGCAGATAAACACTTTTGTTTGTATTCCTTGGTTTACAAAATTTAAGTTTTGTTCAAATCGATCTGCAAGCTTAAAATTAAATGAGCTCATAGGAATTGCCCTGGCAATAAAAAGTCTCAATTTTGGGCGTGACACACGGCTTTTTTTTATTGCACCAGCGGTTGCTGAACATCGGCCGTACAAAATTAATGATATTGAATTTTTTCTTCTCTGTTAAAGAAGAATTTTTTGTCTATGCAACTGGGCCTACAAGGAACAAAATTGATGAATACCTACATTTTAAATATAATGCAAAAAAGATAAGTATAGAGAAAAAAAAAAGAAAACAGAGAGGGATAGTGAGTGTTTACGGAAAATTGTATTCTTTCACGAAGAATTAAATTGGTAAAATTTTCAATACATACAATATATGTGGTCTGAAAAGTTTCCGACCTAAACATGAACATGGTAACACTCGTTAATAAAAGCTAGTGAATTTCGTTGTTCATCTGTTCACAGTTGCTCACCAAAGTTTCAGCCATTTTGGACCCGCAGTTGTTATGTAACAGTCGTTTGAGTTAGTTGATGTGAGTATTTTGATAAAAATGGACAAAATCGAGTATCGAGCTGTCATTAAATATTTGTTTTTGAAAGGCAATTCGCCTACGCAAATCAAAGATGAGTTGGATTCTGTGTATGGGAACTCTGCACCATCATTTACAAGGTAGAATTTTGGGCAGCTGAATTTAAACGTGGCTGTAAGAGCTTAGGAGATGATGAACGTTCGGGACATCCAAAATCTGCAACTACCGACGAAAACATCACTGAAGTTCACCAAATGGTGATAGACGACCGCCGAATTAAAGTGAGAGAGATAGCAGAGGTTATGAACATATCAAAAGAACGTGTTTGTTACATATTAGAAGAACATTTAGGCATGAGGAAGCTGTCCGCGCGTTGGGTGCCGCGTTTGCTCAAGTTAGACCAAAAACGTGTTCGAATGAACATTTCAAGCGCTCTGTTGGGAAAGTGATGGCGACTGTTTTTTACGGTTTGAACTGCTTGACCATCCACCTTACTCACTGGATCTAGCCCCAAGCGACTTCTTTTTGTTCCCTAATCTAAAAATTGCGCTCGGAGGTCAGAGATTTTCGTTAAATGAAGAGCCAATCACCTTTGTGAACAATTATTTTTCAGAAAAAAAAAATGCCGAGTACTATTTGGATGGGTTACAGAGATGGGAGCATCGCTGGGAGAAGTGTGTAGAGTTACAAGGAGACTACGTTGAAAAATAAAAAAAATGGCTTCTATCTTTTTTAGGTCGGAAACTTTTCAGACCACCTACATACATATATTTTTCTAGTTTTCTTTTGTATTCTTCGCAAATGATTATGTTTCCCAAGCAGACAAAAGTGTTTGCATCCTGTGTGAACAAAAGTGAGGGCTCCGAATTTCGAATTAATGATACTTGTCAGGATCATATCTGTTCCAGAAACAGGGAGGAATCACATTAGTATTTCTTTAAGTTTTTTGTGGTGGAGGAATCATTTCTTCCGTTTCTAAAATTATAGCCTTTTGTAAATAAGCAAAGCCGTTCGTTAAAGAACTGATTGGACAAACACCTTGCTGACAAGACATAAATTGTATTCTTTAGTTCTTCAACTTTTGTCCATCAACTTAAGCCAAAAAGACATCCCTTCCAACCAAAAGTACGCATATTTATAATTTTAACTTATTTTTAATGAAAGAACAACAAACAATAATAATTTACGAAGTTATTTTCAATTTGCATTTCTCGTTGTCGTTTCTCATTTCGTTTCTCGACCCATACCAACCAGACTCCTACTTAAAAATCAAATAAATCAAAAAGGCAAACAGAACGCGTACAAAAGTGTATCTAGATATATATTCGTGTACGTATCTACCTACTTAGCTGTTATAAAAGACACGAAGTTGACTACTTCTGTGGCACAGTCAAGTAGGTAGTCAACATTGTGTGCCAAAGAACGTGAAGTTTGAGAAATGAAATACTGCCTTGTCTTGTTCTCACTTTGTTGCATCCATTTGTCTGTTTGTGGTTTAAAATTAGCACATTCCGGAATGGAAATCGTGCAAAATATGGATTCCCATTGTACTTTTTGCACTTCTAACGGCAACCAGAACCTTGGTTATGATGATGAAGTTGAAGAAGTGCATCATGGAAGAAATAAAAGATATTTACTTTTCGAAAAGGGTGCTGCTGTTTCGGTGAGACTATTTAGCACAAAATTAATATTCAGGAAGAAAATTTTTGTTTTGTTTTCGCATTCGCAGGTGACAACAGCTGCAGTTAAGACAATTGTTTCAGGAGTTCCAAGAGGATTTAATATTATTTGTGAAGAAAGTTTATATTATGATCTTCCAACGTCCTTTTCTTTGCCGAAAAAGGATTTCGTTAAGCCAGCTACAAGGACAAACATTACAATAATGCGAGGAGTAACCAAGAGGAGATATTATGACGTGCGACAACATGGGATTCGTAACAATAAGAATTATTTTGTGCGAAAAAATAATAATTTTGAAAATTACTATTCGACGAAATATGTTCCTCGAATTCCAAGACGCGAGTTTCGTTCAACTGATGACGATGGAGATTCCCGTGGTTTCTTTGACATTGAAGCCATTTTCTTTCAACAAATCGAAAGTTTTGCTAAGCGGTAAGAGTATACATAGTGTAGTCACAATATTTCTTTAAAAAAATCTTTATTTTGCCCACATTTAGACATAATTTTAATGGCAGACACTGCATCATGCGAACGTTATGTGAATGTCAACATTTCCTGTTTCCGAAGGGACAGTCTTTGTTTCATGACGTCATCAGGTTAATTGTTCAGTAAGTACTGGGTATGCAGGAAAGTTCAAAGTGACACAAAATTCAAAGTTTCAAATTGCTACCGATTTGGTTTTTTTTTTTTTAATTTTAAAATAAGTATTTTAAATGAGTTCCTTTTCACTTTAAATCTAAAAAAATTTGCAGATTTTCTTGGCCAACTATTGGACAGAATGGGAAGTACATGAAAGCATTCAGGACACAACACTCAATGGACTGCGCGAACTTGTATGGACCGCATTGCCGTATTAGTTTCTTAGGCTTTTTTACAAATAAAATTCATGGTGATTTCTAATTGAGTATTATGTTCCCTTTTCAAGGAATTAGAGTTTTTTTGTATTTTTGTTTAGAAAGTTGCAAAATCCGTTTTACTTGCTCTACTGGCCAAGTATTCCGCAGACCGAGCATACAATGTAAAAGCAATGTTTTTTTCGATGTTTTATGAATAGAATGCATTTAAATTGCATGTTTTGAAGGTTTCTCAAACGGAGTGTAAAAAGTGTTTCAAGAAGTTTTTCAAATGAAAGCAAAAGTGCAATTAAGCCATCTTCAATTTTTTTTTATGTGTACGCTTTCGCCCCCCGCAGCCAGGGTCCAGAAACAAAATTCTTCTTTTAGGAGACATCCAAAAATACAAAAACATATTTTGTGAAGCCGATGTTCAATGACTGTGTCACACCTAAAATTTAGAATTTTTACTGCCAAATCAAAACCATTACTATGAGAACAAGGAAAGGGACATTCAATTTCAAAAATTTCAGCTCGATTTGAACAAAACAAGACATAACTTAAATTTTTAAAAATTTGATTTTAAATGAAAACAGCGGTTATGCGATTATGATACAACCTGCTACGTAACGAAGGAATACAAACTGAAATGTTTATCTTCTTACTTCACAACTGCGACCGATAGTTCAAAAACATTGAAAAATTAATGCATATTAAGACTTTTTACGAAAACGCCCCTTAAAAGAAGGCGTGTTTTAAAAATTTGTAAACAAAAGTTTAAAGCACTAACTGCGCTTTGATCGTTAGTCGATTTTTAGGCTTATATGTGTAAAACTACAGCTGAATTGAGTAGTGTAGTTTTTGAAGGATCTTACCCGAAAAAAAAGTATTTTTAAAAAATCACGCCCTTTAAAGTGGGCGTATTGAAAAAATGTTCCTACACAAAAAAATGAATATTTTTCATATAACGAACGAAAAAAAGTGTCAAAATTTAATATTGTTAGATACCTTAAATTTTTAAAGCTATATATTTTGTTTTTTCTTGAAAAGGAGGCGTATACCACGCCCGAAATTCAATTTTTTTGTAGACACAAGCATATAGCCGGAGAGCTAGCTACGTAAAATAGTATACAATTTAAAGAGCGACGAAATACCTCTAGTTAGTCTGCCACTCCGTCATTATTCATTGATCCGGTCACCTCTGGCACCTGTCCAGCGATGTGAGAGTGGTAGGCCAACAAAGGTCAAAAAATTGGAGTTTTCGCTTATATTGCTCGACTGAAAAGGTAAAACATCTTAAGTCAACTCAAGATGATTTGCTTTTTATGAATGGATCTTGTTACGATTTCATAGGAGCATAGATCTGTCTCCTCCGTATTCTTCTACCTAATTTCTTTTTTTTTTTTATTAAGGAAACAATTTTATCTTATGTAGGAAAATTGTATTCTGACACAGTGTAAAATATCTTAAGTCCAGATAAGATGTTGTGTTGAATCGAATAAAAAAAATTAAACAGACTTTAGATTATTTTACTTTGAGAGCTTGTTATGATTGTAAAAAGGTAAAACATATTAAGATACTTTGCCAAATGCAAACCAAAAAAAAAATTCAAAAAAGTTTTTTGGAAAGCATCTTTTTACAGTTTTTTTTGCTCTCCTGAAAAACGTTAAGAATAGACTTCAGATGATTTACCTTTCTTGTCGAGATTGACTTTTATTTCAAAAACATTTAGACTTAGACAAAAATCATATTTTTACAAACTTATAGCTTAGTGAATTTTAAATAAAATTGCTGACGAAATTTTTCGCATACCATTTACCATTTACAAGTTATAGGTATTACTTTCAAAATTGTATGTGGTTTCCTAAAGTATGCAATGTTTTTTTTGTAGGTGCTTCAATACCAAAATTATTTCTCAAACAATTTATAGAGATCTAGATTTGGTGTCGTATTATAACTTGTTATGTATTTAATTCAAATATAACATTGCAAGAGTTTTGGTTGAGAAAAGTGGTACCATTGCATACTTTTGGTAACCAAGTAAAATAATATAGTCACTCGTTCTAGGCAAACATAGTGCACTTACAATTTAAAATCTCCTGCACCCTCTCTCTAAGGAAGCTAAAACTAGTTGTGGACAACGGATATTCCTCTTATAAAACCAATTGGTATCACTAAAGACTTCTTTTCGTCTTAGCACGTCGGTTTCTGAAAACCTTAGTACCACAATATCTCCGAACAAAATTATCAATAATTGCATATAGCGCACTGTTTTGTTGGAAATATTTCTTTTTTTGGAACATCGTTGTTTTCGAAACACAAACAAAAAATGATTCTATACCATTTAAAAAAATACTCAACATCAAACAAATAAATCAATATCTTTAATTAGACTTAATTCCTTGTGTTTTACACGCGATTTAAAATAAATTTAATTTTCACTTTACACCCAAGATCCCGAAAAAGTTCTCTCCGTCTTCTCTAGAATTCCACAAAGTTTAATTTTCTAATTAATAAAGTGCCCAATAAATTAGTCTTGAGAAACCATTAACGCGCCGGATCTCCCTAGCACCGCACCACACACCCCAACATCGTCACCCGTGTTAAGGTATTACAGTAGTTCTTGATAATGAACACAAAGAGCCTTCTCAACTTAAGAATAATGACGCTCATTTGCTTGCTTTCAATTGCCTCCAATCCAATTTCCAGATCTACTTCGGTAAATAAGCTAAGAAGAAATTATTTGAGAACCGCCATTACTTCCGCTTTGGTCAATATCCGGACACACTGCATTAGTATGAGCATAAGTTTACAGACGCATCATCAGGACACCCCCAAATTAGTCCTTGGATAATTTGAGGCTTATGAAGTTTAATTGGACGGCTTTTCACACAGACATACATGATGATGATGAAAACTATAGGGTAAGTATAGGTATATATGGATGGTAGTATATCCTAATGCCATCTCTATGCTATATAACAGCAAGGAACTGTGCCTTTATCGAGGTCAGTTTTGTTAGTTCAAGACTTGAGGCAATTGTAATTTACTTTGAACTTAATGCAAAGCCAAAGCATTGCCGAGTGGAGCAGAGAGGAGCATCGCTACTGGTGTGTAAATAATAATTGAGCCTTTGCTAAGCTTTGTGGTTTGTTGACCCCCTCGAGACAAATGTTTGCAGAATATAATTTCGAAATATTATGTATATTGGTGTTTACTTGCAGATGACAGCGCACGGCGCATAAGGACAAATAAATTATTATTTGATTACATTTATTTCTTTTTCATTTAAATTAAATTTAGGCGGTAATTTTGTGGTTGGTATATAAAGGGTGATTTTTTTAAATTTGTGGCTTTCAAGAAGAATTAATGTTATGGCCAAAAATTTAGCTTTATTTTAAAGATAAGGGCTTGCAATTTTCTTTTAAAAATGATTTCGGGCAAGTGGCCGACGCTACTAGCTCGAATAAATTCCTGAGCGATTATGTCGACCGAATATTGGATGCAGCGCGCGCGATGCGCCGCGCGAACCGAACCATTATTTTGAAAATAAATTTGCACGATTTGCAAATTAAACTGAGCATACAACAAATGACAGCTGTCAAAAAGACCAACTCCGAAAAAAGTATTGCCAGATTGAAAACCACACGTCTAAAAAAACATCCTTTAGTATCTTATGCGCTGTGAGTGGAATTTAGTTATTCAAGGCAGTGTGAAGTTTAAGCGGATCCGAAAAAAAAAAACTGACAATTACGACAAAGTTTTGAAAAAAAGATTGTTTCTCGCGATGAGAAAGTCTGCTTTTAGGTAAACAGCATTCACTAGAAGCTGATTCAATGTTAGAAAATTATAATTGGAAGCAACCTCTTCAGCTGATACCGGAGGTCTTTCTATTGGTCTTAGAATACATTTTGGGAATATCGCAGAATGTTGAGAAACTGAGAAGAATGTTCTTGGGCTAACAACATTAAAGCGGAGGTCTGCATATTATAGCTCCAGGAAAAGAATCAAAATCATCTAGCAAACGAGGTAAGTGTTAACTATAGACCGTTGGAAGTATGCCAGACTTTAAAACCATTAATACGAATTTGCAGGGCGTTGAATTCTTAAGACTCCAAGTCCCATCCTAAAATAATTTACTGTAGGTGGAATCTGGACAGTATTTTGACGTATTCGATGAAATTTTCCCATTGTCCACGCGCTGAAACCGTTGTTACGGAAGATAATTCTACGTGGCTTTGTTATAGTTTAGCTACACAACATCCAAAGGAAATTATGTTCCTTGTTCCTTACCTCTCACCCAGAAAAATTTAATATCAGATCATTGAATCATATCAACCAGTTTCTCGTGATCCAAAATGCCTGTTAAAGAAAATAAAATGCACGATTGGGTCGCACGAACTTGCTCGCATTGCTAGATATTTGCTTAGCCCCTAAGTATTTTGGAAAAAAAAATATTTCGAAAACCATACATTTTTTTAAGAGTTTGCTTGGGTAAACCAGGTATGCAATAATATTTCATTGCTTAATAAGTACTTATCTAGGAAACAAAATTTTAAAACGTTCGACCAGTGTTTTTTTTTAATGAAAAATATTTTAAAATTTTGTTCGAGTATGTCATTACCTATATACAGGAAAACCTTTAGTTTTCACAATAAGTCTCCAAACTTATTTAAAAAAATAATTCAATTAACCCGTTTTCAAAGTACTTCGAAAACTGATTTTTTTTTTAGAAATTTTTTTAAAATCAAAAAAACAAGTTTTTGGAAATATGAATTTTATTATTAATGACTTCCTGAGTTAAAATTTTTATTGAAATCGGAATAATGGTTTACGAGAAAACTTATTTGCAAAAACCTGTTCTATGAAAGGTACCGTTATAAGACGAATTTCGAAAAATCTATCTTTAATCAAAATCGCTAGAGCCGTTTTTGGAGAAAATCAAACTTTTTTGGCAATTACCGTTATTTTTTGACCTGGAGCATAAATTTAAAAGAACCCCTAGACCCTAGAGAATTCCAAACAATTACCAAATACCAAGTTTAAAGCAAATCGGCACATCCGTTAAGGCTATAGAGGTGCGAACAGACAGACAGACGGAAGGAGTTTCAGGATCCCACTTATTTCGATTTCCCCATAATGTAATGATTGTTATCTCAATTTTTACTTGCGATTATAGGTACTATAAGGCAAGTTATGCATTCGTCGAAAAAAAAAGTTTTGAGATAACAATCAAACATGACATTACGATGATAGCGAAGACGAAAAAAGATGGTCTAAAAATTCTGTCCGTCTGTATGTCTGTCTGTCTGTCTGTCTGTATGTATAGAGACCTACAGCCCAAACGGGTGGGCCGAATTGCTTCAAACTTGGTATATAGACTTTTTTAGGTATTGTACAGGGGGGAAATTGAAATTTTTTTTTTAGCTCAAAAAATAACGGTACCTGCCATACAACCGTTACGTTAAAGCTTATTTTTCTCAAAAACGGCTCTAACGATTTCGATTTAAAAAAATCAGTGTTGGTTTTTAGGTACGACCAATCATATGGCTGAAAAAAAAATTTTAAAAAATGGCTAAGAACGGTACTTTCCATAGGACCGTTTTTTTTGCTTTCGACTAACTCGAAAACGACTCAACCGATTCTTTCGAAATTTCACACACATATAGCTGTAGGGAGCTCAATTTGTATTGCATACCAATATTTTTGAAAAATATTTTTTTTGTATTTTTAAAAGCATTTTTAAAAAAAAAAATTTAAAAAATTAATATTTTGAAAACTGCTTATTAAATTTTTTTCTAAAAATTTTAAATAAATGTATTTGCTGAATACCTATAAATTGGCGTTTTTAAATTTTTTTTAAAAATTTTTTTCAAAAAGTTTTTCAAAAAAAACTTTTTTTCTCAAAAACCGCTCCACAGATTTTTATAAATTTATTCTCATAAATTCAAATTTACCCAAGAAATAAAATGGCGTACTTTTTTTTCAGCTCAAATTAGTTTAAGTATTTATTTAAGAATTTTGAAAAATTTATTTTTATCAAAATCTCAAACCCTTAGACCACTGTCACACATTAGAGCAAGTTCGTGCGACCAAGTCGTGCATTTTATTTATTTTTGCTCTAGGTCCAAAAATAACGGCACCTGCCATACAATCTTGAAGACAAAAATTGATTTTCTCAAAAACGGCTCTAACGATTTTGATAAAACTTTCAGAATGCTATTTTTGCAAGAAAATCTATCTTTTGGTTTGAAATTTTTTTTCAAAATTTGTCTAATAACGGTACCTCTCATAGAACAAGTATTTTCAAATCAAATTTTCTCGTAAACTATACATTCGATTTCAATAAAATTTTGGCCACAGAAAGTCATTCATAATTTTATTAATATGACATTTAAAAATTTTCTAAAACTTTTTTTTTTGATTTTTTATAATTTTTTCAAAACAATTTTTGGTTTTCGAAATATGTTGGAAACGGGTACATTGATTTTTTTAAAAATTATTTTTCAAATGTAAACTACAGATTGCCATATATTTGCATACTCAAATAAATTTCAAAATATTTTTTGAAAAAGTTTTTCAAAAATAACCTTTTAAAAAAAAAAGTGGTCCAACGATTTTCAATATTTTTTTTTTCCTAGATTGACGTATAGCTTTTAAATTTTATTGCGTACTTAGTTTTTCCGAGAAAACTCTTAAACTAATTTAAAAAATAAAAGAATTTTCGAAATTATTTAATTTTTTTTTAATATCCATATATGCAGCCACTACGCAATTATTGAACATAAGAGCAAGTTCGTGCGACCCAGTCGTGCATTTTGTTTTTTTTTGCACGAATGCATAACTTGACTTAAAGCACCTATGATCGCAAGTAAAAAAATGGTAATGAGAACAGCGCCAGCGCGCGCCGTGGCGATTTAAAGAAGCCAAATCGTTTGATCTGAACAAGCTGGTCTAAATATTTTCTCAATTGTTACAAGTATTTTTCTCCACGTTGTGAAAAAATGTTACAGAGCTAACCCTTCTTAAGAAATCCGGAATAAGTCCAAAAAAGTTAGGCAGACCTTTAATGTTAAGTTTGCGTGAACGATAATAACGTAAAAAAATACTTAGGTCTCCCAGATGTAGTAAATTTTAGTTGGAATCTTTTGAGAAAGTATCGAAATTCTACAGTTATATTGGCCAGCGCGTTTCTTTATTCCTCTCAAAAAATTGAACGAATGCACGCAAGTCCGTTTTTTTCGAGGTCATGGAAACGCCGCCGATAAGTTATCAGTTAAGAAAAATCTTTGGAAACTGAAACTTCTTATTATGACCGACAGTATGGTTTCCATATCAATATTTTGCCTGGTAATATGAGGATGTAGGTCACTGAACAGTGAACAGTGGAACCAATCCTCACATCGTTTTGGAGAAATTAGGGTTATTGCGCTTGATGTTTCAAATGCATTCGATGGAACTTGACATCAAGATCTTTAATCAAAAATACTGATGTGCTCCAAGGCTCGATTTTGTCACCGGCTAACTTCTTCATCTTTATAATTATTAATCTGGTATCTAAGATTTCTAATCCAACCATTGATTAGCCCATTAAATATTCGGATATTGACAGCATTGTGCAGTGCAGAAATGTATCAACAATAAGAACCATATTATCTTTGCTGATCCGGCTTCCAGCAACGGAAACCTTCCATTGAAGAAATTTTCAAATTTCGCCATTTGCTAAAGAACTTAATACGTCTTATCAAAATTTCGATGAAAAATTCTGTTTCCGTCAATACTGGAAGAAGTCTATCGGAAATCTTTGATGAAGCCAGAGGGATGAAACATTATCGTGTCGTTGATTCAATATCGTGAATTTTTTGGTTAGGCTTAACAGCCGCTCCTGTACTAAGGCAATGAAGCCCCCAGCAAAATGCTTTATACTACTAGAGATGCAGTGTAGACACCATTCTAGAAGTCTGAATCCGCCTGGAAGGGGCATATTCAGCATTGCCTAAAAGTGTAATTGCGAAAATACCCTTGGAATAAACGACAGTATTTTGAAACAGTCCTTCGAAGATCGAAGTTAATGCTTGTCCTCAACTAAACCAACCAGTTAAACAACATTTTTGATACGTCTTATTGGAAATCAATGCATAATCTTTTTTGTATCATTTGACACCAATGCCAGTTAAATTCTTTAATCAAATCAATACAATTAGCTCGTTAACGATGTTCAATATTCATCTGCCTTGATCCAAAGTTTTGATATTTCAGTCATGTTTCCGTATCTTCCATTTATGAAATATCTTATGGATACACATTATACAAACTAATCAAAACATCATCAATTAACTTCATTAAATTTTTGTTTTCAATCAATCTTCCAATTTTGAATGTCTGATACTGCCAGAGGGATGGACTAGGCAATTAGGAAATGTGTAGGTTGGTAGTTGTATGGAATATTTTCGTTTGATTAAATCCTGGCAGAAGATAATTATTAAATTCCAAGGAGATTTATTTAGTTTTAAATTTCATCAAGAAGATACTCGTGAACCAACAGAATATACTTCTTCAGGGTTGGATAAGTTTTCATCAACTGAATGTTCTTTAAAGCCTTTATTAGAACAAATTTTAATTTATTGATCAAAGACTTCAAATAATTGATTTAAAGTTTTCAAACTAAAAAGTGTTTTAAAATCTATTAATTTATCAAAATGACTAAAATAGCTATTGGTTTATTAAACTAAACTCAAAATCATTTTCAACAGCAAAACAAAATTCAAACTCATTATACTACATCAGAAGCACGTACCTTTATTGATGATGTTCATCACATGTTTGCCATACTTTCGAATAATTTCACATACCAGTAAAATTGATTTCAATAAAATCACAATTAGAGTAATGGAATTTGTCGTTGTGTCAATATAACATGACAAAGCAAAATGTCTAATTTGTTACACTAAAGATACGAGTTTGCTGCTCTCAAAGTACACACTCTGTATGTTTATTATAGTGTGCGCACAACACTTCACTCGTATATCTCTTTATGCAATAAAATTGAAATAATTTCAGAAGCATTTCTAACAGTACCTACTGCATATAATGTATGTATATGAGTATCTAGTACAAGTGCAATATGAGTGACTAATGGTGCATGATTTGTGATCTATGCACAACTGAGCAAATGAAAATCATTAGCTTCGTTATGGACAATGGTCGTTTGGGAAAAAGCAAAACTATAGCAAATAAATCTCATAGTTTAGGAATTTTCTGTATGAAATTGTATCCATCTATTCGAATAAATGGGGAAAGCAACAAATACCGCAGCATGAAATTTACTGATGCAGGATGATTGACATATTTCTATGGATGCCATCACAGAGGAGCTTGAGAGTTTGCAGACTTTTTTTTTAAATATTGGCAGAATTTTTATTTTTTTTTAGTGTTCCATACTTTTTTTTTCTGTCAAAAAAAAAAAATACCTGAAACAAATCTGGGTGATATTGGAAAAGTGATTTCTTGCCAAATTCCGAAAACTTCAGCGGAATTTTTCATTCACCCAATATTTTCCACTAAGTTCTTGCCTCATAAAGATCTTTCAAGAAATGAATCCATGAATGAATCTCTCATCCAAATTATTGTGTGTCAGAAAAAGGGTCTGAAATAGTTAATTTTTTTGAACTCTTATAATAACTGTATTTCCCAACAATAAATCGCACAATAAAAATCAATGGACTTTTACAAAAACTGAAGTATTTGATGAGCAAGAAGACACAATACCTCCTATTCGACTGCTTCCATGACTTTATTCACTTGTATTCTTTCTTTATGATAGCAAAGGTATTACCAGGAATGCCAAACGCGATTGTGAACTTATTTTTTTTACAGAAGGTAGTGTTTGCATCCGGTTCTACTTTTCGGGTATGGCACGTTTCAAATGTGACCTGGCTAACCAAATAGAACAAGATACAAATGTGTCAGTAATCAGCAGCGCATCAAGTCCACAATTCCGACCCCGGAGGACATCTTAGCAGTGAAACACCTCAACTAAGGTGGTGCGATCAAGTGGTTTTAGTTGCTGGAAATAGCTTTCAAGTAACTAGAATGGCTGGCGCTGTAAATTGGGCTGAGGCCGTGGTCCACTGTGAGTTGTGAGTATGAATTTTTTATCCAACACTGGAAACCGTATGGCTCTACGACTTTTTGTTGCCAAGGTATTCAAAAATAACCGAACCTACTTCTTCACAAAAACACGAAAAAATTGGCTAAATGATCACTTGTGCCATCCCGTAAGGCTAGATTTTCTTGTTTTTGTGAAGAAGTAGGTTCGGTTATTTTAGAATACCTTGGCAACAAAAAGTCGTAGAGCCATACGGTTTCCAGTGTTGGATTAAAAATTAATGGGAGCATTGAATTCTGAGAACAAAAATTACACTTAATTACGTAAAATTTTGAAAAAAATTAGTTTTAAAATTATTTTTTTTTATTTTTTTTTTTCAAAATTTTGAGTTTGAAAATTTATATTTTTTAAACAATTCGTTAAAACAATTTAATTTAAAAACAAAATGAAAGAAGAAGTTTTTGGCTTTTCAAAAAAGTATAACAAGGTGTTGTAAACGAAGCCGTTGATTTTTAATATATTTTTTTACAAAATAAGTCAATTTTTCAGAAAATTGCCCCTCCCGGCTAAACGGGGTTAATAGACCCCCCCTTCCAATACGATTTTTTTCTTGTCTCAACTCAACCTACACGCTCTAGCTTTTTGGCACAACGCTCGTGAATCACCCTGTATATTCTGTATTCAAATGTAGACAGCTCTACTGACGGAACTTCTTTGCTCTGATTCAGGCATTTCCAGCTGATAGGCTGGCCCTTATGCGCCAAAACTCCAATTTGCAAACTTCATATAATGGGTACCATTGACGGTACCATTCTGATTTTTCTCATTTTTGAAGAAGTATTTACCAATGATTCCACAAGCCCATAAACCACATCATACCGTTGTTTTTAATGGATTTTGGTTCTTTTGGTACTCACGGAAATTTTCATTAAGTTTTTCCAATAATACAGCTGAACGATTTGTGAGTCTCTTCATAGCCATGATGACTTGCCAAACGATACTGAACAAAAATGATAAGGCAGTTTGATAGAAGTCACGTGTGATCTGTCAAAAAAAGTCAATTGAAAATCAAACCTCACGATGAATAACCCATAAATTTCAGCACTTGATCCTGCAAGATTTTCCAACTTTTAGGCTTTTATTTTCAGGACTATTGCAAACACAATAAGATGACTTTATGTGTCATACTAAAAGTAAGTGCACGATGAAGTTGAAGTCATCCTAAAATATTTCGAAATTTTCCTCCTTTGATGCTCCAATTTTTATCAAATTCGTTATTACCAACATGTCAAACGCTAGTCTTTTAGAATGCGTTTTTGGCTAGTTTCAAGTCAGAAATGTACAAAATATATATTGGCATGCCGCAGGGCTGCCTTTTGACACCGAATCTCTTTCTTGATTTTATCAAATATGTACCTTCAATCTGAAACTTAAGTTAATTATTTTTCTTAGGGTCAGTTGTTAAATAGTGATGGTTCATCGTCGGATCAACGTTTAAAAATGATTTACCTCGGCACGTGTTTGCATAATCAAACTGTGTACCGTCGCCGTCGGTGGTTCAAGAGTCAACCCAACGATTTAAATGGATTAAATAAAGTTCATCCACGAATCAAGAATTTAAGAACGGTGTTCAATGCTGAACCACAGCAGTTATGTTGATAGAATTTTTGATGCAATTGTAGCCTTGAATTAAGTTTTCACCAGAAGAATGTGGTAAACGGTCCAGGGGTAACATTTTTCTAAAAACCAACAGAACTCTCGGAAATTTCAAACAAATACCACAAAAATACATACAGGTATGTAACTGATATTTCCTCTTAAATTGAAGTTGCATCATTTTCATCGCAACTGTCCACATTTTGATTAAAAGTCCAACCCTACACCAGTTGCTAAAATTTTAACCACCAGAAATCAGTCCAGTTCACATGCAAAATTTACAATATTTCACAATGTCAATGATAGAGAATACACTTTCAACCAATTATGATTTTATGCATAAGGCCTCGAATAAATTAATTTAACCATTGAACTCCACCCTTCGAATTTCATCATGGTGTATGAGATGCATGATGCCTGCAGGTCCAGCCCGCCTGCGGCCATCATCCCTTTTACATACAACTTTGAACGAGAAAAGCTCTCAAAAATGTATCTGCAATTAGTGAAGAACCCTAACAATTGGACATGCTTTCCGATTGCATTATGTATTTCGAAAATTTGCATTTTTCAATTGAATTTGATTAAAACTTTCAAAATGCATTTCAACGCGGCAAAATTTAATCCATATTTCAATGAAAAGACCCTTATAGTGAGTGCAGTGCATCAAAATTCAAAAGATATCTCTCAACTCAAATCTATATGGGTTCGCAATATATTAGAAATCAAAAGTTTTATGATGTGAGTGAAGCCTTCAGATATGGCCTTCATTACTGCGCTGGCTGATGCCGCTGCTGCTACTGCCTGTCTGATGTTACTAAAATGTCAACAAAAATAGCAAACATCAGCGGATTTTCATCATCGTCCTTTCATAAAAAAATAATAAAAAAAAAATATGTTTGTGTGTATAAAACCCTTTCCGAAGATTCATTTAATGCAATTTTCGTGCGATATTATAATCTCATAAAATAATCAGGCAGCGAAAAGGACACCAACGAAAAATTGGTGAAGGATACCACCCCTTTCATACAGCACTGTAGTTTGGACCGGAAAGGCGCGGCAGCAAGCAGCAGGCAGCAGCGTTGGCGATGCGTGGTCATGGTGGGACAAAGTGCCCCCGTGTTACATGTCCTTTATTAAAAGATAATCGCCTCCGCATACCGGCTATGAATTTCACTACGTGTTCAAATACCAAACGTGCCCTGCCACGATAATAAAAGATACCATTGTGGAATTTAAAAATTGTTGCGCTCCCGCTGGGAGTTGGGTTTGAGATCTTGGGTTGGTAACTTGAGAGGTAGTGTTACCAACTGCTGTTTGCTAGAAGGTCGTGCGTTGTTATACTTGTGGCCGAATTGATTTGCCGGAAAAATTTTTACTTGCGATTATAGGTAGGTACTATAAGTCAAGTTACGGTTATGCATTCATACAAAAAAAAATAAGTTACAGCTACAGTCGTTTGCAACGAATTGTAGGATACCCTATACTTTTATAGGTATGTAAGCCTTCGCTTCCCGTAAACAGCCGCTGTCCAGTTCCAGAAACAAAATTCTTCTTAAGCAGACAGGAAAAAAGTCAATAACATTTATTTTGTGCGGCCGATGTTAAAAAACCGCTGGCGCAAGAAAAAAAAGGAGTGTGCCACGCCCAAAGTTAAGAATTTTTATTGTCAGGGCAATTACTATGAGTTTAGTGACATTTAATTTAAAGTTTGTAGGTCGATTTGAACAAAACAAGACCTAAATGGAATTTTTAAAAATTAGATTTTGAATGGATATAGCGATCATTGGTGTTTTTAACAATTCTTGAACCAAAACCTGCTACTTTACCAAGGAATATAAACTGAAATGTTCATCTTCTTACTTCAAAACTGCTACCAATAGCTAGAAAACACTTAATCATTCATGCATATTAAGACTTTTAACGAAAACGACCTTTAAAAGTGGGCGTGTTCTAAAAATGTAAAAAAAAGCACGGACTGAGCTTTGATCTTTAGTCAATTTTTAGGCAGATGTGTAAAACTACAGCTGAATGGAGTATTTTATTAACGATCTTACCCGAATAAATATATCTTATAAAAATCACGCCCTTAAAAGTGGGCGTATTGAAACAGTTTCACAAAAAAAAGATTAAGAGGTATTTTTTTCATATACAAATGAAAAAAATATTTGAGCTTGAATATTGGTAGATACCTTAAATTTTAAAAACTATGTTTTTTTGTTCTTTCATGAAAAATTAAAAAATTCATACACAAGCTTCTTAGATTCGACTAAGAGGAACACAAATTTGGGCTTTTGCATTCATTATAAGTACCGTTTATTTGCAAAAATAAGTTAATTATAGTTTCTAATGAAAAATGGGCGTTAGCCACACCCAAAATCAATTTGTTTTCAATTTCATACACAAGATGTTCACGTACAACTTATATCCACAAAATTAAAGGTTTTTCGCTCTAATATAAGCATAGCTATGTTATAAAAATAATATGATGCTTTTTTAACAAACAAAAAAGCGGGCGTCAGCCACGCCCGAAACAGAAATATTTTTATTTAATTAAAAGAAACTTGCGATTATAGGAATACAAAAGTTAAAAGTTTTGAGTTAACAATCAAACATGACATTACGATGATATCGAAAACGAAAAAAGATGGTCTAAAAATCGTCTGTAGATATGTCTGTCTGTCTGTCTGTTTGTATGTCTGTATGTATAGACTCTACAGCCCAGACGGGTTGGCCGAATAGCTTCAAACATTGTATATTGAGTTTTTTAGGTATTGTACAGATGGAAAATTGAATATTTTTTTAGCTCAAAAAATAACGGTACCTGTCATATAACCGCTACGTTAAAGCTTATTTTTCTCGAAAACGGCTCTAACGATTTTGATATAGAAAAATCTGTATTACTTTTTAGGTACGACCAATCATATGGCTTTCATAGGACCGTTTTTTTGTTTGCTTTCGGCTATCTCGAAAACGGCTTAACAGATACTTTCGAAATTTCACACATATGTATATAGGTGTAGGTAGCTCAACTTTGACTGCATACCAATATTTTTTGTATTTTTAATAACACATAACAAAAAATTAAAATTAATATTTTGAAAACTGCTATTTAAATTTTTTTCAAAAATTATAAATAAATGTATTTGCTGAATATCTGTGAACTGACGTTTTTGAATTTTTTTGAAAACTGTTTTCAAAAAGTTTTTCAAAAAAAACTTTTTTTTCTCAAAAACCGCTCATCAAATGTATCCAAGAAATAAAATGGCGTACTTTTTTTCAGCTCAAATCAGTTTAAGTACCTATTTATTTCAGAATTTTGAAAAATTTATTTTTATCAAAATCTTAAGCTTCTAGACCACTGTCACACATTAGAGCAAGTTCGTGCGACCCAGTCGAAGGTCCTCTATTCTGCCAGTAAATGATGATTTTTCCTTTGGAATACAAAATACAAAAATTTTACCTAAAACGGTCACACTGACTAGTGAGACTATAGCACACTACACTCCCTATAAAAGACCTTCCAATGAGTGTGTGCGGAAATATTATAAGGAAAGGACACGATTTTAACTCTGCCGCTCATGTTAGTTGGCCAGATATGGAGGATGTTATAAAGGGATTTTATAATTTGCAATTAAAATAAGCAAAAGGATTGGATGGAATTAAATCGGAATGTAATTTTCTTACATCAGTTACAGTACGCTTAGGTGATGGTAAATTTTGGATTTAAGACGACTTAAGGTCAACTGCAATGGTACGTGAGCTTCTAAAGGATAAAGATGAAAATTGGGTTGATAACATTAAAGGCTAAGCAGGATTTTTTTTTTTTAATTGTGTACATACATTTTTTGTGTGATAAGAGAATTTAGATTGAGTTTAACATGTAAGTTGTTAAGGGGCCTGTTTAGATGTTATCTATCAAATTGTACATGTCGAACCTTTTTTTTAGAATTTTAAGGTACCCAAGCAGCTATACGGGAGTTCATGAGTGCCGCAAAAAAATTTCAAAAATCGATTTTAGGTTTGGTTTGACAGAAAATCTCAGATCCTTGTAATGGCCAGTTTGATAGCGAGGTTAACTTTTGATTTCGTGTGGCTTTTAGAGAAAACTTTGAGGTTGTCAGTATTAAATGATGAGTCTTCTGAATTTCATACGAAGTTTCATAGCTAGAAAATTGTTGGTTTGTCATTTTATGAGGCGGTATACTTTTTATACAATTCTGTCTTTGAGTCTGGGTGACATAAAAGTACTGTGAACTGGCAACTATTTTGAAAGAAATTGGAAAACAATGAGCTCTCTTTTCAGCAAAAGTTTATGTGGAGTTTAAGAATTGATGAAATTAACTGGAAAAATTGTATCATCCAAAATTCCATCTCCCGAGGTGATGCACATTTCTGGCTTTTTGGATTTTCTCTTGTAAAAGATAAGCTCTATACTTCTTTTTCAATGATAACTTTTAAGACTTGTACAGATTGTGATATGGTGTGGTAAGTGCAAGGTTTTGAAAGACCCTAAATGAAAAAATTCGCCTCCGATTTAGCCATTTTTAATTTTAGAAAATTTTAAATGCTGTAAGATTGGTTTTGCAGTTTTCTGCTGGAAGCAACTATGACCTAGTCCCAATTCAATAGCTTGCTAAAAAAACAACTCGTTAAATTCATCCCCTTAACGTCATGGCCACCACTTTTTCACTGCCAATGCCCCTTTAGTTTTCATAATGCATATACATATATTTCATTGGAAAGGTTTTGGTTTTGGTTCAGGCCCATAACCTCGTTTAAGAAGGTAAATGTTAGGAAGAAGTACAACAAATGGTATAATATTTGTTGTGTTCCCTCATGTAACTTCTGTGTTATAGTTGTAACTTTTTCTCTTATCTTGTTTCTCTTCTCCCTCCGTGTGGAGTAGTGAATCTATATTATTTTTGATCCTAGTCTCAATTTTTAAACTTAAAAACCCTAGTTTTGAATAAAAACGCAAGGACCTTCCAAAAATCTCTCACACTTAGAAAAATGGTACCAACTTTGTTTCCTTTCCGTTCATCATTATTCTACATTCAATTCAAAACCTCTTAAGTATGGAGCATAATCCACTCTTAAACTATCTACAAACCAACACCACACCACAACAAAGTTAATAAGTAGTTAGGTACACGAAGTAGTAAGAGTAGTAGTACCTACAACAACTATTGCAACAATAAACACATAAAACACCTCATTCACAAGCTGCATTAGAAAACACAACGAAACGAAACAAAACTCCGGAATGAAAAAGCTAATAAATTAAAAAGTTTAATTGCAAAGTAAGCTGGCGCCATTGAAAAAGGATTTATCAGCGTACAGGATGAATCCGTAAATCCGAAATAAGTTTTATCATTGTCTTTATCCTTATATTGGAGTTGGGTATGGGATGTGGTGGTGCCGTTGATGTGGTAGGGTATTTTAGGTATTGCTGTTGCTGCAGGTAAAATGCAAAAGGAAATTGCTTTTATAAAGTTGCTATATTATCTGCGGGCTGTATGTTAATTCTCTCTGTCATTCAAATGACAGGTCTTAATATCCGTTTTGGTAAATTGAGGTAATGCTGTGTGGTAGGGACAGATTTGTATATATCTTTCAAATGATAAGACTTATCCAAAATTTATTTAAATGCGAGTATGTCTTTTTGCTAAACTGAAAGTTTATTTTTAGTTTGAATTCTAGTAAACTTTATAAAATGCAAATCATTGTGGCGAGTATAGTTTGGTGAAGAATGTTTCAGTGAGCTTAATCTTGCTAGGCTAATGCCAAATTTTGTATGCACCAAATATGACTCTGTGACCAAAACCAACATGGCGCCCAACGTGGGGGCCTGATGATTGTTAAGGGTTAAGTTGAATGTAGGTACCTAAACGCATTATAAAAGAGGTTATTTCCAGCTTCGTCAGTGCATCTTAAAGATTTGCTGCAAATTTGTATTGAGAGAAATATTTCCTTGTTAATAACTTAAAATTGTAACAATAGCGCCCAACGTGGGGTCTGATTGTTGAGAGTAAAGTTGATATTACAAAAGAGGCTGCGGCTTTCAGATGTGCGATTGCGTGCATGTTTGTTTTTTCACTATCAGCTATATAAGAGTGAAGAATATGCGTTATTTCTTTTGTTTTAGCCCGGCTCGAACTTATACCGGTTTATGGATCCTCTCAAAAACGGTTTTAGCAATTTCGATGAAATTTTGAATGTTCAATATCTAGAGTGATTTTGAAAAAAACACAGTTTCCAGGACTCAAAACGAAAATGAAGGCGTTACGGCTCTTTTCTCAAAAGTATGAAATTTAACGTTCTACACAAAACTTTAATGTTTTTTCCGTAGGACGTAAGAAAAAATAGTTATTAGGGGAAACCAGAGCGAGGTCGAAAAATTTGTAGTTTTCTCGCCTTCCTCTTTTTCCACAGGGCCTCCTAGGTCAAAAACCAACGATAAATGTTGATTAACTATCCCTGAATAAATTCATCAAGTTTCATTCACTTCCGACCCTCAACGTTGTGCTTTGGCCTCAATATGATGCATTGTCATTACTGGTTTAATTTTAATCGTTATAGCTTTAACTTCCGTAAAAATAACTGATGTCTAGAGCTCCGAAGGGGTGTCTAAAGTTTTTGTTCTAACTTCAACATGAATAGTTTGAAGGAACTGTATTTTACTATAATCCTTTTTAATGAAATTAAATTGTATTACAAAATCTGGCTCGATAAGTAGGCAAAAAGTCTCATCTGGTGCCAGTGTTAAATTCCCAATCCAAAAAAAAACCTAAACCAAAAATAATTTCATCGATGATAACGGAATAATAAATGCAACATTCCAATCCCACTTCTGAGTCCTCGAAGCGAATTAATTCTATTCCCACAGTTGTTGCGATGGTGGGTGGGTTATTGTGATATTGTGTGGTGGGTGCATGGGAGCAATGCAAATGAATTAAATTATAAATTTAATGTAAATTGCCTGCGCTCCATGCATTAGAACTTTCTATTAAAATTTTGAAAGCAGCAATTTTGTAGCTGGGTTCAATTAGGAAAAAAATATAGAACAAACCCGGCATGTGCAACACATTTTTTTTTTTTTTTTTCATTTCACTGTTAAACATTAAAACATTAAAACAACAACAACAACAAGGAGTGATTTTGGTAATTATTTCCAAAAATAATTGCTAACATTGTTGTGCACATTTTTGAAACTGAAACAACATTGTATTATAGTGTTTAGTGTTTTTCGGGATCGCATAATTCAGCGGCAGAATTTTTGGGCAAATATTTTAACAAATGTTCCGAGGTCAGCACGTTAGCGTTATAGTGTTGGCTCTAACGGTTTGCCGCCATCTATTTAAATGGAAATCACACATAAATTCCAATAGATTCAGATAAATCCTCGACTTGCTGGGTAATTGTGGTTTTATCCCATTCCACTCGCTGCCGACTCGACCTGAACTCCTAAACTTATACTCCCATCCATACGGTTGTGTAGATATTTATAATGTTGATGGTGGAAAGGATATATATAGGCAGGAGGCCGGGTGGGGATATGCTTTCCTGTAGTGTTTTTCATGGAATCAGAAATGCATTAGCAAAGAAATGAAATATGGAATGTATTTAGAATTCAACTGTATCATCGTGTTTGTGTATCCATAACTTGGAGCGCTATTTATTTGTTCAAAAGGAAGAGTTGAAAAAATTACATGCAACATCTATAACTTCTCTATGGCATGGGGAAATATTTCCCATTGGTAAGGTGTGCAAGCAATTGCAAGGATAAATGTTCTATTTTTCCCAAATTAATGCTATTTGAGAATTGTATGCATAAACATCGAAAGTGATTTAAAAACATTAGTTAAGCCAATTTTCGATTAATTATTATGCTTTAATTTTTTTTTAAATGTTTTTAAACAACAGTGAAAATGCCATTAATTGAAACAGGATACGGCGAATGTAAAAATAAAATATAAACTGAAGGCTGAAAAACTTCAAGAAGATGAGCATGGACATTTGAAAAATTGCTGATGACTTTATTACTTAAGGTGCCGCAGAAAGTCCATTGTGAATCACGGCCTTAACCAACAGAAAGGGTCTCAGAGTTGAATTTAAAGACTTGGCGGTTTTTTGCGTATTCGTCCAAACGATAGGTTATCAATGTGGCCCGTACAATTCATCATTGAATCTTCTGCTCCTTCATCTTTCTCTCAGAGCTCTTCAGTCGATTTCTATCCGATTGTTTTAGAGTCCAGACCCCATATATCGGGTTTTTCAATAAGAGCGCTACAAAAGTTTTTTTAAAATAAAACAAAAACGGTTTTGGATATCAATGAAATTCTTTATTTCTGTGAAATTACGTTCGATGTCATTATGTATGGAACTCGATTTCTTTTGCATGGTCACCACGGGCACGCTTGCAGAAGTCCAGACGCTGAACCCAATTTTCTACGGTTTTCAAGCATAAATCGGCCGATAATGCTGCAATTTCATGTCGATATTCGTACGAAGTTCATCAATCGCCGCTGGCTTGTTGGCATAGACCATAGACTTGACGTAGCCCCACAGGAAATAGTCTAAGGGCGTCAAATCGAACGACCGAGGCGGCCAAGCGACTGGACCATTTCGTGAGATAACACGTTCTCCAAACTTGGTTTCCAATAAATTGATTGTGACATTCGCTGTGTGGCTTGTGGCGCCATCCTGTTGGAACCACATGTCTCCAAGTCCATATCATCCAATTGGGGCCAAAAATATTCGGTTATCATTGAACGGTAGCGATCCCCATTCACAGTAACGTGCCGGTCTTGATCATCACGGAAGAAGTACGGCCCATAAACCACACCAAACCATATTTTTTTCGGGATGCAATGATGACTCATGGAGTACGTGTGGATTGCTGCCTGACCAATACCGCATATTTTGTTTATTGACGAAGCCATTCATCCAGAAATGAGCCTCATCGCTGAAGATGATTTTTCGATGAAAATCCGAATCATTTTCAAGTTGTTGCTCAGTCCAATTCACGAACATATGACACTTCTGGTCGTCAAGCGGCTTCAGTTCTTGCGTCAATTTAATCTTGTAAGGATGTAGGCCAAGATCTTTTCGAGAAATTCGCCACAACGACGTCACAGAGAACGACGCTTGAGAACGACGTGTGAGAGACACATTTGGGCTTTCTGCAACTGAAGCCTCAGCGGCAGCAATATTCTCGACACTACGGGCACTTCTTTGTCTCACTGGCACGGGAACATTTTGTACTTTGCCTGAGGATTCAAATTTTTCCACAAGACGCTAAATTGTTGATCTGCTAGGACGATTATGACGACCATAAATTGGACGTAGCGCTCTTAGCGTTGAGGCCACTGACTCCGAATTTCGGTAGTAAATTTTAATAATTTCGACTCGTTGTTGGCTCGTATATCTTTCCATCCTGAAATGGCAAACCTTACTGAAGAGAATTGTAAAAAGAGCGGCAAGAAATATGGCGTCGTTTGCTGTCCCTGTCGCTCTACTTTTGTAGCGTCCCTGTTGAAAATCCCTTTAGAAGAACTGGGATTATTAGGGTCTTGTAAAGTGTCTCCTTGCTCGTTTAAGAGATGGCTTTGCTACTAAAAATCTTTCTAAGCCGGAAGAAACAGCGATTGGGAAGAGTGATTCTAATAGGATGTTAATGTGGAACTCAAATAGATTAAATCCTTTGTCAGTTCCAAACTTAAAGGTATCTGTCGATCGTAATGTTTTGTCCAGGCCTACGGTGATGATGGTCTCCACCCTAGGACTAGACTTCAATATTTGCAAATAGTCCACTGACAGTGTTCATCGTTCTTCCGAAAGTATTGAACGGGTCTGTAAAAAAAAAATCTTTACCGCTGGTACTGGTATTCACTTTCGAGTTGCGTACGATTCTGATTGGCATCAACCTGGTGATGCTCAGTGGTGTTACTGTCTCATATGCATGAATTATTGTTCTTATTCTACCTCCTAGTTGGAGCAATCGTGTTCTGGTCATGTCCACTAATGCCCTGCCAGAAAAGGTTCTCTGTTTCTTTTTTTTTGTGGGAAAATAAATTCAGATAACCTCGATGAAACCCCCAGAAAGTGAGTTAGCGGCGGATAAGTTCCAATCAAATGTACCAACCTTTCTCTACTGATCAGGGTAGGCAAATAGGGAAGGTAGCAGATTAGCCTTTAAAGGGCCAACGGTAGTTCTCGTATCCCCGTAGTGGATTACTCCTTACTTACACTGTAGACTCCCCAACTCCTTTTGTCCATGAAGAACAACTTAGGGCCTGGTTCACCAGGATTTGGGGTTGTGCGTCGGAGGAATTTCTCTTGCACGTACACAAAAAATAATGGTTCCGGAACAATCATACATTGCTGAATGCTGATTGTGATTAAATTTATCGGGGTCAGTCTTCAGACAAAAAAAAATTCATGTAGGTACAGCGTTCCATTGCACTTTCGATAGTACGCAAAATAATCGGTTTTACTTCGACCTGATATATGTATATTGATCATACAAACACTGTCTATTCAGAAATCAGCAACGTCAGCCCATTTTTCCCTAGCACGCTGATATGCTTTTGAGTTGAGGCTGAGTTAGCCCACCAGCACCGGTGTCCGGAGAGCCGATTGAAATCAGCTTTAGGCTATGGTTGGGAGAGTCATCTCTGACTTCGAAGAAGGAAGGCACAACAGAATATCGGGCTTACTTTCCTCTTAAATCTGTTGATTAAACATTTCCCTCTACTGTTTTTTTCTTTCTTTGGTTAGTGTGTCGGAATGCCACACCGAAAGTTCTGGATTCGATCTCTGACTCCACCTAAGTTCTTTTCCGGGGTACTGCCTCTTGCGAGGAAGTGACAAATCCTCCAAGAGTAAATCATGGAAAGTGCTTCTCTGTAAGTCAGTGGAAATTGTAGGTCCCTTCCATTCCTGTTGATTATTAACGCAGAAACGATAATAGTTAAGGGCGTAAGTCACAGCCTCGGTTCCGCTTGAAGCTTTTGTGCCAAGATTTTTTTAAAGTGAAACTTTTTTTACATCGCCTCAAATTTTTTGGTTCACCTGTTGCATGTCGCAATATAGCGGCGCCAGACAATAGCTCGCATTAGCTGACCGTGTAGTATGTAGTATTTCTGTTCTCATTCTCATTCAAGCACGTGCTCCGCTTTATTTGTGTGTATTAGTTTTAATGTTTTTGTTTACTAACTTGATCGTGATGAACAAGTTAGTCAAATAAACCGGTTAACAAGAATAGTGCGAAAATATTCGACGATGAATTAATTTTATTCCGTAAGAGTTAGAGGGAACATGCCGAGGGAGTTCGTGCTTGTACGTTATACCTAGTTAAGTGAAAAATGCTCCTGGTAAGTAAATTTAATTTTTATTGTGAATTTATTAGAACGAAAAAGTTTCACTTGCATCTAGGTTTCATAAAACCACACAATTTTTTTTATAACTTTCCCAAAGAAGTATGGAAAAAAAACCTTCACCTAAAAACCTGCTGTGGTAATCTCAAGCTTGTCTGAAAATATCATCAACAGTCAGTTCGAGGAGTGCTAAAGGTGATACTGATGGTTGCCTACCCATTGCTTATCCTGATATGTAATATGTTTCACAGCTAAAACCGAATGTGAGTTTAATCAACGAAGACCACAAAGGTGCATGGAATGACTTGAAAATTTATTGTTTGGCAGTTTTGCATGAAAAGTGAAATTGATTTTGGAGAACAAGGTGATAAGACGATTTAATAATAAGCTTGATTGAAGCTGAGTAAGAGTGATTGAAACGTTTCTTTGGAAATCACCGCATCTGTTGTATGTTCCTTTATATTTTGGTTTGGCAAGAAATTAAAAACTACCTTAATTTACCCTACAAATCAAATTTTAGTTTCCTTTAGACTCTGTTTTTATTATATGCTCTTTTTTTAAATTTTGTGCCTTAAAATAAAATAATTTTCAAAACTTTGCCAAGCTTCTTGAAGACGATTTTGGTAGTTCTCCAATCCTGATATCTGATTCCTCCACGAATTTGTCCATAAACTACTTGAAGTGAACTTTATAAAAAACTTTTGGTATTCATTTCAAATTTAACCCTCCATAACTTTGCATTAATTAAGCAATATCACAAATTTCCCACTGATAAAAGATGGTTCCAATGCAATAATTGATTTTTTCAACTATGCGATTTTTATTTTAATTAACCTAAACCAATTTGGATTAAATTTTTCTGACCTGTTAGATAGTGCTTCTTCAATCATGATGCCACGGACTCAAGGAAATAAAGATGTTTTCTTTGTTCGCATTAGTATTCAAGATACCTTCTTGAATTAATTAGCAACTGAATATAGACTATAGGCAAATCCATGCTATACCATCCATGGTACTAATTAAAATGGATTTCGCGGACTCTAGTTTGTGGCACGATTTCTCGTTCATTCATCTTTGAAGCTGTGAGTAGCTCACTGATTTTGATAGACATGAATCATGATTAATGGATTCGAAACCAATAGATTTAAATATTACACCAAAGAAATGTGTCCTTAATTAGATGCTGTTTCAGCAATGAAGTCGGTTTTTTTTTTTTTATTTGACACTCCTCCGCAAAGAAATTAATGCGATGAAAATTTTACATGAGTTTCATGGCAATAGGGGGAATTTAAATCTTAAATACAATTTTTCGTGGATGGCTTTTTGATATTTAAGTGACGTAATGATTTCGATTAAGTATTCAAAAGAGCAATTCTAGAACCCCGAGTTAATAGATGTTTCATCAGAAATGTTTTACAGAATTGGGTAACATTCAAATTACTTATATATATTTGACATTTTGAAATTTGTCTTGTACACAGTTATTTGAAACATTCTTGGTCAATACATGGAACTGAATCGACGTGGATAAAACCAAAAACAGTGATCAAAGTGCCTTTTTTCGGAAGAATTGGACTATTCACAACCACTTCATTTACAATAACTTTTTGTATTTCAAAAAGACCGAATTGTTATCATATGAAATAATTTTGGTGAAAAACCCTTTGTAAGGTGATTTTTTTAACTGAACTTTATATCATAGATATCAATCATAAGTACCATTTTCTGCTGGATGACGTGTGTTTCTTTCAATCCGGGTAAAATGAACACACATCATCAAGATACAATTATTGCTCCACAAAGTGACTATCCATCATCAGTAGATGGATTAAACCGAAAATGACATCTTCTCCCTGATAAATCTTGTCCTGAGGCAGTTTTAAAATGTTTTTTTTTCTGTCATATATCATCAATCGAAATCCTTTTTCAAATGCTTTGCCATTTCGGGGACATCAAAAACCAAGGAACTACCTTTTTTGAGGAAAGAGATGAGTTTCATCTGAAAAGCCAGAAACAATTTGTGAAGTGTCAAGTCCTTGATGAGAACGTTTTGCATTGATTGACTATTATCCTTCAGGTTTTGATGTTCATCATGATACTGGAAAATGAAGTAACGAACTGGCCATCCTTAAAAATGTGGTACCTTTGACAATTTCAGAAATAATGTTTTGATGTTCATCATGACACTGGAAAATTAAGTAGCGAACTGGCCATCCTTAAAAATGTGGTACCTTTGACAATTTCAGAAATGATGTGCGTGTCGTTCTGTTTTAGATTTGATGCATGGTAAAAGGTAAACTATACTTGTATACGACGGTTCTTTTTCTATTTCGGACCAAAGTGTCCCACCAATTCCTTCTTCTTTAAAATTTTGTAGAGAAACAACTTGGCTGAGTTTTTCGGCTTTTTAAGTGTTTTTTTTCCTCTATCTTTTCATTGCAAAATGTAGTTAAGCAAGAGGATGTAACTAAATACCCTACAGGACGATAAGACCGTAGAGATGGTATAATTTGGGTGAGGGTCGGGATATTTTGTTACAATTGGCGCCCAACACGTATAATTTCGTGTGTCTCTTTCCTTTTTTGGCTGGAACGCCTAGACTTCGGGAACGAGGAATTCTTCTTCTTCCCTTTCGCCAGCAACGAGCTTAAAGAACGCATTTCTACATATACGGGGAGGTGGAACAGGACCAGGTCATGATCTTGGAGCTTCGCGATCGGGAATGAAATTTTCGGCTTTACGGCATGCGTGCACCGTATTCGCCAGGTTTTTAGCGGTAAAAGGTGACGAGAACCATCCCCATCTGTCGACGCACGATATTTTTCAGGATGTCTATGATTTCCGCATCCGTTTTAGGTGTCATCATTCTCCCGTTCAACTTTTGTAGGTATTGCTGAATAAAATTCATTAAAGGTTTCCGTTTGGCTTTGGTGTCTGTCGTACAGCTTTCTCGAAAGTTTTGAATCTGTTTCCAGACAACGGAACTGCTCTATTAGGGCGTCTTGGGGCACCAACCGCGTTACATCACTTTTTTATTTTATATAAAGACCCTGAACCAGGTGTCTACCAGGTCAGAAACGAAAGTTTAGGAATGTATCATCTCTCGTTGCACCATAGCTCGTCCTTATAGAGAGACTTACCAACCGAAACAAGAAGTCATCGACGGACATCGAGCGGTTGTCGAACTTCAACACCCACTTGTGATAGTGGAAGTTTGAAAACCAAGACCCGGAGAAGGTCTCCTTGCTGGCTAGATCTCCTGTGAGGAATAGGTCGGTTGACCTCTGCGGTTGGAGCCAAAAGGATTTACCGGACGATCCCTGCCACATCATCCCTGGTTCTCTCTAAGGCTTTTTTTTGTTTGCACTATCAGTTTTCGAGAGTAAGAATGGCATTACAAAAATGGCAGCTTCACTATTATAGTTGGCAACATCATTTGACTTCTTTAAGCCACTGTCAAAGGTTGAATTAAGTTGACGGCCCAACTAATCTTAAGGAATCCCTACACAGCTCATGAGAAGGTAGGTTTAGTTGCTTTGAATGTCTCAAAAATTGCCGTGGATTTGATTTTTTGTTCATCCCAAATGATTATTTCGGGAATCTGTCTTTGACATTTTAAGATTAGTTTTGAGCTTATATTATAATCCCTTTGAAAGGTTTTGTTTTTTTAAAACAGCATGATTTTTTTTTTTTTTCGAAACTACACCAATTTTCTTTAAGCTTTTACTTTTGTATTTCCGAATTCATTGTAGAACAAACTCCCTTAAACCGTGTGAACTACGAAATTTGGAAGATCACGACAACAGGAAAAAAGTGACATAAAAGCCTTTTGCACTGCATTATTATAGGCGAGTTATAGACATTTTTTTACCGCAAGGTGGCGTCCCAAATATTTTCCTTGAAATTAACAATATAATTTAGAGACCCACAGAAAAGTTTAAAGTTTAAAAGTCTACGAAAAGACAAAAAGTTAAATAAATGTACGTGAGCTTCGTAGTCATTTCAGTTTCGTTGATTCCGTACTTTAATGCCGTTTTCTAATATCCGTTTTGACAATAAGTACGAAACTAAGATGAGGCATGAATAATTATATTTAAAAAAGCGCTTTCAAATCCTTAAGGGTATTGATGTGACTTTTCTAAGTTTGTTTGCATACGTTAAAGTGTCGAACTTCCTGTCACAAAGTTTCCACAAAAGTGATAGTGATCTACGAAACGAATACGACTACGGAAAGCTAAGAAGTTATATCGATTTTCGTGAAGACACCGTTTATGGTGCTCTCAAGCTTTGTTATGGTTAAGAACTAATCGATTCACTGTAAGACAAGACCATAGACATACAGATACAGAGCGCCAACTCGTACTCCTCTTGCCTTAAACACTTGTGCATATTATTTTTTTCGTGCATTGGTTTCCCATTTAAAATGCACGGGAGAGCTTAAGAGAGAGCTCAAAATAAAATGCACACCAAGCTTGTAGGCAAAGAGAGAAAATATTAAGAGTTGGCGGTCTGTATCTGTATGTCTGTGGACAAGACAAGACTGTTTATATAATCCATTATAGTACTTTTAATAAGCGGAACGTTAGGGGCGTCAACTAAGGACCAAGTTCACAACCATTTTATTGGAGAGTTATTGTTCATTGGAGAGTAGTTGAAGTGGTTGTTGTCTAGACTGCTATGGGAAGCAAAAACAACCATAGAAGACTCTGATTTTTCAGAACGAGAAAAAAAGACAGCGATAATCGCGACGCTCTCGTCTCGTCGTGACGCGAGGTTGTGAATCAGGCATGATGTAAAGTAGAGAAAACAACTAGCGCCGCCATTGACGAAGTTCACAAACAGAAAAACATGGTCCATGAAATTATTATAAAAATATGTATACAGTGGACAAGACTACAAACTTTTCCAAAGGACTGAAAAAAGAGATAGAGAAAATTTGTTGAAAAATGTTTCAATCAGATATCACATTCTAAAGGGGCCTACACAAGATCAATATTCACTGACAGCTATCATTGATCACATTGATGAGATTTTAAGAAAACTCAATATTCATTAAAAAATGACCCATTCAATGAAAATTGACAATACAAATTGAACGTGTGTGTATTTCCCCTTCGTTGAACGAACAAAGATGATTTTTTAAAAGCATAATATTTTTTTGAGAAAGAAATATCTGTCACCAACGTTGCATTCAAAAAAATGTTGCTGCCGATAAGAATCGATAATCTCTTGAATAGATGGCGCCAAAGTCAAATTTGATATTGTTTATTTTCAAAATTTCGATGAAAACATCCAGAACTTAAGTCTTGAATTATTTCCAAAAATAAATTACTTAATATTTTATTATTCGCTTTTTTAAAGAAAATTTGATCAGACTTCCATTAACAACATCTACCTAGAAATATCGAAAATTTCTCACTGAAAACACAATTTTTGTTTTAAAATTTTATGAATTTCCATGCCTTGTTCCCAAAAATTGTTGAAACTTATTCACATTTATTTCCCTCTCTGGTAGATATGCAAAAATTGTTACAAGCATTACACTGAACAAAGGATAAAAAGTAACTTCGTGTTAAGGATACCAAAGTACAGTAATATTAATGTATTTTTACGTGTGTCGATGTGTGTGTTATATATTTTCGCTCATCAGATTCTGATGAATTTTCACAATTAACATTATGCACACACAAAAGGAATGATGATGGTCTTTCATTAATATTTCATTATTAAAGGTCTGCTCGGCATTCACCTAACGGCATATTCGGTATGTAGGTATGTGTAAATTTATATGCAAATCCTCGTATAGAAACAAGTGTACGTATATGAAGTGATTCCTTGTATCAAAAATGCATTTTGAGAGTAGCTCTGATGTATAGTACTTCACCAACCTAGGTACTACTACAGCGGTACCTTTGTGGAGTTCCTAGTTCCTTACTTATCAACCGATCTGCCCCAGACCGACCAGAACCAGCCACACCATAAACTATGTATGTTGTAGTTGTATAGGTGCATCGTTCACTTTTACCTTGAAGGCAATCTTTCTGGCCAAACATAAGCTGAAGTAACTAAAGAACATCAAGTTAGAATATATAACTCCTCTTTTCCATCTTTATACTCGTATATAAATATGGTCATGATTTAAGGTGAACAAGGACACTTTTAGGGATGTCGTCCTAACCTTATAGAAAAGTAATGTAATTTCAGTGGGTGATGCACACACAATGATAACAATGAAAAGAATGAATGAAGAGAAGAATGTCCTTTCTGGCAAGAGAGAGAGAGAGCCTTTGATAAATTTCGCTCAACTTGAATTAACAGGATATCTTTGAGGAATTTATTAACAACATATCCTGACATGAGTTGATAAGATGACTATAATAATACCTTCAACATCAACACACGCCGCCCACCCGCTGGTCGCCATCGATGCGATGCCAATTTTGTCCTCTGCCTTCCCAAGTTACTTAGTACCACTTACCTTTACTTAAACAAAAGAGGTAGTATCCTTTCTCTATACTTTGAAAACATAAAATGGCAAAAAGGATTTTCTTTGTTTTCCTTTTTCACATAGCTCTTGAAGTGGCCTTAAGGTATTAAGGAGAGTTCCTTTGGAATTCACCGGAAATTTTCGTTTGAATAAATCAAAAGAATTAAAAATTTCACTCGAATTAATTTGCGAGTCGATTGAAGAAAAAAAGTAGCAAATTCTTTAGCAAAGTGCATGCTTTTGAATGTCGCCTTAAAAAGTTGAAAGGATGTTAGGTTTGCAAGTTAAGGATAGCTCGTCACTTGAATAGAATTAATTGATTTAATACATCTCAACATTCTTGTCACAGGTTTATTTCTGTGAGAATGTAGATTGAATTGATGGTACTGACCGTGAAGGACGTGAGATGATGTTAACATTTATTACCTCAAGGAGAGCAAGTTGTGTGTAAGCCAGTCCTAACGGATCACATGTTTTAAGGAAGGGTTTGTTGTAGGTGTTAACCCATTGGGAAACAGATGAATCTACGTTGTACTCCTCGAGTACTTCGTAATGGGTCATGTGATAAGAGGACTATACTTGAGTAGCATGCTTGAAGCAAGAGCATCGTTGATGCAATAGACTGACGCACATGAAATTGGTCAATACTTGGCTCTAAATTGTTCATCTGACAACAAACAGCAATGTTATTCATATTCTAAGGCAGTAGTTATAGCAGGAAGTAAATAAAACTGTTCATATCACCCAAGTTCGAAAAAAAGTTCAGAATGTCTAATTTCAAATTACAAGTCATTGATTGACAAAATAAAAAAAAAAAGATAGGGCCTAGGTGACTCTCCTGAGGAACACCTGATTTTGCAATAAACAGAGCGGATATTGAAGATGTGAACAACTCCCGAAACTTAAGCTCTAATAAGAATGATATCATCCATTGAATAAAACTGGAAGGGAGTCCAAAAGCCGTTACACTGAAGGACATAATCTTGTGTGAGAGAAAAATATAGGTTTGTAATGGAAGTTTACAATATCGAAGAAAATATAATTGTTAAGAATTTTGGAATGCAAGATAATTTGGAGAGCGGCCTGTTTTAAGAGATATCCTCTGTGAAACATTTCTTGTGCATCGATATGACGTACGAATCACTCAGGGCCGGATTTAAGGAAGGGCATCGGGGGCAACTGCCCCGGGCCTATAGAAAAAAGGGGCCTCCACAAAAGTGGCCAATCTTGGCAACCCATTTGAAAGAGCCTGCGAGCAAAGGGAGTGGCCATGTCAATTACTTTTTGTCCACGATTTGCGAAGATCTGATCAGTTCTATGGGTGATAAAGTTCTTAATGAAATAGAATATAGAATAAAAAAAAATTAAATATTAAAATCTCATATCGACCAATTAACTAAAGTTGTTCGATATATAGATGGATATATGCCAAATGAAAGATTTCTAACCTTTTTACCAAACTACGGTCATACTGGCAAAGCCACAGCAAACGCGTTATTAAAATTTTAAGGTGACCATCAAATAGACATTCTGGATTGCAGCGTGGCAAGTACAAAGGGATACAGGGCAGGCTCTTATTTTGGAGAAAAATCATTTATCGTTGTTTGTACCTTACTGTAGTCATTCTCTTTGTTTAGTTGGAAAAGCAGCTGCTAATTCTTGTCCATCGGTGATTCAATTCTTTGATTTTTTTCAGAGTTTATTTTCACAGCAAGTACAGAACGATACCGAATTCTGATTGAGAAATTATCGAAGAAAAAAGGCGAACAGTTTTACGTTTTAAAAAAGCTTAGCGTTGGTTTTGTTGAACTAAAGCTACGCAGGCCATTTTCGACGTCTATTTGGAAATCAAAGAAACTCTAACCAGTAGGTATATCTTCCGATAAGGAGCAAACAAATATCGTGAGGAATGGAGCATCGCACCTTCTACAAAACATGAGTCACCTGGGAACCGCTTTATTTGCAATCTTTTGGAACAATATCTTGGAGCTATTCAACGTTTTGAACATGATCTTGAAGGACCCGAAAATAATTCTTGAATCTGCAGTGCGTGCATTAGAATCATTGAAAACATTGGTGGAATTAGAAAGAAACAATTTTGATAAATACGAGGATGCAGACAAAAAATAGCCCACACTGATCAATACGTACAATCACACATGAGGACAGGAAATGTGTTGTTAAATACGCTCGATTATATGAAAGTTCAAGACGCAAATCTGTCACCGAAGGAGAAATACAAAGAATCCGGTTTCATCCCAGTGGTCGTCGACCAGCTGTGTGTTTCTCTGACTGAAAGATTACACGCGTTAAAGCTGTACGTTTGAGATTTGGATTTCTTAATCGCACTCAAAATTTTAAAGCTGCAGCAGAGGCGTTGGTGAAATTGTACAAGAATGATTGAGAACCTAGTCTTAACAGTGAGTTGGTTCAATTTGTATCTTTGATTGACGTAAATAAAAAGGACTATGGAAAAGACCAATCTCCGGAGCTATTTTACTACCAAATTCTCCAAGACCAAAATTTTAGAGCTACATTCCTGAACCTCGAAATTGCATTCAGAATGTATTTAGAATGTGTATCAAAGTTATCACTCCTGCGCTGGATATTTGTGATTTACTTCAGGATCTGGGTTTCAGCAAAATCATCAACGATTTGTCAGCGAATAAAGATCGTTTAGTTCCGTTCCCTAACTCTTAAATTTTATTTCAAATAATTCTAGTTTTCGAGAATCCACATCATTTTTGCCCCAGGGCCTCCAGACCTATAAAACCGGCCCTTCACACTTCATATAGAAGTTGAATGATTCTTTCAAGGAAAAAGGATACCCATTTATACTCGTACACCGTTCACAGAAAACCCAAATTTTTGAAGCAAATACCAAAGGACAACTGTATGAAGTTGATTTTTCGTATTAATCGATATGGAATCGTTGTCATCGCAGATGAAAGAAATAGAGTGGCACATAAATATGAACCGTTTTGGAATGAACAAAGTTAGTAAGTCGTCAAATGGTAAGTAATTGGGGTCTGTGTAGGATCTGTGGAAGTAAATACGTAAGTTACTTCCATGAAACATAAAACAGTGAGCTGCACTGTCACATCTTGGAATTGATTCAAAGTGATGTTATACTTATAGTTGTTCTAAGCCAATGTCACCGTATGACTGGAGGAGACACTTTGTTTCACTCACAGATCAATATTGGAGAGCTTCAATGATTTTTTTCATTGCACGATATTTTGAAGTTCTAAGTTAGTATAAGGGAATCTTTGTAATGGTCGAAACTGAAGGCAGTTTTGCAAGTCAAAATGGATGCAAATGTTGCAAACTGTTCCTTACAATACAGAGATGAACTTGGCTCCTCTTGGGGCTATTAACATCCTTAGCATGCATTCTTGCGCTTAAGAATGTTGGGTAATAGATACGTACGAGTATGTATATTGTATATTTTTGTTTGTGAATTTCTGCAAATCGTAATGAAAAACCGCGATAGTTAAATGAAATGCGACTGAACAAAAATTACTCTCTATACTTAGCAAGATGTCTAGGAAACCACGCTAGAGGGTAATTTTATGGCATTCTTAGCGATGGAAGTATTACGAGGATTTTGTTTGAGGGAAATAATTTATCTGGCAACTTTGCCGGAGCACTTTTTATAAAAGTAGGTTTAAACAAGACGCGACAACCCACACTTCATAGAAGTGTTCAAGATCTTTAATTTCAGTTTTTTCTTTTCAATAATATTCTCTCAAAATAAATAAATGTGATGTTCATGAATTTTTTAAATTAAGTTAGGTTTAAACCGATAGGCAATAGAATTAATAGTTTTGGGATAATTAAGAGCGCCCGCATAGGGCCAGTAAGTTATGTTAAGTAGATATTTAAACTAGTTTTTAAGGTTTTGAGTTTGAATTTTCAAGTGATATCACTTACCACTTCAAAGAAAGCCTTGACTCCTCGATCGAAGGTAGCTTATTTTCAATGGCAAAAATCAAAATTGAAGCAATCCATTTGACATAGTTGATAGTTCCTTTGCAGTTCCACATTCAAAGAACAGTGCTGCGATGTGAATCTGAAAAAAAAAAAAAACATACAATGAGAAGCTGATTACACTACTTTAACAAACAAGTTTAAGGGATTATAAGTCTTGGACAAGAGATCATCGATTAAAATCGAAAAAAGAGTTGAAAACAGAACGGAACCTTGTGGCATTTTTATACCCTATTCTATTGAATAGGTATACGTATACTGTATTTGTTGTGGATTTTGAATAATATAGATTAATACCGTGAGGTTTAAAAAATATATATATTTCGACTCGATTTAGCGGTGTCCGACGCTCTAGAGGTAGCAATTTTTAAACTAGAAAGCTGAAATTTGCCATATAAAATTTTTGGAGTAAGGCTAAGTTCTTGAACTGGTGAAATCAGCCCACAATCGCCATTTTAGTTCGACAACCTCTATAATGTCAAAATTAAATTGTGTTTTTGTACAATTAAGATCGAAGTACAATGCTTTCATTTTTTACACGCAAGCTACAGGTAAATCTTCTCTAAATTAAATACAAATATTTCGGTTTGAGAGTGGCTGACGCCCACTTTTCAAAAAACCTTACACTTTTTAGGTATAAGTTGAAAGTATCTTGTGTACGAAAACAAAAAGAATTGATTTTGGGTGGGGCTGACGCCCACTTTTCATTAGAAACTACAAAAAGCTTATTTTTGCAAATGCGTAAACGCTACTTATAATAAATCCACAATCCCAAATTTGTGCGTCTATTAATCGAAAAAAGAAATGTTTGAATTTCAGGGGTGACTCAAGCCCACTTTTAATGAAAGAAAAATTTTTTTCAATACGCCCACTTTTAAGCGAGTGATTTTTATAAAGTACTTTTAAGATCGTAAAAAAAAGACTACTCGATTCAGCTGTAGTTTTAAACATTATGCCAAAAAAAAATTACTAACGATCAAAGCTTAAAATTTGTTTTTTTATTGTTTGGACACGCCCTTTATTAAGGGCCGTTTATATTCCTTGGTTACGTAGCAAAATCTAGTTTTCAAAAATTCAAGCTATGTCTGGTTTTGTTCAAATCGCAGCGCCAGATCAAGGGGGAGGGGGCAAAGGTGGACATTTGCCCCGGGTGATAGCCTTTGGGGGGGAGGGCGCAAAACCACAGAGTAAAAAAAGGTCTTCCAATTTTTTATGGATATGAAATTATGAAATTATGGTGAGTGCCATCGACTTCTGCCCTCCCCCCCTCCCCCCCTTGAACAAATCCTAGATACTGCGCTGTCATATCGAGCTGCACACTTAAAATTGAATGTCACTAATAAATTAAAATTTTATTCGAATTGATGCAAAACATTGCTGAGCAACGCCAGGCGTGATACGAGCCTTGATCTACGTTAATATTCTCACACTTTCTATTGCAAAAATGGGGACATTTGTAATGTATCGAAAATAGATCTAAAAATGTATCCAACTTAAAAAATTTCAAGTGAATTAACACATCTATCTGCAGTTTAGTTTTGTATTGCCACACACTAAATTTTAACTTTTTGCAATTTGGGTATCTCAATTTTTAGAAAACCCCATATGAAGTCATCCTTTATGAAGCTCTCTTCCAACTCAATGAGCATTTAAATAAAATGCAAGAAATGCTTTTATATTTGGAATTCTTTTTAAATGCAAACGAAAAAAAAATACTTTTCACAAAATTTCATCTACAAAATACAAATTTAATTCCAATAGTCGAATCAATCGGATATTTTCGATCATTACTAGCTCTCTGATAAAATACAAAAAAATGTAACACAAAAGCAGTGATTAAGCATCGATTTAGTGACTGCAAAAACAACAACAACAACAACAACAACAACAACAACAACAACAACAACTATACAACAAATGTAAAAAATGTTCGCCTGAGGTATATATTTATACGGATGTCAGATACGGATATAGTTTTACCAAGCAAGCATATAATCCTGGAACTGTTTTTGACGGAAAAAAAAATTTAGTAAAATATTTGAAATAGCAGCAAATAATGTCGTAGATACTCCCCAACAAACACACATACCCGTATAAATGTAAATAGAGAGAGATAGTGGTATGTAATCGGCTTAACACATTCCAGAGTGGATTTCTGAAATGATTGTTTAATATTTTCGCTTTTAATTTTCAAAGTTCCTCTGCGGCTTAAATATGAAGTTTAGGGGAATTATATGGGGCGGGCGGTAAGGGGGCGTATAGTTTTTGGATTTGGAGTAGGAGTTTGGGTGGATTCATGTTGCCTGTGATAACATGCAACTAGAACACACATTTCGATAAGAATTACTGTATAAGCATTGTTGCGGGTATGTTTCGTGGAATGCAACAGTGCGTGCCATTCATAATGGGCTTGTGTTTGCGGATGCAATCGAAAGGCAAAAAGGGGGTATATCCATATCCATATCCATAACATGTCATACTGAGATACTGGCTGCAGCTGGAGGTATGGTATGTATAGGGGAGGGGATGGATGGATTATATATGCAAAGATAAAAGCTTATAACTACTACTGCACTAGCGCTGCTATATGCTGGCGGCACAGTTTATGTGAGCGCCAGTAAAGTAGGTACAAACTGCAAGTGCCATGATGCTCAGTGGTGCGGAAGAATACCATTTGAATATTCGGTATGGTCTCTTGTTGATAATATATGATGTCATTTTAATCAAAAATGATTAAAAATAATACTACTCACTACACACACAAACACATACATACCACACTATGATGGCGCGCATTGCCTTAAATGGCAATGGCATTTCGAGATCTACTTGTACACATATCTATACATTGGTAGGTGAGTGAGGAGCTTGGCGCGGTGGCCCCCGATGGATTTTGCTTAATTGGTTTGGAATTCCATTCCTGGCGATGCATTTGTTAATTCGCATAAAGTGAACGTTGAATGTAGTTTTAAGTTTGGTTTAATTATATCCTAGGCACGCCTGTGGGGGCTTTATAGAATTGTATATATTTGTATGTGCAATCCTCATGGCGATCCTTTAAAGTATACAAAATTTAAATTCTCAAATCGGTTATTGAACTATGATTTTATAGGGCTCTTCATATGAGAAGTAGGGAAAACTGAATTGGTCCACTTCGGAACCGATTCAAATACTCGTAAAAAAATACTCATGAGTTATTTTGTGCTAATTGAAAAACTCATAACCTTTTGGGAATAGTGAGACCTGGATGCGGCAAAGATGGTGGTGGAAACACTGTAGATACCCAGTGTAAATCTTGCTAATGAACCATCTGTAGGTACCAGACTAAATGAAAGCCATCCCCCCCCCCCCCCGCCCCAAAAAAAATATAAAAGATGGCTGACAAAGCCACATGGACTGTCCTGGTCAGGAGCATAAACCACCTCTTATCTGAAATATGGTCGGAAAAAATCAGATGATGGGAACCTCGTTACCATCTGTTCCATTCTCAAAAAAGGAGATTACATTCTCTACCCTTTTAAAGCATCAACCATAATATTCTGTTCAGCATTTCGTGTGAGTATCTTAAACGGTTTCCTGATTATCTAATCGGTCCTTGAAAATGTGACCTCAGACCTAGAAAACCTGCGACCAGTTAAATCTTCACATTGTTTCAGATCCTGAAGAAAATGAAGAGAGTTTAACATCGAGACATACCATTTGTTCATCGACTTTAAAATAGCTAACGAAAGTTGAAAAAAAGGGAAGATCGGTAGATGACCCAGAATTAAAATGTCTGCCTAATTTAGAGTCTTATCAGGATGGCGCTGGAGAATGCTTGATGTTACGTCAAGGCCCAGTGTTTAGAAAAAACCGAAAGTCGTGTTTGAAAAGGTAATACGCAAAACCCGGACTAGTACGTCACAATAATAAACTTTCCCCACCTAAACTGAAGAGTACAAAATCTTGCCCACGAATACCACTGTGTCAAGGAAACATTCCAACTGAAATGGAACAATTTAAAACGCCTCGGAATCGGGACATTTTTATGGCATTTCCATCACTTCAGCTAGACTTTTCGTATTCTTGAGGGATATTAATTTTGAGTTGATCCAGAACCTGTGAATTGTTGGCATACACTCGTGACTTCGAAAAAACCTAACCAAAAAGAAGTCTGGAACCGTTAAATCAGTCGATATATTTTTTTCGGTGCAAGGTCCAAAAACCAAAGATAAGGTGACCCGGAAGTGCAGCTCTCAGAATTTCAGTAATATGGCTCGTGCAGCTCGTCCAACTTTACCAGTACAGCACACTAAGCAGTAACTTGGAGTTGTTGAAATGCATTTTAGTAATAACTGTCAACAGAAATAAACATGTGTCACGTTGATCGTTTCACTCGTGTTCGAGATTTAGAATGACTTAAGCATAGTTTACACGAGCTTGATGGTCAACAGCCAACAGCTAATGCTTTGTCTATACGCTGAAATTCTCTGATAATATTGATGTAAAAATTGGCAGGAGGACCAATCGATACTCTGGGGACGTTTCCATGGTATCCATTTCCAGCTCAAAAATTAAAGTTACTGTAGAGGACAGTGTGTCGAGCATAAGTACCCAGAGAAATAAATTTTCAAAAGGACATGAAGGCTTTCTCAAAAAAGTTGTGCAACTGCATAGCATCAAATGGAGAATATAATTGAAGACAATATGATGAATTGGGGTAAACCATCAATACCTGTTTTATTGGACGAATCTCAGGTATGTTCTTACCGGAACACAAAATAAATAGACACATTATATACACTGGACAACAAGCCACCCTGTTACGGGAACTAAATTGATTAAAATCCGTTTAACCAGAAATTTTCTTTTCAATATTATCTAATCATGTATTTGAAATGTCAATTAAGTCTAATGTAACACATTTTAAATTGGAATATCAATTAAGTCAATATTGATTCTAATTTAATAATATTTTTGTAATAAATTTAAATTTGTAATAAACAAGCTTCATCAACAGAAATAAAAATAAATTGAATTTACGTTTAAATAGTTTTAATTATTTTAATTCAAAAAAAAAAATACACACACACACAAAGCAGATTAAATTTTAAGCTTTGTATTCATTGAATAAAAATGATTTTATGAAATTAAATTAATCTCATTGGATTTGAATATGATTTTAGAAATTCTAAATTGAGGTTATTTATATGGTAAAAAAAATAAACTGTTACTATAATGCTTAGTTGGTTTGGATTATAATAATGAGATATTTTGCTTTGAATTTAATAAAACATGCAGAGGTTTATATTTGGGTATGGTACAACACGCGGAATTTTTTTCGCATTGAATTATTTCGCTGCATTTAATACGTAATTTATTATTTTGCATAACCACAAATCGCATTTTGTTACTTCGCACTTCCTATTAGGGGCCAGTTATAGCGATACGGAAAACCAAACCGAAAACATTTTCAAATGGAAAATTTGGTATAGTTTAATCAGATTTAAAACGCAAATGCTACACTGATCGATGGCAACCAACTCAGAGAATTTATTTTGCAAATAAAAATTTTAATTGAACAAATACTTTTTGTTAAAAATGTATTTCATCGTTTTTCTGTAATACGCATAAAAGAAAAATAAAAAAATACATTTTTAACAAAAAGTATTTGTTCAATTAAAATTATTATGAACAAAAAAAATTCTCTGCATTGATTGCCATCGATCAGTTTAGCATTTGTCTTAAAAATCGAATCAGAACATGCAAAATTTTCCATTTGAAATTTTTTTCGGTTTGGTTTTCCGTATCGCTATAACTGGCCCCTTAGGCAAACTTTTACTTAATCTTGCGTACAACTCGCTGCAAAATTTACCCGCATTTAATATTTCGCGTTTCCTTATTTCGCTTTATTTTATTTTGCAATTTTGAGCGAAATGTCTTAACATGTGATAAAATTAAAGCCAAAAAAATAAGAACAAAAAAAAATTGTGCAAGTGAAACTTTTTTTCGTTCTTATAAATTCACTATAAAAATCAAATTAACCCACCAAGAGATTTTTCTTTTCCCTGCAAACACGAAATCTTTTGGCTTTCTCTTACGGCTTTAAATTAATTCATCGTCCGATATTTTACGCACTATTCTTGATTTTTCACTTGTTGGTCGATTTTACATCATAACACTGAGCAAAACACAAATGCCGCGGAGCACGTGCTTGAATGAGTGTGAATATATGTACTACATACTACACGGTCAGCTAACGCGAGCTATTGGCTGGGGCCGCCCGCCATATTGCGACATGCGACAGGTGAACCAAAAAATTTGAGGCGATGTAAAAAAAAGTTTTACTTTAAAAAACGAAATAATAGTTTGCAAAATAAAATGAAGCAAATCCACTTAAAAGAAGTAATGAACAATAATTTTTGACATGTAAAACAATATTTTATTAACAAAAAGAAAACATATGCAAATATGTAGATAAATCGGCGAGATAAGAAAAGTTAAAAACATTATTCAAGCCAGTTGATGAAAAAGCGAAACAAAAAAATTCGGAATAACTTATGCGAGTTAATAATTCGGCGAGATGAAAAAGGCGAAATGTCAATTTTTTTAAGAATGTCTTGCGAAATAAATGAAAAATATTAAGACATTTGCGAGATAATTGTTTGCAAAATGAAACATTCAAATTGTTGGGTACCTGTTTTTTATTTTTATATAAACTAACGCCCAGTCCTGGGGTAAAAACTACCCTTTGTATGCTAAATTTTAACACAATTCGGGTGTTAAGCAAAAAGAGAAGATTGGATTGGATTGGAGATAATGATGCACATTTGTATTGAATTCTGGGACATTAAAATTGGAGAAAAAATGAGTTAGGTTGGAGCTCGCACATTCGTGTAGTACGCCTTAAAAATGAATATCTACTATCAAGTACTTCCAAATTTTGGCTAAGGGGTGTACCTAACTATGTACTGGGACAACGTTTAAGGAGGGGCATGCAATGCTATGTACACCTTAAAATTAACTGCCAGACCAGAAGTGGAGAAAAAAATTTGCAACGTTTAAGGGGCATTTGCTGCATTTATATAGCAGTATCTTACAATGCTCATTTCAAAAGGGGTAACTAGCAATGGAAATTCTAATGATAGAAAGTTTTTCAGTCTCCTTGCTGAAGGTACCATTTATCGATAAAAGAAGGGAGAGAGTATTTTTGCTTAGAAAACAGCTTTTTGTTTTGAATTCCAATTAGTGTTTCAACAATTCGGTTACTGTACAACACTCAAAGAAGCAGGAAACAAGAGGTGACTTTGGAATTAAATTTGAGCAGGTGAGGGTGCTGACACTAGCAGTCTCAGACAAAAGATCATTAAAAATAAAGTGCACGATGGGTCGCACGAACTTACTCTAATGTGTTAAAACGGTCTTGAGGATTGAGATTTTGGGGGAAAAGCGTTGAAAAAAGCAGATGAAATTTTATAAATCACTTAAAAATCAATACCTAAAATGTTTTTTGGAGAAAATGAAGTAATTTATCAGGTTTTTTTTACTTTCTTGAATTTTTACAAAAAATTTTTTTAAAATCGTTCGGACAGTTTTTTCAAAAAACAGTTTTTTTTTCGAAAAGCTTTTCGAAAGTATATTCCAATTTTTTTTTTTGAGTATGCCAACTTCAAGCACTTTGTAGTTTTTATTAGAAAAATATAATTAAAAAAAATAGATTAAAACGTTTTTGGAAAAAAAAAAAAAAATTTAAAAAATTGAAACTTTTTTAATAAACTTTTTTTGAAAATTTTAAGAATCTATACTATTTCTTTTATAAAAGATCTTCTACATTAAAAAATTCATCAAAATCCGTCAAGTGGCTTACGAGAAAATCGAATTTCAAAAAACCGGTCCTATGGGAGGTACCGTTATAAGACTTTTCCTGAAAAATCTATTCCAACCAAAACATAAAGTTTGCACAGAAAACACTATTAAGAAAGTTTTATCAAAATCGTAGGAGCCCCGGTTTTGAGAAAAATTAAATTTTCACTAAAAATCGTATAGCAGGTACCGTTAGTTTTGGAGCTAGAATGCTAATTCCAAGAGAACCATTATGTAGGACGTCATAATAATACTATCTACCAAGTTTGAAGCAAATTGGTCCACCCGTTTAGGCTGTATGTGTCGATACAGATGGACGGACAGACAGACAGGCAGACAGAATTGTCGGACCCACTTTTTAGGCTTTTCTATCATCGTAATGTTAAGTTTGATTGTCAAAAAAATAAAATGCACGACTGGGTCTCACGAACTTGCTCTACTGAGTGACAGTGGTTTAAAGGCTTGAGATTTTGATAAAAATAAAATTTTCAAAATTCTTAAATAAACACTTAAACTAATTTGAGTTGAATTTTTATTTCTTGGATAAATTTAAATTTTGAGAAAAAAAGTTTTTTTTTGAAAAACTTTTTGAAAAAAATAAAAAAAAAAAAAATTCAAAAACGCTTTTTTTTTGTGTTCGGCAAATACATTTATTTAAAATTTTTAGAACAAAATTTAATAAGCAGTTTTCAAAATATTAATTTTTAATTTTTTATTTAAATGCTTTTAAAAATACAAGTAAATATTTTTCAAAAATATTGGTATGCAATACAAATTGAGCTACCTACAGCTATATGTAGGTGAAATTTCGAAAGAATCGGCTGAGTCGTTTTCGAGTTAGTCGAAAGCAAAAAAAACGGTCCTATAGAAAGTACCTTTCTTAGTCATTTTTTAAAACTTTTTTTTCAGCCATATGATTGGTCGTACCTAAAACGCAACACCGATTTTTTTAAATAGAAATCGTTAGAGCCGTTTTTGAGAAAAACAAGCTTTAACGTAATGGTTGTATGGCAGGTTCCGTTATTTTTTGAGCTAAAACAAAATTTCAATTTCCCCTCTGTACAATACCTAAAAAAGTCTATATACCAAGTTCGAAGCAATTCGGCCCACCCGTTTGGACTGTAGGTTTCTATACATACAGACAGACAGGCAGACAGACAGACATACAGACGGACAGAATTTTTAGACCATCTTTTTTCGTCTTCGCTATCATCGTAATGTCATGTTTGATTGTTTTCTCAAAACTTTTTTTTCGACGAATGCATAACGTGCCTTAAAGTACCTATAATCGCAAGTAAACATCATACTTAAGGATAGAAGAAATAGTTTGCGAGCGAAGCCGCGGGTATTTGATAGAACATTTAAGGCAACTTGTCTTTGAACTTCCTGTTAGCATAGATTGTACATACAATATGATTTATGTATGTATACAAACAAATAAAATAAATCCTTTCCCTTTCTAAACAATGAATAATCATTATGGCTTAAGATCAGGGTAAGAATATCACAAGAATATGAGACATAGGGCTGAACGTTTGCCCTTTGATTTTGAAGTCACTTATATTGAATCATGATTTTTTTGTCTTGACATGCTTTAAGAAACATTAGCATACCCCCTAATTTCTTCCCTGATATTGAATCTTAAAGTCAAATATTTTGTTTTGTAAGTAGGTACCACATATAGCTTTGCTTAACATAACAATGACTTAATTCTTATTTAAGATGATTGATAATGTTAAAAAACTAACTTTACATAGGCGATTTTTTTTTCAATGTGTTCTTTTATTTCCACCACTTTGGCTTTTCATGACTATAACTACAATCTAACTGTTCCAAAATTTGACTAAATTTGTTAGTGAAAAAATTATGTTTATCATTTTTCAAAAACAAATATCCACCTAGATTATTTAAATCATGAATTAACTTAAAAATCTCAGAAAGATAACATTTTGTCGGTAGTAAATAATAAAACAAAAGCGGTCCAAGCCGAGTTCCTTTAGGTACTCCTAACAATTTATTACTTTTCTTAGACACTCTTGAGTATTTTTGTTTTAATATGATTTGATCCAAGCAGTCTGAAAAATCATGTTTATCTAATCGTATCCAGATTAAAGATTAGTTTACTCTATCAAATACATAGCTAAGACCAGGAAAAGACAAATTAGTTTGAAGTTAATTTGGAATTTTGTACAAGAAAGAACCTAAGTCCTTATAAAATTTACAAAATTTTGCTCCATCATCTGCTATGCAAACAAAATCATATTTTCAAAGTGTTTGTTGCCCTTGAGCCACTTAAATCCTTTTTCATCAAAATGCAATAAACTTGAATGAAATCTAAATTTCTATTTTTGAATCCATATAGAGAGGTACTTGGCTCATTTTACAAATTATGTACAGGTACTATTTTGTATCAACTCTGCCTGTAGTAACGGCACATATGACAGCCATTTTTTGTTCAACATATCTCAAGGCATCTAAATTCAAGATCCAGTTCTTGAACTTGGTGATGAGGTAGATGATACACTGGACCCAAAAAGGGAAGTTATATTGCGGCAAAAAAATTTAAAATGGTTGCCTTAGTTCAGCATACAATAGTCTGGTAATATTTTTAATTTTTTTAATTTCGAATTTTCTTAGGACCATACGAGGATTTCCTTACCTAGATCATATTCTTTTTTTTTTAACAAGGTCCTTCTCAATTAGATAAGACGTCCAAGTTATTCAAACACTCTTACTGCTGCCAAAATCCTTCCTTCAAAATCTAATACCGTCTACTCCCAGAATTTCAATACTTTATTCAAATGCTCTTTAGCTAACCCAACATTTAAAATGGCAACTCTGGTTTAAGAGAACTCATGCGCATTGTCCTTTCAAAAATTCTCTTCTATTGTGGAACTTATCTTGAGACTTTGTTGTCCTATTGTTGTTCTAAAAAAAAAAACCTCACCCACAACAATAGGAAGATTAGTAGGCCAGTAGAACAGTTGTAGGTAACAAAAAGGACCTATACACAGATTGCTGTACAGGTTAGCTTTTACCTAGTTCCTTACCTACTACATAGTTCAGTAAACATTAAAATGTACTTTACTTGAGTGCTAAGACCTTGACTGTGCAGTGAATCTGAACTACTAGCTACTACTTCTAGTTACTGTCATTGTTTACACTTATAATTACGTTGGTCTTATTTAAAATTTAATTCTCTTTAATGCAAGGCACACAACAGGATACAGGACATACTACTTCAGCTCCTTTGGCGTACTTTGAAGCCATAACATTTTGTGTGTTGCGCAGCGAGAGTTTGTTTGTTTGTTTATTTACTTTGTTGATGACTTTGCGTTTAAACGCAGTAGGTAGTAGAGGTACCTATACCTACATACAACGACAACCTATTGCTTAAGAACAATCATGGTGATGGTTCATAATAGCATAAGAAAGGAGGTATAAGGAGGATTAAAGCAGCTCAAGGACAACAAACACTTTAAAACAATGCGCTTGGTTTCATTTTAGAGATGATGGAGTAGTATTAGTTAATTATGCAAGGAGTTAGGTTCTTGTTGTTAGTTGTTGTTGAAGAAGTAGCTTGTTCACTTTAATTGGATTCCATTTTTTTTTTTTTGCATTTTAATGCCTCGGAGATGTTTGTGTGTGTATTTTGTTTTACTTAAAAATTCAGTTAAGTGAATAGAAAAAGTTGTTAAAACATCCAATTTAAAGGATGACATAGTTAGGGTGCAGTTTTTGGTGTGCAACTGTTGATAAGGTCTAGTTCTCTAAAATCTTCTTTTTTGAGGACTTTGACTGAAAAGTTGATTTGACATTTACCGAACAAAAAATGGATTACTTTCTAACTTAAGTGTTAAAAATTGGTTCCACTTGAGAACGGAAATAAGGGAAGTTTTTGGGGTATTTCACACATTTTATTCAGGCCAACGATAATTATATTAAAAAAAAAAAAAAAAAAACATAATTGACATCCTTAAATTGACTGATCTTACTGAGTATATTCTAGAATCTAGATGGACACATACAACAAAACAGCCAGAACACTCAAACTATTTGTGAATATGCCTTCGTCTCAATCGATTCTGTTCTTTGAAAGAATCAAGACTGCATTTGTTAAAACAACTATTTCTGGAAGAAATTGTATACCAAGGGAAGGGCAGTGTCGACAAGCACAGTTGATTGCTCCAAAAATGGTTCCCAAAGTGATGTTACGGAGAACGCAGGAGACGTTGCAGCCGAACTTAATTGGAGAAACTCTGAGAATTTTTTTGGTTTTTTAGATTCGATTTTTTGAACTTTTGGAGGTTCGATGTTAAAAATTTTAGAAGATCTACACATCCGTCCACTGGTATGTCCACTAAGTTTTTTCAGTAATGGTAGGTAGATGTTGAAATGGAATAAAGCAAGCTGTGTGTGGGTCAAAATTCTTTTTTATTTGAAAGACATCGTTCAATTGCACACCACGGTTTATTTGCATAGACCTGTGATTTCAGGAAACCACTCAAGAAAAAATTTTGAAATGTCAAATCACATGAGCGGTTATCATCGTTCTGTAGAACTCTGTAGAACCGCCGCCCCCAACATCCACACCAAACGTTAACTTTTGGAAGATATAATGTCACCTGATAAACCGCTTAGGGTTGTTATCGTTCCATTTACGGCAATTTTGCTTGTTTGCATAGCCATTCATCCGATAATGCGCCTCGTTGCTAAAGACGACTTTTCGGCCAAAATACGGTTCTTCTTTTGAACGCTCCCAAATTCAATCAGCAAACAAATAGCGTTATCTGTGGTCATGAACTTTGAGCTCCTGGGTTGGTTGAATCTTGTATTGGCTTAGGCCCAAGTCCTGCTGCAAAATTCACCCACCAATCTGAAGTCTGCAATATGCCGACGAGAAATCAATTGCCTCGGATTCTGCTGTACACTGCTGTACATGTTCTTGATCCATCCTACGTTCCTTTGGAGAACAAACGTTGGCTGTTAAAGGGGCGCAGCTTTTGCAAAGGGGATCCGTTCAAAATCCCGAAAACCAAATTCCCGAAAGTTCAAAATCCAGAATGTTCAAGATCCCGAATGATAAAAAAGCCAAGTACTGCTGATTATGAAAACTGTTGACACAGGCGCCTGCTTGCATCACTAATCCGATTTTTCAGTATTGATTGCTATTCGGGATTTTTTCGGGATTTTGATTTTTCTGGATTTTGATTTTTCGGGATTTTGGGTTTCAGGATTTTGAACCAGACCCTTCGCAAAGTTTGCAGTGACGAACGCTCACGAATGTGATTTGACACATCAGTTTATGAATAATAAGCAAAGTGCACGAACTTGCTTTAATGTGTTTCAGTGGTCTTGGGGCTTGAGATTTTGAAAATAAATTGCACGACTGGGTCGGACAAACTTGCTCTAATGTGAGACAGTGGTCTTGGGGTCTGAGATTTTGGAAAAAAAGCAGGGAAAAAACTGTATGAAATTTTATAAAAAATAAATAAAAAATAAATTGTTGGCACAACAGCTCCAAGCGGGGCCGGGGCCTGTGACTTACACTCTCAACCATTCCTGTGTGTGCGTTGATATTCTGCAGGAATGGAAGGGACCTACAATTTACCGCCGAATCCGAACGGCTAACACAGAAGCACTTTCCATGACATTAATTACTCTTGAGGGATTTGTCACTTCCTCGCAAGAGGCAGTACCCCGGAAAAAAACTTAAGGTGGCAACCTCAGGGATCGAACCCTGAACCTACGGCGTAGCAGTCCGACACACTAACCACTACGCCACGGGGTACTACTATATACTATATGAAATTTTATAGATCACTAAAAAATCAATGTTAAAACGGTTTTTGGAAAAAATGAAGTAAGCCATCTGATTTCGTTTATTGTTAAGAATTAAAAAAAAAAAATTTTGAAAACTTTTCGAAAACATATTCCAAATTCTTTTTTCCAGTATGCCAACATCTAGCACTTTGTAGCTCTTATCAGAAAAAATTTTTTGAATAAACCGTTTTTGAAAACACCTTTCTTTTATACTGAAAAAAAATACTTTTTTTATAAGAGAGCTTTCACATTAAGAATTTCATCGAAATCCGTTAAGTGGTTTACGAGAAAATCTGGTATGAAAAAACCGGTCCGGTTTTCCTGAAAAATTTATTTACCAAAACACAAAGTTATCTCAAAAAACACTTTCAGAAAGTCTTATCAAAATTGTGGGAGCCGATTTTTGCAAGTAAAAACAGATTTGACAGATGTCACCTAAACAACATGGACACCAAAATTAACTCTCTTGAATTAAAAAACCCTCGATACTGCTCTCAAACCATACTGTGAACGGAGTAAAAAGAGGAACCAAAGCATACTGGCTTACACTATCAACAATTCCTGTGTGTGCATTAATACTTTGCATAAATGAAAGGGAACAGCTTACTGGTAAACTCAAGAGGCTAGATTTAGTCGTGAAAAACTTTTCCTTTTCTTGCAAGACGCATTACTACTTTGGCATGGCCATCTGAGTATGTAATCACTACACCATGGAGCAGACTGAGCCTTATTTTATTTAAATCCGGTGGATTTTGAAAGAACTGTTACAAACTTGGTTCCCATCAGTCTTTCTTTGTTTTCTGTTTCACATGCTGTGAGGCTCTTAAAGTACCTATAAAGGCGTCATATATTTTTCAGAACCTTATAATTTAAAAAGATGACGACATAAATTTAGCTCCCAAATTAACCCTTTAAAAAAGGAGGCTTTTTAAGTAACAGGTAGGTAAGTCAAAACAACAAAACATGACAAACATTTTAAGAAACTCATTCCTTTTCAATTTACCCCACCATTAGCTTAAACTATGCCAACAATTATTTGAACAAATGGGTAGGTCCTTTGCAGTGTTCTCGTATATCTTCAAGCAAACCTAATGAATAGTTATGTTTCTTGTGATTATAATGTACCATTAACCGTTTATATTAGGATTAGGATAAGGATATCTATAGAATTCTGGCTTATACAAGTGAAAATTTCTGTATCCATTCAGAGTCGGACATAAAATAAGATTAATTGGACCATAAAACAGAATAGTTATTTAAGGACTTCTATTCCTTTCAAATCTGTTCAGATTGATACCCAGGCTATTATCAATTACATATTGTCTATAAAAAAAAACACACACACACACAAACACATAAACACAAAAATGGAATGCTTATTCAGCAGATTTCGGTTAACTAATTCTAATGTCATCCGAGATGAGGCCTTTGCCTATAAAAAAAAATATATTCACTTGATTAATTACCACACATCAGGAGCTGGCTTTATTAGCTTACATAAATTATTCTTGTATGACATGACAACACAACAGTTGAAATCAGCGCTTCCCATGTCCTTTTGAATAGGATTTTTTTTTACATTACCCACTTATAGTTTTAGCTGTTGACTAATTAGAAGTGATTAAAATGTTAGCTTTTGAATTTATTTTTGGTTTTTTTGTTTGTTTTTTGGATTAAAATTTGTTTTAACAATTTTTTTTTTTAATTGTTTTTAAAATGCATCCACTTGAAATTATTTGCCAAATTAGAATAAATTGCTGTCACAATTAAGGTTATTAAAAAACCTTAAATAAATAGATAAAACTTTTCACTCAACGAAATAATTTGGATTACAAAAAAAAAAAGTTATTTGTTTTTATGTGGTTTTAAGTGGCAACCACAGGAAACTGTTCGATGCATCGCCATTAAATTTTTAAATTTTATTTATTTGCGTGTGTGGTTTTGTGGTATTCATACCTAGCGCTTACGTGTAACTACTTTGAGACAGAAAATGTTGTTGGCACTTTTTAAAAATAAAATTTATAAACACAAATTGTCAGTTAAATAATTTTGTTATTGCGTTAAAAGGATTAATTTAAAATGACTTAATTAAATTAGAGATTGTGATTACTGGGAAACAATTGTTTTAAAAATGATACATTTTTTTAGATAGTAAAAAAACTTTTTAATAATTATTAGAGGCATTTTTTAATTTTTGTTTTTATGACTAACATTTTATTTCGATCAATTCAATCACTGAAAAGTGTTCTTTTTTTGTATGCAGTGTGATCGAACCGAAAAATTCAGGAATAGCCTGAACAGAATTCAAAAGGGCAATGACCACAATGGAAAAACCAAATCGAGCCGGATAAAACATTCATAATTCGTGTAGTACGGCAAAAGAAAATTATCACCGACTCCTAAGTAGTACATACTTTCACCCAAACAAAAACAGAAATTGCAGAAACATCGATAAAACAGACAGAAATTATTGCGACGACTGAAGGTGACATTTTATCACCTGTCATCCTAGAAACAACGTGCTATGGCATAACGAAAATAACTTACTCTTCTACAACACACAGTCATCAGCCTGCAAGCATCATTCAGAACACACCACAAACTGAAGATACAACCGCCATTTCAGCGTGCATGGCTTTAGGTAATGACGAGTTTTTTTTTTATTTTACAATTCACACAATGTCGTAGCAAGTAATTTAATAAGGGAAGTAATGATATATTTGTTTATGCACGTATATTATATATTATAAAACTTATTTTAAAATGAAATAGATTGAGGCGACAAGCATATACATTTTGTAAAAAAATATTTTATAAATAAGACTAAGACATAAGAAAACGTAGGCCCTATTTGTGACGGAATTATTTAAAATAAGCTAATTTTTAAATCAATTGTACAGTGCCGTTCGAAAAATTTTGGTCAAACCCTTTATTACTCTTTTCCGGCTCAGTTCTTGGAATTTATTAGAGGTACGAGATTTTTTTGCACTAGGTAGCAAAATGTCGTTCAAAAAGTGCATAAAAGTCCATGTTATGAAGAAGATGTGCATTTAGCTCGTGATAGCAGTCCGAAGCGAACCGAAGTGATTTAGTGAAAAAAAAATGGAGAAAATAAGTTCGGAGTGCAAAGCCAATATTTTGTCTCTGTCACGTCTTAATTTGATAAATCGTAAAATTTCCAAAAGATTAAATGTTGCTCAACAAACTGTAGCATGGAATTTGAAAAAATATCGTGCGACGACCATGACTACCAGCAGGAAAAAGGGCCCAGGGAGGCCAAAAAAGACGATCCCAGTGGAAGATCGTTTTTTGGTGCTGCAAAGCCGGCGGCATCGGTTCAAGACTTCAGTGGATCTTAAAAACAATCTTTGTCGAGCTACAGGAAAAGTTATTTTTTCAAGGGCAGTTAGGAAAAGGCTCGTTTTTGGTGACACTTGCAGATTCATTTTTCAACAGGACAATGCTCCTTGCCATCCAGCCAAAATTGTAAGCATGAACTTATTTTTTTTTAACAGATTAATATCAGGCTTTTAAAAAAGCTAGAACTTCTTTGACTAAAAATAATATTTGCAGTTTTTTTTTTTAGGTTAAAAAGTACTTCGAAGAAAATAATGTCGATGTATTAAGTTGGCCTCCCTACAGTCCAGATCTCAATCCAATTGAGCGTCCAGTGTCAATTGAAAACCTGAAAAATTTACTTATCCGGACCTGGAACAACATAACTGCATCCACATGCAAAAACCTATCTGAGTCAATGTCTTGCCGGTGTGCAGCTGTAATAAAAGCAAGAGGAGGTCCAATAAAATACTAATAAGATAGAGAATGTTTCTGAAAAGCAATACAAAAAAACAAAAAACTGCAGAAATAAAGCATTTTTCTTTAATCCCTAAAAATGAGCCAGGTACTCAAAAAATCCATTTTTTGTTCTAACAACATTTTACTCCATTGACCGCGTGTAAAAAATTATATTACTCTAAATGTATCATGAAACGATTGAAACCGCGAAACCTCATTAAAATATATAAGTAGTTATTGCAACAACTTTGACAAAATTCGAAAAAAAAGTTTGACCAAAATCTCCTCCGAACCCCGAACTCCGAAGCTACTAAACAAACGGCGTTATTTATAGTCATAAACTTTGGCTTCTGAGTCAGACCCAGGTTATGGTGAAAAATTAGCCAAGTTGAAGTCAGCCTAGGTCGTGTTCCTGTGCGCGCTGAGCAATTGACTGCCTCGGGTTCTGCTACTATTGCTATACACTTCCAAGGACCACGGCCGTCGTTGTTATCGGCAGGTCTTGCGTTGTTTTTTAAGTTGGATCGATCGTTTCAAGTTTGAAATCTTGATTGATACCCAAGATCGGAAAAAATATCAGCTTCCTTGATGTTAGTGCCACTCAAGGAAGTAAAGGTGCATTTTTCTCTTAAGACCAAAGAGAGCAGGACAGTTGGGGCAACAATATTTGAAAGTTGACGCATCTAGTCTACCTTTTTTGTGTTTAAATCCTTTGTAATTTTCCTTTCCAGTTTGCTACAAAGTGTCTTGAATCACGTTAGCTTAAAAGTAACGAAGTTGAGTGTCATTTGCCAAATCATAATAGAAGGTAGAAGCGTTAAAAACGTGTGTGCATTGTCAAAATCGACAGAAACACGTGGACACAATTTTCCAGCACCAGTTCCAAAAATATCTCGAAAAATTTGGTCGAAAACACTGAAGAAAAACTCAAAAAATCCTCTCATTACAAAAAAATACTGCAAAAATGTTCATCACTGCCACTATATTGACAACAAAAATACTCAAAACCAAATACGAAATTTCGTTCCGCAAACTGCCACTCAATTCTTCAAAGCTTTGTTTCCATCGTTTTAATACGTTACTTAGAAATATTGTAGGCTCAAAACACTCCTTCATTTCAGCATTGAATCCGAACAGTTGAAAACATGTGCTTTGAATTATTTCTCACTTCTTCGTGGGGTAGTGTATTGAATCCACCAAACTTGGCACATATTCCGCTAAAACAAAATATTGATTGAGCCATGCCTTCGCACAGATCCTTATGTTCGTTCTCTAATTATTAGAAACAACAACTTGTTGTATGGAACAATAAAAATTCACCCAGTCCTTCTAAATGAAAATGTCCTTTCTATTCACACACTTTTATTTTGTTTTCGGACTTCGTTTCGATTCCGGCGAATGAAGCAATCAGAACCTGCAAATTTGCATACCTCTTCTTCTCGTATTGTGATTGTCAAACCTAAAAAACACGGCTCATGCAACACAATGCCTGTAGTTTTCAAGTTTTCAGAATCTTAAAAAATCTTCCAAACTCTTTTGTTGCAAACTGATGAATTGAAAGTCCTTTTACCGAGAAAAAAATAGAAGACCTACATCAATATGTATGATTTCGAGTGCCACACACATATCATCGACAGAAGAACCACTTTGTTTGTGTATGTGTGTATTTGAGCATAGCATAAATCATCGACATCGACTTGAAATATTTTGATGGACCCTTTACTCTCCTTGAGCTTGAGCAAAGGGAGAATGATGGCCGAAAGCATTTTCCCGGTAAACGAAACATCACATCAAAACGACAAAAACGAAATCCAAATAGCTTACACTTTTTGACAAGGACGACGCAGGACACGACAACGAAATAAAATTTTTGGGCTGTTGTCCGTTGTCCTGGCGATATGATTGTGAAATGAAAATTTTAGTGCTTTGCTTCCTGTTTTTGAAAAATATCGAGGACCATTCATAGGTATGTTTTCATGGAAACTCGTCTTTGGCTGAGATGATGATGATGACGATGATGATGAGTGGGAAGTGTTGTGTAAAAAATGTTTTTGCCTTCCTATCCTATCCTTGTTGTTGTTGGTTGTGTGCTCGTGGCGGCCATTAAAGTCCATTCAATTGTCTTAAATTTTGTATGTTTCATGAATAATTCATTAAGTTTTTTAAAGCAACAAACAAATAAATTGATTTGATATTTTGTTGTGATTAAAATTGGAGGTCCTTGAAAATTGAAAGATTTTTAAACAATATCTTTGTCTACAATTTAAATTCCACAAATTGATTAGGTATCCTTGTTTGAATGCTTCCACTTGAATGCATTTGAATCTCAACACACACTTTAACCAGCAAGGCATTCTGTTTGTTGAGGAGCGCTCAAGAGCAATTTTTCCATTTTCAACGCCTGGGAAGTACAAAATACCTAATCTATTCTGAAGCCGATTGCTCTGTTCGTCCTTTATATTCATCCATTACTATGAAGCCGTCCTAGCACATAGGTTTAGGTTTTTTTTTTTTTTTCCTTTTCATCCAAACCAACACCGACCGTGTTCTCTTTTATACCATGTTTGAAATTTTTGTTAAGAAGAGTGCGAAATGGCAGAGTCATTTTGATGTGCATACGTGCGTGATGCTTACAAAATCCAACAGAATCATGCTCCACATGCTGGTAGTAGGACTACGACTACGACTATGAGGACTATACACTACAACCCAGATTATCATCTTGCATACCTACACTTACTTACTCTATAGCTATAGTCTAGTAGATAGCCAAGCCATGTGCAAATCAGAATTCTGGAGTGCATTTTTCATTTTATATGTCGGGAAGGATATTCCAAGTTCCATTTCTACCGCACGACCTCTCCAAACTGACAAGAACGATGACGACGACGACTACAACGACTGCGACTACGATGACGCCACGCCACGCTGCGCTGTGTTTGGTATAGTTTTTTTTTTTTTTTGAAAAGTTAACATCCCAGAGTCACTTTTTTTTGCTCGCCTTGTGGTTGTCTTAGTCGTCTCCTCGAGAGTTGTATGTATATTTTCGTATTCCTACATATTTTAGTAGGCCAGGCACATCGCACATTGCATCCGTCCGTACCAACATCATTGACGTTGCACATAATTCGTTTTTCGAGTGCTGTATACCTTGAAATTCCTTGCACAAATCAAGAGGTGAATGCAGCTGGAGAGTTGGAAAACATGCCATTCTCTATGCACACTACTTCTTGTGCTGCACAGAGGAAAATAGATAGGTTTTTAGAGGAGATTTCAGCTCTGGAATAGACTAACAAAATGCTAATGAGCTCTCTACCTGTTGTTCGTGTGGTAGATGGTAGTTCCAAGGAATATCGAACGAAATACAAGTTTAAACTTTAAGATTTACCATTACCGCTATACTTCCTATTTGAACTTTAACCGAATTAGTGTAGATGGCATCTAAGAGTGTTGGTGAGTTATTGTCAGATTCATTTTGGGTGGTCACTGGTCACTATTTATAATTGTTTGTTGACTTACAAACATACATACATTTTGGGTGGTGACTGGTCACTATATAATTGTTTGTTGACTTACAAACATACATACAAATATGTTTAACCTATATTTACTTGACAGATAATAGATGACAGAGATGACAGATGACAGATGACAGATGACAGATGACAGATGACAGATGACAGATGACAGATGACAGAAGACAGAAGACAGAAGACAGAAGACAGAAGACAGAAAACAGAAGACAGAAGACAGAAGACAGAAGACAGAAGACAGAAGACAGAAGACAGAAGACAGAAGACAGAAGACAGAAGACAGAAGACAGAAGACAGAAGACAGAAGACAGAAGACAGAAGACAGAAGACAGAAGACAGAAGACAGAAGACAGAAGACAGAAGACAGAAGACAGAAGACAGAAGACAGAAGACAGAAGACAGAAGACAGAAGACAGAAGACAGAAGACAGAAGACAGAAGACAGAAGACAGAAGACAGAAGACAGAAGACAGAAGACAGAAGACAGAAGACAGAAGACAGAAGACAGAAGACAGAAGACAGAAGACAGAAGACAGAAGACAGAAGACAGAAGACAGAAGACAGAAGACAGAAGACAGAAGACAGAAGACAGAAGACAGAAGACAGAAGACAGAAGACAGAAGACAGAAGACAGAAGACAGAAGACAGAAGACAGAAGACAGAAGACAGAAGACAGAAGACAGAAGACAGAAGACAGAAGACAGAAGACAGAAGACAGAAGACAGAAGACAGAAGACAGAAGACAGAAGACAGAAGACAGAAGACAGAAGACAGAAGACAGAAGACAGAAGACAGAAGACAGAAGACAGAAGACAGAAGACAGAAGACAGAAGACAGAAGACAGAAGACAGAAGACAGAAGACAGAAGACAGAAGACAGAAGACAGAAGACAGAAGACAGAAGACAGAAGACAGAAGACAGAAGACAGAAGACAGAAGACAGAAGACAGAAGACAGAAGACAGAAGACAGAAGACAGAAGACAGAAGACAGAAGACAGAAGACAGAAGACAGAAGACAGAAGACAGAAGACAGAAGACAGAAGACAGAAGACAGAAGACAGAAGACAGAAGACAGAAGACAGAAGACAGAAGACAGAAGACAGAAGACAGAAGACAGAAGACAGAAGACAGAAGACAGAAGACAGAAGACAGAAGACAGAAGACAGAAGACAGAAGACAGAAGACAGAAGACAGAAGACAGAAGACAGAAGACAGAAGACAGAAGACAGAAGACAGAAGACAGAAGACAGAAGACAGAAGACAGAAGACAGAAGACAGAAGACAGAAGACAGAAGACAGAAGACAGAAGACAGAAGACAGAAGACAGAAGACAGAAGACAGAAGACAGAAGACAGAAGACAGAAGACAGAAGACAGAAGACAGAAGACAGAAGACAGAAGACAGAAGACAGAAGACAGAAGACAGAAGACAGAAGACAGAAGACAGAAGACAGAAGACAGAAGACAGAAGACAGAAGACAGAAGACAGAAGACAGAAGACAGAAGACAGAAGACAGAAGACAGAAGACAGAAGACAGAAGACAGAAGACAGAAGACAGAAGACAGAAGACAGAAGACAGAAGACAGAAGACAGAAGACAGAAGACAGAAGACAGAAGACAGAAGACAGAAGACAGAAGACAGAAGACAGAAGACAGAAGACAGAAGACAGAAGACAGAAGACAGAAGACAGAAGACAGAAGACAGAAGACAGAAGACAGAAGACAGAAGACAGAAGACAGAAGACAGAAGACAGAAGACAGAAGACAGAAGACAGAAGACAGAAGACAGAAGACAGAAGACAGAAGACAGAAGACAGAAGACAGAAGACAGAAGACAGAAGACAGAAGACAGAAGACAGAAGACAGAAGACAGAAGACAGAAGACAGAAGACAGAAGACAGAAGACAGAAGACAGAAGACAGAAGACAGAAGACAGAAGACAGAAGACAGAAGACAGAAGACAGAAGACAGAAGACAGAAGACAGAAGACAGAAGACAGAAGACAGAAGACAGAAGACAGAAGACAGAAGACAGAAGACAGAAGACAGAAGACAGAAGACAGAAGACAGAAGACAGAAGACAGAAGACAGAAGACAGAAGACAGAAGACAGAAGACAGAAGACAGAAGACAGAAGACAGAAGACAGAAGACAGAAGACAGAAGACAGAAGACAGAAGACAGAAGACAGAAGACAGAAGACAGAAGACAGAAGACAGAAGACAGAAGACAGAAGACAGAAGACAGAAGACAGAAGACAGAAGACAGAAGACAGAAGACAGAAGACAGAAGACAGAAGACAGAAGACAGAAGACAGAAGACAGAAGACAGAAGACAGAAGACAGAAGACAGAAGACAGAAGACAGAAGACAGAAGACAGAAGACAGAAGACAGAAGACAGAAGACAGAAGACAGAAGACAGAAGACAGAAGACAGAAGACAGAAGACAGAAGACAGAAGACAGAAGACAGAAGACAGAAGACAGAAGACAGAAGACAGAAGACAGAAGACAGAAGACAGAAGACAGAAGACAGAAGACAGAAGACAGAAGACAGAAGACAGAAGACAGAAGACAGAAGACAGAAGACAGAAGACAGAAGACAGAAGACAGAAGACAGAAGACAGAAGACAGAAGACAGAAGACAGAAGACAGAAGACAGAAGACAGAAGACAGAAGACAGAAGACAGAAGACAGAAGACAGAAGACAGAAGACAGAAGACAGAAGACAGAAGACAGAAGACAGAAGACAGAAGACAGAAGACAGAAATGACAGAAGACAGAAATGACAGAAATGACAGATATGGCAGAAATGACAGAAATGACAGAAATGGCAGAAATAACAGAACTGCAGAAATGACAGAAATGACAGAAATGGCAGAAATGACAGAAATGACAGAAATGGCAGAAATAACAGAAATGACAGAAATAGAGAAATTACAGAAATGACAGAAATGAAAGAAATGACAGAAATTACAGAAATGACAGATATAACAGAAATGCCAGAAATTACAGAAATTACAGAAATGACAGATGACAGAAATGACAGATATGACAGAAATGACGGAAATGACAGAAATAAAAGAAATTACAGAAATGAAAGAAATTACAGAAATGACAGAAATGACAGAAAAGACAGAAATGACAGATATGACAGAAATAACAGAAGTGACAGATATAACAGGATGCAGTAAATTCACTATCTGTTCCTAGATTAGGCTTTTTAAAGCAACGACAGCAGCAGTTTATTTCAATAACTATTATATTTTTCTTAAAGAGTGTTAAAACAACACCAACTAGACTACTGCATCTATCGTGTCTTTCTTAGAAGAGGGCAACTTCATTGTCAGCCTTTATTTTGCACTCTACTCAGTTATCTACTCACTTTTTAAACTTTAAAGTCTACATATGAAAACAGCATTTTCATTTAAAAGTAAATCCGAATCTACTTTGCTTCGCACACATCAAATCGTTCATGTGTCTGTAAAAAGTGTTTTTCTTTTCAACCTTTTTTTTTGTCAATCTATCTTTTCTCAAAACATTTCTGCAATGAAAACATCCGTATAAACCTCTTACAGGATGTCCCCTTAAATTGAAATTGCTTAGTATTGGATAGGTATTGAAATGTATACTACTTCCTTTGATGGCCCACAAAACGACCAGCAATAAACATCAAATCCTCAAACGTATAACATTTCCAAAATTAATATGGTGAGACGAAACTGTAAAATATAAATATAAAAAAAAAAAGAAAGTAATCTAAATGCATTTAAGGTTAGTGTAACATATACTCGAACCCTGTTGTAAAGGACAAACTATAAAAATCCAAATGCACTTTTCCACATATTACATACATAATATAACAAACATCCTCGTAACTTGAACAATATTTTTCCTTTAGCCTTGCCAAAAGCAATCCTGCTACACCCTGAAATCGAATGGACCATGTCGAGGACACTTTTTGACTATATTTCGGTTGAACGACCAAACCTCTTAACCTCGGGGGAGGTATACAGATTTTGATGTCCTTCCTCCCTCTTTCAATATATATTCTAAGCTCGTGTGTGTTTATTCAAACTTTGATAGCTTTGAATGCTGCGGCGTTCCAACCACATTTTCAGGATGTCAAATATAGTACAGTATACCAGAAACAAACCACACCGACTTGACTCTACAATCGGCTACCTCCTGAATCCTTAAACTGAAATCAAGGAAAATTTAAAATGTAATTGGATTTTTACTGTTCTTTGGATTTTATTTTTGTTTTTGTTTTTGAATATTCAATAAAAAAAAAAATTTTCTCTCTGTTTTCGAAAACAGGAACAGGTTGTTGGTTGGGTTTGGGGCGAGATGATGATGCTGCGATGAGTTTGCATTCCCAAATTGAATGCAGATATTATTTTAATAAATATTATATATGAGATGTCTTCGGATTCGGATTGATATTAAAATTAAAATTCTTTACAATATTGCAAAGAAGTGAAATGTTATATCGGAAGTAATATATCTTTTGATGCGCGATCATGCTCGCCACCACCGCAGCATGGTTGGGGAAGGTTTTTTTTTTTAATGAAAATATTAAAATGAAATAATTCAATCGGATATAATTCGATTCCTGGTTTCTTAATATTAAAATGCCCATGCCCAATATTAAATAACATTTTTAAACGGCCTAAATATGGCGCATAGGATTGCTTAAGATTTTGAATTCCCTAAAAAGAGCAAAGTAAAAGCTCAAATTGAGTGCTTGCTTTGGTGGAAAGCCGCTCGAAAACCAACTAAAAGTATTGACAAAACTCAGGAAATTGTGGGCATTGGAGCATCAACCAGTGTATTGAGAACCGCACTACCAGCAGGACTTAAAAAAATACTAAACCTTCCTTTGAACCTCCAAATGAAAGAAACGTCAGCAAAAAGTTCCCTCAATATCACTATCGAAGGAACTTTCAAACTCAACAATCAGAAATATTACAAAATTATTTGGGGACGTGTGGTGTCTTTCCAAACAATATGTACTTAGTTCAAATACACTGTACCTACTAAATAATATTATAATCTAGATGCTCTATGTTTATTTTAATTATGTTTGTTAATTTACTTCTGTCATTCGAATATTGTTTTTCATATAATAAATATCTATTTTAAATTGTTGATAAATATAGCTAATCTTTTCATTTCTAAGAGATACAACAATTTGGCGACGAGTAAAAAAAAAATTTCAACTATTATTCAACATTCAAGTACGTAAGATTGTGACATTCCTTCTAATTTTTTCGAATTGTTCTTTTTAAAATGGATTCTGCACAACTTCAACAAATTTTGAAAGCTTTTCAAGATCAACAGACGGTGATTACTCAACTTGTTGCACAATTACAAGTACCATCAACTAATTCCAATGTGTCTAACATCAATCCTTTTGAGGATTACAACGTGGAAAAAGAAAAATTCTCAAATTATTTGGAACGTTTCGAAAATTATTGCAGCATGAAAAATGTCACAGATGTAGCAAAAAAAGCACAACTCTTGTGTGTTTCCATAGGTTCTACACACTACAATAACTTAGCTGCATTTCTTGGCCCAGAAAAACCTGTAAAAAGCTTAAAACTAGAAGACTTAATCGCAAATTTCAAGAAGATGTTGATTCCGAAGAAAAATGTGGTTGTGAGTCAACATTATTTCTTAAACGTTTTTCAAAAGGAAAATCAGAACATTGCTGATTTCGTTTCCTCGCTTCAGAGAAACATTTTGGATTGTGAATTTAGTATTAAATGTGAATGCGAGAGAACTGTTTCCGTGTCCGAAATTTTTCTGCGAGCTCAATTCATTCGTGGATTAAGAGATGATTGGTTACGTGAACAGATTTTGCAGTCCGACAAAACATCATTCGATGAGATTTTACTCAAAGCAACAGCTCTTGAAGCTTCGAAGATTGAAAGCAAGGAATTACGTCAAAATTCAAGAATGTCTAGCTCACATACAGATATCAATAAACTTTCCAACTCAGGAAGCAAGACACGCACAAGGAGTCACTCAAAATCCAAAAATCTTTCCAGTTCCAGTCAAAATTCATACAGCCATTTCAATTCAAAATCGAAAAACATCAACTTCAAAGCTCTGGGAATAGAAAACTGTTGTTTAAGGTGTGGACGAAACAATCACAACGTTCCCTCTTGCCGTACGGACAAGTCTAAGCTTAGATGTAGCTCTTGTAAAAGAGAGGGCCATGTATCAAAGGTATGTCTTTCAACTCTTTTATCACAAAATAGGAACTCCAACCATCCTACAAATTCTATAAACGTCGAAGATGGCTTAGATAGTTCAATAAACCAATATGGACTTTTCAAACTAGAATCTATAGAACAGGAAATAGTAGATTTATTTGAAGTAAAAAATTGCGACAAATATCTCATAAACGTTACTTTAAACAAAAAGATACAAAAGTTCGAAGTAGACTCAGGTGCAAAATACTCACTTCTAGTTCAAAATGATTTTCAACGCCTAAATTTAAACTTGCCCTTGGAAAAGTCTCAAATAACATTTCGCTCTTACACAGGAAATATAATCAACCCTTTAGGAAAATTATCACTTAACGTTGCTTACGGGGGTAAAGAAATTATTGGTGAATTACATATTGTTCCGGACGGTCATGATGCTCTACTAGGTAGACAATGGATTAGAGGTTTGGGTATCGAGCTAAAGAAAATTGATTCAAATACTTCAAACCTGTCACCTACTTTTCAAATTCAACACAATAACTCAATAGATGACATTCTCAGACCATTCTCTTCCATTTTCGAAGAAAAAGTAGGATGTGTACCAGATTTTCAAGTGTCATTTCAACTAAGGAAAGGAGTCAAGCCTATTTTTACACGAGAAAGAAACGTGCCCTATGCTCTACAAGAACGAGTCGACAAAGAACTAAGTTCTCTCGAAAAAGAAGGAATTATTACGCTAGTTTCTACGAGTGATTGGGGCTCCCCACTGGTGGTTATACCTAAAACAGATGGCGGAGTACGCCTATGTGTCGACTACAAGTGTGGTGTTAATGAACGTCTTGTGCAAGCTAATCATCCAATTAGACGAATTGATGACGTTCTGCACAGTCTCCGTAACTCTCGATTTTTCTGCAAATTAGACCTGTACAAAGCTTACCTTCATTTAAGAGTGGATGAAGAAAGTAGTAAAATTCAAACCATTTCAACACATAGAGGCACATATCGCATGAATCGTCTAAGCTTTGGTATAAAGACGGCACCGTCGGATTTCAATCGAATTTTATGTCAAATTCTAAAAGGACTTCAAGGAGTAGAAGCCTACTTTGATGACATTATTGTACACGGTTCTTCACGCAATGAATGTTTTCAAAATCTAGTTGCATGTTTGCAAAAGCTTACTCAATACGACCTACACATCAATAAAAAGAAATGTTCATTTTTATCAGAAAAGATTGAATACCTGGGACATGTGGTCGAATTTAACAAAATTAAGAAAGCTCCAGAAAAATTACGTGCTATACAGGACATGCGTTCCCCTTCGAATCCAGAACAAGTCAAACAATTTCTTGGACTTGTAACATATTATTCTCGATTCATTCCAGATTTCTCAACAATGTCTCATGCTCTCCGCTGTCTCCTAAAAAAAGGACAACGATGGTTTTGGTCTTCAAAATGTGAGTCTGCTTTTCTAAAATTGAAAGCAGAACTATGTAGTGATCGAGTCCTCATGCCATTTAACCCAATTTTGCCAGTCGTTCTTGCTACAGATGCCAGCCCCTATGGTATAGCTGCTGTATTGAGCCATAATGTAAACGGACATGAAAAACCAATAGCCTATGCATCCCGTTCTCTCACAAAATCTGAACAAAATTATAGTCAACTGGATCGTGAAGCCCTTGCGATCATATTTGGTGCCACTCATTTCTACAAATATCTCTTCGGTAGACATTTTCTACTTGTAACAGATAATCAACCATTGTCAAGAATTCTTCACCCTAACAAAGCTTTACCCCAGATGACATCAGCTCGACTTCTCAGATACGCTTCTTTTTTATCCGGATTCAATTATTCTGTTCAATTCAAACCAGGCGAGGCTAACCAGAATGTTGATTGCTTATCTCGTGCACCGGTTCAACAAATTCCAATTTCAGTTGATCAAATGATTGGTGAAGAAGTCAACACATTATATGCTGAAAAAATATTCCAGATTTCCAGCAAGGAAATCACTGCTCAAATAATCAAAGACGAAACTATGAAGGATTCTGAGCTTAAGAAAATTGTCAATGACCTTAAAACTAATTCGACTGATTCTGAATTTACTCTCATAGATGGAATAATTTTTCGGAAAGATAGAATTCTTATTCCACATTCCCTGCGTTCCAGGATTCTGTCAGAACTTCACGAAACTCACCTGGGCATAACTAAGATGAAACAACTTGCCCGACGCTATGTATATTGGCACAACATCGATAAAGACATCGAACGTTTAGTAAGAAATTGTGAAAACTGTGCAATCAATAGATCAAACCCACCAAAAGCTCCAGTACATCCGTGGGAAACGCCTCAAAACACCTGGGAACGTATACATATAGATTATGCTGGGCCTTTCCAAAATCATTACTTTCTCGTTTGCATAGATGCCAAATCAAAATGGGCAGAAATAAGAGTGACCAAGGACGTACCCTCTAGTTCAAGTACCATACAAATGTTAGAAAACATTTTTTCTGCACATGGATATCCTCAAGTTATGGTATCCGACAATGCTTCAATTTTTCAAAGCGAAGAATTCCACTCTTATTGTTCCAATCACGGCATTTTTCAAAAGTTTATTGCTCCTGAACATCCTGCAACAAATGGTCTAGCTGAAAGAAATGTTCAAACACTTAAACACCGATTGAAAGCTCTCTCAAATGATCGGGCTCCAATTAACATCAAAATACAGAATATTCTTCTACGTTATCGTGCCACACCCCTGTCTTGTGGAAAATCACCTGCTGAACTTTACCTGAATAGAAAACTCCGGATACGGATTGATGCTATTTTTCCATACCATCCGCAACCTTCTAAATTGAACTCTAAACTTTCACGTTTATTACAAGTGGGAGAGAGAGTCCAGGCGAAAATGTTCAATAAATGGCAGTTCGGAGAAGTTAAGGAAAAGCTTGGTAATCGTCACTACCTCATCAATCTTGATTCTGGCCGAATAATCAAGCGTCACATCAACCAACTTCAATCTACACTAGTAAAAAAGAAATCCGTGTCGTTTGGACCTGCTCAGAGTTTCAATGTTCCTAGACCAAATAAGCCAAACAATAGCACTGCTGTTCCCATTCTTCCTGAAATATTACCTCAAGTTCCATCTACCATATTAAACAGTAATCAACCTCCACATCAACAAGAACTACGAAGATCAATCAGGGACAGACGTCCTCCAGTCCGGTATGGTAATAATGCTGCTAGCTGAATATCTTTTACTAAGTGGGGGAGACTGTGGTGTCTTTCCAAACAATATGTACTTAGTTCAAATACACTGTACCTACTAAATAATATTATAATCTAGATGCTCTATGTTTATTTTAATTATGTTTGTTAATTTACTTCTGTCATTCGAATATTGTTTTTCATATAATAAATATCTATTTTAAATTGTTGATAAATATAGCTAATCTTTTCATTTCTAAGAGATACAACAGGACGTAAGAAGGTTTTAATGATTTCATTGTCACCTTTCTTGATTTTGAAAATAACCTCAAATAACATCTAAATACATTTACAAAGGTCGATCAAGAGTGGACAAAGAAACGGGAGCTGGATTCTACTCAGAAGTCTTAAAAATTGGGAGTCCGATCAGAAAAAGTCTATTCTAAGAAGAGTTTCTAGCTGTAACGTCAGCTGCCATAGAGGTAACATACGGCGGGAAGATATTACCCATTTAGTCGCTTGTTAGAAGCTGGCGGGAAGAGGTTTAGATACTTGCTTCGCAGCTAATTGTTATAGTGCTCGGCAAGCTCAGTCGGTTGAGCACGAGACTCTTAATCTGGGGGTTGTGGGTTTGTGCCCCACGTTGGGCGCCAAAAATGAACGGTTGTGGATTTTTAATAAGCCGTCAACTTTCAACATCTGCTTTAAATCGTAAGAATGTTAACGTTGATTTTAACTTAAAATTGATTTTTTAGTTGATACACTAACCTCGACGACAATTACGAAGACTTGATAGCGAAAATAAAACGAAAGGTTTTTGACCACTGCTGGCTTAAGACAAACTTAACTATAACTATCGCCAGTGATAGAATTCAGGTAAATGAAAGACCTGACGATATGGCAAAAAGTTCGCAACTTTTCCATGAAGACAAAGTTAAACGCTCTCTATGTGATCTCACGGGTTAATTTGAAAGAAAACTGCAGGGGCTGCAATGACAAGGATGAACATAAGATAAAGTCAGAGCCTCTGTTATTATAGAGAAATAAATCTCTCGAAAGACACTTTTTCGAGAAAATCGAAGAGCTTTCGCAGATTTCAATAAAATGTAAATCAATCAAGGACACAAATTGCATTTAATGTTTTTGCGAAACCCTTTCAAAGGGTGTTGACCACAGCTGGGGGGTCGGGGATATAGCGCGGGTGATATTTCGGTTATCAAATAACCAATCCGAAAAACAGAAGTTTGTTAACTGTTAATTTTTTTTTTCTCGTTAATAAAGTTTTTCTGACTTTTCCATTTTCCTTTCTGGAAATTGTATCGGAATTTTTTCCGGCATAATTTCCATTTTGGTTTTAGGGGTATTTTTCAATTGTGTTGGGGGTATTTTTTACAAATTTGGGTGAATTTCCATTTTGTATTACGGACAATTTTCCCTTTTTTGTTGCAAAAAATTTTCAGGCCTTTTTTCCAAAAAAAAAATCCGGGGTAATTTCTTCCGAGGTAATTTCCGAGAGCCCAGTTATACCTGTGAACGAAAAATCAATTGACTACATTACTAATTGATTCACTAATATATTTGCTCATTTACTCACTTTTTGTCTTGATCACTCATTCAATCAATGACTAACTGACGCATTGACCTATTGACTCACTGACTCTTAAGTCAAAAAGAACTAACTTAGTCAATCACTAGTTCAGTCCCTCACTAACTCACATACAAACTGACTAAATTACTGACTGATTGACTTACTTATTCAGGAACTCATTGAGTTACAGATTACTGACTCACTTTATACTTGACTCACTAGAAAAATGATGCACAGACTCATTGAATGCTCTTGAACTACGCACTCTTTTACCCACCGACACAACCGAACACTGACTCAATGATTTCGTGAATGACTAATTCACTGACTCAATGGCTTATTGACTCAAAGATTCCATGACTCACTGGCTCAATGACTCAGTGACTCACCAAATCACTAGCTGACTGATTAAACACCTTCATGACTTACTTACTTACTGACTTCCTGGAATTCCGACTCACTAACTCACGGATGACTCCCGAATTGATTGACACTGATTGACTGACTCATTGATTCGGTGGTTAACTTACTGATGACTCCATGACTTTCTGATTCAATGACTGATTGACTTACTCCTTGACTTATCTACTTTGTAAGCCCTTTAAAAACCGTTCTTTGACCCAACTACAAACTACAACTGACCTCGAAACTCAAAACCGATTTCCATACAAATCTGGATTTCGATGTAAAGCATCAGTGGGCACAAAAATATGTTCCATATCCCTATGGTAATGATTTTTTCTGAAGATCGTTCTTCAGGGAATTTTGTCCAATACCAGGTTGAATTGTAATGTCAACAAAGCCGATTTGGTTATTCATTGTCATTATCATAACAAAGATTTTTCTTAAACAAAAAAAAACCCACACAAACAAACATATTTGAAACTCATACACTCTCCTTTATTTGGTTTATTTTCAAATATTGTATTGTTCCGGAAAAAAAAATTCCACGAATCCAATAACAAAGTCTTGCAGGATTACCTTAATAACGGTACAACACATGTAAAACAAAAACAAAAACGAAAACAAAACATCCTTGTTTCATGGGTAGTTATAACTACGGGATGTTCTTCTCATACCAATATAATCACACATGTCCTCTTGCCTCTGCAAACAAAGATAAATAAAAATATCCTGAGAAAAGTATTATGATTGTTTTCTTTAGAATTGAATTGTCTGATGAATGCCACACGCAGGATAGTCAAGTCATACCAAGCGCAAGCGGCAGGAATGAGTAGACTTCCTTAACGCGTTCCCGTTTATTCCAAATCGGCGAATTCATCCATTTTTTTTTTTTATTTATTTATTTATTCATTCAAGTATTTCAATCATATTATAACCACGCGGATGGATATTCACAACAAGAAAGGAGAAAGCCAATTTCGATTTAAATAAACGCGTGTGATGATGTACGAGGATGTACGATGAGGACACCGCCGCCGCTCCATCGAAGAGTTGCTAGCAGGTGCGGTTTGTGTGTGAAAAGGTGTTGGCGAATGAATCGATTGAGTCCTTGGCGAATTGTGGTGCGGTTGTTGCTTTATATACGCGGAAGAGTAGTCAATTCAATGGCTGCCACTATGATGACTCTGAGGATAGCATTATTATCCTGGGAATAGTGTGAGTGTGTAGGAGGGAAGCACACACTATCACAATGCGTGTGCCATGGTTATTTCAAGCTCAAGTTTATTATAAAGGAAGCATGAAAAAGGAAGGGTGGTGGGTTCGAAGAAGAGTCGTCCTTAATATGTTGTTGATGATGGTGGCAGATAATTCTTTTTTGCTTAGTGAAAGGTTCGATATAGAGTTGGCTGGTATGGGGTTTCTTCTGCATGTTTATGTGATGTATTTATAACGCGGTTTGTAGGGATGATTTTCACACATGTCTTCAAGAATGAATCAATTTTCAATTTCAATAAGTGCAAATCAATTTGTTGTACAAGTTTTGTGTGAAGTCGAAGGAGGCAATTATCATACTTTTATTGAATTCTATATGAGGTCCTTGGTGGTAAGTTGAAAGGATTTTTTTCTTTAAGAAAATTCAATAAGTTGTGAATGCATGTTAGATACGCTTAGGTAGTAAGGGTTATAAGTGAGTTGAATATTTTTAAGAAGCGTAAGCATTAAGTATGTGTTTTAGAATCAAATTATTAGCATTTATGAAGAGCTTTGGATGTTAGGTTTTGAAAAGGTAGAATATTAAACAATTTTTGGAAGCTGCCACGTCGAAAAAGGATATTTCTGAGATTTAATCAGGTTCATTCAAAACTTCCTTCAAGGAAACAAGCGGACATCAACCTAACAAAACGCACCCTTCATCACTGATCTGTACAGTGTTTCTTCCTTTAGTTTATGGAAAAACTAATAAACCGTTCGGGGAAGTCTTTAAGATATAAAAACTTTTCTATGGAACTTATCTATATAATACTTATTTTAATGAATTTTCATAAAAATACTCTCTTCGCATCTAGTGAATCACAAAAAACAAAACCTGCTACACGAATCAAACGAACAATTTTTAACAGTTGCCTCGTAACCAAAAACTATTAAAAACATAAGCGAGAGCTACTGTACGTTTATTATTTATATTTTTAACGATCTTACCCGAATAAGACTATTTTATAAAAAAAAAAAACAACCCCTTAAAAGTGGGTGATGTATTGAAAAAATTTACATACAAAATTTTCGGATATATTTTTTCATGTATTGAACGAAAAAAAATGTTAAAATTGAATATTGGTCCCTTAAATTTTTAAAACTATATATTTTTTTTCTTTCATGAAAAGTGGGCGTAAACCACTCCCGAAATTAAATATTTTTTTTATATAAATACAAGATGGGCAATAAGAAATCACCCCTATTGGAAGATGCTCTCATTTTTGCAAATGGCCGCCAATGTCAAATCTGTTTTGACATTTGTGGACTAGACAGATGCAGAATACAAGTGAACAAGCCATGGAGCGATGCATGAATCGACACGAACCGATATTCTGAAGGCGGCGTTCCCGGGTCGCCTCATCTCTCGTTTTGGAGATTTGCACTGGACCGCAAGATCGCCCGATTTTACCGTTTCAGACCTTTTTTGTGGGGCTTTTTAAAGTCCCTTGAATACGTAAACAAACCCGAGACTCTGGAAGCCCCCAAGGACAACATTCGACACGAGTGCGAGAATTTGTCGAACGAAGTTCTCGCTGAAGTGATGAAAAATGCCATAAATCGAGCAATCAATTGTGACGGCACCCATTTAGCGGATATCATGTTCTCGACATGACCAATACAATTCTAAAGGTTCAAATAAACATAATCAAAAAACAAAAAACAGAATCGAAGTTTTTCATTTGGAAAAAAAAGAGTCAAACAACATCAGATGGATGACTTCTTTTGACCCACCCTGTACAAGCATTTTAGTTTCGACTAAGAGACGCACACATTTGGGATTGCGGATTCATCATAAGTACTTTTTTTTTTGCAAAAATATGTTTTTAATAGTTTCTAATGAAAAGTGAGCGCCAGCCACACTCAAAATATTTTTTTTTTTTTGTTTGCTTACACAATATCACTGTCACTTGGTGAAGCCCATCAGCTACCGAACACACGGCTTTGTCTATGGTCATGAACTCCTGAGTCAGCTGAATTTTCTACGAGTGTAGACCCGAATTCCGGAGCAAAATTCACCTTTAAGTTGATGTCTGAGAAAATCCAAATTTTTGTGCACGGCAAGGAATCGACTGAGTTGACAGCCACAACCCGCCAAAAACCTCCAATTGCGCCAGTTAGAAAACCTTTAGAAAGTCTTATAAGAATGTATGGCCACTTTCTTACTATAATTAAAACCAGATTCCCGCGCTTTATGCATTTTGAGCCTTAAACTAAAAACCTTAACATCCTAAGAAGGGGTATACTGACTATATGTATCATGCATTACGGTCGTGGCTTGAGATTTTGAAACAAAATTTATTTTTCGAAACTCTTATTATTTGATTGAGTTTCAATGTATGGTAGTAAAATTATCAAATTCTGTGGAGTGGTTTCTTAAAAAAAAGGATTTTTTGGAGAACTTTTTCAAAAAAAAATTAAATACCCCAATACATAGGAATTCTGCATTTAACATATAACTACTTATCATTTTTGAAACAAAGTTAATGATTTTAATGAAAAAATTGTTAATTTTTGAAAAAACAACAAAATATTTATTCAAAATATTAGTATGCAGTAGGTATTAATTAAGCTACTTTAACCTATATACGTGTACATTTTCGACATAATCGGTTAAACCGTTTTTGAAAAGTTGGAAAGCAAAAAAGCTATCATGAAGGTAACCGTTCTTAGCAATTGTTGGTTACTTTGTTTCCAGCTATTTGATAGGTCATACAGCCATATACCTAAAAAATCTAAACTTATCAAAATCGTTTGAGACGATTCCGAGAATAGTTTTAATATGGCAGGTACCGTTAGTTTTTAAGCTGTAAAAAAAAATTAAATTTTCCTTCTGATATACCTACATGTACTTTGAAGGAATAAGGCACACTTGTTTGGGCTGTTGTAGGTCTCTGTATATAGTACATGTACATATAGTCAGACGGATAAAGGAAACAGATAAGACAGACAGGCGGACATATTTGTTTGACCAACTTTTTTCGCTTTTCAATTATGACTTTTAAAGAAATATTTTTGATACCTTAGGTCACATCATTTTAATTTTTGTAAGGATCTTTAGTTGAGACTAACAAAATGTATAGCCTATGTTACTAAAAGATAATGTACATAGATTTCTATTAATGAAAGAATTTTTCAAATCGGTTCAGTGGTTTAGGCGTGATTGACTTACAAACAAACAAAACAACTTTGGGCGTGCCAAAGCCAAACGTTTTTTTTTTTCTCTACTCCGCTAGGAGTAATTGAATTTCGTGGAGTGACGGAAACTTCTTGTCAAAAACTAAGTCATTGTATATACATTTGTATAGTAATTTCATGGAACATGTTTTTTTTTAATTCTGAACTTTGTTAATGGCGGTGCTATCTACTTTACATCAAATGTCTTCTATTGTTGTTTTGCTTTACATGGCGGTTTAAACAAAAACCACTCCTAACTCACCAATCAAGTGTTTGTGAACTTCGTCCATAGATGGCGCACCAAACGTTCCTCTTATTGGGATAACTTTAAATTATAAATACAATGCGACCATTGTATATGAAATCTATAGTAGTCTGGATTACAAAATCGATTGTGGCGACAACAAGACTCTCCAAACCAAATTGCCTAATTGTTCTTTTTTGGAGAGAAAATGTACGTGGAAAGATTTCAATATGTGATCAATATGTGAGCGACATCTATATGCCCAAAAACCGCGTTATCTCTTACTCGTTCTCCAGACTACTATAGATTTACAATGATGACACTCTTAACTCACAACTCAAGTGTTTGCGATCTTCGCTCATAGATGGGCACCAAACGTTCCTCATATTGGGAGTACTATAGATTATAATACAATGACTAAGGCCACTCGAAATAAATTTCAGAACAAATATCATGCATTTTCTGTGAACGACTTTGTGTTCGAATTTTCTTACAACACCAGCAAACTTGTTGAATTAATATTAACTTTGATTTAAATAAAATCATCATACATACATATTTGTATGTATGTATATGTACAAGAAATACATACATACCTAATTCAATCTTATTGAATTTCAGAAAACATTTTCACAAAATATTTATTACAAAACTGATTTAACCTAGAAAAAAAAAAATATTGTGATACAAAAAAAATGGTTTGTTTACCTTTTTTACATTTGTCTTTCACTTCATCAATCCAAAAGCACCAACTGCAGGAGTTCAACTTGTCAAAAAAGCCAATTCTCTTTTTCACCACACTGAGCCACCGACACGCACTGCTCTACCGATACAGACATCGCCATCGACGCCATGACACAAAAACCGAATTCGAATCAAAATTGAATTAAATTAAATTGATAAATAAACACATTTCAGGTGAATAATTAAAACAAAAATAATAAAAAAACGAACTTCAATACTTTAATAACAATAATTTGATATTTTCAACAACGCACATTTATTATTTATATTCTAAAACGAAATTTTTTTCATCAACCGATCGCGAAGCAAACTGAAAATTAAAATGCACTTAATGAAGAACTTGTTCACACTGGTCGGTGTCGGTCAATGACAAAGCACAATGCATAGGATTTGAGCTTTTGCTTGGTAAAAAAATTATTGTGAATAATGAGATTTTCATAATGAGCTTTTGCAATAGCTTTTAAATTCAAATGAAATGCTGAATGGGTGCTGGTGAGGGCAGTTGATTTTCGTATTAAAGATGGTGGTTCCAGAAGGCTCCATGTCTTTTTTTTTATAATGCACTTGCACTCAATGGGATATGAATACCCTCATAATGATTTAACTTGTGCGAGCAAGGGGAGAAGGAATAGAAAGATAGGAAAGAAAGGTGATACAATGGTTTGAGATTTTAGGTGATAATTATCTCAAGGAAATTCCACGGGTGGCATCCAGTTGAAACTTGGGAAATAAATACGAATTGCAACCAAGCACTACATCCACTGTACCATTGCCACCCATGTCGTACCCATCACTAATGAAATAACTCCTTACAATTCCTACACAAAGTAAGGAGTACTAGCTTTTACCCGCGACTTTGCTAGCGTCAAATACGTCACACAAATAGCAGCGCTCGTCAAATTATTACTTTTAATAAGGAAAATATTAGATACTTTGCGTTACATTATTGTTATTTTCATAGCGATCTTTAATTGAAAAATTAAATTTATAGCCTATTTTACTCACAGATAATGGAGCTTTCTATAAGTTTAAGAATTTTTAAAACTGGTTCAGTGTTTAAGGCGTGATTGACTTACAAACAAACACCCTTACTTCCACATTTATAATCTATACACATAAATAAAAATGAAGTGTCTGTTTGTAATTTCAAAATATCAGTTTTTTCCTAAATGCGTATGAAAGTACATACGGTACTTAGAACAAAAACGCAAGTTTTAAAATTTTTGTCTGCCTGTCTGTCTGTTTGTTCCGGCTTATTTCGGAAACGGCTTAACCGATTTTGACGGGATTTTCGCTAATTTACGCTATTTGAATTACTCCTGTAGGTGGCGCTGCAGTTGCAATTTTCAAAAATTCTTATTTATTAGCCGATTTTGACGGGATTTTCACAGGCAGATAGCTGATAAGCCGAATTAACTTAAAATTACACAGTATCTATACACATAAATAAAAAGTGTAAAATATCAGCTATTTACTGAATGCATATGAAAGAATTATTATTTTCAATACATTGATGAATTTTGGCGAAACGAAGTTCGCGGGTCAGCTAGTATTAATATAAAGCATCCTCATAACTCCTAATTACTTTGAAATTATCAATTTAAAACAGTTATTAACAGTGCCACCTACAGCCAATAAATAGAACCTCTTACAAAAGCATAGCAAATGCATGTAAAATTCCATAACTTCGAATTTCGGAAAAAAAACACAATGAATTCGAAAAGATAAAGCTCTACCCCGAAAACACCTTATGCGAAGCTTTTTTTAAATGAGAAACTTTTAATATCTCTAAGTACAAAAAGCACTCAAACTTATGCTACCAGGTAAAGAAGGAAATAAGTGCTTTTACATTTCCAAATAGCTTACAGTTGAGGCGCTTTACAAGAAAGTACTAGACTTAGAATAATGGGACCTATTTCAAAAGGACTTAAAAACAAAATCCTTTATGAATTAAAAAAATAAAATCAAGCCTTACAAAATCATACTATCAGGATAAGTTGTAGATGTCAATCTGTAGAAGTACCCCTAAAGCGAAACTTAGGATTCTACTTTGTACTCCTTCGATTCTTTAAATAATTTTATCATGTGACAAGAGGACCTTACTTGACCTGAGATTTCGTAACATTGGGAGTAGTGAAAACTGTTTAGAGTGTAAGGAAGAATTAGCTTTTTCAATTATAAATTTGTATTTTCATAATGGGATCTGAAGTTTTGTTCACTTTCGCAAATAGGACCTAGATTATCGTCTGGAAACAAGAATAGTCTTGGGACTTTGGACAGACAACACATCGGCCAAGAAAGTTCGGAATGCTCTTTCCCCAATTATTCATCTTTGCTTGACAGAATAAAAATGATAGGACCCAGATGACTCCCTTGAGAGACACCAAATTTTTTTTTCTATAGACGGAGCTAATACTTTTTGATATGGACATGAACAACTCCCGATATTTCCGATCTAGGAACTATGATAGAAAAAAACTATTATTTAATGTTTAAGCTTCCAGTTCCAACGATATAATCTTGTGTGAGGCTTCAGCGAAACTCTTGCAAAGGTTAGTTGCAAAAACGGTTTATTTTCGAACAAAGTGCGATCGGTTCCGTTAAATTAGCTATTAAAAAGAATAAACAGTAGCAAAGGCAATACTTTCGAAAAGTCTTGGAATTTTTCTGGTGCCAGCAATGAATAAAAAAAACCTAGAGAAAGAGTTTTTGGGAAACGAGTAGTGAAAGGCAGAGTTTGTTCCTAGCAAGCCATCAGACCCATATCATTACATCTGGTTCGAAATTACTAGCGCGAAAGACCAGATTGAAAAGAATTACTAAACAGGACTCTTATTCTATTAAAACCATTAAAAGAGTGATCTAAATATTTTAAGGAAGCAGGTCAAGTCAACAAAATCAGTCCATTCATCCTTTCCATGAAATTAAATTAAACCCGAAAATAATAATAGTCCTGAAATAATTAAAGACGTTAACTCTTTCTTCAAAAATCGATTGAATTTTGTCTGCATACCAAAAATAACACAACACATATACATTACATACATACATAAGTATAAGCTTTTGCACGCATATTTTGTTATATACATATAAAATGAATCCTTTTGCCACGGGATGATGAAATAAAATATAAATTTCCCATGAGAACTTTGAAAGAGTTTCGTCTGATAGATACTTCCACACAAACTTGCTTATACACTCACTCTCGTGCCATCCTAACCCACATTTGTGTGTCCTTAAAGGTTTTCAAGGATTCGTCTGCCTTCTTCAATTGAACAATTAGCTCGATACATGGTATAAGACAGTCTCTCCTTAGTCATTAAATCACCGTTAAGTTGAAGAGGATATTACTTTAAGCGCAAATTTATACCAAAAATCCTTTGAGGGAAGATTGAGGAGCACACACGTTCTTTATCATTTGGGGTGGGGGGAGGGAGATGTGAATGTTATAGAATTGGGGTTCATTTATTAGTTCTGCGAAATAAATCCAAGAACTAGGGCTGGAGTTTTGCAAGTTAATCTCCGATAATGAAGGAAAAGAAATAAAAAAAAAGAGGAAAGATAAAGTGTATATCGTCCCGATCCCGAGGGTTCTAATAGATAGCAAAGAAAATGGTTTCCACGAATAAATAAATATGTGATGTGAGTAAGAGTGTGTGCTTCGCGATAAATTTTCGATTTGACCTGAATTGAAAGGGATGGATTTTTGCTTGCTTTTTTGCTGATATATCAGACGTGTCGTAAAATGTGGACAGAAAAGTTTGGGGATGACAGCATTCACTTTTGATTCAATATTCGACAGAAAGGCAGGGGAATTTTGTTTCCTATTCAAAATGTTTTCGTTCTTTGAAAATTGTGAAATCAAATATTTTCCCAGGAAGTGTACTCTTAAACAATTTTCTGAGAAAAGAAGATTAATAACGATGGGGATTTAGAGAATTATTTCATACGATTCTTAGAAATCTTTAACTATTCCAAGAGATGATTAAATGCAGAAAAGCGGTCATGGCAATGGACTGGACAGATGATTCGTAGAAGCAGATTAGCTTTTAGATAAATATGGAAACATAGAGAAGTTTAGGAAAATTACCTCATGGTTACTTATTCAACTTCTGGTGGTGTTTACAGCGTCTATTTTTATCCAACGAACATAATTCTTCTCTAAAAACAACCTGTTCTCTGGTTAGTTGCCACTGGTTACATCATGAACCTAGCTGATTGAGGTTACTTTGTAATTGTTCTTTTATTGTGTAATATTCGTCCTTACACATTAAAGGGATTTTAAATAACTTTTAAGTGGAAAAAATTGAGGAGAGTATTGCTATTTTTGAGTCTACTATCTACTTAGAATATATCATACCCTCTAGGTCTAGACCAATCGGAGAGGAAAAAAAAACTTCTTGGAAAATGAACAAATCCAATTTTACACCGATATGGTTCAAAAACAGATAATTAAGTGGCGAATATTTTTTACTCTACTAAATCTTTGTCTCTTCTTCTGTCTTTCTAACTGTTAGCTGGTCTTAGAAAGAATTAATGGTGATAAGGAAGGTTTTATATCAGTGCTGAAATCCTCTGTTGGTTGTCTGGACAAAAAGATATTCCAGGGACCAGCAAAGCCAACGAAACTTGTCAATTAAGGTACCTATTTTAACTAAGCACATCTATCTGAGTACTTCCATCGCTCCATGTTAGCTTTTGCTGAAGTAAGATGCTACTGCTAGGACAAATCTCAAAATTTCGACTAGGTGAGTCAGCTTTTACATTTCTACCTGGTAGCCACTCCTAACCACGTAGAATCGGTGATTACCATTTTGGTCACTCCATTGATTTCTGCACAGATATAATCTGTGAAATAACATTATTAGTCTTAGACTATTCCGAAGCTTTTTAACATCATGATGTTAAAACCAGACCCATGTACGTTTCATCCATGTCAAAATACATTCGAAAGATCCACTGAACTTATATAAATTCATGACACTGGCAGGTGGCGCTAATGTTGTTTTTTAAGCTATGACGATGGGTGTCAAGAAAATACTACCATGATTGTTAATCACTTTTTAAACCTTTTCCGAAATCTAGGGAAATGATTTTATTAAATCCAATGGCCAAACAGTGAGACAGTCTTGCATCATGTAGTGAAGCTACCATGTTTGGCCGTAACGCTGAGATTTGACAATTCAAATTCCGTCAGTTTTTTAAATTCTATACTTTCGTTTTTCAACGAGCACTCAGAAAACAAATCCATTACAGTCAGAGTCAAATTAATCATACTTACTCACAGCAAGTTGTTGGAGGTCTTCAGTTAACAGTAGAATTATTCAAATGCAAGGCCAACGGAAGTGATATGGAACACGATTTGCTAGCCCTCAGCAGGATAACCGAGCAACATACATACGGACTTATTGGAGGGGATTTTAATGCCCGACACCCTCTATGGTATGACACAACGGAAAATAGCGCTGGAACTACGTTGGTCAACTGGCTCGAAGAAAATCTTGAACACCACTCCTTCCACATCGTTTCTCAACCGAAGCCAACTTACCCAAAGACGCCATCCTGGCTGGATTTCTTCCTTGTATCGGCAAACTTTATTAACATCCTTTCTGAGCTACGGAACTACACCTGCAGAACCCTAACAGGAGATTCATATCACGAACCAGTCAAGCTCCCAATAACACTGAACCAACCGATATCAGTAATGGATAGAGAAGAGCCAGAGGGTTATATCAACTACAAACGTCTTGATGTCGAATGTTTTCAAAGGAAGATTGAGGAGACAATGGTCATACCGGCTGCCAACAAAAACCTTACAAACAACGAAATTGATGTTCCCATTAAAGAAATAGAACTGTCAATAAACAACGCCCTAGACGAACAAAAGAGGCCAAGAACTCCGAGAGACAGATACCAACATCTGCCGGAAGGCATTGTTCGTCTATATGACCACAGACAACGGTTGAGAAAAAGGCTTCAAAGGATCCAACAGAGGGAATGGAACACTACCAACAACAGCTACCAAGTAGTTAGAAGTGAACTGGAGTGCACACAAATCATGCTAAGGAATGCAATTCAACATTTTAACAACGACCAATTCCAGAAAAGGCTACAAAGCATCACACCAGGACCTGACGCATTCAAAAACATCAACCGAATTATTGGCAAGAGGCCACAGATGTCAGAAGAAATCACCACAAGACACGCGGATGTCAACACAACCCAGGATAAAGTTGAAGCATTTGCCGAATATTTTGAAGAAAATTTCGTGCCAAACCCACCCAACGACCCTGAATTTGTCGAGGAAGTGGAATCAACAATTGAGGAACTTCAAAAGATGGACACTCAGACAATTACTTTCAGTAATAGTAACCCTGCCAGTGATCCCGAGGGTTCTGAAATTTTCTTCAACCCTGAAGAAGTGGCTGAAATAATCCACAACGGACGTCCAAAAAAATCATCCGGACCTGACAAAATATCCAGCTACATCATAAAGAAGCTTCCCCAAGTCGTGGTGATCAACAACAGCTATTTCCCGAAAAAAATGAAATGAAAGCAAAGATTGTAGCTATTCCGAAAAAAGGATGTTCGGTGTCAGGATATCGGCCAATATCACTGCTAAACAGCACCAGCAAAATCCTCGAAGGACTCATTTTACGAAGACTTAAGTCATACAGCGACGGCAACAACATCATCCCAAATATGCTATTCGGATTCCCGGCCAAACATTCGACTCTGCATCCTCTTCTAAGGTTCCGTAGGACGTGGTCAGCACTCTCAACAACTATCAGGTGGTAGTTGGATGCTTTCTTGATATCGAGAAAGCATTTGACAGTATATGGATCAACGGTCTGATCCATAAACTTACATTACTTAATTTTCCAGCTACATTAATAAAAATAATTTATAGTTTTCTTTCTTCCAGATCCTTCTTCGTCCAAATTGAAAACAGCCAGTCAACAACCAAAGCCATCAGAGCTGGAGTAGCTCAAGGATCCAAACTAGGACCATTTCTATACAGTATATTCACTTCCGATCAGCCACAGCCCGAGAACGCGATGAATCTACTGTATGCGGATGACTCACTCACATACGCCAAATCGATGTCAGCAATTATCGCAGCCAGAAGAGTTGAAGAACACGTGAGAAGACTGTGGGACTACTACGTGAAATAGGGCGACAAAGTTAATTTAGCAAAGTCGGAGTGTTAGCTTGCTTCAGAAGACCCGTGCAACGCCAAAATACACGTCCAGCCACTACTTGCAGCAGTATCATAGTGAATCTACCAGATGGAACCCAATTGACACCCAAGCCAATTGTGAAGTACTTGGGAATCAACTTTGAGGAAAGGTTACGCTTCAACCCACACGTATCAACGCTCCTCAAAAAAGCCAATTGCGCCTTTCATCGCATTTATCAACTAATGCGAAAAAGAAATGGCCTTAATCAAAAGACGAAGTTGCTTCTATATAAGCAACTAATAAGGCCCATAGTTACATACGGTTTCCCGGTTTGGTTCACAACATCAAAGACAAGTATGAAGAAGATCGGAGTATTTGAAAGGAAAATGTTAAGGATTTTCACGGATCTTCACTTCGATCAGCGACGGAAGAAGTACCCAAGTAACAAACGACTCTACGAAGCAGCAGCGATAACACCATTGGACAAATATATGACGAAATCGGCTAGAAGGTTGGCGACAAATTTAGCCAACCATCCGAACCCTCTAGTGAGCACAATCAACAGTGAAGAACGGCATCCTGAACCACGATACCTGGACATAACTGCGCTAATGGACGAAGGAATTATCAGAATAAACGACGACGAAGCTATCCAGTTCTACGAGGAAGCAGCGTCAACTTACCACCGTGGCTAGTAGCCAATTCACCAACACATCAAAGACAACCGGATTTGAACAACCCGAGATGGACACCCCCACTTGACTATTAATATAAGTATAATTAATGACCATTTTTTTTTAAATGTATTATACAATTATCAATGTATATAGTTAGGCCCCTAATGTGCCAACAAATATTTTTAAGTATCATAAGTAAAATAGAATAAGAATCAATTGTAAATATTATATTGTTCAATAAATAATCGTTAAATCGTGCCACGCCTAAGGATCTGGGTTCGATCAGTGACTCCACCTAAGTATTTTTTTCGGTGTACCTACTGGCTCTTGTGAGGAAGTGACGCATCCTCTATGATTAAATATTGTCACGAAAAAAGTGCTTCTCTGCTAGCCGCTTAACGCGGCGGTAAAATGTAGGTTAATGACATGACTGCTCATCCAAAATCTTAGCTCTTAGGTACAGAGCAAGGTAGAAGGATTACTGTGCTGAAATCCATAATGAGGTATCATTAATTTAATAAGTAAATTAATCGCCTTATTAATAAATCAATGCTGCATCATTTCCTCCTTAATTGTTTGCACTAGATCATTAAAAATGACATTTGATTAGTCTATCCTTAAAGTCCTTTCCCAACACGCAATACCGTAAAAACCAAACAACGTCAGCATAATGGTTCCCTTTAAATTCACCTTCATGCTCGAGCTCATATAGCCAGAGTCTAATGACGTGTTACACGTGTCTGTTATATTTTATTATCTTCCAAAAGCAGTCACCTCATCCTTTAGAGAAACATCCACCCGACTTGTCGTCCTATATAAGACTGTGAGCTCCTTTGAGTCCTTTTATCTCAATTTTTTTTCTATACAAAATAATTTTTCCTGGTGCAATGCTATAAAAATAATTGTTGTCTGAGGTTTGACGCATTACAAAATGTGCAATGAACTTTAACATTTCAATTCCAATATTCTATTCCAATGAGCACATCCTTGCATCATAACAAAGTGTATTTTCAACAGTTTGCTTTTTTTTTCTCAACAAAAACAATTATCCTTAAAAAAAAATTGTTAAAGGGTTCACAATGCGCAGGATTTTCTATTTTTCTGATAGAAACATTGTTATCATGCTCTCTGCGCAGATTAGATTAAACTCCAAAATGATTTCATTGATAAGGACAACACACAAATGCTCGCTGATTTCCTTGTGAAGGATTTATAAAAGCTTCTCTTGAATATATATACAAATAAATCAAAAATATATTCATTGAAAGCTCACCAAGAACGAAGCACCACAGGTGTGTTTTTTGCTATCAGTGAAAGTTACTCAACAATTCTATCTCTCTTTCTCTCTGAGAATTCACCATACAGTGAGTCCTTGAAACAGGACGTTTTTCTATATTGTCTTGTGAAGTATGTTTTTTTTATCAAAATCAAAAGTCAGTTCTCATCGGACTTTTATCATCTTCGGTTGTGCCATCTTGAAATTCTCCAAACGCGCGGGAGTATCCTTCTTTCAGTTGTTTTCCTTTTCTTGTCCCAGGATCTGATTATATTTTAAGAATAGAAGAGCATTTTTTGTGTAGGTTAGGTTATGTATTGGGGGAAGGATATTTCATTGAAGTCATTTGTGTCTGTTATCTATATGATGTGAAGCTCAAAAAGATAACCGAATATAGTGTAATAAAAAAAAAGTCATAATAAGGACGAATATCAAAAATAATAAAAAAAAAATAAAGAATCGTCCTTCCTACGCTTTTTATTATTTTTAACACAAAATACGGATACTTTTTTTTGTGTGCTGTTGTTGCCTGCCTTGTTGTTGCTCCTTTCGCGACTTTTGTGTTTTTGTTCTCGCAATTCGAATAAAAAAAAGAAAGAAAAAATATAATCAAATTTTCCGTTGTGATAATTGAAAAATGTGCGTTGTTGTATATCCTTGCAAGGATAAGTAAAAAAAAAAGACAATTTTTGTACGTATTAAATGATGAAAATAACTTTGTCTGTCGCCTGAGGAACACCAAAAATCCGGTATATATCGCATTTCGAGAATTTATTGTCGACAACATCACCATCATCAAAAAAGGACTTTGTGGGCAGCTGAAAAGGATTATGATTTAAGAAGAGTAAGTTTTTTTTTTGATTTTTTCATTGAGTTACGCAACTTAAAATTTTATTCTCTTTAAGGATTTTCATCCTTTTTGTTTCCTTTTGTGAAGATATTATTAAGAACAGAGGTGAAAAAATTAACTTACATAATAGGTAAGGCGTTGTGTATATACGCAAAAACGTATCCCAAGGACATATCCTATACACATAAGTTATATCCTCTTCTATGCCAATATATAGTGTGTTTTTTTTTGCCTGCTCTTTTGTTGGATTCAGTTCAGTTTGAACAGATACATGCAACAACGATAGATGTACCTGTACCTGTACCATGTAGCTATGGCTTCATCGATGGCCTATTCGATAAATCCACAGGTGAATGTTCAAAAAGGGTTTCCTTTTTATAACCTGTATTTATCCTTTTGTAATAAGAAGGATTCAGAGAGAAGGTGGTTTAGTCGTTGTCGTGCTGGTGCGATGGCCCAGAAGGATTTTCCTTTCTTTTTTTATTTCGACCTAATTGATTAAATAAATTATTATATTCGGTTGGAATGGATTAGGTCATTTATGCACTTTGGGTAGAGCGAGTGAGCATAGCATCAGTATCCTTGACATTCATTATAATTGTTCCTCTGAGTATTTGTTTGGTTTGGTTTGGTGTCCTCTCGTTTTTGCTCCTTTTGAGTGTGTGTGTGTGTGTGAGTGTGTTTTTTTTTCTCTTGGCAAATGATTTGTATTCAATAGACATGGTTATAAGCTTTTGAAAAAAAAAAATTGATGCTGAGATTGGGTATTTGGATTTTTGTCGTGATGTTTATAGACATGAGATAGACGAATTTATTGAATTTTCAAATATTTGCGCTTTGCAAGGATTTTTTTTTATTCTCATGAATACTGATTTTTTTTTTTGTAAGTCATCATATGCTTATTAAAACGACCCAACATCCACAGATGCTTTTATTCACAGAGGACATTCTGAAGGACCCCAGGATGTGTTGTTTATGGAATTATTATTTATTGCGAAACCTTTTTTTTTCATAATTCTTTTCTTTGATAATTTTCATATACCAATTTGCATTATTGAATTTCTTTTTTTGCTTTATTTTAATGATACAATGTCAAAGGATATGTTTTTTTTTATATATCAAAGTGTCCTTAGCCCTGTGGGTGTATTCTCTTTTGATAACCCTTTGGTACCCTCATAAAAATTGTGCCGTAAATTATGGCTACCTATCACACACATATATACAGCACATACGGAAACACATAAAACATTATAAAGGAAAAGTGGAAGTTTTATTGCCTTAACTGTAAGTCTGGCATATTTTTTTATTATACAAGATCTGTGATAGTATAAAAAAAAGAAAAATAAAACAATTTGGTTTTAATGTCATTTTGTGTTTTTGACACTGTTTTTTTTTCTCCATTTTGTTGATGTCGTAAATGTTTTTCTGGCTTATTGGATTTTGTTCCTTCTGTTTTTTTTTCTTCATGATAAAATAATGTGTGAAAACGTGATGGTCAAATTTTCTACGAATACTTTGTTATGTATATGGAATGTGCAGAACAGAATATTTGTATATTGAAGAAGATAAATGACAATTGACAGATGACAGATAACAGGTGACAGATGACAGATGACAGATGACAGATGACAGATGACAGATGACAGATGGCAGATGACAGATGACAGATGACAGATGACAGATGACAGATGACAGATGACAGATGACAGATGACAGATGACAGATGACAGATGACAGATGACAGATGATAGATGACAGATGACAGATGACAGGTGACAGATGACAGATTAGGCAAGGAAATACGGTTTCTGTGGTGATGGCAACACAAAATGTTCATTATTCTTCGTCATCTATGTACATATTTGAACTGCCTTGTCCGACGAAACAATTTTAAAATTTTTATAAAAGTTGTGGTAATTGGATACAATTTAGTTACTCTAATAAGACTTTTGAAATCCCAATATCAAAAAACAAATCTTCGTTATTACTGTACTATTTAAATGGCGACTCTTTAGAAATTGAAGCCATTGAATTTTAAGCCATTCCACCTTTCCCTCATTTACTTTCATTTTACGAATTTTTATATTCTTTTAAAATTTTTCGTCGAAAACATCAGAGATACATCCATAATAAAATAATTCATTGTGTTTGATGCAAGTTGATGCAAGTGAAACTTTTTTTTTTGGGAGCGTGAGCATTCATAGTGCAGAAGTCAGTGGCGTAGATAAGTGGGTAACGTCACTTCTGCGTTGAAAAAAAAAATATTCTTGACCATTGTGGGTAAACTTAAAACTGAAACATATGAGGGTTACGCCAATTCTGCTCTCAATGCCTCTGTAGGATAATAGCTGTTATTTTATTTTAATTAATTTACAAATGGCTACTAAAAAGACAGAAATATATGGTATCAGTTGTCGTATTGGTATTATTCAAAAATATATTAACATGGCTCCTATTGGCAGCATTTTGGGTTTGTAAAAGATAACTGACAATTTTGACAGTAAGAAATTGAATGGGCAGAAAGTTTGACAATTTGGCAGTCGTGAAGATTCATCTTGAATGGCTATTGTTTGAGTTTATACACAACAATTCAGTAATCCAAGGGCAGAAACCGTTTTTTTTGACAGTTCTTGGAGTTGTCAATAAAAGTTCAATGAGTCCAAGCTTGTTTAATCTTTATTTTTGTGCGATAAAATACAAGTGATACAACTTTAGCACTTCGGCTTTGTATTATTTTTTTTGTCTCATGGGGAATTCCAATTATTTTCATATTTGCATATTCTACAATCTCGTCTGTGAAACACCCTTTAAACATTAAAAAAACAATGATTTTTATGATTTCATTCGGGATACATTTTAAACCTTCAATAAAAAGTTTTATATGAATTAAAGCCTGACAAAGTCATTGCAATCAGATGGAAACATCAAAACATTAAAGTTGAATCCTCTTTTATGTCCTCTTGAATTTTAGTGAAACACTTTCTCTTTTGTGTAGATGAATTGAAATTTTGTTAAAAAAAATGATTTTATTTCCTAGAAAAGCATACTGAAAAATTGATTTCTCGTATCAGAGATGCCTATTTCATTTCGAAAACTCTATTGTTTTAGAATTTATTTCGATTGAAAAATGATATAGCGCGAGGCTTAACTTTTTGAAACAAAAGTCCTTCCTTCTATGTGGGTTGGCTGGGCGTTAAATTTATGATGGATGAATGAATTCAATAATTTAAAGGCAGTTTTTTTTTTGGTTTGAAATATTAATCCGAAACAAAGGATGTGGTAATGATGATGATGATGATGACGATGACGACGGACGATGATGGTGAAGACAATAATCCAACTTAATACCACCCTAATCTCTCATGGCTTATGACTTTGAAATAATAATTCTAAACATTGCAAGCAAATTATTTCCAATAACTCCTTTTTGATTTGAATTATTGGCTTCACACACAGGCATCAGACTCATCAATCATGAACTCACACAATCAAAATCAGATGAATATTCGAGATCATTAAAACAAATTTAAAATTCATTACGAACTTCCTCTTTGGCGGCGCTGCGCCGCTCGGCGGGCGCGAAACAGAATATTAAACCATTCCCTGTGGTTCCTCAACACCACAATCATTTTCCCTCGCCAAAAAAATTATCGAAATACAAAAATCTGTGAATTAAATTCCCACAACGTGATTTCGAAGTCTACCTTCAAGAGAATCAAAGATGAAAAGAATCGCATATAAAAGTTAGTCCTGGCATCACACTCAAACACAAAAATTTCAGAAGCATCCCAGAGATCCCAGATCCGCCCCCGAACCGAACCGAAGCAATTACTTTCATGCGATATACTCCATATTAAAGTGTGTTGTGGGTAAACATAAAAATTGACAACAACAACAACAACAAGGACGACGAAAAAAGGAAAATCCACCCACATCCTACTTTTATTCTAGATTCTGGGGGGGGGATTCTGAGAATGCGGCAAATAGCCAAAAAAAAAAGGAAACAATTTTCATATTAACTTTTTTACTTGGGGGAGGATCTTCTTAATATAATGGACTATGTGCGTTGTGTGCGTGCATGCCTCTTAGCCAGGCTTATTCGAAAAAGGCGGGTAATAATGGCCGCAATAACATTTGCATACTACAACAGCTGGGCGATCGGTTTTTCTTCTTGCCACATCATCGTCCTTTTCGACATTTAATTAAGCGTCGTCATCCTTGTAGATACTCGTATTATAGCTAGTCCTTGTGTTTGTTGGTCGTCGGTAGTCGGTCGGTCGGTAGTCATCGTCAGTACTGTATCTTTTAAAATATTTTTTTTTTTTTTTTCTTCTTCGTTTCAGTTAAGAAGGGTCGGGTCGTTGGTGTTCATTTACATTTTTGTATTTTTTTTTTTTTTTTGTCAACAAAGAAATAAAAACAAAAAACAAAATTCACAGACAAACAAGTGTAAATTGAATAAAATGTCAAAGTGTACCTTTTTTGTGGGCGGGGTTGTTATCGAGTGTGTTGGACACAAACTATTAGCTCTTTGTTTGTATACATGTGTGTATGTGTCTTTTACCAAATTAATGGAAAATAAAGACCAAACAACTTTTGAACCAAAAATAAAAAAAAAAGGATACCGATTCAACTTTTGGATCCTTCAAGGAGGTGTTTATTCTGTATAACCCTTATTCAATGAAATTTCGTGAGGGGTAGGAGGGGGGTTGTACACTGACTGAATATTCCATTCAAAGTTATCCGACGAAAATTAGTTTTGTTTTCAACATCTCGCTTGCTTGGCGTTATTGATATGAAAATTGATTTTATTTTCCATCACAATTACACCCAGGCAGGGAAGGAAGCATCATCTGAAGATATAAAGATGGATAAGGATATTCATATTGTTTCATCAACAAGGCCATGCAAATGTGATGGAAGAGTCTGTATAATGAAGAAACTCTGCAATTTAATAATAAATAATTGTGAAATACAAAAAAAAAAAAATCAAAGAGAAATACAAAGGTGCTCCTCACAAGGGAGCAGTTTTGTGTTTTGTGTTGTCTTGTCTTGACTTTATTCAAATAAAGTTTATGTAAAGTTGGACGAAGCAGTCAAGTGAAAAAGGGTCTCTCGAACTGTCTGTGCCTGTTACTGCAAAAAGTAGGTAACTTAATTTGTTTGAAAATCTCTCAAGTTTTGTTTGTTTTTTGAATGAATTGGGAGCGATGATTTTTTTTAGGGGCGGAAAAGTTTAGTTCCAGGTTGATGTTGTTGAAATTAAATGATTATGATATTATTTGGACAAAATGTCTTCGCCTAAATTTTGAAAGGGAAGAATTTGGTGAATGAGGTTAATTTTTTCTCCAAAAGGATGGATGATGAGCTTAAAACAATAGCAAAAGGGGGTCGGGTGTTTGGTTTCATTTAACTGATTCTAGTAGAAATGTTTCTAAAAGGTGTTTTTACTTGCGATTATAGGTATATAAGGCAAGTTATGTATGGATTCCTGAAAAAAAAATTGAGATAACAATCACACATGACATTACGATAATGGAGAATTCGAAAAAAGTGGGTCTGGAAATTGCGTCCGTCTGTCTGTCTGTCTGTCTGTATTTTTTTTTTTTTTTTTTTTTTTATAATGCACTCGCACTCAAAGGGATATTAATACCTTTATAATGAATTAACATGTGCGAGCGAGGAAAGAGAAGGAATAGAAAGATAGGAAAGAAAGGTGGTACAGTGGTTTGAGATTTTAGGTGATAATTATCTCATGGAAATTCCACGGGTGGCATCCAGTTGAAACTTGGGAAATAAATAAAAATTGCTGCCCTCGGCTGGGTTTGAACGCACAGCTCTCAGGTTGAGCAACCAAGCACTACATCCACTGTACCATTGTCTGTTCGCGCCTCTAGAGCCTGAATGGATGGGCCGATTTGCTTTAAATTTGGTATTTAGGATTTATTTGGCCGTCCCTCGGAACATTTTTTTAATTTTTGCTCTAGGCCCAAAAATAACGGCACCTGCCATACAATCGTTAAGAAAAAAAAATTGATTTTCTCAAAAACGGCTTTAACGATTTTGATAAAACTTTCAGAATGCTATTTTTGCAAGACAATCTATCTTTTGGTTAGAAAAGATTTTTCAAAATTTGTCTAATAACGGTACCTCCCATAGAACCAGTATTTTCAAATCAAATTTTCTCGTAAACTATACATCCGATTTCAATAAAATTATGGTCACAGGAAGTCATCCTTAACTTTATTAATACATATGGCATTTCAAAATTTTGAAAAACTTTTTTTTTTGATTTTTTTATAATTTTTTCAAACAAATTTTTGGTTTTCGAAATAGGTTGAAAACGGGTATATTGATTTTTTTTAAATTATTTTTTCAAATGTAAACTACAGATTGCCATATACATATTTACTTACTCAAATAAAAATCCAAAAAAAAATTTTTGGAACCGTTTTTCAAAAATAACCTTTTAAAAAAAAACTGGTGGAACGATTTTCAATATTTTTTTTTTCCTAGATTGAAGTATAGCTTTGAAATTTTATTGCATACTTTGTTTTTCCGAGAAAACTCTTAAACTAATTTAAATAAAATGCACGACTGGGTCGCACGAACTTGCTCTAATGTGTGACAGTGGGTGTAGAAGATTGAGATTTTGATAAAAATACATTTTTCAAAATTCTTAAATAAATGCTTAAACTAATTTGAGCTGAAAAAAAGTACGCCATTTTATTTCTTGGATAAATTTGAATTTATGAGACTCAATTTATAAAAATTTGTGGAGCGGTTTTTGAGAAAAAAAGTTTTTTTTTGAAAATCTTTTTGAAAAAAAAATTCAAAAAAAATTTAGAAACGCCATTTCATAGGTATGTAGCAAATACATTTATTTATAATTTTTAGAAAAAAATTTAACAAGCAGTTTTTAAAATATTAATTTTTTTAATTTTTTTTCTTAAAAATGCTTTTAAAAATCCAAACAAATATTTTTCAAAAATATTGGTATGCAGTACAAATTAGACTAGCTACAACTATATATGTGTGAAATTTCGAAAGAATCGGTTGAGTCGTTTTCGAGATAGTGGAAAGCAAAAAAAACGGCCCTATGGAAAGTACCGTTCTTAGCCATTTTTTTAAATTTTTTTTTCAGCCATATGATTAATCGTACCTAAAAAGTTACACTGATTTTTTTAAATCGAAATCGTTAGAGCCGTTTTTGAGAAAGATAAGCTTTAACGTAACGGTTACATGGCAGGTAGCGTTATTTTTTGAGCTAAAAAAAAATTTCAATTTCCCCTCTATACAATACCTAAAAAAGTCTATATACCAAATTTGAAGCAATTCGGCAGACCCGTTTGGGCTGTAGGTCTCTATACATACAGACAGACAGACAGACAGACAGACAGACAGACATACAGACGGACAGAATTTTTAGACCATCTTTTTTCGTCTTCGCTATCATCGTAATGTTTGATTGTTATCTCAAAACTTTTTTTTTTCGACGAATGCATAACTTGCCTTATAGTACCTATAATCGCAAGTAAAAATAAAAGAATGTTCGAAATTATTTAAATTTTTTTTTAATCCATATATGCAGCCACTAAGCAAGTGCTTATCATAAGTGCAAGTTCGTGCGACCCAGTCGTGCATTTTATTTTTTAAAGGTATAGGACTATTAAAAGAAATAAAATTGACTTTATTTGGGAGATAATTTTTTGTCATTTTTATTCCAATATTGTTTTTGGCATATGGAGACCGCGGCTGGCTGGGATGTAGTTAAATCTTTAATTCCAATTTTCGATCACTCTTTGCAGTTTATTTCGGTTCATATATGGGCAATGTTTTCAATTCGTTAATTGTCTCTAGCTTATCAGTGTAACCTAGCGACCTTACAAACCCCCAAAGAAAATAGTCTAGCGATGTTAAATCGCAAGATATTGGAGGCGTTCACCAAATGTTTACTGCAACAAATCAATTGTGTGACACATGCGCTTTTCGATATGTTGCGCCATTTTATTGAAATCATAGCAAGGGGATTCAATTTAGGAACTAAAAAAATCATTGATTGTGGCTCTTTAAAGATCTCCATTGATTGGTACCCCCTGGCCGGCACCGTTTTTAAAGAAATAAGGACTAATAATTCCATCAGCCCATAAACCACACCAATCTGTCAGTTTTTCTGAAAGTAAAGGTAGAATCCAACGGCAGCAGTTTCGGTTACTGACGTAGCCATTCAACCATAAGTGATCTCTATCGCTGAACAAATTATTTGACGTAGTGTGCGATGCGTTTCACGAACAGAACCATATTTTTTCGAAATAAATCTGCACAATATGCCTGCCTTGTTCAGGCGTCAATTGAATCATGATGAAATGGCAAACCAAACTAAATATAAATCACATGTCAGATGACAAAATGGCTGTCAATGGAAAAAGTGTTTCCCAACTTAAGTTCTATGCCTATAAAAAATCACACTTTATTTCAACTGACACTCCTTGAGAATTATGATAAAAATATGAAACGTCAAATTAACTTCTCCTGTGGCTTATGTTTAAACCCTAACATCAAAATTCTCGCATGTAGGCAGTAATACTAGGTGGAAATCAGATCTTTCTACTTATTAACATTCGTCACACGATACATTAGCTGTGACCACGACTTAAAATTTTTGGACTCAGCTTTCTTGCAAAAAGGTTGACCTCTATTCCCAGAAATATTTTTTTTTTTTAAATAATGCACTCGCACTCAAAGGGATATTAATACCTTTATAATGAATTAACATGTGCGAGCGAGGAGAGAGAAGGAATAGAAAGATAGGAAAGAAAGGTGGTACAGTGGTTTGAGATTTTAGGTGATAATTATCTCACGGAAATTCCACGGGTGGCATCCAGTTGAAACTTGGGAAATAAATAAAAATTGCTGCCCTCGGCTGGATTTGAACGCACAGCTCCCAGGTTGAGCAACCAAGCACTACATCCACTGTACAATTGCCACCCGCAGATTCCCAGAAACATATTCTTAACATTATGCAGCTTACTTGATATGTTCAGTAGCGGACTTAGGCCTAGGCCCATGAGGCCCGGGCTCTTACGTTATGTGTAACCCTCAACGACCAGCATGATTAATCAGTTTTAAAAGGTCGCGAAATGAATTTGAAAAGCTATAAAAATATAATACGAAAATCGAAACTTTCCAACAAATTTGTGTTGAATCAAATATATTTTCTTCATTATAGGGGAGGGAGTACTTGAAGAAATACTAAGCTTTTTAGGACTCAAATACGCTTAATTTTTTATGAATAGAATTAATGAAAGTTTTCGGTTGCTTTATACACATATACACACATATATGTACATATACTGTTACGAATAATGGCCGCTATATCGTCTTGGACCTAGGACCGTCAAATCTAAATCCGCTACTGGATATGTTTATACCCTATTTTATAAAATTCTGTGGGTATTACTTGTACATAAAAATCTTATATGTATGAAATCAAAAAAAAAATAATTTTGGGCGTGGCTCACGACACATTTCATTTGAAACTATAAAACAATATTTTTTGCAAATAAAAGGTATAATGAATCCACAAGCCAAAATGTGTGCGTCTTTTAGTCGAAACTAAGAAGCTTGTGTATACAAAGAAATTTTTGCATTTTGGGCGTGGCTTACGCCGACTTTTCATGAAAAAATGAAAAACGTAGTTTTAAAAATTTAAGGTACTATTTATATATTCAATTTTAACCCTTTTTCCGTTCGTTATATGAAAAATATATCTCTACATATTTTTGTGTAATTTTTTTCAATACGCCCACTTTTAAGGGAGTGAATTTATAAAGTACGTTGGAAACGTACTGTAGCTCTCGCTTATGTTTTTATTATGCTTTTGATGTCGTCAAGGCTTATCACCATCAAGTGATTGTCTTGGCGCGTGCAAAGACTCCAAACTTATAAATCCGCTGTTCGAATTTGTTTTCAACAACATTTTTAAGACCACTTTATTATAGCTTTATAGCTTCTTTTATAGCGGAAGGATACTAGTTGAATCGTTATTTTTAAGATTATAGAAGCAAAGTTTAAGCATATTATCAGTTGCCTTCACTGCGGGGTCATACCAGCTATCTATTTTGCTAGCGTAAATAGAACTTGAGGTAGCTCGTGAAAAAATAGTTGAATAGTTATCAAGTCATAAGATTGCTGAGCCCAATCCAACCAACCCTCTAGTTAAAACAATAGTTGCAATCATGTCGAAATAAATAGCATCATATGGTGCCATAAACTGCACCAGAAATTCAATCTTTGTGGACATAACTTAAGCTTCGTTGAACACTTTTGGATTATATTCACTCCGATACCTGCAATATTTTGGCAAAAGTCCGAACTTCCAGCCAACTTTCAAGAACTCAGTCGTTATATATGATCGTCCAGCTTCAATTTATGAAACATAATGAATGTTTACGAACGTTGAAAGCGTGACAAATGCACAACAAAATGGCGACTCCAACTGAATATTTTGACATTTGAACTTCATTGGTAACAATTCTTAGAGCTACTGAAACTGGGAAAACTAACTGGTCACCCATTTTATCCTTAATTTGCGCGTTTATGTTTGGAACATTTGTCCAATCTTCATTAATTTTGGTACCCATTTCTAAAATTTTAATGTTATCTATTTTATTGTTCATAGTCACCATTTTATTTGAGATGTTTTGTCATTTATTCGAGAAAAAAACCATTCTAATATCAAAGAAAGTTAGGTGTACTATATTGGCCATGTAAACTGATCCTATTAGAGCAAATCCCAAGGTACAATTTTCTATAAAAACAAAAACCCTACCATTATCGCAGAGATTTTTTTTTGTGTTGAAAAAACTAAAATTGTCTTCTTAAACCGATTACTACACACACATTCCAATAGAGTCATCGTTTTCAAGATGGCAATTTTGATTTGGATTAACGATTACAATGTCTCAAATCGATACACATTTGGTTGGAAAATAAGTACCGACAGACAAAAAAAAAGGAATCTCATCTAATAAAAGAAAACGACCATAATAATCTTCCCTTCCAACAAATACAAAAGGAAAAAAATGCAAACGTCAGCTTGAAAAACACCAAAATCGTCCATCGCCCTCAGAACCAGAGAACAGTTTCGTTAATATTACACAATCAATGACACATGATCACGCTTAACTGTGGTGGAGAATGGCTTTGTCTGGATTTTTTTTTTTGCTTGAATCTCAATGTCATCCTGGTCTATGGTATGATTCGTTTAAATTTGTAGTTTGGTATCGTCGTTCTGGGAGTTATATTCATCCCATAGCCCACACGCAACACACTCACACACAAAATCCAATGACAAAGATGATAGGAGCATAAAGACATTACTGGGATATTATTTGGAAGCTTTGACAACATGAACCATCAATGGCTACCTAATAAGAAAACATTCAACATCCTGGATCCTTTCTGACTAACCAAGCGAATGCTTCATCGCATCGTCGCCGTTGCTTTCCAGAGACTTTATCATAATCAATATCAGGAGCGGATTGTTTTGTTGAAACGGGCTCACATCAAACAATTTTGATTTGTAAAGAAAATGGACAGGTTACTGCTGCAAGGATGTTAAAATGAGAGACCCTACTTATACTGTAGGTTTTGTTCTTGAGCATTAAGGACAAAAAGCTGATTTATCTGATTCCAAATTCATAGAACCAAATTAAGGGTCAAAGGCATGCTATTCATAAATACAACCCTGTACAATCATCTTTCACTATCATCGCACCCTTTGGGTATTCATGATTCCCATGGAAGACGACGATTCATCCTTTGGTTAAGTTCAACCTGGCTCTTTTTGGTATTAAGGAATTTTCAAAGGACATAGTAATTTTCCGTTATACGATGTCATTTACCATAATGTTGGTTTACTTCTTGAAAGCTCAACGTCCTAAGATGCCTGCGAGCGTTTGGTGGTTAAACACGTTTTGTCAAACAACGTTGATCCTGCAGCAGGAAGCAAAATTAAAAAAAGAAAAGCAAAGTTACTATATTTTGTGTTAAGTAACTATCCTAGGAAATAATAGTTAGACCCCAACTTTACTCTTCTACTACAATGTAGGTAGTAACGTGAAGGATGCTAGTAATAAAATAAATCACCAGATTTGTATGCTTATTGTTGATGTAGTAAAAGGATATGAAAAACAAAAGTCAAACGGGTTTCCTTGGTGCTAAGTATGTTTAGATCTTAATAATAGCTAGTTTTAAAGGGTTTTTTTGATTCTCAATTTACTGTCTGATAGATGGGTTGAGTGTTTTCTGAAAAAGCGCTCGGTTTCAAGCAATGTTTTTTTAGACTCTGTTGTTTGTTGTTTTTGTTCGAAATCTAATTTTCGATTCGGTGTGAAAAGGCTGAAAAATAGATTTTTTCAATAAATTAAATTTTGGTACCTATTTCTAATCGAATAAATTTAATTATTTTTTTTTTGACGATTGGCTGTTGAATTAAATTTTTAATGATTTGCTTATTTCAGAAAAAAAAAATTACTTTTACAATGTAAATTCTTGCGACGCGCCGTTGAAAATTGCATATTTGCATTTTTTCTTTCGCTTCCTTAGTTCAATAAAAATGCTTTACTGCTTTTGTTTTTGATCAATAAATTTCAAGAATCAATCTCATCTGAAAGAATCTGGAGTGAAGAAGGTATTTCTGAGGAATTCAGACAAAATAATAATAAAATGGTCTGAAAATTGCATTCAAAAATGTAGCGCTATTTCGTTTGTAATGTCATAATTTTGACACCCAGAAAAAGCTTACATTTTATTTAGGACAAGTAAGGAATAAAATATACACAAGACTGACTGAAAATAAAATCAGTTCGACTCTACTGCAGTAGTTCAGATTTTATACAAATGACCATACAAAACAAATGTGTCTATCCCTAAGGAACTACTACTACAAATTGATTGATGTTGGCATAGTAAGAAAAATTGGAATACGTTTTCGAAAAAAAATGAAATGGGTTGCTTCGTTTTCTCAAAGAAAGTTTAAACTAGTGATTTTTAAGTGGTTAGTAAATTTTGGTATGAATTTTTGATGCTTTTTTTCCAAAATCGTAAGCCCCGAGCCCACTATGTAACACATTAGAGCAAGTCTGTGCAGCCCAGTCGTGCACGTTATTCATTTTGATCTTGGTCCAAAAATAACCGAAAAGCTCCAAATTTTTTAATAAAAATTTCAGAGTAAAATGTTCTGAATAAAATGGGAAGTTCGGGATTTGCATTATAACTTTTTTACTTGCGATTATAGGTACTATAAGGCAAGTTATGCATTCGTAAAAAAAAAAATTTCTAACAATCAAACATGACATTACGATGATAGAGAAGTTAAAAAAAATGGGTCCAACAATTCTGTCCGACAATCCTGTCTGTCCGTCTGTCTGTATCGGCACCTACAGCCAAAACGGCTGAACCAATTTGCTTAAAACTTGGTACATAGTAATATTATGACGTCTTACAGACGCATTTTTGGAATAAGCATTCTAGCTTTAAAACTTACGGAACCTGCCATACGATTTTTTGTGAAAAATTAATTTTTCTGTGTGCAAACTTTATGTTTTGGTTGGAATAGATTTTTCCGGAAAATTCTTATAACGGTACCTCCCATAGGACCAGTATTTTGAAATCTGATTTTCTCGTAAGCCACTTGACGAATTTCGATTAATATAGAAGCCCTTTTATAAACAAAATAATGTGAATTCTTAAATTTTTCAAAAAAGTTTAATTTTTTTCTAAAAACGGTTTAATTCCTTTTTTTTTATTTTTTATTTTTCTGATAAAAACTACAAAGTGCTATTTGGCTTACTCAAAAAAACTTTGGAACATACTTTCGAAAAGTAAGAGATGTCTTACTTTGTTTTCTCAAAAAAAAAAAAACGTTTTAACTAGTGATTTTTAAGTGATCAACAAAATTTGTATCATTTTCTTCCCTTCATTTTCTCGCCAACCACAAGCTAGTGACGGTTAACAAATGCAATAAGGAATTTTTGAAATTATTTCGAATACCAAACGTTATGAAATCTTTTATATTTTGAACTCTAAGTATCCTGCTTCGACAGGTTTTATACGGTTGCTGTTATAAAAGAATCATATATCCTTCTGTACAGCTTTTTTAAGCAGTAGTTTAAAGAAGCTATTGTCACAAGTTTATCTTGAAAATGTTTTATGTATTTTATATTGATAATAATATCAATTGAAATATATTCATGTTTATTGTACATGAAGTTTTGTAAAAATTATTACAATACAACAGCAAACCACGAGCTATTGACTTTAAAGAGATCATGTTCATTGTTCGTTATTCCTTGGTTAATTAATTCTATGTCAAGTCTTACAGAAGCTTTAAAACTCTTGACTATTTTTTAAACCTTGTTAAGTTTAAGACCTGTTTTATCAAACTATAACTTTCTCCCACTCTGTACTGTGCAGGTTGGAAGACTTAATTTCAAAATGGATCAAAGAAGCTTTACTGAAAGTTCCGGTTTAAAAATGACTATAACATCCGCTCAAAGCCTTTATAAAAATACTATACAAGTACTAGCTTCCAAAATTAAAATTGTGCGAATAATTAGCCAATATAAAAGTATGACATATCGTGTTAGAACTTTAGTTTTAAGTATTCATCTGAAAAGTATTGAACAGAATGAAGGTCCCAGTTTTCTGAACAGCAACTCGTCAGCTACTTGTTTTCTTGTGAGTTTAAGTTCTCGCCTAAAATAGGCTCCAAGTTCATAAAGCTTGTGACACAGAAGCCTTGTTGAAAATGGTGTCCAAAAAAGGTCAGTTATTGCTATCAAGAAAATTTTTCAAATAGATAGTTGAGTATTGAGTATTAATTCAATTCAAAACATAAAAACTGGTCGGTGGCAAACAATTCAGACATTTTTTTTTTGTAATTACAAACTTTACTTGAACTAACAGTTTTTGTTTAAAGTCTGTTTAATTATTTTGCGGACGGAGATTGTCATTTTCAACTGTGTAGTTCCAATATTAGAACAAAATGAAGTTCGTCTAGGTATTTAATCGCACTAACCGGATCGATGTGCGGATAGATTCGCGGGATGAATACATTTTTCTTAGCCATCCTCGCTCTTGCAACTTAGTTGCTCCACTTTCCGTTAGTCTAATAGTATAGCTGGTTTCTTTGTCTATAGCTTCTTCAAAAAACAATGCCGAAACTAAATAATCTCTAAAATGTAAATTAACGACGAGAAAATAAAAAAAAAAATTGTAAAAAAAATAATAATATATTGCTTCACCAAAGAAGCAACAAGTGCCTTAAAGGAGCAACTTACTTCTATAAAACTTTTATAGAACTCGAGAGACTATAAATATTAATAACTTTCCTGAAACAACATCTAAAAAAAATTGTGGGAGTTCTTAAAGGCATTCGAACTCATATAAACCTCTTAATCGCCTCCACATAAAAATTTAATTCAAAGCAATTAGTGTTAATGCCTTTATTCCTATTACTAGCTCCATCATTCATCATTGATCACTCAAAGGCTTACAAACTCCTGAATAAAAAATAAAAAGCCATTCATCAAATTTATACGTGTAAATCATACTTTCAAAATATATATTTATATACAAACATACATATGTCGCTGTGCACATAATGTAGAGCATAGGATACTAGATTCGTATGCCGTATGCCTCCTAAGATGATTTATTGAACCTTCTGATACCAACACTTATCATAAAGGTTCTATTATCATCGCACATTAAGTCAAATACATAAAAAAGGTAGAAAGTAAAACCACAAACGTTAGCAATCCTAAATGCGCCCTTCAAAAAAATATTTATTATCTTGAATTATGGTTTTCCCGTTCACTGTGGCGTATACGTACTATTTTTTTTTCGAAGAAAAATTAATATCGCATTAGGAAATGGTTTGTAGCGTTTTATCATCGTAATTTGTTTTGTAAAATGTTTTTGCATGATAATTACTTAGAGCATTTAAGTCTTTTCATAGTTCCATATAGCGAGATAAGGTTCAGTGAACTATTCAATATTCACGCGCAGTCACACAGTCACGAAGGGGTCCGAGTCACGCTTTGCGATGATGGTTATGGATTAGGTTTGTGCCTTAAAATTTATAAAAATAACCTTTCTTTCGAAAGATTTCTGTTTTGTTTAATAAGTTTTGTGATTGACGATAGCATCCTGAATTTCAATGGACTTTTTGGAACGGAACTTTTCATTTAATTTTGTTTTACTGTAAGGAGTAGGCCACCACCACCAACCTCCTTTTCTTGCCTTAACAACATTCCGTCAATACACGAACACACAGCCGCACATAATAACTTCATTCAATATAATTTAGCACATAAAAACAAGCTTAGACAGCTATATGCGCTATGTCTATGTGAAGCGTCATATTTATTTGTGTAGGGCACTGTGTACAGTTATCGATTTTTTCTAGTCTGTTTACATTTACCCCGTATTTTTTTTTTTAATTTGTTTTGTTCAGCCAAAGGGATGAAAACATTTTGGGGCTGAGTTAAAAAAAAAGGATGGCAATTTTCACACAGGGTAAGTATATTAAAAATGCGGGGGCTTAAGTAAGGCGTTTGTTGTTTTCATTCATGCCTTATAAAGCGCAATCTTTGTTGTAATATTAAACGTAGCTATTTCTGCGGCAATAATTCGTTTAGAATTATTTTCAAAAGAAAAAAAACAACCTGAAGTATACAAATGAGTAGGCGGTTTTATTTAGTGTCTGAGAAAAGGCATAGTGGAATTTTATATTATTTTGTTGATTAAATTATTTTTATAATTATTTTGTTATTTTTTTCAGGAAAAAATAATTAAATTCCTTCTACTTTTGCTTTTGATTGTGGTTGTGGTTGTAGAAGAAATGTTAAATATTTTTTAGGAAAAGGAAAAGTAAATAGCCGAGAGGCATCTATACGATTGAGTTTTTGTGGTGAACCTTGGAGATGAGAACAACAACACACTTTTCTTTCATTTTTGGGCTGTTTTTCGTTTCCAGTTTTTTTTTCGAGAATGTGCAAATAGTAAATAAAAAGTTTGGCCTTATGAGAACTCTGCTCTTGTATGTGGAAATTTGACCCATTTCTGACCCAACCACATCTGACCTTTTGAATGTTAATTTTTAAAATTTTTAAATGCATATTTATATTTGTTTGAAATACTTTTTCTTTGAGTATCCCAAGCCTTTTTAATGTGAGGCGCCGCCGCAAGAGCTGTAAAAAGAACTTAAAACTTGTGTGGTTCCTATATGTATGTACAAGAACAAACATACATTTTTTTTTAAATGTGCCAGCATAGCTTTTTAGATTTTGGCATCTGCATGGGGATTATTTCGAGAATGCCAGTGTGCTACAAAACATTTTTCTAAGGGGAAAGAAACAGATATTTAAGGTTAGGTTGAGTTGGTTGTCACTAAATAGGCTGGCTCACTTAGGCCAGTATAAGATCCATTGTGATACCACATGAAAACACGAGCTTTTAATAAAGCAATAAAGACAATGAATGTCTATGTTCATGAGATCGCTGGGATCATGGCTTAGTGACTTAGATTTTCAACTATTCTTGTGTGTGTGCTGATATTCTGCAGGAAGGGAAGAACTTACAGCTGGCTACATCGAGTGAGCATTTTTTGTAAAATAATCTGTAAAATAAGGAAAGACATGAAGCATTTCGACGATGTTCAAGTGATGGAAATGTTTCCATAATGCTTCTCTTTGCTATCGATTTTAACGCTTTTTCTGAACTCTGTCGAGCAGGTGTAAAAAACTTTGAAAAGCAACTGCCCAGAGATGGGAGTAATACTCGAGTTTAGGGCGTATAAACGCTTTGTAAATTGTATCCAGATCATACGGGGTGAAAAACTACTTGCATCTATTAAGGAAGCCTAAGCATCTTGCAGCATTCTTGGCAATCTAAGGTAAGTCGGCATTCCAACGAAAGTTGTCACTGATACACATACCATGTACTGATAGCTTTTCGGCCTCCTCGATCCAAGTACCATTCATGGATAATAGCATAGCGAGTTTGTTTAGCTTTAACGACAAAGACAGCATTGAGTTTTCGACGCATCAAAATCCACACGATTTCTAATACACCAGTTCACAATGCTGTTTAAATAGGAGTTTAATGAGCTTATGATACGGTATCGTTTTAGTAACACGTCCGAAGGCGAAGGCCGTGAATTATCAAACGTACCTATATAAAAAGCTGAGGGTTGAGAAGTCAGCAAAACAAATAAATGGATTAGAGGTCGCGGACAAGAGATCATTTATAAAAATAAGAAAGAGAGTCGGAGACAGAACGGAGCCCTGTGGTACACCGCAGTATTTTTGTGGATATCAGACTAAAACGTCAAATACGTCTTCTTCTTCTTCTTTTACCATGCAACTGCTGCAGAAGTCATTTGAGAAAACTCCATGTCTTTTGAGGTATCTACCTATAAGGCAGTGTCCATTTATGACGCCGATTACGGAGCTAAAATAAATTCTGCTTTAAGGGAACAAGAGCAAGTAACTTTAGCATTCATTTACCCGCAGCGACAGCGCAGTATTCCACTACTTGCTGGAAGAAACAGGTGTTACGAAACCAGTTCATCAACCTTAAATTTTCTGTTTCCATTCTTATAAACTGGTTTGTCATTTCCTGAGAGATGAGTGACATTTGCAGGCAGTTATCGAGCTTTTGGAAACACAACCGAAGTGATGTGAGGGCTCCTTTTATGTCTGAGAAGATAGAGATAGTTAGGACGATTTCCTTGAGCTAAAATAGGACATCTTTGGTGTTAGAAATTTCCACTTCGAAATTACTACATTAATCCAGGAGATAGAATGTCATACCAAAGATTTGTGTCTTAGTCAGTTGAAGGTGTCAAAATAAATGCTCTGCTGACACACATAAATGTTGATCACCGGATTGTGCTGGGATTGTTACAAAGCAGTCCATCATACTGCCCTTTTTTGTCTGCCATTTTAAATGATTTGTATGGAGCAGATATTTGTATTACCAGACCACCTCAATAATTATTTGAGCAATTATTTCGGAAACTACAATGGCAACATTGTTAGCGTATGCAATCACTTTGAATTCCTCCGCTTTTTGGCCAAGTAGAAGTTCGTTGACTAGTAGTCTCTACAGAAGTGCAGATATGACTCCAACCTGATGTGTGCCTCTACCGACAGAAATACTAACATAGTACATATATGTCCCTAAGAACCAGTTGGTTATTCTAACTTCTAACATACAATTTTTTTAATCCCGGCCTTTAAGAGGGCTCCCTGAAATTACGCCATAGGAAATTACGCCCAAAAGAGTTTTGGAAAAAAAGCCCAAAAAATTTGGAAACAAATTCACAAAATATTTTTGGAAATTTCACCGAAAAAATGGAAAAAACGCCCGAAAAAACTTTGCCCTTTTTCCAAATCGAAAAGGAAAAGAACGCCAAAAAAATTAACTTTTTTTTCCAAGTAAGGAACGTTTGTTTACCTAATATGTATAAACAAATTTTACATTGATTATTGAGGCGATTATAATAAGGTAATTACATTATAATAATCGCCACAACAATCAATTTGAAAATCGCGCGATTTTTAAATTGATTATTGCGATTATTTTAATGTAATCGCGCGATATTTGAATAAATTATTGAAGCGATTATTATAATGTAATGTGTGTAAAAATCGCACGATTTTTATTTATTATTAAAACATTATTTATACTAAAAGTTGGTTTATATTAGGTAAACAAACTTTCCTTACTTGAAATAAAAAAATTAATTTTTTGGCGTTTTTTCCTTTCCAATTTGGAAAAAGGCCAAAAAGCTTGTTTTCTCTCGTTTTTTCCTTTTCGATTTGGAAAAAAGGCAAACAATTTTTTCGGGCATTTTTTCCAAAAAAAAAAAATTTGTTGGCTTTTTCCTTAATTAAAGGAAAAATCACGGAAAAAGGACATACAATTTTTGGAAATAAAGCCAAACTAATGGTAAGTGCATCAGGTTTAATCCTTGATTCCAACTTATTTTTGTTCTGAGGGCTATAGCTTTTCAATTCCTTAAAAGTAAAAAGGTTAACCCACAATAGGTCACTAGGTCTTGGTTGCTTCTGGAACCCACAATTATTTATTAAATAATTGAGCATAGGCTTGATCTTGGCGTTTATCTAATTTAAAAGTGTGTACGCTTTTGAGTTAGGGAATGCACTTAAAACTATGATACAAAGTCAATTCTTCTAGTTTTCATGATCTATTCTTGTTCCTTGATGAAAAGGGTTCCTTCGTCAAATCTTTCTACTATGACATTTTTTGTATGTTAAACTTGATCTTTATTTGGAAAATTATTGTGAATTTGATGAATATAACTCTTAAATACAATTGTGAATCGATTCCCCTATTCATTGGATTGAGTAGTTCAAACGTGGTTTTTGTTGCATACCGTAAGCCTTTCATTGTAAACAGGACTTTTTTATTTCTGTGTCCAGCACTCGTTTGTGTTTTTTAAACTTTACAGTGACTTAGCCAACTTAGTAATAAAATAACGTAGATAACTTAGATGATGCTGATTTCTAAAACGCCAGGCTTTTAGAAGATTTTTTAGTCAGCGATCAGAACAAATTGTATCTAGGTTCGAGTGAGCCCTTGAACCAAAGAGGATATATACATAGAGTCCAATCTTTCCTACGTTCCATCTTCCTCTGCTAAAATTTTCGTGGTCTCTTTCCTATTGTATTCATAGTCCGTGTGAAACAACGACAAGAAACGATGAGGTAAGTAGTAAGGTGTGAACGCACACTTGTTTAACAAAAAGAACAATTTGACAGCTGTAGCACACACACAAATGTTTAACAAAAAGAACAATATGACAGCTGTAGCTTGTAGGCAAAATCAAAACAAGGCACAAGATTGGACTCTATGTATATATCCTCTTTGCCTTGAACATTAAAAAAAGAAATATTTTGGCCGCATAAAGATCGCGTTTAACCTCACGCTCATCAAACGGATAATACGCATGCAATATCTTGACTCACCAATATACCCTTGTATGTGAGCTGGGCCTAAGGGATAGTAGACTCGTTTGAAGCACATACCCCCATGAACAAAAAGTTACTATTTTTTTTTTAAATTAAAATTCGAAACACCCTTTTCTCTCTTAAATTATAGAACTTGTAAAGTTTACAAAAATTCGTTGAAGCGATTTATTTGGATGAGGAAAATTGTTTTTGTTTACATGAGAACGCATCACCGACAAGTTCATATTTTTTTTTTTTTTTTTTTTCAAAAACCGCTGTAGTTTTTGAAGAGTTTTACTATCAAGGCTCTGTTGTTTACCCTCCTAGCCAACTGTTCAATGGAAAAAGGCTTTAATAAAAATTCATACGGAAAAAGTTCAAACAAACGAAAGGATTCGTTCTGGATTTATGGAACCATAAGGATGTATTGTTCTTCAAACTCTTCACTCAACCTTATCACATTCCTGCTAAAAATGATTTAAATAATAAAAAAAACTTTAATAAAGATTTATAGAGATAATTAAAAATAAAAAAAAGATTGAAAACATCAGCACACAACCAAACTCCTGTTTTTTTTTTATCGTCAGCATCAGAAGGATGCAGGAGCACTTTTTATTAACGTTCTTTCAAAGATAATACAAAAAAAATAAAAATGAATGCAAAAAAAACAACTTTGCTCCTTCGAACCCGGTTAGTGGGACAATCTGTTGCGTTTATGTTTTCCTTTGAAAAGGCTCCTTTGGTTTAAATGAATGCCTTTAAAAAAAAAAAGCACACCAGTTCCGCTTCCAACTTTTGTTTTTCGTTTATTTTTTCCCCGCAATATTTGAATTTCAAAGGTAAAACTCAGAGATAGGTTAGATACACAGACCAGTTTTTCTTGGAATTTTTTGTATTGGGTCAACTTGTGAAGGAACGAATGGATGAATCCCCTTGCTTTTGTGCAGTTTAATTTTCTGAGAAAAAATTTTCATACGGATGAGGGAAAATATTATATACATGATTTTAAACTTTGCTGAGATTTTATTTCTATTTTTTTCAAGCAAGGGAGGGAGAAATGAGAAGCATTTTTATATTTTAATGGAAGGATCTTATTTTAATGACTTTAAGTTTTTTTGTCGATTGATATAAATACAATGTTTAATATTTGATGAACAGTTATGTTTTGCAGGACATACCAATTGTTGGGATTCTAACGAAACACTTAAGGCACATTTAATTTGACTGTGGGGGCCAGTCAACTTTGTTAGTTCGAGTTGGTGGGGAGAAGACAAAACTGTGTATGCACAGGCACACGTGCATAAAAGGGTGTAAATAGCTTCGGGGATATGAATTTAAGTCTTATTATGGATGAAAGCATCCTAGAAGCTAATGAACTACAGGTTGTGGTCAATGGCATGGAAATCTGTTCACAGACGAGCTCATCTAGGAAGCCGAAGGGTGTTTGTGACGAATGCTGGCCACCTCCAACCGGGTATTTTCAGGCTTTTTTATGGTTTCAGCCATTTCAAAAAATCCTTCTATGCTATTCATAATTCTTTAAAATACCAACCACTAAGATAATTTAACGAAAGCAAATTGTAAGAGTACCAAAGATGTAAGCTAAACTTGGTGAATTCTTGGATGGACACCCCAATCGAACTCGGATATTGGTGCTTCATTATGACACGCTTGGACCTCAAATGGATTAAATTTTATATCAAAGTTTTGAAATTGTTTAGAATCAAGTAGGAATAAAGTGCACGACTGGGTCGTACAAACTTGCTCTAATGTGTTAAAATGGTCTTGGGTGCTTGAGATTTTGGGAAAACAGCGTTGAAAAAATCATATGAAATCTTATAAATCACTTAAAAATCAATACCTAAAACGTTTTTTGGAGAAAATAAAGTAAGCCATCAGGTTTCTTTTACGTTTTTGAATTTTGACGAAAATTTTTTTCAAAATCGTTGGAGCAGTTTTTTCAAAAAACAGTTTTTTTTGAAAAACTTTTCGAAAATATATTCCAATTTTTTTTTGAGTATGCCAACTTCTAGTACTTTGTAGTTTTTATCAGAAAAATAAAATTAAAAAAATATAGATTAAGACGTTTTTGGAAAAAACGAAAATTTAAAAAAAAAATTTTAAAAAACTCAAAAAAACTTTTTTTGAAAAATTTAAGAATTTATATTATTTCTTTTATAAAAGGGCTTCTACATTAAAAATTTCATCGAAATCCGTCAAGTGGCTTACGAGAAAATCGGATTTCAAAAAACCGGTCCTATGGGAGGTACCGTTATAAGACTTTTCCTGATAAATCTATTCCAACCAAAACATAAAGTTTGCACAGAAAACATCACTCAGAAAGTTTTATCCAAATCGTAGGAGCCGTTTTTGAGAAAATTTAATTTTTCACAAAAAATCGTATGGCAGGTACCGTTAGTTTTGGAGCTAGGATGCTAATTCCAAAAACCCCTCTGTAGGACTTCATAATAATACTTTGTACCAAATTTGAAGTAAATCGGTCCAGCCGTTTAGGCTGTAGGTAACTATACAGACAGACAGCCCAAGTAACATGGTTGGAGCTGCTAGTAATTAAAATGTTCCTAAACAGCTCTTAAAGTGGAAGATGCCAAGCTCATGCTCCATTTCAAAGATATTTGCAGCTCTTGGGTTTTTTGTTTTAAATCTGTCTCTATATTGCAGTTTAAGAACAATTCTTAGCTCTATTACTTTAAAAAGCCTTTAGCTTTATAAAAATACTCTTTAACTTCGTTTATAATGGCTGTATTAGAGCTCAGCCGGTATTGTCTTCTTGTGCTTTAGATAAGCTTTTTAGAAGTACGAAGAGTCACTTTAGAGCTTAAATAGATCTGTTTGTGGTTAAGACAATCACAATCTCAATACAAAAATGTATTGCTATTATAAAACTGTTCTAAATTTTAAATAGAGCACTTTTGTGCTACCGCCATAATAGAGGAAGAGAGAGAGAGAGAGATTATAGTTGTTCACTTGTAGTATGAAAATGTTTGCCAAACGAATGAGTCGCTTCGTTTACCAACTTTGTTGTGTTTTTTTTTTTTATTTGTTAAAATACGCCTTGTTCATAAAAAAAAGACTCACAAACAATATAACATATTGGGAAAGTGTTTGTGGGGAATAGCTAGACTGTAGACAAATAAAACTGAAAACAAAATCAATCAGTATGGAAGAAGTTAGTGAACCTGCGGCACTTTCACAGACCAAGATAGAATAAGTTTTAATGGCTCTTTTAAGAAAATAAACTGTTAACTGAATATTGAATATGTTAAAAATTATGAAATTTTGTTAATAAATGTTTGAAATTTTTACTGAAGTGTTTTGAATTTTTTATGAAAAAAATAAAATACATAAATAATTTAATTTTCGTCTGATTGCTGTGCGTAAAGAGTTCACCTATTATAGAGCTGATTTAAAGCACTATTATACATTTACTAGTTCTTAAAAAGTTCGATAAGTGTCTGTTTTTTTTATTCAAATCAACTGGCACAATCGAATCCCTATTTAGAGCTTGTTTAAAACTTAGTAAAAACATCAGCCTTTTCAAGAATGTGGCATACATACTGTTTTCTTGTGTTTGTGTTATGAGCTTCATACGCGCTCCAAAAGAGTTCGTTGAGATAAGTACATTTGAAGATATTTTGTCACCAGATAATTTGTGTAGGTAAACAGGGTGTCATATCAAAAATTATAAAAATGACAAGTAACATTTTTTTTGTTGCACTTAACACTACCAAAACTTTTCTAAGATATTAAAGTTAAAACCTCAACATTTTAAGGATTAAAATTTTTTTTTTAAACTAATTAATAAGATATTTGAATTTCCCTATAATAATAATCATTTTAACTATATGCCTGTAAGACTTAAGGTCTTTTGAATGCAAATGAGAAGGAATAGAAAGATAGGAAATAATTTTTGTTGGTACAACAGATTGAGAACTAGGTGGTATTTATCTCACGAAAATCCAACGGGTGGGGTCCAGTTGAAGCTAAGGGAATATTGTAAAATTGCCGCCCAAGCTGGGGCTCGAACCCACAACGGTAAATTAGTAAAGAAGCACTTATTGTACCCAAACGTTCCAAAAAAAAAAAAATTGGACTTCATATTCATTCATGTCACTTTTTGACTGTTAATGTCCTTCTTAGTTTTGTACTTGTCAGTAATGAATAGAAAGATTAAAAAATATTTTTATTAAGTTCCACGAGACTAGGCTCAAAGTGAAGAATTTGAAAAGAAGTGACAGGAATTACCCCTATAGTACCTACTATACTTTATTAGTAATCCTTCGCAGTCTAGGCGTACTCAGGTTATATACGTGTTTTCGCTCAAAATGTATGGACAAACTGTAGGTATATGAAAAGAAATTTTAACACCGCTAGAAAAATTAACAAATTAACAATTTGACCACAATGTTATAACTTATAAGCATATATGCATCCCATTTTATTACATATCCATATCCGTTTCCAGAAAAGTATGTCTTCATATTTGTACGCAAAATATTTTACAAACGCAAAACTTAAATGAAGTAAATATTAATAATTCAAACGCTTTGTTTACAGTATAGGACACCCTGTATTTTTTAAATCTGTCATATCGACTTGACATTTAAATATAGGTTCTCTTAGCTCTAGTGCAACAATACTTGGGTCTCACGCCAATATAAGGGCTCGATAGAGTATGAAAAATTTGCTTCAAAAATGGTGACTATTAAAAAGAAAAAACAATGCAAATAAGAAATATTTATACAAATTATTTGCTGAAAATCTCTATCTTCAAAATAAAACTTTACTAAACGTTCTTGACACTGAGTAAAACATTTATTTTAGTCTTTTCGACGTGATTTGTTAAAAAAATTTGTTTTTTAAATAAATAAAACTAAAAAATTATGCTATTTGATAACTTAATATTGATTATTTTGCTGGCGCATTGTAGTTTTTCCAGGTAACGTGTTAACATTTGTGAAAAATTTTAAATCGCACTAAGAATCCACTAGAAGTTGATCGTGGTTATTTATTTTTATTAATATCAAAATTGTTATCATATTCTTTTAGATATTACTGCAGGCATCGTTTTTTTTTTTGTTCTTGCCAATAATAATAATTATTGATGGTATGCGAACATAAAATTACAAACACAAATAAAATCTCGTTCAAATACAATATTGACAGACTTTTTTTTTACAAATACGTATTATATCTATAATATGTTACTAACACTTAAGCAAATCGTTTTTATATTTCGACTTCTCAGCGAAAAGCCTTATAATTGACTTTTGATAATGTTTAATAGAGCTAAAAGTGCTCTAAATAAAAATGTAAATGTCATTTTGTTTCTATTGTAGAATATGCAGGTGTTCATGCATCATGTTTGGAGCCCAAATCGTGCTTTCTTTTACTGAAAAAGAAGCTTTTAATTAGCAGTAAAGTGACAACAGCACTTACACTAATGCTATTGCCCACTACAACCGCTATGCAAGAACTAAAATGGAGCTCATATTAGCTCCCAAAGTCGAAAAAAATGCTCTAAATAAGGCTAACTACAGCTTTATTGGCGCTTATAAGGCTAAGTGAATTTAATATAGCCAAATAATGTAGCTTTTTAAGCGCTGATAGAGCTAAGAACGAACTGGAATTGTTACTTGGGAGACACACGGACAGACAGACAGACAGACAGACAGAATTGTCGGACCCACTTTTTTCGACTTCTCTATCATCGTAATGTCATGTTTGATTGTTAGAATTTTTTTTTTTTTTTACGAATGCATATCTTGCCTTATAGTACCTATAATCGCAAGTAAAAAATCAACATGTCAACGTAGTCTAGACTTTAAGGACTCATTGTCTGGGGTACAGAAATATATAAAGGGTACATTTTGTTCCGAAAGAAATACTGTTCCCGAAGGATATAAACTTGAGTCCGGTATGAGTATCAACCTGGCCCCCTGCAACGACGCATGGGTACTTGTTTGCTAAACTGAAAAAGTCTGTGAAGAAGCTTGGATCTAAGCTTAAATGTTTTTTTTTTGTTTTAATACCCATAACCCATAGCATGATAAGCACACAGTGCGAGCGTTTTTTTAGATTATGCTTTAATGATAGACTCTAATGAAAGCAGACAGACTGTCATGTAGCTGTTTTAATATTGTGCTTGAAAATGTCATACGGAACACCCATGCCAGCTCATCGGGCACAATCTTTAATAAATCGACACAATTACTTGGGTTCGCGGACGACATTGATGTGATAGGAAGAACAAAAGCGAGCAGTAACCGGAGCCTTCACTACCATGGAGTCAGCAGCTAGCAGAATGGGACTGAAAATAAACGAGGACAAGACGAAGTATAAGCTTTCATCATCAACAAAAGTCCAATCCCACCACCGACTTGGTCAGAACGTGGCCATTGATAGGTATAACTTCGAGGTAATCAGTGAATTTGTCTACCTGGGTAATGCTGTGAATCCAGGCAACAACATCAGCGCTGAAATCAAACGCAGACTAACTCTTGCTAATCGCTGTTTCTTGGGGCTGAATAATCAATTGAGTAATAAAGCCATATCGAGAAGAACCAAGGAGACACTATATAGAACACTCATCATCCCGGTCCTCCTATATGGTGCAGAAGCATGGACTCTCTCCCAACCGGATGAAAAGTCACTTTGAGTCTTCGAGAGAAAAGGTCTGCGTAAACCGAGAAGACAACATTTGGTGAAGAAGATAAAACGACGAACTATACGTTGCTGTACAGCGACATTAGCTTAGCCAGAAAAATTGGAATTCAACGACTAAGATAGCTGGGCCATATAGAGCGAATGGAAATCGACGCTCCAGCTCGTCCAAATCAGACTTCATCGTCGATTGAGAGACCAGGTAGAGGGAGACTGCCGACAACTTGGAGTGCGAAATTGGAGACGGCAGGCTAGAGATAGAGCCGGCAGGAAGGGCATACTAAGCAAGGCCTAGAAGCACCACGCTTTTGTGGAGCCAACATAAGTAAGTAAGCTGTAACGATAGAAGAGAGCATTGAATTTTGTGAAGCATTATTTTGCCCACGGTTGATAACTCCCTTTTGGACCGTTCTGTTGAGATCGAAACTTAAGGAGCAAGGAACAAGGCTGTTAATCTGAAAACTTATTAGAAAATTTGAGTGTACCGTCATTGACAAATCAATAAAGTGGACTAGAAGTCTTTGATAAGAGATCGTTCATTAAGATGAGAAAGAGAGTCGGAGACAAAACGGAACCTTGTGGAACACCAGAATTTATTTTATGAATACTATACCGGAGACTGTTCAAGAAACTCGAATGGAAAAGTCCGAAAAGTAATATCTAATCTATCGAAGAAAGGAAATCATCGATGCCAAATACATAGTGTTTGATGTTTTCCTCGTTGTTCAGAGCGTACACAGCCATGGGATGGAGGTGCCGGCGATCGGGATGCTTTGTTGGCTTGAAATCAAATGTTTCCATTCAAATTAGAGGAACACCCGAAGAACACAAAGGAATCATAGTTTTAAGCATGCCATAAAAGATTGGAACGGTATGTAAAAGCATTTTAAAGATTTTAAATGTGAAATCGCCTGAGGCTAAAAAGGAAATTGTTTATTGCTGTAAATTTTAAATACGATTAACAATTTTAATTTACTCCAAATCATCGTATTTTAATGTAGACTAATAATTCAAACATCCAAGTGCCAAAAAAAAAAGTCCAAGAAGCCCAAACAGAATTTATTGAATAAAATTGATTACCTCTAATTAACCGGAACCCTACGAACAGAGTCGATAAAGAATTAATTTTTTGTTCTGAATTTAATTCCAATTAGTTCCATTTTCTGTTTAACCAAAAAAAAAAAAGCAGCTAATGAGTAGTGAAGAAAAGGAACTGTTTGCCATACGAAATAATTTAATAGACTGCTGTCACTTTTGGGTTTAACTCAGAATAAAAAGGAAAACCCTTTTTTTTTTGTTATATAATCCTTTGTTGGTAATTACTGTCCTACGTAGAAATAGGGATCAGTTCCTTTATTTTTCATCTTTATCATCCCTGATTATGCTTCGCTAAATGATTTAGAAAAAAACACACTTCTTTAACTCAGAGTATCCTTGAAAAAGGAACTGCTTGAAAAAGAATTAAAAAAAAAACTCCGTCCTTTCGAAAAGCTTTGATTTGTTAGAATGGTTAGAGCTTATCAAAAAAAAAAAAAAGACATCTTAAAATATTTATCACGACTAAGGATCTCATGAACAATTAAAAGAGTTAGCAAACTGTCAAGCATTGGAAAGGATGAAAGGGTTTTTGTGTTGGTTTAGAAAAAAATTCCCTTTAAAAAGATAATCAGCTGTTCTTTGACAAATTAGGTAGGAGGAAAATTAGGTTGTTGGGGTAAAGAATAACACAAATGAAGTCGTTAATACAACTCTATTAAAATCAGTCGAGTGGTTTCCAAGAATTATCCTTATATTGTCATCTTATGTTCTTGTCAACATTTAAAAGGAAAACCCTTCCTAGAAATGTCTTTCTTTAAACATAATATTCACTATGTACGAGTATCACCATCCAACGACGTCATCATAAATTCAACATACAGAAATCCTGATCCGGAAAAAAAGAAAAACGGAAGCAAAAAATTGTGAAAAAATTCATTTCTTTCCGTCACATTAACTTTGAACGCACATTTATTCTGTCTGCCAGTATAGTTTGCTGATGCAAGAGAGGAAACAAGAAGCTTCAGCAAATTGCATAAATTTCCTTGCTCCTTGAATACGGAAATTAGAATTTTCAACGGAAGTGCAACCTATTGCTACGTTTTTGTCAGTAATCGAAATGTGAATGGTTTCCTGTTGGCTTAATGAAATCATCCATCTTGTGGTTGTTATAAGTTGGGGGTGAGGTTCTGTCTGATTTTTTCAAGGACCTTGGATTGTTTTGTATATTTTACTATGTTTTTTTTGTATTCCATTTTTGAAGCCAAGTCATTATAAATGCAAGAATTCATCGTTATATACCTGTAAGCGGTTTTCTTTTTTTCTTACTTTCTTACATTATAATTTGTTTACTCAATTAAAGAGTGAAAAAGTGGATCGAAAAAAGGGACGAGACAAGGAGCAAAACATGTTGTTGTTTTTTTATTTTGTAATATTTTCAACACAAACAGGACGGGAGTCCTTTGAGTTAAGTATAATTGAAGGCCATCCTTGCTCAGCACCCAACTTGTTGCATCCGGTTTTTCTACCTCCTGTTTTCATTTTTTTTTTTGCAATCCTTGAAAAGGAACAAAAATTGAAATTGTAAACATGTTTTTTTTTTTTTTGCTCCTGACACCGAGAGCCTGTCGTGGGCTGGCTATCAAGATGAAATAAAAATTAATTAACCAGCACTAAGAAGATTGTGTTGTTAAACCAGACAGCTAAGCTTTATTATACCTTATACCTGTCTTAAAATAGCAGTACCTACATCGTTAAGCTTTCAGTTACAAGTACCAATTTATGTTAAGAATCCTTTTAAAAATACATGGCATTTTAATTTCCCACCTTTCGCGTTTGAATATGAATATATGATATTATTATTATTCGTCTTGATGGATGGATGGGATATAATGTTACACATAAAACCATAATCCTGTTTTGAAGGAACTTTTATATAATCCCGACAGCATCATAAAAGTAAATTCGCTTTCGAAGGATTTTAAAGGTGGTGTATGGTTTACTACATGTAATAATGTAATGTGTTGGTTCATCCCTTTCCTTAACAGATTATGTTGGTGAAAAAAAAATGCATCAATGTATAAAATGTTTGAAGGAGAGTTTTAAGAGTTTTTTCATGTTGAAAAAAATATAACGGCACGGCATCCTTTAAATTATAATTTAATATCACATGTGTTTATGATTTTAATAAGTCTCCAGGTGATGATTTTCATTAATGTCATATCAAAATATAATTTTTAATTTTCATTTAATGTAGGCAGAATGTCCTTGGTGACAGGATAATGAAACCTAACTTGAGGCTTTCTAAGGGAATCCTTACATGAAAAAGAAATTTTTTTTTTTTTTTTTTTTTTACATTCATGATTTTTCAGATCTGGAATGTTAGAAGCGTTATCTGTATGATGAAGGATTCAGCCACCTAGTACTATAATGTTGTCACTTGCTCATACGCAAAATATCAATTAGTCAAGTGTTGGTTAAAATTTTGAGGCTCCAAGCTAAGAAAGTGGTGAGCCCCTTCCGCGCTATAGTTGAAGATTCAAAGGTTCTAAAAACACGCCTTAGTGTTAAAAGTTGAATTTGTAGAAGTTTAATCTGGTATTCGTAAGGTGGAACTTTGTAAGGATCTGTCAAGGAGAGAACAGGGCCCTTAAGCAAAGCTAGAATTGAATGTGGATATTGAAATTTCTTCGTCCAACTTTTAACAAATCCTTACAAAGTATTAGTTAAAAAAAAAAGAAAACTGATAAGCTCAGTGCAACCTAAGTCAGGGCTTATACAATCTGCCATGTTTTTGAAACCAAGAACTCGGTGCTTATTTTGTGGAGACATTTTCTACAAATTCATATGTAATATCCTTTTCCATGCAAGGTCCTGCAAGGGTCATTGTCTGCGTTTTTCCACAAACAGGTTTGAACCATTCTTGCTGTACCAAATAAGAAAATAGTAATCGAATCAGTGAATGCTAGGATTTCAGTAGAACGAAGGCAAGATATTCCATCATTGATATAAGGGAGTATAAAAAGAATGGGACCTAGATGACTTTCTTGTGGGACTCTTGATTACGAATACGAGTTTGTGGTATTAGTTGGAAAATATTTATCTTTTTTCGTTCCATTGGAGTTCAAAGGAGATTGGTGGGTGAACAGATTGGGTGAGCTACTAAACTCTATAGCAATTATAGAACAAAGGACTTAACTGATTCATGTGGGAATAGCAGGAGTTTCTACAGACTCACAACTAGATAGTGGTTTATATAGCGGATTAACATCGAAAATGCGTTGGACTGCATTAATTCACACCAAGATAGCAAAATACTCCAAACAACCAATTTTAAACCTGGAAGGAAGTAGATCTCATCAACTCTGGAATCCAAAGTTGAAAATTATGGAAAATTAATTTTTACTTGCGATTATAGGTACTATAAGGCAAGTTATGCATTCGTAAAAAAAAAAATTCTAACAATCAAACATGGCATTACGTTGATAGAGAAGTCGAAAAAAGTGGGTCCGACAATTTCGTCTGCCTGCCTGTCTGTTTGTCTGTCTGTCTGTATCATCATTTTAATTTTTTCCAAAGACGTTTCAATCTTTTTTTTTAATTTCACTATTCTGATAAAAACTTTAAAGTGCTAGAAGTTGGCATACTCAAAAAATATTTGGAATATATTTTCGAAAAGTTTTTCAAACAACTATTTTTTTGTCGAACGATTTTGAAAAAAAATTTCTTAAAATTTCACACATTAGAGCAAGTTCGTCCGACTCAGTCATGCACTTTATTTTTATAAGAAAGCAAGCATACCAGTGTTAACCTCACAATACCAACGAAACATATTGGTGTTGTAGAAAATTGTTTTAATTTATATACGATCGACAGGAATTTGGTCAAATGTTTCGCTTATGTATGTAAAATGGTGGTTATTGGTTTTAACTTCGCTTAAATTAAACATGGCTGTTGGTAGGGGTCTGGTTCAAAATCCTGAAAACCAAAATCCCGAAAGTTCAAAATCCCGAAAAAATCCCGAACAGCAATCAATACTGAAAAATCGGGTTAGTGATGCTTGGTTTAATAGCATAATCCCAAAAAGGAAATCCCCAAAGACAAATTCCACAGGAGAAACCCAGGCAAATTAAAATCCCAAAGAGAAAATCCGAACTTAAGTTAACGTTAAAAAAATATGTTGGGGATGATTGGAAATTTTGGATAGTGGGTAAAGAGATTATTTATTGGGGATTTTGTCGTTTGAGATTTTGTAGTGTTTGCTTAAATTTTTTTGGGGAATTCGTCCGATTGAGAAATTGTTTTTTGTTCTCGTTACAAATCAAGAAATTCGTGATCTGAAATACATCCAGTTGTCTGACAGGCGCCTGTGTCAACAGTTTTCTTAGTCAGCAGTTCTTGGGTGGCCCGCTTCGCGGGATCTAGGGATTTTAACTAACTTTTTCGGGGACACACCCGCTCACGCAACTTCGTCGCTCCGCTAAGGGTATGTATAGTCGTCTGACAGGCGCCTGTGTCAACAGTTTTCTTTGTCAGCAGTACCTGTGTAGCTTTCGATCATTCGGGATTTTGAACATTCTGGTTTTTTTATTTTTCGGGATTTTGAACTTTCGGGAATTTGGTTTTCGGGATTTTGAACGGATCCCCGGTCGGTAATTTCAAGGATATTATGATATATTGCGGGTAGCATAAGCGGCTTGACAGATTTCCTTTAAGCGTCAGTTCTTGCAGTTTAAAGAAAAACGGTTTCGAGATTTTTTCATTTCGTTAAGCTCGGCTCAAACTGTTAAATTTCAAGTATAAGCTAGGCAATATATGTATTTACTGTTTTCCAACAGTATTCCAGATCAAAAAATTTTTAACTATTGCTCCCATTTCCCATATAATACAATATTTAAGTATATAATTCCTCAGAAATGACTGAAACGATTTTGTTCCAACGTAACAACATATTAGAAATTCCTCCAAGAAAACTTCATTTAAGTTGATAAGCAAATCACATGTGCAAAAATTTTGAATTTTGGAGCTGTTTTTCATGAGTAGTTGCTTTTTTGTATTTTTATGTATTTAAAGCTGTATAGTTCGGACAAGTTTGTATTTTAAATTCTTCTCATGTATTTTGCCTTTACAATATTATAGCCATAAATTTCCTGAAAAAATACTCCAATGATTTATATATTAAACTGAAACAAAATTTAACGAATTCAACTTAAACTGTCATTTTTAAAAGATGGCACTGAGTTCTAAATGTTTGTATATAACTAGGCCTAATGGACATTGAACTGCAAGAGAAAACTGGATGTTTAAGTAGGTATTTATTAGATTCAAACACTGACAATAACTTTTTACTTGCGATTATAGGTCCTTCTAGGCAAGTTATGGATATTACGATGATGGAGAAGTCGAAAAAAATGGGTCTAGAAATTCTGTCCGTTCGTCTGTCTGTTCGCACCCTAGAGCATGAACGGATTTGCTTCAAATCTGGTATTTAGCATTTATTTGGACGTCCGGACGCGTCCCTCGGAAAATATTTTTAATTTTTACTCTAGACCTAAAAACATAACGGCACAATCTTGAAAAAGAAATTTGATTTTCTCGAAAACGGCTTTAACGATTTTGATATAACTTTCATAATGCTATTTTCATAGGACAATCCATGTTTTGTTTAGAAAAGATTTTGCGGAATTTGTCCAATAACGGTACATTTTATCAAAACTGTATTTTCAAATCAAGTTCTCTAGTAAACTACATATCCGATTTCAATAAAGTTGAAACACTGGGTAGGGCATTTCAAAATTCTGAAAAACTTTTTTTTTATTTTTAATGATTTTTTTTTAAACAAAATTTGGTTTTCGAAATATGTTGAGATCTAGTATACTCGAAAAAATTTCAAAATATTTTTTCGAAAAGTTTATTAAAAATAATCTTTTGAAAAAAAAACTGCTCAAACGATTGTCAATAATTTTTTCTTAGATAGATATCAAGCTATGAAATATTTTTGAATACCTAGTTTTCCAAGAAAACTCTTAAACTCTTTTTTTTTCAAAATACATACCGATTATCTAGCATAAGAGCAGGTTCGTGCCACAGAGTAGTAGAGTAAGTGCGAAAAATATGGCCCACTTTCAACATTTTCTTAAATATAACCACACATTTAAGTCTAATTCATTTATGGTTTTTCGTAAACATTCTTACAAATTATTTTTACTTCAGTCATTAGAAACTATAATTGAAAAAAAAAACAAACATAACAAAAAGTTAATTACAAAAAAATAAACTAACTTCATTCCACAACTTAAAAAAAAACTACTGGTAATATGGCCCACTTAGTTTCAAATATGGACCAGGGTGCTACATATTTGAAACAATGATTATTTAATATTTTGTGATTGTAAGACATGCAGAATTCACATATAAAATATTGTTTTTTATTGCTAGCCATGTGATTCCAAAAACTAGCCATGTGATTCCAAAAACTGTATAAACCATGTTTCAAATATGGCCCACTGGTTTATATCAAAACCTGGAATGAGCCAATTTCTTTTTTTTTCAATTTTTAACAAACTCGATTAATTGCAATCAAATTTTTAATTTCACATTTGATAACATAAAATATAACACTTTGTACATCACGCAAAAACTTATTTTATGTCCAAAAATTTTTATACAAAAATCCTTAAGTAAACTCACCCAAAAATTATAACGAACACGAATAAAATTATTAATATGCCATCACTCCCAACAGAAATCAACTGCTATCTCCAAAACACAATGATGCAATGCCAGTTTGAATGTGTTTGATTTGAACGGTTAGTTCAGTGACTAGTATGTTTTATTCATAAAATATTAGAGTGGGCCATATTACCAACCTGGGCCATATTTGCGACACTTATTCTACATTTTATTTTTAATATGAGAAATGTCTCATCTCAAATACAATAATAACAATTGAATTTAATTTGTCCAAAGAAAACCCCAAAAACAGAGATTATCACAAAAAAGAGGTCATAGACATCAATTTCCAAAACATTGGACACACATCTTAGCTATTATCTTGAATCTTAGTAAATTAATTCAAAAATCCTGGTAGTAACAACTTTCACATTACCCAACCGAGCGACCGACCGACCTACCCTCACAAAGATTAAGTGACCATAAATCTATTTTATGACTCCGAATGTCAAGCTTAGTAATAACTCCCCTGTATTGGGGTCGTTAAAACTTGGCACATCAAAAAAACCAAACCAGTCGGTGGTGATTAGAATAGCAAATTGAAGATAATCTGCTCCGCATTCCGTTTTGTAAATTTGATAATAAATATTCTAGTCCAGAGCCTCTTCCCCTCAACATCATCATCCCTTATCAAAATTAATATCACAATATTCCCTGGAAGTAATCAAAACAGGAATCAAGTCTTCGTGAGTTCAGGGAGGGGAGAGGTATATTGAGGTGACAACCATGATAGACGCCCTATACGACAATATGAAGGAAAGATGGAGCAATTTGATTGCGTGATGTTACGTCTTACGTGTACAGTCGTAGTACAGATTTACAATATTCAACCCTCCTCTCCACTGATAGGAGTGCAGAGGGGGCAATATTGAAACATTTATTGTGTGAACATGTGGGGTTGGAAACGACACGACGATGGCAGGGTATTTCCTGTGCGCCACATAAATTGCGGTGCTAAAATCTATAATTTTATTGCCAGGACCTCTAACACACTCGAGTAAAGTGATAGATACATTTTTACGACTTCATTACGATTGATTATAATTTTTTTTTTTTTGTATCTGAAGAATAATTCATGTTTTGTTTCCTTCTTTCTTTTCCAGGATCAATTACCAATGCAAATCAGCAATGAAATTGTTGATGACATGGCCATGGAGGTGCCGTCGCTCTGTAGCTGGGAAATGTTTTCTAATATATTTAGCTTGGATTTTCAAATTAATTGTCTTCAGCATACGAGTTGAGAATGTTGGAGCCTTGAAGGATTTTGTTCGTATTGCAGATGGTAGTTCAGTGGGCAGGGTAAGACAATTTTTTTTTTCTTTACCAACACATTTCACATAAATGTATGATTTTTTTTTTGTAAAACAGGATGACATTGAACAATCGCTGGTAACAATACATGATATTTCAACGGAAAATCTCGGGACACTTTGCATATCAACACTATTCCGACCTCTGCAAGTGCCCTTGAACTCGGAACGATATGAGAGCTCAAGACAGAAAGCAGATTTGGCAGCTTCCATTTTGCAAGAAGTTGGAATTATACGCCATGGAGGTAAGATAAATATGTGCGATGTCGCATGAAGAAGGTGTCGCAGTTAGTTGATTTGATATTCATGTCTTCTCTAAATGGAATCGTGTCAGCAAGAACATTTGCAGGCTCTTATCCCGTTTTTTTGTGTGTGATTTCTACGACTGTTCTGAATATTTTTTTTTTTATAGAGCGTAGAAAATGTATCTGCTAAGTAGATTTCTGTAAAATGATTTTATACGGAGCAGGGGAGCCTGTGAAGAGCACATTAGTGTAACATGTACCTACATATTGAGTAAATGCGCGTGATTTATGGTATGGAATATTATTGTATTTGCACATGAAAGGTTTTTTTTTTTTGTATCCTTATGAGAAAATCTCTGTGGGGGGAGGGGGAAGGTTATTACATTGAAGACATGAAATTTCATAATGCCATGTGAAATAGCCTTGTTTGACTTGAATAATTGAAAAGTGTTAGAAGGGGATTTGTAAAGTGAATATTTTTTTAAAATCGGAGTTTTTTTTAAGGAATTTAAATTTCTGTTTAATACTCCCTCTATCCCTTATTTTTGAAGAAATTGTTAAAGTCAAAAATAAATACGATAAATCTTGACGACTAGCTAAGTCATGAAAAACTATTGAAGGAGTTTCAAAAAGAATTTGCAACTTTTGCCAATTTTGGGTGATTTTGAAAATTCTCTTTTCATTCTAGGAAACTTTAAAAATCTGTTGTTTTCGATCTTACATTTTTTAAAAGCGACAGTACATATTCTAGTGTTTAAAAATGATTAAGTGAGATTATAGTATATTTGTATTGCGTTGATTCACTCTCAGCAGAGCAAACAAATTATTCTTTTCCGAAAAGATTTATTAAGCATTTTCTCTACTTGTGCCAACTTTTCCCCAAAAAAATTCAGAAGAAGAATATTAAAGTTCTTATAATATAATATAGAAAAACTTGTGATTTTTTTTTTTTTAATACCTGATTTTAAACAGATCTGCATAAAACTATACCGAATCGTAAATTTATGTGTAGTTTGAGAACCCTCTACATGTCTACATCTATAAGCAACAATAATAGACACAAAATTTAAAGTATGGCAGCGGATCTGCCAATCTTCTGTTAGATTGTCAAAAATACGCTTCTATCTGTTGTTCACTCTTGCTGACTCTTTTTTAACATCTCGTTAAGCGTTATTAAATTGAACAGGCGCGGCGATTAGATTTTTGGCGGACATGTTGTTTAAGTGACATCTGTCATATCTGTTGTTTATTATTCAGTTTCTGATGCCAAAAGATCATGACCATAGATAGCGCTGTTTTTGCACTGACTGGGCTTTGGAGCATTTGGAAGAGGGCCTTAATAATGTTGCATTTTTGGGTGATTATATGTGTAAACAAACAAAATTACATTACAATACATCCTCAAAAGTCGCATGTCTATGCACATAAGCCACACCGCAAAAATTTGGTCGAATCGGTGAAAATTGAAAATTGGACCACTCGGATCAGTGCCAACGTAAGAAGCCGTGGTGGGCATTTGAACAATGTCATGTTTTTGTTAAAGGTAACAATATACATAAAAATGCAAATAGGAGATGTTTTTTAAGTCAATAGTGAAAATAATTCTGACAATTTCATTTTCTTTGATTTTTAAAAAAATAATAGCTTTGTTCGTGTTCTCTTTGTTCAAAAAAATGAAAACTATCAAAATTTCTCAAATAAGAGAAAATCTCTCTCATATACAGGCTTGTCAGATGTGGCGATTTATCGCCAAACGGGCGATTTTTAATTTATTTTGGTGACACAAAAATCAGTTTGGCGATGTACCCTAAAAAAGGCGATATTTTTCGTTTTTGGCGACTTTAAATTTTTGAATCGAAGTCTCAATACTTTTTCTTTATTTTTCTCATTAGCACTCCAACCTTAGACTTTTTTCCATTCCTGCATTCTGAATGGAGTCATCGAAACAGTAATTTTGAGCCTAGGCACTTCAGATCGATTTCTTTCTCTAAATGACGTACGTCAAACCGAATTCGTGCGTTCGTTTTCTAACCATAGTCAACAAAAAGGGGTTCCTTGAATCCAAATTAGTTACAATTTGTGAATATATGACGTCATAACAGCGTTCCTAAACTCACGTTGAAGTGTCAAATAGTTACGATTTGTTATTATTTCCACTCACTTCCATGATATGAGTTGAGATTGTTGATCTGTAAAATTGGACGTTTTGTATTAAAAAATTTGGAGTCTTACAAGTCAATACAAATCAAACCAACAAATTACAAATACTCGATTTTAGCAGCAAGAACGTCTCTGTTTTCTTTGATTGATCAACAACAAAGAATAAAATGGATTTTTCGCCAGTTTTAAGCGATGAAAAGGTGAATAATTCAATTAGTTCCTCGATATACAAAAAAATATTAAAGGTGGTCATTTGACAGTTTAACAAATTCTAATAACGTATCGTTCCTAAATGGTTTGTAAAAAACCCAACAAATTCTAACAATGCCACTTCAACAATTTTTTTTTGACATAACAACAATTGATTGTTGACTATGGTTAGAAAAAGAACACACCAAATGTTTTGTTATGTGAAACAAATTTTTTGAGTTTGGTGATGTTTGGAGTGGAAATTTTTGAAATTTGGCGATTTCTTGGCGATTTTAATTTTGAGTTTGGGGACTTCGCTTTTTTAAACCTGACAACCCTGCTCATATACCGAAAAGTAGGCGAACAGTTTTTGTGTAAATTTTTGAGAAACGTCAAACTCGAAAATTTTGATTGGTTAGCTCTTCGCGGTAAGGGTCATCTGCAACAACAAAAGTTTACGTCATTTGCTTTTGACAAAGTTCAAGTTTTTATCAGATGAAATTTCACTGGATCAAAACTTGAAAATAAGTGAACGAAAGAACAAAAAACAGCTGTTATTTTCTTTCGTTTATCTCTCAGTACACGAACGCTTTTTGTGTTACTGTAAACGTATGAAATCGAATGCAAAGTGTTTGATTTTGGTATGCGAATAAAGCTAATTATGAAAACTCATTTTGCACTTAAAAGTAGGTAACTTTGTACTTCTTTGACATTTTACGGCGCTCCACTGACATTTTTCAATACGCTCAGGGACATGTCACATAAAACAAACCTATTACACATATTTATAGTATCGAATAATGAAGACACTTATCTTTTAAGTCGAAGCAAAAAATAATAGCGGTGTTAAGTCGCATGATCTTGGAGACTCCCCACAGGTCCAAAGCGCGAGATAATGCGCTCTCCAAATCCTTCAACAAATCAATTCTGCCACGCGCTGTTTAACACGTTCCACCGTCTCATTGAAACCGCAGCTCTCCTACATCTTCTCCTACAGGAACGGAAAAATTAATTGATCATGGCTCTATAACGGTATCCGTTGACCAAAAAGCACCCCAAACTGTCAGTTTTCTGGATGTAGAGACGCGGCATCTCAACAATGACTCCAAAATAACCTTCACTTCAAATGCAGCAGTTTAGCAAATTGTGGTAGGATTCAACCAAAAACGAGCTTCAGCATTGAACAAAGTGTTCTTGTGATAATCGGGATCAATAGCAATCTCGTTTCGAACCCATTCAATGCCGCCGTACACAGTGGCTTCGATTCTTGCAAGAGTAGCATTTTTTAAGACAGCAAACCAAGATATTTCCGCGAAATTTTCCACAAAGTTGATGGACACAGATGCACTCATTTGGGCCTGCGTTCTAAAGCTAAAGTAATAGCTTCTTCGGTACGCACTGTAAGACGTCTCAATAGAAAAGGTTCCATCGTTAATCGAATTTTTTGCTCTGATAGACGATTTTGTCGACCATAAAACGGACTTAGTGCGCGCTGCGTTTCACGAAAACAGCCCTGTTTTTTTCAAATAAATCTGCACAAATGCGTGCCTTGTTCAGGGGTCAGTTGATTAATGATGAAATGACAAACCAAACAAGATAAATTACATGGCATAAACAATTTACAAAAGGACTCCCAATCCCATGCTATAAACGTAAAAGTAGTATATACACCAAGAGAACTACAAACATGCACGTGTTTCAGAAACTATTCAGCAGCGTTTTGTTTTTTTATTTCGGAGTAAAAGCATGTGTTTTGTACTACTTGAGTCACGTTGTATTGAGTCGCACGTGCTTAATAAAAACCCATACCCCATATAGTTTCAAATTAAGTTAAAGCGCTAAGGGAAATTACACATTTTTAAGCAAAATCTCCCAAGGATAGGTTGGATTTATTAATTAGAGGCGGGTGTCTACAATTTTTCAAATGTTAATAAAACATCTGAACTCACACCTTTTATTGACAATTTTCTATCAAAAATATAATTTGCCAAATTTTATCAGACGAAGTTAGAAAAAAAAAATTATCATAGAACCCCTAAACTACGGAAGCTCGTGTTCATTGAGGAAGGAAAAATTCCTAATCTTATCAAAATGTCATTACTTGGCCGAACGAATTCAAATGTGTCCCAAACATTTTAATATTACTTAAAGCAATCCATCAAAGCATCCCCTTTTCATCACAGGTTGTTGACAGCCTATGGTGGCTGGTGGGCCTCGAAAGAAAAAAGGTCCTTTCCAATACGAACAACAAAAACGACAAAAAAAATAGATAGATCCCTTAAAAAAAAAAAAAAAATACCCCCAACCTAGTTTGACAAAGACGTGTCTCCTGGTGTAGCTTTTGATGGCCAAAAGATATATAACAAATGAAGCTCACCAGTTTTTGTTTTGCTTTTGCCTAATGGGGTGAACGAAGAGACAGATTTTGAGATATTGGTTAGGAAGAGCGGGAGAATTTGGAGGGAGGAATGTCTTACATAATATGGTTGGCAACGCAAATAAGGATATCCTGTTCTGGGCTAAAGGCCTTGAATGAAGAGTGCCGCGTGACACACTGTTTCTTTTTATTGTTTTTTTTTTTTTTTTCCTTCCAACTGACTTAATACTTTATTTTCTAGTTGTTACCTTTAAGCCAGAGGCAGAGGGTGACAAGGCATCGCCTGCTTTTTCTGTGCTTTCTTACAAATCCACTTTGTATCCACTTGGTTGGAAATTTCTTCGTATCGTTTTCTTTTTTTTTCGTCACAAGGACATGGGAACTTCAAGGACTTTTGATTTTTCTTGTTTTTTCGATCTCAGCTGCTTTTAGCAATAAAAAAAAGCCAAGAAATTAAAATCATTATTTTCTTTTAAAAAATAATAATGGTTCTTCCATTTTTTTCATAATTTTATGTTTTATTTTTTTACCTAAAGGTCTATCGGATGCTTTAGCCAAGGGCTTACTATCCGATGAATACATAACTGGAGCTAGAATTATCGCCTTAAATATGACCAATGGAGCTGTGCAGTCATACGTCTGGTGGACTAAGAACGAAAACAGTAATGCTGGAGAATACACACGCTACGAAGAAGATGGACTGCAAATTGGAAAGAAGCCAGTTATGAGTTACCCATGGTAAGTGGAAAGGACGTTGTATCTTTTAGGGATTTTGTTTGTATTTTATGTTAACCGGAAGTTATGATGGTGTGCTAAGTATGGTTGCGATAAGAGATGTGGGCTTCGCCTACTTTGTTTAAAATTGAGAAAATGAAATATTTTCTGTTGAAAAGGAAGAAAATATTTCGGAATTCTACTTGAAAAAGTGAATAAATATTTATATGAGAGAATAATGAATTAAAAAAATACGGAAAAGTTATTTTATTTCACAGAGAACATTTTTCTGCTAAAATGTTTGAAAAAGAAGAATGTCTTTCGTGTAGGGTTCGAGGCATCCCACAAAAATGTAGTCAGTATAGTTGTTAGACCTTGAAACGAAGCTTCTATACTGTGAAAAGTGACATTTCTTTTCTCTCATCATCCATTTGGAATTTTTTATACACAACCGAAAATGACCAGCTTTCATTGCGTATTTTATATTTTTGCACTTCCTTGTTTCAGTTCACAGCATGTTTAAGCTAATAAATACAATTCTGCCTCCGAGTTGAAATACATACTTTGAATTTTTATAAAAGACAAGGTTGTGTTCACTCTAGCAGACTAAATCTCTAGTCTCTTCACCTGTCCTCCAAACCATTGTACCATGTTTCAAGCGGAATTAATGCCGATTAATGAGGTTTAATTTTGGCTTAAATAAATCGTGATATCCTTCAAGAACATCATTATTTTTTCAGATAGCCTGACTGCGCTTAAATCTTCGGATTGCGCCTTTACTAACTCGAAAACTGATCTTAACTGTTGATTGTCTTTTCGAAAAAAATGGTTTAACGGTTTAACATTCACCTCTGTTGGATTCTAGAACATAAAAGCTTGCAAAACAATGAACATCATTATACTCATTTTGACTTTAAATGTAAATTTTCGCTTAGGCAAAATGCTACTGAGAGAGCAAAAGAAAGCGACAAAGCAGATTTGGCCAAAGCTGAATCCGAAACGTTTTAAGGCTCGGAAATCTTTAAGCAGACGCCATTAGGCACCATTACACGACAGCTTCCCATGCGTAAACGCGCTGCGAGAATTGGCGTGCTCGCAAACAACTTTTGCAGCACCAATATGGACGAAAAAGAAGAGCATAAGGGAGACATCTCCTTGAGGGTTCTGACCAGACTTTTTATAAGTTTGTGAGTACAGGAGTCATAGGACCGTGTCACTTAGGATTACCCGTAGATGAAATACCTTACTAGCTATAACGTTTTTATTGTAAAGCATTGAAGAACTGTTGTTGAATTGAAATCGGCGAGAAGACTCCCGAAATCAAAGTATGTCACTGCTTTATTTGTAACAAAAGGGTATTTTTTTAAGACGTGTGGTTTTCAAGAAGAAATAAAACGCATATAATTTAATGTTCTGGCCAATAATTTAGCTTTATTATAAAGATAAGGGTTTGCTATTATGTTTTAAAAATGATTTCGGGCTAGTGGCTGCCGCGGCTCGAATAAATTCCAGGGCGATTATGTCGATCGAATATTGCACACAGCGCGCGATACGTCGCGCGAACCGAACCATTATTTTGGCAATAAATTTGCACGATTTGTAAACGTTGCGTTGTTAAGGAGTAAGTCTATTTATTCATTATGAAATGGCAAACCAAAGTGAGCATTAATCAAGTGACAGCTGTCAAAAAGACAAACTCCGCAAAAAGTATTGCCAGATTAAAAACCACACGTCTACAAAAAACACCCTTTATAATGCGCCACCTAAACGAAAGTTTCAAATTTTGGAGATTATTTTATCTTGCGGGGGAAATAATTGCTTTGATATCAAATGCAGTTATACGCACCCGCATTTCAACCAGCTTATACGGCTTTTAAGAAATAAAAACATTATTTAAAAAAAAAATTAAGTTAACGAAACTTTCATAGCCAACCTAGCAACCTAGCACCTTATGAACAGCTTCCAAAACATTTGACATGAAAAAGCAGGACCCGAGCTTACACTTTGTATTTTAGTGTCAAGAAAAATGGTCCAGTTTTGCTTATGAGTTTTTATTGAGGGAGCTATTATAGATTCAAACAGGGGAAAGGTGATATATGTACATTTTTATAGAAAATAAAATAAAATTGACTTACCAAAAAAGTGGAAAACATTTTAAAACATTTATTATTTCTGCAACTCGCCTTTATTCACACACACAAAAAAACTTTCGAGATTTCTCCAGAAACTGATTTATCGAACTTTGGGTCTTTTTTCTGGGGTCTGATGTCTGAAGCTTCATTATATCAGTATTATACCTAATTGTAGGAAGAACGACAGAAACAAATTCACTCAGCCACCGATACCTGCAAAAACACGAACGGCCGCCATGACACACTTGATCGAACTCGCGAATCAAATTTCATCTAAAATGCTACGAATTTCCCGTTTAAAATGATTACAAAATGTTCAAACAATGCCAAATTATCAACTTCATCACTTTTTAAATAATAATATTAATTTTTTACGACCGCACTTTGCGAATTTAAATGAAAAATTAATATTTCACACCGACCGATCGTGAAGCAAACAGAAACTGATAACACTAAACAAAAAAAAATGGCGTTGGGCATGATACAATGAAAAACGTCAAACTCCATTGCGTGTCCATGACGTAGATGCGCAGAACGAAAAAATAATGAGAATTGAAAGGCTTGTTTAGTTGTATCATGTGAGAAAACAGCATGGCCGGCGGGACTGAATGGCCGAATGAATGTGTTCAATAAATTCACTAAGCTTTGAAGATTCATTGTCCTATGTTCATGCTGAGTGCATTTGTCATCTATAAAAAAATTGGATGTGTGTATACTTCTAAACTGCTCAACGGATTTTTATCAAATTTTCAGGGTAAATATAGTTTAGTCCAGTGTCCAGAGGGATGGTTACAGCGTGTTTAACAGTTTGAAACATCAGCAAAAATTCCGCGAATTCCCACATCGATTTCTGATGGAAAAAATCAAAGAATTGGAGGCGCTATGATTCTTATTGCAGGTTATTTTCAAAAAAACTTTCCCCTTTATATCTCTATCAACCTCAGCAGATGAACTGAAAGCTATGTCATACTCTCGACGAACAGCGGGTGCATTTAGTGCAAGATGCGTCTTTTAAAACATTTTCCAAAAAAAAATTTTTTTCGGAAATTTCGTTTCCCGTGGACAATGTTTTCCCGGAATTAACTAGTAACTACAAAAATCCAGATTGTTTGTGCGAACGTGCAATATTAGCGCCCAAAAATAATGATGTCAAAAGATTGAATGAACAGATTCAGTTGAAATTGCACGGCGAACCAGTCAAATACAAATCAATTGACACAGTGATGGATGAAGATCAAGCAGTCAACTATCAAACCGAGTTTTAAAATTCGATGGAGCCACCAGGAATGCCACCACATATATTAACACTAAAAGTGGGATCGCCGGTGATGCTCATTCGAAACTTGAACGCACCAAAATTGTGCAGCGGAACCAGACTGACGGTCAAAAAATTGACACCAAATTTGATCGAGGCAACAATCATCTTTGGCAAATTCAAAGAGGAAGACGTACTGATTCCACGCATACCAATGATTACCAATAATTTGAATTCATGCTGCTTCAGTTTCCTTTACGTCTTGCCTTTGCGAGTACCATCAACAAAGCACAAGGGCAATCGTTGGCTATTGCTGGTTTACATTTGGAAAATTCATGTTTTTCGCATGGCCAATTGTATGTTGCTTGCTCTCGAGTTGGCAATCCAAAAAAAATTTAAATAAATTTAATTTCACAACGTAGCAACGCACGCCGGGTACCGCTAGTAATTCATAAAGAAGAATTATGAAAATGAATTTTGATGAACAATGATGGCTGATTGCTTTAATATACCAATAGTTATTTTATAAAAACAATATTGATGGTTTTGTATGAAAAATGCGCGGCAGCCACTCCCAAAGTGAAATATTTTTATTTAATTGGAAGAAGGTTTACCAAAAGCTTGCGTGTGCAAAATTTTAGCGATATGCTTTTATCGTAACTGTACAAAAAACATAATTTAATTTTATTAAATTGAGGTTGTTCAACAAAACTGGCGATTGTGGGCATGTTTGTGGGCGGATTTTTAAGGTTCAAGAACTTAGCCTTACTCTTGAACCAATTTTATATTTATATATACCCTAAGCTGTAAAAAATTGAAAACAATTCTTAATTTTAAAATAAAGGAGCATTCCAATTTCCGCTTTAGAAAATTTCCTTTAAACTAGTTTAATCATCTTCTGCTTCCCATTGTTTAGATTTTATCTTGCTTAACTTTATAGAAAATGTTTTAAGCTTTTAACACTTTTGTTTCCATAATCGTTTGTCATCAAATTAAAATTTCATAATGGGTTTGCAGTATTTTTTTTTTTTTTTTATTTTGTGTTGGTCCTTCTCACTCAGATAACTCCACACAACCTACTAGCCATGTCCTGTCCATAGAAATAAATTTAAGAAACTATGACTTCAAAACGTTGCCAGAGGAACATCTACACATATTTAGATATGTGTACACCACACATGTGACACACCAACTTCAAGTAAAAACACGTACTTGTACTTCTTGTTTCGTCGTCCTTGCTGGGTACGCTCTCAATGTGTCATAATACTCTACTCTAGCAATTTAATAATCTATATACTTTGGGTGTATATGTTTACACACATGTGAATGAAGGAACTAATAGATTTGAAGCTTAAACACTATACGAAGATAGATTAGATACGTACACGATTTTTTTTTACATATTTTGCAAAACAAGTTGTATCCTCGAGGTGAATCTTTTTGTTCGACAGGATGATGTGCGGCGGGTATACGAAATAACAGAAAGTTTATGGTGTGGCAATTATCGTTTGCTGGGCGGCAGCAAGCATGAATTTATTTATTGCCTGCTTAAGCTTCCGACGACGACGACGACGAGTAAACGGCATCAGAGTACTTATAATGCTACGTTAGAGTTGAGAGAGCACAGGAGCAGGAGCAGGACCAGGAGTAAGTTCGCTGCTTCTTCTGGTTTATTATATGATCCAAGCAGGAAACTATACTCGTAGAGGAGCCAAGTATCAGCTTTATACGTTTCATTACGTGAAATAATAATAAAATCCTTGTTGAAAATTATCTCACATTTTATACGATATTTACAGAGGTATTTGGTTTTATGCTCCGTTTTATTGTTAGACTTTTATTTATTGCGGATTTTTTGTTCGAGAGACCTGGCTCTGTCAATAGCAGCATCAGGATGTATGTTGCTACTTATCTTTTGTCTGAAGCTGTACATATTTATACATTGTGTGGATGATGAAGAATTATGTGATTTATTGATCGTGTTTAATTTTTTGATTTAAGATTTTCCTTGCCAACAAAAGGATGTGTTAAAGTTTCTTTTTTTTTTTTTTATTTAAACCATTTAAGAGAGGAAGTGCTCATTATATCCGTTTTTGTTTTTCATTTTTATTTTCTGATGTTCCGTGTTCATCATAGCTTAACATGAGCAGCGTAAGCAATTCGAAAATGAATCGATTAGACAATTCATATTTTTGCTTACAAGCATTGGAACAGACAAATATAGCGTGACTGGTGGCTCCTTCGTGAAGACAATTTTCATTGTTCAATAAATTAATGAACCTTCTCAACAAGCAGTCAATGAAATAAATTGTTTTATTAAGAACGCAGACGAAAACCTTTGATTGGTTGTTTCACCAAAAATAGTACTCATACGCCACCGTGAACCTAAACAAAACTAAATAATTCACGATAATAAATTCGATTGTATGCTTTGATTTAGAGCATTCGAAATTCTGAATAAATGATTTCTACAGGGTGTCCACTTGAAGACAGTCAGACTGAAAAAAATCTATACTGGACCATAAGTGGTTAAAACTGGATGAATCAATTGCTTACTTACTCCTGGGCGTCTTCAATCTTTCAGCGGTGTCTTGATAGCTAAAATAAGTAGGTCAAAGGTAGGACGATTGTTCCGCTGAAATATAGGTGTGATTCCCAGACACCTGGTCGGAATGTTCTCCATTAACAAAATTTCTTTGCTTTGCGTGCTGTCAAACTTCCCCAAGACTTTGAATAACGACCTTGTACAGATCGAACAGTCTCTATTGTCTTATCAGATCAGCTTCACATGACCCTGGTACCATCCAACATCACTAGTGATGAGCAGGGTAAACCTTCCAGATCCTGGCCATAATAATTACTATTTTGTCCTGGTGCTGGAAGAAGTGAGAGGTGTTCTTGGCGATCCTTGTTCATTTCGAAGCTTTCATATTTTTCAAACTTTCTCATTATGATGTGAGGTCCCTTTCAAGCCTTGCTTCGGGGGCTAGCCAGGATGTCCTTGAAAAATACTAATCCGATGTGTTTAAATCACGTTCAGCATTGCGACGCGCGTGCTATACTTGCTTAAAGGATCGCTTTGTTCGTCTTCCGATTGTAGTGTTTTCTGTTTCACTGTGCTTACCGTTTTTAGACGGTCTAAAAGAATCTTTTGATTTTAAATAGAAGCAGTAAAATCTCTACTCCACTGGTTTTTGTCCACTCTTTTGTACTTCCCGAAAGGTAGTAATCACAAAATTATATATTTTAAAAAGCATGACTCAAAAATCGTGACAAACTGCACTTCAAATTTGCCTTAAATCTCAAAAAACTGCTGAGAAACTCATAATTTTGCTTATAATTTCTCAAAAACTATTTTCGATACACAAATCGATAACATCCAGAATCGTAAATTTAAATCTCATTGTCAGTCGAAGTGTCATCGAATTCTATTTTTCTTTTTCAAAATTGGTTTCTTTTTTTAACCTTTTAAAACATCTTGTGCTGACAAACTTAACCTTTCGTCTGAAATGCAGATTTACCTAACAACAAAGGACCAAAATCTGAGTCTGGGTTATAAATAATTCTTTAATTTGTCAGACTTAAGACTGTTTGAAAAATGATTTGGCAAGAAAAAAGGTCACAATTGTTACCAAACAAAAATATCTCATTTTCTAATAAGTCCTTTTAGTATTTTTTTTTTTTTTTTGTTCCTTCTTTCTGCACTCTGTACAGTCATAAACTTTATCCCTCTTTAAGGACCTTTATAAGTATATATACGAGAGTTACAAGAAAACCCCCACAACTTCAATATACAACAAAAAAAGCAAACCTTAAGAATCCCAACAGCAACCGCAATAAATAATAAATGTTCTCTTGTCGTTTCAATTAGTTACATTTTTATAAAATGCCTTCTCGTTCATTTTTAGCAACATTTTTACATTGCACTCGATGTCGTGTAAGGACGACGAACACAAAAAAAAATATGCTTCAAAATGGAAACATTTGTCTGAAGGATGTCATCTGCTTGGAACAAAAGTTTTAGACATTGTTTTGATTTCACTCCTGGCAAAAATATAAAATATATATTGTTGCACCTACGAGCAAGTATAAGGGGAGGAAGAGATTGCTACTGGAAAGCAGGACTCGTATATAGTGAGTTGTGACAAGCTCGAAAAATTTTTGTGATTTTTTTCTTTTCACAATTTTTTTTTGTGTTCATGGCCTTGAATCAAGTTCTATGTTGAATTTACTGAGCGATCTAAATTTGTATGAAAGCAGGCTTTTATCGATTCTCTAGCTTACTATTTTTATTGAAATAAAGAAGTTGGAGAAGGGGGAGGAGTTCATTCTTATATTAATTGTTGAATATCATACATACCTACCTACCCACAGGCCTTCCTACAAATTGAGGCAGGACTTTTCATATCGCTGTTGATTTTTTTTTCTGTGTATTTTATTTATTGATAGCTTACAGTTACTCGAGGGAAATTCAGTTGTATAAGCTGAAGCTTACTTATATATTTATACTCGTTGGTCCAGGGCAGGGTATAAATACTTTTGGATTTTGTTTTAAATATCGTAATAATTGTTGTGGAGTGTATGCAAGTCCTTTTATTCTATAGGTATCTTTAAGGACATGTCCATAATTATCCCAAGTATCATAATTTTTTATCAGGTTTACAATTAAGCATTCTCGTCAAATACATCTTATCGACCCTACCCTTTTCTATCGAGATCAGAAATAACGTTTCGGGCCGATCCGTTCACGTTGTTTTAGACGGTTTTCAGACTGATATTACAAAAATAAAGGTTGGCAATTGACCAGTGGAAGAAGTGCTTGCTTGCTAAACCTAGAGTTGTGAGTTCAAAGCCAGGCCAGCAATTTATATTTATTCCCCCTGTTTCAACCAGTTTCGGTGCTGAGAATTTGGAAAGAACACTTTTGCAGACTGTTAAACGGCGAAGACAATCAACTAATCGCAGTCAGGAAGGATGATCCATTTGATTTGGACGATGATGAATAAAATCCACTCGACCAAGAAAAAGTTCGGGAAGCGTATGGCCTCACGGCTGAACTCTTCAAAGCAGCGGAAACTGGTTATGACAAAAACAGAGAAGATTCTACAGCTCAACAAAAAATTGCTTCGATCCCTTTTGAGCATACTGACCAGGTACAACATGCTGGGTTAAAACAGAAAGAAAATGAAGCTCAGCACGGACGACTTGTGCCGAGGTTATGGAAACATAGAAGAAGACACTCCGCATTTTCTCTGTCACTGCTCAGCACTATGCCGCTTAAGAAATTAAGTTTTAGGAATTCATTTACCTAACCTAACCTAACCTAACCTAACCTAACCTAACCTAACCTAACCTAACCTAACCTAACCTAACCTAACCTAACCTAACCTAACCTAACCTAACCTAACCTAACCTAACCTAACCTAACCTAACCTAACCTAACCTAACCTAACCTAACCTAACCTAACCTAACCTAACCTAACCTAACCTAACCTAACCTAACCTAACCTAACCTAACCTAACCTAACCTAACCTAACCTAACCTAACCTAACCTAACCTAACCTAACCTAACCTAACCTAACCTAACCTAACCTAACCTAACCTAACCTAACCTAACCTAACCTAACCTAACCTAACCTAACCTAACCTAACCTAACCTAACCTAACCTAACCTAGCCTAACCTAACCTAACCTAACCTAACCTAACCTAACCTAACCTAACCTAACCTAATCTAACCTTAAAAGAGAGGGAGTTCTCTAGTCATTCTCAATAATTGAAAGTATTTGGCAGGGATTCCGAAAAGTAACTTGGCTTAGCATCTCGCTCTCAATAGAGATAGGATAAGATTCAGAAAGATCGGAAATACTTAAAACAAACAAATGTGGCCCATATATAGAACCCTACGGAACACCACAAAGTTTATCTTGAAAAACATCAAAACTCTTTGAAACGCATTTTCACCGTAGATTGCAATAAAATTCATAACAGGTCTTTAAAACTTAAAGGTATTTCTTCATTTTGAATAAGGGTAATGATAACCCCTTCCATAAAAAATACCTTCTTTCTCCAGCTAATCTACATTCCTTCGGTTTATTATTAACGCAAAGATTTATATTTGTTGTCTCTTAAATTTTGAATTTAAATAATTCCAGGTATGACGATGAAACTTCCACAACCGCCTTGCATTCACCAAAATTTGCTAAAAGCCCACCAAACATCTACTACAAAGGCTGGTGGACATTCCCCTATTTGTCATGCAACCTCGGCAAATGGATACTATCCTACAGCATAGCCATACCGCCAGTCGGTCGGCATGGACTAAGAGGTTTTATTAGCATTGACATTGATGTGACAAGTCTGCGAGTGAATCAATGTGAATCACCTAAATATCGATTCAATTACCAGCAGATCCAATCCCGTCGTTTCCATTTAGTCGATACACAAATGACTGAGTCCATAAGTGACATTCAAGCATTTCACGGATCCCATAAATGCCACCGTGACACAATGGAGGTAAGTGCTAGCTAGGCTAGGATGTGTGTTGCTATATTATTTTTGCTCCTTAAAGCTTTATTGTCCAATAATTTTTATGATGAATTTTTGTCTATACGGAAATACAGTGCCAATACCGCATTCCCGTGGAAGCACCGACAATAACCAATAAAATCATTGCCACCCCCAATGGATGGACGCGTGGCGCATACCAGTGTTTGTGCAGACGTGGCTTCTATTCGGTGAGGCATCCGGACGGTTTTAATGGCACCGTCATGGAAATCGCCTGGCAGGAGCAACGTGACAACATGAGCAATTATTATACAGATGTCTTTGTGTGTTATGCATGTGCGCCTGGATGTGGGGACTGCCACGGACCAGAACCATGCTTGGCCAGTTATAATTGGCCATTTAGGTGAGTAGAGCACGGCAGTCTCGATGCATTTTGGAAGGTTATGGCCTCTATCTATGTCTATTCGAAGACGTTATTTTATGATGTTGCATTTTAAAATTTTACAGGATATCGTTGTTGACCGTTTCGGTTGGATGTGCTCTATCAACCATTGTTTTGGCGGGATATTTATTCCATCATAGAAAGGTGAAGGTTTTCAAAGTTGCCAGCCCCATATTCCTGCTGATAACATTGATTGGATGTGCTATTATGTACATGGAGGTGAGTATTTGTTTTGGTTTCGTTGGGTTTTAAGCACTTGGGATCTTTTTTTCTTTGGTAGAAGGTTGACATTCTCATTAACAGAATATCATTGGTTGCAAATTTACTCGACAGAGAACTGAAGCTTGGAAACCATGACCCAATTGTAGCTCTTCACGTTACTTAGGGATTCCTAAACTAGTTATTTATAGAACACCTCAAAATCTACATGTACTTTTAAGAATGTGGAGACACACACACCTTTTGACACAAGCAACTAGTCGGTAAAGCAGTGTTGTGTCTGAATTTGAATGTTTGAATTTGCTGAAATATAAAACAAAGGACGAACGGCTTTTTATTTTTTTAATATCGATTTTTGACATATTCTTGAAACGTCAAACTTGAACACGTTTTATGTTTAAGATTTATGTTAGAACTTTTACAAAAAAAAGTACATTAAAAATTAGTGAAAATATAATGTACATATGGAACAAAGAACGTTCATTCTCTCTTTTGTCGGCTTTAAACTTAAATTTCTGAGGAAACGTCACACTATCTTACCGGTGACACGCCTCAATATCCGCGGACAAAATATCCGGGTCAAAATATCCGCGACAAAATATCCGCGGACAAAACATCCGCGGGCAAAATATCCGCATACAACCAACCTCGCACCTACCCCAAGTCCTATAGTGTGTCCAAGCAGGGGGGTTGCAGGGGGGGCAACATGCCCCCCCTTACATAGGTCATTGCTTATACACCGTAATATTATGCGTCGCGGATATTTTGTCCGCGGATATTTTGTCGCGGATATTTTGACCCGGCTATTTTGTCCGCGGATATTGAGGCGCGCAGCCATCTTACCCACGCGACGGATGGATTAGTTGGATGAGACATCTCCGTGTACGCCCGATTAAAAGTATGCTCTAAGAATTGTTGTTTGACATATAGCTTTCGACATTGGCATATTGTTACCAACAAGAGAAAATCCACTCCAAATTAGTAAAATAACAAATATTTTACAGTGCAAACAATAGCGGATTTTTTGACATTTTATTTTAAAATTCAAAAGAAAGCTATGCAGAACTTCAAGAAAGTTTAAATTAGGCCTTGCACCTTTTTGTAACTACTTGCGGAAAAAAAAGTTTTGAAATAAAAATCAAGCATGACATTACGATGATAGCGAAGACGAAAAAAGATGATCTAGAAATGTTGTCCGTCTGTACGTCTGTCTATCTGTCTGTATGTATAGACACCTAAAGCCCAAACGGGTATGTAGAATTGCTTCAAACTTGGTGATTGATTTTGAGGTATTTATTGTACAGAGAGGAAATTGAAATTTAACCGTTACGTTTAAACTTATTTTTCTCAAAAACGACTCTTACGATTTTAATTTAAAAAAAAAATCTGTGTGGTTCTTGGAGGTACGACCAATATAGCTGAAATTTCAAAAAAAAAATGTATAACGTCTAAAATAGGTACTTTCCATACACACTTTGTTTTTTTTCTATTATCTCGAAAACGGCTCAACCGATTTGTTCGAAATTTCACACATATATCGGGTTTTTCAATAAGAGCGCTAAAAAAGTTTTTTTAAATAAAACAAAAACGGTTTTGGATATCAATGAAATTCTTTATTCCTGTGAAAGTACGTTTGATGTCATTATGTATGAAACTCGATTTCTTTTGCATGGCCACCACGGGCCCGCTTGCAGAAGTCCACACGCTGAACCCAATTTTCGACGGTTTTCAAGCATAAATCTCCAAACTTGGTTTCTAATAAATTGATTGTGACATTCGCTGTGTGGCTTGTGGCGCCGTCCTGTTGGAACCACATGTCCTCCAAGGTCAAGATCTTTTCGCAAAATTCGCCACAACGACGTCACAGAGATTCCCAACGCTTGATAACGACGTGTGAGAGACACATTTGGGCTTTCTGTAACTGAAGCCTCAGCGGCAGCAATATTCTCGACCCTACGGGCACTTCTTTGTCTCACTGGCACGGGAACATTTTGTACTGTGCCTGTGGATTCAAATTTTTCCACTAGACGCTCAATTGTTGGTCTGCTAAAACGATTATGATTTATGACGACCATAAATTGGACGTAGCGCTCTCAACGTTGAGGCCACTGACTCCGAAATTCGGTAGTAAATTTTAATAATTTCGACTCGTTGTTGGCTCGTATATCTTTCCATCATGAAATGGCAAACCTTACTAAAGAGAAATGTCAAAAGAGCGGCAAGAAATATGGCGTCGTTTGCTGTCCCTGTCGCACTATTTTTGTAGCGTCCCTGTTGAAAACCCCTTTATAGGTGTAGACAATTCAATTTATACGGCATACCAATATTTTTAAAAAATATTTTTTTTTGTATTTTTAAAAACATCTTTTTAAATAAAAAAAAAAAAAACAATATTTTGAAAACTGCTCATTTGATTTTTTCAAAAATTATAAATAAATGTATTTGCTGCATACCTACCTATGAACTGGCGTTTTTGAATTTTTTGAAAAATGTTTTCAAAAAGTTTTTCAAAAAAAACTTTTTTTCTCAAAAACCGCTAAACAGATTTTTATAAATTTATTCTCATAAATTTAAATTTATAACAACTTTTTTTTCTGCTCACATTAGTTGAAGTATTTATTTAAGAATTTTGAAAAAAATATTTTTATCAAAATCTGAAGCCCCAAGACCACTCTCACACATTAAAGCAAGTTCGTGCGACCCAGTGGTACATTTTATTTATCCTCACGGATCCCTTATTCATATCATAACCACTTTAATAAAACTATTTAACAATTTGTACATATTGTTGAACGCTTTAACTCTACATGATGATTTGGTAAATAAGACTAAATCAATGACAGCCAATATGACAGATGTAGATTCAGCACTATGGCCGCAACCACCTGTCAAAGTTCAGAAACACTTTACAAGCTGTTAGAAATTATTTTTATTCCACAATGCATACCACAATAAAGCGCCCCGATGTGGGTACTATAAATTCCACCAACATTAGCCGAAACTCATTTCACAAAATTGAATAAAAGAAATAACGAGTCTGTGGCTTTCATCTGACAGATATAAAAACATTTCTACTCTAGCGCCAGTGCAGTACACCTAAAAAAAACTTTACCCAAAAAAAAAACTTCAAACTAGGTGCCACCATCACTGAATATTCCCTCACGAAAAAAAACTTTAAATAAATAGAGTTTAGCAGTGCGAACATGAACAAATAAAAAACGAACTTGCACTAAAGTTAATTATTTTATAGCGAAAGCTAGTACATCGCGTTTTCCAATTTATCAGCTAAGTGCAGCTGATGACGAAAACCATTTCAGCAGCAATAAATATTTTATAAAACGGACTACACAAATATAAAAAAAAAAACAAATAAATTGCACAAGCCCATACCAAAAAGAAATTATTTTAAACGCCCCTAACCTTATTTTATCTGCTCTACAGTGCCGACAACGAATAAAAAAAATTATGAATGAATTATTTACATAATAATTAAATTAGGTTAAGTTGCCCCATGGGAACCATAAATACAACACCACTTGAACTATATTGCCTGAAAGCAACTACAACAGAAGAACCAGCTATTTGTCACGTTAACACAACGCTTAAGCCCCGCACGAAACCATATCATTAATTTGAAAAATGAGCCAATAGCAGAGTGGTTCAGTGTAACAGTGGTGTTACAGTAGTATGGCAGGTTGCTTAAAGGGCGACAATGGCAACCCAACAATTCCTTATAGTTTTTCCTCACAACCCCCATTCAAATAACCAAGCTACTCTTTTCGTACTATAACCTCCTTAAATACCCCCTTTAAAAATAACTATGTCCTGTCCACAATGTTTTGCACTCGAAGCACTCTCGTAGTTCGTATGTCAATTGAAGGTGAGGTTTAAAGACATCATCCAGGACATAGCCGGTGGGGAAGTATTTATATATACCTACCTTCTTAATGGCAAAGTGGAGGTATTTTAAGATCACAGGAGGTTCACTAAAGGGTAACCACATGTAAAGTATGATTAATTTATTAAAGCACACTGGCTGACTAGGGGTGTGCTTCACTCAGAGAAAAGGTGGCAATGGCAACAATCATAAAAAGGAAATGTTATAATTAGGGGAGTTATAAATGTCGCATTGTTGGCAATACCATTATAAAGTGTCAATTTAGTAGAACACGTGTTTAAGTCATCTTCCTTTAAAGTTAAAGGAATGAAATATGAGCTTTAAGTTAAGGAAACAATGAAACTACCGCCTCGAGGGATGTTATTACAAATATCCGGGTTCGGGTTTGAAGTAACTTTATGTTGAATGAGCAATCATCTCACCCATCGTAAATATTATGTAGATGTTGTCAAACGTGACATGCGTCTTAAAGTCTTACCCACAAGTAGTAAACAAGAATAATATGGAATGTATAAGATGCTTTTCAACAAGTTCATCCTTGAGATTGGATCTCGAGAACATGAAGTAGTAGGGTACACAAAAAAAAAATATAACTTAAAAGTTATTTGTTGAATATGTAATGTTTTTTGTTGTGTGTTTTTTTTTTTGCAGCCAGATATAACGATTAGATGAGGTTATCCTTGAAGACAGATTGTGTATTATTCATATTATTAAGTACAACGTCTATGTGGGTGTGGGTGCGGGTATTATAAATAGACTTGAGATAAGGGTTAATACATTTTATATATACTATATATAATGACAAGATTGATGTTTGGCTTTGAAAGAGTGCCGACTGCCGAGAGTTGAAGTTCATTTTCAAGGATTAAATTGCCTGATGTCATTTTTTCTGACGAGGGTCCAGGATGGATATGCTTACTTATTTTTGGCGCCTTTAGGTGTTTCTGTTGAGCCTCAATCCAATAGATACTTTAGGTGAAGTATTGACGTGAGAATATTAAAAGATTCTTAAAATGGGATTAAAAGTTATCCAACCTTTCAGTGTTGATTCCACCTCAATAATTTAATCAAAAAGTTTTTTTGGGGAAAAAAATGTGATGTCATTTTCCTTTCCCTAACTCGTTTTGATCGGATGCGAGAGGGATCACAATCCCTACTCGTTTTAGTGAGGGAATCCATTTTTTCTGGAACCAATTAAATTGCACCATTCCAATGCCTTATCACACTATCACTTCACTCTAGATTGTGTTTAAGTCACTTCTTTTGAAACTGATCAACTGCCTGCATTTATAGCAAAAATGGACTGAAATTTAGATGATTTCACTTGGTGACAGGGACATCAGAAATACAAGTTCAAATCTCTGGCAGCAAGCATAAATTTTCTTTAAATATTGGGAGCGCCGTTTGTTGAATTCCAGCAATGACCCGTTTTTTTCCACCTGTGGTCACACGCAAATTGACTTTGACGCAACTTTTCGTTAAGACGAAGGACTAATTCCAAGTACAGTGAATAATGACTTTACCTTGATGACACTATTTTTTAAGCCGTTACATTTTCTTAACAAAATCAAAATCACATCGTTATCCTTTTTTTACATCTGCTCAATAACATGAGAGTTGTAAATATGAACACAAGGATTGACTAGGGAATTTTTGCTGAGTCAGGTAACAAGGACAATATGCTGAGGTAATAACTGTCTGGATGAGATACGTCAGGAAAACCACTCATTTTTCACAGGCGATTTTTCAAGTGCCGAATTTGTGCAAGTTCGGAGCCGTCCAACTTATTTATTTGGTCTACAGGTAGCGCATCGATCTATATTATATATCTTGATTTAATTAAATTTAAACAAATCCTGAAAATCATAATTTTCAAATTGAGTGATGGACAGGTTTTCCGTCAGCAGGAAAGGAACATATTTTTTAACGTCACGATGCACGACACCATATTGAACTGACTGATAATGTCAGCGAATCTGGTAAAATAGGCCTTTTGAAACTTACTAACTTATGTTGGTTCCACTAAAGCGTGTAGGTTCTCGGCCTTGCTTAGTGTACCCCTACAGCCGGGTCAATCTCTAGCCTGCCATCTCCAATTTTACACTCCAGGTTGTCGGAGGTCTCCCTCTACCTGGTCGCTCCATCAAAGATGATGATTGCTTTCTGACTTCCTCTGGTTTTGTGTTGAAGACTTTACGAGCTGGAGCGTCGATGTCCATTCGTTCTACATGGCCGAACCATCTTAGTCGTTGAATTCGAATTTTTCTGGCTAGGCTTATGTCACTGTACAGCACGTATATAGTTCGTCGTTGTATCTTCTGATACGGTTCTCGGTTTACCCAGACGGGACGATACATCGTACGCAGAATTTTCTCTCGCAGACTCCAAGTGATTTTTCGTCCGATTGGGAGAGGGTCCATGCATCTGCACCACAAAGCAGGACCGGGGTGATAGGGCGTTGTTCAGCCCAAAAGAAACGGCGATTAGCTAGAGTTAGTCTGCGTTTGATTTCAGCGCTAATGTTGTTGCCTGTGCTTACAAAGGTGGGAAAATTCACTGACTACCTTGAAGTTATGCCTGTCAATGGTCACGTTCTGACCAAGTCGGTGCTTGGATTGGACTTTTGTTGGTGAAAGCATATACTTCGTCTTCTCCTCGTTTATTTTCAGTCCCATTCTGCTAGCTGCTGACTCCATGGTAGTGAAGGCTCCGGTCGTCCGCAAGCCTAAGAAATTGTGTCGATTTATTAAAGATGGTGCCCGATATGCTGGCATGGGTGTTCCGTATGACATTTTCAAGCACAATGTTAAAACAGCTGCATCATCTCGTCTTAGCCTTCTAGTGGTTTCTAAGGTTTAAGTAGAGTCCCTACCAACTTTGACGGATTAGCGAGCATTTTCCAACGTCGTCCTGATAAGGCGTATCATCGGTTTAGCAGGGATATTAACGCTGTAGTAGGCTGCTTTGAAATCGACGAACAGGTGGTGGGTATCGATGTTATATTCTTGGGTTTTCTCCAGGATTTAGCGTAATGTGAATATTTGGTCGGTCGTAGATTTTCCAGGTCTGAAGCCGCATTGGTAAGGACCTATAAGTTCATCAGCAAACGGCTTGAGACGTTCACATAAAACGCTGGGACAGGATCTTATAAGCGATGTTAAAAAGACTTATGCCTCTATAGTTGGCGCAGAGTAAGCGGTCTCTTTTTTTGTGGATGGGGCAGATGGTTCTGAGATGCCAAATCAGGCATACCTTCCCCCGACAATATTTTGCAGATGAGTTGGTGTGTGCTCCTGACCAGGTCATCTCCAGCGTGTTTGAAAAGCTCCGCTTGAAGAACACCGCATCCAGCTGCTTTGTTCATCTTTAGTCTGGTGATGCTTACTTCTATTTCATTTTAATCGGACGGATGTAGCTCAAGGTCGTCAGCTTGATTTAGTACAAGTTGGATTTTGGCTGTCATCGCCTTTTAACAACTGGTTAAAATAGTTCCTCCAGATGGCTGTGACATCGCCTGCGTTTCTACTATGGTGTTTCTATCCCGATCTTTGCAGGGCCTTCAGCGGCTTGTGAAACCTGATGTTGTGTATTTCACACTTCTGTAGAAGTTTCGCACCTCTTTGCTGCAAAAACAGCTCTGCATCTCCTGGACTTCGCGTTGCTGGTTGTCTTTTGTCTTCTTCCTCAGTAAACGTTTCTAATCCTTTCTTCGCTCAACATAGAGATTTCCGGACACTCTAGTATCTCTCCGGAGCCACGACTTGTATGCCTCTGTTGAATCACAAGTTGAAACATTCGGAGTCGAACCAGGGGTTTCTGGGGGGAGGCTGTGAGAAGCCCAATACTCTGATGCAGCACTTCTTATGGCTTGATGACATAGCTGCCTTCTTCTGGGTTCATATCATCAGAAGAAGGATTTCTCGCAAGCTCAAGGGATACGCGGTCGGCATAAGCAGCGGCAGGTTGAATTTCCTCGGCGTGGTTGATGTTCGCTTAAGAGCTTTCATGGAGATCCGTACTCTAAAATTTGCAGTGACTAGTTAGTGCTGCGAGGCCTTTTGAAAAAAAACTATAAAAATACCCGGTTTTCCCTACGCCAAGGTATCTAAAAATCCCATAAATTCTTATCACTACCACCAAGTCGTGTTCTTACAGATACGTCAGACTTCAATCAGATATGCAATTTTTTGCCACCGTAGCGCCACGGGTTAAATGTCAGTAAAATTAATATCCAAGCAAAATGCAACAAGTTCCAATTCCAAAAATAAATCATCTTTTGACAGCTTAGTTCAAAAACAAAGCTTTAACTCCAATGTCCTGACTTTAAAGATGCCAACACTTACTCCAACTCACATTTATCAAACAATTTTGTCTCCTCATATAAGTTCATCCAATAAATCTTTTTTTCCTTTTAAAAACATTCCTTTCAGATGGCAGCGATTTTTCCGATTTTGGATACTTACTGGTGTGTCGCCACAAAATGGACCCGACACATGGGTTTCTGTATAACATACACTTCATTGCTAATGAAAACTTGGAGGTAAGTCCTGGGATGGCGATGTCAATAACAAAAACTTAATGCCTTCGTTATAATTCATTAATGTGTCTTCCAAATAATTTTTCTTAATTTTCGTTCCATTAGAGTGTCCTTGACATATAGAGTGAAATCAGCCCACAAAGTCAAACTAACCGATCAGCAGCTTCTTCAATGGATGGTCCCCATACTTTTGGTGATGCTTATTTATTTGGGAACTTGGACTATTTCTGCGACTCCATTTGCTGAAGTTGTAAGTTTTTTTTTATTTTAGGTTATGGTTATTATTACATTTTTGTTTTCAAACTGTCAAGCACTTATCGTAAAACAGGACTGTAGCGGGAAGTGGGGGAAACATCCATGGTCTCATAAATAATGAAAATGAAATCAAAGTCCTGCGTGAAAACATTCGTTACGCAATTAAACCAACAACAAGGGGTTGGTTGGTTGATTGGTTAGTTATACAAAGTTATATCCTTGAAATCCTTGAAAGAGTAAAACCAAAGTTGACAAATTTGCAAGGTACCTAATAATAACATTGTATAAGTGGATAAAAGCAATAAGGCCACTCATAATAGGATATTAGAAAATCAACAACAACAACAACAACATGGTTATTACAGCAACACGTAATAATTATAACTGGCACGTTGACTTGCACACTTTATGCTCAATTTAGTAAAAAGGACTCGCGTGTTGTTGGCATTGCCATCGTCGTCGGTCGTCGGACGGCAGCCGGAGGGCGTGTGGAAGTGAGTGCCGATTTCCTCACGTGGAGGTGCCATGTGATGACATATTCAAATAGGAATAGCAAAATACATACATAAGTCCTATATTCCTAGAATAATTAGTTTGTCCCGAAAAACACAAGAATATGTCCTTAAATAGAAAATTCCCGAGGAAACCCAACGACTTTCCTTGGGTTTTGTTTCATTAAATCGATAAACAATAACAATCGACATTCATGTCCTGGTCCTAGTCCTGGTCCTGGTATTGGCATGTGTTGGCCTGAAGGTATAATTTATTCGAGATACTAATATATATATGTATATACAAAGTGTACCTACATATTTTGTAGAGAAGTATGTACTCTGGAAAGTGTTGTTTGTTAGATAGGGCGAGTTGGAGGTGTAGCAGGGGAGGATTTAGAAGATCCCTTAGGTACATAATATTGAATGGATGCCTGATAGTGATGGAATGATGTATTAGCTTATGTATTGTTCAGTATACAAGCATTGTACCTATACCTACGTTTGATGGTTGGGAAAAGATATAATTGAATATATGTTTCTGGGACAAAAGTCACCATCAGGGACAACATTAAATATTTTGATGAATTACACTGTCTGACAGTATAATTGGATTAATTTGTACGGATATGTCATTAGATGATGGACTTCAAGACTATATGTCAGAAGCATGTTAATATAAAATTTAATGATTTAATAATTATTTATTTTAGGCACAGTAATTTTCAAATTGTATCCGTGTAGTTTGTAGTTGGGTTTCATGTCCTTGCTGTCAGATGTTCATTATGACTTAATTGTATGAACAATATTAGTTCTTTCTGTTCCACGTATTCCATAAAAAACAACCTTTACAAACTAGGTTCCTCTTTTTGTGTAAATCATTTCAAAATGTCCAAAATGTATCAATGTATTCCGCCCCATATATCTTTTTGGTAGCTCCCGCTGTCTTTAAATTGGCTGCATCCAAATGCTTTTTTTAAGCGTATCTGCAATTCAGTTCGATCATTGATATTGACTCTCGCCAAGATAAAGATGAATTTTCAGTAGATTAAAGCTCATTTATGTATTTCTTTCATTACTTCTCCTTATTTTTTCAAAAATTAAATTGCTGAAGAAATTTTTTGAAAGTGAGCCTTAAGTTTTTAAGCAATACTTTCACGCAGAAAATTTTGAGCTTTTTTTAAAACAAAGCCAGGTTATTTGTCAATTTGAATAACCCATTATATTCTTTTCTTCAAACTCAGTAGCACACTGGACTCCAAAGTCTCAATTCCAGTATGTATACTCGAAAAGCGGTTAAGCGTCCTCTTCCTGTGTCCTTTACAACTTTCTCAGTCATCCAATTCAACTTTTCAGTTGATGTACAGTAATTTTTTCCTACAAAATAAATCCCAAAATTTGGTAAAAATTGTTGATTTGTTCGTGGTTTTTTTTAAACTTTCTTCATACTCAAAATTGAGCCGTTAACCAGAATGCTTAACCGCTTTTTTGGACGTCTACACAATCGCCTGCTGGCTGACCACTTGCTCAACTTGAAAAGCTCGTACACGCATCTTCTTCTCCATTTTTACTTGCGATTATAGGTACTATAAGGCAAGTTATGGATTCGTGCAGAAAAAAAAATTTGAGATAACAATCACACATGACATTACGATGATGGAGAAGTCGAAAAAAGTGGGTCTGGGAATTCCGTCTGTCTCTCTGTCTGTCTGTCTGTCTGTTCGCGCCTCTGGAGGCTGAACGGGTGGGCCGATTCGCTTCAAATTTGGTATTTATTATTTATTTGGGCGTCCCTCGGAACAAATTTTTTATTTTTGCTCTAGGTCCAAAAATAACGGCACCTGCCATACAATCTTGAAAACAAAAATTGATTTTCTCAAAAACGGCTCTAACGATTTTGATAAAACTTTCAGAACGCTATATTTTTAAGACAGTCTATCTTTTGGTTAGAAAATATTTTTCAAAATTTGTCTTATAACGGTACCTCTCATAGAACCAGTATTTTCAAATCAAATTTTCTCGTTAACCGTACATCCGATTTCAATAAAATTTTAGGCGCAGAAAGTGATTTATAATTTTATTAATATGGCATTTCAAAATTTTGAAAAGCTTTTTTTTTGGATTTTTTATATTTACATAATCAAATAAATTTCAAAATATTTTTTGGGAAAGTTTTTCGAAAATAACCTTTTTAAAAAAAACTGGTCCAACGATTTTCAATATTTTTTACTTGCTCTATAGGCAGCGCCGGATCTAGGATTTGTTCAAGGGGGGGCAAAAGTTGAATTTGGCGCCCCCCCCCCCCCCAGCAATTTTTTTTAAGTTTACGTACAAAACTTGAACTCATATCGTTAACCTGTTTTTTATCTTTATGCTCTAATGCTTGATGCTGTTGACAATAGCTTATGTACGATACATGTCATAAAAGTCTGTGTGACCTACCTAAGAAAATAAAGTATTGCTGAGGGTTCTCGTGTTACTGATTACTCAAAATGCAATCTTGGCGTATGTGCAAAATAAAACTTTGGGGTACCTATATGCCATAATCCAGATTGATTTGATAATTTTTCTATTTCAATAAACGACAGCGGAGAACCTGCTAATGTTGTTCATAAAAGTTAAAAGGCTGTATGCTTATTTGTGATTCTGTCCGATATTTTGATAGCACATTTAACTTTTACTAACCGATATGCAAAATCATAACTAATCCATAGAGCAGCTTTAGTGAAATAGCTTAGTAGTACACAACAAAAATTCTTTTTCATATTTACTTGCTCTATAGGGCAAGTATTGGTTTCGTGCAGAAAAAAAACCTCGAGGTTTTTATTCAAACATACGATGATAGAGAATCCCAAAAAAGTGTTTTTCGCCGTACCGTTCGTCGGTCTGTCTGTGCGGTTGTGTTGATGTGCGCTTTTTCATGTCATGCTACAGCCTAAACGGCTTGACAGATTTTCTTCAAACTTTGTATATATAACAGTTTGAAGAAAAACCTTTGTCGAGGTTTTTTTTATTTCGTTTTAGCCCGGCTCAAACTGGCACCTATCATGTAACGGTTTTTTTCATTTTGAATTTGCGCGAAAACGGCTCTAACGATTTTGATTAAACTTTGTGTGTTATATTCTTTTAGTATTCTTAAGAGAACTGCGTTTTTTGTTTTTGGCAAGAAATGCTAATAACGGAGATCTGGTCTTAACGTCTTTTTTTCAAATGGCCATAAGTTGTTAACGGTTGTATCGAATTCAAACCTAGCGCCTTCACGTTCTCATTTTTGTTTCGTCTACTTCACGAACACACATCGCCCTTGCATTTTTGTTTTGTTTTGCGCTCTACGTTACGGACACAAATGCCAAATGGGAAGGTCATATCTGGTTTGTTGTCAACTCTTGAACTATGCTTTACTGGCTGCGCAAAATGGTGAAGCTGCAGCAGTAGCACTTAGCGTCGGAGTAAATGTCAAAAAAAGTAGCTCACTTAGCAGTATTCACGAATACAATGGTGTAGCACTGAACTCAAACAAAAATCGTCTCCGCCATTTCGTTTATTGTTGTTTTTCATTGCAGCACGTTCGTGAAGTTCAAATTCAGTCGACTTCAACTTCTCTGTGCTGCAGCTGCTACTTCACATGGAAGCCGTGCAATACGATTAACGTACATTTAACTTTGACATGCTACGTGCTACAGCTGCAGCTTCACCATTGTGCGCAACCAGTTACGACGAACAGATCTTTGTTTATATGCAAGACCGCACTACGTGGAACTGCACTACAATAATTGAAATGCACGTATTCTTTGTATGAAATTATATGAATAAAGTCGCACTACACTACATTGGAGCTGCATTGTAGTGCCAGTTAACTGTTGGTTGTCTACCCAACTATTGCAGAGCCGTTTGCAGTACCGAAAAAAGGGATTTTTCCTACATTTGTGACTCTCTCTTACTCTTATAGAGTTTTCACACCGAGCTGAAAACACGGTTTTTGTTGAAAACCCCCAAAACCTGAACGAAAACACAAGTTTTACCACACATTTTTGCTAAACACAAGTTTTCGAAAACAACTAGATTTAAATAAAACCTGTCGAAAACTTGTTAGAATACAAAGCAAACACGCCTAAGTTTGTTGTGATTCTTTCAGAACACACGTCAGTTTGTTTCGATTCTTTCCAAACACACCTAAAAAGCGCATAAACGAAAAAAAAAAAATCAATCATAGCAGCCGAAAATATTTTCATTTCAAAATTTGATAGTCAGTTGTAAAAATTAAGTGAAATGTCAAACGAAAACTTGAAAAGTCGGGTGTGAATGATTTTCAGGTTTTCGTAAACTTTTAGCTGAAAACCGGGTTTTCGGCTCGGTGTGAAAACCCTATTACTCTTACTTTTTTTTTTTGCTCATCTTTTAATTTTGCTCCCTACTGAAGGACAACGAATTAGTTTATAATTTTCAAAAGTTGAAGACCTTTATTTTTTTTGTTACTCTCGTTTCTCTCTTCATCTTCCAATTTTACGCCCCCATGAGGGGCGACGAATTTGTTTAAAGGGCGGCGAAAGTGGTTCATTACATATTTCTTTCATATTTGGAACAAGAAATAAATAATAAACATTGCATTACTTTGGCGCCCTGTTCAAATGTTGAATACCTTTTTTTTTGCTCTCCTATATTTCTTCATCTTCCATTTGGCGCCCCCAAGGCCAGGCGCCCGGGGCAAGTGCCCCCCTTTGCCCCCCCCCCCCTAGATCCGGCGCTGTCTATAGGGCAAGTATTGGTTTCGTGCAGAAAAAAAAAATCGAGGTTTTAATCAAACATGACATTACGATGATAGAGAAGCCCAAAAAAGTGGTTTTCGCCATACCGTCCGTCGGTCTGTCTGTGCGTCTGTGCGGATGTGCGGATGTGCGCTTTTTCACGTCATGCTACAGCCTAAACGGCTTGACGGATTTTCTTCAAACTTGGTATATAGCAGTTTGAAGAAAAACCATTGTCGAGGTTTTTACTTGCGATTATAGGTAGGTACTATAAGGCAAGTTATGCATTGGTCGAAAAAAAAAGTTTTGAGATAACAATCAAACATGACATGACGATGATAGCGAAGACGAAAAAAGATGGTCTAAAAATTCTGTCCGTCTGTATGTCTGTCTGTCTGTCTGTATGTAGACCTACAGCCCAAACGAGTGGGCAGAATTGCTTCAAACTTGGTATATAGACTTTTTTAGGTATTGTACAGAGAGGAAATTGAAATTTTTTTTTTAGCTCAAAAAATAACGGTACCTGCCATACAACCGTTATTTTAAAGCTTATTTTTCTCAAAAACGGCTCTAACGATTTTTAATTAAAAAAATCAGTGTTGCTTTTTAGGTACGACCAATCTTATGGCTGAAAAAAAAGTTTTAAAAAATGGCTAAGAACGGTACTTTCCATAGGACCGTTTGTTTTGCTTTCGACTATCTCGAAAACGACTCAAACGATTCTTTCGAAATTTCACACACATATAGCTGTAGGTAGCTCAATTTGTATTGCATACCAATATTTTTGAAAAATATTTTTTTGTATTTTTAAAAGCATTTTAAAAAAAAAATTTAAAAAATTAATATTTTGAAAACTGCTTATTAAATTTTTTTTTAAAAATTTTAAATAAATGTATTTGCTGAATACCTATGAACTGGCGTTTTTGAATTTTTTTTGAAAAATTTTTTCAAAAAGTTTTTCAAAAAAAACTTTTTTTCTCAAAAAGCGCTCCACAGATTTTTCTAAATTTATTCTCATAAATTCAAATTTATCCAAGAAATAAAATGGCGTACTTTTTTTTCAGCTCAAATTAGTTTAAGTATTTATTTAAGAATTTTGAAAATTTTATTTTTATCAAAATCTCAAGCCCATAAACCACTGTCACTCATTAGAGCAAGTTCGTGCGACCCAGTCGTGCATTTTATTTTTATTTTGTTTTAGCCCGGCTCAAACTGGTACCTTTCAAGTAACGGTTTTTTTTAATTTGGATTTTCTCGAAAACGGCTCTAACGATTTTGATTAAATTTAAAATTTAGCTAACTTTAAACATTTCTAACAAAACTGCGTTTTGTGTAGTCACGTTGAGGGCGAAGCCTTCATCAAACAATACTGCCTTGGGAGAGTTAGTCTCGAGCTGAACTTTAATTGATAAAATGTGGGTGTGTAAAATCAAACATTCCAATCTAGGATCTTTTGATTTCGGATGGGTTTGTTTTCGTTATACATATATGTACAAACAAACGTTGACGTAGATTTATATTCAATAAGTTTCAGGGTAGAAATGTGGGTCAGTGAGGAAGCTCAAGGCTGTTGGTAAAACAAACAAAAATGCAGCAGGTGAACCATATGAAGCTGACGAAGGAATGTGTCGTTGATAACAAAGAGTCACTGTACATTTGCGGGTGGCAATGGTACAGTGGATGTAGTGCTTGGTTGCTCAACCTGAGAGCTTGGAGTTCAAACCCAGCCTGGGGCAGCAATTTTTATTTATTTCCCAAGTTTCAACTGGATGCCACCCGTGGAATTTCCATGAGATAATTATCACCTAAAATCTCAAACCACTGTACCACCTTTCTTTCCTATCTTTCTATTTCTTCTCTTTCCTCGCTCGCACATGTTAATTCATTATAAAGGTATTAATATCCCTTTGAGTGCGAGTGCATTATAAAAAAAAAAATCCTTATATTTCGTGTACTGCCAATTTATTTTGGATAAAGTATAGGAAAAGGGGAATTTGTCCATACAACATAAATAGAAGATTTGGTCAAAATCGTTGATTGACAAGCTGGCACGTGCATCTTCTTCCCCATTTTTAATATAAAATTAAAAATCTCAATATGAAAATGCGGGAAGAAGTCTTGAGTACTGGGGATTATATCATACCAGTTTATGGACTCATTTCATCTAAGATTTTGGGGTTATACCTATTTCATTGTGAAATTATTCCCCGATTTGGTTGTTATTTCGTTTCGCACTTTGTGATTGATTATTGCCATAAGCAGGGCAGGATCTCAGCCAGGACCTTCTATATTGTCCTGACAGCATTTTTGAAGAAAAAAAAATTAAATCACAAAACCCATTAATCTAGATACTTTTCCAAACAAATTCAAATCCTTCTCACATCAAAAATATAATATCTGATAAATATTTTCAAAGTGTTTGTGCCTTAAACAAAACTTTGACAATTAACAAAAAACCTAGGAGCATATTAAATTTTTAATGTAGGTCACGTGCAGTGCACCCAGCAGCAGCACTCAAAGAATTTAATTTTGTTTTCTTGTTTCCACAAACTAATCTTCTTTACTTTCTGTTTCTGTTTAAAGAAAAAGATACTACTTCCTCTGCAGTCCAGCAGATACAGATACAGTTAACTCTTTTGAAAACCCCATTTCATTATTATTACTTTTCATTTTCATTTTCATTTTCACACAGATTCACGACCAGGATAAATTAAAATTCAAACAATGTTCGTACAATTGGTGGGACCACAGCTTGGCAATCGGTGAAGTTCTCTTCCTAGCCTGGGGCATCCGAGTTTGTTACAATGTACGGAATGCCGAATCCTTGTACAATGAAGCCCGTTTAATATCCTACGCCATCTACAACATAGCTATTGTCAATATAACAATGATAGCATTTCAGTAAGTATATCTTTCTATTTTGTATGAATAAAACGACCTCACCTAAACTCCTGTAATCTACTACCTACACACAAACACAAGTATGTACATATAGTTTTAGTAATATGTGTATAACTAACATTAAAGGATGTGTGTTTAATTGCGTGCTAAGTCACACGTTATAATGTTTAGTTCACTATATAGAATATAGGCCGGGGTTTTCGATGTAAGTTCGATGTGGAATATGGGGGGGGGGGGGGTGACTTACTCGTATTGTTTGGTTTTGTGTTTATTCACACACAAAGTGATTTACATTTTCAGATAATTAAAATGTTTGGATGAATAAAACTACACTACATTATTATAGTCACCCGCGGCGCGGCGCAAGAGGGCGGATGAATATAAGCGAGGGATGAGGCAAAGAATAAATTCCTTTAAGTTCCCGCTAATTGAAAGGAGATTACTCTGTATTGTATATATTATGTATAATAAAATCCTTATTCCTTTTTTTTATATCCTCAAGCTGCCCGCCCGCGCGCAGCGCCTGGCCCGTTTAATCGTGTAAATCAATTAGCATCGTTAATTGAAGATGGATGGCATTGTTCTTATACATAAGGAGAGGATGATCCCTTTTTTTTATGCAGGATATCATCCAGTCCTTTAAGGGATACAACAACAAATATAACGAAGGTTGAATAGAATATTGTGAAAGGCTTACAGCTGCGATGCTGGAAAATTGAATCGAGTTAGCTTTGTTTCGCAAAGCTATAGGGAGAGTGGTGGAGTATATGTAACCCTATCAGGACATTCTAATTGTTTTTTGAAATAATTAAATTGAGAGAGAGATTGTGCTCGAAAAGAGTGTTGACGTTGACGTTGAGTTGACAGTGATGCTGGGAAAATAAATTGTTCAGGACGAGTGTGTGTTACTAGGCCATGAACAAAGTCGTGACTTTAAAATTATTTAAAATGTTTGCCTTTTCTTTAAATTTGAAAAACAGAACGCCCGCCTCACTGATATCTATATACATTAATTAAATATTGCAAGTAGGAACTAGGGGAAGATTGGAGAGTATTTTCAATCAATTTTAATCCAACAGTCAGAACCAAAAGCAATGTTCTTCATCTTCCTGGTTTCTGAAAACTGCTTGTTATATCAACATTTGAACTCTTTCTGGAGCATAAGGTGGAAAACCAGATCCTTTGATGTCATTTGTGGTGCGATACCTCAGCAGTGGCCAAAATCTTCATTTGCTTCATAACAGCTGACCTCCATGTTTTCTTTTGTCTTCTTACTTCTAACCCAAAACCCATCTTTCACGTTGGGAATTCCATTCAGGGAACTGCTTTGCTATATGATGTCGCCGAACTTCCTATGTATGAGCAGCCCATTGCCATTTTTTCAGTGTGATGTTACGAGTAACTTCCGATAAATAATCCTAGGCCACATATCGTTGTTGGATATGGTTTTGTGGGTCCTGATCTTCAAGGCAAACAACGGTTAACAAAATCTGGAAACCAAATCGTGATGTTGGCAGAGTATTTTTCCGTTCCACAGGGATATGTTAAGACTTCTTGGATCCAAGAGTTTCAACTTATTTCGAATTGATCTATTTGTAGAGCTCCACACTGGAAAGAGGATTCCAAATGCATCACGAGCTTTATTTATTCTGCTGCCATCAAGTGACAAGCAACTTCCCCATCGTCTATTGTCTCCTCCCTCACAATATTCTTGTGTTATTTGTTCCAGCTGGTGTGCATTAGTTTTTGTCTTTTTGGCATAAGTCCTTTGACCTGCCACTTCCTAATTTCGTTGAAAAAAGTCAGATATCGGGCTCCAGAGCCGTTAGCTTATAAATAGGTGTAATAACCATGGTCACTGTCACTGGTCACAATGACTTAACTTGTTAAATAGATGCCTTTGAACATCAAGTCCCTCATTTTTAGTCACCGTGTGAGTAAAAACATCATCAATTGCAAGTGAGAACAATATTGGTGATAGTACATCACCCTGTCACACTTCAAATGCCACAGAAAGCAATAGTTGTACGACTTTTTTATAAGACGTTTTTTTGTGGATGCCCCTAGAACCAAGTGATCTCCAGATAACACCACGAATCACGCGATCTGAGGACTATTTTGTATTGATACTGAGATCGACACATGAAGGACCACTGCAAAATCTCTCTTGGTACTCCTTTTGCGTAGATTCAATCCTGCGCTTATTTTTTTGAGATTATGATTTGCCATTGCTTTCGGAAATACGAACAAAGTGGTGATAAAGAGTGACACCAGTTATTGCGGTTCTTGAGGACACTTCTCTTCGTTTTTTCAATCCCTAAAAAAGTTTTATTTTCCCAAACAGCTCTAAAAACCAGCAACAAAATACAGGCTGTCACCTGTCAAATCGGGAACTGCTGTCAGAAATCCAGCAGGTTTGCCGAAGATGCTTCTTGATATTCTTACCGGAATAACCAATACAAAAAAGGGCTGATTTCGGTTTTTTATCTGTGCCTAACTATCAGAACCGCCTATCTAAATTTTCTTGAAGCAGTTTTAGACTGGCAAAGTTAGTAAGTGGAATCTCAGTACCATCTGCCCGATTCACAAATATAGAGGCATTAGTCTTTTAAACATCGCACATAAGATCCTGTCCAGCGTTTTATGTGAGCGTTTCAAGCCGTTGGCTGATGATCTAATTGGTTCTTGCCAATGCGACTACGACCGACCAAATATTCACATTACGCCAGATCCTGGAGAAACCCAAGAATATAACATCGACACCCACCACGTGTTCGTCGATTTTAAAGCAGCCTACAACAGTGATAATAGAGTTGAACTGTATCGTGCCATGTCCAACTTTAGAATCCCTGCTAACTGGATGGCTGGGTGCTGTATGAATAGGGTAGACCCTGATTGGTATCAACATGGCGATGCCCAGCGTTGCAACAGTCTCATACGCATCAATTGTGCTTATTTTACCTCCAAGTGGTAGCCATCGGGTACTGGTCTTGTCCACCCGGACTTGACTTGCTGAACTTATAAGCGCGAGTGTTGATCACAGAAAAATAGCAACACTATAATTACCCTGCCGTAAAGCTCCTCTGTTTCTCTTGTTGGGTAGCAATTTATTCTGTACGAACCCCTCAGAAAGCAAGCGAGCGGCGGATGAGCTTCCAATTAAGTGAACCAACGGCGGCGGCGATGCTTACAGACAATTTGGTAGGCACCCCATTGAGCTACTTCGACATATTCGGAGCTCAGGTCTTTGGGTCCTTTCACTACTATTAGTCAGGGTAGTGAAGTAGAGAAGGTGGCGGATGAGCCCATATAGGACCAACGGTAGCTCTCACATCCCCGTAGTGGGTTACTGACTCTGGATTTCTCCAGCTCCTTTTGTCCAAGGAGAGCAGCATAGGGCCTGGTCCCCCAGGTTGGGGGTTGTGCGTCGGGGTAACTTCCCTACCACGTAAAAAACCTCTTGTTCCGAAACAACCAACTGCCTCGGATATGGATGACCCTACTGATGACGACCCTAGCAAACGAAACAAGGACAACGAATTTCGGTTCTGCACGTGGAATGTCCGGACCCTTAACAGACCACGTGCAGCCGAACAATTAGTGGAAGCCCTAGATGGTGTCAAAGCCGACATCACAGCCATCCAAGAAGTGCGATGGGATGGTGAAGGCACAAGGAGGATGAAAAACTGTGACATCTACTACGGCAAGTGCTACAGGACAAGGAAACAGCGGCTATTTGGATGCGGATTTGTGATAAGAGGAAGGCTTAGGCAAGAAGTCTTGGGGTTTCGTGGCATAAGCGAACGCATTGTCACAATTCGCATTAAATCCAAATTCAGCAACATCTCGCTGATCTGCGTCCACGCCCCCACGGAGGAAAAAGATGACATGACCAAAGAAGAATTCTACGATCTTCTCGAGAAGACGTATGATGAATGCCCGAAGTACGACACTAAGTTTATTCTTGGTGACTTCAACGCCAAAATCGGAAAGGAGGGTAACTTTGGCTCGACAGTCGGAAAGCATAGCCTGCACGACAACACTTCCGGTAACGGACACAGGCTAATCGACTTTGCTGCGGGGCGAAGTGTCATCTTAGCTAGCACATACTTCCCACACCTCAATATTCACAAGGGGACCTGGCGGTCTCCTGATCAAAATACCGTCAACCAAATTGATCACATTGCGATTGATAGCAGACATGCGTCCAGTGTCATGGATGTCCGCACTTTCCGAGGGGCCAACATAGACTCGGACCACTACCTTGTTGTAGCTAAAGTGCGAATGCGGATCTCCACCAGACCGCAGAACCGAACATCTCTACTGTGAGAAAGTTTGAGTAGAGTCCCTACCAACTTTGACGGAACAGCGAGCATTTTCCAACGTCATCTTGATAAGGCATATCAGTTTAGCTTACTTACTTACTTAAGGTGGCGCAGACAGTCCATTGTGGACCACGGCCTCAACCAACAATCCTCGCCAGCTAGGCCGGTCCCTAGCCAGTGGCCTCCAGTTGCGCACACCAAGTTGGTTGAGGTCGTTTACCACTTGATCGCGCCACCTTAGATGGGGTCTTCCAGAACTGCGTCGGCCCTCTTGGTTGGAATTGAAGACTCGTCGGGCAGGAGCGTTTTCGTCCATACGCTCTACATGACCCAGCCATCTAAGCCGCTGAATTTTCAGCTTCTTAACCAAGTCAATATCGCTGTATAGCCCGTACAGTTCGTCATTGAATCTTCTTCTCCATACTCCATTGATACATACAGGCCCGAATATCAGCCGAAGAATCTTTCTCTCAAAGCACGCCAGCCTGTATTCATCCGATTGTGTCAGTGTCCACGCTTCTGCCCCATACAGCAGGACTGGGATGATAAGGGTCTTGTATAGTGTCTCCTTGGTCCTTTGAGAGAGAGTTTTACTACTAAGATGCCTTCTTAGCCCGAAGAAACAGCGATTGGCAAGTGTGATTCTTCGACTGATCTCTTCACTGATGTTGTTCTGAGAGGTTATAGTGGAACCCAAATAGACAAAGTCCTTGATACCCTTAAAGTTATATCTGTCCATTCTAACGTTTTGTCCGAGCCTACGGTGATGATCGGTGATTCACCCGAGGACAGCATATACTTTGTTTTATCTTCATTTACAGCCAGACCCATTCGAGCCGCTTCCACTTCAATACTTGCGAATGCTCCACTGACAGCGCGCTTCGTTCTTCCAATAATGTCAATATCATCAGCATAGCCAAGTAATTGAACGGATCTAAAAAAAATCGTACCGCTGGTGTTGACATGCGAGTTGCATACGATTGCCTCAAGAATGATGTTGAAGAGGTTACCAACAGAGGTGATCAACACTCGCGCTTATAAGTTCAGCAAGTCAAGTCCGGGTGGACAAGACCAGTACCCGATAGCTACCACTTGGAGGTAATATAAGCACAATTGATGCGTATGAGACAGTTGCAACGCTGGGCATCGCCATGTTGATACCAATCAGGGTCTACCCTATTCATACAGCACCCAGCCATCGAACTAAGGAGACACTGTATAGAAAACTCATCATCCCGGTCCTGCTATATGGTGTAGAAGCATGGACTCTCTCCCAATCGGATGAAAAGTCACTTGGAGTCTTCGAGAGAAAAGCTCTGCGTACGATTTATGGTCCTGACTGCGTTTACCGAGAAAACAACATTTGACGAAGAAGATACAACATAAGCCTAGCCAGTCGAATTCAACGCTGAAATGGCTGGGCCATGTAGAGCGAATAGATATCGACGCTCCAACTCGTAAGGTCTTCAACGCCAAACCAGAGAGAGTTAGAAAGTAAGATAGACCTCATATTCGATGGAGCGACCAGGTAGAGGGAGACCTCCGACAATTTGGAGTGCAAAAAATGGAGACGGCAAGCTAGAGATCGAACCAGCTGGAGGTGCATAATAAGCAAGGCCTAGGAGCACCACGCTCTAGTGGAACCATAATAAATAAGTTACTAAAGTTAGTAAGTGCGTCATGTGAAGCAATCATGGAAGCAAGCCCTACCTCGTTAAGTTTCGTTAAACGAATCATGATTTAAATATCTCCAACTCCAAATAATGCAATATCATCCAACACTTCTTCTCGAAGTTAATTGTCATTTTAGTCTCAATCAAAACCTTCATCAAATACTTCCCAAACCTAAGGTTCATTTAAACTTGTTGGGTGCATGATTGTTGAATGCCAATCAGCTTAACCATTAAATACCTTCCTAGCCTACTAAAAGCCATTACAACAACGTGGCTTTCTTTAAAAAAAAAACCAGCCGAATTGAAAATGTTTTACAATTTTGTTCAAAAAGATTTTAAGCATCATGAGAAATAAGGGTACTTCAGCTTCCTTCTCAAATACCCTTTATTCCCCGAAATATTGCAAAACGTTCCAAGCCGTTGGCTATAACGTCGGCAAACCTGAATATTTAAAGAGCTTAAACACGAATTCAATAAAATTTTATTGAATTGGCAAGTCCTTTCCAAAGAATGCTTCTTGTGGCGAAAAATGTGTTTCTTACCACTACCAGGAAAAAAAAAACGAAGTTCCATACAATTCATATTAACACACATATAAATCCAAATCACACGAAATCAGTGATTTTGCCTATAGACTCAGCCATACATATCGCCCCCCAAAGGTATTTATATTTCCTCAATTTCCAATTCGTATATTGACATCAGAATGTCTGTTATCAATCGAATGGATTTTCGATAAAATATCCATAGCTTGTGGCCCATTCAGTCCAGTCAAATTGTATCCTTTTGCCTTCGAGCATAACAAAACAAAATACAGCGCACACAGGACGTTCTTGTTCACATGTATAGTAACGTAACGACCGATGTGTGTTTCCGGTATCAAAAGGTTTAATCTCAATGCTGCCCGATTGACAGTTTGAAAATTATACCTTTTTTTTCGAGGAACAAGAAAAAGGACTCGTGTGTAGAGAAAACAAGAGATAGGTAGAGATTGAGAGAGTGAGCAGTGAAAGATGATGATGGTAGTGTTTGGATCAAAGGGAAGTTTTGCTGAATCAGTTGGACTCAACGGACGGTTTTTATTGATTTTTTTTTTTTACTGGCCAAAACTTTTATGGAAACCACAAACAATGGAATGGAAAATAGAGTGTATGGGGACAGATTTTCTTTGCCAAAGGATGTGGTGGAGTCCATGACAGATGATTGCCCTTTAGACAAAAAGGGTTTAAGAAATTCTTCTGAAATGAATTCGAGAAAATATATTACGAGCTAGGGAAAAGAGCTTTTGTATATCTCCTTGGATTGAACATTTAACCAAAAATTGGGTATTTCAAAGTTTTGTCAGTTTAAATATCACGCCTGATTTGTTAATCATGTTCCAAAAAAGATTTTTATATATTAACTTCATATATTCACTTTGAAGGTGCTTTAAATAGAAAAGTTTGAATGTTTATACAGAGGATAGACATATCCTGCTAAATATTTTATTAACAAAAAAAGAATCCTTTCTCTGGAAATCCTGAATGGCTTAGTACTTTATCAGATGGGACTAGAAGATAAGGAACGAGATAAACTGGTGAAATGTAAGGAACTTCGTAAATATATTCTTCTCGGCATGTCTCATGTACTTGGGCCTTAAAAAAAAATTCTGAATTAAAAAACCAGTGTCGATAGTGGCGAATTTGGTGACATTAGTTAGTGCGAATAAACACTGCACGGTACACAAATCTCACTCACTCACAGTCAAACTTTCACCTGCGCTATGATTGTTGTATTTCGCAATCAAACCCGCTGTGGCACATAAATGATTTCGCCTTTCCTAAGCACTGTTAAGAATAGAGACACCTTTTTAAGCCACACAACACGAATGTGGAATGCTTTTTTTTCTTAATTTTTCCTCCTAATGCGATATAAAGACATTCAAACCTAATGTGCAACGGTATCCCCTTTTACCTCCTATACATTATCAAACCATCCTAAGGGATCGTTGTCATATTATGTTATGTCATGGTTAGTGCATTCCCTATCCCTTTGAGTGTGCACTATACAGGGTGATCGCCGTAAGGTGCACCGAAAAGCTAAAGCGAGTAGGTTGGGTTGGGACAAGAAAAAAATTGTATGGGAGCGGTGTCTATTCCTCTTCGTTTATCCGGGAGGAGCATAAAGCGCACTGCTGGGTCGGACGAACTTGCTATAATGTGTGACAGTGGTCTTAGGGTTTGAGATTTTGGAAAAAAACAAGGGACAAAATTGATATGAAATTTGAGAAAAATTAATTTTCCACTTAAAATCATATGGCGGATACCATTAGCTTTAGAGCTAGAATGCTAATTCCGAAAACACCTCTGTAAGACGTCTTAATAATACTATGTACCAAGTTTGAAGCAAATCGGTCCAGCCGTTTAGGTTGTAGGTGCCGATACAGACAGACGGGCAGACAGGCAGACAGACAGACAGACAAACAGGATTGTCGGACAGAATTGTCGGACCCACTTTTTTAGACTTCGTAATGTTATGTTTGATTGATAGATATTTTTTTTACGAATGCATAACTTGCCTTATATGTTGTGATGGGTGCTTTTTGTTTTCCAGCCGGGGTTTTACTCGCCGGATTGTCCAGGTCCGTTCTCAAAGAAATACACTAAACGTTGATTAAGATTCCTTTTTGGTAAAATTCACAAATAATTTTATTTAAACACAATCCTTATTATTAAAAGTATATAATGGTTTTCAATGTAATTTATTTCACACATATGGTTATATCTTTAGTATGTGTTGCTATCCAATCATTTGGGCCTCCTGTTGCGTGGACGAAATTCGCTGGTTTCCTCCTGGGCTTCTACTGTCATTTTCTGCGGGACTACGATTCTGAGCTCGTCTCTAGTTTTCATTTCCTGTGGGCAATGGATTAGTTCAAAGAAACCTTATGGCTAAAAACCCAAACATCGAGTTTGCAAAAACTGCAGGCTTTTGCTCTGGTGGATCGGCAGGTATAAAGCCCCTGGTGTCGATTAATACTTAAATTCTCTTACAATAAAGCAACCATGAAAGTTTCACACGGCAGGCTATAGCTCTGGTGGATCAGCAGTTATAAAGGCCCCTGGTGGCAACTAATAATCTAATAATAATAGAATAATAACCTTAAAATCCACTAAGACCCCTTACCACTGGTGGGGGTAAGTCAAAGCGGCGAAAACTTAAATAAAAAATAAATCTTAAATATATGATGAAATTCCCCACGCTTCTCTGTGTTCTTCTTCGCCTTCTTATGTTATATGGCGGCAGCAACATCGTGTGAGTTGTAAAAGCCAAGATAATTTTCCATGTGCTTTAACACACACTTCGTGGTTGTTGCTGTTTGTGGTGTAAGCATTGGGATATTAATGGATCATGTGATGATGACGTATCGTAGACAAGTAGAATATCATACATTCTACTTGTCTACGATACGTCATCATCACACTTATATTGAAAATAGGTAAGAGGTGTGACGCTTCGTTACAATGTAGTACCTATAACCGCAAGTAAAAACTGACAAAAACTTCCTTTTTTTTTCTTCCACCCGATCGACACCAAAACTTCACAGACATCCGTGGACTAAACTATATTTACCCTGAAAATGTCCCAAAAATCCGTTTGGGAGTTCATACTGGGCATCCATTTTTGTACAATAAATTCTTTGTACATCTAAAGGGTGTTTTTTAGAGGTGTATAACTTTAAATTGGCAACACTTTTTTAAAAGGCGGCCATTTTGTCAGCTGTCAAGTGATTTATTTTTAGTTTGGTTTGGCATTTCAACATGAATATACTGACGATTGAAGAACGCTTCCAAATTGTGCAAATTTATTTCGAAAATCATGGTTCTGTTCGAAATTTTCATAAGCGAATTTTGTTTAGCGACCAAGCTAACTCTTGGTTGAATGGGTACGTCAATAAACAAAATTGCCGTATTTGGAGTGATGATAATCCCCAAGTGTAAGTTGAGGCCCCGTTACATCCACCAAACTGACTGTTTGGTGTGCTTTATGGGTTGGTGGATGGATTGGACCGTACTTCCTTAAAAACGATGCTGGCCAGAACGTTACAGTTAATGTTGACCGCTATAGAACCATGATTACTGACTTTTTCGTTAATCGCTTGAACAACCATGACATGCAGGAGCTGTGGTTTCAGCAAGACGGAGCAATATGTCACAGCTCGTGCCAAAATTTATTTGTTGAAGGAAACGTTCGGTGAGCGCATAATTTCGAGTTTTGGTTGGTCCTGTTATTAACGACAAATGTTGAAAAGGCATTGACCTCCAGATTAGACTACGTCCAAGCCCGCCGTGGCAGTCATATGCCAGAAATCATTTTTAAATTATAATTTAAAGATCCGCTCAAGCATTTTATTGACAATCCCTGAGCTGACCAGATCTGAAAAATTCACAAAAAGCCAGATCTCGACATTGCGCCAGATTCAACATCTGATTCACGACCTGATTATTGATTTCAAAGCATCTAGCTTATTAGAATTCTTGCTAATCTGGTGCGTCTTGTCAGGATGTCGTTCAAGAACGTTCGCTACGGCAGAAGCAATTTTCGAAAGTTCTACCAAAGCCTTTGGAAGTAACACTTCTGAAGACTGTTAAACGGCGAAGACAACCAACTTATCGCTATCAGGCAGAATTATCAATTCGATTTGGACAATGATGAACAAAACCTCCGTCCACCCGACCAAGAAGAAGTTCGGGTAGCAATATCAAAACTGAAGCCCAACAAGGCTGCAGGTGTGGATGACCTTACGGCTGAACTCGTCAAAGCAGCAGAAGATGACTTGGTGAGGAGTACACATGAACTCATCTGTACAATCTGGTCGGATGAAAGTATGCCTGACAAATGGTACTTCAGCATTGTGTGCCCTATCCACAAGAAAGGAGATACTCTAAAGTGTACCAATACCAACTACAGAGATATAAGTCTACTAAATGTCGCCTATAAAATCTTGTCGGCCATTCTTGAGGCAATCTTGAGGCAATCGTACGCAACTCGCATGTCAACACCAGCGGTACGATTTTTTTAAAAAATCCGTTCAATTACTCGGCTATGCTGATGACATTGACATCATTGCGCATCCATCTCTGTCAGTGGAGCATTCGCAAGTATTAAAGTGGAGACGGTGAAAATGGGTCTGGCTGTAAATGAAGATAAAACAAAGTATATGCTGTCCTCGGGTGAAGTAGATCATCACCGTAGGCTCGGACAAAACGTCACAATGGACAGATATAACTTTGAGGTTGTCAAGGACTTTGTCTATTTGGGTTCCACTATAACCTCTCAGAACAACATCAGTGAAGAGATCAGTCGAAAAATCACAGAAGTGTGGACACTGACACAATCCGATGAATACAGGCTGGTGTTCAGTCCTGTATGTATCAATGGAGTATATGGAGGAGAATATTCAGTGACAAACTGTACGGGCTATACAGCGACGTTGACTGGGTTAAGAAGCAGGAAATACAGTGGTTTAGATGGCTGGGTCATGTGGAGCGCATGTGATGAAAACGCGCCAGCCCGACGAGTCTTCAATTCCAAACCATCTTATAGAGCAAAGATGGCATTATTCATTGACACAGTAAATAGCGATGTGCAGAATTTGACTTCCATTCCAACCACACCATTCGTTACGTAAAGCTCGCGACATCGATTAATATGGAAGTGATCGAAAAAATTTTGAGACGACTTGGGAATACCTTGAATACGATGGCTTATTACAAAAAATCAATCTACGAGTAAATCTCAAATCATTTTAAATGGCACACAAAAAATGCCCTTAAATTTTGAATGATCCTCTTGGAAGATTCAAGTAAAAGGAAAAGCCGCCAAAATAACCTAGGCAATTTATAAACTCAAAATACAGATGACTAGGCCGTGTTAAAGGTCAAAAAAGGAACAAAACCATTAAACAAAAAAGTTCGCTTATTGTTATTATTCGTACAAGAACGCTGTACGGTCGTAGAAGTTAAACATTTAAGGCAAAGCATTGAATTAGCCGTTCGTCCTTCGTCCTTCTTCTTCCTTCAAACGAATTCAAACTTTCAAATGGTTTGCCATCATGGAGAAAGCATTCACCGCAAATGTTAGAAAATACACAAAGCTACAAATACGAAGAAATTTTCAGCGAAACGTTGGAATTCATATATAAAACATGAATAAATTAAAACACTGCTTTTTTGCCTTGAACCCTTCTTTATGGCATGGTTATAACTGGCGAGGGAAAAGGTGGCGGCGAAATTTTAACATTTTTTTTTTTTTTTATTTTTATTATTTTTAAGGCTTAAAAGTGGTACAAGGATGTTATTTTACATGGATACGGAGAGTTATTGTAGTTGAACCGTGTTGCTAATGGTAAACATTTTGATGGCATGTCGAAGGAATTTGCATAAGGATTGTGTGAGTGAGTGATAACAAAAACCTTTCAATATGATATAGATGCTTTGCTCTGACTCCGAAAGCAACGGGCTATATCGCATAGAAATGAATGTTTTTACTTTGTTTATGTATTTGAATCTCGATGCCTTGTCGCGTCGTACGCGTCGCCTTTGTATCGTATAGTTGTCGACTGTCGTCCTTGGCGAGGCGATGTTGTGAAAGCTTTTTCGTAACTGAATTTAATTAAATTTTCTAATGGGAATTATCTGCGATTAAGGTTATATGCATATTGAGCGCGCAAAGTTTAATTATTTTATGACAGAAGTTATTCCGAAATTAATAAGCAGTTTGTCGTGTTTATTTATCCCGACTTTGAAGGGAGACTACCAAGGAAATGATATGCACTAATTTGTGGTATCATGAGTTGTGTTAAGAGTATGCACATTATAAATGCAAATGAGTTTGATTTATCGTTATTTTCTAATCAAAAGTTAGAGAGTTTTATAACTGCGCTTCTTCATTGCCATTTATAATATGGGGTTTTTCAATAAGGACGGGTAGATGTTAAAATGCTTACTCATTTTGATTAAAAAAAAAGTTTACACATTTCGACGTGCTGTTCAATCGAGTAACTTGTTATGGTAATTTGATATTAGTAGCTGAACAATAAACAAAAGGTTTGACAGATGTCACCAAAAGAACATGTCCGTCACAGGTCGCCTAAATCTAACCGCACCAATTGAAAACCTCTATATTAATGTATAGGACCATAAAACGTACGACAGTGTCAGTGTCAGCCTATATTATATTGGTCATATTTTGGGAGACAACCACAAAATCAAAGATGGATACAGGGAAGAAAATTAGGCTTCACAGACTCCGAGCTGATAATCATATAAAGTGTGCTGTTTTTAGACGTGTGGTTTTCAATCAGGCAATAATTTTTTCGGAGCTGGTTTTTTGACAGCTGTCACTTGATTTACGCTCAGTTTGGTTTGCCATTTCATAATGAATAGACTGACTCCTGAAAAACTTTTGTAAATCGTGCAAATTTACTACCAAAATAATCGTTTGGTTCGCGCGCTGCGTCCAATATTTGGTGGACATAAATTGCCCAGCAATTTATTCGAGCCAGACGCGGAGACCACTTGCTCAAAATCATTTTTATAATACAATGGCAAACCCTTATCTTTACAATAAAGCTCAATTCTTTCCCATAACATTTAATTATATCTATGCGTTTTATTTCTTCTTGAAAACCACACGTCTAAAAATAAAAACACCCTATACATACCAATGAAACTGGCCCAAAATCCACACAAAACGGTCGGCCTCATCAAAATACTCTGAAGCCCAGTCAGTTTATCATTATTAATATTATTACTTTGCCGTCATTAACTGAAAAACTAATATTAGATTTGACATATGTCACCCAAACAACATGGCGGCCACAGGCTTCCGAAATCTACCCGCGATAATAGGCGTTTTTCTTTTTTAGTTCACAGCAGAGCCTGAGTTGTCAAAAAAAAATAAGTGTTTCTTTGTTCAGAGCTTCGAATTCGTATTTCTTTTTTCCTTCAGAGTGTGTTCAGAGTGCGCTCTACGAGCTCCAAATAAATAGATGGGGCAGACTGAGCTAAAAGCTGAACAAAAAAATAAACGTCAAAAGTGAGACGCTTCCAAACCAATTAAATTGATAAAAAGAAGTCTTTAGAGGCGGCTGGAAATAAAAACAATTAAAATGGCCGCCGAAAGTATTTTAAATGTTAAAAAAAAAACTTTTCTTGAGGTTTTTCATATGACATGAGAAAAATAAATTAATGGGATATCAAATTCGTTTCATTATTTGTTCAGAGCGCTCTGAACACAATTGGTTCAGAGGACGTTCAGAGCGAGCTCGATATACTCGAACTCGGTTCAGAGCTCGTTTCTGAATAAAAAAAGAAAAACGCCTAATATTGAAAAACCATTTAAAAAAATGTTCATCCAAAACCGTTAGCTATTGCTATCCTTCATAAGAGCAAGAACGTGCGACACGACTGTTAAGGGCTTGAATAAATTTTATTTGCAGACCTTTAAAAAGTTTTTCTCTCAAAAAAAAGGATTCACATCTCCTAAATCGAATCTACTGTCCATATTAAAACCAAAATATGGAAATAGTTTCTCGTCCAATATTCTATTTGTTGCGGTTTCTGTGGTTTTGTATAACATGCAAAGCATTGCGGTTCATCCACCCTTCATAACCTACATAATTGAAGGAATCCTTCGTCTCATTTTCATATTACTCAGGATACTTTTAAGATTGAACTACATACCCCATCCTCCAAATTCAAGTTTAGAGTTGGTAAATCACACCAAAAAAAAGACTTAATGAAATAAGTTTCAAAATCTTCTTAAAACTAATTCCCCCCCCCCCCCCCCCCCCCCTCTTTATTAGACTCCCGAAGCATCATAAAGTGTTGTTTTGAAAAAAATAAAAGTAAATATAGCTTCGAACTTAAAGTTTCAAAATAAACCAACCATTCAGTGAAACTTCCTTTCCATACCCAACTATAAGATGACAATAAGCTCTTAATAAATTCACCTTAAATATTTCATAAAGCAACTAATGAATGTTTCCACAGGGTCATTGAATATTCTCAACGTCTTGATACATTTTTAAAGCTTGCCCTTCAGCTCAAGTTGAATCTTATGTATAAAATGCCTACCTATCTTTTTTTAGTTTAGTTGTTGTTGTTTCTGTGTTGTTACCATGCCCATGTCCATGCCCATGCCCACCAATTCATCTCAATTTGAACCTTAAGCATAATAATGGTCTTTTTTCATAAGTTTATCCATCGTTCTTTTCGTTTTACACAACAGCCTCTTCATATTCCCTCAAGCTGGTCCGGACATAAAGTATCTCCTGGGATTCATCCGCACACAGTTGTCCACAACTGTCACTGTCGTCTTGGTTTTCGGACCGAAAATATCTCGTGTTTTCAAAGGGCAAGGAGACCAATGGGACAATAAGGCACGAGTTCGTAGCATAACAGCATCATTCTCACTCAACGGTGTTGGTTTAGTGCCCGAAGAGTCACCCGACCTATACCAGGAAAACGAGGAGCTTAAGGTAAGTGTTGTGTTTATATTCTTGTGGGCTTCCTAGAATTCTTTAAATTCCAACTTGTTTTTTTTTTTTTTTTTATTTGCTTTTTTTCAAACTAAAAGGAACAAATCCAGAAGCTCGCTCATCAAATAGAGTTTATGAAGACTGTCCACATGCAAATGAATAACCGTCACTTGAAACCGAAGCCTGGCGGTTATTTCACAATCACGTCAACTTCATTTCAAGCACCATTCACTAAAACACCCGTCTTGACAGCCCAGACACAAACGTCAAAGGGTAGTTCATCATCTAGCCACCACCAGCAACGCCATCAGCAGCAACAGCAACAGCATCATCAGTCTCCTATCCAGCCACCGAATAGTAGCTGCATAAGTGACGATGGTATTAGTGGCACGAACAGCAGTATAGGTGCCAATTCAATTGGGTGAGTATTTCGTCTATACTCTTAAATTGAATAAGTAAAAGTCCTTCATTAAATAAGCTCACTTTTGTGATGGCATATAGATAAGCCTCCTATTTCGTCGTCTCACAAAAATCATAAATAGTGAATTAAGGATGCCCAACAAATTACTTGGGGGGGCTGGAAACGTAAACAAAAACAATAGTTCCATTCCAAAGCGAAGGAGAGCATCAGGCTATTAGAGTGGATGAGATTAAATTTGTTATTTGCCCAAGTGCTTGAAATAAACTGAAGGATGTACACTTATGTAGGTACTTTTTGTGTACACAACAGAGCAACAATCCGTATCGATTTTCTATTAGGGGGTTCAAGGACCTTTGGTATAGTGAAACCGGATATTATGTTCGCTTGTTCCGGAAGAAGTTATGTCAAGAGATGAACGGTGCTGCCGACGCGGCCGCCCGGCGTATCGGCATGTTGTACATTGTACATAGTCGAGAAGAGGAATATCAAATATGCAGGATTAAAATATTTAATGGACATATTTGAGGTGTGGAGGTGGAGGTCTGTTGTCTGTTCAATAAATTGATCCAGTATTTACATCGGCTTAGGCTAGGAGATACAAAATTTATTTTAATGACGACAGACCCGAACTTTGTTCACTTTGTTAAGACGTTGGTATTATTTCTTATTTATTTTTTTTTAATTGGATTTGATTGGAAGTTGTCATCGTATTGGAAGATGCCATAGTTTTGGCAAATGGCGGCAAATGTCAATTCAACTTTAACAATAATTGTGAATTAAACAAATACAACTAACACGTCAATGAGACATTTATCGCTATATTCCTTAAAAAAAAAGCGGCATTTTCGTTTCCATTTGACGTTTGTTGCTATTAAGAATTTTTACGCCCCCTTGTGTTAATTGGGAGCAGAGTCTTAAGAACTTGTTTTAACATTTAAGTCATAGTATTGCATTAAAAGTGTTTCAAAGTAGAGTTTTAGTTAGAATTTAAAAAAAAGTTGAGGCACAGAACTGTTGAAGATTGGTACCTAAAGTATTCCATCCGGGTCGCTAGAATTAAACTCCGTTGTGAGAACATAAAAAAAAAACGAAGCATAAAAGAGATAGAAAACTAACAGGAAATTATTAACCATTTTTATGTACCTAATTAAAAAGTTTTCACATCCCTGCCTAGCCCAGCGAAAGTCCCCCCAAAAACTACACTTCCATTTAATTGACGCTCATATATTTGAAATTTGTCAAGCCGATGTCTATTTTCTTTCAAAAAAAAATATCCTGTTTTAATTCAATTTATTGACACCGTAGCCGCACACGTTTTGTTTTCAAACGCGAACTGTACATAGATTTTATAAGATTCTAATGGCGGCGGGCGTTTGATTGTGGTGCCCTCTGGTTCACTCATCTTCGTTTCTAAAAGCTAATATGTAATAAACTACATAATAAAACTATAGATTCTATGTGGCCTAAAATTCACCAATTTCATCCGTACCAGGACCTTAACTCTCCCCCATTTCAGTTTTATAGTGCCAACAAATCTTATTTATACATCTCAAAGGTAGAGGGACAAGGTGTGGACTACCATAACGGTCTGGGCTGAGTTTAATCCCCTATTCCGCCTAACGGCCCTACCATAATACGTGAAAAAAAAAAGGAAGCAAGTATCAAAACCGAACGAAAAGTTTCTATCCGATCTGTCAATTACATCAGTTGGCTATAATAGCCTTTAGAAATAAGAAGTATTTGTCTCTGTTTAAAAAAAAAAAAATGTCAGATTTTGCATTACCTACGGAAAAGAAAGTGAACGAAACTTGCCGAAACTTATCAAAAAGTCATTCCGGGTTGGGTATACAAATCACTTGATTTTAACCGTTACGTAAGGCAACGTACGTATACCCATTCTTCGACTATGGTTGGCCTTTAAGTGTTTTTTTTTTAACGATACTTCCATCTTTTAAGCAAGTGTCAAATATTTCATGACGTAGGTACATAGATCCTGTCATTAAGATGTGCATTTCTGCATTTTTTGTTTTTTGTCTTTTGTTTAGGCCCGATAGAAGATGGTAGACCATCCATAGGCTTGTTCCATCTTTGATTGAACATGGCTTTGTTTCCAGATCTTTTTCAAGCCTTCATTATTAGCCTGCTTTCAACAGTACCCTCAGCTTTTAATATATGAAACTTGATTCAGAATCTAATCTTCGGATCTGACAGTTCAACTACAGCTAAGTATTTTAAATTGAGGGTGCACCAAATATCAGGAAATGAAATTGTAACACCTAAACTATTTCCCTCCGAAAAAAAAGAGAACCCATACAAGCATTTCCGATAGTTTTGTAAAATCTTTCATCAATCATACAAAATCCCAAATATTTCAATTTATTTTTATTTAATTATTAACATAAAGAAATTGTCTTATTTCATTCTTCCCTCATTCAAAAAAAAAAAAAAAGCAAACTACATCCTTTTCGTCCTTATATTCACAGATTTGCTGCCGCCCCAAGTATACAAACGCCACAAATACACAGTGTCAAGGAAAAAGTTTGACGAGACGACCGAAGTGGAAAAGATTGCTCAATTGAATTTAACCTAGGAATGCAGTATTCAATGTCAACAGTGCATAACATTACGGAGATGGCATCTTCCGCAGCGTCTACAATATCATCGGATGTGTACGCCTCAACGCGCTCCCCATCGCCTACCAGCAGTGATGCTGCTGCCATCACATTTACCGATAACTACGATTATAACAATCTGACATCACTATCATTACCATCAACCATAACTGACAGCAAGACAACTGACTTTAGACCTCCAATTGTTGTCTAATGTTCTGGGAATACTTGTAAGAAGGAATAAATATTCATCCCATCCCACCATTGATTAAACTACCAACAACAACAACAACCCTCTCTCTCTCTCTCCCACCTAATTCCACCTAACATTATTCAAATCTATCCTCTTTCTATATACAAAAAAAAACAACAACAACAATTATCATAATTCTGATAAATCCTTTCTACTATTTTCAATTACCGTTAAATTAAACGACAACATAGCAACATCTTGAATATTAAAATGAGGTAAGCGCACCAAAAAAATAAAACAGGAATAATTAAAAAACAAAACAAAAACAATTAAATTGGTATAAGTATCTACATTATCCTAGAAAAGAGTTAGGTAAGTACCTTTAAGATGTATGTGTGTGTACTGTGTATAGTTAAATTAACAAAAAAAAAAAAAAAAAAACAGAAACTTGTGTTAATAAAAAATGGAACAAAATTCGTGAAAAACAAATAATAGGATAGGATTTACCAAAAAAGAAAAAAAAATTTGGAATCAAATTTTAAGACAAATTTGACAAAAAAAAAACAAAATTTTTTATTGATTGTTGTTTCTTATCCGAAAACCCTACAACAAAAATGATTTTAATATGAATTCCGCATAAGTGTTGCTCAATGTCGTTTTTCAATGTTAAGGGTGTGTTTAGACGGTGCTAGTTATAATTTTAATTCGGTGTTAAATTAAGGATCAGGTTAGAAAAGTGTGCGGTCTATCAAAGTGGCAATTGTATATCTACAGTGCTGTGCATAAGATTCCAGTCATTTATTTTTATTATCGCTTAAAATAACACTTTTCAATGAAACTTAACGATACCTTTAAATAAAAATGCTAGAAATGTAAATGTGTGAGGTTAACTCAAAAGGAAGTACTTTTAGCCATTTTGGATAAAGCAAACATGGCGCTAGCAAGTGTTGACATACATTTGTTTTTAATCTGCAAATTTCGATAAATATTTCAAAACATATGTCATTCTGTGACAACTTCATTCACTCTCGAGTTGTTCTTCTGGTTATCCCGATTAAAAGGATTTGAATTAGGCTACAGGTTTACAGTTGTCAATGACAGAAAAAGACTTAAACAGCGCTGACTTGTTTTTCTAGGCACCATGTTCTTAAATTTTGTATACCAGTGGTGCGTTCTTTTTCTAACTATAGTCAACATTTGTTGTTATGTCAAACAAAATCTGCTGAAGTGTCATTGGTAGTATTTGTTGGGTTTTTTACAGACCAATTAGGAACGATACTTCGTTACAATTTGTTAACCTGTGAAACGACCACTTTTTACATTTGCTTGTATATTGAGGAACTTGGTTAATTATTCTCTTTCAAAATTGGCGAAAAAATCTATTTAATTCTTTGTTGTTGATCACTCAAAAAATAATAAAGACGTTCTTACTGCTCAAATCGAGAATTTGCAATTTTTAGGTTTGAATTTTTAATAAAGACTTTCTATTTCTTAAAACAAAACGTAGAATTTGACAGATCATTAATCTCATATTTTTTAAGTGAGTTAGAAATAGAAACAAATCGTAACTATTTGACACTTCAACGTGAGCTTAGGAACGCTGTTATGACGTCATATAATAACAAATCTTAACTTATTTCGATTAAAGGAAAGCCTTTTGTTGATTATTGTTAACAATAGTTGACTATGTTTGGAAAAAAAATGCACTACCGCTGTTGAATGAGTTTTATTCGATTTGAGGTCGACGATGACATATTTTAAGGCTGTGTTTATACGCGATATAAAATAAGAAGGTTCAAACTACGACCAAAAGGACCAACGTTCTTGGTCTTTTCCAAGTGCGACAATTTGAAAATGACAATTTTCGAAACAACAACGACATGCCTTGAAGTGGAATTGCAATGTCTAATTGTGAACTTTGAACTTTGTAAAAACAAATGTCATACAAATTACGGAATTTCGCAATGTTCTTACTATCAGTCTATGCAAATATAAATAAAACGTTATATAATTTCACTTACAGCCAAAAAATACAATCTACAAAGTTTAAAGGAAATCCATTTCCATCAAGCCATTAAGACTATAGCTAATCGTGATCACACAGAGACACACAGACCGACGGACGGTCTATTTCTTCATGATGTTTTGTTGGATTAAAGCCTCGACGAATGTGGCGGGAACAATACGACAAGAACAAAACGTTCTCCTTTGTCAAAACAAAACCATTGTGGTGCGTTCTTTTTCTAACCAAAGTCAACAATAATTGTTAACATTAGTCAGCAACCCTGCAAACGTAGAAGTACAGAAATAACCAGTGGAGTATGTACGTAAAAGAAGTACTTCCTTTCCACTGAAAAAGGATAGGCGATCGGGAAAAAATTCAGTTATTTACCTACTGTATATAAGAATATATGAAGGCACTATCTCTTTCTAAAAAAGCAAAATTTCAAAAAAGTACTGCACTTCCCCGCCAATAAAAGTACTTCCAAAGCACATCCAAAGTACTTCTGGGGATGCACCTTCTTCAATGGATGTACATCTGAAGTACTTTTTTGAAGCGCATATTCCACCAGTTATATTCGTACTTCCAAAGATGCACGCGCTTTGAATGTAGAACTACGAACCGAAATAGACATGAAGTCAAAAAAAAAAAAAAAAAATAGGAAAAATGCATTTTTATGATAATAATTTTATTATTAAATATATTATATTATTATTTACATTTGTATTATTAAAAATATATTTATTATTAAAAACAAACAAAAATATCACCAAAAAATAAAATAACTTACATAAAAAAAGGATTCGCCATATTCTCAAATTATACACAACTCAACTTAATAACTGTTAATTATGTTTTGAATCGAAGATCACTCTGACAAAAAGACAAACGACAACAAGAAAAAAAAGACAACATTTTGCATTACATCCTGGATTTCTCCTTCGCACAGTTCAAAAGGGAATCGTTAATTGTTTTTTCAGGAGAAACCAAACTACTTCCTTTGATGTACATATTTCATCGATTGTTACCGTACTTTCTTGTTTGCAGGGGTATAATCTACGGCGCGGGGGAAGTAGTAAATAAAAAAACCCACACATTCGAAGGATATATTTTTAGTTGTAGTAGTGTTTTCTAGAAAACTACTGCGGTTTGGTTTGCAGGGAAAAAGGCGTAACTTTAACCAAAACTAGTTACGATTTTTATCTTTACGACGTTATAACATCGTTCCTTAACTAACATTGAAGTGTCAAATAGTTACGATTTGTTACTATTTCTAACTCACCTCCTTGATATATGTTGATCTGTCACATTGGACGTTTTGTTTTAAGCAATTCAAAGTCTTAATTAAAAATCAAACCAAAAAATTACAAATTCTCGATTTGAGTAGCAAGAACGTCTTTATTTTCTTTGAGTGATCAACAGCAAAGGAGAATAATTTTATAAGTTCCTCAATATACACACAAAAAAAATTCAAGTAGTTTTTTGACAGGTTAACAACGTATATCGTTCCTAAATGGTTTGTTAAAAAAAAAAAAAACCAACAAATCCCAACAATGACACTTCAACAAATTTGCATATCAACAATTGTTGACTATGGTAAGAAAAAGAACGCACCACTGTTACATTCATTTTAAGTCAGCTGTCCGAAAGGGAGTGCACTTAACATCACTTAAGGCCCAAGTATAGTCACCACACCCAGGCATGCGTTACTTTCAAAATTCAACGAATTTCTTTATGTTTTCAATAGAAATGACAACCATTAATACACGCATGGCTATCTGTCAGGATATGTTTTTAAATGTTCAGCCATTGGAGTTAAAAATTGTTTTCTACAATTTTAAATAGCCATTTTGTCATTTTACAAAATTTGTCACATTTACATGGGCTATAGAGCGGATCATATTGAAATGAAAGCTGGTGCGTCTTTTTGGCGTTCATTTGCATTTGACTTTGACAGTAATGCATGTAAGTTGATGCCCACTATAGATAAACGTTAAGTCAAACTTATAGAAAACTTAACGAAACGAAGCGATTCATACAGGTTTCCACTTTCCGTCAATTTCAGATACGCCTTCTAACTTCAAAATCTATACTAGTCTCATTTTTCACGAAGGAAAAATAATGTGACGGTCAAACTTGCATGAATTCAACATTCAACCCATTTTTGTTTAACTTTCAAAAACTTTCATATCATGTTGTACAAAAAAGCAGATTTTATTTCCGAGGTTGTGTAATTTTGTGAGATGCTTGATTTTATTTATCTGGAATCAATGATTTTGTTTAGTTTACGTTTTCTGTAAAATTAAATCTGTTTTTGGCCTAACCAGAGTGTTCGTGGGATTGAAACATTATAGATACGAAAATCCCACGTTGGGCGCCAATTATATAGTAAGAACTTATTTACCCCTCGTTACATCCTCCCACATAATGTGCAGATACGCAAATAGTTTAGCAAATTAGACTCAAAATAGTTGTATTATGATTCTAATCACGACCTCAATTAGTTTAAAGTTAATCCTTTCCAAATCAATGAAACCCTAGTGCAAACTACAATGCCCAATATAATAATTGAAGTAGCAAGACAAAACACACATGCAAGCATATTATTATAAAAGATAAACACACAAATTTAATATAATATCCGCGTATTATGAACATGGTATACAAAACAAAATGTAGTCCAAAAAATGGAAGTATATTATTTATCTAAGTACACAATGTTGCGGATGCATGAGATGAGTAGGTATATGTGCATTAAAAATATTATGCAAATATAAGTGGGCTTGTATGTATTTCAGAACACCATTTTTGGTGTGGTGTAATTAAATGAAATTCAAGGAATGAACTCTAATTTGCACAAAATGTAAATTTCAATCCTCACAGGATGCAAAACTATACCAACCTACAAAACAATACATAGCTAAATAAATGGCATTCGATAGCTATATCCTACAGTTGTTTGGATGTTATAGTGTAAAGCCAAGTGATTTTTAGCAAAAAGGGATTTCAGCAAATCCATCTACACCAATGCAAAGTTTATATCTACTATAAAAGCTTTGAGTATTTACCGGATTTATTCGCTTCATCAAACTTGAATTATAATCTTATTAAATCTCAATTAAAAACATTCCAATACAAACGAAAAGAGATTTAAAACTCGAAAAAATCTTCTGCACAGTTTAATACTCCAGATACAAGTTAACACCACTTGAAAAGGATTTTGGGAAACTTATTTTAATTTATGCATCCGTATTTATTCAAAGAAATACGCCGCCGTTCTATCGGTTAACTCAACTTCATCCATTTCTTGATGCTCAATCATAATTAAGAAGTTATAATATACAGATACACGCAGCACAGACGTCAGAGAAGTCACGCAAGGACGATTCCATATTAAAGCGAAAAATCCATAAAGGATTATATCGACTACCTCTATCTTGCGCTTTATGATTCCATCCAAGTTTTTGATCAATCAAATCAATATTATATAAGTAAACCAACCCACCCACCCACACTCTGGATATTGTAGCTTTTATTATTACCTGATATTAAAGGTGAACTATTGACCTTTTTCCGGATTATTTCCTTTCTACAACTTGAGTGGGAGCTAGAAGATATAGAACCACGATGATAGCCTATAGAAAAGGGTATCCTTATTTCATTATCCTCATCCCTCACTACAACACCCAAATAGCTTTACTTTGTTTTTATGTGATTTCAAAATTTAATTTGCGAACTCAATTATTTTGAGCGGCCCTTCGAAGTATTTTTTTATTTAATTTAATTTGTTTTCCTGCATTGAGTGCCTCGCTTTTAAAGCAGACAGAAATATTATCAGCACAAAAACCAACCGTTAAATCCTTCTTTTTGTGTACTATGTTGTAATTCTTTGTTACCAAGGCCACTTGATATGACCGGAAATGCACGCCACTCTGCACACACATGTTGAATATTATAATTAGCACACACAAAAACAGAAGTGTACGGTAAATGTATGTATGATAGTATATATATATAAAAATATAAATACAAAATATTTAACGATTCGTTGAATTTTCTGAGCAATTTCTTCCACTTCGTTTGAAGCTTTGAAGTTAACAAGGACACACACATGTCCTTCTCTTTTAATTTATCTGTCTCGATATGTATATTTATAGAAACAGATAAATTTGAAAAGGGTTTTTATATTTTTTTATTTAAAAACAAACATTAAAATATATATAAAAAACACTTATGTACAATTATGTTAAATTTATATAAGATTTTTTATATCTAAACAATTTTTATATTTAAAGGACAGCACCACTTTCATGATTATTTTCGCAAATTTTATATTTAAAAATAAAAATCACTTTTAGAAACATACAACACATTTCTCATATAACGACATATACCTTTGTATAATCTTTTTGTATTTATAAATATAATAATTATTATTATATATAAAAAAATGTATTATCATATATATAATGGTATTAAGGAATATGAAGTTATGTTAGTATTTTTTGTGTAAGGATTGTTTAAGTGTATGAGTTGTAGTGATTGTAGATATTTATTGCGGAAGGTATATAATGTACGATTTAGATATATGAAAATAAAGAGATGTTTATGAAGCTATGTGTTACTCGCAAGATGATTAAAATATTTAACTTTGTTTGATTTAAGAAAAAAACGACTGAACAATTGAAAAAAACAAGGTTTGGGTTTAAAATTGAACAATGTTTTGTAACGAATACAAACATGATGGTTGAGTTTAAATTTGGAAAATATTAGCGATTAATTTTTAGTGTTTCAGTCTCATACCTAACGTCAAGGTATTGTAAGAGATGTCATCTCTGTTATAACATGTTGGTACTTCTGACTAAACTCTCGATATAAAAACAGATAGTGGAGCTGGTGTATTTCTTGTCTTGTATTTTATTGATTTATTGATTACTGGCTGAGCACAATGGTGTAGCTGCAGCAATAGTACGTAGCACTCTGTCAAAGTAAAATGTACGTTAATCGTATTGCACGGCTACAATGTGAAGTAGCAGCTGCAGCACAAAGCGAGTAACTGAAGTACAAGTCGACTCGACTTCACGAACGTGCTAAGCTTCAAAACAACATCAAACCAAAATGGGAGACATGATTTTGGTTTTAACTCAGCAAAGCCTGTGTTGTCAAAAAAAAAAAAATTACTGATTTTTTTTTTTGCTTCAGAGACTTCAGAGTATAGAATTCGTATATCTTTTCTCCTTCAGAGTGTGTTCAGAGTGCGCTATAGTAGCTCCAATCAAAAAGATGAGGCAGACTGAGCTAAAAACTGAACAAAAATATAAACGTCAAAAGTGAAAAGATTCCAAACCAATTCAATTGATTAAAAGAAGTTTTTAGCGGCGGCGACTGGAAATAAAAACCACTAAAATGGCCACCAAAGGTACCTATTTTAAATGTTAAAAGAAACTTTTTTCAGGTATTTCAAATGACCTGAGAAAAGGATTTTAATGGGATATTAAATTCGTTTCACTAATAGTTCAGAGCGCTCTGAACACATTTGGTTCAGAGGACGTTCAGAAGCAAGCTCGATATACCTACTCGAACTCTGTTCAGAGCTCTTCTCTGAATGAAAAAGAAGAACGCCTATTGTATTCGTACATGATGGTTAGTGCGCTACTTTTTTTGACATTAACTTTGACATTGCAACGTACTTCCGCAGCTTCACCATTGTGCTTAGCCAGTTATATTACCAGACATTTATTTGAATGGAACAATGGTTCAAAAGAGTGAAAATTTGTAATATCTAGGATCTATGACTAGTGGCAAAGCAACTACTTGTGATGACATGATAACATCAGGGAAGTCTTTACACCAATGTTCTGCGTCCGTCACTCACATAGCTAGTTCTCACAATGTTGTACAATATACAAAAAGTATGAGAGTAAATTAGCAACAGCTGAGATGAAGATGCTTTGTATGGCAGCAGGAGTACCAAAGGCTTTTAAAAAAACCCATCAAAAAGACCATCTTGCAAAAAAATAGAACAGAGGACCCTATTAAAAATTTTGATACAAGCAAATGCAACGACATAAGCAATTAACAATCCAAGACCGGGAGGCTTGCTTACGCTTTCTGAGGCCAACTCGGCAAACATTACAGACAGATCAGAAGTATGAAGCAAACAAGTGCGAAAGTGGTGATCCACCTGCTACTATACCAAGAAAAAGAAGTCGCGTCATTTTTACTTTAAAGTCTAAGGACATTTCAGGGAAAAAAGGATTTTGACTTTTTCCTTTTTATGTGGACTCTCGAATAACTTTGTTGTTTTACTTAAAAGGATGTCTAGTGTCCCGTTATTTAGCAGGCGTTGATGTCAAAACTATCGATAAAAGTACCTCTGAAGAGACACTTCCCAGGTACAAAAAGCACAACTACTGTCAAATCATCATCTCCATCAAGCACTTTTGTTTGTTATTGCGAAAGTAAACGAAACTTAATGGGACAAAGCTGCTTTTGCACATGGGACTGACTATAGGTAATATTTGACATCATACGTGATGTTACCTATCTGCAACGTTTTCTACAGAATACGGTCCCCAATAACCATTCATGACACAAAAGGGGGTTCAAAGTGAATTCAGGGAGAGGGCGACCCCATAGCTCATAAGACACCGAATTTTAACTGCCATTGAGGTTTTCAAAAAACTTTTGTGTGACTTAAAGGCTCAAAAAAATCGGGAATTGGACATTATTTAATATTTTGTTTGTTTTCAGAGTCTCAAATGTCCCGATTGATTAATTTTAATTTGCATAGGCAAAAACCTTGGGTCATGCTCAACAGAGATTACCGGACTATCAATGACGTTCACAACTGTCGTCAATGTTATGGGATTGTTTGTATTCACTTATTTTTGAAAAGATCAATACAAAATAATAATATCCAAATAATCGCTCCTAAAAGTGCACAGTAAACCACGCCGTAATTCCGAAACTAAGATCCCCGCATTGGGCGCCACTTCTTTAACCTTTTTTAGGCCCAGAAGCACAACGCATAAGACAAAAAATAGTATAGATAGAAGAAACATGATAAGTTTTTTATTTAACAGCAGGGTGGTGAGAATTTTAGGGAAATGTCTGTATTTTACAACTGGTCGTGTTTTTCAAACATTAAGTTAAACAATAAATTCGTCAATCAAGTAAGCCCGAACAATTTACCTGTAGAAACAGTGGTATAATAACTTAACCCAACGCTGTAATTTTCATTATTTTCTTTACCTTTCTCAAAGGATGTAGGCATTTCAAAATAAATTTCATCGATGTTCATAGTTGTCTGAATCCAAGCATAAACATAATTATTATCTTAAAAAATGTAAAGAAATAATAATGATTGCAAATTATTGAATAAAATAAGAGAATAATGTTATTTTATACAAAACAAATATTAAAATTAACAAACAAATCTAATTCTGTGTTTAAAAGAAAAAAAAGCTTACAATTATTAGAATAATTGTAACAAAATTAGAAAAATAAGTATGATATTGATATTTTATGTACCGTACCTTAAGGTAAAAGGAATAATGTAATTTTTGTTAAATGAAATAAAACAAAATTAAGAATAAAAGAATGTAGACCGATTTATGAAATATAATGCTAAATTAAACGAGGGAAATAAATGTTAATTATTTATAAAAATAAAAGAAATATGTAATATTAAACAAAATGGACAGCATATTTTTTTTACGATCGATTCATATTAAATTGAGAAGTAGGTAATAGGTCTGTTTGATGTCGACACAGGGGCATCCTGGTGCGCCCTCAACAGGCATTGAAGCGTTTTATGTGAAACTTTTTTCAACGCAGTGTTTTTGCATTATGTTCGATGTGAACTCTCACGCGCCCCGTGTTTTTACTTGGGGTAAGAAATCAGAGCTGTCAAAATTTAAAGCAGCTGTTGCACTGTATTTATTACTACGTAAGGTGCGCACGGAGAACTAAGATCTTGATTTTAGATGTTTGTATCTAGATTACCATGGGAAGCAACAACATTAATTAGTTTTACGTTCCACAATTTTAATTGTTGTTGTTGCTTCCCATGGTAATCAAGACAAAACCTCTAAAATCAGGAGCTTAGTTCTCCATCCATAGATCGCGCACTTCACGTAGTAAAAAATACAGTGCAACAGCTGATTTAAATTTTGACAGCTCTGATTTCAAGAGTTTTCAAAAAAAAACTGGGTTTTCCCGTTCTCAAAAAAACGCATTGTTGCTGCTGATTGTTTATTTTCACAACGCACGCAAAATCAAAAGTTTCCATTTTGCTTTATTTGTTCGATTTGTATTTGATTTCATCAAAATAAATGTATTTTCTTTTAATTAAAAAAAAAAAGATATGAAAAATCAAATACAGAAGAAAAATACGCAAGAAATGCTTGACAGCAAGTCACTTCAACAGCTGATTCGTTACCTCAATTCGCCTCAGCTAAATACCAAGATCGACTTCAGGGCTACCCCAGGTTTAAAAAAAATCAGAGAATTTTCTCTTGGGGCGAGTTGAGGTATTTAAAAAAAACGACTTGTAGTGACCCCAGGGCGAACCCAGGGTGATTTCAGGACTCAACAAACAAAGCTCTATAGTTTATATTATATCCAATCACAGTACACATATTAAAGGTAATATCTTTAGCGTTTTCATTTTTGCATCCTACTGCGCATCTGTCAAAATAAAGAAAAATGGCTGGCTCTGGAGACACTTTAACTTTTTTGCATGTACAAATAGTATAGAAATCTCGTGGTTTTTTTAAAAGTGATTGTCTTAGATGATTAAATTTATATAAAAAAGCATATATTTAATAAAAAAGATAATTTTTTCTTGATTCTTACCACCATTATGTCTCCAAGTTCAGCCATTTTTTTTAATTTGAGCTGCCAAAGGTACAGATCAGGTTTTGACAACCTGCGCAATATATTACCTTCAATAAGTGTACTGTGATATCCAATGGCCGTTGGCAGTGCGCCCTAGGGAAAGGAACATCAAACAGACCTAATATTTCCAATTAAAAGGTTTGTTTGATTTCCACACTGGAGAGCACTGATGTGCACTCAATGCTGTCTTCGGTCTGAATACGGTTCTACTTACTTTTATCGGGGTAACCCAGCCGCCACACATGGCAGCTAGTGGCAAGACAGTTGCAATACACTCACATTTTCCACTCACACAGACAAACTTCAGCCAACTCGAACACATAGATAGGAATCTGACAATTAATACATACTTGCTTGCCAGTAGCTGTCATGTGTGGCCGCAGGGACAGGAATCAGAGCTGTCATTATATTTTAAAAGATGCCTGTTAACATGAGGAAAACTATGCTTTGTTTTAGGCAAGGAAGAAGGATACATGCTAATATCAATTCAATTTAACTATTTTTGACAAATCAGAAAAATATTCCGCCATAACTTAATGGAGATTAAAAAGAATATTGTTTAGGTACTTTGTTGGTATACTTAGGTACAAAATAACTATACTAAACGTATGAACATGATGCACTTACCTAGGTTTTTCAATTTGAGGTGATGAAAGTAGTTTTTTTTTTGACATTTTGCGAAATTTCAGTGACATTTCTCGGTGTAGGCTGGGGCGAGGAATATCAAACAAACCTAAATATCATTTTTTGTAAAACACTTTTTGTTGGAAAAAAAGAAGCATTCGCACTCTTCTGAAACCGATCTCCCTCACGATTCTGGGGATAAAATTTCGATTCTTGGTTTTGGACTCGAAATCCACTAAACAAACACATAAAACACTCAAATATTCGCGAAGTGATCGAACAAAGCAGAGACGCCATTTTTATTAGTTTCGAGGGTGTCGACTCAGGTTGGGATTGGGACTACATACGAGACAAAAGTTACAAACCCTTTATCCCGCGAGATGGGCTGTTCAGACCATGATATTCGATTAAACACTGCGTTAAAGTTGAGGACAATGATCTTGATGTTTCGGGAATAAATGCTTCGCCGCGCCAATCGAAAATTTACAACAAATGCTTAAAAACTTTGGCAATACTTTTAGGCTGCGCGTCTAACATTACGAATCCACGAAGTCGCTTCCCGAAGAATAGAAAACGATAAGGAATTGCTTCCTTTTATAGCGCAGCGACTTCTAGATGAGGTTTCAGCCGCCGGCGCACTGGCTAAGGCCGTTCGCTGCCTACCGATCAGATCATCGCCGACGCGAAACCCGACACAAAAATGATACGAAAACCGGATAAACATCGTATAAGAAGTTAGGTTGCATGATATTAATTGAATCCCGTTAGTTTTTTTATTTCAAAACACAACCAAATTATTATCTAGAATTCTAACCGAACACGACACGGGAATTTAATAAAACTGTTTGCAATATTGCAATGTCAATATTTGACAGGTAAATCAGAGAATAATGGAGACAACACACTGGCTCTCAAACTTTTTAAGAAAAGGTTGCGGTCTAGGATTTACCTATATTCAAGCTTTCGGCCTATTGTACTGTTGTCTCAAAAGACCGTTAATCAGAATCGTGCGAATAACGGTCGCAAGACACGAGGAACTGGACGACGCCAATAATTTGCTTGTTTTATACAAATTATGCTGCTGTAAATTTATAAATTGGCGCGGCGGCGTGGTGAAGAATTAAGTAGGTATTATTTTTTCTGAAACTTAAATTTGGTGAATGTTTTTTTTTTCTTTTTCGATACATGTTAGGGCGGAGAGATTTTGACAGAAGGTGAGAGGGTGCTATGATCATGATGTCGAAATTTTTGTGTTTTTTTTTCGGAGTGAAGTGAAGTAGGATAAGGGTTATTCGAAGCCCCTTTAATACCTTAAGATTTTGCCTAACTGCATACATAGAAGTCTCTGTAGGTGGGAAGAAAGTGGTAGAGAAGAAACTGCAGTCTGCATTGCAGGCTTAGTAGCTGAGGTATAGGGAAACCCGTATGCTCCGCGTGGGAATTAGCCTGGGATATAGTTTTTTTTTTGTAACTCCTTCACTTTTGGCCAGGTTCATCTAAATTAACTCAACTTTTTAATCCATTTAAGAAAACTAAGTAAAGTTTCTGGGTCGATTCGATATAAATTGTGTTTTAAAACAGGTTAGGTCTCTTTAGTTCAACTCATCGACTTTAAGGCGAGTTCGGGGGGCCCAAAATCTTTACAAAACCACAGAATTTCGTCTCCCAGTCAGGTAGAGGTTGTTCAAAACATGCTTTTGATTGTCTCCAGGGTGACTTTAGGACTCAACGTACCAAGCTCGAGGTCACAACCCAGTCTTATTTTCTCAGCGAAGCATCAAGTACTTCCAGAACAGTCCAATTTCTGTCAATGGAACTGTTTCCAACAGGCCGTTTGAGGTTTTTTCTTTTTGTTTCTATAACAATAGCTGAGCCGTTTTCTTGAACTTCCGCTTTCGCGATGGTTGGCATCTTGATCTTCACTAAAAGAAGTTTCTTAAACTGTGGAAGAAAACTCGTCCACCAAAAATATTTGGAATTAGTGGTTCGCTCTGAAGAAGAGGACTCATGATGACCTCTTGGTTTGAACACACTTATGACTCCAGCTGGAAGTTTCACAAATTATCACTGCTCCATCCATGACACAACTTAATCGTTGTCTAAGTCACAAATTTTTTGTTTAAACATTATCGCGACCACCTTTGAAAACATTAGTCGTAGTCAACAAAAGCGTTGTTCACACATCCTCCCTCTTGTTGATGGGTTGATATCAATAGTCTATTCTAAACAACACCTAAAAGTTATATATTTTTAGGAACCTGGCCTAGTTACGTATGTAAAATAGTCGTGTTTTAAATTTTAAATCTATCCTCGCAATGTCAAATTCATCGAAAAGTGAAGACTTCTTTGAAGAACTTGACGCCGAGTTCAATTCCGACATCAAATCTGCCAAAATTATTCTGAAATCTTTGAAAAGGCCAAAAGGCAATTAACAAATGACCTTTTTTCTATAAGCTTCGTCCAATCCCATCTCTTTTCAGACCGGGAAATCGCTTTGCGACTGATAAAGCGGACACAAGCACTGGATTCAAATAGTTTAGAGGTCAAAGCCAACCGCAATCAGTTCACAAAATACTATTTGAAAGTCCTTCAAAGAACCAGCGTTACTCAGCCCCCTCAATATGACCAATGGGTAAGACAAATCATTCATGAAGACATTACACGTCCTTGAAAATGTCTTTACAGTTCAAACCAAAGGAAAGCCAAAAACCTGAAGAAACCGCCATTTGGTCACCGGACCATCGAACATACGTAGCAACGAAAACAATTCCAGGCTTTGGCCTGCTTGTCTATATGGCTGTCACAAATCAACCAGAACTAGGATGGCAAGACTACGGCTTCCTTTCGTACGACTTTATGCAAAATTGAAAATCACGTTTTATTTTTTGGAATAGTTCCAGCTTTTGTCCCAAAACGGGACAAGAGTCGTTTGTATTTTTGTTTGTTTAGAAAATTTTTTAATCTAGTGTGGACGGCACTTGTTACATTTTTTTTCGTGGAATCTGTATAAATGTTTCTTAAAATTAAAATTAAATTGTGGACGGAATTAATTTCCTGATATTGGGACACATCTACTTCTGTCTAGGTCTCTATCTTATCAAGACAAAGCCAAAGCCGATGAGAAGCAAAAATCCCATGATGGATGTTTTGAGGGCAGAAGCTCCATTGCAGCTATCACCACCGCAATAGCACTCCTCCCAATAGTCGCCATTCTCGTGAACACCCCAGTTGCAAACGCCAGTGACTCCAGTGTCCGAAACAGATGCACAACGACGAATCACTTGACGCCATCTACCATCCCCTGGAAATTGAATTGTTTTTATTGTTTCATTCCCTATTATGGTGCTTCTAACTTACATATAAATCCTCTTGGACCTTGTTGGACGACTTTCATACAAAACGAGCCTGGCATGTGGGATTCATCGCTGTTGCACTCAATGGGAATGTGTTCAGTTTTGTTGAATTGTTTGTAGGCGCCGCAACTATCATGACCTTTGGCATCTTGATCGGATGAACATTGATAGCATCTTATTGCCAATGCTATCGATAGAACATGGAAGGAAGCAAGTAATTAATGAACATTACGACCACACCCAATTAGTTGACACAAAATGTTGGTTGTGTTCCTGATTTTTAATTTATTTACTTACCTGGTATAATTAGTATGGAAAGTAAGGTTATTAACAGCAATACTGATTTGTTATTCGTCATTGTAATTAATTATTATTAAATCATAAGGTTATTTAATAAAAAGGAAGGCACTTGTTTCGTTTTGTTTTGTATTTTCCTAAATTATTTAATATTTTTGAAGGAAAAATGACGTTTCAATTGTCAATTAAAATGTTCAAAGATGGCCACTAGGCCTGTTGCATTAAAGTATTTAGTCGGCAGGGTAGTTCAGAAAAAATTATTGAAGCTTGAATAAGATGACACAAAAAGAATTTTAAAGCTAAGACCGCAATAAATTTAACTGCACTTCAATGAACAAGCAAATTTTTAGTATTATTTGAGCCATCAAAACAAAACAAGACGTAGCTATAAATCAACTTAGGTATTTCATCATAGTTTCAACTTGAACCCACAACCACAGTACTACAAAAAAGACCAACAGAAACCCCTTGCCTAAAACACCCTTCAAATATTTGTTTGTACCCGTGAAAACACGGTAAGCGTCCTTGTTTGTGCATATTATGTTTCTCGTGTAGGTAACTATCAAAATTGGAAATGAACGAGTGGGCGTTAACATACTTTAATAAAATAGAAAAGAGAGAACTAAACTTCGTTCGCTGGTCTCTTTTAGAACTTCGATGATAAAGTAAATACTGTTGCAATTAGTGGCTTTCAGACGTTGCTGCTATCTTAGGATTTAATACTATTAAGCAAACAAAATTTTGATGCACTAGAGATTAACACAGTTCTATAGATTTTATTTTCATTGATTTCGCTGATGGGCATATTTTAATCAAACCTACCTACAATACAACCGCTGCAAAGACAATCGCCGATGTCGTTAATATAGTGTGTAAAAAGAAACATCAACATCGAGACTCGCCTTAAATGTCAAATAATAAATTAACATCGCGTTTATTAGCATCTTGTTTTTCTGTTGCTGCTTTGGGCGGAGGCTTTTCAATTTATTTTTATTTAAGTTTTTGTTTTCCTTCTCATTGTTTTCATTCAATTAACAAAAAGTAACAATGAACACTCAAAACATAACCGTGTGCGTTGTATTCTCTGTTCTATGTTTAATTCAAACAGGTAAGTTCCTCCTCTTAACTAAACTAAATCATCAAAAGAATGTTGTTTGGATATTAACATTTCCGTCTACGCCCAGGTTTGGCCATAAAATGCTGGGATTGTCGCTCTGACAACGATCCCAAATGCGGAGATCCCTTCGATAATAGAACCCTTGCCATAACAGATTGTTCACAAGAGAAGGAATTGCCACATTTGCCAGGTGTGGCTGCCACCATGTGTCGAAAGATTCGTCAAAAAGGTGAGTTATCCCTGAATTCGAAAAAATATTTTGAAGAGCAAAGTATAGCAAAGTTCGACCCTTAGTTGCTGGCGAATGGAGATACTTCCGCAGCTGTGCCTATATGGGTGAGCCCGGTATCGAGGGCGACGAACGATTCTGCCTCATGCGCACCGGAACCTACAACATCTTTATGGAATATTGCACCTGCAACAGCAAGGATGGTTGTAACTCATCGGGCTTCCTTGCACCCAACACTCTGGCTGTAGCGATCACGTCAGGATTTGTGTGTCTTGTAGCGTGGTTTCTGCATGTCTAAGAGAAGAGAAGATGACGCAAGTGGCCTTTGCCATTGGCATGCTGATAGCGAAATTAGATGATAAGTATTGTTAATCTTCTTTTTTTTAAGATTTCCTTCCGTCAAAGAAACACAAAGCTATATTTTAAATAACGTACATATTTGAAGTGCCTTGGCTTGTTTGTAGAAACAACTGATTATTCCGTCCAAATATGAATCTCGCTCGAGGTTTCTTTCTTAATTTTATATTTAATTTACATTTTGACAAAAACAAAAAAACAAAACTTTTCTACTTTGCTTAAGCTCAATTTTGACTTTAGTCTCTAATTTATACGTTTAAATGTTAATCCAAAATAAATATACACGTCCATAAAACAAATATTTTGTACACAATAAAGTCATGACCTTTTGATAAGTTGAAAGAAGTGATTGGCTTTGTTTCTTTTGAAGCGGGCCTATTCCTAGATCTATCTCGGTCTCGGATTGAACTGATTCCAGAGGTGCGTGCGTTTGGTTTCAGACTCTTTTGGACACTAGATCTTATGTTGAGTACTCCTCTCCAGTCTGGCCAATTGAGATAGCTTGGAAGATCGTACTGATTTATACGTTGAACGAGATGTTGGCGTAGTATATTAGTCTACTATTTTTAGCATACTCTAGAACTTTGAGATGTTGGGCAACTGTGCTCTTCTCTATTTTCCATTTACAAGTTGCAGGAGCTCGGTCTATAAAGTTATGTCAAAGACAACAAATTTGTATAAAGCCAGCTAATAGATCATTCATGAAGCCGTTTAATAGTTGCCTCGATTTGTCAAGTTGTAACTGAGTTCTGTTAGGATTTCAATCGGTTGCTTCCTTTCAGTTTTGTTTTTCCTTTTGCTCCAAGAAAGACTTTAAGATATCTTTTACCTCTTAAACAAAAACTAGCGAGCACCCTCTTCTTGTTTTAATTGCGGAAATAAATCTCCTTCGCATATTTGTGCGTGAATTTTAACGACATACACCCGCCGGGAATATTGCCCATGTCTTGAGAAAAGCTTGTATAATATTGATTTGTTTGGAATCATCTGTCTAGTAACCATGTCTTGTATATTTTCAATGGTTTTTTGTATGAAAACAAACGAGGTAGCCAATTAAGGGCGTTCGGCTTCTTGAAGATACATCAACCCTTTAAGAGTTGCAGTGTGTGAACCATTAACCTAGTCGTTTAAGCACTTTTTCTCGATTGTCTTCTGGTTTCTGGTCAGTTGACAATCTGACCTAACTGGACAATTTGACTTTACCAATATTTGTTATTCGGGGATGTAGCCTTCGCTGATCTGTTTAATTTTGATCCCGAATTTTAAGCCTTTTTGTGTTATGCCTAATATGTGATTGACAAACTATAAGGTCTTGCGATATTAGTATGATGAACTGTCCAGAGGTGGATCATTTGTTTCTTCCCGAACTACGTAAATGTTGTTTTACGAATATAGAACCTATACAGTTTAATTTTAACAATTTCCTAGATCATTCTGAACATTAGGAAGTTGTAGAATTTAAGGCTAGATATCCTTTTCATAACACTGTGTGCAATTGAAGACGGTAGCTCATTGAATCAGGTTCTTCAAATCAGTTGAAGTTATTTATATTGGTAGGTAAATGGATTTATTTCAATTCAACTCTTCAATTACAGAAAAGCAAAAAGTTTAGTGCTCCATGAGCAGCAATTTGGAAGCTTTCTTTAAATGATAAAAATGTGAACAAACCCTAAACAGTTCTTTTATAAAATCTTCAAACAAAAGACATAAGCGAGAGCTACAGTACGTTAGGAACGAACTGTTGCTACCATAGGAATTCCCTATTTTTTGTATGTATATGCGTTCACCCCCGGCCCCACAGGATGAGAATAAGCTTAACGTGAACACCTGACATTAAAGTCTTAGTTTCACGACGAGCTTACTCGCATGCAGAGTCAAATTGGGCTTAGACCAGAGCCCTAAGATCTACCCCTCGGTAGAATCATAGTACCAATTTTATGGAACATGTTGAGGCATGTCCACACTCCTTGGTGAGGGGCGAGGTCTATCTAACACCTCTTGCATCCAATAATAAAATCCGTAGATAATATTACCCAATGCCATATGTTTCCGCTTGGAGTAAACACAGCCACCATGATACTCTTACAAGGGGGCCTACCTCATAGATAGTCTCCCAGGTGACTCGGCCACCTGGGTGGGCACTATCTCCCGTGGTACCAGAATAAAGCTTCCGGTGGAGCCTCGCAACCGTAAGGTTCCTTCCAGATGAGCACCATCAATACTCAAGGCCTGGCAGCCTTATATACAATTTTTACTTTGCATACGTTACCGGAAAGGAATCAATACTTCAAGGAAAAGAAATATAGCTGCAGATACTCACTCCTATTTCATTTACAACAATTTCCCTGCCATTCATATTGTTCCCGGGTTGCCACGCGGGGCCGGAGGATAGGCACATCTATGCCCTCTCAAGTTCCAACTTCCATCTCAACCACATATATGATTGGATTGAAGCCAGCTTACAAAATATCGACAATGCTATACCCGGCAGGGCCCCTAAATACGAAGAGCTGCCGCAGCCTCTACGCTCCAAGGATCTGCACGGAACAGAAGGAGTATTGCGATCTATATTTGCAGCCTTGGCTAAGCGTTCAAAACACTTAAGAGGGTCATAGTTCATCCCCCTGTCGTAAAGGACAATGAAAATTTTGGCCTACAGATTTTCTAACTCTGTTCTACATTTATGCCTATAACTTTTTTCCCACAGCGAATTGAGACTTGCCGCCATACAAATAATTGATCTACGCAAAAATACCTTTTCAACGACATATGACTCATCGTTATTAATCTGTAGGCCAGCCGATTTAGCTTCGTATCGTACCCCACTGGCCACTGACTAATGCAAACCATCTATAAGCCTCTTTAAAACTTTAAATTTTCAAAATAGGGTTCCCTTCCAGAACAGAATGGAAAAATGAAGATGTGAAAGGAGACTTTGATATAACTATAACACATGACTTCAAGATGGAGTGTGAAGTAGGCGCTGATATATTTTCAGAGATGCTCAATGTATCCAAGTGCCCCCGACTCCCTGACTTAACTATCGTGTTCTAGCGAGAAGTTCTTTCAATCAGGGAACCAAGATCTAAGAGCCCCCGATGACACCTGGCTGTTCTTTGGGCCGTATCTTTTAACTTGTCAGTGTTGTATTCTTTGCTGAGAGCAGGTCACCAAACAATCCAGACGTACGTGACCTACGTCCAAAGAATCATCTCCGATTGAATGCCTAATTTGTTGCAAAATGTTTTGCTACTGGCATTAAAAGCAATGAAGGTCTTATTTAACTTAAGTCCCCTTCTATCTGTTTGAAAGTACATTCCAAGTAACCATGGTAAACTGTTATTCTGTTTTCGTGTTTGATCTTAACAACTAATAATTATAATTGTACAATTATAATACAGTACCTAATTTAATTATTTAATAATTTTTACTTAATTTATTTGTTTTTTTAATTTGTGAAAATTCGATTATCAATGTATTTAGTCGATGCACAACCCACTTGCAAAAAAATGCTCACACTGTGGTAAATAATGGTGTATAAGATAAGCATAAGCAACTACCTTACCTACTCACTTTCTTTCTCAGTTATGTTTCTGTGGCGAATCGTGACTGTGAGCATGCAAAGCTTGTCGGGAGTGCGCGGCGGGTAGTAAAAAATCATTTTCAGTAAATTTCCGGTCGATTTTTTACAAATAAATAGTGAATTTGTATATTTTAATGTTTATTTAACGTTTTTCAATAGTTGTTTGCAACGAAATTGTGGTTTTAATGTTTTAAATTCGGTTTGAAAAGTTCGCAATTTCTTATTTAAGTGTTTTTCTCACGAGAAACGGTTGTGGTGATGGTGAGTTCAAAATGTGAAGCGGCCATTGTATTCAAAAATCATGGTGAAATAAATTTCAAATAAATGCACTGTGAAAGTGTCGGGTATTTTTAGTGGTTAAATGAATGCATTTGTTTTTCGGTCGACTTTTTAAAAGAAACAAGATGTTAATTAAATTATAATTAAAAACATTAAAACGGAAAAGATGGTATGAATACCACAAATTTGTTTCGAAAAGATGATGCGGTTTCACGGTGCGAAGTTATACCTTACATCTAGTCTAGACATACGGTGTCGTGGGTCATTTCGAGTAAAAAATTCATTCATTTTATAGCTTCGTATTTATCGTAATATTCACGTGAATAAAGTGTTTTCGTGTTTTGACTTCGCAATTCCTCGCTAATGCCAATGAGATGGAAAGATGGAAATATTTTGGCTTCTGATAAGCACAGGTGAGCAATTATTTGTCTTGTTTTATAACAGAACTTTTTTGAGATAGATTGGAACACAATTTAAGGCTTTAAAAACGCAGAGGACCAATTGCGAAAAGTCACAAGAGTGATTTCTTAAACCTGAGATCGCCTTGAAGTCGCCTTACAGTAGATCTTTATGTTTTTGCTGTGGCGAGCTTAGGAAGCTAATCAGAGCGGTTAAAATTACGTTTTTAAGCTTTGTATTTTTAATTAGGTTAAACTAGGTACCCAGTGACCAGCACCTTCTCAGTAATGGTCACCCCCAGCTGCTTTTTCGTTTTCTTGAGGTTTTCAGTTACTGGATGCTTCCGAAACCATTTTGTACGTGTTTAAGCATGCAGATGTCATTAGGAAAGCATTTTTTGTCGCTTTTGAGTCAGTCGGTAGTGTTTTACAAGTGAAGTGAGTTTGGTACCTCGTTGAGTTGCAGTAAAATTAAGAATTCCTTAAGAAACACGTAAGTATAGAAATGCTTTTTTTAATAATATATCCATGTGTTATACAGGGTGATTTATATAAGGTGTTAAAAAAAGCTAGAGCATGTAGGTGGGGTCGAGATAAGAAAAATATCGTAAGTGAGGGGGCTATTCCCCTCCGTTTAGCCCTGAGGGGCAATTTTCTAAAAACATGACTTAAATTTGAAAAAAATGATTAAAAAATAACAGTAACTCCTAAAATGCCATGCTATACCTTTTCGTAAAGCCAATTTTAATTAAAGTTATTCTAGGGAACCGTTTTCAAAATATTAACTTTCAAACTCAAAATTTTTAAAAAAATAATTAAAAAAATAATTTTAAAACTAATTTTTTTTTCAAAATTGTACGTTATTAAGAATAATTTTTGTTTTCAGAATTCAATGCTCCCATTCATTTTAAATCTAACACTGAAAACCGTATGGCTCTATGACTTTTTGTTGCCAAGCTATTCAAAAATAACCGAACCTACTGGGAACATGTCTCAATATCGAAGGACAAAAATCTCGAATGACAAAAATCTAGAATACAATTGCTTATAATCTAGAATGCAAAAATCTCGAATGAATTTTAATCTCAAAAGAGAAAATCTCGAAAAAAATCTCGAATAAATTGTAGATTCGAGATTTTGTATTAAGAGTTAATACTCAAGTTAAACACAGCTCTTCAAGTAGTTAAACAATTATTTATTTTCTGAACTTAAAATGAACAAAAAAATTCAATATAAAAAAGCAAAAAACACAAGAATATTATTCAATTTTATATAAATATAAAAGAGAGTAATAATTTACTTACCATGAGTTAAAATATTAATTTTTGAGACAATTGTCTCAAAAATTAATATTTTTTTTCGAGATTTTTTTTTAGATTTTTGTATTTCGTGATTTTTTCTTTCTTGATTTATTTTTTCGAGATTTTTTCATTCTAATTTTTTTTTTCGAGATTTTTGCTTTCTAGATTTTGGTTTTCTAGATTTCGTGGTAGACCCGAACCTACTTCTTCACAATCACCCTGTATATGAGCTTACAGTGAGTAGTGTTTGAAAGTATTAATTTGTGCATCTATTAGTGAGTTCATTGTTATTAAAATATTAATATTTATTAATTTAAAGTGGGGTGTCCATTAAGCGATGCCAGTACGTCTGCTCGTCTGCCTGCCCGTCCGTATGTATGTATACTCTCTGTATTTTTGAGCTAGAAAGCTGAAATTTGATACATACATACATATATTCTCTGATTCAAGAATAAGGCTTAATTTGTGAACCTTTGAAATCCACCCACAAACACGCCCTCAATCAGCATTTTTTTCAACAACCTCAATTTGGCAAAATTAAATTATGTTTTTTTTTACAGTTACAATCTAGCACAACGCCTAAATTTTGCACAAGCAAGCTATAGGTAAATCTTTTCTAAATTAAAAAAAAAACGTTAGCCGTTCGGATTCGGCGGTAAATTGTAGGTCCCTTCCGTTCCTGTAGAATGTGAACGCGCACACAGGAATGGTTGAAAGTGTAAGTCACAGGCCCTGGCCCCGATTGGAACTGTTGTGCCAAGTATTTTTGTTTTTATTTAAATTAAATAAAAATAGCTTTTTTTGTTGAACTTTACCCAGGGTCGCCCCAGGTTTTTCCGTTCTCAAAAAACGCATTAGGGCTGCTGATTGTATATTTTTCACAGCGCACAAAATTAAAAGTTTCCATTTTGCTGTATTTGTTTGATTTCTATTTACTTTCATCAAAATAAATGCATTCTTGCATTTCTTTTAGTCATTTCAACAGCTGATTCGTTACCTCAATCGCCCCAGCTAAATACCAAGATCGACTTCAGGGTGACTTCAAAGCGACCCCAGGTTTAAAAAAAAACATGGTTGTCTGTAAAGTCGGTTTACGGACGATAATTTTACGTAATAACCAGTTCACAAAACACTTCATGTGTATAGGTATCCCTCCAACCAGCAACCTACCTACAATCACCCACCATTTTTTAATTTTGTTCACCCCTTGAACACCAACCTCCCACCCCCACATACATCAACAAACCAACAGCCTTCCATTTTTGAACATATTTTCCTCCTCCCCCACACAGTGAATAATCCCTTCATAACCACTACCAATCACACACACCAACTACGACAAACCACCCACCATTTTTGACAATTCCACCAAACCCGCCCCTACACCTAATTCAACCACCCACTCCACCTACAACCACCTGCTACTCACCCACCACTTTTGACAATCCCCCCCCAACCACCGCCGCCAACCACCCACCACAACTATTTTTGTTAATTCCTTTCACTACCCCCCCCCCCCCCCAATCCCAACTACCCATTCCAATACAACCACTGGCCACTCACCCACAAATTTTAACATTCCCCCAACACCAAATCACCCCCCAACATTACCAACCACCCATCCCACCTACAGCCACCAACCAACCACCCAAAGTTTTTGACAATTCCCCCTACACCTCATCACCCTCCCTCCTCCCCCCTTCACGACCACCGCCAACTGCCCACCCCACCTACAACAGCCAATCAACCACCCACCATTTCTGACATTTTTTGTTCACCCCTTAACCCAAACACCAACCTATCACCCCCACATACAACCAACAGCCCACCATTTTTGAAAATTTGTTCCTCCTCTCCCACACAATAAAGCCAACCCTTCCTTAATACCACCAATCACCCACCCACTATTTTTGACAATTCCCCCATGCACCAAATTCAACCACCTACTTCACTTACAACCATCTGCTACTCACCCACCATTTTTGACAATTTTTTCCTCACTCCCACCCCCTCCCCAAAACAACTATTTTTGACAATTCCCTTCACTACACCCTCAACCCAAATCCAACCACCCATAACACCTACAAAAACTTGCCACTCACCCAACACCGCCAACCACCCATCACACCTATAGCCACCAACCAACCACCAACCATTTTTGACAATTATTTTTCCCTCACCCCCTCCCAACACCAAATCCCCCAGATCCAACCACCTACCCCGCCTTCCACTCACCCACCTTCAACCACCCACGACCCACCATATTTGCCAATTCACCCCCCACCCTCCCCCAATCATACCAAATTCCCACAACACCAAACACCCATCCCACCTACAGCCACCAAGGAACCACCCATTAGTTTTGACAATTTTTGTCTCACCACCCAAACCAGCTACAACCACCCACCATTTTTTACAATTTTTCCTCTTCCCGACACTACCCCCCCCCCTCCCCCTCGGCTGCCCCACACACACTACCACCACAACCAACCAACCACCCAACACCCTCCACTCCCACTTTAGCGACTTTCTAGGCTATCAAAGCAGCTAGGTAACGTCAGTGTGACAGTGACTGTGACTGTGGCATTTTTCTGTGCGTGCTGCCCATATATTCCAAACCGATTTATTAGACGTTATCACGTCAAAAGAGAATTTTCTTTTGAGGGTGAGTTGAGGTATTTCAAAAAACGAGTTGTGGCGACCCTAGGGTGACTCCAAAGCTCAAAAAACAAAGCTAATATTTCAGTTTGGGCGTCAGCCCACTTTTCACACAAAACCATCAATATTATTTTTATATTATGACGATGCTTTGAACATCTTGTGTATGAAAACATACAAATTGATTTTGGTTGTAAATAAATTCACATGCCCAAATATGTTCGTCTTTTAGTCAAAACCAAGAAACCGGTAGTATTTCTCTATGTTACAAACTCCACACCAAATACAATATACCTACCCATTCTACAGAATAAGGTATAAAAACGAGGTCCAGTGCTGAATTAAACCTGCATAGCATATTTGACAGACTGATTAAGTTGATCGTCTAGGGGATCGTCTGGTAGATTGATCACCATAACCTGACCAACCACCGCACCGGCCAAAAAATTCTTCTTTTACAGCCGTTTATTTCTTTATAAAGTCAAGGTAACGAAACGTTGCACTCCAGCAGCGTTATATTTGTATTTTATGAGTTCCTGCCTCATCATCGTTTGGATTTTGCAGAAAATAAAGCTCACCCAAATCAGACGTTTGTTTTTATAAACAAAGTCCACTTCAAGGAAATCCCAGGATTAGAAGAACTTCGAGTTTCTTTTCAAGGCCAGTTGAGGTTTTTCAAAAATTCAATTTAATTTCACCTCGAAGCCCTGAGTGCATCATCAGAATTCATTTCTTCGAGTGCTATAAAAACGATATGGCCGGAATTATCTTTTTCTGATTTAAAAAAAATTCTAATTAATCAATTTTTCATTCAAAAAAATCTTAACTTTCCATTTCCCAACTGACATCTTTTGAAATAATGAAAGATAGGATTTCATACACCGAAAATAAACCTGGGGTACCTGCCTATATTGGCATATTGGTGCGGCCCCAGTGCTCACACCGAGCTCGCATCAAATACACATACAGTCCACAAAATTAGACCTAGGTATTCCTTGATTGGGTATGAATTTCAAAAATCCGGTCATCCAACAAAATTTTACAAAAACAATATCAATGGTGCCGTTGTGACGTCATAAACAGCAGCGAAGTTTTTTAAGTGCTTGATTTAAATAATGACCAAGTTCGTTCACCTAAGTCTGGCAAGTCCTCAAATCTTGTTTGGTCTTTTCGAATGCATCCTAATCAATTGAATTACAGCTTTTGTGGCCCAAGAAAAGGACGACCCTGACCTTAAACTGCGTCGTATTTAATCCCAGTAACGCGATGAAGAATCATTTAAATTTGTACAAAATTAATTTTTTTCAGAGATGTCAATTCAACGCCAATAATGCGAACCGTAAAACACCTAAGCAAACACAAAACGATTGTATTTTTCATGAATTCTTTTTATTTTCAGTTTAATGTGTAGGTAGAAATTTATTCAAAATGGACAAAAAGATTTATTGTTTAAGGTTTTATATTTACATAGCTTTTGAATAAATAAGTTAAGGTACTTTTTTCCACATAAAGCAGCAGAAATGACGAACAAGAGTTCTCACAGAAAAAGATAATTAAATAAATGCGCTTTAATTAAGGAATTCAAAATAAAAATAAAATTTAAAAAAAAATATCCCAAACTGTATAAACTATAAAAATTTGATGCACCCTTGTTGCATTACTTAACATTTTAAATTATTCCATTACATTATCAGAGTCATGAAATAGAATGCCAACAAAGTCACAACGCCCATGGCTGTGTAACCAGTTGCAGAGTTACACAAATCTCCCTTGCAGATCTGGCAATTCTCAATCTGTGTGCTGTGGCTAACGAAGCATTTGTTTGGGTCATCACCGTACTCCTCGAATTGACAGCCACGAGACACAATGACTCCAGCGCGATCTATAGACAGAAATATAAAAAAAATTAAAAAAAAGCGGGTCAGAAAACAAAAACAATCATACAAACAAAAAACTTTCCATAACATTTATAATAATAAATAAATTAAAAATGATTCAAAAAAGTACTTAAAAAAAGCTTTCTCGAAGAGCTTTTTCAACTGATTTTCCATAACGACGACGCACGTTATTCAAATTAGAGTTTGTTTGTAAACCATTTGCCACCATTTTTGTTTTTTTTTTTTCTCACATACTATCACGATCGCTAGTTTAAAAAAAAAAGCCACAGCCCCATTATTTAAATCACCCACTCAAAACAAACAAAACCACTCAATCAATTGCACTCAGAATTTTAAATTGGAGAAAGTGACATCATCACCTTTTGTGAATTAGGAATACAAGTTCAAAACATGATCTTGTGACACACATACACACACTAATTTAATTATCGAACTCACCCTTTGTTGTGACCTTGTTGCACTTGGTGACTGGTAATGGGGTGGACAGGCTAACAGGTCTGGTCATTGTATCACAATCGACTTGTCTTATCTGCTTCAGCAGAGCTTCATCCATCTTTTCTTCTGCGCATCTTGGATCAATGGTTGATTGACAGGAATAGCACTTAATTGCCGAACCTTAAATATTTTGTATGTTTTGATTAGAAAGGTTCGTCCTTAAACAAAAAATTGGGCGCGTTTTTTAAAGACTCACAGGTGTTCACTAGGCATAGTGCCAAAACTAGGGCAACAATCAATTGCTTCAACATTATTCTGGAGATTTTAAGACTTCAATCGTCAGATGCTAGATAGATACTGAAATTGAGGAAAAAAAGATACAAATACCAAGTAGATTTTTTTTTTAAAGTAAATTAGATTTAAATTTATTTTGGGAAGAGGAAAACAATACAAAAAAAAAAGAAAACTTAAAAATTTGTATCTGTGGCTTTGCTGGTGTTTACCTTGTTTTTTTTTTATAATTTGTTTTTCTACTCTTTGGAACGGTCTGGTCTCTAATGATTTCAAGTAACGACTGAGAAATGGTGACTTAATAATTTGTACGTAAAGACTTTTGTGTAAAGTTTAGTTTTGGTGTGCCTATTGGCTTCATCGAAATTATAATTCCCACAAAAAAAAAAAAAACATATCTACTGTTGCCTCACACTTACTTCTTCGATTTACTTGCATGTACTTTGCCAATTCTGTATAGGGTTTTATGGCAATCTTTTTGTATGGTGTTGTGGGGGCCTTGAAAGAGTTTCCTTTTTGATTCTATTCATTTATGGCCACAGACTTGGGGAGGCAATTATTTTTTTTTTATAAGATGGTCGCTGTTAAAATTTAAGGTGTATGATATTTTGATCGTAAGAATTAGGGTTTCTGATCGTTATTCTGCATGGATGATAAATTACATAGGACCTTAAGTTTGGGAGTATAGAGGGCGCTACCGTCAAACACCACCAAAAAATTAATATCATGGCTTCGTGCGTAAAATTTCGTACCTTCAGTTCTTTAACAAAAAAAAAAAAGGATCTGGTAATAAAAGCGGCCACTATACTCTATTCGAGTAATTTGTTCAGTACAAGGAAGATAGGACGTTTGCCTCTCAGTCTGGCTATATTGGCTTGCATACATCTGTCTCAAGTTAAAGCTCTCACAGGGTTTCCATACTTTGCATAGTAAATTGCCGCAAATCGAGTAAATTATACATTAGGGTTACCATCTTATGATTTAAAACAAAAAATCAAAAATTATTTATCTTCTTCCACACCACCAAGCGGTTATTCAGAAAGGATACAAAAACAAAAACAAATGACAACACCTCCCTATCAATCAAAAGCTGAAAAAGCTACAAAATCCAAATCTCAACATAGAAATGCAGTAGCGAGATCCCTTTTTTAAAATCATGGCAACACCTTTTAGATGTGCTTTGTGCGATGACGATGAGGGTTGTTTTTGTTATACTGAACAAAAAGAAACAAAAATTAGTCTGCTTTTTGCAGTCAAACTGAAAGGTTATGGGTGCGGCCAAATTTATCGAAAATCACAACAACAATTCTTGTGTGTTCAGTGGTTTGGGTTTAATTTCAGAGGCAGTTTCTGTTTTAGTTTGCCATTGGGATTACCTGCAGGCATCATTGGTAGATAAAAAGCTCCCTCATAAGGCATGTGCTGAACAAATTACTTGAATATAGTATAGTACCTAAGCAGGGTTCACGGTATCATTTGCTTCTTCTTAATAGTATTATTTTTTTATAGCAATAAATGTGTCTTGAAGACGCACTTTGTGTGACACTTTTATCACCCCAATGTTTTCTAACTTTGTTCTTTTAAATGATTTTGATATGGGTTTATGATGGATATCTCGAAAATCACTTCTATTTTGCCGAGCAAATATTATTTTTTTTATTTTGATTTAATTTGCACGCTTATATAAGATAATCTTGATTGATCAATGAATTTTATTTAGCAATGGGAAAAATGAAGTTTATACAAAAAATGAACTTAAAAGTTTAGTATCGTGCCCCACGTTGGGCGCCATGGTTAATTTGTTACTTCTGTCAAGCTTTCAAGTCTAATGAAATCTCAAGAAATCTGTACTGGACTATTGAGAGAGTGCCACATCTGTGTCCGTCCAGTGTTGCAGAGAAAAGGACTGAATAGTTGTTTTATTAATGAAACTATATAGGTACAATGTTATTACTATTTTAAAAAAGTCGTCATACGTAACCCCAAAGTTATATTATGTTTGCCCTTTGCGTTCAGAACTTTTGATAAAGTATAGCTTGATGCTACAACAGTTCGAAGTAATACAAATTAAGTTATATCTAAAGCAGCAATCTTTCTTTTCAATTGAGGAACACGAAGTTAAGTGTATGGATAGGTACTTTGATGAGTAACAAAAAACTAAAGCTTTTTTTAACCATTTGCATACAAAATCAGAAGACAGCCCTCTCACACTAAACTTATTGAATTGTGTGGACAATGGGAGCGACGATGCTCACATAATCTTTAAATAAATGGAAATTTTTGTATTCTTTTCCTTATTCAATTAAAAACTAAAGTGGCAAGCAAATTTGTTGGTTCACATATTTCCATAACTTGATGTTGGTTTCCCTGCAATTTCTCAAAAACGGCTTCCACGGTTTTGATTAAAAGCAGCTTAAGAAAATAATCCTCGCATATGTGTATTCTTAATTAGAAAAATAAAGTCGTTCATCTGGTGATAGCATTTTTCAATGAGTTTTCATGTCAACCAACTTTTATTATTTGAAGTGCACCGATTCCCATCATGCGTACTTTTCAAAATTAATTTAAATTCATGACACGTACGACACAGCTGCAAGTAAATATGTATTTGATTATTTAGTTATCTTAATTCCTAAGGTAATTCTACAGACTATCTTTAATTATTTCTTATTGTATTTAACTGTTTGAATCCATTTGGCCGTGTTCTATTTTTATAGGCAATAGTTAGAAGCTATCATCTAGGATTGTTTAAGATGGTATGAATTTTTTTTAATATCTAACTTAGTTATTTTCTCCACACAAAAAAAACCTAATAAATCGTATTCCAGCACAACCACTTTTATTATTTCGACGGTAAGGTAGTTCGGTTTATGATCCTTCAAGCATTTGAAATTCCTTGTAAACGAACATTGGATATGGGAATGACATTTTTTTAAGTTAATAATATAAAAATTCAAAGTGTAAGCTTTATTTTCGGATTAAAATATCAACAGGTTTTGGCTTTTGATCAGTTCAAATTGATTTAAAACGATACGATCTATAAGCCTATAGTAAAAGTGAGTTCATAAGTAAAGCTTAGCTGTTAAATGAAAGTTAAAATAAATGCGCCTCTTATTTCTAAGCCAGGTTTGCTTTTCTAATTATTCTTTATCGAATTGTTTAAGAAGAAATAACTGCTTAACTATATGACATGACCACATGACTCTTTTCAAAAACAGGTTTGGAGAACAATGATGTAAGAAAACTCCGAATTGAAATAAAAGCTTTTTAAGTGTTATTAAATCTCTACCAAAAAGTATTATAAAAAAGCTTTTGCCCCAACAACAACAGCAATGTATCCTAATCCCAAACCAAACTTATTGACATGCAAATGCCTACGCATACGCAAACCAAGCCACAACACAACACTGTCAAGTTCGGAGATACTCAGACTCACCGATCATGATCATTTTTACCGATGTGATCGTCAATAAATTTGTTTACATTAACTTTTAAGTTGACTCTTGACTGATGTCATGCACCAAGTAAAACGTTACTCATTATTGTGCCCACCAAAGGGGCACATTTTATTAAATAAACAAACAAGTCTTAAAAGTAATTTAATATTTATTTTATAAATAGACAGGTGTGTGTAAGGAGCAAAGAAGCACAGCCATTTTTAATGGTTTAGGTACCTACAACTACAATATTACACTACGCAGAGCTTTATTTTTAAAATAAGACACTCAATATTAATATTTGTTTGTTTTACTCGGGTAGAACCAATTGGAGGTGTTAAGAAAATTTAACATATTGGCTTCGACATCGTATATAAAGTATACATACAAAAAAAACCAGAAATGTTAAGCTTTTTTCAAGCATAACGGATGACTGTATCTAATGGAATAATATTTAAATATCTGTGAGCTTATAGGGTTCGGGTTACAATGCAAATGCACCTAGGCATTGCTTTTGAGATGACCTTAGATACATTTTACAGTAGAGACTCGATTACCAGGAAGTCTCTTCTACTATAGGACATCACTGTATTAGAAATGGAGCCAATTTTCGCAGTAATTATATTAAATATTTAAAATCTTTTGAGTATTTGTTTTAATGTTAAAGTTAAATAGTCAATTTTCAAATGTAAATTTAAATATATTTTTTAAAAGTAAGAGTAAACCACAAAAAATTATTTGTTTTAACTAGGTATTTCTCCGAAAAAAACTAACTTCCATCTAATATATTCTGTCTGTATTTAAACCTTTAGAGAAATTAAAAAATTCACTTGAAGAAGTCGAAAAATAACTGGTGAAAAGTAATTTCTTTTTACTTATTGCATCCAATAACAAAGATCATCAAGCCCAACAAATCAAACAACTCAATAAATTGTATTTAAACTCACAGCTTTTTTATCTCGAAATCTCCAAACCTAAATTCAAAAATATTTGGCAGATAGATTAAGCTTAACGTGTATATGTCACGGTCAAAGCCCGATCTCTAGTCAAACCTAGGATTGACTAGTCAATGCTCAACATTGACCAGCAGCGTTGGTCAAAGCCCGATGGATACTTTAGTTTCGGGCTTTGACCGATGAGTTTTTAGTCAAACCTAGGTTTGACTAAACTGGTCGGTCAAAGTCGGAAACGAAATTATGAGATTCGGACTTTGACCAAGGCACTGATGGTCAAAGTTAGAGGGAAAATATTGTTTGTATGGTGTGAGAGTGGGAATTCTCTCAATTGAGATAAAATGTTGTTTGTATAGTGTGAGAGTGGGAATTTTCTCAATTGAGGGAAAATATTGTTTGGATCTTGTATGGTGTGAGAGTGGGAATTCTCTCAATTGAGGGAAAATATTGTTTGTATCTTGTATGGTGTCCGTGTCATGGTGTGACGTGTGAGAGTGGGAATTCTCTCAATTGAGAGAATTCCCACTCTCACACCATACAAACAATATTTTCCCTCTAACTTTGACCATCAGTGCCTTGGTCAAAGTCCGAATCTCATAATTTCGTTTCGGACTTTTACCGACCAGTTTAGTCAAACCTAGGTTTGACTAAAAACTCATCGGTCAAAGCCCGAAACTAAAGTATCCATCGGGCTTTGACCAACGCTGCTGGTCAATGTTGAGCATTGACTAGTCAATCCTAGGTTTGACTAGATATCGGGCTTTGACCGTGACATATACACTCTGAGTCCAAACTCCATAGAAAAATGGGTAATACCCTTTCAGAAAAACGATTTTTCGGAGTATATTTGATTACTTTCCTTTTGAAAAAAACCGTGTTATGTGCCTACCTATACTCTGTTCCACATAAATCGGCGGTACAGAGAAGATAGTAATGTTTGTCTCTCATTCGCACTCTTTTTTGTTTTCCGTAAGGGCGTTTCATACAAAATCTCTTGTAAGACTGCATTTTAGATAAAGATAATGTTTTAAAGTTCAAATCATGAAAAGGAAATTAGTATAAATAATCTAAGTTTTTATTTCATTTAAATCACATTAAAAGCGAACAAAATAATTATACAACAAAATACAAATGAATGAAGTACACATACAAATATAATTAAGTAAACAATCCAATAAAATAATAGTTAAATTAATATTTATTTTAAAGTACTTTCATTCTGGAAAATAAAAGAAATTATCAGGATAGAAAAAACAACACGAGCACTTTTTATTTTTTCTCTTTATATGAACAACAAAATATTCAAAACCAAAAGTCACCCTGTTACATAATATTATAAAAATACCACCTGACTCAAGCCTAGCACAAAAATGGTCGTCACTTACCCTAGCCAATAAAAAGCCTTTTTCTTATTTTCTTCTGTTTATCAGATAAATCGGAGTGAGCGAAATTATTAAATTTTTATATGAGCAAGTGCGAAATGTGAACTTCGAAACCGAAACTTTTTGTTCCTCCTTGTGATTGTCATCACTTTTTTCAAATTTTGGCGGCAAACATGCGTCTACAATGTCTACACTACTGGCTTAAGGTGTTTCTTCTTCCTAACCTCGCAAGGATTTTTAAACTTTTAAATTGAGAGCAAAAAGCACATGAAAACTATTTTGATCACCAGGTGCTCAGAAAAAGCAGGAAGCCTTTTATTTTTGCCGATAATTTGAATATGGGTGGAACCAAAGTAGGATATGAATAGCAAAGGAAACAAAGAATGGTGTGAATTAAATTTCCTTTCGCCTGGAAACCATAACTTCCAAATTGATCTTTACCGTTTTCTTCCAGCTTTTGGCTCCACCCATTTTTTCAAATAAATGGGAAAAATTCCTCCTTGTGAATCAACAAATGTTGAAGAAAATGTTTGAGATGTGAGGCACCAAACATGTAGCGCTGCGGTGGCGATGTAACCAATACTGCATATTTTATTGCAAACATTGTAGCAATACGTCATCTGCCTCATTATATTAATATTTAGTGTAAAAATGCAAAAAATAGGCCAAGCAAGTCGATGTTACAAAATATAAACATAAAATAAAAACTAACTTAAAAAAACTACTTTTAAACTACTGAACCGATTTTCATGAAATTGTAAGCCAATGAAAAAAGGTTAATAAAATCTTGTCAGTAGCTCTGAGAAATTTACAAATATGTACACGTACCTACTAAATGCATGGCACATACACTTAAGTAATTTGATATAGGTACTCGTTAAAAAGAATTATCAGCCTAACATATGGACGTGAATATAATAACTCCAACAAAAAAAGATAACTTTTCAAAAGTCGGCCAAAAAATGGAACAATCTTTGCAAAAACAATTTTACAACTTATCTACATATATTTTTTATATAATATTATAATTAAAAGTTTGTCCAGGGCAGCGGGAAAGCTGGATCGGGACCTGCTTCTCCCAGTCGGATTAAAAGTCCCTTGCATTGGAGAGAAAATCTTGCGTACATTTGTAGTCCTGTCTTTGTTAACTAAGATGAAAACATCTAGCGGAGAAAATACAACTATGTGTGTGCTATATTTGTATGGTGACGTAACCCTAGTCAGAAAAATTCGTATTCAACAGCTTAGATGGCTGAGCCATGTAGAGGGAATGCAAATCAACGCTCCAGCTCGCAAAGTCTTCAATGCCAAGGTAGACCTCATCTTCCTTGGAGCACCCATCTAGTAAAGGGAGATCTCCGAATATTGCTGTGTGAAACCGGAGATGGCAGGCTGAAGATCGAGCTGGATGAAGGGTATATTAGCCACCAAGCTTTGTAGCGTCTTAGAAAATAATTAAGTTTGGTAAATGAAAAGTAGGTATATATCCGATGATTGTATTTAGTACACTATTTTTTTTGTGTGTGCGTTACGGTTATAACCACATAATGGCAAACTTGGAAGGTTTTCAAATTAAATTCCAATGATCATTTCAAACACAAATATATACCTACTTCCATATTTAAAATATTAAAAAAATGCCACTTCCTCTTAAGACTTCTTCAGAACAAACAAAAATATGCCTTTCTTTTTAATTTAAATAAATTATTATCACTTTCAAAAACCAAAAATCAAATGAATAAACATTTTCAAGGCCCCACTTATTTATGGCGGTGCTTCCAAGACTTTGTGTATCTATATGTGCCTGCCTACCTTAACTTCACTTCACCAGTTTTCACTCAATTGGACCTATGCCCATGCCCATATCATTAATATAATTTCGCCCGACCCCATAATTGTTAACTAATGAGTCACTCTGACGAACGGAACTCCAATAATTTCACCGGTATAGGTTAATCTCTTTAAGTTTTGTTTGTTCTTTTTTTTTGATAAATTTTTGTATAATTTAAAGTAAAAGTGAAAATAAACAAAAAAATTTCTTCATCACTTTGTCGATAATTATGGTAAAACATAATTTTTGACAAAACCACAAAAAAAGAAAAAGAAAGTTAAACCATCACGGCTCCACAATCGTGAACAAATATTTATCAATTTCTCCTGCCCAGCGGCAGATCACTGAATTATTTAAACAAATAACGATCTTTTTATGTAATTCACAAACATTCTTGTATTTTTTTTTTTTATTGAGATGTCTTAATTTCTAAAAAAAAAATAAATACATACAAATAAATAAAATAAATAATAATTTACATTTTAATACGATTTTTAAAATTTAAAGCTATTTGCACCGGCTTTTCTTGAGAAAAAAAAACACATTCGCCACACTTGTAAGATTTTTTATCTGTCTTCGAAAATGTCATCGATGCCTCCGAAATCGAGCCCAAAGTCACCATCATCCTCGCCTGGTGGTACAAAGGCTCCATTAAACATATCTGCAAGTCGTTCTTCTACTCCCATTGTGGATGCGATGCCATAAATTAATCGCATCACCACCAATCGCACGAAATTTGGCGTCGAGGTTTCCTTACCCTGAAGGAAGAATAGCTGTTTAGGATCTTCAGTTACAGCATTTGCAGTGGCAGTGGCAGGAGCGGTGGTAGTTGTAGTGGCAGCCTTTGGAATACAAACTACAAAAGCCAATAAACTGAATGTAATTGCAACGGCAAGAAGGTACTTTGATGCCATTTTTGAGATTAAGAAAATAATATATAAAACTTTAGATTGATTTTGTTTGTACGAGTAAAATAATTATAACACCGTTAACAAAGTGTGCGTGTATGTTCTTCCGGTCTCGTATAGCAAGTGATACTATCTGCGCAGACACCTGCTTCGCAATAGTCTTCTTCGCCATGTCGCCGTTGGTATCATAAAACTGACCATGATGGGACTCTTTGTGTTGCCCCTTCAAGAGATAGGAGATTATTGGGTCGGAGTGGGCTTTTACTTTTCTGCCCTTTTCTGAAATTTTTCCACTTTGTCTTCCTAACACTAGTGGTAGTGGCCCACCTGATGAGCTCTCGTTTTTGTTCAAAGCATTGCATGAGCAGGCTTTTGAGCTTTGGACTGATTTTGGATTCATTGAAATATTTGCCCAGTTTAATTTGCATCGCCATTTTAAATTGCTTTACATTGATTCATGAAAATTAAAATGTTTGCACTTAAGAAGTTGTGTTTTCTTATTCTATAAGCACCTTTCGGTACCGTTTTACCTGCCTTCATCGTGAGTGGTATATCGTTGAAAAGGTATTTTGTACAGAAATTGTAGAATATAATTTTCAAGCGTCCAAATCTCATTTAAGGCAGGTAAAACCCAAGTCAATGGGACGCATATTTTTCCCTATATTTGTTTTGTTTTGCCGTGTTGTCGATGTTGTTCATTTTTGTATTCTTCAATTTTCTTTTGAATATGTGTATAAATGTCATGCCTTGCCCATTAACCTTCAGAAGGTATTAAATGCAAAAGAAGATTATATCGTGAAGGCACTTCCCTTCTAAAATATGTTTCCAACAATAAAATGTTCATAAAAAAAGGAAGGTTAAATGATACCGAACGATGTTTGGTTAACATTTGATACAGACAGTTTTTTAAAGATCAACAAATTCCTACGATCAATTAGCCCCACAATCCCCTATCGCCATTCTTCGCTGAAATAAACATATGATCGGGGAGAAGATAGTAAAAAATGAATCGTATAAAGAAAGGGAAATGGTTTTTTTTCTGTTCCTATTATACATATCTTGGAACTGCGTTTAATTCAAGCGCTTCAAGAATTGAAATTGGAAGTGTGTCTTCTTTCTCTTTGTTCGGTTTAGCCGTATGCTTAAGACATTTTTTGGCTGTTCAACGTGCTTACTTGATTGTTATTCTTTTGCCATTGGTGGTGGTGTTCTTCATTTAACTTTGTTGACCCAAATCGCTTCTTACAGCTATATGTACCAATGCGAAGGGGCATTGCTTTGAACGTGAAGAATTTAAATTATTTTATGTATGAAATTTTTGTTTATATCATTTTTGCATTTGATTGATGTAAAATGGGAAATAAAAATAGGCTCTTCCAAGTTCCTACTACGGCATTATCCATGGCTTGAAGTTTGTGGCGATTGTGGCTTTATATTATGATGTGTAGATGCATGATAACATAATGTAGTTATGAAATACTTTATGTTCTATGTGAGTTTTGCGTGCTTCAGATACATTACTGCTTGTGGTTTGTGAGCTTACTTTTACATGGCATACATTTAATTTCTTCTTAAGACTTTTTCCTTACTTTTATTTTTAATCATAATAATTGCTTCCTGTTTGCAGAGGTATCTTAAAGTTGTTCTGGTAATTGACTTTTCTAAATTGATGTTAAAATCATAATCAGTGCAAGCTATTGTATTATTACCTAGCAGCATAAGATTGTAACAAATTAATTACATTAAAAAAAAAAAATCAGTAATGAAAGCATGTATAAAATAAAGTGCACCAACTTCCTTTTAAGGAAGAAAGTGAATTAAAAGCCAACGAATCTGAAAACAGAAATTTATGACAATATCGAAAGTGTTTTTCCAGCTCGCTATCTTTTTCCGTTGAGCTAGTTTTGGACTTCGAAATATAATGCGGCTGTCTGATGACCAGTGCGGTTTTGTCAAGGGGAAGTATTTGAAGCATTATGGGAAAACATCGGGATTCCTAAGAGGATTTGCATATTGTGTTTGTGGATTTAAAAAACTATTCGATGGCCTTCCGGGGAGTTCCAGAAACCTATATGCGGATGGTCATTGGTATGGTCGAGGTAGCAGTGACAAAAATAAAACGACAAGCGGAAGTCTTCGAAGAATTCCAAATCACATTTGGTGTACACCAGTGAAGTTTCTTAAATCCCCTGCTCTTTGTTGCAGTCCTTGAAAAAAAAAATATATCTATTATAAGCAAGGATCCGTATGAGGCCAAAAAGTACTGAACACTTACCTGATTCCACGCCAATTTTAGACATTTATTTGAATGGAGCAGTGATTCCCAGACGTTGAAAAGTTCTCATATCTGGGATCTATTAATGGCGAAGCAACTTGTGATGACGACATCAATATTCACGTAAGCAAGGAGTGGACGAAGTGGCGGGAAAACTCCGCTATCTTCTGTGACCGAAAAATACCAACCCCTAAGCTATAAAGGGAACACTCTACAACTCATTTTTACGTCTGGCACTCACATGTCACATACGGTTCACGATGTTGGACAATGTTGGAATCGCATAATCAAAATGGTTGATTTACATTGTTCTGCATCTTAATTTCTGATATGAAGGATACAACATTTAAAAATCATACTTGTTTGATAGAGAGGGGAGATCATTTTGATAAGTCAAGAATTTAGAAAGCAGGAGAAATCAAGGTCAAGACGAACATGCTCATCTTGACGAATATGTAAGTATATGTATGTGTGTTTACCTTTTCACTCTTCTGTATAATGACGTATAGCTCTATCCCACTTTACTTTTCTTGAAATTTGCTGACCAAGATTATGCAGAACAATGTAAATCCACCATAAGAGTAAATTAATAACAGCTGAAATGAAAATGGTTCATGTGACAGCAGGAGTAACAAAGCTTGATCATATAAGAAGTACGAAAATCCAAGGATGCTTAAACGTCTAAAATACCATTCTGCAAAAAAGAGCGCAACCAGATCAGCTGGGTATCATCACGTTAAAAGGAGACACATTTAGAACCCCATGAAAAAGACAACTTATCATTGTGCTTTTACTGTCTTATATCATGATAAGGTTATTAAAACCCCGCCTTAAGGGTCTTTTTTTAAGGAACTTCAGGTCACGTCTGGAAAGGAAACCAATGTCTACTGTCTACCTTATCGTATCCGAAAATCAACCTTTCGTCTTCCGGGTATGATTTTCAAGAAAAAATATTTTTTTTTATTTTATTCAAAAATAAAACTACTTAAGTATATATTATGTAAATATGCAGACAATCAACCAATTTAATTCTTTATCTGATATTTATTTTCTTTAACATATACTGTCATTAAAAAGAAAGTATGTACGATCGGATTAACCTTTTAGCTTTTCTCACGCGCCACCTACGCGTGAAAATTTAAAATAAAGAAAAACTGTCAATTATAATTAAGTGGCAAGATGTTTAAGATAGTTGCAATAGAAACTGGCAGTGACGGACAGACAGACAGAAACATCTAGCCAATTTAATTTTCATTTTAAACCGCAATTAATACAATGTGCACAAATTATGCTAAAATTCATGCACATCTGTTAATTTGCATATAAATCAAATGCCATGGCGGTGTTGGTTGCTACTAAGCTTTTCATTGTTTAAATACTTTGTTTGCATTTTTAATTACTATCGAAGAATGACATCAACTTGGCAGAAAGCTTTTTTAAGACTAGCAAACCTGCCCAGGTATGATTAGAAATGTATGCAAGAACTTTCGTTAAATAATTATTTTTGATGGGACTTTAACAAAGTACAAGTGTCAATTAGAATTTTTCACGAACTGTCAACAACAACAACAAAAAAATACGTTATGACAGCTGGTAATCGAAATGTCATCGGCTCTTTTTAAGTTGCATATAGAGCAGAATATGTGGGTGTTTTGTTTGAAAACCATTTACATATATTGAAGTTTCTTTGGATCGATTTCGCTAGATACAGCAAATTTCTAAGATTCTGTATGTCAATAGCTTGAAAACGACAAAAGACGTCAAAATATTTAGATTAAGTGTCAAATGGCGAATTATACATGCAGCTCTGCTCCAAAATTCACGGTGCCCAAAATATCACCGACTAATAATTGCTGACAAAAATGTTAATTTTTTGTTGACGTGTATTTTATATTTGTTTACTTCATAAATGTCAAAGCAGAATTGACACTTGCTGACATTTGCAAAAATTATAACATTTTCCGATAGGGTGATACGCCCCTACAGACTTAACTTTTTTTTATATTTAGTTCTACATAAGTATAACGTCACTTAACGTATTTACAAGAGGTAGTAACAGTGACAGTTATCTTATGGTCAAAATAAAAAAACTTATAAGCAGGTAACTGAAGACATTTAGATTTTAATCAAGGAGGTTAAAGTCAATATCCACTTCAAATATCAAATATTTTTGTTCTTATATTTCTCTTCTTTGGTTCAATGGAAGCCTCCTGTGAGTTTAATGACCTATTCTGAGCACACAAGCAGACAAAACATCACGAAAACATTGCTTATGCGCACACCTTGAAACGAAATTCTAATCGAAATATAATCTACAACTCAAGTCCTTCAATTTAGCAATGAAAAAATACGACAAACAAATAATTATTATCAATCTTCGTTCGGGTAATTCCATCATGATTTGGTTTGTTAACTGAAAACTGAAAATATATAAAAATATTTACTTGCTATGATTCACCTCACCGTCTTTAACTTAACTGGTTTAAAGTATCAATTATCTCAACCTTATTCTCAACACGTTTTAATAACATACACTACACATAGCATTAACCATTAACCGGCTTCCCTGTGAATGTTGTATGTATCTACGTCATCAATTGCGTATTGCTATGCATTATAAGAGTCTGCGTTGCGTGCTGAATTTGAGACTCAGTTTTGGAATAAGTATCTTGTCTTCCTTCGATACAATTTACTGTACAATCCAGATTTGGATCATCTGGTTTATGAAATTCACATAAAAAACTTGTATCAGAGAGGCTTCACAGATGTGACAAATAAGTCTTACTTACTGATAGTGTTGCCATTGTAAAAGTTTAATATACTGTTACTGTGTTTATTTTTGACAGTTCCAAATTGGGACTGATTACAAGTCACAATCATACTTAACCTAGGATTGGACGACATTTAAAGTCCGAAAAATTATCATTCATCATTTTGACGTGTTGTGGTTTATTTCACCCTAATAGACTACTGCCTTACGTCAAAATGACATCAGAGGTATAGAAGAATTTTGCATGTCGTATAATTGAAGCTTTTAGTCAGAACCCAACAATTATTTGGAACCTACTTCAAGGCATTAAATTAATTTGTATATCTAGGTTCTAGGCATTATGTTTTTTTTTATAAAAAGCTGATTACTGAAGGGGTTCTTACTACCCTTTATTTCGAACTTATACTGTTCGAGATTTTTGGAAGGTTGGAAAGGAGATCCAAGGAAATACAGATTAAGATTTGGTTTGAATGCCTGTAAATCATTAAGACAAAGAAAAATCGAGCACATTCTTTTGGTACGGCTACAAAATGAACCCCGTTGCTAAAATATACATACATTAAAGTAAACACTGATGGGAATTCCTAGCAGAGCAATTTCTACGGGGAAATATTGTTTCAAGGAAAGAAATTCAACCGACTGTTTCGCTATAGCATTGTTTAAGGTGGGCATCATTTGACTGTAATGCAACTAATTGGCAACACTGGAACATCGTTTGTTTTGTTTTACAAACAAGTTGAATGTATGATTTAAATTCGGAGAATGACATAAACCTGGCTATCGAAGGTTGTGTAGGTGATTTTTATTTTGGATATTATGAAGCCTTGAGTAATTTTTGGCATCGTAATACAGGTACCGAAATATTTGTGATACTGTTTAAACAGATTTTTATATAGCTTCCAATGTGGATTAAATGGTAGCACATTTCAATTTGAAGGCTACACAAAAAATGATACGATGAGGGGCGAAAATAGGTTTAACTTGGTAATTTGAGTTACTTTAATTAATGAAAAGAAAGTAGAAGACTTCTGTATAGCTTCAGGGTTTCGTTTTGCTGCCGCGAAAAAAATTTCCCATTGTAGGCGTAAACCAACAGTGGGCCAACCTAGGGTTGACAGTTTTTCGTATCTTACTGCTTATATATTTATAGAAACGACAATTTGAGTTATGTCTAGACTAAGATAATTATGATGCTTTTCAATTACTAAAAAAGTGTCTTACTGTTGGTTCAGTCAAAAATGATGTAATTATTGCCAATATTTTTTTATACCACGACATGGTAGTAGATTTGAATTTTATTCCCATCACTAAGTGTATACTTTTTTAACCCAAAATGCCTCTGAGCAGATAAATTTAGGTGCACTGGTTTTATAACTTTTTACACATGAATTTGATCTCTTTAAGCAAATGGCATACTTGAGTTCCATTTTAGGTGTCATTAGAGGACCCTGTTCAGGTTACGAGGAGGCCGCAGCGAGATTTGACTTTTGCTCGCAAACGACTTTTACAAAAGCTGTGCGGACGAAAAAAGAAGCAGGCAATTGTCCATCTCCTTCGTTGACTCTGCACTTCCAAAAATACGGGAGCTCCGTTTAAAAGAATTTTTCTTCAATGACAGGAATAAACTGATTTTATTTCTCTATTATCATTCTTAAGAAACAGAAGTTAGTCACTAGAGCAAAACATCACCCAAATTGTGTGGTAATACGAAGATCAAAGTGTCAGCTTAACCCCTTTTTCTTAAGCTGGACAGCCGCCTTAACATTACCTAACCTTGGTGTACAAAATTAGTAAACTTGTCTTGTTGACGTGTATTTTGTATCCGTTTAGCATTGTATATAGAACCTAAAGTAATGTAACTTGGGAGTTTTTAATATTGTCTTGTTTTGCCGCTTAGGAGCGCTGCTGAGGCAGAAAATGTGTTAGAAAGTGACCAAGAGCAAGACCGATTAAAGACATGGTCTTTACTCCCTTTCAACTCTTTATTCTTCACCAATAATTGTAATGAGGACTAAATACTATAAGCCAACATTATATTGTATTATATTATAATAACATAATATTCCTATTACTTTATTATTTGGCACAACTATCTTGTTATTCTGTCATCACTGCGTCAGAACACACAAATGTCAATGTCATTATGTAAAATATACTTTATACTTCACTTCAATAAAGATATCACAATAATCTGAAATGAGTTAATGCCTTGTTTTCTCGCCCCGTGGCTAACCAGCAAAACCCCTTAATGATTGTGCAATAGGTTATACACAAAGCGTTTACTACACAAATGTCAAAGGAGGATTGAAATTTGCTGCCTTTTGCAAAAATTATAGCACCTTGGAATGGTTTCTGCAATACCTTGTATGAAGTAAATGTTTTTCCAACAATCATCGTTTCGGTTACAAATTCTGTCACATGTTAACATAACCCAAAAAAAATTGGAAAACCTTGAAAAATTCCCAAGATACTAAAACGATTGCATTCAATACACTGTAGCAGATGCATCATGAAAATTAAACTCATCTTACACACGGAACTAAGTGTTTACACATGTTTCAGATCACTTCTCAATATTCTCACTCGTCCTAACGTCAACAAATAATGTGAAAATAAACCCAGCCCCGATCTGGACTTATCGCATACTCGAACATAAAAAGATGAATTTTAAGTCGGTCGTTTTGAGTAGCTTCAGCTTCGACTCGAAAAAAAAAACCCCGGCAGCTTAGCCGAACAGACCAGACAAGATAGATAGAAGGCATCTTCAATAGCTCAAGCCGCATAGCTATCGCAGTGTTAATATGTACGTGAAACCGGTCAGTACGCATTGAACATTATTTAAATATTATATTCTTGCTCTCGAGTATAGTCGTTAAGGTAGGTACCTAACTTGAACTTGAGTTTTTGTTAACAATTAATTTAGTTTTAAGTGAGAAAACTTGGAAGATACTTTACTCAGCTTCAGTATCAGAAGTAGCTATCAATTTGTTTATAAATTTTGTTGTTAATTTTATTTAAAAAAAAAACTATCTGGTTCTGGTGTTTGTGTGAATTACGTAACCGTTTTATAATCAAATAAGTTGATTTTTGTGTTGCACTTTAAAATAGCATGTAAGATTAAATAACGTTGTTTGGGTTTTGTTTTTAAACTTTGGTGTTAGATACAACTTAATTATTAAACCTTGGTGGCAAATTTCTTAGAACTCATCTCATAATCTATAGATTTTGAACCATGGTATGCTAATTCCTAGATTTCCGTGACACAAACGTGCCTCTAAAAGCCACAAGCAAAGGTCAAAAGATCATTTAATCTGTAAATTTTAAAATAGAAGTTATTCATATCTATAAATTGATTTGAGATTTGAATAATTATTGTACTCAATCAGTATGACATTATGCATATCTCGTTTTTTGAATAATATTCAGAATCAGGACAGCTTATCTCCTATAGCACAAGCACATTTGTGTGCCCCCATCACACAAAGACGATAATATAGCCAAAGCCATGTTGATGTTCTAGGAATATACAACACATACCTGCAAACATTTTGTATGTACAAATATTTTTCTAATATTGTTTTTTTTTTTTGAGACCGGTTTCTTGTACCAAAATAATTATAAACAATATTAATCATTTTTTTTATGACATGGTGGGTTTTTGCGGTTGCTTAACAAATTATCAAGATGTAAAAAAAATGGCTTTTGCGCGGATCAGGCTCACACCCAATTATTGTGCTAAGTGTCTGAGTGTCAGTTTCGGGTGTTTTCTTTGAAATGACAAGCTTACATAAGTCTTAAAGTTAACGGTTCCTGTCGTAATACAAATATTTTTTTTTCGAAAATAGGTCAAACGATTTTGGTAGGTCATTTGTAATGCTCTGTTCTGATAATACCATAAACGGCAGTTTGTTAAACTTGGTTTAGCTAACTCTGGATGTAAATTAATCTCGAAGTAACCGAAGAAGCAGATTTGATTTTCTGTGGGATATGAATTCAGAATTACCTGAAAATCTCTCACATAATAAAATTGAAAATTTGTTCCCTTAATCCTAAAATAACTCATTCAAAATGGTGAATTGACTATTAGACTCAATTTAAATCTTACCCCACATAGCTTGGCCTTGGTTATATTCCAAGCCAAATTTCGATTAAATTAACACAACTGCCATTTGTTTACATTTGACACAATCGTTCATTCCAGTTTGCTATTACTTGTCAATATTTGCTGCTGAATAATGGCGATAGCTTAACGAATGTCAACTTCCAAATGACACAAAGTCCTTGGATTCTTGACATCGACATGAACGTGCTCAGCCAGTTCTGAAATCTCACAAACAAAACGAGCCGGCTCTTCCATTAACCGCATCATCAACATCCAAGTGAGCTTTCCTGGAGAGCGACGTTAATTCATGTAGGTAACACTTGTGGAATATTATCATTCCAAAAAATACGCCTCATCTGAAACAATGGTCTCGCTGCTAAAATATGGATGATCTTCTAAGAAGGCAAGGATAATGTTTTCTTTTATAAGTGAGGATGTCCAGAATGCTCTTTTTTACTTGCGATTGTAGGTATCTCCTATACCTAAGGCAAGTTTTTTTTTTGACAATTTTGTCTGTCTGTATTGGCACCTTCAGCCTAAACGGTTAAACCGATTTGCTTCAAACTTGGTATACCTACAGTATTATTATGACGTCCTACAGAGTGATTTTTGGAATTAGCATTCTAGCTCTGAAACTAACGGTACCTGCCATACGATTTTTAATGAAAAATTCATTTTTCGCAAAAATGGATCCTACGATTTTGATAAAACTTTCTGTTGCTTGTGTAAACTTTATGTTTTGGTTGGAACAGATTTTTCAGGAAAAGTCTTTTAACGGTAACCTCCCATAGGACCGGTTTTTTTTAGATCAGATTTTCTCGTAAGCCACTTGACGGATTTCGATGAAATTTTTACTGTAAAAGCCCTTTTATGTAGACAAAATAACGTAAATTCTTAAATTTTTCAAAAACAGTTTTTTTTTGAGTTTTTGAAAAAAAATTAATATTTTTTTATTTTTTCCAAAAACGGTCCAGCCAACTTTTTTTTTAATTTTATTTTTTCTGATAAAAACTAAAGAGTTCTAGAAGTTGGCATACTAAAAAAAAAAATTTAATATACTTTCGAAAAGTTTTTCAAAAAAAAAACGCTGGTCTCTTTGACAGCTGATGCAATTCCAAAAAACGCTGATGCATTGAATTGGACCTTTATTATTTACTGCTAAATCCGAAATTCGGCTAAAAATAAAATCATATAAAATTTTTGAGATACTAGGAAATGTTTTTCCAAATTTCGTCCTTAAATTGCCGACTCATTAAAATGAATCGTTTAAAAAAGGGAATCTATTCTATTGACTCGCAGTGTATATTTCATCGTTCCTTGAGACACTGATTCTGGGTGATGTTCCTTGTTTTGTTTGAGTATTGTGTTCGAAGAACGCATGATCGATCATGACTACATTCCGTTTTTATCTGATTTCATTTAAGAACCCTGTGCCTTCCGTACAATTAAAAGTTTATAAAATTAAATTTTTACTTAAGAGTTTTGTAAACGACGCTTAAAGACGGCACCCGGAAATATACGGTCTACTACTATTCATCATAATTATAAAACCTCCCCTTTTTGTGGGTGTGAGGTCTTCAAATAGTTGTTGCATTTTCAAGTACCTACCTGACTCACTTTATTCCTCTGAATTTATTAAATTTAATTCTTATTTCACAGAAATTTACAGCGCTAATTGTATAATAACCTTTTCAGGAGTCACGAACCCAATTATAAGTCAAGCGTACGAATAAAAACTTGCATAGTCTTTTGTGCTGATATTGGCAGATCGTTAGGTCTTGAGAAATGAAAAAGTCAATTGCATATTAATGGTTACAATAAAAAGCGAGAAAATTAAATGATTTGAATTACAAAATTATTCAAAATCTACACAAACAAATAATAATTGTATGAAAATATTTCAAATTTAGAGAAAATACCTGAGACGGCTTTTATAAAGCTTTTGTACTAGATTACGCCAATTACTTCGTTTGCAAATAAAAAAAAAACACTTTAATTATTTTGTATCTTTGCTTTTCATTTTTCCAGACATAATTCATGTACTTCATAACTTCTAATATTAACGGCTTAGCTCTTTAAGAAATCTTTTGAACAATAATTTAAAGAATTTTTTTAAATTTGACTTTCCCACAGACGTCTTCAACACAATGTATGCAAAACTTATTCTCATCCCGATCCTATTGATTGTGTCATGTGCGGGTCAGGATTTAAATGATCTCATTTCTTCGATTTTCAATACAAGTCTTGGTACCCCAGACTCAAAGATTAACGAGGACTTAGTCATTAGTCCTGTTCCTAGTCCATTTCCAACACCATTACCAACACAATTACCAATAAAGCCAGTAACACTTGCTCCAGTTCCTCTTACACCCGTCGGTACTCATTCCTATAAGCCATGTGGCAATGGTATGGAATGTGTTCGTGAATATCTGTGCTCCAATGGCAAAGTCAATATGGATGGTGCTACTTTGATTGATATTCGTATAGATGATCAGTCATGTCCGTTCTTGGAAACATGCTGTGCCACCGGTGATCAGGTAAGTTAACTTTGTTGAGAGTTCTGGAATCCAATATAGCTAATCTGTGTTTTCTGCTATTTAAGGTTACCGATCCCATTGTCAGGCCAGTTGATCCACCAAAGGGTTGTGGTTATCGCAATGAAGAAGGTATCGGTTTCAAAATTGAAGGAGCTGCTGACAGCGAAGCTGAATTCGGTGAATTCCCATGGATGGTGGCAATTTTGCGTGAGGAAGTCGCTCTCGATAAAATTCTTAATGTCTATCAATGTGGAGGATCTTTGATCACTCCCCAAGTTGTTTTGACCGGAGCTCATTGTGTCCAGGCTAGGCAAGCCAAGAACTTCAAGGTTCGTGCCGGTGAATGGGAAACAAACACCAAGACCGAATTGTATCCAGACCAAGACAGACAAGTTGTAGAGATGATTGTCCATGAGCACTACAACAAGGGTAGTTTGTACAACGATATCGCTTTACTCTTCCTCGATGAACCATTCGATGTTGCACCAAATGTCAATACTGTATGTCTACCACCTGCTGACTTCAACTTCGATATGTCACGTTGTTATGCTACAGGCTGGGGCAAGGATCAATTCCAGAATGGAGAATACCAAAATATATTGAAAAAAATTGACCTGCCAGTGGTGCCAAATGGCAAGTGTCAAGCAAATTTGAGAAAAACCCGTCTTGGTAAATTCTTTGAATTGCATTCGAGCTTCATGTGCGCTGGTGGGGAGCGCGGCAAAGACACCTGCAAGGGAGATGGTGGTTCACCATTGGTTTGTCCAATTCCAAACCAACCGAACCGATTCTATCAAGCTGGAATCGTTGCCTGGGGTGTTGGATGTGGTGATGAAAATGTACCCGGAGTTTATGCCAACGTTCCAAAATTACGTTCTTGGATCGATGAACAATTGGCATACAAGAGAGTCGATTCGGCAACTTTTACTGCATAAAAAATATTGAAATTTCTAAGTGATTTTACGTTCGATGTATAGTTTTATTTTTTTTTTTATTTAAATAAAATTAGTATTATACGTATATATTAACATGGGGTATTGTTTTGTTTTTTACAGATTATGAATTAAAAAAGGCAAGATTAACAGTATCTGACAAAAAATAGTTGACAAAAATGAGTGAGTTCCGAGGCACATAGATGTTTTTGTATTTGCTGTGTCTTCTTCATCTCCATATGAATTCATTCGTTGGAGCCTTATGGAACTTTGAGTAGCCTAGGTATTGTAAGAATGTGAGACCAGACTCCAAAGTCAGTATAATTTCTTCACAACTCGTCGTCCAAGTTGCACAAAATCACCTTCAAAATAAAAAGAACAGGTGCTAAGATACAGCCTTGTGTTGCTTGTATGTATTTGTACTTCACATTCAAGTGACAACCTTCCCCTATATCTTCCGAGTATGACACTTGAATTTGGCATATTTTTAAAATTTATAAAACAAACAAATTTTTTCAAGACTATGATACTACTAAACAAGATAGCGCCTTCCAATTCTCATTTTTGTTTCGTTTTGCGCATCTACGTCAAGGAAACGTATGAAGTTTTTGCCTTCTCGTTTTCGCCTTCCCGTTTTAATTTTTGTTTCATTCTACGCTCTATACGATCTACATGTTCGTTGTGCGCTCTATGTCACGGACCCGCAATGGAGTTTGACGTTTTTCATTGTATCATGGGCAGTGCCATATCTTTAGTTGTTGTATCATGCATTAAGTCTGCTGTTTTAATTATTTGTAGAAACTGTAAATTAACCTAAAACTGGACAAAAGGCTGTGAACTACAGACAAGTAATCAATGCATTATTTCATGATGAAATATAGGAACATAGGAATTGATACTGGCCCAATTAAGATTACTCAAAATACAATCGATATGCATCAGCCTTCTTTATGCAGTCATGTCATTATTAAGTACCTTCTACGCAAATCCTTCGGTAGTCTTAGCATTGCATCTCTTGGCCCTTTTCCACTGAATCATAAGCTCAACTTTCAAACAAAACCTTGATAACCTTGATATAGGTTAAAACCAGGTTTTACACATTTTAAGGTTTGATCGTTCATGGCATAACCTCTTGAAACCTATTTGTAACCGTCAGACAGACAAACTTTTATTCTAAATCAGCTCGTCGGTAATACAGTGGTGTTTTTGCAGAGTTTGGTAAACTTTGCCGGCTATTTTTTACACTTTATTCAAACTTTGATAGATTTCTTTTTTTAAGTTTTTTTTTAGACGCTGACATTTTCATTGAAACCACAATAGAACAAAGTCTATAAATCAGTGTTATTTTATGACAGCTGTCATATATACCGTTTTATTGTATGAAGTATATAAATTATAGCTTTGAACAGCATAATTTTTAAAAGAAGAAAACACGCCAACACTGGCAATCCCCAATGATGATAATATGGTAATTCCAGTAAATCCAAGATGGCTGCACTGATGAAAAATGAGCCCAATTGAGCCGTAGATTCAAGACCTGTCAAAATATTTAATACAAACGATTCTAATATTGCAAATTCAGCGGTATAGGTTCTCAGCCGTAGTCAACAATTTTGTTAAAATAGGTACGGAAAATTCATGAATAAAAGTAAAAATATTCTTATATTCCACAAACCGAAAGTTTTTGAAAGGTCTTGTTATGTGGCTCTAGTTCTGGTTCCGTTTTCCTCTTTACCTTGTGTATACCAAAAAAAAATAGAAGGTTTTAAGCCTTATGCCACTTGAATTTATGCCTCCACCATGTCACTCCAGGTAAACATTTTTATTCAGCTTTTAAAAAAGTGAGTTGAGTCAACCTAGCATTTTATTGATGTTGATAACCTTTAAACACATGAATATTATATTATGACCTTGAGACTTTGTCAGAGATAAGCAAATTAATCTCAATGAAGTTTATAAGAAATTTCCAAAAACATTCTTATCACGCCGAACACAATCGGCGGTAAAAGTATTTTAGCATTTTAATCAACGCTTGAAGGCTCTGTATCTGCACTATGCAGAAAACCGGTAAGTAGTCCTCTATACCTATGTACATACTTCCCTAAATCGAAGCAAGTTTCCAGTTTCCACACAAGAAATGATCAGCATCCAGCCAAAGAATGAGAATGTCTCAGTTTGCGATTTAGCTTAGCATCATTCGCATCGTGTTCATATCGCTGGAAAACGGTTTTTTTTATCACAATATAAAATAAAAGTGATTTCTTTTTTTTTTTACATAAATGTTTCACCCTGTGTCTTAGGGATTTTTGAAAGGATTTAGTGTAAGTGTAATGAGTATTTTAGCTGAGTTAAATATTTTGGCTTTCAATGTCCCGAAAATTCTGAAGTTGGGCGTTGAGGTTGACTTCAGTGCGGAGACGATCATCACACCAACGACCGTGGTAAAGTTTGGGCATGAGCACATACAGTGTTTTGGAAATAAAGTCACCAAGGAAGATGATATAGTCGCTTAAGCGGCCAGTATCTAAGAATACCTAAAAACGTCAATTCGGCGTTGATGAATTGAATTGGGCATTGCCAGGTTGTCAACCCGTCTTATTTTGCTATGTTTGAGTTATTTTAATTTAATTTCGGCGAACGGCAACCAATCATCAATTGGCCGCCGCGGTCACACCACTCTTTTATTTTCTCTGAGGCCAACTATTTTACTTGAGGATACATGAGAGACGCTGTTGCCAGAATAAAAACGCACATCTTGAGCCCAGTCATCCAATCCAATTACGCTGACCGTAACCGCTTGAAACACTGCCAGCATTGTATACGAAATTTATAGTAATACGGGTAGCAGGATCGACTGTGGCGACACCGTGAGCCTCCAAACCTTTTTTTCAAATTTCTCGTTTTGGAGAGAAAATGTAGGTGGAAAGCTTTAAATATGTGATAATTATCAGCGACATCTATGTGTCTCCAAACCCCGTTATCTCTTACTCGTTCCCCAGACTACTATAGATTTCATATACAATGCTGCCAGCAAAATCGAGTCAGCGATTTGATTGATATCCTATCTCATTCATAATGAATGTAGGTTCAAATAAACGAAATCAGTGTGTATTCGCACGCAACAGTTTTGCCAATGTCACTTTGGTATGTCGGGCCTGATTTGCGGAAAAAGGGATTTTAACAAATTGCTCTTTAGTCTGAAACATCATTTTTACTTGCGATTATAGGTACTATAAGGCAAGTTATGGATTCGTGCAGAAAAACAAATTTGAGATAACAATCACACATGACATTACGATGATGGAGAAGTGGAAAAAAGTGGGTCTGGGAATTCCGTCCGTCTGTCTGTCTGTCTGTCTGTTCGCGCCTCTGGAGGCTGAACGGGTGGGCCGATTTGCTTCAAATTTGGTATTTAGGATTTATTTGGCCGTCCCTCGGAACATATTTTTACTTGCGATTATAGGTACTATAAGGCAAGTTATGCATTCGTCGAAAAAAAAAGTTTTGAGATAACAATCAAACATGACATTACGATGATAGCGAAGACGAAAAATGATGGTCTAAAAATTCTGTCCGTCTGTATGTCTGTCTGTCTGTCTGTCTGTCTGTCTGTCTGTCTGTATGAAACCTACAGCCCAAACGGGTGGGCCGAATTGCTTCAAACTTGGTATATAGACTTTTTTAGGTATTGTACAGAAAGGAAATTGAAATTTTTTTTTTAGCTCAAAAAATAACGGTACCTGCCATACAACCGTTACGTTAAAGCTTATTTTTCTCAAAAATGGCTCTAACGATTTTTAATTAAAAAAATCAGTGTTGCTTTTTAGGTACGACCAATCATATGGCTGAAAAAAAAGTTTTAAAAAATGGCTAAGAACGGTACTTTCCATAGGACCGTTTTTTTTGCTTTCGACTATCTCGAAAACGACTCAACCGATTCTTTCGAAATTTCACACACATATAGCTGTAGGTAGCTCAATTTGTATTGCATACCAATATTTTTGTAAAATATTTTTTTGTATTTTTAAAAGCATTTTAAAAAAAAAAATTAAAAAATTAATATTTTGAAAACTGCTTATTAAATTTTTTTTTAAAAATTTTAAATAAATGTATTTGCTGAATACCTATGAACTGGCGTTTTTGAATTTTTTTTGAAAAATTTTTTCAAAAAGTTTTTCAAAAAAAACTTTTTTTCTCAAAAACTGCTCCACAGATTTTTCTAAATTTATTCTCATAAATTCAAATTTATCCAAGAAATAAAATGGCGTACTTTTTTTTCAGCTCAAATTAGTTTAAGTATTTATTTAAGAATTTTGAAAATTTTATTTTTATCAAAATCTCAAGCCCATAAACCACTGTCACTCATTAGAGCAAGTTCGTGCGACCCAGTCGTGCATTTTATTTATTTTTGCTCTAGGTCCAAAAATAACGGCACCTGCCATACAATCTTGAAGACGAAAATTGATTTCCTCAAAAACGGCTCTAACGATTTTGGTAAAACTTTCAGAATGCTATTTTTGCAAGAAAATCTATCTTTTGGTTTGAAATTTTTTTTCAAAATTTGTCTAATAACGGTACCTCTCATAGAACCAGTATTTTCAAATCAAATTTTCTCGTAAACTATACATTCGATTTCAATAAAATTTTGGTCACAGGAAGTCATTCATAAATTTATTAATATGGCATTTCAAAATTTTCAAAAACTTTTTTTTTTTGACTTTTTATAATTTTTTCAAAAAAAATTTTGGTTTTCGAAATATGTTGGAAACAGGTACATTGATTTTTTTTTTAAATTATTTTTCAAATGTAAACTACAGATTGCCATATATTTGCATACTCAAATAAATTTCAAAATATTTTTTGAAAAAGGTTTTCAAAAATAACCTTTTTAAAAAAAAACTGGCCCAACGATTTTCAATATTTTTTTTTCCTAGATTGACGTATAGCTTTGAAATTTTATTGCATACTTAGTTTTTCCGAGAAAACTCTTAAACTAATTTAAAAAATAAAAGAATTTTCGAAATTATTTAATTTTTTTTTTAATATCCAAATATGCAGCCACTACGAAATTGCTTATCATAAGAGCAAGTTCGTGCGACCCAGTCGTGCATTTTATTTAATTAAGAAATACGTCTCTTGTGTCGACACTACCGAAACTGGGGGTAATACTGCGTTCGAAAAGACGCTGCCAAAAAAATATTTTTTGGCTCACATTTGAGTTATTTATGTGTCTGTGCTTTTTGAGTGGTATTTCTAGCTTAAAGTCAAGAAGAAAAATTCTCTTCTCAAAACCGTCAGAATTGTCATATTTGTCCTAAAGGAACGGTTTTGGAAGATCTCTATCTATAAGCTTCTGAATGCTGTTTTCCTCCATACGATTGTTGATGTTTGGTTCTGTCGTCAACTGTCTATCTCCGGGTGGCACGATAAATTGTAGATAAATGAAAACAATGCTTTAGAACTATTTCGTTTAAAAATACTTATACGATAGCTTTTGAAAGTTTTTGAAAATTTTACTTTCACACGTTAACAGTTTTATTTAATTAACTTTCGTTTAGTCATCTTCAACAATGAACGCTAAACTTAATCTTATCTTGATCATCTTAATTGGAGCGGGTCCATGCCATGGTTTAAAGAATCCAATTTCTCCCAACTCCAAGTCCAATGCAAGTTCAGTTTCCTTCGATACTAATGACGTGGTAAGTACCTAACCTACATTCATATCTTTCAAGTCCTCAATCTATTTAATTTTTGTTTAATTCTAGGCCACTAAAGCTGAACCAGTTTTAAGAAAACTCGTCCCAACAACATACTGTGGATTGGGCAATTTAAACATAGAAGGCATTGGTTTCAAAATGGAATGGGATCCATACGAAAAATTTCCTTGGATGGTAGCAATATTGCGTGAAAATACCACTGACAAAAATATTTATCAATGCGGAGGTTCTTTGATTGCTCCCTTCGTTGTATTGACAGGAGCTCATTGTGTTCAAGCTAGACAAGCCAAAAACTTCAAGGTTCGAGCAGGATATTTTGAATCCAACGACACGGATGCATTTCAGGATAGGCAAGTTGTGGAAATGATTGTTCATGAAAACTTTAACAAGGGAAGTTTGTACAACGATGTCGCCTTGCTCTTCCTCGATGCACCATTCAAAGCGGCTACGGAAATCAATACTATCTGTCTACCACCGCCTGAAGCTTACTTTGACATGACACATTGTTTTGTCAAAACCTGGACCAAGGATCACTTGATGCCGAGTGGACAAAATGAGAATATTATGAAGACAATTACATTGCCAGTGGTGCCAGATGCTGAGTGTGAAAAAGATCTGAGGAAGACTCGTCTCGGAAAGTTATTCGTTCTTCATTCGAGTTTCATGTGTGCTGGGAAAGAATCCGGAGAGGATACTTGCAAAGGAGATGGTGGTTCACCATTGATTTGTCCCATTGGCAACAATACGAGCACGTTCTTCCAAGTTGGAATCGTTTCTTGGGGTATAGGATGTGGGGAGGAAAACGTTCCTGGGGTGTATGCCAGTGTACCAAGATTACGATCGTGGATTGATGAAAAATTGGCATCCAAGGGAGTGGATCCTGCATATTATACTTCAGATTAAAAGCTTTGAATAAAATAGAACTTTAAATGGTTTTAAGTATTTAAATTAATTTTTTGATAGCAGCTTTCGATAAACTTTGAATGCGAATGACATTGGGTAAAAGCAAATTAAATTAAGTTCAAGGTCGTTTTTTCTCTAAGAATCCACCGAATTCAAGAAATTCACCTGAACCATTTATTCTGAATTTAACAAGAAGTTGTGTCACCCGCCAAGCAATAAAAAAGGCTGTAGATACATATTAAACAAAGATGATGACAAAACGTTCGTTGCGGAAATTCCCCCGGTATACAACAGGCAAGCTACAATCTTATACTCTTCTCAAAACCTAGTCATATATTCTTCGTTTGAAACAACTATTTTATGAAATATTTTATAAACATCATCAGAAGCTCAGAAAGAAGATAGTTCCAGTTTGGAATTATACTTAGCACCGAACGCATCGCAAAAACATCTTATCGCAGGTAAACAAATTTTCGATCACAAAATACAAAAAAAAAATCGCGATTGAATTTGTGTATCTATAAGATTCAATGTGAAATGCCGGCCTTTGGATTCTGTAAGATTTTCATTTTTGTTTTGAAACAGTTTTTTGAAAAAGTGTTCTCTACACGGTTTAATACTTAAATAGTTTGGCCTAGAGATGTGATGTTATCTTGATTATTATTATTTTTTTTAATTTTTTTTTCTGACATGAAACTAGCTTTTCACGTTTTCGTTTGTTAATTGAAAGTTAAATATATAAATAAATTTGTGGTAAGCGAGTCGGGTCAGATTAATAGCTTATCGTTTGAATATTGAATGTGGAATTAAGATGCTGGAGGGTGTTGGGTGTTTTTCACATGATTATTTACTTCTAAACTTCTGAGATTTTCTTATGAGCAATATTTTTAAATACATACTTTATATTGCAATAAATCTTTTAATTCCAACCGATGACATCAGTGGAGCCATAATTTTTTAAGAGGCTATAACAATGTATAGTTCTATTCCGATTTGGGCTTCGCTTGCATATCGCGATCCCTAACAGTCTCCAATTTCGGTCTCCAAGTGTTGGAGATCAAGACCATAAATCTTACAGAAAACATTTCTCAAAGAAAAAATGCTGAAATTCTTTTGTGAATGGAGCCGATGGCTCTGAATTCCCTATCGTCTACCATAATTCGCAGATAAGTTGGTGTATGTTCCTGACTAAGTAATCTCCGGGGTGTTTATACAGTGTCGCTTTAAGTCCATCGTCTCCAACTGATTTGTTTGTTTTAGGTCTGGCGTACACTGAACCAAAAACCAGGGCCCGATCCGGCTTTTCTGCCGCCCTGGGCAAACATTTAATTTGCCGCCCTTTGCAATGAAAACATATAGATATGTAAGTTATAAAATTGTTTTTACAAAGATTTTTCGATTTTTAACCAACTGATGACGTGTTTCTACAATGTTTGCAATAAAATATTCAGTTTTGGTAAATTTTTTCGCCACCGCAGCGCCACATGTTTGCTGCCTCACATCTCAAATATTTTCTTCAACATTGGTTGATTCATCAGGGGCTCATAAGCTTAAGGAGGCTATTTTTTGCATTTATTTGAAAAAATGGGCGGAGCCAAAAGCTGGAATAAAACGGTAAAGACCAATTTGCTTGTTCTGTTTGTGTGTAAGTAGCCTTAACTAATTTCCATTCCTTCTTTCTTTTGATATTCATGTCCTACTTTGGCTCTACCCATTTTCATATTATATCGGCAAAAATAAAAGGCTTCCTGCTTTTTCTGAGCTTGATCCAAACATTTTTCATGTGCTTTTCAATCAATCACCATTGTGAGGTTAGGAAGAAGAAATCTTAAGCGGTGGTGTAGACATTGTAGACGCATATTTGCTGCCAAAAGTTTTATTTACGAAGGGTGTTATGACGATCACAAGGAGGGACAAAAAGTTACGGTTTTGAAGTTCACCTTTCCCTCTTGCTCATATTAAAATTTAATGCTTTCACTCACTTCGATTTTTCTGGTAAACAGAAGAAAGTCAGAAAAGGGCTTTTTATTGGCAGTGGCGACCATTTTTGCGCTGGGCTAGATATATAGGTAATATTTTTATTTGTAACAGGGTGTCTTTTTTTGAGTTTTGAGTATTTTTTTTTTGTTCATAAAGAGAACAAATAAAATATGATCGTGCTGTTTTTTTCTATCTCAGTAATTTCTTTTATTTTCCAGAATTAAAGTACTTTAAACAAAGAGGGGATTTCTTAAATGGAATTTGGGATCTGCATAATTATGACACTGACACATAAAAAAATTTGTAGATTTCTTCTTCGAAAAATCAAAATTTTTCTGAGTTATATATTTTCCCCCTTGATGTTGTTGAGGAAAAAAGTAAACATTTTTTTCGAAAGATATAGCTTTTGTCCTCAATTTTAAAATTTTGTCGCCTTTTGCCGACACGGGCAATAACTTCCATTTTGGCTTTCCAGCTCTTCTGACGTTGCGTTCCTTATGGCCCTTCCACGGTCACTTCCGACAGCTGTGTAATGCATTATTGAATTTTTTCGCAAAAGTGATTTCCTGTATATTCGTTCTTGAAGTTTGGTACCAAATAGGTAGTTTGCCCACAAGGTTATCAATGGCGGTAACTTATTTTTGCGGTAAAGTCTCCCAAGAGATCTTTAGTTTTATATTTGGGAAGTGCTCTAGAGTTCTGGCGAGTCTTATTCTCTCTAATCTCTGAATCTTTCTATTCTCTATTCTCTAAGATTTCTATGCTCCCTCCTTATCTCCATTCCATCTTCTCTTTGAATACAAACTGCACGGCATAAGTTAGAATAAAGTTTTCGTACAGTGAATTACGATTTAGGTGGTATTTTGCACACGAAAATACCACGGATGGCATTCAATAGTTGCTGCGCAGGCTGGGGCTCGCACCTACAATTCCGGGTTTGCAACCAAGCCCTGAATTACTGTATCATTGATTTTATTCTTGCTATTCTCTCTTTTCACCCTATTTTCTTTTTTCTGCTGGTTTGTAAAAAGTTTCTTTTGTAGCCCGTTCTAAAAGGGTATGTGTGCTTACTGTCATCACCTCATCCCTCTTCGCTCTAGCTCGTAACACTTTGATCTAGTCCTCCCTCGAAAACAAAATCGCATCCAAACAACCGTGACTCTCCACTGAGTAGAATTTCGCCACTTTTCAGCAAAATTATTTTTCGCTCACTATCACCTCTTTTTCAGGACATCCGGGATAACGAGTCATGACTGTAAATTTTATGTTTGCTCTCACAATCCTACTGATTGGAATAAGAATCGGAATTTGTGATGAAAATGATTTGACAGACGTTATCAAATCAATTTTCACAATTGAACCGAATGTAGACCCAACCGACTTTTTGCAATCCACATCTCCTGCAACGGTCGAAAAGGAGATCAAATTATCATCGGGTAAAAGCTGCGGCTTAGGCCAAAAGTGTGTCCGAGCGTATCTTTGTTCGAATGGGAAAAAAATCACGGATGGAGGTGTTAAACTTTTCAATGTTCGGATTGATAATGATGACACCTGTTCATTCCTTGAAAAATGCTGTTCCGTTGAAGATACTGTAAGTTAATTTTTTTTGTAACCAAAGGACCTTTCAAAAAATATTCCTTTTTTCAGATTTCGAATCGAACATCTCGTAAAATAGAAATCCCTACTAAATGTGGTGTCAGGAACAAAATTGGAGTTGGTTTTGAAATTGAAGGAGCCACTAATCACGAGGCTCAGTTTGGAGAGTTTCCATGGATGTTGGCTATCTTAAGGGGCAAAAACGACTTGGATCTTAAGCGTGAAATATATCAATGTGGTGGATCGTTGATCCATCCACAAGTTGCTCTAACTGCTGCTCATTGTGTTTATGGCAAGCAACCAGCCGCTTTTAAGGTTCGAGCTGGTGAATGGGAGACAAACACTAAGAACGAATTGTATCCTGATCAATCCAGGGAAGTAATGGACATGGTTATCCATCCTGATTACAACAAAGGCAATTTATTTAACGATATCGCCTTGCTCTTCCTCACGTCACCATTTGAGTTGGCTCCTCATGTCAATACTGTTTGTCTGCCACCACCGGGTTATAATTTTGACTTTTCACTTTGTTATGCCACTGGCTGGGGTAAGGATCAATTTGAGAATGGCAAGTATCAAAATATTTTGAAAAAGATTGATCTGCCAGTTGTCCCGAGCTATGTTTGCCAAGATAACCTAAGAAACACTCTTTTGGGCAAATATTTTGAACTGCATCGAAGTTTCTTGTGCGCTGGTGGAGAACGTGGTAAGGACACGTGCGAAGGTGATGGTGGTTCGCCTTTGGCTTGTCCTATTGATAAGGAAGATGATCAATTTTATCAAGCTGGCATTGTAGCGTGGGGCATTGGATGTGGCAAAGAAAATGTACCTGGAGTTTATGTTAATGTAGCACAATTTCGCAAGTGGATCGATGAAGAACTTGCCTTTAGGAGTATTGTTGTGGCAGAATATAAACCTCGGTAGGAAAAAGTAAGTCATTGGATGATTGATAGCATTGTTAAGAAAACTGTATCTGTTAATTGTATAAAGTAAGTGCGCTGAGAAATTGTACATATATTTTTATTAATATTTGTCTGTAAGTAACGGAACCAAAAAATAGTTAAAATGGAAGCAAGCAAAAATACTATACCCCCTGTCCAAGCTCTAGGGTCATTTATTGCTCCTTAGTGGCTTCAAAATTCTTGATGCACCCAGGATGTGTTGTGATGTCACAATCTCGACAAAACTAACTAGTGGTTCCCTCTGGGAAAGACTGAGAGAACTTCAAACCATATCGTTTAGGGGAATATTCGGTCTGATATACTGATGAGTCTAAAATCAAAACAGAAACTGGTTTCGGATATTTTGGTGAATCACTTGAATTGAAGTTTTCAGTCAGGCTTTGGTGGACTGCCACGCTGTTCAAACACTCATCATTCTGGTAACGTTAAATAGTTCAGAAATTTTGGAACTTTCCCAATCGGACGAAAAGTCACTTGGAGTATGCGAGAGAAACATTTTGCCAAGCGTCTCCGTGCGAAGACCATGTGGAGCGAATGGACATAATCGATCTCCTCCACGAAAATTCTTTTCCGACATACAGGAGTTAGTCAAAAGGCAGACCTAATCTTCGATTGGTCGACCAGAGAGAGCCTATGGCTGAACTTGAATTCGTTTCGTCAAATTTCGATCAGTTTAGTTAACGGACGTATGTAAACTGCGCTCGATGTAGCACTTAACGGATGAAAATTTGACATCTGACTGTAAATTGATATGAGAGTGAGAGGTATGCTGACTTTGTGTGTGACGACACAGTCATCTTATTGTTCAGAGGAGAATACATGTTATGCTTCCGCTGCAACCCGTGCATTATGGGTAGCGTGTTCATTTCATAGGTTGGACGGCAACGTTTCGTTCGGTTTTGACACTAGCTTCCCTTTGTTTCCGTCCATTACAGTTCAGCCCTAACTTCGACTACTTGGAGTGCGCATTTGGAGACGGTATACTGGAGATCCAGCTGGTCTAAAGGGGCATGATAAGTGAAGCAAAGAAGCTTCCGTGTTTTAATTTATTTGCAACCGTAAAAGTACCAATTCAAACTTTTTTTGTGTGTTATTTTTATAAATTATTTTCTAAATTTAACATATTTATTAGCAAGGTTGTCAAAACAAACACCTTATTTAATAACTTTTAACTTCAAAAACCCACCATTTTTACAAAAAAAAAAGATCAACAATTTTTACAAAAAACTATCAAAACAAAATTTTTATTTATCAAGTCTAACAACAATAGTCTCCATCCCACCGATTTGAAACTCCCCAAAAAAGATTTTATCACTTTGAGTGTTCCCCAACATGACATGTCCACTGTAGTACATAGATGTCATATCCATTTGTACCATTTTCTCGCCAAAATTCGATATCGACACAAATGAATTCCTTCGTGGATAGATTCGCTCGACAATGATGATATCATCCCTGCTATTCCGCACCTGGGTGTTGGGAATATTTTGCGTTGCCTTACAAATGATGTTCTTATAGATCGATGGTGACCGATCACGCAATTTGATCATTCGAGATACCTGTTCGAAGTTCTCCAAATTAAAAGAAGAGCTCTTTGGCAACCAGGGAAGAGTTTCCCTGCTGGTGAATTTCAGTGCATCCGACCATTCCATGGTAGACAAATGATGGAGGTGCTTTGTTTCCGAGTGTTCATTGTGTGGATCATGGACACTTTCTAGGGCAATCTCATCACCGTAGAAAATATTTGGTGATCCTGGTAGCATGAGCTGCATGATTGTTGCAGCGAGAGAAGCATTACCATTCATTTTGCGTGAGACACGTTGCTCGCCAACTCCTCCAATCGACCAGTGAATCCAAGGTCCATCTTCTCTAGGAGATAGAATGCCCTTCAAAGCCGATTGGATATGCTGCATAATTTGCTGAGTTCCATTAACCACATCCAAATGAACATCGACCAAATCTATGTGCGTCAGAATTTTGTTCGCCTTGTCTGAGTTGAGCTTTTCGATAACTTCGTTATCGACTATCAGAGCTCTTTGTGGTCCAATGATGTGCTTCCATTCGGCAATGTTGTTAAGGAGATTGTCGTCATTCGTATACATTTCCAATCCCTTGATATAGAATCCATCGACACCATACCCGATCCACTTTTGTATTGCAATCGAAATCAAGTTGTCGGTTTCAATTGGTGCCGCTTCGGTCGCATTGCCATCTGTAGTATAGTTGGCTTCATTTGCTTCTTCCAAGTGTCTTAAGTATGGAAATATAGGCAAATCCAGAATGAGAGATATATTTCTAGCATGTAGTGCTCGTGACAGTTGCAACAGGTCTGTAGTGCTTCCAACAACAGGTGCAATATTCACCAACGATGTGACGTTGTTGAAGTCATCGGGATAATGCTCAGCAGGAAAGATGGAATTCAAGCGAACAACACCCACTCCAAGGGCTGACAAATAATCAATACGCTTCGTTATTCCTCTAAGATCACCGAGTCCATCATTGTTTGAATCCTGATAGCTCGCTGGGAAGATTTCATAGAAAACACTTCCTCGAAACCAAGCAGTTCTAGAATGTGGAAAAGTAGATTTTTAAAAGCAACATTGTTTTTTTAATTTTGAAAAAGAAACTTACTTTGGATTACAAGTCTTTGGCAGGGTGATGATCATTGCCACAACAATGGCGCACATGGCTAGTAAGCTGGACATGAAAATGAAAAAGGTGCATTTCCGTATGAGTGGCCAGTTCCATGAAACGAATGAGGGAGTGTCGTTAGATGATTTCATGACTAAGTGTCCTTTCACGCCTAATCCATTGGAGTCCTTGAAGAAAACAAAATGGAAACAATTACCAAAAATATATTTAAATTTTCTTTTGTTTTAAATTTTCTAAAAAAAATTGAAATCTGTGTGCTGGTTTTAGTTTGGTTGGAATTAAGGTGGCCAACAAATATTTCACGAATCTCATTAGCGGTTGTTTAAGATATAACGAGATGCGCTCTTTCGGATAAGACCTACCCTTGAAAGGCTGGATTATGCCTGCCACTAAAATGTTTTTTTTTTTAATTTAGTTTTTATTTTATGTTTATTTTTTGTAACATGGACTTGGTTGACCTATTTTTTGCATTTTTACACTAAGTTTTAATATAATAAGGCAGATGACGTGTTGCTACAATTTTTGCATTGAAATATGCAGTTTTGGTTACATTTTTCGCCACTGCAGCGCCACATGTTTGGTGCCTAACATCTCAAACATTTTCTTCAACGTTGGTTGATTCACCAGGCGCTCATAAATAAAAAGAGGCAATTTTTGCATTTGTTTGAAAAAAATAGGTGGAGCCAAAAGCAGGAAGAAAATGGTAACAGTGTACGGTAACGGTTTAATTCACACCATTCTTTCTTTCTTTTGATATTCATGTACTACTTTGGCTCCACCCATTTTCAAGTTATTGGCAAAAATAAAAGGCTTCCTGCTTTTTCTGAGCGCCTAGTGATCCAAAAAAATGTCATATGCTTTTTGCTCGCAATTTAAAGGTTTGTTTACCTTGTGAGGCTAGGAAGTGGTAGAAATTGTAGAGGCATATTTGCCGCCAAAAGTTTTATATCTGAAGTGCGTGATGACGATCACAAGGAGGAACAAAAAGTTACGGTTTCGAAGTTCACCTTTCGCACGTGCTCATATTAAAATTTAATACTTTCACTCACTCCAATTTATCTGATAAACAGAAGAGTAAAAAAAAGGCTTTTTATTGGCTAGGGTCAGTGGCGACCATTTTTGCGCTGGGCTTGAGTCAGGTAGTATTTTTATTATATGTAACAGGGTGACTGTGCTTTTTGTTTTGAATATATTTTTTTTTCATGAAGGGAAAAAATAAAAAGTGCTCGTGCTGTTTTTTTTCTATTTTGATAATTTCTTTAATTTTCCAGAATTAAAGTACATACTTTAAAGAAAGAGGGGATTTTGTAAATGGAATTTGGGAACTGCATAATTATGACACCGACACATTCAGAAATTGCTGGATTTCTTCTACGAAAAATCGAAGTTCTTTCTGAGTTATATGCATATTTTCCCCTTTGATGTTGTCGAGGAAACGGAGCAGATAAGCATAAGCATATCAATTTTAAAATTTTGCCGCCCTTGGAATTTGCTGCGCCAAGCAGATTTCTTTATGTTCGGGATAGTAATTAGCAGGGCAGCGTAAACGTATTTTTTGGGAACCGAAATCCAGGATTTTTTTACATCTCTTCTGTAAAAGTAAATATTGGGTTTTACGATAAAGGGTAGATGGAGATGAAGAACGCTATTGTGGCCCGTGACGCTGGCTGTCCTGCTGAAACCACATGTTGTCTAGGACCATATGGTGCACATTGTGGCCAAAACAAATTGGTTGTCATTGTCATGAAAGTTCTGTAGCTGTCGCCATTGACGGTTAGCAACTCACCGATTTTATTTTCCAAAAAGTACGGCAAACGTTAACTTTTCAAGGATGCATTGGCACCTGAACCTATCGTGTGTGTTAGTTTCGTCACTTATACACCATTTTGTGTATTAACAGCGCCATTCATCCTTTGGACGTGCATTCAATCATATGTAACTCGCCATGGTGATTTGACATGAATAACTGAATAATAAACAACAGGTTTGACAGATGTCACCAATATGAATACTAAAATCTACACAGTGCCAATTGAAAAACCTGTTCTTAGTTCGTAGTTGTCGTAGTTTCGCATTTCTTTAGTACAGTTTTCGACAGCTCCTTTTTTTAACATACCAAACTAAGTAATAAAATCGTAGATCTTAATCATACTATTTTGACTTATATATGCACTTTCGATATAAGGTTTTGAAGACCACAAAATTAATAGAAAATAAAAATATTTTTATTTAATTTGTTTATTTTCATTTGAATTTATCACGTTTCGTAAATAAAACAAAAACTGCAAAACCACAAACTATACAAATGCTCACGTATCCACAATGAATAGAATCACAGAGCCACAATGTAATGCGTCGTTATATCATATTTCGACTAACATTGCATTTTTCAAACATAAAAAAATGACGTAAGCATTTGCATTCACTTAATCAAATCAACCACGATTTAAATACAATTAATTTCACAATTTGACCTTCATTCGCCATTTGTATGCCCCCCAAAAAAGCACTGTTTTTGTTTTTTGTACTCCAATAAACTTTAAAAATATTTTTGAAATTTTTAGACTAACCTGCATCACTTCATTATTATTCTTCCGAAGATGATGATAGGCGTTATGATTGAAGAGACTTGCTGCTGCGGTATCTGTGACATCCATTCCGATGCCCGAACTACTGCCCGATGACGAACTAGTCTCGGCCTTAGTATCTTCGCAAATTCCCGAATTGGAATTATTACTGTCATTGTCTGCACTTGGTGTTAAGGGATGCGAGAAGGCAAGTGGGGTGGAAGAATTTGTCGAAAGGAGGGGACACATTGAAGCCTCCTCTTCGGGTAAAAATGTTGACACTGAAGGCGATTCAATGAGAGTTGATGGCAACTCCACGTCCAGCAAAGGGGGATCCGTTGAGATGCCCATTCTTTATGTCAACACAACACTCTTTTTGTTCAATTAGTTATATTTTTTTTTTCAATTCTTCAATACAGAAAAAAAATTATCGAAAAAAATCACTTAAATATCGAGATACGAGATGAACAAGATACGACCGAAAGAACAAAAATTTATTTATAAATCATCTAACGATTGAAGAAGTTGAATCGCGTGCGGTTTTTCAATCTTTTTTTTTCGAACCCAGCCAGCCGTATGCTGATGAAACAATTAAATTTTATTTCAGAATCTTCAATTGATATGTATGTATTGTCTTCTTTCAATTAAAGTTGATTAATTGTTGTTAATTTTTGAAGATTCCAAACCGAAGATATTGCGTATGGTAAAAAATAAAAAAAATAGAATGCCTATATGAAAAATGTGCGAACGTTCGAAAATGAGGACCGAGAACTGACGTCTATACTTTGTATTGGAAATGAATGAAAAGAATTTCCCTTTTCTTTTATCAAAATGCAATGCTCAGCTAAAATATTTAATTTATTTTTGTGCGCCGAATCCAGTAAAAATGTATCTTAAAAGCAAAGAAAATCTACTGAATGGGCTACATTTTGTGCTTGAGGTGTAAAAAAGTTTAAAAATTTGTGGCTAAGGGGAAAGACGTTGCCAGGTGTTATGGGAGAATCGATAATTTAAAAAATCAATATTATTTGGACTTGGCTGGGTTGTAAAAATAATCCAGATACACGCAATAGATTAAGCTACTTCTTACTGTTCGAGTGAATGGCCTAAATCATTTATTAGCAAGTAATTAGATTTGCAAGAGAGGTGGGAAAGAAAACTACCTTTCAAACGATGTCAGAGAAAAATTCAGTTCGTAGCACAGTGGGGCTGAATACCTTTAGAGTTGGCAAAAATTCGTTTTTTTTTTATGTTGTCCGGTTAGAGGTAGGTGTGTACAGCAGCGAAGCATACTGCAATACTCCGCAAGTTTTGAAATATATATCTTGTTGTTGTTTTTAAAAAGTTTATTTTAAGTAAAAGTTCATAAGTTTTTTAGAGTCCTAATCATGAGCTAAAAAATCGAACCTCCACTTTAATGTTCTCTAAAAAATTTTAAATCATTCTTTTATAATGTTATCCATTTTCATTTACTCGATCCAAGTTATTATCGCTTCTGCAAATCGTGAGCCAACTTGTTTCAAAGTCAGATTTGGTATATGTTAGTTGTCCTATTGAAATATTGATCCCTTGTTCAAAGGATTATTATAAAATGAATATTCATAAGACGGCACCTAGAAAGATTTTTATGAAATCACATATAGATGGGGCATTTGCCCGGGTCGGCAAATTTCAAGGGCGGCAAAATTTTAAAATTGAGGACTAAAAATAAAGCTATAGGTACCTTTCCAAACTAATTTTACTTGTTTCCTCATCAACATCAAGTAGAAAATATATAACTCAGAAAGGATTTCGATTTTCCGTAGAAGAAATCTACCAATTTCTGAATGTGTCAGTGACATAATTATGCAGTTCCTAAATTCCATTTACGGAATTTTCAATTTTCTAATTCCAGGCGTTTCCTGTTGCACAGCAAAAGCCATATAAAACTACCACCGCTATGAATTTTCTGAAGCCTATAGCAAACCCTACGCAGCTTCAACAGCATCTGAATTTAGTGCCGGTGTAGAAACCATGAAAATTTTGCGATTCCAGCAGAACGGGACAAAAGATTAAGTGATGTAACATTATTCCTGAAGCAAAAAAAAAACACAAAATATTTGTATTTGAAATGTTATTACGCATTTCAAAAACTGCATTTTAAATAAAAGATAGTGTTTAAAATTTAAATCATAAAAATGAAATCAGTTGAAATAAACTACGTTATTTAAATCACATTAAAAGCGAGGAAATAGGTAATTCCACAACAAAATACGAAATGATCGAAGTAAACATGAAAATATAATTAAGTAAACAAACCAATAAAGTAATAGTTAAATAAATAGTTCTTTCAAAGAACTTTTATTCTGGAAAATAATTTTTTCTTTTTTCTCTTTATGAACAAAAAAAATATATATATACCTAATATTCAAAACAAAAAGCACAGTCACCCTGTTACATATTATAAAAATATCACTTGACTCAAGCCCAGCGCAAAAATGGTCGCCACTGACCCTAGCCAATAAAAAGACTGTTTCTTACTTTCTTTGGTTTATCAGATAAATAAGAGTGAGTGAAAGTATTAAATTTTAATATGAGCAAGTGCGAAAGATGAACTTCGAAACCGTAACTTTTTGTTCCTCCTTGTGATCGTCATCAAACACATCACATATAAAACTTTTGGCGGCAAATACACCTCTACTTCCACTTCCTAACAACCTCACAAGGTACAAACTTTAAATTGGAGCAAAAAGCACTAGGCGCTCAGAAAAAGCAAGAACCATTTTATTTTTGTCGATTATTTGAAAATGGGTGGAACCAAAGTAGGACATGAATATCAAAAGAAAGAATGAATGGTGTGAACTAAATTTCCTTTCCTTTATGAACGCCTGGTGAATCAACCAATGTTGAAGAAAATGTTTGAGATGTGAGGCACCAAACATGTGGCGCTAGGGTGGCGAAAAATGTAACTAAAACTGCACATTTTATTGCAAACATTGTAGCAACACGTCATCTGCCTCATTATATTAAAATTTAATTAAAAATGAAAAAAATAGGTCAAGCAAGTTGATGTTACGAAATATAAACATAAAATAAAAACTAACTTAAAAAAAAAAACATTCTAGTGAAGATCTTTTAAACTACTGAACCGATTTTCATGAATTTGTAAGTCAATGAAAAAAGGTTAGTTAAATCTTATCAGTAGCTCTGAGAAATTTACAAATAAATGTACCTACTACATGTATGACACATACACTTATATGTTATTTGATATACTCGTTAAGAAGACTTATCAGACTAACATAATGGATGCGAATATAATGCAACTCCAACAAAGAAAGATAACCTCCACTTTTCAAAAGTCGGTCAAAAATCGAACAATCTTTGAAAAAAATGTTTGTAACTTACATACCTATATTTTTTCATTGCAAAAGGCGGGAAATTAAATATTTGCCCAGTGCTTGTTAAATTTTGTCGAAATTCGCTTAGTCTCGCTGACAAATAAAAACAAGCTTCTTTGATGACTATTTAGATGGGGTGAAAACTTTTTGAAGACATTAGTTGAAGCCATATGAATAGAACAGAATTTCATGTGCATTTTTTGAAATAAAGCCTTTGATTACATATTAATGACAAAAAGCGAATATTGCACCAACACAATCGAAAATCGGAGCCCGAGTCTCAAGAACTGTCAAAAACGTGCTTGTCGGTCATGCACAATCACGATGCCTCAAAGAAATTACAAATCGTACAAACTTATTACAAATGATATTAATCAAGCAGTTCCTATTTTTCTTTTTCATTTAATATCACTTTCTCGTAGGTAATTCTTCAGTAGGTCCTGTGCTGTCAAATCATTCTGAATTTGGTCTACTTTCCCCCGAGCTGACTCATGAACCAGTAAAAAGATCTGTCAGTTCAGCTGCATCATTACGAGCAGCTCTTTTTCTCGAGTTATCGTCAATTCTGAAAAGGTTTTTCAAAGCTTACCTTTTTAGTACTCAAAAATTTGTATCTACAGAAACCAAAACACCAAAAATAAATGGAAACACAATTTTAATTCACAGGTTTACATCAATGATCTTTTTCAACCGTCCCTTTTCATAAATAATTATCTCAGCCTTTGGATTATTTACTCTTAACTCTGTTAGATTTATTTTTAAATTTTCATGACTTTCGATGGTAAGGCTTTTGAGATTTCTAACATTCGACAACGATACACCACAGAATGTATAGTTTCCTATCAATATGATCTCTTTCAAGGAATTACACTTCCATTTGAAGAAATCTGTCATAAGTTCATCGGTTAGTTGACAAAAACTAAAATCAATCTTTTCCAAATGATTCGAAATATTACCAATTAACTTAAGATACTTTTCACGCATCACAACATAGTGTAATCTCAATTTTCTTAATTGTTTACAATGTGAAATAGGTTCAAGAGCTGCCGAAACGATTTCAGAATCAATAGAATAACCAACTGACAGTTCGATGGAAATAAGATATGGATTGACAATCCATAATAATTTTTTGTCATCCGAATTGAAATGTCTAAAATTAAAACTAAGGTGCTTGCATCGTCGCAAATGGATGTGAATTATTTCGTCAAGTTTTCGACAAGTTTGGAGTAAGTCAATCAATTCGTAGTTGTTTAAGTAGCTGAAGATCTTTATAAGGCAATCGTCATTAAGTTGTAAAATGTCTAAGGCATCTGGATCTGGGTGTGGTGCTTGGAATGTATTTGTTTCTGTACTCGTCATCTGGAAATGAAAAAGGAAATATAAACTTAGAACTTAGTCATGCTATATTTGAATGTGAAGAAGTTAAAATGTTTCTTGTGACTTATCAACATTAAAAGATATTTTAATTTTGAATATATTGCTTATTCTACTACAATTCTACTACAATTTTTTTCAAATCTTCAACGAAAACATATTTTTGACAGCGAAATGTCAAACTGTTCGGTTTTTTCCCTTTTATATTTTTGCAATTAATTATAAACATTGACATTATATTTGTATGACAGCTCCAGGAGTGATTTACAATTAACCATTCCCGTATTTGTTTTGATGCTCTGCAGGAATAGAAGGGGTCTACAATTTACTTCCGAATAGCAGTGAGGAAGTATTCAGTGAAGAATTAATGTAAAATTTGTTTTTTAACATTATAAAAACCGAATATTGTAATCTTCAATTTTAATTCTAAATTTTCAAAACTGTATTAAATACTAAAAGTTTATTACGAGGATTTTCATTTTCTGAGAGATGAGATCAAGCTGATGTATAGTAGGTAAAGAGTTGTCGGTAGTTGTCACTTTTGAAGCTGTAATTTTTCGCATTGGACAAGTAGAAACTACGCCATTAATAAAAATGGAACGATACACTCTTCAACAATCCATTGAAATTATTAAAAATCGCTATAAAAATGGTGAAAATTTGGCAGAGATGGTTCGTAAAACTAAAACATTTTTTGGTCGTCGTGAAGCACCTAGTTGAAACGCAATTCAGAAATTGGTAGAAAAGTTTGAGCTGTTGGGAAAAGTAAGCAATGTGAAAAATAAAACCAGTGCACGTCGCTTAAGAACAACTGTTTAAGAAAACCCAGGTTTGTCAGTTCCTCGTCGTTTTTTGGAATTGAACATTCAAGTTCAGTTCAGGCGCTACGTGCCACACAAGCAACGAAACCATCGATATTTTAGGAAAAGTTTCCGAGCCTTGTTATCTCTCGAAGAGTTGATCATAATTGGCCACCAAGATCTTGTGATTTAACACCTTGCGACTTCTTCCTTTGAAGCCAAGTGAAAGATAAGATCTACACCAACAGCCCGGTGTCAATTCAAGAACTCAAAGATGGAATTCGTGAAGCTATTGAAGGCATACAGCAGCCACTTTGCGATTTGGTGATGGAAAATTTCATTAAAAGGATATTGTTGTGTAAGTGTAGCCGTGGCGGCCATTTGGCTAATATTGTTTTATTTATTTTTTGTTTTTTTATGATATTGTGTTTTTGTTCATTATTAATGGCATACTTTCATCTTTACATTGAAATAAACATCCGATCATATATCTCAAAAAATGCTATTTTTCTTTGAATATCAAAATAACACCTCTTATTGGAAAGCCCAATAGTATCTACATTTGCAAGTAAAAATGATAAAAGAATGTCAGTCTGAATGAAGGTCAATGATTTCTTTTGTCTATCAAAAAGAAAAAAAAATATGCACACACACGTAAGTACCACTAGTAACTTCTGCACATCAGGATATTGTCTTAACTGATTGTAATCGAATTGCATAAAAACTATTTCAGTCGTTCCGGTGTACCTAAATGCGAAACAAATAGAATAAACAGCGGCAAATCAAATTAACATCTCACATTAAATTGTTTATAACTAATACCGAGGAACTAATTAAACATTGACGTGTGGGTGGAACTTGAACTCTTTAGCTTCTGTCAATACCACCTGTAGATTGTTTACATCGGAAGATAATAAAAATTGATGATGTCTGTTTCATATAAACTTCTTAATGTTCACGAAACTATATTTTATACAAATCTTTGTTTTGAATTTCATAAACAATTTAAAAATTACAACAGTAGAAATTTATTCTTAATTTAAAATGGAAACAGACACTATGTTCCTTTTTGGTTTCACTTGCTTACGCACAATTTCCAATATTATATGTAGGTACCGACAGCAATCGCACCCAAGGTTAGGCTGTTTTCCCACGAACACAAATATTTCCTTTTTCGTATTCGTAAGTTTAAGTATCTATAAATATGTATATTCTACTAAAATCATATTTATTAAGCAAACATTTTGGTTTCAATCGTTGCAACCAGTTCCGAATCTAAAAACCGATTAATGATACCTTCTAATAAAATATCTGGATTTGAAGCCAATAAACAAAATTATTTTTGATAGATAAAAGAACCCGTATCTAATACGAAAAGTATCTCAAACAAAATAGCTATACCTCAATGAATTGTTTTTTTTTCCCTCAAGTCGATAAGCGCGATAGACGAAACCTAACGTCCAACAATATACAAAGAAAATGAGAACTGAGACTGAGAGCACCGATGGAAAGTTGAAAAACCTTAACAGAGGCTGTTCGCTGTTGTTCTTGTTGTAGACTTCAGCCTTCATCGGTTGTATATTTTATTTGTGGAATAAAAGCTCACAAATAAAATAAGTTCCACTGTCTAATGTGCGAGTATTTTTTATGAGAATTTAACAAAATAGCTTTCAGAGCAAACGAATAAATTTATTGAAATTTTATGCTGTTAATCCAAATAAAGCGTAATTGCATTATTATTTTCCTTTGACCTAGCAAATTAAGCAATCATGGAATTTGTCCAGTCCGGTCCAACATTAATAACGGCTTTTTATTTGAGAATGTTTCACGCACGATTACTCCTTTATTTCTTCAAGAATTATTGACAATAGGGGGAAGGACATGACTTAAATTTAACTTTATTTTTGAATTTAATAAGAAGATTCATGTTTCAAATTTATTTTGATAGTCATTTTGTTTTATACTTAGGCTTTGATTTTTGGTGTGAGATCAAAATTAAACCCGAGTTAATTCATTAAGTTGGGGTGATTTAGCAAGCAGTATAATAATTATTCATCCTTGGGATGAAATTTAAAATCGATTTACTTAACTTGATGTTTTCAAATTAAAGTTAAGTGTGTGGTTTAAGAGTGGTTAAGGATTTCTGTAGATTAAATTAAGGTAATCCGCGGATCAAGTATTTATTTACACACGAGGTTTAGAAGTGAACCAATATTATACAATTATTACGGAAATGACTTTTAATTTGTGTTTTTGGCGTTTTTTGTTGGTATTTCTGCATATGCATTCTGCTTCTTGGGCTAATTTGAAGTTAATTAAAGTTCAGATTTAGCTAACTCAGGTTTAATTCCCATCTCAAAAACTAGCATTTTATCTGATTGAGAACATAGTTAAGGATGTATTGAATATGCTGTTCATAGAAGCTTAACGGTACAGGACAACTTCTGAAGCCAAATGTGAAGGTGCTTTTCATCAACGACTTTTAGCACAGACGAAAACAAAATATTTTAAAGGGTTTTTCAATAACGGCGGGTAGATATTGAAATGAAATCATTCAAGCTGTGTATATGGTATTAACCAAATTCTTTTTTTATTTAAGTTTAATTATGTTTAAAAATATAACATTGATCAAATGTTCACCTCGGCTAAGTATATTGGAATAGGTCCAAGTGGTCCAATTTTCGAAGACTCATCCAAATAGGTCCGACTGAATTTAAGCGATGGCTTGTGTTATGTTCACCTAGAAAGCATCAGTCAGTTTTTATTTTTAATTGCATAAGCCTTTGGTGGCCAATTTACCTTACCTCTGAAACCGTTAACCGTACCCTCAGATCATTGACGCAGAATGCCAATCGTGACGTCCACTGTGTGGCACATAGCGCCGTTCTGTTGGAACCACATGACGTCAAGTACCATACGGTTCAATTTCTTCCACAAAAAGTTGGTTATCACCGTTCAGCAGCGCTCGCCATTGACGGTGACTGTTGCACCAACGTCGTTTTCGAAAAAGGGCAGACAAATGATGCCACCCGCCCAGGGCCCGATCCAGCTTTTCCGCAGGCCTGGGTAAGCATTCAATTTGCCGCCCTTTGCAATGAAAAATATAGATAAGTTATAAAATTGCTTTTGCAAAGATTGTTCGATTTTTGAACGACTTTTGAAAAAAATTTTAGTTTTTATTTCATGTTTATATTTTGTAACATCGACTTGCTTGACCTATTTATTGCATTTTTAACTAAATTTTAATATAACGAGGCAGATGACGTGTTGCTACAATGTTTGCAATAAAATATGCAGTTTTGCATATTGGGTGCCTCACATCTCAAAAATTTTCTTCAACATTGGTTGATTCACCAGGCACTCATAAATAAAAGAAGGCTATTTTTTGCATTTATTTGAAAAAAATGGGTGGAGCCAAAAGCTGGAAGAAAACGGTAACAGTAAACGGTAACGGTTTAATTCATCACACCATTCTTTTTTTCTTTGGCTATTCATGTCCTACTTTGGCTCCACCCATATTCAAATTATCGGCAAAAATAAAAGGCTTTCTGCTGTTTGTGAGCGCCTAGTGATCCAAACATTTTGCATTTTTTCTCTAGGCGGGTGGTTTTTTTATAATATGTAACAGGGTGACTTTGCTTTTTGTTTTAAATATTTTTTTTTTTCATAAAGAGAAGAAATAAAAAGTGCTCGTGCTGTTTGTTTTTTTTCTATAAATTTCTTTTATTTTCCAGAATTGAAATACTTTAAGCAAAGAGGGGATTAAGTAAATGGAATTTGGGATCTGAATAATTATGACAATGACACATTCAGAAATTGGTAGATTTCTTCTACGAATAATCAAAATTCTTTCTGAGTTACATATTTTCCCCCTGAAAAGGTATAGCTATATTTTTAGTTCTCAATTTTAAAATTTTGCCGCCCTTGAAATTTACAGCCCCCGGCCAAATGCAAATGAAAAACCCTTAAGTTTAATCAAATTATGTTCCTACCAAATGTTAACACAGGTTTTTGAACTGTTTTCCATTTTCACTATTATTATTTATAAATTTATAATGTTGTTTTAAAGTTTGCATTTGTTATTTAATAGTGTGGTTCTTATCTCTAAAAACATACGTTCCTTCCGTGTACCTACTGATTAAAATTATGTTAAATGTAAACAAAAACATGAAAGCTATTGTTTTTGTTTTACTGTGTATGCAAAATGTACCTTTGATGTGATTCCTAGAAGTTAAGGTTTTACCAGATTTTGTATCGTCACGGAATAATAATCCATATCATGAAAAAAAGGACAACTCCCTGCCGTGCGTGCATTGGTGGGCCTTACATTAAAATACAGCGTGGACAAACTACCTGCTGGACCGATATGGTTTCTTGATATACATCTCATGTAAATCCGTTTCAATATTTTTGCCCAATAATTTCTTTATTAATTTTGTATAAGAAATATTTACTAAACTGAGTACTTTTCACCCTTTTCTTCTCGTGACGATTTTAGAAAAAATAATTTCTAATGGCTTAAATCTGCCCTGTTGCGCTTTTACTGATAACCCCTGTCAAATGCATTCGTGTGTGCATTTTAGTTTTGATTTAATAAACCCAAGTCAATGGAATACTGTCTTTTACATAATGCATTTTAATTGATGACTCGTGAATGGTGATTTTGGTTAGTCAATTACTAACTTCGCAACTTAACAGACGCTAAAGTATTTTCTTTTGAAACCTTTCCTGTGGTTTTTTTGCGAATTAATTTAAAATGTTTTAATAAAAAAGGCTTTCAAAACTAAAACACAACAAAATAAACAAAACAGTATCCTAGTTTGCTAATTTGGTGACAAAATCAATATGCAAGATTTTGATTTCCTTTTTACGGGTCAAATTGTGTTGAATAATTTTGTTAACATCTACACTGACGTGTTTTTAAAACTTGTTTTCAAAACCAAGCATACTAATCATTTAAAATAAATACAAAATTTAATTTGGTGATAAGAAACGAGGTAAGTTTAAATTAAAAACTATTTGAATAATGGACAGAAACATTTTAAAACTATAAGTTATATCATTTTAGTACTTTTTATTAAAAATGTTTTTTTTTTAAATTTGTATCAAACTGGATATTTTCTCGAACCTGGAGGACGATTATGCTCATATTTGGAGATATTTTGTTACGAATACATTACAAGATTTCTTGGTTAACAGTATGAACAGCAGGGGTTGCGAATCACAGTACCTATGAACCAAGGATGTCCTTTCCGAGTAGTAATAGTGTTTTACCTAATGTTCTGAAATAGTGTTCTTCAAAGCTTTCAAATCCACTTTACATACACTGGCAGTGGTTTTATCATTTATTGAACTTATAGAAAGTATCCTCGGTGTTTGAGTTTAAAAACCCACATTATGTGGATCAGACCAATTATACGAAAATGTTGGAAATTTTTCCGGGCAGGGTAATGTAATATATTTCCTCAAAACAGAATTAAAATAAAATTTTACAATTGATGCTTGATTGATTATATTACGTAGTATTAATTTATTTTCATTCAGCATAAGTGCACTTATCTTATAGAGATTATGATTTTGACATTTAAAGCGCATTTTCATTATCAAGTTCGATGACGCGGAGAGTTATGATTTTCTGAAATATCAAGGCTCAATATATTTGTTGTTGCTTGTGGCGCTTGGAAGAGATAATAGAAATACTAAAATTCTTTAAAAATATAACGCAACGTAGCTAAATGACAAACTTAGCAGATTTTCAAAGTGATTTTGCTGACATTTTGGTCTTCAAAACTTTGCACAGCTTCCTTATCAAAATTAATTGCACTTACGTCCCTTCTTCCCAAGTTCATTTATGCCCTGTAAAAATCAGATTATCAGATTAAGAAATATTTTGAGAAACGGAAAATTCTTATTGACTGGCAATACGGTTTTCGTATAGAAATTGGTCCATTGGTGATATGATGGTATATCTCACCGAACAGTGGAACCAATCTTTGCATCGTTTTTGAAAAAAGTGAGATTATTGCACTGGATATTTCAAAATTATTTAATTAGAGTTTGGGATCAAGCCCTCTTATAGAAAGCCCCTCTTGATTCAATCCGGTTTGTCTTTCCCCAAGGCTGCGGTCTTATTTCCATTAATGATCTCTTGTCTAAGATTTCTAATCAACTTAATAGTTTTACTTAAAAGAGTGAGTACCCTCAGCTTTTATATTCATTTCTGAAATGATTCAAAAACTGAAGGTCCCAGCCCATAGAATCCGTAGAGTCAACGGAGGGGAAATTTTCAAAGTTAACCGCACTACAAGAATGTGGAAAGCTTTACCCGAATCGATTTTCATTCCCATAGCGATATTCAATGTGCTCTCCTATCCAACTTACCACTTTTTTTGTTCCAGATTTTTTTCTTTAAAATATATTGGACCTCCAGTTTCATTTGGTCTAGATCTCTTTTTTTTTTAGAAAACTCCTTATCATGGCCTTAGACTTTGCTGCTGGTTGTTTGGGAGGTATGTATTGTGGCTTGTATTTCCCGTGCATCCTGCAAAGACTCATCAACACTCAAATATCTTAATGTAGTCTACGGGACTTTCAGGTTGTGCTGGCGTACTGGTCGGACATCCTCTAGACACAATCAAGGTTCACCTTCAAACACAAGACTCAAAAAGACCCATCTACCGTGGAACATGGCATTGTCTTCAAACAATTGTCGCTAGAGATTCAGTACGTGGATTGTATCGTGGAATTTCTAGCCCACTAGGTGGTGTTGCTTTTGTGAATGCAATCGTTTTCGGAGTTTATGGAAATGTTCAGCGAAATACCAAGGATCCAAACTCTCTTCAATCGCATTTCATCGCTGGTTGTTCTGCTGGATTAGTTCAAAGTTTAGTGTGCTCACCAATGGAACTGGCGAAAACGCGCCTTCAACTTCAAGCAAATTTCAAGAAATCTATTAAACACAAAGGTCCACTTTCTTGCTTGTTCCACATTTATAAAAGAAACGGATTTCGAGGGCTGTTTCGAGGACTGAGCATAACAGCCGTGAGAGATGTTCCAGGTAAATTAATTGATTGAGGTTCACTCGGAGAACGGTCTAAAATTTTATTTTGTTTTTAAAGGATTTGCCGGATATTTTGTATCTTATGAACTGATGATGAGACAAATTTCGACACCGACGGCATTACACTACCTCATAGCCGGCGGACTTGCAGGAACCTTCTCTTGGATGCTTACTTTTCCCATTGATGTTGTGAAATCTTGTCTCCAAGCTGATGGCATGATGACAAAACCTCAATACACAGGGATTTTTGATTGCTGTCAAAAAGGCTATCGATCGGAAGGAGTCAAATTTTTTTGCCGCGGTCTAACATCAACTTTGCTGAGAGCTTTTCCAATGAATGCAGCTTGCTTTTTTGTGGTATCGATAGTCATGCGAATGTCATCACACAGCCCTCAGCTGAAAATTGAACTTCATCAGCCAGAAACTTTGGCCATTGTTTCATCCTCAAGTGTTCGCACACTACATCCTTGTAGAAAAATCGAGTTAAATGAAGATCAAGATATTCATGAGAAACAGTCACAAATGGCCAAAAATTTGGTGCTTTTGAGTGCTTTTAGTGAAGCGGTCCTAGACGTGGAACTCGAGGCTATGGCCAATGAAATGAACTCTGAAGAAAGGAGTGATTACTACTTATTCGATGACAATCGGCTGGATAATGCAGAGATACGTTAGCATGTTGTCTTTTACATGAAATTTCCTACTTCAAATGTGATGTGTACAATATTTTGTGATGTTCCTTAAAAATTAGAAGATAAGTTGTAGAGCTGTATTGTTTGTAAATAAAAAAATAAATTTTAATTTAAAAGCATGATACCTAGCGTATTTGCATGAAACCATTTTTAATCGGCGGACATTTTACGACGTGGTAAAAAAAACAACATCATTCCCGTACAGTTTTTCATTGCGTAAAACGGCAAGGTGATAGGTGACGTGACATACTTTATCATTTAAAGCGATTCACATTGCTTTACCTTCCGGAAAATCAGATGAATCATTTGTGTTCTTGCATATGTCGAAGGTCGTTTCTATGTTCGTCTCGGTAAACTTCTGTGCAGGTTTAGCTCACTTAAGAACAAAACTTTGCTATTCGCTGTTCACAGAACTACGTCCAATTATTTATTGTTATCTCACCTTGTTTATTACCCCGACGCATGATAACCCCCAGACACACATTCTATATTCGTATAGGGCGGCTATAAAAGCAGTCTCTATACTTAACAGTCTTCCCAAAATTGAACTCATGAGTGTTCCTAGCAGTTTCAGTATTACCGGGAAAATGTTTCAGGCGAGGAACGCAACTGGCTATTTCGTTCGTAAAGATGGGGAAAAGAGTTGAAAGCAGAATGGAACCTTGGGGTACACCTGATTTATTTTGCGAGTTTCATATAAAAACATTTCGAAAACAATGCGAATCGAAGAAACTTAATTAAACACACCCATTTATTATGTGTTCTCTTTCTGAGTGGTTTATACAGGACTTCTGATGTGACACCAACATTTCTTTTTCAACACCTGATAATTGGACGCATCGAAAAGAACACAACCTTAACCTTGGCTTTAATTTCTTGATAAAATTAGTATTTTTCAGAAAAATGGCCACCAAAATTTTAACGGCAATTAGTAATCTATACTGTATCCATTCACCACCCAACCACCAGCAATTTAAAATACAAGTATTAATGAATGGCCTTTATCCTAGCAACGGATATACCTACTCCAACTCCACTTTTTATCAATGAACTATCAACATTTCCTAGCAACTTTATTTTTATACATATTTTCGTTTTATTAATGAAGGGAAGAAATCGATCAAACTAAACAAAACTTCAACAAATTGTTTGTATCGAGCTTCCAAGTTCCAATTTCTGATACACAATCCAGAGTATTCTGTCAAGCTTCACAACAAAAGGATGTCTGCCGATGTGGATACAAGTGAAATTCAAGAACCCTTCGGGGCTTTTGAAGTTTTATCTCCAAAAGAAAAAAAAATATTCTCCGAATTCTGCAATCCCGAAGAAAATAGTGATTTAAAAATAGATCCTCTCTTACCAATGGATCATCCATTAATGATTAGATATCAAAAAAACCTCAAGGAGCACCTCCTTCGGATTAAGGCTCAGCTGACCGATGAAGTAGATGAATTGGAACACAATATAAAACAACAAGAAAAACAACGTGAAGAAATTGGGGCAAGGCTGTATGATATGCAACAAAAGATTGAAAAGCAAACCAAAGTCATAGAGGAGTGTTCGAAAAATATTGAAGAAACAACTGCCAAACGTATTGAGGAAGAAGCTAAGCGGGATTCTCTTAGAAAAGAATATGACGAAAAGCAATCTCTGCACAAAGAACGAAAACTCAAACATAATCAATCACTGAGAGAACTTGACCATTTGCAGGAACTTGAAAATAATATGAAAAAATGGGCAGATGAGTATGAAGCAGAGTTGAAAACTTCTAAGCGTATTCTCAGCAAAGATGCCCAACTGCAAAAAGCTAAGGCCGAAGAGAAAGTTAAGGCGGATTTGGTGTTCTTCAATTTGCAAGCTGAGGTAAAAAAATGCCAAGAAGAATCCGAAGGACTAGCACAACAGATCAAGGATCAAACTGAGCTCAATAATTCTTTGCAATCTAGTTTGTCTGATGCTAATGTAGACTTGGAAACCTTGCAACAGGAGGAAAAACGAATAAAACAAGCCTGGGGTGAAGTTATTGTTGCCATTCAGCATAGGGATAAAGTTTTTCACCAGGCAAGGGAGATGGTGCAGTAAGTTTTGTTCTTTTTTTGAAAACCAACCCACGAAATTAAAAATTAATTCAATATTTTATCTTTGTCAATAGAAAACAGAAGGAGGAGCTTCAGGTTACTAACATGAGTATCGAAAGAACAAAAAAAGAAATAGCCAAGGAGAAAGAGAGGACTGACACTCTGGAATCATCCGAGGCACTCCTGAAAAAACAAATAAATTCATTGGAAAGGGAAAGTAAGTACAAAACACTAAATGTCCTTTCTAGGGATTTTTAGGTGTACCTAAATAAGAGTTGCCGTTTTTAAAACTCTCTTTCGGTTATACTCAAGACGTTTTCGTGTCAGGGATTACAACAAAAACTAAATTTTAATGCTGCACCTTAAGTTTGGGCTTTGTCCATAGCCCAAAGAGAAACTTTGATCTTTGAGCCGTGAAGTCACTCAGAGTTTGCCCAAAGTGCTTTTTGAAAACCTTTACTCACCCTGTCACCCTGTGCTTTTGAGATCTTGAGTCGGCATAAACTAGGGCAGAAGTAGATCACAATTTTCGGTGGGACAAGTTAAGGTTGCGGATTCGATGTGAATCAGAGCGTTGCAAGCATCAGAGATAGAATTTCGACGCCTTTTTTGCAGTCCCTCACGCTTAGAATATACCCTATTATTATTTTATATTTTAATTTGAAGTCATAGGCAAAACTGACCACATGTATGAGTGCGAATAAACCCTGCCTGTCATACAATTTAAAGCATTATTGAAGTAGATTTTTCTATTGGCAAAACACAGCTAGAAAATTGTATATTGTAAATATATGTAAATTGAAAAGCAGCTTAAATTTACTTAACGAAGTTGACTTAACCTCTTTAAAAAGTCACAACTATAGTAAATAATTATGAATAGGACAAATATATTCTTGGTTAAGAGCTAAAATGTATAAAATGGATTTTGTTCTTTTCTCCGAATGCACTCGCATGTGTGCATAATTCTGAGTCAGCGCATTCATATTGGATCAGCCCAATTCTTCGCATTATATCCGTTGCCTCGTCGGGTGCAAAGGGATTCTATTTTCGGGGGTCTTTATTCAGTACCTTTAGATGGTTCAGAGATTTCAGATCTATTTGCTTTGTTCGCTAAGCCCTTAAGTCGCAACAAATCTTGACCTAGCGAAAAATGTCTGTTTTTTTGTTTAACCTGCAAGAGTTGAGGTAACGAATCAGTCGTTGAAGTGACGTTTGCTGTCACATTTCTTTTGTATTTTTTCTGTATTAGATTTTACATTTCATTTCCATTATAGTTTGTGACAAATACACAACCCAGCTGCCCTAATGTGTTTTTGGAGAACCGAGATTCACAGGGTTATTTGACAACTCTTGGGGTTTTCAAGAAACCTGGGTCAACCCTAGGTAAAGTTAAAAAACCAGAGTTAAAATCCCATCAGCATAGAAGCTTTCTTCTCCAATAGAATTTTCTTTTAGTAAATGCAGATCTCGGTTTTTGGATTTTGCTCACTCATTGCAAAACAAAACGATATTGATTTAGTTTTAGTTTTAGTATGCATGTTTTGATAATTTATGTGTGTTAAACACTTTACTTATGAATTTCACTAACTATGAAAAATCGCTCATAACCAATATTAAGGTGCTGTTCCTTAGAATGCGATTTGAACAGATATTTTATTCAGTTAATGTCAAATATTATATTGTGTATCTGATTGATGGAGATGTTAGATTTTGTCTTGAAATGATTAAAAAAATAGATTCTGTTATCTAAAGGAAATCGCATTTTTGATATCAGATAAAAAAAAAGTTGATCTGATGTTCCAAACAAAAATCCTATAAAGTTTTCAGAGTCTCATCTCTAGAGGATTGAGGGTGGCACCACAATAATTTCCAGCAAACCAATGAATTAATTTTATCCACAGACTGAAATTTTGATGTGTTGGCTTGCATCTATATATTTTAATCATCTATATAAAAAATAACGTGTTACAATATCAATTAAATTCTTATAGTCGATAAACAAGAAAAGGCGATAGCTCAGATTGAAATGAAAATGGAAGAGATCCCTAAAATCATAGAACAAACTAAAAAGGATTATGAAGAAGCCAAGAAAGAAGGTCATCAAATAAACATTGAACTAAATGCAATCGAATCTAAATTGAAAAAACAAAATGCCATCAAGAGTGAATTGGAAGAATCTATTCTGAAAACAGCTCAAGAGGAACTCATGTGTGAAAAGGCATGTAAACATCATTTGAAATTGTTGAAAGAACATCAAGAGATTCGTCTCAAAATGGAAGATGATTTACAAAAAATTGAAACCCAACTTTCTAATATGCTCCTCGAGTTGGAAAGCGAGAAGAATGCTATACTCAATCTACACGAAGAAGGTGATGCCTTGAATGCTAAATTGAAGGAGCGCAGCGACGAGTTAGATGCATTAAACAATGAGGTAAAAGTTTTGGATAATCAAATGGCTTTGAAGACAAAAGAAATTGACAAGTTGTCTAAAGTTTTGGATGATTTGGTTAAAGAATGTGATGGTCATGAGCTTAGTCCAAATGAATTAAAGGTGAGATGTGGAATCTTTAAACTATTTATAGTAAAATGATGTTTATAACTTCTAGCTCAAAAATTTAGAGAAATCAATTCAGGAAAATGAACAAAAAATTAAAGAGCAACAGAAAATCTGGGTGACTTTACAAGAAAACATTCTTCGCTTGTCAGAGAAGAGAAGTAAGCAACTCAATGACATGCAAGTTGCCCGCCAACGTAAGTCTTCCAGATTGTATTATGTTTCTTTCATAAAATGTCAAAAAATTAAGTTGCACTTCATGTGGAACTAAGACAGCTGTAGAAGATGGTTTGATGGTTTGACTTTTGATTTCAAATTTTGCTCAATTTTCAAAATTCCAGAACTCATGATCATTAAACAAAAATCATTGAAAATTGATAGTGAGTTGGAAGAAGCCGAAAAAAACGAACAGGAGGTAAATCGAGAAATTCAAAGCTATACTACAAAGCTTGAGCTTCTAAATGCCAAATGTTTTAAAAGTAAAAAAGAGGTTGAAGCTATGGAATCCGATTTTGAAAAGGAGCACTCCGAATTGTTGGAAAAACTTAAGGTAAACAAATATTCACCACGATTTTTTTTTAGAAAACACAATTACATAGGTACCAATATCTTTCTTTCCAGGATGGTGAAATGAAAGTTCTAGAGCTCGAACAGAATACTATTGAACTAACAAAGGACATTGAGCATCAAAAAAACATTGTATTGGAAAAACACCGAGAAGCCCTCTCGTGGGAAACCAAGTACAAGCTCCTAGATGAAACACTTCGCTGGCAAAAAAAAGAAAAAGCACCTGATAGTGAAATCGGACAAATGCGAGCAGAAATACATCGTATGGAAATCCGTTACAAAGAACTAAAGCGTGCTCAACTGAAACTCGCGCAGGATTTGGATCATAGTATTATGCATCGTGAGCGAATGTTTGAGTTAGCATCAATTAAAGAAAAAACTCAAGGTAACCGTGTTCAATCGAGAACAAATACTCAGCAAAAAATTAAGGATATTGAAAGAAAGCTGAAGAAAGTGAATAAAGATATTGTAGCTGCTGAAAAGGAGTTTAAGGAGTTGACTAAAGAACAAACTGAGCTGGAAGAGGCTAAAGCGAAAATTCAAAAAGAAATCGAGGAAGCAACCAATCAAAACAAATTAATCAAAAATGAAATTGAACAGGGAATGTTGTTGAAGTATCAAAATTTGGCTACTATAGTGCGGAAGCAAAATCGAGCTAAGGCATATAAAAAACTGGCAGTGGCAGCTTCTTCAGGTGCACTGCCAAAGCAAAGGTCAGAGGCAGCTATTGAGTTAGGTATGCAGAAACAGACTAAAATCAATAATGATCTGTCAGAAATTGTTGACACTTTATTGGTTGAATTTCCGGCGAAAAAATTTATTCTCACGCGATTGGCTCAGACTTTGAAAGATTAAGTTTTATAATAATTAAAATTTCGAAGTGATTTTGTAAGAAAAAAACTAGTTCATACACCATGCAATATCTCGGCCATCTTTTTCAGTATTTCGTATAAAATTTTTAAATTTCGAATAAAAATTAGGTTTGCATTTAAAACATTTCGTCGAACTTTTGGTTAAGTACTTCTTAATATTTCTTGTAAAAATCAAAACTAAGAGCTTTCAAGAATATCGTGTGATGTATCTAAGGCCACAAATACCTACACATATAATGTATATGCATTTAAGTCTTTATTTTAATCGGCCCTTTCGAAGTATCCTTCGGAGCGGACAGTTGTCTGCAACGCAAACTTTCACGGAGGCTCAAATTGACAAGACAATCTAAAAACTCCCAAGTGGTATTGAAAAAGGTTCTATATACCATAAACAGAGCCATGGAATGTCAAATTTCTTTACCAACAGACCTGTCAACGGTTCTGCCGTTGCTACTTTTTGTGTGTCGTTTTTCGCATGCGCTGCTTATGGAAGCTTTCAATTAGAACATGTTGTGTATTTAGCCGTGCTATCAGTTAAATACGTCAATGCAACGGATGTGGTTCATTGCCTTTACATTGGATCAATAAGATACAGACTGCCAACTCACTGTTTGGTCTTTTTTTTTGCCTACAAGCTGAAAATCACCTGATATGCCATTTATTTTGAGTGTGACGCTCTCCCTTGCTTTTTAAATTAAATTGAAGAATCAGTAAACACACCAAAAAAATAAATGGCATACGCACGGATGGTTGCCATCACAAAATGCACAGACAGAGATCTACACGTATATTCACAGACACGAAAAAATATTTCGAGGGTGTTTCAGGCAAGAAGAGTACGAGATGGCGATCTGTATTGGCCTGTTGCCGCAGAGAAATGCCAAAATATTGCTCACTTTCAAGACAAGTTGATGAATAACGTAGAAGTCATATAAGTTCTCTACTTTTTGTGTTGTGTTTTGTGTTGCGCATAGAATCCTCCACATGAATATTTCGTTGGATAGCAAACTCAACTGGCAATTGTGTTGATTCAATTTTTATTTCTTTCTCTTAAAAGAATAATATTTGATATTGATTCACTTGCTTTCTCTTCCAACTACTAAAGCGCAAGTACAAAAATATTTGCCTGCAGTAATTTATTATCCTGAAAAAGTTTTTAGATTCTTCACGGACACACCCAAAAATACAACTCACAAAATCAAATTTTTGTCTATACCTCAACTACTGAACACATCCACAAGACAACCCAACGAAACTGCACGAACAAATTCATCGAAACAACTAGATGAGCCACCTAACGAAACCAAAAAAAACTAAAATGGAAAAGTGCAAATGGAAACACTAAACATATTAGCAACCAGAATGAATGAAAGAAAAAAAAATATAATTTCGTCTTTCGTGTTATAAACTCAACGAACTAAACGAAAACATGTACGCCGCCATTTTCTCTCTTGTGCATTTTATGTCAATAGTTTACCAAATATATTTTCCCACAATTTCAAATATCTCCCACAATAATTATGTTTTGTTAAAAAAACATATCACAAAATGTGCAACAATCATCAGCATTATGTAATTTAATCAAATAATCACCGTCCTGCTCGAAATAAAAACAATATTTCAAAGTGCTTTTTCTACTTTATTACACTACTAAAACTAAAATTATATGAGAAAAGTCACAAGAAGAAAAAAAAAAGTGCAACACAAGAACATTTCAGCAATCATCGAGTTCCGAGTACGAGTACGAGTAGAGTAGCACGACGACGAAGAAACGGAAAAGAAGGAATTAAATAAAAAAATTAAAAAGAATATAAAAAAAAAATTAAGTGACGACCTCCAATCAAAAGAAAATCTCGCAGAGTTTCCCTTTCTCTCGTTTTTTTTTTATTATTTTTTTGTTGTTGTATAAATGTTTTCCACGCAACAAAAACTCCAAAAATCCTACAAAAGATTTAACATTTTTGTGAAAAATTAGTGTTTTTTTTTAGTTTTTTTTTTTTTAATTTGATGTTTTTCTTTGAGTTTGTCGTCGCATTATAATTTTTGTATAAACTTTATCGTGTGGAAAAGTAAAACGGCAAGATTCATCATCATCACCATCGTCGTCGTCGCAGCTCGCAGAGCAGAAGTAGGCAGTAGCCAGAGCTAGAGCCAAAGCACAGAGCCACTACTGCCGCAAAACCAAACGCAGCAACATTGTTTCCCCCACGAGCCAGAGGTGCTCACACGGTGAGTAGTTATGTTTTTATTTTTCTTTTAATTATTTTATCTAAGGATAAAGAGTTTTCATTCTCCATTCCTTAAAAAAGAACCCTACTTTAATTTCTTATTGCAATTAAAAAAAAACCAAAAAGATACAATCCACACTATAAAACCTGCGATAGTTTGTCTTTGTAGGTACAAAAAAAAAAGAAGAAAAAAAAAACCCAAATCATGGCAGGAGGGGGAGTGTTGTTGTTGTTGTTGTTGCTGCACATTCGTTGTTTCGAATTGTGCAAAGTGGAATTGTGAAGTGAAAATTCTTTTGTTGTCATACTAGAGTCAGAGTGCCTGTAGCCTGTAGACTTGGTGTGTTGCTGTTTTAAATTAATTTAAATTATTTTTGTTCGTCCCTCGCTGCCCTGCCGCGTTATACACAAATTGATAAAATAAAGTTTATGATTTAGTTTTCCTTTTTTTAATCGAGAGCCATGTTTAAGGGGGTGGAGAACAGTGATAGGGGTGAGTTTCTTTTTTTCTTCTCTTCTCAAACATGTAAATCTTTTTCATTTTCATTCAAAATAATTAATCTCGTGGAAGTGCTGATGTTTTCAAATGTTCAAATGTTTCGTGAGATTGTTGGGAATGCAAAATAAAAAGATTCCCATGTGAGAGACCGGCACTTCGCTGATTTTTTTCTTCCTTCGCAAAAAAAAAATGAAAAAAATGTTTTCAAAACAACCTGTAGGAGGACGACGACACGACATTATAGCTACACAGAGTCACCCCATCATCATCGTCATCATCACTGTGTCCAGTCCATCCATTTGTCGTGGGTTAAAAACGATATCAAATTTCTTATCCAAAGTTTTTTTACTTTTTGGCCGGCCACCTGTCTCTCGGGGAGGAATACGTACCTTAAAAAAAAAATTGATATCACTTGTTGATTGTGTAATTTTTTTTTTATTCCTTTTCTTGTTTTAAATGTCATTTTTGGTCTTGATTGATGTTTTTTTTAAATGTTTTCGCTTGTAATCGGTTTGATACTTATTGGAGGTAGGTATTAAGTGTTAATTATTACGGCGGTGGCGGTGGCAATCGGAATTTGTATGGCATCCCTGAGGAAGTGAAGATGATTTTTGAATATTTTGTCCATCTGGGACGTGTGTGTAGCTTGCTGTGTCAATTTTTGTTTCTTTGTTTACTTGGAATCAGTGCATTTGGTTTATGTTGGAGTTTGAAACCTTAGTTTTGACGAGACTTTGGTTTGACATTATTTTTGAAAGATGCTTCAACCATGTCTTTGCAATTTTTAAACTCGGTTACTTTCAATCTTTTGTAGGTCGCAGGTGCAACAGGTTTTGAGAAGCTCAGCTTTTTATGAAAGATACATGTTGTACCTGTTTACCTCCCAGCTTTACCTAATTAACCCTTTCTTTTTTCAACCAATGTCACGAATAAAATAAATAAATAAATTGTTAGCACAACCGCTCCAGCGGGCCGGGCTGGGGCCTGCGACTTACACTCTCAACCATTCCCGTGTGTGCGTTGATATTCTACAAGAATGGAAGGGACCTACAATTTACCGCCGAATCCGAACGGCTATCAGAGAAGCACTTTCCATGACATTTATTATACTAATGGAGGATTTGTCACTTCCTCGCAAGAGGCAGTTCCCCAGTACCCAGGAAAAGAACATAGGTGGAGTCTTCAGTGATCGAACCCAAAACATTCGGCGTGTCAGTCCGACAGACTAATCACTACGCCAGGGGGTACTAGGTACTATGTTACGCATAAAATGGTAAAATCTGGACAAATCGAATGAAGATGATGCATTTCTTTCTATCTGAACTTTCTGTATCACAATACATCATTAAATAAAATGAATACGGAGGGGCTCAAAACATGTGGAATTCTCTCAGCTCTAGTCAGAAAGAGCACCAAAACAAGTTCAACGAATCATATATTGGTGTAGGTAGGTAGCTAGTTATTAAACTTAAGCTAAGGATTCACTTTATCCCAGTCGTTTGGAGGAAAAGGTACCTATTCCTCCGAGTTGTAGAAAATATATGCACTTTTCTTTAATCAGATAGTGTATGGAAGGAAGGAGGGATTTTATAGAGAGCTGGAAGCTGCTGATACAGTCTTTCTTCTTCTTTTGATGGCTCTATAATGCAATGTTGTTAGGACACACTTAATAAGCCCTTTAACCGGTTCGATCGCCATCACTAGCCTGCATCCGCACTCAAAGTTGGAGTGGATGAAATGTTCGATAATAATCAATTCCATTTTCCTTGCTGCTGACTCCATGGCAGTGAAGACACTGGTTTGGGCTAGTTTTGTTCTTACTGTCACGCCAATGTCGTCAGTAAACCCAAGAAATTGTGTTGGTCTGTTAAAGACAGTACCAGATGTGCCGGCATTGCTTTTGCGATTGTGCCTTTTAAAGCACAATCTGAAAATAGCATAATGAGAGTGTGTTAACTTGGCTGATCACTCTGGTAGTGTTCAAGGTTTTTGTATGTAGAATCTCTACCAATTCTGACGATATCTGTTCATCCTGATAAGACTTATCACGTTTAGGAGGAATGGTTAAGCTGGTCTTGACATACCTAATATACTTTCCCTCTTTACACTGTCGTTAACACACTTTAAAAGGCGTTCCGATATTTGGTCTTATCATAAATATCCAATAACATTGTAAGAACCCCTCAATAGTTTGTTAGGAATTTACATGCCACGGGAAAAGAAAAAAAATAGAAACACCCATAGTTTCCTCAAAACCGCTAATGACAGATGGTCATCAATCAGTATCAAAAAATCTATGACCAGAAATTTCAAAGAAGAAAACAGAATTCTTAATATATGCTAAGCAGACCTCAAATATCCCTTCTGGTTGGTATCCTGAGGGGTCACAACACATCGAGAACCCACATGAGCAGAATGGGCATCAGTACATCTGACTTATACAGAGGATGCCAGGACGAGGAGGCAGAAGAGAACTCTTCACTTCCTCTGTGATTGCCCCAGCTTATCCCGAACAAGGAAAGTTACCCTCGGTGAATATTTTTTCAACGAGTTGGTCGATATCTCTATCATGCCACCAAGATACATCCTGAAATTCATTCAAAACTCAGGTTCGTTCAGGGAGGCCCCCAACACTTAACCCATCCACTCCCCCTCATTCCTTAACCCCTCTTCCTTGTCATCACACCCAACCCGGCGAGCACAATGGATCCAACGAGATCCGAATGAGAAAGTTCGGTTTGCCGTACCATCACCCACCTAAACTTGCTAGCAACAGAAAAATAGGAAAAAAGGTGGTACAGTGAATTGAGATTTAAGGTGATAATTATCTTACGAAAATCCCACTGGTGGCATCCAAACTGGGGAATAAATAAAAATCGCAGCCCAGACTTAGGTTTAAACTCACAAACCAAGCATCTACTTTACCATTGCCACCTGCAATGTTATGCCTGTTTTCCGGAATGCGTTCAAATGCGCCCAAATTAAATGGCTGTGTTTTACTCTATTATTGTGGCATGTGGCATACTCAGAAACATAGCTTAACAAAGGAAAGAAAACTAATATTTGAAGGCACTGAAAAAAACAGTTGGGTATTTATTCCCCTAATCGTTACCAGTTGTTACAAAAGCTTAGAAGGATGCCACATCCATCTATTCCAAAAGTTCTTTTGACTTCGGAAAGAATTTCTCTAACGAGTTCCTTTTTTTTAAGGTAGGTATACTGACCAATCTATAAGTTGTTGTTCCGCCTTAAGAACTGTTTTGTTCTGTCTGATTACTTCGTGGAACCCCCATTTCTAACAAGTTCATCTCTCTGTCCGATTTGTATCTTGGGTCCTGCCACAAAAAAAATCTCCAACATAAATAATTCTTCAAAATGGAAGCGTTTTTAGAGCTTTCCTTTCCCAACAAGTCTTACTTGAAGCTAAAGCAACAGAATGTTCTTATGGCTATGGTAGGCTCAGTTGACTGTTTTAGTCATTTAAAAATAGAACTGTACTGATTGACGCACACAATCACGTTCATGTACCTAAAGTATGAACAGAACACTCTTCCACCGTTGTGTAGCTTACATTGAATGTAGGCAACATGAAAGGATACAAAGTATTAGAAAGGATGGGTCCTGTCAATGGTATGCCGACAATAACTTTATTTTTGTACTCCCTAAAACAACAAATTTCTACGAATTTCAACCAAATCCTCTTTTATAACTCAAAAAATCTGTAGTTTTCGGCAGAACAGAGAGTAAAACATTTCCGCTTCTTGCTGATTTTAGCCCTAGAAATTTCTTTGGTCAGAAATAGTGAGTTCTGTCAAAATTCAAATTTGACAATTAAGAAAAATTTCTAATCCATGCACGTGTTGGTGTTGATGTTGATGTTGATGTTGATGTTGATGTTGATGTTGATGTTGATGTTGATGTTGATGTTGATGTTGATGTTGATGTTGATGTTGATGTTGATGTTGATGTTGATGTTGATGTTGATGTTGATGTTGATGTTGATGTTGATGTTGATGTTGATGTTGATGTTGATGTTGATGTTGATGTTGATGTTGATGTTGATGTTGATGTTGATGTTGATGTTGATATTGAAGTGGAATGCTTAGTCCACTCAGGAACAAGAACACAAGTCTTGTTGAAAGGGAAAGGTACTGAGCCAACCAACGCCTTCCTCAAATATATTGCAAGCATTTTGCTGCACTTATACTTTTTAATGGCTAAGTTTTTGGAAGATGTCAGGAACCTTATATTTTTCAGAGAATCCATTAAACAATGACACTTTAGTTCTATTTTTTCGAATAGGAAGGAACTAAGTCTTCAAAGTAGCCTCTTATGCAGTTTTCCTAAGTGTTTCCTCCACTGATGCGAGAAAAACATTATAATTTTCATCCACTTCATCTTCAAGAATTCGTCGATAAAGTTTTTCTTCTAAATTAGAGCTGGGAAATCCAATGCAAAAAAAGGAAGACGTTTTAAAGTTGTGTAAAAAATTTGTTGTTTTTCTACTTTTTCAATCTGAGAGAATCTCATCCCCACTCTTCAATCTTTTCATACATAAGTAGAAAAACGGACCTTATGCTTACTCTACATTTTGTGGGGATTTCAAAACCCGCCTTTCACGTTGAGGTTTCCATTCAAAGAATTGCATAGGCTTTAGAAGTGCCATGAGGCTTCTTCAGTGTTTTACCAATGAATCTGCAACTACTAGCTGGACTACCGCAATTTAGTCCTTTACACTTATCTTAGTTGTTCCTAGTAATTGGCCTTTATTTCTTCTTTACTTGATAGAAATTCCTCCTCAGATACAAATAAATATTAATCACTTGGCGTATGACTAAAGCTCACTTCACTTTTCAATTCAATTTTCTCACGTTTAATAAAAATGATAACGTCTTTTTTTTTTTTTGGTACATTACAGGTACAAATAATAATAAATGATAAAATAGTTAAATAAAATAGAAAAACCAAAAAATACCAAAGCAATCAAAAAAGATTATACCAAGCCGATACGAACGAAGTTTTATCGCTTAATACCTTGCATGAATTTTTCGCTGCGATAATCATTCTTTAAGCGACAACACTATGCACAACCAACACACGAAAAAAAAAACAAATCATGCACAATTGATTATAATTTTGTATTTAATCAGCAAATTACAATAATAATGCAGCATGTACCTAGTTCTTTTTGTTTTATTTGTATCTTTGTACATTTATCACTTTTTTTTGATCAAGAGTGTTGTAAAACATCGGTGTTTTGTTGTATTTTGTGAAGTTCACTCGTACCTACTCGATTTGAGATAAGATTATGAAATATGATCTTTTGTTTGCGTTAGCTTGCATGCATGTGTATGAACATGTACATTATGTTTATGTGCAGTTGTTTAAAACCTGGTTACAGTAGTTCCTTGGGCTTGAAGTTTGAAAAATTGTGTTTACTAATCAAGAACGGATTGGGTATGATTATGTGTTTAAGAATGTGAGTCTATGAAAATTCCAATTCTTTGCTAGTTTATACATAATAAGAATCTTTGCAAAGTTTCTCACTGTGCTGAACAGAAATCTCCTCGGTTTGAATCAGATATGAGAAAGCTTAGGTCGCCGAAAGACTACCTACACATCTTAAGGAGTTTCTGAGCGTGCGTTGTTTTAAAGAAGCCCAAAACCTTTGTTGTAATGATATTGCTGCATCTAATCTTCCGGGTATATTGCGTTTGGTATAGACAAAATGTAAGGCTTCTTTCCATGGCATTTGCTGAGCGGATTATTTTACAAGCGCGACATCCACCCGCTCAGCTATTCATTCTAGTCTTCCAGCACTCTTTTTATGTTCCATTTATCTTCAATGAAGGATTTTGAAATTAAGTATAATTATTCTACAAAATGTGGAACGCAAATAAACTTACAATCTTAGACTTCATTCAGCGCTGCTACTGCCTGTTACAATGTAAAGGCTAGCCGCTCATTAGGCGGCCAGGTCGCGCGGTCAGACCGCATCGGCCAATGAGCTCTTCTAGGTTGCATGCATGTGCGTGCATTAGGCGGCCAGCAGCCAAATTCATATAAAACTCGGCCTGACCGAGCGACCTAGCCGCCTAGTGCGCGGCTAGTCTAACTGGTTTAGCGCATCATTATATAGGAGGCTTAAGACCACTCAGTTTTTTGTTTAGCTGGTTGTTCGTGTTCAGACTTCCAGTACGTTTTAGAAGTGCCTTACTTAAATATAATCACTGTCAATTTGGTGGTTGCAAGCTGAGCTCGACGGTCTGGCGACCACCAAGTAGCTGGTGCCACTCGTCATCCACAAGATCCATTAAGTCTTAATCCGTCCCTGGAGGGTAAAGTCGTGAAGGCTTTGTTTTCCAATCGCTTTGTCATTGGTAAAGTCGGCTTGACAACTCTCTCTTAGAGATGCTTACTTACACGCTCAAACATTTAGTCCCTGCAACTGTGGAAAAGACTGGAATACCAACTGCTAGCAGAGTTGAAATCCAGACAAATACTAAAGTGGAATCAATGAAATTGAACCCGTCGTGGAAGTCCACCTCACCAAGCAATAAAGAAAACGATGAAATTCATCCTTGATTGGTACCGTCTGATTTTTCACAAGCTTTAGACTTTGCATAAGCATAAACCTTCCATTGGCAGCAACCAAAAAGGTCTTTGCTACCGGATTGCGAAACTAACGTGGATCCTACAAGATATTTTGTCGTTTGCTCCTACTTTCTGTGATTAAAGCGTATATAACTCAGCTCATGATGGATCCACAGCACACGCCGTTATTGAACCTTTTGGTTATTCAACGCGAACGATGTAAAGAAGCCTATGCGATTTCACAACCACCGCCAACAAAACAAAGTGTAAAGTTAAAGATTCATAAAATTAATTTAATCATACTTAGAATTCAAATGCTAGTATTTTCCAAACTGCGAGGATCAATTCAAACAGGCCAAAAAGTGAGCTCTTTCCTTAATTATCCCAAATTCATAAATGTTCTATCGCTACCCTAATTTGTTTCATTTCGACGACTATCTGCAATATTATGAACCGAATACGTGCCTAAAAGTGTGGAATTTCGACGAAAAGCTAAGACCTCTCTATTAAAAGCTTCTTTTTTTTTTAAACAAACCCTAAACACTCATCTATCTAATATTTGAAATGCTTCTCTTTAATTTTAGATTACTTAACAAACGGCTAACTCATCGGCCATATAAATCCGGGTGAGTAAACACCCCATTGCCGGAGCCTCTTGAATTTTTTTAATTGCTGACAAGTTCGCTGTGCGGTGATCTCTGCACGACACAAATTGTATTTTTTGAGAAGAAAATGGCGACGAGTGACGATGAGCCCATGCACCTTTATGAGGTATTTCAAAATTGTTTCAATAAAATAGCCAACAAACAACCTGTTGCAAATGACCGAAATGGCTATCAATCGCCATATGGTGGCGGTGGCGGGGGTGGTGGACTCGACAATGGAATGTACTCAACGGATGAATTTGTACACGAGAACCCGGGTGGCAGTGGGCGTTTCTCGGTAAATAAAGATGCCAGCGCGGGACTTTACCACCAAACCGAACAGTATTTTGATGCCACCGGCAACCATTGGTATGCCTCGCCAGTTGGCGGCTATGCTCCTCAAACTCCGTACCAGAATACGATAGGCCATCCTCAACACAGTGACCAAGACCACCATCATAACCTGCACCATCAGCAACAGCAGCAGCAGCAACAACAACAACAACACACACTGACCAGCAGTATGGTACATATGGATGGTAACCAACAACAGCACAATCCGGCCGCCACATCTTTACCACCAATGAGTTCATTTCGCGGTAATCCCACAGTCCAACAAATGGGCACCCCAGGAGGTTCACAAGGTGCTGCTACCGGTTCGCCGGCGGCTCTCTACAACTCGCCACCCCATTTGGGACCGCCAACACATCAACAACAACATCCACACAGTATCCCCCACGCTCAGCACACCCTCCACCATCAGCAGCAGCATAGTCCTGCTTTACAGAGTTCAGTTGCAGCAGCTGCTGCTGCTACGGCTGCACTTCGAACAAACGCAATGTACATCGCGCCAGATCAAAGTATTAGTAGTTTCAGTTCGAACCCATCGACACCGGTCAACTCTCCACCGCCACTGACCACGGCTCCCATCGCTCAGCAAGCAGTTGCTGCTGCACATCTTCTACTATCAGACAAAGCAGTTGTTGCAGCTACGAACAGTGCATCATGGCAACATTTGGCCGCAGCAGCTAACCCCGTTCTGAATGGTTCTGGTGCTGGCCCAGCATCGTCTGTTGTCAACAGTGCCAGTAGTGCATACGCGAATGACATTGTGCCACCTAATCTTCATATGTCCTTTCAAGGGGCACGTATGGAAGAGCGCCTAGATGACGCCCTAAATGTGCTGCGCAACCACTGTGAACCGCAGTTAGGATGCCTCCCCATGGTGGATGGCTTGGATGCTAGTGCCGCTGCTGCGGCTTTATCCACATTTGTGCCAACTTCTCCCTCATCTCACATCGGCCCCAGCACGATGACATCGCCAGGCGATGTTATTGGCGGTGGTCTTGGCCCAGATGTAACTACAGCCAATATTAAAATGGAACGAAACCTTCCCGTTGTGCCACCCTCCGCCACTACAACAAAGGCGGCGAAAAAACGAAAAGAACCCTCAGATGCTGATTCTAAACCCACTAGTTCAATGGAGGCTAACTCTAATAGACCCGGCAGCAAAGGCAAACGTCCCCGTCACTGTTATTCAAGTGCCGACGAAGATGATGGCGAACCCGTTGTCAAAGCAATGCGCGAAAAAGAACGTCGCCAAGCAAATAACGCTCGTGAACGGATACGCATTCGGGATATAAATGAGGCTCTCAAAGAACTCGGCCGCATGTGCATGACACACCTTAAATCTGACAAGCCACAAACGAAGCTCGGCATCCTTAATATGGCCGTCGAAGTTATCATGACACTGGAACAACAGGTACGTGAACGTAATCTTAATCCCAAGGCAGCTTGCTTAAAACGACGCGAAGAAGAAAAGGCCGAAGATGGACCCAAGATGTCACAGCATCATATGCTGCCGCAGCCGCCACCATATCCGCCGATGCCTGGGGCACCGCCAACGAATCTACAACCACACAATCCGGTGCAACATCCTCAATAGCAGTTGAGTTTATTTCGCCATCATCTTTAATAATTTTTTTTTTTTTTTAATTTTTTTTATTTTATTGTTTTTAAATTTTAGACTTTTTTTTATAGTTTAACTGTAAATAATCTGCAAAATTTTATTATTTAAAGACATTTAGTAGATCTAGATTTCTTCCACAAAAAAAAAAAAAAAAACAACAAATATTATTTCCCTTTCCTATCCTTAAAAGAAAAAAAAAAATGTTAAGTCTCTTGGTCTCCTCCTTATTCTCCCCTAAAAAAAAATGTTTGATCCCCTAAAGAGAGACCTACCCTCTTACCACACACATACACACTCACACAAAACAAACACATACACCGTAGAGTAATTAAATCAAAAGTTTAACTAAACTACTTACAAAAATAAAAGGAAAGAAGAGAAGAAAATGATAAAAAAAGAAGAAAAAGAATCGTTCGCCAGACAAAAGTACAGCATTAGATTATGTATAAACTAAAAAAAAAAAAATTATAAATACATATATAGATTATATATATATATATATACATTAAACAAAGAAAAAGAAAACAATTATTAAGTGAAAAAAGAGAGAGAGAAAATTTTAGTTCAAAGTAATCAAAAGGCAGCCATATTTATATAAAACAAAATAATTATATACAAAAAAAAGAAAAGTTAATGTATCTGTGAGCGACTCAAAATGGCTCAAAATATTAATTTAATTAAAAACAAGTTATATCATTAATTGCAATTTAATGATTTTAAGTAATAGAATGCACAAGCACAAATCTTAAGTCCTATTTCTTAAAAGCACGCTTCAGATGAGATACTTTTTGTATAATTTTTTTTTTTAAGTAAATTCAAACATAATTAGGAAGAGAGAGCTTTTACAGAAAAATTCAAACGACAAGTTTACTAATTTTATACGGCCGCAATGTATTGTCTTTCATTCAAGTGCATGTAGTGTTCTTAACTGGAGGTTTTAAAGCTAAGTAGGACTTCAAAAACAGGTTTTCGAACGTAGACAAATGTTTAGTTGACAATTGTCTGAAGCTGTACTTCTTTACAGCTTTTGGGGGTAAAACTGACATATTTACTGTCATTCAACCGAGACTCGAGATCATATTTCATTTTAACGAGACTCAAAATAACAGCCTTGTTCACGTAGCAAAATCAAACATTCGATTTCATACGTTTACATCCCCCCTATAATGGTAACCGTTCCCTTGATTCGGATACCATGAACAGAATAAATGGTTCGATCGGAACTTTTCACCGATTGGAGGATTCTCCTAACGGAAACCAGGAGAGAAGGGATTAACACGAAAAGCATTCGTGTACTGAGAGATGAACGAAAGAAAATAACAACTGTTTTATTCTTTCGTTCATTTATTTTCCATCTCGCTTAATTGAAATTTCATCTCTTAAAAACTTGAACTCTGTCAAAAGCGAATGAGGTAAACATTGTTGTTGCAGATGACTCTTACCGCGAAGAGCTAACCAATCAAAAAATTCGAATTTGACGTTCCTCAAGAATTTACACGAAAGTGTTCTCATTTGAGAAATTTTGACAGTTTTCATTTGTTGGCTCAAAAAGTACACGAGCAAAGCTATTTTCAACTGTCTGCCAACTGATTTCAAACAATAAATATTTGGCACAACAGCTCCAAGCGGTACCGGGGCCTTTGACTTACACTCTCAATCTCAACCATTCTTGTGGGTGCGTTGATATTCTGCATTGATGGAACTGATTTCAAATCGCATTGTTTGACACGGTGAACAAGATAAATAATGTTGGAAAAGTTTACCTCATTTTTAACGCCCCTTTTTTTGTGGCGTCAATTTTGTATGTTTTTATGATCACGTTGCGTAGGCCTAGCCCGCATACGGCGCCAGCGGTTTCTTGCTTTTTCTCAAATAAACGATACTTTTTTTTTCCTCCCATAAATTTTAATACGCAGCTGCGGATCTGTTTCCTATCTTTTGACTTGGTTAATGTCAACGTATCTGGATGGAACGTATATCATATGAAAGATGAAAACTCGTCGATTATCAAGGTATAAGTTTCATTCAGATAAGCCAACAATAATTTAGGTAAAACGGGTAAAACGACTCCATAGTAGGTGGCAATGGTACAGTTGATATATAGTGCTTAGTTGGTACCTTACCTTTTTTGGGTTCGAGTCTGGGCAGCAATATTTCTTTAATCCCCCGTTTGACCAAAATCTCAATCCACTTTACCATCAACAATTCTTTCCCAACTTTTCTATTGCTTCTCTCCTTAACACTTATACAGTTGTTTATTCACGATAAGGGTATTAATAACCCCTTGAGTGCGAGTACATTATAAAAAAAGGTTCCTTCAATATTCTTCAACTTTTTTTTGAAAAACATTTTATTCGAAATAAAAAAAAGAAACCACATACCTTCCCCCCCCCCCCCCCTCTCTTATCCTGTAATTTTGAACAGTGTTTCAAACAGCATCGAAAGCGAAAGGCTAGAGAACCAAAAAGTTTTTGTTAATGTCATAGAGGGTTTTTCAATAAGGGTGGGTAGATGTTGAAACTTGCTATCTTGATTTGGCATCAGTAACTGAATAATAAACAACACATTTGACAGAAGTTACCAAAACAAAAATCTACCTGGCTAAATGGAAAACCCTATACCATTTTTAAAATAAAGTTAAAAATCATTTGCCCTTAAATATTCTCCAAGCCCGGTTAGATATATGGGCTGCCATAAAATACCCTCAACTTTTCTTGTTCTGCAGCTTTGTATCTTAGCTTCGTTCACGTTCTTCCCTGGGACTCTGTACATACCCATGTTGGGAGCCTTTACTCGACTTAAAAACATGCTTTTGTCATTTGTCTTCTTAAAGACTCACTTAAAAAAAGAACTTTAAACGTTAAACATTTGGGCCAAAGTTTAGACAAACCAACTTCATGTGAAACTACGCAAATATGAGCCAAATCTGTAGTTTTATTTGATAATAGATTCGACCGCCAATTTTAATTAAAATCAGTCCAGAATTTTAACAGCACAATTGGTGTTTCCATCTGACAGTTGCAGTGGTATCCTCTCAATAAATTTTATACTATGGAATCCAGTTCCTGAAAACGCAATCAAAATACTGATATGTTATCTTGTCATCTGGTTTTCTAAGTTATTCCTTTGTTAACCTCTGAATTTTAATCTTTTATTGATTAAACTACAAACTTTGATTTGCAAGTACATAACAGGAATATTGTTTTCAAGTACCAATTGTACAATAGTTGTTCAGCACTGAAACAAGGTTTTAAATCGTCTTCAAACTCTTAATCCGTGGAAATCATTGAATTAACTTTTACAACTGTGTTGAACAACACCCTAAACCTTGATTATGCTAATACGAACCAAGGTATATAGTGTTGAAACTTTGATCCTAGTTAAAACCGATAATGTACAACTGGCCCTTAGAGCTTAAATCTGACCTGTGTTACTGACTTGTAATTTTGTTTCAAAGGTCTGTTTACCTGTCAGTAAAATGCTTTAATTTCTGTTGCTTCCGACCTTAAAACGTTTCAATTTCTCTCCTTTAAAAGAACTTCACTATCGTTTTTGAGTTGAAGAAACAATTAAAAAAGTTTTTTCACTTACTTTAAGGGCTTTCAAATGAATTAGTTTAATTTGACAAAAGCCTATTGCAAAAATGGTTTGAGTATCGCGAACTTATTTTTCAAAATGGCTTTTGTACCAATAAACCTTTTATACCAGATAAAAGTTCTTTTAAAATTAAGAAATATACCTGAAAAACTGAATTCCCTTAAATTTTTATAAAGTTTATCTCATAGAAGATAGAAAAGATATTGTTTTTCAAGTTGAAGAAACATTGTTGACTTTATTAATGTTTGCACAAGTCGATGAACTCTTTGTACCTTATTTTTGAATTCCATTTATGTGTAGATTGTAAATTTCTTTTATATTTTCAACCAAATTATCTATTTAATTATTTAAATAGTGCAAGCATGGTGGCATAGGGTTTTTGAAATTCTAACATTTGCCAGAGAAGCAATGATATTGATAATAATAAAAGTAGTTACCACTCGTCCCTACATTCTGACGTAATATATGAACAAATATGCATCATCAACGGAGCATAAATACATATACATATTTAAAAAAAAAATCATGTATTTACTTTTATTATTATTGTTTGATCAAGGCCTCGCTTAGAACTAAAAATCAATATCAAACCTTGAAATGTTTGTTCTTCAATCCTAAAAATAATAACTTTGAATCAGTTTAACACAAAAAAAAAGTCAACTATATTTTGTGTGTTGTGTCTTTAAATAAAACAAGGTTAAACAAATTCAAATGGAATAACACTTCCTTTTCTTGTTACCATTTCATAATTGATACTGAGCGAAAAAACCATCATCAACGGGCACAAAAATTACACTTTATATCGCTCTGAATAAAATCATGGCTTAAAAGTATGCCTAGTTTGTTCTTGGGACTGATTTTATTTATATAAACGATCATAAGAAAATTTCGAGGCATTCAAACAAAACGTGTTTTGTATAAAATTTTGCAACACGGCTTTGAGTACAATTGTACTCGCTTTTAGCTCATTATTTGTGCGAATTGAGCTGTGTTGTGACGTATATTATACTTTTCAAATAAATCAATCAAATCGCACAATTGAAAAATTACCAAATTTTTAGAATCATATCTCTCCTTTGTGCAAGTATTTAAAACAACAACAACTATTTAAACAAAATTGAGATATTTTTTAATCAATTTAGGAAAAAAAATCTAAATCTTCTTTGATAATAAAATATGAACTTTTTTAGCTTTGATCATTGAACTTAACCCAGGTTTACTTGACAACTCCAAGATTTACCAACAAAATGTTACCATAAATTGGTTCAAAAACGCTCTGGAAAGAACTTAAGTTGGGCTACAGTGCTCATGATCAATGAACAAAGTTAAATTATATATTTTTTTTAAACTGTCACTTCTCGAAAGCAAGAAGTTATATCAAGCATTAACTTACAATCAGAGGTTTTTATTATTGTGAACATTTTCTTCATTTAAAAAATAAATTGTTATCAATGCGCTTAAGATACTAAAAATATTATGGTTTAACTACAAATAAAACTGCAGTTCAGAGTTCAACTGAAAACTACTGAAAAGAAGCTGGTTTAATATCTTGGTCATAGTTGCTTGCAATTCTACCTTTGCATTCATTCTAAAAACAAACAAACTCTTAAATGACGTTTATTCCTCTTGTTGCTCTTAAAATCTAGGATTGCCTACCAATCTGTAGAGATTTTTTTCTGCTACGCCGAAGGTTCTGGGTTCGATCACTGACGCCTAAGTTCTTTTCCGAGGTACTGCCTCTTGCGAAGAAGTGAAAATTCGTATAAGAGTAAATAATGTCATGGAAAGTGCTTCTCTGTTAGCCGTTTTGATCTGGTGGTAAATTGAAGGTACATTCTAATCCTGCAAAGTATCAACTCGCACACAGGAATGGTTGAAAGAGTAAATCACTATGCCTTAGCTCCCTGGAACTGCTCGTGCCACAATAGTATTTTTTGTTTTAAATACTGTTTTGCACCCAGCACATTTTACCTAAATCCTATTGCAAACTTTTAGTGAAATTTCATACTATGTAATATGCTGGCTTGGATTTCACGCATTCACCATCCACAGTTTACATTTTTCGAACCAAACAAATTATTTAACAAACATCAACCTTCGCTACACCTTTTTATCTACCATGCCTTTTCACATTGCGAAATCAAACATAGGCTTTATCGTGTTCTAGCTACATTATGACCTCGTTAGATCGTTAAGATCTTGATGTGAAGCTTTTTGATGTGGTCACTAATAGCAGAAGAATCCGAAAGTCTTCTAAAACCGTTCCATTGATAAGCAAATGACACATCTGACGAGTCTGAGAAGATTTGAATCAGAATCCACTCAAGAAGCACAAATACAAATATAACTCAAATGTTACCCATGGATGGAATATTCATTGCAAGCAGCAATGTCGAAAGGTTTTGGTAATGTCGACACATGTGACATATTATTGAATCCAAATCTGATGAAATAAGCGTCGAAGGTCAGCAACGGTTTGCGCACACCACTTTGACTTGTGAAACTGAAGCGTGCGAATACTAAATTGTGTCAAAATTGAGCATAAGCAATTTCGCTTGTTCCATTGGTTTTCGGAATGAGTGGTTCCCCGAGTGAAACCAATGAAAAGTGCTATAACTCCATAGATGCCATTTCGATCGGTTCGATCAAAGGTTTCTAAAAGCTTTTTTGCCAAATCAATGGTATTAAAAGTAAAAAAAAAAGATTTGCACATTTATTCCAAAACACCCACACTATTAAATATGAGTTCAGGAAAGACATCAAAGCTGTCAACCTTTGAATCGGGTTTTTGTTGACACAAACGACAAAACGACATTTTTACTTACCACTTGTCTATTACCATCCATGAACTCGTCTGAACTAATATTAGTCCGTAAACGACCACGTTAGAATGTTGCCGAATCGATAATGAAACGCACTAAATGCATGAGAAAATACAAAGAAATTCAATAAGAACTCTTAAGCCGTTCCTAGCTTCAATAGTTACAGAACTACAAAAACAAAAACAACCATGTTCCTTTAAAATATTATTAATCATACGAGTACTTTCGTCTCATTCAGCTCCCAACAGCTTGAAGCTCTCTACTCATTTCCGATCATAAGCATTGTCGAAAATGAAAACAAAAAAATCCAAACTGTTAAGCTCTCAAAAACACTGTTAATTCAAAAATCAATCTGTTCTAAAACATCTCTCTGTATTTTTTCAAACGTCCAATTGCACAAATAATGTATCTTTTAAACTAGAATTTTGTTTGCCCTTATAATAATTCCCCCTCACTTAGTTGCTCATTTATTTTTTAGTTCTAATTTTTTTTTTAGGAAAAAAAAACTTATAAAATAAGACAGAAATTAATTTATAGATAGGGAGTTGAAATAGAAAAAAGAAGGGTATGGTACGGTTCGCCGAAAATGTTTGGCAAATTAACGTTTCGCGGTAGATCATTTCGCCGTTTTTCATTTCGCAAATGTTTCATTTTGCATTTTGTTGTTTGGCATTCCACGTTTGGCAAATTACGTTTCGTTTTTCAATTGATTTGACAGACAATCATTTCGCGTTTTTCATTTCGCAATTTTCGTTTAGTTTTTTGATTGATTAGCTTTTTGAAGTTTTGCAATTTGTCATTTGGCATTGTGTTGTTTTGAATTTTTTAGTTACGCATTTCTTCGTTTCGTTGTTTTTTACTTGGCATATTGTTATTTTGCAATTTTTTGTTAGGCAATTTATTGTTAAGCATTTTTTTATTTGGCATTAAATTCTTTTGCATTTTTTCGCTTCATAAAATTATATGCCTTAAAATTTCAAAATCCGTTATATAGTTCAGGTTTTACAGATTTTTCCGTTAGTGGTCTAAATTGTTTTTATATAGGTAGGTGTATTAAGTTTTATATGGTCTATATCCGGCATTTTGTTATTTTGCAATTTTTTGTTAGGCAATTTATTGTTAAGCATTTTTTTATTTGGCATTAAATTCTTTTGCATTTTGTCGCTTCATAAAATTATATGCCTTAAAATTTCGCGCGAAATTTTAAGGCATATAATTTTATGAAGCGACAAAATGCAAAAGAATTTAATGCCAAATAAAAAAATGCTTAACAATAAATTGCCTAACAAAAAATTGCAAAATAACAAAATGCCGGATATAGACCATATAAAACTTAATACACCTACCTATATAAAAACAATTTAGACCACTAACGGAAAAATCTGTAAAACCTGAACTATATAACGGATTTTGACAAAATTGCAGAATGTCGAGATTGGTCTTATGCATAATTGGTGAAAATTTGGTAAAAAAAAAACTTACTAGAAGAAAGTTATTGACATTTTTCTAAAACGGCGAAACGTTCTATCAGCGAAATAATAAAACGGCGAAACGATCAATCAGCAAAACAATAAAACGGCGTATCGCTATTTTGCGTAATAACTAAACGGCGAAACATTATTTGTCGAAGAAAAACATTGCCAAATATAAAAAAATCTAATGAAAAAATGCAAAACAACAAATTGCCAAATTAATTTTGCCAACTGGTCGAAAAGGATTTTGAAAAAAAAGCGAGACATAAAACCGCAGAATGTCAATTGCGAAACGATTGAAAAACATAATGAATAAAAAACAAAACGTAAATTGCCAATTAAGGATTGCGAATTAAACGAAATATTTAACGACTACGGCGAAACAAAGAAATGCCAAACGAATTTTGCCAAACAATGGTGACCCAAAAAAGAATTATAAGAATTCATTGGATACAAAAAAATCGGATTAAACATAACAAACCAACAAACTTAAAAAAAAAAAACAACAACAAATATGGCCAAATTGAAAAGAAAAAAACACTTTTTTAAATTAATTTTAATTCAAATTAAAAAAATATATATTATTGAATATGAAACAAAAACAAAAAGAAAAACATAAAAACTTAAGAAGAAAACTAAATAAATAAATTTTAAGAAGAAAATAAACAAAACAAAAAAATGCGCAGAATGTTATTTTATCATGTAATTGAATATTATAAATTTATATATATATAAAAAAATGATTATGTATATATACATTGATTTAGTGATTTTGAAACCACATCAACAAAAACAGTATTTTTTTTATTTTTTTTGCTTTCAAAAAACAGCAGCATATAGAAAAACAAACTTTGTGCGTTTTAAAAATAAATATTTTTATTTTGTTTTTTGCTTCTGGGTTCACATTATGTATTAAAAATTTAAAAAAAAATCAGACAACAACAAAAAAATATAGTTAAATTATGTATAACAACAACCACGTTCTTAAATATGAATATTTTATTATTTTTATAAATATTTTTTTTATATACATAGTACATATATTATTATATTGATAAAGACGACGCGACGCGATACGATGATGATCGGAGACTTTGTTTTATTTTTTCCCCTTTCGTTGAATCGTAAAACACACAGTTATTTTTAATAATTTTTATTCTCATATTTTTTTTACGTAATTTAATTTAAAAATTTGCTTTTTTATGATTTTTTTTTTATTATATCATAATTATATATTATGTAGATGATAATTATTGTTTTAGTTTGTCGTCTTTTTTATTCTAATTCATCGGAAGAAGAAGAAGAAAAATGGCATGAAAAGCAAACAAAAAAAACTAAATCACACAAAAAACAAAACAAAAACAGAAAACGATTATAAATATAATTATTATATATAAAAAAAGGTATAATATATCACATATGTATATTATATGTACTTAATTTTATAACGAGGTGCATTTTTTATTTGTTGCGGAGAGACTTACTAAGGAACCCCCTACCACAGACCAATATACAGACCGCCAACTCGTACCTTGCCTGAAACACCCTCGAAATATTTTTTCCTGTCTGTGAATACGTGTACATCTGTCTCTGTGCATCTTGGAATGGCAACTATACCTGCGTATGCAATTTATTTTTTAGATGTGTTTGCTAAATGGGTTTTAAAAGCAAGGGAGAGCGTCACACTCTCAAAATAAATGGCATATCAGCTGATTTTTAGCTTGTAGGCAAAAAGAGAGACCATACAGTGAGTTGGCGGTCTGTATCTTATTGGTCCCTGCCCCCTACCATCAGTGGATTGTGTTATATTTTGGTAAGTTGCTCTTTTCGTTGAGTCTTCTGTTCTGGAGGTGTACTCTTTGGGAAACTTACGGAAAACCAAACCGAAAAAATTTTCAAATTCGATTTTTAAGACAAATGCTACACTGATCTTCTTGTTAAAAATGTATTTAATCATATTTCTGTTATACGTATAAAAGAAAAATAAAAAAATATATTTTTAACAAAAAGTAATTGTTCAATTAAAATTATTATAGACAAAAAACATTATCATTATGCATTGATTGCCATCGATCAGTGTAGCATTTGTCTTAAAAATCGAATCAAAACATACAAGATTTTCCATTTGAAATTTTGTTCGGTTTGGTTTTCCGTATCGCTTTAACTGGCCCCTTACTTTACGCTTGGTGACAATCAACATTTTTTTCATTCCTATTCCTTCTAACTAATGCCGCGCAATTTGCATACAAAAAACCTTGGGTCTTACAGGCTTATAGTTAAAATTATTATTATTAGGGGTATTCATATCCCTTTGAGTGCAAGTGGGGTGATGATCACAATTGGCCAATGAGATGTTATGATTTAACACCTTGCGACTTTTCCCTTTGGGCCACGTGAAAGATAAGGTCTACGCCAACAGGCTAGCGTCGATTCAAGACCTCAAAGATGGAATTCGTTGATGGCATACAGCAGCCACTTTGCGATTTGGTGATGAACAATTTGTTGAAAAGGATATTGTAGTGTAAGCGTAACCGTGGAAACAATTTGGTTATAGTATTATTTATTAATGGCATACTTTTCTCTTCACATTGAAATAAGCATCCGATCATTTATCTCAAAAAATGCCCTTTTCCTTTGAATATCGAAATAACACCTCTTGTTGGAAAACCCTATATAAAAAAAAATACGCAACCACAGTAACACAAACAAAAATGAGTGGTAAACGATAAATTTGTTTTTATTTGTTAATGCGAATACTGTGGCGTATGTGCAACATTTTTTTAATTTACAATATAAGTGAAAGGTCCTGCATAACTTTGCGAACAACACGCGGTGTTCCAAAAGGTGTTCACCATATTATTCATAAATACTTAACGCGCCCGACATTGCTTGATTTCAGTGATCGGACGAAAACCGATATTTGCACCGTGCATTATTAAATGGTCGTTAGAGAAATCTTCACTCAAGAGTGGAGAATGTTGAATATTCATTAAAAAAAAGTAAATTACAGACGTGGTATTTCCAAGAAGGAAGGAACGAATAGTCTGTCTGCTTGAAGATAATTAACTAATTAATTAATTGTGGTTACAACTCTGAAAGGAAGTATTCTGAAGTTCCTGGCGATTTCCTCCTGCTGATATGTGTAATGGTAAGCAAAATGTATACGTTTTTGAAATTCGCAGTGACATTGCATCCAAAGATTTATAGTAGGTATCATTTTTATCTCGATTAGTGAGCAAAAAAGATCATGGGCAATATTAATGGTCCCATCAATACATTTTCCAGATCGTTATAACGTCAATTTCGTACGCTCGGTGTGGTTGGTAATGCATTTAAAAAGCAATTAGTTAAATCTTGTAAGAGTATTATATTATGCTTCCAAGTTATTTATTCCTAATGAGTTTTAAATCATTTATTTATATATCCTGAAAAGAATTAAGGACCGTAGACAATATTTTGGCCTTTGTCGCCTAAGTTTTCGTATTTTAATTGATCTATCGAAAAAAAAGTACGAAGTACCGACTGCTATTAAAATTCGATATGACATAGGCAGAAGCTAAAATCTACACCCCTTTGACCCGAAGTTTAATCGAAATAGGTTTATTTTTTTTAAAACACGCTGCTGCTGAGCGTTGCGTTTATATGGCCAGTTCCGTGATCCTTTAGGTAGGTTTAGGCTGCAGGAACTTAAAAACAAAATTTCATGTCGTTTATGACGATATACAAATCCAGAGATAGGCAGATAGGTCATGTTTTAAATAAGTTAAAAATGCACGTTGAATATTGGACTGCTTATATGCAGTAGGTACAAATTTATTCCGAAAACAAAATCAACCGTTAATTCCATATAAACGTTAAGAAAATGTTGTTTTCTCCTTAAACGGCTTCTGGGATTTCAAATCATTTATTTCTAATTACTTTTCTTAGGATGTACCTAAGTTTCTGCTCGGGAAAAGCTATAGAAATTAGCAGCTCGATCAGATTATCTAAATTACTTAACTCCAGCAATTTATTTCGAGCAAAGTCCCAGCAGTAACGCAAGCAGCCAGAGCGGTATCGATGTTAAAAGTACCGTGAGGCGGTATTAATATTTCAATTGATAGCCAGCAGGCCCCGATCTAGATAATTCCACAACAAAATACAAAATGATCTAAGTAAAACATAAAAAAATAATTAAGTAAACAATCCAATAAAATAAATAATTATTTTAAAGAACTTTAATTCTGGAAAATAAAAGAAATTATTAAGATAGAAAAAAAACGAGCACTTTTTATTTGCTTCTCTTTATGAAAAAAAAAATATTCAAAACAAAAGGGACTATCACCCTGTTAGTTTTTATAAAATACCACCTGACTCAAGCCCAGCGCAAAAATGGTCGCTACTGACTCAAGCCTTTTTCTTACATTCTTCTGTTTATCAGATAAATCGGAGTGAGTGAAAGTACTAAATTTTAATATGAGCAAGTGCGAAAGGTGAACTTCGAAACCGTAACTTGTTGTTCCTCCTTGTTATCGTCATCCTCATCACACACTTCTTATTTATAAAACTTTTGGCGGTAAATATGGCTCCACAATGTCTACCACTGCTAAACGTGTTTCTTCTCTCAAGGTTTTAAGATTGCGAGTAAAAAGCATGATGGTTGGGTGCTGTATGAATAGGGTAGGCCCTGATTGGTATCAACATGGCGATGCCCAGCGTTGCAACTGTCTCATACGCATCAATTGTGCTTATTTTACCTCCAAGTGGTAGCCATCGGGTACTGGTCTTGTCCACCCGGACTTGACTTGCTGAACTTATAAGCGCGAGTGTTGATCACAGAAAAATAGCAACACTATAATTGCCCTGCCATAAAACTCCTCTGTTTATTCTGTACGAACCCCTCAGAAAGCAAGCGAGCGGCGGATGAGCTTCCAATTAAGTGAACCAACGGCGACGCTTACAGACAATATGGTAGGCACCCCATTGAGCTACTTCGACATATTCGGAGCTCAGGTCTTTGGGTCTTTAGGAGCTTGTCCATAAGCTAAATTAAAAACTTTATTTTAATTACAAAAATTCAACTTTATTAAAATAATTAAATAGATTTAATTTTATACAAAAGAATTAATTAAGAAAATGTGGCTGATGACCAGCCGAAAGTCAAAATCAGAATGATTGATGAACAAAGAAATATTCGAAAGGTAGACTGCGTTAGAGTCGCGCCCTTGTGGTCGATCTGCGAAGTTGATGTCTTTTTTTGATTGGTTGAATGTAGACTGCTACATCACTCCCCCTCCAGTAACTTTGTTACGATGTGATAAGAGCTATTGCTTATGCATCTGAAGTCTATCTGGGATTCGAACGGATCTCCCTGATCGTGTTTTCCTGGTAATTACGTTATCAGATGTTTCTGAAGAAGATGATTGTTCTGAGATGGGAAGATCGTTGTCTTTGTCAACTGAAAGCAGAAAAGCAGGTTTTATACGATCTATCGAAACTGTTACCTCTTTTCCTCGAATTTTCAGTATGAAGAATTTTTCTGATCTCTTCACGATGGGGAAAGGTCCTTCATATGGCTGCTGAAGTGCGGTTCTGACTGCATCTCTTCGGATAAAAACGTGGGAAACAGTGGAAAGATCTTTAAATATAAAGATTCCTCTTGAACCATGGCGAGAAGCTGGAACCGGCGATAGCTTTTCAAAATGACAGCGGCTGCCAGCCAATCGGTGTTTTCTGCTGCAGGACTGCACCCATGGCACAGTCTGATGCATCGGTGAAAAGTCCCCACTCGAGTGTTGTATCAGGATGTGCAAGCAAAGCCGCTTTCATTAGACCTTCTTTACAAGCAGTGAAGGCTTGTTGGTGTCGTTGTATCCAAGAGATGGTTTTACTGCCTTTGACGTTAGGTCCTTTGAGGCACTCATTGAGTGGAGCTTGTAGCTTGGCTGCGTCTTTGATGAAGCGTCTATAAAAATTGATGGAGCCTAGAAATCTTCTAAGTTGCTTAACCGTATTGGGTGGTTTGCAGTCGATGATAGCCTTGATTCGTTCATCGGGTGGTTGCATGCCGTCGCTTGAGATTAAATAACCTAAAAATGTTATTTTAGACTTACCAAACTCGCACTTAGCTGCGTTAACGACAACACCAAATTTGTTGAGCCGTTCGAAAAGAGTTTTGAGGTGATGAAAATGTTGCTCTTCATTGCTGGACGCCACCAAAATGTCATCTACGTAGGGAAAACAGAAGTCGAGACCATTTGTAACTTCGTCGATAAACCTCTGAAAGGTTTGGGCGGCGTTTCGGAGTCCAAACGTCATGAACATGAATTCGAAGAGCCCAAATGGTGTAACGATGGCCGTTTTCTTGATGTCTTTTGGTGCGATTGGGATCTGATTAAACGCTCTTACCAGATCAATTTTGGAGAATATTTTCTTGCCTGCAAGATTAGCTGAGCAATCTTGTAGATTTCGTGGAGGATAGTTGTCTGGAATCGTGAGGTCATTTAACGCACGGTAATCTCCGCACGGACGCCAATCACCTGATTTCTTGGGAACGAGGTGAAGTGGAGATGACCAACAGCTTTCAGAACGGCGAGCTATCCCCATTTTTATCATCGTTTCGAACTCACTTTTTGCAATTTTCATCTTGTCGGGCGCTAAACGTCGAGCTTTGCAGCTGACTGGAGGGCCTGCTGTCGTATTGATGTGGTGAACGGTAGAATGTCGAATTTCCTTGAAACTGCCATCTGGTCGAGTCAAGCTGGGGTACTGTTTTAGTAGATCAATGTACTTCGAAGTTCCAGAAACCGATTTGACATGTGATGAGACCTCATATGCGTGGCTACCTAGCGTGGAGAGTCCGGTGATTCCATCAAGCAATCTGCTGTGCGATACGTCCACAAGAAGTTTAAAGAAAGCTAAAAAATCAGCGCCTATGATAGGTTTGCTGACTTCAGCTACCACAAAACGCCATGTGAAATCACGACGCAGTCCTAAATTCAACTGCAGAGTACGAAATCCGTAGGTTGGTATCGGGGATCCATTTGCAGCGTAGAGAGTGTAGTCGAATGGTGTAGGCATTTGACGTAGACGGGTGTGTGGAAACACTGAAACGTCCGAGCCTGTATCTACCAAAAACTGCACCTTCGAAGTTTTGTCAGTGACAAAAAGACGGCTGGAAATTTGGCTGTCATTCACCGCCATTAATGAAGCCCGTTCTCGTTTCCCGCCTGCTGGTTGAAATTGCATGGTTGACGGCAATTTCTTGCCTTTGATCCCCAGTGACGATGAAAAAAACAAAGATTGGAAGGGTTATTTTTCTTCTCACTCGTACCTGGTGTAACGTTTCTGTGTTGTCTGTTAAAAGAGCGTGACCTTGACCTGTTCGGCCTGCGATATTGGTCTCCGCGATTCATAGATATTGCCTCGATTTGCCTAGTCAGCTGTTCCACTCTTTGTGTTAGACTAGATAGTGCAGATTCCGGTTGGGAAGACGTGCTGGCAATTTGTTGATGTGGAATGACGTCGTTGATTCTATCTGCAATTAGACCAAGATTGTCCAGATTAGCAGGATTCTCGGTTGAACCGGGAGGGTGTGCAGCAAGTATTGATTGAGTTTGGACGGGCAATCTGTCAATCCAAATTGCCTTTAAAGCGTCATCGTTCATGGTGTCTCCAGCTAAATCCTTCAAACGTCGGAGAAATTGAGACGGTTTTCTATCACCTAGCTGTTCTCGGTCTAGCATCTGCCTGATTTGCTTGTCTCTAGATGGGGCCAAACGAGCAATGAGTTCTTCTTTTAATCGAACATATGCATTACCTGCTGGTGGATTGATAATGACGTCTTGAACTTCCGTGGCTGTGGTCTGGTCAAGATTTGCAATGACGACGTTGAATTTTCTGGCGTCAGATCGCAAATTTGCAAGTGTAAACTGTGCTTCGAGTTGTGCAAACCATAGTCTTACATTTTCTCGCCAAAATGGTGGTGGTCTCACACGAGCATGGCTAGATTCAACTTCTGCACCTGCCATTCCTTGTACCTGCTGAGAAATCAGTTGTTGCTGCAGTGCTTGTAATTGGTTCAATTGCGATTCCACTGAATTGTCTTGTGGTTGAACGATTGAAGCACCCTCTTTATTTTCAGCTGTGGCAGGTGGTTGCTGTTCGTCTACGGACATTTTATTGTTGGAGAAAAATTACACAACGATGTAATTAACTTTTTCTTCTTAGTCGGGGTCACCAATTTAGGAGCTTGTCCATAAGCTAAATTAAAAACTTTATTTTAATTACAAAAATTCAACTTTATTAAAATAATTAAATAGATTTAATTTTATACAAAAGAATTAATTAAGAAAATGTGGCTGATGACCAGCCGAAAGTCAAAATCAGAATGATTGATGAACAAAGAAATATTCGAAAGGTAGACTGCGTTAGAGTCGCGCCCTTGTGGTCGATCTGCGAAGTTGATGTCTTTTTTTGATTGGTTGAATGTAGACTGCTACAGGTCCTTTCACTACTATTAGTCAGGGTAGTGAAATAGAGAAGGTGGCGGATGAGCCCATATAGGACCAACGGTAGCTCTCACATCCCCGTAGTGGGTTACTGACTCTGGATTTTCTCCAGCTCCTTTTGTCCAAGGAGAGCAGCATAGGGCCTGGTCCCCCAGGTTGGGGGTTGTGCGTCGGGGTAACTTCCCTACCACGTAAAAAAATTCATAGTTCCGAAACAACCAACTGCCTCGGATATGGATGACCCTACTGATGACGACCCTAGCAAACGAAACAAGGACAACGAATTTCGGTTCTGCACGTGGAATGTCCGGACCCTTAACAGACCACGTGCAGCCGAACAATTAGTGGAAGCCCTAGATGGTGTCAAAGCCGACATCACAGCCATCCAAGAAGTGCGATGGGATGGTGAAGGCACAAGGAGGATGAAAAACTGTGACATCTACTACGGCAAGTGCTACAGGACAAGAAACCAGCGGCTATTTGGATGCGGATTTGTGATAAGAGGAAGGCTTAGGCAAGAAGTCTTGGGGTTTCGTGGCATAAGCGAACGCATTGTCACAATCCGCATTAAATCCAAATTCAGCAACATCTCGCTGATCTGCGTCCACGCCCCCACGGAGGAAAAAGATGACACGACCAAAGAAGAATTCTACGATCTTCTCGAGAAGACGTATGATGAATGCCCGAAGTACGACACTAAGTTTATTCTTGGTGACTTCAACGCCAAAATCGGAAAGGAGGGTAACTTTGGCTCGACAGTCGGAAAGCATAGCCTGCACGACAACACTTCCGGTAACGGACACAGGCTAATCGACTTTGCTGCGGGGCGAAGTGTCATCTTAGCTAGCACATACTTCCCACACCTCAATATTCACAAGGGGACCTGGCGGTCTCCTGATCAAAATACCGTCAACCAAATTGATCACATTGCGATTGATAGCAGACATGCGTCCAGTGTCATGGATGTCCGCACTTTCCGAGGGGCCAACATAGACTCGGACCACTACCTTGTTGTAGCTAAAGTGCGAATGCGGATCTCCACCAGACCGCAGAACCGAACATCCACTGTGAGAAAGTTTGATGTTGCTAAGTTACAATCGCAAGAGACCGCCGCAACCTTTGCCAATCATGTCTCCTCTTATCTCTTGACAAGCCCGGCGCCTGCGCCAAACCCAGAGGCCCAGTGGCAACATTGCAAAATGGCCATCAAAACCGCTGCCACGGATGTTTTGGGTTTCATTAGGCGACCACAACGAAACACCTGGTTTGATGATGAGTGCAGGCTAGCACACCTGGCCAAAGACGAAGCCTATCATGCAGTTCTGAATGCCAGAACTAGAGCTGCCAAGAGCGCTTTCCGTGCGGTGTACCAGCAAAAGAGGAAAGAGGAACATCGGCTTTTCAGAAGAAAAAAAAGAGAACTGGAAAAACGAATGGTTGAATCTATTGAGGGGTGCTACGGCAGAAGCAATGTTCGAAAGTTCTACCAAAGGGTAAAGCATTCGTCCAAGGGTTACAAAGCCCGAGCGGAAGCATGTAGAGACGAGGGTGGGAATGTCGTTGTAGATACACAGTCGGTGCTGAGAATTTGGAAAGAACACTTCTGCAGACTGCTAAACGGCGAAGACAACCAACTAATCGCTGTCAGGCAGAATGATCCATTCGATTTGGATGATGATGAACAAAATTTCCGTCCTCCCGACCAAGAAGAAGTTCGGATAGCAATATCTAAACTAAAGTCCAACAAGGCTGCTGGAGCTGATGGCCTTACGGCTGAACTCTTCAAAGCAGCGGGAGATGACTTGGTGAGGAGCATACACCAACTCATCTGTTCAATCTGGTCGGATGAAAGTATGCCTGACGAATGGAACCTCAGCATTGTGTGCCCTATCCACAAGAAATGAGATACTCTAAGCTGCGCCAACTACAGAGGTATAAGTCTCCTAAATGTCGCCTATAAAATCTTGTCGGCCATTCTGTGTGAACGTCTGAACCCTTTCGCACGTGAACTGATTGGCCCCTATCAGTGTGGTTTCAGACCCGGTAAGTCAACCGTCGACCAAATTTTCACACCGGCAGATTTTGGAAAAGACCCAAGAATTCCAGATCGATACTCACCACCTCTTTATCGATTTTAAAGTCGCCTATGACAGCGTAAACAGGAACGAGCTATACAGAGCCATGTCGCTTCTTGGCATCCCTGCAAAACTCGTTCGATTGTGCAGGATGACTATGGAGAACTCGCGCTGCTCCGTCAAGGTTGGTAAGAACACCACCGACTCATTTAATGTCGAGAAAGGCTTACGACAGGGTGACGCGCTGTCATGTAACCTCTTCAACATCATTCTTGAGGCAATCGTACGCAACTCGCATGTCAACACCAGCGGTACGATTTTTTTAGATCCGTTCAATTACTTGGCTATGCTGATGATATTGACATTATTGGAAGAACGAAGCGCGCTGTCAGTGGAGCATTCGCAAGTATTGAAGTGGAAGCGGCTCGAATGGGTCTGGCTGTAAATGAAGATAAAACAAAGTATATGCTGTCCTCGGGTGAAGTAGATCATCACCGTAGGCTCGGACAAAACGTCACAATGGACAGATATAACTTTGAGGTTGTCAAGGACTTTGTCTATTTGGGTTCCACTATAACCTCTCAGAACAACATCAGTGAAGAGATCAGTCGAAGAATCACTCTTGCCAATCGCTGTTTCTTCGGGCTAAGAAGGCATCTTAGTAGTAAAGCCCTCTCTCAAAGGACCAAGGAGACACTATACAAGACCCTTATCATCCCAGTCCTGCTGTATGGGGCAGAAGCGTGGACACTGACACAATCGGATGAATACAGGCTGGGGTGCTTTGAGAGAAAGATTCTTCGGGTGATATTCGGGCCTGTATGTATCAATGGAGTATGGAGGAGAAGATTCAATGACGAACTGTACGGGCTATACAGGGACATTGACTTGGTTAAGAAGCTGAAAATTCAGCGGCTTAGATGGCTGGGTCATGTGGAGCGTATGGACGAAAACGCTCCTGCCCGACGAGTCTTCAATTCCAACCCGGAGGGCCGACGCAGTTCTGGAAGACCCCATCTAAGGTGGCGCGATCAAGTGGTAAACGACCTCAACCAACTTGGTGTGCGCAACTGGAGGCCACTGGCTAGGGACCGGCCTAGCTGGCGAGGAATGTTGGTTGAGGCCGTGGTCCACAATGGACTGTCTGCGCCACCTTAAGTAAGAGTAAAAAGCATATATGGAAAATGTTTCGATCACTAGACGCTCAGAAAAAGCATGAATCCATTTATTTTTGCCGATAATTTGAAAATGGGTGGAGCCAAAGTAGGACATGAATATCAAAAGAAAGAAAACATCCAATTTGATCTTTACCGTTTTTTCCAGCTTTTGGCTCTACCCCGTGGCGTAGAAGTTAGTGTGTCGAACTGCCACGCCGAAGGTTCTGGGTTCGATCCCTGACTCCACCCAATTTTTTTCCGGGGTACTGCTTCCTGCGAGGAAATGACAAATCCTCCAAGAGTAATTAATGTCATGGAAAGTGCTTCTCTGTTAGCCGTTCAAATTCGGAGGTAAATTGTAGGTCCCTTCCATTCCTGCAGAATATCAACGCACACACAGGCCCCGGCCCCGCATGTGCTGTTGTGCCAACAATTTATTTATTTTTGGCTCCACCCATTTTTTCAAATAAATGCAAAAATACCCTCCTGTTATTTATGAGCGCCTGGTGAATCAACGAATGTTGAAGAAAATGTTTGAGATGTGAGGCACCAAACATGTGGCGCTGCGGTGGCGAAAAATTTAACCAAAACTGCAAATTTAATTGCAGGCATTGTAGCAACACGTCATCTGCCTAATTATATTAAAACTTAGTGTTAAAATACAAAAAATAGGTCAAGCAAGCCGATGTTACAAAATTTAAAAATAAAATAAAAACTTACTTTACAAAAAAAAAAAAACATTTTAGTGTAGGTAGTTTACAAGATACTACTGAACCGATTTTCATGAATTTGTAAGTCAATGAAAAAAGGTTAATTAAATCTTATCAGTAGCTCTGAGAAATTTACAAATATGAACACGTACCTACTACATGCTTGACACATGCACTTATGTAATTTGATATACTCGTTAAGAAGACTTATCATAATCAGGCTAACATATGAGGCGCTCAGCGCCAAAACGGCCTAACCCCAAAAAAGTCGACTTGAGATAAATGACTAAAGAAATAATAATTTTTGAAATTTTTTAATATTTGTTTTAATAATGATAAATAAATATTGATTAGATTTTTCGGTTAGAGTTACAATAAGGTCTTTCAATATCACAAAGGCTGTTTTAAATGAAAAATAAAGACAAAAATGTGGCTTAGGCCGTTTTGGCATCAGGTAGAATTACGAGTTCGCTAAATTCTGTGGGATAGGTCGATTTGGTTTCATGTTATATTTCCAAATCGCAGGTAAATTTAGGGGCGTTTTGTTTACCCCACAGGTACAAGCATAGGTATGAAAACGTCAGGTGTTTGTTTTCCTCAATGAAAAATTAGGGTATATTTTGGGTTTTTATTTATTAAAATCTCATTGTCAAGCACTAACACCATAACACTCACAGGTATTGTAAATACATAATACATAGATTCTAATAATTTCAGTTATAGAAATTTTGGGAACTGTGTCCCTATTTTTACTTTTTTTGAAAATCGACAATTTTCAACGGCTCTAACGCTTAGTTAGAAATTTCTGGCAGTTTACGTTATCGAATGGGATATGGGCTTAAAAGAATATGAGTGAGTTTGAGCGACTCTATTGTCCACTTTTTAATTTTTCACGGTCTTATAACACGTAAATTCTAAGATTATCACATCAAAAAAGTTCAGATGCATTTTTGGCCTAACCCACACCATTTTTTCATTATTAAATTTCCAAATGGCCTAAGTAGCTTGGGCCGTTTTGGTTACTCAGATTTTTCCAATTTAGCATACGGCAAAGAGTTTTTTGACTAATTTTTTTCACGGTTTCATATATAGCTAAGAATTTTTTTTTTGTATAGTTTGAAATTTCGATTTGATCTACGTTGTCAGTTAATTTTTCATGAAAATGAGAGTTAGGCCATTTTGGCGCTCAGCGCCTCATATATGGATGTGAATATAATACAACTCCAACAAAGAAAGACAACCTCCACTTTTCAAAAATCAATTTTATAACTTATCTATGTTTTCATTGCGAAGGGCGGCAAATCAAATGTTTGTCCAGGGCGGCGGAAAAGCTGGATCGGGCCCTGCTCAGTTGCACAGCAAAGTACATTGAGTAAACTTACTGACTATCGTCCAGAGTTCTCATTGAGATGATAGTTATCTCTCAAGAGTTATGCCGATGCTCCTAGAAACGCCCCCCAAACCCAATTATATAAATAAATAAAAAGTCCAATGTGTTTTAGTGTATATAAGTGCATTCTGTTGTTTTTGTTCTGTTATATTTATTTAACTTAATCGATCCTCTCTTATATTGTTATTTGTTGTTACCAATCTTACAAATTATTACAAAAAATGAAACACAAAAGAAGAAAACTTGGTATATATGTATATAAAACTCCCACGACACTCTTCTATGTATATATAATAATATGTAAAATGTAATTCTTATTTATTCTTTTTTAAACAAATGAAAAAAAAAATTCTAAAGTCAGACATAATACAGTTTTTTTTTATGTAATGTATACTCGTATTTTTTTCAAATCTTAATCAAATTATTATTTATATTCTGTTGGCGTTTCCGTTTCGCATTCATGGCATCTACAATGGGCTGCCGTTTGGCATTATATTTGCGATTCAACTCTTCGATTTCTCTCTCCATTTCTGAGTCAATGTTGTTCAATCGTTGATTGAGATCGTCAAATGTTAAGAACTTCAAGAATTCGAATTCTCCATCGACGAAGTTGTTGTAGTGATGATGATGATTCATTTTGTTGTTGTTGTTTTGCTGCTGCTGCTGCTGTTGCTGTTGCTGTTGATGGTGAACAGCATCGAGCATGGGATGAGGAGGTGCTGAGGGAACAGCAGCGGCGGCCGCTGCCGCAGCAGCAGCAGCAGCTGCTGCATGATACATATGTTGTTGCATTCCAAACTGATTGATGGCCGAGATTTGATTCAATTGCATCTCCATGGCTTGCTGTTGTTGTTGCTGCTGCTGTTGCTGAGGAGGCCATTGTTGTTGTTGTTGCTGCTGCAGTTGCTGATGGGGAGGTTGGTTATTTGGAGCATCTAACTCGGCATCGGCTTTCTTGGGAGCTAACTTGCCTCCGACATCTGTGCTCTTGCGGTCAAAGTGCTCCAAAAATTGTGGTCTGTACTTAGGAATCTCGGGATTTGTGTCGTGTTTCTTCATAGTTGAGTCCTCCGAGTCGCTGTTGATGACCATGGTACCCAAATTTGATTCCAATTCAACCAAAGTTCCACTGTCAGGAACCATTGTGCTGCCATCAGCCCGTGGTCCACGTGGGCGTGGGTCATTCTTTCCTCCCGGCACCAATGTTCCAGCATCTTCGGGAAATTCCTTAATTGTCGCCGAATTAATTGCAGCTTGTTCCTCATCCTCTTCGTCTTGTTGGGTTAAGAGACTCTTGGCCTGGCTCATGCCCGGCGGTCGACTTATCCGTTGATTGTCTCTAACATCACACGCTTCCTCGATCATCTGCTTGAGGATGGCACGATTTTTGGCATTCTGGATGTACTCGTGTTTGAGTAGGTCTGTTGCTGTGGCTCTCTCCTCGGGATTCTTCACCAAACACACCGTTGCAAAGTCTATGAACTCTGTACTCCAGCGATCTGGCTCGCGAAACGATGGTGGAGGCTTCTGGGGAATCATGAAAATCGCCCGCATTGGATGAATGTCTCCGTACGGTGGCTTTCCCTCAGCCATTTCCAGTGCAGTAATACCTAGAGACCAGATGTCGGCCACACAATCGTAGCCAATCTCCTCGATGACCTCAGGAGCCATCCAAAAGGGCGTTCCAATGACTGTGTTTCGTTTTGCCATTGTGTCTGTGAGTTGACCAGCGACCCCAAAGTCTGCCAGCTTAGCATAGCCTTCTGTATTGAGCAATATATTTCCTGCCTTGATATCTCGATGAATCTTCCTCCTCAAATGAAGATACTCGAGTCCCTTGAGTGTGTCACTAAGAATCGTTGCAATTTCATCTTCCGAAAGAGTTTTCTTCCTCAGACGCATAATATCGGAGACACTGCCGGCTCCGCAGTACTCCATGCAGATCCATAGATCGTATTGCTTGAAATAGCTTCCGTAATATCGCACCACATAAGGTGAATCACATTGTTGCATGATTGAGATTTCTTTTATGATTTCGTGAAGATCCGACTCCACTGGCACCAATTTAATGGCCACAATTGAGCTGCTCTCCTTGTGGAGAGCTTTATACACCGAACCGTAGCTTCCTTCGCCCAGTTTACAAATGATATCAAAGACCTTCTCGGGCGGCTGCAAGAGACTCTCCTCCGATAGCTTCTTTAGTTCACTCTTGGAAGACATAATGATGCTGTTTTGTTTTTCGTTCCCTTCGCTTCGCTTCTCTTCGCTTAGCTATTCTTTTGAAAGCCAAAGACGCGATATACAAAATATTAGTGTGATTTGATAATTAATTTATTATTTATGGTCAAATGGACTATATATAGAACATAGTGCAGTCAGTGTATTATATAGATAGAAGCAGGAAAAAAAAACTAAGAGAGAAGATGTAAAAAATGTATTTTTTAATTATTTTTAGAGTAAAATGTGATGAGACGAGGTGAGAGAAGATTCCGTCGGCGGCGACGGCGACTACGACGTCGAAGACTGTGGCGGTCTGTTCTTCTACTCTTTTATTTCTAATTTTTTTTTGTTCTTGTTCTTGGTTGATTCTTTTTGTGGTCTGGCTCTGGTCTCTGATGGTTGGTACTTGGTTTGGTTTGGTAGCACAGCGAAACAATGAACGTCAAAAACTCTTTTTTTTTTATTTGGCTTTTTTTTTGTTGTTTCTTTTTCTCTTATAGATTCATTTTTGTGTTGGAATTAATAATATTTATGATAAGAGAAGAAAAGCACTTTTGTTGTCTAGTAAACTTATATATCGATGTTTGCTTTTGCAGATGAAGAACTTATATTCTTAATAAAAAACGCAACAACGCACAGGAAATAAAAAATATAATGATAAAAATTAAGAATTTAATCGAAGAAGAACTACTGTGTGTGTGAAAACTTCCATCGGTTGGTTTCAGACGGGAGAATTTTTTTTGACAGTTCTATGGGTTAATGAATGGTATAAAATGTAGGGATTTTACAGGAGGTTTTGATGAGCGTCGCTTTGTGGGAGGTAATCAATCAAATTATAAGGTCACGTTTACATTGTGCTTATTTTAATATCGATTTTTAATGTTGCAAAGATTAGGTACCTTGTTATTTACCAAGCAAGAGAAGGATTTTCAAATTAAAAGGTTTTCCAATAAAAGGTGTTATTTTGATATTCAAAGAAAAATGGAATTCTTTGAGATAAATTATCGGATGTTTATTTCAATGTAAAGAGACAAATATGCCATTAATAAATAATATTATAACCAAATTGTTTTCACGGTTACGCTTACGCTACAATATCCTTTTCATGAAGTTTTCCATCAAATCGCAAAGTGCGGCTGCTGTATGCCCTCAATAGCTTCACGAATTACATCTTTCAAGTCTTGAATCGACTCTGGAGTGTTGGCGCAGACCTTATCTTTCACGTGGCCCCAAAGGAAAAAGTCGCAAATTGTTAAATCACAAGATCTCGGTGGCCAATTGTGATCACCTTTTCGAAAGATAATACGATCCGGAAGCTTTTCCCAGAAAAAATCGATGGTTTCGTTGCTTGTGTGGCACGTAGTAACGTCTTGTTGAAGGTAAACGCTGTCCAGATCAATACCGTCCAATTCCGGCCATACAAAATTATCAATCATCTCTCGATAGCGCAATCCATTCACCGTAGCTTTTGCCCCAGCCTCATTTTCGAAAAAGTAAGGTCCAATGACACCGCCGGACCATAAACCGCACCAAACAGTTGCTCGTTTAGAATTGGCAGGCTTTTCAACAATAATTCTTGGGTTTTCCAAGCCCCAGATGAGACAGTCTTGCTTGTTGACGTAGCCACTGAGGTGGAAATTGGCCTCATCAGTCAAGATGTTTTTTCGATGAAATTCCGGACCATTTTCATGCATTTTAAGGACCCAATCAGCAAAGACACGAAATTGAGTTCTTGTGTTAACTGAACTTTTAAAGCCTTTAGACCCAAGTCTTTATGCAAAATACGATACGTCTCTGTCAAATCTTCACCATTTTTATAGTGAATTTTAATAATTTCAACGCGTTGTTGAAGCGTGTTTCATTCCAATTTTATTAATGGCGTAGTTTCTACTTGTCAAACGTCAAAATACAGCTTAAAAAATGACTACTGCCGAAATAGCGGGCTATTCAAAATAACACCTCTTATTGGAAAACTCTAGAACAAAATTTTTGTTTGTTTTATTGTATTTAGGAACTTTCCGAAATAAAAGAATTCAATTTTGAAACATTGTCCTAAAAGCGAATGGTTCAGGTTTGCTCACCATTATTTGAGTATTCCTTTGCCTTCTTAACACGGTGCCTCCATTGGGGAATTATTTTCCTCATTTTCTGTTTTGAAACCTGTCAAAAAACTGTCGGTTAATTAACCTTTCTTGACCGACCATTTGCAGACATGTTGAATAGTAAACAACTTGCAGTATAAGTTAGCTGAACTTGATTTAGGTAAGCTTGAACTATGTTTATAACATCAGTCCTGTTATTTTGCTGAAGAAGAAACACAATTGCCAATCATTTTTGACAGACAAAATGTCCAAGTGTGTAAAAGTTCCTGTTCATTGAGAAGACTAGCAATGAGGTGGTCTTCATTAGACAGTTTATCAGCCAAAACAAAAGTTACGCTCTTGTCAACGGAAACAGTGCAGTGTTAAAGACCTTTGCAATAGAAAAACTGGGTTTTCCCATTGAAAAACAAATTAAGAGTGTCACTATTACTCTATAATAATAATAATTTTAACTATATGCCTGTAAGACCCAAGGTCTTTTGAATGCAAACTGCACGGCATTAGTTAGAAGGAATAGAAAGATAGGAAAGATTTTTTGTTGGTACAATGGATTGAGAATAAGATGATATTTATCTCAATAAAATAAAACAAAACTACATTTTAAAAAGTTCAAATTCAAATTCAACCTTCAGTGTAATCATACCACAAGTCAACTTGCTTTTAATTTAACTTTCGACCAATTAGAAAATGACACTTCTTGAACCGACGCCTACTTCACATTTATTTTCTTCCTTCATGTGGTATTGTCGTAAAAGGTGCAAATAGAAAAACAACTTTTTGATTCTTCTATAATTTACTCAAATATTTCATCAAAATGTCGATGGCAATGTTGAAAAAAAGCATGGCAATAGTTGAAGAAGACATACAAGCTACTAAAAAAACTAAAGGTATAATATTTCTAAAATTAATTTCCCTATAATAACACATTTCAACTTGCATCTAGGCAAAGAAATGATGGTCAAGAAAAAAGGATTTAAACCAAAAAAATTCAAATATGAAAAAGATCCCACAATCAAGAAATCTGGTAAGACTATCTAAAAATAAATTAAAATAATTCACATTGTTAATTCAAGTTTTTTAGATGTTAAGCAAACCTTGGAGGATATTCGCAAAGAAATGGAATCAAGTAGTCAAAGGGCCGTGGACAATGTAAACAAACTTCTATCCTTTTCGAAACATGCAACCAAAATCAAAAATGCACACAAGGTAAACAAAACTTTGTATTCTTTTCAAACGATTAGTTTTTAAATTTTTTGTTATTGTTGAAGATATTGCAACGGGTTCATAATGGAAAATATGTTGTCAAGATACCAAAACCTGTCGTGGAGCAAGAATCTATTTTCACAGAAGAAGATTTTGCCAATTTTGAGAAGGAGCTGGCTCAAACTATTCAATTTGCTGATCCTTAGGTACTTTGTTCTTAAGATTTATAATGTAGTTTGTTAAATTTTTATACCTAAAAAGTCAGATACTCTTGGAACCTAAATTTATGAAAATAGCAAGATTTTCAATAAAAATAATTTACGTGTAAACGACATGAATACACATATACTATTTGGGGGCTCTGAACTTAAGTAATATTATGCTCATAATTATGCTCAAAACAGTTTATATATGTTCTACCAAATACCGTTATTTTGGGTCCACCGCCTTATAGGAATATTTGCATGGAGAATGGCCAACATTATTTTTCGTTTGTTACTTTTTTTGTTGAATGTATTTTTAATTTATTTAATTGAAAAACCCTCACCTAAAAGCGTTTGTTTCTGGCTTCTGCTGCTTCTTCCGATAGCTGACCAATTGGAAAAAGGGCTTTTTTTATATAATAGGCATAATGCGTCAAGATTTTGGTCGGATTCATTGGGTGCAATGGGCAAAACTTGACATAAAGTCTGGCTGTAACCATTGCATGCAAATCAAATTTTTAAGAATATATTTTGAAACCACTTGAAAAAACCTCTAAAATAATTTTGAATCGAAAAACCAACTTATTATCAATCTCTGTGACTTCAGCGGCAATTTCAGGGTAATTAAAAAATCTTTGACTTGTATTCCCGTCACTTTTATTATTTATTATGAGACCAAGCTTACTTCTAAACTCTCGTTGAATTTGAATTTTTCAAATTTTGCATGCTTCTTGTGATCATATTTGCCATTTTCTCACAGAAAGCTTGTAAGCTACATTATGCAGAAGACTCAATAAGTCTCATTGTAAACTAAATGGCTTTTTAAAGCTAAATAAAGTACATTCATTCATTCATTTATTCGTGCATGTAGGATTGATAAACCAAATTTAATATTAACTCGTTAAAGTCTTTTTTATGTTGACCCAAACATAGCATTTTTGTGTTGATGTAGTTTCAGTTGTTGCATTGCACATTTTTCCATCAACCATGGCGAAAAACAATGTATGCTTCACTTTAACGTTCACACTTATTTCAGTCATATTAAGTGAATTGACTAAACGCTATGGATCACGCTTATTTTGAAATATAAACGCATCTGACCCAGAACTGTTTTCAAATCTCTGTTTGTGTTGCGTTTGCTGGGATCCGTCGCAACTCCAATTTGTAGTGAGTTCAAGAGGTGCACATCTATTTTCTTTAAGACTAAACTTCCTACATATTCATGAGTAGTCGATTTGCAGTTTGATCCAACAAACCCTGCAGATTTATTGCAGCCATTGTTTCGGTAACAGTATAAAATTCCTTTTAGCTTTTTATAGTACCTATACTGTAAATTCATTATTGTTTTCGCACATAGAAACTGCTTTTAGAATAAACAATTTTTCTTTTTTCTCTGTAAAGCTGTCAGAATATGCTTTTTTTGTACTTTTGCGCTCTTCCAAAAGATTTAGGGATTTCTATGAAGACTTTTGAAGCAACAGTCTTCCCATTTTTACTTGCTCTATATTGGTTTCGTGCAGAAAAAAAAATCGAGGTTTTAATCAAACATGACATTACGATGATAGAGAAGCCCAAAAAAGTGGTTTTCGCCATACCGTCCGTCGGTCTGTCTGTGCAGATGTGCGGATGTGCGCTTTTTCACGTCATGCTACAGCCTAAACGGCTTGACGGATTTTCTTCAAACTTGGTATATAGCAGTTTGAAAAAAAAACCATTGTTGAGGTTTTTTTTATTTTGTTTTAGTCCGGCTCAAACTGGTACCTTTCAAGTAACGGTTTTTTTCATTTTGGATTTGCTCGAAAACGGCTCAAACGATTTTGATTAAACACAGAATTTAACTTAACTGAGATATTTCTAACAAAATTGCGTTTTTTGTTTTTGGCTATTATGGTCGTAACGAGAATCAGGTTTAAACGGCTTTTTTTCAAATGGCCATAAGTTCGCAACGGCTCGATTGAATTGACTCAAATTTCGTTTGGCATAGTTCTTTATAGTTTTCTATAGGATGGTTATATACATTTTTCAGTGAAGCCTTTCCAAATGGTGGCTCCCATACAACGAGCCGTTCAGTTTTAGCCAACTTTTTTTCGTTTTTTCTAATTTGCTCAAAAATGGCTCTAATGATTTTGATTAAACTTTGTGTGTTATATTCTCTTAGTATTCTTAAGAGAACTGCGTTTTTAGTTTTTGGCAAAAAATGATAGTAACGGAGATTTGGTCTTAACGTCTTTTTTTCAAATGGCCATAAGTTGTTAACGGTTGTACCAAATTCAATCAAACTTTGTTTGGTATAGTTCCTTACAACTTTCTTTCAGATGGCATTTAATTTTTTTCAGTAACTCTTTTTAAGTGGTGGCTCCCATAGAAAGAGCCACTTGGTTCTGGCCAATTTCATAGTTTTTTCTAATTTACTCAAAAAAGGCTCTACCGGTTTTTAATAAACTATGTATTGAATATACATAGAATGTTTTGAAGAAAACTGCATTTAAGTTTTTGGCTACAAATGATAATAACGGAAATTTGTTTTAACAATTTTATTATTTGGCCATAAGCGGACATTTATATCATTTATAAAACCCAAAAGATGACATCTAAATTTGATATACTAAAGGTTTCTTAACGTAAGCTTCTGTATAGCGGGTTTTCCAGTTTTAGCCAAACTGTTTTGGTTTTTCTCAATATTTCTAAACATGAGTTCTTCATATTGCTCGAAAACTTTGTTTTCATCGTACTATTGCACCCTCAAAGCAAGTACGTGCGACCCAGTCGTGCATTTTATTTCTTAATTTCATCTGCATTGCAAAAACTCGTTCCTCAGTTCGAAGTTTTTCTCGGATAATTTCAGTTTTTCTTCTTTTGGTTCTTTCACTCGATTATTGTTCAAACGGTTTTTCCCTTCAAGCTACGCTTTGTTGCCTTGCAAAAACAAATCCTTTCTTCTACTAGATTTTAACCATCTTTGCTTTAAATCAAAAACAAATTTAGATACATTTGACTTAGGGTATATGTAACTTGTTTTGAGCAATAAATATTTAACAAACATTTCTTTAAACAATTTGATTTTTGGTTAGGTAAGGTTAGGTAGGTGGGCTGATGAATGATGTAATGTCCATCACACTTAGATCAATGTAGATCCATTGTGATACCCTGGGGGTTTCGGGTCCAATAAGCATGGGACCTATAATTTTTGGTTAATATAAACCTCTCCACTTTCTTTTATAATGTTTAATACTAAAGTATAAGAAATCGAAAACGTTCATTACATTTCGGGTATCAACTATTAGCAGCTAAATCTTTTTGTATTATGATTTTTAAATGTCAATACATACCTGCAGTAGAACTCTCCATTAAAAAAAAAAAAAGAAGATTTATATCACAACTTAAAATCCACTTACCGAAGAAAAGACTAACTTGTGGAAAGAAAAAATGCAAAAAATTCAACTTTAATCTCAATTTATCACAACACACGATAAAGAAGTAACAAAATGATTCGCTACAGCAAATTTTTACTTCTTAATTTAAGTTTTTAAAAAATTTTTGAAAAAAATTATCCTTGAATGGCGGGACCAACCCATTTCCCCAGTTTAAATTCAGTCTTGTTTCCAAAAATTAATAAAAAAAATGCCCAACTGTTCTGTTGTGATGATAATTCGCTTCTTGATTTGAAGTCAGAATCCACTCAAGAAGGACAAACGCAAAATGGAAAATTTACGTCGAGGACCGTACCTATGGTATCTACCTCCAAGGCCTTAAAGTAGTGGAACTAACGAATTGGATTTTGCTTCCGACGATTTTGCTGAAATTTATTTCTTTGATTATTATTAAATCTACATAAGAAAACCAAATGCAAGGGCTTCATTTATAACTCGGCCATTTTATTTCTCTGCCAAAATAATGATAATATTAAATTCAGCTATTTTGGTAAAACTGTTATTACAATGGACCTAGTATTTGGTGTAAGTGTGTCAGTCATTACCTGACAGCCACCTTAACCTAAAGCTTTTAAATCAACAACACCAGGAAGTGCAACAACAAGTTGTGCTAATCCTAGGTCCTGAAATATAATAATATTAGAATAGTGTTTGTTTTTTCAATAATGAAGTTTTCACTATATGTATTCTTACCACCAACTGAACGAGGATTGTAACGGCGACTAATAATGCACAATTCGACTTCTGGAACATATTGACTTGACAAGTTAACTGACTTGAAGATTTTAGAAATTTCTGGCTTAAATACAAAAATTTTGTGCCGTCCGTAGTTTAAAGAGTTTTAAAGTACCTACATACATATATAATGTGAATCCCAATTACTTGCAGTTAAGATAAAATATTTTTATTAAATTAATTAAATTACGAGTAATTAATATGAGACTTAATATTTTAAAATTTGTCAGCACCAGCACACTTTCTTGTTTAAAGTGTTCAAACAGTATATGCAATGCACCACATTATTTTGATTTTAATTGCATCAATTTACCTAGAAATTAATGGCTAAATAAACTATAATATCAATATTAAATTTTTTATTGATCACTTTGCGTAATATACAAATCAGAAACAAATTATTTTTCTGTTAAAAAGTTGCATTTTCTTGTTAAGTGCTTTTGTTTTCTTATTCAAAATATTTTATGGTGAATTAAAACGCAAGGCAGTTTTGATTTGTTTAAATACTGGCCCGAATTTCCGATTTCCTACAATTTTGTTTGAAAAAACATTTTTGTACCTATGTCAATTTTTTACCAAGATATGGGCGTTTTGAAAAAAATGTCATTTTTCTAAATTCGCTAAAAAATGCCAAAAAAATGAAGTATTCCACCTAATTTCTTCGGATTGTTGTATTTGTGTTTCCTCTTTAAAATCACTAACTTTTGACACTCCCCCACCCATTTTTACTATCATCCCGCCGTAATTTTAATTTATTATTTTGTTCTTAGTACAGTCTGAAGGTATTTTCGGGTAGGAAAAGGTCGGAAGTTATTGAAACTTTCGGATGTTATTCAGGTATAGTTAAAAAACATTAAACGATGTTTTGGACTTTGAAAGCCTTTGGAAAAAGAAGAGGAGACCTTTCCTCCCATTTTTCTTTAAATTGGTAACTAATTGCCATACAACAATATTATGTAATATCAAAAATGTATAGGAAATCTTATGTTCTACAAAAAAAAAATTGTTTGTCTGTAAAGTCGGTTTACGGACGATAATTTTACGTGATAACCAGTAAACAAAACAGTTCATGTGTAGGTTGTATCTCTTTAACCACCAACAACCCACCCCACTTACAAGCACCCACCTTTTTTGAATTTTTTTTCTCACCCCTTCCCCCCAAACATCAACCTGTTACCCTAACAAACAACCAACAACTAACCATTTTTGACAATTGTTTTCACCCCCACACAGTTAATACCCCCTTCCTTACCACCAACAACCATCAACACCACCTACAACCACCACCAATTATCCACACCGCCTACAACCATCATCAACCAACCACCCACTATTTTTGACAATTCCCTCCCAAACACCTACAATCACCTAATACTCACCCACCATTTTGTATCCCCCCCCCCACAACCACCTTCACCAACCACCACCGCCAACCACCACCGCCAACCACCCAACCCAACAATCCATCCACCATCCCCCAAATACAACCACCCACTCCACCCACAACCACCAGCCACTCACCCACCATTTTTTTTACACTTTTGGCTTCCCCCCAACACCAAATCATTCCCCATCCCCAACATCACCGCCAACTACCCATCCCACCTACAGCAACCAACCAACCATCTACCATTTTTGACAATTTTTTAATCATTCCCTCCCAACACCAAATCCAATCACCCACAACATCTAAAACCACCTTCAGCTCACCCACCACTTTTGACAATTTTTTCATCGCCCCCAATCAAATCAACTACCCCCACCACTGTGACTGTGACTGTGACATTTTTTCGTGCGTGCTGCCCATATATTCCAAACCGATTTATTAGACGTTATCACTTCAAAAATACAACATGATTTTATCATAGGACGTAAGAAGGATAAGTTATTGAGAAAAACCAGAGCAAGGTCGACGAATTTGCAGTCCCCCCTCCCCCTCTTCTTTTAGCACAGAACCCTCGAGGTCAAAAACTTAGCAAAATGTTAGTTAACTATAATTCCTGAACAAAATCCCCAAGTTTCATTAATTTCTAACCTTTTTCCACCTAAACCCATTTTTGAACCATTTTATTAACTGGCTTCTAAGCTCGTACACGAACTGTTGTGAGTTCGGGAATAAGGAACTTATCTTTTTAAACCATACGTTTCTGAGCCAGTGACCATAATATTGTAGATATAACTGTTTTTGCCTTTTAAATGCAATCTCTTTATTTAATTTAGTTCCGATAGTATTCACAAAATCAATATGTATCAATTCAGTAAAATATTTTGTCCGTGTCATTAACTTCTCTGTATAAAATTCATGGGAGAACTTTAAAATTATGTATGTAGATACCTACTTTAAAAAACACATGGGCTGTTTTGTACTACTGTACTATGCTGTAGTGTCACCTTTTCGAACTCGCCTGTAAGTTTTCAAAAGCTTTAAACTTCGAATAGAAAAGCTTTTACCACTGTATTATTTTCCTTCTTTATTCTTCACGTAGTACAAAATGAAGTCACTTCCGCTGTATGTTCGCTTTATATATATTTTAAAATAGGTACTCAACGGTTTTCAATGCAGTTTTCAGCAATAGATACAGTCATTCAAGAAGTTTATATTTACGAGAAAGATTTGATTAATTTCTGCGGAATTGTGTATCTTAAAAAGATCGATAAAAAAGTCAGCGATTTATCTCCTAAAGATAACCCACCGTAACCAATTTTATCTTGTACATAGGTATTATTTACCAAGCTGTAAAAGTATAAAACTAAGTTGAAAATACAATACACTAAAGTACCTACCATGCCTTATCTAACTAAAAAACATACGTTGTACATTTCATGTAGATCGAAACTGCCCTTAACAGCATTTCATTAAAATGGATATCTTACAAGATATCAGAGATTTAAAAGGCTGCAACACAGCGGGTCAGTACGTCTCGTCCCAGTTGGCAACGGGAGCTGAGTGTACCTATAAGTACGCATCGATGGTCGCGCCTCGCCCTATACCATTGTATAATTCGTAGCGTTCGCTCCCCAAGACATAATCCCAAAAACCCGAAATTCCCAAAGTATAATCCCCGCAGCCGCGAAATCCCCAAGCCAATATCTCAACACAATATATGTTCGAGTAGTGAACCATGCGATAAAATCGCGAGCGAGATATAATCGCATTATTCACTACTTGAACATTATTTGTTTTGGGGATATTTGTTTTAATTTATATTGCATGAAATGTAATGCAAAGAGTAAATATAGAATTCTTATTGATGTTTGAAATATTTGTTAAAATTAAAATACGTTTTCAAAATTAGTTATTAGTACTGTGGTAGTGAATTAAAAGCGCTTATGTCGATATAAATGAAAATCGCGTTGTCTTGCCCAGTCTGTTAAACTTTGTTCAACTTTTCATTCGTCCGGGTCTCACTATTCCACTTAAAATAATAAACTGTTAAATTTAAAAAATCATAGAAGCTTATGTTTTTTTTTGGCAAAAATTGTTTATTTCTATATTTAAAAAAAATTCGATAAAGTTTTGCGAAGAATATATTTTTTAAAAAGTAGCTTAAGTCGGGACATAAGCTATTGTGACCACACGGAAATCCAAAGAAATAAGACGCTTATGTCAACATAAGCCATTTTTAACTTATGTTAAATTGAATAATGCATGTTCTTAAATTGACCTAAGTCATTTAAATAAAGCGCACGACTGGGTCGCACGAACTTGCTCTAATGTTTTAAAATGGTCTTGGGGCTTGAGATTTTCGGAAAAAAGCATTGCAAAAATCATATCAAATTTTATTAATCACTTAAAAATCAATAGTTAAAACGTTTATTGGAGAAAATGAAGTAAGCCATCAGATTTCTTTTGGTTTTCTAAATTTTAAGGAATTTTTCTTACAATATCGTTGGACCAGTTTTTTTTTCAAAAAACGATTTTTTTTTAAATTTTTTTTTCGAAAATATATTCCAATTTTTACTTGCGATTATAGGTACTATAAGGCAAGTTATGCATTCGTAAAAAAAAATTTTTTTTTTGACAATCAATCATAACATTACGATGATAGAGAAGCCTAAAAAAGTGGGTCCGACAATTCTGTCTGTCTGTCTGTTGTGATGATAATTCGCTTCTTGATTTGAAGTCAGAATCCACTCAAGAAGGACAAACGCAAAATGGAAAATTTACGTCGAGGACCGTACCTATGGTATCTACCTCCAAGGCCTTAAAGTAGTGGAACTAACGAATTGGATTTTGCTTCCGACGATTTTGCTGAAATTTATTTCTTTGATTATTATTAATCTACATAAGAAAACCAAATGCAAGGGCTTCATTTATAACTCGGCCATTTTATTTCTCTGCCAAAATAATGATAATATTAAATTCAGCTATTTTGGTAAAACTGTTATTACAATGGACCTAGTATTTGGTGTAAGTGTGTCAGTCATTACCTGACAGCCACCTTAACCTAAAGCTTTTAAATCAACAACACCAGGAAGTGCAACAACAAGTTGTGCTAATCCTAGGTCCTGAAATATAATAATATTAGAATAGTGTTTGTTTTTTCAATAATGAAGTTTTCACTATATGTATTCTTACCACCAACTGAACGAGGATTGTAACGGCGACTAATAATGCACAATTCGACTTCTGGAACATATTGACTTGACAAGTTAACTGACTTGAAGATTTTAGAAATTTCTGGCTTAAATACAAAAATTTTGTGCCGTCCGTAGTTTAAAGAGTTTTAAAGTACCTACATACATATATAATGTGAATCCCAATTACTTGCAGTTAAGATAAAATATTTTTATTAAATTAATTAAATTACGAGTAATTAATATGAGACTTAATATTTTAAAATTTGTCAGCACCAGCACACTTTCTTGTTTAAAGTGTTCAAACAGTATATGCAATGCACCACATTATTTTGATTTTAATTGCATCAATTTACCTAGAAATTAATGGCTAAATAAACTATAATATCAATATTAAATTTTTTATTGATCACTTTGCGTAATATACAAATCAGAAACAAATTATTTTTCTGTTAAAAAGTTGCATTTTCTTGTTAAGTGCTTTTGTTTTCTTATTCAAAATATTTTATGGTGAATTAAAACGCAAGGCAGTTTTGATTTGTGTAAATACTGGCCCGAATTTCCGATTTCCTACAATTTTGTTTGAAAAAACATTTTTGTACCTATGTCAATTTTTTACCAAGATATGGGCGTTTTGAAAAAAATGTCATTTTTCTAAATTCGCTAAAAAATGCCAAAAAAATGAAGTATTCCACCTAATTTCTTCGGATTGTTGTATTTGTGTTTCCTCTTTAAAATCACTAACTTTTGACACTCCCCCACCCATTTTTACTATCATCCCGCCGTAATTTTAATTTATTATTTTGTTCTTAGTACAGTCTGAAGGTATTTTCGGGTAGGAAAAGGTCGGAAGTTATTGAAACTTTCGGATGTTATTCAGGTATAGTTAAAAAACATTAAACGATGTTTTGGACTTTGAAAGCCTTTGGAAAAAGAAGAGGAGACCTTTCCTCCCATTTTTCTTTAAATTGGTAACTAATTGCCATACAACAATATTATGTAATATCAAAAATGTATAGGAAATCTTATGTTCTACAAAAAAAAAATTGTTTGTCTGTAAAGTCGGTTTACGGACGATAATTTTACGTGATAACCAGTAAACAAAACAGTTCATGTGTAGGTTGTATCTCTTTAACCACCAACAACCCACCCCACTTACAAGCACCCACCTTTTTTGAATTTTTTTTCTCACCCCTTCCCCCCAAACATCAACCTGTTACCCTAACAAACAACCAACAACTAACCATTTTTGACAATTGTTTTCACCCCCACACAGTTAATACCCCCTTCCTTACCACCAACAACCATCAACACCACCTACAACCACCACCAATTATCCACACCGCCTACAACCATCATCAACCAACCACCCACTATTTTTGACAATTCCCTCCCAAACACCTACAATCACCTAATACTCACCCACCATTTTGTATCCCCCCCCCCACAACCACCTTCACCAACCACCACCGCCAACCACCACCGCCAACCACCCAACCCAACAATCCATCCACCATCCCCCAAATACAACCACCCACTCCACCCACAACCACCAGCCACTCACCCACCATTTTTTTTACACTTTTGGCTTCCCCCCAACACCAAATCATTCCCCATCCCCAACATCACCGCCAACTACCCATCCCACCTACAGCAACCAACCAACCATCTACCATTTTTGACAATTTTTTAATCATTCCCTCCCAACACCAAATCCAATCACCCACAACATCTAAAACCACCTTCAGCTCACCCACCACTTTTGACAATTTTTTCATCGCCCCCAATCAAATCAACTACCCCCACCACTGTGACTGTGACTGTGACATTTTTTCGTGCGTGCTGCCCATATATTCCAAACCGATTTATTAGACGTTATCACTTCAAAAATACAACATGATTTTATCATAGGACGTAAGAAGGATAAGTTATTGAGAAAAACCAGAGCAAGGTCGACGAATTTGCAGTCCCCCCTCCCCCTCTTCTTTTAGCACAGAACCCTCGAGGTCAAAAACTTAGCAAAATGTTAGTTAACTATAATTCCTGAACAAAATCCCCAAGTTTCATTAACTTCTAACCTTTTTCCACCTAAACCCATTTTTGAACCATTTTATTAACTGGCTTCTAAGCTCGTACACGAACTGTTGTGAGTTCGGGAATAAGGAACTTATCTTTTTAAACCATACGTTTCTGAGCCAGTGACCATAATATTGTAGATATAACTGTTTTTGCCTTTTAAATGCAATCTCTTTATTTAATTTAGTTCCGATAGTATTCACAAAATCAATATGTATCAATTCAGTAAAATATTTTGTCCGTGTCATTAACTTCTCTGTATAAAATTCATGGGAGAACTTTAAAATTATGTATGTAGATACCTACTTTAAAAAACACATGGGCTGTTTTGTACTACTGTACTATGCTGTAGTGTCACCTTTTCGAACTCGCCTGTAAGTTTTCAAAAGCTTTAAACTTCGAATAGAAAAGCTTTTACCACTGTATTATTTTCCTTCTTTATTCTTCACGTAGTACAAAATGAAGTCACTTCCGCTGTATGTTCGCTTTATATATATTTTAAAATAGGTACTCAACGGTTTTCAATGCAGTTTTCAGCAATAGATACAGTCATTCAAGAAGTTTATATTTACGAGAAAGATTTGATTAATTTCTGCGGAATTGTGTATCTTAAAAAGATCGATAAAAAAGTCAGCGATTTATCTCCTAAAGATAACCCACCGTAACCAATTTTATCTTGTACATAGGTATTATTTACCAAGCTGTAAAAGTATAAAACTAAGTTGAAAATACAATACACTAAAGTACCTACCATGCCTTATCTAACTAAAAAACATACGTTGTACATTTCATGTAGATCGAAACTGCCCTTAACAGCATTTCATTAAAATGGATATCTTACAAGATATCAGAGATTTAAAAGGCTGCAACACAGCGGGTCAGTACGTCTCGTCCCAGTTGGCAACGGGAGCTGAGTGTACCTATAAGTACGCATCGATGGTCGCGCCTCGCCCTATACCATTGTATAATTCGTAGCGTTCGCTCCCCAAGACATAATCCCAAAAACCCGAAATTCCCAAAGTATAATCCCCGCAGCCGCGAAATCCCCAAGCCAATATCTCAACACAATATATGTTCGAGTAGTGAACCATGCGATAAAATCGCGAGCGAGATATAATCGCATTATTCACTACTTGAACATTATTTGTTTTGGGGATATTTGTTTTAATTTATATTGCATGAAATGTAATGCAAAGAGTAAATATAGAATTCTTATTGATGTTTGAAATATTTGTTAAAATTAAAATACGTTTTCAAAATTAGTTATTAGTACTGTGGTAGTGAATTAAAAGCGCTTATGTCGATATAAATGAAAATCGCGTTGTCTTGCCCAGTCTGTTAAACTTTGTTCAACTTTTCATTCGTCCGGGTCTCACTATTCCACTTAAAATAATAAACTGTTAAATTTAAAAAATCATAGAAGCTTATGTTTTTTTTTGGCAAAAATTGTTTATTTCTATATTTAAAAAAAATTCGATAAAGTTTTGCGAAGAATATATTTTTTAAAAAGTAGCTTAAGTCGGGACATAAGCTATTGTGACCACACGGAAATCCAAAGAAATAAGACGCTTATGTCAACATAAGCCATTTTTAACTTATGTTAAATTGAATAATGCATGTTCTTAAATTGACCTAAGTCATTTAAATAAAGCGCACGACTGGGTCGCACGAACTTGCTCTAATGTTTTAAAATGGTCTTGGGGCTTGAGATTTTCGGAAAAAAGCATTGCAAAAATCATATCAAATTTTATTAATCACTTAAAAATCAATAGTTAAAACGTTTATTGGAGAAAATGAAGTAAGCCATCAGATTTCTTTTGGTTTTCTAAATTTTAAGGAATTTTTCTTACAATATCGTTGGACCAGTTTTTTTTTCAAAAAACGATTTTTTTTTAAATTTTTTTTCGAAAATATATTCCAATTTTTACTTGCGATTATAGGTACTATAAGGCAAGTTATGCATTCGTAAAAAAAAATTTTTTTTTTGACAATCAATCATAACATTACGATGATAGAGAAGCCTAAAAAAGTGGGTCCGACAATTCTGTCTGTCTGTCTGTTGTGATGATAATTCGCTTCTTGATTTGAAGTCAGAATCCACTCAAGAAGGACAAACGCAAAATGGAAAATTTACGTCGAGGACCGTACCTATGGTATCTACCTCCAAGGCCTTAAAGTAGTGGAACTAACGAATTGGATTTTGCTTCCGACGATTTTGCTGAAATTTATTTCTTTGATTATTATTAAATCTACATAAGAAAACCAAATGCAAGGGCTTCATTTATAACTCGGCCATTTTATTTCTCTGCCAAAATAATGATAATATTAAATTCAGCTATTTTGGTAAAACTGTTATTACAATGGACCTAGTATTTGGTGTAAGTGTGTCAGTCATTACCTGACAGCCACCTTAACCTAAAGCTTTTAAATCAACAACACCAGGAAGTGCAACAACAAGTTGTGCTAATCCTAGGTCCTGAAATATAATAATATTAGAATAGTGTTTGTTTTTTCAATAATGAAGTTTTCACTATATGTATTCTTACCACCAACTGAACGAGGATTGTAACGGCGACTAATAATGCACAATTCGACTTCTGGAACATATTGACTTGACAAGTTAACTGACTTGAAGATTTTAGAAATTTCTGGCTTAAATACAAAAATTTTGTGCCGTCCGTAGTTTAAAGAGTTTTAAAGTACCTACATACATATATAATGTGAATCCCAATTACTTGCAGTTAAGATAAAATATTTTTATTAAATTAATTAAATTACGAGTAATTAATATGAGACTTAATATTTTAAAATTTGTCAGCACCAGCACACTTTCTTGTTTAAAGTGTTCAAACAGTATATGCAATGCACCACATTATTTTGATTTTAATTGCATCAATTTACCTAGAAATTAATGGCTAAATAAACTATAATATCAATATTAAATTTTTTATTGATCACTTTGCGTAATATACAAATCAGAAACAAATTATTTTTCTGTTAAAAAGTTGCATTTTCTTGTTAAGTGCTTTTGTTTTCTTATTCAAAATATTTTATGGTGAATTAAAACGCAAGGCAGTTTTGATTTGTTTAAATACTGGCCCGAATTTCCGATTTCCTACAATTTTGTTTGAAAAAACATTTTTGTACCTATGTCAATTTTTTACCAAGATATGGGCGTTTTGAAAAAAATGTCATTTTTCTAAATTCGCTAAAAAATGCCAAAAAAATGAAGTATTCCACCTAATTTCTTCGGATTGTTGTATTTGTGTTTCCTCTTTAAAATCACTAACTTTTGACACTCCCCCACCCATTTTTACTATCATCCCGCCGTAATTTTAATTTATTATTTTGTTCTTAGTACAGTCTGAAGGTATTTTCGGGTAGGAAAAGGTCGGAAGTTATTGAAACTTTCGGATGTTATTCAGGTATAGTTAAAAAACATTAAACGATGTTTTGGACTTTGAAAGCCTTTGGAAAAAGAAGAGGAGACCTTTCCTCCCATTTTTCTTTAAATTGGTAACTAATTGCCATACAACAATATTATGTAATATCAAAAATGTATAGGAAATCTTATGTTCTACAAAAAAAAAATTGTTTGTCTGTAAAGTCGGTTTACGGACGATAATTTTACGTGATAACCAGTAAACAAAACAGTTCATGTGTAGGTTGTATCTCTTTAACCACCAACAACCCACCCCACTTACAAGCACCCACCTTTTTTGAATTTTTTTTCTCACCCCTTCCCCCCAAACATCAACCTGTTACCCTAACAAACAACCAACAACTAACCATTTTTGACAATTGTTTTCACCCCCACACAGTTAATACCCCCTTCCTTACCACCAACAACCATCAACACCACCTACAACCACCACCAATTATCCACACCGCCTACAACCATCATCAACCAACCACCCACTATTTTTGACAATTCCCTCCCAAAAACCTACAATCACCTAATACTCACCCACCATTTTGTATCCCCCCCCCCACAACCACCTTCACCAACCACCACCGCCAACCACCACCGCCAACCACCCAACCCAACAATCCATCCACCATCCCCCAAATACAACCACCCACTCCACCCACAACCACCAGCCACTCACCCACCATTTTTTTTACACTTTTGGCTTCCCCCCAACACCAAATCATTCCCCATCCCCAACATCACCGCCAACTACCCATCCCACCTACAGCAACCAACCAACCATCTACCATTTTTGACAATTTTTTAATCATTCCCTCCCAACACCAAATCCAATCACCCACAACATCTAAAACCACCTTCAGCTCACCCACCACTTTTGACAATTTTTTCATCGCCCCCAATCAAATCAACTACCCCCACCACTGTGACTGTGACTGTGACATTTTTTCGTGCGTGCTGCCCATATATTCCAAACCGATTTATTAGACGTTATCACTTCAAAAATACAACATGATTTTATCATAGGACGTAAGAAGGATAAGTTATTGAGAAAAACCAGAGCAAGGTCGACGAATTTGCAGTCCCCCCTCCCCCTCTTCTTTTAGCACAGAACCCTCGAGGTCAAAAACTTAGCAAAATGTTAGTTAACTATAATTCCTGAACAAAATCCCCAAGTTTCATTAATTTCTAACCTTTTTCCACCTAAACCCATTTTTGAACCATTTTATTAACTGGCTTCTAAGCTCGTACACGAACTGTTGTGAGTTCGGGAATAAGGAACTTATCTTTTTAAACCATACGTTTCTGAGCCAGTGACCATAATATTGTAGATATAACTGTTTTTGCCTTTTAAATGCAATCTCTTTATTTAATTTAGTTCCGATAGTATTCACAAAATCAATATGTATCAATTCAGTAAAATATTTTGTCCGTGTCATTAACTTCTCTGTATAAAATTCATGGGAGAACTTTAAAATTATGTATGTAGATACCTACTTTAAAAAACACATGGGCTGTTTTGTACTACTGTACTATGCTGTAGTGTCACCTTTTCGAACTCGCCTGTAAGTTTTCAAAAGCTTTAAACTTCGAATAGAAAAGCTTTTACCACTGTATTATTTTCCTTCTTTATTCTTCACGTAGTACAAAATGAAGTCACTTCCGCTGTATGTTCGCTTTATATATATTTTAAAATAGGTACTCAACGGTTTTCAATGCAGTTTTCAGCAATAGATACAGTCATTCAAGAAGTTTATATTTACGAGAAAGATTTGATTAATTTCTGCGGAATTGTGTATCTTAAAAAGATCGATAAAAAAGTCAGCGATTTATCTCCTAAAGATAACCCACCGTAACCAATTTTATCTTGTACATAGGTATTATTTACCAAGCTGTAAAAGTATAAAACTAAGTTGAAAATACAATACACTAAAGTACCTACCATGCCTTATCTAACTAAAAAACATACGTTGTACATTTCATGTAGATCGAAACTGCCCTTAACAGCATTTCATTAAAATGGATATCTTACAAGATATCAGAGATTTAAAAGGCTGCAACACAGCGGGTCAGTACGTCTCGTCCCAGTTGGCAACGGGAGCTGAGTGTACCTATAAGTACGCATCGATGGTCGCGCCTCGCCCTATACCATTGTATAATTCGTAGCGTTCGCTCCCCAAGACATAATCCCAAAAACCCGAAATTCCCAAAGTATAATCCCCGCAGCCGCGAAATCCCCAAGCCAATATCTCAACACAATATATGTTCGAGTAGTGAACCATGCGATAAAATCGCGAGCGAGATATAATCGCATTATTCACTACTTGAACATTATTTGTTTTGGGGATATTTGTTTTAATTTATATTGCATGAAATGTAATGCAAAGAGTAAATATAGAATTCTTATTGATGTTTGAAATATTTGTTAAAATTAAAATACGTTTTCAAAATTAGTTATTAGTACTGTGGTAGTGAATTAAAAGCGCTTATGTCGATATAAATGAAAATCGCGTTGTCTTGCCCAGTCTGTTAAACTTTGTTCAACTTTTCATTCGTCCGGGTCTCACTATTCCACTTAAAATAATAAACTGTTAAATTTAAAAAATCATAGAAGCTTATGTTTTTTTTTGGCAAAAATTGTTTATTTCTATATTTAAAAAAAATTCGATAAAGTTTTGCGAAGAATATATTTTTTAAAAAGTAGCTTAAGTCGGGACATAAGCTATTGTGACCACACGGAAATCCAAAGAAATAAGACGCTTATGTCAACATAAGCCATTTTTAACTTATGTTAAATTGAATAATGCATGTTCTTAAATTGACCTAAGTCATTTAAATAAAGCGCACGACTGGGTCGCACGAACTTGCTCTAATGTTTTAAAATGGTCTTGGGGCTTGAGATTTTCGGAAAAAAGCATTGCAAAAATCATATCAAATTTTATTAATCACTTAAAAATCAATAGTTAAAACGTTTATTGGAGAAAATGAAGTAAGCCATCAGATTTCTTTTGGTTTTCTAAATTTTAAGGAATTTTTCTTACAATATCGTTGGACCAGTTTTTTTTTCAAAAAACGATTTTTTTTTAAATTTTTTTTCGAAAATATATTCCAATTTTTACTTGCGATTATAGGTACTATAAGGCAAGTTATGCATTCGTAAAAAAAAATTTTTTTTTTGACAATCAATCATAACATTACGATGATAGAGAAGCCTAAAAAAGTGGGTCCGACAATTCTGTCTGTCTGTCTGTTGTGATGATAATTCGCTTCTTGATTTGAAGTCAGAATCCACTCAAGAAGGACAAACGCAAAATGGAAAATTTACGTCGAGGACCGTACCTATGGTATCTACCTCCAAGGCCTTAAAGTAGTGGAACTAACGAATTGGATTTTGCTTCCGACGATTTTGCTGAAATTTATTTCTTTGATTATTATTAAATCTACATAAGAAAACCAAATGCAAGGGCTTCATTTATAACTCGGCCATTTTATTTCTCTGCCAAAATAATGATAATATTAAATTCAGCTATTTTGGTAAAACTGTTATTACAATGGACCTAGTATTTGGTGTAAGTGTGTCAGTCATTACCTGACAGCCACCTTAACCTAAAGCTTTTAAATCAACAACACCAGGAAGTGCAACAACAAGTTGTGCTAATCCTAGGTCCTGAAATATAATAATATTAGAATAGTGTTTGTTTTTTCAATAATGAAGTTTTCACTATATGTATTCTTACCACCAACTGAACGAGGATTGTAACGGCGACTAATAATGCACAATTCGACTTCTGGAACATATTGACTTGACAAGTTAACTGACTTGAAGATTTTAGAAATTTCTGGCTTAAATACAAAAATTTTGTGCCGTCCGTAGTTTAAAGAGTTTTAAAGTACCTACATACATATATAATGTGAATCCCAATTACTTGCAGTTAAGATAAAATATTTTTATTAAATTAATTAAATTACGAGTAATTAATATGAGACTTAATATTTTAAAATTTGTCAGCACCAGCACACTTTCTTGTTTAAAGTGTTCAAACAGTATATGCAATGCACCACATTATTTTGATTTTAATTGCATCAATTTACCTAGAAATTAATGGCTAAATAAACTATAATATCAATATTAAATTTTTTATTGATCACTTTGCGTAATATACAAATCAGAAACAAATTATTTTTCTGTTAAAAAGTTGCATTTCCTTTTTAAGTGCTTTTTTTTTCTTATTCAAAATATTTTATGGTGAATTAAAACGCAAGGCAGTTTTGATTTGTGTAAATACTGGCCCGAATTTCCGATTTCATACAATTTTGTTTGAAAAAACATTTTTGTACCTATGTCAATTTTTTACCAAGATATGGGCGTTTTGAAAAAAATGTCATTTTTCCAAATTCGCTAAAAAATGCCAAAAAAATTAAGTATTCCACCTAATTTCTTCGGATTGTTGTATTTGTGTTTCCTCTTTAAAATCACTAACTTTTGACACTCCCCCACCCATTTTTACTGTCAACCCGCCGTAATTTTAATTTATTATTTTGTTCTTAGTCCAGTCGGAAGGTATTTTCGGGTAGGAAAAGGTCGGAAGTTATTGAAACTTTCGGATGTTATTCAGGTATAGTTAAAAAACATTAAACGATGCTTTGGACTTTGAAAGCCTTTGGAAAAAGAAGAGGAGACCCTTCCTCCCATTTTTCTTTAAATTGGTAACTAATTGCCATACAACAATATTATGTAATATCAAAAATGTATAGGAAATCTTATGTTCTACAAAAGAAAAAACTTGTTTGTCTGTAAAGTCGATTTACGGACAATAATTTTACGTGATAACCAGTAAACAAAACAGTTCATGTGTAGGTTGTATCTCTTTAACCACCAACAACCCACCCCACTTACAAGCACCCACCTTTTTTGAATTTTTTTTCTCACCCCTTCCCCCCAAACATGAACCTGTTACCCCAACAAACAACCAACAACCCACCATTTTTGACAATTGTTTTCACCCCCATACAGTTGATACCCCCTTCCTTACCACCAACAACCATCAACACCACCTACAACCACCACCAACCATCCACACCGCCTACAACCATCATCAACCAACCACCCACTATTTTTGACAATTCCCTCCCAAACACCAAATCCAACCCACTCCACCTACAATCACCTTATACTCACCCACCATTTTGTATCCCCCCCCCCACAACCACCTTCACCAACCACCACCGCCAACCACCCAACCCAACAATCCATCCACCATCTCCCAAATACAACCACCCACTCCACCCACAACCACCATCCACTCACCCACCATTTTTTTTACACTTTTGGCTTCCCCCAACACCAAATCATTCCCCATCCCCAACATCACCGCCAACTACCCATCCCACCTATAGCAACCAACCAACCATCTATCATTTTTGACAATTTTTTAATCATTCCCTCCCAACACCAAATCCAACCACCCACAACATCTAAAACCACCTTCAGCTCACCCACCACTTTTGACAATTTTTTCATCGCCCCCAATCAAATCAACTACCCCCACCACCTAATCCGCCGACCACCCAACCCACCTACAACCGCCAACCAACCACCCACCATATTTGCCAATTCACCCCCCCCAAACACCCATCCCACTTACAGCCACCAAGGAACCACCCATTAGTTTTGACAATTTTTGTCTCACCACCCAAACCAGCTACAACCACCAACCATTTTTGACAATTTTTCCTCTTCCCGACACTACCCCCTCCCCCTTCCGGCTGCCCCACACACTCCCACCACAACCAACCAACCACCCAACACTCTCCACTCCCACTTTAAGGACTTTCTAGGCTATCAAAGCAGCTAAGGTAACGTCAGTGTGACTGTGACATTTTTTCGTGCGTGCTGCCCATATATTCCAAACCGATTTATTAGACGATATCACTTCAAAAATACAACATGATTTTATCATAGGACGTAAGAAGGATAAGTTATTGAGAAAAACCAGAGCAAGGTCGACGAATTTGCAGTCCCCCCTCCCCCCTCTTCTTTTAGCACAGAACCCTCGAGGTCAAAAACTTAGCAAAATATTAGTTAACTATAATTCCTGAACAAAATCCCCAAGTTTCATTTACTTCTAACCTTTTTCCACCTAAATCCATTTTTGAACCATTTTTATTTTAACTGGCTTCTAAGCTCGTACCCGAACAGTTAGGAGTTTGGGAATAAGAAACTTATCTTTTTAAACCATAAGTTTCTGAGCCAGTGACCATAATATTGTAGATATAACTGTTTTTGCCTTTTAAATGCAATCTCTTTATTTAATTTAGTTCCGATAGTATTCACAAAATCAATATGTATCAATTCAGTAAAGGTTAAAATCAAATCCTGTCCTGGTGGGTGCCGATTCTAATTCTTCATTGAATGTTGTATTATGCTTCAAAATGGATTCATATCTCTAAATTTCATCCTAACACCGAGCCTGAAGACATCATTAATTATATAGTTTCTAAAACGGAATTACCTGCAAATGTTTTCAAATGCTTTAAATTAATTAAAAAAGACATGTCATTGGCCGATGTTAAATTTGTCAATTTTAAATTGCGTGTGCCTGCTGAAAATTTCGAAAATCTTTTGAACAACTCGTCTTTATGGCCTTATGCAGTAAGGGTCAAACACTTCCTGGATTATCCAAAAAACGACAAACCTGCCTCGATAGGGACAGTAGATTCATAACATCGAATAATGTTGACTCAACAGGTGAAGTTGTATCCAGAATTCAAGATGTAGCTGCTGACGAGTTATTACCATCAAATCTACATAACTTATCTATTTATTATCAAAACGTAGGAGGTTTAAGAACTAAACTTAACCAGGTATTCTTAGCTCTATCTGCTGAAGTATATGATATTGTTGTTATTTACTGAAACATGGCTATCTGAAAATTTTCTAACAACTGAAATCTGTGACTCATCGTATACAATATTTAGAAAAGATAGATCTTCTCAAAAAACTGGATTAGAGCGTGGAGGTGGAGTCCTGATAGCTGTTCGATCTAGTTTCTCTTGCAAGCTTGTCGACTTGATATCTGACTCCATATCCGGTCAATCCATTTTTGATATTGATCAATTAATCATTAATGTATTGTTGTGTAATAATGTAGAAATTGTTATAATTTGTAGTTATATTCCACCCAGGAGTTCTCTAAATGTATATGATATTCATCTTAAAAATTGTATTAATATTCTTGAAAATCTCTCTGATTCAAATCATGTTTTTTATGCTGGTGATTTTAACTTGGGCGAAATTAATTGGATATTTGATCCAGATGAGAAATGTTTAGTTCCTTTTAATATTACTAATGAGGTCGAAGCATTGGTAGTTGATTTTTTCAGCCAGTTTGATATTATTCAAACTAATAATTTATGTAATGATCTAGATCGTATACTTGATCTTGTTTTTGTTGACAAACAATTTAATGTTGCAGTTGATAAGAGTGAGCTACCAATGTTTCAGAATTCGATGCATCACTGTGCCTTGGAGGCCAATCTTAGCTTTTATAGTTATTTAAAGTTAAGTAATTTGGAAAATTCGAAATATGTTATGTACATTGTTTTAAGGATGCAGATTTTGATGCGATCAATGCGCATCTGTTCTCGTTATCTTGGGATGATATTAAGAATCAGCCAGATTTAAATGTAGCATATGATACTCTTATTTGTGTTATTAATAGAACAATAGAACAGTTCATTCCTAGAAAAAAAATTTCATGCAATTCAAATCCTATAAGGTTTAATAAAAGACTAAACATCACAAATATTTAATAAAAGGCTTTCTCGACTTAAGAATCAAAAAAATAAAGCTTATAAAAGACACAAATGTAGTATAAATGATCACGAACTTCGTAATACGTATTTAACTTTGCAACGCGAATTCGAGTATCTTAATCGATCACTCTACAAAGATTACATATCTTTAACAGAAAGAAAAATCAAGAATGATAGTGGGCAATTTTGGAAATTTATAAATTTAAAGCGAAAAACTACAGGCTTTCCCAGTTGTATGAGCCACTCAGGTTCAACAACAAGCGATATTTCAAAGATTTGTAATCTTTTTGCTAAATATTTCGAATCTGTTTATACTCACGAATCGTTATCTTATAATCTCCCTAATGTGCAAGAAAATTTAGCAACGGAAGTTTTAGTTGCATTAAAGCAAATTGATGAGTCAAAATCTACTGGACCAGATGGATTATCCCCATTTTTTCTAAAAAATGCAGCTGATTCGCTAGCCGAGCCGCTTACACTTTTGTTTAATCTTTCGCTGAAAAATGGTGTATTTTTAAGTAAATGGAAAGTTTCATTCATTACCCCTATATTTAAAGCGGGTTCAAGACAACTTATATCAAATTATATACCAATTTGCAAAATCTCAACTATCCCTAAGATTTTTGAAAAAATTATTTGTGATAAAATTCTATTTGTGGTTCGTGAGCACATATCGGTCTTTCAACATGGCTTTATACCTGGCAGATCAACGGCAACAAATTTATCAATCTTTGTTAATTATGTAGTATCGAATTTTGAAAATGGTCTTCAAACTGATATAATTTTCACCGACTTTGCTAAAGCGTTTGATAGGGTCAACCATAAGATTTTACTCCATAAACTGGCCTGTCTAGGTTTTCATTCTAGTTTACTCAAGTGGATTGAATCCTATTTGTCTGACCGTGTGCAAATAGTAATAATTGATAGAATTTTGTCTGATCCTATTCACGTGCCATCTGGAGTTCCTCAGGGTAGCCATATTGGACCACTGTTATTCCTTTTATTCATTAATGATATATCGGAAATGTTTATTAATTCACAATGTCTTCTTTATGCTGATGATTTAAAACTTTATAGGAAAATTAGTTCAATTTGTGATTGCTTACTTTTACAGGACGATCTATTAAGGCTTTCTCAATGGTGTGAATCAAATTTTCTTGATCTTAATATAGCTAAATGCCAAGTGCTTACATGTTCTAGAAAAAAGGTTTTGATTAACTACAGATATAATTCGAAAGATATCACCTTAGAAAGAGTTTTTCGAAAAAAAGACTTAGGCCTTATTCTAGATGAAAAATTATCGTTTAATCCGCATATGGATCCTATTATAAGCAAAGCAAATTCTATGCTAGGCTTTATTAAAAGAAATGCTCGTGAGCTCTCAGATATTTTCACTCTTAAAACGCTTTATTTCTCTTTAGTTCGATCTGTCTTGGAGTATTGTTCTGTGGTTTGGAACCCTTATTACATTACTGCATCTGATAGAATTGAAAGAGTGCAACGAAGGTTTTCAAGGTATGCTATCTTAAAACTAAATTGGAACTGTGAGATTCCTTCCTACAATGTAAGGTGTTTATTAATGGGCATTAACACACTCGCACTTCGCAGAAAATACTTTTCAATTATGTTTGTTCGTGACATTATTACTTTCCGTGTTAAGTGTTCATTTCTTTTAGAACAATTAAGCTTTCATATCCCCCCAAGAAATACCCGTTTGACAGTACTTTTTTATGTGCGCTTTCACCGAACAAATTATGCTTGCAATTAACTAATATCACGATGCATCAAAGAGGTTAATTCAATTTGTAATTCCATTGATATGTTTGAAAATTGTTCTAGAGAAACTTTTAAAAATAAACTAATAATTACATTAGTGAATTCTTAATACCTTATCATTTTGTATTTTTTACTTTATTTAAAATTGTTATTCTAGTCTATAAGAGTGTATTCTGATTGACTTAATAAATAAATAAATAAATAAATAAATAAATAAATAAATAAATAAATAAATAAATAAATAAATAAATAAATAAAATATTTTGTCCGTGTCATTAACTTCTCTGTAAAAAATTCATGGGAGAACTTTACGAGCACAGGTACCTACTTTAAAACTGTACTGTGCTGTAGTGTCACCTTTTCGAACTCGCCTTGAGTTTTCAAAAGCTTTAAACTTCGAATAGAAAAGCTTTTACCACTGTATTATCTTCCCTATTTATTCTTTACGTAGTACAAAATGAACTCACTTCCGCTGTATGGTCGCTTTATATATATTTTAAAATACGTACTCAACGGTTTTCAATGCAGTTTTCAGCAATAGATACAGTCATTCAAGAAGTTTATATTTACGAGAAAGATCTGATTAATTTCTGTGGAATTGTGTATCTTAAAAAGATCGATAAAAAAGTCAGCGATTTATCTCCTAAAGATAACCCACAGTAACCAATTTTATCTTGTACATAGGTATTATTTACCAAGCTGTAAAAGTATAAAACCAAGTTGAAAATACAATACACTAAAGTACCTACTATGCCTTATCTAATTAAAAAACATACGTTGTACATTTCATGTAAATCGAAACTGCCCTTAACAGCATTTCATTAAAATGGATATCTTACAAGATATCGGAGATTTAAATGGCTGCAACATAGCGGGCCAGTACGTCTTGTCCCAGTTGGCAACGGGAGCTGAGTGTACCTATAAGTACGCATCGATTTTCGCGCCTCTCCCTATACCATTGTATAATTCGTAGCGTTCGCTTCCCAAGACATAATCCCAAAAACCCGAAATTCCCAAAGTATAATCCCCGCAGCCGCGAAATTCCCAAGCCAATATCTCAACACAAATATGTTCGAGTAGTGAACCATGCGATAAAATCGCGAGCTATATCTCGCTCGCATTATTCACTAATTGATTATTATTTGTTTTGGCGATATTTGTTTTAATTTATATTGCATGAAATGGAATCCAAAGAGTAAATATAGAATTCTTATTGGTGTTTGAAATATTTTTTAAAATTAAAATACATTTTCAAAATTAGTAATTAGTACTCTGGTAGTGAATTAAAAGAGTTTATGTCGATATAAATGAAAATCGTGTTATCTTGCCCAGTGTGTTAAGCTTTGTTCAGCTTTTCATTCGTCCGGGTCTCACTATTCCACTTAAAATAATAAACTGTTAAATTTAAAAAATCATAGAAGCTTATGTTTTTTTGGCAAAAATTGTTTATTTCTATATTTAAAAAAAAATCGATAAAGTTTTGCGAAGAATATATTTTTTAAAAAGAAGCTTAAGTCGGGACATAAGCTATTGTGACCACACGGAAATCGAAAGAAATAAGACGCTTATGTCAACATAAGCCATTTTTAACTTATGTTAAATTGAATAATGCATGTTCTTAAATTGACCTAAGTCATTTAAATAAAGTGCACGACTGGGTCGCACGAACTTGCTCTAATGTTTTAAAATGGTCTTGGGGCTTGAGATTTTCGGAAAAAAGCATTGCAAAAATAATATGAAATTTTATTAATCACTTAAAAATCAATAGTTAAAACGTTTATTGGAGAAAATGAAGTAAGCCATCAGATTTCTTTTGGTTTTCTAAATTTTAAGGAATTTTTCTTACAATATCGTTGGACCAGTTTTTTTTCAAAAAACGATTTTTTTTTTAAATTTTTTTCGAAAATATATTCCAATTTTTACTTGCGATTATAGGTACTATAAGGCAAGTTATGCATTCGTAAAAAAAAAAATTTTTTTGACAATCAATCATAACATTACGATGATAGAGAAGCCTAAAAAAGTGGGTCCGACAATTCTGTCTGTCTGTCTGTCTGTCTGTCTGTCCGTATGTCTGTCTGTATAGTTACCTACAGCCTAAACGGCTGGACCGATTTGCTTCAAACTTGGTACATAGTATTATTATGACGTCCTACAGAGGGGTTTTTGGAATTAGCATTCTAGCTCCAAAACTAACGGTACCTGCCATACGATTTTTTTGTGAAAAATAATTTTGTCTCAAAAACGGCTCCTACGATTTTGATAAAACTTTCTGAATTGTGTTTTCTGTGCAAACTTTATGTTTTGGTTGGAATAGATTTTTCAGGAAAAGTCTTATAACGGTACCTCCCATAGGACCGGTTTTTTTAAATCCGATTTTCTCGTAAGACACTTCACGGATTTCAATTAATTTTTAATGTAGAAGCCCTCTTATAAAAGAAATAATATAATTTCGAAAATTTTGTAAAAAAAAGTTTTTTTGAGTTTTTTAAAAAAGTTTCAAATTTTTTTTTAATTTTAGTTTTTTCCAAAAACGGTTTAATTTATGTTTTTTTAATTTTATTTTTCTGATAAAAACTACAAACTGCTAGAAGTTGGCATACTCAAAAAAAAATTTTCATATATTTTCGAAAAGTTTTTCAAAAAAAACTATTTTTTGAAAAAACTGGTCCAACGATTTTGCAAAAAAATTTCGTAAAAATTCAAAAACGTAAAAGAAACATGATGGCTTACTTCATTTTCTCCAAAAAACGTTTTAGGTAATGATTTTTAAGTGATTTATAAAATTTCATATGATTTTTTCAACGCTTTTTTCCCAAAATCTCAAGCACCCAAGCCCATTTTAACACATTAGAGCAAGTTCGTACGACCCAGTCGTGCACTTTATTTTTGAGTATGACAACCTCTAGCACTTTGGGGTTTTTATCAGAAAAATAAAATTAAAAAAAAAAAATTAAACCGTTTTTTGAAAAAACAAAAATTTAAAAAAAATTTTGAAACTTTTTTAAAAGACACTAAAAAAAACTTTTTTTGAAAAATTTAAGAATTTATATTATTTCTTTTATAAAAGGGCATCTAGTTATATTAAAAATTTCATCGACATTCGTCAAGTGGCTTACAAGAAAACCGGATTTTAAAAAACCGGTCCTATGGGAGGTAACGTTATAAGATTTTTCCTCAAAAATCTATTCCAACCAAAAACATTAAGTTTGCACAAAGAACACTATTCAAAAAGTTTCATCAAAATCGTAGGAGCCGTTTTCGAGAAAAATCAATTTTTCACTTAATACGATTTTTGGCAGGTACGGTTAGTTTTGAAGCTAGAATGCTAATTCCAAAAACCCCTCTTTAGGACGATATAATAATACTATATGTACCAAGTTTAAAGCAAATCGGTCCAGCCGTTTATTCTGTAGGTGCCGATACATACGGACGGTCAGACAGACAGACAGAATTGTGAGACCCACTTTTTAGGCATCTCTATCATCGTAATGTTATGTTTGATTGTCCAAAAAAAAATTTTTTTTTACGAATGCATAACTTGCCTTATAGTATCTATAATCCCAAGTAAAAATGCATGTTGAACCAAATTCAAATTTTACATGACAGCTTAAGATACATAAGCTGTTTTACTAATTAAATTTGCGAGAAAGTTGTAACCTAAAGCCGACATAAGCTATCTTTTTCAAATGTAACTGTAGTCATAAACGTGAGTTAAGTGAACAAAAAATAAATTCAGTTGTAAAACGTGACTTGATTATCAAACGAAAGAACAAAAGAAAGAATTTTTCGATTTCGGCCATTCAAATTTTGAGGTCGAAGAGGTTCCTACAATAAATTAAATTGAAGGTGGTACAAAGTTAACCAGTGTGATAATGGCAAACTGTTGGGTGCGAATAGACACTGCGTCGATTTGCGATTTTGATTTTCTACACATTTTTTAGATGCATAAAAAAGAAACGAGTGTTGAAATTTTTTTTAAAGTCCGGATTGTGTTGAATGACGCCAAAATGCCTCTAACAATTTTGATGAAATTATTCTTTGGCTTAAAAAATTGTATTTGACATGGAAAAACAAATGCAAAGGCTTAATTTATAACTCAGCCATTTTATTTCTCAGCTAAAATAAAGACAATATGAAATTCAGCTATTATGGTAAAGCTGTTACATGAAGAACACCAGGAACGTCGATTTTAATTTGTGCTAATCCTAGGTCCTGAAATAATAATATTAGAATAGTGTTTTTTTTTTTTTTAATTTTTATGTTTCCACTAAGTCTTACCACTAACTGAACGAGGATTGTTACGGCGACTAATAATGCAAAATTCGACTTCTGGAACATTTTGACTTGACAAGTTAACTGACTTGAAGATCTCAGAAATGTGTGGCTTAAATATACTAACATTTTGTGTCGTACGTTATTTAAAGCGTTTAAAATAAAAAAAAAAATTACAGCGGTTAATCCCAATTATTTGCAGTTAAGATAAAATATTTTTATTTAATTAGCACTAATCAATATAAGATTAGATAAGAAATATAAGCTTAATATTTTAAAATTTGTCAGCACCAGCACACTTACCTACCAACTTAACTTGATTTAAAGTGTCCAAGCATCATGCATCACGTTATTTTAATGAGATCAATTAAATTTAAAATTCCTGGCTAAATAAATAACTGGCTGACCCTCCCGGCGTTGGTCTGGTATACCAGAAATGATTTCTGTTAAGGTAAAAATCACCGACTTCCTGTTCGGCTTTAACACTTTTTTGGTCTTTATGAATGAATTAAATTGGGGAAAAGCGCAATGCGACCTTAAAGATCTATTGTGCCCCTTGGTCTTTAAGTATTTAACTTAATTTTTAGTTCTCCTCTATGAAATCACAGACAACTTTGTAATAACTGGATATGCTGCAGGAAGAGGAGACGCTATAGTGAGATGTTAATCGCTAAGGAAATTGTGGAAATATTAAAAGCAAACGATTGAGCTCAGATATATACTTAATTGAAATCGTCGTTATTTCCAAATTTTGTTTTAATTAAAGAAAAAGCTTAGCAGTGATTTATTAAAATTCATTTCATGTTATTTTTTAGCCGATTTCAACATCATTAAACTATTTTTCTAAAATCATTCCATGTATAATGAATGTGAATTTGAACTGCTGATCCTAGGTCCTAAAATTATAAATAATACGGGCAAGTGCGAGTCGGACTCGAGCACGAAGGGTTCCGTACCATTATCTATAAAAACGGCCACAAAATCACGTTTGTTGTATGGGAGCCCCCTTAAATATTAATTTTACTCAATTCTGAAATTTCTCATTGTAACAGGCGATCAGGATTAGCAGAAGACAACGACCTGATAGTTTGTTTAGGAATGATCTTTTTTGTGTGAGTGAAGGAAAAGTAGCAAATCAGCGAAAAGAAGAACAAACAGAGACAGCTATGTATGTAAATTCAAGAATTCCAAAAATCCCTAAAGAAGAAAAGAGCCAACAATATAGACTCCTTGTTCTTTGTTTGACATTCGTTTTGTTTTCTATTTTGTTTTGAATAGAAGAAAACTGAGCTTTAAAAGCATACATAGGTTGGCTCTTTTCTTCTAAAAGAATTTCTGGAATTTACATGTAGGTAAAGCGGTGCCGTGAAATAACGCCGAATGCAATAACGCCGAATTTCAAAATTCGGCGTTATTGCACTTTGCGAAAGTGAAATAACGCCGAATTATGACGTTCGGCCTTATTTCACTATAAGAAAGTGAAATAACGCCGAATTCCAATTGAGAAATAAAGCCGAATGGTAAGAAAATAAAACAAAGCAAATATGTTCTTCCCAAAAGTTCGTTTTAATGAAAAAATAAATAATTTTTAATAATTCTTTTTTGTTGAAAAATACATACTTAATAAACATAACATAAACATTTCGATATTTAAAATTTTAATTATTAAGTTTACGAAATGTATACTTCATTATATTTTTAAAACCTAGTGCTGTTAAGAGAAGTCTTTTGAAGTAAAAGTTTCAGTATTTATTGAACTTAAAATGTATATGTAGACACCTAGGTTCTATATCTATATCAAGCTAAATAAAATGTCAACTTTTATTCAAAACCGTTGATATAAGTGCAACATATAAAATCCAAGCTTTGCAGAATTTGAGAGAAAAATTTTTCAGATCCAAGTTTTTTGAGAAATTCATCAAATAAAAATAAAAAATCGCGCGATTTTATTTAGTTTTTAGTATTTGTTGCTATAGCGAACACAATAATACATCATCTGTCGAAATTTCAACTGTCTAACTATCACGGTGCATGAGATACAGCCTCGTGACGGACGGCCAGACGGACAGCGAAGTCTCAGTTAGGGTTCCGTTTACACCCTTTGGGTACGGAACCCTTAAAACAATATGAGAAATTCGTACTCAAACAAAAAGGATCACCCCTTACCTCCAAGAGAGCCAGGATTGTAACAACTACGAATTGTAGGATCGACTTTTGATTCATTTTGACTAGACTTGGATATTTTTCTTAAATTTAGGATTTAAAAACGAAAATTGTATGTCGCGGGTTATTTTGAAAAATCACAGTAGTAAATCCTACTTATTCGCAGTTAAGTGAAATTTTGATAAGAAATATAGAACTTTGTTTTTAAATGACAATCGCACACTTATCCAAGGTTAAAACGTGTACAGGCAGCACGCCCCCAATTATTTTTGTTTGCTTATTTTTTAATTAGATCTAAATGTTGAATAATGAGTGAAAAAGACTGTTATTTAATACAAAAAATTTAAGTCCCCTTTATTTTGTTATCAATTTTTTAAAGGCTTATATTACATGACTTTAGAAATTTAATTTCTTAATCTATAGTTAAAATGTTCAATTAATACTGACACTGAATCGTTTTATTTTGTTAAGTGAACTATATTTTTAATAGTTCATTCCAACGCAAGCCATTTTCAACTATTTAAATACCGAGCTGAATGTATTGATCAATCAATTGAGTCTAGCACACCAGAGCATATTAATCAATATGGATAAGGTGTCAATCGTTGTAGTCCTTGCGTCAGCAATCATACTTTTTTTGGTAAGATTTTAAATCGAAAATATAAAAACATGTTTGTTTTTGACAAATAAACGAACTTAATCATTAATTTTCCTTAGAATTTTGCATCAGCAGTTAGGATTGTTGTCCCTAAGGTTGTTGAAGTTGGTCTTTTGGAACCAGAGCCAAAATAATAATGTAAATTCCAAATGGCGTTTCAAATAAATGAATAAAAAATATGGTTTTTGATTTATTTGTATGAAACCTATACGGATGTGAAATTTAAGACATCCTCTAATGCGGAAAGCTCACCTTCGCAGGTGAGGATTTAATTATTGTGTACCGTTTTTTACGCTAAAAGTAAGTATTATTAAGAAAGATTTAAATGTTTAATAATCTTTAGTAGTTAAGCATCAGGGCCCGATCCAGCTTTTCCACCGCCCGCCCTGGGCAAACATTTAATTTGCCACCCTTTGCAATGAAAAACTATAGATAAGTTATAAAATTGTTTTTGAAAAGATTGTTCAATTTTTGACCGACAGATAACGTGTTGCTACAATGTTTGCAATAAAATATGCAGTTTTTGTTACATTTTTTGCCATCACAGCGCCACATGTTTGGTGCCTCACATCTCAAACATTTTCTTCAGCATTTCTTGATTCACCCGGCGCTCATAAATACATAGATGCTATTTTTTTTGCATTTATTTGAAAAATGGTTGGAGCCAAAAGTTGGAAGAAAACGGTAACAGTAAACGGTAACGGTTTATTCCACACCATTCTTTCTTTCTTTTGATATTCATGTCCTACTTTGGCTCCACCCATTTTCATATTATATTCGCAAAAATAAATGGCTTGCTGCTTTTACTGAACGCCTGGTGATCCAAAAAATTTGCATATGCTTTTTGTTAGCAATTTAAAGGTTTGCCTTGTGAGGTTAGGAAGAAGAAAACACCTTAGGTAGTGATAGACATTGTAGCAGAGACATATTTACCGCCAAAAGTTTTATAAATAAGAAGTGTGTGATGAAGACGATCACAAAAAGGAACAAAAAGTTACAGTTTTGAAGAGTTCACCTTTCTATTGGCTAGAGTCAGTGGCGGCCATTTTTGCGCCGGGCTTGAGTCAGGTGGTATTTTTTATACCCTATTCCATAGAATGGGTATATTGTATTTGGTGTGGAGTTTGTAACATAGAGAAATAATACCGTTAGGTATAGAAAAGTATATATATTCTGACTCAGAATCAAAAGCCTAGTCGATTTAGCCATGTCCGTCCGTCCGTCCGTCCGTCCGTCCGTCCGTCCGTCCGTCCGTATGTATACTCTCTAGAGGTCGCAATTTTTGAGCTAGAAAGCTGAAATTTGGTACATATAATCTTTGGTTCAAGAGTAAGGCTAAGTTCTTGAACCAGTAAAATCCGCCCACAAACACGCCCACAATCGCCATTTTTGTTGAACAACCTCAATTTGGTAAAATTAAATTATGTTTTTTTACAGTTACGATAGAAGCATAACGCTAAAATTTTGCACACGCAAGCTTTAGGTAAACCTTCTTCCAATTATATAAAAATATTTCAGTTTGGGCGTGGCGGACGCCCATTTTTCATACAAAACCATCAATATTGTTTTTATAAAATAACAAATGTTATATTAAAGAGAAAAACATTAAATTTTGTTAGCATTACTTGCACATAAACATCTTGTGTATGAAATCAATGAATTTGATTTTGGGCGTGGCTGACGCCCACTTTTCAATAGAAACTATTAAAAAATTGTTTTTGTAAATAAACGGTATTTATAATGAATCTGCAAGCCAAAATTTTGCGTCTCTTAGTAGAAACTAAATGGTTTGTGTATGAAAAGAAAGTTTTGAATTTTGGGCGTGGCTTTCGCCCACTTTTCATGAAAGAACGAAAAACGTAGTTTTAAAAATTTAAGGTACTACCAATATTCAATTTAAACCTTTTTCCCTTCCGTTCGTTTTATGAAAAATATATCTCTTCATTTTCTTGTGTAAATATTTTCAATACGCCCACTTTTGAAGGCGTGATTTCGATAAAATACCCTTTTTCATGTAAGATTGTTTAAAAACTACTCGATTCAGCTGTAGTTTTACACATATGCCTAAATACTGATCAAAGCTCAGTTAGTGCTTCAAATTTTTAAGACACGCCCACTTTTAAGGGGCGTTTCCGTCAAAATTTGTATAAGGCTTTAATTTTTTAACGTTTTTTAACTATCGGTCGCAGTTTTGAAGTAAAAAGATAAACACTTAGATTTATATTCCTTGGTTACGTAGCAGAGTGTGGTCCATGAATTGTTAAAAACACCCATAACCGCTATTTCCATTCAAAATCTAATTTTTAAAAATTTAAGTTTTGCAGACGCATACACATATAAAAATATAGGGAATAGGGTATCCAACAGTTCGTTCCAAACGTACTGTAGCTCTCGCTTATGTTTATAATATGTAACAGGGTGACTGTGCTTTTTGTTTTGAATATTTTTTGTTGTTGTTCATAAAGAGAAAAAATAAAAAGTGCTTGTGCTGTTTTTTTTTTCTATCTTGATAATTTCTTTTATTTTCCAGAATTAAAGTACTTTAAATTAATCATTTATTTAATTATTACTTTATTGGATTGTTCACTTAATTATTTTTTTATACTTCGACCATTTTGTATTTTGTTGTGGAATAACTTCTTCGCTTTTAATGTGATTTAAATAAAATGAAAACGTAGTTTATTTCGACTGATTTTCTTTTTCTGATTTATGTATTTATATATAAATATTAAAACATTATCTTTTATCTTAAATGTAGTCTTTGAAATGCATAATAAAATTTCAAATGCAAATATTTTGTTGGCTGTTTTATTATTTTTTTTTTTTGCTTAAAGCCACTTCAGGAATAATGTTACATCATTTAATCTTGGGTCCCGTTCTGCTCGGATCGCAGAATTTTCATCGTTTCTACTCAAGCACTAAATTCAGGCGCTGTTGAAGCTTCGTAGCGTCTGCCATAGGCTTCAGAAAATTCATTGAAGTGGTAGGTTTATATGGCTTGTGCTGTACAACAGGAAACGCCTGGAATTAGAAAATTGAAAATTTCTGCAGAATTATGACACCAACACAGAAATTGGTAGATTTCTTCTAAGAAAAATCGAAATTATTCTTTTTAGTCCTTAAAATTCTAAAATTTTACCGCCCTTGAAATTTGACGCATCGGGCAAATGCCCGGCAAGATTTTTAAAACTTGAAATTCCCATTAAGTTCAGGTTAAAAAAAATCGTTAAACTTCCATTTTAGTTTAACATTTCGCTAAATCAATCAAACAGTTCTCCTATGTGTCAAATTTTAAAAGTCTATCTTCACAAACAACACTCTTCTGCAACGAAAAGCATGCGCACTTGTTCAACAATCCATAAATTTCATCGGAATCCAGAACACAGTCCATATAGGACTAAAATAACTCAACATAAAAAGGTTCAAACAATTTATTCCTTGATTCAATAGTGGTCAGTCCGTTTCCACATCTTGACAGTTAATAATAGTGCCGAATCATAAAGACACACCGTGTATATATACAAAAAAAAAAATAACCAAAAATTTGTTTTTGTTAACATCATAAAAGATACAAGATACCCCCCAGTGTTTTAAAAAATTAATATAGTAATAATTGTTGGGTCCAATAAAATCCCTACGAACAATAAAACATCCAGTGTTCATTTTTAAATCACACTCAAAATAACTTTCATCCTTAGCCGATAAAAAAAATTAAGGTAAAAATTTAACATTGAACAACAAAAAAAAACTAATAATTTATATGTGTGAAAGACTGTACAAGGACATTGTACAAATTTCTGACTTTGTTCTTTAAAATAAAAAAAATGGCTTGAAAAATGTTGTGTTATAGTATCAAAAAATAATTACTTCAAACACTCGAAAATGTCCTCTCCTATCATCATCATTTGGGACAAAAAGCAGGCAGTTCTTTTATCGATTTTGAATGTTTTTGTGTGTGTGTGAGTGTGTGTTGTATTTGGTTCGTCATCGTCATTATATTCCTATGTCATGCACACGCACACTTGCCTCTACCACCACCATGAACCACAAACCCCCCTTTTTCAGGTGGTTAAAGGAAAGTCAACAAAGGCAGGGAGTCCTGCGGAACGCGAGTCCTTTTTAGCAAAAGAATATTTTTCATTCTTAAAAAAAGAAAAATGTGAATATCAAAGAAAACGTAGGTAAAAAAAAAAATAGAAAAACAAACGTGTGTTTTTACTTTTGAAAAAAACTAAACTAAACTTTGTAAGGACTCGCTTCTTTGAGGAGTCATTCAGTGAATGCGTCAGGACAATCGACACCGCGCTCTGAAGAATGCATTAGTTTGTGGGCTGGCAATGTATGTTCTTCTTCGGTTCTTTATAGTATTGCTGTACAAATATATATAGGTTCATATGTAGTATACAGCTGAGCGGTATAGAAAAAAGGACCTTCGGATAAAGTTTTATGAGATTTTCTTTCATTTTTTTATTGACATCTGAAAATTAAATCTACGAGTATTTTGTTTGTCCGCCCACAATGAGATATTTTTAAATTTTTAGAAAAAGGAAGATAGATTATTTTCCCATTCCTTCTGCTGCTTCCAACGAAGAGTGTGAGATGGACAAAGGACGTCACTAAATTGAGTTAGGTGGTGCTCATTGTTATATATTTTTTTTTCCGTAAAATTCATCCGTAGGAAGTACATCAGTATTTTATGGTGTTTTTTTTTTTTTCTTCTTTATGAAACAATAGAAAAGCTATTAATTTCATTTCAAATACTTTAAACTTGGAACGGGAAGGAAGAAAAGGAAAACTAATGAAAAAGCTATTGTATCTTCATATATATATATATATCTGTTGGATATACTGATGTTGGTGGAAAATCAATCATCATTATTTTAGCACACATTGCAGGTCATTTGTCTTGAATGATTGATGTAAAATATTTTGTAAATATAATAAACTATAAAAGTTGCAGGGAAACTGTTCTTCCGTTTTAAGTTGAAAAGTTATATAGAGTGGGCTTAGTCGTTAGTCCTTGTTTATTTCGAAAGCTTTCATAAATTTAGTAATATAAATTGAAATTAGAGCAAGTATTTCGGATTACGGTGAATTGTGAGGTAGGTCCAGGTTGGGATGATGGTATAGCTCGAAAAGCCGGAGGAGGAAGCTCTTTGCTATGGGTTATGACGTTCAAACTTTATAAGTTACATCACTATAAGGGTTTATAAAGTGGGAAGGTTTATAGAAATTCAAAATGATGCAATTAAAAATTTAGGGATGGTTGATTCTGTGAAAATTCATACCTATCTTATATATTTATTCCAATAAAAAACGTACTTGGCCAGGATAGGAGTTTTTGCATTTGAAATACTCAACTTGAAATATCCTTTATTTGGCTCACTATAAAATTAATCCAAATGTATGACTGACTTCTTTGAAAAAAATAAAAAAAAAAACGTCGATTCCGGAGACAATTTGAAGTTGAAAAGAGATACCGATGACCATTGGCAGTAAATTTCGGGAGTGTATGCGATCGGGAGAAGGAATTCAGCTGAGAAAGCATCTTTATTTTTAGCTTTGTTCTTTAATCATTACCCACGATCGATCCAGATTTTCTTGACAACTCCAAGAGTTTTTTTCGGTTTAAAAATCAATTGTTACAACTTTCAACAGCTGATTTGTTACCTCAACCCATAGCAAGAAAATACCTAGATCGACTTTAAAGTGATTTCAGGCCGTAATTTCAAAAAAACAGAGAATTTTTTGGTAGGGCGAGTTGAGATGTTTCAAAGAAAAAATGATTTGATGCGTCCCCAGGATGACTTCAGGGCTACACGAACAGAGCAACGGATGTTTAAGAAAGAGTTTATGTGCTGAAAAGTTTGCCAAAATTATTCTCAAGTGCGGATTGATGAGTATTTCTGGCGATGAAATCATAACGATGGAATAATTTTGAATTTCTCTTGGAGCATCCCATAACTTACATTTATAAATTCGAATGCAAATTTGTTGTTACTTGTTTTGTAACGCTTTTATGCACGACCTACTCAGCCGATCATCATGAAATTTTGTACATACGTAGACAGAGATACAGAAAAGCGATTAGGTACTGGGGAAAAATGTCTCGCACCCGTCTATTGAAGCAAATAAGAAACAGAGTTAAAGGCAAAATGTAGCCTTGAGGCATACCACTTCTCAATTTGGGAATTTAAAAACCGTCCAACACGACAATTGTACGATCCAATCCAATGAAGCAGGATGTTGTCTATTCTAAAGACAAGCTTTTTTGAAAAGAGAGCACACTACACAAAACTATGAATGCGTATACTATATTTTTGAAATAGTTGTATGAAATATAAAAATTTTATAGAGCCATTTTCGAAAAATTGAGTTGCAATTATACCGTCCATGTCTATACACGACAAGGACATTTTGTTCTCAAAATCGTTTTATAGCGAAGTAGCGATGCGTTGTAAACACAAAAAAAAACAGTTCTTAATTTCGCTTAATGCCTTAATGAAATGCCCCGTGGCATGTATGTTTAGGCAGGGCCCGACACAGTTTTTCCGTCGCCTTGGGCAAACATTTAATTTGCGACCCTTTGCAATAAAAAAATATAGATAAGTTATAAAATTGTTTTTGCAAAGATTGTTCGATTTTTGACCGACAGATAATGTGTCGCTACAATGTTTGAAATACAATATGCGGTTTTGGTTACATTTTTCGCCACCACAGCGCCACATGTTTGGTGCCTCACATCTTAAACATTTTCTTCGATATTTGTTGATTTACCAGGCGCTCATATATACAAGGAGGCTATTTTTTGCATTTATTTGGACAAAGTGGGTGGAGCCAAAAGCTTTAAGAAAACGTTAACAGTAAACGGTACCGGTTTAATTCACACCATTCTTTCTTTCTTTTGATATTCATGTCCTACTTTGGTTCCACACATTTTAAAATTATTGGCAAAAATAAAAGGCTTCCTGCTTTTTCTGAGCGCCTGGTGACCCAATCAGTTTTCATATGCTTTTTACGCACAATCAAAAGGTACATTGTGAGGTTAGGAAGAAGAAACACCTTAACCTTAAGCAGTGGCTTAGACATTGTAGACGCGTATTTGCCGCCAAAAGTTTTTTGTGATGTGTGTGATGAAGATCACAAAGAGGAACACAAAGTTACGGTTTCGAAGTTCACCTTTCTCTCTTGCTCATATAAATCTGATAAATAGAAGAAAGTAACAAAAAAGTGGCGACCATTTTTGCGCTGGGCTTGAGTCAGGTGATATTTGTATATGTTACAGGGTGACTGTACTTTGTTTTGAATATTTTTTGATATAAAGAAAAAAAATAAAAAGTGCTCGTGCTGTTTTTTTTTCTATCTTTATAATTTCTTTTATTTTCCAGAATTAAAGTACTTTAAAGTCAATATTTATTTAATTATAACTTTATTTTTTTGTTTACTTGATTCTATTTTGTAACGAGCTTTTTTCTGTGGCTGAGGTAAAGCTCGTCGGGTCCAGGGTTTAACTAAAGTAGCTCTAACTCCAGTTTTGAGGTTTAAGTATTCTTTATTTCTTTTCTTACAATATATTTACAAGTCAGGGTTGTTCTAATTCATTTAGTTGCTTACAACTATGTATCTTCAGTACATTTGATTCTTAATCTAGCTTAGAATACAATATCTGTTTTTACGGTAGCTTACAATAGTCTTAACATAATATTTCATATATATATATACTTTTAATACGTCTTACGGCTATGCTTACGTTTACGGATAATGAACCATGAGGTGGCAGGTTGACCAATAATGAACCATGAGGTGGCAGGTTGACCAATAATGAACCATGAGGCAGTGTTACCCTTTGGCGACTTTAGTCGCATTTTTGCGACCTTTTTTTTTTGCTGTGCGACTATGCGACGACCTTTGTAAAAATGCGACTTTTTCTTATGCCTAAACATTTACCATCAAACTTTCCAGTTTTCAATTTTTTCTATGTTCAGCTTCAGCTTTCGAACAAATCACAAATGACATTACGATGATGGAGAACTCGAAAAAAGTAAGTCTGGAAATTCCGTCTGTCTGTCTGTTTTCAAATTGATGTTTGGGATCTATTTAACATATTTTTAATTTTGGCTCTAGGCCCAGAAATAACGGCACCATCCAACGGTAAGGAGGAAATTTGATTTTCTCGAAAACAGCTCTAACGATTTTAATAAAACTTTCAGAATGCTATTTTTTACTTGCGATTATAGGTACTATAAGGCAAGTTATGCATTCGTAAAAAAAAAAAAAAAATTTTTGACAATCAAACATAACATTACGATGATAGAGAAGTCGAAAAAAGTGGGTCCGACAATTCTGTCTGTCTGTCTGTCTGTCTGTCTGTCTGTCCGTCTGTCTGTATCGGCACCTACAGCCTAAACGGCTGGACCGATTTGCTTTAAACTTGGTAGATAGTATTATTATGACGTCCTACAGAGGGGTTTTTGGAATTAGCATTCTAGCTTTAAAACTAACGGTACCCGCCATACGATTTTTAGTGAAAATTGATTTTTTCTCGAAAACGGCTCCTACGATTTTGTTAAAACTTTCTGAATAATGTTTTCTGTGCAAACTTAATGTTTTGGTTGGAATAGATTTTTTAGGAAAAGTCTTATAACGGTACCTCCCATAGGACCGATTTTTTGAAATCCGATTTTCTCGTAAGCCACTGGACGGATTTCGATGACATTTTTAATCTAGAAGCCTTATTATAAACGAAATAATAAAAATTCTTAAATTTTTCAAAAAAAAGTTTTTTTGAGTTTTTTAAAAAAGTTTTAAATTTTTTTTTTATTTTTTGTTTTTTCCAAAAACGGTTTAGTCCATTATTTTTTAATTTTATTTTTCTGATAAAAACTACATAGTGCTAGAAGTAAGCATACTCCAAAAAAATTAAGAATACATTTTCGAAAAGTTTTTCAAAAAAAACCGTTTTTTGAAAAAACTGGTCGAACGATTTTGAAAAAAATTTTTGTAAGAATTCAAAAACGTAAAAGAAACCTGATAGCTTACTTCATTTTCTCCAAAAAACGTTTTAACTATTGATTTTTAAGTGATTAATACAATTTCATATGATTTTTTCAATGCTTTTTTCCGAAAATCTCAAGCCCCAAGACCATTTTAACACATTAGAGCAAGTTCGTACGACCCAGTCGTGCACTTTATTTAGTATAGTTTATCTTTTCTTTTAGTAAAACAGATTTTTCGAAATTTGTCTCGTAACGATACCTCTCACAGAACCGTTATTTTTAAACTAGGTTTTTTGTCGTAAACTATTCTTCCGATTTCAATAAAAATTTTAATGCAGGAAGCCATTAATAATTAAATTTATATTGCATTTCAAAAACTTATTTTTTCAATTGTCGTCATTTTTTATTTTGAAATTGCGACTTTTTGTTCGAAAATGAGACTTTTTTCAAAAAATTGTAATTTGCGACTTTTTTTTGTAAAAGCGACTTTTTCTGCGACTTTTTGAAAAATCCCAGAAACCCTGCCATGAGGTGGCAGGTTTACCAATAATGAACCATGAGGTGGCAGGTTTACCAATAAAGAACCATGAGTTGGCAGGTTGACCAAGAATGAACCATGAGATGGCAGGTTTACCAATTATGAACCATGAGATGGCAGGTTTACCAATAAAGAACCATGAGTTGGCAGGTTGACCAATAATGAACCATGAGATGGCAGGTTTACCAATAATAAACCATGAGGTGGCAGGTTTACCAATAAAGAACCATGAGTTGGCAGGTTGACCAATAATGAACCATGAGATGGCAGGTTTACCAATTATGAACCATGAGATGGCAGGTTTACCAATAATTGATCCGAAACCACTCAACTTAGTATGAGCGTCAGACCTTAAAATTGTTGGTGGAGGATCTGTATATATATAAGTATATATTACTCCAAAAGGTCAAAGCAAACAGAGTACACGAGATTGGTACTACCCACACTGCTGCTTTTCTCGATTTGTTTTGAATTTCATACTTCTACTTAGTACTTTTTCACCAAGAACGCAGTGTGAATTATAAAACGAATGATAAATTTGTATTGAAATTCATTGTTTACATCATTTCTATCCAATTCCTGTTTTGATGATTAATAGTTGTCATGGTAAAGTACACGTCAGTGCCGTCGGTGGAAAATCAGTGGTGCCGTGACTTTTTTTAAGGGGCTTATATAAGTTTCATTGACGGGTAGGGGTTTGTATGGGACTTTGCTGAAGGGTGTATATTTGATTGATTGGAAGTATGGGAGCGGTTATTTAAGGAGTCTGACGAGTCTGTGACGGATTTCTATAGGAATTCTAATTGCCATAGAAACGGTTCGTTACAATTTTTATGTTTACTTCGACCATTTTGTATTTTGTTGTGGAATTATTTCTTCATTTTTAATGTGATTTAAATAAAATAAAAACGTATAGTTTATTTCAACTAATTTCCTTTTAAAGATTTTAATTTTTAAACATTATCTTTTATCTAAAATGTAGTCTTTGAAATGCATAATAATAATAACATTTCAAATACAAATATTTTGTTCGTTGTTTTATTATTTTTTTTTTTTGGTTCAGGAATAATGTTACGTACACCATTTTTTAATCTTTTGCCCTGTTCTGCTCGTATCGCAAAATTTTCATCGTTTCTACTCCGGCACTAAATTAAGACGCTGTTGACTCTGCGTAGTGTCTGCCATAGGCTTCAGGAAATTCATTATGGTGGTAGTTTTATACGGCTTGTGCTGTACAACAGAAAACGCCTGGAATTAGAAAATTGAAAATTTCAAGACACATTTAACAAAGAGGGGATTTCGTAAATGAAATGGAATTTGGGAACTGCATAATTATGACACGAACACATTTAGAAATTGGTAGATTTCATCTACGAAAAATCGAAATTCTTTCTGAGATATATATATTTTCCCCCTTGATGTTGTTGAGGAAAGAAGTAAAATTATTTTGGAAAGCTATATTTTTAGTCCTTAATTTTAAAATGTTGCGCCGTTGACATTTGCCCCCCAGGGCAAATGCCCGGCATGTTTGGCATGCAGGGACCACACTGTTTTCAATATAAATTGTTTCTAGACATCTGGGCTTCATAAACTGCTCTTCATCAGGCTTCAATGGATTTTGATTGTTTTTGTACGACGTTTTATTTTTATTAACAAAAATGCGAAAAATAAGACAGTCATCATGTAGGAGGTGCAAAAATAGTTTGATATGAATTCAATAGTAAAGGGTCCTTTTAAACCATGAGAATCAACAAGAACCAAGTTTTTTGCTTTTTCAATTACTTGATTCGATATTCGAAGCATCGTCGTCATTTCTCGGGGTTTAGTAATTTTCCACTGTTGTGTCTGGGGAAAAAAAAATTGTGTGTGATTTCATGATTCAGCATCTTCTTTGCAGAGTAAATTATCTCAGATAAAGTGATGCAACACAAATTTTTCTGCCAACTTTGTTTCCAGGTGTTCGACTGGTCCAAGCAGATCCATAAAATAAAATTAAATCAAGAGACATGCAAATATAAACAACTGACTGTATTTTAAGTCTATTTCCGATTATGGGTGAAAAGCTTTAAGATACAAGATACATACAAAAATAAAACACCATCATTGAACCCGGTTCTAGATGCATAAGTAGGTTACACAGATTAAAATCAAATGAAACAGACGTATAATTATCTAGGAAACCAGATTTTATGGAAAAAGGAGGCCTTTGAACACTTTCAGGTTCTATAGTCTCTCAGCAGACAAAGAAATCGCAGCCCTTTCAAAATAGATCTCTGCCTTCTTCGCGTTGCACTGAAATACGCCGCGGATATCTAGGTCGCTGGAAATAGTTTATGTGAACATCTTCTTCATATAAGCTAGTTTAATTTGTTTTTTCAATAAAAAGGATATTTTTTTTTACAAAACTTAAGTCTACGTTATTAAACCGCACATAACCATCAATCTAATTCATTCAGCATTTTATTCAGAATAAAGAAGACAAAACATAAAAATAAAACTTAATAAAGAAATGAAATGATTGTAACCATATATCCTGATGGTGCTAGTTCCATCTATAATGTACGTATATAATTTTTTTTTATATCTAAAAAGACAAAGAATACTTTTAAGTGCCTGAAGTTTGTATTCATTTATTATATTTTTGTTGTTGTTGTGAGTTTCAGAAGTTCAACATCCAATGGAGATTATATTTTTGTTGTTCATAATAATCCCAGCAATGATTGCTGGATGCTAGAGGCATCATGGAAAAGTTTGCATATTTCATTAAGTTTTGTTTCTTCCTGTTTTATCCTCGTTTTAGGAGTTGAGTATTTTTTTTTTTGATATACTAAAAGAAAAACTTTGTTGTCTTGTTGTCTGCTCCAAAGTTCATAGTTCGGCAGATTTTTCCTAAGCACACAATGTCAAGTGTCACAAAATGCTATATACACACGGCAGCCAGATGCATATAACATGCAATTTTATAAATCGTGAATTGCATTCGTCCTCGACACAACTGCTCGTTGGCAAAAAAAAAAAAAAAAACAGGTGCAGGTGCATCCCACTTAACTGCACATATGGTTTATTGAAGCATTGCATGTTGACATTTCATTCTCTTTAGTGCCTAGTTTGCCCTCCTCCCACGTCCCATATCTTGTATAGTCTTCGTATAGTCGTAGATCCTGTAGGTATAGAAGCACTCATTTACAGACAGATGCACTCAGATTAAAAGAAGAAGAATATTCCGTTGAGGAATATCCTTGAGTGAACTGTAAATATCTACCACGCCTAGAGATGGTTGGTGTTGTATTTATTGTAACAGTCACCGTATACCAAAAGGCTCTAGGATGTTAATTAAAGTGCTGGGGACGACGTACAGACATGCATTAATTATCATATTTTCAAGTTTTAATATAAAATGCACGTTGGGAGTGTTCAAAAATGTTCACAGTTGATGGTTTACATGAAAAATAGACAATGAATTAGCATAGTGCGTTTTTGTTTTTGTTTTGCTGTGGCTGCAGTAATGGAACGACTTTTGTCTTCGGATGATTAAATAAAGTTCGCACGTATCTTTGTGGACAGGTACTATAGCTGTTAATATACAAATTGGTTTGCCCATAGTACTTTGAACTTAGAAAAAAGTGTAATTATGTAATTGGGTTCGTCCTCAGACTGTCATCTTTCTGTTTTCGTTCACAGAAGAAGCTGAATTGTCAAAAAAAAGTAAAGGTGCTCCTTTTTTTGAAGATTCATTACTATTTTTGGGCAGAATATTATATTTTTTCGTAAGCTTCTCGAAGATTTGAAACACTAGCATTGTCTGTTTTTTTTTTTAAGGGAAGGGTTTGATTCCTTTAAAAAAATAATCCATAAAGCCAGTCCTCTGAAACTTCCTTTGAAATATTTCAATTCTTTGGATGTGATATTATTTACTACTTTTTATAAAATATTCATAAGCTGACAGTGCGCTCCAACCTCAAATGTCAAATCTGCCTCTGCTTCTAAAAGTTTGTTCTTATGCATAGATTTTGTCACTTGCTCTTCTTCTATCCAAAATAAGTAGAGAGAGCAGAAAAACACAAAAGGACACTCAAGTTTTACTAGAGAAAAACTTCAGATGTCAAATTATTTCCACTTTCCATTAGTTTCACTCAAAGAAACACTCAATCTGAAAACCAATAGAACAAGAAAAATTGCTCTGCTAAATGGTAATATAGTGATTTTTTGCATGCATCATTTCCGCCATTTTTTCTAATGTCAAATCAGTTTTGGATTCAAAACTATGTATGTCACATTGTGTCCACACAATCAAAGCTTTCGGCAATATCGCATTCGAATAGACACTCCCCAGCGTATATTCTGTGGTGGACATTTGTGACACATTTTAATTTGTGCTACTTGAGTGGGTTCTGATTTCAAATCAAAAAACAAAGTTTTCTTCTCAGATTAGTCAGAAGTGTCATTTTTTCCATCGTCGCAAGCTGCAAGAATTACTTCCTCTGTATTGACCAAGAAGTTAATTTTTTTTCAAATGTCTATCAACTTTGACAGCCGAAATGTCAAACTTGTCTGAGATTCATTCTACGAATACTCAATTGTCTTGCCCGAGCTTTTTGAACGGGGTTGGACAAGACAATGCCAGCCAGTCGATATACTTAATGTATGTATATATCGATATTGTTCTCAGAGATAGCTCGGCAGGCTAGCTCGGAAGAAATTATATTGACAATTGTCTCGTCTTAGAAAAGTTGTTCACATGGAACAATGATTGTCTTGTCTCACTGTCTTGGCCTCTGCATTGTCCCATGTGACCCCGATAAACAGTTGGTTTTTGTTTACAGAAAATAAGGTTCAAAAGTTTTCTTGAAAATGCAAACCATGTGTTTGATGAACAGTTAAATAGAATTGTATCGTCTTATGCCCATGTGAACGCACTTTTACTGTCAGGTGAGGAATATGACGTTTGAAATGAGCGTGTTCACACTAAAATCTATAAAAAAAAAATGAAGATCGATTTCTAATTAAGTCAACTGTCAAGGCTAAGGTGATTATGTTGGCTATAAATATACTTCTTATGTTTCTATCAGCTGCCATAAACACCTTTCGGTCCTTTTAACCGTTCCGAAGCACTTTGTGGTAGTTTTTATGTTGGGTCGTTCTTAACATTTCCCAAGGTAGCTCGTGTGTGCAGAATAAATTATTGAAACAATAGGTCCACTTGAGGGACAGTGTTCTTATACAGTCTTAAAAACTTATTTCTATTCCTTCAACTTTATACGCAGCAACCCCACATGTACATAAGCGTTTACAAAGCGTGCGGTATTTTTATAGCAACAATTTACTTTCTATTCTCGTTCTCAACCCTTATACCTCAAAAGGTTTTTCTTTTTCAATGTACCCTTTCTTAAGTTGCGGCCTTACCCTACGAATTGAGAGGAAATCATTCACGCCATTGTTTTCCATCATTATTAAAAAAAAAGAAAAAAACATTATGCTTACATCACATTAAAGCTCTCCATCTCCATATATGTACTGTTATACTGTGGCTTTAACATGATGCTTGCCACAAAATCAATATAGAGAGATGGTAAAGTAGTTCGGTAAAACACGACGTTTTCATTATGCTGGCCTCAACTTAAACGCTCTACAACAGCCTTAAGTAGGCACACTGCTATTGACATTCGATGTGCCGCACTCAAAACCGACGTCGGATTCATTCATATGAATGGGTTATTGTGTTGTCAGCATTGTGTTGTTTTTTTTTATCCTCCGTTTTACTTGCACCACTCTGTATAGTTAAGCTTTTGTTCGATGTAAAAGGATAATAAAAGAGTTCACCAACGTCATTGTCGTCACAAAGTCGTCATAAATGCAACAGCAACTTTCTACAAGTGCTTATGATGTCCCAGATATGTATGCTGGCGATGGATGGCGGAGGTTATACCTGACCCCATGGCCATCTCACATTATCACTAGAGTTGATGAAAGGCCTCATTTGTCAGAGTCTATCTCTGTGTAATTGACTTTGAATTTTCGTCCTCATTTTAGATCATTAAATGTGTGTTATTTTGTTAATTTAATAACATACACCACACATACATACATATGTATGAGTATGTGTATGAATGTGTACAATATGAAAGAAAAAGAGATTCTAGATTATGTCGTTTGACATTGACAATAAATAGGGTGATGTCAGAATTAATTGCTTTTATATTGGCAGTCACGGCTCAAGTGTCAAACAATTTCAGACAGACCTTGAATATTTGTATAAATGAAATGTTGAATGAGACTATGGAAATTGTGGACGTGAATTGAAAAATTATTTTGCGTCGAGACTAAGTATTATGGTATTAAGGGTTATGGCAAGCAAGCTTTCCGGTAACGAATCATTTGCCGCATGATAGCAACCCAAATGTTGGTATTGTTAAATTGATATACACAGCAATAGAGGGTGTACCGATTGAAGGTATTGTAGTTTCATCAATCCAAAGATTGATTACTTTTATGTTTCAGCACGCCATAGTCTACAAATGGTTGGGTCAGACGAGCAGCTTATAAGATGGTGCGCATAATCTCATTTGATAAATTTCCAGTCGGCATATTTAAGAGTATTAAGCGCATTGTTTTAAATCTTTACCCATTATTTTATTCATGTCTTCGGCAGCACCACTTTTTTGACATTTTAAAAAGGCAAATAAAACCAAAGTTTTTTTGATAACATTTTTGTTTTAAAGAAAAACAATCTAATCTTTCTACAATCATAACCTTAAAAGTTTCTTCAAACCTTGTAATTATCGTCAAACATTTCACACATTTTCCTTCAAAAGAAATGAGTCCTTAATCAAACCATAATTAAACTAATTAAGCCTCACGATTCGAAAACGTGCAGCTGGCGGCAACTTTTCTATAAAAGGTGTTAAAAACGTAATGCCAGCGGGAAGAAAACTTAAAAGTTGCGCAGCAGAATTTAGACTTTCTAACAAAGGAGTATTCAAACCACTGGTTACAAATGGTTTGCTTAAAACGTATAGTTTGCGAACCGTATTGATTAACAGAATACAGTAGACGAAGCCACAAATCAAGGGAACACTTACGATTCCGAAGCGTAAAATGAGACCGGGACTCCAAAAGCCAAGTTTATGAAAGTGAAAATCGGAATTGCACCCTTTTTTAGATCGAAAAATGTATGTGCCTGGACATTTGTTATTGTTGACCGGAAAACTCTCTTTATGGTACCGATTGGATACAATCTTACTTAATCGAAGACACCCTCATCTGTTTCCCTTAGTCATGCAGGAGCCACCGACAGGGCCCGGTCCAGCTATTCCGCCGCTCTGGGCAAACATTAAATTTGCCGCACTTTGCAATGAAAAAATATAGCTAAGTTATAAAATTGCTTTTGCAAAGATTGTTCGATTTTTGACGGACTTTTGAAAAGTGGAGGCTATCTTTCTTTGATGGAGATGTATTATATTCACATCCATGTCTGATAATTCTTCTTAACGAGTTCTATATCAAATTACATAAGTGTACGTGTCATGCATGTATAGTAGGTACGTCTACATATTTGTAAATTTCTCGGAGCTACTGATAAGATTTAATAAACCTATTGACTTTCAAATTCATGAAAATCGGTTCAGTAGCTTAAAAGATCCTACACTAAAATATTTTTACTTGCTCAATAGGGCAAGTATTGGTTTCGTGCAGAAAAAAAAAATCGAGGTTTTAATCAAACATATGACATTACGATGATAGAGAAGCCCAAAAAAGTGGTTTTCGCCATACCGTCCGTCGGTCTGTCTGTGCGTCTGTGCGTCTGTGCGTATGTGCGGATGTGCGGATGTGCGGATGTGCGGATGTGCGGATGTGCGCTTTTTCACGTCATGCTACAGCCTAAACGGCTTGACGGATTTTCTTCAAACTTGATATATAGTAGTTTGAAGAAAAACGGTTGTCGAGGTTTTTTTTATTTCGTTTTAGCCCGGCTCAAACTGATACCTTTCAAGTAACGGTTTTTTTCAAATTGAATTTTCTCGAAAACGGCTCTAACGATTTTGATTAAACTCAAAATTTAGCTTAATTTAAGCATTTCTAACAAAACTGCGTTTTTCATTTTTGGCTCAAATAGTCCTAACGAAAATCAGGTTTTAACGGCTTTTTTTCAAATAGCCATAAGTTCACAACGGCTTGATTGAATCGACTCAAATTTCGTTTGACATAGTTTTTTATAGTTTTCTATACGATGGCTTTGTAAATTTTTCACTGAAGCCTTTCTAAACGGTGGCTTCCATACAACGAGCCGATATGTTTTAGCCAACATTTTTTGGTTTTTTCTTATTTGCTCGAAAACGGCTCTAACGATTTTGATTAAACTTTGTGTGTTATATTCTTTTAGTGTTTTTAAGAGAACTGCGTTTTCAGTTTTTGGCTAAAAATGCAAATAACGGAGATCTGCTCTTAACGGTTTTTTTTTCAGATGGCCATAAGTTGTCAACGGTTGCATCGAATTCACTCAAACTTTGTTTGGTATAGTTTTTTTTAGCTTCCTTTCAGATGGCATTGATTTTTTTTCATTTTCTTTTTTTTAAATGGAGGCTCCTATACAAAGAGCCATTAGATTTTGGCCAATTTTTTCGTTTTTTCTAATTTACTCAAAAAAGACTCCCCCGATTTTTATGAAACTCTGTATGTTACATATATAGATTACTTGAAAGAAAACTGCATTTTTAGTTTTTGGCTACACATGATAATAGCGAAAATTGGTAATATCAGTTTTATTAATTTGGCCATTAGCGGAAATTTATATCATTTATATCACCCAAAAGACGACATCTAAATTTGATATACTAAAGGTTACTAAACGTTAGCTCCCGTATATCGAGTTTTCCAGTTTTAGCCAATTTTTTTTAGTTTTTACCAAATTTTTCAAAAATTAGTTGTTCTTATTAATCGAAAAGTTTGTTTTCGTCTTACTATTGCACCCACAGAGCAAGTACGTGCGACCCAGTCGTGCATTTTATTTTTTTTAAGTTCGTTTTTATTTAATGTTTATTGAACCATCGACTTGCTTAACATAATGAGGCAGATGACGTGTTACTACAATGTTTGCAGTTTTGGTTACATTTGCTCGGTGCCTACTTCTTAAACATTTGTTGATTCACCAGGCGTTCATATATACAAGGAGGCTATTTTTTTGCATTTATTCGGACAAAGCTACAAGAAAACGTTAGCAGTAAACGGTAACGGTTTAATTCACACCATTCTTTCTTTCTTTTGCTATTCATGTGTCCTACTTTGGCTCCACCCATTTTCAAGTTATTGGCAAAAATAAAAGGCTTCCTGCTTTTTCTGAGCGCCTGGTGATCTAAACAGTTTTCATATGCTTTTTACTCGCAATCTAAAAACCTTGGCAGAAGAAAGAACACCTTGCAGTGGAAGACATTTTAGAGGCATATTTGCCGCCAAAAGTTATACACTTGACAGCAAATAAACCGGGCCACCCGCTGTTTAGCAATTCTGCATCGATTTTCTCAAAAAGTATACAACTTATAACTATCAAAGTTATACTTGCAGAAAGTTGTTTTTAATGTTGATTAAAAAATACTTTCCTTAGGTATAACTTTAATAGTTGTAAGTTTTATACTTTTTGAGAAAATCGAATCGGAAATCGGTTTATTTGCTGTCAAGTGTATAATATGTGAAGTGTGTGATGACGATCACAAAGAGGAACAACAAGTTACGGTTTCGAAGTTCACCTTACTCACTTGCTCATATTAATCTGATAAACAGAAGAAAGTAACAAAAAAGTGGCGACCATTTTTGCGCTGGGCTTGAGTCAGGTGATATTTGTATATGTTACAGGGTGACTGTACTTTGTTTTGAATATTTTTTGATATATGTAAAGAATAAAAAAAATAAAAAGTGCTCGTACTGTTTTTTTCTATCTTGATAATTTCTTTTGTTTTCCAGAATTAAAGTATACTTTAAATTAATCATTTATTTAATTATTACTTTATTGGATTGTTCACTTAATTATTTTTTATGTTTACTTTGACCATTTTGTATTTTGTTGTGGAATTATTTCTTCGCTTGTAATGTGATATAAATAAAATGAAAACGTAGTTTATTTTGACAGATTTCCTTTTTATGATTTTAATTTTTAAACATTATCTTTTATCTAAAATTCAATCTTTGAAAAGCATAATAACATTTCAAATACAAATATTTTGTTGGTTGTTTTATTATTTTTGTTTGCTTCAGGAATAATGTTACACCATTTAATCTTTTGCCCTGTTCCGCTCGTATCACAAAATGTTCATTGTTTCTACTCCAGCACTAAGCTCAGAGCTGTTGAAGCTGCGTTGCGTCTGCCATAGGCTTCAGAAAATTCATTGAGGTGGTAGGTTTATATGGCTTGTGCCGTACTACAGGAAACGCCTGGAATTAGAAAATTGAAAATTTCTGCATAATTATGACATCGACACATTCAGAAATTGGTAGATATCTTCCACGAAAAACTATGCCCAAGGCCTATTAGTATGCAGCCTAGAGAAAGGTATGATCAGAACTAAGAGGCGAAACTATATACCTGAAGCTCACTTAGAACAAGCAACAACAGAAAGGAGATCGGCGATTGTGGTGGTAAATTCAGCAAATTCACCAAGTTTAATGTGCCTAGTTCGAAAAATTGTCTTTCCCACCATCACATTTTTATCTTTCTAAAATCTTAAAACCTGATAAACTATTGATATCTTGTATACTTGGTTTAACAACATGAAAGCAAAACTGGTCCAATAGAAAAATTGGAAGACTTCCTGTCCCAACGTTTACACATACAGTTCCTTAAATAACTTTTCGAAGACAATGAGTAGATATATCATTTTATTCCAAAAATAAACGTTCAATAATATATATTGAGGTCCTTATAAGGATTAAATATGTTAAACAGTGTGTCAAATATTATTCCAAGAGCCATTAAAATCCTAACGAACCTCGTCTGTACACACACTGAGAGTAAATTGAAAGTAAATATTATGTTTTAACTTAATTCACAAAACCCCCAAAAGATATTTATTTTCGAATCGATATTTTGCCAAAAGGACGAACATTTAAATACCTACATATACCCGAGTATACCGGCATTAAATTAATTCCTATGTGTACTAGAGAACACATTATGCATGTGCTTTTGATGAAAGTACATACCTACACAGTGGTACTCACTCACTCGTCCTACCTTATTTTTCTATATCACAACTATCAAATCAAAGCTTTGAAAGCCAGTTCATGCGCACTCGGGCGCCTTTATAAATATAGTTTTGGGGGCATACAACATACCCCTTTCATTCCCAAAAGCAAAAAGGGCTGATTTCTGCACGTTTGTGTGTAGAAAAAAGCCTCCCGCGTTGCGCTCTCCCGCCTCATTTCAAGGATACGAACAAAATTCCGACGTTGATTTGAGAACTAGCAGCTCTCTTCCTGCTCCGAGCAGTACTTCTCAGGATATTTTGTTCCTTTAATATTCATTTCGACTATAATATTATACTCTCACGTCAGTCTGTCAAAACATAAAATTTCAGTTCAGTCTCAGCTCTTACCGGAATCTGTTCTCTAAACAGAAAATACAAAAAATTCAAACCCAAGAAACATTTGCTGCAAATGGTATACATAATTGAACACTAAAAAAGGACATTTTTGTCGACAAATTGAAAAAAACCCTGCACCTCGTTTAGTGGAGAGTGCATTCACATTCACATTTATTGGTTCAATTAAGGATCAGAGCATCCACGTCCGGTCGTGTTGGTCTTGGTCGTATTGAAAATTCATCCAGAAAAAAGAGGAGAGATTTTATTTCCCGAAAAAGGCTATAAAAGGACATGGCTGAATATCGAAACCCAGACGATTATTGGTTTTCCAATACAAATTGAGTGCACTTCTGGTGGAGATCCATGAAGTAGAAGAAGTGTTCGTTTGAGAACACCACCTCTCTGGACCTACATCCTTGCGTCTATATAACCTTTGCTAGAGAACGAAATGGATATCGGTGAGTTTTTTTTTTTTTTGTAATTTTCCGTGAAATCGGCTATAAAGTTTAAAATCCTTTTCTTGCTAACTGCGCCGCGGGATGAGAGAGTGAAAGTTATATCTTATTTCCGGGAATAGTAATTCGGATTATTATTGTTTTATCCTTTTTTGTGACACAGTTTTTTGTGAAAACGTATATCTCTATGTGAGAGTATGTGTGTGTGTTTGTGTGGAATGTTGCAACTCCTGCCGCTAAAGTCAGTTTTTATTTAAAATGTCCATTATGAATTGTTGCGCGACAAAAGAAACAAAAAATAACATTAAAAACAAATGCCATTGATTTTTCCCCAACACAATAGCAATGGAGCATCCGTTTCCTTTGTAACCATTTTTGCTGTTTCCTTAAAAAAAAGGAAACCATTTTTGGTTAGAGAGGCCGTTTTTTTGTTGGGCTGAGGATGAGGGTGCAACTGTGTGTAAAGTGCCGTGCCGAAAAAAAATGTCGTGTTTCATTATTTTGTGTTTCCTCTTATCGTCCTTGCTATGGGGCGCTGGCCCCGCAGTGTGGCGGCTCAACATGGATTATTTCTTTTTTTTCTTTTGGGCTTCCATCATATATATGTATGTTGGTTTCATATATATGACGAGCCTATACTTCCTTCCGATGTGGGTTGGGTTTATGGTTTGTTTTTGGAGGAAGGCCGGTTTGTTAGAGGCTTTAATAACAACCAGCTAAATGGTTTCTTGGGAATTATGAAATTTTGGTCTTTCTCTCTAAGGATGTTGGTAATTTTTTTGTTATCTAAAGTATAAAGAACAAATATTATGAAATATTTATAATGAAAATTTTGACATTCGCACGACACGAGATGCGGGAGTAGGAATTATTCTAGGGATGGGCAGTTGTTGGATAGATGAAGTAGTTTGGGAACGGATTAGGTTTTTAATAGATTTTTTTTTCTTCTAAAGGAAACAATTGATGCTCAGGTTTTATTATATTATCTCAATTTTGTTTGCTTTTTATTATTTTAATAAGCTTCGCCATGTTTTTAGTATTGAAATATTAAAGTTGAAAAGAGCGAGTCCTTATTTCCATGCGGTGTTTTATTCTTTTCATTTTATTTTTGCAAACGATGTTGAGATTGGTTTTCATCGCAGATTTCTTTATTCGAGCTTATTCTTGTGGAAACACTAAATGTAGAATAGCTGCTGATTTTGAAAAGTTAATCCAACAAATTCTACTATTCTTTTTACAATAACCATTGTGTTACGAATGGCAACACTGGCCATTCATGTCAGCACTGAAACCAGAGAATTCAGGAGAATTCAGCACATCAGCGTTTTTGGTTTTTCTTTTGACATGTAATTTATATAAGTTTAAGTCTAGTTTAGTCTTGTTTCGTCCATCAGGCGAACAAGTCATGTTTTTCAACCTTTTAAAACCGGAGATAATAAATGTGGGTTTTTTTAATTATATTTTTCCCACAATAAAATTCGTACCGTGTTTTATTTAATAAAGGGATCGAGACATTATGGTCCTTCGAGTCGCGATAAAATAAAAAAAAAAAAAAAAAAATCGGAGTGAAATTTAATTAGTGAAAAAACAGTGCATCAATGCCAGGAGGCAAAGGACAAGGTATAAGTGGATAGAAACTACGCATAGGGATATGCGCAGCTTATCCACATAATTAATTCTATATTTCACTAAATAAATAAATTTCGTTGGTGCCTTACAAACACCATTTTTCAGCTTTATGGTGCCTTACAACCACCATTTAATTTTTTTTGCGTTGCGTCTAATGGTGCCTTACAACCACCATTTAATTTTTTTTGCGTTGCGTCTAATGGTGCCTTACAACCACCATTTAATTTTTTTTGCGTTGCGTCTAATGGTGCCTTACAACCACCATTTAATTTTTTTTGCGTTGCGTCTAATGGTGCCTTATAAACACCATATATATTTTTTTTTTGAGTTTTGTACGTTTTATGGTGACGACCATATTTAATAGGGTTTTCCTTTATTCATTTAGGCTCCAAAAACGGAGCAAAGGGTAATTATTTAATTTCTTGTATTTCCGATTATAGGCAGGTAATAATAAACCGTAGGAACAACGACAGTGTGCTGAATTAACACACACAGCAAATAAAAACAGTTGTTAAAACTGTACAAATCATGCAGGAGCATGAACACAAATTTTCGGAGAAGAGTCATGTAGGAACATGCAAAATATGTGCTGAATAACACACATCTGTATGTTATTAAAGAATATTTCAGGAGAAATAGTTTTTCAACGGAGAAATTCAAATACATACATGCGCGCGCGGCCGACAGAGAGAGAAAAATAACATCATTCATAGAACCGGAATGTTCTAGAATCTGGAGTAAATTTGTGTATCTACCACAGGCAGACATAGAAAAAAAAAAAAAACAACAACCACCAAAGTCCAAGCTGCTGTTGATGTCGACTCCGTTGCACATTCTCAAAAGAGAAGAGAAAACAAAAGGAATGGAAAAATCAGACATCATGCATTTGCTTCAGTTCTGAATTAAATTTACTAGTGCGCGGTCGCAGTAAAAAAGTATAAAAAAAAAATCCCAAAAAAAAAAACACAAAACAAAGAAAAATGTCCAAAAAAGGTACATAAATATTTTAACAACAAATAATAATAATAATGTGTACTAAAAGCAATGTGTAAAGTGTGTGTGTGTGTGAAAAATAGAAATAATTTCCATAAATTCGTGCTAGGAAGCAGCGATAAATTTAAATAAAAAATTTGCTAGGAAGCAATTGAAATTTTATTTAAATAAATTCGTGCTAGGAAGCAGTGACAAATTTAAATAAAATTTGCTAGGAAGCAATTGAAATTTTGTTTAAATAAATTCGTGCTAGGAAGCAGCGACAAATTTAAATAAAAATTGCTAGGAAGCAATTGAAATTTTATTTAAATAAATTCGTGCTAGGAAGCAGCGACAAATTTAAATAAAATTGCTAGGAAGCAATTGAAATTTTATTTAAATAAATTCGTGCTAGGAAGCAGCGACAAATTTAAATAAAAATTGCTAGGAAGCAATTGAAATTTTATTTAAATAAATTCGTGCTAGGAAGCAGCGACAAATTTAAATAAAAATTGCTAGGAAGCAATTGAAATTTTATTTAAATAAATGTCTGCTAGGAAGCAAAGCCAATTTTTGCTAGGAAGCAGGGAAATGTTAAAGACTAAGATTTTAAAAGTAACTAGGAAGCTTGGACAAATCTTTAAAGTTTTTTTTTGTGTGTTAGGTAGGCAATGGTATGCGTCGTCGCAGTTATCTTAGAGTGAGCTGTCAATGGAATATGTATATGTTTTGGAATTAGGAGGATTATTTGTTTGAAACTAGGCTAGGAGGCAATTCGGAATTTATAGTTTTCCTTCTGAATGGATTCAGAGAAAACAGGAAAATTTAATAATGCTAGGAAGCAATTTGGAAATTTAATTTCTGTTCTGAATGGATTCAGAGAAAACAGGAAAATTTAATTATGCTAGGAAGCAATTTAGAAATTTAATTTCTGTACTGGAAGGATTCAGAGAAAAAAAGAGAAATTATCTTATGCTAGGAAGCAGGAATTTAAATCTTGTATTTAATTCAGGTAGGGAAATGGAAAATACTTGAGGACGAGTATAGGAAAGTACTAGGAAGTACTAATTCGAAATTTATATTTGAGGACAAGTATACAAAAGTTCTAGGAAGAACTATTTTTTAATAAAATACTTGAGGACAAGTATAGGGAAGTACTAGGAAGTACTAATTCAAATATTATACTTGAGGACAAGTATTGGAAGTTTTGGGTGGACTGGTAAATAAATGAAAATTATAAATACTTGAATATTGCATGTTCTAGGAAGAATAATTTTATAAAATAATCAGAGGTTACAATTATTTTTTTTTCTTTGTCAACGCAACACACACACACTTTTCTCACAAACCTTCTCTAAGAGAATGAAATTTATCGAGGGATATATTAAATAAAAAGAAGTATTTTTTTTTTCTCATTGTACAAGGTAAAAAGAAGCAGGCGGTGCAAGAAATGCAGCATCAAGAGCAGGAGCAAGCACCGGAGTGCCAACCAGACCAAGCACAGGAGTGCCAGCAGGCGAGAGCAATTTAACTTAAGATAGCTACCAGGTGGCATGGGACAGGCTCGTCCAACTTTTTTGAGAAGCCATATCTCATAGCCAAGGAACATTTAAACCAGTTCTACAAATTGCCCGTACTTCAGGAGAAGCCGAACGGGAACGATTTGTCAAGGATGGCAAATGTCACCTATGAGACAATCCGTCAGCTAAAAGCCCTAAATGTTCCGGTAGAACATTGGGACTTCGTCTTCGTATTCGGGCTACACGAGCGGCTGGATCCCGAGACAAAGAAGCAGTGGGAACTGCATAGGAAGACGGAAAACCCAAAAGTCAGGGAACTATTGGACTTCCTTGATAAACAGGCAGGAGCTTTGGAAGCCACCAGGCCGGTAGCACCAGGAGCTGCAGGAAGCGTCCATTTAAGCCACAGGAACGGGACAAAACCGTCATTATCATATCCAGGATAAAAATTAAACAAAATAAAGAGGTGGTTGTATTAAACAGCATCCATTAGGTTAATAAAATTTGTTAACATATATTATTATTTTTTTTTCTTATTTTTTGGGAATTTTCAGGGGGGCCTACTATTTTAGTAAGAATAGAAGAGGCAGGGATTCAATATGGACCAGTTAAGGGGCTTTTAGATACTGGTTCACAACTTAACATAAAAACCTACAATACCTTCTCAGGCATTGAATCCTATGATGATTCATAATCCATCAAACATTTCATGGGCGGACCCAGAACATTGGAAACCTAATCCAGTTCAACTTCTTTTCGGGGTGGGGTTTTTCGCTAAAATAGTCACGTCTATTGTACAGAGGAATATAGGGGGAATGACACTAATAGTGGGGATTGTGGTTTTTGGAACACAATCAGAATTGGTGAACGATTTGACAGGCCAGTCTACTTCGTGCATCCAATATAGGGGAGAAGCTCAGTTGGATAAACTATTGGAAAGACTTTGGCAACAAGATCAAGTCAATTCATGTCCACAATGGACAGAAGAGGAAATTTTAGTGGAAAACCACTTTATGAAAACGTATACACGAGAAGAGTCAGGAAGATTCATTATTAAAATTCCGTTAAATGAGGACATTAAAGAACTAGGAAGTTCAAGGGAGATTGCTTTAAAACGTTTCTTATATTTAGAGAGGCGGTTAGCAAAACATCAGGAGATAAAAAGAATCTATGTAGAAAGGATGAGGGAGGAAATTCAGATAGGTCATCTGAAATTGGTCACGGAGAGACCACAGATAGGAGAAATAATGTATTATATACCGCATCATTGCATTCCGAAGGATAATCGTATTGTTTATGACGCTAGTTGCAAAACTGACAAGGGATTGTCACTCAATGATATTCAATTACTCGGGCCAAAATTGCAAAAGGATTTGCATGAAACTATTATGAGGTTTCGTAGACATAAGGTAGCGATATATGCAGATATTCGCAAGATGTTTAATCAGGTAGGGCTTGACAGGAGTCAATGGAATTTACAAAGAATATTTTGGAGAGAGGACTCTTACCAAAGATTACAGGAGTATTGGCTGACAGTAGTCACTTTCGGTCTAACAGCATCACCATGTGTTGCAGTTAGATCAGTTATTGAAACTGCTAGAATGGCAAAAGAAGAATTTCCAATCGCTTGCAAAGCAATAGAAGAGGACTTCTATATGGATGATTGTGTGACAGGATCTCACACGGAAAAATCAGATATCAAATTAGCCAAAGAGATTGATACTGTACTAAAAACAGCAAAATTTGAATTGCGCAAATGGAAATCAAACAGCCAGGCGGTTGTTAGAGCTATGGATTCTGAGTCAGAAAAAACTTTGTTGTTTTCTGAGGGGGAAGGGACAACCATTCTAGGACTGAAATGGTTGATAGAAGAGGATAAATTTACTTTCATAGTCAAAAATCCCAATTTCAACGGAATAATAACAAAAAGGAAGATAGTGAGTCATGTAGCTCAATTATATGATTCAAACGGGTACATATCACCAGTTACGATCATTGGGAAAATAATAATAGATACAGGAGTTGTGGAAATCGAGGATCGATTGGGATGATAAACTAGCGATAGAAATAGAACGTCGTTGGTTGGATTTTTGGGATTCTATTATCTACTTGGAAAATTTTAAAATAGAAAGATGGTTGGGCTCAGGGGGCAGCAGGAAGTAATGCCACCAACGAGAGAGGAGAAGGCAGGAGCCATGGAACATTTAATACGTATTAGTCAACAAGATTATTACAATAAGGAAATTACGGCACTTAAAGCAGGACAAACGCTTCCGGAGAAGAGTAAAATAATGAGCTTAAAGCCGATACTGGATACAAATAATATCTTGCGGGTAGGGGGAAGGTTAGGTAGGGCGGAAATCGATTACGAGATGAAACATCCGGCAATCGTAGCTAATGGATCAAGATTAGCAGGATTGCTAATGGAATGTGCACACAGGATGTACATATATTTTTATATTTTTGTACAGGATGTACAGATTTCAATATATGATACAGGATGTACATATATTTTTATATTTTTTGTACAGGGTACATATATTTTTATATTTTTGTGCAGGATGTGTACATATATATTTTTATATTTTTTGTACAGGATGTACAGATTTCAATATATGATACAGGATGTACATATATTTTTATATTTTTTGTACAGGATGTACAGATTTCAATATATGATACAGGATGTACATATATTTTTATATTTTTTGTACAGGATGTACAGATTTCAATATATGATACAGGATGTACATATATTTTTATATTTTTGTACAGGGTACACATATATATTTTTATATTTTTTGTACAGGATGTACAGATTTCAATATATGATACAGGATGTACATATATTTTTATATTCTTTGGTACAGGAGGTACAATTGTGAATATGGGATAGCAATATTTGTATGCCTAAGGACTAGAGCAATAAATATCGAACCTGTCACAGATTTATCTTCTATGGCCTTCATAGATACATATGAAAGGTTCATTGCCAGGAGGGGAAGATGTGAAAGGATGTTTAGCGACAATGGAACGGATTTCGTTGGCGCATCTAAAGACTAAATAAAGCTTTAAAAGTCTTTTCAGATAAAGATGCACTGGAGTATTTACATCACAAAAGGATAGTTGGGCAAAAGATATTGCCTTATGAGGAGTTCGGAACACTTCTTACTCAGATAGAAGCCATCCTAAACTCTAGACCTCTGCACCCTCTGAGTGACGATCCAATGGACGTTCAGGCGTTAACGCCGGGACATTTTATGGTGGGTAAACCCTTAATTTTACCTCTTCCTTTCAGATTAGATGGAAGACCAGATACAGCAGGAGCTAAGCTATGGAAGGAGCGACAGCAAATGGTTAATCATTTCTGGGCTAGATGGCAGTCAGAATATTTGACCACTCTGCAGGAGCGGAAAAAATGGAGGAAAATCAAGGAAAACTTAAAAGTAGGACAATTAGTAGTTCTCAAGAGCGAGAACTTCCCACCAGCTAGCTGGGCAATGGCTAGGGTATGTGAACTGCTCCCAGGTCGGGACAGTTTGGTCAGAAACGTAATAGTGCAACAAATTGAAACGGCCCGTGCAAAAGCTATGCATTTTACCAATTGACCAGGAGGACAATATATAAAAACGATGTTTTTAGCCGGGACTGTTACGAATGGCAACACTGGCCATTCATGTCAGCACTGAAACCAGAGAATTCAGGAGAATTCAGCACATCAGCGTTTTTGGTTTTTCTTTTGACATGTAATTTATATAAGTTTAAGTCTAGTTTAGTCTTGTTTCGTCCATCAGGCGAACAAGTCATGTTTTTCAACCTTTTAAAACCGGAGATAATAAATGTGGGTTTTTTTAATTATATTTTTCCCACAATAAAATTCGTACCGTGTTTTATTTAATAAAGGGATCGAGACACATTGCATACAAAACTGGGTCATGCAAAAAAAGAGGATACTTGCAACTTAGTAAACTGCGGGTCTAAACTATTTTGATTTAACTGATCCTTTTTCAAAATCATAAGATTGTTTAATATCCAAACATTGCAATCATAACAAAAGTTGAATATGGTGTCTCGAGTCTCGATGAAATGTCATGGTTTGAGTCTCTTCGATTTGACAGTAAATGTGTTCACTATTATCAATAATTCATATTTTTATTTGACAAGCTTGCGATGTACTTCCTTCACTTTGTGTTTTACTTTTTTTAACTTATTTTCTTGTTCTTTCTCTTGAAAGGGTAATTGCAGTTATTGCATTAAGTTGGGTGTTGAACGGTGTCACCAAATATGGAACATTATCTCGCCAGAATAAGGTTGCAATGAAATGATTTTGGAATGTCAACTTGTAGGAGAATTGGTATGGTATAGGGTTAGGTTGTGGTGACATTCAGCTTAAAAGGTTTAAGCTGACGTACTCTAGTCCAAAAGAGGAACGTCGTGACACCATTAAGCTTGGGGTACCCCTACAATTTTATACATAATTAGAACCAGTTACAGTTCATCGACGTCATTTAAAAAAAAAAGATTCTTCTACAAGGAGTTTCCGTCTACAAGCCAGTGCTGGGTAATTGTCTCCTCCTCTTCTTCTTCCACACATCTTCCGTAAAAAACCTTTGAGAGTACGCCAAGTCTATGCCTATGAGGCAGTGTCCTGTAATGACACCCATAAAGGAGATGATGGGCCGTCTGTTTAGATAGATCAAAGCCATAGGATTCAGCTTTGGCTAAATCTACAGGGTTATCCAATAAGAGGTGTTATTTTGATATTCAAAGAAAAATAGCATTTTTTGAGATAAATGATCAGATGTTTATTTTCATGTAAAGAAGAAAGTATGCCATTAATAATAGAAAACAATATCAGCCAAATGGCCGCCACGACTACTCTTCCACAACAATATCCTTTTCATGAAATTTTCCATCACCAAATTGCAAAGATAACACGGTCCGGAAACTGTTCCCGTAAAAGACCAATGGTTTCGTTGCTTGTGTAGCACGTAGCGCCATCTTGTTGAAAGTAAGCGTTGTCCAGATCGATGCCATCCAATTCCAGCCATAAAAAATTATTAATCACCTCTCGATTGCGCAATCCGTAGCTGTTGCTCCAGCCTCATTTTCGAAAAAGTGAGGTACAGCGACCACGCCGCACCAAAAACTGTTACTCGTTGAGGATGGAGAGGCTTTTCAACAATAAATCTTGGGTTTTCCGAGCCCAAGATGCGACAATTTTGCTTCTTGACATAGCCACCGAGGTGGAAATGGGCCTTCACCACGACCAAAAAATCTTTTAGTTTTACGAACCGTCTCTGCCAATCTTAACAATGGCGTAGTTTTCTGCTTGTCAAATGTCAAAAAATTACAGTTTCAAAAGTGACAACTACCGAAATAACGGGCTACTCAAAATAACACCTCTTATTGGAAAACCCTAAATGTCCCTTAGACAGACTGAAGTTTCAGGATTGGGAATCGCTTTAGAAGACTGAAGTTGAGTTGCAACTGAGTGAATTTCCGTGTATTCCTGATTCTTGAATATTACACCGCTTCACCTTCTCATCCAAACAATTATTAAAAACAACTATAACTCCACAATTTTTACTTTTCACGACAATCTCAGCCACATTCTCATCTCGTCCTTATGGCCTTTTCAAGAATGGCTTTTCTGTTAACCAGCAACCTGCATAGTTGGGCAATACGACTGGGGAACAGCTGGTCTTTTTGGAGTTCAAAAATGAGACTGCCCAACTGTCTTATGCCCTTTTGAGGATGTCGTAAACGGAACGTGAATGTGCTTGACTCCAAGGATGGTAACCGTGATGGACTGACCTTAATTAACAGGTGGGCATACCACACACCGTTTACTCAAAACCAAATCTCCAAGCTTAAGTTTCATTTCAATCTTGATCTGGCAAACCCACAGTTGAAAAGGCCGACCCAACATGCCATCCAGCAAATTGTCTAGTTGGGTAGAGCGCCTGAAGGGGGTGTATGGAGGGTATTCGCCTATTAAAAGTGAGTTGTAGGGTTAAAAATGTCTAAGAAATAGTATTCTTTCAGACATGGTAATTGAAATTGGAAAGTGTTTCTATTTATGTTTGACAACTTTGTTTGACAGATGGTTACCTTCTTTCTTTTCTTGTAAAGTTATTTCGAGATTTAAGAATATTTTATACAAATCGGTTGTGTGGCTTACACGAAAATCTGATTTGAAAAGAAAACTGTTTTCTATAAATTTCACTTCAAAAGAAAAAAATATATTTTACCTACAAAACACCCCTCAAAAATAAAAGCAACATTTTTGAGAACAATGAATTTTGTTTATCGGTCGTAAGGCAAGTACCGTTATTTACAGAACTTTATATAAAATGCAGCACAAAAAGTTAAGGAAGGAAAAACGGAGCAAGGTCAAAAAAAAAAACGCTCAGTTTACAAAACTATTTGAGCTGCTTCTTATTATTCTGGCATCAGTGCTCAAGTGAGTGACCTGCGTATGTAATCGAATTTTATAATCAACACACTGACTTGGTTAACTGGATACTCAAACCCATGCTCATATTAATTGAAGCATATTTAAATTACTTCCAAAAACAATGTCTTAATTGAAAAGATTCTCCAAAAAATGTATAAAGTATAAACGTATTTTTACTTTGGAGAAAGAAAAAAAAATGTGCAAGTAGTGAATCAAGCAACTAAACCGGTCGCGATTTCATTGCTTGAGTCACTACTTGCACTTTTTCTTTTATGGACCTTTCTTCTTCACAATTTTGTCATTTGGCCAAACCCTTCTATATAATTCAGTGACGAATTGTGAGCTACCTAATCCCATCACTCCACCCGCCATGTTCAAGCAACTGTAAATTATCCACCCTTGTTTGATTTTCAGTCACCGCACGCTGCCGTTTATTTTAACAAAACCATAAGGAAACAATATCACGGCTTTGTTTCGTCTAAACAAGCCCTAAAAATAGTTTGACATTGATTTAAATTATATTGATTATTTAATCGATAAGGTGAACGACTAAACAATACTAACCTAGATGTTGTGAATGATACGTTCACTATAAACCATCACGTTAAAAAGCCCTTAAAAAAATAAAAAAAAAATACAACTACAAAATTTGCATGTTCCTTCTTATTGCATGGCTGTCCCTTCTTATTGCATGTTTCCTCCAAATGTGTGGTCATAAAGTTTTCATGGCTAATTGAAGCCGACATTGTATACACTCATATTGGTTCTTTTGTTCGTAGTTGGTTTTGGTATAATAATTTCTCACCAACCACTTTTGAATGTTTTGTGAAATTTCGCAATCAACAGAACCAATTATAATAAATTCAACAGCAAAGCCAGAAAGTCGTGTGGTGTGGTTGGGGGATTGGTGTTTATTTTTTTTTTTTTGGTGTCGTTTGTGTTAAACGAATCGAGTGATTAACTCAGTCAAAACACGCTCTGAACAAACGACGTCGTTGTATTCTTTTTTTTTTTAATTTTTAATACATAAACCATAAATTAAGATACAGATAGTAATGTATGTACATATAATTTTTTTTATAAAAATATCATAACATTTTAGTTTAACAATTGTTTGCCAACCATAATCATCAAGGCCATTCAAAATTGGCTCCACCACAAGAACAACAACAAACTACTGATACAAAATCAACACTGACATTTGAGGCTTCATGTGTCAAAGTTTATGTGTCAAACGACAAGCAACAAAAGCCAATGTAATGTCAAAGGGAATTTTTTTCGTATTCATCCATGCCTTTAGACAGAGAGTAAAAGCTGATTTCATCAGTTATTTGCATAAAAGGATATAAAGGATATATACAGATAATCTTACATTCATGCGATACACTCCATGCTGAGGCCACAATAACACAGCATCATTATGGGAAGGCTATAAGAGAAAGGGGAAGTGAATGTCAATATTAACAGTTCACTCCTCTTTTCATTTTCAGTCAGTTAAGATAGGAATGTAATTTCTTGTGATGGTTTTATGAAGGAAAATATTTACATTTGGTTAATGTGTCTGATAAACTTTGCTGCTCGGTCAGGAGTATATGTGTGAGACTTTGAAAGCAGACAATAATTAAAACACAACATTTGCATTCTTTTTGTTCTCTGTTTTTTGTTTAAGATGAAGGTCAAGAGTGTTATTAGCATTGCAAATAATATTTTACATATGCATGTATACTTATTTTGTATGAAGTCTGATGCTCTGCCATCCATGTATCTTGAATATGAAATTTTCATCAAAGAGGAAATGTGTCACAGTTTTTATTGAGAAGGGCAAACATACATATTTGTTGTACTCCAGCTTTGGCTGGTCTTTATAATATTTGTAAGCTTTTTTGATGGTTTGTAGTTTTATTCAACTATTTCTATCAACACGCATCGCTGGAGTCATATTATTTCAACATCCATCTTATTCCGACATAAAAAGTATCCTTTTTTTTTAGACTAAAATAAAATTTCTTAGGAAGCAACCACCGAATGTGAACAAGGTTGAAATTATTTCTAAAATAGTATGAATTTCGTTTTACTAAACAGTAAAAAAGACTTGCCAGCAGTTTGAACATTTATTTATTTGGCTAAAAAAAATAGATTGACAAAATAATTTTGCAGTTCACAGATTGCTGCTCCACATTAAAAGAATAAAATTTTCATTGGTTTTTCATTCTTTTTGTTTTGTATGACCAAAATAAAATGTTGATGTGAGGATAGAATTCAAAATCAGACATAGATGTTTGTCCATACATATATATTTGTGGTCGTTTTATCTTTAGTTTATTCAGCGACCCAATTTCACAAGAATTATGCCAAAATTTAGTTAGATTTTCCATCGGATTAAGACAAACAGCCATGGGCACTGAAAAGATAGCAAATAATTGAATGAATCCTCTTATAGGATTATTTCTATGTGTATGGATGTTTTTGTATGCATAGATACTTAGTTATAATGTGTGTGATATGCAGATAATATAAAACACTAATTTTAATTTCTGAAAATATTACGCATACGCCCGAGTGCCCCTAAAAAAAATCGATTTCATTTGCCTTGTATTCTTTTTGAAATATAAATATTGGAACATGAACCGCTCCAGCGAGACAAGTTTTAGTGACCTATACTCTTAATCTTTCCTCGTGCAGAAATGTAGGGGACCTACAATTTGATCTCGGCTATAGAAGAGATGGACTTTACTAAACAAATTTTACTTTGAAAGATTTTGTAGGCACTGTCTGGTCTGTAGAAAAAAGGACTAACGTAACGCGTAACGGATACAATTATTGGCAACCCTAAGAAATTTTGGAATCTAAATTTCGCGTTTATAGAGTTAAAGTAAAAAGTTTGTCAAATATACCTACCAAATTGAAATGTTGAAAATTTTGTACTTAAAAATATTTTTTACTTTGAGGGTAAGAATGGTAATTTAAAAACGCTTACCAAAAACTACTATTATATGCCCGATAATGCTCTCCATTGATATATTGATATGGTTACAGCTGATCTAGTGGTTTCTTCGAAAAAGAACGTTCCAATTATCCTTTCCACAAACACTTCAGCCAAACAGTCACGCATTGGTCATGGATGCGTTGTTCGAGAATTTATTAAGTTTTGCCATTATGGAAGATACGTGCAAGAGAAATGTCCAACTGCAAAGAACAACAGAAATATTCTTTATCATTTTGCGTTCCTTTTTTACATTGAGTTTTAATATAATCAGGCTATGATGACTTGTTGCTACAATGTTTGCAACTAATTATGCAGTTTTAGTTACATTTTTCGCCACCGCAGCGCCACATGTTTGGTGCCTCACATCCCAAACGTTTTCTTCAACATTTCTTGGTTTACCAGGGGCTCATAAATAAAAGGAAGCTATTTTTTGCATTGTTTTGAAAAGCAAATGGGTGGAGCCATATTTGCCGCCAAAAGTTTTATATGTGAAGTGCTTGATGGCGATCACAAAGAGGAACAAAAAGTTACGGTTTCGAAGTTCACTTGTCGCACTTGCTCATATACCTACTCTCACTCACTCCAATTTATCTGATAAACAGCCGAAAGTAAGAAAAAAGGCTTTTTATTGGCTAGGGTCAGTGGCGGCCATTTTTGCGCTGGGCTTGAGTCAGTGGTAATATTTTTATATGTAACAGGGTGACTGTTCTTTTTTTTTTTTAATACATTTTCTTGTGCATAAATAGAAAAAATAATCGTGCAGTTTTGTTCTATCTTAATAATTTCTTTTATTTTCCAGAATTGAAGTTCTTAAGAACAATTATTTATTTAATTATTATTTTATGTGATTGTTTACTTAAATATTTCTTAATGTTTACTTCGAACATTTTGTATTTTGTTTTGTAATTATTTCTTCGCTTTTAATGTGATTTAAATAAAATAAAAAAGTACTTTATTTCGACTGATTTAATTTTTATGATTTATGTAAACACTAGCCTTTACCCGCGGCTTCGATCGCGTTTCAGCTGATCTAGAAGTAGACTGAAGCCTGAGGAGTCGTCTCTCGTAATCTTGCTACTTTTTTAGCCCGAGCTTTTTTATTCCGTGCATTTTACCAGGAGAAAAAGTTACCCATGTGCTATTCCAGACTATAATCTATCTTCGTGCTAAATTTCATCCAGATCTGTTAAGCCATTCTGGCGTGATTTCAAAAATTAAAAAATTGAAGCTACCCATAAAGAAACAATTCGTTGATCAAGTGCGGAATCTTCCGTATAAGTGAAGGGGTGTACAAATTGAAGATGTTTTGCTGTGTAATAGCGTGCAAGAATTTGTTTATGAAAATAGTGTGCCATTGGACAGGAGGATTGTGAGGGGGTACGGGTTTGGTTGTCTTTTTTCGAATAAAGATAAAACACCCCTATATACTATACAAAAACGGGGACAAAGTGCACGATCGCATCTCTAAACAAGGTTTTCAGATTCTTAAATACCTAGCTAGTATTTTTGGCTTTTATTCCTAAACATATTCATTTTATATAATTTTATTGAGGAGCTGCTAAAGCTGGACTTAAATTTATTATTGATTCGACCGAAAATCGTAGAAAAATTGTATATCCATTTTTATCGTTCCAAATCTATCATTTTATTCCACACAAAAAGCATATATTTTTTAATGTTGCGTATACGCCACAGTGACCATTTTTTTTTTCAAACATCTTCTAACAATCAACAAACCACTTTTCGGTGTGCTATGAGCCTTAAAAAATAATTTTCTCTAAAGTAAAGCTAAAGTATAAAATAAATTCAGAAAAATTTTGTGTATCCCTAAAATGTTTAGATGATGTAATCAAATGCGGTCGGTGTGTTTTTCAGTATAAAAACAATTTATCCTTCAAAAGAAATTCAAGCTTACATTTGACTTTGAATGATATATTCATCTCCTTTTCTTAGAAGCAAAAATAAAACTAAACCAACACCACTTATCCCATTCAACCTTTTTATAATCCTTGATCTGGCCACAGAAGGATATACCCTCATCTCCTTACTAATCTTATATCTGAATATATAAAAAATTCCATCAAGGCCATTTCGAACCTTAAAGTTTGTCTAACCGACAACATCACAACACAACATGACTCATTTCAACTTTCATTTTATTTCAATTAAGTCAACTTTTTGCAACTTTTGCTCAAATAATTTCAAAATTGTAGGATGAGATTCCATAATCCAATTTATTGGCAAAACACAAACTATATACTTTTTTTTTTTTTTTTTTGCAATTTAAATGCCATCACGTTTCCATCCAATCGAATCGATCTATAAAATATTAATTTCACTCCTGAATCCTAATGGCTCGTCAGATATGGAATAAATTAAATTTTGACCCAATATCAATCCGTAACGGTTGCACTTAAGGATATACTTAAACCCGCCATAACTGCTTCGTCATAATGTTGATGTTGATGGCAAAATATGATGAAGCACCCTCTACGATATAATATCCTTTTATGGGGCACGTGTGTGTGTGGATAAATGTATAGTTACATGAGAATGTATAATAATTCTGCTGTTGCTGCTACTTTTATCCATAAGTTAGTTTAAATCCTTACTTAAAGCGTACTCATGGAGTGCTTACATGGAAGTCCATGGGGGATTAGAGTAGTTCATGGGGTGGATACTGGATAAAGAACTTGGAAGGCGCATAATATATAATGTCGATTGGAATGAAAGGCTTGTAAATAACGCACTTTGTGCGGGTTAAATCGACAAAACATTTCCCTATGCTTTTAGGTTCGTTCGAGTAAGTATGTACCACCTGCTGCAAGTCTATAAATACTTGTACAACAACAACAAAAATAAAGCAATGCCAATGGATGGAATTTCAATTAATTGTTTTCTGATGGAATTTGTGTGTTGGCGGAACGGAATTAGAATTGGCAAAGTTGTCACGCAAATCCTACCACCAGTCTTTGTCTAGGGGGTGAACATTTCTATAGTAGTAGACATTTGACCTGTTAATCCGATCAAGAGGTTGACAATCTGTCATACAAATGCAATTAAATGGACACGGAAATGTTGGGTGCAATTTGCATTCGCCTGGTTTACAAATTGTTGGAACATGGTTGACTTTCTCAATGAAAAAAAAAAGTTGAAATTATTTGTGAAAGTTGTTTTGCAATTAAAAATAAATTATAATTCAAATTCAAATCGAAACCTTATAATTTTTGGGGTATTCAGTGTCCTTATTATTAATGAACATAGTACAAGCGTTAAAAAAAAGTTGGATAGGACAAAAAAAGAAGGTACTCTTAACGATGCATTATTGCTTTTAGGTATCAAATAATCGTTGTGAGTTAGAAAAATCGAGCAAAGTAAATCAATCGCATTCCATATTCGTTAAGTGCGACTGAAGAATATACGTCTCTATACTTAGTAGCACATCCAAATTTAGGGTCGAGTGGAGATTGATGGGCGTTCCTAATGATGCAAGTTTATCAGGAAATTGAAAATAGGAATGCACTTGGTTTTTAGGGTTCCGTACCCAAAGGGTGAAAACGGAACCCTATTACTGAGACTTCGCTGTCCGTCTGTCCATCCGTCACGAGGCTCTATCTCATGAACCGTGATAGTTAAGACAGTTGAAATTTTGACAGATGATGTATATTATTGTGTTCGCTATAACAACAAATAAGTACTAAAAACTAATTAAAATAAAAATTTAATGGGGACTCCCATACAACAAACGTGATTTTTTGTTCGTTTTTGCTATTTTTGTCCGTCCATCAATAGGTTGTCTCTTTTCTTCTTTATAAATTTCTGGAATTAACAAATATAACTGTCTCTGTTAGTTCTTCTTTTTGCTGATTTGCTACATTTCCGTCACTCACACAAACAAGATCATTTTGGCGCGATTTTTTTCTCTAACAAACTGTCATCACGTTGACTTCTGCTATTTCTGGTCACCTGTTACAATGAGAAATGCCATTGTATATACATATATATACATGTATATACATTGTATATGTATATTTTTATAGTAATTTCACGGAACATTTTATTTTAGTTCTGAACGTCGTCAATGGTGGCGCCAGTTGTCTCATCTACTTTACATCAAATGTCTTCTATTGTTGTTGTTGCTTCCCATAGCAGTTTAGACAAAAACCACTTAAATTACTCTCCAATCAAAGCTTGTGAACGTCGTCCATAGATGGCGCAGAAAACGTTCCGCTTTTTGGGAATACTATAGATTTTAAATACAATGGATTTGCTACTTTTCCTTCACTCACACAAACAAGATCATTTTTGGCGCGATCTTTCCTAAACAAACTATCAGTTCGTTGTCTTCTGCTAATTTTGATCGCCTGTTACAATGAGAAATTTCAGCAAGTGTTTTTTATTGAATAAAATAAATATTGAAGGCGGCTCCCGTACAACAAACGTAATTTTTTGATATCTCATGATTCGTGATAGTTAGACAGTAGAAATTTTGACGATGATATTTGAAGGGGGCTTCCATACAACAAACGTGATTTTTTGGGCGTTTTTATAGATAACGGTACGGAACCATTCGTGCGCGAGTCCGACTCGCACTTGTCCGTATTATTTTCTAAACGTTGTTTGAAGATATCGTTTTAGAGAAAGGAAAAGCAATCCTCTGAATTATATCCAAAATGTGCAAGTGATTAACAGGCTCATTTACCTTGATATGAGAGTTATACTGAAGTTTCGGGATGCAAAAGGCCTTATTTAAATATACAGAAATATTCATCCTAGACTAACTTTAACATTTCACGGCACTTTTGGGGATAAGTTAAAAGACAGCATTGTTTTCTGAAGAACAGGGTTGTGTATTTGGAAAAGAACAAGAGAAGTTGAGGTTGCTGTTGTCAGGGAAATAATTTGGTGGATTAAAAGAAGTGGGCAAAAGATCATTTATAAAATCTGAAAAGAAGTTTAAAACAGAACGGAGCATAAGAGAGCGCACACCAGCATTTATTTTGTCACACCAGCATTTATTTTGTCAATATCAGACTGGAAGCCATACGAAAAACCACGTGAATGGAGCAAATCCAGAGGTTATTTAAAATCCACCAAAAAAGATTGATCCACTGTTCGGTGAGATTTATCATAATATCATCAGTGGCTCCATTGCTAAAAAAAAAGCCGTCACGCCATTTCTCAATATATTTCTTTGTCAAATTTCCGTTCTCTTGGAAAGGATTATCGTGTTTGGTCATCATTAGTCTGAGCACGGCCCGATCTAGCTTTTCCACCGCCCTGGGCAAACATTTGATTTGCCCAATTATCCTTTTCACACACACTTCAACCAAACAGTCAGGCATTGGTCATGAATAGGTTTTTCGAAAATGTATTAAGGGATGCGAGAGATGTCCGTCTTCAAAGAACAAAAGAATATTAGTATTTAAATACCTATAAGTTATTATGTTAGATAAGGATTATCCTTAATCACTTTGCGTTCTTTTTTTGAGCTAAGTTTTAATTATAATGATGCAGATATAAAGACTAAGATGGCTGGGCCATGTAGAGCGAATGGACATCGACGCTCCAGCTCGTAAAGTCTTCAACGCCAAACCCGAGGGAGTCAGAAGCCAAGGTAGACCTCATCTTCGATGGAGTGACCAAGTAGAGGGAGACATCCGTCAACTTGGAGTACGAAATTGGAGACAGCAGGCTAGAGATCGAGCCGGCTGGAGGGGCATTCTCAGCAAGGCCTTGGAGTACCACGCTGCAGTGGCGCCAACATAAGTAAGTAAGATGCAGATATAACGTGTTGCTACAATGTTTGCAATAAAATATGCAGTTTTGGTTACATTTTTCGCCACCGCAGCGCCACATGTTTGGTGCCTCACATCTCAAAAATTTTCTTCAACATTTCTTGGTGTACCAGGCGCTCATAAATAAAAGGAGGCTATTTTTTGCATTTATTTGGACAAAATGGGTGGAGCCAAAATCTATAAGAAAACGCTAACAGTAAACGGTAACGGTTTTATTCACTCCATTCTTTCTTTCTTTTGATATTCATGTCCTACTTTGGTTCCAACAATTTTCAAATTATCGGCAAAAATAAAAGGCATCTTGCTTTTTCTGAGCGCCTGGTGATCCAAAAAATTTTCATGTGCTTTTTACTCGCAATTTAAATGTTTGTTTACCTTCTTGTGAGGTAAGGAAGTGGTAGACATTGTAGAGGTATATTTACCGCCAAAAGTTTTATATGTGATGTGTGTGATGACGATCATAAGATGGAACAAAAAGTTACGGTTTCGAAGTAAACAGAGAAGAAAGTAAGAAAAATGCTTTTTATTGGCTAGGGTCAGTGGCGACCATTTTCGCGCTGGGCTTGAGTCAGGTGGTATTTTTATAATATATTTTACAGGGTGGCTGTGCTTTTTGAATATTAAAATAAAAAGTGCTTGTGCTGTTTTTAAGATAGAAACTTAATAATATCTTTTATTTTTCAGAATTAAAGTACTTTAAAATAAATATTTATTTAATTATAACTTTATTGGATTGTTCACTTAATTGTTTTGTTATGTTTACTTCGACCATTTTGTATTTTGTTTTGTAATTATTTTCTCGCTTTAAATGTGAATTAAATTTTTAAACATTATCTTTAATCTAAAATGCAGTCTTTGAAAAGCATAATATTGTTTTGTTATTTTTTTTTTTTTTGCTTCAGGAATAATGTTACACCATTTAACCTTTGCCCCGTTCTGCTCGTATCGCAAAATGTTCATCGTTTCTATTCCGGCTCTAAATTCAGACGCTGTTGAAGCTGTGTAGTGTCTGCCATAGGCTTCAGAAAATTCATTACGGTGGTAGTTTTATATGGCTTGTGCTGTACAAGAGGAATCGCCTGAAATTAGAAAATTGAAAATTTCAAGACACATTTAACAAAGATGAAATTTCGTAAATGGAATGCGGGAACTTCATAATAATATTGGCACAATCAGAAATTGGTAGATTTCTTCAACGAAAAATCGAAATTCTTTCTGAGTGATATATTTTTCTCCTTGAGGTTGTTCAGGAAACAAGTAAAATTATTTTGGAAAGGTATAGCTATATTTTTAGTCCTCAATTTTAAAATTTTGCCGCCCTTGAAATGCTCGGCACGCTCCTACCGAGATCGGGACCTCAGTTTGAGAGTGATGAAACAAAGTTTTATTTAGATGTAGGCTGGATAAATGCTTTTTCCATCCACTTGGAAAGAAAACTGTGCAGAATCAGACAGATTAAAAATAATATGTACAACTTGGCCAGTGTACATCAAAACTGTACAAGGAACGGACTATCCGGACCAGATATGATTTGTGTCTATCGAGACTTTGAAGTACTCTTATTAGTGTATACGACTACGAATAGAGACTCGTTTAATAAAACTATAAAAGATCTCAATTACAAAAGCAACCGTACCACTCTGTGGTAGCGTCAAATTTGCATTAAACTCATATCGATTGAGCTTTTTGTGTGGTATCTTCAATTTACATGCAATTTAAAAAAATAATAATCCCAATATTCCCAAGGGAAATACATTTTATTTATAACTGCATTAACGTACATTATGTGAAAGAATAATCTTTTTTCTCAAATAAAATAGCCTCTAAGCAAGCAAACACTTGGTGGCCATTTTGTTTATGTTAGTGTTAAGCATATCGGCACCATTTTGTCACATCTGTCAAACATACTAACTTTATCAAATTGATGAAAATAGAGTATAACACTTTTGTGAATGCATTTCGTGACTGAGAATATTTACGTAGACTAAAGTTTTCTTAACAAGCCTATTGTGAGTGACTTTTTATATTAAAATTAGTACGAAAAGAGCTAATTTAGTTCTAACAGAAAAACAGTAGACTGTCATAATAAACGTCAGTAAGTTGTCGACTTCAATGAACTGTCAAAATTTGTATAGAAAATCTTTTTAATCTTAACAACTACCTATTTCTTTTTATAGTTAATGATATGTATATGATATGCCAAGAATGGTGCTCATTTATAAAAGGCACTCTGTCTTGTTTAAAATAATAAATGTCAATGGCACTAAAATAACTGATAAATAGTAGTTATTAGTGTAAGAAAAGCTGGGATTTACCACTCCATTTTGTTTTGTATGACTTATATGTTTATTTTGTCAAAAACGTCAAAAACAAAATACCAACTACGGCACAATATACACTTTTTCAACTGAATGAGCACGTTAGAAGTTTGTGTATGAAAAACACTCCAAAACTTACTCCTCTATTATATATATTATTTATGAACTTTCCTTCCTAAGCCTATACACTTTCCAGAATAAATAACTTCCTCATACTCATAGCTTTTCCTCCTACCCTTCCATACACTCCATCATCTCAACATACACTTATTTGTAATGAAATACTTGACAACTCTCTGTTCCGCAGCCCAAAACTTTCAACATTCTTCCTCAACTCACACATTACTCTATAATTATTTTCATTAAAGAAAATAGTTGAATAGTAGTCTGAATTAGATAATCACCAACATAATATCAAATTCCAAACAATGCAAATATGTATAATGAGCTCGCACACTGAAATACAATAATTATTATTATTCATGAAAAGAACACCCTATACAATTTATTATTGTGTGTTGTTTTTGGCTCCAAGCCAGGTGGGTTTGTTTGGGACATAATTGTATGTTTTGTGGTATATTGTTTGGAAAACAATCTTTCTCTTTTCCTATCAACCCCTAAACACACGGAAAAAACACCTACAACATTTCGCTTTTCGCAATTAATCTGCAAGAAAAATAAGAAAACATACTTTAATTCCACCTTCATTGTCTGGTCTTAATTATTGCCCATGGCAATTCCTTATTATATTTTTGTTTTTCTCCGCATTAGACAAGAAATTTCTCTGAATGAGGATAAGAAAAAATAAATAACTTTAATGAAGACAACACTGGTGACAGTATTTTTCTTTAAAAAAATGACTTTTAAAAGAGCATGGTTTATCCTTGAGTTGGCTAAGAGTCAAATCTCCCCCAACTTTGCATATACTTTCTATTGAGTGGCAGTGGCACGTTTTAGAAAATTAAACCTTTTTTTTTAAAACTTAAGTAATTGAAAAATAAAATACTCTCTCTCCATTACCTTCTGCTTGACCCAATTAAAATTAAAAATGATTGTGCAAAAAATTACACAAAACCATTTATCAACTTCCAACAAGTTCCTTCCTTCCTTATTGTGTGCTAAAAATAAAAATCCATTATTTGTCCTTGTACAAGCGAGAAGAGCTATTAATTGGAAGGAGGAAGTTCTTTAACTGCGCGCTGTGAATGACCAAATTACAAGCCGCCTGTCCATTAAAATAGAAAAAAAAAAACTCTCAACCATTGTGTGACTCTGCACTATTCTCATATTGAATTCTAAGCCGAAAATGAAATTGTGTCCTATATCCTTAAGATAAAAACTTGTACCGATAGGGTTGCCTAGATCCCTTAAATCTGTCCTCAATCTGGATTACAAAAAAAAAATCCTCTTTGGTTTGCATTTGTATGTTTTCTCTCCCTCGGCTTCGCCCTCGCCTCGGTTCTAGGAAACTTAATGCTGATTCCTTGAACGGCAGTATAACTACTTCTGATGATGTCATACATACATATAGTATTCTCTATGTATAAGTGTGTTTGTATTATGCATCCAATCCTTGTTCCAGTTTATAAATGCAAATTTAACTTTTCTATATTTTTTTTTTTGTTCTTTCAGGCATCAGTTATGCGTGTTCTGCAAGTTTCAGCAACGAATGGTTTTGCTGAAAATAGGCACATCACAACTACAGCATCATCAAGGAGTAATCTACTTTCAACGGAGTTATCAGCTATATCAACAGAAACATTCGGGAACAATAACGAAAATGACAGGACCCATCCGAATCTGAAGAGCAATTTAAAGCATTTTACCAACAACTCCAGAACCACCACCGCCACCGCCTCTGCCACTGGCAACAATCATCATACGTCATCATTGACATCTACAGCCACTACACCACCCTCATCCCACCAACAGAATTCGAACTCGAATTCAAATTCAAATTCGCACAATTGCAAAACTTCGCCAACAATAACAGAAACAGAAACAGAAACAGAAACAGCAACAACGAACCCAACGACAACAACAACGACAACCACAACCACGACGACGACGTTGGAGCAATTCAATTATGATGGCTCACTGATTGATTCCACAAAAACCAACTCAAATGGAACATCATCATCATTCCTGAATCTGAAAGAAAATCAGAATAATTTCATAAACGAAACGACTACTGCTCTGGAGGTCGTCGATAGTTTGCAAAATGTTGACTCCAGCAATTATTCGTTTTTTGAAGACTGCGTCAATGAATTCGCAAATTTAGAGGTGAGTTTTCAAGTGAGTGTGTTGAATAAATAATAAAAAATTTAATCCGAAACTTCAAGTTCAAGTTGATTAGTTGAAAAAGGTTAGTTCTGGGAATACGCGGGTTATATTTCAACTATAATAGTGACCTTTAAAAGTATGGAAGAGAAAGGCATGTTTTTGGTTAAATGCATATTTAATGGCTTAATTGGTCATTGTTTTTTTTTTTTTTTGGTTTGAAGGCGGTTGGTATTTTGTTTTTTTTTTTTTTAATTCTTTGACTGACAGGTAATTATATGAGTGTGGTTTCAGCAGTTGCATTCAAAGCTTTTTTTTTAACCTTAACACACTCTTAAGTGATTTGTGCCGAACGACTGAAATCGATTTCAACCTGTGTGTAGAGAAAGAACCTGAGGGAAATTCAATTTTCATAGAATCACACACAAATGAGGGGAATCCGGATGTAAAGTATTTTCGGTAGCTTGTTGTTATAAAGTAGAAGTAGAAGTCTGAAAAACAAATGACATGGCATCACTGGTGGTTTTATCCTTTCCATTAAAACCAAAATGGCTGCATACATTTTTGATTCATTTTTTGGTTTCGAAAGTAAATCTAAATAAAACACACACGGCGGTACATTTTTGATGAAAATTGTATTATATTATATAATATTTTGACTTTGCCATTAAGTATAAAAAGCAATATCATGCAAATGGCCGCCTTGGAAAGATACGCAGCATACAATTCTTTTCACGTAATTTTGAACCACTTTTTCTCACATTTCGGGATGTACCTCGGCCATAACTTGAGTAATGTTGGTTTTTTAATGGGTCTCGAGTTTGGAGATTATTTGCGTAAATACGGTTTTTAGTGTAGCCTCACAGAAAAATCTAACGGTGTCAAATCGCATGATCTTGGTGGCCAATTGACGTCACCAAAACGTGAAATTACTTGACAGGAAACTTCTTACCCAATTAAGCCATAATTGGTCGTGTTGTGTGGCTTGTTGCTCTATCTTGTTGGAAACAATTCATGATCTTCAATCGCTGGCCGAAAAAAAATCGATTGTCATTCGGCCATAGCGATACGAATAGATTGTTACCGCCTGCCCATTGCATTGCCATTGTCGAAGAAATACAGAGCAATGACACCTTTTGACCATAGACAGGGCCCGTTCCGGCTTTTTCGCCGCCCTAGGCAAACATTTAAATTGCCGCCTTTTGCAATGAAAAAATATAGATAAGTCATAAAATGATTTTTGCAAAGATTGTGGAGTGGAGGTTATCAGTCCGACCCGTACGAATTTTATATTGTTGGAGTTGTATTATATTCACATCCATATTATGTATTATGTTAGTCTGATAAGTGTTCTTAACGAGTATATCAAATTGCATAAGTGTATGTGTCATTCATGTAGTATAGGTACGTTTACATTTTTGTTTCTCAGAGCTACTGATAATATTTTATTAACCTTTTTTCATTGACTTACAAATTCATGAAAATCGGCTCAGTTGTTTAAAAAATATATACTAGAATTTTTTTTTAAATTAGTTTTTATTTTGTAACATCGACTTGATTGCCCTATTTTTTACATTTTGACATTAAGTTTTAATACAATGAGGCAGATGACGTGTTGCTACAATGTTTGCAGTTTTGGTTAAATTTTTCGCCACCGCAGCGCCACATGCTCACATCTTAAACATTTTCTTCAACATTTGTTGATTCACCAGGCGCTCATATATGCAAGGAGGCTATTTTTTGCATTTATTTGGAAAAAATGGGTGGAGCCAAAAGTTGGAAGAAAACGGTAACAGTAGACGGTAACGGTTTAATTCAAACCATCCCCAATATGGGCATTGTTCTAATACGAACTTTAATTTCCTGTGGCTCAAATTCACTGTCCGCAAGCATATCATTCATTACTGTTTTCTTTACAGGAGTCCGAATCTTGACAGCATGTCTACTTGTGATGAGTTAGATGTTTTGTCAGATTCAATTTCCCGAATTGTTTCCCATTGTCCTCACACTGAAGTCGTGATTACGGGCGACTTCAATGTACACAATTCAAGTTGGCTCCGATATTCTGGCCAGACAACACTCGAAGGAAGGTATACCGAGATCTTTGCTGAGTATAACCATCTTACCCAGCTTGTCGATGAGCCTACTCGCATACCGGATGTTGATGGGCATTCCGCCCATACTCTTGACTTGTTCCTTACTTCCCATCCTGATAAATATACTATTAAAGTAACTTCTCCATTTGGCACCTCGGACCATTGTGTCATTTCAGCTAATTTCTCGATCTCCAACCATCCAGTTAAAGAAAAAATTCCCACTAGGACCGTTTGGCAATACGAGAAAGCCAACTGGGACGGTCTGAATAATTTCTTTCGCAACTTTAACTGGTCATTATGCTTCCTCGATAATGACATTGATGCCAGTGCTGAAATGATTACAGAAGTGATTTTTCTTGGAATGAGAACTTTTGTCCCTCACAGAACAAAATGTATCAAACCAAAAGAAAAGTCTTGGTTTACCGAAGAGTGTAAAGAAGCTATCAGGTTGAAAGAAGTAAGCTTCCGATCCTATAAAGCCAACCCAACTGAGGAAAATCGGAAGAAACACAAACAAGTTAGGAACTCGTGCAACTCCGTTATCCATAAAACGAAATTTTTGCATGACCAGAAGTTACGGCAAAAAATTCTGCAATGTCCCAAAGGCAGTAAAAACTTCTGGTCATTTGTAAAAAACGTCAAGAACTCAACGTCATCATCAGTTCCAACGCTCATCGTCGACGATAAACCCATTGTCAGCTCTTCAGAGAAGGCGAATATGCTCGCAGCTCATTTTGCTGCAAGTTCTACGATGCCTGTAAGCAACAATGCCCCTCCTGTACTTGAGAACGTTAATTTTTCTATGGGACAGATATTTTTCCGCACTCGTACAGTAGCAAGAGTACTTCAAGATCTTGATATACACAAATCCGCTGGCCCGGATGGTATACCCCCTATTCTTCTGAAGAAGTGTTCTTCATCTCTGGCAAAACCACTGCGTAAGCTTTTTCATCGCTCCTATCGTTCAGGAATCTTTCCTAGTAGATGGAAAACAGCATTTGTCCAGCCCGTCCCAAAAAAAGGTGATTCCTCCTCCCCCTCCTCCTACCGACCAATTGCACTTACGTCCCTTCTTTCCAAGGTCATGGAAACGCTGATAAATCGTCAGCTCAAGAAATATCTCGAAGATCGGGAGCTTTTAAATGACCGGCAATACGGCTTTCGCAGCAATCGTTCCACTGGTGATCTGATGGCATATCTCACCGAACAGTGGAACAAATCTGTGCATCGCTTTGGCGAAAGCAAGATTATTGCGCTTGATATTTCAAAGGCATTTGATAGAGTTTGGCATGAAGCTCTTTTATCGAAAATGCGTGCATTTGGTATCGATGATACTCTTATTCGTTGGATTAGAAGCTATCTTCTGGACCGTTCAATACAAGTTGTATTAGACGGTTTCAAGTCTGATCTCCACAAAATAAATGCTGGTGTGCCCCAGGGCTCCGTTCTGTCTCCGACTCTCTTTCTCATTTTTATAAATGATCTCTTGTCTGTGACTTCTAATCCATTAAATTGTTTTGCTGACGACTCAACCCTCAGCTTTTCATATACGTTTGATAATTCACGGCCTTCGCCTTCGGACGTGTTATTACAACGAAATCGTATGATAAGCTCGTTAAACTCCGATTTAAACAGCATTGTGAATTGGGGTACTAGAAATCTACTGGAGTTTAATGCGTCGAAAACTCAATGCTGTCTTTTGTCGTTGAAGCTAAACATACCCCCTATGCCATTATCCATGAATGGTACTTGCATCGAGGAGGCCGAAAAGCTATCAGTACTCGGTATGTGTATCAGTGACAATCTTCGTTGGAATGATCATATACTTGAGATTGCCAAGAATGCTGCAAGATGCTTAGGCTTTCTTAATAGATGCAAGAAGTTTTTCACCCCTTCTGATCTGGCTACAATTTACAAAGCGTTTATACGCCCTAAACTCGAGTATAACTCCCATCTCTGGGCAGGTGCTTCTCAAACTTTTCTTCACCTGCTCGACAGAGTTCAGAAAAAAGCGTTAAAATTGATAGGAGAGAGAAGCATTATGGAAACATTTCCGTCACTTGAACATCGTCGAAATGTCTCATGTCTTTCCTTATTTTACAGATTCTTTTACAAAAAATGCTCACTCGAGGTAGCCAGTTGCGTTCCACCCCTTAAACATTTCCCCCGTAATACTCGTCTTGCTAGGAACGCTCATCAGTTTACACTTGAGCCCAATTTCGGACGTACCGTGAAATATAGAGATTCTTTCTTTAGCCGTACAACACGAATGTGGAATGGATTGCCTGGCACAATTTTTCCTTGCCATTTTGATCTTCAAACATTCAAGATCAATGTTCATCGACACCTCCTTTCCCTCCCTTCCTAACTTCCTATCGCTCGCGCTGTGACTTATCATTAAAAGGGCTATAACAAACCCCTTGAGCGCGTGTGCATTATAAAAAAAAAAAAAAAAAAAAAAAAAAAAAAAAAAAAAAAAAAAACAGAAGAAAGTAACAAAAAAGTGGCGACCATTTTTTCGCTTGGCTTGAGTCAGGTGATATTTTTATAATATATAACAGGGTGACGCTATTTTGTTTTGAATATTTGTTCATATAAAAAGAAAAAATAAAAAGTGCTCGTGCTGTTTTTTTTTTTCTATATTGATAATTTTTTTTTATTTCTTAAAATTTAAGAACTTTGAAATATTTATTTATTTAATTGTTTTAATTTAATTATTATTTTATTGGTTTGTTTAATTATTATTTTCTTATGTTTATTTTGACTATTTTGTATTTTGTTGTATAATTATTTCTTCGCTTTTAATGTGATTTAAATAAAATATTTAAACATTTTCTGTAGTCTTTGAAATAATAACATTTCAAATAAAAATATTCTTTTGGTTGTTTTATTATTTGGTATTTGCTTATAGCCACTTCAAGAATAATGTTACACCATTTTCGTAAATGGAGTTTGTGGAAGTGGGTAATTATGACACTGACACATTCAGAAATTGGTAGATTTCTTCTACGAAAAATCGAAATACTTTCTGAGTTATATATTTTCGTCCTTGATGTTGTTGAGGAAACAAGTACAATTATTTTGGAAAGGTATAGCTATATTTTTAATGCCCGCTCTTTTGAAGATGAGGTCTACCTTGGCTTCAGACTCCCTCTAGCTTGGCATTATGTTTGCCATTATATTTTAAAAATGATTTCGGGCAAGTTGCCGCCGCGGTTGGCTCGAATAAATTCCAACCGAGAGGCCCAATTTCGACCACTTTTTGCAGTCAATGGTCTCGGGCTTATCTGCGTATAGTCAAGCGAATTCACCGAACCCCACAAAAAATAGACCAGCAGTGTTAAATCGCACGCCACAGGCCCACGAAGCGAAATAATGCGCTCACCAAAAGTTTACTTATGAAAATAGGAAATCGTTTGACGAGTATAACCATGTTTTTCAAAATAAATTTGTACAATTTGCAAACATTGTTCAGGAGTAAACTTATTCATTATGAAATGGCAAACCAAACTGAGCATAAATCAAGTGACAGCTGTCAAAAAGACTTACTACGAAAAAAAGTATTGCCAGATTGAAAACCACCCTTCTAAAAAAATACCCTTTAATGTACAAGTCATACTCTTCAATCGCTGGCAAAAAAAAAAAATCCGTTTGTCATTCCATATCGCTCCAAATTGACTGTAATCGTCTGCCACTTGACATCTTCCAAAAAATATGGACCAATGGCACCTTACGACCATAGATCACACCAAACAATCACTTCTTCTGGATGCAACGGCACATGTACGATCACGTTTGCAAAAGCAAACGAAACTTAACGAATCCAAGTTGACTTACATTGTGGATACTTAATTTTTTATATTTCGTTGCAATACTCCAACTATTTGGCTTAAAACAAAGCTAAGTTTTTTAATCTTACATAACAACTATGAAACTTATAGCTCTCACTCTAAACTAAGATAGTTGTGGTTGGGTTTAATTGGGTGGATGCTATCGCAAAAAGAATTTCGGACAGGCAGTGCTGAAATTCAAGTCGATACCGTTTCCGTTCAATTTACTTCCAGCAGCATACGTTTAATTTCAACATAATTTGTGAGGAGCTTATGAACGAGGAGAATCTCAGTTTTAAATTAAGGTTAGTGAGTTGAAGTAATTTTTTTTTTTTTTTGAGGGCAGGATCTCTCCAAAACAGAGTGAAGCCATTTTTGTCAATAGTGACTCAAAGACTATTTTTGTTTGTTGTTTGAGTCTGTTCATAGATCTGGATGCTCTTAATTTTTCTTAATCAGTTGATAGTGTCCCTCGTACAAAAATCAAGCCCCTGCAATAGCCAGAGATTTTGAAATTACTATTCATTGTTGAGGTCAGAGTCGTTGCTTTACAAAAAAAAAAAGAAGAAGCGCTAATTGCATAAAGTAGAGGGCTTTGGATCTCTCTCCTAATAGATCAGAGAGCTATACGGCTAGTCTAGGGTGTTCAGTTTAGCTTATCTATGAATCTAGTAAAGCTCTTTTCGAAAGTAAGTACCTTTATTAATTACTCTATTTTTACAGAGTTACAGAAGAGCATCTGGACACACAACTGAGAACACATTTAACGGACAGATATTAGATAGAAGCAAGTCAACTGTTCAGAAGGAAGAAAATCCATTCCTTCGCAGTGGTCACAGTACACCATCGTTCGAAGAAATCAATTTGGATAACTATGCATTGGAACGAGAACTAAATAGAATAATCCGAGGAACATCAATTAGTGAAGCCTGTGAGGATGATAACAGTTGCAATTGCAAGAGCTTACAAGAATCCTTGAAATCATACGAATTAATTCGGGGCACTAGCTCAAGTGGTGTGGCTAGGAATGACGATAATGCTAGTCTTGATGGCGATGATGACGATTATGATGATGATCAAATGGACCCACATCACAATGCGGAATCGATAACGAGATCATCTGATATAGATCCAGACGACGACAGTCTTATGGATGATGATGATGATGGTGAGTCTTCAAAATGTTATTTGGTTTTTTTTAATGAATAATTTTAAATTTCCAGAGGAATATCTAAGTTCTCAAGCATCATCGTGTACGTCAGTAAGCACACCGCAACGTTCACACTTTCCCCGAGGTATTATAAATCCAAATTACCCTGGTTTCCAGCATTTAGCCCACACCTTGTCTGAGCATTATATCAGCCATCAATCGTCTGATCCATACGATAGTGATCTTTCAGAATATGAAATGGAATTGAGTGTCGATAGTTTTGAATGTGACTTTCTAGATGGCGGTAGTAGTTCCCGTGGGAGCAATAATATCAATCATAACAACAATAACAATCTTAATACCGTCATGGTTATAAACAACAATTTGCTGGATCATAAAATTGTCGCTATGGATGATAGTGAAGATAATTTCAACGGAAAGTCCTCAACAATGAGTGATGTTGAGGGTTTGACAGTTCTTCCATTGATAAACGTCACTCAAAGTTTCAGCGACACCAATCGGAATACAGCTACTAATGACAAAGAGTCTAATTCCCTGCAAACATACTTAAAACTGTACGACTCTACAACTCAACAACAAGAAAACGATGAGAGAAGCAAGAATTTGGAAATTGAGATTCCCCAAGAAGACGGCAACTATGGATGTCCCACGCCAGATATCCTGATAAAGAACTTTGACAGTGAGCGGTATTGTCGTCGGGTGAAGCCAGAAAATCGGCCAGATTTATTACGTAATGTTAGTCCGAATCCACCTATGAAATGCCGTTTTGAAGCAGCATTTCTGGATGATGAAGACAAACGTCTGCAAAGGAGTACAACAGAGCGTGATTCCCCACCAAATACACTTTGCACGGAGAATAAAAGTGATACGGGGAGAGATGACATTTCGTTGGGACTGACACCGGTGGATATAGTGGGTGACTTTGGTCAAGAAGTGGAAAGGGAGTTTGGTCTAATTGTGAGTGGATATAATAGCCGGCTGGAGTTTGACAGTTTTCCAACTGGAGCGTTTTACTTGTACAATGTTGCAGAAACTGAAAAGGTAATTATGTGGTGAAATCAAGAATTTACTTTTATTTGAATTTAAATCCAGGGATACGTGTTTTTAATATGAGAAATAAAGGGTAAACCCTATACATATTTACTTTTGTTAGTACAAGACTTAAAAAAAAGTACAAAGGGTCAAAACAATTTTTAAAAATCGAATTGAAATAATAGCTTTCTAGTTTATTTAACAACTAAACACAATTATTGTATACACACTCTTTAGTACTCTAAGGACTGTGTTTTTGAGTGGTGCCCTCTGGTGTCCAAGAATTCGATTCTAATAGTAATAACATGAATTAATGGGAAGTATTACACTTCTGTTGAAATGTCATCAAAACATGTAGCTTTCGTTAAGTTTCGTTAAGCACAAAATATTTTAATCTGAATCACTCTGACACAAGTAAATTTGACAGATAAGTGCTCAAATGATCGCATGATCTTGTTTTGATCTCAGGTGGATCACATCTCTCCCACTTGTCTGCTTAACACTAATTATCCAACTCTGTAGCTTACCGGGTTGACTCAGAAAGCATCGGCAAGCCTACTGGCTTTAAATTGATCCATTTCTGAGTCAAACAAAACACTGGTGTCACTGCATTTGCTTGTGTCAGGAGTTTTTTTAAAAGACCTATCTCTAGTTTTGTGTTACTTCGAGTTGATGTCGAGCGCTTTTTATTTTCCACGAAGCAATCCAGATTTGATCAAGATCAATTTTTGCGAATCTCGATTTAGAGCCAGATTTACACATACTTTAACACACACACTATCCGAATTGACATTCCCAAACGTCATGTCAGTTGCTTCCAGTCAGTTTTTTTTCTCTGTGGTATTGTGAAAAGAAACACATTTATTTGCTAAATAATAGATAGAGCAGCAACCATTAATTAGTATATTATAATATCATCCGATGATGGGAAATTTTTCAAAATTGAAAATTTGTTAAAGAAAAGCGATAGGCATTTCGTCAAAGATTTTTTGGAACATGTTGTTGCTTGTAATTTAGTTGAAGAAGTGGGTAAAGGGTGATCATTTCGATTATAATATTACAGACCAGCTGTTAATGGCACATACGCAATAACAAAAGCAATATCAATCTCTCGTCAGTGCAACCAGAAAAATCGTGAAGTCTAGATCAAATCTGAAATTGTCTTTGAATTCACCATAAAATACTCTATTATTGAACTTTGTCTGTGACGTCCTCTATATTTTTAAACTTCATTACTATCAGCTTATATTAACAAAGTGGGAAGATAACAGTGACCCCTAACATATTCACCGTTGTCGACAAAAATTACAGTGTCATGAAACTTCTATACAATTTCTATAGCAAACCTCACAGCTGTAAGATAAAGTTCTCTTCTTACCAAGAGCAGGTCAAACGTAAAGCTTTTGAAGACTCTAGCAGACAAAGTAAATTAAATTTTGTTTTGTATTATTTTCGCTCACACACATCCATTGACATAACTGTCAACAAAGGAATTGTACTTCGTGCTTAGCGCTGGGTGCGTTCTTTTTCTAACCATAGTCAACAATCGTTAACAAAAGTCAACAAAAAGGCGTTCCTTTAATCTAAATTAGTTACGATTTGTAACGCTATAACAGCGTTCCTAAACTCAAGTTGAAATGTCAAATAGTAACGATTTGTTACTATTTCCAACTTACCTCCATGATTTGAGTTGAGGTTGTCGAGCTGTCAAATTGGACGTTTTGTATTGAACTATTCAAAATTGTATTAAAAATCAAACCAAAAAATTACAAATTCTCGATTTGAGCGGCAATTAACGGTTTTATTTTCTTAATTTGAGTGATCAACAAGAATGAATGAAATGGATTTTTGCCAATTTTCAGAGATGAAGGAGAATAATTAAATTATAGTTCCTCAATATAAAAAAAAAATTAGCCGTCACGGGACGCCCGGCAGATGTGAAACATTCAAGTTTACATTAAAATTCATAATTTTGAAAAACCATCAAACAAATATGGAGTGAAATAATTTTTAATAATTTAGTGTTTCGTTAATTAAATCAGTATATTTGTCTTATCATTTTATTATAATATCAATTATTACAGATTATAAGTATTCATTTATAAACACATAGGAACAAAATTTTCCTCAACCCACCCATCAGATACCGCCATATTCCCAACCCACCTACAACTAGCAACCAACCATCCACCATTTTTTATAAGTTTTTCATCACCGAATACCTACCACCAGTAACCACACAATCCACCTGCAACCACCAACCCACCACCTTCCATTTTTCTCGATTCCCTCCCCAGAGTAAGTCCCCCCTACCACCACCATTTACCCAGCCCATTTACAACCACCAACCAAGCATCCGCCATTTTTGACAATTTTTCTCTCACCCCCCCCCCCCCAACCACACCAAATCCCCCCAAGCAGCAACCACCCACCCCACCTACAACCAACCACCTACCATTTTTGTCAATATTTCCCCCCTACCAACCCTCAACCACAAACGCCATCTACCCACCATGTTTGTAAATTTTGTCTCAACCACCCCCCAACATCATCCTAAAAATCCACTCCACCACCAACACAACCTTCAACCACCAACCAACCACCCGCCATTTTTAACAATATTTTTCTGATTGGTGAAAAGAATAAAAAACGTAATACCCACCGACTCCACCTAGAACCAACAGCCAACCAACCACCATTTTTGTCAATTCCCCCCGACACCAAACCAAAACCCCACCAGTAACCACCCACCCCACCTACAACCACCCACCCACCATTTTCGTCATTTTTTTCTTCACCAACTTCCCCACACCCCACCCCCACATCAACCACCCACCAGTACCACCCACCCCACCTACCACCAACCACATACCATTTTTGTCAATTTTTCCCTCCAACCAACTATCTACCATTTTTTAAAATTCTTTCTACAACCCTCAACAACCATCCAGCCCACCTACATCCTACAACCACCAACCGACCATCCACAATGTTTCACCATCCCCCCCCCTCCCCATAACCCTACTCCACTATCACCCTACCCCCTCCACCACTACCGCCCCAGCATCACCAGCGACCACCCAACCTACAACCACCAACCACCCAACACTTTCCACTTTGAAAAATTGTATGGTCGTGACATTTTTTTGTTACACTTACGATCGATTTTACTGCCTAGGTGCGCCAATAGATGTTTCACATCAAAAAAATGTTAAAAGTGGTCGTTTGACAGTTTAACAAAATCTAACAAAGTATCGTAAATGGTTTGTACAAAATCCAACAAATCCTAACAATGACACTTCCTCAAATTTTGTTTGACATAACAACAAATAATGTTGACTATGGTTAGAAAAAGAACGCACCAACTGCCTATAGCTTTTGATACCTAGAAAAAAACATCGATTTGTAGAACTGTCAACAAATCAATTAGACTTTGCATTGCCGTGTTTTCTATCAAAAAATATCTAAAATTTAGACAAAACTACTCTTGCAAAATATTTAAAAATCTACAGAGATAAAATTTACATGAAATGACAGGTACACTGCGAAACAAAAATTTAAATAAGTACTGTTTGATTCAAATGCTTGGATGAATTTTAGCTTTGCTAAATTTTGGAGAGAATTTCGTATTGGAGCAAAAATTTAGCTGAGTACTGCACTTAACAAAATTATGAAAAGTGTTTAGGGAAATTTGGAGAGAAAAAATCTTTAACTGTAGAATATTATTTTTAATTATTCGTCTTTTGCTACACGACTTTCATTTTTGGAGTCCTGAACCAGGTCTGAAATTATTTGAAAACTATTTTTAAATTGTAGAACAGTTTGATCAGTTGTTACTGACGCAATATATAAACCGTTAATTTTAAAATATTTTTTTAATCTTTACAAATATCTACATACGACATTATGTAAATAAAATTTCAAAGTAACTTTTGGTAAAAAAAAAATTCTTGCATGTGATTTGTTGTATCTTTTCTATCAATAATGTTCTCAAGCATATAACTTTGTAGAATTTAAAAGGTAGTTACACTAGATATTCTTAAATAAACTATATTTATTTGTTACCATACCGAGAATACGTTAAAGATTTTAAAAGTAAGATAAACTTGAAAAAAACACTTCAATATGGTCTCGATCTGCATTCATACTCCATAGTCCATACCATTCCCTCTCGCCTGATCACCTGATCATAAAATAGACTCAATCATGAAACCATCTTTCTCAGCAAAAAAAAAAATTACAAAATTTCATAATAATACTGTATAGATGTCTGATGCTCAACTCTCGAATGGAACCGAAGATATCCCAATAAGCAAATACACCACATCAGATGTAGTAGATCTTATGGATCTCAAGATTCACCATCGCTTGCCTACTGACGACGACTATGGCGAAGCAGATACTTCCACTTCAAACCGAAATCGAGATACTCGAATGGAAATAATGTCAGAGAATGAAGATCATCGTAGAGCTTCAGAACGTTTGATATCACAAAGTGGCCACATATCCGAAAATAGTATAAATTCCAGACTAAGCACTCAAGATACCACTTGTGAACCACCAAACGGAGACGGAGATGGAGATGAAGAGGATGATGATGCACTCAGTCCATCAGAAGAGAAAATCATTCCGACAGCGATCGTGAAGCCCAAATATCAGAAATCCTCCTACGACGAACGTCAGTTGCCTCCGATCGGTCTTGACTTTAGTTTAAAATCGCGTGCTTGGTTTGACTGTCCCAGCAGCAGTAGAGCCACTACATCTCGCTGCACAAAAAAATCTGCCCAAAATTCCGAACGCAATAGTAAAATATACAAATCAGCGAAATTCGCTCGTGGCAATTCCAACAATCCACCAGTGTCATCGTCGTCGGTAAATCGATTTGGTTTATTAGGTCGTCGCATGGGAAACAATAATAATAGCAAAGGGAAGATTGCTGTCGTCCAACCCATGTTGAAGGAAGACACCGAAGAACATCACATGGACAATGAGGAGGAAGAGGACAAATTTGTTGACAATAAACCAATAGAACCACATTGTACTCGCTACAGTTTTGCTTCATGGGCGGCAAGTCTGCGGGATTCAAAGCGTTCGCATGCATCAAGAGCTGAAGAAGCAGGTGGTGCGGTGGAGTCTTCAGGTAAAAGTAATAACATAGTGTCATTTAGATAAAATATTGTTTGTTTGAAATTGAAAATTTCCGTTTTTCTTTTCTGTTCTATTGACAAAAAAAAAAAACCAAACCAAAAAAAAAAAAAAAACAATTCTATAAAACTATAGCATGCTTTGATGTTTACAATATTGAGACGGCCTTGCCGGAAATTGATTTAGATGCTATTGAAACACATTTAAAAAGAGCCAACGAGGAGGAGAGACGGGTAAGTTTGATATCTAAACTATACTTTCTACATTTTATTAGATACTTTTAGACTTCTATTGTTTTGTAAAAATGTAAACCTTTCTGGGCTGCTATGAGGTGAATGGGAAATATTTGCTTTTAAGATATTATTTTCTGGTAAATTAACTCTGAAATTACTTCTAACTTCTTCGCATTTTATTATTCCTTGATCGAACAGAACTAATTCAAGAGTATAGAAATGAAATGTCACGTTGACAGTTGAAATCGGTTCTCGAGTCACTTTGAATTTTGAAATGACATAGTGTCTCTAGTTTCGTTTAAATGACAGTTAAGTGTCACTGCAATATAATGTAAGAGTATAAAGACCTTTTTTACAAGCCACCAAAAAACTATAGATGCATAAAATGTAACCAAAATAAAAATATTTTTTTAAATATGTGAGAGATTTTAAATTTGTATAAGAAATAACAAAATGGGTTCGAAAAAGTAAGACAAAATGTTTGAATCTCGAAAGCAGCGCTACCTACCGGGTTCATCTGTAAATTAAAACCACTCAGTTGGAGTTGACCATAAAAAAAAAATTTTTTGTTTTAAAATGGGACAAGCTGTTTAGGAATTGTATATTCATGTCTTAAGATTAAGGAACACAGTGAATAAGTCTTAAAATCAAAGCCTTTGAATTAACCATAATTGTATAGTAAAGTTAATATAAAAATACGTACATCTTTCCAAGAAACCACACCTCTCAATTAATCGATAAATGAAATTTTGCTACTGCTGACATTTGGAGTAAATTGTGACTCCGAAATTCAGGATTTTTGTTTCAATCGAATGGTTTCGACCTTTCAAGTTACTAAATAAATGTTCGTTCAACTTTTCTTGATGGTTTTTCCTGATCGCTGTAACAGGCCCCTTAGGTTGCCTCGGAAATTTTTTAATTCATTTGAAAATCAGCGTTTTACTCTCTTTTTGCATTGTTTCTTTTAGTTTTTAATCTTGTTTGTAGAATGAAATTCAGAATTATTGTTCGTCAGTTCTTACTTCTCACATATTAGAAGCTTATTTCTAAGATCTAGGGATATAGGGACATTCCATTGTTTTCTGGGAAACCACTGAAATTTAACCTTATCTTTCAAGTTTATGTTTGACAACTCACTCTATGTGCTCTTAACTTATTCGTATGGCTCAGTTCTCAAAACATATATGTAAGCAGTGTGAGCAGGGCCCGATCCAGCTTTTCCGTCCTGGGCAAACATTTAATTTCCGGCCATTTGCAATGAAAACATATATGTTATTAAATTGTTTTTGTAAAGACTGTTCGATTTTTGACCGACAGACGACGTGTTGCTACAATGTTTGCAATCAAATATGCAGTTTTGGTTATATTTCTCGCCACCGCAGCGCCACATGTTTGGTGACTCACATCTCCAACATGTTCTTCAACATTACTTGGTTTACCAGGCGCTCATAAGTCATAAATAAAAGGAAGCTATTTTTTGCCTTGTTTTGAAAAAAAAAAAATGGGTGGAGCTATATTTGCCGCCAAAAGTTTTATGTGTCAAGTGTGTGATGGCGATCACAAAGAGGAACAAAAAGTTACGGTTTCGAAGTTCTCCTTTCTCACAAAGTAAGAAAAAGGCTTTTTATTGGCTAGGGTCAGTGGCGACCATTTTTGCGCTGGGCTTGAGTAAACAGTTTAGTTAAGTTTTATAAATAAGAAGTGTGTGATGAAGACGATCACAAAAAGGAACAAAAAGTTACGGTTTCGACGTTTACCTTTCTCACTTGCTCATATTAATCTGATAAACAGAAGAAAGTAACACAAAAGTGGAGACCATTTTTTTTTGGGCTTGTGTCAGGTGATATTTTTTTATGTAACAGGGTGACTGTATTTTGTTTTGAATATTTTTTATATAAAAAGAAAAAATAAAAAGTGCTCGTGCTGTTTTTTTTTTCTATATTGATATTTTTTTTTTTATTTAAGAACTTTGAAATAATTATTTATTTAATTTAATTATTATTTTATTGGTTTGTTTACTTCGACTATTTTGTATTTTGTTTTGTAATTATTTCTTCGCTTTTAATTTGATTTAAATAAAATAAAAAAGTAGTTTATTTTCACTGATTTAATTTTTATGATTTTACCCTCGGCCTCGGCTTCGATCGCGTTTCAGCTGATCTAGAATTAGACTGTAGCCTGAGGAGTCGTCTCTAGTAATCTAGCTGCTTTTAAAGCCCGAGCTTTATTTTTTCATACATTTTACCGGGATAAAAAGTAACCCATGTGATATTCCAGATTACAACCTATCTCTGTGTTAAATTTCATCCCGATCCGTTAAGCCATTCTGGCGTGATTTCAAAAATTAAAACATTCAACCTACTCAAAGAAACAATTCGTTGATTACTCGTAAGAGCAGATTCTTCGGTATGAACCTTTTACGTGATTTGGCGAAGAAGCATAAGTGAAGGGTTGTACTAATTGAAGATGTTTTGCTGTGTAATAGCGTGCCAGAATTTGTTTATGAAAATAGTCTGCCATTGGACAGGAGGATTCTGAGAAGGTACGGGTTTCTTTTTCTTCTATCGAATACTACAGGGTTTCCCAATAAGAGGTGTTATTTTGATATTCAAAGAAAAATGTCATTTTTTGAGATACATGATCGGATGTTTATTTCAATGTCGAGAAAAGTATGCCATGGAAAACAATATCAGCCAAGTGGCCGCCATGGCGACGCTTACACAACAATATCCCTTTCATGAAATTTTCCATCACTAAATCGCAAAAGTAACACGTTCCGGAAATCTTTCCCGTAAAAGATCGATGGTTTCGTTGCTTGTGTGGAATGTAGCGCCGTCTTGTTGAAAGTAAACGTTGTCCAGATCAGTACCATCCAATTCCAGCCATACAAAATTATTAATCATCTCTCGATAGCGCAATCCGTAGCTGTTACTCCAGCCTCATTTTCGAAAAGTGAGGTCCAATAACCCCGCCGGACCATAAACCGCACCAAACAGTTACTCGTTGAGGATGGAGAGGCTTTTCAACAATAAATCTTGGGTATTCCGAGTTTTTTTCCACCGAGATGGAAATGGGCCTTCATCACGATAAAAAAATATTTTAGTTTTACGAACCGTCTTTGAAAAATGTTCACCATTTTAATAATTTCAACGCGTTATTGAAGCGTGTTTCGTTCCATTTTTATCAATGGCGTAGTTCCTACTTGTCAAATGTCAAAACATTACAGCTTCAAAAGTGACAACTACCGAAATAGCGGGCTATTCAAAATAACACCTCTTATTGGAAAACCCTTTTTCTTATCTAAACTTCCTAAACGCTTGTATTGTGTCAATTCATGGTAAGGGGGTTTTAAGAACCCCTTGTCCATATCCATTATTTTCATAGCTATGTGGATACTCCTTTAATAAATCTTTAAGAGAAGCAAAATTTAGGGTAGGTATACAAGCTTCTGTAATTTCTGAAACTGGGTATAACTCAAATTAATTTCTTCTATGTTTCAACATCCACTATACCAGTTACAAGCTATAAATCTGCTTAATAAATTAAACAAATATTTTTCATGTTTTGAGTTATCTCCGGGCTGTAATCAAACAGTGCAACAACAAGTCCAATTCATCAAATTTAATTATGAACTTTCTTCTACCTACCAATCAGCCAGTTTTGGCGTCAAAAATCTCAAGCTAATAGAAAATTTGAATAGCCTTTACTTGACTATATATTTCCATCTTTTCACCCAACCAACCGCGTACATTTATCAACACTTCACGTTATTTTATCTTGTTCATTAAATTTCATCCTCCGCATCCGGACTCTCTGGTAAATACAGTCACTAACGAACTTAAAAGCCCCAGCGACGACAGTGACTCCAAACCTCATTTTCGTCATTTTTATTCCTGAGTTCACCTGAACTCTCGTCCCACAATATGCACTGTAATAAATTTCCTCTATTTGAATAGCTGATGCTTTGTAAAAAATGTATCTAACTACGAAACTATGTACATACATAACTTCATTATGACAGAGGAGAGCGTTCATATATAATTCCCTTAAGCTAACTTTGTATCTTTGCCACAAGTCATATTCATCATCTTTTGATGGAAATGTTTTTCCTTCTATTTTTTTTTTGTCGAACAAAACCATTTCAACTCCCCAAAGCCGCAATAATAATGATAACAACAACAACAACGGTGTACCTACTATTAGGCTTGTGGTACGCGACTTCCGAGGTAACTCGTTTTTTCGGTCAACGATTTTTCACAAGCCCACTCTGTGTAGTCTAGCTCTAGAGACTCACAAAATCCAACCCAAACTCCAGTCTGTCTACAGGTGTGCGCCACGAAGTTTGCATCCGACTCATTGCAACTTTTAAAAAAAGATACTTTCAATTTAATACCGTTCGTTGTCGATATGATACGAGTTTTTTTACGTATCTGTGAAATTTTTAATTTCATGAATTTAACTTCCAAATGAGAAAAAATAAAAACCTTGTCAGTAGTTGTTACTTGACGTTGTGCTTAGTATTGTTGCCCAAACGAGTACCTACCTCTTGACTTGGCTCACGCGACGAGACGGCCGGCGCGCGGTGGGTTGGTTCGTCAATTTTGCTGATTCAAAGAATCAGTCAGCTGTGACGACGATCAGCTCTTGACGTGTTTTTAGTTGGTAAAGTTTCAGTTGGATTTGGATTATTACCTAATTTTCCTCGGGTTAAATTTATGATGATTTCGTAAAAAAAAAAATTACGACCTAGAACAGTGTGAAATACTTTTTCCCTTGAGAAACATCGAGCAGAATTATTATAAAATTTGTGCCTACATTAATTAAAAAAAAAAACAGAAATGGAAGTCGAACCACTTAGCTTACTCACTCAATTTGACAAGCGCCATTACAAAAAGGACTCGCGTTTCGTCCTTGATTTATACACCCTGTGCTATGATGACAACGAAAGTGTGGATACCGTTGAGCTATTTACATCGATCGTTAACAATACAGCCGCTGGCAATTGGAGCGAACAGGTTAGAATCTATATCTTTGAATTCGAATTGGAATTGGAATTGGAATCGTAACTTTTATATTTTCGAGCGAAAAAAAAAAGATTCAACCGGTTTTCGGATTGCTTATTGTTTTCAATGAATTGCTAAAGTTTGGAATGTTTTGATTGTAATTACGGTAAAGTTGTAAATTTTTTTTCCTTTTTCTTTTTTAACAACTTTAATTGAGTGAAAGTTTGTATTCGAGATACTAAAGTCCGAATGAGTCATATAGTATCTAGATGCAGCAAGCAATTTAAAAACAAGTTGATTTTTTTTTTTTGCAAAGTCAATATAATTTGCTGGATGCATTTTGGTTTAAAGTGACATCTGGGAGGTGTGTGGTACGGCAACCAAAATGGGTTTATGTATGTTTTGGTTGATTTTGTTGTTGTTGTTGTTGTGTTTTGAGACTTTAAGGCGTAGATTCTGAAAGTGCATTTTTTGGCAAGATTTGTGTTGGGTTAAGTGCGTGGGTTATACGCAATTTGTAGATTCTATTAGATTTTGTAGGTGGTTCCAATTTTTATACCCTATTCCATAGAATGGGTATATTGTATTTGGTGTGGAGTTTGTAACATAGAGAAATAATACCGTTAGGTATAGAAAAGTATTATACCTATTCTGACTCAGAATCAAAAGCCTAGTCGATTAAGCCATGTCCGTCCGTCCGCCCGTCCGTCCGTCCGTTCGTCCGTATGTATACTGATAGCTGAACGAACGCTGAAATTGGGTATATATAATCTTTGATTCAAGAGTAAGGCTAAGTTCTTGAACCGGTAAAACCCGCCCACAAACAAGCCCACAATCGCCATTTTTGATGAACAACCTCAATTTTATAAAATTAAATTATGTTTTTTGTACAGTTACGACAAAAGCATAACGCTACAATTTTGTACACGTGAGCTTTAAGTAAACTTTCTTCCAATTAAATAAAAATATTCCAGTTTGGGCGTGGCTGACGCCCATTTTTCATACAAAACCATCAATATTGTTTTTATAAAATAACGGTTGTTTAAAGCGAAAAACATTAAATTTTGTGGGTATTACTTGCACATGAACATCTTGTGTGTGAAATCAAAAAAAAATTGATTTTGGGTGTGGCTGACGCCCACTTTTCACTAGAAACTATAAAAAAATTGTTTTTGCAAGTAAACGGTATTTATAATGAATCCGCAAGCCAAAATTTTGTGTATCTTAGTAGAAACTACATCGTTTGTGTATGAAAAGAAATTTTTAAATTTTGGGTGTGGCTTTTGTCCACTTTTCATGAAAGAACGAAAAACGTAGTTTTAAAAATTTGTATTACTACATACCAATATTCAATTTAAACCTTTTTTCCGTCCGATATTTGAAAAATATGAGTATGTCTATATTTTGTTGGGCAAATTTTTTTAATACACCCACTTTTAAGGGCGTGCGTTTTATAAACTACCTTTATTCAGGTAAGATCGTTAAAAAAACTACTCGATTCAGCTGTAGTTTTACACATATGCCTAAAAATTGACTAACGATCAAAGCTCAATAAGTGCTTTTAATTTTTTTTTATGAATTTTTGGGACACGCCTACTTTAAAGGGGCGCATCTGTCAAAAGTCGTAATAGGCATTCATTTTTTTGATCTTTTTTAACTATCGGTCGCAGTTTTGAAGTCAGATGATGAACACTTGTTTCTGAAACTGGAACAGCGGCTGTCTGCGGGAGGTGAACGCACACATACAAAAAAAAAAGGGAATAGGGTATCCAACAGTTCGTCAAAAACGTACTGTAACTCTCGCTTATGTTTTTAGAGGTATATAACTTTGAAATGGAATAAAACAAAGATGATTTTTTTTAAATTGACATGAAATTTACTTTATTCGAAAGATAATCTTCTGGGATTATAATTTAAATGTGTTTCGAGCCAAGGCTGGCTCAGGCGTATATATCTGATCTAATCTGGAGGTCCAATTTTCGATGACTTTATCCAACATTTGTTGCCGTATACCGGCAATAACGAGGCGAATGTTGTACTCCAAGTCATCAGTCGTTTCGGGCTTATCGGCGTAGACTAGCGATAGAAAATACTCAAGCGGCGTTAAAACGCACGATCTTGGAGGCGAAATTATGCGCTCACCGAACGTTTAAATATTTTCCATTTGTTGAAACCACAGCTCCTGCATATTATGGTTGTTCAATTGATGAACGAAAAAGTCAGTAATCGTGTCTTTATATCGGTCAAAATTGACTGTAACGTTCTGACCAGCATCGTTTTTAAAGAAGTACGAACCAACTATTCCACCAATCTATCCAAACAGTCAGTTTCTATGGATGTCTCAACATACACTTGAAGATTATCATCACTCCAAATACGGCAGTTTTTTTTATTGACGTATCCATTCAACCAAAAGTGAGCTTCATCGCTAAACAAAATCGCTTATGAAAATTGGGATACGTATTTCGAACAGAACCATGATTTCAAAATAAATTTGCACAATTTGGAAGTGTGTTCATGTTGAAATGCCAAAACAAACTAACGATGCCAAAGGCAAATTAAGGCAGACCTTTAAATTTCGTTCAATTTTTTGCAAAGCTCGTTGAAAATGATTGAAATGTGAAAAAAAGCGATTCAAAAACCCATTCGTATTTCAAATTAATTTTAATTAATGACAATACGATCAAGTTCGTCTAAATTTCCAGCTGAATTATGTACTAAAGGTTATATGGCTTTATATACAATTATTTACACATAATCATTAATCAACTCTGCTTAGAATTTTCTCTATCCTCTGACCCTTATAAATCTTCTCCTACATCCGCCCTCTTATCCCATATAACATCTTCAGTTAAATATATAAGTAGGAATTTATCTGAATGAAGGAGCATATTTACTACGAATTAGTTTCAAAAAAACATCTGTTAGGTACAAGGAAACTCCTCCATAAATTCAATTTATTGTCTTCTTATTCTGGAAGGTACCTGTTTTAGTGTTTCTTTAAGATTTTCCGGAAATTTCACTTCATAGAACAGGCACAAATACAGATATTGATAGCAACTGCTGCTACAGTCTACAGCATCTTCTTTTGTACCGCATGTCAAGTCAGCTGATCTTCCAAATCAAAGAATATTCTTCTTTACTTGTTTGAATTCGGCTCTCTTACAATGTTTGGTATCTACTATCTACTCATGCGTAGTCAGCCTTAACTAATCAAGGAGGTCTGGTCTGCTTCTTTCCAAATATCAGTGTTTTGTCGCATTCTTTTTCTTGCATTCTGATTGATTTGTATGAATTTCACAAGTGTAGTTGTTGTTGAAATTAAAAATCAATCATTTTATAAATGATCTTTTAAATGTGTGTGTGCAACCAGGTAGTCAGAAGCATTGCCTTTCTGAAGAGAACGTATACGTACCAAATTAGAAGTGTCCAAAATGGAAATAATATTGACAGTTGTTGTCTTCATGGTACACAGTAATGTCAGGTATGGAGAATTCGTGGTATTTTGTGACGTCATAATTACCTTATATTATTATTTAATTTCTTAAGTGAACACAATTTCTTATAGCTGTGAATTTAAACAAATTGTTTATGGAATTGAAATATAATAGATTTAACAAGTATACTAAAACCCCTTCTACTTCCAATCAGATGATTGTGAAGTCACACCCAATGTTAGCATACCTTATAATCTGTTAGTCGATGTCAATTTTCTTCACAGTCAAAACTAATCATCCCTAAAACTCTAGGGAATACTATTAATTTCGAATTCTCTACTAAACCTACACATAAACATTTCACAAGAAAATAATTTATTTTCATCTTTAATATATGCCAAATGTGAAATCCACCTTATTCCGAGTATCTTGAATGTGTGCTATGAAAAGGATCAGCTGCCTGATGTTAAACATTTCCAATGTACCTACATCACAATCACAGAGTTGTAATTGAACACCGCTTCTTGGAAGAATTATCCACAAAAAAAAAAAAAAAAAAAAAACTAGGGGAAGAAAACGAAGCCCTCTTCCTTGGTTCGTTTGCGTTTACAACCTTATCTTGCATCTGAACTAACAAAAAAAAAAAAAAAAAAAAAAAAAACATACCACATGTGTCGATTTGTTGCATGGATTTTTTGGTAGCGATGTCGATGGCGGTGGATTTGAAAATGATCATGTACGATGTTAAAAGAGTACACACTACACACATTTATATTTACCAATTGATAACGAGTGTAATGTACGTATTCAAAGGACATGGATAGTATTTCAGACGTGACAATTCAGCAGTTCATCGACGCAGGCCACAGGGATAAGTTGGCTGACCGGTTTTTTTATTCAATTAAATTACTATAGTGTTGTTATTAAGATACAAATTGTATATTTCTCACGATGTTTGATCGTTTATTTTTTGGATTCAAATCCAAATTCCTTGCGAATCTAAATAAAACTACACTTTTCAATTACGATAGATGCGCGAATTCAGAATTCGATTGCATCGACGGTATGTTCCCGCGAGTTTACCGTCAGAAAATCCCAATTGTCGAAATGAAAATGTTTAATAGTGATATGCATCTGATAGAGCCGGAATTTTTGAGTGAAATTGTTGATAAATTTGATAGGGTCACAAATGTTGATGTCCATGAATCTAAAAGATACAGTGTGGGTTTCTATTCAGTTTTTTTCAGTTTAAAAATTATATAAGTCAATCTAATCGACAAAATTGATTAATTACACAAATAAATGTGTTTTTAAGAAAATAAATAATGCTTATAAATTTATTTGTTTGCAGAGACGAAATGATCGCGAAGAGATTCGTCGAAGACTCGCTATGGGCGCAGAAGACGATTATTTCAGTAAATTAGTGACTAATAATGTGAGGCCAGGACGGAAGCCTAGTCTACAATCGCGTTTGAAAAACGGTGAGTAATAAATTTTGCCATAAGTACCTACCATGAACATTGCAAAATGAGGGTTGTACATCAAGTACAGTTATAATGAGGGTGAGAAACGATTTCCTGCTTGATTAATATCGGTTATCTCGAGAGGGTATTGTTATATTAATTCAATTGGCACTTATATGCAATGCGGTCATAAAAATACGGGAGTGATTTAGGATGTGTACGAAAAAACTTTACTATGTCACATTAAGGGTAGTTACACTTCGGAATGTGTTGCTTGAAGTTATCAAGCACATCATATTTCACGGTCAGCGGTCTGCTACATTTAAGAAGAGAACGAAATTGATATTAAAAGCTAAAAATAAATATTTGAATTCATAGACCTTCATCATTAAGGACTTTTTTTTTCTTGAACGTATTGGATTCAAGGACTTGCTTATATGTGAAAACTGTAATTTCAATCTGGTGATTTTTAATGCTTTTTCATATATCAAAGGTTTGAGGAAATACACGAATCAGCTTTTGCTTTAAAAAAAAAATTGCATAAGTTTCAAGAACTGCTGAATTTGAATACCATTTTAGTTCGACTAAAATACATTATAAAAATTTATTAACATATTTTAGAAAATTAGAATAAATTAAATTTTTAATGAGAAAGACTGTTTCATATCCTCACGAACATGCTTAACTTTCTTTTAATTTTTGCCTACAAGTTGGAGTTTTCCTTACAGTCAAAAAAAGGCGTCTCTCAAACCAGTTTAATTTCTCTATTATATTTCACACCTAACTACACAACACTTTCCCACTTTATCTGGTTTTGAAGATCCCAAAGGGTGTTTTTTTAGACGTGTAGTTTTCAATTTGGCAATACTTTTTTCAGAGTTGGTCTTTTTGACAGCTGTCAAAGTTTGGATTGCCATTTCATAACGAATGGACCTACTCCTGAACAACGTTTGCAAATCGTGCAGATTTATTACCAAAATTATGGTTCGGTTCGCTTGTGCTGTCAGTGAATGAACATTCTTCACCGTGTCTTTGCTAGCTTAAATCTCCATTACACGAAAATCTGGCATTCTTGTCCCAAAGTATAATGTCCGGCGAATTGCATAACAATGTCCATTACACGACAGGACCATTTTGACAGTTGGTGGTGAATGAAACCGCCCTGAAAAATGCAATATTTTGCCGTGACCATTACACCACATTTATAAATTGGTCATTGTGAAAAGTAAATTTGACGTTTCAGGTGAAACGTGATTTTCTGCAAATAATCAATGTCTTCACAGGACATGGCGATGTTAAACTTCTCATCACAAATCTCACCTTACCATCCATGAATTTTTTTTTTTTTGAAAATTATGCCAAGTAAATTAAGATTTATTATAAAAGTACTATCAGAATCTACAAAAATACACGAAACAACAAAGAGCCAAGATAATGTACGAAAAAATAACGTTAAACGTTTAAAACTGACATCTTTCATTCATTAATAACTTTAACGATACACCAGAGCTTACTCCGCGAATCTCCCGCGATACTTTTATCGTATGGAGACGTTGACCATCCGGAGAATGTTTATTAAAACTTTTCTATATGGCGGGCTTACGCATGCATAAATACACTAGCGTCAGTAATTGTGTAAGTAAAAGTGCTCGCCAATGCTTAGGTGTGTGTGAAAGTAAATGTTAAATTTCTGTTGATTGCTGCAATTTCGACCACGTCTCGTGACGTCATCTGTGCACAGCAACAAGCGATTTGAATGAAACTATGTCGAAATTCAATCAGCTTTTTGTTACACGGACCCCACACATGCCAGGTACTGGCAAGACAGTTCGTTACTAACAAACTTAGCATACTTTAAATTTCTTTTACGACGTTTACGATGTTTACGACACAAATTAGTGTCGGAAAGTTTAGATACGATTTGTCGTAAAAGATTTTCAATACAAGTTTTGACAGCTAGCTTATGACGTCGGAAAATTTCTGACTTTAACGACGTTTAGGTTGGTTTTACGAGTTTCCATGAATACTCCTAATAAGAATACAAATAATTTTTTTCTGCACATTACTCGTTTTCGTTATTTGAGGAAAAATACCGTTTTAAATTATGCTACATATATCACTGAACAAATTCTTTTGATTATTTCTGTATTTATAAAATTGAATTTTGTTTCGTAATCGTTACTTATTCACCAACGAAAAGCAAATTAATTGAAAAAATATATAATTTTCTTTGTTCTTCTCTGCTCTTTTTGTTTGATCTGTTTCTTTACTGGATGTTAAAATAAGTAGCGTATCACAAAAAGTTCAGAGTGGGAACAGAGCAAATTCACGCCAGGTTGTCAAAATCTGATGTCACTTTGGCAGTTCATTGAAATTGAACAACAACAAAACAACCACGAAAAGTGGACATTCCAAGCAACAATGTATTGTTGGGACATGGTCTTTGCATGGACCATTTGTCAAAAAAATGTGTCCTTGTGTCCCATCATCAATGGAAGGACCATTACACGGTCCTTGTAATTGGTCTTTGCAATGTCCATTACACGTCATGTCAACTTAAGGACAGATAAATACGTCATATTGACGTCAGTGTCCTTGCAAGGACCATTACAAGGACAGTCTAATGCTAGCTTAAGCAATACAAAAGTTTAACTTCGGGCGTGCCAAAGCCAAACGATTTTATTTTTACTCCTAGAAGTAATTGAACAACGTAGTAACCTACGATATAATGTATAGAAGAATTTTATTTCGTGGAGTGACGGATGCCTGCTTTTTAAACAAATATAAGAAACTTCTTGTGAAAAACTAAGGCCACTCGGAATAAATTCAGAAAAAATAGCCTGCATTTCCTGTGAACGACTTTGTGTTTGAATTTTTTTACAACACCAGAAACTCTTTGAATTAATATTAACTTCGATTTAAATAAAAATATCGTATACAAAAGAAATAAATCAATCACATTGAATCCCAGAAAACATTTTCATAAATTTTTTTTTTACAAAACTGATCTAACCTAGAAAAAAAACAATATGGTTTGCTTACCTTTTTTACATCTTTCTTTCACTTCATCAATCCAAAAGCACCAACTGCATGAGTTCAACTTGTCAAAAAAGCCAATTCTCTTTTCCACCACACTGAGCCACCGACACGCACTGCTCTACCGATATCGACGCCATGACACAAAAACCGAATTCGAATCAAAATTGAATTTAATTAAATTGATAAATAACCACACTTCAGATGGATAATTAAAACAATAGTAATAAAAAAACAAACTTCAATAATTTAATAACAATAATTTGATATTTTCAACAACGCACACTTATTGTTTAATATTAAAACGACATTTTTTTTATCAACCGATCTCGAGGCAAACTGAAAATTAAAATGCACTTAATGAAGAACTTGTTGACACTGGTCGGTGACAAAGCACAATGCACAATGCATATGATTTGAGCTTTTGCTTCGTATAAAATTATTGTGAATAGTGAGACTTTCATAATGATCTTTTCCAATTGCTTTTAAATTCAAATGAAATGCTGGGTGCTGGTGAGGGCAGTTGATTTTCGTATTGAAGGTGGTATTTCGAGCAGGCTCCATGTCGTACCCACTAATGTAATAACTCCTAAGTCCTAACTAAATAAATTGAAATAACTCCCAACAATTCTTAAACAAAGTTAGGAGTTACTAGCTTTTACCCGCGGCTTCGCTCGCGTCAAATGCGTCACACAAAATGGCAGCACATAAAGTCAAATGCGTTTCAATTTAAATAAAATATAGGAGACTTCTTAAACGTTTTCTTCCTGTCTCAAAGTTATTCCCTTATATCTCACAATCTCCAACTAAAAACAAACATTTGAGCACTTTATTCGGGTATCAAAAATCACCATCACTTTGCATCTCCAAAACAACTTCAAAATCCCTGAACTCTGCCATCCATATCGACTGAAATAATACAACAATTAAAAAACTGTCGCTGCAATCTAGAAGAAGGCTCTAAGTTTTTGTTTAGCCCATTGGGTGTTTAGTTAACCCTGACAAGCCGAAGGAATCTTTGGACCAAAATGTAAACTTCGTGACCTTCATCCTTGGAATAAGTACAACTCTTTAAAGAATGTCCTATGCATTGATGGTCTCTTCCGTTTGCTGGTTCTTAAATGTTTGCAAACAATGTTCATTTTTTTGTTGCTTGAATTGTGGTTCGAAAATTAAAAACCAGAAAAGTAAATATAGAACTTCAGTTGAAAAAGGGGTGAGAGAAATCAAGCCACTTCCCCTTCCATTTGATCCTATGTGTTATCCTTTATTTGATTTTCTTCTCGATATAAAACTGAAGCTTTTCCAGAGTTTAAAATTTTACACAATCCAAGTACCTACCTACAATCTATTGACCCCAAAGAAAAAGGGGCGTCCCTTCTGATCTCCCTTTTTTAAGATTGACAAATGCTAAATGTAAACAAAGTAAAGCTTAACTCCTAAACAAAGCCTCATAACTGAACAAAAATAACCCTATACCTACTTGCGCAGAAACTAGGAAAAAATTATTCATACTTATATTTATGCAATATTTTCAGGTAAAAATCTTCAAATCTGTTTCACAAATGAAGCCTCATCAGACACAGAAAGTCATAGTTCAGACTCTGAGACATGTCCCAAACTCTCTCGCATGGTTGCCCGCAATACCAGGACTGAAACTCCAAAATTCTTTTCCTCCATAGACGTCCCCGATCACCCCTACAATGCAAATCCCCTCTCAGTTAGTTGTACAAATAATAATGCTAAAAAATCTACACAAAAAGCCAATGTGCCACAGAGCGATAATGATGACAAAGAATGTGATTTCTTCACAAAACAAGCCAGGCTTCAAATCGAGGCTCGCATGGCCTTGTCACAAGCTAAAGATATGGCTCACATGCAAATGGAGGTAAGGTTTTCTAAAAAAAAATTTATTGAAGCCTAATTTATTAATTTTTATTCTTCATACTTCAGTTGGATAGACAGAAACAACGCTTGTCACCAATCACTGGAATAATTCGTGGATCTCTAGAAAAAGTTGGTGTAATAATGGCGCCAGAAAAACGCAGGGTGTCCCGGCAAATGCTGACCGACATGAATATCGCTCAATTGCAAATTATCGTCAATGATCTGCACACACAAATCGAGGATCTCAATGATTCTCTTGTACATTATTTAATGGAACGTGATGAGCTGCACATGGGACAGGATTCGATGTTGGTTGATATTGAAGATATTTCAAGATTTCTGTAAGTTTAAAAAAAAAACATCTTTAAAAATTGTTTTAAGTCTTTCTTCCTTCTTTTTAAAGAAGCGCAAAGGAACTCGAGGATGAACGTTAGATTTTCCTGTTAAATATAAAAATAGATAATAAAAATAAAGATACAAATAAAAAACCAGCAAGATATTTATATATTTCGAAAATCATCACTTAACTTATCAGTAAAATATTCGTAAAAAAAATTGTTAAAATTAAAACACCATAAAAAAAAATAATTAAAAAAAACAAAAAATATTCTTAATCGAGAATTCAAAGAAGCAATGGTTAAGATTTGTTAACAATTTTTGTTTTTTGTCTCCCGAATTATACACTCAAAAAAATAAAATAGATAACATTATACTCAAAAATCTAGTCAACAACAAATTAAGAAAACAAAACAATATTGTTATCTCTCTCTCTCTTTTTTCTACATTAACTTTAAAATAACATATTACCTACACAAACTATTTAAAACTTTATTGTATTATACACACATACTGACACAAAACATACACATAATCGCATAAAAAAATAACAACAAATGTAGGTAATATTTATAAAAAAAGTTTGTTCTTTACAATATTTGGTTGATGAAAATTAAATTTCAAAAAAAAAATATAAATATCAAACAACAAAAATTAAAAATAAATTCATACAATGGCCTTGAAAAAATGTGTTGAGCCATTGTTTATGCAAGAACATAATATTATTATGTTAACTTGTGTGAATAAATATATCATTCGTAAACGGAAGCCTATAATAAATATATAAAAAAAAAGAAAACAACAGTGTAAACATATTATTGCAAATAATCAAATAATGTTAACAAATTTTTAAATTCCTTAAAATTCGATAATTTGAATAAAATAAAAACAAATTCAATTATGTTTATATTTTTGTTTAAACTGGTTGAAAGAACAAAAGGGAAATTAGTACAACATTTTTATTTCAGTTCAAAGGCACACTGCTGGTCCATAGAATAGGGTCACTCTTTAAACAAAAATGAAAGGCTTATTCTTATTCCCGATTGAATTCAAATATCTTTTAGACTCGTCGTTCCGATTAAAATTTTAGTTTTACATCAGTGCACCTTAACCAAAGTCCATAATGTTTGGAAAATAAAACGAGAATTTCAGTTTTAAAATTAACAAAAAGAGCAAATATTTTTATAAGACTAGCTTCTCCTGTTTTTATTTTCCTTAACTGACTCAACTAATTTTTCTTCCACTGTACAAATCCCAAAAGAAAAAAATGTGATCAGTTTACGTTTGGTGTCTTTTCGTACGAATCAGTTTCACCAGTTTCACCAGTATCAACAGTGTCATACTGCTATTGGTGTCCAAATTTTAAAGTACCCCTCACGCAACATCGTTACTCCTCGTAGTGTATTTCCAGTTTTATAGATAATGAGACTGAGAAAACAGATGAAACTTAAGACACGGATTCGTGCAAATAGACACTCCCTTTATTTAAAAGAAGGATAAGATGTTTTAAAATTAGTAATGAGGGTAACGAATTATAGCTTCTTCAGTATAGAATTATAAGTTTTTATTTAACTAAGGACTTTTAGATCTTAATGCTTTAAAGCTTTGAACTGCTGTTATAGTTGGTTTCAAATATTAATGTTTTGTTTTTGACAGGTATACATCACAGAATATATGATTAATGGACTCTTTGTATGCTTTTTAAGCAATACCGTTCAATACAATTTTCTACAGCAAATTGGAAATGCTCAATATAACGGGTGTTTTTTCTTTTTAGAATTATAGAACTTTAAGTTGGCAACACTACTTTAACTGGCGAGCATTTTGTCAGCTGTCCTGTGAGTTCTTTGTAGTTTGGTTTGGCATTTCAACATAAATAGACTGACTTCTGAACAACTCTTACGGACTTTTTCGTTCATTAATTGTACAACCATGATCCATGATGTGAAGGAGATGTAGTTTCATCAAGACGACGGGCGCAACATGTCACACAGCTCGTGCCACAATTGATTTGTTGAAGAAAACGTTCGGTGAGCGCATAATTTCTCGTTTTGGTCCTGTTAATTAGTCCCCAAGATCGTGCGATTTAACGCTGCTTGACTATTTTCTGTTGTTATATGTGAAGTGGCTAGTCTGCGCCAAAAAAGACCGGAGGACAACATTAGCCGCGTTATTGGCGATATACAGCCACAAATGTAGGAAAAAGTCATCGACAATTATCTTTCGAATAAAGTAAATTTCATGTCAATTTAAAAAAAACACCCTTTAGATGAGCAATACTAAGAAAGTGGGTGGGTACCACTCCTGCTTAATGTATACAAAATTTTAGGTAACTCAAATTCACAAGAATGTGGAAATGAATCCACACTTTTTCGAAGACCAATATTTTAGGAAGAGAACATTTGATAAGGTTGCATGTGCTTTTAACTTAACTGAAACTGATACTGGAAATGAATATTTTAAATCAATCTTGCATTCGAAATGCGAATGCGAAATCGCTGACTGTTTTCTTTTTACGAACATCTGAAATTTTATATTGCTACGGAGGGAGGCCAGATAAACATGCCCGCCGACGATATGAAAATTATTTTTTTATTACTAGGGAGCAGTATTATTATCGGGACTAAAGGTACGCTTTATCTTTTTCTGTTCACTTGGCAACATGTGTAGAAAAATTTCATTATGATCGGTTGATTAGCTTGGCATGAAAGCGTAGCAAACAACAAATTCACATTCGCATTAATACCCAACTAATCCGTATATATAAAAACCTAAAGAGCAGAAGAGACCAGCGAGCGTGTGATCCTGTGAAGTTTACTTTTTATATTTTCATTTTCTTTATTTAGCATTTTAAAATATATTTCTGGTAAACTTTGATGTCTCCTTCTAGAAAGGGCAGAACAACGTTTTCCGGGCCAGCTAGTATTATCTATTTGCTTGTCCCTTTGTTATGCTCACACTTCTAAAGTACTCAACCGATCATCATGAAATTTCGTAACCACATTATCAAGGTTATATAGTTATATTACAATCGGCCCTATCGAGGTAACCGTCGGAACGAAAAATGCTAACATTTTGTACGATTCCGAAAGTTTTTGCTTCGAGGTATTCTTCCGACCGAATGTTTCTACGCACTTTTTTAACGCACACCGGTGAATTGCGTTGCAGTGCGATCAAGTGCATTTTTTAGTTTGGTTTTTGACAGGTTAGCATAGTTTTGTTTTCGTTTTGCTCCGACAGAAATTCTTGGCGAAATTTGTTCACGCATCATAGAAAATTGTTGGAAAATGTAAGAAATAAATAAAAATATGCTTATAAATAGCTTCGTGTACTCATTTCTCTAATGTTGTGTTTCCAGGTCAAATCTAAAAGAAAAAACAAGGCACCAACAAAAATCTGATATAGCCCAAAACTACACCAAAAGGTCACCAGAAGGTGTTGCTGCATTTTGGGTCGAGTTAAAGGACCAACTTAACCAAGTTGGATCAGGAGGAGAGATGCTAGTGGTTGGAAAAAGGTATAAATTCCAACAGAACAAGTTCATTCGCAAGAACTTTTGACAAAAGTGCATGGAACTGCTTGAAGACCAGAGCTTATGTTAACCGCACTAATAAGCCGCGCCTAGCACCTCAAGGAATATAAAGGTTGGTATATGTCTGACCAAAGAAGGATTAGAATCGCCTGAGGACGAGGGAGAGCAAAAGAAGCGCGAAGAGTACAAAACAAAGTTTTAAAATCATTTTATACCTATCAAGAAATAAATAAATATCTATAACTTTATTTTTACAATCTTTTTCTTATCAGCTTCCTTTTTTTTCATCCTCGTCAACATTCGGCTGTCGGTCCCCGTTTCTTTCTTCGTCACTTGACTACCTACTCATAGTCGGGCTTTTCTCGACGAGCAACTTTCACGAATTTTTAACGAACAGAGAGTGCTTCTTAAGCATTTCGTTGTTCTTGCTCTCCTTGAAATATTAGTCCTGGTCCTCCTTCATACAAAACTATCTTTGTAGGCTAAGGGGCCAGTTATAGCTATCAGGAAATCCAAACCGAAAAAGTTTTCAGATAGAAAATTGAGTACGTTATGGTTCGTTTTTTAAGACAAATGCTACACTGATCGATAGCAACCAATTCAGAGGATGTTTTTTATTCATAATAATTTTAATTGAACAAATACTTTTTGATAAAAACGTATTTATTTATTTTTCTGCTATACGTTTAAGAGAAAAATAACAAATTTCGTTTTTAACAAAAAGTACTTGTTCAATTGAGACTTTTATTAGCAAAAAAAATTCTCCGAGTTGGTTGCCATTGACCAGTGTAGCATTTGTGTTTTAAATCGATTCGTAACATATAAAATTTTCCATTTGAACATTTTTTCGGTTTGGTTTTTCGTATCGCTATAACTGGCCCCTAAGAACTGTCCTGGTGAAGGTGTCTCCAGCAGCAGATTACCACACGTATTGCTCATCATCCTTAGGCGGCGGAGTAGATAAAATAGAAACCCACACCAAACTGCCCGATCATAAACTTCTTCCTTTTCATGCTATTTACTAAGGTTTTTAGTTGAACAATTTAGGAAAAGTAAAACTTGAGTATTATTTTTTTTTTTTATCTGACTTTTGTAATTTTTTTCCAACCTTTGACAAATCGGTAAAACAGCTGTTTGAATTTAGAGATGGCGTTCTTGAAAATATATCGATATTCACCATTTCGATACATATCGAATGGAAAGAAATATGTTTAAATGTTTGTTCTATTTTACGCCAGCGTATAAAATTATTCAAATCTTATCATTCTTACTAGTTATTAACAATTATTTTCAACTTTTTTTGATATAACATAATTTTAATCTGGTTTGGTATATATATTTATACAAATATCGAAAGATGTATCGAATCATCGATATATAAATATATTTTGCGCATCTCTCTTTGAATTAAAAATCTGTCGCATGTCAAATCAATGCATCGACACATTTGTGATATTTCTGTTCCGATGAGAGATACCTCGAACGCAATTTGAGCCTCCGCAAACGTATGCGTTGCAGACAACTGTTCGCTCCGACGGTTACCTCGATAGGGCTGAATAATACGGGCAAGTGCGAGTCGGACTCGCGCAAGAAGGGTTCCGTACCATTATCTATAAAAACGGCCACAAAATCACGTTTGTTGTATGGGAACCCGGAGCCCCCCCCCCCCACCCCCCTTAAATACAAATTTTATTCAGTTTTAAGTATTTTTTGTTATAGCGGCAAAAATAATACATCTGTCTAACTATCACGAATCATGAGATACAACCTGATGACAGACAGACAGACAGCAAAAAATAACGTTTGTTGCATGGGAGCCGCCCCCTTCAATATTTATTTTATTCAATAAAAACACTTGCTGAAATTTCTCATTGTAACAGGCGATCAGGATTAGCAGAAGACAACGAACTGATAGAACTGATTTGCTTAGGAAATATCGCGCCAAAAATTATCTTGTTTGTGTGAGTGAAGGAAAGGTAGCAAATCAGCAAAAAGAAGAACTAACAGAGACAGTTATATTTGTGAATTCCAGAATTCCAGAAATTTCTAAAGAAGAAACGAGACAGCCTGGTGATGGACGGACAAACATAGCAAAAACGAACAAAAAATCACGTTTGTTGTATGGGAGCCCCCATTTAATTTTTAATTTATTTAGTTTTTGTTACCTATTTGTTGTTATAGCGAACCCAATAATACATCATCTGTCAAAATTTCAACTGCCTTACTATCACTGTTCATGAGATAGACATACAGCCTCGTGACGGACGGACAGGCGGACAGCGAAGTCTCAGTAATAGGGTTCCGTTTTCACTAGACTAACTTGGAATTTGTTATTAAAATGCCAGTGGGATGTGGAGTAGTTTTTGTTACTCTGATAGGTGCTGAAAGTGTTCAGAATACTGCTGGGCAAGCTGAAGCTAATACACAAACGAAAATAGTTATTTAATCATTGATCCCTCCAAATTATTCCTAAAACTGATTAAAATATTCTTCCAATCGAATCCACGCTGGTCTTTTTGACAGCGTAAAAAACTCTTTTATGTAACTCCTTTATACTATCTACTGAGCCCCCTCGCGTCTGTTGATGGTTTATCAGATTTGATCTCATTCAAAGTTGGCAACCACCATGTCCAACATTAGGTATTCACAAGTTAATACTCTAAGTGCAAAATTATGTAGTACAGAAGGGGACATGGGGACATTTGCTTATGACAGAAGATCGCGTAGTTCCCTCAATAATTAGTCCGCTCTACCCTGACTCGTCTCATAGTAAACAAAAAAAAACAAACAAACAAAAAACACTATAAAAGCGTGCAGAAATTAAGCCTACCTCAATAAAAACATAACAAAAAAATGTATTGAAACACTGTTTTAAATATTAAAACGGTACTTTACATGGCAAACAAAGATATCGAAATGCATGGCAAAACGCACGCTCACTTTGGGGGACTTTTTGTTTGACCTCATAGCTTATACAAAACATTCTTCAAGACCAAAACCTGCCTCATCCAAAAAAAAATTACTCACTCAATCCCAATGCGTGTCGTCACTTGAGCGGATTCCTTATCAAAAAGAAGAAAAGTCAATCACGCTTGGTTTTAACCTTGCGAGTGTTAAAATGTTAATTGAGTTTCAGCTTGACGGCCCCTGGACCTGGATTCTGGAGTAATACAAACAATTTCACTTGCTATTGATTGCATTCATCTGTCATCGCTGTTTCAGGTATCATCTTCGAGCGCATAGTAAGTTCGTCTTTTGTTTTAAAATAAACGCGTTCTGTTTGAGTTTTTTTTTTCGGTGTTGCATGTGTTTTTAGATTTAAATTTAGTTTTCATTCAATTAAAGTTGTGTTTTGATATTTACTATCAATAAAATTAAACATTTTGATTTGTTTTATATTTTATTAGAAAAATACCCACAATATGTCTTACCACGATTCCTATGTCACGTTTCCCTGTGTTCGAGCTTTGCTATTGCTTTTCAACATCATGTTATGGGTAAGTTGCATATTATTTAAATTCTAAGAAAATGTTTTTTTTTTTAATATGAACATTCTTTTCTATTTTTTGAGTGAAACTTTATATCTGAAATAACAGAAATTAATAAGTCATACATCGTTGTTGTGATTAGTGCATAAGTTAGACATGTGTACACTCCGGGCCACTTGATTTAGGCTGCATATTGAATAAAAAGTTTTTTTACGCGATTTTTACCAAATCGGAGTTCTGATCAGGAATTTCCATGGAATAGTGTGGCTTATATAGATTATTGTTGTCCTTATAAATTTTGGGAGATCAATGCATGTGTATTTGCATCTTTTAATTTATCCAAACCTTTTCGGGTTTCGTGTTCGTTCTATACGCCATACATTCGCATTTAACTTCTTATCAATGTCAACCAAGTGACGTCTTATCTTAAACCTTCAATGTTTTTATTTTCTAAATATTTGGGTAACCGGGATACCATATTAAAAAAGACACACACAGACTGTCGCGAAAAATTATGCATGCCAATTGTAATTTCACGGCAATTTCATGGCAAAATATAATGATATCATGGCAGCTTTGTGGGTATTTTAAAATATGATTAAACAAATATATTAGAATTGTCTACTACTCCCGTATAACCTTGTGTCACCAGTGATACGCGACTTATAGGGTATTGCGTGAACTAATTGAAAATGGCTACAGCAAACTGTTGTGCAATGTGCAAGCTGTAATAAAAGTTACCTCGTAAAAAAGCGACACACGTTTCATAAGAAAATAATTATCGATTTGTTTTGTTTATTTAAACCGTCGCATTCAGTTTTGAGAAATAATTTGAAGGTGCCAACATATTGAGAACAAAATATGTACTTGAAAAAACGTCCATGCACGGCAGAACTGCCTTAACCAATAATTATACCACTACCCTATTACCTAGTGGCCTATTCAGACCAAACCACACAAGAAATTGTACGCGCTTTCCCAGGCATTTTTCATAAACGACCTTTTTTTAAGTGACTTAATTTTGATGAAACACACCTTAGGCGTTACCAGATACAAACCCTTTCTACTGCTACTGCTTGAGAATTTGTACCCCCAAAACACAGCTGAAGGTGTGTTCAGAAAACCAAACCGATTTCTTTGTTAAAATTCTCTTGCTGCCAAAAACATTAGTTAAACATTTTCTGAATATGGTTGCACATTTATTATTTATTTTAGAACAATCACTTGATTAAATGGAAATAGAAAGCTTTTACAAAGGTTCTTAGATAAATTTCTGTCCATTTTCGTAAAGGAGGTGGTTGAGAATGCATTAGCACCTCCATTTTTGAATAGGGCTATCAATTGAAATTAACTAAAACGAGTTAGAGTTTGTTGTGAAGCCTTTTCTCATTTTTATAAACCAAAAGTCAAAACAACCGTTTTTATAGTTTGGCTAAAATAAAGCATAACTCAACATCTTTGTCAGCTTATAGCACTTACCATATTTATTTAAGTATATTTCACTCGAGGAACCACTCATTCTGAAAATCAATGGAACAAGAAAACACAGTGTCTATACGAATGCACCTGTCTCACAAGTTTTGCCAATGTCAAACTGGTGTGCGCAACCCGAATCGCTGTAGAAAGACATTTGTACTTCTCTTTCGTTACTTTGCTTGGAGGCCTATATCATCAGATTTGGATTGAACAATATTTCACATGTGTAGTGTGTCGACACTACCAAAACTTCTGAAAATGCTGTGTGCGAATAGACACTCCCTAATGAAAACCTTCTATCGTACATTTGAGTTATATAAATGAACTGGGGCTTCTTGAGTGTATTCTGACCTAAAATTAGGTAGCGAAATTCTCTTATTAGAATCGTCAGAATTGTCACTATTGTATTTACAAACGGAACGGTTCCCGAAAACTCCCAAACGCTTCTTTACCTCCAATAGAGCGTGTTATTACGCTCATGCCTTGTGTTTGTGTTTTAATTTTTTAAGGAATTCAGGAAAGGAATGTTTTAAAGAATCTTACCTGAATTACCATTGACAAGCATGATATAAAGGGTGTTTTTTTAGACGTGTGGTTTTCAAGAAGAAATAAAACGGATATATTTTAATGTTATAGCCAAGAATTTAGCTTTATAATGAAGATCAAGGTTTGCCATTATGTTTTAATAAATTCCTGGGCGATTATATCGACCGAATATTCGACGCAGTGCGGGATGCGTCGCGCAAACCGCAAACACGATTTGCAAACGTTGTTCAGGAGTAAGTGTATTCATTATGAAATGGCAAACCAAACTGAGCATAAATCAAGTGACAGCTGTCAAAAAGACCAACTCCGAAAAAAGTATTGCCAGATTGAAAACCACACGTCTAAAAAAACACCCGTTATAAGCTTTTTGAACAAACGAGTAAATAGCGTGTGAAGTGTTAACATTTCCTTGGTTAAAATTTAAAAAAAAAAACGAATTTCAAAGTCTAAACTCCAACTAGGAAGAGACTAAAGTCCTAGTCAGAGCTAGCAAACCCAGTCTTAAAGAACTCTGGCAAATGAGTTTGAAATTTTTCTTTGGAATTTAAAAGACTACGTTTTCTACTAGCTTGAAACGCTCGATACAATTATCTCCATCTTGATCACGAAATTCATATTTTAATTCCTCGCCCCCACATGGGCAAACTACCAATTCGTCATAGTATACTCAACACCATTAACTACGCCATTTTTCTTTATACGATTCAGAAAATCATTTTTGTGAGTCAGAGTAGGACTATCAGAATAATATTTCGAAAACAGCAATTTTTTATATATATAGATACATACTCGTATATATGTTGTAAAGTAAAAACTTGTAAACAAACGTCAATTTAACAATACCTGACCTCTTTGGTCAACAACTTTCTTTTTCACTCTAAATTATCTCGAAAACCCAGCTTTAATTATTCTTATTACCAACGAATACTTGCCCCCCATTTCGAAAACAAAAATAAAAATTAATGGTGTTTACGCCTTGAAGGTTCAAAAACAGAAGCACTGACGCATTATCGTTATTCTCGAACAGTTACCAAGTGCGAACTCTCATTAAGCATCTATATCTTCTGCAATAAGCAAAACCATATGGATCAAAACACAGATTAGGTACACTGTCTTTTTATTTTTTTAAGTACAAAATTAAGGAACAAAAATATATGTATGAATATGTAAAATGCCAAGCAAGATTTCAATTAAAGAATTAATGAACTCAATAAAATATAATTACTTCTGCCTTGATAAGAAGAGGAGGTATGTGTTTACGAGCATCAGCAATATCTCGAACACACTATCAGTAAGGTCTTGGCATTCGGTTCTTGTCTCATTCTGAAAAGATAGATGGGGCCGCCATTGATTGGTTGAAGATGAATCATTAGCATTTATAGTATTTTTTGGAATACAATAGGCATAGTTCTTTCTAATTTTAGAAACACTTTTCTTAAGGCTAATTATAGGCAGGTAGCCTAGATTTCTAAGTTCGAGCTATTGCATTGACAAATAAGTCATTGTTTTTGGTCAAGGCTGGGTTTGAAAAAGAATGAGAAGTCTTGATTATAATGTTGATAGAATCATCGTGGCGGCATTTTAATTCATTCACACAAGAATAAAAATAATACTGTTTGGCATAATTACACAATAAATTAATCAAAATACAAATAATGATGAAATAGTTGAGTCGAATCATGAAAAAGTGGCCCATGTCCATCTATTGCTAGGTTAATGTCGTTTCATAAATTTTAATCTAATCTTTGATTAGAATTTTAGAAATGGATGAAATTGAGAGTTCAAAATAGTTGATGGAAACTAAAAATAGAGTCAGGGGTTTGTGCAACATTTTGGTAGGTTTTAGACTTAGAACCATTCGTTGTTTGACATTTAGGAACCGTTTTTAAAAGGTTTTCAATTAGCTCGGGTAGATTTTAGTGGACAGGAGTGACCATGTTGTTTTGGTGACATCTGTCAAATTATTATTTACTGTAGTTATTCACAGCAGTCTTAGTCTTTGAAAGATTAAGCAGAAAAAGCTATCCCAACCACCATCATTAACACTTTGTGATATTTGAAAAACAAAATTCAGAGATAAAATTTAAATGGCGCCCAACGCAAATCTTTGTTTCATTAACTAAAGTTAATTAAATGGACCCATTATGTTCCCCAAATGAAAGATTAACATAACACGAATCTAGTAATAACCGCTCTTCATTTTCAGATTTGCGGGCTTTCAATTGTATGGGCTGGCATTTGGCTACACACGGACTTACAAAATTATTTGAAAATCAGCACAGAATACTCAACAGCAGCCCCAATGGTCTTAGTCACAATTGGAACAATAATCATCTTCGTAGCTACTCTAGCGTGTACTTGTATTATTAAAGTCCAACAAACCATGCTTGTTATTGTAAGTGTTATGTTTTTCAAAATGCATAACTTTGTGATACCATAAAGATGGAACTGCACTTCAGCGTAACTGCACTGCGCTTGTTGTGTTGGCTATACCAACTATGTCGTTAACTGTCACTGAAGTACAGTTCAGCTTCAGCGTAGTTCAATTGATTTCACACAATTGTTCAGTTGCAGTTCAGCTGAAGTGCAGTTCCGCGTAGTGCAGTTTCGCCTTTAATCACAACATTAATAATATATTTTTATGTTTTCAGTACGGTGCATTCCTTATTATGATTCTTTTCACCGTTATCACACTATCTGCATACATCTATACTTACAAAGATAATCTGACTGCAGGACTTGCCAAAGGTATTGAATATGATATCAACAACTATGGTACTGCGTCACCAAATAATACAAAAATTATCGACTTCGTCCAGAAGAATGTATGATATTAAAATTTGTATCTTATTTGTTCTAAGATATATTTAATATTTGCTTGAATTTTTCTTAGCTCCAATGTTGTGGCAGTGAAAGCTACCAGGACTGGGCTTTGAGTCCAAAGAAAATGGCCCCAGCATCATGTTGTCTTGACACTATTGCAAAATGCAACCGCTTCGATCCAACAAATCTTTATACAATTGTAAGTAAAATATATTTTCTTTATAAAAAACTGTTACCTATATATTTCATTAAAAAAATCTTTTCTCAGGGATGCATGCCTAAGCTTCTAACTTTGGTGAACAAGAATTTATCGCTTATTGGAGCGTCAGCATCGGCGATAGCATTATTCCCCTTATTTGGAACCATGCTTACGTTTTGCTTAGCAGCCACAACTAGGAAGCATGGTTATGAGCCAATCATTCGATAGAACTTGAGGAGACTGCCATTTATCTATACCTTATTATTATGCATTGTTTTGTATAACTGTGTATGGAAAAGCACTTGACTGAGTAGTTCCATTATTATTTTGATTGTTGTATATTTTTCTTTTTTCAAATACGCTGTCCAATTTATTTTAGCTTTAACTTATTTTTTGTATATTTCTTTGTTTATCATTTTCCAATAAATTAAACTAGTCCAGATCAAAATTATTACGTGTTAACTGAACTGCACTGAATTTTGACAGATCGAGCGACTGCGGCTACGACACCATTGCGTTCATGGATTTATGTTTGCAACGTTCATTTTTGTCTAAAAAAAAAATTTAGCACAATATTTCTTCCTTCAACTGTATATTAATGTATTTCTTTACGTGCATTGTGAAATAATTATTGTAGTTCAGCGCTTTTTGACAGTTCTTCTAGTACAAATACCGTTCAAAATCATGCGATCTTTTACTTTAATCCAAACGGAACTCATGATAGCAGCGACACCTACTAGGGTGCAGGCCCGATTTATTCCTGAAGCAAAAAAAAATAATAAAACAACCAATAAAATATCTGTATTTAAAATGTTATTATGCATTTAAAAGACTTTACTTATTAAAAGCGAAAAAATAATTACAAAACAAAATATAAAACGGTCGAAGTAAACATAAAAATATAATAAAGTAAACAAGCCAAAAAAGTAATAAATAAATAAATATTTATTTTAAAGAACTTTTATTCTGGAAAATAAAAGAAATTATCAAGATAGAAAAAACAGCACGAGAACTTTTTATTTTTTCTCTTTATGAACAAAAAAAAAAAATATTCAAAACAAAAAGCACAGTCACCCTGTTACATATTATAAAAATACCACGTGACTCAAGCCCAGCGCAAAAATGGTCGCCACTGACCCTAGCCAATAGAATGGTAAAATCTTCGAAACCGTAACTTTTTGTTCCTTTTTGTGATCGTCTTCATCACACACTTCTTATTTATAAAACTTAACTAAACTGTTACATATTATAAAAATACCACGTGACTCTAGCCCAGCGCGAAAATGGCCGCCACTGACCCTAGCCAATAAAAAGCCTTTTTCTTTTCTGTTTACTTCGAAACCGTAACTTTTTGTTCCTTTTTGTGATTGTCTTCATCACACACTTCTTATGTATAAAACTTTTGGCGGTAAATATGTCTGCTACAAAGTCTATCACTACCTAAGGTGTTTTCTTCTTCCTAACCTCACAAGGCAAACCTTTAAATTGCTAGCAAAAAAGCATATGAAAAATGTTTGGATCACCAGGCGCTCAGCAAAAGCAGAAAGCTTTTATTTTTGCCGATATAATATGAAAATGGGTGGAGCCAAAGTAGGACATGAATATCAAAAGAAAGAAAGAAAGAAACTTTCAATTTGATCTTTACCGTTTTCTTGCAACTTTTGGCTCCACCCATTTTCTCAAATAAATGCAAAAAAATAGCCTGCTTTTATTTATGAGCGCCTGGTAAGCCAACCAATGTTGAAGAAAATAACGTTTGAGATGTGAGGCACCAAACATGTGGCGCTGAGTTGGCGAACATTTGAACCAAAGCTGAATATTTTATTGCAAACTTCATCTGCCTCATTATATTAAGACTTAGTATAAAAATGCAAAAAAAAAAAATAGGTCAAGCAAGTCGATGTTACAAAATACAAACATAAAATAAAAACTAACTCAAAAAAAAAAAACTTGATTGTAAAGTCGGTTTACGGACGATCATTTTACGTGATAACCAATTCACAAAACAGTTCATCTGTAGGTTGTATCTCTCCAACTACCAACCACCCACCATTTTTGAATTTTTTTTCTCACCCCTTCCCCCCAAACATCAACCACCCACCACCACATACAACCCCCAACCAACAGCCCACCATTTTTGACAATTTTTTCCTCCCCTTACACAATAAATGCCTCTTCTTTACCAAGACCTACCACCCACACCACCTACAACCACCACCAACCACCCACACCACCTACAACCACCAACCAACCACACACTATTTTTGACAATTCCCTCACAAACACCAAATATACCCTCCAAATCCAACCACCCGCTCCACCTACAACAACCTGCTACTCATCCACCATTTCTTACACTTTTGGCCTCTCCCAAAACCAAATCACCCTCCCCCCACACCATCACCGCCAACTACCCATCACACCAACAGCAACCAACCAACCATCTACCATTTTTGACAATTTTTTCCTCATACTTTTCCAACACCAAATCCAACCACCCACTCCATATACAACATCCTGTTACTCACCCACCATATTTGACGATTCCCCCCCCACACGAACCACCCACCATTTTTGACAATTTTTCCTCTTCCCGACACTACATAATTATATGAAATATAAAATAAATTACTGTGTCTGTAGGCACTACTACAGTGCTCCCCACATTCAAAAATTCAAATTTGAAAAATATAACGACATTTTAACGATAATTGCAAAAAAACTCAGTCTTTTAAAATTGTCAGAATTTTTCATGAAATACCAGGCGATCAGCAGCAGCAATAGGTATAATAAATTCGCGCCAAAATCGTAAGTGTTATAAACTTGATCGTAAGTGTTATATATTATAGCTCCTAAAATTATGCAATGCCATTATTTGCTTACAAGTACTTTTCACCGGAAGTAAAGTATACCGATATTATCAAAGTCTGATTTTAGGAGCTAATATATAACACTTACGATCAAGTTTATAACACTTACGATTTTGGCGCGAATTTATTATACCTATTGCTGCTGCTGATCGCCTGGTATTTCATGAAAAATTCTGACAATTTTAAAAGACTGAGTTTTTTTGCAATTATCGTTAAAATGTCGTTATAATTTTCAAATTTGAATTTTTGAATTGTGGGGAGCACTGTAGTAGTGCCTACACACACAGTAATTTATTTTATATGGCACATAATTATGTAGTGTTGGGAAGAGGACAAATTGTCAAAAATGGTGGGTGGTTCGTGGGGGGGGGGGGGGGGGGTAATCGTCAAAAATGGTGGGTAAGTAACGTAGGTGGTTGTAGGTGGAGTCGGTGGTTGGATTTGGTGTTGGGAGGGAATGAGGAAAAAATTGTCAAAAATGGTAGATGGTTGGTTGGATCCTGTAGGGGGGGTGGTGGGGGGGGGGGGGGGGTGTTGTGATTTGGTTTTGGGGGAGGCCAAAAGTGTAAAAAATGGTGGATGAGTAGCAGGTGGTTGAAGGTGGAGTGGGTGGTTGGATTTGGGGGGTATATTTGGTGTTTGTGAGGGAATTGTCAAAAATAGGGTGTGGTTGGTTGGTGGTTGTAGGTGGTGTGGGTGGTTGGTTGGTGGATGTATGTGGTGGTGGGTGGTTCATGTTTTGGGGGAAAGGTGTGAGATAAAAATTCAAAAATGGTGGGTGGTTGGTAGTTGGAGAGATACAACCAATATTGAAGAAAATGTCTGAGATGCGCTAGGGTGGCGAAAAATGTAACTAAAACTGCATATTTTATTGCAAACATTGTAGCAACACGTCTAACTTAAAAAAAACATTTTAGTATATATCTTTTAAACTACTGGACCGATTTTCATGAATTTGTAAGTCAATGAAAGAGGTTAATTAAATCTTATCAGTAGCTCTGAGAAATTTACAAAAATGTTCAAGTACCTACTACATGCATGACACATACTGTTATTTAATTTGATATACCTACTCGTTAAGAAGACATATTAGACTAGCATAATGGATGTGAATATAATACAACTCCAACAAAGAAAGATAACCTCCACTCTTCAATAGTCTGTCAAAAATCGAACAATCTTTGTAAAAACAATTTTATAACTTATCTATATTTTTCGGCAAATTAAATGTTTGCACACGGCGGCGGCGGAAAAGCTGGATCGGGCCCTGGCTGGGTGTTGCACTTGTACATATCTATTGAACGCCTCCAATGCCAAAATGATTGTTTGTTTTTCAACTTACCGTTTAAACAGAAGGTTTCAGAGCTGAATGAGTGTTGTATCTACAAATGGTAGATTACGTTAATGCAGCCTCAGAGATAAGTAGTTGTGAGCAAACTGCTAGACCGATTTTAACCAAACTCGTTCCATAAAACATACAACTTTTTTATTTTAACAGAGTTTAATTAGATTAACAAGCGCATTTATTATTTTGTTTTCTAGGGAACCATAAAATAGAGATTAAAAAGCTTAAAACATTCTTACAAAAGCTTAAAAGACTTAAAAAAAATAATGATTAACGCGAATTTTAAAAGACTAAAATAAATATTTACAAAATTTCATATATGTATATCATGTATGTGCTACGTCACCGTGTCGGTTGCCGATTTAAGAATTCCTTCTCAAAGCTGCCGATGCTGGACTAAGAAGGGAAGAATTACTCCCGGCACTTTTTATTCGATTCAAATTAAGGTTAGATGTTCCACAAGTAGAATAAAGGGTTAGTGTAGCAGTACCATTTTTGAGAGAATCCCTGCTGGTAATTCCTGTTTTTTGAAATTCGAGTGATTATTTTCTAGTTCTTGGAACATATCAAACATTACTCACCCAACTTTGCTAAAATAGTTTCCCACACTCGTTTTTTAAACACAAATATAAAAAATACTATAACTCCAAGCAGCACATTGAAAGAATCACTCAGGACCCAGAAAAAGGTTCGCCTGCGATCGTAGAAAACTATGCTCACAAGTTCCAAGATCCATGTGAGTCCCATAACCATGAATAGCTTGGTGTTCATTACAAAGAGAGCCCGATGCATAAAGAATCGCTTCCGGAGTACAGGCTTTTCGGTGTTGGAACTTTGCATGCGGAATATTTCTCGTTTCACTCGGTTACAGTAGCGCACTGTTAAAGTGAACAGGATGAAATTTATAATAAATAAGACACCAACTGGACCAGAAAAGAATATAAGTTGTGACTTGGCTAGTGTGCCTATAAGTAAAAACAAATTTTTATAAAAGCAGTTATTTTTTTTTTTTTTTTTTTAATTCTGAAGGCTTACGTTGAAACCAACAACGTCCTTGTCCAAACTTTGGTCGTAGATGTTCGCTAAGAATGTTGTATTTTGTCAGACAAATTGTAATTGTCGTCAAAAGGGACGGTAGTCCCCATCCATAGAGTGAGTAGAGTATGAATCTTTTTCGATGTCCCTGTGCTATACCTTGCGCACGTTGGGTACTACTGGAAAAAAATAAAAAAAAATGTTTGTAAATGAAATATGCAAATTTGAGTCATCTAAAAAAAATCGATATTCAATATTTAAACCAGAACAAGACATATCCACAGTAAAATTTAAAGTTACATACAAGAAGGTGAGCGCCTCGACCGAAAATAAAAATTGTACGTACAAAATGGTCGAAGTAAACATAAAAATATAATTAAGTAAAGAAACCAATAAAGTAATATATATAATTAAATAAATATTTATTTTAAAGTACTTTAATTCTGGAGAATAAAAGAAATGATTAAAATAGAAAAAAACACCACGAGCACTTTTTATTTGTTCTCTTTATGAAAAAAAAAAATAAATATTCAAAACAAAAAGCAGTCACCCTGTATATTTTAAAAATACTACTTGACAGCCCAGCGCAAAAATGGCCGCCACTGACCAAAGCATATGAAAACGGTTTGGATCACCAGGCGCTCAGAAAAAGCAGGAAGCCTTTTATTTTTGCTGACAATTTGAAAATGGGTGGAACCAAACAAAAGTAGGACATGAATATCAAAAGAAAGAAAGAATGGTGTGAATTAAACCGTTACCGTTTACTGTTACCGTTTACTTATAGCTTTTGGCCTGGTAAACAAAGAAATGTTGAAGAAAATGTTTGAGATGTGAGACACGTAACATGTGGCGCTGCGGTGGCGAAAAATGTAACAAAAACTGTATATTTTATTGCAAACATTGTAGCAACGCGTCATCTGCCTCATTATATTAAAACTTAATGTCAAAATGCAAAAAATAGGTCAAGCAAATCGATGTTACAAAATATAAACATTAAATAAAAACTAATTTAAAAAAAAATTCTAGTATATATCTTTTAAACTACTGAGCCGGTTTTCATGAATTTGTAAGTCAATGAAAAAAAGGATGTGGAACTAAAGGATTTTCCAATAAGATGTGTTATTTTGATATTGAAATAAAAATGGCATGTTTTGAGATAAATGATCATATGTTTATTTCAATAAAGGGGAAAATATGCCAATAATAATGAAAAACAATATCAGCCAAAAAGCCGACTTGGCTACGCTTACACAACATCGTTTTCATACAATTTGTAGTCACCAAATCGCAAAGTGGCTGCTGTACGCCCTCAATAGCTTCACGAATTCCATCTTTGAGGTCTTGAATCGACGCTGGGCTGTTGGCGCAGACCTTATATTTCACTTGGCTCCAAAAGAAGAAGTTGCAAGGTGTTAAATCACAAGACCTCGCTGGCTAATTGTGATCACCTTTTCGAGAGGTAACATGGTCCGGAAACTTTTCCCGTAAAAGACCGATGGTTTCGTTGCTTGTGTGGAACGTAGCGCAGTCTTGTTGAAAGTAAACGTTGTCCAGATCAATACCATCTAAATTCGGCCACACAAAATTATTAATCATTTCTCGATAGCGCATTTCATTCACAAATCTTGGGTTTTACTTGTTAACATAGCCAGCGCGGTATAAATGTGCCTCATCAGTCAAGATGATTTTTCGATGAAATTCCGGATCATTTTCATGCCAAATTTTCACAATTTTTATACTGAATTTTAATAATTTCAATGCGTTGTTGAAGCGTGTATCGTAACGACGTAGTTTCTACTTGTCAAACGTCAAAAAATTAAAAAATCAGAGCTTCGAAACTGACAACAACCGAAATAGTGGGCTATTTAATATAACAGATCTTATTGGAAACCCATTTACTATTATCAAGCGAAATAGCCAGATGCACTCCTCTCCTTAAAGGATTTCCCCGGAATACTCACTCCGCATGGAATGCCCATCAATTTACCACTGAGCAAACTTCAGCCTGTTAAGTATAGAGACTCTTTCTTTAGTCGCACTACACGCATGTGGATCTATTTTGTACGTTCATTGCGACACACAGACAATCAAATCCAATGTACATCGTTTTATCCTTTTATTTTATCTAAATTAAGGTAGGTATGATTTGATTAAATTTTTAGATTGTTCATCTATTTCAACGGAAATTGTTTCTACATAAATTTAATCATGGGAACCGATTACGTTGTGATAGAGATTTCCAGTAATGGTGAAAAAATTCGTTTTTCTCTGAATTTTGGTAAACAATGCACCTTCAGGTATTGATGTTGGCGATCCAGACACGTGAGATATTTGTTATACGTAAAAGATATAAACAAATTTCCTCAATTGACGTCATGAGTGTTCTAATAATTTTAATGCATATGGCTGTGGCTAGTCATACTATGTTGGAAAAAGATTTTCTGCTAATTTCCACCCACAATTATTAAATTCTCCCACCACTGCACTATAATTTCCGCTGAATCAGTAAATCTTCCTACAAAAAAATATTGTCATAAGGGCGTGGTTTTTTTTATTGCATGAATTGGAAATAAATGCAATTGAGGATAACAAAAATAAATGTATAAGGATAATGTTTTTTCGTAGTACACATCGACCACACCTACCTCCCATCATCTCCCAAAGGCCTGACTCAGTGTTTTGCAATAAACCGATAATCCATCAACGATTATTATGGAAACTATAATACCATTTGGAGGATGGGGAAAACTATTGGGAGTGCTCAACATTGACCAATATATTTATGCCTTCCAGCTCCCATTATGTCTTGAACTTAGCGAAACAAATTGTTTCTTGTGACATCACCATTTCTTTGATGGCAAGGTGGCAACATGACTATAATCACAATCTAATGGATACTTTTATAATGCTTAATGGGGGGAATATTGATGGACCGTCTGTTGCACCCCGGTGATTCTATTTATTTATTCGTTTGATTGGCAATTAAGATTAAGTTCGCACTCGAAGCGAAATTATTTTTTTTGTTTATGGACAATAAACAGAACGCCTTCGAAAAAGTGAGTGGCAGAATAGGTGAATGACAGCTTCAATATGGTTTTATTGTTTTTGGGAAAATGCTAAATGTCAGTGAATTGTTTATTAATTTTGGTTATTTTTTTTTTTTTTGTAAATCGTAGATATTGTCTCATTGCTATCCAGGAGGGAAACGGAAATTGAGAAACTGTGATAGCTTTTAATTATTATTGTACTAGATTTTTCGGGTGTGGATTTGCAATTGGAAAAAGACTGCCAACCTTGCGAATATACTAGACCAGCAAAGATGGATTCTCCGAGCTATTCGAAGAAATTTTCCAAAAGTTTTCTAGAAACTTTGTATTCAAGTTGAACAAATTGGTAGAAAACTTATCTATGCGACTGTTGGCAACCTCTGATTAATTTCGCCCAGAGTAGGAACTTGACGAAAGAAAGTTCACAGTTTATCGTTTACAAATCACTCGAAAAAATATTCTTAATTCACTGAAATTTAAAATCATCTGATTGTGGCCATGGTAATATTGTATTTCGCTAAAAAACTCGCGTTAACGATAGAATTTCGAAAAGATGCAATAGCAAGAAATCTTCAAAACCTACACGGATCATATTCCCTTTGCTTTGACCAAGTGAACAGTAGGTTTGGTATCAATCAAGTTCAGCTCAGTTCAAGTTTCAGCAGAAACGAAATCACTCTCGACTCGCAACGTTTCATCAATTGTTGCATGAGGTCCTTTAAATTTAAAATCCATACATGGTTTTAAACTATGTTCACACTAGAACGAAAGTGAACATATTAAAACTCCAAAAAACTGAAAGAACGCGTTCAGTAAAAAACCACCCATATTTCTTGCAAGTGTTGAATCGAAAGCGCTTGGAGGTTAATGAGCTAAATTCTATAACAGGCAGTTGTATAATAGTGGTTCATCTTCGAATCAACATTAAAAAACGATTTACCAAGTTTCGGATCTTATATAGAGTTCGAAATATTTTAACTTCATTAGCAAAAATCAGAGGTAGGTATAGAACTTTAAGTTAGCAACACTATTTTAAATGGCGGCCATTTTGTCAGCTTTCAAGTGATTTAGTTTTAGTTTGGCTTGGCATTTCAACATGAATGGACTGACGTCTGAACAACGCTTCCAAATTTTGCAAATTTATTTTGAAAATCATGGTTCTGTTCGAAATACGTATACGTCAATTAACAAAACTGATGTATTTGGAGTGATGATAATCTTCAAGTGTATGTTTAAACACCGCTATATCTACACACAAAAAATTACTGTTTTCAAAAACATCAACACAGAGTATTGTAAATTATAATAATTTTGCGACAGATGACTTTTCTCACGGAACCATTTTGATTTTGATTGTAATAGAATATATTGTCGTATAGTGTTCCGTTAAAGCGAAGTTTCGCATAATGCGGTCTTGGCTTAATACACCACACCAATGGTGCGTTCTTTTACTAACCATAGTCAACAATTGTTAACAATAATCAACAAAATGACATTCCCTTTAATCCAAATTAGTTACGATTTGTAACTATATGACGTCATAATGTCCTAAACTCACATTGAAATGTCAAATAAAATAGTTACGATTTGTTACTATTCCCAACTTACAGCCATGATATGAGTTGAGATTGTCGAGCTTGTCAAATTGGACGTTTTGCATTAAACAATTCCAAGTCTTTATTAAAAATCAAAACAACAAATAACAAATCCTCGATTTGAGCATCAAGAACGTCTTTGTTTTCTTTGAATGATCAACAACAAAGAATAAAATGGATTTTTCACCAATTTTGAGCGATGAAGAAGAATAATTTAACTAGTTCCTCAATATAAAAAAAAATGTTGAAGGTGGTCATTTGACAGTTTAACAAATTCTAACAACATATCGTTCCTAAAAAACCCAAAAAATCCTAACAATGACACTTCAACAAATTTTCTTTGACATAACAACAATTATTGACTATGGTAAGAAAAAGAACGCACCACATACACATGCAAAAATGTTGGATTTGATAAAATTACTATTAAAATCGTGGAATTTATATGTTCTCAGTTAAAATTGCATGAGCTCCCATGATTAAAATTAACATTTAAAGTCATCACCAACCAAAGAGATTTCCGTTGCACGAAGTTCTATGATTTTGACATTCACCCAGTTTTTCCATCACGATTTAGAATCAAAAGACGTGGATTAGATTTTAATCTGCCATGTCGTCAGCTTAAGCAATATATAATTAAAAAATAAATTAGTCATCATCTGAACGATCCTTTTTTTTATATTAGAATGGAATCATAGATTTGTATCTATTTATTTGGCAAACAAAAGTTATAAAAAAAAACACTAAATCGGTACCGCTTAACTTTGCTTCTTGATCTGCTGAGCACATGTTACGAACAACCCTTTAATCCAAAACAGAATGGGATTTCCTCTGAATACCTAAGTAGACGCGGATACCTAGGAGTACTATGCGTACTATAAAAGAATGCCTGGTATTTGTTTTACTAAACAAAAGGTATTTACAAATCTGAGCACACAAAAATTACTCATTCCCCAACAAAAATTACATTCAGAACTGGAAAACTCATCTTCGTAATCCGCATACATCTACATCTACAAATCTATCTATACTCAAACTCATGTGGAAATTTCATTCAAAACGGATGGCTGGATGGCGAGATGGCGACTGAAGAATTCAAGATATTTTATACATAAACGGTCGCGGCCGATGCGAGAGAATATAAATTATCAACTTCGAATCTACGATCATTCGCAGTTTGAAGATCGACTTGGTTGTACGTAAACAGATTGAGATACTTAATACTCATGTTGGACGCGCGCTCAAAATAAATATACTTCAAGTTGACCTTTTGTGATAAGAATATTCGGATTTTTTTTTTTTAAATAAAAATCTGTTATCATTTCAAAGTAAACAAGTCACTTGAATTGAATTTTTTAAATTCTTTAAATAAATTAATTATGGCGCTTAAAATCGTGTCGTTTGTTGTTTTTGTTAGTATTTTTGGAAATATATGTTTTGAATTGACAACGGCAGTTAAGGATAACTCAACATTATTGGCGGAGAAGCAAAAACAAGATGCAGAAATACAAAAGATACTTTTTGGAGAGACCCCGAATATTCAAGAGTGTCTGGTGAGTAATAGAGTGTTACTAATTGAATGCATAATAATATACATTATCCATCCGAATCTTTAATAACATTGTTGTGTCTGGAATTTTTTTTTATCGCATAAGTTTGAACCCAGTAATTATGGTTGTTAATAATTTTAGTGTTTTTAAATTATTCTGTTCAGGAGTGTGAATTATTAACAAGCAGTTGCTAACATTCAACATAAAACAATGATTTCTTTTCTTGAAAGCTCATGTACATATACATGAGTCTTCAAACCCGAGCCAAATTAAACAAAGAAACACATTATTTGTTAAGTAATCAGTATTTATTGGATTTTAAAATAAGCCGCACTTTTTGTTCATTGCCAAATACAGTCGAACCCCTTTAAACGGAAGTTCAAAAAAAAAGATTGAAAGCATACAATGGATGAGTATTTTCGTCATCATATAACAATATAATGTTAGACATTTATAAAAATGATATAAAGCGAGATCTCTTGGACGGTTTGCAAGCTGTTCGCAAACTGTACGCAAACGATTCACTTTCAATCACACAATTTGAATTTGTCAAACAAATTGGTTTGCCTTTAGACGGTGAATTCGTTCAGTTTGCGTGAATAAAAAAGTTGCATTCATCCAAGCCAATTTGTTGCAAAGGGTTTCTAATTTAAATTTAACTTTGACGTTTGTGACGTCAAAAAGACACGACTCGCCTTACTTTTAAAAAAAACGCAGATTAATTGTACGATTTCTTCGCGGTGGTGTTAGCGCAGATTTCCCGGCCGTCCGACACTAGCTGGGCAAACACTACCACGTTTAGCCGCTCGCCTAGAAGAGTATAGGAGAACACGAGGTTAGAGATTTAAAGATATTCCCTTAAAACGTGCAGACCGTGTACCAGCTGTTATCAAGCTGCTATCAAGCTGTTGACCGTCTAAAATTACAGTCAAAGAACATCGGGTGACAACTCTAGCTCCACCTGCATTTGGGGCTATCACAGGTCTCAGAATTTTCTACTGTATTTGAGGTTTCTCAAATTAAACTATTGGACATGGGTCACCCGTTTCGTTCAGAGCATATAAAGGGTTTTCCAATAAGAGGTGTTATTTTGAATAGCCCGCTATTTTGGTTGTTGTCACTTTTGGAGCTGTAGTTTTTTGACATTTGACAAGTAGAAACTACGCCATTAATAACAATGGAACGATACACGCTTCAACAACGCATTGAAATTCACTATAAAAATGGTGAACATTTCGAATGAAAATGGTCCGGAATTTCATCGAAAAATCATCTTGACTGATGAGCTCCATTTCCACCTCGCTGGCTACGTCAATAAGGGAAATTCGCATCTGGGGCTTGGAAAACCCAAGATTTATTGTTGAAAAGCCTCTCCATTAATAACGAGTAATTGTTTGGTGCGGTTTATGGTCCGGCGGGGTCATTGGCCCTTACTTTTTCGAAAATGAGGTTGGAGCAACAGCTACGGTGAATGGATTGCACTATCGAGAGATGATTAATAAATTTGTATCTCCGGGAATGTATGGTATTGATCTGGACAACGTTTACTTTCAACAAGACGGCGCTACATGCTACACAAGCAACGAAACCATCGATCATTTACGGGAAAAGTTTCCGGGCCGTGTTATCTCTCGAAGAGGTGATCACATCACAATTGGCCACCGAGATCTTGTGATTTAACTAACACCTTGCGACTTCTTCTTTTGGAACCCAATGAAAGATAAGGTCTACGCCAACAGCCCAGCGTCGATTCAAGACCTCAAAGATGGAATTCGTAAAGCTATTGAGGGCATACAGCGAAAACTTTGCGATTTGATGATGGGAAATTTCATGAAAAGGATATTGTTGTGTAATATAGTTTTCCATTATTAATGGCATACTTTTTCTATACATTGAAATAAACATTCAGTCCTTTATTTCAAGAAATGTCTTTTTCTTTGAATATCAAAATAACACTTCTTATTGGAAAACCCTGTAATTTCCGAGTTCATGTGCAGGCTTCTCTGTTCAGTAATCATCAGTTCTGAGCACACGTTTTGCCCCTTATCCCAAAAAATTAAACAAATTTGACAAATTGTATTGTTTGCAATACAAAATATTTGATAGGTGGAGTTAAGTGTGAAGAGAATCCTCAAGTTACAGACCAAATCATATCTAGAAAGGCTCTTGTGAAGAAGTCTTTTGCATTTCGACCCTAAATAGCACTTTCCCCGTTAAAACCAGTTATATCCAAGCCCTGTTTTAAAACGTTTTGTTGTGAAATTATTTTTTAAGTCACACTGCACGAATGTGGAATGTCTTACACTAATTTCTGCAATCCAATTTTCATATTCAGACTTCCAAAAATAATGCTTGTATCCTTTAAACTCCAACTCTTAGGCATAAGTGACCCATCCCTGCTTTGCCTCTTTTTATCAAATCGATCTTCCAGAACTGGTTGAACCCTTGTATGCCTCAGAACGTTCACAAACGATAATTTTTTCTTTCAATTTAGCACAAAATAACTATATTTTGCTCTTCTTTCAGAATGTCACCATGCGGCGAAAATCAGAAGCTAAAAGAAACGATACCAAATCCGATAAACCTCTTTGGACAGTTGTCATTCTCAGGGAGGAAGCCATTGAAAAGAACAAAACACTCAACATTCAACAATGCACAGGCTCTCTGATACATCCACAAGTCATTTTGACTGCAGCTCACTGTTTGTACAACAAATCATTGGCCGAGTTGAAGGTCCGTGCTGGGGAAAGTAACAGAAGACCGGATAAAAATGGCACATTCCATCAAGAGCGTCGAATTGAAAACATAGTCTACCAAAAGTCTTACGATCCCACAAAACCCAAGAGGGATATTGCTTTGGTATTTTTGAAGAATCCTTTTAATATTTCTGCCCATGTAAAAACAGTTTGCCTTCCACCAACACGCTTCCCAGCAAATGCAACTTATGTCCGTTGCTTTGTTACCGGGTGGGAGACAAAAACCCACGTTAAACTTGGTCATGCTAATTTCAAAAAACTAGATTTACCAGTTATTCCAAGTGACAGGTGTCAGAAAGTCTTGAGGCTGACAGGACTTGGGGAAGACTTTAATTTGCACAAAAGTTTCATGTGTGCCGGTGGAGAGCTGGAAAAGAGTGCGTTGGAGGGAAATGGAGGTGCACCATTGGTGTGTCCAGTTTGCGGGTCTAGTGGAAAAATGGTTCAAGTGGGAGTCATGTCATGGGGATTCAAGACTGCACCCCTGCCGGAGGTGTTCACTGCGGTGAGCAGCGCCCGGCATTGGATTATGGAAGAACTAAAAGAAAAGAAATTGAAGCTTCCCAACTGCGGAATCAAGTGGAATCAGGAGAGTACTGATGCATAAGTTAAGTTTTCTTTTTGTGGGATTATAAATTGCTCAACAAAATGGCGGGGATTTAAGAATAATATTGTAAAATAAAATCGTCTAGAAATATTTTGACTGTTCGTTCCATATTTGGTATCGAAAAACAAGGAACGGGTTTTTTTTTTATTGAGTTTTCCAAAGTAATTAAGGCCACCTACGTCGTTCGGGACTATTTATCCTGTCTTTACTGTTATGTATGCACATGAATGATATATCGTTGAAAAGGTATTGTGAAGAGAAATTGCATAATAGGGAACAAGTCGCATAAGTTAATATAAGGGTTATTAAAACTTCAGGTAGAAAGGACATGTCTTCTTTGTTCTATCTTTTGTTAATCTATCTCGATTTTTGGTAAACCACTTAGGCTGTTATGCTTATTATTATCATTAGACTTACCCAAACGTCTGCCAAATATCAAAGCACATCACATTTGTCCATGAGAAAGCAGCCATTAAACTAAAATAAATACAAAATGCTGGAAGTAAATAAAAAAACAAAATGTCAGGATCCTTATCGAAGCCATAAAATTAAGGATTAATTTTCATTTACCACAAACAAAGCATATCTCATTGTCCGGTGGCTTTATCTGGGTGATAGCAATGCCTAGATATGCAACAAAAAGACTAATCACCAAGCATATCAAGATCTTTCCAGGTAAATTCCTTAATTTTGATATCGACAGATACACTAGCAGTGTCAGGGCATAGAAGAAACACGATATTAGGCAACCAATTGAATATAAGTTGAATTTGAGAGCATCTTTCCCTAAATCTTCGAAGCACACAAATGTAAATAACTATATGAATTGAATGAGAGTAATATTAGAATTGTAGATGAACAGATACTTTTGGAAATTTTATATTTACGTACCTTTGGTGGTGGTTCTGAAGAGGCATTTTGAATTTTCTCCACGCAATAGTTTGTGTTTTCGACTCTTGTTCGAAGGTTTGGCAGGTAAACAGATCCATCATCATCACTTATATTATGTTCCTCGTCGGTGGTTTCAGAATCTAATTTGTACTTCTTGCATTTCAGGCCCCGAACTACTCCAAAAACTGAAAAAAAAAAAAAAAAAAACAAATAGGTTTTATTTTCAGAAAGATGAAAAATTATATTGTTTTTAATTTTAATTCAATTGGGTGGATGGTTCTATAGAAGCGGTTTTAGACAGAGAGTGCTGATGTTAAAGTCGGAACATTTTTTGTTCAAATTAAATCATCCGCATCGTGTAATAGGTTCGTTAGAGCCATAAGAGGTAATTTCAATGGGCAGATAAAGGGAGTTTTATTTAAGACGTGAGGTTTTCAATCTGGCAATACTTTTTCCGGGGTTGTTCTTTTTGACAGCTGTCACTTGATTTATACTCAGTTTGGTTTGCCATTTCATAACGAATAGACTTACTTCTGAACAACGTTTGCAAATCATGCCTCTGGTTCAAACAAGACGGCGGGCGTTACATGCTATACAGCCAACGAAACAATCAATTTATTGAAGGAAACTTTTGGTCAGCGCATTATCTCGTGTCGTGGGCCTGTGGGCTCCAAGATCGTGCGATTTAACACCGCTGGACTATTTTTTGTGAGGTTATGTGAAGTCGCTTGTCTACGCAGATAAGATCGAGACAATTGACGCCTTGAAAGAGAATATTCGTCGCGTTATTGCTGACATACGGCCCCAATTGCTGCAAAAAGTTGTCGAAAATTGGGCCTCTCGGCAAAAATTTATTTGAGCCATAATGGCAAACCCTTATCTTTATATGGGTGGTGAATTCTTGGTCATAACATTAAATTATATGCGTTTTATTTCTTCTTGAAAACCACACGTATAAAAAGAACACCCTTTAGAAGATAGGCAGATTTCTTAGGTGGCTTTTTGCTGAAAAAGATGGAAGTTGTTAAGAATTTAAAAGTCAATGCAACCTTGTTAGGAAACAAACTCCGAAAAACAAATCTTAAAAAACGACGTTTTTCATTCTATATAATGATATGAATTTATTGATAACGTGACAGTAGAGGGATCGGGTGCCATAGGAGTCGGAATGTCAGATATGTAAATATAATTTTAAAATCTTAAAATCTCTTGATATCTTAGGTACTTTCAAATATTTTAATCGTTGATTTGTACGGAAGTTAAGAAATTCATAAGCCAATTTGGAAACGGACGATTGTTTAAAGAACAATCCTATTATTTCAATAAATTAATGTATTTATTAAGTTCAACGGCTTAAATTTTAGTTTTCTTCTACCCTCGAGGACCGCTTGAAGATCAATCGTAATTAAGAAACCTTCTCGAAACTTGTCGAGAAATAAGAAAAAATGGTTGCGGATTGAACGATGACTTCCGCTAAAGGGTATGTAAAAAAATTGTTTCGTTAAATCTGAGTGCAGCCAGGCAAAAGTGACAAGTGGTTGTGTTCAATGCACCGAGGTGAATGCATTTAGTGCATCGTATTTATTTTTCTTGACAACAATTGTTGGAAAACCAGAAACTTAGAAGAAGGTATTGTTCAATAAAGTCAGATGTTCACGCCGGCGCCGCTGTCATTTTTCCTAAAACCGACTTGCATCGAAGAAATAAAAGAAATGTTCATTCCGATTAAGTATTAGAAGTTAGAGCATGTTCAGCATGTTCATCAGCCTCTCACTATGGAATTAGATATACATATAAGTCACACTTTTTTCGGAGAATAATTGATTAACTCCAATATGCGTTTAATACCTCATGCAAATTCATTCGCTGGAGTGTGTTTTCCACCTACTGAAGATACTAGAATATCGTACCTTCCACCGGCAAAAACAAATGTTTTTACGAACACTTTCGACTAATGATAGTTTTTTTTTTTTCCATCTCTGGATGAGGTAGGTAATCCGACGGTCGCCCCCAGTATTATTAGTTTTTTTCCTTGCAACAGAAACTGTAGAAGATCAAAGTTTTTACGACTTTCGTCGAAATTAGGTTACTATTGGTACCTATTAATATGAGTTACTCCCAGTTGGTCTATATGAGCAATGTTTTCGTTATCAGAAAATTACACCTGGGGAATTTTTTACATATGATTGATCTCTTAGATGTTTACCTACACACCAAAAGCTATACCTCATAAGGTAGAGCAATAGATACATAATGTCCATTAAACAATGAGCATTGCAAATGTGTAGGTAACATAAAAATATCCAAAACAAACAATAAGCTATTTTAGTTTGGTTTACTGATTTACATATATATGTACTGTACATATCCGAAAATATTTGAACAATTTTCGCATCATTTATTGTGGCTGGAGATATAGCCTTTAGCTTGTTATCTATATCTTCAATTCGACGCGACGCGGCCGACGAAACGACCCACACATCTGCTGATATTTGCTTGCTTATAGCAAACTTAACGAAAGTAAACAAATGAAGTTTTTTTTTTATTTGTTAAATCTTTTGTAAACATTCCTGACGTGTATCCATTTTTATAAATATATTTGTTTAATACACAATCAAAAATGTTTTCATTCAATTTAGAGGTAAAGTGATGATTTATCAGGAGCAACCGTTTTTGAATAATTATGACAACTTGGAAAATTTTGTTGGCAAACACTTTGTAAAATTCTAAGTAATTTGCTGCAAATTGATGTGTGCGTTTAACTGTATATTTATTTTTAACGATAAAGTTTATGACTTTATTCAATTAAAATCATTCTTCCTTCCAGAATGAACCGGATATTTGAAAAGATAAAGGAGATAAGAGTTCTATAGCCAAGGTGTCTGCCCCTGGAACATCAAAGTTTTCTGATTTTTATCTGAGCGTAGGTAAATGTTTGGGAATTCGGGAGTTCATATTGCTATTGTAATTTTTCGGAATTATAAAACAATTTTTGTTGTTACTTTAAAGTGTTTTAAAAAATCCACAAACTTATTGGAATTGTCAGCTTAGTGTTAGCTGTTAGGACACATTTCATTTTGCCAAGTTAAATTTTAAAAAAATTTCGTCGGAATCTATGTTGCTCAGTTAAGGGCTTACAATGATTGAAGAATGGGTACGTACGAAACAGTAGAAATACATGTGATTTGTATACCCGACCCGGAATGACTTTTTGATAAGTTTCGTACGTAATGTACGACTCAAACCGTACGAAAATCTGACATTCCTTTTTTTTTAAAGGGTATTTTTCTTCTCTCTTTTTTCTTATTTATAAAGGCTATTATGGACAACTGATGTACTTTACAAATCGGAAGGAAACTTTTTGTTCGATTTTGACACTAGCTTCCTTTATTTCGCGTATTATGGTTGGGCCCTTATGCATAATGTGAATGTCACTATGCTTTGACACCTTATTATAAATTGTGTGCAGATCGCGAATTATTTGAAAACAATCAACGGAGCTATTGCTATAATATATTAAACAATATTTTCGTAAAATCAGGAGCCCAATATTTTCGTGTCTATTTAAATGGTTTGCATAAACAGCTATCAATTTTTGTTTCGCCAAAATGTAGACGGGGGATCGGTATACTATTACCTCTGTTCGCGTACCCAAATGAAACAGTTTGCATTCGATTTCATACGTTTACATTAACACAAAAAGCGTTCGCGTACTAAGAGATGAACGAAAGAAAATAACAGCTGTTTTATTCTTTCGTTCATTTATTTGCAAGTTTTTACCCACTGAAATTTCATCTGGTAAAAACTTGAACTCTGTCAAAATCGAATGACGTAAACATTTGTTGTTGCAGATGACCCTTACCGCGAAGAGCTAACCAATCAAAAAATTCAAATTTGACGTTTTTCAAGTTTTTACACAAAAAGTGTTCGTGTACTTTTCGGTAAGTGAGAGAGATTTTTCTCTCATTTCAGAAATTTTGACAGTTTTCATTTTTTGGCACAAAAAGTACGCGAACAAATATATTCTTAGCTAAACATATCGAAAACTTGACGAAACACCAGAGCGATCTTTTCTTTTAGTCACTACTCGTATAAATGACTTTATTTAAGCCCTGTTTCTTCTTCCTCTTTCAAGAAAAAAAAGGTTGAAAAAGCAAACACAATAAGTTTCCGATATACATATTTTCGGAAAAACGTTTGCAAGCAGTAAGGATAAGGACGCACAAAATTTTTTTGAACGAATTTTTGCGAGGCTACATTTAAAACACTACCATATAAGGTTTTCGTTAAATAACATATAGCTTAGGCCATTAACATATTTGTCTAGGTGCCATGACATAAGGCCATGTGACATAAAGCCATAATTCAAGCATATGGCGTTACGTTACGACGCTTTCGGAAGCGTCATAAGACCATTATGGCCGTATATGTCACTTTCGTTTTCTCTGTGAAACTTTTTTTTGAGCAAGCTAACTTTTATTATCATAATGACATAGATAAAAAAAAGTTACAAGAATTTGCAACGCGAATTTTAAGATATATTTTTCTATCAAGCTCGCACGGTCATGATAAAAAAAGTTACAAAAATTTGCGTTTAGAAAAGCAACAACGCTTGATGATAATAAAATCATAGCTTAAAATTCGAGCTGAATATACCCTACGACGTTTCGTTCGTTTTTAAAATATAAACGGTAAAAACAGGTTTTAGGTATTGTCAATTGCTTTCTTTAGTATGGCCCTATGTCTAAAAAAATAGGGCCTTATGTCAGATGGCCTAGTGTCATGGCATGTCAGAATTTAAACAAAAAAAACCAAGCAAATCGGGTTTCTTTAAATTGGAAAATGTCACTTTTTCAAGAAATCTTTCCGAACATCCTGGCATGCTTCCCAAAATAATTATTTTTCAAACAGTCTTCTAATACAAATTTCTGGCACTTTTAAACTTTCGAAAATGGAATAACGCCAAAAATCAAATTACTGAAGGTCTTTGATTTTTTTTTCTGATACTACCTTATTTTAAAAGAAATCAGCTTTCAAAATTATTTGAAACCTTAACCAGTCCCAAACGCATATTTTATAATTTGGTTCCTTTATGTTTTTAATATTTTGTATTCTTCTATCTTTGAGACCTTGCAAGTGCTTGCGGCCCAGTTGTGTACTTTATTTTAAATCAAAATTAATCAAACTACGTCACTTTGTTAAACAATCCACTTATGATACGTTCTATCACCCATTCCATAGCTACATACATACTTTGTTTACCTTTGAGTTGTCAATATAAAATTACCTGATGGCTTATCAAAATGTCCACTAAAATCGAAGCTTTCAAAGCTTTGGTATGCAACGTCAGTTAAATCCCTCTTACAAAACGTTTCCCCTATACCACGAGCAAGGATTTCGCCATCTTCACAGCATTTTCTCACACACGGTATTCGATCACAAATCGATTCTGGATTACAAACGCGCACCAAAAACCGCAACGAATTCTTAAAACTCACAACACTGCTCTTATCCACCACTGCACTGCTATTCACCACACCTTCCACACAAAATTCGTCAATGTCAAATCTTTGATTTGTCAATTTCATAAAAAGGAAACCGTCTAAAAATTTAAAATCATTATAACGTAAATTATATTCGATAACAGCGCTACTTGATTCGCACTTGAGTTGATTATCGTTCAGGATTACCGGGTGATTGAAGAAAATTTCGTAGTAATTAAGGGGAACGTTCTTTTTGATGCATTTTTTCAAATTCGATTCATAAACATAGTCGTATGGACAACACTTTCTCGTCACACTCACTTTGTAGATGGGTTCGTTTTCTTCATAAGGACACTTAATCGCGTGCATTGCCATTGATTCTTGTAATTTAACCAAGCAACTTCTTGGCGTGAGATCAACTTGTCTGGTGATTTCTATCAAAATTTGTCCATCACACTGAGGAATACTAGAAACGTTAACTTCCTTTATTTGAAAACCATGTATTAGTCCGGTCTTAAAGTAATCCCAACGAAAGTCTGGCCGAGAAGCATTGTTTGCTGGTATGCAATCGTATTTTTCGGATCGCGAAAATCCTCCCTGATTGACATCAACCAAGACGTTTCCGACGGGACAACAAATTGGAACTTCGAACGCTAGTGGGCTAACGAAACGAAGGTGAATAAACAAAACTGAAAGGAGTCCGATTGCAAAATTTTGACAGTTCGAAGATAATCTTTCGAATGGAGCCATAAGTAAACACCGCGGGAACAAAAGTATTAATAACAAAACTATAGCAAACAGAGCACAACAATATGATGACAAAGTTCTGTGCTTCTGATTAGGGCACGCTAGGAATGACGGAAGAACGCGTCGAGTAGATAGTTAAGTGAGAAAGCAATCACTTTTATATCTTATCAATTTCTTGGTAATAGCAATGCTTGAAGTTTGAACATGTTAGCGTATCTACGACTTGTAGGGAGAAGGTATACCGCCGCTTGAAGTTTGTATTTCTTGAAACAACGTCCGACTTGTTGCAGCTCTTCCAATCAACTGAAATCGACAGGATTAGTAGATGGCAATAGCAATGGCAATGGCAAGGCAAGGCGTGCACATCATGCCTCATACCTCCAACAAAGTAATTATTAATATTGGTCTACTGCGGATATTTCAAACGGTCGGTTTGAGGTGAGCATATGAGATAGGCGCTCTATATCATTAAATTAAAAAAAGTGAGGGATATAGTGAGGTGGACACTTGCATGCACGAAACTTATACCATATTGGTTCGAAGTTTTGCGGTCATATACTCTTTGTAATTGTACATACGACATTTAAATTGGAATTTAAAATTTAAAGCAGTGAAAACACTTACCTATGTAGAGGTAGAATACAAAAAGTATATCATAATAAATACATACTTCATTGATTTTTGGACTGCATAAGCTTAAAGCGGTTTAGTTAGCCCGATGTGGTTTAATTGTTGTTTCTTCTTAAGATCCCTTGAACGCGGTTGACATCACCATCTAAATCCCAACTTAATAATATGTCTGTTCGCGTACTTTTTGTGCCAAAAAATGAAAACTGTCAAAATTTCTCAAATGAGAGAAAAATCTCTCTCACTTACCGAAAAGTACACGAACACTTTTTGTGTAAAAACTTGAAAAACGTCAAATTCGAATTTTTTGATTGGTTAGCTCTTCGCGGTAAGGGTCATCTGCAACAACAAATGTTTACGTCATTCGATTTTGACAGAGTTCAAGTTTTTACCAGATGAAATTTCAGTGGGTAAAAACTTGCAAATAAATGAACGAAAGAATAAAACAGCTGTTATTTTCTTTCGTTCATCTCTTAGTACGCGAACGCTTTTTGTGTTAATGTAAACGTATGAAATCGAATGCAAACTGTTTCATTTGGGTACGCGAACAGAGGTAATAATAGTGATAGTGGTCTGAGATATACTTCATGACAGTTGGTTTTCATTTTGTTTTTGCTGCTCATCGAAGTTTGAGGAGTTTATTGTTGAACGCATAGCGCTGGTTCAGGTTAAAAAAACAAAAATTCTCTAGTAGCTGCAGCTAAAGAATGCGAGTTTGCAGCTGTAATGTTTTTTGACATTTCAGATATAAGAAATTACTAGCACTTCATTATATAGCTTCATGATACAAAAGATAACGCGTTCCAATTTTCATTTTTGATTTGTTCAGCGCATCTCGTCATAAGAACACCTGCCTTCTCGTTTTCGCCTTCCCATTTAACTTTTGTTTCGTTCTACTCTGTAGTGCGCTCTACGTCATAAGAACACACGTAAGAATACGGGGAGTTTGACAATAGTTTGACGTTTTGTTGGGCACCATGCGCAATGCCATATCTTTCTTAGTTGTATCATGATATAGTAGTTTTATTTATTATTTATATTAGTAGTTTTTTGACATTTCAAGAAAATTTCCGAGAATCAAACAAACCAATAATTGAAGTGTGAGTATGAGTAAACAAATCCATCGATTTCATATATAAATGTCACTTGCCGCCAGCCGCCATATGCAATTATTTATTTCGATTTCTTTTACAACAAAAATATAGGCGCCAAATACTAATAAATCCTCTCCTGACGCAATATGTTTTATCTTCCAGGTATTCTTGAATCCCGCACATACACATTTTTGAAGGAAAGCCGCATCGCAAAAATTTCATCGAACTTTTGTATCTAATAGAATTAATTAATTGATTCTTTGCTGTTTAATGATTTCAGTTATTTTTAAACATATTAATAAGAGCAATAGCCAAAAACTAAACTGCGGGATATAGATTTACTAATTAGGTATCTATAGGTGGGAAGCCACCGTATAATGGGTCTAGGGCTTCTAGTGTAATGAATGATTTATCTTCCCACTTAACTGAAGAGTTTATGGTCAAAATGTTATTGATAGATAAGGTTCACAATAATTCCCGGAATGTAATGTAAACTTAAAGATAGTCAAACAGTACTAGTAATATAAGACAGTTTCAACTTAAAATAGGTGAAGCATGAGTATCTTAAGAATATGAGCTCCTTCGGTTGGAATATGATGTAATGCCAGTGTGGGATTACCCTTTGTTCATGAATTTTCAATGAAATGATGAATAAATTGGATCGGAATTAAAGTAGGTATAATAACAAATAAGTTATAAGTTTTACGAAATTAAATTTAAAAAATGTATTGCAGTCAGAAAATTGTATGTAAGCTTCGTAGTTTCGTAGCATATTACTGAAAAACAATCATACTATAAATGTTTATTCATAAACAATTTTTCGGAGAAATTAAATAGGTTGGTATGCATGTGCTGATGGGGAAGTATTTATCCTGTTTGCTGGAGGTACTTCAAGAAGTTAAGTATACTTTATTTTCAATATACTCAAGTGATTCATCTTACCAGGTGAATCTTTTCGAATTATATAATAAATACCTACTTAATATTATGAATTGTGTTTTGGTTTTGGTTTTGTTTAAATAACGAAGACTTGTTTCGTTTGCCACTGGAATTCTTTACGGGTGGGTTATTGTAGGCAAAATATAAAGTAAATATTGATATTTTTAAGACAAACAAAAATCAAATTGCAATAAATATCTTGAAAGTTGGAGTAGGTACAGGCAATCTCTTTACAGTTTACACCACTAATAAGCCTGTCAGCTGCCACTCTTAATCACTCAAATCCTTTCTGCTTTAACCACCTGTTTTTCTTAAAGGACAACTATATAGAACTGCGGTTTTAAAAAAGGTGAATCAACATACAAAGGAAAGATAGATCGAGAAATTTGAGATTTTCCATATAGGTGGGAAGTGGATAAAATAACGACTGTTTTCAGTGCATTTCTGTGAAATGGTTTGAACTTCCTTTTATGATCACAAACATTTCAGAGCAAATCAATGTATATATATATATATATATAATTATATATATATATATATACAGGGTGATTCACCAGCGTTGTGCCAAAAAGCTAGAGCGTGTAGGTTTAGTTGAGACAAGAAAAAAATCGCATGGGAGGGGGGGTCTATTCCCCTCCGTTTATCCGGGAGGGGCAATTTTCTGAAAAATTGACTTATGTTGTAAAAAAAAATATTTAAAATCAACGGGTTCGTTTACAACACCGTGTTATACCTTTTTGGAAAGCCAAAAACTTCTCCTTTTATTTTGTTTTTAAATTAAATTGTTTTAACGAATAGTTTAAAAAATATAAATTTTCAAACTCAAAATTTTGAAAAAAAATTTGAAAAAATATTTTTAAAACTAATTTTTTTCAAAATTTTACGTAATTAAGTATAATTTTTGTTCTCAGAATTCAACGCTTCCATTAATCTTTAATCCAACACTGAAAACCGTATGGCTCTACGACTTCTTGTTACCAAGGTATTCAAAAATAACCGAACCTACTTCTTCACAAAAACACGAAAAAATTGGCTAAATGGTCACTTGTGCCATCCCGTAAGGCTAGGTTTTCTTGTTTTTGTGAAGAAGTAGGTTCGGTTATTTTTGAATACCTTGGCAAGAAAACTCGTAGAGCCATACGGTTTTCAGTGTTGGATTAAAGATTAATGGAAGCGTTGAATTCTGAGAACAAAAATTATACTTAATTACGTAAAATTTTGAAAAAAATTAGTTTTAAAATTATTTTTTCAAATTTTTTTTCAAAATTTTGAGTTTGAAAATTTATAGTTTTTAAACTATTCGTTAAAACAATTTAATTTAAAAACAAAATAAAAGGAGAAGTTTTTGGCTTTCCAAAAAGGTATAACACGGTGTTGTAAACGAACCCGTTGATTTTAAATATTTTTTTTTACAAAATAAGTCAATTTTTCAGAAAATTGCCCCTCCCAGCTAAACGGAGGGGAATAGACCCCCCCTCCCATACGATTTTTTTCTTGTCTCAACTTAACCTACACGCTCTAGCTTTTTGGCACAACGCTGGTGAATCACCCTGTAGATAGAATTAATATGGTCAATTGAGTTAAGAAACAAAAGCGAGAGCTACGCGCAGTACGTTTGCAACGAACTGTTGGATACCCTATTCCCCATATTTTTGTATGTGCATATGCGTCTGCCTCCCGCAAACAGCCGATGTTTCAGAAACAAAATTCTTCTTTAGCAGACAGAAAAAAATTCAATAACATTAATTTTGTGCGGTGTGATGTTCAATTAGGGCTGGCGCAATAAAAAAAGGCGTGCGCCACGCCCAAAGTTAAAACGTTTTATTGCCAAGGCAATTGTTATGAGCTCAGTGACATTCAATTTTATTCTTGCAGATCAATTTGAATAAAACAAGACAAAACTTAAATTTTTAAAAATTTGTTGGTGTTTTTAACAATTCTTGGACCACACTCTGCTACGTAACCAAGGAATATAAATCCAAGTGTTCATCTGTTTACTTCAAAACTGCGATCGATAGTTAAAAAACGTTAAAAAATTAATGCATTATACACATTTTGACGGAAACGCCCCTTAAAAGTAGGCGTGTCTTAAAAATTTGAAGCACTAACTGAGCTTTGATCAGTATATAGGCATATGTGTAAAACTATAGCTGAATCGAGTAGTTTTTAAACAATACTCACCTGAACAAAGGTATTTTATCAAAATCAAGCCTTTAAAAGTGGGCGTATTGAAAAAATGTACACACAAGAAAATGTAGAGATATATTTCTCAAATAACGAAAGGAAGGAAGATGGTTTAAATTAAATATTGGAAGTGCCTTAAATTTTTGAGACTACGTTTTTCGTTCTTTCATGAAAAGTGGGCGTAAGCCACGCCCAAAATTCAAAAATTTCTTTTCATACACAAACCTTTTAGTTTCTATTAAGAGACGCAAAACTTTGGCTTGCGGATTCATTATAAATACCGTTTATTTACAAAAACAATTTTTTATAGTGTCTAATGAAAAGTGGGCGTCAGCCACGCCCATACTGAAATATTAAGGTTTACCTAAAGCTTACGTGTGCAAAATTTTAGCGTTATGCTTTTATCGTAACTGTACAAAAAACATAATTTAATTTTACCAAATTGAGGTTGTTCATTAAAAATGGCGATTGTGGGCGTGTTTGTGGGCGAATTTTACCGGTTTAAAAACTTAGCCTTACTCTTGAACCAAAGATTATATGTACCAAATTTCAGCTTTCTAGCTCAAAAATTGTGACCTCTAGAGAGTATACATATGGACGGACGGACATGGCTTAATCGACTAGGCTTTTGATTCTGAGTCAGAATATAATACTTTTCTATACCTAACGGTATTATTTCTCTATGCTACAAACTCCACACCAAATACAATATACCCATTCTGTGGAATAGGGTATAAAAACAATTTTGAAATCCAGGGCAATGGCAAAAAAAAAAACAAAAAAAATAAAGATTAAGGAATGCGAAAAGGAAGAAAGAAAGAAAAAGATGGAAGTTAGCCTGGTGGTGTCAAACGAAATTAGCAAACTCAAATGAAAAAACTTTTTCTTCTAATTTTGAAATAAGCTAATTTCGGCCCTATGAAAACGTAGTAAAATTATAGCGTAGTATAAATATATATAAAAAATAATTTATATTTTGAAAACCAACGGCAAACCAAAAGCGACACCTATTGTCCAATTTTCCAAGAAAAGAATAACTTGTCCAACTGGTATAAAATTAGACCTTTCACTGGGCCCACACGAACCCACCACCGACCGCCCGTGTGTCTGTCAAAATCTATTTTTCAAAACATAACCTACAAAAAAAACTGTGCACTAGGTAAAAAGAAGAAATTTTTGTTCGTGTCGATTATTTTTTTTTTAACACTTTCAACCAACAAAAACAATAATATCGATTGAAATGTAAATAAAATCCAACAAAGAATCAATTACACAAAAATGGACTCAAAATATGCACTCATGGGGAAATCCCCATTTAAATTGAACGGAGGCAATGCTAGTTCCGCAAATTTACACAACACGTTTACAGTGAAAAGAAAAATCCCACAAACAAATAATGGCAACGCAGGAACAGGAACTGGAACTGGAAGCAGCAATAGCCTCGAGAATCGTGGCAACAACGGTGAGACTAAAGTGAAAAAACAGAAAACAAACGGTGATAAATCATCTCCAACCAAAACAACAACAAACGGAGGAGCATCTCAGCAAAACAACAATCAACTACAACAGAAAATCTCGATCGAAAAGCAACAAAGAAGCCTTCCTGTGTATGGATGTCGAGCGAGAATCATCCAAGAAGTATGGAAGTCCGACACAATTGTGCTAATGGGCGAAACTGGGTCAGGTAAGACAACACAAATCCCACAGTTCCTATTGTGCGCAGGTTTTGGAAACAAAGCGATGATAGCAATCACACAGCCACGTCGAGTGGCAGCGATAACAGTAGCCAAGCGAGTAGCCCAGGAATTGAATACAAAACTGGGCGAAACTGTTGGATTCACTGTTCGTTTCGAAGATTGCACATCGAGTTCCACGAAAGTCAAGTATGTCACTGATGGTTCGTTGCTTCGAGAGGCATTATCCGACAGACTATTGAAAAACTATTCAGTCATTATGTTGGATGAGGCTCACGAACGGACAATCAACACAGACGTTCTCTTTGGCATTGTCAAGGAGGCTCAGCGACAAAGAAAACTACGATCTTTGATGCCGCTAAAGGTGCTCGTTACATCGGCTACCATGGACATTGATCATTTTGCCAAATACTTTGGAGTCAAGGGCATGTATCTTGAGGGAAAGACATTTCCGGTCAAGGTAATGCACACCAAGGAGACCCAAAGTGATTACCAGCATGCCATATTGGTGACGTTATTCGAGATTCACAGAACTGCGCCGCCAAAGTGAGTTGGTAGTATGAAAACTTTATTGTTTGAACGGGCATTGGAATTTTGTTTTTCTTTTGCAGCCATGATGTGCTGGTGTTTCTCACTGGGCAGGAGGAAATCGAAGCGATGGCACAGCAAATTCGAATGATTGCAAAGGTAAGTGGATGGGTTATGGTTTCCAGTTGATGGGTGATAATTTGGAAAGGAATTTTGAAGGAAACAGGCGGATAAAGAACGATGAGCATCCTTTCCAAAGACCGCCCAGCAATATTGTCTGGTTTCCAAGCTTGCAACTTCCTTGAGAAGATGACCAAGGCTTCCAAGGTTTCGCAGGTGTTAAAAGGCATTTTTAGAATGTCTTACTACTCACAGCCAGTGAGTAGCACCTGGTTTCAGTCCCCATTTGTTTTCTAATTCTTGAATCTTGAATCTCCTCCATACTCCATTGGTACAAACAGGACCGAATATCACCCGAAGAATCTTTCTCTCAAAGCACCCCAGCCTGTATTCATCCGATTGTGTCAGTGTCCACGCTTCTGCCCCATACAACTGGGCTGGGATGATTAACGTCTTGTATAGTGTCTCCTTGGTCCTTTAAGAGAGAGGGCTTTGCTACTAAAATGACTTCTAAGCCCGATGAAACAGCGATTGGCAACAGTGATTCTTCGACTGATCTCTTCACTGATGTTGTTCTGAGAGGTGATAGTGGAACCCAAACAGACAAGACAACCTCAATGTTATATCTGTCCATTGTGACGTTTTGCCCGAGTCTACACCCGAGGACAGCATATACTTTGTTTTATCTTCATTTACAGCCAGACCCATTTTCGCCGCCTCCACATCAATACTTGCGAACGCTCCACTGACAGCGCGCTTCGTTCTTTCAATAATGTCAATATCATCAGCATAGCCAAGTAATTGAACGGATTTAAAAAAAATCGTACCGCTGGTGTTGACATGCGAGTTGCGTACGATTGCCTCAAGAATGATGTTGAAGAGGTTACCGTCAACTTGTCTTAAACCTTTCTCAACATTAAATGCGTCGGTGGGGTTCTTACCAATCTTGACGGAGCAGCGCGAGTTCTCCATAGTCATCCTGCACAGTCGAACGAGTTTAGCAGGGATGCCAAGAAGTGACATGGCTCTGTATAGCTCGTTCCTATTCACGCTCTCATAGGCGACTTTAAAATCGATAAAGAGGTGATGAGTATCGATCTAGAATTCTTGGCTCTTTTCTAAAATCTGTCAAAGTGTGAAAATTTGGTCGACGGTTGACTTACCGGGGCTGAAACCACACTGATAGGAGCGAAAGGATTCAGGCGATCACACAGAATGGCCGACAAGATTTTATAGGCGACATTTAGGAGACTTATACCTCTGTAGTTGGCGCAGTTTAGAGTCTCCTTTCTTGTGGATAGGGGTCACAATGCTGAGGTTCCATTCGTCAGGCATACTTTCTTTCATCCGACCAGATTGTACAGATGATTTGGTGTATGCTCCTCACCAAGTCATCTCCCGCTGCTTTGAAGAGTTCAGCCGTAAGGCCATCCGCTCCAGCAGCCTTGTTGGACTTTAGTTTTGATATTGCTGCCCGAACTTCTTCTTGGTCGGGTGGACGGAAATTTTGTTCATCATCATCCAAATCGAATGGATCATTCTGCCTGACACCGATTAGTTGGTTATCTTCGCCGTTTAACAGTCTGCAGAAGTGTTCTTTCCAAATTCTCAGCACCGACTGCGTAGTACTGTAACTCCAGCAAACAAAATCCAGCACAGATCTTCATCATAGCTAATAAATTCAATTTTAATTTCTTTCAGAACAACACACTTAACGCTCCAAATGTTCGTGTATTCCCCCTCTACTCACAACTACCTCAAAACAAACAACTTGAATGCTTCATACCATCGCCACCAAATGCTAGAAAAATAATTCTAGCCACCAACATCGCAGAGACGTCCATTACAATTCCAGGCATTCGTTTCGTCATCGATTGCGGATTTGTTAAGCGTCGCATATTCAATCCTGAAACTAGCTTGGACATCCTCAAAGTGGTGCGAATATCACAAGCACAATGTTGGCAACGTTGTGGACGAGCTGGTCGTGATGCCGAAGGTACATGTTATCGAACGTTCACAAAGGAAGAAATGGAAGCATTCGAAAAAATGCCAAAGCCAGAAATCTTGCGGAGTAATATAGCAGCTACAGTAAGATAATTTATAAGTCATGTCTTTTGATTCCTTTGTTTAATTCTTTTTTGTTTATTGAAAAGGTCCTTCAATTGCTAGCCCTTGGAATTGATTGCAAGACATTTGACTTCCTTGACAAACCTGCACCGGAGGCAATAGATAGGGCTTACAAGCAACTTATACTATTGGGAGCAATAAAAGCCGATGCCAAGACTGAATTGACAGCCTTAGGCAGAAATATGTCCTTATATCCACTCGATCCTAAGCTCAGTAAGCTTCTATTATCTGCCCCAGCATTTGGTTGCCTTGAAGAAATGCTAAGTCTTGTTGCTATTCTCTCAGGAGAGAATATTTTCGTATCGAGCATAGAGAAACGAGAACAAGCCGCCCTGGCACATGCAAAATTCGAATCCAAACATGGTGATCACTTGACGCTGCTCAATGTTTTTAAAGCCTTTGAGAAGACAGAGAAAATAAAGGTTCAAAATCAAGAGAAGGTCCTTCGAACAATCATGATTAACATATTTTTAATATTTCCATTCCAGCTTTGGTGCCATGATAATTTTCTCAACACGAGAAATCTTCTTTACGCGCGTGATGTCCGAAATCAATTGCTAGAAATCTCACAGCGTTTATCTCTTAAAGTTAGCAGCTGTGGCAATGATATGGACCAAGTTCGAAAATGCATTCTAGCTGGACTATTTGATAATATAGCTGAATTACAACGTGACAATTTCTATCTCACCGTATCAGGACGCCAACGTGCCAAAATTCATCCTTCAAGCATTTTACATGGAAAATATCGTCCCGCCTACATTATTTTCACAGAAATTGTTTTGACTGAACGCAATTTCTTGCGACAAGTGACCGAAATCGAAGCCGAATGGATCGAAGAAGTTGTTCCTAATTATCCGCATTTAAGTAGAATAAGAAATCCTTTAAAGTAACAAAAACACAGACGAACAAACCCAAACCCAAACAAATACAGGCAAAAGTGAATTTTGTATTCATTTGTTTTCTTGAGACAAAAAAGAAAATTAACTAGAAAATACAATATCTAACTTGTATATCTGAAATATTCTTTAAAAATACCTTTTTTGGTAAACATTTTAAATAAATTACCTTTTTTTTATATTTATGTTGTTTTTAGAATTAAAAAAAAAATATAAAAATATATATATTTTAGTTTGTGTAGAAAACGATAGTAAAGTCAAGATTGAACGATTTGATGGAAGATCACTTCGCCAACACAACTTAGCGTACCTTTTTAGATTCGAAATAATAAAATAAAACTATGTATTGACATCATTATAAATGTTTCAACATTTAAAAATATTTTTTCCTTTTATTAACAACTGCGTTGAGAGACTTAATTAGGTTTCCAACGGCTTAAGTTTGCGAGAGACTTGGAAGGAGGCGTTGATATTATAAATTTGTTCTTTTGAAATCCTCAACATTAGGTGGTAAAACAAAACAACCTTTAGATACTACTTCACATGAATCAGCTCAAAAATTTGCTTTGCCTTTTTATTTTCAGAGTATCATTCACCGCCACCACCATGAACAGCTATTTTGCAGCAAGCAGTTGTATCGAATCAGGCAAAATCGCATCGTCACCTCCAAGCGGTGCCTGCTGGATAGCCGAAAGGTGAATTAACGACGAGCGTTGGATCCATCGGATCAGGCCGCGTAAAGCCGAGCAGCTAGCTGAGACCCTCGCCAGTTTCAACGCTGATATAACAGCCCTGCAGGAGATGCGATGGAATGGACCGGGCCTGAGAATTACAGAGGACTGTAATTTCTATTATGGGAAATGCCACCTTGATGGGAGATCGCGCTTGTTTGGGTGCGGATTCGCTGTCAGAGGAAGACTTAGGCAAAAGGTCTTGAGCTTTCGCGAAATCAGCGAGAGGCAAAGATCCGCATTAAGGCCAAATTCCACCACATAAGCCTAATAAGCGCCCATGCCCCTACAGAAGAGAAAGACGACGCTACCAAAGAATGTTTCTACGAGGTCCTCGCCAAAACATATAAGCAGTGCCCAAAACATGACATTAAAATCCTCTTGGGAGACTTCAATACCAAAATTGGGAGGGAGAACATCTTTGGTATGACGATCGGAAAACACAGCCTGCACGACACCACCTCCGACAACGGACTCAGGCTCATCGATTTTGCAGCAGGAAAAAACATGGTGCTGAGCAGCACGCGATTCCCACGTCCCAACATCCACAAGGGCACATGGCGATCCCCAGATGGTCGAACCTGCAACCAAATCGACCATGTTGTGATTGATGGAAGACACTTCTCCAGCATTATGAATGTCCGTACATTCCGAGGAGCAAGCATCGATTCGGAGCACCGACTACACCTAGGAAATTCAATGTTGGACGTCTTCAATCGGAAGAGACCTCCGCTGCCTATGCCGACCGCGTATCCCTTGAGCTTGCGAGAAATCCTTCGACTGATGACATGAACCCGGAAGACCAATGGCAGCTATGTCAACAAGCCATAAGAAGTGCTGCGTCAGAGGTATTGGGCTTCTCACATCCACCCCCCAGAAACCCCTGGTTCGACTCCGAATGTGCTCAGCCAAACAAAGCCAAAACGGAGGCATACAAGTCGTGGCTCCAGAGAGATACTAGAGCATCCAGAAATCTCTATGTTGAGCGAAGGAAAGATGAGAAATGTCTACTCAGGAGGAAGAAAAAAGAACACCAGCAACGCGAATTCGAGGAGATGCAGAGATGTTTTTGCAGAAAAGAGGTACGAAACTTCTATAAAAGGGTGAAACAGTCTACATCCGGTTTCACAAGCCGCCCTGGGCCCTGCAAAGATCAGGTTGGAAATACCGTAGTGGAAACCCAGGCGATGTTAGCCATCTGGAGAGACTACTTTAACCAGTTGCTAAATGGCGATGACAGCCAAGATCCCGCCAACGATCAACTTGTTTCAGTTAATCTAGATGATGACCACGAACTACACCCGCCCGACCAAAATGAAATAAAAGTAGCCATCATCAGGCTAAAAATGAACAAAGCAGCGGGATTTGATGGCCAAGCGGAGCTTTTTAAACACGCTGGAGATGACCTGGTCAGGAGCGTACACCAACTCATCTGCAAAATATGGTCGGACAAAAGTATGCCCGATAAGTGGAATCTCAGTACCATCTGTCCGATTCACAAAAAAGGAGACCGCCTACTCTGCGCCAACTATAGAGGCATAAATCTTTTAAACATCGCCAGTAAGATCCTGTCCAGCGTTGTATGTGATCGTCTCAAACCGTTTGCTGATGATCTGATAGGTCCTTACCAATGCGGCTTTAGACCTGGGAAATCTACCACCGACCAAATATTCACATTACGCCAGATCCTGGAGAAAACCCAAGAATATAACATCGACACCCACCACCTGTTTGTCGATTTTAAAGCCACCTACAATAGTGTTAATAGAGTTGAACTGTATCGTGCTATGTCTAACTTTAGAATCCTTGCTAAACTGATACGCCTTATCAGGATGACGTTGGAGAATGCTCGCTGTTCCGTCAAAGTTGGCAGAGACTCTACTGAAACCTTCGAAACCACCAGAGGGCTAAGACAAGGCGACGCACTGTCATCCACCTGTTTTAACATTGTGCTGGATGCCAGTACATCGGCCACCATCTTTAATAAATCAACACTATTACTTGGGTTTGCGGATGACATTGATGTGATAGGAATAACAAAGCGAGCAGTAACCGGTGCTTTCACTACTATGGAGTCAGCAGCAAGCAGAATGGGGCTGAAAATAAACGAGGACAACAAAAGTCCAATCCCAATACCGACTTGGTCAGAACGTGACCATTGAACGTAACTTCGAGGTAGTCAGGGAATTTGTCTACCTGGGCACTGCTGTAAACACAGGCAACAACATCAGCGCTGAAATCAAACGCAGACTAACTCTTGCTCATCGCTGTTTCTTTGGGCTGAGTAAACAATTGAGGAATAAAGCCCTATCGAGAAAAACCAAGGTGACACTGTATAGAATACTTTTCATCCCGGTCCTGCTATATGGTGCGGAAGCATGGACCCTCTCCCAATCGGATGAAAAGTCACTGCGTACGATTTATGGTCCTGTCTGCGTTAACCGAGAAAACAACATTTGGCGAAGAAGATACAACGACGAACTATACGTGCTGTACAGCGACATAAGCCTTGCCAGAAAAATTCGAATCCAACGACTAAGATGGCTGGGCCATGTAGAGCGAATGGACATCGACGCTCCAGCTCATAAAGTCTTCAACGCCAATCCAGAGGGAGTCAGAAGCCAAGGTAGACCTCATCTCCGATGGAGCGACCAGGTAGAGGGGGACCTCCGACAACTTGGAGTACGAGATTAGAGACGGCAGGCTAGAGATCGAGACGGCTGGAGGGGCATACTAAGCAAGGCCCAGGAGCACCACGCTCTAGTGGCGCCATCATAAGTAAGTAAGCTTACAACACTGTTAATTGCTGTTTCCACACTTTTACGTTTGGTATAAGCATGCTGAGCTGGGAGTATAACTTCCGGGCAGTGTTGAAAAGTTTTCTTGTTCCTTTTCTGATGTTGCCTAGCTCGGTCTCTCACCTGGTGACTTAAAATGAAGAACCCAGTACAACAACATCGCGAGGCAGGCTTTCGGATGAATGTTTTAATGGATTGGAAGATAAAAACAACGCAAAAGTCATTATCTGTTTCTAGACTGTGAAGGATGAAGGAGACTTTTTGACGCCCTCAAAGGACAAAGGGAATCTTGGTAAAAAAAGGCAAAATGGTGATGATCTCTCAGCCGGAACCACTTAGTATGGCTCATATTTCAGAGCTCTTATTAGTTTCCGTTCGGTTAGTGCATTCTAATCAACTTGCGAGATGCTGCTGCAAACTCTCCGACAAGCAAGTCTAAGGTATATTTGTTAAATTTTAAAATTTCGAAAAAGATAAAAACAACAATCAAAGACCGTTGTACTCTGGCTTTGAGTATGACGATTCGTACAAAGGCTTATTTTTAACAGCAACTTAGCGAAATTTCTAAGAAGAGCCTGAGTGGTAACGCTTTATTGCGATAAGAATTTTTTTGATGGACTTGGAATGGGCAAACGAAGTGAGAATGAAAAATGCGGCTTGTTGGCTTTTGCAATGCAAATCCCCTAGTCATTGGAGTTCTCGCTTAAAATAACCTGGATCACCATACAGACCAGATAAAGGGTTTAAAAGAAGCAGAAATAGTAAACCGTCGCACAATGCCTATGCACCGATCAAAGTTGGGCTGCGAGTGCAGTTAAATATGCAATCCCAGGAGATTTGAGCCCTCCATGTGCCCTACTTGGAGCCTATCAGAGAACACCAGGACTCGACTATGGGCAAAGCACCGGCAGGATCATCTTTACGTTGAAGATTATCATAGAGCGTCGCTTGGAGATTCGTAACTCCTTTCATTGCTATTATTATTTTTATATTCATGAAGACGTAGATTGAGTAGGAATTCCATTTCAGAAACATGACTAGTTTCGCATTTCAAGACTTGGACTCTTAGAACTTAATTCAAACAAATAAATCATCTTGGTTTTGGTTTTTATATCACATTTATTTACCTAAGCAACAAAAAAGCAAACAAAATAATAGAACAATCATCGAGGATCAAGAGATCCCACTCCCTTTGCCCAGTTTTAAGTAGACCCACTTAAATATATAAAAAAAAAAAAAAATAAACAGTTACAAAATATACAAATACAATAAATTTATAATACATTTTCTAATACAAAATAAACAAAAACTCACACTAATAAGCGCGTTGGTTCTTATACTTAAACCTAAGATCTAGGATGAAGCGTAGTTTGGCTAGATGCGGATCCGATTCCTATTTCCTCATCCTCACTATCAGAGTCTTGTGGTGATATTCTAATGGCTTGATACCACTTATTGGTCAAATCAGCCATTTGACTCTTGCAATCGTGCAACTCTTGAGTTGTGAATCGCCTCGTGAAGAACGGAATGAAATACTTTCGATCGAGGCGACCAAATCCGGCAATCCTTGTTGTGGCAAAACCGATTTCTTCTTCTTCGGTTAGTTCGGATAGATGCTCGGAGTCGATAGCTTGTCCCCATTCGCGAGTTTTACTCAACGATACCGACTTTGACTTTTTTCGTCCACTTATACGTCGTCCTCGTCCTTCGGCGCTACTTCCACGTTGACTTCGTCGTAGCTTCTTTCCGGGCTTCAAATATTTCATAAGAGGCATGGTTGACCCACCAAGCACCAAAGTTGTAAACAAAACTATAATTAGCGTTGCTGTGATTATCACATGACGTGTCTCATCACTGGATAGCTCCAAATGGAGCGACAGGGCATAGGAAATGGCTCCTCGCAATCCAGAGAACCACATGATGAATTGCATCTTGCTGTTGATTTTGTGCTCTCGGAATTTGTTAACTAGAAAAGCGAGTGGAAATATGTTACAGGCCCGTCCAATCAGACAGAGAATGATTGCCCAAATGACAAAGGACAACTCCACTTGATGTTTGAATGAGAAGATGGCCAGGCCGAGGTAGGCGAAGACGCAAGTCTCAGCTATGAACGCAAGTGTCCGCATCGTTTGCTGCATTGTGATCTGGGTCACAGTGGACAGATTGAAATGGGTGTAGTGAGACATTACAATGCCACAGAACAGGATGGCCATGATACCCGAAAGATGAATGCCTTCAGCTAGGACATAGGGAGCATAGGTGAACATCAACATCATAGCGAATTCCAGAGATGGGTGCTTCCTCAGATCGATGTGTTTGAGCAAAAGAGCACTAATCAGGGCAAAGATAACACCAATTCCTGCCGAAGCGAAGAACATCTCACAGAAGGTCTTTAGGGCTTTCAAAATTGTTTCCCCGGCGTTTGTGTTTGATGACGCTGGACCGTGAGCTGCAGCTGAGATGCTGGTTGTCAAAACGATTGAAATGGCATCGTTTAGTATGCTCTCGCCAAACACCAACATATTAAGTACAGGATCCACTTCCAAAGCATGGAATATGGCAACAGTTGCGACTGGATCTACAGCCGAGATCAAAGATCCAAATGCGAAGGATTCAGAGAAATTCAGCCTATAAGCGACTTCGGCTAGACCCAGCAAATATATCCCAGAACCAATGACCAGCGCAGATATAGTTGTTCCGAATATGGCAAAAACTAGAATCGATCCAATGTTCTGAAAAAAATTACCTTTATGCAAATTATATCCAGATTCGAAGATAATCGGCGGCAGGAGAACAAGGAAGAATCCTGTGGGCGAGAAAACTTCTTCTCTCTTCCAGCTGGTCTTCTCGCCACTCATCACATTCAAGAACAGGCCAATCAGGGCACCAAGGAATACAACAACAATGCTCTCTGGCAAGTATTGGAATCCAGTGTGGAGCATAAAGTGTATCAAAAGGATTCCCATGATAATTATGCAGAGAACAAAAAATATCGATAGCGAGCTGTTGTGTTCTTGCTCAACAGCTTTCCGATCAGGAAGAGGTGGCTCAGCTGTTGGAGTAGTATTGGAATTTTTTGCTTCATTGTCAGGGATCTTGTTTGGATTTATTGGAATCTCTGATGTTGATGCAAGAATTTGTGACGTGTTCGCAGGTGCAGGTCTACTTGAAGTGGTTATATTCGTCGTATTTGTCGTCGTCGTCGTCTTATTTGTGTTGGCCACTAACCCTGACGCTGATGAAGATGATGCGTTAACAAGATGTGATTCATTATTTTTATTATCATTACTTTGGCCAATTGCGAAAACAAAGAACACGCACAGGAAACAAAAAAGGATTAAGGTTGTTTTTTGCATTATGACAAATTTTCAGTCAATTATGTCACGATAAATTAATAAATTATTGAGGAGGAGTTCCATTTATTTGGAGGAATTTACCAAAAAAATTACACGACACACTGGAGTTTTTTTTTTCTTTTGATTTTTTCTCGAAAACGTCAGATAAATGTCAGATAAAAATGTCACATGGATAGATAAATGGTTCATGTCTAGGATAGGATAAGTTTGTTTTAGATTTTCTTAAGGTGAATGCTGAATGTATCTCCGTGCTATTTATACCATTTGATCTGAAAGGTCTGCGATACATTGGACGATTTTTGAACTTAAAAGCAAATCACTATTACTTAATCAGCTCTACGCCAGCAAAAAATACACTTCGCATTTATTAATTTTTACATTTTCTTAATTACCTTCAATGACACTACAAGGCGTAGTGCTTCTGGGCCTCACTTGTAACTTAATGTGCCCGTCCAGTCGGATCGATCTTTCGCTTACCGTTCCCAATTTCACACTCCACCGAAAATAAGGTCTACCTTGGATTCTGACTAGTTCTGGTATGGCGCTGCAGACTTTACGAGCTGGAGCGTTTATATTTAATCACTCTATGATGACAGCCTTTTAAATGTTGGGTATGAATTTTTATAACTAGGCTTCTGACGCTGTCGTCTTGTTTGTGGGTTTTGTTCATGCTTTTCTATTGAAACTGTAGAATAATCGTGAAGCTGAAAATCAGCTGATATGCCATTTATTTTGGGAGTGTGACACTCTCCCTTGCTTTTTAAATGGGAGCAGTAAACACACCAACAAAAATAAATGGCATACGCATACGCAGGGATGGTTGCCATCACAAAACGCACAGTCAGAGATGTACACATATTAACATACACGAACAAATATTTCGAGGGTGTTTCAGGCAAGAGGAGTACGAGTTGGCGGTCTGTATTGGTCTGTGATACTGACAATCTTTGTTGGACGGACTATATTCAGTGTTGCTATACATATTTTTGTATTCCAGTATTCTTCTACCTAGTCGTAGTTGTTACTGTCCTTATTCTTAGTTGTAAAGTTAAGATAGGTATGAAAACTTATAGCGATGGAAAGAAAAATGGATTTTGGTTCCACGATTTGATTGGATTCAAAACTTTACACACTAACTGCGTTAACAAATAAATGAGTTTGTTCCTTATTTTTTATTATCGAAATATTTATTATAGACTACATCATTAAGACGATCGATTTTTTGTTTCTAAAATGTTTTCAAAACTATACAATATAATTTAAGTGTAAAGAAATAATAATAATAAAAAAAAATATGTTAATAATATAATTTTAACAGCAGAAACAAATATTTCCAATGCAGAAAACTGATCTCAACTTAATTTTTAAGTTTTCATTTTAGATATAGTTTTAGGTACATTATTGTTAAAAAAAAAAATCAGACATTGTCTACTTTTTTTTAAATTTTTATTTCGGGAGATAACCCACATTCTTTTCTTACACGTTAATAATGAGACAATTATTTTCGTAAAATTTTGATTTTAAAGTCTTCCAATGACAAAAGCCGTTTTTGTTTTAAGAATGATTTAAAAAAAATATTAATTTACAGTTAAAAATATTTTAACAACAACAAAATACTACCCGCAATAATAATTTTTTTTTCTAATTTAACAGACTTATTCGGTTTTTCGTTATTTTTTGCTTTTTTGAATTTTTTTTTAAGAATACCTGATGCGAAACTCGGTAAGAATGTGCGTGTGATAATTTATTGATAAAAATATATATATATATTATTATGTTACTCATGATTTTAGTATTTTATTTTTTCTTATATAAATATATTTTGTTTTTTTATTTTATTTGATTTTTTTCAAAATATAAATCTCTTCAATTCATTATTTTAACCATCGCTGAGTTTTCCGGGGTGCATTACAGTTTGCTCATCGTAATAATACAAATATAAATATATATATATATTTATTTTATTATGTGTATGTAGTTGTTTTTTGATCTGTTAAAAATATTCTTCTTATTGAATTTTAAAAAATAAAATAAATACCTATTTATTTAAATTTACAACATGCGTTTATTGTTGTTGGTATTTTATTTGTTTTTACTTTTCATTTATATTACTTTTCATTTTCCTTATTTTTGTATAGTTTTTTTGTTTTGTTTTTATTTTTTAATTATTTGATTCAACAAAATGAAAAATAGAATGTAAACTTTAAAAGGAATATTTTAATAAGGTCCCTTGGGGACCTGGGATGGTTTTATAGTTTGTTGGTTCACTCTGAAGTTTACATTGGCGATTGTTGTAGGAGAAGAGGTGATGATGGTGGCTGACATCACGTTGTGATTTCTTCAATGATTGGACTGTCTATGTCTTCTTGTACTTTTGACTGAATATCAGCTCGACACATTGGACAGTATTGAAGTTGTTTAACACACGTTGAGCAGAATCCTCTGAAATTGTTAAAAATAATTTTTTTTTTTTTTTTATAATTCACGCTCACTAAAAGGGATATTAATACCCTTAAAATGAATAACACAGTGCGAGCGTTTAGGAGAGTTGGATAGGTGATGAAAGGAGGTACCGATGCACATTGGTTTTGAACGTTTGTATATCACAATGGGAGGGAAAAATCGAGCCGGGCAAAGCATACCACATTCTTGTTGTGCGGCTAAAAAAAGAGTCTCTATACTTTACAGTACGTCCGAAGTTAGGCTCAAGGGTAAATTGATGGGCATTCCTAGCGGTGTTTCAGTCGAGGAATGCATCTGGATGTTTCGCTGGACCACTGTTTATAGAAGTAGCGATAAAACAAGGAGAGGCAAGAGACATTACGACGATGTTCGAGTGAAACAAATGTTTCGGTAATGGTTCTTTCTCCTTTCAGTTTTAAGACTCTTTTTTGGATCCTATCCAGGAGGCGCAAGTGAGTAACAGGAGCACCTGTCCAGATATAAGAATAATACTCAAGCTTCGGGCGAATGTATGACTTGTAGATTGCAACCAGATCAGAAAGGGAAAAATATTTCTTACATCGATTTGAGTAACCTAATCATTTTGCGGCATTTTTGGCGACGTCAAATATTGTGATCGTTCCAAAAGAGGTGGTTTGTAATACACATACCAAGAACGCAAAGCTGTTCGGTTTTCTCAATGCAAGTGCCACTCATGATTATTGGCATAGGGGGTAGGTTACGCTTTAACGATAGAAGACAGCATTGAGTTTTTGAATCATTAAATTCCACGCGGTTGATGATTCCCCATGGGACAATGCCGTCAAGATCGGAATTTAATGAGCTTATCATACGATGCCGTTGCAGTTCCACATCCGAAGGACATGGATGTGAATCTGGAAACGAATATGAAAAGCTGAGAAATACTGTCGTCAGCAAAACAATTTAGTGGATTAGAATAGAAGTATTAGACAAGAGATCATTTATAAAGATAAGGAAGACAGTCGGAGACAAAACGGAGCCTTGGGGCACATTAGCATTTATTTTGTGGGTAGCAGACTGAAATCCGTCCAAAACAACGCGAATTGAACGGTCCGAAAGGTAATTTCTAATCCATCGAAGAAGGGGTTCATCAATGCCAAATGCACGCATTTTCGATAAGAAAGCCTGGTTCCAGACTCTATCACATGCTTTTGAAATATCGAGCGCAATAATCTTACTTTCTCCAAAACGATGTAAAGATTGGTTCCACTGTTCGGTTAGATATACCATCATATCAACAGTGGACCTATTGCTATGAAAACCGTACTTCCGGTCATTAAGAAGTTTTCGTTTCGCAAGACATTTCTTAATCTGAAAATTTATCAGGGTTTCCATGACCTTAGAAAGAAGGGACGTAAGTGCAATTGGTCGGTAGTTTGACCAACGGGTTGGACAAATGCAGTTTTCCATCCACTCGGAAAGAGACCTGTCGAGCAGGACAGGTGGAAAAGCTTACGCAGTGGTTTTGCCAGCGTGGAAGCACACCTCTTCAGAGATATTGGGGAGATACTATCAGGGCCAGCGGATTTGTGTATATCGAGATCTTTTAGAACTCTTGCAACTTCTTGTCGACTTGTCAACAAGCTGAGTCAAGTTGTTGACCTCAGCGAAAAATTTTGGCATACCTTCCTTCGGGTGTTGTCTGGCCAGAATATCGAAGCCACGTAGAATTGTGTACATTTAAATCGCCTGTAACAACAATTCCAGTGCGAGGATAATGGGAAACAATTCTTTTGATTGAGTCCGACAACGCATCGAATTTGTTAAAAGTCGAGTTACTGTCAAGACTCGGGCTTCTATAAATAAAACATAAATGTATGATGTGCTTTTAAACGGTGTTAGAACACTGACCATATTATGGAAGAAGTTGGTAAGCAACATCATTTCTGACGTATACGGCGAGACCGTGGGAAGCAAAGAATAATGGCACTAAGTTGTACCCGTATAGGTTAAATTCTAACGGATCAGAAGTTTCTCCTATTTGGGTTTGGCCTCGCATCAGAATTTTCTCCTATTTGGGTTTCACTTAATGCCAAAACAGCTGGTCTGTTTTTTGCAGTATGAACGTATCCTGCATAGAAATTCTTTCTCAGCCTCCGAATGTTACTATAATCGACACGAAATTTTCCTACCATTATGAAAAACAAACATTGAAAACAAAACCAACCTGTACGAATATCTAAATTCAATATTTTCCAAATCTCCAATTTGAACTTTTCAATAACACTTCCATTAATGACTACGCCTTCATGGAAATGTGCCTTGATCCGCTCTTGGTTTAAGTGTAAATAGAGAACTATACGTTGACAAGATTTCCTAGATTAAGTAATGCATATACCTTGCAAATAATTTTGACTCAGCATATGCAGTGCCTAAGCCAGATTATCTGTGAAGATGATGGGATGGGAGTGAAGGAAGGGATTTACCGCTCTTGTGTTGATGTTTGGTTTTAGGCTTATTTTTTTTTTTTTTTTTTTTTTTTTTTTGATTGAATTGCACTGTTGGGGTTTTTTTTATTGTTTTAATTTAGGTGATGATTATGATTTCTCACTAGCACTGGAAACTAATTATAAATTTAGTTTATGAATTTTTTTTCTTGACACAATAAATTAGTAACGAGTAACACGCGAGGGGATTTCAATTTAGGACATGAGATGAACTTCACACGCGTGCGCTGCCGATGGGAGGCAGATCGGCACTTAAGTTCAGGTTAAAAAAGACAGGTATCGATTATTCGATAAATACGTTCCACAACTTTCAACTTCGCATTCTATAGCTTTTTTAAGAGAGGCTTTAACAGCAAAATGAACTACTGTTTGAGATTCAACAAGCGTTGCAAAAGTGGAACGTTCATTAAATAAGGGGTGTACGAGGTTTAAGGCAACAAATCTTAAGTAGGGTTTAAAAGTGTAACGTTTTTCAGTTCAGCCTAGTTTTTCTGTAAAGTAAGAAATAATTACGTTCCACAATTTTCCACTTCCAACGACATATAGCTTTGCGCTATATCATTTTTCTCGTCTTGTGGAATGTAAATTATTTGAATGCCATGCCGGTACATACTCCTGATTTGAAATTTATTTAAATTTATTAAATTTTGAAGCCAACCAGAAAAATAAATACGATCCACAACAATATGAGAATATGCGAAGATATATTAAAACTTTGAGGAACGTAAAAAGAGTAACATTTTTCCAATCTAATCTAAGCTTTGGAAGGAAATATGTGAAAACCGAATCGGCATGTGTGTGTAAAGGTGTGGAATTCATGTATGGAATTAAGATTTTCACTTGAACCTAGAAAACGAATACGTTCCACAATGTATTCAACGCAATATTAGATGAATTAAAAATTGTTCATTTGTAAAATTCATTTGTTTAATTCATTCCGACTACACCAAACCCCAGATGGTTTTCGACCAAAACTTTCAGGTCACTATTCCTTCAAGATCCACAAATGGCGACAAACAATTCTCGAGAATTGAGTGTTAATTTCTGTTGATAGCTCAAAAACCGAAGGTTGGGTAGATGGCGTTTTCCGGACTTCCTTCCTCAAGGGAAGCGTAATCGGACAATCTTTTCAGACAGCCAAGCCGCCCTTAAACCACCGGTGCTTTGCAAACAGTTGCTTCTAAGCACAGCCTTCCCCTCCAGGACAAAGATAACAAAAATCTCATAACACTTACCTGTGGTTGCAAGGTGAAAGTCGTATTGTTGCCTTCTTATCAAAACATAATGTGCACGAGTCATCACGCACGCTTAGCCTGCGCAGTTTCTCTAAAAATATATGCCTAGGAAGAACAATCTGAAAGAATAAATTTAAATTTTATGAAATCAAAAACAATCATGGTTATAACATTAGTATTGTTTACTTTATCTTGGGACTTTAGCGTCGCACAATTGTTAAAACTGCGATAAGATCGATTTTTGGGTGGATATTTAAATGTTTCAAGTCCAAAATTGAACCGACATTGTTGAAAGGACATAAAACTTGCAGCTGCGAAAAAGCCTTCCCTGCAAATACAAATACAAAAAAAAAATATTGTTGACTTACAAAATACAAAATTAATAAAGTGTTTTTTCTTACTTTGCATTACTAAATACATTTGTATAAGCTTCGGTTTCTTGACCGTCTAAACTAAAAACAACTTCTTGCTGTTTGAGATCTAGTAAACAGCCTAAAATGGAACCATGTTGCCACGCAGGTAGATTATGCGCAACTGATTGGGCATTGTGCCAAATCAGTTTTCTACAACCATCAAATGCAATAGAGTATTTATCATCACCGATGCCATAGCCATCGTCACTTAGGAAATTGGAGTCTTTTGTGGCCCATCCAATTTGCATGACACCCGGTGTTATGATTAAGACTTCGTAATACCAGCAATCCACGGCCGTCTAAGTGAGAAACCAAAAAATTATGATCAAAAAGTTTAGTATGAAAGAAAGATGCTCCTTACTTGATATGTACACCGCACACTCTCAAACGTGTAAGCATCACATCTTGCTTCTAGGCCATCCGGCGAAATTTTTAAATATTCGCTAACATCCTTCGTATTCAGCATCACGTTGATGTTGCTTAAATCCACAGTCTCAAATGAGTAATTTCTTCCTTCAACAGTAACTGTAATAGTTTTCATTTAAAATAACGATTTTCTTTTTTTTTTTAATGGAAGGAAAGAAAAAAGAAAAACTCACAATAGTTATCCAAACACCATCGAGCACAAAACCCAATTTGTCGCAACACATAGTCACTATCTGTGGCATATTTTTCTAATCTTATCAAAGGATTATTAGGATGTTCTAAAAGTTTTTTCTACAAAAGATACAACATTTCATTTCGATATTTATTGATTTGTTTAAAAAAAAAAGTATACAAATTACCTTAATTGTGGCTTTGTTTTCACTTGTTTGAGCAAACTTTTCCAAAGCTATTAACGATAATAGTGTCACATCATGATTAACGCCATCTTCTAAGTTATCAATCAGGTACTGAAGTGTCGTTTCATTTAACATTGCAATACTACTTGGACCGGCTAATTTTTCAGCCAAACAGCCAAGTATAACGCATAAATTACGTTCACGCCGTGGCGTCCTTCGCAGGGAATGTGTGATCATATCAGCAACTTTCAGTACGGAATCTTTTGTTGGTAATGGACTATCATCGAGGAGCAATGCTATAACACTTGCACCCATTGGATGTTTGACGGGTACAACACGGATTAGAGATTTCACCAGCTCAATCCAACCGGATGGTTTGTCTGTTATAACATGCAGCAGAACCATTGAACTTGGTGGTTCGGGTTCACTGAAAAAAAAATGAATATTGATTTCATAATGGACAATTGTCATTTCATTTACAACAAAGTAAACGAAGGAATTTCATTTCCAACCCCGAGTGTCGACGCTATCAAGTGGAGAACGACCACAATAAACTTGGTGTGCGAATATGGAGGCCACGGTCCACAATGGACTGTCTGTGCCACCTTAAGTAAATACGTAAGAAACGAAGGAATTACCATTTTGGAAACATTGCACACTGGCCAATAGACCTTTCAAAGAACCATTGCTCATAGTAAGGCCAAGAATTAGTATTGGTTTTCACCCTATCTTGTCAAATTAAATCACAACACACAAATCATCTTGTGCTGGATATGAATGGCAATTCCTTGCTGACAATTAATGATCAGTTGCTATTTTTACACAGCTCAACGATTATCAAATTTACATGGTTTTCTTCGAACTTCTTGACCTTGGGGGGGGGGGGGGGGGAGAGGTCAGTAAATTATAGACATAAGAACTACATTTCATCGGCACAAAATCAGGGTAGTTGGGAAAATCAGAACTAATCTAGATGATGATTGCTTACAGCACTTTTCATTGGATTCACCCAGGTAACTACTCATTTTGAAACTCAATAGAATATTGTTTCTTCGCAAATGTCACACTAGTCTCGAATTTGCGAGATAAAGAGATTTAACTCCTTCTGCGTATTGCGAACCACTCACTCAACTTCATACGTCTATATGAACAAATAACAGTTTGTGGATTCTAAAATGTTCTGAGTGGAACAAAGAAGTTGTTATACGTTGATGATTTTATATTCTAATCTGTCTGGCCTGGATGTTTGGGCTGGATTGGCCATACTCTGAAAAAACCAGACGACAACATGTCAAAGTTATAAAGGGTTTTCCAATAAGAGGTGTCATAAATAAAAATCAAATACACGCTTCAACAACGCATTGAAATTTTTAAAATTCACTATAAAAATGGTGAAAATTTGGCAGAGACGGTTCGTAAAACTAAAACATTTTTTGGTCGTAGTGAAGAATCTTGTCGGACCGCAATTCAGAAATTGGTGGACAAATTTGAGCTGTTGAAACAAATTAGCGATGTGAAGAATAAAACCCGTGCACGTCGCTCAAGAACAACTGAAAATATTGCTGCTGCAGCCCAAAGTGTTGAAGAACACCCAGGTTTGTCCATTCCTCGACGTTCTTTGGAATTCGGCATTAAACAAACGTCATTACACCGTATTTTGCATAAAGACTTGGGTCTTAAGGCTTATAAAGTTCAGTTAACACAAGAACTCAAGCCGGCCGATCATCAACAAAGTCGTGTCATAGCTGATTGGGTCCTTGAAATGCATCAAAATGATCCAAAATTTCATCGAAAAATCATCTTGACTCATGAGGCCCATTTCCTCTTCGATGGCTACGTCAACAAAAAAAAACCCCAAGATTTATTGTTGAAAAGCATCCCCATTCTCAACGAGTAACTGTTTGGTGCGGTTTATGGTCCGGCGGGGTCATTGGACCTTACTTTTTCGAAAATGAGGCTGGAGCAACAGCAAAGGTGTATAGATTGCGCTATCGAGAGCTGATTAATATTTTTTTATGGCCGGGATTGGATGGTATTGATCTGGAAAAAGTTAACTTTCAACAAGACGGCGCAACGTTTCACACAAGCAACGAAACCATCGATTTTTTTACAGGAAAAGTTTCCGGACCGTGTTATCTCTCGAAGAGGTGATCACAATTGGCCACCGATATCTTGTGATTTAACACCTTGCGACTTCTTCCTTTGGAACCACGTGAAAGATAAGGTCTACGCCAACAGCCCAGCGTCGATTCAAGACCTCAAAGATGGAATTCGTGAAGCTATTGAAGGCATACAACATCCACTTAAAAATTTGATGAAAAGGATATTGTTGTGTAAGCGTAGCCGTGGCAGCCATTTGGCTAAAATTGTTCTTCATTATTAATGGCATACTTTCCTCTTTACATTGAAATAAACATCCGATAATTTATCTCAAAAAGTGTCATTTTTCTTTGAATATCAAAATAACACCTCTTATTGGAAAACCCTGTATTTGATCGAGTAAAGAGAACCTAACCTACATGAAGGGTATTTGTTTGGATGGAAGCTGCACCCCATTGAGTAAATTTCAATTTCAGAAGGAGTTATAGTCGTGCAATCGTTGTTAAAAAGACTCTTTTTGGATAAAGAACAGTTTTTAAAAGGATGCTAAGAAAAGACATAATATTTTAGCATCCAAAACTTTGGCTTTCTTAAGAATTGGTCTAACACCAACAAATTTCCAACTATGAGCCAGGAACTTACCGTAAACTCTTCGAAGATGTTTTGTCGCCTTGGTTGTATTCATCACCGGAACAGAGAAGCAAGAAGCTATTTGAACTGGATAGATATGACAAACATATGGATGTGATGCTTCATTTTAACAAAAATATTTCGATGTAAAGGGGGAATTTTTAAAACTTTTTATGACAGAAAAAAAACCTTATCTTTTTACAACACTCTTTTCAAGCCCTTTCATTGAGCCGCCGTTCTAGTTTTTCAAATGACAGGGCCTGATATGTATAAACATCTGGCTAAGAAGACACAACGATTAACTATACGTGCTGGAAAGCGACTTAAGCCTAGTCAGGAAAAATCAAATTCAACGGTTAAGAAGCCTATGTCATGTAGAGCGAATGGACATTTACGCTCAAGCTCTTAAAGTCCTCAACGCCGTGTCAGATGGAGTCAAAATTCAAGGTAGATTTCGTCTTTGATGAAGCGAACGAGAGAGGTAGATCTCCGACACCTTGGAGTGCAAAATTTGAGACGATAGGCTAGAGATCGAGCCAGGTAGCATCATTATTAGGAGCTGTCCAATAATTTTTATGTTCATTTCGCTTAATTTGATTTTTAAGAAGGTTGTAAGCGATACCTCTTTTTCAATACAACTGGCTCTTTGATTAGTTTCAATATAATGTGCTCATCAAGTATTAAGTCACGGAAATATATTTATGAGTAATAATACGATGAGAGTTTCAGAATAATCCAAAAAAGTGATTGATAAGTAAACCGAATGATACACTTGTTTGTATATTTATACAAGATTAGCAAACACAATTGTATGTCAACTCTTTATGGGACTCAGATCTTCGATGGAGAGCAGACATTCAATCAGATCTAGGTGGGCAATGCTTTAAGACATTTAATCAGTACGTTGTGTACGAAGAAAGCAAAGTAGAGTAACTTTAATTGATTGATGAGTCTTCTTTTTTTTTAAACATACAATTTGTTTAATTATTTGAATCACTAAACGTGAGTATTATTTGCTTGCCTTGTTTTCATTGTTATGTTGTTAATCGGGACACTTTTCATTACAACTTTCATTTAAATTAGTAACGCAGATAATTAATCAATGAATATACATAAATAAGTAATCTTATTTATTCAAAGAATGATAAACGTTATCAGTATTCTGAGGACCATTTTCAACCTCGATATCTTTTGGATGGAATAGAGCTAATTAAAACTTTTATTTGGAGGATTATTGCTGATACAAATAATGTCGAAACAGCAGTTCCCGGGGCCGGAAAGAGAAGACCAAGAGATAGAACAAGATTACAGAAGCGTAGTCAGCTAAGAACTATAGATTAAATCCAATACGAAAAGGTCTATTTTTAGCAGATTGAAATAATCAGATTGCACAATTTTTAAATGAAATTGACCCGTTGCGTCCCTCAAACCCACTTAACATTAGCGTACTCACTTGTCAATCACGGTGACGATAACATCTAAAGTCTCGTTCACCAGCTTATCCACTGTCTCTGACAGTGACTTCATGTTGTTGTAGGAATCCAAACCACATGTGCTCCATTGCCCACTCGCTCGAGGAGATGGTTCTCTGTTTTCTGCTGCTGGTCCAACTTCAGCTTGTCCATCTTCGACTTTATCCTTGCACAAGCAAACTCCCATTTCTTTTTTGTCAACACACAAAACTTAAGTTTAATGGTTTCAAGGATGCGAGTTATTTTTCTTTGCCCGCCACCCTCGCAAAATGACTATTTTGTTTTGTAAAGTTCTTAACACAAAATGCAAATAAGGAAGGTCGTCTACCACAAGTCGGATTAATATTTTTGATTAAAAAAAAACAAAAAACAAAAAAACAAAAGAATCTCTAAAAAAATATATCTTCTTTTTTTTGTTATAAATTAATAGTTAAAACTATATTTTGGAGGACGTCATAAATTTTTGACATTCAGCTGCATCACCATTATTTGTGTGGTGCTGGTTGGTGGGTTGTTCGCTGTTTTGGATCAGCACACAACACTACCTACTTCTTGATCGTCGTCGTCTTCCTCTAGATTTGTACATTTTGGAATACATCAGTGGACATTGTACTTGGTCTCGATGGAATTGTATTGAAGTGCGCGATAAGAGAATTAAAGTTTTCAATGAATAATATAATGGGTTATTGGGTGAAATTGATTATACGCGAATTGTATTGTTTTATTTATTGTTTTTTTGTTCTTTTTGATTTTTAATTTCAACAATCTTGTTCTTTGCAAAGCACTGCACAATAATTTTTTGGGGGGTATTTCTTTTTGGTTCGAAAATAAAAATTTGACAGTTCAGTGCGAAAAATTTGTCATTTACGAAAAAAATACAAATATGGCAACTGGTTGATTGTGGTGGCAACACAAGGGTTTTTGTTTCGTGATGGGTTAACACACACGCCGCATGAATTTTCTTGAGACAAAGAAATATTTATTATATTGGATTTAGATGTTCTGCAACATCTTGATCTGCGAATTTCAAAAATAGTTCAGCGGGAGTGAGAGATATAGGCCATTATTAAAAAGAGTGGACAGATTACGTATTCGTCAAGATGAACGTGTTTGTCTTTATCTTGATTTCTTATTTATTAAGTTGACCTGCATTTTTCTCTCTATCGAAGAAGTATGATTTTTATATGTGGTATCCACCTAATTTTTTGAAGAAATATATTCCTGCAATTTTATATCTGCAATTTCAACTGAATTTTATTTCTATCGCTATCTTCATTTCGTACTCGCTATCAGAAGAGCACAGACAAAACTAACGAAAACCACGATAAGAAGGTAGGGGAAAGTGGCCTAAAAGGGACCCCTGCTAGTCGACCGTTGAGCGTTGATACTTTCCAGCCGTTTTTGCTAAAACGAAAAATTGAAAAATGAGTACTTGCCTTAAATATCACTGTGACGTTTTTTGCCCGTTTAGTGTTTTTTATTAAACATTTAAGGGTAGTACGCAGATCGAGCTAAATTTTAGTTTACGTTTTTCTCTCCAAACCTTAGCTAAAACCCTAGCTAAATTTTGACATAGGAGAGTTGTGGAGAATTTGTGATTTAAATGGCGACTTTGTGTAGAAAATGTCATAAGAAATTTTGTTTGACAAATTTCAAGTGCCGTAAAAATAAACACAAACATTTTCTTTTATTTATTTTTTGAAAGTTTTGGATGTTAACCTGAGGCTTCTCGCTAAGGTAAGTTTCTAAACAAAAAAATCTTATCATGGTGCGTTATGAAATCTCGGTTTCTGTTTTTTTTTCTTAGTTGTACCATGTACCGCTTCCTTCAGCCTCATACACTCGTACCAACAAGAAGTTCAACATAATTATTTTCAAAGGATTGTTTATATGAACAAATTCAATCGGCCACCAATGTCTCTGCAGCGTTTCAGCCGTTTGTTCAAGAAGGATAACCAACCCAACTCAATTTTTGTTGTTGTTGGTACCATTACCAATGACTTATTGCGTCTTCTCATCGTCCCCAGGATGACTATTTGTGCTCTGCAAATCACCTAGAAAGCTCGTGAACATTTAGCTCGGAACACTATCCAACGATGAAGATGCTGATAGAGATGTGCATCACCTATCAATATAATGAAACATCTGTCACAAAGGATGGATCAGATATTTTAACGAAATGTATTATCGCTTCATGTAGTTGGGTGCTGGATTTCAATAACCTATATCAATCAATGTGCAATGGCAGCAAAGCCGTTGAAATCTAAATTAAAAAAAAATAGTCATGTTGTTAAGGGCTTTTAAATTGTATTTTAGAACCTCACCTTTTTACTTTTGTTAGTCTGAAAGATGTAGGTACTTTTTATCTTTGATTTCTAGGGAAGGAGTAGTCTCTGATACGAGAACTTGGCCCAAGCAGTCTTTAAAATTAAACTTTGATTCACTAACAGCAACATCTTAATGGAAATATATATTTTTTTAACTCACATGTGAACCCGATGACAGAAGCTTTAAAGAAATGCAAATAAAAATACAGCTGTTCTCTTATTCATAAGCGTACCCAGAGAAAAGTTAAAGAGGGGCATTCAAATATCAGCGCTTTTGGACTATTTTTGTACAAAACTCTATTTAAATTTTTTTTCTTTTGTTTTAGCAGAACAGTTGTTATTTGTATTAGCATTCTCTACTCGCAATAGCATTTTTATGGCTTTAAACAAATTTTCGGTTGAGATTCAACCCCTACGTTACCCCTTTTTAGCTACGACCCGAAAAGATCTGTCAAAATTTAGCTCGCAGGAAATGTGCCGAGCAATTAAATAGTCAGCTAAATTCTGACAGTACACTGGGAAACAAAAGTTTGAAATTTTAGCTGGAGCTGCGTACTACTCGGCTAAAATGCTTTGCTTAATTTTAGCTTGGCTAAATTTTGGAGAGAATTTTGTATGGGAGCTAAATTTTAGCTCGAGCTGCGTACTATGCTTTAACACTAAACAAACTTAAACCTACCCGATTCAACTATTTTGCTAAAATAATAAGAAATACTTTACACTTACAAGCATCAATTTCCTCTATAAAATAAAATGCTTTTAAGGAGTTTCAGTTTTAAAAATTTCACAAAAATAATTTTGTCAAGACACAGTTCGACTTGTCAAATTTTAAATAACAGCATGAAGTTGGTAACATTTCATTTGTGTCAGTGATCTTTGACAAACTAAAGAACTATGTTCACAAAACATGGTAATTATGTTTGATTATAAGTTTTCTATCAAGTGTGCCATTTTAGGCAACTCTCCCCTATGAAACTGGGATTCGTAGAACTACGAACAATGCGAGTTGTCACATAATGATGCACGGTTAACTGAAATATGTGTGCCTATTTCTGTTGTAATTGTTTTGCTTTGTTTGAGGTTCTCTGCTTGTAGATGTTGGTATTTCATTCCATTATAAATTACTGCTCTGTGTACGATTATTCCATTGCAAGGCTTGATCATATTTTTTGGTTGTTTTATGCGGGCGTCCATTTTTCTTCAAATTCGGATACAAGGAACCAAACAAATGCTTCGATCGATACCTTTCCAGTCGTTGGTTTCTCCGAACAGATACAATGATTATGATTACAAAACTTTTCACCAATGGCAATCTGTTGCCAAATTACAAAACAGTAATAAATACGTCATATATGCTTCGCCTTCGATGCAGGGCGAAAACGATTTACTGCCATGGCATAATGGTGTAGTTGTAGCTATAGTTGGTAGCACTGTCAATATTGAAGTTGTCGCTGGTGTACAAAAAGAAGTTGAAGTTCAAGTAAACTCATCGTCAGCTGCAGCAACACAACAAGGCAGTTGCCTTGGCAAAACTGCTTTTGGCAAGTTGTTGAGATGAAGAACATATTTTAGATTTAAAAAACAAAACATTTACTTAACGTTGGGCGCCATTTCTACAATTTTTGATTTGAATCTGTTAACAAAACATTTACTTAACGTTGGGCGCCATTTCTACAATTTTTGATTTGAATCTGTTAACTTAATCTTTCAAAGGTTATCCTTAAAAAAATACTTAAATGTTCGTGAGTTCATAACTGCGAAAGATATTTAGCAGTCATAGATATTAAAGGCGCTTATGTCTATATATGTCGATATAAAAACAAAAGAATCAATTACTTTATTTAGGTACTTTATAGAAAAACGTTATTAATACAGTAGTCGTTGTGGCCTGGTGAAGTTTTTCTATTTTCTACACACTTCCCTTGCTGTTATATTATTATTTTATTATATAAAAAGTATTTTAATGTAGTAATAATTTATGTAAAAGTTCATCAGAGGTATACCCTGTTGACATCATCATTTAAATCAAGAAATACTGTATTCATTTACACTTAGTACTTTTTGAATCATATTATATTTTATTTTGTCAGTTGTAAATAATTTAATATTTAATCCTCACTTCCTGAAAAATTGTTCCTGTGAGTACATTAATAAATTTTTTTTAACTTTTCTGAATTAAGAATAATTCTTTTTATCTTTTGGCTATACGGTGAACCAGACTTCGCAACAATACATTTTTGCAACATACCCCACGTTGGGCACCATGTGTTACAAGTAATTTCTTCTTTAAAAAAATAAAGCAAAAGTTACCAAACGAAAAGAAAAGACTAAACAAAAAAGAGTTGCGTTTCTTTTTTCAAAAGGTTAATGTAGCGACCGGTTACTGCTTTCAATAAGGTTGCATGAGACAAAAGGATTTGTTATATGTAGAAATACACTGAAACATTTTATGCGACAATTTGTTCACCCCTATGTTCGATGTAAAGGAAACCATAAGCTAAAATTGTTGAACAAAAATGAACAAAGCAACAAAAACATAACAAAAATAAAACGTAAAATTGTGTTATGTACTTTTAAATTATCAGTTATATTTTTTGTATTTTTATTAAGAAATATTTTACATTCTATTCCATACTATAATTAATTTTCTAAGGTCTTAATATAAAAAATAAACAAAACAAAAATGGAAATAGAAATAATAAAGGTATTGCAATAGAAGATTTAACAAAAATTCATGCATTTTGTTATCTTCCTTTGAAAATAATTATTATAATACAGGTTTTTGAAAATTAATTTTAAAAAATTCAGATAATCCATTTGCTTAATTTTGAATTCATAAAGTGTAGTTTAATTAATTATAACTTAACCATTTGCATGTGTTTTTTTGTTTGTTTGCGTAAAATAATATAGGCAGATTTTTTTTTACACTAACATATGTACATTTCAAAAATAATAATGAAAATAATAAATAAAAAAGCAAAATTAAACAGTACACCAATAATTATTTGAAATAAAATGTTGATAATAATACAAATAAGCGTTGGCAGTAGGTATATAGGTAATTTATAATGATAATTGTTTTTTGTTAATGTTTTTTTTTTTTTCTTTATTAATGTGTTGAGCTTAACAAAATCAAAAAATTAAAATTATAATATTATGGTTGAACTTAATCAATTAAATGTCATTTTAAAATAATTATACAACATAAAAGTAATTTTATTAACAAAGAAATTAAATCAAAAACTAAATTCAAAGGAATGTAGAAAATATTAATATTCCTTTTAATATTAACAATATAACTTGTATTTTTATCTAACTAAAATTAAATTCAGGGTATTACTCAAAGATTATTTATTTTTTTGTTTTGTTTTATAATTTTACACATCAAAATTATTATTAAGAATGCAAATAATAAAAACACCATAGTGCCCTTTAATCAGTTTTTTTTTGTTGTTGTTGTTGTTTTGTTTTTTTACTAATTTCTAAGTTTTTAAATACATTTATAAATAAATTAAAGTTACATATAATAATATATATATATTTATTAATATATTTACGTTTTGTTTTGTTCATTAAAAAAAGAAAAGAATGTTCAGTATAGAAACATTAACGAAAACAGCAGTTCTCAGTTCATCATGTTTAATATTCCCTGCTTTCAGTTAAAATGGTAGTTAATTTCTATTTACATTTTTTTTTTTGTGAACAATTTTAATATTTCATTAATTTTATTTATCACCTATCTAAAAAGAGAATAGATTAAATACAAAATAAAAAAAATAATATTACAAAAAGATAATTGCTTCGTTCGTTATAATAATATTTAATAATACGTAGTAGTGGTATTAGAGTTATGTGTATGTAATTGCAAATGTATGCGTTGATATAAGAAAAATATCTCATTGACGGATGCGCAGCTCATACTTTAGAAAGGTACCCTGACTTAATATAAATGCATCTTCATTTATCAGCTTCTTAAGAGAGACAGACAACGAATAGTGTTCTTGAGTAAAGTGGATACGATAGTAGGGAATGACAATATGAACTAAGCATCTTGAAACGTTGGAATCAGAATAAAATAACAACGAAACTTTTCAATGATAACATAAAAACTATTATTAGCCTAACAACCATACGAACTTATTTTTAAAAACATTTCATAGTCGATGCCATTAAAATGACCAAGCAATTAATTATTTTTTAAATTATTCTTAAACAAACTATAGTTAATATTTTATAACTTTTTAAAACTCTGCTATCGGTTGAAGGGAAAGGGTAGGGTTACAACTTAATTTGTAACAAAGGCTTAAACAATAATCAAAGATATTTTGTCATGTACAAGTTTTCAAACCAATAACAGAAAATTTGCTTTGATATTTTAATAATTTATTTATGTACATGAATGATGTTTAAAAGTATCTTAGAGGGTATATAAGTTGGTTGTGGAAAACAGATCAACAAAACAGCTGCATAATTAGCTACCGTCAGTCCTAAGGTTATCGTCCCTTTATTTGTATATTCATATCAAACATTAAAAGGAAAAGATTCAAATGATGTTGGCCAATATCTTGCCAAGCAAAGCTCGTTTTGGTACATAATTTTGGTCATATCTTCAGTTACAATCTGAGTATTAAACACTTTTTAAGATCATTAAATGGACAATAAGTTAATATGAAATTAATTGGCCAACAAAACAATAAACAGGGAAAGTTGTGAGTTCTTACTATCCCCTATAAAATGGCGACTCAAACTTTCAGAGTCACCTTGTCTGAAAGCTCAAACATGTCTGAGCTTCCAATTTAAAATTAGTTTTTTTTAAATTCTGTTTGCATTCTGTTTTTTGATGTATTTCAGGCTTTAGACTCTGTGCGAGATTGCAGAGTTTGTAAAAACCTCTTGGACTTTAGCTACACATCAACAATAATAATCATTTGATCTGTCTTAAATCTGTGTTATATACTTATTTCATTTAATCTAAATTGAGGCCTTTGTAACACCAAAACTTAAACAGTCTTAACAGTCTTTGCCATATGAAGAAGCTGATCTAAAACTATTATGATAGTTTGATTCAGTTCGGTTCAACCAGCTTTTGGACATAAGAACAAAGTCGATCTATTCTTATTTGGCTTTGTCGACATGGATGAGCGATTGGCCTTTCCATTCCTGCAGAATATCAAAATACACACAAGAATGGTTGAGAATATAAGTCAGGGGCTTGGAGCTGTTGGCTTGGAGATGTTCTACCAACAATTCACAATTCAATTGGCTTTCAATTTATTTCGATGGTTTCCGTTCGAAGTTAACTTCTCCGGAGTGGAACTCAAAGTGTGTTCCGAGACTTGTATTTGTCATTTTGGGAATATTAAGTTTCTCCGACAGTCTTCGCTTGGATTATGCAGATGTCGCATTTAACTTTCTACGAGAATAACACAATTTTGTAATTGTTTAGATTTGTAAGACACCACTGTGCGTAAAACAATTTTGAAAATTGCTTAATGAACCTTTCCGGTCATAGGAGTTCTTGGTATCTACAACATGAGGTCTCAAAATTCAATGCAAAAATAAATAAACAAGGTATCGAATTTTGCAATCTTGTCATGTATGTTCGTTCAGGTCAACAATCAAGTTCCTTGCATAAATTCTATGCAACATACAATTATTGATTGACCTTTGTTAATAAATAAATATTTAAGTTTTACAACTCGGTTTGTATTATTTGTAAAAATAAATTGGACTACCAAAAGCTTCCATTTTTGGTCTCAACTTTCCATCTTCGTTTTTATAAAAGAAAGCAATACAGTGAAGGCCAGACCTAAAGATCATTGATTATCCAAACTAATTGGTTGAAGCGCAATTTTTGTTAAAGACGACGAATTTATGTTGGAAGAGACATCTAGATTTTATACTTGAAAATCGTAAACAACCTTGTAACCCAATTCAATTTTTGTGGTATAATTTTAAACATCCGTCAGAGAAGCTTTTTATCTTATTCCGCATTTAAAAGCTATTTTTGTTATGTTTCTTAAGCAAGAGTTGCTACATCATCTTAAGATGTCAAATCTATCGATATAACTCGGCTAGCCGAACCAAATGGCAACAATGGTAAGCTCCTTGAGCTACGTTCACTACCACTACCAACACCACTCACCGTTTTACTAACACTATTACTACCACTGTTTAACGTACTACTTATTGTAATATTATTTGCAGCTATTGACGCCGGATACCAATCAGAATTTTTCTTTTTTGTTCTTGAGCTACTCTCATGGTGGTTCTCTTCGTTTTGATAGCTACTACTCACTATCAGGTCGTTGTTGTTGTTGTTGTTATTATTGTTGGCCGTAACTGTTGTTGTTCCATCAGTCACTGCCGATGAAGTTGTAAGGAAGGAATTTATGGAAATGGGATTTGTTGTATAATTGGAAAATATAAACACTGATGGTTGTAGAGGTTTCGTAGCGATAATTCCGCCCGTTGAAACGATGCCTCCATTAAGCGTTGTTGGTGATACAAGAATATTGCCTTCGTAGCTGTGAATGGGTGTTGCTGCTGGAGGTGGTAGGCCTTCTTCTTTTTTCGGTACCCGCCGACAGGTAAAGCCGCTTTTGGAGTTTGTTGTGGATGTTGCCGCAGCAACCACTGTCGTTGAAGAGCCCGCCGCAGGCATACTATGTCGAATTAAAGAGCTACCATTCTGATGCTCCCGTGGAATTGGCGTGAGTGTGATCTCTGAATTAAGGCGATGAGAGAACTTCTTGATCATCTGTTGCTTTATTGCTTGTGCTTGTGAGTTGAAAAGAGATCTGCCACTACAACTTTCAGGTGTACTACCACGCGATAACTTTGCTATGTGTTGTTCATCTTCATCGCCCGATGAACACAAGTCAATTGTATCCACAATGATCTGAGTCGATGGCGATGATATTTTCCAATTCGACGATCGAGACGTGTCGCGGGTTAGTTTGATATTAAGTTTATTCGAGATATTTGTTCGTTTGCGTTTCACCATATCGGTATCGCTGATCTTTCGCAGTCGCACAGAGATCGGACGACATCGCTTAATAAGCAACGAGTTTAGGAACATGAAATTCTCTGTGCGTTGTCGTAGGGAAAATTGCCTTCGCGGAAACATGTATGTGTGTATTGTGTAATCTGCAGGCTTTTTAAATGTACATTGGGTGATAGGAGCGATGTATTTTTTATCGAGGAACTTCGGCTTGAACGTTCCTTTGGCAAGGATGGGCGCATAACAGAAACGTTCCATTCGATCCAGTCGTTCCATGAGGTAGTCTTGTGTCATGAGTGTTTTTGATGTTTTTATTAAAAGCTGGCCGGCCGGAGATGATAGGGCTATTGTTGGGCATCGAGCCAGGGAATGTACAGCACGATTACGTCGCGGTAAACGCTTTAATTTATCCATTCCCGAACCAGAACCAGAAGCTGTGTCTTTTGCTGCATTTGTGCTCCCACCGTGTGCATTGGGCGATGATATTGATGATGATGATAAGTCTTTTAATGCTGTATGGCCACATTCTCGACTTTGCAAATTAAAATTTAATAAAAATCCTCTGCGTAGTTCATCGTTTTCAGTCGTATTTGATGATATATTAACTTGATTGTCTTCAGCAGGTTCCGGTGAGTCACAAATTATGACGTCATCGTCTAAATTGCAGGTTTTCTCGTGTTCCTAAAAGAAAAACAAACAAGAAACAAATTGTTAGCCTTATTGTTTTTTTATTGTTTATATGATTTGTTTTTTATATACGGTTGATTTTGTTCTAATTGATGCGGAAGAAAATGCTATAAATTCTAATTTTCATTTTACACAAACCATCAATCAGAAAAAGGTCATATTCTATACGCTTACCATGATATCTGCGTTATCTCGCAAAGAAAACTGATTTTAATCTCAATGCTCGTCCTTTTTAAAAAAGGAATGGAATGGAGTTTCGAACTATAAATATATAACTAACTGAAAAATAAAACCACGAGGATCAAAACAAAAGAGGAACAAAACATTAACATCACTCACTAATGAGTTTGTTCAAAAAAAATAATGAGTGACAAATCAAAACTCTATTTTTTTTGCTTTTGTTCGAAAAAATTCTCCTTTAAGCCAACCGACAAAAAAAAACAACAATAAATAATGTTTTATGATCTCCATGTCGGTAGGCTGGGCAAAAGCCTCATTAGGGAAGTGACTCTGGCTATAAAAAGTAGCGGGGGTGCAGGTATGGCGAAAAAAAAAACAATAACCACGCCTCTTGATACAGCATAATCAGCCACATTCCGAAATTCGGCTTGTGGCTTTTTGAAAAACTATCAAAAACGCGCCGCGAGAAATTTAAAGGTGCCTGATAAAAATATTTCAATATTCGCATTTTCTGTTGAAAATAATACCGTTTGTTTTTAAGACGGGAGATTTACAGCCATAAGAATAAGTTTAAGCTTTAAACTGCAGGTTTTTGTTGGAAGGGTTCGATGTTTCCGAACAAGAACAACAAAGTACAAACGACAGATAGTATTATCGTTAAGAAACGCACACGATCAATGTTCATTGTCAATGATAGGAAAGATTGATTGTTTGTAGAAAGCTTTATGCACACGTCATCAATAAAGTCAAACCGGGTTTTAGCCGGGAATTGTTTCTCAACTAAAACATAAATTGTTTGAGCTAAAAATGTTCATTTAATTTAATTAACTAACGCAGTAGTTGAGATATACATATTCACAAATCCAAACCAGCTTCAAGAAGTTGACCTCAAACCTCACTACGTTTGTTAAACGTATGACGACTTCCTCAAAAGCAGCTCTAATTTTATTGTTCCATACTCAAAATCACTACTTATTGAGTATGTCGTGTGAAAAAATATATTAGTCTTTTTCAAGGGTGCAGCGTCGTGGAAGTAACAAATTCTTTAAGACTAAAGTCACACGCCCCGGCCCGCTTGGAGCTGTTGTGCCAGCAATTTATTTTATTTTTTACATTTTCGAGAAAAGAGCTTTTGTTCAACGATTGTATGAAAGATACAGTTAGTTTTGTAATGTTATACATATTTCCCATTCCGATTTCTTCAGGACCATATTTAAAAAAATAGTCTCAACGGAATAACTAGATCAAAATCGATTGGCTAAAGAAACACAAATGCTAGAAACATTTGACCACCAAACATCAGATTTTCAACAACAATTCATACAAATCTGGCTGCGGACATTCGCAGGCGCACAAGGCAGAATGAGATAAAAGCTCCTGTTTGTGACAAATTTTTGAAAATATTCTAGTTTCAAGCAATCATAGTTACGGAAACTTATTTTCTTGTTTGACAAAAAATAATGACCTTAATAGTTAGATCGTTAATAAATTATCCCATATTTTCTCAACCCATTTCGCTCAAATGTATCTTGGTATCAAGTCTGTTTTTGAAATTATAAATTAAATTTAAATAAATACAGCCTGAAGAGAAGACTTAGATTTAATTAAAAATCAACTCTGGAAGCTGTTTATTAGACGCAATTGATAGTAAATAGACAAATTAAAACTTCTTGATGACTCAAACGTATTTATTTTATTTACTGCATTTCAACAACAAACATAATACCTATGAATATCTCGGCTACTACCTTTGTAAACATTTTCCTTTTCATACGTTGTATAGCTATTGTTTGTGTTAGTTATAAACAAAACATATTGACTCTAAATAAAAGAGATAATAATCAAAAGGGTAAATGAAAACAACAGAAATCTAATGAAAAAAAGTATTGACAACAATAATGTTTTTTGTTGTGAATAATTGTGACCCATTTTGCAGACGTCACGCTTATTTTCTTAGCTCGCACATTGTACTATCTAAAATCTAAATCTAAATACATAGAATGTCTTCGAGTTCGAGCAGGTACTTAAAACTAAAAATCTAAAAATAGTCATCATAAACAACTTACCACAATGGCTTCTTCTGAATACAATTCAGCATCACAATTATCACAGAGATAAATATCGAAGGGCGCTGGCTCAACCATCTGCTGTTGCTGTGAGTTAAGCTTTGATTTTTGCTGAAGTAGACATTTTCGAATTCGTTGTGGCTGATCATAAGACTGAAAATGGATTTTGAAAAACGATATACATAATATTATTATTTAACCACCATGTGGTGAAGGAAACTCAAATTCAAAACATACCATATTCTCATTCCGAAATGTTACCAACAATTTATTACTCCGCCTGTCAAACAATGACGTCGTTGAATTGTAATTATTGATAAATCGCAAACTAGCATGTTCGTAGGCAGCTAAATCATTGCAGAATCTCAACAGAAACACACTTTTGTGAAACTGATAACAAATAATGACAATCTCTTTCATTTTTTCCAGCCAATTCTGTGAAAGAAAATCAAAATGTTTTAGATAACGCCACAACGCAACAACAACGGTTGGAAGTTAGATTTAGTTATGTAATTGTTGTTTTGTTTTTTTCTAAAAACTTACCCCAGTGAATCTTTTTGGTTTTGTGAATGGTATCGTATAGGCCACATTCTCTGGCCACCACTCTGGCTCGCTATAGTCGATTTTGCCCTGTAAATTAATATGACCAAGGGAACATTGTACCATGAATGGTATAAAGTTCTCCAATTGACTCTCAGTGATTTTTTCCAATGCGGTTGGGTATCCGTTAGCAAAAAGGAGGGGTAAGTTCGAGATCATGTTGTGCTGTTGAACTTCTTCAATTTCGTCCATTTTAAAATAATCTGTAAGAGAAAAGAATTCTTTTATAACAACTCTTTAGTATTCTTTAGAAGGTATTTCGGAATGTTGTGAATAAGTGAACTCATTTTATCGATTGATTGGAATGAAAAGGCAAAGATAAGTAAAGTAAATCAGACTAATTTGAAAGGAACGTAATCATACATACAAACTACATAAAATTGCATTTTTATATTTAGCTAGCAAATTAGTATAATTTGAGGACTTTTGTGATGTTTTGCGGAGCTGAAATGGAATTGGTGGAAGCAACTGTTCCGTATTAACGTAAATGTCGTAAGCTTAAATAGAACGTGTAGCGTTTAGCTTCTTACATCATTTTGACGTCACAATGGTGATTTCACCTTAACCTTCCACATGACGGTGATTTTACAAGTGATATAACTACTCGGTGTAGTACCCCGTGGCGTAGTGATCGGATTGCCACGCCGAAGAGTCGGGTTCGATCCCTGATTCCTAAGTTCTTTTCCGGGGTACTGCCTCTTACGAGGAAGTGACCAATCCTCCAAGAGTAAATCACTGTTAGCCGTTCGGATTCGGCGGTAAATATTAGTTCCCTTCCATTCCTGCAGAATATCAACGCACACATAGTAATGGTTGAGAGTTTAAGTCACAGGCCCGGCCCGCTGGAGCTGTTGTGCCAAAAATGTATTTTTTTAACTACTCGGTTCTTTTTTTCGGATGTTGGTATTTTTCTGAGAAGCAGCAGGGACATCAGACGCAGGAGAAGATGGAGCTGCTTTCGTTAATCAAATACGAAACCTGCACTGAATCAATCAACAACTCCGTTCGTAATTATGTATTTAAAGTCGATAATAAAATATAACAAGGATCACAAAAATGAGCGAATGGGTCTCATGAAATAACTTTTTTTTTGGTTGTACTATTAATGAGAAGGTGCGATTTAAAATAACCGGTTCTATAAGTTGTACCGTAATTAGACTTTTCCTGGGAAATTCATTTCAAACCGACCTTACGTTAAGGCTGTTGTTGCCGATAGGCAATGGAGAGTGAGAAAGAGAGCGAGAGAGAGAGTGGAATAGAATGAGAGAAATAGAGAGAGAGAGAGAGAGACAGAGGGAAAGAAAGAAAGGTAGAAATGAAGTAAGGAATAAAGGAAGAAAGAAAGAAAGGAAGAAAGGAAGTAAGAAAGAAAGAAAGAAAGTAAGAAAGTAAGAAAGTAAGAAAGGAAGAAAGGAAAAAAGGAAGGAAGGAAAAAAGGAAGAAAGGAAGAAAGAAAGGGAGAAAGGAAGAAAGGAAGTAAGAAAGAAAAATAGAAAGAAAGAAAGGAAGAAAGGAAGAAAAGAATAAAGGAAGAAAGAAAGAAAGAAAGAAAGAAAGAAAGGAAGAATGGAAGAAAGGAAGAAAGGAAGAAAGGAAGAAAGGAAGAAAGGAAGAAAGGAAGAAAGGAAGAAATGAAGAAACGAAGAAAGGAAGAAAGGAAGAAAGGAAGAAAGGAAGAAAGGAAGAAAGGAAGAAAGGAAGAAAGGAAGAAAGGAAGAAAGGAAGAAAGGAAGAAAGGAAGAAAGGAAGAAAGAAAGAGAGAGGGAGGTCGAAAGAGAGAGATTGAAAAAGAAAAAAAAAAGAATTTGAGAGATTGAAAGAGAAAAAGGAGAAAGGGAGAAACAGACAGACAAAGTTCACTATTTTACACCAGTTTGAATTTCCATTTCACACAAAACATATTACCCCTATCACGGTATCCGTTTGGAGAATCCTCCGATCGGAGAAAAGTTCCGATCGGATTATTTATTGTGTTCATGGTATCGGAAGACAAATAAAGATGCACACCGACGCGCATTCATGGCATTAAGCAAAATTATAAATCGTATTTGTAGTTGAATAATCGCAGATAGCACAGCAGTATTTTTAGGGGATGAAATACATAATAGAAGTAAAGAGCATCAAAGAAAAAAAAAGGAATACAAAAAATTAACTCACAAGAAGGTAAAAAGTGTCTTTCTTTATTGAAATGTGTATTTTGGGTTCGTCGGACAAAATTCCGCATGTACTTTGCTGTCGGAGACAATCGGAAGAAACACAAATCAAATAGACGCGATGTATCGCACGAATTCAATGTGTATTGCTGTGATTTTGGCATTCATTGTTGTTTTTACATATTATTATTTTTTAACATAAAGTTAAAATTACAGCTAAATATAAGAAAAAAAGGGCATAGCAAACTAAGTCAGGAATAATCGGGCTTCGCATGAATTTTAAATGCATTGGTGTTGTTCTTACATTTTAAACGCATACTTAATTTTTTTTTTCGTTGATCAATCGAAACGGTTACCATGATACAGAATTCGTACATTTTATACGAATCGGAGGAAATTTCTCTCGGATCGGTAACGATGATAGGGGGGATCATTTTTGCAATATCTTAATCCTTTTGTCACATTTCTGCGTCCCTTAACACAAAGAAAAAGTTGTGGAACGTATTCATGTTTTTCATTTCATCGCATCGATAAAATTGTGGATTGTGAGAACATCACTTGGCGAAACTCAGATACACATATACATTGAGTAATATTTTAAGTATTTTTTTTTATAAGTGTTGTTTGTGGATTTCACAACTACATTGTCAAAAATTATTTCGTGTCAAAACTAATAGCCAAGTTTGACACATTTATTCTAGGTAATATATTATATGTATTTGTTTGCTGTATACACTTTGCAATACTGAATATTGTTATATATTATTTACAAAAAGTTGTGGAACGTAATCAATTTTTAACTTATAGGAGTAACTACTAGATTTTAGGTCTAGTAGAGTTTGAGCGAGAATGATTTTCTTATATAGGTACAGCTTAGCACAAAGATCGAACGAAAATGAAAAAAAAAAATACACGGGTAAATTTCACATGTTTACCTTCCACAGTTTGTGCTTCGTAAACAAAATAAGCTTTTAAAAAATAAAATACAATGCCACTCCTCTTTATGTAATTCCATGATCGTCCATACACAAATTTAAAATATGGCGTTGAAAAGTTTGTAACGTATTCGTTTTTCATTTCACAAAAGGTTAGTAAAAGTTTACGTTCCACACTTTTTATACTGAGATCACTAAATCATGTTATACACATCAAACGATTCTTTGCAACTTAAAATACCCATATTTTCTTCGTCGTTACTTGTAAAATTTAAAATCTATAGTGGACAAATTGTGGAACGTATATTTTTGATTATATATCTGCGTTAAAATTAAGGAGAAAGCTAGCAGTTCTCTGGATATACAATTTGTGGATTTTTTTAATAATCTGTAAAAGTTATTGAAAGCTTTTAAAACTAGTATTTTGATTTCATTGTGTGGAACCTAAGTTTACTTAGACTTTTTTGTATTTTATCTAAAAAACCTATTTCCACTCAATTTAAAATAAAAATCCACACAATTACACCGTTGTGGACATTATGCCTTTACCTTCCACAACCTTTGTTTTGAAAGAACCAAGCTATTTTCCTCATTATAAACATTTTCAAGCTGACTAAGATTTGTATTAATAAAAACAAACAAAGAAGAGTGAAAACATCTCGATATTACAAAATTACAGCTTTGAAATAAAAAGGTAAAAATTCCATTTCGACTATTGGGTGTGAAATTTCAATTTTCACTAGAACTTTGTGCTACGCCTTGAAACAAAAGAAAAAATGTGGAATATATTAATTTTTTTATAGCGAACAACGCATATTTCAAACTAAAAACGCAAATTAAACACCGGAAAAGTATGTGGAACGCATTCATAGTAAATTATGTAAATGAAATATTATTACTTAAATCTGGTTCCACTTCCTATTAAGTTAAAAAAGAATTAGTTCCACAATATACACAATATAATTGCGCTAACAGCCCACACATTCCACAGCTTATAGTTTTTAAATAAAACAAACACTTTTCCACGCCGCTTTAGATTTTCCGATGTACATATGTATATCCTTACTTTGTGAAATTAAAACGCCGCGCGGAAAATATTGTGGAACGTATTCATTTTTCATTTCACCGATGAATTATAGGCTTGTGAATGACAAATTTTTTAGTTCTCAAATTCCTTGAAGAACAAAATGAATACGTTCCACAATATTTTCCACGTTATATTTGCATTTCACAATGTGCGGTCATATAAAAAAAGATTCAGAGAATGTAAAATATATACCACTATTTATTTTATTTTCAAAAATAGTTTGTGGAAGGTAAATTAAAATTCACGCTGGCTTATTGTTGTGAGGAGTTTTCACTTAAACACTGTACTAGGTTTTACCAGTTTTTTCCGGCTGAAACATTGTTCTCGTTTATAGAAAAAAAGTTCCAATCTGAATTTTACCTTCCACATATCATCCACATACGATTTGTGGAATCGTTGGAGCCAACAATTATGTACATACATGTAGGTATGTCCAGCAAACGCTAAACTTTGATAGTGTTGGTTGTAGTGGTATTTTAATAGTGTTTGGTGTTTGCTTACGCCCCGCACAGTTCAGTGCAAAGGGAAGGAGAGTTGTTTGGTGTTATTGACCTTCATCTGTCCTCAAAAATTGATATTAAGATTATTCGAAGTCAAAGACAACTCTTAGCAATGACCAGTTATAGTAAGGAGTATTTAATTATATGTACACTTTAAGCCAGTTTAGAAGTTTAATTTAATAATAAGTTGTATTCGCCATGTTTCAAATGTGATGGAACAAAAAACAAATAATGAGTTCTTTGTATTTTTCAATGCGTTCCACATTATGTGTCATTCTACTGGGAACTTTAAGAAAGAAAATGATCACCAGAACATGTCGCATCGTCTTGCGATATAAAACAAGACATTTTCCTTGTTTCTTTTCCCTAAAAAAAAAAAGAGAAAAAACACCCTAGGGCCTAAGATACCCGCCCTGAGGTTATCGACTGCGACTGCGATACAATGGCAAAGCAAAATTAGAACAACATATTTATGTTAATTCAGACAACGCACGTCGTCACTATGATAGAGGGAATAAATTTATATTCAACAAATCCCAACACGTCTCAAATACGTAGGTAAATTGGATTCCAACTTATGAACAAAAAACCCACTGAAAGGAAAAATAAAAATTCCACAAACTAGCACTTACATTATACAATCAGCTGACCTTTTTTGTTCTCCTTGAATCTGCTACGGCCGCCACATTAGTAGAATAATCATATAAATTCCACTTCCTTGTAAGAGAAAGTCCTCGATCAATTCGATTAACTGGCGCCGCCGTTGCGTCCGAGAAAAACGAAATGCGCTTCAATAAGCGCCTGGAAAATGTGAAAAACTGTTCTTTACAACTTAAACAACACACACATTGATTGGTGTATAGAGCTAGGGCAGGGGGCCGCACAAAAAAAAAACGATCGCTCCTAATGCCACTTCTATAGGGAGGATTCTTTTCTTAGTATCGCGGGCGAATGCTTCTTTTTTTTTTTTTGTTAGTTAGTTTCCACACACAAAAAATCACTTGTATCACGTAACTAAATGTATTTTCACAGGCTTTATGTTAATTAATTGGGAGCAGAGTTTGGCTAGACGGTCGTAAAGTTTTCATTTTTGTTCCTTGGAGGGATTTATTTTGCTTGATTGAGGCGAGGAAAAAAATAAATCCAAAAAAATTCTCCGGACAATTGATTTTCCCAACATAAAATACACTTTGGCGAGAGAGAGCCAGGCAGTAGAACATACAAAAAAATTGTTAAAAATGGCGTCGAATTTTCAGTGGCAAAAATGAGAACAGATATTTTGAAGAAAGTGTTACCAGTGAAAATTTGGAAAAATTGCGCCTTTTTTCTGAGTCTTTTTGATTGATTTTGATCAAAATTAATGAATTTATTTGATTTTTATGAAAAAAATTATTTAATTACACTTGAAATGCTTTCGTTTTATTGAAATTGCTTGAGTTTATTTAATGCATATTTTTAATCTGGTAACAGATTTTCTCACATATGTTTATTTTTGGGCGCGTTCAGAAATGCGTCTTTTTGTGTCGACGTAGTTGCGGGATAAGAAATTTGAATGCGATAGTAGCTGTGCGGCCAGCTTTTAAGCCACGTCGACTCGAAAATTATGATTATTTTTCTTTCATAAATTGATTAAATGTGAAATAATATCTTCTTTAAGTGCTTTGAGTAAATTTTATTATTTACTTTTATATTTAGGTAACTACGATTTTGATTTATTTTACATACCTTTGGAATGATTGAAAATTATTTTTGAATATTTGCTATGCTAGAAACTGAAGTAAATTACAAATGTCTAGTTTGAAATGTTTTTGGAGAAGTACTGTGATGACAAAAAATTATGACATTTTTCAAACCATATGACAATGCCTACCATTTAACGTCAACAAACGCCAAGCACAATAATCAAATGTTATAAAAACGCACACAAAAATATGTACATATACACCAACAAAATTAAAATTTCAAGATTTCAAAGGTTAATTTTTTAGGGACAATACAGAAAAAGCCGTACTAGGTCAAACAACACGTATTTTTATATAAAATTGTAAGAGTTAAATCACATTGCGCTTCAGCGATATTAAGCGGCATAATTGGTAGTGTACCCAACTTCCGAAGTGCAGTTCGGCATAGTGCGGTCTTGCTTAAATTGTGGCCCAAAATAGAGGAACAACTGTACACTATAATCTTTTAAAACTATTCATTGCAAAACGAATATAGTAAAGTGTAATTGTTCGTTATGATTTCGTTTCGATTTCGAATGTAAAGTTAACGTAAGGCGATGTGAATTATTTAATTGTCTATACAGATTTCCATAAACATAAGGTAACGATGAAGGTTAAGTAAAGGTGACTATATAAAATAATGTAGTACTCTGGCGGTGGCCTTATGTTGTCCTCTAGTGCCTCAGAACTTCGTTGCTAGTATCTTATATACAATTGAATTTGTAGAAAGCAGGCGGCACCCAGTACTTACTGATTGCAACGGTAGTTTACTTCATATTCATAGCACTATAGTTTATATAGCAAAGGTGCAGTTGAGTAAGGAGACTAAAAATAAAGATGAAGTTAACTAAATGTGACGTTTAGACGTCGAAATGTTTCATGAAGGGCAGTTCTGGAACAGACAATAGTTATACCAAAATTATAGAATCAAACAAAAGGGTGACCCAGACTTTACGATGAGTGTTCGAAACGTAAAGTCTGAAGGGAAGGTAACGTAAAGTGACGCACGAATAGTACATAAAGATGGAGGATTTTATTATACGTTTACTGTTTTACTCAACCTCGAAAAACCTTTTTTTTTGGTTTATGAACCAAACTTTTTCTTTTAAATAAAGGTCATAAGCAAGGCGCTTTCCAATATTATGTACATTTGTTTTTATTTTGTTCAATATAAAAATATAACATCAATAAATTTGTTCGATAATGCTTTTAAAAAATAAAAGTTCTTCCAAATGTGTACTACAGTAAACCTTTTCGGCCTTAGTGCTGATTACTCTGGGAAGATCATGTTGCACATTTCATTGTTTTTCTGATTTAAAGCTAAAGTACTTCCAGGCAACTTATGTCCAATTGTTGATGTGATTTTCTTGCTGTACGGCCATTCATTTGTCATCACAATTGATTTTACATGCTTATGCCTAGGTTTTGAAAAATAAAATTATTTATCTGCGATAAAAATTCGTTTAGAGATTCTCACCATAAAGTACTTTCTGGCCTTTCCAGTTGTATACAAAGCTTCATATCCGAATAGAAATCAATGTCAGCGACTAGACTTATCTTTGGTTCGTTTGCTAGCGAAAATGTATTTTCTAATTTTGCAAATGATGTTCCAACAACCATTGCTCCAACTACTCCTGTACCAGACCTAAGCCAGAAAAAGAAGGGGAGTTTATGAAATTTTCTGGAATACGAGGTAATTTTTGAAAACTTACATCTGATTGATTTCCGTGTGAGCATTTCGATTCCACAAACTAAACTGCACCTGACCATTCAGATCAATAGATTTGGCACCGAATACTCGCAGGTAAACGGTCGAACCACTTGATAACATCACGTAGTGCTCGTGGTCTTGAACAAGAGTTGTTGCAAGGAAAGCAGGCGTTGGGTCTGAGGCTGTTCCACTCCATACATGACCCATAAGCTCGGTTTGACCATTGAAAAATACAAGTGGTCGCAGAAGAATACCTTGAACAGAAATTTCCATACCAGCAGTGACGTCTTCTTCTTCATCTCCTCCTTCGTTATTTGAGTCACTAACAAAAGAAGAAAGTCCACTTGTATAGATACCCAGCTAGGAAAAAGAATAAGTTCTAAGAATCTTCTAGAGAATTTTTACAAAGGAAGTGATACCTTGAAAGTGCTTATCTGTTCCCTTCCTGCTCCAAGAATCATTTCAACACTTCCTCTCTTCAAAACACCTTGATTAATTTCTTGAATGCTCAACAGACTCTCATTGAATGCCGGACTTCTTGATAACTCTCGATGCAATGCAGTTGTTAACCCCTTCTGTCCAATGACATGATAATTATTGATTGCAGGCTTTTCAAATAGACACGCTTTGAGAAGTGCCGAGAATCTCTGACATTTCTCGCTGATCATGCGAAGTTTTTGCAGCAAGTATGTCTTCACTTCGAATTGACGATCGCTGGAACCCAAATAATCCAGCAAATCACCCAATTGATCCTTACTTGGCTTCATATCTAAAATAATATCGAGAGCCAAGGTTCTCGAACTGGAGTCGTATTTTTTCTTAGTTTGGAAGAAAATTGCTTCGAAGACTTTACTATCTTCGCTTGAAAAGTACTTGATTGGGAAAGTACGTAGCGCTTGTAGCGATGCAACTGATACCTTAACTTCACCCTCTGAGGCTAATTTTAATAGCACAGGAACCGTACTAATATCCTGGAGATTCTGCAGAGCACGAATGAATTGGGTCTTACATTCGGTGGTGGTGCACTTTTGTGTCAACTGATTCACAAGGTACTCTCTAATTTTCGTTACCAACTCATCAGCCCGTCCAAATGTTGATTGACGGGCTAATGATGCAGTTGTTTGAATAAAAGTGTCCATAAGATTGGAGTCTTTAATTGTTTGAGATTCAATTGTAGCAAAAAGATCTTCAATGATCGCTCTGTGTGGATGAGTGCCGACTGCAAGGGCTTGAAGGTATTTTTCTATGTAATCAACATTTTGTTTGTTTTTAACCTCAAACACTTGGAAGAAGGCATTGTGGGCCTCAATGGTTTGAGTTGCTCCAAGGAGATCAATAATCTGGCTTCTTATCGATTCATTAGCTTCAAGGATTTCAGTAAATTCCTGTGCGTTTGTAATCCTCGCGATCGGCAATAGTTTTACAAAAAGAAGCGCCGTAGCTTCTGTACCAATGTTGTCTTCGGTTAGGTTGTTTTGGTTGTTAAAGATTTCACCACTGAGCTATTAAGAAAGATTTTGGAATATGTTTTGAAGTATTTTTTGAGAATAACTTACTGTCACTCCTTTTATCTCACTAATTGACCCATCGACCTCTGCTGTTAGCTCATAATCTCTGAAGTTCTCTAAACTTGAAATTGTGTCGTTTAAGTTATCGAATTTTAACTGTCCCACTGCCGACCCAGCTACATGCTTCAAAGTTATCTCTGACTCCACTCGACTACCAGCGTCTGTCTTTGCATGCAATGCTACAGAGTGTGTTTCGTAAGATCGTACCTTGAGTAGACTACCATCTTGGGACAAATCGTATTCTATTCGCAGTGAAGGTTTCATATCGACTCCTGAGGGAAGACTAAGTTCTATATCCACTTTTAGGACAAACAAATTACATAACAATTTCCTGGTCTTTTACTTACCCAATGGAATTTCGGAGCGATAGTTGACTTTGAGGTCCCAATGGCTGCAATCGGATTTGATTTTTTCATATTTCGTTGATGATTTGGCCGAATAAAAGGTTATACATTCTCCAGACACATCAACCTCGGGCACTGGGCCATTTTCATAGTGGAAATTCAAAAGACTGGCAATGCTTCGCCGGAAATTCAATAGATACGCATCTCGGCTACGATCAGCCAACAATTGGACTACCTTGCCATCGTCCACAACTAAATAATAGGGTTTATCGATAATTTTTGGAACATCCTGTTTGCCGCCGGGTGTTAGAACCTTTGGTTTGTGTACGGTTATAAGGAGCAATTGAGTTGAGTCTTGGTGCCATATTGAGCGTATTGTAATGGTTGATGTAAGAGTGTATGAGCTGGCATCTTTGGAATTAATGTTTCGGAGATCAGTCACAGAGACTTGGTTTTGATATTCGAAGAATTGTTGTGTTCCATATGGAATTAGTTGTTGAAGTGATGGAGCTGAAAAGAGGACATTGTTTGAGAAGATATCACAGTACTCGGAACTGTCTTGTAGGTATGGAATTGTCCAAACAACCAATAATACCAAATAGATATATTGTGGACTATCTGCATCCTTCAAGAAAAAACTTAGAGCAAGAAAAGGTAAGGACGCAGAGGAGTAGAATTTATTGTGTGAACCTAACTGGTAAGCAATTTACGACTCGCCTCAAAAAGTCATAAGCGGAAACACAAAGGACTCATTTACTACGCACCCTCGAAGAAGAACGAAGGCATACCTAGCCGATAAGAAAAATAAATGTACATAAATTGGATCTTATCTCATCTCGTTCTGTACCTACATGTTCGCTTTGTAATACAAAGTTCAAGAGATAACATTATAAAACCAACCGAGCCTAGATCTTTGTTTGCCAAATATTCATTGAATTTAAGTAAACCTACAATCAATGGTGATGTTGATATGCCTGCCAGAGAAACCTTGAAATCTTCTTCACCTTTATAGGTACTCTCAAGTCATATTCAGAAATGAGCTGATGAGAGTGACAAGACCGGCATTCCTTCATCAAGTTATTAAAGAGATTCTGGATTGATTGCCCAAACATGTGAAAATCATATATAAGATGACATTGCATATGACCTTCGATCGAATAGGGCAGGGCATCTTGCTTGGAACTGCTCGATGCTTGAGGTTCGCTTTTATCAGGCGAACATAAATTCCTAGAAATAGTCTCTTGCTTAGCGAAATTTGAATCGTTGCATTTTGAAGCCAGAAACATGAGTCGATTTGAAATAATATGACACGTTGTCTTTGCTTCTGAGTTTGTATTCCAGATAACAAAACCAAATCTCAGATTCAGGGGTCACCACCGAGGGTTATCACAATTAAAAACGATACCGATTTTTCTTTGCTAGTGTTTTATTTGAAGTTCAAGAATGCTAGATACGTATTTGTTAATTTATTAATTCAATTATTCATAAAAAATACCAAAGAAGAACTTTTTGGCCGGGATGAATAGGTCAATAACCTTCATTATCATAATTCATAAACAATTTTTTTTAGAGGCACCGGATGATAAAAATAAATTATCCAGTGAACAATTTGTCTTACCAATTAATCCAATATTAACAAGGAAAATCACAAATAAACCCCGAGAAGGCCAATGGAAGAGGGTCATGTTTGGTTTAATATATTTTATAAACTATTTTGTTGAGTGGTTTAATTTTAACTTAACAATTAACTAATAATTTCATTTTATCACTTAAAATCTAAATACGAGCAAAATGACAGTAAACACGACACTTCACCGGAGATGGAGAAACGAAGACGAACAACACGACACAAATGCAAAAAATAATACACAAAGAAGAAACTTGTTGCTATCGCACCCCCACTGGAAAATAATGTGGAGAGTTTTTTGAAATAAAAAAGAGATGGACGTACCGGCAAATGATTGGGTTTGGAGAGAAATCTCTACGAAATACAGAAACTACAGTAGAGTCTAAAAAAATACTATCAATCTTCAAAAAACAATTTCCTGTCAAGTTTAGGAATATCGACATTTCATACACAAATATAAACCAAATACATAAACTACAGTAGAGTCTAAAAAAATACTATCAATCTGCAAACAATTTCCTGTCAAGTTCAGGAATATCGAAATTTCATACACAAATATGTATATTTCTGTAGAATAGATTATTGTATTATATAACCTATAGTAAGAACACTTTGGAGTTATTAGTATTGCCTTGTTCTGGCGCTTAAGAGCGAACATCGCAACGAATAAATTATTCGCTCACGACTAACCTCAAAATCTTACGATTCAATTGTGCGGACATGACGTTCGTTGTTCTCTACGAAAATTTTTTTTTTAATGTGAATAAAGAGTCAAAATAGGCGAATAGTCGTTCATTCGTTCTCATGTGAAAAGTTGTTTAAAGCCCTCTTTTGCCTCTCCGTGGCTAACAAGCCAAATCCCTCAGTGATTTTACTAGGTTACAACCAAAGAGGATATATACATAGAGTCCAATCTCGTGCCTTGTTTTGATTTTGCCTACAAGCTACAGCTGTCATATTGTTCTTTTTGTTAAGCGTGTGTGTGTGCTACAACTGTCATATTGTTCTTTTTGGTAAACATGTGTGCGTTCACACCTTACTACTTGCCTCATCGTTTCTTGTTGTTGTTTCACACGGACAATGAATACAATAGGAAAGAGACCACGAACATTTTAGCAGAGGAGGATGGAACGTAGGAAAGATTGGACTCTATGTATATATCCTCTTTGGGTACAACGGAATACATTGATGCACGTTTGATTTCTATTAATATTTCGACATTTAGTTTTGTTAATGTATTTATTTTCCGGTAATTTTATAAGAATCGCTTTAAAAACATGATTTGCGTGATTAACTACATTTTCTATCGTCTCGTCGTTAAAATAACATACTACAACACAAGCCCTTTCAACTACAATAATTTGTTACATTTGCTACATTTACGTAATTAAAACATGATTTCATACCAATATCGACGAACATCGGGTTTCAAGAATTTTTAAAATTAAAATTCTGAACTGATCAGAATACGATGTACAAATTCGATGTCTGTTTCAAAACTTCGTTTCTTAAAGCTATATATACAATAGTTTATATAGCTATAAGGATGTATATGAAAAAAAAGTGTTTAACTCACTCTTGAAGCATTGACTTTGTTTCTGAGTTCGAACATTATTTTCAAACATTATAAAAATTGCCGAACCATTGCATATATAAACTATTGTATTCCCACTTGAGGTGCGCCATCTATCGACGAAAAACTAAGCTCTAGAATACCATAGGAAGCAACAACAACAATTAAAATGGTGGACATTGTTGTTGTTGCTTCCCATGGTATTCTAGAGCTTAGTTTTTCGTCGATAGATGGCGCACCTAAAGTGGTAGTACTATATTTATATATACAATGGCCGAACATATCTGAGATTGTTGTTCCAAACAGGACGTAAGAATAGTTTATTTGACGCCATTTTATTGAGGCAGTAATAAGAAGTCTTTGACAGTTGAATGCAATTGAAAAAAGGGTATCAACCAATTATGCCATTTTCTATTCCAACTAATCTTAGGAAGAAATAATCATATTGATCATATCTTTAAATATCGATTCATAAACCGTCATGTAGTACCCCGTGGCGTAGTGGTTAGTGTGTCGGACTGCTACGCCGAAGGTTCAGGGTTCGATCCCTGACGTTGCCACCTTAAGTTTTTTTCCGGGGTACTGCCTCTTGCGAGGAAGTGGCAAATCCTCCAAGAGTAATCAATGTCATGGAAAGTGCTTCTCTGTTAGCCGTTCGGATTCGGCGGTAAATTGTAGGTCCCTTCCATTCCTGCAGAATATCAACGCACACACAGGAGTGGTTGAGAGTGTAAGTCGCAGGCCCCGGCCCCGCTTGGAGCTGTTGTGCCAACAATTTATTTTATTTTTTTAAACCGTCATGATTGAAAAAGTACCTATCTAAAAGATATATAAGAAACTCTATGTGGCACTTTCTTTCTCTAATACTAGAGCTGAAAAAAGCTCCCATACAGGTACAAAAGTTCTTATCAAAATTCAACCTTAAATTCATTTAAGTCGATAGAAGTTCGCAGCTTCAGCTTAAATTTAATGATTGTTTCAATGTCTTCTTTTCACAATTTAGCGGACTCATTAATCCAGCTAATATTCAGCAAAAAAATGGCTTGCTTTTGGACTCAAGAGCTGCATTAATTTTTTTCAAAAGCTACTTGAGGAAAGTGGTATTTTTGTGAAATAAAATAATAAAAACCTTTTTGTTTTGCACATTGTGACAGATACATAACTGCCAGCCCTGACCCTGAAGTGTTTCTTGAGAAGAGAACTGAAAGCACAAGTTTTTTTGACAACTTCTGGGGTTGTCAAGGAACATATTAAGTTCAGAGAACAAAGCTTTAGTCGTAAGCTTTCTAGTTTCAGCTTTCAATAACTTAAAGAGTTTTTTATTCATCATCATGTTTGTAAACACTCTTGTTGCTATTTGTTTTTCTGGCAACACATTAATTTAAATATATACCTACCAAAACGTTTTAAAACCAACCACGTGCACTCTTGGAGTGCAAGTGCAAGTGCAGTCAAGATAAAGTCACATTCATCCTGCGCCTGCAGAAATCCATATCAATATTTAATGCTAAACTGAAGTGGTAGGAGATAGTAAAGCAAAATATTTCGTTCGTAGAACACAGTATTGTTATATACTCGTAGACTTATTTAACAAAAAAATAAGACTTTAGCTTCTAAAGGATTACTAAAGATAGTTTTGGGATATATGGATACATTATTTTGAACCAGAAATATTGGCCTTTAATGCTACCAATCCCTATTTTTGATAGAATAAAGATATTCAAAGTTTTTCACATATAAAAGGTAGAAAAAACGAAAAGTGTAGTTTGCTCGACAAATCAGTTTTTTATTACAATGCTGGATTAACAACAATTATTCCTTCCGAATATGAAGAGATACTGAACTTATTAGCCTACAAAAAAAATCAGTCAACAGTCAACACGATGGTGAATGATATACTTATTTTAACATACGGGTTCTGGCTACACATAAATTCATTAGTTTTATTTTAAATACGAGTACCTTTGTGATAGGACTCTAATATTGTAATTTTACATTGCTATAGTAAAGATTGTATCAGCGCTTCAACATTTTTTTGTTGTTTGATTCGATTTTAAGTGTAGGTACAGGATTTATTTTTAAATCTTACCTTTCATTGAGCTGTTTCCGGATCAGTTGTAGTTCATTAATCCCAGCGATGGGGTGCTTTTGGAATATATTTTTGCTGATACTGGCAAACTTGTGCTGTGTTAGAAGTTCGGATAAAATATTACCGACAAAGTTAGTCACGGAGAAGGACGATATGGCCGAGTGTTTATATTATATTGTCAATAAATCAATTTTGCCGTTTACCCCAAATATTCAGATTCGAATTAAATCTCAATCTTTGAGCATCTCAGAGAAGTTTTTGGAAACAGTCTTACAATTCCATGGAAGATATAATAAGTTTATTGTGGAGTTACTGTCCGACGGAAATGGTCCCTTTGATGCCAATTTTTTTTTCTACTTCGTCGATTCGCTGGAATCGCTTGAGTAAGATAAGGCTTTCACTTTATTTCCTTAAAAAGCTCATTGTTTCTTCTTGGATTTGTAGGTACTTAGTGAAAACCCAGCAAAACTTTGCTAACATTTTATCAATGGAAGATTATCGCTATTATCTTATTATTTTGCCAAGAGGAATTTGGACTTCAAATTTTCTTTTAGAGCAGATTTTTCGATTCTGCTGGAATCAGTCAATGTTGGACGTTTTGGTTCTGACAGAGAATCAAGCTGGAAAAGTCATCTTGCACACATTTTATCCTTTCGAGGAGAATAATTGTAGAAATGTTGTTCCAAAAATTGAAAATGTATTTGCTAATGGAAGCTTCGAACAAAACAATAAACACTTGTTTCTACAAAAAACTAGAAATCTTCATCGGTGTCCTATCAAAGTCATCATATGGAGATATAAAGAGTTCCTCAGTCCAATGCGTCCAACTATTGCTGACCACGAATTACTGATCGGCCTAGCTGATATTATGAATTTTTCCGTGCAATATGAGGAATCCCCGCAAGGAAGAGGTGACGTTTACAGTCATACAAACATAACCAATGGATTCAAAATGGTTAGTAAATACATTTAAGTGGTGTGAATTAAATCCGAGGGTGAAATGTGTTCCTTTTATTTTTGTTGCTGTGGGAGACTTGCACATTTGCACATAAGTCTCAAGTAGTGTTATTATGATGGCTTAAAAGAAATCGGAAATGTGATTTACTTTTTAGGTTTCAAATTCACCTTAAAAAACTTGTGAATTGTGATATCGTCGATAGTGTCGTTCTTTCCTTGCCTAGGAAATTTTGAAAACTTTGTTTCCTTCGTAATTTAACATTCAAAAAACTAAATTTTGCACCTATTTAAGTAAAAAATGTTTCTATGTTTCCACTGAAACGTTAAAAAACAATTTTTTCTCAAGTGATTCCTATAAAAGAAGACTACTAGCTGTAGTTAAAGCTGAGAATTCCAAAAACCGTTTGGTGACACAAGAAAGTCAACTAGAACATACAGTTTTAACAAGTTTCTTGATAGTGAAGTAAGCGGTTGCAAAAATACTTTAAGAGCTCGATATACACAAATCCGTGATTACCAAAGCATTGCACGTAGTATAATAATGGCACTTCCCACAAAATGGAACAGTTGGAGTATTCCCTCAGATTTTGTACACATCACCTTTTGCACACCTATCGGGTAATTTTTATCATCTTTTTGTTTTTGTTCTAGTTACATGACGGACTTGGCGACTTAATCATAGGTACTTGGTGTACCCAATTAAAGACAATCGTTTTTGGATCAGTTCCATATGCTTTCGACAATGAGTTAATTGTTTTCAAAGAGCCCAAAAAGTTAAATTCTCTCAACATATTATTTTTTCCTTTTGATGAGTACACCTGGACAACGCTGTCAGTGCTGGTTGCCTTAAGTTTCATGGCGCGACTGGTATGGAAAAGAAAAGCCAGTAAATTTGGGCCTCAAAGAAATTTATCCATGCGGCTTTTTATAGCAACATGGCTCTTGAGTACATTTATTCTTCGCAGTTCCTACGAAAGTTTACTTTATAAATTTTTGCATAATAGTCCTAGGAAGGGATTTCCAAATAATATAGAAGAAGCTATGGAGCAAGAATATAAATTTTTAGTCTCAAGTATACACATTTATTATGGAATGGCAGATATTCAAAAACGTATGATAGAAGTTGGAATAGGAGAAATGTATGAAGCTCTAAAAAAAAGTGAAGGGAAGTTTTCTTGGCTTATTTCGGAAAAATACTTGGCATCATATAAAAACAGAGGTCTAAGATATGTTATTGCAAAGTATCCTCTTCTTTCATCTCTACACTGCATATACACTCCTAAGCTTTCATTTATAAATTTGGAAATCCTTAAGCAAATTATAGAAAAAATGAAACCGTACGGATTTTTAAAAAGGATTAAAAATAACGTTAAAGCCCATATGAATTTATTTCACTATGAGAAAGTAACAGGGAACAAAAGTTTGTCATTGGAACAGTTAAGTGGAGTATTTTTTTTGTATCTAACGTTGATTGGTGCAAGTTTAGTTATTTTTAGCTTGGAACACCTTGTCAAATTAAACATAAGCAAGAATGACATAAGAAAATATTTATTGAGAACTTCAAAACGCACACAAAAAAAATAAAACTTAGCGATAACAATGATGACATTATGTTATTAACGTGTTTCCTTATAGCCAGTTTCACAGAATAAGTTTAAGCCAAAGCTGACTTTTAAGCTTTCCCACTAATGATTTTACTGTTAAACAACCTTGGATCAAAAGTTGAGATTGGTTAAACTTGATTTTGAACCTGAAAGACTGAGCTTGGTCGCTTTAAACACATATCTAAGAGAAAGAATGTATGATTTGATCATATCTAAGAGAATATTTTTTATACATATGGCATGAAACCATTTCCTTGTGTCATGCACATGATTCGCAAAGAAATATCTATTCCTAGTTACAAAGAATCCGTACTTCATTTCTGGAACATGAAAATACAGAATATATTCCTGCCAATACTAATCCAACTATAGTGCTTGTCACCGTGCTAACTTATTATAAAAATTAATCTATTTTTATTTTGTAAATACATACCTGCAAAATAAACATCACAATCACAAATTTGACAAACAAAAATAAATATATATCATCAAAAAGTGACAGCTTGATCCACAATGGACTACACAAATTTTTTTGAACTGAATTTGGTCATTGACAATCGTATGAAAGCATTCTGAATGATTCTGAAAACGTTCGCTTGGTACTAGATGACAGAGAGATTCCGGATTACCAAAGAAAAACGCTATTAGTTGAGCTGAGCTAAGCATACAATTAGCTGTGAATCAATTTTGCCTTGAGCTTTACATACAAGCTTTAAACTCTGAACACAAAAAAAAATTACAGTGGATGTTCAACTGAGCAACAGCTTAAGCCGAAGCTGTAAAACTGGGCATTATAGTGAATGCGAAAGAATTAAAAATTAAATAAATAAATAGTAAAAAGTTTAAACATCTATTTTTTTTTAGTTTTGAACATTTTTGAATTTTTTAAACCCAAGATACTAGGTAAGCAAGTATGGTAAGGTTTAACTCAAACAAAGCTGATGTAGCAGATCTTCAAAGCAGTTGGAGATGGTTTGTAAGGGTAAACACCTACTGAAACAAATAGGTCAGATTCATCTGCCCGATACACAAAATGGCTTCTCTGAACTGCTCTATCTATTAAGGTAGGTACGTAAATATAATAAAAGTTTTTAAAATATCGCTTACAAGCTCTCAGCAGCTATGTGAGCTCCAAAATTATAGCTTTCGGGAGGGGTCTATAATTGGTAAAATATTTTGTTTTTGGTCTTAGGGAATTTTTAAGATATTAGTACATTTAAAAAATCAGCGTACAAAACGAGCGTTCTGCACCTCTACGAATATAATGTAAAAAACCTTTATATAATATAAAAACCTTCGGATAATTTGTTGAACATGTGTGATGGATTTATTTCATTCAGAAATGTCGTGTCATGAATACGAAGTAACCACCTTCGAGATACCAAATGAGCTGTTTATTAAATACTGTTCGATTGTATCTTTTGTTGTTGAATACGTATTTAATATGAAGCTCAAGTACCTGGAGGTGAAACACAACTTATTATTAAAAATGAAATACACGCAGGATTGTCTCGCTAACTGGAATACACTATACCTATGCACGTGTATCTATGTATAGTGAAACGATGTTTCGACACACGAGCTTATTTGTTCACAATTTATCAATCTAACTTACAATTACCACTAAAATGAATTCATTTTCATAAATTGTGCGGTTTTAATAGGAAGCATTAATTTATTTGTTTAATTTCTTCATTGCAATTGGACTGAATGATGGAAATCATTATTCAAAATTAATATCAGCAATTTCCATTTCTTTGTCGTTTAGTTCGATATATTGAATTCAAGCGGAATTCTTTCCTTGCTGGAAATCAGCATAATATACGAAGCATTTGATTGCAGTCGTTGTGTTTTATGTATTCGTCCCAGCGATGGGATATTTTTGCCAAATGTTTGTGTTAATCCTGGGAACTTACGGATACGTTTTAAGTTCGGATACAATATTACCTGAATTAATCGTGGACAAGGACAACATGGCTGATTGTTTGCTTTATATTGTCCATAGGACAATCTTGCCTTTTATTCCGAAAATACAAATTCGTATTTCATCCCAATCGTTAAACATCAAAGAAAAGTTTATGAAAACAGTTGAAGTATTTAGTAAAAATTATCAAAAGTTTATACTTAACCTAATGTCAAATGGTAAAGGTGCTTTTGCTGTTAATTTTCTATTCTTTTTCATCGATTCTCTGGAATCATTGGAGTAAGTAAAGTTTTGTTTTTATTTCCTTCCATAAATGACAAATTACATATGGATTTTTATAGACATTTAGTGGAGAGTCAGCGAAAATACTTTGAAATATTGTTAATCGATGACGTTCAATATTATCTCATAATATTGCCTAAGAGAATTCTGAATGAAAAATTAGTTCTAGGCCAAATATTACATTTTTGCTGGAATCAATCAATTATAAATGTTCTGGTTCTTTCAGAGAATGAAGCTGGAGAAATCTTCTTATATACTTTTTATCCATTTACTAAGAATAATTGTAGAAATGTCACTCCACAAATTCACAATATTTTTATTAATGGCAGTTTTGAGTGGAAAAAACCTTTGTTTGAACACAAAATTAAAAACCTTCAACAATGTCCTGTGAAGGTTGTCGTATGGACACTTGAAGAGTTCATCAGCCCTACACAGCCAACTATTTCCGATACTGCTGTACTGAAGGGCTTAGCTAAATTTATGAATTTTTCCCTACAATATGAAGTATCCCCACAAGGAAAAGGTAAAGTGTTTAGCTATACAAATGTAACCGATGGCTTCAAAATGGTTAGTTAAGAAACCGTTCTAAAAACCTTTAAAATCATACATTTGTTTTAATTTAGATACAAGATGGAATAGGTGATATTCTTATTGGAACTTGGTGCACGCCAATTAAAATCATTGTTCTATCATCAGTGGCATATGGTTTTGAAAATGAACTGGTCGTTTTCAAACAACCGGAAGATCGAAATTCTCTTAACATATTCTTCTTCCCATTTGACGAGTATACCTGGATAATGTTGTCGATATTGTTAGTTCTCAGTTTGATGGTCCAACTTATGTGGAAAAGAACATCAAGCAATTTTGTTTTACGAAGAAACTGCTCCAAGCGATTCCTTATAGCCACATGGATCTTAAGCACGTTGATATTACGCAGTTCTTACGAAGGATCACTTTTTAAATTTCTTTACAATAAACCTAGAAAATCAATTCCAAAAAACACAGAAGAAGCTATAGAGCAAGGATATAAATTTATAGTTTCAAATAAAGAAATTTATTTTGGAATGAATGAACTCAAAAACCATATGATTGAAATCGGATATGCCAAAATGTATGAATTCTTTAATGGACTTGATGGAAAATTCTCCTGGATTATTTCAGAGAAATACTTGGCCTCTTATAAAAACAATGGTTTAAAATACGCTGTTGCTGAGCAGCCTCTTCTATCTTCCTTGCAATGCATTTTTACTCCGAAGTTCTCATTTATAACTGTGGAAATTAAAAATAAGCTAATTCAGGAAATGTCTCCGTATGGATTTTCAAAAAGATTGCAGATTATGTCAACAAACAGAACGAGGATTTCTAGACGAAATAAAGTTCATAAGTATATTAGTTTATCAATTGGACATTTGGTTGGTGCATTTTATTTGTATTTAACGTTAATTGGTGTAAGTTTCATTGTTTTCGGATTGGAACAAATTGCAAGGCTTAATTCGAAAGTTTGAGTCGCATGATTAACTTTCGAAAAAAATTAAAAATGTTTCCTTTAATTTTAATTTTAACTTAAACCAGTTATTACTTTAAGTACGTAAGTTATAATGCATGTATGTATGTAATCAAGCACTCATGTAGACACATCAATATGCACATCGTGGCGACGACGCTTCATCACGCTAATAGTTGGTCTCACCAGCTCAGGGCAATATAGAAGTTTCACATAATGGAACCATGAAAATGCAACCGGATATACAGTATAATGTTCTAATTCAAATTAAGAAATAAAGAACAAGTTCTTATCCGCTTGTTTTTCTTTTTTATTTTGTAGGAATTGTATGACTAAAGGAAAAAAAACATTATCTCAACACTTCGGTGTTAAAATTTGAAAGTTTTTCAAATACATTTCATGAAAACCCCCCATATGCAATTATCGTAATCCCACTGTTCTAGGATATAAATACATCTTTTTCTTTGAGGACAGTTGGAAAAAGTGACAATTCTTTTTCCTGACATTTGCCGTAGTCTGTGTGAAAATAGCTTTAATATTTCACCATAGCCTTTGCTATACAAACTATAGTACTATGAATATGAAGTTATTGTCAATGGAAGTAATAATAAATTGTTGCAAATTGTAATCAGTGAGTTGTGCGTATTAGGCGCCCCTTGCTGTCTTCAGATTATTTACAGCTTTTAGCAATTAAGTCTTGAGGCACTAGAGGGCGACACAGTCAATCGTAATCTCCATAGTACTATAGATTTTATATACCATATGCCATAACCATAATTACGACAGAAATTCGTGTGAGATTATTTTCGATTTGTCGTAATAATTTTGACAGTTTGCTGACAACGTCGCGTTGGTTGTACGACGTACATGAATACACCAATTATGGCAAATTTGATTTTGGGATACAACTGCAATGACGAATTAAGAAACTATTGACAAAGGTGCCTGTAACGAGACTTTAATAATATCAATAGCAATCTGGAGATGGCGTTTGACTGTGTTTCCCTCTAACGCCTTAGAACTTCTTTTGTTATTGCTTTATACAATAAAATCTGAAGATTGCATTATTTTTAAAATCTGCAGTACTCTGTCAAGGGTGTTCGAATGTATTGCCCTCTTAGCTCTTTAAACTTTGTTTGTTATAAAAGACACCCTGCTGAAGATAGCAGTGGACCCTATGTGAAAACTTTGCGATAGAATTATTACTTTCTTTTTAGGTATTGATTATTGAAAACGTGTTTACACATGCATGCAATATCACTTACCCTGACGACACACACGCCAGTCACTGGCAGGCACGTTACTACATGTATTAATTGTCAGATATACATATCTGTGTTCCAGTTGGCTGGAAGTTTGTCTGTTTGAGTGGAAAATGTGAGTGAATTGCAACTGTCTTGCTAGTAGCTGGCATGTGTGGCGTCCCGGTAACGCAAGTGACTTTTTTAAAGCACCTTTCAAGTAGTGTAAGCTCATACTTACGCATCGGCTTAAGAAAAATTCGTTGATTAATAACCATACCAGCGGTGGTGAGATCATGCGCCATAATGATGTTCTGAATAAATGCTTTCCGTAATCAGTTGGATGAAATCAACATAATGTAGTTCTAAATATTTTACTGAACAAAACTATTATTTTGTTATTATAAATGCAAATCTTACCATTGTGAACATATGATAATTATTATTAATTTCCGAACACTTACCAACTGTCAAATGTCAACACTTTTGATGTCAAAACAATGACCAAAAATAACCTCAATTTTTGAGCGGTGAAAAAAAACCCATCCAAACGTTTTGTTTACGGCAAAATTCTATTAATTTTAAAATAAATAAAAAACAATGGAAAACAAAGGAAAGGTATATAATTAATCATAATCCAAATTCCCTTCCCAATACATTGAACAATTTTGTTCCTCTCTTCTAGCCACAAGGAGGAAATGACAACAAGGAAAAACGCCGCAAGGAATCCATCCTTGATCTTTCCAAATATTTAGAGAAAATGATCCGCGTCAAGTTCGCGGGTGGACGAGAAGCAGCTGGTGTACTTAAGGGCTACGATGCTCTTCTCAATTTGGTTCTGGATAACACAGTTGAATACCTACGTGACGTTGACGAACCTTTCAAACTAGCCGAGGAAACGCGCAGTCTGGGACTTGTTGTTTGCCGGGGGACAGCTCTTGTTCTTATTTGTCCTCAGGATGGTATGGAATCAATACCAAATCCATTTATCTCACAAGATGCTTAATAAGACAATCATCAACATTCGTAAGGTTTATTATTATATTTTTTATTTTGAATCTTAAAAAAAAAAAACAGTTTGATAAAAGTAAATTGAAACAAAAAAAGAAACTGAAAAATACAAAGCCACGTTGATTATAAATATAATTCGCTTAGATTAAGGATGAGATAAATAAATAAGTTAATTATCTAGATAAAATAATGATACGATTGAAATGGTCTCTGTCTCAATCAAGTCCGAATTCATTCCTTAGCCATGGGTATTGTGGAGGACATTCCTTGCACGTGTAAAAGTAGCGATCCTGTTGTAGGACTCGACTGCGGAGCTTGCATGTGTTAGGAATGTTACACACAATTTCTTGAGGCTCCAGTGACTTTGGCTTGCAATGCCAAGCTTCAAATTGGTGTAGTTGGTTGATGGGAGTCGGATGACGCATCCACTGAATAGCTTGATGATTTGTAACGAAATACACATCGGGAAGCTTTTGTAGATCGTCAAGGAATTTCTAGAAATAAAATCCTGATTAGTTTGGGACTCCTTTAAAAAAAACTTGCTAAACTTACCAAGAACGCATCTAAGTAATCGATTTTCTTGAACCATGTCGAATGGAAAAACAACCCAAATGGAGCCCTGTTGCTCAAGTAGTGTCTTTTAAAGTTGTGCGTCAGCATGCGATACACATCTTCCCCACTCAAATGTGGAGGACAACTATCTACCATGCCACATGTATACTCGCCAGCTTCCAATTGATTCATTACCATTTCCCAAATGCCCGGATAGCTTCGCGATGGGCAATTCTGGTTCATTCCAGTGCAACTGTGAGGCATCTTGTAATCAAGAGTGTATGGCCAGAGCGGAGGATTTGTGAATGGTGCCACCATGGTGGAATCGAAAATAAATCCAAATTCCTTCATCATTAGAAATTGTCGATTCCATCCAACACGCAAGAAGGGCACCCGCACCCCACGAATCTCTTCCATTCGAACTGCGCCGAATTTATTGATGATATTGGCTTGGCCCACCATCTCATCGAACCAATCCTCAATAGTGGCATTCTTTGACCACCACATTTCTGGACCACGATGGCTTGAGGAGAGAAACAAATTAAAAATCTCGTTACAATTTGAAAATATTTGTGCTAATACCAACAAACTTACGTTACAGAGTGAACTGCGATTTCATGACCATCGTTCCATAGTTTCTGGACAAATTGATAGTTGGTGTACTGATGGGACACATAAAACGTGCCTTTTATGGGACATCCATTGGGGTTCTTTCGGTTTTGTGTGAAAATTACTTTCGAGAAAAGCTCCCAGTTATCGAAATTGACAGCATCATCAAAGGTTAAAATAATCATTTGTGGAATCTGATGGGGATCCAAGCGGCCGGGAATGATTGTTCCATCTTTGGAGCAATGACAATCAGGTAGCTTGCAAGCAACTGGATCACAAGCGTCGGCAGCATTTGGATCATTATCTACGTCACACCAACCCTGTTAAATGATTTATATAATCAAATAAACCTAGTATCATTTATGGTGTTAATTTGGTTACCTCATCTGATCCATCGGGACAATCGACTGATCCATCACAAAAATACTCATTTGGTAGACAAGTTCCATCAGCACATCCTAGTTGGCTATTGTCTTGACAGTCAGCATCAGTGAGAAGTGGCTTGGGCACTCGAGCCTCTGGAAATGTGGTATGGAATGGAATTAAGAAGCAAAAAATAAACCTCTGTGAAACACTCACCGGCTGTTACATCACAATTATCAACATTCTGCTTAAAATCGCAAATCTGTCGCACCACATCGAATAACAGACCTTCGGAGCACTTGAATTCAAATACCTCTTTCTCTAGACATAAATAATACTTTGAGCACTCGGAGTTTGTCCAGATCTTGTGAACTGGCCTATCTGGATCTCGGTAAAATCGTCCATCCTCATGACACTCAACTGTGTTGCGTATACTACGCTTGGTCACATTTTTTGCGCATTCAACTGGAAAAAGAAAAAAAAATAATTTATTTCAAGACGTTGTTGACTTTAACCATCAAATTCCAACTGACGATCATCGTTTTGTTAGCTGACTTTGATTGGTAAGCTTTTCGCACCACGTTTTCTTTCAAGTGCAAAGAAGATACAGACAAAAGTATGTATATTGTGATAACGATCAGTGATCAGCATACAGTACTTGAAAGAGATCTTCACTCATCCAAAGCTAGGTCAACTTTTTTTTTAAATTAAAATGAATGACCTGGTTACGCGAGTGCACTGAACAAGAGGAGTGCTTAGAGTTGAAGACTTTTAAAGAGATATAATATCAATTTTTTGATCATAAATTCGAATCTTTGTTTGGAGTTAAAAGGTGTTATAACTATTATGAGTGTAGTTTAAAAAAAAAAAAAACAGGAACGATAGTAGTTATTCAAGAGATTTGTGTCAATAGATCTTTTGGGTGCTTCTTTCCCATCAATGGAAAGTGCTGTTTTATTTTAAAAATAAAAGCTCGAGCGCATTCGACCATATTCTTGTCAACTTCCGGTTTAAATAAAAAACGTTACAATCGTATTTCCGGTACATATTTAAAATTTTATTAAAAAACGCAGTTCTGTTTCTTCTTACGTCAAATCCCAACTTTAATGGCATGTCCAATATTGCGTTCTTTTTTTAACTGTATAGGCAACAATTGTTAACAAAAGTCAACAAAAAGGTCTTCCTTCAAGCTCAATAATAGCTTTGTTTGTTGAGCCCTGAAGTCACCCTGGGGTCGCCACAGCGCGTTTTTTGAATTACCTCAACTCGCCCTCAATACAAAATTCTCTGTTTTTTGAAACCTGGGGTCGCCCTGAAGTCACCCTGAAGTCGATCTTGCTATTTAGCTGGGGCGAGTTGAGGTAACGAATCAGCTGTTGAAGTGACTTTTGCTGTCAAGCATTTCTTGTGAATTTTTCTTCTGTATTTGATTTTTCATGTCTTTTTTTCGATTAAACTAAATGAAATGCAAGTGAATTCATTTATGTTGATGAAAATATATACAAATCGAACAAATAAAGCAAAATGGAAACTTTTGATTTTATGCGTTGTGAAAAATATACCATCAGCAGCCGTCATGCGTTTTTTGAGAACCGAAAAACCCAGGTTTTTTTGACAACTCTTGGAGTTGTCAAGAAAACCCAGGGCGACCCTGGGTAAAGTTCAACAAACAAAGCTAATGACTCACACACAGGACAACGACCAACGAAATCTTAAGCAAACATACTTTTTGAGTTTTCATGTCATCATAAAACATGTTTGATTAAAATTTACAATAGTAACTACATCAAGTAGTGTATTTTGTCAACCAGATAAGGCAGCAAACTCTGACGATACCTTGTGGCCTTAGAATATAAAAAAACAGGAAGAGCTGTATATTAGCTTTGTTTGTTGAACTTTACCCAGGGTCGCCCTGGGTTTTCTTGACAACTCCAAGAGTTGTCAAAAAAAACTGGGTTTTTCGGTTCTCAAAAAACGCATGACGGCTGCTGATTGTATATTTTTCACAACGCACAAAATCAAAAGTTTCCATTTTGCGTTATTTGTTCGGTTTGTATTTACTTTCATCAAAATAAATGCATTCACTTGCATTTCATTTAGTTTTATCGAAAAAAAGACATGAAAAATCAAATACAGAAGAAAAATACACAAGAAATGCTTGACAGCAAAAGTCACTTCAACAGCTGATTCGTTACCTCAACTCGCCCCAGCTAAATAGCAAGATCGACTTCAGGGTGACTTCAGGGTTACCCCAGGTTTCAAAAAACAGAAAATTTTGTATTGAGGGCGAGTTGAGGTAATTCAAAAAACGCGTTGTGGCGACACCAGGGTGACTTCAGGGCTCAACAAACAAAGCTATTAACTATACAGTGTATGTGACATGTGAGTGAAGACGAAAATCTAAAAAAAAAAAACAAATCGTAATTCATCTGTCATTTCGCCGGGATAAAAACAGTGTAGTTCGATTTTAAAACGTTAACAAAAGTGAATAAAGAGTTTTTAATTAATTAAAACAACAAAAATAGTGAATAAAAGCAATATTCTATAAAAACAATATATAAAACAGTGTATGAAGTGCTGCGTGAAATATTAAAAAAAAACGCCTATAATAAGGAGTGCAAGAGCTTTTCGTTTCACAGGTAAGTTATATTATGCACATAAAGTAATGTCTAGTAGTATCGTAGAATGGTTTAAAATTGATATTTTGTTGCATTTTGCTCTAAAAAAAGCAAATTCGTTAAAAATAAAAATATACTGAAATCACATGATTCAACTGAAATCATCTGTCAAAACTGAAATTCTTGTCCAGGGGTGTATTCATTTTTGTTTATGATCTCAAGGCGCTTATATACATTGGGCGCCCGTAGTGCAGATTGGTTTTTGAACGTTTTCAATTTGTTGGGCGTGTTTTCAATTTGTAAATTTAAAAAAATGTGTTAAAACAAACGTCTGCTGTTCTCGTCATTTTGGAATTATATAAAAATGAAAATTTAAATATTTTAAAAGACAAGATATTCTTATATTGCTTCAAGATCAAAAAGTAACGAAAGTTTATGAAAAAGAAATAAATTTAAAAAAGCAGTTCTTTTAAGAGGAATGTAGGTTCTGTTGAAAGTAATCGTTTTTTAACGTTCAATATAATTTATAAACACTTTATTCTCATTCACTCTATATTTCATTATTAGTAAATATTATGTTTTATTTTTATTTCTAATCATTCTAAAATATTTATTCAATCATTAAAGACCTATTTATATTAAAGCTCATATTTATTTTCTGGTTTGTACCTGTATAAGGATTCTTATCGATTTTCAATAGATTATGAGACTTAATTGTACAACAGAAATAAATTGAGAAATTGTTAAAGAAGAAAGAATTAATTTTTGCGTAAGGATAATGGATGCAGCAAAATCTAATATTGTTAAATTAAACAACAACAATTATGCAAACTGGAAGTTCAGGATGGAGTTGCTGCTTCGCAAGCAAAATTTGTGGAAGAAAGTAATTATAGGAGAAAAACCAAAACCAACCAGCGATAATGGTGTGGTTACGAATCAAAAAGAAATTGATGATTGGGAAGATTTTGATGATGAAGCCAGAGGGACTATTGGTTTATGCGTTGACGACGATCAACTCGCCCACATTCGTTTGGAAACAACAGCAAAATCGACCTGGAATGCACTTAAGAACTACCACGAGAAGAACACACTCACTAACAAAGTATTTTTAATGCGATCAATTTGTTCGTTAAAGTTGGAAGAAGGTGGAGATGCAAAAGCACACATTAACAAAATGCAAGAATATTTCACGAAACTGCGTGATATTGGTGAAGAAACTTTGTCTGACAAATGGAGTGCTGCGATGCTACTAAGTAGCTTACCAGAAAGTTATGATACCTTAATAACTTCTTTGGAATCCCGTAAAGAAGAAGATATAACTTTTGCTCTAGTACAACAAAGAGTCATAGCAGAATATGAAAGGCATTCAATTGTGAATTGGAGTTCGCAAGATTCTGTTTTGAAAACTGTAGCCAACATAGTTGTTTGCTATTTTTGCCGAAAATCAGGTCACCAAAAGAAATCATGCGAAAAATATAAGGAATGGCTTGCAAAACGAAACTTCAAGAAGAGGGATGTGAAATGGAACCATAAAGTAAATTCAGTTGAAGAACCATCGGAAGCGAAAACAAAATCAAATGAAAGTTCAAAAGATTTTCTTTTCACTATTGGCCAAGGATACAAAACCGGATGGATTATCGATTCAGGAGCTACTCGACATGTTGCAAACAATGAACATTTTTTTTGGACATTGACAAAACATACAAGAGCTCTGTTGAACTTGCGAATGGAAACTCAACAAAAGTTCTAGGAATTGGATCAGGAACTTTGACATTTTTGGACGAAAGTGGTAATGTTCATCAAGCGGAGGCATCGGAAGTTTTGTATGCTCCTAGTTTAACGGGTAACATGCTTTCCGTCAAACAACTTACCAAAAATGGGTTACGAGTGGAATTTGATGAAAGAAAATGTGAAATCAAGCGTGATGGTAAGCAAATTGGTGTTGCAGATGTAGATGGTTCCCTATACGTTTTACGACAACCTCACAAAGTTTGTGCTCTGAATGAACACAATGAAAATTGCATTCATCAGTTACATCGAAAAATGGGGCACAGAGATCCGAACGCTGTCCGAAAAATGTGTGCAGATGGATCTATTCAAGGATTAAACATTGTCGACTGTGGAATTAAAGAAGTTTGTGACGTCTGTATGAAAGGAAAGATGACAAGGCTGCCATTTCCAAGACAATCTAAAAGTGAATCATTTGCGCCTTTAGATTTGGTTCACACAGATGTTTGCGGTCCTATGCAAACAGCTACATGTGCTGGAAAACGATATATGGTGACTTTTATAGATGACTATTCCTGTTTTACAATTGTTTGTTTGCTGACACAAAAAGGGGAAGTTGAAGAAACAATAAAACAGTTTGTGGAATTTTGCAAGACTAGCTTCTCTCAAAAACCCAAAATTTTAAGATCTGATCGTGGTGGGGAATACACTGGAAGAAGCCTTTCAAACTTCCTAAAGTCAGAAGGAATTCAGCAGCAGCTTACAGCAGCGTACAGCCCACAACAAAATGGAAAAGCGGAAAGGAAGAATCGGACGTTAATGGAGATGGCAAGATGCATGTTGATAGATGCTAAGTTACCAAACAGTTTTTGGGGAGAAGCTATATCAACTGCCAATTTTATTCAAAATCGTGTTATAACAAGAACAACAAATACAACACCGTTTGAGCGATGGAATGGTTTCAAGCCAAGCATTGAACAATTTCAAATATTTGGCTCAAAATGCTTTGTTCATGTACCAGAAATAAAAAGACAAAAGTTAGACAACAAGGGAATTGAAGCAATATTTTTGGGATACGACGAAAAAGCTAAAGCTTACCGATGTTATGACAAAATTGCAAAGAAAGTGGTTATCAGTCGTGATGTACATTTTTGTACTTCAACACTAAATAATAAAGTCAATGAAGTCTCGGTTAAGCTGTCGAAATCTAAAAGAAAGGACTCATCACACGAAAAGTCACTTATTCAAGAAGAAAGACATATCATTCAGGAGGAGATAGATGAAGACAATGAAGATATTGAAACACATGAAATGACAGACCAAACACAACAATCAAATCAAAAAGTAGAGAAGCGTTTTTCAAGCAGATCAAACAAAGGCGTTCCACCGAAGCGTCTTATTGAAGAAATTAACACAACTAAAGAAGTAAACCAACCATCTAACTACAACGAAGCAATCGAAAGTGACCAAAAAGAGCATTGGCTTACAGCGATGCAAGAAGAATTGGAGTCGCACGAAGCAAATGCCACATGGGACCTCGTTGATCTGCCACCCGGAAAAAAGGCGATCGGTGGAAAGTGGGTATTTAAACTCAAAACTGGACTAGACGGACAAATAGAGCGATATAAGGCCAGATATGTTGCTCAAGGATTTTCGCAGAAGTACGGCGAAGATTATGATGAGGTTTTTGCACCTGTTGTAATGCATACTACGTTTAGAACCTTATTATCAGTCGCAGCCAAGAAGAAAATGATTGTTCATCATTTAGATGCGAAAACGGCTTTTCTTAATGGAAATCTCACAGAAACAATTTATATGAGACCACCACAAGGCTTTGAAAGTGGTTCAAAGGTTTGTTTATTAAAGAAAAGTATTTATGGACTGAAACAAGCAGCGAGATCGTGGAACAGTGCTCTTCATAAAGTACTAGAAGAAGGACAATTTCAACAAAGCTATAATGATCCATGCTTGTATATAAAGGAAATCGATGGAAAGTTCTGCTATCTCATTATATATGTTGATGATATAGTTCTGGCGTGTACATCAATTGAACAAATAAATCAAGTTCAAAATATGTTACAAAAACATTTCAAAATGCAAAATTTGGGACCGATAAAGCACTACTTGGGCATGGAAGTTATAAAAGATAAAATTGGTAACTTTTCAATTTGCCAATCATCTTACATAGCGAAAATTGCCTCAGATTTCGGACTTCAAGAAGCAAAACCAGCCAGGACACCTATGGATACAAGCTACGGTAAAGTGGAATCAATTGACCATTTTGAAAATAATTCACAATACAGACAATTAATTGGACGACTGCTATATTTATCAGTTAACACCAGACCGGATATTTCTGCCAGCATATGTATTTTGGCACAGAAAGTTTCAAAACCAACCAATCAAGACTGGAATCAACTCAAACGTGTTGTCAAGTACTTGAAAGGTACGCAAAATATGAAGTTGATGCTAAGCAACATAGAGACGCAAAATCAGTCATTATATGGTTATGCTGATGCCACTTGGGCGGATGACAAAGTTGGACGAAAATCAAATAGTGGCAGAATATTCTTCTTAAATGGAGGAACAATAAGCTGGTCGTGCAATAAGCAAAATATGATTGCATCTTCGACATGTGAAGCGGAATTCATTTCAATTGCAGAAGCAGCTAAGGAAGCAAAATGGTTACGTCAACTTTTAGAAGAGATGCATGAAACAATCGAAAATCCGATACTCATCTATGAAGATAATCAAAGTTGCATTGATTTGGTACGTGATCATAAATTTTCGTACAGAACAAAACACATTGATACGAAATACAAAATGATAAGAGATCTAGCAAGAAAAGAAATAATTGAATGTGAATATTGTTCTACCGAAGAAATGGTTGCGGATCTTTTGACAAAGCCATTACCTCAATCCAAACATATTTATCTAAGGAACAAATGTAATATTATTTGAACGAGGAGGAGTGTTGAAAGTAATCGTTTTTTAACGTTCAATATAATTTATAAACACTTTATTCTCATTCACTCTATATTTCATTATTAGTAAATATTATGTTTTATTTTTATTTCTAATCATTCTAAAATATTTATTCAATCATTAAAGACCTATTTATATTAAAGCTCATATTTATTTTCTGGTTTGTACCTGCGGTAAATAAGGATTCTTATCGATTTTCAATAGGTTCCGAAATGTGACTAAATTTATTTGACTAAGGAAATATCTTTGAGTGTTTTTCATTAAAATTGAAATAAAAATAAAAACTTAAAACTGTTTCATTTATTCCCTTACAATGTTCAGGTTCTTGTAATAGGGTAGTGTTTTTCATTAAACTCTTATTCGAAAATATAAACCAAATTAAAAATAATCTTTTTTTTTAAATTAATAGCTGTGTTTCTTTAAATATACCTATGTAAATACTTCTGTAAAAATGAAAACCAAAATCTAGCACTAGCAAATACGCATCTTCTATTGAAAATCGCAAATAACTTGCTCGTGCCTTATTCTCCATCTGCAAAAAGTAACAGTTAAAAACTCATTAGGGCGACCCAGTGTCACTCCGACCCTGTATCAATGCATTTGTGTTTTTGAAAACGGCTTTACTTTTTCCTTGTTATGCCAATTCCTCTTCTTCATTTTCTAAGCTTGTGGCAAGGAATAATATAAGCGAACCAAATAATAGTCATATAAATAATATTAATTTGCAATTTGTTCTTTTGGTGCTATCGCAATTGTTGGAGACGATTACATGGTGTTAAACGCAAACTGTCATTTACATGCTTTTAACTTAAGCAAATAGCTAAGCTTACTTGTATTTCAATATTTGTTTGTTTTGCAGTGACAACTTCAGTTGTGTAGCCTTGTTATACAATTAACATTCTTTAAACTTTCAGACTACTAAGTACACTACAGCAACAGCTCTACAATCAGGATGTGTGTGCGTGTGTGTTGCCCTCTAGTGCCTCAAAACTTCATTTCTAAATAGCTTACATATACAATAAAACCTACAAATATCGGCGGTGCGGTGCCTAGTAGCCACTGATTGCAAATGTAATTATTTCCTTTTCATAGTTCTAAAGAGTAAATAGCAAAGGTGCCTATACTCTCTCAAAATATTGTGCAGACAAAATACGGTCAAGGGTCCTAAACTATGATACTTCCTGTTTTGTTTGTATTTATCTTAAATAAATTAATACTTTTACAAATGTCATACATATATTCTAAAAAAATTGGTATGCAAGTAATCACTCCATATTACTGATAGTCAAAGAAATTAAAATACCAAACATGATTATTCATTAAACTCTTTAACCGAGATACCTCAATAATTGAGTTGTTCATCTGATTCGATTTGAAGGTGAAAATAATTTTATTTTGTAAGTCGTTTAGTTTGAATTTTTCAAAGCCACCTAATTCGTTCAAGTTTAATTAAGAAGTACCGCAAACATTTGAACACACTCTTGCCCCATTCAAGACACATGAATATCATTACAAATCAATCAGAAATGTGCATCGCTTTGACAGCCAGCGGTCCATCATTAACGCTACTGGTAGATCTGGTTGGCCAATTATAAAGTTGTCTTCTCAGGCACCCAGTTTAAAATAATGGTAACTTTGCTTCCGTATTTACAGCCAACCGTCACTCTCCCCACTAAGCAATTTTTTTTTTAAACAATGACTTTTTTATTTATGGGAAATTTTACCCCCCCCCCCCCCCCCCCATCCAACAAACAATGTAACCAAACAATCCATTTAAAACTTGACCGATTATGTAACTAAACTTTTTTACGCAAATTTATTTAACTATGTATTACAACAACTTTAACAAAACGCCATCTGTTTACTTAATTATATTTGTCAAAGACCTTATGTTATTATTAATTTTTTTTCTTGAGAAACAACAAATCAAAAGAAAATGCACAAACAACTTTCACACATCACAAAATAGAAACCATGCTAGTGGAACTGGACACAAAAAAAATGTCCAAAGCAATCACAAATTACCATTTGAAACAGCGCCAACTATTAAAATAAGTACCAATGTTGTACTCCACATTGACATGGTCCAATTAGCGATGTTTAAATCGAACATATCGTTGAGAAAGGGCAAACGGATGTTGACCTTGAGTTTGGGAAACTTTCGACAATTTCCCCGAATGCACCAAATACTACACAAATGCACACTCTGGGACAAGTTTTTTCAACATGAAATACTTGTATGTAGTTTTCTTTTTTGTCTTGTTTTTCTTTTTTTTAAATAACTTTAATTAAGATCACTTTTGCACCACTCTCAAATGTTATGGTTGGTAACCGGCACACACGCGCGTATTTCTTCTGCGAATAGACCACCAAGCGAATAAGTCGGGTTGAAGACAGCTACTACATCTTTTGGTTGGGCAGCGCGAATCTTTTATAGACTTTGGCACTGATTTGAGGTGACTTGGTGTTTCCAAGAGATGCACACAGCATAATGCATCTCTTATCGGGAGCTCTGGCAGAGTAAAATCACTTTCTTTTGGTCACGTTAAGAGTTTTTAAAGATTTAGAGAGAGAGCTATAGAGAGCATCGCAGCCTCAAGCTGGTTTCAAACATCTTTGGTGGATGAGATACGCATGGAATTTTCGATGGCGAAATATTCAGTAACGAATTCTTGATGCGGGATTCCTTGTTAAGCTCGCTTACATGCTGAACATGGCAAATTTTTTGATATTATGATGTGTATTATGTTGTGTCTCGTCATGTGTGTGAATTAATTGTGCAATGGAAACGAATTTGAGTGAGTATTTTGGAGTGGGAAAAACACAATTTTTTATTCCACATACGCCACAGTAGCCCTGACAAATAATTTTATGTTACGATTTTAGTATTAAAAGAAATGTTTAAGATTTCAAATATTTAAGAAGGGGTTCTCGAGTATATTATTATGTACTTTTGAAGACGGATGGATTTTTGTACATATTTTATATTTGAAAAGGCTGGATCAATTTGGATTGGTGTAGACAAAATTTGTACTTGCGATTATAGGTAACAGGGTGATTGGTATAAGGTGTTACAAAAAGCAAGAGCATATGTAGGTAGGGTCAAGACAAGAAAAAAATCGTAGAAGGGGGGTCTATTCCCCTCCGTTCAGCCGGGAGGGGCAATTTTCTAAAACATGGCTTAAACTTGAAAAAAAAATTATTAAAAAAATACGGTAACTCCTACAATGCCATGCTTTACCTTTTTGTAAAGCCAAAAACTTGTTCTTTTATTGTAATTTTAAATAAAGTTATTCTAGTGAACCGTTTTCAAAAAAATAAACTTCCAAACTCAAATTTTTGAAAAAAAATTAAAAAATTAAATTTAAAATCCATTTTTTTTTCAAAATTTTACGTAATTAAGTATTGGGCCCTATCATTGTAACCGATCGGAGAATCCTCCGACCGGGGAAATGTTCCGATCGGAGCATTTATTGTGTTCATGGTAACCGAATCGGAAGAGAAATACAAATGCGTACCGACGCGCTTACCATGGCATGCGGAAAGCAAAAAAATAAAGTATGAACCTCCTTTGTAGTCGAATAAAACTGCACAGCGCAGCTGTATTTTTAGGCGATGAAATACATAACATAAGCAGAAAGCCTCAAACAAAGGAAAAAGAATAAAAAAACAAATACACAAGAAATTAAATAGTTTGTATTTTTTTATTACCATCCGACAAAGGTCCGCAAGTAATTTGCTGCCGGAGACAATCGAGAGAAAAACAAATATAACAAGTAAAAAAGCCATGCATCGCATGAATTCGCTGTGCGTCACTGTCATTTTGACATTTTCTACGCATGCTTTATTATTTTTCGGATGTGTGTCCGATTTATCAATCGGAGAGGTACCATGATACAAAATTCGTACAATTCGTCCGTATTAGAGACAATTTTTCTCCGATCGGTTACGATGATAGGGCCCATTATTTTTGCTGTCAAAATTCAATGCTCTCATTAATTCTTAGTCCAGCACTGAAAACTGTATGGGTCTATGACTTTTTGTTGCCAAGCTATTCAAAAATAACCGAACCTACTTTGTAATACCTTATATCAATCACCCTGTATAAGGCAAGTTATGGATTCGTGTAAAAATAGTCGCAAGTACAAAATGTTTGAGATAACAATCACACGTGACATAACGATGAAGGAGAAGTTGAAATAAGTGGGTCCGGAAATTCTATCCGTCTGTCTGTCTGTATGTATATAGACACCTACAGCCCAAACGGGTGGGCCAGGTGGAAATAGAAATTTTGTTTAGCTAACAAAATAACGGTAACTGCCATACTAACCGTTACGTTAAAGCTTATTTTTCTTAAAAACGGCTCTAACGATTTTGATTTAAGAAAATCAGTGAAGCTTTTTAGGTACGACCAATCATATGGCTGAAAAAAAGTTTTAAAAAATGTCTAAAAACGGTACTTTCCATAGGACCATTTTTTTTTTGCTTTCGACTATCTCGAAAACCACTCAACCGATTCTTTCAAAATTCCACACATATATAAGTGTATGAAGCTCAATTTGTACTGCGTACCAATACCTACATATTTAAAAAAAAAATTGTATTATTAAAATCATTTTTTTTTTAATTTAAAAAAATTGTATTTTGAAAACTGCTTATTAAATTTGTTTCTAAAAATAATAAATAAATGTATTTGCTGAATATCTATGAACTGGCGTTTTTGAATTTTTTTGAAAATTTTTTCAAAAAGTTTTTCAATAAAACCTTTTTTCTCAAAAACCGCTCCACAGATTTTTATAAATTTATTCAGCTCAAATTAGTTCAAGTATTTATTTAAGAATTTTGAAAAATTAATTTGTATTAAAATCTCAAGCCCCAAGACCACTGTCACACATTAGAGCAAGTTCGTGCGACACCCAGTCGTGCGTTTTATTTAATATACCTATACTACATTATGCTGCCACTTAGCAATTATCGAACATAAGAGCAAGTTTATTTTTCAATAACGCGCTCAAAATGACAACACTGTCAGAATTTATCTTGTGAAATAATGTGCTTTACATTCTTTCGCAAGCTAAATTTTGTGGAGACTTTCTTCTTAGCCGTTAGCCTGACACCTGGAATTTAGCTTGAAGTGAGTACTGCTCAGCTAAAAACCCAAGCTAAAAGTTATCTTGGATGGAAATTTGTATGGAAGATAAATTTAAGCGCGATCTTAGTACTAGCCTTTAAGGTGGCTTTACATGAAGCTGCAAGCCATGATCTGCAAAAAAAGAGGAGGCAAAATATATAAATCATATTTGTATGATAGAGAGGGAAGGCCAAAATGCAGACGTCTATGGATGCAGATTATAGGAAAATTATGGATGCAGCTTGCAAATTATAGTGAAGACGAACATGTTCATCTTCATCGTTTGCGCTATGATTGTTGTTGCTTTTTCGTCTGCACTATAATTTGTTGCAACTCCATGTAAATCCACTTTTAAACGCAAACTGTATCATATAAATGTAACGTAATATAAGGTTCCTTACCGTGTCAAAGACATCCCTGTTAAATGGTTTACTTAAGTCTACCGCAATAGCGCTACCATCGCTAAAGAGATTATTGACAAAAATATGACAGAAATTTTGTTTATCTGAAAAAAATTGACATATTTATTTGTTTGCGTTTGGTCAACACGTCAACAGAATGAAAAATTAACGTGGATGTAGGTCGTCGGTTAGTCGGTTCAATAAATTGATTAAAATTCAATATCTGAATATTTATCTGTGATAAAATGATATATGACAAAAAAATGGGACTTCCGTTCCTGTCCACACTCCTGATAATATGCACAATAGCAATACTACTCGTCGCACAATCAATTGCAACAATTTCGCCAGGAGGAGGCAAGACAAAGGCCCCAAAAACATTCAAAGTCAAGCAAGGACCACAAGAGGATAGTGTTTTCGACCGAAATTTAATCGATGAAGAACCAGCAGCTAGAGATATACTCATCGAGAACGGCGGTTACCATAAGGAGACTTCGACAAGAAGATTCAATGGAACTGTTTTGGGATATGTTACGGCGGTTAGTTGGAATGGAAACCAAAATAAAAGAATGGTTTTCATGAATTAAAGTCGATTTAATTTTCAAATCTTCTTCTAGTGGAACTCTCATGGCTATGATGTGGCAAAGATTTTCGCAAAGAAATTCGATATCATATCGCCTGTTTGGTTTCAAATTCTGAAATCAAGCAGTGGGTATGAGTTTGCAGGGAAACACGACATTGATGCCGGCTGGATAAGGGATGTGCGCAAAGCTGGACGCTCCGGGAAGAAAAACTTGAAAAGTATGAAATTGAGTTATACAATAAAGTTATATAATTATTTGTTTTTATTTCTTATAGTGTATCCAAGAGTGATCTTCGATAAATTCACAGAGAAAGACTACTCCAAGCTGCTGTCCAGTTCGACTGAAAGGCGCATAGTATACGAATTGATTGTAAACACTTGCATAACACATCAATTTGATGGAATTGTTTTAGAAATCTGGTCACAACTGGCTGCTCGAGTGGATGACCAATATCTGTACAATCTTGTCATTGAACTATGTAAGTTCCACTCTTGCTTAAAATCCATGATGCCAGTTTAGGTAAACGTAAAATGTATTTCCTCGTTGTAGCAAAAGAATTCCACCAAGTGGGTTTGAAGTTGATCTTGGTTATTCCACCGATGCGTGAAGAAATGCACAATTTGTTTAGTGAGAAGCACTTTGAACACTTGTATCCATATGTGACGGCATTTTCATTGATGACCTATGACTTCTCCAATGTCCAACGACCAGGTAAGACCAACCATTTGTCTGATTCAACGACTTGCTCATCTTGATATGTATTTTTTAAGGTGCTAATGCTCCCTTACATTGGATAAAAACTTCGATTGAAAATATTGTTCCCTCAACTGCGGAGCATTTCCAAATCAAGCGAAAGAAAATCCTAATGGGTTTAAATATGTATGGCAATGATTATACACCTGATGGCGGTGGTCCTATCATTGCTGGACAATTTCTTGACTTGGTTAAGAATGTAAAGAAGCGTCTAACCTACGACGAGCATGACGTAGAGAACTTCTTTGAAATCAAGTGAGTTTATTTGCAATTGCATAGTTATTAATTCAAAAGGAGTTAATTCTTTTTTTAATTTTTTCTAGAATCACTGATGGCCGTCACATAGTTTTCTATCCAACCTTGTTCTCAATCAATGAACGCATAAAACTAGCACAAGAAATGGGAGTTGGAATATCGATTTGGGAATTAGGACAAGGATTGGACTATTTCTATGATTTGTTTTAAAATCAACGCACAAAAAAAAGAGCTTTTATTTTATTTTAAAACACAAAAACTAATGTTCAAAAGCAATTCCAGTAAAAATAATTTAGAGACTTAAAAAGAATCAAGGGCGAAGAATAAAAGGATTTATTAATTTAAAAGTGTCGAAATTTCTCAACCAAACGGGCAATCATCAAAAAGTGGAGAATGTAAGAGGCTGTATGTGAGTGGTCCTGAATAACTATTCGTTGAATGTATCAAGATAAAAGCATAGAAAGGCTTGTAAAGGCTGCTCAGTATAGTGGTCCTCTTGGTAACTATATTTTTCATTCATTTTTTTTCAACATTCAAGTTAAAAATTGTAAAACGAATTGAAAATATTCTCAACAACATTTTAATCAATTTCATCAAATTTGAAGATGGTACCTACATTTTGAGGTGGGTGTGTGTGTGAAGCATGAAAACGTCTTTTCTGATAGCTTCCTTATATTAAATCTAATCGAATCTGAAGACAACAGCGTCGCCTAGTAACTACTGATTGCAACAATATTAACTACTTTACACTCATAGTACTTACTACAGTTTATGTAACAAAGATGGCATCCTTTATTACGTTTGAAAATTTGTAAAGCAATTTTTACATCCGTAGTGCGTTCGTTTGATCGATTTAATTAACTATTGTCAACAATATTCAACTTTGGTCGTTCTTAAAATCCAAAATTTCGACAATGTGTTACATTTGCATCGTTCTTTTATGCACCATAAAGTTACATTTAGTAACGGTAACAATATCCAACTCATCCCCACGACATGAATTGAGAATGTTGATCCATCAAAAGTGACAGATTGCAGAAGTTTACAAAGGGTGTGTTTCTTTATTCATTCCCATTGACATACTATACATGTATGTATAGTATGTCAATGTTCATTCCGTATATTCGGAATATATGGAACGCCCTTTTTGCGTTTCTTTATTCAATGGAATATTCCGGATAAACTATTTCCTTGTTTCTTTATTCAATCTGGAATATTTGGAACGCATTCTTTTCATTCCAAGTGAAGAGGTGGATTTAATGGAATATTCTCTAGTTTGACTGATGCAGTTCACTGTCAGCTATTGTTTATTCTTTTTCCGGAAAAAATAAAGAAACACACTCAAAGTGAACTTGACTTTTTAGCTTGCGAGATATTTTGCATTGTTAATTGTATTTGTTTTTTTTTTTGAGAACAAGTGATTACAAAATTTATCATGACAGATCAACAGATGTCGTTCTTAAAAGCTGAACTATAATAGTCGGAAACAAACGAAGCTAGGGTCAAAACATGTATTTTCCTCTGAAAAATAAGATTACCTACTGTGAAGCATACAAAAAATTCATATATTCTCTCTGCTGTGAAGTCCCACATAAAGTCAGCATACCTCGCTCACTCTCACACTCACTCTCATACCAAATCACAGTCGGATGCAAATTTACGTCCGTAAATTAAACTCATCGAAACTTGACGAAACGGAGCAATCCACTATTTCCGACGTGTGATACGAATTGCTTGTTCTTGCAAATTTGCGGACTGGCCCGTCCACGCCGTTCCGACTTAAATAGTTCAACCTTAAATGAAATCGATTAATCTCTAAAATGGCACTTTAATACATATTTTTGACATAACAACTATCTGGAGAAAAAGAACACACCACCGCATCAGTCTACAGACACAAGAAAAAACCAAAGCGGATCAAAAATATTAAGAAGTGCTGAATCGTGTGAATGAAAACCCACATTTGGAACAAAGCTAGCCTTAGGTTTGTTCCACAGAGCCATGGACCTAATAAGGACTTATTAGGTCCATGCCAAAGAGGATATATAATATATATAAAGATTAAAGAGTCCCATCTTGTGCCTTGTTTTGATTTTGCCTACAAGCTACAGCTGTCATATTGTTCTTTTTGTTAAACATGTGTGTGTGCTACAGCTGTCATATTGTTCTTTTTGTTAAACATGTGTGCGTTACGAATCACACACCTCATCCATTGTATATATAAACTATAGTACTATCACCTTAGTTGCGCCATCTATCGACGAAAAACTAAGCTCGAGAATAATATGGGAAGCAACAACAACAATTAAAATGGTGGAAATTGTTGTTGTTGCTTCCCATGTTATTCTCGAACTTAGTTTTTCGTCGATAGATGGCGCACCTCAAGTGGGAATACTATAGTTTTTATATACAATGCCTCATCGTTTCTTATTGTTGTTTCACACGGACAATGAATACAATAGAAAAAAAAACCACGAAAATTTTAGCAGAGGAGGATGGAACGTAGGAAAGATTGGACTCTATATATATATCCTCTTTGGTCCATGCACAGAACGTCTCTGACACTGCAGAAGCACAATGGAGTCGGAGTAGAAGTAGATGACCAGCATACCTCAGCATAAACTCAGCATACCTTAAAGCTTGTTTGAAGTAAGGACAAAAGTGGTGAATGTCAGATATTTGCATGCATTTTTGCTTGCATTTATTATAAACTATAGTACTCTATGAATAGGAAGTAATTACTTTTGCAATCAGTGGGTACAAGACGCCGCGCCGCTGCTATCTTCAGATTGCATTGTAAAATGGTGGATTTACATTGCCATGCAAAATCTTGATTTGCAAATTTTAAGAAAAGTCAAGTCTTGATTCCTCCTTTCTTACTATAATCTTAATTTATCAAGATATTCAGCATTTTTGGATCTCCCCTCTCTAATATGTTGTACTCTTCTCTTTTTGCAGAAATCAAGATGCAGAACAATGTAGATCCACCATGATCAGCACGTATGAAACTGTATAATCTAGATTGAACTACTCTGTAGCAAAAAATGACACTACATAACTAGCGCAGTGCAATTCCAAATAGTGTGGGCTTGCCTTTATGTAGCTACATCGGAACACTCACTTTTTTCAGTGAGCACTGAGCACTGGCGCAAGGCAGAAGGCACATTAAACAAACCTATATTATCACAAAAATAAACAGCCACAGCACACAGTAGGCGGCAAATTCTTGTTTAATTTCGGTTCGGTAGTAAATTGTGTTTCGGTTTCGGTCTAAATTGGAATTAAACCACTTTAACAAAATAAACAATAAGAAATTTAAACAAAATAAACAATATTGTGCCCGAAATAAAGAACTTAAGGTGACTGTACTAGAGAAGAGCAAAAAAGCACGACCTGTGAAGTGTGAAGTATGAACTGTGAATAAAAAAACAATTACTGTTCACGAATCACGACCTGTTAACGAGTTGCAAAAAAATTATAATAAACACAAATAAATTCCTATATTCTTGTTTCTGTTTGTAAGGTTTATGGTAAGCTTGACTGATTTTTTGTTTGTGTTGATTTGTATAATATATATTTTCATTTGTTTTATAGGCAACAACTATAAAAATGATTAAGCGAAGGAAAAAAAATAGTTTTTTGTGGAATTTTTTTAATGAAATCGATGAAAAATTTGCAAAGTGCAAGAGTTGCAAAGCTAAGCTTTCCTACAGAACTAGTACTTCAAATTTGAAAAAGCATATGGAAATCAAACATCCAACAGTGTCTCTAGAATTAGCCATTGGAGCTGCAAAAGAAAAGAAAAGACGTGACTCGAGCTCTGATGCCGAAGAAAAAGTTGGGGTAAGTTTTCTTACAATAATAATTTTTACAATATCGTAAAATATCCAAATTTAACAAAGTAAGACTTGGATAAGAAGTGTAAGCTAGGCATACAAATTCTCGTTGTTAAATTAAGATGTGTATTATCCACTTCCTTTTACTGCCTGAGGCATCAAATTGTCGCAGTGCAAACATTCTTTCTTACAAAATGTTCATCCATCCGAATCAGGCATGGAAAACAGGATAGTTTTAATTCCAACATGATTCTAGGAAAGATAGAAGACCAACCAACAAGAATGACAAAATCATTGTCCTGTGCACGGACCAAGAAGATACAGACCGCCAACTCACCAAATGGTCTCTCTTTTTGCCTACAAGCTAAAAATCAGCTGATATGCCATTTATTTTGAGAGTGTGACGCTCTCTCTTGCTTTTAAAACCCATTTAGCAAACACACCTACAAAATAAATGGCATACGCAGGTATAGTTGCCATCAGGGATGCCAATGCTGAAACCAAAAAATGAAGCAGATTGCCGAAAAAAACGAAGTAGATTTGAAAAAAGTGTAGTAGATTATGAAAAATACAAAATATTTTAAAAAACAAACAAATTTATATATATTTCGTATTCAAAACAATAACAGCCTTTTATTTTACAACTTCATAGGTACCATATGTAGTTTAGTTAGTTTTAAAATAAATAGGAACTTTAGGTACATTAAAATAAACACAAAAGTAAAACCGAACTTTTTGTTTCATTGTTTTTTAATAAACAAAATATACCTAGTAATGCTATAATACTTTGGAAATTGTGATCAATCAGTTTTTAAGACGTAACCATCCGAAACAAATTTAAATCTATAAAAATATGATATTAATTGTTTCGGAGGCTCGAAATCCTCCAGCCCAGCCACAAACTCTCTTATAAGTAATAGGGAAGAAGCGGTTCTTATATCAGGATAAGTTCTTTTTTACTTGCTCTATAGGGCAAGTATTGGTTTCGTGCAGAAACAAAATCGAGGTTTTAATCAAACATGGTTTTCGCCATACCGTCCGTCGGTCTGTCTGTGCGGATGTGCACTTTTTCACGTCATGCTACAGCCTAAACGGCTTGACGGATTTCCTTCAAACTTGGTATATAGCAGTTCGAAGAAAAATCATTGTCGAGGATTTTTTTTATTTTGTTTTAGCCCGGCTCAAACTGGTACCTTTCAAGTAACGGTTTTTTTCATTTTTGATTTGCTCGAAAACGGCTCTAACGATTTTGATTAAACGTTGAATTTAACTTACCTAAGATATTTCTAACAAAATTGCGTTTTTTGTTTTTGGCGTTTGTCTTTATAGTGTTCTATAGGATGGTTTTATACATTTTTCAGTGAAGCCTTTCCAAATGGTGGCTCCCATACAACGAGCCGTTCAGTTTTAGCCAACTTTTTTTGGTTTTTTATAATTTGCTCCAAAATGGCTCTAACGATTTTGATTAAATTTGTTGTGTTCTTTTAGTGTTCTTAAGAGAACTGCGTTTTAGTTTTTGGCGAAAAATGCTAATAACGGAGATCTGGTCTTAACGTCTTTTTTTTAATTGGCCAGAAGTTTTCAACGGTTGTATCGAATTCAATCAAACTTTGTTTGGTAACGTTTCGTACAACTCTCTATCAGATGGCATTGCATTTTTTTCGGTTCCTTTTTTTTTAAATAGTGGCTCCCATACAAAGAGCCACTAGGTTTTGGCCGATTTTTTTTTAGTTTTTTCTAATTTTTTCAAAAAAGGCTCTACCGATTTTTATTAAACTTTATATTGAGTATACATACAATGTTTTGAAGAAAACTGCATTTTAGTTTTTGGCTTCAAATGATAAAAACGGAAATTTGCTTTTTACAATTTAATTAATTTGGCCATTAGCGGATACATATTTATATAATTTATAGCAACCAAAAGATGACATCTCAAATTGAAATATTCAAAGGTTTCTTTAAGTAAGTCAGGTATATCGGGTTTTCCAGTTTTAACCAAGACTTTGTTATTTTTCCCAAATTTTTCAAACATGCGTTTTTCATATTGCTCGAAGACTTTGCTTTTATCGTACTATTGCACCAACAGAGCCAGTACGTGCGACCCAGTCGTGCATTTTATTTTGTTTTACGTTGCTAAAATCTGAAAACCGTCTTTCGGCTGCTGCATTGCTATGTGGTAGACTAGCTAGTGTAAGCATATAGTCAGGCAACACCAATGTATCTATCTGCTCTTTTTCTACACGATAGTAAGGTGTTTGGAAAATAAATTGTAGTAACTAGGAGGTTTTTGCGATGAGTGCATTCAGATTAAGCAAATGGCTTTTTCGATTTGCAAAAATGAATCAATTCAACACATATTATATGAAATTATGATCGTTATATAAAAATGAGAAAAACGAAGTAGATTAGAGTTGCTACGTAGTAGACGCATATAAAAAATAAATGAAGCAGATCTACTACATATGTAGTAGATTGGCATCCTTGGTTGCCATGCACAGAGAGAGATGTACACGTATTCACAGACAGGAAAAAATATTTCGAGGGTGTTTCAGGCAAGGAGAGTACGAGTTGGCGGTCTGTGTATGGTCTGTGGTCCTGTGTGTGTCCACAAAAAAGGGTTTTATTTTTATATAGGAAACTACTTGTTGACTCACGCCTCCCGCGCAGAGAAAAAGAGGGAAATATTTTGGCGAGCCGAGGTAACATCACCTGCTTAATTGATATCGGTTGTCAAGCATTTTTTTGTGGGCTCAAGCGTTACATACTTTTTTTTATTTTATAATCGGCAGGCCAAACGTGATCTTTGAGAACCAAAAAGCCAAGGTTTTCTTGAAAACTCTTGGGGTTGGTATTCAAGGAAGCATGGGTTGACTCTGGGCAAAAATCAAAGAACAAAGCTTATATATGATATCCCTCTGCTTTATTATTTGAATTTTACCCAGGGACGGACTTGGGGGTTTCGGTTCTTAAAATGAAAAATCAAATATGGTGCGTGCTTACAAGAAAAACTTGACAACAGTCGACTTCAACCCGAGGTTAAAAAAAAAAAAGAACTTTCTTGGACCGAGTTGCGGTTTAAAAAAAAAAACGATTTTTGGTGACGAGACGACCCTAGGGCCCAGTGTCACTTCAGGACTCAACTAACAAAGCCAGTACTTCCTATATGCTCACCGGGTTTTATTGATAAGTTTGTTTTTGTTGTACTGGTAATGGCGCAACATAATTTATTGTTATTGTTGAAATGAAGGTGAACTCTGGGTTTTTAAATTCGATTTCGCCTTGAAGATTTGGTGTCAAATTTACCATGGCTCATGTACCTTCTTTTTGAATTAAGACTTCTTCGGAGTCATTCGGTTTGAATGTGGTTTTAATGACCACTCTCTTTGACAGGAATTTGGTTCCAGACTTCATTCATAATGTTCTTGGCAATAATGAATGTGTACATTCCAAAGATGGCCATAACGATGCCACAAGTACAAATCTGCCATCGCCGGTGCCGTGCCTATTTTTTTTTTTTAATTTAGCCGCAAACAGCACATTTAAGGCTCGCGCAAACCAAAGCGGCTGCGGTGGCGGTGGCGACCTAGCAGGTCGCGCGATAAAGAGGCGGGCAAAAATCTGCTCAAACCAACGCGATATTTTCAGTCGCGGCCAAGCCGTGAAAAATATCATTGTTAGTTGAATTGAAATAATAATATTTAATTTAAAATTAATATCTAATTATTCCACCAAAAATTGATGAAGCCCTACTACTTTTAGACGAGACAAAAAAGTAAAAAAAAAAAATTCATAAGTGTATCTTGCATATTTCTCATTATATATTTCAAAACATTTTTAGTTTTTAAATATTAAAAATGGCTTGCAATACTTTCAAACAATAAATAAAAGATAATGGTGCATGCAGCGTTCTACATAGATCGCGTATTCACAACACACATATCGCTTAGGCGTCAGTTATAGCGACCAGTAAAACGCATCAGTAAACATTTTCTTTTGTAGTATTTAATATGTTTGAATGCGTTTTGAAACAAAAAGTGTATACCAATCGGTGGCGAATAACATAAATTAATTTATTTAAAAAAAATATATTGATTCGGTAATGTATTTTTTACGGAAAACCAATAATTTGATTTTACTGGCAAAAACTCATTTTACGTATCAGCTGATTGTCTTGTCACTCAAAATGAAACAATAATTCATTCTAGTTTCTTACTGTTTCGTTCATCCCGAATAAATACGTTCATCCGGAAATAAATTACTGGTACATTTGCGACCAGAAAGAAGAAGAAAAAGACAGGATGCGTTGCTATTTCCATTTTTTTACCGACATAATTTTACTGATCGCTATAAACGACCGTCAGTAAAAAAGCTCCAAATTCATTTGTTTTCGATTTTTACTGACGCCTTAGGCGTCAGTTATAGCGACCAGTAAAAAGCATCAGTAAAAATCGAAAACAAATGAATTTGGAGCTTTTTTACTGACGGTCGTTTATAGCGATCAGTAAAATTATGTCGGTAAAAAAATGGAAATAGCAACGCATCCTGTCTTTTTCTTCTTCTTTCTGGTCGCAAATGTACCAGTAATTTATTTCCGGATGAACGTATTTATTCGGGATGAACGAAACAGTAAGAAACTAGAATGAATTTTTGTTTCATTTTGAGTGACAAGACAATCAGCTGATACGTAAAATGAATTTTTGCCAGTAAAATCTAATTATTGGTTTTCCGTAAAAAATACATAACCGAATCAATATATTTTTTTTAAATAAATTAATTTGTGTTATTCGCCACCGATTGGTATACACTTTTTGTTTCAAAACGCATTCAAACATATTAAATACTACAAAAGAAAATGTTTACTGATGCGTTTTACTGGTCGCTATAACTGACGCCTTAGATGTGTGCCATTTGTATAGTTTACATGTACATCATCTGTTTGGTGATCGCCACCGCAGCCGCTTTGGTTTGCGCGAGCCTTTAAGAGTTTTAAGATAAAATGTCAGTTCGTTTTTGATCATGGTGACAAAATTAGAAACATTGATACAAATCTGATACCTAAGTAATATGTTGTGTAGAGTGGTGTTATCAATTTCATTTTTAAAATTTAAAAACCAAATTTAAAAAAAAACAGGAATTTAAAGAAATCAAGAAAAGGGAGTAGTCTTTCGTGGGCTCTTTTAAAGCCAAGACTAGATAAATGTAACACCTGCATACAAAAATGTTCCTACAAAACTTCAATTGCAAATTTAAGAAAACACAGCGATTAAGATTTACTCCTTTTATCAACAATCTGACATTACCTCTGTTCGCGTACATTTTGTGCCAAAAAATGAAAAATGTCAAAATTTCTCAAATGAGAGAAAAATTTTTCTCACTTACCGAAAAGTACACGAACGCTTTTTGTGTAAAAACTTGAAAAACGTCAAATTCGAATCTTTTGATTGGTTAGCTCTTCGCGGTAAGGGTCATCTGCAACAACAAATGTTTACGTCATTCGATTTTGACAGAGTTCAAGTTTTTACCAGATGAAATTTCAGTGGGCAAAAACTTGCAAATAAATGAACGAAAGAATAAAACAGCTGTTATTTTCTTTCGTTCATCTTTCGTTCATCTCTCAGTACGCGAACGCTTTTTGTGTTAATGTAAACGTATGAAATCGAATGCAAACTGTTTCATTTGGGTACGCGAACAGAGGTATTATTAAAGACTATTTTCATATTTTATGAAATACAAATTAGATTATATTCTTTAGCTTTGAAATTTTAAAATTATAACTAGGAACATAGTAAAATGAAGTAAAGTAAAGTACAAATTTTAAACACCAATTTTAGTAAACAAAATTGCTTTGGACTGGCTATGCCGTCTGCAGGTGCTGGATCTGTATACTATTAGGGCGACGCGGCGCCAGTATGTATTTTTTGTTTGTTAATATTTATACATATTAAACCTGTTCACAATCAGCTTTGACGGGTTAGGTAGAAAATATTAGGTTTCATACATTCTTTTTGCTTCAACTTAAATTGAATTTTTGTGTTCGTAATTTTTTAATATTACTCTCTGCCCAACATAAATCGGCAGTACAAGGTAGATAGGGATGTTTGTCTCTCATTCGCACTCTTTTGTTTTCCGAAAAGGCTTTTCATACAAAAGCTCTTACAGCATAAGCATATATTTCAAATAAGCAAAGATCTGGAAAAATTGTATGTAGGGTTACCATTCTTTTTTTTACATTAAAATTTTTATATAGGTACTTTTTATTATTTATAAAAAAAAATGTATCCTTTTCTACACCATTCTGGTGGTGTACTTCTGTAAGCTTAACAGCTTGTTTTTTTTTTAATTTGAATTTTTTTTGTCGGGACAACCATTTCTTTTTTTTGGCACTTAGTCTTTCGATAAATAAACTTTTTCCTTAAAGGAAATAAAGGGTGTTTTTTTAGACGTGTGGTTTTCAATCTGGCAATACTTTTTTCGGAGTTGGTCTTTGTGACAACTCTCACTTGATTTAGTTGAGTTTGGTTTGCCATTCCATAATGAATACGAATAGACTCACTCCTGAACAACGTTTGCAAATCGTGCAAATTTATTACTAAAATGATGGTTCGATTCGCGCGGCTCATCGCGCGCTTCGTTCAATTTTCGGTAGACATAATCGCCCAGGAATCTGTTCGAGCCAGCCGCGGCGGCCACTTGCTCGAAATCATTTTTAAAACACAATGACACACCCTTATCTTTATAATAAAGCTAAATTCTTGGCCATAACATTAACGATTAAAAAACACCCTTTATTTGGTTTAAAATATATTGCATGAAATTTAATTCAAAGAGTAAAATATAAAACTATTTATACCTACTGTTCGTAGTGTTTATTTTAATAAAAATACATTATTACCCATTAAAAAAACAGCACTTACGCTACGCTGAACTATGAATGCACAAGTCAGACTGAAAAGTGCACGTCTTCACAGTAATTTGTTGTTAAGAAACTGTTAATCGTTATCAGATCACTTAAATGTAGTTTATTGTGTGTTTTAGTATCACAACAAGAGAATTTCATAAGGTTTTTACAGAAAACTACATTTGGAGATCTTGTGGGGATTTTGGCAAACAAAATTGTTTCGTTGGAGATTTTGTTCATGTGTATTATGTCTGGGGGATAATATGTAGCTAGTTGGGTTTTAACTTTTTGCGGATTTTGTCCGATGTGGATTTTGTTTACGGGGACACAAAACAGTTCTTGTGTAGGTTGTATCTCTCCAACCACCAACCATCCACCTCACCTACAACCACGCACCATTTTTTAATTTTTTTTTCTCACCACCACATATACAACCACCAACATTTTTGACAATTTTTGACAATTGTTTCCTCCCCCACACAATAAATCCCCCTTCATTACCACCACCAAATACCCACACCAACTACAACCACCTGCTACTCACCCACAATTTTTGACAATTTTGTTCTCCCCCCCCCCCCCACACACACCAAATCACCCCCCTCCCAACCGCCTTCACCAACCACCACCGCCAACCACCCACCGCAACTATTTTTGACAACTACCCCACCACACTAACTCCCCCCAAATCCAACCATCCTTTCCACTTACAACCACCAGCCACTCACTCACCATTTGGTACACTTTTGGCCTCCCCCCAACACCAAATCACCCCCCCCCCCAAACCATCACTGCCAACTACCCATCCCACCTACAGCCACCAACAAACCACCCACCATTGTTGACAATTTTCCTCTGCCGGAAATATTTTTTTCTTCAACCATTTCCATAAACCATTCCCCAAATTATTGTCTACGAATAAAAAAAACACCCTGTATGCAACTTCATTCAATTAAAGGTCTCTAAGTACATACATATATGTATATCGAAATAACGAAAAAAAATTAATTGATTTCTTGTACCCTGACCTCCTTATCTCAATCAAAACGCATTTTTTATATCCTAACAGTAATTAAAAAAAGGCTCTGATTCCTTTACCTTGACAAAAACGAGTGCGTTACCAGACACGAAACCGACTCAAATGGAGTACGGTGCACTAACAAATTACTGAAAAAAGATCCACAAGAAATTCAGTGACCTGATGTAGACATCGAATGGTTTAATACATCATTTTCAGATCACAAAATTTTTATAATCTATTTAACAATTTTAAAAAACTGAAAAATGTCTCGCAATGAATTTATTACCACTTTCCGAAAAAAACATTTGTATAATGAGCAACTACCTGCGCCCCAATCGTGCCCCTTTTAAACAAAATGCCACTCACTCACATTATTTTAATATGGTATTATGCAGAGGTGGTGTTAGTTCCACTCCCATACCTACCAAGTACCAAGCGAAACAAAAAATAGTCATACATACATACATAGATACAATGCAAACATACCTACATAAATTCTATTTTCAACTTATCGTCAATATAGCGCAGATGCGAAAATACCAAAGCCAAAAGTCCATAATTAAAATGATTAAATGACCCACTTTGGTTTTTATTATTGTGCCCTGTGAATCTATGACTCAAATTGTGGTACATTTTAAGGAAATAAAGATTATAATTCGTTTGAAACTTGTATATATACGAATTAAACGTTGGTGCAAGTGTGAGTCATAAGTCCACCATAATGGAAAAACAAAACTGTGTTGCTCCCTCTGCTTCCATGGGAAAAAAGAAAAACATTTGCTAACGCTCTCGCTCTCTCATGATTCGTGGATTGAGGGTAATTTGATGTAAAATTTTATAAACATCACCTCACCTGTGCTGTTGCCATGTGTGTGTAGATATCTAAACGGCTTCTGTTCTGCCTCTCTGTCTCAGTTACACTTGCAGTGTACACACAGACCAATAAATTGTGGGATTATGGCATCTGGCATTTAGTTAACTTAAGGCGTCACTGCTGAGTGGTCTGGGGAAATTAGTTGCGTCAAGCGTTTGAATTGTGAATTTAGTTTTGTTTTGTCTTCTTTTCTTTTGGTGCTTCATTCTATGAGAAATAACAGTGTAAAAATAATTATTTTGATACTAAAAATATCCAAGAATCGAGAGCGAGAAACTATTTTGCTGTTATTTCCTCGGAACATACAGTACATTTGCATGCATTTATACCTATTTTGAAGTGAAATCACAGAGCATAGAAGACTGAAGTAATAAAAAGTGTATTTAATAGACTTTATATACAAAAATGGAAGACATTAATATCAAATCAGAATTTACTTGTGAAAATGAAAATGTAGTGGAAGATGGATATGTCAACTATGACATGGCCGTTGGAAATGTCCAGTATTATGGTGATGGCAGCGGAATGGAAAGTACAAAAAGAAAATTTGATTTTATTGCTCCCAATGACGACATGCATGTGAGTGACAGAGAAGGTAGCATGCAATATCATAATGTCCATGCCGATGTCGATGTGCATGCTGGAAATTTAATGGAAAGTGGAAATAATACACAGCAGCAGCAGCAGCAGAAATTCGATTTCAGTGCCCATGCCGCTGGAAATGCAATTCAAGATGATCGTAGTGGAAATAATGTTAACTTTGAATTTACTGCTGGCTATCGAAGAAATAGCGTCCTAATATATTTAATTGATGAAAAACAGTTATTTACAAAAAAATACACTCACAATTCCTTGGATAGGTACACTTGCTACAATAAATCATGCAGAGCCAGTTTATCATTCGACCTTTGTTCGAATAGAATTTTAAAACTGCACAATACAGTTCACACGCATCCTGATCAATCGGATATTTATAAAAAGATGAAAGTATTAAATGAAATGAAAGATTATTGCTTAACAGATAGTGGATTGCATTTAACTACAAAGCAGATTTTCGATCAGAAGTGTAATGTGATGAAGGATGCAGCACATTTGGTGGAGTATGATAAGATAAAAAGAAATTTGAATCGGTTGAAGAAATGTGCTTTGCAAAAACCCAATACAAATAATAGTAATTACGGAGATGTGTATGGGATGTTTTCGAATGATATGGCAGCGTTGACAAATGATTTTGCTATGAAATGGGTAAGAGCTCTAGATTTTTGAATTAATAATTATAGAATTATTGTTTGCATACTTTAAAGATTTTGCAAATTTTGTATTTTTAAATTTATTTTAATTAAATTTTCGAATGCATTATTTTCAAGTTATTTTAGCCTCGTCAAGTAATTTTTTAGGATTCAAGGTAGGCCTCTAAACACATAAAATGAAAATGGTCTAAAGACTGGTTCAGGTAGATAGTTGCGAAATTTATGCCATCTAGGTTAGGTATTCGATCAATAATCTGTATGGTAAAGATTGACCTGCATACCTTTAGTTTTATATTTAGAACCTGAATTCTAAAATTCCCCCTGGAGTTCACTTTTCCCGGGCTATTTCGACCTGGAAATCAATCGGGCATGTTCAAATTTTTTTCTATTTCTTCTGAATTCGGAGATATCTTTTTTGTTGCTATACTCTGTTACACATAAAACGGCAGTACACGTCTTATGAGGAAGCTTTTCTTGTATCAGTAGCGTGCCATATTTTTGCAGCTCACTAAATTGAAGGAAACCCCCATACAAATTGTTCACCCACCACTGAATTTCCAATGGCATCTGACATGAATCCTACGTCTTATTCAGAGCACATCTAAATGTGCATTGTGCACTGCACTGATTGTCTGTGGCTGCTGCTATTTAAAATTCAACCCCTTTTTAATTGATGTACATTCAGAGTTACCAGTGTTATTTTGGTAACTCGTTCAGCTTTCTTTCCTTGGGTTCCTGCTGATGAGCTTTTGGTTTTAGAGCTTTAACATTTTTTTGGCACAACTCCAAGCGGGGCCGTGGCCTGTGACTTACACTCCCAACCATTCCTGTGTGTGCGTTGTTATTCTGCAGGTATGGAAGGGACCTACAATTTACCGCACGGCTAACAGAGAAGCACTTTCCATGACATTAATACTCTTGGAGGATTTGTCACTTCCTCACAAGAGGCAGTACCCCGTAAAACAACTTTTTTAGGTGGAGTCGTCAGGGATCGAACCCAGGACTTTCGGCGTGGCAGTCCGACACACTAACCACTACGCCACGGGGTACTACTAAACGCATTTACGGAAAACAAAAGAGTGCGAATGAGAGACAAACATCCCTGTCTTCCCTGTACCGCCGATTTATGTGTAACAGAGCATAGTAGGGTTGACGCAGGGAAAAACCTGGCAACTCCGGAGAATTCTTGGTTGGCACTTTAAGCAGCCCACTTCCTTCATAACTTCAAAGTATTTCACACGTCCCAACCGATTTTTATGTTCATTCCTTTTTCCTATTCATTCATTACCGAATTCGTACAACCTCTTGCAACGAGCATCAACAGGGTGTCTTACACAAGGTGCGAAGAAAAGCTAGTATATACCTATGTGTAAAATGGAATTGAGACTAGATACAAATTGTTTGAAAGGGCCGGTCTGTATCCCGCAATTTCGGATTGAAGGAGCAATTTTCTAAAAAAGTATGTATTTAAAAAAGAAGACAACACATTAGGTATTGAAAAACGGTGCCGTGAAATAAGGCCGTACGAAATAAGGCCATATTTCAAAATTTGGCCTTATTTCACTTTGTAATTGTGAAAGAGGGCCAAAATGCCCTTATTGCGCTTTAAGTTTAGTTGGCCTTATTTCACTTTCAGTAACTGAAACAAAGTCTAATGTGCAGGTGGATTTTGCTGATATTTCCAATTAAAATAATCTAAAACGAAATTTCTCCCATTATATAGTTTTGATTACCTGATTACACATTTCTTCATTATTATAGTCCAGTTGGGAAAACAGCCTTCATTTTAAGTGACAGTTAAATGAAACAAGATTTTTAATGAGCAGTATTTTATTTGTTTCAGTTTTAAATTTGGAGAGTTTTTGAAAAGAATAGCTTTAATATGAAAAGAAATAGTTTTATTTTTGTTTTGGAGAGTTTTTGAAAATAATAGCCCGAAATTCTATTCTATTCTATTTCTTTTCATATTAAAGCTATTCTTTTCAAAAACTCTCAAAATTTTAAACTGAAACATTTCATTTTTAATATTATAATTTTCGACAATTTTAGGCTATCACTTTCAACAACTCTCCAAAATTAAAACTGAAACATTTTAAAAGCTCCGGTTTTAATTTTGGATAGCCTAAGCTGGCAGTGTTAATTTTGGATTTGTCAAAAATAATAGATAGTCGCACATCACCCAAATTTTCTAAAAAAAAAAACTGCAGCTTTTAAAATGTTGTACAGCTTTTAAAGTTTTTTCAATATTACATTAAAATATATGCGCAAATATACTGAAAGTTTGTGTAATGAAAAAACGCTCATTTCAGGTCTACCCATTTATTTACGTCCTCATGAAATAAGGCTATATTTGGCCTTGTTTCACAAATAAGTTTGGCTTTATTTAACTTCGTCAAAGTGAAATGAGGCCATATGTTGGAATATGGCCCTCTTTCACAATCACAAAGTGAAATAAGGCCAAATTTTGAAATATGGCCTTATTTCGTACGGCCTTATTTCACGGCACCTTGTTGAAAAACAACCGCTTATTTTTACTCAGAATCAAAAGTCGAGTCGACGTCCGTCCTTATGCATTCTTTCTAGAGGTCGCTATTTTGGAGCTAGATGGCAAAAATTTTGTTGAAAAAAAAAAATTGAAAAAATGGCTGTTCGTGGTAGATGCCGAAACATCTGGTTTATGGCAAGACGCAAAAATTGATTTTGGGCGTGGCAGAAGCCCACTTTTCATAAAAAATTTAAGAAACGTATTTTTGCAAATCAACACGTTACCTACTTGGGACAAACTCAACATTTTGTGCCTATCATACAAAGTAGAAAATGCTTTACCTGGGGCGTGGTTTACGCCTTATTTTCATAAAAAAAATAAAACGATGTATATTAAAAAATTAACAGTACGTAGGTGCTCTGAATCAATTTGGAAAATTCTTTTTTTTTCGAAAGCTAATGCAAAATACATATTTCTAAAAAATTGTGTGCAAATGTTTCTTATACGCCCATTATTAGGGGCGTGATTTTTATAAACTGTATATGAGGTAAAAATTGCTAAAAAACGATACGATTTAGCTGTAATTTCACGCATACTCTTAAAAATGTACTTGGAATCAAATCTCAGTTAATGTTTGATGTTTTTTAACCCAAGATCAGATCGCCCACTTTTTAGGGGCGTTATCTTAAAAAGTGTGATTCTTCATTAATTTCTAAAGCTAAATAATTGTCGGTCAAAGTTTTGAAGAAAGATCATTTAAAACTGTACCTATGCGTAATCCTTGGTCATGTAGCAGGGTGTGGTTGAAAAATTGTTTTAATTATTCGAAATTCAATAATTGATGTGTTGTTTTAAAGAGTGTTTTAATTGGTGCGAATGAGGTATTTTTGAAGCAAATTTCCAAATTTTATTTCAAATTAACTCATTTGCCATAGAAAATCAAATTTCGAAATTATCTCATTTCCACCAAATTTAGACAAAATTACCTTGCAAATTAGGTCAACCAAAATTAAACATCCCTAATTTCAATACCACTGTGAGTGGGTCTAGTGAAAAACGCCATTTTGAAAACAAAATTAAGGCAACCCGAGAAGTAAAAACAAAACAAAATAACAATTTCGAAATACAATACAAGGCAACGTACGGCAGTTTAGTAAGCAAAAGGAAACAAAACAAGAAGACCAAATAGAAAAGAAAGAAGAAAGCATGGTGTCAAACCAAATGAGCAAACCTAGATGAAAACACTTTTTTTAGCAAATTTCCAAATTACCTCATTTCGGCCCTAATGAAAACTTGTTCAAAAATTTTGTGTCACTAAGTAAAAATATCCTATCTTGGCAATTAAAATATATTTTCCCTCGGACTTGATAGATTTATTTTTACTGCACTAGTAGTTTTAGAATTTTATTTCTGGGCGTGGCGGACGCCTACTCTACACAAATAGAAAAAAGCTTGTCAAAAATTAAGGTCAATCAGAACAAATTTTAGAAATGAATTAATTGTCTTCGCCTATTTTTGGGGCGTATTTTAATTAAAAAACTGAATAGCTTAACTTTTATTTTCAAAAAATTTTAAATTCTTTAAATAATGTATAATATGACAAAACCACTCAGGGGTGAATTTTTATGAGAAAAAATTGTAATCAAATAGTTTATCAAGAACGAATTCATGTTGGGATATGGTATCAATTCAACAGTTTGTTTCAAATGCACTGTTGGCTGTTGCACTCGCCAATGCTTACGAGTAGATATCAAAATAGGGTCACAAGATAAGATACAAAAAAGTTTTGCACATACTTCCGAGAAGAGTTTCAAAGAACACTTCTGAACGAATTACGCTGTACTAATTTCAAACTTAAATTTTAAAATACAATTTTGAAGAAGTCTTGATTACTTTCTGCAGAATTTATATACGAACAGCTGAATAGCAGCAACGACGAAAAATGCCTAAGAAATTCCCACATCATGCAGATATAATACAAGGAATCAAGTTGTTCAAATAATCATTACACACTTCTTCTTGTGTCTTGTGTGTAGTACATCTCGTGCTCAATCGCTTAGACAACTTTTGTGTGAGCTATTTTACAATGTCCCTTTAAAAAAAAACATCATTATTTTTGCAGTACACCACTCTTCAATTTACCTCATTTATTTTTAGAATTGAGACATCAAGCTCTTAGTAGAATGCTGCAAAATATTTTCCCAAGAAGACGGAAAAAAAAAGCAGACAATCGAAAAATTGCATCTACGTATGCGCATACTTATATAGCTGTTGCAAAAAGTATTTCTAATTAAAAGTGCTAAATGCACAAACTTGCAAACACCTAGATACTCTGCCCGGCCCCTTCCGTTAGATACATTTATAGAATATTAATGAACCCTAAAGCCTTTTTTTCACTTAACCTCGATCGGAAATGAATATAAAAAAAAAAATATTACGACTGAAAAACCAACTGCAACAAAATTTGTTTAGTTTCGCACAGACTTTTTGCATCTGAAGGTGCATTCATTCAAAAGTATCTTATTCTTTTCTCAAAAAAATAAATATGTCACCAGTTGTTGGCGGTTCGAAAGCATTTTGGACAGATTTTATTAAAACCTACGAATCTTTGCCTGTTCTTTGGAATGTTAAAAGTGAAGTTTATAAAAATCGTCAATTAAAAGACGAAGCATATGAGGAACTTATTTTAAAATTGCAAGAAATCGAACCGAATGCAAATCGTGAAATAGTTCGGAGGAAAATAAATAGTTTGAGATGTAGTTATCGAAGGGAATTAAATAAAATCAAAGAAATGAATAGTGCTGTTGTTCCTGACATGGATGGATACTATCGAACTTCGCTGTGGTATTTTGAATTGATGCGGTTTTTGAGTGAACATGATGGCAGGCCATCGTGTGATGAGATGGTTTTGGAAAGTGAATTGGTAAATCGTTGTGGACTACTACTTTTCTAAAGCCTTTAGATTTTAAATTAAGTTTTTAGTTGGTATCAAATTGTATATACCTTTGGATTGGACTGTATCGCTACCGGCAATATTTCATGTGGTGTTAGCGATGTTTAAACCCTTATTTAGTTCGGGAGTTAAATCTCAGAAGCGGTGAAGAAGGATTCTTCGCCCTGAATTTCGAAGCGATGAAAGAAAAAAGTTCCGGAACAATATTTTTAAAATAACGAGGATGTCTCCACAATCTTTTGAATTGCTCCGGGCACTCATTGAACTTCACCTAGAAAAAAATCTAAAAGAACAACGTCAAACGCGCGCAAATGTTCAAACATTTCAACTTTTGCTTCACGTTCGCTTCATGCTACGTGGTTTGTGTACTTTACTTTTTGATGCCAAAACGTAACGTTAAAGCTCAACGCCTCATTCTGAGCATTATATACACGAATTTCTATGTATGGACTTTTGCGTTCTGTCAAAACGAAGCTCAAAGCGGCATTGTGAAGCAGTCATAAGAGCGCTCGACGCAGACCAACTTTTGACAGTTGTGCTTTTTATAACGGGTGTTTTTTTTAAAAGGTATAGAACTTTAAGTTGGCAACACTATTTTAACTGGCGGCCATTTGACAGCTGTCAAGTGATTTATTTTAAGTTTGGTTTGGCATTTCAACATGAATAGACTGACGTCTGAACAACGTTTTCAAATTGTGCAAATTTATTTTGAAAAACATGGTTATGCTCGTAAAACGATTTTCGATTTTCACAAGAAAATTTTGATCAGTGATGAAGCCCACTTTTGGTTGAATGGATACGTCAATAAACTAAACTGCCGTATTTGGAGTGATGATAATCCTCAAGTGTATGTTGAGACACCGTTAGGTAAATCCACAAAAACTGACTGTTTTGTGTGCTTTATGGGTTGTTGGAATAATTCGTCCGTACTTCTTTAAAAACGATGCTGGCCGGAACGTTACAGTCAATGGTGACTGCTATAGAGCCATGATTAGTGACTTTTTCGTTCATCGATTGAACAACCATGATATGCAGGAGCTGTGGTTTCAGCAAGACGGCGCAATATATCACAGCTCGTGCCAAAATTGATTTGTTGAATTAAACGTTCGGTGAGCTCATAATTTCCCGTTTTGGTCCTGTAAATTGGTCTGCAAGATCGTGCGATTTAACGCCGCTTGACTTTTTTTGGGAAGATATGTGGACTGTGGAGTCGCTAGTCTATGCCGATAAGCCCGAAACGATTGACCACTTGGAGGACAACATTCGCAGCGTTATTGCCGATATACGGCCACAAATTTTGGAAAAATTCATCGAAAATTGGACTCCAGATTAGACTACGTCCGAGCCAACCGTGGCGATCATATGCCAGAAATCATCATTTAAATTATAATGCCAGAAGATTATCTTTCGAATAAAGTAAATTTCACATCAATTTAAAGAAAATCATCTGTTTTATTCTATTTCAAAATTCTATACCTTCTAAAAAAACACCCTTTACTTAAGAAGTGTCTATTCGCATGCACTAGTAATATATACGCTTGCCTACCTTAACTCTAAGCCTTAAGTCTGAACTATAATTGGATTTGACGTCGCCAAAAATGCCGCAAAATGCTTAGGTTTCCTAAATCGATGTAAAAAATTATTTTTCCCCTTCTGATCTGGCTACAATCTACAAGGCATACATTCGCCCGAAGCTCGAGTATAATTCTCATATCTGGGCAGGTGCTCCTGTCACTCACTTGCGTCTCCTGGATAGGATCCAAAAAAGAGCCTTAAAACTGATAGGAGAAAGAACCATTACCGAAACATTTGTTTCACTTGAACATCGCCGTAATGTTTCTTGTCTATCCTTGTTTTATCGCTACTTCCACAAACATTGCTCCAGCGAAATAGCCAGATGCATTCCTCCCCTTAAACAATTTCCCCGTAACACTCGCATCGCTAGGAATGCCCATCAATTTACCCTCGAGCCTAACTTCGGACGTACTGTTAAGTATAGAGACTCTTTTTTTAGCCGCACAACAAGAATGTGGAATGCTTTACCCGGCTCGATTTTTCCCTCCCATTGTGATATACAGACGTTCAAAACCAATGTGCATCGATATCTCCTTTTATCTCCTATCCTACTTTCCTAACCGCTCGCACTGTGTTAATTCATGTTAAGGGCATTAATAACCCCTTGAGTGCGCGTAAATTATAAAAAAAAAAAAAAAACTATACAGGGTTATCGGTAGAGTGAGTAGGTTGGATTGAAAAAAAATACGTATTGGAAGGGGGGGGGGTCCTCCTTCGTTTAGACGGGAGGGGTAATTTTCTAAAAACATGACTTAAATTGGAAAAAAATAACGGTAACTCCTACAATGCCATGCCATATCTTTTTGTAAAGCTAGAAATTTCTTCTTTTATTGTGTTTTTAAATAAAATTATTTTAGTGAACCGTTTTTAAAGAAAGTGGACGGAAGTATCTGTCAAGAGAAACATCTTTTACCAAAGCGCAGCTGAAATCTTTTTGCAAAACATGTCCAAAATATAACGAAACACAGAATTTCTTGAATTCGTTCAAGTGCGGACAGCTCGAACGCATTATTTGCCCTTCGTTATAGGAAATGGTCCCAAACAGGGAAAACGTAGTTATACACTTGCAGAAAACTTTGTGCAGTTCCTGAGGATGGAGACTAATTTGATATTAATTCTGAAGCCTTACTCCAAAAAGGATCTAAATAAAAAAAAACTTTAACAACCTGAAACATTAGCTTTTGCATACAAATACGAACTAAGGGGTGCTAAAAATATCTCTTCCGAACTCACTGGTTTTAGAGGCCGGTTCTGTTTGCAATTTAATTTAATTTCGAATTAAAAAAACATTAGCTAGCCACTTAAATAGCCTTCCGAGTAATCTATCAAATTATAATAATAATTTTTAACACTTGAATACCTATAAACTAAAAAAAGTATATTTAATAGTTTTTTTAAAAGCTCATACGTTTTTTTTTTTTTTTTTTTTTCATTTAATTTAATTTCAGGATGTAAAACTTGAAAAAAGAGTTCCATCACCAACTTCATCAGACACTGAGTCAGTTCTCACCGATTCAAATTTATCTAACGCCAATGCAGATCCAGCTCCAGCTCCAAGCCAACCTATTACTACTGTTCACCAACAATCGTTGAAAAAAATTAGGCTTACCCAAGAAGTCCCATACACTGAAGGCTATCTAGATGAAAGTACTTATGAATCAGCGAATCCCTCGCACAAAGAATCTCCTCCACGCAGCACCATGAATCCAAGACCAAATCCACCAATCCGACCCAATCCACGACCAAATTCCATTGTCTATAATGAACCAGATACTCACATCTGTTCATCATGTCCATGCATCGCAGCACAGGAGAGTGAATATGATAAAATTGGCAAAGCTTGGGCATCCGAATTGAAAAAGATGACTTCTGAACAACAAATATTTGCCAAGCGAGCAATCGCTGAAATAATATTCGAAGGACAATTGGGTAGCCTGAATCGTGATTCTGTTCACGTAAGTCGGACTCAGCGAACAACGTGTATTGTTGATGATCCTTTGGTGGAAGGAGAGTTTGTGTAACAAAAAAATTAACAAGCATCAGGCATTAAATTTTAAATATTAAAAGAAAAGGATAATCGAATTTACAAACGAATATTAATTTTTGTTGGGGCTTGTAAAAACCCCAAATCAAAGTCTTTGGTTTATGCTTTTAAAGTATTATTTTTTTTGTGAAACAAAATTGCACGTTATATTTCCAACCTTAATTTTGGAATATACTGTTATGAACTCTTTCCTTTATATGAAATAAGCTATTACTTAAGAAAACATAACACAAAATTGAAACTATGTATTTTTTGTGGGTGCCTATTGTTTCGTTTTTTTCAATTCGAAATCAGTTGTTCCGTTTTCATACATTATATTTTTTGTTTAGTTCCCAAAACCTTATTTAGTTTTTCATTTACTTTGCCTTTCGATCACTTCGCTTTACTGTCACTTTATTACAGTTTAATTCGTTTTTTGGTTATTTTGCATTTCAGTTAAAAAAACAAAGCGTCATTAAGGCAAAACTTATCTCGATTACGTTTTTTTCGTTTCCAGTTTATTTTGAGAGCAGTTCATTCTGCTCGAGTTCAATGGGAATCGGTTATGATAATGAAACCCTACTAACATAGTTTATTCATTAAAAAAAAGTTTTTTTAGGTTTGTAATAATTGTTGTTAATAATTGAAACTAAATTATAAGCATATCAATTTCATTTTTGTAGATGAATTTTATTTTAAATAAATTCTTTTTTGTTGAAAAATGTTAATTTTGAAGTGAATTGTTAACATTCTGTTGGAATCCAAAGATTTTGTACATGTACATTTATCAAAATTTTTTTTTTTTTTTTTGCTAATTTCAAGAGCCCAGACTTTTCAAATTGGGGTAAAATGTTTTCGACATTGTTTGTTTGTTCGCGCGAATTTTAATGCTCTTGGTCTCTTTACAAACAAAACAGTAACGAAACAAACGATGGCGAAGTAATCGAAATCGAAATGAACTAAAACCGAAATAATCAAAAAACGAAATAATAAAAGACGAAATGAACTTAAAACGATATAAGCACAAGACTAATGATTTTTTATTCGAAATAAACACAAACAAAACAAACGAGAAATTAAACAACTAAAATGCGAAATAGCGAAAAAACAAAACCACTTTGGCGAAACAATAAAAATCGAGGTAAAAAAAACTAAACAAACCATACCCATTTTTTGTATATAAACAATAAACATGCATTTAACTTGACTTTTATGGGTTACTCAATAAGGGTGGGTAGATGTTGAAATGAACACTCATTTTTAGTCTTATCATCTAGACGTTCTTTTTAATCGGGTGTCATACGAAATATTTCAAAAAAAAACACCAAAATGTTTAATCCAACTATATTCTATCCCCCATGGACAAGAAATCCAACGAAACAATTTTGTTTGCCAAAATCTCTTCGAAATTTCCAAATCCCTAGTTTTTTTTGTACATTTGCATTATGTGCATGATGTACAAATACAATTTTCTTTTATTTTAGTAAACATTATAAACAGTATACAGGGTTTTATATTTATGCTTTGGATTACATTTCATGCAATATAAATCAAAGCCAAACATCTCCAAAACAAGTATATTGATGTAGTAAATCATGCGATTAAATTGTGCGGTTTAACTGCATGATTCGCTACTTAACATATTTATTTTGGAGATATTGGCTGGGGTGGATTTTCGCCAAGGGAATTCTCTCTGGGGCTTATGTATTTGGGGATTTTATTTTGAGAATTCTATCTTGGGGGAAATTCCACCATCCCGTTTAATGGAAACGAAAAAGTACATTAAAGATCAGAAAATAACATTGATTGTTCCGAGAGGAAAATGTTTTGCCTCTTTCTGTCCTACAATTTGTCAGTTTGTTTTCCATGAGGCTATCAAAATCAGCTTAGTACAATATTTTCTACACCTCATTTTCTGGTAGTACCTATAAATGCGTGAAAAATGTAAAAATTCAGCTGACTTGTAGTTTAACAAATTGAATGCAAAAACTAGACCCGGGACCATACACTAAATATAATAAAGTGCACGACTGGGTCGTACGGACTTGCTCTAATGTGTTAAAATGGTCTTGGGTGCTTGAGATTTTGGGAAAAAAGCGTTGAAAAAATCGTATGAAATTTTATAAATCACTTAAAAATCAATACCTAAAACGTTTTTTGGAGAAAATGATGTAAGCCATCAGGTTTCCTTTACCTTTTTTGAATTTTTACGAAAATTTTTTTCAAAATCGTTCGACCAGTTTTTTCAAAAAACAGTTTTTTTGAAAAACTTCGAAAATATATTCCAATTTATTTTTGAGTATGCCAACTTCTAGCACTTTGTAGTTTTTATCAGAAAAATAAAATTTAAAAAATGTAGATTAAACCGTTTTTGGAATAAACAAAAATTAAAAAAAAAATTTGAAACTTTAAAAAAAAAACAAAAAAAAATTTTTGAAAAATTTAAGAATTTAAATTATATCCTTTATAAAAGGGCTTCTACATTAAAAATTTCATCGAAATTCGTCAAGTGGCTTACGTGAAAATCGGATTTCAAAAAACCGGTCCTATGGGAGGTACCGTTATAAGACTTTTCCTGAAAAATCTATTCCAACCAAAACATAAAGTTTGCACAGAAAACATCATTCAGAAAGTTTTATCAAAATCGTTGGAGCCGTTTTTGAGAAAAATTAATTTTTAACAAAAAATCGTATGGCATGTACCGTTAGTTTTGAAGCTAGAATGCTAATTCCAAAAACCCCTCTATAGGACGTCAAAATAATACTATGTACCAAGTTTGAAGCAAATCGGTCCAGCCGTTTAGGCTGTAGGTAACTATACAGACAAACATACGGACAGACAGACAGACAGAATTGTCGGACCCACTTTTTTAGGCTTCTCTATCATCGTAATGTTATGTTTGATTGTCAAAAAAAAAAAAATTTTTTACGAATGCATAACTTGCCTTAGGCGTCAGTTATAGCGACCAGTAAAAAGCATCAGTAAAAATCGAAAACAAATGAATTTGGAGATTTTTTATTGACGGTCGTTTATAGCGATCAGTAAAATTATGTCGGTAAAAAAATGGAAATAGCAAACGCATCCTGTCTTTTTCTTCTTCTTTCTGGTCGCAAATGTACCAGTAATTTATTTCCGGATGAACGAATTTATTCCGGATGAACGAAACAGTAAGAAACTAGAATGAATTATTGTTTCATTTTGAGTGACATGACAATCAGCTGATACGTAAAATGAGTTTTTGCCAGTAAAATCTAATTATTGGTTTTCCGTAAAAAATACATTACCGAATCAATATATTTTTTTTAAATAAATTAATTTATGTTATTCGCCACCGATTGGTATACACTTTTTGTTTCAAAACGCATTCAAACATATTAAATACTACAAAAGAAAATGTTTACTGATGCGTTTTACTGGTCGCTATAACTGACGCCTTAACCTATAATCGCAAGTAAAAAATCCAAACTAAAACAAAATCCATACCAGGTCAAATATCAGAACAGTGCTTTCGTCCAGCTAAAAGTTTCAATCCTGACAGTTTTCCACTCACTTATGACCGGATTTTCGCTAATAGCACATTGGTGCGTTCTTTTTCTAATCATAGTCAACAATTGTTAAAAAAAGTCAACAAAATGGAGTTCCTTTATTCCAAACTAGTTATACGATTTGTAGTAACGATTTTTTACTATTTCCACCAACTAACCTCCATGCTCCATGATATGAGTTGAGATAGAGAAGTATCCGAAAGAGAAATGTCAAATCACTACTTTGAAGGAAAACAATTAAATTCTTCCTGTTGTTGTTTTCCTTTAAAGTAGGATTTCACATTTGATTTTGACTTAAGGAGCGAGAGGGAAAGGAGTATATTGCCGTTTGCTTAAAATCTCTATTGTTGATCTGTCGAATTGGACGTTTTCTATTATACAATTCAAAGTAATGAAACAGCAGCAAGAACGTCTTTATTTCCTTTGAGTGCTCAACAGCAAGGAATTAAATGAAGTGTTCGCCAATTTTGTACGATGAAGGAGAATAATTTAATTAGTTGCTCAATTTACAAAAAAAAGTGTTAAAAGTGGTTGTTTGACAGTTTACCGAATTCTCATAACGTATCGTTTCTAAAATCAACAAATGATACTAACAATGACACTTAAGGTAGTTCTACACTATCCCACAGTATAATACGACATGTCAAAAATGTGTGATGAAACAGATGTATAATAGTGTGGAAACAGAATATGACAGCGCAGATCTCATAACTCATACGATTTGACATGTGTTTAGATCTGAAATATTTTTTAGGATTGAATGTAAAACCATCACACATTCCTTCACACTTGTTTTTGACATGTCGTACTACACTGTGGGATAGTGTGGAACTACCTTTAAACAAATTTTATTTGACATAACAACAAACGTTGACTATGGTTAGAAAAAGAACGCACCACATGTCCAGCTGACATGTTTGTGTTTTATACCATTTTGTTTCAGAGTTGCCGTATGCACAACTACTCATTTGAAACAAAAATTATTTTACTTGAAAAGGGGCAGATAAAACCATAAGACATTTTTTTTTATTTTCTGGGATTCCATATGGTAAGGGCATTGTCCGGATTCTGGAATGGCAAATTGGTATACCTTTGAGAAACTCGTGTAGCTTTGCCATAAGTAGTAATCTTCCGTACAAATTTGTGTACCGCATTTGAAAATAAATGCATCGCAATGGCAACAGTGATGATATGTATCAGTGATGTTATGGTATTTCTAGAAAATACAAGATGGTTTCGGCTATGGAAACAACTTCAAAACGCAATATTCTCATTTGATTCTCCAGTAACAGATATATACATAGGTATCTCAAACTTGTATCGTTTTTTAGACGCCGGAAAATGTTCCCTAAGTAGAGATAGCACTGTTCTGAAAAATTGTTCAACCAACATGAGTATTTTGTATCTTTACTTGTGGAAAGGCAACATTTTAAGTGACAAAATTAATGTCAAATGATGACCAAATTGTAAGACTTGTTCTTGTGCTTTTGCCTTAATCATCTGACGGAACAAAAATATAGGAATCGACATTAATATCCTTAAAATATTTGATTTCTTGAAATTCAACCAACTCCATAAATTAACAAATTCTTTATTTTAAAAACATTTGAGATATACATAAAGATATGATGGCGAACGTCATTCATAACTTTGACAGCAACATGCTACAGAAAATGTTCTTTTGCATGCACAAGTTACACCAGTTTCGCCAGTCTCACTAGTACAAGGGCGATTATAAGATTTTTACTTTATGGTAGCTTAATCCAGTTGCTTGACAAGTGGACATACCAACAGTTTGTCAAATCAAAGATAAGCATACTGCATATCTAGTTTTTTCCCACTGGCGAAACTCGTTTTACTGGCGACAGTATTATCTAAAGGGGTACCTATACCTGCTCTTTGGTCTTTGGACTTTTATATAGCAATTTGTCAGTGTGTCAAAATTTATTTTGTGTGGCTTATTGGAAAGTCAATAAAGAGAATTTTGACTGTAGTTCTAAATATAAGACACAAATTAAATTAATATAAAACAAAATTTAAAATAACGACTTCTATTAGCTAAGTGAAGATGTCTTTATTTTTGATATGTTTTGGTATATTGTTACTCGTATATTTTTTGTTGTAATTGGCTTATTTTTCCTTCCATACAACCTTTGAATTGCCAAAATATCATCTTGATCGAGTTTGAATTGAGAATTATAGCCTCTATAGTGTGGTGCCATTAGGGCTGATACCTTTTTTGAGTGACTCAATCCAAGAGCATGACCGAACTCATGAGCTGCTGCTTGAAAAAGATTTATTCCATAAGTCTTGTTAATTGTCCAATATTCAGCGATATCAAAATAAACATCGCCTCCACTCATCGGGAAATATGATCGTGCCAATACTTTGCCAGGGCCGTCGAAGGGATCGTCATTTTCTATATCATCGAAACTATATAGAAAAAATGAAAAACGCATAAATGTGAGAGTTTCTCAAAAAACAATAAAATAAATAAAATTTTACCTTATATTAATATTTACTTTTCCATTGGGCTTCGCTTTAAAAGTAAGTTGACTGTGTTCACTCCAAACATTGAGTGCTTTTGATATTTCAGCATCAACATCAGTTTTGTTCAGTCTCTTTGGATATTTCAATATTTTATAGGTTAGATTTTTGGTAGCCCAACGTGAACCTTGTAACACATATCTTTTGGATCGATTTGGAATTTGGGTGGTGGTGGCGGTGATGGTATAGTCTTTCTCATAAGTAACAGCAAAATCTTCCTGTTGGAGTTGTTAAATTTGTTTTCTTAAATATTTGAAAAACAATAACTGTGCTTTGAACGGCTATACTGATGTTGAGAGTGGTTTTGAAAATTTGAACAAAAAAACTTGTCATCTTTTAAGTGGATTCTAAAATAAGTCCCATCAGCCAGCACCACTTATTCGTAGCGTCGAACATTAATTTTGTTGTCATCCCTGTTTTTTTCATAGAAACTAACGACATCTTTGGCAGAGTACCTACCTAATATTTGTTTAAATTAATCGGTAGCTGACGTTCACTTTTTCTATGAAAAACCTAAGTGACAGCTACAGTGCGTTTTCAACGAACTGTTGGATAACCTATTCCCTATATGCGTTTGCCTCCCGCAGCCAGTCGCTGTTCCAGTTTCATAATCAAATTCTTCTTTAGCAGACAGGAAAAAATTCAATAACATTAATTGTGTGTGGCCGAAGTTCAATAACTGCTGGCGCAGTAAAAAAAGGCGTGTGCCACGCCCAAATTTGAGTTTCTTTATTGCCAGGGCAATACACGCCTTCGGACGTGTTATTACAACGACACCGTATGATTAGCTCATTAAACTCCGATTTAAACAGTATTGTGAATTGGGGTATTAGAAATCGTGTGGAGTTTAATGCGTCGAAAACTCAATGCTGTCTTTTGTCGTTGAAGCTAAACATACCCCCTATGCCATTATCCATGAATGGTACTTGCATCGAGGAGGCCGAAAAGCTATCAGTACTCGGTATGTGTATCAGTGACAATCTTCGTTGGAATGATCATATACTTGAGATTGCCAAGAATGCTGCAAGATGCTTAGGCTTTCTTAATAGATGCAAGAAGTTTTTTACCCCTTCTGATCTGGCTACAATTTACAAAGCGTTTATACGCCCTAAACTCGAGTATAACTCCCATCTCTGGGCAGGTGCTTCTCAAACTTTTCTTCACCTGCTCGACAGAGTTCAGAAAAAAGCGTTAAAATTGATAGGAGAGAGAATTATTATGGAAACATTTCCATCACTCGAACATCGTCGAAATGTTTCGTGTCTTTCTTTATTTTACAGGTTCTTTTATAAAAAAAATGCTCACTCGAGGTAGCCAGCTGCGTTCCACCCCTTAAACATTTCCCCCGTAACACTCGTCTTGCTAGGAACGCTCATCAGTTTACACTTGAGCCCAATTTCGGACGTACCGTGAAATATAGGGATTCTTTCTTTAGCCGTACAACACGAATGTGGAATAGATTGCCTGGCACAATTTTTCCTTACCATTTTGATCTGCAGACATTCAAGATCAATGTTCATCGACACCTCCTTTCCCTCCCTTCCTAAAAAAAAAAAAATTACTAAGAGCTCAGTGACATTCAATTTTTAACTTGCAGATCGGTTTGAACAAATCAAGACAGTAAACTTAAATTTTTAAAAATTTGATTTTGAATGGAAATAGTGATTAGGCAATAGACAATTCTGGAACCGTCACGCTCTGCTAACCAAGAAATACAAACCGAAGTGTTCGTCTTCTAACTTCAAAATTGCGACCGATAGTTAAAAAACATTACAAAATTAATTCATATTTCGACTTTTGGCGGAAAAGCCCCTTAAAAGTAGGCGTGTCTCAAAAACACTAACTGGGATTTGGTCATAAGTCATTTTTAGGCATAGCTATTTGTAAAACTACTGCTGAATCGAGTAGTTTTTAAGCGATCTTACCTGGATAAAGGTATTTTATAAGAAACACGCCCTGAAAAGTAGGCGTATTAAAAAAATTTACACACACAAATGTAGAGATATACAGTAGACTCTCGATATAGTGAACTAATTAAAACCAAGCGTGTTCACTATATCGAAATTGTTCTCTATTTCGCTCGTGAGCTTTTAAATGTTTACCAACACTTAATTTGGTAATAAATAAAATTCTTTTTTTTTTTTTATTAATTCAACAGTTTAAAGAAGAACAAGAAACATATTAATTTGTATTTCAAAGAAGCCAAAACTTGAGACGAAGCTGTACCTGCTTCCATTAATTTTTTCCAAAATTGAAATTGCCTTCTGTTTTTATATTTTTTCTTCCTAGTTCCAAAAACCATTTGTGCAGCTTAGTTTTTACCTCTTTTTCGTTAAATACCGCTAAAAAAAATTTCTTCACTATATTGAAATTCTCATCGTTCACTATTTAGAGCATTGTGTTAAATTTTAATGGTTCACTATATTGGATAGTTCACTATACAGAGGTTCACTATATCGAGTATCTACTGTATTTTTCATATAACGAACGGAGAAAAAGGTTAAAATTGAATATTGGTAGTACCCACCTTACATTTTTAAAACTACGTTTTTCCTTCTTTCATGAAAAGTGGGCGTAAGCCACGCCCAAAATTCAAAACTTTCTTTTCATACACAAGCTTCTTAGTTTCGACTAAGTGCAGAACAAATTTGGACTTGTGGATTCATTATAATTACTGTTTATTTGCAAACACATTTTTCTTATAGTTTCTTATGAAAAGTGGGCGTCAGCCACTCCCGAAATCAATTTTTTTTGATTTCATACATAAGATGTTTTTGTACAAGTAATACCCACAAAATTTAATTTAATTTCGCTCGTATAAAAGCATTATTATTTTATATAAGCCGTATAGATAGTTTTGTATAAAAAGTGGGCGTCAGCCACGCCCAAACTGAAATATTTTTATTTCATTGGAAGAAGATTCACCTAAAGCTTGCGTGTGCAAGGTTTAAGCGTAGTGCTTTTATCGTAACCGTACGAAAAACATAATTTAAATTTGTTTAACAAAAATGGCGATTGTGGGAGTGCTTGTGGGCTGACTTTACCGTTTCAAAAACTAAGCCTTTATCTTGAACCAAATATTATATAACCAAAGAATATATCGTCGGTGTGCTGCAAAAAGAGCTCAAGTCCACATTTTTGTAAAATGGACTTAATGATGCAAAAATTTCCCAAAAGTCATACTCTATGCCCTGCAAAAATATCCCATGTCCATTTAAAGCTGTTTTGTAGTTATTGTATCAAAACAATTCATTCTATCTCCAAAACACCCGAACGTGTGGAGCAAGAAAGACCCAAGTGGACCTGAATCTTTTTTGCACAAATCTTTTTTCTCTTCTTTCTCTATTTTGTTCTAAAAAAAAGCTCAAGTCCTCCAGAAAAAAAACTATTTCATAGCCTACTTAAAAATTTGTTATAAAAGGAATTCCCTATTCCTTTGCTATGATATGTTTTGAATGTACGTTATTAATGTGAAAAGGTTGAGCTTTTAACTTATCTTTTGAAAAATGAATTCCTCAAGCCGAAGTGCTGTTCTTCTACAATTTGCATTAGAAAAAGGTAATCATTTTGTTTCAGTATAGCTTGACCAAAAATATTTTTTCAAGTTAATGCCAAAATACATTTAGGACATAAGAATACAAATTGTGATACAAATTTGTGCAATCCCAGTACTTCAACAGCTTCAAAACTTGTTGACGTAAACACGGGATTTCAAAAAACCTCTCTAAAAAAGTCTGAAACGGTTAAATCGGGGGATCTTGCGCTCCAGTGCATATCGCCAAAACGAGAGATGAGGCAACCAGGGAACGCCGCATTTAGAATATACGTTCATGTCGGTTCATGTATCGCTCCATGGCTTGTTCACTTGTATTCTGCATCTGCATCTGTCTAGTTCACAAATGTCAAAACAGATTTGACATTGGCGGCCATTTGCAAAAATGAGAGCATCTTCCAATAGGGTGATTTCTTTTTGCCCACCTTGCACCACGGACCAATATGATACAGACCGCCAACTCACTGTATGGTTTCTCTTTTTGCCTACAAGCTAAAAATCAGCTGATATGCCATTTATTTTGAGAGTGTGACGCTCTCCCTTGCTTTTAAAACCCATTTAGCAAACACACCTACAAAATAAATGGCATACGCAGGTATAGTTGCCATTACAAAATGCACAGAGAGAGATGTACACGTATTCACAGAGAGGAAAAAATATTTCGAGGGTGGTTTCAGGCAAGAGGAGTACGAGGTCTGTATATTGGTCCGTGCCTTGTACAACGACAAAGAAACCTATAAGGAAATACGTGTTTTTAGTACAGGTCAGCGGTCAGCCCATAGATTTGAAAGAAGTTAACATTAAAAATGTGTATAAAAACAGCCTTCCTATCAGTATTGAAAAGAAAAAAGATTTACTTACATAATCTTTGCAAAACCAACAGAAATAAGGCCCCAGAACATGATATTAATAATGATTCGGAAGCAAATCAAGATTCATAATTAAAAAATAAAATTTTCATAAAACAAAACTCATGCCCATTAACAAATATTTTTTTAGAGCAAAAAAAGTCTATGTCCAAGATTCATTTTATTTTTGTTAAAAAAAAACTGAATAAAATATATTGAATTAAATTTGTTAGTTTCATCTTAATAATAAATGCTTACACTAACAGATTTTAATATCGATTTTCAAATCGAAACAATTTTATAATTTTTTCAGGGACCATAAACTTTAAATCTTCAATAACTCAGAAACACAATTTTGTGACTTGAGCTCTTTTTGCAGCATACCGACGATATGTCAGCTTTCTAGCTTAATAATTGCGACCTCTAGAGTATACATACGGACGGACGGACGAACTGATGGACGGACAGACATGGCTAAAACGACTAGGCTTTTGGTCCTGAGTCAGAATATATACTTTTCTACAGCTTTGTTTGTTGAGCCCTGAAGTCACCCTGGGTCGCCCTGGGGTCGCCCTGGGGTCGCCACAGCGCGTTTTTTGAATTACCTCAACTCGCCCTCAATACAAAATTCTCTGTTTGTTTTAACCTGGGGTCGCCCTGAAGTCACCCTGAAGTCGAACTTGCTATTTAGCTGGGGCGAGTTGAGGTAACGAATCAGCTGTTGAAGTGACTTTTGCTGTCAAGCATTTCTTCTGTATTTGATTTTTCATATTTTTTTTCGAAAAAAACTAAAAGAAATGCAAGTGAATGCATTTATTTTAATAAAAGTAAATAAAAATCGAACAAATAAAGCAAAATGGAAACTTGATTTTGTGCGTTATGAAAAATATACAATCAGCAGCCGTCATGCGTTTATTGAGAACCGAAAAACCCATTTTTTTTTGACAACTCTTGGAGTTGTCAAGAAAACCCAGGATGACCCTGGGTAAAGTTCAACAAACAAAACATATAACTAACGGAATTATTTCTCTATGTTACAAACTCCACACCAAATACAACATACCCATTCTGTAGAATAGAGGCCCCGACCCATAGAATCCGTTGGTCCGTTGCGGCAACGCATCCGTTGACGTTTGCCGGATCGCCGGATTGGGGGTGACCCAATGAATGCGTTGACGTTCCATTTTTGCTTCTGTTTTTTCCTCGAACATGCTGCAAAAAATTATGCTTTGCATAATTACAACTGTAACCAAAACCCTTAGAAGAAAAAATATATTTCTCTTCTTCAATACCAAAACGAAACCACTTCAAATAGAAAAAAAATGCTGTCAGCCAGCTGTCAACGGATTGCCGGAGAAGAAAAAGTTAAAAGTTCGGCTACTTCTGTCCGTTGCGTTGCCGCATGCGTTGTCTATTGACCACTTCTCGTAAGAACACGTGTATTTAATCGAGCTGTCAGTTGATTTGCCGGACGCACGGACGCAACGGATTCTATGAGTCGGGGCCTTAGGGTATAGAAAGCCAGCTGTCAATTATTGACAGCTGACAGCTCTTATCAGCTGTGAAATTCAAAAAGTCAAAATAACTGAAAATGCCTTGAAATTTTATCTACATATTAAAGATATCATTTAAGTTTGGAAGTTATCCATATTGTTAAAAACAATCGCAATTTTAAACAGTAGACACATTTCTGACATTTCTCACAAATGTTCAAATATTTCAACTTTTGCTTCAGCTTTGCTTCATGCTACGTGGTTTGTGTACTTACTTTTTTATATCAAAAACGTAACGTTAAAGGTGGCTTTACATGGAGTTGCAAATGCAGACGAAAACGCAACAACAACAATCATAGTGCAGACGATGAAAACGAACATGTTCATCTTCACTATAATTTTCAAGCTGCATCTATAATTTTCCTATAATCTGCATCCATGAAGACCGTCTGCATTTTTGCCTTCCCTCTCTATCACACAAGTATGATTTATTGATTTTGCATCCTCTTTTTTTGCAACTCAGGGCTTGCAGCTTCATGTAAAGACACCTTAAAGCTCAACGCCTCATTGTGAGCATTAATACATGAATTCCTATGTTTGAACTTTTGCGTTCTGTCAAAGCGAAGCTCAAAGCGTCGTTGTGAAGCAAGCATAAAAAGGGATCAGGGGTGGAATCACGTAAAGTGATAGGTGACTATCACTCTGGTGATAGTCGATTTTGATTATCACCTATACTTGGTATCATGTAAGGTGATCGCCAAATTTTGGTGGGTTATTGGCAGCACTTACAATTTTCACATTTTGATTTATGTACTGTCATTGTATTACTTTTAGGTTAGTTCAGGAAAAGAAGGTCTCAGTACTTCACTTTGGCAGATACTGAAACTGAGATCTCGGAAAACAGGCCTAAACCTAAATAAAAGAGTACTAGATTAAGACAATTTGAGGTTTTTCACTGTATTGTGGTGGGTTTGACTAACTTTAGTGACATATTTGTTCAAGGGAAAGCATCCATTTTCGTTAATTTGTATGTATATACGCACTCGAAGGCGTAAAGTTATTTGAATTTATGTTTTAAGTGATAATTTATGAACATTTATTTGAAATGTTGGTGGGGTATGTATGTACGACTTTTCTTTGTCTTTTTTAATCAATAGCTTTTTCTAAGCCTAAAAGCTATTGAACTTAGTAATTTTCTTTCCTTTTGTAGCAATTTAATACGTCTAAAACAAAGTATTACTGACCAAGCCAACAGCATAGTTGAGAATCTCTGCTCTGAAAGTGATCAGAGGATAAAAGACGTCAGAGGCTTACATTTTCTGAACATACTTAACCTTTATATGTTGACATATGCACTTATAAGTATATGAACATACTTACGGGTGGTTCAGTCTTCATCAGTAAATTTGTTTGTTGTTTATATTTGTGTTTGTTTAATTTTCTTGTGAACAAAAACAATGTGATAGTGAATACTTTTGAAGACACAACATTTGTTTATAAAGCAACTTTTGTTTTGTTTAAAACAACATTAAAGAAAAAATTTCTTTTCTTTTCTTTCAAGCAGTGGACGGGTTTCAAAGGCAGGAATAGGCAGTTTTTTTAATTATGTTATAATGTTGATTTTTTATTATTTTTGAATTAATTTGCAAATAAATCATTTCTTATCCTGTGCATTTAAACTGTGCCTTGCTTTTTGATTATATTTTCGGTAGAAGAGAGCTCCAATGAGCAATAAGTTAACAAAGCGCTTCACTTTTCTCTCTTTATTTGAATATATTTTAATTTGAAATCATATAACACTACAGCAATATTTTCAATTTTAACTTTTGTATTCTTTGCCGTCAAATTACTTCTCAAAAATCAAAAATGTATGGGTGTGACACCTAAATAGGTGTCACTCGATTTTCATCGCAAAAAGGTGACAATCACGGTGATTATCACCTTACATGATACCAAATTCGCGATGGTGACTATCAACTATCAACTATCACCTTACGTGATTCCACCCCAGAATATTGTACTAAACTCAATTTGACAACTTCATCGAACACAAAGTGGCAATTGGGGAAACAGAAAGGCGAAATTTTTGCCCTTGGAACACCGAATGTGCAACTCACATTTCATACACTTATGGCAAAATCTTTTTATCGTCACTTTTCAGTTTTGTTCACAGAGGCCGACGACATTTGACATTGACATTTTGAGGGATTCATTTCGCATCTTAAAAAAAACTCATGATTATGGCTTGGTGAATGGCTTATGATACACGCCCAAAGAGATTTCATTTTTTTAAACTTTAAATTTTGTTTAAAAAACATTAAACACATTGTATCCAACGAAATTAATTTTAAAATTAAGTGAAAACTATTTCTGACTAACCATTTCATTAAATAATTTTGCCGCAGGTAAGCCTTCCGCTAAGCTTGCAGTTGTTAAAAGTACTAGAGCAATAAGAATTCCATAACCGAGAGCGGGAGGTCTCGCTTGCTTCCAGTTTCTCGTTTCTCGAATATGGTGTTTTTTACACATAAGGGTTTTGTTTAGGGCTTATTCAATTTTCACAAGTTTCAAATGCAATCCAATGGACTTGGAAAATCCCGGTCAACTCAAAGAATGACTCGACACGAAAACAAATAAAAACTTTACAAAACAAAACCAACAACGAACTGCATTTGAAGAGATTTAATTTTAAACAATCATTGTCCAAAATATTAAGATGTCCAAGACCCAAAGATTGTTTGCAAAAAAAAAAAAAAAAATATCTAATCATTGCAAACCCAATTTTTAGCTGATCAAAAGGTCAAGTTCTTTGGAAGATGCTCAAAATATTGGCACGCCATATATAAGAGATTGCAAAAATTTATATAAATGTACTTGTAGGTATTGAACAGATAATTTTATGTTCTTATCAATTTGAATACATTTTTAAAATACATTCATGAGGTTTGCAAAAATGCGATTTGCGGGAAAAGAATAAAATCCCAGGAAATTAAAAAGAAGCAGAACTCATGTCCGCACTTTGTTTAAATTTAAAAAAATGGTTGGGTTTTTTTAAATCTTCAAACAAAACACTCCTCTGTTTGGTCTTTCGCAAAATAGAATTTCTGGAACTAGTCATAGCCCAATGGCGACTATAGCCTTACTTGGCTATGGAGCTGAGATTACCTGCTGCAATAGCTGAAGAAGGTTACAAGAGCTCGCAAAAGATCTATGCAGATAGTGCGAATGACTCGCGAGTCTCGTTTTTATATTTCAAGGTGATTCCACGTAGTTGGATAGAAGTCCACATCTCGATGGTCGATCGCTTTATTTTGAATCTACGATCGAAGGTTACAATTTAATGTGTATATCAACCCTTGATAAGGCTGAACTAAGTGCAGTTATATCTATCAATTGTTCTCTGCAGTCTGCACCATCTTGAAGCTTCGAAATGTCAGCAATATGTATGACGTATCGATTTTAATTCCCTAAACGCAATGGACAATCACTGTAGTTCATTCAAAAAGTAGAATTTTAGTCGACCTGTAAATAATCGCAGCTTCAGTTTTGCATTGTAACTGTTCTTTTAAGTAAAGTAAGGCCACACAAAGTCAGAACTGCACTTCAGCGAAACTACATTGCCCTACACGACATTTTTTGCATACTGCAGCAGTTGACCTATAGCACGCTACACTACATGTCAAAATTTTAAAATTTTTATACCTTCACAATTAGTTTCTTATAATAAATTTGACTAAGTAACTATCCTTCTTCGCACCTATTCTAAAAAAAACGCACTTAGCAGAAGTGGAACTGAGCCTTAGCGGATTGACATTCGCGTTATGTAATTGGGGAGATTACAAACTATGCAATTAATTTTACTTCTTCGACAGTATCACACACAAAATAAGCGAAGTTCCGTTTAGTGCAGTTCCACCTTTAAAAGATAAAAGTACGTTTGGCTTTGAACCTTCAAAATGCGAAATAAACCGTTGCAAAATTATTCAAATCAAGGTGAAATGCCGCAGATTCGTCAAAATAATTCGAAGCTTTTCGAACAGCGATGATTATTTGAAATCAAAAAGTACCCGAAGATAAGGAACTGTGCTAACATAACCGGGGTGTTAAGGAAAAGGGTTGTGGAATGGAATAAATAGTTATCACTTTTGAGTTATACTATTCTGACAAAATAATTCGCCCCCGGGTGGACTCGAACCACCAACCTTTCGGTTAACAGCCGAACGCGCTAACCAATTGCGCCACGGAGGCTATATGAAATATTTTAGAAAACTTTTCACCACCCACCGGTTACATTTTTGGGGTGTTAGGAATGTATCTTTCTGTTCTGCTTCAAAAATGAAGCGCACGACTGGTTCAGACAAATTTCCTTTAATGTATGACAGTGAAGTTGGGGTTTGAGATTTTGGAAAAAAAATCGGAAAAAATGATGAAACATTTTTTTGATCACTTAAATAAAGAAAGCCATCTGATTTCGTGTATACTTGTTTAGAATTTTCATAATTTTTTTTTCAAAATCGTTTGACCAGTTTTTTCAAAAAACAGTCGAAAATATATTCCAATTTTTTTTAATTACGCCCTCTAACACTTCGTAGTTTTAATCAGAAAAATATTTTTTTTTAAATATATGTAGATTAAATCATTTTTGAAAAAAAAATAATAAATAAAAAAAAATTTTGAATTCTTTTTAAGCCCCAAAAAACTGTTTTTGAAAAATTTAACAATTTATATTATTTCTTCTATAAAAGGGCTTCTACATTAATCATCAAAATCCGTCAAGTGGATTACGAGTCCTACGGGAGGTACCGTTATTAGACTTTTCCTGAAAAATATATTTACACCAAAACTTAGCGTTTACACAAAAAACACAATTCAAAAAGTTTTATCCAAATCGTAGGAGCCGTTTTTGAGATAAAAAAAAATCATACAAAATCAATCATAGAGTTAGAATGCTAATTTCAAAAAAGCCTCTGTAGAAAGTCATGGTAATACCTACTATGTACCAAGCTTGAAGCAAATCGGTCCAGCCGTTTAGGCTGACAGACAGACAGACAGACAGAATTGTCGGATCCACTTTTTTCGGCTTCTCTTTTATCGCAATGTTATGTTTGACTGTCAAAAAAAAAATTTTGTTTACGAATGCATAAACTTGCCTTATAGTTAGTACCTTTAAAAACAAGAAGATATTTTAACATTCGCTTTAAAATCGAATAGCCAATACACAGGTTTATTGCCTGTTTAATCAAATTTTTCTTTAGAAGGCAACAAAAATATGGTCCAAGATAGAACCCTCCATAGCCCTGATACGTGATTTTACGAAGAGAATCTAAATAAAGAATTTTCCAAAATAAACCGCCCCCGGGTGGACTCGAACCACCAACCTTTCGGTTAACAGCCGAACGCGCTAACCGATTGCGCCACGGAGGCTACATGAATAAATTTAGAGTTTTTTTCACCACGGGTTCTAACATTCTAAGTCCGATGCATCTATCTGTTTATTAATCTATCTTATCTCGTTAAAAAGATTGTGTTGAGTGTTGAAGCTTCAGGTATTAAAAGTAGTTTATTGAAGCTTCTATTTTTGTCTCATCAATGAAATAATTCCTTACTTAACCGAAAAGCTTTTTGATGATAGATAATTCATAGAAGTCTACTGTTTTGATTTTTAGTTGAAACTGTATTTTTTAGTTGAAACTGTATTTTAATAATGAGGTACTGTGCTTGTTTTAATAAGCTCTTGTAATGCATCAATCGCTGGATTTCAAGTGTTGCAAAAAAGTAAGTTCTAGGGACTCAGTTCGTTCACTCAAGTTATAGCTTTGTTCTTTAATTTCTGAAGCCTGCCACACATCGTATTTTGAAAAACCACAAATGAGCCCCAAAGGAAAAATTCTCTGTTTTTTGTAACTTTGAATTGATGTTACAAATCAGCTGTTGAACTGACGTTTGTTATCAAGCATTTTTTGTAAGCTCATGCGCCATATTTGATTTTCTATTTTATTTTTTCGAAAGAAACTAAAAGAAATACAAATAAGTTCACAAAGTTAATCAATTTCAAACAAATAAATCAAAATAGAAACTTTTGATGTTGTTGGTTATGATATGACAAATACAATCAGCAAGCTTAAGGCTTATTTGACAAACGAACTATGCAGTTGCTTTTGACAGCTCTGATGGGGTTGCCAAGAAAACCTGCGTCGACTCTTGGCAAAGTTCAAAGAACGAAGCTTTTCTTAATAAAGAAAGTGACACTATGTGGGTTAAGAGCACTGTCAGGAAAATTGGTCCAATCTTACTGGAACACAATAGAAAAACGCAGCCGGAACCGCAGCCGCAACCGTATCGTATGCCGTACGTACCTAATTAGAAGTGCCCACAATGGAGTCGTACGTACTCCACGTTTGTTTTACAATTTACACTGAGAAACATAAATATATATGCATATAAAAGATGATAAAACATACATCGCATCATGTATAGTCTTTTCTATAAATTTGTAATTACCTGACCTAATTTCTAAAAGGATTTTATTAGCACGTTGCTTTTTTTTTTTGTATGGAATGTCAAAAATACGCACGTACTTATTAAAAGTTGGCCAACTCATCCGTCGCCGTTTGCGGCTGCGTTTGCGGATCCGTCTCGTTGTGTTCACAACATTGAATTCGTGTGTATTCAATATTTTGACATGCGATACGGATGCGTTTGCGGATCCGGCTCCGGCACCATTGTGTTCCAGCAGTTACCCGGACGCCACACATGCCAGCTACTAGTAAGACAATTGCAATACACTCTCATTTTCAACTCACACAGACAAACTTCCAGCCAACTGGAACACGGATAGGTATCTATCTGACAATTAATATATTGTAGTAACTTGCTTGCCAGTAAAGTGCATGTGTGTCCGCAGGGTAAGCATAACACTAAAAAGGGATCTTTAACTTATCGACTTTGGGGCCTATGTCAACGATTTCTGGATTCATAAGTACATTATGTCACCTGAATGTATACCTACTATAAAACTTTTGACATACTTTCATGCGGAAAGACACTCTCCAAAAAATATTTTGTGGCGTACATGTGAGTTACAAATGTGTGCTTCTGGAGTGGGTTCTGACTTTTAACAAAGAAACGATGTTCCCTCCTCAGAAGGCTTATTTTTGTGCCCAATAGTCAGTTTCATAACTCATAAGATATCCGGACGTTTCTTTTTTTCGAATGAAAAGGTAACCATTTTTTTTTTTAATTATAAAAAAAAATATACAAGTTTATAAAATTGAAATTCTTTTTAATTCTTCTTCTTAAATCTAATGTTTAAAGCTTATTTTAATTAACTAGTTTTTCAAACAAAATTAAAACATTTTTCTTTGTTTAAATATTTTTCTAAGTGCCAACTGTGGCGCGGCATATTAACAGTCTTAACCCAAACACTTTCCTAGTTTCTATCAAAAGACAACAATTATTACCTAAATACAAAACTAAAGAAAGTCCTTAACGAAAATATCCTCCCTATTAAAAAATAAGGACACATGAATTTTTTTAACCAGCTGCAACCTTGCCTCTGCCTCTGAACAACATCATAGATTCTGGACCTCGGATTACACGTGACATTAGTTCCCAACACATTTTTGATGGCAAGATACTAAAATCAAAAAAAATTAAATTTAAATTTTTTGTCTCATAAATTATGGTGTGTTTTTTTTTTTTAAATTACCATTTCAATGGACTCAGCGCCCTAATGTGATTCGGAAGAACACACCAATTGTCATTCCTTCGCATTGCTTTAGTTATTTCATCAGCAACATACTGTGGTTCTAGCATCGCTATAGCTCTTGGCTTCACTCCAGCAAACATGCCCGTATTAATATAATACGGACAGATTAAGGTCATGCCGATGTTATCATAACCATGGGTACGTAAATCTGTGTACAGACTCTCATGGAATCCATTGCAGGCGAATTTGGTTGCACTGTAATCACTGCAGCCGTATGTTCCTAGCATTCCTGTAACCGAACCAACTGTTACAATATGGCCGCGATTGTTCTTCATCATTTCCGGAAGGAATGCTTTTACAGTCCAGTAATGAGAAATAATATTGATGTTGTAGGTGTTTTGGATCACTCTGTCAGGGAGATCCCAGAATGGCTTGCAACAAACAACTCCAGCATTATTGATGAGCACTTCGACTTCGCCGATTTCTTCTTTCACTTGTTGAGCTCGTTCGTACACCTGTTCACGATCGGAAATATCTACAACATAGCCTTTGCAAGTGAAACCATTTGTCAAAAGGAGGTCTATGGTGGTTCTGAGAGCTAGAAATAGAGAGAAAGATTGTGCTTAATAAAATCAATCGGTCAACGCAGACCAATTTTTGATAATTCATTTTTTTATTGTAAATATATAGGGTGTTTTTTTACGTGTGGTTTTCAAGGAAAAATTAAACGCATATATTTTAATGTTATGGCCAAGAATTTAGCTTTATAATAGAAATGATTTCGGGCAAGTGGCCGCCGTGCATGGTCCAAATAAATTGTTGGGCGATTATGTCGACCGAATATTGAACGCAGCGCCTGGTCCGTTGCGCGAACCGAACCATTATTTTGGTAATAAATTTGCACGATTTGCAAACGTTGTTTAGAAGTAAGTCTATTCATTAGAAATGGCAAACCAAACTGAGCATAAATAAAGTGACAGCTGTCAAAAAGACCAACTCCGAAAAAAGTATTGCCAGATTGAAAACCACACCTCTAAAAAAAGCACCCTTAGATAGTGTCTTTTCGCATGCACTCGTGACAGTTTTATCAGCTGATTGAATTAGGGAAATTTGATTTAGGTGAATGTCAGAAAAATGGTTGGAGGGAAGTCAGTCTCCATTGATTGTAGCGACTTGTAGAAAAACAGCATGAAGGTCTTTGCTTACGTTGCTTCTGCTAATGGTCGTATAGGTAAAATTTTGGTAGTGCTATATAAATCTCAGGGATTGGGCCAGGAGATTGAAAGTCTACCAAACTATGTACGATTAAACTTGTATTTGCTTACAAGGAAAAAAAATATTAAACACCCACCCAATATAGAACGATGTTTTGGGAAAGATAGTAGATGGGGACCAATCCCCGAAAACATTAATTGGATGATCACAGTTCACAGGAATTAAAGACAAATGACTTGTGACAGGCTTAGGAGAAGAGAGCTGTTCCCAAAACCTTAGACAAAATTACAAAATTCAGAGACTGGCATATGTCCGTACAGTGCCATGAAAACCACGCCAAATATTAGTATATGCGAAGAAGAAAGCCGGGTTGTTAAAGAAGATAGTTCCTCTGTGCTTACGAACTGATCCGAAACGGGCGAAAATGTAGGACAAAGATCTTTTCAGATAACTAAGCCACAAAAAAGCTAAATAAAACTATACCAGGTTCTTGCGGACAGCAAAAGCAAGCAAGCATTGTCTGAGCTGAACAAAATGGCAGATAAAATGACCGAAGTCGGTTAATCTATAACTACATAGTATTCTCGAGACTTACACTGCTGAAGTCGGGAAAAAACAGTACTACCCAGATAATATCTTTGAAGCAGCGAGATTCTATGGGCAGACATTTCAAAGTACAAAACGAGATATTTACTCAAGCATTTGATAGAGTCTATTACCAGGCTCTCTTTTCGGAAATGCGTGCATTTGGCATCGATGAACCCCTTCTTCGTTGGATTATAAACTACCTTTCGGACCGTTCAATTCTCGTTGTTTTGGATGGTTTTCAGTCTCCTACCCACAAAATAAATGCTGGTGTGCCCCAAGGCTCCGTTCTGTCTCCGACACTCTTTCTTATCTTTATAAATGATCTCTTGTCTAATATTTCTAATCCACTACATTGTTTTGCTGACTCTCAGCTTTTCATATTCGTTTCCAGATTCACATCCATGTCCTTCGGATGTGGAACTGCAACGGCATCGTATGATAAGCTCATTAAAACCCGATCTTGACAGAATTGAGCAATGGGGAATCATCAACCGCGTGGAATTGAATGCTTCTTAAACTCAATGCTGTCGTTAAAGCACAACCTACGGCCGATGCAACTATCCATGAGTGGCACTTACATCGAAGAAACTGAGCCATTTTTGCGTTTTGGGTATGTGTAGGTATAACAAACCATTTTTTGTGGAACGATCACATATTTGACGTTGCCAATAATGCCGCAAAGTGCTTAGTTTCCTATATCGATGTAAGAAATATTTGTCCCCTCTTGATCTGGCTACAATATACAAGGTATACATTCTCCCGAAGCCTATAAGTATAATTCTCATATCTTATATCTGGGCAGGTGCCCCTGTTACGCATTTATGTCTTCTAGATAAGATTCAGAAAAGACCGCATGTGACAATTGATTCTCTTGAACACCGCGGTAACGTCTCTTGTCTCACCTTATTTTATAGCTTCATTTATAGACTGTGCTCCTGCGGAATAGACAGATGCATTCCTCCCCTTAAAAAAATCACCCCCACCCCCGTAACACACGCATCGCTAGGAATGCTCATAAATTTACCCTCGAGCCAAACTTCGGATGTACTATTAAGTATAGAGACTCATTTTTTAGCCGTACTACAAGAATGTTGAATGCTTTACCCTGGTCGATTTTTTTCCTACCATTGCGTAATACAGATATTCAAAACCAATGTGCAGGGGTATCTCCTTTTATCTCCTATCCACACTTCCTGAGCACTCGCAATGTTTTACTTCATATTAAGGGTATTAATAACCCCTTGTGTGAGGGCTTAATATAAAACAAAAAAAAAGCTGAGCAGTCCTCAATTGTTCTCTGGCAATTTGAACCCAAATGGGCCGAATGGACATTAGCACCTCTGACTTATGAAGAGGATGTCGAAACAAAGCAGTGGAAGTGAGCTCATTTCACTTCCCCTTTGAGTTCTCCAATTTGGTACAGTGTAGAATGGAATCCCTCAGAGAATTTTTTTTCAACGAAGGCTATGTCTCAAAAAATCCCCTTATGGACATCCTTGAGTTCATTCAAAACTCAGATTGGCTTTTTGGGGGCCTGCACGCACATGCACAATGCATATACAAGTATCTACCTTTGTCTCTGTTGGACAAAATGTTTCCTTTTATATCCTGGTGAAGTGATGGGGCTTTCGAATCATCAACCCTTTTAACCTAACCTGGCATGGCAGGCAGGCACCAATGTATTTTAAAATTTCTTTCTATATAGACTTGGCGGCCCTTAATAGATACTTCACAATTCATATAAATAGAGATACCTAAATATGTGTGAAATTATCATTCCAGAAAGATTTTTTTAAAGCCCAAAGGTGCGGTCGTTGGCAAAATATTGATTAAATAACTGTTTGAAACTGTTCACACCTAATTACATAAATAAGTTTAAAGATAGCCAATTCACATACATTATAAGCCTTGTTAAAGAAACTTTTCAATTTGCAACAAATTATCATATTCACAAGTTCATTGACTTTATTTCCACCGCACAATGAAATGGAAAAAAAGAATACCTTTTTTCTGATGCTTAGTTACCTTCTTGATTAATATCCCAAATAACGACTCTAGCGTTAAGTTTTGCGAAATTGAGAGCCAGTAATCGTCCAACTCCACCACCTCCGCCAGTAATTAGAACTACTCTACCGGAAACATCCTATGAAATGAAAATTTAAAAATTTTTAATCAAATTCAATTATGTTTGAAATACAATATTTAAAGAAAGGTCTCCAGAAATGATGTAACAAATGATGTCTATCATAGAATTCACATTATGCTCATCAGAAAAGAGAAAGTAAATATATAGTAAAAGATACTCTGGATATGTCTGCCAACCTTCATCTTTTTCAGATATAATATACCCGGGAATTTACATTTTCATTTAATTTATATTAATCCTCAGTCATGGTGTGAATTTTATTTTGGGGCATCTGTAAGGTGCGTCAGACCGGCTTTTTGGCCCAAATTAAAAAAGTTACCTACTGCCACAAATTGTATAATGAAATTCATGGAACCACTATTACCCTACCTACTACCTTGTCACATAATTTTATTCTCAAAATGTCGTAAAAAAAGAATTAACATTATTTTCATAAAAAAGGAAGTAAATAGAAATTTTTACTCCCAAAATGTTTGCTAACCTTCATCTATTGAAGGCTATGCCGACTCCGCTCTGTGGTATCAGTCAATTTACATTTTTCACATAAATTTGTTACAACTTATATTTGTTGTAGGTTTATCTATAAGATACACTAATCATGTATATACTTAATATTATGTTGTTTGCTTATAAGGTGCGTAAGACTTGCTTTTTTGGTCTAAATCAAATAAAGTACCTACCACAAATAGTTTTCAATCGCTGTCACAACTTGCATAATGGGGAAAAGGGTATTTACCTTACCTATATCAACTATCACTAACTGTTTACATAATTTTTATGTGCAAATAACTAACGCTAACATCATTAACATTTAAAAACATCATAAACTTTAATTGAAGAAGATACATTTCACCGGAAGGTAAGTAATTTGGTAAAGCAAACCAGGTGCACAAAAAGATATTTATCTCGATATGCTAGCTTTTAATTTTTGTATTTGTCTAAATAGGGGAATATGGGGGCAGTGAGGTCGTTAGGTTTATTTTTTAAGTGATATTATTACTTATACCTACTTTTACTTGGGATTATAGGTAGGTAGTATACATATAAGGCAAGTTATGGATTCGTGTAAAAAAAATTGAGATAACAAACGCACATGACATTACGATGATGGAGAAGTCGCAAGAAGTGGGTCCAGAAATTCCGTCCGTCTATTTGTCTGTCTGTTCGCACCTCTACAGCCTGAACCGATTGGCTTCAAATTTTATTTTTAATATTTATTTGGACGTCCCTCGGAAAGTATTTTTATTTTTGCTCTAGGTCTTAAAATAACGGTATACCTGCAATACCTACAATCGTGAAGAAGATAATTGATTTTTCCAAATTCGGCTCCAACGATTTTGACAAAACTTTCAGAATGCTGTCTTTTTAAGAAAATCTATCTTTTGGTTAGAAAAGATTTTTCGGAATTTCTCTAATAACGGTACAGCTCTCATAGAAACGGTATTTTCAAATCAAGTGTATTGATATGACATTTCAAAATTTTCAAAAACTTTTTTTTTTATTTAATTTTTTTTTTGGTTTTTGAAATATACGTTGGAAACGGGTAATTTGAAATTTTTAACATCATTTTTCCAGATAAAAACTACAAAATGCCATATATTAACATACTCGGACAAATTTCAAAATATTTGTTCGAAAAGTTTTTCAAAAATAAGGTTAAGCTTTTTGAAAAAAAAATTTAAGATTTCTCATATACATATAATTTTTTTTTAGAATAAGAGCAAGTTCGTTCGTCCCAGTTGTGCATTTTATTTTATATGAAGTAAAGAAATAATTTCGAAATATGGTTCTTAGGAAAGTTAATGTACAATTATTGTGAAACGGAAATTGCGATTCCAAATTGGCTGAAGTTTTGTTTAGTAGCTGTCAAAAGATTCGCAACTCAATTGCTTTGATTGACAAGTATTGCCATAATCACATTTTCAGACTTCCCTCGTATGTACTTTATTAGCCGTCACGGGACGCCCGGCAGATGGGAAACATTCAAGTTTAATTTAAAATCATTCATTTTTAAAAACCATCAAAGAAAATATGGAGTGCAATAATTTTAAATAATTTGGTGTCTCGTTAATAAAATCAATATAATTGTCTTATTATTTTATTATAATAACAATTATAACAGATTATATTGATTTATAAATAGGTACAACGTTTTCCTCAACCCACCCATCAAATCCCCCCAACACCGCCATACACCCAGCCCACCTACAACCACCAAACAACCAATCATCCACCATTTTTGACAAATTTTTCCTCACACCCCCACACCAAATCCCCCAAACAGCAACCACCCACCCACCTTCAACCAAGCACCCACCATTTTTGTCAATAGCATCCCCAACCGACCCTCATCCCCAACCGCCAACTCCCAACCAACTACTCACGATGTTTGTAAATTTTGTCTCATCCACCCCTAAATACCCTCCTCAAAAACCAGTCTACCCCCACCAACACAGCCTTCAACCACCCGCCATTTTTGACTATTTTTTCTTCACCCTCACTCCCTCCTACACCAAATACACCCACCCAACCTACAAACAACCACCCACCATTTTTCTTTTCAACACGCTCCAGTCATAATTTGAAAAATTGTATCGAGCGTCATGCCATTTTTCGTGACGATTACGGTCGATTTTACTGCCTAGGTGCGCCAATAGATGTTTCACATCAAAAAAGCTTGGGATCAATTCACCCACTTTGAGACCGTACCAGAATTTTTAAGTCTCACATTTTGACATTAGGTGCTGTCAATTGAGATAACCCATATCCTTGGATCTATGATGGGGGTATAAAGAGCAACGTCCACGAAAGAACAGTGTGGACGAAATTTTCAGAAAACATATAGAAACATCAAAACCCTCAAAGACAGGACTACAATATGGACGGAACCAAACGTTTAACAATCATAATAAGCTTCGTTCGTTGCGCCCTGAAATCGTCTTGTCGTAGCGACAAATTGCTTTTTGAGAGTCCTCAACAAGTCCTATTTTTTTAAGTGGGATCCTGTCCTGAATAAATTCACCCTGAAGGAGATTTCCTGGGGCTAGTTGAGGAAGCGAATCATTATTTGTTGAAGTGACGTTTGCTGTCAAGCATTTTTTGTGTTCATTTTTCTTCTGTCAAATCAAAAAAAAAAAGAAGCAAAATGGAAGCTTTTGTTGATGGTTGTGCAAATACTTATGCGTTTTTTGAGAACCGAAAGTCAAATTTTTTTGACAAGTATTGGGATTGTCAAAAAAAAAAAACCTATGCATACCCTGGTAAAAGTAATTATATCTATAATATAGTTGGTCACTCTTTTTCGACAAGTTTTGTTTATTTATGTAAACTGTGGTACCGCTTTTATTTTACGGATACAAATTTTAATGCGCTGTCTATAAATGTGCTTTGACAGATACTTCCGTGTTTTGAGACTACCGCTTATCAAGATCAAGCTTGTTAGAATTAGCGATGCGTTCTTATTTACATAACCTCAACTAATTGTATACGTGAGACAATACAAAATTCATTAAAAACTCAAACAGATTTGCATAGGTATCTGTATGAAATAGTAAATATTTATTTTTCATGCGCACTTGTCTTCCCAGAAGCCATGTTATTTGTTCTTTAAGATTCTATTCAATTTTTGTTCAGGTATATTTTTCATAATGTTTGCTAAGTTAATGGCATAAAATTAGTATTTGTATTTATATTGTTCTTATGTTTTCTTGAATATAAATGGTATGGTTAGACCCAGATCGCACAACACTGTCCATCCATCAATGAAGACAAATTTAATTGTATAACCTTGTATTTATAAAACTAACATGTAACGGAGTACTTAGATGGAGTTATAATTTATTTATCCAGTGAATCAGGCTGCGCACACTAGTTTTACAGCTGAACTAAATGTGGATATTAGGCATGCGTATAGACACTTCTTCAAAACTGAGCAAAACAATTTTTCTTTCACATTGGTGTTTTTAGAGTGATTAGTTTTGTGAGTGAAAAAAATGGAAAGTGTTTCTGCTTTAATGTAAAAGAATTCGTAGGCATTTTTGATAATGTTAGTCCTACTGGAGCCGTCATTCTACATGACAGCTGTCATGCTACAATATATTTTCCTTAAACGCAATTTAATCATGCCACTGTCACAGAAAAAAATTTATTATATATATCATAACATAATTATCTATGTACATGGCGATAGTACTTGAAGTCAGAAACGCCATCAAAGACTCTGATGTCTCACAAACCGTTTGTATGCTAAGCTAACCGTCACTTTCACTGAAAAATCCATCAAATGCAAAATCCATTTGTGTCAATTTTCAAGCGAATGGTGTAGGTGAAAACAAATGGAGGCTTTTATTAAAGTACTCACAATAATTTCCCCAACACACGAGACAAGACAAGACAAGACATTAGTGATTGTCAGTTTGCAGTTTTCATATACCTGGCAATTATTGGAATGCAGTGAAAGCATCATCCGTATCCGATAGAGCTATAGATTAGCATGAACAGCAACAAAAAACTAACTTCAACAATATAAACTGCGAAGAGGAAAATCTTTAGTCTTCGACTGCAACCTCAATCTATTTGCCATTCAAGGGGTATCTTATAGGGATAGATTTGGAATGAGCATTGAGCATGGTTAGAAGAACGAATAGGAGATCTTTGCAAAAGGTGAAAGGAAATGTAATAGATGGTTAGGAAAAAAATAACTACTTTAAAGTAACAGATTTTGATAGCGAAGTTGTGTCACTTTTATTGTCTTCATCAGATGTGCTACTAAGCTAGTTGTTTCCTAATTTTAATTTAGCATTAATTCCCTTGGACAAAAATGGTATGACTTTTTTATGTTTTATAAAAAAATAATTGTCCATGTTAGGCCAGATGTACATTTGTATGCATCCACTCACTTTTATCTTGAAAAGATTATACTAAAATGTGAACAGTTGGATTTTGAAATTGCAATGAAGTTTTTTCTATCTCTAAGCATGAAGCATGCATCCATGGATAGAGATATCTTTATAACCACATTTTATGCATTCTAAATTATAAACTGTGTTGCGAGGTTATGGGTTTTGCAATACTTGGCTGGAATCTCGTTTAAAGCAACTCGGCTGGCCAAAAAGGAATTACTTACACAAAATAACATTGCCGTAACGAGTTGTTTTCTATCTCAAAATAAAATTAATCTTAAAAGATATCGGATTCGAACAAATGAAATAAACTAATTTCCATCGCCACTTAAAGAGTAATTTTTTTTAAAGTTCTTTGTTACATGCGATGGGGTTAAAAATGTGTTCTTTAAAGAGACGCATTAACTGTCAGATGGGGACGTGTGTCTGACGCATTTAAGCTGCCTTCACATAAGACATAAAACCATAGTCAATTATTTCGTACAAGCGACACGTTAACTGTCATTGTTGTCTTCAGATTAATAAATGCTCAATTGGCTTGTTATGCTGCGTAAGCGAGTCTGGATGACGGAACGATAATATGACAGGGCAGTCATTTTGCGATAAGAATTAAGCTGTCAAAATTATGAATTGTACACAGAAACAGAATCCAAGCTAGATCGAAGGTAAACTGATGTTCAAATGGGGCAATTATTAGCTTTCTTCGCGTACCGAAATCAAACAGTTTGCATTCGGTCAAAAGCGAATGACGACTTTGTTTGCAATCAAAAAATTCAAATTTGACGTTTCTCAAGAATTTACACAAAAAGTGTTCGCGCTTACTTTTCGGTAAGTGAGAGAGATTTTTCTCTCATTTGGGACATTTTGACAGTTTTCATTTTTTGGCACAAAGAGTACACGAACGAAACTTTTGTCTTGTGAACACAGCTTAACTGTCAGGGAAGTGAAAATTCATGACATTCAAAATTTGGTAGGAACCTGCGATTTCGGCTTTATTTGTTATTCTTCTTGGGCCATAATATCGTTCTAAAAGAACTTTGTTATCCACTCGACTGATTTCTATAAAATTTGTAAAAACAGGATTTTTAAAATCCAAACAATGTTGAACACCGAAACATTATTCAAAATCATTTTTATTTTTTGGAATGCTTTAATAAAATAAATAAACTCTGTAGCTAACTTACAATAGAAAAAAAAAACTAAATAAACTACTCACCTTCAAATTCCTCCATTTGTCGGGTATGATTGACAAAACAATAGATTCCAAAATGTAAAACACTGATTTGCACAAAAAAATTATCACATCAATCAACATAAAAACAAATCCTTTCAAAGGATGTCCATCAAGTAATTCGGACATAATTTTTTTTAACACTTTTAAAAAAAAAATATTTAAATTATTTTCACCACTTTAAACTACAATCAACAATAAGAATCGCTTGCTTTGTTCACTCATGCGCGAATCCAATCTTTCGCACAAGAAGAAAGTCTTTTTCAGTTAGCAAGCTGCTTCTAGGTTACTGACCACACCACGAGAATTCGTTAAAAGTTCAACAGCACATAGGTACAATATATAAATGAATAATTTCCCTTTCAAAACAAAAAGATACATTCAAGAAAATTTTTCTATCGGTCAGTAAGTTTCTGTATGTACCGTGTTATTTCCGCAACGAACTTCTGTCAACAACGTCGCACGTGAAACTAACAACACTCTATGGGGCTAGCAGTTAACTTGGCTTACACTTCACCGGCAAAGATTTACGTGAATCTAAATCAATGGCTTAGAAGGCTTTTTTGTTTGTAGCTACCATTGTGGATTTGGATACAAAAACGAATAACCAAAGATGTGTGTTCGTTCTGTAACTTTGTAACCGCTTTAGCCGCAAAGGGGCAAAGGCCCAGGCCCACACATGACATGAGCAATAGTTTTGCTCGCGGCCAAATTGTGTCAAAATTATATAGTGAATGAGCAATGAGCTTCCAGGGGCGTATTTGGACCTAACTTAAAATAAAGGCCCAACCATAATAAATAAAGAATGGGAACGTGCGTTGCCTTACGAAACAGTAGAAATACATGTGATTTGTCATTGCATATATAAACTATAGTATTCCCACTTGAGGTGCGCCATCTATCGACGAAAAACTAAGCTCTAGAATACCATGGGAAGCAACAACAACAATTTCCACCATTTGAATTGTTCTTGTTGCTTCCCATGGTATTCTAGAGCTTAGTTTTTCGTCGATAGATGGCGCACCTCAAGTGGTAGTATTATAGTTTATATATACAATGGATTTGTATACCCAACCTGAAATGAATTTTTGATAAGTTTCGGCAAGTTTCGTTCACTTTTGTTTCCGTACGTAGTGTACGCTTTCAGTCGTAATTTTTGCATGAAAATCTGACATTTCTTTTTTTTTTCAAAGAGAAAGTAAGAGACAAATGCTTCTTGTTTCTAAAGGCTGTTATGGCCAACTGATGTATTTGAAAGATCGGAAAGAATCTTTTCGTTCGGTTTTGACACTTGGTTCCGTTTTCTTTCGCGTATTGTGGTTGGGCCTTAAGATTTTTCGTTCTGATCAATCATATACATCAAGCTTTGAGTTGAGTGACATGACTCCTGTCAGTCAAAGTGACTCTGTTCTACTGTCAGCCAATGACAGACGAGATGGTTGATGAGTTTCGAGTGTGAATTCAAAACATTAGAAACGTTATCATTGTAAAATAGTAATTTCTGTCGCTAACTCTACATGCTTGGGGCCGCTTCTATTTTTACCGAGTATTTGACATTACATAAAGAAAACGAAGTTTATGAATATAGAGGGCCTCATCTTCAAACACCATCATGAGAGTATTGTTGATTTGATATACAATTATCATGATACAACTACTAAAGATATGTCATTGTGCATGATACAATGCAAAACGTCAAACTTCATGTGTGTCCGTGACGTATAGATGCGCAGAACGAAACAAAAATGAAAACGGGAAGGCGCTATCTGTTTAGTTGTAGCATGTACAATAATTATAAAATGATATTTCTATGGCATGGTTTAGTGCTTTCCAACTAAACGACACACGTGTAAGTTCTCGGGAGCAGTCTCTCTCGCCACTTCATCCAGTTTATTGGGCGTTGGTAAACACAATGTCGATGGTCTCCCACTGTAACGTGCTCAACAAAATGTGACACCAACTGGCGTCATTCATTTTCATGGAACATATTTTTTAGTTCTGAACTTCGTCAATGGTGGTGCTAGTTGTCTTATCTACTTTACATCAAATGTCTTCTCTCAAATCAAGTGTTTCTGAACTTCGTCCATAGATGGCGCAAAAAACGTTCCTCTTATTGGGAGTAATATAGATTATAAATACAATGCTGGCGTGTCAAATGGTGCTTGTTGGCCACGATACTTTTGACATATTTCGAAGAGTTGTTTCGGTAGGAAGCGGTTCGTGGCTAAACTTTACTGAATTGACGTTTCAAGAGCATATGTTTTGTCAACTCAATCGGTTATTAAATGTCAAAGTTATTCAATGCTTACATTTTGACACAAAAGATGGCGTTCACGGTATAATGATAAATATTCTAAATGGTCTTCATTTTTTCTACACATTAAAAGGCGCAGTCTGGCTAATGCGGCCCTGAAAATCAATCCAGGCATTTTTGTTCCTCATATTTAACAATACCTTTTGCCTCTTCAATATACCAAACTGCCCGAAGGCTCTGGGTGAGGTTCGGTTACCGCTATACCTCACGCATCATGTCTATGTTAAATGGACCAACCAAATTACTATGTTTAATAATTTTTTCGATACAGGAACATTAATTTTTTTTTTTTTGATCAAAAATTGTTTTTAAATATGTTTGCATAATTTATGACCGATGCGTGTGTGTTTGGAAAGTATGTTATAGCATGCAAATTGATTGTGCAAGATTTTGTAAATAATTGTTTTATTTTTATTTTTATTTTTTGCAAATTTTGGCAGTTGAATTAAAATATATGTAATTTGGTGTCTCACGATTTGTTGTATATTAATTTGCAAATGCGCAGACAAACACGCGTGACACATATTTTTATGACGATCACCTGTCAATCAGAGATTTCGAAAATGGTGTTTGTGTTGTGGTTTGTGTTGATCAAAAAAATATGATGGAAACATGAATTATTTATGACTCATTGATTTGACCGCACTTACAGACAGACATCAGAATGGATTAATGCTAATTCAGAGATAATTTTCTATCTCCACCTAAATTCAAACCACCATACTAACTGCATTATGCTCGATATGTAACCAAATGTTATGAATTTGGAAAGTTGTCAATTAATATTGTCTTCGTTTACATTTTTAAATTTACATTTATTTTACATTTCAAAGTCGGAAGTAAAAAACTTGACTGGCATTTCTTCTGTCAATGTCTTCTCAGACACGTGTGGTGTTTTGTAAAAAAAAAAGGTTTAACCTTTGGAGATGAGGTCACACTGAGAACACCATCAGAACAATACCTAACCTATCCAAATATACAGCTTTAAATTATGCAAATATTTAAAATATATTTCCGGGAGCCACCATGAATGTTATGTAAATTGATGTAAATTTTAGTTTGTCAAGACGTTTCATATATTAAACATTGGATCGGGAAAACTAGAAATGGCATATGTGCCTGGGCATTGAAGTGCGTAAATATTATCTTTTCACAAAAACCATACTCGAGAACTTTTTCAAATAGAATTTAAAAGTTTGAAAGGCTAATACTGGACATGAATGGTGTATTTTGTTCGTCAATAGAAGACCCAAAGTTCAAATCACCGACTATACAACAGAACATGCAAACAAACGTAGTTCAAAAAAATGCAATAAAAAAACCAACTCTACTGCAAAAAAAAAAAATAACAAAAGGTGCAGTTTGACTGGATGGTTTCATTGTCGGATTCCCGAATCAGATCCCGAATCAGCGACTTGTATTTTCGTCGCATTTTTGTTAAGGATCAAACATTTTCTCAAGAGACACCAAGCGGAATTCCACAGGGGTCATTCGGGCGTCCATGAATTAACATTAATAACTTGCGAATCATTTTACTTTATGTCTTTCTTGTGGCCAGGAGATGGCTTGTTGTAAAATTCAAGACAGAATTATATAGGCCAATGTCAAAACCGTCTGAAAAAATCTGTTGTTGTACAGGCAAATCACTGTTTATAAATGTACATTGTCCGTGGGGTCTGGGTGATTTTGTGGTGAAACTAAAAAGTCATGAGAGGTCTTAGACTGCGTTTTGGTTTGTAAAGTTAAAAAAAAAACATTGTTGTCTGTAAAGTCGGTTTACGGACTATAATTTTACGTGATAACCAGTTAACAAAACAGTTCATGTGTAGGTTATTTATATCTCTTCAACCACTAACAACCCACCCCACTTAGAACCACCCACCACTTTTGAATTTAGTTTTCTTACCCCTTCCCCCCAAACATTAGCCTCTCACCACAACATAAAACCAACAGTCCACCATTTTTGACCATATTTTCCTCCCCCCACCACCACCTTCACCAACCACCACCGCCAACCGCCCCCCCCCCCAAATTTTTGACCCCCCCCCCACATCCAACCACCCACTCCATCTACAACCACCAGCCACTCAACCACCATTTTTTACAATTTTGGCCTCCCCCCAACATCACCGCCAACTACCCATCCCACCTAAAGCATCCAACCAACCATCTACCATTTTTGACAATTTTTTCCTCATCCTCTCCCAACACCAAATCCAACCACCCACCCCACCTACAACCACCTTCCACTCACCCACCATTTTTGACAATTTTTTCATCGCCCCCAATCAAATCAACCATCCCCACCACCTAAACCGCCAACCAGCCAACCCACCTACAACCGCCAACTAACCACCCACCATATTTGACAATTCCCCCCAAAACCATACCAAATCCCCCACAACACCAAACACCCATCCCACCTACAGCCACCAACGAACCACCTATTATTTTTGACAATGTTTGCCTCACCACCCACACCAACTATAACCACCAACCAACCACCCAACCAAACACTCACCAATTTTCCTCTGCCGGGCACTACCCTCCCCCCCCCCCAACACACAAACACACCACCACCACCACTTACAATCATCAACTACCCAACACCCTCCACTCCCACAAGCAGCTATAAAACGTGACTGTGACTCTGACTGTGACACTTTTTCGTGCGTGCTGCCCATATATTCCGATTTATTAGACGTTATCACGTCAAAAAATAATACAATCTATCATCATGTTGAAAATAAAACACGGTGTTAATATTGTAATGTTAAGTTTAGTGTTAAGACGCAGATTTAGGGGAAGACAATCATTTCGTGAGCTTGAATCCGAAATTATCTCACGCCTCATCCTCACTGCTTTAAAAAAATACTAGTACGTACTTTAATCTGTGCGTTACCTTGTTCTCAAGTGTTCCAGAACCGTAGATGATCTTAATCTAGATCCTTCTCTTTAATTTCTTGAAGCTCCAAAATAGGCATATGTATTTTATTTTTGTTTTGAAGGGGACAAGAACCCCCTACCAAGCCAACTTTCGAGCTGATGTTATAAAGATCAAACATGACATAGAGTCTCCCTGATGGCTCACAAAAAATTACCCCACGTTGGGCGCCATTGAAATGAACTAATGGTGTGGTCCATAGGGGCGTCCACAGGGCTTTGTGAAGAGAGATGTTTTCCGTAAAACCAAGACTATCTCTTCTGCGAACACCACCTTTTACAACAAAGCACCGAAGACGCCCCTGTCGCATATTTGCATAAATTCTGTGCTGGAATTTACGGGGTTGACGGTCGCTTGATTTACAATTAAAAATATTTTACTTGGGTCGAGTTGAGATAGAGTTGACTTGACTCAAGCGCTCTCGATCAGCTGAGTTGAGTTGAAATTTTGGTGAAAAACTAAATTCACCTCGTGGGGTGCATAAACATGCCCATATTTTCTTTTTTAGTATCTTGAAATATTTAATTTTTCTAGTACCTTCAGTTCTTTATTATGTTTGCTTTATTGTTTCAAAACGTTCCAAGCCTTAGATCTAACATTAGATCTACCAACACCAATCCCATAATATCAAACTCAGCTTTAAAACGTGATTCACAATAATTACACAAGGCAAGCTTTCAAAGATATTATTGAAAACAAAACTATCTACTGGCGTAACACTTAATTCAAATGCCAACGTCAAATCAGTTTAAAATCCAATTATTACTTTCTGAATACTAAGTAGCTAGAAATACGTGATTTGATTTTTAAAGCAGTACCAACCTATCAGCAGCAACAAAAGAAAATTAAAATTTTATTTAATTGTTAAGACGCTCTTCCTGATCATGTATACGATCAAAGACGCATAAGATTTTTGATGCACGCTAATTTTGAGGTCAATTTGTGTGTAATTTAAAAGTTGCCACTTGAAAAGGGAACGTAGTTTTTAATTCAAAATTGATTAACCCTCTGAAAAATACTTCTGTGACGTATAATTTGGGATTGGAGACTCGAGGCTTTTATTTCTAGCGGGGTCCTCCAAAATTGCCAGGCAAAATTCACATTTTGGAGAAATTCACATTATCGGTGATTCACATTATCGAAAGACTACCGTATAAGGCATTCCTAAAAAAATTTTTTGTTGGACAATCAAACATAACACTACGATGATAGAAAAGCCTAAAAAAGTGGTTCCGACAATTCTGTCTGTCTGTCTGTCCGTCCGTCTGTATCGGCACCTATACAGGCCAAACGGCTGGCCCGATTTGCTTCAAACTTGGTACATAGTATTATTATGACGTCCTACAGAGAGGTTTTTGGAATTAGCATTCTAGCTTTAAAACTAACGGTACCTGCCATACAATTTTTATGGTAAAATTGATTTTTCTCAAAAACGGCTCCTACGATTTTGATAAAACTTCTGAATGGTGTTTTTTGAGTAAACTTTATGTTTTGGTTGGTACAGATTCTTCAGGAAAAGTCTTATAACGGTACCTAACATAGGACCGGTTTTTTTTAAATCAGATTTTCTCGTAAGCCGACAACACTCGAAGGAAGGTATACCGAGATCTTTGCTGAGTATAACCATCTTACCATCTTGTCGATGAGCCTACCCGTATACCGGATGTTGATGGGCATTCCGCCCATACTCTTGACTTGTTCCTTACTTCCCACCCTGATAAATATACTATTAAAGTAACTTCTCCATTTGGCACCTCGGACCATTGTGTCATTTCAGCTAATTTCTCGATCTCCAACCATCCAGTTAAAGGAAAAATTCCCACTAGGACCGTTTGGCAATACGAGAAAGCCAACTGGGACGGTCTGAATGATTTCTTTCGCAACTTTAACTGGTCATTATGCTTCCTCGATAATGACATTGATGCCAGTGCTGAAATGATTACAGAAGTGATTTTTCTTGGAATGAGAACTTTTGTCCCTCACAGAACAAAATGTATCAAACCAAAAGAAAAGTCTTGGTTTTCCGAAGAGTGCAAAGAAGCTAAGGTTGAAAGAAGTAAGCTTCCGATCCTACAAAGCCAACCCAACTGAGGAAAAGCGGAAGAAACACAAACAAGTTAGGAACTCGTGCAACTCCGTTATACACAAAACGAAATTTTTACATGACCAGAAGTTACGGCAAAAAATTCTGCAATGTCCCAAAGGCAGTAAAAAATTCTGGTCATTTGTAAAAAACGTTAAGAACTCAACGTCATCATCAGTTCCAACGCTCATCGTCGACAATAAACCAATTGTCAGCTCTTCAGAGAAGGCGAATAAGCTCGCAGCTCATTTTGCTGCAAGTTCTACGTTGCCTGCAAGCAACAATGCCCCTCCTGTACTTGAGAACGTTAATTCTTCTATGGGACAGGTATTTTTCCGCACTCGTACAGTAGCAAGAGTTCTTCAAGATCTTGATATACACAAATCCGCTGGCCCGGATGGTACACCCCCTATTCTTCTGAAGAAGTGTTCTTCATCGCTGGCAAAACAACTGCGTAAGCTTTTTCATCGCTCCTATCGTTCAGGAATCTTTCCTAGTAGATGGAAAACAGCATTTGTCCAGCCCGTCCCAAAAAAAGGTGACTCCTCCTCCCCCTCCTCCTACCGACCAATTGCACTTACGTCCCTTCTTTCCAAGGTCATGGAAACGCTGATAAATCGTCAGCTGAAGAAATATCTCGAAGATCGGGAGCTTTTAAATGACCGGCAATACGGCTTTCGCAGCAATCGTTCCACTGGTGATCTGATGGCATATCTCACCGAACAGTGGAACAAATCTGTGCATCGCTTTGGCGAAAGCAAGATTATTGCGCTTGATATTTCAAAGGCATTTGATAGAGTTTGGCATGAAGCTCTTTTATCGAAAATGCGTGCATTTGGTATCGATGATACTCTTATTCGTTGGATTAGAAGCTATCTTCTGGACCGTTCAATACAAGTTGTCCAGCGCTCCGTTCTGTCTCCGACTCTCTTTCTCATTGTTATAAATGATCTCCTGTCTGTGACTTCTAATCCATTAAATTGTTTTGCTGACGGCTCAACCCTCAGCTTTTCGTATACGTTTGATAATTCACGGACTTCGCCTTCGGACGTGTTATTACAACGAAATCGTATGATAAGCTCGTTAAACTCCGATTTAAAAAGCATTGTGAATTGGGGTACTAGAAATCGTGTGGAGTTTAATGCGTCGAAAACTCAATGCTGTCTTTTGTCGTTGAAGCTAAACATACCCCCTATGCCATTATTCATGAATGGTACTTGTATCGAGGAGGCCGAAAAGCTATCAGTACTCGGTATGTGTATCAGTGACAATCTTCATTGGAATGATCATATACTTGAGATTGCCAAGAATGCTGCAAGATGCTTAGGCTTTCTTAATAGATGCAAGAAGTTTTTTACTCCTTCTGATCTGGCTACAATTTACAAAGCGTCTATACGCCCTAAACTCGAGTATAACTCCCATCTCTGGGCAGGTGCTTCTCAAACTTTTCTCCACCTGCTCGACAGAGTTCAGAAAAAAGCGTTAAAATTGATAGGAGAGAGAAACATTATGGAAACGTTTCCTTCACTCGAACATCGTCGAAATGTCTCCTGTCTTTCCTTATTTTACAGACTCTTTTACAAAAAATGCTCACTCGAGGTAGCCAGCTGCGTTCCACCCCTTAATTATTTCCCCCGTAATACTCGTCTTGCTAGGAACGCTCATCAGTTTACACTTGAGTCCAATTTCGGACGTACCGTGAAATATAGAGATTCTTTCTTTAGTCGTACAACACGAATGTGGAATGGTTTGCCTGGCACAATTTTTCCTTGCCATTTTGATCTGCAAACATTCAAGATCAATGTTCATCGACACCTCCTTTCCCTTCCTTCCTAACTTCCTATCGCTCGCGCTGTGACTTATCATTAAAAGGGCTATAACAAACCCCTTGAGCGCGTGTGCATTATAAAAAAAAAAAAAAAAAAAGCCACTAGACGGATTTCGATGACATTTTAAATGAAGCCCATTTATAGAGTAAATAATATAAATTTTTAAATTTTCCAAAAAAAAAAAATTGGGTTTAAAAAAATTAAATTTTTTTTTTTATTTTTTTAACGGTTTAATTTATTTTTTACATTTTATTTTTCTGATAAAAACTACAAAAATCTAAAAGTTGGTATACGCAAAACAAATTTGAAATATATTTTCGAAAAGTTAAAAAAAATAGTTTTTTGAAAACCTGTTCAAACGATTTTCAAAAAAAAATTCCTTAAAATTCTAAACAGAAAACGAAAGCAGATGGCTTACTTCATTTTTTCCATAAAGCGTTTTAACTAGTGATTTTGAAGTGATAATAAAATTTTATATCATCAGATTAGTTCGTACGACCCAGTCGTCTACTTTATTTTATTTCTGTTTGTACAAAAGTTAGAGGGTGGTTGAATATGACACCTGATTTATTCCCTATAGTTAAGTCTGGTAGTGCCAAAGTTGTACAGAAACGTTTTCGTACAGCTCTAATATATTACACGAAGAGAAACTGCTTGTACAATTTTAAAATAACAGTATTTCACGCCAGCGACATCTCTGTGCAAAAACCTCAAAGAACGTGAATATTGATCTTTTTCCCAATAAAAACTATGTAAGCTCAAGAGAGGGCCCAAGCTACTCGTAAGCTGTATGAACAAATACATGAACCCTGCCGCAGAGCAATACAATTTTAACTTTTTCGTATAAATTCTTACACTAGTCATAATTCACAGTTTTTTATTAGCAATAGCTTTGAATAAAAACAATATTTTATTGCTGTTAAGATAGAAGCAAAAGTGTGTGCTGTAGTGGAGGCTTAAAGCTAAGTTGATTGTCTTAAATATTCTTACCCTAAGCTTAATTAAAGTTTTTGAGGTTGTTGATATTGTTCCCGGGAAACTCCGGTGAAAAGAGAAATTAGGTTTTCTTCCTTTTCTGTGAGTTTAAATCAATTTGCATCTTCGCCACCCCAGAAGCTCTGTTCAGCTCAGTTGGATCAGTGATGATTGATGAACGTAGCTGGTCAAAAGTGCACTTCTTCCTCTACGTTGTCGATCTCCAAACAACAGAGCGCTCAGAGCTGGCGGCATAGGCTTTTGTTTTTGTTGAAATCTTTGTAAATTTTTTTTTAGTAATTTCCAAATATATTTTTTGTGTTGGACCATGAAATATTGTTGCTGCACAGTTCTCGACATAACGCAATATTGACCATGAAAGTGTACTTTATTGTGCCATAGTTTTGGTTTGCAATTTTTTTTGTATACAATTTTTAAAATAATTGATACCTTTCAACTTGAATAAATAATTACTATAGGTTAATCATGATTAGATTTGATATTTTTACTTGCGATTATAGGTACTATAAGGCAAGTTATGCATTCGTCGAAAAAAAAAGTTTTGAGATAACAATCAAACATGACATTACGATGATGGAGAAGTCGAAAAAAGTGGGTCTGGGAATTCCGTCCGTCTGTCTGTCTGTCTGTCTGTCTGTCTGTCTGTCTGTCTGTCTGTCTGTCTGTCTGTTCGCGCATCTGGAGGCTGAACGGATGGGCCGATTTGCTTCAAATTTGGTATCTAGGATTTATTTGGCCGTCCCTCGGAACATATTTTTAATTTTTGCTCTAGGCCCAAAAATAACGGCACCTGCCATACAATCGTGAAGAAAAAAATTGATTTTCTCAAAAACGGCTCTAACGATTTTGACAAAACTTTCAGAATGCTATTTGTGCAAGACAATCTATCTTTTGGTTTGAAATTTTTTTTCAAAATTTGTCTAATAACGGTACCTCTCATAGAACCAGTATTTTCAAATGAAATTTTCTCGTAAACTGTACATTCGATTTCAATAAAATTTTGGCCACAGGAAGTCATTCATAATTTTATTAATATGGCATTTCAAAATTTTCAAAAACTTTTTTTTTTGATTTTTTATAATTTTTTCAAAAAAATTTTTGGTTTTCGAAATATGTTGGAAACGGGTACATTGATTTTTTTTGAAATTATTTTTCAAATGTAAATTACAGATTGCCATATATTTGCATACTCAAATAAATTTCAAAATATTTTTTGAAAAAGTTTTTCAAAAATAACCTTTTTAAAAAAAAACTGGTCCAACGATTTTCAATATTTTTTTTTCCTAGATTGACGTATAGCTTTGAAATTTTATTGCATACTTTGTTTTTCCGAGAAAACTCTTAAACTAATTTAAAAAATAAAAGAATTTCGAAATTATTTAATTTTTTTTTAATATCCATATATGCAGCCACTACGCAATTGCTTATCATAAGAGCAAGTTCGTGCGACCCAGTCGTGCATTTTATTTTTTTTTAAGATTAGAACTAAACTTTTCGTGCTCCTTGTCTGCTCTACCTTATTCTACATTAAACCTAAGTAAGCTGCCCAAAACGGTAAACACTTTGAAAATCAATATCCATCGAGTGGGGCCCCGCGATGGCCCGGTACTGAATCCAAGGCGGCCTTCTTTTTCTTCGTTTCTTGTCTCAAATGTTGTGGTTCTTTAACAGCAAACTTTCTAACTAACCTTGAGCATATGCCATACAGAATAAAAAAAAAAACATAAGCGAGAGCTACAATACGTTTTCAACGAACTGTTGGATACCTCATTCCCTATATTTTTGTATGTGTATGCGTTCGCCTCCGGCAGCCAGCCACTGTTACAGTTTCAGCAACAAAATGCTTCTTCAAGAGACAGGAAAAAATTCGATAACATTCATTTTGTGCGGCCGATGTTCAATTATTGCTGGCGGGGTATGCCACGCCCAAAGTTGAGACTTTTTATTGCCAGGGCAATTACTATGAGCTCAGTGACATTCAATTTTATTCTTGCAGATCGATTTGAACAAACAAAACTTGAATTTTTAAAAATTTGATTTTGAATAGAAATAGCGATAATTGGTGTATGTATTTAACAATTCTTGAACCATACTACACTCTGCTACGTTAACCAAGGAATATCTACAAGCCGAAGTGTTCATCTTCTTACTTCAAAACTGTGACCGATAGTTAAAACATTACAAAACTAATGCATATTTCGAATTTTGACGGAAACGCCCCTTAATAGCGGGCGTGTCATAAAAATTTGTAAGCAAAAATTAAAACACTAACTGAGCTTTGATCATAAGTCAATTTAATATTTAAGCATATGTGTAGAACTACAGCTGAACCAAGCTTGGTTCAGCTGTAGTTCTACACATATGCTTAAATACTACTACTACTAGTAGATCTTACCCGAATAAAGGTATTTTATAAAAATCACGCCCTTAAAAGTGGGCGTATTGAAAAAAATTCATGCGAACAAATAGAGATACATTTTTCAAATAACGAAAGGAAAACAAGGTTAAAATTGCATTACATTTTTAAAACTACGTTTTTCGTTCTTTCATGAAAAGTGGGCGAAAGCCACTCCCAAAATTCAAAACTTTCTTTTCATACACAAGCTTCTTAGTTTCGACTAAGTGACGCACAAATTTGGACTTGTGGATTCATTATAAATACCGTTTAGTTGCAAAAACAATTTTTTATAGTTTCTAATAAAAAGTGGGCGTCAGCCACTCCCAAAATCATTTTTTTTGATTTCATACACAAGATGTTTATGTACACGTAATATCTACAAAATTTAATGTTTTTCGCTCTAATGTAGGTAGGTACCTAAGCATATTGTTATTTTATAAAAAAAACAATACCTATTGATGATTTTGTATGCAAAGTGGGTGTCAGCCACTCCCAAACTAAAATATTTTTATTTAATTGAAAGAAGATTTACCTAAAGCTTGCTAGTGCAAAATGTTAGCGTTGTGCTTTTAATTTGACTGTACAAAAAACATAGGCGGATAGGCGGATTTTACCTTTTCAACGTTTCAAGAACTAAGCCTTACTCTTGAATCAAAAATTATATAAACCAAATTTCAGCTTTCTAGCTTGAAAGTTGCAACCTCTGGAGAGTTAACATACATACGGAAGGACGGACCAATGACATGGCTAAATCGACTAGGTTTTTGATTCTGAGTCAGAATATATATACTTTTCTATACCTAACGGTATTATTTCTCTATGTTACAAACTCCACACCAAATACAATATACCCATTCTATGGAATAGGGCATAAAAACACCCTTGAGATTTATTCGTTGAGCCCTCAAGATGCCCTGTGCTATTCACAGCCTCTTCAAATCGTTTCGCTTTTGAAAAACCGTAAGTTGCTTTGACGAGAAATTTCTTTCTGGGATTTGCTGTTTGCAGATAAGTTAGAGTGTGTTTCAATATGGCGCCTGATTTGTCCCCTATTAAATTAAGTCTGCACTGTCAAAGTTATATGAAAACGTTTTTGTACAGCTCTTATTACATAGCAGAGAAACTGCTTGTACAATTTTAAAATAACAGTATTTCACGCCAGCGACATCTCTGTGCAAAAACCTGAAAGAACGTGAATATTGATCATTTTCACAATAAAAGCTTCGCAAGCTCAATAGATGGCCCAAGCTGTATGAACAAATACATGAACCCTGCCGCATAGCAATAGCATTTTTACCATTTTCATATAAATTTTTACACTAGTCATAATTCACAGTTTTTTATTAGCAATAGCTTTGAATAAAAACAACATTTTATTACCGTTATGGTAGGCGGAAGGGTGTGTTCGATAGTGGTGGCCCGAAGCTATGTAGTTGATTGTATTATAAATCATAACCTCTAAACTTAACTAGAGTTTAGAAGTTGGTGATTGTGCTCTCGGGGGGAACTCAGTCGAAAAAGAGATTAAGGTTTCTTTCTCTACCGAGTTCGTTAAATCAATTTGCATCTTCGCCAGCCCATCATGAATACTTCTGTTCGGCTCAGTTCCCTTGTCCAATGATGAATGTAGCTGATCAAAAAAGTGCACTTTGCTCAGTTAGATTGATCTCCAAGGAATAACTAGAGCCCTCAGAAACTTCGAGCATACGCTTCCGTTTTGGACAAAATTAGTAATTTTTTATATTTTGATTGACCATGAACTTTTTTGCGCCATATTTTCTGTTGTCTTTCTCTGCCTTATTCTACATTAAACATTTGTTGTATACTGCACAAAGCGGTTAATTTTACAGCAAACTTTCTAACCTTGAGCATGACATACACAGAATAAAAAAAAACCACCAAGTCTTGACCAGCTTCAAATAAAGATCCTCTAACCAGGCGGTATCGATTTTTAGCTGCGTTCTATTGGACACCAAAGATCAGCTAAGACGAGGCGGGCGGTGTCATGCTCAACGTCTTAAAACCAAACTGAGTTTCTGGAATAATATTTGTGTTCTCTGCCAACTTTATCACAGCTCTGCTAAGAAATCTTTCGTATACCTACATTATACCTTATTTATACTCAGATTAGAGCAGCTCTTTTCTATTTACAGGAGAGAATGCACCATACTGAACTCCTCCCCCTCTCTCTATTACTTGCACAATACCTCAGGTGTGACCACGATTTTAGGTTCTGGTTCCTTTAAAAAATAGACATCCACGTTTTCTTTGAGCTTTTGAAACTACTTTCATATTGATTCTTGAGGGTTGCTTGTAAAGCATCACTGCTTTGTTATGATGTCATCGCGGGCTTCCTCAGTGTATGAAGTCAACTGACTCAAACTCTTGTTTGTGCAGTCCAAAGCTACAGCTCATTGTTGGTTATGGTTTGTGTCCACGGGATCTTTAAAGCTAAAATTAAATTTTCTGGAGAAAGGATTCCGAATGCACTATAAGCTTTACTAATTCTAATGCTTGAGATCTTATCCATCACCTAAAGCGAAAAATAACTTCCCAGTTATCTGAACTGTGTAACTCCTCCTCCCATTGTCATCTATCCAACAATAAACTGCTGTTGTTGGTTCCAGCATCCAGCTGGTGTGTATTTTTGTTGTCTTTTTGGCATAAGTCCTTAAACCAGCCGGTTGGCCATTTTGTGGCACAAGTTCCGTTTGCCATTAAACAGATATCACAAGAAAATAGTTTAACTTTTGTGAAATAGGTTCCATTAAATACCAAATCTCTCATTTGCATGGTAGCTGGCAGCCATATCATTCGATCGTATGAGTAGTAAAATCGGTGTCAGCACACCACCCTGTAGGACTCCAATCCAAAGGCAACTGTGCACAACACCTTGCATTGTTTCTACGACTCTTTTATAACAGCAACAATTTTACTAGGGATGTTTCTAGAACTATGAGGTGTCCCAGATAGCATCACGATTGTTGGGTCGCAGGAACACTTCGTGGATATATATTTGCTAAGTACGTATACAATCTTAAGCCTAGTACTCAGATCGCGCTAAAATTTATCTTCCAAACAAATTTCTACCCAAGATAAATTTCAGATTGGGTTTTTAGCTGAGCAGTACTCAGTTCAATCATTGTATATAAAATCTATAGTAATATGCAGGATCGACTGTGGCGACACCGTCTCCAAACCTTTTTTCCAAATTTCTCGTTATGGAGAGAAAATGTAGGTGGAAAGGTTTAAAAATGTGATAATTATCAGCGACATCTATAGGCGTTTTTCTTTTTTAGTTCACAGCAGAGCCTGAGTTGTCAAAAAAAAATAAGTGTTTCTTTTTTGCTTCAGAGTGTTCAGAGCTTAGAATTCGTATTTCTTTTTTCCTTCAGAGTGTGTTCAGAGGGCGCTCTACGAGCTCCAAATAAATAGATGGGGCAGACTGAGCTAAAAGCTGAACAAAAATATAAACGTCAAAAGTGAGACGCTTCCAAACCAATTCAATTGATAAAAAGAAGAAATAAATAATAAATACAATTAAAATGGCTGAAAAAGGTATTTTAAATGTAAAAACAATTTTTTTTCAGGTTTTTCATTTGGCATGAGAAGGAAAAATAACAGCGTTCTTAAATTCGTTTCATAAATAGTTCAGAGCGCTCTGAACACAATTGGTTCAGAGGACGTTCAGAGCGAGCTCGATATACTCGAAATCTGAGCTCTTTTCTGAATTCAAAAAGAAAAACGCCTTATGTGTCTCCAAACCCTGTTATCTCTTACTCGTTCCTCAGACTACTATAAATTTCATATACAATGGTTCAATGCTAAATTCCAGCTGTCAGGCTAACGGCTAAGAAAAAAAGTCTCCACAAAATTTAGCTTGCGTAAGAAAGTAAAACATATTATTTTACAAGATAAATTCTGACAGTTGTCATTTTTTGAGCGCGTTATTGAAAAATAAAATGGAAGTTCAAAGAAGGTCTTGCGAAGGTCGCACGAACTTGCTTTTATGTTCGATAATTTATTGCTAAGTGGCTGCATAATGTAGGTATATTAAACAAAATGCCTAATGTCTTGGGGCTTGAGATTTTCATAGAAATTAATTTTTCAAAATTCTTAAATAAATACTTGAACAAATTTGAGCTGAAAAACAAGTACTCCATTTTATTTCTTGAACAAATTTGTGTTTATGAGAATAAATTTACAAAAATTTGTGGAGCGGTTTTTGAAAAAAAAAAGTTTTTTGTAAAAACTTTTTGAAAACATTTTTCAAAAAAATCAAAAACGCCAGTTCATAAGCATTCAGCAAATACATTTATACATATTTAATTAAAAACAAAATATGAGCCGTTTTTTAAGTATAATTTTTTTTTTAATTTAAAGTTTTTTTTTTAAATACAGAAAACTATTTTTTAAAAATATTGGTATGCAATCTATAAATATGTGTGAAATTTCGAAACTATCGGTTGAACCGTTTTCGAGATAGTCTAAAACAAAAAGTCCTATGGAAAGTATCGTTTTTAGACATTTAAAAAAAAAATTCAGCCATATGATTAGTTGTACCTACCTAAAAACTTACACTGATTTTTTTGAAATCAAAATTGTTAGAGCCGTTTTCTGGCTTTAAGTGTAACGGTTATATGGCTGGTACCGTTATTTTTTGAGCTAACAAAAAAATTCAATTCCCCCTCTGTACAATACCTAAACAACTCTATATACCGAGTTTGAAGCGACCCAATTGATTATTATCTCAAACGTTTTTTTTTGCACGAATCCATATTATGCATGGAATATGAATCGTGTAAAATCAATCAAAATTAAATTATAAATACAAAATGGACCATATCTTAATGATTATTTAGAAAAAAATAAAATGTCTATAGAAAATTCAATACAAAAAAAAAAAAACACAGTGCAAAAAAACAATTTTCGTCAGCAGAAAAAAACGCCTATCATAAACAGCTGTTTTCTCTCTAACTTCAAAATTTAGCGCGCCTTTTTAGCAAAGGTGTGTAGAGATAAATATTTTAGATATAAAATTTAGTTTAGCGCGACCTGAGTACTAGGCTTTACTTACGACACCATCCATGCATCAAGAGCATCTAAAAAACTTCATTTTGAAATTTAAAATAACTGTACTTTCCGCAGGCGACATCTTAAGGGGGAAAACATGTACATAATCAAAAGGCTGCCAATGGTTTTAATTTTTGCTGCATTTTCTATGTGTACTCAAGAGATGGCTCTAGCCGTTTGATTCAATACACGAACCTAGCTGCAAATCAATGAAATATTTATTATTTTCATACAAAATTTGACATTTCTTATAGTTCACAGTTATTTTTTCAGCAATAGCCTGAATAAATAAAACTTCCAATTTAATATTCGACGGAAGTGTGTGTCTTCTGTTTGTGATGGCACGTAGCTGAACATTGATCGCTAGAACCGTTTTTCAGTGTTTGCAGATCTGCTCAGTGGCAACCGTCACACACTCCTGTTCGCCCAGTAATTCTCTGGCAGATTTATTGGGAATGTTACGCCGAACTCCCGATGCATGGCGGCGGGCCAACGCTCGGTGGGCATAAGCAACGTATGTTGTCTTAAGCAATGAGTTCAGCGACATTCCCAAGATTTGCCACTTTCAAAATTTCTTGGTTAAGTAACTTGTAGCTTAGCTTCGGATTTTTCGTAAATTTGCTGTTCAGAACACTTCCAAAACCAGTGGCATTGCCGAGCAATTTGCCCGTTTTTTTTTTTTTTTTTTTTAGAAAATAAATTTAATGCAGCTTGCGATTTTTGTTTTGTTGGAGAACACTGTGGTGATGGAGGGACAAGGACGAGAAGCCTGAGTTCTATATGCAAAACAATTAATTAATAATGTATAGTCTTTCTTCAGGAGTTAGAAGGAAAGTTTGAGAAAAGGATACAAATAAATAAGCAGGAATTGAGTTTAAGTTAATGTTTCTAGTGGTTCTGGTTTTAGTCTAGCGTTAATATAATTCAAAGGTGAATTAGAAACTGAATACAAAAAATCCGGAATTTTTAAAATATACTATATATTACAAACGAAACTACGAAACTAAAATATAATATACAAATTATATTGAGTTCAACAAATTATGTTTCAGTGGAGTGCATGGTATGTTCTTTTAAATTTCATATTTTAAATATGCTGGAGTGGAGGTGCCAGTGAAGAACAAAAGTTTTCAAAATCTCTGGGTAGAATGCCCAACATTTGTTTATCTCACATACGGGCTGCTCTGGAAGGTGTATGAGCTCGTGTTGAATTAAAAACTGAAACGGTCGTACCTTTAGCAGTGTTAGCAGTCTTTGTTCTTAACTCTTAACTATCTGGACCTAAAGCATAGACTCGACAATCATTCATTTTAAAAAGGCTTTAATAGGCTGGACATTATTTTTGAGACCTGAAAATCGAAAAGTTATCTGTCGCGAACGCTGAAATATAAGATGAAAAAGCCGTTTATATTTGCAACGACTTGCAATGAGTTATGAGTCACTCTGCTCTTAGTTCAGTCGACAAAATAACATTCAGGTCAGAAGTTAATGAGATTTGAGGATGTTGTTCAGGTTCAGGGATAGTTAACTAACATTTTGCTAAGTTTTTGACGTCGAGAACCAAGTGCAAAAGAGCTGGTTGAGGGGTGGGGGGGATTATTGTTCAAACTTCGTATGTGACATTTTGTTATATTGCCATACACTGACAAGGAAATGGAAAAGGAACATGTGGTAAGAAAAATAAGCGAGAGCTACATTACGTTTTTCACGAACTGTTGGATACCCTATATTGCCTAATGCCTATATTTTTGTATGCGTATGCGTTCGCCTCCCGCAGCCAGCCGCTGTTTCAGTTTCAGAATCAAAATTCTTCTTAAGCAGACAGGAAAAAATTCAATATCATTGATTTTGTGTGGCCGATGTTCAATGACTACTGAAAATAGCTATTATGGTTGTATTTAACAATTCGTGAAGCACGCCCTTAAAATTGGGCGTATTAAAAAAATTTACGCAAATAACGCACGGAAAAAAAGTTAAAATTTAATTTCGATACCTTAAATATTTAAAACTACTTTATTTCATGAAAAGTGGGCGTAAGACACGCCCAAAATTCAAAAATTTCTTTTCATACACAAGCTTCTTAGTTTCGACTAAGAGACGCACAAATTTGGGCTTGTGGATTCATTGTTTTGAAGAAAACTGCATTTAAGTTTTTGGCTACAAATGATAATAACGGAAATTTGTTTTGACAATTTTATTAATTTGACCATAAGCGGACATTTGTATCATTTATAGCACCCAAAAGATGACATCTAAATTTGATATACTATAAGTTTCTTGACGTCCTTCAAGTATAGGTATATCGGGTTTTCCAGTTTTAGCCAAACTTTTTTAGTTTTTCCCAATTTTTTCAAACATGTGTTCTATTCATATTCCTCGAAAACTTTGTTTTCGTCGTACTATTGCACCCACAGAGCAAGTACGTGCGACCTACTCGTGCATTTTATTTTTTATCCATGTAACATAGAATCTTATGTACGTTTTTCGAGTACCTAATTAAAGTGTTGCCATATAACTTTTTCGATAGAACTTTAAGTTTTGCCAGAAATCGAAGTAGACAGTTTTTTACCCTTAAAACCCCTTACCTCAGATCGCCTGTAATTTCTTCTTCCTTTCAGTTTTGTTATATTCTTCTTCTTTTCCACACGGAAAGAATTTTTAGATCAGATCAAGAAAAATGAGCTGCAAATCACGAAAATCTTATGCAGTTTCTCACCCTAGCTCGGGGTTTTGTAAATTACGACTCCTTGTTCGCAATTTTCAAAATTGAACGAAATGAAGATATTGACACTCAAAAATAGCAAATTATCACTTTTTTGGGTCAATAATTCGATCCTGAGAAATAAAACATTGCCATCGCGAATCGAAAATTGATCCAAATTTGTATCAATTTTATATTTACTCGATTATAAATTGCAAAAAGCGAGTCGTAGATTTAAATCTTTTTGTTTTGAATCAAAAATATGTTTTTGAAAAAATGAGTGGTAAAGTCGTAAATTGCAACCTCATTTTACTCAATTTGTAGCAAATTATATCGCTTTGAGAGAGAAGCAACGTTTTCTATTTATTGGAAAATGTAACTTTTACTTCCTTGGCTGATTCTAGGAATCGAACTCGAGACCCAATCCATACCAATCTAGCACACATTTTTTTTTTTTTTTAAATTCAGTTTTTATTTAATTCATTTCTTAATCTTAATTACAGCTAGACCAAAAACCTTAAAAACTAGCTTAAATATCTACTTAACATAACTTACTGGTCCTATGCGGGCGCTCTAAATTATCCCATAACCATTATTCTATTGCCTTTCGGCTTAAAATTAACTTAATTTAAAAATTCATGAATATATTTTTATTTTGAGAAAATGTTATTTTAAAAAACTCAAATTACGGATCTTTTAATTTTTTATATAAAACTTAAGACTACCCTTGTACCTAAATTAAAACCTACTTAAAAACCTCTAATGTACAATTTTTTGTGATGATCATTTAAATAAAGGTAAGAAATTGTATATAATGTGTAGTTGAAATTCAACTTTGTACTCCCTATATATATATAGAACTACAAAAAAGGCATTATTGGAGACACAAGCGGGGCCAGGGCCTAATGACTTATATTCTGAACGATTCCTGTATGTGCGTTGATATTCTGGTGGAATATCATTTCCCGCTGAATCCGAATGGCTTACAAAGATCCACTTTTAAAATTAACCAGATTTATTTTTCGAGGATTTTACATTTCCTCAAAAGAGACAGTACCAAAAAAAAAAAGATAATTAATAGTTGGAGGCAGGGATCGAACTCCGGAACTTCGACGTAGCCGTCAGACACACTTGAGTTGATTTTAAGACTCAGTGATTGTAAATCACGAAAAAAATGTAGCAAATCCAGATTGGTAAAAAGTATAAATGGAATTATTCCCTTGAAGTAGTAAATTGCGACAAAAAAGGTTGTAATTTACTTTGAAGGGCACACGCTTGAATTATAACTTTTAATTGTAAATCTCAACTTAGGAATTGTTGTAATTTGCGATGAATTGAAAGTTAAATTGCCATATTTTTCTATCAGTTTCGAATCAAAGCGCCGTGATTTACAAAAAAACATGTTTTGTAAATTGCAACTGAATATTTCGCAATTGGTGATTTTTCAATTCTCTCCGTGCAATGGGCTTCATCCTACTATAATTTTTTTTTTACTTTTTACCATTTTCAAAGGCTTTAGCATACATACATACATACTTCTATTATACGAATCACACTGTATACTTATATAATAAATCTGAACGAATTTTCAGATTTCAACCCGACAGACACAGACGTCCTTCAAGTATAGGTATCCTAAAATGCATTTTCCTCCCAAAATTTACTGTCGGCTCTTCAACTATAACGGAATGACGGAAAACCAATTCATCTTGTAAATATTGCAATTAGTTCAAAATGCGGAACGAATAATTTGCACACCTTTGCTTACTTTATTAAACTTAAAATAGACCTAATTTTTGTTCATCTTTCGTGTTCACAGAGCAAGTTCGTGCGACCCAAATGGGTATTTTAATAATTTAAGCAATTTATTGCACTATACATTTTTGAAGTTCCTAGTAACACATCCATTTCAATAAAACCAAATTGTACCCCATACCCATCAGACAGAAGCCACTCCAGACACAAAGGCTGACTACTTAAGTGGCTGATCTAATATCTCATATAAAATTTCGCATACTACCTAGTATTTAATTTCTATTTATATTCCTTCTAATGACCTTCTTAACGCACGTGTTTTTAAAAATGAATAAACTACATTATCTGTTATCAATTATTATTAATAGATGTCAAATTTAAAGCCAACTTCGAAGTTATCGTTAAAGCGTTAAAAAACGTAATTTGACACTCACTTTTCATGGCCTCCGTGGCGCAATTGGTTAGCGCGTTCGGCTGTTAACCGAAAGGTTGGTGGTTCGAGTCCACCCGGGGGCGATTCTTTTTTTCCCTTCTTTTTGTTCAATAGCTTTGAGCGGTATGAAAAAATTAATAATTTTTCATCCTTTTTCTGCGCTTTTGCCTGAATTTTTTGACTATCTTGAGACAGAGAGCACGATAAGGGTCATATTGTATTTTTCCACCAAGATACATAGTTATATCCTGAAGTTTAGAAGTTTGATGTTGTATTATTTACTGGAGCCACCACCTCCAAGACCGAAAATCAAAGATAATTATCATCTTCTTCATAATGTTGCAAAAAAGCTCTGATTATTTGCTAAATAGTTAAACGGTGGTGTTGGCGCTGGTCGTAAACACTTACATACTTCTTCCTCCAATGAGTCATATAGGCCTTTGCTCTTGTATATGTTGAAAACGTCGCGTCGTTTTCGAAAAAGTAACATTTTTAAGATGCATTGCCTTAGTGGTGAGTTAGTGTTGTCCAATTAAATGTTGTGAATTTGTCGTGAAACAAAAAAATTTGTAGGCAAAATGTGGTAGACTGTTTTCCTTTTTTTCGTGTTTGATCTTAACAATTGAATAATTACAATTGTACAATAATTATAATACAGTAATTTAATTATTTAATGATTTTTACATAATTAATTTGTGTTTTTGTGAAAATGTGTAGGTACTTATTATCAATGGATTTAGTCGATGCACAACCCACTTTGCAAAATAGTTTTGACACTGTGGTAAATAATGGTGTGTGTCTGTGTAAGCATAAGCAACTACTCAACTCACTCTCTTTCTCAGTTCTGTTTCTGTGGCGAATCGTGTGTGTGCAAAGCTTGTCGGGAGTGCGCGGCGGGTAATAAAAAATCGTTTTCGCAAATTTCCGGGCTATTTTTTACAACCAAGTAGTGAATTTGTATATTTTAATGTTTATTTAACGTATTTCAATAGTTTTTTTTAGAACGCAATGATGGTTTTAATGTTTCAAATTCGGTTTGAGAAGTTCGCAATTTTTTGGTTCTGTGTTTTTCTTACGAGGAACGGTTGTGGTGATGGTGAGTTCACAATGTGAAGCGGCCATTTGATTCGTAAATCATGGTGAAATAAATTTCAAATAAATGGTCGCTGCGAAAGTGTCGGGTTTTTTTAGTGGTTAAATAAATGACTGTGTTTTTCGGGCGATTTTTTAAAAGAAACAAGATATAAAAATATGTATTAATTATAAAACCCAAAAACGGAAAAGATGGTATGATTAGGTACCACAAATTTGTTTCGAAAAGATGATGGTTTCACGGTGTGCGAAGTTACCTTACATCTAGAGATACGGTGTCGTGGGTCATTTCGAGTAAAAAATCAAACGGTCGTGGCGGTTATTTTATAGCTTCGTAATATTCACGTGAATAAAGTGTGTTCCTGTTTCGACATGTCATTTCCTCGCTTATGTCACTGAGATGGAAAGATGAAAAAATTTTGGCTTCTGCAGAAAAGCACTGGTGAGTAATTAATTGTCTTTTTTTATAACAGAACTTATGTTTAGTAGGTAGATTTTGGTTCATAACTTAAGGCTTTAAAAACGCAGAGTGGGCTAGCCAATTCTCTGATTTCATAAACCTGAAAACGCCTTGAAGTCGCCCTACAGTATAGATCTTGGTATTTTTGCTGTGGCGAGTTTAGGTAACGAATCAGAGCGGTTCTTAAGCTTTTTTTTGTCCCCTCATGGGTTTGTCAAGGATACCTTGGTTGAACTGAAGTTGAGTTCAAATAACAAAGTCAGTATTTTAATAGCCACATGATTTCTGCATTCTTGCTAGGTGGCACTGCAATCTTCTCTGTGTATTATTTATAATCGTCTACCAGAGGGCAACTCATATGTAGCTATAACATGATAGATCTGTAGATTCTTTATTACAATAATGTTTACACTTCAAAACCTTGAGATCATCGGCGAAAATTACCCTTAATGTACCTAATTAGCTTCTTTTAGAGAAAGCACGGCATGATCATAGCGAAGGTGTGGGATGGTTTGGTTTATCTTTTTAATCTTTGTCCATACAACTTCTGAAGAACTTGTTGAGAAAATGCAAAGTTTTGGGAGTGCCTATTCTTTAATGTCCATCAAGTTAGCACGACAGTTCTGACGACATATCCAAATGTTATGACCACCCACATAAGTATTCATTTCTTTGTTATATGACCACTCAGATAAACTCTTCATTCCATTTAAAATTAAGTTGAGTTGACAACTTCTTTGTCATCTATTTCCACACAGTAATTGCTTCTTATCTTTTGGTTTGGTTTTGCATACTGTGCATAAAAATATCAACTTGCAGTAGCCAACTTCTTTGGCGTCCTAACTCATTGTTCTTAGATTAAGAATCAGTCTCAATAAAATTCTTCAACAAGATGGTCATCAAATTAAAATGTGTATCATTTTAATCTTTAATTCATTTAGTTCTTAACACAAAGTTATAGGTAAACCAATGCAGATGACGATGATAAATGAACAGAAAACCATGTCAGCACAAGCAGGGATTCCGAAGAAGATGTACCATGTTTTATGGGAACATTAGAAAATTACATTTTTTGCACCGGCAAGTGTTTAAATAAAAAGCTACGCCCTCTTTTGGCCTAAAATGATATTACGCATTATAATGTCCAAAAGCCATTCTTTTTTCAATTGTTGCTTGTCAAAAGACTCATTTGTCACCACGTTGCTATAGCCTCCGTGGCGCAATCGGTTAGCGCGTTCGGCTGTTAACCGAAAGGTTGGTGGTTCGAGTCCACCCGGGGGCGGCGCTTTTTTTTATTATTTCCATCAAAAATAAATCAGTTTAAAATATGGTTACATGCATCGTGCCGTGTCGCGTCAATGCTTGGTTTTTTTTTTGTTTAACATAAAATTCCACTCCCAATCAAAAAGAAAAATATAATTTTAAAGTTGTAGGTATATAATTTTTGTTTATAAATACAAAATAAAGAAATAAAAAAACGATAAAACAAAAAATGTAAAAAAGTATAGATTTTGTGTCTAGTTCCGAATAACACTTATAACCTTATCCAAGCTGACAGTAAAGGGCATCTCCAAGGACCTGGGAGGTGGAATCGCTGGAAGCAAGTAGAACGCACCAAGATGAATTAAAAGCATTGTGTTGCGATTGAGTTCCAGGTAGCTTTTCAACAAACGTCTCATACGAGCACTAAAACATTTGCTGAGTTCCGTTTTAAGTATTCGTGTTTCCGATTTGAGTGTCTCGATTTCATTCTTGAGTTGAAGATCTGATTTCCTTAAATCACGCACTTGGAATTCTTTTCTAAAATGATTGAAGTGTTAGCAGCACAACAAAAACCCAAAATAATCGATATTTTGTTTAGATTAGAAAAAAGAACCAACTCTTTCAAATCCATTAGCAGAGTTTCGAGGATTTTGATTTCAGAATTAGCCTTAGCAAGATTTTCGTCCTTTTGATATAGTTTCAATAAATACTTTTCTTCTTCATTCTTCCACTTCATTTCAGCCAAAGATATCTGTTAAGGGAATGAATATGGATGTTTACTTTTAAAGGATACCTAAAATTAATGATTTTACTTGGGACAAGTCGTTGTCCAAGTTTTAAACGGCGGGCGCCTAGTTACGTTTTCACTTAATTTGAATTTTAAACACTTAATTTTTGAACGTATCACGAAAATTAAAATGGAGCTATTGAATATAATTGCTTTAGCTTTAATTTGGCGGGTGATTTGGCTGAAAGCAAAAAGTTGCGAGGAATTACCCTGTTTGAAAATCAATTCTTACCTAGTTTCAATTTTACAGGCTAAGAGGGAACTCAAGATTGCTGTTAAGATCCTTTCAAATAAGACAGGAAATTAAAAATTTTGCTACTGGTTTTACTCGGGGAACCACTTATTCTGAAAAGCATTTTAACATGCGAAAACGCTTGAAGCGGTGTCTATACAAACGCACCAGTTTAGCCAGTGTTTCACTTATGTGTGTTTAGTTTTATCGTACCTCCCACACAACTTCATTGATCCGCTAAGCGTTAATTAAGTTTCTTGATTCAAAAACATAATTACCTCCCTATTTTCAAAAAATTTCGAAACTGATATAATTGTTGCGTGCGAATAGACACTCTTTAAAAATTTTCCATGGCGAACATTGGCTTTATTCGTTCAGCACTGATGTTGCCTTGGGGTCGCCAAAAATTGTTTCCAGAAAATTCTCTGTTTTTTAAACCCGGGGTCGCTTTGAAGTCACCATGAAGTCGATTTAGGTATTTTGGTTGGGGCTAGAGTTAAAGGTAGAAGTGCGTTCTTTTTCTAACCATTGTTGACAATTGCCGTTCCTTTAATTCAACATTATTACGATTTGTAACTATTCGCTGTCATAACATCGTTCATAAACTAACTTTGAAGTTTCAAATTGATACAAATTGTTTACTAATTTCAAACTGAACAGTCACCACCATGGTATGAGTTAAGAATGTTGATTTGTCAAAGTAGACCGTTTGTTTGAAACCCAATTCAAACATTTTATTTTACTTTTGGTGATCAACATAATAAATACCTCTGTTCGCGTACATTTTGTGCCAAAAAATGAAAACTGTCAAAATTTCTCAAATGAGAGAAAAATCTCTCTCACTTACCGAAAAGTACACGAACGCTTTTTGTGTAAAAACTTGAAAAACGTCAAATTCGAATTTTTTGATTGGTTAGCTCTTCGCGGTAAGGGTCATCTGCAACAACAAATGTTTACGTCATTCGATTTTGACAGAGTTCAAGTTTTTACCAGATGAAATTTCAGTGGGCAAAAACTTGCAAATAAATGAACGAAAGAATAAAACAGCTGATATTTTCTTTCGTTCATCTTTCGTTCATCTCTCAGTACGCGAACGCTTTTTGTGTTAATGTAAACGTATGAAATCGAATGCAAACTGTTTAATTTGGGTACGCGAACAGAGGTAATATGAAATGGAATTTTTGAAGTGTTAAATGATGCGGGAGAATTTATTTTAAACAAAAACATGATTTTATGTTTAAAAAATGCAAATGGTACTTTTTATTTAAAATTTGACTTCATCAATTTCACTTAAGTAGTGGTTTGACAGTTTAACAATATCCATGATACACATAATACCAGGTATGCTGACTAGACACATACAAATCTCCATCTTGGTATTTTATGACGTCACTATCATCTTTTATAATTATTTTATTTCTCAGGTGAAGACTATATTTTTGAATTCAGTATTTATACAAATTATCTTATTATTATAATAACCATAAAAATATAAGAACATGATACAAATCGGCAAATCAATACATTTATTTATCATCACTTCGAAAAAAATCAGATGATAGTGACGTCACACGTACAGTAAGCATACCTGCTATTTCTGTTTATCATGAACAATATCTAACAAACATATCGTTCCTAAATGACTTGTAAAAAAGTTAACAAATCCTAGCAATGACACTTCAACAATTTTGTTTGACATAACAACAATTGTTGACTATGGGTAGAAAAAGAACGCATTTTTAAGGTATCAAATCTACTGTCAAAATGACGTTTGCTGTCAAGCATTTATTGTGAACTCACGGGTCACGGTGCATGCAATTTGTCATTATATTTTTTTTTATATTAAAGTGAACAAAATCAAACAAATAATGCAAAATGGAAATTTGGGATATGGTGGATTGTTAGAAATTCACAATCAGCAAACCTAGTGTGTTTTTGGGAGAACCGAAAAACATAGTTTTTTAACAACTCTTGGGTATGTCAAGAAAATCTGGCCCCACCCTGGGAGAAGAACAAAGCTATTGTATTTGGGTTTCTTAACTGTATTCTGATTTCAAACAAGGTTTTCTACTCAAATTCTTCTAGTGCTTGAGTGTTAAAGGGCTTTAATGACATTTTGATAGCAAAATCTTTTCAAAAACTCATCAACAAAACTGAAAACAAAACGTGTGATGAAATCACCAAATTTTTGACAGTTGATTTATATTGAGCCACCATTTGGTTGGAGTTGGCAACACCCAGCTGCCTTTTTCTGATCCAACTCTTGTTCTGACAGTTCTCACTCACTGTTCTAATTCTAGTTTTCAGAAATTAAACAGAAATGTTCCCAAGTCCTATTTTAGTGTTATTTTAGTATTATACACTTCCAATGCAGTTGCAAAACTACCTAGGATGTTTTTTTTTTGTGGCGTATAAATTTGGCGCACTCTATACTCACATTCCCTAACTTCTTTGTTAAAAAAATTACTCAATTCACGTTGTCGATATCAGCGCCCCTAGCATGCAAGTTTGGCAACAAAAATTAAATGCAGCTAGAGAACCAAAACAAACAAAAACTTAGCAAATTTGAAATTTAACCTATTTTCATTGAAAAATACTGATGCAAAAAAAAAAAAAAAACCAATCGGAATAATATATCACACAAACCACTCACTTTGAAAATGGGGGACCTAAAGATAAAAGAGAGAGGGTAGGTATAACTTTCTCTAATCAACAAAATTTAGACTTCAGAACACTCTGCTTCTTCGCAACTGTGATGACTCACTTCGAGGCAACACTCACTTTTAGAACCTTCCACTTCCACCCCTATTTATTTTCCTGACTATTGATAATGCTAATCACATCAAACATAAAAGCTTCCATCAAAGCTCTTCTCCTTGGCAAATTCCTGGAACACGTTCATATTACTGCGAATGACTCACTCACAATATATGAGCGTCAGGATACCACAACAAAGTGCCTACAACAAATTGGGGAAACCACATGCCATTACCTATGACCTTTTGAACCTGCCATTAAAAAAGAAAAGAAAAAAGAAAAACTGCCTTTGACTTCAAACTGTTGATAGTCTTTCCCTTTATCAATGATTCATTACGCATAATTTAAAAAAAGGACCAACACGCCTCGTCCAATATTATAGTACCTACCCAGACACTCACCTCATTAAGAAGTTCGTTCTTTTGATTTTCCAGCTGCTGGACACTTCTTTGCTCACTGGACAAACTTGTTTGCAAATGGCGTGCCTGTGCCATTGACTTGAATAGCTGGCTATTGGTTTCAACAAGGATATTATTCAAAGACTCATTCTCCTGTTCCTTGGCATGAAATTGTTGTTCGTAGAGTGAAGAGTCAGCTTTAGCACATATTAGAGAAGTTGTTAGGCTTTCAACGGAGGATTGCAACCTTTGAATGTCGTCAGAAGCGTGACGAAGCATCCGATTGAGTTTATCATTTTGTTTTTGTTCATTGCGAAAGACCGAGCTCAGGACATGGACTTGATTTTTGACTTTAATGGACTTAACAAACGAAAAAAAAATCCAAATTACACATTCAGCTTGTAAATTTTTTTTTTTGTAGAACCTACCCTCTTTTGTAGCTGTTCCAATTCCTCATTCAAACGTCTAACTTCGTCCCTCCTTTTTCGCCAGGAATTCAGCATGATAGTTGCAAATATTTTCATACCAGCTAGCTTGGAAGAAATCTCACCACAATTTGGTTCAGGATCCATGTAGTATAGGCTATCCTTGGATGAATAATAAATATCCTTGTTGTTATTTGAAATGGGTTTCGGTAAGGCTATCTGGCCATAGCTCTCCTGGAAGATGGTACGTTGAAAACGTCCGTTATAGTTCCTCGATAGTTTCATATCCATTTGGGAAAATGATTTTTTTACAATCCGATATGGTACCACAGATTTGGATGGTTCCTTAAATTTTCCAACTAAAGATGGTTCTTTACTAGATTGAATACGCTGCACGGAATTGGCTCGAGGAATTTGTGAACAGGAATTGGCCGAACTAAAGCGAGAGAAGGAATCGCGGAAGGACTATGTAATTTTTGAGAGTTTAGAAAAGAAAAATAGACTGAAAAATGTTTTTCATTTGAGCTTTTGCCAAATTTCAAAAAAGTTCCTTGGTTTTTTTTTTTTTTTTTAATTTTATAAATTCAGTGATTTGAAAAAATCTTACCCAAGTTTTGTGAGTTTTTTTTTTTTTCTTTGGCATTGTCCGGAACGTTTTTCAGACTCTCCACTGCTGCTGGGAGTCTCGAAGGTTATTTCTTTCAATTCGGTCATATTGGTTTGGGGATTTTGGAATAATAAATAAATAAATTAAAATTCAACTTGTTTCACTTGAAGTGGTTAGATGTGGAATGAAATATTTAATAATATTTTTTCTTAAATTTAATTGGAAACTTATTGCTAAAAATCCTAGATTTGAAATTATAACGTGAGTGACTCTTTTCAATGCATAGTGATTTCTACTTTGAAAAGCTGCTTTAAAATGGAGCTTGCCTTTTTTATAAAATAACAATCGATCCTCCAGTAAGTTAAGGGTAACCCAATTAATAGGTTTGTTTAATGTCGGAGCGCCCTTAAAAACGCACTGAAACTTTCTATATGTGACTCTTTTTTCAACCCAGTATTTTACACGGTGTTCGATGTGAGTTCGGTGAGTGCAATAAACCACCCTTAGTTTTTCACGGGATATCGAATCAGAATCGGTTGGGGAGTAGAAAATTAATATTTGCATAATTTGTTTGGCATTGACATTGAGGTGGACTGAAATTTCTCAGTGCGCACTGGGGTAGGTGGTGTCACACAATCCTAGTAAAAGTTCGTTTCAATCGTTAGATTCGTTCGAAAATGTTTTTATTTCTTGGGTTTTTGTGGTTAAATGAAATGTTTTATGTGCTGGTTTTCAAAATACATGAATTTAGATTTAATTGTGCCTAACAATACAGCTCAGTTTTTTTTTTTGGGAGAAAGCAATGTATTTTTAAAGTGAAACTTTTTTTTACATCGCTTCAAATTTTTTGGTTCACTAGTCGCATGTCGCAATATGGCTGCCGCCGCCATCAGCTGACCGTGTTGCATTTATATTTTCAGTCATTCCTATGCACGTGCTCCGCGGTATTTGTGTTTTGCTCAGCAACAAGTGAAAAATCAAGAATAGTGCGTAAAATATCGGACAATGAATTAATTTTACCCCTTAAGAGAAAGCCAAAATATTTCGTGTTTGCAGGGAAAAGAAAAAGATCTTGATGAGTAAGTTTGATTTTTATAGCGAATTTATTAGAACGAAAAAAGTTTCACTTGCATCGTGGTTTCATAAAACCACACATTTTTTTTTATATAAAATAGATACAGACCCTTCTTCAAGACCAATGATATGACGACACAATAACAAATCCGTACTTTCAATGGAACCTTCAAGGTGAAAGGCACGTTTTAAGACCAAATATAACCTGAAGGTCAATAGTTTTGAGGGAAGTTGAGTCTCATATTTTTTGAAGTAGTAAGCACAGGACCCTCGTCAAGATATTCTCCGAATTTGCATGTGAAATGCTTTAGAAAGGCCAATTTTTGTGAGGCTTAAATAGAAGCTTGTTTCCTGGCTCCCTGAAATTACGCCATAGGAAAAAACGCCCAAAAGAGTTTTGGAAAAAACGCCCAAAAAATCTCCATACAATATTTTGGTGTTTTTTCCTAGGAAAAAACGCCCAAAAAGTTTGGCTTTATTTCCAAAAATGTTGGGTCTTTTCTCCGTGATTTTGAACTTTTGAAGTTAGGAAAAAAAGCCAAAATATTTTTTTTTGGAAAAAACCCCGAAAAACTTTTTGCCTTTTTTTCCAAATCGAAAAGGAAAAAACGCCAGAAAACAAACGTTTTGGACTTTTTTCCAAATTGGAAAGGAAAGTTTGTTTTCTGGCGTTTTTTTCCTTTTCGATTTGGTAAAAAAAAAGCAAAAAGTTTTTTTCGGGGGTTTTTTCCAAAAAAAAAATTTTGGCCTTTTTTCCTAAATTGCGGCGTAATTTCCATGTTTTTTGGCGAAAGTTCCAAAAATATTTTGGGCGTTTTTCCAATTTTTTACGCCCAAATTTTTTGGGCGGTTTTTCCAAAACTCTTTTGGGCGTTTTTTCCTATGGCGTAATTTCAGTGAGCCTGTTTCCTCCCTATTGTTCAAAACAAATCATCAAATTAAACAAAAATGAAATACTAGACCATTGCTAAGGCCAAATACTAGAGAACGCCCCGACCGATTAAGTCGAATGGTCTTGAAAGCATTTTTTAAAGTGAAACTTTTTTTCGATCGCCTCAAATTTTTTCGAACATTTGTCACATGTCGTATTATGGCGGCGCCTATGGCTCGCATTAGGTGAATGTGTAGCATTTTAATCTCATTTAATAACGCGAAATGCCAATGATCCGAAAAAAAGTTTCACTTGCATCGTGGTTTCAGAAAACCACACACATTTTTTTTTCAACATCATATTATGCCAAGGGGCAATTTTTAATGGTGGCGATGGAACTGTTTACTCCAAATTTCGAAGACCCTGAACTGAAATCTTTTTTAGACAAAATCTTTTGGTTTCTAACGTTGCATTTCGCTTGACAAACAGTCCAAATACGAGTTGGGCGAGTTGATTGACTTGAAGGCAAAAAAGCAAGATGGAATATGATTTGTATTTGTATTCCTGCCTCTATGAAAAATTTGGATCAGGATTGGTTCAACGACTTTTCCTTCCAATTTTATGAAATTCATAGATTGTTAAGAGCAGATGAGTATAAATAAATTCGGTCGTATCGAAACCTAAGAAACGTTATATAATGAGTATTATATTAAAAGGGGAAAATTCATGTTTGCAGATCCTTGGCTCGGTTTCTTCCCAGATATTTAAAATGTTTGCAATTGGTATTTACTGTTCCAAACATATTAGAGAAAACGACTCAAGTAAAAATTTAGTTTTCATAAGGGCCAAACGAAGCTATTTCCTCATTTCTATAGTAACTGCGAATAGTCTTATACTAACTTATTTGGTGGACATTTCACAAACATTAGAAATTTCAAAAAGCCTTACAATCCTGTATAGCTTGTAAAACTCAATTTTGAATCGGTTTAGCGAAGCTTTTTCTGAAAAATAGGTTTAAAAATGACCAACATCCGTAAATAAGTCTTATAAACATATTATGGAAGCAATAGCTTACGGTATTTGAAATTTTGGACCTTATACAAGATTAATTGTTAGTTAGGGATATCGTCGAAAAGAAAACAGGTAATCCAAGGGTTTATAGAATTTTCGTTCAACGGACTTAAACCATCTTATGCTGAGCCTTGGAATCTCACATTCCCTACTTTTCTTCATAGACTCAAGAGGGATCCTATAAATCTCACTTTTTTACTCTACATCACACCTCTGATTGACCTTATGTGAGGTTTGACTGAATTAAACGCTTGCAAGCCTCTCGCTGTTGGCATGCATTCCATCTCATGAGGGCTAACAAACGCTAGTGGTATTTAGTTGTCTAATAGGACTTTACATTGGTTGCACCCCAACCTATCATTCTGAAAACCAATGGAACGAGCGAAATTGCTCCTTCTCAATTTTTACTCAATGTCTATTCACACGCACCAGTTTCACCAGTTTTGCCAATGCCAAACTAGTGTGCATTTCCCGATTCAAGGTACTAAGGTATTACTCGATCTTCGTATTCAATACCGCTCACACATGCCTAAATCACCAGATTTTGACTCAGCAATATGTCACATGTGTTGACACTACCAAAACTCTCGGCAATGCTACATGCGAATAGACACTCCCCAATGAATATTATGTGGCTGACATTTTTGAGTTATATTTGTCAGTGGAGTGGAACTGTTTCAGCAGAATTCCGAATGCTTCTGGGCGCTTCTTTTCCTCGAATGGAAAGTGCTATAAGCCAGCAGTGTTAAGTACTGCTTCTGGTGTTGGAATGCTGTATAACAGTGTATAACAGTAATTTTTGACGAGGGTTTACCAATGTCAAACATTTTTTAACTTCATTAGTAGTTATTATAAAAATAATAAAAAGCGAATACAACTCGTACAGTCGGCGTTATCAAAACTAGATTAATAATATTTTCATAATAAAGTGATGGATAGTTAAATTGACAATATTATATTTAAATTCTTACATTGTATTTCGTTTAACCTTGGTTAGAGTATTAATTTGTCTAAAGATGAGGTCTTCCAGTTGGCAATTCAATTTTACAATTAATAAGGTTTTACAATACAGTTTTACAATTATATTATAATTTTAGGTCTAAATTATTATATGCAAAGTTAGTATAAGACTTCATACAAAACCAGGATACTTGAAACCCAACAGGAAAGTCCATACGGTTAAGACTCGAACTTATGTAAAAAAAATATTATTATCCTTTGCTTTGGTAGCTCCTTTGGGCCAATAAATTCAATGTCAATGTCAGATCCTCCTTCCTACCTTCACTATAAGAGAAAAAAAAGATTATTATAAAGGATAAGTTTAAGATTGTGGTAAGAAAAAAATATATCAACACAGTGGAAATTCCGCGCTGATAAAATCGAAAGACAAATCCCTACTCTGCTATCTTCTTCTAATAAATTGAAATCAAAACCTAAACAGCTTGTGTATTATGTACCTACCTACTTCTTTAACTTACTGACCTGTAAACAGGATAATCTTACGTATTTCATGTTAAAAGTACATTAACAACTGCTCTGCTCCACCTGGAAGTTCATAACAACTAGCTTCACAAACCACGTATAGCTAGCTATACCCTACGCCAATTTGATTCAATGTGTTCCTCTATTACACAATACAAATCGATCTAACAATGGCCCGCATTGTTTTCTGATTGTTTCCTAGAAATCAAGAATCACCCTCGACCCTCCTCCTGATCCTAGTCCCCATTGGAACAACCCAAACAGCCAAATAACTACAACAGCCAATGGAGGCATACCCTTTATACCAAGAAGTGTAGTAATCTGATTTTATGTGAAGGTACATTTCACCTATCCATCGCCCCGTTTCGGCTAAAGTGAAAGAGGAGGGTGTGGGATGGGGGATTAGCTAAGTTGGAATTCAGGACATGTTGGCTTGATGGGCATAGCAGTGTACCTACAAATTAGGGCTGTGTGTTAAGACTTTGAGTTTATATTTTTTTTTTATCGATTTATGTGTATAGTCTTGTTGTTGTTTTGAGGGTAAAACTCTCACTCGTCCTTGGGCTTGGGGGGAGGGGTTGTGAAATTGAAGGACATTGTTCGAGGTTAACGCGAGTTTACCTTTGGCAAGTTCAAGCGGCAACCTTGACCAAAACGTGTCAAACTTTGAAGAAATAAATCATTATACACCGAATCGCACCGCACCGCGCACGTGGGAAAAAGTTCGTGATAGTTTTTTTTTTTTTTTTGCAAAGAGTTGTAGTTCTTGGCTGAGGACTCGATTCAATTGCCTTTGCTTTGAAAGGACTCCCAGAACATGTAATTAATTAAGAACCGCTTCGTTTTTTTTTCTCTTGCAAGCTTCATGAGGTTAAAAAATTACAATTTCAATTTTTGGTATGTAGTTTGCACATGGAAGTGAAAAATTATCGGGAATGCTGATTCCGACATGTCTTTTGTAATCAGAAAACGGAAGAAGAGGCAGTTAATATTGCCGGGACAAATGTATTGCCTGATGTATTGGTTGTATAATTCAAGGAGAACAACAAATGCATGTCATTAGGAATTATTGTGACAGCGGAAGGAATTTTCTATAAACTACAGAATAGTGAAACAAGATAATAAAGTGCACCGCTCCACACTCTGCAATAAAAAATTCTCAAGCAAGAATTACATCGAAACTTAAAAAAATAAAATGCACGACTGGGTCGCACGAACTTGCTCGAATGTGTGACAGTGGTTTAAGGGCTTGAGATTTTGATAAAAATAAAATTTTCAAAATTCTTAAATAAATACTTAAACTAATTTGAGCTGAAAAAAAAGTACGCCATTTTATTTCTTGGATAAATTTGAATTTATGAGAATAAATTTAGAAAAATCTGTGGAGCGGTTTTTGAGAAAAAAAGTTTTTTTTGAAAAACTTTTTGAAAAAAATTTTCAAAAAAAATTCAAAAACGCCAGTTCATAGGTATTCAGCAAATACATTTATTTAAAATTTTTAAAAAAAAATTTAATAAGCAGTTTTCAAAATATTAATTTTTTAAATTTTTTTTTAAAAAATGCTTTTAAAAATACAAAAAAATATTTTTCAAAAATATTGGTATGCAATACAAATTGAGCTACCTACAGCTATATGTGTGTGAAATTTCGAAAGAATCGGTTGAGTCGTTTTCGAGATAGTCGAAAGCAAAAAAAACGGTCCTATGGAAAGTACCGTTCTTAGCCATTTTTTAAAACTTTTTTTTCAGCCATATGATTGGCCGTACCTAAAAAGCAACACTGATTTTTTTAATTAAAAATCGTTAGAGCCGTTTTTGAGAAAAATAAGCTTTAACGTAACGGTTGTATGGTAGGTACCGTTATTTTTTGAGCTAAAAAAAAAATTTCAATTTCCTTTCTGTACAATACCTTAAAAAGTCTATATACCAAGTTTGAAGCAATTCGGCCCACCCGTTTGGGCTGTAGGTCTACATACAGACAGACAGACAGACAGACAGACAGACAGACAGACAGACAGACAGACAGACAGACAGACAGACATACATACGGACAGAATTTTTAGACCATCTTTTTTCGTCTTCGCTATCATCGTAATGTCATGTTTGATTGTTATCTCAAAACTTTTTTTTTCGACGAATGCATAACTTGCCTTATAGTACCTATAATCGCAAGTAAAAAAGTTAAATAAGTGCTCGTCTCAGGATTTACACAAGAAGCACAGCTTATTGATATCGATGGTGTGAACACACATACACAAAGGTTCTTATTTAGAACCGAGACTGTATCGAGAATGAGCAGTGTTCTCCCACTAATGTGAATCAATTATCGTGTAGTTTTGATACAGAATTTTCTTTTTATTACAAATTTTCCGGAGAAACTACTTCAACAACTTGCTAAACTTATTTTGAGATAACTCTTTCTGGGGCTTAAAATTGACAGTTCGCTTTTACTGGCTGCGCACAATGGTGTAGTAGCAGCAGTAGCACGCGTAGCAATGTCAAAGTTAAATGTACGTTAATCGTATTGCACGGCTACATTGTGAAGTAGCAGCTGCAGCATAGAGAGTAGCTGAAGTACAAGTCGACTCAACTCCAACTTTACGAACGTGCTGCGCTGCAAAACAGCAACAAACCAAAATGGCAGATAAAATTTTTGTTTGAGTTTAGTGATACACATTTTATTCGTGTATGCTGCTTTGTGAGCTACTTTTTTGACATTTACTATGACATTGCTATATGCTACTGCTGCTACTACACCATTGTACGTAGCCAGTTAAGCTACCAACATTTGATTGATGATAGGGCTACCAAACGTCAGTATAACGTCTCCAACAGGCATTTGTCAGTTTATACAATTTTCATGTGGTTAATTTTTTCTCAAATCAAGGGTTTTATGCTTTTTAAATCGATCCTTTAAAAAGTAGCTTTGTTCGCGTACCAAAATCATTTATTTTCAAGCTTAGACCCTGTGAATTTTAATCTTGTAAAAACTTTGAACTCTGTCAAAAGCATTTGTTGTTGCAGATGACCCTTATCGCGAAGAGCTAACCAATTAAAAAAATCAAATTTGACGTTTCTCAAGAATTTACACAAAAAGTGTTCGCCTACTTTTTGGTAAATGAGAAATTTTTACAGTTTTCATTTTTTGGTACAAAAAGAACACGAACAAAGCTAGTGTTCAAGTTCAAGTTTCCTTGAATGCATCCACATTTTAGTGGGAATGAATGCGTTCAGTATTTTTTGTTGAGAGAAAGCGAGCTATGCACGGAATTACAATTAAAACATTAAAGTGATTCATGCAACGTTTTAAACTTTACGACTCATTTTTCCTTCCCCTCTGAAATCGTCGTAAATAAAAACATGATCAACTCCATAAGCCACAGCCGAAGAAAGCAATCACTAAACATTGTCCTGTCATGTGTCCTGGCCTTAGTGAATTCAAGCTTGAATTTTACAATATCAAATTACAACATTTAACACATTAGTAAAAGATATTTCATACGAATTTTTGTTTTTGACATTTGGTTTACGATGGTCTTACACCGTTGTATGATTACCCATACGAATTTTTGTTTTTGACATTTGGTTTACGATGGTCTTACACCGTTGTATGATTACCCATAGCAGAGATGCAACTTTTTTTCCCTTAGAATCATGTACAAGAAAGAAACTATAGTTATACAATTAAGAAGAGTGATAAAACATTTTATTCACTGCTCACGATAAAAGAATGTGTAGCTACATTAAGTTTACCATCTTGTACCTATCTATCTTACGCCATAGTATGCGGTTTTTTGAAAGAGTAGTTGTTTCTAAATTTTTATTGATTTGGGTATTCACAGTAAAAATGTTTTAACTTGCATGACTTCATTGGCGTCAGTTACTTATTGAAAGTTGCAAATTGCGCAACTGGAAGATCATACATATACTTGCGTCCATGGTTGTTAAGAAAATGCATGCAAGTAAAACAAATTTGGGTTGATATTGATACTAACTTTTCATCAGAGCAATCCAACTCTTCGGACTCAAATATAATGGATGTTTTTTTAGATGTGTGGTTTTCAATCTGGCAATACTTTTTTCGGAGTTGGTCATTTTGACAGCTGTCACTTGATTTATGCTTGAACAACTTACTTTTACGTATCACAACATGAGCTCTCTGTTACCAACTTAGCAAAACTCCCTTCATCTTCGGTTTATTCGGTAGTTAAATGAAGTAAATAGTTTATATAACAAGGGTGTAAGCGAGCCCTTAGTTTATTAAATAAAGAATTTTTCAAAAACCGCGATGCCAGTTTTTCGTTATTTGGTATTTTGTTCCGCTGTCAAAAGCTTGAATTTAGCGAGCTACCTCCACGTTCCAAATACCATCTTTTATTCCTGTTTTATGCTGGTAACAACTGTATTAAATTTATTTTAAAAATCCAGGAATTATCAAACAAACTAGTCTTCCTTAAAAATCCCAAACCAACGAATGCAGATATATGTCAAACAACCATTTCATCACCTGTCAAAGGCTTAGGTGCTGTCAATAATCGCTCTCAACACAATCATGACATATCGACATTTTTGACATTTATGTACACATGTATAGGTTGTATGTATGTTTTGTATGAATTTATAGCCAATTTAAATCATATTCCCAATTGGCTAGTCATAACAGCGTATACCTATTGCCTGACATATCTGTCAAAGTAATGGTATTCGCCTAGTCTAGTCTTAAGAAATTGTCATGGCCGTGGCGCTTCTAGAAGTATTTATGCGATGTACGACCTACTCGTAGCACAATAATTAAAACAGTATCAAAATGCATAGAACGCTAGACTTGCTAAGACCTTCTTTGAAAACTAAAAACCCTTCCATCCTAAACTCTTGACAGCTTGTCCGTCGAGTTAAACACTTTAATGGTATGCAGCTTGGCCGGATTTTTGGATTGTTGTTTGCCAGCCTATATGGATGGGTTCTTGTTGTGCAATTCTCATTCAACTCACACTTTCTCCAGCAACAAAACAAGTGCTTCGCTATGGATTCCAAGAATTAGTAGAAACTTTTTGTTTCGATAAAAAGTTCCTTCGTCCTGCTATCCTTGCTTGGGGTGCACAAGCACTGTATGATTGCATGAGTCACCCATAAGAGTAGCGATAGGCCAAGGTAATGTCATGGGCTTCCTTTCGTTTTTCAGTGGCGCGTAATCCATTCATAATAAATAATGGTATCCTTTTCCAGGAATTCGTGCTGACTAAGGCCACCGCACTTCCACCACCATTTCTACTCCCAAAGTTTAGTTTGGTGTAGTATTGACTGGATGATGATGGGGATGGGGATGGTGGTTTGGTTGGATTTCGTGAGTTTCATTCACAAAAGCTAGTTGGCTTGTTTCCGTTGACATTTTTGACATAAATTATTTAAGTTTGTACAATTCGTCGGAATAGTTGTTTTGTTAAATCAAATGCCACTACCACGGAGCGGTGTGGCGTGAGTGTTCCAAAAGCATGAAGAAGTGTAGATTTCTGATGATGGTTAGGGGCTGGGGTAAAGCTTTCGAAAAAGCACAGGCGCATTCGAAGGGTTTGTTAGTCATCATTTTATTTAATACTGCCGGATTACTCATTGTTGATGTGGTTTGTAAAATTTGTTGCAGAATTTTGTATTTGTATCTACTCTGAGTGTTTTTGTTTTTTGGCGGGAAGAAGTTGATAACGAACGGTTGCATATAGCATTTGATAATTGAAACATATTTTGTCTAACATTAATGCTTGAATAATTTGGACAAATCTGAATGCATTAGGTATATCTGTGCGTATTGTTACAAATATTAAACAGGGTGTTTTAGAAATGCACTTAAGTGATAGTCTTTAAGAACTCTGCTGAGTTGTATGGCTTTTGGAAGGAATAAAAGATTGCAAATAGAAAAAGAAAAAAATGATTTTCAGAGGTTTTTCAATTTGCCTTTGATTTCACAGCAACTTCCTTTCGCACTACATCATGGATTCGCATCAAACAAGAAGTACCATGTATCATATAGTAGTTGGTGTATCGGATCGCCACATCAAAGGTTCGGTGAACGATTTCTGACTCCACTTATGTTTTTTTTCCAGGGAAAGTATACTGGCGCTTTAGAGAAGTGACAAATCCTCCAATAGTTAATCTTGTGACGCAAAAATTGCACATTTGTTAAGCATTTTATAAATTCGGTGGGTAATCGAAGAACCCTTCAATTTCTGCAGTGTATCAACGCACGCCGCCGCGCCGTAAAGAAATGTTTGAGAGTGTTGTTCAAAACTTTGCAACTGGAGCGAGCTTTCGATTAGAGAAAGGACGAAAAATACGGACAGACAAGGGTTTGTTTAATTTTTTGGAAACAACTCTTTAATAGGAATTTCCAAAGCAAGTCTAAATAATCAAATATTTTCACAATTTTCTGTTAAGGAGTTGTGCTGTATACCAGAATACCGCCATGAACAGAAGACGGCTTTAAAAAAATGCTTCGCAAGATACGCTTGTGGCTTCCATTCATCAAGAAGGTTAGCCAATTAAAAACGTGATTCGGACCAAAAAAGTTTTAAAGCTTGAATTCATATAAAAGCGGGCGGTAAGCAATAATTAAGAAAGCAAAATGAGGTGTAGTTTAACATTTAGGTTCTAGTGTCTTTTAGTTTTGCAACCAAGTTGAAATCAGACGTCTTTCTGCAAAATTTCAAATGATCCAAGAACATACCGAATTCAAGGTTAACTAACTCTTTCCAATGCGGTCCGGCCTTGTGCTAGTCGTCGTATGATTCAGGCTCTTTCCGTCAGTATTCTGTGAGTTAAACTTCGTTAAAGAAACACTTAATCGGGATTCAAATATTTGAATTAACAAATTTGTTTCTATTTTCTGTTCTCTGAATCCATTGCCGGAGTTTCATCATTTATGTCATGCAAGTTTATATGCCTGTAATAGGATGATTAGGAAGACCCCGGGAACCTAGTTCCGAAGGCTTTCAACCAAAAAACCACTTTAAAAATACAAAAAACCAATCTTCGCTGTTCTCATTCTCATTCCAAAACCCAAACAGAATCTACAGCAAAAATTGCTCTTTGGTTAAGTCAAACCAAAAACTGAAGAAGAAATCTACGCTCCTTTGAGTGGGATACCATTAAGTGAAATTAAAATTCAGCACAAACGACGAGAGCAGAGCGAGTGGTCATTCAAATGTCCCGAGGACAGTCCACACTTCTCCAATCACTACCCAGTACTCTTCCACTTCTATAGAGAATTATCTCTTCCGAATTTAGAAGAACTCCCAAAACCAATGGTTGCAACCCTGCTTAGATTCATTAAAGACTCAAAACAATTTTAAATTGTATGATTTTTTTTTTTTAGGTTAAATAAAAATATAACATCAACCATCAGCGCACAAACCTTACCTATTTTTTTTTTTTAAAGGGGACACCCTGTAGAACATTTTTTTGTTGTTTTTTTTTTTCAGAAAAGATCGGCTAAAAAAACATGTCACCGGCTTGCTTTATGCAAATACTGTGTAGAGTTGTTTGCATTTTATTAATCATCATAGATCACGTCAATGTCAATGTTCCTGCACATTTTACTCAAATTATCACCACACCACCACCGACCGGCATCGGCACCACCGCCAGCGCCACCGTACCCGTCAAAGTGTATTTCATGCCACTGGATACTACGATTTTATCTTTGTTCACACATAATATCGTATATTGATCATTAACGTTAATAAATTATTAAAGAAAACAAAAACAATAAAAAATATTTAAATGTAAACAAAATTTATTCAATTTGAAACCTAACCTATAAGATACTCAATTTTCTAGCATAGTAAGTTGGTACCTTAGTTATGTTACCTACCAAGTGCTCCAGAGTTGATATGCTTGTTGATGGTGTTCGGTGATCAAGCAATGGACATTAGAGACTCTAGACTAGCTCGACTGAAGATGACTTTGGTTCAATGACGAAGACAAGAAGTCCACTCCAAAGGTAAATTGATATTCACTCAATGTACACGTTATAATGACATCATGTTTTATTATTCTCTTCGACAAACACTTTTCGATTACAAAGGGGGTTTTGAAATAAAAATCTACGGACGAGAGCAAGTGTATGAGTTGGTTAGATTGATGTCCCACTGTGAGAGAAGACAGATAACAGTAGAGGTGTAGGGAAAATGATCTTGTAGAAATTAAGTGAACTTAAGTTGTTTCAATACAAATATATGTCTTCTTGTTATAATTTTTATCCGAACATCCGTTTTTAAATGTTTAAGATTTGAAAGATATCAACAAAATAACATGGCCGCCACCTGGCCAGGATCTGTTTCAAAGAAGTAAGGACCAATGATTCCACCAGCCCATATAAAGCACACCAAACTGTCCCTTTTCCTGCACGTAACAGTGCGGCGCGGCGTCTCAAAAATAGCTTGAGATAATATCCACACTTCAAATGCGGCTTTTTAGCTTATTGACGGTTATTTAGCCAAAAATTAGCTTATTAGCTTGTCTGAATGAATGAATGTCTGAAAATTTGAATGCATTGTTCAGGCGTCAGTCGATTCATGATGAAAGGGCAAATCAAATTAAAGATAAATCACATGATAGATGACAAAACGCTGTCAATGGAAACCGCGCTGCCAATTTAAAGATCTATACCTCGTTTTGACCACCACAATGAAAATACAGCTTTTCAATCTTTCATATTGATTGATCGATTATTATCAAAATTGGAAGACCTACGAAGATTGTGATAGCTTTCCAAGTCTTTGATATAGCTCTATTTCTTATTTCAACGAAGTACACATATAACTGAGACCGATAGTTACATTATGATAAAATGGTAAGCAAGTTGCTGAGCTACCAATCGCATTTTGGAAGAACTTTTATCAGATCCTCTTCCAATAGACCTCCATGACAAACAACCCCCAAATGTCGAATCAACACTTTAACACATCAGATAAGTACAAAGTGAATATTGGTATTGCTTTAGGATTCTCTCAAAAGATTATAACTGTCCAGCTCATTCAGGCATCGAACCCTCAGGCATCAGATTTTTCGATCCAAAGCGACAATGTAACTTCCTGACCACCCATGAGCTGTCACTTTTTTTTGGAAAGCAGTGACCCATCTTAACATATATGGCGTATGACATGGAATTTCATTTTTAGTACCAGCTGGTTGTCATTTCGATCAAAATTTTTTCCAGTTCCTCTGCCAGATTTCTGTCAGAAAAAAAAATCGTGTATAGTTCAATCAGAAAAATTTGGCGAAAGTGTTGAATGGCACTCAGCGCGCCACCAGAGTCACAAGTGAAGTAGTGTGATAAAATTTCGTGTGGACCGACTTCAGGATTATTATTTTATTCCTGGTAAGCATCGCCCATATGCAACTTCTACACTTAACGCTTGTCCGGTGCATCGTCTACGTATGGCGTCTTTGTCAATAGTTTCTTAATTCAACAACGCCGAAACCTAATAAAATCCTGCGTGTGGATAAACTCTTGTTTTGTGAATTGTCAAATTGACACATTTTTCCTCACATCATTTCCCTGAACGCTATAGGTAAAAACTAATCAGGAAAATATTCCATTTTCCATTTGTTCCAACCTTTCCTGATCGATATAGCTGGCCCTGGCCCCTACAGTGTTTATTTTGAGAAGGATTATCACAGCCTCAAAAATTTACGTTTCAACAGTAGTTTATGATTAGAGAAAAATTGCTAACTTTATACTTCATTACAATCTCTCAGCAAAAATATGTTCTTAAAATAAATCTATATTAACAAAACAATTCAACATCAATTGCCAACATTCATTAAACCTAGTCCTATTATTCAAGCCTCCACTGTACGATCAGCCAAATAAAACAAACACCACCTACATTACAGCCGTTTGAGCTTGAGACGTGTGATGATATTCATATTTTCGTTTGTTGTTGTTGTATAGTCAAAAAGACGTTTAGGCTTCGTCACCGTTTCAGTTAGTCCGCGTTGCTACTGCTAACGGCAACCACTATCGCCATAATTTTTTTTTTATTGTTTTTACTAATAAACTCCCAATTTAGATAAGATAAATCCGCAAAAGGTTTCTGTTCTTTAGCCAGCCAGCAAAGCCGCACACAATCAATTTAATATCAGTCATTATAAATCACTGATTCGTTTGATTAAATATAAAAAAAAATCAAATTTATGGAATTTGTGAGGTTGCTTTGAATTTTTTGTCAAAACAGTGTTATTAAAAATTTGTCATTTTAACGATAGTGTTCGTCGTGGAGGTATTAAAGTTTTTATTAGAATTGTCTAAGATCATCGTCGTGAAGCAATAATCTTCTATAAATCCGGGAAACGTCAAATCATATTACGGGCTTTCCATTTCTCGCGTTTGTCATAATAATTCAATTGTCGCAAATCGCAATTCAACTGAGATTGAGTGAAAATTAAAGAAAGCCTGCGCTGCTCTCCGATTAAATTTTTATTAATTAAAATACGATGCAGCTTTTCTTATGTTGTTAAAAAAATCTAACCGGTCTTTTGAAAGTGTCTTTGTATTGTTAAAGTTTACGTGTTAAATTTAAATAAAGTGTTTGACAGTTGAATCGCTGGCACACGACGGCGAAGCGCGGTGGTGTTTAATAAAATTATTGTGTTCCCCCTTTCTTCAAATAATGCATGTGGCCTAAATTTTTTATTATTTTGATTAAATTCCAAATCAAAATTCAACAAACGGACTTTGGATCTGTTTGTTTTTGTTATTGAATCTTAAACCAAATCCATATTGATTTTTACGCGCTCATTTTTTAGTTTCAAGTTGCAAGTTTCAACAAGAAAGTGAAAATTCAAGAATTCGATCGAAGAAATTACTTCATTTTATTATTTGGAACCCGAATTGTCGCTGAGTTTGATAAACAGAGATTAAATTTCGTAAGTTTCATTAATACTTTTCTTAATAATAATTTTATCAATTTTATTTAACTAAAGATAATAAATAAATCGCATTTCTGATATTGTTTTTGTTGGTTTATTGAACTAAGGTGAATTTCAAAGTTCAAGATCTGTTGATATTCAAATACTTCAACTTTTTGTGTGGGTTTTTATGTCTCTTAATCAGATCATATTTACAAATTGATATTTTGAATGACTATATACTTCAAAAATACCAAAAAAGTTGGAGATTAAAAACCAAGGTTAATATCTAAAAATTTTATAATAATTATGAATATACAACTAAAATTATTCTAAATCCTAAAACATTTAAAACTTTTAACCGTAAAATTATACAACTTTTTCTTGAAAGTTTTTGATATGGTGAGATGTTGTTAATGGCTGTTGATAAAGCTGAGATCGCACTCACCGACTTTTAAAAACAATTCACACTTCTTGGACTGCAGGAGCACGACATTTTGTGTCAGATTTTCGTATTTTAGTTGACAGAGTTAGTCAGAGTGTCAACTTTGTCGTGCCAATCTACTACATACAACGTTGCAAGTGTCAAGTGTCGCTTAGTCATTGTATTTACATTTTATAGTATTCCCAAGAAGCGGAACGTTTTGTGCGGCATCTATGGACGACGTTCACAAGCTTTGATTGGAGTGTTATTTGAGTGGTTTTTGTCTAAACTCCATGGGAAGCAAAAACAACAATATATGTAAAGTAGATAATACAAATGTTCCATGAAATTACTATAAAAATGTAAATACAATGGCTTAGTTCAGGAATAGCCTTTAAAATAACATAATATGTAAGAATTTAGCATGATACAATTACTAGAGATAACGCCTTCCATTTTTCATTTTTCATTTGGTCTGCGCATCTACGTCATAAGAACACTTTAAGTTTGCGGCTTCTCGTTTTCGCACTCCCGTTTAACTTTTGCTTCGTTTTACTCTCTTTACATTCTGCACATTGACATAATTTACATGTATATAGTATGTCTATGTATTTGTGCGCTCCACGTCATAAGAACACACAGAGTTTGACAATAGTTTGGCGTTTTGTATGGCATCATGCGCAATGCAATGCCATAGTTGTATCATGCGAATTTAGCTGAACGGTTTGACATTCCACATCACTTAGTGCGTTCTTTTTCTAACCATAATCAACAAAATTGTTTTTATGTCAAAAAAAAAATTGTTGAAGTGTCATTGTTAGGTTTCGTTGGGTTTTTTTTAAACCATTTAGAAACGATACATTATGTCTGTTCGCGTACTTTTTGTGTCAAAAAATGAAAACTGTCAAAATTTCTCAAATGAGAGAAAAATCTCTCTCACTTACCGAAAAGTACACGAACACTTTTTGTGTAAGAACTTGAAAAACGTCAAATTCAAATTTTTTGATTGGTTAGCTCTTTGCGGTAAGGGTCATCTGCAACAACAAATGTTTACGTCATTCGATTTTGACAGAGTTCAAGTTTTTACCAGATGAAATTTCAGTGGGTAAAAACTTGCAAATAAATGAACGAAAGAATAAAACAGCTGTTATTTTCTTTCGTTCATCTTTCGTTCATCTCTCAGTACGCGAACGCTTTTTGTGTTAATGTAAACGTATGAAATCGAATGCAAATTGTTTCATTTGGGTACGCGAACAGAGGTATTGTGAGAAATCGTTAAACTGTCAAACAACCACTTTAAACATATTTTTGTATACCTATTTAGGAATTAATTAAATTTAGTTATTCTCCTTCATTGCTCAAAAATTGCGAAAAAGTCATTTTATTCTTTGTTGTTGATCACTCAAATAAAATAAAGACGTTCTTAATGCTCAAATCGAGAATTTGTAATATTTTGGTTTGGTTTAATATAAAACGTCCAATTTGACAGCTCAACAATCTAAACTCATGTCATGGATTTGAGTTGGAAAAAGTAACAAATCATGATACAACTATACTAATTTTTGTTTAGTTCTGCGCATCTACGTCACGGACACACATGTAGTTTTCGCCCTCCCGTTTAAATTTTTGTTTCGTTCTGCACTCTACACGTTCTACACATTTACATACTATACATGTATATATAGTATGTCAATGATTCTACATGTCATTGTGAGTCCTACGTCACGGACACACAATAGAGTTTGACGTTTTTTTTGTATCATGCGCAATGTTGCAAATCGTAACTACTTGACACTTCGACCTTCGACGTGAGCTTAGGAACTGTGATATGACGTCATATAGTTAGAAATTGCAACTAGTTCTAATTAAAGAAGAGCTTCTTATTGTTGACTATGGCTAGAAAAAGAACGCACCATTTGCGTCATATTTGCTTTGAAGTATAAAACTGAACCTAAGCGGTGCCACATTATGTGTCAATTATTTCAGTCTTCGTTTGTGTTTTGAGGTTATCGCTGTGACACCATAGCCCATAGGTACCTACTGCAGAGGTGGCGCCAAAGGTACTATATTTTTGCAAATGGTTGTAAGTGTCAAAAGGAGACCTTTTTCTACGTTCTTTGCAGAACATTTTGTATCTGTCAGAATTGACATTTGTTCTTTTTGCAAAAATCGTAGTATTTTCCGATAGGATATGTACTTTCATAAAAATTATATTTTTACGCATAATATCGCGCCGAACCATGCAGTGTTTGCACTGTTTAACTTGGTCATTATCACCCAGCGGGTTCATTGAAAGTTCATATTTCGCAAAATTTGACAATATGGCAACAAAATGGAAAAATAAGTTTTGTTGCAAGTATAAATGTAAGTTTTGAATTGACAGTTCATGCAAATTTTATGATGTTTTCCATTGGTCTTGAATAAACTGATCAAAGATTTCAGACTCAACCACATCGTTTTAATTTAAAATGAAATTAATTTTGTTTTTATTTGTTAACATATTTAAGTGAGCTTTTGACAGCTTGATTGATTCGAAATTCTGTTTAAACGTTTCCAATGTTGGCAAACGTCAAAATATCAAAGTTTATTAGTATTTTCAATCTCTCATAAATGTTGCTCTAATTTACTAAATAGGATATTTAACAATTTCCTTATTTTTCCCCGAGGATAGATAGCAAATGGTTTCGACTGAAATTTTTTGGTAAAAACGGACTCACCCTTCTATTGAGTAGCCATAGACTTGCTTGATATCTGGATTGTACTGTAATATGAGCTATACAATGAGGCCTTGAGCCAGTTGCAAAACAGTGGTTTACCCGTGGATCAAAATTTCAAAATAATTAACATCCAAAGTTAAGAGTTGACCAAAGGATTAAATCAAGTTAATCCGCGGATGAAGAAAATAATAATTTTAATATCCAGAAAAGGTATTAAGACTTTTACAGAAAAAAAACCTTTCTTTTTTGTGGAACTGGGTCTCCAAAAATATTGAGTACGTCCTGTCAGAACAATTGAATAAGAGTTTTTTTTTAACAAATGTAAAAACCATTTCTAAATCAAATTAAAAAGTTCCAGGAACTAAGCACTTTAAAAATGATTTCGACTTTATTGATCAATTGATATGGTTAGGTTATCTCAGGCGCACAGATTTTGTTATCAGCTCTGTGTTTCCCCCCAAATTCGCATAACATGCACGATTAAATAACTGCTCCTGATAAAAATTTAGGGCTTTAATTCTGGGTTTTTACCGTTCAGTTTTGAATGAATTTTTGAAACTGAATTACATTTTCAATTAAAGATAACAACAATTAAGGTTAGTAAACCTTGAACTTTTGACTAGAGGTTTTTCCCATTCAAGCAATTGTTTTATTTTTAAAGTTTAAACTTTCATTCACAATTTAAAACCCGCTGAGAAATATGTGATTTGAAAATTATGAAAACGTCAATTTCTGTAAACTGCAACTTTTACTATAGAGGAAGATATCAATCTAAAGTTTCATAATAAAAGCTGCTAATTTATGGTGGGGAGCAATGCCCAATTCTATGAATGAAGACTTTGCTCTGAGTATTAAACCGTGTTTTTGCTTTTCATTGATTTGCAATTAATACCTGATAACCAGCCCGTGGTAACAATAGTAAAAACAAGATTTCTGCCACTATGGAAGCAATCGAATTCCCGCTGGACTTCTACGAATTGCGACAACAACATGAAGCGAGTTACAGTAACAACTCATAAAAAAATCCTGGTTGAGTTTTGTTGAGTTTCTATGCTTGGGAAACATAAAAAGCTCTTCGCGAAGACCAAGGTTCGGCAGTTGTCATTTTTGCCACTAAACGTAGTGTCTATTTGCTTGCAGTAGTGTCACGACTTTTTATAAATACACCTGACACACAAAAGTACAAACCGAAAGTGGAGCGGGACTTTCTAATGGAGGAACAAAAGCGCCCAGATCCATCCCTAACTCTTCTACAACCGTTTTATTGGTACAAAATTTCACTTCTGACAGTTCTCAGAAGAGAATTTCGATTCTGACAGTATCAGTATAAATCAATTGTCCGCCAAAAAAATAAATGTTTTCGAGTGTTTACTCACATGCGGCATTGTTGAAATTTTTAGTTTAGTTTTTCGAGACGTATGTGACATATTGTTGAACCTGACGATATGGCATCGAACCTAACAACGAAGTTAAGTGATTCTTTTTACTTCAAATCGATCTGCGCGCACAAGTTTGAAATACTCAAAACTTGTGAAACTGGTGCGTGCGAATAGACACTATGTCAAGATTGATCATAAGCAATTTCACTATTGTTCTATTGGTTTTCAGAATGAGTGATTTCCCGAGTGAAACCAATTCAAATTGGTATAACTTAGGTATCAAGGGGACACTGCGTGCGAATGAACACTGCCTAGATTATTATTTTTTTTAATACTTGACAAGCAACTAGACTAACGACTCCTGAAACTTAAAAATCAAGTTACGAGTATCGTTTGGTTATTGCACATATTTTTACTGATGAAACTTCAAATTTGTAAAGTGAAGTATCTGACTAAAATTATGTATTTATCGGAACTATTCACGTTAATAATAAAGACTTAATTGAAAAAAAAAAATTAACCTGATGCAACTTTGATTCAGAAATAATTTACAAAATGCCCGTTCATGTAGGAACGTTCCCTTGTAAAACACCACTCAACTACAACCCATCTGTTTGTTCTCTAAACATATATTCGAATGATACAAAAAGGGACCAAACATTCGAATAAATCCCAGCAATATAGTGGTTCAATTGAATAGAGCTGTTATATAGTCCTGGATCCCTCACGCAGCATTTCAATAATTTTCCTCAAAATAATTAAGTCCGATTCTAACACACATTCTATGTCCATCAGCAGCTTTATCCTTGCTGTGGTTACTACTCTCCTGTTTCGCTTGTGAATACATTTGAATAAATAGGCAGAAAGATAAATAGACTTTGGTGTTTGTGGCTCTAGCCCTGATTCTGGCTATGGCTTTCAATATCACTATCTCTTCTCTGAATTGAATGTTTACGGAAGATAACCGCATAAATGAATAGAAAGCCTAATCTCAAATTCAAACTCTTTTTGATGGTGTGAGTAATGAAAAGAAAATTTTTGGTTTTCATTCCAATATCTACACGCAATCAGACACATATCATACATATATGGGTATATATGTACTCGTGTATATGTTGCTCTTATCACTTTAACTCGCTAAGCTTTTCACATTTAAAGAGTCCTTTTGTGATATCCTTCACATGCCATGTCCAAAATATATATCTCTATTTACAAAAGTTCTTATGGCTGCCTCTTACAGCGACCTATATTGTCTAAGCGAGGATGTTAAATCCAAACCTTAAGCACACAGAAACCACTCAAGGTCAGTTCGTATTAAATATGGAAGAATACTTCATCAACAGATGAATGTATGTTATGAATCTCTTGAGTAGATACAAAACAGTGTTGCCGACTGTTTATTTTATGAGAAAAAGTGTTTTTAAAAATGTGAAAAGAGAAAATCGAAAAGTATTGAAAATTAACTAGCTGAATCCATAACTCACTGGCTTACTGAATCAATGACTCACTGTAATTCGTAAACCGACTTTATTACTCAATGGCAACATAACTCAATGACTGAAAGACTCAAAGACTCAAAGTTTCAGAGACTCAAAGAATTAATTAGTCAGATTCAAAGAATCAAAAGCTCAAAGATTGAAAGACTCATAGACTCATAGACTCATAGACTCATAGACTCATAGACTCATAGACTCATAGACTCATAGACTCATAGACTCATAGACTCATAGAATCATAGTCATAGACTCATAGACTCATAGACTCATAGACTCATAGACTAAGAGTTTCATGGAGAACCCCGTTTAGGGTTTCCGATGTTAAGTACCCTTTGATATTTAAGCTACGTGGGCAGGGGTTAACTTCCCTCTCGGTCTGGCAAAGTTCGAATTTCCCACATTTTCTATTGCACTCCGAATCCCTTTAAGTTTAGGAACAAAGGCAACACTGACACCAACTTCCTTAGTTAAATCAAACCATAATTCGGAATAAATGGTCGAAGGTTTGCATTTGAAGCCAATCATGACAACTGCAGTGACCACTTGACTTTCCACATATCATTTTCAAAAAATAAAGCCAGAGTATTTAAAACGTGAAATTAAATTCAAAATCTTACCCAAGAAGCTTTCCGTCTGCAAAAGCTCTTTCATTTTCCGCCACCCACTCGAACGTTTTGCAATGCACCTGCTTCATATGTTTCCTATTTTATTGCACCTGCGATGTGCTTTAAATATTTTTTTTTTATTCGAAGGATTTACTTATGTGTGTTGGTTGTTGGTATGTCTAAGCTATAAGGCTAAGGGATGGTAACGACAGCTTTCCTCCTTAATATGGCCAACAACAGACTATGTACCCATACTTTTTTGTGACATCGAAAAAGCCCTCAACTGAAATATGCCGGCATGAAATGAAAAGTATCTGAAAGAATTTTTACCAGAGTTCATTGTCAACTTGACTCTACGGGCAATCGGACGGTTTTTCCTTAAAGTTTCGGCACTTTTCTTCACAAAGACGAGAGTCGAGAGTGAAAAAGGACTTTACGGTACATTATTTGAAATTTCGTTACTCGACGGTTATAATAGTGAGTTGTGTGTTGTATTGAAAGGAAGTGAATTTAATTTGAATTTCAAATTCCTTTTCTTGTCGCAAAAGGAATTATTTTGGATTTATTAATCAATCACTATTTAAGCTGCTGGGATAAGCAGCTGATTTTTTTGTGAAAGACAAGTGTTTTCAAAAGTATAATAAAAAAAATGCTTATTTGCATATAATTGTGCGGGAAAAGAATTTTTTTCGAAAAAAAAGGTTTATTTCCGAGATTTGCTTTTGTAATCTTGGAATTTTTTTTTTGTGTGTTGCTGTAAGTAGTCCCCAACATAATGTGTTTGAAAAATAATTGCACGCATCGTTATGTCACCGAACCGATTAGAAGTGAGCATGATTGACACAGCCAGCGTGAATGTGATTTTTTACGCGATTAGAATTTAATCACATGTCTTTATTTTATAATTATTGGTTTTGTATGAATTTGTATAAACATTGCATGGCACTGGCTATTTATTTTAATTGTTATTAATATATTGATTTGGTATTAAATTTTTATGAATATCTTTAAAATTTAAACGCCTTTGAATATTTTTATATCATTATGCTTCTTGGGCATGCGATTAGTTTGGCACACAATACCTTTGAGTTTTATGAGCATAATTTATATTTTTAAAACTATATAATGATGCTCGATTATAGAGAACAAAATGTGGGGTTTTCCCGCAGTCTTTGTGTCACTTGAGAAATTAAATGATTGACAGCAATGGGTAAAAGAAAATAAGTGATTTAATTTTTCTGATGTTTGTTTTGTGTGTAACGGATTCGTGACAGTGATAGATTTTTATCAAGTGATACTATGAAGAAAGAGATTGTGCCAAAGGTGGGCCTAATAATTCTGGGTTTAGCGAACTTCTTCTAGAAAAATAAACTTATAAAAATAACCGTTCCTGTCCTATAGGTTTTTTTCAAAAAGGGTTTAAAATTTAAATTTTTGAAAAATTAAATTAAAGCTTTGGTTAAAAGTTTTAAAGTATTTTTCTAAATTCTCATAATTTGAAATGAGGCTATCGGATTTTTAGCTCAATTCAAAATTTTGAAACTAAGTATTTTATTGAATGCGAAAACAAAAAATTATCTATCTCACGAATGTAAGAATTCATACAAAAAGGACGGTTAAAAATACTAAGACAAATACGTCGATTTTGAGACAGAAGGTGTTTTTTTTTTAAATTTGTGACAACTAGGACATAAAGGATTTTATAATGTCTATTGATGATACCAAACGTCTTTTAAAGCTCATGGTTGTCCTAAAAAAAATTAAATAAACATGCGGTTGCTAGAGTTTAAAATAATTTATTTAATTTATTTTTTATTGAATTAAAAAAAAGGCATTACTTTTGTTTAAATATCCCATCTTGTTTCTCGATTTTCGGTAGGTAAAGGGTTTAGAAAGTGTGGGAATGCTGACCCAGTTAATTATGTTATCGATTCGTTTTTGTGCGTATATTTTTCAAAATAAAAAACTTGAAACAAAAAATAACGCTATCAATTTGCAGGTTGTTATAAAAAATAACACATGGTCTTTCAAAAAAAAAAAAAAAAAAAATATGAGATGACTCATGCCACCAATAAAAAATGGTGGGTCTACTTTTATTCCCTAGAATGTATCTAGACCACCAAAAACATAACTTGTTATTTAGAACAAACAGTTGCATATCGCAAGGTGTTTTGCAAATTTGAATATTTTCATAATTAATTGCTTAAAATTACTTTCCTCACCTTCATAATTCTTAATTTGAGTTCGAAATTCGTTATCAAAATATTTTGGGAAACAAAAATACCACTGTTGACTTTTTTACTTGCGATTATAGGTACTATAAGGCAAGTTATGCATTCGTCGAAAAAAAAATTTTTGAGATAACAATCAAACATGACATTACGATGATAGCGAAGACGAAAAAAGATGGTCTAAAAATTCTGTCCGTCTGTATGTCTGTCTGTCTGTCGGTCTGTCTGTCTGTCTGTCTGTCTGTATGTATAGAGACCTACAGCCCAAACGGGTGGGCCGAATTGCTTCAAACTTGGTATATAGACTTTTTTAGGTATTGTACATAGGGGTACCTGTCATATAACCGGTACGTTAAAGCTTATTTTTCTCAAAAACGGCTCTAACGATTTCGATTTAAAAAAATAAGTGTAGCTCTTTAGGTACGACCAATCATATGGCTGAAAAAAAAGTTTTAAAAAATGCTTAAGAACGGTACTTTCCATAGGACCGTTTTTTTTGCTTTCGACTATCTCGAAAACGACTCAACCGATTCTTTCGAAATTTCACACACATATAGCTGTAGGTAGTTCATTTTGTATTGCATACCAATATTGTTGAATTTTTTTTTGTATTTTTAAAAGCATTTAAAAAAAAAAAATTAAAAAATTAATATTTTGAAAACTGCTTATTAAATTTTTTTCTAAAATTTTTAAATAAATGTACTTGCTGAATACCTATGAACTGGCGTTTTAGAAGTTTTTTTGAAAATTCTTTTCAAAAAGTTTTTCAAAAAAAACTTTTTTTCTCAAAAACCGCTCCACAGATTTTAATAAATTTATTCTCATAAATTCAAATGTATCCAAGAAATAAAATGGCGTACTTTTATTTCAGCTCAAATTAGTTTAAGTATTTATTTAAGAATTTTGAAAAATTTATTTTTATCAAAATCTCAAGCTCCTAAACCACTGTCACTCATTAGAGCAAGTTCGTGCGACCCAGTCGTGCATTTTATTTTTGTTGTACAATGGTCTTCCCCACATCCTGAAAATGGCGAAATCCTTTCGTGCTAAAGAATGATAATTTTGTTATGAGATTGTCAAAGGGGCTTCTACTTAAAATTGAGGTGTGACAAAGAGAGGAAAATCAAAGTCTATTTTTGAAATATATTCTTCGCTCATTTTGAAACAACTAGACTGCCATACTGCCCGTCGCGTTCGCCGATCTGCCTGGTTCGTCTGCGCACTTTTTCACTTTTAGATGCAGCCCAAAACTTTAAAATTTGTATGTAATAGTTAAAAGAAATAAAATGCACGACTGGGTAACACGAACTTGCTATAATGTGTGACAGTGGTTTTGGGGCTTGAGATTTTGATAAAAATAAATTTGTCAAAATCCTTAAATATACTTAATACCTACTGAGCTAAAAAAAAGTACACCATTTTATTTCTTGGATAAATTTGAATTAATGAGAATAAATTTATAAAAATGTGTGGAGCAAAATCAAAAACGCCAGTTCATAGGTATTCAGCAAATACATTTTTTTTGTAATTTTTGAAAAAAAAAAAAAATAATAATAATAATAATCTGTTTTCAAAGTATTAATTTAAAAAAAAATTAAAAAAATGCTTTTAAAAATAAAAACAAATTAAAAATATCGGCCCTATGGAAAGTACCCTTCTCAGACATTTTTTACAATTTTTTTCAGCCATATGACTGGTCGTACCTAAAAAGCTTCACTGATTTTTTTATTTTTTTTTTCTCGAAAATGGCTCTAATGATTTCATTAGAGCCATTTTCGAGAAAAAAAAAGCTTTAACGTAACGGTTATATGACAGGTACCCTTATTTTTTGAGCTAAAAAAAAATTTCAATTTCCCCTCTTTACACTATACCTAAACACCTCTACATACCAAGTTAAGTTTGCAAAAAATTCTGCCGTGTATGGTCTATACATACAGACAGAAAAACAGACAGACGGACAGAATTTTTAGACCATCTTTTTTCGTCTTCGCTATCATCGTAATGTCATGTTTGATTGTTACCTCAAATTTTTTTTTAGACGAATGAATAACTTGTCTTATAGTACCTATAAGTGGGTCAATTTAAATTCCCTAGTATGTATCTATACAAAAAAAAAAAAACAGTTGCATACCCCAAGGTGTTTTGAAAATTTAAATGTTTTCGCAGCAAATTGCCTAAAATTACTTTCCTAACATCTACCCTTATTCAAAATGTTCACTTAAATTCTTAATTTTGAAAATACTTATCTGATATTTAAAACCACCTTAAGTATAATTTTTTTTATAATCCCTTCCAATTTTCTATGAAAATGGCGAAATCCTTTCTCGCCATAAATTTGGATGATTTTGTTATAAGTTTGTCAAAAGAAAAATTAAGGTGTATTTTTGAAATTTAAAAAAAATCAAGGTTTTGTTCAAACAGGACATTACAGTGGTAGAATACAAAAAGTGTCCGAAACCCCTTTAATTGATTTCCTTCAAACTTTGTGTGTAGTATAGTTGTGAAAGAAGAGAGATTGTCGAAAGTTATTTTATTTTGTTTAAGGCCAGCTTAAGCAGGTGTTCTAGCTCTAGTAAAGGTTCCCTCCTTTTTTGTTTGATTAACTTTATATTTTCACAAACATAGTTTTTAAAGTTTATTTTTCTTTCTTTTTGGCTCAAATTGTCATCATTTTAAACAGGTTTTAACTCTATTTTCCATAAAATAAGGTCAAATTCGCATTTACTTGAGAAGACATTGTTATCCGTTTAATCAGCCAATTCGTTCAGTTGAACGAATTTGTTTAAGAACTGCTTTAGGGATTTTGATTAAATTTTGTGCGTGTTAAATTGGCGCCTTTCAAAAGATAAAACACAAAAAACGGAAATCTGTTAGAATCTTAAGATTGAAATGAATTTGAAACATTTGTTTACAAAGACACCGAATGTGTTAGACTTAGAGATTGGTTTAATACCATTTTCCGTGAGCTTTTGTTAGTTGACATTAAATTTTTGTAGTTTTCCGTTTTAGAACAGTAGACCCATAGAACAAGTTGTCTTGTAAAAGTCCAGCTTTTGTAATTGTTCTCTCATATAAAACCTTTGCAACCAAAGTCAACTTATTTGGTGCTAAAAATATAATAATGAAAAATTTCCCAAAACGGACGCCCAACCGAACAGTAGTACAGTTCGTCTGCGTATCTCTCTGTAAAATTTCAACAGAATCCTGTATTTGAAGAGTCTCAACTGATCTGTTGCACTTTATGCACAAAGATATTGAAAGATACGTTTTTCATCTTACTATCTTTTTTTTATAATCTCCAAATTACTGCTTATAACCTCCTTAAAAAAAAGTAGGTCCATAAAGGCTACTATCTACGCAAAAATTAAATAAAAAAAAGTTTCGGAATATTTGAAGACGTTTTTCTGGGAAAACCAAAATAATATTAAAAATAAAAATGATAAAAATGACAAAATAAAAACAGAGTGCTACTTTACATACGATTTTTATTCAACTTGGTAAGAAAAATTATCTACGCTACGCAGCACACGCACTCACATATACATATATTATATTTTATGTACAACAATGTGGTGAGAACACAAGAGGACAAGGTCATCTCATCGGGTAACGAAGAAAACGTGGATCAATAAATATGTATATGTATATTTATATGCAAAACTTTCACGCAATCATTTTGCTTCGCAAGTTCCAACGATGGATTCCCCGAATCGTTGATGAATCATTCGAAACAAAATAGCCATGCTTCGTTGTCGTAGTCTAATCGTATTCGTTGGACGTTGAAATAACACCAAGTCATTGTAGGTATCTGTCGGATCGTCGCCGTCGTCGCTCAGTTAACATGTCTTGACATTCTCAAAAAAAAAAAAAGTATCTATACAATACATATAATATAATATCTTCAGTCATGATTATTATTTTGTATCTGCTTTTTTACCGTGGACAGCACCATGAGATAACAAACAACTTCTTGCATCACTGATCGTGCTTTCCTGCAATAGCTTTGCTGATTACATACGCCTGGTGGGCCCTGGGGTGTTCGGTGTTCGTACTGTTCGACTGGAATTGCTTCCACGAGGCTTTGGTTTTTTTTTTTTTTTTTTTTGACATTGGGCGTTGGAAGGCGATAATTTAAAAAAGTTATTTTAATGTTTATTTTTTTTTTGACAAACGGGGCTGATAATGAATAATTTATTTAACAAACAAACAAAAAAAAAACTACCAAACAACGAATTGTGGTCGTTGTGTGATTATTTGAAATCTTTAAGGTAAAAAAGTATATTTTTACCGGAACAAGATCTAATCAGAAACTGATGGTTGTTTATTTAAAATTATTCTTAGATTTCAGATTTTTGAACAAGGAAACATAAACGCCAAGTAACTCGAGTTTAAAAAAAAAGCTTGTTAACAAAACTAAAAAAACAATAATTATTCGTGGTAGAGATTTCTAACCAAAATAAATCTTCCGAAATTAAGAAGGTAGGGCAATGAAGTGCAGTTTTTGGAATTTCAAAAAATGATTAACATTCAAAAACTTATTATATATTCTGCAGTCAAAAAATTAAGATTAGAATCCTGTAAATAAAGAAGGAATGCTCTTACAATCTTGCAGATTGTATTCATAGCATATTTTACTACAAAACTGAAACCCATCAAGTTTCCAAATTTCACAAAAAAACATAAGCGAGAGCTACAATAAGTTTGGAGTGAACTGTTGGATTCAAATTTTTTACTTGCGATTATAGATAGAAGGCAAGTTATGCATTCGTCGAAAAAAAAGTTTTGAAATAACAATCAAACATGACATTACGATGATAGCGAAGACGAAAAAAGATGGTCTGAAAATTCTGTCCGTCTGTATGTCTGCCTGTCTGTCTGTATGTATATAGACACCTACATCCCAAACGGGTGGGCCGCATTGCTTCACACTTGGTATATTGAGTTTTTTCGGTATTGTACAGAGGGGAAATTGAAATTTTGTTTTACCTCAAAAAATAACGGTAGGTACCACCCATATAACCGTTACGTTAAAGTTTATTTTACTCGAAAACGGCTCTAACGATTTGCTTTGTTTTTAGGAACGACCAGTCATATGGCTGAAAAAAAATTGTAAAAAATGTCTAAAAACGGTAGTTTCCATATAGGAAAGTTTTTTTTGCTTTCGACTATCACAAAAACGGCCCAACCAATACTTTAGAAATTTCACACATTCACAGCTGGTCAAAAAAATAGGTGCAATTATTGTTTTTCATATAAACTTAATTTTAACATGTGTTTTGTTTATTTAAATATTATTTTGACATTAGTTTTCATTAGATAATCAATATTTAATAAATTAATAATTTTATAAATAAAATAATTTTAACATTTTAGGCTTTTAAATCAATTTATTATAAATTGTATACAAGAAAACCGTCGGTGTATCCATTTGTTCTTGGACAAAAAAATAGGTGCGGCTTCCTTAATCATCAATAATGATCGTTTATAAGTAAATTATGTTGTGTTTTATCAAAATTTCAGTTTACCTTTCTCTAATAACCCGAGTATCCGCCATTGTTATCCAAAACTTTTTGAAGTCGGAGTGGCATTGACTCAATAAGCTTTTGGCATGTTTCTTGGGGTATAGAATGCCATTCCCTCTGGACAGCAGCCCACGATTGGTTCCCATTTGGAAAATATTGACCTCCTAGTTTCCGCTTAAGCTGATTCCACAAGTTCTCAATCGGGTTGAGATCAGGGGATTGACTTGGCCACGAAACTATTGAGACTTCTTTCTCTCGAAACCAATCCTTCACAAGATGCGCCGTATGTTTCGGATCATTATCCTGCTGAAATTTTTGTCGGAGAGGCATGTTTTCTTCGGCAAATTTAAGCATAATATCTTCCAAGATATCCCTATAACCGTATTCGGTCAATACGTTATTAATGCGAAATATGGGACCCACACCATACCAGGAAAAACAGCCCCAGACCATTATATTTCCTCCCCCGTGTTTGATTGTTTTCCGGGTATAGCGAGGGTGGTAGTCCTTTCCTTTTGGTCGCCTGACATTACGCCCCGAATCTGATGAGAACAATATAATTTTTGTTTCGTCACTCCAGAGGATATTTCGCCATTTTTTTTGCTCCTTCAGGTCCGTTCCAACATCTATGGTTTAAGGCAAATTCTTTTCGGGACGTTATATTACTTGCTCTTAGTAAAGGAACTTTTCTGGCAATTCTTCCTTGTAGGTTGAAGCTCTGAAACCTTCTGCGGATTGTGCGGGCACTGACTTCATTATTGATTTGTGCTCCTATTGTCCTTGACGAAGCAAAAGGGTTAGATTTAGCCAAAAGGAGGACACGGCGATCAGTGGTGACTGATGTTTTTTCGGCCTCCCACGATTTTCGCGCACTAATCTGGCCTTGAGTGCATTTGTCACAAAATGTTGGGATCTTCTTAGGGCTTCTGCTATAAATTTGTAAGTGTTACCTTCATTTCATAGCTGTAAAACTACCCGTCTTTCTTCCGCCGAACAGTGGACGTTTCTACCCATACTAAAAGTCTAATAAACTATTATTTATTATTTTATTTATTAACAACTATCATTTATGGATAGTAAAATTATTAAAAAGAGGTTACATTGAAATTTAGTATTTTTTTGAAATAACAAAGATATAAACTATGGATTTATTTGGAGAACACCTATTTTAATGACCAACTTCTTAAAAACACCAAATCCTAATGCAACAATGAAAATAGAACAGCTCAACATAACACACACAAAATGCAGTAAGCTCAACATCAGTGTCAACAGAATAACCGTTTTTTCTTAAAACAAGAACTTTTTGTAAGGCCTTCGATCAAAAAAACAGTTATTTTGCATCAAAGACAACAGTGGTGCGAAAAAATTTGATCACACCTATTTTTTTGACCAGCTGTGTATATAGGTAGATTAATTTATACTGCATACCAATATTTTTAAAAAATATTTTTAAAAGCATCTAATATATTAATACGGAGTTCAAAAATCCAGTTTCCACCCTTTTTTTCTGTCATAATCAAAACAAATATGCCAAACCTATATATATTCTGAAAGGGGACCATGTAAGGAAACAGCGAATGTATATATGAAGCACCTATGTCATTTCCCCCCCCAATTGAGAAATGGTCGAATTTCGACCACGGGGCGAACTCTAGTTTTTTTAAATTTTCTTAAAAAAAAATAATATTTTGAAAACCACTTACATATTAATTAATAAATGTATTTGCTGAATACCTATGAACTGGAGTTTTTGAATTTTTTTGAAAAAAGTTTTCAAAAAAAACTTTTTTTCTCAAAAACCGATCCACAGATTTTTATAAATTTATTCTCATAAATCAAATTTATCCAAGAAATGAAATAGCAGACTTTTTTTCAGTTCAAACTAAGTATTAAATATTTTTGTAAGAATTGTGATAAAATTATTTTTAAAACAAAACTTAATTTTTTAAAATTAGATTTTGAATGGAAATAGCGATTAAGGGTGTATTTAACAATTCTTAAACCACATTCTGCTACGATAACCAAGGAATTCAAACCGAAGTGTTCATCTTCTACTTCAAAATTGTTAAAAAATTAATGCATATTACAACTTTTGACCCGCCCTTAAAAGTGGGCGTTTCCTAAAAATTAAAAAAAAAATTAAAGCCAAGCTGAGCTTGGTTTATTAGTCAATTAATATATTACCATATGTGTAGAACTACAGCTGAACCGAGTAGATCTTCCAGGTATTTTATAAAAATCACGCCCTTAAAAGTGGGCGTATTGAACATTTTTTTTCGAAAAATAGAGATACATTTTTCAAATAACGAAAGGAAAACAAGGTTAAAATTGCATATCGGTATACCTTACATTTTTCGTTTCTTCATAAAAATTTGGGCGTAAGCCACGCCCAAATTTAAACATTTCTTTTCATATACAAGATTCTTAGTTTCGACTAAGAGACGCACAAATTCGGGCTTGTGAATTTATTATAAAGTACCGTTTATTTGCAAAAATAAGATTTTTATAGTTTCTAATGAAAAGTGGGCGTCAGCTACACCCAAAATCATTTTTTTTGTTTTCATACAAATGATGTTTACGTACAACTAAAATTCATAAAATTTAATAGTTTTTTGCTAGGAGTTTTTTGTTAGGAGTTTCTCAATTCTGGTCTTCGACTGTAAAGTCCCCAATGCCTCAAGTCACTTCTTGTCTCAGAGTAAGCTCAATAGCTTGCTAGATCAGTAGAACACTGGAAAAGTTTGAAGACAGACCTCCACCTCCTGGAACACACTAACCAGAATCTTAACTATAAATGTGGTCTTCAAGTTTCTTACGATATAAACAATGGAAAGTTTCGCAAAACTTTTAAGAACCTAAAATTTCCGTTTTGTCGGGGAACAGTAATTTCGACTCATAGAATAGAACTATCTTATAAATTAAAGATATCTTTTTTATCCGCGCCCAAACAGATCAATAAACAATTCGATGTTTTTTTTGTCTTCCTTCTCATCATCCCTTCTCCCTCTTTAGTTGCTAAACACGTTTTAAACAATCCATAAATAGAATGGTAATAAAATGCAAATAAATTCTATCTTTTATATACTTTTCCCATCTGTTTTGCCACATTCCATCTGAAGCTCTAACCAATACCATATTATAATCCAATGCGCTGAATTATCCACATCCAGCTAGAATGAGACACGGCGGCTTGGTGAGCGGTGGGTGGCTCCCGGGGATCATTCTGATAGAAAATTGATCTTTGACGGGCCAGAATCCATTATTATATATTTCCATCGACAAAAAAAAAATGAAACGAACTTATACTTCCATAGATACAATCTTGCTAACAATTATTGTGTTTATAGCTTTAAAGTTTCTTTGTGTTTGTTTGATTTTTTTTTTTTTGCTGGAAACCTGGAAATCAAAATAGTCTGTGATTGTGATTGTGTGCCATGAACACAATCGGCTCAGCTAATTAACATAACCACTTGTCCAATCGTCATTGGTATCAACAATCCACCCGTTTGTATGTAGATACAAATTTTAAAAATTATAGATAGATTAGTGTGTATCTGTGTAGTCTTAGTTTATTTGTATCTGGCTGGAAAGATAGAGACTAATTTACTGGAATTGTAAGGAAAACAAAAATTTAAATATACCAGAAACTTTGACCGACCGAACTTGAAAATGAATTTTTTTTAATAAAAAAAAATTCGCTCTCAGAAATGATCAAGACCAATATCTTTGTGACAAATGGAAATGACGATGACCTGATAGTAATCTGTAGACACAAATTTTAGTGCGGTTGTATGTGCGGTATAATGTGTAATCAGACGAGATTTGAGATACTTTCAATAATTATCTGGACTATGCTATATGACACAATATGACTTCGATTGAATGAATTAATTTAATTTGCGGTTAGTTTTGTGTTTCGTTTGAATTTGAACTTTGCTTACCTTAAGGGGATTTTTTTGTTCAAGATTTATGCATTTTGAATCAATTCTTAATCAAGTAGGTGGTAGGTAATAAAAGTAATAATGCAATGAGTAATGCTTAGAATATAATTAAAGAATGCCGTATGAAATTTTAGATTCGAAACACGATTAAAGAAAGAGTTTTTAGTCGGGCTGAGCCCCCAATTGAGCTGTTTATTTCATATATTTCTTCAACAAAGTTCATATTCTTAAACAAAAGTTCAAATATTGTATAAGCCAGCGTCTGTGTCCTGATTCCTCAAAAGCTATATGGTACAGAAGAAAGCTTCCAGGATTGACCAGAAATATATTTTTTTTTTAAATTTTGCCGTATCAGCGTACCGCTGGCTGTTCAAACACGCATAATTCATAAACAAATATAAAAAGAATTTTTTTTAAATTGTTAATACATATTGTTATCATTTAACATTTACACACGTGAACGAATAATTATTTGATGTTACTACCTAGCCTCTGTAATCAATCCTGAAAGCGGCACAGTGAACCATTTTTTTGCTGTTCAAGGACAAATTCCCTCATAATTTTTGATAAATTCTCCTACGATTCGAAAAAAAGCAGGGTGTTTTGTTAGCCTTTTACTAAAGTGTATTAAAAACTATCCGAGATACAGAAAATGATTGAGCTTAGCATTTATAAAAAAAAACGGTAGTTTCTGTTTAACAGCTTAAAGCCAAAGAGCTCGTTAATGTTTTTTTAGCTTTGAAAAAATTCTAATGCTCCTTTAAAAAATATTTAACCTTGCTGATCAAGTCGCTGGAACGGTCATTAAAAAATGCCTTTTCCTATGTATTGCGAAAAAATTGTACCTCTTTGAATATTAACCTCAAAATCTAACCTTTTTTTTTATAGCATTTACGACCTCATTTTAATTTCCTCTTTACGGGAGCACCCTGTATGAAAGCCATCTTATCAGCCAGTTTTAAACGAACTCTTCTGCACACGCTCAGGTCTCAAGAGTATGATTGGAATCAGCTTTATTGCGTTTTATTAAAAACTCAGACTAAAAGTTACCTTGAAAACAAAAATAGTTACATTTTTGGATGGATTCGCAAAGAGCTAAGAATTATATACTAAAGAGGCTAAAGCAAGATTTAGACTTCATGGAAAACCTATACAATTATGTACTTCTGAAGTCATGCTGTCTTTTTAAGGTGGAATAGAATACAAAAATGTGAATTTTACACGTGAGTCTAACTTACGCTTAGGTATTTGTTTCCAGAAATTTTGGGTAGCCTTGAATGGAACTGGATGTTCAAAGACGTACACCATAGGGACATTAAGCAAAACTCAAATTTTTTTTTTTTTTTCAAAATACTACTGTCAGCCAGTGGCTCTTCAACTCATGATATGTGAGAACTGAACCTTCATTATAATGCACTGAATCCGGTGACTTTTCAATAGGGTGATGCATAGTTTTATGGCTTAGAAAAACCAATGATGTACCGAATAGGTTTACTTCCTAGAGTGTTAAATTAAAACAAACGAACGAGATTGTTGTCCCAACTATAATGGACATAACCAAGCTAGTTCTACTGTCAAATTGAACGAAAATGTATAAATTATCGAAAACACACTAGCATGGCATCGGCTAAAATATACTCCTTCGCCTTTCGTTAAGTTTTGTCATGCATGAATACGAAACACTATGACCTATATTAGTTTGACAGCTGTGGCAGTTGACAGTTTGAAATACAAATAATTGAACGCAGCTGGAACCCAAAAGACTGCTGTGTGTCTTAATTTGTATCTCAAATGAAATACAATTTGAGAAAAAGTTTCTTCGTTGTGATTTTAGAAACATAACGAAACATGAAACAGTTCGTTTAGTTTTGACATACGCACAAGCTCGGTCATTTACATTATAAGTTGGAGCCTTAAGGGCTTACTATAATGGACGGAAACAAATGGGAGCTTAGTGTCAAAACCGAACGAAACGTTGCCGTCCAACCTGTAAATGAATACACTATATCCACAATGGACTAATTGCCGCGGAAGCAAAACATGCATTTTCCTCTGAACAATAAGATGACAAACTGTGACCTCACACATAAAGTCAACATACCTCTTAAGGGCTAACCATAATTGAAGAATGGTACGTACGTTTACTTACGAAACAGTAGAAATACATGTGATTTGTATACCCAACCCGAAATGACTTTTTGTTCAGTTTCGGCAAGTTTCGTTCGCTTGCGTTTTCGTACGTAATGTACGCTTTGAGTCGTACATTAATCTGACATTCCTTCTTCTTCTTCTTTCTTTCTTCTTATTTTTAAAGGCTTTTATGGGCAACTGATGTACTTTACAAATCGGAAGGAAACTTTTCGTTCGGTTTTGACACTTGCTTACTTTTTCTTTCGCGTATTATGGTTGGGCTTTTACTCTTACTCTCATATTCATTTAAATTCAGATGTCAAAAATGCGATAGCAAGATCAATTTACGTCCCTAAACTAAATTGATCGAAAACTTGACGAAAACGGAGTAATCCGCTATTTCGGGCGTGATGTACGAATTGCTTGTTCTCATACAATTACGGACGTGTCCGTACGCGCCGTTCCGACTATTATTGTTCAGCCTTTTTAAAATACTTAAGAAGTTTTACTTCTGGCTTGGCGCAGTCCTAAAAAAAGGTCGTAGCTGTTGGTGTAATTTTTAAACCTTCAAAATCTCACAAAATCTCAAGGAATTTGTTGATGGTCAGAACGAATTAAAGTATGTATTTCTAAAACTATTTTAGTTAATCATGAAGCCGTAGTTTATGTCGCAGTTTCTGCATGCTAGGTGGAACTGTTATCTCCACATTGTATTATACATTAGTAGTAAGACACAAATTCTGGTTCACTAGAGGTCACCACTGTCAAACGACAGCATGAGAGTTCTAAGACCTTTGAAGCATCAATCAACAATCGACACCTCTAAGATATGATTCCCCATCACCCAATCTTCATACTTTTTCCCAAAAACTCCTGTAGCCTGGTCACTCCGCGTATAATCCACCTGATAAACAAAAGTCTGCCTGATGCATTATTACTCATTATTCCCTTTCGATTTCTATCTCCATCTCTCATTCTGTGCTGCCGTATTAAATTTCCAACATTACCTGAATATGTATCTTGTATCTGTATCTTTTGTGGTTTCTTCAACTTTATTAAACATTTCCACAAACTTCTGCATCATCTCTGTCTATACCACGTTCACCTTCGTCTTCGTTGGTCATTCCAAAGGCTTTTTTTTTTTTGTTCATACTTTACCACCTAAACACTCGTAAGTTCAATAAAACACTACGGATACCTCTCTCTTCTCTACACTTTAACTTGATTTTGTCTACCAAACGAGACTTACGTCACAGAAAAACTGGAAAAAAATTAACAAAAAAAAAATGTGTAATATGCGAATGCTTCAGAGTGTATCTGTGAGCTACAACACACTACATCAGTCAGTATCGCAGGCGCAGCTCGCAGTACTTCAGTTATAGGTACCTATTAAATTTTTTTTCCTGTTTCAAGCTTATGTTTGATTGGAATGTTTTTAACTTTCAGTTTTCGTTCCAGATCTTCATGGAGCAGCTGTGCTCCTCTATAGAGCTAGAGAGACTCCATTCGAACGAACGAAATTTTTCAGATTTGTCGCTTTCCGCGCAGTGTGATCGGCTCGGCATTAGTACGATCGAGGCGCGACGACAAGATCGTGCGATTTTGTTTCCGTCTGACATTTAAAAAAAAAAGAAAAAAAGCCCCTTAGCGTTGGTAATTTAGCCAATTTTTGTTTGTTTGTATCTATCTTTTCCCCCATGAATGATTAAAGATACAATAATTATTGTTATTATTTTTTGAAGTAATTAACCCCACCGATCGCGAGGGATCGTGTTGCCTGAATTTTTTTTCTGTTTTTCTTAGTGGCTTCGCTATTAATCAGTGTTTTTTTTTTTCTATATGTGAAATTATATAATAAAATTAAAAAAATTAATCAATCCAAATAAGTGAAATATTATATTCAAAATAAAGTGAAATAAATGATCAAGATTTGGCGCTTCTTTGTTGCAGATACTTTTTTGTTTTGCTGTTTGTATTCTGTTGCTGTTCAAGGCTTAAACAAACAAAAAATTCTGCTTGTCATTGTGTTATTTATTTATATACAAAAAAATAGTTATTATTTTTTCTTAAAACCTGTTAGATTTTATTGTAAACAGCATGTGAAACGTTAAAGATTTTTTCTTTTTTTTTTGTATCTCTAAGTTTGTTTTCTTCTTTTTCCTTTTTTTGTGTTTGTTTGTTTTTAGTCATTTTTTTGTATGATACTTTTTTTATAATTTAAAATTAATGATAAAAATCCAGTTTTTGTTTGATTACATTATGAGTGGGTTTGAGAGATGAGTTGTTTTTTTTTTTAAGCAAGTTGATAAAAACAAATAAAACTCGAAAACACGAAAGCATCAAACACACAATGAGCAACAATGTATCTTTTAATCGTTTATTCGATGTGAAATGAACTTAATTTGTTATAAATAATAACCATTGCATTGCAAGTGTGGGTTTAAAAAAAGTATCTATTAGGTTGAAGTAAACTGGGGTTGAAGTTATTGTTTTTTTAATTTTATTCGTGGAATTTAACTACGCCGCTGAGCCGTCGCTGTCGCTGCCGCCCGCCGCGCTTCAAACGAGAGTTGTTCAGAAGTGGGTAACACTGTTTGAAAGCCAGTTAGTTATGTAGTTTTTTTTTTTTATTGTGTTTGTTGCAATTAAATATAAAAACAGGAAATTAAATGTTTTATTTAATGACTACACTTGCTGTATATTTTGAATCTAGATTATAATTCTATAAGCTTGGTGTGAAAGAAAAATTAAAAAGCAATCTATAGTCGAGAATTTTACCTAAAGCTTAGTTCAATCTCTATGAGATACATTATCTACGCAGTTTTTATATAATTTTGTAAACAATACAAACAAAATATTAAAACGTTTTAACTTCTGATTGGTATATCCCGTTGAGAAGCTTGAAATTTGCACTGATCTTTAGAAGTATCTTATGTGTATAATTTGTATCTATGGAGAGTGTTTTTTTTTTGCAAAACACTTTCTGTGGATGTTGTGGTTTGAAACCACTCTTAAGAATACACATTTGTATATTAATATGATAGGGGAAGCTATAAGTATTGACAGGGGGTTCACTTCAGTATATATTTTTTATTTTTAAATACAAAATTCTAAATAAGATACTTCTTTATTGCAACTGGAATTCATAAGGAATTGTTTATTGAGATAGGTCTTACTGACAAATGCGACATTTATGGTAACTACATCATAAACAATAAACAAAGTATATTTGCCTTGTGAGTCCCCGCGTAAGGTGTTAATTAAGTCAAAAAAAAAATTAAGAGAATTCCATTTCGGTTGTGGTTGAATTTTATTAATGATTTTTTGATTGAGATATTTTTGTTTGTTTTGAAAATAAATTCGTGGTGCATAGTTGATTTGTGTTCGAAAATGGGTACAGTAGAGTGCTAAAAACCTAAGAACCTAGACTTGTATCTATTGCGGTATCAATCGGTTCCTGGTTTTTTCTAATATAAAATTCCACATTCAGCTTTGAATTTCATAAACACATTGGAACACTGAGTCCGGAGTAGGAGCCGCAAGATAAGAGCTGTCCAAAATGTGCTTGTGAAATTATTTTTATTATCTTACTTATATTTACAAAATTAATAATAATATCTGGACAAAATCTCCCAAGACTGGAGTCTGCTAAAAATAAATAAAGACTTGGCACAACAGCTTCAAGCGGGGCCGGGGCCTGTGACTTACACTCTCAACCATTTCTGTGTGCGCGTTGATACTCTGCGAGAATGGAGGGGACCTACAATTTACCGCCGAATCCGAAAGGCTAACAGAGAAGCACTTTCCATGACATGATTTACTCTTGGAGGATTTGTCGCTTCCTTGTAAGAGGTAGTACCCCGGAAAAGAACTTTAGTGGAGTCAGGTATCAAACCCAGAACCTTCGGTGTTCCATACTAACCCATACGCCACGGGGTACTACAAGTCTACTGAACTGTCAAAAAAAACTAAGTTGTCTGTAAAGTCGGTTAACGGACGATAATTTTACGTGATAACCAGTTAACAAAACAGTTCATGTGTAGGTTATATCTCTCCAACCACCAACAACCCACTCCACCCACCATTTTTGAATTTTTTGTTCTCACCCCTTCGCCCTTCCCCTCAAACATCAGCCTCTCACCCCAACATACAACCACCAACCAACAGCCCACTATTTTTGACAATTGTTTCCCCCCCAACACACACAATAAATACCCCCTTCCTTACCACCACTAACCACTGATACCACACCTTCAACCACCACTAACCAACCACCCACTATTTTTGACAATTCCCTTATAAACACCAAATCCTCCCAAATCCAACCACCCACTCCCCCTACAACCACCTGCTACTCACCCACCATTTTTGACCATATTTTCCTCACCCCCCCCCCCCCCACAACCACCTTCACCAAGCCCCACCGCCAACCGCCCACCCCATCTATTTTTGACAATTCCCCACCCACTCAAAATCCAACCTCCAACTCCCTCTAGATACAACCACCAACCCTCACCCACCATTTTTTACACTTTTGGCCTCCCCCCAAGCACCTCCACCACCAACATCACCGCCAACTATCCATCCCACATACAGCAATCAACCAACCATCTGCCATTTTTGACAATTTTTTCAAAGCCCCAATCAAATCAACCATCCCCACCACCTAAACCGCCAACCACCCAACCCACCTAAAACCGCCAACCAACCACCCACCATATTTGACAATTCCCCCCCCCCCCCCAACCATACCAAATCCCGCGCAACACCAAACACCCATCCCACCTACAGCCACCAACGAACCACTCATTATGCTTGACAATTTTTGCCTCACCACCCACACCAACTATAACCAAACACTCACCATTTTTCCTCTGCCGGACTCTAATCCACCCCACACTTACCACCACCACCACTTACAATCATCAACCACCAAACACACTCCCTCCCACTTTATCGACTTTCAAGGCTATCAAAGAAGCGCTATATAACGTGACTGTGACTTTGACTGTGACACTTTTTCGTGCGTGCTGCCTATATATTCCGATTTATTAGACGTTATCACGTCAATAATGCTCGAATTTTTGAAAATAAACCAACCATTCCCACTCTATATAGTGTGACTTCGATTGAAGATCAGTAACATAGTATTCGCAACGGTTAATTCATGAACTAAATTTTGACATGTCCTGCGACTGAGCTCCCAATTGTTTTTTCATTATGTTTAAAAAGCTTCTAATTTCCTTGTACTGCGTGATGCTAATTTTAATCAAAATTTTATCAAGTCGAAGAAGATAAAAAAGGAACTTAGTAACTTACTAGTTTACGTTGGTTCTTACATTTTTTGGCATTGGAATGGAAACATTAATTATTTCTTGTGCTAATTTTTAACAAATATGTTTCTTATCTTTTTGTTTATAATAACACTTCCGTGTTGAGGTGGTTATTTTAAGAGTATTATATCTTTTAAGGAGTTCCGTTTAACATTGAAAAATGTTACCAGAGATTTCTGGAATGTTAAAAAACTGTCAATTTTCTAGAAATTCAGATATCAGATAATTGCAATAATTTTCTAACTGAGTGCATTTCCTTTTTTCCATTTTTCACTTTACGGGTCTGGTGTAACGCAAATGTGAAACTCATATTGAGGTTGTCAGATATTGACCCGGAGCTATCAATATCTCGAGTTGATTATTCATTATGAAATGTCAAACCACACTGAGCATAAATCAAGTGACAGCTGTCAAAACGACAAACTTCGAAGAAAGTATTGCCAGGTTGAAAACCACACATTAAAAAAAAAACACCTCTTATTTATCAAATGCCAATTTTTCTTTTTTTTTGTTCATACATATACATAATGTTGTTAAATTTTAAAACAATGCGATGGCAAACCAGAAACTATGCAAGTCTGACTTTTAGTTCCGAATTCAAGTCTGGAAAAAAACATTCTCTCTTTTCAAAACAGGAGCTGTCATTAAGTACGTACCGAACATGCGCTCTTTTAGACAATTGCTTTTGTTAACTAAATAAAATAAAATTGGCATTATATTGTGCTATATAGGGTTTTTCAATAAGGACGGGTAGATGGTGACATGAAATAAAACAAGCTGTGTGGGAATTGTTAACAAAATTCTATATTATTTGAAAGCCCGTTAATGTCATTATGTTTGAAATATGACATTGACCAATACCCGCGGCGCCGCAGCTTCGTCCACTTTTCTATGACCCTTCTGCATAGATCTGGCTTAATTAGAACGATGGTGAATTTCAGCTGATTGAACATCGGATCAGTCTCAAATTTGACCATACCAAACGTTAATACGAGTGGACTGTGAAGGGGAACCAACTATACCCTTAAATGGACGCAACACGTGCAACGATTGCACTGACAAGCATTAATTTCAGTGCTGTTCAATCATGCAATTCCCATATTTATTTTGCATCTGCATTTGTAACTGTAAAATAAATAATTTAGATTTGACAGATGTCACCTTAGCAACATAGCCGCCGCAGGCCTTTATTACTGCTGATTTCCGCACCTATAAAACAAGAAATCAATCGATAACGGCAAGAAAAGTACTCCACCTGACACTTTAATTTTTACTCACTTTCTTAAGACGTTAGGACATTGTATACATATTTTTATAGTAATGTCATGGAACATGTTGTTCTGTTTGTGTATTTGCTCAATGGCGGCGCTAGTTGCCTTTTTTTTACATCAAATGTCTTCTATTGTTGTTTTTGCTTCCCATGGCAATCTAGACAAAAACCTCTCTAATCAAGTGTTTGTGCACTTTACCCATACATGGCGCACGCTTGGAGATTTTTTGGGTGTATTATCCTTACATACATTTTTCAGTTAGATGTTATGGGTCTCATTTGCCAGTGCTTGCTAGTTTCAGCTTTATAAAATCAGCGTTTCCTTAACAGCTTGCTTTGAGCCTTGTTTTACGTTGCTTATTTCTGTAGACTGGCCAATCTTTTGCAGCTTACTAGGATCATTCAAGAATTGTCTGAAGTAATTAAAATATGGTGAACTGAAAAATCTCAAAAAAAAATGTTCCATTATTGAGGAAAGGAATTTAAGATTTTTAATAACGTTTGATAAATAGTAAGCCTCAGTACTGTGGCAGCCGACTTAACTAATCGGTTGGGTTGTTCCAGATGCGAAAACATAAGATTAGAACTACTTTCAGTTTTTTTTTGTATTTACAGATAGATTTAAGGTGAAAAATACTCAGATACAAAATTTGCTTACTAACACTTTATAAATTTTGTTTTTGATTATGATTAAGTTTATTAAAGTTCGTTTATATTTAAAATTGAAAAAAATCTATTACGTTTCGATGCTGTTAATTTTTTTTGTTTGTTTTGCTTTGCTGTTTCCTTGTTGCCAAAGCTTCATTGTGTGGATGTTCCCTAATATAATCCAAAATATTCAAATAAATCCTATAACCAATATTTTTTTTCCTTCTTTTCACAGATGAATTAAGTGTAGAAAAAAAAAGTGTTAAGAAAATTTAAGTGATCAAAAAAAAAAAAACAACACCATTATGTCTGTGTTTTTAAAATAAAAAAAAATAATATTTTGTATCTAATTGAAAGTGAATGTCATCTGCTCTTTGACTAGCAGTGTGGATTTTTGTTTTTGTTCAAATAAATACAATAACTTGAAAAGTCATCAGCAGCAATAATTGTAGAATTAAAAATGGAGACAAACGATATAGGTACATACTTAAATAAATTATATAAAATATCTTTTCGCATGCAATTATATTGTTTTACGAGATCTTTTTTTTTTTTGTCTTCTCTTTGTACTTTTATTAAACTTTTGCACTAGTGTTGAATTCATTTAATAAATTATAAGTTCACTTGAAAACGAGAGAATTATTATATTAATTGAAAAATTATATATACTCACCGAACTATACATGGACACTGTAGTGTATACCTGCGAGTATAAATTATAATGCAGGATATGATTTATAAAATTGATTAAAAACTAAAGGAGTATAATTTACTATCTTAAAATTGATAACAATACCAGTTGGTCCTTTATGCTTGGCACAAAAGAGGATTCAAGGACTGGGTTTGCTCATATTGAGTTGTTGTCGATGCATCGATAAATTAGGTTTATTGTTTTACATGTAAAAGTAGCCACATGCATTCACAATAAATTGATGATGAGAATATTTTGTTTCAATTTGTTCCTTCTAGTAGTAGATTGAATAATAAAGATACGAGGCTTCTATTTACATTGATTGTTTGTTTACCTTTAAATGGGTATACTATCTAACACACACAAAAAGAGAAATACAAACTTTCGTTAAGGACTTTGAAGAAGTGGCGTTCGATTAGGTGTAATTTGAAGAACTTGTCAAATACAAAATTATTTTTGGGGTGAATTCATTCCTCAATCCGGAGAAATGAATTAAGTAGGTATACTTCCCCCATTAAAGCTAATTTAGGAAAGGTATTTTTGTATTCATCCATTTACATTGAAAATGTTGAATTCAAAATAGATAAACTTTGGGTTTGAAATATAAGTATGTTTTCTAGAAAAATGACCAAAAACCATTCGAATCTCTGACGTTATTGAAAATAAAATTATAGATTGAATTTTGCATCACATCAGACTGACTTACTGAACTCCAGTTTCAAAACTCTTAAATTAAGATAAGATATCCACATAATTATGTGCCTCTGACGTCATGCGATGTTAGCATGGATAATTGAACCTTAAGAAGACAGCTGTTTGATGCAAATATGCCATCAGGGTATATAATTTTGTATTTTGAAATAACTTCTTATCCAAACTTAAGTCGATAACAAAATTTAAATGCTGCTCCCTGTTTTATTGTACAGATATACATAAAGAAATATATTATCAAGATTAATGTAAACTTGATGAAGATGGCAGGTATGAATCATACCACTCGGAACTCTGCCATCAACCGCTCCCTTCCAGTCAACACGAATCATTGAAGTATAGCTATCGACAATTTTTCCAATGAAATTTGTCAATCAAGCGCAGCATTACGCAGAAAAACAAATTTCAATATTGTACTAAATAGAATGGATAATTCTTACGAAGAGGTTTAATAACCACTATGATGGAACTTGTCGTTAACTGTTCGCTTAAAACATTAAGTTTACGAAGAGTTTTGTAGTTGTGGATACTGTTGACGGAGCTACAAAATAAACAAAGCAATAAAAACGCTGCTATTTTGTTTTGAAAATAATTTCACATTTAACAAAACACTAAGTTGGTTATCGTCATCTCTATATATTTACAAAAATCAGTTAATATAAATATTATAACAGGATTATTGGAAAGAAACCATTTCTTTGAATTTAATTTCAACGCTGGTGTGCTTCCACATCAACATCCATTTTCTAAAACTATTTGAATCACATTAATGGCTTTCGTAAAAACACCACTGACAAAACATTACATTAAAAGTGTACGTTTACGGTTCCGAATCGAGAAGTTTAATCTGGATTTCGCTATTTTTCTGATAGGTTTGTTTTTTTGCAAAAACTTTGATTTAAGAAGTAGGTACATAAATCTACAAGTATAATTATGTAGATACTCGCGGTCTGAAAATAAATATAAAATAATTTTAGTCTAATCTATAAGTTTTTGAACCAGACTTTGAGTCATCCTTCTCATTTGTTTTATTTTATCTGCCCATATGTATCTATAACTGGAAGTTGTGACCATGCACTTCTTGTTTGCAATGAATCAACCTATTCAATATGTGGTTATCGTTCGTATTGATGACGACAATACAAGCTATGATGTAATGATACACCCATTCTCCTGAAAATCAATTGACAGTATTTAGATTAATCACAATAATATCAATAAATTGTTAATGTTTCCATTACTTGTCATTAATGCATAATTCCCCTTGCCTTTAGGCTTCTTGTTTCGGGCTATATTTGCTATCAACGTAAAGGTCATTTTAAGAGAATAGGAACTATTCATGACATAACGGCAAGGTTTGAAATTTGTGACATTTTAAATGTGGCCTTTAATGTCACAATTGAAAAGTGTCACTTGGTCTTATGTCATGACAACCCTTCAAAACAAAATTCAAATACATCTTAAATTAGAAAACATTCAAAATTGGGAAGTATTTTTGCATTGCTTTTCTAAGACGGCTGAAAGCTTAAAACTTTCCAAAAACTAAGCTCAGAAACAAGTAAAATAAACTTTTTGCGCTGGTTTTCTTAGGAAAATTTTTGAAACTAAAAAACCCAGCGACCAAATATTCTCGAGTTATGCAGAAATCAGACGTGCAGTCAGACTGTACGCGTGACTGCATGCAGCTCCGCACCTTACACAGATGTGCATACTCTTCGAAAAATTTGATGCCTACGTCTGTCAAAAATATTTTAGTCTTTGTCTATTCGTATACACTTGTGTCACCAGTTTCAAAAAAATTGTATAGCAAATAACTCAACAGTTTTGCAGTCAAAGCTCAAATACACGCTGCATTTGTTTGAAGAAAGACAGGTACTGTCAATAAAGTAATAGTACCAAATTGCAATTAATTTGTATTTTTTTCGTTTTTGTTGTGGCTGCAATGAAACTAGGCATCAAATCTTGAATTAGAAAAATCGTTCAGTCACTGCAACTTTTGCATATTTTTGGGTGCGCCTGTCCCATAAGAGCCTGTGTAAATTTTTTTGACAGAATTTCCTGCACATCCGTTTTGACCATTATCATTACGTCAAATATAAAACTGCAGTAACTGTTTGGTAGCCATTGGGACGTTGTTGAAACTTTGTTGCTTTGTGGTTGACTAAGCGTATGACCAGTTGTCTGTCTGGTAGCCAACTTTCGTAGATAGTCTTATATCACTTTCCATTATTTTCTCTAGGAGAACTACTCATTCTGAAAACCAATGTAACCAGCATAATTACTTCAACACTATTTTGGCACAATGTCTATTCACACGCACTATTTTTACAAGTTTTTGCCATTGTCAAATCGGTCGGTGTGAGCAGCCCGATTTGCGGTTAAATGTTCCTTCTACTTAGCACCACTCACTCTACTTCTACACCAGATTTGTATTCAACAATATGTCACATGTGTCGACACTACCAAAAGTTTCGACGATGCTGCGTGCGAATAGACACTCTTTAACGAATATTCTGTGGCTGACATTCTGTGGCTGACATTTGAGTTATATTTGTATTTATGCTTCTGAAGTTGGTTCTGATTTCAAATCAAGAAGCAAAATTCTTGTTGTCAAAATCGTCCGAAGTTTCATTTTTGTACCAATGCAACGGTCTCAAAAGACTTCCGGATGCTTCTGGAAGCTCCTACCTCCTGATTAGTTGAAGGAATCTTTTTCAATACTCAATGACACGGAAGCTCCACGTACTGTCAGTGTTTGAACGAGCCTTTATATGTGGATTAAATGTCAAATAAGAAAGAGATTATGGATGTTCAGTACTGTAAGCGTATTGGCCGATTTACGGCACGTACCACACAATCGTGAACAAGAAACTTAATTTTCTCGAAAACAGCTCCAACGATTTCGATGAAACTTCTTGTGTGTTGTTTTCTGAATATTTATGATGAAGAAAAGTCTTTCATTTTTGAAAGTCAGTTCTTATATGAATTTTCGTATGACCCGATTTTTTCACATAATCCAGCACTGTTTCTGTGCTTTTTCCTGTTTGTTTCACCTTTAAAGCCATCTTTTTTTTACGCACATCGAAAATTAAGCTTTTCCTAATGAACTCTACTATTTACAACCTAATACTCTATCTAAACATAAATACGTCAATAATTATAAACATTGCGAAATTTTTGCGTTGCGTGGTATTTTTAGGAATTTCGCGACAGCGAAAACGCAAAGTAAATATTTTCCAAGCACATGTCATTTGTGATAAGCGAAGTGTATACTGATGAAGGCTGATGGGCAAAGCCCACACCTCTTCGTCTACATCAGCAACGAACACCATTTACGACACGATGACGACGACGACGTACGTATATCGCCTCTGCACAAACTCCAGAGCCACCCAATAATTCGAGGATAAGTATTTCGATTGATTTATTCGGTGTAGGTATACGATTAAAATTAAAATTTTCGTCTATCAAAGGATACTACGTATACGGTGTGGTGCTGGTGCGTTTGTCGTTATTGGAGAGGACGAGGACGACACGAGGAATATGAGGGTCTAGTCAGTGTCGGAATGGAAAAAAAAGGTATAGGCCTGACGTCAAGTTATACAAACAACACAGTAAACAGTACTTCGCCAAACGACCGACATCGACACCGACACAGCGACACGCTGATGTTTCTGCTTTTATAATTTGTGACTCAGCGGTGTGTAAGGCTGAAAACTCACATAAAATTATCGCTATTATTAGGATTCGAAGGCATCTGCTCGGCCTGATAAAGAGTTTAACGGCAGCACCAGTACTCCAGCAGTAAAACGTGTGTTGTCTGAATTATTATTCTCTTCTGGAAATCAGGCATCCATACAGACAAGCTGTTTATGTACTTAAATTAGAATAATTTGTGGCATTTCCGAAGAAATAATCGTGTAAAAAAAAATGTTTATTCAGTTGACTGCTATTGTTGTTGTTGTCTTTATTACAGGGATGAAATTCTGCTTAAATATGGAACGCCTTTAGAAGTTTTGATTAGTTTTCGAGGACTTGAATAATTGTTAATTGAAAAGGAGTGCTGAGCTACTGAGCTAGTCCTTGTACCTTGTGCGTTTGGGAATAATTTTATAAAGTTCATGATCTAATTTTGGAAGGCAAAAGTTTAGGACAATCGAATAATGGTGACCTGAATTTGAAAAAAATAATATAAATGACAATAAATTTGATTCGAAGGTGTATTTTAAGAAATTGGAAGTGGACTATGTAAATGCCCAGTAGGAAATTTCCAAATATTCACTACTGAAGAAGCTGCTTTTTCCTCGAGGAAAAGAAGTATCATCAATGATTTTTCTACTGAATCATATGATGAATTTAACATGGGCTTGTCATTGGGAGTAAGTACCTGCACCCATTCTCGATGAACCTTTTGCGATGAAATCACTGCACCCATGGAATCTTCGAATTCATGAGTTCTTTTTTTGGGTGAAAAATTGGTTCTTGGGATGTGATGCTTTCATGACAGAATATTAATTCATGAAAAATGCATAATTTTTTAGTGAACTTCCTCAGTGAAAGAACCATTGAAAATATGAATTTTTCACTGCTGAAATGTCTGCTTATCTAGAACTTCTTTTTTCAGTTATGAAAGGCAGTAAAACTACGGAATACCTAGTTTCTTAAAAGAAAGAAAATGAATAAAATCATAAATAGTTTTTGTTGGTTTGTTTATTTTTAATTATTTATTTAAAACAATGCCAAAGAAAAAAAACGCTTGCTGCTGTTCGGAGAAGAGCTGATCACTTCATGTGTGTCATCTTGGCGTTCATAAGAGAGCTAAAGAATAAAGAAACACTGTAATGAACTTCCAAGTCATGTAAAACAATTTATTAAAATTACCGTTGCTGAATTGTTCTCCTTGTTCATCTTTTGATTGGTCTAATGTTTGTTTAAATTATGTATTTACACTTTATGAACACTTTTTAAAAACTGAGATACTTTCAGGCACGACTGCTGTAGTTAATGACCAAATCAAAACTAAATCTTCTAGAACAAAATAAATGACTCCCGACAAAAAAGGACTTAATTAACGCTGCCGACCGGTCGAGGGAAAGACAAAAAAAGGGTTCATCTACTTTTGCATCAGAACATTTTTACTCGGAGGTCAAAATCTATTCAACAGACAGAAAAAAATAACCCAAAAATATTTCAATTTAGAGTCTCTTTCCTCTCAGCTCAGGTAGAATATTTTGGGAAGCGAACAGAGTGCATGAAAAGATACATTCCTTTTCATAAGCGATATCAGCACTGTTTTGCCAAAGATAAGGGTTGTTTTGTGAGTAAAGACTAGAAAAAGAATTCCAAAACCGGTGAAAAGGTGCAGGAAAAATGTATTGCTTTGTTATTGTTTTGTGTTTTCTCTACCTGTTTTGGCGAGCAAAGCAGAAGATGAATCTTAAATGGCGAACCGCTGAGCGGTTGCATGACTATTCATGTGTGAAATCAGTGAACTCCTTCTCATAAATGAAAGTGGCATAAATGATTTCACCAAGGACTTTTTCATTGAGGAGCAAATTTCCTACTGGGTGGTATTAGGAGAAAGAAGTGTATTGGTATTTTACTGGAAGGGGTTGGTTCATTGATCTCGTTCTTCTTCCTAGGAAACCTAAACTTTTCGCTGAATTTTTTGGACAAACATTATTTGTGTGTTCATTCCAAAACACAAATCTCATCAACTTTGTCGATGGTATTGCGATTAGTGGATAGTGGCAATTATTTTTTTTTTTTGCATGAATCCATAACTTGCCTTATAAAACCTATAATCGCAAGTAAAAAAGTCAAAAGGAAATGTCAGTTAGTTATAATCTGAATCTTCTAAGTTTTTTATTGTGTTTGACAGTTCGTAACAGTTCACAAACACTCTGTACAAAATTATGAGTCAATTTTATATTGAACTAACCTAGTCTCGTATAACAGTTTTATTAGAGTTTAATATAAACAAATTCTGAGCTAAGTCACAACGATAACAATTTAAACTTAAATCTTTGGCACCATTTCTGCATGCATTTCAAAGAAGTGAAAACCGTTTAATTCACAGAAATTAACCTACTCATCAAACTGTTTTTAATCAATTTTGTGACGGTATAACAAAAAATCCTAGGTACTCAATAAAAAATGATAAAAGTGTTTTTGACGTACTTACATATGTAGGTTTTGGAAACATTTAATGACGAAATTAGTGTTATCGAATTTTTGGCAGCACATTACTTTTCTCTCAGTAGTAAGAAAAATAATTTTTTACTTGCTCTATAGGGCAAGTATTGGTTTCGTGCAGAAAAAAAAATCGAGGTTTGAATCAAACATGACATTACGATGATAGAGAAGCCCAAAAAAGTGGTTTTCGCCATACCGTCCGTCGGTCTGTCTGTGCGTCTGTGCGGATGTGCGGATGTGCGCTTTTTCACGTCATGCTACAGCCTAAACGGCTTGACGGATTTTCTTCAAACTTGGTATATAGCAGTTTGAAGAAAAACCATTGTCGAGGTTTTTTACTTGCGATTATAGGTACTATAAGGCAAGTTATGCATTCGTCGAAAAAAAAAGTTTTGAGATAACAATCAAACATGACATTACGATGATAGCGAAGACGAAAAAAGATGGTCTAAAAATTCTGTCCGTCTGTATGTCTGTCTGTCTGTCTGTCTGTCTGTCTGTATTGGACCTACAGCCTAAACGGGTGGGCCGAATTGCTTCAAACTTGGTATTTAGACGTTTTTAGGTATTGTACAGGAAGGAAATTGAAATTTTTTTTTTAGCTCAAAAAATAACGGTACCTGCCATACAACCGTTACGTTAAAGCTTATTTTTCTCAAAAACGGCTCTAACGATTTTTAATTAAAAAAATCAGTGTTGCTTTTTAGGTACGACCAATCATATGGCTGAAAAAAAAGTTTTAAAAAATGGCTAAGAACGGTACTTTCCATAGGACCGTTTTTTTTGCTTTCGACTATCTCGAAAACGACTCAACCGATTCTTTCGAAATTTCACACACATATAGCTGTAGGTAGCTCAATTTGTATTGCATACCAATATTTTTGAAAAATATTTTTTTGTATTTTTAAAAGCATTTTAAAAAAAAAAATTAAAAAATTTATATTTTGACAACTGCTTATTAAATTTGTTTCTAGAAATTTTAAATAAATGTATTTGCTGAATACCTATTAACTGGCGTTTTTGAATTTTTTTTTTAAATTTTTTTCAAAAAGTTTTTCAAAAAAAACTTTTTTTCTCAAAAACGGCTCCACAGATTTTTATAAATTTATTCTCATAAATTCAGATTTATAAAAGAAATAAAATGGCGTACTTTTTTTTTCAGCTCAAATTAGTTTAAGTATTTATTTAAGAATTTTGAAAAATTTATTTTTATCAAAATCTCAAACCCTTAGACCACTGTCACTCATTAGAGCAAGTTCGTGCGACCCAGTCGTGCATTTTATTTTATTTTGTTTTAGCCCGGCTCAAACTGGTACCTTTCAAGTAACGTTTTTTTCAATTTGGATTTTCTCGAAAACGGCTCTAACGATTTTGATTAAATTTATAATTTAGCTTACTTTAAGCATTTCTAACAAAACTGCGTTTTTTGTTTTTGCCTCAAATTGTCGTAACGAAAATCAGGTTTTAACGGCTTTTTTCAAATAGCCACAACAAATAGTTCACAACGGCTTGATTGAATCAACAAAAACTTTGTTTGACACAGTTTTTAATAGTGTTCTATAGGATGGTTTAGTAAATTTTTCACTGAAGCCTTTCTAAGCGGTGGCTTTTATACAACGAGCCGTTGAGTTTTAGCCAACTTTTTTTGGTTTTTTCTAATTTTCTCGAAAACGGCTCCAACGATTTTGATTAAACTTTGTGTGTTATATTGTTTTAGTGTTTTTAAGAGAACTGCGTTTTTAGTTTTTGGCTAAAAATGCAAATAATGGAGATCTGGTTTTAACGGCTTTTTTCAAATGGCCATAAGTTGTCAACGGTTGTATTTAATTCACTCAAACTTTGTTTCGTATAGTTATTTACAGCTTCCTATCAGATGGCATTGATTTTTTTTCAGTTTCTCTTTTTTAAATGGTGGTTCCTATACAAAGAGCCACTAGATTTTGGCCAATTTTTTAATTTTTTCTAATTTACTTCATCGTACTATTGCACCCACAGTTTGACAGTTCGTAACAGTTCACAAACGCTCTGTACAAAATTATGAGTCAATTTTATATGAAACTAACCTAGTCTGAGTCTCGTATAACAGTTCTATTAGAGTTTAAAAATCAAACTAAATTTATTAAAATCAATAAAGTCGTTCATTCTATGTTATGTTATAATAAATACAAATTTTGAGCTAAGTCACAACGATAACAACTTAAACTTAAATCTTTGGCACCATTTCTGTGTGAATTTCAAAATAATAAAAACCATTCAATTCACAGAAATTAACCTACTCACCATGAGGTTTTCTTCAAACTGTTTTTAATCAAATTTGTGACGGTATAACTAAAAATACTAGGTACTTAATAAATAATGATAAAAGTGTTTTTGACGTATGTAGGTTTTAGAAACATTTAATGACGAAATTAGTGTTATCGAATTTTTGGCAGCACCTTACTTTTCTTTCAGTAGTAAGAAAAATAATTTTTTTTCTCTCAGTTTGTGGGAACTGTGCCATCACAGTATTCCAGAAAATTTGAGATTTGATCAAAAAAAGCTACGTAAATGAAATATATTTAGTGACGTACGAAACATATTTTAAATAAAAATTTCCAAATTTAACTTTATTTTCATCAATTCCCGGGATTTTAATTTAAAGGAGCTTCCATGTAATGCTGAATGATGCCGATTGGCCTATGTCCAGCTGCCAAACCGAATATGTATGGACGTCTCGATCAGCCTTTTGTCCGTTCAAAAAGCCAGCCCGAAACGAACCCAATTCAAACTGAATCAAATTGGTTTTTATTTGACTTTGCCCATGGGCAATAATTGGCGCACAATGAACTCACCTTAAGGGTTATTTTACATTTAACCAAGCGTCAGAACAGACAATTTTTCGGGAGATTAAACACAATGTTGTTAACATTGAGATGTATTTACAAAAAAAAAACCCATGTCCGTATGCGCATCGTATCCTTTAAAATATGCCATTTTTTAAACACTTCAAACAAAGCATTTTTCCTTTTTCTTGTTCCCAAAAAGAATTCCATTAGTTCCATCACCTTCAATATATAAACGAATTCAAAAACAATAAACAAAACGCAGGTGCCTCGCTCGTGGTCGTGGCAAAAGATAAATCATCAATGTATCTCGTAAATTTTTTTTTAAATTCATCATTTTTCTTAAAGAAAATATTTATATTTTAACAATATTTACTGTTGTAAACTTGTTTGGATTCTTTTTCGTTTTGTTGTTACTTCTTGACTGAAAGCCAGAAGTCCATTTTGAATCCAATAAAAATAAAATAGAAATCTCACAATCAAAATATAAAAATTCATTGAATTAAGTAAATTTTCTACAATTACACGTTTTTATTTTATTTCACTCTTTCGTCTTAGCAGTGTTTTTTTTTTTTTTTTTTTGAAGTGTCAAGAATTCTGTTTCTGTAGATACCTGACTTCCTATGTCTTCTGTGTGATTTACGATCGTCCATAAAAGAGAAGAGCATTAGATTCAGATTCTACAATAGGGAAATGAAAATATTCACTACAACACACCAGAGATAGCTAGGTAAATTAAATGTATCTTTGAAGAGTTAATGGAAATCGGATTAATTGAAATCCAAAATTAAATGTCTTAGACGGTGTTTTTTTGAAAAAAGCATCGACATTGATTGGCGTGTGCGGTTGATTACTTTATTAGAAAATAAAAGCACAAGGCTGGTCAATGTAGTGAAAAAAAACCATGCAAATTGGAATTGAAATTGAAAATATACATAGATAGAAACAAAAGATACAAAAACTATACGATTATGCTGCCTGAGTATTGTTTTATCTTCAAAATAAATGATTATTTTCCGAGTCCATCGTTAAAAGTTACGCAAGTGATCTATGATGTGAACACAAACAAAATCGTACCCCTCCTCATAGAGAACGGCAGAACTATAATGGCAAAAACGGTGGAGAATGAACAAAAAAGGAGAAATTAATACCGTGTATGCACCTTAATAATAGTGGTTCGCTCTGTTTCGTTAAGTTTCACTTACGTAGACTACGTAGCTTCTTCGTCTTTATGGACGAAAGTTTGGCAGCTGGCTGTTAATGTTTTATTTTGACACACTTATATGTAAATTGTTCACAGAATGAAAGATAACGTTTACATTACATCACATTACATTACATTACGATAGCGTTTAATTTAAGTTTGTTCAGAAAACGAATGTCTCAATGAATTCTTTCAGATTGTACATTACATTACAATTTAATCTACCCTGTAGAAAAATCTTCGTTAGTGTGTGAGACTACCACGCCGAATATTCTATGGGGTACTGCCTCTTGCGAGGATGTGACAAATCATCCAGGAGTACATCATGTCACGGAAAGTGCTTCTCTGTTAGTAGCTCGGATTCGCCGGTAAATTGTAGGTCCCTTCCATTCCTGCAGAATATTAACGCACACACAGGAATGGGTGAGAGTAAGTCACAGGTTACAGGCACTGGTCTGCTTGTGCCAACAATTTATTTATTTTTAAGCCTCTGATGTGAACCCTAAAAAATCATACTTCTTTCCATAGCGAAATGCGAAAGGCAGAACTAGGCCACTTAGAGTAAGAACTGGTCGAAACGGTGCAGACGGAACTTTTTGAGACTGAACGAGAACCGAAAACTAATACCCAGTTACATTGCCCTATTTCGTCAAGTTTTCGATAAGTTTCGCTTTCAAAAAGTACGCATGGTACGTATAGTTTGAAAGCTGACTACAAATGTGCAAAATGAATTTTTTGTTTTGACAGATATGTCAATGCACTTCTTTCATTATGGAATACGAGTTGACAAAATGGAAGAGAACCATTCATTCTGTTTGAATCTTGAGGAATTTAACAAATGAAATGCGTGTTTCAAAATATTTGTTCAGAAAAATATATCTCTATAGTCTCAGTTTCTTTTTTCGACATTTGAGAGACAAAACATGGAGATTTTTTCCTGATCACACTCTGTTGGATAACTTAAATTTACCACCGGATCTGAGCAGCTAGAAAAGATTCTTTTCTTCACCAGTTTGTTAATACACATATGTATGCGGTGTCTTTTTGGTTGTGATGAAATTTCGAGGAAGTCTTATACGTAAACCTATTATTGCCACAGAGAGCTCCGTTTTCTCAACACACTTATTCTCAGAGTAAGGATTTTTTTCAAAATCATAATGACATCAACGATATTATTGCCCAAATTTTTCCAGTGTATACTGACCCTTCATTTTAAAAATTAGATGCATTCCCAAAATGTCTACACTTGACAGTGAAAACCTTTTTTAAGGTGAAGTTAACGTCAACAAAAATTTTCCAGGGCTGGCAGATTTATTGCTCTTAGATCAGTCCACTTCATACATGTGTTTCTTAAATTTTCGGAACTGAATTCTTTGAATTCTTTAACTCCACTTTTCAGAGTTATTTTGGACAATGGCCTAACCGAAAGATATTTGGGTAGGTATGGTTAGAGTAGCTGTCAGCCAGAAGAAAATGTAAGCTGATACCATTTAATTTTGTGTGTTTCCTCCTAAAACTTACAATCAATCTGATCTTAATTTATCAATTCATCCATGATATATGTGGTTGTAGAAGAATTCTCCAAAAAAGAGAGAGGTAGACCGTGAAAGACAATGGAAGTGAGATGGGTAATAGTCTCGTCCTCTTCTTCGGCCAAGTAGCTTATATGAAAGTCGTTTGCCAGCAGGCCATGTCTACCTAATAGACAGTGTCCTGTAATGACACCTAAAATGTGTCAGAGCCTTAGAGCACTTCCGATCCAGCTTTGGGCAAATATTTTAAGTCTCCATCCAGGCATGTTTTACCACTTGATCGTCCAATAGTTGTTATCTGAGTATTTAGCAATGGGATTAAAAATACGCAGTTTCGTTCCTTGTTTGTCTAGTAGTTATTTCTGACTCCAATTCGTCTTTCTTATAAACTCTCAAGGAGAAGAATTCGAGACTATAACTTAACACACCTTTGGTCTTTGTCAAACAAGAAACAGATTCTTTATTGACCACAATCAGCATGCATTTTAAAAACCCTCATCCAGCTCAGGGGCTTCCCAATTACGAGTCGATATTATCTAATTACTATTCCCAATTATTTGGATGATGTCATACCAAAGTTAGGGTTCGGGATATCCTTCCTTATCACAACCTAGCCAGATTTCCACGAGACTGTCGATAGCGAGCTTGTACAGACTGCGCGATCTTTGGTCTTCACAGGCATCCAGTTTTACGTGACCCTGATACCAGCTACCAGAAGCCAACCCAGAGCCTTATTTTCACCAACTTCCATTGATTTAACGAGATCGTGCCACCTGAATCGGTTCTATTGATCACTGATATAACTATTTTGCCCTTAAGAGTGTCGCTAAACGCGATCTATGAATTATGAATAAGTTCCAACTGTTACCTGCATAGATTTTAAACTCACGCAGACTTCGGAAATTGAATCCAATTTTTCTTTGCTGACTTTGACTGGACTGCGACAAACTGCCTCATCAAAAGCAAAAAATAATTACCATCAAGAGCCAGCAGGGAAACTCAAAGTTTAAACACCAAAAGGAGCAGACAAATGTTTTTGGCTTTTTGAAAATAAAATTGAATTAAAAAAAAAATTGTTTGAATTTTAAATTGAAAAGAAAAACAATTAATTATTTCTAAAAAAAAATGTAACAAATTCAATTCACACAGCCAAAAACAAATACAAAAAAAAAATCAAAAATAAAATCAATTTCGATAAAAATAAAGATATCAACTGCTGATAGCAGCAATAAATTTAAATTCTTTTCATCGGAAATTAATATTTGCTTAACAACAACCGGATATAGAAAAAAAAAGTTCTATAAAAGTAAAAAAAAAAAACCCCATCTCCAAGTCAGGGGCAATTATTACAAAAAGGACGAAAATGGGAGAAAATAGAGTGTTTAAGGAGATAATTAAATTTGGCAACATTTTTAATGGCTTTTGGGTTTCGTTCCTTTTTTCTTTGTTGCTCTTATTCATGCACTCCAAAGTATTGATTTTCCACCCAAAATCCTAGGACGAACACAAAAAAAAAAGATTTGACCAACAACATCGCTCTGAGGGTTGTATTAGAGCCTTAACTAGCAATTAGGTTGTCGTTGATAAAAAGAAAATGAATGTAAGTGTTGACAGTGGCGATGAGATAAAGTTATAGTCTAAATGAAGAAAAAGGACACCGATTTTCCACACGATTGGCCATTGTGTTGTCTATGTGTTGGTTGGTTTTGGTTTCTTCAGGCATTTCATCCATTTATGTATAGAATCAGAATTGTTATGATGATCTATTGCAGTACCTACGCACAACAGCCCATAAAATATATATTTTGAAAGGACTCCCTCTGTTGGGGTGGTAGCAGAGATTTGGCACGTGAAACATCTGGCTCTAAGGCTATATTTAACCCAACTTACTCACAAAATATAGTAACCCTAAAGGATGATGAACGATGGCTACAGCAGCTGATAAGGATGTGGATGAGTATGGGAAAGGACTATTTGACGCACGGTGACGAAAAATATGTATTGGAAAATAATTATCGAAAATTTTATAGAAAATATTATATATTTTGTGAGCATTAATACGCAACGCAGAATTGTATAGATTTTGAAGTGTGTGTGTGTGAGGATTCTATTGATAATCCCGTTAGTTAAATAGATTTAATAGGAAAGCGTGTCTTTTGTGATCAAACAAACGTCTATATGTAGGTATGTGTGCATAGGTAGGCATTTCCGTTTTCAATAAATTGGCTTATATTTGCACATTTTGTATTCTTACGTGGGCAGAGACTAAATAGAACATCTATATTTAAACGTTCCGTTATGCTATATCAAATGAGAAAAGGACTTTGTTAAGCTTAACATTTTATCAGACATTTGAATTTAAGTCGTTAAGGATTCAGATATAAAAAGGCATTATTGTTCAATGTTGTACTTTTCGCATGAGTTAACTTCTATTCTATTTTACGCTGTATGGACACAGTGGACATTTTTTTTTTTATAATACATATAATTGATTTCTTTTGAGTCAGTATTTGTGATTCAACACGAAAGAAGAGATAGATTGAAAATAGAAAAAAAATCTTTTTTTGTTGTTGAAAAATTCAATGGAATTTTGATTTGGCAACGCCACCAAAAAACGACTTAATAAAAATGACAACTTGTTCTTGGTATTGATTATTGACACGAACGAATAAGACGAAGCCAAATCCTACTTTCGCCTAAGCAGAAAACTACTTGCAAGTGTGAGATCACACGTGTCAATTGAAAAAATGCATGCCAGTCGAAATATGCACCTTGCACGTGTCAGTAATAAAAGTTGATAGAACTCTACAAAGAAGAACTGTCAATTTTTGTATTCGTTCATTGCAAATTAACAAGACATTGTGTACGGTGTCAATGCCTTAATATTTTAACTTAAACGGTTACTGACAGCATATATGCATGTGTATAAAACTGGCACGAGTCATTTTGTGTCATTATTTAATACAAATTTATCGATATCGTACTAATTCCTCAATCGTGCAGAGTTTACAGTTGTAGTCCTAGAAATAAAAATTTTGACAGCATAAACATATGCAATGTGCATATGTGTGCAGTCGTGAAAGCGAATGAGAGCAAAATATAACCTCTTTTGTCACAGTGATAAACATTTTCATAGTAAACATGGAATTTGCCAGGAGCCAGCTTCACGATGATTCCACTTTACAATAGCTCCACTGTTTCATAGCGACAGAAATGTCGCTATGTTTCGTTTGTTGTTGCCCTTTTTGTTCTTGTCATTTCCTACTTTCGCAGTTGTCATTTTAAATTCACTCGTAAGTTATATGAGTTATATAAAAATATGTCAGAGTGTGTACAAATACATACCAATAAATGACCCCTTTTGTGCTAGGAGTTTCATCAGTGTGACACAAGTTTGGATGGACATCTTCGTCCAATTAAAAAAATCTTAACTACTTTGTTCGTTGTCAGTCCTATACTTAGTCTTGCAACACTACTACATTTGAAACAATGTTCATAATTTCTTATTTCAAAACAGGCGAAACTATTCAGGACGATTCTGGATAGCTTTTGCATATGTTACACCTTACAGTTGAGAAGAACGGTAAACGTTTCAAGCTTTTTAATACACGGACTTTCTGAACGAATGATAAAGCCATATTCTCATCACTTATATGTTGTTCAAATTTTGCACGTGCACGCAAGTATCTGTCAAAATAAAACATCTATTTCATAGTCTGACATTTTAAAAGTGAAAAGTTCGGCTACTTTGTGCATTGACGCGTTGCGTATGGACCACTTCCTATAAGTACACGTGTTTTAATCGAGCTGTCAGTATAATTTGTCGGATGAACGGATGCACCGGAATCAATTTGTTTCATCCGTTAGCGAAATTTATCGAAAACTTGACGAAAAGAAGCAATACTGTTTGTTATGCGTATGAAATGATTTTTTCGTAATGTAAGCTTCTTACGTACCGTTCCGTCTAATAAGAGATGTTTATTTTGAATAGCTATTTCAGTCGTTGTCACTTTTGAAGCTGTAATTTTTTGACATTGGACAAGTAGAAACTACACCATTATAAAAATGGAACGATACACGCTTCAACAACGCATTGAAATTATAAAAATACACAAATAACTGTCAAAACTTGCTAATCTGGATTTGTATACTCGAAGCCTCTCAAAATTTCCCTTAGAATGCTATAAGCAAAATTTTTTTATGTTTAAACCTGCATTTTGACAGACAAACATTCTGTAGAAGGTATCGAGGTAATCGAATTCAGAAGTGACAGGTGTTGGCAAAAGGAATATTTAATAACCGGTAATAGACGTCACAAATAAATTTCTTTTGAGGAACTTCGCGTGCAGAGAAACCTTGTTTCTTACTTCATGGAAGTTGATATTTTGTAGACAGTTCATACTCTGCCCTTTTGGACTTTTAATCTTGTCATTAGAATCTCATAGAAATCCAGTTGATGTTCAAAAGTTTTGAAACTCTACACCATATTTCATTTTGTACTAAAGTGTGTTATATTTTTCTATTTTTGGCACCAAAGTCCAGATAATTATAGACTACTTATTTTAAATGTCAAAACGGATATTTTCACAATGTAACGTGTTATATTACTTTACGTTTAAAATAAGCATGATTTTGTTTTAGACAACATCGTTGCATGATATTAAAACATAAAGCATCACTCACTTTAATTCAACAACGTGTGAAAAATCACTCCCAAATCGTGTTCATTTCGTGAAACACTTTAACCATTGAAAAAAAAATTAACAATCATGTATCTCCTCCTGAATGAGCCGGGGGAAACCATAAATATATGAATGACAGCCACGACGATGACACTATCAGTCACACAGAAAAAAAACATCTACTGCTGGGAAATTCACTTTTTAGCTTAATGAAAAAAAAAATATTGCAAAACATGTTATCTTCTTTTAATTTTGTTATAAAGTAACGCCTATTTGTATTTTTATTTTAATATCACCGGCTTTGTGAAAAGTGATACCATCACCCATAAACACATAAAAATGAAACGTCACTATTATAAATGCTATTGATGTTTTACGGAATTTCCAAATCAATTACTATTTCTTAATCAGCTGTTTAGATACCCGCACTCAAGAATAATATTCTAAAGAAGTTCGGAAGCTCGCACGTGTATTGATTTATTTGTCTAGAATTTTAATTTCTTTTTTTTTTGCGATTATCTTTAAATTGATTTAACATTTTCGATGAAGACTAATACAAAATTATGTCTGGTTGAGCTGAGTAAGTCGTTCTTAGGTAGCTTTTTAATTTAATTCATGAAAACTAAAATTTGTGTTTTGGCGTTTTTTTTTACTCATGTAAATGCTAAGTTAATTCGGAATCGTCGTCAACAATCAATAAAAAAACTAACAACTACAAACGTTTTACGAAGTGAAATGAATACAACTACGAAAAATCTACGAAATCACATTGATTGTTGTGCTGATCTAACAAAAAGAGGTTATAAAATGTTACTTCTTATTGCTTATTAGTTGTTATCTTAGTTTTTTAGGAAGCTAATATAAATTAAATAACAATATAAATTATTAATAAAATAAAGAAGGAAGTTTAAAAATGGAATTACTGTTATTCGCACATTTTCTATTCACATTTTGGTTAACAACTTTGAGTTGAAGAGTGACTTCCTGTTGATGGTTGAGTACGTATGTCAATATTAAAATACAACAGAAACGAGAACATAGAAAACCAATTATTTTGACATTTGTTTGACAACTATTGTGACGAATATTGTAGTAGATCGAGAGACAGATACCCACCAAACTTGACATAAGCCTTGGCACATCGAAAGAAAGAAAGTTATAGTAGATCTATAAAAAATATTTGGAATAATTAGTGATAATTCTCATGTACCAATTGTTTCAAATTACGGCAGGCATGACATATTTAAAACGACGTTTTTGTTCACAGGAGACGCGTCAATCGATTGTGTCTTGAATAATCAAACTTTACCCAAAGCTTACATTTATATTTCACAGCTTGTTATCAAATAGATTGAAAAAAAATTAAATTCAGCCTTTACAATAAAGTACAGGTTAATTTATTTCGTGGTTTCAATTTGGTAGCGCTGGCATTTGACACCATCTTGTCAAACTCAGCTGTCATCTGAAGTGTCATCATATAGGGTTTTCCAATAAGAGGTGTTATTTGTGAATTTTAATAATTTAAATGCGTTGTTGAAGCGTGTATCGTTCCATTTTTATTAATGGCGTAGTTTCTACTTGTCAAATGTCAAGAAATTACAGGTTCAAAAGTGACAACTACCGAAATAGTGGGCTATTAAAAAAAAAAACCTCTTATTGGAGAACCCATTATTAATTGAATGTTTGCCATTTAGGTACGATAATGGGTCGCTTAGTAATCGAACAACGAGTTAAAATTATTTAAAATTACTACAAAAGTAGGTTTTTGAAAAACAGACAATAAACGTTGATTTTTAAAACAACATTTTTTTCAGCGGTAAGGTACGTTTCCCACTTGGTGGGTATGTAAACAAACAAAATTGATGCATTATAGGCTCAGAAAACATACAAGTGATCCAGAGGTGCCGTTGCGGCATCCAGACAAGTTAACTGTCTTGTCTGCTCTGTGGTTGAAAGGTGAAAGGTGTGTTGGTCCGTATTTCTTCGAAGATTTCAATAGACAGACGGTTACAGTCAATTTGGAGCGATATGGTTGAATGATAACCGACTTTTTGGGCCAGTGATTGAAGATAATGACTTGGACGTTATGTGGTTCCAACAAGACGGAACCAATTGGCGATGTCAATTTGACACCAATCATCGTGCCATTTGACACCATTAAATATTTTTTGTAGGGTTACGCAAAACACGGTGCTTACGCGAATAATCCCCAAACGCTAGGCGCATTTTAAACCAAAAACACTTGAGTTATGTCCGAGATATCGCCCGAAAACTGTGTGGAAAAGTGGTTAAAAACTACCTCAAAAGAATTGCATGCTACGAATCTTCCCGAATCGGCCGTTTGAATGCTATTGTTGTTCACACTTATTGGCAAAGTCGAAACTATAATAATGAATTAAAATTTCCATCAAAACTGTATCGCTGTGTGTCTTTTATTTAGCTTTACTTTCGAACCTTAAAATGAGTGACCCTATATTTGAAAAAAAGCCAATTTAATTGAATTTGTAGGGAATTATTAAAAAAAATCGGTTGGTCCCTTGGAACTTCTCATAAATATTAATTATGATGAAAATTGTTGGAATTGCTTTTGGAATGAATAAGCTTTATTACTGGTTGCTTCAAAATCATATGAAGTGCATGATTTAAAACTCAAATTAAAGCACTCTTTTAAAGATTTCAAAATTTCGAAAAATTTTGTAAACAATTTAATATAATTGTTCAATTTCAAAAACTGAAACAAATTAATTTGAAGGAACCTCTTTAGACCTCCAAACATCATCAATTGCCAGCAATGCCATAAAAATAATTAAACAATGCACTTCCCCAAATAGCTTGTATGATTGATAAACTGCATTAGATACCTACTCTTACAAATACTTGCAAAAACAAACAATGCAAAATTATTTTTTCAAACCTATATATATTATCAAAAGCAACAAATTCATCATAAAAAGAAAATATCTAAATGCAAATTTATCGACTAGCCGCAGAAAAAAAAATTACCTAGTTTTCTCCAAATAATTAAATTTTGCCAATAAATGTTCCACATACGCCCGAGTGTACCCGTAAACATTACTTGGGCAATTATATTTTCTTGTTCTTCGTTTTTGGCGGCTGCCTCAGTTTCAGTTTTTTTTTTTAATGGATAAAAAGTCTTGGAATCATGCCAAATTTAAGTTTAATTCTAAGCTTATGAAAAAGTATCTACAAACTCGCCGTATCGGCATTAAAGTATGAGAGCACATTCATTGGGAAAATATGTTTAGATAATAATAATAATAGCTTCCTTCTCTGATGGTGGGAGAGGCGGTGGGCGTATATATGGGGGATGATGTGTATTTGGCAAAATATTTATCTTTTGTTTAGATATAAACATGTTGCAGATGAATGTTGGATGTAAGCATTTAAGAAACAACATATATTTCGAAATGTCTAATATTTTTGCAAGGTAGAGATGAAAAGATTTTTTTTTGTTGGGTGAAATAAATCATAGTTTTCAAGCATAACATTTTCCACACCTTAGGTTTAATATTGTTTTTGTTGGAAATTCAATAAAATGTTTTAAAATTCTATTTTCCAATCGAAGGTGGGCAGAGCGCCGATAGGCCCAACTGCGATCGGAGCAGTTTCAGTTTTGGGAAATTAATCAAAAAAGCCACGTTATCGCATTACAATTCACAACATAAATAAATTGGCTCCGGCTATTTTAAATTGCTTGAATGATTTTATTCAAAGTATAACTGAGATAAGGGCACCTAGTCACACGTCTAGGAAAACCAACCAACATAATCTCAAGAGCTATATTTATATGTTTACATACTCCCATAACCTTAACCTTATCAATAATTAGGTTGAAAACTGAAATGATATAAAGGGAACTAGAAGCTTAAATAATATGATTAGAACGAATATTTGGGTCACACGAACTTGCACTTAAGGCTGATATATGTTGGCCAAATGATGCAGAACATCTTTTGATATAAGGGACCGGTGCTTCAAACCCTTGCACTTACTTAAACTTAACAAAATAAAATTTCAAACAGCATGTAAACCTGCGAGGTACAATTAGAAAGGTGCTAAAACAATGCCATCTAGTAGCAGGAAATAAAATATAAATATTGTGAAGCGAACACCTCCAAAGCCAAGGCTTAGTGAATTTATCTCTCAACTATTCCTGTGTGAAAGGTACTTAAAATTTACAGCTGGGTCCGAACGGCTAGCAGAAGTGCACTTTTTTCGACAAGCTTCACTATTGAAGGGGTTGTCACTTCCTTCAGTAACGGCTGATACTCCACCAAATATAATATCGTTAACCAGGACACTCGCCTTCGCCTAAAATAGCACAATTTAAAACCATAACGGCTTTCCACTATTTTTGCATTCACAGCATATCGTGCCCACAACGGATACACCCCCTTTCCCTTGCCTGCAACAAACAAGAAAATATTTTATTTATTCAAGTAAAATATGAATGTTTCTTAAAAAAAGCACTTTCCATTCCCACGGAAAACACCTTAGTAAAAGTTAAATTATTTAGAAGTTTAGAAAGCAAACATCGGATAGTCAAGTGCAGCCTAACTATTAACAGCGGCCTTCTGTTAGTTAGAATATAAAAAAAAAATTAAAAAAATTATAAGACAATGGACTCTTTCAAAAACCCTAAATAAAAACGTAATTCTCCAAAAGAGGCAGCTCTCCGGTCTCCACCTAAAAGACAGGAACTGAGCCGAGAATCTTTGGCTACCCTCTACGTCACGAAAAGAAATCACAGCAAAACCAGTTTTTTTTGTAAACTTACAAGTCCTTGCAAGGCAAGAACTGAATCCCTTGTATGGAACATTCTTTTGAGTGCCGGTCGGACCAAAACGAAAATTTAAATTCAACCTCTATTGAATCCCAAAAAGAGCTGTAGTTTGAAGAAAGTCTACCAAAACGTTTAAGCCGAGGTACATCTCGTACATCCATTAACCCGCAGATCCGCACATCCGTAAATATCAATATTAGCCACCTCTATACTAATTGGTTTCGGTAGATAGTTAACTAAATAGCAGTTTCCATTGGTTTCACTCGGGGAACCACACTCATTCTGATGAAAGCCAATGGAACAAGCAAAATTGCATCTGCTCAATTTTGACACAATGTAGTATTCTATATAGTATATCATTCAACTTTGTTGCTCCCCTTCGACGCCTTTATCATCACATTTGGATTAAACAACATTTCACATGTGTCAAAATTGCGAATAGACCTTCTCCAATGAATATTCTATATGTGACATTTCCTTCTTGATAGTGGATTCTGACTTCAAATCCAGAAGCATCATTCTCTTCTCAGAATCGTCAGAAGTGTCATTTCTCATTTACTTATTAAATACGGCAGTTTTGTTGATTGACGTGGCCATTCAACTAAAAATAAGCTTCAAGGCTAAATTTTCGTCGTAGTGCACGATGCGCTTCACGAAGGAAACCATTTTTTCGAAATAAATCTGCACAATTTGGAAGCGTTGTTCAGGCGTCAGTCTATTCATATTGAAATGCCAAGCCAAACTTAACATAAATCACTTGACAGCTGATAAAATGGCCGCCAGTTAAAATAGTGTTGCCAACTTTAAGCTCTATAACTCTAAAAAAAAAACACCCGTTACTTTTCAAACACCACAAGAAATGGTGTAAAGTGAATAAAATTTAGAAATGATATTTTTTTTTAATTTTGTCAAGCATTTAGTACAAATATGTCCTGTTCATGTTGTCCAAGAATGTCCAATAAATGATGCAAAAACCTTGGGCGACTTGGAAATATGAATAATTATTGTTGTTTCCGAAATTCTAGAAAAATGTTTCATATTTGTTATTGGACTTTTGACTTTCAAAAAAATAATCCCACAGATTGTGGCTTAGTAATATAAAGAACTGCAAAATGAATAACTTCCTAAATCACTTAAAATATAATAAATATATTGTCGTCAAAATCTTATCTTTATCGTACAATGAAAAAGAATTTTGTTTTTCAAAATGAATCACCTTAAATTCATTCACAAAATTCTTTAAAAATTCTGACAGTCAATAAACAAATTAAAAATATATATTTTCACTTCTTTTTTTTCTTTTTAATATTTTAAAGAAATGTTTTTTTTTATTATTTTTTGCGAATTTCAAAAAACGTGTGTTCAGATGTATAGTATGAAATATTTGCAAAAACGCCTGTCAAAAAGTTCACTCAAAACAACAACAAATAAAAATGATGTAAATTTCCTTTGCGTGTTTATTTACACACATGGCTGTTGTTGTTTTTATCATTCTTGATTAATTTCACTCAATATTTTGTCGGAATTCTTTTTATTTTTAAATTTAAAATCAAATGTTACATTGTACAGTACACACTACCTACTATATTTACAAATGAAAGAACCTATTTTTAAAATAATTGACCGAATTCCTGTGTTTGACACTGAAATTAAAAAAAAAATCGCAGTTGACATAGGTGAATATGGGTATATTTTTATTTTCAAGGAATATATTGTCGCCTAACATCTGATGAGGGCATGACACATTATGGTATCTACGAAAAACAAAACAGAAAAATATGCGGCGTGTGTGCCAAATTCCTTTTAGTTAATTCTCAGAATTGACTCTTAATTCAAATGCAAAGGCATTTTCTTACGATTTGCATATATCCGTTGCCAAGAAATATAAATTTTCATTAAGATTTTCGCTTTCGTTGAGGAGATTTTAAGTTCAATTACCTCAAGAAAAATCAAATAGGTGTAGATACAGTAAAAGCCCTCTAAGTGGATTTTCTGCTTCAACTTCGCCTCCTGATGGATACGAAAGCAACAAGATCCTTATTATATGATAGAAAGGTCTATTTGTAGAAGTGTGAAACAAAATATAGGCTTAATGCCGAATTTGTCAAAGTCTATGTAAAGGGTGCTTTTTTAGACGTGTGGTTTTCAAGAAAAAATTAAACGCATTTAATTTAATGTTATGGCCAAGAATTTAGTTTTATCATGAACATAAGGGTTTGCCATTACGTTTTAAAAATGATTTCGGATTTCGGCTCGAATAAATTCCTGATGGGCGATTATTTCGACCGAATATTGGACGCAGCGCGCAATGCGTCGTTCCAAACGAACCATTATTAAATATACATTAGTAAAAAATTTGCACGATTTCCAAACGTTGTCCAGGTTAAAAATTTGCACGATTTCCAAACGTTGTCCAGAAGTAAATCTATTCATTATAAAATAGCAAACCAAACTTAGCATAAATCAAGTGACAGCTGTCAAAAAGACCAACTCCGAAAAAAGTATTGCCAGATTGAAAACCACATGCCTAAAAAAACACCATTCACAACAAAGAAATGTCAGATAAAGTTGGGCAAAAAACTTGACGTTAAGGTGTGACTCACAACTAACATCGTGCGTAATAGTTGAATCACCCTATCCCGATTCCCTGCAACGTTCTCAACTTATGTCTGGTCCTATTTTACAATTCAATTTTTGATAAGTTTTGCGGATACCGGCCAATGGATTTACAGGACAGGTGGGTAGGAATGTTTTGCTGGAGTTACACACAGGAAAAAGGATCCAAATTTACTACATGCTTCGTTTATTTTGTTGTAAACATCAACAAGGAATAACTTCTTCGACAGAAATCAAATCGTACGTAGGGCTTTCCTCTGGAATACAGCAAGATCTCATTCGACTTTGTAAGGGTCCACGCTTTGGCACCATATGCATTTATTCCGGGATAATTAGAGTTCTGTAAAGCGTCTTCTTAATTTCTCTCATAAGGCCTTGAGTTACATTATTCTATATGTTCGATTTCTGAAGCAGAACCCAGAAAAACAAATTGACTGTCTAGTGTCTACCTCGAAGTAGTACATACCTATCAATATAGTCACTTTGTGACCCCAACATCTGTTGATGAGGTGTCTTGTCCATGTTGCTATTCAGCTCAATTCTGCTCGCTATTGACTCCAAGGTAGGAAAGGTACCGGTTACTTGTTGCTTTGTGATTTTGGCGAAACAGCAAGCATGGAGGTCATGGCACTAAACAATTTTCTCTATTTACAGTGTTGTAAACCGCGTTGAAATTGGTGGACAGGAAGTTTGTCTCGAATCTGGATATGGAATTTTTGGACTCCTTTTCCAGATCTGTAAAATGCGAAGATTTAGCCCGTGTCGTTCATTTTCATGCTCTAAATAGTATTAAGGAGTATTATCTACGTATATATATAAATACGCATTTGCAAATCCGTTTCTTCCCCTTTTGACAGGGTAAATTTAAACATATCCGGATGAAACGTCAGAATATGATTTTCATTCAGATAAGCCAACAAAAACACAGTAAAACGACCCTTTAAAGGTTTTATCCAGTCCACCACTAGTAAAACTTAATTAAAAAAAAAAATACATCGTGCGAGCGTCAAAATTCAGTCATGGCTATAATAGGTAACGATTTAGAGTGTTTTGACTGTATTTATTAATTTTGGCTTCTACCTCATTTACAATAATCTTTTTGACAAATATTTTACAATACACATTTAAAATATAAAAAAGACGCAATATGGGGATTTCCTTTATAAAATTAGTTTAAGTGTATCTCTTGTCATTTGTATATAAAAAAAGGCATGTCATCAAGATTTGAAACATACCCTATTATTTTTATTTCCTACCTTTATGTCTTTAAATTTGTAAGATAATGATGACCTTTAAATACTTTGATGTTCAAATTTTATTAATTTACTATGTTTTTTATTTCCAAAGCATTTTTAACTAAACCCGCTTCTTTTTCTTTTTTTTTAGTTGAAAATATCCTCCTACCAGATGGTAATCAGCACTCGGAAATACAATTGAGTGACGTCAGTAAGTATCTACATTGAATGCATCCTTATTTTTTCCCCCCATTTTGAACATTCTAGACTTAAGAAAAAATTATATTTACTATGTACCTTCAAAATTTGTATCGACAAGGACATGACCTTGGCCAAGTGTTTTCCAACAGCTTTAATCTTAAAGTACGTTAACAGACATAAACAAATTTATATAAAAAAAAAAACAAAAATTAATCTAATAAAATTCATGTTAATTGGTTCCTATTCCACGAATTTTAATAATCAGAAATCAAAATCAGCACTTAACATTTTATTATCATAAATTGACCTTTGTTTGAATTGCATCACGTTACGATGCAATAAAATGTAACTTGTGACGTTTTTTTTTTAATTATTATTCATCGACTGACGATTCACGATTCTTATTGTTAATGCAACATTTTATGGAAATAATATAAACAACTTGTTAGATTAAATTCTAAACTTTAATCTAACGTGGTGATTCTGAGAAATTAAGATTGATATGATTTTCTATAATTTTGTGCAAGTTTTTGTCGAGAGTTGCGAAATATTGATACTCGATGCACGCTGTGGCAGTTTTAATGTATGCCTTTACGTCGGAACTGAGAGTGAGACAAAGTTTTCATTCAATGAAGTTCACGTGAAATATTATTTGTTGACTAATGATTCCATGTGAAAATTGCATAAAACATGATTTTAGCTCGAACTATCTTCAACAAATTTTTTTATCCGAGCCCAAGAATTGCTTTTTTCTGTGAAAAAATACTTTGTTTTTAGAGTTCATATATTTCCTGCATGATTTTGCTTGTAAAATAATATAACTTCCAAGAGTCATAGACTCTGAAAATTCAGCAAAGTGGTTAAACTAGCTGCGCATACACTCAAAACTCAAGTATTTAAGATTTGGCATTAAGGGGGCGTGAAATCGGCCTTTTAGTCAGTTTAAAACTTGTTGGTACCTCACGAGAAAGTAATAATATTATCAATTTTTCACTGTCGACTTCTTTTGGGATGTGAATCCTTTTACATATAAAACAACTTGAAAACAAGAAATGTTTGCAAATTGGCACTCCGAAAAACAAAAAGCCGACAGTTTGCTGTCAAAAGAAGCGTGTTCATAAAACAGAGACCTCTATTTCGTGAATCAGATATTTTTCTTGAAATTTTAAAATTTTGCCTGCTTCACTTCACAATGCCGTTTTGAGCTTCGCTTTGACAGAACGCAAAAGTTAAGACATAGGAATTTGTGTATAATGCTCACGTCACAATGAGGCGTTGCGCTTTAACGTTACGTTTTAGTCAAAAAGTATGTACACAAACCACGTAGCATGAAGCGAAGGTGAAGCAAAAGTCGAAACAATCAAACATTTGTGCGCGTTTGACGTTTCAAACTTCTGTTACTGTTTCTGTGTGTATCCTTTTAAGTTTTTTCTATTTCAAAAATGGGTTGATATCCCTCGATGAATGGATCATTGCCTTGTTGTATTTTTGTCCTCTACGTGTGTGCATTGGTTTCAAAGTTTTAAGCATTTAATTAGAGGATTTGGAACAAATAATACAAAATTAAGTCTGACAAGGGTGATGTGAATTTATACAGGGTGTGCCCTAATTCGTAGGCAATGTTTTAGATGATTATTCTTGGGTATATTTAGAGCAAAAAATTGTTGCGCAGTAAAGGCCTATCTCCAATTTTGATATCATTTTTTGGGATCTAAGAAAAAGCTTACTTTGGTGTGCCCTGACTCACGTTAACCGTAATTGAGATGTTAGTACTATGTACAAACGAAAGAAACTTGGTTTACGTCTTTACCCAGACAAATTTTGCTGGATTTTCCACCTGTGTCCGTTGATATGATGGGGAAAAACTAAAACGAGTAAATTTTCGGGGTGAGTGCTTTCTTTTTCTTAGTTTTTATAAACTAGCAGTTTTTGATAAAACCCTTCAAAACTTCGTGCGATTGAAGTTTTTAAAGACAAAAATGTGACCAAACATCCTAATAGTTTGAATGTTTCAATATTTTGGTGATTCGGCATCAGAATACTGAATAACAAATTTGACAGATGTCAATAAGACAACATGGCTGCCACAGGCCACAGAAATCTACCCGCTTTAATTGATAACCCCATTATTTAACAAATATCTTAGTGATAAGGTAGTTTGATCGGTGGTTATTCTTTGACTGTTGACGTATGAAATGTCATTTTTCACAGCTAGTTGGTCCTGAATGATTTGTTTTGCTCAAGTAATTAATCAAGTCATAATTATGTATTATGAAAATGGCTTTCATATACAAAGAGTTTACTTGTTGCAAGGTGAATTTCACAAAGCAAATTTTAGAATCGTTTTCAGATGCATTCAGATGGCTGCTAGAATCATCTAGAACAGTTATCTATGTTATGATACTTTCAGGCGTATCACCTATTCCTGGTCCAATTAGATTTGCCCCTAATGAACCCAAAAAATTTGAGTATTCAAGCGTTTGTAGGTAGTATAGTCAACCTGATTTTTTGAATATCTTTCTAAGATTTTTAGTTTTCTTATCACCATAATTACTGTACGCAATTAGTTTTAATATTAACGTCATACAGAATCATTAACACTAACCTTTATTCCAACAAATTTTATTCTGGAAATACCATTTTGATGAAAAAAAAAACGAATAAAACGATACAATTTCCTTCGAATATTTTAAAAACGCCGTCAATGAGTTTGAGTGAGTTTTTTTTATCTTTTGTGCAATTTTTTGGCAGTATGCCCAACTTTAATTGAAAATTGAGTTTAAACGACATTTATTTGCAATACGTTCATCACAGTCCGCATAAATATTAAATAATTATGTTAAACTTTTTAGTTGCTAATTTTGTTTAATTAAATAATTTAGTTTTAAATATTTACAAGAAGCAAATTGGTATCTTTCTTTCTTTCATTATCGCGATTCTTCTCCATCCAAATGGAACCGGCAAACTTCGTAGATTCTAATCTAAATATATATTTTATAAAATAAAATGAATTAAATTCTGTGACAATATTGCGACTGCGCCAGAGAAACGAAAACTTTTTAGTCGCGCAAAATTTATTTATTTTTAAAGCGTCGTCGGTCGCCGTTGTCGCCGCGTAGGAATACAAAAAAAAATAAACCATATACACAATTTTTGAGCAACGAATAGGAAAGGTAGTCTTTTTGTTCACTCAGTTAACAGCGATACGCATCATTCGCGGGATTTTAAGAGTGGCTGTCGGTTGTGGAGAATTAATTTTTAAAAAAATTATAATTTATTATATAACTTTTAATTATCCTTAAAGTGAAATAAACAAAAATTAAAGGACACTCAAAAATGAAAAACAAAAGTGTTTAAGACTATATTTGTGTTTTTTTTTAAACTTAAGAATCTGTGTTTTTGAAAATTAGGACTGTTTGTATAAATTCGAAATTAAAAGGCAGTTTTACAAAAAAAAAGATAAATTTACAAAAAAAAGTACACTAAGTTTTGATCAGTTCTCGTGGAAGTTATACGTAAGTACCTACAGTATTAATTTGTGAGAACACGTTTTTTTATTGCCCTAAACATATATGTCAGATTTTGTAGACCTTGTGCAAAAATAGTTCAAAGACATTATGATGAACGACAGCAAGTTTTTAATAAAAATACTTAAATTTTTTATTTAGTGAATTTTATAATGACATACATAAATTAAGCTTTTTTATTCTGTCTGGAATCTTGAATTCTAATGCGTGGGCACGGAAGTAATATTTTGTCTTTTGAACACATTATTTTTATTTACGGTTTTTTTTTTGTCAAATTTTGAGAATTTTTTTAAAACTTTGGTTTGTCTATTCTGCAAAAGATGTCGTAGTAAATCCTTAGAGTCCATTTGCTATTCCAAGAAATCGTAAGCTACAATTGTAAAAGCTTACAATTTTGTTGTTGTTAATGTTTACATTGATGTTTGTTTACTTACTTTTTTTTTCTTTTTTTAATCTGAAGGTTGTGTCTGCCAATTGTTTGCCAAACATTTGTTTATTTCTTTCTCTGAAAGTATGTATAAATAAAAACGCCTTGTGTTCAATGAACCAGGTGCGATTGGACGAACGTCTTCTTAAAACAGTATATAACTGATTGATTAAAATATTTGGACGAACTGAGTTATTTTCAATAGAGTTGCAATTAACTCATAACGCTCTGGTATTATGTGTTTTAAGCTTTCAAGCTTTTATACGACTACGATATACAAAGATCATTTTTCATTGACAGTTTCCCAACTTCTTCGAAAATTTTTCGAAATCAGCTGTCAATTTGGCTCAATGTTGTCAGCAGTATTATTTATTCAACTGTAACAGTGAGAGTAACTGAACATACCCTTAGATATTTGAGGCATCGCGAAAAACCAAGATGGCGTTTTTGATGTAATTAAATATAAAAGCGAACTCAATATTCCTGTGTAGACATAATGGGTTAATATTTTCGATGTTCACTTGACTAAGTTCTTCGACTTCGAATATGTGTCTCGTATGTGGCCCTTGCGTTGACATTATGGACCCTTCTCGAATACCTATTTTCTATCGGGTTTTTCAGTAAGGGCGAGTAGATGTTGGAATGAACTCTTTCATTTTGATAATAAGGTTTTATTATTTTGACGTGCTATCGTGTAACTTATTTGATGTTTTGGCATCAGTAACTGTATAATAAACAACAGATTTGACAGATGGCATCGAAACAACATGGTCACCACAGGCAGCCAAAATCTACCCGCGATAATTAAAAACCCCTACTCACACATAGGTTAGGGGATATTTATGGTACCAGTTCCACAAAAGCTTAGATTTAAAGATTAAGTGTTTCTTTATTAGGTGCAGAATTTTTATATACAAATGTCTTAAAATTTAGCTTATTACTAATAGGGCCGTAGTTTTCTAATGTCTTATTTATAATATATTTTTTACAAAATGTAATGCTTGTCGCCTTAATCTATTACACGTTTAAAATAATTTTCATATTCAATAAAAATATAAGTGGATAATTTATAAGTATTTTTTTTTTTAAAGAATTATTAAAGGGATTACCCCCTATAATGCCCACTGTCAGCCTTGTCGAAGAATGGTCTTCCTTTGTTGTAGATTATGCTTCTGTAGCGGTTGTCTGTGATAGCTCTCACGCTTAGGTATCTGTCCTAAGGTTCGATGAATCCTTGTAGAAGTTGCTGTACCTCCGGATTTGGGTGTCCTCCCAGGTTTCCTAGAATCCGGCTGGATAACTGCATCATGTGGTCGTCAATAGGGATAATTCCTGATTTTCCATATAACATCTTATTCGGCCAATACTTCCTTGTTGTGAGTTTCGGATAAGCTGCTTGTACATCAACAATTTGGTTTTTGTGGTCAATCCTTTTTGCTTCCTTATAAGTGGGTGCACCAGGTGAAACGAAAAGTTGGCTCTCCTCACCATGGTTTCAGTTGAATGCTGATTTTTTGGCATCTTGTTGCAAACCTTCTACGTCCTCTGTTGCTGGTTACCAGTATCCGGAAGCAGATAAGTTCCGTCTTATCGCTGTTGATTTCAAGGCCCCACTTCAAGTAGTATTCCCACAGATTGGTGATGTGCTCCTGTACTATACGTGCTGTTATCTCTGGAGAGAGCGATGTAGAGTATGTGAGTAAATTTGGCTGGTGGAAAGTGTATATGTTGAAAAGGAAAGGCCCCAGTTTCGATCCCTGTGGAACTCCAGCTTTTATACTTCTTGTTGACGAGTTTTCCTTAACTTAACAAACTGGAAGTCTGGGATGATGTTCCTATCCGTACAGAAATTTCGTACCTTTGAGAGAAGTAGTGACTGCAGAACTTTGCTCACACACCAGAACAAGGGGATGGGTCCCAGTTCCACAAAAACTAGCTAGTTTAAATGTTTCGCTTTAAAGGAGGATGGGCAAATTGGTCCAACCCACCAACAGAAACGAGATATACGTCGTTGGAAAGGTCTTGTCGAGTACATCAATCTTTAGTATGGGCATCCAGCTCTAAACAATGGGAGAGCTGAGATAATGGTCAAACTATGATGCATTTTTTAAAGTTAGCTATGGTTTGGTATCAATAACTTAAAGCAACAATATGTATGTCGTTGAAAAGGTGTGCACAAGGCGACGATTTTTTGCTATGGGCACTCAGCTCTATGTCATAGGGCATCTGACATAATGGACTTAATTCATTTCTATCTTCTGAGTAACTTAACATTGTTTTGGTAATATTAACCAACAGATATAAAATATACGTCGTTGGAAAGGTGTTTTTGGGTACATCAAACTTTAGTATGGGCACCAAGCTCTAAACAATGGGAGAGCTGAGATAATCGACATTGAAAATTGCCCTTTTTCTACTGCACCGCTGCATTTTCTTATTCTACCATCAACAACCAAAAGAAAAATCACATTGGAAAGATCTGTTCAAGTCCAATATTTTTCGATGTGGGCATCAAGTTGTAATCCATATCAGACCAGAGATAAAAAATATTATTAATCAGTCTTTTTTGGGTGCATCCTGGTACTTACCTTCCTCCACACCAACAGAAATGAGATGCATATCGTTAGAAAGGTCTTCTCGAGTACATCAAACTTTAGTATGGACACCAAGCTCTAAACAATGGGAGAGCCGAGATAATGGACATTGAAATTAGCTTTATGTTGTTGAAAAGGTTAGTGTATATAAAATCTATTTTTAAACATACACTTACTAAGCAGACGAGACTTGATTCCAACTTGAGCTCTGGAACTACGCGTATATTTGTGTAAGCGTTTGACATATTCCTCGACGGTTATGCGCCAAAAATATTTGAAGTGAAGGATGTATTCAAACTTAAGCTGAGACTGAGTATTGTATTTAACTATGTACAGTATCTCAGCTCTCCCATGGTTAAGAGCTTAGTGCCCATATTAAAAAAATATTTACTCTCGAAGACCTTTCCAACGATATGCATCTCATTTCTGTTGGTGTGGAGGAAGGTAAGTACCAGGATGCACCCAAAAAAGACTGATTAATAATATTTTGTATCTCTGGTCTGATATGGATTACAACTTGATGCCTATATCAAAATATATTGGACTTGAACAGATCTTTCCAATGCTATTTTTCTTTTGGTTGTTGATGGTAGAATAAGAAAATGCAACGGTGCAGTAGAAAAAGGGTAATTTTCAATGTCCGTTATCTCAGCTCTCCCATTGTTTAGAGCTTGGTGTCCATATTAAAAAACCTTCCATTTGCAAAGACCTTTCCAACGACGTATGTCTTGTTTCTGTTGGTGGGTTGGACCAAATCCCGTACAAAATTGCCCATCCTCCTTTATAGTAAAAATATTTTAATTACTCATAATTTCTTTTTGTTTTTATGATTGCCTTTAAAACAGAACTCGGGAAGTTGAACTCCTGTTTCGCATTAAATAATAGTCGGTAAACACCACTTTTCAAACTTAAGTGAAGAGGTTCATAAAGTTAAGAGCAGTTGAATAGTTCCGCCCTTAAATATTTGTTTACTTATTTGAATTTGTAATTTAATTCATTTCATAATTTATTTGTAAAGCCTAGTACACACCTCCTCCGAAATGAATGATTGAATACGTTCCACAATGTTTTCCGCACCTTTTTTAAATAAATTATCTTATCAGAATGGTATCCTCCTTTCCAATTAATTACCCAGAAAGCTACTTAAATTTTAATCCTAATTTTTAATTCTAAAAGTCTAAGAGTGTAGTATGCCATGTTGTAGTTGTTGGCGTGCCGATTGGTGGACTGAGTAAATATTATCATGGAGAAGAGCTTCTTTGCTAGCCGTTCGGATTCGGCTATAAATTGTAGGTCTCTTCTATTCCTGCAGAGCATAAATATACAAGGCATATTTTCTTTTGATGGTGCTGTCTCAGAACATTATTTCTTTTCTTGTATTCGTATACAACCTGGAATCTAACTGCACGTTAAGTGTACATAGTGAAAACTTCTTTAAGAAAATTTCTTACTAAAAAACAGCAATTATGTTCTTCTTAGCAACATTGTATTTATTTTTCAATGAACAAAAATATACCTAATATGTGACGTCATAGACGACCTTATTCTGACGCTTTGCAATAAAAATAAATTAAAAGCTTTGCAGTTTTTATTTATATTTTTAGAATTTCGCAATCAGTTATCGCTAAAAGTGTGTATAAATAACCCCAGACGCTTAAGAATGTCAAATATTCTAATTTTTTTTAATTTTAACCTAAGGTTGTATCAAAAAAGATAAATAATTATGAGAGTGTAAAATTGAATATGAAAAATATTATTTAAGACTCGTCTACATTTATGATGTAAAGGTCCTTTAAGGTATTTATGAATAATTTTTGATCAACCAAATAATACATCCACTTACACTTGAAAACTCAATTTTATTAAAAAATCAAGATTGATAAGAAAAAACAGGATATTTGTCCTGTAAATATTTATTACTGACCCTATGATTCACCTGATAATATTTCTTTGCGAAAAAATAATAATTGAAAAACTTGGCAATTTGCACAAAAACGCTTTTGGCTCGTGTATGGACCTAAGCAAAAAAAAAATTGCTTTTATAAAAATGAAGATGATGACATTTGTCTAGGTCCTATAACGCCACCACCGTATACCGGCCGGTGACTGACAATATCTTAAGCGCTTAAATCCTACCTACGCATGGAATCACACAAAATAATAAGTGCTAAAATCTGTTCTTCGTCTTTTCTCAAAACAGTTTATCCGTATCTATAGAGCATGTCTGTGAATTGAATATATTAATGGTCTGTCAGTGGTCTGTTGTGCAAACAATTAAAAAATCCTTTTGGCCTCAAAAGAAATAAAATTGATCAACCAGAGATGAGGAGGAGCGCAGACTTTTATTTTCTGCTGACGTCATTGTTTCCGGATAGATGCCAACAAGTATCTTTAAGATACTATAAATATCTATCTATCTATCTGTTTTTAAATGAATTCGCAACAATATACATGATAAATTCAATGTCTGATGTGATATTGGCAAACAGATGAAATAAATTCGACAACCCAAAGAGTATACACGATAAAGGATGATGACGCTTATAGATTGAAATACAATTATTATATCTCTTTGCAATATTATTGTACAATGTATATCTTTCTGAAAAGTTGGCTTTCGTGTGCATCTTAATTTCAATTTATTTCAATTGTGCAGCAAAAGATTTAATACTCATTTGGTATAATATGGTTTATTGAGAAATGTATCTTGATACAGATGGGATGAAGTATTGAGACTGTTTGGATGTTTTAGTCAAGCTGTCAAATTGAAATGAAAGTAGATTTGGGCACGTCATGAACATTCATGGATTCAGATTAAGAAACAGTTTACCGTTACATTGTTCTGCAATTTTGTATTTTAACCATTTAATAACTTATGCGAAAACCATCATAAACCAGTCCGAATGTACTTTTGAAATTTTGTATCTTTTGTGGAACTCCAGACAAATAATGAAACGTTCTAAACAGATACTATTTTGAGTCTTAAGTTACGTACACGAAGTATATGACTTAAGGCTCTGTGTGTCAATTGCATTAAAATGTTGGCTTAATTTAATCTCCTGCTTAATTGTTGACGCTTGTGTGGAAATAGACACAATTTTAGATTTTTGCTGTGTCAATTGGATTAAAAAGGATATTTTTCATCCACTGTTTGCCTTTATTTCCCACTTGAACATCAAATTTTAGCCATGGGATCAAATGTATCCAATATGTTAACGCAATTGACACACAGCCTTATAGATAAAAATGTACTGCATTATGCTCATCCTATTCTTTGCAGCATCCTTACAGGACTACTTCAGTATTATGTTGAGTATCTGCATTCTGCATACACTAACTAATAATAAAGACAGGCCGCTTCATAGAAGAAAAAAGGAACCGATTTGAGATTGCCTCCACCTCTTTCCTTCCTTCCTTTTACCTTTTTTCTTCTATGAAGCGGGCTGTCTTTATTATTAGTTAGTCTATGGTATCTGTCAAAAAAGTAAACAAATGAAAATGGTGGCCCTCTGTGACTATTCAATTCATATACTGTGAGTTTTCGTAATACAATATAATTTGTTATTATAAAACAATAGTCACAGATCAACGCTATTTTGTAGAACTTTGAAAGATGCGCAAAATGCAACAAACAAAAAAATACTCGGGAACATATTACCTGTATTATATGTAGTTCCTCTTGATATTTTGACACACGTCAAAAACCTCAAGTTTGTTGATACTGCTTTTCATATGAAATGATTTTTTCACAGTCACCTGAGGCATTTTAAACTCGCATTTTACTTTACTTTTAATGGCGTTACAAAAGCGTGTTGGAGATCTCCCTCTTCCTGGTCACTCCATAGAAGATTAATCTACTTTAGCTTCTTCGAGTATTTATCTCTGATATGGCGTTGAAGACTTTACGATGTCGTTTTGTTGACTAGGTTTATTTCACTGCAAAGCAGGCATATTTCATTGATGTTGCTTCTGTATCTTCTCCTTATATGTTTGTGTTCTCTCAAAAAAAAAATGTTTCCAGAATCTTTCGCAATGTCAAGATCTGGCCGGTTTTAGATTCTGAAGCCGCATTGGTTAGGGCCGATGAACTGGTGTATTTGTCTGACTAGGACAACTCCGGCGTATTTACGCAGTTTTACTTTAAGTCGCTATGTACTACCAGCTGCTTTGTTCGTTTTAATGGCGGCTACAACTATTGGTAGTCACTTAGATTGATTGGTTCCGGTTACTCATTACAGGGCACTTTTCCGACTTCACTTTTTTTTTTTTTTTTTTTTTTATATAATGCACTCGCACTCAAAGGGATATTAATACCTTTATAATGAATTAACATGTGAGCGAGGAAAGAGAAGGAATAGAAAGATAGGAAAGAAAGGTGGTACAGTGGCTTGAGATTTTAGGTGATAATTATCTCATGGAAATTCCACGGGTGGTATCCAGTTGAAACTTGGGAAATAAATAAAAATTGCTGCCCTCGACTCGGTTTGAACGCACAGCTCTCAGGTTGAGCAACCAAGCACTACATCCACTGTACCATATTGCCACTACTAAGCAATTGGTTTAAACTGTCTCCTAAAATGATTAACACTTACTGTGTTCTTCTGTATAGGGATTTTAAAATGGCGCAGGTTTTTTCAATTGACGCTGGTAGATTAGTATCCTGTGGCAGCTATAAATGTTTGGTGACTTCTGTCAAATCTATTGTTTATTATACGAGTACAGTTTCTAATGGCAAATCATTATTGCAAGTTTTACGATTGAACAGCTTCTCCAAATGATAAAACTTTAATATAAAAATGAATATTCCTTTTGTCCTTTCAACATCTACCCACTCATATTGAAAAGCCCATTACATTGATCCGATCACAACCACCGCAGGGCGGCAATCGGGACGGTAATTATAAAATAAAGCTCTCGGCTCTGTGTGCTTTTCTTTCCTGGATATTTATCTCCTCGAAATTTCGCACTTGCTTGTCACTATCAGCCACTTCTAATGGCGGCGGCACTTAGAAACTTTAAATGTGTGGCGCTGATATCAACTGTCAAAAAAAATGAATTTATGATTCCAGATTTGACCACAGTTGCCACATGTTTTATATACAATCCCAAAAAGAGAACATAAAATAAAAGCACCTTACAAAATGTAAAAGCAAATAATTTTTGATTGACTGAACATTTTATAAAATACAATATTTTTGACCATCAAGTTTGTTAAAAGCTCTGTTCACAATAGATGTTTTTTTTTTTTTGGAAAAACGCACAGCTGACTAAAACTTTCTTCCATAAGAACGTACTACTTTGGAAACTGCTTCAACTAAGAATACCTAAATATAATTTGATCATAAAAATCTAATGAAAAACTAAATTTTGTATGTTAAGTTATTAGCTTGTTAAATAAATTAATATGATTTGAACAAAGTTCAAAAACAGTCTAGAATACAAGCAATCTATCAAAAAATTGTACACACAAACAATGCGTGATCAACCTCGGCGTCTAAACCACTCCCATCCTCCTCCTGCTCCTGCTCCTGTATAAATTTTCTCTATTTCGAGCCTATAACGTCACCTCTTTTCATCGAATAGATACAAAACACATTAATACCCCAAAAAACACCACGTTTCTGATGTCGTCCATTGATTGTCTCCTAGCTACGCGAGGTGTGTTACGCAAAATGATATTTTTAAATACGCTCTCTGCACACTTTTTGCCAGGCTGCATTTTCTTTTCTTATCTTCGTCTTGTCTTTTCGTTACTCTCTCTCAGTTCTCTCAAAAGATTTTCGTATTTTCTTCCTTAAAAAAAAAAAAACATTCAAGTTTCGAATAGAAAAACATCGTTTCGCGATTTAAAAAAAAAAATTAAATAAACAAAAAACGACAACAACGCCGCTGCCGCGCGACCGCCACTAGCGCTGCTTTGCGACAAAAACTTTTAGTTCTGCGAAATGGAAGGAAAAAGAAAATCTTCAGCAACCGCACCTTCGGAGAGTTTTCCACATTTTCAGTATCTATTCGTGAACTCTCACGATCACTTGATTCGGCGTTTTTTGATTTTTCCTTTAATAAAATCGGATCAGGAAAAAAGCTGAAAATATTTTCTTTGTTGGTTTTAATTCATTTTGAAGGCTGACAGGTGCGAAAAAAAAATTAAATTTATATATTATTTTGACGGCGGCGGCGATAAAGACAGTATTTTTTTTTAGAGATACAAGGTCATTTTGTCGCGAACTTTTTATTCATAAAAAAATCAAAACGTTAAATAAAATAAAAAATATTAATTAACATAATTTTCTTTCTTTCCACAGTTGACGTTCTCGATATGATCCAAAATAACGCAACTATTGGCGGAGCAATGGGTGGTGCAGGTGTTCAAACTATTGATCCTTCACAGCAATCGACGGCCAATTACAATGGCAATGGACTGTTACTCCAGCAACAACAACAGCAACAACAACAGCAGCAGCAACAACAACAGCAACCCCAACAACAGCAGCAGCAACAACCATCAACCCAACAGTCAAACGCCAAAAATATACGCCGAAAAGCTTATGTCAAAATCACAGAACAACCAGCTTGGAAAGCGTTACGGTTTCGATATGAATGTGAGGGACGATCGGCTGGTTCGATACCGGGCATCAATAGTACGCCAGAGAATAAGACATTTCCTACAATTGAAATTGTTGGCTACAAAGGACGAGCGGTTGTAGTTGTGTCATGTGTGACCAAGGATCCACCATACAGGTGAGTTTTAAGAGAATTATGTATATAGAGGGCGCTAACACTAACACGTTATGTCGTGTGTCATCTTAAAATAACTGAGTCTTCGAGTAGTATGAAAGCTTTCGCATTCCATAAAAATGTTTGTCGAATAATTTTCTATCGCAAACTTTTTTGAAATGAAAAAGAAAATGTAATATTTCATAAAGCGGACATTTAGATATATTATAGTTTAGCTTTTTTTGAGTAAACGAGGCATTTCAACCTTGAAATTAAAAAAAAAAAAAAAAATTTAGTTTAATAATCAACTTTTGTCATCGGAGTTTGGCATCACTTGGATGCAGTTGACAATGTTGACATCAAAATTGACTGTCATTTTATTTTGGTGAAGGTCATGCCACATGTCAATTTTGTTCTCCAATTTAACATTCATAAACAAATGAATGAATAATCAGATCAAAATTAACCAATGTCTTTGTCAAGGATAAATCTCTTGAATATACGAAGCGTCTTCAAACTTATTCTTCCAATTGGTTGTTGATCTTGTCACCAGGTGGCACCTTTAGGGTTTTCTAGGCGGCCGTTCGTCAATGGCGGCTGGCAAGCGGATGCGTTTTCAAAAGCCATCGTTAGATCCTTTTCGATAACGTCAACATTTGTGGGGAAGTTTACCTATAAGTATTCACTGCATATCTTGCCCCCCCCCCCCACCAATCTTTGTTTTTGTAGGTAAACTAATGTTCGTAGTTTTCTACGATAGCGAAAAAGTTTAACAAGTGACAGTTTATAATATGTAGTTTCTTAAGCTTGTCAAAGTATTAAGTACAAAAGAGAAACATAAAAAATAACTCATTTTTCAGCCATTTTAATTTACAACAAATGCTTCAAAGCTGAACAGCCATTTTATATCATTTCAAATTTGCGTTTGACAGCTTTGCCGTATGGTGCTTCAAACTTCTTTTGTGACACCTAGCGTGCAGCGTTCGCAACAATGAGTGCCATTAAGTTGTTGGTTGATCCACACTTTGATCTAGGTTTGTTTTTTTCTTTTTGTCGGTGTCGGTCCAGTCCTTTAATTGCTGGGAAGCTCTCCGACACTATGAACTTGTAAAGGGTGTTTTTTTAGACGTTTGGTTTTCAAGAAAACATAAAACGCATATAATTTAATGTAATGGCCAAGAATTTAGCTTTATTATAAAGATAAAGGTTTGCCATTATGTTTAAAAAATGATTTCGGGCTAGTGGCCGCCGCGGCTGGCTCGAATAAATTCCTGGGCGATTATGTCAAGCGAATATTGGACGCAGCGCTCGATGCGTGGAGCGAACCGAACCATTATTTTGGTAGTAAATTTGCACGATTTGAAAACGTTGTTCAGGAGTAAGTCTATTCATTGTGGAGTGGCAAACCAAATTGATCATACCTCAAGTGACAGCTGTCAAAAAGACCAACTCCGAAAAAAGTATTGCCAGATTGAAAACCGCACGTTTAAAAAACGTTATCCATGTTAACCAAAAAAATTAAAGATGGAGGAAGGTATCTTTTCCTGTAGTGGTTAGTATGGTGGAGTGACAGTTTATTCAATCATTCATGATTTATTTGCGAAGAAATGCATCTCTGTTAGCCGTTCAGGTTTGGAAATGATTGGAAGGTTATTCGTGTGAACATTCGTGACAGTTTTCCTTAAGGTCAAACCAAATGAGCAATAATTTATTCTAAAATACCAAATTATATGAGTTGCAAAATTATGCAGTAGGAACATTGAGTTTTGTAGACCAGGAAGTCCTACACGTTATGCTTACCTTTCCAAAGATATATCATTCACATATTTTAATAACGTTTAAGGCAGATAAAATGGTACCAAACGGTGTCCGCTTTACGTTTTAATAAACGAATTTATTTTTTCAAAAATCAAAATTAATTCGACCGTTATATTTTTGTGTTATTTTCAGGCCACATCCTCATAATTTAGTCGGTAAGGAAGGCTGTAAGAAAGGAGTATGCACACTGGAAATCAATAGCGAAACTATGCGAGCAGTATTTAGTAATTTAGGTATACAATGTGTAAAGAAAAAGGATATCGAATCAGCTCTGCATGCCCGTGAAGATATTCGAGTCGATCCATTTAAAAGTAAGATTAAACAAAATTACACCTTCAGGACCCCAATAATAAATCTGTTTGATTTTAGCTGGATTCTCGCATAAACATCAGCCATCAAGCATAGATCTTAATTCAGTGCGTTTGTGCTTTCAAGTTTTCCTTGAAAGTGATGTGAAGGGCCGTTTCACTGTACCACTCCCACCTGTTGTTTCCGAACCAATTTTCGACAAGAAGGCAATGTCAGATTTGGTAATTTGCCGTCTATGCAGTTGTTCGAGTACGGTTGAGGGTGGCCGGGAAATAATCCTTCTCTGCGAGAAGGTTGCCAAAGAGGATATTTCGGTGCGTTTTTACGAGGAGCAAAATGGCAATTTGGTGTGGGAAGGTTTTGGCGATTTTAATCATACGGATGTTCATAAGCAAACTGCCATCACGTTTAAGACACCAAGATATAGGACAATGCAGATTAGTGAACCAGCTAAGGTAAGCGCAAGGAATTTCGCCAAATCATTCCTTTCATGTTCTAATAAAATAAATTTTCTTTTTAATTTAAGGTCTTCATACAACTTCGACGACCATCGGACGGTGCTGTTAGTGAACCTCTACCATTTGACTTTCTTCCTTTAGAATCAGGTAGGCGTACTTTCTGGGCGATCCGTAAAAATTTAAAACGGAAGGCCGATATGGGTATATTTCAGCAAATTCTTAATGAGGATAAGGCAGCCACTTTGGCTGCCAAACAAGCCATTCCTTCATACAATGAAGTTGGTTGTCAGAGTGAGGTTATAAATTTAGACACCCCAACGGAGGAGGATCATACAAAATCTTTTGAGACCGATGACGAAGAATCGGCAAAGCGACGCATGGAAAAGGAAGTTGATAGCATAATTGACGAAAAGCTTAAAGAAATGGAACTCGAAGTACAAGAACCAGAACCGGAACCGGAACCTGTACCAGAGCCGCAACCGGAACCGGCAGTAGAACGTTATCAAAGTGTTCAAACTCAGACTACAGATTCAATCGAAGATGTCGAGGACGAATCAATTAAAGAAGACGTTTCAGAACCACATAAATTGTCAGCAAATGACAAAATAACCGATTGGCTCAAGTCTAACGAAGAGTTTGAACCAACTGATGAAAGTAATACTCCACCGGTTAATGGGCATGTTACAGTTTTGACAGCATCCACTGTCGTAACTTCGGAAGAGGATAAGACCTTAAATGATTTACTTGATCATTCGGAAGAATTGGAAGAAATTTATAGTGACAACAAGCTTAGAATCGAAACTTTCAATAACACACTGATCAATGAACTTGCTAGTTCTTCTGTCGATGGAAGTTTGACAAAGGGTTCTCTTTCGAAAATGGAAGTAGAGGAGAGTTTTGATGATGCCGCAACATATACAAGCCTTGAGATGGCATTTAAAAATCCCTTTCCCATGGCTGGTGGTATGTCGGGTCTGATGCATCTACCGCCAGAGCGGGCAGATCACTATGATTCAGTAGAGGTCATTGTTAATCCTCCAACACTACTTCTTAATATGCCTTCACCAATAGCAAATCGATTGAGCTTCGTGGGTGATGAGAATTGTCCACCGCTTCCACCGAAACGTATACGTAAACCAGACATGCCTACCGCTGCTCCTGTTCGTAGTAGTCCAACGTCACCAGCTAAGCCTCCATCGCAGATTATTATCATGAAAACTCCAGATCAATCACCACCAACGAAAAGATTACCTCCAACTCCAAATCACAACAACATGTCCCGACAGAATAAAAAGCCTGGTTTCTTTTCTAAACTTTTTAATAGGCGGAAGAGTAAGTCTGATCTATCTCAGACTTCATCATCTCCAGGCTCAAAAACTGCTAGTCCAATGGGATCCCGTGAACCCAGTGTAGCTCATTTTTCACTTAACGACATCAATCGTTCATCTGTTCGCTCTCTTAAATCAATCCAGCCATCGAGTATATCGGCTTCAAACAGTCCAACTAACGGAGCCAAACCTGGAAGAACAGTTGGAGGTAAACCAGTTGGTAGAAGTGTGAGCAGTGTGTCTGGTAAAAGACCCCACCTCACAGCCGAGGTCATTCACATCCCACTCAAAGGTGACTCATCGAACAGTCTGCCAATGCATGAAGCATACTCTGACGCAAGCACTGTGACGTTAAGTAATATGCTTGACAGAAAAACTGTCAGTGCCATGCAACTGGTTGACATTCCCATCAATGATGGCAATATGGAACTAGTTGCCATTGCCGATCGGCAGAGTTTGAAAAACCTATGCGAAGGTCAGTACGGTGTAGCTTTGCATCCGGATGTTGATTTGACAGAAGCTGAGCATTTCGCTTTATACACCAGTGTGCCACCGAACGCAACAATGAGTGAATTTGACGAAATGTCATGCTACTATGCCCCAGTAGATGCTGGAGAAATTCTCACACCCGAAGAAGTTGCAAAACGACTTTCCCAAGCGAACAAAATTAACTGAGCGAAAATCGAAATTCTAGTACATTTATAAAAAAAAAACAAAATCACAAGGAGGGTGATAATTTCTCCCCACCAGTGTGTTAAGCTTACACTTTATATAAGAGGCTGTCAGTGTGTCAAATGCTAAATTACAGTAGCATCGCTGATTAAAGGCCAATCTTTTTTGATACAGTTTTTTTAAAGGAAAATAGTTTGACACTTTTGCCTAGATCCTTGAACAGGAAATTACCGTAATTTTATAAAAAAAAAAAAATTTTATTTAAGGGATATTGTCAATTGTGTTCGTTGTTTGTATTAACACTCATGAGTTTATCGTATGAGTTTAAAAATTATTTATTTCATTAAAGCAACAAAATCAAGAAAAGGAATAACTTTATCGTTATTTTTGTCCCAAGTAAAATTTTGTTGGTAAACCATTTTGTATTTGAAATTTATATTGTCAATCTAACAAGCAAGCTTGTTAAAAGATATTTTGTATTAACTAAGATTTATAATAATATATTGTACCTTGCAGTCATATCAAGTGAAGTTAAACAGAAAAAAAAGAAAACAAGTATAAATAGAAAATATTTATTTTGTTTAGTATTTAAGAAATCAATTCCCGTTATATATTATATTTTAGCCATGAAAAAAAAAATCAACAACAACAAAAAAAAAAAAGTTCAAAACAATAAAATTGTCTATCGACTTATTTTTATTTTTTGTAGATCCTGCTGAAATAAAACGTAAACGTCAAAAAACGGGGGGAGATCCTTTACAACATATTAAACGTGCTCAAGAGTCACAACAAATACATGCTCAACATCCGATTGAACAACTTGATGGTAGTAAGTTGTTGCATAATTTGTTTACTTACATTTTAGTCGAACTGTCATCATCTGTCAAATCATTTTTGTAGTAGAAGCATTCATATTCATATTGTAGTTTCTGACATTTCGGTGGTGGTTGTTATATCCTATGTGTTATGTGTTGGTGGAGGTTAGGTTCGTACATTGTCTATTGTTTACTGGTGGTAGTGGTTTATTTTATAAATAAATGTTGGTTTCATCGTTTGGAAATAAAGTTTGTCGTACAGGCATTGAGTATGATATTTCTGCATACTTTAGCGGGCTTGAACTTTACTTGATGTGACAGATCATATACTTATGTCATTTTTGTAAGAACATGAATTAAATATGAACATTTTTGACTGATAATATTTATTGTGCTGTCGTATTTGACATCAAATTGTACTAAACTTGGAGAACTTTCGTAGCACCCGTCTTTAACTATAGGTATCCGACAAGCAATCTTGACTCATCAATATTTTTCGATTCCAGAAAGAATAAGAAAACCAAGAACGGATGAAAAAAGATATTTCGGAAAATAACCTTTTTAGCAAATGGCGTCTTCTGTTACCTTGCGTTTTGACATTTATGAAATAAATGACGCCATTTGCAAGTATGTATAAAAGTTTCTTCCAATTGGAAGTTTCTCGTTTGACATACCTTACACTTGCAAGTTTCGTTTTAGCTTTCGCGAAAGCACCTAGTCACTGAAAGCAGCACACAAATCGGCATGCCTTCAAAATGACACAAAAAACAGATCTAGTACAAACAGATCTTTTCCATTTGCGCTTTCCGAAACGCCATCTATGAGTAAATTTCTTCTCCTTTTTGATAAATTAAAATAAAAGAAGCCTTGAAATCTTGTAATTAAATTTATTTTTAAACTAAGTATTGTACATACTTTTTTCAGTTTGGGAAGGATGCCAACTCTATTGAGTTATTTTTTTGTATAAAATTTCTTTTCAGCATCGTATTCATTCATATCATTCTATCAAACGCAATCACAAAATCGAAGAAAAATAGTACGCATACGCCATACATTCTGTAATTCATTTGTTTTATTTACTTTTATTGGTATAAATTGTTTAAGTTATTTTATAATTTTATGTTGGAAACATTTACATTGTTTCTTTTTTATTTGCTCCAATAAATGCTATATTGAAGCATACACAATTTAAGGTTTAAACAAAATGGGGTACTTGTCATTTTAACTAGACTTTTTGGGTACTTTTTCAATTTATAATTTAATTTAATTCAATTCAAAGCAACGTTATGGCAGCTTGTTAAATAAGGAACCAACGTTTTTGGTGCATATAACACTTTTCAAAGCTTCAAAGTTTTAAAAACTTAACCAGCTTATGGACACAGAGGGTAGTTTTTGTCATTTGGTATTTTATTAAAAGGAGTAGATTCGAATGAGAAAATAAATGCTTAACTAGTGAACAAGGCTTCACCTTTGAGAATGCGTTAAGAATCCAAACTAGGACGGTTTACATTTAACTATTGAAAGAACAGACACAAAATTCCATAATTTTTGCTGTTTTGCTATTGTCATTGATGCGTCCCTATTGACTTCGTTTAATCTGCCTTAAACAAAATATATTTCAATGAAAGTTATAGCTTACATTGCCTTTCCAACGACATACCATTTATGTATATTCATTATGTTTAGGGCAGGCAAAATGGTACCGAAAGGTTTTCTACATTTGTTTGTACCAATGGGGTTGCCAGCGCCTCTCATATTTTCTTTCAATTATTTTCAACAAAATATTTGACTTTTATGTTGGAAAAATAATAAAATAAAATTTAAAAAACAAAACAATTTTTAGAAAGAGATTTTCAAACACACAAAAAACAAAAGAAGCGCACTTTGTCCATGTTGATTCTGATTAAAGTTTTTACTATTAAAAATCTCCAATAAATAAAATATTAAATATTTTCAATTTCTCAAAAGCCAATTTATATTTATAACCTTAACCAAATAAATGCCTTAAATTGAAGTTTTGTTATGTATTAACAACAACAAGAAAAAAAGAAAGAAGAAACATAAAAATATTTTGTATCCATTGAATCCAAAGAATTTACTAACCAACCAAAGACTTTTATAAATTATAAAACAAAGATATTTATACACTTTACATACGAACAAAAAATAATATCTTCACTTGAATTTGCGCACGTATTAATTTAATAATACCAAAATACATTTATATATAAAAAAAAAAGTGTTGAAAAATATTTAACCTTTAAATTTAAGTTTCACAAGAAAAAACTATAACTGAAAGTGCAATAATGATCAAACTATACGGAAATTATAAAATTAAGATTAAAATAATTGTTCCTTAAAATGTCCACTGTAATAGACAGAACTTAAAAAAAATATATTTAAATTTAAGAATAGTAAAATAAATTTGTATTGCTCAGTTTATTGATATTAATAAAAAAACAATTGTTTAAAAAAAAAACTGGTTCTTTTCAACAAATCAAACAGAAACAGAAAAAAAAACAGTAAAATAGGTAACGGTAGAATTTTTTATTTAGTGGAATTTTGGATATTGTTAAATTTTGGAATATGTATTTTATTAAAATATAAAAATATTTATAGAAACAAAAACTATTGAAAGCAAATTTAAAATCATAATTATTTGCATTTTTTTTAGTAAAAAAAAAATTATGGTTGTACTAAATTGTTGTTTTAAATTTTGAATTTAAAATAATAATAAGTATATAGAACAAAACAATTACTATTGAAATAAATGGATGATGTAATTAAATTATTTAGAAATGTTGTTTGAATTGGAATTAGATAAAAAAAAAAGTAAAATGTTTTGTCAAAGTTATTTCAGAATATCTAAGAGGGAAACTGTAAGTGTAGACTTTTTTGTATTTAGTGTGGTTTTTTTTTTGTATTTGATGTTTTTTTTTTTAATGTGTTAGATTTTAGTTTAAATTTTATTTATGCTAAAATTTGGTTTTCATTTGTTTTTGTTTTTCATTTTGCATGTTGCTTTCATTTGTTTGCTTTACTTAATATTTGTTTTCCTTTTATTATATTGTTTTGTTTTTTTTTTGCTTAATTTAACTTTGTTTTTCGTTTGTTTTTTTCAAATTCCAGGAGCGCAACAAATGCATTTTCTGAATGTAATGCCAAATCCAGCTATTAAAACTGAGCCAAGAGGTAAGAAACTATAGTTTTGTACAGATAATTAAGCTATAAGGAATTCAATTTAAATAGTTATGAACTATTAAAATCAGTTTAAACAATAAATGAGATGTACCTCAAGGTAGCTATCTAGGGCCACTTCTTTTCATTAAATCAATCAAAGAAGGTTGTTTTGTGTTTTTAGTTTAGTGAGATATTTACCAAATACTTGCAATTAGTGATACTGAATATTAAATCTAGATTAGGTTAGGCTTGGTGGCTTTCAAGAAAACGTCCGTTCTGATATACAACATGAAAATATTTGAGGGAGCACCTTAACTACTTGGAGCTTTAAATATAGCTATAGAGACAGTGAATGTTGAATGTCTGTGCTCATCACATCACTGGGGTCATCGTAAAAGAATTTTTCTAAATAAAGGGTGTTTTTTTAGAGGTATAGAACTTTGAAATGGAATAAAACAAAGATGTTTTTTTTAAATTGGCATGAAATTTACTTTATTCGAAAGGTAATTTTCTGACATTATAATTTAAATATAATTTCTAGCATATGACCGCCACGGTGGGGTGGGATCGGACATAGTCTACAGACAGACATTTTGCATATTAACGTAGCCATTGAACCTAAAATGAGGTTCATTTCTTCTAGAAATTTTATTTCTTGCGTTTCACCAACAGAACCATGTTTTCAAAAATAAATCTGCACAATTTGGAAGCGTTGTTCAGACGTCAGTCTATTCTCTTGGAATGCTAAACCAAACTTGACAGCTGACAAAATGGCCGCCAGTTAAAATGGTGTTGCCATCTTAAAGTTCTATACCTCTAAAAAAAACGTTTATAAGTTGCGTCTTTGAGAAAGAGACTAGAACTTGGACAGAGTAGCTTGATGATTTCTTGTAGACTCTCTCACACACTGCATGTACATTTTCCACTTCTTTTTTTCGAAAGAAACTAAATTATTTCAACAAAAGTAAATCAAAATCAAACAAATAAAGCAAAATGGAAATAAATACACAATCAGCAGCCCTAATGTGATTTTCATTTACCGAAAAACTCATGTTATTTGACAAATCTGGGTCGACCCTGGGTAAAGTTCAAAGGACAAAAGCTTTTAATACAAGTTTGGATGTTTAATCTTCCATTTCACTATTGACATTCCACTATTTAACTATTTAATTCCATAAACGTCAGAAAAAAATTGGCATACTCTAGGTATAACCATCTCTATAAGTCTTTCCCTATAAGGTTTTATCAAAATCAATCAAGTGGTTTTACCAGGAAAACTTAAAACACAAACAAAGCCATTCAATTTGGTAGTGTTTACGAAATCGAACAAAGAAAATTAAAAGTTCTTTTAAATACAAATAAAAAAAAATTCACAGAACAATTAAAATATAAATTTAAATTAAATTCAGCTTCATTTAAACCCATCGAGCAAAAATATTTATAAGCAAACCAATTAAAAAGCAATTTCTTTTTCATTTCATCCACTCTCTCAATAGACACATCACCACTTCCCTACATGTGCAACAATGCATACAGGATGCCTGACCAAACCCCTTCTCCTCAGCCAGTATCTCCACCGAATCCGTACAATCACAATACAAGTGGTACACCATCCCCGTACCATATGGGTGGCGCTGGCAATGGCAACATGATGTCACCCAATCATCCCTATGCAATGGCCACTGCTGGAGTAGCAGGTTCACCAATTGACTACGACCTCTATCATCAACAGCAGCAACAGCAGCAACAACAACAACAACAACAACAGCAGCATCATCCTGGCGGTGCTCTGAACCAATATAACCACATGCATAGTCCATCTTCCCAACCAAATCCTCAGCATTGGCAAGGTGCCCCACTCTTCCGGCAACCCATACCCAATGCGAATAATATCAATAATCTCAGCAATTTCAACGTGAATAACCTGCTAACAAAGACGGCAGTGCCGTCCGCTGCAGCCACATCCGCTCAATCCAACAACAATAACAATGTCCAGCCTTGGAATCTTTTGTCAACACCAATGACTAACAATAACTTCAATATCAATCACATGATGCCTAATACTCAGCACAATCAGCATCAGCATCTCCAACAGCAACAGCAGCCATCACTCCAGAATCACAATGATGGCGGTGGTGCTGGACAAGGAGTATCTACCGCTGCGGTCACAGCTTCATCAGTCTCAACAAATAATGAAGCACCCAGCATCAGTAGCCTACTCCAAATCGATAGTGAACAATTAATGCAATTTAACTCGGCGGAACTTTCGAATCTGTCCCTATCGTAACAATGAACGAACGCGTGTGATTCATCATCAGGAATTTTAATATATTTTTTATTGTTCTTCAAAAGGATATTTATTCTCGCTTAAGGGACACTTTTGGAACTCCAGAGTTCTGTTGAGCTTCTTAGAATAAGAATTAAACGTTCGAGCTTAAAGCAAATTAAAAAAAAATATAACCATACATTTAACAATCTTCAAAGAAGTGCATAAATATTTATAGTCTTAAGATTCAGAAATAATATTGAATATTTGTTTTCTTATTTTGTTTATTTGTGTTTATAAGTTTAAAAATAAATCAATTTAAAAAATTAATTAAAAGAAAAAAATATATTTAATATACATAGAATGCTGACAAAATATTTTTTCTTTTTTTTGTAAATAGAACTTAGATAAAAACAATTTGTTATACGTTCCAAAGTAATAAAATCTTTTTAAAAAAATATTTTCTTCATAAATTGTTTTCATTTTTCAATCATAATGCTATCCGAAAAATCAGCTATTTACAATGCAATTGCAATAAAATATGCAGTTTTGGTTCATTTTCTCGCCACCGGCACCGCAGCGCCACATGCTCGGTGCCTCACCATCTCAAACATTTTCTTCAAAATTGTTTGGTTTACCAGGCGCTCATAAATACAAGGAGGGTATTTTTTTCCATTTATTTGGTAAAATGGGAGGAGCCAAATACTGGAAGTGCTGTATGTGTGTGAGTAGCCTTAACTAATTTCCATTCTTTCTTTCGATATTCATGTCCTACTTTGGCTCCACCCATTTTCATATTATCGGCAAAAAGAAGGCTTCCTGCTTTTTCTGAGCGCCTGGTGATCCAAAAAATTTCCATATGGTTTTTGCTCGCAATTTAAAGTGAGGTTAGGAAGAAGAAAACAACTAAGGTAGTTGTGTTGACATTGTAGACGCATATTTGCCGCCAAAAATTTTATATGTGAAGTGTGATGAGGATGAGGATAACAAAGAGAAACAAAAAGTTACGGTTTCGAAGTATTAATCTGATAAATAGAAGAAAGTAATATTTTTTTTATAGAGACAAATGAAAAGTGCTCGTGCTGTTTTTTTTTTATCGTGATAATTTCTTTTATTTTCCAGATTTTAAGTTCTTAAAAATAATTATTTGTTTAGTTATTTAATTAATTTAATTTAATTATTATTTTATTGGTTTGTTTACTTAATTATTTTTTTGTTATGTGATTTATATAAAAACAAAAACGTTGTGTATTTCAAATTTATGATTTAAATATTTAAACATTTATCTTTTGTCTACAAAAATGTACCTTTAAAATAATAACATTTCAAATAAAAATATTTTGTTGGATGTTTTATTATTTTTTTTGCTTTTATAGCCACTTCAGGAATAATGTTACATCGTTTAATCTTTGGGTCCCATCTGCTACGGCACTAAATTCAGATGTTGGTAGTTGTATATGGTTTGTGCTGTATAACAGGAAACACCTGGAATTAGAAAATTGAAAATTTCAAGACACACTTTACAATTAGAAAATTTCGTAAATGGAATTAGGGAAATGCATATTTATGACACTGATACAATAAATTAAAAAATTGGTACTTTTTTTAGGGTTCCGTACACAAAGGGCGAAAACGGAACCCTATCACTGAGACTTCGCTGTCCGTCTGTCCGTCAACATAAACTAAAAACTAGATAAAAAAAAATTAATGGGGGCTCCCATGCAACAAACGTGAATTTTTGCTCGTTTTTGTTGTTTGTCCGTCCATCAACAGGTTGTCTCTTTTCTTCTTAAGAAATTTTTGGAATTGTGGAATTTATAAATATAACTGTCTCTGTCAGTTCTTCTTTTTGCTGATTTGCTACTTTTCCTTCACTCACACAAACAAGATCATTTTTTGGCGCGATTTTTTTCTTTAACAAACACGCTTACTTCTGCTATTCCTGGTCACCTGTTACAATGATGTTACAATGAGAAATGTCAGTATTTTTTTTTTCAGTGGGGTTTTTATTTTTACTATTTCTTTTATCTTTCTAGAGCGCGATCACTTAAATCAACTCCAATGCCAATAAAAACAATAAAAGAAAGCCATGTTTAGTTGAATTTACGTTTTTTAAGATTTAAGAATTTAACATATTTAACATTTGTTTAACATAATATATTTTTAAAATAATAATAATAATCTGGATTAAGGGTTTTTCAACGTAAGTCAGGCTGTATCTCATGCTTTCTTCTTTATTTTATTGTCATTGGAGGTGATTTGAGTGGTTTCAATGTTTTCAAACTCTTGAAAGAAATAGTAAAAAAAAACACTATGCTCAGAAAAAAAAATTACTGAAATTTCTCAGTGTAATATTTGACCAGGATTAGCAGAAGACATCTTGGTGACAGTTTGTTTAGGAAAGATCGCGCCAAAAATGTTTTTGTTTGTGTGAGTGAGAAACAGCTTTACCTACATGTAAATTCCAGAAATTCTTTTAGAAGAAAAGAGCCAACCTATGTGTATGTACGAATTCGAAATCGAACGGAAAACAAAATAGAAAAAACGAATGTCAAATAGAACAAGTGGGTTTTGTTGGCTCTTTTCTTCTTTAGGGATTTCTGGAATTCTTGAATTTACATGCATAGCTGTCTCTGTTTGTTCTTTTTTTGCTGATTTGCTACATTTTCTTCACTCACACAAACAAGATCATTTTTGGCGCGATCTTTCCTAAACAAACTATCAGTTGGTTGTCTTCTGCTAATCCTGATCGCCTGTTACAATGAGAAATTTCAGCAAGTGTTTTTATTGAATAAAATATATATTGAACGGGGGCTCCCATACAACAAAGTTTTTTTTTTTTTTTTTTTGCTGTCTGTCCATCTGTCAACAGGGTGTATCTAATGATTCGTGATAGTTAGACGTTTGAAATTTTGACAGATGATGTGTTATTGTTGCCGCTATAACAAAAAATACTAAAAACTGAATAAAATAAATATTTAAGGGGGCTCTGTATTATTTTTTAATGCGACGGGGCAATAATTCTAAAACGTCATAATACTACATTTGGTGTGGTGGGGGGAGGAGGGGAATTGTCAAAAGTGGTGGGTGAGTAGCAGGTGGTTGTAGGTCGAGTAGGTGGTTGGATTTTGTGTTAAGGGGGGGGGGGGTCAAAAATAGTGGGTGACTGGTTGGTGGTTGTAGGTCTAGGTGGGAGTGATTGTTTGGTGGGGGGCTAGGAAGGGGATTCACTGTGTTGGGGGGAGGACAAAATTGTAAAAAATGGTGGGCTTTTAGTTAGTCGTTGTAGGTATGTGGGGGTGGGAGGTTGATGTTTGGGGGGAAGGGGTGAGGAAAAAAAATTTAAAAATGGTGGGTGGTTGTAGGTGGGTTGGGTGGTTGGTGGTTGGAGAGATACAACCTTCACATGAAATGTTTTGTGAACTGGTTATCACGTAAAATTATCGTCCGTAAACCGACTTTACAGACAACCAAGGTTTTTTTTACAAAAAGCTAACCCACAAATTGTTTCCTGAATACAAAATATAGGAAAACGCAATTTTCAAACTTATGAATTCGAATAAACTCATCTAGAAATGAAAAAGATCACAGGATTTGTGAGGCACATTCATTTCGCACTGCTTTGTCATAAAATTGTAAAGCTTATGACACTGTATTATCATCATACAAATGTTGCTCTAAAATTTTGAAATTCGAGCGAGCTATCCTAAAAAATTTAAGATATTTCAGCACCGAGGACAAACAAACTAAATAAAATCAAAAAACTGTCCTGCCGTCAGTATTGGCTTGTTTTTACACAAGTTAAATCTTTTTGAAAACACATCCACCGATTTTAACAAAACTTTATGAATGCTTGAGTTCAATTTATCAATTTTTAATCACTGAACGGTGAGTTGTTTGTGGTGTAATTTCAAAGTAAAAAAATTAAGTTTCTTCTTTTTTGATCGCAAGTTTTCGATAAATTAATAAACATTAAATACAGTTAGAGTTTTGGTCTAAAGATAAATTGTATGTAGATAATGTATCATAGATAATTTTTTTTATATTCTTCTGGTTAAATTAATTTAATTGGAATTTGTCTGAAAACGATGATTTTAACAGAACATTTTTATTTCAAACTAGAATTCTTTGTTAATTACACAACCGAATTGTAGATTGCTTAAAAATATCTTGATTCTTGGTTTCAGCACAACGTAATTACGGAATAAAATTAAACAGCCTTGTTAATATGATCAATATCTTGCAAAGAATGAATGCCTCCTGATTTTTTTACTTTTGTACATTAGAATTTTGGAAAGATGAAAAATCCTACAAATATGGACGAAATCTTATTAGGTATTATGTATATTGTTCCGAAAGATAAACGGGTTGAAATACGATTGCTCAAAAATTGAACAAAAAGTGTATTTTAAAGATAATGAATTTATTGACGACATTATGTTGAAAAAATTATATCCTTTCTTAATTGTTAGGTTTGTAGGATTTTTGGTTTGTTGTAGTTATATTTTGATGAGTTGTAGTTATAGCTCTAATCTGTGTGGGCGGTTTGCTACCTGCTGAAATCAACAATGTTTGAGATCAAGGACTCGTTTTACATCTGGCGTCCTCAAAAAATAGAAAGCAATAACTCTTTCACAGCAAATACAAAAACATCAAACGACAAAAGAATGTCTATGCCCCAGAATCGCAAATTTTGTTTGTTCATATTAGTGCAGTCGACAGGTGGAAAAAGTTCAAAAGTTAATGGATAGTAAACAAACATTTTGCTAAGTGCATGACCTCGAGGGGGGGGACTGCAAATTTTTCGACGTGGCTCCGGTTTTCCCTCAATAACTTTTTTTCCTTACGTACTTGGGCAAGATTATAAATTCTAAATTTTAGATCTGACAACGGCAAAAGCCATGCTACAATGATTTTTGTATTAATAACAATTGTATGTTTAAATTAATATTTCAATAAAATCAATTTATCTATCTATTCTAATTTTTTGTAGAACATTACATTTCCTACAATTTTGTTTAGTACAGACATCTTTGTATGTCAATTTGTAACCGAGATTATGGCACTTCAAAAAACAGGACATTTTTCATTTAATGATTATTCGGGTATTTACGAAGAAATATGGTGGAATTCTGCATTTCTTGACATTGCTGTTTTTCGAAGCGCTATTTTTTCGATACGAATTGACATACAAGAATTTTTGAACAATTGAAATTGGAAATTTAACGTTTAACAAAAAACAATACCTTCTTTCCGTAGGTCGTAAGGAAAAAAAGTTATTGAGGGAAAACCGGAGCAAAGTCGAAAAATTTGCAGTCCCCCTTCTCTTTCAGAACAGGGCCCTTGAGGTCAAAAACTTAGCAAAATGATAGTTAACTATCCCTGAACGAAATACCCAAGTTTCACTAACTTTTTACCTTTTTCCACCTAAAACCACTTTTCCGACCTGTCGATGACTAGACTAATAAAGGCTGTAAGTTCTTGAACCGGTAAAATCCGCTCACAAACACGCCCACAATCACCATTTTTGTTCAACATCATCTATTTGCTAAAATTAAAGTATGTTTTTTGTACAGTTACGATAAAAGCATAACGCTAAAATTTTGCACACGTAAGTTTTAGGTAAACCTTCTTCCAATCAAATTAAAATATTTCAGTTTGGGCGTGGCTAACGCCCATTTTTCATACAAAACCATCAGCATTTTTTAAGAAAAAATATTTGTGCAAAAAAGCTTAAATTTTATGAGTATTAGTCGTACGTAAATACCTTAAGTATGAAAACAAAAAAATTGATTTTTGGTTTGGCTGACGCCCACTTTTCATCAGAAACTATATAAAACTTATTTTTGCAAATAAACGGTAGGTACTTATAATAAATTAACCAAATTTGTGCGTCTCTTAGTTGGAAGAAAGAAGCTTGTGTATGGAAAGAAATTTTTGAATTTCGAACGTGGCTTACGCCCACTTTTCACGAAAGAACAAAAAACATATTTTTAAAAATGTAAGGTACCAATATTCAATTATAACCTTTAGTTATATGAAAAATATATCTCTTCATTTTTTTTCCGAACAGTTTTTGAATACACTCACTTTTAAGGGCGTGATTTTTATAAAATACCTTTATTCGGCTAAGATAGTTAAAAAACTACTCGATGCAGTTGTGGTTTTACATAGTAAGCCTAAAATTGACTAACGATCAAAGCTCATCAGTTAGTGTTTTAAATTTTTGTTACAAATTTTTAGGACACACCCACTTTTAAGGGACGTTTCCGTTAAAAGTCTTAATATGCATTATTTTATAATGTTCTTTAACTATCGGTCGGTAGCAGTTTTGAAGTAAGAAGATGAATATTTCGATTTGTATTCCTTGGTTATGTGGCAGGCTGTGATTCAAGAATTGTTTAATACACCCATAATAGCTATTCCTATTCAAAATCTAATTTTTAGAAATTCAAGTTGTCTTGTTTTGTTCAAATCGAGCTTCTTCTTAAAACTGAATGTCACTTACCTCAAAAGAATTGCCTTGGCAATAAAGTCTCAACTTTGGGCGTGGCACAGGCCTTTTTGTATGGCCCTTGCAGTTATTGTACACCGACCACACAAAATTAATGTTACTGAATCTTGTACTGTCTGCTTAAGAAGAATTTTGTTCCTTGAACTAGACAGCAGCGGCAGGGGGGCGAATGCATACAGTAAAAATTAAAAAAAATAATTTGAAAATCGTGCGATTTCTTAAATGTATAGTCTTGTACACACCTACCGGCGATATCACTCCAAACCGTCGAAATGAAAAAATTGGTTGTTGTTCCGTTTACAGCCATTTTTCATTATCAGTTCGATGTTTGTAACTTTGGGGCTTCTTTCCATTTAAAACTGGGGCCACTGTTCATTATGAATTTTCGTTGGCGGCCATTTTTCATTTAGGCCGAATTTCATGTAGACGTCAGCAGGCAGCAATTCGTGGACGGTTCGCAATTCAGGAACATCTTTCACTTAAAAGATGCTTTATTGTTGTCGTCAACGTTTGTAGATTAACTTCGATGTCCTCGATGTTTGACCGCAGCAGCAGCACTTTTTGCAGCATCCTTAATGGACCCAGTCTTTATTTAAAAAGCTGATAAAAGTCCTTTGTTGAGCTCACGACTATGATTCTGGTTGTTCAAAAACACTTGAGAAATACAGAACCGTCTATTATAAGGTTAAAAAAGTAGCAAGCCAGAAACTGAACTTTGTTATAGCAGACATTGACGAAAACGACGACGCAAGGAGAATCAACTTCCAAGCAATTTTCCATTCAGTTTCTAAACAACAAATGAATTAAGGGATTGCATCTGGAGACGAAAAAATGTATTATTTAAAGTAAAACAAACGAGAAGGAAGCATAATCCTATTCAGATACGCACCAACTTTGTTACGATCCTTAAAGTATCCCCTTTCCAACAAAGCCTCGTGAAAATAGGTTCATAAACAAACAACGAACAAAAAAAAGTTTTAACTAAATTACAATAATATTTTATTCCATTAAAATATATACCAAACAAAAGTTCGATACGTTTAAATGTTCCTTGTGGTACCAAAATAGAACAATATTTCAAAAAACCCGTTCCTACTACAAAATCCTTGGTTTTTTGTCGTTTTTCTTTTTGAAAACCCACCTTTTCGTGTAACGATTAAAAATGTGAATCCCTCTCTAGGCTTGCTGATCCTTCCGCATAAAAAATATTAAAATACAAAATTAAAAACACTTAATACTAAATTTTTCAAGGGAAGATAGGAATGAATTTAGTTTAACGCCATCTTCTCTTCCGACAAGATAGCGAGATACAAAACAATATTCCAATTTTTTAACGACAGAAAAACGGTTGTCCTAAATTGGCATTTTTCTCATTCTTCATTTCCTGGAAGAACCTGTTTATGTCGTCTTCAGTGACAACTTTCTTGCTAACAACAAAAGTGTGTAGGAAATCCTTTAGTTTGTCCTTCATCCGGTTGTACTCTGTAATGGCATCAATCTGTTGGGTTCGTCCAATTGTTGAAAGTGCCCGGATTCCTTGTTCGTAGGAAGATTCTTTGGCATTTTTGCGACCACGTTCTTCATAGAAATTAGCCGAGTCCTCGGGATCGAGGAGGAAAGTAATTTTAGCGGCTTCGTAGAGTGGCAGACAGTCCTTGCACTTGCAGAGGGCCGAACGCCAATCTGAGAGCCAAAGGGCAGCCACATCTGAAATGAAAGAAAACAAATTATTAAAGGATTTTTCAGAAGCCAACTAGACAAAAACTTACCTTTATCCCAGTCTGTTTGTATCTTTGGTCGTCTGCAGCCCGATTCAGCAGCGTCGTCAGTCTTCTGCCTCTTCGCAGGTGGTTCATGTCCATTCTCCACCTTGCGTTCAGTGTCGGACTTCTCAGACGTACCAGCCTCGGCTCCCGGACCAGACTCATCATCTCCACTCATATTCATGATCTCTGAAATGCTCTTATCCAGATCAGACTTTAACTTGTCATCAGTTTCCACCGAAACATCCGACCCGTCCAAGTCTTCAAGCCTCTTCAAAGCCAGCCCGGTGTAATCCTGCAAGAATTCGTGCTTCTGCATACACCCAGGACATACCATTTCGTGATAATCGTCACGTAGCTTCTTAACCTTCAATCCCAAATGATGTAAATGGAACCAATCCTCGCAGATGGCACACTGCAACATAACCTCTTCAATAGTACTCTCTGGGTCTGGGTAGGGACGCTTGCAAGTGCAATAGAATCCCTGAAAGTTCTGGTTATAGAGATTCGTTTCGTTATTTGGCATTTTCTTGCCGTCAACCAGAATGTCTGCATTCAATGTACACTTGACACCTGGAAAACGCTCCGTTGGACAATCGCAACGGAAATCACGCTTTGTATACAATTCAACGAGATCATGATTCTCGTGACAGTGCAGGGAACAAGCCAAGCATATGCCCGCGCACTTTTTTAAATCCCTAACAGCCTCAGGACAACAAGTCAAACAGGAATACAAGGCTTGTCGTTTTATGGGTCCCTGTGCACAATAACAGTTATTGAAGCCCATTTTATTTGGAAACAAACAAAAAAACTAAAAACTAAAAAAAAATCTTAACATACCTTCTTGTAGGTACAACTTTTGTCATCGGATGCACCCAAAACTGCTGCGTATTCCTCTTCCAGTTGGTTTTCGTGGGCAAGAATGTCCACCATGGTGACGCTTGGCTCTTCGAGAGCATCAATTGCATCTGCATCGGAATCCACAGGAATATTTGTTGGCTCAGCCATTGTAAAGAATTGTATATACTTTTAAAATTTATAAAACAAAGTTCTGATGGTTTTATTAGTAATTTTTGTTTTATTTTTGTAAAAAAAAAAAATACCCAAGAATTTCGATTTTGCGCGCAACTTTGATGTGAGAAGCCAACAAAAAAATAAACAAGAATCAAGTGACGTTTCAAGATGTAACAAGTCGGTAGGGTAGATCGAACTTCCTTGCGGCTGTTTTTGTCTGTGTCTAAAAGCATCCAATATTGTCGCCAGTTCCACTTAATACTGAAAGTTGCACTTTAGTTTGGTTGACCTGCTTCACGAGATAGGGGAGTTATAAGTGTTTTTCGCAGCAAGTCTCATTGAAGCTTCTTTGGAAGGGAGGTTATGTCTTATTGCCAGGCAGAAATCCTTATCAGCAGTTTTTGAATTCAATTAGACTGGTGAAACTACCGACACTGCTGCGTGGCAAGAAAGACTACCCATGAGAACATATGAAGAGGCATGTTCAGAATGCAGAGATCTCAACGCGATTGGAACCGAAAACTTTCTCAGTTTTTATTATTAAATCTGCCAAAAACTGTAGGTGTTTCTCATCATTTGCAAATATATTTTTGACACTTAACAACTCAAAACATATCTTTTTGTTCAGTTTTCAGGATACACTTTTACAGCTTAGAAATCAGAAAATGCATGTTTTGCATCAGATTTTATTTATTTCACATCATAAACAATAAATCAAAGTTCTTTTTTCCATTTCCAAAATAGGCAAATCCATATTCTTTCGAGTTTAACTTGTGATAAAATGTCATTCCTGGCCAAACACACGATCGAATCAACGCCAATCGTCCATTCCGTTCCATATTCAATTGGAATGCAACGTCTTTTGGAATTTCATCATCAATTGTATCCAAAAAATCCATTGTGTAATTATAATCACTTCGCTTTATTAAATTATGATGAAATTTGTTCTTCGGTACTCTATAAATTTGATAGGAACTCTTTATGTTGGCTTCTAATTCAGTCAATCCGTGAAACATTGGATTGTAAATAACACTTTTGTCTGTCATTTTGTAAAGTGCTCCTCTTGGCACAATAGCACTTTCTTCGGTTATCATTTGAACGACACAAGCTAGTCTATCTTCCTCCTTAAGGCGTTTAACTTCTGGTTCACTTGCTAATATAATTAGGTTCTCATCAATGGTAAAATTGGGATCCTACGACCACGTAAATAATTTTGACATACATAAAGTCCAAGATACATCACATTAAAAATTTACCAGTTCCACGCAAGAAAAATGGCAGGGATCTCCTTGAAACATCGGCCGACACAAAAGCGACGCTGGAAAGAGTTCAGGGTCTGGCAATGGCATCATAAGCCATTGCAAACAGTCCAAACTATAAAAGAACTTTCTCGCACGCAAGCAGTCCTTGGTGTATCCAAATGCAATGAAGTAGTCCTTTTCGATTCCTTGAATTCGTCCCCAGAAAAATATCTCCCGGAATTTGTTATCACTTTGGAGAATAATGAGCGAGTTTTGTATAAGAAGCAGTTCTTCGGGAGTCAAGGTTTGACCAACGTACGTCAGGGAGTTTAAGCCATCTCTCAAAGTTTCTATGTTCATTTTTTATTTGGTTTTAGTTTGTATGTTTCAACTTCAAATTCACAGTGAAACGGAATGATTTTTATTTCTAAAATCAAAAGTGACTTGAAAGATATTTTTACTTGATTTTTAAATATTGGAGTGTTTTCAAGTTAAATTAAAAAGGATTCCTCGATTTTAGTTTGAATTACGTTTTGAATTTAATGTGACAAACATTGTTTCGTCGCTTTGCTAGATCTTAGGAAGCATTATGGCTGCTTACACAGGCTATATATGGAACTTCTTTAAAATATGTGTGTGCCTGAAATAATAGTTGAAAAAGTTCGTTGTCTGGACATCATTAATTTAACTGAATTGGCAAACAATTGAGAAAACCTTCATTCAAAAGGCATCCTCAGAATACAAAAAGCCTCCTTGGCTTCTTCAAGGTTATATCTGTCCATTGTGCAGTTTTGTACAAGCTTACGATGATGATGTTCGTCAATCCAAGAGCCAGGACAGCAAGACTTTTATGTTGTTTTATTCATCTACTGCCGGACACACTCTATAGGCGCCTACCACTTCAATACTATCGAATGAATACCACTGCTTTTGGACATCGTTCTTTCATTGAACGATTATATAGAGTGGCTTACGAGTGGCTTGAAGAGGTTACATGATAGCATAGCGCGTTTGTGTAAACCTTGTGATTTCTCCTACTTCCTATAAATTTTGATTTATGAAGATGTTCTGCATTTTTATCTCCCCTCTTTATCGAACCTTAATTTTTATAATATGTTGTATCCTTTCTTTTCCGCAGGAATCAAGATGCAGAACGATGTAATGATGAAACCACGAGCAATGAAAGCTTATATTACGCAGCTACCGATCGAATGCATAATCAAAAGAGACTATAAATTCAAAAAGGATTCAAACTGAAAAAGCTATAACACGGGTTCAAAGCTTAAATATTCCCCAGTTTTTAATAATTTTTTCTAATAAAAAAGTGAGTTCAATTATGTTTTAAGAGTGTATTGATGATCTGGAACATTGGGAACGCCTTTGATTATTTCTTCCCGATGCTTTTGAAGAGTGGGAATGTCAATAAAGGTGGCTTTACATGGAGCTGCAACAAATTATACTGCAGACGAAAAAGCAACATCAACAATTAAGGTGCCTTTACATGGAGTTGCAAGCCCTGAGTTGCAAAAAAAGAGGATGCAAAATCAATAAATCATACTTGTGTGATAGATTGGGAAGGCAAAAATGCAGACGGTCTTCATGGATTCAGATTATAGGAAAATCATAGATGCAGCTTGAAAATTATAGTGAAGATGAACATGTTCGTTTTCATCGTCTGCACTATGATTGTTGTTGTTGCGTTTTCGTCTGCATTTGCAACTCCATGTAAAGGTGGCTTTACATGGAGTTGCAAATGCAGACGAAAACGCAACAACAACAATCATAGTGCAGACGATGAAAACGAACATGTTCATCTTCACTATAATTTTCAAGCTGCATCTATAATTTTCCTATAATCTGCATCCATGAAGACCGTCTGCATTTTTGCCTTCCCTCTCTATCACACAAGTATGATTTATTGATTTTGCATCCTCTTTTTTTGCAACTCAGGGCTTGCAACTCCATGTAAAGGCACCTTAAATAGCCTCCATGTCATCATACCACAAGAAATCCCTTCAACCTGCATTCACGCCACCTGTCTGTCGCCATCTTCCATTCCTTTTCATATTCATTTTCACAAAATTGCCCTCCTCCTCATCAAAAACTCAGTTCAGTGAGCCCTCATCAAAGAAGTAAAGAGAAAATTCAGAAGAAAGAAAAAATTCAATCGTGTCGGTCGTCAGTTTTGCGGAGCAGTGTTCGTATTTTTTTTTTCCAAGTGAAATAATAAAAAAAAAAAATTCCCCCTTGATTTGTGAAAAAATATCAAACATAAAAAAAGTGAAAAGTTCTCTCAAGTGCAAGTGTGACAATCAATTAACCTAAAAAAATACAAAAAACCCAGGAATAAAATCCTTTAGCGCATCAAAATGAATTTCTATAAATAAGGTAAAAAAAAAAGAATTGAAAAAGAAAATGTCTACACAAATCTGAACCACAAAATTCGAAAGGTTTTTTCTTCGTCTCGGTGTTTCCTTTTTATTGAAACAATTGCGATTTGTTGTTGAACATTAAATTCCCGAAAAAATTTCATCATACATTTAAATCTCGCAGGAAAAATGGGATAAACACGTTTTTAATCTGAAATTTTACAGTTAAAAATATTCATTTTTTTTTTTCGTATTCGTATGTTCCTCTTTTTCGTTTTGCCTTTGCCTGAGATCTGTGAGCCTGCCTTTCGCGTTCGCCTCAGGTTATGAAATCTAGAGATGTGATGTTCTTGCGCTCGGCAAATTGTTCGCGAAAATTCGATTTCGATTCGATTCGATTGGATTGATGACGATGAAAATTCGAATTGGAATTTGGAAATTTATAAAGTTTAATTAAAATTAGTCGCGGGGTATTTTGAACGCTCGAAAATCCAGCAGGGGGGTTGTGAAAAAGTGGTGGCCTAGTTTTTTTTTCTCTTCGTTTTCTTGTGTGCCTCCTTCGTGTTGGTTTTCAACTTTGACGACTGTGTGTAGTTTACCATCTTTGTGTTGTGATTGTGTGTGTGTATGTGCGATGCCCTTTTCCTCGCGGTGCACTTTTGGCCCATGTTTTTTTTCTTTCTTTTATTATTTATTTTGTATGAATGTGTGTGTGTGGTTGTCAGTCAATTCGCTCGAATGTTTTTTTTTGTTTTTAACAGTGAGTCAGTGATTTTTTCTTGTTGGAATTTTTTTTTAATTTTAAAGTTCTTATAAGAATTTTAAAAATTAAGATTTTTTTAATTCGAGTTTAAAAGAAGGTGAACACCTGAAGAGTTTTTCGTTGATCAATTAAATAATCAGCCTTATGTTTTGAGTCCATCGTGGTGTTTTTGAAACAACAACAACACCGGAACAAAATCTGGGGTTTTGAAATTAAAATAAAAAGAAGGGGAGACATAACAGGTATAGAAAACTCTTTTCTAACAAAAATTATGTATTTTTTGAACCTTCAATGTGCTCTAATTTTGTTTGACGACCTTGTCTGGGTAAGGTAAGGTATTTTTGGGTAAAAATATTGTACTTACCTTGGCATGCATGCATGCATACATACTTGCGCGCACATTTTTCTACGTTTTGTCGTCATTCTTCTTCCAACCTTGAAAAGTATTCGTCGTCAATATAATTTAAATTTTTGTTGATAAAAACAAATTAAATTATCGCCAAAGGTGGTGGTCCAAGTTTTTTGGCTGAGAATTGAATTGACTTGTTGTTCCCAAAGTCTAAAATTCGGTTTTATTTACTAAATACTTTAAAGGCAGATGGGCTATACGTACCTTTAGTTCAGGTGCAGGAAGATTTGGGTAACATTTTGATACAGCTGTTCAACCGTCGACACAGGTTTCTGTTTGAATCCTCCAAGGGGGTGGAGAACGCTTGTGTCCCAACTTTGTCTGGAAATACAGAATAGGAACACAAAGATTAGGTATAAAGCACAAAAGTAAAGACTAACAAATTCATGTTACTGCCACAGACATCATCATTTTCTTCTATAGTCAGGCTACGCTGAAATCCCTGGATTCCATCTCCACTAACATTTAAATAATGGGTGATTCGTCGTGAGGTTTGATCTATAATGTAAAACAAAGTACATAAAAGAACAATTCATGGCATTTACTTTAAAAAATGATATCATGTAAATGTTGGCCACGAATACGTCTGAGGTGGTCCATTCGGAAGGTTCATTTTTGGGCGACTCGTTCGAGCATAGCGACTGATAACTCGCCAATAACACGAGTAATATGGGCATCCAAAGCGTCAATCGTAGCTGGCTTATTCGTGAAGACCTGAGACTTTACTTATCCCTAGGAAAAATAGTCCAAAGATGTGATATCGCGCTTTCTAGGCGGGCAATTTACCGTAGCAAAACGTGAAATTAAGTGCTCACACAAAAATGATATCTCAACAAGTCCATTGTTCCACACGCTGTATGGCTCGTAGCGCCGTCTTGTTGAAACCAGAGCTCACCGAGACCAAGGGCTTCAATTTTAGAATGAACATATTCTGTTAACATTCTGATTTGCCTCATTTTTGAAGAAATATGGACCAATGATTCCACCAGCCGATAAACCACACCATACCGTTGATTTTAATGGATCTAATGGTAGTTCTTGGTACTCTTCGGATTGCTCATCAGCCCAAATACGGCAATATTGTTTATTAACGTATCCATTGAGCAAGAAATGGGCTTCATCACTGAATAAAATTTCACGATAAAACACCGGATTTTCATTGACTAAAAATAGAGACGCTGTTGTGGTGTGAGTCTTGCCATGATGACTTGCCAAACTTTATACTGGACACAAATGACAAAGCAGTATGATAGGAGTCACGCGTGATCTGTCTCAAAAATCCAATTGAAAATCGAACCTCATTATGAATCACCTTTTATTTCTGTGTGTTCGTTGATGCTCTGCATAAATTAAAGAGACCTACAATTAACCGATGATTAACTTTTGGAGGACTTGTCACTTCTTCGCCAGAAGGAATGAACTCCGAAAAAAAAATTGAATCAGGGATTTAGGTAACCCAAAACCCTCTTGCTAGAATTTCAAACCTTTTGCTACTTTCTTTCCTGAATGCGACGAAGTGGTTGAAGCAACAACTAAATGTGACTGTCCCTGAGGTTTCTACATGTTGTGTTCAGTAGACAACCGCGATGACTCCATGACGCTCTCTCCACAAGATACCAATACCACAGCCCAGACAAACCGAGTTTCAGGACAATCTCATTGTCGAACCCGCCCTGGCTTCCATATAGCGAATAATCTAGTTGGCCATAACGACTGATGCTATATTTACGCTATCCGCCCTCGATCATTGGATGCAAACATCTGTTGCTAACATCTGTTGCCTCCTGACAGAGTATTTTGGGGCTTCCTCTTCTTTTTTTGATCTCCATTTGGACAGCCTTATGAACGTGCACAAACTAACCTTCCAGAAAAGAGCTATATACCTTCACTACTACTGAGGCAAGATGTGCAATCGTCTTGCTGCGAACATGGGACTGTCCAACTTTCTAAACCAAAAACGTTTTTTAATTGGCTCAAGTAATCAGTTTGGGCCGGGTTCTAACACCCGAAACAAAAACGTTGTTAAAATATTGGACTGCGAAAAACAAAAACAAAAAAAAACCGTTATTTCGACTGGCAAAATGACGAGTGTTTTTTCTGAGATAGTCATGGAGTAATTTTAAGTAGCTAATGGAGGAAAGCAGCCACATTTGCACGAAGAAAATTGATCTGATTAACCAAGGCAGTGCGCTGCCCACACACACCTCAGCGACTGTCATACAAAAAATCCACGAAATAAGGCATGAACTGCTTGTCCACCCAAGGACTTGAATGAAGGCGCATTCGGCTATTGGCTTTTACATTGGCTAGTGGTGCTCATTTGTAAATTACCTTCATATAGTTGCGAAGCTCCACCGGACGATTGTGGTTACCGATTTCGAAAACAAATGGCGTCCAATGATCTTGGATGCAAGAGGTGATAGAAAGGTTGGTGTGGAAATGCCTAAACATGTTCATAGAATTGCGACTGACTTAATACTACCTCAGGGTCATGGTGCAAGCTCAATTTTGACTGTGTTATGAGGGTAGGATCACGGGGGACAAGCCTCTAACTAATTAGCGAGCACCACATATCACAAAACCTCTTAAGCACTTCGCGGCGGCGCTTTGAAATATTGATTCTATTTTTGACTTAAAAAAAATTATACCTATGTTACTAGCACTCGCATTAAACAGAAGCTATTCTTATGGAGAAGTGGCGAATCAATAACGAAAATGATGAAAAGAAGTGGCCCAACGTGACTTCCCTGAGGAACTCTAGATAAAACTTTTCAAGAATGAGATTTGATGAGGAAGTGTGAGATTTAATAAATAAATAAATAATTTTAACTATATATGCCTGTAAGACTCAAGGTCTTTTGAATGCAAACTGCACGGCAATAGTTAGAAGGAATAGAAAGATAGGAAAGATTTTTTGTTGGTACAATGGATTGAGAAATATAGGTGATATTTATCTCATGAAAATCCCACGGGTAGCGTCCAGTTGAAGCTGGGGGAATATTGAAAAGTTGTTGCCCAGGCTAAGGCTCGAACCCACAACTCTTAGGTTAGCAACCAAGCACTTCATCCACTGTACCATTGCCACCCCATTTAAGGCAAGCAAAAGAGAATTATAGGGTTCCCCGCTTCGATTCATTTCGAGTATGGATCTATTGAAGGTGTGTTTCCCTATTTTGAAAACTTGAACCCTGTCAAAATCGGGAAGATTACTAACATCCGTGGTGCATAACTGATAGCATAGCTTTCTGTTTGATAAAAATCCTATGTGAAATGGTCAGCACACTGATTGCTACGTAAGTCTTGAAACCTGGCAGCGACTGTGTGACTTTGAATGCGTCAAATTTGACATTTTGACGGAAGTCATACTAAAAAACGCTGCTATTGTCTTAACACAATGTATGTGCAAATTAGACAGTTGAGTTCCATTAGAAAAATGTTCATGTTTTTTCTGGAAAACAAAAATGGGGAATGGGATTCCCCGGAAATACCCACCTTGCTTTGAAGCCCAAAAAGATAACCACACAAACGATATGGAGTAGAAGCCAAAAAGTAAATATTAAAACGAAAACGATAAGAGCAAAACGAAGCAAAGCGCAACGAACTGGAGTGCTTTATGTTTAAATAATTGCTGTGCCAGGTTGATTACAAAAGTCGGCGATAAGATAAGAGCCGGCATTTTTTTTTTTTTTGCCAAACCATCAAAATAATTACTGCCCAAAAAAATTAGTCCGATATAAGAGCAATGTCAACACAGTAAACAATGTGCTTACAATTTACAACAAGGCTTTCTTTAACTCAAATCCTCCCCCTTTCTTGGGAGTTTTTTTTTTTGTTTGGTTCAAAAACCGTTCACTTAATGGAAAACTAAGTGAGTTGTTGGAGCAAGAAACCACAGGATACTTAGGCAAATGGATTTACATCCGGAAATCAGTTATCGATCCAAGAAAATGGGAGTCCCCATTACTGTGTGTATTTTGGTTAGGGATGGATTGTTCCAAAATTAATTACACAGTTTGTGTTTCATTATTGGCAAATGGCAACTGCCAACTACTAGCAACTGGCAACACTAATATTAATTAGGTACCTAGTTGCGGTTAAAGATTTTCTTCCCCAATCTTTGTTGGCTTCAAATTACCGCTTTGATTACTGGTTGTTTGAGAAGATTGCTATTCCCAATGAGACCTTAAAATATGTACGTGTACGCTCATCGACACTCTCAGGGATTTCTAAAATACTTTTCGTCGATACAAAAAAATATCTTTGGTAATCATAATCAGAAAGATTGAAGGTCTTTTTTTATGGAATTTAAATTCCAAACAAACTGAAATGATGAAATATTACTTGTCTCGTTACACAAGCTTATTTTTAAAGCTCCATTTAAACGTTTGAGCGGATTGTGTAACGACAATTATTGGGCTTGAAAGTGAAGTTTGAAATCACTTGAAGTTATCAACGTGGCGCGCGCGAGATACTTTGCGCTATGATTTTTTTTGTGTGTTCGCTATAATTAACGCACACACCTAGGTTTTTATTAAATCGTTTCCGGGCTGAAACTGAAATGACGATGAAAATGTTTGCCAGATTTTTTTTTTCTAATGAATAAAAATATGTGTGAAATTTATTATGAAGCGTAGATAAGGTTCAACTGAACAAAAAAAAAATTAATGTCGCAGTTTCAAAAACATGGCACATTTAGATTGGCAAAGAATTTTGTGATTAAAAATGTTGGTTCCGTTAAACAACGTTGGACAAAACATTATATTTTTTAAACAATTGAAGTATAAGGGTTTACAGCCAAGGATTGAGTTGAATTTTTCTGATACCTAGACTGGAATTGCTAAATTCCTCAAGGTGTTTGTTAAATACCTGCTTCCAACATAGTTTTGTTTCTTTGCCTCTTCAAAACCAAATAAAAGGGAGAAATCGAGCTGGATTGGCCTTGCACAGAGTAAAGCAGGTGTGAACAGAGCAGGGAGGTGCATCGAATGGATAACTAGCAGGTCTACTTGTATGCCAGAAATTCATTCCTAGCTCAGCTATTGAACTGCCTGCAACCAGAGACTTGCCGTTCTATGCTTCATAAGGAGATCTGGCATTGACGCGAAGAGATTCTCCAGGAACACAAGATCATTTTTAAGTAAAGGATATAACTGAGCGAGGATAGGTTTGTGCTCTTGTTAGGAAAGCCTCTGAAGAGGGCAGTTACTTGAATATGCTGTTGGAAAACCCCCCTTTTCTGGCAGGTAACAATCTTCTGCGGTTCAAACGATTGGTCTACGTACAAAACGTATTGAAGAATTAGGTTGTTTGGAGGAAGAAGAAGTTTTGTATCACCCACTAGCTCAGTTGATTTTGGTATGTTTAGGGAGAGCTTCTGTAAACCCTGCCAAGAATGAATCATATCACATTCCTGGAGTAAATGGGGAAAAGTTAGGAACGGACACCAGCTTTTGTTTGGACTTACCGACATGAACTTAATTGGGAGACTTGTCTACGATTTACGATCCGGTGAGCACCAGAGTATGATGGGTCACAAGTGTAAGATTAGAGTGTTGAGGTCGTAATACTTTCAAAAAAGAAAATGTTTTATTCCAGTGGGGAGGAGACATACGGCGGTCCACGATGTAGGTAAGTGGAGGACCAAAGGGTTAGTAACTACGCTTTCAACCATTTATGCGTGTGCGTTCATAATCTGCCAGGAATGGAAAAGACCTACAATTTACTGACCAATCAGAGTGCCTAACAGAGATCCACTTATCCATGACATCTCTCGCTAGAGGCAGTATCCTGAAAAAATTTAGTGGAATCAGACAGTCTTAATAGTTTCGGAGTTATATTTGCTGTCCTGTCAATGCTCCATAAAGGCAAGTTTGAAATTGTAGACTTGATATATGTACACAATATGAAATAGGTACTTTCTTAGGTTGGGGGTGATTCTCAAGCACGGTTCTGATGGCCATACGTCTGACAAAAGCAGGTGTTTCAATGGTTATTTAGAGGGCGTATTTCTTGTAGCCCTTTTGCTTGGCTTGTCAACAGTTTTTTGAGAAAAAATGCCAGCTATAACCTGAGGGGATGGATCGGGCTGTTAATACAAAAATGAAAAAAACGTCACCATGAACAGATACATCTTTATAGTAGCCAATGACATTTTTTTTTTAATTAAGAATTACTTTTGCCAATCGCTGTTTTAGCAGGTTCTGAAGACATCTTAGTAGTCAAGCCCTTTCTAAGAACTAAGGAGGCGCTATTCTATGTAGCACTTTTTTAAGGTTCTTTTCTAAATCAGAATGTTATACTCAAGCTTTGGACAATTGTATGGTTTGTAAAATGTTTGTTCTGACGACAGAAAATAGCAGTGGGTCTTCGGAGCATTAAATTCCACAATGTTGACAACTTTAAATAGCACAATGCTGTCAAGATCAGAATTTAATTAGCTTGTCAAACGCTCCGCTCGAGTTCCACATCCGAAGAACAGGGTTGTGAATCTGGAACAATATCTTAGGTTACTGTAGTAAGCAAAAAAATTAAGTGGATAAGAAGTCTTGGACAAGAAATATTTGAAAAAGACGAGAAATAGAGTGGGAGACACCACCTTTTATTTTATGAACATCAGACTGGAAACCGTCCAAAATTACTCGAACGGAACGGCCCGAAAGGCAATTTCTAATCCATCGAAGAAAAGGTTATTTGTCGACACGAAATGCACGAATTTCAATTAGAAAGCCTGGTGCCAAACTCCAAATAGTTTTGAAATATCAAGCGCAATAAGCTTACTATGTATCTCCATAAAGATTTGTTCCACTGATGTGATGGTGAGATATACCATCATATCACCAGGTACCTTGACGACCCTTGTATGTGCACTTGGGCAGTAGTTTGAGACCGATGAAATAAATTGGCTCCGAAGACCATTCGCTCTCTCAAGTTTCTACTGGAGAAGCCCAAACACTCCTTGGTATACTCAAACTAGCAGGAAAGTCTGCTGTAAATAGATCGTCTTTTCTTGGAATCACATCTGACAGCAGTAAGAGATCGAAGTTAGTTCTGATTGCTTTGCCCGTATCACCCTTACCATTTCCGCAATTAGTTCCTTTGCCTAATTTAGAGTTATCTTTTTAGAACTGCCAATAGCAACAAGGTAATGTAAGAAGAAAAAAAAACTGTTAAACTTAGTCCAAAGGAGACCATTGTGATTCTGAAAAAGCTGGTGTGTTTCCCCTTAAATTTAGAACTAGTTTGAATTTTTAACCAAGCATAGGAGAGAATTAATTTCTAATTTTTTTTTTTTTTTTTTTTTTTTTTTTTATAATGCACACGCGCTCAAGGGGTTTGTTATAGCCCTTTTAATGATAAGTCACAGCGCGAGCGATAGGAAGTTAGGAAGGGAGGGAAAGGAGGTGTCGATGGACATTGATCTTGAATGTTTGAAGATCAAAATGGCAAGGAAAAATTGTGCCAGGCAATCCATTCCACATTCGTGTTGTACGGCTAAAGAAAGAATCTCTATATTTCACGGTATGTCCGAAATTGGGCTCAAGTGTAAACTGATGAGCGTTCCTAGCAAGACGAGTATTACGGGGGAAATGTTTAAGGGGTGGAACGCAACTGGCTACCTCGAGTGAGCATTTTTTGTAAAAGAATCTGTAAAATAAGGAAAGACATGAGACATTTCGACGATGTTCAAGTGACGGAAATGTTTCCATAATGCTTCTCTCTCCTATCAATTTTAACGCTTTTTTCTGAACTCTGTCGAGCAGGTGAAGAAAAGTTTGAGAAGCACCTGCCCAGAGATGGGAGTTATACTCGAGTTTAGGGCGTATAAACGCTTTGTAAATTGTAGCCAGATCAGAAGGGGTGAAAAACTTCTTGCATCTATTAAGAAAGCCTAAGCATCTTGCAGCATTCTTGGCAATCTCAAGTATATGATCATTCCAACGAAGATTGTCACTGATACACATACGGAGTACTGATAGCTTTTCGGCCTCCTCGATGCAAGTACCATTCATGGATAATGGCATAGGGGGTATGTTTAGCTTCAACGACAAAAGACAGCATTGAGTTTTCGACGCATTAAACTCCACACGATTTCTAGTACCCCAATTCACAATGCTGTTTAAATCGGAGTTTAACGAGCTTATCATACGGTTTCGTTGTAATAACACGTCCGAAGGCGAAGGCCGTGAATTATCAAACGTATATGAAAAGCTGAGGGTTGAGTCGTCAGCAAAACAATTTAATGGATGTCAACCTTTTAAAGGAGATGGGCAATTGTCTCATCTTCTTCGAATCGTTTGCAAGCACGCAGAGTCTCACGGTGTGTGCACCTATGACACCTAGATAAAGTACATATAAGGCAAGTCATGTGCCATCTGCTTAGAGAGATCAAGTCTGAGTGAGTTTTCGATCCGCAGCTTAGGTTAAATCTGCTTAGCCGCTAAGCATATTTGACAACTTGTCCACCTAGCACTTAGCTTTGGCAAAAGCTAAGCGATTATTGAAATGGGTGGCTTCCTGAGTAGCTTGGCAAGTTCTTTGACCATACAGGCCACTGGAATGTCTGTGTCCGACACCAAACGGAGGTGAATGTCGAAAACTAATGGGTGATTCATCCTGAGGTTTGATTTTCAATAGTCTTTTTTGTGACAGATCACGCGTGACTCCTATCAAATTGCTTTGTCATTTTTGTTCAGTATCTTTTGGCAAGTCATCATGGAAAGAATCTCACCACAAAAGCGTCTCCAAATTGTTAGTGAATGGGTTCTGGAGAAGCTCAATGAAAATCCGGTGTTTTATCGTGAAATCTTGTTCAGTGATGAAGCCCATTTCTGACTCAATGGATACGTTAATAAACAGAATTGCAGTATTTGGGCATGATCAACCTGAAGAGTATCAAGAGCTACCATTACATCCATTGGAATCATTGGTCCATATTTCTTTTTCTTCAAAAATGAGTCACATCAGAATGTTAACGGATTATGTAGTTTTTAAGTTCACTTTCAAATTTATATTTTATTTTTTATTATAAATCAAACCTCACGATGAATCACCATTTAGTTGAGAGTATAAGTCACAAGGTCTGGGCTCATCTTGAGATCTCCGATGCCTCGTTTTTTTTTAATTTCTGTTCTTGAATCAGTCTTTGTAGCTTCATAAGAAAACAAAATTGAATGGTTTCTGAATTGAACACTTCAAACTCCCAAATTATTAACATCTGACAAAACTCTCTTGGTTTCCGGAAGTTGCTGTTGGCATTTTCAGCAACACCTGGAAATCAAAAAGGTGTCAACAAAAATCTAGAAACCTTTTTTTAATCGGCAAAAGCAAAACATGCTTAAAGCAAAACTTCGTTAAAGCCTTCTTTAAATATTAATAAAGTGTTGCCAACCCAATTTAATAGACGTACATTTAAGTCCCCAGATAGCTACACACTTGCGATGCGTGCAAACAATTTCAATTTAAATTAATTTTTCTTGGATAACAAAAAAAAACCCTCCTTCAGCCCCCTATGTAAATATGTAAAAAGTACCTAGTACGAGTCGAGTATGTCCTTAGCGCCCTTAACCTTTTCCCCCACTTTCTGTATCTTTTCTTCTCCTTTTTATTGTATCCCAATCCCAATTTTATTGATTTTGCCAAAGTAACTGGTGTGTAACCAAAGTTTATACTTCAAAAAGAGCCTTCGTCCTCGTGCTCGTGGTCGTCTGTCGTCGCTTAACAGAAATGAACTCGACCTTGAAAAGTAAGCACAAAGTACATAATATAAACAAAGTGTTCTACATAAGGATAGGGTGCATGTAGCAGCAGCAGCAGCAATCCACCATCACCTCATGCTATACACTCGACAGAGATACAGTATCTAGTACATAAATATTATAAAAGATACAAACAAAATATAACGGCTAGAAAAAGAACTACATTTTATGTAAAAAAAAAGGGGCTATAGATATTTTTCTTATATATTATTAAAACAAACCCCCTCTAGTCACAGCCAGAGCCATAGGTACGTACCTAACTCCAAGGGAATATTGAATCTAAAAAGACCTTTGCCATTGAAACGAAACGCGCGGCTTAAGTTGAAAACTGTCAATAAAAAAAAAAAGAAGCCATGAGAAAATGGCGAGGCGCGGGAATAAGCAACCAAAAAGGACATATAAACGGGCTCATTCTAAAAAAAAAAATACAAACAAGAAAAAAAAAAGGTATCTTAAGAATTGCTTGTGCTTTGGAATAATAAAACTACAAGAACCCGTTTAACCTGCTTCTCGGTGAGCTGGCTGTGTGCAGTTCAATTCTCGTTTAAGTTGCCCCGAAAATAAACCATAAATTGCCATTGCCTCCGCTTGACACGGCTGTGGCCGCGGCCGCGGCCGACGGGCTGCGATTGTTAGAATCAAATCCACAACAACTACGGCCACGACGATGGCGACGGCGATGGGGTTGGTTGGGTTGGTCATCGGCTTGGCAGTGAAAGTGGCAGTCGAGTGGAAGTGTTGTCCAGGCAAATTGCACATATAAATCGATATTTGCCAGCCCCGTAGCTGGAAGGGCTGGACTTTGACACACGAACTAATACCACGGAATCCCTAGCACCACGACCACGCTAGAAGGTATGTTGCTGCTGCTGTTGAATATCGATTTCACACACAAATCAAGTTGTGGAATAGATTCAAGCTGCGTGTAACTGGATCTTTTGTTTTATTAAAAAAAAAAAGCAAAAAAAAAAACAGTTGAAATAAATAAATCAATTTGTTATGAGCTTCAAATTAAGTATATTTGCATAAATAATTTTATTCGAGTGGTTGTGAGTCAGAGATGGGACAGGCAAGTTGCAAGTTTTCAGAACTACCTACATACTCGGAATTGAAGGGAGTCCAAAGTTTACCCAGCTTTTTAGTTGCATAAGGGAAGGTGGTTCCTTATATACTTATAGATTTAAGTATATAATGCGACTGTTATGTCTTCTTTTGGAAGAGCTTGGAGCTATGGTAATAGCTTTAAATGACCACTTTTTGTAAAATATTTGAAGGGAAGAGAAGGGTTGGATTTAATTTATTTATTTTAATCCTTTTAAGGAAATATCTTTTGAGATCTCTTTGCTTCCAATCTAACTGTAAGTTTGCTTGAGGCAGGTCTATAAGCTCTTAGTGCATGTGAATGGACAGTCTTTTGAATGTGTGTCGCATTTGCATGCAACAATTTTTGAATATTAAGCGAGTAGTAGCAGCTCTGAAGGCTTGTCTTGTGTGTGGTGTTCTTGTTCATCCTTGTCAGTCCTTTTATACGAGTTTGAACAGGAGCGTACGTAACCCTTCGACTTGAATGGTGGTTCTTTTTTTTCCCCTTCATGGATAAAGATGGTTACATTTTGAATTTATCCTAGCTCGAAATATTGTTGTGAGTGAAACTTAGGGGAATTTGGACTTCAGTTTGGAATTTAATTTAATTTTAGTCAATCAAATGGCTACTCGTACTGTGAGAACAAATACACAAAACATCCTAAGATTCTATTTTGTTTTATCTGTCAAAAAACAAATATAATGTAGACCCACTCAGGAGAATTCAGTGCGACCCCAAATCCTAAAAAAAAGAGACTGTTCGTCAGGTGAAACAAATTGGGGCGTTTGTAGTGTCGCTTCAGATTCAACGAACAGAGCTTTCACTTACATATTTTGGAACTTCAAATTTTACAGCTGTCATTTACCTGCCAAAACGAAATTGTCACTTTCTCTTCTTACTTGTTGTGACAGTTTTCCATCTTTTGTGCAGTTTTGATATAGTTGTTTGTCATTCAATGAACAAAGTTAGTACATAATTGGTGCGTTCTTTTTCTAACAATAGTCAACAAACCAAAAAATTACAAATTCTCGATCTGAGCAGCAAGAACGTCTTTATTTTCTTTGAGTGATCAACAACAAAGAATAAAATGGATTTTTTCATTGTATGTATTTGAAATCTATAGCATTCCCAAAAAGCGGAACGTTTTGTGCGCCATATATGGACGACGTTCACAAGCTTTGATTGGAGAGTTATTTTAGTGGTTTTTGTCTAAACTGCTATGGGAAGCAAAAACAACAATATAAGACATTTGATGTAAAGTAAATACGACAACTAGCGCCGCCATTGACGACGTTCAGAACTAAAATAAAATGTTCCATGAAATTACTATAGAAATGTAATGATTTTTCGCCAATTTTGAGCAATGAAGAAGAATAATGAAATTAGTTCCTCAATATACAAAAAAATGTTAAAAGTGGTCGTTTGACAGTTTAACAAATTCTTACAACGTATTGTTCCTAAATGGTTTGTAAAAAAAACCAACCCAACAATTCCTAACAATGACACTTCAACAAATTTTCTTTGACATAACAACAATAATTGTTGACTATGGTTAGAACTATGGTACATAACCGAGCAGTTAGATGAGCAAAAATTCATAGTAGTCCACACGTAACATAACAGCAATAACATGGATGCAAAACTAGACAATCTTCTGGTTGCTATTACTAACATAGGCGAAGATTTAAGAAAAGAAATAAAAGATCAAACCGAAATAATACAACAAAAATTGACTAAAATAATGGAAACAAATACAAAACTTGAAGAAAGGCAAGATTATTTAGAAAATAAAATTAAATACATAGAAAGATCATTAAAAAGGAAAAATCTAGTCATATATAATATAAAAGAAACTGAAAAAGAACAAAAAGACCTACAAGGATTTATTTTATATATATTTAACAATATCTTGCAAATAGAAACAAACATTCTTGAAATTGACTTTGTAAGACGTATCGGAAAGAAAAATGAAAGAACTAGACCAATTCTTGTCGGACTAACAACACAAATAAAAAAGGATATTATAATGAGCAATAAATTTAAATTAAAACAATATAAAGACGAAATAATATACATAAAAGAAGACAGAATGAAAGAAGACCAAAACACGACAGTTCTAGAAAAAACACCCATTATCAACCAAACAGAATCAACTTATATGAAACAAAATAATCAGAAAAGACACAGACAAGGAGAAGAAAACCAGAATGAAGCATCTTGTTCTAATCATACAAAGAAGCCAAAACAATCCGAAAACAGAGGAAATATACCAAAAATACATAAACAAAATATAACAAATTTTTTCAAACCAAATGATAAAATAACACAAAACATAGTACCGATTCAAGATTCAAACTAGCAACGACAGGCGAAACCCCTGACAAAACTAAAAAATGAACCTGCAAACCAAACACATGACACTTCCTCAAGCCGACTTGCCATCGTGAGGAACGAAGGCTATTACCCCTCAAAGCGCTTATCTAGCAAAAAGAAACAGAATGTTCTCAACATATGCACTTTTAATGTAAGGACACTAGCTTCAGAAGCAAAGCAAGAAGAATTAAGATCAGCACTAAAAAATATCAGCTGGGACATAATAGGACTATCAGAAACTAGAATTTTGGGACAAAGTATAACAAGTAATAAAAACGACATATTTTGTTACATAGGTGAAACTAAAGGGCTTTACGGAGTCGGATTCTTAATAAAAACAGAACTAAAGGACAAAATAATTAACATTAAATTTTACAACGAAAGAATATGTAGTATCTGCCTAAAAATTCAAAATACAAAAATGACAATAATACAAGTATACGCCCCAACAGAAAAAGCAAATGACGATGAAATAGTTGCATTCTACAATCTTTTGGAAGATATATATATAAAAAACAAAACTGAAATAATGTATATAATAGGAGATTTCAACGCTAAGTTGGGCAAAAGAATCAACGAGGACGAGCAAGTAATAGGACCTTATGGATATGGTAAACGAAATGAAAGGGGAGGACTGGTTATCAGATGGCTTGAAGAGATGAACCTTACATTTGGAAACTCCTTTTTTCAAAAGAAAGACAAGCGCAAATGGACATGGATATCACCCGACGGAAAAACAAAAAATGAAATTGACCTCATTCTGACCAACAAAATAAAAACCATAACAGATGTCTCAGTTATAAACAGCGTAAAATTCGATAGCGATCACAGACTTGTTCGAGCTAAAATAACTATAAACCATGAAACACTAAAAAGGAATCAACAAGAACTATACATACCAAGGACAATTCCAGCTGGAAAAATTGAAAATTATAATGAGACGTTAAAAAGAAAGATTAACCAGACCATATCAACGAATAATGAGGATCAGTATCTACAAAACATTTATAACCAATTAGAAAGCAACATCAAAACATCAGCTAAGGTTTCAATAATGAATACAAGGACATCAAAAGAAAACAAAATATCGGAAGACACAAGAGCACTTATCTTTAGACGAGAAACCCTTCGAACAAAAACCACTATTACGGGCCAAGAACAAAATGAACTTAAATACCTAAGAAAAACAATAAAACTAGAAACGAAAAAAGATATTCAAAAATATAACGAAGCAATTATAAAAGACACCCTAACGAACACAAAATCTATAAAAAAGACGAAACGTTTTTTAAATAACTCACAAGAATGGATCACATCAATAAAAAGTAACAACAAAGAAATAACAAATAGAATTGATATAAATGAATCTGCGACTATGTTTTTCGAAAAGCTATTTACCTCTACAAATATTGACCTCAGCAGAACACAAAATACAGACCCTACTTTCGAGCATGCTTCAATTTTTACTACACAAGACATCGAACAGTCAATTGACGATCTCAAAAAAGACAAATGCACAGGCAACGATGGAATCTCTGCTGAAATGATTATTTATGGAAAAAAATCACTCGCAGACACATTAACAAAACTATTTAATAAAATTGTAATTACACAGCAGGTTCCGCACCAATGGAAAGAAACAACAATAACACTCATACACAAGAAAGGAAACAAGGACGACATTAATAATTACAGACCAATCAGCAATATATCCACAATTTATAAACTCTTCTCGAAAACATTATATAAGAAAATCAAAAATGTATTAAACAACAAACAGCCGAGAGAACAAGCTGGTTTTAGAGAAGGATTTTCGACAACAGACCACCTACAGACAATGAACCAGATAATAGAAAAATGTAACGAATTCCAAAAACCAGTGTATATGTTATTTATTGACTTCAGCAAAGCATTTGACTGTATTGAACATAACATGATATGGGCATCACTAGCAAACCAAGGCGTTCACAACACAGTAATTGAAACAATAAAAAACATATATGACAATAATACAGCTCGGATAAAAACAGAAAGATTGGGACGACGCTTTAAAATAACAAGAGGAGTTCGACAAGGAGACCCTCTATCACCACCACTGTTTTCTGCTGTGCTCGAGGACATATTTCAAAAGATGAACTGGAGTAACAGATATGGAATCTCTATCAAGGGACAATCCTTAAACAACTTAAGATTTGCGGACGATATAGTTCTTATTTCTACAGAAGCTAAACACATCCAAGAAATGCTTACAGAACTGACAATCGTATGTAAGAACTATGGACTAATAATTAACCAATCCAAAACCAAAGTTATGACAAACCACATAAAAAACGAGATTAAATTTGAAAATACAAAAATTGAATACGTAGAAGATTACATATACCTTGGGCAAATAAAATCTTTTATTGACCAAGAAAAAAAGGAAATAAACAGACGTATCACAAATAGCTGGAAACAGTTCTGGAGTATGAATCAAATATTAAAATCGAACCTTAGCAAAGAGTTGCAAAAATATATTCTTGACTCCACTATTCTTCCAGTATTGACATATGGTCTCCAAACTCTCAGTCTGACTTCTAATGCGCTTGACAAATTGAGAATATGTCAAACGAAGATGGAGAGGAAAATTCTAAAAATAAGGATAAGTCAAAGATTTAGAAACGATGAAATAAGAAGACGAACAGGTATAACAGACGTAGTTGAAAGGACAAGAAAACTAAAATGGAGCTGGGCAGGACACATATCGAGAATACAGGACCAAAGATGGACAAAGATGACAACGAATTGGAAGCCACAAGAAACCAAGAGACGCAAAGGACGACCTAAGAAAAGATGGGCTGACGATCTACGACAAGTGAGTCAAAACTGGTACAGCGACGCGAAGGATAGAGAACTATGGGCAGCTTTGGGGGAGGCTTATGCCAGACTTTGAACTTTTGTCGAATCAAAAATACTAACGTGCACTTAAAAAAATTATAATAGTAAAAAATAATAGAATAATAATGTATCTTGTTTTTTTTTTCCTTTTTATATCGACTATTATGAATCGAATTGTAAAAATGTAGAATTAAGTCTGTAAAATACTATAATGGCAATAAAAGCTTGTAATAATAAAAGCTTGTAATAATAATGGTTAGAAAAAGAACGCACCAAATGTGTTCTGGCTAAGAGTTGACGATTAAAAGACAGCAAAATGACGTTGGAGCCGGTACTTGTTTGAGCAATTCCTATTAATTTTGAAAAAACATACAGTTTTCGATAAAATTTGCTTACGAAAGTAATTTGCGCTCCCGTCCTCTTTTAACGAATAGAAATTTGAGTAATGTCACAAAATAAAAAGATTACGTTTTTGAATGTGTCAATTCTGCATACTGGGGTTTTCCGTACATCACGTATACATGCGAAAAACACATGTTTTGGCAAATGTTTACTTCGTGCAGTTTCGTTCGCTATGGGAAAAGTGTTTATTTGACAGAACGAAGCTATGTTTTTCGTTCGGTTCTGGCTCTTGCTTACGCTTTTTATAGATGGCTTCTAACAAGTACTTGGAAAATATTATATTATGCTTCAAGTAAAAGCCTAATTCACACCAAACTTTAAAACGACGTTTTTGGGTATTCGTGTATGGCGTTCACACCGAACATTGACTCGTTTTTGTTTGACATTAAAATTAATATAAATACATGTTCAAAAACGTAGTCCCCCAAAAACTTCCCTCCGTCATTTTATCGTTTATACAGAAACAAATAGCAACACAATAAACTGTCAAATCCATAACTGAGCAAGCGCATCCACAAAATTAATTTGTAATGTCTTATATTTTTGACAGCAAGTTCTACAATGTCAAAAGCCAATTCGTGTTCAGAGAATAAAATGTCGGTTTTCTGAACACTTCCATTGACAGCCACCCGTCTTTTTTTTTTTATATATCTATTTGCAACATCAAAACGAGTGGTTTAATAAGATATACATTTATGGCAAAACTAAAGGTCAATCCATAATACGCAGGAAAAAGGAAGCAAGTGTCAAAACCGAACGAAAACTTCTTACCGATCTGTTAAATACATCAGTTGGCCGTAATAGCCTTTAGAAAAAAGAAGCATTTATCTCTTTCTTTCTCTTTGAATTTCGTGCAAAATTTACGACTGAAAGCGTACATTACGTACGAAAACAAAAGTGAACGAAACTTGCCGAAATTTATCAAAAAAGTCATTTCGGGTTGGGTATACAAATCACATGTATTAAGGCCCAACCATAATACGCGAAAGAAAAAGTAAGCAAGTGTCAAAACCCAACGAAAAGTTTCCTTCCGATTTGTAAAGTACATCAGTTGCCCATAATAGCCTTTAAAAATAAGAAGAAAGAAAGAAGAAGAAAACCCTTAAGAAAAAAGGAATGTCAGATTTCAAAACAACGATATTTTAGTGCGTGTCCAGAAAATGAATGTCTCTGAGCACACCAATCAATTTCGATTTTTGCATGCCGAAATTTGTTGTAAATTTAGCTGAGAAATCATGTTGCATTTTGATTCTCCATCAAGTAACAGATAGATGATGACATTTCAATATTTGTTTGATAATCTCTGAAAGTTCTCAAACTGTGTTATCGACTCGCCGTCTGGTGGTCAAGTTAGATAAAGCAAATGTATTAAAGATCACGTCTGCGGCTATTATTTTATTGATTATCGGTTCAAAAATTACGGAAGGTCATTGCATATTTAAAAAATAAAAAAAAAGCTCAAGAAATCTTATTTGTGTGGCTTATTGATTTGTCATTTTCAAAACAAACAAGCACGAACGTGCAAGTCGTTCACGTGATACACCTCCACCAAATCCCTCCCGTTTTTATGAACTGGATAAAAAATAATAATAAAAAAAAAACACGTTATCTTATGACTTATGACTATATGAGTAACGAATTTTTTCTTCTTTCTCATTAAAATGTAAATTCCAAAACAACAAATGTATGTGTCATTCTTTAAAGTGACAGGTGTCAATACACGACAAGGTTTCCAACGAAGGTAACTCTCTTAAAAATAAAATAGAAATACAAATATGTTCAAACGAAACATTTTTTTTTTTTTAACTTAGAACAGAATCTCGTTCTGCTCGGAAAACTCTCAGTCGTGCTATGCCCTGTGCGCACGTGGCATGAACAAATTTTCTAAATAAATAAGTGCACTTTTGTCTTCTCCATATATCTAGTTCCCAGAGGCGGAAATAATTTGAACTCCGATCGTTTGCCGCTAGAGTCGCCTTTGTCGTCTACGAGTGACGACTACGACGATAACGACAGCGTCTTCGACGCGTCGTTGTCGTGAACCGATTTATATAGGAAATTCTTTGTGTGATTGGAAAGACGAAGCGTCTGATGCCGTGTGGCGATGGCCAACCCCACCTACATCCTCGTCTAAACTTCTGGTGTTTCATTTGAATGATTTTAGTTTCTCTCGCGGCTTCGTGCCAATAACAATATGCGCTTTTGTTTTTTTCTTATTTTTATTTGTTTCGATGTGTTTTTTAGAGAGATTTCTTAACAACCGACGAGAGTGGTTCTTTGAAAAATAAAAAAAAAAAATCTGAAAAGCCGCGGTAAAGACGAAAAATTGCCCCTGGGCTTGGGCGAGTGATTTAACAAAAGTTCCTTATTATTGTCATTATATATTTTTTTCTTCGATGTAGGCCGACTTCAACGACGACGCCGACATCGACGACAAGATGTCACTTGAACAATGCGAAAGCAGAAAATATAAAAATAAATGCCTTTTGATTTATAAAGAGCTTTTGAATGAATGTCATGGAATATATTGATGCCATTGACTCATTAAATTAACTGTATAATATAATAAGCCGCATAAAAATGTCAAGCTATTAGAAAATAAAAAATTAAAAAAGACGCACATCATATAACAGTTTCGTTGAGCAGCTATTTTTCCTGGTTGCGGTAGGGGTAGGATGCGTAACGAAGAAAGAAATAACTTTTCAAGACATTTTTCAGAGTGTAGACAATGACTTATTGAATATGTCAGAGGTCACACAAAATGTTGATTAATAATACACAGTTTGAAAGAAATGTTTTAGTGTAGGCAGGTTGTTATAAAAAAAAAGGTCAAGGTATTTTGTTGGAATATGACGACTTGGAAAATTCCTCAATGCATTCCATTCCGCTTGTTTTGTCCTGGAGTTTTCTAGATAAAAATATTAATAAATAAAGTATAAGTGACAATTTCAAAGAAAATTTCCGCATCAGTCAAAAAAAAAAAATAGAACTTTGAAACATTAGCCGTTTGTGACGTCGAGCGTTTTCCAAGAAACAGACAGCAGGGACTCCCACCTGTGACAACCCTCTCTGATATATCAGTCTCCTAATTTTTCTAGGTTAACACATTTCAGTCATTCTCCAAGTTGGTGGGTGGTAGAGACGCAAAACTATAATGGGATAGGTAACTATAGGTGAGGGATACAAACATGTGATTCATTATTATGTGCCAACAATAGGGGATCGTTATGTTTCGTCAAGTTTTTGATAAGGTTCGGTTATGGATTTGAAATGGGGTTCTATTTATGTATTGTACAAACGAAAACTTGACAGCTGACTTTACATAATGCCTGCAATAAATGTGTTTTAGTTTTGACAGATACTTCGGTGTAGTTCAGTTGTTCTTTTGACAAACCGAAAAGGAACGTTTCGTTAACTTCTGACAGCAGCTTCCGTTTGTTTTCGCCTGAAATACTAGGCCCTAAAGAATGAATGAATGAATGAATGGTAATTGGTTATGGAAGCCGTAATATTAACACTGGTCGTCACAACTGTCATGAAGCATTTCCTTCCACAATACCTTTTCGTGCACGGAATTAAAAAAAAAAAATTTCGTCCACCTTTTAATACACAAATAGGAATCAAACTAAAAACGACTGTCCACAATGATTCTGCTTCGATGCTATTATAGCGACAGCACTGGTCAGTACTTATTCATTGTTGTGTTCCATTTTTATCAATGGCTTAGTTTCTACTTGTTAAATGTCAAAAAATTACAGCTTCAAAAGTGACAACTACCGAAATAGCGGGCTATTCAAAATAACATACCTCTTATTGGAAAACCCTTTACATCAGTTATTATTTGCTGAAGATGCGATGGAGCCATCATAAGCGAGCATCCTTCGTCCCTCTTACGAACACGTGACATAAGGTGAACGTTTTGGATAGAAAGGACTATGAAGTGGCGGAAAAATTGCTCTTACTTCTGTGACAGAAGAAGAAAACTTATGAGAGTAAATTAACGGGTGCTGATATGAAGATGCTTCGTATGGCAGAAGCAGTAACAAGGCTTGGTCGAATAAAAAGTTTCAAAATCCGAGGAAGCCCTTACGTCAAAAATATCACGTTTAAAACAGAAACCCTGAGAACCCAGTCAAAATGGCAATATCATACAACGTCCCAGTGCAATTGGGAGGGAGGAAGAGGAGAAACATGCCTGATACAAACAAATGCATTTACACCAGTTTTAAGCTTTAGTTTCGTTAAGTTTCAATTTTGTTTTGACAGATTTGTATCTAAGTAGTTTTTGATTGTCACCAGTGTCGACACTATATGAATAAAGCTTAAACTATATTATTTCATTTACTCCAAAAAATTCAGGGAGAGTATACGTTATTGTCTGTTGATGCTGGAACCGTTTTATATACCTATATGAGCATACTTTCAACGTTTGCAAAATTCACCCTATAAGAACAATGACAATCTTAACCACAAACGAAAAGCCATTAAGTAACTTCATTAGACACCTCGCCACCAAAATTGGATTAAAAATTATTTTCTGCAATATCGTGTTTAATTCAAACCGCCCTACATCAACTCACCTAGTTAATAGAGCTGTCTTATCTTTCCAATCACTTAAGAGGCACTTAAAAAAAATAAAAGAGCATATTTAAAACACGTTCTGTAGAGCAACCTAGATCCTGATGGCTGGAACCATACCAAAAGTAATTATTATGAGGTTATGCAAGAGGGAATGTGTATAGGTATCTTGTCTTTGTGTCGGCTAATTTCCTAGAAAATAAAACACTACTATCCTAGAACGTCGTAGTCGAAACAACACCGTGAAACGTGCCAAGCCTTTGAGGGAAAATCAATAACTACACCTAATAATTTGTGTCATTAAAAAAAAAAATACATAAAATGGCCTCACCCTATTAATCGTTGGATGGAAAAATATTTTTTGTTGCAAATTTTAAGGAATAATTTAATCATGCCAATGACTTGATTTTTAGAATGAAGTCCCATTTTCAACCACTAAAAACGAAAAACTTGGGATGTTGAACGTACTAGCTGGAAGAGTAAAAAATAAAATGGCGCCTTGTTGTCAAAAACGTCAAATATGCTTCCTCCATAACTGTTTGACAGCCACTTCAATCAGACGCTTCATATCAATTTTATCACACTGGCATAACAACTGTCGAATTTGCAGACATTTTCAGCAAAGAATGAAGATGCCGGTGAATTATATTTAAATGTCAAATTAAAAAGAGAATTTTGAAAGTTATTTCTTAGAACTTCCCTCTTGACAGCCACCTAACGAGGTTGATAGAAATTTACATAAAGCGATGTTTCCGCGATACGTTATTTTTCCATCTTCAAATTTATCCATTGATTCCGGTGAATCGGAGGAAACAAGGGACTATTTATTTAACGAAATCATCATGGGTTGTAATGTAACGTCGTTAACTTTGTGAAATAATAACATTGTAAAGCTTACGACCCGGAATTCTTGAATTACACTCTGAAATTTTGTCGTATTCCAGCGGTCTTCATTTCCCAATTTCGAGGATAACTAATAAATAAAACAAAACAAATATAAATCACTGTCCTGTCCTCTTGACTGGTGTGTTAAAACCCAAATTAAACGTCACAATAACATTTACCACGTTTGGTATTTCATTTACGACACAAATATTGCTGTGGGGAGGCTTGCAACTACATATTTTCCTAACAAACCTTTGCCAATTTGTTTCGACGAAAGTTAACGAAATGTTCCATTTTGTTCTGTCAAATTAATTCGTAACCCATAATGGACGGAAGTGCACAGAAGCATCTGTCAAAAAAAAGATGTCTTGCGCTTTTTCTGTATCATATACAGAGAAATACAAGGTATGCTGAGTTGATATAAAGGGTGTTTTTTTAGACTGTGGTTTTCAAGAAGATATAAAACGCATATAATTTAATGTTATGGCCGAGAATTTAGTTTTATTGTAGAAATGATTTCGGGCAAGTGGCCGGCGGCTGGCTCGAATAAATTCCTGGGCGATTATGTCGACCGAATATTGGACGCAGTGCTCGATGCGTCGCGCGAACAGAACTATTATTTTGGTAATCAATTTGCACGATTTGCAAACGTTGTTCAGGAGTAAGTCTATTCATTATGAAATGTCAAACCAAACTGAGCACAAATCAAGTGACAGCTGTCAAATAGACCAACTCTGAAAAAAGTATTGCCAGATTGAAAACCACACGTCTAAAAAAACACCCTTTACATCCAAATATCATCTTGGTATTTTATAACGTCAAAATATTTTTATAATTTAGAATTAAGAATTAAAAAAAGCTAACTAAAAAAATAAAAAAAAAAAACATCAAACGAAATCTAAGAATGGTGACGTCACACAGAAGATCAGCATATTTTACATTTACGTGTGTTCACAGTCAGCTGTCAAAAGTTTGTCCGTAAAAACCGAAGGGAGCATAGACAGATAACTATATATCTTGCTTTCACTCAGTTGCTCATTTCAACATACATCAAATAATGGTTTCTTCATAATTTTGAGAGCAACAGAGTCTAACACATGAATAAGTTTATTTGAGCCAGCAATTTGGAAAGCTAAAACTTGGCGCCAGTGGTTTACACATTTCAAATGCCAAGTATAAGTAACAAAATCGTTTAGTCGAGTTTCAAAGTTTGCAGACTTTTTTACCTGCGATTATAGGTACTATAAGGCAAGTTATGCATTCGTATTGTACAGAGGGGAAATTGAATTTTTTTTAGCTCAAAAAATAACGGTGCCTGCCATATAACCATTACGTTAAAGCTTATTTTTCTCAAAAACGGCTCTAAGATTTTGATTTAAAAAAAATCAGTGTTGCTTTTTAGGTACGACCAATCATATGGCTGAAAAAAAGGTTTAAAAATTGCCTAAGAACGGTACTTTCCATAGGACCGTTTTTTTTTTTTTGCTTTCGACTATCTCGAAAACGACTCAACCTATTCTTTCAAAATTTCACACATATATAGCTGTAGGTAGCTCAATTTGTACTGCATACCAATATTTTAAAGAAATATTTTTTTGTATTTTTAAAAGCATTTAAAAAAAAAATTAAAAATTAATATTTTGAAACTGCTTATTAAATTTTTGTCAAAAATTATAAATAAATTATTTGCTATGAACTAGCGTTTTCGAATTTTTTTTTTGAAAAATGTTTTCAAAAACTTTTTCTCAAAACCCGCTCAACAGATTTTTATAAATTTATTCTCATAAATTTAAATTTATCCAAGAAATACAATGGCGACTTTTGTTCAGCTCAAGAAGAATTTTGAAAAATTTATTTTTATCAAAATTTCAAACCCCTAGAACACTGTCACACATTAGAGTAAGTTCGTGCGACCCAGTCGTGCATTTTATTTTTACTTGCATGAATTTCACAAAGTGGCGAGCAAGTGTTAAATGTGCTTAAACATGCAATACAAGTTTTTATTTCACGAAAAAAAGATTCTGGCGCCAGTAGATTCATGTTTGTATGTGTAAGTTCACCATAAATCAGTTAAGACTGTTGTAGTTTGGTTTGGGTTTTTGCTAGACACTCAAAAGTTCGGGGCACAATCTATCGTAGTGCTCACTGCGGTCGAAATATGAAAGTCAGCCGGCTTCGGAGACACGAATTCAGAGTTTGCAAAATTGAAAAATTTCTTATTGTATTTTAAAAATCAGTCAGACGTCGTTTTAATTTCAATTTGCTTGTTTGTTTTTGAAGTCAAAAACGGCAAGTTGTTTAAAATGAAACTGTGGTGGCGCTAACGTCATTCACGCAGCAAGTTCAAAGTGCATTCATTTGTCTCAAGGTTATCCGGGACTTGAACAAATAAATAAGCCGACATTCAAATAAATTCGCAATAAGTTTTCGAACTGTGGATATTTTTTACGTCTTCCCTTAAAACAGTCTCGACTGTCAGTGACTTTGAACTCGAACGAAAACAAATACATATTCATGAATAAATACATCTGAAAGTGATGAAATCTCAATCTGTTTGTCACAAAGTCGCCCGTGTGTATCTTTCCATATCTCTAGTCCCATTATTTACATCTTTCGGAAAATCTAGAATATGTACATGTGTACGAGTACGAGTACGAGTACGAGTACATCGAAAAAAACACTTCAAAACAATGATTGCGCCCTATCTCAAGTTAGTGATGATGATGGTTCATGATGAAATATCTGGCACGGCCGCAGTGGCGGGCCAGGGAATTTGTTTGTTTTTGTTTTGTATAGTTATTGTTGGTTCTTCTCTGAGTAGCTATAGGTATACATGTTCGTTTTTATTAAATTCAAGCTTTCATGATTTTTGCATATTATTAACGTTAATAGATTTCAAGGCAAATTGCTCAGGTCACGCAAATAATAATAAAAAATATATCGAAACGAAAAAAAAAACTTACTTGCACACAATGCCACATCCAAATTATACCTATATTTTTTTTTTAATAATTTTATTTTCTCTTTTTTATCGTTTCAGTAAAATTATAAACATTTTCCCTTCTCATTCGTGAAAAGGTGAAATAAAAAAAAAAACAATATTTTCCCCCCAAAAAGGATATCGGATAAAACAGAAAACCAAAACAAAAACAACAAAATTTGTAATTATTTGTGTCGTCCAATTTAATTACGAACGCGGGAATCCGCTAATAAAATTAAATCCCATTCAAATTCACATCTAAGGTAAGTTTGCTTTGAAATTAAATTTTATTTACTGTGATTTTGGTATCTCCAAAAACTTAGCTGAAGGTCATTTTTGTGTACATAAACAACAACAACAAAAATAACTGATAGTTTTTATCGATTAAATATTGAAGAGCCCGTGGGGATGATAACAATTGGGCCACAAATAATTTGCATTAGATGCTTTGGTTGATATTTATTTTTAGATTTAATCCATAAACACAAGTATACCTACCTTCCTCTCCGACCTTATCCACCAACTATTGTGAACGATTTTAGAGGTCAAACTATTAAATCAATTTTTGTTATTGTTATCTAACCATTGGAGGAGGGTGGTGTGGTGATTAAAGTCAATGTCAACTCGAAAGTGTGGTGAGTTGTTTGACATATCACATATATATGATTCATGGTGGTTTTGTCTGGTGCGTGTGTTTTTGTTTTTTTTTTTTTTTGGTTCTGATACTGATTTATGCTTTCTTACAGACGACACGGGGTGATGATATGGTGGAAGTGTCTATATAATAGAACAATTTTGGGTTGTTTCGATTAGCAAATTAACTGGATCTTATGGTTGAGCGAAACGATACCACACCTCATTTGTGAAAGTGGATAGTTTGCTTATTTTTGCTTTTTTTTTTCGTTTCCTCTTTGCTAATGGACTTGACGAGGCAGTTCTGATTTATTAAATAAGAATTAGAAGAGGTGTTGTTTTATGTTTATTTGATGACTCTTTTATATTAGACTTATGGTGATGGTGGGCTTACACGTGAATGAATTAATTAACCTGTGCGTCCTATAACTGAACTGGCAGTAAAAGTCTTGTGACAGTAAAGTTTGACACCACCAAAATCAATTTCCTTTTCAAACTTGCCACGTGTGAAAGATAACAGTTCAGTGCAGAATCCTTCCAACTTTTGTTACTGGCTTCGCGAAATTAGTCACTTCTTCTTGCTTTCTGGAAGCTAATGTTGGTAGCGACACTTAAACTTCTCCTTGAGTACAGGACGGTAACCAGTCTTTTCCGCCTTTTCTGGGACTCTAGATGCCAAATTCTTGACCACCGTGTTTTCTTTGATCTTTCAAGGCGCCATTTTGCCACGCCGAAGGGTCTGCGTTCGATCCCTGACTCCACCTTAGTTTTTTTCCGGTGTTCTGCCTCTTGCGAGGAAATGACAAATACTCCAAGAGGACATCTTGTCATGGAAAGTGCTTCTCTCTTAGCCGTTCGGATTCAGCTGTAAATTATAGATCCCTTCTATTCCTGCAGAATAACAACGCACACACAGGAATGGTTGGGAGTGTAAGTCACAGGCCCCGGCCCCGCTTGGAGCTGTTGTCCCAAATATTTATTTGTTTTTTAAGACGCCATTCACCTTGTGGATTCCATTCAAAACACTGCTTTACTGTGTTATCGACTCCACTTTCTTTCCTTGATGTCAGCACCTAGTTTGGTTTGTCCAATCCTAATCCACAGTTCAACTAAAGAGTGCCAGGCGCCGATTAATGCATGCTGTGCAAAACGAAACCCTTCTCTGTGACAGACCTGCTGTGGATATTTTTGAATTCCAGAGAGCTTAAGGTGAATTAGTAGAAGGAACCCATTTTTTCAAACCATAGTTAAGGCAGAGGGCTCCACTAAATACCATCTCTACTTTTTGTCGATTAGTAGCAGTCGTTTTATGGAAGCAGATTATTGTCCACAGCAGATCTTTCGTACGCATGGAACTACGCTGCTTCTTGAGTGTCCAACCGATTCTGTCTTTTGACATGCTGAAAAATGACAACTGTCATTGGTCAGTCATCATAACCCACCAGTCATTGCAGCTCCAATTAAATATGAATACGTTCCACAACGTCTTCAAAGCCCAGTTTTTTTGATTTCGTAGTACAGCCTTGTTTTTACCACAACGAGTTGACATTAATACGTTCCACATTAATCTGTCAAAAACTTTGTTGTCAAAATTACAAGTTGTTAAAGCAAAGTTTTATTTCCATTCAAACTGTGTACTAGGTTATGAGACCACAATTGCAAAATCTTAAGTTGCGTGAAAAGTTTGACATTTATGCAACAAATTACAAACTGTGGAATGTAAATAAATTGGTGAATTTCAGACACTAGATTTAAAGTTATTTGCACTTGTTGGCCTTAAATTGCTCATCTGACTTGAAATTATATTTCAAAACCATTTAAATGCCCACTCACACTTGATTTGGATTTACTCAGGTGATTAATAATTCTTCTTGGAATTTTTCGTTGTTGTTAAAGTTAAGTAGAAATGCAAAACAAGTTGTTATGTTTGCACACATCAGCTCAGCAGAAGCAGAAAAAAAAACTTTCTTTACTTAACTTAAAATGAGTCTTTGTATAACAATAATAATTATTGTTAACAATGCTTCACTCCGCCAGTCTTTGCTCAAAGTGCGATGACTAAATAAAAACCCACCTCATCACCTCACTTCACCACAGCAAGGTAATGTGCGTTGTGCTTTTTACTGTGAATTGACTTAAGTGTGAGATTAAACGACTCACAGACCGGCGCGGCGTGGCAGCGGGCGGTCAATTCTATGTGTAAACATTTTTATTTCTATTTTCCAGTTTAAACAAAAACAAAATTTCCATAGTTGCATCGATTTTTACAATAATCATCAATAACAGGCAAAAACGCATACCCTGTGCTGATTAATCTGTGTTTGATTTGATTGCAGCATACCTATAGACGCTGTGGTCGTCAGCCTTATTTCTCGTTCAATTGTTGATACAATAATTTAGCATAAAAAGGCAATGGTGATAATTTTAATTTCATCATTGATCGTGTCATTAACATGATCAATTATTATTATACCACCTTCCACATTTGTAATCGACTCAACTTGATTGTGTTTGTTTGCTGTAAAGACGTGCTGGGAATTTGCAAGTATTTTCTAGTTATGCCGATTGACTGGTTTTATGAGTGAATTCATTAGACTTTTACACCTTGCATTATAAAATTATTATACTTCTTTACTTGCGTAAGTACGTTTGTACAAGATGGCGCAGAAGTTGTCACTCTATCGGAATATGCTATAATTTTTACAAATGGCAGCAAATGTCAAATAGAAACAATAATTTCAAGTTATTTAGAAGTTTACTGATGCATGCCTTGTTGACGTGTATTTTGACAATGTTAACGTCACAAATGTCAAAACAGAATTGACATTTTTTGCCGCCATTTGCGAAAACTCCTACAGGGTAATGGCTGACACCACCTTGTATAACAGTTTACTGTCATTTCAATAAGACAGACGACATACGTTCTGTTTGATTTGAGATTCACGATCGCATGGTTGTTATAAGCTATGTTCACACCAGAACCATTGTCAAAGAAGTAGAACTGCGTGTTCATTAGTCGACTCTCTTCAGTCACTTTTTCTATTATTTTCTTAAATACAGTGCTCACTTTAAAAAAATATCCATTGTATTTTTTTTTTAATTCATCCACTGCCTACTTGGCACCTTTATGCCGCCTCACAAAATCTTACGTTCTCTTCTTGAATAATTGTTAGACAAAGTAAAAGACTTTCTGTCTCAAAGAGGAGCGACAACGAAGACGACGCATTCTCATGCCAAATTATTATGTAGGCCAAAAACCAAGCCACCTTCGTTACCCTATTCTCATTAAAAAAAAAAAAGAAAAAAACTCATCAAACAACACTGACTTCGAATGAAATTTAATTGTTTTGTAGCCACAACAATTGAAAATAAAAAAAAAAATTAAAATAAAAAATCATAAAGAGACACACATGAACGCAACTCAGAAGATTGTTAGCAGTCTTTGACCCAGCTTTAAAAAAGTTCCCCAACCATAAAAAAAAGTTCGTATACGCCATAGTGTGCGGTACGCGTATTGTGTAAATTATATTGAAAGTGTTCATTTTTTTTTTTTTTTCTTAAGTTTCAAAAACACAATGCTTTGACACTTTAAAACTAAACCTGTAAAGTTATTGATTTTAAACTTTAAAAAAATTCGAGAATATACGAACTTTGGATGGCTTGAAATTTGAAGAAAAACAAAACCCTACCTCACCCTTTTTTCTCGAAGCGTTTAATAATTATTTTGCCACTTGTGCCCTTCCATTCTTTAGTTTTGTATTTTTTTTTTCTTGTTCAACTTCTCTTCGCATTCACACATGCTCAAGGCAAGCCTTGAAGTGTAGTATGTGTCTTCTTAACTTAAGTTTTTGACATAAAAAAAAAATGAAAAATGTACTTCGACAAGAAGAAAGGAAAGACAATGAATACGAACACTTTGAGTAGCAGGCAGCAGGACTTTACTTTTATAAATGGATGGCGTCTATACTTGGAACAAATATAGTCACTGTACTCGTATGTGTGTGGTGCTTACAGTTTTAAGGTTATTACACCAACTTCTAAAGTCAGTGATATAGTTGACTTGGAGGATTATGGAACTACGTGATAAGAAAAAGGATAAGGACATAAGTCCAGAACCTAATAGTGGTTTGGATAAACGTTCTTGGAGTAATGTTTTTAAAAAAGTATTTTAAGAGTATGTAACATTATCTTGTTACGGAAGTTATTTGGGACGAAAAAAAAAAACAAGACAGCATGATGTTAGGCTCGCTTCAGGTAATGGCGGATAAACATGTTACTTTATTTCGATCTCTGATAGAATACACTTTTATTAAATAGGGAAAAGAAAGTTCAAAAGCTGAACGTGAACATGTTGATAAGGCAATGAATATCGTGGATCAAGATTAGGGTGACGACGAACATGTTCTCCTTCAATAAAACGGGGTGATTACATTATAATCAATCCGTCGCTAGAAATAGCGTGATTTCGGCCCATAGCACTCCGTATTTCAATGTTTTTAGTAGAAATATCAGTTGACTTGTTTGCTTTTTTCATTGGTCGCCTTTCAGGAACCCTGACCAGATTTTCCTTCAGGCTTCTTACTGGGGCAGGGCGGGGCACTTAGGTTAGCTCCGACTGATCATTCTGCTGCGACTAGGAGATACCGCTGAATATCTTAATGAGAGGGAAATAAGAGCTTTGCCAAACATTCCACATTCGTGTTGTGCGGTTGAAAAAATAAGTTTACAACGATGCGTTTTCAGGCCATTGTGGACCACGGCCTTAATCAACATACTCTGCCAGCTTGTACGGTATCCAGCCAGTTGCATACAACTATACCTACCTATACCCCACTTTCATTTAAAAGTGCCACCTTTCATAAGCTGGGATTACACATGAAAGTTTTACTTACGTTAGTTACTCACGTAAGCAACTCCCTAAAATGTTACAAACGGTTTTGTAAGTGGCTCTCAGTATATTTTATAAACTTAATTACGTAAGCTTTAAGTTGAAAGAAAAACTTACAAGTGTAAACAGGTTTTTTTCTCACTTATCGGAAATTGTAAAGGGTATTTTTTAAGACGTGTGGTTTTCAATCTGGCAATACTTTTTTCGGAGTAAGTCTTTTTGACAGCTGTCACTTGATTTATGCTCAGTTTTGTTCAGAGTATATCTTCTAATGAGTAGGGACACTCTCCACGTGTTTATTATTTGTTTACAATTTATATTAAGAAATAGACGACAATAAGAAGTGTAATAGTGAAAGAGGGATAGATTCAACATAGGCACGCCTTTAAAAACACGTAAACAAAAAATGTATACACAAAATCGTCGCCTTAGCTACTTTTCACTAGTGTGACCAGCTTCTAGAAAATTTAACACAAAAATTGGTGCAAATAGAACTATTTTTATATAAAAGCAAAACCTGGCCACACTAATCAATATTGTTGCTAAGAGAAATACTACTACACTTAAAATAACGTAGGCCCGCTTTAAGAAAACCTTATTATTGGTAAATCACATTTATGTGTTATACAAGATAAGTGTGTGTGGGTGTACCTACAAAACGTGGTGTGTACTCTTTTTTTCATCAGCTATTTTACGAAAGGCTAGGAATCAATACTTCTTGTCTGTTTTCACTTATAAAAGTTTTTTTATAGGGTTTTCTTGTATTGGTTGAAGTTCTAAGTGTCAGAAGAGTGTCCCTACTCATTAGTAGATATACTCTGGTTTTGTTTGCTATTTCATAATGAATAGACTTACTCCTGAACAACGTTTGCAAATCGTCCAAATTTATTACCAAAATAATGGTTCGGTCCGCGCGACACATCGCGCACTGCATCCAATATTCGTTCGACATAATCGCCCAGGAATTTATTCGAGCCAGCCGCGGCGACCACTTGCCCGAAATCATTTTTAAAACATAATGGCAAACCCTTATCTTTATAATAAAGCTAAATTCTTGGCCGTAACAATAAATTATATGCATTTTATTTCTTCTTGAAAACCACACGTTTAAAAAAACACCCTTTACATGTCTTTGCCTTTAGATGGGGTTTTGCACTGCTGCATTGTCCCTCCATTCCAACCCTTAGAGACAACACAGCAGTAGGAGATTGTTTTATAAACCCAATTTTTAAAAATTCGGAATTCTTAAACATTGTTTACTTAAGAAATAAAATATATTGTGACGTCACAAAACAGGAAAACTAGTGATTTGAAATTATGAACTCAGTATCCCCCGTATTTCTGTGTGCTTTGTCATGACTGAAAATGTCAAAAATGCATGCTTTCTTTTGACAGATACTTCCGTCAGCTATGGGTAATGTTTTCATTTGACAGAACGGAAAGAAACGTTTCGTTTAATTCTGACACTAGCACTAGTCAGACTTTAACCCTAAATTCATCCGAAAATAAATGACAGCTACTTTGCATTTTGACCGAAAGGAAATGACACGGGAATTAAAGCTAAAGAAAATTTGGTTGTTAGCTTGATATCGCAATCGGTGTTATGATATGTTTCGCTGCCACTGGGAAGCATCATGAAAAACATGATTCGTTAATTAATTTATAATGTATTGAACAAAAAATTTAGGAAAACGAATGGTCCGTCATAAAAAAATAAAATGTCTTCGATTCGCAGCCATATTCTTGTTACTTGTAATCGCAACATTCTCATGTATTCATTGGAAGTGACCAAATGATTGCAGCCTAACGATTATCAAGTTCGTAGTTTGCAAAGTTTCGTTAAGTTACTTAAATTTTGCCCCATACATTTCGTTAAGAAGTAAAAATCTTCCGAGTATAAGAATACGAAAAAAATAAGAACTGACATGAATACTCACTAGACGACAGGTAAAATCTACAAAATTATGTGCCTCTGAAGTCATTCTTACATTAGGCAGCTGTTTTTTTGAGATGAAATCAGCCGCGTGACGTCAAAATGACGTTTAAAATATGCCTTTGATATTTGTTCATAGTCAACTAACGAATCTACGAACATTCTACGAAATATCATACGGAAATCTCTAAAAACTCATTAAGTTTCCCGCAATTAAAATATAAAAAAAACTTACAGGCCACGAGCTAAATTAAATCTTGAGCTAAAAAAACATGAGAATTGAAAAATACATCAATGAAACTAACAAATGGTTAAACTAAAGGAATCCCAAATGTAGCATCATCCATGTCCTCTTTTCGTCAGTAAAATGGGAAGAAAAAATAGATTTAAATTAGTTTTCTTTTTCTTTTAACTTTTGTTATCAACACTTGAACACCTTTCCATGTTGTTTCAACAATTTCTCTGTCCACTAGGTAGTCTAAACCTATTTTGTGCAAACTTAAACTATTAAAAAGTATGACAAGGGGAATTTGTGCTTACAATTTGATGCTCAAAAAATTCAAATTCTCGTACCCGTACTCAACGTCGTCATGCCGTACGTATTTTTACTTAAAAAACTTATAAAATTAAAGAATCTGCCAACATATTTTCATCTTGAAACAAAGAAGTCCCAAATAACTGAACAGCTTTAAAACTTTCCACCATAACAAAAAAAAAAAAAAAAAAAAAAACTGAACACCATTTCCACAGTAAGGCAGGGAACTAATATAAGAAAGAAAGAAAATAATGCGCATAGCAGTGGCAGTGGGAGTGTTGGTGTAAAAACAAACAATCAAAAGTAAAACAAGCTTTTACAAAAAAAAAAAAATAGAAAAAATAGTAAACTAGAAAAAGCAATATAAATATACATATACATAAATGTATCTAGATACTCTTTGTACCTAACATTACATTTTATATAAATTATTTATGTATGTAAGTTGCTTCGCAGTACACAATACAAAACAATGACTATCTGTTTTGTGTGCGGGCTTCCACCATACCTAGCATATTGCTGTTCTCTAGGGTTGCCATGGTTTAATTTATAGTTGTATAATAGACAATAATTTAAATATTAGGGTCTGACATTTACGTGCGGTGTTTTTTTTTTTTATTGTTAGATTTGAATAAGTTAAAATACAAATTTTCTTAGTTTTTGTGTTTGCATTCCACATGAGCAAGGAAAATGTTTCCGATCACACGGATTGAGCGATCCAATATTTTAATGACACACTACTGTTGTCAAATGTAATTCCCATGAATATTGAGAGGTGGAAATTGATCTGGTTCGAGCACTCTGCATTCGTGTTGTGCGACTAAAGAACGAATCTCTAACAGCAATCCCGAAGTTTGAATCAAAGGGAAACTTATGTTATGACTTATGAGCATTGCCAGAAGCGGTTGAAATGTTGAGTTTAAGAAAGCAATTGGATTTTTCTATAAAAGTAACGATAAAATAATAATAATAGTCTCGACGAGGCCTGATTGGATCGGATTAGTTCGTGCAGAATAAACCCTTTTGCCAATTATATCTTTTATTTTATTTTTCAAGTTAAACTTCTTTATCGACGTAGTGGAGTCGTTTAAACCCGTTTGAAAAATGTCACATTTTTCTGTAACGTTTAACCGTCACGGCTGCATGAGCATAGAAGTATATCGTAAAGTAGTCCCTTTGACACGTGTTTACACACACTATTTTGTTATGGGTTTTTACACTTGGTTTTTTCTGCTACATCTTCTTTATGTCAAACTTGCATTTTCTACTTTGGTTTGTGGCAAAAAATATATTTTTAATAAGTCTCAAAGCACCGTTAGCTAATCGTAAAAAACTAGATACATCGACGTAAGCGCCACCACATTCTGATTTGACAACTTTTTCGTCGATGACAGTAAATGTTTTTTTTAATTTGTTAAGTGTATATTCAAACCCGCCAAATGTACATATTTCGCCCACATGGAGTGCTCCAATCGATTGTGTCTCAAATAATTAAATTTCAAATGTATGCACAACAAAAAACAATTACAACCATAATTTCGTTGAATGGCAACCCTGTCTATTCGCGGTGCTCCCTCGGTGGTATTGCTCTGCCAAGTTAGCCCAACTACATGAGCTGTCAGTTTGTTTTTGCATCGCGTTTTGGTATAGTCTCGTGTAAAATGTTGGTCTCGTGCATCAGCAAACTCAACGGATAGAAGTTCCCTGCTCTCGATAGTATCCGCTGACCGCGCGCTGCGCCGTGTATAATAGATACCAAGCCTGTTTTTTTTTTATTATTCAATCGGTTGCCATAGTATGTGGCAAGGTGTATCTGAGCTCTGGTCAGCTGTGCGAATAAATATAATTTTCCTTTGTTCCAAGCCTCCATCATAGTGTGTGGAAATGGAAAACTCCTTAACAACAACAACGACTACAACAACAAATTAAAAGAGAGATTGAGTTCCAAATTGAGTGAAATCGACAAGAGTTTCGTGTTCTTTTCAAAATGCGATTCGCTTTAAATTAAAATCAAATCCCTATCGCCTGCCGCCCATCATTAGCATTACCAACACAGCCGCCGTCTCCCGTGTCGCCAATATCGTTTTCGTTAATAACGGCTGGCAGCACCGCGCATATCAATCCAAAAAGTAAATTGTCTGTCTGTCTGTCTTTCTGGTGTGTGCTATATAAAAGTAATTAGATTGTAAAAAATGTGCGCGCACATCCAAGTGGAAACATCATACACAATAATTGTTGTTGAAGGAAGGTTTACCCAGAGCTGCTCTGTACCTTCATCTTTCTAGGGCATTAGCCTGCTGATAAAAAAAATTATTCAAGAAAAAAAAATAAAAAAAAAACCCATAGCAATGTGGTGATGTTCCATATCGTATATCAATTAAGAAAAAAATATTGAAGTGTACCTACAATAAGGAGTTCAGTGGCTTTTCTCAAATCATATACCTACGAGGAGGAGATACAAAGATACTGTGCGCGCGTTGTCTCTGTTGTCTGGCATAGTGAACATGTAATAAATATTCTTCCTAACCTCACTTAGATAAGCGCATATTGGCAACTTTAAGTGACTCCTTAATTATAATAAAATTCATCCGGAATGTGCGTATGATCAGATCATTAAGGAATATATAAAAAAAATTGGTTTTTAATTAAGAAACCATCGCATATCGAAGCGCATTAAAAGTGGATTATTATTTATTGCTGCTGCACTAGGCGGCAGCAGGCCGTAGGCACTTGTAGTTGGTCACTCACTCGACCTAAATAACTATGGATGAGGTGAGTGGAAAATTTCATTGCATAAATAGATTAGTTAAGTATACTACTTGTGCATTTACTCACACTCACACACACAGGGATAATAATTTATCAGCTGTTTTTTATTAGCACTTTGAATGCAAAGGGTGAAACTCGAAGTGTCAGATGCAGTAATGACATGCTTCTTAATTTTATTGTCTGTGGTTATAAAAAACGAACAGTATTTGTATTTGGTTGCTAGAAGTTTCAGTAAATGTCTAAATTAGCTGTCATCAAACAAACTAATTGCCTGAAAAGTTTATTCAAACTTGAAGGTGAAAGAATGCCAAGTCACTTTAGAATTTTACAAAAAAGTTAATCGAATTGGTTTTCATTCATGGAATGGGTGACCAGATAGCCGTATTAATTTATCCAATCGTTATGTTTCAGCAGCTATCAAAGTAGCCTATGACATCCAGCTGTCAAAATTATGTGGAATTTATTAAAAATCAAGTGCACGACTGGGTCGGACGTACTTGCTCTAATGTGTGACAGTGGTCTTATGGTTTGAGATTTTGGAAAAAAAAGCAGGGACAAAATGATATAAATTCTATTGATAACCTGAAAATCACTACTTAAAACGTTTTTTTTTTTTGGAAAAATAAAGTAAGCCATCTAATTTCGTTTACTGTTTAGAATTTTCGGAAATTTTTTTTATTCAGAAAGTTTTATAAAAATTGTCTGAGCCGTTTTTGAGAAAAATTAATTTTTCATACAAAATTATATGGCAGGTACCGTTACTTTTGGAGCTAGAATGCTAATTCCAAAAATCCTACTGTAGGACATCATAATAATACTATGTACCAAGTTTGAAGCAAATCGGTCCAGCCGTTAAGGCTGTAGGTGCCGATACAGACAGACGGACAGACAGACAGAATTGTCGGACCCACTTTTTTCGACTTCTCTATCATCGTATTGTCATGTCTGATTGTTAGATTTTTTTTTACGAATGCATAGCTTGCCTTATAGTACCTATAATCTCAAGTAAAAAGTATCGAAACTACGGCTCAGTTGTAAATACGCCACGTATTTTTTTTTTATCGTTAGGTCGGTCGTCGTCATCATAGGTTCAGGACGCAGGCAATTTTTTGAACCGTGAAAGAGTTTGAGCGTTAGCACATTCTTTTCCACCTTAAGAAACCAACCGAACGAAATAAGTGTCGAAGAAAAAACAGAAATGTCGATTCGGAGTCGATGCTGAGTTTACCCAGTTTACTGTATTTCGATTTTGGCTTAAGTTTGCGTTGACGCAAGAATTGAAGAAGTAAGTTCTCTAATTGGGGGCTCAAAATGTTGGCCATAAATTCAGATTTTAGCCACTTTTAGCCTGGCGGCTTTGGCATCGCCAACATGCTCCCTTCATCCCTTCTTGACAGATGTGAAAACGCGTTCTTGTTTTTTGAATTTGATTTTGTTTGTAAAATCAAATGTCTGATTTGAGTGAGCTTCATTTTCTGCGAAATCCAAACGATGAGCCAGGAACTCATAAAATACCCAAATAACGCTGTAGTTCGTTATTTCGTTCCATTGACTTTGCAAAGAAATCAACGGTTGTGAAAGGATGTTTTTGGCCGGTGCGGTGGTTGGTCGGGTTAGGGCGATTATTCTGCCAGACGATCCCCTTGAAGATCAACTCAGTTAGACTGTCACCTATGCTATGCAGGTTAGTACAAGTTGTACAATCGTGGTTCAGCACTGGACCTCGTTTTTATACCCTATTCTATAAAATGATTATATTGTATTTGCTGTGGAGTTTGTAACATAGAGAAATAATACCGTTAAGTATAGAAAAGTTTATATATTCTGACTCGGATTCAAAAGCCTAGTCGATTTAGCCATGTAGGTCAGTAAGTTTACTCTCTAGAGGTCATGTCCTTCAAGTTAGCACTACCACTCCAATTTTTTAGTGCATTTGTCGTACATTTGTTGTGAAACAAAAAAATTTGTCGCGCCCCGATTTTAAAAGTTCACGTCTGGTAATGCTAACAGTGAAAGTCAAGTTGGCACTCCCAAAACTTTGCGTTTTCGCAAAAAAAAATTTCAGAAGTTTTGCGGACAAAGATTAAGAAAATAAACCAAACCATCCCACACCTTCGCTGCTCATACCCTGCTTTCTCTCAAAGAAGCTAATTAAGGGTAATTTTCGCCGATGATCCCAAGGTTTTGAAGTGGAAACATTATTGTAATAAAGAATCTACAGATCTATCATGGTAGCTACATATGAGTTGCCCTCTGGTGCACGAGAATTCGTTTCTAATACTTATAAATAATACACAGAGAAGATTGCAGTGCCACATAGAAGGAATGCATGAAATTGTGGCAGAAGAAACTGCTCCATTAAAATACTGGCTTTGTTATTTGAACTCAACCTCAGTTCGACCAAGGTATACTTGGCAAACCCAAGATTTTACAAAAAAAAAGAAGCTTAAGAACGTAATTATAACCGCTCTGACTCGTTACCTAAACTCGACACAGCAAAAGCAAAAAGATCTACTGTAGGGAGACATCAAAGCGATCTCAGATTAAATCAGAGAATTGGGTAGTCCACTCTTGTGACTTCGCAATAGGTCCTCTGCGTTTTAAAGCCTTAAATAATGTACCAATATCTACCTACTCCAAATAAGTTTTGTTATAAAACAAGACAATAATTTGCTCACCTGTACTTTTCTGCAGAAGCCAAAATATATCCATCCTTCCATCTCAGTGATATTAGCGAGGAAATGACAAGTCGAAACAGGAACACACTTTATTCACGTGAATATTACGAAGCTATAAAATGAACCGCCGCGACCGTTTGATTTTTTACTCGAAATGACCTACCACACCGTATCTCGAGATGTAAGGTAACTTCGCGCCGTGAAACCATCATCTTTTCGAAACAAATTTGTGGTATTCATACCATCTTTTCCGTTTTGATGTTTTTAATTATAATTTAAATAATACACTTTTTTATATCTTGTTTCTTTTAAAAAATCGCCCGAAAAACGCATTAATTTATTTAAACACTAAAAATACCCGACACTTTCGCAGAAACCATTTATTTGAAATTTATTTCACCATGATTTACGAATCAAATGGCCGCTTCACATTGTGAACACACCATCACCACAACCGTTCCTCGTGAGAAAAACACTGAAACAAGAAATTGCAAACTTCTCAAGCCGAATTTGAAATATTAAAACCATAATTTCGTTCCAAATAACTATTGAAAAACGTTAAATAAACATTAAAATATACAAATTCACTATTTGTTTGTAAAAAATCGCCCGGAAATTTGACGAAAACGATTTTTTATTACCCGCCGCGCACTCCCGACAAGCTTTGCATACACATGATTCGCCACAGAAACAGAACTGAGAAAGAGAGTGAGTAGGTAACGTAGTTGCTTATGCTTATTCACTGCACCATTATTTACTGTCAAAACTATTTTGCAAAGGGGGTTGTGCATCGACTAAATTTATTGATAGTTCACATTTTCACAAATTAAAACACAAATAAATTAAGTCAAAATTATTAAATAATTGAATTACTGTATTATAATTGTACAATTGTAATTATTCAATATTGTTAAGATCAAACACAACAAAAGAATAACAGTTTACCATGGTCACTTGGAATGTACTTTCAAACCTATAGAGGACTTAAGTTAAATAAGGCCTACATAGCTTTTAATGTCGGTAGCAAAACATTCGGCAAAAAATTCTTTGGACGTAGGTCACCTACGGCTGGATTGTTTGGTGACCTGCTCTCAGCAAATCCTACAACACTGACAAGTTAATAGATACGAGTAGTTCAAAGAACAGCTAGCATCATCGGTGCCACGAGGGCTCTAAGATCTTGCTTCCCTGAAATTCTGCCTAGAAGACGATAGTGAAGTTAAAAAGTCGGGGGGACTTGGATACATTGAGCATCTCTGAAAATATATCAGCACCACTTCACACTCCATCTTGAAGACATCTGGAAAAATAGTTATAGCGAAGTCTCCTGTCATATCTTTATTTTCCCATTCTGTTATGGAAGAGAACCCTATTTTGAAACTTTAAAGTTAAGAGAGGCTAATACGTGGTTTGCAGGTCAGCTGGTTTACAGATTAATAAAGATGAGTCATATTTCGTTGAAAAGGTATTTTCGCGTAAATCACGCCACAATCGCCATTTTTTGCTGAACAACCTCAATTTGGTAAAATTAAATTATGTTTTTTTGTACAGTTACGATAACAGCACAACGCTAAAATTTTGCACACACAAGCTTTATGTGTATCTTCTTCCAATTAAATAAAAAAATTCAGTTTGGACGTGGCTGACGCCCACTTTTCAAACAAAACCATCAGTATTGTTTTTAGAAAATAACAAATGTTATATTAAAGCGAAAAACATTAAATTATGTGAGTATTACTTGTACATAAACATCTTGTGTATGAAATAAAAAAAATTGATTTTGGGCTGTCTGACGCCCACTTTTCATTAGAAACTGTAAAAAGTTGTTTTTTTTGCAAATAAACCGTATTTTTTTTTGAATTTTAACCTTTTTTTTCGTTCGTTATATGAAAAATATATCTCTACATTTTTTAGTGTAAATTTTTTCAATACGCCCACTTTTAAAGGCGTGATTTTTATAAAATACCTTTGTTCAGGTAAGATCTTTTAAAAACTACTCGATTCAGCTGTAGTTTTACATGCCTGAAAATTCACAAATGATCAAAGCTCAGATAGTAATTTAATTTTTTTTTTTCCAAATTTTTATGACACGCCCACTTTTAAGAGGGTTTTAACTCTTAAACCAACTCTTGAACCACCGTCTGAACTTTGATTATGCAAACACGATCCGAGGTACCTTAATCGTTTTTATACCCTATTCCATAGAATGGGTATATTGTATTTGGTGTGGAGTTTGTAACATAGAGAAATAATACCGTTAGGTTTAGAAAAGTGTATATATTCTGACTCAGAATCAAAAGCCTAGTCGATTTAGCCATGTCCGTCCGTCCGTCCGTCCGTCCGTATGTATACTCTCTAGAGGTCGGAATTTTTGAGCTTTGAAATTTGGTACATATAATCTTTGGTTCAAGAGTAAGGCTAAGTTCTTGAACCAGTAAAATCCGCCCACAAACACGCCCACAATCGCCATTTTTGTTGAACAACCTCAATTTGGTAAAATTAAATTATGTTTTTTGTACAGTTACGATAAAAGCATAACGCTAAAATTTTGCACACGCAAGCTTTAGGTAAACCTTCTTCCAATTAAATAAAAATATTTCAGTTTGGGCGTGGCGGACGCCCATTTTTCATACAAAACCATCAATATTGTTTTTATAAAATAACAAATGTTATATTAAAGAGAAAAACATTAAATTTTGTGGGCATTACTTGCACATAAACATCTTGTGTATGAAATCAATAAATTTGATTTTGGGCGTGGCTGACGCCCACTTTTCAATAGAAACTATTAAAAAATTGTTTTTGTAAATAAACGGTATTTATAATGAATATGCAAGCCAAAATTTCGCGTCTCTTAGTAGAAACTAAATCGTTTGTGTATGAAAAGAAATTTTTGAATTTTGGGCGTGGCCTTCGCCCACTTTTCATGAAAGAACGAAAAACGTAGTTTTAAAAATTTGAGGTACTACCAATATTCAATTTAAACCTTTTCCCTTCCGTTCGTTTTATGAAAAATATATCTCTACATTTTCTTGTGTACATTTTTTCAATACGCCCACTTTTGAAGGCGTGATTTCGATAAAATACCTTTGTTCATGTAAGATTGTTTAAAAACTACTCGATTCAGCTGTAGTTTTACACATATGCCTAAATACTGATCAAAGCTCAGTTAGTGCTTCAAATTTTTAAGACACGCCCACTTTTAAGGGGCGTTTCCGACAAAAGTTGTATAAGGCTTTATTTTTTAAAGTTTCTTAACTATCGGTCGCAGTTTTCAAGTAAAAAGATGAACACTTAGATTTATATTCCTTGGTTACGTAGCAGAGTGTGGTCCATGAATTGTTAAAAACACCCATAACCGCTATTTCCATTCAAAATCTAATTTTTAAAAATTTAAGTTTTGTCTTGTTTTGTTCAAATCGATCTGCAAGAATAAAATTGAATGTCACTGAGCTCATACCAATTGCCTTGGCAATAAAAAGTTTTAACTTTGGGCGTGGCGCACGCCTTTTTTTTATTTTGCCAGCACTAATTGAACATCACACCACACAAAATTAATGTTATTGATTTTTTTTCTGTCTGCTAAAGAAGAATTTTGTTTCTGAAACTGGAACATCGGCTGGCTGCGAGAGGCAGACGCATACACATACAAAAATATAGGGAATAGGGTATCCAACAGTTCGTTCCAAACGTACTGTAGCTCTCGCTTATGTTTAAATTTTGATCCGAGGATGAACCTATTGTACAACTGACCCTTTCTGTTTGGTAAGGGTTTATTGGGTTCGTCAGTTAGTGGGCTCGGCTTAGGAATTCTGCAAGAATCATAGCTCATAGCCCATTACCCAGACGGGATGTATGGTTCTCTCTCTGTCCATCCTCTGATTGTTAAGGTTCGAAATGAGGAAATTCTTGTAGAGGTTGTAAGGATAAGCGATTTATTCAGAGCCCTTTTGTCGCATCGAGGGAGGTAATCATTTCTTTGATCCTTTAACGGGATAGTTCTTCATAAAAAGCTTCACCAAGGGACCACACTCTTATAATAGGTTGAGCGGGACAGTCCAGTGACAGTAAATCTACGCTCTTCAAGATTGGTAGTAGTCGTTATAAGAAGTATAAGCCAAAAAAATTTACTGCATTTTTCAAGTTGCATATCCGACCCACACTGTATTTATTTCACATCTTTCCTGTGAATTTCCATTTATTTTTTAATTCTTTTTAAAACTCAATTCTGTACTTTATTTTATAGATATTGTTCTTAACCCTTTTTGTTTTATACAGCCAAGTGGCCAATTAAAGGATTAAATTGTTTTATCCACTCCTATCGCAAGAGGGGTCATATTTCAATATGAATTCAATTGTAAAGGTTTTCAAGTATACAGTTTTGTATTTTTAAAACTTCAAGATATTTTTTTTTATCGGAAAACAATTTGAAAGTATCCGCATCCGTACTTCTCAATTTGATAAATTGAAACCTATTCCCCGTGCTTTATTATGAGCAATGTTGGAATTGAATTGTAAAACTAAGTAGACAAACAAGGCTGTATTCATATTCAGAAAAGCACTTTAGATTCCAGATAACACATAAAACTTGGTTTTATTCAGTTCTAACTGGACTAACTTATTAAAACCAGATTATTTTAGAATCAATTTGTGTGTTTATTTTTTGTTTACGCATTGCAATGGAGTTGACTTCGCCTTTTTTTTTTTTGTTGAATACAGGTTGAAATTATTTGATGACTAAATAATAAATGACGTTTGTTTTACGAGTAACTTTATTTGTAAATTTATTTAAGGGAACATTTTTTAATTAAAAGGAAGGTGAGTTGGGAGGATAGAGAAAGAGGGCGCTGTAATCGGTTGAAGGTCGGACAGTCAATTGTCTTTTTTATATTAGCTCTCTAATTTGACAGTTACTGCATGAATAGACAGAGAATGGAGTCGAGGCCGTAGAGGCAGGACCTGTCAATTCTATTTTGCGTTTTGCTACTACAATACGCATACGCAGCCGCAATTCTGGCATCATTTCTTACATTTTTCTGAACAATAAACACCAAGTTTACTACGCATCGAACATAAAATCGACAATTCAACAACAATCGCGCATTTTGACATTTGCATGCAGTTAAGGTCCCCACAAATTCAACCATCTCGTGTGTAATTTTTGGCAATCGAAGAGAATTAGTAAAGGGAACGCGGCCTAAAAATATGTCAATAAAAATGGCTACCAAAAAGCTGTTTCTTGAAGAAAAGTTTAGATAACCAGTTTTTGTTTTACATAATTTATAGTTTGACACTAACAAATACAGAAACTTTATGGTCAGATTGCACTACACTACACTTTTTGCCAGTGGAACGTTGGGAATTCTTCTTCATTCTGTGTCATTTACCACATTTGGAGACTGCAGCGACACGACACTACATGAAACTTTTTTGTTTAAACCCAAATCACATTTTTAACTCTGTCGTTGCCCGACTCACCTGTCAATATTTGACAATCAAAAGATGTGTGTCATTTGTTAATCACATGCTAAATTGTTATCACCGCAAGGCAAACTGAAGTAAACACAACACACCGATCAAAATAATTCAATGACAATTATTTCTTTTTTGCTACCCAAAAATATCATCTACCAAAAAAAAAAAGTATATAATATCTCAAAAATAAACAATAACATATTTTTGTTTACCCCGCCAACCATAATCTTAATTTTCACTTGACATTCCGCAAATTTTGTTCTTTATGTATATATTTATATTTACGTAACTAAATATGTTTTGATTGTATTTTTTGATAAGGAGGGGTATTCGGCTCTTTGTACGTTAAGTAAGTCGTACGTCGGAGCTTATAACTTAAAAAAAAAACCTAAGATTATTTCCACATTTTTAGTGGTCTTTTGAATTACACTATCAAGCAATGGCATATCCACCACATGCAATCTTTGAAATCGAATTCAAATGGATATTGCTGAAGTGTATGGTCGTGCTTCACAGACACAAAAGGTTGTTAATTTTAATATCAAATGTATCCGTGAGTTGAATAATTGTTACTTACAAACGTATTGTATCTTTGAGAATAAAAACATTATGCTTTTTGGTTTAAGTTTGAATTTCTATCTGTTCGTCGTGGTGTGGTGAGTTTCAAGGGCAGTCGTATTGGGCAAAAGGCAATTGAGGGCATTGCTCGTTCAGAGCTTTAAAAAGTTTCACAGACTTGGAACATAAGCACTTGAATTATGATTATAACAATATTTTGGTCTATAAGAGTTGAAGTTTTTGAGTAGGTATATTTAATTTACACTCAACTATGTGTGTTGTAATGTAACTTCACCAATTCTTTTATTAGCGTTTTGGTTGTGATGATCTCCGTAAATTATTTTTTTCAACTTGGCAGCACCTGTGGTATGTCATTTGAATGTATGTTTTTCTGAACACCTCCTAAAATAATAGCTAAAGCGTCCATTTTGTAAACGATCGACAATTTTTGTCTAACAGCGCTTTCAAATTGATGTGTTGTAAATTTGTACGAAGCATTTAAAAGGAAATCTCGTCAAAGATTCTGTCAGTTGTTGAACAAAACCACATTAATTTTCTAGTTGAAAGTTTAAAACTGGCGATGTACAGTACATGTATTTTTCGAAGTTGGTCTTTTTGACAGCTGTCACTTGATTTATGCACGTCATTTCATAATAAAAAGACTCACTCCTGAACAACGTTTGTAAATCGTGCAAATTAATTACCAAAATATTGGTTCGGTTCGCCCGACGACGCATCGAGCGCTGCGTACAATATTCGGTCGACATAATCGCCCAGGACTTTATTCGAGCCAGCCGCGGCGGTCACTTGCCCGAAATAATTTCTATAATAAAGCTAAATTCTTGGCCATAACATTAAATTATATGCGGTTTTTCAATAAGGGCGGGTAGATGTAGATGTAGTAAATCGTCGTGTCTGCTGTATGGAATGAAGCGCGCTTCGGGTTTCCTACTGGAACCACATGTCATCTATGTCCATATGGTTCAACTATAGGGCCATAAGAAATTGGTTGTCATCGTTCTCTAGCGCTCACCATTGACGGTAACCGCCTCATCAACATCGTTTTTGAAAAAAGTACGGACAGATGACGACGTCGGCCCAGAATCCGCATTAAATAGTAACTTTTTTAGGGTGCATTGTTGATTGGTGCACTTCGTGTGCATTGGTATCGTCCCATATAGTCCTTTATCAAAAAATGCGCTCGTCGTTAAAGATGATTTTTTGACAGAAATTTGGTCCGCTTTCAAACGCTCCAGAGTCCAGTCAGCAAACAAACGGCGTTGTCTATGGTGTTGAACTTTGAGTTCCTGGATCAGTGGATCTTGTTTGGGTCTAGGCCTAAGTCCAGGGATGAAACTCGCCAATTTGAAGACTGAGAAAGTTCAAGTTTTTATGCACTGCGAGGAGAAGGCTTCCTCAGGTTATGCTGTACACTTTCACGGACCCCGGCGATACTCTCGACATGAACACTCATTTAGTAACTGAATAATAAACAACAAATTTGATAGATGTCACCAAAACAACATGGGGGCCAAAACCTTCCCCGTGAGATCCTCTTCTCAAAAAAAAAAAACCAAATATGAACTGGGCCAGTCAGGCTTCGTTTTTTGAGAGAAGTTATCTTTCTGGAGGTGAAGGCCTGCTCTGATCTGTCTCCTTCTTTTTCTTTCCAGCATCGTTTAATTTCGAACTTTTATGTCAAAATTAAGACAAATTGAGTGACATTTTTGAGAACAATTCCTTTTCATGTTTAATAAACGAAAGTTGAACGGACTTTTACATTTCCGTTGTTAACAACAAAATACCGTCTGTCACACGATAAATAAAAACGTATCTACATAATCTTCTGTCCAAGCAAAATGACAAACTGCCTTACCGTTATATATGTACCTAGTTCATCTTCAAATATTATCTAAATCAAATACTTCATCAGCTCATTTGTATTTGCAACCATAAATTCCCTCGGAAATTCCACTTAAAAATACGAAACGTAAACGAAAAGAAAACGACCTTCTCATTTAAAATAATTATTCCACACGTTTATTTCATATATTTAAATTAACCGCAGGCCCCAATTATAAAAATAAAATAAAGCAAACAAAGAGAATATTATTTTTAAAATATAAACAAACAATGTAGATGAAGAAGATATGTTAATTTTTAATTTTTATTAAATCTCATTCGGATGACAAATACCCCATCAGAGTCAGAACCCAGAAGTGGTGAGTGAAATTCATTAAAATCTCACGCATTTCAGCAGCGATTTGTGTTGCGGCTAAAAAGTGATTTTTAATTTTTTTTTTTTTTGCTAAGAAAAGAAAATTTCAATGATTCACTTTTTTTTTTTTTGAAAATCAAAGGCAATTTCTAAATACCGCTTTATGCATAAGTAATTGTACACATATGCCGCTGTTGATTGCCAGAAATGTGTTTTTGCTTTTAGGATGGAAATCTGCCAAAAAAGATACAAAATATGACGCATACATATAAAACGCGACAATAGCTAAATGTATTTCATCAAGTGCCGCATAAGATGTTACATTTTGTCGTTTTTTTTTTTTTCTTCCGTGAAATTATATTCAAGGCAAATTTTTGAAATGCATTTCACGGTAATATTTCATTTTAAATTTGAATATTAATGAGTTTATCAAATTTATATTTATTTTTGCCTTTTAGACAAAGCAAACGTCTTAATTGGAAACTTTACGTTCGAACTAAAGGTCATATACAGTACGGGTCATTTGGTTAGCCACATCCAATTTTTTACTTACAAATAAGATATCTGTCGATCAAAACAAGAACACGTGTTATTAATGAAATGTTAAAAAACGTTTTTCACAGTTTCTGGAAAACACATTTCAAGTGAATTTATTTTTGCTGGCGACGAGTTTACTGTCATTTACTGGAGGCCCGAGATTTGACATTTGTGTATCAGTTGTTGCATGACTTCTGTTTGATTTCTGTCATTTGTGTTGACAGTGGTTATGTCTGTGGCCTATTAATAAATCTAGGTTTTATCAACACGTTTACGAAGGCGAGCTTCTACTATTCACTTCCTTCCGAAAAATGGCACTTTCTTTTATACTGACAAAATGACAGAAAATAATGATCATGTTACGCTGTGTTTACACGATTACCTTCAATTATTTCAATTTCATATTTTTAGGCATACGAAACAATAATGAAAATAGACAAAAATATGAATGAAATAATGGCAAATTGCAAATTGTAGTCCGTTATAAATTACCATATTGTGTATAACAGTTTTAAAACTATTTGATTCCAACTGCCATCAGTTTCACGTTAACATTTTATATTTTATGACAGATGAGGATTATAAAGAATAGACAGCGCCACCCTATGGTAGAACGTGGGTGTAATCGCCCATCTGTTCATTTTCCCGATCCTGCGAATAGGGCCTGAGAGAACTGTCTCTATACAAAGAAAACATAGAAATTGATCTGTTGTAATTGATCTATATCTCATGTCGGTATGGGAATAGATGGAGATGGAAGGTGAATGGTTGCAGCCAATGGGGGCCACAAAACACAAAGTGACAGACTTTTCGGACGTGCCTCATCTTTCTTATAGGCGATTTGTTCTGGCCAGTGTTCTTTCCTGGTTTGGCCCCTGCAATTTTGTCTTGTGGGGATACCCTTAAATTCCTCGCTTACAAAGACCGTTCCAAAACCCTGGAAGCCCCGAAAGATAACATTAGAATACACATAACAAATTTTAACTTTAAAGACACTTCTTTTTTGTTAATGTGTCTAACCAAACGAAGCGCAGTGTATGTGTGAAAAAAATTGATACTGCTTCAGTTGAAACAATATTCACATTTTTGTTCTACCACAAACTTTTGTCTTCTGTCATTAATTTGATACCGTCAACAGTAAGTGTATCTTCCCACAGTTAACACAACTAATTATCTAAATCAACTGTAAGACACGTTATACGGTGGTTGGTACACCTCTATACAGTGTACACCACTGTGCATTATAAAGAACTTAGAGGATACCATATAATTTCCAATGAAGAGACAAAGCCACAAAAATAAAAAATAAAACGAGTTGCTTCAGTCTTTTCAGTATTTCCGTCACTTAACAATCCAACTATGGTCTGGCCATAGCGAAAGTCCAAGACGGACGACCACGATGAATAAAAAAAAAAGAAGAAGTAGAAGAAGATGTCTGTAATTTCTCAGAGATTGACAAACCACTTTAGTTTGTAAATGTACAGCTATTTATTATATCTACTGAGTACTGACTCTGGTTGGTTGGTATAGTGACTGGCCTTTTTTCTGTATCCCTGCTTCTGTATCTGCTGGATACCTATACATAAATGGCCAACAAAACACAAAGAAGCGTATATAAAACAAACGGCAATGCTGAAACTAAAGCTGAAGCTGATTGACAGAAGGTGCAATAGCTTGCACACGTCTGTCACGGCTATAATAGCCATTAAGCTTCGCGCATGATGGCTGCTGATGTGACTCACATAAAATAAGACCAAATGATTTTCCACTTGGTAACATCTTTAAAAGTGTCTGACATTAATATGCATTTTGTCACAAGACATATGGAAATGGACTAATAGAATTAGTTTATAGATACATTTGTATATTATTATGTGTGTCTCGTTGGGTCTTTTTTTGCATACATATATGCAAAAGGAAGAATATACAAACGACAACGACGACGCCTGACAGCTATCTTGTTATTCGTAATTGTCTTTTAGATACTTTTTGTGATAGAAAGCTTTTCTTTATTCTTTCAATGGTTTCAGTTTTTTTTTTTTATTGTCTTAATCTTATCGTATTTTTCTTTCTCTTTGTTTGACATTTTGATGTCATGAGACGCTGATGTCATAGACAGGAGCTGAAAGTTTTTTGTTAATGTTTTTAAAAAGGTTGTCCCATTGGGGTTGTCAACATGTAAAGTGTGTTCAAATAAAAACACTTAATTTAAAAACTTTATTGAAGTCTTACTCGATTCGGGGTTAAAATTGAACTTTAACTCTAATTTCAACTAGGCTTAAGGCCGCGCCTCCACGAGCAATATTTATTTCGGACATTATGTCAGACATTATTTCTGAAATTTATATTTCTGTACTATGTGGGCAAATTATGTCATGAAATTTCATTCTTTGTTATGATCTGGCCGAGTGGATCTCGTCGTTTAATTTTAGCGCTTCAGGCTCTAGAAAAATAAGAAGAGGCTGAATACGAAAAAATGCAGACAAAAACACAATTTTCGGGTGAATCCATTCTCATTTGCTAGAAGACATCCTTCATTAGGATGAAAGAGACTACATTTTTTTTTTTTGTAGAATGTCAATAAAATGCAAACAATTAAAAAACATCAAATAATCAACAAACAAAAAATTAATGCAAGAGCAAATCATTAAAATGTCAAAATATGTATAACAAGAATGCATGTTTTGTTTGATATGTACTCGTATGTTCAGTGAATTTAGAATATCATGAAATGTCAGATTTATTTCCGAATCTTCGAAGACAAGAAATAAATACAGAAACCTATGTCTAAAAATATAAAAAATCCAGACATAGGGGGACTCCACAAGAAATATTGACTACATGACACATTTCTTGCAATCATTTATTTCTAGAGGAGGCCCAGGGTAAGGTACCAAATCATTTATACGAGACTCGAATCACCTTAAATCTTCGACGAGACTCGAAACAGCATATTCAACTGTCATTGTGACATTTTGTGATTGAAATATAGGGCACGAGTTTTGTTTGATTTGAGATTCTCGGTTGCATCAAATTATTTTAAGTTGATACACGTCTCTCAGAAATTCACCATCGCTTCGAGAAGTAAACCTTGATCTGCTAAAATTCGCCTTTTTTTCGTACGGAATCTGAGTTGTGAAAAAATATTGTTTGGTTTTTTGAAACCAAGATGCAAGTGAAACTTTTTTCGGATCGTTGGCATTTTACCGTATTCTTAGTTCGTCCCTTGTTGACCGGTTTATTTGACTCACTAGCTGTATCGTTGTCCATCACGATCAAGTGAACAACATCATTTACATCAATTCACTGATCAAAACACATGTGAGGAGCACATGCACAACTGAGTGAGACAATAAATGCTACACAATCAGCTGATGCGAGCCATCGCATCGTTCGGCTCCGCCATATTGCGACATGCTATAAATTGACGAAAAAAAGTTTCACTTTAAAAATTGTTTTATCCTTAACTCTTCAGATGTGTTTTCTGTTTTTGTTCAGAGCGCCCTCTATAATGTGAGAATAAGCTAACGAAAGTGTAGTCAATTTACCCGCTTTGCGATGTATATAGGACTAAACTCCCTCTTCGTAGTCAATCCTGTTCAAGCAACTAATTAAGCAAGATGTCTTTCGTGTCGAAACTGGTTAAACTTTTATTCCGTGTGAATAGACACTTTGGCATTTGATAGGCTATGTTCGCATTTAGTCATAATTGAGCTTGACTTGCCAGTTTTATAATGTCAACAAACAAATCGTGTTGACAAAATGGAGGTCTCAGTTTTCTGAACACACTTCAATTGACAGCAACCCATCATCTGTTTGATTTTTGGTAGTGTTAATCGCAAGCGCATTTTTTATAAGGTTTGTGCCTCGGATCAAAATTTCAAAATGGAACCGTTTACAAAAATAAGTCGCTTATGACAAAGCGATTTGTGTTTGGTGTTTTGAGGAAAACAAGTCAAAGCTCGTTTATGGTTCGCAAAGGGGCTATATATTGAGTAAAATGCATCTAAACGTCAGATTGACAAGTGAAACATTAACTGCCCGACATGATTTTTGTTTGTTTTAAGCGGAGTTCACATGGGACAATGCAGAGGCCAAGACAATGAGACAAGACAATCATTGTAACATGTCAACAACTATTTCCAGGACAAGGCAATTGTCATTATATTGTCTTCCGAGCTAGCGATAGTCGATATATCGACTGGCTGGCATTGTCTTGTCCAACCCCGTTCAAGAAGCTCGGACAAGACAATTGAGTATTGTCCCATAGTATTGTTTGCGTGTGAACGCTGCTTTAATGAGCTACTTTTTTTGACGTTTACTTTGACAGTGCTACGTGCTACTGCTGCAGCTACACCATTGTGCTTAAGCAGTAAAGAACCATTCAAAATGTCGAACGAGACAGACACAACACGTGTGGCAACAAAAATGCTCATTTGCCTTTTACAAAAAATCAGAACGCGTTTTATTCAGACCATGTTCTTTTCGTTCTCGTAATTCGTTTTAGTTTTGTAGCAATTTTGATCGAGGGGAACCACTTCTAATTTGTATTCCTTTTGCGTTTCGACCAAAATCCATTATATTTCAAATTTATTGTTCAAACGACAAACGTCAGACGCTATTAAGAATATGTTTTATTGGTCTTCGAATACAGATCTGAAGATTCCCAAAAATTAAATCTAAAAATAAATCTTCCCAAACTCAAAAAGGAACCCAAAATTTGGTGTTGTTTTCTCGACAACGAATGCAAAAAAAAAGGAGATATTGCAGTGCAAACTGAAACGAACTCAGATGAATGGGAGAAAAAAAAGTAAATATCCCAACATCTCAAGAGATCATTGATCTGAAAATCAATTGCGTTTCAAAACAATTTGATCTAGGTTTTTTTTTTTTTAGCAAAGGTGTTTCGAGACTTTGAAATGCAAAAGAAAATAAACTACTTACATCATGCGAGTGTAAATTAAATTATTGTTTAATTTAAACTTTATTATAAACATTTCAACGAACAATGTTCGAGGGGAAACCCAACTTTAAAAATTGTGTGTGATGTATGATGAGGCTTTACGTTGTGAAATTTCGCTCATAAATATTTACACACGTTTGTTGAGTCATTATATTATTTTCTGGTGCTTTGTGTTGTATAGAAAGGAAGTTTTGAAGATACAATATGAATTCACTATCTCGAGTCGACAACTTGTCGATGTAGAAGGTTGGTTTTTTTTTTTTTTCTAAAGAAATTTATATGCGCGTGAATCACGAATCGTGATACACTTGAGGTTTGATTTATTTCCTCTGACTGCGCCTGTCAAGAAGCTTCGTGAAAACTTTGAAGATTTCCTGGTGTGGAAGCATTATTATTAAAATTATCATTAGATTTAATGTTTTTTTTTTTGTTAAAATAAATCATAAGCAGCTCTAAAATCTTTATGTTTTTCATGATATTTGTGCCCCTAGCTGATTTTTTACTATACTCTTCACGAATCTCAAAAATAAACTTTATTGACGTCATAGAAATTAAGCGAAGTTCCAGTGACATTTTGTCTCACTGCTTCAATTCTGTTCACAACTTTGAAATGGTTGTGATCAGTTTCATCACGAATTTTCAAACCATCTGATGTCTAGATGGTTTTAACTTGTGGCTTTCCAATGCAGACTGCGGATCAAATAGTTAAATAAGTTTTCAGTTCAACTTAGAATTCCTCAATGTGTTATAAAAAAAAAGACATTATAATGACCACACTATATGACAGTTTTGCTATTATCGGCAAACTTTAAAAAAAAAAAATGACCTCTCTTATGTCTCGTTCGGGGTGTTTTTGACATTACATCGGTTTTCCAGTCGATGCAGTGGTCACATTTTGACACTAGACAAAGATGGCTGCACAGAACCTTTTGTAGTATGTATTTAAAAAAAAACGAAGCAGCATCTTATGATTTTAAGTGACAAAATGACATTTTGTAGGGTATTCTGGTCAACTGTTTCGTATTCGTCTAAGTTTTGTACTCTAACCTAAAAAAAAAAAATTGAAAAAAAATTGAAGCTAAAACCTTAAAAAGAACATAATGGAAATCGGCATAAATATTTTGACAGCTGGCGGTGTTTTTAGCCAATTATTCTGTTTACAGATTTTAAGTCGGCAATGGCGTTGTCTTCAATGGACAGTTTGTTACACAGAACAGGAGGTATGACAGTTTTCTTGCCAATTGGAATAAGTTTGTAGTGGTCGAATAATTTTTATATTTGTTTAAGTTATTCGTAATCGACTGAAGATGGGGCTAGTTTCTATGAAAGAAATATTTTATAATGACGGAAATGTTGTTGCTATTGTGGAGTAAGGCATGCTTGTCACAGTTCTTAAACACCATTTTGTGGAAACATAAATTGTAAAATGGCAGCAGAAAGTTCAAAACAACATCGATGCACTCTTTCATCTTTGAGGCAATTATTTTGTATCAGTCGCTCCTCCATTTTTTTCAAATTTGTAGATGAAAACATGCTAATCCCTAATACTGCTACCAGAGGTCGCTTCAGCTTTTGACATAAGGGATGGGAGAAAGTTTCTTAATTTTCCCAACCATGACTTTGTGTTAATCGCAACAACGATTTCCTATTCAGTTCAAAGAGTGGTTAAATGCTTTCGACAGCTCTAAACGATAATGATTGCAACTTCGTATTTTCACTCGATAAATCTTTTTAGACATAAAAAAATGCAAGTCATTTTGCTCAATCACGAGCACTTAATGTTGCGTTTAAGTAAATAATAATCTACGAGTACGCGGCTCCGTAAGTGGTTTTAATTGAAAGACTTCTTGTGAACACAGTGCTCAATAATAATAACATATCAATTAAAAATTTCACTCAATAATAAGTCCGACTTCAAGGAGCATTTATCAAAAAAAAAAAAAAAAAAAAGGAAATCGGACGAGATTCATTGCAGATAGTCATTTTTTTTTCGTTCAGTCATAATCTTCTTGGTTATCGTTAATATATATGTCAGATATAATTGCAAGCTTCAATTAAATCTGACCCTGCTGTTTCAATGATGGCAAATGGTATGGTTGGGGATTTATTGGTGTACCCACTCATTTTCCCCGGATCCTTTCACTGTGGCAACACTTTCAATAAATTCTCGTTTAACCAGACATACCACGTCCACTGCCACCGAGATAGAGCGAAAAAAAGAGAGAGATGTTGTGGAGTGGAAGTCGTTCTGGGTATTCGTGAGATTTTCAAATCATCATCATCATGGCAGCCATGGTCGTCGTCGTCGTCGTAGCGTCGTGTCGGTCGTCATTAAAGTGCTCCATCTCTTTAGCTGCTGCTGTTTAATAATAAAAATGCTATTGGTTGCGTTCCACACAATTTCCTTCCGCTACCGCTTGTGTTTAATCGAAAGATAGAAGAGAAAGTGTTGGGAGCTGCTATTAGCTGTGAGCTCTGGTATGGTGGCGATGGTGATGACCGCACACCAAAAAAGTGCGCCAAATCCCAGCGCGCAATTTAATAAAACAAACATTAAAGAGACGAAAAAAACAAAAAAAAAATCTGCGCGAAACAAAGAAGCGATTTCTGGTTAAATGCGGAAATTTTTGCTCTTGTGTGGTTGACTCTTTCCGCAAAAATAAATAAATAAATGAATAAATAAACCGAACCACACCAGGATCCACGAATATGGATGGCATCTGGCATCTCTATAAAGTTTCTTTCCTTTCCGCTTTCTGGGGCAATCCCATTTAAGTTAATTTGCATCCCACAACAACATTCATTGTGTGTGATGTGCTGGGTCGTATGATGTGGATCTTTTACAAAGAAGTTCATTTTCCTGGCGGTGCGCTTCTTGCTACGTATCTTGAGTATGACTATGTGGTGCTGTATGGATGGATGGATGAATAGATAGATAGATGTTGTGTTTTTCCGTGTGTTTTTGTGAGAGGTGAAGGTGATCACAATTCTACTTCACTTCACTGTTAACTCCTCTCCCTCTTTCTCACTGGTTGATTCAAGTGTCACGTTCGTTTGTTGTTTATTCCAGCTATTTCCCATTTCGTTTAACGAAGTAAACACAAAACGATGCTAATGTACATTAAATAAAATCGTTAACCTTAGGTTTGCTGACTTTTGCTCACTGAATCTCACGCGTAGCGTCAAAACGAAGCGAAAAAGTTCAGTGGACTGTAATTTGTTTTTTGAAAGCAGTAAAAAAAAAAAAAAAAACATTGATCATCGTTGGTCATTCATACCGTCGAAAACTATTTTGACAGCTAGCGCGCACATTTCGTTTAAACTAGCTTAACCTGGGTTCAATTTGAAACCCGACTGTCAAACAACAAGAAACGACATATGGTTGTAAGAACTTCAAATAGTTACCGCAGTGTGGATGTTTATTTGATGACCATTATTTATGCTTGACGTTTCCTTTGGTCCGTTCTCGTATTTCAAATTTCAACTGTCAAAGTGACATAAAGAATTGTAAGACCATTTTTTTTCTTCAATTTTGGTGTAGTTAGCGTGTTGCTGTCAAGAGAAGTGTGTTCTGAAAACGGAGACCTGCATTCCGTAACACGATTTCTTCGTTGGAATTGTAAAAATTGCTGCCAAAAATAGCTTTGTTTGCGTACCAAAATGAAACAGTTAGCATTCGATTTCATACGTTTACATTAACACAAAAAGCTTTCGTGTACTGAGAGATAAACGAAAGAAAATAACAGCTGTTTTATTCGTTCGTTCATTTATTTTCATACCCAGTGAAATTTCATCTGGTAAAGACTTGAACTCAGTCAAAAGCGAATGACGTAAACATTTGTTGTTGCAGATGACCCTTACCGCGAAGATCTAACCAATCAAAAAATTCAAATTTGACGTTTCTCAAGAATTTACACAAAGTGTTCGCCTACTTTTCGGTAAATAAGAGTGATTTTTCTCTCATTTGAAAAATTTTGACAGTTTTCATTTTTTGGCACAAAAAGAACCCGAACAAAGCTAACATTAGAGAGCGGTTTTTTCCGAATGCGCTTGGTCAGTTACAATTTGTTCAGGCAAACTAATTGATTATGAAGCATGATACAACTAATAAAGATATGGCATTGCGCATGGTGCCAAAGAAAACGTCAAACTATTGTCAAAGTCCTGGGTGTTCTTATGACGTAGGCGCATAGGGTAGAGCGAAACAAAAAAGTTAAACGGGAAGGCGAAAACGAGAAGGCAGGTGTTCTTAAGGAAAATTGGAATGCGTTATCTCTAGTAGTTGTATCATGATTATGAAGGGAGAAAGTTATATTAAAGATTTGCAAATAAATTGTGCTCTCCATTGGGGGTTGAGAGGCTTGAGAGGAGGAGTGTCAAACGAGTTAAGGGCCAACTATAACGAATGGAAGCAAACGGACTGGTTAGTGTCAGGGCCGTTCGGTTCTGTCAAGTGAACACGTTCAACGTAATTGACGGAAGCTCACGGAAGTATTTGTCAAACTTTTGTTAGGCGAATTTACCGTCAAGGTGTTATACAGAAATACCAAATGCTGAGTTAATACATTAAAAACGCCACATTGGTATTTTGTGACGTCACAATCATCTTTTAGTATGAGAACCCGGAACGAAATCAGGTTATGGTCACGAGCAAAGTCAGCATTTCAGTAAATCATGATTGAAAGTCAGTTGTCAAATTTTCGTCCGTTAAATACAAACAGTACCGTATAAGTTTGTGTCGGAAAGCAGAACTTAACGAAGACTTGCTGAAAATAAACAAACTTCTACACCAAGTTTATGAATTTCGCGCAAGTGCTCAATCAACAGTGGCTCCTTCGGCTCCGTTCTGTTAAATAAAGTCTGGCTTTAAATGTTTGGTATGATCACTCTACTCATTTTCTCAGTGTTGACAGTTTGATAATCATCTGCCATCTTTTTTTCTGACAGTACAAATGAAACTTTCGAATCGATAAAGACATTTCTTGGATCTTATCAATTTTTCACGGAAGAGTGCGGTTGCTCAAGTGATTCATATATGGGAATCGGTGGTTGCTTGTGAGAGCGTAGATACTCTTATGTAAGTCCTTGGCATTAATTGATCAACCAAACTGTTTGGTGACAAATATAAGGGCGCGTGGCCTAAGATAATTTGTTTTTGCTTGTTTACCATTTTGTTTTTCTACACAAAAAACTGTACCATCTTTGTGTTAAATAAACTGTACGACGGAATTCGACCTCGGTTTTTTTTTTGTTGAAATATTTATTTTTAAATTTGTATACGTCAAAAATTGTTTTTTTTTTTTAAATTTATTTTTGGCACGATTTTTTGGTTTTGTATCTTGTTTTCTTGTTTGGCGTAGTTGACTGGGAGCATCGCATCGTGCATCATCAATATTTGCATTAAAATAATTGAATAATGACGGAATCATTGACATACTTTTTTTTTTATCTCTACCTACACGTACGAGCACTCGTATCCTCAACTTGTAGAACTGGGACACGTGTCTGCTTAATTTAAATTTAAGAAATAAATGAGGTTGATGGTCGGATAGCTTACAAAGTTGATTTTAAGATAAAATAATTCAATTGCGACAATGTTGCAAGAAGAAGATATTTTACGACAAGGAGCGCCGTAACATTATTTATTAAGGGAAATGAAAAAAAAATAATTGGGAAATTCATATTCAAAATTTTCAAGCACTCAAGGGGTTATTAATACCCTTAACAAGAATTAACACAGTGCGAGCATTTAGGAAAGTTGGGTAGAAAATAAACGGGAGGAAAAATCGAAGCGGGTAAAGCAATGGTTCCCACAATCATTGGGTGGACTTCTTTTATTTGAGAAACATGAAAGGTAAAAAACTATCCGGCAGGTTCTTTAGCTTGCTGATTTTGTGGACTGTTGAACTTTGTGTGCACCATGTTTTAAGATTAAAGTGTCACTTTCTTCTAAGCGAGTAAGATACTTTGTTGAAATCAACTTTTTGCTACCCCCTCAACGACGCATATCAAAGGTCCTCAAATGTTAACTTTAATAATTTTTTTTTTTCAAAACGATTATATGCAAATGAACAAGACACACAAAACATTTTCCGTCGAGTCATTGGGTGCTTTACATTTCTCAGACCTTGTGTTTTATTAACTTCGCAGTTCGCCACATTAGACAAGAATTTTGATTCTCATTATCAATGCACAATAATAATTATAATTACATTTAATTGCATGTACATGTGAGATAGTTTTGAATGACTTTACTGGCGGCAGTCGCTCTTCTCCTTACCCAGCGCTCCAGCGGCGAGATATTGCAAATGAATGCTCACAAGAGTGCTGGTTTGGCTGCGCGGCGGCGGCGGCGTTGGATCACATTGTGTTATTTTAAATCGTTATGCAAGCGGGAAGCGGGTGGTATAGGGAGTAGAAAGTATGACTGTATGGGACGGTATTAAGATGTGGAAAATCAATGTTCATTTTTTGCAATCCGACGATTTGATGAAGCTGAATTTTAATTGATTGTGTTATTGAAAATTTTAATTGAATGCTGTCGGTGGGTGGTGGAGTGGAGTGTAAGATTGAAAACCGTCGCGTCGCTTTCAATCGTCAGATAAAGAGAGAGATTGTAAAATCTAATCAATTGACTTTTATTGTGAAACAAAAATTTACTTTGTCGAGGGCAATATCCGGGGTTTTATTTAGAAGAGATATTTTTAATCAAATAATCAATCAGACGAGGCGACACACAGTGTCAATTCTTGAGAAAAAAACAACAACCTACAAGTGATTGCAAAAAAGGCTTCAAACACAATGATAAGTATGTGACGTTTAGAAAATAAAATATTCTTTAACGTCAACAAAGTTTAAAAGAAAAACGAAAACATAATTTCGTGGGAGAAATGTTTGAAATTTATTATTTTGTTATCTTATCGCTCTTGGAGCATACAATCATTTGCAAGTAAAGGATGTTTTTTTTTTAGACCTGTGGTTTTCAGGAACAAATAAAACGCATATAATTTAATGTTATGACCAAGAATTTAGCTTTATTATAAAGATAAGGGTTTGCCATTATGTTTTAAAAATGATTTCGGGTAAGTGGCCGCCTCGGCTGGCTCGAATAAATTCCTGGGCGATTATGTCGAACGAATATTGGATGCAGTGCGCGATGCGACGCTCGAACCAAACCATTATTTTGGTAATAAATTTGCACGATTTGCAAACGTTGTTCAGGAGTAAGTCTATTCATTATGAAATGGCAAACAAAACTGAGCATAAATCAAGTGACAGCTGTCAAAAAGACCAACTCCGAAAAAAGTGTTGCCAGATTGAAAACCACACAGTTTGATCTCAATTGGCGAAATTAAGTTTCAGGTTGATATAATCTCAGAGATCAATTCAATTCAGCCAAATCGCTAAAAATAATCAATTTTATAACAGATTATACCAGTTTTTCACAAATATATCCTGGAACCCTACCCTGCTCATTAAGCACATACTTAAATCTAAAAATCGCTACAGTGGGTGTTTTTATAAGGTTTTTCAATAAGAACGGGAAGATATATGTATGTAGATGTATTTGATCGTGGTACCAGCAGTATGGCACGTAACGCCGGCCGTTCTGCTGGAACCACATGTCGTCGTCTAGGTCCACATGGTTCAATTTGGGACACAAAAAATTGATTATCATCGTTTTGTAGAGCTCGACATTGACAGACCACCGCCTCGCCAATGTCGTTTTTGAGAAAGTACGGACCAATGACGCCGGCGCCAAAGTCCACACCACGGTAACTTTTTAAGGATGCATTGTTGTGATGATGGGGACCCTCAGCACCATCAGCAAAGAACATGTTTGACAGAAGATGTCACTTAACCAACATGGCCGTTAACAAGACAAATTTCAACAATTAAATGGAACACGTCTTGATGACCACTATTTCCCCGATAAAGAGAAAAACTAAAAAAACTAGTATATTTTTAGGACCACCGTATGTTCTATTTGAGATGTAAAATCAGAAAACTTAGATTTTATCTAAAGAGTACGCTTTGTAGCCCTCTGTTCCAAAACCAATGATACTAGATTAAGTCAGTTGGTCATGTCGTACCGTCAACGCACAAGCATTTCCCTGTGGGCAAATTCCGAGTGTATTTTTTACGGCCGCTGCTGATCCTTTGAATTCCACACTACAAACTTTGAGCTAAGGGTTTCCTGACACAGGCTAGTTCTGCACATTAAAACTATGAACCCCAGTTTACCCTTTTCACAAACCAAAAATTAGGTCATTTGAGTTAAGGTATCAAAACGGCTGTCACTATAGCGCTAATTGGTTATTCGAAAATAACTGATCCTTTAAGGCTTAAAATTCAATTCAGGTTTTAAATCTTAAAACATAACTTAAAAAAAAAAAAATAAACCTGATTACTAATTTGAACTCTTAATTTCTATTTTTTTCAGATGGGTGACGTCGATCCAGAAACGCTCCTGGAATGGCTGTCGATGGGTCAAGGTGATGAGCGTGACATGCAATTGATTGCCCTGGAGCAGCTTTGCATGTTACTGCTTATGTCTGATAATGTGGACAGATGCTTCGAAAGGTAAGTTTTAATTTAAAATTCAGCATCCACAAAACAAATACTTGATAAAAATTTTCTTAAAAGCTGCCCGCCACGAACTTTTCTTCCCGCCCTCTGCAAGATCTTCCTCGACGAACTTGCACCGGAAAATGTGCTTGAGGTGACTGCACGTGCAATAACTTACTACCTTGATGTGTCAGCCGAATGCACCCGCCGAATTGTCGCCATTGATGGTGCCATCAAGGCAATTTGCAATCGTCTTGTTGTGGCTGATTTATCAAGCCGTACCAGCCGTGACTTGGCTGAACAGTGTATCAAAGTTCTCGAGTTGATTTGCACTCGTGAAGCTGGTGCCGTATTCGATGGCGGTGGTTTACATTGTGTTTTGTCATTTATTCGTGATTGTGGCTCACAAGTCCACAAGGATACCCTTCATTCGTCCATGGCTGTTGTGTCGCGTTTATGCACCAAAGTCGAACCAAACAGTCCAAGCATTCAGGATTGTGTTGAGAGTTTGAGCACTTTATTGCAACACGAAGATCCCATGGTAGCTGATGGAGCATTGAAATGCTTTGCATCGGTTGCTGATCGTTTCACCCGCAAATGGGTTGATCCAGCTCCTCTGGCTGAATATGGATTGGTGAGTGAGTTGTTGAAGAGGCTGGGCAATGCCGCAGGTAACGCACAACAAGGATCAAGCTCCACATCGACTGGTCATAATGATAGCTTGACAGCTGTCACAACAACAAATAAAACACAAAGCACTGACGCAACCCGATCTTCGCAATCAATATCGACAACCATTTCATTGTTGTCCACTTTGTGTCGAGGATCTCCAACAATAACACATGACCTGCTTAGGTCTAAACTGCCCGATGCAATGGAAAGGGCATTAAAAGGTGACGAACGCTGCATTCTAGATTGCATGCGGCTCGCAGATTTGCTGCTTTTGCTTCTTTTTGAAGGCAGACAGGCGTTGAGCAGAGTTGGTACTGGTACACAAGGCCAATTGGCTCCTAGAGTTCGCCGAAATGATTCCAGTGCAGAGCGTACACACCGTCAGTTAATTGACTGCATTCGCAGCAAGGATACAGAAGCTCTTCAAGAAGCTATCGAAACAGGTGGAATCGATGTGAATTGCATGGATGATGTAGGACAGACCCTTCTAAATTGGGCATCAGCCTTTGGAACTCTCGAAATGGTCGAGTATTTGTGTGAAAAGGGAGCCGATGTCAACAAGGGCCAACGTAGCTCTTCTCTACACTATGCCGCATGTTTCGGACGGCCAGGAATTGCAAAGGTTCTCCTCAAATTCGGAGCCTATCCAGATTTAAGAGATGAAGATGGTAAGACACCGTTAGACAAAGCTCGCGAACGAGTCGACGATGGTCATCGCGAAGTAGCTGCAATTCTGCAATCTCCCGGTGAATGGATGTCCGCCGGTCGTAGTCACCTGAAATCAGAATCAGAGGATGGCACAGCCGAACCTCGAGGCGATGCCGAAATGGCGCCAGTGTACTTGAAATTTTTCTTGCCCTGCTTCTGTCGCACTTTCCAGGGAACCATGCTAAGCAGTGTTCGTCGTGCCAGTTTAGGTCTTATCAAAAAAATGGTTCAATACGCTAATCCAATTGTGTTGAGGGATCTCTGTGATGTACAATCAATGGCTCCTGTAGCTGCCAACAGCACACCATCATCCCAACAAAATCTAGGAACTCTTTTGGTCGAAGTAGTTGCCAGTGTATTGGACAATGAGGTGAGTTTCTTTGTTTCTTACCACACAAGAAAAAATATTTTGATTTCCAAACAACAACAAAAAAACGAAAGAAAAAGAAGAAAATCGTACGATAAAAAAAATACAGTTTTTTGAGTTTTTTAAATAATTTTTTTTTTATTATTTAAAATTATACCGCTCAATTTCTCACATGAAATTTTTGGTCCTCTTTTTTTCATTTGCTCTCTCTCTCTCTCTTTTTTAAACTGCGTGCGCACGCGATTTTGGTTTTCGTGGAAACTCTAGATTAGCTACAGTTGGCCATCATCAATGATGACGAGTTCATCGAAAAGTCCGTCTTCGCTTTTAGCAACAACATCAGCTTGTAGCAATACAGCTACATGTAGGCAAATAGTGGCCGCCAAGAGTGGAACACTTGCGCAAACGATTAAACAGCAGCGTGTTGAAAATTCACAGCTTTACATTGTGCCGCCTCCGAAGCCTAAAGCCGAGGGGGTAATGCAACAACAAAATTTGTTTTTGTTAATTTTATTAATGTTTCTTTATTAATTGTCTAATTTGATTTTTTTTTAATTTATTATTTTTGTTGGTTTTTGAAACTGTTAGTTTTAGTTTTGAGGTTAACTTGCATTTTTGATTTATGTATTTTTTTTCTGTAAGATTTTTATGTTGAGTTCGTCTCTGTTTTATGTTTATGTTTCTTAATTTATTGTTTTGCGTTGTTTTTTTTTTTTAATTTTCAAAAAGGTAGGTAAGGGGTTAAAGCTTGGGGAGTGCTTGTTTTGAGTTAGGGAAGTAATTAGTAGATATTCTATTTTTATCATAAAAACAGACATACCATTGTATATATAAACTATAGTATTCCCACTTGAGGTGCACCATCTATCGACGAAAAACTAAGCTCGAGAATACCATGGGAAGCAACAACAACAATTTCCACCATTTTAATTGTTGTTGTTGCTTCCCATGGTATTCTCGAGCTTAGTTTTTCGTCGATAGATGGCGTACCTCAGGTGATAGTACTATAGTTTATATATACAATGGACATACACACTTACAGGTGCCTCACTAGGATTATGTAATGGGTTGGGATTTGGGAATAGTTAAATAATTACCTCAAGGTTCTGACACAAAATAATGCTTGAAGCGTTTTTAGCAAGTTAGAAATACTGCCTCAAAGTTTGGTAACCTACGTATTTCCCACTTGTTTTTGTGTTTGGAAATATATTCTTACCAAAATCTTTACTTTCGACGAATACCAAAACCAACTCCTTTTTCTATCCAATTTTCTTAAAACACTTGTTTTTAGAAACTTCTTGAAAACGGATATCGTCCCGATACACAAACCTTTTGACCAATGCTGCTTGCGAGTTGACACTCCCAAAAAACAAACAGCTGTAAATTGAAGTGTGTTCAGAAAACGGAGACCTCCATTTTTTGAACAGGATTTGTTTGTTGACATTGTAAATTTTGCTGTCAAAATATTAGAGAGTGATTTTCTGAATGCTCTTGCTAAATTACATAATGATTAGTTTTAGACAAATCACTTGACTGAAATGGGAGATTAACATTAATGTTTTAAAGTTTAGCAGTAGTTTAGATTATTTTTTTTTTGAGAATATAGATATCTAACTGTCTCCGTTGAGTTTGACGGGGAGGATGTATTGAGACATCTGTTTTTGTACAGGCATATTAATTAAAATTTTAAACAAACCGAGTAAATTGTCAACTATAGACGTTTTTCTTTTTTCATTCAGAAAAGAGCTCTGAACAGAGTTCGAATATATCGAGCTCGATCTGAACTTACTCTGAAACAATTGTATTCAGAGCGCTCTGAACTATTAATGAAATAATAAATTTAATATCCCATTAAATTCCTTTTCTCATGCCATTTTTTAACATTTAAAATACTTTCGGCGGCCATTTTAATTGTCTTTATTTTCAGCCTTCTTCTTTTTATCAATTAAATTGGTTTGGAAGCGTATCACTTTTGACGTTCATATTTTTGTTCGGCTCAGTATACCCCATTTATTTATTTGGAGCTGCTCGTAGAGCGCACTCTGAACACAGTCTGAAGGAGAAAAGAAATACGAATTCTATGCTCTGAACTCTGAAGTCTCTGAAGCCAAAAAATAACACTTATTTTTTTTTTTGGCAACTCAGGCTCTTTTGTGAACTAAAATAGAAAAACGCCTTATAATGATCGAAAACAAACTGAAGCCATTCTGAAGCTAGTGTCAGAACCGAGCGAAACTTTCAAATGAACAAGTCAGCTGAAATGAAGAAGCGATTGTAATTATCTGTCAAAACAAAACATGTATTTTTGATATTTACAAGTAACGTCATGATAGACACCTGAGTTGATAAATTCAAAACGCCATCTTGATATTTTGTGACAACACAATCATCTCTTTTTCATATTTTGTTTCTTAAGTGAAGATTGTTTTCGAAATCAGAATAGAAAAGAATGCTTATGAGATTATAAGAGCTCTAAACATCAAAAATATTTTAAGATATTTATTTATTTTCCCTCCAAAAGAAATTTTTATAGTCAGCTGTCAAATTTTTATCAGTGAAGCAAAATTTAACGAGACTTAACGAAGCAAGAAAGGGTTGAAAAATGCCACAATGCAATGGCGTTTTTATCAACGTTTTAAAAGTAAATAGGTTTTCAACAAACAGAGTGCTTTTGCAAAAAATATTCATAATGCAATCAGTAGCTAGTGTCTTGAACTTTTGTGACCCTGAATCAATGATTGAAATCGTAGAAGCACGTAACCAGGCTTAGCACTATTATGTATGTTATGTATATGTATGTATATATATGTACTTGAATGACTTCTCCAAAGGCTGAATAATTTCGTAACACAGCAGGCTAAGTTTGTATGGATTTTTGATAGCAGCCAGAATTATAAATTAGGTTTTTAAAGCTTTTCCAAAATCAAGTAGATCATTAACCAGCCTACAACTACAGTTTGTTTGTTCAATGTCCACACTGTTTCACCCCTTTACACAAGATTTTTTCAGGTTAAGTCATCAGAGCTTTTGTTATTTAAAAATATGGCTGGTTGACAGGTTAAACATAACATTTTGTTTGGGGTTAGGAAAATTAAAATTCACTAGTAAATATGAAATGTTTTAGCTCATTTTTTTTTTAATTGAAAATAAAAATTATTGATCTTCAATAATATGTTGAGGTGTTTACTTGGCACATAAGTAGTTTGGATCAGTCATGTAGTTTTTTGACATTTCAAAAAAAAAAAATGCTTTGACAGTTCTCAGTGCGCAATGATGCACGCGACATCGAACAAACTTAATGCGTTTATAGGCAAGGTCAGGTTAAAGGAAGAAGTAACTTTTTAAGTTACAAATAGAAAAATAAAGATTTTGGCACGACAGCTTTTGCTAGATTTAAAGACAGGCCTAGGAACTTACACTCTAAGCAAGTCCTGTATTTATACTCCGCGATAAAAGAGGGGACTAGCATTTTACATCTCCCCCTACAAAATAAGTGAAAGGAGAAATTTAACCTAGACCTTCAGGAAATAAACTAAGTATGTTAAATAGGTTTAGTTAGGAAAATATTTGTTGTAAGATTTAAAAATTTTAACTATACATTTTGAGTTGAAGCTGCTTTAAGATGTAACTTTGAGCAAGAACGCAAGCTTGAGTTTTATGTTTCTTACATTCCGTTGTATGTTGATTTCTTTTTCTTTTTTTGTGTAAAATTTATGTTGAATTTTCAAATTTTGGTTTGGTTTTTTATGAGTTTATTTTTAAAAATTAAATTAAACACGCACCCACCCAATTTCAAAACAACACAATGACCATACGTCGTCGCTCCCATCTCTTAATCTTGCTTGGCACGCTCTCATTTTGTTAGTAGTTTGCTTGCAAACAAAATTCAAAACCATCTATGTCAACCAAAATTTACTTCTCTATCTATCGAAATTGATATATCTTATGTTTTTTTTTTTACACTTGGCATTTTATAGTATTCGTTGCGTAAAAATCGTGCAATATAATAAAATTTCATGATGCTGATTAAAAAAATAAAAAAAAAAAAACAATCAATAAAACCCTAAAAAATCATCTCTCAAAAACTCTGGTTTTTTGATTTTCTTTTTCTTTTTTCGTTTGTATATTTTTTTTACTTTTTGAAAACTAACCATGAAAAGAAACGCATGATTTTTTGTCGTAAAACAATATTTAATTTTAATATTTTTAATCCATTTTTTTTTTTTTGCCTTTTTTTTAGGATGATGAAGATGGTCATTTGGTTGTCTTAACCATAATTGAAGAATTGACATCAAAAACCCAAGAAGAATTTCTTGATCATTTCGCTCGACTCGGAGTGTTTTCGAAAGTTCAAGCTCTTATGGGACCAGAGAATGAACTTCAAATTGAGAAGGTTGTTAGTATAGTGCCAGCAATTACCGATGAGCCAGGACCTTCTTCGGCAGTAACTACTACTGCTATTGTTGTAACTGGTAATATCAGATAAAACAAAAATGTTTTTAAGTGTTCTCTTCTATATGTTTTAAATGTTTTGTCTAGAAGATCCCATGGAAGATGCCAAAGAGATTCTACCAGGAAAAGCTTATCACTGGCGTGAATGGAGTATATGTCGTGGACGTGATTGCTTGTATGTTTGGTCAGATTCAGCTGCATTGGAGCTATCAAATGGATCAAATGGTTGGTTCCGTTTTATTTTGGATGGCAAACTAGCAACGATGTATTCAAGTGGAAGTCCTGAAAATGGAAACGACAGCTCTGGTAAGTTACTTTTTAGTGCGTTTAAGAGTAGAAATTAATAGACTTTTCATCAGTTTGGCTTAATTTTATTTAGAATTCTTGTTAAAATTTATGAATATTTAGAAGTAGTTCCAGAATCAAATTCTTGTACATACATGCTTTCTCTTTAATTAGATCAGTTTCAAATACATATATATGCTTTAATTTCTTGCTTGTTTTACTCTTTTAAAGTTAATTCAAAAAATTTCTTTGTAATTATTGAAATGTTGACAAAAATATTCTAATCGCTAAATGGGGGAACTTTGGATAGGTTTCCCTTAATCTGGCAATTCTTAAAATAGATCTGACATTTAATTGGCAGTATGAAACATTTCCATTCTTCTGAAACTAATGTTTTATCCCACAGAAAGGCATTTCTACTTGCTTCAAATGTCTAGGTATTTAAATATTTTTTCTGCCATTTCGGTTCAACTGACATACAAATTCGTAGAAATTCTCAATATTGGCGAGGGTCTACGGAAACTTACGAGTGAATGACGTGAATAAATGTCAAACTGACAAACAAGCATTATGTTCTTTTTTTGTGCGAGTTTTTAAGAAGCATAACCTATAGTATTGGTTATGCTTCTTAAAAACTCGCCAGGTTTTTTTATAGTTACATATTACTTTGACGTTTCCTAAGGCCCATTCCTGTATAGCTAGTTTCTAATAATCGTATGTCAATAGCCAGGAAATATCAGATACAAATTCAAAGTCGTAAAAAATTAAATGTCAAACTTAAAAAGTAGAATTTAATGTAAACGCAATATTACGCTCGACTTTCAAATCACTCCATCTATTCCCCATCTGCAAGTTATTTCAGGTCGATCGACTCTTCATGTTTACCCCAACTGTTTCCAAACAATTTAAAACGTAGTTGTCACCTTGACCAGAAAACGGACGACGGCGACGCTTTTCGGTTGCTTTATCCATATGACGGACCCGACGCGAAGCAGCGAAACCGATCTGCTGGAGATTAGTTTTTTTAACTAAAAGATAATTTCAATAGAGGGCCAAACATACAGGGTGATTCACGAGCGTTGTGCCAAAAAGCTAGAGCGTGTAGGTTGAGTTGAGACAAGAAAAAAATCGTATGGGAGGGTGGTCTATTCCCCCCCGTTTAGCCAGGAGGGGCAATTTTCTGAAAAATTGACTTATTTTGTTAAAAAAAATATTAAAAAGCAACGGCTTCGTTTACAACTCGGTGTTATACTTTTTTAAAAAGCCAAAAACTTCTTCTTTCATTTCGTTTTCAAATTAAATTGTTTTAAATAATAGTTCAAAAAACATAAATTTTCAAACTCAAAAATTTTGAAAAAAAAATTTGAAAAAATAATTTTAAAACTAATTTTTTCAAAATTTTACGTAATTAAGAATAATTTTTGTTCTCAGAATTCAACGCTCCCATTAATTTTTAATCCAACACTGAAAACCGTATGGCTCTACGACTTTTTGTTGCCAAGGTATTCAAAAATAACCGAACCTACTTCTTCACAAAAACAAGAAAACCTTGCCTTACGGGATGGCACAAGTGATCATTTAGCCAATTTTTTCGTGTTTTTGTGAAGAAGTAGGTTCGGTTATTTTTGAATACCTTGGCAACAAAAAGTCGTAGAGCCATACGGTTTTCAGTGTTGGATTAAAGATTAATGGGAGCGTTGAATTCTGAGAACAAAAATTATACTTAATTACGTAAAATTTTGAAAAAAAATTAGTTTTAAAATTATTTTTTTAAATTTTTTTTTCAAAATTTTGAGTTTGAAAATTTATGTTTTTTAAACTATTCGTTAAAACAATTTAATTTAAAAACGAAATGAAAGAAAAAATGTTTGGCTTTCCAAAAAGGTATAACACGGTGTTGCAAACGAAGCCGTTGATTTTTAATATTTTTTTTTACAAAATAAGTCAATTTTTCAGAAAATTGCCCCTCCCGGCTAAACGGAGGGGAATAGACCCCCACTCCCATACGATTTTTTTCTTGTCCCAACTTAACCTACACGCTCTAGCTTTTTGGCACAACGCTCGTGAATCACCCTGTATGTACATATGTATTATGCTTTGCTTTCGTAAAGCAATCAAGAATAGCTTTTTACCGTAGAGTTTCTCAAAATATTGGAAAATGTACACAATTCTGCCATCTCTACCTGTTTTCGGTAAATATAATCCAATCAGTCTTCAAGTCTTGCTTTCGAACTTGAATACGAACTTTTCCGAACTCAAACTAATTTTTCAAGATTAAGTAACCAATTGGGCTAATATCCAAACTGCAAAAAAGTCGTTTCAAAATTATAGTATCCTTCCGTGCATGCACCTGACGAGCGTTATAAAAATATACACGTGTATCTCGGTTTATCTTTCAAACCTATATTTTCGCAACGATTTTAAGTCCTCATAATTCCACGTTTCTGCAAGCTTTAGGGATTCAAAGATTGAAAACTTTTAAATTAGCTTTGGTCTTACCTTATCTTTCAAAGCTTCATCCAACATCCACTTGTATCAAAGTTGCTTTTTCTTGGCATGCAGGCATCCATGTTTGTTTTATATTTTTTTCATTTTCTGTTCAATTTAACGCCTCGAAAAGGACTATCCGGGCCAGAAAACGGGCATCATCAGAATTTAGTCTCTTCGACTGATAGGGTACGAATTTCCATTCAAAACACCCGCATATTTATGTCAAATAATAAATAGTTAAGGACCGAAAACGCTTCCCTGATGTACACCAGATTTGTTTTCTAATTCTTTTGTGATTCCTACAGTAATCCTTGCTATTTTGATTTTTCATATTTATCCTGTGTCATCATTAAATAAGATTCCAGAACTGCTCGTTTTCTTATAGCCATATGGGTGGGTAGCCCTTGATTGGGTATCGAAATGGGAACTGATCCTTATAGTTTGGTCAGCACCCCTTGGCAAGTTGATGTTATTCGATTAATAATTTAAAAAAAAAGCCTTATCTTTAAAAACATCTCTTAAGCAAACAACAGCGCAAGTCTACTTAAATTTTTTAATAAATCACCTGACACGAATAAGTATCTTTTTTTTAACCTTTCGGCAACTTTGTGCCCCCTTTGTTTATTTTTTGAAAGCTGTATAGGCGATGAGTAACTTATAATTTGTTGTTTGAGTTTTTAACTTTGAAGTTTTTCCTTGTTAATATATTTTCTTATTTAAATTGTATCTTAATTAATATTTTTATATTCAATCACACACACACACAATGTTTCTTGTTATGCTTTAGAATAATTCAAAATCATTTTGCATAAATTCATCCATTATTCCCTTTTTTTTTTTGTAACACAACATTCTTGTGTGAGATCTTGTGTTTTTGTTTTTTTTTCGTTTTGTTCTTTTTTTTTATACCGTATAATTTTCTGTCCTGTAGGAAAAGGACGAGGCATGGATACAGTTTCTAGCGAAGGTGAGAGATATTATTTTTATTTGATTATTATTTATTTGGTGTGGCATTTCTACAAAATCATTTATTATTTTAAACTAACATAACATTTTATTATTATTATTTTTTTTTTACAATAAATTGGTGTTAATTTTATAAATCTATATTATTTGGTGGAGTTGGGTAATGGAAAATATTGATGTTTATATTTTTTTTTAAATTATGGTATTTTGGATCTTTGCATCTAATGAACGAACAACAGGTATGCAGTTGTTTTAATGTTGCATGTTTGTTAAGTTATTTTTTCAAACTCATAACTATTTTTACTTAAAAAAAATGACAAAAACTAAAAAATGTTTGTGCTGTTTCAAATTAAAAAAAAATATGCTATTTGAATGTATGTGAAAAACTAAAGGTCCTTTATCAATTTAAAAAAAAAAACCTAAGCAATACCCTTGAAGCATATAATACGGTGCGAGCATTAAGGAGTATTAGATGATAGGTGATAGTAGGCATCTTAACGCTTATATTATGGACAGGAGATTTTTTAACTTGACTTAAGAGAATTTTAATGAGAAATGCGATTTAATTGCTTGATTCATTACTTGCACACCTTTTCTTTGAGATGTTCTAAAAGATTTTTTGTATGGGATCATGCGTTAGACCAAACAGGCACATAGTGATCCGTGACGTAGTGGGTTAGTGTAAGAATCCTTGAATCCTTCAGTATTTTTCGAGTTACGGCATCTAGCCGTCTAGCGGAAAAGTGAAAAATTCTCCAAAAGTGCGTCTCATTTAGCCCTCCGGATTTCATTCATGAAGAGTATCAACACAAAAACATGAGTGTTTGAGTGTGTAAGTCATTTTAGGCCTAAGGTTCTACTCTAGCTGTTCGTGTCACAATATTTATTCTTATACCTTGTTCCAATGTTAAGTTAGATACTAGTATATCATCATATCTCCAGTGAACATTATGTTGAGAAATTTATCTTACTGCTGATTTGTTAAGTGGTTCCATGGACTTGGATATAATTGACGTATAAGTGCAACTAGTCTAGACAGGTACTTCCAAAGTAGTTCTTTCAGCGTGTGAGGTCAAATCTTATGAAAATTCTTCTAGTCTGGGTAGTATTCCACCAATGATATTAGCCAGACTAGATGAATTTTGTATGTCAAGTTTCTTAAATATTCTTAAACCTAAAGATTCATCCCATCGAATTGTCTAAGTTTTGAAGTAAAAGACAAGTCACAATAGTTGTGCAAGTAACTGCAAAAAAATCAGGTTCTGAAGATGAGTGTTGAACCAAAGATGGGTTTTGTATATTGTAGTATTTTCAGACCCGATTTTTGGTCATGCAAACTTTTAATTCGTCGAATATGGCAGATCTTTCTAGCTTAATTATTAGGTAACAGGATTTTATGAGCTTGGTGGTATAACTTATGTCACTAGTTGACTCACTGTAATTTTTAGAAAACTGCATTGCTCAAAATTTAAGAGGCACGAAGTTGATTTGTTGGTATATCATTTTTTAGATTGATTCTACCACACTTCCTAAAAATTTAAATTCACACTGTTGTTAAGTTTAATAACTGGTCTCTGATAGTGGCGTTTTACTGTTAAGCCCTCTGGTGCACCAGAATTCGTTTCTGATGATAGCTAATAATCCATCAGAGATAACAGCGGCACCTACCATGCAGCTATTGCAGTGCTCCATAGTAAAACATACATAGTTATGCAGCAAATTTTAATTTTAAATCATTCATCAAAGCTAAGACTAAAAACTAGGACCTCATGATGCTTGTCAGAAAAAAAACTCTCATTGCACTTTTCCAAGGACAAAATTTTGTTTAAAGAAGCTTCATTTCCCTTTTCCCAAAACAGTGTTCCATACACAGTTTGCTTATTTAACATGTCAAAAAATGTGTTGTCGCTATTTTTGTCTCCTCATCTCGACATCATGTCTTCATTTCTGTAATGCAAAATGTTGCTCATTATTTAATCCTGTTTGTGTCGTTGTCCATTCAATAACAACAACAAAAAAATCCCATAAAAGTTTTCATCCCAATCTCATGTGTGATTTTCTTGCTTTTTGTACTTCTTTCTTACAGAAAACCGTGGAGAATTCCTTGAAAAACTCTTGCGAGCCCGTTCGGCAGTTCGCCCCGGAACACCATCTCAACCAATTCTGCCAACTGTTTCGGTCCTTCGTCTAGTTGTTGGAAACTGGGTCCTGCAAAGCCAAAAACAAAACCAACTGCACATTCATAATTCAGAAGGACATCAAGTGACAATCCTGCAAGATGATTTGCCAGGTTTCATATTCGAAAGTAACCGCGGTACTAAGCACACATTCACGGCAGAAACAACTCTGGGTCCAGACTTTGCCTCTGGCTGGTCGGTAACGAAGAAAAAGAAAATCAAAACTAAAACCGAAGTACAAAAGAACCAAGTTAAGAATTTGGCCAGGGACCTATACAATAAGTACTTTAAAGCAGCACAAGCGGTTCCACGCGGAGCTGTGGCTAAACTCACAGCAATTGTCAAGTTAATTGAGATGGCTCTGGAGGAACAACGCATGTCACCAAACACAAATTGGCAGGAGAAGTTGAATAATGCTTTGAATGAGCTAACAAAATTGCTGCATGAGGATGGAGTTGTAAGTGCCTTTGAGATGCACAGCTCGGGGCTTGTTCAATCGTTGGTTGCAGTTCTTTCGAAAAACTATTGGGACAATGGTCTGTCGAGGAACAGGATGAACAAGCTGCAAAAGCAGCGGATTGCGATATTTAAGAATTGTATTCTCAACAGCAGGAGTAGTGATAAGAAAAATACCGCTGGTATTTTGGTTCAGAAGTTGGTGTCTGTTTTGGAGAGTACTGAAAAGTTGCCAATCTACATGTACGACGCTCCCGGTACCGGCTATGGCCTGCAGATTTTGACAAAGCGTCTGCGATTCCGATTAGAGCGAGCTGCTTGCGAAACTACATTGTTTGATCGCACCGGAAGAACTTTAAAGATGGAACCACTAGCCACGGTAGGTCAGTTGGCCAAGTACTTGCTAAAGATGGTAGCCAAGCAATGGTATGACATGGATCGCAATGCATTCGTTTATTTAAAGAAGCTTAAGGACTACAAAGCTGGCATGGTGTTCAAGCACGAATACGATTTCGACGAGGAAGGCTTGATATATTTCATTGGATCGAATGGAAAGACCACCGAATGGGTGAATCCAGCACAATATGGACTTGTTCAGGTTACCAGCTCAGAGGGAAAGACTTTGCCGTATGGAAAACTTGAGGATATCTTATCGCGTGATAGCGTCAGTGTAAATTGCCACACCAAGGACAACAAAAAGGCTTGGTTTGCTATTGATCTGGGTCTTTTCTTGGTACCAAACGCCTATACGTTGAGACACGCCCGTGGTTATGGCCGAAGCGCCTTACGTAACTGGATGTTGCAAGGCTCAAAAGACGGAGTTAGCTGGGTAACGCTTGTGACTCACTCTGACGACAAAAGTCTTGTCGAACCCGGCAGTACGAGCACTTGGCCAATTGTCTGTGCTCCAGATGAAAACCAAGGCTTCCGACACATCCGCATACAGCAGAATGGACGGAACGCCTCTGGCCAGACACACTATTTAAGTTTAAGTGGTTTAGAGATATACGGGCGAGTGTCGTCAGTTTGCGAAGATATGGGCAAGGGAGTGAAAGAGGCTGAGGCGAAAATTCGCCGTGAACGACGACAGATCCGAGCCCAGCTAAAACACATCACGAAAGGGGCACGTGTTGTTCGTGGCGTCGATTGGCGCTGGGACGATCAGGATGGTGTTAGTGAGGGAACTGTCACCGGAGAGATTCACAATGGATGGATTGATGTGAAGTGGGATCATGGTGTTCGGAACTCTTACCGTATGGGTGCCGAGGGGAAATACGATCTGAAGCTGACCAATTGTGATAATCTGTCGGTGCTTGAAGGCGGCAACTCTGTTGCTCCATTATCGAATCTAAGCAAGAAGCTGGAAAACAAGAGCAACGCTCTCACTAGTCGCAAGTCCAGTTCAACACCATCACTGCCGGAGGCCACTGAATTAAATCGCAATTCTGTTGCCTCCTCCGACCAGGCAGCTTCCGCAGATAATCTCGCCTGGAAACAGGCAGTCGAAGCGATCACTGAGAATGTTTTCTCTTCAGCCAAGTCGGATATCGTTACAACAGCAAATCCTGATGGCAAAGACACCAGTGGCTCTTCAGTGGTGGTTCATCATTCCCTGCGTGAGAGGGAGAACATCACCGACTTGTCGGCAATCAACAACTCCATGCAAGCTATTAATGCAAACGTGGTATCCGATTTGGCTACCATTACCGAAAATCTAGCTCTTGCCGACAACTTGTGTGGTGGCAGTAGCGGAAGCAATAACTCCGCTAAGAACACTCTAGCTGGACTTCTGGCCAGTGGACCAAGTAGCACTGCAGGAGCAACTCTCATCCGCCAGCAAAGCTACAGCGAGGATAACAACAAATCGTCAAACATCGAAGCAAATAACAAAATGAACGCAAGCAATTCTGTGAATAGTATCAGCAAGAGTCTGTTGGTTAATCTCAGGGCCAACTCTGGCCAGCGGGTTTCTCAATTCTCAACTGAAGCAATGGAAGTGATTGACAAGATGCGTGAAGGAGTCGATATGATTCGCAACAATACAAACAATATTCTATCATCGGACATTCTCTCGATTCCATCATCAAATTGTCTGGCTTCGGGTGTTAAGATTCCTTTGCCCAAGACCCATGACGCGACTGGTAGTGCTATAGTAGCTCCACCAACTGCCTCTAGCACAGGTAGCGGAATTGTTATACAAAAACCCGATGAGGTCATGCACTTTAAGAAGCAACTTGTTGAAAAGCACATGGGCGAGTGTTCAGCCGGTGGAAAGGATGATGTGAAGAGCACAACACCACCCACAGAAAATCCACCGCCAGGAAGTACCTCCTCAACAGCGGTATCCAGCCAAATGAGCGTTAGTGTACCGAACTTGACTACCACCTCGGTTTCAGAGGCTCCAGCACAACCAGACACAGCAACTCCAACCAGGCTGCTGGAAACATTTGCTGCAATGGCTAGACGTCGTGCTTCACAGGGCAATAATATCCAAAACGATCAGAAGATTAACAATTCCAATTCGAATGAGCGCAATAATCAAAATTCTGGAACTGGATTCTTCCCCCGTGGGCCTACTTCGGTGACAAGTTTGGTTAAGTTGGCTTTGTCTAGCAATTTCCATTCAGGATTGTTGAGCACTGCCCAGAGCTATCCAAGTTTATCATCAAACAATGCTGGTAAGTTGTTGATTCTTTCAGCTTCCAAATATTTGTTTTAATTGTTTTTGTATCTTTAGCAAACAATTCGGGATCTAATGCTGGAAACGGAACCAATCCATCGCCTGGCAACCAAGTTTCCTCGACGATAAACCCAGCTCTTACAATGAGTCTCACATCAACGTCAAGTGATAGCGAACAAGTGTCTTTAGAAGACTTCCTTGAAAGTTGTCGTGCACCTGCCTTGTTGGGTGACATGGACGACGACGATGATATGGATGAGGAGAACGACGATGAAGAGAACGAGGACGAATACGAAGAAGTTGGAGTGAGTATTTGAATTTTAAAACCAAGCGGTCACGATTTTAGTGAATTTTGAAACTAATATCAACATTTTGTATCTTTTCCAGAATACCCTCCTACAAGTAATGGTATCCAGGAATCTTCTAACATTCATGGATGATGAAACTTTCGAAAACCGTCTTGCCGGTGTAGGCAAAAGAAAATCATGGGACGATGAATTCGTTTTGAAACGCCAGTTCTCTGCTTTGATTCCCGCCTTCGATCCACGTCCAGGTCGTACAAATGTAAATCAGACATCGGATTTGGAGATTTCTCCACCTGGATCCAGTTCTGAAGCAGCCAAAACCAGTGAATACATAACTGTGCAACAGCCAGCTTTGTCTTTGACACTTAAAGGTCCAGGCATTGGTGGGGTTCCAGACGTCGAAGTGGATTTGCGTAACAATGAATGGTCGATATTCCGTGCTGTGCAGGAGCTTCTTCAAGCAACACAACTAACTAAAGCAGATAAATTCCGCAAGGCATGGGAACCAACCTATACGATTGTGTATAAGGAAGCACTGCCATCTGATACTAGCAGTGCTGGTGACGACGATGGTCCCAATACCCCAGTGATCTCGGTTAAGAGTGGAGCCTCAACCCTCTCGCCCAATTCGCCAATGCGTAGTGGTTTTACGACGTCGGAGAATATTAATTGTAGTGTTGATGATGTCTTGCAACTTCTGAGTCAGCTGAACGCACTCAACCAGAAGGAAACTGAGAGTCTGAAGGAGATAGATGACAGAATGGAAGTTGATGAAGAATGCGGACCTTGCACTCTGCCTTCAGATATGTTTATGAGCAAGAAAATTACCAACAAGCTGCAACAGCAAATTCAAGATCCATTGGTTCTTTCCAGTAATAGCTTGCCCACTTGGTGTGAGGATTTGAATCAGTCCTGTCCGTTCCTGTTCCCATTCGAGACACGTCAGTTGTACTTTAATTGCACAGCTTTTGGTGCTTCTCGATCGATTGTATGCCTGCAATCGCAACGTGATGTAACCCTAGAGCGCCAACGTATGCCAGGACTAAGTCCGCGACGTGACGATCAGCATGAATTCCGTGTTGGACGTCTAAAACACGAACGAGTCAAGGTTCCACGTATGGATAATTTGCTCGATTGGGCAATGCAAGTAATGAAAGTTCATTGCAACCGAAAATCAGTTCTTGAAGTGGAATTCGTAGGCGAAGAAGGAACAGGCTTGGGACCTACCCTTGAGTTCTATGCTCTGGTCGCTGCTGAGCTTCAACGAGCCGATCTTGGAATGTGGTTGTGCGAGGATGAAGAACAAAGTCTAGCAACCGATGGTCAATACATTCACTTAGGTCAAGGCCTGAAGCCAACTGGCTACTATGTTAGTCGTAAAGAATGTGGACTGTTTCCGGCACCTTTGCCGCAAGACTCAGAAATCTGTGAAAAAGTTTCTAAATACTATTGGTTCTTGGGTGTGTTTCTTGCTAAGGTCCTGCAAGACATGCGACTTGTTGACTTACCACTATCAGATTCATTCCTACAATTACTCTGCCACAATAAAGTCTTGTCTAAGTCAAGTGTTATTCAAGCTGTCAAGGGTTGCGATGATCTGATGATGTCATCCATCATGTCTGAAGATTCAGAACTAGCCGATACATGTTCAAAACTCTTGGGCAATGAATTCCCCGAATCATGCTGGTATGATGGTGTCCTATCTCAAGAAAATCTCGCCGAAATCGATCCAATTCGTGCAGAATTCTTAAAACAACTACAAGATATGGTCACTCGTAAGCAGACAATCGAAATGGATCCACATTTGTCACCGGATCAACGAAATCTTGCTATAGCCGATTTAAAGCTAATCACAAAGAATGGAGAGGCACAATTAGAGGATTTGGCTCTGACATTCACATATCTACCAAGTTCACGGGTATATGGCTATTCGTATGCGGAACTTGTACCAAATGGAGCTGCCATTGATGTGACAATACACAATTTAGAAGAGTACTGTGAACTTTTGATGAATTTCTCGTTGCAAGATGGTATTGCCAAACAATTGGAAGCATTCCATCGTGGCTTCTGTCAAGTATTCCCATTGAATAAGTTAGCTGCATTTAGTCCACAAGAGGCACGTATGATGATTTGTGGTGAACAACATCCACAGTGGACAAGGGAAGATCTCATCAATTATACTGAACCAAAATTGGGCTATTCCAAAGATAGGTAAGTCAAACACATATATATGTTTTTTTTTTGGTTTGGTTTCGGGAACTTCTGTTTAAGACTAATCTTGACTTGTTTAATCCAACAAACTTGCCTTAAACTCTTAGTAATCCTTTGGAAGCACTGCTGCTCCTAGTTTTTATTTGGTTTCTTTACACTGTGGCCAAACCACCACAAGCGAAGTGAAATACCTTATGATATTTTTTAATACCAACATTTTCACCAGGAACAGGAATGCCTCTCCAGCCATAAGTCCGATGAAATGCCTTTTACATTTGTCCACCGTCAGTGAGCTTAAAGACAATTTCGTTTCCTTATAAGAGTGCTTATCAGCCATTTGGCTTCTTTATTCGAGTTTCACTGACATAGTTTCTCCAACAATCCAACACTTTAGAATCTTACTTACTTTTGATGGCGCTCACTTAATATGCTCTTCAATCTGGCTCTATCGCTAGCCTTCCGTGACTGTTTTATCAATCCGAGTAGTCAGAGATCTCCCTCTACCTAGTCGCTTCATCGAAAATATTGTCCACCTTTTCTTGACTACCTATGGTATGGCGTAGAAGACTTTTTTGAGCTGGAGCGTCGATTTCCATGCACTATACATGTACATGGCCCAGCCACCTTAGCCATTGAATATGTACCAATTGTTCTGACTAGGCTTATGTCGCTGTTCCACACGTATAGTTCGTCGTTGTATCTCCTGCGCCAGATGTTTTCTTTTCCGTTAACACAAACAAAACCATTAGATCGTATGTGCAAATCTTTTCTTTTGAATACTGCAAGTGACTTTCCAACCGATTAGAAGAGGGTCCATGCTTCTGCCCAATATACAGTGTACAGTGCTTCTCGACATTATAATCTGGAATTTAAAGATCTCGCTCCCGTAGCGTTTAAACATTTTAAATGACATTTATTTTAATTTTCTTTTTCAGTCCTGGTTTCCTTCGTTTTGTAAACGTACTCCTAAGCATGACTGGTCCCGAACGTAAAGCATTTCTACAATTCACCACCGGCTGCAGTAGCTTACCCCCAGGCGGATTGGCCAATTTACATCCACGCCTTACTGTTGTCCGGAAGGTAGATGCCGGCGAAGGTAGCTACCCATCGGTAAACACATGCGTACACTATTTGAAACTGCCCGACTATCCAACCGAAGATATACTAAAAGACCGTCTATTGACAGCAACGAAAGAGAAAGGATTCCATTTGAATTAAGAATCATGCAGCAGCACACACACACTAGCAGCTAAAAAAAAGGAGAGAGTTTATAATAATTATTATCAATTCGTTTCGTTTCGTTTTGGTTTTTTTTTTTTTTTTTTTGTTAATAAAGATTGGTGCAGAACAATGCATAATTTCGGCGGTCCTAATATAATTAGCAACATAAAAAAACACACACACACTTGTTACAAAAAATTTAACAAAACAAAATTTACAAAAATTAAGCACATAAATCTAACCCAAACAAATTAGAAGATCAAACAATTGTTTCCCAGAATCTACTCTCGTTTTTTTTTCTCGTGTTCCCTGTTTAATTCAAATATTCAGGGAATATTAATTACTATGTGTGCGCATTGTGTTCCCTTTTTAAAATGAAAATTATATAACTTTTTGTGTAAATAGTTTTTAATTTATTAAAATATAAATATATTTGATAATTATACTTAGTAAGAAAATTTATCAATGTGTATGCGAACATTCATATAAATATTAAATAAAAACAAAAAAATATAAATAATAGTCAAACAACTTTTGAAACAAAACAAGGATATGTGAGAGAAACAAATTATTATAATATTGGTGTGTGCAAGCAAAAAAAAAAAAACTTGCATAAGAGATTTTTACGAGTGTGAAACATATTTTTTTTTATATTTTCGCTTTGCACTTAAAAAATATGGATTCAAAATTAATTAAAATATTCGTCAAATCAAAAACACACTCAAACACACACACACGCTCATACGGTGGACATCAATTTTTTAATTTCAATTTAATAAATCATTCATCTTGCTCATCATAATATGTATCTATAAGATTTATAGCCTCAAACACAAAACAAAAATCATTTTGATTGTAATAATTAACTGCAATGTCGACAATTTTGTTGTATACAAAAAAATGCTATAAAATAATCCAATATTACACATAATGAATCAACTACATATTTAAATAAATAAAAATTACTATACATTATACATAAATATATATATCTATTTTAGTGTTAAACTTAACAATAAAAGTTCGTTGTTTATTTTTTTTTTCCTATTTTTTTTTCTTTAATAAAGTTATCTTTTTTTCCTTATAATTTAAATGGTTTTTTTTTTGTTTTTGTTTCTTCTCACCATTTTTAATAAAAACAAAAATGACAAAAATTGTTCTTGTGTTTAAAATAACTTATGAATGTTATTTAAAAGTTGGAGTTTAAAGAGTACACTTCCTCTCTTATTAAAAAAATTTAATTAAAACAAAACAAAATCAGCGTGAACTACTAAAATCTATCATTCATAAAATAAGTCTATATTATATACATTATAAATACACAATAAAAAAAAAAAAAAAAAAAACAATATTATGGAAATCATGTTGAATTATAATTCTAGAAGATAAAAATAAAATGAAAAAATAAAAAATATTAAAAAAAAAGTTTATTTTTACTTAATTTTTCAAAAATTTCACTGAAAAACTACCCTTAAACAGTGGCCTTGTTTAAGGCTGCTTGACGGTACTCGCAATATCAGATCGATGCTCGATTGAAAATGGAATAGGCTTTGGTGGTTGAAAACAACACGAGCTACTCTATGCTTTATATAATTAGTACAATAATTATAGCTTGCATCGTTATCCAGGTACACATTTATCAGGAGCTCATAAAAGACAATTCGCGCTGGGGTACGCCCTCAACTCTTCAGGCTTCCGCTTAGGTACCTCAAAAACATGAACTTTGAGTGTACAAACAGCTTCAATGGTATAACTTTCGAAAATTGTTTCTGTCGTAGCATCCCTCAATTGATTAAACCTAGTGGACTCTTGGCGTTCTCTTGATCGTCATACCGTCAGCCATCATTGACCATATTGCGATTGAAAACAGACATGCCACGAATGTCTTGGATGTCCTCTTTCATACGGCGATCACCACGAAACACCTGGTTAGCTATGATGACACTTCGATTCGCAGCAAAGTCGATTAGCCTCACTCCGTTACTAGAATTTGTTGTCGGGCAGGGTGTGATTTCTGGCTGTTGAGCCAAAGTTATCGTCCTTTCCTTTTTTTTCGTTAAAGTCATCAAACACACAGGTCAACGAGATGTTACTGCATTTGGACTTAATGCGGACTTTGACAATGCGTTCGCTTAACTCACAAAACCGTATCCAAATAACCGCTGTCCTCTTGGCAAGTATAACTCCTTTTTTGCATTCAAAATATTTCAAAGAAACTTATTGGGGTGCCTAACAAGGTAACTCATGACGTCGCTGTTGGTTCAATTAAGGCCCCCAGCCCATAAAATCCGTTGATCCGTTGCGTCAACGGAGGGGAAATTTGCAAAGTGTAATTTTGGCTAACTCTGTGTGTTGATACGTTGCGTATATAACGCTTTCCATATGAACACGTGTATTTAATCGAGCAGTCAGTTGAATTTGCCGGACGGACGGAACTCATCCGCCGCTCGCTCACTTTCAGAGGGTCTTATCCATGTTATCTGACACACACAAAAAACTGGGGAATCAACCACAACAAATGGAACAAGAAAAATTGCTTCTGCTCCATTTTGACACGATGTAATATTCGCACGCATCAGTTTTACAAGTTTTGCCAATGTTAAGCTGGTGTGCGCAGCCTTATTTTTGTGGTACAAAGGGATTTTTTACCCGTTCCTCCTAAATGTATATATCATCAGATTTAAATTAACAATATGACACCTGTGTCGACACTACCAATACTGTTGGCAATGCTGCATGCGAATAGACACTCCCCAATGAATGTTCTCTGGCTACCATTTGAGTTATATTTTTATTTGTATTTCTTGAGATGATTCTGCTTTTAAATCCAGAAACAAAATTCTCTTCTCAAAATCGTCATTATTTACGAATTTAACGGGTTGGAAAGACTTCTCCGGATACTTCTGGGCACAGACCATACACAGACCCGCAACTCGTACTCCCCTTGCCTGAAACACCCTCGAAATATTTTTTCCGGTCTGTGAATACGTGTACATCTCTCTCTGTGCATTTTGTAATGGCAACTATACCTGCGTATGCCATTTATTTTTTAGGTGTGTTTGCTAAATGGGTTTTAAAAGCAAGAGAGAACGTCACACTCTCAAAATAAATGGCATATCAGCTGATTTTTAGCTTGTAGGCAAAAAGAGAGACCATATGGTGAGTTGGCGGTCTGTATCTTCTTGGTCCGTGCTTCTGGGCACTTCTTTTCCTCCAATCATCAAGCTGTTGAAATGACATTTTGCTGCCAAAGTGCCGAACCACATTGCTGGTTGGGACGGCAAAACAAGGCATTACCTCATTTCAGATGATGGATGAAGAAGGAAGAGATGGAACGGAGTAAAGAACATGTCTTTACTCGGTCTTTTGTGTGACTTTCTTACTAATTTGCCACACCAGCAGCGCGTTTTTGTGGCATAACAAGTTAATACTAAAAACTCCCAAGTGATAGTAATATAGGTTCTATATACAATCCAAACCTTTATTGTTTTTGATTATTCATTTTATTTTTCCAAAAGAAACTTAAAGGAATGCAAATTTATTTATTTTAATAAAAGTAAATCGAAATCAAACATTATGTATAAAGCAAAATAAAAATAAACGGATGCATTTTTTCTTCCATAGGGGCACCCTGTACTTTAAAAAGCTTCACACAAAAAGATAAGCAGTTGAAAGTTTCCCCTTAAAAAAGTTCCACATCAAAAGTTCTTACATCTCGTATTCGGCAAAAATGAATTTTTCAGTTCCATTTCGTAAGCTCGGCCGTGTGCAAGTGTGGTGCCTGCAATATTTTTGTCACAAAAAAAAAAATTACAGAACAGTATTTCTATTTTGCATTTATAAAATCGTGAAGATCCACTCAGAATAAAAACAAATTCAAGATGGTAAATATTTTCTGTTAACAATAATCATTCATTAAAATCATAATTCATATTAAAAGAAATCTATTTTATAACTTTCATTTGACCTTTCATAAGAAGTGTGAATGAATGAAAAATATATAAGTGGAAGGAAGAGGACAAAACTGGAAAATTTGTTTTGACACGACACACAGAAAGCTTACGTTGATTTTTTATATCGTAAATTGGGATTTAATAAAAGTGTGTTCTGTGTTTTTTTTTTCACCGGTTTGAAGGAACTATGAACATGGATGGGGTGATGTTGGGGGCAAAACACTGTTATGGGATTGCGTAACTTTTAATCGGGATTATTGTGGTCATATTTCATCAAATATTAATTGAATTAATGCTGATAAGATAGGTGACGTTTTTTTTACATGTAATGACGCATTTTTGGCCAAGCCAAGCCATGTAGGTAATGATAAAGATTGCCAGTACCAACAGCCTACAATGAATTCCCAGATTCTTAATTCATACATAAATGGAATGCAAATGCAACTTGCTGCTGTGTGGGGTGGTAGGAAGTAGGTGGTCGTTAGGAGACTCTCCAACTGGAGTGACGTCTTTTGGCATCCGGCCAATTAAAATATGTATTCTAATTCAGATTGAATGTGGGCTAAACGACAGCGCAGAGATGCGGGAATCTCGGGTTGTTGTTAAAAATGTATTCAAAATCATTGCCGGGTGTTGTTTTCAAAATAAGTTTCTATTTTTATTTCTTGGTTTTGTTTTTGTTTGAGAAGCTTTAAGAAGAACTAGGAACCATACAACAATATGATTAATCACAGCCCTACTCACTACTTGCTTATCAATGCATGCGAATCCAAAATAACTTTCCATGACTCGGAGTCGGATCAAAACACAGAACAAACAATAATTTGGTGATAAAAAAAAAATCAGGAATAGGTACATAACATATCAAAAACAACCAAGAGATAGTGGACTTAGAGTTGCAATCAACAAGGGGGGAAAGTTCAATGTCAATTTGTTTTCTATTTGAATGGCATCGTATAGATTACTTTATGAGTAAGCCTTGAGTGGTCTGTGATTGGGTTTGATTCTCTTATTTAAGGAGCACTTTAAAATCAATAAATGAATGTTTCAAGGCTCAGGCCAAATGGACACTCGATCGTCCATCTGTTGAGTTGGTTGAAAGTCCATGGATCACCTCTTCATCTAGTTACATCAGGTTATGAGGTTCACCTGCCTCAGTTTATGATTTTGAAATGACTAGCTTAATTCAATTTTTAATGTTTTTTTCCAGAGTGAACCAATTCGTGTTGTTGTGACTGGCGCTGCCGGCCAGATCGCCTACTCCCTCCTCTACATGGTTGCTCGTGGTGAGGTCTTTGGCAAGGATCAGCCTCTTATTTTGCATTTATTGGACATCCCACCAATGGCTGGTGTGTTGGAAGGTGTCGTCATGGAATTGGCTGATTGTGCTCTACCATTAGTGCGTGAAGTAGTTCCCACAACAGATCCAGCTGTTGCTTTTAAGGATGTCTCGGCTGCATTCCTTGTTGGCTCGATGCCACGCAAAGAAGGCATGGAACGCAAGGATCTTCTCTCTGCCAATGTGAAGATTTTCAAAGTCCAAGGACAAGCCTTGGATCAGTTTGCACGAAAAGACATCAAGGTCTTGGTTGTTGGTAATCCAGCAAACACAAATGCCTTGGTTTGCTCCCATTATGCTCCATCAATTCCAAAGGAGAACTTCAGTGCAATGACACGTTTGGATCAAAACCGTGGAACAGCACAAATCGCCGCTAAGCTGTCTGTACCAGTTACTGCCGTTAACAATGTCATCATCTGGGGCAACCACTCGGCTACACAATTCCCCGATGCCAGGAGTGCCAACGTCATCATCGATGGAGTTGAAAAACCTGTCTGGGATGCTATCGGTGATACATCGTTCTTGCAGGGACCATTCGTTGAGACTGTTCAAAAGCGAGGTGCTGCTGTTATTGCTGCACGCAAAATGTCATCAGCAATGTCTGCCGCCAAGGCTGCTTGCGATCATATGCACGATTGGTGGAATGGAACCAATCCTGGTCGTTTTGTTTCGATGGGAGTCATTTCTGATGGTAGCTATGGTGTACCCAAGGATGTTGTCTTCTCATTCCCAGTGGAAATTAGGAACAAGCAATGGAAAATTGCTCAAGGTCTGACCGTTGACGATTTTGCTATGTCAAAGTTGGCAATTACAAGCAAGGAACTGCTCGAAGAGAAAACAGAAGCCATGGCTGTCTGCAATGCAGAATGACTACCACGCGAGGCAAAATTGTAGTAAAACGTAGTTTTGTTTCCTCGGATTATTTTCTTTTTTTCATTTCATTTCGTTTTTTGAGTTGCTTTACGTTGGGAATAGCAGGACGTATTTTTTTTTTAATTTAGAGATGCATTTGAACTTTGTTAACCTTACTGCGGATATTTAGTTTACTATTTAAATTGTTTATTCTTATAAAAATATATAGTTGAAGAGGAATGTTTGTTAAAATTATTATTGTAAATAAATTCAAACGCATTTTATAGAGTATTACTTGGTTTTGCATTCTTCAGACCAACATCTGCTGTGAAGGGGTAATAAAGTGGCGTGTCTAGAACGGCAGTTCGATACTTTTTTTAGGTGAACTATGCTCAAGAACGTTGAAAAATATATTTGGGAAGCTATCGGGAACAATGAACAGCCAAAACAGTCGGATTTGTGATGATGCAAGTACCTATCCACTTGGGGCTTGTGGATGTCTTAATTTAATTTAAAAAAAGAAATTATTTCATGAGTCTTAAAAGGATCGTCTTTGCCACTTATTAAGACCTGAAGGTAAAGGGGCTAATCTAAGGATCATACTCTGCTTACAAGAAACATTATTTGTTTGTATTTAACTTAAGATAACGTTGCCTTTGATTTTCAGGTAAAAAAAATCATTCTCCTAGTGGGTTGTTTGGAATGGGAGGAAAAAATCGAACCGTGTCAAGCATTCCTGTAGTGCAAATAAAAAATAGTCTGTACTTAACAGTACGTTCAAAATTAGGCTCAAGGGTAAATTGATGGGTATTCCAAACGATGCAAGTGTTACGGGGAAGCATCTGGCTTTTTCGCTGCAGCAATGCTTATAGAAGAAAGTATCAAACAAAGTGAGCCCAGAAACATTACGGCGATGTTCAAGGTAATAGGTCTTTCACCAATCAATCAATTTTAAGCTCTTTTTTGAATCTCATTCAGGAGTCGCAAATGAGTATCAGGAGCACCTGCTCAGATAAGTAAGCTAGTTGAACAGTGGATGGCCAAAGACGGCAATCTGCCTTCTCGAAAAGGAGTAAAGACCATTTAATTATCTCCTCCGTCCATGATGTTACACGATTCCTTATCAATGATGCTAAGATGATATCAGTTGTTTAAAGAAGCACCACTCTAGATGTCCCAAATCTTAGGTCATTTTGATGGTATTGCTCCAAGCCTTAATTCAACTGGTTGCATCGTCGAGAGCTTAAAAATAATGCACTTTTGGAAAAAATACACAAGTCCTAAAAACAGTCCTTGAAAGTAGACAGGTATGTATTGAATATAGACTAATCAACAACGTTTAACGTTTCTGCTGCCTCGAAAGTCTAGATGAATAAGTTATGCTGCCAACCTACATGAAAATTAAAGACTCTACCATGATTCAAATAAACAATGAGATTAACAATTTTGCTATAGAATGTGCGTTGACCTTATGCACACATGAGTTCTACAAGTCAGTGAGGATTATAGAGGTGTACGAGGAAGAAAGAAGCATGGTAACAGAATATTTGTTAATCAAAGTCGGTATACACTGGGGAATCATCTTGAGCCCTTTGCTTTTCGTTGCCAGGAATATCGTTCTTTTATTTTATTCAAAAGTGCAAATTCAATCTGATGACTTTATGTAATGAAGCAGTGGGTAAGACTTGGCTTATCTTCTATGATCAAACTCATTTCAGGTCCCTGCAAGACATGAGGTTCCACACAGTAAACATTCTGGTTTTTCTTCTATCAAACCTCGCATGTCGCATCAAAACTTTTTAAGTTACCGTGGCTGAAATCGCAATGAGATCGGTCTTTGACTGAATTGTAATTGATTGAGCTTTTTCCTAAAGATGAGCCAAGCCTTCCTGTTTGTGAATTGTTCCACGCCTGAGGTCACATTGGGATTATATCGTCTCTTCAATGTGGTCCTTTGAACCTCTTCTTAAACCATGATAAAACAAGCTGGCATATATCATGTGTATGCAAAAAATCAGCCTGCTTTTTCGTGGCTATTTGAAGTCTATTCGAGTTGGAACTTAGTGTTCCATTAAATATAAACCTTACTTTTCATTTTAAGAAAGAAAAACCATATGGGTTAGTTGAGATTTGGTTTTTAATATATAATTATTTAATTACTTGGATATAAAATATCATAATGTCCAGGTCTATATAACAAGAACACTTTTGGATCAGTTCCTTCGGGGAAGTAGTGAGCCTTAACCTTGCCACCTTCACCGCGATCCATATACTCGACACGTACACCAACATTTAAGGCAGTACATAATGCAATTATGTGAATATGGTCGGATTCTTTGTACATTGGTTCGACCTCCTGATGGCGGAACTCTTCAATTGTGAAATTGCCTTCGATGAAATTTTGATAAAAGTCCGCTTCTTCTTGCAACTTGCCTGAGGTAATTAAACGCAAGTAAACAACAACATAGTCTGAGTATCCTTGCTCATTGAACACTGTATGGAGTTCATCTTTGATGTCGGCATCTTTTGTTGTATCAGTTGGATCAACACGTTTAATCACTTCCATAAACTATGTAAAACAATCAAAAATTAAACTCAGGAAGTCTGTTGCAGACCCTTGGGATAGGGATTGACTTACCGTGTCGTGAAAATCTTCCAATGTAAAGCTAGGAAATCCCAACTGAACTAGTTTGTCTTTGGATTTATGTGCAAGATCTTTAAATGCTAAATAATCTTCTTTGTTTGATATTAAATACTCCAAATAGGCGTAGGCGAATGCACGAAAAAAGCAATTACCATCGGGCCGGGTGCGACGCATAAATTTGTACTTCTCGCCGAGATCTTCTATTTTCGATGTATAAACGGCATCGCCGTTGTATTCCTGATTAAGTGTGGACACAATTTGTAACCCACTTACTAGTGGAATGCTTTCCGAGATCTAAAATAATAATATCAAAGTGAGTAAACATTTTTAAAAACAAATTAAATTGATTAACCTCTTTTTCGATTTGCCGCTGTTGCTGCATAATGAGTTCATCTCTATTAACAGGCTCGGGTGTTTCAGTCGAATCCATGTCTTTTAATTGACGAGGTTTTGAATTGTATTGCGAGTATTTTGAATAGTTTATTTAATTTTTCTTGTTTTTCTAAAACAAATCAAATTGTCTGAAGATTACTTTAAAAAACGTAAATGCAAAATGAAAATAATGACATTTGAAATTTTCGTGATTTTTGGGTATATTTTTTTTTTGTTGCAAAGTACAGCACTTCTGAAACTGTTTGTATTGTTTAGAAAAGGGAAATTAAAATGGATGGCAGGGGGATATTTTTGTTTTTTTCTGACTTATAATGGTTAGAACACACTAAACGGACAACACGATACGCCTACACAATAATGCTATTTCACAGTTGAATTTCATACCCAGTGCTTTTTGAAAAACTATTTAATCTAAACTTGCATTGCAAACTGATAGAAGTTTTGTCCGAGTTAAGAGTATGGTTCATTCTACTTTCTTCTACATATCCTGCACTTACGAATAACCACAAGTTCAAAATGTAAATCAAAGTTAAGATATCCGCAGTAGAATACCAACTATTTCAGTATACGTGTCGCTGAAGTGCAGTTCCGTGGCAGATCAGTACGTTTGTTTCATACAATTTCATACGAAGAATACGTGCAGTTCTGCTGAAGTGCATTTGCACCTAGTGTGGTCTTGCAACTGGTTTTACAGGTTGCTTACTATTCAACGTCATGACAGGAAAGTGCCCACCCTAAATTTATTTACAGCTCATTGCAGACTGAAAGTTTTCTGTCCAATGGAAACATGGTGTAATTACCTGTATGTCAACGTAATTGTAAAGATAAAAGTTTCGTTTTCGCCTTAATGCGCGTCCATATCATACCGAAGGATGCCGATCGACATATGCCAATTTCAGGCAGACTGCTTTTTTTGGAATATCAAATTCAATGAAAACAGAAAATTCCCGAGTAGCCAAAAAAATAAATTCGATTAAAAAAATGTTCTTTCACCTCTTGAGTACTACATATTTAATCCCAACACCATTTTCGAAACACGCTCTAACTGCCGCCATTTTGGTTTTCATACAGGCAATGCTGTTTATGACAGACGTCAAAAATTTCCTTTTCTAAAAAATCCTCTTTTCCGGTCGGTCCGAAGCGTGTAAGTTCGTCGAATATTTTTTACAAAATTTAATTATTAAACATCCGAAAATTGGTAATTTATCCAAAATAAATAATTATATTCTCTGACAAATTAATCTTTGATTAAGTGAATTCTACAAGGATTTTTATTGATTGGATTCAAGAAGTGGCCTAAAATTGTGACTAAAATGTTTGACAGTTTCCCTACCAATTTAGCTGTGTTTACTCCAGCACAAATAATTCATGAAAAATAATGGAAAAATTGAATAAAAATAACATGAACCATCCAAAAAAAAGTGAATGAGATTGATTTTAAAATTATTTTGGATACTTTTACCTATTTTGAGGACATTTTTAAGAAACAAAATACAAAAAAGATGATGACTCTGCTATCAGTTTCTAATCTCTGCTTCAAAATTTTACAGTGTCAAAATGAGGACAATCAACTCAAACCAATGCGTGAAAATCCCCTCGTACATTAAGGCCTCAGTGAAGGCGCGTGTGGTCACCATCACAGGACCCCGCGGTGTTTTGAGGCGTAGCTTCAAGCACTTGGCCCTCGACATGTACATGATCAACAAACGTACACTGAAGGTCGAGAAATGGTTTGGTGCCAAGAAAGAATTGGCCGCCGTCCGTACTGTATGCAGTCACATCGAAAACATGATTAAAGGTAAGTTATTTGGAACTCTGCTGCTAATAGATTCACAACAAAGTTTACATTAATTTTTTTTTTGTTGCTTAGGTGTCACTAAGGGATTCCAATATAAAATGCGTGCTGTATATGCCCATTTCCCCATTAACTGCGTTACCTCTGAAAACAACACAATTATCGAGATCCGTAACTTCTTGGGTGAGAAATACATTCGTCGCGTTGCGATGGCACCCGGTGTGACTGTCGTTAACTCGACCGCGCAAAAGGATGAACTTATCGTTGAAGGTAACGATATTGAAGCTGTATCTGGATCAGCAGCTTTGATTCAACAATCGACAACTGTGAAAAACAAGGATATCCGTAAGTTCTTGGACGGTTTGTACGTGTCTGAGAAGACAACAGTTGTTAAGGAAGCAGCCTAAGTTAAATAAAACAATTGATTTTTTATCACTTAAACAAAAAAAGAAAAGTGCTTTTGTTTTGAATTTCTGTTGCGAATCGGTGGGTTTCTAAAGGAGAAGAGAGTTTCATGTGCTCAACTTATTCGATTGACTTTCAGGTATGCAAGTAACATCTTTAGTCTTCTGAGATCTTGGGTTTTCTTTACATTTTCAAAAATTATTAAATCAGCTTTGTGTCCAACGTTTCGAAGTGAATTCATCCTGAATGCTGGTAAGTATTCATTTTTGTTTGTAAAAAATGTAGAAAATACAAGTAGTCTGTCATATTTCAAGCTAACATCACCGTCATACGTTGGTGTTACTTTTAAAATATCTCATAAGTCGAATCCTGTAATATGGTGTGACGAACTGGATATTCCTAGTCCTTACATCGTTTTATAGACAGACAAATGCACTCAGCTTCCTTCTTTAGTTCATGGCTTCATAGCATTACAACTTTCTAATTGTCCGTTACGTGTCTTTGCTCTGTCAGACAAGCGAATGGACAATGGAGTGTTTGACATCAAGCTGTCCTTAGTCATTCTTAGCCACATTTCTTTTGAAGTTTCTTAGTCCTCCAGAGAGCTTAAGAGAGAGAAGTTTCTTAGTCCTCCAGAGAGCTTAAGAATGGGCCCAATTAACTAAGCAGTTCTTCTGTTATTAGGTACCTACTCAACCTAACAAAACTTATCGCTGCCTTAAAGACGAACTTGCCTTATTTAACCGGATCTCCATAGGTGCCAATCACTTTCAGGGAAAACATTGAAGACAGCAAGAAAATTTCATTCAAAAAAGGTTTAAAGAAACCATACAAAAATTAATAAACGAACAGAAATTTCATTTTAATTACGAAAATTGTGAAAGTTCAATATATAGGTAACTATTTTGTTGCCCGATTATTCAATGCTTCCCCCAAAGTGTTAACCCAAAATAGGAAAAGATATAGCTTCGTGGACTGCCCTATACCCTCACTTGAAAAGTAGAATTAAAAAATATTCATCACGTTGCTCTATCCATTTTAAACTATACACACAAATAAATAAGAATTTGAAAATTGTAGCTTACGTCGTTACAAAATAATGCCAAATTTTAAAAAAGCAGTTTGGTCTAAATCCTATTGTCATGTTCCACGCGATAACATAAATCCAAATGATTCAACAAAATCAAAAGTCTTTGTTGCATCTTATTTAAATGATGATGACGTAAGAAATATTTAAGTTGGATTTTTTCAATTTAAACACGCTTTGAAAATATACAATTAAACTTCCAGTCAAATCCTCCAGCAATGAATTTGGTTCTCGGTTGGGAATATGGACGAATCTGGCTTGAGGAACGTGAAGCTTTCGTTGCGAAAAGGATCAGTATGATGAAACCCAAGATAATTCGAAATGACTATAAGAAATGGATAGAAAAAAGGAAGGGCCGTCCTAATGCTGGAAAACAAGCGCAAAAATAATTTAATAAAACTTTTTTCATTTTGTTTCAACATTTTTGTTTTCTAAACTTTGGTACGAACGCTTTTAAAAGCATTAGAAACATGCTGCCTTCGTTACTAGTGTCCTAGGTCGTACATGCAAGTACGTTTCTTGCTGAATAATCGATGCCGGGGCCTTTAACTTAGACTCTCAACCATTCCTGTGCGTGCGTTGATATTCTGCAGGAGTAAAAGGGACCTACAATTTACCCCCAAATACGAACTGCTAACAGAAGCACTTTCCATGACATCCTTGTGCTGACATCAAACAAACCTAATGCCTATACAAGCAATCGTGACCCTATGTTGAAATAAAAGCTTTGTTCGTTGAGCCCTGGGGTTGCCATCTATCCCCAAATCATCCTGCCTAGGAAATTCTATTTTTGTTTCACCTTGGTTGATGTAAAAAATTCATAATCGTAATAATATGTTGTCCGGCTCTTCAACTTCTCCTGGAGCATATGGTAGCAACAAGATCCTTTCATCTGGCCCAAGCTGTGGCCACTATTATACATACCTTGAACCTATAGGTCAACTTTGGTTAAAATCCAGAGAACAAAGTTGATAATAAAAAAATACATTGGTTTTACTTTTATGCGCTTTATTGCTCCCGATTTAAAATTATGAATATTTTGACATTTTCATGTGAACATCAAGTCATTGGTATAATTTATGATAGAAATCGGAGTTAGTACAAGTGGAGTATGCCATAATTATTGCTTTTTGAGACATCTAGTCAAACAGTCGGCGAAGCCACCATATCCTCCTCCACTGCAGATTTGAACGCAATATTTGGTCAAATCATTTGACTAAAGGATTAGAAAAAATACAATTTATAGAATTTATAAATTTATTTGAAGCTCGATTATAAAGTTTGATATGACAACTTACCGCTGCGGAAGTGACATCAACATTAAACATCACCACGAACACCGCTACCAAAATAACAAGGACGAAAAATGTTGAATTCATTTTGTTGTCTACTAGGCTCTGAGTTATGAACAAATTTGTGACTTTGTGTGATCTAGACCATGAAGCGTTTCTCTATTTATACCTATGCAATTTTTAATTGCCAATTATTTTGATCTAGGTTTACCTACCTTCGTATCTACTATCTTCAACTGATTAAATTATTTTTTTGAAAAATAAATTAATGCACTGCTGATAGGTTTCACGAACTCGATTGTCTGCTTACAAGATTGGGAATTGGTATATCTTGCTCAAGATTATTTTTATTTATTTCCTATTATTGGCATTGTTTTTTTAATTTCCTACTTTATTGCAGGAAGCTGCAGGAAATGGAAATTAAAAAAAATATTTCAAATATCTAAATTTAAACAAACAAAATAAATGTAGGTACGATAAAAATGATTTAAAATTTAAATAACACGACGCTTTCCAGAATTGCCAATGCATTTTTTAGATCTGAGATATTCAATTTGACAAGAATTGGTTAAGTGTAAAGCGAGAATGGTTTTTGATGCAAACAAGCAAAGGTCGGAAACACCATGATGTCATATATGCCGAAGACAATTTTTGTCGTGAATTTATAAATCTGCCTTAATATTACCTATTACTCATTTTATCACAATTAAAGAGGTTCATTTTTTTTTATCACTTCGATTAAAATTTCTAAAATTACGAATCTGAAGTGCTTTCTTGGAATTGTCGCTTTATATTTGAGTTGTGTGGTGCAACTTCCTGTCATTCTTCTATATTGTTTTTGTTTGCCTCTTGTATCTGTTTTGTGATAGAACGATAATACTTGTAGGTATGTAGATAGGTACTTGTTTCTGCTGGAAATTGTATGACAAAAATAGTAAATAGAGAATTTACATAATATGTGATGCGATCAGTCTTAAAAAAGCCCATAGTAGTTTCAAAACAAATTCATGGAGATTTTGAAACTGGTGGCTTAAGGTGGTTTTACATGGAGCTGCAACAAATTATAGTGCAGACGAAAACGTAACAACAACAATCATAGTACAGACGATGAAGATGAACATGTCTTCACTATAATTTTCAAGCTGCATCCATAATTTTCCTATAATCTGCATCTGCATTTTGTTCTTCCCTCTCTATCACACAAGTATGATTAATATATTTACATGGAGCTGCAAGCCATGATCTGCAAAAAGAGAGGATGCAAAATATATAAATCATACTTGTGTAATAGAGAGGGAAGGCCAAAATGCAGACGTCTGCATGGATGCAGATTATAGGAAAATTATGGATGCAGCTTGAAAATTATAGTGGAGACGAACATGTTCATCTTCAGCGTCTGCACCACAGACCATATACAGACCGCCAACTCGTACTCCTCTTGCCTGAAACACCCTCGAAATATTTTTTCCAGTCTGTGAATACGTGTACATCTCTCTCTGTGCATTTTGTAATGGCAACTATACCTGCGTATGCCATTTTTTTTTTTAGGTGTGTTTGCTAAATGGGTTTTAAAGCAAGGGAGAGCGTCACACTCTCAAAATAAATGGCATATCAGCTGATTTTTAGCTTGGGGACAAAAAGAGAGACCATATGGTGAGTTGGCGGTCTGTATCTTCTTGGTCCGTGGTCTGCACTATGATTGTTGTTGTTGCGTTTTCGTATGCACTATAATTTGTTGCAGCTCCATGTAAAGCCAACTTTAGTTCGTTGATTTGTTCGTACTTGCCATCAAAATGTATGTGTAATCACTACGAAACTGCGTGAACGAACTACAAAAAGTCAATAAAAAAAAAAAAAAAAAAAAAAAAAAGGTCAATTTTAGCATTGAGTTTGAACTGTTTTAAAATAATATTCAAAACTAAAATTAAATTTTCTGATATCTACTTAAGGGTTTTATGAAGAACAAATTTTGTGCGTTGGGGGCACTACAACAGCAGCCATACATTTCGTAAGTAATTGTGTACCTATCCATACTCAATTAGTGTCTCACAGCTCCAGGCGAAAACCTGAGTTGGTTTTAAGTCTTAACTCCTGAAGAAATTTTTTTTTTCATCGAACAAACCCTAGTAAGTGAGTACAAAAAACACAGTGACCAGGGACCGAGTTCTGGTTCACTCTTTTTGCCTACCAGTTTAAAATCAGCTGATGTGCATTTTACTATAAGTATATTAACGCTCTCCCGTGTATTTTAAATGGGGACGGTTAACTCGACGAATAAAATTAAATGCACACGCATGGATGATACCGTTTTAAATTCGTGGACATGTATTGACGGACACAAAAAACATTTAACGGCTGTTTTAGGTAAGGAGTTTCCCGGTTAGTTGACTGTTTTTTTATGTCTGTGTACAAAAGTACGAAGAATAGAGCTACGAGAAGTAACATGCACTAATTAACATTTACCAAGTAAGTCTTCACCGAACGTTTGACCCATTGATTGTTAGGATTTATTTAAAACCACAAGGATCAAGGATACCGACAGAATTCGTCTTTCTATCAGGAAAAATCAACCTACGCTACATGTAAGATGTGATGCCATTTAAAATAATTAATATTCCAAATATCTTTTTCATTTTTCGATTCAATTTCTTTTTTCCCGGAAGTACTAAAACTTGGCTTCCGTTTAACGTATCGCACTCTGAATACAGCCATTCCAGCCAGACGTCAAAAAAAAGAAAATAAAAACACAAAACAGAAGCAGACAAACTAGAGACCAAGTGCTTTATCAATTGTGCAGTTTCCTTTGCTAAAAAGTTGGTGTTAAATATCAAAATATTGAAATAAATAAATTGTGTCTGATATGTAAGTAAAATATTTTATTGAATCAACATTTTAGCGCATAATTTTTATATAATAAAGACCAAAAATACAAAGAATAAGAATTGAAGATTGAAAACAACATGGATGCCTATATGTATGACGTAGTATCTACATGTTTGACATTAGCAATTACCAAACCAGTTATGGTATAATTCCTTTTTAGTATTTTCGTTTTCTGTAGTTGTGAAAATCGTATTTTTTTTTCGTACTGTACAAAAATGGTCTTCTCAAATAATGCGGTATTCACATCGCTCAAGTTTAAATATAAATAACTCAAGTCAAATTGCAGGAAAATGTAACTATAAACATTTACGGTATATTATTTTTAAAGTAAGGCATTTTGAATTGGCAACATTTTAGTATAGCATCCATTAATTATGGAAAAACTGCTTTATGGAAAACAACGAAGGTATTACTTACATTTCCCCCATGACGAGCACAGACACAATACGACTACGACAAGAGACTGGTACCGCTCTTGCCTAAAGCACCCTTTAAATATATAATTCATCACCCATCACGGTATATGCACATCCCTGAGTATATGCATCTTATTTAACTCGTAGTTCCCATCAATGCATATAAAAACTATAGTATTCTGGATATTGCCTTTGACTGTGTCGCCATCTTCCTATTCATTCAGTTATGTAACAGCAAGCAAATGATAATCATTTCTTCAAAATTACAAAAAAACCTTGAATTTGTATTTGCTTTAGTTTTCTGTTAACCGATATGTTATATAAGCATTCAAATTACATTTTTGCTAGAGAACGTTTTTTGAAGATACTTATTAGTTTCTTGCTATTTCTTTTTCTTCATTTAAACAAAATAGTTCAATCATGGTTGTCCCAAAAACTACAGCAAAAGATGAAGTTATTCGCTTAATGGCTAACAGAGATAATATAGAAAAGTCAATATCTGATTATGGTGCCCTCTTGTCGGCGAATGATAATGTTGGCTTAACGGGTCCCCTCATCGATGCCGAAGGATACCCCCGAAATGATATTGATGTTTATCAAGTGCGACAGGCAAGGCAGCAGATTTTCTGCTTACAAAACGATCATAAGAAATTAATGAGCGAAATTGAAAAGCTTCTTCACCAAGTTCACAAAGAAGCAGCTGATGAAGAAAATAGCGCAGGCATGTCCAGTAAGGCTGCAGCAATCAGCTTGCATTCTCCAGCTGAGGAAGTGACACCACTTAATCCAATTGTAAATGTTAACTTGGTTAGTGAAGGATCTCCAGCTGAAGATGCAGGTCTTCGCATTGGGGACTCTATTATACAATTTGGTTCGATAAATTCAAAGAATTTCGAAAACAATCTCTATCAGATTGGGGCTTTGGTGAATAATATGGAGAATCAACGTATTGCCCTTAAGGTTAAAAGAAGCGAACAAATATTAGATATGATTCTTATTCCGAAAAAGTGGAGTGGCCGCGGTTTACTTGGATGTAATATTGTCCTACCAGAAACAATTGAACGCTAGAAGGAAATTGATTTAAATTTCAAGCAATAATGGTATTTTTGTTTGGGCTGTTTTATTGAAATTTTTGTTTCACTTTGTAATTTTTCATTGATCAAGAAACTTTAAATAAAAAATGATTCTCATAACCTTGATGTTTCTTTTTAATAATGAAGAATTAAGGGACAATTTCATGTTACCGGCAAGACAGTTGCAATAAAGTCACCTTTTTCACGTACACAGACAAACTTCGAGCCAACTGGAACACAGATAGGTATCTGACAATTAATACATGTAGTAACTTGCTTGCCAGTAGCTGGCATGGTAATTGAAAAATACTCACTCATACTTCTCTTAAAGTTTTGAATGATGATTTTTCGTAACTTCATAATGCCTCAAAAAAGTGCATGGTATGCATCCCTGCTTGTTCACTTTATTTTACTTTTGTAGTTAACTGACCCTATATAAAATGCCCTGCAGAGTATTCTGTTAACACAGCTGATTCTAAGTTTGTAGGCAAAAAGAGAGAACCAAACTAGGTGCTCATTTTTTTATTTAGTCTGTTAGTGAAATTATAGTATATTACAATGAAGCTGTTATTTATGTAGCAATTGTTGCATGCTACATGCCGTTGCTATCTTATTTTTATGTTATTTAAAGGCTATAAGAAATGAATTCTAATGCACCACAGACACCATGAGATTATTTAGATTATATAAAAAAGACGCAAGCTACCATTAAATTGTCAAACTACTTGCGTACTGTACGTAATGATGCATTATTTTTAAGCTGACAAAAGCCTTTTAATGCAAACATTGAGAATTTTAAAGGGCTTATTGAAAACGACGTTTTCAAAGAAATTTCTTGTTATAAAAACGACAATATTCATCTTCAACATAATATTGATCTTGAATTATGGCACTTCCTATAATCTTGATTAATCAAAATGTTCTGCATTTTCGTTTTTTTCGCTTTATCTATTAAGTATAATTTTCAAATTCTCTATCCTCATTTTTCGTAGAAAACAAGAAGCAGAAATGCAATAAGTATGTTTTCTCAAAAACTATATTAATCAAAAAAAGAATTTTCTGCGTTTCGTAGTTTGATTGTAGAGCACAATTGTATCGTATTTCGTATGCAGTGTGGTCTAACCCTAATTGAAATTGAACTCAAAGAGAGATTGAGAACAGCGTCAAAGTTTTATTTCAAACTGTACAAACCTAAAACAAACAAACAGAAACAGACAAAAAAAAAAAAGAAAAAAACCAAACGAAACGGTTAAAATTTCTTCATTGTTCTTCACATTCTCAATCTCAATTGAAAAGTGCCGCCGCAGAGTTCTAGTTATCTAGACTGTGCTTCGTTATCCGTTTTTTGTGTGGTTTCTCCTCAACTCATACTCAATTGTTGCATTTTATTTTTGCAAGGAATCAAATTACAATTAAAATATATCATTTTATTAAGTAAATCGTAAGTATTTTACAATTTAAGATACTATTGAGTGTCAATTTAATGTGAAACAAGCTCTTATTAAATTCATAACTTGCAGCTGCGGTAGACATACGACTCCGGAAAGCGACGCTATTAATTGCGTTTTTTTTGCACTACAATGGATGGCCAAAAAGGATCCGGTCCCGGTGCCGGCAGAGCACGTGGCCAAGGAAGAGCTACTCGTCAGCAGGGAGGTGGGAATGGTGGAAGACGCCCGCAGAATGTTCCAACTCCGGTAAGTTCTTTGTTTGAATAAATTATTATTTTTTGATTCTACATAAATATAAATTTGTTTACAAGCTATAATTATAATATTTAATAAGTTGAGTTTTGTCGGTTGTTTTTAGAAAAAAAAAAATGTATGTATTTGTATCCTCAATTCAAACGAGGAGAAACCTTGATGCATTAAAACAAACAAAAAAAAAAAACACCTTGTTGCATTGCTGGAGCCTTTTCCGTAGAATTGCCTGGATTGCACTTATGTATTTGTGTATCCGGGATATCTGCATACCTATACACTGTTATAATCATAAATTCATAATGCATATATATATATCATTGCATCTTTATCAAATCATGATGTGTCTCTTCCTCTTCTCGTTTATTGAGTGCACTCACACTCACTCACTACTAATTAAATTGCGTAGGAAATGGCCAGGTTCATCATCAATCGAACAGACCAACAGACAATTTCTGCAAATAATGTAGCTAACCTAGAGTTGCCTTGCCAACCACCTGAAAATCCTCATCCCAATTTTAGAAAATCAGACATCTCTATGAACGTTATGTATCTAGCTTGATACTTTTTTGTTTTGTTTGTTTCTTTATTAAAACCCACATGCAACAAAAAATCATAAGGACAATGGATTTGTAACTTCAACTTCCAACACATGAAATTAAAAAAAAAAAAATTGTATCTGATTTTTCCCGGGCGAATGTGGGTTGGAATTAGAATTGCGTTTCAGTTACGCAAAAAATGGTCGTAGTTCATTTTTATGATTTTTTGCAGTAACTGGGTATGCAACCAATAAACCTTGGAAATCCCAGAAATTGTCAGTCTCATAGTTGTACAAGTTTCTAAGTAATTTTTCTGTTCTACTACTACTTGTTTTTATAAATATAATGTGGTGGTATGGTTCTTTTAACTTTAAACAAACCATTGTAAATGCGTACCTACGATAATCCAGGTCTCATTTGTATTAACCTTTGCTCATCTCAATGAAAAGGCATCAATAACCAGGTTCACCTACCTACCTACCTACCTTTCAACGAAAAAAGACAAAAGCATAAACATTTTTTTTTGGGCAAAGGTAATCTTTCTATCTACTCCGGAAGGCAGGTAATTTGCGCATTTTTTCTTTTGTGTTTGAATTTATTTGGATATCCAAGTGGATGTATGTATATTTTAGATGCCTTTGGATAGGAACCTATTGATTCTTATAATACAAAATGTAAGAATTCCCAGTAAATGGCATCAGTTCGATTCGTTTCTCCAAGAATGACTAAAATGTATGAATACTTGTAACCAGATCCTTCTTTTATAAATAAAAACATGATTTTGTACCTAAACATCTTACTTATTGTGGAAATTCCATCTAGATCCGAAAGGTTGTTGTTTCACTTGTGCATTGTGCATGATCATAAAATAACATTACTTGTAGGTAATTTATTACCGGCAAATTTCGACCAAATAAATGTTTCGTACTGTCAAAAGTCATTAGACTTTTATTGCTACATATTTGTAATAACATGATTTTTACGATCAAGCAATCAAAACCTAAACTTATTTTATCATTCACAAATGTCAAATATTAGACTTTAAAGATCCCTTTCCTTGAGTTCATCACTTGATTTAGTTTATAATTTTTGCACAATCCTCAAGAGGGTTTTTTTTTTTAATACTGTGTCGAGATGTTCTTGTTTCTTTTTGTTTCTGTTCTGTGATTCCACTATTGGGCTAAAAATATACCTGCAAAAATAGCGGTGGTGCGAGGGTGAGCGTTGAGAGATCGTATACTGAGATGGGCTTCTGAAAAATATCATCTTTCACCAGAAAGTAGGTACCTATGTATGTTGTGTTGTGATCAGAGCTCCGGTATATTTTCAGGTTTAAGAGCCAATGAATTATAATGGGCATGTATATGAGCGTAAATTTTGATAAGGTTTCGTTAAGAACATTCATACAACGAAAAATTTAAAAAAATTCTGAGTTTATAGTTTCTATCAACACAATTGGTACCAAGTAGATATGTTCCCTGGCTCCGCACAATAGATACATCGGCTGACTGAGTACAGAACGTCCCGAATTATTCTTGAAAATCTTTCAGGAAAAAATGTGGGTCAGAAAATGAGAATGTTAGGATGTAGCAAAAAACAAATCGAATGTGAGATAATGTCCAATTTCTCGTAACAGACATACCTATATTGTCGTTTTTGTTTGGCTCTGAGAGCATTTTTGTTTGCTCTGACAGCGAAATTTTGATTTCCAGCTGTTGAACAGCTGTTTTTGAAGTTTTGTTTTTGCCATTGCAAGAATTCAATCATTCGATTCTTTTAATAAAAGAAAATTGTTTTTAATTGTAAGTGTTGTAATTATTGAAAAATAACAAATAAATAAAAAAAAGGTGTACATATATTCATAAATCATTACAAATTAAAGTAGGTATGAACAAGCAAAGAAGGATTTAATTTATTTTTGTGGAAGTGAAAATTAATGTGGTGGATTTGGTGTATTGTCATTTTGACCCACACACACAATTTTACAAAAAAAGAAAAATATCGTTTTGTTTTTCCTTGGGCCACCAAAATCTAAATTCTGAGAGGAAAATCTGGGGTTACCAATAAAAAATTATTATCGTATCGAATCGGAGAAAATTTTCATTCGGATTCAACGAAACGTAACAATTTTCGATTGGTTATTTTCACAGTCACAGTAACCTTATATTTTTTACTGCAGACAAACAGCGTTTCAGTTTAAAATTTAGTTATGGTGTTTTGCTTGAATGAAAAGACCAGATGCCCAAATGTCATTTCATCAGTGACTATTCGTTGTGTGTTTTTAAACCACATTTTTCATGCTTTAACTATCACATTTCAATTTGAACGCCTAAAAATGCAACTCTTGCTTCATTGTTGAATTTGAAACTTGTTTTAATCGTTGACTTGACTGGCAGGTAATTTGTGGGCGTGCATAAATGTAGTTAAATTTTCCCTTCATGTTTCGGGAGAGCAATAATAAAGCATGTTCTTTTTTAGTCGTGTGGTTTTCAATCTGACAATACTTTTTTCAGAGTTGGTCTTTTTGGCAGGTGTCACTTGATTTATGCTCAGTTTGGTTTGCCAAATCATTGTGATTACTCCTGAACAACGTTTGCAAATCGTGCACATTTATTACCAAAATAATGGTTCGGTTCGCGCGACGCATCGCGCGCTGCGTCTAATATTCGGTCGACATAATCGCCCAGGAATTTATTTGAGCCAGCCGCAAGGGCCACTTGCCCGAAATCATTTTTAAAACATTATGGCAAACCCTTATTTTTATAATAAAGCTAAATTCTTGGTCATAACATTAAATTATATGCGTTTTATTTCTTCTTGAAAACCATACGGCTAAAAAACACGGACTCTTTATAGTTCCTTTCCAATGTAGCTTCTAGCATGGCAACTTAAATTTGTCTCATTGGCCAAAGTTTTCTATATATCTATTTTTCCAAGTCCGATACTTTTCTTGCAGCTTTGCACGTTTTTCTGGCTGGATTGTAGTGTTTTTATTTGTCTTGCAGCTCCGAATACAATTCGAAGATCGCTACATCTTCTTTCTTGAAATTCCGTGTATGCTATGATATGATTGTGTGATCATAAAATCGATGTAAACGGTGGAACGACAACTTAAACCAAGCCAAAGTAACTATTTCTAAAGTTATTTCTTTGCAAATTACAAATTAAGTAATCGTCATCACATCTTTCGATCGGGTGTGTATTTTTGGTTTTCAAAACCAATGAACTTGATAACAAAAAAAAAAAAAAAAAAAAAAAGAATAAGATTATGGTCAAAGCCCAATGCCTAGTCAAACTTTGATTTGACTGGTCAATGCTTAACATAGTCTTAGGGCATCGATCTAAGTCCGCTGGATGTTTAATTTTCGAACTTTGTCAGCTCAATGTATCTGTTTCTAAGTTAGCATATAGTTTCCATATCCTGCCTGTTCAGTATGACCATTTTTGAAATATTTTTGCATACAATCAACGATGTATACTTTTTTTTTTTAATGCGTAATGGGCTTTCAGTTCTTCAAACCTCATTTTACTCTTAAAACGTTGAAACTATCCCTTCTATAAAATGGTACGAATTCGAATGAAGAACTACATCAGGCTATGGTGAATGCCCTTGGTCATTGTTGATCATCGACAAGTAGTCGCACTTGTGTTTGACTAAACATCAGGCTTTGACCGTAATGTACACAATTTCAAACGGCCACGATACTTTTTTGTAAAACAATCATGGATCTTTGTTGTATAGGTATAGCACAAACTGCTGACATCATCATACATTCGTGGTCATTCATGTTAGTGCATTGAAATATGAACCTTTATAATGAACTAAATAAGATAAAACTTAATTCTCTCATATCAGCTTAAGAAGGAACCATAAAGAGAAATATGCTCTTGGTTTGCATTTGTTTGTTTGGATTCAAAAATTCAAGCAAAGTTTTCGTCTATTCACGCTCTAATGCCAAGGAAGAGTTGTTGTACAATCTGTGATAAGGAAGTATGTTAAGTAGATTCAAAAAATGTTTCCGAAAAATGAATTGAATGACTGATATTTTTGTTGGAAATTGCCTGTAATAACATAATATGAGACTAACCCGTGGTGTAGAGTAGGGTCAATTTCAAATTATGCTGATAAGAATTTTCTTTTTTATCAGCATTTTTGTGGAATGTAACGCTGTCAGTAGTGGACCAACGATTTATTGAAGAATACTCTTGACATCAATTCAATGCTCGCTCAACATGTGGTTTTTGGTTTTATTTCAGCTTCAGTTGAGTATACTCTGTTTATTTTTTTTTGAGAAGGTACGGTCGTAGACTCCTCGATGACTTGTATGTCATTTGCCGATTTGAGGAAAATATTGTGTTTCCATTTTATCTGCCGTTGCGACTCCCTCTACAACATGCCAGTGTCCTGGAAGTCAGCAAAAAGTTAATCTCTTGCGACAGCAATCTCGTGAGCATGAGGTCACTTTTATGGCCTCCTTCCTGGCTGTCTATGAAAATATGTATCAATATTTTAAAATTGGCTAGTTTACAACAGTTCTTAAGAATCTTTGCGGATTTATAGATTTATAGGGAAAGCATTCCACATTCTCGTGGTGCGGCTGAAGAAAGAATCTCTGTATTTGATGATTTTGCGTCCGAAGTTAGACTCAATGGTAAACTGATGATGATGAGCATTCCTTGCAGTGCGGGTATTACGGATGAATTATTTAAGGGGAGGAATGCATCTGGCTATTTCGCTGGAGCACTGACTTGTTTATGTTTAAGTTTATCTTGAACCCGTCCGCAAACACAGTTACATGGTCTTCGTCTATAACCCGGTTTTCCCTCATGCATCTTTTAAATTAAGTCACGGCTTTGAGATTGGTTCCCTTCTATAGGCTCTAGGTTAGCCACTAGGCCAAACACGGAGACAACAAGACCTTTTTTGTCAGTACGTTTTTACAGGGTTTCCCAATAAGAGGTGTTATTTTGATATTCAAAGAAAAGTGGCATTTTTTGAGATAAATGATCGTATGTTTATTTCAATTTAAAGAAGAAAGTAGGCCTTTAGTAATGGAAAACAATATAAGCCAAACGGCCGCCACTGCTACGCTTTTCATGAAATTTACCATCACCAAATCGCAAAGTGGCTGCTGTATGCCCTCAATAGCTTCACGAATTCCATCTTTGAGCTCTTGAATCGACGCTGGGCTGTTGGCGCAGACCTTATCTTTCACGTGGCCCCAAAGGAAGAAGTCGCAAGGTGTTAAATTACAAGATCTTGGTGGCCAATTGTGATCACCTGTGCGAGAGATAACACGGTCCGGAAACTTTTCCCGTAAAATATCGATGGTTTTGTTGTTTGTTTTGCACGTAGCGGTCTTGTTGGAGCCCCAGGTGCGATAATTTTGCTTGTTGACGTAGCCACCGAGGTGGAAATGGGCCTCATCAGTCAAGATGATTTTTTGATAAAATTCCGGATCATTTTCATGCATTTCAAGGACCCAATTAGCAAAGACACGACGTTGTTGATGATCGGCCGGATTGAGTTCTTGTGTTAACTGAACTTAATCCTTAAGACCCAAGTCTTTATGCAAAATACGGTGTAATGACGTTTATGGAATGGCCAATTCCAAAGAACGACGACGAGGTATGGACAAATCTGGGTTTTCCTCAACACTTTGGGCTACGGCAGCAATATTATCAGTTGTTCTTGAGCGACTTGCGGTTTTATTCTTCACATCGCTAACTTGTCCCAACAGATCAATTTCTGAATTGTGGTCCGAAAAGGTGCTTCACGACGACCAAAAAATGTTTTAGTTTTACGAATCGGCTCTGCCAAATTTTCACCATTTTTATAGTGACTTTTAATAATTTCAGTACGTTGTTTTTACTTGACAAATTTCAAAAAATTACAGCTTCAAAAGGGGACAACTGCCGAAAAAGCGGGCTATTCAAAATAACACCTTTTATTGGAAAACCCTTTATAATGTTCGTATGATTTCCGCATTTGTGACAAAAATACTGGCAAAAATACACGATGATGTTAAAAATCGTCGTGTAAAAACCTCAGCCAAGAAAGAGTACCCTGAAATCTTTGAAATTGTCTTAACTATTCCATGTCCATTTGCCCATGTCATTTTAATAATTCCCAAATCTAGAACTATCAAAACCTTCATACTTTTGTGATTCTTGAAATTACCCTCAAAATTGTATTGTCCAATCAATTCTTGGAATAGTTTGTTTTGTCAACTCAAATACGTCGAAACAGGTCTTCCAACATAGACACAACATTGATTTCACTTAAAATGACCATCATTTGCTTCGGGCAATATAGTTTATCTTCCTTGAACTGAAAACTAAATTCCTGGAAATATATTTTATTTTGTATCTATCGAAATATGCATTGTGATTTTGTTTGTATTCCATAGAACGGATTAGTACGTAGGTAGATAGATGCATGTTGTATTCATTGAAATCAACACCATGGACACAACAATATATACTTCTTACCACCAACACATCCATATCTGCTGTCGTCAACCAAAAACATTTTTGCTCAGATGTAGATGCACGAAAGTTTTGTGCAGATTTTACAGATTCTTTTTTTTTTTGCAATAAATCAAGAAATTCACTCAAAACGGGCTGCAAAGGGGTGTTCTTTTCGTCGTTCGTGGTTGGTTTTATGCCAATAATTAATTTTTTGCAGGCTCTGAAACGGCCAATAGGAAGGAAGCATCGTAACTGGTGCCCGGGCGAGTTGTTTTGCCTAGATTAAATTTGTACAACAATTTTTTTTTGATGGATGCTCTGGCCATCTTTTAACTGCACTACCAATACATTTAAAATCTGGGGGTTACAGTTTTGGAAAAAAAAAAAAATTTCAAAAACCAGGTTTTGTGTGTTTTTTAAATTTATAATTTCGAACTTTAATCAAAGTCGAACGCAGAAATCTCAGATTTTTTACTTAAAAATGTTTCTTGACACGACCTGAGGATGAAATTTCGAGTGATTTGCAACTCCTCAGTCACAGATTAGACACATCGTCTTGAAATACTGACTTTACTGTATACTGAGCTTGTGATATTGAAACCAACTTTCGTTTGTTTGTTACAGGGTCATCCGCAAGCGAATTGGAGACAACAAGAAGGTGGAAATGGTCATGGAGGAGGTGGAAATGGCCATAGAGGAGGTGGTGGAAATGGCCATAGAGGAGGTAGTGGTAATGGCCATGGCGGTGGTGGTGGCGGCGGAGGCGGAGGCGAACAATTATCAGCTTGGGGAAATCGTGGAGGGCAACAGCAGGGAGCATGGGGTGGTGGCCAGCAGCATCATCAGCGACAACCGCAACAGCAATCTGGACCTCCTCAACAGTCCGCTTGGGGACAGTCAGCACGTCAACCGGCTCCATCTGTTTCTGCACCGACAGCTGCACCACAACAACGAGCTCCAGCTCCATCAATTCAAGGAAGAGCTACAACCCATGGTGGTGGAGCCGCCGCAGGAGGAGGTATGTTCTGTTCGAAGAACTTTGCACATTTTTTTAAGAATTCAAACTAAATCAGTTTTTTTTTGTATAGTTGTTGCGAAGGAAGATGCTCGTGGATCGGTGCGTGGCAGGCGTGTAATAACTGAATTCATTGCTACTCGCCCAAAAGAATGCGTCTCGAAGTGCGGAAAAACTGGCCAACCTGTTACCGTGCAGGCCAATTACTATCGTGTACTCAAGAAACCAAAGTGGTCGATATTCCAGTACAGAATTGATTTCTCACCCGACGTTGATCTGATTAGAGCTCGCAGGAGCTACATCTACGAGCATCGGGAACTCTTTGCTGGTTATTTGTTCGATGGAGCCATGCTCTTCACCAGCACCAATTTGGACACGCCAACAAAGGAATTGTATTGCAAGAACAAGGAAGGCGAACCAATTCAAATTAAAGTTAAGAATGTCGGCGAGATCAAAGTCACCGATATACAATTGCTGCAAGTTTTGAATTTAATTTTGAGGCGTTCAATGGAAGGTTTAAATCTTCAATTGGTCGGCAGAAACTTTTTCGATCCTGTTGCTAAGGTAAAACAAATTGGAAGAATTCGATTACATCTTTCAATTCTTGAAAATATTTTTGTTTGTTTGCAATTTAGATTTGTGTGCCAAACCACAAGTTAGAGATTTGGCCTGGTTACACTACTTCGATCCGTCAGCACGAACAGGATATCTTGCTTTGCGCTGAAATTACGCACAAAATTATGCGTACAGATACTCTTCTTCAAATTTTGATTAAATGCTCCCACGAGAGTGGTGATTATCAGAATGCATTTAAAAAAGAAGTTGTCGGTAAGTTCTATCTAGCCTAGAGTGAATATTGTTTTTAAATGTTTCTTTGACTTCCTAGGCATGGTGATCTTGACCGATTATAACAACAAAACCTATCGCATTGATGATGTGGACTTTAACCAAACGCCAATGTCAACATTCAATACCAAGGATGGTGATGTTAGCTACTTGGAATACTACCAAAAGGTGAACAATTAAAGAATGATTTGTGTGAACTCTTAAGTAATTTATTTTTTGTGTTCTTAAAGCGTTACAAAATTACTATTCGTGACAAGAAACAACCATTGCTAGTTTCCCGACCAACGGAGAGAAATATTCGTGGTGGGCAAAACGAATTTATTATGCTTATTCCAGAAATTTCACGAGCCACAGGCTTGAATGATGAGATGAAAAACAACAGGACGTAAGTTTAAATTCAAACAAAACTGTAACTTTTTTTTTTTAATTTTTTTTTGTGAAATTCAGTTAAGTCCTTCTATTCTTTATGACTTTGAAATTTTTAAAAGTTTTGGTCCCTGGGTTGGGGCATAAGGAAGCCATTATTAATCCTCGATTCTTGTCTGTCTGTCCACTTTGTATCGTTAGACGCAGACAGTCAGTTTTTGAGGTCATTCTCCACTTGTTTGTGCCACCATAGATGGTTTCTACCAGTATACTGTGTTGGCGCTCAGGGTTGGAATTGAAGACTCTGCCGGCCAGAGTGCGTATTCGTCCATACGCTCCACATGCCCCAGTCATCTAAGCCGCTGTATTTTTTGTTTTTTGACCCGATCAACGTCGCTGTATAGCTCGTACAGTTCGCCATGGAATCTTCTTCTCCATACTCCATTGATACATACAGGACCTAATGTGACCCGAAAAATCTTTTCCTCAAAGCACCCCTGCCGATTTTCATTCGATTGTGTTAGTGGTCACTCATCTGCCCATACAGCAAGACTGGGATGATAAGGATCTTGTTTAGTGTCTCCTTTGTCAATTGAGAGAGGGCTTTGCTGTTAAGATGCCTTCTGAGTACGAAGAAACAAGAGTGATTCCTAGACTGATCTCTTCACTGATATAATATTTTGAGAGGTTATAGTGGAACCCAAATAGACAAGGGCCTTAACTATTTGAAAGTTATAGCTGTTCATATCGTAACGTTTTCTCGAAGCCTACGATGATGTTGTTCTGCAGCCGATGACAGGATACACTTTGTTTTATCTTCATTAAAAGCCAGACCCATTCTCGCCGCCTCCAATTCAATACAGCGAACGCTCCACTAACAAAAAAATCGTATCGTTAGGCTGGTATTTCCATAAGAGTTGCGTACAATTTCCTCAAGAAGGATGTTAAAGCGTTTCCATGCGCGTCACCTTGTCTTAAGCCTTTCTCGACATTAAATGAGTCGGTGTTGTTCTTATCAACCTTGACGGAGCAGCGCGAGTTCTCCATAGTCATCCTGCACAATCGAACGAGTTTGGCAGGGATGCCAAGAACTGACATGGCTCTGTGTAGTTCTGTATAGAGGTGGTGAATCGACTGGAATACTTGGGTCATTTCTAAAATCTGTCGAAGTGTGAAAATTCGCTTGATGGTTGACTTGCCTGGCCTGAAACCACACTGATAAGTGCCAACCAGTAACGCGCGAAACGGTTCAGACGTTCACAAAGAATTATAGCTTACAAAAATTTAATAGGCGAAATTTAGGAGAATTACAAACTTCTATAGTTCGCGCAGTTTAGAGTAACTTCTTTCTTGTGGAGAGGGTTCACTGGTGGTATCCAGTTCAATTCGTCAGGAATAATTTCATCGTATTCCTTAAACTGCTACAGTTAAAACTAAGTTAGTATACGGGGCTATTAGACATCAGGTATAAGCTGACACGTTTAGTCCGAAGGACCTCATTTATGCTATCAAAAGGAGTTTATATTCATAACACAGTGTACAGTGTACATGTACATCCTCTTCTTATCCATACAGTTTCTCCAAAAGTCGTTCACCTCTATAATGGATCTTATGTGCCGTTTGCTTAGAGAGAGATCGAAGTCTCCGAGCGCTTCGGAACCAGCTTAGGCTAAATCTGTTTTGTGGCTCGACATGATTACCACTTGTTCATCTAAAATGTCTCCCTTCAGTATTATTTTAGGGAATACCCAGCTAACTGTGTTCCTTGTATACACACTTCCTTGGCAAGTTCCTCGTTCCCTTAGAGATGCTCGACAGTCGAGAGCTATTTTGCAGTTTGAGGATATGGAATACAGAGATTTCAGCACAGGCTGACTGTCGGAGAAAAGGATGCTATCCTCCTTTTTTTGGTTTTCCGAGCCGTCTTTCACATTTAGAGGATTTTATTCAAAGCATTGATTTGCTGTGTTGTGAAATTGCTGCCTCAGTTCCAAGCTGTAGCCACGTTTGATTATTCTGGAGTTTCCATCATTAAGTTGCTAGCCATGTTGTCCTTGATCTCTGAACGCATTTGAAACCGGGGGATTCCATTAGTAGGATTCTTCGAAGTTACTTTCAGGTTTGAAATTAACCTCGCAAAGCTTGGGATTATGACTTGTTTAATCGTCAAAACGACAGGGTTTGCGTCTGCATGTTTGAAAGAGCTTGCTATTAGCCGCAGTCAGTAATTTTTTTTAATATTATTCTTTTATTTTCAACAGTCTCATGCGAGCTATTGCTGACCATACCCGTTTGGCTCCAGAACCACGTATCGAGCGCCTTAAAATGTTCCATAAGCGTTTAGCTAATGCCCAGTCATCTCAAGAAGTATTAAAATCCTGGGATCTGCAGCTTGACTCAAAGCTTATTGAAATGCCAGGTCGTATTCTTCGGCCTGAAAGCATTTTATTCGCAAATGGTCGCAAGTAAGTGTTAATTTTTTTGTTAGTTTTTTATTTAAAATGTATATAACTGATTGCTTCTTCTTTCTTCTAAAGGTACACATGCGACAAAAATGCTGATTGGAACAGAGAGTTCAGGAATAATACTATGTTCGTACAGAAGGAGGTCAAGAGGTGGTATATGATTGTACCACAACGCTTCAGTCGTGAAGGAAACGATTTTGTGCGGCTGATGCGCCAAGCAGCCAACGGCATGCGGATGAATATCGCTGATCCAAGGGTGTAAGTTTTGAGTTGAATTTTGAAAAGAATACTTTTGTGGGATCAGAGCAGAGGGGGAAGGGGGGCTGGTAGTCTCATGTTTTGGGGACATTGCTTGTGCAAATCAGAGAGCAATCATTAGCCGGCTGATTAGTTTGATCTGAAGCCATTTAATTCGAGTTGGAACTCAATATAGTCAATTCTATAAGTGTTGTTTTTGATTTTTATCTAAGGTTGTCTGTCAGATTCAACGCTGCAATGGATCTTATAGAGCTTTTATTAGCTCCTCAAAGCTGTACTAAAATATTTTTGTAATAAATTGTTTTATATTTATATTTTTGTAGAATGGAGATGCAAGATGACAGAAATCCATCGTATGCTTCGGCTATAGAATCTGCCTGTACAAACGATCCGCAGATTTTACTCATTGTCGTTCCTAATGACAATGCTGAAAGGTAAGTCTTCAGAAATTACCCCAGGACAAGCCACCACTCACACCCTATGGTTTTTTTTTTTTTTCTTGCCCCCAACAGGTATAGCTGCATTAAGAAGAAGTGCATTGTTGATCGCGGCATACCATCGCAGGTTGTTAACTTACGCACAATTGCTCCACGCGGTGGCAAAACTTCCGGTTTGATGTCTGTGGCAACCAAAGTTGTCATACAAGTCAATGCAAAGTTATTGGGAGCGCCATGGATGATTGATCTCCCACTTAAAGGTTTAATGACGGTTGGATTTGATGTATGTCACAGTGCTAGAGATTCACTTAAGTCATATGGAGCCCTAGTCGCAACAATGGATATGAAATTATCGACTAATTACTTTAGTGCTGTCACTGAACACATGAAAGGTCAGGAGCTCTCCAATGAGATTGTTCTTAATATGAACAAAGCTTTGCACAATTATCGCGAAACTCATGGTGCTTTACCGGAACGTATTCTCTTCTTCCGTGATGGTGTTGGTGATGGTCAACTCCAACAAGTCGTTGACACTGAGATCACCACTCTCAAGAGCAAGCTCGACCAAATTTATAAGAGTGCAGGTATTGAGACAGGATGCCGTTTGGCATTCATTGTTGTTTCGAAGCGCATTAACACTCGATTGTTTGTGATGGCAAATAATCCACAACCTGGTTTGGTTGTTGATGATGTTGTCACTCTCCCAGAGCGCTATGATTTCTTTTTGGTGTCACAAAGTGTCCGCCAGGGAACTGTCTCGCCCACCAGTTACAATGTCATTCACGATTCTATGGGTTTCGATGCTGACCGATTGCAAATTTTATCGTACAAGATGACTCATATGTACTACAATTGGTCTGGTACTTGTCGGGTTCCTGCTGTTTGTCAGTATGCCCATAAATTGGCATTCATGGTGTCACAGTTTTTGCATCGTGCCCCATCCAATCTTCTTGAAAAGCAACTTTACTTTTTGTAAGATGTGCGCATTTCTTCAAATTTTTGATTTGGAATACGAAAAAAAATGAACTATTTTGGACTTTCTGTCAGACAGATATGTTCCTATTTTTTTTTTTTTACTTTTAGTTTTTACGTTTCATGACCAATTATATCATATATATATATATATATTTTTTTTTTAAATATAAGTGACATGCGACAATTTTCAAGTGTGATACCTTTAAAAAAAAGGTAAAACAAGACTGCCATCATTTTTTAGCATGTTATTCTCTCATAAAAATAATTGTAAACTCTCATTATTATCCAGCCACCAACCTTAACTCAAGATAAAACTTATTGATGTAAAAGAATGTATCTCAAAAAAAAATTTAATTATACTTAAAACGGTGTTGTTTGTAATAATAGATACAAATTTGATGTACAACTTGTCGATACAAAACTTGGTGGTAGTCTCTTCATATTCCATTAAAAAACAAAAAAACACTTAAAAGTATGTATGTATGTATTAGATTGTAAGGCATAGCACTCGAGTTTTTCGAATTAAAAAAAAAAAAAAAAAGAATTAAAAGATAAAAAACCAAAAAAATAACATCCCTCCAAATATATTGTGCCATCAAAAAAGATGGTCAAAGAAAAAGTGGATTCGATCCATAAGTTGCTGCATCATCCACATGGTTTTAAAAAAAATTATAATTAAAAAAGAAGCATCGAAATTGCTCAGCAAGTTAGTAAAACACATAAATGAGTGTTCAAAAATGTTGGTGTTAAGAAAAGTGCATTTTATTTCAAAGAAACGATGGGTAAAAAAAAAATTGAAAGAAACTTTGGCTTAACTTAAATTGTAGGTACAAAGTTCAAATTTACTTTTTTAAGGAATGAATTTACTAAAAGATGCTTTTACTGCACTCTTGTATTTTTGTTTATATATTTTGAATACTTAACAGCCAAGCGATGTGTGGTAAAACTACAACTTTTTGTACAAGAACTCTTCACAAAGACACAAAAACAAAACAAAAACAAACTATTCCATTGATACGGCTACGGTTTCCTGGAAGTTCAAACACTTAGTTTCCCCAGAAAAAAAAAAAATAATTATACACTTAAAAAAAAAGAATCTATATATTTACCAAGAATGTAAAACAAAATTCCAGATGAATTCAATTATATATATTTAAATGAAACAAAAAGTAGCTGTTGGCGCTTCTCATACAAAGAATTGTCTAGAAGTAAGATCCTAGATTTTTTTAAGTTTTTTTTTTATACTATACAAAAAAAATAAACAATAATTTTTATATAAATTTATAAAACTGTTATGGAAATAAAAAATTTTATGTTTTTTTTTCTTATTAATTTTAAAAATGTGAGTTCAATTATTTAACTTTGAGATGTAACTCCGGTAAAACAAAAAACTTATCTCTTGATCTTAAACTTATGCTAGGTATACACGGGTCAAAATCTCATCAAGCATGTGAGAGTGTGTGCAATTCGTATACGTTGAATGCTTGAAGAAAAATCAAAATTTTTTGATTTTTCATTAATCATGACGCACACACTCTCACATGCTTGATGAGATTTTGACCCTTGTATATGCCGCTTTAGATTGGATTTGTGATTTTAGTGCTTGCTTACTTACGGTGGCGCAGACAGGTCAACAAACTCCGATAGCTGGTTGCCTCCAATTACGAACGCCAAGTTGGTTGAGGTGAACCTTAGATGGAGTTTTCGAGTACAGCATCGGCACTCAGTGTTGGAATCGGCTGGTGAGTATTCATCGATACGTTTAGATGCTGTATTTTCTGCTTTTTGACCAAGTTAAAATAATCTATTATTGATAAAACATACAGGACCGAATATGTAATGCGTTGGCAAAATATTTCAGCAAGTCTTTTATTGAAATTCCAGTCAATATAGACGAACATTTCTTTCAATGCTGCCGTGATTTCCCCCAAGCCACTTTTAACAATATTCCTATTGATAAAGATAGTCTTGCATTATCTTTCGTTACTGAAAGATGACCACTCTCCTGGACCTGATGGTATTCCTCCCATTATATTAAATAAATGTTCATCCATCTTAGCTTCTCCGCTTCAATTTCTTTTCAAGCTGTCCCTTAAGTCCGGTAAATTTCCTCTGGTATGGAAAGAATCATTATTCCTGTCTTTAACAAGGTTATTAAATCTGACATCACCAACTACAGACCAATTTCCAAACGTTCTTCGTTTTTCTACGTGTTTCTGCAAAAATTTAATCTGCCATCAACAACACGGATTCATGCAGAAGCGGTCTACTGTGTCTAACTTACTAGCCTCTATGCACAAGTGCTCAAGGGCATTAGAGAGTGGACATGAGCTGGATTGTATCTACACAGACTTCTCAAAAGCCTTTGAATAACTCTCTCTTTCAAATTAAAAGCCTTTAGGTTTCCCTGAAGGATTTGTTAACAGGATAAATTCATATCTCCAAAATAGATCGTACATAGTAAAGTTCAGAAATTCATTGTCTAACCCTTTTACAAGCTAAATCAGGAGTCCCACATCTTGGTCCGATACTTTTTATACTCGTTATCAATGATGTCATTCATATCGTGTATAAATTATAGTGAGATCCTTGTGTTTGCCTTGTAAAGTTCAACAAACAAAGCTTTATATTTTGGTTACTAACAACTAACACCTGCACTAAATGATGTAGCCAGTGAGCACATTAATATGTGTTGGCTAAATCTCTGATTGTAAGTTATTGCTTGACTTAAGCTTCTTACTTTCGTGATCTGATAGTGCAAAAAAAAAAAAGAAGAATCTTTATCTCAAAGCACCCAAACCGCTTTTGATGTCCTTGAACCAAGTGGATTCAGTGTGTCTGCAGATTCAACTGACCACGGTTTTTCCATGTTCCGTGCACCCTAGGATATCAGAGGGTTTTATAGTCCAAAGATTTTGTCGGGAAGCAAAGCAACCCCATGGACAGGTAAGTTTCTCAGTTTCTGCTTACCAGTCTGTAGAAAACTTTCTGTGTTTTCAGAGTAAGCACCTTTCTCTTATGGAAACATTTTGTTGACTATTAGGAACATTCAGCATTATGCGCTTTGCATGATTTGGAGAAAATATTTGAAAATACCAGAAAGAACAAGGTTGAAGTGAAACCTTCAGAAAACTTAACAAACGCTTGGTAAGGAAGATTTGGGAGCCTATGAAATCCCACACAGAGAGGAGACAAATATAATGGGAAACACTATACCTATATTTATCTCATTTCCTCGCAGACTAAATTCAAAAGATTTATGTTTGTCTCATTTTAGTGTCGCTTTTTCGTCGAATTTCGAATCAACATAGCAGTGCGAAAGAATTTTTCATTCAAAAAGAGGCAGTACAGGTCTTGGTTCGGAAAATCGCTACTGGAGCCGGACTTTTGTTAAAGCCCTCCACCTACTTTCTTCTACATGCCTACTTTCAGCTTAGCGCTTTGGCTATTTCAGCTCGCGCTGCTTCTTTGGATCCATAGTTCCATCATGAACACTCATATGTTTGATATACATTTTTCAAGTCCAACGTTTCCAAACACATCTGTCTTGAGTGTCTGTTCACGAAGGATACTAGAGCAATTCAGCTTTTTTCAGCTTTTGCTGTTGTGACAGATTTTGTATGTGCTAAGAGGTTGTCTCCATTGGACGGTTCATCAGATTTTCTATAACGCAAGAAGCATCTGAGAAGTTTTTTAACGTTGAGGCTTGTAAATGCCCCTGCCGTTGCCAACACTTGCAAAGGTCTGTTATCCACCACACGGTTTAACGACACGATCTGATGCTGCTGTTGCTTCTGAGGCTTAGTTTCTGATGAAGATATAAGTCTGGTTATTAATAAAACCAGGTCCACAAAGCTCAGAGACTTCTACTATCTAATACTATAGACAAATATCTGACACATCAACGCTACCATGGCAAAGAAGTCGTGAAAGAGTACATCTCAATTTGAGCAAGACCTAAAATCAATTTATTTGAAAAACAATACCAAGCCGTGGCACTGTAAAGGGCATACTTTCTTCGATCACGAATTTATTAGAGAGCCAAGATTGGAATCCACATGACGTGATTATGTTGGATGTGATAGAATTGATTCTAACACCGGTATGGAATGGTAATGTCATTCAATGTGCATAGAAGTGAATTCCAATGAGTTACCCTTTCTTCATTTATTCTTGACAGATGGTTGAAGTTCGGGTCCTGGAAAAATACAGCCCTCGAGATTGCTTATGTACTTCTGTTAAACATAAAGTATACCCAGACTTCGGGTAAGTACTCTTATTCCGTTAGAAAACTAGCAATTTCTTGTCATCATTGGTTATAAAAGCATGCGTTGCAATTAAGTTCCTAATCAAGCAAAAGAAGCTCTAATAACGGAGCCAAACATATTCAAAAATCTTAACTCGCATGTCGCATCTGGAAAACCTATTGCGGAAGCTATATTGAAATAAATCACAAAAGCTAGATTAGTAGAAAGTAGCACTTAACGTAGGACGAATGAGTGAGTTCCAGTCAACACTTTGCCTTAGGTTTTTAGTTTTCAAAAAACTCTTCGACAGAGTTCACGGTAAATGCGTTATAAACATCTCATCTTCGTCCTTCGTAGAGGAATTCTAAAGAAAAAAGATATGCTTTTTTGCTTAATACACAATGAACAGCCTGTTCGGCTCTTGAAGTGCCGTAGGTAGTACGTTAACGGTATTTCGTCACGAATTTTATACTGGCCATAGGTGATGCCATGACTGCCGATGTTAGTGCACTAGAACGGCTGGATGAAGTGCTTGGTTGCTAACCTAAGAGTTGTGGGTTCGAGCCCGAGCCTGGGCAGCAATTTTTCAATATTCCCACAGCTTCAACTGGACGCCACCCGTGGGATTTTCGTGAAATAAATATCACCTATTTCTCAATCCATTGTACCAACAGAAAAACTTTCCTTGCTTTCTATTCCTTCTAACTATTGCCGTGCAGTTTGCATTCAAAAGACCTTGGGTCTTACAGGCATATAGTCAAATCTTACGCATTAAGCAAAGATTATGGACATTTCTTACATCGCAGACATCCAAGCTCCACTGTACTTTTTCCAGATCCCAGAATACAGATCTTAAGGAGAAGTGTTTCGCACTCTTTTCTGTTCTTATATACCCTCGTCTAACCATGATCCGATTTGTTCAGATATGCGGTAGCTTAGAGTATAGTTAATGTTTCCTACGGGGTTTTGATTGACGCTAAACCATGCCCGCTCAAGGGAAGTTAGATTTACTTCAGCCAAATCAAAAAAGGCTTCTCTAATATTTATACCTTTTGGGAACACATTTCAATTGTTGCCAAAGTTACTCTTAAAGCAGTTCTCCCTTCACCATGGTGCCAACGAGATATATGAATCAAAATACCCATATGCTCGTTTTAACAGTGCGAAAAGAGATGCGTTTTTTAGCCGCCCTCTGGGAAAGAGTCGGTACCATGCTCCCTTTAAGAGGTATCGTTCTCCAGCCAGCTAGGCTAGGCTGTATTCTATTTCGTCCCCATCTTGATGAGAAATCAGTAAAATCAACACAAAACTTTGAAATACAAATTTTTATTTAAGTCTTCTTATATAATACCCTAGACACTTGGTTTAGATCAACATCCACGGCAAAGGAAGTCGACGTTGAAAGGTTATCAGTTTCCACAGAAACATCCTCATCTTCTTCTTCTGACTCTACATCAGAATCAGAGTCATCATTTGAGTCGTTTCTGTTCAAACATTTGCACCCTACACTAGTCTCCTTGGTTGTGATGGAACATTCAATATCAGCAGTTTGTGCCATATTGATGGATAAATAAAAAAACAAAAAGAAAACTATCCCACACAATACAAAGACTGGCAAACTAAAAGCAAAATAAGTGTCGGGAACGAAATAGAAGCGTTTTGTAAAGCCAAGTGCTTTGTAGGGCAGCACCCAGATCACGTACAATGCAAATAAACTTGTAAAAAATAAATTAAATGAAAATCCATAGATGGCTCGATGTGGCTCTGGTCCAGGTGTGTTCTTAACCATAATTGTTTAGGTGTTCTGTTCTGTTGTTTGTGGCTATTCTTCCGAGAATTCCTTCATGAGATCAGTTATTAGGATAAGTTTGTCGTAAAATGAAGAAGCACATGAGCGCAGATTCTTTGGTGTGTCGGCGGTATGTTCGGCATACAAGGTTTTGTCTTCTACATAGATGTGCTCCCTTGCGTGGTGATCTGATTCAGGATCTATTGAGTCTACTTTCAGGACGTCCAAGACCAATTGGGCTTTGTCTTCAGAGTCGAAGGGAATGTCAATTTTCCTGGGGGAACATTTGGATGGTTATTTTCTTTTGCATTTATTGGTAAGGCCACGTACATCTTACAGAAATTTTCGTCTTCTGCTTTTGTGAACAGTTTACTTTTCTTCATTTTGATTCGAAAACAATTGTTGAAATCAGTGTGTTTCTGGGAAAAATAGTTTAATTTAGCAAAAATTGAGTTATCACGTTTCAAAAAATAACAAAATATCAAGATTTGAGAATTTCAAGTGTCAAATGTCAATATCTAAACGTCAGATAATCGTGGTTCAGGCGAGACATTTTTAATAAAAGAAGGTGCGTTCCGAAAGATGGAAAATTCCCTGCGTCAATTTCGTGGCATAACAAAAGATTGTTTCGCGAATCTTCCGCGATGATTCTTCGTAGGCAAAAGTTTTAATCTTCTCGAATGGTCAACCTTTTCAAGATACATTTATCTTGAAAAAAAATTAACAAAAAAAAATCTGGCTTGTCAAGATGACGAAGTTTGGTTAGCATTGAGTATTGTAATTTTAACATGGATACAATATTATACTACGTTTTCATTAGGGCCGAAATTAGCTCATTTCAAAATTAGAAGAGAAAGTGTTTTCATTTGTGTTTGCTAATTTCTTTTAACTTCCATCTTTTTTCTTTCTTTCTTCCTCTTGTTTTGTTTTGGTTACTTCTGCCGTTGCACTGGATTTTATTTCAAAATTGTTATTTTGTTTTGTTTAACCTGACGCCACCCATGCGAGCTACTGGCAAGCAAGTTACTACATGTATCAATTGTCAGATACATATCTGTGTTCCAGTTGGCTGGAAGATTATCCGTGTGAGTGGAAAATGAGAGTTGATCGCAACTGTCTTGCCAGTAGCATGTGTGGCGTCTGGATTAGGTACTCTTGCCGTCGCCTTGGATATTGTTTCTGAATTGACATTTTATGAAGTATCTGTTCAACTGTTTTCAATTGAGGTGCGTTTGATTTGTTTTGCAACCTTATTCCGTCCAAATGAGAGATAATTTATAAATGAGAATTTGTATGGGAAATATGAAATATGAGGTCTAATTTCGAAATTTACTACAAAATCACCTCATTTGCCCCAATTAAAACGTAGTATTACAGAAAAATGGTAGAATTGTAGAAATTGTGTGTGCATAGCTCCGAAAAAATGGATGCCAAGCATCTCTGAGAGGTTTTCTGGGATTAATTGGAGATACCAGAAGCAGAAACAAACTAAAAATTCGGAGCTATTGGTTAGTTTCCGCTGTCAAATTATTTTGAAAATGCGATTTATTAGAACGCCCGGACCAAAGCGAAAAAGTCATTGCGTTTTTGCTTATATGCGTTTCTGTGACTGTCACATCAGTAACCTTTAAACTGTTTACTTTTTTCCACAACTGTTGAGTTCACCCAAGGATACCAAGAAAGAACATAGAAACAAGTAAAAACACATCGTAAATTGCTTTAAATTTTCTAAATTATTTATTTTATTTATTTTTTTCATTTTTAAATAATTTTTTATATTTTTCATTGTTCAGTATCCTATTTAATTTCATTATAAAAAACCAAAAACAAAATATTTCAGAAATATTATTTTAGCTATACATACTTTTGTGTATATATACAATTATTAACATTAACTATAGAATCAATCATATACACAATAATGAAAATTCATATGAGCAAATATTTTCACTCTTATACCTTATCCGATATTTATAATATCTTACTTAACTTATTTTTTCTATTTACCTTATACGTCAGCAATTTTTCTATATTTTCCTTGTATTCACTTAAAAATATTAATTTTTATTTATTTACTTAAAATATTTTTATTGTTGAAGTTTATTTTTTTCGTGCGATTCAAATCTTATTCCAGATTTTTAAAACATTCTCTTTGTAATCAATATTTTTTTTCTAGTTTATAATTATTTTAAAAAATATACATAAATGTTATACATGCTAGATCATTTATCTATATAGCCTTAATATATTTACATCATGAATTATTTTTGTATATGTATGTATTTACATCTTAACGGTTTTAAAGCTACTTAAACATAATTTTCGTTAGCTTAGCGAAATGTACAAATGTCGCTAAACTGTTGTTCCTTATATTCTAAAGATTTTAGTTGCAAATACGCGGTTTAGTAGATTAACTACATTTTACTTTGAAACATAATTTAAAAATTTATAAAACAAATTTTATCCTTATAATTTTTTTTATCTTATCCTAAAAATTAAACGTTGTTTATTGACTAGGTAAATGAGCTTATCGTTTTGTCAAACTAAGGGACTGTGAAAGTGAGACATTTTAATATTTTAAGGAAAATATTTTAATTAAAATAGAACAATTTTGAAAGTTGATGAAAACTAGGCTCACACAGGAAAATTAGTAGAATTAATAAAACTGGAAGACGTATTGATTTATTTTAGCATTTTTTCTTACAACTCAGGATGTTTTCGGTTTGTAAACTTGTCAAATACGATTTTGACATTTGTGTTTTGTGTAATGCCTTACTTAAAATAAGAAAACCATAATGACACGTCATTAGGAAAAAAAAACATGAGCTAATGAAAGTTGAATGCAAACCATATTGCAAAAATCAAAAGAGATCAGTACCAATATTTCATGTGAACAAAGACTTTGAAGCTCTCAAGAAGTACTTCCTTTCGATCTTCCTATTTTGATAGCCTTTCGTATGACATTTTGAGGCATTTCTTAAAATTCGTACCAAGCGGTCTCCATTGGCAAGAAAACACGTATTCTGTTTTGTCTGAACTGTCAACAAAGCTGTCACAACAGAGCACCGTATGTGGTTTTCTTTGCGACAGAAGCTTAAATATTGTTTGACATTTCTTTTGTCAGTAAGTCAATTGAGAAGTAAAAACACAGAGCGTTTGACTTTTGACAGACTGGAAAACACACTGATATAGCTTCTTTCCAATGAAGACTACACAATGTGTAAATCTTCCATTAAAATGAAGTCTAAGTTTTATTATTTAAATTTGGGTGAGGGAGTCCCCTAGACTGGTTTTGCCAAACTTCACTTTTGTATGACTTTCGTATCTATCATACCTGTTTGGCAGCATTCAGGCACAATAAATGACTACTTGACTTTGATTTTGATTAGAACATTATTATACTGAACGTTTCTAGTTTGTATATTCTGCTGTGTTAGTGATATCTGATTATGGTATCCTCAAGATACGAAATCCTATCCGAAAACAACATGGAGGCCAACTGTAATGCTGCAAGAACTCAATCTTGCTCACAACTAAAGCTACGTACAGACGATTGTAAGATATGACACTATTATCCAGATCTGTCAGTGAAAAATTGTCCCAAAAGTCTTAAAACAGTGCGAATTTGCAATTAATTGTCAGAAAATTCATTGTAAGACATTTGAATTGCATTGCAAGATATTTGCTATTGTCAGTTCTTTAGCAGGTCATTGTTAGAGCGTTGGAAGACCTGACAATAGTTTAAGACCTGGCAATCGTCTGTTCATAGCTTAAGACCTAACTTTCCGCGGACCTTTTCAAAAATGATAGAAGGAGCTTGTTGATACATATTCTATGCTGCCGGAGAAGTGAAAGATACTTAAGTTACCAAGCTGATATTATGCTTTGGGAATGCGTTAAAGAATGTTTTTGTATAGTCTTTGATCTCTCAGAGAGTAATGGTTAGCTGATCTTAATTTTAATTTGAACTAAGCATTGAAATTTTTAATGAATTAAAAATTTTAATTTTAAGAAAGCGATTTAAAGATAAATTAAAATGATGTAATTTTCATTAAATAAAACTATTTACAAAGTTTTTAAACGAATGGTTTTCTCATATCTTTTTTTTTAAATTTTGTGTGAAAGTTTGTGTTAATAAGTGTAATATTTTCCCTCCTTAAACATTTTTAAACATTCAAGTTTTTTTAGTAAGTACATAGATTTTAATATTTTAATCATGTGATATGTTTCATTTCAAGAATCCATAGAAGTAAATTAAAATCGAAAAACAAAACTTTTACAAAAGATTAGTAAGAAACGAAAAATTCAGCTTTGGTCCTATCCATGGATGTTGATTTAATTTTTTTTATATATTTATTAATATTATTTAATTATTAATCTATGAAGTTTTAACTATTTAATGTTAAACAAGGTAATCAGTGTAAACTCTCTTTTTTTGTGAAACTTAACATAACGACATTATTTTATTTTACACTAATAATTAAATTTGAGAGTTTATTTTCTTTTGTAATTTTTTTTTATAAACAGATCTGTCTATCTGTTTCATTTGAACTTATTTCTCTTGAAAATAAGAAAAATATATTAAATTATTTTACAATTATATACAAATCCAATGTAAAGTATCTCATTTAAATTTCTTATACATTATTTATGTTTACGAATTTGGATATAAATAACTATCTATTTGTAATTTGTACATTATTTGCATACAATTTATTATACTTAAGATTTTTGTAACTACATATTTATTTTTTGTGAAATACCGTTAAAACAGTATTTTTAATTTGTTTAACCTAAGTTTCATTTAAATATTGAGAATGACAGTTGTTTGTGTTTAGCTAAAGTTTTCTTGAAAATTTAGAAAAAAAAAGTTGGGAAAGTAAAAAAATATTTTGAACCAGATTTAGAAAGAGTTTAATCTACAATTCTAAGCCATTTATCGCTTCGCAAAATGATTATACGTACGTATATTTAAAGTTCTATGAGCGCATTCAGGCGATTAGATTTTATTATTTGACAGGTCACAAGAAAAGTTGTATGACTTCAATTATCGTTTTGTTTTTTTTTCTTCTCGAAAGCAAAATATGTTGCAAAACGTTTTCTTAACATGCTTTACCATCTTAAAACATAAAACCGACGATAATGTTAGCCTCTCTGGACTCTGGCAGCTTAAAATGTTTAGAAAATCGGTGGTGTTTGAAAATCAACTCAAAAGCAGTTGTTGGCAAAATACGTACAAAAAACTACTCTTTTTGACCCTGGTCTGTCATGTGCTAAGCTAAATATAATAATTTTATAATTTAAGCTAAATATAAAAAAAAATAATTAAGTATACATTATAGTGAAGTGTGAAATTAGAGTAGGTTTGTCAGAACCTCTTAAATTTAAATCTAAGATGTTCAGCTGTCAAATCTGCAATATAAAATGAAGGCCACTGTAATGCTTAAGCGAGACCCCAACAAAAATGACAGATGTAATGGGGTATCACAACAGAAAACAGACTGACATAACACACCGATTTTTTTTCTGGTCACTGATGGGATCGAAACACCAAATCAAAACCCTCGACCACAAAACTTCGCACGCATACCAAAACACAAAACTCCTACGAGTACTTCTATTGTTAGAAATTAAAGTGCTTTGAAGTGAATGGTAAGCAAAATTCTGACAGGTTCTGTAGGTTCTATTACCTAAAAACAATAAAACAGTACCTATTCCTTGACATTAAAGTCACATTTGATGTCCACTTGAATACCCTTAAATTTGTTTTACCTTAAATTTTAAATACAAGTAAATCCATTGCACTTTATACGAAGATTCATTAAATGAACTACAGTTGTGTTTTGTGACATTTCATATTCCTGAAAATTAGCATTGAATATCAGTCAAACGCATCCTCCTTCTCCCTTTTACCTTTTAAAATTGATACCAAACAATTAAATATATTTTTGTTTCAGAAACCTGCTTGCCAATACGACAACTAAAACAGTACGAACAACGATCACACGCCATCCCTGGAATTTCTTTATCATCATTTCATGTGTTCATTCGAGTCTCGACTCTGAAGATCCATTCCAAATACCGTTCGGTTCGCATCGCAGTTAACACAATTCTCTCTCGGTCCGCAATAATAATTAAAATATTTATTTAAATCGTGATTTTAATTGTTTGTGCATTAAAAATATGTTATTCAATCTATTCGCCGCGGTAGGTAAATGAAAATATTGTCATTAAAAGTGTTTCAACGCGATTAGCGAATATATTTCTATTTTTTTTTTTGTGGTGAGCAAAAGTACCGTTGCAGCAAGTAATTTGTCGTGTTCATGTTTGTCTGTGGGGCTCCGCTGATCTTCGTCGAGTTCTTATTTTTTCTAGAAACGTGTCGGTAACGGAATTCATTTTTAATGTGCGAAATCAACTTTTCGATTTAAATTTGATTTCTACCTTGTTCATCTCATAAAATAAGTTCTCTTTGAGGTTTTTGTCATTTGTTTTAAAAGAAAATATAAAATAAATCGTGTGTGTTTCGTATTCTTTTTGCGTTGAAGTGGTGTAAATGATGGCGGTCGTTTTGTTCGGGTCCTCGCCATTTTATATATTTCTTCGTGCGGTTGGAGAAAGGTTCAATGTGTTTCCGGTTTATTTCAGTGAATGTGATGCAGTGCGTGTTTTGAAAGCATAAATTTCGTGTTTGAAAAAGAAAAATATAATAAATGTTCGGGTTATGTAATATGCAAAAGCAAAAAAAGCTCATTTTAAGAGCAGCCTGTTTGGCAAATGCTTAATATTGTGTTAAATTATTATTAAATGGCCTTTAAATGTTCGTCCGTCAATTAAAAAAAAAGGTGTTGTTATAATTTTGTGCTGTGTTTTTTTTTCTGTGAACGACGACGGTGGCGGCGATATGAAACGTGGAGTTTCCAGAAGCCGCCATTGAACAAAATTGGATTATTCCCCTTCTTAACAGTTAAGGATGAAGAATTTTATCAGGTGAGTTTTTTTAAATGCATTTTTATATCAATGAAACATTATTTTAATCAAAACATATTAATTATTTACATATGTCCCTCAATCAGTCTGCTTCTTGGTATTTTGGGCATTAGAGCACGTTGAAACGCACAATTGTTTGTCAGAATGTTCACTTCTCTGTAGAATTTGACTGTGGCGCCCTCTTCATTTTTAAAATTTGATTCTTATTGCTTATATAACATACACAGGGTGAAAGTTGAAGCCGCTAGTGCTGGCAACATATATGACTGTCTTGATTGTAACGGGTGTTTTTTTTAGGGATATATTTCTTTAAAATGGCAACACTATTTTAACTGGCAGCCATTTTGTCAGCTGTTTAGTGATTTGTGTTTAATTTGGTTTGGCATTTCAACGTGAAACGCTTCCAAATTGTACAAATTTATTTTGAAAATCATGGTTCTGTTTGAAGTAGGTAAGCGAATTTTGTTTCATAGGCGAATTTTATTTAGCGATGAAGCTCACTTTTAGTTGAATGCCTACGTCAAAAAAACAAAACTGCCGTTCTTAGAGTGATGATAATCCTCAAGTGTATGTTAAGACCCCGTTACATCCACAAAAACTGATTGTTTGGTGTGCTTTATGGGTTTGTGGAATACTTGGGGTCCGTACTTCTTAAAAAACGATGCTGGCTAGAACGTTACAGTCAATGGTGACCGCTATAGAGCCATGATTTCTGAGTTTTTCGTTAATCAATTGAACAACCATGATGTTCAGGAGCTGTGGCTTAGCCACACAGCTAGTGCCACAATTTATTTGTTGAAGGAAACGTTCGGTGAGCACATGATTTCGCTTTTTGGCCCTGGGAATTGCCCTCCAAGATCGTGCGATTTAACTACGCCGATAAGCCCAAAACGATTGACCACTTGGAGGACAACATTCAACGCGTTATTGCCGATATACGGCCAGAAATGTTTGGAAAAAATCATAGAAAATTAGACCTCCAAATTAGACTACGTCCGAGCCAGCCGTGGTGGTCATTATGCCAGAAATCATACTTAAATTATAATGCCAGAAGATTATCTTGCGAATAAAGTAAATTTCCTGTCAATTTAAAAAAAATCATCTTTGTTTTATGCCATTTCAAAGTTCTATACCTCTAAAAAAACACCCTTCATAGGTATATGTTTTTTTATACTAATTTCATGCAACATATTTTTCTGTTTGTTGACTTCGTCAATGGCGGCGCTAGTTGTCTTATCTACTTTACATCAAATGTCTTCTATTTTTTTTTTTTGCTTCCCATGGCAATCTAGACAGAAACCTCTTCAATCTGGTGCTTTTGTTCGTCGTCCATAGATGACGCATGAGGCACTTAACGTTCCGCTGTACAATCCGTTAGTACAATCCATTCACCGTAGCTGTTGCTCTAGCCTCATCTTCGAAAAAGTAAGGTCCAATACCCCGCCGGACCATAAACCACAACAAACAGTTACTTGTTGAGGATGGAGAGGTTTTTCATCAATAAATCTTGGGTTTTCCGAGCCCCAGATGCGACAATTTTGCTTGTTGACGTAGCCATACTGAGGTGGAAATGGGCCTCATCAGTCAAGATGATTTTTCGATGAAATTCCGGATCATTTTCATGAATTTCAAGGACCCAATCAGCCAAGGCACGACGTTGTTGCTGATCGGCCAGCTTGAGTTCTTGTGTTAACTGAGCTTTATAAGCCTTAAAACCCAAGTCTTTATGCAAAATACGGTGTAATGACGTTTGCGGAATGGCCAATTCCAAAGAACGACGAGGAATGGACAAACCTGGGTTTTTTTCAACACTTTGGGCTACAGCAGCAATATTCTCAGTTGTTCTTGAGCAACACGTGTACGAGTTTTATTCTTCACATTGCTAACTATTCGCAACAGCTCAAATTTTTCCACCATTTTTGAAATGCGATCCGACAAGGTGCGACGACCAAAAAATGTTTTAGTTTTACGAACCGTCTCTGCCAAATTTTCACCATTTTTATAGTGAATTTTAATAATTTCAATGAATTGTTGAAGGGTGTATTGTTTCATTTGTATTAACGGCGTAGTTTCTACTTGTTAAATGTCAAAAAATTACAGCTTCAAAAGTGACAACTACCGAAATAACGGGCTATTCAAAATAACTCCTCTTATTGGAAAACCCTTTACAATGCTGTCTTATGAAAATAAAGGGTTTTTCAATAAGAGCGGGTAGATATTGAAATATAATAAAACAAGCCACAGGCACCAAAATCTACTCGTGCCAATTGAAACCCTCTTTACATACCTATTTCAGTTTCAAAAGCTTATCCACTTTTTTAATTTATTCCCTTACTCAAGGGCTTATTACAACTATAACATTATTATTAAACAAGCAAATGATACACATTGTTTTTGAATGTTTTTGAATTGCACTGAAAGAAAAATGGCGAGCTGGGCAGAGCATTCTACATTAGTAGAGTGCGGCTAAAGAAGGAGGATCTATACTTCTTAGAAAGTAAGTCCAAAATTAAACTTAAGGGTAAATTGGTGGGCATTTTTAGCAAAGCCTGTAAAAATGTATCGGTTATGATTCATTCACCTATACATTTTAAAGCTCTTTTCCGAAGACCTGAATCGGTTCAAGCATTTTGACTAGGGGACACTCGACACTAATTTTACCGTAGCTTTTCTTTTTCGGTGTCTGTCTGCCTGTTCAACTATTTTCGAAAAAAAAAAAAATTATCAGAAAAATTAAAAGAATTGTAAATTGTTATAGCAAACACGAACAAATATTATAAATATATAAAAATAAATTAATATTGATAGAATAGGGTATACTTCAATACATTATATCTTATTTCATAGCTATTTAGTTTTTTTTTGTTTTTTTGTTTATTCCAAATTGATAGAGGCACTGGAATTGAGTATTATATCTAACATACGCATTATATTCATAATTATCAAGTTTATATATACAAAATTATTTTTTTAACTTTACATCCTTATATCCTTATTTAATTAGTATGTACTAGATTATTCTATATTTTTACTCGTAAACTATATGTATTTTGCAATTAATTATTTTCCCAATTCCGATTGGGTCGTAATTAATTAGCTAGATGTACAATTATATGGATCGTCAGTGCGGAAATTGGGATGATCTTCAAATGGCTTGACACCATTTGTCTTCTTGATGTCACGTATTTTTTCGACTTCAAGCATAACCCGAATAAAATTCCCACCAGCTAATTTGGTTAGATCTTCAATGGACCATCCCTCTCCCAGTAATTCAGCAAATAATGTTGGGTATGATGAAACATCTTCGAGGCCTTTCGGGGTGCTGGAAGTAAAAATAAGATAAAATTTGAATTGACATTTTTTTTGAATGTATAAGAAGAAGCTAAATATTTTTGTTAATTTTTTTTTTTGGTGATCCTCGGATTTCTATATCTCGAGAATGACTTAACAGATAATTCATAAATTACATTATCTTGCAAAGTACGTGACAAACTTCTGGTAATTTGTAAAAAATGTTAAGAACCCACCGTCATCATCAGTTCCTACGCTCATCGTCGACGATAGACCGATTGTCAGCTCTTTAGAGAAAGCGAATATGCTTGCAGCTCATTTTGCTGCAAGTTCTACGCTGCCTGCAAGCAACAATGTCCCTCTTGTACTTACACAAATCTGCTGGCTCGGATGGTATACGCCCTATACTTCTGAAGAGGTGTTCTTCATCGCTGGCAAATACACTGCGTAAGCTTTTCCATCGCTGCTATCGTTCAGGAATCTTTCCTAGTAGATGAAAAACAGCATTTGTTCAGCCCGTCCCTAAAAAAGGTGACTCCTCCTCGCCTTCCTCCTACCGACCAATTGCACTAACATCCCTTTCTAAGGTTATGCAAACGCTGATAAATCGTCTGGTTAAAAATATCTCGAAAATCGGAAGCTTTTAAATGACCGGCAGTAATACTAATCGCTCCACTGATGATTTGATAGCATATCTCACCGAACAGCGGAACAAATCTTTGCATCGCTTTGGCGAAAGCAAGATTATTGCTCTTGATATTTCAAAGGCATTTGATAAAGGCCGAAAAGCTATCAGTACTCGGTATGTGTATCAATGACAACCTTCGTTGGAATGACCACATACTTGAGATTGGCAAGAATGCTGTTAGATGTTTAGGCTTCCTTAATAGATGCAAGAAGTTTTTCACCCCTTCTCGAGTATAACTCCCATCTCTGGGCAGGTGCTTCTCAAACTTTTCTACACCTGCTCGACAGAGTTCAGAAAAAAGCGTTAAAATTGATAGAGTAGAGAGAAACATCATGGAAACATTTCCATCCCTGGAACATCGTCGAAATGTTTCATGTCTTTCCTTATTTTACAGGTTCTTTTACTAAAAATGCTCACTCGAGGTAGCAGCCAGCTGCGTTCCACTCCTTAAAAATTTCCTACGTACCACTCGTCTTGCTGGGAACGCTCATCAGTTTACACTTCAGCCCAATTTCGGACGTACCGTGAAATATAGGGATTCTTTTTTAAGCCGTACAATACGAATAATTCCACATTCGTGTTGTACGGCTTAAGAAAGAATCCCTATATTTCATTGTTGTCTGGTACAATTTTCCCTTTGCCATTTTGATCTTCAAACATTCAAGACTAATATTCATCGACACCTCCTTTCCCTTCCTCCCCAATCATTAAAAGGGCTATACAAATAACTTGAGCGCGTGTGTCGAAGAAAGTTGCTCAGCGTAAATTGATTCCTCGGATCGAGTATAGAGAATTTCTCATTACACAGATCAGCGCTGTGTGAGACATGAAAACACGGCAAGAGTGGACAAACCTTCAGAGCAGAAAGCAGAAAGTGGTTACTGAAGGGGCCTTGCACAACATAAGATATAGTCTGCGATATTGATACACAAAGCTAAGTATAGCTTGCGAATCATAATTGTTCAAAAATTGCCACGGAATGAAGCACACATCAAGACATTATGTTCAACTATCTGGGAAGTTTTATCGCACTCGATGGCAGAATGAACCTGGATGTTAAAAACATTATACAAGTGTCTGAGTGTGACTACATCAAACAAAGTTTTTTGCGATACATTCTGAAGTTCCCTTGGCCGCAAACCATACTGATTGTTGAACTCTTAAACAGGACCAGTCATCATTCAATGGGAATAGCGTTAAATGGGCCTCTAAAATATAGCAAAACAATCCATTGGAATGGAACCCTCAAGAAATCAGACGCTGTAGAAGATCAAACATTACTTGGAAGTCAGCTTGGTCTCAGAGTATAATTAATCATGGCCACGATTTGGAAAAAATGTTTTGAGTCAATAAGAAACACAACTTTTCTTATTGTCAACTAAGTTTGACAGTTGAAATGCAAAAACCTGTCACGGAGAAGACAGCACGGAAAATCAGATAGTTCTGCTGTGACAGTTTTTTTTGTCTGCAATGATGTCCATTGGACAGTTCATCAGATAAAATAAAATCAGCGACAGTTTTGTTTCCAATGAAGCCTGGTGACCAATTCAAAATGTCACAATGACAGTTAAATATTGCGTCTTAAGTTTCGTTCAAGTTCGGACATGCTTTGAGTTTCGTTAAAATAATAGTTAGCGTCATGCTGTATTTGAGAATTGTCTTTTTCTATACTTTTTCAATTTTACAGTTTGACAGCTAACTCTGTTAAATTTCAAGTGTTGACATAAAGATATATAAAAATCTGTTTTGCGGAAACAGACCTAAAGAAACGTCAAATGAAAAAGATCTGTTCGCTTACAGTGGTTCTGATTCTGACAGTACATTCGATGTTTTAATTTATTCTATCGGTAATGGAAACTTTTGAGTCCGTAAACCGTGTTAATTTACGTTGTGATTATTCCTATTAGTATTAATTTTAAAACTCCAACTGCCTCCTTATAGTTTCTTTTTTGCTCTCAACTTCATATTTCATCACGTTTACCTTAACCTCTTTGGAATACAAGCAGATTTTAATTTATTCCAACAAATTAAGCCCGTTATTTTAAACTATTTTATTTCAAATTGAAGCCATCCACATTTATACTTTACGAAAACATTTTCCCATTTACCTTTAATCAAGCAATTTATAACTAAAACCACATTTCATTTGAACAAATCCAAAGTGTTCCACAGACCGAGTGGACCGGAAAATCCATTAAACACCCTCACTCAATGAGTTATCAAATTTAATTTCGTTCAGCCTTTAATCAGAGTCCTTAATCCTCTGACCACTTCTATTCTGATACGACTATACGACGAAGGAGTAATTCAAAAATGAATTCAATGTATTTTTCAAAATCTTGTTTCACCAACCGCCCCCCCCCCCGCTGCTTCCATCCCGGCCCCGCTTAACGGAAGCACTTAGACGATTTATATATTTCACTATCTTCCATTTTGTATCTGAAAAATCTACCAGAAAACAAACTTATCCAACTTTCATCGATTGTGGTGATGGTTGCTGTTGTTGTTCTGAATAAAGCTGAATGGATGGACGTGGGAGCGACGGTCCACCAGGCACCCCACTCCAGCAATGCGGCGGTTGAAATATCCGCAGCAATACAATTAATTCAACAGGAAAACAATGAGAGAATGTGATATTGATCTTTGTCGGTCGAAAACGAAAATCATAAAGCAAAAAGAAGGAGCTTCAATTCACCGGATATTATCCAATGAAATCTGTATACAGCAAAAGCAATCTCTGAAATGACTGTTTTTCAAATTCCCCTTTCTCCATCACTTGGTCTATTACCACCCCACAAAAATAAAAAAATAAATAAAATCGATCTGTTTTAATTAAGTCTAATTAACGAAACAGGAAAACGGAAAATCTAATAAAACTCGCTCTCCTCCGCAACTATGTAAGGCATCTGTGTAGAAGAGTCCTCCGAAACTCAATACTCGAAATGTGTTTTTTCCAAGTTTTTGTGTGCGCCAGAAAGCGGCAACAGTTTCAAGTGAGCATTCATTCATTTTACTAGCTATGTCTAAAGATTTAAATTCGTGAATTTGATTGCGCGTTTCTAACTGCCTTCCAGAGATGCTCAGGCCTCAAGAGTGCAGGTTGAAAAACCCACAAATTGCAATCCTACACCACGGTATTCTTTTTTTTTTACCGTGGTTTAGACGAAGGCATTTGATATTCTAATATAGGGTGTTTGTCATTCGATCTTGAGAATATTGGGGCAATCAGGGGGCTATCGAAATGTGCGACACAAATTGAACAGGGCAGATAGTTGAACATTCGTCTAGTACGGCTGGAAATAGAGTCTCGAGATTAGGATGGGTCTGCTAACGGGTATTCTTAATCTTGAGCGCATTCATGGGAAACTTTTTAATGGAGAAATGCAACGGATTGTATTGTTTATAAAAATAGTGGTACAATTCTGAAAAACATTCCTACGATTTTTCTTTGAAACAATTTTTTCCGTTAGAGTCTTATCCTTCTCTTTTGTATACCCTATGTCCTTCCGTCAGTCCGTCCATCCGTCTGTCCGTATGTATACTCTCTAGAGGTCTTAATTTTTGAGCTAGAAGGCTTAAACCGTAAACCCGCCCCCAAACACGCCCACAACCGCCATTTTTAAGTAACAACCTCTATTTGGCAAAATTAAATTATGTTTTTTGTACAGATACGATCAAAGCACAACGCTAAAATATTACACGTGCAAGCTTTAGGTGAATCTTCTTCCAATTAAATAAAAACATTTCAGTTTGGGTGTGGCTGACGCCCACTTTTCATACAAAACCATCAATATTATTTTTATAAAATATCAATGCTTACATTAGAGCGAAAAAACATTAAATTTTGTGGGTATTACTTGTACATAAACATCTTGTGTATGAAATCAAAAAAAAAATTATTCTGGGCGTGGCTTACGCCCACTTTTCATTAGAATCTATAAAAAAATGTTTTTGCAAATAAACGGAACTTATAATGAATCCACAATCCCAAGTTTTTGCTTCTCTTTGTTGAAACTAAGGAACTTGTGTAAAAAAAGAATTTTTTGAATTTCGGGCGTGGATTACGCCCTTTTCCATGAAACAACAAAAAAACGTAGTTTAACCTTTTTTTCCATCCGGTTTTTGAAAAATATATGTATCTCTTCAATTTTTTGTGTTCAATTTTGTTCACTACGCCCACTTTTAAGGGCGTGATTTTTATAAAATGTCTTTATTCGGATAAGATCGTTAAAAAACTACTCAATTCAGCTGTAGTTTTACACATATGCCTAAAAATTGACTAATGATCAAATCTCTGTTTTCGATTTAAATTCTTTTTTACAAATTTTTAGGACACGCCTACTTTTAAGGGCATTTCCGTCAAAAGTCGTAATATGCATGAATTTTTTAATGTTTTTTGACAATCGGTCGCAGTTTTGAAGTAAGAAGATGAACACTTCGGTTTGTACTCCTTGGTTACGTAGCAGGGTGTGGTTCAAGAATTGTTAAATACACCCATAATCGCTATTTCCATTCAAAATCTAATTTTTAAAAATGTATGTTTTGTCCGTTTTGTTCAAATCGATCAGCAAGCTTAAAATTGAATGTCACTGAGCTCATAGTAATTGCCTTGACAGTAAGAAGACTCAATTTTGGGCGTGACACACGCCTTTTTTTTACTGCGCCAGCAGTTCTTCACCATCTGCAATACAAAACTATTGTTATTGAACTTTTTCTTTATAATAAATTCGCAACATGAACAGCAACACCCTGTATACAAGGATTTTCTCTGCGGACAGGAATTTGTGCTAGTCATTCTTTAAACACTATTGATTGCACAATATCAATCCCGGTGGGAAAAATAACAAAAGGGACAAAAACTTCAAATCTTTTCCCTGAGCTAGGATGAAAATTTCGTGTCGGCATCGGCATCGCCATCATCAGTTGAGTCGTTTCGTTCTCCGTGACTTTTATCGATGATGGAGCCTTGAAGTATACCTACCTTATGTTGGTGGTAGAGGTAGAAGAGGTAGAGGTAGTATGGTATTGCTAATGCTAGTGATGTTTCATCAGCCTTTGCGTTGCGCTTTTACGGCCAAACGAATGACTTTTACGTGTGTTTTTTGCTCGATTTTTCCCTGTTGAATTCGATTTGTCAAATTTGTTTTATTTTCCCACCATCATTGCGGCACATAACGGCAAATTGAAAGAATTAATTCGTTTAGTTGAAAAATATTTGAACTCTGCGACACGAACACTACAGTTGCTCTGTGCCATCATGCAGTTGCCCCCGTCCCCGCTAGCGACCCCGCCCTTTGTGCCTTGAGTGTCTGTTGTGTTGGCCTTGACTCAAAGAATGATGCTTATTTAAAGTTGTGGAAGTCACGTTCACAGGATGAAATTGAATTAATGCATTTACGGGTGGGCTAACAATAGGTCGTCGATTAGGCTTTATTTTTTTTCTTTTTTTGCCACGGAGGAGTTCCGTCAAAGGAAAGCAGAAACTGATGGTGTCGTGCTTTTTTTGTGTGTCGTTCATCCTATCCTTGATTTCTAATTTATTTAATGAAAATTTACATTCGTGCGTGAAGGTGACAGGTGTCGGTGATGGGTCTTAACACACAGTAACAACAACACACACAAAAAAAAAAAAAAACATATAAAAAATAAAACAAAATGATGAAAGTCGGTTTTATTCGTAATTCCAAACACACTGACTCCTGATGACTCCTGAGCTGTCACTCACAAATGACTTTCAATGGAACCGGGAATTATGCAAGTCAACGACGCAACGACGGGAAGCTAATGAAATTAGTGAAGATAAATGAATGAAGTTAGTGTATACATATGTATGTGTTGAATAGTGTCGAGGGAGTTATACATTAATTAAATGCTTAATTCACTAGAGTTTACTTGTCTGTCCATCAGGGTTTTTTGTTCGACTGTAGATAAAAAAAACTGCATCATTGTGTATCCTTTTTTTCTATCTTAGTCCTAGAAAATGATTCGTGGAAGTAAGGATTTTTGCTAACGAAGCGTTAAAATAAGTTTTAATTGTGTGCTTTTTGTTCCATTAAAACGGTTTAAAAATGCGAATACATATTCTAACCTTTAAAGATGTCTTATTCCCATCCCCAGCAATTAGGAATTTCAAATCAAATTCAAGGAAATAAAGTTAAAAGTTTAATCTGCCCAAACGCACGGCTAAACACTAAAATCTTATCCTATGAAGCAATAATAGACACAAAATGTGGTAACTTTTCTCAATAAAATGATTTTTTGTTTCTAGAAGTTTAATACGTGGGATTTATTGGGTTCAGTAATTTTTCATTCAATGGTCACTGGGGCGTATACGTAACAAAAAAAAAAATACAAAATCAACGAATTGAAGAGTATAGATACTATTTGTCAGTATATATAGCCTTAAAAGTGCGGGAAACGTAGTCTTAGTGATATGATGCGAATGGTCAGGTTTGAGGTGAACAATCTGCCAGGCGTTCGATGTGACCAGACTCCAGACTATATGCTACTTAGGCGGGTTTTCTGGTTGGTTTGGATACCTTTGTTTCGTTAGAGATCAGGCTCAGTTTTCGTATTAGTTAAAGTGTTTTCCTTCAAGACTCATAATCCGCTATTTAGGCAATAAGTATGTTTCCCAGACTGATCATCTGCCAACTCTTTGATTGTTTATGACGGAAAAGAGGAGGTCTTGTAAAAGGTGATAAGCTGGGATAAGAAAATCTACTGGATTGCCTTTTGTCGCATCGAAAAAAATGATCAGTTTTTCGGTCTTTTCATCAGAGAGTTCCCCAAGTTCTTCCTTATAACTTTTCCGTCTCATCCTTGCATAGTCGTTAGTAGTCGTTGTCAAGGATACCTAGCCTAGCAACATGTTCAGCTGTACACAAGTTGCCAAATCGCTATGGTGAGATGAAAAAATCCCCTTTACAGACCCTAGCTGAAATTTTACTGCTCCAGGGAATGAGTTTTGAAGGGTTGATCCTTGTCTGTCGAGCTCTAATCAACTCGCTTGTTTCAGGGAAGGCCATTTTGTCCTGAAACCTGTTGATGTAGTCTAAAATAAAATAGAAATTCTTTTTGGAATACATCAGAATGGTCAAAGACGAGCCGAAAGGATTTAGATACGTTAAGCATCTCTACAAAGCCACCAGCACCGACTCCTTACTCCATCTTCGAGTTTGTCAAAGTTAAAAAGTCACATCTTTGATTTTCCAATCTGTTTTCGAAAAAAAATCTCTTTCAGTCTATTTAATGTGAAGATCGAGCGATAGAAAATTTAAGATAAAATGTATTGCATCCGTTAGGCGGGAACTTAGAGCCCGATCCGGGAAAAAAATCCAGAAATTTTTTAAACCTTCGTGAGCATGAGTGCGGGCCACCAGAAAGTCGAGCCATAAGCGATGATCGGTTCTACCATGAAGCTTTACGCTCAGAAAATTATCTTCTATTGAATACCTCATAGCATAAAAGGCTATAGAAGGCCTTATGTTAACCCATTCTTTAATATTCGTTTACCAGCAAAGTTTTGTATCAAGAACTACTCCTTGTTAATGTAAGAACTACTGGATTGAAAAAGAGGTGATCTATCTAAATGCCCTCAAAGGTTCTAAGTAAAAAAGAGCTAAAGCTTATCGGCCGGAAATCCTTTAGTAGACTTAAAACCTCGCCTACCAACCTTGGCAATAAATTAACTCTTTTTGCCAAATTGTATAGCCCTGGCTACGTTTTTTTGTTTTGTTTTCCAAAGCTCTCTCTGAGTGTGCAGGCTGTACACTAAGAGTATATGGCAAGGGTCAAGTTCATTGGTGTCTCTACAGCCCAGAATTGAGTTTTCATTAAGTATAGATCAATAAATTCAGTTGAAGAATTTTTGCCAGGAACTATTGGTCTTTTTGAGAAAAAAGAGGGCTTGGTATTTGGTATGACCAGTAGACTATGGAATGACAGTGATCCTTTTCGGAACTATTTCTAATCTAATGAAAAAACATAAGCGAGAGCTACAGTACGTTTGCAACGAACTCTTGGATACCCTATTCCCTATATTTTTGTATGTGTGCGTTCGCCTCCCGAAGCCAGTTCCAGTTTCAGAACCAAATTCTTCTTTAGCAGACAGACAAAAATTCAGTAACATTAATTTTGTGTGATGTGATGTTCAATTAGTGCTGGCACAGTAAAAAAGGCGTGTGCCACGCCTAAAGTTGAGACTTTTTATTGCCAAGGCAAGCAAGTATGAGCTTAATGACATTCAATTTTATTCTTGCAGATCGATTTGAACAAAACAAGACAAATCTTAAATTTTTTTAAATTAGATTTTGAATATAAATAGCGATTACGGGTGTTTTTTTTAACAATTCTTGAACCACAATCTGCTACGAAACCAAGGAATTAAATCTAAGTGTTCATCTATTTACTTCAAAACTGCGACCGATAGTTAAAAAACGTTAAAAAATTAATGCATTATACGACTTTTGGCGGGAACGCCCCTTAAAAGTGCCCGTCTTATAAATTTGAAGCACTAACTGAGCTTTGATCATTAGTCAGTATTTAGGCATATGTGTAAAATTACAGCTGAATCGAGTAGTTCTTAAAAGATCTTACCTGAACAGAGGTATTTAATCAAAATCACGCCTTTAAAAGTGGGCTTTTTAAAAAAATGTGCACAAGAAAATGTATAAATATTTTTCATAGAACAAACGGAAGGGAAAAATGTTTTAATTGAATATTGGTTGTACCTTAAATTTTTAAAACAACGTTTTTCGTTCTTTCATGAAAGTGGGCGTAAGCCACGCCCGAAATTCAAACATTTCTTTTCATGCACAAACGATTTATTTTCTACTAAGAGACGCAAAATTTTGGCTTGCGGATTCATTATAAATACAGTTTATTTGAAAAAAACAATTTTCTTTTAGTTTCTAGTGAAAATTGGCGTCAGCCACTCCCAAAATCAAAGTTTTTGATTTCACACACAAGATGTTTATGTGCAAGTAATATTCACAAAATTTAATGTTTTTCGCATTAATAAAACAATTGTTATTTTATAAAAACAATATTGATGGTTTTGTATGAAAAATGGGCGTCAGCCACGCCCAAACTGAATTTTTTTTCTTTAGTTGGAAGAAGGTTGACATAAAGCTTACGTGTGCAAAATTTAAGCGTTATGCTTTTATCGCAACTGTACAAAAAACATAATTTAATTTTACCAAATTGAGGTTGTTCATCAAAAATGGCGATTGTGGGCTTGTTTCTGGGCGGATTTTACGGGTTCAAGAACTTAGCCTTACTCTTGAACCAAAGATTATATATACCAAATTTCAGCTTTCTAGCTCAAAAATTGCGACCTCTAGAGAGTATACATACGGACGGACGGACGGACATGGCTAAATCGACTAGGCTTTTGATTCTGAGTCAGAATATAATATACTTTTCTATACCTAACGGTATTATTTCTCTATGTTACAAACTCCACACCAAATACAATATACCCATTCTATGGAATAGGGTGTACGAAAAATTCATTTTAAACATATTGGAAAAAGTTATCCTCCTTTCAGAAGATGCTTTAATTTTAAAAAATGGTGGTAAATGTCAGTTCTACTTTGACATTCGTGAAGAATACGAAAATGTCAATTCTTTTCTGGAATTCGTCATTGGTCAATAATACAGACTCAAAATACACGACATCGAGACTCGATTCCTATACACTGGGGCTTTTCAATTGGTACGGGCAGATTTTGGCGACCTGTGCCGACCATGTTTCGTTGACATGTGACATCTGTCAAATATGTTGTTTCTTATTATGTTGATTCTAATTCAAACGATAAAACTTCGTTATCAAAATGAGTATTAATTTCACTATCTACCCGCCCATATTGAAAAACTAAAGAACGCGGAGTAATTTATTGATTTGACATTTGCCGCCATTTGACATTATTGTTGTCAACTTTTGCGTTTATGAACATTTTTAACACGGTCTTATCTATTAAGCCGCAGTGTAAATTTATTGTGGTGCTCTAATTCTGAAGTCATTATCTCCACATTCCGGCAACAATTCGACGTTAAATAATTTTTATGAGAGTCTGAATGTTGCTTAATGATGTTCGTTTCATATTTCATAGCACATGGAACCCCCTTTAAAAAAAAAAAGTTAAAAATGCATACAAGTTTTGAAAGAACCAATCGTTTTAAAAGTTTTGTCCAAAGTTAAGGAAAATTTAAACAAAGTTGGTGATGGTTTCTTTTTTTGAATTTATGAGGTATTTACTTGCCAAAAGTGTCCCCAGCGACTAAATTAAACCGCAGGTAAAATTTTGTTGTGTATTTTGTAAAAAACGCAAAAGGAAAAAAAAACATAAACTTCAAACATTTGATCACACTTGAAGAAAGCACACGTCCTTTACATCTTACTTTTATGACAATTTGCCATTTTATAAGCCTTAAAGGTAGATGCTAAAAAAAACCATCGGACATTATTCCGTAGTGCCTTTTTTATTTAATTCTATCATCAAAATAATAACTTTCATAAAAGTTTTTTGTTCTTTTTTTTTTTCCTTGCTTTCCTAAGTGGTGAATATTAAAATTCCAGAAAAAACAAAAAAAAAAAAAACATCCTTGCGCATTTGGCTTTTTATTAAACTTTTTTATCGAAGCTGAATGTTTAATTCAGAGAATTTTTGAATATAAAAATGTTTATGCATTTCTTAGTACAAAAAGTATATTGTGTAACGAAAATGTTTCTTTATTCAATTTGAGTTTGTATAATGACTACAAGAGACACCATCCTCAGTGGGTTGGTGTTTGTTCCCTATTTTGTTCCATCATAGAGCAAGAGCACAAAGACAAGCAACGCGACGCGACAAGACCCACAGCTATATGTAGATTCTAAGAATTGTCATTCTTTATTCATGATATCTTCGCTAGCTTTTTTTTTTTTTGTACCCACGTGAATTTTTCCTCATGAATTTATATTGAAAATAAAATTTTCTTTCTTTCATCTATTATATGCTTAGAAAAAAAAAAAAAAATTACCAACGACGCGACGCGTCGGACTGAGTAAGTGCGTAGATAAATTTTAAACTTTCTTGCGTTATGGCTATAATGATGTGGTAGGGGCCCAGACAGACTCTCCTTTGTGGTTCATAATCTAGCTGGTAGGTGGTGTGTCAGTGATCAGTAAGTCAACCAAGGGACCAATCCTTTATGAACTTTATATGATTAAAGCTGTCAAATGTAGAACTTTTTGACATAAAGAATGGGGTTGGAAAGAGTGAAAAATTCTAATAGGTATGAACAATGTATAAGAAGTTTTGAACAATTTATTTTAAACTCGTCTGCTTCGTCTTTATTCTTGAAATCGTTTTCATTCTCTAAAGTTGAAATGCAAAATGGCTGACTATGAGTTGTCAAAGAACGTATTAAAAGAAAAAGGAATAATATATGACAGTTGATTTCAGGTTTTTCACCTTACTATCAGGTCCTGTGGTAAAAAAAAATTGAGGACTCCAAATGAATCTGAAGGCAACATTTAAACAAGAAGACTGACAGACGTCAATGTATTTGATGGCGAAACAGTGGGACAACAACACTAGGTTCAACATAATGTCCCAGGAGAAAATAAAAAAAGCATTTCCGCACAGTTTAATCATGCGGCTGCAAAACAAAAATAATGGAAGAGATTTTCAAGTGACATACAAGCCCCCAAGCGGTAGTTTAAGGAATGACATTGACATGTTTTACATTTTACATGCGTTTTATAGCAGCAAACTCTTTTGTTGAGAAGTTTTGATTTATAATTCAGCCTAACTTAATTTTTCAGACATTGTTCAGCGGAACGAAGGATGTTCCTAAGTTAAGAACTGATTGGTAGATAAGAAAGAAACACATTATTTGTTTTATATTGTATCTTGCTGTCCTCCTACAACAGTGACAAACGTGAAAATACACGTGTAGGCCTCAGCAGTCATTATTGGGTGTTTTTGTTATTTAACCACTGTGTTGAAGTTTAAATTTAAAATACACAGTGTCAAAGGTAAACATAGGTACCTACTTAAAATAAAGAACACATCACCAGATTTTCAGCTCGTAGGCAAAAACAGGGAACTACCCAATATAAATTGTATTTAAATTCGTCTCTTCATTTTTTTGTGCTCTCTAAATTAACCTCACGCAGTTTAAGTCCAAATCTTACCCCCACTAATCGTGTCTAAAGGAGGAAGCTCCAAAAATAAAAATAAAGTTAAGGAATTCGAAAAAAGTGTCGGACAATTTTGTCTGTCTGTCCGTATGTTTGCTTGTCTGTATAGTTACCAACAGCCTAAACGTATAGTATTATTATGACGTCCTATACAGAAGGGTTTTTTGGAACTAGCATTCTAGCTCTAAAACTAAGGGTACTTGCCATGCGATTTTTAATGAAATATTCATTTTTCTCAAAAATGGCTCCTACGATTTTGATAAAACGATGTTTTTGTACAGGCTGTTCTAATAAGAGGTGTTATTTTGAATAGCCTGCTATTTCGGTAGTTGTCACTTTTGAAGCTGTAATTTTTTGACATGTGACAAGTAGAAACTACGCCATTAATAAATAAAATGCACGACTGGGTCGCACGAACTTGCTCTTATGATAAGCAATTATTGCTTAGTGGCTGCATATATGGATTTAAAAAAAAAATTTAAATAATTTCGAAAATTCTTTTATTTATTAAATTAGTTTAAGAGTTTTCTCGGAAAAACAAAGTATGCAATAAAATTTCGATGCTATACGTAAATCTAGGAAAAAAAAATATTGAAAATCGCTCGACCAGTTTTTTTTTAAAAAGGTTATTTTTGAAAAACTTTTCCAAAAAATATTTTGAAATTTATTTGGGTATGCAAATATATGGCAATCTGTAGTTTACATTTGAAAAAATAATTAAAAAAAAAAATCAATATACCGGTTTCCAACATATTTCGAAAACCAAAAAATTTTTTGAAAAAATTATAAAAAATCAAAAAAAAAAGTTTTTGAAAAATTTGAAATGCCATATTAATGAAATTATAAATGACTTCCTGTGGCCAAAATTTTATTGAAATCGAATGTATAGTTTACGAGCAAATTTGATTTGAAAATACTGGTTCTATGAGAGGTACCGTTATAAGACAAATTTTGAAAAATATTTTCCAACCAAAAGATAGATTGTCTTATAAAAATAGCATCCTGAAAGTTTTATCAAAATCGTTAGAGCCGTTTTTGAGAAAATCAATTTTTGTCTTCAAGATTGTATGGCAGGTGCCGTTATTTTTGGACCTAGAGCAAAAATAAATAAAATGCACGACTGGGTCGCACGAACTTGCTCTAATGAGTGACAGTGGTTTATGGGCTTGAGATTTTGATAAAAATAAAATTTTCAAAATTCTTAAATAAATACTTAAACTAATTTGAGCTGAAAAAAAAGTACGCCATTTTATTTCTTGGATAAATTTGAATTTATGAGAATAAATTTAGAAAAATCTGTGGAGCGGTTTTTGAGAAAAAAAGTTTTTTTTGAAAAACTTTTTGAAAAAATTTTCAAAAAAAAAACAAAAACGCCAGTTCATAGGTATTCAGCAAATACATTTACTTAAAATTTATAAAAAAAAATTTAATAAGCAGTTTTCAAAATATTAATTTTTTAAATTTTTTTTTTAAAAATGCTTTTAAAAATACAAAAAAATATTTTTCAAAAATATTGGTATGCAATACAAATTGAGCTACCTACAGCTATATGTGTGTGAAATTTCGAAAGAATCGGTTGAGTCGTTTTCGAGATAGTCGAAAGCAAAAAAAACGGTCCTATGGAAAGTACCGTTCTTAGCCGTTTTTTAAAACTTTTTTTTCAGCCATATGATTGGTCGTACCTAAAAAGCAACACTGATTTTTTTAATTAAAAATCGTTAGAGCCGTTTTTGAGAAAAATAAGCTTTAACGTAACGGTTGTATGGCAGGTACCGTTATTTTTTGAGCTAAAAAAAAAATTTCAATTTCCTTTCTGTACAATACCTAAAAAAGTCTATATACCAAGTTTGAAGCAATTCGGCCCACCGGTTTGGGCTGTAGGTCTCATACAGACAGACAGACAGACAGACAGACAGACAGACAGACAGACATACAGACGGACAGAATTTTTAGACTATCTTTTTTCGTCTTCGCTATCATCGTAATGTCATGTTTGATTGTTATCTCAAAACTTTTTTTTTCGACGAATGCATAACTTGCCTTATAGTACCTATAATCGCAAGTAAAAATATGTTCCGAGGGACGGCCAAATAAATCCTAGATACCAAATTTGAAGCAAATCGGCCCATCCGTTCAGGCTCTAGAAGCGCGAACAGACAGACAGACAGACAGACAGACAGACAGACAGACAGACAGACGGACGGAATTCCCAGACCCACTTTTTTCGACTTCTCCATCATCGTAATGTCATGTGTGATTGTTATCTCGAAATTTTTTTTCTGCACGAATCCATAACTTGCCTTATAGTACCTATAATCGCAAGTAAAAATGGAACGATACACGCTTCAACAATCATCATCAAAAACTTCGTGTCTTTGCTGATTGGGTCCTTGAAATTCATGAAAATGATCCGGAATTTCATCAAAAAATCGTTTTGACTGATGAGGCCCATTTCCACCTCGGTGGATACGTCAACAAGCAAAATTGTCTTGTCGCATCTGGGGCTCGGAAAACCCAAGATTTATTGTCGAAAAGCTTTTCCATCCTCAACGAGTAACTGTTTGGTGCGGTTTATGGTCCGGCGGCGTCATTGGACCTTACTTTTTTGAAGATGAGGCTAGATCAACAGCTACGGTGAATGGATTGTACTATCGAGAGATGATTAATAATTTCGTATGGCCGGAATTGGATGGCATTGATCTGGAAAACGTTTACTTTCAACAACACGGTGCGGCGCTACGTGCCACACCAGCAACGAAACCATCGATCTTTAACGGGAAAAGTTTCCGTACCGTGTTATCTCTCGAAGAGGTGATCACAATTGGCCACCGAGATCTGATGATTTAACATTGCGACTTCTATCTTTGGGGTCACGTGAGAGATAAAGTCTAAGCCAACAGCCCAGCGTCGATTCAAGACCTCAAAGATGGAATTCGTGAAGCTATTGAGGGCAAACAGCAGCCATTTTGCGATTTGGTGGTGGAAAATTTCATGAAAAGGACATTGTTGTGTAAGCGTGGCGGCCATTTGGCTGATATTGTTCCATATTTCGGAAAATGCCTCAGTAGCAGTAATATTACAGCCGGGTAGCCAAGGCCTAGTGACTAACACTCTCTGCAGGCTTGGAAGGAACCTACATTGGCTTGCGGAGAAGAATTTTTTCGTGACAAGATTTTCTCTTGAAGAATTCATCACTTCCTTGCAAGAGGCGGAAAAAATAAGCTAAGGTGAAAACTGGCATTAAACCCAGAACCCTGCACACACTAAGCACTACGTGGCACTAGTATTAGCAGCACCATTTATTCGTGATATCTCACACACTTGGGGTAGCCTCGGAAGTCACAAGGAAATAAACTGATAGCGAAATAATTAGTTCTCTAAAATTATACACGACCTGTCACCATCATCATTAATAAACCAAAACAGGACGCCGCCATTCTTTCTCCTTCCGTGACCATTCCTTCAGTGTTTTCCATTGAACAAAAATTAAAATTACCTACGCTTGATACTCTTTGAAATAAATTAAAACCTACCAAAGTGTGTTAAAGTTTCATTAAACCAAAAAAAAAAAAAAAAAAAAAATAGAAAAAATATTTTAATTGCAAAACTTAAAATTTCATCATCAACCAATGTGACCATCACCAACACTATAGGAGGTATACAATGTTGTCATTTGGCATATACACAAATGTCCACTAATAGCATTCTCTCCAAACAAACACAAATTCAATTAAGTCTCCTCATTGCAATTCCCACAGGAGCCACACCGCACCACACTCTATAGCCCGTGCTGTCCTCTGACAAAATTTCAATTTTTTGAATAAAGTATCCTAATATTTCGTTTTCCAAATTGCCTCAATATTCCACCAAAGCTTGGTTTTAAAAAAAAAAAACAACAGTCCATGTGAAATATTCCAATTTACGCGTGTGTCACCCCAGTCGTAGTCGTAGTCGTAGTCGTCGTCGTTCGTGGTGTTTTCATTGATTTGACGACCAAAAACTACAAAATTTTCCAACAATAGAGATGTGAAATGAAATAAGTGTGGGAAGAGGGGGGTGGGTTAGGGTTAGCCATCCATGATAATAAAGATGACCAAAACTTCGGGTAAACTATGACAAAGTTGCCTGAATTATTGTGGAAACGTGCGTCAATTTGCATTTATAAAAAAAAATAATAAAAAAAAATACAAAAAATTAAAAACACACACCCACTCCAACTCCAACACATACGTTCCAATATTCCAAACAAAACTCCAAAGTCCCAACCGTCAAAATATTGATATTGGACGCAACATAAGGGGTCGCACATCAAAGCTGCACAAACACTTTGCTGGCATGTGTTTTTGTGGTCATGTCAGGGATTTTCCTCAACCACCGCATTTAGATCATAATTCAGGCGCAACCATATGCACCTGTGACAGCACACAGCGACAGCACAGCAATGCAGGACTTGAAATGGAGCAATACCCGTTCGTTACGTTCGTTCAGTTTCAGCGGTTTTAATCGAAAACATTTGCAACACACACACACACACACACACATTTGGAAAAAAAAAAAATAAGGAACCTTGCATTCAGGATAAATATATGCAAATGTGTAAAATTTTGCTTGGGAGTTCTGGAAAAATTTTGTATCCGTTGCGGTGATTATCCTGTAGACCACCACCGCACTGCACCGAGGGCTTTGATAATATGATGAAGGGTTTGAAAAAAACAGTTTAATTTTGTATGAATTATCTTTATTTTAATTAAGTGAGTTTGTCTTTCGGTTTGTGAGGATTTCCGTTCTCAATAAAATTGGACTGATTTTAATTAAATTTTGTTTTAAAATATACATTCAACTGTGAGAATGCTAAAATGACGATGAACATGTTTTAAAATGTATTTTTTATTTGTGTTTTTTCACCCGTCAGGCCGTCAGATGTTTTGAAATAGGTAAATATAACAGTAATTAGATATTTTAAGCAATGTTAATAATTTATTGGAATGCAATCATGAATTAACTTGTTATTTTGTAAAAAGAAGGTATTTATTTAGTGTACGTATTTGTGTATTGACAGGTGCTGCAGTTTTCAAGCTTGATATTTAAACAACACTGAATCTGACATAAAACTGTATAACCGTACAAGTTAGGTTTGTCATTGCAAAAAATAGCATTTCGCAACAGGTGGCGCTGTGCACTATTTATAATTTGCAAGCTATGGACTCGGTTTAAAAAGGTAGTCGGAAAATCAACCCTTTCGTCTGTTTGTCTGCTCTCACCTCATTCAGGTCGCGTTTTGCTTCAAACTAAGCATGAATTCGATAGTCTTAGAATTTGAATTCTAATTCTGAAAAATAACGGTACCTGCAATATTAATATTACAAATATCTGATTTCCCTCAAAAACAGCTTTAACGATTTTGATAAAACATTTTTGGTGTTTTTTGGTCGGAACAGTTTAAAATTTGATTTTCAAATGGGTTTTTTGGTTAAACGGTTGTCTTTATTAAGGAAAGGACCTATCGTATGACATTTCAACCTCCCACACATATAAACATATTTTGACGAAAGATATCAATTTCCAGATAAACATTTCTATTCGTAAGATATAGACTTGCAGGTGCAGGATTAGCGTACAATATGCGCAATTAAATTTGACACTGAGATACTTGTAAACCAACAGGTTACATATCGAACAATGAATCTTAAACAGTTATGTTTCTGATTGATCAGATGTGGGATAGGGCTTCAAATTTTTATTATTGTTGGATTTTTTCAAGGTTTGAATAAAACAACAACCGAGTTTTATAGGCTGAAGTTATAGCTAATTTTTGGACCACCACCAATATGTGTTTGTTGTTCTATTTTAATTATTTATACCTAATAGTTAGACGGTGCCGTGAAATAAGACCAAATGGAGAGATTTGGGGTTGAAATTTGGATTAAAATTGCATAATTTTTTTTTTGGAAAGCACTAACAAATAAAGTGCACGACTGGGTCGCACGAACTTGCTCTTACGTGTGACAGTGGTCTTGGGGCTTCAGTTTTGACAAAAAAACATTAAAGGAAAAAATTCCGGGAATAACAAATTATAAATCATCTGTCGATAGCGCAATCTATTCACCGTAGCTGTTGCTCCAGCCTCATTTTCGAAAAAGTAAGGTCCAATGACCCCGCCGGACCATAAACCACACCAAACAGTTACTCGTTGAGGATGGAGAGGCTTTTCAACAATAAATCTTGGGTTTTCCGAGCCCCAGATGCGACAAGACAATTTTGCTTGTTGACGTATCCACCGTGGTGGAAATGGGCCTCATCAGTCAAGATTATTTTTCCATGAAATTCCGGATCATTTTCATGCATTTCAAGGACCCAATTATAGCAAAGCCACGACGTTCTTGATAATCGGCCGGTTTGAGTTCTTTATAAGCCTTATTATAACCCAAGTCTTTATGCAAAATACGGTGTATTGAAGTTGGTGGAATGCCCAATCCCAAAGAACGACGAGGAATGGACAAACCTGGGTTGTCTTCAACATTTTGGGCTGCAGCAGAAATATTCTCAGTTGTTCTTGAGCGTCGTGTTTTATTCTTCGCTTACTTGTCCCATCAGCTCAATTTTTTCCACAAATTTCTGATTTGCGGTCTGACAAGGTGCTTCACGACGACCAAAAAATATTTTAGTTTTACGAACCGCCTCTGCCAAATTTTCACTTTATATAGTGAATTTTAATAATTTTATTGCGTTATTTTTATTAATGGCGTAGTTTCTACTTGTCAAATTTCAAAAAGTTATAGCTTCAAAAGTGACAACTACCGAAATGGCGGGCTATTCAAAATAACACCTCTTATTGGAAAACCCTTTATAAACAACACAGGATACTGTCAAGCCTAACGAGAATATAAACCAAACACGTGTTACCTACGCTCAAGATATCTCCAACCTCTCGAAGAAGACAGCACTAGAGGCACCGAAACTCCACGTATAACCCACGAAAAGGCATTCAACTGCCTTGGGCTGCAGAACACGTGGTTCTAACCGCGTGTTGCATATCCGAGTCACCTAATCTCAAAATTTCTTTTTGTGGAGTTTTTTTGAAATGACTAGCTTTTATCCGAAAAGTTTGAGCTTTTGAAGGCCTCAAAGAAAATATCCATCAATAATGAAAGATGGCAGTGATCTTTAAAAAGTGTGATGGAAAATGCCGTCAATCTGTCAGCAGCCACTTCGCCCATAAAATTTGTATCTGAAAAAAATGTGCACAACCTTGTATGTCTCCTCGCAAACAACATGGCTGTTTTTAATAAAATCGTGTGTACAATGTCAATCGAAGCTGTGTCAACAATCGACGAAAGTTCTTAAGCGACAACATTGCATTAGAAAGCGTAAAGTAAGTTAGATGACATCCCTGTCAAGACTCATATGTAGTTAACAGGGATGTCATATTTCAACAGAAATGTCATCCCATAAATAAAATGTTTCGTTCAGTATTGATGTCTATATATTTAGTTAGTCCAGCTTACGTTTTTTGTATATTGAGTTGCCCGGTAGGAGCTTATACTTTTCTAAATTTCTGAGAGTCTGGTGGCACTACTGCATGAAAATCACACTATATATAAGTCACATAGGTCCCAACTGTCAAATTTTGTCTTTTTCAATCAGTCTTGTTTGCGTTTGCAAACATGACCAAAACTCAACGAAACATAAGCTCATTTCAAAACATTGTTTATGTTCGAAGTTTTGACAAGTCACACGCATGCAAGGTCATGTCATTGCAATTTTTGGCTCAATGACTGATATGTAGAAGCATAGTCATTTTTTTACCCGTTCTAAGTGAACTCAATAAAAAACTTGATTGTATTCCAATCGACGCAACATTGTGAAGCACTTATACTTTTGTTGCAGCTAACGTCACTTTTTACAAATTTGACAGATAAAATCTGACAGGTTGTCAGTAATTTAAGTTGCTTGTTGAGCGATGCTTTTTTGATTCTATTGTATAACTAAATAAACAAAAAAACCTTTTACTAAATCCAGAACCAAGAAAACCAGTATTCTACTTCAAAACTGATATTCCTTCCATAAGACCAGCCCTGAAAGCAAAATACATTTTCCTGATGACCCTGCAGTTAGGTATACAGAATAATTTACTGTTTCAATCGGAGGCTATTAACTATGTTAAATTGGGAACTTTGCCGTACCAACGATTCATGAGCTATGCTCTTACTGCATTGCCAACATAATAGCGACACTATCTTCACCCCAAGGATCTTCTTCCAATAAAGGACCATCAGAAGAGGAATTCATCTCATACCATTAAATGTTATGGATTGTTTTTTCTTGACCAGAAGCCGGATGTTCGTACTCTTTGAATTATTGTTGTAGTTATCAATTTGAAAATTAATTTATATTTTATAAATGAACCACCAGCAAAGGAGAAGGGAGAACAATGTTGAATAAGGACGAGGACGAGAACGAAGACGAGGACAAGGACGAGCAACAACAGAGGAATATCGAAGCTCTGTCGGCACCTGTCACCCTGTGAAGATGGAGAGTTAATAATGCCCCTGAGGTGACTTTCACCGACCAGGTTCTGACAGACACGAATACAAATAAATTTAAGTGCACACACCGTCCCACATTTATCCACTTGCACACAAGTATAAAGGTAAACTTGTTACTGGGTGGCTGGTATTTCAAGCTGAGATACATATTTCAAAAACCTCTTGCAGATCGCATCGTTTTAAATAATTAAATACATAAAAGGATAAACTGTTCGTTCTGTACGAAGGATACCTTTAAAGATAGTAGAATGAAAGTTGATGTAGGTTTAGTTTGGTTGTAGTTGTTGTTTTTGTTGGGATTCCATACATTTCTCTGGTTTAAGTGTTAAATAAATGTTGTGGGCAAGCTGTGTGCAAGATAGTTTTCAAAGTGTTAAAAAGTAATTGGGAAAAGCAATCGGACAGAGAAATATAAAACGCAAGCCACTTTGTATTTTCAACTAAAATTGTTATTTAAACTGAGTATTAAATTTATTTGAGTTTGCAATAAACAGACAACTTTAAGTTTTTACGTGTTGATTGCTAAGACTTCGGTTTTAGGAAAGGTGTGTGTGTGTAGTCCCTTCAAATTAAAGTGAAGCCGAAGCCATAGCCACGGTTAATTTAACGATTTTATGTTAGTTTGCAGAGCACGAAATGGCCTTGAATTGGAAATCGGGATATGTACGTACAAAAACCGAATTATTGGAATATTAGAACCAAAGAGAGGCATTAGGGATTTTTTTTAAGGTGTAATTTTCTATCCAATTTTATGATTGCTTTTTGGCATTTGACATTTACGATAATTGTCTTCGTCTAGCCTTGGGTTTTCGGATTGATCCTTTAATGGACGAAGTTTTTTTTTCTACGATTATTGTACATATGGTTTCAAGGATTGGTTTTATGACTTGACATTTATAATTTATATAAAGGAGTAAGGTTCGTCTTGAAATAAAAATAAAATAACCTTGAAAACTCAGGAACATTTTTTGGAAAGGAATCGCAGCGAGTTATTTCTGCAGTGCAAGAATTTATGAGTATTATTGTTCACACAGCTTCTATTGCACTCCACTGTCGGAATATGAAGCAAGGCAAACCAATTTTGAAACAAGTTCTCTAAATGATCTCAAAAAAGTTGTTTTTTTTTTTTCATTCGAACAAAAAAACTGGAGCTAAGCGAAATCGGAAATTGGAAGAGTTTAGCAGCCATCTTTCCTTCAAACACAAGAATTTATTGTATAACTCTAAACTATTTATAAAAAACGTCTGAAGTCCTTAATTTCAAAAGTTATAATCAGCACATTTTGTTCTCTCATACTAAATCTGAAAAGTGTTACTTAAATCACTACAAAACACATTTTTTTCAATTTAAAATAATTTGTAATGTGCTGCTGAAATTAAGTATAAAACGGGGAACGAAATGTGGAATTATTGCAGTCTGTTGAATAAAGCGAAGGTGTTATCATACAAAGAAAAGTTGGAGAAACAAATCTTTTATTTATTTTGACAAATTGCTCTTCCTGTCGTCGTTGTTGTAGACAGGCTGAACACTTGATTGGTGGCCTGGCTCTTCCTTTTCCGCCGTTCTTTCCGTATAATTTTTTGTATTCGCTGGCAATAGACGAGTTGAACGTCATAGACGGTCACTTGGCTTCCCCTTTTAAAGTAAACAGGAGATTTTGACCCACTACCTGTAGCTCTACTAAGCACCCCCCCCGCAGCAAGCACAACACCAACGCTTCAAGCGTTAATTTCATCGAAGTTAATGGAAACTATCATTCACGAGAGGACAGAGGACAGCTCAAAATGTACCAAGCGCGGCTTCGGAGTGGCGATCATGAGTCGATCATATGAATACCTTAGAAATAATTTTTGAGCAATCATTAGAGTACCTATCAAACGTGGCTCTATCCCCTCAAGTTCGTCGATTTCGAGAAGCCATGTTATGATATGTAGATCTCTTGTAAAAAAATAAAAATAAAGAAATTGTCGGCACAACAGCTCGAATCATTCCATTCTGCAGGAATGGAAGGGACCTACAATTTATCGCCGAATCCGAACGGCTAACAGGGAAGCACTTCCCATGACATTAATTACTCTTGAAGTATTTGTCATTTCCTCGCTAAAGCAGTACCCTGGAAAAGAACTTAGGTGGAGTCAGGGATCGAACCCAGAATCTTCGGCGTGGCAGTTCGATACACTAACCACTACGCCACAGGGTACTACCTTGTAAGCTACATCTTAAAGAGTCGGTGGTCAAAAACCATAGCGAAAAACTGGAGTTTAAGACTGGGGATAAGTCTTAGACTTAGAAGTGTTGGAAACAGCTGAGAAATCGTGCCACTCTGTGCCGAGAGCAGCTTACGAAAATCAAGAGAGAAAGAGCATAAAAACAATTTTTCTTCCATCGACGGTAGCATCACTTAAGAACTATTCTAATCGGGAAGTTAGGCGGTGAATTGCGTCCCAAAAAATAAAAATCCTGGATATATCGTTGGTTTAATGGTTGATCGTTGGTTTTCATGCCAGTGTCTTCAATCGGGGAAAAGTAACCAATGGTCTCGAAACTCCATCAAAGATTTCGAGACCATTGGTTTCTCTTATCTAATTGATGAAATTGACATTCGAATTTTCTGTGGAATCTGTGAATGACTCGTCGACCTTGGTTGGAGCTTTTAGTTGTATTTAACCTAAGGTAGGGCACTGTTTTTTCTGCAGATTCTTGTACAAAGCGACCTAGGGACTTAAGAAGGTATGCTACTCAACACAGCCACTGTTTTAAGTTTGCGAAAAATATACAAACACAAGTATGCAAGAGGAAAATCTTGCAAGAAAATGACACAACATCTGGTAAAAAAGAATACAGCAAGGAGTTGAACATAGGTACTGTGCGTCATCGGTTGGTCACAGAAAAGTTACAATACGATCAAACCTGTAAGGTGTTGAACACCAAACTACAATTGACTAAACCCTCGCCAGTTCTTACAATTTCCGAGATCACATCATTCTCATCAGCAGCTTTACGATAACTCCGTCCTCTTATTCCCTGGGAAAGTTTTCATTTTCCCAAACAGGCTTAACGAACAGCACCAAAATACTTGGTGCCAAGTCAGGGTCTTCTTTTGGAAATTCAGTAGGTTTGTTTAACAAATCAAACATACCCATTGGATCTGGAAAGTAACTTATTTCAATATTCAATGTCATTAGTTCCATGACATACAGAAGAACCAGGTATGATGAGTTGGTTCATATAAAACGACATCTTGGTATCTTATGACGTCACATAAATTTTTCTTTCTTATTTTAAAAATTCGAATTCCATACATATTGTTGAACAATCATAAGAATTGCAAAAATGAAAATAGATCAATATATTATTTATAAATTTTCCAACCGATCAAAATCAGATGATTGTGACGTCACACGTGAAGTCATCATACCGTACATAATATGGTGTACTATTTCTGTGTAGTTATTTTGGCACGTGCTGTTAAAAATATTTAATTTGTTAATCTTTTTGGCGGTGGAAATACTAAAAAGATTTATTTAATCTCTCTCCGATAAGACTCGGATTAAATGTTGACGAATGTTTATGAAAAGTCTCAACAATGGCTTGCGGATTGTCTTCACTAATTGATCGCTCTGATGGACGAATTTGTCATGATAAAATCGTAGTGGTGCGCGATGCGTTGCACGAATAGAATCATGTTTTTCTAAATGAATCTGCACAATTTGCATACGTTGTTCAGGCGACAGTCAAATCATGATTTCTTGATGTGACACTTCTTTAGGCCCATGCGGGTAAAATTTTTACGGATGAAGAGGAAATTAGCGCGACGGAAATGTGGGATGTTTCCGTCCCCGAAGAGGGAGAGAACGATTGAGCACAATTGACAGAGAGTGAGAATGGGTGAACGGAGCATGAAGCACATAGCCATGGAGCGAGAGTAGGGAGCAAGCGAGTGGATAGATCTACAGAGAGATAGGGCGAAAGTCGCATCACGCATAGTGCCATGGGGAGAGAAAGCTGTAGGTTAGATTAGGTTTGTTTTATAATAGCACAAACTAGTTTTGCATATGTTAAAAATATAACGGTGGGTAGTAGGTACGGTATGCATTATGTGTGTCTTAACAGACAAAAGTGTTTCGTATATCCACTGTAGGCAGTCAGGTGGGGGTTGAACTATACCCTCTGAACGCTTAGCCAAGGCTGCAAATATAGATCACAATACTCCTTCTGTTCCCTGCAGATCCTTGGAGCGTAGAGGCCGCGGCACCTCTTCGTCCTTAGGGTCCCTGCCGGGCTTAGCATTGTCGATATTTTGTAAGCTGGGTAGCAGGGATGTGACTTGGTGCGTGGCGTTAAATGAGCGCTGGAAGGTTGATATGAAAAATGTGATGTGTATAATATTAAATGTGTTAGGCGGGTAAGCGGCCTTAAGAAGCTGCACTGGTCGGTTGATGCGGTGCAAAAAAAAAAAAATGAGCTTAATGGTGGTGAATATTAATCGTATAAATGGGTGAGCGTGTAATGCTTCATAAAAGAGCTAGTGAGGAAGATTGAGAGAGATTAAGGGAGATCGAGAAAAAATACACGCTATTGGTCGATGTATTCGTTTAGTAGTTAAATTTTAGAACTGTAGATGGCAATTCTGTCGCATAATGTCTTGTGCAGTAAAAGCAGATTTTTATTTTAACATTTGCAAAAAACATGTGGCATTTTATTTTGCCACTCGTCATTTAAGAATTTAATATACTATTTTTCATAAAACACAAAATATAAACATTTCATAAATTCAAAAAAAGAAATTAGTTTGCCAAAGAAGTTTCACTTCTGACATGTGAACATTTGTACGCATACACTTTTTTTTATAAGGCATCAAACTTAAGATACATTATATGACCGATGACAAAGTGGTTGCCAGTGAACCAGTCCTGCCAGCTTGAAGTTGCCTCAAAAAAAAAGAGAAAAAAAACACCCTTGTTTAGATGATGCGGTAATGAATGGGAACAAAAGTTTATGATTCTAAGGAAAAAGGCTATTAATGTCAAATTGTCTAATTGAAATATTTTGAAAGTTTTATTCCTGTCTTAAATCAGCATTGGCTTTCTGCAAGTTGCTATAGGCAGGGAACTATCCTAAGAAGGTAATATGTACCCATAACTTACCTACTAACCATCTGTACCCTTAACTTTTGCTGCGGGTGCCCACACGGGCTTCTCATTACCAATCAAATATTTTATTCATTTTGTATACCCATAGCAAAACAAATTTTACAAATTTATTTATAACTTATTCTACAAAAAAAAAAAAAACAAAACAAAAATCTATTAATTTGAATGAAACCTCATTAACTCTTCCAACACCTGATACTTTTCCAAGTAAATTATAAAGGTTACTTGCGGCCTCGAAGTCAAAATTTGCAAACTGCCAGCCTTCAGCACACCTACATACCTACCTACAGTTGGTTAGTAAGCAAGCATACAAATTAAATCAGGTGTACTAACCTATTTAGTAAGACACTGCCCGCTGGTAATGTAAATTAATGGCACATCTGGCTGACTGAATGAATTACAGGCTTCATGTATAAATGTATATAGTAAGGTAGTAGGTACCTAAGACAATTATTATACAAAATCATGCATATTTCTCTACTTACTAATTAATTCCATCAAATCCAGCCCCTAGCCCAACGTGATCAATGCCAGCTACTTGCTTAATGTGATTTATGTGTGCTGCACCCAAGGATATTTGTTTGGATGTGTTTGTATTTGTGTAGTTCCAACAGCCACAGCGCCGTTCGATTTTACCGTTATACCAAACCAAAGACAAATGCCGTTATTTGTGGTTTTCGCACAGCACAAAAAAAGAGAAGAAAAACGAAAAAAAGAAAAGAGTACGATACATTCATTGTCGTTCCGTATCGTTTGGTTGGAAAATTCATTGATGATGAAAATGGCCCACGGGAAATTGTAGGTAGACAAATTCATGGAAATCATCATTATCATCATCATCATGTGAGAACACAGCGAATATATCCCCGGTAAAGCCAACAGCACCATCAGCAGCAAGCATATCCAAGGAAAATCGAGCGAGAACCGAGAAATGAGAGAGAGAGATAGAAAACATAAACTTAAATTAGCATGTAATTCTCAGATGTGATGGAAGAGAAGGAATATAGGGAGTGGGGTATAGATAGATACTCACCGACGGCATCCTGTACGGTAGAATTATCACTGCACGACAGGAACTTGGAGTAGAAATTTACCATCACCATGCCACCATTTTTTGCTAGAGACTGAAGGATATCATCCTGAACATTGCGACTGGAATTGCATAGCTCATAGGCTGACGAATGGGAGAATATCACAGGAGCTTCGCTGGTTTCGAGTGCGTCACGCATAGTGCCGACAGACACATGTGACAGGTCAACCATCATGCCGAGTCGATTCATTTCGCGTATGATTGTCTGAAAAGATACAAGATGATAATGATAATAATTAGCAAAGGACCATAAAATTACTTGCGAAGGAACAATTAACCAAGTTTGATAGGTCAATTGTCGTTGTTGTTGTTGTTGTTGTTTTGGGGAGGGAAATAAGCGTGTTATTGCTATTAAAAGGCACAGGCACAGACACAAAGGACAACAGCTTCACTATGTATTATGCGATGCCAGAGAACAAAACATTTTCAATTTGCTTGCAAAGGGAAGTATAAATTACCTACCTACAGTGATGCTATCCTCCTAGACAAAAGGTGAGCTTGTATTGCCTTAAGTGTTTGACTCTTTGACTGTTATGGAATGGAACGAAACGACACGATACGACCAATATAGCATCGCAGGACAATCTAACCTTTCGTATAATTTGAAAGCCAATTGATTCCTTAAGTAGCGTTCAATGTGAAATGGGAATAGGTTATCACAGGGTTTTGGCATGATTTAAACGCATGAACACGCTATCACAGAGGACTAAGTTAAGTATAATTGAGATACATGGACATCATAATTATTGTCAACAAGGATAAGAAGGTCCAAGTAAAGTGGTCAGTTTCAATAACGTGGTGTAATAAAACTGGAGCGAAAGTTGTTGGCGTTTAAATTTTGTGGGATATTCTAAAAAGCGTGAAACCAAAGAAGGATGGCGCCATAAAATAACTCTTTCTATTAAAAGTCAGTAAGAAAAAGAGTACCTATATTAATCTTGTGATTAAAAAAGAAGTTGTTTATAAAGGGGTTTTTTTTTTGACGTGTGGTTTTCATTCTGGCAATACTTTTTTCGGAGTTGGTCTTTTTGACAGCTGTCACTTGATTCATGATCAGTTTGGTTTGCAATTTCATAATGAATAGATTTACTCCTGAACAACGTTTGCAAATCGTGCAAATTTACTACCAAAATAATGGTTCGGTTCGCGCGACGCATCGCGCGCTGCGTCCAATTTTCCGGCGACATAATCGCTTAGGAATTTATTCGAGCCAGTATTTTAAAGAATAATACGGCGAACTTTTTTCTGAGCAAAAAAACGAATGACGTCGTCGGGGTCAATTGACAGAATAATTTCTGACTACGTACATACAGTAGGGATTTTCAGTAACATAATTAAAGTGGCGTTTGACTGTGGTGCCCTCTTGTGTGTTAATAAAGAGCTTATAAAAAATACACTAGAAAGATAATAAAGGTTTTTCCAATAAGAGGTGTTATTTTGAATAGCCCGCTATTTCGGTAGTTGTCACTTTTGAAGCTGTAATTTTTTGACATTTGACAAGTACAAATCACGCCATTAATAAAAATGGAACGATACACTCTTTAACAATCATCCTCAAGAACGTCGTTTCGTTGCTGATTGGGTCCTTGAAATGCATGAAAATGATCCGGAATTTCATCAAAAAATCATCTTGACTGATGAGGCCCATTTTCACCTCCCTGGGGCTAGGAAAACCCAAGATTTATTGTTGACAAGCCTCTCCATCCTAAGTAGGTTACTTATTTTATCTCCTCTCACTATCACTATCGCGGCAGTGTAACTCGTCACTATTAACTTAGTAGTGGGCTAGCACATGCATAAATTCACAGATGCCTGTAACTGTGAAAGTTAACAAACCTAATTAAATTTTCTTAAAAAATGTTATAAGTGAACTATAAAAGAATAAAAAAGATGACGGATTTGTGAGAATCCCTCTTGTCTTATGTTACTGGCGCATGCAAAATTGGTAACAACTGACGTTTGATTTGCCAAATGCTTAACATTAAAGAAAACTTTCCACGTGAGAATGAAAAAGATGACTTTGCACTGAAAGTCTTTGCGCATGGAAAATTGGTAACCAACCATATTTTATTTTACATTCATGCATCTTTCCAACTGACGCGTTAATCAGTAAAAAATGTGGAGTCAGACTGTACGCGTGACAGCGCGCAGCTTCGCACCTAAAACAGATGTGCATACTCTTCAAAAAATTTGATGCCTACTTCTGTCAAAAATATTGTAGTAGGTATTTGTCTATTCATATGCATTAGTGTCACCAGTTTCAAAAAAGCTACACTAATGTGAATGGCCAACTTTTGCAGGATAAACTTGTATTTCGTAGTCAGTCCCCCTTATGCAACATTGTTACTCCACTAAAGTTGTCTGGCACGCACCTAACTCAACAATTTTTCAATTAAAAACATAAGCGAGAGCTACAGTACGTTTGCAACGAACTGTTGGATACCCTATTCCCCATATTCTTGTATGTGCATGCGTCTGCCTCCCGCAAACAGCCGCTATTCCAGTTTCAGAAACAAAATTCTTCTTTAGCAGACAGAACAAAATTCAATAACATTAATTTTATGCGGTGTGATGTTCAATTAGTGCTGGCGCAATAAAAAAAGGAGTGCGCCACGCCCAAAGTTAAAACGTTTTATTGCCAAGGCAATTGTTATGAGCTCAGTGACATTCAATTTTATTCTTGCAGATCGATTTGAACAAAACAAGACAAAACTTAATTTTTTTAAAATTATATTTGGAATGGAAATAGCGATTATGGGTGTTTTTAACAATTATTGGACCACACTCTGCTACGTAACCAAGGAATTAAATCTAAGCGTTCATCTGTTTACTTCAAAACTGCGACCTATAGTTAAAAAACGTTAAAAAAATTAATGCAATATACGACTTTTGACGGAAACGCCCGTTAAAAGTGGGCGTGTCTTAAAAATTTGAAGCACAAACTGCACTTTTTTCAGTATTTAGGCATATGTGTAAGACTACAGCTGAATCGAGTAGTTTTTAAACAATCTTACCTGAACAAAGGTATTTTACCAAAATCACGCCTTTAAAAGTGGGCGTATTGAAAAAATTTACAAAAGAAAATGTAGAGATATATTTCTCAAATAACGAACGAAAGGAAAAAGGTTTAAATTAAACATTGGAAATGCCTTAAATTCTTAAGGCTACGTTTTTCGTTCTTTCATGAAAAGTAGGCGTAAGCCATGCCCAAAATTCAAAAATTTCTTTTCATACACAAACCTTTTCGTTTCTATTAAGAGACGCAAAATTTTGGCTTGCGGATTAATTATAAATACCGTTTATTTACAAAAACAATTTTTTTATAGTTTCTAATCAAAAGTGGGCGTCAGCCCCGCCCAAAATCATTTTTTTTGATTTCATACACAAGATGTTTATGCGCCAGTAAGACCCACAAAATTTAATGTTTTTCGCTTTAATATAACAATTGTTATTTTATAAAAACAATATTGATGGTTTTGTATGAAAAATAGGCGTAAGCCACGCCCAAACTGAAATATTTTTATTTGATTGGAAAAAAGTTTACCTAAAGCTTACGTGTGCAAAATTTTAGCGTTATGCTTTTATCTTAACTGTACAAAAAAACATAATTTAATTTTATTAAATTGAGGTTGTTCAACAAAAATGGCGATTGTGGGCGTGTTTGTGGGCGAATTTTACCGGTTCAAGAACTTAGCCTTACTTTTGAACCAAAGATTATATATACCAAATTTCAGCTTTCTAGCTCAAAAATTGCGACCTCTAGAGAGTATACATACGGACGGACGGACGGACGAACATGGCTAAATCGACTAGGCTTTTGATTCTGAGTCAGAATATTATATATATTACTTTTCTATACCTAACGGTATTATTTCTCTATGTTACAAACTCCACACCAAATACAATATACCCATTCTATGGAATAGGGTATAAAAAAGTCAACCGTGTTGACTCTATCAAAACTGGTGTAATTTTTGACACTTGTGCGTGCGAATACACTACTTTTTTTTTGAAGAATCACAGGTACGGTCAAAGTAAGTAATACCAGATTGCAATTATTTGCGTTTGTTGTTGTGGCTGCAATGAAATTAGGCATTCAATTTAAAAAAAGAGACATCGTGCAGTCACTGTAACCCCTGCATATTTTGGGTGGGCCTGTCCCATAAGAGCCTTTGCAAATTATTTTGACTGCACAGAATTTTCTGGACAATCTGTTTTTACCATAATTGTGGCAAAAAGCCATTTTTTTCCAAACACTTTCAGATTGTTGTTTTTTTTTCTTTTATCAGTTCGGCATATGTGACATTTGTTGGAAAATATGAGCAAGAGCAATTTCGCCATGAATGTAGTAGATTTTTGCAGTGAGTGCATTCAGATCAAATAATAATTTGTATTTGTCCGCCTTGTCTTCCCCCAAAAACTAAACGTAACAAAATATGTCGCTTCTCGCTTCTTACCAAGCTATGTAAAAAGAAATCGCAATAAATATATTAATAATTCCTTCTCATGTCATGTCAGCATTGTTTTCTAACCAATCAAATGGTCAAGCTAATTTTAATAAAAATGGATGCTTCAACATGTGTATGTATTTAGTATAGTAATTGCAAAGAATTTTTAAAATTATACCTTTTCTGTTTCTTCTTACTCTTCTAACGCCATTTTAAATTGACAATGTATGCATAATATTATATCACATCTAACCAAGATATTTCACCCATAAAAATTAAGCTCATCCATTTTTTAATCGGGCAGCGTTGGCATACCAGAGTTTGAAACTTTGTCGTGCTTATATATGTCAGTTGAAACCGAGTCTTTTGGGACTGGGTCTTCTGAAAATTAGTCTTTTTGAACTATGGTTCTTATTATGACGGGCCCCCTTTTAAATTACGAAAAATGAATGGATACAATGAAAAATAAATATGAATTAAAATAAATTTCAAAAAAAATAAATAAGTTGCATTTTTATTCTTATTTTTAAGATCTGCAGACCATAAGACTGCTCTTCTAATTCCATAGAGTATTTTTATGTACTTTGTATCTGGAATATCCTTACTGAATTCAAACAAACTCTTACTTAAAAGCAATTGTTCAAACAAAATTTTTATATTTTCTTTTTCCTTTTGCAACGAATAATGCACTAAATCTAGCGGATGTAGTTTTCAATGCAAATATTAAATAAATAGCTAAAACATTTCCTTTTAGTAAAATGCAAGCACTTAGAGTTGTTTCCTATTGTTAAACATTATAGTTTTATCTTAAAAAATATTTAACCGATGGGTTGGGATGGCTATTCAATTCAAGCAGAAAGAAACGAAGATGAAGAAGAATTTAAATGCAATTTCATGATTGGAAAAAAAAAAAAAAAAAAATACAAACATTGAAATACAAAGCAAGATGTTTTCAATCTTTCTTCTATTCTTATGCAGATTCACAGATAAAGTAAAAGTGAACCGACGACGCCGACGACAGCAACAAAACTTGGTAGGATATAGAAAGGACATAAAATAAATCCAGGTGGTGTAGTGTAGACCAGAGTATAGTTTCTTTATTTTCTTTTCTTGTGTTTGCCCCTTTAGTTTACCTTAAAATAAAATATTCAAATAGACTGCAACAATAAACTTTTTTTCTCTTTTATTCTATTATATATTTTATATACGAGCATATATTGAGTATAACAGTTTCTGAGTATAGTTTTGAAGTTTATTTTGGGTAATGAAATACATGACTGGGTATTTGCAATAAAATGCATCATCTGCAGCAGTCAATACGTTTTGGCATGTGAAATCACTGAGGTGCAGCCATTGTTTGCCGAAGCATATATTTTAATAAGAAAAAAGCAAAACATTGAATATACATATATATAAAATTCAATATTTGTATCTGCTGAAATGCTTGAAATATATATTCTATAAAATATGGAAGCTTCTTGTATGCAATTTATGCTGGGATTTTTTTTTTGAGGTTGGAATAATATTTGATTTGTTGATGTGATGGTTTGGTTTTTATTTTGGTTCTTATTTGCTTTCATTTTTGTATACAATTAATTATATCAAAATGCAACAAGGATAATTTGTATTTGAATGATGTAGCTACTTACTGGGAAATTCATTATATTGGATGACTTGATTCCAGATTTTGATATATCATTTGCTACTTGGTATTATTATTTAGTCTATGGGAAATTCAAGTGCTTTATTTGTTGGGACAAATTATTGATAATTGAATTATCTTAGGTTATTTCATTAAAATTCATTACAATTTAATCTTTCCCGTATACATAAATCAACGAAGTAGACACACATATACATATGAGAAGTGGCAACTGAGGCCATCGGCTCATTACAACAATTGAAAAAGGACTGAGAAATAGTCAAAGAATAGAAGAAAAACGAAAGAAAAGAAAACAGTTGTCAACAGCATGTGGTTGGGGTCGTACGGTGCTCCGATCAATCGAAGATATAGCTCCAAAGGTTCCATTCATTGACTACCTTTAAGAAAGGTAGTTGCACAAGATGCAAGTAAGTAACAAGTGATGTAAGTTGGAACTGAAAATTGTGGAGTAAGGCATCGATTGGTCTCAAATGTCTACAAATCGCACTGAAAATGAAAACCAAGAAAAGTATTCTACATTCGTAAATAATTGGTTTCCATCCTTAGCATTATAAGCGTGGCATTTTTGGCCAAGTCTTATATATGACCGTTACACAGAAAGGAGGAGGGGGGAAGGGCTATGCACTAATTACAATTTTTTTAATTGCACACGATTGATATTTCGCCATTTTAAAGGGTGTTTTTTTTAGATGTGTGGTTTTCAATCTGGCAATACTTTTTTCGAAGTTGGTCTTTTTGACAGCTGTCACTTGATTTATGCTCAGTTTGGTTTGCCATTTCATAATGAATAGAATTACACCTGGACAACGTATGCAAATTTATTACCAGAACAATGGTGCGGTTCGCTCGACGCATCGCGCGCTGCATCCAATATTTGCCCGAAATCATTTTTAAAACATACCTAATGGCAAACCCTTATCTTTATAATAAATCTAAATTCTTGGCAATAACATTAAATTATATGCATTTTATTTTTTCTTGAAACCCACACGTCTAAAAAAACACCTTTTACAATGCTCTCAAGATGTGATTTCAATGAACTTATCACACGCTACCCTAAAGTTCCATATCCGAGAAAAAGGTTGTGAGTTTGGAATCATTAGGAGAACAATCTCGAATAAAAGGTCTTTAAAAGTGAAAAAAAAGATGAAGAAGAGAGTCGGACACAGTATGGAACCTTGAGGAACATCAGCATTTTTATTTTGTGAATGTCTGCATTAGCTTCAAGTTTGCAACAAATGACAATAACTTTCGCTTTTGAGATTTTCATAGGAATTTCATTGGCAATTCCGAAGCTTGGAACCGAAGAGCTAGTTTCCGAAATTGATGAGACCGTCCAAGTGGATTTGTTCGTATCGTTATACGGTTGTCATTAACGGTGTACTTACTGCCAGGATGAAGACACACCACATTTTCTCTGTCACTGCCCAGCACTATGCCGCTTAAGAAACGAAGTTCTAGGAAGTCATTTCTTCCAGGACTTAGAAGAACTATCTGAACAAACGGGTACAAACCGGCTCAGATTTGTCAAAGCTTCCAAATGGTTTGAAAATGTATAGGTTTTTCATAGGTCCCATGCTTATAGGGCCCGAAACCCCCAGGGTATCACAATGGATCTACATTGATCTAAGTGTGATGGACATAACATCCTTCATCAGCCCACTTACCTAACCTAACCTAACCTACTGCCAGGGTGAGAGTTAATAAACATAGAAGGGGTGTCTGCGGAATGACTTGCAATATCAATAATGATGCTGCTTCATCAGCAAGCTCGTTAAAATTGGCATACCTTTTTTTTGCTTTTTTTCTGGACAGAATAACTAAGCCACGTAGAAATGTATGCACTGAAATCGCCCCTTAAAACAATTTCAGACTGAAGATTTAATGGAATACAGTTCTTTGGATGAAGCAAAAAAGTGTTTTGTAAGATGATCACGTGCGGATCATTATCTGTTATGAATTTTTTGCCATAAACAAGAATGTCGTGGTACCAGATACCTGCTTTTGGCTTTCAGATATTCAATTGCTGAGCTCGTTCTGTCTTTGAAGAAATATTTTGTTTTAAAAAAGCTCTCAAATCATTTCCCAAAATATTGCTTTCGAACTAGGAAACACCCTATAAAAGAGTCTAATACGATTTCTTCGTAGTAATCAACTATATGCATCCGATACAGAACATCAGCTTCACAACAGATACACAAAACCATATCCGCCTACAAAATCTTAATTTTCTTTAAATCTCACGTGTTCTTAGCAAATATTGAGAGTATTCCGAATATTTAAAGGAAACATTAAGAAGCCATAATTCTATTTTATCTCAACTAAGTTCACTTCAACGCTTATGGGTTTGCCACAGGATCATCAACAACAACAACAACACCAACACAACGAACTTTTGTTCGAGATTGTTTTCTTAAAACATCTTCCAACTAAATGCCACCTGTTTGATTGACGGCACCAAATTCACACGAATAAGTGGAACTTAAGTGAGCTATAATTGGAATGAATCCCTAAAGCATCATTTTTAAAAATATAAATATACATTCTTGCATTCCAGGACACGCGAACATACCAAAAAACAAAAAAAAAATCCTCCCAGAACTTTCACAAGTGCACTCTAGAGTACGCAATTTTAATTTTCTTTCATTCAAAGAACTTTCTTTGGAAACGCGAATGTTTAACATAACAACGTCGTCGACGAGGGTCGGTCGGTAAGGACGACATCCAGGAGAATGACGATGGCGCGTCGAAGTCAAAGAAGTATAAGACGAAAGGATATACCAAAAGCTGCTGAAATTATATGTATGTGAAGACGAAGAGGGAATGGAACGCTCACTTAAACAATGCAACGGACCAGTTGATTATATTTAATCTCGAGGGAGCTATGTTTGGAAAATTTTAAATGAATTTAGTTCATTTGGTTGGATGGTTTTTGCAGGTCAAGGGTCTGAATTATGCCGGAAGTGTTGTTTCTGAATGAGTTTTCCAGATTGAATGACGAAAAGAAAATAATATCTTTTGCTCGTAATCAGGACATTATTTTTGGTTTCTTTTTTTGGATGAAGTTACCTGGAAAAATTATTTGCAGGATTTTTGCCGTAAGTTGCAGTTGCAATGGAATTAGGAACCTTTAGAAATTCTAAAGCTCCGAAGTAACCCAACATTTAGGCCAAGTTCGTTAATTCGCCAAAACCGTTGTCTAAGCTTTAAAGTTTGATGTGTGAGTACATCTTAAAAGAAGTTTTTCAAAGAACAGTTTCATAATAGAGTTTTGGGGGAAAAAATCTTGGGGTGATATTTGGTTACGTATGTATTGATGAAGTTTGGAGAAAAAGATTAAATAAAAAACCGTACGGGTTATTCAGCGACATTTGACTTGGTCAAGAGGGTGAAAATTCAGGACCTTGGATGTCTTAGAACTGGAAAGTAGAACCCTGATTTCTTCAGCAGCATAGGAATACTCCTCCCACAAATGGCGATATGATGATGCAAACAACATTCTCAACCAACTTCATCATGACAGCCCCAGGATAATTTAAGGCCTATCAAGCTTCAAACTTGATTTTTGGTGTTTTTGGGGACCTTTCCTTAAAGAAAGATTTTTTAAATTTTAGGTTTTAAACCAACGGTTTTCTCATCAAATACATGGTTTTCGAAAACAGCTTTATCAAATTTGATAAAACGTTCTGAGTGATTTTTGTAGGTAGGTATTGTCTATCTTTTGGTTGAAATCAGTTTTTAAGGATAATTCTTATAAGAGGTACCTAACTCCCATTGACACGAATTTTTTGAAACAGATATTCTAAACCACACGACCGATTTCAGTGAAATTTTTAAGTTGGAATCATACTTAAAAATGTCAGCAAAATGTGTGAATATTACGAAAACGGTTGAAAACAAATGCACTTTTTCCAATTTCACAATCCTGAGAGCTCCAGTTTTCAAGTTTTTAAATTTCCAAACTTCAAAACTTGTGCTAAGGCTCCTCTGAATTGCTCTAAAGTTTTGTTTTTAAGCAAATATTGGAAATATTGAAAAAAAAATCTTTCCTATTTTTCTATTCCTTCTAACTATTGCCGTGCAGTTGCATTCAAAAGACCTTGGGTCTTACATGCATATACAGTGGTCCCTCGATAATGTGAACTAATTAAAACAAGGCGTTTTCGGATTTTAGAGGTGTTCACATTACTGGAACATTTTCTTCGGTTCTTATTAAGAGTTTGAAACAACTCGTATCCATTTATTACAAACAAAATTACGGGTAAAGCACAGTTTCAACATTTATTCAGAAAAACACATTACCTATGTAGGAGTACCTAATTACTACGCAAAAAAATCATTTAAAAAAAACATCTGTATCGACATAGTAAATAGCCTGATTTGATCTTACTATTGCAAAACTTCGAAATTTGTTCAGACGAATATCAGTAAGGTCTTCCTTTCTTGTATATTGCATGTAAAACTATCAAGAGAAAAAAAAAATGTATGTGTAATGTGTAGGTAGGTATACAAAATTTCCAAAGGAATTCACATTTAAGAGTTCCAAAATTTCGGAAGTTCAAATTATAGAGATGACAATGTTAAGTTTTGGCGATTCACATTTTGGAGAAATTCACATTATCGGTGATTCACATTATCGAGAGACTACTGTAGTTAAAATTATCGTTATTAAAAAAAAGTTCGTCAAATTTCCAAAAAACTGCTCCACCAGCTTTATAACATATTCTTCTTTAAAAAAAAAGTTATGACTTCACTGCTGAATCCAAATCACACCTACAGCAATGACCTCATTCTTTTCTTAACACAGCTCGTGCTTCTCATAATCTCTTCAATCTTCAACAGACATATCAATGGTTAGAAACACTGAAAACCATTTCTGAGTACGGCAGGAAATTCACTCGGTTTGATTATACCGTTTAAACGCAAATTGTCAAAACATTCCATTTTGACGTTTACGCTCCCCCAAAAAATTAGAAATCACTTGAAGTCATAAGTCTCATAAACTATGCCTGTAACAACTTTGTTTTTGTCTTGCAACATTGTACTGACAGCACTGACTTGTACGACAGTTGACACGGTGTTTAACTAAATCCAAAATGGCTGCATCTATCAAAACAACCATGTTGAAAAAACAGAACAGGAAACTTTAAATTGCCCGTATTCAAAAGATTCTAGAGTTGTTGCAATTATTATTTGTTCGTGTCCACCCTGTTAAAAAAGAGTTCCACAGTTTCCACAATATTTGACAGACCTATACGAAAAGCAAATTCAAAATTTGTCATTTTAACCAAAACGTGTCGAGAAGTGCATGATTGTGTACCTATTATGTATTTGCAGCGTTTCAATCACAGACCAATACAGACCGCCAACTAGTACTCCTCTTGCCTGAAACATTCTCGAAATATTTGTTCGTGTCTGTAAATACGTGTACATCTCTGTCTGTGCATTTTGTGGTGGCACACATCCCTGAGTGTGCCATTTATTTTTGTGGTGTGTTTACTGCTCCCATTTAAAAAGCAAGGGAGAGCGTCACACTCTCAAAATAAATGGAATATCAGCTGATTTTCAGCTTGAAGGCAAAAAGAGAGACCATACAGTGAGTTGGCGATCTGTATTTTATTGGTCCGTGGTTTCAATGGAGTCTTCATCGATGACAGCTCAGCGAAGACACATACATCGACCATCTTGGAAAGAGTAGCATGGGCACAAACCTGGGATATTTTTTTAATTTGTATTTCCCTATGTGTAGAGTTTTGGAGACTTTTGACGTCTGTTTACAAAAAAAAACCTTTTCTAAAGAGACTTTCCAGTGTTGACACAACTGTCAGATCTAAACGAAAATTCAGCGTCAAATTTAATCCCACAAAGCAGTCTATAAAATGTTTTCCACGGTTGATTGACGGTTCTAAATATATGACAACACAATATTACAAAGTTCTCTTTGACTTCCTTTCTTCCATTAAAATATTTAAAATTTTATATAAAGTCCATAAGTCCATCCTGTATACTAATGCAAAATTGTATCCTTCTGTTTCATAAAACAAAGCCACGTGCAACGTAATAATGTCCTTATTATTTTGATAATTAAATTAAATGGAAATTGTGTCATTTCGCCACATAAATTTAAAATTCTTTTAGCTTACCAAAACTTGCATGTCAAAGCTATAGCATTACTGCCCGAAGCTCAACATCCTTTCGGTGCTTCTTTTGCTTAAATTTATGTGTGTGTGTGTGTGTTTGTGTGTGCTAAGCCATGTGTCATTGCCACTGACAACTAACTAACCTTGTGTCAGGATTTATTTTAGAAGTAGACCCAAAAAACCTCATCCTTCGTATATAAAAAGAATTCATTCCAATATTAATTTAAAGTTTTAATGAGTTTTCTCTGCTAAGCTCAAGGATTTGTATCACTTTAAAATGTATATATATGTATTATGGTGTACATTTGGGTATACTACAACTCCAGTTCTATACCGACCGATCCGACCCGACACCGACAAGCCACATCCTTGCCTTTACCATCAAGTTCACTTTTTTCAGGCTTCTTCACTTTTTAGAAATTCGCTATACTTTTCGGATGGCAGCAAAAAAAAAAGAACTAGTACAAAAAATAGCAATACGACGACGAGGACGAAAGGATTTGTTCCTTTTTTTTTGTTTTTACTATTTTCAAATAAAAAAGATATAAAAAAAAACAGGACAGTGCATAATTCTCATCAGCTAAGAGTAACTCGTCTCTGATTTGAATTATCCTCTGAAGGATCTAAATGGCGTGTACAGGATGGATAAAATCATTTAAGTGCTATCCTCAGCGGGATAATTCCTTTTTTCCTTCTTCTGCCACAAAAAAAATCCTTTTCTTTTTTTTTCTTCTAAAGACTAACAGTATCGTTTTATATAACGTTATGTTGTTATGTTGTTATGTTGATGGTGGTGTTGGTGGTGGTGGAAGTGGTGGTTTAAGCTAACCGCAATAGTTTAATTCATTTTTAGTGAGTTACAGCGAAAAAGGAGGCTGATGGTGCTTTGAAAGTTGAAAGTTGTCCTGTTCCATACTATACCACAACGAAACGAAGAAGCGGAGCGAAAAGCAAAAGCCACTCTCGAATCTCCAACGATAAACGTTAGCGTGCAAAAGTTGGTAGTGCTGTTTTTTTTTTTTTGTTGGTCCTGATTTTTTTTTTTTTTTTTTTTGCTACTTCTAAGAGCGGAAATTTATCCTTGATATATAAAGTGCTTGTAAAGATTACAGTTGTATTACATTCTTATCCTTTGCAATTATTCTGAGGAAATTCTATTCGAGCACCAGCAACAAACAGCTATAACGTGACGGACGAATTGCCAAGGAAACGAGTTAAGAGAAATAATGCTAAGCAAAATGTGACATTTCCTTGTTTGCCAAAAAAAGAAAAGCACACAGAGACAGATATCCGAAGTTGGAAAGGTTCCCTATTAAAAACAGGAGGTCTTTTATCCTTTCTTAGAGTGTCATATATAGAAGAATAAATTGTGCCTGTTGTCTAGTTTAAAGTTTTGTGGGTTTTTTAAGGATGCAAATGAAATTAAGGATTGAAATTAACGCCAACCATAGTATGCCAGAAGTTTCTTAATCGTATTTTTTTGTAGACTCTGTCCTTTGATAATTCTGTAGTCTTTTGGAATGCAAATAAGTCAGTTGGAAGGCATACAAAAAGGAAGGCTGGATTCTTTCAAAAAAGAGGAGTATAACTTTTGGATTAGTTGATAAATTGTCACCTTGTCTACTTTTCATTAAAAGTTTTAGTGTCCAAGACACCAACATGAGCTTGAGGAAGGGATTTCGTGATTTATTTTACTTACAAAGATGGATACTTATTTTTGCAAGGATTTTCTTGAAAATGAAAATTTTGAAATCATTCCAAAAAAAACATCTTTCAGATTCTAAGAGAGCATGCGTTTAGTACACGAAAAAACAACACTTATTGTGTTGTTAGGCTATACTATACCTAGACAAATATTTCGTTAAGTATGTGCTTCTTCTAAAAAAGGTTCAAAGAACGGCTAGCATCGGTGTCACGGGAGCTCTTAGATCTTGCTCAACAGATGCCCTAAATGCTATTCTGAATCTTCTGCCGATCGATCTCCCCATTAAATACTTGGTATCCTGCAGTTCAATGAGAATAAAGGAGGCCATGGTGCTGGACCGAAAGACCATACAGTCATAGCAATATCTCAAACCTTTTACCTGCCGATTTAACTCCATACCCTACTGACTACTGCAAACCATCTCTCAACCTCTGTAAAAAATTTCAAAATATGATTCCCTTCAAGAACAGAATGGGAAAACGAAGATATCACGAGAGATTTCGACATAACTAGGTATCTTCACAGATGGTTCCAAGATGCTGAACATATCCAAATCCCTCCGACACCCTGACTTCGCTAGCGTCTTCCAGGCTGAAGTTCTTGCAATCAGGGAAGCCTGCAAATTACTGCAACAATACTCGAATTTGAAACGAAGCGTCGCTATATTAACATTGATAGCCAAGCTGCTATCAAAGCTCTGAACTCAACCTCCACCTCCACCTCCTCCAAATTAGTCAGGCAATGTCAGGAAGAACTGGATGGTCTTGGCTCCAACCTGTAGGTCACTCTACTCTGGGTTCCTGGGCACAGTGGCTTTCAAAGAAATGAAAGAGCAGATGTGTCAATGCCCAGCTTTATCTAGCATTAGGTGGCGAACCCTGGGTATAGCTTTTTGTGATGACCTTGGGGAACTATCCGCTAAAAGGATCAAAGATCTTACCAACTTTCTCGATGCATATTGTATATCCTGACCAATTACCTTCACAAATACTTTCCAGACGTAACAATTAAAAGAATTGGCAGAGGATCCGTCTGAAAATCGTACAGCTCACCTAGGTGGTGGGGTATGATTTTTGGATGGTTCCTAGGCTTAACCCACTTACTGAACCAACTCTGCGATAAAACCAGTGTACCCTTACCATCCAGCAACCTGCATAGGTGGCATAAAGTCTGGAGTATGGTTGCATGGAACTCCCCTAGGGTTGGTTTGGCAGATTGAGTCTTTATCAAAGTGAATGCTAGTGCATCCCACCCCTCTCACCAAAAACACTCTTCAAATCCCCCCATCAAGCAATTCAAAGGTTTGGCAGAGAAACCGTCTTGAGAACCATACATCTCGCCTAGGTGGCGAGCTATGATTCTTGGAGTTTTCTATGCCGAACCCGCTACTGAACCAACTCCTTGACATAACCATTGTATACCCGTACCAACCAGCAACCTGTCTCGGTGGCATAAAGTCTGGAGTACGGTTACATTGGGGTGTCTTATGGTTGGCTTGGCAGATTGAAGCGCCCACAAGAGTACTGGCTCATCCCTTCCTTCTCCGTAAAAAAAAAATATCCTACTACAATCTTCCGATCCCTGGCTAAGTTGTTTAGTTAAGGTAACAAAACGGCGCATACCAGCGCTGATTGGGTTCATCTTAGGAGTTTTTTTAGCTCAATTTATTAAGAACCGCCATTACTACCTACCTACCATGTGCTTCTGTTTTGTTTTATTCCGGGGCCACTTTCTGTCACAATTTGGAGAAGAAAATAGAGTTGTAACGACCACCACCTCTGGTGATTGGTAATGAACCAGAACATTTGGTCCTTCGAGCCGGATGACTTGTAAGAAGTTGCGAATTCGAAGCTTAATTTGGAAAAAATTGCTATTGGAGACTTTCGTCAAAAGCAGCTAACAAAAACGAAGCAATATCCAGCCATCAAACAGTAACAGTGAGTAACTTTGGAGGTCCATATTTGGGAGTGCGTGCATCAAAGACGCATGCGTGCATAGTAATGCATTTGAAAGAAATTTGTTGTCAGCGGGTTGGCCTTCTGAGCACTAGGAAAACCTTTATCCTCGAATGCGGTGTCAGACCTCCTTCTACGATCGCAAAAATCTTCACATTGTGCCATTTCCTGGAAAAAACCAAGATTCGAAAAATGCAACATCGAGCCCGACACTTGTTCAAACCTTTTACAATACCAGAGGGCTAAGGCAAGGTGCACTACGTCAAGCAGCTAAGTTAATCAGAAGCCAAGGTGGACATCATTTTCAGCGAATCAACCTCCACTTGGGGTGCGTGAATGTTAATAAAGGCAAAGATTTAGTAGCACATTATAGCTACAAGATGGCGCTGAAGATGTTTAAAATGTTTGCAAATGGCTGCAAATGTCAATTCTTTTTGACGTTTGTGAAGTAAATCGAGAAGAAAATACACGTCAACAAGACTTGATTGTGAGATAATTGTTTTGGTTTGACATTTGCCACTCAAAAAAAAAAATCCTCCGATAGGGGGACTCTCTTCTTGACACCTGTTTATGACATCAGCAATAATATCCAAATCATTCATGTCGAAAGTCTGTTTTGATATTTTGTGAAAATTAAGTTAAAAATAAAACCGTTTTTTTTTTTCTGTAGCCATTTTGTGTTCAATAACGTTATTCAAATATATTCTGTCAAATCTCCTAGGCTGTTCAAAAAACACTGTATCTAGTTTAATCAGTCCCTGATCCTCACACTGTTATTATTGATACCCATCAACAAAATGAATTTGTCCAATATGTGCTTAAATATATCCCATCAAAACTAAATCCCTTTCATGACTCCCTTAAGAGGACCAGAGCACACATACAAAAAAAAAAAAAAACAAAAAACAAAATTCCACAAAAATAATCAAACTCTCTACCATTTGACACCTGACAAACCCAAATCATTCAATCTGCTTAAGCTCTTTATCGCTCGCCTTTAAATATATATTATATTGTATTTCCACTCAAGTTAATCCAAAGTCCAGGACACTTTCACACGCCCAACATGATCCTTGGCAAACAACACACACACCAAAATTAAACTTTTGCGCCTCTTTGATATTAAATATAATATAGGTTTACCTTAGCTTAGCTTAGCTTCTACCCCCACAGCTAGCTTGCAAACACTTTTTGGCCCCCCTAATCGACTTTAAACTTTAAGGCAACTCATCTTGTAATGAATCAAGTTTCGACATATAAACTCAACCATCATCCGCTTTTTGTTTTTTTGTTTTGTTTCTTAATTTTGTTCCTCTTGTTCCGGACTGAGTATATCCTTGTAGGATTTATGCCACGAGCTATTCCTGGTATCGTTCTCACCATCGCACCATCATCGTCGTCGATGTCATCGTCATCGTCGTTGTAGTTGTCCTTGTAGTCGTGTCGTTGTCCACTACCACCAACACCAACACCAACTAACCTGAACAATGTACACATCTCTCTGGAAATGGGCCAGTAGCAGTAGCTACCTTCAGATGGATTTATTCCCATTTACTTAGCTTGTAATGGGGCCACAGGCAACCTAGCAACTTAGGTACACAGTTGTGGTGCAGTGAATACAGGGCAGAATTTATGGTTGCAAATGGCTTGGCGCAGAGCTTTCGGGTAAAAGTTAAGAGAGTGGCTGTCAGCAGTGATTCAGATATATCACTTGAGTGATTGATTCCAAAAAAGGTGAAAACGCGAAAATAATGTTAAAACTAAGGGATTTATAAGTAAAATCAGGGTTTATATGATGACAGCTGTCAAGGCAGATTTAATTCACCTCCAAGGACTGGGTGAAATTTTTTAATTCTGCCGTTCCATGCACAGACAGACCACGACCGCCAACTCGTACTCCTCTTGCCTTGAACACCCTCAAAATATTTTATACACCACCGTATACGTATATCTCTGCCTCTGCATTTTAATTTTTTCGTGTATTGGTTTCTCATTTAAAATGCATGGGAGAGTTAAGAGAGAGCTTATACTATACTCAAATAAAATGCACACCAAGCTTGTAGGCAAAGAGAGAATATTTAAAGAGTTGGCGGTCAGCATATCCATGTCTGTGGTTCTATCGTTGAAGTTGATACATAAACAACAGAGAAGATAAAATCGATTAAGCGAAAAACAAAACAGCGACGCCATGCGGACGTGGGGAAAAACAAATGTCCATGTTTTTTTTTTTTTACTCATATTGCATTTTTTTTACCTGCGTTCATCAGTTTCAACTCTTAAACGTGGAGTTTTTAATTGAAAATTATATTTTACACTTTCTTATTTCAATGTATTTTGTTTGTAAAAATAAGTGACGTTTAAGACAGGTAAAGTTGTCAAAGTTTATGTCAAAAACATTTAACGAAAATCCAAACCCTCAATGGAAATTCAAACCAAAATTTATTGTTTGTGTAAGGTCCCTCAGACACGAACCAAATCCAGCCCTGTGCTCCCTCTAACAAGACTAACAACAGATGACTATAAGACAAAGATCTCCATATTTTGACCTTTTGTATAGCCAGGAGTGCTGTGTCGTTTTACAAGGATACACATTACACACATTTTTGGATGGTGATACCGGACCGGACCATGTATCCTCAACCTGCCAAGGTTACTTCTAAGTTCTATACTCCTGCTGCAGGCTGCTCGACTAAAAGCATTGTGTGCACACGCACACAGGATGATGCTAAGAGCAAACATTTTGAATGTTTGTGTCTTTCTCTGAAGCTTACGAATAGAGTCCTGAAAGACGAAAACAAAACGTATATATACGTGTATATAAACCTATGTCCTAGTACTTGGTTTGTACTTCTCGCCCCCTATGGAGTGCCAAAGAAATGGTTGCTCAAATATTCTTTTTATGTGTCTGTGTTTGTGTTTCAATTGGCGTTGCTTCCAAAGAATGTAGTGTTACCTAGTTAAAGTGTGAATTGAATAACAGTTTCCTGCGCATTGCATACGTTATAAGGATTTATTATCCACCTTGTCCTGCATATACCTAATGGGCGTAGAGTGAGCTTATCCTTTTCCGCACAGTATTTTGGCTTAACAATGGAAAACTCTTTCGACTAATAGCGATGCCAATAACGATATAAAAATGATGGAAGCTTGTATAAAGATGGCGTAATTGGTTGTTTGAAGGATTCAAAAGATTCAAGACTAGCAGCTTAAGTGGGGTTTTTGTATATGCCAAAGTAGGTAAAAATATAGAAACTCAAGTGAACTATAAAGTTCAAAGTTCAAACGGAAGGAGTTCAAATTTCATTTTATTTTTTAACGATAACATGGATATGGATACCTAAGAAAGCACTAAACGAGAAACGACATTGAATCCTTGGAGTACTTCCTTCTTCTATGAATTTAATTGGAAAATGTCGTATGAGGACAGGAAAAGAATTCAATATATCTCTTTAAGGACATGTCAAATTATATTTCAAAATCGAATTCTTATTAATTTTTCGTGCACACAAAACAAACGAAGGTTTCCTTGCAAAAAAAAAAAAAAAGATTGTGAAATTATAAAACAATCGCCTCGGGCTAAACACGGGGCAGGGTAAATTTGCAAATTAAACCGAAATACAGTTTGTTTAAATTAACCAACCGCAGCACAGTCATTATTCACTCTATAGTGTGTACAAGTACATCTACATCGTCCTTAAATAATAAAAGTAGGTATTTGATCTACCTAAGGATCAAATTAATTGAAATACCACCGCCTGGAGCTGTGTAAAGTAAAAATTGCAGGTACATTCTGACATTTTCCCACGAATACTTTTTTCCTCCTTGTGAAATATCCTTTCGCAAAGCGTATACAAAAGAGAGAATTACAAGAACTCCAAGAGGGCAGGGCGTGTGGAAGGAACAACGATGAGAGTTGAATAAGAAGAACTGGAATACCTACCCGGCAACCTCGTGTGTTTGTTAAGTTAATTTTTTTTCTTCTTTTTGTGCAGCAAAGCTTGTGGAGGATATACAGTTTTGCAATTATAAACATGAAATTGGCAATTATTTATTTATTTATGTATTTTTACAATTCGCAAGGAAAAAAATGGAGTTTTTTTTGGAAGGAAACATACGATACCACCTGTTGATTGAGCGCATGCTTTTGATGCTTCGCAAATATTCACACCCTTGTTTTATATTATTTTGCCTACTTTAAATTATGAATCAGTTTAAGTTTAGGGAAATTAAAGGAGCATTGATAATTTGCGAAACGCACTTGTTGCGAAATCAGCAAAATAGTTTTTGATTGCATCGCAATAGTGTTGTGGTCATCGATTTGTTTTGCAAAAGTAAATTTCGCAAATTTTAGTTTAGATATTTTGAAATATAAATTTCGCAAACAGGATGAAATATTTGCGAAACAAAATTTTAAAAAACTGTGTTTTGCGAAATACTTAATCTAGTTTGCAACAACTGTGCGGCGGATAAAAGACTGAAGCTATTTGAAATTGCTTGCGATATCTTCATTTGCAAAAATACGAAAACGGGGCTTACAATGTTTTTAGATAATCTTTGAACATCCCATAAGAATGTTTGTGCCTTTCAAGGAATTTAGTTCTTTTTTTCACCGATAGTTGATTGGGTTGAAAGAATCCAGGAGATAAGCGAAGCGGGAAGGAATTATAACAGCGAAGCTCATAATATTTATTTAGCCTTAGAACCGCTGTCTCTATGCTTTGGCTGCATCCTCAAAGTTCAAGACTTAAAGACAGAAAAATATATACGAGTAAATTTTAATGGAAGATAATTCGCTACGTCTTAAAAGCGGTGAATAAGGAAACTATTCCCTATTTTTTGTATATGTAGGTGTTCGCCCCTCACAGGGAGCTGCTCCACTTTCACAAACAAAATCCTTCTTTAGCAGACCGGAAAAAATACAATAATACTATTTTTGTATGGCGGATGTTCAATAACTGCTAGCGCAATAGAAAGAAGGCTGTGCCACTCCCAAAAATGAGATTTTTTATTGCCAAACCAATTACTATGAAAGTAGCGACATTTAATTTTTAGCTTGTAGCTTGATTTGAAAAGAAAACAAGACAAAACTTAAATTTTTAAAAACTAGATTTTGAATGGAAAAAGCAATAATGGGTGTTTTTAAAAATTTTTGAACCACACTCTGCTACGTAACCAAGGAATACAAACCGAAATGTTCATCTTCTTACTTCAAAACTGCGACCGATGGTTTAAAAACATTAAAAAATTCATGCATATTACGATTTTCGATGAAAACGTTCCTTAAAAGTGGGCGTGTCCTTAGAAATTGTAAGAAAAAATTAAAGCACTAACTGAGCTTTGATAATTAGTCAATTTTTAGGCATGTGTGTAGAAACAACCTGAATCGAGTAGTTTTTTAACGATCTTAAAGGAATAAAGGTATTTTATAAGAAGCACGCCCTTAAAAGTGGGCGTATTGGAAAATGTTCGCAAACATAAATTGAAAGGTAGGTATATTTTTCATATGTATAAAGAAAAAATATGGTTTAAATTGAATATTGGTCCCTTAACATTTTAAAACTGTGTTTTGTTCTTTCATGAAAAGTGGGCGTTAGCCGCCCCGAGATTCAAAAATTTATTTCAAAGTTCTTAGTTTTGGCTGAGAGACGCACACGTTTGGACATGTTGATCTATTGTAAATACCGTTCATTTGCAAAAATAAGTTTTTATCGTTTCTAATGAAAAGTGGGCGTCAGCCACACCCAAAATAAGATTTTCACAAACAACTAATACCCAGAAACTTAAAGGTTTTTGCTCGAATATAAGCATCGTTATTTTATAAAAACAATATTGATGATATTGTATGAAAACTGGGCGTCAACCACGCCCAAACTGAAATGTTTTTACTTAATTAGAAGAAAATTTACCTAAAGCTTGCGTTTGCAGAATTTAACCGTTGTGCTTTGATTTTAACTGTACAAAAAACATAATTTAATTTTGTCAAATAAAGGTTGCTGAACAAAAATGGCGATTGTGGGCGTGTTTGTGGGCGGATTTCACCGATTAAAAAAATTTAGCCTTTATAAAACTGTTTCGTTATTCATCAAGAACGTGTATCATATGATTTACACTCGTTTTTATTACAATAAGCGTATCTAGAGAGGCCGCTGTCCCTAGCTAGGCTGCACCTCTGAAGATGTAAATTAAGACTATAACTGAAATTATTATTTTAAAGATAGTCTTTTACAACACATTTTCGTCTTAAAACAACTAAATTAAGAGTCTATATATTTTCAATTCATATTTCAAGGATGTGTCTCGAACCATGACAATCCATAAAAACATTGCCCCATAATGCGGGTGGGAGAAGCATTGCTGATGATGGCTGATTGCGATGTTGAATGCAAAATAAGCATCATTAATCTAAATTTGAGTGAATTTATTTTGCGCCATTAATGGAAATTAATAACCTTTTCCTTCCAATACGCCTGCAATACAAGGAAAGTAGGAGTGATAATCTTTACCCCAAAATATCTTAAAGAACGCTATAGATATCGATGTAGATATAAATAGATGAAATGTGGTATCTATAACGTTCTTAACAAAACCATATCACCAAAACCGTGATGGCATATAAATCAATGATTTTGCAGAAACACGCAACAATAATTCAATACGTTCCATAACAACAAGGACAACGATGATGGTATGAACGATGGACGACCAACGCACGGAATGAGGACCACGAAACGAGGATTGAAGAATGACAACGCTATGCGACGGCGGCAGCGACGCACGGGCACGGGGAAGCAGCATATCTATATCTTATATAGTTTCAGAGATAATGTATCTCTGTTGATAAGCATATTCTGTATAACAGAATGCCAATCGATTACTATACGAACTATGTTTAATTAATTTTCTCCTTATGTGTGCAAACAATTTCCATAAATTAAAAGCTATCTTTTGGTTGCTTACCCCCAACCGTTGTGTCCTACCCGCCACCGCCCCCACGCCCACCACATCCTCGCTTAACAACCATTCAATGTGATGATAGTTAAGATCAAATCTGCTATAGCCAAATGAAAATATCTCCCAGGAATGCACATAAATCACTTTCATGTCTAAGTTTGGGGCTAACAATAAATTTGAACATATTTTCTATAAAAGGGATGGACTAGACACGGACACGGACAGGACACAGATACATTTACAAATACATATTCTCATTCATCCATAAACAAATTCTTACTTTGGAATAGTTTTATATAGATATAGATACGAGTATCTATATCTACTACAATGTTAAGAGAACAAAGATACAATATTTATCAGGACTTTATTTTGTGATGTTGTTGAATGCAAACACTCTATCTATGAAATTATTGTTTAACATCAAATACAAAACGAAAAGGACAATAAATAAATTCTGCTGTATGCTGTATCTCTGTGATCCTTGTTATTGTTCGGTTTTTGGACCAAAAGCCATGCAATGTAATAATGACAAAGACAAACAATTTTTATTGACTAAATTACTTAGGAATCAGAAATGAATGTTGTTATTGGATTGGATGGGATACCTCATACCTCATGGCTGGCTGAGATCATTTCGGATATGAAAACTGGGCGAAACTATTGAAGAAACAAAATTAAGGACTCAACGCAATAATTGTGAATTTTAAGAAGAGTGTTTTTAATTAATTGAAAAATGGATTCAAATGAATGATTTATAAGTTATGACAAGAAACTTAAGGAGACTTTGACAGGACTTATATTACGATGACACAATTTTCAAAGTTCTTTGTACTTTGATAAGAAAATTGAGAATTATAATAGTTTGACAGTAAAATTATCAAAATGAGATTATGATTATGATGGTAGAGCTTCCTTGGACCATACTAAAAGTATCGTGTGTACAACATCCTGTCCACAGAGCCTTCAGCAGGATATCATATTCGAACCATTTATGACGCTTAAATGGTATCGAAGGTGTCCGTTCTATGTGTTCAAGATCGCTGAGCTCTGGACAAGGAAGTCGCAGTAATATTTAATTCTTATCAACATTGCTTTATTATCGCCATCTAGTGACTAATACAGACTACAGTTGTTGTGTACAAGTGGTCTTCTAAATTAATCACATATGAATGTCTTTCTATATTCAGAAGAGCTTTTAATAGGCAAGGTAATATGGGAACGGGTTCTTAGGCCATTTTTTAATGAAGCGGGAGTGCCGCAGGGAAGTCACTTAGGCCCTTATCTTTTTTTTTAAACACACTATAAATAATATAGGGTCATTTCTTTGTCGGTTTCGAAAGTAAAGCTAAATAAATCATATACAAAGATACAGTTTTGATGCAAACTTGGTTTCATTTTAAAGTTTGGACTTTGCCATTATGTAAGTGTAAAAAACAATGTCAACAATGTTCCGCCTCGGGAAGATTTTTTTTAGGTTAAATTTTAACCATTTTTTTTTTGCATATTTTGGGGGATATAAGTAATGTTGGTTTTTAATCCATCTCTAAAACTCGGAGATTATTTGGGTGAACACGGTCTTTTGGGTAGCTTCACAGCAAAACAATTTTACTGTGTCAAATCCGCATGATCTTGGTGGCCAATTGACGTCATCGCCAAAACGTGAGATTATGCGATCAAGAAACTTTTCACACAACAAAGCCTTAATTGGTCGTGTTTTGAAGCTTGTTGAAATCATATATCGTCCAAGTCATGATCTTCAATTGCAAAAAAACCGTTATCACATTCAAAAAACGTTAAAAAATCGTTAAATTCGTATCATCACCAGAACTTGCACTTGCAGCAGCAAAATTTTCAACTGTACCTACAGTGCGTGCATTACGATAATGCATAGGCTTTACGACACCAGTAACGCTTCATCCACTCTCTTCAAAAGCTTAACAATGTTACCGGATTGCTTGCGTAGTCGGTCAATTATGACGATTATAATTATCGATTAATGCGCAAAAAGTGGCTACGTTTGAATCACCACTTTTATAGTAAGTTTAAATAATTTAAACGCATTGTTCAATTGTTAGGCGATCCACTATCGTAAATGGCAAACATTCAACTAATATTATAACACTTCAGATGACAGCTGAAATTGACAGGTGTCAAATGCAAACGCCAACAACTTGAAACAACGAAATGAATGACCCTGTATATCTATAGCGTTAAGAAAAGGTTAGGATATTCAGTCAAATCTCCTTCCGCACTGGAAAAAAGTTCAAACTGTAATGATCGGGGTGTTAGGGAAAACCAGGATCAAAACACGAAACAAAGAGGCCACATCTAGGATTCATGATGCATGCTAACACGACTTTTTGTAAAACATTACAATTCCTACAATTCTGTTGTATGTCAACTCGTTGCCGAGATATGGCCCTTCTGCGAACAGGTAATTTTTGAAATCGGTTGAAAATTGCAAACATTTTTGAAAAATTACCTGTTTTCTTTAGAATTTTTTCAGAATTGGAAGTTGTGTATTTATATGTATAGTATATGTTATTTATATTTTAAAGTCGTGTATTTATTATGCAGTCAAAAAAAGGACTGTAACCGTATATATAATTCTTTCAGATTTTTGATGTGAAACATCTATTGGCGCACCTAGGCAGTAAAATCGATCGAAATCGTCACGAAAAATGGCATGACGCTCGATAAAATTTTTCAAAGTGTGACTGCAGCGTGTTGGGTGGTTGGTGGTTGTTGGTTGGCTGGTCGTTGGTGGGTTGGATGGAGTGGTAGTGGTGAGGGGGGTATGGGGGGTTATGGGGGTGAACAATTTTCAACAATATTGTGGATGGTTGGTTGTAGGTGGGCTATATGGTTGTCGAGTGGGGGGAGGTTGGAAACAATTTTCAAAAATGGTGGGAAGTTGGTTGGAGGGAAAAGTTGACTAGAATGGTGGGTGGTTCGTTGTAGGTGAGGTGGGTTGTTACTGGTGGGGGTTTGGTTTTGGCAGGGGGGGGGGTGAGAAAAATGGTGGAAGTTTGGTTGTAGATGGGCTGGGTGTATGGTGGTGGTGGGGGGGGAGGGAAGGGGGGTAGGAATCGACAAAAATGGAAGGTGGTTGCAGGTGGATTGGGTGGTTACTGGTGGTGGGGACTTGATGTTTACGGGTTGTGAGAAAACATTTGTCAAAAATGGTGGATGGTTGGTTGGTAGCTGTAGGTGAGCTGGGTGTATGGCGGTGGGGGGGGGAATTTTATGGAATGATGGATGGTTGAGGGAAATGTTCCTATTTATAAATGAATATAATCTGTAATAATTGTTATTAAATTTAAATAATAAGACAAATATATTGATTTTATTAACGAAACACTAAATTATTAAAAATTATTTCACTCCATATTTTCTTTGATGGTTTCTAAAAATTATAAATTTTAATGTAAACTTGAATGTTTCACATCTGCCGGGCGTCTCGTGACGGCTAATTTTTTTTTTTTCTAATATGAAATGCTTACTACGGAGACCCTCTAAGAGCTTTTTTTTGAAAAGCACTAACGGAAAACGAAAGAGTGTGAATGAGAGACAAACATCCTTAACTTCCCTGTTCTGCCGATTTATGTAGGACAGAATATAGTACAATTGAGAAGTTTTCTTGGCTTACATAAAAAGTAAAGTAATGAGAAGCAAGAAGAAACATTCAGCTTTCTGCCAACATGATGATATCTATAATATCTTAGATAAATAAATTAATTTGTCGGATTGTAGGTATCCATGAAAAGCAACACATTCCAACTTAATAAATGAAATAGACACTTTGTTCAGTTTCAATTACATTAAATTGTTCAAAGGTTACGTATAAATACGAATACCTTAATAATTTATTTAATCTTCATGTGGGGAACGAATTCCAACCAAAACACATAATTGAACCAATTTTGAGATGACAATTCCTTGAATTCCTGAAAACCAATCATGTCAGTGTGTTTTGTTTGTGAATTAAAATAATTAGAATATATGGTCATATAACTACCCCTATAACACTTTATGCAATATGGTTGAGCTAATTAATATTTGTGACAGGTAGTGACAATGACAACACATAGACTTATCCCTCATAGCAATATCTCTAATCATAGTATATTTCTGGCATTTCCGTAATAAGATACATTTGATTATTGTTTCGTATGATAAAGTAATTAAGATATCATTTTGATGCTGTGCAGCAGTTTGGAATAGTCGACTAGGACTCGTCCTTGATGTTCTCATCAAATTGTTGTTCGATTGCATTGTCTCTTATTAAAATGATACACATCCGATCAAATAATCAATTCTCTGGAAATAATTATTTTGAAGACACTTATTGAATGAATCCTTTGCAATAGCGCTAGCCTTTTATTGAATCTTCTTGTCTTGAATTAGATTGGGTGGTCGTAAACATCGATTATGTGTTATATTGGTAAAAGAGCCTTTTATCGAGACATTAACTCTCAGGTAAATGGTCGTCTTCCAAATTCCTTCAACGAGTATATAACTATCAATATCAAATCAAACGAGAATAATTGTTCTCTCTCTCTGTTTCTCGATATCTTTTAAGCTTCGAGTACGAAATTGTCTTCAATAAGATAAAGATACAGATTGTATTTGAAATTGCAGTTCTTGAACAAAGTTCAGTAAACCAACAAAATAATTATTTCCAAATGAAGGAGCCAACACAATCTGTTGGATTAATATTCGTATAGATAGATAGATATACACAAGATACACATCAGGTACCTATGAACGTGGAAACAACAGGATTTGATGTGATGTGCATCGAGGCTCGATTGAGGGCGAGAATTGTTTAGTCTGTAGTGTAACCCCACTCTAACTATGTCGATAATTACGAACCGGAAGGAAGGAAGACATTTTCTCCCTCAATTCCATCTTAGATTGCTGCTTCAAATATTATATATTCGAGGAACATTTCCTGGTCTTGCTTAGGAATGTTCTCACAAAGGCTGCAGCAATAAGGAGCATAAATAGCAGGCCGACACAACACACAAACAGCTTGTGTGTGTGTCTGTGTGTGTGTTTGTGTGGTATGGTCATGGTCAGCACATATATCCTTGTTAACAGTGCATTCGTTTTGTTTTGTTTATTAATAAATTTTCCATTTCACAAGCAGACGCACGTTAAGAGGCTTTTATGGTTACGAAAAGGATATATTATCCTTTGGAACTATGCTTGGTGATGTGTATGGGCGCATGGGTGTGTGTTATTGTTACCATTAACTGGACCATTCACCAGAATAAATGTGTGTCAATTGAAGGAATTCCAACAATATGTTTACGGTCCAAGTGATCAGGTGCGGATTAATTGGAATCAGGCAAGTAGAAAATGGTTTAAGCATGCTCGGCATTTTGTTTTGCTTGGTTTTTGTATTCATAAAACCGGGAAAAGCCATGTGACAGATGTGAATGATATATTCCATCATGGAAGATACATATAAGGAAGTCTTTGTTGAACGAGAAGCCACCTGGTAGCAAAGTTCTGAGAGTTTACAGCCAATATTCCAAAACACCACCAGTTGTAGGTACATGGTGGATCAAAAGTTCTCATCTCACCCTTTTGACAGATGACATAATTTTTGCAAATGGCGGCAAATGTCATAGCTTATTGACGTGTATTTTGTAACTCAAATGTCAACTTCGAATTGACGTTTGCCGCCATTTCATATTTCATTTTGCGATAAAGCGATGTGACACTTACTCCATCTTGTATATTCACTCATTTCAACTCATTTTTAATGGCGGTATGCAGTGAAAAACTGTCAGTTAAAATTTTCACCGTGAAAAAGGATCACAAAATATTCTGTCGCGCAATACAAATATTTTGTACTTATCGAAAAAGGATAGACTGCCCATCCCAGGCAGTTTTTCTTTTCGATTTCCGGCTTTTTGTTTTCGGTGCCGCGTAAGGCGATGTTGGACCTACAGTACGGTCAGTCACTTCCAACGGCCCGTAGAAGTAAAAGGCTTCATGTATCATCTGGATGGCGAGTTAAATTGTCTAATGGTACATTTGGGTGGTTCATCATCGGTCTTGTTTTCACAGATGCTTGATAAAGAGGAGGAGGTGGACGCACACAGAATGCATGTTGAGATGAGGCTCGTGATGTTTTTTTGAAGTGAAACTTCTTTAGGCCCATGAGGATACAATTTTTACGGATGAAGCGGAAATTAGCGCGACGGAAATGTGGGATGTTTCCGTCCCAGAAGAGGGAGAGAAACGATTGAGACCTATTGACAGAGAGTGAGAAAGGGTGAACGTAGCATGAAGCACATAGCCATGGAGCGAGAGTAGGGAGCAAGCGAGTGAGAAAAATCGATAGAGAGAGAGAGAGAGAGAGAGAGAGAGAGTAAGAGAGTAAGAGAGAGTGAGATAGAGCGATCGTCTCATCACGCACAGTGTCATGGGGAGAGAGAGCTGTAGGTTAGGTAAGGTTTGTTTTATAATAGCACAAACTGGTTCTGCATATCAACTGTGGGTAGGTCGGTGGCTGATATGGTTGAAAATAGAACGGTGGGTAGCCCGATTCATGCACCCTACCCTCAATGTTTTTTTTTATATCATTGTATTGTTTTGGTGTTTTATGTTTGAAAGAGGAAAATTTCCGTTAGAATACAGCCAGTTTACCACCTGGCAGCAAACCATCCAATGGAAACGGGTCACATGACACCGTGGACTAGGTGGGGGGAGGAAGGGTGAAAGGGAATTAAGAGGGATTTGTGGATATTGGAAAGGAGCGGAAGGATGGAGTAGAGGGAGATGTAGTGAGAAAGATCTTTGGTTTTCGCGACTCTTCTAGTGACACAGCATAACACAAATCTTTGTCCCTACTTAAGTCTCTGTTACTCGCGCCAAGTTCGGCGGAGGAAATTAATATTTAAAAACACGTCATTCTTTAATGATTTTCCACATACCTAAAAATAACTTGATGTTCATAAGTGGACTAATGGCTTAAGTGTTTAAGAATTATGGAATAAAGTCCAATAAATGTGTCGACTTTCTGCTAACTAGTGTGGCTTCTAAGCTCACAATAGATTTGAGGACTTTTAACATAACTAAGACGGTCAAAAGATGGACGACATGAATGTGAAATATTTCCCCCCTCATTCTAGTACACAGACTTTCAAAGCCAAAGTTCATCGGTATCTCCTTTTATCTCCTATCATTGTTTTCAGACATTTTTTAGTTGCTAGAAAACTTATTAATGAGTTCAATAGAGTTTCACACGTAAAAGTTTTTAAATAATTTCAGTTTCATGGTTTCAGGTTTCAAAACCATTTAAACAGGCACATATAACAGTGTCACTGAAACTGTTATAAAAGTTGCATACTTTTGATATTGTTCTCGGTAAGATTAACTATGTATTGTAATTTTGACTGAAGTAAATGAATAAATGATCCAACTATTTTGCAACTCAATTTTAAAATTGATCATCTGTGCAACCTTAAAAATTACTTCACATTTTAGTGGGGTCAAATTGATCGTCCAACGTGGAACTGTGCTCATTCATGAAAAGAGTGTTTAGTAATATTCCCTTGAGTGCTCATTGTACACAAAATTGTGACAGATCGTAGTTATTTTACAGGAATTTTTATAGCAAACGAGTTTGTAATAAACTCCAACCAGAGTTTATCTAATAATGAGTAGGGACACTCTTAACGTGTTTATTAATTGTCTACAATCTACACAAGAAATAGACGACAGGAAGAAGTGGTAATAGTGAAAGAGAGATAGATTCAACTTCGGCACGCCTTTAAAAACACGTACAAAAAAAATTTTATACACAAAACCGCCGTTAGTAACTTTTCACTAGTGTGACCGGCTTCTAGAAAATTTAACACAAAAAGTGGTGACAATAGAACTATATTTTTATGAAAGCAAAACTGGGTCACACTAATCAATATGATTGCTCATAGAAATACTAGCTACATACTACACTTAAAAAAAGTTGGGCCCGCTTTAAGAAAAACATTATTGGAAATTTTCATTTGTGTATCTTTTACAAGATATATAAGTGTGTGTACTTTTTTTTCGTAAGCTATTTTACAAAAGGCTAGAAACCAATACTTCTTGCCTAGACAGATGGTAACAAGAGTTTCACAGGGAGTTTCATAAACCTGAATTTTTACAAATTTCCATCCGTATCTTCAAAATTTAAAAATTTGTTGATGTCTTTGCTTAACAACATTTTCCTAAATTTGATTAAAATCTTGTGGTTCATTTTTCTTCAAAATCACAGATTGTCCTATATTCCATTTGATATTGTTTCACACTGGTTACGACTACAGCAGCTCTTTTTCAGACAAACATGGACTCAACCAATATACAACCACTCCTTTTATTGCTGTATCACTATAACGACACAAGGGAGTAACCAAGTACCCATATTACACAAGGCTTTTGAACTTTACCATGTTTTCAATAAGCACTGAAGGACCCTTCTTTTTTGTTTTTTTTTGTTTTGTTGCAAACTACTTCCACCCAAACACCAATAAATTCCGAAGCTTATCACAAACTACATGTAGGTTGTATAGTCCTCGTCCTGATCTTCTATAAATACCCTATGAACTTTTTCACTCGAAATAAATACATTAACATTAACCATATACTACACACTATATGATATGTACATATACTTAACCTTCCAAAAACTACCAAAAGGCTTAATAAAACGCCCCAATGTTCACTCCAACAAATAGCAAACAGAAAACACCAAAATGCGTCCATACCACCTACATACTTTACTTATTGTTTACACAATCACAGAAGCTCGAACTCAAACAGCCCAGCCCATATAGCCCAACCAAACCAACACTCTTTAGACCAGATCCAGAGGAGCCAGGACCAAGAGTCATTTTCGAAACAATGAAAACAGGAAATATTAATTTTAAACGAGAGTTCCTGCAAAACATTAGAACTTTTTTTTTATGAAAAAAGGTCACCAACCAAACACGGCAATTTAACGAAAACTAAATAATACAAACGAAATAGTTAAGGACCTTTTCACATAGCAATAGCAATAGCAGCACAGCACTCATTTATTCGCCTGATGTGTTTTTTTTTCTTTTTTTCTTTTTCTGTCATTTTATACACAATATCCTTTTGCACACCTATTTTGTGTATTAAAGAGCCTGTGTGTGTCCTTTACTTTTGCTTTTATATTCATTGTTTATACAAAAAATGGAGAGAAATAAAAAGGAATAATTTACAACTGTTTTTTTTATCCTTTCGTATGTTAGTGTAGGTACCTATATGCCCATGACAACTGATGTGAATAACATCCTTGGCCGCCAGAATCTTTTAGTGTAATTTTAGTAAAAGAATTCATATTCTCATCTTTCTTCCTATACACACACACAGACGACCATTTTAGTATAGTAACTTACTTTTGCTGGAGCTAGGAGCTCGAGCTACTGCTTTTAACTGTCTTTCTTTCATTTATCCTTATTCGAGTCGAGTCGAGTCGAGTCCTTGTTTCCCATATCATGGATGGCAGCAGCAATAATATGAAAAACTATAAATGAAAGTTGGACATGGAACAATGTGATGAGGGGAAGAGCGAGTTGTGGAGAAAAGGGTAACGAGAGTGATGTTCTACTATTCCAATTAAGAAAGGCAGCGAGAGAGAAAAAAAACAGGACCAAGGAACAAGAACAATGGTACATGGATATCAGCCTCATAACGAATGTTAATGAGAAATGACTTGATTTTGTGCTTTTAATGCTGCCATTTGTAAAATCCTTTATTTTTTTCTCTTTGTATAGTTTGTGCTTTTAAGAAGCAGTTGGTGTTGTTCTTTTTTGTTGTTGTTGTTGTTGTTTTTGATGGTGTAACAAAAAAAAAATATGTGTGCTTTTTCATTTCATTTTTGGTTTTTTGTTTCAATTGTATCATTTATTGTCGTCAACTTAATTGTGCCAATTCATAAGTTATCAAACGGATGTGGTTGGGTTTTAATTTTGTTTTCGAATTTTCTTCATTCTTATGAGGATGTTCCTTTTGAATGTTTTAATCGGGCAGTGTTTGGTTATTGTTGTGAAGGAATTTTATCGAAAAGGATTTTTTTTAAAGTGATAAATACCAGAGAGTATTTATTTAGGCTCTTCGTAAATCATTCAACTGTTTTGCAACTCAAATTTAAGATTGGTTGCACATGCAGCCTTTTACAATCCATTCACGTCATGTAAACTGGAGCAACTTTAAGTTCAATTGGCATGCAACCGGCTTGCAACTGATCATGTTCATAAGTCTCCAGAGAAATATGCGCTTGATATTGCTTCGTAACTGTTTATATTAATATCTTTAAGAGGGTAAGCGAGATATCATTATTTGACTGTTTTGCAACTTATTGTCTATTAATTGCCTTGTAATCAGTCATAAGATGGATAGTTCAATGTTGTTAAGTTCCAATAAAACCAGTTTGAAACTTATTTTCAACTCTTTATATGCACAAAAAGTTTCCTACCAGTTTCAAGTTCACGATTGCAAGTTTCAAAACAACTTCATGGGCACATGCAACTGCTTATGATTTTTTCATACTTGTATGTATCATGCATTGTGCTCGACAAAGTTTCTCTATTGTAATTTTAAGTGACACTAAAGAATACCTGAATCAACTATTTTGCAACTCAAATTTCAGATTAGTTGCACAGTCAGTTGACATGCAACCGGTTGTCAATTGATCACGTACATCAAGTGTCTTGATTGCAAGCTTAAAAATATTTCAAATTTTCGTATGTTATTTTAAGTGGCATACAAGAAATCATGAATTGACTACTTTGCAACTCAAGTTTCAAATTGATTGCAATAAAATCATCGCGTAAGGTAAAATATTGTTTATTTGATATGAAACCAGTTTATAAATTGCCAATTATTCATGTGCACAAAGTTTTCCACTTAAACACTTTCAAGTTTATGGATTCAGTTTTTAAAACAGTTGCAATCATGTCACTGAAACTGTTTTGAAGCTTGAGTGATTTTGGCCTTGTTTTTGCTTTCGTTTTGGACGAAGAATGACACTAAGCGATACATTGTTCGCCTTGCCTTATACTTATATGCAACTCAAGTTTCAAAATGGTCACCTGAGCAATCATTGAGAATTTTTTTAAGCTTCAATTAAGGCCTAAAACTAGTTTGCAACTGTTTATATTCAATAAACAGTTCATATTTGGTTGTTATATGCTTTTGTGTTGAACTATTTAGGTTTAATAATTGCAGACAGCACTAAATTCTTGATAAACTAAATGTGAAACCCGTATAGTTTTTCGATTCGTTGCTGCCACAATAAATTACAAGATCGACGAACCTCTTCGTCTTCAAAACCACCAATATTTTTTAATCACCAAATTGATAATCGCCAGAAATCTCTAGAACTGAAGAGTTCAAAAAATAATATATAAGCCAATGAAAACATCACATAAAAACAAATTAAAAAGCTCATCCTTTGGACAAAGTACGTCAGCTTTTTCCGACGTAACACCTCCCTTTTTTTCGCACCCAACCTAACCCAGGATACTACAACACTTTTCGGTTTATGGGAAAAAGCACTTTGTCTGAAGACCATACGAAGATATTATATCAATAATTGTCTTCTCTGCTGTCAGCCACCAGTTCGTCTTCATGACTTTGCCAGCTTCAAAACTTCTTTGGCAAACTAATTTTTTGTGCACCACATCAACCAACCAGTTCAGCTTCTTAAGACCGCTTACCCGCCTAACACATTTAATATTATACACATCACATTTTTCATATCAAGCTTCCAGCGCTCATTTAACCACACACCGAGTCACATCTCTGCTACCGGCCAATCTATTTAAAACCATCAACCGCCTGACTGTCTACACTTTTGTCTGCTAAGATGCACATAATGCATACCGTCCCTGCTACCCACCATTCTATTTTTAACCATCAGCCGCCGACACCCACAATTGATATGCAGAACCAGTTTGTGCTATTTTAAAACAAACCTAATCAGCCTACAGCTCTTTCTCCCCATGGCACTATGCGTGATGTGACGTTCGCCCTATCTCTCTTTAGATCTATCCACTCAGTTGCTATGTTCCTTATGCTACGTTCGCCCTTTCTCACTCTCTGTCAATCGGTTCAGCGCTCTCTCCCTCTTCTGGGACTGAAACATCCCACATTTCCGTCGCGATAATTTCCGCTTCATCCGTAAAAATTTTACCCTCATGCGCCTAAAAAAGTTTCACTTATAAAAAAAAACAACAAATTACGGACAATGTGGTCTCAATGGAGAGTTCTCTTTACATACCCTCTAGGACAGCAAAGACCTCTTGTATGATCTTGATCTTAAGAACTTGTTCAGTTTTAAGTACAACGACATAACATCCCATGCTTCTAGTCCAACCACTGCCTAAGTCTTTGTATCACTTCTGATCCATCTGCCAGGCTTAGAATTTGGCATTCAAAAAGACCATTGGAGAAATCGACAGAGATGTTGTTCCAATTCTAACACTTAAGGCAAACTACGAAAATACCATTTGGGCTCATTTCTTAAACAGTAACTCCTCACCAGTGAGTATCGGATGCTGATCAATTCGAAAGTCGCTATCGTCCGCAAGTTCAGAAAAAGAAGAAGAAACAAATTCAGCGGAAAAGTTGCCAGAATCTTATGTGTGCATAGTTTAAGCAGTTAGAACTCTTCAATACACTCCTCACTTGTGCTCCCAGTGGAAGGCAGATCGCCAGTTAATTGTGCAGGACATCTTAACCCAACGTCCCGTGACTTTTGTATGGCATACTTAGCAGTAAATTAAAACTTTTGCCAACTGCAGTGCTGAACACAGCCTGTTTGTTGTGCGTTTAAAGTGCGCTAAGTAAACACCAAATTTGTTTCCAGAATTTCTTGGAATTTGTGAACCAGGGCGTATGCGCACTTTTTTCGATTGATTATACAGTAGACGCTCGATATAGTGAACTTTCCAATATTGACGCTCAATTGTTGATCTGCTAGGACGATTATGACGACCATAAATTGGACTGACTCCGAATTTCGGTAGTAAATTTAAATAATTTCGACTCGTTGTTGGCTCGTATATCTTTCCATCGTGAAATGGCAACCTAACTGAAGAGAAATGTCAAAAGAGCGGCAAGAAATATGGCGTAGTTTACTGTCCCTGCCGCTCTACTTTTGTAGTGCCCCTGTTGAAAAACCCTTTATTATGCAAAAAAAAAAAAATAGCATGTTTTCGGAGCGCTAAAGGATCGAATTCTGCTGTGAAACCATCAAACGCCTCAGGTTATATATATTTTCTGAAAGCAATAAGAGCTTAGAAGTCAGCCTTGTGGAATTCCATTTGTTGTCCAATTTAATTTTCTAATATCAGAATCTGTAAAGCTTAGTTTTTCCCCCGATATGTCACATCCACGAACCTTCCTTGACTAACTAAAATATTACTTTTCAGAGAAATCCAATAAAAAAATCAAAATCAATTCCATTTGCATTTCTCTAGTGTCCACAAGGTTGAAAATTTGAACACCATAAAGCATAAATTTTTAAAGGTAAATCCACACTAAATAACTCAAAAGCATTGCATTCGTAAGCAACTTAAAAAATTCAACAACAACCAAACAAAAAATGTGCTGACTTAAAAATATTTCCCTTTCGGTTCACAGTCCCTTTTATTAAAAACTTTCAATTAAATTGAAATTCGTATGAAATCTTTTTACAAAACACAAATTCTATTCCCTCCTGGCGGGCAGGTGGCTGGGGTGGGGTCGGTCATGTACAATAAACGAACAAGCTACAAACTAGGAACAAACTACGAGAGTGTACCATGTCGACGACAAGAATACAATATTTATTAATTGCATTTGCTATTGAAAACTATTTCACCTTCCTTCCTCGTCCTTTTCCAATACTTTTGATTCTACAAAAAAAAAAATTGGAACAATATCAAACAACTCCATCATAAGTACCAGGAGAGTCAGGAGAGTTCGGAAAACCTAGAAATAATTTCCATACCAACTCAGCAAGGACGATGAGCAATAAAATGTACAAAAGGCAAAGTTGATTTACTTGATTCTAAAAGCGTGTAACAATAGTAAAAAAAAATCAATTTATTTAATCGACTTAAGCTGAAACCCCATTGCTGGCTCTGACATTTGTTTTTTGTGTTTTGTGTGTCTTTGTCTTCTGTAACTATATATTCTGTCTTTTCCTATCGTTTGTCAGTGTGTCCACCTGGTGCTCAGCTCAGCTCAACTCAAATCAATTTTTCGAGAAATTGCTCGGCACCATCGGCAAATCTACCTGTCATTTCTCAATCCCCAATCTCTTGATGATGTCTGAAAGTTCATAACGAAATTATGTTTGTATTCTACATTTCAGGCATTATTTTCAATATGCTACATCGCCTATCACCATGGCCGTATTTGATGTTCTTGGGGCCTTTTTTGTTGTAAAATTTTTACAATGGACCTTCCGAAACGAAAATACTATTTTGTTTTTCCAATTTTTGTCTAATGCAGAAACAGGCGATCTGCTGAGGTTTAAGTCTCTTGAAACCCGACGCGATTTAATCGCAACAACAGCGAAACTTTGGCCTATCGAAATTTATTCGCATCTGATTAAAAAGTGTTGCAAATGTTTTAAACTTTCTTGTGACAGATTGTGTTGTTGTCTGTCGCATGCATTCCTATTTACTCCAAAATGGCGCTTCTATAATGAAATGGTGAATTAATCCAACGAAAAATAATACGCAGTACAGAATCCTTGATGCCGAGGGACTCTTGGATTTTGGCAGTCAAGTAGATTTTCTTGTCAAAGTCAAATTTAAATTTTGATGAGGTTGTTAGTGGAAAGACGGTGCTTTTTGAAATAAAAATTAAGCTGATTTTTCTAGAACAAAGACTCACTGCGTTTTATTCGCAGCATCGACGAATATTCCACTAGGTAAATTTGGCTGCACGCCTCTATATCGGCGGATAAAATATCCCCGACAAAATATCCGCAAACGGCTGCACGCCTCCATATTCGCCTACAAAATATCCGCATCAAAATATCCGCGATATAATATCCGCAGACAATTTATAGATACATAAATACAGTGCTATCACCCAGCATTACGGTGAATAAACAATGACCTATGCGAGGTTAGGTGTATGTGGATATTTTGACGCGGATATTTTGTCCGCTGATATATTATTTGCGGATATTTTGACGCGGATATTTTGCCCGCGAATATTGAGGCGTGTCACCGGTAAATTTTTACAACACGTGTGCAAGCGGTTGAATTCGCAAGTATTTTGCTTGATGCGAATTAATCCTAGAGTTAGCGAAAAATTAAAGCGATTTTTTTCCTATTTGACAGTTGACAGCGAGAAAAAATCAATAAATGGAAGATGATTGATTTTGTCAGGGCATTTCTCTATTGTGTTTGGATCCCTTTTCAAACTTTTCTGGGGTTGGAATTTTAAAGCTGGCAATTCCTTATATTTATTAAATGGAATCTCAAAAACCCCTTTAAGTAAATTTGCCTTTCGCCCCCAGAGGGCGCTATTAAAATCGAATACGACCGCGTTCAACTATTTTCCCGATGCCTTCTTTACGCCTCGAGCATCAAGTTTACTAAAGCATTCTCTATAGTCAGACCGGCTGGCAGCCTTCCTGCTGCCTCAACAGAACTGCTCTGGGATGGCTCTGTCTGTGGGGAATTTATTGAAAAAAAATGATGATTTCCTAGGGCAGTTGGTTTTTGTCCATGATGAATCAACCAGTCCATCCTTATCCCGTGCCATGATGATGGTGTGGAAAGGTTCAATCTGCAGGTGAAGATGAAGTTGTTCTGTTAAAGTAAAAAAAAAAAACGGAAAACTTTTTCGTTTCCTTTTTTTGCCTTCATGTTTAGTAAAAAAAAAAATAAAGAAGAGAAAAAACAATTCCTTTTCCATCTGCATTTTCGGACAGACCCAAGCTTCTCTCTACTCTATGTACTACTCCTCAGAGGTAAGAGGTAAAAAATGGAAATGGTAGGTGATGGAAGGACTAAACAGCTTTTCATATCTGTTCTGTGGAATTATGATGGAATTTAATTCCCTCAGATGGACGGCGACCAATGTTGTGGTGGGGTAAAGTTGATGAAAAATGCATGTGCTCCTGCTCGTATATATGTATATACGAAACGAACGACGCCTCTTTTCGTCCTTTTAGTAGATTATGAAAATGAGGTTAAACAATGTATAGTTAAACCAAGGCATCAAGGTGGCTTTGCAAATGTGGTTGAGAAAATTAAATTAAATTTAAGTTTTGCAAAATTCAATTAAGTGAACATTAAAACACAAAAACAAAAAAAAAAAAAAAACAAAAAAGGAAAATCAAAGTCGGTGTGATTAAAAGGAAGTTCATTTTTTGTTTGATAAGATTTTTAATAGAATTTCAGATTTAATATTAGGTATTTGTGTTTTGTGGATGAAGTTATCAAACTTTTACAAAAATTATAAACCATAGTTAATGTGGTGAGTGGTTGTATGGTAGGGTCAAGGTGAGAGAGTGTTACCAGATACGATAAATGGTACATGTGTTGGAAAGTACCCAGATTGTTGTTGCTGAAGTTGTGATGAAACGTCTACAGCGGTTTGAGATCATTTTACTAAGGTTTGACTAAGTAAAAGAGAGAAATAAATTTGTTTCCTAGTGTCTGGAAGAAAATGGTAGAGTTTCAATTATAAAGGAAATAAAGGGTGTTTTTTTTAGAGGTATACTTATAGAAATTTAAGTTGGCAATACTATTTTAAATGGCGGCCATTTTGTCAGGGGTCAGGTGATTTATTTTAAGTTTGGTTTGGCATTTCAACATGAATAGGCTGACGTCTGAACAACGCTTCCGAATTGTGCAAATAGGACTCGAAACAAAATTGCTCTTGATCGCGATTTTTACAAACAGCGATGAAGCTCACTTTTGTTCTAAGAAAAACACTCTTTAGAAAAGATACTGAAACTCCCATATAAATTGATACAGGAGTACCGCTTAAGACAAGAATGAAGGATTATTGAAATATTTTGAAAAACAAAAAAGTGCGGCTAATATGGACCAGTCATCGTAATGTAAATAAAAAAAAACAGTCTGACTGTCTTAATATTAGAGAAGTGCCTAGTTCTTGTAAGAAGACCTTTTCAGTTTGAGGGATGTTATCGAAAATGAACTTGCAGATCGCATGGAAGGAAATGACAGAGATTCACCAAAAGGAAGATTTCTACTAGGCAGCAGAGTTGTCGACCATGACGAGGTTCATCGCCTGCTGCTCAGGGAAAAAACCTTCGAACAAGAGGAAAGTAAGACTCGTGAACAGTGAAACATCTCCTATTAGTCAGAGGAGAATACCTCCCCGGCTAGCAAAAAATAAACGTGGTGGAAAAACGAAATCACAACAAGATGGAGCCACTACCACAACTTATAAGCGGAGTCAATTGACAATGGGTCTATGAACAATACCCGGTGTAAAAGGGACATCAGCCATATTACCTCCCCTCTCTCCCCCAAAAAAAAAAAAAAACAAAAACAAAGCGTCCAAGAAACCCAAGACGGTAAAAGCAGCTCCGGGATCTAGCACTAAAAAAAATACCGATCCTGGTGATAGCAAGCGGCCATCGAGTGAGCTGCAAAACTAGTCAAGGTTGCTGTACTTTCGAAGGAATATCTTTAAGAAACTCTGAGCACAGTCGGTTTCACATTGCTTGAGAAGGCGCCCTCGTTGAGGAAATATCCTTTGAGGGTATCGAATCCAAAACTGCTCGTGGTGGATTGTTCTTGGCGAAACACCGTTGCTTGGGGCTGAATTAAGAACGTGCACTAGAGCTGACAATGTGCCCCAGTGACGAAATCTCCAAAATGAAAAGGGTCAAGAAATACAATATTCTCCAAAACCCATACAACTCCCGAAAGCCGAAACATCTATCCAAACCATTAAACGAACAAAACACTCCTAATCGCCATTCAATACTAAATTGAACCTATGCGGTTCCTGCTTTTTAAGGCACTTACAACGCTTCCCTAAGATTGTAGAATGAAATGAGTGCCGGGTCATGTTACAAATAAATATCTATCCTTCATTTCAAATTCAGGATATGCATTGAAAATCCTGATGGATATGCCTTCTGGGACCAATTTTTATTCATTATGTGCTGAGATCTCCAAAATAAGTGTTGCGTAGTGCAGTTGACACTCAAAAATTAAATGCATGTCAACACTGACAAGAGTGAGGTTGATATGGTATTCCCAGTAAATCCAAGTTGTTTTATGTAGTATTCCTGTTTGGGTTCCCAGCACAACCATATCACTGAATTTTGTTGATCTGTGGGCTTGCTGATGAGTCACACAAAAATATCATGTGGAGTTGTTGCACTTTCGAAGTATGTATTCGCAAATGTCACAAACTAACTATAACAACTTTAAAATTATTATAACTTTCACAACCATTCGTACACATTCTGGCAATGCTGCAGCAGACAACTAGCCTACACCATTGTAAAGGGTTTTCCAATAAGAGGTGTTATTTTGAGTTGTCCGCTATTTCGGTAGTTGTCACTTTTGAAGCTGTAGTTTTTTGACATTTGACAAGTACAAACTACGTCATTAATAAAAATTGAAAGATACACGCTTCAACGACGCATTGAAATTATTAAAATTCTGTATAAAAATGGTGAAAATTTGGCAGAGACGGTTCGTAAAACTAAAACATTTTTTGGTCGTCGTGAAGCACCTTGTGGGAATTGGTGAAAAAATTTGAGCTGTTGGGACAAGTTAGCGATGTGAAAAATAAGACCCGTAGACGTCGTTCAAGAACAACTGAGAATATTGCTGCTGTATCTCAAAGTCATTGTATATACATTTTTATAGTAATTTCATGGAATATATTTTTCTGTTTCTGAACTTCGTCAATGGTGGCGCTAGTTGTATTATCTACTTTACATAAAATATCTTCTATTGTTGTTTTTGCTTCCCATGACAATCTAGATAAAAACCACTCCTAACTCACCAATAAAGTGTTTGTGAACTGTGTCCATAGATGGCGCACCTAACGTTCCGCTTATTAATAGTACTATAAATTATAATATACAATACCTACGCACAGCCCTGGGATATGTACTTCTAAACGCAACAGCTTACTTTATTATTATGCCCTATTCTATAGAATGGGTATATTGTATTTGGTGTGGAATTTGTGACACACGAAATAAAACCGTTAGGTATAGAAAAGTATACATATTCTGACTCAGAATCAAAAGCCGAGTCGCCATGTCCGTAGCCATGTCCGTCCGTCTGTATGTATACTATGTAAGGTCGCAATTTTAGAGCTAGAAAGCTGAAATTGGGTTAGTATAATTTATGGTTCAAGAGTAAAACTAAGTTCTTGAACCGGTAAATCCGCCCACAAACACGCCCTCAATCACCATTTTTGTCAAACAACCTTAATTTAGCAAAATTAAATTATGTTTTGTACAGTAATTAGTTACAAGCTTTAGGTGAATCTTCTTCCAATTAAATAAAAATATTTCAACTGGGGCGTGGCCGACGCCCACTTTTCATACAAAACCGTCAATATCTTTTCTTATAAAATAACAATGCTTATACATTAGAGCGAAAAACCTAACATTTTGTGGTTATTACTTGTGCTTAAACATCTTGTGTATGAAATCAAAGAAATTTATTTTGGGCGTGGCTAACGCCCACATTTCATTAGAACCTATAAGAAAATTGTTTTTGCAAATAAACGGTATTTATAATGAATCCACAATCCCAAATTTGTGCATGTCTTAGTCGTAACTAAAAAGCTTGTGTATGAAAAGAAATTTTTGAATTTCGGGCGTGGCTTACGCCCATTTTCCATGAAAGAATGAAAAACGTAGTTTTAAAAATTTAAGGTACCAATATTCAATTTTATCTATTGTTTCCGTTCGTTGTCTGAAAAATATATCGCTACATTTTTTCAATACGCCCACTTTTAAAGGCGTGATTTTTTATAAAATACCTTAATTCAGTTAAGATCGTCAAAAAAACTACTCGATTCAGCTGTAGTTTTACACATTTGCCCAAAAATTGACTAACGATCAAAGCTCAATTACTGCTCTAAATTTATTTTAAAATTTTTTTAGGACACGCCTACTTTTAAGGGGCATTTATGTCAAAAGTCGTAATATGCACTAATTTTTTTATTGATTTTTAACTATCGGTCGCAGTTTTGAAGTAAGAATATGAACACTTCGGTTTTTATTCCTTGGTAACGTAGCAGGTTGTGGTTCAAGAATTGTTAAATACACCCATAATCGCTTTTTCCATTCAAAACCTAATTTTTAAAAATTTAAGTTTTGTCTTGCTTTGTTCAAATCGATCATCAAGCTTAAAATTGATTGTCACTATGGGCTTATAGTAATTGCCCTTGCAGCAAAAAGAGTCAATTTTGGGCGTGGCACACGCCTTTTTTTACTGCGCCAGCAGTTTTTGACCATCTGCCATACAAAACTATTGTTATTGAACTTTTTCCTGTGTGCTAAAGAAGAATTTTGTTTCTGAAACTGGAATAGCGGCTGGCTGCGGGAGGCGGACGCATACACATATAAAAATATAGGGAAAAGGGTACCCAAAAGTGCTACGAAATCGTACTCTAGCTCTCGTTTATGTTTTTGTCTTGTCAAAGAGTGAACACGGCTCAATGAGTATACTCCAGTCGCGTATTAGAGCTGACACGCATAATTTTCTTGTTGAGCATCATGCGAAAGCAAAAAAAAACGCTTCCTGAATAAGTTTGTCGAACGTATTCATTTTCCATTTCACACCTAATGAACATTAGAAGGTAATGAAAGGCTCGGGTTCACGAAGTAATTACCGTGATCAAAGAGCGAAAAAGGTAAAGGACCTTTAGTGTGAGATATTGCACCATTCCACACGCACATACATACGTAGGTAGGTACACCAATATCCTTAGAATTCTTAAGTTTCCCTGATGAAAGCAATTAGCTATTAAAACATCATGTACTAAGTACTTAGTGTTTTCCTTTTAATAATAAAAAAAAAAAAAGTATGCCCTCAGCTTGATGTGAAAGATACCGTTTCGAAAGTTGATATTTTATAAATATAACCCTTAAAAAGGGTTCGCCATCATTTTTACGAGCTTAGGCCGGTATTAACCTTTGGAAGATGATTTTTTAATGATGAATCGAAATAAAATTTAACTCTCGGTCCTCGAAGATTATCTTAATTCTGAATGTGTTTTTTTTTAAATAAATGGAAAGATTTATTTCTCATTTTTGTTTCCGTCATTTTTTTTTAATGAACATTTTTCAAATATCTCTTCCCCAAGGCAGCAGGCAGGCAGGGGAGTAGTTGAGTAGAGATTGAAAAATCATTTTTATTTTCTTATGAATTTCAAAAATTGCTGCAATAACTCAAAAATTCTACCCCGGCCCCCATGGACGGATTTATTTCACAAACAAAACTCCTTAATGCAATTACCAAATACAAAATGGAAGAAAAAAAGATATAAATTGTTCGTTGTTGTTATGCTCGTCAGATTTTAGCACCCAATATTTCTTTTAAAAATAAATGATTTATTTCCAATTAAATTTCATTTTTCCTTAATTTTTTTTTCTTCGCTCCTCTTGGTGGTCCTTAAAAAAAAAAACAAAAAAAATTCAGAAGCTGGAAGCAGAAAAATTTATATCTCCTAACAAATCTCTCTCCCTGGAAACATTATTCGGTTCTTGTGCTCAATCGTAAATAGCAATTTATTGTATACACCCGCCGTCGCTGCTGCCACTTGGGTTTGGTTCATGGATTTGCGGGGTGGTGGGTAAGCAAAAGAAGAAGGGGGAACAAAAAATCACAAAGTTACAGAGTTTTGATTGGAATATGAGCTTGAGCATCGCAGTCGCAGCAACAATCCGCGGGGATTAATTAAATGGGAAAATTTAATGGCATTGCGCGTTCCACTTGTATACTACTCGTTGTCGTTTTTATGAACTTTTTTTTTTATCTTTTCGAAGCGTTTTTGAACGATAAAGGATAAAAGGTATGTCGGTAGTCGGTAGTCGGTCGTGGTATGTATAGAGAGCGAGGATTCTGATTTGATACTTGATGATTTAACAACATGCTTTGCTTTTGTGGAATCCCCTCTTCGAATCAAAAAATTTAGAACATTTTTATACTGTGTTTCACCTGGAATTCCATCAGCGAAACGTATCTATACTACATATCTATTGATCAAGGACGAAGCTAACACAATGTTATGTATAAAATGAATTAAACTGTAGAAGTTGATACAGACACACAAAAAAGGATACAACGAAGCAAAAATAAATCTCAACAAGAAGGTAAAACGATTTGCAACTTTATAATAAACGAGATTGTGCTTTTGGCCAGGACGACGACGATGATGATGATGATGAATCTCATACAACCAACCCTCTATTTGATAGGTTTTTTTTTTTTTATATGTCTGTTCATCTTTGAAGTCCAGGTGAGAAAATTAAGAGGGTTGAGGAAGGACTTGGCCTTCGTATAGACTCGAAAATTTATAGGAAATTCGTGGAATTTGTAATTTGAAATCGGTCTGCGTTAGGATTTTCTCCATTATCTGTTGTACAGAGTCGTAAAATTACGACTTTTGCAGCTATTGCAAAAAGATACTTGATCTTTGTATCTTTGTTTAGAAATGAATGGGGAGTTTTTTTTTTAAAAGAGAATACCTACCTTTTTATCTGAATTCATTGAATAGATATAGAAAGGATATTGCTCATTCAATTAGGAAACAAAGTTTTGAAAGATAACATCTTTATGACACTGTAATGTAATGATACAACATCTGGCCGCCTGGCACACAATCGACCTTTTGTTTGTATTTTTTTTTTTTTGGTATTCTGACGACCGGGTTAAACTTTGTTTGTTAATCTATCGTAAATGGTTATAGGATTGCATTAGGCCTTTTCTAAAAAGGTGAAAAGAATTTTAATTTTTGATTTTTTGCAAAGGTAAGGAGGCTATTTAATAAGTTTTTGGGTCTTATGTCTTTTGTTTCTAAAAGCCTATTTGCAATAAGTAGAAAGCCAAACAAACAAAAAAGGAAGAAGGTAAAGGTAGGTACTTACTTGGAACTTTTTAAGGGGAAATAATATTTGCTAATTGCTTTGTTTTTATAATTTTAATGCCTTAAAACATTAAATGTCTTTTTTCACAGTGAAAAATAAATATTTTAATTATTAGGGATGGCCGCACGTTGAACATTAAGGTATTGATAAGAAATGGGCAGATTTTCTTAGCTTGGTTTAGGGGACACTAGTGTGCTTTGATTTGCTAGGCTTTGGTAAGGCCTTATATAAACTAAACATACAAGGCAAGCTATTAGCAATAGCTGTCAAAATGGCTCCCGTAAGGCCTTATATAAACATCCAAGGCAAGCTATAGCTTGTTCAGCCAAGCTAATAGCAGTTCATGAAAAGCTATTTGCTGTTATAAGACCTGTCAATAAAAGTCTTATGGCAGTTAATTAGCTTGCGTAAATGCGCCAAAAAAACTTGCATAAATCCTTTTACTGTTTCTATAGCATTCTGAAAATAGCTTGTATAGAACCTTATACAAGTTAAACTGTTAGTTGGGCTCAAATCTAAGAAAAATATTTTGATTAAGGATAGTAAAGTATGGATTTTTGATCAGATTTTTGAAGCTAAATCGAGTCTTTATCACCAATTTTATCTGAATAAAGTGGTTTTTATCAAAATCACGCCTCTAAAAGTGGGCGTATTGGAAAAATAAACTCAAAAACTTAACCAAGAAATTAAATTTGACGATGGGGTGGGTATGCGTACCTTCAATTTTTAAACAAAGTTTTCTGTTCTTTGATAAAAGTGGGCGTAAACCACACCCAAAATCAAAAACTCTTTTTTCTTACACACCATATTTACTTTATTTTAGGTTTTCACTCGAATATAAAAGCGATAATTTATTAAAACAATGTCGATGATATTTATAGGGTAGGGTGGGGCACCTTTGACGAGGGGGCTCTTTCGACAAATTTAATTCCAAAAAAACCGTTTGTCATAAAAGATATATTTTGATGATAAATACTAAAACACTGCGTGTATGCATCACATTCAAATCGTGAGAGTTTTTGTTCAACTTTTGCGGTGGTAAGACTTGTTTTTGTGTAAATTTGTGTAATTTCGCTGGCGAACGAAGAAACGAAGAAAGTGATTTTCTCGCTGATTTGTTTTAGACTTCTAGGTTAATGATTGTGGAATGTATATTTAAAATGTTCATAATATTTTTTTCACTTACTTTTATAAGTTTTGTAAAAAATATTAAAAATAAAAAATAAGTTGTATGGGGCACTTGTGGATCGTCAAGATACGCGAACCTTTTTTTTAAGGAGGTTAGGTTGATATAATTGCTATAACTTCCGATGATTTATTTTTGTATGCCCCATGGTAGGACACAACGTCATTTTTAGGTTACATTTTGAAACAAAAAATTTAAACTGTTAGGGCTTCGAATCTTTTCAATGACAATGCTTATTTGAAGTGTAGTAAAAAAAGTTTTGTATAAAATCCAAAAAATATCTTAAATTTCTAACTAGGACGAAATTATTTGCAATATTCAGAAAAAGTGTCGAATCTACCCCACCCTACCCTATACTTGCTCTATGCTGGCTGGTACTGGGACTGAGGCTACTATGCTGGTAAAGGAAAACAATTAATAGGGTCTTGAATTGGACAACGATTTTTTGGAGAAAAATCATCTTTTTTGACGAGGCGCATTTTCATCTCGGCAGCTACGTTATCAAAGAAAATAGGAGCATCTGAGTTTCGGAAAACACACGTTATCCACAAAGAATGACAGTTTTGTGTGGATTGTGGTGGCATTATTGGACCATTTTTCTTCGAAATTGAAGCTCTGAATAACGTTTTGGTCAAGGGTGGGTGTTACAGAGCCATGTTAAGCAACTGGGAAGAAATGTAAATGAAAACAGTTCTGGAAAATTTGAAGTATGTGCGTGCCTTTTTTCATGGAAGAATTGTCTTTACTACAGAAAACTTGAAGAGTATTCGAGCGGCGGAAGACCACTCTCTAATACGTTTTTTGTCTGATGATATATTCGGAAGATGTTCTATTCAAGCAGATCGGTGCCAATCCCCTCACAACAAGATTTAGCATAGACAGTGGTTTTTTAGATATGACGATACCTAAAATACCATATGAAACGTGATCGTCCCTGGAACCTTGATGACTTCAAAAACAAAATTCTAATCCATACCCATTACGTAAAATACAAAAACTTGAAAAGTTGCTACGGAAGTGCTTAGCGTGTTTGAACCACCATCTTGCCGATATAATTGTTTTCCATACGTCTGCTGGGCGTCACCCTGTTTATGATATTAATGAATGATATTTTTTGTGCGAACAAACTTCTTGTTTGACGAAACTCTCAGCATTTGGAAGAAATGTATTCTTTGGTGACTGAACTTAGTGTGAGTTTTTCAAATAGTGAAAAAAACATAGGTACATTATCGCGAATCTTTCCCAGAATTTTGTAATTTTTTCCGAATGCTGGTCAGTTAACAAAGGGTGTTTTTATTAGACGTGTGGTTTTCAAAAAGAAATAAAACGCATATAATTTAATGTTACGGCCAAGAATTTAGCTTTATTATAAAGACAATGTTTTTCGATTATGTTTTAAAAATGATCTCGGGCAAGTCCCGGCGTGGCTGGCTCGAATAAATTCCTCGGCGATTATGTGGACCGAATTTAGGACGCAGCGCACGCATAGGACCATTATTTTGGTAATAAATTTGCACGATTTGCAAACGTTCTTCAGAAGTAAGTCTATTCAATATGAAATCGCAGACCAAACTGAGTGACAGCTGTCAAAAAGACCAACTTCGAAAAAAGTATTGCCAGATTGAAAACTAAACGTCTAAAAAACACCCTCTATTTATGTTTTCTTTTAACATTTTGAATAACTCCAAAAATGTGTATGTGTGCGCCTTGTCTTCCCCCAAAAACTTAACGTAACAAAATATGTCGCTTTTCGCTTCTCACCATGCTATGTAAAAAGAAATCACACTAAATATATTAATAATTCCTTCTCTAGTCATGTCAGCATTGTTTTGTAACCAATCAAATGGTCAAGCTTATTTCAATAAAAATGGATGCTTCAACATGTGTATGTATTAAGTATAGTAGGTAATTGCAAAGAATTTTTAAAATTATACCTTCTCTCTTTCTTCTTACTCTTCTAACGGCATTTTAAAAGACAATGTATGCATAATATTATATCACAGTTAACCAACATATTTCACCAATATAAATTAAGTTAATCCATTTTTTAATCGTCCAGCGTTGGCATACCAGAGTTTGAAACTTTGTCGTGTTTATCGGTGTCAGTTGAAACAGAGTCTTTTGGGATTGTGTCTTCTGAAAAATAGTCTTTTTAAACTATGGTTTTTGAGATTTCGTTATAGACTCGTTTTTAGGGGCTAGTTTGTTTATGAAATTTGTCGAAGAAATGTTGAAACACTCAATTTTTTATATCTTTCAAGCTGTTTTTATTAATTTCGAAAAAAGATTCATAAAGAATGTTTTGTTGACAGCATTGTTTTGAAAACCAGAATATTGATTTGAATTATTTGATTTAAAAAAAAAAAACTGAATTTTCCAGTGTCCCAGAAAAATATTAAGAACTTTTTAAATTTGGTCTTTGTTAATATTTTGTTTTTCTTTTCGTTACAGGTAAGCAACATTGTGTTGTAAATATTTATCCTTATCAAAAGAGTAAGTAGTCTTTTCTTAATCTAATAATAAAAACAATTTATGCAACAAATGGTAGAAAAATAAAAATGTAAGTCCTGAAAATTAAAAGAATTGTACTTCCGGACTTAATTTGAATGATCGTCTTAAGTCGGCACTATAAATGACGAACCAACATAGTGATCTACGAGAAGTCTCATTGGAAAAACCTATTATATGGGCAGTACCTAGATTGTCACTAAATTGCATTCCAAAATGTCAAATTCAAAAAATTACCCTGAAAGTTTGATCGAAATCGATGAAGTCGTTTTCAAAAAAAAAAAATTCTTTTATCGGTTATATGCCGTTAGACATGTACATATAAATATGAAAATTTTGACAACCTAATGTAGTTGCATATAACACTTAATTTGCCCATCTTACCGTAATCTCCACGTTTTCTTCTCGCTTACACCTAGACTCAAACTCTTCGAACACTTTATGCTATCGTATTCTGTACGTTATCGAACCGCCTGGCTGGGATAGAGTAGCTTGTTTTAAACGATTAAAGCAGAAGGCTTTAAGATGTGGAAATGACAACATTTTTCAACCAAAGATGTCTTCCCCTATTTTCTTAAAAAAATTAAATTAAACTGATCTTAAATTTTGGGTTACATATAAATTTCTCAGAAAACCTTAACTTGGCAAACAAGCATCAAAGACTGCTTTGAGTAAAATTTCGAATGTAATTTTCATAGGAAACCTCTTCTCACAGTTATAGCTCTCCCAGTCCCGACTCCCAAGGCATTCTCAAAATAAAGAATTTAAAACATGTGTTCCATCCATTCCACTATCTTATCTACAAGAAACTCAAACATTAATTTGCCCGAACTGCTCCAAACCAAAATTAGGTCTCATCATCGGAAGACTCCTTCTTCACCAGTTTCGTTTTGAACGTTGTACAAATAATATATGTTTGTATATGTATGCGTGCGTACCAATTTATTTGAAATGTGCTTTGCTTTCTCCATTTTAAAGTTAAATTTTGTAACTTTGTGAAGAAAATTAAATTATCATGTAACGCATTCGACCACAGCACAGCAATAAGTGGGGAGGGGTTGGTTTCCTTGGATGGTTGGTTGCCTTACAGCAAAGCAGACGCATAGCAACAACATAACCGCAGAAACTATGGTTTCTATTTAAAATTTAAACTCTTGCTGGAGTGGAGTGGAGCTTCCTTGGCACCACTTATCTCACACCGTCATATTGTACGCCACGCAGCAGTGGTGCTCCTCAAAACCGCACCCTTTCGGAATCATTATAATTATTATTGTTCGCTACCTGGAAAAATATGGGACTTCCTGCTTTTAACTTTGAAGATGCCTTAAAAGGTTTTCAATTATATACAGGGCGTTACAGATATTAATCTTTTGCACGCAGAGGTTATGATGTAGAGCATGTGTAATTTTGTATCCTGGCTCTGATAAGCTGGGGGATTTGGAATTTCCAAATGAAAGCACGATATAATCGGTCATTGTTCTTGAAGAAAAATCCGAGTAAGACGATGACCTACATATCCTTGCACAAAACTCAACTTGGAGAGACACAACCCTGAATCCTATTGGGGGAATTTTCGGGTTCCGGAACGGGAAACTGAGATTGGCAGATCAATGAAACGAAAAAGCGTCACTTTAAAGGGAGGAACATATATACATCTTTTTTTGTTTTTCCTATTGTGTTCTTGTCGCCTGTTTGCTCAGTGCTCAAATGCAGTACCCACTCTTGCTAACTATTCGTTGTCTCAATTTTTCAGTTTCTTTTTCTTACGGCTTCACTTCCACAGCGTTAGAAGTTCATATAAGTTCCTTATTTATGATGAGAGTACACTCAAAGACTTGTCATTACCCATATCCCATATCATGATTTATCACAGTTCAAGAGATAAAAAGAGAAAAACGATGTTTTTAATGTTTTTATATCACAGTGGCATAACATTCTGCATTCGTGCAGTGTACCTAAGGAAATTGTCTCTATGCTTAGTAGAAGGCGGAAGCAGGAGCATCTGCTCAGCTAAGAGCATTATATTTAAACTTGAGGTGACGCGGCTGTATGCTTTGTAGACGGTATTGCCAGATCACATCGGGAAAACTTATTCTTGCAACGACCTTTCGCATCGTTTTTGGCGACGTTAAATATGTGTTTTTTTTCACAGAAAGTGTCACTCATAAGAATAGGATTATGATTTAACGACCGAAGACAACACTGAGTTTTTAAGCATGGTTGATAATACAACGCTGTCAAGATCGGACTGCAGTGCCGTTGAAACTCCAAATCCCAAGACCAAGATTGTGAATTGTGAAACGAATATGAAAGCTGAAGGAACTTTACTCAAGTCAACAAATAATCAAATGGATTACAATTCTAAGACAAGAGATCATTGATAAAAGTAAAGAAAAGAATCGGAAACAGAACGGAGCCTTGAGGCACACCAGCATTTATTTTATGAATTTATTGTTTGAGAGGGATGCATCGATTTTAAAAGAGGCCTGTAGAAAAGGATAGCTGGCCAGTGTGAACGCACAACCCTTCACAATAATAAAAGATAAACCACCGGGTCACGGGTTAACATAAAAGTCGGTTCAGTCTTCAGTGTTTTCTGAGATCACTGTTGATTGTGTGGATTCTTTGTGGATCGTATTCCAGCCCATTTTAGGCATCTGGAGAGACTACTTTAACCAGTTGTTAAATGGCGATGATAGTAGAGATCCCGCCAAAGGCCAACTTGTACCAGTTAATCCAGATGACGACCATAAGCTACATCCGCCCGACCAAAATGAAATCAAAGTATAGCCATCACCAGACTAAAGATGAATAAAGCAGCTGGATGCGATGCAGAGCTTTTTAAACACGCTGCAGATGACCTGGTAAGGAGAGTACACCAACTCATCTGCAAAGTATGGTCGGAGGAAAGTATGCCCGATGAGTGGAATCTCAGTACCATCTGCCTGATCCACAAAGAAGGAGATCGAAGGAGGCATAGGTTTTTTAACCATCGCGTATAAGTTCCTGTCCAGCGTTTGATGTGTACGTCTCAACCGTTCTCTGATGACCTAATAGGTCCTTACCAATGTGGATTCAGACCTTTCGACCGACCAAATATTCACATTACGCCAGGTCCTGGGGAAAACCCAAGAACCCACCACCTATTCGTCGATTTTAAAGCAGCCTGCGACAGTGTTAAAAGAGTTGAATTGTATCGTGCCATGTCCGACTTTAGAATCCCTTCTAAACTGATACGCCTTATCAGGATGACGTTGGAAATTGCCCGCTGTTCTGTCAAAGTTGGCAGGGACTCTACTGAAGCTTTTGAAACCACCGGAGGGCAGCTGTTTTAACATTGCGTTGGAAAATGTCACACGGAACACCCATGCCAGCACATCGGGCACCATCTTCAATAAATCGATACAATTACTTGGGGTTCGTCGGACGACATTGACGTGACGGGAAGAGCAAAGCGAGCAGTAACCGGTGCCTTCACTACTATGGAGTCAGCAGCCTTTCCCAATCGGATGAAAAGTCACTTAGACTCTTCGAGAGAAAAGTTCTGCAAACGATCTATGGTCCTGTTTGCGTAAACCGTGAAAACAACATTTGGCGAAGAGGAAACAACGACGAACTATAGGTACGTGTGACATAGATGGCTGGGCCATGTAGAGCGAATTAACATCGCCGGTTCAGCTCGTAAAGTCTTCAACGCCAAACCAGAGGGAGTCAGAAGCCAAAGTAGACCTCATCTTCGTTGGATCGACCATGTACAGGGAGACCTCCGACAACTTGGAGTGCAAAATTGGACGCGGCAGGCTAGAGATCGAGCTGGCTGGAGGGGCATATTAAGCAAGGCCTAGCAGCACCACTCTCTAGTGGAGCCAAGTAAGTACCTAAGTATTCCAGCCCAAAACTAAAACCCTGGAAAGAGAACAACTCTTAGATTTTAAACCTTTTCATTCAAATTTATTTAAGACTCCATTACCATGCCTTTAGAATATTGTGTTAATTTTTTAAGTGATTTTTGAAACACCCTTTGAATACCTTTTGGATATAAATTTAAACCACTCGTTATCATCATCAGGTGAATAATAATTTCCTCTTAATGGCATTCGTTTGAAAAATCTTCTCGAGAATATTTTAAAGAATAGAACAGAGAGTGCTTTGATGATGGTGAGGATGACTCTCACAAAATGGTCGAAAATATGCAACACACGAAAATCTCCTTACTTAAAAGCCACCCATATGGTACATGAATGACGGTACCATGGTATACGAGTATATGTTCTAAAAACCCATTAAAGGGTGTGTCAACCAAAGCAGGATTTCTTTAGAAGAGGAAGAGACCTGTGAGCAGAGCAATGTATCCTTATGCATCTGCCTAAGGCAAGTGCAAATTAAAACCAGACTACAATTAAAATCCAATTAAATTATGAAGACCATACACAAAAGTCCTGTTTTGTAGTTCTTCTTCTTTTAAATACCTTCAGGGTCTCCTTCTCCTGTTTTATACTCGTCGTATCCTCGACCATTCCGTGTATAGTTTTAAGGACAATAAAGTTGAATATTTTGTCTTAATCACACTATCATTGTGAATAGTCACGTTTGTGTTGGGGGTTTTTTTTTTTTTTTTTTGGAAAGGTACGAGTAAAACGTAAAAGTCCTTTCATTTTGATAGAAAGGATACACAAGAAGGGAGATGGATGATGAAGATGACTTACCTTGCCAAAAATAGTTAAACCTCCGTGTTTAACATTGAAGGTTGGTGCATCAGCGTAACTGGAATCAGCCCAGGGTGTATGGCAGGTTGATGTTAGAGTCATATATCTGACTCCGATGGCGTATAACGTTCGGAGAACAGCCAATGATCCCCCCAATGAGTGGCCACCCTCAACGCCGGTAAGCGAACACAGCTGATGATTCTTGTGCGCTTCGATGATGTCTGTAAAGATACAAGTATACAAAGATAAAGGATGAGAGAGTGAGCATTTGGTTTGGTTTTGTTGGAGCCAGCTAATGGCAAGTATGTATGTTAACAGAATTCCGGATGTGGATGAGGAAGCTCTGTATAAGGAATGCTCTTATAGCTGTGATGATGCATGAAAATATTTAAGGAGCTCTCCTAGAACCTATAGCAAGGAAGGAAAATATTATATGAAATGTGCAAAATACGTTAAATTGAAAAGGGGTTTGAGAGATTCATCTTTAGAGTGCTGCTGACAGGACGACATCAAACATTCTAGCACTCAATTTATAGGGAGTGTGTCTTGAGCTCAGCAGATGGTCTTAATAAAAAAGAATTGATGTTTTGAAGAGTACGAACACAAATTTATGATTGAATATTATTGACACTTAAAACTAAGCTATTATCCTACAGGTTGTTCAGGCTGGAAGTGAGGATTTATTTAATAATCCCAAATTTGATAACCAAAGTGTGAAATATGCTTCAAATTTTAAGGGAACAAGAGAGCTTGATTTGTCAGAAACAAACTTGATTTCTGATATTTTATTTTAAAGGCTATGATAGAAGGGTGATTTGAGGGATGGGATGGGATTAGGGGAATAATAGTGAAATTTTAGGTTATGCTTTTGAATCTTCTTCCTAACACCTAATCTGAATTGTTAAATTTTAAAGCCCTGACTTAACCCCAAAATAAATCACTTAATTTAAGAATCAGTATCAAGGAGTTTGTTCCTTTTTTGAACAGCATATCGGACGCACTCTTGCCTCTGTCCAGAAGCAATTTGATCTCACGAGCGTATGTTTTTTTATAACAATGCCTGCAAAACATAGCTTACGGAACTAGATGCTTTGAGCCAAATCTTTTACAGCAAATTTTGTACTTTATACATTTGCCACACTATTTCAAATAAGAACCGTGGCATCTGTAAGCCAGCATTAGAAGGTCCTTGTAGTGGTCATTGCAATGACCCTATGACGTCATTATGATGTATTTATCTGTCCTAAAGCCGTCACGTCGTGCAATGGTTATTGTAAAATGCGGTCATTGCAAAAACCCACACAATGACCAGCACAATGTCACGAATTTTTGGGTCCTTGCAAAGACCCATTACAATGACCGTGTAATAGCACTGCCATTGTTGATGGGACGCAATGACCGATTTTTTTGACAAGTATAGTCTTTGCAAAGACCATGTCCCAACAATGACCATCAGGCAGGAATTTCTGCCTAGCCGTTGTTGCTCGCAATGACCACTTTTCATGGTGGTTTTGTGTTTGTTAGATTTCTATGAGCTGCCAAAGTGACAGAATCTCCAATTTTTTTTGTAGTATGACATATTAGGTATAACAAAATATTTGCTATTATTTTAGCGAAAATATCACAAAATTCATGAAAATATTTTCTACGCAATTTATAAATGTCCCTGAAACGTCAAATTTACGTTTAACAATGACCAATTTGGAAAAATCGTTTGATGGCCACGGCAAAAAATGACCTTTGCTAGTGCGGTTTCATTTACCACCAGCTGTCAAAATGGTCATGTCGTGTAATGGTCATTGTTATGCTTGTCATTGCTAAGACACCGAATTACAAAAGTAAATATGACCAACTCGCTACCTAGTCATTGTATTTTGGGACAACAATGACAGATTTGGTTCATTCGTGTACTGGCCATTGTATAGCTAGCAATGACAAGGTGAAAAATGACCATGCACTGACAGCACAAGGACACATTTTCTGTGTCGTCAGAGTGTCATTAAAATGACTATTTAAAGGGACCTTTTAATGCTAGCTTTACCATCAACTTGGCCATCTATCAACCAACATACCTCACCAGCCAGTTCGGTCTCTAAGCAATTACCTTCAATTACTCACGCCATGTTGGCTGAAGTCATCTCTTCCCTTGAACACGCCTGATGGGACTTTTCAGTGCTTCGTTGGCCTTCAGGTTGAATCAACATTCTATCTGTCAATATTCTAAGTCTGAAAACTATTCGAGGCTTGTGGCACATTTCAATTTCGTTTTTCGTGTTGGCATTCTCTCTCATGGTGGCGCCCTCTATGTTCCCGAATTGTATTTCATAAAGCTAATAGAAAATATACAGTGGAGGAAGCAGCGGCATTACTATGCATCTTTTCGATTTGATACATTTTTCTCAAAAACAAATCTCACACTGATTTTGATGAAATTAAATGCCCGTGAGTTAAGCACTGAATGCTTTCAATTTGGATTTCTTGAAATACTTCTATATGAAACGGGTCGCGATACACAACACGAAATAAAAAAAAAATGAACCTGGGAAAATGTCAATTTCTGAAAGATGTTCAACCAGGTACAAAAATGTCTTCAAGGACATAATGATAAAAATTTGTTTTCAGTCCTGAAAAAAACCCAACTATTCATCATCTTACATTCCAATTTTCTCATTCTGCCGATAGCCCCATGAGCCATGACCGGGAATCGGAATTACATAACCATTCATTTCTATCTTTCCATTATTCTTTCTAATACAAAAATATAATCTAATATTCCGAAGACATTCACTTAAGCACTTGCTTCTTTAAGCCCGCAAAAAATAAAAAGTTAGTATGTAAATCAAAGTATCCAAGGAAGTCTTCCCTCGGCCATGAATAAAATCTGCACGACAAAATTATTACAAAAAACTTTGCCTATATAAGCTTTTGAATTCTTTTTTTTTATTTTTTTATCGGTTTATATCTTGAAGGATGATATCGGAAGGAGTTGGCTACCTACCTCATCCTAGTCGTAATCGTACCTGGCTTGGTTTTCTTTTTCGCATGCGGAGTCACTTTGCGAATACCTTTTTCTTCATCCGGTCCATTAACTGCGAATCTTGAATTTACGTTCATTCGAGTGTTTCTTTTCCGGTTACTTTTTTTTTTGGTTCAGCTAGACTCCTTGGCAAAGTAATTTTTTTTTTTTCTTGTTTCAATATCCTTTATTCTTGTTCATATTCATTGAAGCGAAGAGTTGGAATTTCTTTTCTATATAATATTTGTGCAATTCAGAGAGAAATTACGTGAAATAAGGAGAATTTCTGGAGTGAGGATCATTTACTTCAAGGTTTTGTCAGTTAAAACCATCTTGCTTGATATGTTTCAAAATAATTTTCAATTGTGACCCCGTTGGTTGATCCTTATTAATCTGCTTCACCTTGAACAGTTTCATGAGGTAAATATCACCTTAATCTCAATCTACAGTACCACGAAAAATTCTCTCCTCTCTTTCTATTCCTTGTCTCTTGAACGCTCGCACAATGTCAATTTTTAGACTTCTGAGGAAATTAATAGTTTGTTGGGTGTTTCCATCTGCTGAAGGACAGCCCTAGAAGATCTACCAATAAAGTTCTTCAACTGGAAATCCATGTTTCTCCTCTACACATCAGGGTTATCAATGGGAGGATTTATAAAGGTTCCTTTCACCTGATTAAGTGAACAGTTAAGTGATATCATATCTCCCTTTTTCCGGAGTCCTTATTGCAGGGCCATTTCACCGCTCTTTTCTGTCTCTCCTCTTTCGCCCTCGCAATTGTATTGGAGCATTGTAGGGTATTGCCTTTTCGACGGGGTTTTTAGGGTATCTTCTTTAAACATGGCAATACCAACTGAGCCGTTGTAATCTATTTTTGAAGTGAAAACTTCTTTAGGCGCGTTTTAGCATGGTGCTATTTTTGACGTAAAGGTTTACCTCTGATTTTTGTACTCCTTTTATGATCAAGCGTAGTCAACGATAGCACCTTCATCTCAGCTGCAGTTAATTCACTTTCCTATATGTTTTGTACATTGTCCAATATTGTAGATCGTATGTGAGTGCCGGACGCACTACTGATGAATAGTCATCCTTCCAGCTTAGAAGGAATTTTTCGGTCACAGTTTTCCCGCCACTTTATCGACTTGCTTTGCCATTAATCATAGATCCCAGATATTAAAATTCTTCACACTTGAACATCACTGTTCCAAGTACTCAGTTCTGGACAGTCACTGAACATGTATTCAGTTTTTCTTGGACTTATTTGGTACCCCTATCTCCCTCAAACATCTATCCATACGCCAAGTGCTCGTTGCATATAGATGAATGATGCTTTTTTTATGATGGCTCCATTATCAGTGAAGAATAACTGATGCACTATGGAGTCCGTCACCTTACCATTTACCTTCAAGCAGGTAGTCAAGTATTGTACAATAAAGAGCAGGGGACTGAAGACTCTTCCCTGCTGTAGCTTTGGTCATCGGAGAGAAGTATTTGAGGTAAATTGATAGACTCATTTTCCTGAACTTGCAAGGATTGCAAGGTACCTCACTCATTCTAAATCTTACTCAGCTCTCTTGATGATTACTACTTGGCTATTTCCTTCGTCTTCGTCTAAGGATCTGTTGCAACTTCATGTGTTGAAATCCTTCATATTATATAACAGCAAATGCAAACTCTGCATTCATATTTATAACTGTACAGAATAGCCAGTATGACGGGACAGTGTTAGCTTGTTTTTTTTCTCATGCCGATAAATTACCAGAAACCCAAATTCAGAGGGTGGGTAATTCAATAGTGTGACCCGCATCTTGCACGAAAATCTGTACTTCCTGAAGAAAGAAGAAAGCTCATATTCTCTTACCTCTAACCTAATAGTTCGAAAGTTCCTACCAAGTCCAAGGAAATGGGAAATCCACTTCTTCAAAGTGCCTTCACTTGATTTCTACAGCAAATTCATCGAAGCTAAAGAAGTAATACTGGCAAGCAAAATTCAAGTCTGTCAGAGAACAGTCGCAGAAAATTAAACTACATCTTTTATTGGAGAAGAAAACAAAACGTGATGCTGGTAAAGTTGCAATAATAGATTAAAAAAATAGATACACTTTGTCGCTGGTGAAATTCCTTTTTTCAGAAATTCGTTAAAAAAAAAAATACTTCCAATTCGCACACAGCTAAATAATAAAAAAAAAAACCAAAGATGAGATTTGCACGGAAAAAGGTAACCACTTTTCAACAGGAAAAGTCTTACAGTTTTCCGTTCCATTATGGCGTACTTATGTAGGACTTTATTGTCTCTCCTCCTTGGATTCCTTGCATTGCTTGCTGTGTGTTTGGGTAACCCTCATCCTTAGCCCCGAGGTGACAGTACTTCATCGCGTAAGTGTTTGAATAATGAAAATGCGACAAAAGTTTCAATCCATTTGTTGCAAAGCAGTTCTCAAGCCGAACCGAGCCGTTTCGTTCCATTTCGTCCCCTATACCCTCCTGTCCATCCCATCGAATTTTTCCATTTTTATAGGTACTGAACCGACAGTGGTGATGACGACAAAAGGGGTTAATCTCTGCGACGCTGACAACGAGGAAACTAGGTTACAATGTAAACGTAGTCAAAGTTTCATTGAATGTCCTGAGATTACCCATTGTCGCTGTCGTATCTGTGCAAATGTTACAGGTCGTTTACAGAAAAGGATGGGGCAAGGTTTTTTCGTTAAGAAAAAAGTTACACAAAAAAAAAAAAAACTTATGCAAGTGCAATGTGCAACGTGCAAGAGGGGCGAGGTCGAGGTTAAATTTTATGCATGATGCCAAGCCAATGTAGTCAACGACCGATGATTGTTCATTTAACATTTAATACATTTTGGCCATATGGGACTTAAGGATGAGGGAAGTAGTGTTTTGGGATGTGACAGGAATCTGATGTTGAACTTTGGGTTGTTGGCTGGTTGGACTTTTTTGCTGAGTCTTTGTGTTGTTGTAGATGGCTACATGAGCTTTTTATTCACTTAATCGGCCAAAAGTTGTTGAGGATTGTTATCTTGCCTTGGTGGATTAATTAAGGATATAAGCAAGCAATAACATGGTGCTGCGAGGGGTGAACGACTTTAAATATATTTTTAAAATTTGGATCAGTTCGAAGCTTGTGAATAATTCAGGTTTGAAGTTTTATAGAAGCCGCATTCGAGACATTTCGGAAAAAATTGAAATCAAGATTTAATCGTGATTTTAAGAGATCCAGCCTATGGTTCATCTCAGAGAAACAAATTATATAGAAAAGAAGAATATCATGCAACAGTAGGGTAGCCATCAAAAAGGTCTCGCAAAGAGATGTGTCAGACATAGAAATCTACAAATTTTCTTTGTTCATGCCCGATTTAAGAGAAGAAGAATGACATCTTCTAATTGGAAACAACTGCCAACAAATGGCTCTAACTGTGCTCCTTGGGGAAAGAATCACCTGAAACTAAACAAATTCTACCGAGGATTAAATGTGCACTCTTACCAACGAGCAAACTGGCTAGGTAATCCCGAAAAAAATCCCTAAAAGCAATCAACTGAGAAATCAAATAATTCGTGATTTGAAATACGTGCAGTAGTATGGCAGGCGGTATCAAGAGATTTTAACTCTCATTTTCGGGAGCACATCCAAAGGGTAGATCTAGTCGTCGGCAGGTGCCTGTGTCAACAGTTTTCTAAATCAGCAGTACTTGGGTGGCCAGCTTCGCGGGAACTAGGGATTTCAACTCACTTTTTTGGGCGTAGACCCGGTCACGTAACTTCGTTCCTCCGCTTCGGAATTTTGATTTTCGGGATTTTGATCGGCCCCCGTGGCTTACTCTTCCTTCCCTCAGAAAGAAATTTTGATATGTGATATTGGAGATCGCAGCTAAGATCAGGAACTTGCTTGGCCACCGCATCATAAAAAATTCTGAACGTAAAACGATACCGAACAAAGGGGAAGACTGCAGTTGTGGAACTATAGTCTCAATATGGAACCTCTGATATCTCGTTATTTTCCGATTGGAAGAAATGAAGAATCACACAATATCTAGTAAGTCAGCTTTGATCCCTTACGTCAAACTAAGGAGCGATCGATTGTACGGTTGGCTGGTTAGTTTAGTTTAGAAGCCCAGTGGCAAGATTGCAAACTGGCCATCAAAAACGCAGCTACTGATGTTTTGGGTTTCATTAGGCGACCACAACGAAACACCTGGTTTGATGATGAGTGATGCAGGCTCGTACACACGGCCAAAAATTAAACTTACCAGGCAATTCTGCAGGCCAGAACCAGAGCTGCCAAGAGCTCTTCCCGTGCGTTGTAGCAGCAAAAAAGGAAGTAGGAACATTGGCTTTTCAGAAAGAAAAAGAGAGAACTGGAAAAATGAATAGTTGAATCTATTGAGGGGTGCTACGGCAGAAGTAATGTTGGAAAGTTGTACCAAAAAGTAAAACATCTTTAAATCCGGCATTGCCTTTTAGACATCCATCCTCACACTCGTTCATATACAAATTGTATGCTTCTAATAAAATTGGTTCACTCTTCTTGGAAACAAGTAGCTATTTGATAAAGAAAGGTCCTTTAAAAAATTAAATAAAGGCAGCTCGTCCTGAAAATTTATTTTAAAGGTCTGCATGCACGTACAGTAAGTCACTGGGCCATGTCCCCAATGGAATTTGTTATGCCAACAATTTAATAGATTCAAAAGCATATTTTCTTTCAGGACTAAAATCTCAGTGAACCTTTCAAAACCTACCCAAATTTAATGTTGAATAAACGTGGAATCATTTTTGTTTTTTTTTTCTTCCTCTGAACATATCTGCCAACTATATTTTTGTACGCTACAAAGCTTACCAATAGCTTGCCAAAGTACATGGGAATGATGTATGCAATGCTTCCTTGGAATTTCCACCAAAATATCCCCCACCGCCATTTGCTTTTGCCCCGCACCGTTTTTACTGTTAAAATAATGTTATTTTCCTCACTGAACAAATTCACTCTCTTTCATCCTTGTTGCCATAAGCTTCAGTGAAGCTATTTTATGCAAGTTTGTTTCTATACTGCATACTGAACAGAACATATATAGGGAACAAGGAACAACTATCTATCCTGCCGGAGGATAAACTCATTTCCTGTGCACAGTTGAGTAAGGAGCAATAGTCTGTATAGCCGACAAACAGTTACAGGAGAGAGGATCTTTTAAAGGGATTGTGTTGTTTCATACTCTACTCATATATACTAAAGGATATCCTTATGCAGTGGTATCATAAATCAACAATGAATTAAGCTATCTCAAGCTGCTGGCTGGCTGAAGAGGAGTGAATAGACACAGTATGTATAGGTTGTATGTAGTTCTTAGTTTTGTGTGAAAAACCATGTGTAAACTTACCCGCCGCTGATGTGCATGTCGTCAACTGTGGCGAATAGCGTTCAGTCAGTCGTTTAATTACGTCGATTTGTTCGAGCGTCAGTTGAACAGCATCTCGATGTTGTGCTTCGCAAGGTACATAAGCTGCCCAGAACTGCAAATAAAAAAAGAGGATATATAAAATCAAAGGATGAACAGAACACAAATATTTATGTGAGGAAAGGATATACAGTATATGTGAAGATGAATATCTTCATCTGTTTAATGAACCTAATGTAGGTGTCCAATTTCGAACCAATGAACTTGCTATGTTGTGCTTTTCTGTAGCCCATGTTCTTACCTTTTGTGATTGAAAGCTTGTTACAGAGGAGGGATTAAGTGAGCATTTAAATATCAACTGAAGGATTCATTAACAAGAGGATACAAAAACAGGGACTTTGATAACCATTTAACATTGAGAGCATTAAAATTATTACTTTGTACGACATGACATTGCTCCAAGTCCTACTTTGCATCCAGAGAAGTAAACAGTGCGTGTATCGTTTTGATATTGATCTCCTTGAAGAGGAGGTCCTTTGATCGCGTCTAAGGATTTTCAACGAGTATATGGAAATTCTGTGAAGAAGAGATTTCAGCAAGAAGCTTGAAGCTTTTGTATACCGATGTAAGGAACTAATTTGAAAATTATAATGACTTCTGGTCACTAAATTTGGTCATGCAGACAAATTTATCTGGGAATTAGGATTTTCGAATCTATTCCAGTCTGAGATGACAAGAAGAATACACGTGAAGTGGTGTAAGCAACTAACAGGCTTACTCGTAGTTATATTTTACCTGACAGTCATGTAAAAAAAATAAAATGCACGACTGGGTCGCACGAACTTGCTCTTATGATAAGCAATTGCGTAGTGGCTGCATATATGGATATTAAAAAAAAATTAAATAATTTCGAAAATTCTTTTATTTTTTAAATTAGCTTAAGAGTTTTCTCGGAAAAACTAGGTATGCAATAAAATTTCAAAGCTATACGGCAATCTAGGAAAAAAAAATATTGAAAATCGTTCGACCAGTTTTTTTTTTAAAAGGTTATTTTTGAAAAACTTTTTCAAAAAATATTTTGAAATTTATTTGAGTATGCAAATATATGGCAATCTGTAGTTTACACTTGAAAAATAATTTAAAAAAAAATCAATGTACCCGTTTCCAACATATTTCGAAAACCAAAATTTTTTTTGAAAAAATTATAAAAAATCAAAAAAAAAAGTTTTTGAAAATTTTGAAATGGCATATTAATAAAATTATGAATGACTTCCTGTGGCCAAAATTTTATTGAAATCGAATGTATAGTTTACGAGACAATTTGATTTGAAAATATTGGTTCTATGAAAGGTACCGTTATTAGACAAATTTTGAAAAAAAATTTCAAACCAAAAGATAGATTTTCTTGCAAAAATAGCATTCTGAATGTTTTATCAAAATCGTTAGAGCCGTTTTTGAGAAAATAAATTTTTGTCTTCAAGATTGTATGGCAGGTGCCGTTATTTTTGGACCTAGAGCAAAAATAAAAAATATGTTCCGAGGGACGGCCAAATAAATCCTAAATACCAAATTTGAAGCAAATCGGCCCACCCGTTCAGCCTCCAGAGGCGCGAACAGACAGACAGACAGACAGACAGACAGACAGACAGACAGACAGACAGACAGACGGACGGAATTCCCAGACCCACTTTTTTCGACTTCTCCATCATCGTAATGTCATGTGTGATTGTTATCTCAAATTTTTTTTTCTGCACGAATCCATAACTTGCCTTATAGTACCTATAATCGCAAGTAAAAACATAAGTGAGAGCTAAAGTACGTTTGCAACGAACTATTCCCTATTTTTCTTTGTGTTTCTGTCCGTCCAGTTTCAGAAACAAATTTCTTCTTAAGCAAACTGGAAACAATATAATCTGAATAATTTTTGAATTGAAATGTTCAATAACTGCTAGCGCAGTAAAAAAAAGAATGTGCCACGCCCAAAGTTGAGATTTTTTTATTGCCAAGGCAATTTCTATGAGGTTAGTGATATTCAATTTTAAGCTTGCAGATCGATTTGAACAAAACAAGACATAACTTGAATTTTTTAAAACTAGATTTTGAATGGAAATAGTGATTATGGGTGTATTTACCAATTCTTGAACTTCACTCTGCTACATAACCAAGGTATACAAACCGAAGTGTTTATCTTCTTACTTCAAAACAGCGACCGATAGTTAAAAAACATTTAAAAAATTAATGCATATTACGACTTTTGACGGAAACGCCCCTTAAAAGTAGGCGTGTCCTAGAAATTTGTAAAGAAAATTGAAAGCACTAACTGCGGTCTTTGATCGTAAAACTACAGTTGAATCGAGTAGTTTCTTAACAATTTTACCCGAATAAAGGTCTTATAAAAATCACGCCCTTGAAAGTGGGCGTATTGAAAAATTTTACACAGAAAAAAACAAAGAGATTTTTTTTCATACAACGATCGCAAAAAAATGGTTAAACCGAATATTGGTATCTTACATTTTTAAAACTTTGTATTTTTTTCTTTCATGAAAAGTGGGCGTAAGCCATGTCCGAAATTCTAAAACTTCTTTTCATACACAAGTTTCTTAAGATTTTTTACAGTTTCTAATGAAAAGTGGGCGTCAGCTACACCCAAAATTAATTGTTTTGTCTTCATACACAAGATGTTTACGTTCAACTTAAATCCAAAAAATGTTAGGTTTCTTGCTCGTATAAAAGCATCGTTGTTTTATAAAAATATTATTTATGTATTAGTATGAAAAGTGGGCATCAGCCACGCCCAAACTGAAATATTTTTATTTATTTTCGAGAAAATTTACCTATAGCTTACGTGTGCAAATTTTAAGCGTTGTGTTTTTATAGTAACTGTACAAAAAACAATTTAATTTTGCCTATAGAGGTTGTTGAAAAAACATGGCGTTTGTCGGCGTGTTTGTGGGCGGATTTGACCGGTTCTTTGATTCTGAGTCAGAATGTATACACTTTTCTATACCTAAAGGTATTATTTCTCTAAGCTATAAACTCCACACCATACACAATATCCCCGTTCTATAGAATAGAGTATAAAAATAAATAATAAATACAGTAGATGCTCGATATAGTGAACCTGTTAAAATAAGTAAGCTTTTATCTTTAATCTAAGTTGTTCACTGAATCGAGTTATGAGCTTCCAGAGACGAGTACGATTAAAATTAAAGTTTTCAGCCGATTTGGCTGATATTGTATACTAGCTGAAGACCTGTCAAAACGACGGTAAATTATGTTACCTTTAAAAGAATACATTTTAAAACAAGGTAAGCATCGCTTTCACTGGAACATGGTGTTTGCTGTGCTTCTTAAAAGTGACAGTTGTGAAGATGGATCTATAAAATTTTCTTAAAAAGTTTGTCCAAATCACTAAGACGCTCTCTGGGGAAATTCATTTTTTTTAAATAAAGCTTAAAATGATTAAGGGAATTAAGACTTGACATTTTGCTTTTGCAAGTATGTATCCACCGCACCTTGTTTGAATCTTTAATAACTTCGCTTGAGTGTGTATAACAGCTGTTTTTCTTAGGTAAAACTGTTATAAAACTAAAACAAATTCAGTTTTCAAATAAAAATTAAGCAAAACAGGTGCACGTTCATTATACGTCTTGTTGTTTAGACAAACGAATTTTGAAAACTTTAAGTTCCTAGATCAATCTTGCGGCACTGCCATTTGTAATTTAAGCTTTACTCTTTCTATTTCTAATTAAACAAAATTCAACGGTGTGAATCTCGACTATCCAAGACACAAACGACTGCGGCGCTTATTGTGGGCAAAATGTTAAGATAAGACGGCTTAGCAAATACACTATAAGGTCACCATCGTCGAATCAAGTGCCTATCAGTTATTCATTGACAGTACTGGTTGACACTGAAAATTCGCCTAAAATAAATACTGTTTTAAAACATTTTTCATGATTCGTTAAAGTGTTATACAAACAGACAGTCTTCCTCAATCTACCCTGTTTCTTATCTTCCAAGCTCGCATCAAACTATTTTGGAAAATCATTCGATAATCTTGATCCAATGTTCTGTGTTTTCAAACACAATGACCTATCTTTTTCACATCTATGCTATTGATCCTGTTGCCTTCTTTAATGTTACCGTGAGAAAGTTTTGAATCATGCAATAATTCGGATATCAACAGAAAAATATTATAAAAACGTGTATGAGTGTGTCCAGTTAGAGCAATATTTTCAAAAAGTACTTCTAATTTCTGAGAGATGACTTTCTTTAAAAAGAAAATGACATAAGAAGTAATTCTTTTTGACATTGCTTCAAAAAAAAAAAACAATGACAATTGAATAGGGTGTCTCGAGTCTCGTTGTAATGACACTCAATATGTCACTGTTATACGAAAAATGTTTCACATCTACCAATCATAAGGTAGTTCAACTTTTCAACTTCTAGTTGAACTGAACGGTGTAACGTATCCGTCTTCAAAGGATTAAGAAACACAGAAAGAAAATTCTTTATTTATTAATTCCTGTTAACCAAAAACATTGTTTCATATCTATTCGTTCGTAACTTTTAATTGTTACTACATCCATCGAGAACAATAATTTTATTGTATATTTTTGAATGTTAATCCCATCAAGTCTGTTCCCCACAATAAATCTTATTTTTTTTTTTGTAATTTCATTTGGGCCTCAATGATTGATTTCTTTATTAAACGCTGATCATTGTTCAAAATGTAAAAATCCTTCACACAATACAAAATGCATTTAATCAACCATCTACTGCAGCATCATATACGACACGTTACCGTTACGATGAATACAAATACATAAAACAAGACTAAAGATTCATTCATTCACGTTTGGCCAGAAGAATGAACACTGAATCCAATCAAATTGAATTCGCCGATAAATTATACGTGGAATTCGCCACACTGCTAATTAAAATGTCACATTGTTTCCCAAATTGCATCATTTCATCGAACGTGTCAGCGTCATCATCGCCATCGCCATGCCATAGCCACCGGAGCGTTGCTTTGGCTCCGTCGCGTCGTCGTGTCGGTTATAGAAGGAGACAATGTTGAAGAGCGATCATAATGAGGGAACATTGTTATTATTTAAGGCTCAACCACAGAAGCATGGCCATCGTTAAGATATATACTTTCAGCCATCCGTCCGCCATTTTTGTGGATTCATTTTAATGCTTCGGTTCTTATCCGGGTGTGATAAATTCAATTTGTTACTCGTTAATGTGTGGCGAGCTATGTTGTATTCAGGGATGTGTTCACGTTAAATTATTTAAGGACGATACGATGATAAGGACTAAGGACTATGTTCAACAAAAGCATTGAAATTATGTGCTTTTTCAGAGAGAAAAAAAAATTAACACTGTTAAAAGTGTCCTTACTTAATGAGCGGTGTCACATTCTAAAGAGAATATTTTCCTATAAATTTATGACTTTCTGAAAAGAAATGACTCAATACGGGATGGTTGAGTTCATAGTTCTGGATGGAAGGATGAAACTGTGTACATGGCGTTCTATGGAATGAAATAATAACCAAAAAGGATGAGTTATGTTCCCCGTTATAAAAACGTAACGTAATTGTTTTAATGCAGCGGTAATTTATTTTCAAAATTAAAAATGTTTCCGAGTGATTGGAAAATGGACCATGAAGGAGTAGAGTGATATTTTTTTAGTGAGTTTTTCTTGGATCCTTTTGTTTTGATATTGCTTGCATGGGATATATTGATGAAGCTATTTTTTGGTTTTTTTTTTGTATCTAAGTGACCATGTTAGATTCAGCGTGGTATTTTTGACAGAAGGATGGGTGATGGAGGCAGGTTTGGAACAATCTTATATCGCAAACATACATTTTCAATTTTCAACCCTCAATAAACTTGGTTAAAAATTCAATGGAAAAAGGCAGGACTGCAGTAGCCTGAACAGCACTTCAACAGAAATTCACTGCACTAGTTGGGAAGATAAACAACTATGACGTTAACTGTCACTGAAGTGCAGTTCCGCTGCAGCGTAGTTCGATTTAACTCATACAATTTCATACAAAAACTACAAGCAGTTCAATAATTGCAGTGCAGTTCCGCCTAGTGCGCTCTTGCCTTAAAGGAACTGTTTTTGTCTATGACTGTTTTTTTAAGTGAAACTTTTTTTACATCGCCTCAAATTTTTTGGTTCACCTGTCGCATGTCGCAATATGGCGGTGCCAGCCAATAGCTCGCATTAGCTGACCTCGTAGCATTTATATTCTCACTCATTCATGCACGTGCTCAGCGGTATTTGTGTTTTACTCAGTGTTATGATGTACATAAGCCGTTCAACAAGTGAAAAATCAAGAATAGTGTAAAATATCGGACGATGAATTAATTTTAGGCCGTAAGAGAAAACCAAAAGATTTCGGGTTGGGCCCGATTGGCCGATTTTTAAAATGTCCATTTGAAAAAATCGATTGTCATAATGTCGACTTTCGAAAAGTCGATTGGTAAAAATACCGCCAGATCAGAATGTCGACTCCCATAAAGTCGATTTTGAAAATGTCGACTCGAAAAAAGATCGACAGTGGCAAAGTGAATGATGTTCAGATGCATGCGGCGCCGCATGCATGTGCATCATTCACTTTGCCGCTGTCGATCAGTGTTGCGACCCTACTACAATGATTTAAAAATAATTAAAAATTTAAACTGTTGATGCAATAAAAAAAACTAAATTTTTTATCAGGATACAAGTCGACATTTTTACAGACACTTTTTCAATCGACATTTTCATAGTCTGGATTTTAAACTGTCAACTTTTTTTCTGTCGATCAATTTTCAGTCGACATTTTGATAGTCGATGAAATTTGTATTTATCCATCCGACATTTTTTTTGACGACCATTAGTACACCTCACAAAAATTTTGTATTTGCAGAGGAAAGGAAAAGCTCTTGGTGAGTTTATTTGATTTTTATAGTGAATTTATTAGAACGAAAAAAGTTTCACTTGCATCGTGGTTTCATAAAACCAAACAATTTTTTTTCTTCCATGACAGCATTCGAAACGTCACAATGCGAACGAAACTGAAAGTGAATTTCTTTGATTCACTCATGCCAAATCATTTCATCTTTTGTCTGAGATCTCTTTCAGTCAATAGCAGCTGTCAATTAAGATTGTGGTTCTCATTACAATTTTGACAGGTTTCAGTTTCCTTAAATCACCAGAAACGAATTCTTGGAAATTACTAATGTATACTACATATTATGTAACTGCTTAAAACCTCAATCATTGCCTATACATTTGGCGCTACATTCGGACAACTATAGTCTCAAACACTTTCAGCTCCCGAACTGTGTCCACACCACCGACTTTTATTTTATTATCTATCCATAAAATAATTCTCAGAAAAGACGACGGAAGTTAAACATGAACAATAATTGATAAGCGATTTCATAAACACAAAATATTGGCTACTGCACGTGTCAGATGGTCAGAGTGATTGATGATGAAGCCAGTGAATATGACAGATTGGGGGGAAAAGTTAATACTTAATATGTCAATGTCAAATATGTTTTTCCGTCACTTGTTAGAAGCCAGAGTTCGATTTGTCTATAGCTTAGTGAGTCTTGTCATCGATTGACCCCAAAACCAATAACTTAGTATAGTAGTTTAAATTGTAACCCATAGGGACCAACGGTTTGTTTTGACCACTGAATTCTTTACACACACTAATCTCTCCACTTTTTTGGAGAAGTTTATTTTTTTGACATGTGTTTGTAATGAGCTTTAATATGATATAAACTGCGAGTCTGATGGTTTTATTCTTTACAATGAGACACGGGGTCACATGATTCTAACCTAAAATTATTAAATGTCAATTAAATGTCGCGCTTTAATGTCTTGCAGTTGTGACAGCTGCAACTAAAGCAGAAAAGCTGTCCCACGGATAACATTTCATTTTCACAAATGCAAGCAAAGTTGAGTGATAGTGGCCCGTGTTTTAGTGGCTAGTTTTCACACTGCCATACCGACGGGGTTTCTAGTGACATAACCTTTAAGAGTAAACTGTTATAAAGAAATGTGTCACTATCTCTCTGTTATCCATTAAGAAATTTCATGCTGTCTAGATGTAAGATGAACTGTCAAAAACCTCATGACTTTTCTGAAAAAATAAAAATCTTTGAGTGTATGTATGCGAACATGTTCTAAGCAAAAAATTAACGAACTTAATGTCTATTCATAAGTCATAACCAAACTGACGTTTTCGTGTCAACATTGATATGAAATTGAAGTACCACTTTTAATCACTGTTTTGAAAAGAGCGCAAGTATCGTTAAGAGGAAACATAAACAACGCCACTGCCTTAGATAAAACAAAAGTAAAAGAATTAAAAAGGAATAGAATAATTATTTTAGCTACCAACTCCTGAACCAACATTTCATTTCTTAATTGTTTCATTTCCTGCCACATCCGTTTCTGATGGTTTTAAATGTTTGTTCCTCAAAAACTTCAACTATACACATCATACGAAATTAAAGTTAATTTAAAATGCACTTAAGGCCATACTGGTTCTCTCTCTTTGCAAACTTTCTTGTGCCAATTTCACAAAAAGAACACAATTAGCAGGGACAGGGACCGAGAAACAGAGGGCCATAAATAAATTAACTTGTCAAGCTGCTCTTTGAAAGGCTTTTTAACAGAGATCCATGTCACCTTTCTCGCCAAACTGCACCACGACGAACTCTAAAGTAAAACTCCTGTGAGGTGTCCATCAAAAGCGCTTTATAACAACCATAGGAACCAGCTCCAGCAGCTAGCGTCATCCAGTATAGTAGATTGCCTATAGCCAGACTGGGCCGCAATATTTGCTTCTCCTCTTCGAAATCTGAAGTCCAACCATTCTTCCACTTCGTGCTGGCTGGATGGCTGGGTATCGCTGGATGGCTTGGATGGAAGAGTTTCTATATGCGAAAGTAATAATTAACTTTGCTAAAAGATTGACAAAGTTATAAAGGACAGCCGGAATCAGAAAACCCAATCAACAGTTCTTAAGAATATAATTTAAATTACAAAAGTTCAAGAGAGGCACAGAGAGAGAGAGAGAGAAAGGTTAAGGTAAAAGTTGCGATACCTCCAGTCTCCAGAAATGATGATGCTGTCCTGGCGAGACGATGATGATGATGGTGAAGGGTAGTAGCTGGGCGTATGGCCTATAGACACTCGGTATAAAAATAAGGAAGGGTCGTAAAAATGGCTAGCCCCTCTCTTATGTATACACGAGATCAAAAACTTTTGAGATTGATGATACTATTGAAAGAAGAGAGTACTGTGGTGGATGGTGTGTCGGTGTCTCGGCATGGGAAGGTACATTTAACGACATTTCTCCTAAAAGGCTGATAGATGAAGTGTAATTAAAACTATGGTGGATGGGATGGAATGGAGTGGGTTGTCGTTGAAGTACGTGTTGGCCAGCGGCACGACATAAAATGCGACACTGCGATGTCTGACGGGGGTCTATAGCAAGCATTATGACTCTTAATGAAATTTATAAAATTAATATCTCTTTGATAGGCTTAGTTTAACACTTAAATAGACACAAGCCCTATAAGTCGACTAAAGAGCGCTCCATAGTCTAGTCAAATTATTAGCCTATCCTTTTTGCTGGTGTATATATACTCTTGTCAGACATTTATTAGTCTGATGGGCTCTCTTGAAACTAATGAGCGTTCATTTTCACGTGCCACTTAAAAAGGTGGACGTTAATCATTTTAATAAAAGTTTTATTAGCATCATAAAAAATGTTAGCTTGTATATGTATACGGTACAACAACAATTATGATTTTTATTATAAATGATAGGACTAGAAAGTGGTTGATTTTATGGTTTAATCACACTTTAACCCGTAGGAACTTTTAAGTTTTATGGTTTAATGTGTCTTATTTTGTGAGGTTTTTTAAGTTAATTAACATTTTATACGTTTATTGCTGCATTTATGTCCTTCAATCAAATGGTAAGCAGTTTTGCAAATAAAAAAAAACCTTCATGTGGTTTGAAGTAGCTTAAGCTGAAGCCGCCAGTAGCAAAGTTTCCACAAGGCTTTTCTTATGAAAAAGTTGAAACTCTTATTTTCAAGCAGTGTAACAATACGTTACAGATTCGCCTATCATCCTAATAATACCCGCTACCCACCAAAGAAAATACCTGTAATATACCTAGTTACACACATGAAACCCTGGAACCCCTGATCGACCGCACTGAGTTTTTCATACAAAAGCAAAAACATTCATAAACACGGCAACAAGCGACATGCGGTCCTCCTAGCACCATACCGGCAGCAAAGATTGATGCCTATGCCAACTGATCTTATCATCATCTTTAACTGATTAAAAGATGACCAGAAGAATAATTCCACCACGTATTCTAGCAGCCAATCACATCAAAGTACAACGAGGTGAAAATCAACCACGATCGTTTATTTTAAATCGAAGCCCAAACAGGGTAAGGCATAGTTGACACGATCAATGAGCTCGGTGGTGAGTTCCGAGAAAATCTATTTGACATCTGCCACCTCCCCTCCCCTTTTGCACCACGACTCCAATCAATACGAATGGCATGTGTAATCATGGACAGGTTAGTTCAGTGGTAAAAATGTAAACCAGAATTATATGAAACCGCCGTCCGACCGAAACCCCCCTTACCTAAATCAAAGCGACTAAATCACACTTGATGGTTACACCACGGTGGGGCTACGTTGAACTAATCGCTGAGAGACGATAGTGAAAAGGGTGTCATATGGGAACAAAGGGGCTAGCTAAAGCGCGGGGTAGCTAACGAAGAAAATTTAACTTCACACATAAAAGTCACATTTTCTCTGTGCCGGTTTATTGAATAAAAGAAGGCCAAATGGGCGACCAAAATCAAGTTGAAACCAAGTTGAAACCGAGTTAAGACCGAGTTGAGATCGAGTTAAGATCGGAATTCAGAAAACCAGAAATACCTAGAAATAAAGAGTTTAAGTCAGCAGTTAAAGGAAAGCTGACGTCAAACCAGACCGTAACCAGGAACCAGAAACAATAAGAGGTAAAAACAAACAAAGCTTCCCCCCAGTGGTAAGGGGTCTTGATCTAAATTGAAATTCTAAAGCCAGAAATGATAAGCTAGAGTATACGTACTCTGTTGATAAGCCGGTGTACACGTACACTGTTGATAGCCAGGGAACCATAGAAGACAACCAGCTTACAAAGACGATTGGAGGAAGGGCTATATTACGAGGCTAAGCAGAAACTCAAACTACGACTACGCTGGACCTGTAACGCCGGAAGACCGGATATCAAGCAAATGTTAACATAAATATAAATCGTATAAATTATCGTATTAAATAAATTTAAAATAGACCCATAACCAAAGTTTAGTACTTTATTTGGTACGACCCTGGGATTCTGGCGAGCTTACCTCAGCCTTTGAAATCAAAGCACATCACAGCAGATAAACAAGAACAGGGAATGGCTACACCCTCCGTAACCTAGGCAACTCCAACACCTTTCGATTATTATCTTTGCATTTCTCAAAAATTTTATCAACTTAAAAATATAAAATTAAATTATCCACTCTCATAACTTGACGCAAAAATCAAATCAGAATAGAATGAGGTTGTGAATGTCACATGTTAACAGCTTTCTAGTGAATTTCCGAATGTCCATTTACACCCAACAGTGTCACAATTGTCACCTCTCTCTTTTCTTTTAGTATCTAATAGGGTTTTCACACCGAGTTGAAAACACGGTTTTCGTTGAAAACCCCCAAAACCTGAACGAAAACACAAGTTTTACCATACATTTTTGCTAAACACAATTTTTCTAAAACAACTAGTTTTATATAAAACCTGTCGAAAACTTGTTGGAATACAAAGTAAACACACCTAAGTTTCTTGTGATTCTTTCCAAACACACCTAAAAAGCGCATAAACGTCAAAAAAAAAATCAATAATAGCAGCCGAAAATATTTTCATTTCAAAATTTGATAGTCAGTTGTTGTAAAAATGAAGGGAAATGTCAAACGAAAACTTGAAAAGTCCGGTGTGAATGATTTTCAGGTTTTCGTTAACTTTTAGCTGAAAACCGGGTTTTCGGGTCGGTGTGAAAACCCTATAAGTCCCATTCCCGAAACTTCATTTCAACATTTTTTTTTTGTATTAATATTGGTGAAACTTATCACTCTGGCAATGCTTCTGCATGTGAATTGACAGTTTGGTAAATTTAATCTACTACAAACAGTATGGCCAACTATGTTCGTCTCGTTTTCTCTCATACGTGTGTTCATGCAAAATCAACCTTAAGGCTAAGAGCTAGCAGATTTATTTAGAAACGAAAATGAATGCATTCAGATGTTTTTTTTGGAGAATGTGTTCAGCACGAACATGAACAAGAAGTTGATTAAGTTATTTCGGACAAAAGATGGCGGCTTTGAATAAAAAAAAAATATATGTGGAGGCGAAAGAATAATTTCCCTCGGAGGCATGGAAGTGGTTAATGGGTCGGGCTTCCAGGCCCGGGCTTGATTCCCTACTCTAACTAAGATTTTTTCCGGGAAACTAACTCTTACGATAGAAGCCCGCGTGGAGAGAGAGAGAGAGAGAGAGAGGTTAAATGAGCACTGGACGGTTGATATGAAAAATGGGATGTGTATAATATTAAATGTGTTAGACGGGTAATAAGCTGCACTGGTCGGTTGATGAAAATAAAAATTAGTTTGCCAAAGAAGTTTCCCTTCTGACATGTGTACTTTGTACGCACGCACTTTTTTTCCTCATAACTCCCTCTTGTGAGGAGGTGAACAAATCTTGTCATAAAAAGTGCTTTTCTGCTAGCCGTTCGGATTCGGCGTTGAATTGATGGTTCATTCATCTCCTACAGAAATTTTTAGACAGCGTTTTTAGAGGTATTGTATAGGCATAGAGCAAAAAAGAAATCTGTGGGATCATGTAGCTACCGAATCGGAAGTTCGTAGGGTGGGATAGTGGGAATGCCATGTATTCGTTGGCGTCATAATGCAAAATTTGATGTCTGACTTCGTGTCAAAAATTAAATGCAACTATCCCAAAGCTGGCTGTAGAAACATGTTTTGGGCCAGTTCAGTTGAACTTTCGATCTTAAAACCAAAAAAATATGTTTTAAGACCTTAAAAAAGTTTTAAAAATTTCCTGTGAGTCCTGATCTGAAACGTTATCTTAAAAAGAAGAATAGAGTTGTTGATGCTTTTGAAGCAAAAGATTTTAAATACATAAAGGGTGTTGTTTTTAGACGTGTGGTTTTCAATCTGGCAATACGTTTTGTGGAGTTGGTCTTTTTGACAGCTGTCACTTGATTTATAATCAGTTTGGTTTGCCATTTCTCATTGAATAGACTTACTCCTGAACAACGTTTGCTAATCGTGCACATCTATTACCAAAATAATATTTCGGTTCGCGCGACGCATCGAGTGCTGCGTCCAATATTCGGTCGACATATTCGCCCAGGAATTTATTCGAGCATGCCGCGGCGACCACTTGACCGAAATCATTTTAAAACATTTTTTCAAACCCTGATCTTTATAATAAAGCTAAATTCATGGCCAGAACATTAAATTATATGCGTTTTTTTTCCTTGGAAGCCACACGTCTAAGAAAAACACCCTTTATTTAAGGTGAAGAATTGCCATACCTTACCTTCAGATCGCTAACTAAAACAACATAATGACATTGCACTTTTGAACTGTCCAGTATATTCCCCCAACTTTGGTACCATCCTCTAACCAGTCAGCTTTTCAATTTAAACCGACGTGGAAAAGATGATTTTAGACATTAAGTATCACGAAAAGTTCTAGCTATGCCAAGGCTTTTTTGTAACTATCGAGTTCCTCTCGCGCATGAAGAACTTTAAATATCTCCGTTATATTTGAGCTCTTGAAAAACTACGCTCAAGTTATTTCGCCTGACCTTTAATTGCTTCCTAATTGCAACGGGCTAGGTTATAGTGTCCTCATTCTAACCAGCCCCCTTTTCAAATCCTTGAAACCAAACGACAAATTTCCCACCAGCCATCACCACATGAAACAATAATAATTAAAAACTATCATCCTTCCATCGGACATGTGGTGTGTGGTGGGTGCATCGAATGCAAGTCTTTACCGATGATGGACCTACTTTTCCTCAAAGAAAACATGACTTTAACAGCAAAGCACACTCTGTACGTAACACAGCACAGAACAACAGACCAGGACAAGGCCGCTTGTTTAGAAAGTGAAATTTAAAAAGTATTATACTTGCAGACAAAGGATTTAATTGAAAGGATCAAGATGATTGTTTTTAATTTCTAGGTCTATTTAGTGCAGAAATACAACCACAACAACACACACACAATCACAAAAAAAAAAAAGATTAAATAGATCAGGTTCGGGTTATGACAGCTATATTTAGCTTGAAGCTCTGTTTCTTGTTCATTAACACATCAGAACAAGTACAAAGGATGTTCGAAAAAAAAAGAAAAAAAAAAATGCGAGGACATCAAAGAAGCGCAAAAGTGTTTCATTGAGAACAGACAAGAGAATGTCATTGAATTTGGAAAGATATATGAAGTATCAAAAGGACGAAGATAAATTCTTTTTTCCAATTGTATATTTCTAACAAAGGATCTTCAGGAAGGATTAAGGGTGGTTCCAAAGCCCTGAAATACTTTTAGAAAACGCAATAAAGAATGTTTAAATTTAATGAATTGAAGAGTTCGTGGGTAGTCATCTGAAATAAGAAAGCCAACAAATCTTAAAATGATTGCCAATTTAACACGAAGGACATCATCGTCAGATCATAAATGTTTATCAACATTTTTGGTTAACGAGGAAACGTTACACAAGGAAACATTAACACTAAGCAACCCAAAGTGCCTTGTGCTTGTCATTAAATTGTCGACACTTTTCAAAAAAATAAAAACAAAACAAACAAAAAACGCCATGTTGTGTCCTTGTCCGTGTATACCAATCTCTAACACACTTAGCCACATAATGTTTCCTTATTTATCTATGCACAAGATGTCTTCCTGTTAATTTACAAAAAAAAAAAATTGAGAAGAAAACCCCAAAAGCAGAAATGCCAGAGATGAATTTAAATTGCTCTCTGATGTTTCTAATTAGAAATTATTGTAAAGAGGGGAAATAACCTGGCTAATAGGAGACCGTAAAACGCAATGGGCTATACTATATATAGCACACAGAATTGAAGGAATATAAAATTCATTGAAAGGATACCGAGTTGTGTCCCAATTGGCATCCATTGAATGGGCAATAAATTCTTAATGTTGCCGTGGCTGGACTGCGGACTGGGCTAAAGTTTGCCATCTGGTGGTACCTCCTTTATCCTATTCACTTGACCATATTCTCTGCCCCCAAAAGCCCTGAGGCGATTGATGTTCTTCTGGCTGCTGCTGGGCTGGTGTGGTATTCCGTTTAAATATCCTCATCCTCGTCTTCTGCGAGCTTAATTTAAATTACTTGCTCTTGTTTGGATTTTTTTTTTTTTTAAATTTAAAGAAATGTTTGTGTAAAATGCGCAGTGTGAATAGAATTAATTGAAACTAATTGTGGTGAACGCTGAAGGCTGTGGGAAGTCCAAGGTTGAGTGAGGATGGGTTTCTTCCTTTTAATAAAAATAAACTTATTAATCTGAAAAATAGAAATGACAGTTTTTGTTTCTCGAAATGAGCATTAAGAGTAAAGCCAGCTCCTGAACACTTTAATCTCATCAAACGACTTAAAAACTCCTTTTCCCTAAATCAAAATGTTTTGAGTTAGTGTCTTTTATAAAACAAAACTAATTTGAAGCTCCACATGCAAGTATAAAACGAAACAACTCCGAGGCTAATAAAGGGGATCGAATTGAATAGTTATGGTGTTTGTAATTGATGCCCAATTTCTAATTCAGTCTCACTATCCTTTAAGGACATACGCACGAACATTTTTCTAGGTTTAAGTTAGCTAAATAGGGGTGTCGCCCTTCTATCATGGTAAATTTTACCGCAACAAAACATTCCTTTCATTTAATTTTTCCCGTTTTCTAATCTTCCAACTTCCTCAGAAAAAGAAGAGTTACCATGGTCCATCCGGTAATTGGCAATTTTTCTCAGTATGATAATAAAATAGCTTTCTATAAGTATCTACGAAACAACGAAAAACTTCGTAGAATATTTTATCATGGACTATAGTAACTGGTTGGGTAATATGTAATTTTTGTTAGTGGGCGGGTAAACCTCAAAACTATAATATAAGCTAACCAGATAATCTACGAAACTACGAAGAAGCTAATAAATGACAAGCTGTCTACGAAGCTATAAAAACATCCATAAGATGTTAATTTTGTCTCTAAAAGTCATGTGTCAGATGAAATCTAATCTCAACGAAACTGAGAAATGTTCACGTTTCATTTGGTAGCAAAACTTTTACGAGATGTGCCGTCATCAGTCCCCTTCAAAAAAAGAGAGGAATAGCTTCGCTCCAAGTCTCCATAAATATTGCGCTTTTATTCGGTCAAAGAATCGGATTGATTTCATTACAGATCTTTTCTAGCTTAAAAAAATTAGTATTAACGGCTGGATGCGTTCATTTTATTCCAGCCAATTGAAAATGGTACGAGATGGTGGTAAAATAAATGATGAAGTTGCATACGCTGCTTAGCCAGTGAGGGTAAGTAAAGGCTGAACTTTTACAGTCTGAACGGTGCGGACGGGCAATTCGTATCTCACGCCCGAAATAGCGGATTGCTCCGTTTCGTCAAATTTCGATCAGTTTAGATAAAGGAAGTTAACTGCTCTCGCTATCGCACTTTACGGACGAAAATTTGCATCTGACTGTGAAAAGATATGAGAGGGAGAGTAGAAGGTATGCTGACTTTGTATGTGAAGTCACAGTCATCTTATTGTTCAGAAGAAAATACATGTTTTGCTTCCGCGGCAATCCGTCCACAATGGGTATCGTGTTCATTTTACAGGTCGGACGGAAACGTTTTGTTCGGTTTTGACATTAGCTTCCGTTTGTTTCCGTCCATTATAGTTCAGCCTTAAAGGTCTAAATACATTTGACATATGCAAACGATAACTAATGTCAAAACTCAACGAAATATTTGCCGACGTACGCTTTAAGGCAAGACCGCACTAGGTGGAACTGCACTTCAATTGAACTGCATTGAGTACACTAAAAACTATGCCGTTTACTGTAGTTGAAGTGAAGTTCCGCTGCAGACTGCAGTCTAGTGTGGTTTAACTTAAGAAAATTGAGTCTATAACGAAATCTCAAAGACCATAGTTTAAAAAGACTATTTTACAGAAGACACAATTTCAGAAGATTAAATTTCAAGTGACATAGATAAACACGACAAAATTTCAAACTCTGGTATGCCAACGTTGCAAATAAATACAATTGCAGTGAAACTCTTTTGAAGTGCAGTTCTATCTATTTTGAAATATCTGTCACTTATTTTAATAAAATTTAAAATACACAGGCAAGAAAAGAAAGTTCGACAACTTTCATGTAGTCAGTCTCGCTTAGAAACCATACATCAAGTTTGATTGTTTCACTTAAAATTATCGGTGTCAAAACTTTTGAGACTAAAGCATGCGAATAGACACTTTTTAGATCCAAAAATCACAACTGTCAAACTTTTTTCAGCGTCAAGTGCAAGCAAAAATAAATAAAGCTTAACGAAACGGTGATGATCTAATGATTGATTTAAAGGGAAATTTGGGATTTTGACAACTCTGAATACCCGAACATACCTTTTAGGAACACAAATTTCTTTGACCAAACTTTTGCTAACTGTCAAAGCCGCTCTTAAAGTTCCTTTGTAAAACCAGCATAATAATGTCGGCAATACAGCTCGGTAATTAATTCCCGGGCATCTGAAAGGCATGGGGAGCCCGAACAGCTTAAAAAACTGTAATTTTTCAAGACAAGATTTACTCGTGGATAGTTTTTCAATTCTCTTCAAGCGACAGTGCGAGTCCTTGATTACAAAATGGCTGAATTTTAACTTAGACTTTGCAATGTGGATTCAGCTTGCCTCGTTAACATTGATATCTACAATCTACATATCCATTCAAGTATGTTTTCTAGTAAGACTTTTGCACTCGACCCAAGTAAGTTTTCGTCCTTGAAATTGATTTCAAAATTGCATTTAAATTCCAGCACGCACCATGAATATTCAAATTAAATTTTACGACCTGCAAACACCTTCAATAGAATTCCACTTTCATTTAGCTATCTGCACCCTTACAAAACCCTGCAGTGAGCGGTACCTGCATATTGTGAAGAAGACGAAAACATGTCATAGAAAAAGAATAGACAACAGGAATCCCTTTTCATTCACCATAATTCCATATAGCCATACCCTTGGGTTGGGATAAACTCCAGCTTCCACAACTTTATATGATCGCAGCTTTTCCTCCAAGTTCCAAGGCTTTCACGACATTTTCGTGTTTTTTTTTGTCGTCCTTTCTTCGCTTTGCGAAAATCTCATTGCGTGTATTTTACTTTCAAAAGAATGCAAGGTAATGCAATTCCCTGTGCTGCAATCGAATGAAGGATGACTTAGTATGGCATCCTTCGGATCCTTTTCAAGATATGCAAATGGGTACCTATATAGAGAGGAATCCACTTTTAATGTGATGCAATTTTGCGACTTTCGGGTTAAAAGTGCTATTTGGGGACACTAGCGGATTGCGGATTGTGGGAAAAGTTTATTTGGAGAAAAATTAAACTTAAAATGAAATTTTTTAAGAGTTAACGAACTACACCTGAATGCATGGTTGCGGTGAGTTAACTTTTGTTAGTGGTGAAGTTGCAGTTTTGCCATTTCTGGGATAGTTGAATGTTTGGTTTTTAGGGTTGCCTCTGCTTGGTGTTTCACTAGTTGCATTGAAAATTCGGAAAAAGAGCCTATCAGCGAGGTTTGTTACAATCGGCAAATGGGTGTAATGATGACAGGAAGTGCTTGGCGAACAATAAAACTTGCATTTGAATTAGTTGACGCAGACAAGGTTCACTGCTTCCTACTGTCGAAAAAGTTGTTCAATTCGATTCTTGACAACGAACAGTTAATGGCCGCTAGACTTAGGAAAAGTGTTGAATGAAGGAAGTCGATAGGGCGCTTTTATCTTTATTTAATCTTATACTATCGGTACAATAACGCTATTTCCAGTTGGGTAGCTGGCGGATGATACTCACTATCTTCATTGCACTTAGCTGGCTATCAACTTAATTCTGGAGTGCAAAGGTAACTCCATGTTTCCCCGAAACGAGAAATTATGCTGACTTTTTTCCCATAACATACATACGAACCGATACCGTGACGCATTTTCGTTTCATCGAGTTTCAAATCACAGCAATTCTAGTTTAAAAACTTATTTCACGTAAAATGCAATTGTGTATAAACTACCTGATTGAGTGTGACCAAGCATTACAGAAACATTCCTTAAAAATCCCTCGGGTGTACAATATCATGAGATGATCCGTTGAGTATTTAAGGCGAGAAAGCCAATACAATGCTTACTAGACGAGAGTTTGGAGTTTAGGAGGCATGGCACAAAGAGAAGACCTAGAACATAAAATACTGTTTGATATATTGCCTCACATCATATATGAATGTGTTTGTCTATTTTTCGTGACGCATTTGCGTTTCATCAAGTTTCAAATCACAACAATTATTCTAATTCAATCACTTGTTTCACGTAAATTGGATTTGTGGATAAACTGCATCATTGAGTGTGACCAAGCATTGCAGAAAAAATCCTTAAAATTCCCTCGGGTGTACAATATCATGAGATGATCCGTTGAGTATTTAAGGCGAGAAAGCCAATACAATGATTACTAGATGAGAGTTTGGAGTTTAGGAGGCATGGCACAAAGAGAAGACCTAGAACATAAAATATTGTTTGATATGTTGCCTCACATCATATATATGAATGTGTTGGTCTTTTTTTCGTGACGCATTTGCGTTTCATCAAGTTTCAAATCACAACAATTATTCTAATTCAATCACTTGTTTCACGTAAATTGGATTTGTGGATAAACTGCATCATTGAGTGTGACCAAGCATTACAGAAACATTCCTTAAAAATCCCTAGCGTGTACAATATCATGAGATGATCGTTTAAGGCGAGAAATCCTACAGACGCACTCATAAGTTCAAGGCTTAATAGACGAGAATTTGCAGTCTAGGAAGCATGGCACAAAGTCTTACATCATAATACTGTTTGATGTGTTCTCTCTCATTCTGTTTTTGCTACTTCTCGTGACGCATTTTCGTTTCATGTGAGATGTTGTGGTTTGTATCTTGAGTGTCCGGGAAACAAAATTGCAGAACATTGCAACCGTGTGTTTCATTTTTCTCCTCGTTTATGTAAAGGGTGTTGCAGTCTTCTTCAGCATTGCGTTTTTTGAATCCTTGCATTTTTAGAGAACAACCCTCTTGCGATCCACGAACACTGTATCCATTTGTTTTCATAGTTTTTCTAAGCTTTCATAAAATTTCAAAGGATACTTCGATAGGAGCGGTAAATGTCAAGTAAAAATCCCCTGGCCTACAGAACCCTTGAAACCTTACGTATAGATCACCCTTACCGAGGTTTATATTTCAATCCCCTTCAAAATAAAATAAATGGAGAAATTCGTAAACTACTTCAACTAATACTAAATAAACTTTGTTTGTCGAATTGTTATAAAAACTGTAAATGGCAACCCTGCTGCTGAATACTGCCTTTAGAGCAACTCTAGTGCATCAAACTTATTTTCATTATTTTCATTATTGAAGTTGAAGTGTTAGTGCATGAAAAAAAAAGGAAGAACAAATCCACAGAAACCGTACCGCCAACAACGGTACACTGTGAGGAGGAATTTTTAAAATCCCCTAGTGCATTATTCACTTAGGTTTAGATAGGTATACCATGCCGGAGATTGTGGTGTTGACCAAGTAAAACCCTTAAAGCACAAAGTAGGGACATATTTTAGCTCCAGATTTTGTTTTCCAAAGTCATCAATATTGCAATAGAGAGAGCAACAGAAAAAAGAAAAGAAAAATAAGGACAAAGCTAAAACTACAATGACCTCAAAAGTAGAAAACAAAAACTTCTATTTTTTTTTCGTATGCCCTTTTTGTTTTGGTGCTTGGTACTCGACCAAGTTGTGCTGAAATATTTGGACCCTTTTTATTTTATTTTTGTCGATTTGGGAACGCAATGCATACAAGGAGTGAGTGTTTTCGTTTTGTAGCGCCACATCACCGCACCGCACTGCCACGTTTGAAAGGATAAAGTTTGTTTTATTGTGAAAAAAAAACAACCCAAAACTGAACGTTTGTATCGGCTTTAAGAACTTTTGAGATTTTTAACTTATACGATTTCGATATAAACTGAATTTACCACAATACTAACTTGTAGTATCAATATAAGTGGTGGCTTTAAGGGGGGAGAAAAAGAAAGAAAAATAAATATTTCACAGTGCAGTATGTGGTGTTTTATTTATTTGAGGAAATAGAATATAATTTGTTTGGTTTTAGAAAAATATTGGAAAAGTTGAAAGCCTTTGAGGTGTTTGTTTTTGGTTTTTGAAATAATTTTTGTCCGGAATACCTATACGTTAAAAGAGTTGTTTTTAGAAAGTGTATGCAGAAGCTTGTTGAGCTTATTGATGTTTGCTTTGCAAAGGATAATTTTTAATATATTTGCCTTTTAAAAAAGACTTTGTTTTGTTTTTATTTTATCTGCTTTGAGTATGATAGATTTGAAAGTTTAAGAATAGCAGAAATGTTTTGTTTGCATCTTTAAAAAAAAGCTGAAAAAATTAGTAAAGGACAAAGTTGTCATAATATTGAACGATGTCATGATTTTTACAAATGGCGGACACTGTCAACTTAACTTTGACATTTGTGAAGTGAACGATTACAAAATAGATTTCAACAGTACATAACAGAACGCGTAATAGTTATGTTAATTTGAAATTGGATACCATTTCCGACAACTTTTTTGCCACCCTGTAGAAATTTAGATCTTCATTTAAGCTCTGTGTTGGTAAAATTTTGTTTTCCTCAGAGATAATAGGCACATTTTCAAAAGGCAAGGTTAGGTTTATTTGAATTGGCTGATGCCAACCAGAAAATGATAAGCTGACAGCTGACAACTAAGTCGAAAGAATAGGACTATTGTGATGCCATATTAGCTGGCGATTTTCCCCTTAAACTAAGAACTAATCAAACTTTTTCACATACGCGCTGTGCACAGGCATCTGAAGAAGCAGCATTTTTCTCTAAACGGATCAGTCTAGTCTTGGGCAATGCTGCATCACATGTCACTTCAGTATACTAGTAATTATTTCTGGAATAAAGAAACTGCCAGAAATGTAACAGAGTTTGCAATACTTTGAGAAATATTTTCTTTAATGAAGATGTTTCGTTATTAGATTTCAAGCATCATAAAATAATGACCACAAGGTGGCGCTCTAATATTTTGCTTCCCATTTGACGTTTAGAAAGACGAAACAGACAATCCAAAATAAAGTGAAAAATCTTTCGTTTCGTAGTGATTCACATAGTTTTGCTTTTTAAGTGAAGTGAAACTAAAAAAACAGATAAAATAAAAAGTGACAAAGTGTCAAAGTCTTAAACGTTTTAAAAACGTAGTGCTTTTAATGTTTTCGTGTTACTTTCTTGTTTGTGCATCTTCTTCGTAGTTTTGTACGTACTTTTCCCTGACGCCGCACATGCCAGCTACTGGCAAGCAAGTTACTACATGTATTAATTGTCAGGTTCCAATCTGTGTTCCAGTTAGCTGGAAGTTTGTCTGCGTGAGTGGAAAATGTGAGTGTATTACAACTGTCTTGACAGTAACTGGCATGTGTGGCGTCCGGGTTACGAACATTTTTCGAGGGAACTACGAAATAAAGATGATAAAAAGTTGTGATATTAATGCCACTTCTTAGTTTGAACTTTGAAAAATTTGAACGTAAGTAAAGTTACAATAAAATAATGATAAAACGCTATTTCAAATCATTTTCGAAATTTTGTTCGGATTTCGCGCTTAGTCAGTCTCACTCAGTATCGAAAAAAGTTTATTGAGATTTCCGTTTTCTGCACAAGCCTATTGAGATGTCATATCAAAACTCAAATACAACGCGGGAAAATTCTAAGCTAATTTTTACCATTTCACACAAAATGATTGCTTATATAAATCCCGTCAAATTTCTTCAATGCTGCAAAACGGACTTTTAACCAAAGACAGCTTGTTGTCGTCCAATTTGTACCTTTGCCCAATACGCAAATGTTTAACCATTTCCTAACCCCACCTCCGTTTGTTAATAAAGTATACCAGTATAACAGTTTAACTAACTTTCTCACTGTGACAAATGCATCAAACACTAAGAATTGTCACGTTCATTGCGAAGATAAAAACTGGTATACCTTAAACTGTTAAACGTTGAGCTCCTAAATCGCCCTTGGTTCGCCGAAAATTGTTTTTTGACAAATCAAACTCGCCCTTACGAGACATTTTGTTTGTTTATTGGAACCTGGTGTCACCTTACATTCATCCTGAATTCGAACTAGGTTTTTGAGGTAACGAATCCGCTGTTAAAGTGACAACCACCATCCTCTATTTAATTTTTGAGGACGATATAGCCCAGGTTTCTTGACAAATCTTGAGATTTAAAAGAAATTTGGGTTGACCCTGGGTAAAGTTCAAAGAAAAAAGTTAGTAACTAGTGGTGGTCGTACATTTCACCACAGCAAGTGGTGAGCTGAGAGTAGGGTAGGGCGGGGCTAGTTGGACCACGTTTTACTTGAAGTCTCATAAATATCAAACTATTGAACTGGTATTGAAAGAAAAAATGGGATTCTGGCTTCTTAATGAAGTTTTAAAACATTTGAAATATGTTACCGGAGAAGAATAATGCTGCCTTATATGGGTTAAGTCCATATGGGGCTAGTTGATCCTAGCCCTGAAAAGTAGAAAAAAAGTTCTATAAAGGACAACAAATCCAAAATCAATTAAAGAATTTTATTTAAAGCAATTGTATATACATAATATAAAGTAATTGTGAAAAATTCGCGCGAATTTTTCACAATTACTTTATATTATGTATATACAAAAAAAAAAATTTTAAATATAAAGTATGTACCTAATTGTAAAAAAAATCGTGCGGATCATTACATGAAAATAATTAGTATACTTACATGGTCAGAGTAAGCAAAATGAATAATTAACAATAATTGCTTATAGCCACAAGATACTCGGACAACATATTTTACTAGCACGAGCTGTTTGCAAAGAAAATGAACTTGTAACTTAGCAACATGAATAATTGCAACAACTCTGATGGAATCTCCAAAGCTTAGGTTGAGTGAAGTTATTTCCCACTTATAGTGGGAAATAACTTCACCAACAAAAGTGAAATTATTTCCCACAAAAAAGTTAAGTTATTTCTCACTCAAAGTGGGAAATAACTTCACATCAAAAAAGTGAAGTTATTTCCCACTGGTGGTGAAGTTATTTCCCTGCACCGTTTTTGTGGTGCTTTCGGTTTCTGAGAAATTCTTGTGGTCCAACGTGCCCCGCTGTCCAACTAGCCCCGCCCTACCCTACCATTGAACATATTTCGAATGATGTTTTTTATATCAATTTTTATTGAGTATTAATTTTAATCCTGGTTTAAAACTAGTTAGGAGGAATGATATACTTTTTTCAACGTTAGTTTTTGTTTTATAAGAATGACTGTCAGGAGTTTATCGGGAAAAACTTGGAATGAATTCCGCTATATTTTGATAGCGATAAACTCAAAATAGAAGATTGCCCATGGGTTGTCAGACATTATTTTATGAAGGACAGAAGGGGAAGAATCGTTTCAAGTGAACCACTAAAAAGTTTGGAAATACAACGTCCAAAACTAAAGAACATTCAGGCTGAACAGAATTTCAAAAAAATCTGTTGTTAAAAAAGGGATTACATTTTGTTTGACAGATACGTCGACTTCCGAAAAACTGCATTTGCTTTGGTTAAGTGTTACCATTAACTCTGTTTTTGAATTCCGTTTGTGTATCTATTTGATTCCAGAATACAAAATACAGTCCTTTTATCATCCAGTTCAATCCAAAAACACACTTAACAACACGATTATCGACAAAATCAAAAAAAAGGAAGTGACTCAGCCGACGAATCCTTTGCTAAAAAAAAATCGAAGCACAGTATGTGCGTCGTTGTTGTGCATTTGGCATTTTTAATTGATTTTTAATTAAACAAGGACCACCATACAACATTACCACACCATGCCCCACGTACATATTCATTCCACTTATTCCTGTGTTAGCACTCTGATGGTGTTAAGGGAGCACATATACAATATACAACATTGCACAGGATAACCCCTTTCTCATACCCCACATATCGTCCTGTGATAAATAAACAGCAGGAAATGAGTTCAGCAAACTGGTATTATGGTGCGCGGCAAAGAATTCTTTTCAATTATTTTCATTTTGAATACAATCCTCGAAATTCGATTACAATTTTTGGCCCCGTAAAAGTGAGCCTGGTTGGTCTAAAGGGAATTCGGAAATCATCATCAGTTCACAAACATATAGACACACACATTCACACTCGCAGGATAAATAAGAGTGTCGAAAACGTGTACAAACTGTCAACGGAGATTACTTACAAACAATTTTATTTACAAGAGTAGGTATGATAAACGGATTTCTGGTAATTCTTTACGAATTATTTCAGCAATTTACTCAAATGCAAGCTTAAGCCTGGTAATCAAACAATATTCAGAAAAAAAAATAAACCTTTCTGTTTAATTGTTATACAAGAAAAACAAGGATAATTAATTCTTTAATAAAAAACACACACACACACATACACACCAATATAATGATGAGGTTTGTGATTAATAATAATAATAATGCTGTAAGGCAATTATAATGGGGAAGCGAAAAGGAATCGACGCGACGCGACGCGAGGCAAGGAAAAATAAAAAAGTCGATTATAACACTTGCTCTTGCTTTCGCTCGGCTCCCTCTTTCCATTGATTTCAAACACCGATAAGATAATTAAATTAATTGGCTCATTGATTAAATTAATTAGACTTCCTATGAGTCTTTCAAGTGGTTTCTACTAATTGTCTGTAATAACTTACTGTTCTTATCCGGGACTATGGCAATGCTGTAGCTGTAGGTTGTGAACACGAGCGTTTTTTTTTGGGATTCATTTATGCAGTGATTATATTTTTGACAAGCTAACACTTGTCATATTTGCTAGGAAAAGTTTTCCCTGATAATGGATATTTCAGTCTTATGGAAATAATCTGACATGATAAGTTTGTAAAGAAATGGAATGAAATTTAAGATGGGAAAAGGTTAAATTTGAAGTGTGCCATTTGACAGAACACGATGTGTCAAATAGAAAGCTTACACCTTATTTGAAGTCTAAAGATGGAGTCTTTAGTTATTTTTAGTTCAGTATCTGTTCAAATAAGGTAAGGATCTTGGCTTTGGTTGTTCCAAGGGAATGATTTTAGTGTAAACACACCTTGAAGAAGAGAGACGTCACTTAACTAATTGACACTTTTAAAGATTCTTTAACGTCATTTTCGTACCAATATGGAACGGTTTCAGATGCTTCTTTTCCTCCAATGGAAAGTCCTTTTACAAATCGATCATATCCACTCGGTCTGGAAAATGTTAAATATTCCAAACGTCAGTATTATTAGCTCCTAATCCACAGAAGTACAATATATGCTGAGAGGTTATGTAGATTAAAAACGACGTTTTGGTATCTTGTGACGTCACGAAAATCTTTCATTTTTATTTTTTTAGAATTCAGAACATAAATTAATTGTTGTACAATAAAATTACATTTTCTTATTTTCTTTTTGAAAGACCAACAATTTTTCTGTGTAGCTAGTTTGGTCGAGCTGTCAGAATAAGTCTGCCTGTCAAACATTATAGTGGCGGAAACTCTCTCTTTCTCTTTCCAATAAATTTCGAATGAAGTTTTGGTGGAAGCACACTAAATATTAACACTCTGGAAAACATCTGCAAAACCGTAGCTTTGGCTATTTGTTTTTCGCACAGTTTTTACTGTGAATTTAAAACATGACAGATGACAGTTCAATTTGTATTCAGGACATACATATGTCAAAAAAGTAAAATTCCTTTTGACAGATGACAGACGATTAGCTACATGTGTCATCGATGTCAATCAATATATTCATATAAAAGTTGAAGATGGTGTAATGATTTTGCCATACCTTATTAGTACAGTTTGTAGGTACTTTGCTGAGGGTGTAACGGAACAAGGTTTTCTCAGAGCTGCGTTTTTCATACTGTCAAAGAAAATTAAAGTAAGTAGCTAATCTTTCTCAACCAGTTACGGATATGTGGACGAACAATCGAGTTCGTGAGCATCTTGGTTATAAACTGTTATAAACTGTTATAATTATTATGGAACATTCAAACATCTGCCTTCATTGGAGGGATTGTCTAGCCAAATTGTATCATCGTTCAATTATATCACGCAAAAATGTATCCAGGGACTGAGCTTAGGTGAAGCGTAATGAAATGTATGAGATGAAATGAAAATAATTAGCCAAAATATTGGAAAGCGCTGAAATTTAAATCCATCAATAAACGTTTACTTCGGCATTTTGAGTGATTGTGGAATTTATATCCTTAAAGGTGCAAATAAAGGGATCAGAAAAGCTTGAGTGTTTAAATATTTAACAAGATCTGAAATCCCTTAAACACTAAACAGCTTCTGGTTGAAGCATTTCCATGAAAAATTGAAAAAGTTTTTGTTTTATATCCTTTCGAGCTCCACCCTCTGACACTTTGTCAAGTCCTGACAAATTTGTATTAAAAAAAAAAAAACAAGAACCTAAACTCCAACCCTAAAATCAATAAACAAAATTTTCGTATAATTTAAAACAACGCAAGAACAAAACTTTTCCCACACAGTTTCAAATAAAAATCACGGTTTCAAAAATCTATCTACGACTGCGGATGTGGATTGCAAATATAAAAAAAAAAGAATCTCAGTTGCACGTTTTCAAGAAATATTCATTCATCTAAAAAAAAAACATTAAATAAAAACATGAGAAACCGAAAAAGTTTTTAGTTTCAAAAACTTTCTGCCTCCCACGGTTTTGTTTCTTCTCTTCATCCGACCAACATCCGCGGAAAATGCATTCGAATGTTCCTCAAAAAAAAAAAGTAAACGAAAAGCAATACGACCGGGGTGCGCGGTTTTGTATACTTGCTCCTCCTGAAAAAAAGGTTGCTAATGTTATTCCAACCAAGTACCACGCATCCTTGGTCCTGGGTATGAAATTCATTTTTTTCATGTGCCTTATTTATTCAACCTACTCTGTTAGCTGCGCTCAATTGTCATCTCGTAACATAGCATTTGCGAAGATGTATCTTAGAATTCTCAGATAAATAACGCAGCCGAATGTATCTACCGGAGAAGAAAGTCACTGCGAGAGTTGAGAAAATATTGTGTAACTTGGTAAAAAAAAAAAAATCACAGAACCTTTGTCCTGTTTTCGTTCCTTTGTTGAATGTGTTGTATCCTTACTTTAAAAGATACATTTTGTCCTGTCTTTATTCAAAAGAAGAGTGCCCAACATTCAAGCGGAATTCCTTGAACAATAACAAACAATTTTACCAACGTGATTCGTAAATATCTAAGTTCATTTGTTATGCTGTCTTCCTCAAAAAATAAAAAAAAAAAAAAAATATTCACAACAGGATCTGAAAAGGTAATTCAATAAAAATGAATCAGCATAAGCCCGGAAGCGGCAGCGTTGTTTTTGTTGTTATTTCTGCCTTCGAAGGAGACTGAAAGTATCTCTGAAATTTCATATAATCTTAAAGGAATATAACATTATAAGCATTATTTAACACAAAATATTAAATCTTGTGTAAGTGAATGACGTACATAGGTACATACATGTAAGCGTTTTCAAAAGGAATATTATCTCTTCTTAGCTCTGCCTTGGGAAGGTATTCTAATAATGCACTCAACGGGAAGGATGGAATGAAATTTTAGGAAAACGGTTGAGCTTAAGTAATAAGAAAGTCCCTTTTATCCAGAAAATTGTGTACCTATCTTTAGCTGAAGGGAGCAACTTGACGTCACAATCAATCATTAAATCAGTGTCAGGGGGTTATTTAGTGAAGCTGGGAGCAATGTTTAAGGGAAGGGGAGCCCTACAGTTTTTCACCGGTGGGATTATTTTACATGCTTTCGTTTTATAAATATTTATCATTTCAACTGTATGCTTGGTAAGAAAGTTTAACAATTTTTTTTTTTTGAAAGCAAGCATTATAATAAGTTGTACCCCGTATCGGACTTTCAAGCCGAAGGTCCTCGGTTCGATCTCTAACTAGCCCTTATATAACTCAATCATAGTGACGAACATAGTGAAACAGTTATGCCCAACAGAACTGATTTCATCATTGGCCATTATCAACACAAAGCGTGTAGCGCTACGGTGGCAAGAAATTGAACTAAAACTGTATATTTTTGGACGAATGAGAGCAGCAATAAGAGAAAGGCATTAATTTTATTGTTTGCTCAGTATGAAGGAAGCTGCTAAATTTTAGATCGTTTGTGAACGGCCCGAGTTTGTTATTCAAAAAGGGGAAATATTGTTTCTGTCAATCGACACTATGTTTGAGTGGAGCCCTGATATGCTTGCCAATATGTTAAGGGTTGCGAATCGTGAGACATGATTGTTCCCAAAACTTGTGTTTCAGTCAAAATATTTCCTTGATTTCTTTGTGACACAGAAAAACTTTTTTTTCAACTTTCTTTAAGGTCACCTTTTAACTGGGACTATCATAGTAAATTTGTACTACAAAATGTGTTCCCAGTATCGTAGTTCACAATTGGAATTTGACACAATTTTTGATTGAGTTATCTGTTAAACTAATATGACTACGAATAAACTACGAAATATTTCAGTTCGGTCAATGCTCCTTATAATTAAGATATTTGATAAATCAATCCTACATTTTTTCGTATTTTTATGTAAGCTTCGTAGTTTCGTTGAAAAGAAGTTAATGCTACTTTTATCTACATGGAATCCAAAATTAGGTATTTCAGTTCCTCATTCATTTTGACATTTTAAGTTCTCAAAAGCAGGTGCAATCCAACAAAAGCTTATGTCAGAACTTAACGAAACTTTTGCATATTATCTTAAACATGATAATTTCATCCATAATAGACGAAAGTGCCGAAAAGCATTTATCAAAACCATGCATTATTAGTTATCAGCTGTCGTATTTCTACCTGTAAAATTAAAACAGATTTGCACTTTACTTTAAGAAAACCTTTCAAAACTTGTTAGAAAGGGTGTTTTTTTAGACGTGTGGTTTTCAAGAAAAAAAAAAGCATAATGTTATGGCCAAGAATTTAGCTTTATTATAAAGATAAGGGTTTGCCATTATGTTTTAAAAATGATTTTGGGCAAGTGGCCGCCGCGGATGGCACGAATAAATTCCAGCCGAGAGGCCCAATTTTCGACAATCGTAGATAAGTGACTTCACATAACCTCACAAAAAATAGTCCAGCGGTGTTAAATCGCACGCTACAGGCCCACGACGCTATATAATGCGCTCATCAAAAGATTCCTTCGATAAATTGATTGTTTTGTTGGAACCAAAGGTCGTCCACATCAACACCCTCCAATTAAGGCACGAAAAAGTCATTAATTATGGCTCTATAGCGTTCCCCATTGACTGTAACATTATGGCCGGCTTCATTTTTGAAGAAATATGGACCAATGATTCCCTCTGCTCATAGAGCACACCAAACAGTGACTTTTTGAGGATGTAACGGCGTCTCAACAATGGCTTGTCGATCATAATCGCTCCAAATACGAAAATTTCCTTATTAACGTAACTAACTATTCAACCAAAAGTGAGCTTCATCGCTGAACAAAATTTCTCTAGATGCGTCGCGAGAACCAAACCATTATTTTGGTAATAAATATGCACAAGTTGCAAACGTTGTTCAGGAGTAAGTCTATCCATTATGAAATATCAAACCAAACTGAGCTTAAATCAAGTGCCAGATTGAAAACCACACGTCTAAAAAACACCTTTTATTAGATGCAAAACTGTTATATTTCTTAAGTTTGAAGTTTAATTATGTGATACACAATCAATCGACGTGAAAACTGTTAAAAAAATGAAAGTTGGGCGGTTTCGGAAACAAACTAAAATCTCAGAGATCAAAATTGAATAATCATATCGTTTGAATATTTTTTGTCTTTTTTTAATTCCGATATCAAAAAAATGACAGCGCCGCCATTGTGTATAAAACGGTGACCTTTGATTGTGTTGGCGTCGTTTGTCTCATACTACTTCCTTATGATATACTCTATAAAGATAAGAGCGACCCCTAGTATACAACGTTAGCAACAGTAATTATTTTCTCCTCGTAATACTATAGTTTGTGTAGCAACGGGTGGCGCCGCCTTTGTTGTGATTGGTAAAATACAGAGGCGTTGCTGGCGTCGTGCTCACAGCAGATAGGGTTTGAGAATTGACTTCGACTTCTGAGAGCCAATGGCGGCTATGTTGACCCAAACATGATTTTTAACGGAAATGATTCGATGAAAAATATCCTTTCAAAAACCTAATAAAATGAATAAGTAAACAAAACAAGATTATTATTCTCTTTGTTTGAAAATATTTTCACTAAAATTCTTTTCTTTTGTATAGGTACCTAGACATTATTTAACCACACTTACAAAAGAAAATGGCTGCCTTTGTCATGGTTATTAATTTTAAAACAAAACAGCATGTTGCTTTTGCTTTCAATATAGAGAAAAATAATGTTTCACACACAAAACGTCTTAAATATTGTAATTAACCCTTTTGTTTTGTTTTTCCACGCGAAAGCAAAATGCGAAACCCATTTTAGTTTGCTTCAACTCCACCAATTATACAAAAAGCATGTCAAGAATTAATGATTCTTTTCAAAGTCATCAGCAAAAAAGATGGAAATGGTTCTTCTTTACAAATTGATGTCTGTCAAAAGCATGATGGCAGCATCCTTTTTGCTCCTTTCACATTTCAATGTCTATATAATAAGACAAGCAGGAATTTCTTTTGCCTTTTTTTTTTCTTGTCTTCTCTCTTTCTTCTCATCAAAATGATGATTTCTATATTCTCAGGGTTCGAAGTTCAGCAAAGCCACAAAATATATAGTAACAACAACAAGAACAACAGGACAATGTATAGATAGATATAATAAATGACTTAAAATCTTACCTGAGCAGAAATACGTCCTTTCTTCAGTCTCTGAAGGTCTGTATGACTCCATTGGCTTCTAGCCCAGGGCATGACATTTCTAAGATCCTCGTCGAAACTGTGTTAGGAGAGAGGAAAGAGAAAAAAAAATTAAATTATAAAAGAAAATGTAAAACAAGCAACGTAATGAGAAATCAAATGACAAAAAGCAAAAGAAAAAGCAACCCGCCATGCCAACGCTGCGCCCGTCGCGCCGCGTCGTGAGGCCACCGCATGGCAGTCGCTGCCACTGCTTCAGTTTCAAACTCAGCTTTTGCAACTGCCTCTACGCCCTCCGCGCAACCACTACGACTGACACAAATGAAAAAAAAAAAACCAATTCAAATAAAACTTAATTGAAAGTGGAATAGAAAATGGCGGCATTAAATGGAAAAAACAAACGAGAAAAGTAAAAACAAAAGAAAGAACACACAAAAAAAGGACTCTCAGAAAAAAAAAAAAAAGAATGAGTTAAGGAGGTGGATACCCCCCTCCTTCAACCTTCTCACAGCAGACTCACTTGAAATCGTTAAGCTTGTTATGCAGGAACTTGCGAATATTCCACGGTAGGTCGTTATGCCCATCGATTAAAGGCACTTGATCCAGGAGTTGAATAGCCACTCGTAAACGCTCTTCGAATGGAGCACCTGTCAGTATATACATCGCCACGTGAGGGCAGCACGATACACACACAGAAAACAAATTAATTGAAAGAAGAAAAAAAAAGAGAGAAAAACAATTTAAACGTTATCACCATTATATGCACTGTCATAAAAATTTAATGGACGCGACGGTACTCACTTGCAGCTACACGTAAGGCCAATGGCACGGCAACACTTGCAGCGCCAATTATTAAAAGTATCGAACTAACAGCTAGCCAATGTTTCGCAGCATCGAAACCTGTAATAAACAAAACAAAATGGTTGATTGTACAAAAAAATAGAACAAAAATGGTGGAAGCAGGTGGATTTTTATTTCATTATTATTTTCTTTAATATAAAAATGACCACAGGAAAGATGATGATGATGGGTTTTAGAAAATTATTGGCGTTGAAAGGAGGAAGCTATAAGCATTAAAATGGAGACCCCTTTTTATGTCAAAAAAAAAAAAAAAAAAAACAACAAAAAAACGTGAGAAGAAGAAGTTCCGGTTTATTGAATATCCAATAAACAACATGGCGGCTGGCAACCTTTCTGGAACTCAAGTTGATGGCATGAAAACCATTCAATCACATTCAGGGACAGGTGTGTGTGTTGCTTTTTTGTATTTTTTGTATTTTTTTTTTTGAAAAAGGTTTCGGGAAACATTGTTATGGTGAGTTGATTTTTTCACTTGAAGAATTTCTTATGGGAAATAAAACATTCCCAAACCCTAAACAAAGAAAGCTTAAGAAAGCGTAAGAAAGAAAATATTGTGCGTGGATTGTTATGCTCTACCTTACCTACCTTTGTAACGCAGGTAAAATGTCTAAATGACAGCAGACATTTTGTGTTCAGTGGTTTTTGAACAAATCGTTGTTTTGCGTTGTTGTAGGGTTTTTTTTTGAAGCAAAAGCAACCATCAGTTAATGGTGATGTTGAAACGACCGCAGCACATGACGACAAACGCACGGTGGCGATAGTTGATCTATTCAAGGAAGCATGAAGTGACTTGACATGGAGATATGGAGCGTACCTACCTTACCTACATCATGTGTAAGAATATGGAAGTGTGGGAGGGTTATTTATATAACAATCCTTCATTTACCACTTGTGACGGAAACGGATGTTGATTGGGATGTTTTTTTTTTTTTTTATTAAAAGATACAAATTTTGTTTTGCCTAGTTTCATGAAGGTATTACAAGAAACATCACTACAAAAGGTAAAAGGATATTGATGGACAGGAGGAAAACATTTCTGATAAGCATAGGAATTTTTTTTTAAGCGAATTTACTTTTGTTCAATTGAATTTTTTGCGTTTCCGTATTAGGGGATGAGTGGTCAGATATTGTATTTGATCGCTGAAAACTTTGACAGTTGATTGATTCCATATCGAGAATTTTTCGAGCCTTTCATTTTTGAACAGTTTTGCCTAAAAAAGATTCTTCCTTTACTGAAAGCAACATTGTTTTATTATTGATAGTAAAATATTGGCAAACATTGCCACCAGGTGGCGGTGTGTATGCTTAAACTGTCATAACTTCATTCTGAATTTTGAAGTTTAAAGAATTTTCTTTCTCTTTCTTATTTGACGTTTAAACCTTGGTGTCGAATCATCTTGGAACTATTCTATGTATGTCATTTGTATAAAATTGACGTAAAGATTAAGAAACATTCTGTTGTATGGTAAACGTCAAATAATTCATATTGTTATGACGTTTCTTAAAGCACGCCATTTTACTGCGAACATGTTTACTTTCACTATTGACATATTATGCATGGACTAGTAGTTGTCAACTTCGCGTGAGCTCCAACATAGCTCAGAGCTCCACTTAAACAAAATGGCGTATAGAGGTGGCGGGGGGGGGGGACAATAATGCGGCCATGTTGATTTTTTAACAGAAGTCAATAAAATCTTTGGCCAAGGATGAATTATTCCATACTTAATGGTAGATGGGCCATAGTTTCTATCTAAATATTTTTAACAGTGGCAATGTTGTTGCTTCTATTCGACGCTATGATACAGTGGAGCCCTATATGCTTACATAGTTCAAAAATAAAGATTGAATTTAAAAGTAGTAAAGCAGTCTTCTTGTAATTTGTCATTGACGTATCCTTATAAAATGGAAGTATTCAGTGTTGCTAGGCACACCTCTGTCACAAGTGTCAAAGCTGGTGACAGCTTTGCAAATCAGAAAACTATTGACACCTGCAAGACAACTGGACACACCTTGATCAGCTGAAATAAAATGGCGTGAGCAAAGAAAACCACATCACTATGACAGATGACACTGTCTAAACTGGTGCATGTGAATGCCAGGATCCAATAATGTTCAGTACTCAGTTCAAGGTGAACTCATCTTCAGGCCCGAAATTCTGCAAAATAAAAAAAAATTCCACAAAAATCCGTCCAAAATTTGAAATGGTGGAACATGGGACATAATTCAGACTACAACGTTAATCAACAAGTTTCTGCTAGGCAATTAACGCATGAAAACAATGACCCCAGGCCAATGCCACAGGATAACAATATGTGATTTGAGGATGAAACGAAACGTAAATGTATTCATATTTTATAATGGCTACTTACGAAATGAATTCGTCCCCGAACTCGATGATCCTCGACTAGGACACTGGCGGTGCTTCCATGGCATTATACTCGTTGTTGAACTAGACGAGTGCAATTGCTTTTGTAGTTGCTTGTGTTGCATGTGTTGTTCTATCTGTTCGTTCTGAAGTTTCTCCTTAAGGCCACAACTCGATCCGCTAGCTAGCGTCGTGAATGAACTATTTATAATATTCGATCCACCGAAGCTACAGCTGCCGAATGCATTCGTAGGTGTTTGGAATTGTGTATAAGGATGTCGGCCCAGAGTAGTTGGTATCGTTGTTAAGTCTACAAAGGCTCCACCAACACCACCACCACCGCCAGAGCCACCACCACCACCACTGGACCGCTCCTTATTGACACAATTCGAATGCCAATGCATTTTGTATCCATCGTGTTGATAAACATCCCCAACATGCCTAGGATGCTGGTTCTGTTGTTGCTGTTGTTGATGATATGGATGCGAGTGTGGGTGATGATGGGATGATGTGTGTAGATGGCGCTGGGAATCTGTGGTGCCGCTTGTAGAAAAATTTGACAGCGATTGGGATAAGCAACGCAAACGCTCCAGATTACGTTGCTGATTGCGTTTGAGGCTTTCTGTGGTCGAGGAATGATGCGGATGCGGATGTTTTTGTTGATGGGCGAATGTGGCATAGGAGGCTAATTGCTTTGCATACTCGCTGCTTGGTCCAATTGTATTGTATTTACCTAAACTGAGGCTGCTGCGGTTATTGAACTTTTCCTCCTGCTCGAGCAACTGCAGCTGCTGATGATGCTGCTGTTGCTGCTGTTGTTGCTGGTGTAGCTGATTGTAGGCATGAAATGCACACAAAGTTTCCTCTTCATCGGATTTCTTCATCTTGTTGAGCATGATGGAGCTGCTGTTGAGGGAGAAGTCATCTCTGATGCATGGACATATATTCGTATTGCCACTGCCACTGCCTAGTGTTAAGGGACCCATTCGTGCATTGTGTTCCCTATCCTCAGCCGTGTTTACATGACAAACATCCGGCTTTACCGATTGTCCTATACTAAAGGCCATATTGGAGCCCACATTTGCACACTTCATCATTGTCGACGCACAATCATCCAGAACGGAGGATGCATCATAGCTATTGCCACTGCCACTGCCACCACCACCACCACCGCCGCCGCCGCCACAATCAGGTAACAAATCAGTGTGGAAGAGGCCGGTGGGTGGTTTTCTATTCGCCAAGGCAGGAGGTGGAGGTGGTGGTATAAGGTCGACATCCGATTGAGAATCGGTCTGAAAAGATACAGAAAATAGAATAAATTGACTGTTTAAAGAAAATTGTCTGTAAAAGAATGAATTGAATTGCAAAAAAAGGGAATTCTAACGGATTCTAGATGCGAGTTTGCTCTGAGCGATGAACAGATACGACAAGAGAATGACTTCAATGCACAACAAAAGCTTAATTTACTCCGAAAAAAAAGCGATAGCGATAGTTCGGATGATTTTCTACCCTATACATTTCCAAATCCCCAGGAAACCAATGAATATTTTAAAGAACCAAAGACCTTTTCTCCACCAAACGAACGTGGGTGATGCGTAAAAGTTTGAAAAGCCAACCGAGCGAGTATTCATGCGTAGGTTAAATCCCAACATCCAACAACAATATCAAGAACCCCTCATGGCATATCTCTATTTCTACATGACTGATTTTGTGTGTAAATGTGTGAAATCAAGACTTTCTGTTCCCTTATAGATAGATGCAAAAGCAAATAATTTAGATAGATGATTTAGTTTTCCACTTAAGGCAAACTCGTCTGAATGAATATAAACAATAATGACTTAAAAAGGTAGGACCTTTTAACGGTACCTACTTGTACTCGTACCCATATATATAGCTTATAATATCTTTTAAGTTCGATTACTTCAAGTATAAGCATTTTCTACAGAGATTTCCCATTAGATTTTATTTACTCATTTTACACCTCATAGAACATTTTTGCCATCTTAAAGGATACAAACAATCCAATTTTATAACATCCCTTTTAATTTTATTGGTTTCACACACACACACACACACTTCTATCTGTATCTATTTGTGTAGAAATAGATGTATCTCATTTCATCCTCACTTTAATATAATTATTTTGAAACAAATAATGTTTTCCCAAACCGTAACCAGGTGTATAAGATAAGTTCCCTTATATAATCCTTGGTTAAAAATATAAGTTAATGGATAAAGTTGATTAAAGGAAGCACTATTAAAGGATAAGGTATGGTGAACTATTTTTTGGTTGTATATGTGTGTTTAGAATTATATATAGAAAGTAGTTGGTTTCAGAATTAAAAAGGGAGATGGAAACCATAACGCATTCTGGTTTGTAGGAAATGAAAGGAAACAAAATCGATTCTCAATAATTGGGTTAAAAGCGTATCCTTTTTGTTTAAGCAATATTTTTAGAGGCTAAAAATTATCCCCCCATCACTGACACACGACAAAAGAGTCCATCAATAGAAATAAATTCCTTAAAAAAGTGTTTCCTTGGTTTGTTTTGCTCATTAGTCAATTGAAAAAATGTGTGTATAACAGTTTTTATTTTTATGATATCAACTACTGGCATTCTTATAGATGATGGATAAGATTTGAAAGCAATATCAAATCACACAATTAAAAGTGATGCAATACAAAATGAGGGAGTTCAGAAAATACAAATAAAACAGTAACAGACCAAGATAGCTGCCCTGAGGAACACCAGGTTGGGTATAACAGTTTGAATCCATCCAATCAAAACAAATTGTATTAAAATTCTGACTCCGGAATAGAAAAGGAGATACAATTTTGTGTTGCCATACCTCGAAAATGAAGTGCACGACTGGGTCGGACGAACTTGCTCTAATGTGTGACAGTGGTGAAAAGGGTTTGACATTTTGGGGAAAAAGCAGGGAAAATGATATGAAAAACTTTTTAAAACGATTTTTGGAAAAAATGAAGTAATCCATCTGATTTCGTCTACTGTTAAGAATTTTAAGAATTTTTTTTTTCAAAATCGTTCGACCAGTTTTTTGAAAAAACTTTTTTTTTGAAAAACTTTTCAAAAACATTATCCAAATTGTTTTTGAGTATGTCAAGCTTTAGCACTTTGTAGTTTTTAATAGAATAATAAAATTTAAAAAAAAATTGATGAAACCGTTTGGGAAAAAAAAATTAAAAAAAATGAATTAAACTCAAAAAACTTTTTTTGAAAAACTTAAAAATTTATATTATTTTGTCTATAAAACGGCTACATTAAAAATTTCATCGAAATCTGTCTAGTGGATTACGAGAAAATCTCATTTAAAAAAACCGGTCCTATGGGGGGTACCGTTATAAGACTTTTCCGGAAAAATCTATTCCAACCGAAACATAAAGTTTGTACAGAAAACACTATTCAGAAAGTTTTATTAAAATCGTAGGAGCCGTTTCTGAGAAAAATTAATTTTTCACTAAAAATCGTATGCCAGGTACCGTTAGTCTTAGAGCTAATGCTAATTCCAAAAATTCCTCTGTAGGACGTCATAACAATACTGTGTACCAAGGTTGAAGAAAATCGGTCCAGCCGTTTAGGCTGTAGGTACCGTGAACCCGGGTGACTTTGGCCTGGTTGGGTGACTTTGGCTTTTGAATGGATACATTTTTAAAAAATTGTTAAAATATGAAGGAGTTGTTTAATTTTTTCCCAGCTTCTTTGTAAATTTGTATAATAGAATGAATTAAGAAATGACCATACTAACGTTATTTAACTAAATTTAGATAATAATAGATATTAAAATTTATTTTTCTTGAAAATGTAAATAAAAAAATCCTCTGAAAATGTTGGATGGTTTCAACATGTTCCAGAAATATGATTGCAAAATGACTTTAACTACGATATATGTATTGTTTTGCAAATTGAATTCTCTTAATTCTACCCTTGTAACTATTTTATAAACAATAAATTTTATTTTGTTTATAATTTACGCCAAATGGTAGGGTGACTTTGGCATGCATTTCGGGTGACTTTGGCTGGGTACCCAGCACCTCTTACGAAGAAGTGCTGGGTGCAGCTTGGTAAACCCAGAGAAAAAAGTCGTCGCACAAGTAAACAAAAGTGATCTGGAGCAAAAACTTCCTGTTCCAACAGTCGATCGCCGAGAGAGACTTTTTTTGTCAATATCCTTTCAAGGAAATTAACATTAACGTACTTGAATTTAAAAAAAAATATCAAAAACCAAAAATTCGGAGTTAGCTTATAAAAAAAATACCTAATTATAAAAAATATCTGGTCTTTCATTTGGGTTGGGTGAGACTGACTTGCTGCTTGTAATTCGCAGAAAAATGACGAAAACGTACTTCCGGCCAAAGTCACCCGAAATGGGAGGGTGACTTTGGCCACCCATATTTTAGCTTCTATATATAGAACTGATCGATATATTTGTTCAAGACTTATCATACCTATAGAGTTAGCGAAGTAGGTAAAAAGGTTCAAATGTTCATTAAAACAAAAAAAATATTGCAAAAGTTATTCACATTTTAAAATGAAAAAGCGCCAAAGTCACCCGGGTTCACGGTAACTATACAGACAGACAGACATACGGACAGACAGAAAAACAGAATTGTCGGACCCAACTTTTTCGACTTTTCTATCATCGTAATGTTATGTTTGATTGTTAGAATTTTTTTTACGAATGTATAACTTGCCTTATAGTACTTATAATCGCAAGTAAAAACCGTCACAAAAGTCAATAAATGGACTGAACTTTGTCCGGTCTATGATATAAATGTGTTTGTGTAGGTGTAAGTGTGTGTGATGAACAATTCTGGCCCTTTAACCAAGTCAAATTGATCGAAATGGGCTGAATTCTTTAAAAAAAAAAATCGTACTGCAATAAAGGGTGTTTTTTTGAAGTACAGTTTTCAATCTGGCAATACTTTTTTCGGAGTTGGTCTTTTTGACAGCTGTCACTTGATATATGCTCAGTTTGGTTTGCCATTTCATAATGAATAGACTTACTCCTGAACAACGTTTGCAAAACGTTGAAATTTATTACCAAAATAATGGTTCGGTTCGCTTGACGCATCGGGAGCTGCGTCCAAAATTCAGTCGACATAATCGGCCATTCATCAAATCATTTTTAAAACATAATGTCAAACCCTTATCTCTATAATAAAGCTAAATTCTTGGCCAGAACATTAAATTATATGCGTTTTATTTCTTCTTGAAAACCTCACGTCTAAAAAAAACACCCTTTACAACGACCCACAGTACCAAAATATGTGTTTGTCTGAAAGTCAGGTATATTCTGCTCCTCTCCCTTACTATGGCTTTTTAATCATGTCAAACTTATCAAAATCGGTTGATTACTTTGTGAGATATTGGTACCACAAAACTGTTAACCAGCTTCATCCTATTTATAGATAAACAAATCAACTATGTATATTTTATATTTTCAAAAGCAATCCTAATTTACTTTGATTTTTATTTACATCCACACAGTTTCAATTTCATCTAAATAAATTGAAATTTGATTAACAAAACTATCAATTCACAAAGGTTTATAATATTGAAGTGTACTCGTACCTATATAACCTTATTTTGAAATAAAGTGAAAGGAAATGAATATTGAAGATAAAAGAAGAAGAAGCACCCGTGTCAAGGTTGAACCCTTTTTCAATTAATATTCTCGCGTAAAAGGGATTCTATTCCGATTGAATCCAAGTCCATCTCACTCCATTTTCTTGAACCACCTCTCAACAAAATGCCTCTGGTCCTTTATACTTACAATGTCCATGCTCAATCATGGACTAAGAAAACAGCGATTCAATCCCCAACAAAGGAAGTGCAAAATAATAAAAAATCAAGAGGAAGAAGTGGAAAGTGGAAGAAGCATATATATAGAAGAAAACCGAAGGACAACAATCATGTGACCTTCGCAAAGGGAAAATAATTTTCAATTTTGCCCCAAGGAATAACGCTGACTGGATAAAAGGTAAGTTTTGTGGGTTGAAATTAGGGAACACGAAACACCACCCCACCCCAAAAACGACCCACGCCTCTGTTACCAACGTCACGCCACGCCACGCCACACCGCTCCGCCACCGCGTTGATGAAGACAACAAGAACGATAAGGACGCAGAACGTGATGGGAGAGTGAGATGGTGTACCCTTTCCATTTAAATTGAATCCGACTTGAATGGGGCTATTATTTGTTTTGCGTAGAAGTAGAAGTGATTCCTGTCTACTTCTTCTTCTTCTTCTGTTTCCTTTGTACTTTGGGTACTTTTGGAAACTTCTTCAACAAGTCTATATACTTTTTTAACCTTTTTCGTCCTTTGCCAAGGCTTATTTCTCTGACCTCATTTTCAATTAGAAAAATCGGATTGAGGTTTTTTTTTTTTTGTTAACTTTTGTTTCTACGAATTTTACAATGCAAATCAAGGATTCTTCTTTTTTTTTTGTATATTTTTCTTGGAAATAAATCTTCCGACAGGAGTCTATCAAAAATGTTTCTTATCTGATGACAACTTAAGTTTTATTTCTGGCACCCTCGAAGTTCAACTTTTTTTTTATTCCTGGCCCGGGCGCCATTAGGGAGGGCGACGGATTTTGTTTTTTGTTTTTTAACTTTTATTTTTGTGCTTTGATTTGAAAATGGAAAATTATGACATTTGACAAGAAATATTGTTGTTTTAATATACACAAAGGGTTGTTACAGATAAAAAGGTTAAGTACCGGGTATTTAAATTTTAAAAGACCCCATAAATTACTCGGATTAATATTCTTCTCATGATAAACAGGCCTAACATCTTTTTCATAAAATTCCTCTGGGTAGGGTTGATGGGGGATTTCATTTTTGACTGGTTTCGAGGTTTATTGGTGACAAAAAAAAAGTTGGTCAATTATTGATAATGATATTATTAAAATATTTCTGACAGTTTGAAAAAAGTTGGTTGGGAAATTAAGGTGCTTCTTAAAAATGGCATATTTTATTTCGAAAAAAAAAGTCAGCATGATTTCTATCAAGTCCAATTAAAATAAAAAATTATCTTCAACCCTTAAAAAAAGGAGTGGAGGCAATTAAGGAAGCAAAACAACTAGAATTGGGAAATAAAAGAGGGGGTAAGGTACCATTTATGAAGGTAATGCCCATAGCTTGTTACCCGAAGACGTATTTCAAAATCATATACCAAAAAGTTTTTCGTAATTTTATTATCATTCTAACTGGATTTTGGAATAATTGTAAAAGTAATAAAATATTAAAAACTCCACCCGAAACGGTAAAGGGAAAGCTTCTTTACCTATTAAAAGAAATATGGTGGAAAACTTCTTTAAAAGAGTGGAACAATCAACATCAAGATTCACTATAACCACCCTGATCCCGACAAATATGGTGGTAGAAATACTGAACTTGACGATGATAATCATTTAAAGAGACTGATTTAACCCAGTAACTGAATAGCGAGCGATGACATCATGTCAATGAATGACTCGTACCAGCCGATTTGGATGACAGCAAAGAGTACTATAATCTGTTCCACATAAATCGGCGCTACAGGAAAGATAGGAATGTTTGTCTCTCATTCGAACTCTTTTGTTTCCCGTAAGGGCGTTTCATAAAAAAGCTCTTGTAGGATTTCCGTAGTAAGCATTTCAAATATACGACATCACTGATCATTAAAAACTCTTTTTTAAAGCTCTAAAACAAAATGCTCATCAGCAGAAACCCAAGGAAAGAAAGCTGAACGAGTTACCAAAAGAACACTGGTAACTCTGAATGCATACAGCATACCAATTAAAAAGGGGTTGAAGTTGAATTTCAAATAGCAGCATCCACAACCAATCAGATTTATGTGTGCTCTGATCCACGTCAGATGCGATTGGAAATTCACTGGTGGCTCAATAATTCTTATGGAGGGTTTCCTTCAATTTAGTATAGTGCGAAAATATTGCACGCAACTGATTTAAAAAAAGCTTCCCCATAAGACGTGTACTGCCTGTTTATGTGGAATAGAGTATAACCATATAAAATAAGCTGATGGGTATAAAGCTGAACTTTTTTGACACTTCCTGGAGAGTAATGGTCAGAAGGACACCAACTTAACTGCAAATATGGTCAGAGTAAAGTATGCCCTTCGACTCAGATATCAGAATTCTCATCCCCATCTAAAGGTAGGTAAATTGCCCCTCTGCACATTGCTCCAACCAACTCTATACAATTCAATTTTTGCTGACCAACGTATGGCTTCAGTCCTAAAAAATTTTAAAATTTAAATATCGAGGTCTATGACTTGGTTATCTATATTTCAAAGTACTTAAGACAATGTAAGTAGGGAAGAAGCCATGACTAGCTTAAGGATTCCTGATACACCTTATCAGGATGACGTTGGAAAACGCTCGCTGTTCCTACAGAATTCTTAGTTATTCTACTGCAATCTGCAACCTTCGATGCCACCAGAGGTTTAAGACAAGGTGACGTACTGCAGCTGTTTTAACATTGTTCTTGTAAAAATATCATACGGTATTCGGAACACCAATTCCAGCACATCAGGCACGATTTTTAATAAGTCGACACAATTACTTGGGGGTTTGCGGACGACATTGACGTGAAAGGAAGAACAAAGCCAGCAGTAACCGGTGCCTTCACTACTTTGGTGTCATCAGCAAGCAGAATGGAACTGAAAATAAACGAGGACAAGACGAAGTCCAATCCCACCACCGACTTTGTCAGAACGTGACCGTTGATAGGTATAACTTCGAGGTAGTCAGTAAATTTGTCAACCTGGGTACTGCTGTGAACCCGGGCAACAACATCAATACTGAAATCAAAAGTAGACTAACTCTTACTAATCGCTGTTTCTTTGGGCAGAACTAGCAGTTGATGAATTAAGCACAATCGAGAAGAACCAAGGAAACGCAGTCCCGGTCCTGATATATGGAAGCATAGACACTTTCCCAATAGGATGAAAGTTCACTTGAAGTAGGTATGTGAACAAAAATCTGATATCGATTTATGGTCCTGTCTGCGTGAACAGAGAATAAAATATTTGGGGAAGAAGATACAACAATGGACAAGACGTGCTGTGCTGTACAGCGACATAATACTACCCACAAAAATTCAAGTTCACGACTAGGAAGGCTGGGTCATGTATGTATTGCGAATGAACATCAACGCTCCAGCTCGTAAAGTCTTCAACGTCAAACCAGATGGAGTCAGAAGCCTAGGTAGACCTTATCTTCGATGGAGCAATCTGGTAGAGGGAGACCTCCGACAACTTGGAGTGCAAAATTGGAGACCGCAGGCTAGAGATCGAGCCGGTCTCTTCTGATTGAAGTCGTCCAACATTGAGTTTCATCGGCGTAGCTGATGTTCGCCTAAGAGCTTCCATAGACATCCATACTCTAAGTTTTGCACCGTCTAGGTAGTGGTCCGACTCGATTTTTGCTCCTAGGAATGAACGGACATTCTGGATGCTGGAGGAATGCCTTGCGTCAATCGCAACATGGTCGATTTGATTGCAGCTTCGACCATCTGGGGATCATTATGTGCCATTTTGGATGTTGGGACGTGGGAATCGTGTGCTCAGCACCATATTTTTTCCCGCTTCAAAATCGAATAGCCTGAGTCCGTTATCGGAAGTGGTGTCGTGCAGGCTGTGTTTTCCGATCGTCATACCAAAGATGTCCTCTCTTCCAATTTTGGCATTAAAGTCTCCCAAGAAAATTTTAATGTCATGTTTGGGGCACTGCTCAATGATTTTGGTGAGGAGCTCGTAGAAACTTTCTTTCGTAGCGTCGTTTTTCTCTTCTGTAGGGGCATGGGCGCTTATTACTCTTATGTGGTGGAATTTTTCCTTAATGCGGATCGTTGTCACTCTTTCGCTGACTTCGCGAAAGCTCAAGACGTTTTGCCTTCGTCTTCCTCTAACAGCGAATCCGTACCCAAGCAAGTGCGATTTCCCATCAAGGTGGTCTTGAGGGCTTAAATCTTCAAAATGACCGGTCAGTTAGGTACGTATTGCAAAGATCACCAAATAGTGGAAACAATCTTTACCTTGTTTTGGAAAATATAGGGAACCCTCCAATATGGGGATTTTAACACTTCCAAAACCTAATGGCAGCTGCTGTCGTTAAAGCTGACAAGGAATGTTCCCAACTGGCTTAGTAGTCGAAATAGTACTGGAAAGAACCATATTTGTGTTCCTTAATAGCTAGCTATCTATCTTACCTTCTTCATCGAAGCAAAGTTCGAGCGATATAGGAACGTAAATTTTTCCCACGAAGCGATTTCGCTGTAGTACTTGCACATTTAATCATTGAGCAGGTTTTACAGAAAGAGAGTTCTTCTTCTTCTACACGAATGTTGACTGCATTGTTGACTACATTTATTCCCTTCATACGCTTATAGCGGTATCGTAACGAAAATCCCAATGTGCGTTCGTATTGCAACGTAACATTACATCAGTACATCAGTAAAAAATCCCATCTTGATATGGGAAAAGTTGTTGAGACTTTTAAGAGTAAAAAATGGCGGCTTTAATTATTTTCTTACCACCATCCCACACCTTAAGGACAATTCCTCATTCAAATAGAAAATTTGAGTACGAATGCTCCAAAAATAAATTCCCACACAGATTTTACATTCACATTCTATAATTAACACTCAGTTTTGGTAAAAACCAATTGTGCAAGTGCAAGTGCAACAAAAATAGGAAATGTTTGAAGATTAGCATCTAAATGTTAGTACCTACATCTCGGAACAGTGGGTTGCGTAGTCAATTAAATACGAAGCGGTCTTAACCTCTGGCTAACGCCAATTGCATTTGTTAAGAATGCTCCGAATGTAATTGACTACGCAACACTGTTCAAGCATACGTACATTTCAGAAGCAAAGAAGTTTTCTAAAAATGTATCTCTTCATCCACCTCACGCATAAGCATCACATTCAAATGAGAATAGTTGCAAATAATTCACTATTATCTTAGAAACTAAGGAACATAGTTGATGGCGTTCTACATCTCGCCAAAAGCCCACTTCTCCGGTCACATATGCAATGAGTAACGACAAGCCTGTGGCATATACAAAAAAAAAATTCTGCTTCGTCTCTCATTCTATATAGCATGCTCTCCCACCAGTCCTCTAAAGTCTAAAAGAATTCATGTCCTCCTCCATGTTGGTGTACGGACACGGACACATATAAAAATAATGACACCGTTATTTAAGGACAATGATATAAAAAGGAGAATTTTTAATTTCACTAATTGTTCATAAAAGAGGTTACGAACTAAAATGTGTTTTTATAATATTTTATCCCCCCTCTACTTGCATATAATATACATGTCTCGCAGGATAAAAAAAAAGTTGGAGGAAAATTAAAATCTTGACAGGTCACATCATTCTTTGCTATACAATCGCAGACATACACAAACATAATAAACTGTTTGCCAGCCCGCACCCACCCACGCCACTTGAAAAAAAAAAACAGAAAGGAAAACGGTTCTGGGTATTATTGTGCGTGTAATTGTCCTTGTTGTTCCAGTTTTTCTCATTTACGTTTGGTCCACTTTAATCAAGTGAATACGTAAATAGCGGATGCTGCTGCTGGGGCTATTTCGAAAGTGAATGAGGCACATAAAGGACGAAGCAAAAGATCAGCAGGATATGATACAACCGTATAATTGCTTGTTGTTGTTGTTGTTGGTGATGCATGCTATTATCTCTTGTGTTGTGGTTTTCATTTTACCCACCATTTTGTAGCCTAATTATACTAGCCAACGCGCCATCCATCGCCATAGTGAAGTATTAAGGACATTTTTCTTTTCAGCTTGTTATTTGCATGATGGAAGGCCAACAAATTATTTCGTAAAATTTTATAATTTTTCATTTTCATTTTGATTTTTCTTGGTCAGGCAGACAGCCGGAGAGTAGGTACCCACTCGTAATATGTCTGTTTTTGTGAATGATGTTGGTATATGTGAGTTCTGAAGAACAAACGGTTAATTAAAATTAAAAAGCCACAAGGTTCTGAACTGATTTAAGTCAAGGTAGATTTTTTTTTGTTTTCTTGATGTTATAAAGCTTTAAGATAAACTTGAAAGTATAACATGAAATTACGACATCTTCTCGACTGTCGTATGTACATATATAATCCCATTTTAAAAACATTTGTCCTTCGTCCTTCTCCAAGTCTAATTACATTGATAAAGATTCTTGTTGTGTGGAACTCATAGGGATTAGATTTCCGTTAGAGTTCTCGGAAAAATATATATTTTGTTCATCAGTTTAGGAAATTGGTAAAGCTTATATAGGAAATAAAATAATCCTTGAGGGGTTTGTCGTTGTTAGGATGAAAACAGGAAACGCTGATTAAAATTTAAAGACAAACCTTGTGGATTGGGTATGCTTTGAAAGTCTCGTGTATCATTATTTTCTTTAAATGTTCTGGCTTGACTTTTTAATGCAGTATTATTATCGTCAGTTTTAATAAGGAGCCTTTTAAAAGGATCATATCCAAGACTCAGTTAGGAAAAAATATAATTGAACTAATATTTACCAAGATCGGTGATGGTGCATAACTGTTTTAATTATTAGATTCATGTTTAGTCTGATTTTATGAGACTCAATCGATTGACGCGCTTCATGTGGCCAAAACATGAAACTAAGCCGGCTTCAGAATCATTCTGCAAACTAACTTCGAAAAATTGAGCATGATTTCATAAGAATTTTGAGTTAACCACCGACATAACCGACTAACTGGCTGTGCACAATAATGTAGCTGCAGCAGTAGTACGTAGCACTGTCAAAGTTAAATGTACATACATAAATCGTATTGCATGGGTACAATGTGAAGCAGCAACTGCACTATAGAGAGCAGCTGAAGTACAAGTCGACTCGACTCCAACTTCACGAACGTGCTGCGCTGCAAAACAACAACAAGGCAAAATGGCAGACATGATTTTTGTTTGAGGTCAGTGCTACACATTGTAGTAGTGTATGCTGCTTAGTGCGCTACTTTTTTTGACATTAACTTTGACAGTTCTACATACTAACTACTGCAGCTACACCATTGCGCGAAGCCAGTAACTGCGTTTGCACAATACAATTATAGCTGCAGTCACAAGACCTGTCAAACTATCCAATGCACGCGTGTATTCAAAGTTACGAATACAGACAGAGCTGCAATATTTAGATAGTGGGTCCACTTTTGATAATTTGACTTTTCACTTATCACGGCACGATTTTGACAGGTCTGTGACTTTGGTTCCAGCTCTAAGTGCTTTGACGTGGTTTCAGTGGCTTTGTTTAGCTAATGTACGATTTCTGTGTCCGCTTTCTACACTAGCGTTCATGAGATTGACCGAAGCAAAGAACATGTTAGGAGAAAAATGTCCACTAGACATAACTTTGACTTTTGAGTCCCCATGGGGGAGGGACAAGTTTGGTGAGTTGTCTTGTGATTTGACCTCATTGGCTGTTAAGTAAATGTACAATGTAGCGGAGTGGTTAGTGTTTTGAACTGCCACACCAAAGGTTCTGGGTTCGATCCCTGACTCCACCTTATTTTTTTCCGGGGCACAGCATATTGCGAGGAAGTGGACAAATCTTCCAATAGTAAAACTAGTCTAAAAAAGTGCTTCTCTGCTTCTCGGAATCATCGGTAAATTGTATGTTCCTTCCATTTTCCCACAGAGGCGTCAACTTCAAAAGTTGATGAAACCTCGGTAAAGCATTCACACCAAACAAAACTCTTAGTTTATTTGACGTTTCATTCATATGTCAAAAATATGAAAAATATAGTGTTCACTCTTTCTCTATTTTCTTATGAGAGCACATTACTGCCTTACCGACGAACTGATTGTGTTAAAGAGTGTATTTACGGAACGTCGTAAGACCAACGTAGAGTTTCTGACGACGTAAGCGAACTGTCAGAATTCATTTGAAAGACAAATATCGTAAATATCGTAAACGGCTAGTGATAGGGAGACATGAGCTTACATTGGCCAGGAAAGATGGTAGAAAAGTGGCTTGTAGTTGCTTTTACTTACTGAACTTTGTGTTAACCAGGTTTTTATTTCCAATGACTGTTATTCGTAAGTTTTCCAATTTTGCGGTGCGATATTGTATACGTCAAAATAAAACTTGTATGCAAGTGAAAAGTCTAAGTTGCAGTGGAAACTTACAGAGCGACACCTTGCGACAAGTTTGAAAATCTTAACAATCCTGAGAGTGTCATCCCGATAATCAACCTTAAAACAAGTTGGGAAAGTGAGTTACAAGAAATAACGCAGAGTTTCGTTAAATGTCACGAGGATCCACTGGACTATTTGGCTTCACATTGCGCAGTTTTCTGCGTAAACATTTATCTCTACTTAAAGTTTAAAAAAAAGCCTGTGTGTACAAGCTATACCGTGCAGAACTCAAGTGGAACTCCTATAAATCCCCTCCCCATACCTCTAGCCAAACGAATTACAACCCTTTTTATTATGTGAGAATGGGAGCCTGATGCATACATCAAATAAATAAAATCAAGGATTCTTTCTTACCTGAGAATCCAGCGATCCATTCACACAACTCTTGCTACTGGCACTTGCTGTGACAAATGCATCCTTCCCCGCAGCAGCGTCTTTTAATGATAATTTCCTATTACGCTCACGTTCCAGTCTCATAAGTATTTGTGCGTTTTGCTCGCACGTGTACGTGTGTCCCTTACTGCGACGTTCCAAGCTATACTGATACAGCGGCCGAATAGGATCCGGATTGATTTCCGTCTCTGCACCAGCATCACAACTACACAACGACTGGTTGCTGCGTCCCTTGCTGCGTCGCAATGAACCGCGACTCGAATAAAACGGCCGTTCCTCGGTGCAATTGGAGAATGTCACGTTATTGGTGGTACGTGCCGTTGTGGCAGATGGCAGCAGGGTATGCATACTGCTGCTGCTACTGCTAGCTGCCGTTACGAGATTATTATTACCGATAACTCCACCAACACCACTACAACTGCCCGACCTTAGAAGCTGCATCGCGGAATCTGAAAAATGGCTGGAGTTTTCGTAATTGTCCATTGCTGTTTCGGAACGTATTGTTCCGTATGAAGAAGGATGACAAAGTATTCCACCACCACCACCGCCACTATCAGTGGTGGGGGAACGTGCCTCATCCGGCCGTTTCTTTTGCATTGTTGCCGTAACCAGACTAAGGGGGTTCCAGGTCATCGATGAGCGACGAACGTGATGAAGGTTCTCGGAGCGATTTTCGCCTCGGCTGCTTTTTCGTTTTGACGGCGACACATAATACATTTCGCGTTCTTCAAAAGCCTCCCGGTTCGTTAAGCTGCTACTGCCCGTGCTACAGCTATTCGAATGTCCGTTAAGAACTTGCAACGGTGGATTGCGGTAGTTGCCATTAGCTGTGGGAGTGGGTGCATATACCTCAGGTGTTGAGTTGCAGCTAGATCGGTATGTATCGCGACTTATCGCATGAATGCGGGCCGCATCACCAGTCCGAGTTATTTCTGTCATTTTGTTTCAAATAATGTTGATTCACACGTTACGTTTTGAAACACAGTCAGTCTTGAGGTAGTGTCAGGTATATGTATATGTTTGTCGATTGTGAGCGAAAGCAAACAGCAGCGGTGGATCTCATAAATTATTTATCATTTTGAAACAAACAAAAAAAAAACTTAAATTTTCTTTTGCGTTATGTGGATGTGATGTAATTAAATCACACGTGAGCCTAGAAGCTTTATATTTTTATGTTTTTTATTGCCAAAAAAGACTCAGCCTAATTTACATTTAATTGCTTCATTTGTCGGAGACAAGAGTCTACACTTTTTTTCACTTAAAGCCAGCCGCTTTTGTCTTTTCTTATTGAATTAATGGCAAACACAGGAGAAAATGTCACCCCTTCGAGCGATAGGGCATTTGAAAGGATCCCACTTCTGACGCTATTCACTGATTCCGTTTGACACTAATCCGAATTATATTCATTCAGCTTTGGCAGCCACTCATAATATTAGTCAGCCGAGCCGAGCCGAGCCGTCAGCCCAGTGATGTTGTTGATGACGAAAGGCGAAACGCAAAAGGAGAAAGAACGCGCTTGAGAGTGCTTCAGGATTATTTTAGTCCCAAAACATAATGTTTGTTCGTTTATTCTGAGAAGTTTTAGGAGGGGGTATGGGGTTTTTTTGCTGTTGCTGTTGTTGTTGTCGAAGTAGATGATTTTATGGCTCGGATGTTGAAATGTTATTGTTCTCACGAACAGTTTATCATAATTTTTTGTGACGGCAATCCAGGATCAAAAGATAGGATGAAGCTGTTAGTGTGGATGACAATGGTGTGGATGTGGCCACCTGGTATGAAGGCAATTTTCTGCTTTTGAACTCATCATCATCGTCATTATTATCATCAACATCATATTGTGCGTCACTTGCAGGAGTTTCGTTTCCTTTCGTTTTGCTTATGTGTTTATGAATTTGTTTTTTTTTTTTTTTTGATTGATTATTTTGTTGTCCTGTCAGAAAAACGAGAGCAAGAAAGAGACAGGGAGATAGCCAGGTGATTGTGATGTATATTTAGAGCTTTCCAAATAAAATAAAAATGGAGCCAAACACACAACACTTCCTTTTGTTGGGAATAATAATTTCCAATCGTTCTTCTTCGTTCGCTTGTATGTTGTCCTCGATTTGGTTGAGTGAGTCTCGTGGAATTATGTATCTGTTGATTGAAAAGCAGAAACATAATTTTTTTTTTTTATTATAAATTCTTTGCCAAGGACGATGATGATTCCGATGATTTGATGGGTGGATGGGGATGTGTGCGAATAAATTGATGAAGCACTTTGTCGGTACAGCATGCAAACAACTTACCATAATGCTTTGATTGAAAATTAAGAGCCATCATTATTCACGGAAACAAGGCCAAATACATGCTGAATAAAGGAGCTGGAAAGAAAAAAAAGAGAAAATATATTAATAAAAAAATATTATGGAAAGAATTACTTAATCAGAGAAAGAATTTAAGGTAGATAATTTATTTTCGTAGTGAATTGTTTAGTGATAAATTTTATTGGTATATTTCCACTAAAAGATAATCCGAGATTTAAATTAATCTCCGCTTTAAGAAAGGCCACACTAGGCGGAACTACATGCAGTTGTTGGGTAGACCACACACTATGCCGTTTATTGTCGCTGAAATGCAGTTCTACTGTAGCATACTGCGATTTTACTCATATAATTGTTTCATACAAAGAATGTGTGCAGTTCAACTGAAGTGCAGTCAAACTGAAGTGCAGTTCTGCCTTGTGCAGTCTTGCTTTGAGACTTTTTTTTAAAGGGTTTTAAGGTTTGTCATACTCATTTTAACCCCTAACCGAAATGTTTGTTTCGATAAATTAAATATAATTTTTTGTGGGACGCACTCATTTTAAACGTCAGATTTGGGTTGTCAAAAAATGGTGTAAATGAAGCACCCACTCAATAGGGGTGTTCATTGTTCATGCAATGTCGCAAAATCGTCGTTCGTCAATCGTCGTCAATGTATATAGAACCTATAGTAATATCATTTTGGAGTTTTTAAAGTGAACTTTTTTTTACATCGCCTCAAATTTTTTGGTTCACCTGTCGCATGTCGCAATATGGTGGCGCCAGCCAATAGCTCGCATTAGCCGACCGTATAGTACGTAGTATTTATATTCTCACTCATTCATGCACGTGCCCCGCGGTATTTGCTCAGTGTTATGATGTAAAACCGGTCAACAAGTGAAAAATCAAGAATAGTGCGTAAAATATCGGACGATAAATTAATTTTAGGCTGAAAGAGAAAGCCAAGAGATTTCGTGTTTGCAGGGAAAAGAAAACGCTCTTGGTGAGTTAATTTGATTTGTATAGTGAATTTATTACAACGAAAAAAGTTTCACTTGCATCGTGGTTTTATAAAACCACACAATTTTGTTTTAGTATTGTCTTGTTTTGCCGCTTAAGAGCGCTGCTGATGCAACAAATGTGTGAAAACAAAATTCATTTTATTTTTTCCTCCCTCCAATACTTGTCACTTTTTTAAATCGTATAATGTAGAGCTCTCGTTTCATTATTATTTTCAGTGATGACAATTCGCAGCATGTTATTTTCTCCCTTCCATCACTTCCTTCTTCACCTATAATCTGAAATGAGTTAATGCCTTATTTTGCCGTCCGCGATAGTAATGTATATGTACATTGTCGTCGTAAACAAATTGTCAGAAAGTATTGTGGAAAATCTTTTATGACAAATCGTAAATTTTTTCAGATGAATTTGTATCGTAAATGTCGTAAAAGGTGTTTGTGACTCTAAAGTTGTGCTCACACTGGTCAGGGCAGATGGCAGGGCAGATGGCAGGGCTATGATTTGTGTTTGATTTCCCGGCTGTCCTCAGAGTTGAATAATATGCCTTGATTTGCGAGGACAGCTGGAATACGATAATTTTAGAAATTGTTTTCAGGAAATGCATGTCGTAAGCTTTAGAGGTGGGGTTGTCAAAACTCACATACCCCCAAGTATTGGGTCTGTCGAGTTGGTAATCACATTTGCTAACCTGCCATTTTGAATACTATAACATCAAATTTTCCAGCAATGTCTACTCGTTTCTGATATTCCGGAATCCCAGGGAGAAGGCTAGATATATATATTGGAGCCAGGTAGGACAATCAAAAGCCGCTTTTGGAAGATGAAAGAAGGCTTGAGAATATTTAAAAAAAAAATGTAAAGTTCGAACCCTATATAAAATAAATGTGTTCAAGTAGTGAATAGCGCGCGAGATTTGATCACATGATTCACTACTTGAACATATTTGTTTTGGGGATGTTGGTTTGGGGATTGTCGGCTGGTTGATTTTTTCTTTGAGGATTTTGCGGCTGGGGATTTTACTGTCGGGATTTCGCGTTTGGGGATTACATTTTTGGGCAAACGTTACCAACCCATTTTTAATTGCACCAGACGTAAATCTAACATTTTTTATTTTTATGGGTACAAAAATTGTTGTGGGCTTTTTTTGAGAAGTTCTTTTTAGAATTTTTTTTTTATTAAAGTTTTGTATTATTTATATTTTAAAGTCGTGTATTTTTTTGTGCAATCTAAAAAAAGGACGGATGTGCGGTAAATACAACTCTTTCAGATTTTTGCTAATTTGAAATGCTTACTACGGAAACCCTGTAAGAGCTTTTGTGTGGAAAGCACTAACGGAAAACAAAAGAGTGCGAATGAGAGGCAAACATCCCTATCTTCCCTGTACTACGGATTTATATTGGACAGAGTATAGGTAGCTAGCTGGAAACAAAGGACCATTCTAATATTGAAAAACCTTGTTTATTATTGCTAAGTAGGATATCATATTCAACTGGACTTACAGCGTTCCTAGAATGCCTGGAAGCCTGTTCAAAAATCTGATTTCTTCCGATATGCAGAATAATATTTTTGATGATTTACATTTCCATGAACACCTACTCAAATTCTGATAAAGCATACCAAACCAAGCCTGATTTCCTGAGCACATACTTCATTTCGTCCATTCAACTTATTATCCTTTCAAAAAAAAATTAAAACGATTCCGTTTGAAATAATATCATCAATTGCAATGAAATTAATTTTAAGTTAAACGAAATTGGATATCAATTACACTCTTCATCGGACAAAATTCTCATGAATTTGTAAATTGTTCACCAAGAACATTTACATACGTCCAATAAAATGAATACTGAACAAAAATTCCAAACAAACCCCAATCGGTATTTTACTATACTAATTAGTCCTTTTACTCTTGCTCTCTCTCTCTCTCTCTGTGCAGCTGGTATCTATATGCAGATCTTTTGGGTTGGTTATTCATCCGGTCCATTTGCTTTCCAGTTAAATTAACACAGTGAAAAGAAAAACATGCGTTTAATCCTTCAATCGGGTATGTAAAAGCTGGTAGTTATAGATGGAAAATAAAGGACATTTTATATTCTATGTAAATTAAGTAAAAAAACATTTAAGGCTTGATCCCGGAAGACGAGACGTGAACGAGACCGAGACCGAGACAAAATAAGAGCAGAAGATAATAATAAAGGACATTATTTACGATACCAGCTCTCCAAATACATATGAATGTATTTATAATGTTAAAATTAATTTTCCAAAGAGTACGCGCCGCTCCGTACATTGTGACATGATGGAATTTCATTAAACATTACCTTATCTTATCATCCTTCGGTGTCGTTGTCGCAGTGAGAAAATAATGGGCACTCCTGTCTCAGAATGTATCTAATTTATGGATTCTGTTCTATGAAATGTTCAACGTCATCTCTATAACGAGGCTTATATTTTTGTTGGTTTATGTTGTTCTACAAAGGCAATGATGCCTATAGCGATGACGATGGTGGCTGCGGTGTTGTTCCTTCACAACAACAACAATTCCAGGAACAACGAAATAAGGATAATAGGATTTTTTGCTGTCTTCGATGTTGTTAGCTTTTCAAAAAATGGACCATGTAAGTGTTAGTGCGCGGCGCTTCACGCCGTGCCTAGGTGCCAAAAACATCTTCTTCCACAAAAGTGTAAGATGATGATATGGGAAAATATCACCGTAAAATAAGGCTTTTCAAATAAATGGCTCACCAAAGTATCGTGATAAGTATATCACAGTTATACTCCAGGGATAAATATATTTTATAATTTAAATTAAGCGTTATTTACATACAGCCAGTTTTAATTATGGTTTGTCTGACGCACCAGGAATATGTTATCCACGAAGGTCTTAGAGTAATTATTTTTAAATAAGTGTTTTGAACTCCATTTTGAAAGACTACATATACTCTTTAAAAAAAACTGCGCTGTTTTAATTAACTGCAAAGTGGATTTCCATTTTCTGAACACGACTAATTGTTTGTTTTGGTTGTCAATTAGAAAATATGACGTTTGAAATGTGTGCGTTCACTCAAAACGGCATTTTGTATGAACAAATTAAAATTAGTTTGATAAATCTTTTCCAGATTAAAAGTAAAGATTAATTTGTTACAGAACAGACATTATTAGGCGGAGCTACTCTAGGTGGAAACATCTATCACCTGTTTCTTCAAAAGGAAACGCCACTGAAGGGCCCCTAAATCTTAAGTCCGCTAAGCAGAATCACACGACAAAAAGAACTTTACTTGTGTTTCTACTATAGTACCTTTCTACTTTAGAGTAGCAACTTAAGGTCATTATAGTAAGTGCCAAAAATACGCTTTTTCTAGCAGCCGATTTATTAAAATGTAAAAAGACTTGTCAATAGGCTTATATAGGGTGTTTTTTAGACGTGTGGTTTTCAAGAAAAAATAAATTTATTATGAAATGGCAAATAAATCAAGTGACAACTGTCAAAAAGACCAACGCCGAAAAAGTATTGCCAGATTGAAAACCACACGTCTAAAAAAAACATCCTTTATATAGCGTTTTCAATAAGAGTGGGTAGATAAGAATGTGTAGTAGATCCACGCTGCCCTGCTGGAACCACATGTCGTTTAAGTCTACATCTAGTACAGTCGACAGGTTAATGAAACTTTTGGATTTTGTTCGGAGGTAGTAAACTAACATTATGCTAAGTTTTTATTCTCGAGGGCCCTGCGGAAAAAGAAGAAGGGGGAAGACTGCACATTTTTCGAAATTGCTTCGGTTTTCCCTCAATTCCTTTTATTCCTTACATTCTACGGCAGAAGCAACTTCAATTTTTCTGCAAAATGTTAAATTTTCTACGATTTTTTTTGTTCGAAAATTGTTGTATGGTATCGATTTGAAAAATGCCCTGTTTTTGAAATACAACAATTTCCGTCCTATGAAAGTTGTAGGAACCATTCTACAAAAAAGTTGAATTATGTTTTTGCCGTAGGACGTAAGGAAAAAGAGTTATCGATGGAAAACTGAAGGAAGGTCGAAAATTTTGAAGTTCCCCGTTCCCCTTCAACAATATTTTTGAACTAGGTACTCTTCTTTTTCCACAGGCCCTTGAGGTCCAAAACTTACTCAAGTGTTAACTAACCATCCCTGAAGACCATCTCAAAACTCAGTTTTATTAACTTCCGACGTTTTTCTACCTGAAAAAAAAAAATGCTGACTGGACTCAGAACAAAACAATACATTTTAAATTTAACTCGGGATGACAATAATATTGGGTACAACCTGACACCTTGTGGGTAAGCCGGGAAGGGTGGGGGAGTGTAAAAAGTTTGTGATTTTAACGAGGAACCATAATTATAACATCATTTCATGATTATTCGGGTATATCCGAAGAAATAAGAAGGAATCCATCATTTTTTGGCGATTTAATCGCATGATTCACTACTTGAACATATTTTTTTTTATAAGCTTGGGTATCTTTGTCCTGGGCATTATTTCTTTAGAGATTCTGCTGTTGGAAATGTAACTTCGACGATTATGTTTTGGGGAAAATATCATAAGCCCGAAATTTTAGAATGTCGTTATTTTGACATTGACACAAGGAAAGTTGCCTTCTGCATCAAACAGCTGTGTCGACCCATACCGTTGCCTTAGCATACCAGGTTTTTGTTTCAACTTTACAATATTTGTAAGGCCTTTAGTCATAATTCATAGGTTATTAATATGCCCCTCACTATTGTGATCACTATTCCTCCTGTATAAATGAAAATCAAAACCAAAAACTTCAAGAAATTTCAAACCGGGTAAACTAAAGATGTTCTTAAAGCACTTAATTTATAGTAAGACACTCATTTTGACATAAAGCAGAAAACTTATATAGAGATGACAATCTGTAATTTTCATAATAATACACATATTCACGTTATCCTTTTGCACATTAAAAATTATTCGTACCTACAAAAGGTAAAATATAATTTCCTTTTTTCATTGTTCAAGTAAAATTTCATTTGATATTTTTGTAACCTCCTTTTCTTTCATATATTTAGGTGGGTAAGGTACACATTGGTACATTCGTTGTTCGTATGCTGCCTTTTGAAAAACTGAAATTAAACTTTCCACATTATTTCTGTCTACGCAATCTCACAATAGGAAATAAAATCTCTTTCCTTCTCTGCAAAGGATCGTTACTTCCTTTTAAGTCCTTGTGACTTTTTACTTGCTCTATAGGGCAAGTATTGGTTTCGTGCAGAAAAAAAAAAATCGAGGTTTTAATCAAACATGACATTACGATGATAGAGAAGCCCAAAAAAGTGGTTTTCGCCATACCGTCCGTCGGTCTGTCTGTGCGGATGTGCGGATGTGTGCTTTTTCACGTCATGCTACAGCCTAAACGGCTTGACGGATTTTCTTCAAACTTGGTATATAGCAGTTTGAAGAAAAACAATTGTCGAGGTTTTTTTTATTTTGTTTTAGCCCGGCTCAAACTGGTACCTCTCAAGTAACGGCTTTTTTCAATCTGGATTTTCTCGAAAACGGCTCTAACGATTTTGATTAAATTTAAAATTTAGCTTACTTTAAGCATTTCTAACAAAACTGCGTTTTTTGTTTTTGCCTCAAATGGTCGTAACGAAAATCAGGTTTTAACGGCTTTTTTCAAATAGCCATAAGTTCACAACGGCTTGATTGAATCAACTCAAACTTCGTTTGACATATAGTTTTTCATAGTGTTCTATAGGATGGTTTAGTAAATTTTTCCATACAACGAACCGTTGAGTTTTAGCCAACTTTTTTTTGTTTTTTCTAATTTTCTCGAAAATGGCTCTAACGATTTTGATTAAACTTTGTGTGTTATATTCTTTTAGTGTTTTTAAGAGAACTGCGTTTTTAGTTTTTGGCTAAAAATACAAATAACGGAGATCTGCTTTTAACGGCTTTTTTTCAAATGGCCATAAGTTGTCAACGGTTGCATCGAATTCACTCAAACTTTGTTTGGTATAGTTCCTTACAGCTTGCTATCAGATGGCATTGATTTCTTTTTCAGTTTCTCTTTTTTAAATGGTGGCTGCTATACAAAGAGCCATTAGATTTTGGCCAACTTTTTCGTTTTTTCTAATTTACTCAAAAAAGGCTCCCCCCATTTTTATGAAACTTTTTATATAACATAATATAGAATACTTCAAAGCAAACTGCATTTTTAGTTTTTGGATACACATGATAATAGCGGAAATTGGTAATATCAGTTTTATTAATTTGGCCATAAGCGGAAATTTATATCATTTATATCACCCAAAAGACGACATCTAAATTTGATATACTAAAGGTTACTTAAAGTTAGCTCCCGTATATCGAGTTTTCCAGTTTTAGCCAATTTTTTTTTAGTTTTTACCAAATTTTTCAAAAATGAGTTGTTCTTATTGATCGAAAAGTTTGTTTTCGTCGTACTTTTGCACCCACAGAGCAAGTACGTGCGACCCAGTCGTACATTTTATTTTTTTATACAGCACAACCTTCATTATCATGTTTCAAAAATTAGACATACTTTACCAACCTACTCTCGACAAGGAGCGAAGGCTTTAAAAAAGAAAAATCAGTTTATTTACAGTCCCTCCATACATTCATACGTACCTACACAATGCTATAAATGTTCACCCCTGCCTTAATACTGCCTCCAGCCTATCGTCCTTATTAGCTCATCAACATGAAGAAAAAGTAATATGACATTCCCTCAGGGGACATTGTACTCTGTTCGTCGTATCCATTCATATAGCCCCATCGGGCTTCCGTTTTGACTTTAAAACCTCTTTATTCTCGATATACATTGACTGATTACAAAAACAACAACAACAACAACTTAGGCAAAAAAAAACATTTGTAAACACAGATATTCCTTACATCCATTTGTAACATAAAATATAAAACAAATGACATATAAAGTTTCCTTTTAAGGACAGAAGGGGTAAAAAAAACCAGAGCAAGAGAAAGTATGTGTCCCCAAAAATATTACAAGGATACTCAGAAAAATGGCAGAAAAACAAAAGGATACAAAAAAATTCTGTCATTATAATGCCAAGCATTTGATGTGCAACATTGCTTAAAGCAAAGCAACAAACATCGTTTATCACAATCATACAGCGGGTTAACATAACACACATACTCGTCCTTATACTACATGTGAACAGCCCAAAACACAAAAACCGATATCCTTTTCTTCATGCATGTGTACGTATACATGTATATGGATGGCGATGCGATGGCGGCTGCGGCAGAATGTGGAACAATGTTCATACGAATCTAAATCTGAAACTGAATCTGATCCTTGTGTAATCGAGTGCTTTTTCTTCTTCGTCTTCTTGAATTCTTCTGCTTGTGCTGCTGCTGCTGCTGCTACATCATGGCATCACAAGTACTAGTATAGTAGCTAGTAGGTACATGCGGGCGACATTACTAACATACTTTCTCATGGAGATGAAATCAGGTTACAAATATCTACAACGGAAAAATGGCAAGCCTTGTTTGTCAGCCATCAGCCCCATCAGCCAACCCCTTAAGTCCATATTTTCTATACCGTATAGCTCCCCCATATTGTGCTCTGTGCTCCGTGCTCTGTACTCTGTGCTTAGTGCTCCCACCCATCCAATGATGAACTCAATTCATGTAATGAATTATTCTACAGAGTGCAAAAAAAAAATGGAATATAGGGGGCGTTAAGAGTGATGGCATACAAGGAGATTCTGTGTTGTGTTCCCAGTTCTCATAGAACGCAGAATAGTCCTTGTACCTCGTTCCCCCAAAAACAAAAATGAACCGTTCTTGGTTTTTTTTTTTTGTTAACAATGAATGGCGGTTTGATATTGGGTTTAGTAAAGTTCCCCGCAGAGTCAGCAATTTGACATCGTTCTTAAAGAACGTTTGTTATACCCTTTTTCCTTTATATATATAATGTTGTCACTGAGGTTCGGTTCCTTGGTCCTTTTTATTGAACAAGACAAGCATGTTGATGAACTTTCCATCGCCAAACGGAAAGAAAGGTGAATTTCACTTGGAGATTGATTGATCACAAAATATATCGGTCAATGTCCGAATACTTGACTGTGTTCAAGGTGTTCCACATGATATCTAAATCCAGGAAACCCAAATCTTATAGTGAAATCCACAACTTCAAAAGAACCATATTACATTTTGGTGGAACCACGTACAGCAATGGACGGAATAGTTGCAGACAGTTATAAGCTCAATTCTAATAGTCGGAAGAAACATAACTTTAAGTAGTTGAAGACCTTGATTTTGGTTAACTGCATTAACATACTAATACTGTGAAATTTCGATAAGGTTTCTATCAAGCTTCCGTTAAGTTTCCTTTACTCGCTCCGACTGAAGCAATAGCTTGTATTTAGATGTTTAAGCGAAACTCTTTTAAATTCTTGTAAATGGCTCCCGATGCTGCGTCTGGCTTTCTGCAAACTAATATATCCCACCGGATTTAAAGGTCATGCCAGCAAATTGAAAAAGAAAAGGGATCTCCAAGCTAACTTCAATCAGTGGAAGCTATTATCAGAATTATCAAACCATCAAAAAAATTCCTTTCCGTTCTGTCAACTTTACTCAAAATGGATTTAAGTATCTGTCAAAAAAACAAGTACTTTTTTGTATAGTCAGCTGTCAAATGTTCATTGATTTACAGCTGTAAGCGAAACTTATCGATAACTTGACGAAAAAGGTGGATCGGCATTTAAAGGCACAATATTATAAATTCCTTGTATTCGCTCAAGTAAGGGACAACTACCTTCGAACAATTTTATCCTTCATATCTCTGCCCTTTGTCAAGATCAAACAATCTTTGAAAAAGGGAAAGGGATGAGCTGTCAAAATTGCAGTATTTTCTCGCTAAGTTAATAAGAAAATCTGAAATTTAAATCACAAAATATGGCAAAGACTGTTCGATTGGCTTGACAAACCAGGCTAGACGAAATTAGCTAGTTACTGCTTTTGGATTTAAGAAGGATCACGTTTGCCAACTCAGAAAGTCAAATTGTTTGACAATATTTTTTGGAAGCATGTTTTTTTTCCAACGGTACAGGGTAAGTAGGTAAATTTGCCCTTGGAACTCCTTACCCAGCTAGGAAATAATCTCCTCAAATGAGATCTTGAATCTTTGCCTTAACATCTTATCAAACGAATAGAGGCTGCGAGCTAACATCAATTTTAATGTGCAAGCCGTTGTCAGTCTTCTTCTGAGACATCTCCTAACCTCACCAACTTTAAATCTTGTTTTAATTAGGTACTCAATCTCTTTATCTTTTGATTAACTTTCGTTAAGTTTAATTAAATTCACCTGTCAGAAAGATTTTTGATTCTTTGTGAAATTCCTATTTGGAATGAATTGTTGACAGCTTCTAAGGACGACGACATGATTCCGTATGTGTCCTCGGGCTGTAAGTAAAGAAGAGACAATGGCGAATGTTCTTTTTTTTTTGGTAATACAATTTCTTCAACACATGACAGTAACATACTCTAATTGACATTTCAAAGAAACTTAAGTTTCCTTCACCAATTGCTGAAATGTCTTTAAACTCAAAATATAGAAGGAATTCGTTGCACAAATGGACGAACTTTGGTTTTTTAAGCTGTCAATAGTAATGAAGTTGGAAGAAGAGGATATCACTTAGATCAAGGAACACATTCTAAACTTATACAGAATTTCAAAAAGAGGAGTTCAAAACATTGAAAATTTCCACGAAGAGCGAAACGGTACCGCGCAATCAAAATATGAATTAAATATCATTTTCCAGTTCTGCGAGTTTCCAATAATATCTAGGAATGTTTATTTGGTGCAACGAACACAAAAATTCCTAGAACTATGATGTTTGGGATATAATGTGGAATAGATTGTATATTTTGGGAAAACATCCAGAATCTGGGAGCCGAAATTGCTTTTCTGTGTGAAACTATGCATTTGATGTTGGCTTATTGGAATTTGATCAAATAACCCCAAAATTCTTAGAAATAAAATCCGTATAGCTTACCAAAGAGCATGTTCCACCAACATGCCCGTCATGATGTTTAATTCATGTCATAATGGAGCCATAGTGTGCATGTTCAATGTGCATGAGACAATGTTCGAAGTGCATTTAAAAAATATTTCGTAGGTGGATTGGCAAGAAAAGAGGAATTTTAGCAAGCTTATTTCAAGAGCACATAAAAGTATTCAGTTTGAATAGTAAACAAAATGTGTGATAGAAGTGAAACTTCAAAAAAGTAACCTACGAAAGAAAATGAGATGAAGAATTCCTTCGAACACAAGTTTTCGGCATACCTTCGAACTTTATTTATGATTTAAAGTTCATTAAATATGTACAAAAGTTTTAACCTGAAATCCATAATGCAACTATTTAAAAATTTTGTAATAAAAGCTGTTCCTTGTGATAATCCAAAAGAAAAAAATATCTCAAGACAAAAAGAAAAATTCCGTTGAACAAAACTTACGGAACATGTTTATTGTTTGAAAAATAGATTTGGAATAAAGAATATTATTATTGATTTGACATAAAAAGCAAATAATAATATCAAAGTTTTTTTAACTTCAATAAAAAATCACCCAAACGCACACCGAATCTTTTATGGCTGAATCACAAACACGCTTTGGCTTCGGCTTCGCCTGACGTTTACGAGTTCAGACATAGGAATTCAAAGTATGCTATCACAAAGAAGCTTTGACCTCACGTTTTGTTTGGCAATCGTTAAGAGAAAAACGTAATGTTACGTAATGTGACTCCAAACGGAAGCTCTAGTTCAAATGTACTGATCATTTGCTTTGTCTGACAGCTCAACAGCTGTAAAAAAAATCACAATGCGACGATAATGCATACTGCCATTAATGAACTGTCATTTTAGAAATGTCATACAAAGCAAATTCAAAGCGGGTGCATCGTAACGCAGTCGAAGCCGAAGCCAAAGCTTGTTTGTGATTCAGCTATTAAATATTTCAATACTCTTTTTAAGAATTTAAATAATTTTTTCAATGCCAATTTTTGTTGAATCATTTTCTTGCATTTGTTGGAATTTTTCACTCTTCTTGCTCTAAGCTCACTCAAATATTTGTCTAAGAGTTCTTCCGTTAGACAGAGGTTTTGAACAAAATTAAGATATTAAAAAGTTATGCTCCGAAGTTGGCACCCTTCGTAGAAATTTTTATTCGAGTGTTTATATAATTTTACCACACACGTTTTAACATGCCCAAAGTTTTCAAAGCTGATCTTGACAAAAAATAAACTCACCAACCGATTTGAGGTCGAATCTGTACAATCAATTTTGTCTGAACTAAAATGCAGCTGGAAGGTTCGCTTCCTGACTCAAATTAAGTTCAAAAATAGAACGTAACACCTTTCCATATCAACTCTTCGGTGTTAGCCCACTATATGCCATTATTTCAGTTGCTTGAGGTTGGTATTGGATAGAAAATAAAATACTGTCTAAATGTATTCCATCTCTTTCTTTCTGCGGCCACATCCCTAATATGTTTTTATTTGCTTAAATGTGTCATGGCGGATTTCCGTTTCATCGAGCTTCAAATCACAACGATGCTTAAGAACAAAGAAGTTTTACTTCAAAAAATTCAGGAATACTACTTTGAACTTGCAGAAAGGACGAAGTTTTATAGAAGTGAAATAATCAACATTAGGATAATCAACTAGGTGCCCTACACCCTGCAAAGATTATGATGGAAACACCGTTTGGTAGATACACAGTCCATGGTATTTATTTTTTTTACCAGTAGCTTGATGGTGATGACAGCCATGATACCACTAAAGAGCAGTCTTTTGAAATGATAACCAAAAACGGCAGCCACTCTACCAAAAACGATATCAAAGAAGCCATTGCCAGGCTTAAAACGCAAAAAGCAGCTGCAGCCAAAAGACTACAAGCGAAACTGTTTAAACCCTCCAGAGAAGGACCAGTCACCGTTATAAGTGGCTTGCTTGAAAAATCTGACAACTACAAAATCTTCTCATGACCGTAGATCTTAAAGTGGAACCATGAGAACTTAACAGCGAGATCCACCATTTGTTCATCTTTTTGAAAGCAGCTTACGACAATGTAAACAGGGAAGATTTTAATCGTGCCATGACCAGCTTAAGAATTCGTGATAAGCTTATACGTCTTATCAGGATGACAACGTTTGTAGAGATTCTACTGAAACCTTCGACATCACCAGAGAGTGTGTCGCAAATTCATGCAGATGTTTTTCAACATTGTGCTCTAGACTGCATTTGTCGGAGCCAAGTAGTATGGAAAGTCAATCGTCACAAAGCCAAAACTGGTCGGTTGCTCCGGTAACGAGCTTAAACTACTTGATGAACCTACTTCAGTAGCCTATTGCAGGGTCCTAGGACCATGTGATATTTAAGGCAACGAAATGACATGACCAAAATCGGTTCATCAAGCTGGAGCAGTAAAAATCTGAATCGATCAGAGTCTTCTCAAACTCGCGTAAGATTGATTGATTGATCCATTGATGGTCCACTAATGGTTCATTGATGGTTCCTTGATCATCCATTATTAGTCCATTGTCTACAGTCAAACCTTTCAAGGAAATAAGCAGTGACCATCTTCAACGGGGTAGTTGAGGACTCGAACAAGCCACTAAAGAACACCCTGCAGCTCAATTAGAACTTGGTTAAAGAATTTCACATACAAATACCTAACACCTCGCTGATTTAATTTGTCTCAGCCCTAATCATATGGAGCACAATGGATCCTCTTCGTACCTATTCCAAACTATGCAGACAAATCTACTTTTTGAGTGTTTTGCTAAATTGGTGCTTGGTTTTTGACGCTGCTACTCTAATTTTTCACCTCAAAAGAGGCATTTTTGATTTAAGAATTCCTATGCAGTTGATCCTTCCAAACAATTCTTCCAAACAGCTGCACCCAAGTCTTAAGTCTTGAAGTCTTGAAGCAACACAATTAAGCAGCTTTTATGATGTATCTGCAAGAAATTAAAAACTTTCTTGATAATAAAATTAAAATTTACAAACATCCTAAAAAAAATTTAATTACAAAACATCCTGAAACACCTGTCACCATTTTGTTTTTAATTGCTCGAAAAAAAAAAATAATGTGCCAACTCTTAGCAGTCACAAAGTTTAAATTGATCCCTTCCTAATTTTAATTTAACTTTTTTTTTCAGTGAAGCAAAAAAAATTGTGTTCATAAAGTTTTAAGTAAAAAAAAGACCAGCATCACTCAAAGCTTGGGGTTTCTGTATAATTTTTAAATTTTTTGTGACTGGTCAGCGATGACATTTTCAACTTACTATTTATTTTTCACTTAAAATGGTGTATTAGCCTCATGATCTGTTAAATTTATTTTTAACTGCCTCAAGTCCTTAAAAAATAAAACAAGTCACAGGACTTTTGAAAATGTTTTGAAAAAAAAAAAAAAAATACATTCCGCATCGTTAGAATATACCACCCCAAAAAAAACAAGAACAACACAAAAATATGCGGTCATACTTTCAATGTTTTAACTTTACCTTATGTTTGCCTTTTTTTTGTTGGTGTTGTTGTTATCTAAACTCCAAAGAAACCTCCGGAAGCTAAAAATATCAGAATAAGTACAAAGTTTTCACAAAGTAATTACCAACAGAATATATTTATGCATGTAGGCAGGCAGGATAGCGTCGTCGTCATCTTCCTTCCTACACAGAAACACACAGGCAACAAAAAGTACAAAACATTCCACAGAAGACAACTTCTAAATGAACATCAACAGTTTTCTTTTCCTGGGCCGATAACTTTGTCTCTTTCAAACGTAAGAAAGTTAAGTTTTGAAAACCAAAAACGACTACAAGACAAAAAAAAAAAAACGCTTTTAGGCATGAAAATAATTATATTCAGTTATGCCAGGACCAAAAAATTTAACATGCAGGGTGATTGGAAAGTCTTAAATATTACCAGAAGCTAGTTGTTGGTTTTTGATGTACCAGTACCTGATTACGAACGAAGTATCCTGGGGCCTATACTTCAAACAAAATATTTTAAACATAAAAACGAAAAATTACAAATTGTTTTTGTTCGAACTAAAGTCTCTAAACTATTCTACGTCGGCTTGGAGGATTTGCAAGATGACCATCGAGCAGGAAGCCAAAATCAAAATGGACTACGACAAATCCTTGTGAACCCACAAATTGATCTGAAGCCCTTCGATAACAGATTAAACTTACAGAATCGTCCAATATCCAATAAATCCAATAGCGACGGCGAATCATAGTCCAAATAAAGGACAACGGAGAACAAAAAGGACTCTCAGTCATATTCAACCATTTTTATGAATGCCAAGTGAGGAATAAAAAGGGCTCTCTTTTTTTTCGCAAAAAAAAAAAAAAAAACATGACGAAGGAAAATTATTGGCGTCGTCCTCTTCGTCGTTGGTCGGTTATAAATTTCATTTCCATAAAAAGATAATTTTAAGGATTCCGTGAACAGGAACTAAGGACTCAACACACAGCAGCAGCAGCACCAACAAAAAAACGAGAACAAAAGTTGGCTTGGGTGTTGGGATTTTTCCCGCTCGTCCGAGAACTTTACTTTCAGGATCTATACTTTCTGGGCTTCTTTTGTTTTGTTTGCCAGACGAATTCCTTTGCTCCTTTTTGCCTTTATCGTTTGCCTGCATTTGGCTTATGAAGAAATTGAATTATGCAATGTTGAACGTGGGTTTAGGAGGGAAGCAAACTGGGCACAGGAACGCTTTATTTTTTTATCACTACATATTTTACATATAAACAAACACATACCAACACCAACATTTTTTTATAGATATGTATTCCAAAAAAGGATATCGCTTTAGTTTGTTGATTCACTTAAGGCTTTCTCTTCCTGTGCTTGTATTTCTTGTTCTTCTCTGTTTTTTCTGCGTAGCCAGAGTCCTTTTCTTTGCATTTTTTTTTTTCATTTCTTCTATGCTTCGCAGGATCCCTTTTCAATTTAGCGTTTATTCTTCTTGTTTTTTTTTCTTTTTTCTTTTAATTTGCAAAGGATATAAATGATGAGCAATTCATCTCTTTTTTATACATTTTTTTTTCTTAAATGTTAAAAAATAAACAAAGCGGTGCAAAAAAGTAGATCCTTACGGAAGGGCAAAAGTGCTGGACGAAGCAGAATTTTGTTAGATAAGGAATTTTTTTTTTTCTTTTTTTTTGATTAAAAGCAAAACGAAACTTTATTGGATGTTGAAAGGATTTTTAGCTTTTACATAGTGCATCATCACACAGTGGCCTGTGAAACGGTTGTTAAAGAATTACTCCTTGGATTTGTGTGTTTTCCTTCTTTTTTTTTTTGAGGCAAGTGGAAAAAAATGAAACAACAAGAGGCTATGTCCGGAGTTAATGGATGGATATTGTTTGCCCAGATAAGGACAGCAGAGAGGGGGTTTTTTTTTCAAAAGAATGTAGTCAAGCTTGATAAAATTAATATCTAAGATTCTTACACAATTTTGTGTTGTTTGTGAGGAAAAGATGAAAAGGTATGTAAATTATATTAATTACGGAAGCTGAAGGAGTTTGGAAATTGCATAATACGCCAGGCAGTGGACGTTAAGTGAAAACAGTTTAATAAATAATTTATAGCACTTTTTTCTTAGGTGTTCCTGGGCTATCGATTTAAGGATACCTATTATCTTATCATGATTAATTCAAGAGTTCAGAAAGGATTTTTTGTTTTTAAATTGAAAAATGAAAAAGATTCAAAATGGATAACTTTGTTTTGTATCAATAAATTAACAAGGATCCCAAAATATGGTGTTGAAAAGGAGATGGACACATCATTTGGAAAAGTTGTACATTTTTTAGAAAGTTCTAAAGGGCAATCGTTCTAGAAAAAAAATAATAGAAACTAATTTCAATCATTTAATTTTTTCTAGATTTTATAAAAATCGTTAAAGTCATTTTCGAGAAAATTAACATGGTAGTGGAAAAACTTCCTCCCTCTTAAGCAGTCTTCTGAAACCCTCTTGTTTTAGTAAGATACAGTAGGTCTCTCACGCTCATAACATTAAATATTTCTAAATTCCAAAATGAAGGTCTTCAAACACCCATTTTTTTAAATTTGTATTATTTGCATACCCACTCAGCACTATAGAACGGAAAGGAAGTCTATGTTACCTCTCCCAATTTTAACATGACTTTTGAAGAAATTTAGCATAGAGAAATATTTTTCAAACCATTTTCTGGTATCTATGGGGTCATCCAAGGCAGCCATTTAGGTCCACTACTTTTTATTCATACTATTTGTGATATTCAGCATAGATTTCTTCAAGAAGATTTCTTTCACATTGGACTCTTCCATTTTTCAACTTGATCTTGACAGTTTCTGATGCTTGAAGCATTTCTTAGATTTTTATGTTGCCAACTTGCATAGAGGCCCATACCATAGAATCCGTTGGTCCGTTGCGTCAACGGAGGGAAAGTTAAAAGTTGGCTTCTTTGTGCGTTGACACAAATAAAGGGTTTTCCAATAAGAGGTGTTATTTTGATATTCAAAGAAAAATAGCATTTTTTGTGATAAATGATCGGATGTTTATTTCAATGTAAAGAAAAAAATATGCCATTAAAAATAGAAAACAATATCAGCCAAAAGTGGCCGCCACGGCTACGCTAACTCAACTATATCCTTGTCATGAAATTTTCCATTACTAAATCGCAAAGTGGCTGCTGTATGCCCGCAATAGCTTCACGAATTCCATTCTTGAGGTTTTGAATCGACGCTGGCCTGTTGGCATAGACCTTATCTTTCACGTGGTCCCAAAGGAAGAAGTCGCAAGGTGTTAAATCACAAGACCTCGGTGGCCAATAGTAATTACCTGTTCGAGAGATAACACGGCCCGGAAACTTTTCCCGTAAAAGATCGATGGTTTCGTTACTTATGTAGCACGTAGAACAGCGCCATCTTGTTGAAAGTACACGTTGTCCAGATCAATACCATCCAATTCCGGCCATACAAAATTATTAATCATCTCTCGATAGCGCAATCCATTCACCGTAGCTGTTGCTCCAGCCTCATTTTCGAAAAAGTAAGATCCAATGACAACGCCGGACCATAAACCAATAAGCAAAGACACATTGCGTTGTTGAAGCATGTATCGTTTCATTTATTAATAGCGTAGTTTCTACTTGTCAAATGTCAAAAAATTACAGCTTCAAAAGTGACAACTACCGAAATAGCGAACTATTCAAAATAATACCTCTTATTGGAAAACCCTTTATTTTATCAAGCTGTCATGTTGACACAGCTTACCAACGAATTCTATTGGCCGGGGCCTTCAAAAATTTTCCCCACTCACTTCTCCATAATCAAACCATTTTCACAGTGGATTCGTTTTGCGACCTCACCTTCTCAGCACTTGGCTTTGTAAAACGCTACCCCGAAAATTCTTTGATCCCTAAGTAACCCGATCTCTCTACATAAACATCATACTCCCGCTACTGCCAGACAAGTCTGTGGTCACAATACCAATAAATGTATGCCTCCTAAATTGAGATCATTCAAAGTTTTTTTTTCCCTAGATCTGGAGTTCGCCGCGGACTGTATTGGAATGATCCTTTGATCCTGGTTCCCTATCGAAATAACATTCCAATAATTAAGCTCAAATTCGGTGACTCCTCTAGGTTCAGTTGACTAAGCACCGACACCGACTGTGTTTTTAAAATCAGATTTCCATCTTGATCTTGGCAGACTTCTAAAATCTTACAAGAAACGCTCTCAACTACCGAACCGATCATCATGAAATTTTGTACAGACATTGTCAGATATCCCCGTTCCTTCCTTAGCTACAATCAGGTTGTGTTTCGGGTCTGTCTTGTCCCCTGGGAACTCTAAAGTCACTTTTACAAAACTGTTATACAACTGTTATACAAATTAATTCAAGAAGAGCTCTAAAGCTCTTATCCCCTTTCCATGTAGCATGCTGCTCATTCTCTTTCTCATTTCCGCGTTCTGTTTTCAATAATTCATTTTTATGAAATATGCTATCCAGGTTGTTCCATTCCACAGGGCTTACAAATTTTTTATTGTTTCCTCATTTTCACAATAAAACATTTATATGAACCAAACGAAACACATATCTCACGGTAATAAAATCTTTTACAACTTTTTTTCTATTAATTGACAGGAAATTTAAGTATCCTTCGAGGACAACAACATGCCGTATACATTATTTTTATATTACGTAATAATGCACATCTGATAACAATAATTCACGAGGATATTTTTCAAAGTCCTTGGCCCATTCGAAGTGGTAAATAGCAATGTTATAACAGGTTTCCAGGGTAATCATGGTATTTTTCTCATCAAAAATGAATAATATTTTCATTTGTTCAACCCACGCCGAATATCTAATTTCATAAATTTTATGAATGATGACGTAATTGAAGTATCCTTTATAACATCATCTGAATAAATATCCTTTGTTTGGATATTTTCAATACAATATGTTCCGTTGCAGGGCAATAAAAAACAAATAAATGACCTAAAGTACAAAAGTGTCGAGTGAGAAGTTGTTACCTCTAGAAGAGCACCTGCAAGGATACATAACCTGGAGATCCTATGACCAGCCCAGCACAGCCCAGCCCAGCCCATATATAGATTGGGTCGGTCCTTTGTACCTATCTTGTTTATTTTATCTCATTCGCAGTTCCAGTAGGTACCCTCCCGATGCCTTTATTATCATCTACCAATTTTATTTTACGGGACGATAAATTGTCCTTTGCGGATGTTTGCTTTGGTGGCGGTAAAGCGCGTTCTTCTTTTTTATTTTTATTTTGTTCGTCCTTTCTCCTGTCCACAAACATTTACGTTTACTCTGCTATCACTTGTAAAAGAAATTCGACCCATGGGACATATAACTGTTCCACTGTTCGGCGGCAAAATTGTTTGTCATTTTTACCTTAACAATAAACTGCAATAATTTGGAAATTCAGGACAAACTTACTCCATTAAGAGGGAAAGAGTTTGAAACACTCTTTTTTTTTTTTGTTCCTACTGCTCCTTTTTTTTTTGTTTTTTTCTTTTTTTGAGGAAAGAAGTAGAAAACTTTTCTGGTTCGTATTTTTTCCACGTTTGAAGTGATTTTGTATCTTTTTTTTTTTACTCTACTCTCAGCGAAGGATTATTCCTTTGAGAATAAAATTTTAGTTGTCCTAAATATGTGAAAAGATTACGAAAAAAGAATGAGCAGAAGATTTTTGTATTTTATTTTCGAGAAAAGTAGAGTTAAGCTTTTACTTTTAGCATGTTTTATTACATAAGTACTTGAGGGTTGAAGCGGAGCGACATCATTTTGCGGCTTATGCTCACAGGGACGTAGAATTAAGATTTAGTATTTTTTTTTTTTTTTTTTTTTTGTGAGAGTTTGTCTTCATTTCCCGGGTGGAAAATTGCTCAAGTGTTGAATAAATAAAATTACGTTTAAATTTGGAGATTTTACGTCGAAAAGTGATGTGTTTTTGGTGAAAAGTTGTGAATTTAGTTAAATTGCCATGTCGTCGAAATAATACTTCCAGTTGAGTTACGAGTACCATTTTTTTAGGAAGTTATTAAGGATTTAAGGATATACAAATGTTTTTGAACTTTCCTTATTTAAATGCATTTTTACCACTAGTATGCCTTTATTTAAAGTCACTATTATATTTGTTTGAACTATCTTTCTTATATTTTTAAAATCTAATTAAATTTGTTAAAATCAAATAAGGCTATAAATACAAACAATTGTACAACAGAGCTGAGATGGCAACCACGACAGTATTTAAGAAAGCTCCATGATCACAAAGCTTCGCAAGACAAGTACAGTTCACAGCTTTGTATATCGACAAATGCTATTAAAAGGTATATTTTCTGATTGGAAATTCATTCTTGTTTGGGCGACCGACAGTAGGGTAGGGCGGGGCTATTTGGACCATGGGCAAGTTGGACCACGTGAATTTCTCAGAAATCTTAAGCAATACAAAAGCATTATCATACACGAAGAAAGCGTGCTCTCTGAGCAGCAACTGCCATATCGGTTTTAGTTGCATTTTGGCTTCAGAAATTTAGGAGTTGGGGCTAGTTGGTCCACCTCGGCCAACTGACTTAAATAGAGGTGTTTAATATGTATCTATATTTATTTGCAGTTCGTAGAATGCGCACGTACAAAGGTGTAACGGAGAGAGCTGCAGCTGGTAGAGAGCAGATGAACAGAGCTGTGGCAGCTGCCCTGTTTGAAGAAAAATCTTATTTTGAACCTTTATTTATTTCCATTATATTTATTTTAAGTTATAACTAAAGTGAAGTATTTTGTATTTTTTGTAAAGTTTTTTTTGGTATTTTAAATAATATTATATCTTAAATTTTGGATTTGTCGTCCTTTATATAACTTTTTTCACTTTTTAGGGCTCGCTAGATCCAACTAACCTCACATAGGGGCAAGTTGAACCACTTGGACTTGTTCCAAGCAATATTATTCTGCGGTAACAATTTTTTAATTTTTGAAAACTTCATTTAGAAATGACAATCCCATTCTTTCTTTGAATACCTCTATGGTTGTACTATAAATAGTTTGATAATAATGAGACTTCAAGTAAAAAATGGTGTAACTACCCCGTCTCACCCTACTGATCACGATGACGTGAAATTATCAGAAAAAACCCTAACTTATTAAAAAAAAAATGAAGCAGATGCTCTGCAGTGCTCGCAGACATTTGAACTTTGTTAGCCAAGGAATACAATTAGTAACGGGTTTTTCTGCTGAAAATGAACCTGCATGAAAGATTTTACTCCACGACTCTCCCTGAGAAAGGAAAAACTCAAATCTCATGACAAAAAAAAAAAAAATCAAAATAGCATTACATATATCCGGATAACGAAATTTGCCGAAGAGAGCCCGCCATCTTTTTTCTTTCCGATCATCTTACAATCGATTAGACAACTCGCAGAACTGTTCACTTGTCATCCCCAATCCTCCTCCTTGTGTATTGAGCCTTACTGCAGCGGACAGAAATATGTAAATGTCCAGAACACTAAGACGCTGTTATTTTAAGCTTACAAGTTAAGGCAGTTTGATAACTCCATGAGTTTTGTGCCTGGCGTCTAACACTTGCCAAAGTAGTTACCCTTGCCGCTGAAGGACAAAAAGTAGTTGAAGTTCAAGCTAACTCTACTTCAACTGAAGCTACAGCTTGGTCATGTTGCACAACCAGTAAAAGACTGATGTCAGATTTAGACAAGGCTGCATCATTAAGTTTATTTTTGTGAGCCATATGAAAACCGTATGAAGACTACAAAGAAAAGTTTGACGGTCTTCCACCACAACCCCAAGAAGGTTTCGCACCGTTTCAATTCCTTAGGCAAAACATGAATCCATTTCAGGTTCTTACTCCGACTATTCGTGCTACACAAGTAAGGCCACATTCGATATGCCTTTAAACAAAATTATGGCAGTTTTTTTTCTAGATAGAGAGATAGTTATGTAAAGAACTCCACAATGCATCACACACAAAGTTTCATAAAAATCATAAAAGCCGTTTTCTAGAATATTTTGAAACACTCCGTGTTAAAACCACAAATTTCTTTTCTTAATTAAAAGCATTTGCTTTTAACCTCCTTAAACCTAAACTGCTTCTTTCCCAAATGTTGAAAGTCATTTTCAAAAGTCTAAATTATGCTTCCAACATAAAATATGGCGACATTGACCCACATCACCAGACAGAAGACGGATCTGACATAGTTCACCTAAAACTTCTGGTTTGCTGAAAAAGTTATCTTTCACTATTATCAACATTGTGCCAATACCTCAATGTTTCCATAATTTAAAATGGTAATGAGTCTCTCGTTCCAGTCAAATCATCAAAATTCCATACAGTTCTGCCTCTCTTATGTCAGGAAGTGACACATTCACAAAGAGTTCTTTCTGATTTTGGAGAGAAAGAAGAACATCTCATTCAGTCTTCATCCCAAACTCAATGGAAACAATAAAGTCATCTGCAAACTTTCAGATATCAAACACAAATAAAAGATTAATTTTTTTTTGAATCCTTTGACAAAAAAAAATTCCCCTGTAACAGATTGCTTACTTAAAATTAATTTCAAAATCTATCATGCATACAAATCGAATGTTTATGCATGCATCTCAATTACAACTTCCAGCTCAAAATCTGCCTTTGTAATTTTGCGGACTGGCAAACTATGCTCGCTCAACGCTCTCACAATCTCCCCGCCTCTGTCCTATTGGCGTGGCAATGTTTTTCAATTAAACATTATTCAATCAGATGTCATATACGGGGTGGGCGGAAGCCCCATTTTTTGGCCTATCATGGATGGCATCATGCCAAAGCAACACCCTTGAAATTGTACGAGAATCAAACGAAAAACAAAAACCCATTTAACTACCAGTATATGCAAATGTTTACTATAACATCCTAGATCCTAATTGAAATCCACCTTAATTGCAGTATCATTAGGTTAGGATTGTGAAGCCCAAATTGTCATTCTATCACCCAACACAGATGGTACACATTTACATATAAATGTATATCTGTATCTGTGTTTGTGTGTTGTGTTGTGTCTTGTATATATGTGAAATTTTGATTGTGACACAACGAATCATATGAATAATAATGAGTCCGGGATGTGTGTACCTCCTGTTCTGGAGTAGGTTCAGTAGCAAGCTTAACGCTCCAGTTTCCCTAGAAGGAGGTGGAAACCAACACACAAACCTTGGGCTATAGACAGCGTTGTTATATTTTCAAAGATTTAACATTATTTTTCCTAATCAAAGTTATGGAATCAAGATCCTTCTAACTTCATATATATGTATGCCAGGGTCTCCTTATCAGAAACTAGGAGAAAAATAGAAGATCCAGCTCAACATGATCTTTATCTAAACTTGCTTCAAAAACTGGCTGAAACAGTTTGCAAACAGTTTACGAGCAGTTTGCGAAAAGTTGGCAACTCGTCTTCAACAATTAAGATGACTTGATGTTTTTAAGCTTATGGACGCCAATGAAGCCGACTCGCTGAGCAGAGTGATGCAAGATCCGTATCATTACGATGGCGTGATCATTTGGAAAGAGACTCTACGTCATTGGCGAAGTCATGCAATACAAGCCATTTAATAACAGGTTTTGCTAATAGCTTCCTATGAATGTTTCGCATTGCTGGAGAATATTATTGCTAACCAGCCATCTTTAAATGTATAAGACTATTGATATTGTTGGTTTGTATAAGGCATTTATATGCAAGCCTTATAAAAGTTGTTTGCAATGAATTGTGGAAAGTATTTAAGCAGTTAGTATTTTTTTTCATATTCAGTAAACAACTTCGGAAGGCCTTATGCAGGCCATTTTGAGCCCTTAAAGCAGTCATTTGTTTCTTTCATTTTCAGTAGGTAAACCACTTCGGAAGGGCTTATGCAGGCCATTTTGAACCCTTATTTGCAAGCTTGTAACAAAAATCCCTTTCTTTAATGAACAAAGTTTAAAATATGTAGCTTCCAAAAGTTTGCCTTATACAAGCTCTATACAAGTTGTTATTTGCCAAATTAATAAATTGGACATTATATAAATTGAATTAATTAAACAAAAGTCTTCGAAGCATCATGCTTACAAAGTTTAAAATATGAAGCTTCCAAAAGTTTTCCTTATACAAGCTCTATACAAGTTGTTATTTGCCAAATTAAAAAAATTGGAGCTTATATAAATTAAATTGTTAACTGGGTAAAGTCTCCAAAGCATCATGCTAACAAAAGTTTGACTTGTAAGAAATATCAACAGAATTCACGAATATTAAGTTATCATGATGCGACGTATAACATCACTGTGTAATTGTCACAGCATCCGAGACAGTTTGGCAATGCGTCTCCCAATCCAAAGAACTGAAGAAAAAATTAAAACAAAAGGCAAAGACCGAATGAGTGAGCATATCATCATCACTATCACCATCATCATCATCATCTTCAACAGCAAAACATTGGGGACAAAAGAAGCGTTCCCTAGCACATAGCACACAGCATAACATTAATGCGATGTCCTTGAAAGAATACTTTTGTAGCGCGGCGCATTGACACGAAAAGAGCGAAACACACATCTCTCGAAATGACAAAAGACAATATAATGACGGTGACGAGCGACGACGACAACGACAACGACGACGGCGCATATGGACGACCTACATTATCAAGATGTCATTACCAAGCGGGCAATCAAGCGAGATTTGGAGGCATAAGTTTCCTTTCAATTTCGCACATGGTGGTATGAGACCAATTATTATTATGATGATGATGATAATGATGATGCCTGGATTAGTTGATGGCGAGGACAATCATAAATGCCAAAGTGGTGGGACCAGACTGGAAACTGTATTGTGTCCAGCAAATCTCGTCAAAATGTCTCTCACTCTACATTAAGTCGCCCCCCGCCACTTGTGCTGTATCGACAGTTTTCAAAGGATACAAACTATACTGTCAAAAAGTGCGTGGTTCCTGACAAATGAGGTTAATCAGATATTAAGGGTTACTTGTGTTGTTCTCAACTTGTGCATTATGGGTTGAGGAACGTACATATATGTGTTTGTGTGACATTCACATTGCATATTTGCTGTAACGCACTCGTGCTACTTCACCATGTGAGTTAATTTAAGTGTAAGGACACATTTTCAAAGTTGACTGAAGTAATACAAAAAAAAAAAAACATTTGTCCTTTAAGTGTCTTCGATTTAAGCTGATTCAAAGATATACAAACACATCGCCTTAACGAGGGTACTATAGAGTTGTGACTCCTTTATACCTACTTCAAACGTCATTTAGTCAATTTATAAAATAATTTAAATCAGAAAACAAAATGGCTGTGCAATAATTTGTCAACGTGCACTTAAGGGAAAAAGAAATGTCAAGGATATTCTCTAAGTCGATGAAGGAAAAGTAAAAAAAGGAGGTTTGCCCAGAACTGCATACTAGCTTTTAAGAACTCTTCAACTAAGGGGGTTCCCTGATAAAATTTTTACGAGATGCATCAATTGATTCGATCAAGTCCTTGAAGGAAAAGTAAGATACATATATACAAAAAATTTAAAAAATAAAGCGAACATCGGAAATCGGAAATAATTGCAATTGATATTTATGGGATTGTCAGGATTCCTTTCGTAAGAAGGAATAAATCCTTGGACTTGGTTTGGAGCACCAATATTTTGAGGAGCCCGTTTTGGCCTATTGGAGTAATAAAATTTGGATTCTTTTTTTTTTTCTTTGTGATGTACGGTTGTTGGCTGCCATGTTGTTTTGGTGACATCTGTAAAATTTGTTGTTTATTGTTCAGCTACTGAAATCAACATGGCGGGTAACGTGATTGAACAGCACGTACAAATGATAAAAATGTATTATTAAAATTAGCCACGGTCCGTGAAAGTGTTCAGTAGAACCCGAGGCAGTTGATTAATCGCAGTGCAAAATTACTCGGGCTTTTGCAGACTTTAATTAGGTGAATGTTACCTCGAGACTTAGGCCTACTACCACGCACAAAGTTCATGACCTGACAGACAACTCCGGTTGTTCGCTGTTGTCCCTACTTTTTAGAAAAAGACTCGCAGAGGCGACGTTAATTGGAAATCAAGTTCATGCAATTTGTCCCCGCTTGACTTTTTCTTGTGCGGTTTCCAGAAGTCGCAGGACGAAGTGAATAAACCATAATGGATCGAACCGATGCCCTTAGGGTGAACATGACACAGGGCTTCCTTCAAATGCTGCTGTTCGTAAAAACCGAGGAGGGTTACATTCCATACATAAGGGTAGTCAATGGTCTTTCAAGTAAAAAAAAAAATGGTTAGTACCTCGCGCATAGGTCCATTTCAACCTCTACCCGCCCTTATCGAAAAGCCTCAATTTGTGGTATCAAATTTGTTCGTGCGAAAATTTGCTTATTCGAATGTGAGCATTACAAATCATTCAAGCTTGATTCAAGTCATTCTGAATTTCCTCACAAGAGTTGGCTTTGAAACATCTAACACTTACTTCTCTCAACTTAATAGCCTCTTTAATGGTTAAGAGTGTAAGCCACAGGCTTACTTCGTTATAAGTAACCCACCTATTTTTAACCTCTAGTTTCTAATTAATACTTTGCAATATTTTTTTTAAAGTGAAACTTTTTTTTTACATCGCCTCAAATTTTTTGGTTCACCTGTCGCATGTCTCAATATGGCGGCACCAGCCAATAGCTCGCATTAGGTGACCGTGTAGTATGTAGTATTTATGTTCTCACTCATTTATGCACGTGCTCTGCGGTATTTGTGTTTTGCTCGGTGCTATGATGTCAACAGTGAAAAATCAAGAATAGTGGAAAAATAACAGACGATAAATTATTTCTAGGCCGAAAGAGAAAGCCAAAAGATTTCGTGTTTGTAGGAAAAGAAAAAGCTGTTGGTGAGTTAATTTGATTTGTATAGTGAATTTATTAGAACGAAAAAAGTTTCACTTGCATCGTGGTTTCATAAAACCACACAATTTTGTTTGGTCATTCCAATTCCAATTCCTAGTAAGCTTCTTCATTATCAAAATATTGATGTCTTTGTCAAATTTATTTCTCCTCATCAGCATAAAGAGGGCCTCTAATACCCTTAATACAATAACTATCCATAATCATTTTTAAATACCCCAAAACTCTTCTGACTAAATTGCGTTTAGATAATTCTGGCAATGTTTCCTTGCTGTCTCTAAATCGCAGTCCTTAAGTCTAACAAAATCAAAAGATTTCATTGTATCGTACTTCGCAATATAGGTAGTGTCCTTTTCCAAGCGTACTTATGTTCAATCGATTCCCACTTACTTATTCGAGTAATAGCGTGTCTTGGGAATTCAAGGTAAGACCTACAGCGCCGAAGGTATGCACAGAGCTTAAACAATATCCAATAGCGTGTCAATTTGGCACTTAAAATCAATTATTTGCTGTGATAGCATCTTCATAAAGGGGATTCTGATTTGGTGTACATCCATAAGGTACTTAATATTATGCTATCTTATGCCCACTTTTGGTGACTTCGAAGGGTATTCTCAAGTGAGAAATTTAAGCTTTAATTATTCCTTTCCAATACCTACGGGGAATTTTTTTAGCCGAGGTATATTTATACTAATTCAAATAAAGAGTTTTGCATACTTTCAGGCGTGTATATCAACATTTGGTTATTATAAAGTGCTTTGCAACGGCTTTCAGTATTTATTTAGTATTAGCAACCTTCAGGAAAAAATGTTCTACATGATGGTGAAAACCGTTTGAAAATCCGTTACGTGGTTTAGAAGAAGTTAGCGGATAAAAAGGATGGCAAATTTCTTCTTAACTGTAGTAATCTACACGGTGTAGATGTAAATCAACGCGGGAATATAATTCTTAGATCTGGGTACCGGGGAGTAGTCATAACCCCTTGATCGCCCCCAATATACATAAAAATAACATATTGCGAAGCTATGCAGGCGCAGAAATAATAAAATTCACAAAATTAAAGAAAAAAAAAATGAAATGATTAATTAAATGGTAAGGGCGATATAATGAACACACAAACATTTTGTGTATCTACGAATGTCTTCCCTTTAACATCACATTTATCTCTCTTCTCATTTATAAACAAAAATTACGCATAGGGGAGCATATTTTTATCCTGTTTCTCCTTTGAAAAGAAAATTTTCTGCGGGCTCCAGAAACGCCCTCACAATTTTTTTCTATTTCCCTCCATTCTTGTTTTATTTTTTTCTTGGCGAAGAGTTAAACATCTTTCATGACTAATGACCTATTTTCCCATAATATACATTCCATCTTTCCATCCTATTCGCATTTGTGAAAAAATTAAGAAATCATAAACCGCCTTGTTTATTGCTGACCAGCATTTAAGGACTCTTTCACCCATCCAGCTAGCCACAAATAACATCCATTTCATCCCGAATCCGAATCCGAATCGGAAAATGAAACCCCCTCGTATATAACAGTGATGGTGCGCACTTTTATCCAAAAACATTTTTATTGTACCCAAACGTTGATTTATCACAATTCCAATCGAAGAACGCACGAAGAGTCCTTTTGCATTTGCTACCCGCATAGAAGCACCTAACTTGGCTCACATTGGATATGGAAATAAAAAAAAATCGTGAAAGTGAAATAAATCCCCGTGAAATGACCATAAACCCAAGAGAGAGAGAGAGAGAGAATGCTATACCGTCAAGGACGAAGGAAAAAAATAAATCAAATGTAAATGTCGGTCGGTTGGTCGGTCAGTGGGTCGGTCTACATATAAGACTGGAGGTAACTAAAGTATATTATGGGCATTGTGTTAGATACATAAACAAGTGATAAAAAAAAAGTTTACACGATTTCACCCAATAACGATTTCGAATTGTCCAATAACCGGGGATATATTATCGTCTTCGTCCTTCTATACTGGCTGCAATTTACAGCACTCCCCAAACTCCCCTTTCGAACACCCAAAACGACGACGACGTAATAAGCTGGCAATATTATACCCTCGGAAGTAAAAGAAAACAGCTAATAAAAAAATGTAAACCGGGGGTTATGTTATCCCCAATAATAGAAATAAGAAGAAGAGTATATATCTGATGGCTGTGATCCACCCTTATAACTTGCACCCCATCATAAAGGATAAAATAATGCAAAGTAAGAGGCGTTAAGATGTGGTGTGTATATAAGGATATTTCGAAGAAGAAATATGCTTGGACAGTCTCACTATTATATCCTAAAATTTCCAAACAAAAAGGGTTATCAGTTCATAAAAATTTTTTGGGTCAGATTGTGGGCGAATGATTAAGGACATTCGGAACCAATGTTTTCAACGAAGTTCTCTTTCACAAAACACAAACCCCTGCAAACACTTCTTCTTCTTCTTCTACTTTGGATGTAAACCACTTTTCAAAATAGACATTCCACAAGTTGTACAAAAGTACCCCATTAAACCCAATTTCCTTTAGTGAAAGAAACCATTCCAAAGGATATACACAGGGACAGTAAGATAGGGGGAAGTCAGTGGGTAAAGTTGGAAGAACGAAAGGACGAACGAATGAAAACAAAGTTCCTTAGACTTGTGAGACATGAGACTACCAACTATGTATATCTACTAAAGAACCACCTCTACCCACCGGCATTGTTAAGGTATTAATTTATGGACTGAACCCTGGTTCAGAAGGATAATTGCTTGCACAAAACATAAACCACTGGAAATCTACCAAAGACCCTAACCCAAAACCATTGCAATAAAATTTTACGATTTTTAGATATATTAGTATAACGGTAACGCTAGGTTTATAATACATTCCCTTTAACTGAATTAGCTTAATATATAAGTGTGTTTGTGTTTGTGTACATGTGTATGTGTGATGTGTTTGGTTGAGATGCGACTGTTGTTGGAGAATCAGCAAGGACGTTGGACGAATCCCCATTTTCTCCTTCCTTCCTTTGGGGATGCATAAACATCGATAAAGAATAGAACTTTCTCTTACTTCTCGGCTCCTCTGTCCTCTCAAGTGGACACGATGATTGCTGCGATGAGGCTTTCTCTCAAGGATGTCCTATTCCATAGTTTGATAATCGAAATCCTGATACAAAATAAATGGAAACACGATAAGGGATGCCACAATGAACGATTTGTATCTGTGTTTTTGATTATATTCCAAAGGAGATTATAGAGAGCTCTCTGTGATCTTTGTATATTATACAAGTCGAGTCGAGTATGAAGAGTATTTATATGTGCTTGCTCCTGCTCCTGCTCCTGATGTCCCTACTCCTACTCCAGCTCCACACTTAATTATTTTATTGGAAAAGTTTTTGGCATCTTTATTTTCATGGTATATTATATTGTTTATTGCAAAGGACAGTTATATGTTGTTTGGTGTACGAGTAGGTATATGTGTGTCAGCAGCCATTTTCGATTCTTGGGAATGGCTGATTCGAAATATTCTGCTAGAATCACTTTTGTGGTCCATTGAATTGACAACATGAATAGGTAATTGAGTTTTAATTTATGATTTTGGATCAATGGAATTTCTATGTTTGCATGGATGAACTGTGAGTGGATTATATACATATTCTATAATCTTTGGTCTGATGGAGTCTATCTCTCTCTCTCTCTCCATTGGGATGCAAGAGTTTTAAATTCAATTTCAAGGCATCCGGAAATTTGAATATTGATTGCATGCTTTGTATCGGTAGAGAGAGAGAGAGAAAGATCAAGAAAACTTATTCCCTGAGCCAGCTGGTTTATTTCGGAATACTTTATTATTTCTTGGAGAAGAATTTTTGAAATAAAATACTGTGAACTAGAAGTAAAGGGTTTGAGTGTTCTTATAAGTAGGTCAGTCGGTACTTAATAGAATCCTTAGAGGACTCAATGGTATGATTAATGTGTTTTTGAATATTTTTTCCTCAATTATTTTGTTTGGATTAGAGTTCATGTGAGGTTAGTCCAGGGCTTACAAAGGAAGCACATACCACATACTAAGGGTTTTTGGTTGATATTTTAATCCTGATAACTTAATGCTTTTTTTAAACCATCTGTTAACTTAATACTATCTTCTTTTATCGCATGCTATTAAGTTCGAGGACAACTCTGGAATATTACTTTAAATATTTCCTATTGCATAATTTGAACCTTTCTAGACATAGATTCACACCAAGATCGTATTGGACACAACACAATGGATAGTGATCGGTACATTAGATTACCAGTATTAGCTCGGTAATTTAAATCCTGGAAGCTGGAAGGGAAGCCCACATCAACTTTGGCATCTAACATCTAAGTCTTCCACAAATTGGAGAGTTGGGTAATGGTGCTTGGAATTTTTACTTGATCAACTGGGTGGGAAACTCGGTTTGTCTTGTATGTTTACAGCTTGAACACAACTAAGTGTGAATTGTATAGTAAGTGTGAATTCGTCAAACTTTTTCCTAGAGTTGAAGCGTTAAGCTTAAATTTATAACTTATGTCTGGGACATTACAATTACGAGGTACCCTTTTGGGACACAATGGATGGTTACACAAATTGCCACCAACCCGAAGGATCCCAATACCATAATTTCGGCTTCTCCCGACAAGACCTTGATTGTGTGGAAATTGACCCGCGATGAAGACAATAACTTCGGTTACCCCCAGACACATCTTTACGGACACTCTCACTTCATCAGTGACGTTGTCTTGTCATCTAACGGAAACAATGTCCTTTCCGGTTAAGACCCGTTTGTGGGATTTGGCAGCTGGCAAGACCACTCGTCGTTTTGAAGACCACACCAAGGATGTTCTCTTGGTTGGCCTCTCTGCTGACAATCGTCAAATTCCCTCAGGATCCCGGGACAGGACCATCAAGTTGTGGAACACCTTGGCTGAATGCAAGTACACCATCCAGGAAGATGAACACACCGAGTGGGTGTCGTGCGTGCGTTTCTCACCAAACCACTCCAACACAATCGTTATTTCGTGCGGTTGGGATCGTCAAGGTATGGAACTTGGCAAACTAAAAGTTGAAGAACAACGACCACGGTCACAGTGGATACTAGAACACTGTCACCGTCTAAACCGATGGTTCTCTTTGCACATCCGTAGGTAAGGACGCCAAGGCTCTCTTGTGGGATCTCAATGATGGCACAACGATATCATCAACTCTTTGTGATTCTCGCCCAAACGCTACTGGCTGTGCGTTGCCTACATGGTCCATCCATCAAGTTCTGGGATCTGGCATGTAAGAAGCCTCGCGAAGTACTACACTTTGACGAAGCACTATAAATAACAACCAAGTCCAGTTACAGTGATCACCTTAATAGCTGAGCGCACAATAGAATTTTCCACTTATGTTCGTTCAGTTTTGTATAATTCACAGTGTGTTGCAGTCGGAATACTCATAAGACACCGAATAAAACTCAAAACATATTGACTAAGCTAAGTTGGAGTCCGCCGACCGGTATTTTAACAAGACTTAGAACCTTGAGTTATAACGACGTGACACGTGACCTTCCAGGTTCGGGACTCCAGCTAGTTAGGAATTTAGTGTCCAATGCTATCTCGCTGTGAATTAAGTGTGCACCACTGTATCTGTGTGAATTTACTGTCCAACGCTATCTCTCGCTGTGAATCGAATGGACTCTGCTATCTCAGAGCCAAGGTACACTTAGACATAGGGCTATTTTCTTTGAATAACCTATAGTTTGTACCCGATGAGTTACCCTCTTTAATACTTAAATGCATCGGTGGGGGAATCAAAATATTTATGTACAGTTCCAAACGAGCGTATCCAGACTCCAGACCCTCCCAAGATTGGACGAGGTTTTTGTTTTTAAAGTTGGTCAGATACATGTCATGTTTTCGATTTTAAAGAGACTGTGTTGAACAAAACTTTGTCTGTAGAAACATTGAATCTGAAACATGCCTGTACAGTCTCCCGTTGATTACGAGTGGCGAGACGTCATCCACATTTTGTTCATTGCATTCAATTCTTTGATGCCTACAGCTACAATGTAGTACGAAGCGCTGATGAGACCTCGGGAAATGTCTTCACGAAAAGCTATTACTGATGGTCTTGTGGTGGGAAGCAGAAGATAGCGAGCAAAGGAATTGCTTAAACAAGTACGGCAACGATGGCGGGGTGGGTTTAGACAAACATCTTGTGCATCACAACACCTCGACCCTAAGGCCTGGCATGAGTTTTGTCTGCGCAGTTCTGACAGTGGTCAAGACTCCACTTCCTCCGACGAGCGTGAGGTGAGTCAAGCATGCCAATAATGATCCCGATGGCAAGCAAGGAACCCGCAACACCATGAACAAAATTACAAAATTAGGAAAGCCACTTTCCGAGGAAAGGTGATCTCAAGAACTGGAACAACTGATGTGGTTTCACCGATAAAGCCTAAGATGGAGTCCACATGCAAGGAGCACCTAACTGGATTACACAGGGCTCAATGATGTTTGGATCACATTAACACCTTGCGAATCATTTTTCAGCAATCGTCAGACACAAACACTGTTCTATCGTGTAAATCGATGTTATTTTCTCCAGTGTGGAATTTAGAAAAATAACGCTTCATACTAACTGGCTACTCACAATGGTGTAGCTGCAGTAGTAGCGCGTAGCAATGTCAAAGTTATTGTCAAGAAAAGTAGCGCACTAAGCAGCATACACGAATACAATGTGCAGCACTGAACTCAAACAAAAATCACATCTGCCATTTTGGTTTGTTGTTGTTTTGCAGCTCAGCACGTTCGTGAAGTTGAGGTCGAGTCTACTTGTACTTCAGCTACTCTGTATGCTGCAGCTGCTACTTCACATTGTAGCCGTGCAGTACGATTTACTTACATTTAACTTTGACATTGCTACGTGCTAGCTACTGCTGCAGCTACACCATTGTGCGAAGCCAATGAGCTGAAACTGCCCACATCTGGAATAGGTTGCAAGCTTCTGCTTACCGCTGTCTACAATCTTAAGATCCTGCTGCCACAAACTATTTCCTTCAAACAATGAACTGTGGCTTCAAACTGGACAAACAAAAGTAAATGTTGGCATTAATCAGAGAAAGTGATGGTGATGGATTGGTCAACTGTTCTGGAATTTGGAGTCGTAGCCACAGCTGATGTATAGTGCCATTAATAGTGAGAGGTGAAAGGACTTGGTTGGTGGCCCTATGCTCCTGAAATAATTAAGGTGTTACTTGCAAGAAGAGCTTCCGGAAAGCTAGAGATACAATTATGAAAAAGGCGGAATAGAAGGAGGCTATTATTCCTTTCTTTTTCCAGACTGTAGATTGATCCCAATTTGTACATTTTAAATGCCTAATTTGTCTGTCTGCTGAATTGATGAATTCGGCCTGTTCCAAAGAATCTCTTAACTATAATCACACAAATTAGTTGAACTTGAATGGCCACCAGCTCAGCTCCCCTATTTTTATTTGAAAAGGACTCTGAAGTCTGAAGTCTTTTCTGACACAATACAATGTCAACAGCAAAAAGTATAATTTTTTATGATCAACATTGTCTTTGTAAAAGTTTATCTTTTATTGGGACAGAATCGCTACATATCGGTTAGATTCACTTTGATTTATTACTTCGTTAAAGTTGTTGGATGGTTCACTAACTGCCTGACTGACTGACTGTCTCACTCACTGGCTGGATTCGATTTTGTCCACAAAAATCCGGCTGGAAGAAAACTTTTTTGATTCGAATCCGACCGACATGGAGTTATGTCGACAAGTAGCTGATATGTTTTTATACTTTTTTCTTTGGTGTGTTGTTGTTTCTGTTATTGGTAGGACCTCTCCTTTGTAAGTCATCAATCTTTGGAGTATCTATCTATCTGTGTGGTTTTAGCGATGGGAATATTTTTTTTTTCACTCCTCTTCTGTGTGTGTGTGACGTCCTTGGAAAGCTGTCCTATAGTTTTCTGTCTCAAAAAAAAAAAAGATGTGATTCTATTAAATGAATCCGGAAACTTGCCAACAATTCAAACATAACACAAGAAGAATGCTAAACTAAATACATAAATATTTTCTTTGGAGCTAGTGAAGCGATTTTTCTTAGCTTCTTTTAGGAACTTTTTTTATGTACTTTTCCATTGGTCTTTGTTTGTCGCACATTTTTCATAAAAAAAATAGAATAAAGCATAAAGTTAATGGATGTATTGAATAGCATTTGGATTTGCCAAAAACGGTAAAGGTTTTTTTTCTGTGTTTGTGTGTGTGTGTGCTTGTAGAACTTTCCAGGAGCAAAAGGAGCAAAAAAAAAAGAACAAATTACGTAGATCCTTTTCTTCCAACTGAGTGAAACACACTTAGCCGTTAGTGTAGTTCATTGAACAAGTCTACTTGATTAGATTCGCTGGAATAAATTTTACAGATTAAATATAAGGTATTGCCCTTGTGTCTGGGTGTACCTATTGTTGCTTTTGTCCTTCGAATGACAATTTCAAAAATGTGTTTTCCTTTTTTTGTTGTTGTTGTGAGTGTTGTTTTGGTTTTTGTTTGAATAATTTACATAATTTGTTATAATAATACGAAAGGAGCAAATAAATAATGAGGCAGGTTGAAATCGTTTGAAGGTAGATAACCCCTTCCAATAAAAAATTTCATGAAATGGAAATGTACCTTTTTTTGGAGCATGAAATGACGCTTGCCTTCTTATATTAGCTCAGAAATATAAACCGCTTAGTTTTGGACAGTGGGAAGGCTACTAAGCATGACAAAAAGAGGAGACCTACAATATATGCTATGTTTTCTATCTCATTCCCTCGCCGGACTAATTCTTTCTATTTATGTGTTAGTCTCTTTGTCGTGATGCATTTTCGTTTCATCGAGTTGCAATTCAAAACTATTCTGAAGTTGTTTTACTTCACAAATATTTTCATTATGATATGAACATTTGAGATTGACGAGCATATCCCAACTTTTTCATAGCTAAAAAAGGCATGGTTATACTGGGCTCCATTTTATAGGACCCTCTGCCAGGCTTGATAAGTAGGCTACTTGATGAATGTGAGTTTATTGTGAGACTCCTCAATTTTTACTTGCTGCATTTCTCCAATTTGTCTGTACCACTGTACTTTTGTAATCTTATTTATTTTGATTAATTGAATGGAAATAGTTTGTTCCTGGTGTTCCTTAGGGTTCAACACTTGGTCCTCTACTGTTTTTGATCAATTTCAATGAACTGTCATCAATTTGAAAACTGCTTCATCCCTTTGTATCATGGAAGACGTTCAAAAGAACACAAATGCTGTCTTCTTGTGAGAATTTAGCATGTTGCTTTTTGTGCCAATGAAGACACAGAGAATATTATAAATTGGCCAAAGTTAAGTGGTCTTATTTGAAACCCAAAAATTAGCGCAAGGTTCTGGTAAGAGAAATGATTGGGCATTTGTCTCATTGATTCTGTGGAAAGTAAACATTTATTTCGAAGCTATTAAGTAAAGGCTTTTCTCAAACTCCCTCTTCATGGGACAGCTTTTAGTTCAATTTGGTATGACTTCAAGGAACTCCAGCATCCGGTTATGGGAGCTCTCACTGTATAAAAGTAAAAGTCATAAAATGTTGAATGTTTCTTACGTTTTAATTTCTTTCACATTTCATTATTTTTGGATGGGTACTTTTATCTCTCTCTCTTCCTCAATTTTGGAATTAATCTTCCCTCCTTCGCCTTCAAAATCAACATGGAGATTAGTTTCTGACGCCTTATGGCTACTAGCTTGTGATACACATTCTTTTTTTGGTTATTGTTATACATCTAGGTCCTTGTAAAAGTTCAAGTTTTTTTAAGTTGTTTTAAAACCTGATTCTCTTTAAACACTCTCAATTAAATAAAAAAAGTTGGAGACCAAACTTTGGATAATGGAAAGTTCTACTTCACTTCTAATCAACAAATACTTAAACCACATTTTGAAATTGATATTGTGAATTGTTTTTGTTGTGCGGTCTTCACAGAAGAAATAAAATCAAACAAAGCTTAATCAAAGTTAAATGATGCCAGTTAAAGTTTGTAATTACTTTTATACCTTCTACTAAACAGGACTTCTATTTCCAATTTCTGAACCAAAAAGGGGAACAAAACCAAAAACCCTTCTTACTTAAAAAAAAAAAAACAAAAGAAAAGAAAGAACCAATTTAAGTAGATTTCTCATTTTCTGTTGAGGCTTTATAAGGATCTTTTGGTTTGTCCATTTTCTCTACGAAACCATACATCCTTGATTGCTTGGGTTGCAGAAAGAAAAAATGCATTCAGAGAGAAACCATCTCCTCCTTATCCTCCCCCATCACCGAGCTCAGTGACAGGTTTTTTTATTTTTCTTTTTTTTTTTTTTATCAAAATCTCAATCTCAATCACAGCCAGAGGCAGGGGGGAAGGACTTTGTTAAGTTGACAAAATAAACGGATACAATAAAAACTGATGCAAAGTTGATCCATCTTTATTCAAATGTAAAAATGTGAGGAGATTTGTTTTTAAAACAAAAGTAATTTATCTGTTCCTTGATGTTATCGCATCACATGACTTCCCTAAGGATTTTTTGGTACTTTTGTTTAATTTTTGTCTCTTTTTTATGAATAAAAAAAAAAAAAGATTACTTTTTGAAGCCCATCAACAACATAACTTTTTCGTATTAATTTTTTTGTTTCTGAAGTTCTCAATAATTGTTGTTGATGTCGTAATAGTCCTTTTTTTTTGGTTTAAGAAAAGTTCTTGTCTTATTCTATAAAAAAAATATAAAATTTATTTTTATATTTTTGTGGGAGTTTTTTCTGATGTGTGTTCATTTATTTTTATTTTGTTTCAATTGAAATTTATATAAGAAAAACTCCAAATAATTCGAATGCTATTTATAAGTCTGTGTGGGTGGATTTTTGGGAATTGGAAATAAAATGAACAAATTACAAAACGTGTGTGATCCCCTGTACACAAGTTTGCTTTGAATTACCTATCTCTCAGTCATTCCCAAGAGATTCAAAATGACACTTACCACAAGGCTGAACAAAATAATGATTAAATAATGAAGCTGATGCAGTAAGAAGTCAAACAGATTGAAAGAGTCTTAGGCAGGTTGGACAATATTTGCCAACCAAAAAGTGTAAACTTACACTAACAGCCTTTTTCGTTACGTTTGACAGGATTCTTGAGCTTCAGATTAGAACACTTAAGAGCTAGCTTTCAATTAATCAACTTAACATCGTTTAATTTTAAATTTTGATGTGTAATAATAATTTGCCAGAAACAAACGAAACTTAGTAAAAATCGGTTCAGCTATTACACAGAACAGAAACTTGTTTTTACGTCCTACGGCAAAAGAATACTTATTTATTTTTTGTGGAACTTTAAACTTCCTACAGTTTTTATACAACAAAAATTGTTGTATGTCAATTCTTTACCACGATATGGCGTTTCGAAAAACAGCCCATTTTTCAAATCGATACAAAAAATTTCAAATTTTTTTGAAAAATTACTTGTTTTCGAAGAAGGTCAAAAACTTGGCAAAATATTAGTTTACTATCCTTGAACAAAATCCCCAAGCTTCATTAACTTCCGACCTTTTTCCACCTAAAAATTCCTGTCGACTGGACTATAAGGTGCAGAATCTGATTTCTAAAAATACAAAATTTAAGGACAAACGATAGAATGTACTGAGTCAAATTTTTGAATTCTTTGCCGCTGTGATCCTATTTTTTTGGGTGTCCTAGTTAAAAAAGAACTTCAAACATATTTATTAAGGCACCAGCTCAGTTGATCGTGGAACCAGGTTTTCAACCCAGTTTACAGAAATCAGAAGAGATAACTTTAATGAACCCATTTTTAAAAAACACTGAAAATGGAAAATAGAAAATAGGAAATTCGCAACCGCGGTCGTGGAATGATCCTATGATCCTGCCCCCACCCCCACCAAAATTGCCGTCAATTAATTAACCTGAACTCACTACAAAAACGAGGAAAAACATTCGAGATTTTTTTCATTCCTCGCCTCTTCTCCGGTTCCGTTGTCTGTGAAACCCTTAACAAATCTATTTTTTTCAACATGAACTTTAACTTCAGCTTTCCTTGCCTTAAACTCCTCCTCAACTCAAAAAGTTTGCAGTTTGTATACCTGTTAACAAGGGAAAAACAAAGAATAATACCAAATGCCAATGATCCGAAAAAAAGTTTCACTTGCATTGCGGTTTCATAGAATCACACAATTTTTACTTGCGATTATAGGTACTATAAGGCAAGTTATGGATGCGTGCAGAACAAAAAAAATTGAGATAACAATCACACATGACATTAGGATGATAAAGAAGTCGAAAAAAGTGGGTCTGGAAATTCCGTCCGTATGTCTGTCTGTCTGTCTATCTGTCTGTATGTCTGTTCGCGCCTCTGGAGACTGAACGGGTGGGCCGATTTGCTTCAAATTTGGTATTTAGGATTTATTTGGCCGTCCCTCGGAACAAATTTTTTATTTTTGCTCTAGGTCCAAAAATAACGGCACCTGCCATACAATCTTGAAGACAAAAATTGATTTTCTCAAAAACGGCTCTAACGATTTTGATAAAACTTTCAGAATGCTATTTTTGCAAGACAGTCTATCTTTTGGTTTGAAATTTTTTTTTTTCAAAATGTGTCTAACAACGGTACGGTACGTACCTCTCATAGAACCAGTTTTTTCAAATCAAATTTTCTCGTAAACTATACATTTGATTTCAATAAAAATTTTTTTTGGCGACTGGAAGTCATTCATAATTTTATTAATATGGCATTTCAAAATTTTCGAAAACTTTTTTTTTTTTGATTTTTTATAATTTTTTCAAAAAAATTTTTGGTTTTCGAAATATGTTGGAAACGGGTACATTGATTTTTTTTTAAATTATTTTTCAAATGTAAACTACAGATTTCCATACATTTGCATACTCAAATAAATTTCAAAATATTTTTTGAAAAAGTTTTTCAAAAATAACCTTTTTAAAAAAAACTGGTCCAACGATTTTCAATATTTTTTTTCCTAGATTGACGTATAGCTTTGAAATTTTATTGCATACATAGGTTTTCCGAGAAAACTCTTAAACTAATTTAAAAAATAAAAGAATTTTCGAAATTATTTAATTTTTTTTAATATCCATATATGCAGCCACTATACGTAATTGCTTATCATAAGAGCAAGTTCGTGCGACCCAAACGTGCATTTTATTTTATGCAGCGTGACTAAATCAGTTCAGAAATATTGTTTTTGAAAGAAAATTTCTTTTAACCTCAAAAAATGTTAAGATCATACACTATTCTAACTCAATTACAATAAATATAGACTCTGGATTAGGTCCTGATGGTGCGGTGAACGCTAAGTGTCAGCGGACACAATAAGTGGAATTAAAGGTGAAGCTGCTCTCATAGCTGTTATTGTGTTTTTTGCTTGATTTTTATAACCCGTCGTAACCTTTAAAGGTGTAGACATTTAACTTGGCTTTTGTTCCCTTAAATACCTTTCCAAAAATTTCCCATTCGATGGACTCAAAAACATGGCTTCTGTTGATTTAAATATAAATGAAAAAAAGACAGAAAAAAATAATCAGTTCCACAGAAAAAATATTAATTTCACAATTTACTTGAAATTGGAAATTATAAAAAAAAATTAATTAAGCTTCCTAAGACCCAATCGCCATAAAATACTTTCAAAATTATCTGGAAAACCAATTTAAGTCTTCTTGATTCAAATGTATCTACAAAAAAAAAAAAAAAAAAAAAATAACATAATTGATGCCACGTGTTCGTATAAAAACTTTTTTTTTTGTATCGTCCTTTAGCTGTACCTACATTGTTACAAAGCAGTTACTTTCTTCTTAAAAATTTCCAATGGCAACTAAGAAAATAAAAAATAAATGAAAAAAGCCACTCTCCGAAGGTAAATAATTTGAACAATATTGAAGTAAAAGTTATTTACCCATGTAAAGTGTGAATGGAGTGGGAACCCACTCACCCTACCCGCCTATTAAATTTTTCGTTGTTTTTTTATTTATTTAAAAGTTAAGTACTAAGACAATTGAATTTCTTTAATTTTTTTTTCTACACAAAATTTCCAAACACAATGATTATTATAACAGTCACCCCCCCCCCCCAAGAAGCACCCAACCACCTCCCTAACAACCCCCTACTGGTGCTTATTTTCATTTCGAGGCAAAGACAATGAGGTCGGCAAATCAATTGACTGGCAAAAACTGCGTGGGTGAGGACGAGGAGGGTATATGAGCGGGTGGGGCTACTTTGGGTGGAAGCTAATAAAATGTCCTCCGAAATGGAGGAACCACTTCCAGCCATTTTATGCTTTGAGTGCGGATGACAAAAACAAAGCCATAACAATTTAGTTAGTGTTTCGCTTGTTATTTGTTTTTTTTTTTTCGTTGGTTTTGACGGATTTTTGTTTTTCTTTACAAAAACAACAACAAAATATACAAAGTCACTCATTCCATAACAGGACTAGGACTACATATATATGTTTGTATGCGAGAGACGATTCCATTGAAATGTATTTCAATGTAGAATAACGCCATTGAAAAAAGTTTGTCTAATACCCCGGCCATTAGACGGGAACATTGTTCCTCGATGGCAGACAAACTGACGGTTTCAAAAAAAAAAAAACCGAACCAATTTAGTTGGGCGATCTTTCAGCAGTAGATTTGTCAGTTAAAGAACAAAGTTATTGTATCTCTGGTCGCGTCCTTTTGACAGAGACAGCAACCAAATCCACCCACCGCCGACCGCCATGCTGTACTGACGCTATGTCACTGGGATAATGTTACACAAATAACGGATTTGAAAGTTTGAGTTCGAGGCCATTTTTTATTTGATTTCCATTTCCGGAAATAGTATTGTAACTTCCGCAATAAACTCGAACACAGAGAGAGGCTTGAATTGAGTATAGAGTGAAATTCAAATTTCAAATAAATCATTTGACATGGACATTTATTGTTGTTGAAGGTTGTTGTGGCAATCACGATGATGGTGATGGCTTTGCCACTGAATTTGTGGTTATTCAGATGTGGAAGAACAATAATTTCCAAAGTGATTTAGGCAGCAGACGCAATTATTTTATGTTCATTTTATTCTCCAACTAAGTAGTGTAGCTAGTATTGTTGAATTATTTGGGGTAATCCATTTTTGTACATAGACTTCGCGAGCTACCTCGTTTAATTCTATAGAAACCGTTAGATATTCTTATCTTAAGGGATGCGAATATCTTTGAGTTCTGTTCCCATTATATCATTCAACAGCATTAAGGCATTGTTAAGGCGTCAAGATATGTGTATCTAGGAATTTTTCCCTGTGGAAGATATTATGTGTGTCCAGACTCCAATAATGATGATGTTGATGATGATGGTGCGATGGTGATGGAGATTTTCAGGATAAATACAGTTGCGTGCTATATTTTTGTTTGCGTGATATGGGATTTCTTTATTTGTAATGCGAAGCTCTATAACATTAAGATAATGCGTATCTTATCTATATATCTGGCTAGAGTAATTTAGGGCAGACTTATATAAGGGTACCTATAAGGGTATCTATTATATTTGTGTGTCTTGTTTCTGAAGTGGGGGGTGTTTTTCATATAAACATCAGCTAAGAATGTTTGTTTTGACGGGATTTATGTTAACAACAAATCATAAAAATAAAATAGATGGGAGAATGATTTAGGAAGAATGTATGTAAGCGTCCAACTTTTATTTTGGGGAAGATTTTTTTCTCCAGACGGGCACGTGTTATATTTCAAAGTATTTGCTAAAATGGCACATGATTGAGTTAATAGAAGAGTTTGGTCACAGAGCTTGGTCACAATCAATCCAGAAGTTTGTAAACAACTACTTATACTTTTATAGTGACACAGTTCTTAGTGTCATGCAGAATGATCATGTGTCAAATAACTGTCAAAACTATAAAAATGTTATATTTCTGGCGGGAGATTTTCGTCAAACTTTGCTAGTTGTTTCAATAAAACTGAATTTCTCTCTGGAAGCGTCGAGCACATGAGCATTAAAGAAGTCAGGCTATGTACCATTGCAATGCAGGAGGAGTTACGGTTCAGTGAACAACCAACTTCTAGAAATTGGTTTGAAAATTTCGCCCATGCCAAGATTTTCGAACGCTTTCAGGTGCAACAAAGGGAGTTATACCTCAGAAAAGCTTGAAAAATACTGTGCATCCAATTGTGATGTGCAAGTAGTGAATCAAGCAATTAAATCGCACACTCGATTGATTGGCTTTTGACACATATACCTACGTTCATGTCTTTACGCTTTGTAATTTCTGAAAGAGGTTTTCTGTCGCGAATTTCGTCTTTGGTATTAGAAATTTGATCGTTGGAGACTTTCTTTTGAGATTAAAAAATAAATAAGAACTATACCATAAATCGTTTTATTTAAAAGTTATTTTTTAAAAATGAGGCTTTTCTGAATCATGGTTGTTAAAATTTCATGATTTCAAGATGTGATTTACTTACGGGCAATACAGACAGCTTTTTGTATTTCATGGATTTTAAAATATTACCTGAAAATAAAGAGAAAATAATTAAAGCAATTGTTTGATTTTTAAAAAAATATGAATTTTCAAAGAAAAACGTAAAACTGTTGAGTTTCAGGATTCTAAATAACTTATAATATTCTTCGAACAACAGTTCACTTTGAATTATCAGACAAAATATACTTGTCAAAAGACAATATTAGTTTTTATCAATACACTCCAAATCAGCCTTGAACAATCAAAGAATCCACTCATGATTTGGTACACCCAAGGGTTTTGATGAATATTTCTGTAAAGTTCAGTCTGTCCCCAACTTCACTTTATGCGAAACAAGTCATTGAAGTAAATTTTACCTAAAATCGTTGTGATTTAGAACTATATGAAACGAAAGTGCGTCACGGTAGATACAAACACAGAAATATATTGGATTAAGTAGGCGAGAAACTGAGATGGAAAGCATATTTTATATTCTAGATTTCCTATTCATGCCATGGTTTGCAGCCAATTCACTCTAGTCTCCTAAGCGTTGTTCATATGAATGCTAGTCTAAGCTTACTCGCCTTTTCGGAGTTACAGAAACCGACATAGGGTCCATTTTTCCCAAAAAAATATTGTTCCAGAGACTTAGAGGTGATAGCTTTATATAAAACCATGCGAAACAGTGAGAGCTTTTGAACTCAACCCGTTGGATAGCCCAGAGCAATTATAAAAATAAAATAAAATTATTATCAAAACAACTTCAAAATCGTTTTTCAAAACAACATGAACATTTCTGCAATACCTCAAAGGCATGTGACCGTAGGGTCAATTTTTTTTTTTCTCATCCGATCAGAAACCTGACAATTTGAAACATTTTCAAAAAAGTAAATGGAAGCACTGTGCAGACGATAAAGTTCACCGCAAATAGCCCTGAGCCGATTGAATAGCCCAGAGGTTACCTCCATTGCTTATCTGGTCGATGAACTTTTTTGAACTTCTGACATAATATTATCTAACCCAAACAAAGAGGAACAAAAAAAAAAAAACATTACCATTTCTGACTTTCCGAGTCAGGAAATGCAAATAGCTAATCCGAGGGAGCATCTGGGTGCAAGTCAATGTGCGTTATCCGGGGTTATAGTGTGAGATTGAGAGTTCAACCAGGAAAAAAGTAAACTTTTGTATTAACACACACCTGTGGTTGAAATGAAAGTTGATTTTCACTTCGAGGGACCCAGGGGGCCATCAAAAATTACCTGGCACCACAACCAATGTGTATAGGGAAAATGGAAAACGCTTAGAGGAATAATAATTCATGAAACGATAGAAAATAGCTTGAAGCCGCCGGAAGTCTGGAATAAAATTGTTGGACGATATGAACTAAATTGCACATTATCACTCAAAAAGTTCTCCTACACACATTTTGCCCCTTCGCCCTTCCCTGGCTTTGTGCTATGTCCATCTATCGTAACGTCCCATCATACCACCTAAGGTAGTGTATACGTAGCTGGGGAATGTACTAAATAATTGATGAGAAAACTTTTGAACTTTAGCTACTTTTATTTTTTTGCTTTTGTGGGGAAATATAGACATAGACACGGACACGGACACGGACATGGATATGGACACTGGACTCATGCTAGTGTGGTTGTTTTTTTTTTTATTTCTATTTAAAGGTACAAAAAGTTGATGTAGAGGTAAGGGACGATGAATTGGCATTATGCGATGGCTAACGTTCAGCATGCAATACACATACCTAAATAAAAAAAAAAAAACTCCAGGATATTAGAACATAGTTGAATTAAGTTTTGTTTTTATAGTTTGCACTCGTGATGAGTTGGTTTTTGCTCTGCTTTAATCGCATAAACAGGAACAAAACTTTCATTCATCAATTTTGTTTAGCTTAGAGTTTTTTTTGGGATGTCTTACAGTATGACTCACAAGAGGAGGTACCTTGGAAGTTGGATAGCTTTGTAGAACTTACGATTTTTCTAAATCCAATAATTGATCCTCTGAGAAGCGAAAACTGATATTCTTTTAAAGTTTTATTTTTGCCTGGCAATTATACCACGAAAAAACATTTCATTCATACATTTATTCAATTATTTATCTATTCATTTATTCATTTATTCATTTATTCATTTATTCATTTATTCATTTATTCATTTATTCATTTATTCATTTATTCATTTATTCATTTATTCATTTATTCATTTATTCATTTATTCATTTATTCATTTATTCATTTGTTCATTTATTCATTTATTCATTTATTCATTTATTCATTTATTCATTTATTCATTTATTCATTTATTCATTTATTCATTTATTCATTTATTCATTTATTCATTTATTCATTTATTCATTTATTCATTTATTCATTTATTCATTTATTCATTTATTCATTTATTCATTTATTCATTTATTCATTTATTCATTTGTTCATTTATTCATTTATTCATTTATTCATTTATTCATTTATTCATTTATTCATTTATTCATTTATTCATTTATTCATTTATTCATTTATTCATTTATTCATTTATTCATTTATTCATTTATTCATTTATTCATTTATTCATTTATTCATTTATTCATTTATTCATTTATTCATTTATTCATTTATTCATTTATTCATTTATTCATTTATTCATTTATTCATTTATTCATTTATTCATTTATTCATTTATTCATTTATTCATTTATTCATTTATTCATTTATTCATTTATTCATTTATTCATTTATTCATTTATTCATTTATTCATTTATTCATTTATTCATTTATTCATTTATTCATTTATTCATTTATTCATTTATTCATTTATTCATTTATTCATTTATTCATTTATTCATTTATTCATTTATTCATTTATTCATTTATTCATTTATTCATTTATTCATTTATTCATTTATTCATTTATTCATTTATTCATTTATTCATTTATTCATTTATTCATTTATTCATTTATTCATTTATTCATTTATTCATTTATTCATTTATTCATTTATTCATTTATTCATTTATTCATTTATTCATTTATTCATTTATTCATTTATTCATTTATTCATTTATTCATTTATTCATTTATTCATTTATTCATTTATTCATTTATTCATTTATTCATTTATTCATTTATTCATTTATTCATTTATTCATTTATTCATTTATTCATTTATTCATTTATTCATTTATTCATTTATTCATTTATTCATTTATTCATTTATTCATTTATTCATTTATTCATTTATTCATTTATTCATTTATTAATTTATTCATTTATTCATTTATTCATTTATTCATTTATTCATTTATTCATTTATTCATTTATTCATTTATTCATTTATTCATTTATTCATTTATTCATTTATTCATTTATTCATTTATTCATTTATTCATTAATTCATTTATTCATTTATTCATTTATTCATTTATTCATTTATTCATTTATTTCGTTTCATTTCATTCGAAATCATAAAAATTTAAAAACAAATCCTTTAAAAATGAGACGAACAGATGATTAAGTACGACTTTGCTTGTAACGGTGCATTCCTAATAACCAAAGTTCAAGGAATGTTTCAACGAAACTTAAGGAGTTAACTACATCTTATGAAAAATGCAACCCTACTTTCATATTTTATCTAAGAAATAGATAAAAGGTAGTTAATTATGTCCTGGGGGCAATGTAAAGTATCCTTTAGACTAGAGTCAAGAAGTTTTTAACTCGCTCCAGAATGATGGATTCAAGTTCTTCAAACTAAGAAAGTTCCGTTTAGTGTCGTTTTTAAGTTTTATAAACTTTTCTTTTCTTAGTTCGTGTTTCTGTTAAAATTATGCCACAAAATGTTTCGACGGTATCTGTAGTAGAAAGGACGAACTTTTAGTCACTGTAAGAGAATGACAAGAGTCAATGGGTAATATTCATTGTGATCCAAGCTCAAAGCAACACCCACACATACTATTTTTTTTTTTTTTTTTTCAAAAATGATTTTTCGATGATGCAGTTAGAAGAAAAGGATCCAACGCCAGGCACCTACCATTAGTCCTTTTCGTGTGAGCTTTCTCAAATTGGTAAGGTTACCTTTATCATAACTTCCCAGTCCCACTACACCTATGTATGTATATGTAGCTTAGAGAACCAGAACGAACGAATTAGTAAGATGGCACGTTCGATCCTTTAGAGGAGCATATTGATAGTGTTGGATAGGAGTATAGTGGGAGGTGGAAGTAGAAGAAAGGAAAAAAAAGAACACGCACACAAACACACAAACTAAACTATACTGTCTAAAGTAGTTTACCATAATAGCGTGCTATGAATTTTTCAAAAACACCTGGGCGAAGGAGTTTCCGGTTTCCATTTTGTTTTTAAGCATTTTTATTTTTTTTTTCCAAGTGGAAGGAGTAAATTGTTAGCGTGACGGTGGATTAGTTTAGTGGATGCGCAAAGTTAGAATTATGTGGTTTAAGGGAGAAAGTGTTGCATTTCTAATGAGTTGGGAAAGGAATTTCCTTTTAAAGGGCGGAACTGAGTGCTAACGTTAAATAGATTACGTGCAACTAGAGGTAATTGCATTTGACGTAAATTGTTATGCTATGTGCTGCTGTTTGCATACGAGAAATGAGTTTTTGAAGGGTGATGTGAAGTACGTAAATGATGAATTTTAGAAAATTGAAATATTTTCGATTTGTAGATTTTAAAAAGAGTTCATTTGTGACTGAAGAAAGTCACATAATTCATAAGTTCCCTACTTTATTTTTCGAATTGAAAATAATTTATTTAATGATGTTCCAGTTTCTTTGTTCAACTTCTTTTTGTTCAAAATTATCTCATGAGTTCCAAATGAACTCTTCAAAGAAATAAGATAGTTGTCTCTGAACTTTTTCTAACAAAAAACGAAAAAAAAACAAAGAAGAATTATTCTTAAACTCCAGTAGATTCCCTATCATCATCGCAGGATTCATTTTGTTTTGTATTTTCTTCTTCTTTATAGACTCTCGAAGAAAGAGAAAAGAAAAGGAAACTTTTCTCCTGTGTGTGCATTTATCAATGACAAGTGCAACAGTATACAATACATTGCATCTACACATCGCGATTGTTGTGAAATTGATTGTCCTGTGGGTGAATTTTTGTGTAATCATTTTTAATCCTGGTTTACTTCAGATTGCACTTGACTTGGAAATAATTGGCAGGAATAAAACTGGAAAAAAATCAACGAAGTACGCGATGACAGCGTGGCAATGTAATTGATGAGTTAGTCTGACTTGCTTGAGTGATATATTGTCGGTATGAGTGTATAAGACGTGGGATTTTTTTTAAAGAATTAAATCCCACTTCTGATGATTTCTGAATTTATTTCGATACGGTGAGGGGACATTTTTAATACTTTTTAGAGCTTCCATGTGAAAATGTAAAATGCAAAACAATGCATGTATGTGCACAATTTAGGTTTAATTATGCGGCAGGTGCTGCCAGATTAATAGTATTCAACATCATTTTTCATTTTCCCGAGATCTAAAATTGCTTTCATCGAAAGTGATAATGATAAAGAAGCAGTACCCAAATACAACCCGTGTTATTTCTCCTTGCTTCGGATAACCTAAATACGGGGTTCAAAAGAAACGCTTAAACACTCGCTCAGGCTGCGGTTTCGTTGCAGCAACCATTTAAAACCGATGAGCTCGTGAATCGTGATGAATTTTGACTCCTTTTATAGAAGAATTTGAACCATAAACGATTCTTTGGATTGCAATCAAAGTAAGAGAAGATTTATAAGAATGGAGAGAGTAGACAATAGTATTTGTTGGGTTGGGTTTATTTTGAAGAACACTTTAGCTCTCAGCCTTTTTATTTTTAAGTGCATTGGGAGATATTAAACATAAATTGCGTCTTTGATACAGTAAGGAAACGAATTCCCAATAATTTCATACAACACAGGAATATCTTAGAATTCTCAGTATTCTTTGACTATATCTTAAAGTTATCATTTCCAAAAAATCTTAAGCCTAGTTAAACAAAAAAGAAAAATTAATGAAAATTCAAGGAAAAGCCTAAGGACTCTTGCCACAAATTCTAGGTAAACGATTGAGTATTTTTTCTTCCCTCTACATAGAATTAAAAAAAAAGAAAAATTAACAAATTGCAAAGAAACTTGTATAAATATTGATGAGTGTTCAGGAAAAGAGTCCTTAAAATCCCATTGAACAGCCTTATGGTTAAGTTTCCTTGCAGAAGAACAGCACAGTACAGAGAACACTTTATCAGCAGGATTACTATGTATGCAGTTTCTGAACTTTGCTTTCAAAAACATTGATTTTGTAGTTCTTGGAATGTTTGTATTTAAGCATTTAATTTTTTTTTGTTATGAAAGAAAATATATTGACTACGAAAATGTTCTGCTTCGTTACCCTGCTGGTGTTTTATAATGTTCAATCGTTAAGATATTTTGCTTCACATTTGTCTGTGGTTTTTTTTAAGGTTAATTAATTTGTGTGCAGAGAGTATTTTAAGAGGCAATTCAAAGTGTTCCAAAAGTTAGCTTCCAGTTTTTTGAGAAGCAATATGGTGGCTAAGCAAAGACCAGTGATCAGCATGTTTATGTGCAACCAGAGCCCTCCTTCCGACACTTTCAGCCGCCCTGGGCATATTACCTAAACTCACAGCCCTCTACAGGGCTTTTGGGGAACAAATGCCCCCGATTGTAGCTATTCATCCCAGAGCCACCTGCAACACAATTGGACATACCATCATTCTGAATTCACCAATTCCATGTCAGAACACCTTCCACAAGCTGATTTTTGAAAATATATTCCAAGTCTCCAATCCATCAAGATGTGCTTGGGACGATGATGAATTTTTGCAAGATGATTCAGATCATTTCTTCTCTAATGGCTTGAAAACCGTAGATGGGCTGGGTGGCTGCGTGTACTTATTTAAACGGACTAAATCTTTGTGTCTCGTTCCGTCTCCCTTACCTTTGTTGCGTGTTTCAGGTGTATAGTCTGACAATAAAATAGGTTCTCTCTTGGCCCCACGTCAAATAACCGCATCTTCGAAAAGCAACAAAGTAGCCCTTAAATAATTTGACGCGATTTCCACAATATCAGCGAATTTCCGCTCCAATTTCATGAATATAAGTAGATGGCAGAACAGTATATATTTTGTAACATCGACTTGCTTGACCTATTTTTTTGCATTTTAACACTAAGTTTTAATATAATGAGGCAGATGACGTGTTGCTGCAATGTTTGCAATAAAATATGCAGTTTTGGTTATATTTTTCGCCACCGCAGCGCCACATGTTTGGTGCCTCACATCTCAAACATTTCCATCAAAATTTCTTGGTTCACCAGGCGCTCATAAATAAAAGTTGGCTATTTTTTGCATTTATATGAAAAAAATGGGTGGAGCCTAAAAGCTGAAAGAAAACGGTAAAAATCAGTTTATAAGTTATGGTTATGGCGAATGGACACTTAATTTAAACCTAAGAGGAGGTGCCCTTTTCAAATTATCAGCAAAAATAAAAGGCTTCCTGCTTTTTCTGAGCGCCATATGCTTTTTGCTCGCAATTTAAATTAATTTACCTTGTGAGAAGGAAGAAGAAGAAACATATTAAGCAGTGGTAGACATTGTAGAGGCCATTTGCCGCCAAAAGTTTTATGTGTGAAGTGTGTGATGGCGATCACAAGGAGGAACAAAAAGTTACGGTTTCGAAGTTCACCTTTTGCACTTGCTCATACATATTTAAATTTAATCCTTTCATTCACTCCAATTAATCAGATACACAGAAGAAAATAAGGAAATGGCTTCTTATTGGCTAGGTCAGTGACGACCATTTTCGCGCTGGGTTGGAGTCAGGTGGTATTTTTATAATATGTAACAGGGTGACTGCTTTTTGTTTTGAATATTTTTTTTTTTTGTTCATGAAGAGAAAAAATAAAAAGTGCTCGTGCTGTTTTTTTTTCTATCTTAATAATTTCTTTTATTTTCCAGAATTAAAGTACTTAAAACAAAATATTTATTTAATTATTACTTAATTCACCTTCTACATAGCTTTGTCGAAGGTGTGTGTCAGATATTTTCTGAAAGCCACCTGAACGTTACCAAACCTAGCTTCCAGTTTTGGAAAATAAATTCATTGGGCCAGAGCGCAATTTTTGATCGAGCCTTCCTTTTTTTTTAAATCAACGAAAATGTGAAGGCTTAGCACAAACAACTTCTTTGATCAAGTCTCCCCTTTAAAAAAAAATTCCTCGAATATTTTGCTAGGAAATACTAGATTTCTGCTTGCTTTGTGGTTTTCTATTCAAATAATTTCAGAATTTTGGTAGCTTGTGCCAAAAAAATGATTTTCTAAAATGAGCAACTTAATATTTGCCCCATTTTTGAAAACTTTGATTTCTTCAAAATTGAGTCTGGTCGATCTACGCTTGTAATACATCGCTTCTTGATGTTTTTTAAGCTGAATTTTTGATTGCTATCGTTCGTGACACTCTTTTTTGGAAAGATCAAACTGAATAGTTTCAAAATTTGAGATAACTTTTTTTTTTGTCAGAAAGAATGGGGCGGTCGTAAAAGGGTGATTCATCGTGAGGTTTGATTTTCAATAAGCTTTTTTTGGCAAATCAAGCGTGATTCCTACATTTAAACTGCTTTGTCATTTTTGTTCAGTATCGTTTGGTAAGTCATCGCGTGAAACAATAGACTAGTTGATAAATCAAACCTTACTACGAATCACCCGTTACCAAACCATTTATGTGTTTTTAAAATGTTGGGATTATGACGTCATCTCAGTTAGGTACTTTTCCAAACCTTAACAGCGTATATATCCAAGTGTATCTTTTTATATTCTCATAAATCTCAAAGTTCGTATTAAAATTTGAAAATATTTTTTTAATTATGTAAGCTTCCAACATTGTAAGAACAGCTTTAAAACTTGGTTTAAATTATGACGTATAAAATGTATTTGAGGTTATATCCTCCAAAATCGATTCTTTATATCCGAAGCTACAAACTGTGCCAGGAAATTGTAATACACCCATCGTTTCATTTTAAGGGGGGTATAAAAAACAAACACTTCAAATAATGCATGCATAGTTATAAAACACAAAGATGGAGTTATTCCCCCTTGCCGCCATGATTGATGAGTTTAGTTTTTTTTTTTTTTTTTTGTTATTTCTTTTCTTTGGTCTTCCTCTTCATCGCTTCTCGAACTGCTGGCACTGTCGAAAGTGCTGCTATTGCCGCCAAGGAGGAGATGAGAGTATCTTGTTGAAAGTTATATTTTTTAACTGCTCCTTGCTGTCTTAATTCAAGTTTATTTATTGGTACTGTTCACGGATGTTTGTTTTCTGGCAAACATAAAACAAAAAAACACACACACACACATACATACACACACCACACGACACTGTATAGTAGCTCGTCGTTGTCGTTGTCGTTGTCGTCGTCGTTGTTGTTGGCTGCGCCCTGACAAGGACGACTTCAGCAATTTATTTCCTGATTATGCGAATTCATTAAGGTGTAGAGATACTTTGGAGTTTCCCAAATTCTTGAGAGGATATTGTTTTTTTTTTGTAAGGTTTCCTTATTTTTTTTTTGAACACACTCTTGAGCATCTGGTGAAATTTTCTGAACTGAAGGATGAAAACGTGTGTGATGGTAGCTGGTAGGGATGTTTCTTGTTTTTGCTGATTCTGTATCTGTCTCTGGCGGTGGTGCACAATTGTGATATTTTGATATTCAAATTTTGTATAAGTTTTTAGGAGCTCCGTTTGTTCCTTTTTTTTCCCTCACCACCCCCACTCCCCTATGAAGAAGTTCATTGATTGCAGACATTTAGAAATGGCAAACCAGAAGCAAAAGCAACCAAAACATCTGATGATGAGGTGGTGGGAATTTATGAAATTTTAATTGCTAACAAGATACACATGTATCTTTGAATGTATCTGATGATAAATATAAAATGTGAAGAGGAAGCTCCACAAAATAAATTAGTTAACAAAATATTTTGACTGATGAATGTGTTGGCAATCTTAAGCCAAAAATAGATATGAAACATGAAAACCTACTTGGATACATTCATTAGATGCGTTAAATATGTTAAATAATAGATACAAATGTATCTACTTCATCTAGGTTTATTTGACTTTGGTGCACGATTTGATGAAGCAACCTGTGATGAAGGAGTGAGCAAATTAAAATTGCATTAGAACTTGTCAAGAGGATCTTAGTTAGCTAATTAAAGTCAATTTCGAGGAAGGTAGGTATACAGATTTGTGTGTCTATCAAACAAAAATAACTCGAGGTAATTAACACCAAAAGCTGGAAACTACTTTTGAGATACTTAAATGTTGGAAGGAATTTGTCTTTGCAAAACTTAGATTTTTCTGGAAGTGAACAAAATTAGCGAAGAAGAATTGTATGAGTTGCAATCGCAGATTAAGGACATCATGTATCGAAAGCTGATAGAACAATGCAAATAAAATATTTTCGGACCGGCACGCTATAGGATCACATCATCCTTGAGCTTCAAGTTAGTCGGTAAAAGAAAGGCAAATTGGGTGCAGAAAAGTTCACAAAGTTCACATTAAAATTGCCTCATGCCAAATAATTGAGAAAGACAATTCATAAAGGTAGCGACAATAATGGGATGCTTTTGAATGTACGAGAGATTCCCCGATACCATGCCTGGGATATAATCGCATATCGTAGATTTCCAAAATTAGGTTTCGAAGCAGAAAGGAGCTGAAATCACTCACAACATTGTCAGAAACGACAAAACTTCAGTAGGAATAGTGGATCAGCTATTAGAACCGCTTCAAGAATGAACAACAAATCATTTTCATTTACGATTCCGGGGCTGGAAAAATAGAGCATTGTTAAGTTGCTAAAAAGTGGTAACCTTCAAAAATGCAATAACTCATGAGACATCCTACCTTTGTTTCGGTTTTTTTTTTATTATTGGAAATTCAACAAATTCCAACCAGAGTCTTACACTGGCTTATCATGAGTTCACCACATCAACATTTCGTGAATCTTCTTTGAACAACCATGTAAGTAGCAATCACAAATTTACTTCATGTTTTGAGTTTGGATAATCCATCCGGGTTCTCCGTATATGTATTTCCAAGAGGCATTTCTGAAAGAATTGTGACTAATGTTAAAGAGTTGAACAAAAGTAATTGTTTCACAATGGACATCTTTGCGAATCCTTGCCCATGTTCGACAAACTTAGCGTACCGATTCACATAAGGCTTAAGGATCACAGAAACTTCTACAAACATTTTATCGACCGGCAAAAAGTCGATTAATTTATAGAGTCTGAAGTCAGTCTTATGTAAACAAAATGGATGTAAACAAAAGGAAAAACAAAGACCGCTGTGATTTTAGAATCCTTTCTCTAACATTAAGGCTGTGCTGTTATATGCTTCTCAAACATGGAAACCCTTTACAATTATTCTGAACCAAGACCCGTTGACTGCAAATTGTGTTCAACGCTCAGCTGAAGAAAAGAACCGGACAGAAAAAAAACTGGATGCAGACATCATGCTGTCTTCGTAGGTACATAAATGGCGTGAAGGTCACTCAATTGGGAAACCTAGCGAAACGATCTATCAAATAGAATTCTCAAGGCAATAGCTTAAAAAAACTCAGTCTCAATGTAATCAGTCGTTGTCACAGCTTTGGCCAGTTTCAACGAACCCAGACAGAATGGAAGATTTAGTTGTAGCCCTATGCTCCAGGATCATTTCTCTGAGAACCAGTTGTATGTATTCTTGCTCTAAGAGTAACAGTAACTGCCATTTATGATTTTTAATGAAAAACTCATTTTTTTTTTCAAAAAACGGCTTCAACTATTTTGATAAAACTTTTTTGAGTAAATTTTATGTTTTTTGGTTGGAAGTGATTTTTTTGATTTTTGTTTTTTTGATTATTTCAAAAACGGTTGGATACTTTTTTCACTCTGTTTTCCTGATAGGATCTACGAATTTCTGGAATTTTCCGTTCTCGAATTAATAATATAATATTAACAATAATTATTTTTCAAAATCTAATTGTCGTAAAATTATAGTGAAACAGGAAAAATTGTCGCGTCCCGATTTTAAAAGTTCACCCCTGGTAATGATAACTTGACAGTCATAAGGCAAGATCTAGGAGCCCCTGTGACACTCTTTTTTCTTGTTTGATCTCAACAATTAAATAACTACAATTATAATACAGTAATTCAATTATTTAATGATTTTGACATTATTTATTCGGTGTTTAAATTTGTGAAAATGTGTATTATCAATGGATTTCGTCGATGCACAACCCACTTGCAAAATAGTTTTGACACTGTGGTGAATAATGGTGTGTAAGCAAAGCATAAGCAACTACCAAAACCAACTACTCAACTCACTCTCTTTCTCAGTTCTGTTTCTGTGGCGAATCGTGTGTATGCAAAACTTGTCGGGAGTGCGCGGCGGGTAGTAAAAAATCGTTTTTATCAAATTTCCGGGCGATTTTATACAAAAAAATAGTGAATTTGTATATTTTGACGTTTATTCAACAAATTTCAATAGTTATTTGGAACGAAATGATGGTTTTAATGTTTTAAATTCGGTTTGAAAAGTTTGCAATTTCTTGTTTCAGTGTTTTCCTCACGAGGAACGGTTGTGGTGATGGTGAGTTCACAATGTGAAGCGGCCATTGTATTCAAAAATCATGGTGAAATAAATTTCAAATAAATGACCACTGCGAAAGTGACGGATATTTTTAGTGGTTAAATTAATGAATGTGTTTTTCGGGCGATGTATTAATTAAATGTATTAATAAAATTATAATTAAAAACATTAAAACGGGAAAAGATGGTATGAATACCACAAATTTGTTTCGAAAAGATGATAGTTTCACAGCGCTAAGTAACCTTACATGTCGTGGGTCATTTCGAGTAAAAAATCAAACGGTCGCGGCGCGGTTCATTTTATAGCTTCGTAATATTCACGTGAATAAAGTGTTTTCGTGTTTCGACTTCTCATTTCCTCGCTAATATCACTGAGATGGAAAGATGGAAATATTCCGGCTTCTGCAGAAAAGCACAGGTGAGCAATTAATTGTCTTGTTTCATAATAGAACTTATTTGGGGTAGAATGGTACATGATTTATGGCTTTAAAAATGCAGAGGACCAATTGCGAAAAGTCACAAGAGTGGACTAGCCAATTCTATGATTTCATAAGCCTGAGCTCGCCTTAAAGTTGCCCTACAGTAGATCTTATTATTTTTGCTGTGTTAAAATTACTTTCTTAATCTTTGTATTTAATTATTTCCAAAGAAATCCAAAGGACTGTGATTAAAAATGCAAATAAGTGTTAAAAAAATGTTACTTTCCATGTTATGTGTTGCGACAAATAAACAATTGGAAGCCCTAACGTGTTTTTTTTTTTGAACTGCAAAATCCAGGTTTTTTGTCAACTCTTGGGTTTGCCAAGAATACCTACCTTGGTCGAACTGAGGTTGAGTTCGAATAACAAAGCCAGTATTTTAATGGAACAGTTTCTTCTGCCACAATGTCTGCATTCCTGTTAGGTGGCACTGCAATCTTCTCTGTGTATTATTTATAATAAGTAATAGAAACGAATTCTCGTGCACCAGAGGGCAACTCATAGTTACCATGATAAGTCTGTTGATTTTTTATAAAGGGTTTTCCAATAAGAGGTGTTATTTTGCTTAGCCCGCTATTTCTGTAGTTGTCACTTTTGAAGCCGTAATTTTTTGACATTTGTCAAGTAGAAACTACGCTTCAACAAAACATTGGAATTATTAAAATTCACTATAAAAATGGTGAAAATTTGTCAGAGACGGTTCGTAAAACTAAAACATTTTTTTTCGTCGTGAAGCACCTTGTCGGACACCAGTTTGGTCAATATTTCAGCCCGCTGCCAACCGCCAACTCCCAACCAAATACCCACCATGTTTGTAAGTTTTATCTCATCCACCCCCTTAACACCCTCCTCAAAAACCACCCCACCCCCTTCAACACAACCTTCAACCAACCATCCGCCATTTTTGACCATTTTTTCCACAACCCCAGCCCCCTCAACAACCATCCAGCCCCCTCAACAACCATCCAGCCCACCTACAACCACCAACGAACCATCCACAATTTTTGGCAATCCCCCCCATAACCCACCAACGACCACCCAATCTACAACCACCCAACATGCTCCAGTCACACTTTAAAGAATTTTATCGAGCGTCATGCCATTTTTCGTGACGATTACGATCGATTTTACTGCCTAGGTGCGCCAATAAATGTTTCACATCAAAAATTCCAAGAACCAGGACAAAAGAAGTCCGTTCCCAATGAGAATTAAAAATTGGTTAAAAATGTGTGTTATAAATTTTCATTAACTTCAACCGCTTATTATTCCAGGAATTGTAAAAATACATTCCAAGAGTGGTTGGAGGTTGGAGTATCGTTGGTTCCTATTTTCACGTTAAAATTCTGACACAAGAATGGTCGGTATTGGCAGAGTGAGGTTTTTTTTCCTACAAAGTCAGTTTTTCAATGAAATTAATTGGATTTCATATCATAGACTGATGACAGTTTTTTCCGAAATAATCCAGCGGGAATTCAACCTGGGTTTTGTGTTTGGCTTTTTGTTAATAGTAAACTCCGGGATGAAATTAGATATACAGACCATATAAAACAAAATAAAAGTCGCTCATTACGATAGTCGGAAAGCAAGAGGCTTAAAAATACAACCTTCCTACACATCACCCTCTGGGGTTTTTCGAAAAAAAAAACAGAATCACCCTGCATAATGTTTAAAATGTTTTTGATCTCAAAACTTACTTCAATCAAAATGAAAACTTGTTAATTAACACAAAATTAAAGGTTTGCTCATTTTTGCGCATATGGGTTGCTAACAAAAACAAAAAATTGAACATCCAACTATTCAAGGTAACAAAATCCTTTATGTTTGTACCTAACAATTTCGCTGATGTACAAAATCAAATTTAAGCTCTCCACTAATATAAATTAGGTACCACTGTGCCAGGACTTTTTCATTCGTATAGCTTGGTACATAATGAGAATAATTTTGAAATTGTACAAAAAAAGAAACTCCTGGCAAAATTTACCTCATCCTACCAGTAAAGCCCTCGTGGGAGTTTTTTTTTCGTGTGTGTGTGTTTAGTAGGTGGTTCAATAATTCATATGGAATATAATTTCCTATCATTTCATAATGCTTGAACGAATTTACCACATTTTATTTTGCACACACTCATACGTCATACCCAAAGGAGTGTAGGAAAATACAAAAAAAAGTTGTTGGCCATCAAAAGGAAGGACGAGGAATTGGAATGTATACACAGAAATTGTTATGTAACAGTGTGTGTGTGTGTGTGTGTGTGTATAAAAAGGATGTGAATGTTTCCGCTTCGGGTCTCTAAGTTTGAAAGATAGCTCTAGACATTTTCTTTTTTCATTATTACTGTTCATCATTTTCACCGAAAGAAAGTCCCTAGATCTCCAAGCAAAGATAAAGATTTCACTCATATGTCTTCGGAAATGAGAGTTGCGTTCGTTCTATTGGGAAAACACAATCATGAACAACAACAACAACAACAGACAAAAATGTACTAGGACATTCTATAGAACAGTAAATACAAAAAAAAAAGAAAAAAACTATAATGAAAGGACATTCGATTGGGAATTGGGATCGAAATCCCAACGGTTGGTCTTAGCGATGAAAGTTTATATACCAAGACGATGAATGACTTCGATAGTGCAAATCGTTTACCTGATGATCTCGTAATAGAATGTTATTCAATAAGGTTCCCAGGATATAATAAGGATTTTCTGGGTGAATTCGAATAATCATTTTTTTTTTTTTTTTTTTTTTTTATGAATCCAATGAAATAAGAGTCTCATTATGGATGAAATTGATGATGAGTATGCGAGAGAAAATTGCGTTCTTGTGTCGCATCCATATTCATCCTCTACTGTGTTGTGTATAAGTATCTCATTTTAAACGACTTCAACTTCATAGATATGTATGTGTAGGTAGCTAGCTATGTATGGGGACGGGAAGAGAAATAATATGCAAATAATGGCCTTGTCCTCATTCTTTTGCACTAAAGTGGAAGTTGAAATATTCCCAAGTAATAGCTGCATCTGCATCTGTTGTCGCATGTTAAAAATACCATCGGTTCAGAAATACAATATCTTTCCGATGACTGCACTTGAACAAATATTAATTAAAAGCTTGATGGCAATGGATGCAAGCCAGCCAGCGGCAGTATATACGTATATACTTGAATCGAATGCCGAACTTTTATAAATGAATGCAACTGAAAGAACTGTTACAATGAATCAATATGATGAGCACTTAAAGAATGTTAAAAGATCTACTTGGATGGTTGCAGTTGTATTTTTTTTTTTTTTCATAATTTTTATAAGGACAGTCCTCAATACTTCAAGGATAATGATGATGCTGTCTACTAATTGATATCAAAAACATTTTATCTTATTGCTTTTATACGGTGACACACAATTAATATTTATTTTTAAATTAAATGGATATGATGTTTTTCGTCGTGGTGTTTTATTTTTTTTTATTTTTTTGTGAAATTAATATTTCCAATCCAGATATTTATGATAAATTGTTTTTAAAAACATATTGTGACTTACTTGAGGTGGGACAGACAGTCCATTGTGGACCACGGCCTTAACCAACATAGCCCGGCAGCTAGGCCAGTTATTGTCTCCAATTACGCACACCATGTTGGTTGAGGTCATCTTCCTCTTTGTTAAGGATAGAGTCTTCCAGTACTGCGTTGGCTTTCAAGGCTGTAATCAAAGACTCAGTGGGCTGCTGGTGCGTATTCGTTCACATGCTCCACAAGGCCCAGCAATCTATGACGCTGTATTTTCTGCTTTCTGGCCAAGTCAATGTCACGTTATATCCTGTACAGTTCGTCATTTAATCTTTTCCTCGATATTCTATTAATCCATACAGGACCGAATATCACCCGAAGAACCTTTTTCTCAAAGCACCATAGCCGTTTTTTAAAGTGCAAGTAATATCCCGTGGTTCGGACTGCCACGCGGAAGGTCTTATGTTCGATCCCTTGCTCCATCTAAGTTCTTTTCCAGGAAACTTCATCTTGCAAGGAAGTGGCAAATTAGCCGTTCGGATTCGGCGGAAAATTGTTGGTCCCTTCTACTCCTGCAGAATATAAAAAACACATGCAGGAACGGCTGAGATTGTAAGTCACAGGCCCCGGCCCCTCTTGGAGCTGTTGTGCCAAGTATTTATTTTTTTATTTTATGTCAAAATCCACACTTCTGCAACATACAGCAAGACTGGGATGATAAGGGCTTTGCTACTAAGATGCCTTCTAAGTCCAAAAAAACAGCGATTGGCATGAGTCATTCTTCGATTGACCCAAATCATCGTAAAGTTTTGCTCGTGCCTACGGTGATGATGTTCTGCACCCGTGGACTGCCTATACTTCAATACTTGAGAATGCTCCACTGACAGAGCGCATCATTCTTCCGATGATGTCGATATCATCAGCAAGTCAAACAACTGAACGGATCTGTAAATAATTTTGCCGCTGGTATTCACATGCGAGTTTCGTACGATTGCTTCAAGAAGGATGTCGATGGTTGACTAACCTGGCCTGAAACCACACTAATAAGGCAAATAAATTCACGTGCGAAAGAGTGTAGGCGTTCACACGGAATAGTCGGCAAGGTTTTGTAGGCGAAATTTCGGAAACATACACCTCTTTAGACGTAAATGTGGCAGATCAGGACATTTCTAGAAGTTAATGCTTACATTAGGTTGACGCTAAAATGATGATGCATTTCTTTCTGGAACAAGGTTAACCGAGATTTTTGAGGCAAACAATTTGAGGTATAAAAAGGAAATCAGTCGAAATAAGCTACTTTTTCATTTTATTCAAATCACATTAAAAGCGAAGAAATAATTCCACAACAAAATACAAAATGGTCGAAGTAAAAATACAAAAATAATTAAGTAAACAAACCAATAAATAAAATTTCTTTTTAAGTACTTTAATTCTGGAAAATATGAGAAATTATTAAGATAAAAAAAACAGCACAAGAACTTTTTATAATAATTATAAGATAATTTAAAAATGGACACCTCACCTGAGGTGTGAATAAAATTTCCTTTCGCCTGGAAACCATAACTTCCAAATTGATCTTTACCGTTTTTTTCAAGCATTTGGCTATACCCATTTTTTCAAATAAATGCAAAAAAAATAGTCTACTTTTATTTATGAGCTCCTGGTAGACCAACAAAATTTGAAGAAAATGTTTGAGATGTGAGGCACCAAACATGTGGCGCTGCGGTGGCGAAAAAAATAATAAAAACTGCATAGTTGATTGATCTTGATCTTACAATTATACACTCGGGAGACATTTTACATCCCCGCAAGAGACAGTTTTTCTGAAAGCAAGATTCACGACTGGACCACACTGTCTTAAATGCCTACGGAAACGCATAACAAAATCATGCAGATCATGCTTTAATATTTCTCCCAGTTCTTCCATCTCATTCTATAAGATTCGCTTGTCTGTCTGATAATCGAGTACCACATTACATGCTGACTGTTCTGCTGGCTGCTTTTCTTCCGTTGACTTGCTCATGCGTCCTAGTTCTTCTCGCTGCACCATGAATTCGATGATCTTCTATTCGATGTACATGAATCTCAAACCAGGTGAATTCCTCCCTAAAACAATATCCCGCCGTAACTACCAAATCGCTAAGAGTGCCAATACAGATTTTGGCTAAAGCGCAGGACTGATGTCTCTCGAACATTTAAGAAAGTTTTTTTTTTTTAAAGCGACACGAAAGCTTTATAAACACGGAATACACATCAGTTCACCTAAGATTACTATTTCAGATGTAGGTAGTGTTACTGTACAGAGATTTGATTTTAAGTCGCACTAAACGAATGTGAAATGTTTTTCCCAAGTCTCTTCCCACCATTACATCATGCACCTGCCGAACTCCATTTTCTTCATCCAACTTTCGCATTTGGTTCTAGTAAAAAATGAGGTATTTATAAACCCTGAAACAAACCGTGCTAACAAATTATACAAACAATTTAACGCAATTAAACTCAGCTAAATAGCAAAGTTTTCATTCAAAAGTTCTTGCCAAAAAGCAGATATTTAATTTGAAATTTCCAGAAAAGGTCATTATTTACCCAGACCAAACATTACTTAACAAAAAACCAGGACAGCACGAAGTAGAGGTGCATACTCCAAATTCGAAACAAAACACTCTCCTGCCATCATTCCACTTCAATAAATATGAAAGGACCTATTAAATTCCCAATGAATACCATAAAGCAAACTAAATACCTATCCAAGAATATTGTTCCACACATTTCCCAACTTCAAAATAATAATTCTATTTCTATTGTTTCGAAAATGTTCAACAGAATGGAGCTCCTCTCTGATTTATTTGACAAAGCTCAAAACTTTCCAATAAAATAATGCAAACGAAATGGAAAATAGTTTCAAAATACCGTACCGCAATGCAATTTGTGTATCATCAAGGACACACAGGAGGATAGGAGGTAGTGTAGTATACTGAATAGAAGGAATATACAGGTGCGTTGTACACATAAGAAGTTCAAACCCAAAAAGGTATGTATAGATATAGCTACAGCAACTATATACACTATACACTATACTACACTTGAGAAACTTCAGCCACTTCAGGAGAGACCCCGGCTACGAACCGGATTTTTACAAAAGAATACCACAGAATTGAGGAAACTCCACAAACACCAAAAGAGGAGGAAGTGACTGTCTCAATTTCTATTCAATCATTCAGCCAACATCCTTCTGAGTGTGCGAGATGAAGCGTGAGGAACATGTTCAAGTTCTCTGCTGCTCCTGATTCTGATGGTGATGCTTCCACGTCTACTTCTACTTCTATCTAGAGTCTCCGTCGTCGTCGCTGCTCTACACAACAAGGCTATATATTTATAGAATATGTCATAATATCTTCGTTCAGTTCTTCCTGTTGCCTTTCATAAGATAGATAAGGATCACAAGAATATATATAGATATACACTTACAAAAATAAAGAACTACATTTCGGTAGAATATCCTGCACATCAAACTCTGTGTGAAGAAGATAGATGTTTTAGATGCAATAGACCGACAATACTGTGCGATGTTGAAAGATAAATAAATTTCACAGCAAATTCACAGGATATGTCGGATTCAATGATGCAATAAGCAATCAAGAATCATATTGACCGCAAAGTGTGTGTGGTAGAGTGTGCTGCATTGAATAGTATAGAATATTGGTCTTTATTATTTCTATGAAATCAAAGCAAAAATATTGTCGGGAACTTTTTGAGAAACCGAAATCTAAAGCGATGGTTTTCTGGCACTTGCTGTTCCTTATGAACTCAAGACCACAAAGCAAGGAATAATGATGATCAAGATTATGGTTGATTATTATCGAGTGGGAAAGGCTCGAAAAATTTCAAATCAAATGGGCTCTTGTTTTCGAAGTGATTTGAATTTGATTGAGTGTTTTCTGTTTTCTGTTTCCTTTTTAAAGTGGAAAATGTTTGATTTGAAAGTGTAGTGTACTGAAATTTTAACCTTAACCATTGATTTAATGATTATTGACAAAATAGCTCCAACCGGTACCTTTGACTCTCAAAACTCTCCACGTTTTCTTTGAGTACGTTGATATTCTGCAGGAATGAGAGGGACCTACAATTTACAGCCGAGTCCGAAAGGGTGTCAGAGGAGCACTTTTCAAGACAAAATTTATTCTTGGCGAAGTGCTCTCAGTAATTTTCAAACAGATTTATGTGAAAAATTTTGTCTTTAACGTTTCATACTTTGGGAGAGCGTTTAACAGTTTCCATTGTTCATTCAGATTTTAATAATTAGTCTTTATACCCTATTCTATAGAATGGGTATATTGTATTTGGTGTGAAGTTTGTAACAGAGAAATAATACCGTAAGGTATCGAAAAGTCCGTCCAACTAGGTTCATAAAAATCCGCCCACAAACAAGCCCACAATTTTCGTTTTTCTTCAACTACCTCTATTTGGCTAAATTAAATTATTTTTTTGTACAGTTACGATCAAAACACAACGCTTAGTCCCAAGATTTAGGTAGACTTTCTCTAAACTAATTAAAAATATTTCAAATTGGGCGTGGCCAACACCCAGTTTTCATACAAAACCATCAATATTATTTTTATAAAATAACGATGGTTATATTCTAGCAAAAAGCCTTACATTTTGTGGGTACTTTTTTTAACATCTTGTGTATGAAAACAAAAAAAAATGATTTTGGGTGTGGCTGACGCCCACTTTTCAAAAGAAACTATAAAAAACTTATTTTTGCAAATAAGCGGTACCTGCCAATATTAAATCCACAAGCCTAAATTTGTGCGTCTCTTAGTAGAAACTTAGAAACTGTACCTATGTTAAAAAAAAATTAATTTCGGGCGTGACTTACGCCTACTTTTCATGAAAGAACAAAAAATATAGTTTTAAAAATTTAAAGTACCTACCCATATGCAATTTCAACCATTTTTTTCGTTCGTTATATGCAAAATATATTTTTAAATTTTTTGGTACACATTTTTTCAATACGCCCACTTTTAAGGGCGTGGTTTTTATAAAATTCGGGTAAAGATCGTTAAAAAACTATTCGATTCAGCTGTTGTTTAACACATAATGCCTAAAAGTTGACTAACGATCGAAGCTCAGTTAGTACCGAGTGAAACACGCCCACTTTTAAGGGGCGTTTCCGTTAAAAGTCTTAATATGCAGTAATGTTTTCATGTTTTCTAACTTTCGGTCGCAATTGTGAAGTCAGAAAATGAACACTTTGGTTTGTATCCCTTGGTTACGTAGCAAGTTCTCGTTGAGGAACTGTTAATTACACACATAATCGCAATTTACATTCAAAATATAATTTTTAAAAATATTTGCCTTGTTTTGTTCAAATCGAGCTGCAAGCTTAAAATTGGCAGCAAAAAGTCTCATTTTCGGGCGTGACACACGCCTTTTTTTTTATTGAGATAGAAGTTATTGAACATCGGCCACACAAAATTAATGTTATTGAATTGTTTGCTGAAGAAGAATTTTGTTTCTGAAACTGGAACAACGGCTGGCTGCAGGGGCGAACGCATGCTCATAGAAAAATAGAGAATAATGGTATCCCACAATTCGTTATTGCAAACTTCTTCAACGAGCTGGGAGATGTTGAGGAGGTCCCCACCCACATACCTAGCAGCGCACTCGTCAGGATTACTTTCACTAAAATATTCTTGGCACAACATACTTGTGTGAGCGGAATCACATCAACAAACAAAAATCAAGGATAATAGAACTGAAAATTTTAACTACACTTTAACCTTGAGCAGAGGTTGTTCATTTCTCAAATGTCATCTATCAAATTTAATATCTTTCGAAATAATTTTGTCGGATTTTTTAAATACATAAAGATACTTATCCAGCAGCTTCCCATATTTAACAAGCATTTAGTCAACAAACCCAAGAGCAACGTAAAGCTTCAACTTGATGAAGGCTAAGTCGTTCGCCCCAGATCCATACATTTTCAAAAACAACCCATTCCCTCCACAAAATTAAAAAAAAAAAGAGTTACCCTTCGACAATCCGTTAATTGTTTGTATTGCACGAGTGTCCCTGACACTTTGACATTTTAACATAAATTTATTCACCCCGCTAATTGCCGGGTACAAAATAATTTTCAAATCAATCATTTTAAAGACTGCCATTAAAGCTTAAATTGCCTTCCTTGTTCCTGATGGGCTGCTGGCTTCTCATACGACACTTCATCGCCTGCCACCGTAGCCGTGTCGTCGTATGATACAAAATACAAATATAGAAAGAAATGGGCGAACGAGTGAAAGAGATAGATAAAACGCAAAACCCAACCAACCAAAAGAATTATACACCACCAGGGTTTGGTAATTTTATGCAAATCCCTTTATGACCACACTTTAAACACTTTTATTCTCTGGCAACACTTAAATTTTCAACTTCACAAAGTCGCTGCGAATTAAAAGTGAACACATAAAAACGATAACCTACAGAAGAAGCAAAAGCAGGAGCTTCGACTCGACAGTCGACACACTCCCCTTCCGTGTCCCAGATTTTTTTTTTCTTCTGTTTATTTGTTGGATTCTTTTATTCTGTATAGAGGAGCATTGTGTCCCTGATAAATCGCAGTAATGTATGCCTTGAATCCTGTGAGTGTTTTTTTTCGTTTCTTTTTTTTTAATTTTTTGCCGGAATCATCCTTATGATGGTATCTAGAGCAAAATCGAAAACAGCGAGCTGGAAGTGGTTCAGTTTCAGTTTCAGCATCAGCTTCAGCTTCGGTTTCAGCATCAGCATCAGCCCCCTAGACCTTTCCTTCCGCGTGACTGATTTCCGCCCTCGTGTTCGTTCCTTGTTTCCCTTCAACTTCTATTTTTTTTTGTGTTTCTCTTTTCGTCATCCTTCCTTTTTGTTGATTTGTTCTCGGGTTTGTGGAAGGATGCTTTGTTTCCTTCCATTTTTTCCATCTATCCTTTTTTTTAATTTTCATTACGAGGTGGGTGTTGATCCAAAAAAAAAAAAAATAATAAAGTATTCCTTTAAAATGTGGTTTCTCTCAAATACAATTGTAAATCCCGATGTTGAAAGGATTTTGTTTTGATGACGATGATAATGATGGCATCAGCGAGGTATATAAGCATCAGTAGAAAGGGTGTGTTGATGTGAAAAATGTCACCTGATGGGGATGAGACCTAATGTTCACAATATTATGCAGATGCAAAAACTTTATAAAATAAGAAATTCACCAACATCGTTTTGTTGAATTAAAGGAAAATACAAAAAAATATGTCTGCAATCTGCATCCACATCCATAAGCCAACTGCCAACTTTGCATTTCTTCATCCAATAAGTAGATCCAACCTACACACACCTTGTTGAATAAAATTGCAAAAGACCCAGACCCAGCAAAGGCAAACTGAATCTGAGGCCCACTACAACAGTTCCTCTCCCCTACCCTGTATGTCATTACGATACCCCACACACATACATAAATGCAAAATGAGCTTCTTATGCAAAAATTGTTGCCAAGTAATTAAAGTTTCACTTTACTTTTTATAGAGGGCGTGTGGGTAGGTGAAAAAAAGTATAAATTATGCCGCCATCTTTTGTATGTTCACCACGCCATCCATCGCCATACTCCTATCTCCAACGAGTGCGTTTCTGATTTTTGTTTTTCTAAGCCTGATTTATTTTACCACCTGCCATGCCACTTTTCTGTCTTTGCAAGGACGAAAGTTTGCAAAAATCACTCTTTGCTGGTGAAAAAAAGAAAGGGTTATTTCAAGAATTTCTTTTGTGCTTCCCTAAAATGTCGAAAGATTATGATGGAGGGCTTTATGTATTCATTTTATGCATTAAGAATGTTTTATGAATGTAAATTTTTTTTTTTAATAATTTTAAGACCCGTCTTTGTCCCAACCAGACAGAAAGACGGCTACTTTTTCAAAGCATTTTTTAAATTTCTTTTTATCTCTGCAAATGGTCAATATATTGTAATATAACGCATGAAATATTTTGTAATATAACAAGCTGCCCCGACAGACGTTGTCTTGTCCTAATTTCGAAGTATATTTTTTAAAAATTTCTTAACAACTTGACTTCAGCGGCTCGTACCCATTTTTGCTATCAAAATCGGCGGAGCCGAATTACAAGGTTGCTTACACACTTTCAACGGAATTAGGGCATCAGTAACTGAGTTATATCTACGCAATACATTTGAAAGATGTCACTAAGACAACATGGCCGTCACAGGCCGCCAAAATCTACCCGCCCTAATTGAAAAATCTATAAATACAAATTTGGCTGTGAGTTCGTTTGTTCCTTTATTAAGTTTTCGCGCCTAAAGGACACAACGGATCAGCATGCAATTTTGTACACACATCAGGAATACAGAAACGGACATATATGGGAATTTTTGTCCCGAAAACCACTGTACTCGAGGGAAAAAAACGATAGGTATGCACTATATAAAACGCAAACATAGATTTGCACTCCCGAAAATATGCAACACTGTTAATTCGATTCTAACGCCTTTTAGTATGCATCGAAAAATATTAAATTTCAGCAGTTGCATTTACTGAGGAGAAGTTGTGATGGAGAAATGCAGACATGTTTTCCTGGCTCAAGTTTGTAGGTGTTAGAAGACGAATTTAAATGAATAAACACTTTTCCTCCCAAAGTTGCATTAAAAGCCGAATCTTATATTCATATTGTCGCAGGTTATAAGGGTCATGGCTCATGGGTCATCCTGGTATGGAATCCGTTTTTGCAAAGCGAATAGATTATAGATATATGTTGTACAGTACAGCCTCGTGAGGCGTACTCATAATATGAGGACGGTGACGTAAGGGTCACTGAATTCCCTAGAAAAGCTTGAAAATGTTGAAAAGCTTAACAGATAAAGCTTTACTTGCGATTATAGGCATAGGCATTCGTAAGAAAAAAAAATTTTTTTTGGACAATCAAACATAACATTACGATGATAGAGAAGTCGAAAAAAGTGGGTCCGACAATTCTGTCTGTCTGTCTGTCTGTCTGTCTGTCTGTCCATCGGTCTGTATCACCACCTACAGCCTAAACGGCTGGACCGATTCGCTTCAAACTTGGTACATAGTATTATTATGACATCCTACAAAGGTGTTTTTGGAATTAGCATTCTAGCTCCAAAACTAACGGTACCTGCCTTATGATTTTTAATGCAAAACTCATTTATCTCAAAAACGACTCCTACGATTTTGATAAAACTTTCTGAATGGTATTTTTCATGTTAACTTAATGTTTTGGCTGGAACAAATTTTTCAGGAAAAGTCTTATAACGGTACCTCCCATATAGGACCGGTTTTTTGAAATCAGATTTTCTCGTAAACCACTTGTCGGACGTCGATGAAATTTTTAATTTAGAAGTCTTTTTATAAACGAAATCATAAAAGTTCTTGAATTTTTCAAAAAAAGTTTTTTTGAGTTTTTTAAAAAAGTTTTTAATTTTTTTTTTTTTTAATTTTTCCAAAAACGGATTAATCAATTTTCTTTAAATTTTATTTTTCTGATGAAAACTACAAGGTTCTAGAAGTTGGCATACTCAAAAAAAATTTAGAATATGTTTTTGAAAAGTTTTTTAAAAAAAACCGTTCGATTTTGAAAAAAAATTTCCTTAAATTTTATAAAGCAAAAGAAATCTGATGGCTTTCTTCATTTTCTCAAAAAAAAAGTTTTAACTATTGATTTTTAAGTGATTAATAAAATTTCATATGATTTTTGCAATGCTTTTTTCCGAAAATTTCAAGCCCCAAGACCATTTTAACACATAAGAGCAAGTTTGTAGGACCCAGTCGAGCAGTTTATTTTATTATGAAATTAATATGTTTCATAAATTCACAATTGCACCTAAAATCAATACCCTGGTCATTAAAAGTAAAAACACGTTGAAAAAAACGTATTTTAGTTTGACATTAAAAATAATTAAGCGATAAACCGATTTGTCACACACTCGATACCAAAACCATCAAAATCTGATTGCTGAAGGTCTATATCGTTTCTAGAATTTACCACTTTTTAAAATTTTGCATGTCATCTACAAACATAAGAATTTGGCAATGATGATTACAAGAAAAAACATCATTTATAGCAATAATAAATAGAAGAGGGCCTAGGTGACTTCCCTGCCGTACACCAGAGTTTGAATTGAACAGATTTGAAAACGGGTTTCGCAACTTTACTAAGTGGATGGTAGAATTGGATCCAATTAGTGGAAACAAAAATGCTCCAAGGTTGACTGAGCTGGTCAAATGATCTAGAATGTCAGTGTAGATACAGCCAACTACGTTCCCTTTCCTTAATTCATTTTTGGAAAAACGTAAGGAGACCATTTTGTAGATCGCATACTATTTTTGTGGAAAATACAAGTTGAAAGAGCTTTAGATTACAAGACAATTAAAAAAAAAGTCTATAGTCTCTGTCATTAGCTTCCTCCATTTTTGAAGGCAGTGACGATAAAATATTGAAGAGACACTAAAAAAATGTTAGATGGCTGTGTGGAAACCAAAATGTCTCTCACTAAAGGAGGAATTTCATTTCGGTCATATTCTCTTAAATAGATGAGAAAGAGCGCAACATACTCTTAAATTAATTTATTTTCATTTCAATGGATCTTTAATGATCAGGACTCTAAAAATGTATTTGTGTGAGATCAAAAGTGCATCTGGTTTTTGAGTAAACGTCCAAAGAAACAATCTACACAGCTAGTAACGAGAATTCACTTTAAAAACCTAATTTCATGAACGTTAAAAGAGTGTAAAGAGTGGGAATTGCAATTTTGTACCTTTCCATACGAGACATTGTCCTTACAAAACACTAAGAAAATAATTTTACTGCCTCAAAGGCACTACTTTTTTTTGCCATATTCCTTATCCTTATGCCCTTTATCCTTAAACATACATAACCCAACAAGAAGAAGAAAATACCAACGAAGTTCGGCAGCCGATAGAAAATAAATATAAAAAGCTCCCGAGAGAAAATAAAAATATTAGATACACGACACAAAAAACAAAATAATATAAAAACATCAACACCATACAACAACACAAACGACCAACAGCAACAACCATGTATACGTAGCATCCTATTTTTCCATTGCAAGGACCTTACATATAAGATGGAACCATCACCTTCCTACACTACACTCAAAGACAACAAAGAAAGAATAAATTCTTGAATTTTGTCGTCTTCCTTCATCTCGTTATGTTAGAGTAAAAATGAAGAAGACTTAGAAGGACCACCATAATATCGGATGAGGAAGAGAAATAGCTTTGATCCTATCTTTATGTATATATTCTGTTGCTGTTATCTGCATAAACATCCTTCTGTCTATGCTATATGGTATTAACTTATATAAGAAGGTAAAATATTGCCAACACACACAGCACATACACCCACTCACAAAACTTCAAATTGATGTCCATGGGGACATAGTGTATGTTCGTTCACGAGTGGTATGGCTGCCCTGAGAATATACAGGGTGTTATGAACTTAGAAGGTGATTTTTGGGATTGGTCCGTAGAGATGAAAGTGGTGCTGTTTGAAAAAACTTAGGCTCTAAATAACAAGGATGATTTATGTGCAGTAGGTTCAAAGTAATGACAATGAAGTGTCTTCTGTCATGTTATTCAATCAAAATTTTAGAGTGACGTCAGAAAAAATTCTCAAAGTTTACAAATTATTTTCGCAACTAACGATTTAAAATTTTAAGGACATTGTTATCTATCCACGTCGAGACAAACTTTTTATTAAAAGTCCTTCAAAAATTAAAATTTTCATTTTTATAAACGTAACACCCTGTTTGTGTGAAATTTGTCATGTGCATGCATTGGGAATAAGGATAAGATTTTTCTACACGAATGATAGATGAAAGATTGGTTTAGATGAGATTGACATTCGATGGAACATAGGTACATATACGGTCTGGCCTTATTGATTTCAACGGATTCCATGTGCAAATGCGGATATTATAATATACTTTATGTAGGAGCGACCTATGCGGCATGATTGAATAAGGAGACTTTGGGAGATTTCAACGATATGTTTTTGTACATTGGAATCACAAACACACACACATGAAAATAAGAAAATTGGAAATAGTATCTCGAGTATTGGATCATGAAAATGATCTTTTATTAGTTTAAAATAAAAAGAAAAAGTCCAATGTTTGATTTGGCAACAGAAACGTAATGAAATGTCATTTTTGAGTTTAATAAAGTTCAGTCTTGACATTTATATGATGGAAATGAAACTTTGTACTGAAGATTGGTAAATCTTGAAGATTGGATTTTTTTCTGGGTTAGAATAGATAGGTAAATGAAATGACAATAAAGATTTGTATTGAGGTTACTTGGGAGTATAAAATGTAACCAAGTGTACGAAACGCCACTACTTCGGTTCCAAAATTAGTTGACACTGATAAGGTACTATAAGGCAAGTTATGCATTCGTCGAAAAAAAAAAGTTTTGAGATAACAATCAAACATGACTTTACGATGATAGCGAAGACGAACAAAGATGGTCTAAAAATTCTGTCCGTCTGTATGTCTGTCTGTCTGTCTGTATGTATGTTTGTATAGACACCTACAGCCCAAACGGGTGGGCAAAATTGCTTCAAACTTGGTATATAAAGTTTTTTAGGTATTGTACAGAGGGGAAATTTAAATTTTTTTTAGCTCAAAAATTAACGGTATACCTGCCATATAACCGTTACGTAAAAGCTTTTTTTACTCAAAAACGGCTCTAAACTAAAAAAAAATCAGTGTTGCTTTTTTAGGTACGGTCAATCATTTGGCTGAAAAAAAAGTTTTAAAAAATGTCTAAGAACGGTATACTTTCCATAGGACTGTTTTTTTTTTGCTTTCGACTATCTCGAAAACGACTCAACCGATTTCTTCGAAATTTCACACATATATAGGTGTAGGAAGCGCAATTTGTACTGCATACGAATATTTTTAAAAAATATTTTTTTTTGTATTTTTAAAAGCATTTTAAAACAAAAAAAATTTAAAAATGTATGTATTTGCTGAATACCTATGAAAAAAAACTTTTTTTTCTCTAAAACCTCTCCAAGATTTTTTTAAATTTATTCTCATAAATTTAAATTTATCCAAGAAATAAAATAGTGTACTTTTTTCAGCTCAAATTAGTTTAAGTATTTATTTAAGAATTTTGAAAAATTTATTTTTATCAAAACTTCAAGCCCCTAGACCAATGTCACACATTAGAGAAAATTCGTGCGACCCAAGTGGTGCATTCTATTTTGTTTAATATACAGATTCTTAGTTTCTACTAAGAAACACACAAAGTAAGGCTTTAGGATTTATTATAAGTAGGTACCGTTTATTTGTAAAAGTTTTTTCTAGTTTCTTATAAAAAGTGGGCGCGAGTTAAACCCAAAATCAATTTTTTTGTTTTCATGCACAAGATGTTCGATATTATACCCACAAAATTTAAGGCTTTTTGCTAGAATATAAGCATAGTTATTTTATAAAAATAATGTTGATGGTTTGTACGAAAACTGGGCGTCAGCCACGCCCAAACTTATTTAATTTAGAGAAAATATACCTAAAGCTTGCGTTTACAAAATTTAAGCGTAGTGCCTTTATTGTGTGTTGTGTCATTTTCCTTGCTTCTTACAACGTACTCACAAATTATCATTATGATCGGTTGAGTAGTTAATGCGTGAAATCCTAACAAGGAAAAAAAACATACGCACATGTTTAATTTCAAATAGTTGTAGGTGTAATAATTTTTCAGATGGTCAATTATTTTCAATTGTTTCCTCAAAAGTTTGACGATCTCAATGTGTAGTGAGAGAGTGCCCATTTTGTGGGAATAACTTTCAAAAACCTTATCCAGCTTCACTTCAAAGTCCTTTACTTAGAACACTTGGAAACAGAACCCTTTGACAGTCAAAAATAAATTGATCATTCAATGTTATGGTTACATTTTTATTGATATCAATTGATACACAAGTTTCTAGAATCTAAGGACCTTTATTGTCTCCAAAAATATGCAACTACTACGAATTTTATCCTAAGTGAGTTATTTTACCCTGACTCAAATCGAGGTTTAAACTTGAACACTTAACCCTTAAATTGTACCAATGAACAGTTCTAGAAGTCTTGCCTATTGTGTCTCACAATTGTTGCCAAGCACCTTAAGACAATCATAAATTATTTGATTCCCAGTAAAAACGATATTGGCAACCTAATATCCTTGTTAGAAGTCAGACCATAGTGGAATAGATTCAAATTCTTACGAAAAAGTCATCATTCATTACAAAAACCTATCGCGTTCTAGGAACTAGGAAAAATGTTGAAAGCATAATGCATTTACCCGGAAGTGCACTTAAATTCTAAATTTATTGTGATAAGCTTTCTAATTGCATCAAACATAATCGTTCTCTCTCTTTTCATAGCCACAACAAACATCGTCCATTACATATAAATCATTCCTTCTTCCAACTTCGTGTAACCTAATTTTCCGCAAAATAATTTTAATTCGTTTTAAAAGTCAAACAAAGGGAATTTCCAAACAACATAACCCCAAACTCACCTCCAAGCTCCAATTCCAACCCTTCTTTATTTGAACTGCCAGTGAACAGAGGCATTACTTCTAAACAAAAAACAAAAAGAATAAGTGAGTTAGCAAAAAAAAAATACCATCTTGTTGACTGCTCGAGAACACTTTACTCCACTTTGTATCCTTTTGAACGAACTGGAGGCAGTCAGTATTACCATAAACCTACTATGTATGTACATAAGTCCTCTTGTTCTGCAATTCCGTTTCGCATAATGAGTTAATTGCCTTTTGCATAGTTCGTTTGCCCGCTTGAAAGCTGTTGAAGGATTAAAGACACTATTTCCACAACCACACACATGATGTCTATACCTATACCTACCATACTAACCCAACATCAACCAACAACAATACCCGAAATACAAAGAAATGCCTGCGTTTGCGTTCATATATATGAACTATGTACATTGACAGCAATGGTTTAACATATTTGTTTGTATGGGAAGTAACAAGGGAAAACAAATGTTTTCCCCATTTTTCAACATACAATTTGATGTTGGTTTAACTGCATACCTTTGCCGTTAGAGAGTGACAAACACTCATATCATATTTTTGTGGAAATTCTTTTGGTTTCTTTCTTTCAACGCACCTGAAACAGGGGGTTTCTATTTTTAATACAGTGTTGGCACCCGGGAAAACAAAGCTTCACAAAGCAACAAGAAATAAACAAAAACATAGCAGAAAATTAAATGAAAATGTCTGCGTCTCCTTTAACCTGTTTTTACCTTCGTTAGTCGTTGTCTACGGACACCAAAATCATATTGTGCTCTTCTCCACTAAAATACCTTTCCAACGATATATCATTTATTTGTAAAGAGTCCATTTGGGGCAGATAAAATGGTACCACAAGGGGTTTGGTTCCCGAATTTTTTACAATAGTGATATTTTTCAAAGTTGAAATAAAAAACTTTTTGAGATCTGCATTAATTTAAAACTGATTGGAGCACCCTGTAGAGATAATCCTTTTTGAATTCATTTTGTGGAAAGAAGAGGAAGATGCTCTATATACTACTCTGGGCGTCTCAATGTCGCGTCGTCGTTGCTGTCGCTCTTGCTAAATAACACACTTATTCCGCAAATCAAAAATTCATACAACTTCCAGAATATGTATAAAGAGAGGCGTCTTGTCGCAACTTATAATCTAAAAGGGTTATGGTATGTGTGGGCTCCATGTTGACACAGCATCTCCGACTTAAGGTGAACAAAAAGCACTTTAGCCCTTTCATTGAGATGGTGGTGGCGTTGATGGTGGAAATTGTGTCGTTAAAAAGAAGATTGCATTCTTTGTGGAATTACATCAGCTGATCGCAGTGCAATGCGAAGAAATAAGGGCTAAGAACTCGTGTGCATCCTCTTTTAAGTTTTTTTTTTCTTCCTTTTTTTTAATTTTAAGCTTGAAAAGGAAATTTGCATAACTTTACTTGATTAAAGATGGTAGGTATAAGGAAAGGGGCTTGAGACAATAGTAATGGGACAACGGATGAGGACTGCTGGCTGGCGGTGCGGTGGCGGTGAAGGAAAGTTTCTAAAATTAATTCAAAGGAAATAAGATGCAAATAACATTCTCTCGCTATACTCGTCGCCATACGTCGCCATCGTCGCCTTCGTTGATTTGTCCTTGCAAGAGGTTCGTTCTTGCTGCGTTAGTTTCCATTTTCATCTTCAGAATGAAGGACATTGCCGGGATTCCTTGGAATAATTTAAAAGACTCTGGATTTTTGAGGGGGTATTTCACGGGGATTATTGGTGAAGGTATTCCACAAGAAATCGATAGTCGAACTATAAAGTTACCGGGTGTTAGGTGCTTCAGGGAAACATTTAAAAAAAAATCTGAATAAACCAAAAACTCGAGGGAGGACATAGAACACTTTTTTTTATTTATGATTCTAAGACTATGAATTTTTTTAAATATGACAACAAGACATAAGCTTTGGAAGAATTCCAGAAAATGAAATAAAATATGTTTTTTTGGAAAATAAGGGAACCTATGAAGTTTTGGTGAGACTTCGCCGTGGGGAATTTAACTTTGACAACATTCTCGGGAACATTTTAATCAATTTTAATCCGTTTTGTGATATGTTACACCGTCTTGTTGAAACCACAGCTCCCCAACATCAAGGGATTCAATTCAAGAACAAAAAATTCATTGATCATGGCTGGCATAGTTTTGAAAGAATTAAAGACTAATGATTCCAGCATAAATCGCACCAAACTGTCAGTTTTCCTGGATGTAACGGTCGGAGTCTCAACAATAATGGATTGAGAATTATCTTAACTCCAAATGCGGCAGTTTGTGTGAGCTTCAACCCTGAAAAAAATTTTCTTGAAAAAATTTGGAATCAACAGCTATCTCGTTTCGAGCCCATTCACCGAATGTCTGCAAAATTCGTTTGCGTTGTTCAGGCGTCGGTCGATTGATTCATGATGAAATGACAAGCCAATCTTAAGATATATCACATGGCAGATGACAAAATTACTATCAATGAAAACAACGCTGCCAGCTTAAAATGTTGTTGAAAATTCGTTGAACATTTTGACAGTTCGCTTACCTTAACTCTACCTTCTGACGTTTGCCAAGTTTATGTTGGCCTTACGACGTACGATCAATAGGGTTGGTTGTCATATAAATAAGTTTCTGAGGAGCACATGTTTGAGACGATAATATCCTGCTTATGATGAAAGATGAAAAAATTCTTTTAAAACACCTCACTCGCTTGTGAAATTCTCCTTTCACTCTCAATTACAACGACAAAAATCCTAGTGGACTTTTTTTGTATTTCTTAAAAAAAAAAAAAAAAAATTGGCAAAGAAACTTAAATGATATGCAAATCTTTTCCTCTGATGGTCTCTTAAGTTTTCTAAAAATGCGTGGGTTGGCGACAGTGACTTTGTAGATTGCACTTGCAATTTTCTAACCCAGTGTCGCGTCGTGGAAGCCATCCACAACCAAAATGCGATGATCATGGATGTTAATGATGCTGTGGACTAGAAAGTTGACTTGTACCATCACAAACCTATTCGTACATCTATCTATCTATCTACACATCCAGCAGCAGAAAATAGAATGATGATGGATGAATATTCTGAACGAGGATAACATCAGAATAAATGACCACATTTTCCAAAAAATACATAGATATAGTGGAACGGGTCATACGCGTCACTGAGTGCATTCTTGGCCATTTATTATCAGGGGAATTTGCATAAATTTTTTTTCTTCTAAACTACTTGATAACAACGGAAAGAGGACTTTTTGGTTTTATTATATGGGAATTATAAGTGAGAGTATGTTGTGTGGAGTGGGAGATAGGTTTAAGTTATGCAATGAGATATTGCCTGAAATTCCTTGACACGTATATGATGCTGTGTGTCGTCTAGATTCTAGAGGAGCAAAAGGAGAATGCCTGTTAGAGTCAGGAAGTATGGTGCAGATGTAGACATTTAACGTAGCATATTTGGATAAGGATGTTACCATATGACATTGGATTATGCTATGCGTATGATATTAAAAAAATTCTCTAGAACGTGAAATATGTTTTTTTAAGGACTAAAGTTAGTATCATTTTAAATTGAGTCGTATCATTTGAATGACTTATCAGTAATAGTTTGAAAGCGCATAGTCATTTTAAAAACATTTCAACTCTCAAGCTTAGTGAACTTAGGACATTACACAATTTTGCACAATTTCAGTGTATACCGGGGATTCCACACATTATCTTCCACAAATCAATTTTTTTTTTCTAATTTCTCACACTTTTCATGACTTTTTTTATGCAAAAACATTGTGGACTATATTTATTTCCACACATCACAATTCTACCTGTAATATTTTCTTGTTTCTGGTGAAATCGCTTCACGAAACGGGAATTAAATTCAGATCCACATTCTTTATTTCACAATTTCAAGTTATTCCACTCCTTTTCATGTCTTGTTTTTGTCGTTGTATCTACGAAGATTTAAAATTTCGCCTGGGAAACACTGTGGATCGTGTTGCTATAGTACCTACCAAAGAATTGTGGAACGTAGTCAGGTTACGTTGTATAGATTGTTTAAATTATTGACTTATTTTTTGAAAAAACTTTACGCTCACGAATGAAAATAAAAAATGTCCACACAAATAGTTGGTGGATTTCATGACATTAATACTTCTTTTATCCTAGAAAGTGTTCACCTCTGGTATCACATAATGAAAACTAAAATATGACGTGGAAAATATTGTGGAATGTATTGTTTTTCACAAGTCTCTACACCCCTTTATATATTTCACTAATGGCACAAAATGCTTTTTTCCACTCAACTTCATACCTTGTTCCTGCCGTTGTTGTACCAAATAAGATTTCATATATCGACTGGAAAACACTGTGGAACGTATTTTTATTATTTAAGTAAGACTGTTTTGCAAAATCAAATGAAAAGCGAGGAAACACTGTGGAACGTAACATTGTGTACAGTGTATACACGTTGTTTAAGTTCTTAACTTTTTTTTTTAAAGGCCTCTAGTACGTGGAATGAAAACCAAATTAACACAAATATGTGGAATTCACTATCTTTGAGCTTTTATTTCGATTTTTTTAAACAAAGCCAATTTTTCAAAAAGTTATGTCACTTCTTTTATCCTTAGAAGTGTATCCCTACGGCCGCACATTATGTACCTATTCAAAATATTACGTGAAAAAGATTGTGGAATGCATTCGCTTTTCATTTCTCATGAGAAGATATCAAAATTGTATTAAGGATGCCAGCATAGATTCCACACCTTTGTTTCCCACTCTTACATTTCTGCAATGCTTTCATACATTGTGAAAACATATACATGGCGTGGAAATATTGTGGAAGCTATTCATATTTCAAGTCACTAAAATTAAGTAACATAATTCATGCTGAGATCTCATAACTTGAACAATCTCACCTTCAGTGAAATAAAAAATAAATACGTTCCACAATTTTTTCCACACCAGAGTTCTTACTTCATTTTGTTCGCACAAACCGGGAAAATTTAAGGGGCGTGGAACAAGTGCCATTTTTCAAACGATTTGATTGGCTAATACAATATCTTTAATGTAAGGACGTGAAATCCACGACAGCATACTTACATGGAACTTTAACTTAGACTCGAACTGTGGACTAGGCTTAAAGGACAAATAGCTGAGAACTCGTGTTAAGAAGTTTTCGATGCCAAGCTCAGAGTTTCTTGCTCTTAAAGAACTCTCAAACTTCGTATTCCAGATTAACCTGAACGAAACCTGCTGGATCATCCCATAGGAAAATGTAGAAACCTGTTTAAGCAACCAGGAAAAATACTTTATTATGTAAAAAAAAAAATAATTAAACTTTAACATGATTATGCTGGTTTAAAAAAACACACGCTCACAATTTATTCCTTTGCAACTGCTTCCAATTCATATTCATGCTTCTTAAGTAGCATCCACTGAATAGAAACACACACGCACACATCCTCTCTAACCTAGAATCACATCTCTTCTTCTATTGGTTACCTTTTTTGCATTACATTAACCTCACTGAATGCATCCACTTATTGCTGAAACTAACCTCGAAACACAGTATGGGAAAGTATCTAGAGTTATTGCCGCTGGCACAATTAATTCTATAGATTCTTCCTGTTTATCCCACACACTCTACTCCTTATATTTTCTCGACTTACATTCACGATGGAACTCGAACGGGTGTGGCTTGATATATTCTATTTTACCTCAAGTGAGAAAAATGCAAAAAAAAAAGAAAAAAAAAAAACTTAACGAAACTTCTTTATAACAACGACGAGGATGACTAGGACGACGAGGACGACGACATATATTATATAGTACAACAACATGTGGGACACATTAAAGTTAGTAAAACTCGAGAGTGAAACAAATTTCCCGGTTAACGGATGCATGTGGGTAGTTGTTCACAGGCACTACCACTTGTTCGCCGACCCATTATTATAACAAGAAATCCGTACTATAAACCGGGTTCAGTTCAGGGCAGAGGGTTGAGGGAAGGAGAGTTATATTATATTCCATTTTCAAAAGCGCTCACACACACACGCACACACATACACGCTCTTACAAATATACAATAGGAACATCGCTCTGCAAGGCAACAGAAAAAAATGCACAATCCTGACCACCCTATAAAAATGCACCTACTCTCTCGTTCAAGTACCGTTAAAGGGTATCCGGCGTAATGGTTCACTTATCCTAGATACGAAATAATAAGAATAATGCACTCTCTCTCCCCCTCTCTCTCTCTACTTCCTAATGGGAATGGGAGGTTAAGGTCTAACCAAAGGCTCTGATACCCATCATCCTGAATATGTGGCACACATATGCTAAATAGGATGGTTTTATTCTTCTAAAGCTAGGACACATTAGCCCGTATCTTCATCGTCCTCGTCGCGTCGGTTTCAACGGTCGTCCGTCCTTCGGCTTCGGTCGTATCGTAGTGCGTTCGTAGAAAAAAGCGAAAACCCAGTTAAAAGGAAAGAAAATTAAATGACGAGGAAGAAAGTCGACTGCAAGTATCTAACCTCATTTTGTGGAAGCCGAAGCTGAAGCCGAAGCCGGCTGGCTATATAAATGGCAGTGGCAGTCAATAACGTATTCCAAAGTATATACTATAACGTCAAAGAATAGCGTATTGTCATCAAATCCTCTATGCCATCTGGCTATGGAAGAATGAGGAATATATTAGAAAGGATTCTAAAGGATTAAATTAAATTAAATTTAAATCAGCACAAAAAAATCAGTTCAAAGCAGCATCAGCATCAGGAGCAGTAGCAGCAGCAGCCACGGCAGACGAATGCTCTCACTCTCTTTTCAGGATTTTGTCGACAAAGCTCCATTTTCTGTGGTTTTGTCGTATAAAGAGTGAAATGGAATTGTTTTGATTGTTAAAGGACTCTTCCCCCTTATACTCGGTTTATTTACTCACTGGCTCCTTGATGCTTCTGCCTCTTGGAAACCAATTCAATTATCCTCGCGCTATCACAATCAAAGCCCTGGGAATGCAAATAATAAGTAAACACAAGCTTTTGTGTGCACTTTATTTATATATATATTTGTTGGGAGATGTTGGGGGTGGTGGAGGGGGGGGGGTTTGTTAAATCGGCTTTTTAGAATAATAAAGATAGCACGGAATTCCGCAAGTGAATTTTTAACAAAAAAAAATGTACAGAAATACCCGACGATAGCCAAAGGGGAATTTCAGCGATGTTTTGTTTTGCAAAAAAAAAAAACTACTGCCGAAAATATTTTTGTTTTTATTCGTTGATTTTTCATTATATAGAGATTTTCCTTTTCTGGGAAATATTCAAGCAATTCAGAACAGAAAAATGTTCAGTATTTTTTAATTTCTCTGGAAAATAATTATCAAAGGACGTTTTGAAGGATTCAAGTTCAAATGAATACATTCAGAGGCGTATTGTATAGCTGGACTATAAAAAGAATATGCTTTAAATGCAAAATAAATAAAAATAATAATTATCATAGCTTTCACACCGAGTCCTTATTAATAATAATAATAAAGTCCTATCTTTTGTTTGATTTAGTAGTCGGAAAATCAATTTATTTGAGTTACAAACCCACATATTACTCTTACTACAGATATGGCAATAGCAGCAGTGTCAGTAATTAGAATGTCAAATTTGACATTTGACCATTGCAAAGCTTGACATTTGAAACATTTTTCATATTGACAGTTACTTGAATATTTCACCTTTGTCAGAAAATGGAATTGAATCAGGATAATTTTCGTGGAATTATTTTTCTAGTGGATTAAACCAACCACGAGACGTGATAATGAAGCAAAATCTCCAGGGACTCTGATTCGCTGGTTTCTCTTCGCTACATGACGAGGTTTTTGGAGAAGGTCGTTCAAAATCGGTTGGAGATTAAGAAATTCTTGGGCTGGACTGGGTATTAGTAACACTTGCATGCCTTCAATATTGCATGAACACATTTGGATCATCAAAAAAAAGGTCTTTCCTATATTTTCATTCCTTCTCTCTTAAGCTCTTGCACAGTGTTAATTCACGATAAGCGAATTAACAACCCCTTACTCAAAACAAGGGTCGTGTTGACTGAAGGCAAGAAATGTTGAAAAAATTAAATTGTGTCTGTAAAATTGTACGGTACAGCCATTAAAGGGTGGTTAGAATAAAGGAAAACCAATCGAAAAAGACGAATCATTCTTCTACATGAACTAGCAATCTCTCTTATAGACCGGGTCAAAGAAGTAAATTTTTGAGCATTCAAAACATCGAATTGATTAGCCATCTATTTCACAGTTCTGCTTTCAGGGGTCGAACATTAAATGCGAGGTCAACATTTGTTGACGTTTGAAGAACCGAACAGTAACCGGTGTTTCACTAAAAAGGATTTAGCAGGAAGCAGAATAATGGGACTGAAAATAAACGAGGACAAGACGAAGTATGTGGTTTTATCAACAAAAGTCAAATTCCACACTAACTTAGTCAGAACGTGACCATTGATAGGTGTAACTTCAAGGTAGTCAGTGATTTTGATTACGTGAGGCACAGCTGTGTAAGCGCAAAAATCAACTCGTGATAAACGCTGTTTCTTAGGAGAAGAACAAAAGAGAAGCTGCACAGAACAGTCATCGTTCCATATACTGAGTATTCGAGAGAAAAGTTTGGCGTACAAACTTTGTATGAGGGAAATAGAACGAGTAATTATACCTACGTTCAGTCCATCGACATAAGCTTATAGCCAGAAAAATTCCAGTTAAACAGCTGCGGTATGTCCGTCAAGCTGGCAGGGCACTTGTAGCAGAAACTTAAAATATTTTGCCTGATTTGTTTGCTAATTATTTGCCAACAAAAAAAAATGTTTGCTCTTGTATTTTTTTTTTTATAATTTTTTTTTTTTACTGATTCGTAGAGCAAATAATTAGCAAATAAATATGGCAGAAAACATTTTTCATAAAAACAACAAGAAAAAAGTGCCCTGCCAGCTTGACTTCAAGCTAAATTATAAAAAAAAATACAAGAGCAAAAAATTTGTTTTGTTTGGCAAATAATTAGCAAATAATTAGCAATCAAATCAGGCGAAATATTTTAAGTTTCTGCTACAAATGCCCTGCCAGCTTGACGGACATGCTGCGTTGGCGGATCCATGTTAAGCAAATGGTTATCAAAGCTTTATCAGCTCGTTAAGTTATCAACACCAAACTAGAGAGAGTCAGAAGCCAGGCTAGACCTTTTTCGATGGAGGGATCAGGTAGAGGGAGATTTCCGGCTGTTGGTGACGGCAGGCTAGATATCGAGCCGAATGTAGAGGAATATTAAGTAAGGCCTTGGACGTTCACTCTCTAGTTGTGCCATCAAGAATCAAGTAAGAAGAAATGGTTGATACATTAAAATGCACGTTTTCGAAGAATCTTCAATGGGAGTAGCAAAACTGATTCGAAATTCTTCGCACGGTCTTATATATAGTTTCCTTTCCCTTTAAACTTTACAACTCTTCTTGGTCAACGTACTCATGATCAATAGCATGAAACAGCAAAATTATATTTTTATTAAAAAAGTACGTATACGCCATACGCATTAACAATAAAAAAAACGATATTGTTGGATGTGCCTAAACCCATGACTTAAGTGCCCTTACTCTATTTTAAGTGAAGTGATTGATGTTTACAAAATTATAATGTTAATGTTCAACTCATTTTACGATGAATTATTTGTTCAAAATATTTACTTTTTCGTCAAAAATTTGTCACGTTTTCAAATTAAAATAGAATCAAAATCGACTTACGCGTATTATTCAAAACGCAATAATATTCCAATCCAACTGATACAATACTTTCTAAGTTAAATTCTTACCTTTGACAAAAAACCAATTGTCAGTTGGGATGCGTTTGCAGCAAATCGGTTTCCTGAAAAAAAAATCAAAAAATTTGGTTTCATTTCGGTTTTAGTTTCTCACCAAAAGATCATAAAAATAAGTTAGGGTTATTATTTAAAATGACAATACAAATGCTGCATTCAAAGACAGCCAAGAAACGAAAACTTATTTCACAGTGAAAAGAAAAATATATTTTCTTTTATAATTTTAAGCTTAAAGTCAATAAATCCTCTTTCAACATAAAAAAAACACACAACGCAGGCGAAATACAATGGGACGAATGCTTTCAGTATTTCCAGGAAAACAAAAAAATTAAATCAAACAAAATGCCGAGCAGGACTAAAGACAGCTTTTCTCCCAATATACGAGTATTCTCTCAACTGCAGATATTGAAAAAATTCAATACCAACCATTTCCGACATTCAGATTATCCGCGCAATATGCCAATAACTCCGAAATGGTAGGTAAGCCCTTTTGTCAATTTAAAAATAATTTAAGACATTTTAATAAAGAATATTTGTATACCCAATTGCCATCATTCAGACCCACCGGATTCATCCATCGGTGCACCAGAATTTTAATAAAAAGAGTTAAGTAGGCAATTGTCCAGAAATGAAGAAATATTCCAGTTAAAATCAACCAACAAAATACAATACAACGACGAATTTTTTCCTTTAATGAATTTAATGGTAAGATCATGACTTTCGCCTTAAAAAAAAACCAAAATATAAAACTCAGTAAGACGGACTTTGAAGACTTTTTGATGAACTTATCTGCAGCATGGAAAAGTATATTAACAATGTTTTACTCGAACAACACTCCAACGTGTGGCGCTACAATCGTATCGTTAGAAAAGGAATCCAAACATATTATTTGACAGATAGTAAGAGCGCCCTCTTCTGACATATATTTTTAAGTGTTACTGAAAACATTCGCAGTGATAAATATGTAAGAGGGTTTTAGAGAATTTTTTTTAGATGGCATTGGACAAATGAGAGTTCTGAAATAACAAGTTTGACAGCACAATAAATCATCTTCAAGAATTTGTTTATGTTTCACTTCCTATATCATTTCTGTGGCGCATGTTGAGTTATCAAGGAAAGTTTCTTAGATCAAATCAAACGAAGTATTCACAAACATGACACCAAAATTCTCTTGGGAGACTCTAACCTTAAAATTGGGTAATAGGACATCCTTTAGTAAGACCAATAAGGCATATCGGATTTCTAGCAAAAAAATATGGTGTTGAGCATCTACGTCGAAAAAATTCAATGTTGGATATCTATGAAGCTAGCCTGGAATCTTGAGACTATATGCTTTGAACCTGGAAAACTAAAGGCAGCTATGTCAACAAGCCATATGAAGCGCATTGTCAAAAGTTATGGACTTCTCGCAGCCACTTCCGGGAAAACCCTGGTTAGACTCCGAATTTGTTCAGGCGAACAAAGCTAAAATGGGAGCTTACAGATTGTAGCTTCAAAGTGAACTAGAGTCTTTAAAGCTTTACACCTAAGGCGAAGGGAAAACAGAAACGCTTGCTCAAGAGAAAGAAAGACGATCACGAGCAACGTGAAATCTAGAACGTGAAATTTTGACAGATCACGCGTGACTCCTATCAAACTGCTCTGTCATTTTTGTTCAGTATCGTTGGCAAGTCATCATAGAAAGACTCACACCACAACAGCCAGCATCTCTATTTTTAGTGAATGGGCTCTGGAAAAACTCAATGAAAATCTGGTGTTTTATCGTTTTTTTTTTTTTTTTTTTTTTTTTGAAGTATGAAGAGTACCAAAGAGTCGCCCAAAATTGGACCTTCCGAATTAACCACTTCAGACGTAGTCGTGGCAAAAACGAACATGATATAATTTTCAAAAAGTTAATACCATGAAACATTATAAATAAAACCCTAAAGATGATTCACCCTTTACTTTCGCATTTTTTTTTTTTTTTTGATTGGTAAAAAAAAAGATGATAAGGTTACAACAATTAAATTAATTCCGAGAAAAGTTGATTAAAAACGAGCAAAATTTATACAAAAGTAAACCAATTACACAGGACAAATACCACACCAAAGACAAAATAATTCAATTCCGAAAAAGTCAAAGAAAACCACATCCTTAACGTTTCGTCATAAATTTATGAACAAAGAAAAGCGTTTGTAATTTGAGATTTAACTCATTAAAAAGATAAACAAATATTAATTTGACTTTTATTTGACACCTGACAATTTTTAAAAGAAAAAAACAAACAGAGCCTTAAATTAAACGCCCCCTCAAAAAAAATAAATTACAAATGGATCCACCAAAAATATTATTCTCATCCTTTTTATCCCGCATAATATGATGGCTTCAGTTTTTTTTTTGTCTTCAACACACGTGCATAGAAAAAATTTCCAAAAATGTGCTAAATAAAGCGAAATGTCAACGGATTCTTATAAAATTTATTGTATTTGTGTTATTTTTTTTGTACCTATATGGGTTAAGAAAATACACACACACATTTTCAAATGAGATAAAAATAGAATTATTTGAGAAATATAAAAGATTACACCACTTATTATATTGATATAACACACAAGGATTTCTTCGTCGTCGGAATCATAAGGTATTGTGTCGCCTAAGGCTTATAGGTTTCCATCAACCATAGATTCTATACAACGAATCCGACACCCACATATATCCTTTAAGGACATTTATCATAAATTGTGACAGTTTTGCTGCGACCTTATAAATATATCCTTTCTTTTGTTCACTGAAATTGTATATTATTTTCTGTGAGTTCAATTTTTTTTTTTGGTCTTCACTTTTTTGCTTCTTGTTTCCAACGTGATTATCTTTTTTCTCGTCCTTTAACCGGTAACCCGGCTGTTATGGTGTTGTGACTTTTATTCTCCTGACGTGATTAATATTAATGTCTCCGATGTTTACATTAACAATGACAATTTTATTTTCATTATAATTTTTTTTTCTATATTTTATCTTTCAGAAAAAGAGGCGCGTGGAAAAGAAGAATGCTGGGAGAGCGGGGCAACGAAGAAGCTTTACTGGAACAAAAGCTTACTTTGTGATAAGGTAAGTTTTGTTAAAATTAATTAAGCCTAATCCTTCAAAAAAAGAAATATTAAAATATTTAGCTAGGTCCTTCAAGTTATTTTGTTTACTCGATCTACATTCTACATCATTCAGCTCTAAAAAAAGTGAGCTCCGAACATGATACCTTTTCTGATGATAATTCAGTCAATAAATTGGGGTTTATCTAAGAGAACCAACTTAAGTGTTTGAAAATAGGGTTGACCAAGAAATTATTTTCTCCAGATTCCCAAGCCCAGTTTAGCTCAGTTGTGCTCTTGAACTTCACTAAATATGCATCTTAAGCAGGCTTGATATTTAGCCTTAAATCTCTTATGTCGCACTCCAGGTAGTCATATATCTTTCCCTACCTAGTCGCTCCATCGAAGGTGAGATCTACCTTGACATCTTACTACCTCTTGTATGGCAATGAAAACTTTATGAGCTGGAGCATTGGTGTCCATCTTCTGACTAGGCTATATCAAATGTTTTCTTTTTTGTGAGCACAGAAAGGCCAATAAGCCTCACGCCAAACTTTTCCCGCGAAGTTATACCTGTCAATGACCACGTTCCAGGCCTCGTTAAAAATTAGTTGCATTTTGTTTTCCGCTAATTCCATGTTAAAGTAGGCCCGGTTACTGCTGGTTTTGTTCTTCCCATCAACGTCAATATCGTCAACACACAATGTTATTGCCATGATTTATTTCTGATGCAACTTGGAGTTTAGTAGTACCCCGTGGCGTAGTGGTTAGTGTGTTGGACTGACACGCCGAAGATTCTGGGTACGATCCCTGACGACTCCACCTAAATTTTTTTCTGTGGAATTGCTTCCAACCCGTACGGAACAGGGAATAAACTCCAACGTCATCCTCATAAGAAGTTTCAGTTTGATAAGGATACAAAAGCTGGTCATCTGCACGATGTTAAAGTTCTATATTTATGCTTCTTTACGTCCGTCCATATGTATACTCTCTAAGGTTCGCAATTCGCAACTTTTGAGCTAGAAAATTTGGTATACATAATTTTTTGTTCAAGGGTAAGGCGAAGTTTTCGTACCGGTGAAATCCGCCCACGAACACGCCCACAATCGCAATTTTTGCTCAACAACCTCTATTTGGAAAATTAAATTGTGTTTTTGTACAGTAACTATAAAGGCACAAGACTTAAATTTTGCACACTCAAGTTATTTTTAAATCTTCTCTAAATTAACTAAAAATATTTCCGTTCGGGTGTGGCTAACGCCCACTTTTTATACAAAACCATCAATATTATTTTTATAAAATAACGGTGCTTATATTCGAGCAAAAAACTTCGAATTTTGTGGGTATAAGTTGTACGTAAACATTTTGAGTATGGAAAAAATTGCTTGTGGGTTTGGCTGACGCCCAATTTTCATTAGAATCTCTACAATACATATTTTTGCCAATAAATGGTACTTATAATATATCCATAAACCCAAATTTGTGCGTCTCTTGAATCTAAACTAAGAAGCTTGGGTATGTAAAGCAATTTTTGAGTTTAGGGCGTCACTTACGCCCACTTTTAATGAAAGAACAAAAAACATAGTTTTAAAGTCAATTTTTGTTTTTATATTAAAATTTTTCAAGTTTTTGTTCGTTTTTGTGAAAATTTATTCAATACGCCTACTTTTAAGGGCGTGATTTTTATAAAATATCTCGATTCAGATGCAGTTTTTACACATATGCCTAAAAATTGACTAATCATCGAAGCTCAGCTAGTGCTTTAAATTCTGTTTACAAAATGTTAAGGATACGCCCACTTTTAAGAGGCGTTTTCGTCAAAAGTCTTAATATCCATGAATATTTTAATGATTTCTAACTATCGGTCGCAGTTTTGAAGTAAGAAGGTGGAACTTTCGTGTTTTTATTCCTTTATTACGTAGCAGGGTGTGGTTCAAAAAGTGTTCGTTGCAAACGTACTGTAGCTCTCGCTAATTTTTGTTGATCTTCTTTATTGTATCACTCTGATATTGAAGTTTCAATATCATTTCTGCTAAGGCACCTCCGATTTTCCTCGAATCCATTGGTGGTCTTTTTTAATTTCTCCAAGTCAAGCGTTCCCCATCCTATCTTTGATCATAGTAGAGCTTACAGCATGCTCTAGTTTTCTTCCTGAGCCCCACCACCTGCCAGTGGGCCTCCGTTTTCTTTCCATTTACCTTAGCACATTCGAAGTCAACTAAGGGTTACTAAAAGTTAAACTTCTCCCTCGAAGATGCGGTCCATTATCCTTCCTTACCAGGTTCATAAGCTACAAACTATTTTCATGTCTTTCATGCTAATTTATTATCCTTGTAAAGCTTTAACAAATCAAAAGAACTGTAAATAATTCAGAAATTAATCAAATGGAAAAACATTGCGAACTTCCTGATGAATCCGGAAGTTTGGTTACTTTAGTACAACCAGATACGAGATACATTATTATAATATTGTCTTACGAATAAGTACGAAACGCGCATTCAGGCTCTTGTTTGTTAGGTTATGTGCTATATGCCTCAAAACATATATACATACACTTTATTGAGTTAAAGTTAAGTGTGTTATGTATCTTCTTCAACCGTATAGCATAATGTATGTCTGTCAGAGGGATGTTTCTTATTCTCACCGCACGGCACTCTTCTATTACATTATTGTTAAACAAGCTGTTGAATGATGGAATACTTGTTGTTGTGTATTTTATACGCACGAATAGCGCTGGTATCCGTTATTTGCAGTAAAGTGTTGCTTTATAAATCTACTTCAATATTTCCTTAGCAAACACTTATGTCCTGAGGGCTGCGAGAGGCCATATACTATACCTAAGAACTAGATCCTAGATCTGTGCTTTGTTGGTTGGTTGGTTCTTATAGGATGGATGGTTGTGACATTAGAGCAGAACAATATTGTGAATTGGTGTTCCTTAGATGTACTTCTGCTTCCATTGAATTGGTGTGAAAGTTGTAACATGATTAATGAATGTCTAACATCCTTTTTATTTAGATTAACACATGCTTTTAGCAAAAATACCATCAACATGGTTCATAATATAAACCATCAGAGGGTGATTTAAGTTGAGTTTGAGTTTGAGTATAAGAAATGAATGAATGTGTGACATCACACAGACGAATGTCCTTTGTGTGGTGTATTTATGTCCTGCAGATATGAAATGATGCTGACAAGCACCTAACAATTTATTCGTTATTTATTTCAAATCATAAATCATATAGCCTTTGGGACTACCACAAGGATTTATTACAAAGATATGTATGTGAGTTCTATAAGATGAGGCATGACCTGATTTCTAACTTCATCTATTGATTTGTATGTGATAAAGGAAATATATTTCACAGGCACAAATAATGTTTTAATCTAAAATCACAACACTATCGATTGTGAGTGTTTTTGAAAGTAATATGAGATATGTGCAGGTACACATCCTTGGAGGCAAACATTCTCTAATATCTTTAGTTTTGAGTTAAAGATTGAATTTGATAGACGATAGACAACTTACAACTCTTTAAGAAGTCGAGAAAACCAGACTGTAAATGAATGACTTGAAATTAATATTTAATGTAACTCCAGGCAAAAGGATATTCATTAACATAAACTTTCTCTTATAACTTAGGGCGTTGTAGCGGCTTCAGACTGTTCCATATTCATTTAAGTGCTAAGGCTAACTGAAATATTCAAGGAAAGTACAGGGGTTTCCAATAAGAGGTGTTATTTTGAAATTCAAAGAAAAATGGCAATTTTTGAAATAAATTATCGGATGTCACGACCTCTTATTGGAAAACCCTTTATCTATTAGGTATGCCATTAATTATACAAAATACTTGAAACAAAAAACATAACAAAACTTTTTTTTAAATTATTTTATAATTAAAGGACAAAAGAAGTATTTAGATTTAGATACCTTTAAGTTATATGTAAGAGGGGGTCCATATAATGAGGCAGATGACGTGTTGCTACAATGCTTGCAATAAAATATGCAGTTTTGTTTACATTTTTCGCCACCGCAGCGCCACATGTTTGGTGCCTCACATCTCAAACATTTTCTTCAAAATTTCTTGGTTCACCAGGCGCTCACAAGGAAAAGGAGGCTATTTTTTGCATTTATTTGGAAAAAATGGGTGGAGCCAAAAACTGCAAGAAAATGGTAAGGACCAGTTTGGTATTTATGGTTTCTTTCTTTTGCAATTCATGTCCTACTTTGTTTCCACCCGAGCGCCTGGTGTTCCAAAAAGTTTGCATATGCTTTTTGCTCACAATTTAAAGGTGTACCTAGTGAGGAGGAAGAAGAAAAATCACCTTAAACGTGGTAGGTAGACATTGTAGGGGCATATTTGCCGCCAAAAGTTTTATGAGTGAAGTGTGTGATAACAAAGAAGAACACAAAATTACGGTTTCGAAGTTCATCTTTCGCACCTCAGAGGGAAGGTGAGGAAGAAGAATAACATCTTAAGCAATGGCAGACATTGTAGAGGCATATTTTTTGCCGCCAAAAGTTTTATATGTTAAATGTGTGATGTCGGCCACAAAGAAGGAGAAACAAAACGTTACGGTTTAGAAGCTCTCCCTTCGCACTTGCTCATATAATAAATATTAATCCTTTCACTCACTCCGTTTTTTCTGATAAATAGAATAAAGTAAGAAAATGGCTTTTTATTGGATTGGGTCAGTGGCGACCATTTTTGCGCTGGGCTTGAGTCAGGTGATATTTGTATATGTAACAGGGCGACTCTGTGCTTTTTGTTTTGAAATTTTTTTTTTGTCATAGAAATTAAAATTAAAAAGTGCTCGTGCTGTTTTTTGTTTATCTTTTATTTTTAAAATAATTCTTTATTGTTATTGGTTCATTAATTAATTATTTTTTTAATGTTTACATCGGCCATTTTGTGTTTTTTGAAATAAATAAAAAAAAAAAACATAGCTTATTTCAAGTGATATCTTTTTTATGATTTAAATTTGTAAACATTATCTTTTATCTAAAAAAAAAGTAGTCTAGAAGCAATAAAAACCAAAATTTCTCAAGTTTTGGCCAATATACTACCCAAAATGTGCGAAAAAGTGGTTAAAAATTACCTGAAAAGAATCGCATGCTACGGATCTTCACGAGGCAATCTTGCAGGCCTAGCGTCGAATCCAGATATTACACAAACTGAAAATGCAGCATCCTGTTGAAGCCACATGTTCTCCATTTTTTAGTAGTTAAACATGGCTTTCTTGCACTTCTTGTCCAAATGGCTGCCTTTGGTTTCCAACGTGTGTTCGTCAAAAATAAATCCCAATACCGCTTTCAGCACCAGAGTAAGCAAAGATAGAAATGAGCCTTGTCATTCATGATGGTTTTCGATACAAAGTTGTCTCCCTTGTTTTCGAAATTTAAGATGGCTTGAGACGTGCTTGGTGGACAACCGCTAATGGCTAATGTACCGTCGCACATTATATGGGGGAACATCTTAAAATATTTCACAAAACTCTCCGGAATGATCACCGATCAAATTTCAATTGTGTTTGACATCGTCTGGTCTATACTGCGGCCGGCGTCCTCTGCGACATATTCAGCCAGAGATTCGACATTCTCAGCAGAAGCACTGCTCCGGTAGTTCACCTCTCAGAATCTCATGATGTGCGATAATCTTCTAAGCAAGTGACTTAGTGTCGGTCGTAAATTGTCAAGTGGGGTTGGACGAATAGAAAATCTGCCCTTTCGTGAACTTGATGCACCAATACCGTCAAGGAAGTATTCCGAAAAAAAAAAAAATTATATCACTTCACGTTGCTTTCATGTCTTGAGATCTTGGCTCGATCAGCAAAATCTAGCGTCGTTGTGCGTGGTATAGTAATATATAAAGAAAAGCGACCGTCAAAACTAATAACTGCGAGCTGTTGAAATGTGTTGTGTGTTCTTCTTTCTTCTGTTCTGTCTGTCTCTCTCTGTCGCGTTTTTTTGTCTTGAGCTAAAGGTCTCAGTTGACAGTGGTTATAAGTGGGTCTACTTCGATTGATTCATCGACGGAGTAGATTACAAATGTAATGTTCATAAATGTCAAAATAGAAATGACATTTGCCGCCATTTGCAAATTGCATCATTCGATAGGGTGATGTCTCTTTCACTACTTTGCTTGGTTTTCTGCGATCATTTAATTCAGTTCAGTAAGTAGCTAGACATTGAGGGATTTCTTGATAGTTCAGTTTTAGTGGTAATGAGTGTGGAATGCATATTTCGGCTCTACTACCCCTCTAACTTTTGAAAGTTCTCCCAATTTGAAAATGTTACCTTAACACCACAAAACAGCTTGCTTGGGCTTTTGGCTTGTCTGAAATGTTTATACTTTTGCCGGAAGGATCAACCAAGCCTTCCTGAAACGACGTTCGATTGATGTTCTTAAATCACTCAGACTATCAAACACTTCGTTGTAACGCTTTTTCCAACAAACCTTTCACTAATTTTCCAAAACAGCACTAAAACAACAACTTTAAACAGATTAAACCAAATTACTACATCCTCGAAGCATCAAATTTGTACAAAAACACTTCGATCGCATAAATCCTTCATAGTCAGTCAGAGGAGAGCTTCCACTTTGCTCATCTGCATCTACCTATGCTGATGCTCATATGGTAAATACTTATCACAATTATCCACTCTGCGTTATTAATGGAGCATACACTCTGAATAAATAAGTATGTTTAATTCAGAATTAATTATTCAGCTATTGAAATTAAATTAACTTGATTAATATGTGTAGTTTGTGGAAAAACACGTTTTTAGATTCTATCTAAAACAAGAAGTGCTAACCGAAAAGCTTTTAAACAAACAACCCTTAATGATGATGTGGGCTATATCGGCGGCGCATACATACTCGTACAGCTATACATTTTGAGATTTTGTTGAAGGACTTTTGTTGCACGCGTGTCGTTGTCGGAGTCGGTGTCGTGTGTGTATGTCAAGCAAACTATATTTTTGTAGTTAATCACCTCTCATTTATGCGGCATTTAATGACTAAAAATCAGCTAAATTTTTTAGTTGAACGAGGTCAACTCCATCATGGTCTTATATCAAGGACATGACATGTGACATTTGAGTGAGTTGAGTTTGAGTTTGAGTTTAGTTATATGAAATATGGTTTTGTGATATTATTCACGTACATTATGTAGTGTCTAGTGTGTGCCGAATGAGGATTACACTGAAGGGTGTTTCATTAGTTGAGTATGATAACCATAATGAAGCCGGAAGGATGCAACACTCGAAGCATTAAATGACAGATTTAAATTTTAATTAAAACCGATGAGACTATAGGGATACTCCTGTATACTATATGCATATGCAGGCTGCATTATTTCAAAATATTTGTAGGGCTAAACTTTGTGAAACATAGACGATATATACTCGTTGTTTTGAATGTATTTTTGGGCTCAATTTGAGAGTGAATGAAAATTTTTAATTGGATTGCAATGTCAAAAAACTAACTGCTGGTACTTTAGAAACTATATCAATTTTGACGGACACTTGAGAACCTCTTTCGATGAAGTGAACCATTTCTGAAAATTATTTCACGACCATTCTTAATATGAACTTCAAAGACTATTTTTTTAAAGTTCACTTTCATGCGATTTTTAAGGACATTTATTTTTTTCTGGAAAACTTCAGGATCTTAGAGCATTTTGCAACACCCTGTACAGGATTTTTAAGTCTGTTTTCAGTGCTTCAACAGAAATATAGTTTTCACAAAAAAAATATTATAGTAGACACTATGCTTTTACATTTTAATACGAGTTTCCAAAGTAATGCTGGTGTTCCACAAGACAGCCATCTAGGTCCCATTCTATTAATTTTATATACAAACGATATTGTTTCTATTAAAAGAAATTCTTCTGTACACATTTATGCCAATGACATGCTGTTGTTTCTATTTCCCATTCAAAGAGAATTATTTAGAATTAAGAATTTAGAATTAGGAATTCAGAATTATGAATTTAGAATTTAAAATTTAGAATTTAGCATTTAGAATTTAGAATTTAGAATTTAAAATTTAGAATCTAGAAATTAAAATTTAGAATTAAGAATTTAGAATTTAGAATTTAGAATTTAGAATTTAGAATTTAGAATTTAGAATTTAGAATTTAGAATTTAGAATTTAGAATTTAGAATTTAGAATTTAGAATTTAGAATTTAGAATTTAGAATTTAGAATTTAGAATTTAGAATTTAGAATTTAGAATTTAGAATTTAGAATTTAGAATTTAGAATTTAGAATTTAGAATTTAGAATTTAGAATTTAGAATTTAGAATTTAGAATTTAGAATTTAGAATTTAGAATTTAGAATTTAGAATTTAGAATTTAGAATTTAGAATTTAGAATTTAGAATTTAGAATTTAGAAATTAGAATTTAGAATTTAGAATTTAGAATTTAGAATTTAGAATTTAGAATTTAGAATTTAGAATTTAGAATTTAGAATTTAGAATTTAGAATTTAGAATTTAGAATTTAGAATTTAGAATTTAGAAACAAGTCCCATTTAATGCAAACAAAGAAAACTTATTTTTTGGATGATTGGAATTGCAATTTAAATATATAATCTTTTTTCTTTAACATTGTAGGGGTGACAGCTTTTAGTGAGTCATGTCCTATTGCCTTTTTTTATAATTATTTATTAATTAGTATGTATTTAATTAGCTTAACAATAATTCCTTATTCTGAAAAATCCAATTTATGTACCTTAAAGTGCCTTTTTTCAGAAGAATGGCTGTTCAAACAAACAACATGTTTTGGAAGAATATTTTAGAATATTGAAATTAAAGTGAAAAATGACCCCTCGATTAGCATTTAATTAAAATATAATTAAAAAGCCATTCGTTGGTCATTGTATTGTAAGCGCTGCCTTGCTTTGCTGATGCTGTTTGTGTTGTAGATTTAAAAAAATTCGAAGAAAAATATTTTAATGGGGGATTAATTAACATCAAATTATAAAATGATCAAAGGCATTACGTTTTTCGCAAAAGACTTTTTTCACGGAATCTTCTTAGAATTGTCTAATGGTTTGTTTTGAAAACAATTGTTAAAAAAATATATATGAATATTTTTTTAATTGGAGTAGTAAAAGAGTGTTTAATTAGATTTCAATTATTTGACTAAGCAACGCAGTAAAGCTATCATTAAGCCAAATTTTAAGAGATTTCGATTTCTCTCTCCGAATGAAAAAAGAACAAAAAAAAACCAATTAATTTCGCGTATTCAATGAGCATTAAATTAAAACTTAATTAACAGTGAAATATTATCTGTCTCTCTTTCTCTTAAAAATGAAGCACTTGTTGGCTTTTACTGTTGCTGATCAAATATACAATATTTTATAACATTAACTGCTTTAATATTGGCACTTCCTTCAATCATTTAGAACCCCTTCTTCGTAACTGAAAAATCCACTTATGAAGCTACTCAATTTAAGTATGTATGCACATTTTGTTGTGAATTTTTTAATCTATAATTTAAAACTTAAACAAAAATTTTCCACACTAAGGTGTAGATAGTTTTCAAATCCAAGATCCGACAAAAAAATATCAAGCTGCTTGCTTGAGAAAAGTTGAAGAATGTTCAAATACAAAAATTGAATCAAAATACTTCGAAGAAAAAAATAAGTAAAAAAAAAAAATTGCCCGTTTGCGATTAAATTCTGGTCCTGACATCTGCTCATACAACCGAAAAGAAGAAGTTCTATTTTTCTTTTGCATTTCATATTCCTCCTCTAAAAAATAGCAAAAAAAAAACGAAAATTCAGAAAAACATACAAAAGCTTAGAAGACACCACTGACATTTTCTCACTATCTTCATCCTTGCACAGCAGAAGCAGCAACAGCAGGAGCAGGAACAGCAGCATCTAGCATAGATAATGTTAAATTTTTTTGGTCAGATGTCATCCGCATTTATGTGAAATCTTATATATGTATAGTGGGAGCCAAAAACGTTTTCATGTTTATTTATTTTCCCAAAAACATGACTTCGTATCCTTAGTGCATTTTCAAAAGCGCGCTCTAGATCCTTGAGACTTTAAAAACTCCATAAAATTCAGTTCGTCGCGTATAGTCGTCATCATCGTTCTCAGCCGCTACTGAGCCATCAGTAAGAGTGTCTTCTTCGTAAATATTTTCTTTGTTTTAGCTCCTTATTTTTTTTTTTTTTTTGATTATTTTATGGTTTTTGTTTTAGTTCATCCTGTTGACTTCCTTAAGCTCATATGTGTCTTCGACCAAGCCACTCTAAAAGCAACATCACCACCTCATATGTAAATTCCTGCATTTATGGGAAAACATTTAAAATGCATAGTTATGAATAGCTATCTCCTCACAAACGGGGGTTTTTTTTCTTCATATTTTTATTCATCTTCAAGGATATTTTTTGTTTTTTGAAATGCGAAAAAGATCCTCGGTATAAGGACTGTAAGGAGCATCATGCATTATTCACAACTAATATTTTGTAGCTTAAAAGGATTTTTGCTGCTTTTCTACTACTCTATATATACTCTCAAAAGTAGATGAGTGCTATGGTGTGGATCCAACTCAGTCAGCTGCAGATACATTTTAAGATACTTTGAGGATAAATTTTATATGTTTTCCTTTTTCTGCTGTATCCAAAAGTCGTTGCTGTTGTCGTTTTGTGTTTGACTTTGTATCAAACTGAAACTACTCTTCTTGGGTAGATATTATTATTATTCAGAAGAAATATAAATTCCCAGTTTGAAAATATTTTCCCGTATACGCACTCGATTCAATTCGAATCCTCACTCCTTTAATGTCGTAACATTATGCAAGAGCAAGGACATCATTAAACAAAATTCACCTTTCTGTCAAATGTCAAATGTCATTTGATGGATTTTTTTTAATGTCAGTTTGTTAGAAGGTTAAAAAGGTGAGTATATAAATTTGTATGAAGCATCATCATGTAGGAGTCTCATAAGGAAGTTTCTGAATTTTCATGTCCTTTTATATCCCTATGGCAGATTACTTTTATAATAAAGAAAAGAAAGAAAAAAATAACAGAACATCATTCATAATTCATGTTGGAAATGACAGACAAATTGCAAAACACCATTGGGACATGTAGACATGAAATGAAATCAGACGATGACAAATGATGCTACCGCACTCACTCTTTTTACAAACAGCAACAACAACAACAACAACAAAAAAGTTCGGCTGTACGAGTATTGATAAGAAAAGAAAAGTGTCAGCATAGGCAGACGGAGAAGGGGAGGAGGTTGTTTGCAATTTCCAATGATTCGATAGAAAATTTGTAATATTTTTTTTTAAGGACACGTAGCAATTTAGCTGACAGAGGAAAGAAACCGTGAACGTGTTGGGTTTTTCAAAAAGGAAATCGAGTCAGATATTCCGCGGTGACATATATATAAAGCCTTATTGCTAAGAACTTAGGTCGCAATTGACAGTCAAACAACGTGTGACTTCTTAGATGTCATTGGGTAAACGCTAAGGACCATTAGGTATTTAAATTGTTTTTTGTTTGGTTTTCTTTTTTGCTCTTACATGGAATCCCATTTTTGGTATTGTTTCCCAATCGACCATTTTAAAGTGTCGTCTTTTAAAAGCATTGCTTCGAAGTAAACTTTAAGACTTACAAATTCTTTAATGTTTAGACGACAGATGGCAAATGACAGATGACAAATGACAAATGACTGATGACAGATGGCAGATGACAGATGACAGATGACAGATGACAGATGACAGATGACAGATGACAGATGACAGATGACAGATGACAGATGACAGATGACAGATGACAGATGACAGATGACAGATGACAGATGACAGATGACAGATGACAGATGATAGATGACAGATGACAGATGACAGATGACAGATGACAGATGACAGATGACAGATGACAGATGACAGATGACAGATGACAGATCACAGATGACAGATGTTGGCCAATATCAAGGTAGTTATAATTTTAAATGGAAAACTGGAAATGGTAGCCTTGCAAATTGTTTAAGGAAGTTCTTTACGATTTCTGTACTCTAAACTGTGACAGTGCAATGCTGCACAGCTCCTAGTCCTGGCTACATAATTGTATGCATGCAAAAAGTTGTGAACATGTATCGTTGTACTTATTTCTCGTGCGTCCTGTACATACTGAATAGATGATTCCTTTTGTGCGACACTATAAGTTATTTATTTGTTTCTCTTATTGGTGACACCAAATTTAACACATAATTTTGTCTCAACTTGAAAAGGACATTCAACAAATACTTGCACACAAATCCATATGCTATTTTTTTTGTTTTAGGAAACTCTTCCGAGCCTTGATTATTAATTGCTTAACAACTTTCCATTTCCCACTAGCATCCTTTGGATATTTATCTTCGCAGCCATTCTGCTGCATAATTTTCCAAATGAATAAATACCCGACCCATATATTTTTATCATCTTTTTTTCCACACCTCTCACTCTCTGGAATTATTGTACAGAAAATCCCATTTAAAAATCAAAGAAAATGAAATATTGTAGTAATTTGGAGTTTTATCTGTTTTTTTTTTCGTCCTTTATTTTCTCTCCTTTTAAGCAATTTATTTTTCTGGAACTGAGATATCCTTTTATCTAGTGCGAAATAAAGCCAAACAAATTGAGGACTTGTGTATGGACTTTCAGGCTCATTCTCGTCCTCCTCCTCTCCTGTCATCCCAGCCCATCCCTCTCAACTGGCAAATCCTTTTCAAAAATTAAATTCCGTTTTGAGGACAATATTAAAATTTGTATCTGAGTTGGTTTATTATTATTATTATAAAAAAAAAAAAAAACACTATAATCCACCGGCCAGGACTGATATAGAGGACATGCTTCAGTTAAAAAACTGAAATCCGCTGAAGAAAATTTATTTCAGTTGAAGAGGAATAGAGTGTCCGTCCGCTCCTGATGGCGCTGTTATATGTTGTATATTCGTGCCCAATGGACGATGTTAAAATGTTCCAAGTGAAAGAACACCCTTTTTTGTGTAACAGTATTATTTTGAATTGAACACACTCGTTGCTGATGCTGGTGTAGCTACTGCGTTTTGATGGCGTCTCTAGGTTAAAAAGCCCTTGTGGCCAATCCGAGATAACAGTAAAATAAATAAATTGTAATAAATAACTTGAGCACGGACAATAAATCCTGCTGGTCCTGGCGATGCTGCGCTGAGCTAGGGCTGGGGATGGGGCTGGGCATTTGCATTCTAAATCATCTACCTATTTATTTTAGTGTCATCTGTTGTGCTCGTGCTCGTGTGTGTGTGTGATGGAGTGAATCCCCGGCTTATGGAATTATAGTTATTATTCTCGTTCCAAATGGTTGAGGATTACTGTGGCGTATGTGGAACATTTTTGTATTGAAATTTTATGAAAATAATATTTTTTTTGAGGGCATCAACAGCTGCAACGGAATGTTGTCATTTGTTTTGAAATGACAATTAATCAGAAATTGTCTTAAAGGATTTGGCTCAAAATTTTACTCGCGGTGCTCCAAATCTACAATTTCATTTTTATTGCATTGTCAGACAGAATGACCCATTCGATTTGGACGATGATGATGAACTAAACTTCCGTCCACCCGGCGAGGTAGAAGTTTGGGTAGAGATATCTAAACTAAAGTCCAACAAAGCTGCTGGGACAGATGGCCTTTCAGCCGCCGAACTCTTCAAAGCAGAGCCAATTGACTTAATCAGTAGGATACACCAGCTCATTTGTGCGATCTGGTCGGATGATAGTACGCCTGACGAATGGAATCTCAGCATCGTGTGAACGATCCACAAAAAAAAGGAGATAATCTTAACTTTGCCAACTACAGAGGTATAAGTCTCCAAATTGATGCCTCTAAAATCTTGTCCACTATCCTGTGTATACGTCTGAACCCTTTCGCGTGTGAACTGATTGACCCCTGTGAGTGTGGTTTGAGGCTAGGTTAAGGGTTTTCCAATAAGAGGTGTTATTTTGATATTCAAAGAAAAATGGCATTTTTTTAAGATAAATGTTTGGATTATTATTTTAGTGTAAAGAAAAAAGTATGCCATTAATAGTGGAAAACAATATCAGCCAAATGGCCGCCACGCCAACGCTTACACAACAATATCCTTTTCATGAAATTTTCCATCACCAAATCGCAAAGTGGTTACTGTATGCATTCAATAGTTCCACGAACTCTATCTTTGACAACGCAGTACTGAAGGCTGACCTGAACCGATTTGGCGTGCGTTATTGGAGGCAACTGGCTAGGGACCGGACTGGCTGGCGGGGTATGTTTGTTGAGGCCGTGGTCCACAATGATTTAACAACGCACTTGCGAAAGATACCGTACACTCCCAATAAGAGAGCATTGGATGTCATAGAGTCACAACTAGGATTTTTTGAAACAATATTTTTACAGAAGGTATACTTGGACACCAAATACATACCTCGAAACCGAGAAGCCACAGTCAGTTCTGGTACCAATGTGTTTTTAGACTTTCAAATTCATAAAGTGTCCTTGCAGCTGTTCCAATGATCTTACAAAATCTTTTATGACTTCTTTGACCACAACTGAGTGTAAATTATATCCACACAGACAGAAAAGCTATTGAAAATTTCCATTATAATCCGGAAGTGGGAAGAAGGAGGCTCTTTCAGAGCTTCTATATCATTAATAGGTACGACGACATAGCTACACATGCTTAGAACACATCAGTTCCAGACTATCCTTTTACAAACATAACGGAAGCAATCTCCAGAAAAAAGGGAACATATTTATTAATACCTTATGTTGCACCTAAAGCTATCAAAATAGTTATCCTACCATATAGCTTCCTCAATCTCCCATCTCCGCAATTTTTCACAAAATTCAACTAACAAACACAGCACCCTTTGGTGGGCCTTTGAAAAATCCATTAGATACTATATATGGAAAAGTTTTTCTTCAAATAAGCAATCTGTTTAAGAAGGAAGAAGAATATATGTATGTATAAATCTCAGCTCTTGACCCTTTCCCATAAATCCAATTTAGTCTCAATTCAAAAATCTGACAAAGCCACCACACAGAAATTTTATTATTATTCCTAGCATGTAGAATAGCCCCATGGGCATTGGCTTTGGTAATGGCATTGGCAATACACAGAAATAAAAGGAAGAGGTATGTATAATGGTTCCTTAAAATGATCTAGGTGCCATAAATGAGTATTTGATCCTGAATTTTCAAAAATCTCTGCAAAATAGGTACGATAGGTCATACAATAGGTCGTCGTTTATCTTTGGTCCTCCTGATGGTCAGTGTAGTCTCTTTGGAACTATATAGCATTATCTTATTTTTGATGTTACTTTATCCCCCATTTTTTCCCATCAGACACATACACTCACACACAAAACAATAAGATTATTATTATTTATCTTATTTTTTTTTCTTTGTATACCATACCGTAGCATGCAGACAGATATTATAATTAATCCTGTGTGCGTGTGCGTGGCTCAAAAGATCCTTTTTTGCATCACAAATGGAGCTACTTTCCGGTAGACGGATATTTATGTGACCCTAATCTGTCATAAAAACGTCAACTTGAAAATCTTAGATGGAGCAGAAAATTCGCATGTGTACATATCTGGCAATAAAATGTTTTTGCTTTAATTCTAAGTCTATCTGACAGATGTCGGTTGAGTATTTCAACTGAAGTATTCATGAGTATGAAAATTATATAAACGTGTATACGTGTACGTGAAGGCGGCTCTAGGCTGTGTTGTATAAGTATATATCTCGGTCAGTTGAATGACGAGGACGCTCTGGCTGCCGTCTACGACATATAATATATCCTTACGATACGACCATACGAAGGCGCAAAAGGCCACCCCGTATATGACTTATACGTTCTATCCACCCGCACCTATCCGTCATGACCCATAACACAGACAGACGTATCTACTCGTACCTATACAAATTTACATACATACATACATCATGTTGTGTGTCCTGTACGATACGTATCCGTCGTCGGTCGGTCGTATCCAAGGCACAGATATTAAAAAGGGTTGATGGGTTTAATTTTAGGCAAAACCTCACTCTTTTGTATGAAGAATGTGGTTTTTGTGAAATAAACAAAAATATATATTAAACAGGATACCAGGATGCTAAAGCTATATGCTTTAAGTTGCTTTCCCTTTTCCATTCAATTGATGTTGTTGGGTTCGTTTTATTTTGGATTTTTTTTTGAAGAAAAAGGAAATCTATTGAAAGGAACATATTTTTATTTGAATGCCTTTTATTTTTTTGAAGAATATATACATGTATATGTAAATTTTAACCTTTGGCTTGTAACGGAATAATGAGGGTGCTTCAGCAATTTGATAATTTCCTCCTCAGTTTTATTGGTGTAGTCTTGTTACTACTTGCTACACGATAAATTGATGGGAATAAACGAGGTTGAATTATCTTAACCTAGATTTGTGGTGAACAAGGGTTTCTTTCTTTACGTATGTATGAGCTTTCGAAAGGAAGATAGATATGTATATATGGGCTTGGGGTTGTTCTACAAACGATATGGAAACTGAAAAGATACAAATTTTTGACATGAAACTTTTGGTAGATATCAGATTAAAAAACAAAAATTATCTTAAAGTGAACAGTGGAACATTTTTTTGGGTAGAAAACGCTATGGCGCCAGCAGGAGGGGAGATAAAATAAAGGAACTGCGAGTTTTGAACTGACACACTTCTGGGAATTCATTCGAGTATTCGGATTTGCAACGATAAGGAGGAATTGATTTGTCAACTTCTGTCCAAAGTCGGCGCCATGTTAAATAGCAAAACCTGCTTATCTATTGGGCACCAAACAACTAATACATTCTCATTGACTACTCCGATAAAGAAGTTCAGTCATTGTGGTGAATCAAAACCACCGTTTTTAGTCTGCCTCCAATATATTACAAACAATTCTTAGTTCGAAGCACTTGCAATATAAAAAAAAAAACATGGTTGTCTGTAAACTCGGCTTACGGACTATAATTTTACGTGATAACCAGTTCACAAAACACTTCATGTGTATAGGTATCTCTCCAACCACAAACCACCCAACCTACCTACAACCACCCAACATTTTTTAATTTGTTTCACACCTTGAACACCAACCTCCCACCCCCACATACATCAACAAACCAACAGCCCACCGATTTTGAACATTTTTCCTCCTCCCCCACACAGTGAATCCCCCTTCCTAACCGCTACCAATCACCCACACCAACTACAACCAACCAACCACAATTTTTGACAATTCCAATTCCATTTTTGACAATTATTTTTCCCTCACCCCCTCCCAACACCAAATCCCCCAAGCCAACCACGTACACCACCTGCCACCACCTTCAACTCACCCACCATTTTTGACAATTTTTCCTCTTCCCGACACTACACCCCCCCCCCCCTATTTGGCCCACACACGCTCCCACCACAACCAACCAACCACCCAACACCCTCCCCTCCCACTTATCGACTTTCTAGGCTATGAAAGCAGCTAGATAACGTGACTGTGACTGTGACTGTGACTGTGATGTTTTTCCGTGCGTGCTGCCCATATATTCCAAACCGATTTATTAGACGTTATCACGTCAAAAATCTCTCAATCTCTCTATAACTGTTCATACAAAATGGAAACATTTAGGGATTCAGTCAATACTCGAAAGGAGAACTGGTGCAGTTCTCAGATTTTGTTTTGCCACGAAAAAAGAACATCAAGTTCGCATTTACTCAAATAGGGTGAGAAGGCATCATTTATCAAAAAGAGAAGGTGAACCATCAGTTCAATTATTTGAACGCTCCAAATTACCCTTTTTTGGTTCCGTTTATTTGTCTGAAAATTTCTGGCAGAGAAATGGTCATTCAGAACTGACTTTTTTTAGTAGCCCATAGCCCTACTGGCACAGAGGGCTTTGGCATGTCCAATTATTCCGAAAATAAACAGACACCCAACTGCATTGAACAACATTTATTGGATTTGGTTCTTTTCGGAAGACTCATTAAGTAAATTCTAGTTTCAAACTAGTAGCCTTACGCGAACATCTTTGAGGTTCAAACTCTTCAAACACTATGAATGAAACAGTGCAATTTTTCTTCAATGTGTGTCCGTACAATGCAGTGTTGCCATCTTTTTCATTGAAAGTTTTTAAAAAGTCAATTTGAAGTAATTTTTCCTGAAATTCTGGATTTTGAAAACGATTTTTCCAAAACTATTTATTGAAATAAATTAATTTATTAAGAAAACTTATGTTTAGACTTTTGGCTTTGAGCATGGCATTGTAAGTGTTGCCACTGCTTTAGTTTTTTTCTTCAATTTTATTGATTAGTGCTCTTTTCGCCTAAACTGGGTGAAATATACGCCCATCCTCCCATCCATTCTAGCTCTTTGCACCTTGTGCGGAACACCCTGTATAATTTTAAAAAATCCATACCATGACAATCTAAAACTTTTGTTACATTGAACAAAAAAAAAATACAGATTTTTTTTGACTGTTCCAATAAAACCAATATTCATTCAAGTCCCTGGCCATTCAACAAAATTAGTTTATTGGATGAGCTTTGCACAACCTTGCGTCCTTAAATTCCAATATTCCTTAAATAAAAATCATTGATTTCTCATCCTGATTTTTTTTCTAATCTCAAGTTGAAAAAAAAAACTCAATAAGCTTTTTCGAGGGAAAGGACCATCTTTGTAAATAACCCCAGACCTCATTAAACCTAATTCAAGTCAAAATCACTCGAACACGCAGATGGCACGAATAAATCCAAAAAGGTAGGTTAGGTACTGAACCGACATGGGACGTGGTGACAGGGGAAGGGGAAGGGGAGCAGGTATTTGGTATTTCGAATTTCATTGTGTGAACAGGACAAAAAGGAAATCGAAACAAACTGACGTGTTAATACTGTCGCATGTGCAAAACATCCAATGGCATACCTAAGCCACATTCATTTCCCACCTTTTGTGTGTGTACTGTGTATATGGTATTCTGGATCCCTTTCATGTCCACGCCAGAGACTCTCATGTATTTGATTGAAACAGAGTTTGGGTTTTTCTTTCTTTTTTTTTCTATTTGTGAACTGCTGTTCCTGTTTTTCCCGGAGCGGAGGTAACGTAACTGTGCTGTGTGGTCTGTTCTCAAAAGAACCTCTAATGGCTAAGATACAAAACATCAGACACACTATTGAAGACCATAGTACATGTATCTAAAGTACGACTATGTTCCAGTTTCTGTTTTCAAAACCAAAGTTAGTGTAGTATTTGTGTGTGTATCTGTATATGTTCGTTGGATAGTGTCCCAAATTTTTTGATGTCACTACGACGATCCGCAAAATTGACAAAATACGAAGCAATTTTCCATCTAACCGCTTTTTGCCGGCCACAATTTGTATGCGCCTGGCAAGGAAATATATAAAATCTAAAGCCCTCCGTTTGCCATTCCAATTGGAGTTCAATTGTTTGGCAGAAGAGTGCCCTCTCTCTCTTCTCTGTGTTCCCATTTTCCTCGATTAAGGACCGTTGCTTTTCACTTGAGAATGTTTCTTCCGTGAAGTTGAAGCCATCAGCTTTTGCCCGTATTTCGTTTATCTACAGTTGACCGTCAAGTTTGGGACTTTTTTACTTGCGATTATAGGTACTATAAGGCAAGTTATGCATTCGTCGAAAAAAAAAGTTTTGAGATAACAATCAAACATGACATTACGATGATAGCGAAGACGAAAAAAGATGGTCTAAAAATTCTGTCCGTCTGTATGTCTGTCTGTCTGTCTGTCTGTCTGTCTGTCTGTCTGTCTGTCTGTATGTAGACCTACATCCAAACGGGTGGGCCGAATTGCTTCAAACTTGGTATATAGACTTTTTTAGGTATTGTACAGAAAGGAAATTGAATTTTTTTTTTTAGCTCAAAAAATAACGGTACCTGCCATACAACCGTTACGTTAAAGCTTATTTTTCTCAAAAACGGCTCTAACGATTTTTAATTAAAAAAATCAGTGTTGCTTTTTAGGTACGACCAATCATATGGCTGAAAAAAAAGTTTTAAAAAATGGCTAAGAACGGTACTTTCCATAGGACCGTTTTTTTTGCTTTCGACTATCTCGAAAACGACTCAACCGATTCTTTCGAAATTTCACACACATATAGCTGTAGGTAGCTCAATTTGTATTGCATACCAATATTTTTGAAAAATTTTTTTTTTTATTTTTAAAAGCATTTTTTAAAAAAAAAATTTAAAAAAATAATATTTCGAAAACTGCTAATTAAATTTTTTTTAAAAAATTTTAAATAAATGTATTTGCTGAATACCTATGAACTGGCGTTTTTGAATTTTTTTTGAAAATTTTTTTCAAAAAGTTTTTCAAAAAAAACTTTTTTTCTCAAAAACCGCTCCACAGATTTTTCTAAATTTATTCTCATAAATTCAAATTTATCCAAGAAATAAAATGGCGTACTTTTTTTTCAGCTCAAATTAGTTTATGTATTTATTTAAGAATTTTGAAAATTTTATTTTTATCAAAATCTCAAGCCCATAAACCACTGTCACTCATTAGAGCAAGTTCGTGCGACCCAGTCGTGCATTTTATTTTTTTGAAATTCAGTATAACGTCGAGTGCACTTGGACTTAAATTGAACATTTCCTGCAGGAAATTGTTGTGAATTCGAATTCAACGTCCTGAATGCAGAACACAACTTCTTTAATAAACGAGGATAAAGATGTCTTAACTGAAATGGAACTTTAAGATAGATTGGGAAGGAATTTGGTCCAATTAGTGAGTATTTTTTTGTTGGCTTTGTGTTCAAGAGCTTCGTTTTACCTGAAATCGTTTGAATGAAATGTCAATTAAATTATGGAAGATTAAATGTCAAATGGACTTTGAAAAATTATGTGTCGGAGAATCTTGAAATTTGTCCGCCATTTTGTTTTGCCTTTTTTATGGAAATCGTTGTTCAAAGAAAATTAAATACACTATACCTAGAATCTGGTGGTAAACTCTGTTGGAACTGGTTAAATCTGCCTTCTACCAATAATGTTGGTATGAGGTTTTGGAAACTTCAATTTTCAACTAAGTCAGAAGACATATTCTTATTCACAAACAATGATCAAATATCAAAAGGAAACTCTTATCTTTCAATAATTATTGCCCTTCTTATTTTCTTGTTTTGGATGCCACGGTTTCCAACAAAGTATAATATATAGTTGTAGTAGGGGAGAGTGGGGCTAAAAGAAACACTTTTTATGAAAACCTTTACAGCTCCTTAGGTTTTTAAAATAAGTCAGCTAAACCTTTTTAAAATCTAAGAACCATGTTTCAGCTACAAGATCCACCAAAAAAGTTAAACAAAATCTGATCAGAAGAAGTCAAGACATTGCATTGAGAAAAAAAACCTGTTGTTACAACTTACCCCGACAATGGGGCTAGTTGTAACAGAATTTAAAAAAAAAACTTAGAGATATTATTAAGAGAGAATTATTATTTTATGAAAAGATGATAAGAAACAAACATAACTCTTTATTCGATTGAATAAAACTTATGCCAAAAATGTACGTTATTCAAATAAAGGTATTATGTAAAAAATAGCCATTAAAGAAATAGTTTGAAAATAAATTATTAAAAATCACAATTCATTCATTAATAAAGTGCACAACTGGGCCGGACGAACTTGATCTAATATGTGGTCTTATGGTTTGAGATTTTGGAAAAAAGCAGGGAAAAATTGATATGAAATTTTATTGATCTCTTAAAAATCACTATTGTTTAGAGTTTTAGGAAATTTTTTTTTTCAAAATCGTTCGACCAGTTTTTTTTTGAAAAACTTTTCGAAATTATATTATAATTTTTTTTAATATGCTTACTTCTAGCACTTTGTAGTTTTTATTAGAAAAATAAAATTAAAAAAAAATAGATTAAACCGTTTTTGGAAAAAACAAAAAATAAAAAAAAAATTTAAAACTTTTTTAAAAACTCAAAAAAACTTTTTTTTGAAAAATGTAAAAATTTATATTATATCGTTTATAAAAGAGCTTATACATTAAAAATTTTATCGAAATTCGTCAAGTGGCTTACGAGAAAATCGGATTTAAAAAAACCGGTCCTATGGGAGGTACCGTTATAAGACTTTTCGGGACATACATTTCGCTGATCATCATCAATTTCTGATGAAGAGGCTGATATTTTTTTCTTCACCTGTTGTATCCTGCTTGGTTTTATGCCCCTTTTTGGTTCTTTTTTGGAATTATTTTTGGCGCAGACTTTGATTCTTACCTTGAAAACGGCTGTTGGTGAGGACTGCCTGTCCTATGGACCTTTTTCTTATAAAATCAATCACACAAAATACAAATTTAAGAAAACGAAAGATGAAAACAGTTCTTGATGGTTGTTGTTAACAACAATCAGTGAAATTAAAGGGAAAGTTTAAACATGTTACTATTTTACCACCATGAAATTTTACACGGAAAAATCATTTTACAAGAAACCCGGTGTCACACATTTATATGATATATACACACACAAACTTAGCCAAAACTCAAATGGATGCTTCCAAAAAACAAACATCGGAGGACCAAAAATAAAAAAAAAAGTGCAAACTAATTTTATTTTTGCATCGCATCAACTGACCAGTGCAGATTCTTTAGGCCGCTTACCCGCCAAACACATTTAATATTATACACATCACATTTTTCATATCAACCTTCCAGCGCTCATTTAACAATACACCAAGTCACATCCCTGCTACTCGCCAATCTATTGAACACCATCAACCGCCTGGACTGCCTACAGTGGATATACGAAACATTTTTGACTGCTAAGACACACATAATGCATACCGTCCCTGCTTACCACCGTTCCTTTTTTAACCATCAGCCGCCGACCTACCCATACAGTGTATTTGTAGAACCAGTTTGTGCTATTATAAAACAAACCTTACCTAACCTACAGCTCTCTCCCCATAGCACTGTGCGTGATGCACTCTATCTCACTCTCTCTCGATCTTTTTCACTCGCTTGATCCCTACTCTCGCTCCATGGCTATGTGCTGCATACTATATACATTCGCCCTTTCTCACTCTCTGTCAATCGTTCTCAATCGCTCTCTCCTCTTCTGGGACGGAAACATCCCACATTTCCGTCCCGCTTATTTCCGCTTCATCCGTAAAAATTTTACCCTCATGCACCTAAAGAAGTTTCACTTCAAAAAAATTAAATGTTAGAAACCTGCTATTTTCTTAAGGCCACACAGAACTTTTCTTCTTAACTTGAAATTGACACCTGAAGTAGGTATATATGCTTTTATTTATGTGTGTGATAGATATGAAAAAGATGCACATTTTTCTCCTTCACGCAATTTTAAATTTTAAGGAGAACCCTGTTTTTTGTTTAGCTGTTACTTCTTACACCTATCACTTTGTGCCCCAATCTCCCCTACTGAGAGTTTTTGTTATATATTGCAAGTGTGCCGAACTAAGAATTTTTTGTAATATATTGGGGGCGAAATGAAAACGGCGGTTTTGATCCATCACAATGTCTGAACTTCGCTTTATCACTTAAACATCGTCGAAACAGCCAGGTGCATCATTCCCCTGAATCGGTTTCCCTGTAATAGGTTCTCGCCCGGCTAAAAGTGCCCATCAGTCAACTCTTGGAACTTTATAAAGAGATTTATTTTTAAGCCACACTATACGAATATGAGGAACCTTGTCCGAATCAAGTGATCCCTTCAGAGTTGCCACACAAAGACATTGGAAACCAATGCACATCGGAATCTTGATTTATCTTTTATCCAAACCTACAACCCACTTAAGCACAAGCACTGGTGCAATTCATGTAAAGAAGGGGTATTAATAACCCCTTGGGTGATCGCTCATTATTGAATAAAAAGACACAAAAACTGCGGACTTTTTGACTTTTCCGAAACAAATTCTCTAATAGAACCTTTTTGTAATTGTGTAAGCATAACTAAGAGTGAATTATATTGCAAAAAAAAACTAATACAAAAATCCATTTCTTATTCCAATAGAAAGAACAAAATTAAAACGATATCTTGTTCTCGTCAAAATACCCTTAAATACCAAACTAATTTGATTTTAGAAACCAGCAAAACTCACACACTTGGAAGTCTCCAATAAGGACGTTTGACTTTGCCGTAAAGTTTTCTCCTTAAGGACAACTTTCCCCCAAAACAATGCAGATTAAGATAAAACTAAAACACTAAGCAATTAAAATTATAAAGCATTTCAATTACATTTCAACGACAACATTTCAGGACATCATTTATCATCCAGAAATATCATCTTCTCTATCCCACATTACCCTAAAATTTAAAATGTTATATATGAATCCTTTATCATGTTAATTACCAGGATGATGTTTTTGTAAAAATAATAATAAAAAAAAAATAAGGAGAAAAAACTTTCCCAGTTCCGAAAACTGTGTCAACAATTTTTTTTTGTTTTTTTTTTTTTTTTGGGTGATGGTGTGTGGTTCATTGACATAACAGAACCAAGTTCTTGGCATGGATCCATCGCAATGAATCCTTCCGACAAAAAATAAGATGACAAAAAAAAAAAAACATATTCTTTATTACGGTGAGAGCGCAGAAGTATGTTTGCTAATGGATACTTAATTTTTTTTCCTCTGCCTGTATACCATAATAATTTACAAGTACAGTCCTCGGTGTAGATGATGGTGATGGTGATGGTGATGCTGATGATGATGGTGGTTTGGGTGAGTCCTTTTTTTTTTTTTGGTTTAGTGAAACTGGATGAAAGCCAATAAAATTGAAAATCAATTTCTCATCACACGCCAGAATGTCTCTGTGAGAGCATTCGCATGATGACGATGCTTAAATTGTATGTTCCATAAGTGCATTGGAAATTATATTCCTTGATGCGGGCCTTTTTTTTTGTAAACGTGTGTGTGTGTTTTTGTAAGCCACACAAAAGAAATTTTCTTCAACTTCACATGATGTCACTTAAAGATTGAAATTCATCTTGCAAGTGATAAATTTATATTCTTTGGATTCATTTTATATAACACACCAGGATTTCTCCACACACTCTCCATCTTCCATTGTCTTTTAATATTTCGATATCCTTATACTGAGGTCTTTTGTCGGTCGGTCTCGGTTTGATACTGATGATGGGGGCGATGGTAGCAGTAGTAGGGTACTTGCTGGCGTTTTCGTTCATTGTCGTCGTGGCTTATCCTTGTTGAGATCTTTCCAAAGTTTTAGAAAGCATCATTCACTTTGCCTTTCCTTTGGTTTAATTGAACCACTTGTCTTTGCAAGGAAGGAATTGAACGAAAGATCATATGATAAGGACATGAAAAAAGATACTTTAAATAATATCGATAGCTTTTGTATAAGTGTATATGGTGCATAGTGATGGTATAAGGAAGATCAAACATCTAGTTCGGATATACGAAGTACAATATGGACGATTTTTACTTGCGATTATAGGTACTATAAGGCAAGTTATGGATTCGTGCAGAAAAAAAATTTCGAGATAACAATCACACATGACATTACGATGATGGAGAAGTCGAAAAAAGTGGGTCTGGGAATTCCGTCCGTCTGTCTGTCTGTCTGTCTGTCTGTCTGTCTGTCTGTCTGTCTGTTCGCGCTTCTAGAGCCTGAACGGGTGGGCCGATTTGCTTCAAATTTGGTAACTAGGATTTATTTGGCCGTCCCTCAGAACATATTTTTTATTTTTGCTCTAGGCCCAAAAATAACGGCACCTGCCATACAATCGTGAAGAAAAAAATTGATTTTCTCAAAAACGGCTCTAACGATTTTGATAAAATTTTCAGGATGCTATTTTTGTAAGACAATCTATCTTTTGGTTGGAAAATATTTTTCAAAATTTGTCTTATAACGGTACCTCTCATAGAACCAGTATTTTCAAATCAAATTTTCTCGTAAACTATACATTCGATTTCAATAAAATTTTGGCCACAGGAAGTCATTTATAATTTTATTAATATGGCATTTCAAATTTTTCAAAAACTTTTTTTTTTGATTTTTTATAATTTTTTCAAAAAAATTTTTGGTTTTCGAAATATATTGGAAACGGGTATATTGATTTTTTTTTAAATTATTTTGTCAAATGTAAACTACAGATTGCCATATATTTGCATACCCAAATAAATTTCAAAATATTTTTTAGAAAAGTTTTTCAAAAATAACCTTTTTAAAAAAAAACTGGTCGAACGATTTTCAATATTTTTTTTTCCTAGATTTACGTATAGCTTTGAAATTTTATTGTATACTTTGTTTTTCCGAGAAAACTCTTAAACTAATTTAAAAAATAAAAGAATTTTCGAAATTATTTAAATTTTTTTTAAATCCATATATGCAGCCACTAAGCAATTGCTTATCATTAGAGCAAGTTCGTGCGACCCAGTCGTGCATTTTATTTATTCTGGTGTCATCGGAAGGTTCATAGGAGATTATCATCATCATTTTAAACTAAAAAAAGAACAACCGGAAGGAATGGAAGGACTTTCTTGTTGCAGAAGTGAAGTGAAAATGTGCCTTTTTTTAATATGTTTGTATAGACTGATAAAGCGATGCGATGGTGTGCTAGAAGCTAGACTATCAACAATGGGATCTGCCGTCTGCGTTGAATTGCATTTAAAATTGTTGACAACGTGCTGCAGCTGCATGGTGTGGGACGGAATTGATAGTGCGAGGAAATCAGTTAATTATAATTGAAAGTTATCAAAATGAGAGTAATAGAGTTCTTACTCCGATTAAGGATATTTTATCTTTAAGATAAGATCACTCTTAGGATAGAGTTGGACCAATTAATCGTTAGAGATATGTAATTTTAGATTGCCGATCCTTTGGAAGGTGATATGAGATGTTTGTACCGTTTTAATAGGGACCAAAAATTTGTCCAAGTATATATAGTGGAGTCATGGCCTTCTTAGTCCATAGCGGGGCCCTTGGGCACACAAGAATTCGGGGCCCTGTTGGAAAGTTAAGAAAGTGAATGAAAAAATATTTTTTATACTATATAGATCGAATTTCAATGTAATTTATTGGAATGGAATCGAAAAAAGTAAAGTGATATAGTTAACAATGTTTTTCCGTCGCATGTGTTTCCGTTAAGAAAACAGCAAACGGTTTACCGATGGCCTCCATTTCCAGTGCTTGTAAATGTGTCGACTTCGTTAATTCATCGACGGAGTAGATTAATGTAATGTAAAGACGGTTTGCCAGCATTCAAAAAACAGGGAAATTCGAGATTAATCCCGCAGACTTCCATGGATTAGCCTTGCGATTTTTTGATTGTCATCGCAAAAGCCAATATAAAGGGGAACTAAATTCGCTTGTATTAGAATGGAAGATCAGTTGGAATAATCGGATTTCGTGGGATAAGGACTAGCACTCCATTGAACCTTGTCACTTTCAGCTGGAAACTATGCAGCAGAGTTCCTGGCACATCAAGGTAGTTCAAAAATTCTTTCGGTTAGTTGGTCGCTTCATCTTCGTCGGTCATGCTGTTAACGGATTTGAGTGAATGCAGTTCTCCAGCGATTTGAATTTGAATTATGAAATTCAAGCTATCGACGTTCTCGTTCTTCGCTGCTAGTATTACCCGTTCACTAATCCAATTGAGATTTGTATGCTTTTGCGCCATTCCAGGGAACACTTTGTTCATGAGCCCTTCCTTCGAGGAGGATGTGAACTCTGTAAAGTTTGCGGGAACGATATCAATCCAGTCAAAACATCAAAGAGAATTTGGCCATTGTCAAGCGCCAGCAGTTGTCTCGAGTGTTCGGCAGTTGATGGGTCGCTCTGCAATGCGACTCTCATGTTCGTAGTCAATTTTAACTTCTTGTTTCGAATCACTTAAAAATTTTTTCATCGTTCCGTCAATTGCCTCAAAGCTCGTTTATGCGCCATCATGCATTTATCCCAGATGATGATTTTTCATTCTCGCATCAATTTCGCTTCCGCCGAATTCTTGGTCATTGATGTGCACGTTGGCTTGTCAATAGTGAGAAGATTCATAGGCAGCTTCAAAGCGGAAAGTGCTGTTCGACCACCTTTCAGCAAGGTGGCACAATACCAGAGGATGAAATAGAGTTAACGCCATTTGAGATCTTGACCGAATTGTTACCAGAGAGAGAGAATAGAAATGGTTGTTTCAGCCATGGATAAACAAACTGAAAAGTGGATTTGATTTATCCTAGAAATTTTATAGTTTTCCAGAGAACACACTTGTTGTATAGTGTAATTGAATATATCAGTCTTTCAGGGCCCCCGTCTCGGTAGGGGCCCTGGGCACGGGCCCCGTGTGCCCTTATGGTAAAGACGGCATTGAGTGGAGTACTCCATGGTGTGTAATGTTTGGAAATAACTCTCCAACTCCATAAACTTTTTTTTCAGGCCTCTTGCGAAGAAGTGACAAATCTTACATATGAATATTTTGTAAGCAAGTGTTCACGTAACCACTTCGCGACACATTTTTGGTGAGATTTAATGGATTTTTGTGTAGAGTAAATTTAGTTACTCTTAAGTCAACGGTCTCCCCAAAAAGTGCCACCTTGCTATAGGCAGCGGCTTCGTTAGTAAGTTTTTTTTTTAAATTAAAAGCGATAAGACCTGACGTAAGTCTTCAATCGACACTTCATGGAGCACAAAGTGACAAATTGTATAAAAGTTATGAAAAAGAATGTTGGTCTGCAACAATAAGTTCTATGCTTTTTTTTGATATTTTATCAGCTCAGCGTTTTATGTGAACGTCTCAAACCGTTTGCTGATGATCAATAGGTTCTTACTAATGCGGCTTCAAACCTGGTAAATTTATGACCGACCCAAATATTCACATTACGGCAGCTCCAGGAGCAAACCCAAGAACATAATATCGATACCCACCACCTGTTCGTCGATTTTAAAGCAGCGTACGACATTGTTAATAGAGTTGAATTTTATCGTGCCATGTCTAACTTTAGAATCCGTGCTAAACTGATACGTCTTATCAGGATAACATTGGAAAATACTCGCTGTTCCGTCCAAGTTGGTAGGGACTCTACTGAAATTTTCGAGACCACCAGAGGGCTAAGACAAGGTAACGCACTATCATGCAGCTGTCTTAGCGTTCTGCTGGAAAATGTCATACGGAACACCTATGCCAAAACATTGGGCACCATTTTGAATAAATCGACACAATTATTAATTGGGTTTGCGGACGACATTGACGTGATAGGAAGAATAAAGCGAGCAGTAACCGGTGCCTTCACTACCATGGAGTCAGCAGCAAGGAGAATGAGACTGAAAATAAACGAGGACAAGACGAAGTATGTGCTTTCTTCAATAAAAGTCCAATCCCACCACCGACTTGGTCAGAACAGACCATTGATATGTATAACTTTGAGGTAGTCATAGTGATTTCGTGTACCTGGGTTAGGTACTGCTGTAACACAGGCAACAACATCAAACGCAGAATAACTCTTGCTAATCGCTGTTTCTTTAGGCTAATTAAGTAATTAAGGAATAAAGCCCTATTAAGTATAACCATGGAGACATTGTATAGAACACTCATCATCCCGGACCTGCTATATGGTGCAGAAGCATGGACTCTCTCCCAATCGAATGAGAAGGTACTTGGAATCTTCGAGAGAAAAGTTCTGCTTACGATTTATGGTCCTGTCTGCGTAAACCGAGAAAATAATATTTGTGGCGAAGAAGATACAACGACGAACTATACGTGCTGTACAGCGATTTAAGCCTAGTCAGAAAAATTCGAATTCAACGACTAAGATGACTGCAGATAGGACTAAGAGCGAATGGACATCGGTGCTATAGCTCGTAAAGTATTCAACGCTATCTTCGATGGAGCAATCAGGTGGAGGGAGACCTCTTACAACTTGTGAAGCCAACATCAAAAGCACTTAAAATAAGAAAGAAGAAGTTCTGAGTTTCTCTTTCTATGCTGCCAACACCAATATCAATTTCCATGAAGCCTTTCTCTTTGGCTTGACAACCGTAAATATCTATCGAGAATTTCGCTTAAGATTTTGACAGTTACAGTTGCAATATTGAGCAGTTCAATATGCATTCCCATTTACATAATTCAGGCCAAACTCATAAGCAAGTCTATTCTCCCATTTTTCGACAGCAAAATCTGTCTCTCTTATGGTTTCTCAAACCTCGTTCGGACCGTGTTTTGTTCACGGCCTAACGCTTAATGTGTGTCATCAAATATTCTCACTTTTGAGACCACTTTACGATACCATCGTCCTCCGCGAGTTAGTTTCGAGCAATGTTCACGACATCTGTACTGAAAATAAGGAACTACAACACTTATAGTATAGTAATTTTAAAAATATTGACCTTTTTGAAAACTTGCTCTTCCAGTCCAAAACTAAAGGAAAATTTTGAGTCTTTTTATTCAGTTGTCTAAGTCAAAGTTTGCGCTTTTCACCTAAATTGGCGGAATAGGGACAAACTCTCCTACTACCGAACAACACTTTGTCACTCAAAAGGAAACTCAAATTCTCAGTTTTTCATACTGGGTGGTTAAAGAATTCATTTAAGGATTTTGGATCGGACATGTATTATTTTTTCTTATAGATATTTCCTGCTTACTATTTAAATACTTTAACTAGCCTTAATTGCTTGCTTCACTATGTCAAATATTCACTTTCGGTATTGTTGTGTTAAAACCAATACTAAACGAATAAACCAACTTTTTTTCGTCAGAAAGTTCAATTTCCCAAAGCAATCATCTTTATTGTATTGTACTGTATTATTGTAAAAAAGAATCTTTACCACAAACCGAATTTATAAATGTGCAGCCTAGTTTGGACAGCGGTTTTTTCTAAAGTGTAATTGTTGCTTAAAACAAATAGAAAAAAGAAAACAAACGAAAAAGTATATTTTCGACATAATCGGGCTAAGCTCGATTGATTCCAAAACTCTTCAGAGCCATCCCTAATATTCCGATTTAATTAATTGATGTTTTAATCAATTTTTATCGGGAAACTTCTATTTGACAATGAACTCAATTTTTGTTCATTTTTAATTATCAAAAAAAATTCTGTGCTTTTATGAAACCACGATGCAAGTGAAACTTTTTTCGTTCTAATAAATTCACTATAAAAATCAAATTAACTCACCAAGAGCTTTTTCTTTCTCAGAAAAAACGAATTTTTTTGGTTTTCTCTTACGGCATAAAATTAATTCATCGTCCGATATTTTGAGCACTTTTCTTGATTTTTTACTTGTTGACCGATTTAACATCATAACACTGAGCAAAACACTTATACCGCGGAGCACGTGCATGAATGAGTGAGAATATAAATACTACATACTACTACGGTCAGCTAATGCGAGCTATTGGCTGACGCCGCCATATTGCGACATGCGACAGGTGAACCAAAAAAATTGAGGCGATGTAAAAAAAGTTTCACTTTAAAAACCATTTGAAGGTACCCCTCTATTTCAGGGTTTCCAAATTTACTGTCTGAACTGCCAACTGGATTGTAATTTTCTTTTTTTTTCGTTGGTATTATTTCTCTAAATATATGAAATCACTGTAAATTAGGTACTCGTTTGGAGGATAACTCAAATAATCTTCAAGTTTCTGTCGACGCGAGTGTTGTTTCAACAATATAGCTAACACTATGGCTCAAGGTACGATGACTATTGGCCGAAAAAATTCGTGATACAGTAATCTTTAAAAGTGGAGATAATGATGAACTGGCTCCTTTTCCTGATCTTCACTCCATTTTTGTCTGGGGTGGACTTTAAAGCCAAATAAATGAAAGAAATGGAATATTGGCCTTTGCTTACAGGTCTTTTAAAATAGTTTATTGAAGAGTTCATTAAAAAACAAAAGTTTTCTAATACAAAACAAATAAAATAAAAAAAATTTCCGAATGCATAAGATATTATTTAAATTTAAGATCCACCGTATTATTTTCGGTCCACCCTGTGTAAAAACCGATATGGCAGGCAATACACAAGAAAACAATGCCATGCAACAGTGACATTTTATGACTTTTTCTGGTTATTGGCCGGAATGATGACTTCGACGACAACGACGACGACGACGACGCGACGGGGTAAAGTGAGTGTTTTTATCAATTTCATTCATTGCCTTATATTGCTGCTCTTATAAAAAGCGCACAAACTTCCTTTAGGGATGTAATAAATTTCGTCTCCCCGTGTAAACCATATACACATGCACACCACATACACAAACACAATCTCTCAAAAACCCCGCAGTCTTTTCGAGATACAATTTTTTCCTCATCTAAACTTTTATAGATCTCGCCGCATCCTCTCACTCCTTCTTGGATACTTTTTTACATATCCTTTTTTTGTTGTTATCCTCATATTATTTATGTGCCTTTTTTTGGTTTATATATTTATTTGTCGGCAATGTCGAGTTAACAAAAAAAAGTGGTGGTGGGGGAAGTGAGGTTTTATGGTGTTGAAAAAAAAAAATTATGTGTGTTTAAGTGCGAGCGATATGGTGAGGAAAAGCCGGATTGCTTTTATAGCTTTGGGCAATTTCACAGGAGCGCATATCAGCCAGCCATAAGAATGAAATATGTAGGTACCTCTACCTACATTGAAACAATAGAAACGTTATTTTCTTAAATTTTTTTTAAAGTCATTTTGCATTGATACGAAAATGAACACTTGAAATTGTTCAAAGGGAATATCACTTTGTTGCTTGGTGCCCCGACACGACGAAACGAATTAAGGTGTACACAAGTATCTTTTAGGCTTAAAATATTAAGTTAAAAAATACACTCCGACTACATAAGGATATTCAAACACAAAATACAAGTGCTTTCCTTTATTTGTCTATTCTATTGCTGTTTTTCTATTACGGAAATTACATTTTTTTGAAAAGTTAAGTCCGGGAAATATTGTTTCTGAGCAAAAAAATTTTTAGAAAATAAAAATAATTCTGAAGGGTGCCAATGACGTGATAAAGTTTTAAGATCTTTTCTCGATTTTTTTTTCTTCTTCTTCATTTCTTGGGAAAATTACATGAAAGAAGATGGAAGAATTGGAAAAAGAAATATAAAAACAAGGGAAGGGGGAACCATTATGGTCCTTTTTTACTTGCTCTATAGGGCAAGTATTGGTTTCGTGCAGAAAAAAAAAATCGAGGTTTTAATCAAACATGACATTACGATGATAGAGAAGCCCAAAAAAGTGGTTTTCGCCATACCGTCCGTCGGTCTGTCTGTGCGTCTGTGCGTCTGTGCGGATGTGCGGATGTGCGGATGTGCGCTTTTTCACGTCATGCTACAGCCTAAACGGCTTGACGGATTTTCTTCAAACTTGGTATATAGCAGTTTGAAGAAAAACCATTGTCGAGGTTTTTTTTATTTTATTTTAACCCGGCTTAAACTGGTACCTTTCAAGTAACGGTTTTTTTCAATTTGGATTTTCTCGAAAACGGCTCTAACGATTTTGATTAAATTTAAAATTTAGCTTACTTTAAGCATTTCTCACAAAACTGCGTTTTTTGTTTTTGCCTCAAATGGTCGTAACGAAAATCAGGTTTTAACGGCTTTTTTTCAAATAGCCATAAGTTCACAACGGCTTGATTGAATCAACTAAAACTTTGTTTGACATAGTTTTTAATAGTGTTCTATAGGATGGTTTAGTAAATTTTTCACTGAAGCCTTTCTAAACGGTGGCTTCCATACAACGAGCCGTTGAGTTTTAGCCAACTTTTTTTGGTTTTTTCTAATTTTCTCGAAAATGGCTCTAACGATTTTGATTAAACTTTGTGTGTTATATTCTTTTAGTGTTTTTAAGAGAACTGCGTTTTTAGTTTTTGGCTAAAAATGCAAATAACGGAGATCTGCTCTTAACGGCTTTTTTTCAGATGGCCATAAGTTGTCAACGGTTGCATCGAATTCACTCAAACTTTGTTTGGTATAGTTCCTTACAGCTTCCTATCAGATGGCATTGATTTTTTTTTCAGTTTCTCTTTTTTAAATGGTGGCTCCTATACAAAGAGCCACTAGATTTTGGCCAATTTTTTCATTTTTTCAAATTTACTCAAAAACGGCTTCCTCGATTTTTATGAAACTTTGTATGTAACATACATAAAATACTTCAAACAAAACTGCATTTTTAGTTTTTGGCTATACATGATAATAGCGGAAATTGCTTTTAACAGTATAATTTATTAGGCCATAACCCATAAGTGGACATTTGTATCATTTATAACACCCAAAAGATAACGTCTTAATTTTAAATATTAAAGGTTTCTTAACGTTACCTTCCGTATATCGAGTTTTCCAGTTTTAGCCAAATTTTTTTGGTTTTTACCAAATTTTTCAAAAATGAATTGTTCTTATTGATCGAAAAGTTTGTTTTCATCTTACTATTGCACCAACAGAGCAAGTACGTGCGACCCAGTCGTGCATTTTATTTTCTCTCAGGGCGAGGAATATTCAAAGTATCTAAGGAGTTGTTTTCGAGGCGTAGTATTTGAAACTCGAACAAATGAAAAAGGTCATTTCATCTAGTCGTTCGTACCCATCAAGTCAATCTGTTTTTTTTTTCTTTTTCTACTTCAAGTCTCGTAGTTTATGTGGGGAAGTACTTTTGATATTAAATTTTGTAAGGTACGAACCTCTACGAACTTATGCGTTTAATATAAAACTTTCAGAACAAAGTCTATTGAAACAATTTTGTTACAGAAGCCTTAAATAAATTATGTAGGTACAATTATTAATAAAATTTTATTTTCAGTGAAATGAAAATCAGAAAAAAAAGATACGGTTTGGAAAACATAGAACGTTCTTGGGTGGTTGCCAGAAGAAAAGCCTAGGTTCCTTTGAGATAGGTACTTTGTGTCACCGAAAGTTTGGTGTTTTATCCTTGAGATGCGTAACAAATTACAACTGAGTGGTGGAAAGAAATTTTCATTTTTGGTGAGGAAGGGGGAAGGTTACAAGGTAGAATTATGTTTACACAGCTGAGACACTGCGATTTTAAAGTGATATCTTTTGAACACCTTTAGTGAGGTGTTCTAAATAAAACCAAATGTTATCGATCTATTGCGTATGCTTTTTTGGTCTTTCTAAGGGAATAAGTTTGCATTAAAAGGTTTATCAATACCCTTTTCATGAACCAGCATAACACGTTTCAGAAATTGGAAAGGAAATATAAGAAATATAAGACTCATTATAATAAGGAAATATAAGACGATATAAAGGGTTTTCCAATAAGGGCGGGTAGATGTTGAAATGGAATAAATCAAACTATGTATAAGGTATTGACAAAATTCTTTATTTATTTAAAAAGCCTATGTATTCCATTATAAATGACATATGACATTGTTCAAATGTGTACCTAAGCTTCTAACGATGGCACACTTCTGAGTGGTCAAATTACTGGTTTCAATTACCCTTTCGCATTGATTCGGTCGAATTTAGTTGGGCCTGTGCAATGTTCAGCTTAACGCTCGATTTTGATTTTTTCGCAAGGACCTGCGACTTCAGGAAACCACACAAGAAACATTCCAGCGGGGTTAAATAGCATGACATTGGCGGTTAATTCTACCTTTTCCTTTAAATCGTTCACAGAATGCCAATCGTGGCTTCCGTAGCGTGGTACGTAGGGCCGTCTTGCTAAAACCACATGTCGTCTAGGTAAAGATCTTTCAGTAAGGATCATACAAAATTCGATATCATTGTTTAAGAGAGCTCTTCATTGACAATGACCCCCTCAACAACGTCGTTTTCAAAAAAGTACGGACCAATGATACCGTCCACCGCACCACGCCAGCCGTCAAAAAATCCACCACAAAACGGTAGTTTCTTGAAGGATGCATTTGACACCTGCTGAACCTCGTGTGGTTTAAAGTCGTCACATACACGGACATTTGGCTTCATACCACAGACATTCATCAAAAAATGCGCCTTTTCGCTAAAGATGATTTTTCGTCCGAAATTGGGGTCTTCTTCCAATTTCCCCGAAGCACAGTCAGCAAAGTGATGGCGTTGTATATAGTCATGCACTTCATTATACATCTTTTATATGGGTGTATATAGAAGTCTCGGTGGCAAATTCGACTAGTTCAAGTTTGCGAAAAGTCAATGTTCTTGTGAATGGTGAGGAACCGACAATATACTTTTATTCGCCGATCTTTCTTTGATGTACAAATGTTGGATGATTGATAACTATACCACTTGTCGCAAATTTGGCGACCAAACGTTCAAGAGTCGACTATGTAAAGGACCAACAAGTCTAACGTAAAATGGGCGCTAAAGGTAGTTCCACACTATCCCACAGTGTGGTACGACATGTCAAAAAAAAGTGTGAAGGAATGTGTGATGGTTTTACATTCAATCCTAAAAAAATATTTCAGATCTAAACACATGTCAAATCGTATGAGATCTGTGCTGTCGTATTCTGTTTCCACACTATTATACATCTGTTTCATCACACATTTTTGACATGTCGTATTACACTGTGGGATAGTTTGGAACTACCTTAAGCAACACAACATTTGAACGTGCTGTTTAATCGTGTTCCTTGTCATGGTGATTTGGCATCAGTGAACTTAATAATAAATAACAAATTTGACAGGTGCCACCAAAACAACATGGCCGTCACAGGCCGCCAAAATCTACCTACCAAAATCTATTTCACATTCGTGCAGTGCGGGTGAAACAAGAGTATCTATCCCTTATAAAACATAAAGGGTTTTCCAATAAGAGGTGTTATTTTGAATAGCCCGCTATATCGGTAGTTGTCACTTTTGAAGCTATAATTTTTTGACATTTGACAAGTAGAAACTAGTCCATTAATATAAGTAGAACGATACACGTTTCAACAACGCATTAAAATTATTAAAATTCACTATAAAAGTGGTGAAACTTTGGCAAAGACGGTTCCGGAATTTAGTGAAGAGATCAGTCGAAGAATCACTCTTGCCAATCGCTGTTTCTTCGGGCTAAGAAGGCATCTTAGTAGTAAAGCCCTCTCTCAAAGGACCAAGGAGACACTATACAAGACTCTTTTCATCCCAGTCCTGCTGTATGGGGCAGAAGCGTGGACACTGACACAATCGGATGAATACAGGCTGGGGTGCTTTGAGAGAAAGATTCTTCGGGTTATATTCGGGCCTGTATGTATCAATGGAGTATGGAGGAGAAGATTCAATGACGAACTGTACGGGCTATACAGCGACATTGACTTGGTTAAGAAGCTGAAAATTCAGCGGCTTAGATGGCTGGGTCATGTGGAGCATATGGACGAAAACGCTCCTGCCCGACGAGTCTTCAATTCCAACCCGGAGGGCCGACGCAGTTCTGGAAGACCCCATCTAAGGTGTCGCGATCAAGTGGTAAACGACCTCAACCAACTTGGTGTGCGCAACTGGAGGCCACTGGCTAGGGACCGGCCTAGCTGGAGAGGATTGTTGGTTGAGGCCTTGGTCCACAATGGACTGTCTGCGCCACCTTAAGTAAGTAAGTAAGTTCCGGATTTTCATCGAAAAATCAGGTGATCACAATTGGCCACCAAGATCTTGTGATTTAACACTTCTTTCTTTGATGCTACGTAAAATATAAGGTCAACGCCAAAGCCCAGCGTCAATTCAAGACCTCAAAGATGGAATACGTGAAGCAATTGGGGGCATACAGCAGCCATTTTCCGATTTGGCGGCCATTTGGCTGATGTTGTTTTCCATTATTAATGGCATACTTTTTTCTTAAAATTGAAATGAACATCCGATCATTTATCTCAAAAAATGCCATTTTTCTTTGAATATTAAAATACCACCTCTTATTGGAAATCCCTTTGCAAAATAATTTCTTACAAGAAAAAATGATGATTTCGATTTCGGTGTCCCTATCACTTTCATCACATATCCTTCCAACGACTTCATAAACTCTATAATATCCTTGAATATACCTTGTCTTTTTATCAATTTAAGTGAAAAAGGACAGCACTTTCACTTGTGCCTTTTATAAGCATTTTTCTTTCATTTTTTTATTTTCATATCTTCCAAAGTCGTTAAATATGAAAGTATCTTAAAAGCACATTTAAATAATCATGCTCTCTCATGCCATGCAAAAAGCGTTAAGTCAAACGAAGTTATTTTTTTTTTTTTGCAAGTAAAAAAGATTTTTCTTTATAATCGAATTTCTTTCCAGAGGTCCTCTTAAAATTTCCAATTAATTTTTTCTTTGAAATAAATTAAAAGAAAAATCTTCCATGATATGCCAAAGTCCCACAAGTACACGAACATGTAGTATATCAACCTATACCACGACTACGTACGAATGATCTTGTACCCATCCTTTTTTCGTAGCCCAGTTCACCCCAGCACATCCTTCCGAATTGCTTCTCTTTTGAAATTCAAAAGAGGTCCATATATTGAATTAAATAACGTATGCGTGCCTTTCTCATATAAGTAGGCTGTTGTTAAAGGGACAGGGGACAGAGGGGCCTACACACATAAATGTATTATATTATGCAAAAGTATCTTTTTATTTCTCTGCCTCATGATGGTAAGATGAGTAATGATGTATCTACGACAAGAATATATGTATATGTTTGTATCTATACCTACTACACTTTTATTTTTCATTACTTGTGGTTTTTGAACACAGTCGATATTAAAAAGGAAACAAAACACACACAAAAAAAAAAATAAAGATGAGAAAATGTTTCTGTCAGCTCTATAGAATACCAAAATGAAAGACTCCATAATGCCACACCCCCAATCAAAGGACACAAGAAATGCTTCAGCCCACAAAAAAAAAAAAAAAGGAATCGAGACAAAAAAAAAGTTTGATTATGGCGGTGGGACTATAAATTCTCATTCTGGAATAAATTACATCAAAGATGACATGACACGATAAGGGTTTATATCTCCACCATTATGTGTGTATGTGTGTGTATCGATAATGCTTGCACAAATATTTGGATAACATTGTGGTATCCTGGCACAATACCCCAAGCTTCAGTTTCAGCTCCCGCCGTCATGCATGCATATTATCCTTAACTCTCCCCCCTTTCTCATCGTCATTGTCATAGTCTCGCTCTCATAGTCGTCGAGTCGGATCGCAACAAAAGGACGAACTTTGTATTTTGTGCTGTTGTTGTAACATTGTTCACATATTATTTTTTTTTTCTGTCCTTCCTAGTCCTCCTAGGCGAGTTCGGGCGTCGGGAGTCGGGAAGGGTTTGAGTTTGAGTTCCGCTCTCAGCTACCACACTCTTGTAAACAAGATTCTCCAATGTGAGAACAAGTGAAGTGAATAACATTTTGATGATGTGAGTTGCGAGTTGCTAGCTGTGGCGGTGGGCGCGAAAACAAATTTTAATATAAAACTCAGATGAGATGAAAAGAAAACAACAACACCAACGACAACAACGACAACAACAATAACAACAATAACAATGAAGCATCAGCTTGACAATGGAAACAGACCCCAAGGCTCATCGCTTTGTGCGAGTGTTTGAATAAATGTTAATTTGTTTATATAAATTTACCACACCGAGTATGCTTGTATTTTTATGTAAATAATGTTTTTTTTTTTTGTTGTAATTTTTGTTGTTGTAAAAATAGAACAAACAAAAAACACATCGACAAATTAATCAAAAGCAATTTTGAGTTACACAATTAATTGCACACGAACCGACTGTAGCACTTGATATTGGTCTGCAATTGTGATTAATTAATTTTAATAAGGACTTTAAAGTGTCCTTAAATAGATTAATTAGTTTAATCCGATTAGGTAGCAGCCAAGCCAGTGGCCCTCTTGAACAGTGGAATAAGTCTTGAGGGGATTTTCATAAATATCAAAATAAGGGAATTGGCGAAAGGACGTTTAGGACACATATGCGGCTATTGGTGATCAAAATGGTCAATCAGAATGAAGTTTCAAAGGATTATTCAAACTGTTTTCATGACTTGTTGTTTTTGTAAAAAACATTTTATGAAATTTGCTAGGAGAATCCCTGGAAAATCCGAGTATCGAAATCGAAATCAGCGAACGTACTTTCGAAGCAATTTTTTTTTTTCTTGGTTTCCGGAACACTTTAACTCCTCCTGGAGCATAGCATGAAAACTTGGCTGCTACCGCATAAAAGCGAATTCTGGACTGAGCTTCCATCATGACATTTAACCCCAATGGTTTTTTGTTGGCCTTCCAACTAGGTCTTGCACCTTAAGAATTCCATTCAAATAATTACTTTGCTATTTATTGTCATCAGGTTTCCTCCAGCGCCACTTTGCTTGGTGTAATCATCCACTTCTGTTCGTTAAGTTCTAAGCCACAATTCATTGTTAGATTAAGTTTGTAGCGACCTGATCTTTAAGATTTAACGCAGACAACGGTTGACAAAGGCTTGCAACCTACTAGAATCTATGGCAGAGCATTTCCACGTTTCATGGGCATAAGCTATCAACTCAAATCTTACTTTCGTTTCAAAGTTGAGCCTCAACTCAAAGACATATTTTTAGGGTTTCAGACTGAGAGATCGCAGACCCAATGGCAATATGGTAAGTTTGGAAATTAAATAACGCTACCTAAAAAGCAAAAACCAAAGTGCAAAGTTGGGAGGTAAATAGAATGGAAAAGCGCGAGATTTTGAAACGCAGGACTTTGAAATACGAGATTTTGAAATCCGAAATATAGGGGGTTCCAATGATGGTACGTATATATCACTGGAAAACTGAATCCAACCCTTAAATTCCTCTTCTATAGAAAAGAAGCAGATTAGGTATTGCACTTAATATTACATATTAGATTCGTGCATAAAAATCAAGCATGATAGAGAAGACAGTTTTCGACATGCCATCCGTCGGTTACAATCTAAACGACTTGACGGATTTTTTCAAACTTCATAGTATATAGTTAGCGTTTTAAAGAAAAAGCATTGTCCAGGATTTATATTTCGTTTACTCCCGGTTCGAACTTTTAACTTTAAAAAAATTTCGTTTTGGACTTACCATAACGATTTTGATGAATATCATAATTTAAATTGAATTTTTGACAAAACTGCATTTTTGGTTTTCGGTTAAACTATAATGCTTTTTAATTGCGGTACCTCACAAACAAAGAGCAGCTCAGTCTTAGCCAATGTTTTTTACTTGCTCTATAGGGCAAGTATTGGTTTCGTGCAGAAAAAAAAATCGAGGTTTTAATCAAACATGACATTACGATTATAGAGAAGCCCAAAAAAGTGGTTTTCGCCATACCGTCCGTCGGTCTGTCTGTGCGTCTGTGCGGATGTGCGCTTTTTCACATCATGCTACAGCCTAAACGGCTTGACGGATTTTATTCAAACTTGGTATATAGCAGTTTGAAGAAAAACCATTGTCGAGGTTTTTTTTATTTTGTTTTAGCCCGGCTCAAACTGGTACCTTTCAAGTAACGGTTTTTTTCAATTTAGATTTTCTCGAAAACGGCTCTAACGATTTTGATTAATTTTAAAATTTAGCTAACTTTAAGCATTTCTAACAAAACTGCGTTTTTTGTTTTTGCCTCAAATGGTCGTAACGAAAATCAGGTTTTAACGGCTTTTTTTCAAATAGCCATAAGTTCTTAACGGCTTGATTGAATCAACTCAAACTTTGTTTGACATAGTTTTTTATAGTGTTCTATAGGATGGTTTAGTAAATTTTTCACTGAAGCCTTTCTAAACGGTGGCTTCCATACAACGAGCCGTTGAGTTTTAGCCAACTTTTTTTGGTTTTTTCTAATTTTCTCGAAAATGGCTCTAACGATTTTGATTAAACTTTGTGTGTTATATTCTTTTAGTGTTTTGAAGAGAACTGCGTTTTTAGTTTTTGGCTAAAAATGCAAATAACGGAGATCTGCTCTTAACGGCTTTTTTCCAAATGGCCATAAGTTGTCAACGGTTGCATCGAATTCACTCAAACTTTGTTTGGTATAGTTCCCAACAGCTTCCTATCAGATGGCATTGATTTTTTTTCTAATTTACTCAAAAAAGGCTCCCCCGATTTTTATGAAACTTTTTATGTAACATACATAGAATACTTCAAACAAAACTGCATTTTTAGTTTTTGGCTATACATGATAATAGCGGAAATTGCTTTTAACAGTATTATAAATTTGGCCATTTGTGTCATTTACAACACCCAAAAGCTGACATAATAATTTTAAATATTAAAGGTTTCTTAACGTTAGCTCCCGTATATCGAGTTTTCCAGTTTTAGCCAATTTTTTTTGGTTTTTACCAAATTTTTCAAAAATGAATTGTTCTTATTGATCGAAAAGTTTGTTTTCATCGGACTATTGCACCAACAGAGCAAGTACGTGCGACCCAGTCGTGCATTTTATTTTTTTCAAATTTGCTGAAAACGGTTCTAACGCTTTGATCAAACTATGTTATATATGCTAAGAGTATATTCCAGAAAACTGCGTTTTAAGTGGGTGTTACATTGGGAGCATTTTAAAGTGAACTTCTAAGTTATTGGGAAAAAATGCTGACAACAAGTTGAAAAATAAAATTGAAGATATAATAAAAGGTGTTTTTTCTTAAAACGTGTGGTTTTCAATCTGGCAATACTTTTTTCGGAGTTGGTCTTTTTGACAGCTGTCACTTGAATTATGCTCAGTTTGGTTGGTCATTTCATAATGAATAGACTTACTCCTGAACAAGGTTTGCAAATCGTGCAAATGTATTACCAAAATAATGGTTCGGGTAACGCGAAGCATTGCGCGCTGCGCCCAATATTCGGTCGGCATAATCGCCCAGGAATTTATTCGAGCCATCCGCGGTGGCCACTTGTCCATAATACCAAACCTTTATCTTTATAATAAAGCTAATTTCTTGGCCATAATATTAAATTATATGCGTTTTATTTCCACACTTCTAAAAAAACACCCTATATAATGTGTTAAGATTTCCAACGAGAAGGCAACGCATTTTCGCAGATCAAAATTTTTTTTCAATATAAGATTTTGGTATGAAGGAATCACGAAAATGTATCTTAACAATTAGTTCAAAACACGGCATAAATTCTTCTTAAAAACTTATTCGCATATTTAATACGTCTTAGGACAACCCACAGAACCAAACATGCATTCTAATTTTCGTTAAATTTGGCAGAGTTCGACAGAAGAAGCTTTTTGTTTGATTTCAAATCAGTAGTTCAGGCTGTTTAATTTAGTTTTGGAGAGTTTCCAAGAAGCCGTTCTGTCTTCACTCCCTTCTGTATCTTTGTTCATAAGATCATTTGTGTTTTTAAACGTCTTTTTTCAATTTGAATTTGTATCTCGAAATTTTTCTCTACAGCCTTTCGAAACTGGGGATAGCTTTTCAGGCCGAAATTCTAGTTTTGAAATTCTGCTTTTTTTAATTCTACATGACAATGCTCTTAAAATGAGCTAAGATTTAGAAAATTGTAATTCTGAATTTCGAGTGAATAATTTCAAAACATGCCATTTTTTCCTATTCTTTTCGGCATAAGTTTCTTCAAGCAAATTTATATGGAAAAGCACTGTTTTGAAAAAAAAAAATTAAACTAATTTCCGACTTAGCGTAAGCTGAAGATTTTGGAAAAATGGAAGGTACCCCATAAAATTTTGAAATTAGAAATATTGCAGAAGCTTCAAAAATAATACGGTATAGAAAAAACACATATCAATACAAATTTTTTGAAACAGAAACCACATATTTCCTGACTAGTTTAAGCCCCATTAACCAAAAATAATCGACACTATATCATTAATTGCATTAACATCTCAAGAACCAAACGCAACCGTCTTTGAAACGCATTGTTAGTTTATCTTGAGCTAAATTTCATCAAAACCACTTGAGTCATTTTCAAGAAAATAAAAAAAACTTGAAAATATTGTCTAAAATTATACCGTTCGCTATCATTTAATGATAGCCATTGATACAAAAAGATAAGCCAAAGAATTGCAATTTAATCTCACAGAAAGTTAAAAAAGAGCTTACTGAACCAAATTTTGGAGAAATCTAAAATGTCGTTTTCGAAATCTGGCTTTAAAAAAAAAAACAAAAACTCTAGATTTTGCTTCAATAATTTTTGTTATGAACGACTATCATACCATTTTCACAATTCAAGTATCGAAAACTGTCTTAGCTCTCAAAACCCCAATGTTAAGACCAAGTAAAAAACCAGATATAATGGCGGTATGACTCAATTTATTTTTTGAAAAAAAAAAAAATATGTATCCACTTTAAGAAAACAGTGCTCCTTTAAAAACTAGTAAAACTTATACTCCTTTCTTGTCCTTTCCACTTAAGGACCAAGAAAAGAGATATACAAATCAAAATCCTTACCCTACTCACTTAATAAATAACCTTCTCTTTGTTTATTTTACAACAACAACAACTCTCACTACAACAACAAAAACTAGAATGTATTTTGTTTGATTTGAAGTTGACCCAATTTACACGCAAGACTAGGGCTCAGTTGCCTTTAACAAAATGTCCATTTAGGATTCTCTTCAAAACAAAAAAGGACAAAATACAAAAAAAAAAATATTCTACGACACAGGAGCTTTTGTTAGTGTATACTGTATAGTGTATCTGTATATCCTTACTAAATATAGGTGACAAGTTATATAAATAAACCCGATTGGGGTCAGGCAGGCTGGTGTCTTTTGGTGGAGATCGGAAAACATGTCAGGGATACAGTGTCACAGTGACAAAGTGTTCAGTTTCAGATTCAGATTCAGAAGCTTTTGTCCAGATAGGCAGAGGCAGGCCAGTCTCTGTAAATAATGCAAGTAGTATGGAAGAGCTAATATTTATGCACAAGAGTTTCATGAGATGGGGGCATGGCTGCTGATGTGTAAAGTTCTGTACGAGTACTTTGTTTAAGACTCGTCGATGCAAATTGGTTGTGTATATTTACAAAAGTTTCAGCTTAAGGATAGAAAATGGACGGCATCAAGGATAAAGAGAGGTATCAGCTAGAAATTCAAATGTTAGATTATTTCAAAAAGGGTTTTGCGTAGAAAGTTACTTGCTAAAGTGGGTATCATGGCTGTGATGAATAGTGGGTTTGGTTTTTCTTGCCATGCCCTCATCAGTTAGGGGAAACTGACGTTATAAACTCTTTTATATGTTGGCAGAACTTTTTGAAGTTCTGACGATTATAAGAAACTAATTAAATAGACACCCATGGAAGTTGAGTTTGCTTAAACCTTATTCTAAAGGAAATGCTAGAATTGGTGATTTTAAATACTTGCTTTTATGGCACACAATTAGCAGAATCCTGAATAATTCGTCGGTGTTGTCAGCGCAGCTTGAATTTTGGCGAAGATTCCAAAGTCGCTTGACGAGAAAACTGAACAAATACTACGACTTCTGCTTCCCTAGAATAGTATGGAACAATTTAAGATATTGCGACGTCTGATGGGTATGGGTGGAGCCGTTCTACTGAGAGTCGCAGGGGACCCCGGAGTATCAGCCAGACTACGTGCTACGCAACTGGGCATCAATCGGGGGTCTTTACAGAGAATTTTATTTTAAGGTATTTAGATGTTCCCTTAAAAGGTGCAGACAGCTAACAAGTGGTTAGCTGACAATAGGTCCGATGGGTACCAACTACTTTCCTACTCTCAATCCAACCTTGATCTCAAAAATCTAAATCCATTCGGAGGTCACCTTTATAAAGCGCACGCGGTCAAGGGGTTTATAAAGCCATTTTAATGATTAGTCCAGACGTTTCCTGTCTGCCATCACAAGCCATAAAAACTACTGAATTTAGTGCAGGAGCAGAAACGATGAACATTTTGCGATCCGAGCAGGACGGAGGCCCAAGATTAAATGGTGTAGTATTATTCCTGAAGTGGCTTAAGGCAAATACAAAAAACTAAAAGAACCAACAGAATGTTTTTATTTGAAATGTTAATTAATTAAATATTTAAATCATAAAAATGAAATCAATTGAAAAAGATTATATTTTTATTTTATTTAAATCACATTAAACATAAAAAAAAATTAAATAAACGAACCAAAAAAAAAAATTAAATAAATAATTATTTTAAAGCACTACATACTACTTTAATTCTTTAAAATAAAAGAAATTATCAAGATAGAAAAAAAGCACGATTATCTACTTTTTATTTTTGCTTTTTATAAAAAAAAAATATTCAAAACAAAAAGCACAATCACCCTGTTACATAATACAAATATCACATGACTTAAGCCTACCGCAAAAATGGCCGCCACTAACCCTAGCCAATAAAAAGCATTTTCTTAATTTCAGAAAAATTGGAGTGAGTGAAAGGATTAAATTTTATTATTTATGAGCAAGTGCGAAGGGTGATCCTCGAAACCATAACGTTTTGTTTCTCCTTTGTGATCGCCATCAAACACTTCACATATAAAACTTTTGGCGGCAAATATGCCTCTACAATGTCTGCCACTGCTTAATATGTTTCTTCTTGTTCCTCCTCACAAGGTTCACCTTTAAACTGTGAGCAAAAAGCATATGAAAACTTTTTGGATCACCAGGCGCTCAGAAAAAACAGGAAGCCTTTTATTTTTGCGCGATAATTTGAAAGTGTGTTGAACCAAAGTAGGACATGAAGATCAAAAGAAAGAAAGAATGGAAAATTAAGGCGGCCCACACAAAACAAAAAGCCCAGTTACCCTGTTACATACACAAATATCACCTGACTCAAGCCCAGCGCGAAAATGGTCGCCACTGACCCTAGCCAATAAAAAGCGTTTTTCTTAATTTCTTCCGTTTATCAGATAAATCGGAGTGAGTGAAAGAATTAAATTTTAATATGTATGAGCAAGTGTGAAAGGTGGATTTCGAAAGAGTTACGTTTTGTTTCTCCTTTGTGACCGCCATCACTCACTTCACATATTAAACTTTTGGCGGCAAATATGCCTCTACAATGTCTGCCACTGCTTAATATGTTTCTTCTTCTTCCTTCTCACAAGGTAAACCTTAAAATTGCGAGCAAAAAGCATATGGCGCTCAGAAAAAGCAGGAAGCCTTTTATTTTCGCCGATAATTTGAAAATGGGCACCTCCCCTGAGGTGTAAATTAAATGTCCATTCGCATGGAAACCATAACATCCAAATTGATCTTCACCGTTTTCTTTCAGCTTTGGGCTCAACCCATTTTTTTTCATATTAATGCGAAACATAGCCTCCTTTTAATTATGAGCGCCTGGTAAACCAAGAAATTTTGAAGAAAATGCTTGAGATGTGAGGCACCAAACATGTGGCGCTGCGGTGGCGAGAAAATTAATAAAAACTGCATATTTCATTGCAAACATTGTAGCAAAACTTCATCTGCTTGATTATATTACAACTAAGTGCAAAAAAGGAACGCAAAGTGATAAACGATAGACCCTATCTAACATAAATGGCCATGAAAACAAAATTGAATAATGAATGCGTGGACAATTTAAAGGGTTTCTTGAGAATTAAATTCATTCAGTTTCAATGCAGGTTCCTTTCCATAACTTAAAGGTATCTAAATAAATATTCTTTTGTTCTTTGCATAAGTTAAAACTTCACAAATATGTACCTCTTGCGCCATTTTGACTTAAGGCATCTGTCTTGTCGAGGGGCAATGAGTTACATTGACTTACAAATTAAATCTGTTTCATCTTTTTGATGTGGAATTTACAATGTTATCCATTCTTAGCGTCAAATAGTCAGTTTTTTGATGTTCAGTCCGCTAGACGGTTCGAGGAGTTTCGAAAACATATGTGCGGATGGATGTAGAAGCAGTGATAAAAGTATAAGGTGTCCAGCTTGAGTCACCGAAGAATTCCTAGGCACCAAAGTAGAATCTTGAGACCCATGCTCTTTATTTCAGTGACGGACCCCAAAAAGCATCAGTTCTTCTAGGATTCTTCAGCCCTGATAAGTGAACGTTTTGGGCGAAGATGGGTACCCTATATGTCCAAAAAGACTTAATAATAATGCTGTCTGTTTAAAAAAAAACACATGGCTATTCCAGACATTTATTTAAATGTAACAACGATTCAGAAGTTTGAAAAAAATTAAATGTCTATGTGATCTATGATTAATGGTGATCCAACTTGTGATGACAAAAAATGACGCTAAGCTGAAGGGAAATTTTTACACCTCAGTTGTAAGGCTGGCACTCACATCCACGAGGAGTAACAAAACTGTCAAACAAGAAGTACGAAAATCCGATTAAGTCTTCACGTTAAAAACACCATCTTTGAAACAAAAATAGACCACTCTGATAGCTGGTATTGTCCCCTTTTAAACGAGAGGCCTTGAGACCCTGTAAATAGGCAATTTCATAAACAAAAATCAATATGATTGGGAGAGGGGTAAAGGGGGTAAGCAGGCATATAAACTTTTGGTACAAAGAAATGCAGACAATCTAGAACCTTGAGGCTTGTCGAAGCTTTCTGAGGTCAACCCGGATAACTAGTCTCAAGTACAAGTAGAAGATTTGTTAACCTGAGATCATCAAGACGCACGACTCCGAAAAAAAATAAGGAAGACGACTTTGAATATTCGCTCAAGTGAACCTAACCTAAACAACAGTCCTTGGCAGACGTAAAACTATGAAAATAGTATACCCAACTCAGTGGTTCTAATAAAATCAATGAGTCCAAATAATTACTTTTAATTTCATGTTTCATTAATCTTAACGGTCTCATTAAGCATAAATTAGATTTTATAATATGAAAATGTATTGCTTCAGATACGCCAACACAATAAACATAGCAGTATCTATTTTATATCAAACTTTCAAGTCTGACAACGAAAACGAAAAAAGGACATTAGAAACTTCCATAATTTCACATTTGGAACGGGATAACAGTGCTGGAAACGGAAATGAAAATTTGGACAAAAAAAAAAATTCATAAAATGTTCAATAAAACCACACAAATTTAATGTGTGCCACAACACTCATACATTATAGACTCATATACATAACCAGATGATTTTCAATTTGGTTCATTGCCACATAAGAGCACCGTTAGGGACATAGCTATACACAATCACATACATTTATAATGTTGGATATACAATATAGTTAGTTGTTCCACACACCGCACAATATATCTTTGATTTGTTCAGGGAGCTTGGACCCTAGCCCGGATGTGGAGTGTTGCCCAAATGTGTCACACGTAACACGTACACCTTTGGGAAATCCAATTAGGATTTCAAAATCCATAAACAGTTCTGCGGTTGTAAACGTATTTGTGTGCCAAACACAACACACAATAATATTCCCACCATATAGCAAGGTGTAGGTAGATATGTGTGAGTATGAGAGGTGTCTGATGTGAATACTACTACATAATGTGTGCGATGTGAATTAAACTTCCATTGGGAAAAAGGACATCACCATAACCATATTATATCCGTGGATATCCGTATAACGGCTCGTATGGCATATACGTGGGCATTAATTTGCTTTTCGTTTAATAATTAAAATTGTTCTCTCTAAACGAGGTGGTTGATGATGGGATATTTAACGAATAAAATTGGTTTGTGGTAGTTAACCACAAAAAATGTTAAAATTATTAAATTACAAAATCAAGGATTCTTTTTTTTTTTTTTTTGAAGCACTCGTTTATCATATTTTATTGTGTGAATGAATGTTAATTTGAATCCTTTTATGATATGGTGTCGGTATACAACACCGCACGTCACGTATGTAGTATGTAGGAATTTATGCTTAAAATATAGAACTTAAAAATCAAAAAGCCAATTTTAATAAAAGATTAAAGTTGTGAGTGGTTGACAATTATTTTTTTTTTTTTTTTTTGCTTTTTGCAAATGGTTATTTTATTTGAAATTTGCGATTATAATGATTACTAATTAGAGACATTTCTACCGGAAACATTGCACGATATATTAAAATGTTTTTAAAATGGCAAACTTATAATTAATTAATCTGCAATGCGGCGGATATTGAAAAAACAAAATTTGGTGTTTAAAATGTGACACACGAAAAAATTAATTCTAATTTGCATTATTTTAAAATTGAGGTTATTGTTTTTTTTTTAGTTCAAAAAGGATATTTGGAAAAAATTAATTTTAACTTATTTCCAATTAAACTGTTATACTATAAGTGATATGCATATGATACATATTAGTATTGTTTTTGAAACAAATGGATTAAATTAATGCAATCAATGAAGTTCAAAGAATTCTAATATTTTAACAAATTTGTTTTTTTTTTTTAATCTCATTGAATTTGATGATTTTGATACTAATTTAATTAAAATTTGTATCAACTATTCGAGGTTAGTATATAGGGTTTTTAATTGGCTAGGGGAGATTTTGACAGCCATGTTGTTATGGTGACATTTATCCAATGTTTTTTTCTTTTACTATTATTCAGTAACCAATTTCAAATCACCATGACAAGAACCTTACACTATTATGGGCCAGTTATAGTGATACGGAAAACCAAACCGAAAAAATTTTCAAATGGAAAATTTTGTATGTTCTGATTCGATTTTTAAGACAAATGCTACACTGATCGATGGCAATCAATGCACAGAATTTTTTTTGTTCATAATAATTTTAATTGAACAAATACTTTTTGTTAAAAATGTAATTTTGTATTTTTCTTTTATACGTATAACAGAAAAATGAATAAATACATTTTTAACAAAAAGTACAAGTTCAGTTCAAATTTTTATTTGCAAAATAAATTCTCTGAGTTGGTTGCCATCGATCAGTGTAGCATTTGTGATTTAAATCTGATTAAACTATACCAAATTTTCCATTTGGAAATTTTGTCGGTTTGGTTTTCCTTATCGCTATAACTGGCCCCTTAAACAGGACCTTCAAGTGATAAAATTTTACGTCAAAAACCTGTGTTCGTTAGTGCAAACGTTGCGCCCATTTTCACAATCGACTTTTCAACGTTTATTGGCCGACTTTGAGACGACCGGTTAAGTAGTTATTCAGCCAAGAATCCGAAATTGGCTAAGAACATTGTGAAAGAGTACAGCAGAATCCGAGGCAGTTCATTTCTCGCCGTGCAGAAGAACTCAGCCAAATTTCAAATTTCACATTGGAAGTAGTTACTATAGATTCTCAATAAAATGGCTTTATGTAAAGCGCAAAATTATAGTATTTAAAGTGTTTTATCGTGAACAGTGATTGTTGAACAACGCATTACAAAAAAGCAACACAAAGAAAACAATATCTAGTTCATAAAGTGCTTTTTTAGTACGTGCGACAGCATTGATGACAATGCGTCAGAAGTGAACCATTGCGACCTATTTGCCTGCCTATTCACCATAATTGCACGGTCCAAAATATTTGCATAGTTAACTTATAGACTTAATTTTTCGCTTTTATTCCCAATCGCACCTCCACATTATGCCTCCCATTTCACCGATAAAGATGATAAAAATTAGTTTTCTTTTACTTTCTTTTAAATCTTTCGTTATAAATATAATTACTTTTTCGTTTCACAAATAAAGTCGACCATCCAAATATTTGAAGTGATCGGCGTTCATTTGGCAATTTTTTTAACTAAAGAAATAATGGTTTCAAATATTAGGTACGTTTTTTTTTTTGGGCTACGGAAATTCTTATTTTTCTCGCAATAATTTTGATCAAAAAAATCAGTATAATTTCGTAATCTTACGATAAGAATAAAGTAGATTCAAAGTAAAGCCTTGAAATAGAACCAATCGTAGAACCGCATTTTTTCCTTCGTTTTTCTCAAAACAACTTGAATGATTCTAACCAAATTTCTTATTTGTATTAAAAAATTAATTTTCTATTCAATGGACAGAAATATTTTGACTAAATACTTGTATGGGTTTCAAAAAGTATTTGTTTGATATTTTGAAAACCACTTCTTGCATTATTTGTTTAATTCGTTAGATATAAGTTTTGAATACAGACAAATTCAAGTTATCGAAATTAAAAAAAAAATTATTTTTCCAAAGCAAGAAGTTTATATTAAGCATTATAGAGTCTGAAAAAACGCTGGTAATGATTTTGAAAAATGTGTTTGTGAAATTTTCAACTTAAATCAATTTAAGTATTAATTTCAGATTTCCAAATAATTAAAAAAATATATGGATGGCAATACTTAAATAATAATTCATAATTTTGAGTGACTTGCAAGCCGACCTTTTCTTAAAAAGCAAGTGATTGTGACCCAGACATGCATTTTAATTTCTTAGTGTGTTATAAAATTTTGAATCAAAACATAACAGTCATTGCAATTTTTATATTTACAAAATATATTTTTTTCAAAAGAATTAAGAACATAAGTTTATTATTGCAAAAGTATTTTGTATAAGTATAAATTAAAAGAACTCGTCTATGGCTTAAAATGTATGGTTGATAAAAGTAAACACGAGCCAAATATCACTCATAAGAAATATTATCAAAATCGTTTTAGCTGTTTTCAATAATGTGTGTGGTTAGCCTTCAAAGATGAGAAACCGATTTGAAAAAAAAAATTATTTATAATCTAAATTACTAAAGTTTGTATAGTTGTCGAATGAAATGTCTCCCAAAAATCATTTCTTTAATATGACATTTTAATCACACAAGCATAAGCAACTGAGGCCATCGCCACAAGACAAGGCAATTGAAAAACGAAAGAACACATGTTAACAGCACACGGTTGGTTTCCTACGGTCCTCCATTCGATTACTAACAGGCACATGCACAATGATACATATGTATATGAATTTGCTGATCTATCGGGAGAAGAAGCTTGGACCAATTATTAAAAATATTGTCATAAGCAATGTTTACATTTCTTAAACAGAATTCTAAAACTTTATAATTGTGAATCAATGGTTTTCGTGATCTTCATTGTACATTGCGTTTCAAACCATTGGTGAAATATCAAATTTTGATCAAAGATGGTGTTTTTTAAGGGTTCATCTTTTCGTTAAAGCCTTATAATAGTACCTCACAAGAACCAATAGGGCGGGCGTATCAAAATGTTCAAAACAATTGATTTCTGTGTTAGAAATTGTCTTCGAACTGTCATTTGTTTTTTTGATACTTTGAAAATACATTTTTTCACAGGCAACCATTATTTAATATTTCTTGTATTTTAAATACTTAATTTTATTGAAAAATTTTCAAAACATAGATTCTGGTAGTACGACTTTTAATTTTCCTCACGACAAGGAAATAAGTTATCAGTTAGTATAGTAGTTGACAAAAATGCACAACTCGGTTGCACGAACTTGCTCTTATGTTGAATAATTGTGGAAACAAACTTTTAATTTTGTTTAAGAGTTAGAGATTTTTTTTTGGAGAAACTAAGTAGGTATGCAATAATATTTCATTGCTTATATCTTTTTAGAAATAAAATATCGAAAATCGTCCAACCACTTATTTTTCGAAAAGATTATTTTTGAAAACTTTTCGAAAAAATATTTTAAATTTGTTGGAGTATGTAATTACGTGGCAGTTTGCAGTTTGAAACTGGAAAAATGATGTTAAAAAAATTATATTTCTAAAATATTTCGAAAACCAAAGTTTTTTTTTTAGAAAAATATTTAAAATCAAAAATTAAAGTTTTTAAGAATTTTGAAATGCCAAATCAATAAGATTATAAATGACTTCCTGTGTCAAAAATTTTATTGAAATCGGATGCATAGTTTATGAGTAAACCTGATTTGAAAATACCGGTTCTATGAGAGGTACCTTTATAAGACGGATTCCAAAATATTTTTTTTTAGCAAAAGACTGACTTCCCCAAAAAATAAAATGCACGACTGGTTCGCACGAACTTGCTCTAATGTGTGACAGTGGTCTAGGGCTTGAGATTTTGATAAATTTTTCAAAATTCTTAAATAAATAGGTACTTAAACGAATTTGAGCTGAAAAAAATACGGCATTTTATTTCTTGGATAAATTTTAATTTATGAGAATGAATTCTTAAAAATCCGTGGAGCGGTTCTTGAGAAAAAAACGCCAGTTCATAGGAATTCAGCAAATACATTTATTTATAGTTTTTAGAAAAAAAAAATTGTAAGTAGTTTTCAAAATATCAATTTTTTTGTAATGCTTTTAAAAGTACAAAAAAGTATTTTTTTTAAATATTGGTATGCAGTACAAATTGAACTACTCACTACTATATATGTGCGAAATTTCGAAGGAATCGGTTAAGTCGTTTTCGAGATAGTCGAAAGCAAAAAAAAAACGGTCCTATGGGAAGTACCGTTCTTAGACATTTTTTAAAACTTTTTTTTTTCAGCCATATGATTGGTCGTACCTAAAAAGCTACACTGATTTTTTTAAATCAAAATCGTTAATGCTATTTTCGAGGAAAGTAAGCTTTAACGTGACGGTTATATGACAGGTGCAGTTATTTTTTGAGCTAAAAAAAAATTTCAATTTCCCCTGTGTGCAATACCTAAAAAACTCTATATACCAAGTTTGAAGCGATTCGGCCCACCCGTTTGGGCTGTAGGTGTCTATATCTTTTTTCGTCTTCGCTATTATCGTAATGTCATGTTTGATTGTTATCTTAAAAACTTTTTTTTTCGACGATTGCATAACTTGCCTTATAGTACCTATAATCGCAAGTAAAAATAGCATTCTGAAATGTTTATCCAAATCGTAAGAGCGTTTACGAGAATATTAAAACTTCTTCTTCAATTAAATGGCAGGTACCGTTATTTTTAAGCCTAGATGAAAAACTAAAAATTCTTTCCGAGGGACGTCCAAATAAATATCTATACTAAACACGAAGTTTGAAGCAAATTGGCAAATCCGTTCAATCTCTAGAGGTGGGAACAGACCTACAGACATACAGACAGACGATTTGGCAGACCCACAAGTTTCAACTTCTCCTTCATCGTAATGTCATGTTGTGATTGTTACTTCCTTTTTTTTGCACGAATCCTAACTATCATCACAAGTAAAAATATTTGAAGCAGTGATTTTTACATCATTCGATTTCAATAGTTATTTCAAGGCCTAATACCAGATGTCAGACATAAGAGCAAGTCTGGTTTAATATTTTTGAAACTTCAATGACTAACCGATGATTTGACCTCACCTCTTACGTTTTTATTTTCACTTTGGAACCCTTTGCTTAAGATATTTAAATTAAATTCAAATTTTATAAAAATTATTTTATCAAAATCCGATCATGCAATTTTAAAGTTGGGGGCTCAACCTTGTGGTCAATCGTTTATACATACAATCCTTGAAGTAGACGATTATTGAGGAGAACAATCGAGGGTAGGATGGTTTAAATAGGAAGAAGTATTAGCCAATCTAATATTCTAAATTAAGCAAAAGCAAGTTTGCAAGAACATCCCACATTTAATGTTCTCGACAGGAATAGAAAAACTTAGAGTCATGTTTGAAAAGGTCCTTAAATTTAATAAATAAACATGTCATACAAATTGAGGGCCACAGCAAGGGAAATACGTAAGTTTCTTTCATTTCAGACCTCAAAACTTTGAACTAATAAAGCATAAACGAAAATCCGTAATTTTTTAAATGTTATAGGGATTATTCTGAAAGGCTTTCGATATTGAATCATAGCCCTTGCAACTGGTATTGTTCTTTTTTTCTTATGAAACCCAATCTTTTCTGGATAATTCTCAATTTACGTCCGAAATTAATTCCAACTACCAACTTCCATATAAATTGAATATTCAAAATTAAAACAATACTTTACCACTTTAATTATAAGACACAAAACTCAACTCACCTTTCATAAAAATCCCTGTTCATCAAGTAACGGAAATAAGTAGGTATCTTTTCCCTTTTTCAAAATGTATTTAATTCTGATTAATCATTCACAATTTTTTTTTTTAACCTGTTGCATTTACTCGGACTTTTTCCATTCCACGAATAAACGAACAAGAAATACCCACAATAATTCAACACCAGAAAACGTGGACAAAAAAATCACAGATCCTGTTTATCATTCCAATGCGCTTCCACCAGAAAAATTACGATGATGAATAATAATAATAATATTAATTTTTTTTTTCCTTCAAGTCGGATAATCTGTGGCACTTTATTTTTTTTTCGCAAGGACACTGAATTCATATAATCATAACATAATTTTCACTTTCCACTGATTTTCACTCCTTTCTGCCGTAAAAGATGACTCAACCAAACCAAAAAAAGAGGAATTTTTTTTTATACTTTTCGCACGAAAGAAAAGGATACACCGGAGCCGGACCGACTGACATAGACACGAAAACGACGAGAAAAAAGGATTAAATAATAAAAAAAAAATGGAAAAGAGATGTATTTCTCGTTTTTGAATTTATCTTTACTTTTCTTTTTGAATTTTCAATTTTCACGTGAATTAGCAGAATTGTTGAGGAAACTCTTCCTTTTTTGTGTGTGTGTTTGTGTCACAACTTCTGGGACTGGCGAAGGATTATCGCATTTGAAGAAAAAAAATTCATAACCAAAAATGATGAATGGGATTTGGTTGGTAATTTTGTTGTTGTTTGGTATATAATATTCCACTTGGGCATCCACTATGACATCAAGGATTTGTTTTCTCTCCTCTTTATACTATTTGATTATCCTTCGAAACAGTTATTTATTTACTCCAAAACAGTGTCACACTAATGATCCGTCTTAGCAATTAATTTAATGAAAAAAAACATACAATTACAACGACCAACATGTGTGATGAAACATGCCCGTACTGTGTAGATGATGTTGTCTCATTAAGGACACATTTCTTCCAACAACTTGATTCACAATTTTTTTTTTTTTTTCAAGGACAACGAGGAATCGACTTTTGTACCCGCACTAGTCAACCCTTATGTTATTTTGGCATACATTCCTATTCCTCCTGCTAAATAAATTTAACCGCACTTCAAAAAAGGATACATTTTCAAAACGTTATCAGTTTGCTTCGAAGACTTTTTTTATCCTCACTTTTTCACGAATTAAAACTGACTGTAAAATTTTAAGGACCTTCTTATGATGGAGGTATGGTTGTTTTTTTTTTAAACAGAAATTACATGAACCGCACAGTATATTTTTTCTACAAAGGACGACCCTTTGGAATGCAAGGACGATAAGAGATGTTTTTTGTTTAGTAGTTTTGAAATACCGTTAACTCCGATTATACCGGATGTCGGAGCTTAACTGACAAACTTTTAGCGAAATTATTGGTAGCAGCATCAATGCCCAGCATCTCTTGGTATCTATCCAGCTAACACAAAATCTACAAAAAGCATCTCTCGCAAAAATTCGAACTAGCTAGTATATCCTTCTGATGATGGAGGTGCTCGATGTGGTGCTGGTTTGTATTATAATAGTCATGGAGGCGCTTCGTTGGAGCAAAAGATTGTCCCACTTATTGTGTGGAGTTGTATATTTTTTTTCTTCTTCATTTCGACAGAGAGAGAGAGAGAGAGAGAGAGAGGGATGCTGCCTGGTACTTGGCCTAGGCATTAAATGAGCAAAAATATCCTTTTCGAAAGCTTTTGCTGGATATGAGTTCTTATCATTTTTGTAATACGTTCCACACACAAGTTCGAAGGACTTTATGATTCTCTTAAGGAAGCAAGTTTTTGCGCGTGATTGCTCTGAAATATCCAACCTTTGAAAGCTCGTCCTTATGATGGTTTGCTTTTTATTATGAGAAGCATCGGAATTTTTTCTCCGAATAATTTTTTTTTTTGAGAATCCCAGGTTTTTGATGTGTTATTTCGAAAGCTTTAGCTTTTTTACAACGAGAATATGTGTGTTCAAAAAGGTGTCGGTAGATAATTTTACGGGAATGTCGAAAACCTAGAGTTTAGTGCCAAAAATCACACCCAACTGATTGAATCTTTTCGCAGGTTGTTGGGTGTGTGATTGTTCCTCTTGATTTTCTTCTTTCTGTTTTTTTGTTGTTGTTGTTGTGAAACGTGGGCGGGTTATGACTGACGAGGCTGAAAAGGTACGGAATCTAATTAGAATAAAGGCAGGATACGCTGATTAAAGCCAATTATCATCTATGGAAATATTCAGAGTCAGTAAATTATGAGCTTATTATACTGAGAGAAGTTTTTGATAAGAAACATATTGCAACAGGCAGGATTGGGCTCATTGAAAACCCTGTTTTAAGGTTATAAGCCTCGAGCAGGGATTGTTTTTTTTTTTTTTTTTTTTTAATAATTTAACATTATTTGCCACTTAGTAAAAGTCGGGTCATTTTAAAGGTTCATGGTTGGGGCTCAATTCCAAAGAAGGAAGAATTTCTGTTAAGGGATTTGTTAAGTTAACATTTTAGCGTATCAGTTTGATTTTGTGTGTAGCTCAGATGTGCAGATGTTCAATTGTTCAGATGTTCAGATGTTCAGATGTTCAGATGTTCAGATGTTCAGATGTTCAGATGTTCAGATGTTCAGATGTTCAGATGTTCAGATGTTCAGATGTTCAGATGTTCAGATGTTTAGTTGTTCAGATGTTCAGATGTTCAGATGTTCAGATGTTCAGATGTTCACATGTTCAGATGTTCAGATGTTCAGATGTTCAGATGTTCAGATGTTCAGATGTTCAGATGTTCAGATGTTCAGATGTTCAGATGTTCAGATGTTCAGATGTTCAGATGTTCAGATGTTCAGATGTTCAGATGTTCAGATGGTCAGATGGTCAGATGTGCAGATGTTCAGTTGTTCATAATATGTTCAGATGTTCAGATGTTCAGATGTTCAGATGTTCAGATGTTCAGATGTTCAGATGTTCAGATGTTCAGATGTTCAGATGTTCAGATGTTCAGATGTTCAGATGTTCAGATGGTCAGATGGTCAGATGTGCAGATGTTCAGTTGTTCATAATATGTTCAGATGTTCAGATGTTTAGATGGTCAGATGTTCAGATGTTCAGATGTTCAGATGTTCAGATGTTCAGATGTTCAGATGTTCAGATGTTCAGATGTTCAGATGTTCAGATGTTCAGATGTTCAGATGTTCAGATGTTCAGATGTTCAGATGTTCAGATGTTCAGATGTTCAGATGTTCAGATGTTCAGATGTTCAGATGTTCAGATGTTCAGATGTTCAGATGTTCAGATGTTCAGATGTTCAGATGTTCAGATGTTCAGATGTTCAGATGTTCAGATGTTCATAATATGTTCAGATGTTCAGATGTTCAGATGTTCAGATGTTCAGATGTTCAGATGTTCAGATGTTCAGATGTTCAGATGTTCAGATGTTCAGATGTTCAGATGTTCAGATGTTCAGATGTTCAGATGTTCCGATGTTCAGATGTTCAGATGTTCAGATGTTCAGATGTTCAGATGTTCAGATGTTCAGATGTTCAGATGTTCAGATGTTCGTTTAATCAGATGTTCAGATGTTCAATTGTTCAGATGTTCAGATGTTCAGATGTTCAGATGTTCAGATGTTCAGATGTTCGGATGTTCGGATGTTCAGATGTTCATTTAATCAGATGTTCAGATGTTCAATTGTTCAGATGTTCAGATGTTCAGATGTTCAGATGTTCAGATGTTCAGATGTTCAGATGTTCAGATGTTCAGATGTTCAGATGTTCGGATGTTCGGATGTTCGGATGTTCGGATGTTCATATGTTCAAAAGGTTCAGATTTTCCGAATTTAAGATTTTGGAATTTGTTCTACACTTTCGATATTCAGATGTTTGGGTGACTGAATGAACGGGTGGATAAGATACCCTCCAGTCCGTAGTTTTCCACGAAAACTCACTGGCATCTCAATGGATGCGTAAAATACATGGTATGGTTTTGAAAGAAGCTCGTTCTTAAGGTTTTCAATCGTAGACACAGCTAAGGCCAATTGCGGCGAATCGGCAAAGATGGAAGGATCTTGTTACTGCCTGCTCCAGGAAGAATTCCAGCGCTGCTTGCTGCCGGACAACATACGTTGTTTCCCCTGTCTGAATTGTTGAATGACATCACTTCAAAAAAATCGGACAAACTTTTGTACAGCTTTGTGCATATTTTGTAAATTACTAATCTCACAAACCACTTCTGGATATTTAAGTATGCTTTCAAGGATCCAAAATTATCACCGTTCCTGCTCGGTTCTGGGATAAGAAAAACTGTGCCTGGAGTCGGAACTGGCTAGGAGAATAGATTTGAAATTCTTTAAAAGCGAGAAAAGTTTGCATTGCACTTGTACAAAAAAAACCATAGATTGGTACTGATTTACCGTCGATGGATTATTCGGGGTCAGCGGTAACTGTGTTGGTACTGGCCTTCCTTATCTTTTTACAATTGCATAATCGTAAATTTGAAACGAGCATACTAAAAGAAAATTTAGTTTAAAGGGGGGTCCGTACATGGTAACAAAATGCGATTGAATAATCCCTGCTGTGGCCCTGCTGTCACTCAAAAAGGACAAGAGAAATTTTCATATTTAAAAAAATATCAGTTCTAAGTGAATTAATGCATCAAAAGTATAAAATTTATTTCATTTAAATCGTTCCTAAACTTTAAGAGTTTATATGGGAGAAACGATAGTCTAAAACTGCAATGCAATACATACCAATAGTCAGTTGTTGCATCATATCTTGAAATGAAAAGATTAAAATGAACATTGTCAGACGAAACAATCAAACCCAAGGATCAAAGCACAAATTTATATGTTAAAGCTGATATAATACCTATTCCAGGACTTCCTTTGCTGGTTCAACAAAATAATTGTGGTTTTTCTTGGAATCACCATGAGAGCTTGTATCAAACACCCATCACTTTAAAGTCCTGAGTATAGGGACTTTGGAATCCTTATTTTCTTCAGGTGCTCTCCTTGATTTATTTATAGACAGCTGATATAAAAGTATAACCTTTTCTGGTTACATACAGCTCAGATTCAACACTTCAAACTCAAATTAAAGTATAAAGCAAAAATTTGTTATCGAACACTTCCGGATACTTCAAATAAAATACAAAATTCAATGAGTGTCAATCCAATGATCACTTTAAGACACATACCAATACATACTTAGAATTGCCAAGGGCGACGACAATGACAACGAAACGACAACGGCAAGAGAAGGAGCATACCATTGATTTAAAATGTCCACCGATATGGCTTGAATGAATGTTATCAAAGGGTTCCGTTTTTGAAATCTTTGATGTGGTCCTGTTCGCTGTGTGGTCCTTAGGTCGAAATCATGAAATATGCTTCATTTCACAAATTCAACTTTATACAATGGATTGTAACATTGTAGTACACGACGTACTACAGTGTAAATACACCCACACATACAGAAACCAATATCTATAAGAAAATAGAAGAACAAAAGGAGAAAATGTTGATAAAATCAATCAAATCCTTTGTAAGGGGCAGTTAAATGAAAGCTTTTTGTCTTTCAGATTATTTTCGGAGGACAAATGTTGCGTTTCCAATGGATACATCAATGTCATTAATGGTACCTCTCTACCTACCTTCAGCTGTTTGAACCTTCATCAAAAAATACCAAATTAAAGTGTACCTATACAACAAAAAGGAGCAGAACGTAGAGAAAAGAGACATGGGAAATATTCTTCATTTAAAACGGAAATCGAATTTTCTCTCCAAAGGATATACAACATTATATGAGTACTCCTCCAGTATCCAGTTCCAGTTTCTGTGTGTTGGTTTTTTTTTTATATACCTATGTATAGGTACTCGAGTGAGATAATATATAAACTAGAATGCTTATTATCAAGCATGCTTACAGTTAATATTAAAACAGGAGTGCCTGTGCCTATACTTTGATGCCGAACCGAAAGTTGACCCTTGAGAGAGACCATTATTAACTGTGTGATTATATGGGGTTGTGTCATTTAAGCTGACATTTTCCCATAAAGATAAGTTGCTGCTTCACTGAATAAAAATGATATTAGCTATGAAATTTGGAAGCAACCAAGAGGTATTTGATGGAAAAGAGTTTTGTCTCTATGGATAATATGTCCTTTAAAGTGTCATGTAGAGCAGGATGTACGTACTTGCTTTTTACGGTAGAACTTTCACATTTTCTCGAAGCGAAGATTCCTTAAACTCTAATTTCATCTAAGTCTTCCAAAACGATTCAATCTCTAGAATTATTGGAATATGAACAAAAATTCACATTCGTGTAGTGCTGCTGAAGAACGAATTTCTTAACTGATGGATACTTCTTCCAGTGATTGTATTACAAATGATCTCTAAGGGGAGAAACTTAAACTTACATGTATCTAGTAAACCTACAAAACTGAATGTTGGGTTTATTCAAGCAGATTATTGAATGCGAAGAAAAAGAAAAACTTAAGAGTACTGGCGTGATTGATCATCATTGACGGAATAGAAGAGAGTTGGAGGCAATGCGGAACCTTGTGGCACACCATTTTTTTTTCTTAGGAACAGCCATACTCAAACCTACCGAATTAAAAGGAACGGCAAATTAGTTTCTAATCCCAAGAAGTAAAGGACATTTGTTCAATAAGATTGTCTCATCAACACATGGTTTCGAAGCGCAGTAAAGTTTATTCTGTGAAGCTATGTTCAAGTTATCGGTGAGATTTATCATCTTATCACTAAAGTGCCAGTGCCTTCTCATGTAGCCCTCTGGTACACCAGCATGAGTTCTGAAAATCGTATGCATAATGCAAGCTGAGAAGATAGTTGCGCCATCTAACATGCAATAATTGGGACAGAAATTACAGATCCTTGAAAGTATTTAGCTTCGAATACTTCTTGAGTTCTGATTAACAGAAGGTGCCCCATACCGTAGTGCTTGGTGATATTTTGATTTAACCCGTGAAAAGTCTGTGTTCAACCGCTGATTCCACCATTTTATTTTTTTTCTAGGTAATGCCTCTTTAAACAATTTATTTTGCCATGAAAAAATGCAGCTTCTGGCTAGGAATTTTAGGTCCCTACCACTTCTGTAGTAATTTAACGCAAAGTCAGGAACAAATGACCTTGACTGAAACTTTTCCTCATGAGGAGAACATTTGAGTGTCATAAAAAACGAACATCGAAACAGATGACGAAGTGAAATCTGTCCAATATTTTTAGAAATTACAGACATTTTTGAATGTCTTTGTCACCATTGTAAAGGGTGTTTTTTTTAAAGGTGTATGGTTTTCAATCTGGCAATACTTTTTTCGGAGTTGGTCTTTTTGACAGCTGTCACTTGATTTATGCTCAGTTTGGTTTCCCTTTTCATAACGGATAGACTTACCCGACGCATTGCGCGCTGTGTCCAGTATCCGGTCGACATAATCGCCCAGGAATTTATTCGAGCCAGTCACGGCGGCCATTTGCCCGAAATCAATTTTAAAACATAATGGTAAACCCTTATCTTAATAATAGGTAAAGCTAAATTCTTGGCTATAACATTAAATTATATGCGTTTAATTTCTTTTTGAAAACCACACACCAAAAAAACACCCTTTAGTATTCCTCCATTTTAAGGTCCATTTTCCCTGGTTTTTGGTGACTGCTTTCCCAAGACATTTTCCGCTAAGTAAAATATCCAGCAGCTAAATCCTGTAAAAACAAAATCCCCAAGGGGAAAATCCCCGAACAAAAATCTCCTAAATAAATATGTTCAAGTAGTGAATCATATGATTAAATCGCGAGATACGGAGATTTATAGGGATTTTGGTAAAAAAAAAATTGTTTGTTTTGAGAATTGTTTAAGAATAGTATGTCTTGAGGATAAAAGCTTATTGGATTGAACTGTCTGGGGATTTTTTTTTGAGGAATTTCGTTTGACTACCGTAAAAGTTCTGAAGTTAATATTTTCGTGGTCTGTAGAAAGATGTTTCGATCTTGGGCATATTGTCCCTGGGACTGGACTTTGTCGCGCATCTCAATATTGCTCTTGATGTTTCCACTCTATTTGAAAAATTGCTATGTGTATGGCAGATTCAGCGCCATTTAATTTGTTTAGTAACAATCCTAGTATCTTTGTTAGCTAAAAGATATTGGCACAATCCATCCAGCTCGATGATTTGACGTACCAGATCAGAAAACAAAAATTTCAATGATCCAAGTGACTGATTTTATTGAACGCTAGTATTGGTTTAATTCGTCAAATTTGAAGTTCCTTTAAAAGATTTTGTAAAAGGTTTCGAAAACATTCGAATCTAAAATTTGTTCACAACAAGAGAGATACATTTTTTTTTTCACCGCTGAAATTATCGTCAGCAAAAAAATACGGTCATACTTCAATATGCCTGCTCTAGACAATCAAATTTCGTCCGATCCTGGCAAACCCTAAAAACTGTAAGAATCTAAGCCTTTTCTAACGATTTCCGCTTGATGAAGGGTAAATAATATGCAAAGCATGGGTACCAATAATTCTTCCTGTAGCAAAGACTTCAATGATACTCCAGGTTTTTGAATATTCACTTAAATTTGCCCTTTGTTCAAACCTCTTAATCCTAGAAATCACTAAACTGAGATTCAATGTAAAACGGTTCAATAGTTTCTTGAAAACTCCTTGAGTTAATATGCTTATTTTAATTTTCCTTTGTCACTAGCGTGATGACCTTTTTTGAGAACTTAAGCTTCAAAATGTAATACTTTCTCAGCAAATGAAAACATTGCTTCTCCATAATGGACACTATTCTAACCTAATTCGTTCTCGTTAGACCTTTGAAAGATACCCATTTCTAAATAAGTTGTAAGGACATGCTTTTAGTATTCATGTTTTTGACATCCTTAATTGATTAATGTTGTTCCTGGTACCTTTTTAGTTTTCTAACTTTGATTTTTTTATGCATTTTCATCAAAGGAAACAAAATAAAATATTAAATTCATTCCATTTTGTCCATCGTCATCATCATCATCATCTTCATCAGGTAAAATGTTTTATGAAATTCATTATTTCAATAACTTGCCTTTCTCCTCTAACAAAACATATCATTAGAGATAGAGAAAGAGAGAGAGAGAGAGAGGAGGAAGTGCGGTGGGGTTGAAAAGGCACTTGTGCAATTATAGCGCTAGAGGTGCAAAGAGGTATAACCCATCGCCATCACCAAAGGAAGAAAGTTTCTGTGTCTGTCTGCATTCTGTTTTAAAAGATGAAAGGACACCAGTTTAGAAAAAGTTTGTTCTTCCTTTTGATATCTCTCTCATTTTTCTTCTTCATGGACAAATATTAAACTCCCATGGTGGTCCACTGGGAGGAAGGATGAAGAACAGAAAGAATAACCACATTGCTACTCTTCTCGATGTTTCCTCAATGTCGCGTCGTCTTCTTTGGTCGGTTGGTCGGTTAGTCGTTTGGTCGATCGTCATCTATATCGTATCGTCCTGTGTGCGTCCTGTGCACTTAACAATTTCCACCAGTTGCAAAGTTAAATAGATGGAAAAACTTGCTTCCTATTTCTTCGTCAGTACCTACTCTAGCTGGCTATTAAAAGAAAATACTAAAATGTGAAAGACACAGACAAAAATAAAGACACAACCGAAGGACGAACCGACCGACGAAGGAACATCAGGATATAAGATGCCTTCACAAGTACGTACCTAACCTATACATAGTTAAAGATGAACGAAAAAAAAGTAATAGAAGAAGACACAGGACGAACTAATTGAGGTTATTTCAAGCAAAATTCATTTTGAGGACTTTTTTCAAAAAAAATGAGGCTAGAGTTTGGAGAAGAAGAAAAAGAAGATGGTCTGTCTGCCGATTGTCCTGGATATATATTCTTCACCCACATAAAGTTTTCCAACTGATTCTTAAAATATCACTGCAAGGAAGGAAGGAAGGATTAAATCGTATTGAGAATACGTGAGTGATTACAAGCCACCCAGACCCAAACCCACTTTGATTGAGTTTATGACGGGGTTGAGTTTTGGAGAGGCAGCAATTAGCATTGTTGCGGATGAGTCTACACTGAAGCGGAGTGGAGTGGTGATGGTGTGTCGATTCGAGGAGCAGCAGCGCAAACTTATAGATAGATAACTGGATGTTTAAGAATTGATTCGTCTTAGTCTTATGGATTTCGTATCTTCATTTTCCTTTTTTTTTTTGGTGTGTTCGTTGAAAATATCTCGTAACTTAAGTGCGAAGAATTGAGATGTAGTTTCTACTCTTATTTTGACAATGAAAAAGTTTCCCTGCTACTTGCTATATACTTCAATGTTCGTTGAACGGTATAATGACATAAGGCTATTAGATTTGCTATTAAGAAGAGATTTACGAAGCGATTTTATTGAATGATTTTATTTTTGGTAAGATATCGATCCAATTTGGCAAAATTTATAGCCAAAACGGGAACGGGGTGTTTGGATTATATCTCTAAGAAGGGAAAACAATTGAAGACGAAAATATTGCCAGGGGTTGGGATGGAAAAGTTTTCGAAAATATCGAAGAAAATCAATCATATATCTTTCGGCGAAGAAATTGAAGGGGTTGTTATTAATTTGTTTCGTTTTTGTATATTATTTTGAGAAGTATTTATAATTCCAGACAGTATCACTCAAAAACTCATAAAATTGATATTTCAAGGGACTGTAATGCGAAGTGATTTTTTTGGAAAAGAGTGTTTGGTAAACTCATTGTGAGAACAGTGCCATTTTTAAATGCTTCTCCCTATTCCTGGACCTGGATTCACATTAGAGTCCTTGCACTGTTGGAACTTTATAATATTTAACTTTTGACTTATTTGATTACATAAAAAATACAGTGGAGTTGGCTTTAATTTTCTTTTATATTATCATTTTTTTTTTTCTTGTTAAGAAGGCTGCACTTCTCGGTTACTAACTTACGGCTTAAGACTATTTTTGCCAATTTTTTAAGCTTTCCAAAGATGCAATCGCGAATTGCTTCCCTTTCCTTACAAAATATTTTTATTTCATCTTGCAATATAAATATTTATAACTTCTATGACGTTCGAAGTAAAGTACACGACTGTGTCGTACGAACTTGTTGTAATGTGTTAAAATGGTCTTGGGGCTTGAGATTTTCGGAAAAAAAGCATTGCAAAAATCATAAGAAATTTTATTATGTAATCATTTAAAAATCAATAGTTAAAAGGTTTTTTGGAAAAAACGAAGTAAGCCATCAGATTTTTTTTGCTTTTTTGAATTTTCAGGAAATTCTTTTTTAAAATCTTTCGACCATTTTTTTTTTTCAAAAAACGATTTTTTTGAAAAACTTTTCGAAAATATATTCCAAATTTTTATTTGATAATGCAATTATCTAGCAGTTTAAAGTTTTTATCAGAAAACAAAATTTTTAAAATGTCGAAGAACAGTTTTTGAAAAAAACAAAAATTAAAAAAAAAAAATTTACTTTTTTTTCAAAAAACTCAAAAGATTTTTTTTGAAAAATCAAGGAATTTATTTTGCTTTGTTTTTAAAAGCGCTTTCAAAAAGAAAAATTTCATCGAAATCCGCTAAGTGGCTTACGAGAAAATCTGTTAAGAAATAACTCTTCCTATGGGAGGTACCGTTATAAGACTTTTCCTGAAAGATCTGTTCCAGCCAAATCATTAAGTTTACTCAAAAAACAACATTTAGGAAGTTTTATCAAAATCGTAGTAGCCGTTTTTGAGATAAATAAGTTTTTCATAAGAAATCAAATGGCAGGTACAGTTAGTTTTGGAGCAAGAATGCTAATTCCAAAAACCCCTCTGTAGGACATCATAATAGTATTGTGGACCAAGTTTGAAGCGAATGGGTTAAAAAGTTTAGGCTGTAGGTGCCGATACAGATAGATGGACAGACAGACAGACACACAGACAGACAGACAGACAGAATTGTCGGAACCACTTCTTTAGGCTTCTCTATAATCGCAAGTAAAAATGGCGTTCTCTTCCTTTGAATGTTTCTGCCTTAAATAACGGTACCTGCCATACAGCCTTTAAAAAAATTGATCTAACGGTTTTCATATAACTTTCTGCGATGTTAGATTAAAGTTTTTAAGAATAGGAGTACCCGCCATTGACACGGTTTTCTAAAATCATACTTTCTCGACCGTTTTTGATAAAATTTTGAAAATTTGATATTTTCTTATCTTGAGCTTGAATGTACCTATACTTTACCGCCGGGCGCCGGCAAGTTTGTCCACTCTTAAATTCTCAGGTCTAAGCCGGGATCACTGATTCATTGCATGCACCCTTCATAAGGTCAAGGGTTTCATTTTTGTTGCCGCCCCTGCCTTGGTAGTAAACAGTGTTTAAAATCGTTCTTACACCGTCACCATCCCATTTCAGGATTAAATTAAAAAAAAATGTTGTTTAAATTGGTAAGGAATTTTGTATCCATATGCACAACCCCCAGGTCCTGGAGAACCAAGGCCTTGACAAAGTGAGCCGTACTACACAGAACATGTAACCTAGGAGTCTACCAGTATTAAAGGGCAATGACTTCAGCTTCAAGTTAGTCGAATTATATAGCTCAAAAGGATGTCTGTGTCTATCATCTTCTTGACTCCAACGATGGTTCTGTTTAATTAACTTATCTGCCCTTTTCTAACGAGTTCAGAGCTCAATTCTGGGTGGAAAAGACCTGTAAGAAGTATCTTCCTTCTTGGAGTTTAGTAACCACATAAGATGGGTATGAAATAATTACAACTCTTGGTATTGTCACATTAACGCCATGTTGATATGGCTACTTCCGATTGACCAAAGCCGTCCTCTCTTCAACGGCCAACCCCAATTGTGGGTATTGAAGCTTTGGATCGCTTCTTAAAACGACACGTTTTGATCCATGGAAATGCAGCCTTTCTGCTTACAGTGATTTTTGGGTTTCCCTCTCAATAGATTTTCAATGAATGTCCTAGCCTTGTGTTGCGCCTTATGCAAACCACCCTTACAAAATTAACAAAAATTACCCTTACGAAATTGTCCAACACTTAAAAAGCAATCAAATATACCAAAATCGTTTATTTCAATTATTTTAATAATATTTATAACTACCCCCACGTCCACAATATTGCAATCCTTTATTAACGTGACCCTTGCTTAACCACATAAAGATAGCCATCATTTAATAAAGCTCCCTCCCGCATAATATATTCGCTTGAAACATAGCAACGATTTTCATAAATAATAGCTAAATCGGAATAAAAACCTCTCAAAGCATTCGTCCCACAATATTATAGCTGAAAACATTTCCTTAATAACTTTATTACCATCAGCTCCACACATCCTTTCTTCGCATTCCACCAGCTTCAGTTTTTGAAGCACTTTGGCACTACGACAAGAGGACCCCTCCTATATCAAACAATGTCAACCCCAAAATGCAGAATCCTTTTAACCTTTCTGCCATCCACGCACATATGTTATCCGTCATTGATCTTGTGATTTTACGAGAGTACTCAAAAGACGTCCTTCTTCTTCTTCCTCTTCTTCTTCCCACAAACATCCTGTGTATGTCTCCCAAAAAGCGAAGAAAATTAACAACCATGTCGTCCGTTTGACATATAAACTAAAATCTCCTTTCTTGTCGTTGGAGTTGGAGTTGTCCTTGCCACCAAATGTCGCGTGCGTTGTCATCTCCATCGTCTCCTTATAAGATATTTCGGAAACACTCTCAAAGACCTCAATAGCCAATGAAATTCGCAGAAATAGTTCGTAACACGGCTTTGAGATGATTACTGCCAGTGATGAAAATTCACTTTTGTCGATTGTACTGAAAACTGAAAAACAAATAGTACTGAGATAGACAAAATGGTACTGAACTTTTTAAAATTATAAATCAATGCAAACAGTGAAAATAAATATTCTATTAAATCGAGAAAATGTACGTATATCTAGTTATGTGTAGTATCAGAGAGGGTGCCATTGCTGAAGAACACCTACTGTAACAAAAGTTAAGAAACATCGTTTTATTGTTTAAGAAATTACCGATACCGATGTACATATATTGAAATCATCGATGTTAACGAACGGGCAATTATTTGGCTGTCAGAAATACGTCAAAAATCTTCCTAAAGCTTTGTTTGTTGAGCCCTCAGAACTAGTTTTTTGAAAAATCTCAACTCGCCTAACGAAAAAATTCTCTGTTATTAAAAACTAGGTTCGACCGGAAGTCACCCTGAAGTCGATCTTGATATTTTGCTGGGGCAAGTTGAGGTAACGAATCAGTTGTTGAAGTGACGTTTGGTGTCAAATATTTATTTTTTTATTTTTTTCTGTAGCAACGAAAAGAGATTCAAGTGAATGCTTTTATTCTAATTAAAGTTAATCAAAATCAAACAAATAAAGCAAAATGGAAACTTCAATCAATCAGAATCCCTTATTTGTTTTTTGAGATCCAAAAACCCAGGGGTGGAACCGGTTAAGGTGGTTTGTGATATGTGATAGTCACAATCTACAAATTTCGTCTGGCTAAGGTGATTGTCACATGTGACAATATTTTGTATTTTTGAGTTTATATGAAATTGAAGACTATCTACTTTTAAAAGTACCAATTTTCAAAAGAACCAAAAAGTAATTATCAAAAAACAGTAAATTATATATTAAAATTTTTCGAATTGTTCAAATTGAAATAGAAAATATATAGAAACTGTAACATTCGTATATATGCGTTGTCAGACCGTTCATACTAAGCAGAAGAGTTCTCTCCGATTGCCCAACGGAAAATGACATAATGAAAATAACTAAAGGCCCAACCATAATACGCGAAAGAAAAAGTAAGCAAGTGTCAAAACCGAACGAAAAGTTTCCTTCCGATTTGTAAAGTACATCAGTTGCCCATAATAGCCTTAAAAATAAGAAGAAAGAAAGAAGAAGAATACCCTTTGGAAAAAAAGGAATGTCAGATTTTCGTACGTAATGTACGACTCAAAGCGTACATTACGTACGAAAACGCAAGTGAACGAAACTTGCCGAAACTGAACAAAAAGTCATTTCGTTAACATTGCTCAAAAGCTTAATTTTCGAACCAGTAAACACAATACATAAACTCGATCACAATGAGTAATAAATGCATTCAAAATTACAATAAAAATTAAAAATAGTACAAATCGTACTGAAAATTGAGAAGTGGTACTTGCGTACTCAGGAAAGTCCAATAGTACCAAATTCAGTACAATAGTAAGCCTTTTTGCAACTATGATTACTGGCAATTTGACGACCGACTACGACGAAAATGTACATACATATGTATATGTATTTAATGTTAGAAAACAAGGATTTCGAGGACATGAGTGTGTACAAGGACTACATGCGAAATGATGGCTTTGCGTGATAATGTTTCATATCTATTAAAATATACCTATTTCCTTGAGGTATAGATTACAAAAGGGGTTAGCCCTTTAAAGTTTATTGTGCGTCCGTCTGTCGTAATCAGGGAAAATGGGGGAAACTTATAATATAGGTTCTTGCTTTTTGCTGAGACAAGGAAATTGGAAAATTCTTTATGAATGTTGGTTATTGGGACTGGGAAATGCCAGCCAACAAGAACAAGAACACAAAATTATTTAATTTAATAAATTTGTTCGAAACACATACACGATGTGTGCTCCGAAAATGTGTAAGAAAAAGGTTGTGGGCTGCAGGGGATTTAGTGTCGAAATGGGGTTTTAAGAGGATGGCTAACAGCAAAGACAAATTTTAAGAACACGTTACTGGGGATATCATTTTTTGTGGGCGCAAGGTTTGGGTTGACATTTAAGTGTTCGATATTTAAATCATAAAAAGGAATTTTGTTGAAATAAGCTACTTTTTAATTTTATTTAAATCACATTAAAAGCGAAGAAATAATTAAAAAACAAAATACAAAATGGTCGAAGTAAACATACAAAAATAATGAACTAAACAACCCAATAAAATAATAATTGTATAAATAATTACTTTAAAGTATTTTAATTCTGGAAAATAAAAGAAATTATTAAGATAGAAAAAAACAGCACGAGTACTTTCAATTTTTTCTCCTTAAATAAAGAAAAAATCAAAACAAAAAGCACAGTCACCCTGTTACATATTAAAATATCACCTGACTGAAGGCCAGCGCAAATATGGTCGCCACTTTTTTTGTTACTTTCTTTTGTTTATCAGATTAATATAAGCAAGTGCAAAAGGTGAACTTCGAAACCGTAACGTTTTGTTTCTTCTTTGTGATCGCCATCAAACACTTCACATATAAAACTTTTGGCGGCAAATATGCTTCTACAATGTCTGCCACTGCTTAAGATGTTATTCTTCTTCTTCCTCCTCACAAGGTAAACCTTTAAATTGCAAGACAAAAGCATATGATAACTTTTTGGATCACCAGGCGCTCAGAAAAAGCAGGAAGGCTTTTGTTTTTACTTATAATTTGAAAATAAGCACCTCCCCTCTGAGGTGAGAAAGGTGAACTTCAAAAACCGTTACTTTTTGTTCCTCCTTTGTGGCCGCCATCACACAATTCACATACATAACTTTTGGCGGCAAATGGCCTCTACAATGTCTACCCACTGCATAAGGTGTCCTTCTTCTTCCTCACAAGACTTTTAAATTGCGAGCAAAAAGCATATGATAACTTTTTGGATCACCAGGCGCTCAGAAAAAGCAGGAAGCCTTTTATTTTTGCTGATAATTTGAAAATAGGCACCTTCCCCTCTGAGGTGAGAAAGGTGAACTTCAAAAACCGTAACTTTTTGTTTCTCCTTTGTGGCCGCCATCGCAAATTTCACATGTATAGCTTTCGGCGGCAAATATGCCTCTACAATGTCTACCACTGTTTAAGATGTTTCTTTTTCTTCCTCCTCGCAAGACTTTGAAATTGCGAGCAAAAATTATATTAAAAATTTTTGCGATCACCAGGCGCTCAGAAAAAGCAGGAAGAAAAAAATCGACACAAAAAGCACAGTCACCCTGTTACATAAAAAAATATCACCTGACTCAAGCCCAGCGCGAAAATGATCGCCACTGACCCTAGCCAATAACAGCGTTTTACTTACTTTTTTTCTGTTTACCAGATAGGTAAGTGTCGGAGTGAGTGAAAGGTTAAATTATTAAATTTTAGTATGAGCAAGTGTGAAAGGTGAATCTCGAAACCGTAACTTTTTGTTCCTCTTTGTGATCGTCATCACACACTTCATATATATAAAACTTTTAGCGGCAAATGGCCTCTACAATGTCTACCACTGCTTCTTCTTTTCTTCAAGGTTTTTAGGTTGCGAAAGCATATGAAAACTGTTTGGATCACCAAGCGCTCAGAAACATCTGCAAGCCTTTTTTTTTGCCGATAAATAATTTGAAAATTGGCACCTCACCTGAGTCGTAAATTAAATTTCCTTTCGCCTCAAAACCATAACTAACAAATTGATATTAACCGTTATCTTATAGCTTTTGGCTCCACTCATTTAAAAAAAATAGCTTCCTTTTATTTATAAGCGCCTGGGAACCAAGAAATTTTGAAAAAAATGTTTGAGATGTGTGCCACCAAACATGTGGCGCTGCGGTAGCGAAAACTGTAACTAAAATTGCATATTTTATTGCAAACATTGTAGCAACACGTCATCCGCCTGATTATAAGTAAAACTTGGTGCAAAAAAGGAACGCAAAGTCATAAAGGATAGACCCCATCTAACATATAACTTAAAGGTATCTATAAATACTTCTTTTGTTCTTTGCAGTTGGACATCTCTCGCAACCCTATAGTGTTTCACAACTCCTAGTTTTAGCAACTTGGCAATAAAGAGCTTGATAAGCTCATCCTGGTACCCTGGGTACCCTGAAAAAGTAAGTTTTAGATTGAAGTAAAGACGAGAAATGATAACAATGGCGGTGTTCAACTAGTTTAGAGGAGCTAGTTTGCAAATTTATTGTTTAAGAAAGCAATATTTCGAAACTGGGCGAAAATCTTTTCCAACAAAAATTTGTTTACATTGCGAGGAATCCGATTTTTTCAGCAATTTATTCTCCCAGCTCTTAGACGAATATTATCATTAAAATCAATATTTTTAATGCCCAAAATGGAAACACACAAAACACCGAAAAAAAATATTCTCATTCAACATTTAAATGAAGTTTAAGGGCTAAAATTTTAACTCTTCCTAAAATAGAACATACAGAAAAAAAATTGCTAACCACGACCTCAAGATTAGTCTCAGAATTTAACCACGGAGCATATAGTTTCCAAACAACATGGCACTTAGTACACTCTCACTATAGTTTCCTCCTCTTTACACAACCCGACCATCGGCTTCGCATCGTCTATAACTCTTGAAGTTATTCCTCCAAAATCCACCAAAACCGCAACACGATACAAAATATTCGGGTCGTACCACAAAATTCCTCCAAATTACAAAACTCTCTTCTCCTTCTGAGATTCTTGATTCCCGATTCCCCGCGTTATTTGTCTTCACTCACTCTAAGATGAACCGCCATGCCACCACGACCACAACCACGACTACAACTACGACCACGACCACTGACCAAAAATATTCATTACATCTACACTCTCACATAAATAACTATTATCGAAAAATATTTTCCATCTTTATTATTAATTAAATTCAAAATGTTTGCACCAATAATTTATCTATAAAAGCCTCTGTCTCTCTGGTTTGAGATGGTGTGAGCAGAGCTCTATGTTTTAGTTCTGCCTCTGCATCTTGCGTGTGTCCTACGTCGTATACTCAGACTTGAAGTAGTTAGTATCCAGCTCCATGAAGAAGACCATACGATAACCAGGCAGGCGAAGAGAAGCATTCCAGGACTATAAATATTCCTTGTTATCTCTCTCCGTACATGAATGGAACATGGCCCAAGGATGGAATTGTCTTCACTACTATCAAGGATTGTCTTGTTCTTGTTCTCGTTTTTCTTCTCTATTTTTTTTTTTTTTGTTCGCCTTCATCTCTTGTAAAATGGTTGCTTTTAGCCTTTTGGAACCTCAATGAGAACATTGCAATGCAATGCCCGTTTTAGTAACGACCTTTAGTGGGTTTTTAAGAACGAACGAGGAAACAAACAGCTCCATCTATTCCAACAATGATTCTGGAATGAAAAGTCATAGTGTACACTACACTGTACAGTCTTAAGAATATAAGATGTATATTATATGGATATGGTGATGGTAGATGGTGGTAGAAGCACAAATTGTTCGACACCCAAAAAGATATACATTAAGCCATTGCGCATTGTGAGTGAGATAGATGAAGGAATTGTGCAGAAGAGATGTGGAAGAAGCAACATAGTGAAAGGATACTCGTAGGAAGGAAATTTATAATAGGTCCAAGCTTGGGGAATCAAAAGTAGAATTCATCACATCATGTTTGTAGTAAAAAGAGAGGACACACATATTTCGTAACTTGGAATTCATGCCGGGGGGTTCCATTTGGCACTTAATTCATTACACAATTAAAGGACTTTAGGCAATTTTAAGCTGGCATAAAAGGTCCAATGAGGAGAAATGATATCTGGTCGATAAACAATAGATATGTGGAATGGATATGTCAGAAAAAGGATCAGCAAATGTTAAGTACACAAATGTAACCAAAATATATGCATAACGGAACTGTTTGGAACATAGGTTTAAAGTATGTATTTTAAATTAAGCCTGGAGGACCATTATATACCTATAACATACAAATTCAGGACACATACTTGATGAGCAATTCTAGGACAAAATATACTTCTTTTGGACACGTCATACGCTTTTCCAACAACTCGCGTTAAGTGGTTTTGCATCTCAAACTATGAACCATAACCAACAATTTTGAAGACAGTTTTTTGACGGATAAATTCCAATGGCCATTCATTCCGCCAAAAAACATAAACTTGTTGTTGCCTCAAGACCAGGTTAGCAGATTCCGAGGATTTATTCTACTCTTAATAATATTTGCGTTATACAAACATTTTGACGTTTGACTAACTTAACAAGAAAAATAAATCAACGGATTTTAAGGTGGTGGTGGTAGTTTCCCCCGCTAGATGCTCACATGTATTTTTTCTGGTAAGAAATCGGAGAATCTAAGAATTTAATTTGCCGCCCTTTGCAATGAAAACAATATAGATAAGTTATAAAATTGTTTTTGAAAAGATTTTTCGATTTTCGAACGACTTTTAGAGAGTAGAGGTTATCTTTCTTTGTTGGAGTTATAATACAACTGCATTAATATGTTAGTCTGATAAAATTCTTTCTATCGAGTATATCAAATTACATAAGTGTATGTGTCATGCATGTAGTAGGTACTCGTAGGTACGTGTTCGTATTTGTAAATTGCTCAGAGCTACTGATAAGATTTAAATTACCTTTTTTCATGGACGTACAAATTCATGAAAATCGGTTCAGTAGTTTAAAAGATATAACTATACTTAAAAATATTTTTTTTAAACTAGTTTTTATTTTATGTTTATATTTTGTAGCATCGATTTGCTTGACCTATTTTTTGCATTTTTTACTAAGTTTTAATATAATGAGGCAGATGACGTTTTGCTACAATGTTTGCAATAAAATATACAGTTTTGGTTACATTTTTCGCCACCGCAGCGCCACATGTTTGGTGCCTCACATCTCAAACTTTTTTTTTTCCAAATTGCTTGGTTCACCAGGCGCTCATAGATGAAAGGAGGCTATTTTTTCACTTATTTGAACATATGCGTGGAGCCAAAAGCTCGAATAAAACGGTAAAGACCAGTTTGGTAGTTATGGTTTCTTTCTTTTGATATTCATGTCCTACTTTGGCTCCACCCACTTTCAAATTATCGGCAAATATAACAGGCTTCCTGCTTTTTCTGAGCGCCTGGTGATCCAAACAGTTTTCATATGCTTTTTGCTCACAATTTAAAGGTGTACCTTGTGAGGAGGAAGAAGAAGAAACACCTTAAGCGTGGTAGGTAGACATTGTAGAGGCATATTTGCCGGCAAAAGTTTCATATGTTAAATTTGTGGCGATCACAAAGGAGAAACAAAACGTTACGGTTTCGAAGTTCCCCTTTCACACTTGCTCATATTAAAATAATAAAGAAAAAAGTAACAAAACGCTTTTTATTGGCTAGGATCAGTGGCCACCATTTTTGCGCTGGGCTTTTGAGTCAGGTGATATTTTTATATTGAACAGGGTGACTGTGATTTTTGTTTTGAATATTTTTTTTTATAAAGAGAAAAAATAAAAAGTAGGTAATCGTGCTGTTTTATTTTCTATCTTGATCATTTCTTTTATTTTTCAGAATTAAAGTAGCAGTTTTTTAAAATAATAATTTATTAAATTATTATTTTATTGGTTCGTTTACTAAATTATTTTTGTATGTTTACTTTAAAATACAAAATGGTTTGTATTTTGTTGTGGAATTAGTTCTTCGCTTTTAATGTGATTTAAATTAAATAAAAACGTAGCTTGGTAATTCTTCATTCAATCGACAATTTTTCAACAATCAGCTTCAAATCCCTTGAGTTCTATGGAACGCATTTAAAATTTTGTGAAAACTGGTTGTGTCGTTCGATTTTGGAAATTTTTCTTTGGAAAAAAAATCCTGAAGTCAAATTGAAGAAAAGTAAAACCTCAACTTTTCACTTACATCTTAATATTCTTCTTCTTCGTAACTTTTTTTTTTTGAAGGTTATCTTCTCAACTAGTCATTGAAGTTTATTGTCCCAAAATAACACCCTGAGTATCACCCCATGTGACAAACTCAATACATATTGCATTACCATTCTTTTCGTTGTTGCTGCAAAGTATCTTTGGTAACTTAACGTCCTACGAATTCAACCTCATCCACTCCACTAGATGTAGATGTAGACAAAAAAAAAAACAAATAAAAAAATGTTATAAATTTGTTAGGTATATTATTGTAAAGTACTTTTATATATATTTTTGGTAATAAAACTCATCTGGCTGGTACTAACCATGTTTCTTAGTTGGGGTAGGGAATTCCTCTTTGCCGCTGGCGCTGGACTATGAGCCAACCCCCACGTATAACACTCTGTGATTCTTTCAAAGCTTCTGAGAGTCGCGCCATCTGGAAATATATTTTTTTATTGTTTGTAATTTTTCATTACAGCGATTTTCTTTCATTTTTTTTTTTTTATAATAGCATTTTACGTCTTTTTTCTTTTTTTTTTTGCTGTATTTTTTGCTTTGTATAAATGTATAGGTGTATATATAGGCTGTGGCTGATGCTATGGATAACTCTGAGAATTCAGTTACACTTGCTAGAGTCTCGCCCAAGCCATTTGAATTCAGTCGAGTCGCACGCAGCAAGGATCTTAATGAGTTTTATTTAGCAAGTCGTTAACGACACCGATGCGAATGGCATAGCGTGATATTTGGTTTATATGAATTTCCTTTTGCCGGAAAACACGTCCCGTCGAGCGCATAATGTTAATCCTGGCTCAATGAGAAACTTCTTTAAAAATAATGTAAATATAATGTATGCACACCAGGATCGTTGGTCGGTGATAAAAAATGAAAAAAAAGGAGAAAACAAAAAAACAAAAGAAATGAACACACACACAGACAACAACAAACTGAATAATTGTATTTATTCAAACGGGAACAAAATAATATGGGAATATACTCGTGTAAGGATAAAGTTAAAGGAATTATGAATGAATGTTTCATGTTTTGGAAGGAATGCAAATTAGGCATTGTTATGAGTGGATAAGTGAAATGACTTCTTGTTTAAACATTATGTCTTGCAAGGATTTTTGCATATGTTTCTGGATTTTTTTTCTTTTGTTTCTAAATTTTTCATTTCAACATACATTTTTATTAAATTTACTTTCTTAGTCCCTTATTCCTTCATCACCTCCTCGTTGGGCTCGTGGCAGAATTAAGAGGTGCCCTACAATGAGTTTTGGATCCATCAGATCGATGATGGTTTGAAGATAGCTGTTTGCTGTTGTATCTTTTCGGGAACTGAGGAAAGAAAACTTTCGTTCTGAATACCATTTACCCCAAAAACGTGCCATAAAAGGAAAACTATATTGAGACGAAAATTAATTGCAAGATATTCCTCAGATGAATAAACAACCACTTTGACGACAGGTTCAAACCGCCCCCCTCCCCCACCCTCTTATAAAAATAAAAATCGTAAATCGTAATTCAATGTTGGATAGCTTCAATCCGAAGTGACCCCTACAACACCTTCGCTGACGACGTATCTCTGAAGGAATATCAAGGCAATCATATGAACCTAGAAAACGAATGGCAGATATGTCAAAAAGCTAGCCAGTATCAATATTGCTCGGCTCTTCACAGGTCACAGCCACTTCTACGGAACCCTTAGTTTGACTCTGAGATTAATCAAGCAAATCGGGACAATTAGAGATGGAGATCGAGCCGGCTACTGGAGTTGCTCATAAGTTGAGACCCAGGGACACCACGATTTGTATCACCATCGAAAGTAAAGTATAAAACACGGCAGGATAATCGCGATTCATAAAAGCAGCTCAATAATTTTGTTGAGTTTGTTCTGTTCAGGGTACCCTGTGAGAGAAAACTAATTCAACTTTCGCGGCAACACTACTTTGATGTAGGGACACTTTTTGGGTGGATTCCTTCTTTGTACGGGAACACCAACTGAATTATTATGTGTGTACCATTCACAACAGTTGACATTGTGATTTAAAGTCCTGCTTATGATGCCCACTCCTAATAACCTCCTCAGAAAATTAATATTACTTTTCAAGGATCAGCATCGCGCAAATATGAACTATTCCAGCAACACAATTTATTTTAAATCCCCCCCTTTTCGATTGAATCAACTCAAATAAAGTTTTGCAATAACGCTATAATGTACACGAGTGCAGGATTAGATTATGCACCTGTGCACCTGTTATCCACTGACTTTATTGCTCCGAGTCATTAAAATATAATTACTGCCAGAGCAATGGAAATTTTTATTAAGTGGTAACTTTTTTGTTGGATGACTCCCATCACTCGCTTTTATAGCTCCAAAAACCAACACACACACACACAGATACACGCAAAGCTGACTGATCCAACTAACTCAACTTATTTTATTTTCACAAAATTATAAACTACATCCTTGTTTTATACTCGTCCTCGTGTTCAAAGTTTACACACCACTTTCACCCTACGGTAATGACTTTAATTCAAACAAAATAATCGTGAAAAAAAACAAAATAGTTTATCTGCGTTCCCTGCCAGATAGCAGATATAATGTATCTACAATTCTGACCCTTCTGCTCGAATAAATCTATTTCAACGTCAAAATCATATACATTCTCTTTTTCTACCACAACCACCAAACACAACGATGTGTATAGTTACCACACTTTACCTCTCATCAAGGATCCTAATTATTTGCGCGTACTTTTCCGCCCTTTCTATTTTAAACGTCCTGCAGCTAGAGCGAGGGTCCTGCAGAGAAACAGAACTTAACAAACCAACCAACACCTCAATGAACTAACCGCTTATATGTAGGAGAGGAGCGCTGTGTGTGTGTGTGTATCTCCCTTTTGTTGTATTATCAGGTGAAAAACTATACAACCCGCACACAATTCCTCTCCATAAAACAGCTGCTGGACAAAGTTCCATTTATTATAACTTTATGTGCCCTAGAAGTCATTGGGGCAGCTTCCAACTCTATTCGACCATCCTTTCTTCTACACCCTCATTGCCACTATTTGGCTAGGAGCATGAATACCATTGTAAAATATACAACCAACTTCATTCCTTGTGGCGCCTCACATTCTAATTGAATTCTAAAACGAAATAAGTGTTTGCGCGATAAGGTTGGTGAAAATGTTCTGCCATAAATTATGGCCAAACAAGGACGACGACGCTTAACGGGAAGGGAACAAAAATGGAACAAGCCAAAAACCGACGACAACCCGGTAAAACTTTATCAAAACTAATGACTAACTGCACTCGTTTCCTCGGACCGGGCTACTAGTTCGGTGTCACAAAAATATACATCAAGTCGACAGCTTCGATCCATCGTCTTGGTGCACCGAATTTTCGAATTTCCTGAAGAAATATTGTACAAGGACCTTGATGAATTTTCGGACTGTTTAGCAGTTAACGGAATAGTATTTAATTTTAGTTTTATGTTTTAACATGGCTTTTAAATAGGAACAAGGGTATGGAAAACCCCTGGGAAACCCCTGGGAAATAGCATCTAAGCTAAGAACTCTGCATACCTTTTTGAGTAGCAATACATTAAGCGTAGTATACTTATAGGTGTTGAACTGGAATTTAGATTGCCACATACTTTTAGGAGTGACGAAAAAGCGAGGTATACTTATAGGCGTTGGAGTAAATACACTATTGCTGCATACCTTCAGGAGTAACAACAACAAAAGAGAAGTATACTTATATGCATAGGAGTAAATTAATTAGAGCTGCATACCTTCTAGAGTAGCAACAGATCAAGCGTAGTATACTTTAAGGCGTTGAACTCAAGTTTATAAATAATTGTCACATACTTTTAGGAGTGACGGGCGGGGTATACTTATAGGAGTTGGAATATGTAGTTGCTACATACTTTCAGGAGATAACTTTCACAATATAAGTATACTTATAGGCATGGGAGTCAATTAAATAGAACTGCATACCTTCTGGGGTAGCAATACATTAAGCGTAGTATACTTATAGGTGTTGAACTAGAGTTTATAGTGTAACATGCTTTAAGGAGTGAAGAAAAAGGTAGGTATCCTTATATGCGTTGGAGTGCATACCTTCAAGAGTAACAAAAAACAGCTGCATACCTTCAGGAGTTACAAGCGAGGTATATTTATAGGCGTTGCAGTAATACATATGGAGTGCAAATCTGCACTTTTATATCACATGCGTTATCACATCAACCTCTATCCCTTGATATTTTTCGGGATCATTCGGGATATTTCACATACTTTTATAAGTAACGAGGGATATTTATAGCCGCTAGAATTTATAGCCGTTTTAAAAGATACTTTCAGGAGTAACGCAAACAAGGAAATGTCTTCAAATAACAAAAACTTCTTCTTCTCATAAAGGAAAATGACTTAAAATTTCTTACTTTCATACCAAGTATTAATCACTGCATACATTCAGGAGTAGAAAACGAGGTATACTAACAGGCGTTTGAAGCCAGTTTGCATACCTTCAGGAGAAATCAAAAGTGGCTAGCTATACTTTTAGGCGAGTCAGGTTTGTTGCATACTTTCAGGAGTAACAAAAACAAGCGATTCATATATATAGGCGTTGCCGTTGGTTTTAGAAGGTTGCATAGCTTCAGGAGTATAAAATACTTAGTATACTTACAGGCTTTGGAGTCAAATTGTCACATACCTTCAGGAGTAAAAGACAAAATGGTATATTTATAGGCGCTGAAGTTGAGTAAAGAGTGTCGCATACAGTATAGACAGTGAATAAAACAAAAATTACATCTGCAGTGTTTGAATTTTAAAAAAAGGAGACAAAAAATGACTTGGTTAAAGAAAATTAAAGAAGCAAACATATGAGACTGTTAATGTGGATGCAGACCGATAGATGAACATCTAATAGCTACTTAAAGATAACACTCAAATGTAAGATTTTTTGAAAATTAAGATTTGGGTCTTTTGCGGAGTGTGTAAGCCGTTAATTTTAATCGCAACTTAAGGTCCAGAGTCTGATATAGATTGATTGAGATTTCGATATTTTCGATGACGTTCGATACAGAAAAGCATCTACCTACCTACATATTAACTTGACAACCCATTTCTTTTCTTTTCTTCAACAAAAGAACGACCCATTTTTCTGTTCAAATTTACTCAATCCATATTTAAAAGGTAAACTCCACCACGAAGAATTTGTTCCAAATCGTTCAACTCTACATGAAGATTGCTTTCAAACACTTACCTTCGGAACTATTACTTGGAACCTACATACATCTGTCAGTTGGTTTTGCTCAAGTTAAGGTTTGGCATTGTGCCAAAATATTTTTTAAGTTAAGAAATAACTATATGTTTTCCCTCATGACTGAATGCTTGCCCTCCACCCCCTCCCATTTAAATGGATTCCTTTGTTGTTTCACAAACTGCAACGAAGAATAACACTTAAGATTGTGTGTTTAACATTTTACTTGAACATCGGAACATAAAATACATCCCTTCAATCCGCCGTTTAAGTGGAATAGTATGTTATTTTAAGTACCAAAACGGTTGGTGGTCTCCCATTATTTTTCGGTTTGGTAAAGTTTTTTTTTTTTTTTTGTTCTTGAAAGGACTAATCAACGAAAGTCTTTAGAGACAAATTTTTGAATTTTGAAAATAGTACAAAGAACTCTAGGGAATCACCAAAACTTAAAGGTGTTTATAAGAGGTTGAGAACTTTAAGTTGACAGCCATTTTTTCATCTGCCATTTGGAATCGACTGACGCCTGAACAACGAATATACATAAATCGTGTAGATTTATTTCAAAAAACATAGTTTTTGGCTCGAAAAGAAATTGCAGCTGATCGCGGGTTTCACAAGAAAATTTTGTGCAATATGTAACACAACGCTAGAACGTATAACGTTTTGTGTGCGCATGATTTTGCGTTTTTGACTTGTGAATTGGTTTTCAAGATCGTTCGATTTGAATTTAGTTTAGGTTGACCCTGTTGAATATTATGATTCTGTGGTTCCAAACATATTCCGAGCTGATGCTGCTAGACATCGGTTTTGTTGATAATTCTAGAAACTGATTGCGTTTATACTACCGGAATCTGACAGACTTTGGATTTTAAGGTATTGGCGGATTTTGATTCCAATGTAACTGCACAACAAAGTATGCCATTAACGTTGGACCACTCGGAACCTTGTTCACTGAAGATTTCGAGTGGTTAATCCCAAAAGCTGAAAAAGCATTCGAACCCAGTCTTAATTCATCCCTACCATTGACCATGTCGATAAATTTATGAAATTATGGTGCATTTTAACGATGGTTATTGATTTCAAAAAATTAATTGAAAATTTAATAAACTTCATAATTCGAATAAATAACACTTCAAAAAGCACTCTCGAAGCCCACTTGCACACAACAAATGCACCTGAATCCTAAGCAAATTTACTATTAACCTGTCTGCATAGAGGTTCGTTTCAAAAATACAATTCAAAACACAACACATACATACTTTGCCATTTATATGGATACAGGACATTTTCAAGTACCGAAAACTCTGGTGCACAAATATAAAAAAAAATATTGCATTCAGCATCACTGACCCAAATGATTTCCTCTTTTTCACTTAAAATCACTGTCGACCAGACCACTTTCAATTCAATGACCACAACCGGCATGGGCACTGGACATGGACACTGTGATGATTGAATAGCTCCTTCCAAGCCCCCCGTAGATTTTCGTTTTTTTTTAGTTTTGGTGATGGTTGCCAAAAATCGAAAAAGAGATACACTTGGTGTGATAAATGGATTTGATAAAACTAAGAACCACTCGCATTTTTTTTTTTTTTTTTTTTTTTTTTTTTCTTTAATTCTACCAACAAAACAAATAAAGCATAAAGGATATACTTTTGTATCAAAAATTCCACTTGCTGAATGGGTTAAATTGTCAGATAAAGGGTTTTTCAATAAGAGCGGGTAGATGTTCATATGGAGTACGGTTTTGATTTTTAACACAAACAAAAATGCGCTTCATGGCTGAGGGAGATTTTTCGCCCAAAATTAGGTCCTCCTTTAAGCGTTCCGAAGCTCAGTCAGCGAAAAAATGGCGTTATCTAACTTTCAGCTACTGAGTCAGTTGAATCTTGTTTGGGTACAGGCCCAAATCTCGACGCGAAATTCGGCAAGTAAGAGTTTGCAAAAAGCCGAGTTTTTGTGCACAGTGAGGAATAGACTCCCTATGGACCATGGCGATCTTCTAGATCGATCTTGCCTTTCCTTTTAGTACGAATGTTGACTGATTGATTACCGAACTGGTTGTCTCTAATTTGGTCGAAGAGTCCACTGTGAAGGACCACCATACGTCTACCGAACATGGTCGCAAAGTGCACAACGTTTGTGGTTTGTCATAAAGCATCAATGGATCGTGCTGTTAAATAGATTTGCCATGGTGATTCAGCATTATAACTGAATAAAAAACAACGGATTTGACAGATGTCACCAAAACAACATGGCCGCCTAAATCTACCCGCGCCAATTGAAAAACATTTCGTATTCGGAAATCAGGTCAGAAGTTGAAGATTCAAAACAATGCCTTTGATTCACTTTTGAGCATGCACAATTCATTTTGACATCTTCATTTGTTGTTTACACAAAGGACCCTTTAATTATCCTCGAGTGTTTCCATTCCACACATTTTCCAAAACTCAAAGGATCCAGCATAATTAACTTGCAATTGAGGATCCTATATTCTTTATGCGTTTTTTGTAGTCCAAGCACACACAAAATTATAATGTCGTCCTATTTCTCATCATCGCATCGGGCACAGTAGTAGGCACAGGAGACAGGCACAGGACTCATTATTGGTTTGCTGTGGTCTCTTTTTCAATTTTGAAAAACATCAAAATAACGAAAAATGAAGTATAAAAGCAAAAACAAAAAAAAGGACAAATTCATAGCCCAATGTTTACACATAAAGATGAATGAAGGAAAGGATACAGATAATAAGGCACTGCAGCAGCAAAAGTTGTGCAGAATGATGCTATTCCAGAAAGACAGACAGAGACAGCTTTTTTGAATTGAGGTCGATGTGTAAATATTTGCAGGAGGTAATGGATGTTTGTTCTAAGGTTCTCCCCTATAGCCTGACCAAGCTAAATGACAGCTCAAGGATACCTTGGCAAAAAGATGCTTATTTCCTTGAAAATTCTATTCAAACATGAACTCTTTTGATTGAACAACATAACACACAACACCAATCTTTACACACACACACACACAGATACATACATTTATTATACTATAGTCAGTGTGTTGTTGATGAAGGCGTGCGTCGTCGTTGACGTTGTCGTTATGGCTGGTGGGTTAAGAAGGCTTTTTAGTGACTGGCGGAATATGGGTTTGAGAAAATATGACAGCATCATTTGGCAAAAAAGGACTTGGAATAAATAATATCCTTTGAAATGAAACCAATTTAGCTATTCATGGGAATATTCAAAAGATGTGTTTTCTTTTTTTTTTATCTGCTGACGTGACGAACTGATGGCACGCATCGCATCGTAAGGGAATTATGTTTGTTTAGAGTCCTTTGAAGGATCTTATAAGTCTGTAGCCATAAAAGTTAATATTCAATAAACATAATCAAAAACTGAATCAAAGGCAGTAGTTGTAGTTGTTGTAGAAGCTATCTGAATTTGTGTTCTTCATCTTCATCTTTCGAATATAAAATCAAAGGGACGTCTTTATTCATCATTCTGGAGGAGTGATTTTTTTTTTTAAATTATGGAAAATGAATATTTTATGTAAGTTTTGTAAAAAAAAGGAGTAACTTGAGGATATCAGTGATTGTGTTACACTGAGGATACTATATAGTATCAAACACTTGACTTATGGAAGGATATAAGGACTCACACAAATGATAGTGTTTTAGAGAAAACAAAAAAACTTGCAAGTAGAAAATTTTTCCAGAGTCCTGGAACAGGACGGGGGAAAAAATATTCCGAACCCATTATGACAGCAAAACCGAACGACTCAATTTAAAATATTTTTTCAGGACGGTTTGAATTTGGATGGAGCCAAAAACTCGAATAAAACGGTAAAGACCAGTTTGGTAGTTATGGTTTCTTTCTTTTGCTATTCATGTCCTACTTTGGTTCCACACACTTTCAAATTATCGGCAAAAATAGATGGCTTCCTGCTTTTTCTGAGAGCCAGGTGATCCAAACAGTGTTCATGTGCTTTTTGCTCACAATTTAAAGGTGTACCTTGTGAGGAGAAAGAAGAAAAAACATCTTAAGCGCGGTAGGTAGACATTGTAGGGGCATATTTGCCGCCAAAAGTGTGAAGTGAGTGATGGCGATCACAAAGAGGAACAAAAAGTTACGGTTTCGAATTTCACCTTTCACACTTGCTCATACTAAAATTTAATAATTTTAGCTTTCACTCACTCCGACACTTACATACCTATCTGATAAACGGAAAAAAGTAACAAAAACGCTTTCTATTGGCTAGGGTCAATGGCGACCATTTTTTCGCTGGGCTTCAGTCAGGTGATATTTTTATATGTAACAGGGTGACTGTGCTTTTTGTTTTGAATATTATTTTTTGCTGTTTTTTTTCTATCTTGATAATTTCTTTTATTTTCCAGAATTAAAGTATATTTTAAAATAATTATTTATTTATTTAATATTTTGTATTTTTATGTTTACTTCGACAATTTTGTACTTTGTTGTGGAATTATTTCCTCGCTTTTAATGTGATTTAAATAAAATAAATTTAACTGATTTTCTTTTAATAATAATTTTAAAAACTGTCTTGGCTTCAGTACTGGCTTGGTTTTACACAATTTATTTGCAACCTGAATTCTTAAAAAAAAATGAAATTATTGATTATAAATGAACACTTTCTAGTCAACTTGACACTACCTCGGAGATTTTTTAAAGTCCAATATTCATAAAACTTTATTTGTCAAAAAACTGACAATATGTCAGCCCCCTTAATTCAATGATAATACAAATTTGCTACGAATGTGTGTTCAATAGTCGCAAACATTTAATCAATTATTATTGTTAGGCTCAGAACACAATATACATGCATCCATGCTTCATAATCTAATACAATCAACCATTTTACATGCCTGCGACCGCGATACGCGATTCAACACCAGCTGCACATCATGCAAGTATACCGTTATTAAAGTCATGAATGAATGAATTGACTCGAAAGTAAATTAATACTTAACCCCATTATTCGAAGTGTGGTTGTGCGGGTCCAAACGCAGGATTTAAACCACAATTTGGGATCAAAAATTAGTATCATGCCGTAAGCTATTGCTCGTATCCAATAAACTTTTATAACATCGAGAAAAAAAGAGACAAAACACACACTAAAATGCGTTCGGATACGCAAAACGTAACGAACGCACAAGCTCATAATGCGGTTTTATCGTGAAATCCAGGTCTAAAATTGTGTTCGTTTAATTTCAGCAAAACTATACGTGACCACGTAATTAGGCAACGTTTTATAGATTGTGTATAACTGCCGGTAATAACACTGACTCTCTCTCTCTCTCTCTTTCTCACTTTATCCACTTTCCTGTCAATGAATGAAAATGAAACAAACATCCATACAGACACAAAATGGGTGATTTTGCTTGCGGTAAAAGTCTATCCTACCGTTGTTGGTTATAGTACTAGAGTCGTATTGTCTACCATAGTTGCTATATCCGGTTTCAGAATCAAGAGATCAACATCGAATGGCAATTCGAATACCAATTAATATAATGCAATTTTAATATTAATTTATGACAGAATAAATATTTAACAGCTCATAGAGTTTATTGTGTGAGAACGAGCAGTAAAAACGGTAATGGAATATAATGTTAAAAGTGCACTTCACATGCACCAGGCCATCGCCATCGCTATCGCATTCGCGAGTGTATATGCGTAGAGTTGGGGGATATTGTTATTTTTCCTGAATTAAGTTGTATTTTTAATTAATTAATAATGTATTACCATAAGTTGGTTGGGATCTGCGGGGAAATGTTAATACACATGTTTGCCAATTGTTTTTCGTTTGAATTGATTAAAATAATATTAAACAATAACGGTAGTTATACACATGGTTTAAATGTAAAATTCATAACCAAATAAATAGACGCAGATCTGGCATCAAATTCAATGGTCCAAGGGTATAGCTTTTGAAAATTTGCAAATTGTAGTGGGAGGGAAAAAATAGAAAAACGGTGAAGCATTCCACATTCTTCTAGCGCGGCTTAGAAATGAGACAGTTTTTTATGCTTTTTTTTTAACGAAGATGAGGTAAATTACGATGCTCGTTGAAGAAGTTTCAAACTCTAGACTATAAATTTTTCGAGTCCGAGTTTTTTATGGTCACTGCTCGGGCTCTCAAGATTATATCCAGATCTTTGAGGGAATATTTTTTCGATTATCATAGGAATCCAGAACATTCCGCCGTAATTTAGCGACAACCGACGTCAATGTGTTCGTTAAACTGAATGTTCTCTCTGATAGACATACTTGATATGTTAAGCTGCTAGATGCAAGTTCCACTCAAAGTAAGCGGCATTGGAGAAGGTTATGATTAAAAGACTAAAGAACGAATTGATCTTTTCGAAAGACTATACGCTTCCACAATCGAAGAACAGAGTTGTGAATCTTTAAACGAAAATCGTCAGTTTAGCAGAATAAAAGTCTGGAACAAGAGGTCATTGAAATCAATCAAATAGAACAAAGCCAGCATTTGTTTTGAGAATATCAGATTGAAAACCAGACAAGACTAGGTAAATCTTACTTCCAAATTGCATAATAAATGCGTCTTGGTTGAAGAGGTGTGAAAATGATCATATAATCGCATCAACTTAAGATAACTTGCGATACCCACGTTGGGCGCCAATCAGTGCAACAATCATCGCAAACGGCTTAGATGGCTAGGGCATGTGAACGAATACACATCAGCTCACCGAATCTTCAATTTCAACCCTGACTGCCAATGCATCAGTAGTATACCAAATCTAAGGTGGCGCGATCAATTAAACCAACCCAAGGATTCGCAAACGTTCTTGTACTCATTGGTGGTAGCTCGTGTCCTTTTTAACCAGCTTAGGTGTTTGCCGATCTTGAACCCAACATATAAATGCCTTCAAATATAAATGAATCTGGCATATCATAAAACTGAATCAGCACTGAAGCTTGCCGTATTGATGGCAAAAAACTGACCTGGAAAATAATAACGGGTGTTAAGGGAAGCTGTCTGTTGTTTGGGGTAATAAAATTTGCCGGACGAACCCCTAGATGTTCAATATAATTCATTGAGGCACTAGTGCTGGTGTGCTCCTCCTCCTCCCACTATATTGGACGTCCCGGTCATTGAGGAACTCACATACCTACAGGTCCTTGAAGACCTGCTTCTCAAATATCTCACTCTTTTTCATCTTTGATTGCTTTTGTTCCTATCCTTGACGTGTATTAAGTCCTTTCAATCTTACACTCAGTGAAGAATTACTGTTTTATTTCCAGCATAAAGAAAAGCCTTTACTGCTTTTTGGTACACATAACCCTATTATTTTGCAGACCTCTTTTACGACCAACTATTAGCTTCCTTTACTATCTTTTATAAGATAACATCTTAATAATTCCTCCCTAATTACATATGCTTGTTTGATGTGCTTCCAAACACACATATAAAGAAAAGTCTATTTTAACGACCCTTACCTTCTGCTTGTTGTTGCCTACCACATGGGAACACTTCTTGAATTCACAAGATTTTTATTTTGTAGACCCTAAAATCGAAATCAGGACATGCCCGCATTTTACCATATGAAAAAAAAAATGGGAAAGGTGAAAATCTCCACCAAATACATTACCAACATGTAATTGTATCATTAGTCCTTGCGCGCACCCAAGCAACTATAAAAATAATACTTTAATATATGCCAGCAGTGTATCAGCTAAGGGTTCACACACAATTCCTTGTGCAGAAATAAAGAGAAGAAAAAAAAATATACCCGCAGTAAGCTAGCTTCCCCAACCTCCTCCCCCCCCCATGTGTGCTACGAAACAAAAACAAAAAATAAAATGTGGCTACATGCCTAGGTACTACAACAAAGTCCAGAGATGAAACGCATGTACCTACCTGAATCACAACCTAAAACAACCATCTTCAAGGCCTCGTAGGTACATGACCTGTAATCCACTTTATGGTTTCTACTCACTTTTGGTTTTCATCTCCCCCACCACCGTGCGTCGCTGGCCTCGTGCCTCCACGGGAATAAAGGAATATACAGCAGCCAAGAAGAAATGAACTTAGGATATAGGGATACACGTACAGCGTTTATTGCCGCCCACTTATATCCCCGGTGCTCAGCGCTAATGAATTTATTCATGATGACACATCCTTTCGAATGCGAATTAGACTGAAGAAAACTATAAGCACAAGAGATTTACTCACGGGGCTGTACTTACTCAATTTAAATAAGAAATACAAAAATTTTTCTTTACTATAGAAAAATTAAAACAATACCTAACTCTCGATGAACTTTTTTGTTGTAAGCCTTGAAACCAGATTTCCACCCACAAAATCATCAATTTATTAATTATAACATCTTTGAGTACCATTTTAACTGCTAAATCCATGACTTACATACACAAGCGATACATCGTTGAAACGGGACTGTAAGGAGGAAGTGCACAATATTGTTTTCACGTTTATTCATTACGCTGGAGTAAGACAAAACACAGGAAGAAGAGACGCACGAACTTCATCAACAACAACCTTAGGAAATCTTTAAAAAAATAAAAAAATTGTTGGCACAACAGCTCCAAGCGGGGCCGGGCCTAAGACTTATACTCTCAACCATTTCTGTGTGTGCGTTGATATTCTGCAGGAATGGAAGGGACCTACACTTTACCGTCGAATTCGAACTGCTAACAGAGAAGCACTTTCCATGACATTAATTACTCTTAAAAAAATTGTCACTTCCTCACAAGAGGCAGTACCCCGGAAAAGAACTTAGTTGGAGTCATCAGGGATCGAAACTGGAACCTTCGGCGTAGCAGTCCGACACAATAATCACTACGCCACGGGGTACTTACTACTAAAGAAATCTTTACCTTCGCCTTTTTTTCGTTCCTAAACACCTTCCATTTACGATTTTAATTTTTTGCAAAAACTCAAGGCCATTACCATAAGCCTAAAAATCCCATGGGAATTGAATCCGAATCGAATGCACATTGGGTTTCAATGTCTGTATATCCTTACGGAAAGAAAATTGAATCATTTTATGCGTTCTACATTCCATGGTAAGGCGAAGTGGTTGCTTGGCAAGTAGGACGGAGGAGGAAGAACGAAAATTGAGAGAATTCAGGAAACAAGGATAAAATAAGATCCAAGAAATGGAGAGGGAGCACTTATAGATCGGGAATAGAGTCCCATTGAAGCTTAGCCTCACTAGCCACAAAGCACATACATATCAAACCAACAGAGTCATTCATTTCGTGGTTTCAAGTTGGTGGCGCTGGTATTTGACACACAAACTTAGCTGTCATCTGAAGGGTCGCGATATTAGTTGAATATTTTCCATTTACGAAAATGGATCGCTTAATTATCTAACAACGCGTTGAAATTATGTAAACTCCCTACAAAGTGATGTGGGTTGGTTGGAACAACAGACAATAAACACGGATTTTTCGAACAGCATTTTCTTCAGCGATGAGTCACATTTTCACTCGGTGGGTGTATAAACAACCGAAATTGCCGCATATGGGGTTCGGAAAAACTATACAAGTGATCGAAGAGGTGCCGGCCGTTGCATCCAGACAAAGTGACTTTTTGGTGTGCTCTATTCTCAAAAGGTGTCATTGGCCTTATGTCTTCGAAGATTCCGAAACGCAGTCGGCTACAGTCAACTTGGAGCGATATGGTCGAACGATTTTTCGCCGACGATTGAAGAGCATATGACTTAGACGATATGTGGTTCCAACAAGACGTGAAAGCAAGCAACACAACACGACCAATTATGTTTTTTATTACGTGAAAAGTTTCCTAGTTGCGCAATTTCACGTTTTGCCACCAAGGTCATGCGATTTGACACCGGATAGATTTTGTTGTGGGGCTACTCAAAAAATTGTGTTAACGCGAATAATCCCCGAAGCGCTTACTAGTCTTTAAAATCAGTTCGTGCAATTACTCTTTTCCAGGTCTGAAATGTGTTTTTTTTTCTTGGTCAAGTTAAGTTACTTGCACAAGGTACCCTTCCTTATTTTAGTTAATTCAACCTTAGCATCGCGAGTAGATTGTGTCATCCAAATTTTGACACTTCCCCCTTTTCTTTTTCTACCCCCTACTTTCAACGCCCTCTTTTTCCATTCAAAAACATCGTTGTATCTGTGACATTATCCTGTTAGCCGAAAGAACCAAAATTCCAAATAACCCAGGGGTCTTAGTGCTCCCGGACTTGATACATAAAAAACAAAACAAATCCCATTTCTGAATGATATCAGTGCACATTTTTCAAAGTGCATGCTTTTTAAATCATCCTTATTCCATCCTCATCGTTTTAACAAACATTATTAAGCTTAAAAATTCACAAATACAGCCCTGGCTGGTCTTAATACTTTATAATGTTTGGTGTTTGTGGGAATGTTGTCATGTCGACGCGAGGTCGGCGAAGCGTTCTGACGATGACAACTATACGATGGCATGACAACACCACCACCACCATCACTATACTACAACAACAAAAACCAACAAGACGAATAGATGGATATTCTAAAATCTTCTCCACAGATTCATATAGCACAACTCGAAGGATGCACACAAATTAGAGGTAAAACAGAGGAGACATCCTCTTCAAGGATAAAGATTTAAAAAAAGCAAAAGCCTGAAAAAATCTAAACACACCTAGGTATATGTATAGTGTGTGCTTCTACTCTTGTATAAGAGAGAAAGAGAAACAAGGTTGCACACATTGAAGGTGTGTGCATTTGTGCTTATAAAGTGTGATGATGTACATATAGAATGAAGAAAACACAACAATTCCAGGTGTAGACCACGTACAAGGAAAACAAGCAAGCATCAGAGCCCCACAATATACCAAACCCAAACCATCACAGAACTAGAGCTCGAGCTAGAGCAGAGCCTCGATCTGAACAACAAACAGATACAAGTGCCTGACATCGTTAATCTGTGTACGAGAGTATACGGTATCCATTTTATAACATGAAACTATATGTTCTAGGGGTTTTTGAAAATGTCTCAACACTACCTATATATACGCTGCCCAAGAACGCCTCGCCTTACGCCTTACCTCTTATCTGCCAGCCACTGATGATGGAGCCAAGCAATGGTGTTTTAAATCCAAAAATGGCCAACAAAATACCACAACAACCCACAGGTTTGTGTTTGATGCATCCACAAAAGAGGTTTGTCGGTGTTCAGTGCACGGTGCTGCCCATAGCAGAGCTTCCAATGCAGAAGTGGAAGTGGAAGTAGCAGCTGAATCCGTAAACTTTCACAAACGAACATGACATTGCACAAAATGAATTATGGATTTTAAATTTGCCAAGAGTTTTGGCTCTGATATACCAACACAAGAAAAAATTGTTGAGATATTTTCTTTCGACTTTTGGTATTTCGGTTTTTTTTTTAAGGATCCTCTTAGGGCTCCTAAGAAGCACAAAATTTCATAGGAAAGGATAGTCTTTCTTAGCTGGAGATAAATTTTGTCGAATCGAAGGATTTAAATGATTAAACCTTCAATATTTTGAAATTTTTGTAATTAAGGCAAACATTCAGTCTTATTAAAATATGGAGGGTCCATGCTAGGTTAAAAAATAAAAACGTCAAAAGGGACAAATTACGGCTAGAATTGACATGATTTGAGAATTTGGTGCGCAAAGGATGGATTGTGGCATGGCGAGCCATTCTGCATGAAACAGAAGTCATCCAAGTCCATGTCTTTAATTTCAGTTACTTGCTCTTATGTGTGACAGAGTTCTGGGGGTTTGAGATTTTGGAGAAAATTTAAAGGAAACAAATATGCTAAGTTGTATTAAGCACTTAAAAACACTAGTTAACGTTTTTTGAATGGAATGAGGTAAGACACCTGAATGCTTTTGCTGTTCTGAATTGTTTAAGAAAAAAACTTAAAAAAAAAATATTCCAAATTTTTTTTTTAGTGTGCCAACTTCAAGTAGTTTGAAGTTCTTATCAGATTTTTATTTTTATTTTTTATTTTAAACAAAATCTTTTTGAAAAAACAAAAAAATTCAAAAAAAAACTTTAACTTTCCAAAAACTTTTTTTTGTATAATTTTGGGAACTGATAGAAATTTTATTGTTTATAAAAACGCTTTCAAATTGAAATTTTCATCGGAGTCCGTCCAGTTATTTACGAGAAAATCTGATTGGAAAAAACGAACTGTTGGATACCCTAGGCCATATTTTTTTTTTATGTGTATGCGTTTGCTGGCACAATAAAAAAGGCATGTTAAACGCCCAAAATTGAGATTTTTTATTGCCAAGTCAATTACTATGAGGTTAGTAGTATTTAATTTTAAGCTTGTAGCTCGATTTGAACAAAACAAGACAAAATTTGAAACTTAAAAAATAAGATTTTGAATGGAAATATCGACTATGGGTGTATTTAACAATTCTTGAACCACGTAACCAAGGCATACAAACCGAAATGTTTAACTTCTTACTTCAAAGCTGCGACCGATACTTAAAAAACATTAAAAAATGAATGCATATTAGACTTTTGATGGAATCGCCTCTTAAAAGTGGGCGCGTCCTAAAAATTTGTAAAAAAAAAATTTCAATTTTTAGGCATATGTGTGAAACTACAATGTCCCTGAAGTTAGCAGAACAAAGTCAGCAGAACCAAAATTGTTTGATTGCATAATTAGACGCTTATTAAATGCTAATTAAATGCTGAAGAAAACAATTTAATGCTCTAACGGTTTTCGAAAAAATGAATGTTCTGCTAACTTCACAATAAGTAAGCAGAACAGTATCTCTAAAGTACACTAAATTAAAATTTAAAAATACGAAATTGGTCCTTGAATTAAATGCTAATTAAATGCTCTACAAAAACAAAAACAAAATTTAAAAAAAATTAAAAAAAAATTTTTTAACAAAATAAATTTTTTTTTAATAATTTAAAAAAAAAATTTTTTTTCAAAACCTGCTTCTAGAATTAAGTGCTCATTGAATACAAATTAAATGCTGCATTATCTCAACAAAATTTTGAAAACCTGAATTCAAAAAATGAAATTTTAAAAAATTCAATTTCAGTGTTCTGCTAACTTCATACACCATTTTGGCCACTTTTTTGAACTTTTTTTGGACAAAATCTGCTTCTAGAATTAAGTGCTCATTGAATACGAATTAAATGCTGCATTATCTCAACAAAATTTTGAAAACCTGAGATAATGAGATTTGTTGAGATAATGCAGCATTTAATTCGTATTCAAAAATTTTGGTTCTGCTGACTTTGTTCTGCTAACTTCAGGGACATGAAAGATGAAACTACAGCTGAATCGAGAGTTTTTAACGATCTTAACCGAATAAAGGTCTACAAATATAAATCACGCCCCTTAAAAAAAATTAAACAAAGAAAAATTTAGATTTATATTTTTTATATAACGAATACAAAACATTTAAATCGAATAAGTTAAGTTTTTAAAACTATGATTTTTTGTTTTTTAATGTAAACGAAATTCAAAAAATTGTATTTCTTACACAATCTTCTTAATTTCGACGCACAAATTTGGGCTTGTGGATTTAATATAAGTTCCGTTTATTTTCAAAAACAAGTTCTTTATAGTTTCCAATGAAAAGTGGGCGTCAGCCATTCCCAAAGTCAATTTTTTTGTTTTCATACACAAAATGTTTAAGACACTTAATACCAACAAAATTTAAGGCCAACATATAAGCATCGTTATTTTATAAAAACAATATTGATGGTTTTGTATGAAAAGTGGGCTTCGGGCACGCCCAAACTGAAAAATTCTTAGTAAATTTACCTAATGCTTGCATGTGCGAAATGTAAGGGTTAACAAACGGAAAGGGCAGGCAGACAGAACTGTCGGACGCACTTCTTTCGGGGTCTCTATCATCGTATTGTCATTCATTTAATTTTTTGTTTGTTATGAATGCATAACTTGCTTTATAGTTCCCATAATCGCACCATGACTTAAAAATCCGCACCAAACTGTCACTTTATGTGGATGCACTGCAAATTAGTTTTAAATATTTTCCAATGTTGTTCAAGAGTAAAGCGACTAACTTTGTTACTGACTTTCTTTCAAGATTCAGACCGGGAAACAACAGTCAGTGTCATGATTAAAAAAAAAAAAAAGTGCACGACTGGGTCGTACGAACTTGCTCTTGTGTGTTAAAATGGTCTTGTCATTGAAAAAATCATATGAAATTTTATTAAGATCAATTCAAAATCAAAAGTTAAAACTTTTTTTTGGAGAAAATTAAGTAAACCATTAGGTTTCGTTTACTGTTTAGAATTTTAAGAAATTTTGTTTTTCAAAATCGTTTTTTCAAAAAACGGTATTTTTTTGAAAAACTTTTTGAAAACATATTCGAATTTTTTTAATAAAATAATGTTATTTTATTTATAAAAGAGCTTTCACATTAAAAATTGTATCGAAATTTGCCAAGTCATTTAAATCTGATTTGAAAAACTTATTTCAACCAAATCATAAAGCTTACACAAGAAACAACTTTCAGAAAATTTTATCCAAATCGTAGGAGCCGTTTTTGAGATAAATGAGTTTTCATTAAAAAATCATATGGCAGGTACCGTTAGTTTTGGAGCTAGAATGCTAATTCCAAAAACCCCTCTGTATGACATCATAATAGTATTGTGGAGCAAGTTTGAAGCGAATGGGTTAAGTCGTTTAGGCTGTAGGTGCCGATACAGACAGACGGACAGAATTGTTGAGCCCACTTATTGCGGCTTCTCTATCATCGTAATGTCATGTTTGATTGTCAAAAAAAAAAACAATTTTTTTTCGAATGCATTACTTGCCTTATACCGCAAGTAAGAAAAACTAGATCCCACCGTACTTGGTACCCTTTCCTTAAAAATGTCATTTTCTAACATTTCGTCCGATATAGGTTTAAATCCAACAAGCCAAGCAACAAAATCAGTCAATTTCGTCTTGAAAATCCACGCGTTCATTAGCAGAATGTATAGTCTTTAAAATACCCATATCGACGGCTAAACACAGTGATCTCACTAAAACGAATGTACGATGTTAAGTCATCGATAGCAAGTTTAAACATAAGCGAGAGCTACATTACGTTTGCAATGAACTGTTGGATACCCTATTCCCCATATTTTTGTGTGTGTGTGCGTCTGCCTCCCGCAAACAGCCGATGTTTCAGAAACAAAATTCTTCTTAAGCAGACAGAAAAAATTCAATAACATTAATTTTGTGCGGTGTGATGTTCAATTAATGCTGGCGCAGTAAAAAAAGGCGTGCGCTACGCCCAAAGTTGAAACGTTTTATTGCCAAGGCAATTGTTTTGAGCTCAGTGACATTCAATTTTATTCTTGCAGATCGATTTGAACAAAACAAGACAAAACTTAAATTTTTAAAAATTAGATTTGGAATGGAAATAGCGATTATGGGTGTTTTTAACAATTCTTGGACCACACTCTGCTACGTAACCAAGGAATATAAATCCAAGTGTTCATCTGTTTACTTCAAAACAGCGACCGATGTTTAAAAAACGTTAAAAAATTAATGCATTATACAACTTTTGACGGAAACGCCCCTTAAAAGTGGGCGTGTCTAAAAAATTTGAAGCACTAACTGAGCTTTGGTCAGTATTTAGGCATATGTGTAAAACTTCAGCTGAATCGAGTAGTTTTAAAACAATCTTACCTGAACAAAGGTATATTATGAAAATCACGCCTTTAAAAGTGGGCGTATTGAAAAATGTACACAAGAAAATGTAGAGATATATTTCTCAAATAACGAACGGAAGGAAAAAGGTTTAAATTAAATATTGGAAGTGCCTTAAATTTTTGAGACTACGTTTTCCGCTCTTTCATGAAAAGTGGGCGTAAGCCACGCCCAAAATTCAAAAATTTCTTTTCATACACAAACCTTTTAGTTTCTTTTAAGAGACGCAAAATTTTGGCTTGCGGATTCATTATAAATACCGTTTATTTACAAAAACAATTTTTTTATAGTTTCTAATGAAAAGTGGGCGTCAGCCACGCCCAAAATCAATTTTTTTGATTTCATACACAAGATGTTTATGTGCCAGTAAGACCCACCAAATTTAATGTTTTTCGCTTTAATATAACAATTGTTATTTTAGAAAAACAATATTGATGGTTTTGTATGAAAAATAGGCGTAAGCCACGCCCAAACTGAAATATTTTTATTTGATTGGAAGAAGGTTTACCTAAAGCTTACGTGTGCAAAATTTTAGCGTTATGCTTTTATCCTAACTGTACAAAAAACATAATTTAATTTGAATAAAAATTGAGGTTGTTCATCAAAAATGGCGATTGTGGGCGTGTTTGTGGGCGGATTTTACCGGTTCAAGAACTTAGCCTTACTCTTGAACCAAAGATTATATATACCAAATTTCAGCTTTCTAGCTCAAAAATTGCGACATCTAGAGAGTATACATACGGACGGACGGACGGACGGACATGGCTAAATCGACTAGGCTTTTGATTCTGAGTCAGAATATATATACTTTTCTATACCTAACGGTATTATTTCTCTATGTTACAAACTCCACACCAAATACAATATACCTATTCTATGGAATAGGGTATAAAAATAAACGGACCTAGGTGGCTTCCTTGTGGGACTCAAGCGCTTTTGGAAAGTCTGTACAATGTACAATCTAGCTTCCACTAGATTTTGTATTAGGTATGGATTTTGCAATGTGCATACGTACAGACAGAATTCGCTGGCCAAATTTTTTTCTCGGCTGTCATCGTTTTTCATTTTTGATTCCTAACTGGAAACTAATTTTTTCTTAGAATGGGTAGCTTGCCTTACAAAAGAAATCCACAATCGCAAGTAAAAATGGACTCAATAACGCCATTGCACATTGAAAAATAAGAAAAAAATAGTTTCAAAATGTTTATAATGGTTTAAGGGTATTCGTAAGGACTGGTATGGACTAAGGATAAAGTAATTAAAATTAATTCTTTTGTTGTTTTGGGTGAAGAATTTCTAAAGGTGGAGTAAAAATAGAATGTTCATCGACTAATAATATTAAATTAAAAGTTTGGATATTTGGTCTCTCAAAGACTTTTGGGTTCAAATGAAAATGTGGCCTCGGGAATGTCTAACTTTTAAAGTATTCAGACTGATTTGATAAAAGGCATTTCTTCTAACTAATTGATTGATTGAACTCTTTCGTTTGCCTGAGTTATTCATGGCAAGTGAAAAGATTTAAATTAAATGATCCTTACAAATTTTACTCAAAATTACATTAAATCTAAATATCCCACATGAGGCGAAAAAATAACGAATTCATATTTTAATATCACGATTTGGTTGTCTTCATCATTTATAAATTTATCGACTTAAAAAAAGGACTAAACGACTGAAAATTCCTTACAAAATAATGCATTTATATACCATTTTGCCATCTATGTATGCTTGTACAAGTATGCATCGTGCTGCAATAAGAATCAGGAGAAAATAAAACCATAATGGAAGAGTGAGCTTCAGCTCCATTAGGGTTTCGATGTTGTGGACAAAACATATTGCTCCGTTGACTATGTGACTCCCTCACTAAATCGTTTCGGCATCGCCACCATCGTGCACATTATAAACACATCATATCCCAATAGACCGTTTAGTGCATCCTTTCGTTATATAGGGAAGAGGGAAACCTCCTCCCTTTTTTTTTTTTTTTGTTTTTTTGCTGTTTCGCTTTAACGTGCATCATAAGCGTTGTGGTGATGCTATGCTGCTGCTGCTGCTGCAAATACACAGCTTGTGTCGTGTGTGAACATAATATTCCTCCTAAAGATCTTCCCAACCGATTTCTTATTCGCCTTGCCTTGGTCGACTTAAAAATGTATAAATTTCAATTTTCGTCAGGATTCCTTCCAAAGCCACACAACACACTGGCGCTGCGCTGCTGTTAGGGCTTTCTATTTCGAATTTGTAAAAAGCAAACACGAAACATATCGCACTGTAGTATTCTACATAAAATATTATTTTATAATTCATCGTCCTTGCTCCACACACATGCAATATTAGTCTTAGGTATATTTAAGGACACATTTATCAAGCAATTAGTTGATGTTCGATGAAATTTCTCATGAAAGCTGATTTATATTTTGGTGGACATGGAAGGAACGCTTCTAATGATTTGTGTTTCTGATTTTCTGCTCTGGAATTCACTAATTGTACAAAGTGACTATTTTAAAAATGTGTCACCTATAGATAAGGATATATTTTAAAAGAACATGCAGAAAAGAAAATTGGTTTCATTTAAGTCAAATTAAATCAAAAACTATAGTGTTGTAAGCTTCTGCTCCTGAAAGCACACAACTTCGCAAATTGATAAATTGGTCCAATTAATCACAAAGAAAAAAATATTGGAATATATATTTTTTTATGAAAGTTACACATATCAGATCTGCTCCTGTCAAGCAAGTGACAGGAGGCTTATGGAGGGATGTCCTTGTTAGAAAGATACAGGCTTAGACAATAATTATTGTTTTAAATTTATTTTTCGATCAAATGTTTTTGACAGTCTTTAAAAAAGTAATGTCTGTCAGAAAATTTTATTGTTGATAGCAACGATATTATCAAAAGTTCTACGAATTTTAAAACCAAGTTCCTCAGTTGATTTCATATAACTTTTAAGTGAATAATGTTTTTTTTGTACTCAAACATCAAAAATAAAATGCACGACTTGGTCACAGGAACTTGCTCTTATGCTAAGTAGTTGCTCAAGAGCTATGTAAAGGGTGTTTTTTTAGCTGCATGAGAAGTTTCAATGGTCGTTGTCTTTGGTTTGACATCAGTTGAGAATTTCAAACTCTGTCGACATTTCTGTTAGGTTAGGCAACTCATCATAAATCGTTTAACGCCGGAACATCGCTTCCAAATTGTGGAAATTTACTTTGAAAAAAAAAATTTATCTAACAGATGTTAGCGAAGTTCCATTTCGACGTCAATATAATCGGCTTAGTGAGCAAGCAATTCGTGCAGTTATCGTTTTCGCACTAATTTCATTCTTTTACTACTTTTTTTTAAAACAAGGGTATTTCTGAAAAACTTTCCGAAAAAAAGTTTTGAAATTTGTTGTATGTAAATATTATGGCAATCCGTAGTATTCTAAATAAATCCGAGAAAACCGAATTTCTTCGTCACGTTATTTTTGGGCCTACAGCAAGAATTAAAAATATTTTCCGAGGGACGTCCAAATAAATATCTACTTAATACCAAACTTGAAGCAAATTGATCCATCCGTTCAGGGCTAGATACAGGCAGACGGACGAAACTCGCAGACCCACTTTTTTCTACTTCTCCATCATCGTAATGACGTAATGTCATGATTGTGTGATTACCTCAACTTTTGAAACGAAACATCTTAAGTATCGCTGTGATTCGAAACACGATGAAACGGAAATGTGTAATGACACTTTAAAACGAATATTATAAATGATAAAGCCGGCGAGAGAATGAGATCTTTATTTAGTTCAATTTCGTCATGTCTTTGGATAACCTTAATATAGCCGAGCTATAACACATAGCTTTCAAAAAACGCTTTACATTTTTTTTCTCGCGAACGTCTTTAACTATTTTGAATCAACCTAATGAATGGCTTACTTGTGAGAACAACTTTTTTAGTTTGCACGCACATAACATAAATCGTGTTCTACTTTTTTTTTTGTGAATCCCATAATTTTACTTACAAACCCATCGATTTTTCTTAAAACTTTGTATCTGCCTAAGCTGTTTTCTAACAACAACGGTCAGAAGTTGAAATCGCCAACGATTGGTCTGAAAAGAATAACGAAAGATATTTATAATGCGCTATACAAAAAAATGCCATAACTACTTTGGATTAACTTTACACTTCGTATAAAGCTTTTAATACTTATTTTCCCGCGAACGTCTTTAATTATTTTGATTAAACTATTGAATGACTTACCTATTACTTGTGAAAACAAACTTTTAACTTGAAAATTTAGGTACTAAGTATAATTCAAGTTATGCATTCGTAAAAAAAATCTAACAATCCAACATGACATTACGATGATAGAGAAGTCGAAAAGGCTTTAAAACTAACGGTACCTGCCATAGGATTTTTAGTGAAAAATTAATTTGTCTCAAAACCGCTCCTACGATTTTGATAAAACTTTCTGAATAGTGTTTTATGTTCAAACGTTATGTTTTGGTTGGAAAAAATTTTTCAGGAAAAGTCTTATAACGGTACCTCCCATTAGGACCGGTTTTTTGAAATCGGAATTTCTCGGAAGCCACTTGACGAATTTCAATGAAACTTTTAATGTAGAAGCTTTTTTATAGACAAAATAATATCAATTAAATTTAAAAAAATTTTTTTTGAGTTTTTTTAAGAAAATTAATTTTTCTTTTTTTTCAAAAATGGTTTATAATCTATTTTTTTTAATTTTATTTTTCTGATAAAAATTACGAAGTGCTAGAAGTTGTCATACTCAAATAAATTTGCAATATATTTTCGAAAAGTTAAACAAAAAACAGTTTAAAAAAAAAAAAAAGTTCGAACGATTTAAAAAAAAAAATTCTTAAAATTTTAAACAGTAAACGAAATCAGATGACTTACTTCATTTTTTCCAGAAAACGTTTTAAATTGCGATTTTTAAGTGATCAATAAAATTTCATATCATGTTTTCCCTGCTTTTTTCCAAAACCTAAAATCCCACGACATTAGACCAAGTTCGTCCGACCTAGTCGTGCAGTTTATTTAGTTTGCGCATAACAATAAATCGGGTTCTAATTTTTTTTTATTACATAATTTTACAGATACCTATAAATCGCCTTCTTTTAAACTTTCTATGTACAGCTTTTTTGCTATAAGGGCTGATTTCCATATTCTGTAAAGTAAGATTTAGCAGTCTGGCTAAGCTCTTTTCTAACAATGGTAAGAAATTGAAGAGGACTTGCTTGAAATCGCCAACGATTGGTCTGAAAAGAAAAACTAAAGATAGTTTATAATGCGCTATACAAGAAATTGTCATACCTACTTATTTATATTCGCTTTAAATCACACACAATAATCCTTCATCAAAGAATCTGACTCAAAATCATTTCAATGGTTATCAAACGAACGTTTATTTATCCCAGCCAGGTATACCTATGCAAAATGCACGTATTTGATGTTTCAAAGCTTAAGAGCCTTTGAAACTACGAAATTGATTTATTGTTTGTCCCCCAAAATTTAACAGGAATAATTTAAATTCATAACTACAACAAATTTCCGTCTAGACTTTAGAGCAGTTCAAATTATTGCTTGTACCCTGGCATTATAAGAAAATACGTCATACATTCGCCCTACTTTATCATTTGTAAAACATTGGCCATCTAGTGGATATTAGAAAAAGCTTCAACTTCATTGCCATCGTCGTCTCTTTGAGTGATTATGGGAAACAATTTCCCTAAAAGAAATGACCATAACTGAGTTTGCTATAATTTTTATTTCTTATGGACGATTGCTATGCTTTTACATGCAGAACACAAACAACATAGTTTTAACAAGGGCCAGTTGAGTATGAAATAAAGATAAAGATACAAAAATAAAATATGCTCGAAATACGTAAAAAGAAGAGGAGCAGCTGTGTTAATTTTTTTATAAGGCCCATTTTAATAAAACTTATGGTGTAAGAAATAATGCTTGTAAAAGATGAAATCATTCGTGAGCTAAGATTGGACGATTTGGTAAATCAGTATAATTGTGTGGTCTGACGTCACGCGGCTGATTTTACTTTACGCAGACAGCTGTCTTGATTTGAAACGACGCCGACGTCATAGAGGTGCATAATTATTTATATCTCATTTAATCCTTTGCAATAATTTTTTACTTGCTCTATAGGGCAAGTATTGGTTTCGTGCAGAAAAAAAATCGAGGTTTTAATCAAACATGACATTTCGATGATAGAGAATCCCAAAAAAGTGGTTTTCCCCATACCGTCCGTCGGTCTGTCTGTGGGTCTGCTCGTCTGTGCGGATGTGCGCTTTTTCACGTCATGCTACAGCTTAAACCGCTTGACGGATTTTCTTCAAACTTGATATATAGTATGTAGTTTGAAGAAAAACGGTTGTCGAGGTTTTTTTTGTTTCGTTTTAGCCCGGCTCAAACTGGTACCTTTCAAGTAACAATTTTTTTCAATTTGAATTTTCTCGAAAACGGCTCTAACGATTTTGATTAAACTCAAAATTTAGCTTACTTTAAGCATTTCTAACAAAACTGCGTTTTTTGTTTTTGGCTCAAATAGTCTTAACGAAAATCAGGTTTTAACGGCTTTTTTCAAATAGCCATGAGTTCACAACGGCTTGATTGAATCGACTCGAATTTCTTTTGACATAGTTTTTTATAGTTTTCTATAGGATGGCTTTGTAAATTTTTCACTGAAGCCTTTCTAAACGGTGGCTTCCATACAATGAGCCGTTGAATTTTAGCCAACTTTTTTTGGTTTTTTTCTAATGAAAATGGTTTTAACGATTTTGTTTAAACTTTGTATGTAATATTCTTTTAGTGTTCTTAAGAGAACTGCGTTTTTAGTTTTTGGCTAAAAATGCAAATAACGGAGATCTGCTCTTAACGGCTTTTTTCAAATGGCCATAAGTTGTCAACGGTTGAATCGAATTTACTCAAACTTTGTTTGGTATAGTTTCTTTCAGCTTCCTATCAGATGGCATTGATTTTTTTTTTCAGTCTCTTTTTTTTAAATGGTGGCTCCTATACAAAGAGCCATTAGATTTTGGCCAATTTTTTCGTTTTTTCTAATTTACTCAAAAAAGGCTCCACCGATTTTTATGAAACTTTGAATGTAACATATATAAAATACTTCAAAGAAAACTGCATTTTTAGTTTTTTGCTACACATGGCAATAGCGGAAATTGGTTTTAACAATTTTAATAATTTGGCCATAAGCGGACATTTATAAAACCCAAAAGATGACATCTAAATTTTAAATATTAAAAGGTTTCTTAACGTTAGCTCCCGTATATCGGGTTTTCCAGTCAGTCAAAATTTTTTAGGTTTTACCAAATCTTTCAAAAATGAGTTGTTCTCATTGATCGAAAAGTTTGTTTTCATCGTACTATTGCACCAACAGAGCAAGTACGTGCGACCCAGTCGTGCATTTTATTTATTTTCGTCTTCCAGTGTGGGTTGTGCTTTCAGAGAATTTAGTTATTTCGAAGAATTTTTGAAAAGATTAAACAGTTTGGAAAAAAAACACTGTAAAATGTTTATGACATTTTTGTCCCTCTATTCTATATGAACCAGTGTCCAGAAACCCATCGAAGGATAACTCAGTTTTGTTAAGAAGTCTTAGCGCGTTGAGATAGCAATCCACTAGTTTTGACTTTGTGATGAGTGATGACTGATGACTATTAAAGAGATGGAATTTGTAATCTGTTAGTTATTGCTTTATCTGAAAAGATCGATGACCGAGGCCGGTTTCAAGATTGGGCATCCAGGCAACTGCCCTGGAGCCTCCACTAAAGACGCCAATCTTGGTAACATATGGGAGTGGTCATGTCAATTACCTCAATCCAATTATGTCAATCCGATTTGCGAAAAACTAATCTGTTCTATGGGTGATAAAAAACTCACTGAAATAGTATCCAGAAAAAAAAAAAACAAATATTATTCTGAATAAGTGGACTCTACTCCCGACGAATCTCATATGGATATCAATTAACTATAACTGTGCGATATATGCCAAATGAAAGATTTCTCATTTTTTTTACCAAACCGCTGTCATACTTGCGAAGCCACAGCGAGCTTGAACTCAAACTTTTATATGACCGTCAAAAAGACATTCGGGATTGCCACGGCCAATAATATGACAATGCTGCAAACATGCGTGGCAAATACAAAAGATTATCGAAGAAAATAGTCGGACAGTTTTACGTTTAAAAAAAGCTATCCAGTATATCTGTTGCTTAGGAGCAAAAAGACATCGTGAGGAATGAATCATCGCACCTTCTACAAAAGATGAGTCGTCTCGAAACTGCTTTATTTACCATCTTTTGGAACAATATCTTGGAGCAATTCAACACTTCAAACATGATGTTGCAGGAACCAAAAGTTTTTCCTGAATCGTGCATTAATAATTATTGCATTCGAATCATTGAAAACATTATAGGAATCCGAAAGAAACAATTTTGATAAAAACGAGAAAAAGAGACCCACACTGATAATACGTACAATATCGCACGAGGACAAGAAATGTAAGGTTGAATCAATCAACTATACGAAAGCGCAAGACTCAAATCTGTCACCGAAGTAGAAATACAAAGTATCCGGCTACATTCCAGTGATCGTTGACCATGCAGCTGTGTGTTTCTCTGACTGAAACGAAAACGACTGTTTGACGCGTATGAAGCTGTACGTTTGAGATTTGGATTTCTTAATAGCATTTGTATAAGATGGATGCTGAAAATGTCCATGTTGCAGCAGAGGCAAGGATGTACAGTACAAGGATGATTTAGAACCTAGTACAATTATAGGTAAGTTATTCATTGACAAACTCGAATGAAAACACTTTTTTATTTAATTTGGGAAATAATTTGGGGTGGGGGGCCTCCACTTCTTTGTTGACCCAGGCCTCCAAACCTCTAAATGTGGTCCTGTCGCTGACCCTACCCTTTCGTCCATCTTGGACCCGCTAACAAGAACTGAAATATGACTTACAATGATTTGAAGTGAATATACAGTTGCACGGGTCACGATTTTGAGATTGGATCCGTTCTCTATGGCTTGGTCTCTTGATCAAACAGGCGTTATGATATATACAACATACTACGAGTAGTTAAGATTATTAATATAAAGTAGCGCATGTTAAGTTTAAAGCTTATCCTTAACAACAAAAGGACATTTATAGCAACGACTATCTTTGCAAAATGTAAGCTACCGCAAATATTCCAATCCATTAAAGAGCACCGATCTGTGAACTGAAAATAATCAAAATTTACTATAATCACCTTCTACAGAAGATACCTATTTTAAGATACCTTAATATTAAATCAATAATTATGGACACCATAACATGGACCCAAATCCACATGACTATAGCAAGGACGACCAACCATTATATTTTATTCATAACATCAAAATCAATGCTTTAAACAAAATCCCCACTTCGTATCGGACAGCAAGCAAATCCCGAAATCCTTTTTAGCCATAACCTCACTAAGTATTGACTATAGCTTCTCAAAATCTTTATACAACTATCCAGCTGCTAGGTTACATATATTTAGCAGCTTTAAGGGATTACTCATCTCGTGACTGAAGTAACATCAATAAACTATCTTCCAATGTCTTTCATTATTACATTATCTTTACACTTCAGCTCTTTGAAGAAGAGAAAAAAAAGTAAAATAAAATCCACCTCATTGAAGTCGAAAAATATGATAAGATGAGCTCTTGCTTTAGTCCTTGGGACGACGCGACGCTTTGAGTACGATAAGACGATGGCTTCCTATATATCCTTGTGCACATAAACGGATATTTTTTCTTTTGATTTGACCATTGAACTTATAAATTCATTGATTAAAATTGGTTCTAGGACCAACAGAAAAAAAATTCAATTTCATTCGAGCCAAAAATGAAAATCTTTATCGTAATTGCTTATGGAATTCCCATTTTCTGGAATCATGGAACTGTGAAGGGAAGACTAAAAATATTAGACGGATGAAAAAAAAAAATCTTCTACTTAGAGTTTTTGCTGCCTTCACATCTGGAGACGACCTTATCATAGACTGGGGTAGAGTATAGAGTACGATATGAAGTAGACGATGTTCACTTTATATTTCTTCTTTATCCTTGAGGAGACTGCAGTAAATAAGCATAAGGAGATTTACCAATATAAGCCATTTTTATTTTTTTTATAAAAATTCTCCTGCACTGTTCCCTTTTTATATATCTACTGCACCGTAATGCCCTCCGATTTTATGATTATTAACTTTTTTTCTACCTTCCATTCAAAGTCCATCTTTATTACTTAAACATAGCTGCAATATTTGAAATTCTTTAGCTGCAACCAGCAGGAGTGCAGGGACACCGAGTTATTTGAATTTTTATTTTTTTAGTTTTTGATATTTTTTGCAATAATTTTATGTCAAAATGAAAATATGCTCCGAATTCATTATAATTCCGATGAAGGAGCACCAGGATTGGTGATATTTTGTTTGGATCCAGAAAGCTTTAATTTAGCCATAAATGGGATTGTCATAAGAAGATTGGTTGGGTTTGCATAGTCACTTCATAGACAATGCGGGTACGATTGTGCTTCTAAACCTAAATAAATTGTTTCAGAAGGAGTTGTTTTGATCCTTGATGTTTTCCCTCGGAAATAGTATTTTTCGAGCAAAAGGTACCTTATGTCGTTTTCGGGACACTTTGCCACTAACTGTCAAAACTGGATATTTTTCACCAATGATATACAGCTCCATCCGTTTGACAAATAATACATTTTGTAAGCTTTACTGAAAGCAATAACATGTGAGGGGTATTTTAGGGGATACTTTATGCTGGAGTAGGGATTTTTTTTAGCCTGCGTCTAAAAGGTTCATAATTGTTTGTTGGTGTACCATAGTATCGCTCCTATTGGACATTTTATCACTGTTTTTTTTTTTTTTTTGAGAATAACCAGAAAAATATCTCAGACGAGAAAAACAGTTTTCAAGCTCCAATACATTTTTGGGATCTTCTTTAGAAATTCGTTTGAATGTGGCAAATAAGAGGCATATAAATTTAAGTTGGCAGCACTGTTTTCATTGAAAGCCATTTTGTCATCTATCATATGATGTATCTTTAGTTTGGCTTGCCATTTCATCATGAACCAACTGATGCCTGAACAACGCATGTAAATTGTGCACATTTATTTTGAAAAACATGGTTCTGTTCGTGAAACGCATCGCGCACTTTGTCCATTTTATGGTCGATTTCGAAAGAATCTTCCATCATAGCAATTAATTCGATTAACGATGGAACCATGAAGTGAAGGTATTCATCAAGTCATTGTGGAAACGCCGTTACATCCAGAAAAAGTGGCAGTTTGGTGTGCTTTTTCAGCTGGTTGAGTCACTAGTCATTTCTTCTTTAAGATCGATGCCGGCCAGGGGGGTGACAGGTTACAATCAGTGCGGAGACCGTTATAGAGCACTGATCAATGGCTTTTTCGTTCCTGAATTAAATCACCTTGATGTTGCCTAGTTTGTTTCAACAAGAAGCCGACACGTGGCGCACAGCACGTGTCAATTAATTTGTTGAAGAAAACGTTTGCTGAGCGCATAGTTTCACAATTTGGTGCTCCAAGATCGTGCGATTCAACACCGCTAGATTTGTTTGGCCTTTGCTCGATCCTGTCGAAACCACATGTTATCCAGTTCCAGTTCATCCACTTGTGAAAGTGGAAAGTCGTTGAGCTCTGGCCTGCAGCGATCACGGTGCACAGTAGTCGATTGACTGCGATATTTTTGAACAAATAGGACAACATGTCTCCTCCAGCTCCAGCGTTACCAGCTCACCATATAGTAAGTTTATAATAAGTGTTCGTGGGATAGTTCCGAATTTGCATTGTTAAAGTGGGATACGTCGCTCATGATGAATTTCTATTGGAAGATGTATTTCTAGTGTTCGAAGCTTCCGATATTTTGAGAGCAAGTTACACATGCTTGGTGGTCAACTGCTAATAGCTGATGCCGTTTTTTGCACTTTGTAAATGAACATCACCAAGTCTTTCATCAAATTCTATGTACGTTCCCACAATTGATACCCAATTTTGTGGAACGACTCCGACGTCTGGTCAATTCTCCAGCCAGACATGTAAACTGCCGAGTGGGTACCGATTGGCCGGGAAATCTGCATCGAAACTCACACTGAGCCAGGAACACGCACTAATTATTCCATTATTCTGCGTTTTTTATGAGTATCATGTCTTGTCTTGTGGACGTGAATTTTGTAACTTACATCAATAATTGACATTTGCCCCCATTTTCATACATTATACCAACTTTCTATAGATTGATGGCTTTTGAGACAATTTGTGAGTATTATAAAGGGTTCAGAGATCGAGTTGGAGTTGGGAGCCAAGCCTAGATTTAAGTTAAATTAGAGGTTTTGCATTTGTTACTACCTTGAGCTACCTTTTAACCCTTTTATAAAGTTTGACTTGAGGTAGAGTGAACTTGACTTTACCGTCTAATTAGCGGCATCTAATCAAAATGTTGGTGTCATACCTTGGCCGAGTTGCTGTGTGCATCATTTGTCATTTTCAACACCTCAACTCAACTCAATGTTTTAACCCATGTAGTAAAGCACTGGGCTCGGAACATGAACTTAGATTTTATTGCCATCTTTCGATCCAGTGAACTAGGAAAGACAGTTAACTCTCTGGTTTGATTAGAAAATTAAGTTATATCACTCATCACTCACTTTAGAATGCAAAAAGTCATAAATTATCGCACAAGGGTGAAACCTGAAACGGCTCTAAATGATTCATCTTGCAATTTTAATGAGTCTTTGTATTTTTCTCTTTTTAATCCCTGACTTAATCTTGTAGGTGTCGTTTCATCCGATTATAAAACCCAAATCCCATATAGCTTTTCATAAAATATATACAAATCCTTGTAAGTGTGAAACTATTACCTACTTAAACAATTTTCTATTACTTGTTATAAACCATTCCTTTGTCTATGAAACTGGAAATCCTTAAAAATCCTCTCAAAGCCTCACACAAAAAAGCGCCGCCTGCTACTTCATAGCTCCATAGACAAAAAATACACACCAGTACCGTAAATACCCCCCGGCCCGGAGGCAGTTTTATACGAGTGTATATATGAAATATCTCCATTGGACAGCCGTAAATAATCCTCTAACGTTTGCAAAGAGTGTGTCGTTTTTGCGCTCGACACACACAGACACCAACCCCAAACCCAGAACCATCTTCCAAATTCTAATCCAAATGAATTGCACCTAAAGGATCCTGTTGAAAAATTACCAGTACCATCACCGGATGGGACCCCACAGTTCAGGACTTAGTCATACTTGAGTATACCTTACCCAACCATATATATAGTTAGTTCCATTGTCCTTTTTAATCTTTTAAAAAAAGGCTAGCACACATTTTGTGCACAGAGACAGAGAGAAAGAGAGTCCCTTTCGTTTTTTCTTACACAAAAAACTATTCATACATTCCAGGACATGAACGAACGGAATTTGCCTCATTTAAAAGTGACGTATGTTAGAGTGTGCAGCAGGGCAGAAAAATGACTCGAATAATATGGTTTCTCATGCAATAAATGTCCTTGAAGAGGGAAACGCACATGAGATATGTTATATGAGGACTCTAGGAGCTTTCGCTTTGTTAGATGTAAGAAGTGCTATATGAGGCGCACAGTTTAGCCTTGCACATCAGGCACTGGCACAATCTGCCTTTTGCCTACCTGTTGGTTGCATAAGAACATGTTAAAGCTTAGAGATTCATTCAGAGCATTGGTAGAGTGATTTTTGAATTTTTGGAGAAACTCTTGTCCAAACTTCCACAGACATTAGGAATTCTGGAACCCTCATGGATTTAAGGGAGGAAGGAATTAAAATATTCGTAGCATTACAATCAGTTATGATGAAGGTGATCATGCTTTAGCTGAGTTCTCTATGAGAGTTTCCGAAAAAGACAAATATTGGTCTCTATAATCTTGGTCATATTCCTAGTCTTAAAGTGTAGTCCTTCAATACCCTTAATTTGATTCATAAGATCCTTTGATATGATACTCTAATATAGCTCGAGGTATACACGGCAAAAATTTGACAAGTAGCGTTGGTGGCCTGTAGCGGCCATATTTTTTTGGTGACATCTGTCAATTCTGTTGATTAATATTCAGTTAATGAAGCCACCACGGCAAGTGACCCAATTGGATAGCACGTCAAAGTGATAAAACCTTTTTATGAAAATGAATGTTTGTTAGTGCAAACTTGTGGCCCTTCACTCTTCAACGTTTGATGACCGAATTTGAAACAACCGGTTCGGTAATCAATCAAACAACATTCGTACGTCAAAGGAATGCAAGATCGGTTGAGAAAATCACCACTTTCACATCAGGTGACAAAAAGTTACCATTTTGTGTGAAGTTTAGGCTGGTGGCAGCATTGCCCCGTACTTTTTCAAAAACGACGTTGGTGAGGCGGATGACGTCAATGGCTAACGCTAAAGATCGTTAATAACCTATTTCCCAAATTGAACTGTTTGGCCCTAGACGACATTATGGCTATATAAGCTGAACGGCGCTACGTGCGCCACACAGTGGACACCATGATTGACATTCTGCATCATGAATGATCTTGAGGGGTTCTTTGAAGTTGCAGGTCTATAAACCACAATCGACCGATGTCATTAAGGTGAACAAAACATGCAATCACTAAAATTTAACATTATTATTCTGGAAGAGTGATTAAAAATTCGACCACTCGGATCTGTGCCACCGTAAGAAGTCGAGGCGGAAATTCGCGTGACGTTAAAATTTCATACATAATGGGCTTTTCAAATAAAAAAAATAATTTTGTTAATACCTCACACACAGCGTGAATAAAATCAGGCAAAATGAAACTTTAACTGCGCATAAAAATGCAAAACTCACCTCAGTGGTGAAAAACTTTTCAATATCCCATAAAAGCGAGTAAAATAATTTTTCTCTGGATTTTCGAAGAATCCCTATTTTTTCCCCCAAATAAAACAACATAGATCCCTTCAAAGTCCCTTTAATAACAATAACGTTAACATTTTTAAGTGTTACACATAAATCTGTCAAACTCTTGCAACCGTTTCACCTCAAATTCTCAATACTAAGATGTGTTCCCATAGAGGTTAGTGAAGCTTGACCAAATGCCATAATCCCAGAAAGAAAATCACCAAAGACAAAATCCCCAGGAGAAACCCAGGCGAAGATAAAATCCCCAAGAGAAAATCTCTGGAAAAAATCCCCGAGAGAAAATCCGAAAACGATAATGTGCAAGTAGTGAATCAAGCAATAAAATCGCGCTAGCGTTTGGACGGCCTTCCCCATGGAGATTTTGTCGTGTGAGCTTACAATTTTTTGAGGAATTCGTCCGATTGAGATATTGTTTTGTAGAGATAACTTATGTACCTTCTTAGAGTCATTGATTTGTAATGACAGTTGAAGAAATGTGCGATCTGTGACTGAATTTTTCATGAAACGTCAAAACAAAAACAGTTTTTCAAAAACTTTTCCACCTTAAACTAAACTTGGAGCTTTAAGCCCCAGCGACCAGCTGTACAACCGTGGCGCAGCACTAAACAACTTTACGAATTTTGAGTACTCGGATCAATTTTATTTAAAAAGTGGATATCCAGATGTGTTATATCCTAAATCAAGCCCATATCTTAGCAACGATTTAAAGACGTAATTCCTGGTAAAATTTTGATCCTATGATGAACCACTATTTTGCAAGAAGGAAATTTGTATGACAGTGTTGTAGCTAAGCTTAAATAAGCTCTTTGTTTTTAATCATCATCATCAATCAGCATCCGAATGAATTCATGTTACTTAATTAATTAAATTCCTAAAATCGTATAGACCAAAAAATAAACTTAAATCACAATTAAACTCGCCCATAGCCACACTTCGTCCTTACAGAAAAATCTCTATGTACTAGAAATTTTGTTAAATTTAAATAGTCCGTCCTTAACTTCTCTTACCTTTTACATACACATATAGTTATATAAATGCACTGCCCTTATCTCCCATTCGTGTCCACACTCCACAACGCCAAAAAACGGAAGCAACAGAAAAGTTAAAGCAAGGACATTTGGTAAAGTAAACACGAACCCGGTTTCCGGTTCATTTAAGAGCTTAATGAAAGAACTTGTCCTCCAAAGATAGATACGGATGTTAAAAAAGAAGACCTTAATCCAAAGAATCAGTTATCATTTCCTCTTTTTGCACAAATAACAAAATAAGAGAAAATGAAAGGAAACACGAAGGAAACCACTAACACTATACACTTACACTCGTACCTACACGCTACACCACCCAACCAAAACCAACCCATACAATGAAATTTCTGAGACAATGACGATAATTCACCTGCATATTCGATGGTTACAGGTTACGGAAGTTAGCGGTAAAAAAAATAAAAAAAAAAAATAAGAGAGAGCGAAAAGGAAACGAAATAAGAGGGCTTTCACTAAAATGTTTCACTCGTACATTTCCGGACCTAAAGATTACCAACGAATTAAGAAGACATTACAGAGAAAGGAACTGGAAAAAGTAAAAGTATTTCGTCGCAGGATAAGCTGATGTTGAAAGCATCTTAATGAATGGTCAGTTGTAAGGACTATAATTCTGCAGGATATAGGTATCTTTGGGATCTTTTTTTTTTTTTTAATTGTAAGGATTTAGTTTGTATTTTTTAATGAATTAATAGTTAAAATGGTAACTTTGAAATGAAAATAATATCACGTGAAATAAAATCCTTTCGTCCTCGCAACTGTGTTTTTCAAGTTGCAATAAAAAAATTCAATAAAAAAAAAACAAGTGTTGTTAGCTATTTTATAATTCATTAAATTAGTTACCAATTTGACAGGACACAAAAAATCCCACCACAGTATACACGGTGATAAATATTTTTCAATGTGAAATCTAAAAAATCTAGTAAAGGTGTCCGTTCTGTCACTGTCACACATTTCAGACACACACAAACACACAAAAAGAGGAACGGGGGAATGTGAATGTGAGCCGTAGTAGTTTCAATGAATATATTAAATTCCTATGAACCTGATCCTGTTGTCAGGTTGAAAAATCTAGTGGTCAGACAATTGTTTGGATTGTCGACGATGTCCTCGTCGTTGTTCTCGTATGTACATATAAATATGTATCCTCGGAACAGTTACAGTTTGCATCTATAAACTAATATATGTACCGAGTTAATCCTATTCATGGAGTGGACATATTGGGGATTTGATTTCATAGTCCTTTTTTGAAACTAAAAAATAAAAAGAGCCCTCTAACCCAGATGTGTGGTGAATGTGAAGAAGGAATCCAACTTCTGAAATGATACATATTTATACGTACGAGGACGAGGACCGCCGACGAGGATGGTTGTCAACGTTGGTAACTTTGGCTCTCTGCCAGGAAATTTCGATTTAGTATTTTAAAACTCCTTTTTATTTTAGTTGTAATTTTGGCTTCTATCTAGTATTTTTTTTATTTTTCTGGAATTCGAGGAGGCATTTTGCATTCATAGATAGTTTGTATGTTGATGGAATTTACTATACGAACTGCAGTTGATTTTGGTTTTCCCATCGAAAAGGAATTGAATAGTATTATGGTTAAGCCCAGGGTTAGAAAGAAACACACCATCAGGCGTAATTTATTTATGAGGAAGCTTGGATATAGTCCTGCTGTTGGAAATTGGTTTCTAAAAAAGGAGTTAATGTACATATTTGACTACAGGACCTTGTATGTTTGTAATAAATATTTACTAACACCAGAGTTAGGAGTTAGCAACGACCAACGAGCAATAAAAGACTGATTATTATTAACAAGGACAGGTTAGAGCTTTCATAAACATCAGTTAAAACTTGCTCAGAACGTGACCATATCAACTGGAAGTAGTTAGTGTGAATCCATCTATCGGGCTACTTTTGTGTCTTAGCAAATTGGATGAAAAATGACTAAAGACTGATGAAAGATGACGGAGATGACAGATTACAGATGACATATGATAGTTGACAGATGACAGTTGACAGATAACAGGTGACAGATGACATTTATGACAGATGACAGCGTTGTTTATATATAGAACCTACAATACTATGCCTTGGGAGTTTTGTTGGTTAGCTGCTGACGGCAAAACAAGGCATTTACCTAACATTACGTGGACCCCTTCTGAAGACGAGTCCTATTTAGAAGCTGCCTTGACTTCTTCGCAACAGGAACTTCTTCTTTTGGACAACATAACCTCTACTGACTTACAGCAAGTAAGCTGTATTAATAATTGTAGAAATCGAATTCTCGATTTAGTCTTTTCTTCTGACGCTGTTAGTACGGTAGTGGTAGAATCTACCTCTGCCATTTCTAACGTAGACTCCTACCATCCCCCATTGGATATATTTTTTGATATGAGCAGCAATTTACTTAATAACAGTAATGCCGAAGACTCTTCTTATTCACTTGATTTCCGTAAAGCTGACTTTCAATTACTTTACGACAATTTGAGTGCTTCTAATATTTCGAATATTCATGTTTGCTCTAACATTGACGACGCAGTTACTCAATTCTACGAAATTTTCAAAAGCTGCTTGATAAATTCAATTCCTCTTAAGATATCTAAAAATATCAACTCCAGCCATCCGTGGTACACGAAAGAGCTTAAATGTCTACGCAACAAACGGAATAAGGCTTGGAAGTCTTACATTAAAAGTCTTTCAATTTCTGATCAAAATGTGTTCCTTGCACTTTTTGAAGAGTTTAATTTACTTTCCAGAAACCTATATGCAGCATATGTGAAGGAAATGGAAATTTCGTTGAAGATTGATCCAAAGAAATTTTGGAAGTTTGTAAATTTAAAGAAAAAGTCTGATGGGTATCCAGTGAACTTTGTTTACAAAGATTCCGCTTTGACAAGCTCACCTGAGATATGCAATGCGTTTGCAAAGCATTTCAGTAAGTCCTTTATTGAAAATCCCGTCAATATAGACTTTGATTTCTTTGACTACTCCCGTGATTTCCCCCAAGCCACTTTTAACAACATCCAAATTGATAATGATAAAGTTTTGCATTATCTTTCATTGCTGAAAGATGATTACTCTCCCGGTCCTGATGGCATTCCTCCTATTATATTAAAAAAATGTTCCTCCGTTTTAGCTTCTCCCTTGCAATTCCTTTTCAACCTATCCCTTAAGTCCGGTAAATTTCCTCAAGTATGGAAAGATTCATTCATTACTCCCGTCTTCAAAAAGGGTAATAAGTCCGATATTACCAACTATAGACCGATTTCTAAACTGTCCTCTATTCCAAAGCTTTTCGAACAAGCAGTTTGTGATAGTATAACGTTTTTCTGCAAACATTTAATCTGCCATCAACAACACGGCTTTATGCAGAAGCGGTCTACTGTCACAAACTTATTAACCTTTATGAACAAGTGCTCAAAGGCATTAGAGAGTGGACATGAGCTGGATTGTATCTACACAGATTTCTCAAAAGCTTTTGACCAACTCTCACATGAAATTATCATTTTCAAATTGAAAGCTCTAGGTTTCCCTGTAGGATTTGTTAATTGGATATATTCATATCTCCGAAACAGATCATACATAGTCAAGTTCAGAAATTCGTTTTCTAGCCCTTTCCCAGCAAAATCAGGAGTCCCACAAGGCAGCCACCTTGGTCCGTTACTGTTTATACTAGCTATCAATGACGTAACTTCGTGTATTCATTCTAGTGAGATCCTTGTTTTCGCTGATGATATGAAAATTTTCAAATCTATTAACTCAGCTAATGACCGCGTAGAATTGCAAGCCGACATCGACAGATTTGCTATCTGGTGTAGCAAGAATTGTTTAAGCCTGAATCCAGCGAAATGTCAGACAATGATTTTTTCAAGGAAACGGGTACCAAGTACACACGGCTATTACATTTCACAACAAGTTTTGCATCGCGTTTTTAGTTTTAAAGATCTGGGAGTAAACTTTAGCCCAGACTTGAGTTTCACGAAACACATCAACTTTATTGTTAAAAAAGCTAATTCCATGTTGGGATTTGTTAAAAGATGGTCGAAGGAATTTCAAAATCCTTATGTAACCCTAGCTTTATATAACTGTCATGTTCGTCCCCATCTAGAATATGCATCACAGGTATGGTTTCCTTTCTACGAAGTTCATAAGTCTAGGATAGAGGCAGTTCAGCGTAATTTTATTCGATTTGCTTTAAAAGGTCTCTCCTGGGCAGATCCATACAACCTCCCACCTTACGAACACCGGATTCAACTTCTACAGATTCAAACTTTGTCACAAAGGCGTATTAACAATGATGTTATTTTTATTCACCAACTTTTAACGGGATCTTTGGACTCACCCGATCTTCTATCGTGTGTAGGTTTTAACTATCGCGGAGGGGCTCATCATCTTCGTAGATTAGAGCTATTGCATTGTCCCCAACACCGTACTAATTATGGCATGAATGAACCTCTTACCCGCATGTGCAAACTTTTCAACTCAAATAAAAGTATTGTTGATTTTAATATTAGTAAATCCTCTCTAAAAAAAACATTTAAAACCAGTGCACCACGCTCATAGTTTATGTTTTGTATGTTCTCAATGTTTTTGTATCTATTTTGTATAAATGTATGTGTTTATTAATTTTTTATTTTTTGTGCTTGTGTTATGCTATTTGTATATTTTGCTTACTAACAACTAACACCTGCACTAAATGATGTAGCCAGTGAGCACATAATATGTGTTGGCCAATCTCTGATTGTAAGTTAATGCTTGATATAAGCTTCTTACTCTCGAGAACTGATAGTGTAAAAAAAAAAAACTCAATTCAGATTATAGGTGAAGAAGGAGATATAAGGGTGTAAAGAACATGCTCTACATTATGCGACTTCAAAACGTAACGAGTATATTGGAGGGAGGAACAAATAAATAAATTTTGTTTTTACACATTTGCTGCATCAGCAGCACTCTTATGCAGGAAAACAATTCAGTACTAAAGACTCCAAGTTAGTGATATTTCTATAGGTTCTATATACAATGATGACAGATGACAAATGACAGATGCAAGGTAACATTATATGATAGATGGCAAATGACGGATGACAGATGACATAGTAAAAAGCTTTTGTATTTGGTGGCTGGCTATTACCGTGATTTTTAAGTACTGGAAGCTTAGACCCGTCACTGTAATTGCCTACAAAAAAAATTCTGTACCCAAATATTGCAGAACGAAAACATATTTTACGACTTAAATATTCCTTAAACATGTTTTCTATCCTCGGTCTCTTCGATTGAATCTTAAAAGTCCTTAAAGACACCCGGCACTGGGTCTCCGAATTCAGAAAAAATATTCTTTCATCACAAATTCAGAAAAGATATCAAATATTTTATTTACATCTTCTTTAGCCAACTGTAACCAATAACTATACCCATGGTTTATTAAAAATCAAAATGGGATATTCATGAAAATATTATGAAAGAAGTTTTCATCACTTTAAATCCACCCAAACCCATATATAGCTACTCTCATTTTTGACCAAAGTTTCTATCGTAAAGAACCTTTCATGTGTCTGTATAAGCTGTAACTACAGACTGTCCTTATTCTGTTCTCCTTCATAAAAAGAATCTGTGATTGAAATTCAAAAGGAGAGAACTTTATCCCTCCACCACTGCACCCACCGTACAGAGCAATAGCCAGCCAGAATATCCATTTGAATCGCCTCTTCCTTGAATTACAAAAAGCAACAACAAAAACACAAGGAGGTTAGTAAATTTTATAGAAAGATGTTGTCTTATGTTGACCTGAGGGATAAGTATACCTAAACTTAAATTCCCAATTTTGTATCTACTGCTGCGGACGAAAATGAAAAGCAACCTGTAGGTATATTGGTATGCTATATTATCCTTCTTGTTTATCAATCCTGTCACCTGTGTTTTAAGTTTCCCAATAGAGAAGAGAGCAGACACCCGGGGTGGACAGTTTAGAAGACGAATAAATGTGTGTTCTGTACATTTTTGGATGAGGCAAAGCAATTTATCAGTCGTTTTTGCCTCATTTTCGGGGCTGAAGTTTTGCCAAAAGGATAGAAGAAACACATAGAAGGGGAGGCGGGGAGATAGTTAAATAAATCATCAAATAAACGGAAACGGATGCGATGGGGTGGAAGGAAGATTCAAAAGATTTGTAATCAATGGAATTGAGGTAATCAATCAGAATCACAGATACACTATGGGACATTGGGAGTTAAGGTGAAGACATAATCATTACAAGTGTTAAAATAGTGTGGTAACGGAATCAATTTGTTTCTTGGGTGTGACATAGGAGAACAAAAATTCGAGTTTTGACCACATTGTTGGAATATTTGAACTGTGGGGACTTCATTTTTTGAACATGGCCGCAGGATCTAAGGGTTTTGCATATAAAAATTAGTACACACTATAGCGTCCTCTGCCGAGGAATCGCTCGAGTTTTGTTTGTTCATTTAAAGATTGCAATAGCTTCAATACCAGATATTATAAAGCTGCTATTAGAAATGAACCCAACCTGTCCTATCTGTCTCACTGTTGGTACTTTGACAGTATGGTCGGTGATTTTTTGTTTCTTATTAAATCAAACAGCAGCCAAGATTGGTTAAGCATTATACATTCATGTTGTGCGGCTGAGAAATGAGTATCTTTTTTCTTAATACTATACAACAAATGTGTAATACTTAGTACGCTGATCCGAAAGGAACAAATGTTTCTTGTATCGATTAATGAAACCCAAAAATATGTGTTCTTTTAACAGAAGGTGGCTTTTAATAAAAATAAATGAAATGTAAAGCTGTTCGAGTTCCTCGATGGGATAGTGGGATAGGAGTTTTGTTGAATATTTGAAGCATGAGTTTCATATCCGTAGAACAAGGTGGTGCATCTGGAAACTACACATGAAAAGAAGAGAGCACTGCCATTAGAGAAACAATTAAGTGGATAAGTATAAGCATAAGTGTTGACATGGAGTGTAGTGCTAGGCAACTCGAATTGAACAGTCCAAAAGGTAACTCCTTATCCACCGAAGAAGGGGTACGTTCATACCAATAAGTAGGTTTAAGAAACATCTCTTGCGAAATTGCGAGTTCTGTCAAAATTGAAATTTGACAGCTAAAAAATATTACTAGAGAAGTCGAAAAAAATGGGTCCGACAATTCTTTCTGTCTGTCCGTGTGTCTGTATAGTAACCTACAAATCAAATTTTTAATGTAGAAGCCTTTTTATAGACGAAATAATGTAATTTTTAAAAATTTTCAAAAATAGTTTTTTGGAGTGTTTTAAAAAAATAAAAATGTTGTTTTTCTTTTTTCCAAAATCGGGTTAATCTATTTTTGTAAATTGTGCTAGAACATGGCATACTCAAAAAATTTGCAATACCTATATTTTCGAAAAGTTTAAAAAAAAAACTGTTTTTAAAAAAACTGGTCAAACGGTTTTGAAAAAAAATCTTAAAATATTAAACAGTATAAACCAAATCAGTTGGCTTACATTTTTTCCAAAAAAAATATTTAACTAGTGATTTGTAAGTGATCAATAAAATTTCATATCATTTTTCCCTGCTTTTTTTAAATTTTAAAACACAAGACCACTGTCTCACATTAGAGCAAGTTAGTCCGACCCAGTCGTGCACTTTATTTTGAAAGGGATAATAAGCCAATCAGCCGACCAAAAAAAAATATTGCAATGAATTTCGCTGCACTTATCCTTTTTGATGGCTTAATTCTTGGAAGATGTCAGGTGACTTATATTCTTCAGAGATATCCCCAAACAATGACTCTTTAGTTCTAAAATGAGCAACACAAATTGTTTTTCGAAAGGAAGGAACTAAAGTCTTCGAAGTAGGCAGCAATTTATGCTGTCAATATTTTCCTTGGCTAAACGAAAACAATATCATAATTTTTGTCCACTTAATTGGAATCTTTCAAGGTCTTCATCTTATTAAATGAAGTTGGGAAAACCACCGCAAAAAAATATTTCTCATTTTGAGAGAATTTCATCCCCACTCTTCAGTATTTGACAGTCTGCCCGTTTTAACACACAAAAGATAAGGAACGCAGCAAATGTTAGATATTGTTAGTCCGTCAAACGGACATTCAATGAAATCAAAATTTTATCAACCAAAAAACTGGCACTGGGTCGGTCGACAAGAAGTGAAGAAAGCAAAAAAACAGATGACATCATTGTGAAGCAGATTTCAGAACTGAATCCTCAAGGTGTAAGATCATGAAAAACATGAAAGTCGTTGGTTCTTAACAGAAGCGCTGATTCCCGAAAAAAGTGGATACTGCCAAGGCATAAGAATGAAGGTTATATCTATATAGTTTTGTCCCATCTCCCAACCGAAGTAAAAGGACTCCAAGACAATTTCATAAGTCCATGAATAACATTAAGTTGTGACTTCTTTAAGATGTTTGAGGCGACTCAGCAAGTGTAGGTGGATTTTCCACATTACAAGCTTTGTTTTTTGAATTTGACACAGGGTCAAAGCAGGTTTTTTTTTGACAACCTCAAGAGCTGTCAACATTTTGGATACCAACAAACCCAACACTCAACATCAAGTTTCAAGTTTGCATTATTTGTTTGATTAACTTTTCTAACATGAAATAAATGCATTTAAATTGCATTGCTTTTAGTTTTTTATATCACGCAGCACGTGACCCTTGAGCCCACAATTAATGCTCGACAACAAACGTCATTTGATCAGCTGATCCTTAACTTCAACTCGCCTTACCAAAAAATAACCTTGATTAACTTCAGTGCGACTCCAGATTTAAGAAAACGTAGAATTTTGTCGTTAGGGCACTTTTAAGCTTTTTCAAAAATAGATTTGCGGCAACCCCAGGGTGACTTCGGAGCTCAACGAACAAACCTACAAATTACATAATTCAGCCCTATGAACTACAAGAAGCCAAACACAGTATACAGAAGCAATGAAGCATATTGCTTCTCAGTTCAAACTTCTGCATTTTCAGAAACTGGGACAAAATACTTTTGTTAACTTAGTATTAAGCAAAAAAAAATCTAAACCAAACTTAAAAAATCAATTACCAAATATGTAATAATTTTATTTGATTTTTCTTGGAATTTAAACGAATTGCACTCTTAAAGAACTTTAATGAAAATCCACACAACAATCAAAATAAATATGACAGAAAATCTCTGATTTCATTCCTTTTGCTCATCAACATTCTAAATCATGTCGTGGAACAGAGTAATGACATGAGAATGACACTTGAACATTGAAATACAGAACGAAGGAAATAAACTATTGTCAAAAAATAGTTATCCAACCATATTGAATAAAAGAACGCACTACTGCTTTGCATACTTTTAGGAAATCACATTTTCATTTTTCTTGACAGATACAAAAAATTGCCCCTTCGTGTATACTATAGGTAATGTGTCAGTCGGTATAACAGTGCCGCAAAAGTATCGAACTGCGCCGTTGGTTTTAAAAGTATTAATTTATTGATTTTCGAATTTTGTTTATAATTTTTGAAAACCATTATTAAATTACAAAAATCAGGGCTAAGTTTGCTTAGTTGTATTTAATTTCAGAAAACTGATAATTTATCCAAAATTTAAGTGAAACAAAGGACGCTAAAAAATGTTGCTCATATAGTTTGTAGCTAAAGTCATTAATGTTTATAGAATTAAAAAAAAAAGACAAAAGCTACTTGTCAAAAAAAGAACTTCTCGTATCAGTATAACGTATAAATCTTGGACATACACATACACATGTACATCCACTAAACACTATTTATTTCGTTGCATCCATTTTTAAAACGTGTCCTACCCTATAACTATCCCATTACTGTGCAGATACAGATAGATACTCGCTTACCTTGTGTGGGAGACATGGACCAACTATACACATTCTACAATCTGCTATTGTGATACTGTGAGGTGTGAGTACAGTGTCCGTGTCCATGTCCATGTCCAGTGTACAATGCACCATAAATAAATCCACAGAAGATTCTAGGGTTTATCTAACTCAGTTGGTCATCTTGGTTTTTTTGTTTGTCCCCCTTTAGCACACTGCGACTGCAGATGGATGGTTCGTATTCGTATTTTGTTGTTATTGTTTCAACACACAAAGTACCTGCTGGCAGGAATCAGAATTTAGAAATCAGGAATCGAAAGTCGTCCGTCCATAAACCATGGAATCATCGATTTCCCAGGTAGAAGTAGACAAACAATCTATGTATGATGTGGAATTGGTGGTATCGGTGTGGTGTTGTGTGGCTGGTGGCTTCTAGCTGGTTGCTGGTGTGATGCCGATATTGATGCTGTTGTGGATTGATGTCATTGAACTACGAGTAGCACTCTCATCTCACCCTTGCTTCGCGCGAGATGTGATTAGGTTGTAGGAGTGACCGAAGGTATACAAAAACCCAACTCAATGCTGTGCTTGTTGGGATTTTCCAATACTCTCACAGATTTTAATGCATTTTTTTTTTGTTTGGTGAACAGAGAGAAAAATTCTGATTCAATGAGGACTGCGAGGATTGAGGAGAAGTAATAAAATTTGTTCCTTATTATGATGCTTAAGGGGTCATTGGCTGGTGGTTGGATGGTAAGAAAAGTGCTGGCCATTGTTGTGGTTAATGGGATAATTCGTTGTGAAAGGGAAAACTTGTTTTTGTAACAACAACTTGCTTTGCGTGTCGAATGTAATCCTTTTTTTTCATTTTTTTGTTACTGTCCCTTTTTCCTGACATTTTTTTTTTTATGAAGGGTCGGGGTGTCGGAATAAAATATTAGGGATAGGAGCGATACTTTTGGTGTAATGTAGAGGGAAAACACTTTTAAGTGGCGATCATTATGCGATCATGGAGATTTGACTGACTGACTCGACTCGGCTCAAGTGGACAAATGTCAAGATGGTTTATTTTTTACGAGCAGTTAAAGAAATACAATGGGAGAGCTAGAAAAATGTAGTTAGTTGGTATGCCTTCTTAGAGGCAATCATGGACCTTCGGGATATTATTGATGAGTGACTTTTCGGAGTGAGGCTAATTGTTTCTTTTGTGTTTATCTGAAGAAAAGTGGTCTTTTTTTTTTTTAAGATGTAAGAGTGGTTTGGTTTTATTTCGTTCGTCTCTCTTGACTTTGTAAAAACATCTTGGATTTTGAATGGGACTGGTGGAACGGAAAATTATTTGGGGCTTTTTGAAAAATTCTTGAATTGAATTGATAAATAAAAATATTTCAAATCAAGTTCAATAGTAAGAAACTACTAAACTACGAAGGAATTGATTATCATTCTACTGCACACGTTTGGATGAATAATGAATCGATGGATTGGAAAACATTTATAAAAAACAAGCCATTTGTGGGTTTTGACGATTTACTAAAATATACTGAACTAAAAAGAAAGTCTGAAAGACCTCACCACTTAACCAAGAGTGTTAACATTTATGTAGGTACCCATCGTTTTGGAAATGCAATGTCTGCACGTTATAAAAGAGGTTTTTTTTAGCTGCATGAGAAGTTTCGATGGTTGTTGTCTATTTTAAAATTGAGGACTTAAAATAAAGCTATATACCTTTTGTAAAATAATGTTACTTGTTTCCTGCACAAGATCAAGAGGGAAAATATATATCTAACTCAGAAAGAATTTCGTAGAAGAAATCTACCAATTTCTGATTGTGTAAGTGACTCGGTATCATAATTATGCAGTTCCCAAATTCCATTTACGAAATCCCCTCTTTGTTAAATGTGTATTGAAATTTTCAATTTTTTTATTCTAGGCATTTCCTGTTGTACAGCACTAGGCGTATAAAACTACCAATATAATGAATTTTATGAAGCCTATATGGCAGACGCTACGCAGCTTCAAAAGTGTCTGAATTTGCCGGAGCAGAAACGATGAAAATTTTGTGATACGAGCAGAACGGGGCAAAAGATTAAATGGTGTAACATTATTCCTGAAGTGGCTATAAGCAAATAAAAAATAATAAAACAAGAAAACAGAATATTTTTATTTGAAATGTTATCTTTTATTTCAAAGACCACATTTTAGATACAAGATAATGATATATATTTAAATCGTGAAATTAAATTAGTTTAAATAAACTATGTTTTTATTTAAATCACATTAAAAGCGAAGAAATAATTCCACAACAAAATACAAAATATTCAAAGTAAACATTAAAAAAATAATTAAGTAAATGAACCAATTAAATAATAATTAAATAAAGAATTATTTTAAAGATCTTTAATTCTGGAAAATAAAAGATAATCAAAAAACAGCACGAGCACTTTTTAATTTTTGTTTTTCTGAAAAAAAAAATTATTCAAAACAAAAAGCACAGAGTCACCCTGTTACATATAAAAATAACAACTGACTCAAGCCCAGCGCGAAAATGGTCGCCACTGACCCTAGCCAATAATAAACAAAAAATATCTTTATCAGATAAATCGGAGTGAGTTTAAGTGAAGAAATAATTAATAATAATTATTTTAAAGTTAATTTTTGTTTTTATGAAAAAAAAATATTCAAAACAAAATGCACAGTCACAACATATAAAAATACATATCACCTGACTGAAGCCCAGCGAAAGAATGGTCGCCATTGACCCTAGCCAATAAAAAGCCGTTTTCTTACTTTCTTCCGTTTATCAGATAAATCGGAGTGAGTGAAAGAATTACATTTTAAGATGTATGAGCAAGTGTGAAAGGTGGATTTCGAAACCGTAACGTTTTGTTTCTCCTTTGTGATCGCCATCACACATTTAACATATAAAACTTTTGGCGGCAAATCTGCCCCTACAATGTCTACCTACCACACTAAAGATGTTTTTCCTTCTTCCTCCTCACAAGGTAAACCTTTAAATTGCGAGCAAAAAGCATATGAAAACTGTTTAAATCACCAGGCGCTCAGAAAAAGCGGGAAGCCTTTTATTTTTGCCGATAATTTGAAAGTGTGTGGACATGTAGGACATGAATATCAAAAGAAAGAAAGAATGAAAAATTAAGGCGGCCCATACAAAAAAAAAAGCACAGTTATCCTGTGACATATACAAATATCACCTGACTCAAGCCCAGCGCGAAAATGGTCGCCACTGACCCTAGCCAATAAAAAGCGTTTTTCTTACTTTCTTCTGTTTATCAGGTAGGTAAGTGTCGGAGTGAGTGAAAGCTAAAATTATTAAATTTTAGTATGGCCAAGTGTGAAAGGTGGATTTCGGAACCGTAACTTTTCGTTCCTCTTTGTGATCGCCATCACTCACTTCACATATAAAACTTTTGGCGGCAAATATGCCTCTACAATGTCTGCCACTGCTTAAGATATTTCTTCTTCTTCCTACTCACAAGGTACATCTTTAAATTGTGAGCAAAAAGCATATGAAAACTTTTTGGATCACCAGGCGCTCAGAAAAGCAGGGAGCCTTTCATTTTTTCTGATAATTTGAAAGTGTGTGTTGAACCAAAGTAGGACATGAATATCAAAAGAAAAAAACCATAACTACCAAACTGGTCTTTACCGTTTTAGTCGAGCTTTTGGCTCCACCCATTTTTTTCAAATTAATGCAAAAAAATAGCCTCCTTTTATATATGAGCGCCTGGTAAACCAAGAAATTTTGAAGAAAATGTTTAAGATGTGAGGCACCCATGTGGCGCTGCGGTGACAAAAAATGTAACCAAAACTGCATATTTTATTGCAACCATTGTAGCACCACGTCATCTGCCTCATTATATTAAAAAATGCATTAGACTTACTTAATAGATGTGAACATAATATAAACGCCAACAAAGAAAGATAACCACCTTTTTTTAAAACTCGGTCGAAAATCGAACAATCTTTGTAAAAACAATTTTATAACTTATCTTTATGTTTTCATTGCAAAGGGCGGCGGAAAAGCTGGATCGTGCCCCGGCCGCGGCGGACATGTACCCAAAATCATATCTAAAAAATAAATGCCATGATTAAAATAATACAAAATTCATACCAACAATATTTCTGTCTTGTGTTATTACTTAAAGTTTTCAAGCTCTAAAAAAACACTCGGCGTTTTAATAGTTTTTCAATAAGGGCGGGTAGATTTTGGAATAACATAAATCTGAAGTATTGCCAACATTCTTATTTGCAATTAAATCACTCGATTATGAATAGCAAAATATAGATTCATTGCTCACTCTGTTTAGGATTTATATCGAGTCTATAAAATTAAGTTAAGGATTGCTGGCCTACTGAAAAATCGTACCTCGGACTCAATCATCAGAAAACTATTTTACGTCACGCCACTGGACACCCTGTACCTTTATCTGATTGGTTATGGCTATGTTGTTTTCAAATTTATTTCCCCATAATTTTGTTACCAATTTTCCTTTATCTTCATATTTTATCAAAAACTATCGTTTTCCACAGCCATTAAGACCAACAATGAAAATTAATGTCATTATGTTACATTATGCATCACAAAAAAAAAAAAAAAAGAATGCCCAAATACTTTTGTATCTGGAGGCAAGGATCTATCGGGTTCTGATAAAAGGAATAAGACCGTGTCCTTAAATAGATTCAGGTAAATTTATATTTATTACGAACAGAACCTGCAGTCACATCATCCCTCCCACGGCAAAGATCTATTAAAAGGAACGGAGGTTCACTTTAACACTATTTTTCTTTTCTCGGAATAAATCGTCACCTGTAGTAAAAGACGGCCGGTGTTAACTTATAGATACGGATGTATCTTCTTCTATACTTTAGCTAGAGTCTCGTGACACTAAAGGGGCTCCTCATTTGTTATGTTGTTTTAATTAGGTCAACTTTTGCATATATGGTAGTAGGTACAACAATACATATACGTGACTTGGTTATCCCGAAACGAAATAACCCACCGCGCCACCGTCACCACCGTAAGGAGTGGTAAGTGATTCGTTTGGAAAGGATGGCCTATTTATAAAGACATTTATCACGGAAAACTGTTGGCTATAACGAAATTTTCCCATTTCACCTGTCACAGGATGTCCTGTCCATGTCCAGTCCAGGGCACAACACAAGAATGACCTATATATCCTTAATGTACAAAAGTATAGTTGAACGCTATGAAATATTCCCAAAAAGGCTTTTATAAAGAGTTGGAATTAATTTTATCGCATTCCAAGCAAAACAAAAAAAAATCCAACTGGGAAAAGGACGAGCAAAAATTAACTAAAATGGATACTAACCTAATTAGCAGCAACATGCTTGGGATGGAGTTAATTTGGTTTCCAGGTTCTGTTTATTGTTGTTGTAACAGTTCAAGAGTGTTCTTTTTCGGGCGACTTTATATTATTATTCCTTTCCTTTTATCCTGATGACTGACTGTTTTCTGACTGCTTTGACTGCTCTGACTGTTCCGACTGTCCTGGCTGTTGAATGTTCGTGGCCTGGAGTTTATTTAACAAAAAGGATATTGTTTAAGGCGAGAAAAATATCTGTGAAGTTGTTTGTAATTGTGGTTTACTGCGGAATATGGTATTGCAGTGGTCAGTTATAGTGGATTGTTTTGAGCAAGAACAAAGTAGTCTCTGAAGGCTCATACCTAGGTATGTTCTACTTATAACACTACACACACTTTTAAAAATAGGGAAACTCCGGGAAGACGAAGAACTAAAAATGAGATAGGCCTTGACGATGACGACGACCGAAGGGATCATTTTGAGGAAAGGGAATGGGACTTGAAATATTATTTTTTTTTATTAAATTTCTGGTTAGTCAATTAAGAGTTTATGAAAATAGCAAAGTATGTTTTCTGGTTTTTGTAATTTGAAGTAGGTCGGTTTCAGAGGGAATGGTTTTGGAATTGTTGTATACACAACACATTACACAAGGGAAAAGGATATGGAACGTAGAAAAATTTCATATTTTGTTTGGCTTGAATTGCTCGTAAAAGTCATAAAAGAAAACATTTTGAAGTAATGAAACGAACAAAAAAAACTTTCGGTATTTAACCTCAGATTTTAAGGTTTTACGACAGCAAAACTAGGCTAATGTTTGAAGGAGAATTTCATGAATGGACATCACAGGATAAAATTTATTAATAACTTTTATCAAATTTTTTTTTTTCTTAGGAACTTTTGTTCCAATTAACTACCCCATCCAGGCCGAACCCAGGATTTGGAATTAAATAGAAAGCATACATATATGCAGATAATGCTTTCCGTTGCAAGGCAAGGTAGGGACTTGATATAAAGTTGGTCGGTCAGTGTTAAGACATATTACACGGTCATCGAAATCTGTAATCGCAATGACATTCTGACGTCGTTATCACGTTGGTATATCTGTCCTAAAGTCGTCATGTCCTGTGATCGCCTTCATGGCGATTCGCCATCATAAAATGCTGTCATTGCACTGGCAACTAGAATGGCAAGCACAATGACAGACATTTTTACCTCATCGAAATGACAATTTTTGTTGTTAGGACACAATGACAGATTTTTTGATTGACTTGTTATTGCAATGGCAATGTCCCAACAAGGACATGGCAATTTCTGCCGAGCCATTAATGTCATGGCTGAATGAATTAAAAAAAGTTCTTATCGCCTTAAATTTATACAGTGCTTTCCAATAAGAGGTGTTATTTTGATATTCAAATTAAAATGGCATTTTTTGAGATAAATGATCAAATGTTTATTTCAATTTATAATAATGTTAAACAGTTACTCGTTGAGAATGGAGAGGCTTTTCAACAATAAATCTTGGCTTTCTGAGCCCCAGATGCGACAATTTTGCTTGTTGACGTAGCCACTGAGGTGGAAATGGACCTCATCAGTCAAGATGATTTTTCGATGAAATTCCAGATCAGTTTCATGCATTTCAAGGACCCAATCAGCAAAAACAGAACGTTGCTGATGATCGGACGGCTTGAGTTCTTGTGTTAACTGAACTTTTTAAGCCTTAAGACCCAAGTCTTTATGCAAAATACGGTGTAATGACGTTTGTGGAAAGCCCAATTCCAAAAAACTACGAGGAATGGACAAACCTGGGGTTCCCTCAACACTTTGGGCTACAGCAGCAATATTCCCAGTTGTTCTTGAACGACGTGCTCGTGCACGCTAACTTCTCTCCAAACAGCTCAAATTTGTCCACAAATTTCTGAATCGCGGTCCGACAAGGTGCTTCGCGACGACCAAAAAATGTTTTAGTTTTACGAACCGTCTCTGCCGAATGTTCACCATTTGTATATTGAATTTTAATAATTTCAATGCGTTGTTGAAGCGGGTATCGCTCCATTTTTATCAATGACGTATGTTCTTCTTCTCAATGTCAAAAAACTACAGCTTCAAAAGTGACAACTACCGAAGAAGCGGGCTATTCAAAATAACACCTCTTATTGGAAAACCCTTTATTGTGCCATTTTTTTAATCAAAATGCTAGAAACAAAAAACATAATAATACTTTTTTGGAAATTATAACAAAAGAAGTATTTAGATACCTATAAGTTATTAGGTTAGATGGGGTATATCCCTTCCTATTTTGCGTTCCTTTTTTACACTAAATTTTATTATAATGAGGCAGATAGCGTGTTGCTACAATGTTTGCAATAAAATATGCAGTTTTGGTAAATTTTCTCGCCACCGCAGCGCCACATGTTTGGTGCCTAACATCTCAATTTTTTTTCAAAATTGCTTGATTCACCAGGCGCTCATAAATGAAAGGCTATTTTTTTCATTTATTTGGACAAATGCGTGGAGCCAAAAGTTCGAATAAAACGGTAAAGACCAGTTTGGTAGTTATGGTTTCTTTCTTTTGATATTCATGTCCTACTTTGTTTCCACCCGAGCGCCTGGTGATCCAAAAAGTTTGCATATGCTTTTTGCGCACAATTATTTAAAGGTGTACCTTGTGAGGAGGAAGAAGAAAAAACACCTTAAGCGTGGTAGGTAGACATTGTAGGGGCATATATGCCGCCAAAAGTTTTATATGTTAGTAAATGTGTGATGGCGATCACAAAGGAGAAACAAAACGTTACTGTATCGAAATCCACCTTTCACACTTGCTCATGTTAGAATTTAGCTTTCACTCACTCCGACACTTATCTATCTGATAAACAGAAAAAAGTAAGAAAAAGGCTATTATTGGCTAGGGTCAGTGGCGACCATTTTCGCGCTGGGCTTGAGTCAGTTATTATTTTTATATGTAACAGGACGACTCTGTGCTTTTTGTTTTGAATATTTTTTTTTTATAGAGAGAAAAAATAAAAATTACTCGTGCTGTTTTTTTCTATCTTTTATTTTCCAGAATTGAAGTATACTTTAAAATGTTTAATGATTTTTGCTCGCAATTTAAAGGTGTACCTTTTGAGGAGGAAGAAGAAAAAACACCTTAAGCGTGGTAGGTAGACATTGTAGGGGCATATTTGCCGCCAAAACTTTTATAAGTGAAGTGTGTGCTGACAAAGAAGAACACAAAATTACGGTTTCAAAGTTCACCTTTCCCACCTCAGAGGGGAGGTGAGGAAGAAGAAGAAGAAGAATAACATCTTAAGCAATGGCAGACATTGTAGAGGCATATTTGCCGCCAAAAGTTTTATATGTTAAATGTGTGATGGCGATCACAAAGGAGAAACAAAACGTTACGGTTTCGAAATCCACCTTTCGCACTTGCTCATACATATTAAAATGTAATTTTTTCACTCACTCCGATTTATCTGATAAACGGAAGAAAGTAAGAAAAACGATTTTTATTGGCTAGGGTCAGTGGCGACCATTTTCGCGCTGGGCTTGAGTCAGTTAATATTTTTATATGTAACAGGGTGACTCTGTGCTTTTTGTTTTGAATAATTTTTTTTAGAAAAACAAAAATTAAAAAGTACTCGTGCTGTTTTTTTTATTATCTTTTATTTTCCAGAATTTAAGAACTTTAAAATAATTCATTATTTAATTATTATTTAATTGGTTCATTTACTTAATTATTTCTTAAAATGTTTACATCGACCATTTTGTGTGTTTTTTTTAAATTTAAATAAAATAAAAACATAGTTTATTTTAATTGATTTCCTTTTTATGATTTAAATGTTTGAAAATTTCTTTTATCTAAGATGTAACCTTTGAAATGCATAATAACATTTCAAATAAAAATATTTTGTTGGTTGTGTTATTATATATATGTATATTTTTTTTTTGACGTGATAACGTCTAATAAATCGGTTTGGAATATATGGGCAGCACGCACAGAAAAATGTCACAGTCACAGTCACGTTACCTTGCTGCTTTCATAGCCTAGAGAGTTGATAAAGTTGGAGGGGAGGGTGTTGGGTGGTTGGTTGGTTGTGGTGGGAGTGTGTGTTGGCAAGGGGGAGGGAGGGGGAGGGTAGTGGAGGGGTAGTGTAGGGAAGAGGAAATATTGTCAAAAATGGTGGGTGGTTGTAGCTGGTTTGGGTGGTGAGATAAATATTGTCAAAGTGTTTGGTGTTGGGGGGATTTGGTAAGGTTCGGGGGGGTTGATTGGTTGGCAGTTTTGGTGGTGGGGATATTTGATTTGATGGGGTGCGATGAAAAAGTGGGGTAGGTGGTTGGATCTGGGGGATTTGGTGTTGGGAAGGGGTGAGGGAAAAATAATTGTCAAAAATGGTTGGTGGTTGGTTGGTGGATGTAGGTGTGATGGTTGGTTGGCGGTGTTGGTTGAGTGGCAAGTTGTTGTAGGTGTTATGGGTGGTTGGATTTGTGTTGAGGGTATAGTGAAGGGAATTGTCAAAAATAGTTGTACTGGGAGATGGTGGGGGTAGCAGGTTGTAAGTGGAGTAGGTGGTTGAATTTGATGCATGGGGGAATTTTCAAAAATAGTGGGTGGGTGATTGGTGGTATTTAGAAAGTGCTGGCTTAATTGTTAGGTTGGTGTTTTGGTTAAGGGGTGAACAAAAAACGTCACAAATGGTGGGTGGTTGATTGGCTGTTGTAGGGGGGGTGGGCAGTTAGCGGTGTTGGTGAAGGGGGGAGGAGGGAGGGTGATGAGGTGTAGGGGGAATTGTCAAAAACTTTGGGTGGTTGGTTAGTGGCTGTAGGTGGGATGGGTGGTTGGTAATGTTGGGGGTTGTTTTGGTATTGGGGGGGAGGGAATGTTAAAATTTGTGGGTGAGTGGCCAGTGGTTGTATTGGAATGGGTAGTTGCGATTGGGGGGGGGGAGTGGTGGAAGGAATTAACAAAAATAGTTGTGGTGGGTGGTATGTGGCGCGGTGGTTTGGGGGGATGGGGAATTGTCAAAAGTGGTGGGTGAGTAGCAGGTGGTTGTAGGTGGAGTGGGTGGTTGAATTTGGTTTAGGGGCGGGGGGTGGAATTGTCAAAAATAGTGGATGGTTGGTTGTAGTTGGTGTGGGTGATTGGTAGTGGTAAGGAAGGGGGATTTACAGTGTGGGGGAGGAGGAAAAAATTTTCAAAAATGGTGGGCTGTTTGTTTGTTGATGTATGTGGGTGGGAGGTTGGTGTTCAAGGGGTGAAAAAAATTAAGAAATGGTGGGTGGTTGTAGGTAGGTTGGGTGGTTGGTGGTTGGAGGGATACCTATACACATGAAGTGTTTTGTGAACTGGTTATCACGTAAAATTATCGTCCGTAAACCGACTTTACAGACAACCATGTTTGTTTTTGCTCAGGAATAATGTTACACCATTTAATATTTTGCCCCGTTCTGCTCGTATCACAAAATTGTCATCGTTTCTACTCCGGCACTAAATTCAGACCTTCAGACGCTGTTGAAGCTGCGTAGCGTCTGCAATAGGCTTCATAAAATTCATGACGTTGGTAGTTTTACATGACTTATGCCAATATACAACAGGTAAATTCTGGAATTAGGAAATTGAAAATTTTAAAACACAATTTACAAAGACGCGATTTCGTAAATGGAATTTGGGAACTGCATAATTATGACACTGAGTCACTGACACATTCAAAAATGTCTTCTACGAAAAATCGAAATTCTTTCTGAGTTATATATTTTCCCCCTTGATGTTGTTGAGGAAACAAGAAAAATTAATTATTGAAGGTATAGCTATATTTTTAGTCCTCAATTTTAAGATGTTGCCAACCTTGAAACGCCCGGCACGCCCCCTATATCGGGGCCTGCGTTCTTTAATATTAATTTTCCAACTGAAGTTTGAATCAAGAATTACTACTTGATATTTGGTTTTAGTCTTATTACAGAACTTCTGGCCTAGTCCTCTCTAAACGTATTTGCGACTCCTGGATAAAGTCCAGGAGAAAATTGTATTCTCTCTTCTATTCTCTCGATCCAAACCCTAAACTAGTCTTATAAAATTAACATATTAAAATGACTATGTGAATGTGGTACATTAACACCTGGAACGAGATGGCCGCCCAATAGCTAGCCTTTTATATAGCAACCCATAATAATAGCATAGGGTGATTACGGCTGTTGCCAATGTCATTGCTAGATGAATGCTCATCTTGCCTTAAGAAAGAGACAGAAAACCCATAAAATAGTTCCGTTCTCTCCCAAACCCCGGACTCAACCACACACAATATATTCCTTTCATCTTTTAATGCTTCCATAAAATTCAACTTCAACCAAATTACAATTATCCTGACCAACTATTAATAAGATAATAAACTTCAATCCAGCAACTTGGAACAAATTCATTTACGATATTAATTAATAAAGTGAAGCCCCTAATGGTCTATCATCATCATCAATAAAAACAAGAGTAACGCTAATGAAATAAAAAACTTATTTATACAATGAAAATATTTTCTGATATTGATTCGTTTTCGGTTCGTTTTGATGATAACGACACTGACACAGAGGAAAACAATATGTCCAAGTCCACCACCACAACACACCTAATACCACCTACCACCTCATCAAGTGCGGTTGCAAACAAAACCCTTTTGTATCCTACGAACTACGAGGGAAAAAAAAAATTCTCTAGAAGCATGTTAACAAAACATTGCTCGATCTCGCTAAGCAGCAATCCCCACAGGGAATTCGAATCAAATGGAACCAACCGACTGTAATGGTCGAGACGAAATAGAAAACAAAGTCACGATGAACGTATAGACGTTCCAACAATAATTAATGGCCATCAATAGCAGCAGTTAATAGATTTTCCTCACTGCTGCGTAATGTCCAACAAATGTTCAGGGTTCAACGAATCCACATCTAACCATGAGGCAGACACAACAGAACATCACAATACATTCGACGGCGCGACCGACGCGACGCCTGAAGACTATCTCATCTCATACAATAGACTTGATAGAGAACTAAAAAAAAGTTTATTTTTAAGGATGGCGAAGGAGAGGACCTTGACTTGTTGAAATCAAATGGAAACCCGTCAAATTGAAATTGAAAATCAATTTGGGAAAAGTGTCAAACATCTCGCCTTGTCGGCCGCCACCATCGCTTTTGGTACCTCTCAGTGGGGATTCCGTCTGATGGCTATCTTGGACTTAAATTGTCCCCAAGATGGAGACAATATTGCATTTAGTAACTTTTTTTTCTCATTCTCTTTCTTTGATTGTGTCTCTGGGCTCTTTATTTATACCTAGAGTCCTTTTATATGGAAGATCCAATCGAAGGAAGATTTTCTTTGTGTCTATGACGAAGCATTCATGAATATTATAATTTAAATAGAACATGGAAGGAGAAGAGACAGGAGGTATATTTCACCAGACAGATAAATTTACTTGATTGAATTGATAGAATTTCTGCGTGGTACGGGTGCAGTATTTCAAAACAAAAATAGGTCTTCGGCAAAAATGCACGATATTAATTTTGCTTAAATAAATACTCGACATTTTTCAAATATAGTTCGTCCTTCATTTTTTTACGTCCAGTCCAGATATGAAGTTATTTGATCTGTCTAGTGCGTAGCCCTAAAGTCGTCCTGAAAAATAAGTTTCTCAGCAGTTAACGGGATGCTTTAGGTCCTTGCTTCTAGAAAAAAAAAATAGAGGGGTGAGTCAATATCCTTTCATCTTTTCTTTCTCTAAGTAGTTAGGCTTAATGTTAAAAGACTTATGCCTCTATAGTTGGTGCAAAGTAGTCGGTCTCCTTTTTTGTGAATCGGGCATATGGTACTGAGATTCCACTCATCGGGCATACTTTCCTCTGACCATATTTTCCAAATGAGTTGGTGTATGCTCCTGACCAGGTCATCTCCAGCGTGCATTTCCTCAATTTTGCGTTGTTGGTGTTCTTTTCCGCGTTAAACGTAGAGATTTCTGGACGATCTGCACATTGCATTTGATGCAAAAGTATTGTAGGTATACTGCAAACACTATTCCAACATGGGAATACTGTTCTCACTTCAGGGAATGCAAAATGTCCATGTTAAAAAGACTATTTAAGTTATCTAAAATTAACATGAAATTCTCATTGAAGAAAAATGTTGCTCACTAAACCCAAGAAGACCTGCTTCGTATCAACAAGATACCTGCTCAAGTCCTTTCAAAAAGTCCTTCCTTCCTTGGACAATAACATCAAAATTTATCAATTTACATGGTAACATTGTTGATTAGCTTCTTCCAGTTAATTGAAAACCTTTTCCTTTCATCCAAATTAATTGGCTTTTAATCAACAATCGCATCATACATACAACGTCATTCCTCTCGCTTTGGTGAATCAAATTCAATTACTAAAGGACGACATGAACATCATTGTCCATCTGTTCAATGTGCTGCAAATGTCTCATCAACAATGTCAATAAGCTATACATTTTACATCATCATCATCATCATCATGCGCCAATCCTCTTAGTAACTGTATACCAATACACACAGATAAAAGAAAATCATCTAATGCACTTATTGTCATAGCGGGACAAGGTGACAATGCCAAAATCGACAACGTATTCCTTTTCATCCGCTAAATAGGTTTCTACATAATTTCAAAATATTTACAACAACACCAACAACATCAAAAGCTTGACAAGAAAATTACCCTCCCGGTGCCGCTGCGTCGACCTCGCCATCGCAAATCCATCTAAAGGACTTTCTCCAGCTTGGTTGGATATAGAGGACACCGACACACCCATATAACAAAAGCCTGATGGAGCGTTGATGATGTCATTGTTCCGAGGATGTAATCTCATTAAAAGTCATTCGAAATTCATCCCCATTCTGATCTGTCATGTCATCCATCCAAACCCAACCGAACTTCATATTATGTACACAGCAAGGACAATTTTCATCTTCTCTGAACTGGATGGAAAACGAAGTTAAAATATTTGGAGTGTTACTTCATATCAAAATATTGTCAACGCCATTCGAAAGGATTAATTCGTCACACCATCAGGTGTCACATTGAATAAAATATCGAGCACAGGCGACCAACAAGAGGATACTCGACTTGTACTGGATCCACACAGTCACATATGAACAGCATACAAGTCCTTTGTCACGATTCACGTGTGCTAATTTAGTGCGATGTCCATTCACATGGTGTTTTTGAATTGGAACTGGACAAGATGTGGGTTACATGGTACATTTGTTTGTGTGGGCGGCAATGAACGTTTGATGAGGCAATTTACCAAAGGACCATCATTCTTCATGGACGATCCTCTATGCGCTAGCTACTCTCACATCCACCTCCAACAGCTTAATCATTATTTGTTAGATCCCGTGACATTGTCCAGTTTTATACCCGATGCATCCATCCTAACTTCTACGGTGGAGACGTGGTCAGAAGGTGGCAACAATTTCGATTCTTCTTTATCATGTGTGTTATAGTCTCTGCCCAGCGATTACTTGTATATAGTAGGTGCAGGTAAGGACATTATAACGTATTTATCAAGGACGTGGCATCGCTTTTGGCCTTTTGTCATGGTCCTTGAAGTGGTGATAATAACATCAACAAAATGGAACCTCTTAATTTTAAGGCAGGGGTGTGAAGCTACATGAGTTCCTTTACTCGAAACTAATCTTGAAGACTCCTCCAGAAATGGGGAACGGACAATAATTTGTAGGTGTGAAAGTGGCCGGGACCTTTTCAGATACCATCGCTAACCTGAAGCAATAAATCGTCAACGACCAACACTGTAATTTCTGCTACCGACAAAGCTCACTCGATACGCAAATTATTCTTTTTGAAACCGAATATGCCGTTATTGAGTACAGCTTGAGAGTCTTTGAGAAAACCAAAGGCTGTGGATATAAACCCAGATAATTATTGACGGTATTAAAAGTTCAGTAGAAGCCTTGAGTTCCTGATTCTGAATGTCACCAAAAAGATACAAAAATTGTCCATCCCCAACAAAAATTGTAACAATTTTCTTGCCTTATGTTAAAATGGTCTTGAGATAGATGTTAATCGTCCCATTACATAACTTGCACATAATGTATCTCATACATTTTTGAAAGTATTTTGTACGAAATTTTAAGTTTCAGTTGCAAGCCTCTTGTTTCGCACAAGGCAAGACGACTTTTCAAAATTTCGAATTGACGAATAGTTTTGAAATTTTCCATCACAGTTGGCTTGGAGCTTCTTCTGGAAAATCGATATTAAAGTGTTGGTTTTCAGATTCAAAAATTCCAGTTGATTCTTAGCTACCTCCAGGAATCCCCGAGGGCAGTCACTTAGGCCCGCTCCTTTTTATTTTCACAAACGGTAATCAAACACTCGCATATCCATCTAAATGCACCGTTAAATTACTTTCTCGAATCGGGATATCAGTATATCATGTGACTGAGAACTTAATTTCCCAGTTTTTTATGAGAACGTCTCATCAAGCCGTTTGCTGATGACCTAATAGGTCCTTACCAATGTGGATCCAGAACTGGAAAATCTTACGACCGACCAAATATTCACATTACGCCAGTTCCTGAATAAGCCCAAGAATATAACATCGATACCCACCACCTGTTCATCGACTTTGAAGCACCTTACGAGAGTGTGTCTTATTCTAGAATCCCTGCTAAACTTATACGCCTTATCTAGGGCGTAAGGACTCTACTAAAACCTTCGAAACCACCAGAGGGCTAAGACAAGGTGACGCACTGTCATGTAGCTGTTTTAATATTGTGCATGAAAATGTCATACGGAACACCCATGTCAGTACACCATCATTAACAAATCGACACAATTATTACTTGAGTTTGCGGACGACATTGACGTGATAGAAAACAAAGCGAGCAGTTACCGGTGCCTTCACTACTATAGTCAGCAGCAAGCAGAATGGGACTGAAAATAAACGAGGACAAGATGAAGTATATGCCTTCATCATCAAGAGTCCAATCTCACCACCAACTTGGTCAGAACGTGACCATTGACAGGTATAACTTCGAGGTAGTCAGTGAATTTGTCTACCTGGGCACTGCTGTAAATACCGGCAAGAACATCAGCTCTGATATCAAAAGCAGACTAACTCTTGCTAATCGCTGTTTCTTTGGGCTGAATAAGCAATTGTGGAATAAAGCCCTATCGAGAAGAACCAAGGAGACACTATATAAAACACTCATCATCCCGGTCCTGCTATATGCTGCCGAAGCATGGACCCTCTCCCAATCGGATGAAAAGTCACTTGGAGTCTTCGAGAGAAAAGTTCTGCGTGTCTACGATTTATGGTCCTGTCTGCGTAAACCGTGAAAACAAAATTTGACGAAGAGGATACACCGATGAACTATAAGTCTGTACAGCGACATAAGCCTAGCCAGAAAAATACAACGAATTCAACGACTAAGATGGCTGGGCCCTGTAGAACAAATGGACATCAACGCTTCATAAAACTCATAAAACTTCAAACCAGAGAGATTAGGTTTACCTCAAAGCAATAAATGATTCTGAGCCTAGAAAGCCACCTAGTTACATATACAGAACGAACCCAAAAATGAGAGGGGTTAAGTCCACTAAAGAGGAATCCACGAAGACATAAAACTGTGGTATGATTTTAAGCTGTAAAAGTGTAGATATAAAGATTTTTTCAACTCCCCAAAAATGTCTTTTAAAAAGAACACTTTCCACTGTGACCAGACTCAGTTATTCATAAAAACACAAACATCAAACCGAATTGTCAATCTCCAACTAATTTGGGATCAGCAATTTTTCTTGAAGTTCAAATTTAACAAGCGACACACCACAAATTCTCTTCTAAGCATCATAATGACCATCCGCATAATTTATTCGGCACATGATCTGTCCGACGGAATGAAGCTGTAAATACATAGATACGAGTATCTTTTATGCAAATATATAAATTTTCTTCTCAAATTGCTCTAATTAACAACCAACAAGCGCATAAATAGAAGACAATATACATTGTGTTTGCTTCCCGTCTTCAAATGTCTGTTGTCTGTACAATGGACATGGACAGACACTTTACTGCCCCATTAGCCATCCGTACTTTACTTTGAAAATATAGTAAACATCATCATTTCATATCTTTGGTGTTCCTGTATCTATGTACAAAGATACCTACATTACACATCACACAAAACATTCTCAAACAAAACAAAGCTCTGAGCCACAGCCCACATTCATCTATGAGTAACACACATATCTTTAGTCGACAATTAGCAGACCAAGTCATCAATTTGGCATTGAATTGCTTTTGAATTGAAACTGAGCAAGAAAAATGATTCAGCACCAGCACCAGCTTCCTTCACACAAAAGATTCTATATTAGATCGATGGAAATGTGCTGACGACAGCTAGACTTGCTGGAAAAGCTTTGACTTTTCTGAGAATCAAATGCATATAACTTCTAGCATCGTCATCGTCAGCCGTGAGATAGTTTTACTCATTTCGAATCTCTGGAATTCCACTCACGGCACGACGACGACACCTGCTGCAATATGGCTTGCCTATAGTATTTTTTTCTGAGAAACTTAAACCAAAAAATTTTAAGCTATACTGGATGTGGATAAATTATGCAATTCCAAGCCGTAAATATGTATCTACAAACACGGTGAGCTTGAAATTCATTTGACTCACCTTGGCTTCTAAACAAAAATACATTTTTTTTTTAAGTTTAGTAGACAAGACATGAACTGGAGACGTGATGAGATACTAGATGAGATCTGTGATCGAACCGAGAATTTTTTTGAGGGAACGGAAAAAAAAAGAAAAAAGCGTAAACAAACCGAAGGCATCATGACAAATTATTTACGTCAAAACAGTTTCTAGCTCACACTTGCTAAGTCTGCTAAATACATAAATGTTTACTCTGCAAAAACTGTTATTCGATTGATAATAGTAAAATTAAATAAAAAAATATTAGTTTATATTCGTATTTCGTTCTTGAAAACACTTATTTTAAAATTTGAAAAACATGAAAAAACGTATTGAAATTGCTGATTCTGTGCACGGATTGTAATCCATCCATTCCAAATCAACTATTCAACAACATTATATCAACATTCCAACTATGTTTGATTCCCGGAAGATTTAGGTCTGTATTTTGTTGTCGGATTCTTTAAAATCCTAGATTTAATAATGCGAAAATTTTGGTTTGGTAAGTTTTCACCTGACCAGTCCTTGAAAAAATTGAAAAAATCGCGCGATTTTTTGGGCTTTAATTTTATAAAACCTCTAAAACTTAAATTCAATATGCATGTTTCGAGAACCCAAGAAATCTATTGCTCTTACCTTGTAATCATTTTAAAATATGTAGTAGTTGCTTTTCAACCCTAAAGGAAGAGTCAATAGCTAAAATTCAAAACCACGATTTTCCATTTTTTTTAAACTTTCAGATCTTATAAGAACAACACTCAATCAACACTTAATGTACTTTGAAGGTTTGAATATATGCATATTTTTTTTTTTCACAACATTAAATGTAACAGTAGTCTTAATTTCGAAACCAACGAGCGCTTCAAATTTTGGGAGAGATTAAAAAACTGGTTTGAATGTCAACTAAACCAGGTGCGGAAGCATTAAAGTTAAGGGCTCAGGAAGAAAAAAAAACTTTTCTCGCATTGAAATACATTTATTTTTATCATTTGTAAAGTCATATTATGTGGGACATAAAGCCCAACATTTTTTTTTTTGGGGGCCTTATGACCCACTTGGGTGGGATTTAAAGCCCAAATTAATTTTCGGTCTTATGTCCCACGTAAATGGGTCATAACGCAAAAAAAAAAATTTGGGTTATGTCCCTGGGCCTTATGCCCCATGCGCCGACTTAGCTGTGGACCCTGATTTTCGTTTTTGTTTGAATAACTGTGTTCTTCTTTTTGCCTCTGTTTTGTTGCGATGTTCTAGATTTAAGTTCTGGGCCACGTTAGTGAAAATGGCTTTTCCGTGTAGTTTAATAGCAGGTCCGCAAGGAAATCCTATGGTTCACTAGTAGTATAGGGTAGGGTGCGGGAGATTCTACACGTATAAATTAAACCGTTAATTTTTTTTTTAATTCTTCCTAAAAATGACGATTTTGCCCTAGCATGGAAAGTGCCCCATATTTTTACTTGCTCTTAAAATAAATTTTTTTTGGACAATCAAACATGTCATTACGATGATTGAGAAGTCTAAAAAAGTGGGTCCGACAATTCTGTCTTTCTGTCTGTCTGTATAGTTACCTACAGCCTGGACCGATTTTCTTCAAACTTGGTACACATTAATGACGTCTAACATATTGGTTTTTGGAATTATCATTCTAGCTCTAAAACTAACGGTATACCTGTCATACGATTTTTAGTGAAAAATTAATTTTTCTTTAAAATGGCTACTAAGATTTTGAACAAACGTTCTGAATAGTGTTTTCTGTACAAACTTTAAGTTTTGGTTGGAATAGATTTATCAGGAAAAGTCTTACACCTAACAGTACGTCCAATAGGACTGTTTTTTCTTAAATCAGATTTTCTCGTAAACCACTTGACAGATTTCGATGACATTTTTAATGTAGAAGCCCTTTTATAGACGAAATAATATGGATTCTTACATTTTTCAAAAACAGTTTTTTTGAGTTAAAAAAAAATGTTTAATTTTTGGTTTTTTCAAAAACGTTTTGATTACATTTTTAAATTTAATTTTTCTGATAAAAACTACAAAGTGGTAGAATATGGCATACTCAAAAAAAAATTTGGAATATGTTTTCGAAAAGTTTAAAAAAAAACAGTTTTTTTTTTAAACTGATCGAACGATTTTGAAAAAAAAAATTCTTAAAATTCTAAACAGTAAACGAAATCAGATGGCTTACTTATTTTTTTTCAAAAAACGTTTTAAAGAGAGATTTTTAAGTGATAAATCAAATTTTTTTAATTTATTTTATTTTAAATCAAATTTCGTATCATTTTTTCCATGCCTTTTTCCAGAATCTTAAACCCAAAGACCACTGTCACACATTAGAGCAAGTTTGTCCGATCCAGTCGTGCACTTAATTTTTTTTTTAATATTTTTTACAAAACTTATAAAAGTAGGTAATTGAAATAGATATTATGAAAACAAAAAGATTAAAACGAAATAGCGAACAAATCACTTACCTCATACACACGACAAATTACACAAATTTATACAAAAATCGGTTTAACCACCGCCCGCCAAGGTTGAAAAAGTACTATCACGACTCACGATTCGCGTGTGATGCATACATGCAATACGTTTTTCTGGAACTAAGGAAGCCGAACGTGCCCCTTCGTCCAATGTGTCCCAACCTACCCTACACAAACCAGATTTCATATTGGAGTCTTCTAATCCCAATGCACTGCATTTGTTGTTCCTCTCCTAGGGTCCCCAGCTACGAAGAGTCATATCAATTCCAATTGCAACGTGTGGATAGCAGTTTTAAAACTTAGTTCCAAAGGGAGTGTTGATATGACACCAACTTGTGGGGTTCCTCTTCTGTTAATTCGCCAAATGAGCCACTTACCTTTAGAACTGATAGTGTATTTGCGATGGCGGATGTATTGAAGTTGTTGAAAGCTCCTTCTTTATCAAGTATCAAGGAAAGATACCATTGCGTATTCCTTGTGGTAAAGAAAGTATTCAAAATTGTGGACAAGTTATAGTATCTCCATGACTAAGGAAAGTGGATTGTTTCAAAGCAGCTTCTTTTAATGTTTTGCAGCACTGGCAAAATAATATTTGAAGTTCAGCCGGTATTATGCCGTCTGGAAACGCAGATTTATATAGATTGAAGCTGTTCGATGACTGAAGCAGTTTGTCCTTGTTGATCAGATCTTCTAGGATATTTTGAACAATTGACTTGTTAGAGTTGGTATTGCTTATGCTTATGGACAGTGGTTGTCTAGAAGTAACTTTCTTGCTTACTAACTTAAGGTGGCACAGACAGTTCACTGTAGACCACGGCCTTAACCTACAATCCTTTCCAGCTAGGCCAGTCCTTAGCCAGTGGCCTCCTGTTTCGCACACCAAGTTGGTTGAGGTCATTCCGGGTTAGAATATGGATGTGCTGCTCAATTGTGAGATTTATCATGGCTATTTGGCATCAGTTAATAAATAATAAACAACAGATTTGAAAGATGTCACTAAATCAACATGGCCGTCACTGGCCATCAAAATCTGTTTTATTATTTATATAATATTTAATTAGTTAACGGTCTTGGCTCTGATAAGGCATTGCTTCTCGATATATCAGCGAAATCAAGCACCATTGCGCGTGGTTAGTAGTCGGATAAGAACCATACGACACCAGCCGCGTGCTGTTGGCATGAGTTCTCTGTTTCTCTCTCTTCTGTTCTATTTTTCACTTATGTTGCCTTAAGTGGATGGCCTCAGTTGCCAGTATTATTCTGCGATTATTTTTAAAGAAACAATACGTCACACTTCATAAAAATTTTATACAACTTCCAATACCCGATATTGAGTGACACCCCTTCTTTTGTTTGCTTTCTATTTTCACTCAACCTATATTTATGTCAAACCATAAATAAAATTGAAGTCGTAACCACAAGACATTATTATTTCCAATCCTTTAAATAAAAGCTGCCGGCGTGTGTGTATATAATTGAACAACCTTTTATGCCATCTAAACAATAGACTTTTCACAACCAAACATCTCATTGACTTGCCAAAAGTAAACTACGTTATGTCTGACGTTTCCCACATCATCACAGTGGGGAGCGACACAAGAAATTTCAAAATTCAATTTCGTAAATTCTCCATAATCTCTATCCCGATGCCGAATGACTTCCCATTGTAATGAGATGGGTTCATACTTTCATCCATACAACAATCCCCAATTCCGAGATGTGAGTAGAGATGACTCTTTGAGCAGGACGAGCATGTAAGCCACCTGTGGCTCAATATAAACCGCACTTGCATTTCGTCCTCGTCCTCGTCCTTATATTTTGGGTTCATCGTCGTCGCGCTAGAGAACACCATCAGAACAACGTTCATGTCATCCGTTCTATACACACACAAGCACCCCCAACAGAGTCATTAAAGTGTGCATAAAAAAAATTGAATTTTGTTTTGCTAATAATGGCCACTGGAGGGTGTTTTAAAGGCTTTAAAAATACCATAACTTTGGTGATAGTTAAATTTCGCAACATTTTCGATATTTTCATTCAGAAAAGAGGGGGTGTTGGGGTTCATATGGGTTTTGGGCATAGGGTTGGACAGTGTAGAGCAGCAATAGCAACCGGTCACCAACACATATTTCGATGCAGCCACCACACATCTTGCTCTATCTCTCTCAAAAAAGGGTGGTTTTCTTTTTACTTAATTAGAATCAATGCGAGTTAAGTGCTGAAAACTTTTGCATTTGCTCGTACATTTTCCATCGCGCTACGCGTCCCTCATTTTGCACAAAGTAATAAATTAATTAAAAAGTTTAACAAAGCACCAACCCATCAGCCCTCATCCTTCCTCCATACACCACCCTCCCACCACTTCCACCCGACCGACGAAGTATTTATACATGTGTGTGTAGTTGGGAAAAATATAATTCGCTCAGTATATCACACTTCCGTGTCCGTCCATCCATCCCTGATGGAAATTTTTACAACACAAGACTCATGGTAGACATGGTATACGAGTATAGGGCAGACCCAACCCGAATATGGCACTTCCAACGCTTCTAATAATAATAGGTCCATCAGGAGAAGCCATTATCCCACACCAGCAATAATAAAGGAATGTGTTGTATGTAGCATCCCTTTTGTTAGCCTAAGTGAAGTTACATAACACTGGCTGTGTTTGGCTGAGTCATGCGGAGCTGTTCAGGATCTACTAATGAGTTCTTCTGCTGGTGCTGATGTGGGGTTTTCTTTTTTCTAACACAAATCTCAAGAATTTGTGGTTTCTTTTTTCTAAGACAAATCTCAAGAATTTTGAGGCTCGGTTGGAACTTGTTGGAAAACTTATGCTTTAAGTTCTCTAAGAACACACAGATTGTACAGAAAAGGCTTCAAGGGAATTCCACCACTTCTTCCCTCCCTGTTTTCTCTTTGCATAGGTTGATATTGCTCGGAGTATTGGATCCTAGAATCTCAAACTGTAGAGTTTGGATAGAATCTTGGAGCTTGGCTCCCAATATTTTTTTATGTCTAGAATTAAAGAAAACCGTTCTTTAGAGGTATCGGAGGCAATAATCCTGCTCGGTGGAAAGATTCGTTGTCAATCATGCGTCCCGAATTTTTTTTACTATGGTCACCAGCTAAGCCGGAATTGAACTAAATGGAAAACAACCCTTTTTCGCAAGAAATTAAACCGATTCCTATCCGATCGTCCAAATTTCTCCCTGGCGTTAGATAAGGTTCGGTTCAGGTCACTGTCAACTGACGCACTTAGTCCACAGGATGACTGTTGCCATACCATTAAAGTAGAATACAAACTATTTTAAGCTTCTTACGATGCGTTGTAGAGATTTAATGTTTTAGCCTATAAGTCTCCATCTTTAAGACGTTGCAGTGCAAAAGACTTCTTCTTTGTTCATACAGCTTCAGTAGAAGTAGTTTGCAACACTCCGAGTCATGCGTACAGATAACCTTTACTGCCTGAGCACAATGGTGTAGCTGCAGTAGTAGTATGTAGCACTGTCAAACTTAAATCAAATGTTCGTAAATCGCATTGCACGGCTACAATAAGAAGTAGCAGCTGCAGCACAGAGAGTAGTTGAAGTACAAGTTGACTCGACTCCAACTTCATGAACGTGCTGCGCTGCAAAACGACAACAAACGAAATGACAGACATGATTTATGTTTGTGTTGAGTGCTCCATTTTTTTACATTAACTTTGACAGTTCTTCGTACGAGCGTACGACTACTGCAGCTACATCATTGTGTTAAGGCAGTCAAGAAACTAGCTGATCAAGCTGCAAATATCTAAGAGTTTCTAACACAGTTATTCACGTATCACGAAATATTGATGAAGCCCAAATAGACAAAAGTCGTGGACAACCGATTGCCCACGTTATTCTTGATGACAAGATGTCTTCTTACCCTTCGTCATTGATCTGTCTTCGCTGAGCGATTGGGTTTGGTATTCAAAACAGAATTGCTGACGGATTTCGAGACAGCTCTGACAACATGCTTCCTTGGGCTTGGGGATCGGGATTTATGTATACATTCCAAATTCGAGCGAAAGGCTATCCGCTGCAAAAGGTTTAATATATGACTTGAGTCTTGATATCAACTTTGCAATAGAAACTACAGTATTATTATTGAGACAGCATGTCAAACATAAGCTGCCAGAAGTTAAGTTTGTGAATATAGAGGGCGCCACAATCAACCTCAATGGGGGATAAAGTATTATAGATTCTATAACGAACAGCATCACTACCCTGTTAACTTCATTCCCATTTACAAATAAATACATTTTTGGCACAACGGCTCCTAGTGTGTACGGGCCTTTGACTAAACCACTCAACTACTCCTACTCAACTACTCCTGTGTATACATGGATGTATGCTGTATGGAATTTAAGAAACCTACAATTTACCACGTAATCTGTACGGTAAGCAGGGAACTACTTGTTCATGACAAGATTTACTCTTGGACAATTTGTCACTTCCTCTCAAGAGGCAGATCCCCGGCAAACAAATAATTGGTGTAGTCAGGTGTCAGGAGTTGAACCCAGAACCTTCAGAGTAACAGTCCGGGTGGGGTACAAAATTCTTCTTTCCCCATCGGATGCACAAAATTTGGACCCATCCTGCACGTCATCGAATGGATCACTTGACTGTGGGTTGGGTAGTCTTGCAGATTTCTAGCCTGCAGAAGCAGCGGACTGTAGGGAACGTGTTATCATCTAGTAGGGATTTCAAATATAACATCTGCTGTATAGGACTATCAATAGAATGTTAATGTACCACTAGCTCCTTGAGCTCAATCGTACTATACTAATCCTGGTGGCACTGCTGTTCTTTTCGTCAATAGAGTTCATAGCAACTCTTAGCAGTTCTTTAGTTTTAGTCTCCACATCAAAACGACTTGTAGATATCGTTCTTATCTGAGTGAACCAACAGTGAGCCAACATTCTCCGTCAAACTAAGGGTTTAATTGCCAAGTCACTTATTGGAACCCCCACTTCAAACCAGCAACTATGGTTATTTGGAAATGTAGTAATTGTGCTTCTGCGCTTGGAACTCGAAAACATTGACTTAGTTGTTGCCGGAAAAGGAGCCGGAGACAATACCTCATACTATTGAAAACTACAGATGTGGAAGCGGAACGGTGTTTCCTAGTTCGATGACAATAATTTATGATATGATTTTATGGGATGTTTTAAGAAAAAAAATTGTTTTCACGATGAATCTATGTCTCCAATATTTTGAGAAATAAAATGTCCTGCAAGTTCAAAATTAATATGTGCAAAAAGACGGAACAAGCTTATAAATCGAACAGCCATTTTATATTAGTTTTTGCAAAGTCGTTGTAATTTTATTAGGTAATTCAAAATAGATTATTTTCCATCAAAGTGATGAAAGTAATTTCAAGTCGAATCCTGAAGTAATCGAACATGCGATATCGATGTCCTTGCACAAAAAAAAAAGCGATTAAATGGGTGTGAAAATTTATGGAACCACTTATGGACGCAGACAAACATATAAATGCATGTGTGTACATTTAGACGCAAAAGAATATTATATCTGCAAGCATGACTATCTACGATTATTAATAGCTCACAAAAAAAAGGACGACGAAGAATAACGATGACAAAGAAATTCGTTAAAGTGATGAGGCTCCCACTTCAAAGGGGGAGAAGCTTTAAATGCACACACTAAACAACACAAAAAAACAAGGACACCAAAAAAATTGTGGCTGTAAAAGTCGGAAAACGGAAAAGGCTACGTCTTTTGGATTGGTTCGTTGGTTGGTTGGTTGGTTGGTTTTTCCTGTTCAGGACAGCACACGGAACCCGGAACACAGCACACCAGACCTGGCCTAAGTAATGGGTGAAGGTAGATGTTGTATATTATATCAAGGTAGAAAGCAGGAAAGGAACTGGCTGAAGACTGAAGTTGTGTGCTTTACGTTTGCCCTTAATAATGACATCCGGTAGACGAGACAACAGGGCAAACAAAAACCGTGTGTATATAGGTACTTTATAGAGGTATGTATAGGTAGAAGGAAGGATGAAAGTGGTAGAGAGGTGTAGGTACAGTGTTTGGTATTTCAACTTTGAACTCCTTTCATGTTGATGATGATGCTGCAGCTACACCGACTTTTCACACTTCTTTTGTTAACAAAAAAAGAAGAAAAAAAAAAACGGACAAAAGGGAAAGGAAGGAAGAAGAAATCAGTGATGTGCCAAGAGAGTTTGGAGAGTTTTGCAAAAGTGAGGCGAAGGTTAGTTTAATTCGCTTTTGAAAAGGTTAACACACACGCAGCGCCGGATCTAGGGGGGGGCAAAGGGGGGCACTTGCCCCGGGCGCCTGGGCTTGGGGGGCGCCAAATGTAAGATGAAGAAATATAGGAGAGCAAAAAAAAAAGGTATTCAACATTTGAACAGGGCGTCAAAGTAATGCAATGTTTATTTATTTCTTGTTCCAAATATGAAAGAAATATGTAATGAACCACTTTCGTCGCCCTTTAAACAAATGCGTCGCCCCTCTGGTTGCGAAAAAATTGGAAGATGAAGAAAGAAACGAGAGCTAAAAAAAAGGTCTTCAAGTATATACTTTACAAGTAAGATTCCATTTCCAATATCTTATTTGCTGAAACAAGTTTCAAATATGAGGAAGCATTCTTAAAATCATAATTTATTTCTGCATTACTTACTAAATGCTATTAAAGCATTAAATAATGGATAAATCATTTCAGTTCGAGTTGATGATTGATATTTTTGACTCGTTTCAGCACCTGGATCTATAAAAGTTATTTTTTTTGGCTCAATGCCTTGATGTTCTGAAATATGAGCGTTATTAAAAAAATAAAAATTTAATAACAAAAGGGTCAACTTCGATACAAATTCAGTAATCATAGAAGCGACACATTCTTGGGAAATCTAAAACCATAGACCGTTTGTCAAGTTAAAATAAAGTGCACGACTGGGTTGTACGAACTTGCTCTAATGTGTTAAAATGGTCCTGGGTGCTTGAGATTTTGGGAAAAAAGCGTTGAAAAAATCATATGAAATTTTATAAATCACTTAAAAATTAATACCTAAAACGTTTTTTGGAGAAAGTAAGGTAAGCCATCAGGTTTCTTTTACGTTTTTTAATGTACAAGTTTTTCAAAAGTGGTCCTAATTTCTTTTATCAAAAGAAAATAGTTAAATGTTTGAAATAAATAAAACGCACGACTGGGTGGCACGTACTTGCTCTGTGCAATAGTATGATGAACTTATGGCCATTTAAAAAAGCCGTTTAAACCTGATTTTTGTTACGACCATTTAAGCCAAAAACGAAAAACGCTAGTTTGTTAGAAATATCTTAGGTAAGTTAAATTCTGAGTTTAATCAAAATCGTTAGAGCCGTTTTCGAGCAAATTCAAAATGAAAAAAACCGTTACATGAAAGGTACCAGTTTGAGCAGGGCTAAAACAAAACAAAAAAAAACCTCGACAACCATTTTTCTTCAAACTACTATATACCAAGTTTGAAGAAAATCTGTCAAGCCGTTTAGGCTGTAGCATGACGTGAAAAAGCACACATCAACAAACCCGCACAGACAGACCGACGGACGGTATGGCGAAAACCACTTTTTTGGGCTTCTCTATCGTCGTATTCGATTTTTTTTTCTGCACGAAACCAATACTTGCCCTATAGAGCAAGTAAAAATGAAAAAGAATTTTTGTTGTGTACTACTGAGCTATTTCACTAAAGCTGTTCTATGAATTAGTTCTGATTTTGTATTTAGGTGAGTAAAAGTTAAATGTGCAATCAAAATATCGGACAGAATCACAAATAAGCATACAGCCTTTTAACTTTTTATGAACAACATTAGCAGGTTCTCCGCTGTCGTTTATTGAAATAGAAAAATTATCAAATCAATCTGGATTATGGCACATACCCCAAACTTTTTATTTTGCACATACGCCAATATTGCATTTTGAGTAATCAATAACATGAGCAATACCTTATTTTCTTAGGTTGGGTCACACAGACTCTTATGACATGTTCCGTACATAAGCTATTGTCAACAGCATCAAGCATTAGAGCATAAAGATAAAAACAGGTTAACGATATGAGTTCAAGTTTTGTACGTAAACTTAAAAAAGAAAAAAAATTGCTGGGGGGGGGGCGCCAAATTCAACTTTTGCCCCCCCTTGAACAAATCCTAGATCCGGCGCTGCACACACGTTCAAACAAGGAGCCAAATGGAGGTGTTACCATAGCTTGGATTTGATTTTCAGAAGTTTTTCCAGAAGCAACTTTTTTTTTTTACTTGGAAATTCCTTTGAACTTATCAAAAAACGAAGAAGTAGAGAAAGCATGAAAGTCAAAGCATTCTTTTGAGGTGCTGTTCAGGATTGCATGTCGAGTTTTTCTTCTTTTTTTTTTTTGTTTAACATTTGTGTATTACAAAAACTTTAAAATTATATCGACTCGAAGGCGCCATAAATTCCTCAAAAAAAAAATCTTCTTTGGCGAAATTTTTCGAAAGAAAGAAGGACTTTTTGGAGAAATATTGAAACACCCGGGTAACGGAAGAGGTAGATTCTAAGGATTAAGGATTTAGAAAGAAGACATACTTGAGGTCTACTTTTTTTCAAACTATTAATCCGGAAAATTGATGTTTCCTTAAAAGTTTGAAAATGCCTCCTGCAAAAGATGCCTCGATAATGAATATAACTAGGTAAATATTGCCCTGAGAAGCATGTGGTTCCATGGAAGTGTTACTGGCCCGGCCCTGAGAAACAACTGTTGAATCCACAAAACCTTCAAATACAAGTAAGTGTGAACTACAGAATTCAATAATCGTATTCGCCGATTTTAAATCCTGATGTGCCGGTACCGGAGAATTAAATTTTATAGAGCTTATCAAAAAAGGTCACCAACAACTAAAAATCAATATTTAACGTCCAAACAAATTTCTTAACAAAATTGCTGTTTCTGTCTTTTTCTTATCTACATTCAACAGGATGCATATAGTTGACTTCTATGAAAAGAGTGAGACAAAGCTTACACACTATATGAACATTAATATAGGCAACACTGTATACCTACATCTCATTCTCTCGCAGGCTCAATACTTTAGAACTAAACGTTTGTTTCGTTTCAGTGTCACTTTTTCGCACAATGGTGCAGCTGCAGCAGTAGTACGTAGCACTGTCAAAGTAAATGTCAAAAAAAGTAGCGCAATAAGCAGCATGCAATAATACACTGAACTCAAACATGTCTGCCATTTCTCTTGTTGTTGTTTTTCAGCGCAGCGCGTTCATGAAGTTTTAGCCGAGTCGACTTGTATTTCAGCTACTCTCTGTACTGCAGCTGCTACTTCACATTGTAGCAGTGCAATACGATTTACGTACATTTAACTTTGACAGTGCTACGTACTACTGATGCAGCTACACCTTTATTCACCTTTAACTCTGCGGCCACACATGCCTGCTACTGGCAAGGAAGTTACTACATGTACATGTATTAATTGTCAGATTCCTATCTGTTTTAAAGTTGGCTGAAAGTTTGTCTGTGTGAGTGGAAAATGTGAGTGTATTGCGACTGTCTAAGCCAGTAGCTGGCATGTGTGGCAGCCGGGTAAAAAAACGTTTTCAATTCTGACAAATTTGGTCATCAGTTAAATAGTCAATCAGATAAGGTCAATGACATTTAAAACTGGTTTGATTGCTTTTTTTGCACTATAAGTCCTCGAAAGGAAGAAGCTTATAGCAAGCATTAACTTACAATCAGAGATTTAGCCAACACATAGGTATTACGTGCTCACTGGCTCCATCATTTAGTGCAGGTGTTAGTTGTTAGTATGTACTAACTTCTACTTGCTGCTGCTACTTCTCATAAGCAATTATGAATAATTACAGCAAAAAACAAAAATGATGAATTGCCGACACGCGAACACGTGACACTGCAACTGCAAAATCGCTTGTTAGCTCAGCTTAAACAATTTTAAATTTAAGATTAAAGAAAAACTGCACGGTTTAATAATAGAAACGAAAATTTGAATTCATGGCACAACTGTCAAAAGTGACAGCTTCATGAAAACGCCGCACAGTCTATTAAAAGTAATCCAAATACAATTATTCTCATTAGCATTAAATTTGTTATTGACTTTTTTGCTACCTACTTTCTAAAATATTTAAGCCTTTCGACTTTTTACTTTTTTCTATAATGGCCGCTTGCTCAACGGCTTATTAATTTTTTATCATAAGCTTAACAAAGGTCGAGTATTTAGAAACCTTCCATTGGGGACAAAAGGAGATATCGATGTTCATTATTTTTGAATGTCTGTACCCATAGCTGTTATACAATGCGAGTCAAATTTGAGCCGGGCAGATCCTTCAACATTCGTATTGTGCGGCTAAAGAACGAAACTCTGTACTTAACAACACGTTCGAAATTAGATAGGTACGATGTTAAACGAATGAGCGCTTCTAGCGGAGCGAGTATAACGAAGAAATTCTTTATGCGGGGAGGGGGGGGGGGGGCAGATACTATTTTGGAGGAATATTACTTATAGAAATGACAATTGAAAATTGGTGAGAAAAGATAAAGTTTACGTAATGGTTCCTTCCATCCATCAATTTTAAAGTTCTCAATTCTATGCAAGAGACGCGTGATTTGGTTTTTACTTAAAAACTTACGAAAAGCTGGTAGATTTCAGCTTGAATATTTGTGTAGTTAATTTTTATCGATGTACATATGTGTTTGTAGAATATTTTAAATGTTTAATATTTCAAATTCATTAAATATCATTTTTCTTATCATTTTGTAAAAAAAAAAAAAAAGATAACCATTCTGGCAATTCTCATATGACATATCATTATTCTTGCATATCCAACACACACACATTCAAAATAGCAAACAAAAGATATAGAATAACAAAAGACTCATCTGTCAAAACAAAATGTTCATCGTTCGTTCAAAATGTCATGAAGAAGTGGTTAGCATCAGCAGCATCTTCTTGCTTCTGACTTCCTAACTGCTTTCAAAAAAAAAAAAAAAAAAAAAAAAAGATTAAAAAAAACTTGCTTTAACCAACATGCTATCGGCTAAGTAAGTATCTAGATACACACGAATTTTAAACCTAAAAGATAAACCACAGAAAAACAAGACCAAAACAAAAAGGTCGTTTCTTGCCGTTTATTTCGCTTGAAAACTGAAAAATATCGGTGCTTCTGCTGCAGTTAGTTAAAAGTTAACTATCTAGGTACCTACATAATGTATCTCCTTCCAAAGTACTAAGATACTTTTTTTTTCTTCTTCGTTTACCAAATGACCTGGCCAAAAGTAAGCTTCACTCATGTTCAGCTGGAGCTAAGCGCATTTCAATTTTGAAATATACTGCTGTCATTGTTGTATAGTTTTTGTTACTTTTTTTTTATCATAACAACATTAATTTCTTCATAAAAATTCATAAAAAAAACACGGCTAACAAAAAAATAAACCAAGAAAGTGAAAGAAGAAGAAGGAAAAGAAAAAAGTGCAGAACAACAACTTCAGAAATCCCCAACGGATAAGACGAAACAAACTCACGATAGAAACCTGTCCTCAAACTTAAAAGATTGTTTCAGAAAGGGTAAATGGGTAGGGGGTGTTAAGGGGGGCCTTTAACATGACGGCATAAACCGGCTATTATTGTTCGATAGGGGGGCTGGGACGTATGTGCTGTGTTTTGGTGTTTGTGGTGTGTGTGTGTCCATTGTTCAGTTCCTATTCACCACCAAACAGCTTGAATTCAAAAGGGCTTCCCCTTGGGACACCTGAATCTTTTTTCGTATACTAATCCAAAAGGTTCACAACAACATGTTGCAGCAACATAAGTATCTAAAAGTGCTATTTCGAATGGTGAAGTAGACGACGACGACGCGACTTTGGTACACCATTTCCATTGGAATTGGTTGTTAACAAAAAAAAGTAAGCATAGTAACTCAAATAAAAGACTTCAATGCCTTTTGTTGGGTAATTCAGCGTTGGAGATACTTCGTAACTTTTGTGCTCGTTAAACTAGGTATTTTTTTTTTAATAGGTAGCTAGGTAAATGTTAATTTTTCTATGGTTGCACCTAGAAAACAGAGAAACAACTTCTTAATAGCCTGCAACTGGTTTGGTTGGAAAAGTTTGTAATCTTTTAGAGAAAACTGATTACACATTGGTCTTATGATGGGTGTGTGTTTGGTGTTTCTTTGTTAATCCATTAGATACAAAGCCATGACTTGGAGCTTTTTTGATTTTTTTTTATTCAACTAAATGCAGTTTTGTAAAGTTACCTCTGTAAAGTCTTTGTAAGCCAACTGTTGAAGACAAAAAGATGCCTACTTGAATTGAATTTAAATGAGATAGAAAGTTTGATTGGAAGTTTTTGTATTAATGTTTATAAATAAGAGGGTTTACTAATAAACTAATTTTTTTTTTATTTATTGAATTGCACCTGTCAGTAGTGAGTCAATCAATTGAGGAAATTCAGACGCAGGCGCAGCAGGTGTGGCTGATTGTTTTGAAAGCCATTTGGTGAAAAATGGGCTAATTATGTTCTGTGACTTTCTGTTTTTCAGTTTTTGGATAATTACTTTTATATTGGTTTGCACTACTTTCCTTTGTGTGGATGAAGCATGGGTTTGCCAACTTTCGATCCTCAAAACTTGGTCATGAGGCAAGGCGTAAAATTTGACAGTAAAAAAAAAACGAAAAGAACAAGATATTTCGTCCTGTCCCTGTGAGTACTCTTCGTCTTCTTCAAGCTTAACCTGCAAGATGCTAAGGCTTCCTTAATAGATGCAAGAACTAGCTCCAATTTATAAAGCGTTTATACGCCCTTAACTTGAGTATAACTCCCATCTCTGGGCAAGTGCATCTAAAACTTTCTTACGCCTGCTCGACAGAGTTCAGAAAAAGCTTTAAAATTGATAGGAGAAAAAAACATTATGGAAAAATTTCCATCACTCGAACATCGTCGAAATGTTTCCTGTCTTTTCTTATTTTACCGGTTCTTCTACAAAAAAGCTCACTCGAGGTAGCAAGCTGCGTTCCACTCCTTAAACATTTCCCCCGTAACACTCATCTTGCTAGGAACGCTCATCAGTTTACACTTGTGCCCAATTTCGGATGTACCGTGAAATATAGGGATTCTTTCTTAGCCGTACAACACGAATGTGGAATGAATCGCCTGGCACAATTTTCCCTTGCCATTTTGATGGTCAAACATTCAAGACCAATGTTTATCGACACCTCCTTTCCCTTCCTCCTTAATTTCCTATCGCTGTGACTAATCATTCAAAGGGTATACAAACCCCTTGTGCGCGTGTGCCCTATAAATAAAGTACACGACTGGGTCGTACGAACTTGCTCTAATGTGTTAGAAAACATAAAGTTTGCACAGAAAACATCATTCAGAAAGTTTTATCAAAATCGTAGGAGCCGTTTTTGAGAAAATTTAATTTTTCACAAAAAATCGTATGGCAGGTACCGTTAGTTTTGGAGCTAGGATGCTAATTCCAAAAACCCCTCTGTACGACGTCATAATAGTACTATGTACCAAGTTTGAAGCAAATCGGTCCAGCCGTTTAGGCTGTAGGTAACTATACAGACAGATACACGGACAGACAGACACACAGACAGACAGACAGACAGACAGACAGACAGACATGTCGGACCCACTTTTTTCGACTTCTCTATCATCGTAATGTCATGTTTGATTGTTAGATTTTTTTTTTTTTTTTTACGAATGCATAACTTGCCTTATAACTAGTACCTATAATCGCAAGTAAAAAATACAGATTGACTTTTTGCTTTACCATTTTTCAAGACGGCTTTGTGATTTCGATTCGGGAATAAGGGTAACAAACTTATAACTTTGCAGTACCCTCTAGATTTTGCTTGAGTTCTGCTTCTCCAGAATCGATCTGTAGCTTATCAAAGCAAATACTATTTTGATTATAACCGATCTCCTAAACTATGATTTTCTTGAAAAATTTCGACTCATGTTGCCTCTTTTACAGGGTTTTAAGGATCTCACCATTAAAAATATCAATACCAACTGACACCTTGCCAAACTTTTCAAAAATGGAAATTTTTACGTAAACGTTTCCTTTTATCTTCGTTCTTCTTCCTCGATCAAGCTTCTGAACCCACTACTTATTTACTTACTTGCCTTTAAATTTTTGATGGAGCTTAAAAAAGTAGTACCTTCTCGTAGACCTGACTGAGTGTGTCTCTATCCAGCTGGTTCCATATCTAGCCCGCTGTATTCATCTTCAATTTCATATTTCAATTCGGAGAGCTCCCTTTACCTGGTTGATTTATCAAATCAAGTCTGCTTTGGCTTCTTCTTCGGTCTGGAATAGTGTGAAATAATTCACGAGCTAGAGCCTAGATGGCTATTCTTTAGCTTATCAAAGCCCAGTTCTTCGCCAGATATTTTCTTCTTTGTTAACGCATATGTAAAATTTGCCTCCCATACTGCACGGGACAACTAGGAGAGACTCCATGCTTCTGCACCATATATAGCAGGAAAGGGGCGTTGGGTCTTCGAAACGCTCCTCATTGGTTCTAGTTATTTATTTCCTCCATTGCTAACTTAACCCAAGGAAAGATCAGTATACCTACAAGAGTTATTCAACTTTTGATTCCAGAGCTGATGTTGTCTTTCGTGTTAACAGCAGCATCCGGGTACACCCGTAAGTTACACAGCTTGTATTTCCTCCGGCGGTGTAGAAGTTGTCAGTAAAAATTAGACGACACAACTTGCTTTCTCCTTACTTGGTCCTGATACGACGCAAATTAGTTTAGCAGAAGTCCTAATCCAAAGCTTGTGATACCTACCACGATATGACTTTTTACTATCATAAGCTGCTTTAAAGTCATTGAATAGGTGCGTCTCCATGTTTAATTCTTAGATTTTCTTCGGGTTCTGGTGCTTCGTCTCTGCCAAAGTTAATTTATTCTGATGATATTTGGATCTAACACCACCAACAACTCTTTAATCTCTTTCTATTCCCTCTCTCGTAAAACGCTCTCACAAACCTAATTAACGAGAAGGGTATTCATAACCCTGTGAGTAAAACGAGTACATTCATTATAAAACAAACTATTTTAAGGCGTATATGGAATCTACCTGTTTATGAAAGCCATTACTTCCCTCTTCAAGTTGAGCATTTTTATGGGATAACGCATTTACATTCAAGAACCTGCATTTCATTTTATGGGGGGCATTTTTGATCACAAAATCCTTATTCCTCCGTTAATTGGATATCACAGATTGCTCTGCTGTTAATCACTGTCTCTTGCATTCCTAAGCTTTGTATGATAAACACGGTGCTTAGCACGCTAAAACTGTAGGAGTCACACCTGTCAAGTGTTTTCCAAAAAAAGTTTTTGGGGGAGTGCCTCAAAATATTGCCAAAATATCTTTTCCACATCATCAAGGACACTAACTTTCTGCTCGGTCCAGGATCAGATTCTTGTAAGGAAGTTGAACAATATGTAACTACCTATGTTTTAACGATTTTCAAGCAATTTAGCATCAGCAGTTTAATGCTTTATAAATGCATTTCAAAGAATTGCTCTCTTCTGTAGCAATCTATATACCTAGTCTGACAAATAAAAGCGTATTTTGGACACTCCAGCATAATGGTCAAGTGTCATTAATCCAAAATATTGGGGATAACATCGAATTTCATAGAACCTTTGGCGTAAAATAAAAAGAAAAACTGCAGGCAGGAGATTCTGTACGTAGTTCGTTGTTAGAAAAAATAACCAATTCATTTAACTCAGTTTTTTAAAACGTTAAGTTCAATAGCGATTTTCGGAACAGATCTGTAGCTTAATGACATTTAATGAAAATGTCACAAGCATTTATAGGTATCTCAGTTCACAATGAGGCAACTATCTACACGACATCAGAAAGAATGTATCTTAATCTTGCATTTGTCTTGTTTGGTAGACCAAAAATCATCTCCGTATTTCATAATTCCTACTAACACCGATAATAAGTAAGCATTTTTTTATGAGTATTAATTGTGCTATGAATTTTAATTTTAATTGCCCATAACTATTCATTGCTGGTTCGCTCTTATGAAATACAAAGTTTACTTTAAGTGCATAAGTATACGTGCTTGCAAATAAAAGAAATATTAAGTCTTTATTGCTCCAACTAATTGTCACTTCTAAAGATATAACTATCTCAATCTCATAGAGAACACAGATACCTACAGACACTTTGTCCGAGAAACCCAGTATATTTCCAGATTTGAAAAATATATACTTAAACAAAAACAGGTTCTCCTACCAAGCTTCAATACGGATATTTATCCAATAGATACAGATAAACTTTTTCCAATAGAAAATAATTTTATTTGTGCATTAATTGCTTCGCATCATGTATATATCTAAGATTTGTATGTATCTGACTTCGAGCTCTGGCAACAGGCAATCGAACAAGTTGTACACGATCATTTTTGTGTTTGCTTCCAACTTCGAGTATCGAAGTTGCTTGGCAGTCTTATCAACATTTTTTTCTTCTTCTCACAATACCACAATAAAAATCCAATTGGGTCTTTGCAACATTTTTTGTCATCGAGACATTTTGAAGTAACCAACAACATTATTCAACGAGCTTATATTGTTTTATATTCTGTTCATCCCCATAAACCTGGAATACGCACATCACACCCTATTCTTTCTTTTTTGTGTTCACTCATGATCCCAATCCAACCCAAATCCAACCATAAAACCTCATCGTACACACCCATGCCTACGGGCTACACTGCCATGCGCGTAGCTATGAATATGTTTCGGAAGGGGAATTGATGTCAATTTAAAGTGTCTTTTTTTTAAATATTGGATATTTATTTTTTCGACTTTCTGGTTGTTATCTCGTTCATTCTTAAGAATTTTTTTTATAGTGAATATACCTATTAAACAATTTTGTATCTTTTACTTAATCTTTCCGTTTTGTGTGATCATGGTCACAGTTGTGAGAGAAATAGTGGATTTTCATATCTGCGTCAATTTTCCCTAAACGCTCCAAGAAATGTTGAGCAGAAAAATATAAAATCATAAACTGAAGGACGTAAAGAGTACTAAAATGATGGTAATTTGCTGATTTTTAGTTCCTTAGTCTGTTCGCTTTATTGTTTAATGCTAGTTTTTGGATTCTTTTAAGTAGTTACATATTTTTGTCAGACTTGATGTTCAAACTATTTAATCATAAAAAGGACCCAAGCACTCTCTTATTACGGCCTGTCATTCCAAGTCAGGTTTTATCGCTGATACCACGCTGGCCGTGTCAATTTTGTTTAACGAATAAATATGACATCAGAGGTATCTATGTTCAAGATGTTGATTTCCTCTTAAATTTTCCAACAAAATTTTAAGCGACGCAAAATTTCCATCATGTGCTTAAATGAGTTTGAAAAATATTCAATATTCTAAATAAGTAGATGTGAAACGAAATTGATTTGAAAATACAAAACAAATATTAAAATGTTTTCACTAACTTAAACATTTGCATATGGAGTTCATTTTTAAAAACGGTTCAAGCATTTGCGAGGGATCCGCAGAAAAATAAAATCGGTTCTACTCGATCATAAGTTTTTATACTCTATTCAAGTAATTTGTTCAGCACATGCCTTATGAGGGAGCTTTTTATCTACCAATGATGCCTGCAGGTAATCCCAATGGCAAACTAAAACAGAAACTGCCTCTGAAATTAAACCCAAACCACTGAACACACAAGAATTGTTGTTGTGATTTTCGATAAATTTGGCCGCACCCATAACCTTTCAGTTTGACTGCAAAAAGCAGACTAATTTTTGTTTCTTTTTGTTCAGTATAACAAAAACAACCCTCATCGTCATCGCACAAAGCACATCTAAAAGGTGTTGCCATGATTTTAAAAAAGGGATCTCGCTACTGCATTTCTATGTTGAGATTTGGATTTTGTAGCTTTTTCAGCTTTTGATTGATAGGGAGGTGTTGTCATTTGTTTTTGTTTTTGTATCCTTTCTGAATAACCGCTTGGTGGTTGGTGGTGTGGAAGAAGATAAATAATTTTTGATTTTTTGTTTTAAATCATAAGATGGTAACCCTAATGTATAATTTACTCGATTTGCGGCAATTTACTATGCAAAGTATGGAAACCCTGTGAGAGCTTTAACTTGAGACCGATGTATGCAAGCCAATATAGCCAGACTGAGAGGCAAACGTCCTATCTTCCTTGTACTGAACAAATTACTCGAATAGAGTATAAATTTATTGATGAGTTTTAATTTAAGATCGACCTGCCTTCCAAATATAAGCTTTTGAACATTTAATCTCGATATTTCTTAGGTTCACATCTTTGATTCTTGTCTTTTGACCTTTTTATTGGGGTGATATTCTTATCTCTCTTCGTTTCTGTAAGCTGTTGTAGCTTGTAGGCATCAATATTTTCACTCCTCCTGGAGCACAGGGCTGCCACCAGATCTTTCCATATCTCTCTATTCGCAGCACGATACTATACGTTTTTTTAGCCATTCACCATATTAAGACGTAGTTATAAGAAAAACTGTAGCAGTTTTTAAAGTCAGTCACAAGGCCTATAGATTCACACTTCAGGTCAATACATTATTACCGATTAGAACCACTTTCAACGATATGTTTGCGGTTTGCCTTCCAGAAAATTTTTCTGTGCAGCCGTTTTGGTTGCCTTAGCTGACGTAAGCTTCTTCTGCAAATGTTGTGTCAAATTCATTAATGGCAGCTGATATACATACCCAAATATTTATACATTGTCGCTCTTTCTATTTTTGTCCAACGTTTGTTATTAATAATTTTAACTATATGCCTGTAAAAACCAAAGTCTTTTTGAATGCAAACTGCACGGCATTAGTTAGAAGGAATAGGAAGACAGGCACAATAGGTCGAGAAATGGGTATGATATTTATCTCACGAAAATCCCACGGGTGGCGTCCAGTTGAAGCTAGGGGAATATTACAAAATTGCTGACCAGGCTGGGGCTCGAACTCACAACTCTTAGGTTAGCAACCAAGCACTTCATCCACTGTACCAATGCCACAAAAGCCACTGTCTTGGATTGAAAAGTTTACCTTTAGCCTTCTTTACACTATTTTTGTAACTGATTTATAATTCCTCGTAACCTGTGTGATGATGATGAGTCTGCAAGTAAAACCAAATCATCTGCATACACTAGAATTTTTAATCGCCACAATAATGGCATTCTGTCATGTCATGGTTAGACATCACAAATGCTTGAGGACTGACGTTAGATCCTTCCTCAACAGCGACACTAGTTTCAAAGATGTCAGACACTTGATAACGGTCCCAAACAGCTGAATAGGTTTTTTCGCAAGGTTTTTCTATCCGTTTGGCAAACTTCTATCAACTGTGTGATTGACATTATTTTGTCAGGTTATACAGGGTGATTGGTATAAGGTGCATCAAATAGCTAGATCGAGTAGGTTGGGCGAAGACCAAGAAAAAAAAACGTGTGGGAAAGGAAGCCTGTTCTCCTCCTTTTATTTTCTAAAAAAAACTTAAATAAAAAAAATTAAATACCTAATTACAGTAAATCCTACAATACCATGTCGATGTCATGCCTTTTTATAAAACCAGACATTTTTTGTTTTGTTGTATTTTTAAATAAAGTAATTTTACTGAACCGTTTTAGAAAAATTAAATTTCGAACTCAAAATTTTGAAAAAAAGAATTAAAAATAAATGTTCAAACTAATTTTTTTCAAAATTTTACCCACCTGAGTATATGTTGTGTTTTTTTAATGCTATTATTAACTTAATTTTAAGTCCAACACTGAAAACCGTATGGCTCTTGGACTTTTTGTTCCCAAACTATTCAAAAGTAACCGAACCTACTTCTTCGCAAAAACAAGAAAATCTAACCCTACGATAAAAAAAAAAACACGGATTGCACAGGTGACCATTGAGCAAATTTTTTTCGTGTTTTTATGAAGAAGTAGGTTCGGTAATTTTTTAATAGTTGGGCAACAATAATTCCTAGAGTCATACAGTGGACTTAAAAATTATGAGATCATTAAATTTTTACAACAAAAATAGGACTTAGTCAAGTAAAAGAAACGATTTCTGGCTTTACAAAAAGGTATGGCATGGAATTGTAGGATTTACTGTAAATAAATTAATTGCTTTTTCAATTAAAGTCATTTTTTTAGAAAATTGCCCCTCCCTGCAAAAGGAGTGGAATAGAACCTCTCCCATACGATTTTTTCTTGTCTCTTAACACAACCTTCTCGCCTTAGCTTTTTGGTGCACCTTATACCGATCACCCTGTATTAATACATATAGTGCACAGCCGATGGACTGACAGACAAAATTGTCGGACCCTCTTCTGTCGACTTTCCTATCATCGTTATTTCAGGTTTGATTGTCAACAAAAAAAAATTGCCTAATAATAACACCTTTGATCACAATCAAAACATATTTTTCAAAATTAGAGTAGAGTGGTTCAGACCCCCTTGAAACCCCCCTTTGACGACGGACATGGGCTGTGTGTATGAACTTAACACATTCCACACAAGTGTGTCTACATAATCAATTTAGTGTGTGTATAGCCTCACTTGAAAAATGTATCTTCATATCCCAGTAGGAAATTTCCAAATATTCACTACTGAAGAAGCTGCTTTTTCCTCGAGGAAAAGAAGTATCATCAATGATTTTTCTACTGAATCATATGATGAATTTAACATGGGCTTGTCATTGGGGGTAAGTACCTGCACCCATTCTCGATGAACATTTTGCGATGAAATCACTGCACCCATGGAATCTTCGAATTCATGAGTTCTTTTTTTGGGTGAAAAATTGGTTCTTGGGATGTGATGCTTTCATGACAGAATATTAATTCATGAAAAATGCATAATTTTTTAGTGAACTTCCTTAGTGAAAGAACCGTTGAAAATATGAATTTTTCACTGCTGAAATGTCTGCTTATCTAGAACTTCTTTTTTCAGTTATGAAAGGCAGTAAAACTACGGAATACCTAGTTTCTTAAAGAAAGAAAATGAATAAAATCATAAATAGTTTTTGTTGGTTTGTTTATTTTTAATTATTTATTTAAAACAATGCCAAAGAAAAAAAACGCTTGCTGCTGTTCGGAGAAGAGCTGATCACTTCATGTGTGTCATCTTGGCGTTCATAAGAGAGCTAAAGAATAAAGAAACACTGTAATGAACTTCCAAGTCATGTAAAACAATTTATTAAAATTACCGTTGGTGAATTGTTCTCCTTTTTCATCTTTTGATTGGTCTTATGTTTGTTTAAGTTATGTATTTACACTTTATGAACACTTTTTAAAAACTGAGATACTTTCAGGCACGACTGCTGTAGTTAATGACCAAATCAAAACTAAATATTCTAGAACAAAATAAATGACTCCCGACAAAAAAGGACCTAATTAACGCTGCCGACCGGTCGAGGGAAAAACAAAAAAAGGTTCGTCTACTTTTGCATCAGAACATTTTTACTCGGAGGTCAAAATCTATTCAAAAGGCAGAAAAAAGTAACCCAAAAAAATTTCAATTTCTTTCCTCTCAGCTCAGGTAGAATATTTTGCCAAGCGAACAGAGTGCATGAAAAGATACATTCCTTTTCATAAGCGATATCAGCACTGTTTTGCCAAAGTTAAGATAAGGGTTGTTTTGTGAGTAAAGACTAGAAAAAGAATTCCAAAACCGGTGAAAAGGTGCAGGAAAAATGTATTGCTTTCATAATTGAATTCCTTAGAGGTTTAGGTGCCAAATTAAGATATTGATGTGTTTTGTGTTTTCTCTACCTGTTTTGGCGAGCAAAGCAGAAGATGAATCTTAAATGGCGAACCGCTGAGCGGTTGCATGACTATTCATGTGTGAAATCAGTGAACTCCTTCTCATAAATGAAAGTGGCATAAATGATTTCACCAAGGACTTTTTCATTGAGGAGCAAATTTCCTACTGGGATATCTCTATAAACGCACATATTCATATCCATATACGACACCGACTCTGCGACGACGACGGCTGATTTTAATGTATATGCGACATGTTGCTTTCTGTTCTGTCGTTGAAGTTGCCTTTGCCGTTGCGGTGACGTTGTTATTCTTTTTGTTGGTGGTAGATTTCCGTCTCGCCGTCTCCGCCATCACCATAATATAACCGTCGTCTCCGTCGACGTTGTTGTCGTTGTCCTCGTCATCATCATCATCAGCTTGAGCCAGCCAGAAGCAGCAGCAACACCAACCACCATCATCGTCATCGTCGCCTCGCTATCGCTATCGTTTGTCGTTGTCGTTGAGTCGTTTTCATCGTCTTTCCGTTGCCGTGCCGTTGTTTCTTGTTTTGTATATGTGAAATGGGAAATGATGGCCATGCTTTTCTAGCGCCTTGTTTGTTGGCTTCAGTCGTTTAGTAACTGTTGCATCGTTCGTTGTGCGATTGATATCCGAGGTTAGCTGGTGTTTTTGTATTAATTTCTTTAGTTGGGCTTGGTGTGTGTCTTGTCTCTGGTTCGACAGGTTCCAATAAATATTTGAATTTTTTGTTTTCGTTTAAATAAAGTGGATTTAATTAATTTAAACAAAAATTTTTAAAAAAATTCGCGCTAAATTATTGTGGAAGTGATTTTGTGAGTGTTAAAAATAAAACACCATCTTGTGACCGTTATTTTTGTACTGGAAATAAAAAAGAGCGCGTCTCGTGCCCCCTTTTTTTTGAATCTTGTGTTTAGTGCTTAAATATACTACCTACTTCTTAAATTAAGCGAAGAAAAAATAATTAAATTTCCAGTGTGATAGAAATCCTTCTCCAAAAAGGCAATTAAAGAAAAAAAATATTCAATTAAAAAGAAGATAAAAACAAAACCCAATTATTTTTGCAACAAAAAAAAAAGTCAGATAGACACAAAATATACGAAATAAAAAAAAGATACAGATACTTCTCTCCTCATATTGAAATTCATCAAAATCAAAATGGAACGTGGATTATACAAAAATCGGTCCAATTTGCATATAACAACGACAGCGTTGGTCCTCATCGTCTTCTCAATGTTAACAGGTGAGTCTCAAAAAACCCCCCCTTTTAACCCCTGGAACCCACACCGAACCGAAGCGAACCTAACCCACCCTCGTTCAAACATCCCTCGCCTTGTTCTACCTGTAGCCTCCACCTACAACAACAACAACAGGAACAACTACAAGACAATAATTCTACAACATATTGTGCTCTTCCTCTTCTTCACTTCTACTTCATTGTGTATCTATAAAAGTTCGTTATTTCAAAAAGTTTAGGCAATATTGGTAGGTTTAGGTTGGTTGGTTTTAGTTGGTAGGTAGTGGGCACTGTTACTGTTACTCTGTTACTGTTAGGTGCGAGTATTGGTTTGTTGTTGGTGAACCTTTCTTGTGAGCTTGTATTCATGTTGATGAGGAGTCGAACTCGTGGTGGTAGGTATGGGGCACCTTAACCCGAGACTGAGTCAGAGACTGTACTGACTGACTTTTTGTATCTATTAAGTTAATTTATATTTTCGTTGACTGATTAATGCCATAGATACGCGCTTTGAAAGTAGATTTAGAATGCCGGCAAAGATAACGATTTATCAATAAATATTGCCATTTTTGTTATTACATTTTTATTTGCTCTGAAGGTCGCCGTATCGCGTTGTGAATGACGGTCGAAGGTAAACCATGTTTGATAAGGACAGTGAGGGGTTTTCAAATTGAAAAAAAGAAAAAAATGCAATATAACGTGTTTCATTTAATTTTTTTGTGTTTATTTAGTAACACGAAAATCTTAACATATTGAATCAACTTTATTGTGTTTTTTTTTTGTTTTGCTTTTGGTGTGTGTCCTTTGCTATAGATACGAAATACCCTATGCAGATACATTCATGTAGGTTGTTGGTTGGTTCTTGGTTGGTATAGATACCCAAACCAAAAGAATCTTTACTTGAACTTGTGCGTGCGCGGGAAAGTTTTGTGTTTACATTGGCAAAACATTTTTTTTCTTCTTTTCTTTCTTAGAAATGTTTTTTTTTTCTGTTTTGTTTGGGATGTTTGTGAAGAAACAAAATTAGGTAGATAGATACAGTATCTGCCTATAATGTAGTGAGATAGATCTACAACCGAGAAAAGAAGATAAGTACCCACACGTGAGTTGCTGCTCTCTTGGGGGTGTTTTGATATAAAAACCAACACAAGCCACAACTACCTGCCAATTCATAAGTTGGTAGATAGATAGATACGTATCTGTATCTGTACCTATCTATACCGATGATGTAGCTAGTTCCAGGAGATGGTAGACTTAAGACGTAACTAAATTCGTCAAAACTTGAATAAAGTTCAGAAGGATTTAAGATCCTTGCGACACAGCTTAGTGGAGAAAAGGACGAAACGAAAATAACGATAGATAGGTAGGTACATATTTGGGAATTCAAAGATACATATTGATGCGAGATAAGTAAGCAAACGTTCAGGTCAAATAAACTTATATCTTCACCTTTCTTCATGAGCGCTATAAATTCGTAATGCAAAACGGTGCGAGGACTTAGCAGGAGTTATGTTATTGGTGGGGTATAGGTATTTCAGGAAGAAAAGTTATTGAGATGCCATACCTATTGGGTTTACAACGTCTTTCATTTAAAGGGAATATTTTTCGAAGAGGGCTTTAATATTTTTACAATGTTTGTGAGGAAGTTTTTGATGTGTACCTGTATACCTATATCTTTACACATTTGTGGGTCTCTTTGCGATGCTTCTTGGCATTTCGTTCAATCATGGCCGACCTCTGCTCAACAAGAGGAGCGTTTAAAAGAGTCATTCATACTTAAATTATCTAGTTTAAGTTCAAACTTTTGTCCACACAAGTCGTAACATGGCAAGATTTTCCTTCAATCCGATTTCTGGTATTTTTTTTATGGCAATACCAACTGAACCTAACAGGCGCCATTTCTTTTCGAAAGTGGTGTTTTGACGCCTTTAAAAGCAGCCTTCAAAAGCAGCCTTCAAAATTTTTATTTGATTAACCTAAGCGTCTTAGCGATATTTTGTCATGAGAAGCACCTTCTTTTCAGCTGTAGTTACTTTATTGAATGCTGAGTCTTCCCGCCACTTTACCCAGTCTTCACTTTTGCAACTGACGGCTTATGGCTTTATGTTTGAGGTAGAAAATAGGAAGCGAGAGAAGGTATATTTTTTGGATTTAAAGTCGATAGGTACCCATCACTTCTTCAAACTTCATTTTTACTTTAAACAAAACAGTAAGGGACTAAAAATGCTACCCTGGGGCACCCCGATTTCGACAGGGATTCGGATCGGCCTTTGTGTCTGCTTTCTCGTGTGAGTCCATCAAAGATTGAAAAGTTGTAGCATGGATAAGACCTTCATAGGAAGTACCTTAACTAGATCCTGAAGAAGACCCAAAATTTAAGTTATTGCGCAACTACTTTTTTATTTTATTAATTGAGAAAAACTATAAATTCCCATTTCAAGGAAATCTCACTTATAACTGGAGTTATAGTTAGATTTCTTAGCCAAAGGATTAAGACGGTTTTACAAAGCCGCCCTGAGGTTAAGATGGTGGTAATGCTTGACAGAAAGACTTTTTTACAAGAGACCGTTTGTGAGAGGTTAATCATTGTAGGGACTTTTTTTGGTAAGCACGGTTAAGTTAGTAAAAACAATTCAGATTTATGCTCGGTGGGCTAGCCAGATCGTCGTCAACAACATCTGACGAGCGTTTGAAATTCAGAAAAATGCTATGCGAATAAAATAAATAAAGTGAACTTGCTCTAATGTATGACAGTGGTCTTGGTGCATGAGATTTTGGAAAAAAAGCAGGGAAAAAACCATATGAAATTTTTTTAATCATTTAGAAATCACTGTGTTTTCTTGGAAAAAAATGAAGTAAGCCATGTGATTTCTTTTACCGTTTTTTAATTTAAAAAATTTCAAAATCGTTTTATTTTCTAAAACTTTTCAAAAACATACCTATTCCCATTATTTTTTTTTTGAATATGCCAACATCTAGCAGTTTGTAGTTCTTGTCAGAAAATGAATGTCCTACAAACTTTGAACAAAGTGTTTTTGAAAGAAGCAAACATTTAATACAAAAATTTAACTTTTTTGAACAAATCTTTTTTTTTTTTGAAAAATTTAAGAATTTAAATTATTTCTTTTATAAAAGGGCTTCTATATTAAAAAATTCATCGACATTCGTCAAGTGGCTTACGAGAAACCGGATTTCAAAAAACCGGTCCTATGGGAGGTACCGTTATAAGACTTTTCCTCAAAAATCTATTCCAACCAAAATATAAAATTTGCACACAAAACACTATTCAGAAAGTTTTATCAAAATCATAGGAGCCGTTTTTGAGAAAATTTAATTTTTCATTAATAATCCTATGGCAGGTAGGTACCGTTAGTTTTCGAGCTGGAATACCATTTCCAAAAACCCTTCTGTAGGACGTCATAATAGTACTATGTACAAAGTTTGAAGCAAATCGGTAAAGTCGTTTAGGCTATAAAAACAGACGGGCAGACAGACAGAATTGTCGGCCCCACTTTTTTAGGCTTCCCCATTATCGTAATGTTATGTTTGATTGTCAATTTTTTTTTTTACGAATGCATAACTTGCTTTATAAAGCTGTTTTTTTATACGTGTGATTTTCAATCTGGCAATGCTTTTTTCGGAGTTGGTCTTTTTGGCAGCTGTCACTTGATTAATGCTAAAGGCTCAACCATAATACGCGAAAGAAAAAGTAAGCAAGTGTCAAAACCGAACGAAAAGTTTTTCCTTCCGATTTGTAAAGTACATTAGTTGCCCATAATAGCCTTAAAAATAAGAAGAAAGAAAGAAGAAGAATACCCTTTAGAAAAAAAGGAATGTCAGATTTTCGTACGTAATGTACGACTCAAAGCGTACATTACGTACGAAAACGCAAGTGAACGAAACTTACCGAAACTGAACAAAAAGTCATTTCGGGTTGGGTATACAAATCACATGTATTTCTACTGTTTCGTAAGTCAACGTACGTACCATTCTTCAATTATGGTTAGCCCTTAAATTTGGTTTGCCATTTCATGATAAATAGTCTTACTCCTGAACAACGTTTGCAAATCGTGCAAATTTATTGCCAAAAGAATGGTTCGGTTTGCTTGACGTATCGCGCGCTGCGTCCAATATTTGGTCGACATAATTGCCCATGAATTTATTTGAGCCAGCCGCGGCTTCCACTTGCCCCAAATCATTTTTAAAACATAATGACAAACTTTTATCTTTAAAATAAAGCTAAATGCTTGGCCATAACATCAAATAATGCGTTTTATTTCTTCTTGAAAACCACACGTCTAAAAAAACACCCTTTAGTTTGTTGCTGTAGTGTAAAAGCTTACAAGTCATCTTATAACCATTGTATGTTGGCTAGCATGCCTTTGGTTGTTAGTTTTTGGTTAGAAGCGAAATTGTGTCCTTTTTTCGAGTCTTAAGGTATTCCAATCCTTTTCCTATTCGTCGCAGAATACTTTGAAATTCGTCTTCACCGGGCTCGATGGACCAATATTTTGTTATTAGTTATGCTTCAATGCTTTTGTTATACTTTGAAAACATTGTGGAAATCAGCAAAATAAAGCCTAAAAACTGGTCTAGATAAATCTCCAGCATTTAAATTTGAGATGACTAGGAGTGCCATTTCTATTGTATGTCTCCCAGAGGATCTCCCACTTTGTAGTGCCAACAAAGTTAATATAAATTTTCTCCGGTTGTATATACAGGAGCGCTCAAACTCCTCCTATAGCAAAGAGCGGTGCCATGCCATTTGGCCATATGCCATATGGCCATATTTCAAAATATGGCCATATGACACTTTTGAATTGTGTCATATGACCATATTTTAATATATGGCTATTTGTCGCTTTGGTAATGTGTCATTTGACCATATTTTCTTGTGTCATATAGCCATATTTTTAATTGGATATCTGTAGAGTGTATACAAGTACACAAACATTCATACATCATATATACATAATGTACATTCATACTTCAGGGTTCAGGTATAATAATTGGTAGCGAGCGAAGCGAGCGGAAAAAAATTTGCCCAAAAGAGAATCAATTTGGGGTGTGAAAATAAAAAAAATCGCGCGAATTTTTTTATTTTCACACCCCAAATTGATTCTCTTTTGGGCAAATTTTTTTGCGCTCGCTTCGCTCGCTACCAATTATTATACCTGAACCCTGAAGTATGAATGTACATTATGTATATATGATGTATGAATGTTTGTGTACTTGTATCATGAGCGAAGTGCACAATTATCAATTGTTTGTAGCCGCAAGCTGGTACAACACTAAAAGTACCATCTAAAAGATAGTTCCTGCCCGAACCATTTTGCAAATTTTGAATCGCGGCTGCTATCGTCGGTGAAAGAAATATTGCATATGCAAAATTTTCTTTCGTTTTTGTTTTTGCAGTTTAAGAACAAGTTTTAAAGTGTCATTTGGCCATAATGGTCAAATGACACATTACCAAAGTGACAAATAGCCATATATCAAAATATGGTCATATGACACAATTCAAAAGTGTCATATGGCCATATTTTGAAATATGGCCATATGGCATATGGCCAAATGGCATGGCACCGCAAAGAGCAGCCTCCTGAAACGTTGGAGAGCTCTAGGAAACGCCAAATCGTTGGTCCTAGGCGCGATGAAAAGAAATTTCCTGTGTAGCATCTCCACATGGTAGAGCGCTGGTAGTGCTAACGCACAAGAGGACCAAACAGTTGCTTTTTTAAGCCAATTAAGCAGCATAATGCTGGTCAGGAGACGAACTTGTCCTTGGTGGGCCATAAAGGCGGCTAAATTGCAGGTCGCAAGTCGCGAAACGGGCATGTGTTGAAAAATGATAAATGGAATTGATTCTGCAAGTCATAGCAACCCGCCTTCAATCCACAAAGCACTGATTGCAAAACTATCTACAATCAATGTTGTCCTCGTATGTGTATGTTTGTGTGAGTCAAAGGCTGTTTCCCCCTATTAATTGTGCATTATAGATGAAGATCCCTCCTTAACATAACATTGAACCACATAACCACATAAATCAAAAAATCCATCATAGCCACAACAAGGCCCGGAAACATTAATAAGTTACCTATAATTTGATATTATCACAACTACAACATAATTTTTTACCATCTCGATAATTGGCTTTAACAACCGACCTAATAAAAATTTCAGGACTGAACTTTTTTAATATACCTACCTAACCCTCAAAGTAACTTCCTTCAAAAAAAAAAAAAACCAAACCAAAACCAAAATAATGCTCATTTAGTAATAGCAATAGCTTAACCTAAAAACTTAATTATTTCCACGGCCAAAGGCTAGCACTAGGAGCTAGGTGTATTCATAAATTATGGCACATTAACCCCTTTGCAGAATTAATCCAGAAGAAAGCCTACTTTAGGTTTATATTTGACCATGCTGAAGCTGGTTAGTAACCAGGACACGCCCTTGAATAAATCAGGTTCTTAACCGCATTTTCTGTCCATGCAAATGTGCTGTTTAGGTCGGTTTCCTTCGGCTCCGAAAAACACTAAACCATACAACCTAAAACTATAGAACGAAAAAAAAATTCTGGTAGGGAGGGATATATGGAACCGGCATCGGCTTCGGCACCAACACGGCACGGCATGGCCGGCGCCTATAAAGACTATATACCTAGCTAGTAAAATTTTTCACGGTAGGTATAAAAGTTATACACAATATCAACACCTTCGTGACACTGCACCCTCTTTTAAGCTTCATGGCTGGCAACAACTTTGGAGTTTGAAGTAAATAATTCTCAGACACGTGATGTAAGTTTTTGGCTTAAAGTAAAACAATGAAGAAGTGGATAGAAACAAGCCAATTAGAAAATGGCTTACTGCGGAGCTAAACACACACATTTTGTGCCAATTATTTACGGTCTACGGTTATGTGGCACAAACAAAATGGTCGAAAGTTTTACTTTATAATTCTTTACATGCGGAATATGGCGATGGTGTCAGGAAAATGATGAACGATGTTTTTCTGGTTGCACATGCAAAATTTTTTTTTAAAGTTCTTTCTAAAAGTTGAATTATGACTACGACACTGTCAGTCTTCTTGTTTTTTTTTTTTTTTGCTGTAAAGTTTAAAAAACTCTGGTGTAGGTATGTTGTTTTATAGAAGGGTCTTTGGCCTCTTAAAGGGCTTATTTAATCATTTTTTTCCCGCCAGGTGATACCTACTCAGACTGGAAGTGACAGGTTTTCCTCTTGTTTTTGCAGTTCCCTATCTGTTTTGCATATTTTAGTTTGGCCAAGAAGTTGATTTGACTTAGACAGACGACTCATGGGGACTGGGGACCACATGAGTCGCATGTATTTCTCCTTTTCCCAAAATGTTGCAAACTCAAATCAAACAATTGGTGGTCGGTTTGAATTTTTGTAGTGCCTACCTATTCCACATGAACAATGTACATGAATCGAAGTTTTTCACGCCCTGTCATAGGTCTTGAACTGGAGTAACAGAAAGTATTCGGTAAGGGTAGTTCTCACTTGTCCTTTTTGTAACGGCTTCTTCTACGTTGATAGTACCCCGTCATACTTGGCGTAGTGGCTAGTATGTCGGACTGTTACACTGAAGGTTCTGGGTTCGATACCTGACTCCACATAAGTTCTCTTCCGGGGTACTGTCTCTTGTGAGGAAGTAATAAATCCTCCAAGAGTAAATCATGTCATGGAAAGTGCAAGAGGCAGTACTCCGGAAAAGAACTTAGTTGGAGTCGTCAGGGATCGAACCCAGAACCTTCGGCGTGGCAGTCCGACACACTAACCACTACGCCACGGAGTACTTCAATGCTTCTCTGTTAGGCGTTCGAATTTGGCGGTAAATTGTAGGTCCCATCCATTCCTGCAGAATATCAATGCACACACTGGATTGGTTGAGATTGAGAGTCCCCCCCCCCCCGCTTAGAGCTGTGGCAAGTTTTTAGACTTTGTATCTTCTGCATCGAGTTCAGAAGTAGGATCTTCTTCAGATCTTCTCTGAAGAATCAGAGGACAAGGCTAAGTACCTAGTAAGGGTAGGTACCTTTGTCGCAGCTTTTTTCTTAGTCGACTTTACACCTAGGTTCTACTCATGGATCTCGCACAGACGTAGTTAAAATGTATCGGCTTGTGTTAACTCTGTCTGACCTTCCTTCTTAGTATAGTGGCTTCAGGGTGGATAATTCCAACTGCCCACTCTATTACAATTTCTTAGTCCGGTTTATAGGTCTCTCTCCAGAATTCCGACAACCATTTTCTAGGTTACGTGTTTACTGGAGACACATATTTCCCCTTTCGTTAACTCCAATTGCTCCAACTGAAGCACATTTTGGAACTTCAGATATGTTTTGGACATACCTTCTTTCCGTACTTAAGGTTGCGCTTTCTCCCAACATGGATCACAGCCTCAGCCGACATCCCCGCCAGCTAGTCCAGTCCTAGAGACCAGTTCCGTCCAGCTTCGTACACCAAATTGGTCGAGGCCGTCCTCCACTTCATCGTGCCAGGGTTGGGACTCGGCGGTGTCTAGCTAGTTAGTCTTCGTCCAAACGCTCAATATGCCCTAGCTTTTGGAAAAACCTCTTACAGTGCGTGGTTTAACCTTCTTCTCCATACTCCATTGATACATAACTCAGCCACTTTTCATCCTATTATGTCTGGTTCCAAGTTTCTGTCCCATACCGTAGGTAGGTCAGGGATGATTAAGACCTTGTGCAGTGTCTCCTTGGGGTTTTGTGAGAGGGATTTTTTTTTTAGATGTTATCGCGCTCCAAATCATCTTTGCCTTTCTCAAGATCAAAGGAGTCGGTGGTGCTCTTCCCAACATTGGCCGAAGAGTGCGACTCTCCATAGCTATCCTGATCATTAAAGAGAGTTTGGAAAGAATGCCAAGATGTGACAAAGCTCGTCGTCACTATTCACGTTCACGCTGCCAAAGACAGTAATATCCAGCAAGGGAAACTAGCTGTCATTTCTGTCATTGAAATGACCTCTATCAAGGTTGCTCAGCAAATACGCAGGAGTATATTTGAGTAGCATAGAGAACGGCAATCTCTTTTTTTAAGTGGACTTCAGATAAAGAATCCCAGGCTTACAGGAAACACTGTATACACTTCGCGTGATTCTAACTAACTTCTAAGTCCAGAATCCTTAGGGTTCCGAGCTGGTATTGCTCTATCAGGTTGCCTACTAGAAACTGGAGACAGAAGTCTCTGCTTACCTTTTATCCGTTATGAGGCTTCAAACACAAGATCTCCTTCCGGGTTCCGGACAAACCTATCCAGATTGTATTCGAGAGACACGTTATCATCTTAAGCTATAGCATCATCTTCCTCTTTTTTTCGCGGCGTCTTCTAAGTCAACTGTACACATATGTTTGTATATAAACGCTAAAATTGAAAGGGTTCCCCAGGGTGCTTATCTAAGACCCAGGATTTCATATTGTTAAATATGCCCAGTTACGCCGCAAAGTCTTTGCACTAGGTACTCTACGACAGCCAAGATAAAATTTTTGCAGTTGTTTGATCGCAATAATTGGCGCCACTGTTCAGAAGACGGTGACTAAGTCATTACAAAAACTTCACTTTAAACCAGGTTAATCTATCCATCCAAGATCACAATTATTTTTCCATCAATTTCTGTCTGCCACCAGGCTTATTGTAGGACAAATGCACTCTACCACAATCTATATACGTATCCCATAATACCCGACATTAATTAAGTTCAATTTATATGAGCTCGTCAATTGGATTTTTGTTCGAATAACAACAACAACACTAAGAAAAAAAAAAAAGAATCAAAATCAGGTCAATTGCCTATGCACTCGACCAACTATGCAGCCCCAACAACAGCACGTCGGTCGTCATACGGTCTTCCATTAGCATGACCTCTATTATAACCACGAAACATACAAAAGCCATTACCTCATCCAACCGAGAACCACCGCAGGTGCATGGTGCTCTGACATAAAAAGAAAAAAATGGACAAAATTTACAATTCCCATGAGCTCATCTCATATATCAAAAATAAAAGCCAGAACGTTAATTAATGGATAATAAAGGAGACAAATAGTCAAAAAAAAAAACCTTATAACGTCACTTTTTAAACCTTAAAAAAAAATACAAAAAGATACAAAACTTCAACTTTGAAATTCAACAACAAACTGTGTTTATGTTTCTTGCGATTTTTTTTTTGGTTCGTTTTGCATTTCTGTAGATACCCATAAACCTAATTAAGACTTAAAATTCAAGAAGAACTTCACAGAAAACAACAGAAATTTTTTCGGTATCCATTGGATACAAGTATTTTTTTTTTTAGTGTGTACACAATTATAATTGCGAGAAGTATTTTTGCGGAACCAAGCAATATAACTGTTGCGGCGATAAACCTATACAAATGAAAAAAAAAAGTTCAAACCCTCCTCGATGTTTGTCCAAATGAGTAAACTTTCTATTCCGTCTTGAGTTTAAGTATGAAAAGGCATCATTTTGCGGAGACGGAGAGTGAACGGTCAAATGCCTATAGACTATCCTCTATACGAGTATCTGCGGCATCATAGAATGTATTTAGATACATACCTACCTCCTACTCTCTTCAAGTGGTTTTTTTTTTATGAAAAGAATGTGTTATTGTTGGATGGTGACTCAGGGCGATTAAGCCCAGTGAGTATGTTGTTTGTTCTGCATACTTTGCAGCTGTTGAATGGAGCTTTGGAAAAGTATCTCCCACAATCACAAAACACCCCACCCACCCATCTTATAAAATGAAGACGTTTTAGATTGTTGGCGACGCGACGTGACGCGTCGTTCTACAACAACAAAATATACTATTTTCTGCAAAACCGGTAAAACATGTATCTATCTATCTACTCCACTCCAATGAGGGCGGTGGTCACTCGAACGCGTTTTTCTTTCATTTTTATTTATTTCTGTATTTTTTTTTCTTCTTGTATCTTGTTGCTGTCATTTGAAGAAGTGTATAGATACATTTTTTTCCACTTGAAGTCCATTATAAGAAAAAATGGACAACAAATGGGAAGGAAAATCTGCAGTAATTGCTTTTTGAGTATACATAACGTTTTTACTTGTTTTTCCCATCGTGTTACGCTTTCGCTTTTCTTTTGTCCTATACCTACGCGTAGTCCGTTGCGTCGTCCGTCGCGCCACTCCTTGCCGCAGTGTGCAAAATGTGTACAAATTGACATCTTTATTACGATTTCAACATCAACAAAGAAGAGAAATGTGTTCCAACAAGATACTTTGTTTTTTTTTTTTATCAAGAGTAGATTTGGAAAAATCTTACAAGTTTTAACGAAAAACTTCACGGATTAACGATTCACTGAACGACGAACAATGTTGTTTTTTTTTTAAATAACGAGAACCTGTTTGAAGTAAATGAAAGCGGTTTTAAGAATCTATCAATCCGTAAGATTCGCATTTTGGCGGTTAAATGGTTTTTGTTTGTTTGCAATTTCATTTAGTTTGGAGTATTTTTTTTTTGATGACCGCGGAGACGTGATGTTTACTTTTTTTTTTTATTTTGGTACAAAACTTGCTAATCAAATCCATAATCTGCAGCGCAGCGGATGTAGAATTCAAGAAAGGAAATGTGTAGATAGTTTTTAGAGTGATTAGAATCATGAATAAATTGTTATTTAAAGTAATTTTTGGGCGAGCTTTAAATTCTTTAGCAAAACTTTTTTCAAGGTTCTTACAGCCTTAAAAAAAACGTTGGTATCTTCTGAACAGCGAAGCCGTTTGTTATTGAAAATAAATAGAAAACATTGTCTAAAAAACATGCCGTCAAAAATTCTTTTGCCGCACTTCACGAATGTAGAATGTGGAATTTAATTTTTCTCTCTCACTCTGAAATTTCTGGATTTAAAACAGAATATCCACCAGTATCTCGCTTTATCTTGTATTAAACCTTCATATTTCACGTAGTGTTTTAATTCATCATAAGGGTGTTAAGAACCCCCATAGGTGAGGCAAGCTCTGGATAAGATCTTTAAATTACAAGTATCTAGTAAAAGCTAAGAATTATTTCCACCATTCGTTTTTCAAGATATTTCTTGAGCCGTTTCGGACCAAGAAAGAAAGAAAGAAAGAAAACAGATTAGAAAATAAAAATGCGGAACAAGACTTAGGACTTAGGTAAAACTCTGAAGTATTTGCACTTGATACAATTAACCGATAAATATTACCTTTAATCGAGTCCGAACAGCTAGCAGAGAGGCTCTTCTCCATAGCAAGACTTAATGTAAGAGAATTTTTCACTTCTATACAGAAGCAGTCTTCCGAAAAAATTCAGTGGAGTAAGGTATCGAACCCAGAACCTCGAGGTTATCCGATGAAGGAAGTTAGCCACTGTGTACTACATCTTGGGGCACAACAGAAATGATGAATGTTTGTACAATTGACTGATATTTTGAGGGGATGAAAGAGCGCTTTTTTTTAAACAATACGCACCAAGAACGATGAATGAAGGAAATACTTAGAAATGTCTACCAGGAAGCAGTGACTTTGCCAGCGACTTTTAAAAAAAGTAGTTGAGATAAACAGAAGTGTATTGCCAAGTTCTATTTGGCGGTCTTAGAACTCAGTGCAAAGGACGAGCCGTACATTAGGTATGTTCTGGCGTTGGTCCAGTACCAGCAAAATGTTCAGCAAACAGGCTTACATTATGAGTTAACAAAGAGCTTTGTTATGGCCCGTCCGCTTTTTTTGATCTCCTAATAACAAACTTAGATAATAAAATGTAAAGAGTTTTTAGTTTGATAAATATGTACCTACATACAATAATTGATGGTGTGCCGCAAGGCTCTGCTTGGGCTCCCACTCTATTTTTATATTTATTTACTCTACTTTCCGACTACGACTTCGAGCACACTCAATTTTAGCACTGAAAACAAAACGCTCATCTAATATATAGGATTAATGAAGATCTTATAGCAATTACCAAGTGGTCCATTGATAATGGTTTAACATTAAATCCTGCTAAGTCTCAACTTATTGCTATATCCAAAAAGCACCTTGACACCTCATTCTTGCCTCCAGTTTTTCTCTCCCAACTCCAGCTTCAGTTTGTTGAATGTGTTACCAGTCTAGGTTTTAAAATCAATAGGTCGCTTTCAGCCGAAAATCACACTAATTACGTAGTGGGAAGAATCTATTCAGGATTACGTAGACTCTGGCCATTTTCCAACATTACTCCAGTTAATACCAAACTAAGACTTATAAAAACCTTACTTGTACCTTTAATCGACTTCGCTAATGTGGTCTATTGTAAGCCTGACTCGCTTTCTAAGCACAAAATCCTTGTGGCTTTTAATGATATGATAAGATACGTGTATGGCCTCCGGAGATACCAACACATCTCACATTATCATCAACTTGTCCTTGGATGCACGCTACAGCAGTTTCTTGATGCAAGGTGCTGTATATTCTTGCATAAAATTATACAAAATAGAGCACCGCAATACATTTTTGATAAACTTCGATTTACCCAATCTGTTAGAACTACTAATTTAATAGCACCGACTTTCAACTACTTGAATTCTTCACGGCTCTTCTTTGTTTATGCAACCAGGCTATGGAACTCTCTTCCTGCCACAATTAAAAGAATAATTGGTACAACAAATTTTAAAACTGCAATCTTTTCTTTCTTTCACTAAAAAAAAAAAAAAAAAAAAAAAAAAAATGGAATCTATGTAATTTAAAAACAATGTAATTATTTTATATATTTATATTAGCTTTAAGATTGATATATTGTTATCGTTATCCGTATTGTTAAGTACTATAAAAGACAAAGTCTTATTTGTACATTGGTGTTAAATAAATTGAAATTGAAAAAAATTGAAATCTTTGTATGCCCTATTTTATAGAATGGGCTGAATTCTTGAATTGGTGAAATCCACCCACAAACACGCCCACAATAGCTATTTTTATTCAACTACCTCGATTTTCGTTGGTTTTAAGAAAAATATATCTTGAGACTTATTGTGTTATTGTGTTTATTTTTTTTTAATAAAAGTGTGCTTTTAAGGGCGTGATTTTTATAAAATACCATTATTCGGGTAAAATCGTCAAAAAAAAAACTACACTATTTAGCAGAAATGCCTAAAAATTGACTAACGATCAAAGCACAGTGAGTGCTTCAATTTTTGTATTCAAGTTTTTAGGATACGCCCACTTTTAAGGGGCGCAATAATTTTCCTATCTACCAAATTTAAAACGATTCCAACTAGAACAAAGTTGCCATCAAGTTGCTCAGAAAGTCAAACGTGTTAAATTTAAAGTGATTTACTTTCACCTGATGATGCACTAACCCAAATGAAACATCATATTTTATTCAAATGATTCAAGCAATAAAAAATAATAATTTCTTTATGCGTTTCTATATATAAAAAAATCCAGAGTTATTAGCTTAATTAACTTGTATGTATAGTTTTGTATGGAAAATGAAAGGCAAGGCAATTAACCTTCAGTTTAAATGTTGAGTCATTAAGAATAGGCAGCAGCATGCATGTTATTAACATAATAATTTTCAACTTTCTAATATGGAACAGAATATTAAGCTATACTTTTTTTTATCGCACAAAAGGGAAAACTTGAATATTACGATTATGATGGTTGAGATTAAAATTGAGATAGTTTTTTGAAACAATTAACATAATCATAATTTTTAAGTACATTTTGATTGAGCGTAAGACATTAAGAAACACAATTTAACTTTGAAAATAGACCCATTATCCACCTTACCATATTTTACATAAATCCTAATGACATGCAGGGCCCGATCTAGGGGGGGGCACGCCGGGCATTTGCCCGGGGCGGCAAATTTCAAGGGCGGCAAAATTTGAAAATTGAAGATTATTAAAGCTATGTCTTTCAAAAAAATGTTTACTTGTTTCCTTCTAATTAAGATCATCATGGGATAAAATATATAAATCAGAAAGAAGTTAGATTTTTCTCACACAAGTGTGCTGTGTGTGGGGAGCTAAAGTAAATGTAGTCTCTCAACTCTCAAGTAACCGAAGAAACACACAAAACATTTTATCCGTCATCAGAATTATATTCATCTTTCCCTACTTTCCCAGTCCCTCATACATAAATATGTAGGATTGTAGGTACAGTAAAACTACTTTATAACGAACTCTCCTTTCTAAAGCAAATTTCATTTTGTTCCCCTTCTTCTTAAAAAAATATCCCATATTAGTTAGGTTCCATCGAATGTATAGATGTATTGAGAAATGTACAGTTATCTAGTTTCAAAGGTAAAACAAATTCAATCCTCAGTTGTTTTAACAAAGCTGTCATTGGTACTTTTGACAATTGTCTATTGTCAGCGATATGATCAATAATAATCGAGAGCAATAGCAATTTGAAAAGAGTTTACTTCAGACGAGACGAAAAAGCCCTACTATAGTGATTAGAGAACTGCATTTCAGAATTTTTGAAGTTTTATTGAAACAAGTGATAAAACTAAAGATGATGCAATTTTTTAATTTCTAAACTGGAAGATTTGTATGATAAAATAAAATAAAATGCACGACTGGGTCGCACGTACTTGCTCTGTGGGTGCAATAGTACGATGAAAACAAACTTTTCGATCAATAAGAACAACTCATTTTTGAAAAATTTGGTAAAACCTAAAAAAAGTTGACTGAAACTGGAAAAACCGATAAACGGGAGCTAACGTTAAGAAACCTTTAATATTTAAAATTAAGATGTCATCTTTTGAGTGTTCTAAATGATACAAATGTCCACTTATTTCCAAATTAATAATACTGTTAAAAGCAATTTTCGCTATTATCATGTATAGCCAAAAACTAAAAATGCAGTTTTGTTTGAAGTCTTCTATGTATGTTACATACAAAGTTTCATAAAAATCGGGGAAGCCTTTTTTGAGTAAATTAGAAAAATTGAAAAAATTGGCCAAAATCTAGTGGCTCTTTGTATAGGAGCCACCATTTAAAAAAAAGAAACTGAAAAAAAAATCATTGCCATCTGATAGGAAGCTGTAAGGAACTATACCAAACAAAGATTGAGTGAATTCGATGCAACCGTTGACAACTTATGGCCATTTGAAAAAAAGCCGTTAAGAGCAGATCTCCGTTATTTGCATTTTTAGCCAAAAACTGAAAACGCAGTTCTCTTAAAAACACTAAAAGAATATAACACACAAAGTTTAATCAAAATCGTTAGAGCCATTTTCGAGAAAATTAGAAAAAACCAAAAAAAGTTGGCATAAACTCAACGGTTCGTTGTATGGGAGCTACCATCTAGAAAGGCTTCACTGAAATATGTATAAAGCCATCCAATACAACACCATAAAGAACAATGCCGAACGAAGTTTGAGTCAATTCAATCAAGCCAACGCGAACTTATGGCCATTTGAAAAAAAGCCGTTAAAACCTGATTTTCGTTAGGACTATTTGAGCCAAAAACGAAAAACGCAGTTTTGTTAGAAGTGCTTAAAGTAAGCTAAATTTTGAGTTTAATCGAAATCGTTAGAGCCGTTTTCGAGAAAATCTAAATTGAAAAAAACCGTTACTTGACAGGTACCAGTTTGAGCCGGGCTAAAACGAAATAAAAAAAATCTCGACAACCGTTTTTCTTCAAACTACTATATATCAAGTTTGAAGAAAATCCGTCAAGCGGTTTAGGCTGTAGCATGACGTGAAAAAGCGCACATCCGCACAGACGCACAGACGCACAGACGCACAGACAGACCGACGGACGGTATGGCGAAAACCACTTTTTTGGGCTTCTCTATCATCGTAATGTCATGTTTGATTAAAACCTCGATTTTTTTTTTCTGCACGAAACCAATACTTGCCCTATAGAGCAAGTAAAAAAATTTTAAATGCGCAATCAAAAATTGAATTTCTTAACAAAAGAAATGAATTTCTTATTTATACCAATTTTCTTTGAAAATAAAAAGAAACACGAGGTTTCAAAACACATTTCACATTTATTTATAACGATTTTTATAATTTTTGTATTTTTTGTTCCCTTGAAGGTTCGCCATAAAGAATTTTGACTGTGTCATGTATGTACGATGATAGCGAAGACGAAAAAAGATGGTATACAAATTTTGACCGTCTGTATGTGTAGACACCTACAGCCCAAACGGGTGGACCGAATTGCTTCAAACTTGGTATATAGAGTTTTTTGGATATTGTACAGAGGAAAATTTAAATTTTTTTTTAGCTCAAAAAATAACGGTACCTGCCATATAACCGTTACGTTAAAGCTTATTTTTCTCAAAAACAGCTCTAACGATTTCGATTAAAATAAAATGCACGACTGGGTCGCTGCATATATGGATATTAAAAAAAATTAAATAATTTCGAAAACTCTTTTATTTTTTAAATTAGTTTAAGAGTTTTCTCGCAAAAACTAAGTATGCAATAAAATTTGAAAGCTATACGTCAATCTAGGCAAAAAAAAAATATTGAAAATCGTTCGACCAGTTTTTTTTTGTAAAAGGTTATTTTTGAAAATTTTTTCAAAAAATATTTTGAAATTTATTTGGGTATGCAAATATATGGCAATCTGTAGTTTACATTTGAAAAATAATTTAAAAAAAAATCAATATACCCGTTTCCAACATATTTCGAAAACCAAAATTTTTTTTAAATTATAAAAAATTAAAAAAAAAAGTTTTTGAAAATTTTGAAATGCCATATTAATACAATTATGAATGACTTCCTGTGGCCAAAATTTTATTGAAATCGAATTTATAGCTTAAGAGAAAATTTGATTTGAAAATATTGGTTCTATGAGAGGTACCGTTATTAGACAAATTTTGAAAAAAAAATTTCTAATCCAAAGATAGATTGTCTTACAAAAATAGCATTCTGAAATTTTTATCAAATTCGTTAGAGCCGTTTTTAAGAAAATCAATTTTTGCCTTCAAGATTGTATGGCAGGTGCTGTTACTTTTGGACCTAGAGCAAAAATAAAAAATTTGTTCCGAGGGACGACGGCCAAATAAATCCTAAATACCAAATTTGAAGCAAATCGGCCCACCCGTTCAGCCTCCAGAGGCGCGAACAGACAGACAGACAGACAGACGGACGGAATTTCCAGACCCACTTTTTTCGACTTCTCCATCATCGTAATATCATGTGTGATTGTTATCTAAAATTTTTTTTTCTGCACGAATCCATAACTTGCCTTATAGAACCTATAATCGCAAGTAAAAATCAGTGTTGCTTTTTAAGTACGACCAATCATATGACTGAAAAAAACAGTTTTAAATAAATGTATTTGCTGAATACCTATTACCTAACTGCCGTTTTTGAATTTTTTTTTGAAAATTTGTTTCAAAAAGTTTTTCAAAAAAAACTTTTTTTCTCAAAAACCGCTCCACAGATTTTCTTAAATTTATTCTCATAAATTTAAATGTATCCAAGAAATAAAATGGCGTACTTTTATTTCAGCTTAAATTAGTTTAAGTATTTATTTAAGAATTTTGAAAAATTTATTTTTATCAAAATCTCAAGCCCCTAGACCACTGTCTCACATTAGAGCAAGTTCGTGCGACCCAGTCGGGCATTTTATTTTTTTTAAGAATGCACTTTCCAGCACATTACGCGTTTTTCTGTTTTCATTCAGAAAAGAGCTCTGAACAAAGTTCGAGTTTATCGAGCTCGCTCTGAACGTCCTCTGAACCAATTGTGTTCAGAGCGCTCTGAAGTCTGAACTATTAATGAAACGAATATAATATCCCATTAATTTCCTTTTCTTTTGCTTTTTTTTAACACTTAAAATCAGTTCGGCGGCCATTTTATTTGTTTTTATTTCCAGCCGCCACGCCGCTTAAATATCGATTGAATTGGTATTGGTTGGTTTCGAAGCGTATCTGATATGCGAAGTTCGGCCCTATTGGAGTTACCGTTATACAGAATTTTATAGACAAATTTAGTCCAACCAAAACATATATTTTACTCAATTTTTTTTAACAAAATCGTATAAACCGTTTTTGAGATACCTAAATGGGTCTGTCAATAAAAATCACATGTCAGGAACCATTAATTTCGGAGCTAGAATTTTAGGTCCAAAAATCAATCTATCAGATGTTATAATAATTCTGTGTACCAGGTTCGAAGCACATCGGTCCAGCCGTTAAGGGTGTAGCGTCCGATACAAAGAGACGGACAGACAGACAGAATTGTCCGACCTATTTTTTCGGCTTCTCTATGATCGTAATGTCATGTTTGATTGTCCAAAAGAAAATTTCCAACAATATTACATTTTTACGGGTTAGAATGAATACCTCCATTTTTAAAAAGTCGATCAAAAAATGCACCAACAATTTTATAACTTATATGTTCTCATTGCAAAAGGGCGGCAAATTAAATTTTTGCCCAGGGCGGCAAAAAAGCTGGATCGGGCCCTGATGACATGCAGCATATGGGTTGGGTATAGTACAGTTTAAATTTTTTTTTTTGGGTTATGTTTCAAGTATGAAAATATAAATCCTAGTTTATTATGGAAAGTGAGAGCATGTTTTTTAAAGTTAATTAAAATCAAATTGTAAAATAAATCTATGTGTGTTGGTAATATGGCCTATGTTTGACATAAAACACAGATATTACGGAGCGTTTCTCACAGAAGAAATTTCTAGCTCTGTTCCAAAACTTTTCTCGATAAAACATCATGACTTAATGCGCTCCATCTTGAAAATACCCCTCAAAAATAAAATGCTCAGGAGATTTGCGTATGAAATTTCTAGAATGTTTTTTGTGGGCGATTTAAAGGTTTCTCAAATGTGGCGACAATAATTAAAAAAAAAATCAAAATAAACTGTGACCCAAAAAAGAGCAAAACTGTTCTCCAAACTATTAAAATTAGGGCGTAGATTCCACAGTATAATATGTAAAATCCATATTTATTTGGTCTGAAATAATTTTGACGTCACGTTGCTGATTCCATCTTGAGAAGCAATATTTCTTTTTCCTAAAAGACGTCATACTAGGTACCATTTATAAGTAAAAAAAAGACTGAATACTTCTGATGTTGAATCTATGGTTAATGGTGAAGTACTCTGTGATCACGGCATCAATCGTCGCCTAAACGTGGGGACGATAAAGTGGTGGGATTACTTCACTATCTTCTATCACCGAAATATGCTCCTGGAGAACCCAGCCAAAGAGGCAATATCACAACGTTCCAATAAGGTCGAGGAGGAGGAAGAGGAAAGTGGGGGGGGGGGGGGGGGGCTTCGATCTTCTGGTACAAACAAGTGCAGCGACACCAATATTTTGTTGTCCTCAGAAATAGAACAATCCAAAACCGGGAGGCTTCTCGACGCTTTCTGAGGTCAACCTGGTCAAACCTTCTGATAGATCACTATAGTGTGAGGCTGATAAGAGAGAGTTGTGATGCAACTGAGATCATAACTGTTTCGAGAAGAAAAAGAAAGAAGAATAGGAATAGCAAAGGGCGATTCAGTGGCCAAGGGTAGGTCACTGAAAATGGAAGCAAACCGTCCGCCACTTCCATCAGTATCAAAAAAGTAATAAATGTTTAAATATGACAGAAACCTAGTTTATTAAGTGATCAAGTGATAACATTGCGCAAATTTCCAGTATCAAATCAATTTAATATTTTGACATGGCCTCTCGCTGATCTTCGATATTTTTTGAGATAGTTTTTTCAAACGACTCTTGCATATAAAAATCAAAATGTGCTTTTAAGTTTTCGGTCTTATCAGATGCTTTCCAATTCCAAGTGATCCATCTTCCATGTGACTCAGTATTTGAAATTTTTAAATGTACTGTCTGTTCAATTTCAGTTTAGTCAGTGATTAAAAAAATTGATAACAAGAACTATAAAATGAATAATTTAAACAATTATTGGAAAAGTTAAACTAGAATGGAAAGCCACTCCTACTTCAAAACCTGACATAACACAATATTTCTACGAGTTTGTTTTTTGAAATATTCTAAGTCAGAACAAAGATACAAAAAAAAATTATCAAAGCGGATATGACTATAACTCAGTTCTAAAAAAACAGTCAATTGGTCACGTTACAAAAAATCAGTATCAACAAAACGTCTTAGTCACATTTTCAAATTTCACAGTACAATCTATTGTACAACAAAAAAAGTAAAAGTATCTACATACTAAGATCATTTATTTTGACTCATGGAAAGCAGTTAAAATATTAAGTAAAAATATCTTTGTTCCAATTTGTGCATTTTATTAAATCGAATTGCATAAAAACTCCTCTAGACTAAAATAAAATATATTTCTTGATAAAAGATCCTTAACTTGACGAGGTAGGTCTTAACTTGTCCTTCTTTTAAGTCCATTCGATACACTTTTAAAGATGACATCAAAATCATCTTTTTTAAGGAAAACAATGATGAATTGTTTCATAAATGCATTTCATCATCTGGTATGAGCTTATGACACAAAAGTGCATTGTTCATTCTGTGTTTGTGTTTTAATGAGGTGTTATTACAAACTGGCTTATTAACGCCATCATTTACGGAAATAAACACGTTACAGACATCGCACAAGTGTTTTTTAATGAATTTTGTATTTAAACCAATATTCGTTTATTCTGTTGTGCTCGGCCTACTTACAGGTTATAAATGTTTTGTTAACCCTTTTCAAAGAATATGGTAATTTAAAAATTCGTCTTGACAAAGTCTTTGAAATTCACCGTACGGCCATCTTCATAAGTCATAACCTATCCGAATTTGTTTTTTGAGAGCCAGGCGCTGGAACATGTAGTCCGCAACTGTGATTTATAATTTTCTCATTTTTACTTGCGATTATAGGTACCTACTATAAGGCAAGTTATGGATTCGTGCAAAAAAAAAAAAATTTTGAGATAACAATCACACATGACATTACGATGATGGAGAAGTCGAAAAAAGTGAGTCTGGAAATTCCGTCCGTCTGTCTGTCTGTCTGTCTGTATGTCTGTTCGCGCCTCTGGAGAATGAACGGGTGGGCCGATTTGCTTCAAATTTGGTATTTAGGATTTATTTGGCCGTCCCTTGGAACAAATTTTTTATTTTTACTCTAGGTCCAAAAATAACGGCACCTGCCATACAATCTTGAAGACAAAAATTGATTTTCTCAAAAACGACTCAAACGATTTTGATAAAACTTTCAGAATGCTATTTTTGCAAGACAATCTATCTTTTGGTTAGAAATTTTTTTCAAAATTTGTCTAATAACGGTACCTCTCATAGAACCAGTATTTTCAAAACTTTTATTTTGATTTTTTATAATTTTTTAAAAAAATTTTTGGTTTTCGAAATATGTTGGAAACGGGTATATTGATTTTTTTTTAAATTATTTTTCAAATGTAAACTACAATTTGCCATATATTTGCATACTCAAATAAATTTCAAAATATTTTTTGAAAAAGTTTTTTTAAAAATAACCTTTTAAAAAAAAAACTAGTCGAACGATTTTCAATATTTTTTTTTCCTAGATTGATGTATAGCTTTGAAATTTTATTGCATACTTAGTTTTTCGAGAAAACTCTTAAACTAATTTAAAAAATAAAAGAATTTTCGAAATTATTTAAATTTTTTTTAATATCCGATTTATATAATGCAGCCACTAAGCAATTGCTTATCATAAGAGCAGGTTCGTGCGACCCAGTCGTGCATTTTATTTTTTTAAAGAAAACGACGAAAGAAAAATGTATTTCATTTTTTAAGTCATCCTTTTACAAAGAACCTATAAAACTCTCATGGTTGCTTTTTGCAATTTTTTGGGTGCCATGTTGTTTGTGGTGGCTGTTAAATGTGCCAAATATTTATTATTCAGTTATAGATTACAATGGCAAGTTACATTATTGAACATAGCACGTCCAAATCATAAAACTCTTTTTTTATCAAATTTAGTTTTGTTATTGAAAGCCCCTTTGTGTAAAACAATGTGAAGATAGCAGCGGCCTCTAGCGTTCAACGCAGTCGGCAGCAATAAATCCATGCTAATACTATAGATTCTTTAGCAAAAGTATAGGATGCAATAATTTTCTCCAGAAGGCTGAGTTTCCTATGTGTCGCTCTTATAAAGGGTGATTCATCGTGAAGTTTGATTTACAATATAAATAAACACATTTGATAGTGAAGTTAAAATGTTTGTTTATTAACGTATCTATTGAGCCCGAAATGGGCTTTAAGACTGGACAAAATTTCACAATAAAACACCGGATTTTCATTGAGTTTTTCCCGAGCCTATATTCAAAACAATTTAGGGACCTGCTGTGGTGCAAAACGATACTGAACAAAAATGATAAAGCAGTGTGATAGGAGTGCAGTGTGATAGGAGTCAAACTGGATCTGTCAAAAAAAGCCTATTGAAAATCAATCCTCACGATGAATCACCCATAGTAGAAGCTACATCCCGAAACATCAAGAATATTTTGAAATAAAAAAGAGAGTTCAAATCTATGTTTTAAAATTTTGAACGACTCCAAAAATGTGTACTTTTGACAGAAACAAAAATTGTGCATCTTTTTGGTGAATTCCTCATTGACAACCATCTTGAATAAGTTGAGATTCGAAAATCTTTTATACGTTTGGCGAGAAACTATAACTCTTAGAGCAGTTTTATAGAGTTTGACATACAAAAAAGTAGTGAATTTCTAACAAATCCTTGTAAAAGTCTTACCAACGGTTTTGACAACCATATTTACGTTGTGATCTCATAAGCTTTTTATCATGCAATTCAACTCAACTTGGGTTTTTGTTATAAGTGGAAACAGAGGCGTGTTTATTTTTTTTTTTCAAAAACAGCTTTAACGATTCTAATTATACTCCTCAAGACTCTCAAGAGTAATAAGGGATTTGTGGTTTAAAAATATTTTTTTTCTGTATCTTCCTTAATGGAGCAGGGTTTTCTTGATTCTAAAATCTAAAAATTCTGCTTTTCAAATTTCTGTTTTTCGGGGCTAGTTTTTTTTTTTTGAAAAGGAGAATTTTGACCGGCTCTTTCTGAATGTACAATAAATTATTTGATTTTTTTTTAAACTGAATTTTCCACTGTCCCAGAAAAATATTATAAATTTTTTAAATTTGGCCTTTGTTAATAATTTTGTTTTTCTTTTCTCGTTACAGGTAAGCACCATTTTCGATGTGTATTTTAAATATTTATCCTTATCAAAAGAGTAAGTAGTCTTTTTTTAATCTAATATCAAATTTTACGTCACAAAGCTGTAAAAAACAATGAATCAAAAGTTCAATTTTGAGATAAAAACAATTAATGCAAAAAATGGTAGAAAAACAAAAAATTAAGTCTTAAAAATTAAATGAATTATTTCCGGACGCACTTTGATTGATCGTCTTAAGTCAGCCCAGGAAATGACGAACCAACATTTTTTACTTCATGACTGTCCCGTGTGATTTCGGAGTCGAAGAATTTGCATATTTCGGCCACAGTGAGCGCATCGATCGACGGATGTGACGTAAAACTTCGCACACAGCGAATTGAGCAAAAAGTAACCATTGTTACTGAAAACAATTAGTTTTTTAAAACTAAAAACCATAAGGTTTTTAAGTTAAACATTTTTAATTTACAAAAAATCAAATGCACTTGACACACACAACACCCTCAACACGTCAAACTGAAACTAAAAACGTTAAAAAGATAAACTTGTTTCAAATTAAATTTAAAAAAATTTTAAACTTTTAAAAAACACTATTAAAACTCCTTTAACAACTAACTACATATTCACATCAAATGGACCATACAAATTATATATTTAAAAAAAAAATCCCCTTTCATCATCTTTAGCTAGAAGGGCGGTATGGAGGCACTCTTACCTGTTTTTTTTGCCTTTGGCGAAGTTAACTCATTTGGAAAAAGTTCACTGTTAAACCAGTGAAATTGAACAGAGCTGTGGGGTAAGAGAAGAGGTTGGGGTATGTGTTTCTCCACTGGATAAACACTCCAAAGGTTAATATACCCAAAAGTTAAAAAAAAAAAAAAAAAAAAAACACAACAGGAAGAGTACTCGACCATAATTTTCTATTTGAAGTTCGCACAACACAAGTATACAAGTACGAGTACAAGTACGAGTATAGTTTTGTGTTATTTTGTCGGTGTAACTTTTGCTGTATAACTGTACTTTAAAAGCAATTAACCTGGTCGCTTTGTGCCATAAAAGAGAATTATTTTGTATGTTTTTGTTTCATTATAAACATACATTTGTACACTTCAGGATGAGACTGCCTTTATTAGGTTTAAACAAAAAGGAGAAAATGTCCTTTCTCATATAAAAAGTTATAATGTGAGACTTGTTGTATCTATTGTAAAACACAGAATCACAAAATAACGACTCAAGTGTGTGTGTGTGCTTCACTTTTACTGAGAATAAATTCAGTGACTCGGCTATACGACTATATAAGTGAATTATACTACACTCGACGCGTCTCGCCATTATGTCTGATTGTCTGGTTATTATGACTAACTAACACCCCATTAAACAATAATAACGTCGCTTGTCCTAGAACGCTTTAAAGTAATGATCCATAATGTCAATGAGTTTTTTTTTTTTTTTTACTTTTGTATCTTTTTACAAAACATAGGGTGCGTTATGTTTAAATAACGTCAATAACAGAACTTGTCAGGTTCCTGCTAGAAATTTTCTAGGAGGGGTTATCAACGCTGTTATAGTATCTCAATTTTGTATTAGTTTGATATTTTCTATTTTTTTAAGAGATGTATTGAAGTCATGGAACCACGATATAAAGCCTTTTAAAGTGCAGAGGAAATCTTAGAACAAATTCTCTTTTAACATCCCCCGGCTGACGCGCATAGATAAGTAATGAACCTCTTCCATCTTTCGCGTCCTGCATTATGGAGTTTCAACTTGGCCACTGTATTTCCAGACAATGTTGTTCTCGGTCAAAAAACAAGACGAACACGTGCACGCTGATGTGGCTCTTAATAGACTACCTGCTATTATCTCCCTGTCTGACCATTTTAGAGCGAATAAGTCCGGCATATCCTAACATTAAGATAAACCCTGAACAGTGAATTATAGTGCCTCAAATTATTTTGGGATGCTTGTAGGGACTTCCCATGAGTATCGAAGATAGCGCATAGCTTATTTGTTCCAATTTTTACTGTCTTCCGTACCACTACTGCCATCACATTCCAGACTTTCAAGCTAGACACGCCTTTTAAAAGTTGATCACCTCACTTCACTTTCGTCTCAGGAAAAAAACGCTGGTGTTTGTAGTCTATGGTTTGAATCATCTTTTTGTCATTCATCCTAAGACTTATCAGCTTTTCCTCAAGCTCCAAGGATAAACGCATTTCATTTAGTAGGTATGTCGTATTAGAAATAATTGAGAAGGAGCTTTCGTCAACAGCATTGCCCAAATGCCTTCTTACCGCAGATATTCTTACTTGGGAAGGTCATAAACATCATCAACTGTCAGAGTAAACAATAATGGCCTTACAACATCCTCTTTCTTGACTCCTTGCTAAAAGAATAAATAGGAGAGAAGTCTACTTTTCGGGAGAGATTCTCTGATAAAAAGAGATCTACATTCCTCCGAATCATTTTCAGAAGACAAAATAGGGGTGACTGGAACTCAAACTCAGATGGTAGCTCAGGAATAATGTGCAGGAATTTATTTGGTGACATAGGATCTGCCATAGCCTGCTTGGTGTTCTTACGTGTTAACTTCATGAGCAAAAAAGTTGGCGTTATTGTGTGGAAAGTGGACAAAAGCGTTACATCACACCAGCCTTGGTCCCTTAAACTTCTTTCGATATTCGTTTCAATGAATTCCTCTTAATTTTCCTGTGACATTTTCTGCCTTTTTTTGATCGATGAACTGTCAATATTCTCAATTGACACTGAACGTTCCTGACTGCGCATATATCCACTTTCGGATCAAGTTCCGAGTCCTAAAGAGAAACACAGATTTCTTCTCGTTTTCCGGAAGCTGCCGGAGAAGTCTAGCAATACAAAACTGGCGCCCACTTAACCTTTAGCCTCGTCTTCTCTTCTTTTTTCTGAGTAATTTTTAGCCCATCTGCTTGACTACTTCTCCGATTTCAAGGGTTATGCAGGGCTTGAAACAATGGTCCTTCTACAATCCTTTTGTGCTTTTTTGATAGCCGAAAGTTCGGTTCAAAGTACCGTAATTTATAACCTATATTTCGACCCTTTGATTAAAAATGTGTATAACCTGATATTCAATCGGTAAACCAGCCTTTATATTTCGCTAAAGTCCAGTATTCAGGCCTTCTCTTATAAGAAACCAGCCAGATAGTAGGGCTTACAATTGCTTATGTATTTCTGGTGTTTTTGTTCTTCTCATACAAGCTCATCTGACGCCTGTCTTCCGCTATACTGCTTACCGAGGTTCATATAAACATAAACAGGTAACATGTTCCTGGAGCATTCAGTTGTGTTCTGCGCATCTGCCAAAGTTCTACAAAATGGCGGTGAACTGTGACTAGTGAACACTAACAAAAATTATATTTTATTGTGAAAACTCACAGCACATGAATAGAATAGTCACAGAGAGCAACCATTTTTGTTTTGTTTACTATATGAACTGTGCTGGCAACTACCTCATGCAGCTGGTTAACTTTTGGTAGATCTTACAAATTTAAAGTAACTACAAGTCTTTGCCCTAGTGCACAATTTTAGCCTAACCGAAAGACATACCTATACATTGAGAACTAAGCGTCAAAAGATAGGGTGCTATACTTTCCATCAATCTATACACTCCAGCTTTCTTTACTTCCATTTTTCCTGTTCCCCTAAAACTTTGGGGGGATTTGTGTGTGTCGCGGTCAGTTACTGTGGTTTGTATAAAGTCACCGCTCAACTAAATCCCGACAGTCCATAAAAAAATACCACATACAAATAAAAACACAAAAAAAAAAAACATGTCCGTCCGCATGCACACACAGTCAAAGCATAGCTATCCACAAAATGCATCTATCGAGGCCATGATGGCGCATTAATTCGGCTTCACACACATTTGACAGATTATTGAATCTGGTTCAGCAGAGTTGTTGCATTGGGTGAAATTTAGTACGGCAATTGCCGGGGCAGCAGCGGCAAAAAAAATTTATAAAAAACTGTTGCATTATGGTCTTTTTATTTTTTATAACCGTCTAGTTGTCAGATTAGCGGTTTTCAGTTCAATAAGCAAACTGCAAAAAAAAAAAACTTAATATTCAACTGGAAAATCTCACTTGGCAATTATCTTTAATTTCATGAACCGATCACGCATTAGTTAGGAATTTTTATACATTTACCCCAAACCACGATATTTTGTAAGCTTGGACACTACCGATGGCGATGCAATGATGGTGTGTCTGATCCCAGTCGAAAGTGGAGGGAAAAATTTCATAAAATTATTCACTCTATCGGCCAGGCCAGTAAGCGTATTCAGTTAGCAGTTTAGCAACAACTATTTACCAAAACAATTTACGGCATATCTATATTTATCCAAAAAAAAAAAATTGTAGATAAACCAGTTTGCTATAGATTACTATGCCAAAGCAGTTTCCAGTATAATAATAAAATAATTTATCAAAGATTTCTGGTTAGGTCTGGTTTTCCTTCGGACGGAGAAACGTTTCTCAAATAAAAATATCGAAGTTATCAAAACGCTAATACCTACGTACCTCGACGAGTGGGAACACTTTAATGGTTTTCAAGAGTTAATTATAGACTACGTTTGTAGAATTCTGTATCGTGAGTGGTTGGTATTTGAAAAAGTGGAGATTGGTTGATGAGATTCGAACTCTAGGTCAGTGGGTTTTTGAATTTGTAATTTTTGTTTTTACTATAATTTGTTTTGAAACTTTTGAAAAGGTTCCAAATGGAGATTTAGAAGCTTTTGAACCTTGATTTGCTATGCTTGCTACCTGTTTTGGTAAGGCTTAGATACCTTCAATATGAAGAATTTACTTTGATTAGTAATCAATAAATTGATTTTGAAATAACAGAGTGGTCTTGACATTTTGATAGGGTAAGCTTATACAGTTCATATCTCAGACACTGTTCTCAACGCTTCCTGTGCTATACCAAATAATAAGTATGTTGGTAACACCGTGGTATAATAGGGACGGTCTTTTTCTTTTTGAGAGTTTTGTACAGGATCTTGCAATAATCCAAACTGGTGACACTATAGAAATTCTTTTTTTTTCATAGTCGTTAGTTTTGGGGGCTTGAGGCCTGTCAGATGTTTTGATTTGTTGAATTTGCTAGTAGAAAATGATTTGTGATCTATCATTTCCTTGTTTTCTCCTGACGTCAACAATCATCGACTCTATACTATTTGCAGGTTGTGGAGCTATACTATAGTAGGTCCAGATTCTTTACGTGGTCATCGATTATTTTCCCAACATTGTAAAGTCACTCAAAATGTTTTTCTCAGAATTTCCGAATGTCTTCTTTTGCTACCTAGCTTGTTTGACAGCTAGACTAATTAATATTTTTCCGATGAAGAAATTATTAAGGTGACTTTCGGAGCTATTGAAGAAATCGGGACATGCCTTGATGCTTGCATTTCTCCAGTTCGGTTCTCTAGACTCATTAGGCTACTTTATTAGGCGAACAGGCTTGGTAGCGTCAGTTCTTAAATCCATATTTTTTTTTTACCGTCATTTGGTGGCTGTATAAACAAGCCTCTTAAGTTATTGGTTATCCTTTTCGAGACAGACTTTCAAAGAACCATCACTCACTCCAAATTAGCTTGACTTTTTCCTCAAAAACTTACCCAAGTCTTCTCTGAAAAATACTGACTTTTCAGCTACGTCTTTAGAAGAGGAATTAATGTGACTTTCCCTTCAATTTTGACAAGACCCATCTCTTGCGCTTCCAATATTATATTGACAAAGACTTGAGTGATACCTAATTCTTGGCAACAATCACAGTAAAAATTTAGTTGCTTGGAGCACATCTGGTGCTTCGGATTACCTTCTCCAACACAGTTGTGGTAGTCCCTCAACAATCTCTCTTATAGTATTAAATGATTCGGTTCAGTCCATGTTACAGACTTAGTTTGGCGGAATCATAGAAGTTTCACATGAAGAGTTACAGCCTCAAGCGCTGGTATTGGTCTACATATTGTTTGCTAAAATATTTAACGACGGTAAAAATGTATGTGGCTGGCGGTTAAACTGAACTGTTTCTCCAAATTGCCCAATTTCGTCACTGGTAATTTCTAGCATCCCTTACATACGCTCAGCTGTAAAGTCTGTTCATGTGCCTATGGAGTGGGGGGGGGGGGGGGCTTAGATCTCACTTAAGAATTGGTGCGTGTTTTGTAATGAAATATGAACGTAAAAAGCCCTGAAACCACTTAAAATTTTAACATTCAAATGAAAACGGAGAGCGTATTCTTCATGTTGAGCTATAAACCTTTTATAATCAAAAGTCATACATATATTTTATATTTTGTCCGGCTGCGCTTCATCAATTCCTCCTGGAAAAAAAGGCAGTAAAAAGATCCTTCCACCTGTCCTGACAACCTCCAACCTCCAAGTTGTTTTTGGTCTTTCGACGCGTCTGTTACCTTGAGAATTCCACTTGAATGATTGTTTCGCTGTATTTGTTCCTTAGGTTTCCTCAGAGTAAGGCCTATCCAAACGCCACTTCAGTTACATGATGCCTGCGTCCAACTTTTTTCTGCCCGGTCCTGTTCCACAGTTCCAATTTCAAAATGGTTTAATGTCGCCGGATCTTCAGAATTATTTTTTCAAATGGTCTCCGTGGGATACCATGTCATTCATTTGTACCCACCCTGGCAGCCATCATATCGTCAATTGCCTGCAAAAACAGAATTGGTGACAAGACATCTCTTGTCTCAGTGTATGACGCCCATCAAAGAAATCGGAAGGCTGTCCATCCTGCAGAATGAAACACTTTGCGTTGTTAGAAGACTCTTTAATAACAGCGACAATTTTCTTCAGAGATACCTCTAACAGTAAGCGATCTCCAGATGCATCCATGATCTACCTGATCGAACGCCTTCTCAAAATCTATAAACATGAGGTACAATGGTGACTGGTACTCAGATAATTGTTCAAGGTTGATTCGCAAGATGTTGATTATACTTGATGCCTGCTGAGGCTGGATTCGATCCTGGAATTTACAATTTCGAGAATAATGGTTGCCATTAACTTCAAAAAAAATGAAAAGAACGGCAAAAACCACGCCAGTTATTTCAGTCAAAAGTCATGCTCACACTCTACAAGCCCTCTAAACATTTCCAAAATGTCGAAAATTACTTTTGTCTTGTCAAAAATTTAAGTTACAGTTAATTGTTCCTCCAAATTCTATCGAATTCCAACAAAAAATAGCAATAAAATCAGAAATCACAAAAAGATTGCCAACTTAAACTCCCAACTTTACCTGCAATTTAATTTTGTTTTTACACACTTTTATTTCCAAATCCAAAGTTGCAATAAAACTGCACTTCCATTCACATTTTCTAATTTCGTAACCAAAAAAAAAACCCCAAACAAACAAAAAAAATTACATGGCAACACTCCACCAATTATTGACACCTTTTTTCATCGCAAGTCGCAACACATTGTCGATGACACATGTTGTCTTCGACACGGAACGGCACGACACACCACCGCACCGACACTCAATATTTCAAAACACACGTCATGTCACTTCGATTTTTATATTTTCGTGTTAGTCTTTTCCTGTGCTTTGTTGTTGTTATTATTATTTTTTTATCGGAAACAGAATATTGCAACCATGGTCTTACAATAAATTTATTAAAAAAAAAAAAAAAAATATGGATCGTCTGGAAAACAAAGACCCAGCCATGCATACAAAATGTTGTAGATACACCTTATATGCACTTCACATTGCACTGAACACGTTTCTATGGGCTTATAGCTAAGTAATTGATGTGTGTGTGTGTGTGTGTGGGATGCCATGTTATAATAAATTTTTATCATGCATAAGAATCTACATAAATCTTTACCTCATAAATAAAGTGCTTCGTGTAGCTATAAAGTTTGATTTTTACGGTTCCGGTCACCTAATTTTAATATTTTTTCTTTTCAAACAATGCAGGGGTCAAAATTGAAAATTTCCAAAGCTGGCTGAAACACAAAGTCAAAAAATTTAAATAAAATGTATCTGAAAGATGTAAAAAGTATATCTAAAACTAAATATTAAAAAAAAAAAATTGAAATTACATGCCAAGTTCACAGCGGGTCATTAACCTATGGGCACATCACCATCATCAACATCACCATTATTTTCGATGGTGCAACGTTGGATTCACTATGAACTGAACAGGAACACCACTTGTAGCCTGAACCCAACAATCACTCAAGTGTATACATATATACCTACTAGCTAGGTACTATCTAAATCTATCTATCTACAGCATGAGGCAGAGGATGATATTCAAAAACAAGTGGATTCTATCTATATGTTCTGTTCGTTCATATAATCTACTCTTTTGTCGTCGAATGTATATAACTGCAAGTTGGAGGCATTGTTCTTTAAATTTGAATATTTTTGCTTTTGTTTTGGTTACTAGATATAAAAAATAGAATGATAGATAGATAGATACTTATATGTAGGTATGTTCAGATGGATACGCTGGAATGGCTTTAGGATGGAATAAATTTAAAATATCTGTGGGAAATTGATTTTTTTTGTAAACCTATTTTTTTGTCTGTTTTTATAAAAAAAAATAATCCAAAGAATTTTTTATGTTGAAGAATGCAGATGAAAATTTGTCAAATAACAGGCGCAGAACTCTCCCCCTCTTCCCCTCCTCCATCAACAGTTTGTCGTTTTATGTGTTGCAACAATGATAAGGGGAGCTTGGTTATTTGTTTTGAAAAATGTTACAACTTTCTCATTTAAAAAGTCATTATTGTGTACCTTTTTGATTATTATGGGGCGGGGATATCATCTTGTTTGACGGATTGGTGTTAAATAAATTTACATAAAATGTGAAAAGACAAACAAATTTGAAATATTGGAAAAAAGGGAAACCTTATAATGGTGTCAAATTTTTATTGAAAACAAAATGTTTACATAAGCTTATTGTTGTTAGAATTTTTGAACTTATGTAGGTACATTTTTCTGTTCCTATTGTAACCTTATATTTGATTTGGAAGAAAGTCTGAAGTGGGTCAACTGCAGTGTTTAGGTTTACAAAGTGCATTATGAACATAACGGTATACGTGCATCATCAGAAATGGAGAAAAAGTAAGCAATAATGTGGCTGTCTGTTTTGACAGATGATTTTGATGGGTTAAGCCTATTTTTTCAAAACATTCATTTATCTTGAATGTCGTTTTCTCATCATTATCGATGATTTATGAACAATTCATAATGATTTAAAAACGTTGGGTAATGATGGCGTTTGCTTTGGTAAATAATTAGGTTCAAACATTCTCTTTTAAGGTATGCATCGCTTGTTCAAGACATTAGGGAACCATTAATGCAGAAAGGTATTTAGGCCAACGTATTTATTTTTTGTTTTTAATATGCAGGATTGGGTCTCTTAAAGAAGCTCAGGTTATTACAAAGCTATGTTTTTAATATAGGTAAATACTTCAATGCTTCGAATTTAACATTTCTTAGCTTTGGCATCTCGATAAGCCAGAGACTTATTGGAAAATATTTTGTAAGCATACAAAAGTTGACCAAACCCAAGCAGCAATATTCCCAGTTGTTCTTGAACGACGTGCACGGGTTTTATTCTTCACATCGCTAACTTCTCCAAGCAGCTCAAAATTTCTACCAATTTCTGAATTGTGGTTCGACAAGGTGCTTCACGAAATTCAAAAAATGTTTTAGTTTTACGAATCGACTCTCCCAAATGTTCACCATTTTTATAGTGAAATTTTAATAATTTCAATGCGTTGTTGAAGCGTTTATCGTGTCATTTTTATTAATGGCGTAGTTTCAAATGCAAAATGTCAAAAAATTACAGCTTCAAATGTGACAACTACCGAAATAGCATGCTATTCAAAATAACACCTCTTATTGGAAAACCCTTTATATGGACCCATTTCTCTCGATATGGTTGCCCATTTATAAAGAATGACCTCTAAAGGGATGTTCAAAACATATCTTACAGCATAGAAAATCGAACAGCCTTTTTGGTCTGTCACTTAACTTCGAAATACCAAGAAAACCATGAAAGTGCAGGTAGTAAAGAGTTCAGGCCTGATGACGGTCCCCTGTTGTTGTTCACCGACTTTGAAGATGAATTTTTCTGTTGTTCCGGCAGACCAGCCTACCTTTTTATTTGTTCCTTCTTATATGATCATGGATAGAAAGGTTTCTTGTTTTCTTAGAGCAGCACTCATCTCAGATCTCATTAATGTTTATCGAATGTTTTCCCAAAGTCAATTAGCAGGTCCTCGAAGAAATGGCGATATTTTAACAGTATGACACTTCTTCTTTGGACACATGAGTTGGTGATTATTACGCCGCATGATTTTCAGGGAGTATAATGACATTGAAGCATTACATTATATTTCCTTTTGTTTCATTGGAAGAATATTAGTTGGAAAGTCAAGAACTGATGGGGACTTTCAGTTTTACTTGGGCATCCAAGGCAGCACTTGGTTGGAGTTGAGATATCTTGCTGCAAATCAAGAATTTCTAAGCTGTACAATTTGGACAATCTTCCCGCGATGGAAAAACGTCTTATTGAACTAGTTTACCAATAAAACTCGAATTTCTGCTTTGACCGGTGTCGGTACTTGTATCACCAATATCGTGATTATAGTGTTTGCAGCAACGGTTCTATGATTTCGTCCGTCTTTTGTATGGTTCGTAGTGTCAGTCTTCAAATTTTGTTTAAATGCGAAAATTTCGGGAAGATAGCGTCAGCACCAGCAGATTTAAGGCTGGTATTCCACGATCAGAAGGCAATCGAATCCCGTTCCTGGATGATCGAAATCGAAGCCCTCCATTTCTTGGGTTGGATTAAGCACCAGCCACACAATCACTTTAATACTTAACACACATTCTTAAGGTCGTATTCTATTGGATGACAAGCCAGAATTCAACTGCCACATTAAACACTCTCCTAGGAATCATTTCTGAACATTTCAAATTCTCCATACCTCATTCCGCACTTTCAAAAGCCACCTCTTTACGATTCGTTAAACGGTTTATAGAATTTCCCTTGTATTTTTCTTCCACAAAATACTGATTCCATCTCATTTTCCAGACAAAAAAAAAATACTTGGAATTCCTTGTTAGAATCATTTTACATTACACAACATTATTTAATTCTAATTTCCAATCAATTAAATGTTCATGTTTGATTACTCATAAAAAATTTTAAATTCAATACCATGTAGAGCTATCTGTTAGATACATGTATTTTTCATTTTCCTTCATACATGTACAAAGGTGTAGATACATTGGTAAGGTTGACTCGTTGAAAAATCAACTTCCAAGAAAAATCAATGACAATGTCAGGCGAGGTTAAGTAATGAATTAAAATGATTCACAAAAGAATTTCTCGAAAACAATGTGACTTAACTGTAAAAGGTAGTTAAAAAAAAGCAAAGCTTCAATTTTATTTCCATCCTCTTCAGATATAAATTTCTTTTTTCTAATTTACCATCACAGAACCAACCGCACGACTACATTGCAATAAAAAAATTTAATTCGATGCGTGTAATGCTCATTATTCATTCGATGAATAATGCCATGAGTCAGTCAGTCAGTCAGACAATAACAACAACAACAACAAAACAAACACCGGTATGGTATATCAAAACGGATTGTGGGTCAAATCCGAATTGAGCCTAACAAAAAGACAGAACACAGAAGAAGTATGCCGGCCACTTGGTCGGTCACCAACAAAAAAAAAAACCTCTTAAATTCTTCACGAATAATTAAAATAAAAAAAAAAAAAATGAACAAGAGAACCTATGAGGCAGCACACAGCACTGAGGTAACGTAAATTATGGGCACACGCCTAGAATAAAAGTTTCTTGACCCACTCTTGAACGTGGCCGAGAATTGGGTCAAGAAAACTAACGTTTTCCCGTACGTGTCTCGAAAGTACGTGTTAAATTTTTTTAATTATTTACTCTACTCACACGAAACGCTGTAAGTTTTTATACCAACTACATTGCATACCTGGGGAGGCGGCGATAACCAACTATCGATGCAGTTTCGATTTTTGTAGAAAAGATAGTTCGATGGTGTGAACGAACTAATGTGAAATTTTTGTCACTAAACACTATCATTAAAGCCAATAGTGTTCAGGGTTGCCATTGATAGTTATTCTTAAAGAATTTGTGGTTGATTTTTTATCTGAATTTAATTAAATATTTGACATTTGACGGTTGTCAAACTATATTTAACGAATAACGGAAGTGTTTTGCATTGTTTCAATGAAACTGGAATACATTTATGATTGAAAGAAAAATGGTATTGGAAGTTCTCTAACATAAGCGAAAAAAGTGAAGCGTTTAATAATTCAGAACCTGTGCGCGAGATAACTGGGTTGGCACGACTTGGGATCACTTTTTTCGTAGATAAAAGATCAAACGTAGGAACGGGAGTAAACACACGCATCAAAAGCGTCCTTTCAAAAACTTTAATAACATAAAATGACTGAAATCAACCCAGTTATTCAAAATATTTTGCAGGGCATAACCTTGGACCAAACAAAATTCGAGTCTAAGCTGAACGGTGAACGAGACAACAAGATGGTTAAAGAATGCAACGACTCAGCCGAAATTTTATTGAAGCGATGGCGATGGCGACATTACAAATGGAGGACAAAATCGTCAGCTATAATGGAATGGGAAAATATTGGAAGCAGAATACGTTTTTTTCTGTTGAAACAACAGTCTTAAAAAAGGCCCTAAACAGAACGTATCAGATACGTTTTAGAACCTCCTTCTTAAAGGAAGAAGCTATATTTAATAATGGATATTGGAACGAAAATGTAGGAAATACAAACAGGCATATTAAAGTCTGGGTCATTAGACTATAGAAACAATTCTGGTAAAGAAATCCCTTGTCACGTACAGCAGTGGTTGGAAAGAAACTTTGACTGCAAGCAAAGCAAAAGTCTAGGCCTTCAACTTCAACATGCCGAAACTTTTGTGTCGAATAACCTCAAAAAATTGAATGAAGAAACTAAAAAAAAAAAACATGTTCGGTGGGACTCCCACCAGAGAACTTGCTTGGTTAGAGCTTAAGTCCCTGTTCTGAGTTTCAAAATAATAAGAGTGAAAGGGGCAGTCCAAAAAAGACAGAACTTTTAAGTTACGTTAACACTCGAACCCTCTGAAGCCCGCTGATTAAATTCAAGCTTTTAGCCAAAGCGACTAACGTTGCTAATCTTTTTTTCTTTTTGAAATGCCCTGTCTCTCGAAAGCACTCAATCCATTCGCAAATATCTTCTCGGAATCTTGAACCTTGAGATAGGTAATTGTGAATAAAACTAAGTTGATTGCTTGGAAATTATGATCCACAGATCAGCAAGCCAGCTTGATGTTTCTTAAATGTTGATTTGATTCTATTCTTTGACCGTTCAAAACTTCTTCATTTCGGGGAAACGTAAGTTATTTTAGTTCCTAAGATAACCTTTGGTTGGAAGCACTACTGTTCTTGAAGTATGTACCTACTTTGGATCTGTTTAGTTGTTGCTGGAGAGTATCTGCTGCTGTGAAAATATGTGAATTTAGGAAAATTTTATTTATAATAGCTGACTTGACCAAGACCATCCTTGATCAGGACACACAAATGCTTCTTCCATGTGATTTACTGATATGGGCGAGTTTCTTTTGTCCGAAAACTTTTGCTTTGAATTTTCGGTCCTCGTCTGTCCGAATTTTCCGTTTTCTTCGACTGTTGTTTTTCTTCATTTTTCCATCATTTCTGACATATCAACTGTCTTAACAGCTGTTCAATATTTCTTAGCTTCAGAACTAGGCAATCAGCCAAGCTTTGAATACTTCAAAAACTGACTATTGTAGAATTAACAATTCAGTGAAATGTATAGGTATTGGAGACCAGACAATATAAGCTTGAAATAAGAACACAGTTTGATGGTCCGAAAAAATCTTAGAAAAGAGCAGCTCCAAAGAAGTTCTTCATGGTTGAAAAAGTAATACGAACGGAGAAATCGAGTCTGTTCGTCAGCAAAGCAATGCTATAGCTTCTTAAAACTAATCACGAAACAGAAGTTCTCAATATTAATTAGCACCCTGTGACGTCATTAGGTAGCGTGTGGGACTGCTGAGCTGAAGATCGTGCGTACTGCCTCTTTCGAGTAAGTAAAAAATCCGACAAGAGTAAATCTTGTCATGAAAGAAGTGGCCATTCGGCCGTAAATTGTAGGTCCCATTCTTGGTGAATACACATCAGCATGGCCAGAAATGGTTGATTTACTTAGGCCTATACTTAGAGCTGTTCGTGCCACAATATTTTCTTTAAAAACCCAGTTAGAAATGCTTTTCCAATGGCTGGTAGTGTTATGGTAAGTGAAATTTAAGCTAAGAGTGTTGCTCGCCTTACAAACCGAAGCGATTTCTTCAGAAAATTTCTTTGTGTTCTGGCAAAACAAACAAATTCAAAAATCATGTCGATTTAGGAAATTGCATCCGTCTCGTATCCTTTGATCTCGAAAGCCCGAATTTTCTGAAATGCTTTGTAATTCTAGCGACATTCAATTTCTTCGAAACCAATCAAATGGTCTTGAGAAATATCCAAATTTCGATTTGTTAAACTAACCAATCACCAGATGGTCATTGTTAGACCCCACAAATCTGGTAATGCTATTTTATCATCTACTTCCATCCATCCATCCATCAGTAATTTGGACCAAGAACTCAATTCTATTTCCGATCAAAAGCACTCTTCAAAAGCACTTCAGAAACATACCAAGTTTTTGTTCTTTCTTCTTTTCTTTAACAAAATGCATCTGCGTCTGCAATTAAACCCACCACAAAGTGGTAATCAAAATATGTTCAGTTCAAAAGTTCCACAATTATTTTATGATTGTGTACTACTTTTGATATTGTTGGATCAAAAAAAAAAAAAAAAAAAAAACTGCATTTTGTTCCAAGGCGAATCAAAATTGCGTTTGGTCGTCGATTTCGTCGCTCGTCGACGGTCGTCATCGTCGTTGTCTTCGTCGTCTATGGATGGTTCATTTGGGGTTTGTATACACTGTGAATCTGAATCCGAATCTAAAGTAGGTATACCAACACTGTACGAGTATCCCCAGCCAACATAGAGCTAGAGAGATAAACGCAACTGGATCGAATTTAATTAGCCAACAATAGGCCACAAGCAGAATGGCTAAAACTCTATAAAGCCTTTGCCAAATGGATCTCTAGGAAACTATACAGACTATATAATTTTCGTCATTGACGTTGGCGGCGGTCGGTGGTATGGCAATTGGAGCATTGTGCTCCTCTAAACCTTAACGTGGCTTCTATTATGTTGCACCAGAAGCAGCCATTAGAATCAAGGTACACACACACACACACATACGATACAATGGCTCTAAGTTGCGAAATGAGATTTCAGCTCTCGATGAGAATCCGATTCCGTTCCGTAAGCTGCTGCTCGTCGTCGTGTCGTGTCGTTTGGTTTGGTCGTCCATCGGCATCGTTGGTCGTAGTCGTAGATCGTATAGAACTCTTTGGTCGTCGCATCTCGCATCTCACAGATGGAGTGGAGTGTATATCTGAAATCTGGAACCTACCTACTGGATGTGTGTTTCCATATGAATGAGTGCAAAACAAGAGCACACAACCGGAAAATAGTTTCATTATGTTTTGTATATGAGAGAGGTTTTAGAGGAGTTTTCACCTTTCCCATTGTGGCATCGATATAGCCGCAGAGGCAGCAGGAGCATCAGAAGCAGCATCAGCATCAGCAAGTGGAAACTCCGCATCTGGCAAATAGTGTAAAGTCATTGAAACTACTTGAGCTTGAAAGACTATTGTGGTGTGCTGCTACTATACGATGATGGTGATGGTTGTGTAAAATCATCGCCTTCGCCATTATCATCGCAGGCTTTCAGCAATAATTGTTTTGTGAACGACGAACGTTGAAAGGTTAAGCTCTGGAAAAAATAATAAAAATTTAATCTAATAAAAAATTTACAAAAAAAAAGAAAAAAAATATTATCTAATAAATGCGTGTTTTATTTTTTCCTTTCGCTTTTATTTTATTCAAATTAGATTTTATTAACGCGATTATGAGGAAATACACTCTTTTGTTGTACAATTTTTTTAGTCCATTAAGATGTGGCGGGCGATGAGATTGATAAAAATGGTTCACTGACATTGGCTTGTCAATCAATTTGAAAAGTCACTGACAGTGTTAGTCAATGTGCTCGCAGACCGTGAGTTCACGTAGTTGATTGTGGGTTTTAAAAGGCTTTTTTTGTAGGTTAGGGAACGAAACGTTGTTTACGGACGGTTTAACTTTTTTTATAATTTATTATTGCCAATTTTTTTGAACCAACAATATTGTGGTGTAACTTCCCAGTCCGTGTTTCCGTTGCTGTTGCAATTTTTCATGCGATTTTAGTTTTTATAGTGCAAGTAATGCATGCGCAAAGAAAACGTGGATAGTTGAAATCTTTGTCAATTGTAATCATAAATAAGGTAGTATATTGCGCATCTGTCAAAAAAAGTAAACAAACAAAAATGGCTGCTCTCTGTGACTATTCTATTCATTCGATTTGAGTTTTTGCATTAGAATATAATTTGCTATTAGTACTCAATGTGTTCAATAGTCACAGTTCACCGCCATTTTGTAGAATTTTGATAGATGCGTATAAAGTGAATATATTATCTGCAGGTAGGTACTGTATGTACTTTGATCATTGTCTGTCTATGTGCCTTCCAGTCTGACCGCCAATCTGTTGTTCAAATGGCTGATTTTTTTGACGTGATAACGTCTAATAAATCGGTTTGGAATATATGGGCAGCACGCACGAAAAAATGTCACAGTCACACTGACGTTACCTAGCTGCTTTGATAGCGTAGAAAATCGTTAAAGTGGGAGTGGTGTGGGGCAGGCGGGAGAGGGGGGGGTAGTGTCGGAAAGAGGAAAAATTGTCAAAAATGGTGGGTGGTTGTAGCTGGTTTGGGTGGTGAGACAAAAATTGTCAAAACTAATGGGTTGTTCCTTGGTGGCTGTAGGTGGGATGGGAGTTTGGTGTTGGGGGGATTTGGTATAATTGGGGGAGGGGTGGGGGGTGAATTTTCATTATGTGGTGGGGGGGTTGGTTGGCGGTTGTAGGTGGGTTGGGTGGTCGGCGGTTTCGGTGGTGGGGATAGTTGATTTGATTGGGGGCGATGAAAAAATTGTCAAAAATGGTGGGTGAGCTGAAGGTGGTTTTAGATGGGGTGGGTGGTTGGATTTGGAAAAATATGATAAGAAATGGTGGGTGAGTAGCCGGTGGTTGTAGGTGGAGTGGGTGGTGGTGGTGTTGGTGGTTGTTGGTGGTAAGGAAGGGGGTATTTACTGTGGGGGGGAAACAATTGTCAAAAATGGTGGGCTACTGGTTGCATGTTGAGGTAAGAGGTTGATGTTTGGGGGGAAGGGGTGAGAAAAAAAAATTCAAAAATGGTGGGTGGTTGTAAGTGGGGTGGGTTGTTGGTGATTAAAGAAATACAGCCTACACATGAACTATTTTGATAACTAGTTATCACGTAAAATTATCGTACGTAAACCGACTTTACAGACAACGAAGTTTTTTTTAACTTATACTGTGTATTCGACGTGTTTTGATAGTCCGAAGTAAGATTTTGGTAAATGTGTGTTATCCTCGAAAATCGCTCTAACGATTTTAATGAAACGTATAAAGCGTGCTATTTTTGTCCAATACCTTTAGAAAATTACAAGTCATGTGTCATATCTCATATATATGTAATTTTAAACATTATTCCATACTCAGACTTAGATTCAATATTTTAAGCTGTGTGATATATCAAATTTTTATATTATCTACTTGGAAAACCCTTGCCGATTTTGATGAAATTCTTTGAACTTACTTTAACTTTAACTATCACAAAACCTGGTTAATTTATTTGATCAGCATGTCAATTTTTCGAGATTAAAATATTGCTGGGTTAAAATATTTCAATTGTCTTTTGCAACTTGATGAAGGAAACATACCTATCAAATGAAAAAATTAAAGTAGCAGGGTGACAGAATTGAAAAAGTTCTTCACCGCTTCGAAGTTTATTCAAGTAAGGAACCCTCTAAAAATGGCTTTAGGAGTGAAAAAGAAGTAAAGCAAAACTCTGAACTTCTTTAAAAGTCACAACATCTCAAAGCAGTAAAAGAACTAGAGACGTACCTGATACTGCATCCGGTCTTCATTCTAGAAATTAGCGACAATGCCCACACACACTTCCGAAAACTGCATGTAATGAATTCATGTAATGCAATTCCGGAAAAATACAGGACTCCTTAGAAGAATAGCAAATTCATATGGGCCAAGGACATCATGGCGAAAACTGATGGAAGAAACTTTGCCAGTTCCGATACAACTAAATATGTAACAGAAAACCTCCCAGCAAACCTTCCGAGGGGACTTCTCGAAGTTCGGGGAGAGTTTCAGAGTTTCTGGAAATTTTGCTGTTGAATTTTTGCTGTAACTCTGCCATTCCAGGCCTGGTGACATGAAAACTAGCTCCATCCTTTTGGAACCATACAGAATTAAAATGAATTCTCCTTCTGCGTATTCTTGGGAAAAAAATCCCTCTAGCCTCTACATTGTTAAATACCTGTCAACAGTAACCATTATAGTCTGTCCGTTTTCTTCCAAAAATATGGCCCGACAATGCAGCGTGCAGAAACTGCATACCACACTGTGACTCGAAGTGGATGAAGTTCAGTCTCATCAAGTTTTTCCGGGATGGAATCATTCCATATTCGACAGTTTCGTTTGTTCACATTGCCATTAAAGTCGAAGTGGCCTTCATCCGACATAAAAATACTGCTAAGAATGGTTTCCTTTTCGTCTACCATTTGCAGGAGTTTCTGGTAGAATTTCAAGCGGATGGCAAGGTCTGTGGGGTTCTTGAGCTTAGAGTGCCCTGTAAGGCAGCTGCAGCAGCAATTGTTCCCGCTGTACGAACTAACGGAATTCGACAATAAGGCCTTCGAGCGGTTGTCCCACACTCAGAAAAAGATTTTACAAATCGTCCATTTACTTGAAGGCGTGCCGACAAACGTGCGCTGAAATCCTCTTTTCGCAAAAATTACGGACCCCAGTTCATGATTACGTTGCACAACCCAAATTCGGGTTTCCTCGTCCAAATTACTCATTTGTATTCAATCTAGATAATAAACTGTAAGTAAAAAAAATTAAGTTGATAAACTATTCCGAAAAAAAGTTATTGAGCTTTTTAATGGTAGCACGATTCATCAATTTTTTTTCTTACACCTCCAATAAATTCAAGTTACAAAAAAAAAAGTTGAAATAATAGGGTTTCACGTTAAATAAATAAAAAACTCAATAGTTGTTGGAAAACAGATAAAAAACGAACTTAATTTGTTTTTAAAACAAACACAATGGAAGCATCCAAGACCATTTCCTAGAGACAAACTGCATTCCTTTCAATAGTGTCTACTTTATTTTTACATCCGATACCTGCTCGAAATTCGAATATATAATCAAATGCCCTTTTCTAATTGCTCTGAATTGCCCTCGGAAACTTAAATTTGTTCAGTCATCCACCCAATATATATCCACAGACCGTAAAATACCGGCCCATTCAATGTCTGAATTGAATTCCCGATTCCCCTTATTTATAGCAACACCATTACGCATCATCTGCATCTGATCCAATTGCTAAATGTTTTTTTTTCTTCTCTTTTTTTGTTAGCTGCTGCTACTGCTCTTGTTATCCCCGGTTTCAATTAAAATCACAACCAACAACAAAAATATAGATTAAAAAGAATCCATCCCATCACTTGGCTGGTGATGCTGATGCTGCTTCTGCTGCTGCTGATGATGAATCTGATGATGATCATGATCACCATGGGATCATGAATGAACGCGGAAGATTCGTCTTCACACAAGGCAGCAGATTTTTTTCTTTATTGTTTAAAAAAAAAAATGTATTTAGTAGATACGAGTACGTGTTCCCCTTGGTTTCAAAGTCTGATTTATTTCACATTCCACCATGGCTCCTGCTGTTTCGTGTGTACAGCTATTCTGGAATAACTCAATGCAGTTTTTTTTTTTTTTTTTTTTAATTTAATTCAAGGCAGAGGGGCACACGTCTTCTTTGCGGGATTGGTGTATGTTTTTATAGATGTTGTTGTTGTGTTCCTCTGATTCTTGAATCTGAAGTGGTGTTTTTCACTGTTTCATTGCTGAACTGAACGATAGCTGGCTGGCTGATACGAGAAACGGCCAATCTGGTATTTAAGATATGAAATGTGTCTATCAAAATATTTTCATTCCAAAGTGCTTCTGCACAGTGGTTTCGATTTAATGACGTGCAGCAGTACATTAAAGTACATTTAAATGGAAAATGTTCAATCTGGAAAAATGAAAATGAAATAAAAAAAAAAAACAATCAAGGGGATTTCCCGAAATATATATTTTGTGTTCGGGGGACGTGTTATCGAGAAGGAAAAAGGAGTACAAAATAAAGCCAACATCGATGGTGAATGTTCTTGCTTATTTCTCTTTTTTATTTTACAATGAAGACGTAAAATTCGATTTTGTGGACATGCAAATTATTATTAAAAATTCTTTATCGTTGAAAAAACTTGTGATAACTACCTACATTAGAAGAATAATAAAAAAACGTTAGTATGGAAAATTACTTGCTGTCTGATGCCTGATTTTGTGGACATCACTGACGCTAATGTTCACATCATCGTTGATACTTTACTTGAATTTATCTTCATTGTCGATTTTGTCAACTTCATTATTGCTAAATCGACATCATTCTCGATATTGGAGATATTTATTTGGAAATTGTGCTGGAGGAATGCTTGCCGAGTTCTGCACAGTTCTGGCAGTTTATTGTGATCAAAGCTTCGGAACATGCTCGATGTTGCGGCCTATCAGATATCCTAATTCACACTTCAGCTACTTTAAGGTAGTGGGATTTAAGACATTGCTGCCATGCCGTTGATCGCAATAAAGTCAATTTGGCTGACGTGTCGATTTTGTCAACATCTTTTAAGTAATATTGCGACATCGATTTTGTCGACATCATTATTTCAAATGGCAACATTTTTTCGAATTCATTGACATTATGGTCGATATATTGTCATCGTTGTTTCAGTCATCATGCACGATTTTGTCATCATTGCCGATTGTGTAAACATCCTTATAGGTACCTAATCTTGCGACATCGCTCCCGAATTTATCGACATCATTATTTCAATTGGCAACATTGTTTTATATCGTTGACATTATTGTCGACGTTATTTCTGACATCATGCGCGATTTTGTCATCATTGCCGATTGTATTAACATCTTTATCTGAATTGTCGACTTCACTGTTCAAACTCTCCACATAATTGTTCAAGTAATACGTCAGTTTAACGGCAGTTCCTCTTGTCAATCCCTTGAAGCTCTCGAAACGTATAATCGAATATAAATTACACAATTTTTCCAAACAGCTTCATTACGAACATCCTTTTATCAAAAGGAAAAGGCTACTTCACTTTCTACAATAATCATCCACATATCCGTCCGTTCAACGTTTCCAACTCATTCAAAGTGCAAACAATATGAAATGGAAAAAGCAGGCATTGATTAATAAAAACATTAATCACTTGACTATACATACGTCAAGTCCATTATTTTTTTTTTAATCGGGTGTGCATATATGTCTATGAGCATCATCAATACGACATACCTTATATTTTTGTATATGAGTATGTATGTGTTACAATATGCAATCCATGCCAAACCAGCCCATAAAACCATATTCAATTAGACACGATGCATACTTTAGTTGCCCGACGAACATATCTTTTCAGCTTAATTGCCGATATAAATTATATAGATTCAAATAATCGTTAATCATTTTGTCGTAGATTTTGTAAAAGATCACGGAGGGGTCGTGTAATGATGGTGTGTCTTCCATGACGACGCATCTGCATGGTTATTAGGATTTCATAATTTTTCCAATTCAAATGGGGGAAGGAAAACGTTTTATATGAGTTTATGGCTTTTTAAGGGTATTCGTTCTGGCGCCGAATTCGTTGGGTTTTGCTTTCATATTCAAAAAAAAAAATCTGATTTTGAAATTAAATGATTATTAATAGAACAGCAAAGTCCAGAAGAACAAGGTAAATGATAAGCCCTTGGAACGCTTAAATTAGTTGATTTCTTGGACGTGTCGGGAAAACTCTTTTTTTTAATTTCTGTAACAGCTAGTGGGAATATTGCTTTGGCATCTCTGAGTGTTCTTATAGAACGGTTAAAATGGGCAAATGATGCTTGTTATTGGAGAATTGAAACAAGCCTCCATCCGAAGTCAGCTGAATCGTTTAACTGGTATTATTTCGAAAGTTCTGTACTTGTCAGCTGCATCTTTATTTTTTTGATAGTTGACGCTGATGAAGTTGTGCTTTTCAAACAAAGGCTTCTGTCATTTTTTTTTTGGTTGAATATGTTGTTTATCTACGGTTTTCTTGAAAACACAAGTATTTCATATTCCTCGTGCCTGACCAACTATTAAAAAAAACAGCGTGCTTGGCTCATTCTGGTGTTTTAGAAGGCTTTTCAGACTGCAGCAATACGCCTTTACCCAAGTAAAGCGGCCCTAAGTTCATCCCTTCTTTATTTTCTGTTTCGGATGTTGAAGCGGCTAGTTCTAAATCATCGCCTAACAGGGAAGTCACTAACTCTTCTGGTAGTTGCTTGTTCTATTGTGACGTTTGAGAAACCTATCCATCATTTGCAATTATCGGTTTTCCATGTTGCAACCCGTTTGTTGAACATTATCACAATGGCCTAAGACTCGTCTATTTTCCAGTCGATGTATTATTCTTTCAGAATTTCGTCAATTTGCTTAAGATAGTTTTTGGAATAGTCCATACACAGTTGAGAAGCTGTAAAATATCTAATCCATACCGAAAGAATTCCTTCTCTAACTGGGAAATCTAGCTTTCTCATCAAATTCAGCTTCAAATAAAAAGTCTTCCCTAAAAGTCTTGGTTTTCATTAATTTCTGAATTATGAGTTGACGGGCTGACTATGTAGGTAGGCCTTCAGGTGGGAGGTTTACTAAAAAAATATACAATTCCACGCTGCTTCACTATTCGGGCCATTCAAAACCCGAAAGAAGGTATGCCGAGTTCTTCGCTGAGTGAAATACCTTGACTCAGCTTGTTGACGAACCTTCGGAAACATACAGAAGCTGGTTACTGGTTCATCGATTGTGACAGTGACTCCAGCTCTGATATGATAACAAGCATTATTCACTGGAGTGAGAAAATTTGTTCCAAAAAGGACAAAGAGTATCACGACAAAGAAGAATTCACAGTTCGACTGCTTTAAAAAGAGACTAGCGAGGTGAGAGAAGTAAGTTCCAGATGTTACCAAGCCAACCCACGGAATAAGTTCAAACAAGCTAGAAAGACCTATAATGTCCATCACATTTAAAGAACCAAATTTCTTCTAGACAAAAATTAGGACAAAAAATACTACAATGTTCCACCAGTAGTAAAAATGTTTGGTCATTTAGAAAAAGTGAACGGAACTCCACTATGTCCTCTGTTTCAACGATCGTCGACAATGTTACTCCTGCGGTAAGCTCTCAAGCGAAGTCAGACACAATTTGCTGCCAATTCGACACTACCACGGAGTGGTTCCTCCAGTTCTTGAGAGCGTAGATAATTTTACGGGACTAATTTCCTTTCGCACTCTTTCAGTTGCAAGAGTACTTTAAAAGCTTTAAATATATACAAATCCGCTTTCCCGGATAGTATCTGCCTCATAGTTCTGAAGAAGTATACTTCCCACGCTGGCAACACCACTTTTCCATCTGACCTACTCTACAGGTCTCGTTCCCAGTGGATGGGAAACAGCATTTGTCGAGCCTGTTCCGAAAAAGGCGTATTTTCATTCCCCTTAAACTACTGACCAACTTCACGTACGTCCCTACTTTCCAAGGTCATGGAAACTCTGATATTAACCACTTTTTCGCACATTTCCGGCGGCATCTCGGTCATAACTTGAGTAATGTTGGTTTTTAATGCGTCTAGAGTTCGGAGATTATTTGTGTTAACACGGTCTTTTGTGAAGCTGCACCAAAAAAATCTAACGTCGACAAATCGCATGATCTGATGGACAATTGACGTCGCCCAAAAGTGAAACTACGCGACCAGGAAACTTCTCACTATATCTCTCCGAATTGACTGTTACCGCATTTGCCCACCGGCATCTTCGAAGAACAAGATCGGACCAATGACACCTTTCGCTGATAGAGCACACCAAACAGTCAATGGCACCTCTTCGTCCTTCGATCACTTGTGAATTTTATGAGCCCTGACATTTACATACCAACCGAGTGAGAAATGTGCCTCATCGCTGAAGAAAATGTTGCTCCAAAAAATCGGTTTTTATTTTGTGTTGTTCCAACACCAACTTTTGTGATAAGATTCAATAATTTTAATTGTAAAGCGATCCATTATCGTAAATGGCAAACATTCAACTGATATTATGACACTTGAGATGACAGCTGAGTTTGACAGGTGTCAAATGCCAGCTCTACCAACTTGAAACCACAAAATAAATGACCCTGTACTTACAATCTCTTCTGGTAGCAAAAAAAAAACATTTGCTTTTAAAAAATGTCTTTTTCTTTGCTCTTCTTCTTGTTTTTCTATTTCTTAATCTTCTTTCTATGATTCTTTATAAAGAATTTCTTAATTGAATGGTATGGCTGACCTCACCACTTGCCTGACATCATTTATGTTACGTTTCTTGTCGATTGGCGTCCTTTCTATTCAAAATGCGAAAACTAAGAGAAACCTTAAACTGCATCGAGTACTACCTCAAAAACCAGGACCCTCTCATTTAACTATTCCACATCCACTTTGATAAAAATTTCACCTCGTTGTCAAGATTTATTTAAAGCCAGCTTCACCTCAATACAAAAAAAAAGTCTCATTCGAATTTGAACTTTTCCTTTTTATTTTCTTGAATATCCAGCTTAAGCCTTTTTATGGGCAACCAACATTACAGTATATGCTAGAGCAGAACCAACAGTATCTACACAAGACTACACAGATACCTACAATTAAATTTATCTTCAGACGTAATGAAAACCGGCCGACCATTAAAAATGACTCTGGGAAACATTTTTGAATAGCTTTGCAAAAACCACATTAATAGGCTATCAATTGCCCAGGCAACATATCTATACTCTCTCAAATACATAGACTTATACACATACCATACATGTCTCTCGTAGTAGATTTATAAGATCAAAGAAATTGGGCCTATGTAGGTATCTATGAAGGATAGGACAGATAGAATTCCGTCCAGCCAGCCACATGACCAATCGCATTTTGACCGACCAAATGCAGCAATATCGACTTGCACAAACCACAGCACAATCACCCACCAGAAAACCAGTAAAATGGAAAGTCCTCATAAATCGTTGCCAATAAAGCCAATTGCTGCGATTGCGACCGAAAAAACCAGATCGGAACGCATCCATATAGTGAAAAGAAGCTAACTCATGGTTTCAAATCTTTTTCTCCTTGTGTGCTGCCTATGCTTCTGATGCTTCCCAGCATCAATGTTGCAGTTGCAGCAGACTCGTATATTTCGTTTTAAATATGGATGCTCCTTCTCTCTGATATGCAGTGTTGTCTCCTAAAATAAAAAAAAAGTTGTTTCGAAAGTTTTGCCAATACAAAAAAATACATACTATGGAAAGGCTCAAAACTCCTCCATGATGCCATATTATGTCTAGCTTTGGTCCCTGCGAAAATGCAAAAAAAGGGCAAAACAGAATTGTAACTAACTTCCAAGCAAAGGATTGGAAATTTACGATTTCTATACGAGAGTTTTAATGAAATCCACAAAGCTAACCGAGTGACCGAACTGGACCGGACTGGAACGACATATGGTTAGAGGATGCGATAGTTCAAACGACTAGAGACTTTTTTTTTGTATCTACTTTCAACTCAATTTAAATACAGGATGACTCTATTTTGAATAGTTGTGAGTTTTCTGGTGAATTGATTCCTTAATTGGATTTATGAGGCTCTGTGACAAGACTTAGGTTTCGTTCCTCTTCTTTCTATTCAATTAAAAGATTTGAGTTCGATGCAAGTGATTGATTTAGAAGTCAAATCGTTTACAAAACTTATTGGTTAACCTGAAAGATAAACTTTTTTTCAGCAAAAGAGTTTCTGAGAAACTTACAAATGGGGTCTTTAAATTTTTAAAGCTGGAACTACCTTGTTAAATAAATTTCGTTTATGGCGAGATCCGGAAAGGGAAGAAGTCAGAATCTGGTAGAGGCTTAGTATGTGTCAGCCATGTTTTCACTTTTGAGAAAAAGGTTTATTCTACCCCAAGTTTGTAGACCACGTTATTGGATATATGTTCCGACGACAGCATTTTAAAATCCCGAAAGTCAAAATCCAAAAAGATCAAAGTGTCATGATCACAGAAGTTGAAAATAGGTAAAACTGAAAAGTAGGAAAGCATTAAACAGTGTTCTTTCTACGCGATCGGGGTCGGAATTTAAAAAAAAAACTAGTGTCTTGTGATTTCTTGGATTTCCACTTTCTGCATTCCGGGATTTTCAGTTTGCTAGATTTTAGAATTAGGGACTCTGTCCAACATTTTTCTCCGTGATATCCAGGAGCGGTTTTTCAGACTCGAGAGCGTTCATAAGGTTGAGTGATGTTAAGAGCATGGCTTCGTTTTGGTTTTTGCAAAATTTCTCGGTCGCTACTCTTGAAACACTAAAAAACAGAAAGTTATTCTAAGTTCACTCATGCCTTGGAGTCGCTCGAAAACCTTTTGGAAGAAAGAGCTTGATTTTCCTGCATGGTTCTTCTACATTCAAGCACCAAAAAGAAGCAACTGATGCTTGACAATGTGTTACCATGCCTCAGGTAGCGTTCAATTGTAGTACGGTAGAAACCGTCAGAATTTTGATGAGCGTTTCTCCAATCGAATTTTGGATACCTTGGTGTATTTTACTTGTGGAAAGCAGTTCTTTAACAGCTGTTTCCTGCAAAAAAACTGCTTTCTTTTAGACTTCCCCAGCCCGATTTTGTTCTTCTTTCTTCTGTGAAATAATGTACCCTTTTACATGTTTAGAGCTACCATCTAAAGTCCCCTGATTTTGACATTGTTTTGTTGAAGTAGCGGAGTTTCGGTAATGCTTATATAAAAAGGTTAAAACTTCTAACTCAGCGTTTCTAACATTTTAAAAATTTTTTTTTTCACATTTACAGTCATGGAGTTCTTCGCATGCAAGAAGGCTATGCTTTTGGAATAATATTGATGATTGATAAGGCTGTTTCGTCTAAAATCGAACTCTGAGTTTGGACCAATTAGTTATCGGTGCAAGTCGATGTTAGATGATGTACCCTTACAGAAGCTACATTGTGTCTTCCAGTTTTCTCTAACAGAACCTTCTGTCGATTCTAACAGGAACATTTGGTTGCAAGATCTGCCTTTGACTCTTGTCAGGTCTTGGTATTTAGGAAGCCATTTTTGTGGAGATAATATCGTGTCAGCTGTGTCAACAATTTTACCAGAGGAACCCTTGCCTTATAGTGGAATATTTTTGCGTCATTTTTGGGGCATTTTCTCCAGCGTTGATGACAATCTTATTTCGTACGTAAAAGTCTCTGAAATCTGTCTGGCGTGTATGCTTATGAGCCACCTCTCAGCTAATCTTAAAAATAAAACCTTACTCCCAAAGCCATTGTACTTTTAATGGTTGCATTTCTTCAGCGATTAAGCACTTGTGCAGTCCTGGAAATAGAAAACGCAGTTTTAAATTCCTGTCATTTCTAAAGCAATACCAAGATTCATGAACGGTGCTCTCTGTTTTTCTTGAACTGGGTCATCAACAGAATCGGTGTGTGGATCTCCGAGGCCATTTGGATTTCATCACATATGATTCGTCTGACTTTTTAGACCTCCTGGGAAACAAGTTCTGATTTTTCCTTAGTTCCCAGGAAAGCACTCCATATTAAAAATAAATACCCATCCAGCGGCGGTCCCAGTAAAATTCTTCGTTGATTCACCTCTTAAATATCCAAATGGCTCCGCCATTTTTATTTTTGATTCCATTTCTCTAAGCTTACCATTATCATAGTGCTGCATTTTTTGCGGTTAAAAATATTCTAGTTCCATGCTCAATAATATTTTTCCAACGTTCTGCAATTCAAATTGTACCTTCAAAAAGAAGGAATTATAATCTGCGAGCAGCTTAACACCCTTTTAAAATTCCATCAGCAAGTCATATTGTTCCTTATGATAGGATTATTCTCTCGAAAAAAAAAAAATCTTAGTCCGATTTTATAACTTTTTACTCCATAGTCCACCATACCGTAGCTACTCCAATTTTTGTTAATCTAGGATCATTCACTCACAGGACTTAAGCACCTTCAGTCAAATACCAAAAACATAATATTTTTGTTTATTTTTTTAAGTTTTTTTATTTTTTTTTGTTTTAACAACATCATCGTCATAACGACCAAACCGACACAATTCAAAAAGTTACTCAACTATTCCATTGAGAGGTGCCCTACTCAAAACTGAAGTTGAAATACAAAAAAAAAAAAAAAAAAAAAATCCCCATTCAACCGTGTATCCTAGATAACGGTTTTTTTTTGTGTGTGTTGCCTCTCAACTCGTGAAAATGTACATAACTGTTGGATTCGCTTGCGAAAGTGACTCAGTGTAGTTTTTGGCTTATTTATATATATGGCTACATGGAGGTATGTGTACCTTCCTATTTTTATTTTCCATTTACACAGATGAGTAAATATGCATGCATGCACCTCTGTATCTTTGAAATACAAAAAAAAAAAATACAGCGACCTAGGTAGTGGTGACTGCATGGAAATTACCATCAACGAATGCACAGGAGACTTTCTAACAAAAAATGTAAAATAAAAATGCAAAAAAAAACAAGGAACAAGGAATGCAATCAGGTGTTTGCATATGAACTGAGTGTGCATAAAATATGTCCTCCCTCTCCCTATGGCACAATCTCTATTGTCATTTTTACTCCAGGAACTCGCAGTCAACCCCGAACCAAAGCCCAAGCCAAAGCCCAAGCCCGGGAGTCCCATACTGTTTCGTTTAGTGGGTTCATTTATATATTCGAAAATAAAGAGGAGACTTAACGTGTCACGGTATGCTTTGTGAATTTTAAATACACTCACTCAGTTCAGTTCAGTTCAGCTCAGCTCAGAAGTGGAATTTGTTAGGTTGTTTGTAGTTAGTTTATGTATAAACAAAAACATATACAATTTGTTGAGGAGGGGTTTAGCCAGCTCCGGGCTCATCCTGCTGGCTTTAAGAACATTTTTTTAAACATTTTTTTTTGTTTCTAACCGGCTTCGGGGAATTGGCAAGGTATGTGACCCCAAAATATTTAATGATATTCAGATATGGGTAATGTGACGTTTAGTCATGCAAAACAGGCAGCAGTCTGCCATTTTTTTTTTCTTTTTTGCGTTGTTTTCGTTTTTTAGCTTTGAATGATAAAAATTATGATAATAGCTACATACGTGTAAAAAAGGAAAAATATTTACTCCCACCCCACCCATTTAGTTCCAAAAAAATAAAGCAGATTTTTTTGGGTTTTGATTGAATGGAATGAATGTCATTATATTTGAAGTTTATGACAAACGGAAAATAAAATAAAATAAAAACCTTTGGGATTTGGTATATCCATGTGTGGGCATTATCATGTGCTTGATAAAATGTTTTTTTTTTCAAAAGAAGGACTGGGAATTGCTTCCTTAAATTTAAATAAACAAAAATAGTATTTTTTATGATAATTTAATATTAATATCTTTTTTTTTTCTTTTCTTTCAGGTAATTGTGATGTTAATATTTCTATGTGAATTGCGTGAGTTGAACATTCAATTTTATAGTTGACAAAATTTTTTAACTGGATATAAGCTCAGGATTGAAAACTTAAACAATTTGGGGGTTTTACCCTCTGTGGCAAATTGTTTCTTGAACTTATAGGCCTCAAAAAACTTCGAAAACGTTACCTTCAAGAAAAATAAATTAAACATGTACAAGCGTTACATTACGTTTGCAACAAACTGTTGGATACCTTATTCCCTATTTTGTCTATATGTATGCGTTGGCACCCGCAGCCAACCGCTGTCTAGTTCGAGAAACAAAATTCTTCTTTAGCAGACAGGACCCTTAAAAGTGGGCGTGTCCTAAAAATTAAAAACCAAAATTAATCACTAACTAAAGCTGAATCAAGTAGTTTTCTAACGCTCTAACCCGAATAAAAGTATTTTACAAAAATCACGCCCTTAAAAGTGGGCGTATTTTACAATTTTTGTAAAATTTTACGCACAAACAAATTAAAACAAACATTTAAAAAGCATATAATTAACGAAGAAAATGTTTAAAATTGAATATTGGTACCTTGAACTTTTAAAATTATTGTTTTGTTTTTTTTTAAAAGTGGGCGTAAGCCACACCCGAATTTCAATTTTTTTTTTCATAAACAGCATTTTTAGTTTAGAAAAAAAAATATACACAAATTTGGGCTTGCAGATTTAGTATGAGTAGGTACCATTTATTTGCAAAAATATGTTTTTTATAGATCCTGATGAAAAGTGGGCGTCAAGCACACCTAACATAAATTTTTTATTTTCATACACATACAACATACACCCACAAAATTTAAGATTTTTACTCAAATATAGGCATCGTTATTTTATAAAAAATAATATTGATGGTTTTGTATGAAAAGTAGTCGCGAGACACTCCCAAACTGTAATATTTTTATTTAATTTGGAAAATGTGCTTTGATCTTAACTGTACAAAAACACAATAAAATTTTGCCAAATAGAAGTTGCTGAACAAAAATGGCGGTTGTGTTATGTTTGTGGGCGGATTTTACACTAAAGAATATTATATGTACAAAAATTCAGCTTACCAGCTCAAAAATTGCGACCTCTAGAGAGTATACGGACGGATCCCCCATCGTCCACCACGGTAATGAGAAAATCGAAAAAAACTGCACTTTCTTCAGATTTTCGCTTATAACGGGTGTTCTTTTAAGAGCTTGAGAACTTTCAATAAAAATACGAGAGAAAAATATTGTTGGAATGAATTTAAATATGATTTCTGGCATATGACCGCGACGGCTGGCTCGGACGTAGTCTTATCTCGAGTTCCTAATTTCGATGACTTTCCAAAATTTCTGTCCGCCAAGTGGTCAATCCTTTCGGGCTTATCTAGTGACTTCACATATTCCCACAGAAAATAGTCAAGCGGCGCTAAATCGCAAGAACGTTTACTTCAACAAATCAATTGTGGCACGAGCTATGTGACATTTTGCGCCGTCTTGTTGCAACCACAGCTAGTGCACATCATGGTTGTTCAATTGATGAACGAAAAAGTCAGTAATCATGGCTCTATAGCGGTCACCATTGACTTTAACATTCTGGCCAGCATCGTTTTTGAAGAAGTACGGACAAATTATTCCACCAACCCATAAAGCACACCAAACAGTCAGTTTTTGAGGATGTAACGGTGCCTCAACATACACTTGAGGATTATAATCACTCCAAATACGGCAGTTTTGTTTATTGACGTATCCATTCAACCAAAAGTGAGTTTCATCAAGTTGACCCTAAAATGGACGTAGTGTGCGATACGTACTTCGAACAGAACCATGATTTTCAAAATAAATTTGCACAATTTGGAAGCGTTGTTCAGGCGTCACTCTATTCATGTTGAAATGCCAAACCAAACTAAAAATAAATCATTTGACAGCTGAAGAAATGGCGGCAGTTAAAAAAGTGTTGCCAACTTAAAGTCCTATATACCTCTTAAAAAAAAACACCCTATACAATTAAATTTCCTATAATTTAAGTTTTAAATTTTGGTTCTAGGACTGATAGTAACGACGATAATCACTTTAAAAAAAGTAATAAAAAAAAACGAATTTTCTGGAAATTCTTTGAACTTCAAGCTTTAGCACGCTGAAATCCAGCAATGCGCAATTCTGGGAACATAAATATGTATCAGAATAAAATCTTTAGGGAATTTCATCACCTACAAAATGCATGTACCAACCTACTTTTTTTTAACCAACCCTACACGGAGTGGTGGGTTAAAACAAAAATTAGATCAACTGAATAATGTTCTTTTGTTTGCTACTGTGTGACTCCACCGGACCGTTTGCAAGGCAACCTCTGTTCTGTTCACTGGATTGGTACCTAGTTTCCTAAAATAATTTTTAAAAAGAATCAAATTGTTCACATTTTCAAGTGGGAGTTTCACATGCTTTTTTTTCTGAAAGCCAATATGGATATCAGCAGCGCAAGGGGAGAACCTAACATGAAAGTTCGATATCGAAATGAAAAATATCGGTGGGTATAATAATTGTTCCACGTGCCAATGCCAAATAGAAAAAAAAAACACTGGCATTTCTTGTTAAAAATAAAACTGGATTTCTGAAATATTGCCACTATTGCATATTTTCTGGGGTGTTTTCCAAAAATATCCTACATAATTTTTTCCGACTTAATTTTCGAGAGTCACATTCTTTGAAAAAGATGTTTTTACAAGAGTGCCTGCTTTCATGCCATGCCTCGTATTTGAATAATTTTTGTCTCTTGCCGTTTTGTAAAACATCAATTCATCAGAACGAACCCATGGTTGATAGTTGATTTCGTCATCGCAAGGTACTTTGATTAGAAATTTCGGCTCAAAATGTCTACCTTCTCTCCAAATGCACGCAGTCACTTACTGATAGAATAAGTGCAACTTTAGTTTGATATCATAACTTTCCAAGCAGATATTCAAGTGGTGAAATAAAGAGCACAGGCCTGATGACGTTCCCCTGATGTACACCAACTTTGATTTGGAATTATTCTGTGATATTGTTAGAGACCCTAACTTTATCATTTTTTGCAAGTGAAAGTCGACGATAATTTCCACATAAATTCAAAATACAAAAATCCTATAACCAAACATAATCGCTTTTGACATTTCTGAAGATTACAGAGAAAAATCTCTGTCGCATTTTCCTTGACAATTTTGTGAGTTTTTACAGAAAGAATAATTTCGACATCTCCCGACGAAGGAAAAAAAATCCCATACCTCCAATCTTCAGTTTTGAAATCTATCTAAATATGCACCCTTGCATCTATCTTCTAGTTTATTTTGCATATTTTTTTCTAGGAACTATTCCACCAATCTCACTCCCATAACCCCAAAATTATTCCATTTAAAACAGTTATCACTAACACAATCTCCCTTTTCCTCAAAATACCTAGAAACAAAAATCAGGAATATCTATAATCAAATCCCCCTCCGCTCAATCAAATCAACTCAAAGCAACGATTTTATCAAAGATCAACACCCTTTATGCTGCATTTCCAAGTCACAAAAAAAAGGTTACAACAAAAAAATTGAGGAGCAGAGGAGAGAACACAAAATAAGAGAATTATTTGGAATCACTTATTCTCCATCATTTACGTTTAATTAAATTTTAAACTTGTAATTGATTTTACAACCCCATCAACGACATGCTGTTGTTTAAATTAATTAAAAGAAAATTCCCAATAAATTACAAATTGAATAACAAAGGCGAAAATAAAAAAACTGCAGTTGTAGTAAAATGGATGATAAAAAAAAAAACTGGGAAGCAAATCTCTTTAACACCATCATTGGGTGACTTTTGTTTATCTAACGAATGGACAAGGAGCTCCCATGCAATGAAGAAGGATTTTTTATTCTTCCCCTTTTCACAACCATTAGCAGCATAAAATCGACAAGATACAAGTAAAAGATACAAAAAAAGAAGAAAGTAATTGACTTTCATCATTACCGTGTGTGTGTGTGTGTGTGTGTGTGTGTGTTTGATGATGTGTGGTAGGAATGGGAACCACATCAGCAATAGCAACTTACCTGGACCTGGGGAGTATCTCGCTCTATAGCAACATTAAACGTTGATGTTCAAAATATCTAATGAACCTGGCTTCGAATGTCCAAGCAAAATAATCTCGATTTCCCCCTCAAGCAGTTCCTCGTTGTCTGTTGAGCTTGCTTTTTCCAGTCCTTCCGAAAATGCATCTGAATCTGAAGTAAAAAAAATTACAAGTACAAATGAAGGAAGTACAAACAGACTTCAAGTTCGAAAGTCCACATGGACTTTGGCCATCAACATCAACCTTTAGAAGCGACGCTCGCTCCACCAAGAGAGTATCATTTACTTCAACCATCTCCTGTTTTGTTAGTGGTTGCTTCTGTCTCGGTGTTTTCCGTCCAGTTTTTTCTATCACACAGAAACATCCTTTTGAGTTTTTTTGTCTTCGTTCTTCTTTCTTGTCCAGTATTTTCAAGGCTTTTTTTTTGTATAGTTGTCTTACTCAGAAAATACGACAACGACGACGATGATGATGAAGAAAACGAATAAAGTTCTTTCTTTTGTGTACCTAGAATCCAAAGTCCGAAAACGGTCTTTTTGTGTTTTATTTTTAGAAGCAATAAAATAGATGGACGGATGGATGGACCTATTCTTGGACTTTGACGACGCGACGCGACCGAGGCGACGGACGACGCTCAAATTCATGCATAATACAATAATGGATCCACTTTTATTAGATTGAGATTGGAACTCTCCCTGGCTATAAACCATTTTGTTAAATTATTGTGCTGTATGCATGCTCAGCTCAGGCTTTCAAACAGTCAGTGCCAGTGGTGTGCTGTGCAGCAGCAATAGCATTGAGTTAGCTTGGTGTGGTCAGAGAAGAAGGAATCTTTAAAAGAAATCGAAAGAAACGGGTTTTTCTGGTATTATTTTTCTTGCTGCATGTAGCATGCTCCATGCTACCATGCTCTTTGCTCCACAAAGGTAAACATTAGCGGTTTTGTTGGGTCGGTTTTTTCAACAGTGGGGACCATTAGGGGTTGAAGTTGTACTTTGGGAAACTCTTATCTCCAATTGGAAGTAGGTAATTGGTTTGCCGATGGTGCCTTCGGAATTTAAAAGTAGGTTTCGTTAATCAAACGGAAGAAATAGTGAAGTTTTTGAGAACACCGTCTAGGTGTTATTCTTCCTGCTAGACAAGACCTGACTTCGGAAACATTACATCTCATAGCCAGACTGGAATTGTGGGCCATCTTATGCTGAATATCTTGTCTCTTTTATTGATCGAAGGGAGTAGTTCGAATGGTCAAGTTATTTTAGTTTTTTTTTTTAAAGTCTAACTGCTCCAATCACTTCTTCGAAGTTTTCTAAAAGAAATATTAAAGAAACAGTAGTACTTAAGGTGCGAGAGAATACTGTTCAATTCAAAATCCTTTTTCGAAAAGTTTTATGAGAACTTTGTGGAACAAATTTCCTATCCTTTTTTTATATGTTGAGCTGCTAAGGAAGTTTCAAATACTTTTACGACTGCCAAAAATCTTTCCAATCTGATTCTTTTTCCATCTGATCGCTGATATCAGTGTTCTTCTTCTCGTGTCCTTAGAGCTTCTATTCTAAGGAACAAAACTTCCTCTTCCTGTATCATAAACGTCAACCAAGTTCTTCCAACGTTTTCCTTTCGTGTGAACTTTATTTCTCAGCTTTGGCGTGCTCACGATTAAAAATTCTGGAATTGATCTTTGTGATCAAAAGTTTATTACCAGCAGCCATTGAAATGCTGACGACGATTTTATGGAAAAAAAAAGATGGTGTTGCCATGGTAGTTATAACAGTTTCTAAGCTCCCATTTTTTCGGAGTAGGTACTGACATCAGTTTTGTCTGGAAGCTCGGCCGGTAAAACATGTTATCACTCGGAAAATAAAAATAAAAGCAGGGACATTTCTAGAAGGGTACCGTATCTTTCGAGCACTGCAGGGAAGAGGGAACAATGTTTTCCCAGTCGATTTGAATTCCCTTTTCGTTTTTGTGAACGTCTTTTCTTTTTTGTCGTATATCAAATAGCCTGACGAACATTAACACACATTTTAACATTTGTGCTCTTCAATCACACAATACGATTCCAACGATTCCAACCATATACAGACCGTAAGAAGCAGTTAAAATGGTACCGAACGATGATTAACCTCTTAAATTTGTAAACTTGACACTTACAAAGAGATGCATTTTTGAACATGTCTATCTAATTCTGCGTCCAGAGTGTTGGACCTTATAGCCTCCAACAATATTTTGATGATTCATTGAACAGTCAAAACACCTTACTCAGACCCTCCTATTTCCTGCTGGTCCCACTGTAAAAACCACTTTAATCATCATGCCCAACTCAAAGTCGAAACACAATCCGCTTTTTCCTATAACAAGTTGAACACGAGGTTACAGAACCAGTCACTACATCAAAGGTAGACAAAAGCAACAGCAGCAGCACCATTAAATGAATCCAAAAAAAAAAAGAAAAAAAAAGAGGATTAAGATAACCAAACAATAATAACAAAAAACACCAAATGCATGCAGCAAACTTAAGATAGAAAAAAAGATACATTTAAAAAAAATACAAAAAAAGTTGCACGGCGCTGGCTTGTTTTGTTCGGATTTCTCGGAGCAAACGATTAAGCGTTTCTTCTGACTTTTGCTTCCTCCTATCTCCCTTTTTATACCCGTTTAAGCCTTATATTCGTATTTTTTTTTTTTTAATTTTGTATTTGCTTTGGCTGAGCTTAGCGTTTTATGGCCACAATGGCACATAACAATCATCTAAAATGGGTAAAGATTGAAGTTGAAATGCAACCAACAACGAACGGTTCTAAGACCTGCAAAGTAAACAAAGATGACACAAAAAATTAAAAAAAAAATTAATAAAAAAAATAAACGCAGAGTTAAACTGGGTGAGATGATGAGAATAGTGACATTGTTGGAGTTTTGTATCTTTGTGCAACCTTTCGAGTTGGATTTGTATGTGTTTTAACCAAAATGGCTTCTTCCATTTTTTTTTTTTTTTTGAAATGACATTTAGTTAATATGGAGTTAAAAGTTAAGAGGAAGACGCTTAAGAGCAGCAGACTATGACCTAAATTTAAAGCTGAACAAATAAATGGAGACATCGGAAATAAGTTGGTGTTTGTTTTGGAAACTGGGGTGAATTTTTTTTGTATAGTGTTGCCATTTGTCATAATTTTTGTTAAATAGCACTAATTTCGTCTGTTTTCTTATTGAAAAACTGCTTTTTTTTGTTGGCTAACTGGTATCTTTCAAAATATTCCGATCTTGAGGAATTATCAGAATTAAAATCATTCATCTTGAGGAGTTAGGCTTTAAAAATTTTCCGTAGATTTGATCGTAGAACGGGTATTTGAACAAGTTGTTTTTCAACGTCTTTTTTTCAATCATGAAAGAACTCAAATCGTGGACATTCCACCGCGAAGAAACAACGCCCATCGTTATGAAACCAAAATAGCGGAATAACTTTATCCACAAATGTTTTTGAGGAAATGTTTGTACAAATTTGTGTTCCAAAATTGGATTGTCCCAACTTTTAGGCATATTGATCTACTTTCCTACAAGTTTTCAAAATTATTTCATAGGGTAAAACTTGCAACTTTTAAATAACGTTTTAGGGTGCTATTTTATTTGGCACTTGAGCTACATTAACCTCATTTTATTTTGCCTGAGTGAAAAAAGGGCTTTCTGTAAGACCATGTCAAGTTTGGTACGATAAGCCTATTTTTAAAATGTCGATTTTTAAAAAGTCGATTGGTAAAAATACCGGCTGTTCAAAATATCGACTCGTAAGAGTTTGACAGTGTCAAAGTTGAACAGTTGAACTGCTATCGCTTTCCTCACATTAATGCAACTGTGGAAAGATTTTTTCACATTAATAATTAATAAAAGATGACTTAAGAAATAATTTAAATGTTTAAACTGTCGATGCAATCAAAAGAACTGGCTTTTTGTTCAGGTTAAAAGTCGTCTTTTTTATCGACCCTTTTTCAATCAAAATTTCCATTGTCTGGATTTTAAACTATAAACTTTTTTTTGTCCATCAAACATCAGTCGACATTTCGAAAGTCGATGAAATTTATATATTTCTCCAGTCGACATTTTTTTGTCGACCATTCGTACGCTTCACTATGAGATACTCACCTATTTAATTTAGCAATCTATTGTGTTCGGTTTTTGGGGCGTACCTAAGTGTATTTGAGCTCACGCGACTAATTCACTAGTTCTACACAAACTGCAAATCTTATTAGGCTTCTTAAGATGTCTTTAGAGAAGCTATTCAACACCCTTTGTATAACTAAGCAACAAAGTCTTAACGAAGCAAATAGCTTTTTGTTGTGTCTATCGATATCCTTCTTCATCTAAATTATACTTTGCTGTACTTTCAGTTATGCTTGAACTTGATCAAAATCCGTTTTAAGCGTTATGGGACTATTAAGGATGATTTTAATTTGTGTAATGCTTTTATTAAGAGGACTTATAGAAGCTGTTTGCAATTACATGTGCTAAGAAGCTATAAAAAAGCAACTCTTATCAACATTTTCAGGGAACTACTTCGTTAGAGCTTCTTTAAGTACCTAACACCTTTAATAGAACTTGTGTAACCAATTTTCAGAGGCCGTAGATAAGATTTGCTTCTAACTTAATTGAAAAATGCTTGAATTGCGTAAGATTAATTTGTTTTTGCAATCCTGAAATCTGTCTTCTAATGAATGCCACAGAATAAATTTTCACAATCTATATTCAATATCCTTAAAGATTTTCTTTTTATATCCTAGTATGTATTGAGCTCGGCTTTCAGTTTTTTTTTAATTTTTGATTTTACTCGCATGATGTCTACTTCTTCTTACAAGTCTTCAACCTTTCGAAATTGACCTTGCTTACTTGTTCTAATATTCGAATTCGTGAACAGTATTCGTCTAGTGTGTTCCAATATTTTACTTACCGCTTCAATTCATCCATTACTCACCCAAAAATGTCTGCCTGAGTTGTGGTCAATATCAGCGAGTTATTCCACCCAAAAGTCTTCCCAATATATATGATTTGTTCACTGTCCAAGTCCTCTTGCCTACCTCAAACAGTCTCCATTGCAGTGTCATCTTGTCTCACTCGATGTTGCATTTCAAACGGGCCAGAGAATTCCTTAATTCGCAAAAGGAAGCATTTTGCATGAACACGCCTTCATAAGAGCATTTTGGTGGTGAGGTTCGATACCTAAAACACAATTTTCCTCGTATTTGTATGATTTGCTTGAACTTCACAGGAATTTCGAACACGAATGAAAGTTGAAAAACTCCACTCAATCGTAGTTTGGCAGTTTCCACGACATTAAACGAAGTTCTTAAAATATCCTTTTCTTAGCAGCTTTACAGTTATTTTATCCCATAATTTTCTATAAACATAATAATAAGGCTGGTTCTGTTTTCAAAAACTCGTGTGTTTTTGGCCAAAAAAACCATTTTCTATATTCCTGCATGATCTCTGAACCACGGCCAACTGCTCAACTTTTTTCCTGTTTCTTTCAATTCTGTGACATAACTTTGAAAATGACTGACAGAAGACTATACAGATACCTGCGATATTGCTTCCTTAGATGCCTTTTAAAAATTCAATTCATCAATTCAAATTCTGCATATGGCCAAGTAACTAAACCAAGAAGAGTATACTCGTATAGAAACTATTTGAAAAGTTCTCACACTTAACACACCTCTCAAAATATACCAAACACACACATTCCCAATTCCAACCAACACTGTTGCATTATTTTATTGCTTTTCAAGTTAATCTCATTTATTTGAATAAATGCAGTCCATCACACAGCTTATTGCATATAGCTAGTACGAGTAAGTATCTCAACAACTTTCGAAAATGTTCACTTCAGTTTCTGACTTAAACTTTTCCAACCTTTAACAAACTATTTCGCTATCTAACATCTATACCCTAGCTTTTCACTAAAACTCAACCAGGCTCATAAGATCAAAAAGTTCACCGCAACACACATTCTTGCATTTGTGTATGTGTATATATGGAAACGAAGTTGCCCACTTTTCAGGACAAACGATGAATACCGAAACGTGTCACCTCCTTTCTAACGGCTTTTTGCCTCGCTGCTGTCTCTTTGCCGCTCTTTATGTGTGTGTCTATGCACATGCACCATATCAACCTACAACATCGCACACAGCCACAGGAGAAAGACGAAAGAGTCACACTGGGTTTTAGTAAAAGGTACTCCAGATTTTAAATGCCTGACGTTTGTTCGAGGAAAATGCTAGCTCTGCTGACGAAGATACTGCGCGAGTTTGTAATGCGACAGAGGGGGGCAGGGAGAAATAACTTTTAGAAATTCTCAAATAGCTCTCCATTTTCCTGTTACGTATGGTTCAGTGAGTCCTTAACATATTTTGCCTTTGCATCATGTGGTTCATATCCAAGTCACACTCACTTTTTCCATATTAAATAGCGTGTCCGTGTCCATTTCTTTACATAGCCTTCTCGTTGCAATTATTTGATGCACTTCCATGTGCGCTACTCTGAATGCAACAGGGACGTATTTGACAAGGCCAATGGGCCTTTTTTACAAAACGGCATACAAAATGTAAGGAACGGCTGTACGGTTCAATTAATTGTTTAACGGCTTGGTTACTGGGTTTGAAATATAATTTTTCTTGCTGGCTCAAAAATAAATGACGTCACACGCTACAGCAGCCAAAACTTCTGCAATCGTGTATGCTGTCTGTAAAAGGCTCGTGTTCTTCTTTTTCCTTTTTGCAAAAGAACTTTAATTTTGTGAATTTCTAGGCTTCTATGTTAGCTGTTCGGACTCGGCGGTAAATTTTAAGGCCCGTTCATTCATGCAGAATATCAGAAATGGTTGAGAGGTAAGTCACAGGCCCGGCCCCGCTTGGAGCTGTTGTGCCAGGTAGTTTTTTTTTATTAATCGCCCCAGACGCAATGAACTCTTCGAACGTTATTCGCCTTAAAGCTTTGAAATCGAAAGTGCGGCCGTGTTTAATATACATGCCACTCAATGCGAACAGCTTTCCAGACGGGTTCGGAGTTTCTCTGCCTTGATAATTCCCTCCGATACGTACTTGGATCCCCATTCTCTCGTGCCTCACGTGCAATATCTGCACAAAGAACCCTAAACACCCGCACATACTACAACACCCACCACCACCTCCTCAGCTGTTGTTTATGATCTGATAAAACGATACCGAACGAAGTGGCGCTGTGGTGGCAAGGTGGTGGCAACTGTGGCGGCGGGTATTTTAGCCCGTTTTTTTTTTTTTTTTTTTTCGTTTTCAACTCCAACCTTGTTGCCTTGCCGTCGTCGTCGTGGTCGTCTCTAGACGGAAAAAGGTGTTCGATACATATCAAGGGCTTGAAGGCACAGTTGCAGCCAGCCAGTCACAGCCATAGCCACATCCAAAGCAGCAAAAACCATTTAAAGCCGGCTTTGTATCTTGTATCTGTGCAGTTGTTTCTTTCCCCTCAATTTATACATTTTTTGCATATCCAGTAGATATGTGAATGTTGATTGATCACGATTAAAATATGAGAGCAGAGCGGCTGTGAAAAATATAAAATAAACTGTCGGAGTTTTGCGGTTCAAGGAGCTGGTGAGTGGTTGGTAGACACAAGACACACATCACAGGCTACATGCATCTTATGGAGGCAAAGAAGGGCCATAAAAGGAAGTGCATTGTATGTAAACCGCTCTTGTTGCTTTTGGATGTGGATGATGATGATGGTGTGTGCTTGTATAGGTGGCTTTTTTGTATGTTGTCTTTATTATGCTGATGATAATGTAGTGTGGTGTGGTGTGGTGTGGTGTGGGTGGGGTGTTATTTATTTTGTCTGTTCACTCGGTGCAATTAACTGTCTTGAAGGCATTTTTTTTTTTTGCATTGGAAACAGATGAAAGTTATCACTAAGGTTAAAGCCGACATTTTGCAGATGCAAAAAAAAGTGAATAATCAAAGTGAAAACGATTATCTATGTTGTCTGTAGGGCCTTTGTGTTTTTTGTTCCTTTCATCATAAAATTAGAAAGGAGAAGTTATTTAAGAAAGTGAATAGGTAAGCACCCACATCCGGAGCACCGACAATTTTTAAAGGAGTGCTATAGTGTGAGCTAAGAACGGGATTAAATGGCTATTTAATTCATTAAAAAAACATCAAGGCAGCAGGTTTATAATTGAAATAGGATATAACGTCATGAAGAAGGACATGAGAGGATGTCCTTGTCAAAAAAAAATTTAATAAAAATAATAAAATAAAAGGATTTTGAATGCAAATTTCTTAGATAGTAAATAATACGGCTGGATTAAGCAAAAAAAAAAAAGGATTCACATTTTGCATCGCAATTCTGTATCGAACACAAAAGTGACATATCCTTTAAATTCCGGGAAAATATTGTTTACATACGTAATTTAATTATTTCGTAATTCTAAGAAATCTTGCAACAGTGTTCTTTCCCCAATAAAATGCTAAAAAAAAGAATTAAATAGAGGGGGCGAAAATTTGCTGTCAATGACGTAGGTATAGAAAAGTTCGAAACGGTTCGATTGTGATCAATTTTTGGGAACAAATAAATCGATCTAGGCGGTTGGCATCGTCTTTCCAGGACTATATCGCCAAGAGTTTCCATTCACAAATCAATGAATGAGGCCTTATGGCTGTTCAAAAAAGGCCAACACAACTGAACCTCATGAAAAAAATTCGATGACCGTCTTGTAATGCCCCCAGAAATTGTGGTCACTTTTTGAAGAGCGGAGGAAATGTCTACATTCTGTCAATAGTTCCTAGGAAAGCGCATTTTAGTGTCTTTTTTTTCTCTGAAATTGACTTTCCAAAATCTTATTTAAAAATTTGGCGAAAATACAGGGTTTTCCAGTAAGAGGTGTTATTTTGATATTCAAAGAAAAATTGCATTTTTTGAGATAATTGATCGGATGTTTATTTCAATGTAAAGAAGAAAGTATGCCATTAACAATGGAAAACAATATCAGACAAATGACCGCCAAAACAATGCTTACACAACAGTATTCTTTCCATCACCAAATCGCAAAGTGGCTGTTGTACGCCCTCAATATCTTCACGTATTCCATATTTGAGGTCTTGAATCGACTCAGGGCTGTTGGCGTGGAACTTATCTTACACGTGGCTCCAAAGGAAGAAACCGCAAGGTGTTAAATCACAAGATCTCGGTGGCCAATTGTGATCACCTCTTCGAGAGATAACAAGGTCCGTAAAAGATCGATGGTTTCGTTGCTTGTGTGGCACCTTATGCCGTCTTGTTGAAAATAAACGTTGACCAGATAAAAACCATCCAATTCCGGATATAACAAATTATTAATCATCTCTCGATAGCGCAAACCATTTACCGTAGCTTTTGCTCCAGCTTTATTTTCGAAAAAGTAAGGTCCAATGACCCCACCGGCCCATAAACTGCACCAAACAGTCACTTCTTGAGGATAAAGAGGATTTTCAACAATAAATCTTGGTTTTTCGAGCCCCAGATGCGACAATTTTGCTTGTAGCCACCGAGGTGGAAATGGGTCTCATCAGTCAAGATGATTTTTTGTTGAAATTCCGGATCATTTTCATGCATTTCAAGAACCCAAGCAGCAAAGACATGACGTTGTTGATGATCGGCCGGCTTGCGTTCTTGTGTTAACTAAACTTTATTAGCCTTAAGAAAAAATACGGTGTAATGACGTTTGTGGAATGCAGAATTCCAAAGAACGACGAGGAATGGACAAACCTGGGTTTTCTTCAACAGTTCTGGCTACAGCAGCAATATTCTTATAGTTGTTCTTGAGAGACGTGCACGGGTTTTATTCTTCACATCGCTAACTTTTTCCACCAATTTCTGAATTGCGGTCCGACAAAGTCCTTCACGACATTCAAAAAATGTTTTAGTTTTACGAACTTTTCTGCCAAATTTTCACCGTGTATTGAAGCGTGTATGGTTCCATTTTTATTAATGGCGTAGTTTCTACTTATCAAATGTCAAAAAATTACAGCTTCAAAAGTGACAACTATCGAAATAGCAGAGTTCAAAATAACACCTCTTATTGGAAAACCCTTTATATTAAATATTTGATCTTAGTTTAATTTTACCATTTCTTTCTCCATACATGTCCGAAACAGTTTTCAAAATGTCGGGCCTTTTTCCAAATAGAAGTTTCCGAGGCTTTCTGCGAGAAGAGTTCCAAGAATGCTGGGCCTTGCGTTCTTTTGAAATAGCATCCTTCCGACGATCAAATAATGATCATTGTAAAGGTGAGGGAAGTTCTCGCGTCAGTAAAGGTTATAGAAGCTGAACTTGCTTAATCCCGAAAATCATGATATTGAGTGGAAAGAGACTTTGTCTTTATGTGAAACATTTCTTCATTTAGGAATCTTGGTCTTTCATCCGCTTCTGAGAAACCACCGTAGTTTTTATTACGACATGAGAGAAATCTTAAATGGCAAATAATTGTACCAGAAAAGTCTTCAATATAGACATGATGGAGCTGCCCCGATTCAGTGGTATCATTTAAATAACACTGTGGAAAACGAAAAATTTCACCAGTAGGTGGAAAGATTCAGAAGAATCATCGCAGATGAATTTTGGCCCCACTTGAGGAAAAATAATGTTAGAAACTTCAATTTCCCAATATTTGATAGTTACTCTCATTGATAGAGGCTTAAGGCTTAAGGGTTGCTGGGATAGAGATAAGAAACTGAGTAACTCACAGAATTAATTTCTGGTGCTGTTTTTAATTTGTTCTTATCAATTCTTTTTTTTGAAATATTTTTCTAAATAAATCCAAATATTTGAGTTGAATACAATTACTACCAACCTGCCCCCATCAAACGCCCTAGTCGATCGCCCTATTCGCCCATATCGACCATCCAGCCCTGTAAAATAATGTATTCTTTTACCTAAAAATAAAGTTTTAAATTCCTATAGCGTGGTGTTGCTCACGTCAAAGCTTATCTCATTAATGGTTGAAATATTCCCTTTTTAAAAACAAAGATACACATCTAAATGATTATAGAACGACTTAACCAAGTAAAAAAAGCCCTTAAACATTCCTTTTCCCTATCGCTCCACTTTATCATTATTTCCTAATTTTCACATAATAAGACAACCCAAAAAAAAAAAAAAAAATTGTAAAAAAAAGTTCCATCCTGTGTATAATCAAATTGGTTGAACCAGATTCCTATTTAAATCAAAACCTTCCTTAAAATCTTTATCTTACCTACTTTCAAATATCTTCTCTCACCTGAAGAGGTTATATCCTCTTTATTTCATCTATTCAAGTTTTAAAACGATGAAGAACGATGATAATCATCCACGAAAATAAAAAAAAATTAAATTTGAAAAGAAAAGACCAAACCCCAGGTATTACGATTATTATTCAAAAATAAAAATTCTAGCTTTAATGAAATTATATCTCAAAAGCAAAATCCTATAAAGATTGAGCGCGGAAGAAGTGGGCATGATGATGGACATACAAGACAAGACGAACAAAAAACATTGAAAAAAGATTATTAGTTATCAGAGGCGGGAATCCATTTAAAAGAGGATAACTATGAAAGGGTCTAGCAAACGCTAACGCTATCTTGATGAACAAACCTTCTTTATGGATAGTTCTGCTGCTATAGCTATGGATCGGGAGGAAAAAAGAACAAGAGCTAAATCTCATTTCCTTTCATAAGTTTCTTGCTTCAGATGGAAAAAATTAAAAATTAAAATAATAATAAAGGGTGTTCCTAAGTAGTGTACATTGTCAATGTCAATAATAAAAACAGTATTTTTCAGATAAAAAGTTATCACTGATTTCTGAATCCATCGGCTTGTAACAATGAAACATCTGAAAGCTTTTAATTTAAGATCTGATATTTGTATTTGTAAGGAACTTCTTAAAAAATAATCAACAATTTGATGATTATTGATTCAAAGCCTTAACTCCGAATCACAGTTTGAATAAATCTCAGTTCAGTGGTTTAGCTATGGCTAGCTGATGATACTTGTCTTAAAATTGAAGTAAGTAATACAGCTGGATTATCGTTTTAAGCAACAACAAAAAATCAATATGGAGTCCCATAGGGATCTGAACTAGGTCTACTTCTGTTTATATTCTAAACCATCAAGTAGCTAACAGTTTTCCAGCTAAGTATACCTTTCACTTTTGAATTTGTTGGTATTTCTTTTTGTCATGGGATGGTTTATAATTTCTAGGAAATGGTGTCCAACAGTTATATTAAATATAAAGCCAGCCAAGACCACTACAGACAAAAATATCGAGGAAGCTTTGGAATAGTAAAACTGTTGGGAAAGCTACACGATTTATTATGATATACAAGAGACTTGCAGGCTAGTTGAAGGGATACAAATCAAGCATCCTGCGATGGATGTACACCATGATGATGGTGAGACCAATTATTATCACTTTTGGTTTGGATTTATGCCCAGCAGTAAAAGAGGTCATACTCAATCTGACACCACTTCACATACTTGTCTTGAGCGATGCTAACGATGTAATCATGAGGCTTGACAAGGACCCAAGGAGAGCAATGGTTCCATGCAAAAGTAGATAAATGGACTGATTTGATTAACTGCACCGCTCTTTGACTTTCCAAGTGATTGCATGATCAAGAAATTAAACTTTGAGATAAGCTTTCCAACGATGATGAGTTGCAAGAAAGAGTGGATAGATGAGTCTATCAACTTCGATCTCAAACCTAACCCCATTAAGTGGTAAACTACGAAATCCACAGCATGCATCGTAGGGAACTGGAGCTTGAATTTGAGGACTCGGGACACCGCAAGAATGATTATGCGGGAAGAATAAAATATAGCCGTGAGATGAGTGTCAAGAAAACTGTCTTGTAATTAATTCTTCGAATATAAAAATGACACACATTCGAAGTCCACATTAAAAAAAAAGAAGAACCGTGATACATCTTCTCTTGAAATAGGGTAAAATCCAATCCCATCTGGCAAATACCCGGTATGAGTTTCTACCAACAAGATACTCGAAAGAGTTCTGTCCAAGTGGGAAGAGGCCAAAAAGATACAACTATCTACTTGCCCGATATTTTAGTTGAGAGAAGTATTGTGAGTTGTAATGAGTTCAAATGAGTTGAACAAGTTGTTAACGTGTTGAAATAAGATGTAAAAACGGTGGGAGGGCCTAATCCTGATCTCCATACCAGTCAGAGAAAATGGGCAATTGGACTCTTTCCAGGAAAAAAAGGATGTTTAAGATGGAAATTAAATTTTCCCATTTGAACTAGTTGTGAGATGTTGTATGGTGTGGTGTGACTGGGTGTGGTTGTGGGATTGTTTCTGATCTCCCAGTTGCGTGAGAGGTAGGCCCCTAGTGGGAGTATCGTGGTAGCTGTGGTTACTCTGAATGCGGAATCATGGCATCCAAGGATTTTTATTCCTGGATGCAAGAGGTGTTAGATAGACCTCGCTCCTCACCAAGGAGTGTGGACATGCCTCACCATGTTCCATAAAATTGGTACTAAGATATCTACCTTAGGGTAGATCTTAAGACTCTGGTCTAAGCCCAATTTGACTCTGTATGCGAGTAGGCTCGCCGTGGAATGCTTAATTGCTAGGCTTTTACGTAAAGCTTGCCCTCATACTGTCTAGGGCTTCTAGGGAAATGATGAATATTGATCGTTCAATCAAATGGAAATGAACTCGCGAGTAAAAGTGTAGTAAATTACCTTGGTGTCTGGCTAAATCAGTATGTATTTCAACCTTCATATAGCTGATGATACTTAAGCACCTGGTTTAGATACCGCAGACTCACCATTATTAGGATGTATTTGTATAACTCCTTGTTGAAGCGGGTTGGGAGGCGTTATTTCTTCAAATGGACTCGTTTTTAAGTCTTTTTCCCCCAATGACGGATAAGTTCCCTTCTAATATATTTACACAAAAATTGTAAGAATGAAGATATCTTGGGATCAACATTTTGAAAAAGTGCGCAGAGGCTTAAAGGTGACTATATTTGCGCTTTTCCATGTCCTACTTACTAAACTGTTATACTGAACTGTTATACTAAACTGTTATACTTAACTGTTATACTGAACTTCATTAGGTTTATAAAGGTACTATCCCTTTCTATTATTTTTTTTTTGGAATACCACCCTTGTAAATATATTAAACTTAATTTGAATTTTTATGCGTTGTGTTTCAAAATGCTTGAACAATTACAAACCACATTAACCTTTAACCCCAATCAATTCCTGCCTCATACAGCTACACCAACTCATTTGTTTCATAAATCACTTGCCAAACGGACCGCAACATTTTTCAGTTATTAATTTAAATTCGGTCATCAACCTATTTCATTCATATCCAGCTAATTCCAAACACACAAAATTGCCAAATAAAACCACCACACCAAAATCTGTCAACCTTAACCTTATTTTATGATTATTTCTGCTCTATTTTGTCGAATCACGAAAGTCCTTTTTACTGTCCAGCCTCTCTCGTTGCATTCTCTATTCTATATTCTGTATCTCCTCAGTGTGTAATCCTTGTTAATAAATACACAAAATTAATACATCAAAAACATTAAAAACTCTGCCGCTGGTATTGTGGGATATACACAATATACAGCTTCATTTCCGCTCCATGCATCACAGAGTGAATTATTTGAGCATGAATATTATGTAGTAGCAAAAAAAAATCGAAACAATTTACTGTGTATCTGTCAAATGCGAAATAATACAGCAATTTACTCAAACGCCCTCTTCCGGGTCCGAAAAAATAAACCAAAGGATGCATGCAGTTAACGTTTAACAAAACAAAAAAAATGTACAATTAAAAATGCAACAAAAACTGTAAATTCGTCGGTTTATTGTGTGCTGGGCGTGAAAATGCATTGTGCCGTAAAAAAAAGGACATTGAATCGTCCTGATGTATTGTAGTTGAACAGAACACATTGTACACATTCCAAACACCAGGAATGTAGTAGTCACTGTGGAAAATTAAGTTTTCCTCCAATATAGGTAGTTCCTGCGGCGTGCGGCGCGCTCTGTTTTCCTAAAGTTGGATGATCAAAAAAAAAAAAACATCCGTTAAAGAAGAGATATGTTTTACACACATCTACATACATAAAAGGATATCTTTAGATTAGTAGCCCATTGTGGAACATTATCCTCGTGCTTTAGCTTTGTCGTTACGCAGGTAACCATCAGCAGTTAATAAAAAAAAAAATCCCTTCCCCACGCATGACTGTGTGTGTGTGAGTCTGTTTCACTTTTTTCGTCTATAAAATCGTTTGTGTCGGTCGTCCTGTTGACGATTCCGCTTTTCAAAAGATGAAAGGATATCATCGTTCCCCTTGTAGTTATCTTTATAGGCACCAAGGACATTATTATTACGATTATGAGCGCTATTCATTTTTGTTTGCTTTCTCCTCAGTGAACAATTATTTTTTCTGAAAAGGACTTAGATATTATAGGTTATTGTACTGTGTACTTGATTATTGTGTGTGTTACGACATTGCATCGCATCGTCCCGTTGGTTGAGTCGAGTCCTTCTGTTTAGAGACAAACAAAAAAATCCTTACAATTAGTTGAGTCGTCGAGAAGAATGAACGTATATTTTTCTGTTCTGCGTGTCTATTTATCTGGAAAATTTCTAAAACTATATTGACGCTCTTCTTTTAGGTCTTTGTGTACACTTTTGGGTGCAAGTGAGTGGCAATAACAGCGATACTTAAATGTCCTTATTGCAAAGCCTTATTGTCTGTTATGAAGAAAGTATTATGTCTGGCAGTTATCTTTGTGATAGAGATTTTGTAATGCAGGGGGAAATAAAAAAGAAGGTGAAGAGCATACTGAAATGATAGTTTCAAAATCACTTATCAAAAGATTCAAACAAAATTTGTTTTTATCGTTATAAGACTTTCTGAAAAAGTCATGTCAACTAGAAGATAAACTGAATCTGCAAAACATCACTTTAAAGGTTACATCAAAATCGTATCGAGAAGAGAAAAATAAGCTTTTCGTTCGAAGTTGTATGGCAGTAGGATGTACAATGTTTGAAGCAAATATAGATCTAAGCTGCACGGAGAGAATTGAAAAATCACCAATTGCGAAATATTCAGTTTCAATTTACAAAACATGTTTTTTTTGTAAATCACGGCGCTTTGATTCGAAACGGATAGAACAATTGGCAATTTAACTTTCAATTCATCTCAAATTACAACAATTCCTAAGTTGAGATTTACAATTAAAAGTTATAATTCAAGCTTGTGCCCTTCAAAGTAAATTACAACCTTTTTGTCGCAATTTACTACTTCAAGGGAATAATTCCATTTATACTTTTTACCAATCTAGATTTGCTAAAATTTTTTCGTGATTTACAATCACTGAGTATTAAAATCAACTCAAGTGTGTCTGACGGCTACGTCGAAGGTCCGAAGTTCGATCCCTGCCTCGAACTAATAATTATCTTTTTTTTTTTGGTACTGTCTCTTTTGATGAAATGTAAAATCCTCGAAAAATAAATCTGGTTAATATTAAAAGTGGATCTTTGTAAGCCATTCGGATTCAGCGGGAAATGATATTCCACCAGAATATCAACGCACATACAGGAATCGTTTAAAATATAAGTCATTAGGCCCTGGCCCCGCTTGTGTCTCCAATAATGCCTTTTTTGTAGTTATATTATGTACATAGGGAGTACAAGGTTGAATTTCAACTACACATTATATACAATTTCTTACCTTTATTAAAATGATCATCACAAAAAATTGTACATTAGAGGTTAGACGTCCAAAATAAGACGACTATATTTTTCTCGCCAATAAAACAAAATCTTAATTCAGAACACCCCTAAAATGTAACTCATATTCTGGTTGCTTCTTATTATTAATTTTGATATCCGACTTGGATGCATCACCATGGCCTAGTAGATGTGTGCTAGGTTGGTATGCAGAGGGTCTCGAGTTCGATTCCTAGAATCAGCCAAGTAAGTAAAAGTTACATTTTTCAATAAAAAATAATAAATGCTTTTCAATAAAAAATAGAAAACGTTTCTCAAAGCAATATAATTTGTTACAAATTGAGTAAAATGGGGTTGCAATTTACGACTTTGCCACTAATTTTTTCAAAAACATATTTTTGATTCAAAACAAAGAGATGGAAATCTACGACTCGCTTTTTTGCAATTTACAATCGAGTAAATATAAAATTGATACAAATTTGGATCAATTTTCGATTCGCGATGGCAATATTTTATTTCTCAGGATCGAATTATTGACCCAAAAAAGTGGTAATTTGCTATTTTTGAGTGTCAATATCTTCATTTCGTTCAATTTTGAAAATTGCGAACAAGGAGTCGTAATTTACAAAACCCCGAGCTAGGGTGAGAAACTGCATAAGATTTTCGTGATTTGCAGCTCATTTTTCTTGATCTGATCTAAAAATTCTTTCCGTGTGTGTGCCGATTTCGAGAGGCAGCAGAAATGCCCGAACCACTTCCCAAGCCCTAGTATGCAATTTTTGATTGTAGTCTCAAACTGTTTTGCTCTATAGTAACTCTTATCTCTGTAGTTGGAAGATCAATATCTCATTTAGCGTAGCAATGTAAAAGGTTGAACATTTATCATCTTTGGCAACACTTAGCCTGCTTCGCCAAGTTTGCATTATCAAACCAATATTCGTGCTAAATAGGCTCGAAGAAAACTCAAATTTTTATAGTGACTTCAAGTTTTGAAAAAAATGCGTTAATTTGATTTGAAAAATAAAGGGTGATTAATCGTGAAGTTGTAAAATAAAACAAATAAATTTGAAAGTGAACTTAAAATTTTAATTATCGGTTGAACAATTCATGGCATTTACTTTTTTGAAAATGATATCATGAAAATGTTGGCCACGACTACATCTGCGGTGGTCCATTCGGAAGGTCCGACTCGTTCGAGCATAGCGACTGGTATGGGTATCTCGCGAAAAAACAAGAGTATAATATTGGCTTCCAAAACGTCAATCGTAGCTGACTTATTCCTGAAGACCTGAGACTTTTACATATCCCCAGAGAAAATAGTCCAAAGGTGTGATATAACACGATCTAAGGCTGCCAATTTACCGAAGCTAAACGTGGAATTAAGTGCTCACCAAACTAATTTCTCAACAAGATTGTTTCACGCGATGTATATGGCTAGAAGCGCCGTCTTGTTGAAACCAGAGCTCACCGAGACTATAGGCTGAAATTCATGAAGCACATAGTTCGTTAACATGGTGCTATAATGGTTACCATTGACGGTAACTTTCTGATTTGCCTCATTTTAAGAAATATGGACAAATGATTCCACAATCCCAAAACCACACCATACCCTTGTTTTAATAGATGTAATGATAGCTCTTGGTATTTTTTGGGTTGCTCAGCAGCCGAAATACGGCAGTTTTGGTTATTAACGTACTTATTAAGACAGAAATGGGCTTCATCACTGAACAAAAATTCACGATAAAGCACCGGATTTTCATTGAGTTTTTCCAGAGCCCATTCACTAAAAATAGAGACGCTATTGTGGTTGGAGTATTTCCACGATGACATGCCAAACGATACTGAACAAAAGTGACAAAATAGCTTGATAGGAGTCACGCGTGATCTGTCGAAAACAGCGTTTTGAAAATCAAACCTCACGATGAATCACCCATTACTTAGAAAATCTTACGCTAGAAATAATCATGTCAAAATAAAACTCCAACAAGATAAACAATGGAAGAATAAACCGGGAAAATGATCATAGTTCGGACTAATTCTTCGAAAAAAAAAATCCGGTTCCGACTTCCGATACTTCTCAAATCTCGCTCTTCGCTGACGATACTAAGTTCTATAAGACTATATCATCTGCACATTACTTCTTTTATTCAACTTGATCGCGACAGCTTCTCAATCTGGTGCCTTAAAAACTGCTTAAAGCTCAATATTACCAAATGCCATTCAATCACTTTTTCACGTTAGCACATTAAACTTCCTCCCCGGCCCTACTTTCTTCACAACCAACCTATATCCCCCGTGGAGGCGATTCGTGACCTTGGCATATTATGCGACCGAGAACTCAACTTCTTGGGACACATCGAAAATATCATTTTAAAAGCCAACTCAACACTTGGTTTTGTGAAACGCTGGTTCAAAGAATTCTCCGACCCATACGTTACCCGATCTCTCTACATAACCTTTGTACGCCCGCTCCTTTAATACGCCTGTCAAGTATGGTCACCATCCCAACGAATTCATATCTCTCGAATCGAGAGCATTCAGCGTTGTTTCCTAAGATTTGTTCTTCGCGGTCTCTCTTGGAATGATCATTTCTTAGATGGAATTTCAGTGATTTGATAAGTTGCTTGAATATTGTTTTGCGTGGTTCCAAATCATTGTAAAAAATTATATCCAATCTACACTTCAATAGCTACATTAACAATTTCAATGTCAAAGTTTTTCATTCATTCAATAAAATTGATTTGTCAAAATACTTTAATCAATTCGATTGATTCATCTTGAAACCGATTCAAAATTAAATAAATGAATACATTGACTATGTCGTGAACCAACAACAATTCAATATTGCTTCCAATTTTGTATCATTTCCATCGTACTTTTCCATAATCAAAATATTCTATTCCAAAAAAATTCGCACAAATACATTTTTGGTAGAGGAACCATCAACAAAAAACATATCTCATCCAATCTTATCGGAACCATTTATGATGGTAACGCTCTTTAAAACATGCATATTTCCATCGAGCCATAGTTCCAAAATAATGTTTCCGATCCAAAGTTTTCTATCATCATCGTCAAGAATCAAGTACAAAACGAGTAAAATGCTTTCACCCCATGGCCATACCCTACCCAAAACCCATATCTATATCTAAAAATTTAAGTATCTTTTCTGCGCAATAAATGCCAATCGAACAAGTGATAAAGTATTTCAGAAGAATTATGTGTTTTCGAAGAGATATCCTTAAGTGATTTGATGCTTCAGATTAAGACTAAAAATAAAAGGGATGATGAAGACGAGAATGGAAATCTATTGGCAAGGAGAAAGAACGAGGAGAATGCATTCCTTGTTCCCATTCGGAGCAAATAGGAAGGATGTTTTCAATTCCAACAAGATAAGATATCCAATAACTTCACTTAACATCGCTGTTAGATAATATACTTCACAGTATTCATATTTATTTAGCTGTCTTAACTTTCACGAAACAAACTCACAAAAAAAAAAAAAACTGTCACATTTGACATAATTAATTTTTGTATCTTCTAAATGAGTGAAATTGAGCATTGTAACACAGAGACTATTAAAAACGCATTATTCTCCTCGCATCGTTGGATAAGTAATAGTTTGAATAAAGTATCTTTAAGTTTGTTTTGGTTTGAATGAAATATTGCAATATAAATTGCGAGAGCTTGCAAGAATGTTTACAAAATCACTTTTCTTCTTTTAATGGTTGGCGTAATGTAATTAATTTATTTGTAAGTACCGTTATTCGACTTTAATTAAATGGATAAAACATTATTTGAAAACTATACAAATGTATCTATTCAGTAGTAACTATAGTACCAAAATCAATAGTTTTGTTATAAAATTCAACCTTTTTTCTATCAATCAATTGAAACTGATTGATTAAAGAAGTGTGAAAATTTAATCAAAATTGCGTGAAAAAGTATTTAGTTTCTCATTTGTGTTATCGATTATTGAAAAATAAATTTCAACATCAAATGACTGAATTCAAACTTTAAAAGTTAATCGCCCAATAAATCCAGACGATGATGGTTGAATTTTGTTTTCAATAAATTAACATCAAAAACTATGGCTATACATATGAGAGGGATAAAATTTTGTATTCGATTTTAGATTTAAAAATAGGAAACCAAATGCAAACAGAACTTTAAATAGAAACAATGAATTGCTAACAATTTTTTTTATCTTTTTTTTTCAGGTAAAAATCGTTCTATTAAATTTATTTTTCAAATTCAGTGAGTGAGTATAATTTACATTTCTAACGATTTAATATGAAATCCATTTTATTTATATTTTTTCTAAAATAATTGTCATCAGAGAGAGCTTTAAAAATTACACTAAATCGACCAGACTGGTAAACTCCTGTACTGACAATTTTTATTGGACAAAGTTTAGTTGGAACTCAGAAATAATGAAATGACGCAGTCTTAGATTATTTCATGTTTGAAGAAAATGTTCAAATTTAAAACAACTACATAGATTCATTTTGACGGGTTCTTCACAATCGTTCGTTAAAACATGACAATAGTAATATTGAGCGGAGAGCGTATAGCGTAGCACTTTTTCTATTATTATGTTTTTTCTTACATCACATCTAGTTAACATAATATTGTTGGTTTGGCAACTCTTAACCTTTAAAACAAAGGTGTTGTCATTGTGATTCTTTCAGAATTGAAGGGCCTGCACCGATTCCGAAAAGATATGCACTTCAAAATGAAAAAAATCTCCTAGAGGATTTTTCAAGATGTATCTAACCCTAAAATACACCAAGGTTGATTCGCATATTGAAGAGTAATGCATCCCTTCGCCGTGGAATTCAACTATGTTCCTTTATAATTACCTTTTAACCATTACACCAATATTTTGAGCAGAAAAGTGGTCCCGGCTTAGATAAAATATAATTAGGAAAGTTTCACAAAAAGTATAGGTCTGATGATACTACCTTGGTGTACACCGATTTCATTTGAAACCTTTTTAGTGAAGCTAATTCCTTCATTTCACATCACCGACAGAGTGAGGCATCACTGAAGCTCTAAAGTCAGCTCCAAAATCATATAAAAGTTGTTGCCTAGAGCATTTCTAGATTCTGCTAAGAAGACGAGGAAATGCCAGCAGACCTTTTCTAAGTTAGATCTGGTGCACTAATGATAGAAGACTAAAGCATCTGGGTAGTTACCAGGTAGAGGAGGGCGTAGTACCACCTTTAAAAATACCTCAAATAATTACGGGAAATTAAAATATTCCTCAAAATTTCAGTCACTACCTGGACAAAGTCACAAGCAAATCGGTTGAGCTGTCAAAAAAACAATTCCCAGCCCAAATCACAGACATCGATTGCACAGAAACTTGAAGTTTTTGCTACCGAAATGTTACTTTTCTGATTCAAATATCATTTTTCTAACATCACTCTTGGAATTCATTTCATCACATATCCCTGAGCACTCAAACTTCATTCAGGAAATTTTTTTTTTCAATTTTTTCCCAAACTTTGTTAAAAAAAAAAACTATTTTAAAACTTCTTTCCCGCACAAAAAACAAACAATTTTCTTTTTTGCAACCTGCTGTGTTCCAGAAAGACAACCAAACTTTCAACTCTAGAAAACTCCAAATATAAGTGCATTATCCTGCGCAAAACTCTTTTCTTTTTTCGAAACAAAAGGAACAAGAAATGCAAATGGAAAGAAAGTCTCGAGAAACTTCCTTGGAATTCAAGGACTTCTTTTTCTGCTTTTGTTATTATTTTTGTTCAAGTCAAACTTCTTCTGCTTCTTCCAAATAAACAAGGCCGCAGAAGAAACACCTAGGAATAAATAAAAATATTAAAATTGTTTCTCACCAGCCAAAGGATACGATACTATACGCAAAGTGGATCCTTTTTGATTCATACGGGTTCCCATTGTTATAAACATATCTCAAATAAAATTGAAAAGAGTTTCAGTTTTTTTTTTTTTTTTTTAAGATAAGTTATTATTCAAGTCATATTTATGATTATTTATTATTTATTATTTTCCTTACTTCGGTACACATATGCTTGCAAAAAATACACAGACACAGATACCATTTTCAATCAATAGTTGTTTGAATCTTTCTGGTTTCCACAATCCTCAAAAAATATACGTGCGTACCCTGAAGTTCAAAGTACATACAGATAGATGTATGTATGTATATGTATCTACAGAGTATATGTCTTTTCAAGTTCAGTTCAAAATCACTGCACTCAACCCTCAAATAATATTAAAAACTTCCGTGTAAACGTACTTGATGTCATATGACATCTATTCCAAAACTCTTGATTCCACTCGATGGAAAGTTTAATGAGGTGCAGTGTAATTGGCTTTTAACCACTCACCCTGACTATATAAACCGCACATTCAAGTGACATATGAAAATTGCATTTGAAGGGAGTCGCCTAGTCGGCATCGTCATCGTCGTCGCTGTCGACAGTCAGTCGGCTTCAAATGCAAATATACAAATGTATATATGTAAAGTTACATACATATCCATAAATAGCTTTTAGACATGAAAACTTCACACTCTTTTCAAATGTAAAATGTCACGGAAAATATATTTTTGAAAATGGGGGGGTTTCAGAGCTATAGACTGTAAAACTAAAACACATTTACACATAATTTCAGCTGATTTAACGCTTGAAATGATTTAACACAGTAGTGGTGGTGTGGTGTGTGGCGCTTGCTATTTCAAGGATATAATGTGTATACTACTGGACTAAAAGTTTGGATATTATAATGTATACCTTCAGTTTTGTATTTTAGGGACATCAGGGTGTTTTGAAAGTTTTTTTTTTTGTTTTTTTTTTTTTTGGGATGAAATCATTGAGCATGTTTAATTTGTTTTTCAGGCAAAGTGTGCTATTCTAGGAGTGATTTTGAACTTTTTGTGTGTAGGACCTTTTATTAATTAACACTCGAGGAAAAAAAAATTACATATAGTTTTGTATGGGTTATTTGATGAAAAGGCTTTCCAAGTTTTGAATTCCGAGAATACCGGCATTGAGGGAAAATACAAAAAAAAAAAAAAAAAAACTGCTTAATATAGGAATGACTTTTTCCACTAGATTTGTTCAACTAGAAGACCAATTTTTCATTTCATTAGTCCACCATGAAAACTCTTAATGATGTCGATAAAAAGAAGCTTTTGAAAAAGAGATGACTAAGATTTTTCAAAGATTTCTTAGTATACGAAGTCTATCAGAAAAATGTTGGAAAACTTAAGTTACCTGACATTTTACTGGCGTTTTAAAACCTATTTTGACTTAAATAATGAAGATTTTAGAAGTAAGATTCTATGTGCGCTATTTTAGAAAAATTTTATAGATCATGGCTTCAAACTTAGTTTGCGAAATTTTTTGCATTTGGTATCGGCGTACCTCTTTTTGTTGGATATGACGTTATCTTTCGGACCGTGTCAATCGCGTTGATTTTTACAGTTTTAAGTCTGGACATTCACAAAATAATTGCTGGTATACCACAAGGTTCCGTTCTATCTCCGACTTTCGTTCTCATCTTTATTAACGAAATCTGATCTAAACGACTTTAATTCCTTGCTGATGACAATTTTTCTCAGCTTTTCATATTAGTTTCCTGATTCTTCTGCTCCTTTCGCAAGCATCTGTGGCAGGTTCCTCCTTTATTCGATTGAGTTTCCTGCTCAGCATTTAGAAGGGAGCTTTGAAATCGATTAGTGAAATCACTTGTCACTTGAACATCATCAGATAGAATGTTTCCTGTCTCAATTTGTGTCTCGTTACTTTTACAAACAATACTTGAGCGAAACATTCAGTTGCGTTGCTTCGAGTTATTTTTTTTCCCTTAATACTCCATTCGCTAAGGAATGCCCATCAATTAACCTTATAGTGTAATTTCGGACGTACTGTTAGAGGCTCTTTCTTGAGCCGCAATACTCTTATGTGGAGTGCTTAATTAGGCTCAAAGCCCATCTGTTCAATGATCTTCATATTCACTTCAAACAGATTGAATAAAGTTAGTGTCAAAATCAACAACAAATTGTATATGAGATCATAACATCACCGAAATGTATACCATCATTTAAAATATCAATATCATCAAAATCATCAAAATCATCAACATCAGCAACATCAGCAACATCATGAACATCATCAACATCATCAACAGCATCAACATCATCAACATCATCAACATAGTCGTTCGTATTTTCGTGGAATAAAAAATCCATAATAAAGATATGATTGAGATTTTTTAATGAATACTTAGTTTATTTTTTATCATGTTAACCAAAATTCCGCATAACCATAATTCTAACTCAAAGCACTCCACCTACACAAAAAAAAATTAAAATTAAATGAAACAGATATTTGTTCCTAAAAATGGTAATTATTTTTGTTGATTCGATATACATACTTGGATATATCCTTGTAGGCGAAAATACCGCCACATTTTAATATATGGTTTGCTTTCAAAACCTCAAAATAAAAATTATGGTTAATTAATTCTTTTTTTTGGAAATGAAGCTTGTTCATTATGTGTTCCGGTTTATGCGAGTCTATAAATAAACCAATTGCAGGATTAAAACGTAGGTATACAAAGCGAAATATATTAAAAACATTTAAATGCCTACTCGTAGTTGCATTTTCTTTTCATCAAAGGATATAAATCCCCATTCAAAACGCAGTTAATCCTTTTTTAGAAATATAGCTATGGTGTTTTGTGGCCTTAAAGACAAAGGCATCCCCATCGAGTGTTTCAAAGATAATATTACTAATTTTTTTTTTTTTTTAACCAACACAATTTAAAAAGGATAACGGCGGCTTTGGTATTTAAAAACTACTTTTTCTGCTATTGTTAATTTCACTTAACAATATTTTTCTTCATTTCAACACCTCTATCTAGATGTTATATCCCATAGATAGGGTTCATTTTTATTTTTATTTTTATTTTTTATTTAAAACAACAAAAATCTAATTAGATTTGATGCACAAGAACAACAACAAATAAAAAATCCTCAACGGCTATCCTGTAAAAAGATTTTTATTTTTACTTTTATTTTTTTGCAATAACCCTTCAACCAACTCTTCAGTCCATTTAACAAAAGTATAAAAGGTCAAAGAGACTCTTTCGCTCTCTCTCTCTCAAAGTCATTGAATAAATAATAGTTGAAACGAAGATAAAAAGGATAAGGATATCACCATCATCGTCATCGTCATCTTCATCCTCATCAGAAGGCAACAAAGCAAGGAAGCTTATTTTTCCATTTTGTGAGAAGCAATTTGTGAGTAATAGACAAAGCTATGAATTTAAATAACTCGCCGCCCGTCGCGCCACCGAGCTACAACTTGGCGGATTGATATTATGGCCTTCTTGATTGCAATCAATGTGCCATTGTGTTCCATTGAGGAGCTTAAACAATTAGACAAAACAACTGAATGGGGCTATGAGACTTATTTTATAGACTTTGGCGGCAAAACGTTTTTGAAAATTTATTTTATTACCTTCCTACAAAAAAAAAAGAAAAGAAAATGAACCATCATTGATGATCAGTAATTAGTTTAATTTTTGGGGGAGGGAGGAGGGGGGTATGTATGGTTCTCATTTTGGTCATCATAAAAAATAAATATGACTTCATAAAACAAATTCTATAGCACTTTCTTTTGAAATATTTTTTTATTTGGGAATACATTTTTTGATCTGTTAAAAACGAATGTAGCTCCACATTTATGCCTCACGATTTTTTCATCAGAAGCCATTTATAATTCCATTCAAAATGGCTGCAAGAACATCAATATTATCGTGCCTACCATACGGCCAGGTATTTTTGCTTTTTTTGAGAATAAAGGGAAGATCTGTTAGTCTAGAAGCTTCCCGCTCGATCCCAAAGGCGAACGAAAATGATCTTAGTTATACAAAAACGTACCTACTCCTGGAGTATTTGTAGCTTCGATGCAAGTCACAGATGTTGTTTGCTTCTAAGCATACACTTTCCAGGTAGTTTACCCATAGTGAACTACAAAATGGACGGAATACCTTTCAAGCACAACAGAGAAGACTGATGTCAGATGCCACCTCTTTATCATAAAGAGTTATCCAATAAGTGGTGTTATTTTGAATAGCCCGCTATTTCGGAAGTTGTCACTTCTGAAGCTGTAAATTTTTGAGATTTGACAAGTAGAAGCTACGCCATTAATAAAAATGGAACGATACATGCTTCAACAAATTATGAAATTATTAAAATTCACTATACAAATGGTGAAAATTTGGCAGAGTCGGTTCGTAAAACTAAACAAATTTTTGGTCGTCGTGAAGCACCTTGTCGGACCATTATTCAGAAACAGGTGGACAAAATTGAGCTGTTGGGACAAGTTAGCGATGTGAGGAATTAAAACCCGTGCACTTCGCTCAAGAAAAACTGAGAATATTGCTGCTGTAACCCAAAGTCTTGAAGAAAACCCAGGTTTATACATTCCTCGTCGTTCTTTGGAACGTATACACCGTATTTTGCACAAAGACTTGGGTCTTAAGGCTTATAAAGTTCAGTTACATAACACAAGAACTCAAGCCATCGATCTTTTACTGGAAAAGTTTCCAGACCGTGAACATCCAATCATTTATCTCAAAAAATGTCATTATTCTTTTTGTGGTTCACAGAGAACAACAACAAAAATATGTCCTCAAGGAGGAGTATCATCACCTCTGAATATGAGCCTAGTTGTGGACGAGCTTCTAGAATTGGAAGTTCTCAATGCAAACAATGATGTCTGGGCCTTACTCAAAAATTGGTCTAAACAGACTATGTGAAATGTGACATTATAAATTGTGATAGAATCCAAAGATGGCTGACCATTACGAGAAAATGGATGATGTTCATCAGTAGATTTTAACATCGGTCTCAAAAACCAGAATACCAGGCAATGTTGGTGTCGAAGGCAATGAAGATGCTGACTGTCTGGCGAAAATAGTGGCAAGAAGACCCCTTGTTGGACAAGAATCCTTCTGCGGTTTTGAGGAAAACGTGACCAAAAACAGAATCAAAAGAAACGAAGAGACCAAACGATAATACTATACTAGAAAGAACTCCACAATTTTAGACAGACAAAAATGATGCCAGGGAACTAGGATTGAAGCCTGCATAAGCTTCGGAAAAAAACAGTTAAAAGAATCAAGTGATAACACACTGGACACTGCAAAGTAAAAATACCCTTAAACGTACTAAGGTTAGGAGGCAGTGCAATGCGCCGATCCTGCAAAAAAGACGAGGAAACACTGAAAACAATTCAAAAAAATGCTTGGAGGAAGTGCTGTAGATTGAGTTTCCTCATCCAATGCCTAACAGGGAACCCAATAGACATTCAAGGTCGTAGCGCATTTTTCCCCCATTTTTTTGAAATTCAATTATTTACTTTTATACATCCTCAAAAAAAAAATATGATGGACGGATGCCCTGCAAATCAGATGAAGCTTCTCCAAAAACTCTTGGCACTGTCCAATGCAATTAATGTTTATCATTTAATTGACTTCTATAATTTAACAATCAAAAACCAGGAGACTGTCCACAGTTTTCTGAGGTCGAACCGGTTGGCTTTCATTTTATCTGAGTCCATTCAGTTCATCTAGCTAGATTGCATAGTTGATATCAAAATGTTAACAAAATTCCAACTCGTTCGAATTTTCTCAAAAAAAAAAAAAAAACCCGAGAATGGTGGTTGTGGTTTAACAATTCACACACCCTAAATGTACCAAAATTTGAAAACCTGCACCTAAAACAATTTCACACAAAAAACTACGCCCTCAAGCATAGATTTCAAAAATGTTTTTGGCAAAACATTCTAGATTCTACAAGCAGTCAGTTCACTGGGCAGGAGGGCAATCCCAACCACCCCATCCATTCCTCGGACATTCAATTAAATATCCATTCGACCATAAAACACCCACGTTTACGGTTTAGCTAAAACTATCGCATCACTGATTTTGGTATAGATTTTAGTGTGTGTTTGCCTGCAAAGCATTTGACCAAAAATACATTTACAGGCGATAGGATACAAATTCGAATTCGCACAGAATTTGAATCAGCCTCCGTACCGTATCCCTTTCTCGAACCTACTCGTACCTAATATACCAGCAATACGGGATGCATTTAAAATCAAGCTTTTTCCCGGAAGTGTAAAATGGTCAGTTGAATTTAAAACTATTAAAAAAAAAAAAAAAAAAAACACTGAACTGGATAAAAGTGAAAAAAAAAAAAAAAATTAAATGTGGTTGTGGTACCACCACCGACCGTTAAGGTAATCGCAAATACGCTTAATATTGATGCAGGCACCATCTATAGGTCACGTGATCCTCTCTGATGGTTAAGAGCAAAGCTACTCTTCTCTAGGAGCCCTCGAGCGTGCTCCAGCCGCAGCTCTAGTCTAGTAGTCTAAAGCTGCTGTTGTAGTAGTGATGTGATGAGGATGCTTCGGATTTCGCTGTTAAGTGATATAATACTCGTATGCCGTTACTTCACCGCCATGCGTTGGTGATAAAATTTAATAATTGATTGTTACTGCAGTCCATACTCCACTCGACTCGCATCGGCTCGACTGGACGACGAATATACTGATTAATTGCATTCTGGGTGAATGGTGGTGAGATGTATTTATTTATTTCATTAATTTGAAGTTTTTTTTTTTTTTTTATTTTGAATATTTTAATTTTTGTTGTCGTTTTTTTTTTAAATTTTACCTATACTGTGGTGTGTGTGTGTGTGTTTTTTTTTTTTTTTATTGCATAATGCGGTAAGCTTCGAACGGATTGAGTGGAATAAAACGTGCGAACTTTTCAACCGATAGCCCATGGCTTGGCTAGGTGGGGAGAATCGCAAATTGTATTTAAATGTAAATTTGTCTGCTTTAATTAAATTAACATCAGGATCAGGACCAACGAATCAGCCAGGATAACGGTGCGCGATGCCCGAATTGGAATGGGGATTGGCTATTGCGAAAGTTATTTGTTAATTTGGGTTAAATCGAAATGTGATGGTGACAGTTTGTTTTATTTTTCATTTAATTTTGGTATTTTTTTTTTTGTTACTGAGTTTTCCTGGAAGATAAATTACAAATATAATGATGAATGATGTTTGAAGTTTGCAAACGATAGCCAACATTTCACTTACTTGAACCATGACAGGTTTTTGAGAGCTGGATTTATTTTTTCTTATTTTTTTTTTTTCCTTGGATTTTTGTTCGCATGGATTCGGGGTCTAATTGCTCGAAACTATTTGCAACCAGCTCCGAAAAACGTTAAGTTCTTAGAATTAAATATTTCAAAGTATCTGTGAATCCAATAAGCCAAATAGTCTTAGTTAAAAAAAATTCAAACAAAATAGTTGAATCCCAGGAATTTCTGTTAACTCGTCCTTCAAATATAATTCTGTATTTCGTCGTCAAATAATTTGTAGTTAAGTAGAGACAGGATTAATGGAAAAGCTTTTAAATATTTGAAAAACTCTGATTCTACTTCGATTTATTTACCAAAGCTCTTACCTGGAACACATTCTTATCCTGCTGAAATGCGGTGTTAATAATAACTGTTTGTTTCCGAAAAAATGGACACGGGCTGACGTATAAGTGCCATAGTGTAGAGGGTAGTCTTTCTGAAGGCCACGTAGGACGTAGATGGAGTTCAATCCCCGATTCAGCTTAATTTGAGAAAAGTAATGTGAACAAAACTGGTTCGGAAAATCCTGTCTATCTGACCGATTCTTACAACCAGCGCAGCGTAAACAGTGGGAACAATTTGCTTCAAACTAAGTACATGATGTTTTCGAGAATTGATGTTCTAGGTCTTACAATGTACGGTGAAAAGCTTAATCTTCCCAAAAACGACTTTAAAGATTTTGATGAAACTTTCTGTGCGGTGTTTTGTTTTGAAATTCAAACTATGTTTCCACGAAGAGTTTTTCACACAAAAAAATTGCTTGTCCAACAATTTTTAATGTTAGTTCCTAAAAAAAATACAAATTGCTTACTAGTGATTTTTCAAAAATGCCCATCCGAAGTTATTTTAAAATAGTTAACTAAATTTTGTTCTCCGAAGTTATTAAGCCCGAAGACTATATACTTGTACTCGTGGAACAAAGTCGAGCACTGTAAACGTGTGTTCTTCTCTGGATTCACCAGGTCCATAAATTATCAGAATTCGCGTATAGAATTAATTAATTAATTAATATGATCAAATGTCTAATGTAACAGACATCTTGTTAATGAAAGTCTTAAATATGGTATCTATACTTCTTATTTCAGTTAAAAGAATCTAGCAGATTCATATTGGATTTGACAGATCAAAATCCGATTGAATCGTTAATAATTGAGTAGTAATTAAGATTTAATTATTTGTTAATTAGTGGAGAGACTTAAATTTTCTCGCCTTTTTCTAAAGTCTAACCAAAGAAGTTTAGGCTGTGCCAGAACATATCCATCATATCAAAGTCAACGGAACGAAAACTAATGGCCACAATTATGTTTGAATTATTTGCTAATTGTGGTCACTAAATTTTTTTTTAAGAGCCAGCTGGATTCAAATTTTTGTTTAGTACAAACCTGACTGATACAAAAATAGTTACAGCCTCTCCTAAAAATTAAAAAATGGTGTTCAATAATTAAATGTATTCTTTATTGTATAAATAAAAAAAAAACTTATATTAATAAACAATAATATCAATGTAAGCTCAACCTAAGCTGTTCCTTTAAATTCATATTTAGAAACCAATTTTTTTTAATTTTCTGCCAATAATTATCAAATAATTAAAACTTAATTAATTCATTTATGAAATTTTTGTTTAACCAGGCTTTTGCATATTATATTTTGTGGCAAACGGAAAATAAAACACGCATTTCATTTCGAGTAACAATTAGCAATAGCATTAATTCATTTACTATGCTTTAAACATTAAACATTAATTAAAATAATAAAATTTAATAAAAAAAATTAAGTTTTAAAACAACAAGTAATCGTTTCAAGAAACCTAATTCCCTTTGTCTAAAAGGTTCCATTATGGTTTTTATGCTAGTCCATTTTAATGGAAGCTTATATTTGTTGCAATCAATTGAATTAAGTAAATGAAGACAATGCGCTTCAGGAGAATACGACAATGCAACCAAGAGCTCCTCTCACCAAAAAATTAATTATTATTATTTTAATAAACCGACCAGCGATTTTAGTAGCGCCCAAAAGTATGTTACTGTTTTATTAAGTATCTTCTTACTTCTCCATTCTATCCATTATCCACCCCCTTTATTGGACTTATAAGGAAAGAAATTAATAATTGGACACAGTTCAAAAATTAATCACCCATAATTCAAAGTGGATTTGTATTGTGGCATCAACACACTTCGACTGCACAAAGCCGATGCGCTCCAAAGTAGACTGTAGTTTTTATTTAATTTAAACCCTTAAGACCCACATAAATCGAATTAAAAATAATGTAATATTTTTAAACCGCACATATCCACCACAAAAAAAAAAAGAAAAAAACAAAAACAAAATAATTTAATCGAATTAATCTGGATTCAACTCATGGTTCTTTCATATTTTTTTTTTAAATCTTTTAATTTTATTATGTGTGAGATATGACATAAATTATTATTATTGTGATTGTTAAAATTGATGACTCTATTTGTGCGATAATAACTGTGTGATGCAACTGAAATTGAATTTCCTGTCAAATAAAATATAAATAAACAAAACCATATTTCAAAAAGTAAAACAAAAAAAAAAAAACATGTAAAATATTTTTTTTTTTATTTTATTTTTATTTTTACAAGCAATTCATTTTATTGCAACAACACGCTCGCCGTAATTGATAGTAGCCACAACATAATTTACTGCACCAAGCAATCAAACCATTGCAAGAGCCACAAATACAAAATAAACAAAAAAAAAAAAAAACATACACAAAATTAATTGTTCGTGTTTTCAACCAAGCGCCATATCCAGATCCGCACACACCAAAATGTCCATCTTTGACAGTGAATCCAGATTTTTTTTGTATGTGTGTCTTAATTAATTCCATTGACAACGACGTGTGAATTACATTAACTTAATTTATTTGAGTTATTTTTTGTTGTATTTTTTTAAAGTAGATTACAAAACACAAAGAACATAAAAAATCAATTATCAAGGGTTATTGTCTGCAAAATGGTCTGGAAAGTTCAAAAGAAGGTGCTTTCGAAAATGCTTTAATATGGTTAATTAAAACATTTAATGAAGTTTTTCAATCTAGGGCTAGGTTCACAAAAAAATGATTTCAATCAAATTTGATGGCAATTACTTGAGTATCCTGAATCATAATACAAAAAACATTTTTCAGTAGCAACTTAACTTACTTACTTATGTTGGCGCCACTGGAGCGTGGTACTCCAAGGCCTTGCTGAAAATGCCCCTCCAGCCGGCTCGATCTCTAGCCTGCTGTCTCCAATTTCGTACTCCAAGTTGACGGATTTTCAGTAGCAAGCGACTTTAAAATCCTCATTAATTAGTTTTCCCGTCCTCCGGTATAATCGAGAGTGTAAAAAAATCGATTTGACCAAATTTTGTCCACAGAAGTACTCTTGCATAAGCTGTCAAAAATATTGGCACATACAAGTCCGCGTGCCATGAATTCAAATATTGTTTTATACAAGGATTTTTCCACGGGTTTCAAGTCAATTTCACAAAATAAATAATGGTGTGCCACAGGGATCCGTCTTGTCTCCGATACTTTTTCTTGGTTTCATTAATGATCTTCCTTTTGAAACTTCAATTGTTTTTCTAACGAGAATACTCTTTCTTTTTCAATTATTTTCCCTGATCTTTGGATGATCATATTAAACTCTGATCCTGAATACATTTTCCATATAAGGAATGAAAACCACGTTCCTATAATGAAATGGTTCCCAAAAATTAAAGCTCTTGCTCTTGCTCTTTTTCCACTTGCAATGAAAATCAATAGTTTAGTATCGGTGCGTGAAACTAGCCAGCTTGCGATATCGTCCATATTTTCTTGAACTATCATTAAATTTATGCAAGACATTTTTTTGCCCATCTGTGGGTTTTAAATTTTAAACATTTATACGTGATCCTATTACCGAAGCTCACATTTCTTGAACGCTATCGTGATGCTTTTTTTTTAGACAGTGTCCTGCCGAAAAAGCAACTTGCAGTTCTCCACTTCAAGAACCCAACTTCGCGCTTAATTCTCATCAGTATTCGATCAGACCAAACTGCAAATGTAGGTACTGTTAAAAGCAGAGTTTCATTCAATAGCCACACAATAAGAATGTGGAATACCCAGGTCTTTTTTAACTTCTCATTGTGATAAGTTCCTTTAATATCTCCCTATTTTTCTGACGCTCGCACTTAATTTAATTATTATCTAAAGGGTAATCAAGAGTCATAGCTCCTTGACCTAAGCGGAATTAACCTTCGCAATACTCTGTAAAAATTGGCATTTGCTATGAAGCTAAAAGCTTCCGTTTTTTGATATATTAAAGGCCTTATAGAAGCTTTCCATTTTGTTCTAATTTTAGTTTGTATTTTTTCTAAAGAATTGGCTTAATGTTAAATTTCTTTTTTCCTTAATATGTATCAATCATTTGTAGTGGGAAAACATCTTTTGCAAGCTTTATCGAAGTTCTTTTAAACTGAAACCTTCTATAAAACACTATAAATTCATAATAAATATGCATAAAAGCTCAAATTGCAAAAACAAAACCAAATCTTAAATCCATATTTGTTGATGCTATTCTGAATGCCTTTCCCTGGTATTTTTAAAATTTTAAAACAAGGACCGGAAACAATATTGGGCCTAAAAATGTATCCTTAATTTAATTGAACAAAAAAGATTCTTGTTAACTAGGTATTGATTATATTGTTTAGGCTAAAAAGAACTCTTATTTTGATAAAAAAAAATTCATTAAAACATCTTTCAACCTAAGGTAAACATTTTTTACATCAATAAAGCTTTAATGAACTTTGTCATACCCAAGAAACGAAATTCCTAAGGAATTCGCTCAAAAAAAAACCCCCATTCCAATCACATACTAAAGAAATCAATACTTCAGAGACAACATAAGAACCTCCAAGGCAGGTATTTCAAGAATGTTGTTCCCTTATTATCAAACAGGAGAAGTAGGTATCTTTTTTCCGTTCTATGTCTTTGGAATTATGACAGCTTATTAAAGGTTGAAAACTTGCCTCTGCAAAACAAAATACGAAGGAAAAAAATGCTTTATTTAAATTTCGAAGAGTCATTATTCTCCCTCCCCCCCCCCCATTAAAAAAAAAGTGTGTCCTTTGTAACAAATGTTACGTCTCATCATCTTGTGGAACGAATCGAATTGAATATATGAATTAATAAATTAAATACATTATTTTGTGAAAATCATGTCTCTGACTCTGATATAGATTAAATTGACATAACCTTGAACTGTCGGACGGGACGGGACGACAGGGTATAAATATTTATCAAAGCCAACAATGAAAGATATAATATCGGAACCATGGGCGGAGTTAAATTTCGATCGAATAAATATTATATCTTTTGGATTCAATATTTTCTATTCAACTAGAAATGTAGGAAAGATATCTCCCTTATTTATTTTAAGTCTACTGTCGTAGTCCTTGTTGGCTGATATTAATAGACAGAGAGAGAAAGAGGTAGGGAGAAGAACAAAGAGTGAAGTAGATAACTCTGATGGCTGTTATTGTTAAGGTAGTACCCCCAACTATGACTTACGTAATAGAACGCAATATTTGTCCTTAAAGATAATAATTTATATTGATATTGACTTTTTTTTTTGTTTTATCCGAGACCGTCTAGCCGAGTTTCGCCTCTTGTGTTTTTCAAAAGAAACTTGAAATTTGTGTTGTTTTTTAAAGTGTTTGCACCCACCACTTGTTGCTTTAAAATGCCGAAAGATTCTCAGACCCTTTTTAAAATTAAAATCTGGATGGGTTTTCTTGAAAATTGCTGGTGTCTTTGTTTTTCCCATTTAATAAAACGGACAGTTCTCTAGACTTTCTGAGCATCTTCACAAAAATAGACCAGAGATTTTCCATAGATTCAAATATGGAAAGGTGAAAAGTCTGAAGATCAATGAATTTAAAATATTTTATTTTAATGCCTTTAGGAATAATTTTTCGTTAAATTTTGTATTTTTTTAATCTTAAACTGTAAAAAAAACAATTATCCGAATTATCCATATTTTGGGATTAGATCACTGCTTAAACCGAGGATAATTGACACAGTCCTCGTATTGATTTAAATTACAATATTAAGTCGCTGGCCACTTCTGCATCGTGTGGGTAAACAAAAACATCCGGATTATCTGATTTTCAATCTAGAATGGTCTGGTCAATATATGGACTGTTGAGTATCGTGAATAGTTTTTGTTATTATCAATTTGGGTTAAAATATCACAGTGGGTTTGAGAGGGTTTCTATATTACCCCAATTTCAACAGGATGCCACCCGATGGATAAATATTACCAGAACTTCAATCCGCACTGTTCAAAAAAAATGCATTCCTATCTTTCTCATCGCTCTCTCTAAAACGCTCGCACTGTGTTAATTCATTATGAGGGTATTGATAACCCGCGCATGCATTCAAAAAGAAAAATTATTTTACTGGCCAAATCCGAATTAACTTTTCTTCAATGATGTTGCTTTTGCTGTTTCTGGACCGTATCTCAGAAGACCTGAAATGGATAAGTCACCCCCCCCCCCAACAAAAATTCTCGTCTTTAGAAGGAAAAATATAACTGCACATTGACCTTCTCTCTATCTCTGACGAAGCATAGTACTTGGGTCATTTCTCTTGCAAGAAAGCCATTTGATATAAATGGGTCTGGATCCCCCGCACAGTCCAGTACAAAAATTACAGACTAAATCTCAGTCCCCTTTTCGTCTTTCAAACTATGGAAGACCGTGGTGCCTGTGCTGCCACCCCTATCACTTTTCTGAGAGATTGTTATCATATGGTCTCTCCTTTTGAAGTGACGAAACCAGATGAGCCCCCCCCCCCCCCGGTCGTGATATTATTTTAGTAAGAGGGTATTTTTGACGGGAAGGCTTTCTCGGATTTTCGTACTTCTTTTCCGATCAAACCTTTTGATACTCCAGCTGTCATAGGAAGCATTTTCATCTTCTCACTGGGAACCGTATGGAAGTGGGTGCCGGCCACACAACTGAGGTGCAGATGTAGAGCCTTCCCTTTAGATTACGAGGCATTGTTCGGTCACAGACAACAGCGGTGTTTTCCGGACACTTCATCAACCGCACAATAAAGGACACTTCGAAGAAATATTTGCTTGCTAGTTTTTATATATTTTGTCCACTTAAAGGAGGGAGTGGATCGAACTAACAAAATATTTTTACCCGTAAATTGTCGGTGTTTCGCGACTTAGCTATTTATTCGATCATCATGAAATTTTGTACAATCATTGCCGGGGGTACAGTACCTTTTATCCTAAAAAATACTGTACCAGCGAAGAATACCTGCTAGGATATTGAATTGCGAAAAACTCCAAATATTTTATGATTTTTAAAAAATATATTTTTTATGAATAACTTGGTAATAACATATTTTTTTTTTTATTTCAGGTAAGCAATTATTGAAGAACTCTGCCTGCAATTATTTCCCAAGGTTGGTAGTCTTAAATAAATCTTCAAAAAATTGTATAGAATAACCTTAACTCGTCTACAGTAAGTGCGCCAAATATGGTCCAACCTTAACATTTTCTTAAATTAAACTATACATTTAAGTCTAATTTATTTATTTTATTCGAAAAGTCTTACAAATTATTTTTACTTCAATCTTTAGAAACTTTAAAAAAAAACTTCTGGTAATATGGCCACTTAGTTTCCTATGGACCAGGGTGCTTCATAATTGAAACAATATTTTTTTAAATATTTTGTGATGGGAAGGCATGCAGGATTCACATATAAAATATTGCTTTTCATTGCCAGCCATGATGTGATTCCTTAATACAAAACAAACAAAAAATCCAGTATAAATCATGTTTCAAATATGGCCCACTGGTTTATATCAAAACCTGGAATGGGCTATATTATCGACACTATGACAATTCCACCTTTTTTTAATTTTTAAGTTAGCATAAAATATTAACACTGTACATAACGCAAAAACTTATTTAATTTCCAAAAATTTTGATACAAAAATCCTTAAGTAAACTCACCCAAAAATTATAACGAACACAAATAAAATTAAAAAAATGCAATTCACTCCCAACACTAATCAACTACTGTTTTCAAAACACAATGATACAATGTCATTTTGAATGTGTTTGATTTGAACGGTTAGTTCAGTGCCTAGTATGTTTTATTCATAAAATATTGCAGTGGGCCATATTACCAACCTGGGCCATATTTGCGACACTTACTTATAATATATCAGAAAGAAACTAACTATGAATAACCCTCCAAATAAACTAATGAAAACCGATATTATTGCCAAATGCTGTTAGAAATTTAGGTACAAAATCAGAAAACCCTTATTTACCTGGTGCAGTTTTTCCCAAATATCATAAATTCGATGGGGTTTTCTGCATGTTTGTCTTTGACTTTTATTTCATTATTATCATTAAAAAAAACGCAATGTTTATTACACATTTTCTGGAGAAAATTGATCCGGAAGTCAAAAAATTAGCATAGGCAAGAAAAATGGAACAAGCTACAAACTAGATACCGTAAAACTGAAAAAAGATTTCAGGTTTATTTAAATCCACTTAAAAAGGCTACTATTTCATTTAAAAATTAAGTCCCTAACGAAGTTTGTATCTTTAGTAATGTAAGTCTTTTTTAAAATCGCCAAGAAATGTATTTTAAAATGGAGAACGATTTTTTTTTCATAAAATATACCCAAGAATCATGCTCTAAAATATTGCATACTAATTTGGAGACACCCTGTATAAGCAAAACACTATTCGAAGTCTCTAAAACACTAATTTTTTTTCGTAAAACTCCTTCCTTTCTACAAACAAATCCTATCGATCCTGTGTTAGCTGCAAATAATTGCATTAACTGTGTAAATAGCGATGGAAACCATTTTAAGATTCAGTTCTTCAATATTCCCAAAAACAAAGAAGGGTTTGCTTCTATGTAAAAGGTGCACGGCACACTTCACCACCAAACATGTACATAAAACACTTTTTTTTGTTGAAGCATAAAATAAAAGATTTGTACAGTCAGAATATTGTAGCTAAGCTATAAATTCTTCCAGTCTGAAGTCTTATTCATTTTTTGCACATAATTACATTTCCCTGCGACACGAGCACTTTACTCCTAAAGAGCCCTTATGGCAAGTAAAATAAATTAAATGGGAAGAATGAAAAAAAAAAAAAAAAATCACCCCTTGCAGTTAAGTCGAACACAAACCAATCAGATGGCAGTAAATTTTCAAAGTATAAAATAAAATCGCACCCTCCATCTTTTGCAATGAAACAAATCACAGCAACCGATAAAAAGCAGCAGAAAAAGCAGCAATATTATACCTATATGCTTTATGCGTCTGTGGAAGCAGCAAAATGGCTACCGGAAAAAGGAGCATTTCCTTTTCGTCTAGCAAGCCCAGACACACCTCAGGAAGCATTTTTGAATACTTACTCTTACATACTTTGAAAAGCAATGGCTACTGTTTTATAGTATCCTTTTTGCGAAAATTGCCTTCTTTAAGGCCCCCATTTCATAGGGCAAGGTCAAAAGGGAAACATTCAAGAAAAAAGGACATCAGCGCTCCTCTTTTTTGTTTTGGTTTGTAATAAATAATTATGCAATGTGTATGGTTGGTACGTGCAGGACGTGTCTCGTCCACAAAAGAATATGATACCCTCTAACTAACTATATAAACGGTTGCAAGATGTATTTTATGCGGTATAATTATAATTACTCTGTAATTAGATAATTATAAGATACAGCTACAGCATAATTTATCCTTTCGTGCCAAAGACATTAATTCATATAGCTTGCCTTTGCCTGTCCCACACAACACGAAACGCACAACGCACAACAACACTATACCATATACTATCCTGAACCTGGACAAAGGACAAACTTATTACAAGCCAAAATACCTGTAATTAAATTTTGTTAATATGTGCGTATTACATTATACACATACTTATATACATAACTATGTGTTTGTGAATATTATAGCAGGAGACTTTGACAATATGTATAAGGAAGACCTCTGGTTGGTCATTATGCAACCGATAATCGCTTACATTGCAAACATGAGTGCCAACTACTATTCCTGGCTAACTTGATCGTACATGGAGGAGTTTAATAACGACATGAAAAAGGAGTTGGGAGTAAGGTGTAAGGAGCTATGTTTTGCAAATGGGAATTTCTCCATTTAGAATAATTATTTTTTTTTTAAACATAAACCACCTTGATTACGGAAGAATGGGGAACATTGTAACACGACACAATTTACTTATTGCTTATACATCTGCACGAAATTTTAATTTTTGTTCATGTCGAACATAACTTTTGTAAAACAATCCAGTGATCACATAAATAAAAAAAAAAAAAAAAATAAGATATCAGTTTGAGACACATGTAGGGTACATTGGTGCGTCTCAGTCAAAAACATGTTGCTTGTAGCACATTTTTAAAATATCTGAATGGAATATCATTTTGGGTTTAAATCACTTACCGGTAGTCTTGCTGGATGCAAGAGTGATTCAAACAAAGCATGTTACAATGTGCCCCATTCAAGTTGCAGATAGGAAATCTGCAATTTTAAGTCATCTAAAAGTTCAGTTCTACTTAGTGTGCAGTAGGTTAAGAGTTCTGTTACCAAGAAAATCAAGGTAAATATTTTAATTGTGAAAATAGTGATTTGGAAAGCGCATTGAATAAAATGCACGATTGGGTCGCACGAACTTGCTCTAATATGTTACAGTGGCCTCGGGACTTGAGATTTTGGAAAAAACCGCATAGAAAAAATCATACCTATGACATTTTATGAATCACTAAAAAAATCACTAGTTAAAACTTAATTTTGAAAAAATGAAGTAAGCCATCTGATTTCTTTTACTGTTTTGAATTTTTAGGAAAAAAAATTTCAAAACCGTCGGACAAGTTTTTATCAGAAAACAAAAATTTTAATATTTTTAGAAAAAAAAAAAAACAAAAATTAAAAAAAAATTAGGTACTTTTTTTGTAAAGACCCAAAAAAAAACTTTTTTTGAAAAATTTAAGAATTAATATTATTTCTTTTATAAAACGGCTTTTATATTAAAATTTTTATCAAAATCCGTAAATCCGTCTTATGGGAGGTACCGTTAGGTATACGTTTTTTCATGAAAAGTTTATTTTGACCAAACATAAAATTTACACAACGCACTTCAGAAAGTTTTATCAAAATCGTAGGAGCCGTTTTTAAGATAAATGAGTTTTTCATTAAAATCATATGGCAGTGGCAGGCACTGTTAGTTTTAGAGCTAGAATGCTAATTCCAAAAACACTTCTGTAGTAAACGTCAAATTTGCAAGCAACTGTGATACACGGGTAATTTTGTCAGAAATTTCGACTTGCTAAGGTTTCAAATCCCCAGTCTTGGAGGCCAATCATTAATTTTTTTCTCCAAAAAATCAAAAGTGGATTTAAGTCGAACTTATATTTTTACAGGTTGAACGTCTTGTAAAATCCTCGTTGTTTTACGAAAATCAGCTGTCAAATTGACTTTTACTCTAAAATGTCTCGGATAACAACATATTTTTCCTTAAGATAAGCATGCTCACTTTGGTTTGTTATTTTGCTTATAAATTTGACGTGTTTTTTTTATATAAAAAGGATTTTTTTCCTCAAAATTTTTAAATCTATTTTTCTGGTAAAATTCACCTCGAAACGACGACGTGTACAACGAAATTCTCAACATAAACGACGACGACAACAACAACAATTCTGACAATAATGGCAACAATGCTTTATTATTGCGTACGTAATTGATGTAGACCGTGGTATGTTTAAACGTTAACGTAAAGCAAAAACATTTTCGCAATTAACACGCCAGGACATTCACACACCTACAATACCTACCAACATAACCAAACAGCACCATAACTATACCTATATATACCTAGCTACCATCAGGCAGGACGAAGGCTTTTATATATGTTTCATTTCAAAAGCTCTTTGGAAACTACATCATTATTATCCTTTGGTCAACTCATTTGGCTCTGATGGGTTGGAATATTGGAATATGCGTTGAAAGGACAATAAGACAAATGTTGAAACAGCACTTGAGCAATAAATTAACTGTTTCCTGGCGGTTAATTTGTAATTTATACACAATACTTCGATTTTCAAGTGTAAGCATTTCCAAAATTACAACAAATCTTTCTCTTGTCCTCTTTAGTAATGATGCGGGCAGAAGTTAAAGGGGATGATCGGGTTGGTGGCGTTTACGCACACCGTATACAGTTACGTCACGCACTTCCTTCTACTCTACACAAGTGTGGGTTAACGGTGAAGTGAGAATATATTTCTTGAAACATCCATTTAATTAAATTTACTCGCATTCTTGATTAATGGCCGTTGGTGTGCATTTTGACTTGAATTCAAAAATTTAAGTGAATTGTTTGAATTTCAGGCCGTACTTTTGAAAATTTTAATTATTCTAAGAGGTTTTGACGGATATCTTCACTTTGAAGATTTATAAATGGTATAAAGTAGTGAGTCGTTATGAAATTGAAATTCAGTTGAAAAACATTTGAATGCAAAGCTTATTGAGTAATGGGAGAATTCATTTACATTTTAATCACCGAAATTGCTAGTTTGAAATTAAAGAAGAACCCTTATTTAATAAGACAACGATTGATGTTCTTAAGTATCAATCTATTAAAATGAGCCCCTTTTAATTTTATAGATGAAATATAAAACATTCATTAAGAAGATGGAGTTCAAATTATTGAATTGGTTAATGTCAGATAAAATAGATCAAATTTAAATTAACCTCAATGCCAGTATGTCACATCTTTTGATGTAGCTTCTCATGAGGCATACAAAACACATGTATACAATCTATTATGTATCTCACCCTATTTTTTCCAATCTTTATTAAAGAACCCAAACATTATTTTTGGATTAAAAAAAAGAATGATTTTAATAAAGATTGAGTGTAGCATTCTACATTCGTTCAGTGCGGCTAACAAAGTTTCTCTTCTTATCAGAGCGTACAAATCGAAGTCAAATAGCAAGCTGAAAGACATAACTGGTACAAAAATTTCTATCGTAGTAGAAGGCCAAGCATTCAACATTCATGTAGCACAGCTACAGAAAAAGTCTCTAAACTTAAAATGCTACAAAATGCCACCCACGATTGGTGGAGAGTGCTATCGTATAGCGAAAATTACTTGCAAAGGAAGTCCAATATTGATTTGCCAATTTTCTTTTCGAAATCGGGATCAAAAGCACTCTCGTTTCAAGCCCATTCACTTAATTTGCTTGTGTTGTTCAGGCGTCAGTCGATTCATGATGAAATAAATGGCTGTCAATGAAAACAGTTCTGTCAACTAAAAGGCTCTGCAGACTCCTCTAAAAAAACCCCTTTTAGAAGTAGCGATAGAATAAGGAGAGACGTTTGACAAATTTCAATGATTTTGTTATGATGACTGCCTGCTATCTTCTTTCATTTTCAACGGACTCTTCTTTTTAAATATATAAAAATATATATACAGGGTGTCCAGTGGCATGAAGTAAAATAGTTTTCTGCCGACTGAGCCCGAGGAACAATTTTTCAAACAGTTTCAGTAAGCAAGCAATCCTTCACTCAGTTTTTTCTAGGCTCAATATGAATCCTAAAGACATTTTTTCTCCATAATCGAGTCATTTGCAAATAGGATGCTGGCAATGTCTCACATTTATGCCATTCCAAAATCTACCCGCCCTTACTGAAAAACTCTTTAAACCGGGTGTTTTTTTAAGAGCTTGAGAACTTTAAGTAATAATACAAAACAGAAATATTTTTGGAATCAATTTTTTTTATTATATCCATCTGGTAGATAATTTTATGACTTATAATTTTTAAATATGATTTTGGGCAAATGTCCGCCGCGGCTACGAGTTATTATTCCTAGTAGTCCTTTTTCCAGTAAATCTGGAGGTATGGTGTCAATGGTTGCTTAAATATTTGCTTCCAATGCTTCAAGAGTTGCTGGTTTGTCGGCATAAACCAATGACTTAACAAAGCCCCATTAAAAGTAATCGAAAGGTGTTAAATCGTATGAACGAAAGGGTCAGTTTAACAGGACCACTTCTAAAAATAAAGTTGTCACCAAATTGATTTTGCAATAAATTGATGGTTAAGCGCGCCATTGCGCTGTCCATTTTTAACAATGTCGTGGATGTTTAGCTCAAATTTTTAGGAACAAAAAATTAGTCAGCACGGCTCGATAGCCATTCACCATAACGGCAGCTCCTTCCTCATTTCGAAAAATAAGGACCGCAGATGCCGCCAGCGTGTAAACCGAACTAAATAGTCAATTTTAATCGTTGTCATGGTGATTTTTTAATGGCTTGAGGATTATCTTTGCTCAATATACGGCAATTTCGCTTATCGGCGATCAATAAATGCACGAATTTCTTGGTCACTAGGCCGATTATGTTAGCCGTAAAAATGACGAAGTGCTCTTTGCGAACTATTTTGTAATTTCAAAGTAAAATTCGACAATTTTGAAGCGTTTTTCCGGCGTTAAACGATTCATGATGAATGGCCAAACCTTACCGAACAGAAATGTCAACACAGTTTGACATTCTCAACTGTCAAACCATTGACAACAACCATCGAAACTTCTCATGCAGCTTAAAAGAACACTTTATACCTGCCTAGTTATTTGTAGTTGTTGACTCCGTTAACAAGAATAACCTCGCAACCCGAGCTACAACTACTAACTTGAATTCTCGAACTATTCGATATTGTTTTATTTTCCAATTTTTGTTCTTCCGAATTTTTGATCAATAGTGCCTCCTGGGAAATAAATCACGCCGAGTACCGAAATTGATATTTCAACACAAAAAAAATCTGAAAAATCTCCAAAATTCATTTAGCTTTAATTTAAAAAAATAGTTCCATGTTACAAATACCGAGCAAATTAATTCACGAATATCAAAAATATGTATTTCAAAACCTAATGTGTCAGTGCTAGTCAATATACATTTTCGTTTGTGAGAAGAAATGAAGAGTTCTCTAACTTTTGAAAATGCAGAAAGTTGATGTTGGTTGGTAGGTTCCCTAATTTTATTCAGCATTTACAATAATGAGTACAATTCATGTGAAAATCAATTCATTAAATTAATGAAACCTTATGTCAAAGCTCAAACCTCAAAACCTCTTTCCCATCATCACCCTCGCAGTAAATTAATTTTCATGTGCATGTGTTTGTGAAGTGTGTGTGTTTATAAAACATAAATGGATTTTCCCAACTCACAAAAGTCCCAAGTTATTTTCTTTTTGAAAAGTTAATTTGTCAATTAATTTCCATCCGTTGTTGTTGCTGTTGTTGTTTAACTATGTCACATCTCGCATCTCACATAACTCCAATTGCCCCCACCTATACCTTTTCAACATGACACTCGCGCTGTGTTTGCCCTTGACGAAGCCACAGTTGAATTCCAAGTGAATACTTTGAAGTGCCACTCCATTGTCCAATGTCCATGATGATGTCCAAAAGCCAGCAATATTCTGTGTGCGCCTATGACTGTGCCTGGCCTGGGCTTGATGTTGCACCCAGCAAACTGCTGTGTAGCAGTAACCATTGCCATTGCTGGTTCTTGTTGTTGTTGTTGGAAGTACGTATCTCTCTGACCACTGTGATTGCTATTGCTACATGATTTTTGTTCTCACAGTGCTTCTGCATTCATTCATTTTCGCAGTACCAACACTCTTGATGTTGCTGCATAGACCTTGACCCGTCGCGTCGGTCGTCGTCGTCGTTCGAGTCATTCGTCGACGTGGTATAGTAATCACAGAATCGTGGCAATTTTAGGTTACACTCGACCGCAATGTCCACATTCTTTGATACCCTCCTCTTGCTGTAGCAGCAACTATAGCATGCTCGTTCCATTCCTAACTGACATTTGTATATTTTATTCGCAGAGCATAGCAATAAGGGTTTCAATGTTTCGCCTTGTTGCAGCACTTTCAAGCCCCCTCCGCCCAAAAAACACAGAGGTTTAATATAAGATTTAATGGATTTTCCACAGAAATTAAATTTAATTTGATTAAAATTTTATTTATTTATCCTTAGTCCTGACAGTGCGATGCATCAGGCAGGCAGGTCCTGATTGTATACAACAGAAAATATAATTATTGTATAAGAACGACAATGATGACGTCATATGATGCTGACTATCATTATCATCATCATCCTGCTGTTGTTTTTGTTGTTGTTGATGTTGTTGGTGTTGACAATTATTTCGTATTAATGCAATTCACCTTTCAGGCAAACACACACACACACTAACAATTATTTAATCCTGGAATGGCACAAGTTGTTGGTAGGTACCTCACTTGACAATTAAATGGTAATTAATTCTGTCAACATAAGTGGTACACCTACACATACATACCTTCGTTACGTTATTCGCATATAAATATGGCGACACCCTTGTGGATCTTTTGGGGCGATACAAATGTAAAATCATCATCAATAAGGCACAAGGACAATTAGTCAGTAACAAAAGTTGCCTGCACGGATATCTGTTGTAGTAGGTACTACTCTTGTGCATTTTCGTATGCATTAAGCACACAATCGTCATCATTATTTGTTTATTGAACTTTGATTTGGTCATTTATATTAATGAGAATTGAATTGACTTTCTTGACCTTGTTTGAGAGAATATAAAGTTGAGGATACACACACGAGGAATTATTTATAGTGTCTCTTAGGATTAGAAGGTGCCTTTGAATTAAAACTTTGAACTTGAAATTGAATTTTGCCATGAAATTTTTGATGGTGGGAAGGGGGGGGGCAGGATGAAGGGATAATTTCAACACATTCCACTAAAAGCATTTTAAAGGCAACGACATTGAATGCTCTCGGTTTTAGAGATCTGAATTTGTTGATATGGTGACCACACTTGGCAGGCGTATGTAAGAAGCGGGCTTTCAAAGTTTATGAAGAACAATCGGGTGACATAGGGTTCGAAGAATTTTCAGGAACATCGTTTTACCAAAACTAAGTGCTTATTTGGCTTCGAAGATAATTTTAACTTGCGATTATAGGAACTATAAGGCAAGTTATGCATTCGTAAAAAATCAATCAAACATGACATTACGATGATGGAGAAGCCTAAAAAAGTGGGTCCTAAAATTCTGTCTGTCTGTATAGTTACCTACAGACTAAACGGCTGGACCGATTTGCTTCAAACCTGGTACATAGTATTATTATGACGTCCTACAGAGGGTTTTTTGAAATTAGCATTCTAGCTCTAAAACTAACGGTACCTGCCATACGATTTTTAATGAAAAATTCATTTTTCTCAAAAACGGCTCCTACGATTTTGATAAAACTTTCTGAATGATGTATTTAGTGTGAATTGTATGTTTTGGTTGGAATAGGTTTTTCAGGAAAAGTTTTATAAGTAGGTATCTTCCATAGGACCTGTTTTTTGAAATCATATGTTCTCGTAAACCACGACGGATTTCGATGAATTTTTTTATATAGGAGCTTTTTTACAGACGAAATAACGTGAATTCTTAAATTTTTCAAAAAAAAAGTAAACATTTTTTCTTAATTTTTGGCTTTTTCAAAAACGGTTTGATCAATTTTTTTAAATTTAATTTTCCTGATAAAAAAAAACATCAAAGTTTTAAAAGTTGGCATAATAAAAAAAATTTGGAATGCTTTTTCGAAAAGTTAAAAAAAAAACCGTTTTTTTTGAAAAAAACTGATCTGACGATTTTGAATTTTTTAAAAATAGTAAAAGAAAAAAAATGGCTTACTAGAGCTAGTGATTTTAAATTGATCAATAAAATTTTATAAGATTTTTCCCTGCTTTTTTTTCCAATTTTTTTAGCACCAAGACCACTGTCACACATTAGAGCAAGTTCGTGAGTTACAAGTTCAATATTCAGTGTGATTCTGGAAGAGTGCTATTGGCAGTGCCGTCGTGAACCAAAAGATTTCATCAACTTCTTTTTGACTCAAACATCTGGTGTCAAATTTTCTGCAGGCAGTCCAATTTCAGATTTCACTTTGCCTTTTCGCACAATTTTTCCGGGGGCGATAGATTAAATCTTAGTAGACTCCCCCCCCCCCCCCCCATTCCTTGGATGAACAACTTACTGCAAGCGGAAATATTGTAAATTTTGAGTTTCTTTATTGGGACCGTTACATGCCCCTCCTTCTCACCTTTGGTACGCCAATGGCTAAATGGTCTTTTATTTGAAGCATTGAATCCAACCCAAACACCGAAGCATTGTCTCACCAGCAGCGCTGGCTTTTTCTTCCCTCCAGAAGGCTCAAGGACTAAACTGAATCTCTAATGTCTCAAGCTCTTCTCGTTTATCTTCCTGCTTCAAAGCCTCGAAGAAATGATGCGTCTTCTTTGCCTTGAATAAAATCGTCATTTTCGGACATCGCATAGTTCCATTTCTGAGAACAACAAAATGCTGGTATTATTGCATTCATTTAGACCTAGTATTCCAAGGCCGCCTTTCCTTATTCCTGATTTTATCTCAGTTAATTTCTTCCTGCATAAATTTTAACTTGACTCTTGACTTTTTGTAAATTCCTTCACAATATTTTTGTATCCTCCTAAGATTGTTTCATAAGTTACAATATCCTTGTTAAATACATGAATACTAATACCAACTCAATAATATTGAGAGTAACTCAATTGTCTATCCACAACACACTTACCACATTGACTCGGATTGGCTTAGTATTTTCAGGAACAGAAACTTTTCTCTGATTCAAATGTAATTGGAATGTCAACAGCAGTTGATCTAATTTATTTATGCTTTTGATTCGAGAAAGTGCATTGTTATCCTTTATCCTTTTGCCACAGACACAAAATGCAGAAAAATGTAAATCCTTTTTCTTAAATTATCAATTCCGAGATTTTTTGAAAAGCTTTTCAAGGAAATATTGATTTGCATTTGTTTTTACATCGTTCTTCTTATCGTCCTTGCTGAGTGGATTTATGGAAACTCTTTATGAAGTGGATCTAAACGATCTAGAATCGAGATGATGCAAAGATTTTTAAGAGAAAAATAAGAATCGTATAGTTTTCTCAGAAGTCAGAACCACAAGACATTTTGAGTCTCTTCTCGGATCTACTTCATTTCAGGGGTATAATGTTGTCATCATTATTTTGAAATCCTGCTTCTTTTTACTAAAAATAAACCTTACTTAAAAGGAATTCTAAGAGACTCATATTTCAGCGTAAGACTTCCAAAGTGCATTCTTGCACCGTTCCGATGAGAAGCCTTAAGCCAGGTTTCGGCGGAAAATCTAATATCTCTAGAAATGTTCCCAAAAACAAAATCCCCGAACCCATATGTAAACTCACATATAAAGGATTTTTTTTTTGTATCATGCATAAAGCGTTTTTTATGCCGAATCCCATTCGCGTATTTCATTTTGTCTTCAAAAGCAACGAACGCAAAAAAAAAGTAAAATAAACACCTGAAGCTGAAACACTCGCGCCGAACTTCATAGAAAATAAAATCGGATACATCCGCTTTATACTGTTTACTTTTTTTCCCTTTTTTTTTTGGAAAAAATCCTCTAAAAATTAAAGAAAATTGTAAAGGCTGCAAAAGAAAATAATCCGCGTTGCTGTTGGAAACATGTTGGTTGTAGGTAAATATTCCCGTGTGTTCCCCTTGAAACAAAGCTGAAAAAAAGGTGGAAGGATACGGGTTTTTTTTGGTGCCGATTCCGTTTTCCATATTTTTTTTTTTAACTTTTTTTGGATTTTAGGACGATGAGTGTTTTTTGCCCCGAGTGAATGTTTGTTTATGACATGCAGAAAGAGACAGAATCCCAGGAAAGAATATATGAAAATAAGGACCTCTTTTTTTGGTTGTTGTTGTTGATTTTTTGCTGCCCCGAATAGATGGTATGGTAAGGTGGGATTTTAAAATTCAATGAAGGACCAGGACCAGGACCAGAACCAGGCCGAGGATGGAAAACCCATCAGAACTGGTGAGCAGCATCCTGCATATCGCGACGATGATGATGTGATGGCCAAAGGGTGCGTTTGCTGGAAGTTGGATGGTGTTTTCATTGCCTAGCTATATTACTCACTTTTACACACGTGCCAGAGTGCCCAAAATATTCAATTTTTTTTTTTTAACATATTGTTTTTTTTTTATTATTTCCTTTTGCATATATGTATGTATGAATGTGTAAGAGGGGATCGTAAAAAAAATATTGTAAAACTTCGCTTCGGGTGAAAAAGTTAAATTTTGGGAAAAAGGTGTTAGTTTTGATTTAAATGGACTAAAGCGGAAACAGGAAAATATTTTATTCGTTTACATTTTTTTTTTAAAATATGCGATTTATTATACAATTCTAAAGTTTCAAATGCATATCCGCGAACAAAAAAAAAAGAAAACAACAGCTTCAACTAAATTCGCCATTCACAAAAGAACAAATCAACCTTACAAAAAAGGGTTTACAATGAAAAATCATAAAACAGTCTAAAAACAGTCAGTGAAGCGAAAATTGAAATAAAGTTCAGATATAGCCATTATTTAGGTATTTTTTCATACAAATATAAAACAGTTGTTTAAGAAGAATGAATTTGACCAAATATATTTGAAAAACTAAAGTTTTTACTTTAAATACCGTTTCAATTGATTTTAAAGTGTTCGGTTTAATAAAAAAAAATACATCCACTTTAAACCTTTCAAATAACTTTTCTGTTAGGTACTTCATGTTCAGCAAATATACTACTTTTTGATTTTGATTTGAATCTAAAACCAATGCAATGCATAATAATTAATTAATTTATTCAACACTCAAGCAGAAAAATGTGTGTGTAATCACAAGTGGTAATTATTGGGCAATAAGTTGTCCTATTTCTGAGACTTTTGCTATTTTATTTTACAAAACTAAATTACAACGAATCAAATCAGGAAATAAATTGCATTATGGCATGTCGTGATTAGGTGTTAATTATTCGTCAATTAAAACTCCAAAAAAATTACACATTTGTGATAAAAGATCATGAAAAAGCGCAGAAGTGTTAACCTTCCCACAACAATTTAGCAGGACTCAAAATTTTTTGGCATGCCTCGTTAAAATAATTATTTAATTAAAATTAAAAAAAACTATTTTATATAGAACAAGTTTTTTCTTATCATAGATAGGTACCTAGATAGAAATAATGGAGACATCAAGTTTCGTATGAAAAATAGTTCAAAATTGTATCAAAGGAAAATGTAATTAAGTATTAATTAAACTCTAATTATTTTGGTGTATTCACAAGTTTCAATTTCAGAGACAAAATTCTTCTTTAGCATACAGGAAAAAATTCAAAAACATTAATTTTGTGTGGCCGATGTTCAATAACTGCTGGCGCATTAAAAAAAGGCGTGTGCCACGCCCAAAGTTGAAATTTTATTGCCAATTACTATGAACTCAGTGACAATCAATTTTAAGCTTGCAGATCGATTTGAACAAAACAAGACAAAACTTGAATTTTTAAAAATTAGATTTTGAATCGGAATAGCGATTGTATGTGTATAAAATAAAATGCACGACTGGGTCGCACGTACTTGCTCTGAGCGTGCAATAGTACGATGAAAACAAAGTTTCCGAGCAATATAAAGAACTCATTTTTAGAAAAATTGAGAAAAACCAAAACAGTTTGGCTTAAACTGGAAAACCCGCTATACAGAAGCTTACGTTAAGAAACCTTTAGTATATCAAATTTAGATGTCATCTTTTGGGTGCTATAAATGATATAAATGTCCGCCTATGGCCAAATTAATAAAATTGTTAAAAAAATTTTTTAGTTATTATCATTTGCAGCCAAAAACTTAAATGCAGTTTTCTTCAAAACATTCTATGTATATTCAATACAAAGTTTAATAAAAATCGGAAGAGCCTTTTTTGAGTAAATTAGAAAAAAACTATGAAATTGGCCAGAACCAAGTGGCCTTTTCTATGGGGGCCACCACTTAAAAAAGATTTACTGAAAAAAATTAAATGCCACCTGAAAGAAAGTTGTAAGGAACTATACCAAACAAAGTTTGATTGAATTTGGTACAACCGCTGATAACTTATGGCCATTTGAAAAAAGACGTTAAGATCAAATCTCCGTTATTAGCATTTTTTAGCAAAAACTAACAACGCAGTTGACTTAAGAATACTAAAAGAATATAACACACAAAGTTTAATCAAAATCGTTAGAGCCATTTTTGAGCAAATTAGAAAAAACGAAAAAAAGTTGGCTAAAACTGAACGGCTCGTTGTATGGGAGCCACCATTTGGAAAGGCTTCACTGAAAAATGTATATAACCATCCTATAGAACACTATAAAGAACTATGCCAAACGAAATTTCAGTCAATTCAATCAAGCCGTTGCGAACTTATGGCCATTTGAAAAAAAGCCGTTTAAACCTGATTTTCGTTACGATCATTTAAGCCAAAAACAAAAAACGCTATTTTATTAGAAATATCTTACGTGAGTTAAATTCTGAGTTTAATCAAAATCGTTAGAGCCGTTTTCGAGCAAATCCAAAATGAAAAAAACCGCTAATTGAGAGGTACTAGTTTGAGCCGGGCTAAAACAAAATAAAAAAAACCTCGATAATGGTTTTTCTTCAAACTGCTATATATCAAGTTTGAAGAAAATCCGTCAAGCCGTTTAGGCTGTAGCATGACGTGAAAAAGCGCACATCCGCACATCCGCACAGACGCACAGACAGACCGACGGACGGTATGGCGAAAACCACTTTTTTGGGCTTCTCTATCATCGTAATGTCATGTCTGATTAAAACCTCGATTTTTTTTTTCTGCACGAAACCAATACTTGCCCTATAGAGCAAGTAAAAATTTTTGAACCACACTCTGCTACAAAACCAAGTTATACAAATCGAAGTGTTCACCTTCTTACTTCAAAACTGCGACCGATAGGTAAAAAACATTAGGAATTTAATGCATATTACGACTTTTGACGCAAACCCCCTTAAAAGTGGGCGTGTCCTAAAAAATTTTAAACAAAAATCGCAGCACTAACTAAGCTTTGATCGTTAGTCATTTTTTAGGTATGTATATGTGTAAAACTAAAGCTGAATCGACTGGTTTTTAACGATTTTATCCGAATAAAGGTATTTTATAAAAATCACGCCCTTAAAAGTGGGCGTATTGAAAAAATGTACGCAAAAAAAAATGTAGATATATTTTTCAAAAAACGAACGGAAAAAAAGTTAAAATTGATTATTGGTATACCTACCTTAAATTTTTAAGAATACGTTTTTCGTTCTTTCATGAAAAGTGGGCGTCAGCCACTCCCAAAATCAATTTTTTGACATCATACACAAGATACAAGATACATAAAATGTAATGTTTTTTGCTTTAATATGACATATGTTATTTTATAAAAACAATATTGATGGTTTAAACTGACAATTTTTATTTAATTGGAAGAAGATTCACCTAAAGCTTGTGCTTGCCAAATTTTAGCGTTGTGCTTTCATCGCAACTGTACAAAAAAAATAATTTAATTTTACCAAATTGAGGTTGTTTAACAAAAATGATGTTTGTGGGCGTGTTTGTGGGCGCATTTTACCTATTCAAGAACTAAGCTTTACTTTCTAGATCGAAAATTGATATTTTTAATATTGTTAAACTTCCTGTTTCAACAAATAATTATTGTTCTGAACAGATTAAAATTTCGCATCGAAAATTAACTTAACTTTTAAAAACTAATTAGATGTAAATTACACGATTATTAAGTGCGTTAATTAATGTAATTTTTGTTTACATTTTCTATTTAACAAACAAAAGAACGCTATAATTCACAAGCAGCTTCAAAACAAAATCGTAATTTGTTGACGTAATTAAGATTTAATTACTCGTTAATTAACTGACATAGATTGTGTGTTTAATAAAAATTCATGGGTTGCTTAACACAAAAGATTGTAAAATAGGTTTAATAATCCTGACGGAAAAAAAAATTTATTTTGAACATAATAATTATGAGTTAATTAAAAGCTAATGAACTGTAATGTGTGTGATATTACATATCAGTTCCAAGAATATATGAAAATTTAACATTATATTTAAATTAGAACTTTTCTTTTTTTTACAAAAAATTAAAAATTGTTGCCAATACAATTGTCAAAACCATTTGCCTCTATTTAAACCATTAAGCAAATGTAACCATCAATTTGTCTAAATCACCCTCTATACTTTTCAATTGAAAATAATTTATCTTTGCCACATCATTAAATAATTACCCACAAAAAAAAAAAAGATCCATATCGTTACGGATTCACTGGATTACAGTTGAAAATACATACCTCAGGCTACCTATCCAATCCTATAGCAACAACCATCTGGCATCGTCCTTTTTTTTCTTGGTGTGTAATCTGAATAGGTAAAAAAAAAAAAGAAAAATTGTCGTCACAAAATTTTGTCGCCTTAATACCCCCGAAATGGCAGAAGAGATGACACCTTCATCCGACAATAATTCAAATAATGAATTCAACACTCTCATTGTGTAACAGGAGGAGACAATTGATAGTCGTGTAAGGAATGTTCAACCGCAGCTAATCCTGCAAAAAAAAAAAAAAATTACAAAAAAAAAACTGAGAATTGAATCAACAACTCCCATATTTTTCCATGTGCATCCAATTTCAAATCAAATTTTCCAAAGCAAATATTAACGCCAGACTTGGCATTTTCAAAATTAAATAAATGTATAGGTATAGGGTAGGTATCGTCCTTGTGGCAAAGGCAAAAATTGAATTATTTCCAAAAAAAAAGGATGCCAGTGTTAGAGGGTTATGTTGCAACCGAATCGCTTACGCAATTGCCGCCTGAGGCGAAGGCAATCACGTACTCATCAGGGGTTTACAATATTGTATACGAGGTGCGTGCCCGACAGGAAACTAATGTAATTTTTGCACACACATCCTTTAGTTCGACCCTCATTTAAGTTTTTTTTTATTTATTTATTTCTTCCTTTTGAAATGCACTGAATTACAAGGGTTTGAATCGGATATGATTTTACAGATAAGGGTGTTCCTACTCGAAGCTAACATCTAAATTAATATAACATAGACCTGACCGACCCTCCTCTCTGTTCTCCCTTTCTATAATACAGGACCGCGATTCGGGCTCGGGATCAGACTCGGGCCTTTTCTCATTATAGGGTTGGTTGGTGGTGTGCAAAAGCAAATGTGTTAGCTATCCCATCGTATAACTCTATACACGAGTAGCTATACCTACAACATCTCTAATAGATACCTAATAGGCCAGTTGCAAATCTAATAATAAATTATCTACAGTAACGGAATCAAAAAAAATAAGGAAACAAAAATATTTTAGCAAGGGACCGATCCGACCCGAACGTACCGTTATGTTATAGTTACAGTAACAATAACTACACAGTAGCCGATCAGGAAGCAGGAGAAATTATGACTTGTTCCCTTATGCATATTAATCGTGGAAAATTAAATGTATTTCTTTCAAAGATTTTTTAAATGCACACAGGAAAAATGAGGGTTGATGGTATTGCCAGGTCAAATAAATTAATCGAGAAAATTCAATTTGAAAATATTTTTGTAATTGTTTTTTAAAGTGAAACTTTTATTTACATCGCCTCAAATTTTTTGGTTCACCTGTCGCATGTCGCAATATGGCGGCGCCAGCCAATAGCTCGCATTAGCTGACCGTGTAGTATGCAGGTAGTATTTTATATTCTCACTCATTCAAGCACGTGCTCCACGGTATTTGTGCTTTGCCATTGTATATATATTCTTATAGTTATTTCATGGAACATGTTTTTTTGTTTGTGAACTTCGTCAATGGCGGCGCTAGTTGGCTTATCTACTTTACATCGAATGTCTTCTATTATTGTTTTTGCATTCAATGGCAATCTAGACAAAAACCACTCCCAACTCTCCAATCAAGTGTTTGTAAACTCTGTCCATAGATGGCGCACTTAACGCTCCTTTTATTAAGATTACTTTAGTTTATATATACAATGGTTTTGCTCAGTGAAAAATCAAGAATAGTGAGTAAAATATCGGACGATGAATTTATTTTAGGCCGTAAGAGAAAGCCAAAATATTTCGTGTTTCCAGGGAAAAGAAAGAGCTCTTGGTGAGTTCATTTGATTTTTATTGTGAATTTATTAGAGCGAAAAAAGTTTCACTTGCATCGTGGTTTCATAAAACCACACTATATTTTTTTTTATATAACAAATTTTGGACTGTAAAACGCTTTCAGTAAATAGGCAGGACCGTCGGTATATTTTGCATGTGAAAATGCGTTACAAAATTTGCACAGCAGGGGGTAAAAGTGCTCAAGGCGATTTTCTGCTTTGAAAGTGTTATGGTTTTTTTTTTGGAAGAAGGTTTGGATACCTTGGCATGAAATTCTGGTACCATTATATTATTATATTATATCCCGGCCTTCAACTTACCCAAGTTCCTTACCCGTCAAATAATTTCATGCCATCCCGAAAAAGGAAACCCAGTTTTTGAAGAAGACAGCACTGTTCACAAAAGTTCGTGTTATGAAACGACAGCTTACAATACATTGTTTGGAATGTGCTATGAAAAGAAATATCGGCTCACTCGTATCCGCAGGACTGCGCACACTTGTCCTGATTATGGGAAAGTAAAGGGTGTTTTCTTAGAGGTATAAAACTTTGAAATGGAATAAAACAAAAATGATTTTCTTAAATTGACATGAAATTTACTTTATTCGAAAGATAATCTTCCTTCTTCCCGCATTATAATTTAAATATGATTTTTGGCATTTGACCGCCACGGCTGGCTTAGACATAGTCGTCTAATCTGGAAGTCCAATGTTCCATGACTTTTTCCAACATTTGTATACGTATATCGGCAATTACGCGGCGAATGTTGTCCTCCAAGTGGTCAATCGTTGCGTTAATAATTAATGGTGTCTCAACATACACTTCAGGATTGTGATCACTCCAAATGCGGCAGTTTTGCTTACTGACGTAGCCATTCAACCAAAACTGAGTTTCATTGCTGAACAAAATTTTCTTGTAAGAATCGCGATCAACAGCAATTTCGTTTCGAGTCCTATCTGCATAATTTATAAGCGCTGTTTAGGCACCAGTCTATTCATGTTGAAATGCCAAACCAAACTAAAAATAAATCACTTGACAGCTGACAAAATGGTAGCCAGTTAAAATAGTATTGCTTAAGGGTGGGTCTACCTCAGAACAGAACTTAAACGCCATGTAAATTGTGTTCTATGTGGTAGTGCATTATTCTTTTCTCTTCGTTATATTGTTTTTGGTATACTCATTTACTCTTGTTCTCTTTTCAAAATAATTTTGTGATCTTCCGCAGTCGCAGTGAACTCACAAATCACAATAATTATTATTCTCAAAGCGGTGCGGTGCGGTGGTGGCGCGCACCGCCGGCTGCAGCCACAGTAGTAGACGAGGTACAGGCAGTGGAAAGGAAAGCAGAGGGAAAAGATTATTGGCATTGGACGTTTTAGTAGGAGATACTTTTTGTGTGTCTTTCTGTGGGTTTCGTTGTTGTCCTTTCGCTTTGATTTAGTAATGCGATATGCGATGACAAGTTTTATTCTCTCTGTATGGAAGGGTGAAGGGATTTGTTTTCAATTTTTTTTCAAAACACAGTAGCTAATAGCTAAATGTGGGTAATTTTTTTCTATTTTCGTTTTGTTGTTGTTTTTTTTTTCATATTTTATTTGCTGTTGCTGCCATAACAGTAACAAAATAAAATGCACGACTGGGTCGCACGAACTTGCTCTAATGAGTGACAGTGGTTTAGGGGCTTGAGATTTTGATAAAAATAAAAATTTCAAAATTCTTAAATAAATACTTAAACTAATTTGAGCTGAAAAAAAGTACGCCATTTTATTTCTTGGAAAACTATGAATTTATGAGAAAAAATTTATAAAAATCTGTGGAGCGGTTTTTGAGAAAAAAAGTTTTTTTTTTCGAGAAAACTTATAAAAACTTTAACCGTTATAGGAGGAACCCGTTATAGCCGGGCTAAAACAAACATTTTGATTAGGTCTCTAGGAAATCATGAAAAAGTGCTATACATAGGAAATTTTAAAAATCTATCCAATTGTTTTAAAATTACGGCCATTTTTCCAAAAACCGTAAGAACTAAATATCCGTTTTGGAAATTTTTAGCCAAAAATTGAAAACCCTGTTTTCTTAGAAAAACTACTAATAAGTCAGTTACTAAGTTTAAATAAAATCGTAAGAGCAGTTTTCGAGAAAATTTGCAAAAACTAAAACCCTTCTATGGAAGGTATACCCGTTATAGCCGGGCTAAAACGAAAATTCGAGTTTTGCCTCAAGGGAATTATAAAAAAGTGCTATATATGTACGCTTATCCGCTTAAGCTGTAACTCAGTGTACAGACAGACGCACATAAGCACGTACGCACGTACGCACAGACAGACGGACGGACGGCATGACGAAAACTACTTTTTTGAACTTCTCTAAAATCGTAATGTTAGATTTGATTAAAACCTCGAAATTTTTTTTACACTAAACCAATACATAGTATGTATATGTAATATGTACATTATGTATGTAGGTACTTGCCCTATAGAGCAAGTAAAAATTGAATTTTCATATCGAATGTGTGCACGATTAATAATAATATATTAATAATAATAATAAACGATACCTACCAAACATTTCAACAACGACCTTGCAGTCAGCAAAACAACATGTCCAAAATAGGTATGTACCTGCCTAGGTTATGTATGTTGTTTTGTAATTCTATGCCTACGCAAAAACCATTGATTTTTTTCTCAAAATAAGGAAAATAACCTACTAAGAGACGAGCCAAGAAAAAAATTTTGTATACCTACATATTTATGTAGGTACCTACCTATAACCTAAATCCTAAACAAAACTCAACCGCAAATCTGCAACGATTCCACCACGACAAGTGCACACCAAATTAATAAAAAAAAAAAAGACCAAGAAACACCAACAAATCCTGAATTTTATGAAAATCCCCGAAACAAAATTAAAAAAACAATAAAATGATCCAAGTTTAAAACCAAAACTTGTGTTTAACTTTTTTTTATAATGATACCTAGATAGGTACCTACCTGCTACCTACGATAGAAAAAACGCATTGAATGTATTTATGTACTTCAAATAATGCGTTTCCCTGAATACCTATGTTTCTACATTTATATACGTTCACAAAAAACTCCCGTCTCGCATATGACACACCAAAAGTAGATACATGCGCGACCAACTAAATGAACAATCATTGAAATTTTGGTCGGTCGACGCGGCGGCGACCAACGGCGACGAGTACAGGAGACAGGACTCGCTTAGTCATGAATCATGTTCATGATACACAAACACCCATTCCCTCCACACGTACCAAGTCCATGCAGATACATTGCGGTCACACACATTCTTATGCGCAACTGTCCCTTGATTATGTCCCGCCAACGCGCGAAAAAAAAAATCACTTCTATTTTTTTTTTTGCAGTAAGAAAAATATCTGTTACTTACTAACTGATGGATGATGTCAAACCTTATAATATGAATCACTCACCCATTCAAATAAAGAATGCTAAGCAAAATAGTTACCTTTTTCCAGCTTTTTTGAAAAGAATATTTCAAAGGAAGCACGAAAAATGAAAAAAAAAATTGACAACAAGTACCTACCTACATACATTGCCGAGGACAACAGCCGCCAATCTGTCTACCTACAAATCGCTTACCTATTCTTCTATCCAACCCATTTGTGTAGCAAGCAACAACTATGAACATTATACATCTAAGCAAAGAGTTACTTACCTTTTATCTAGTTTTTGAAAGGGATATTTCCTTTTTTTTAATCCAAATATATGGGATGCATTTTTCACAGCACGAGGCATATTTTAATTGTTTTTTTTTTTTTTTTCACTCAAAAATGAAAAAGTATATTGTTTTCTTATGTACCACCACTGATCAAGAATTTAATGAGCCACAACACTTTATTTCTTCACAAAAAGTAACACAAATAATTATCTGCTATGAAACTCAACTCTTTACAACCAAAAAGCAAAAATCATCTATCGATTTAATTAAATCACCAAAATTGTCTGAATCATTTAAAAATGCAACGAACAATGAATTCATAGGAACAGCTGATTTTTGTTTTGATATTCAAATCCTCAAAAAAGAAAGAAAAAACAAATCAACGAGAAATAAGAATGAGAACTACTCTCTTACAAAGAGAGTGCAAAAAAGAGGCTCTATTATGATTTTGACGCCACCACGCCACTATAATTGTGGTGAAAATTTCGTGAACTGCAACTTTATATGTGTGCGTTTATAAGGAACAATTTGTTCAAAAAAGGTAAAAAAGATACTTTTTCAAAATAAGATAGTGGAGTGATTTCGAAAGTTATATATATTTTTTTTAATTGATACCAAGATGAAAAATTCCAAAAAAAAATAGAAAAATTATAACAGAACGGTAAATGCTTTCCCTTCTTCAAAAAACGAGTGAGTAAGCTGACATATTAAACTGCAATTTTAAGCACATAAATAAATTAAAAAAAATAAAATGTTTCAACAGCGAATTTCTAAATTATACGAATGTTTTGATAAAAAAAGTTAAGCTCAATTAAAAGAAAAGAAGTGGCGTAAAATAGCGTGCATGTGAAAAATATGCCATTTTGAGTTTTTGTGCTTTCTAGACCGGTATAATTAAATAAAATTCATATTCATCGCTGTCCCTGGTAGCATCTTGTTTCAATGATACAAAAAATAAATATTTCGTTGGATTCGGTTAAAGATTTTGGAAATTACGCTTGTCTAAAGAAATAAATGGACCCCATGGTTGAACTAAATTTTATATATAAAAAAAAAAAAAAAAAAAATTGTTACAATAGCGAATAGAACTTATTTATTGTGATTAAGAAACTAAAGCAAAAAAAAAATAAAAAGTTACTTTACAGAAGAAAATTAATAGGAGATAGTAATTAGTGTCTAAATTATATAGTAAATGTATAGTGTTTTATCTCTTTAAAGTTTAAATATCCTCTTAAATAAATTTTTGATGATAAGCATATCTGCACACGTTTATTGACTAAATAATAAAATTTATTTGGTGAAATTATCTTCTGAAATGTGGAAGTTATCGTACAATAAGTCAGCACATTACCATGAATTTGTACTGGAAACTCACCCTTACGGTTCAATACCTCTAAAAAAAAAACACCCGTTACGTACTATTTTTTGTTTTGGCAAACTAGGCGGGTAATGTTCATTTTATTTGAATTCTGAAGTTCTTGAAGAACTTGAACCTCTACCAAAAATGCACACTCTCACTGAAAATACCATAAAAGATGTGCTCCAGGTTGGAAATGGGTGTCCAAAAAAAAAGCCAGAGATCTTCACGTGTGACTTGAGTGTATAAAATATACAAAAATGACAAATGCTTTTGGTGTAATTGGTATATAACTTGTTTAACATCTTTTCCAGCTTCTAACGCATTGTCAACCATGAAAAGTGTATTGTGTATTTTGTTGCCATAAAACCTATCCAAAAATGTAACATTCAGCCGCAAAATTTACGATTAAATCGAGAAAATTGTACCGAATATCCTTCAGATATAAAAATAATATTTTTTAATTGTCAGAAATTTGTAACAATTTTATTTGTCAATAAATTGACCCATCTTCAAAAGTAAATTCACCTGCACTTTCTGTTTCTTTAATTTGCACCTGGCAATGCCTACATATCTTATTCTTCAGCTTTGCCAGCTCCTACCGCTTTTTCAAACATGAAAATTATATTTTGCATTTTGCCTCTGCAATACCTGTCCAAGAATATAATATTCATCCACATAAGTTGAGTGTAGGCAGACAGAGAAAATTGTACCGAAAGGGCTAGAGCTAGAGGTCTTAAAATACAGATTTTTTTTTTTCAGATTGACTGTCATATTTTTACAGCGATATGATTTGTCAAAAAAAAACTGACCCATCATTAAAAGAAATTTCAAAAATTACTTCTTGTTTCTTTGATTCTCATCTGGCAATACCTACCATTCTTGCTGTTTTACTTTGCATCAAGGGGTGGTAGTTTCGACAGCAATTGTTGTTGTTTTTTTTTTTTGAAAACTTTTGAGTGAAAAATGTCTGTGCACTCTCTCAATGTCGCTGTCGGTTCGGTTCTTATTAAATTTATGTAAATTTCAGGACGGGTGGCTCAGCCATAATTACACTTTTAACTTGAATTGCACTTTTTAGATGTAACCAGTAATTTTGTGAAATACACTCACTGTACCTACCTTCTAAGGCAGTGTTAAAGGACTACAAAATAATCCCCTTTGAAGTGTCGTGGTATGAAAAAAAAAGTAAGCGTGTAGCAGTCTATATAGCCCTTGCACTTTAATTTGAAATTTTTATTTTTATTTATTTAACTTGGCTTCTTTTTTCAAAGGAAAAAGGGTTCCGAAAGTTGTTGTTGTTGTTGTCGGTGGTCCTTCATCTAGCACGGCAATTTGACACAACCGTTTGATCAAATTCAGAATTATGAATGAAAACGGTTTCGTTTTTTTCGTTTTTTGTGTGTGTCGTCCTGTGCAAAAATTTTAGGAGGGTTGAGGTCAAATTCCGGAGTGAAAAAGAAAAAGATACAATATGCAAGTCAATGTGTTTATTAATTCGTCACGGTTGTCGGGAATTCGGAGTCCTTGCCCACCATCAGGCACTTGAGTGAACAAAAAAAAAAAAAAAAAAAAAAAAATTGTAAATTTTTTGCATTCATAGAAAGGGTTCAAGGGACGAAATTAAAAGTTAAGTGTCTAGCATTTTATATCGCTTAGATACGGTGTTTTAATTTTGAATGATACTCAAGGATAAGAGTGGTTAAATTGACTTTTTTTTTTGTTGCCTTGCATCTAAGTTCTTCGTTTTTATTTTTTACATTTCCCGTTTACTTTTCTATGTTTATAAGGGATAGGGAGGACAATTTCGCCGTCGGCTGCGGTCGGTTTTCTCGAAGTTCTTGAAGGATATACGAGGATATTTGTGTTTTTGGCTTTGAACTTTTGGTCTTCTTTATGGTTGGTTTTTTTTTCTCTCAAACATTGACATTGAGTTGTTTTTTTTTTTTTTTTTGCTTTGCTTTTTAATTTCAAAAGAAGTTAAGAGGTTTACTTTCAGGTTTTTTTATTTTTGAAGATTGGTTGAGAAGGCAAATAGAAAAGACGTTGATAGGTCTAATTTATTTGTGTCAATGGAACTCGAGGTAAATGAAAAATAGCTAAGCGTGTAGGTAGGTACTTGAGCCAATGGCAGAGGTAATTGGGGGTATTGTGTAGCCATACGGTCCGGAAAATAAAGGACAATACCGCTGACAAGAAAAAAAAACAGCGATAATAAATAATTTGAAAACGAGGTTTTTGATTCAATAAGCTGAATCTCGACTCTGGGTTTGGACTTTCAAAAAAATTCAGTTGACCTTCTTCATCTTTTATTCTATGGTGCTTCCAGTGACCCTTTGAGTATAAAAGTTAGGGTATTTGACTTTTGCGGGGGTCTGGGTTAACCTTCAGTTAGTGTCTGATCCGCTTAAAATAAAATCTTTCGAATTCTTGATATGGAAATATAAAATCTTTGTTAGAACCCCAATTTGGCAAAACATTTTTCAAATGGCTACCTTTGCGAAATAAACACGATCAAGAATAGTTGAGATATTAAATCAAGAGACATGCGTCTTGTCGGTTGGTAGGCTAATACGTGGAACTAATTTTATTTCCACATGTCTTGATTTGAATGATTGCTGTCATATGCTTTTCTATATTTTCCGTGTAAGTACACACCAATCAAGTTCTCTCTGGCCAGTCCTCGCCCACGTCCGCAGATTGTTGATCCCCACAAACCACAATGTACACTGAAAACACCATTAACCAGAAACCTTAAACCTCATGAAGATGTCAGTAAGCAATCAGCAATTTTTAACCGCGCTCCGTTCAAGGATTGCATGTGGTGTTTCGCGGTTTGACTAAGAGGTTCCGAAACCTATCTCCCTTTTTTTTTGTAGGTCAGCAGAAATGGGGTCAGGTAGCCATTCAAAATCAGCAAAGTCAAAGTTTGTAAAAAATCGAGAGCTTCAAAAATAAAATGTCCGAAGGATTGCCGAAACATCATTTTAAAAATTACAACGAACAACTTGAGTTATGATTTTGGAAAAATGTTGACATATCCACCTTTCAGCCAATTGGGAACCCAAACCCTTATTGAGGAAACGAAGTCCCCAAAATCACTACAGGGAATCAGTTAATATTCTTAACATATTTATACTTACTTACGTTTTCTCAAATAGTGCGTGGTGTTCTTAGGCCTTGCCTAATATGTCCCTCTAGCTTGCCATCTCCAGTTTTGTCCTCCAAATTGTCAGCGGTCTCCCTCTACCTGGTCGCTCCATAGAAGATGAGGTCTACCTTGGCCATCTTAGTCGTTGAATTCGAATTTTTCTGCCTCAGCTTTTATTGCTGTAATGCATGTATAGTTTGTCGTTGTATCTTCTTCGCCAAACGCTGTGTTCCCAGTTTAAGAACAAGACCACGAATCGTACACAGAACTGTTCTCTCCAAGGACTTTTTATCCGATTGGGAGAGAATCCATGCTTCTGCACCATATAGCAGGACCGCAATGAAAAGTCTCCTATACAGTTTCTTCTTGGTTCTTCTCGAAAGGGTTTATTCCTCAGTTGCTTATTCAGCCTAAAGAAACAGCGAATAGCCAGAGTTAGTCTGCGTTTGATTTTAGCGCTGATGTTGTTGCCTGTGCTTACAACAGTGCCCAGGTAGACAAATTAACTGACTACCTCAAAGTTATACCTGTCAATGGTTACGTTTTGACCAAGTCTGTGGTCGTGATATTGGACTTTTGTTGATGAAAGCATAAACTTCGTCCTGTCCCTGTTTATTTTCAGTCCCATTCCGCTTGCTGCTTACTCTATAGTAGTGAAGGCACCGGTTACTGCTCGCTTTGTTCTTCCCATCACGTCAATGTCGTCCGCAAACCCAAGTAATTGTGTCGATTTATTAAAGATGGTGACCGATGTACTGGCATGGCTATTCCGTATGACATTTTGAAGCACAATGTTAAAACAGCTGCGTGACAGTGCGTCACCTTGTCTTAGCCCTCTGGTGGTTTCGAAGGTTTCCAGCCAACTTTGACAAAACAGCGAGCATTTTTCAACGTCATCCTGATTTGGCAGTACGAACTCTGGCGGTGACGCTAAATATCTAAATAGATGATAGTTTTGATGTCAAAATCTTACTTTGATTTTTGACATCTTACTCGAATCAAATTTCAAAAAACTGAGCTCTGAAGTATCTTCGAAGATAGTGTCAAAACCATCCTCTCACCTTTGTAGCTGGTTGTAAATACTGTCACTCGTCTTGAAAACCGTGAACGCTACTATTCTTGCAGTGTCAGCAAACTCTTCAGAAACAGCGTTGTGTACTCTTTCCTTTTGATCGATTTCTGTTGAGCATATTTGGCGTGCGTTTTTCATCTCAATTACATGGGATATCAAATGCTTCGTTGTGTTTCTAAATCTTCGATCCGATTTTTACAAAAGTGTCATCAAGTGATCGACTTTCATGCGGGTTCGACTCTATGTCGTTGCACTTCAGTTTACGTCTAAAATTTTGTTCCTGGCTTTCCCAAGAATAGATGTGGCAAATCTGCGTCTTCTTGCATTGCCTTAGCAAGAAATCAGGTTGCATTTGTAGTATTCAGGAAATCTAATGGTATGATCACAACCTGCTTCCTTCTGCTTAATTTGCTCCCATTACCTATACAGTGGACAATTTATTCCGGCTTCATCTTGTCCTTCACATACATAACAGGACGATTAAACCAGGTTACTTGTTTTGTTCAATTTCCTTTTGAATCTTTAATTCACTCCAGCTTTGAATTGTATTAATGTTTCCTTTGACATATCATTCCAACACTAAGGTGGTAACCATTTGCTCGAATTGTTTTTAATTTTCGTATGGTTTCTTTAACATTCACCCTTGCCACTGATGCCTCCCTAATCTGTCATCACCTCATCACCATATAACCTTGCATTAAGGCTATAATGTATACGTTTCGAAAATACATACTTTCAAAGATTTTCTCGGACAAACGAAAATGTTCTCTTATACATTAAGGTGCACACACACAGGTCAACTGAACCATGAATTATTCACAAAATATTCCTGTACGGTGGTCATTTGCTGGTTTGTGAATAGATGGTGTACTCTGTACCTTACCTACTTATACTTCTCATGTAAGTATAAGTACGTATCTATGTATGTGTGAAATCTACTATTCCATATTTTAAATGCTCAAAGCATATTTTTGGGCTGCCCACACCTCAGAAAAGTATATACCTTCATATCCTAAAAGCTTAAATACAGTATATCCTTTTAGATATCCTGAAAATGTTATTTCTATATGAATTTTGTTTTTGTAAAGTTGGTTTTGGTTTGGAAATTCTTTTGCTAATAATTACTCCATGAAGAGTTATGTAAGCAAATGTTAGTAAGAGTAAAGGAAGTCCTTGCTTTGAGTGAAGATTTTCAAACAAGTTATCAATTTGAAAGGGAATTAAGGTGAGGTCTTTGAGAATTTACACTTAAATAAATAAATAAATAAATAAATTTTGGAGTTTTTTTTTTTTTTTTGTGAAATAAAATGTAAGTCAAGGATTAGTAGGAAGCATTTTGAAATTCTACCTAGTGCCATAATTTCATGGATAGAAATTTTACCCACACCTTTAAGTAGATATGTGATTTAAATAGGCTTAGCAGTTCCCAAGACATTAATTAATCACTCTTTTTGTTTGACCCAGTGTATATTTCTGAGATGAGATAAATATTTCTGTGTCCTTCTTGGTTGATCTCTAGTACCCCGTAGAGTAGTAGTTAGTGTGGTGGATTGCCACGCTCAAGGTTCGATCCCTGACTACACCTAAGTTCCTTTTCTGGGTACTGCCTCTTGCGAAGAAGTGACAAACCCGCCAAGAGTAAATCATGTCATGGAAAGTGCTTCTCTGTAAGCCGTTCGGATTCGTTATTAAATTTCAGGTTCCATCCATTCCTGCAGAATATCAATGCACACACAGGAATAGTTGAGAGTGTAAGTCACAGGTCCCGGCCCTGCTATCGAGCTGTTGTGTAAAGTATTTTTTTAATTTATTTCTTGGTTGAAATTGGTAAGCAAGGATTTCCAGCTGAACGCTGCTTAGATCCACTACACTACATCAAAACTGGAAAGCAGATCCACCCGCAAGGACTTTTTGCGAAATGAAAAAACCAGCTGGAATGTCAAGTGAGGCTGCAATAGCTCATATTTGCCAGGGGTAGTTTCAAAGAGAACATTGAAAAACTTTGGTTCTGATAGTGTCTTCTCTCCGAAGTTAGTTGGCTCTCGGCTGACAAGGTTTTTCATATACGGGCCGAAAATCCTATGTCTCCAATAAACAACCTGGATAAACGTCTGGTTGGAACCCCTGAAGGGAATGCTTTGCCCGAAGTTAACTTTTGACTTTTAAAAAAAGTCGTGACAGGTGAAGGTGGAGCTTAACCAAATAGCAAGATTCATGTCTCCAAAAATAAATCTGGAGAAGGATCTGGTCACAACCCTGAAGGGGAACCTATATGTCTGAAGTCCGCTTAGAAGAAGCATTGTTATTTTCAACTCGGAGTCAGAAGACGGACTTGCCTATCAATAGTACTTCCTGATATCCGTATCTTTCAGATAAAACTCCATGTGAATTGAAACAAAGAAGTGTAAAACTAGTCAGATTAGAGTGAAAACAGGCTTTACTTTGCGACACGTGAAATAGTACGGTAACGAGAGAGGGTGGAAATCAAGGACTTTGTATGTCTGGGATCCACTTTAACGTCTAAGAATGGAATCAGTTCAAGGAAGAATATTCTTCTTGATAAAATAGCAGTTTTTAAAGGCTTTGAAATCACCTTATTAGTAAAGCTTTCTCTCTCGGAGAACGGAAACAACGCTGTGCAAGACTGATCCTGACAAAGGCATTGGAACACTGTGGAGTTGCTTTGATAAAGAGGATTTGTCTGATGGTAATCAGTTCACTGTATATTTGGGGAAAAAAAAGTACGGAAAAAAAAATGATATGAAATTTTATTGATCACTTAAAAATCACTAGTTGAAACGTTTTTTTTTGGAAAAAATGAAGTATACCATCTGATTTCGTTAACTGTTAACAATCTTAAAAAAATTTATCTTAAGAAACGTTGTCGAAAAACAATATTTTTTGAAAAACTTTTCGAAATTATATTACAAATTTTTTTTAATATGCCAACTTCTGGCCAACTTCTTTGTAATTTTTATCAAACATCAAAAATTAATTTATATTATTTCGTCTATAAAATGGCTTCTATAGTAAAAATTCATCGAAATCCATGGTTTACGAGAAGATCTGTTATGAAAAAACTGGTCCGTTATAAGAATTTTCTTGAAAAATCTTTTCCAATCAAAACATAAAGTTTAGATACTTAACAAACATTATTTAGAAAGTTTTATCAAAATCGTACTAGCCGTTTTTGAGAAAAAATAATTTTTCACTAAGAATCGTATGGCAGGTACCGTTAGTTTTAAAGCCAGAATGCTAATTCCAAAAACCCCTCTGTAGGACGTCATAATAATACCTACTATGTACAAATCGGTCCAGCCGTTTAGGCTGTAGGTAACTATACAGACAGACAGAAATATGGACAAACAGACAGACAGACAGACCGACAGACAGACAGAATTGTCGGACCCACTTTTTTCGACTTCTTTATCATCGTAATGTCATGTTTGATTGTTAGAATTTTTTTTTTTACGAATGCATAACTTGCCTTTAGTACCTACATATGATTGCAAGTAAAAACTATGCGATCTCTACAGTGACGATGAAAAGTGTTCAAAAAGCTGAATAGTGCGATTCTGATGAAATATGTAAAGTACCAAACAACAAGACCTTAAGTTTTCGTTACATCAATCGATGTTGAGCTTTTTTAACGAAAGAACTTTTTACTTTTAACAAATCTAAGCGGCACCTTATGTTTTCAAGCCAAAGTTAACACATCGGTGTTCAAAATTCTATGAACGATATATTGAGTCCCAATTTACGCCATCATGGCATTATTAAGATGAAAATTTCTTACTTCAGCAATCGAAAGCCGAACAATTTTGTATAACTTGTTTCTATCTCTGATTTTCGAACTACACAATCAACCATTCCTAGAAGCATGGTCCTATTATAATTCTTAAATAATTAAAAAAAGCATCCCATTCAGGTTCACATTGGGTCGTATATTTCATCTTAAATCTCCATTGGCCCATAAATCTGTGAAATATTTCCGGATTTAATCCAATACCCGTCGCCGTCATTATTACATTGCTTTCTATGTAAATAACTACTTTCACAGCTACTTACTTGCTCGCCTTCTTCTATAATTTACCACACACACACGCACACCCCTAAATTACACCTAAGGGCTGCTACTGCTACTGCTACCCTATATTCCTATTCCTATTATATTTATACAAGAATTCCCACCTTGGGAGTGGCACCATCAACATTTTTGCGCCCTTCACTTAAATAGGAAAAAAATTTCTTTTGCTTTTACCATAATGAGATTAGCAAAATCATAAAATATCAAAAAAAAAAAAAGAGCTCTAAGGACGGCTGTTTTTTTTTGCCGGTGGGAAACGATTGCAACATCTATTTCCAACGCCTTTATAGGAAATAAAGTTGTGTGGCTCCTTTCTTTTTTTTATCATATTTCGTGAAGTTTTTCTATTTGATTGGCAAAAATAGATTTTCTCGTCAGAATGTTCCTTTTTCTTTTTTTTGCGAGTGTCCATCATCATCAGTGCCGGTTGTGACTGCCTCTGGCCACAGGCTGGCAACCACGCACCATACCAAACGTCCGTCGTGTCGTTGGGAGCTTCCTCTTCCAATTCCATATTCAACTATCTGACCCGCCCAATCTTTCCGATGATAGTGAGAGTAATTAATTTATTTTGTTATTATCTTCGATTGATATTTTTTTTTCGTTTTTTTTTTTTCTTTCCTTTTTGTTAAAGGATATCAGATAATGCGAGTAATTTACTCGATTTGGTGTTCAATCGAAACCGATTTCGATCGGAATTGGAGTAGCATAATGCAAGGATGTGGTGGGCCTCTGTGTATATCTGACAAACTATAAGATACAAGATTTAATATACAATACATACGACTAGAGTGCTTTTATTGTATCTTAACGCGTGGCGTGATGGAATTATAATTTTGTTGAATAAGTTTGTTGGATATTTATGAGTTTATCGTTTTACTAGGTCGTTGATTTCGATTTGATTTGGAAGCGATGCGAAGCCGATGGTTGTACAGTATTCATACTTAATTCCCCCATAGTCTTATATAAGCAGCTTTAATCCCTTGATGCAGTAATTCAATATTTGTGATGTGAGTTTATAGAGTTCCTTAAACAAAAAGACCTATTCAGACATGACATAGGATTAACGATTGACTTAGGTTACTTTGTTTTCTCCCTTCTTATAAGAACTGTGTTCAGAAGTGATAAGTTGTTGTTCCTAACGTCTTTGGAAAGGGGTGTTTTAGAAAAAGGTAAACTCTCCCTGGATCATAGGAGGTGCTTACATTACTAACTTCCTTTATCTCTACTCCCACCATGATACTTCAACTGTGCCCACAACTCCAAATTCTGGGACTGTTTCTTACACATTCCTCTGACATCAGCTACCTGAGAAGTTTTTCGCAACATAGAACAGTGTTACGGTAAAGCTTTTAAAGCTTGATCTGCCTTTCCTGGATTCTCTCAGCACAATAAGTTGAGCCTCTGCAATTCCAGTGTGAAGTCTGAACTCAAAATGCTTTTCAAGGCTTCTTGCTTTCTATTTGGATAGTGTCAGGATAGCTTCAAGATTTAGTAAATCGATGGTTACGGTTTTTCCACCCACGAAACTTTTCCTGCAGACTATGTTTCATCCATCGACTTGATGTTAAGGTAAAAGCTTGTTGGATGTCGACGTAGGTGAACAAATATGTTAAACTGGTGGTTCCTAGCGGATCGACCTTCCACTGTGCGAAGGCTTCCTTAATCAAAAACTATATCCCCTTCCAACAATAGATAATCCCAAGGCTTTCATATATACCAACTACCAAGCAATATGCCTCTATGTAGGTTTCCTGGGAGTAGATATTGGCTACATGCTTAAGCTATTTCTTCCCTATTTTTATCCTAACTCTCGTACTCGAAATTTTGTAACACCCCTTTCTACTGACGACCAACGTCGTTCCTTGCATGAGTATGTGCTCCTAACACGCTGTTTTTCGCCGCTTGTCAATAAGTTGGTTTCCATAGACACCTTACTCACAATAAATCAAGTCACACGTTGGGCGCCATTTTTCTCAGTCACGTTCGCGTGGGGAAAATATCACTGCATATAGTGAAGATTTTGAGTGGTTCGATTAAAGGTGTCAGGTTCAGTGGTGTGATGTTGCCGTATAGGAATGCCAGGGGGATATCGACACTTGGTATTTTAGTCCAAGTCTTTCCATTTAAAAATGAGCTTTTGTTAAACCGCTCAACAGGCATGATTTTTGAGACTTGAAATCTTTGGATACTTCACATTTGAGCAGTGAAACTGTCCATAATGCCCACTTTAAGTGAACTAGGGAGACAGTTGCGTAACAAAACATCGTGTTTCTAAACCGTGACAGTCCTTTCCTATGACCGGAACACGTCTCAAGCAAAAATGCTAGATGGGTAAGGGCTTATGATTCTTCTTAATGACTTTTTTGGAGATGGTAAAGATGATTGTTGATACTAACATCTTCAATATACGTATTCGTGCTCAACGATTCCGATGTCTGGGTTATGTAGAATAATTTCGCGAATCCTAAGATCTTCGAAATCACATCGGGGAAACTATGTATCCAGATGGCGTGACCAAGTCAGGAGAGTTCTCGACTGTCGAACGACTTTTTCAGCGAAACTATTGGGGAGTAAGCTGATGACAGAACTACAGTGAGAGAGACAGTGAGGCGAAAAAAGACTTTACCAACTTTTTCGAAAGCCCGTTAATTTTGGTTTGGAAAGAATTTACGGAAGTTAGAATTTGCTGATAAATCTGAAAGACTAATCAAGATGGAGTTCTTCATGAAAAAGTCTACTCTTCCTAGATGTTTCAATCACTCGCTTAAGACATAGTGTCCTTGAAGAAGTCTTTTAATCAAGTACTGGCTGGAAACTAGTGTTGCCAAGATCCAGGACTAAAATAGTTGTTAGGATTTTTAACTGGCCAAGACAAAAAAATTGGTTGGACGAAGGAAAACATGAGCACAGGTTCCAATAATATGTTTCCAAAGAACTTTGTCCTTTTTCCTGAAAAGAAAAGAAAATTCTGCAAGAACAAATTTTGTGATTCTTCGTCACTCCTCTAGCCATTAAAATTTGGCGTTGAATTGTACGTCCCTTCAATGCAGGAGCAGAGTGTCAGTTTGTTTTCTTTTTCCCTTTTTTAAAAATTCATTGCATACTTTTACCGAACTAAAATTCTTAGAAATCAAAGTTTTTGATACAAAAATCAACTCCTCATCCTTTCCCATGTTCCTTTTATTATTTCCAATATGTCGTCTCCAGGTTGGCATTCATTCATATTCAACTTTACCTTCCGTCCCATCCTTTCCCATACCCTAATACATTTCTCAAAATTCTGAAATTGGAAAATATTATTCCGGGGCCACTCACAATAACTAATTTCTGTAGAACTGGACTTGTTGCAAAGTACTTTGAGTGTTGACATGTCACGATTCATGAACAACAATAGTTCACAATAATTGAATTATATTTTCAATGAGCATACTATGCAAGCAATTTAACATTGCCAACTACTGATGCCGATGCTGACTCTCATTTTCGTCCTCATTCTGTTTTTTTTCTTTCTTGTGTGTGTGTGCTCCTGCAGCACTCCTCTGTGTTTCTCTGATTCTATTCAAAGGCTTTTGGCCCTGAAATTGAGTGAAACATGATTTCGAACTTAACCAAGGGTTGCTGGATATACTGGGACTGGGTTGGACTATGGGCAGGAACATCATGCCTTATGGATATGATTACACAATAATGATGATGATAATGTGGAGCAAGCTTGAATGTCCTTGACATGACAGTTTTCATTATTTGAACCTACACAACAATCGTTTTATTCGAAATCGATTTTATATTGGCTCAATCTAAGATGATTGGGAACAATGGAAGGTTCGAATCTTGGTATTTTTATTTTTTGTGTAAAAGAGAGAGAGTGAGAGTGTAGTGTTATGGAAGAAGAAAAAAAAACTTTGCAATTCAGAAATTTTAGAAAGTGTATCCATTTTTTTAACTTCCAACAAATTTTTCGTTTCAACAGGTTCCAGAATCACTTTTTGCTTTTTGTTCGTTCAAGTTGAAAACTGACACCCCATAGAAACATAGAAACAGCATAATCGTGAGAAATCAATTCAATTCTAAGGACATTGACAGTTGTGCTTCTTCATGATAACCGTTAGATACAAGAAACATTTTGTTTTCTCTTTTCAATAACGTTTGAAGTAAAAAAAGAAGAAATCAAATATTTTTTCCAAGACAATTCCTTGAAACAGAACAAGAAAAAAAAAAAAAATTAACACACTCACACAACAAAAAAGGACGAAAAAAAAAATCAACATTTTCCAGAGAACGAATACGAATTCAATTATGTCCTAGAACCATAACGATTTGCTGTGCTATGCTCTAGTGCTTGATTGTTCGATTTTATCGACTCAAGTTATCCTTTCTACCATTTTGGAATTGTTCATCAATATCTCTGGAATGGCTGGGTGGGTGCTGGGGGCGTGAAGGGCAAAGCAATACTAAGAAGCAATACAATGCAAGAAAAAAATAAATAAGATAATGAACTCGAATTGTGCGGATGAATTCTTTAAGCAGGAACACAAGAAGTGTGCGGGTGAAAGCAAATCAGCAAGGATTTTTTCCTTTTTTTGCGCTTTCTTAACGAATTTTTTTTGTGTTCATGTTCATGTACAAATTGTTTACTTTTATGTTTTGTTTTATTCAAACTGACAACTTTATTTTGTGTAAATAATGTTAAAATTGTATTATGGAAATTATGTATACGCATAACGGTTTGTTGGTTTTGGGTTATTTAATGACCTGAATATGAATATCGGGTCATTTGAAGGAAAGCCAAGTACTGAGAGATCCTTAAGCTTTGTGTTTATTATAAGTAAAAAATTAAAAAACTATTTTCAAAATAAAATTCTGAGACGCCTTTCTTACTGATAGTAATTCAAACCATGCATTTTCGAATTTCGCAATTATTATTGCATTTTAGGATTTGGAAGAGTCCTGAGAAGAAATCCAACAAGTTTTTCTTCTTCAAGTCAGAACTCGCGAGTAAAAAAAAAAAACAATATCTACATAGCATCCCCCGACCCACGTTAAGATTCCTCAAATTTTACATACAAACACAGTTGAAAAGGTATCCTCTACCCACAATAAGGTGCCATTCTCTACGTCTTGATATAGAAGTTCCACTCTTATATAAGCGGATCCATGACCTGTGGTTCCTTCAGCTTGACGCCAGTTCTACACCAGTGGAATCACTTCCGATGCCACGATCAGGGTTGGAAATCTGTAGAAAACTATACCGAAACCGAAGTCCTACGTTTCCCAAGTACAATTATCTGAAGTCTAGATTTCTTTCAGCATTCCAAGAATCCAAACAGAAAAGACATCAGACCCTACGGCATCACTCTGGATGGAAGATTACCAACGCATTTGCTGAAAAAGATGAGGAAGCTTTCTTCACAAACAATTTCGTAACTCATCCTCAGAACAACAGACCAATACAGACTTCCAACTATTACTCCTCTTGACTGAAATACCATCAAAATATGTTTTCGTGTCTGTGAATACGTGTACATGTACATCTCTGTCTGTGCATTTTGTGATATCAACAATCCCTGCGTGTGCCATTTATTTTATGGCGTGTTTACTGCTCTCATTTAAAAAGCACGGGAGAGTGTTACGCTCTCAGAATAAATGGCTCATCAGCTGATTTTCAGCTGTAGGCAAAAAGAGAGACCATACAGTGAGTTTGCGGTCTGTATCTTATTGGTCAGTGCTCGGAACCTTGTGGATGAGTCAACTGCCTAACACGACACAGAAAATCCTGTCGTGTAGTATCAGACAAGACCTCAAAACGTTTGGCAGAAATGGTTCTGGGTCAGTCATTCCTTTTGTCTCAACGCTTTCCAATGTGTCTGCCATTTTGTTACTGCAAATCCTGATTGCTTCTTTTTAAAAGCAAATTGGTTGAGCAATGTATTAGAAGTTACTAGACGCCGAAAATCTTCACGGTCGAAGAAACAATTCAAAAAGAGACAGAGAACTTACGAGAGATATAGATCCAAAAATCTGCTACTACCTTCGTAAATTTGGGAAAACATTTTAAGGAGTGACGTTAAAATAAAATAAAAAAAACTCTGGGATCTTCAAGCAAGCCCTCTACATTTGTTTACCTTGTTCCAATTTTTTCCCATCTTCACAGCTTCTTAACTTAAAAACTTTTCCGCAGTATTCGGTCCACTGCAAAATTCGTCTGGCTAAGGTGATTGTCACATGTGACAATGACATTTTTCTGACTTTTTCTTGTGACAGCTATTTAGGTGTCACAAGAAAAAAAAGTCACAAAAATGTGACAATCACCTTAGCCAGACGAATTTTGTTAATTGTGACTATCACTTATCACAAATCACCTAAGCCGATTCTACCCCAGGTCTTCTTTGGTTCAGCACGAAAAACCTTACGAATTACTGTCCAATACCCGGCTTGCATCAGGGTTATCAAATGGACGTCTATCCACCATCTTTAACGTTTGATGAAATGGAAAAATTGAACTCATCCGATAAACGAAAGTTGGCCGTTTCTTAAAGCAAATATATTTCCTCTGTAGAGACTTTAACTCAACTAATTTGCTTCTTCCATTGTATAAAGGTTCTAGATGAACTTTTTCTCCAACCAACACGTAATTTGCTAACCCTAGTTTCAGCTTTTTCTCTACAGTCTTCTCCATGTGGCTTCGAATGTCGATTCGATCAATATAATCATCAGCCAACTATCGTAGTAGTTGAGGACCTTAGTTTGTAGTTCCCAACTTTGCTCTATAGTGACCTGCATTGATAACAATTTTACAAAAGACTTCTTCCTTCATAGTTGGTTCAAACAGGAGGGCTTTCTTTTTAGGAACTTAAGATGCCATGCTTGAGAATTATCTACTCTAACCACTGTTGTCATCCATGCGTGTTTTCAGTTAGTCCGATGAGCACATGTGAATTTGACGACGGATACAGAAAATCATGTCGACCTACAAAACACATTTTTTTTTCATCTGAAAATTTTGTTAAAAAAAAATATTTAAATTGATTTACTTGGAAAAAGTCGTCCTCATGAAGCTGTATGGACTTCTAAAAGATCCAATTAACGCACGCTTCTGAAGACGATTTCTCTCTCAATACTTATAAGCTCTACCTAAAGGCTTCTCATCTCTTTCGTCCCCCACAATAGTACTTCTCGTCCCACGTCCCACGAGCCACTACTATATGCACCGAATATGAAAAGAAGCACTCAAAACAAATCCGAGAGATTTGAATGAGCTTAAAATCTATTCATGATGATCCGTCATTAGATTTTTGAAGTTTTGAGTTAAAAATAAATTTCAAAATTATTAATAAAATATAAAGATACATTATCCAGAAATGGAAACATAACAAATATTTCCGTTTTCGCTCGAAAAGACTTAAAAAATCCAACGATTAAAAAAATTCTTTTAACTTTACTTCCGAAAAGACAAAACAAAAAATACATCCGCCCACTTTGCAATAAAATATTTCCCAGGAATTCCTCTTAACCTCCAAAGACGCTAAAAAGAAGATTTATCTCTTTTTGAAGGGTCTTAAAAAGAATTTTTGTTTTATATGATCCCACTCTCACTCTCTCTCTCTTTCTCATTTTATGCCAATGTGTCTAATTCCTGTGTACTTAAGAGCCATGTAGATTAAATGGATAAGGACACTCAAAGAATTTATTACCGGACTTTGGTCATTCACTTATAATAAATATTATTATGCCACTGTGACACTTTCATGTTTTTATATTCGCATTCATCATTTTGAACACTGCTTAGCTGTCATCTTGGAAATATTCAGTTAGGTACTCACATAAAAATGTAAGAAGTTCAATAAAAAATACCTTCAAAATATAAAATTGAATCTCATAAAAAATTAAGCTATAAATTGAGAGATCCTTAGAATATCTTACATGTTTAAAATTCACACTGTTACAATGCAAATTCATTACACTAATCCTTGCACAACAAAATATTTTGTTGTCGAATAAAAAACTTTTGTTCTAAGTTGAACAACTTGCTAAGCAAATAACCCTTTTACATATCCACTTCCAGGATAGTCTTACATATTTTGTATCAAAGTTTTAAGGACTCTTTAATTAGTCCTTTTTAAAGTCCAAACACTATACCATCACAATACATAGCAATAAAAAAAAATTCTCAAAAACAATGTATGTACTGTACGTAGACGTAGAGTTTTTTTTTTTTTGTCTATACATTTTACCTGGCAACTTCAAGTAGTGTTTCCTCAACTCTGTTTAGCATCCTTCAAAAGGAGCGAGTATATAGGTGTGTTATAGCCATCAAATAGCTTTTTAAAGGACGAAACTTTCAAAATATCTCCAAAAAACTTTTCCATTAGATACTATCTACTACTTTCGACTCGGTTAATAGATCCTTTTAAAAAACAACAAAACAGCAAAAAAAAGGACAACAACTCCTTGGAAAATCGTAGAAAATCTACTTAAACCATTTAAAGCTACTTTGGTCAGAGAAACAAAAAAATTTTCAAGTATGTATTTTACTTAAACCACACTGCAACTTTCTAAAAACAAATAGGTACACAAGAGGACAGGACCCCCCTCTTCTAACTTCCTTATAACTCCTTTTTGAAGACCAACAGACACTCAAGTCTGAAAACAAACAATAAGCATTCTTGAAAAGTGTGGTTAAAACAGACAAAAGCAGCTTGAGAGTGCGAATGTTTGTTTGTATATGAGTGTGGGAACAAAGCAAGACTCTCAAATGATATACACTTAAGTTAGCTACTTACTGTATAGTTGTTGTAGTAGTTGGTACTAGTGTACTTGTACTACGACATAACTAACTGTAAACATCAAGCACTTACATGGTTAAGAAATCCTAACCTCGTATCACAGTAAAAATGTTGGACAAATTACAGGATTGAGTTAGGAAGAAGAAAATAAAAAAATACACAAAACTTCCCCCTGCTGCGCTCCGATCCACTCTCGATGTGAATGTGAAGTCCTTTTTCTCGTCAGCACTTAACGGTTGATGGAAATCTGCACAAATATTGTCCTGGCAATATTGCGCTGTGCTGACGACCAACCGACGATGACGATGATGATGATGATGGCACATTGATGACATTGGTATGTGAATGAAATTGTTAGACAGCAGCAGCGCCACAGAGCGGTGTTCAAGAGGACACAAACGGAAACCGACACGCGGCCATAGATGCATGGCGTTGGCGATATGGTGGTGGAAGTGTATGTATTGTATAAGTGGAAGCTCTGCCATCCTGATGATGGTGTAGGAACACTGAAGTAAATTACTGGTCAACTAGTCAACAATTTGATTTCAATTAAGTGAAGCTTTTTAGAAATTACTTTTTTTTTATTTTTTTTTTTAGAATGTGTGTGTTTGCTTTGTTTTTATGTTTTTTTTTTTCTTTGTTTCCTTGTCGCCTTCGCTGAATTGATTTACTTTTTCAATGTTGATTTCAATGAAAATGAAAATAAAATTGTTATGCAAATTAGGGGGCGAAATCGAGATTGAATGTTGATTTTTTTGTTGTTTTTGTTGTGTGTCGTTGGAGGAACAGCTGAACCGAAATATAAAAAAAATTGATTAAGTTATTTCTTTTCGATGACTTTTGTTTTGAAGGTTATCGGGATTAGAGGGTTGGGTTAAGTTAAGTTGATGTTTGAATTTATTATCCCTTTTTTTGCTAATGAAGGAAAATTTATGCTGATGGCATCAGAAATTATTAAAGACAATAATTTAGTTGTTTAATATTTTACAGGCATGTAACACTTGACAGTATTTTTATTTTGAATAATAAATCAGTTAATAAGGTATAGTTGGATCTAAATATTAAATATAAGTAAAGGGTGTTTTTTAAGACATGTGGTTTTCAATCTGGCAATACTTTTTTCGGAGTTTGGCTTTTTGACAGCTGTCACTTGATGTATGCTCATTTTGGTTTGCCATTTCATAATAAATAGATATACTCCTGAACAACGTTTGCAAATCATGCAAATTTATTACCAAAATAGTGATTCGGTTGGCGTGACGCATCCCGCGCTGCGTCCAATATTCGACATAATCGCCCTGGAATTTATTCTAGCCAGCCGCGGCGGCCACTTGTCCGAAAGGTGGGGAGGGGGACTTATATGATCATTTACGATCATTACCGAATTCAAGTTCAGGCAAATTGAGAGCTTGTATCGAAATCTACATAATTTTGAAACATACTTTTTTTTTTTTTTTTTTTTATAATGCACACGCGCTCAAGGGGTTTGTTATAGCCCTTTTAATGATAAGTCACAGCGCGAGCGATAGGAAGTTAGGAAGGGAGGGAAAGGAGGTGTCGATGAACATTGATCTTGAATGTTTGAAGATCAAAATGGCAAGGAAAAATTGTGCCAGGCAATCCATTCCACATTCGTGTTGTACGGCTAAAGAAAGAATCTCTATATTTCACGGTACGTCCGAAATTGGGCTCAAGTGTAAACTGATGAGCGTTCCTAGCAAGACGAGTATTACGGGGGAAATGTTTAAGGGGTGGAACGCAACTGGCTACCTCGAGTGAGCATTTTTTGTAAAAGAATCTGTAAAATAAGGAAAGACATGAGACATTTCGACGATGTTCAAGTGACGGAAATGTTTCCATAATGCTTCTCTCTCCTATCAATTTTAACGCTTTTTTCTGAACTCTGTCGAGCAGGTGAAGAAAAGTTTGAGAAGCACCTGCCCAGAGATGGGAGTTATACTCGAGTTTAGGGCGTATAAACGCTTTGTAAATTGTAGCCAGATCAGAAGGGGTGAAAAACTTCTTGCATCTATTAAGAAAGCCTAAGCATCTTGCAGCATTCTTGGCAATCTCAAGTATATGATCATTCCAACGAAGATTGTCACTGATACACATACCGAGTACTGATAGCTTTTCGGCCTCCTCGATGCAAGTACCATTCATGGATAATGGCATAGGGGGTATGTTTAGCTTCAACGACAAAAGACAGCATTGAGTTTTCGACGCATTAAACTCCGCACGATTTACTGAATTTTTTTGCAACTGCTTGTACATGCGACTAAATAGTTGCACACATTTTTAAAAGTGCAGAGGAAAAATCTACTATATGCATACAATAATTTTCTTTCACCGAGAAAATAACTGTTGAAAAATTCCTCTCCAAATATTTTCTGTTTGCAGTTTTCTGTTTCACGAAGATTTAAATGTTGCTAAAAACGACATCAGCGTTTGTATCCTATGTAAGCAAGCGTGAGTGCACGGATACTTTCTTAAGGTAGCGACTATACAGTCCATTGTGGATTACGGCCTCAACCAACATACCCCGCCAGTCAGTCCGGTCCTTAACCAATAGCCTACAGTTGCCAACGACAAGTTGGATAAAGTCATCCTCCAACTGATCACGTGACAATGGGTTCTTCCCTGTCTAAGCCACTGTATTTTCAGCTTTTGAACCAGGTCAATGTCGCTGTATAGCCCGTGCAAGTTGTCATTGAAAACCAGGTCAGTGTCGCTGCATAGCTTGGTTGTCATCGAATCTTCTCCTCCATACTCCATTACTACAAACAGGAACGAAATCACCCGAAGACTCTTTCTCTCAACGCACTCCAGCCTGTATTCATCCGATTGTGTCAGTTTCCACGCTTCTGCCCCATACAGCAGGACGGGGATGATTATGTTCTTGTATAGTGTCTTTGGTCCTTTGAGAGAGGGCTCTGCTACTAAAATGCCTTATAAGCCCGAAGAAACAACGATTGTCAAGAGTGATTCTCCGACTGATCTCTTCACTGATGATGTTCTGAGAGGTTATATTGGAACCCAAATAGACAAAGTCCTTGTCCTTGACAACTTTAAAGTTATATCTGTCCATTGTGACGTTTTGTCCGAGCCTACGGCGATGATGTTCTGCACCCGAGGACAGCATATACTTTTTGTTATCTTATTTAACAGCCAGAGTCATTCTGGCCTCCTCCATTTCAATACTTGCGAATTATTCACTGATAACATCGTTCTTTCGATGATGTCAATATCGTCAGCAAAGCCAAGTAATTGAACGGAATTTTATATATATTCGTACCGCTGGTATTCACATGCGAGTTCCGTCCGATTGCTTTAAGAAGGAACAAAAACACCTTGTCTGAAGCCTTTTTGGACATCAAAAGAATCGGTGGTATTCTTACCAATCTTAATGGAGCAGGCCTGAAACTACAATGACATAAGCCGATCAGTTCATTCGCGAAAGGGTGCCGACTTTCCCAAATACCTCTGTAAATGGCACAATACAGAGACTTTGCTTTCTTAAAGAAGTGATCCAGGCTCACTTTTATCCGACCATATTGCTCAAATCTGTTGGTGTATGCTCTCTTCGCCCTGCCTTAAAGAATTCGACAAAGGAGAGTATCCGCTCCAGCAGTTTTTTGTTTTTCTTTCTAAATCGAAATAAAGAAAGAAAGCAAAGTCTCTAGAACAGCTCTAGGAGCCAAGGAGCAGTGATTTACAATCTCAAACATTCATGTTTGTGCGTTAATGCTTTGCTGGAATGGAAGGGAACTACAGCTTTCCGCCGGATTGAAAGGGCTAGAAGAGGTGCACTTTTCTCAACAAGTCTAGCCCTCTATTCTTGGAAGATTTTTCACTTCTTCGCAAGTGATAGTACCAACGAAAAAAAAACTTTAGTGAAATCAGATATTGAACCCAGAACCTTCAGCGTATTAGTCCGAGAGAATAACCACTGCTGCTATTTGTTGATATTGCAGTTTCGATGCTCCATTGGTGGCCAGGTTATGAAACAAATTACTTTTCTGTATTTTTAGTATCCATTTAAAAACTTTCCAATATTTCGCCAAATAACTAAAAATTCTAACAACTGTTTTTAAGAACTCTGAGATGTTTTTAAGTGCGGTTTATCTTCAGAAATTTCAAATCGATTTCTGTTCTATTTCTGAACTCTTTCACTTTAACAAATTGAATCTATCCAATGCCAGTAATGAAAAAAAAAATGTAAATTCCACTTAAATTTCTCCACTAATTTCTTGGAACTCGAACAGAACGCCTGAAATTTATTCAGAAATGCCTGTGAACTTTTCCTAGAAAGGAAATATTATCAATTCAACACTAAAACAAAATTTAGGATAAAAGTGTGTGGTCGAATGAAGAAATAAAATATTAAACCGTTTCAGAAAGATCGCAATAGTCTGTACTATTAATTTCCCGGAAAATGTAAATTCATTTCAACGAATCCATGCAACATATAGATATATTTACTTATATATATTTTGTTTTCCTGGAAAAATCTTTAGCACTCACTTAAGCTCTATTCGAAATGCATTAAAGCCAACCGCTGTCCATACCCGTTTTTCATCTAAAAAAAAGGATTTTTAAATCCTCAGTTTTCATTGGAATCGTTAAATATTTAATTTGGTTTTGATTCAGTTAAATTCTAGCAAATATTTTTAAATACTGTTGGTTTTTTTGCTTTTCAACAATGTTGATAATATATAAATATTCAATAATTGTGATGCATGCCTTATGGCGTTGATAATAATCAATTTATTAATCTATCTTTAACTGCATAAATCTACCTAAAGGTACGCAAGAAAACAAAAGCATTAACTGAAAATTTTATATTTCAATAAAACTATTACGGAGTTTGGTGTGCATCAGACACACGGGATGTAGGAGCAGAAAATTAAATTTCCGCTCAACAAAACACACATCTTCCGTCCATTTTTTTTATCACCGTAAATCGGTATCGACAAAGCAATTTATATTTTTATCAGTTATGAACTTATACATAGAATTTTATACATGTAAATGAGTGCAAATATATAACTATTTATTTATACTTGTATGAAGATACCAAAAAAAAAAAACATGGAGTTTTGTTAATTAAAAAAGTTTACGAGTGTATTGCAGACAGCTTGGTACCTTTAGCTATACATTTTGAATTTTTTTGTTTTTTGTATTATTAAAAAAAAAGGATATAATCACTTTGTGTGAGGGAAAATGTGGTAAAGTGTTTACATATAAGAATTGAACATTCAGTTTTTAAATAAATATTAATTTTAATGTTGGCATGTGAATATTTAATGGAATAAATTAAAGATTTTTACCACTTGTTTTATTGATTACCTAAATAATTTTTTTCTATAAAGTTAAGTAATAAAAATAAAAATTTAATTCATGAAAAAAAATTCAGAACTTTTTTAAATACAAATAATTTTTAGGTAAAGCCATTTTTAATTGGGGCGGGAAGATTTTTGAGGTCTGTGGCGGCCATGCTGTTTTTTGACATCTTTCAAAAATGTTGTTTATTATTCGGTAAGTGATGTCACATCACTATGGCAATAACACACACGATTAAACAACATTTCCAAATGATAAAACTTTATTTTCAAAATGAGTGTCCGTAAGTGCAAACGCGACCATTTTATGGCAGACGTGGTGCCTTTCACAATACAGGCTCTTCATTGTTTTTAAGTCAAATTTGAAACGACCGGTTAAGTAACGGTAAGACGCTAACATTCGCGCCTCAAAGGGTTGCAAATTCGATCCAAAACTTCGTCCGTCAATTCGCTGCCGTGCATAAGAACTTGGCCTTTCGCAGACTTCAACTTGGCGACTTTTGCGTCGAGACTTGGCCGACACATCTGTACAAGATCCAACTGACCATAGGGTGCTGAAAGTTCAAAAAAATCTGTACAATCTGAATTATTTAACGGATTTTAATGAAATTTTACAAAAATGTCGAAATTAGTCTTATCATCATAATTGGTGAAAATTTCGTTCATAAACATTATAGGAAAAAAAGTCACTGAATTTTTTCTAAAATTTGAGATTTTGGTTTTCGGGTGAGAGGAGAAAATATGAACTATATAACCCATTTTGACAAGATTTGGGACTGATGTGAAGATTGGTTAAAATTTGGCTAAAAAATATTTGGTAGAAAAAATGTTATTGACATTTTTTTTTATATTTTAGGGTTCGGTTTGCATTATGAAAGCGGAAAAAAGTTTGTAAAATCTGAATTGCGTAACGGATTTTAATGAAAATCCTAGTCATATGCACAATTATAAGTGCTAAGAAAAAGTTATTGAAATTTTTCTTAAGTAAATTCTGAGGTTTTTATTTTTTATAATAACGATCAAAAATTGTTTGGTTTTGATTTTTATAGTATAAGAACAATTGCGTTCATGGAAGTCTATAATTATGATTAATTTTTCCGATTTTGTATTTTTAAGCCGAACTTTTTTCAGTCCCTCCAAAATTTAATTTCATAGTTAGTGCAAGTCAAGTTATGAATATTGGAATGATACGAAAGTAGTAAAAACTCAGACAGTCAGACAGTTCTGTGTATCTGTCTGTATTTGCACCTCTACGGCTGGTTCGATGTACATCAAATGATGACTTAGGGTTCGTAAGACTTTCAAAAGGGCTATCGAAAACAGCCCCACCGATTTTGATGAAACTTTAAAGGCGGTTTTATGCCGAAGTTAATTTTGTTTCGGAATGAATTTTGAAATGTCATATAAATATATGGCCATTAACCGTTTTTTTGAGTTCAGACTATCGTGAACCACGAGAGTATTTTCGATTAAATTTTCAATCTGAATTTTTAATATTTGGAGAAAGGTTAGCTTGATTTTTTGTAACATTGATACTCAAAGAATATGAAATACATTTTTTTAAAAGTTTTTCAATGAATAAAAATTGTCGTGCTTTGTTATTGGCAACAAAAATTTTAATTCTGATTTTGAAATCATAAACGTATACTTTTTTTATTCAAAATAAAAAAATATCGCTATCTTGTTTAATTATCCCAAAAGATTCCAAGTTAAAAAAAAAAAAAAAAAAATTCCTGCTTCTGAAGTAATTTTGAAGTAGGTACCCTTAGAAGACAACTGACTTAAGTCAAAATTTCGTCAGAAGTATGCAATTTATAGTTTTATCATGTCGTCCTATCTTATTCTATCTTAAGACTATGAACGGTTATGCTAAATGTTCGCTCATGTTTTTGAAAAAGATTATCATCTTTTTACGATCAATTCTTTTAACATGTTCATATAAAGTGTTTTTCAATAAGGGTGGGTAGATATTGAAGTTGAAAAAAAAGCTGTGTGAGAAGTATTAAAAAAGTTCTATTTATATTTGAAAGGCCCATATATGCCATTATGTATGGAATATGACCTATGTTATAGACACTTCAAGGGGATTGGTCGATTGTTGTGTATTCACATAGACCTACGACTTCAGGAAACCCCATTGGAAAAGTCTAGTGGCCAACTGAAGTTACCTCTGCAAGATATTATTTTGTTGGTTTTTTTTTTGACGTGATAACGTCTAATACATCGGTTTGGAATATATGGGCAGCAGGCACGAAAAAATGTCACAGTCACAGTGACGTTACCTAGTTGCTTTGATAGCCTAGAAGGTCGATAAAGTGGGAGGGGAGGGTGTTGGGTTGTTTGTGATTGTAAGTGGTGGTGGGTGTGGGAGGTGGTGGGGGTGGTGAGGATAAAATTGTCAAAAAATAATGGGTGGTTCGTTGGTGGCTGAAGGTGGGATGAGTGTTTGGTGTTGCGGGGGATTTGGTATGGTTTGGTGGGGGAATTGTCAAATATGGTGGGTGGTTGGTCGGCGGTTTAGGTGGTGGGGATAGTTGATTTGATTGGAGGCGATGAAAAAAATGTCAAAAGTGGTGGGTGAGCTGAAGGTGGCTTTAGATGGGGTGTGTGGTTGTATTTGGTTTTGGGAGAGAATGAGGAAAAAATTGTCAAAAATGATAGAATGTTTGGTTGGTTGCTGTAGGTGGGATGGGTAGTTGGCGGTGATGTTGGGGATGGGGGTGATTTTGTGTTAGGGGGAGGCCAAAAGTGGGTGGGGGTATTGTCAAAAATTGTTGGGTTGCGCGGTTGGCGGTGGTGGTTGGTGAAAGTGGTTGTGGGGGTGTTTGCGAGGGAATTGTCAAAAATAGTGGGTGGTTGGTTGATGGTTGCAGGCGGTGTGGATGGTTATTGGTGTTTGTAGGTGGTGATGGTGGTTGTTGGTGGTAAGGAAGGGGGTATTTACTGTGTGTGGGGGGGCAACAATTGTCAAAAACGGTAGGCTGTTGGTTGTATGTTGGGGTAAGAGGTTGATGTTTGGGGGGAAGGGTTGAGAAAAAAAATTCAAAAATGGTGGGTGGTTGTAAGTGGGGTGGGTTGTTGGTGGTTAAAGAGATACAACCCACACATGAACTGTTTTGTTAACTGGTTATCACGAAAAATTATCGCCCGTAAACCAACTTTACAGACAACCAAGTTTTTTTTTTGACTAATTAAAGAAGTCTCAAAAATTGGCACTAAAAGAAAATTGCTTTGTTGAAAACTTTTTGAGTTTTAAATTTAGCTCCACTTGCCTCCAAGTAATGACACATACCATCGTGTTCCCTACTTTCAAGTTACAGCACAGACAAAATCAGCTGCAAACATTTGCCATTTGTTTAGCCCACAGTTTTTAGATAAAATGTGTAGGAACCTTTATTTTAAAAGTAAAATAAAATTAATACATCAACCCATGTGTGAGATATTTCGACTTTTTGCGAAGAAATTTAATTCTGCCTGCAAAATATTTCAGCTTCATTTTCTTTGAAAAAAATTCAAAAAAAGTATTAATATTTTATGATGGCTTTAATAGAACTGATGTTTATAAAAAATAAATTTCACGAAAAAACTTTGGGTAGGTAAACATAATAATTTTTTTAAGTTTATTCCTGTATATGGGTTTTTATCTATTCCTGTAGCGTTTTTCATTTATGTTGCTCCGCTGATTGTGTTTTCAGTTTTTATCAAACGACTATATCAAACTTTTTCGGTTTTTCAAGACTTTGTGTTGTATAGGTTTAAATGTTCGTCAATTTCAACAATTCCGAAAAATTCATAGAATCCAAAACATTCGAAAAAAAGAATCCTGTTTGAAGCACTAGAAATAAACGTTCACCTTAATCCGATCAGCAGTTCACTTCCAGTGAAATTTTTACGAATTTTTCCTTTTACCACACCAAATAAGTGCAACTGACATATTCAAATTCACGTGTTCCAAAACACATGCCATCTTTTGTTTACCCTGCCAGTTCCCCAAACTGTCAAACACAAACGCAAACAAATCGAAAGCCATTTCTTAGAATACCTAGTTGTATTCTTTGTTTCATCGTTTCTTTGATTTTCAAGCCAATTTAAGTAGAAAGTAACTTCAATTATTGCTCCGAAACATATCTCCCTCTAAACGAGACCAATTTCTGAGTCCTTATCCACTTGTCAACAACGAAACCAGCTCGTTGTTACAATCCTCCATCATTCACACTGCCATGCCGACTTGTTTATTCTTTTAAAAAATAATAAAAAATACAATAAAAATAAAATTTAAAATCACAAATGACCCCATCAAACAATACTAACTTGATGGTTGATTGTTAAAAGTGCGAATAACAACAATGTTTCAAAAACGAAACGGTCATTGCATCTGTTTCCGGCGTGCACAATAATTACTGTATATTGTTGCTTCGCTCCCTTTTCGCTATGGCATGGCATGGCAGCACTCATTTCGTCTTAGTCTACTTAAACTTTAATTGCACATAAAGTTTTTGAAAATTGCCACTTTAACTTCCTTATAACGATATTCTCAAGTCCTTGAGAGATGGTTTTTGTGACCCATCAAGATATTTGAACATTTTTGTTAACAGTTCTTCAATTAAAGGAGCCAAAGGACGAGATAAAGGTAAGGTATATAGCGAACGCGCATTTTAATGTTGGTCCTTCCGTTTGTTGCCATTGTTAATCAACTTTATGGTAGAACGACGTGATGGCGATGCGATGGCGTAACAAACGATTGTCAAGAGCCATAAATTAATAAATAAATCCACCCGGAAATAAGGACCGAAAGTCAGAGAAAAAAAAAAAATAATAATAAAAATGGCGCAAGAATAAAAGCTTATGATGGGTTGCTGGAATGGAAGTGGGAGTGGGATATTTAATTAAGAAAGCACAAGCTGCTTAGAGGTGAACCATTTGTGGTTTGGTTTATCACAGAAACTCTTTTGGGGGCTAGACTTAACAAGCAAACACACACATCTGAGGGATAAATCCTTTTTACGGTAAGGAAATCAAACACCGCACACTCTTAGAAGTAAAGGAAGAGGAAGGAAGTATTACAGGAGACTATAGGCTGTTGACTTTTTTTTTGCCTTACTTTTAATATAAAGGAAGGGAATCTCTCTTCTAGCTTTAACCATAAACCACAGCTTTTGTTTGATTGTGGGTGAGGAGTCCTATATTGTAGTCGCATATGACCTCAATGAAATGTGGTATTTGTGCGGAGTGTATAGTGACATACCGAAAGGAACGAGCGAATATCCTTTACTTAGAGGTGGTAAATAGTGGCATTTCCCGTATAAATCAGGAGGATTGTGTTTTGTGATGTATTATTCTGGAATTTGTTAATCATCTTAGGGTTGTTTCTGAATGTTATATACAAATGGATTATAAAGGAGCTTGTTGTCGGATTTTTGGAATTAAATGTTTCATATTAAAAAAATAATTGCTTTAACGGAGATTATCGAAATTAAGATATATTGGCTTAACCTTACATCATGGAGGGCCGAATCCCAAAATTGTTCTAAAATGCAGGGAATACTATGTCGATGCAAACACACAGAAAAGCTACAAAACACCCTTTCGCCAGCAACAACTACCTTCGTCATGGACCACTTTGCGAAATGGCCACAAACGACGCCGCCGCCGTTGGCCTGCGAAAAATTATGAAACTGCGCGTGTTGGATTGTCCGAATTAGAACTCCCTTATAAATGACACTTGAACAAAGCAGACCATTTTCAGAATTATGTAGAAATTAAAAGTTTTCGGACCACCACTTTGCAGATCTGCATTCAGCCATTGATTCCACGTAAAAGCTATTTTTAGGTGATCTTCTTGGCAAGAGACTTTGTGAACGTTTCGGTCAAGGCTGAAGAAGCTCAGCTTTGTCCTTGTATCGTTCCAAGAAAAACAACAAAGCCATTTGCTGTCTTCTCTCCGATACAAAAGTTCTTAAGCCTTTTTTCAGTTTTAAAAGATGGCTCCCAAAAACAGCTGACTTCAAAAGCTTACATTTTGTATACCTAATCCGTTGAGATGGACTGTGTTTAGCCACTCAAAATATTCCCCCGACTTTGAACTTAATTTGTTTTTAATCTTTAAAGCCCAGAACACAGTTTTAGTGAACATGCAAACTCCATGAAAATATGCAGACGTGCGGATTTCACACATCTGACATTTATAAAGCTTAGGCTTTCTTAATAGATGCAAGAAGTTTTTCACCCCTTCTGATCTGGCTACAATTTACAAAACGTTTATACGCCCGAAACTTGAGTATAACTCCCATCACTGAACAGGTGCTTCTCAAACTTTTTTACACCTGCTTGACAGAGTTCAGAAAAAAGCGTTAAAATTGATAGGAGAGAGAAGTATTATTGAAACATTTCCATCCCTTGAACATCGTCGAAATGTTTCATGTCTTTCCTTATTTTACAGATTCTTTTACAAAAAATGCTCACTCGAGGTAGCCAGCTGCGTTCCACCCCTTAAACATTTCCCCCGTAATACTCGTTTTGCTAGGAACGCTCATCAGTTTACACTTGAGCCCAATTTCGGACGTACCGTGAAATATAGGGATTCTTTCTTTAGCCGTACAACACGAATGTGGAATGAATTGCCTGGCATAATTTTCCCTTGCCATTTTGATCTTCAAACATTCAAGACCAATGTTCATGGACACCTCATTTCCCTTCCTCCCTAACTTCCTATCGCTCGCGCTGTGACTAATCATTAAAAGGGCTATAGCAAACCCCTTGAGCGCGTGTGCCGTTAAAAAACATATATTTTTCATACGAAACATAATTTATGACAGATGTCAGTTTTTTCCACACCACTTAAGCTTTTCATATGTGGTCGCACAATGTGAACTAAAAACATACGCGTGGAAAAGATTGTGGAACATATTGATTTAGTTTAGTACACTAAATCTGTGAACTAGGATTAACTCAGATCTTGTAGTAAATGAAAATTGAATACGTTCCACAATACTTTCCATGCATTTTTTTTTAATGTTGCAATGCGCGTACACAGAAAGACTATGCGAAATTGTAAAAATCTAGTCTAAAAACTTCCTTTCGTAAGCAAAAATATAAGCAGGTGAGAGAAAGTGTGTGAAATCCACTCTTCTATGTTTTTGCTTTCACTCGAACTGTATAGGCCTCTATAGCAAAAAAAAAAAACTTTTATTATGAAATCCATTCATTCATGACATTATATAAGTCATTCATGAAAGTTTGGAAAGATGTCTCCCTTACACGACTGAAGCAAAAATCTCTTAAGATGTTTTTAACAACTCACCACATTCCCCGACTTGGAACTTAATCTTTAAGCCCAGATCACAGTTGTAGTCAACATCCATACAAATATGCCGACGTGGATTTCAGACATCCAAATTCTTCAAACGTACATTTTTCAAAGAAGCAATTAATTGTGACAGATTTCAGGGTTTGCCACACCCCTAAGGCTTTACCTACAAATGTGGCCAAACATTTTAAAATCATATATATAGTGTGGAAAAAATTGTGGAACGTATTAATTTTCCATTATACTGCATGTTGAAACTCGGTTGAACTCAGCTCTTACAAAATTCAAATATCATTTTGTAAGAGCTGAGTTCAGCCGAGTTTTAACATACGTTCCACAATACTTTTCACGCCAATATTTTTAATCCAGCAATGTGTGACCACAGTGAAAAACCTCAAAGAGTATGCCAAAAGGTTAAAGTATAGGTAATCAACGGTTTCCATTCGTTAAAAAAATATAAGGAAGTGAAGAAAAAGGTGTGAAATCCACAATTTCATATTCGTTCAATATTTTCGTTTTCACTCAAACATTGTAGGCTTTTATAAAAAAAAAATGCATTCATGGATCGTAATTTGTCTCTTTTCTGCTGACGACGCACTAAACTGGCGTCCTTCGCTTAAATGTCCTTCCTAGATGCACCCACTTTCGTAGGTACTCTAGTTGCCACATTGATTGTTAAAAATAAAACTTTCCTCCCCTCGTCCTTAATACGAAAAAAAAAAAAAAAAAAAAAAAAAAATACCTCACATTTATATTCCAAAAGACTGACATCAAAAGCAGACAAAAGATCAATTTAGAGACCACGCACTATGTTGTGCCATCAAAAACAATTTTCTGTTATGCTTCCATAATGATGATCCATCATTTTGTATGTTCAACTACACTTGACGCTGACCGAACAATTGTATTCGAGGCTCATAAAAATACCTCGCTATTGCTGCCATTGCCCACAAACAATAGGGACTTTTGTCCTTGATGGTCTTATCGTTACAATGAATCTTCACCACCATATACAGTGGCCATAATGCACGTCCACCGTCCACCGTCCACTCACGCATCAACCTTGGGTACATACACAGAACTACACCTATATCACGGTTATACATTGTGAGATGCTACCCTACATGCATGTCAATCAGTCAAAACATTTGAAGGACATCGCAAGAGCCATAACCGTATAAATAAAAGGCCATAAAACTTCGATAGAGTAATAGAGAAGCAAATTGCGTGTGAAAACTTTTGATGGCTTCTTGGAAGCCCTGCCTTCATAATAGCGTCATTGCCGAGTACTAGGTTTGTTCGTCTAGATTGGAGGGATAAAATGAGCAAAGTGTGTTAATTTTATCATAATGGAACGCAAGTTTTACGGCAAACGGCCGGAACGCGCGGTGGCGATAGCGATGGCGATGGCGTTGCGTTGGTTGGTTGGCATGATGGTGGTGGCCACGTAAAATAATAATGTATCCAAACAATCTTGATAGTATCTTTGAAGTTAATGTTCGTTAAGATACGCGGTTTGATATGAAAAGCATAAGGGCAAGTGTGTGTCTGATTTGAATATGCTAACCTACATGAATATGTATAATATACTTTATGGTGGCTGATGATGGAAGCAACATATAAGCAGCTTAGGTGTTTGTGCATAGTTTTTTGTGGACAAAGTTAAATACATAAATCAAACGCTAACGGCGACAGAAGATCTTATGGTCGTCAACTGGAAATGCACTTTACTCTAAGACGCAGGGCTGGATTTAGTGTTGGACAAATAGAGACGATGAAGAGCTTCATTTAATTTTTTTTTTAATTTCCTGCCCAATTTAGATTTTTGCCAAGAAAATATGTGGAACGTATTCATTTTATGAACTTATATGAACTTACAAATTAAAACCAAGTTCTCACCTCCAGCGGAATAACAAATGAACACGTTCCACAATATTTTCCACACTATATTATAACTTTCACTACGAGCTATAAAGGCTTAAGGTGTGAATTCCACGCTGGCATATTTGCATGGCATTGGCATTTTTACTTGAGATAGACAGATTTTGATTTTTCCTGTCATTTAAGATTTTTCCCTGCAGGGCACACATTACGAAATAAAAAGGTAGACCAGGAAAATGTTTTAAAGTGCATTCTTTTTTCATTCATTTCATAGAAAGTGAAAACTTAAAATGAAATAAACAGCGTTTAAAAGTTTTATTGGACGGTTTCGTTTTTCATTTGACAGGCTTCAGTTAAAGTTCAAGCATTATTCTGTTACTTAGCAATGGAATTTTTACACGTTCCACTGGTCATGCTTTGCTTTGTTTTACATCTTTTAATGTGTAAACCCAAGCTTGGAAGTCACGTTGATTAAATTACGTTCCACATTACGTTCCATGAAATATTTTAATGTTTCTCAATTTATGATAATAGATTGTGGAATGTCGTAAGTTCCCTGAGTGTCACTCTTTTTGGAAGTTGTATTTTCACACCAGCTGTGTGCAGTTTCACTCTGAATCCGCATCCATAAGGCTTGGACTCACCCACGGCTTAGTTGAAAAATTAATGCGTTCCACATCAGATCTTAAATGGTTTCCAGGGGAAATTTTTAAATGTTATTTTATAGGTTGACATTTGTTTAATCATTTTGTCTGTTTTAAGTTAAAAGCTGTGGATTATAAGTTTGTACATTTCACGCTGCAATTTTTGTATGAAATTTGAACTTTTTATTGCTCACGAATTTTAAAATTTTTTTTTCTTAATGGAATTTAAAAATTCCTCAATGTGGATTTCACAGAATTACATTTCACAGGCTTTATTTCCACAAAAATTATATTAACTGACAAAGGACAACGCAATTTCAGCATTTTCTCGTGCTGTCAATTTTAAAAATTTAAATAAAAGCGGTTGGAATCGAATGTGGAACGTATTCAGTTACAATATTACAAAATTTTAAAGATACAGGTCAACAGTTAATCCGTTTTGCCTTTTTAAGTTTGTCTTTGCTATCACAAAACAAAATATATCTTGTCCCATGCTCCCATGTAATATTAAGATAACGAGGGCGGCAGGCTCCATGTCGTATTAATCCGACCCTGGACTTAAGCGCATCTTCTTACCTGTGAAAGTTCATGTAGATAAATTGCATACATCTATTGCTCATATTGAAGGTGGCTACTTTTTGAAAGTAAGTATCACATCACATGAGGAGACGTTGGTGTGGTGTTTGGTGTACCTATCTATTCTGTGTCTCAACTCTGAACGTTGTTGCTTCACCTTCCACCGTAAAGTATTAAGAGGCCATTGACCGAGATTGCCTGATTCTCTGAATCTTGCGACATGACATTTTGCTAGTTGATGCTTATGCTACATACTACTTTCATACATGACCAACGACCGACGACGATGACTAACTATATACTCTTCGACAACGAGGACGTGCATCGATGACGACGACGACAGCGACATGGAGAAGGAGATGGTGATTTTGATGATGGTGGTTGTTATGGTGCTGCTGCTCCTGGCTAGTTGCTTCTGCCAGAGTCAGGCTTTCACAACTTTTAGTTCGGTCGCTAGCTAGCTGATATATGCGTTCAATGTAAATGTCAACAGAATAGAAGTTTATGAAGCTGAGAAGTCGTGCGATTAAGCAGCGACATTTCGAGTTTGACACGATTTTCGCATTTTCCATAGAAAATGGAAATGAAAACACGTTTTGGTACTTTATAAGGCCATTAAATTGCCATGTGTTATGACTGAGTATGTGTGTAGTATAGTGTAGTTGCGGTATTTGGAAGGTATACCCTCTCGTCGGTGGTGTCGGCAGCGGGCGCTCGAATGTGGTGCGAAAGTAACAATACATCAGTAGGCAAGGTGTGCGTCTTATTTCTTCCTATACTGTTGCTGCAAAGCCCAGCTATATAAATATAATATTGCCGGGGTCTTTCAACCGGAATTTCTATTCTTAGACTACTATGTTGACTTTAAGGTTTATTCCCAGAAATTTGTGCAGCAACTTAATTATAATTTCCAGCTTGGAATGTGACGAACAGTAATCCTTAACGAATGGTTAAGTTTTGTCCCTTGATTATGGGCTTTGTAGGGTGGGCATGGGCATACTTAAGTTATTGGCCAGCTTATAGGTTTCATGATGGGTTTAGATAAGTGAACAGAAAATGTCAGAACTCTGTTGCCAGAAGAATAAACAGTGAAATATGTACATTTTATGGAACTAAGACTCAACACGTGTGCTTTGGAGCTCATTCAAGTAAAGTTTTAAAATTTATATTGGACTTTAAATTCGTGAGTTTTTACCTCTGTTGAGTAAAAACAAGACCATGATATGTGAACGTATTTATAAAATTGGTAGTTAGTAATGGGCCCTAACAGTTCAAAACCAGGGTGTTTTCAAAGCTTTAATTCGTCACTGTCAGCTGTTTTGGTAAGACATCTCTTTCATAAATATTTCCAAGATATTTTATATTTACTGTATGGTAATCCTATCATTGAGCCCTATCGAGGTATCCATCAGAGCGGACAGCTTTCCGCATCGCATACTTTTTCGGAGGTTTTAATTGCGTTCGGGGTATCTTTAATTGTAAATTTTTTATTTCTTACATTTTTCAACACTTTTCTTTATTTCGTAAACAAATTCAGCCAAGAATTTGTGTCGGAGGAAATCGAAAACAAAATTTTACCAAGCTGTCAAAAATGACACCTTGAAAGAGCCGATGATCTTCACAGGCTTTAGGGTAACTCGTACATGCTCAAATTGTCACGATCGAAATAGTTGCCTCTTTGTTTTGTTTGCGGAGAAAGAGAACCTCAATTCTTTTAGATCAGTGCCCTCAGTTTTAAGGGTTCATTTTCACGTTAGAAAAGTTTGCCTCAAAGGGATACCCTTTTGTCGAAGTTTCTTGTAGGTTCAGTTCAAGAAATTTTTATAATTTTCAAGTAATTGTAATACATAATCAAGGCCTTGTCTTTTTGTTCGACGGCAGCGCAACTTAGGTGGCACTGTCACTTTTCTGGCTTCAAAAACAGCAAAAAACAGAAAACTAAGGAGACGACAGCTATGTACATTGTTTTCCAATAAGAGGTGTTATTTTGATATTCAAAGACAAAAGGCATTTTTTGAGATAAATGATCGGGTGTTTATTTCAATGTAAAGAGGAAAAAATGGTATTAATAATGGAAAACAATATTAGACAAATGGCCGCCACTACGCTTACGCTTATACACAACAATATCCTTTTAATGAAATTTTCCATCACCAAATCGCAAAGTGGCTGCTGTATGCCCTCAACAGCTTTACGAATTCCATCTTCGAGGTCTTGAATCGACGCTTGGCTGTTGGCGTAGACCTTATCTTTCACGTGGCCTTAAAGAAAGAAGTCGCAAGGTGTTAAATCACAAGATCTCGTTGGACAATTGTGATCACCTCTTCGAGAGATAACACGGTCCAGAAACTTTTCCTATAAAAGATCGATGGTTTCGTTGCTTGTGTGGCACGTAGCTCTTGTTGAAAACGTTGTCAATACCATCATCCGGTTCCGGCCATAAAAAATTATTATTGTTCCAGCCTCATTTTCAAAAAAGTAAGGTCCAATGACACCGCCGGATCATAAACCGCACCAAACAGTTACTCGTTGAGGATTGAGAGGATTTTCAACAATAAATCTTGAGTTTTAAGAGCCCCAGATTTGACAATTTTGCTTGTTGACGTAGCCACTGAGGTGGAAATGGGCCTCACCAGTCAAGATGATTTTTCGATGAAATTCCGGATCATTTTCACGCATTTCAAGGACCCAATCAGCAAAGACATGACGTTGTTGATGATCGGCCGGCTTGAGTTCTTGTGTTAACTGAACTTTACATGCCTTAAGACCCAAGTCTTTATGCAAAATACGGTGTAATGAAGTGTGTGGAATGCCCAATTCCAAAGAACGACGAGGAATGGACAAACATGGGTTTTCTTTAACACTTTGGGCTACAGCAGCAATATTCTCAGTGCATGTGTTTTATTCTTCACATCGCTAACTTGTCTCAACAGCTCAAATTTTTCGACCAACTTCTGAATTGCGGTCCGACAAGGTGCTTCACGACGACCAACAAATGTTTTAGTTTTATGAACCGTCTTTGCCAAATTTTCACCATTTTTATAGTGAATTTTAATAATTTCAATGCGTTGTTGAAGCCTGTGTCTTTGGTTTTTTTTTTTTTTTAAATGGCGTAGTCCAATGTCTTAAAATTTCGTCTTCGAAAGTGACAACTACTGAAAGAGCGGGCTATTCAAAATAACACCTCTTATTGGAAAACCCTTTATTTAAAATAAAAGCATTTCCAATTTTTTTATTGAGTCTTAAGTATTTTTCGATTGCGATTGGGTTAAATAAACCAAACCGTTCAATCCCTCAGATCCAATCCCGCCATTGTCCCATACCACCTTCATTTTTACCAGAGACACTACTTCTTACGAACTTTCTCTCGATGTAAGCGGATCCTCCAAGAGTGAACATTTTGCCTCAACGAAAAATTACTGTGCCAAACCCACATATTCAAAATTTACTGGAATCAGGTCGAAATGAAAAAAAAAAAAAAAAAAAATTTCCGAATCGCCCTATAAAGACATATCTTTGGCAACAAAGAATAGCGTCATATACGTGTCAATACAACTTTTTCTGAGACTGAGAACTCACGTCCATCGGTCCCTGGCATGTGTTCTCTTTCTATGCTGACAGCACCACCCAGCACCCAAGATCATTGAAATCTGTCGCTTCAGTTTTTTTTTTTTTTTTTGGTCTGAGACCAAATCAGTTATTAAAACTTGTTAGAAAATCGATTCTAAAGGAGTACACTCTCACAAATGTATTTGAATTCGGCAGAAAATTGTTGAAATCGTCCATGCATGCAAAACTTATACATTTTTTTACAATAAAAATTCCTATAAAATAATGCTCTGTCTAGTCTTCCAGTCTGACATTGACTTTATTTACCCAAAAGCCGAGTTCTGAAACCGTGGCAACGCACCCATCATTGTGTGTTCTTAGTAGACAGACGCATTTGAAAGATGAATTAAGTGACATTTTGATGTCACTCCTCCGCTCCGTAATCATAAAGTATCTAAAAGAACTCTTCAACGCAATATATTGTATCTCAAATATAGAAACAGAATTCCAAGACTTGCAAAAGTAATTGATATTTCAAAAATATTTCTCTTCTGCTTCTGCTTTCGGTTCGTTTTAATATATCCTGACAAATTGCATCTCAGATACTATACGGCACGGTAGCAAACATACGTATACCTATATAAAATGTATCTTAAAGAAGAGCGTATAGCTATGTGAGTTCTAAATCAACCCATCCAGAAAGAGATGCTTATCCACTGCATGTCATGTGTAAGCATAACGTAATTTCAATTGTATAACATATAAATATAAAAAAAAATAATGTTGAAATATTATATCTAACTTGAAAAAAAAAACACACACAAATGCAATCCATAAGACGAAAGCAAATCAAATCCGTTTCAAGATAAGAAAAAAAAAATCAGAACAGAACAGAACACCAAACACTTTTCCTCATATAACATCGAAGAAAAGCAGGGTATAGTCTCCTCTGCAACAAACGCGAAATGAAAATGCACGTAAGACCGGGATGACAAGAAGAATAACAAGATAATTCAGCATCAGCATCACCCGCCTTCCTTGTGCACAGAGGGTTGAATATAGATCTTTTTCCCAAGGAGGTTTAATATTGATGTAGTGCGGAAGCTTGCACCATCGTATTTTGTATCTTGCAGCTCTGGAGCGCACGACGACGCGACGGACGCGACGCGAAGCGAGCGGCATACACCCCAGGAGCCATGAGCCAGGACCATGTTCCTTCTAGATAATGTACGTGCAGAAATTGAATCTCAAATCTTAAGCTGTGTGTATATTGAGCGCGTGCTTTCACTCCTCCTCACCACTCAGAACCAACAACTGATAGGAGTTCCATGCCACACCGCAACCTTTCACTGAATGATGTTGCTGCGAGCTGCTGCTACTGCTGCTACTGCTGCTGCGACTGTTGCAATATCTATAAAACGATTTAGCTATAAAATCTTACAACCCTAGGTTTTTTTTTGTCTTTTTTTATTTTGTCAAAACGAAAAGAATCAGTGATGTGGTAGTTTGGCACTTCTGGTACAGTGGGACCGAGTTTATCTTATCAAAGGATTTTAAATTGACACTTCTCTGGATGAAATAATGATTTTGATAATGTATCTCTCTCCGTAGAGGGGACGCTGTTTGGCATGGCGGGAGATAAAAATGATTACCTCAGTCATTAAAGCTTAGAAAATACCTCAAACTCTTCATTTCATTTTTCAAAAATATTTAGTCCTGTTAAATCAAGATTTTTCTTTTAAGAGACCCCGCTACCGATTTATTCAAAACTTACAAGTAGCCTTGGATTGTCGAAAAATCATACAAAACTATTTGTTTTTCTTCTCTGCACCACTGTCAATGTGTGTAGAAAGTTTCATGATGATCGGTTGAGTAGTTAAGGCGAGAAAGCCTCAGGGTAGAAAGTTCTCACGGAAATGAAAATTCGATACAAATAGTCGTCGTCGATTTCACACCAATATCTTCCAGAGTTCTTAACTGTCACGTTTTTCAACTGTAAAATTTCCCAATGCGAAAACAAAAATATTGCTTCCAAAAAATTGAGAAACACTTACTTACTTTCAAAAATATTTGGTCTTTACTTTTGATGTAAGGAATCTTCAATGAATCTTGGAATCCATAATGACAGCTGACAGAAGGCCACCCAAGTCGTAACAACGGTTTAACGATGAATTTTAAACAACCCCTTTATAATCGCCTTTGCTTTTAAATTTCTAAACAGTAATTATTCTAATGACCAGTTGATAAACAAGGCTGAAACCACGTCGTTTGTCTACAAAATAATTCCTATTTTAAGCTCTTCTTTGCCTCTTGTAAAATATATAGGTACAATACCTACATTCCACAATATTTTCCACGCTATATTTTTTTCATTTGGCAATGTTTAACCATAAATGGGAATTTTTTTCCGAAAGGCCAAACTTTGCAGGAAACTTAGCTTGGCAATGACCTTTGTCCCTTGAAGGCTGACCCGAATTACAATTGAACTTGTATAAGTTCTTGTATAAGACTTGTATAGAAACAGTAAAAGGCCTTATGGAAGTCATATTGTCAAACATTACACAAGCTTTTTAACTGGTACAAGGGTTTTGCCTGGAGAAAACTCACTCTTGGTCTATTTTAAAGTAGCCTACGACAGTGATAATAGAGTTGAATTGTATCATGCCATGCCCAACTTTAGAACCCGTGCTAAACTAATACGCCTTATCAGGATGACGCTGGAAAATGCTCGCTGTTCCGTCAAAGTTGGTATGAGGGCTCTATTGAAACCTTCGAAACCACCTTCGTAAGTCTTCAACGCCAAACCAGAGTTAGTTAGGAGCCCAGGTAGACCTCATCTTCGATAGAGCGACTAGATAGAGTGAGACCTCCGAGTACTTGGAGTGCAAAATTGAAGACGGCAGACTAGAGATCGAGCCAGCCACTCTCTAGTTGAGCCAACGTAACTAACTAACTTACTAACATAAGGGTCTTCCCATCAAGGGTAATTACAGCCAATAGCTTTTCATGACCTTGAGATGGAAAGCAATATAAGCTTCACCAAGCAAGCCATGATCATGGTTTTAATTATTTTATATCTTACCTCCATTAAAATGTACATATTATCTGATTTTATTTTTTAGTTGTAATTTAAGATTTCGATAAAAAATACGTTTTACACGTAGAAATTAAATATGTACAATGTTTGCATAATAGCTTGTATAAAGCTTTCAGCGAAAAGTAAGCCTTATAGCTGCTATTATACTTCTCAGTTTCAGTAAACATCTTTTGGAGGCCTTATAGAGGCGATTTTAAACTCACATTAACTAGCTTTGTATACAACTTGTGAAACTTTTTACTTGCGATTATAGGTACTATAAGGCAAGTTATGGATTCGTGCAGAAAAAAAAATTTGAGATAACAATCACACATGACATTACGATGATGGAGAAGTCGAAAAAAGTGGGTCTGGAAATTCCGTCCGTCTGTCTGTCTGTCTGTCTGTCTGTCTGTATGTCTGTTCGCACCTCTGGAGGCTGAACGGGTGGGCCGATTTGCTTCAAATTTGGTATTTAGGATTTATTTGGACGTCCCTCGGAACAAATTTTTACTTGCAATTATAGGTACTATAAGGCAAGTTATGCATTCGTCGAAAAAAAACGTTTTGAGATAACAATCAAACATGACATTACGATGATAGCGAAGACAAAAAAAGATGGTCTAAAAATTCTGTCCGTCTGTATGTCTGTCTGTCTGTATGTATAGAGACCTACAGCCCAAACGGGTGGGCCGAATTGCTTCAAACTTGGTATATAGAGATGTTTAGGTATTGTACAGAGGGGAAATTGAAATTTTTTTTTTAGCTCAAAAAATAACGGTACCTGCCATACAACCGTTACGTTAAAGCTTATTTTTCTCAAAAACGGCTCTAACGATTTCGACTTAAAAAAATCAGTGTTGCTTTTTAGGTACGGTCAATCATATGGCTGAAAAAAAAGTTTTAAAAAATCGCTAAGAACCGTACTTTCCATAGGACCGTTTTTTTTGCTTTCGACTATCTCGAAAACGACTCAAACGATTCTTTCGAAATTTCACACACATATAGCTGTAGGTAGCTGAATTGGTATTGCATACCAATATTTTTGAAAAATATTTTTTTGTATTTTTAAAAGCATTTAAAAAAAAAAAAAATTTCAAAAATTAATATTTTGAAAACTGCTTATTAAATTTTTTTATAAAAATTATAAATAAATGTATTTGCTCAATACCTATGAACTGGCGTTTTAGAATTTTTTTTGAAAATTTTTTTCAGAAAGTTTTTCAAAATAAACTTTTTTTCTCAAAAACCGCTCCACAGATTTTTATAAATTTATTCTCATAAATTCAAATTTATCGAAGAAATAAAATTGCGTACTTTTTTTTCAGCTCATTTTAGTTTAAGTATTTATTTAAGAATTTTGAAAATTTTATTTTTATCAAAATCTCAAGCCCCTAAACCACTGTCACTCATTAGAGCAAGTTCGTGCGACCCAGTCGTGCATTTTATTTATTTTTGCTCCAAAAATAACGGCACCTGCCATACTATCTTGAAGACAAAAATTGATTTTCTCAAAAACGGCTCTAACGATTTTGATAAAACTTTCCGAATGCTATTTTTGCAAGAATATCTATCTTTTGGTTTGAAATTTTGTTTCAAAATTTGTCTAATAACGGTACCAGTATTTTCAAATCAAATTTTCTCGTAAACTATACACTCGAGTTCAATAAAATTTTGGCCACAGGAAGTCATTCATAATTTTATTAATATGGCATTTCAAAATTTTCAAAAACTTTTTTTTTTTTGATTTTTTATAATTTTTTCAAAAATATTTTTGGTTTTCGAAATATATTGGAAACGTGTACATTGATTTTTTTTTTAATTATTTTTCAAATGTAAATTACAGATTGCCATATATTTGCATACTCAAATAAATTTCAAAATATTTTTTGAAAAAGTTTTTCAAAAATAACCTTTAAAAAAAAAAACTGGTCCAACGATTTTCAATATTTTGTTTTCCTAGATTGACGTATAGCTTTGAAATTTTATTGCATACTTAGTTTTTCCGAGAAAACTCTTAAACTAATTTAAAAAATAAAAGAATTTTCGAAACTATTTATTTTTTTTTAATATCCATATATGCAGCCACTACGCAATTGCTTATCATAAGAGCAAGTTCGTGCGACCCAGTCGTGCATTTTATTTTCAAAGGCCTTAGAGCAGCTATTTTTAAAACATTTCAATTCGAGCTTGCGTACATTTGCTTTATGCAAGCTATCAATTGCCAAACTCCAAAATTTTACCTTATAAGCTCAATTGTTGGTTGGGCATTCTTCTGCATAACTCTAGCCTTTATGCGCTTATTTCACAAAATCAGTTTTCTATAAAAATTTTCGAAAGCTCCATGAGTGTGCATCTTCAAAAAAAAAAATCCTTTAAACAAATCTGCTTTAAAAGTCACAATTCTCCCCTAACACAAGATACCTCAATTTTCACCCACCTTTAAAAGCAACACCATCCATAGTGTTATATATTACTTCTTTATCAATAGTATAACCCTTAAAGCTGTAATAAAACTCAATTGCTTTTTATAGCTCTATTAATGCTTTTGCAAAAGATAAGTTCACCACAGCCAGTGCTCCGTTCCTTTCTCCTTTCTCTTTTTCTATAGCAGCGGGCATCATCCTCGAAAATTATAACACATGCTTGCTCAAGGCTTGGCTATAAGGCTGCTGTTCTAGAGATACGTATAGTCAGTGTGCTTAAAAAATTGCTATCTATATTCAAGTGAAGTGAAATCTTTTTCGAACGTGTGGGCGAAAAACTGCATCTCCTTAAAATATACATACTAAATGTAAAAAAAAAAAAAATGCAACAGGATGCTCGTGTCCCTTGCTGATGCAGACGTTGCGATGCACATAAGCGATTTGTCCTTAAAATTTTTATTACTTAAGTACGCTGTTCCTTTGAGATCTTTCTTTTGGATTTTGTCCTCGACAACGAACGCTAGAAGGCCGCCCGTTGCGCCGAGCCATGCCGCTGGCGGAGGCTCTTAAGCGTCTTAAGTGTTTCATATACTTAATCCTTGTTAAAAACTCCCTTGTGAGATTTTTTTTTATTCATGCTCATGATTATAGTTTCATTTTTTTTTTTAAGGACGAACTAGGTACATCTGGGAGGATGCTATGATAGTGTATAAAACTATCCTTTTTTTTGTCATAAAATTAAACAATCATTGAGAATGTTATTGTTATTGTGATTATTATTACCGTTGTTCTTCCTTGCGTGTACAAAATACAAAAGGATCATAAATAAAACTGGGGATACCTTCTTACGTATACGCGCGTATCCCCATCATATAGTCTATGGCTATGCTCTATGGAACATATACCTAACATCTAAACAGGAGACTCCTTGACTTTTGCATTTGGTTGACAAATTGATGTGTGTGCGTGTACGTGACGATGATTTATTTACTTCATAAAAAAAAATGAAGACTTTTTGCCCAAAAACCGCCCCTTTTCATTCCAAGATGGTACCAAAAATGATGTGTATGGGAACATTCATCTCCATCTCTCGCTCGTAGGGGTACCTATACCTACCTACAACACTGGTTGGTATATATGCGTTCCATCCAAGGTTGATGATGATTATTACGATGAAGACGAAGTAGAAAGGACGAAGCAAGGAGAAGTTTAGTTAAAATGATAGATAGATCGAGTAAACGTTGTGTTGGAAATTAATAGAGGTTCTGTCAAAATGTCACATCGATGATTGTTTGAATAGACTTTTGGGACCATGCGACGATGAATTGATGTGACACATTTTGTGCCCACATACTTAAGCTTGATTTATGGTACTAATTTTACTAGCAGCCGTGTGATGATGTCTGTACAGATGGCAGGCATAGCATAGGCATATCCATAAGGTTGTGAATATGTAGCAAGGAAGCAAGAATCTTTCTTCTTCAATCTGCCATTTTGGGTTCATCGAGGATATGGGATGGGTGCCGCTGCCAAATATTAAATTTGTATGGAAATTTGTATCTCAGCCAATTATCAGATTCCGTCAGATGATTGGAAATAATATGGACTTTGTAGGTGAAGAAAAAAAAAATTAAAAATGGAAGACAACGGAAACAAATTATTTCTTATCGGAATTTTATTATCATACTGTTTTTTTTTTTTTAACCTTGATTTGGAGCCATGAATAAGACATATGGAGACGGGAAGAGAAGGGTATCTTTTGATCTGACTTGTAGGGCCTATCTGCACCGAGGATGTTTTAAATAAATTTGCAAAAGACACATATAAAATCGAGATTGTGATTTGAAACAAAAATATAATGTCATTCAAAACAAAGTGCGGATTTGGGACACACGAACTTTTTTCTTATGTCTGACTTTACAAAAAAAAAGAAAAGACAAACATTGAATTAATTGGGGAAAAAAGTATTCTTACGTTAAAAATCTGATCAAAATCGGTCTTACGTTAAAAATCTGATAAAAATCGGTGGAGTAACTTTCGAGAAATAACAGCGCATTGTGGCTCACAGCCTCAGGGTGTTTTTTTTTTAGACGTGTGGTTTTCTATCTGGCAATACTTTTTTCGGAGTTGGTCTTTTTGACAGCTGTCACTTGATTTATACTCAGTTTGGTTTACCATTTTATAATAAATAGACTTACTCCTGAACAACGTTTGCAAATCGTGCAAATTTATTACCAAAATAATGGTTCGGTTCGCGCGACGCATCACGTGCTGCGTCCAATATTTCGGTCGACATAATCGCATAGGAATTTATTCGAGCCAGCCGCGGCGGCCACTTGTCCGAAATCATTTTTAAAACATAATGGCAAACCCTTATCCTTATAATAAAGTTAAATTCTTATCCATAACAAAAAATTATATGCGTTTTATTTCTTCTTGAAAACCACCACAAAAAACACCCTTTATTAGATGGAATATTTTTTTGCTGCTCCGTTGTTGCCTAAAATTGGAATCGAAGACTCGGTGGGCTGGTGCGTATTTGTCAATTCATTTCACGTTTACCAGCGATTTAAACCTTTCCTGCTTTTGATAAGGTCAGTCTCCGAGTAGCCTGTGTGGTCCGGGGTCGAATCTTCGCCAATTTCAAATTCCAACAAATCTTTTTCTCAAGGCACCCCGGCCGCCTTACATCCGATTGTGACATGGTCCAAACTTCTGTGCCATATAGCAGAACGAAGTTAAGTAAGGTCTTGCCTCCTTGGGCCTTTGAGAGAATGCTTTGCTATTAAAATGCATTTTCCAAACCCGGAAGTACAGCAATTGGCTAGAGTGATTCATAGAGTGAGATCGGCTCTTATATTATTTTGAATGGTTATAGCAAAACCAAAATAGAAAAACTACTGGACTGGTTACACAAAACAAAAATTCTATGCAAAATACTAGTAAAAAACTTTTTGGAAACAAAATTCCGCCCCGAAAACAGATTGCAAAGGGTTTTTCAATAAGGGCGGGTAGGTATTGAAATAAAGATTAAGACAAGCTGTCTATGAGGTATTACAAGATCCTCCCTCCCCCATGTATGCCATTTATGTATGGAATACGACATCGTTCAAATGCCCACCCTGCTTCTTATGCTCATTTTCGAGAAAAAAAAAAGCTTTTCGTTAATGGAACTAAATTTCCTATTTCCTTGTTAATTTGTTTGCGGATAGAAAGATAGACAGAAAATTGTGCGAAATGCTGCTAACGACGTTCATCGTTTCATCGCAATGTCATGTTAAATTGATAACTCGAATTTTCTAAAAATGGTTGACTTCAGATTTTATTTTTTGGTTTGAAAGAAGTTAATAGGAGCTCGATATTAGTTATAAAAGCTATTAAAAGTAGGCTCTATATATCTAGGTACTGAAATTGAGAAGGAGTTAACAAGGAGTTAACAAGGCCTCTACAATTAAGAGCCCATTTTTTGCTAGTTTCTTTTTCGATGTATTGATTTTGAATAATGTACTAATTCCTACTTTTTCTTTTACTTTCAGGTAATTATATTTCAAAAATGACAGTTGAAGTTTCTTGTAAACAAAAATTTCATTTTGTGAGTATAAAAAACTATTTTTGTTGCATTTTATATTATTTACTAAAATTAATCTCTTGAAAAACGCCTCACGCCGGTCACGAAAACCACTTTATTTTTAAATCCACTCCTAATCTGTCATGACGAAGACCATTATGGCTCAAGACACATAACACAGAGAGACAGACAGAACAGAAGAGAGAACAACATATGTCAACAGTAAGCGGTTGGTGTCGTTCGGTTCGCCATATAATTTATTAACCACGAGCAGTGATTTTTGATTTTGCTAATCTATCGGGAATCGACGTTTAAGTAAATCCAAGGCCGTTCACAAAAAAAAAAAATACAAGTTTATTTTTTTAACTTTGTTGCAAAGACTTGTGAGTCGTTAGTCCATCCATATTCAGCATAAAGTAGGCTAAATTTATTACACTGTTTTTGTGAATCAAAGAGAAAAGGAGCAATCCACACATAGCCACTTCAAATGCCCTTCGTTATTTCTTTTCTTCATATTCTGGAAAAATGAATAGGAGCTAGATTGAGCTTTAATCCACTTATCACCTATCGCTGCAATGCAATCTGAAAAATCTTGAAACAATTAGTCCTTAGGTAGGGGGAGACGGGGAACATTGATACATGAGGCACATAGATACAGTTTACATTATTCGAAAATTGAACGGAACAGGCCACTCAACTACGCCTACTACGCAGCATGCCAATGAACGCAAACACATATCTTCCTGACATCCGGGTTCAGTAAACGCTTTGCACACAAAAAGGAGAAATCTGTTTCGCGAGTCCTGAAGTAATTTTTGTTTGTTTTTTTTTCGAGTGAATTTTCTTGCCGTATTTGTGCTTATGATTTTAAATTAATCTATATGGTGAATATAATGATGTTAATAATGTTTTATTTACTTAAAAAATCGTTGTGAAGCGTTGTTTTAATTGCATTTAATATTTTTTTTTCTGTGAGGTAAGTTGGGGAACATAGATACACACGACTTCGGGGTGATTTGATACGTATCAATGTGCCCCACAAAAGAGAAAGGTAGGTCAAGTATATACACATATATACTCCAGAAAAGACAAGAATAGAGGTCTAAACATGAAGAAAACATAAAAAAGAACAAAGAAAACGCGCAAAAGATCTTAAAAGTGTTCAAATTTGCTGGACATAGTTGCAAATATCATAATAAAGTCAAACAGAAATGCTCATATGACTATTAAAATGTAATTAGATTCTTCACGCCCTTCCAGAGAAATAAAGCTACGAAAATCCCTCGACTCCGAAGAATCATTCGATTCCGAGCAACTTTATATGGAACAAGCAGTACCTACCGATAGACGTTGTTCTGTCCTTCCAAGCAGTCTCTGAGTTTAGTCCTTGCAAACAAACTATAATATAGAAGCTTTTTAAGGACCCGACTTGTCTTTCTTCATCTTGTGGCCAAACCACATTTTCGACTTTGACAAAGCCTTACAAAACTTGTGCTTTTTGTATGTGATTGATATTAGTAGCCGAAGAAAGGCTTTATTTTTTTATTTAGTTTTATTTATTTCTTGTTAAAACTAGGTTAAACCAATGTTGACATGAATTAACAAATACTTTATCACAGGTTGTATTAATATATATGTTAAAAAATAATTAAAATTCGTTTTATTAACAGGTTTTAAATAAATACTGATTATTTGGTTATGATTAAAGGAGCCTCTGTCATGTACCAATGTGCCCCGTGAATGGGGTAGTTTGATACAAAATTCACGACTCTGTAAAAAGTTCCTTAATTCGTTTTGAGTGGATGTTAGATTAAATCCGTTTAAAATAAGTTAGATAAAAAGATAATGTTCATATCAAATAGGTAAATTTGTTATTACTTTCAATATGGTGCATTTTTTTTGAGTTTAAATGAAAATCGTATCAAGGTGCCCCACCTCCCCCTATCATTATCCCCATATACTACTTTGAGTGAAACTTTTTTATATGCATGCCCAAAAAGAAGTAAAACTACCAAGCAAACCCTTTCTACCCAAAATCTCGTCCAGCGTAGCAAGTTGAAAAAGGAAACTTGAACTGGTTCAGGAGTTTTTGGTGATTAACCTTGTGCGAACTATTCAGTTAGCCTTGCTGATCAGTCGTTTATATTCGAGGACCGGGTTTTTTGTATCAACTAGTATGCACACTATCCTTTAAACTTGTCATACAGCGAGGGCCAACTCACCTGTCATTAGATCCAAACTTGCCCTTAAAAGACGGTCATTCTACTTTTAAAGAAACTCTTAATATTTGCCAATGGATTTCAGCACACTTGGGCTTCAACATACAAAAGCAACGAAACAACTGATACCCTTGCAAAGATCGCTTCCCTTGTGTCATTCTTTCAGAAATCATCATCCTAGTGGGTTTTCATAAAATTTGTACTATCCTTAGTTTTTTAAAACCTTGAACCTATGGATAACCCTTTCGTCTTTCTGACGTTTTTGTTCACGCTTTGTAATGAGTTTTCTATTATTTCTCAATTTATCCTGAAATAGTTCAGTTCTTAAGAAAGCAATATGATTAACCTTTTAACCTTACCTTAAACTATTGATACCTACTTACTCGTATACTTACAGCTTCCCCCCCCCCCCCCCCCCCCTTTCAAGATTATTAAATCTTCATTAATTCATAACTGCCACTCAACTGAGTGAGTATATACATACCTACATTTACCGTTTGAAATTCCCATTCAATTAATAATACCCGTCTTAAGGATGAACACCTAAAAACACTCACTCTGTCACTGATCAAATATTTAAAAATAGATTTATCATTCGTTATTCACGCTTAATTTTTATCACAAACAGTTTTAGTTTTAGTGAAGAAATAAATAGATCACGATTTAGAGTTTATGTAATATAGGGGAGAGACAATTTTACAGCTATCAACCCCCCTCCCCCTGTACTAATTGGCCGATTGTTTCAATTTCAATTAAAATTGTTTGCATTAAACATTGGTGTCCATGTACTATAATACAACAACAACAACACAAACACAAAACGAACCGATACTCCAACGACAATTATTCCGTATTTCCTGATTGGAACGGACAAAGCGTTTTATACTCAATTAGGTGGTGTCATTATTAACAATCGCTCGAGGAGGATATAAGAACACTTTTTGAAGCTTTTAACATCTGACACCTAAATATCAGCATTATTTCATCGCGCACGTTGTTATATTGTCATCCCTGAAAAAACACCGAACCCCAGCCATCAGCAGCTGCTACTGCTCCCAAGGGGGTGTATAAATAAATGATTAACAAAAAACGTTTTGCGCTGGCTTTTGGGGAATAATTTATTGTTTTTTTGTGAATGAAATGGCTTTTGTTGGTTGTTGTTGAGAGGGGGGTGGAGTGGGTAGGGGTGAGTTATATCTAAGCAGAATAATGTCGTTCAATATTTTGCGATTTAAGATAAATTACAAAATTTCTATTGTTGTCAAAATTTTAATATTCAATGAAAATTAAGCAATTTAATATTAATAAACAGATTTATGTCTTTTTTCTTTTGTGAAACGAGAACAATGTTGTCAACACTTAAATCTTTAAAAAGACAGATCTCTAGTTTAAATAAATAATTACCAACAAGACTTCCTTACTGCTGTCCACGTAAAAAAATATTTCAGATGACGACGCTATACCCTTTCAAGTGAACTAATAAAAACCATCAGTGACGTTCACTATATTGAGTTTGTTCACTTAATCGGGCGGAATGTAAAAAGCTTTATAAAGCTTAATTTTATTTGAATCATACTAAAATGCACTGAAAGCTTGTAGCATATGTAAATAAGATGCAGAACCATATTATATTAAAACCGAAAATAATGAGCAGTTTAAGTACCTAGAAGCTGGACAGACAGTATCTGTGTCCACTGTATCAACATTTGTATAATTTTTTATTAATGATAGTCTTCACGAAGTTCTGCGTGTTCACTTTACTGGTTTGTTCACTCTACCGAGATTTATTCAGTCGTACATATCTTCTGTAGGTACTTTTTAAAATATCGAGGTCAAGTGGCTTGCGTCTTAGATCTGAAACTTGTGAAGAGAACCTGCCATACGCTAACGAAAAACTTATTTTCCTCGAAAACGGCTTCATCGATTTTAATAAAATTTGAGAATGTTTTGTTTTGTATTAAGTCCGTCTTTTTGTTGATGGATTAGAAATTAACATTCGTATTTTTCTCTTCGATTTTCATCTTAAAGACAAAATAATTCTGGTGTGCCTCAAGGTTCCGTTCTGTCTCCGATTCTCTTTTTCATCTTTATAAAAGACGTCTTATTTAAGTCTCCTTCTTTTTAATTGCGATTATAGGTACTATAAGGCAAGTTATGGATTCGTGCAAAAAAAAAAATTGAGATAACAATCACACATGACATTACGATGATGGAGAAGTCGAAAAAAGTGGGTCTGGAAATTCCGTCCGTCTGTCTGTCTGTCTGTCTGTTCGCGCCTCTGGAGGCTGAACGGGTTGGCCGATTTGCTTCAAATTTGGTATTTAGGACTTATTTGGCCCTCCCTCGGAACATATTTTTAATTTTTGCTCTAGGCCCAAAAATAACGGCACCTGTCATACAATCGTGAAGAAAAAAATTGATTTTCTAAAAAACGGCTCTAACGATTTTGATAAAACTTTCAGAATGCTATTTTTGTAAAACAATCTATCTTTTGGTTAGAAAAGATTTTTCAAAATTGTTCTTATAACGGTACCTCTCATAGAACCAGTATTTTCAAATCAAATTTTCTCGTAAGCTATACATCCGATTTCAATAAAATTTTGGGCACAGGAAGTCATTTCTAATTTTATTAAAATGGCATCTCAAAAATTTCAAAAACTTTTCTTTTTGATTTTTTATAATTTTTTCAAAAAAAATTTTGGTTTTCGCAATATGTTGGAAACGGGTATATTGATTTTTTTGTAAATTATTTTTACGTGCTCTATAGGGCAAGTATTGGTTTCCTGCAGAAAAAAAAAATCGAGGTTTTAATCAAACATGACATTACGATGATATAGAAGCCCAAAAAAGTGGTTTTCGCCATACCGTCCGTCGGTCTGTCTGTGCGCTTTTTCACGTCATGCTACAGCCTAAATGGCTTGACGGATTTTCTTCAAACTTGGTATATAGCAGTTTGAAGAAAAACCATTGTCGAGGTTTTTTTTTATTTTGTTTTAGCCCGGCTCAAACTGGTACCTTTCAAGTAACGGTTTTTTTTCAATTTGGATTTTCTCGAAAACGGCTCTAACGATTTTGATTAAATTTAAAATTTAGCTAACTTTAAGCATTTCTAACAAAACTGCGTTTTTTGTTTTTGCCTCAAATGGTCGTAACGAAAATCAGGTTTTAACGGCTTTTTTCAAATAGCCATAAGTTCACAACGGCTTGATTGAATCAACTCAAACTTTGTTTGACATAGTTTTTCATAGTGTTCTATAGGATGGTTTAGTAAATTTTTCACTGAAGCCTTTCTAAACGGCGGCTTCCATACAACGAGCCGTTGAGTTTTAGCCAACTTTTTTTGGTTTTTTCTAATTTTCTCGAAAATGGCTCTAACGATTTTGATTAAAATTTGTGTGTTATATTCTTTTAGTGTTTTTAAGAAATAACGGAGATCTGCTCTTAACGGCTTTTTTTCAAATGGCCATAAGTTGTCAACGGTTGCATCGAATTCAATCAAACTTTGTTTGGTATAGTTCCTTACAGCTTCCTATCAGATGGAATTGATTTTTTTTCAGTTTCTCTTTTTTAAATGGTGGCTCCTATACAAAGAACCACTAGATTTTGGCCAATTTTTTCATTTTTTCTAATTTACTCAAAAAAGGCTCCCCCGATTTGTATGAAACTTTGTATGTAACATATATAGAATATTTCAAACAAAACTGCATTTTTAGTTTTTGGCTATACATGATAATAGCGGAAATTGCTTTTAACAGTATTAATAATTTGGCCATAAGTGGACATTTGTATCATTTATAACACCCAAAAGATAACGTCTTAATTTTAAATATTAAAGTTTTCTTAACGTTAGCTCCCGTATATTGAGTTTTCCAGTTTTAGCCAATTTTTTTTTGGTTTTTACCAAATTTTTCAAAAATGAATTGTTCTTATTGATCGAAAAGTTTGTTTTCATCGTACTATTGCACCAACAGAGCAAGTACGTGCGACCCAGTCGTGCATTTTATTTTGATGTGGAACTGCAACAGCAGCGTATAATAAGCTAGCAATGGGAAATTTCAGGAACTCAAAGCTGTCGTCTTGCGTTGAAAAATGCCATACCCGAATTCAATTTTTTATGAGTGGAACGTGCATTCAGAAAACTATAGAGCTTTGCTTTTTTCAGATTCGTCTATAATTTATGATCATTCGCTTGAAACTGGAGCTCAGTTTCTCATACCTTGGCAGGTACTTCTGTTATTCACTTTCGAGTCTTCTAAAAAATACTGAAGAGTGCATTTAAAAATATAGGGGATAGGAGCACAATATAACCATTTGATTCGCTCAACAAGGCTGAAATATTTCCTATCTCTTCTTTTTCGATGGCTTCTTCTTTAAATAATGTCCTATTGAATTACCCAGATACACTTCTCCCTTAAAACAGTTGCCCCGTAACACTAGCATCGTTTTCAATTTTCCCTCTAGTCCAATCTCGGAAGTACTGCAAATTATAGAGACTCATTCATTAGGCGCACTACACGAATGTGGAATGTACTACCCAGCTCGATTTTTCCTCCCTATCAAAATCATTAAACCATACATCAGTTTCTGTTTGTACTATGTTAATTCATGATAAGGGTATTTAATAACCCTTTAACTGTGAACCAATAATTATAAGGCTTTCATAAAGCAGCATGTTCTTTTTGTCCTTGAATAAATGATAATTCCTTGATTTATGCCACTTTAACAACTATAGTTCAAGCGTGTCCTGTCAAAATTCATAAACATGCCATTCAAATCTATTCCACACTACTTTCAGCTGTCAAAATGAAAGCATCCCACCTATCCATGTTGTCCCGAGATATCATCATTAAAGCTAACACCATTATTTAATATTCCAATTTCAAACAACAAACCAAAATTTAGGTCATATTAATTTAAATCGATTTCAATATAAATATCTCTTCATCTCCATCAACATCCATATATCCTGTCATGAAACTGACATGCAATCAAATTCAATAAAATAATAGAGTCAAGCATGCAATATTGTATATATCAGCCAATATTGCGAGACTCCATTAGGATTTTGGGAAATTAATTAACGCGCTCATGTTGATGAAGAATCCTTTACTATCCTGATCAAAAAGCATCTGCATCGCAAATGTCCTGTCAAATCTACTATACACACAGACACAGACCAGGTACTTATGCAAACAACAACAACACGTTTAAATATTATATTTAAGTGTCAATTCCAGGCAACGTGTAGCTATATCGGTTAAATTGAAAAATATTTGATTACTCTCTCTCTCTCTCTCTGTCTTTCTCTAGGGAACAAGGATTTATAGTGTTTGCATAAAGTGTGACTTTTAAATGTGCCCTCGAAAATAGTAAACAACACACAAAGAAAAAAATAAATATGGGTTGGCTATATATACATCCTTAACGGAAAACCAAAACCACATAACCGAACACACGTCAAGGATTCCCATGTGGTAGTTGGTAGCTGTAAATCATTTACTGATTTCCCAGTTAGCACAGATTGCATCTCAAACATGTCGCACATTCGAATCCTTTTCGATCTGAACTGAAATTTGTGAGAAAAAGAATCCTTCAAATTGTGTTTTCGACTGGTTTTACATTTTTTTCCCACCCACTTACCAAGTCCCACGTCGTCGGTCGTCGCGTTGTCGCTCGAAAAAAAGGGTCGTGTCGTGAAATACGTATTTCAATTTTATCAAAGCCGTACAATTAATCTTGTTTGTCCTGGTTTCTTTTTTTTTTTTTTGCTTCTTCTTATAACATTTCCTAAATTTTCTGTGGTAAGACGAATTGAAAGGATATCGAAAGGATATTTTTCTCCATCAGATAGGGTATTTTTTTCTTCCTCATCTGTTTCTTCTTACCAAATGCGGGTTTTGGACGTTTAGATATATTTAGTATCTATATTTTGATTTCTTTAAAAAAAAAAGAGGATACACTTTGCTCCAACTCAAACCCTTCAGCGATTAATGTCCTTTGGAAGAAATCTAGACGCGAAGTTATTTGTTGTGACATCGAAAAAAAATGGATTTACAATTCTGTACTTGGTGTCATTACTCATGCTCTTGGATTTTTGTATCCTTTTTAATAATTGAAAAAATAATGAATAATTTATTAAGAGCCATAAAGATGGCATTGATAAGTATGCAAAGGATTTTATGTACTCGTACTTGTACCTGTGTCGCCAGCCAGCGCCGCCATCGCCAGCGGCACAAAGGTGAAATGTAAACACTTTTCCACGAAATCCTGTGACCGAATTTAATCCTTTTCTCAACAGCTTAAGTGTCAGGAATTTAGATTAATCAGCTTAAAGCCACGTAACACCATCATCATCGTTATTGGCATTACTTTTGGGCATACTCGTACTGGGTTTGTAGTTGAAGAGGTCAACATTTAGTAAAGTGAGAGGTGCTCCTGTGCAGATAAGGGTTTTATATTGGCATTATTGAATTATTCGGATTAAATCAAGAAATTTGATGCACTTTTGATGAGTGAGAATGTGATTATGATGGAAGGTGTAGGGGAATTCAAAACTTTAATTTACAGGCATGCAGGATGCAGGCTAAATTTTAAAGTCACTCGCAACCACAATTGAGGATTTTAATCCTTGCTTCCCTACAGGTGGTAGGTAATTTATGTGTTTAAGTCCAGGTAGGGGGGAAGTGAAGGTTGTATAAGTCTTTAAAACCAAACACAGACACAAACATGTGTGATCATTTAATACCGCTAGTGGCTTATTTATCGCCCGAGCAGCGTGCAGCAAGAAACTGTACCTTGAATTTGTATGGTTTAAATTACTCGTAGAACCAAATGAAAGGAAGAGGAGGTGTTGATACTGGATTTCATGTGGTGCGGGGTAATTTGTTGAGTTGTTGGGTGCTGCAAGGGATACAAATTAAAAATTTATTTTCTTGACAACTTTTTTTGGAAATAAATTGTTCTTCAATATTATATACCTATGTTTGTAAGATACAAATTGGGTTAGCTTGTTATGAAGATAATCAAGTGAAAGTGAATTATGGAATCGTATTAGTTTTAAAGATAAATGATTTAAGTGTTTATGAGCAAAAAGTTCACAGTCGATTAAAATTAACAGCAAAAGTTTGAAGTAGAAAATTGAATTAAATGAATCTAGAGTTTTTCTGTTTTAATTAAGTTGCCCTAAAGGGGCACTGACTTCCCTTCTTATATTTTTGCTGAATTATTGGAGTTGCAAAAAGCATATTGTTTTTAATAAAAATCCCATTGAGAAGACTGAACTAAGTGGATTCAAGAATTTTAGTGTAGGATGTTCTAATACAGAACCTACATTTACTGGCGATTATAAGGCAAGTTATGCATTCGAAAAAAATTCAAAAATGACGTTTCGATTACGATTCCGACAATTCTGTCTGTCTGTATCGGCAACTACAGCCTAAACGGCTGAACAGATTTGCTTCAAACTTGGTACACAGTATTTTTGGAATTAGGATTCTAGCTCCAAAACTAACGGTACCTGCCATATGATTTTTATTGAAAAACTAATTTATCTCAAAAACGGCTCCTACGATTTTGATAAAACTTTCTGAATAGTATTTTTTAAGTGAACTTTATGTTTTGGCTTTAACAGATTTTTCAGGAAAAGTCTTATAACGGTACCTCCCATAGGACCGGTTTTTTTAATTTAAATTTTATCGTAAACCACTTCACGGATTTCGATGAAAATTTGTATACAAAAGCTCTTTTATAAACAAAGTAATATAAATTCTTAAATTTTTCAAAAAAAGTTTTTTTGAGTTTTAAAAAAGTTTTAAAATTTTTTTTAATTTTTAGTTTTTTCCAAAAATGGTTAGATTTTTTTTTTTGAAATTTTATTTTTTTGATAAAAACTGCAAAGTGCTAGAAATTGACATACTCAAACAAAATTGGAATATATTTTCGAAAAGTTTTCAGAAAAAAATTTTTTTCTCAAAAACGGCTCCACAGATTTTTAAAAATGTATTCTCATAAATTCAGATTTATCCAAGAAATAAAATGGCGTACTTTTTTTTTAAGCTCAAATTAGTTAAAGTATTTATTTAAGAATTTTGAAAATTTTATTTTTATCAAAATCTCAAGCCCCTAAACCACTGTCACTCATTAGAGCAAGTTCGTGCGACCCAGTCGTGCATTTTATTTTTTTAATATTTTGAATGTTTTTTCGAAAACAAATTTCTTAAAATTCTAAACCGTAAACGAAATCCGATAGCTTACTTCATTTTTTCCAAAATAGTTTTAATTGGTGCTTTTTTCCAAATTCTCAAACCCCATGACCACTGTTACACATTAGAGCAAGTGTAATAGTGGACCCAGTCGTACACTTTATTTCTTAAAAGCTTAACTCAAGAGTAAACTGTTGACAAATTAGTTACTGCAATTCAGGCATGATGGCTTACATTTTAAATTGTCTGGAACGTTTATTTCCCTCGACTTGTAACTCCTGTGAAATAAATTATTTGAATCCCCCAAAAATCTCAAACTTCGCTTTCCTCTAAGCTGGATTACAACAGATCACTGCTCATTTTCGCGAATTTCTAACGTCGAATACAGGCATAACATGGACGACCGATTAAGGCTAATTCCACGGTGAGCCAGAATGAAAATGAAGCTTTTGACCAAGGGCTCTTGGGCATGGATCCATTAGTTTCCGCATTCGGGTATCACAGCCACCACTATCCTCTCGCTAAGGGGCCTACTCCGAGGCGGAGAAGCCAAGTGTCGTAAGCATGAAGCTTCGCAACCGTAACATTCCAGATTAGCATTTTAGTACTCGAGGCCAAGGTAGAAGCTAATTGCTGAATGTGCACACCTATAAAAAAGCACACAGACAAAAAACCCTTTTTAAACCTTTGTCTTCCTTTTGCCTCCTTTTTGGCTCATTGAGTTTCCTGATCCCTGAGCTTGTTATTCTGATAGACTAAACTTTAGCCCTCCTACCCCGACAAGGTACAACCCATGGAATGGTCAAGAAAAAACATTCAGTTTTTTTGTTGTAGGTACCAGCTCTTGAAGGAACGAAGAAGACTTTAACTCTAAAGCTAACATTTTCTACAACAATTCTCTTCGCCATTGACAAAATAAATCATAACTGCTCTCACTTTGTGGACATGCTTCGTCTGGACAAATTTTGGTAGATTTCTTTTATCACAATAGTCCTTCCCTGGAATGACTGTGTGAGCTTGTTTATCAGCTGGCAGCAACCTTAACCTAACCTGGTAATCTTGTGGCTATCAAGAGATATCCCTCTCCAAAAACAAATGAAGTGTAAAAAAACCGCTTCAAAAAACCCGGTTAAATGCTACTTTCGTAATGCTAGCAGCTAGTCATATCCCAATATCTTCCCAACAGCTGTTAAGGATGTTACCCAAATCGCTTCCAGCTCCAATTAAGAAAATCGCTGGCCTATAACTTGCCAAACAAATTTCGACCAATAAACTTAGACACACTTTACTGGATAGTAAGACAGCACGATTTGGAAACGAAAAGGCTCACAAATTGGTCGAAATGGATTTGATAGTGGACCTCCGCTAAATTGAGTTCTTGGTACTAAATTTCAATTCCAGACAGTTTCGTGGAGAAAACAATAAAAGTTCCTCTCAACTGTTTGCAACTTATCAATATGCTTTACTTCTCAGTCCAAGAAATAAAACTTACTTTTATGATTCCAATAAGGAAGAAAGGATCTGATTCCTTTGGTCCGAGTATCAAGACTGTTGCCCTGCCGGACTTCTTCGAATCAAATCAGTCTACCTAAACTACAAGTTTTTTTTTTTCATTTTAATCCGAAACAGCTTTCATCTCTTTAAAGAATATCTGCAAAGCACTTCCTTGATTCCGTAACTAACCAATATTTCGTTAAATAAATCAACAAAAAGTCTAATCCTTAAATTACGAGCATAACACGCTACACCTGGCTTAGTTTCAGTGAAGCATCCAATTTCGAAAACTTTATAAATTGCCATTTTTGGAGAATCCAATCCACCGATGCGCGTTGCTAGCAGATAAAATAATAATGATGATGACGATGACGATGACGGTGATGATGACGAAGGCAAAGGCAAAGTCGAAATCCATGGATCAATCGCCAAAGTAAAAAAATAAAAATTCGAACCGCACAGGCACAAGAAGTCTAGAAAACTCAAGATGAAAGTATAATAAATTTTCAACAAGAGTAACATTTTTGAAAGTTTTCGCCACTAATTGGCAACTGGTTGCGGTTCCTGCATTAATAGGTCCCCTGATGGCAGATGGAGGCCAAAATGCGGATTTCGAGTCTTTCGCATGGCTGAATGAGCACACAAAAGATAAAAAGATAGATACTATGGATGAGAAGATGAAGAACAGAAAGGAGATGCTGGTTTTCGCTGGTTCCTTTTTTTTCTAGGAAATCGATATTTTCGGGCAAATTTTTCGCCTTTTGCCATTAAATATCGACATCCTTGAGGTTTTTTTTTTTTTTTTTTGCTGTTTTCCTTTGCTGTGCTGTTCCTGGCCACTTAAGGGTCAATATAGTTAATGAACTCATCAGCCATTGTCTTTCCTCTGTGATAGCTCTCAAGATTACGGATAAAAGGAAAAGATGGAGGAGGTAGCTTTTGGTTGAGTTGGTCGGTTAAATTGGTAGGTAATTAATGTGCACCTCGCTCTCCTCACTCCGACTCCGTATCCGTATACTGCTCCGCAATTTCATTGATAGAGATAGATATGGAAGTTATTAGAAGTCAAGATTTTTATACCGCAGCTGATTTATTGATATTCGACCGACCGACGGCGACGACGAGAAAGAAAGTGCGGCTCTTATAGATGAGATGAAAGCAAGAAGTTAAAGGCAGGTGGTGCAATCATCCATTGAACCATAAGATAAGTCTCAAACATAGAAAGTTTGTGGTTCAATAAATAAAATAAAAATGTTTTACAGGTGGAATTTTCGTTTGAACTTTATGACTTTGAACAGGAAGGATCGAAAGATATTATTACTTATAGACAGAGAGAGGATTTTTTTTTATTTTATTTCTGGTTTCTTTTTCAAAAAAAAAAGGAAGGAGGCTAAGCAATTGACTTACAAGACAGTTTTTATTTTCAAAAAATAAATTAGAAAGCAACAACAACTCTAAAAAAAAACCGGGTCAAAAGAATGAAGGTTACATAAATCAAAAGGTATGGCGTGTAACTTGTGACCAGAACGATGAATTTTTGCTTATATCGAGATACTTAAGTCTTTTGAATCAGATAGATAGTAGATGGCGTTTGATAACCAATGGACCGTTAAAAATTTAATATCCAAGGTGTGGTTGCAGAGTCAGGTTAGATGATTGCATCAAGAGCAAGACTCGAAGTAGATTTATATCTTCTCAACTACTGACATTGACTATAAATTTGAGGGGAGTAGCCACAAAGTATTTAAACGAAGTTCATAAAATCGTTTAATCCATTAACTTTTAACAAAAGATACAAATGTGAAAGCTTTGCAGACTCTTGTTGGGGAAATTGTATCTTTAAGTAATACTGCAATGTGTTTCGTAATGTTTTTTCATATTGCCTAGTGAATTAATGTCCATCAACTGATTAACAACATCCACCAACCAACTAGCAATCAATCAATCAAAGAAGAAAATACAAAAAAAATTCTAGTTTTTCTCGAAAAACAATCATTTTCCTTACATGGAATGGACGAACCCAGCGATTATGAGATGATGACGATAAAATAAGACTTTCTTCGTTTAATCATTTTCTTACATGACATTCACCAAAGGAATGAGAGGAAGAGGTGAAAGAGGAATCCTTTCTCTTTATTTTCTCTTTAAGGTCACTGTTATAACGGTTAACAGTTTAATGGTTTTCTAGTTAATTAATCTGGGAAAAAATCGATGTTCTCAGTTATTACTGTGTTACTGCCTACACAGAGAAAATTTTCTAATATGTTTTAAGGTGGGAAAATTTCCGACACATCAATTGATTGAAATTCGAAAAATTGATTGGTTCGACGAAAGTATAGGAAACTACAAGATTATTTGAACGGGTTTACCACGATATCTGGAGAAAAAATCTAGAGCAACAAAATCTAGAATTAGGAAAATACAGAAAACTCAAAAATTAATATTAATTCTAGATTTAGAATTCCTCTAAATTAAAAAAAAAATCTAGAATACTTTTTTTTTCTAGATTATTCTAGATTTCCATCTTTCTAGATTTTTCCACATTCTAGATTTTTTTTACTTCTAGATTTTATCTTTCTATATTTATAGATTTTGTCCTTTCTAGATTCTGTCACTTTGGATAATGTCGTGATCCTTATTTGTCTTAGTCCGGATTTTAAGATTTTGTTTGCACTGTGAGAAATTTTGGCAATAGAAAACAAAACAAGAAAATGCACTTTACTGGGTCACTAGCAATAATTCGCAACCACGCAATAGTAATTGGATCATTAGTTAATCTATTTAGAAATAATTTTCTTTACATGAAAAATATCATCATATGACTTCCAAATAAAACCATTTCAACGAAAATATATACTTTAGTTACCAGACTCACCTCAAGGTAGTTTATCGAATTCGTTAAAGCCGTTTTCGAGAATGATACAAAATAGGTGGATTAACTGCCAATTTAGTATGAAAATTCAAAATATTTCGAAGATCTGCTGTTTTATATCTTTAACCGTTAAGGAAAAGCTTGATATTCTTTAAAAAAAAAAAAAAAAACCGAGCCAACGACAACTTACATACAACCTGAAAACTTTTCGTTTAAGGTTTTCAACTGTCCTCCATTAAGGAAGACATTTTTTTTTTTAATTATTTGTCTAGGATTAATTCAAAATTTATAATGTCAAGCCCATAGAAACCGCCGTACTTTGCTGCGCACATTCGTTCTCGATGATTTTACTGAACGCGTTCACTCGGCTGTCGTATACAATCTTATTTCGGTTTGGGTATAATGTAAAGGGTGTTTTTTTAGACGTGTGGTTTTCAAGAAGACTTAAAACGCATATAATTTAATTTTATGGCAAAGAATTCAGCTTTATTATAAAGATAAGGGTTTGCCATTATGTTTTAAAAGTGATTTCGGGCAAGTGGTCGCCGCGGCTTGCTCTTATAAATTCCTGGGAGATTATGTCGACCGAATATTGGAAGAAGCGCACAATGCGTCGTGCGAACCGAACCATTATTTTGGTAATAAATTTGCATGATTTGTAAACGTTGTTCAGGAGTAAGTCTATTGATTATGAAATAGCAAACCAAACTGAGCATAAATCAAATGACAGTTGTCAAAAATACCAACTCCGTAAAAAGTATTGCCAGATTAAAAACCCCACGTCTAAAAAAAACATCCTTTAGTATAATAAAACATTATAAATAGAAGCATCCTTGGTTAATTAATCTGACAAATATGACAAAGAAAGCATAATTTTTTGTTGAAAGCTTACTTAATTTCTGGTTATTCAAGAAAGTGGTGAAGTACCCGCTGTTGTTTTGATCAAAGCTGGGAATCCAAACTGTCGAAAAAGGGTAAAACCGATAAATATAGCATTGTTGCATTGCATCGTGGCATCGTTGCATACTTTTAGAAAATATACAAAACCTGCTGTAATGTCATAAAACATTTCATAAAACCGCTTTTCCAATAACGGGTGATTCATCGTGAGGTTTGATTTTCATTAGGCTTTTTTTGACAGATCACGCGCGTGGCTCCTATCAAAGTGCTTTGTCATTTTTGTTTAGTATCGTTTGGCAAATCATCATGAAAAGACTCACACCACAAAAGCGTCTCTATTTTCAGTGAATCGGCTCTGGAAAAACTCAATGAAAATTCGGTATTTTATCGTGAAGTTTTGTTCAGTGATAAAGCCCCTTTTTTGGCTCAATGAATAGGTAAATATACAAAATTGCCATGCTTGGACTGATGAGCAACCCAAAGAGTACCAAGAGCTATCTTTACATCCATTGAAAACAACAGTATGGTGTGGTTTATGGGCTGGTGAAATCATTGGTCCACATTTTTTTTTTTTTAAATGAGGCAGATCAGAATGTTGCCGTCATTGGTAACATTTGTCGTGCCATGTTAACGGACTATGTTCTTCTGTGAGCTCTGGTTTCAACAAGACGACGCTACAAGCCCTTTACAACGCGGGAAACAATGGACTTGTTGAGAAATCATTTTGGTGAGCACTGAATTTTACGTGTTGGTACGGTAGATGGCCTAGATCGTGCGATATCGCACCTTTTGAATATTTTCTATGGGGATATGTAAAATCTCAGGTCTTTAGGAATAAGCCAACTACGATTGACGCTTTGGAAGCCAATCGCTATGCTCGAATTTTAAGTTCACTTTCAAATGTATGTGTTTTATTTTATATTATAAATCAAACCTCACGATGAATCACCCTTTACAGAAATAATCGGCGCTGTCTGCAATATAACCGATTATTTTTAGCTTTGTATCAGCTGAACCGTTTTTTACAAAATTTCATACGGGTCTTAATTTCAATGTTGTCTTCTCAATTTTAAAGTCTGTTTGAAAGAACTTGACCCGCAAGACTATAGTAGTCTGGTGGTATTATGAAATATTTTTAAATACGGATAGAATCCGGGTTCTGAAGAGGAAAATAGTTGCATGAAAGAAATTCTAAGAGGTTAAGATGAAGCACTGATATTTCAGCAATTTTTCGAGATCATCATATAACACAAAATTGTTTGAAAAATGGATTTAAGCTTATAATATTTTTGACAAAGCCTTAAAATTAAGACAAGCTTTAAAATACATTGTTGCTGAATTGTTTTGAAATTTTTTGTTTAAAATTCGCAAAAACGATGCTTGATTTTAATTTAGCTTCGAAAATTAACTTGTTCGATTTTTTTGGTTGAGTGTATTCAGAAGTGAGTGCCTAGTGTACTCATATCCGCAAGGAACTTTATTATGTGACACCGAAAAAGTAGCAAGGAGCAAGAAAAAAAATATAATATTTAATTTCCTTTTTCTCCTTTATCATGTAGTATTTTTCTCGACGATATATTTTTTTTTTTTAATTTTGTTGACAGCTCCATAGAACATATAATTCGATGATAAATCAGCAAAGTAAAGCTTTCCAAGTCAATTAGATAAACGACAAGCATAATGAAAATGACTTTCGAATGATTGACGTCGCAATGTAATGGATTTGTAATTCTTGTTTTTATTTTTTTTTATATATACATATGTATCTACGGGTACCTTATGTTCATACACACATGTACAATACATTAACATGCTTGCTTAGTATATACATAAAATATGGTCGTAGTTAGATGTCGAAACCTGACTAAGGAAAATCTAACAGTCTCCGTCACAGAGGGATATGGGATCGATCTGTGCACTGGGACGATAATAGGATTTTGAAAAGATTTATGGTGGTCAGTAATTAGGTGGAGAAAGGCTGTCTAAGCCATGACATTAAGCATGTTTATATGGACAAACAGGAACAATGTTTTATATGGGTGATTTTTTTTTTTTATGGAAACCGAAAGTACGAATCAAACAACAATATGTGAAATATAAACGAGAGAGTAATTATACCTGTGGTTCACTAGATCAACACACACACAAAAATCGAAAATACCAACTTTTTGATGATTTCCTGGCAATTGTCTTTCTTGTCCGAGAACAAATAATTTCTCAAAATTTTTTTGGAATCTAATAATGTGATCTTTCTAAACCTTCGATGCCTTAGCTGAACATTTCAACCGCAAAAGATTTTTCTTTTATAAACCTTGTAAACGGTCTTGCAGATTTTGATTAAATTATAAAGTGCGGGGAAGTGACAAAGGGTAAATATTTTCATGAAAAAAGTACTTCTCTGCCAGCAGTTCAGATTCGGTAGTTAATTTAAGGCAACTTTCATTCCTGTCGAATTTTTATCGTACACACCGGAATATCTGAAAGTGGAGCATAAGGCCCCATCACCAGGTCCCAGAACCGCTTAAAGCTATTGCTACAACAGTTTTAAGTCTTAAGAACACCGTGAAGTTTTAATCACGGCAGCAATAACTCTTTCGAGAATGCAAAGAAGTGAGTAGAAAGGTTTCAATCAAATTTATATCGTTTTCTAAGTGGTGTTGTGGTGCTGACAGCATAGAAAGTGAACACAGAACATATAAACAAATATTTTCCTTATGTGGTCGGAAATCTTTTTTTTTTTTTTGGTAAAGTCGACCTCATTTCGACCCCTGTGGGACTCTATATTGCATTTCCTTCTTGTCTCTGACTTGCCGACTATCTTAATGAAAAACATCCTGTTGTGAAGGTATTCAGTCAGCCAATAACGAGGTATCAAACTCGCTCTTACTTTTCAAATCAATCGTTTATTTAACTCAATTCACTGATTCCTACAACGCAATTAATATGTTCTTAAGATAAATTACTAACTTCTTCGAAAACTCATTTGTTTCAAATTATTTTCAACTTTGGCTTCAAACCATCTTCGCTATTATTTTATTGCATCGGAATCACAATACCTAGAACTATACGCTGCACCAGCTAGCTCACCATACCATCCCAATCTGGCAACCCATAAAACAATTTCCGACTCCCACATAATGACCAGTAACAGTGCACTTCTACAATTCCCTTTTCTATTTAAAATGTTAACCCTTTTTGTATTGCTTCCTCTGAAATACTTACTGCATAGTATAGTCAGTCGCATTTGTATCTAAAAGTAAACCTAACTACAATAAAACTACGACCGACGACGACGACGTACTTACACTATTTACCAAGGCCACTTCGCAATAGATAAAAATGAAACATTTTCCAATTTTCTGGTCTTCCACTCTTGTTCTGTATCTATTAGGTTAGGTAGTGCTGTCTATAATGTCCTCTCTCCTCATCCGCTAAACTCCAATGAACTCATGATAATGAACGTCATTTCAAGAAATCAGGTCAAAAGTAATGGTTAAATGTGTAAACCAAAATGTTCGTGCATTTATCGAGTTAAAAGTTGAAAAGTCGTTCGTCTTTCTTTGAAGAAAATACAAATACAAAAAATCCAGCAAGCCAAAAACACAATGGCTTAATGGAGGCCATAAACAATATAAAAGAAGTCTTGAACTATTATGCTTCGTGTTTGGTTATAATTTACGTGATTAAGCTGCACATTTACGCAGTTAAACTACCTGTAGCGTGCAATAGGAAAACGTACTATAAACCAAAAAATTAATCCACTTTTTCCACAAATCATTTTTTTTTTTGAGTTTTTTTTTTTGACATAAATTTGTGGGAAATCTAATTTTAGAAAATTATAGTTCGTATGTGTATTTAATTGAGATTAATACTTTTTTCAATGTTGCTTAAAGTTTAATGCGAAAAATTTAAATTGTACAAAATTAATTTGCAAAAACACCCTTTTCCTGGGTTACAATAAAAAAAAAAAAAACAGCCAAAAGTTGGTCCGTCTATGTAAGACATTGGAAAAGTTTTTGTTAGCGCCGCTGGTGGCCAGATAATTAACCTAATTGCATGATAAATGTATTATAATGTGTTTGAATTTCCTGATACTTTTGTATATTAAAGATACCATTGTAAAAGTTGTGATGACTTCAAAAAAGAACTCATACAAAAAATTGTGTGGTTTTATGAAACCACGAAGCAAGTGAAACTTTTTTCGGATTGTAGGCATTTCACACTATTCTTTGTTGTTTACCGGTTTATTTATTTGCTTAAAAGTGTCATTCCGTTTCGTCGAGTTTCATATCGATATTAAAGAAGTTTCACTTCAAAAACTTGTCAATTTCGTAATGACACATTTTATTTCAAAAAAATCTCTCGAAACAAGGTGGAGCTCCTTATGTTATTCTTTTGATCAACTGAATAATATGACCACCAGATATCGAGCCTCACTAGCTTATAGTGTCGAATAAGGGAAACAATACTGCCGCCATTAAAAATTCTTCCCACTTACTCTCAATTTTAAATACCTTAAGTAGTTTCTAATGAAAAAATCATTAATGGCAGAACAGGGTGGTGGCGCGCTACGCCATGACGTCTGGAGTGTAGAAGACTCAAAAGCAATTTTTGTATTTTTTCCTGATCTATTCCAGATTAAAGTTTTCAAAGTCTTAAAAAATGTATCGACCAAATGGCAACCCTCAGTCTCCAAATATTTCTTAAGCCTTTATTTTAAGTTTTCGTTTTTAAGAAATTTGAGGATGTGGGTTCGCAAGTTGTTTTTTTTTGGGTTTTCCAGGGTCTTAAAGCAATCGGTGTAAACAAGTAACTTTTGGTATCCCCACCGGAAAAAATCGTAACGATCTTAATCAGGAGAGCACACTAGCCAGAAATCGAGCCTTGAGGAGATGAGGCACCTGTGAAATCTGTCACATGAAAGTCCATGTAAAATCTTGCTGTGTGGAATGTGGCAACGTCCTGCTGAAACTAGATATCTTCAAAACTCAATATCTGTTCCGATTCAGACATGAAGAAATCCTGGATCATGATAAGGTTAAGTGCAGGATCCTAAAGATGTTTTCTAGGGTAAGAACAGTTGCGATCTCTTCCTATCGTGGACACTTTTATAAGGCACTAATTTACGAAATAGTTTGGCCTCAGTCAGGAACTCTGTTAACAAAACGTATTCTTCCACAAAAAAAGATGGAGTGGGACTTTGAAAAATCTACAGACATACAAAACCCACGTTGTTGAACAGACTGCTTCTTCCAACCCCCTCTTAGTAACACCAAACTCTAATCTACTCTACAAATGTTCGGAAGAACATTTGCCTCTTTTACCAAAGCTGAAGGTTTTTGTTTTCAATCCTTGATTCTAAAAGAATTTTCGCGGTGTCTTTTTGAGAAAAAGTGACAAATCCTCCAAGAGTCAATTTTGTCATGAAAAATTCGACGATAAACTCTGGGCCCCTTCCATTCCTGGAGAATACCAACGCAGACAAAGGAATATGGTACAAAGTCTGAGTCACTATGACATGGCTTCTCCGGGAATTATCATGCCATTATATTTAATTTGGCTTATTGCAAAATCAAAAGGTGTTTTGGGAAAAAAAATCCTGCTTCAGTGTTAGTTAGGGTCCCATGTAAATTTTATATCAATTACCATTTTTTCGCCTCCCATTACGTTCTTTAAGTATCAGTACACATTTTGTGACTATTAGGCTCTGTTTCGATTTAACATGAAAACAGCAAATCGCAGAAAATTTAATGAAACAAAATAAGTGCGGTGTGTCAAATTTTAAACGGGACTGAAGTCTACTCCACCAACAAGCCATGCTTATTTACTTTAATTCGGTCCAAAGAGAACAAAAATCATTTTCGAGAACCATATTTAGTGGCAGCAACAGAGAAAGATAGAGGACTATCTCCTTAAGTTATTGACATGTGTTTTCTTTCTATGCTGCCAACACCAACACCAACCCAACCAAGCACCTTATACCAATTTCATTGAAATTTGTCTCTTCACGTTTATAATTTATCGCGATTAATAGAATTATATAAAAAGCCAACACTTGGAAAAAAAATTATGGAACAGTTTTCTATGCCTCCACTGTCCATCATTATGAGTACCTTTCTCATCCTCAGCTTTTAGTTTTGAAATAATAATTAACGTTTTTTTTTTTAATTGAATTTTTAAATTCATATCACAAAAGTTGAATCATAATTACAACAAGCAAATATAGATCACATATCAATAAGCTGGCATACTCCACAAACTACAACATGTGCATACCTAATTAAAAAAAATAAAAGTAGAAGATAAACTACAAAAAACGTTTGCTCCTGGCATCAATAACCCATATTGCTTCCGACACACCAGCGCAACCGGCCGCGCCATGCCAGTGCGATATTATTTCGTCCATATCCCCAGATTCAGATCCAGATCCAGATCCAATGATAGTTCTGATGATGATGATGTTATGTACGAAAGCACCAACTTGTTCAACAACAACGGTCAGCATTAATATCCGTTTATATAAAAGACCTCATTGTTTTTGCTGAGGTACTACTCGCATATATGCGAATCCCAGATGCTGCCTCCATTGCTGCTGGCTGGCTTACTTTGAGATCATGATTATATAGATCGTAATTGCGCTCGGCATTAGGCAAACCAATCAATTAAACCAGGCCACGAAGATGTGAATATAGACTTGGTTTTCCTATATATATAAAATGGATGAGTATAACTATACCATGATAATGAAGACAACGTTCCTAATATGTATATTTTGCTATTATTCCTGTGGTCTGCCGCTGCTGCTGTTCTATATTGGAGCTGAAGCTGCTCTTATAGGTATGTTCTTTATGGATACGCCGGATACACTACCGACAATTGATACAAAATCCACAACGTAAACAAAAACTAATTTCTGAATGGATGAAGCAAACACGCTTAGCATTATTCCTCTTTTTCATTATCAACTATACTAACACCGCCATGGCATCCTACCTTACCTTTGCTTTGGTCAGAGGAGCTTGGAGATGATGCCGACCGACACGAGCTACAATACTCATGGCCGCATTTACAATGAAGTAGAAACACTTTACCAAAAGGACACTCTTGTATTCTCTGAGTCCAAATTTACATTTGATTTGAATTTCAAATTTTGGGATATGTTTTGCAAGCAATCCATCGGATTGGACAAATCTGTCATTGACGAAGTAGTCAAAAGATTTTAAAAGGAATATTTAAGGTCATTTGAATGTCATTTTCAATGTAAAACATTCTTTCCTGGAAATTCTATTCTTAAACTTTCATCCCGAATTTGAACATACAACCGTAGGAAAGAAATAAAGAGTACCTAGGTACATCTACAACTACATACACTTGAAATTTTAAGTAGCAGAACGCACAAGTGTCAGCTCTTCTCCGTCCAGTGCTGGCAATTCATGAAAACATGTAGTCATTGATTGAATGTTTAATTGCAATTAAAAATAAATAATTACTTAAAAAAAACCCCGCATGGTAATTTTAAAAATTCAATTGAAATAAGTTTTGGAAGCTTCATTTAAATATTTTAACTTTTGTCACTAAAAATAGTACTTAATTACGTAAAATATTTATTATAATTTTTTTTTTTAATTTTGAGTTTGAAAATTTAAAGTAACTTAATTAAAAAAAAAAAAAGTAGTCTTCTGGCTTTACAAATACGTTAAATTTAATGTAATTTTTTAATATTTTGTATTCCAATTTAAGTCATATTGTTAGAAAATTGAACCTCCCGGGTAAAAGCGGAGGAACAGACTTTCTTGTCTTAACCCAACCTACTCGCTCTAGCTTTTTAGTATATAAAAAAAATTAATTCAAACAAACGCAAAACCAATTAATTTGTTGAAATCAATTACAAGTATTGCATTAAAATAATGCTATTTAATAAACAAAATAATTAAAACCTCAACATTTTTAAATATATTTGTGGATCTTACTTCCACAATTTGTATGTAGGTATTTTTGTTTTTCAGAACATGAATTTTTTTTTAAACTAAACTTATAAAGGGTGTTTTTTTAAACGTTTGGTTTTCAATCTGGCAATACTTTTTTCGGAGTTGGTCTTTTTGACAGCTGTCACTTGATTTATGCTCAGTTTGGTTTGCCATTTCATAATCAATAGACTTACTCCTACAACGTTTGCAAAAATCATGGTTCGGTTCGCGCGACGAATCGCGCTCTGCGTCCAATATTCGGTCGACATAATCGCACAGGAATTTATTCGAGCCAGCCGCGGGCGAAAATCATTTTTAAAACATAATGACAAACCCTTATCTTTATAATAAAGCTATATTCTTGGCCATAACATTAAATTATTTTCGTTCTATTTCTTGAAAACCACACATCTAAAAAAACACCCTTTATAACAAAACAATTTCAGCAAATTGATTTAATTTTTTGAGTAATTGTATCAAATCTTTCCAGGTTTTAATTGAATTGGTTTTCTCCAGTCTAAGTAATTGCTTCTTTGTTAGTTAAAATAACTTGCAATTGAAGAAAACAATTAAAAGTAAATAATGTTACGTTCTAGAACTGTAATTATAATTAGTTGTCCTTTTTGAATTTATCATTATTCCTTGGCTTGGGACCTTCAAAATCCATTACCTTATGTGTAAACATTACTTGTAAAATTTGCAACTTTAGGTTAAAATTATTGTATCCATGGACCCGTCACCAATGGTGGATTTACTCGTACAAGTATCTTCAATTCAAAATATATGAATGTGAAATTTTAGAAGTACGACAAGATTTTTGAGGTGATTTAAGTTCTTAGAAAATTTTATTTAGAATATTTTCAAGGGTGAAAAAACAAAAATTTAATAATACCTTCATCATTTTATTGACACGATAAAATGACATAACTTTGAAAACTATGATTACTGCTGTAACTGTTCGTACATAACCAACAAACAAATTAAATACATTTTTGTTGTTGTGGAAAATGACGAAGAAATCACACCAAATGATCGTGCCATTAAAAAATTGTTGTGGTTAAGTTGTATTTACTTGCATGCCAGTTTGTCCCTTATTCGAGTTTTACTGTGTCATTATTTGTCATATTCTTACATCAATGATTTTGTATCCCTTCAAAATCTTGTTTTTGAAAAAATGGCAAAACTTAATTGTCATTCTTATGCCAAAAAAATTGCAGTTCTTAAGAAATACTGACTACAAGAAATTCTGAGCTGGCTTTTCGTTGGTCTTTCTTTGCTGTCATTAAACATTAAATTTCAATTATTTTTGTCATTGCCATTGTCATGTTTGTCATGGCTTTGTTATTGTCACACATCATAAATTCGCATTGAAATTGTGTCATTATAATGAAAGCACTAGCTATACTAACAATTTTTTTTTCAAAATGACAAACTGGCATAGTATAGTAAAAACGTGTCTTATAAGTTGTCAGTAATGTCAGTTTGAATAGTATTCGTAGTTTTGTTTATTGGTTTTTGTCAAAATTGATTTGAAAAAAATTGTTTTTTACAATGTTATTGTCTTCGCAAAAGATAGGAAAGTTTAATCGACTTCAATTTTTAGATAAGTTGCATCACTTGTAAACACCCCCTCCCCCCCCGTTGTTAGAATTTCAAAAAAAAAAATTAAAAAATTAGATTTCTTTTTGCTCCTCATTCAGCTAATATAAATATATATTCTTAACTCCTATTTTCATTTCCACCATCTTTGGTATTAAAAAAAAGGCCCGGGCCGTCTTAGTTTAGCATCCGCCTCTGTGAATACTTGTTGCCATAGAAAAGAACGAACCCAGGCATATGAATCTCCCAATCTCGATGGTGATGGTCAGACAATAAAGTTGGGGCATCACGTTATAGACATCAAAATGGAACGACACAATTTTTAAATGAAAATGTATCTAGATTAAAATCATTGAGAGCAGAGAGGGTAGACAAACAACGACGAACTAAATTCAGACTTTAAAAGTTTGCAGCAATTTTTTTTTTTTTTTGCTGTCGCTATTTCTTTCAGGTCCTCATATAACACTTATTTCACAATATTCCTACGAAGTAAGGTGGTGTATTTGTATCTTTAACTATACATTCGAGTCAGTCTTTTCTGAGTAAATATTTATGTATGTTGTACGTTCAAACTGTGAGTTGAGATTCTTTTTTTTTTTTTGCAAGTTTTAAACGTCATCTCAAATTTCTTACCACAGCTTCCAGTGTTGAAGTCGTTCCTACATTGTCATGTTGTAACATTGCATGGAAGAGGAACAGCATCGTCAGAGATATTTTCTTTGCGACATCACTTTCGTATATTTCTGTACTAGAATATTTTTTTTTTTATTTTTTTAAAGACTAGATTACTTTTCAAGCTCTCTGGATCACATTTCTTTTTCATCTTAATCTTCAGTTTGCTTTATTTGACTGGTTACTATGGTTGGGTGCTTAACAGTGGGACATAATGAGAATAAGCTTGGACTTAAAATGAACATAATTGTATGGAAAAAGATTTTTGTTCAAATACCATTTTAAATAAAGTATCTCTCTACTAATCTGCTCAAGAGGTAGGACGTAGTTTTGAGGATATTAACGTTTGTTCACTGTTTCAGTTCAGCAAACGAAAAATCTATTTTATTAGTGAATCCGTATATAAATGTGGATTTGTTTGTTTTTATTTAAATTTTCACGCCTTTACTACTGAACCGATCATCGTGAAATTTTTTACACACATAATACATAATAATATAGAAATACAGAAAAGGATATAGGCTACCTTTTCTCCCGAAAAAATACTCTTCCCGAGACAGGCGTAGCATCGAACTATTTAGTATGCGAAAGTTGATTAAAACTCCTGAAGGAATGCAGCACTCTTCACTCAGCTCTGAATCCTATAAGTATACAATAATATTTATTGTCTTATGTTGCATTTCCTGTGGGCCCATGCAGAGAGCTGAGAAGAATCTTCATCTTTGCGGGTAGGATTATTTATAACAGGTTTATAAGGTAATGTTATACAGTCTTAGGTTCGAATAAAAAACTTATGTTTCCTTTACTTTTATATCACAACTTCTGTCTCTATAAATCAAACTCACTTTTATTTAAACTCAATTTCTTTTCTTCTTTATTTATCTTAGCACCACTAATTATACACCATTTAATCGTCACTACGGTTAAAATCAAGCTGTTCCGTTTCCGTTTGAGATGAGATGTCCTATTTATACTGGTATAAAGGTTCTCGGATAATCTAATACTCGAACCATTCAGAACTTTCAAAATGCTTTTAAAGCTTTCATAGCTTTAAAATTTCATAATGCTTAAGTGCAGAGTATTGGTCGAACAGAATTAGTACAGCATAATTACTGTAGTATAATCTTAGGCGAATTGTGACCAAAGACAAAAACCATTCATATAACATTATTGAGTGTGAGTTTTTGTATTTGTCGCGCTTTCAACCGATCTTCGTGAAATTTTGTGCCCACTTTGTCAGTAGTACAGAGAAGGACATTAGAGTTCCGAAAATATTTTATAGCCGAGGGGTGGGAAATTTGTTTTATAATGGTCGTCCGGGATATCAAGTCGGCCTCTCGTATCAAAGTACGGGTACTTGCTAGTATCAAAGACTTTGAAGAGTGTCGAAAGACTTGCGTCAAAATTGACTGTTTATTCTGCCAGTCTTCACAACTCCCCTCTCTTTTGTGTTTTCTCATCTCATTTTGTGTCGGAGATTTTTTTTATAAAATAATATTTTATAATAAACCTTGCTACGTTTCTTCCGAATACTATTGGGCTTAAGAAAAACTTTTGCATTTCGAAAAAATTTGTACCAAATGGTGTTTCCGATCGTTGGCATTCTTCCGCCTAATGTCCCCCCACTGTTAAAGACTCTTAAAGTAAATACCAGAAAATTGATTGCAACAACATTCAACGCCAAGTATCAAGTACAAGTAGATTCACAAACAAAATGGAATCTGTTAACCAGAAGACAAAAATCTAGGAAGTAAAAAAATCCTTAAAAAAAAACACAAAAAATTTTCTACGAAAATCACGTTTCAAAATGAGAAGCGGTATCATTTCAATTCTGAAAAATGGTGACAAGAGTATCTGAGTCGTCAAATATTATTTGTGTTTGAGTTCCTTCTTTGGGTTCTTCTTGTTTTTCTATAGTTTGAATTTCTTCTCCTCGCCTCGCTTCAAAGGCAATGGAAACCAATCCATATGACAAAGAAGCGATTCAGAGACCGGACCGAACGACCGACGATGTTAAGACCTTTATCAACTGCTGCAACCAATCTCTAGACGAAATCCAGGGTGAAAGAGAACAAATAAACATTTGAAAAGTTCGTTAAAACTGCGAATTGACCCTCCAGTTGTATGTGTGGGTGGGTGTGTGTATGGTTATAGGGAAGTTTCTTCAGCCATTGTATTGCTTGCTTCCTTCCAAGATGAAACGAACTGTGAAGTCTGCGGGAACGGATCGATTCTGTTAGTTCACAGGCAAGCCGCTGGCTGGCCATTGGAAGAAGAAGTGGTTAGAAAAAGAGACGAGTTTTGTTTGGAGTTCCATTTTTTTTTTCTTCTCCGGTTGTTGTTGTTTTTGTTGTTCCTATTAATTTCCTAAGGCAATAAACTTTTGTGTGTGAGTGTCGTCGAGGAAGTGTCAAGGGAAGAATGTTAAATTCTATATCCAGAAGTGCAACAGGGGAATGAATGAAAATTGTTGGGGATACTTTTGAATGTAAAAGTGTGGAGGCGACTCTTATTTAATTAAAGTGTAACTTGAATAAACAATCAAGACTGTTTAATGTTGTGCTTAAGTTTTGAGATGGTCTTATTTTTTTTTTTTAAATGTTGTTGTTGTTGTAAAAGTGATATAGGAGATGGTAAAGTTGATTCCGTAGAACCATCTGTTGGAATTTTATGAGGAAAACTTTATTTCCTTTGTTTATGAGCTTCAATTTTTTGGTGGACAACTAAAATATTCCATTCTATATGGATCTCTCGATTCTCTGAAAAAGCTCACCAACAGAGCTAATACTGAAAGACAACGATTTGAATCTGTAACGCAATTGATGGCCTTTGCTATAGAAACTATAGTATTAACATGAGGCAGTCATTTCTGTCGCCAACTCGGCATGGTTGGAGTCACTGCTATCTTCACAGTCACAGTGTAGGGGAGAGTGAGTACAAAAGTAACATTCAACTTTTATCGAAAACTAATCCTGTGTGCGTTCATATTTTAATGCATTTTCGATCACGAGACAAAAAGACAAAGGACCCTTTTTTTCACCCAGCGTGAGGTCCTATTCTCCTTTTGCATCTCATATCAGCAACATGAGTACTGGTCTACTCTTCCACTGATATCTGTCCGCCTGTATTTATAATATACCTTATTAATTGCTGTTGGCTTTTTCTTTTTTTTCCTCCCAGTGTCAATTAAATCGAATTCGGCAGAAGATCAAACATAACAAAATATCACGCACCCTGTGAACGTATTTTTGTAACAATTTCACCTTGAATATCAAATGCGGTTGAAAAATTTGCATCACCCTGTAAAATTCTTGTCGATTTCATTGAAGTTAAGACCCACCCTATACAGAAAATATTATTTTTTACAATTTATTTCATCTCGAAAATCTAGCAAAAAATACCATCCCATATCAATTTAATCAGGATCTGTTTAAAAAATCAGGAATTTATTTTGTGTATACAACCTGAAAACTTTAAAATTCAAGAGATGGATAATTCTGAACAAGCAAATATAAACTTAATCCTACCTTCCTTACAAAACTCTCCTACTTTTCTTACGTCACGAGCAGAAATAAGTCTCTAAGGTTCTTTTTCATGACAGTCAATTTTTAAAGTAAAATTTCATGCTAGTCAATTACTGCGTTCTTTTTCTAACCAAAGTCAACAATTGTTAACAATAGTCAACAAAAAGGGGTTCCTTTAATCCAAATTATTTACGATTTGTAACTATATGACTTCATAACAGCATTCGTAAACTAACGTTGAAGTGTCAAATTGTTACAATTTGTTACTATTTCCAACTCACCTCCATGATATGAGTTGAGATTGTTGATCTGTCAAATTTGAAGTTTTGTTTTAAACAATTCAAAGTTTTTATTTAAAAACCAAAATAAAAATCGTCTTTATTTAATATAATATATTTTTCGCCAATCTCGAGCGATGAAGGAGAATAATGTAATTAGTTCCTCAATACACAAACAAATGTTAAAATTGGTCGTTTGACAGTTTAACAAATTCCAACAACGTATCGTTCCTAAATGGTTTGTAAAAAAAACCTAACGAATCCTAACAATGACACTGCAACACATTTTTTTTGGACATAACAACAACTGTTGACTAGTGGTTTTAAAAAGAACGCAGCTAATCGTTCCTAAATGGTTTGTAAAAAAAACAAAGAATCCTAATAATGACACTTCAACACGTTTTTTTGACATAACAACAACTGTTGACTTATGGTAATGAAAAGAACGCACCAAATGTGTGGCGCTGCGATCGTCTGTCAAAATGTCGGTGACTTTAGATCTTTGGAAACCGTATAAGCTTTCCCTAACAATGTTCAGAAAATATGTTTTTATTGTGTGCGAAGTTTGACCGTTCAATACACAACCGATCAATGCGCCAACTGCGGACAAAATATGAAGATAGGGCGGCTCCGTTTATTTGAAATATCAGTCAGTCATCGCTTAAATTTGTTGTTGTATTTTTATGCCAAAAATTGGAACTGACGCCTTGCCAATTTTTTTTTGTCTAACTTCAAGTATAAAGTTTTCAATAAAACTGACCGCCATTTTATTAAATTGTTCAGTTCAAATACAACTTAAATTAACAGAACCAATTAAAATTCTACCACGCGTAGGTATCCCCCTGGGAAATTCATTGAATTTACCTCCTCCATCAAACATTTAACCTCATCTGTCTGAATTTCAAAAAAAAAAATCTCCATTTCACACCACAAAGCCAAGTGAATAAAATATGATTGAAGCATTCCTCATCATCCCCATCATATACGATATACCTCTCCTGCCATTTTTGAAAGTTGAAGCCTTCAAATTTTGACAATGATGACAAAATCGTATCTCCTCCTGCCTACACTTTACAAGTAATTGTATCTGATTTTGTCATCATTGAAGCTTATACTCCATATAAATGAATCTGGCCGCAATTCCAGAGCTCTCTATGATAGCTCTGTGTATCTTTGTCAACTCTTTGTCTGCATCGCTGTCAAAAAGGTGTCAACTCGTTTAAAATCTCGTTGTGAGATGAAAGTAAATCATATCGCATCGTGATTGGTGAGGTGCGAGCACTACCGACCACCCGCACCCTCACCCACCACCAGAGGGAGTCTTGAATGTCACATTAATTTTCCAAGTGTCACTCAGATATATTAATTTGCCTTTAAATAAATAAATGTATCTCACAGGTACCTCTATACCTACATTACAGATACATACACTCGTTGTATAGGTTTACTTTGTGCGGTTTAAATTTGTGGAATCCATCTACCGTAAATGATGTTAAGTTACATGATGCAAAATTGTTTAAACGGATTTCACCGAAACCGCACAGGTGTATAGGCCATTTGGTATGTGTGGTTGCAAGCCTCTTCCGCCCGCCATGCCACCTTCACCATTATCGCCTCAGTTGTTAGGACGAGGTAGGTATAAGTGTCTTCTCTTATGTAAAGTTAACTGAGGTTATAAAATATTCATAATCGTGCTCACGGAATGACCTCTGATTCACAAGAGAAGGAACTTGTGTGTCCTTAATATTAATTTAACATGGAAATTTAGCAGGTGGTAGTGGCATAGCGGTGCGGTGGCAAATGTGTGTGTATTGTCGCGGTCTCCAAAGGGAATAGCATCACTGAGTCGCAGTAGTCCAGATATAATGTGAACATTATGGGTAATAATAACGTGGCATAATCAATGTGGGCAACCACTTAATGGCCCGGAAGATTGAATGATATATTGATACAAATGGCATAAGGAAACAGGATTCCTCCAGCAGTCATTAAAACGTCCCCCCTCAGCTTAAGGGATGTATTCAAATCTATCATAATTAAGCTTCCTATCAATATGCATCTTAAACCCTTAAAGTTGCGCCATAAATTACATCGGGGCATCTTTATTCTTAACCCTTTTTGCCGCCATTTTAGGAATGGGTGTCAAATAAAATTGCATTTATACTTTTATTGTCTCTTTCTTTTTATCCTTAAGCATCGAATTAATTAGTTAATCCTTTTTTTTTTAAATTTCAGATCACATTCAAGGAGCTCAAGTTGATGTTGAACCAAATACAGCACTTCTAATCGAAGGACAAAAAACTGAACTTTTGTGCCGATATGGAAGGCCAATTAATTATTGCCGTATTGAAATTGAAGGCGAGAAAGTACTTAATTTATCACCGGAATGGAGTAAAACACCAGGATTCTCGTACTTTGGATCGGGCTTGCAGAATGGGCAGTGTGGTGTCACTATTGAAAGGGTCAGTGCTTCGCAGAATGGCAAAGTCAAGTGTAGTCTGGGTGTCGAAGGTGAAGAATACGAAGGACACATTGATTTGGTTGTTGCTTGTAAGTATTTTTGGAGTTAAATTTTATTTTAATTTAAAGCCGTTGGCAATAAAAAACCTAGGGGTTTGCCTTATCTCTTTGTATGTTTTAATATCGGCCTTGAAAGTTTTGAACTTTTCATTCGACATGGGGTATGAAATGAAATAAATAGTTTTACAAAGTTTCACAAAACTGTTCCATAAATTTGTTGTCAACAACATTGTGGAAAGTATCCATCTTGATTTTCACAGAAGATGAAAATTAGGTTTGAAGTCTAGCACAGTAAAGTTTTCGTGAAAGCGGAATTTTCAAACAAAATCAAATAGAAATCTGATAACAGTCAAAAAACCCGTAGGTTCCACATATTTACCTCCCACAACCTATTGTCTTTTCAACAAAAACTAAGTTTTTGGGAAATGTCTCCATTTTTTACCTTTGTCCCCTTAGATCTTCAAACGTAGTCGCAAGATTGGAAACTGAAAAAATGACCCAAAACAAATTGTGGAACGTATTGAATTTTCTAACAATTTTCAAAGTTTCATAATGTTTTTGATATGAGTGGATTAATTGCTTAAAAAATGTGTTCCTGCCGATTGCACGACACTATACGTTATAGAGCTTCAAAAAGATTGTGGAATGTATTTATTTTTCACGTCCACGTAGGCTAGTTCTATAATACAACCTTTTTTGTATATGTAGGTACAGTTTTTGTGAACACAAAATTTCCATTTCTCTATTTCATTTCTCGAAAAGTGACAGCGTACTTTACATTCCACAGCTCACATTTTAAGACAAAACAAATCTATTATGAAATGCAAAACGTGCACACGCTAGTTTTACAATGTTTTCTTTGGGCGAGATCGTGGAAAGTGTTTATTTTTCATTTTAATGGAAATGAAAAATGTTAATTTCCATACTAAAATGTCAAGTTTAAATCCTACAGCTTTTGTTTGGATTCAAAATGGAAATGGATATCGATTGCGATCCACAATTTTTTCAAAGACACATTTTTATATTTTTTACTGCGCAACCAATAAAACAAATGCCAAAGCCTACTGTTCACCGGCTGTGAAATAAAAATAAATACGTCCCACAATCTATTTGACGCAAGATATTCAATTTGTTAGTGGGAAAATGAAATTGCGGTACAAAAATGTCGGCGTACAATTCACAACTTTACATTCCAAAGCAAAACATATGAATGAATTGAAAAATGTCAAACGTTCCACTCTACAGGGAAAATCTCCCTTTTGGTCTCAGAACTCGAGAATTAAAATATGACGTGAAAAATATTGTAGAGCGTATTAATTTTAAATTTCACATGTAGTGAATACTAGGTTCTAACCTATAAAACGAGATTGCAGTGCTTAAGAAATTGGAACTTTCATACGAAAGTTACAGCGTGGAATTTAGTACCTTACATTCCAAATTGATTGATATGTGTTAGAATTGTTCCTTCCTGATCGAGCATGTGTAGTGGATTTGAATTTTTGGATACAAAAAAGTTGTGGATAGTACCTATGTATTTTCATTTCACATTAGACTTGATTCTAGAAAAAAAAAATTAACTTTTATAACCTAGTACTCACCTCCAGTGCAATGAAAACTAAATTCGTTCCCAAATCTTTTCCTTAACGCAATGCGCAACCACATGGGAAAATTTTAAGAATCGTAAAGAAAACTGACATTTGTCAAAAACATTGTTCTGTTCTAAAGTTTTAGGGTGTGGAAGGTAAAGGTGTGAAATTCATGCCGGTATGTTCACATGGAACTTTCATTTTCCCTCGAACTGATTTAATGATGTGGAATGTAAATTTTGTAAGCTTCACGCTTACGTATAAATAGTAAAATGTTCATATTCACTCCAACTGTATCTGTATTCTGTGCTAATACATTATTTAGTGCTGACAAAAAATGTTGACATCCGCATTTTTTTTTTTTTAATTTGCGAACTTTGGTTGATTTCACTTACCTAATTGGAAACTGTGTTCCTGTTGCGACGAACTGATTCAGCTAGGCAGGCATTTCTACATGTCTCCTTTGGCCGTTTCCAAAAGCCAATTACTAATTTCAAATCCAGCCGTAAAATCCATCCTAAAGGCTTATCTCCACCTCTGCGAGTTCTGCAACTTTTGCATTCCCTAAAGTGTCGAACTCTTTCGACTCCTGATCGCGATAAAAGTAATTACATCATCCTTAAACGCCCATTCTATATCTAACCCAATTACGAGTAACGTTTAATCCTATGAATTCTCTTTTCTTTCACAGTGCGACCACACCAGCCCGTAATTGAATTGCTTTCGAAACCCGGCCAGGATGAAGCCTTTGCTGCCGATAGCAAATTCACTGCCCGTTGTATAGTTCGCGATGGAAGGCCAGCTGCAAACATTTCCTGGTTCATTGATGACTTGCCCATTCTCCAAGGGCTCAATCCGCCAGAGGTTATTGAATCCCAAAGTGACAGAAATGTCACCCTATCGACCACAGCACAATTATTGCAAAAATACTTAACGCCCGAGGACGATGGCAAAATGCTAATTTGTCGTGCCCACCATCAAACCGACCGTGATCAGCCACAAGAGGGAAAGTTTTTGCTTAAAGTGAGATGTGAGTATATATCTGCGTGGGTCGCATCAGGAAGATTTCCATGCGTCCTCCGTGTACCTCCATTAACTGAATTAAGTTTTAACCACCGCATTTGTCCTGATATGGTGTTGTTGTATTGTCATTGCAGATGCCCCAGTTCCACAACCAGACTCAACTGTTTATGGCCTCTACCTGGAACATACTGCCATGGTAAATGTCACCATCCGAGCCAATCCGACGCCTATCACTGAATGGACCATTGAAGGAATTGCCATTCCACAAGGCACACAAAGCGGACGTTATTCAGCCTATGAGCCATATAACCTGGGCAATGGTTATTACAATGTTACACTAGCCATTGCTGGCCTGACACTGCAGGACACCACGAAAACTTACAACTTGAAGGCATCCAATGCATTTGGAGTTCGCGAATATACCGTGAGGATAAGTTCATCGGCCACCCCACCTAGTTCTGGACTTGATGTTGGATCGATTGTTGGAATTGCCGTTGCAGTGGCCATCCTTGTAATTATTGTTCTGTTGATTGGATTTGCCCGGGCTACAGGACGATGGTGCTTCGGAGGTGAGTGGAGATTCTTTATAAATATTTTTATTTTTTGCTCTTGTATTTCTATGAAAAACGATATTATTTTGTTGGGAGAACAAAAAAGGGAATCGCGGGGAATTAATTTCGTGAAAGGATAAAGTTATTGTAAATGAAAATTATTTTTTAACTCAAGGAATTATGTCCTTGTTCTCGATACGCTACCATGAATTGTATTATAAATGGTTCCGATACAATTCACTGCACAAATAAAAGAGTATCGCATTTTCACGTGGAATTTGTGTTTTAAAAAACGCGTTAATGGGAGATATTATTTTCATTAGAATGAAATATCCTGTTTCAGTCTTCCTGTTTGGCAGAAATGGAGCAACTATTTCGTGTTTTTATATTCCCTTTTCTACAGAATGGAAATATTGTATTTGCTTCGGAGTTCGCAACATAGAGGGAGAAATAATACCGTTAAGGTTAATAGTTTTTTAGACGTGTGGTTTTCAATCTGGCAATACTTTTTTCGAAGTTGGTCTTTTTGACAGCTGTCACTTGATTTATGCTCAGTTTGATTTGCCATTTCATAATGAATAGATTTACTCCTGAACAACGTTTGCAAATCCTGCAAATGTATTACCAACATAATGGTTTGGTTCGCGCAACCGCATCGTGCGCTGTGTCCAATATTCGGTCGACATAATCGCCCAGGAATTTATTCAAAACAGCCGCGGCGGCCACTTGCCTGAAATCATTTTTCAAACATAATGGCAAACTCTTATCTTTATAATAAAACTAAATTCTTGGCACTTGGCTATAACATTCAATTATATGCGTTTTATTTCTTCTTAAAAACCACACGTAAAAAAAACACCCTTTATTTTTACTCGGAATCAAAACCTGAACCGATTGAGTGATGTCCGTCCGTATGTATACTCTCTTAAGGTCGCAATTTTCGAGCTAGATGGCATGTATATGTATAATCAAAAATAAGGCTAAGTTAAGTAAAATCCGCCCACACATACGCCCACCAACGCCATTCTTGTTCATTTATTTTTATTTGTCAAAATTATGTTATGTATTTCGTAAAGTTTAGATCGAACCACAATGATTCAGTATTCCACACAGAAGCCTAAAATGAATTTTATATGAATAAAATTAAAAAAATTAGCTTTAGGCGTGGCATACGCCCACTTTTCCGAAAAGAAAATCGTATTTTAATAAATAAAAAGTACCCATAATCAATGTCAACAAAAAAGTTATAACGACAAATATTTCAAAAACAAAAAAATTCTTGAAAGGTTTTTAAAAAACGCCTACATTAAGGGGTGCGATTTTTATTTACCTTTATTTTTGTTAAAATGTCTCAAAAGAAGACTCGGTCTAATTGTATTTTACACATTTGCCTAAATAATTACCTCAACTCAAAACAAAGGTAATATTTTCTATTTTTGTAAACAAAGTTTTTGGAACACGACACACCCACTTTTTGGGACTAAATCTGCATTAACTTTCTAATGATGACTTTATTATCAGTCACAATTTTGAAGTAAGGAGATTGAAAATTTGTATATATAACCCTTGGTCACTTACCAAGGTGTTGTTGAAGAATAGGTAAAATACACCCAGAAACCCGCCCACCACCATTTAAATTCAAAATCATGTTCTTAATTATCGAAACTATGTGTTGTTTTGTCGATCGAATGGAGCTGCGATCCTTAAATTTTGTGACATCAAGTCCCCGTAGTAATGGTAATGTTTTCGTTATAAAAAACTTTAATTTTAGGCGTGGCAAACGCCTTTTTTGTGCTAGTAGCAATTGAACAATTGACACACAAAAATAAACGTTATATTGCCTCCTATCTGGTAAAACAATATTTTATTTCTGGGCGTAAAGAACGTCTCCTTCTTGTGGACTCTGCGAAGGTTTTATGGCCAAATTTTTACCTCGCCTATGTTTGAGTAATTTTTCATTCAAAACCTGACGTTTAAATCTAAAAATGCATCAAAATCAAAAATTTGGTATCATGTTGGATTTGGGTTTTCAACAGTTAGTTGCCCAAGTACCGTAGTTCTCGCTTATGTTTTACGGTACAACTTAGTTGCCACAAAAAAGGCTAATCGTAGTATCCGGTAGGTGGAGCCACTATTTTATTTTTTCATTTACTTCGGATTAGATCCACCAGGCCAACTGCTATGTTATCAGATCTTGAATTTTATTCTTTGCCATGCAACGCATAAATTCTAAACATAAATATTTTCGGTTAAAAGACATTGAATTTGTTGATTGACTTCAACGCCACCTACTGGCACCAGCATATCAATAAATATACCGATATCACGATGACATGAATAAGTTTTCAGTATGAGCTCAATAATTGGTTCAGTCTTTCAAAAGTTAACATCATTAAAAAAAGCGATTAATAGACAACGATAAAGGTTGCGAAGTTTGGTTATTCGAGACACAATCGATCGACGCGCTCCCTGTGGACGAAATACAAAATTTAGCCGGCTACAAAAATACATTAAAAAAGAACTTGTTGGTTTAGCACGTTTTTCACGCCTTAACTAATCAACCGATCGTTTTGAAATTTTGTACACACATCATTCATAGGTATAGTAAAAAACTTAGGGTAAATTGTATAACAAACACTAAACAGTTCCGGAGGATAGATAAATTATTTCGCCGGGAAACCGAAGGTAAAGGATATTTTCATACATAAAAATTAAAAAAATAATTGTTTTAGAAGAACAAAAAATGACAGTGCCATTTAAATTATATCTTCTTTGAGCTTTATTTACAGGCAAACCCATCTCTGACTCCTTCGTCCAAATATAAAGTTAATTGGTGTTTAAAACTCCCGCTTTTTCAGAAAAAACTTAAACTATTTCTTGCAGTGTCAACAATATCCCAAGAAATATTGCCTTCATCCTCGCGATTATCATAATCATAAGCAACGGTAGATATGCTTTTCGTTCTGATTAAAGTTTCTTGCACAACTTTGTACACATAAATCCATTAATAGCTGTTTCGTTGACCTTTTCCTTTTAATACCTCCTCAGTTCTGCCTTTGCCTGTGATAAATAAATCCCACTTCTGAATTTCTGTTATTAATACTTTCACTTTAATCTCAATTTCCTCGGTAACGTTTCAGATATATAAAGTAAAGCTGCCAGCTTGTTGTGACAGGGTATGCAAGCTATACTGCCAAAAAAGACCCAAAAGTAGTTCCCGACTTGAAAACTCCATCCGGGTAATGAACTCCTTTGATCCTTGAAACTCTGTAACTGTACGCATAGCATAATATTATAAATACAACAAGAACAGAAACAGAAATAGAAACCCCGTCGTCAACACCCGACATCGACAAACTGTGCGCTCGCTATTTTGCCATAATTTGGCTATGAAACCAAGACCACCTCTCGCTCTCTGTTGAAATATTAATCTCGCGCTCAAAATGCATGAATCCTTATTATGGCTTCATCGTTGCCGTCGTCGCGTCGTAGTTCCTCTTGTCACCATTGGGTGTGCAAAAAAGGAAATGCAACTCATCAAATGCGTTCGGTATGGACGATATTTCATAGTTACAGTTAGAAAGATATAAAATAATATAATTACACCGCCAGTGCCATCCGTACCCTCTATCATCTTTTATACAGTAGTTAGTAAGCAGGGTCTTTTACAATCACAGAGGTTTTAAGAGAGAAAATTCCAGTGAAGTCCTTTAATCCTTTTACACAAGGACGAAATTACGAAATTTGAATTATTTTTGTCACAATTCATAGTCAGGTTCGGAGAAATGAGTATAAAACAGAACTCACGATGTCACAAGGCAGTGATTTATATTATATTTCTTGATTCTGCATATTCCCGAGAGGTAATCCACATATGTACATACATATGAAACAGATATCCTCTTTTATTGCCACAAAGTGAACCAACGAAAAATTTACTGCATATCATCATAGGATGGCGATTTCTGGGTACACAAACTCAAAGTCGAATTTTCTCGTCGCGTTTCGTTTCGTGGCTTGGGATTGTCAAACAAACCTCAGGAACAGCTGTTTTAATGTCATCCTTTTTGTTGGAATAAATAAATAAAAAATCCTTAAATTATTTATAAACTAATCCTATTAGAATTTAATTTCAAAGTTCAGCCATCAACTCTTCTTCCTTTAACACTCTCTCGCTCTATCTCTTTCACTGAAGAAAAAAGGAGAAGGAAATGAAGCTCTTCTCGATTGCATTTCGTCCTTGTAATCCAATTAAAAATTTATTTCAAGGGAAAGTGTTTAAAAGAAGCACTATGAAAAGGATATTAGGCAAGGAAGTATTATTAAATAGAAAGTTTAATGAGAGAATCGCTAAGTAATAGCAAAGTGGAGGGGGGCGGGGACGTTGTGAGGAGGAGACAATTTCAGCGTACCTGCATTATATGAAAAAAAAAAGTTTTACTTCCGAGTTCTAAAAATAAAACAAAAATTGAAACAAAAATATTTTATGAGCTGTTAATTTGAAACACGTGGGGGATGTTGAGGTACTACACGCACAATTTCCTTGATGTTATCAATGTTCGTAAATTTTCATCAAAAAAGGAAGAAGGAATTTCCCCCAATCAATAAAAAAAAATCTGGGACTAAGACTTATGAAAAGATGTTAAGGAATTCCTGCCAGCCTGGCATGGCATTCTTTTAACAAGAAAATACATAACAGACCATTCTACCTTCCTCGGTCTGCAGCGAGATATCTTAAATATGGTCATAATTGTCCCTGAACCTCTGTGTCCTTTAAGACTGTTGATCTCTATTTCTTGCCTTTTCTTCGAACCCAATGAGCACTCTGATGATGTCATTCAAAACACTTTTCCAGTAGGTTTTCGTTTTGTTTCTTCACTGTGTGATTAATCCAGCTCCACTTGCGGTGTCCTATCTCGAAATTGAGGAATCGGAACTGGACTTTTCTCAAGCGGCATTAGGGATTGAACCCAAACGCTTCGTCGTGGTAGTTTAAATGTGCTCGCCAATACACCAAGGAGCAGGTTAGCCATTTTTGGGAAAATTCCTCAGCTGGAAATAAATGTTCACACAAGTTCAATCAAAAGCCTTCTCGAAATCCACAAACATGAATTACAACCTCAGGAATGACGTGCAGGTTGTGCGTGCAAGTGAATATTGTTGCATTGAAGAGCCTGCTTGATGGTCCTTAAGTGTGGACTCGTTTTATTTTCACTCGGCAGGAATAATTATGTCTTACAATTTACAGCTGAACCCGAACGGTTAGAAGAGATGCACTTTTTCATTATCCTTTTCACTACAAGATTTATGCTTGGAAGATTTTTCACTTCCTCGCAAAAGGCAATTCACCAAAGAAAAGCTTAGGAGCAGTTAGTGATCGAAATCTTTCACACATCATGTTCTCCCCTTAATCAAAATTCGTTTGCGAGCACGCCAAGTCTTGCAGCGAATCTTTCTATGAGACAGACCCGGTTTAGACACCTTAAATGCAGCTAGCTAGATTCATCTTTGGCCAAATCCGCTGTCATTTTTTTAATGATTTTCCCGGTCAATATGGCCAAGCGCCCACTGTACACATTTTGTTCGTCAAGTGATTTGTATGGGAATCAATGATTGCTAGTGAGCCCACTGTTATACTAGCGCAAGGAATTCTTGAGCTGCCAAACTGTTCCGTGACAAAAAGCATGTAGTCGGTGTTTCGAAAATGATAATTACCCCTCCAAATGCAGTATTTTTTGTTTATTGACATTCATTGAAGAACTGTCAAATTGGCTGTCACAGAAACAGTGTTGCCAATTTACAGTTCTCACTTTTTACAAACCAATATTTACAAATCACCGTATCCAAAATTGACAACAACAAAATTTAAATTTTTATCACAAGAACCCAACCGAAATCGGGGATCCAAACATTTCAGTATTCGGCAGATTTTTTTAATGTCGTTTTCGTTTCAAAAACTGTGAAAATGTTTTTGTGAAAGAAAGAGGTTTATTCTAAAGTTTAAGTTGACACTTTTGCACTTTTAAGCACTTACAAAAACAAAAAAAAACACCACAATGCATGTTATATTTTCTATTTGTTTGTACTCTTGTGTTTGTTTGTCACTAAATATTTATAAAATACACTAAAAACATATTTTTTTGTTAATTTAAAACACTGATTTCAAATGAAACAAAACTTGTAAAACTAACATTTGACTCAATGTAGTTCCTTAAAAAAGAAACAACAACGACAAGAGCTAACAATTAAGTTGGAAAAATAAATGTGCATTGAAAATAATATCAAGGCATCCCAGAAAGTATCTGAAGTAAAAAAAAAAAACATACCCTGATGAAAATATTACTTTTTAACCAAAATATTAAAACACAATTTATTTAAACCTAAAAAAAAAACGAATTCCCAACATTTTAATAAAAGCCAACAAAATTCTTTGAAAAAAAAAAAAATTGGTTCTAAAGTTAGTTCTTGTTGTTGTTGTTACAGGAGCATCATTGAACACCGATATTGGACCAGATTCCGAAGCTCAAATTAACCCCCACCTCAATGAAGATTTCGAAGGACGTGAATTTGAAGGCGAACAACACATCGACACAACACCACAATCCGAAGAAGTTACCCCACCTGTCACCGATAAGCTGGAAGCACAAAAGAAGGCCGATATTAAAAATATCAAAAACACTAATGGTCATCATAATGGTGGTAGCGATTTGAAATCGAATACCCCAGTTTAAGGGATGGGAGTTTTTGTCATTGTGCCAATTCCGCAGGACATTCTTTTATAAAAATTTTTACTTTATTGAATGTTTTTTTTTTTTTTTTTCTCTTTAATATCGTTCTTCTGTTCAAAACAAAAATTTACAATTTAAGAATCCTTAAGATACAAAATCTCATGTATTACTGTGGTTTTTTTTCCTCTTCATAATAATTCAAAAAAGGAGCAAAACACAAAATCAATAAAAAAATATGAATGAATGCAGATATTATATCTTTCCGAACGGATCATGTGTTGTGAATGCTGTAAAGTTGATTGTTTTTTTTTTTTTTTTTTACTTCTAGAATATACACGCACAATATGTACTTTAATGTTTTGTAATCGGTCACAATCTTTTTTTTATACTTTTTTTATTATGTAACGGAAGAATCTCATAAAACATCCAGTATAAATAAATCATATTTTGTTTGGGTTTTTTTTTTTAATACAAAAGACAGTTGTAAGGAAAATGCACTTGTGGTATTCAAAACTGAGGTTTTTTCCGTCCCAATAGAAGACCAATAAATTGAATTGAAGCACTCCTGAGCAAGGACATTTTAGTCAGAATCACAATTGGATCAAATTGTTTCGAGAGTGATTCAGACAGTTAAATGTGTATTTGAATTCATTTAAGATTTTCAAAGTGTGGATTTCTCCGTTTTAGACATAAATTGTTTTTTGAAACAGATGAATACTCTCTTAAAAACAGGACTTTGAGGAATCCCTAGTTTGAAAAACACGATCGCTGTTTGAATCTTGCCAAATGAAAATATTTTGAGAGTATCTTAAAAGGTTATAACTCATTTTGAGTCATTTTTGTTAGGATTACCATATTATTTGTGATCTTACATACACTGCCATTTTGTATCTTTTTTTTAAATTCACTTAAATATCAATTTCCCATACTTTCTCTGCCATTTTAAAATAGTATTTATCTATTCTCAAGAATAGAGCAACTTTTTGTGTTCTTCATTGCAACTGTCTTTTTAAACAAGATATTATCCAGTTTATATTTTTTTTAATTTTTATAACTTTTTTTTTACTTAAAATAAACATGAAATATACAAAAAAATAACAACTTTAAGATTAAGTTCAAAAGAAAAGCGCAGCATTCCTGCAACAGTTTACCGTCCTTTTGTAATATTTTTTTTATATAAAACTTTAATATACAATAAAACAATTAAATATTTAAGTCTTTTATAAAAATATCTACTCACATAAAACATTTGTGTTTGTTTTTTAACTTAAATAAAAAATACTTACCTTAAATGTATAGATTTTTATACATACTTAAAAAAAATCTCGATATAACTAACTATCTCGAATCGATAAAAAAATACTTTTAGTAAGTAATTTATTTAATTACCTAATTAATTTTATTATAATAAAAAAAAATTAAAAATTATACATAAATTTCGAATATATAATTATTAAAATTAATACTTAATAATACTATAATCTCCCTAAAAGTTTTTATAATATATATATGTATTTTTATTTTCTCGAATAAAATTTAAGCATAGTATCTATTATGTATTTAAGAATATTTGTTTGTATTTTTTTTTTAATTTTTTTGTATAAAGAATGAAGTTAAGGAATATTTTGTAAAAATATTACTTAAACTTTTATTATTCTGCATATAATACATTTAATTAAAAAAAATTTAACATTATTAAATCTGCCTTTATTTTTTAAATGAACAAAAATTTATGTATAGTATATTGCATGGAATTAAAATAAAATTTTGCTGAAAAGAAAATTATTATATGCACAAAACTTTTATGTATTTTTTATTATTTTTTTGTTTGTTTTATTAGTTAGGTTTACAAATTGTAAAGATAATTAAGGTTAAATGTGAAATAAATATGTTTTATAAAAAAATGATTTAATGTTATGTATTTATGAATGATTCAAGTAACAAACAAAACTGGCAAGTATTACTGTACAAATGTTTAGCATTGTGGTTTTAAAAACATTCCCTAGTTTAATATGAATTTTTCAATTTTGTAATAGTTTATAATTGGCAGAATTTTGAAAAGCTAAATTTTAAAAGCAACATTTTGAATACATATTATAATCTTGAAAGCAGAGTTTTGTAAAAAGAATTTTAACCCCGCCAGGATTTTGACTCCAACACCTGCTACCTATAAAATATCTGTTAAATAACCCCTTCCTTGTCATGCTATTATAAACCACGTTGTCTAGTGAAGTCCAAGACTTAACGGCCGTAGTTATACATATGTTGTGTTCGGGAACACAATTTTAGTAAACACTAGATTTTTATTTTCATCATTTATACATTTTCATGAACAAGCAATAAATAGATAAATCTTTTTACCACATTTCCCAGCATTCTAAAAACTACCACATCTTAAAGTCCAAAAAGTATTTGCCCCCCCCCCCCCCCCCCCCCCCCGTTTTATCATCTATCGTCTCCTTAACTTTTTAACTGATTTCATTCAAAGTTTGTAGTAAGGAGAGAGGGTGTAGTTGCGAAATGTATTCGTTCAAAAAGTAAAAATGTTATTTTAACCAAATTAATGTTGATTCCCCCCAATAAAGTTCGTCATTCAAGGCTAGTCGATTCGATCATCCAACCATCTGGCTTTTTTTAAACTTAGTAATTTGGTTACTGTAACTGGCTATAGTATTAGTTTTGCCATATCCTGAACTAGTTCCATAGCGCAATTTAAAAAAGAAACTTAGCCCAAAATCGGAGCCGAAAAAGTTAAAAAAAACGTTTCTGAGAATTTCGATCACAATTTATTTTAAATAAAAAAAAAAAAAAAAAAAAAAAAATTTGTATTTAAAAAAGCGACGAATTATTGAAAGAAAATGTTCTTTCTTCTACAGCGTTGTTGGCAGGCAAAGCTAACGATTGTATGACGAAATACGCCAAATAAACGAAAACTGCTTCATCCGAAATGTTTTTTACGTTCATAGCCAAGTCAGTCCAAATTCGTTAGTAATTTGGAGGGACTAGCCTGAGGAGTCGTCTCTCGTAATCTAGCTACTTTTATAGCCCGAGCTTTGTTATTCCATACATTACCGGGATAAAAAGTAGACTATGTATTCTAGACTAAAATCTATCTCTGTGCCAAATTTTATCCAGATCCGTTTAGCCGTTCTGGCGTTATTGAGCAACAAACATCCAAACATCGTAACTTTCACATTTATAATATTAGTAGGATAGGATTTACGAACAAATTAAAGATTAAATTTGGGCTATTCATATCCCAATTATGATTGGGCTGTCATACTGAAATTGATGTCTGCAATTTTGAAAAAAGATAGCCCAATCTGACAAGCCTGGCTAGTAATTGAACTTTTGTCTGAGCAAGAGACATGTGGTTTTTATGTACATAGTACTTACCATCCCGAAAAAATACTGAAAGTGCCCTAGATATAAGTATACGAGAAGGAATAGAACAAAATTATTCGTATTGTGAATCTTCCCAGAGAAAGAATCCCCAATGCGAAAATCCCGAAGCTAATTTCTCCAAAACAAATGTTTTCAAGTAGTAATACGTGCGATTAAATCGCGCATGCATTCAAAATAATTCGTTGGACAGAAATGTTGTTAAACGTTATAGCTTATGGTCATCGCAAAATATGTATAAGTACACGGATACTAGAGAATTTGAGATTTCATGGGGGTTATGGAAAAAATAGTTTGCTGGAGATTTTGTCCATGTGTTGTACCTATATTATGTCTTGGGGATAATAGCTACAAAGTTGGATTTTTACTTTTTGGAGAATTTTGTCGCTTTTGATTTTTTTTTTTTTTCGTCGATTTTGTACGATCTGGGTGCCAGATTCGATTCCAAAAAATGTTGGTAATTTGTCAAGAATCTAATTATTGTCCGTGTGTTTTTCCATAGGAGAACTTGGCTCCAAAATAATTTAAATGTCTATTTTAAGATAATTGAAAATTTCGTTTTTCGCTTAATTAATACTTAAAAACATTTTTTTTTTCTTTTGAAATATTAATAAATAAAAATACAACTCATTTCAGGTAAAAAATCCAGATCTCCAACCAGTGAAACGTAAGTAACCCATCTCATTTAAAATATCGTTTTATGTTGTTTCTTGTAGTTCACATTATTACGCTTAAAATTGGATTTTTCTGTAAAATATACTTACAATTAACCGCATGTATTATACAATCCCATCTCATTTCTTTAAAATTTCCCTCGTAATCCTTGATGATTTTCATTAGTTTTTGTTTTAATTTTTTTTTTTCATTACCATTATGATTTTAATTCGATAAGAATATTCGTCATCATACAAAATAAAAAAAAAACCATATCGCATTGACATAAGTGATGAAGTCAAGTCAAGATATCGAAACTTTGCACACACACATACCTACATAAAATACATCCCAACGAAAGAAGCATCATAATCATAAAATAAAAAAAAAAAATCTCACTATTTCCTCTCTTCAAAAAAAAATGGCATTAAAATGTAAATTCTCAAGCATTAGCAACACTCCACAAAAAAAAAAAGAAAAAAATCAAAATCAAAATTAAATCGACTTAGCTACATAAACTTCTTCTTTACTCTATCGTTGCAAAACATTTTCCTCTATTATTCTCATTCATGCCAATATAATAAATCGTTTAGACACGATGGTAACCAACAGCCAGGACCAAATGTTGCCCTCCTTGAATCAAACATCAATTCTGGCACCACACCAAATGGTGTAACTATCGTCAGTAGCACCACCAATAACAACAACAACGGCAACAGCAACAAAAATGGTAGCACCAACAACGGTAATCAAAACATCTTGAATGGCGGCCTTCAAAGAAACAGCAGCTCTTTAATGGCATCAACAGGGGCGGTTAATGTAAACGATGATGACTCTTTTGAATATGCCACAGATCGGGAGAGTGGCGTTTACAATGCAACCACAGTGCCCCTTAAGGGTGGACGCAACAGCACAACATCACGTCAATCGACAGCGACGACAGCTTCTGATGATTTTGACCAACAGCAGGGATCTGACCTATTAACTCGGGGCAATCAATTGGGTATTCCAGAGTCGAGGTGTACTCGTTGGATACCTAAGGATCAAAGGGAGCTTCTGGAGAGGCAAGCGAAATTGTTAGCAAATCGTATACAAAAACCAGTTGAAACTGAATTCTAACACTCACACACACACACACCTATACACAACACAAATACACTCAGAAACACACACAAATATTTTATATACACATATTCACCTCTACCTTAAAACCTGTATATGTATTTAACGAGATTTATTAGATATTGTTTTTTTTTTCTAAATGTACCTATGATATTTATTTTAAGATGAAAGAAAGAGAAGTCGAATTTAGAAAGAGACAATGTTAAGTGGTAATGTAATTAAAGCTGAAGACGAACAAACATTTTACTGTGTTGAGCATTATTTTTTATGATACAAAGAATTCGTCTTTCAAAAAGGAAGATGAGTTTTCATGGGCCAGGATTAGAAACGCCTCAAAGGGATTAATATCTTTGATGATTATGTCTGATAAAATAAAATAGCTCGTTCTTAATTATAACAGTACTTGTGCAATAATAAGTTTATAGGTTTGTTTATGTGAACTGAGTTTAACGTCCACAGGCCATTTCTAGTGTGTTTTTGTTTTGTCCAATGGAAATGGCATTAAAGCAAGTTTTGTTACAAAGTAGGGTTGCCAGCGTTTAAACACAAAGGAACAATATATTTTTTTTTTGTATTTCATTCCAAAGTTATAAGATTTTGTTGAACTCGAGAGAATAAGCAATAGAAGATGCTTCATCTCAGTTCTCCCGATACTTCATCATTTCCCGAATGAATCAATCTGGAGTACAGATTTCCCAATAAAAAAAAATATAAGTATTTTTCAATAAGAATGGGTAGATCTTAAATGGAATAAACCCAGCTGTATGTGTGAGGTATTAAAAAAATTCTCTTTTAACTTGAAAGGCTCATGTATGCCATTATGTATGAAATATGATATTATTTGAATACCCCTGCGGCCTCTAACGGTGGCACGAGTCCCAGTGGTCCTATTTTCAGTAACTCTTTAGCAGAGATCCGGCAATGACCGAAATCAGCCACCGATGACGTCACCTTTGCGAGGGTTATAAATACCCTGAAATTGTTCATGCAGAATGTGAATCGTGGTGTCCTCTGTGTGGTGCGTAAAGGAATCACATGTGGCCTAGGTTCATATAGGCTCGTGTAAAGTGGTGTCGTCGCATGTTCAGCAACTTTGCTCCCTAACCAAACCAATCAACAAATAAAGCATCTCATTGTTAAAGATGATTTTTCGTCCAAAATTCGGGTTCCCTTCTAAACGTTTCGAAGCCTAGTCTGAAAAAAAACGTCTTGTATGGGTGTGACCCCAGAACAGCGATGAATCAACAGTAATTGAAAATAAAATACAACACTCAATCAAAAATATCGAATAAGGAACGACTGTCAAGTTGTCAAAATGTTTGTCTTTTTCTTACTTTATCCTTGTGCAAATGCCAGTATTCTTGGTTAACAAATCTCCGGCATAAAAACTGTCAATATTTTGAAGTTTTGTAAGTCGGTACTGACTTTTCTTGGAGAAAATTGACAGCGTGCCAGAGAAACAGTATTTGACGATCCCATTATTTTATGTTGTGTTAAAAATGTATGTCTCAATAACACATTTATTTCGTAAATAAATGCTAAAAAATACTGTCAAATTGGTCACTCGTGTAAATGGGGCATTAGTTTTTATTTTTGTTTGTCAAAGTATTTAGATAGTGCCATCAATTTGGTTACATTTCTTGTCAGAAAATCTTGTCAAATTTTTGTGACAAAAATATATTTTGACAACTTTTCAGTATTGTAAGTGAATGCAGCTTTAAAATATAGAATTTTTCTACTTAGGTCATAATCCAATAAAACAAGGGAAGAAAATAGTGTCTTTCTGAACAGTCGGCCATTAAAGCAGTTTCAGGCCCCCGAAACGAAATCTTGTTCTTGGAAATGTTTAAAATTAAAGTGACCCATTTCCGAAAAATAAACCTGCTTATCAACCTCTGTTGTGTGTATAATTTCGTCATAAACTGCCAAAGTGCTGTTGAGAACTATTTTGGTGTTGAAAAGCGAACAAAAAAGGCCAAGTTACAGGTTGGTATCATTTGTTTGGGTGTTGTTTTGTCTTTTACCGCGCCTGGTTGTAGTAACAGTTTTGCGAGTCAGTCCATTTTGATAATTTTCGTTAGTTGGAAATTTTTAATTCAACATTTTCCTTCTAAATATGTTTGTAGAACTTGAAGTATGAATTCAGAATTGCAGAGGACTTTAACTCCCTCAAAAATAGACTGTCAGTTTGAAAAAAACTTCATTCCGGTTTCCAAAGATTAAGAACAGTCGCAGAGCTGTAATACTAGCTCAAACGCAATAAAAGTGGCATCCTTTCTTTATAAAATGAGGCTTTAAAGAACGAGGTCTTGATTATTTGCTTCATCTGAGGTTTTTGTATTTTTAAACTTTAAGTCTTAAAGGAGCTTCTATTGTTATCGTGCGCAGTATACAATTTTGGTAGGCCTTATAGAAGCTGTGTTTAAGTTAAATTTAAAAGCTATTATTAAAAGTAAGGAAACCCCTTTTCAAATATCCTAAGAACGTACTAGTGAGATTTTAAATATTACAAAGTCAAGCAGCATAATCCTTCTTTATACAAGTTTTATACAAACTATAACTTGTCAGCTATAAAGATGCTTAAAAGTTTCGCTTACTGCTAGATTTATTGTTTCCACTGCTTCAAGCAGCAAAAAACTGACGCGACGCCTTAAATCAAAGAGCCCACTTATCGCTCTTTTGCTTTCCTACAGTTAAGTTTGTCATTGATAATTTTAAATCAAAACCAAAATCAAGCTATTTTAAACTGTATTTTTTTTTTTATTCTAAAGATTATTTTTTGTCATTTCAAAACTAACGATAATCTGAAAACTTTCAACCACAAAATATACATGATGATGTGACACTTTAGAATTGCTTAACACTTTTAAACGAAAGTTTTTGATCGTCTCGTGCTATATAAACCCAGCCAGCCAATGCCAATGTTTCGTTTTGCCACAAAACTGAAATTCAAGCCAAAGTCAAGAAAATCGATTGACTTGTGGTTTTTGCGGTCGGTCGAATGATTAAATTCAGCTCACAGAGAGGGATGTGTTCTTGTGGTGGATGATGAAATGTTGTTCATATAATAATATTCTCTTGACTAGACATTTTGAATCTATAAGATACACCTACTCACTTCTATGTCCAAGTCGTTCATGTATCATGCTTCTCATCGTCAGGATGAACGACAGGCTCAAAATGGTTTGTGTCTGTCTATATTAATGTGTGTGATGCAAAGCCAGTCAATACCAGAGATTAGGTTAATGATATTCTCGATACCGTACGAGATTAATTAATAAGCATTTGCCTTTTAGTTTAAATGCAAATTACGTTGCGATACATTCACTATACACGTACACATACATAGACGTTATAACAATGTGAGAGGTTTATTCGGAGTCAATGCGGTGTGGTTTTTGATGTGTTGAATATCCTTAATTGGAAACAAGGTGGGGGGATATAGGAATTCTATTTCATAAGGAGCTGAAACAGAATCTTGATATTAAACATTGCAATTGGTAATCTGTTTAATTTATTCTAACGTGTGACCATCAGCTTGAAGAGGTGTTTCAGGATCAAAATGAATTAAGTGTTTCGGACAGCTACGTCGATGGTCTGAACTTAATCCGCCTTTTGATTCCAACAAATGTTACTAGGCAAAGTAAATCTTGCCATGATGCAATTCTTCTTGGATTCGGCGATAAGTTGGAAGTTCCTTCCATTTTCGCTGATCATCAGCACACACATGGAAACGATTGAGTGTTTCAGTCACTAAGCTTCAAGCTATCACTTCAAATATTTTTCTTCCCTTACCACGCTTCATTGTATCTACTGGATACCATTAAATAATTGTTTCACTAAGATTCATTTTAAATACCCACCGAGATAAAAATATAAAGGAACACGCCAATTTTTAAAGCTCAAAAACACTACATTGCTCTGTATCCTTCAGTGTCCTGCAGATTTTTTTTTCATGTTAATGAAGATTTTAAGCAACTGTTACAGTTATTGAAAATATTATTTAATTATTAATAATTGCTTTAACTTACACCAACGCCAACGGCATAAAAAGGACTCTTCAAGATGTTGAGAAAAGAAGGAGCATGGAAGGGTGGAACAAGCTGCAAACGTGATGAATGGTTGAGTCAAAATTTAGTTACGAAGAACATTTTTCTGCACGGACGACTACGACTACGAAAACGACAACGACGACGAGGACTACTGGTAGGCCATTGCCCTCGTGTATGAAAGTATGTTTATCTCTCTGTGGATATCCTTGTTGTTGTTGGATATAATATTATAGACGTGGATAGTCATTTTGAGCGATTACTGTGCTTATATGAGCTGAATGTCAAAACCAGAATGTATTTAATTATTCTTCTTCTCCCTTAAAAAAAAGAAAAATTAAAATAAAGAAAGGAGTCTGGGAAATAACACAAACATGGATATGGCAATGTTAAAGCAGCTCACTTAACACAAGATTTAAGAACAAAAAAACAATAAGGGTCCGCGGAGGGGAGAAGAAAATCTCTTTAATTTGAAGATATTTTGTAGTTCCTTTTGGTCATTTGTCATACAAAAACGCAGGCTCACGAAAAGTGATTAAATTTTTGCCGAAAGATAAATTTTGTTTTTGAAACTTTGTTTTAGGGGGGCTACTGTGGCGTATGAGTAATTTTTTTGTTGTTCTTTGATTTTCAAAGTAATTTTACTTTTGGCAGATGTCTGAGAAAGAATAACAATTGTTTGGATTGGTATACGGATGGACGTGACTTGGGTAGGTAGGTAGGGGTAGGGAATACTAATTTTTAATTGTTTTTAAAGTAATAAGAAGGGAAAGCTAAATTTAATTTTTAATTTTATTTTAACTCCAAAAGTGATTTGATGGAAGTCCTTCGAGAGAACTAATAGTGTAAAGTGTATTTCCCCTAATGTAATTTGATAAGTCTTGTTAGTATCTTTACTCTTTATTGTGCATTCTTCTGTTCTATAGTTTAGTAGAAAAAATCCTTGAAAGGCGTTTCTTCCGAGAATTTGGTATTTGGATTGGATTTTTTTTTTACTTTGAGGGCTTCACGACTGTTTTGAGTATTTTTTTATTTGTTTAAGTGTAGTTTTTTGTGCGGCTTCAGTTCACACTGTCCTTTTATCTTCCTTTTTTGGAATTAGATTTCTTTTTGATTTTCCGACCGTGAAAAAAAAATATCACCGACTATTCCTTAATGATAACAAATTGCAGGAATACAAAGGCGTCGGAGCTACTGTCATCGGAAACACAAGGATTCCGTCTTGCGAATACAAAACAGCTCGGAGCAAAATGAAGTTTACTTTTAATAAGCCAAGCAGCATTTGTGACTTTTTTATTAACAAAAATAATTCCAACTTTTTGTTGAAGCAGTCGATTATATGATAGAGTTATGAAATCGAAAAGACGTTTACGCCATCTTTGGTAATCTTAACAAAATTGGACGTAAAATGGTACTTCATTTAGCACGTGTGACGTCATCCTTCTTTTAAATTAATTCCTTCAATGCAAGAAAAAAAGCGATGTTAGAAAATTTGTTTCAAGAAACAGAACTGCGTACAAAACTGCTATGAGAAGTTTTATTTAAAGTATCCCAACTCTAAGAGCCGGCTGCTGTACGCAATTACGGTTGATCCTCGGATTAAAACTTAAACTAGACTTACCTGGTTTGGTGATAGCACAATCCAAGTTCTGTGCTTCAAAAGTTGTTTAAGAGCTATATTTCCTATTTCAACCGATTAAATTAATCGATCAGCGGATCAAATGCTTAATAGACAGTTAACCCGTGGCTATCACTGATACTTACAGCTACAGTAGATTAAACTAAATCTGACTTAGCCAATTCTAAATAATTTGTTCTTAAGTTCTTTCGCGAGTTAGCTTTTATTTATTTAGTCCAGAGCTAACTTCCCAAACTCCGTGAGTTAACTCAGGCTAAATCTTAATCTCACTCTGAGCAATGATGAACGTACTTCTCAAAATCTAGCTTTAACAACTGGGTTTGAGTATTTCCTGCTTTGAGCTTAGGTGAGGCAAATATTTTAAGAAATCCACAGAATTGTGTAACTAGACTCGTTTTTTTTAGTAAGAAGACAACTGCAGTCAGAAATATTACCGAAAGCTAACATTTTCCATTTTTTATTTTAAAGTCTAACTCCTAAATATGTGCAATATTTTACTTAGCAACGCAAAACTGTTATAAGTAACACCAGTTTTTATTGCAATTAAAAAAATTAAGATCAAACTTACATGTTGAACTTAAAAAAATGACACCTGGTTACTCTGAACTAAAAAAGGACAACTTCGGGAAGTTTCCTTGAAAGGAATTTTCAGGCATAGCTTGCATCTATTTTTTATTTTTTTACAACACGTTCACTTAACATACCGCTTCGAAACACTGTTCCATATTAATATTTAGGTTTACTATTTCTTAACCGCATTCTACTGTCTTAACACTTAAATAAACTTTACAAAACACCAATCATTATTTAACAGATTTAAGAGATTAAGGCCATTCTACACTATGTGGCTATTATAACCGCAACTTAATTACCTTACCATGGATATTTTTTTTTTTTTGCATCCTAATCCCACACAAAAAGATCAAAGAAAGTATATAAAAAAAACACAAAAAACATAAATCCAAGATTATAAATAGCCCCAAGATTGCCTACAAAATAACCGACCTAACAAGGAGAATACAAAAAAAAAATGGTAAACCATAAGTCAGCAGCATCACGGATGAAATAGTGCCAAAGGAAAGGAATGAACAAATAGCAGACATACAAGCAGACAGGAAAATATAAAAATTAATTAAATTGCCACCCAAAAGTATGCTACGGATGATGTTATATCCAATCCACCACCCACCACCATATCCTTGTAATATTTTTACAGTTTTTATTTATTCGTTTTTTTTTCTCTTCCTTGTAATTTAATTATTTTATATTTTTATTCACAAAGAAAAAATAAAAATTGCTTTATGAAAAGATGGCTCATCATCATCGTCGTAGTCCTGCAGCGTAAGACAGACGCACGAATGGAGCCTGGATAATGATCCTTTGCGATGAAATTTGTCTTACACTTTTTTTTTTACACACGTATTTTTTTCTTACAAAATGGTGTTGGATGGTTTTTTGTTAATTAATTTATTTAGTTTTCTTTGATATAAACATTTATCTTTCCTTGTGTGTGGTATATCTATGTGTTTTTTTTTTTTTAATATTTTAGATAGAAAAATATTTGTATTTAATTTTTTTTTAAATTTTTCTTGCTGGGTGTATAAATATTTTTTGTGAATTATTTTTATCATAAGCAAAAACACAAACACAAAAAAAAAACCAGGTAAAACAAACAAAACAAATATTTTGAATCTAGTAGCGACACAGAGAGTGCCGACATTAAGACTGAGGCAAAGTCACATGCTGCCAAATCGCAAAGATTACCATCGTTTTCATCGTTATTCATGAAGAGGAATGAAAAATCTAAAAAGGATTCAGCTTTGGCATCAGATCAACCTGGAAACACCAACACAACGACCACCAGTACCACTAACACAGAGAATGCAGAGGATTTGGGTGAATCTAACAGGGCGATGACAGCATCGACTGGGGAGGTTAGTGTTAGAGCACCGGAAGATCCAACGACGACGACGGTGGCGGCGGTGAAGACAGCAGGAAACGACAACGCACCAAAGGTAAAAGATAATTTAAATTATATCTTTCTTTTTGTAGCTCAAAGTGTTTTGTAAAAATATAATCGTAAATATTACGAAGTAATGAAATGGGGAATTAAGGAAGGACTTTTCTCAATCTTTTCCGAGGATGAGTTGTGCATTAAAAACATTCATCTTTTATTCGAGCTTGTCTCTCAAGTTGATTGATTGAATTCAACAGTCCAATAATTAGTTGCAAGTGCATCATAATTGAATGTTAATTGAATGGGAATCAACTAATTTAAAATGTAATGCTTACTTCTTAAAAGTCGATTAGGCTGAGTTTCAGCCTTGACTTAGTCTGGAGGATTAAATATTTCTTAATATTTTATAAAAAGACATTCATTTTAATGGAAATCCATGATGGTATGTCATATAATGTTACTCCAAACCACGACGAGGAATGGACTAACTTGTGTTTTCTTCAACACTTTTGACTACAGCCGCAATATTCTCAGTTGTTCTTGAGCAACGTGCACGGGTTTTATACTTCACATCCCTAACTTGTCCCAACAACTCAAATTTGTCCACCAATTTCTGAATTGCGGTCCGACAAGGTGCTTCACGACGACAAAAAAAGGTTTTTGTTTTACGAAACGTATCTGCCAAATGTTCACTATATTTGTAGTGAATTTTAGTAATTTCAATGCATCATTGAAGCGTGTATCGTTCCATTTTTAGTAATGGCGTAGTTTCTTCTTATCAAATATCAAAACATTTTTGCTTCAAATGTGACAACTACAGAAATAGCGGGCTATTTAAAATAACACCTCTTATTGGAAAACCCTTAGCAATTTAAAATAGAAGTGGGGCGAGAATATAACCTTTTGGAACCCCATCTTTTGGCTACCTGAGGCTTTTTCATCTCGAAAGACAAGGAGATCCGATGAGATTGCAAAAAAAAAACACTAAATGCATTGCTTCTAGACAATTAATTGGCAAGACATTCATGTGATTTATAGAGGGTGATGCGCCTAAATAGCTGCTCTTTAGACCTCGACTGAAGAAGTCACATGTTTTTTTGTATGCTCTCACAGCTTTGTTTGTAAACACTCTAAGGACACAGTTCGTTTAAAAGTTGTTGCTCGCTATCAATTTGTAAATTTTGGTTCAGTTTATTTTTTCATACTTCAGTGTTTTAAAACTAAGCGTTTGTAAAATTGGGCTTCCAAAGGGTGTTTCTTTCAGAGGTATATAACTTTGAAATGGAATAAAACAAAAATGATTTTTCATTGACATGAAATTTACTTTATTTGAAAGATAATCTTCTGGCGTTATAATTTAAATGAGATTTCTGGCATATGACCACCACGGCTGGCTCGGACATAGTCTGACAAAATGCGCGCCAGTTAAAATAGTGTTGCCAACTTAAAGTTCTATGCCTCTAAAAAAAACAACTGTTATAAAAAGTTCTTTCAAACGTTTTAAATATTTTTTTTTAACGGGGAAGGTGGTAGCTGTGCTTATTAGTTAAATGTGAAATTTAATTTATTTGGGACACATTCAATTGAAGCGCCAACTGTGGACAAGATATTATAGATTGGGCGACTCCAAAAATATACTAAAAGCTTATTGATTTTAAACCTTTGTGTATTGGAAACGACTATAAGCTTTAACCAACTTCTTCTATCCACCACTTCATTGGCTCATTTGGTATCAATTGTACATTAAATCATATGTGCTCTGATCAATCCATTGCAATGACGGATCTTTCAGTTGTAAAAGGAACACAGTTCTCCAGCCGAAGACGTGGTAGATTCGGGAAAACGCCAACTTTCAAGAATGGTTAAAGTATTGGGCTGGATGAAACCGCTAATTCCGCCATACAGTCTGGAAGCATTCCTCATTGAAGTAGAAGAAGGCCCCACAAATATACCCATCACATGTGGGTCATAGCACTCTCAATATAACCTCAAATTAACTTCTCTAAAAACCGTTCTATTAATTGTTATGTTGGCTCTATTTCACATGACCCCCTGGAATAGTAACATTTGATCTCCAACTCAGGTGTTCTGGCAATGCAAAGCAGGTTCTGAGACACTGCTTTTCAAACACTAAATCTTTCATTTCCGTGGAACTTTGATGTCTTTTTTCAAGGCTCCCAGAAAAAAATGTGTCTTGTCGATTTTTGTGTGTGTCCTTGTATTGCTGTTTCCACGGTAATGAATGTTGATTCCCAGGGAGCCAGACATTTCACTCGACTGATCTTTTCTCTGAAAACCGTTGACCAGGCCGGTGACATCCGATTTAAAGGAGGATTTTGTTAAGCCTATATATACTTGGTTGTTGGAATTGTTCTTATAGTATTTTTTTTTTGTCGCTTGACATTCATCTGAACCAAAAACGTGATACCTGATGGCAAAGTTATCCTTTTTCACACTTTTTGTTTGCCGCATTTAAATTTTACATCAGAATTACCTTTCTCTCAAAAAATAATTTTTTAATTTCTAGGAGGAAAAGCAACTGGTCTACGCCGAATTGGTATTGAAGCCTTCAGACAATAACCAACCGATGCCATCAAAGAACTCAACAGAATATGCCGAAATTGTTTACGTGCAAAAACCAACACCTGCCGCTGATGCCACTGCCAGTGGTAAAACAACAGAGACAATCGATTCCAAAGGAAAGAAATAATTTCCTTTGATGATGAAAAATATAAAATTAAAAATAATATCTCGAAGAGTTCTTTTCGTCCTTTTGCAAAGAGGCATAATATATACATACAAATACGTTATTCCCATGTCGAATGTAATTAAGTTTTAATTTTTAATTTCTTTGTTTGCATAAAGTTCCCATATTACTTATGGGTCAACCATCATACTCCATTTACAAAGAAAAAAACATTTTTTTTCATTTTGTAAAGTTTATTTTTTTTATATATAACGGCTTATGAATTTTTAAGGATTTTTCATTGCACGCGATTAAACAATAAACGCACATACATATATTCATTGTTCACATAAAAGACCATGAAGAAAATTTATATTTCTTTATGAATAAAGTTTTAAACGCACAAGTATTTTGTTCAGTAAAACACAAATATTTAAAGTTTGTCAACTTGTAATATTGATATACAAAAAATTAAAATGTAATTAGTTTTAAAAATTAAATTAAATTTTAGTGTATAATGTACTTTCAAAATAAATCTTTTTATATTTATAATGTTGTTTAAGAAATAAAAATAAATTGAGTAATAAATGTTTATTCAATAAAAAATTGGGTGTATGAACTTATGGTGATGGTGAAGTTATTGGATACATCTTGGAGTGTCAGTGTTGGCAGTTGTGTAGTAGAGCTGTCAGTGGAGCTTTTAAAAGTTTCGAATGTTAAACAGCATATCTGTGAAAGGTCCTGTAATAAAAGATAGACCGGTCAATGTTTTAAGAATATGACACAGTTTTTAAGTAAACTTAAGTAATTCTAAATTTTCAAAATGATATCAGTGAAAAGGTTTGTGGATGCAACAATAAGCTCAACAACAACAAAAACAATTACAAACCGAAACAAAAACCCACAACAACAACAAAAATAGTAACAATATGCAACATATGCAACACATGCAACATATTATGTAACGTATGAAACATTTGCAACATTTGTTTCTTCTTCTTCCCCCTCACAAGACTTTTAAATTGCCAGCAAAAAGCATATGATAACTTTTTGGATCACCAGGCGCTCAGAAAAAGCAGGAAGCCTCCCACCTGAGGTGAATATTAAATTTCCTTTCGCCTAGAAACCATATCTACCAAACTGGTCTTTACCGTTTTCTTACAGCTTTTGACTCCAAATATTTTTTTTTTCCTGTTACATATTATAAAAATATCACCCGACTCAAGTCCAGCTCGAAAATGGTCGCCAATGACCCTAGCCAATAAAAATTCTTACTTTCTTACGTTTACCAAATGGGTAAAAAGGAGTGAGTGAAAGCTGAAAGTATTTATTATATATTTTAGTATGAGCAAGTGTGAAAGGTGATTTTCGAAACCGTAACTTTTTGTTCCTCTTTGTGATCACCATCACACACTTCACATATAAAACTTTTGGCGGCAAATATGCCTCCACAATGTCTGCCACTGCTTAAGATGTTTCTTTTTCTTCCTCCTCACAAGGTAAACCTTTAAATTGCGAGACAAAAGTATATGAAAACTGTTTGGATAACCAGGCGCTCAGAAAAAGCAGGAGCCTTTTATTTTTGCTGATAGTTTGAAAATCGGCACCTGCTCCCTGAGGTGTGGATTAGATTTCCTTTCGGCTGGAAACCATAACTTCCAAACTGGTCTTTACCGTTTTGTTACAGCTTTTGACTCCACCTATTTTTTTTCCTGTTACATATAAAAATATCACCTGACTCCAGTCCACCGCGAAAATGGTCGCTTTTGACCCTCGCCAATAAAAAGCCTTTTTTCTACTTTTTTCTGTTTATCAGATAGTTCCTGGCGATCACACCATCACACACTTCCCATGTAAAACTTTTGGCGCCAATATGCCTCTACAATGTCTGCCACTGCTTGTTTCTTCTTCTTCCTCCTCACAAGGTAAACCTAAACTACTAGCAAAAATCATATTAAAACTTTTTGGATCACCAGGCGCTCAGAAAAAGCAGGAAGCCTTATATTTTTGCCGATAATTTGAAAAAAGCACCTCCCACCTGAGGTGAATATTAAATTTCCTTTCGCCTGGAAACCATTTCTACCAAACTGGTCTTTACCGTTTTCTTACAGCTTTTGACCCCACCTATTTTTTTTTCCTGTTACATATACAAATATCACCTGACTCCAGTCCACCGCGAAAATGGTTGCTTTTGACCCTAGCCAATAAAAAGCCTTTTTCCTACTTTTTTCTGTTTATCAGAAAAATCGGAGTGAGTGAAAGAATTAAATTTTAATATGTATGAGCAAGTGTGAAAGGTGGATTTCGAAAACCGTAACTTTTTGTTCCACCTTTGTGCCGCCATCACACATTTCACATAATATGTGGTTTTTTTGTTATTGTTGTTCTTGTAATTATATTACCCACATTGTTCATTTTGTTCGTCGTAGCTGTCAAATCCTTTAAAATTGTTTGCTCACACTCTTAAAAAAGCAGACACCCACACCAACAATGTTTGATAACATCAAGACGTGAAAAATGCCACCCAAAATATGGAAAGTTATTGAAAGATTTTACGTGGTGATTGAACAATAAAAATCATATGTAGTACAATATTCCTGGTAGCCTATTTGGCACAGAGATCTGCTGCTCCTGCTTTACTATATCTAGAAATTGGACACGGTTCGGTGCTTGGAGATCCTGCACATTTTTCACATTTTAAAATCCCGACCGAGTAAATGTTTTAGTGCACTTGTGAGTATGTGATTTCATTTTTTTTTTGTTCAGTTGTACTTGTATTTTGGTATTGTCAATGGCGTCCACGATGTAAACTTCAACGACGATGTCGCCATTATTATAGAGCCACTTTTGCTCTTCTGGTTCGGGTCCGGGTCTGGGTCCGTTCCGTTCGTTCCTATGGAAAATTTCTCGGTATCCACTGAACCGGGTGTATCCATAAAAATCTCGGAATTATTTTTGATGTTGTCGTCCCGTCCGTTAACCTCTTCCCTCTTTTGTGTTGTTCTATGTTTGGGGAGAAAGAGATGTTGGGTGAGATGGTAGAAATAAGGACATCTTTGATATAATTTTTGTGTGGACGAAAAGTATTTCGCTATATCGGTAGGTACCTAGACTGGAAACCATGGCATTGCAATGCCTTTGAGATAGTGTGGGATGTATTCAACTTCCGTGTTATAGCGCTTCTATCCTTCTTTCTATTATCTTGTCGATTTTTTTTTGCAGTTGTATAAAGATATTCTATAAGATTGTTTATATATAAATTTTCTTTTTGGATAGATACGTACAAATACGATGCACGAGAGCATCCAGGATGTCATTGCACACGGACATAGAGTTTTAACTTTTGTTATGTGGATAAGGAAATATTGAATTTGGCAGCCGTATCACATGAATTAAATTTATTTACGATGTAAGCATTCGATTTCGGAATCCCTTGGATCCTTTGGATAGTTGTGTTTTTTTTTTTTTTTATATCGAACAAACGTATTGGAATCTTTAAATCTGCAGTTTTATCTTTGGAATTACATTTACATGGGTTAAAAACTTTTATATAGTTATTTATTGAAATGATTTTGGATTGCAGTTATTGGTTGTCATGTGTGTAATTTTATATAATCTGAATACTAGCTTTATGCTAAGTTAAATTTTAAGAACTTGAAAATTGAATAACGTGTTTGTTGGACCTTTAAAAGTGTATATATTCTCTGTTCCTTTTTTGCAATAAGTTTTAATATAATCAGACAGATGAGGTGAATGTTTGCAATAAAATATGCAGTTTTGGTGCCTCACATCTCAAACATTTTCTCCAAAATTTGTTGCTTTACCAGGCGCTCATAATTAGAAGTAGGTTCTATTTTGTTGCATTTATTTGCAAAAATAGGCGGAGACAAAAGCTCGAATAAAACGGTAAAGACCAGTTTGGTAGTTATGGTTTCTTTCTTTTGATATTCATGTCCTACTTTGGTTCCACCCATTATCAAATTATCGGCAAAAATAAAAGGCTTCCTGCTTTTTCTGAGCGCCTGGTGATCCAAAAAGTTATCATACTTTTGTCTCGCAATTTAAAGGTTTACCTTGCGAGGAGGAAAAAGAAGAAACATCTTAAGCAGTAGCAAACATTGTAGAGGCATATTTGCCGCCAAAAGTTTTATATATGTGAAGTGTGTGTTGATGATCACAAAGAGGAACAAAAAGTTACGGTTTCCAAGATCACCTTTCACACTTGCTCATACTAAAATCTATAATAAATACTTTCAGCTTTCACTCACTCCTTTTTACCTATTTGATAAACATAAGAAAGTAAGAAAAACGCCTTTTATTGGCTAGGGTCAGTGGCGACCATTTTTGCGCTGGATTGACTCAAATCCAGCGCCAAAATGGTCGCCACTGATATTTTTAAATGTAACAGGAAAAAAAAAAAAATAGGTTGGGTCAAAAGCTGTAAGAAAACGGTAAAGACCAGTTTGGTAGAAATGATTTCCAGGCGAAAGGAAAATTAATATTCACCTCAGGTGGGAGGTGCTTATTTTCAAATTATCGGCAAAAATATAAGGCTTCCTGCTTTTTCTGAGCGCCTGGTGATCCAAAAAGTTTTAATATGATTTTTGCTAGTAGTTTAGTTTACCTTGTGAGGAGAACAAAGAAGAAACACTTTAAGCAGTGGTACCCATTGTAGAGGCATTTTTGCCGCCAAAAATTGTACATGTGAAATTTGCGATGGCGGCCACAAAGGAGAAACAAAAAGTTACGGTTTTCGAAGTTCACCTTTCTCACCTCAGAGGGGAGGTGCCTATTTTCAAATTATAAGTAAAAACAAAAGGCTTCCTGCTTTTTCTGAGCGCCTGGTGATCCAAAAATTTATGATATGCTTTTTGCTCGCAATTTAAAAGTCTTTTGAGAAGGAAGAAGGTGAAACACCTTAAGTGTGGTAGGTAGACATCGTAGGGGCATATTTGACGCCAAAAGTTATGTATAGGTATGTGAAGTGTGTGATGGTGATCACAAAGAGGAACAAAAAGTAATGGTTTCGAACTTGCTCGTATCGTATTTCACTCACTCTTATTTATATGATAACGGAAGAAAGTAAGAAAAACGCATTTTATTGGCTATGGTCAGTGGCGACCTTTATCGCGCTGGGCTTGAGTGAGGTGATATTTTTATATGTAACAGGGTGACTGTGCTTTTTGTTTTGAATATTTTGTTTTTTTTCATAAAGTAAAAAAATACTCGTGTTGTTTTTTTTTTATCTTGATTATTTTATTTTTTATTTTCCACAATAATTGAAGTAGGTAGGTACTTTAAAATAATTATTTTATTGTTACTTAATTACTTATTTATATTGTATTTTGTCGCTTTTAATGTTATTTAAATTAAATAAAAACATGGTTTATTTCTGATTTCCTTTGTATGATTTAAATATTTAATCAATTAACATTTCAAATAAAAATATTCAGTTGGTTGTTTTATTATTTTTTATTTGCTTATAGCGACTTCAGGAATAATGCTACACTATTAAATCTTGGACCTTCCGTCCTCATCTCATCGTTTGAGCTTCGGCAATAAATTCAGAACTTCAGACGCTGTTAAAGCTGCGTAGCGTCTGCCATAGGCTTCACAAAAGTCATTATGTTGGTAGTTTAAAATGGCTTGTGCTGTACAACAGGAAACGTCTGGAATTAGAAAATTGAAAATTTTAAGACACATTTTAGAAAGAGAGAATTTCGTAAATGGAATTTGGTAAAATGCATAATAATTCTGAAATATCATAAGACTACAAAATTTCAACCTCAATCCGTTTTTCGATAGATTACAAAAAGCTAACCCTGTGTCATATACCAACCGAGTAATAGGGTTTTCACACCGAGCTAAAACGCGGTTTTCCCAAAAAAGCCCCAAAACCTGAACGAAAACACAAGTTTTACTATACGTTTTTCCTCATCACAAGTTTTATAAAACGACTGGTTTTATATAAAACCTGTCGAAAACTTGTTGGAATACAAAGCAAACACACCTGAGTTTGTTGCGATTTTTTCAGAACACACCTAAGTTTCTTGTAATTCTTTCCAAACACACCTAAAAAGAGCATAAACGTCAAACAAAGAAAATCAATCATAGCAGCCGAAAATTTGTTGTAAAAATGAAGTGAAATGTCAAACGAAAACTTGAAAAGTCCGGTGTGAATGATTTTCAGGGTTTCGTAAACTTTTAGCCGAAAACTAAAACCCTATAAGAAATGTGCCTTATCGCTGAAAAAAAATGTTTTTCGAAACACCCACTTTTGTAGGAAGTTTTAATAATTTTAACGCGTTGTTCTACTATTTTGCGATCCATTATCGTAAATGGTCCGTTATGGACTTATGTCCCACTTTTTCTTAATGGGACATAAGTCCATATTCGATTTATGAAGTTATGTCCTCTATGGACTTATGTCCCACTTTTTCTTAATGGGACATAAGTCCATGTTCGATTTATGGAGTTATGTCCCACTTTTTCTTAATGGGACATTCGATTTATGGAGTTATGTCCCACCCAAGTGGGACATAAGTCCATTATGGACTTATGTCCCACTTTTTCTTAATGGGACATAAGTCCATATTCGATTTATGGATTTATGTCCGTTATGGACTTATGTCCCACTTTTTCTTAATGGGACATAAGTCCATAACCGATTTATGGAGTTATGTCCCACCCAAGTGGGACATGAGTTCATTATGGACTTATGTCTCACTTTTTCTTAATGAGACATTAGTCCATATTCGATTTATGGAGTTACGTCCCACCCAAGTGGGACATAAGTCCATTATGGACTTATATCCCACTTTTTCTTAGTGGGACATAAGTATATAATCGATTTATGGAGTTATGTCCCACCCAAGTGGGACATAAGTCCATTATGGACTTATGTCACACTTTTTCTTAATGGGACATAAGTGCATATTCGATTTATGGAGTTATGTCCCACCCAAGTGGGACATAAGTGCATTATGGACTTATATCCCACTTTTTCTTAGTGGGACATAAGTCCATAATCGATTTATGGACTTATGTCCCACTTTTTCTTAATGGGACATAAGTCCATAATCGATTTATGGAGTTATGTCCCACCCAAGTGGGACATAAGTCCATCATGGACTCATGTCTCACTTTTTCTTAATATTCGATTTATGGAATTATGTCCCACCCAAGTGGGACATAAATAAATTTTGGACTTACGTCCCACTTTTTCTTAATGGGACATAAGTCCATATTCGATTTATGGAGTTATGTCCCACTTTTTCTAAGTGGGGCATAAGTCCATAATCGATTTATGGAGTTATGTCCCACCCAAGTGGGACATAAATCCATTATGGACTTATGTCCCACTTTTTCTTAGTGGGACATAAGTCCATATTCGATTTATGGAGTTATGTCCGTTATGGACTTATGTCCGACTTTTTCTTAATGGGACATAAGTCCATAATCGATTTATGGAGTTATGTCCCACCCAAGTGGGACATAAGTCCATTATGGACTTATGTCCCACTTTTTCTTAATGGGACATAAGTCCATATGCGATTTATGGAGTTATGTCCGTTATGGACTTACGTCCCACTTTTTCTTAATGGGACATAACTCCATAAACGATTTATGGAGTTATGTCCCACTTTTTTTTAATGGGACATAAGTCCATAATCGATTTATGGAGTTATGTCCCACTTTTTCTTAGTGGGACATAAGTCCATAATCGATTTATGGAGTTATGTCCCACCAAAGTGGGACATAAGTCCATTATGGACTTACGTCCCACTTTTTCTTAATGGGACATAACTCCATAAACGATTTATGGAGTTATGTCTCACTTTTTCTTAATGGGACATAAGTCCATATTTGATTTATGGAGTTATGTCCCACCCAAGTGGGACATAAGTCCATTATGGACTTATGTCCCACTTTTTCTTAGTGGGACATAGGTCCATAATCGATTTATGGAGTTATGTCCGTTATGGACTTATGTCCCACTTTTTCTTAATGGGACATAAGTCCATATTCGATTTATGGAGTGATGTCCCTTATGGACTTATGTCCCACTTTTTCTTAATGAGACATAAGTCCATATTCGATTTATTGAGTTATGTCCGTTATGGACTTATGTCCCACTTTTTCTTAATGGGACATAAGTCCATAATCGATTTATCCATTTTGTCCCACTTTTTCTTAATGGGACATAAGTCCATATTCGATTTATGGAGTTAGGTCGCTTATGGACTTATGTCCCACTTTTTCTTAATGGGACATAAGTCCATATCCGATTTATGGAGTTATGTCCGGTATGGACTTATGTCCCACTTTTTCTTAATGGGACATAAGTCCATAATCGATTTATCCATTTTTTCCCACTTTTTCTTAATGGGACATAAGTCCACATTCAATTTATGGAGTTATGTCCCACTTTTTCTTAGTGGGACATAAGTCCATAATCGATTTATGGAGTTATGTCCCACCCATGTGGGACATAAATCCATTATGGGCTTATGTCTCACTTTTTCTTAATGGGACATTAGTCCATATTCGATTTATGGAGTTACGTCCCACCCAAGTGGGACATAAGTCCATTATGGACTTATATCCCACTTTTTCTTAATGGGACATAAGTCCATAATCCTTTTTTTAGGATAATTCGACAATCAAAGACATAAACCTTTTCCTTCACTTTCCACGTTTAAAACGGTGCTAGGAAATAAGTCCCCGGGTACTAAGTCCACCAAGGGACTTTATTCCCACTTAGTGGGAACTTAGTCCACTTAAGAGAAGTGAACTTATTTCCCATGCAAGGTGGGAACGTGCTCCACTTTCTTGTGGGAACTTAGTACACACTTCGAATCATGAAGAGGGAACTAACTTCCAACAGTAATAGTTAAGAATCTTACAAACTGAACTACATATGTGCAAAGTTTTTTGTTATCTATAAGCTGTTTTGCATACACCCAACCTCGCACCTACTCAAATCCAACAGTGAGCCTAAGCAGGGGGGCAGCATGCCCCCCTTACCCATTTCACTTTTTTCCGATGTAAGCTTCGTATGCCATTTTTACATATTTCATAATTCTCTTGTTTTGGAAAAGGAAGTGGGAACGTATTTCACATCAAAGGTTAATTAAATTCACACGATTTTCTTAGGATTAAATTCTCACCATTCATGGGAAATAAGTCCACTTCTCTTAAGTGGACTAAGTTCCCACTAAGTTTGAACAAAGTCGCTCGGTGGATTTAGTACCCGGGGATTTATTTCCCTGCACCGTTTAAAACATATTTAGAATACTTTTTAGCCTAATTACAAGAAGGAAATCTGCAATAGTCAAAATATGGATCTCAGCTGTTGCAAATCTACCTGTATCGTGTGTTTTTTTATAACCTCATTTTAGAAAGTAATAACTATTTATAGTCCATCTATTATCTGTTCGTGTTTCACTTGCATTACACTCCCCCTAAATGCCTTTTTGGGATATTTAATTAAATACGCCCTGTCATTTTATATGTCACGTTTTCAAACTTATTCTCTTTCACTTTGTTGGAAATGTAAAACTTTAAAATACATATACCTAGTATGGATAATAAAAATAGTTTTAAGACTTGTAAAATCTTTCAACTTATTTCCTATTCATATCCACCGAAAACAAAAAAAAAACACACAAACACAAAGAAACAAACAAACGTCGTTCTACTTCCAGAACATATATTTTCTAGCAAAAAGCCATAAATCCTTAATACGCCATAAAAGACGGCGAAATAAACTAGTGGACCGTTTTTTATGACATTGAGTGTAGATAGATACCAATTTCACAATCACCTAATGCCATATATATTTTCGACTAGCATCTGTTTCTGCAATATAATACACAAACTTACACAAACTTTGTGCCTTCGATATACAAATGACAAAAGCCTTACAAGTCAATAAAATTTGTGTTTTGGTAAAAAAAAAAATTGAAAAAAATAAAAATAGAACCTAACTTAGGGAATGATCAGGGGACGACGACAGCGATGCGCCGCTCCTATAAGAGCTCCGAGGACGTCTATTCTTCGACAAGGACGACGACGATGGCGGCGACGGACGGAGTACAACATATCCTTTTCTATCCGTGCAGCAGAGGAAATTTGAATTCGGCAAACATTCAAAACAGCAAAAATGGTGGCATAAGGACGCACAAACTCAAACACACACAAAGACACACACAGCAACAACATCAACGCCCGTGGCCCGTGTGCCATTACTGTAAATTGTATATATCGCACTGACTTTGCATTTCACCAACAACTTTTGCGGATGTGAATTTTATGGATTCTAAAAGATGATGTATAGTGAGCAGCTAGAAAATCTATTTCCATTGTGTTTAAGGTTCTTCTTCTTACTCTACTCCTAGCTATATTCCTTGATGTTCTTTTTGTTCTGTTGATGTTGTTGTTGCTGCTGCCGAATCCGAATGCGAATCCGAATCCTTCTGTTCGTTCTCGGTTGATATCTCAATAAATAGACAGTGGGTTGTATATTTTATTCGATAGTCGGTACGGTACCTACCGCAATTCTGTTAGGCACTAGCAGTAGCAGTAGCAGCTAGCTAGCACTATCCTGCTTCTTTTTCTCTTTGCCCCTAAAATCCATTATCCTTTTGCCCTTGTTGATCATTGAATTTGCTACCAAATTTTCGGTATCGGATGGGTCAAAGGAGGCAAATAAAGGATGGAAGCCAAATTCAAGAAATTTGGGGTGGTGAAGTCAGCCTCCTGCACGAAGTGATATTAAAATTGCGCACTAGGCACGTAATTCAATAAAACGGTTCTTGAATTTCAATTTCAATTTTATTATAGGTTTTCGCAAAAGTTTTCTCCATTCGCGTATAGACTATAGATACATATATATAATATACAAGAAATGAAAACAGATTTTCCTAGCTATATATAGATCCTTTTTTAAGCACAATAAACCGTAGGGGATGTTCCGATCCGAATCAGCACCGAGAGAGGAGCAATTGGAGCGAAATCAAATTTGTTGCGGCCAAAAATGGAAGATAAAATATATTATAAAATAGGTACCAAACCAATATTAGCAAAAAGAAAAAGATACACAGCTCTACAACAGTTGCAGACACAGATAGACAGATAGGAACACGCAAATATATAATTTATTATTTTATCAGAGCAGATTTGGTGTTGGGCAGGGGGCGTTTCTAGGCGCTTTATTAAAATTTCATCAACAAAAAATAATCACCCTTGCTTTACTAATTTTGTTTGTTCGGAATAAATATAGATACAAAAAAAACTGAGATACAAAAATCTTTTCCCACTTCTGCAGGTGGTGATGTTGGTTAAATATGAGGCTGGTAATGGTATGGCCATCAGGCTAGGTGTGAAACTGAATTCCAAGAGAAAAGGAAAATTAAACCTGGGAATATTATTATTAATGGGGCAGGATTTTCAGGACATGCTTAATTAATTGCCGACAGAAGACGTTATGCGCGTATCATTTTTGGTCATACTCCTGCTTTACCTACCTACTCATCTGGATGGGGTAATTATTCATTCCGTTTGTTAATTGAAATCAGTAATTCGAGCTCGTGTATCGTATTGTTTCGAAACTGTGGAAGTCTGTAATCAACAAAGCTGAGTTTGTAACAAAAGATGCAATGGGATGGATACTTTGGGTTAAAAACACACCTAAATCCAAATAATCTATTTAAATCTACAAACTTTAAAGTATATTTCAGAAGTTTTCAATATAATTCTTTTTCTTTCTTCTTTGTTGAAATTAAATTAAATTTAACGTTAAAATTTATTTTAGAATAAAACACCAACTAAGACATCGTGAATTACAGGGTGGTTCCTGTTTTCAATTTTTAAAAAAGATTGCATTTTTTAATAGCAGCGTCAAAAATGCGTTCATCACCAAATAAGTGTTGCATATGTACAGGCGAACACCACTAGATCCCTACGAAAGATTGATGGTTTTTTGCATACAATTTTGGAATCTACACAACACAAAACTCTACTTGTTTTGTTGATCAGGACAGGAAGATATCCACAAATTTTGAAAAAAACCACTCCAGATTTTGGATAAATTAAGTATACAGAAAAATTTCATTAAAACAGGAACATTTTAAAAAACGAGAGTTGCAATTAAAAAAAGTAAAAATAAGTATTCATAGTCCAAAAAAACTTTTCAACATCTCCACGAAAACCAGTACACTTTTGCATGAAGAAGGAACTTTTCCACTCCGATTGAGGTACCTCCAAAACATGCATTTCGAATTTTTCAACCGCTCCTTCAGGTGTTAGAAAACGTTGACTTCGTATTTTTTGATTAATCTGAGGGAATCAAAAGAAATCATCGGGTGCCAAATCACAATGCAACGGCGTGGATGACCCATCAAACCGATGTTTTGAATGCTCCAAAAGGCCTTTCTATCAGACGACGTGTGTAAGCTTCTATTATCGCTGTGATGGAGGATGATTCATCTTCTGCTATTGCTTTCCCTTCTTTTACTCAACAGTTTTGGCAAAGAAACTGGAGCTGTTCGATTCGATATTGACAATTCTACATGGCTCTAATATCAAATTATTACCGCACCATTTTATTGCGAAGTGTTTTAATTTTGTGTGGATTTGGTTCGTCTCAAAAGACTAATACAGTCAACTGATGTAAGGTTTCACGCTCATCCGCATAGATCCTTATGAATTCGGATTCATCATCTCTCACGACTTTAGAAACATCTTTTGAAGCACGGCGGTTAAAATTTTTCCACGTTTCTTAGCTGCTGTCTATAGATACTTGAGTTATTTCTGAGCGACTGTCAAGTTATGCCGTATCCAACGAGAATGGCCAAATGTTTATGCAATACTGAAATTATTCATCAAGTATGACCTAAGATCTCCGTATATATCACATGAAGATCTTGCAACATCAGTTCATGATTAAAGACGATATTTTAAAAATTTTGTCCAGCAAAGTGCTATCAAGTTTGAGTTCGGAAATCCAGTAAAACACGGTGGCACGAGATGGTGCTTCAATATCAAAAGTCGAATCGAATTAATTTGCTGTTCATGGCTTGAACCATTTCAATTATCTGTATGCAACGCAATTAGGACTCCTATGGCAAGACGTTCTGATTACGATTACCATTAAAGATGTCGGCTTTTTCGATGTCAATGTAAACACTGGTGTTGCCAATACGTAAGCACAAAAAGTATGTGCGTTTCTCGAGCTTTTAGCCATTTTCAAGAGATTCTACACAAATTTGCTTCCGTTACACCCACTTTGTATTACTTAAGTCACAAATTAACTACTGCCGAATTTTTCCAAAAAATATTTAGAACTAAAAAAATCCTGTATTTTTCTTACTTAAAAAAAAAAAAAACATGAAAAAAATTTTTCGATTTGAGTATTTAAGCGCAAGACTTCAAACACAGTTTTCCCAAAAGTACTCTTCTGTAGTACCCCGTGGCGTAGTGGTTAGTGTGTCGGACTGCTACGCCGAAGGTTCAGGGTTCGATCCCTGACGTTGCCACCTTGAGTTTTTTTTTCCGGGGTACTGCCTCTTGCGAGGAAGTGACAAATCCTCCAAGAGTAATTAATGTCATGGAAAGTGCTTCTCTGTTAGCCGTTCGGTCCCTTCCATTCCTGCAGAATATCAACGCACACACAGGAGTGGTTGAGAGTGTAAGTCACAGGCCCCGGCCCCGCTTTTTAGCTGTTGTGCCAACAATTTATTTTATTTTACTCTTCTAGCTATATGTTTTATTTTTATTGAATACAAATCTTTTCAGTCGTTTTCAAAAAGTCATTAAAAACCCTTACATTTTCAAAGCAGATTTCATTTAAACCTGACTTTTGTTACAGGCCATTCGAAACTAACTATGTCAAAACCAGATTGACTTCATAAATATATTTGCCAAAAACTAAAAACGGAGCTGTCGAAAAAAAACTTTAAGTTTCATTAAAATCCATATTGTCGTTTCCTTTTTATTTAAATAAAAACCAAACCTTTGCTTGCGCTTTTCCCAAAAGTACAATTGAAGAATACGCGCTTAGTTGATAAAACAGTAGTGTGGTGATAAACGTTACTCATCCGCACAGAGGTACACACACCAGCGACAGCGGACTTTTGTATCATCTTAATGTTGTTGTTAAACATTGGAGAGCTTATCTTACATTCGTGATGCCATATAATGGCTATCTCAAAGGTCGAAAACCGAAAAGAAAAATGAAAATTTGGGTGCTTTTTAATCCCCGTTTCATTGTTGAAAACAGCCGTTCAAAATTTGTTTGCTGGTAAGGTTTAAGCTTCCTTGTTTTTAGTTTTCAAAAATGCGCAAAGCAAATACACTCAGCCGCACGGAATCCTGGCCAAGCTTTTATCATCCAATAGCAAATATTTTGGGTGTTAAAAAGGTTTCAGGAGACCGGTGGCTACCATCGCCGACCAGGCAGTAGGGGGAAGTACGATTCACTTCGCCGCTTTCTCACCGCGTGCCGTCAAGTTCCGCCAGTAGCTTCAAGTCACAAGAAAAGTCAACGTTAGCGAACGTGTGATAAAAAGACGTACGGAGGAAGCGAATTTAAAAGTTGGCAGGCCAACACTTGGTCCACAGCTCCTCAGACAGCACCGAATAGCCCGGATTCGATTTGCTAGAAACCATGCAAATAATAAGGGGGCAGAGTTTTGTTCACGGATGAGTGGAGAAATGCTTAAGGTGCACCAGATGGTCGACAAAATGTATGGAAAAGAAGAAGAGATTGGTTTCTACCCATCACGATCAAAGAAATTAATTCTCTAAGAGTGGCCAAGCTATTTCGTGCCGGTGAGTTTATGAAAGCACCACAAAATCTTCATTCATCATTCAATCTTTTTGAAGACCATAAGCTTCTTTTTTTTTTTTTTTTTTTTTTTTTTTTTTATACGCCACACGCGCTCAAGGGGTTTGTTATAGCCCTTTTAATGATAAGTCACAGCGCGAGCGATAGGAAGTTAGGGGAGAAGGGAAAGGAGGTGTCTGTGTACCACTCCGTAGTAATCTTGTGATTCAAATTTCTAACGAATTCGCCAACACAAGTTTTTGTCTCAAAAATGTATACGTTCCACCCACAAAAACCACAGTTTGGGTATTTAACTTTATTTAAAAACGAAATAGAAGTTGAATTTATTGCTAAACACCCGAGTCCATATTTAACACTGGGTGGGCCATATTAGACCACTATAGTTTTTCTGGCGAATTTTGATTTTTACTTCACTTGCAAGATGTCTTATAATTATGGCGCTCATAATTTCGGACCTATGGTATATGCCAGCGAATGAAACCACTTAAAAAAATGTAAGAAAACAATAGAAATTAAAAATTCAATTATACGCGACAGACAGTATGAATTGTCTCTCAATTAACTGCATGTTCGTTTCCAAAGTGCACTTTAATCGTATTAATACAAATAATTTAATCAAACATATTTTTTCCATTTTACTATCACGTTTTCACATTTAGAGTAGATAACTAGCATTTCATCGTCATAAATTAGCTCCATTCAACAGTCCATGAACTTTAATTATTCCACTTCGTCTATTCTGCACACTCTGTTTTAAATTAAATACACATTAACTGCATAACCAACCACTTTTGCTTAAACGAGCTCTACATTATATGTTTCTTTATGTATATATAGACGGGATATGGCTTTTGAGTCAACAAAGCTTGCATAATCCTTCGTATTCAAGTGACGTTTAGGATGCTATATGTGTTGCAATGAGGATGAGGATAGGGATAGCAGCAACATTTCATGAATCGTACCGTGGATACGAAAACAAAATCCAATTATTTCCTTCAGCAGAAAATTAACAACAACAAAAAAAAGTTATAAAAAATATCATATTTAGCCAAATTGAGGGATGTATATTTGTATTTGTAAACCTAAATTGCTCTTTTCCATCATAAAAGGATGATACGCTCTAGGGAAGGAATCCTTTCGAATTTTTTCCTCTCGTCATATCACAAACAAAATATGAGAATATTTTTTTTTTTAGTTTTTGCATCGAAATTAGTTTGATTTATAACGTTTTTGTGGAAAGAGTTTATTTTTTGTATATGTTGAACAAATAACACCTTAAAGTATGCAATTTTTTTAATTATAAAGCTGAATTCAAATTTAATGTGTTCCGAAAGTATGGGATGTTTTTAAGAAACATTCAAATTTTGAATGAAAAAAATAAATGGATTTCTTCATGGTGTCCTTGGCAGGAACTCCTTCCAACAATCCCCCCACTCTCACAAGCTTCTCACCATTTTTTTCTCTGAATTTGATATGTGCAATATGATAGCAACTGACGTGACGGGTGTTTCGTGTTTCCCCCTTCAACATTTAAAACGATCAAAAATAAAAGTAAAACATAAAAAAAAAGTTTAATTAAAACGTAGTGCAATTTTTCATTTTATTCCTTTTCTCACTTTCAAAATCGCATGTCCCTTTTTTAGTAAAAACACATACACAAGCACACCTACACACACAAACACAAATTTCATAAGGGCCAAGGAATAAGAAACATTTTAGCTCTATGAAAACTTTCAGCGTCATCACAAAAAGGGTCCTGCGACGACGACGGACGCGACCGACAACGCGACTGTTGATGATGGCGTGCATTGCACTTTCGTTTTAATTACATTCAAAAGCTGAATGAGGGACAGCTTCTGGAGAAGAACCAGATAGGGATATGAAGGGCTCAAGCAAAGAGAGCAGCGCACTCTAATAATTTTTGCTGCTGTTTACCAAGTTTTGCGCTATGAGCTACTGTACCCTAAAAATTAAGGTGACCATCCTTTAGTTACAAAAAGGACTGTTGAGGTTTTATTGGTGTTTTCTGAATTTTTAGAAGGAATTATTCGGGGATACTGAGGAACCTGAGAACTTCTTTCTACATCTTCAAGTGGTATGTTCCAGTTATCACTTCTTCAGCTTCACTTCATCATCTTTTCAAAACCAATATTTTTAAGGTCCTTCGATAAAACATTTTTCAATAGTCTGATTGTGTTTCCACTATATTAATCTTGGATATTAGGAATACAGCAATGTTTTTGACTTTGTATAAGCCACGTAATTTTTTCAGGGTTCCCTTCAATTGTGTTTTTAAAGCTCATTCAAATTGGCTCTAAATGGCCAACCATTGTTGCTAACGAAATGATACCGGCTTTGTTTGATATCATATGACGGCACCATCATGATCTCATCTCTCTCTCCATCCTTTATGCTGAAGATCCGCCTAGTGATCCGTGTGTGGGGTTAGCTGAATTGAACTTAGAAAGCTTCGGAAAGCCTCATGGTTTTGGATTGTTCCATTTCTGAGGCCAACTAAATGATCGTGACGATGCATTTGTTTCTGCCAGAAGTTTTCAGGCCTGTCTTTCCCTTTCCCCGATCGAGATCGTTTGGGTACGTTATATGATATTTGCTTTTTGATGTCGTTCTATGGTGTCTCTTTTGAATATGACAATACCAGTTGAGCCCGTCGTGGTCTATTTTTTCGAAAGATTGTATTTTTCACGTAAAGGTACGTTTGTATGTTGTCCAACGGTTCACAATCCGTAAGTCAGTGCTGAACTCACAACTGTGGTGTAGAGTCTTCCTTTCAGGTTAGGGGACATTTTTGGATCACAGAAAAAAGCGGAGTTCCCCCGCCACTTTATTCACATACGATGATTGATGTCGTCATCAGTGCATTCGCATTGATCGCAGATCTCAGATTTTAAAAGTTTTCACATTTGGGAATAACGGTTCGGTTCAAATAAATGTCCGTAAACACAAGTTCTGTGATTTCTTTTTTTTGGGCCTATACAGTACCCAAACCCCTCCAAAACGTCCACCCATACGTAAAGTGATCGTTGGATAGATGAAGGATCCTCGCTTAAGTCACTTCACCTTCAAGAAGTTAGTCAACGACTGCAATAAAGAACAGGGGACTAAACACGCTTCCTTGGTGTACACCTATTGAAGTTTGGGATTCTTCGTTGACTCCAGCTGGACACCTTAATTTTGTCCCGGCTTTCTCATCTGTACATGTCCATTACATGTTTGTCTATTGAATGCTTTTTATAATGATCCTAATACTTTGGATTGAAACTGTTGTTGACTTCCCCGCGGCAAGTCCGCACTGCACGTCGTCGCCAAGGCAAGATTAAGTCCAAAGGGATTTGTCACTTCCCAACAGAAGGCAGTACGCCGGAAAAATTCGGTAGTATGAGGAGTTGAATCCTTAACTTTTGACGTGCAACTGATCACCACGCCACAGGAACTCCTAACCTGACAAGTTTACTTAGTTTCAAAACAACGCTTCCGAAAAATGAAAGCGATTACATTTTTAACCATGCTCGTTTGAATTTTCGAATAGCACTTTTTTTCCTGTCCAATTTTTTTTTTCAGTATCTATAAAAGATGGTCTTTGAACCTTTGCATTATCATCTATTCAAACCTATAGACATTCAGTATTACAACTTCGAACAATTCAATTTTGTTTATGTTCTTGCGAGCTATCGGAATCCGTCTGGCTCTGATTCTAACATTTCAGTATTGTCTAGAATCAGCAAGTTCTTCTGCATGTTACTCAATGCTTTTCAAAACTGTTGCAGATCGTATATTTATAAAGGCCTTTCATAAGAGCTATTGGAAAAAATGTGCATCTTACAAAAAATTTGGAAACACATCTCTATATCATTATCAGTTTTGCATTTAGTAAAATTAATTTTAATAATTTACTGAAAGAATTTGCCGATACCGTCGTTATATTAAATTGTTCATGCTTTCCTCCACGGTGTTCGAAGAAAACGAAACTCATATCAATTGGGAATTCATTTTGAAATAAATATGTTCGTTCTAGAATTTATTTTGGTTTGGCAGTAATCCTCCATATCCGGCAGCTATTCTCATAAAGTCTTTTTGACAACTAGCAATACTTTTTGAGGATATCTGGTTTGATTTTTGAAAAATAAATTCCAAAACGATGAAAAAATGGATTCAATAAAGAATTATTAAGAATGGGATTTTTCCTGTTAAAAGCAACCGGAGTTAGGTATTTCCAAAAAGTTCTACCAAATGATTCGCTTAAAATAATTTTTTTTTTTCGCCTGAGTTTTTAGTTAGGGGGTCACCACAACTAGTCAACTAAACTGCAATACTCAACATTGCAAAACATTCCTTATTTTTTTAGCTCTAAAAAATAAAAAGATTTATGTGGAAAATAATAAAATTGTGTTAGTTATGTGTGCTTGGATGTATCTTTCTGTTTCTTTTTTTTTTGATGGATCACATCTTTTTATTTTGGTTGATGGTTGTAATTTGATGAATACTCCAGAAAAGTGAAACTATCAAATTGCAATGAATCAAGCGGCATGTGTTACAATCCCACATTGTTATGGTCCTTTTAAAGTGGTTTTCAAGAGACTCAAGAGGAATCACTTTTGTATTATGGAAAGCTTGAACTTCTATTTACATGTTTTGTGTCAGAAAATATTTGTTTCGCTCAACTTGTGTTTTGTTGTTGAATCCTTTTGGAAGATATTTTAAATCACAATATTATAAGATTTCATTAAAACCATCTCGCTTGTAAGTGAGGTGCACTTTTCTTCGTCAGGTAAGCGCCTAATGAAATGTTATTTCGAAAATACCGTAAGGTCTTGCCAGTTGTGTGTTTTTTTTTTTTGTACACAATGACAGTTATTTGCAGGAAATTGCGGACAAAATGGTTGTCTGTAGGGCCGGTTAACGGACGATAATTGTAAGTGATAACCTTTCTACGGAACGTGATAATTACGGAACGTGACAATTTCGGAACGTGACAATTTTTCGTGCGTGCAGCCGGTGTTCATCGATTTATAACGTTATCACATAAAAAGAAAATCTACCGTCATGTCACACTGAATTCATAACCCTAGTCTGACATACTTTTAAATATTGCTTCATCTTTATTCCACAATGACACCTTAATTATTGGTAAAGTTATTTGGGAATGTCATTAAAGTGTTTAAATTATTTAGATGGAAAGTTCAGAGGCAACGTATAAATTCAAGTTCAACAATAAGCAATGTCAAAACTATGACTATTTGCAGTTAAGATGTACAAAATCCGGTCATTTCTCGCGAAGAATAAATTATGATGCGTGTTCATGTGCTATGCTACAATCAAACATTTTTTTCGCGAACATAATGTTATGGATATGATTAAGACTGCCCATTCTACTGGCATGTGAAGAACAACCTTTGTCGGGCCTGGTGTAAGATGAAAATGAAATAAAAGTTATGTGTTTCGTTTCGATGTCTCTGTTTTATGAAACAAAAACGCTTGTTTTGAAACCGACATTTCCTTTTCACTACGTCAAAGTTGCCAGTTATATCTTTGTTTTTCCGGTTTTCGGGATTTAATTATCTTGCCTCGCGTTTGTTTTTTCAGATAGGTTTTGAAAGTTTCTGAAGGAAGATTTCCGCTACTTTTTGGAAAATTAATCGTGGGACCAGAAGGGAAGTTTGTATTTTTTTTTTTTTTCTGAAAGTAAATTTGATATGCATTCGCCTCTAAATTTGCATGATGTTTCGGGTACTATCACCTTTTTGACTATTAAAAACAACAACATTATACACAAAATCACAAAATTAAGGCGATGATTGACATACTATTTCTAAAAAATGATTTTGGTCACTGAGTTTGAGGTGTTTTTTTTTTTAAATTGGTCTACACTTGGTACATAGATTGATTGTGCTTCAAATAATCAAATATCGCACTCAGCGAAATTTTAAACATTAACTGTCGAAGAAGTTTAGCATCCGTCCAGTGTGCAGCTACACATCCTCTTAAAAGCCGAGTTAGATAACATTACTCCTTGATGCCTTTTCCACACATTCCAATTTAAATCATATCTGTGTATATGTTTTTGTACTCGTATTCTTCTATAGCAAAACAAAAAAAAAAACATATCTTAAAATTTCTTGATTTTTGTTACAAGAATACAAAATGTGTCTCCAAGTTCTGAAGGGTAACAAGATTTCCCTAACAACATGACATTCAGCAAAAGTAAAAAAAAAAAATAATAATAATAATAAAATACTTTTGGAATACAAATTCCATAAGAACACAAGAAGTAACATCAGCATCAAAATCAGAAAAATACCACCCTAAGCAGTACACAATAACGGATTCACAAATATTATACATAAGTAGGTCACCCTATACATTCACCAAATCCCATACACTTGACAGTCGACACAAAATGACCTCCGCAAAGAAGTTTACGAAACTTTAAGATTGAATTTTTCAAAAACAAAAAATAATATCAAAAAACAAAAAGTCACAAGGCGACATCTACCGCGAAGAAGTGAAGTTGAAGTGGATTTAGTTTGAAATCCTTTTTCATAAAATATAATCTATGATGAACCAGGGTAAACTTTAGTTCAGTTACACAGCTCCAGCTACAGTTGAAGTTTGTTTAGTGGAAGAAGGATATTTTATATATCCTTCGTCGGATCGCTGTACTGCCTGGTGAACATATGCTTAAAGGTTTAGTAAAAGTTAAGACTGAAACTATGTAAACGGGTATGTATGACTGTATTCAGTAGGAAAGAAGGAACATTGTTGGTAACAACATGACAGGAACAAAATGAGGGCAATGATGTTACAACATTCAGTCGTCTGCGTTATCCTTAGCAAAAGTATTTTGACAAATCTTTGCGGATTTTCGTTGAGAAAGATTTCAGAACCTCGTAGTAGCTTGGTTACCAAAAAGAACTTTATAAAAAAAAACAAGATTAAGGATTCAATCCACTACCAACCAGCAGCCCTCATTTGATGTAGTTTAGATTTATCTTAGGAGGTCAATAAGTGAAAATTCCTCAATGTTTAATAAAGTTGTTTCCAGAAATGTTGATTGACAACCAGATCCCTGAGTTGGAAGATATAATGAAATATGGAGGGCCCGCGGTGGCAAACGTCATTCAACGTACGTTAAACAGAAGAGTCTAGCTTGGATTGCAATTATCGCCCTTGGCACGTCTAAAGGGTTTTTTTTTTTTTAGTTCCGAAGCACACTTGAACTAAAAGAGATACAATGCATTTTTCAATCCCTATGAGTTGCAAAAAAAAGGATTTTTGGACTAATAGCAACTGTGTTTGAGTAGTAGAGGGGAGTGTTAAAAAAAAATGTTTCCTCTTTGTGATTAGGTCCAACGAGATGAGCTTCTGATCCGAAATATCGACCGGACAAATCTTTACATTGCGCCAGAGCCTAGAGAGTTGTCAAAAATTTAACATCTAGACTCATCACTTGCTTTTCGCCAATTTAAAAAGAGACGTGTAATGACCAGTTTTGAAATTCTTGTTAAACTGACGCATAATGAGCGAGATTTTGCTCTGTTTCGTCGCAATTGGTAAGTATTCCACTGGAAGATCTTCGACGGCACCAGAGATTTAAGATCACACTGTTGAACTCAACACCCAGTACCACATCAGGAACCATCTTTAAGAGAAAACCACAATTATTCGGTATTGCTGGTGACATTTGTTGGTATTAATTCGAAGTAATGTCTACTAAGGCACAGCTTTAAGCCCGTAAAATAAAATTAGCGAAGAAATTTAAAATTTAGAATCTAATCGTTTTTTTCTTCGGGTTAAGCAATCAATTGTGGAAAAAAGTCTTACCGAGAAAAACCATGGAGACACTGTTTAGAACACTCAATATGGCGGTCCTGCTGGATGTTGCAAACACATGGACCATTCAAAGTCCGATAAAAAACCCATTGTAGCATTGGAGAGTCAAATTAAGCATAATTTAGACGATGAAAACCTTAGCCAGAAAAAATAGTATTCAACTGTTAAGTTAGGTGAGCCGTGTAGAGCGAATGGACATCAACGATCCAGCTAGTTAAGTCTTCAACGCTATACTTGATGAAGCCAGTAGCCAGGGCAAATCTCATCTTTGTTCGAGCGATCAGGTAGATGTTAAAGGAACATTTTTGACTGCTTGGAGTCCAACATTTTAGACTGCAGGCTAGAGACCGACCGATATTAAATGAATGAATAGTTTAACGTAATATTTGGAAATATCCTTATTGCTCTGAGTGTGATTGTAAAAATGTATGAATAGTAATACCCAAAGACTTTAGTAAACGACAGCACTGGTACTAACTGCATAAGCCTTCCGAATAAGTTTATCAAACGGTGGTATCTACGGAAACAGCCATTACAAATTTAAATTTCCTCACTTCTTCACTTTCCGTACTTTAAACCATCCAGATTGCATGGACATATCATAAAAAGAGTTATTAGCACATTCACTATTGACGAGGCATTTTTGTAATCAATAATCAGAAGTTTTTGAACTTGAGGTATCCTTCATATCAAAGTTTCCCTAAACTAGTTACATATTGGTTCCACTTTTTGCCATTGGACCATTTTCTTCAAAATGCTTTCTAGCAATTAAAAGATTTATTCGTTCTTCAGTATTTTATCATCTTATAGACCATCAGCTATACTATAAGATGCAATAGTGGATGGTAGAATCAGACAATATATCGCCGTTGAAAATGTCGGACACAAAACTGAGCTAGTTTTCAATTGGAACCTTTCTCTTATCTACCGAAGCAGAGATTCTATAGTAATAACTTCACATTTATCACACGGTGGATTGATCGTGAAAGATTTAAAAATCTTTTGTTTTCCGGCGAAAAAACAAACAACGAAGACAGTTTGCCAACACGGGAACAGGCAACGTACAGCTAACCTTTCGAAAAACAGGGGAATTGGAGATAAAGCCTACAGACTTCAAACAGTTTCCCTTGAGATTTACTGGTTATCATCGCAAAAGCCGCTTGAACTGGAATGGAAGTTCAGTTGGAATAATTGGAATTCGTGGGATAGTTATCCCTTCTTTTCCTTTGACTTTGCCTTTGATGATCGTTGCTTGAATCGCACTGTTCTTGAATTTCTTGACGGAAAACCGTGTACTGTTGCATATTTTCGGATGATTCAGATTCCACAACATAATTATAATCGATCCTACCGGCAGCGGCGGAGTCCTTCCTTTGGATAGTTCGTCGCTTCATCCTCGCCGGTCACACTGTCAAAATATTTCTTAGAATAAACTGCATTCCAGCGATTTGACTTGAATGATGAAATTCAAGCTATCGATGTCTTTATTCTTCACTGCATTCTCGCATCAATTTTGCTGTCGCCTTATTGGCCATTATTCACGTTGGCTTGTTAACCGTGAGAAACTTCATCGGCAGCTTCAAAGTTCGACCGCCTTCCAACAATTTAGAAGCAATACTAGAGGAAGCAATGCAACAGCCAATATAATTTGAGATCTTCACCGAATAGTTGCCAGAATAAACGAATTGACAAATGTCTCGCCTGTCCCACCGGAAGCATCCAGAAACTAAATGCCTCCCTTTCCATCGTCAGCAACCATCATCAGCGAGTCATACACGTTCTTCTGATCGGCATTCAAAAAAATCTAAATCCCGACTTTTCCAAATTTTTTTTTTATAACTTTTCTTAGTAGAAACCTTTTCCTGGCAATAACGAACAACTGAAAACAAATCGGTCCAGCCGTTCTCAACTGTTGAATTACTACACATTTAGATAAAAAATCTCTGAATTCAGCTTGTTGACGAGAAACATTAGAACCAAAAGATATCCTTGTCGCCGCAAGTTTTTTTCGTTTGCCGAAATTGTGGTCGACTTCAGCTGCTTCAGAAACCAATCAGCGATCATAAGATAATTGTCTTTGTTCACTGTTTCACTCTTGAGTTTTAAAAAACATGGCTGCCATGAACTTCGGAAATCAATACGTCCGTTTTGGAACACGGGTTAGGTACACAAAGTACCAATTTTAGTTTAGCGTTGAAGCACTGTTATACTCGTTTTTAAGTTCTTCATCCGGATATTAGCTTTTTTAATCTGTGGACATCGGTGGATTAACTTTTAAACTCTCTTGAGCCACATTCAATTTATTTTTGATAAACATTTTTACTTGATTAAAATACGCAAGTTTATACGATTGCTATCAAATTTATAGTTTCAAGAGACACTTCCGTAAGGTTTTGATTGCTAGAAGATGGAAAAATTTATTTCAGCAATACTATTCTGAATTAACTGTTCGGCATTCCCAAAGTTGAAGCTAAATTATTTATAAATTATAATTAATTAAATCAGAGCCATATAATGTCCAATATCCTTGGTAAGGACTCTGTTTCTGTTTATATACGAAACACAGTTTTGTTATTCACAAATCTCTCCCCAATTAAGATGTCAAGCCGATTAATCCAACCATTTAACTCCCACGGTACTTGCCTTCAATGCTATTACCAATTATCATCCAAAGCATCCCCAACGCAATCAGAGTGGTCAACTTGTATAAATATAGTTATAGGGTTGGTTAGTGTAGGTGTAGGTGTAGGTGTACGAGTATAGTAAGTATCCTTGGGAAATGGATTCTTTTGCAACAATGTCGGTTGTCGGTAGTCCGCGAACTCGCACCATCATCCGATCCCTACGTACACACTCAGACTCACCAAGTCCATCCATAACATCTACTCTCACTATAAGAGTACGAGATTAGGATTTTCTCAAATCCCAAGTAATTACTTTATATGAAGCGGCAAACTTTAAACACTTCCCTTTCTTTGACCGGAACTGGAAGTAGTTGGATGAAGTGAATCCGTACCAGCACCGCACTCGAACCAACTCGCATTTATACACCCTATCTCTTAAAGGTTTTAGAGTTTCATATTTGAAAATGTTGGGAAAAGTTTTTGCGTCACTGTCCAGTTGCTATATATTTTGGCTGGGCCTGGTTGTGGCCGGCATGGCAACTGGACTGCGATCCTAGAATATGGTCGCATTTTCTTTTCATTTTACATTTGATTATTGTTGCACACAGCTTCGATGTGTTTTGTGGTCAGGCCAAGGGATCTCCGACCTGGTGCAAGAGACGATGGCCATGTACAATTGTTCCGGTTCAACGAGCAAAACAAGAACTTTAACTGTACTATTCTCCTATATAAGCAAAATGGCTGCTGAACTAAGCTTAATAATGTCGGGGAGATGGTTCTCTCGTTCTGTGTGTTGGGATAGGGATGTTATCTTCATCTAGTTTTACTGTGTGGGATATAAAATTTTTCTTCCTGAAGGAGTGTAACTGTATGCAGACATTTTAATTGCACCAATTACGATGGCAAAGTTTTACTTCAGCCCCGATGACTACCATCATACCATCATGTTGTATCTATGTTTGTGTATTTAGGTAGCTAAGGGTTACAGCTCTACGGATGTTTGCATTTGGTCTATTTTCTAACTCATTTTGCTGGCAATTGTTTTACTGGGTTTTCTAATTTTGAATTTATTGTGTTTTCGAAAGTTTTTGAATTCTGGATTGAACTTTTTAGTAGTGCAAAGTAGTAGTCCATATATTCTATTCTATTCCTTGGCGTGTTTGTTTGGTCTTAAGTTCGTTGGGATCGTTCGTATCGTCTGGTCCGTCGTAGTTGTACATAGTCTTAGTTCATTTGTGACGTTTGTTAAAGTTATGAAGCATGCAATTGTGGCAATTGTTTTTAGTTCAGGATTCACTTCTTAACAAAATTTAGGAAACATTGTTTAAATTGAAAAGGAAAATTTATACGTATATCTTTTAAATATTTTGCAAGATTTCATTATGTTTCAGACTTTGCAAACTTGGAGGTTTAATTTTTGAAATATTTTTTAATACCAACAAAATTTTGTTTCGAATAAATTTTTTGGGTTGTATGTTCGAAATTGCCTTTAAAAAGGTGCCATTCAAAATTATACGTCTTGCAGCACAATCAAGCTATGTTAGCTGAAAGGATCTTTCAAATTTAAAAGTACTTTAATAACAATTGTATAATAGTGGGTCAGAACTAAACCTCGTTTTTAAATTCTTGATCCGTGGATCACCTTCATTTAATCCGTGGAAATCGATGGGTAAGCTGGTCACTCTTGAGCCACTGTCTAAACTCTAATTAGGTATGCAAGCACGAACCGAGATATAACGTTTTTAAAGTTTGATTCGAGGATGAACCACAATTGTCCAACTGGCCCTTAGTGATTTTGGTCCGCTAAACGCAAATATGTTTGTTTCAAAAATATGGAAAAATTTGAATAAGACTCTGCAATGAAGGGTTCTGGGTGACTTGAAATTCGGAGTAGATTTTTAGTGTTTTGACATTTCCGAGATATGCACTGACATTTTACAGTGCGCACTAAAACTGGAGCGAAGAAAAATATCGAACTAAGCTTATGTGAAGTTTTCAGTGCATTTGAAGGCAACTCTGTTGCAACCTCTCTTAGAAAATTGGCAGGGCATCTTCAATTCGGGGAATCTCCTTCCGACGAGTTTTACTTTTTTAACGAAACGGCCTGCAATACAAGTAACACCAGAACGAGTTTTTGTAGCACCTTCTTCGTCTATTGAAGGTAAGAGTTAAGGAAAACCAAGCTCAAAACACTAATTACCGTCCATTCTATTGCAGCGAAAAATGTGGTTTTCCATTTTTTTTCTTGTGTGTTTAAAATTCACACGCAGTTATGACCAACACATGCATTAGACATCCTATAACAGAATCCTATACATTTGGCTAATTTTAAATACGACTTATGGTCCTCTCTGTGTTTACGAATATGGAATTATCCGGTGAAGAAGATAATACGATCAACTTTATATTTTGAAGAGCTACATACATACCTAAGTCTTGTCAGAAAAAAAGCAAGGCATATGTACATAAAGTAAGTCTCAGAGCCGGTACCTGTGCGTTGTTCTGAAAGGCCGAATAGATATGAAAGATGACCGACCATATAATACTAATTTGTCTTTTTTTTGGGAACAATATTTTTGCAGTATGAACGTTCATTTTCTGAAAATTTGTGCATAAAATTCCCTTTTTTTTACGTGATAACGTATAAATCGATAAACAACGGCTGCACGCAAAAAAAAACTGTCACGTTCCGTAGAAAGGTAATCACGTAAAATTATCGTCCGTAAACCAACTTTACAGAAAACCATTTTTGATGTGAAACATCTATTGGCGCACATAGGCAGTAAAATCGATCTTAATCGGCACGAAAAATGGCATGACGCTCGGAAGCCATCCGGCCAATCAAATCTTTGATAGCATAGAAAACTAAAGAAAGTCGATAAAATTTTGTGTTGGGTGGTTGTAGGTGGGTGGGGGATGGGGTGTTAGTGGAGAAGGTTGTTGGGGGGGAGGGGGTGAACAAATTGTCAAAAATGGTGAGTGGTTGGTTGGGAGTTGGAGTTGAGGGTTAGTTGGGTGAATTACATTTTCCATTTTTTCACCAATCAGAAAAAAAAAATTGTCGATGTAGTTTTCAAAAATGGTGGAGGGTTAGTTCGGGGCCTTGTGTGGAAGTGGATGTGACACTCTTTTCATCAGCCCAGATTTTTCGTTTATTATTTTGCTTCACTTGTTAATAGTTTTTAGTAATAATGAATTCAAATACTAAAATTTAATGTTTCACATCTGCCGGGCGTCCCATGACGGCAAACTTTTTTTTATAATGTGCCCCGCTCAAGGTGATATGAATAACCTTATAATGATTTATCATCTGCGTGCGAGGAGAGAAGGAAAAGAAAGATAGGAAAGATGTGGTACAGTGAATTGAGATAAGGTGATTATTATCTCACGAAAATCCCACGGGTGGCATCCACTTGAAACCGGGGGAATATATACAAAATTGCTGCCTATGCTGGATTTGAACTCACATTTCTAGGCTTAGCAAACAAGCACTACAAACACAACACAAAAGGGAACGGTATTTTGATCCTGATAGAAGGTATCCTATGTGCTCAAGATTTCATGAAGATCGCTTAAGTAGTTTGGACGTGAAAGCCTTACAAAGAAACACTTTAACTCACCTTGGCTTCATTTACAATATTGGTTAGAATCGCAGACAAATCAACATTCCCAGTTAACTACAATACCGAAAAAAAATTCGAGAAAAAGAACTGCCAAATAAATTTATTAAATACACTTAGGGTAGGGGGTAGTTACTTCAAACTTGCTATAAGGAACCATGCTGTTAAATTTCAATTTCATCTCAAGCCCGTGAGCATTTTTTCCAAGAATAATTCTTATTTGTTTTGTTCACTCTGGGTCGTTCTTTGCTGCATTTTTTTTATTTTGAATATCCAAGTTGCACGTATAAACTCCATAAACATCAGCTCTATGGGCATGCAAAACTATACAAACACACCACCTTCATCTTCTGCAGTTTAGCTCTTGTGTGTTCCTTTGCCCTATTTCTATCAAAAAAAGGAAAGCAACCGGAAGTCTCCGATATTTCTTTTTCATATTCCAACTAACGAACGTTTTACTAATCGCTTGCTGTCAACTCTGCCCCAAATGCAGTTGCAGTACACAGTTTCCTTTGGAAAGATTGATATCAACTTCATGCACAATATAATCCTGATTTCGTTTAACTTAATCCTTTTCCCCATTTGCAATGCAATTGCTCTGGAATTTGATTAAGGCCAGATTTTCATTCTTTCTTTTTTTTTGGAATTTGCTTAGCTACTTAGGATTCTTATCGAAGAAGTAAAAACTGAATTGGCACCAATTTTGAAAATTTAACATTACTTTAGATTTTAGAATAAAGACTGAGATATTGAATATGGACAGTAAGTATACAGGTTTAGGGTTTGTACTAGATTTGGTTTTGTTTTATGCAGAGTTTTCCAAAATGGAGTTCGTTGTTTGTATTACATTTGCATACAAATGTTTTTTTTTACAGATGATCCGAAATAAAAAGAACCCGAAATTTTGTCAAATTTCACGATCTGAATTGACTTGGCCAAGTTTTTGGAAAATAGCTTTTGATTTTATCACTTTATCACAAACGTACTGTAGCTCTCGCTTATGTTTTTAACGTACGTCCTACGATAAAAGCAAAGAAAAAATTCCTACAATTTTGATAAGACAAAAATTGTTGTATGTTATAATTCATTACCGAGATATGGCGGTTCGAAAAACAGGACATTTTTCAAAATTCGGTAAAAAATGACAAACGTTTTTTAAACAAATGTTTTTCGAAACATTTTAACGCTCTCCAAAAAACGATTATGCTCTTGCCGTAGGACGTAAGAAAAAAGTTATTGAGAAAAAACCGGAGCAAGGCCGAAATTCCCCCCCCCCCCTCCTCTTTTTCCATAGGTCCCATTGAGGTCAAAAACTTAGTAAAATGTTAGCTAACTATCCTGAAAAACATCCCCAAGTTTCATTAACTTCCGACCTTTTTCCACTTAAACCCAACTTTTTCGACCTGTCGACTACACTACAAGCGGAACTTGTTATGACATAACTATGGTCTATGACACTAGGTTTATTCGGATGACAATTATAGGAATGCAACTGCATGATCTTCAAACTATTTCAAGGCAAAGACAAGGTATGCTCAAAAAAGTCAAAACAAATCTCCAACATGAACTGACATATCACAAGAGATTCATAGGTACACAATTTCGAAACAAATATAACCAATATCAGACACAAGATCTCTTGGTCTGGTAGGACACAGAGCTACCATGTCAAAGGCTGATGCTCTTTATTATGTTGAGAGCCCAATAAGTAAGTCATGAAAGTTATTTTGATATCATGCTCACCTCAAAAGTGTTTAAGCATTTTTGAATATAAAGACTTAGGAAAGTTTGATTTAAAGCAAAAACCTATATCCTTCGTCTTCATCATGTTTCTATGTAAAGTCAACCCGATCCCTAATGACAATTTTAAGAGTTAAAAGACTCCAAAATTGTGTATTTTCCTTTCAATCATCCAATTCATAAGGATTCTTCCTTTCCGCATTAAATGTTAAATCTAAAATGGAAGGAAAGTTATTATCATCTTCATATACATAAGATGGCTTCGCCTTTGAAATGTTAACTTTATACAATAAAGACAGAGGGAACTCATCTTACTTGGGATTTTGTCTCACAACATAAAACTTGTAAATTATGAATTGACTAGGATATTATGAGAGTGCAGAACGAAAAGGAAGACATTCCATCTTTTTAAAATGTTTCAACATTCGTTATCTTTCTTTTCTTCCAATTTTACATATATGCCTTTGTTGTCAAGTATAAATCTCATCCAAGAAGCACCCCCAGCGGGTGGTAAATTTTCAAAACAAAGTACCTACTCCCTCAACTTACATCAGAACCATCATTTCCCCCATCCCTCGTCATCAGTCTTGTTATTACGGTTCCTGGTCGTTAACTCAGTCTTGAATTCTTATGCCATCATATACGAGTTTATACATAAAAAAAAAAACAAAATAACAAGTACATATACATATTTGTTTCCTGCAGGATGCCTCAGAGCAAATAGCAATTTTACAAGAATCCCATTTTCTTTGGATAATTTTTTTATCGCAAGCATTGTTTGAACAACATTTAGAAGTTTTAATAAACTCCAACTCAAACTCAAACTCTAACTCTGAGCATCCTGCTGGATTGAGGTTTCTGTACTCTGGATTCTGGATTCAAGGCTGGGCTCGGCTGGTGCGTTTCATTATTTTTAAAAACCACATCCTGCTCCTGGAATGAAAATGGTCTTATTTTTTTGTTATTGTTGTGTGCCTTTTTATATCGTTCTCTCTCCCTCTCTCTCTCTCTCTCTCTCATCCTTGATGTCTTGACTGACTTGACAAAATGATAGACAAATCCTGTTTCAGACAGAAAAACTTTACTATATCCTTGAGGGTGTTTATAAGTATCTTTAGTTTTGCTCCTTATATAAGGATGCATGAAGGAAGTTTTTGCAAATAAAGCAAAAAAAAAAAAAAAAAATTAAACAAGATGTCTTTGGCTGCACCTTTTGCCATGAAAAAAAACTTTAATACACGACCAAAACAAAAGAATTCAAAATGAACAAGGAGCTTTAAGGATACAAAAACAAATTGAAAGACAAAAACAAAACAGAAAGAGTTTCTGAAGAAAAACTTAAGGAAATATTACATTTCTGCCTCAACCTTGTGCGTTGTGCATTTTCAGGAACAGTTCCTCAATATTTTTTGCAAAGGATCTCTAGCTGGAAGCAATGGAGCAGTTTATATATATATATATATATAAAAAAAGGATAATAGTAACTATGATAGTGATGATAATGACGGAGACGGTAGAAGTATGAGTACCAATTAAGAAGAAAGAACAATAAATTTGCCAGCATTCTGTTGTAATTGAAAACGGCGGCCATTGTTTTTTTTCTCTTTTTTTTTTTTTGAATTATTTAATGCCATGAAAAATTGCAATGGCTTGGAAGGACGAACAATGGACCAAGTAATAGAAGACACACATTTTTTTAAATTGTGGTCTGGGGACAGTTTTCGAAAGTATCACGAAGCAACATTTCAAACGAAGGTATATAAATCCTTGTTGATTTTGAGGAAGAAATAATTCGGGCAAGTGGGAGTCGGACTCGCGCACGAAGGGTTCCGTACCATTATCCATAAAAACGAGCAAAAAATCACTTTTGTTTTATGGGAGCCCCCCTTAAATATTTATTTTATTCAGTTTTTAGTATTTGTTGTTATAGCGGCAACAATAATACATCATCTGTCAAAATTTCATCCGTCTAACTATCACGGTTCATGAGATACAGCCTGGTGACGGACGGACAGACGGACAGCGAAGTCTCAGTAATAGGGCTCCGTTTACACCCTTTGGGTGCGGAACCCCAAAAAGTAAAAAATCCTTTAGAAAAATTTTGGACAGAAGATTTGATGCAATCCTCTTCAAGCATACAAATAAACATAAGCGAGAGCTAAAGTACGTTTGCAACGAAATGATCGATACCCTATTCCCTATATTTTGTATGTGAATGCGTTCCTCATCCGTAGACAGCCGCTGCCACTGTCCAGTTCCAGAAACAAAATTCTTTTTAAGCAGACAGGAAACCAACAATAAAAAAAATTAAAAGCACTAACATATTTTTAATCGTAAGTCAATTTTTTTGCATATGTGTAAAACTACCGCTAAATCGAGTAGTTTTTTAACGATCTTACCCGAGTAAAGGTATTTTATAAAAATCACGCCCTTAAAAGTGGGCGTATAGAAAAAATTTACCAGCAAAGAAAAAAATTTGTGAGATATATTTTTCATATAACGAACAAAAAAGGTTAAAATTGAATATTGGTACCCTAAATTTTGTTTGTTCTATCAGGAAAAGTGGGCGTATGCCACGACCAAAATTCAAACATTTATTTTTCACTTCCAAGCTTCGTAGTTTCGAGTCAAGAGATGAGTAAATTTGGCTTGTGTACTAATTATAAGTCCCGTTTATTTGCAAAATATAGGTTTTTATAGTTTCTAATGGAAAGTAGGCGTGAGCCACACCCAAAACCAATTTTTGTTCTTTTTCATATACAAGATGTTTACGTGTAACTAACACTTACAAAATTAAAAGTTTTTGCAAGAATATAAGTATCGTTATTTTATAAAAATAATGTTGATTATTTTGTTTGAAAAATGGGCGTCAGCCACTCCCAAACTGAAGTATTTTTATTTAACTGAGGGAAAATTTAGCTATAATTTGCGTGCGCAAAATGTAAGCGCTGTACTTTGATCGTAACTGTACAAAAAACAAAATTTAATTTTGCCAAATTGAGGTTGTTGAACGAAAATGGCGATTGAGGGCGTGTTTGTGGGCGGATCTCACTTGTTCAAGAACTTATAGCCTTACTTCTGAACCAAAGATTAGATATAAAGATCAGCTTTCAAGTTCAAAAATTGCGACCTTTAGATAGTATACATTCGGACGGACATCGCTAAATCGACTAGGCTTTTGATTCTGAGTCAGAATATATATACTTTTATATACCTAACGGTATTATTTCTCTATGTTACAAAGTCAACACCAAACACAATATACCAATTTTATAGAATAGGGTACCTATATTAAAAGGGCAAGCTTTTGAATTTCACTACTTCGTCTATTTACCTTAGTTCCCTGAAAGAATTTGTTGAGTTTTAATTTTAAAAAAAATCCCACTTCTGAACTCTCTACGGGCAAACCCTATCAACTATTTAAAATTTAATTTAAAATTCCCAGTGTCCCACAAATAACATTAGAGATTACATTATGGGCTTCAATTTCAAAGTTCAATATCCTTTCTATCCACCACTTGAACTCATTTTCATTTCATCCTTTATTCTCATTTGTTGTTGTTGCTTTAAGTACGTTCATGAATCAGCCACAAAACAAATCGACCTCTAACTACCATTAACTAAAATACATTTCGTTGCATTTGTATAGGCAGGCAGAGCCAGGGAGGGAAGCACACACGGGACAAATGAAAATGGATCACAGCTAACAGAAGCTGTTTTCGTATTTTCATCGACTTAAAACATTCTAAAGAGCAATTACAACAGGCTTACATGCGTTTTGCCCTATCTAATTGAACTGGACGCATCCACTATCTCCTATGCTATGTAGCTTTAGTCCGCAGCATTAAAGCCAATTTACGCGCGGCTGGCTCATAATAACGCCAGATAACCTATTCTCTTTTTTAAGAGAGATAGAGAGAGACAGAGAGACAAACTCAAAACAGCCTGACTCTGGCAAATAGTAATTGTAAGTTTTAAGTCCCAACAACATGGCCCTTTTGATGAAATATATGGAAGACTGCAGAAACAGGACGCTGGACGCTGGAGTTGCAATGGTTGGGTTGGTATAGTGTATACCTTCACTACACATTTGGGCGACGACGTTTAGCCATTAAATCCACGGATAAACATTTGTCCGGCCGATCCTTTTAGCCGCACCTTAAATGACAGGGGTACATTTGGTATTGTTGGGCCTGCCAGTCAAAAAATATTTGAAATATTGGAAGTTAGGTTTTAGACAGGAAGACAGACAGAATGTGACGTGCACTATACTTAATAATGGTTTTGAAGGCCTAACTTGAGATATCGTACGACATTACAACAAAACGGGGAAAAGATAAGCCAAAAAAGGGTATAGTTTCTGACGAGCGTTCACAAACCTATAAAGCAGTGCACCTTTCTGTACCGTCATTAGTTTACAGATTGTATTAACAGCTCTCCAAAAGATTCGATAAGAATATGCAATACGTCGGGCCTGAGAAATATGGAAAACTGCCAGTTTCGCTATTGAAAGTTACACCTTGATGGATAGTTATGCTCGGCGTCACGTAGGAAAGGGAAAACCAGAATCCCAAAAATAGTTTTGAGTTAACTTTTTCACGCATGAACACATTAATCAAACAATCAGGGGGTAGAATACCCTTGTGGTAAATTGGGAAGGACAAAATGGAAATATTAAAAATAGAAGCAGGGAAATGGTTAAGGTCATGCACTGGATTCTTACTTCTGTGTTGGGTATCTAAAAGGTCACTTGACGGCGGTCGTCAGTCGGTAAAACTAAATTGAACATGTTGCAAGCGACGGATTAGGAAGACCATCGCTATTCATACTGGTTTTGTGTTCCTTCTGAGGAGCCAACATTTTCTCCGAAGACCGAATCATCTGGGCAAGGTTTATGGTGCAGCTTTTGCATCATACTAGCACCAAAACTATGTAAGATGTAAAGAGGTCTCGAAAACGCTACACTTGAAACGCCTCACACAGAGGGTATAGTAAATTCCCTCGAAATACCCTCTGTTTGACTTCCAACATATCCAAGTCAAAAGTGTGACCTACAGACTGTGGTTCCAGAATTCTGGTTGAAGATCGTTTCACCAAGGCTTAGTTATAAGAAGGGTGGATGGAAGCGGTCAAAAAACGCAAGGGGAAATAAACAATGTTTCTGTAGGAATCCCGTGTGGAAACACTACAGAAGACTTCAAAAGGATTTACATACCACCCTGCATAGTATAGCCTCCAATATATTGATCGTAGCATTTTAACCCTACTTTTTCCAAAATTCCAAAAAGCTAGAAACGCCCATACTTTTTCTATAAAGTCCACTCCTGTGTGCCAATTTATAAAGGCGCCTACACTACATCCTACACAACGATACAACGACGAGTTTTGGACAATTATTTCAGATGGACGCAGAGATTTTCCTAGTTTGTCGTTTGTCGTAGTTTTCAAAATCCAGCTGCAGAACCGGCTACACAACTACAACGAGCACAAGGAGTTAGGCATAAAAACTATATGCATATATGTAGGGTAGGTACTTTGTGTTATGCTTGCTGTTGCAAGTATCACCCACCAGAGGCTATAAAATAACGAACGAATTCGCGAATAGAGCCCAAACGAAATGCATTTGATCCAACGAAAGGGGTCATTCGAAGCACATTACACTGCAATGGATTACCTGCTTTGGACGAGTGTTGCAAAGTCCAAGTCCTCCTAAACTGCACATTCACTATCATGCCAACTTGCTAAAGACACGAATGCATGTATAGTATATATCACTATCGCATATATGAATAGGTCATGTAATGTTGCCGCAAAGGATTTTTCGGCGGATATAATTAATGACAAACGCACGCGGGTTGAGAGCGACGCGCGATGCGAGAGGGAGATTATTTTAAGCCGGGATAAGACCGGCTCTCACTTAGACCTTAGTTGTACCATCCAGATTATAGCACTAGCGGGCGGTATTTCAATTTAAAACAACAACAAGTAGACGGGGTTTTTTGGTTATTACATGAGTTCCGTTGCCATGGCTTGGATCCCGAATACCATTCGTCATGACTTTCCCTGGCGGGCAATAGAGGAACTTGGAGAGTGCTTAGGGAAATAAAATAACGATGATTTATAGATGGTGCTTGGTGTTTAGTGTAGTAAGAGGATAGAAGGAGGAAGCCAATGACGGTGCTTCTTGCAGCGATGTTAAAGGACATCAGAACAGAGGAAGGAGAGGTTCCTTCTTGGGACAAAACACAGAGAGAGAATCAGTGGAGGATTCGTATAATATAATGGTTGTAAAAGCAAAGGATTTGATGATTAAGTGTTGGATATTAGAATATACAAGTAGGATACTGTTGCTTCCAAGCCTGGAACAAAGTAAAGGCCATAATATGACATATGAATGTATGGAATAATTTAAATTTTAAATCTCACACATAAGGGCAATAAATATGGCAATAAAAGCAGACTTTTAAATTGAATTTTATATTTTGCATATTCGTTTCATGATCTAAATTTAAACAAGAAAAATAAGTTGAATTTAATTTAACCTTTTATGGCATCAATTGAGATCCCAGATTCAATCATATTCACTTGATTGAGTATGCAAACAGGCTACTCAGAAAATTGCAAATAAAAAGGCTTATTAAATATAGCCTAGCTTACACCACCTGATGCACAAAACTTCAAGCTAAATTACATGCCCAATAATGTTTCTTTCGCCAATGGCTACTACGCCCGTGGATTAGTGCTTAGTTTGTCTGCCGGCTGCGTCCAAGGTTCTGGGTTCAATCCCTGATTTTTCCTAATTTTTTTGGAACTAAAAAAGTTGACGAAATGGCAAGAAATGGATCAGAACTTAGCCTTGAATTTATAGAGGATACAATCAAACCCCCTCTTTGTGATATTAAAAGCAAAATAACAGATGCAATCTTATCAGAAGCAATCCCCAGATGGGCTAATCTAGACTCATGAGATATTGCACGAAAACTATGGCCTAAATACGACAGAAGATACAATTATGCAAAAAGACAGAAAAGCAGTTACAACGTTAGTATGGGGGGTCAACTGGGCATTACATGCTTAGATACCACGCCAAAAAACTACTTCTAACTGAAGAAGACCCCTGCAGAAAGGGACCGGACGGCTGAAAGCAGCATAGAATAAAAACTAGTATGGTAAGATTAGGAATGGTAAGCCCTCAAAATTGGTATCACAATGGGTCTATATAGACCTGAGTGTGGTGGAGTGGAACTTGTTTCCCTCTACTACCCGTCAAACCTAACCTAACCTAACCAAAGTACTACAAATCTACAACCAATGTGAAGTCCTGAATCGACATTGAACAGTCCAAGAGTATTAATGATGTAAATTTTGATTTCAAATATATGTACGTACATACCTTAAACAACAATCCAAATGCAGCTTTTGCCTGGCTGCTGAGGCTTCAGCCTACAAGTTTTGGATCCAGGAAACAGATGTCATTAGCGTAAACAAGATGTGTCAAGTAACATGCCGTAGTCTTTTGAACTCCTCCGTTGACACCTGACAGTACAGCAATGATAACATCATGTATTATCACCTGAAAAAGAAGCGGTGATAAAATGCAACCCTGACGAACTCCATTACAAAAATATGCTTACCATCCACGACATTTTGCACATTCGTATGTAGTCTCAAACACTGCGATAATTTGCTCAGAAATATTAATACAGTTCAGAGTGGTTAATATGAACTCCCGGTTCAAATTTTGGGAAGCTTTCTTTTAGTCCATACAAATTAAGAAGAACAGGGATCTTAACTCTACCCATTGCTCGATAATTATCCATGTGGTATTAATACGTTCGAAGCAGAAGGATCAAGGGCAAAACCATGCTTTTCGAAATCGAGATTCGGTTCGAGGTTTACCTTCCGTCTAGGATTACTTTCGCTTTCGTGTTTTGCAGGAAACACATCCTTTCCCAGTTTATGTAATCCATTAGATGAACGTTTGAAATTTTCACAATTATCCCTTCGATCCACTCTGCCGGGAGACACTCATTTTCCAAGTACTAGCTATGATGAGATTTGATGATGGTGTCACATTAGAAGCAGCGCAGCATCCTGGAAAAATTCAGAGAAAATTCTGGTAAGTAACTAAAAACTATTTTCGGAAATTGTGTGCCAAGCAAGTGGGATATTCGTCCACATAGCTTGCCGGCCTTGTAATTTTGACATAATCTGAAAATACACATTCTAGAATCTTGCTATTGTTGTTGGTAAGCCGATACTAACATATTGCTGGAACAAACTGTATACCAAAACAAAAAATCTTAATCATATCTTCTATAAATTGCTTACCAGGTAAATCAACTTGCCAACAATGGTGTAATTTGATCCTTTCAAACATTTCTTTCAAAAAAAAACCCCACAAAAAGCTAATTTAATACGCTAAAAAAACAGAACACCAAAATCAACAGCGACGCCACAAATTGTTGGCACCTACATGACTTCACAATCTCACAAAAAAAAAAAAATACATAAACCATTATGAACAAAAAAAAAAGTTAGCTCAGATAATAAATTTTCTCTGCAGCAGAGTCCTGTGCATTTTAATAATGAAAACAAACTTGAACAATATCCTGCTTGGAATCTACCTTTGCTATATATACCCGCGAAATGAGTCCTTTTTTTCTCACTCACTTGTCCCTCATCCTCTCATTGTATAATTTTATACTACGTGTATTGTATCCATCCTTTTCCTACGTCAACATCAGCTTTTGATAAAATTTTGGAAACATGCCCAATGCTTGGCAGGATCTCGTAAATTATACCACAAAAATTTAGGTTACGCCCGGCCCGTGCCATTACTGTTTGTTATACATTTTTTTGGTTATGTATTAAAAAAAAAATTTTTTTTGTTATTTTATTGAAGAAGAAAAAAAGGCGAAAGGATTTTCACCCACAACTATGGAAAACAAAATGCCCACACCCACCTTGTAAGTTATTTGTTTTGATCCCACATTTTACTGAATTGAAGTTTTTTTTTTTTTTTTTTTTTTTGGGTTATGGATTGTGATGGAGCAGAATTAAGCTCAGAACACGATTACTTTACAACTTGCAACAGTGGGTGGTTTATATCACAAAAAAATTGATGCAACTCTTTTCTTATCACCTGGGTTCTGTTGTGAGGAACAGAATTATGACCCCGGCTCATTATAAAAATAGAGGAATGTAGAAGTAATCTACCGAATTCCGAATGTGGCAGTGTGTGTTACAATTATGCATTTCTCAAATTCCATTTACGAAACTCCATCTTTGTTAAATGTGTTTTAACATTTTCAATTTTCTAATTCCAGACAATTCCTGTTGTACAGCAGAAGCCATATAAAACTACTAACTTACTGAATTTTCTGAAGCCTATGGCAGACGTTACGCAGATTCAACAGCGTCTGAAGGTCTGAATTTAGTTCCAGAGCAGAAACGATAACAAAACGGGGCCCAAGATTAAAAGGTGTAACATTATTCCCGAATAAACACATAAAATATAATAAAAAAACCAACAAAATATTTTTATTTGAAATGTTATTGTTTTAAGGACTGCATTTTAGATAAAAGATGATGTTTAGATATTTATATCATAAAAAGGAAATCAGTTGAAATAAATCACATTGAAAACGAAGAAATAATTAAACAGCAAAATACAAAATGGTCGAAGTAAACATGAACAAATAATAATTGAGTAAACGAATCAATAGAATAATAAGAAAATAAATAATTATTTTAAAATATGCTTTAATTCTGGAAAATAAAAGAAATTATCAAGGTAGAAAAAATCGCACGAGTACATTTTATTTTTTCTCTTTATGAACAAAACAAAAAAAAATATACAAAGCAAAAAGCACAGTCATCCTGTAACACATTATAAAAATATCACCTGACTCAAGTCCAGCGCAAAAATGGCCGCCACTGACCCTTACCAATAACACATTATAAAAATATCACCTGACTCAAGCCCACCGCAAAAATGGTCGCCACTGACCCTAGCCAATGAAAAGCGTTTTTCTTGCTTTCTTCTGTTTATCAGATGGGTAAATCAGAGTGAGTGAAAGCTAAAAGTATTAAATTTTAGTATGAGTGCGAAAGGTGATCTCCGAAACCGTAACTTTTTGTTCCTCTTTGTGATCATCATCACACACTTCACATTTGGCGGCAAATATGCCTCTGCAATGTCTACCACTGCTTAAAGTGTTTCTTCTTCTTTCTCCTCACAAGGTAAACCTAAACTAAGAAGAAAATGTTTGGGATGTGAGGCACTAAACATGTGGCGCTGCGGTGGTCAAAAATTGAACCAACACTGCGTATTTGCTTGCAAACATTGTAGCAACACGTTATCTGCAAGGCTTTCCAACAGTCAAATTTACATTGAAATTTCGAATGAAGCAGCAAAATCTTGAGTGTTCTCTTAGGATGCTTTGAACAGCTGGACTGATTTCTAAAACGCTGTGCCGACTATGAGATTAAAGTTATAAATTTCCAGTTCATAAATTTTATTTAAAAAAACAATATGGCCCACCAGTCCCGTCACCGTCACGTTGACCGTTTAATTCACTATTTGCTTTGGTCTTTTAAGTGTTCATTCCAAAAACTAGAAAAGAGCGCTACTTTCAAAAATATATTCGCAATCGATGACGATGTGTTTTTCATTTATTTTTCTTGCACACACACTAAATGCAAATTTCCTTTTTCTTTTTTTCCAAAACACTCTCCTTTCAAAACGAGGACGCTTTACCATATGGACCTTTGTCATTGGAAACATTAGACCCTGACAAATGGATGTTTTCCTTTCTCTGCCAAACGAACTCATGGTCTATCGAACAGATTTACCTTCTGGACAATTGCCATCCCAGAAAAAGGAGACACCAATACACCGCACCATCCAACCAACATAGAACAACAACAACAAAAAATGGGAGAAAAATATAAATTCTCTCCATGTCCACATGGTGTCGTGGAGGCAGTTTGCATACTGCGTTGGTTGATAGTTCTAGTTCCGTATATTGATCTAGGAATAGGTATCCTTTCCATATTGAGAAAAATGTCCTTTTTACTATACTCGTAGTGTCGTCCAGCAGAAGAAGACTCAGGAAATTTGTTAAATGGTTAAAACCTAATCAATCTTCCTCGATGGGTTTCTTTTAGTTTTTTCTGTTTTTTGAAACAATTTTGAAATATTCGTCGTTTGTTGGTAAAAAAAAAAGGACCGAAACGTGGTTGAAAGGGATTTTTTTTTGTTCGTTTGGGGTTCGAAAAGGAAAGAAAAAATACAAACTGAAATGATATCTACCGCACTTGGAAAACTAGAAGATGAAAACCCCCTCAAGCGACAGGTACCTAACTCGGTGATTGATGTCGGAACGAAGTGAGTTTCAACTTTGTTTTCTTTATTCATCGTTTGGGATGCTCCGCTCGGCTCCATGCGTGCGAGAGGAGGGTTCAATGGAAGCAGCTTCGATTCGAATGGAAATTGAAGAAGCGTTTTTTTGTGTGTTTTTTTTTTTTTTTGATGAAATGACATTTCCGTGCTCTGATTCCGAAATGAAACTATTTTGAATTTTGAAAAATCACTCAAACTTCGTTCTAGACTCTTTTGAGATAATTTTCCACTCAAGAGTTTTCCATTAATGCTTTATGAAATAGAAAATGACAAACTTTGTGTGTTTATACGTGTGTTGTCTTTGGGGAAAGTGTTTTTAACTTCCTTTTTTTTTAATGGAACACTCTTATACTCTCGAGAGAACTAAACCTGCATCGACAACTAGGACGAGACTAGAGAGTGTATGTAATTTGCAATCTCAATTCTAACAAAGTTTTTGCACAAAGTGCAAATTTTAAATTGATTTTCATATTTATTTTTTTATTTTTTTTTTTATTTTTTTATTTTTGTTGTTCGTCTATGAATACGATTTAAAGTTTTCTCATTCTCATTCAATAATTTTTGAAGTTGTTGTCTTTTGAAAGAAACTTTTCCAATTTACTTGGGTTTTATGTGTAAAAGAAATTGAAAGTAAATATTACGCCATAGAGCATAATATTTTATTATTTTCACTTGGTTTTTTTTGAATGAAATGATGAAAAGTACGGACGGGAGCTGTGGAGTACCTACTATGTTTTTTATTGTCTTAAGTTGATGTGGGATTTGGTTTTGTTTTTTTTTGTATATTTTGCAGTTTTTAAGTCACAAAAACAACACTTTCGAGGGATGTTTGTTTGAACTGAGATTTTTAAATGGACTTTGACTTTGGCTGAAAATATTCAGTATTACATTTTTTGATCAGTGAAGATATATCAAATGGAAATGCAACTTTACTATATCAATCTCCATTTGATAATACTGGCGTTGTGGTTAACGTGTCAGACTGCTAGATTTTCAGATTAAAAAAAAAAACATTATAAGGAACAATGTTTCTCATGAATAGAAGACAAATTAATCCTTACCCATGTTGAAAACATTAGGAAATCAGCCCAGCTGAATTCATCACATAAACTTCAGTGGGAAAGAATAATAGTGTAAAGTCACTATATTTGTCAAAAAATCTTAAATAAATTCAGAAAATCGACTCTCCTCTATACGATGGTGACATCTTAACGACACGTGTCCAATAACTGACGGATATGCTCTTCTAATACTTCTCAATATTGTTTGCAGTTTTCAAAACAAAATATTGGCCTCTTCGTTTCCTACGAATTTATTCAACCTCATTAAAATAGTATTGATATTATCCCCTTCTTTTTTTGACAACTAAGGCAGACTGTCAGTATTTTAGCATAAATACCACTATTTGCGGGAGTGTAATATACTTGGGCATCCAATGTTATATTTCCCAAGCGATGTCAAACTAATTTGTAGTGTTAAAAAGTGTTGCCATATTATTGGCAACATTTACTGTCAAGACAGTTTTGCAAAACCTATATGACTAGAAACTGGCAGCTATTTTCAAAACTATTACAATAATATTTGCCATTTTCTATAAGGGGTTGCAAAATTTTATTTTGTAAAGAACTTTTTTGATTTAAAAATAAAATGGCAGAACAATATTTTTTTAAATTTTTCGATCACAAAATTATGAAGTTTTTCTAGTTCAGTAAAAATATTGAAAGTTTGTCATTGAAAAGTGAGTGAAATTATTCACGCTTTGACAAAACCCTGCCATTATTTCATTTATGATTGCTTGAGTACTCTTGAGCATGCTATCGAGTTTGTCAATAAAGTTGTCAATAAAAATTAATATTATTTGTATGACGTTGTCTATCTTTTAAATAACTAACTTGCAACAAAACAAATGAACTCAGGATGTCACTCAATATTATATCTAGTCGTAATAATGTTTTACTTCCTGTCATCAGGTATTAATTTTTTTTTTTGTATATTTTAGTAAGAACTATAAAACTAAGGTGACAGCAACCGAAGTACATATAAAAATACGAGGTCGAAAAATAGAACAACAGTTTAATATAATAATTTAGTATGTGCTTGGATTTCACAGTCCCCACATATAACTTAACACAGAATTTCTCTAGTCATCCTTTAGGGAAGACTGAGAAAACTTCAAAACACACCCTTCTAGTGAAGATCTAGTCTGGTATACTGATTGCTCAAAAATGGAAACATGTACTGGTTTCGGTATTTTTGGGGAATTCCTTTGGGCGAACTACTCAGTCAGTCTTGGTCTTCATTCGTCCATACTTGACTTGAATTATAACCGGTCACTGTTCTCTGAGAAAAAACTTTCACAACATGAGTCAAGCAACAGTCCTTGTTTGCCGACTCTGCTTCGAAAGTGAAGAAACATCTTTGTACATCCTCACGGAGTACCCATCACTCCTCCGCCTCAGAAAGCGGATACTTGGCGACGAGATCGTTCCTTGGAAAAACTCAAAACGTTCCACTCACAGAATATTTTAAAGTTTTGGTCTCAGTCTGGAGCAACAGGGGTCTAAGGACCAAATCTTTAAATCGTTTTGTAGAAGATCGACAAATCCTTTTTTGGATGGACTAGAAGAATATTCAATTCGCGTTGTCCTTGGACGGTTTTCAGTCCGCTATTAACAAAATAAATGCTGGTGTGTCGCAAGGCTACGTCTTATCTCCGAGTCTTTTCCTCATCTTTATAGATGATCTCTTGTCCAAGACTTCAAATCTAGTTTTGCTGACGACACTTCCGTAAGCAATGCTCTATAGCAAACTTAACTGCTACGCAACAAGAGAAACAGAGGAGCTTTTTTGGCAGGGCAATTATAGTGTTGCTATTTTTCCGTGTTCAACACTCGCGTTTATAAGTTCGGCAAGTCAAGTCCGGATGGACAAGACCAGTACCCGATGGCTACCATAAGGAGGTAAAATAAGCACAATTGATGCATATGAGACAGTTACAACACTGGATATCAACAAGTTGATACCAGTCAGAGTCTACCTACCTACCCTATTCATACAGCACCCAGCCATCTTATTTCAGACGCACTGTTAAACAAAGAGACTCCTTCTTTAGCCGTTTACAACAAGAATGTTGAATGCTTTTTTCATCATAATTTTCACTCGCACTTGCACGTCAATATCCCCTTTGGATCACCTTTCTCACCTTCCTAAACGCTCATTCGTCAGTTTGAGCCAATATTTTCAAATCCGAATTAGCATACAAATATATTATATAGGGATATTTGGGGATGTAGCTCTAGTTGAGGTAACTTGAACTTCAATTCCTTCTGCAACTACATCAATTGTAGCCGTGATTTAATATAGGGTTATTCATTTGGCGTGGGTAGATTTTGGCAGCCTATGGCAACCGTTTTAGTGACATCTGTAAAATCTGTTGTTTATCAATTTAATTACTAATGCCAAATCCCCATGACAAGTTACACTAACTAACATCCGGTCCATCCACGGAATCAGAACGCACCACTTCGTCGAGGTGTTTGATTCCCAGACTTGTCCTCTGCCATCAATTAAGGGCTGAATTCTAGGGAGTTCATAAAATCTTCTATGTGTTTGTATTGAGTTAGATATTCCATCGCCAGAATGTGTCTTAATCGGTTAAGCCCAGCTTCACCTTTTGAAGGTGGCACCAGTAAATGAACCACTTTCCTGATAAAACACCTAACATCACCTAGTTCTAAGAAACTCAAAGACAGAATGACATTTTATTTTCAAATCCCAAAACAAACGTGCGTTCCACTTGTCAATTTCAAAACTTACAACGAATGTTTATGGACACCAAAATCCACACATTTCATTAGCATTCAATTGAGGCATTGATTAATTTATTTTATTTCAACGAATGCAAACTAAAAAAAAAACTATTTAAACTTCTTATTCGGTCACATGAACTTAAAAAAAGAATAATTCCCAAAAGGATCCAAAGAACTGCTTGATTATAGCAATAGTTGTTGTTGTGTACAATATGGATGCTGCAATCCTTTATTTTTTTTATTCTGGCTGTTTTCAAATTCTATAAAGCCAACTATAGGTATAATGTATATCGTGGGCTAAGAGGGCGTTAGCAGAGTATATAGACCACAAAAGGCAATTTATTACCATTTATCTGGCGTTTGTTGAAAAGGATCCTCTGGCGGCGGATTCAGGCCAAACAAACAAAATAGTGTACTCGTATCACAATCACAATCACAGAAACTAACGAAAGAGCATAAATACTTTCCCAAAAGGATAACGCTATACCATTACCAACATCAACATCAACAACAACAACAAAAAAAGGCGGTTATATTCTAAAGTTCCTTTTTTCGGGCTAATCTAACAATTAGGTCGATTAACCCAGAAGACAGAGAGAGAGAGGGAGAGAGAGAGAGCTCCAAGGAGAATATCCTAGAGCGATATTATTATTCCTGGCATTTGAAACTCAAACTCTTCGTCCTCGTCGGTCGTTGTTTTTTTGTTTGTTTGTTTGAGAGCTAGGTCCTTTCATCCCTCCTCTCCTCCACCTGCACCTCCACCTCTCTAACATTTTACAAATGCATATTTATTCGTTCTTTTGCCTTTAAGTTGTTGTATATCCATCCGCCTAGCGATGTGTATCCGAAGTTCTATTTGCAAATGAAAACGGGTTGATTTTATTTTTTATCCTTAGAAGATGAAAAAAAAAATTATTCTAAGCTACACACAGAGTTCCTTTTGAAGGCCCTTTAGGTCGGGTCGGTTCGGTTTGGTTTTGAGATTGAGAAGGGGACTTCTGTTCTGTTCGGAGTATGTAAGCTCCAAATGCGGCTAGGATTTGGCGTATCCTTTTTCTTTTGGAGGGGAACGTTGATTACTTTCGCTAAAAAGAAAATAAACTTTCTATTCAATATTAACGAAGGATGTTTTGCGAACCCCCTCGTGTATCTATCTGACTGTGTGTCAAATAGTTTTTTTTTTTTAGGATATGTTTGCATATCTGTATGTGAGATGTGTGGTTATGGCCACATAAATGAGGTCATCTCGAATATTTAATTATTTCTTTGAAGATCGCTCATAAGTGATTCGCCAAAGCCCGAAGAAGACATGAAAAGGATTTTGTAGTATATGCGGGTGAGTTAACCCCCGAAACATGGAAAGTATGGTTCACAAGGCAGTTATTAAGGTTAAAGTTTAATGATAATGATTTACTAAGGCAAACTAAGATAACATGAAATTAGGCAATACGAGAGTCGTTTCGTTAATGTTGATGTGTGACAATGTTTTGCCTGGAATTTTAAAGGGTTAAAGGGTTCTTGAGGGCACAAAACAAGCACTTCGTTTAATAAAGACTTGGTCGCATAAAGTTGATCTTTTGTCTAACAGTTTTGATTTTTTAAATACAATTTTATTGGTAATTTCAATTTTTTAGGTATTAAAACGTTTTTCGGTTAGCAATCTTCTTTTTTTACTGTTTTGCATTAAAGCAGATATTTTTGAACAAGCTTTTTTAAAAAATATTTTTTCGAGGGTTTTTAATATTTGTATACCGTGTTCCATATAAATATATAGGGTATATTATTTTTGATTAGCGATGCCGTATGTATACTATCAAGTAGTCGTAGTTTTTGAGCTAGATGGCTTAAATTTGGTAATCCAAAAGTACGGTGAAGTTCTTGAACGACAAAATCCGCCCACAATGGCCACGATTTTTATAACACTTTCTGAATGGTATTTTTCGTGTAAACTTTATATTTTGGTAGGAACAGATTTTTCAGAAAAAGTCTTATATAACGGTAACTCCAATGAAACCGGTTTTTTTAAATCAGATTTTCTTCTTAGCCACTTGATATATTTCGATGAAATTTTTAATGTAGGAGCCTTTTTATAGACGAAATACATAACAGGAATTCTTAATTTTTTCAAAAAAAAGTTTTTTTTTTTGGTTTTTTTCAAAACCGGTTTGATAATTTTTTTTTAATTTTATTTTCCTGATAAAAACTACAAAGCGCTAGAAGTTGGCATACTCAAAAAAAAATTTGGAATGTGTTTACGAAAAGTTTTTCAAAAAAAAAACGGTTTTTTGAAGAAAAAAAAACTGGTCCGAAGATTTTGATTTTGTTTCTTAAATTAAAAACAGTAAAAGAAAACAGATACTTTACTTCATTTTTCCGTAAAATGCTTAAGGTAGTAATTTTAAAAAGCTTAAAAGTTTAATAAAATTTGATATGATTTTTTCCTTCTTTTTTTTTCAAAATGTACAGCCTCAAGACCACTGTCACACATTAGAGCAAGTTTGTGCGACCCAGTCGTGCACTTTATTTTTTTTAACAAGGTATAAGAAATATAATATACAAAAGTTAATCGTGGAAGTTTTCCCAAAACATCTATTTTAAGGGGCGTGATTTTTAAAAATTACCCTTATTAGTCAAAACTGTTTAAAATCAAAACTTAGTTAGAGTTTTTTACTTTTTGTTAGTAAAGTTTTAGGACACGCCCAAATTCAAATTATTATTTGTTGATTTGTAGTTAGCATTGAGCCACGACTCATTGTAAGTACTTGTTTTGTCATGGGAATACAAAATTATAACGTTGGTCTTGGCAAACGCTTTCCATTTTTATTCCGCTGATAGAAATTCAACACTGGAAACAAAACATTAATATTAATTTCATTTATCCTGTCCGTTAAAGAAGAATTTTATTTCTATGGGCGTGGCGGATGCCTTCGTTGTATGGAAGTAGAAAAAAATTTGAAGAATATTAAGGGGTATTTTAATCAAAATCCTACAAATATCTTAAAATACGTTAAAATCGATTTAAAATTACCATCATTAACTTTAATTTTTCAAGAAAAAAAACTCTTAGGATATGACATACTTTTAAGGCGTGAATGTTCATAAAAAAAATTGGAATACAAAAATTTCTTACAGACGAACTCATTTATAAATAGGGTTCTTCTGGTGGAAATTGACATTATGATTCGTGAAAATTTAGAGCTGTGGAATGGCAAATAATTTCAGGTCTTTAAAACCATCTGTCATCTTATTCTCTTAACACTAACAGTACTACAAGAAGCATCACTGATATCCACTCTCAAATAGGAGCATTGGCGGCAACGCATTGGCGCGAGCAAGTTGCTGGATATTCAAGATTGCATTTAATAGTTTTTTCCATTGGTACCTATGTATATAAAGGATTTTTTTTTACCGGAAAAGAATTTATATATTCTTTGCTGTGAAAAAGAATCCTTTTCAAGTTGATCAAAAGCTCCAAATTTATATTTCAATTAACTGATTTTCGTAAGAATCATTGAAAAATGTTAAAGCTAATGAAAATGTTGAACAATTCTAATCAATCTTTAGTGGTTGAATATAATTTCGAAGATTATAAAGCGCAGAACAAATTAAAATACCAGACACAAAAAAATTGGATCATCTTTTTAAAATGCAAACCCGAAAGCAACATTTATTGGCACCAATGGAAAATGCCATAAAACTCAACTCACCTGTCAGATCTGCTTGACAGTTGGCCGGCAAGTTAGCAAAGTTTGTATATATATGTTGAAGATAATGAGCAATTTGCTGAACAGTAATTTTCACGTGTAGTGACGGGTCTAGTAAACCTGTTGACAGCTTCCACTTGGCAGATAGAAATCCTGACTCAAAAATTTGTTTCTTCCGTTCCAAAATCACATTTACTCGTAAATATTTTTACTCAGCACGTCGAGACTGACAATGTTCTTTTCAGATAAAAATTTATTTCACTTTAAACATTAAAATTGACGTTTCAAACTTTAAATCCTTGGATTTAAAAATGTCGTCCTTAAGAGAAAGAATCTAAATTGTTAACCACCATCAACATGTCAAACACAAACCCAAAACCACAAAATGTCCATATTCAAATAAAAACATCAAAGCCTAAATAAATTGAGATAAGCAAAGAAGGAACAAAAATAAATAGTTGAACCAGCCCACCATTTTCTAGCCCCAAATCGATAAAAAGTGATTCATATAATGGCAATTTCCATGAATAAAAATAATAAATCGTTCGAACCCGGGCCAATATTTACAACTGTCAGCACAGAGACCACATTTGTTTCGTCCTGGTTTCTGATTTTCATCCATTAAATTATGTATAGCTGATGCAGGGCTATACTCTCTCTTACGAGTATATGGAGGTACTTTAGTTTTGCTCGGTTTATCAAGGACATGGTCGTTTTATTGATTTGTGTGTTTCGTTCTTTTATGCTTTCTATAGGAAAAGGATATGCCAAAAGAAAAGTCTTTCTTTTATAAATGTATACAGCATATAAGAGAGAAGGCACGTTCCAAACTATTGGCTAAAAAGGACAACCGGAAGAAAGCAACACAACGAGCAATAGAATAGAATACATGCTTCTATAAATACATATACTTATACATTTATGTGTATGAAACACTTAACACATCGTTGTTGGTCGGAAATGACGTCCTTTTCATCGTCGTCGTCATCGTCATCGCCATCGCCATCGTCGTCATTACCGTCAACGTCATCGTTCAGATCGTTATTATCATCACAAGCAACGTTGCTACAGTTTTCTCGTCATTGGAAGGTAAAGAAAGTCAAGAGAGTATATACTTGTACCATAACGCCCAAACCAGCCTTTCCTTTAAACAGTCACAATAAAGACCTCATCCTTTTGATATGGAAGGCAGCTCGCTCTCTGTCTCTTCTTTGGCAATTGACAGTCTTAAATGTAATCGATTGACATTCTGTTAATAGTGAACGTGACAAAAGAGCTCCCGCTCTCATTGATGTTGTCGTCTTCCTTCTGTTCTCGGATCTCGGGTTGTCAGCATCAGCATCAGCGACTGTGGCTGCGGGGCGGGTGGGTTCTTCAAGTCTCTATTCTCATTGTAATTTTTTTTTTGTATTTAATGGTGCACCATAAGGGTACGATTGCATTAAGTTTTCACATGGCACTTTGTGCCATATAGGCCATCACAATGACAATCCAATTATGCAAGATTGATCTTTTAAGCCAATAAACGAAATGACAATTTGGTGACGAAAGGTAAAAAGCAATTCTCTGTTTAAATTAACGTGGCTTCTATTGAAAAGAATAATGTGTTGTTGAAATTATGACAATGAGGTATTTTGATTAAGTTTAATCGTAACTATCATACGTGAACTATTTATTTAAGTATGTTTGTTGAAGTTTAACGATTCATTACCTTTGGTTTCAGAAGTAGGATCATACTGGATTTTTGTATAGAGAGTTGTTGTTGGCCCGGGCGGCAAATTTCAAGGGCGGCAAAATTTTAAAATTGAGGACTAAAAATATAGCTATACCTTTTCAAAATAATTTTACTTGTTTCGGCATCAAGGGCAAAAATATATAACTCAGAATGAATTTCGATTTTTCGTAGAAGAAATCTACAAATTTTTGAATATGTCAGTGTCATAATAATGCAGTTCCTAAATTGCATTTACGAAATCACCTCTTTGTTTAATGTGACTTGAAATTTTCAATTTTCTAATTCCAGGTGTACAGCACAAGTTATATAAAACTACCACCGTAATAAATTTTCTGAAGATTATGGCAGACGCTACGCAGCGCAGCTTCAACAGCGTCTGAATTTAGTGCTGGAGTAGAAACGATGGAAATTTTGACATCCGAGCAGAACGGGGCAAAAGATTAAATAGTGTAAAATTATTCCTGAAGCAAAAAAAAAAAATAAAAAACCAACAAAAAAATAATTAAACGAAGCAATAAAATATTAAATAAATATAAAAATATTTTAAAGTATACTTTTATTCTGGAAAATAAAAGAAATAATCAAAATAGAAAAAACATAACGAGTACTTTTTATTTTTTCTCTTTATGAACAAAACAAACAAACAAATATTCAAAACAAAAAGCACAGTCACCCTGTAACATATTATGAAAATATCACCTGACTCAAACCCAGCGCAAAAATAAATAATAAAAAGCGTTTTTCTTACTTTCTTCTGTTTATCAGATAGGTAAATCGAAGTGAGTGAAAGCTGAGAGCATTAAATTTTAGTATGAGCAAGTGTGAAAGGTGAACTTCGAAACCGTAACGTTTTGTTCCTCCTTTGTGGTCGCCATCACACATGTCACATATATAACTTTTGGCGGCAAATATGCCTCTATAATGTCTACCACTGCTTAATATGCCTCCTTGTATTTATGAGCGCCTGATAAACCAAGCAATTTTGAAGAAAATGTTTGAGATGTGAGGCACCAAACATGTGGCGCTGCGGTGGCGAAAAAAATAACTAAAACTGCATATTTTATTGTCCGTCATTGTCATCTGCCTGATGATATTAAAACTTAGTGCAAAAATGTAAAAAATAATTCAAACAAGACGATGATACAAAATATAAACATAAAATAAAAACTAACTCAAAAACAACAGATTTTATGTATATCTTTTAAACTACTGAACTGATTTTCATGAAATCAATTTCAATGTAAGTCAGTAGGTCAATGAATAAAGTAAGTCAATAAAGTAAGTCAAATGATTAAAGGTAAATTAAATCTTATCAATAGCTTTATGTAATTTGATAACTTATCTATATTTTTGCATTGCAAAGGGCGGCAAATTAAATGTGGATCGGGCCTTGGCAGTGCATATAAAGTTAGCCGAATTAAAAATATCCGTGTTTAGAATAAAACATGACTTATCTGGCTGGGAACAACTGAATCGATTTCCATCAACTACAAACCAAGAGAATTGACTTTGAACGTATCTTCTACAAATGGAATGGTTTTTAATCTGAAAAACGTCGTTTCTTGTTTGACATCTGCCACATCCATTTCAACCTTAGTTGAGTAGCAGTATTTTGGACAAAATCATATCTCTAGAATCAAGAGCATTTAACGTCATCTACGAAAATTAACCCCTTGTTGTCTTTTTTTTTTTTTAACTCTAGTCGAGCTCAAGAGGCCAATTGTATCGTTCAAATAGCAATGGAGTTACGACTTAGGAACGTGTGTGAGTGATATTATAACTGGCAGAGCATAATGGTGTAGCTGCAGCGGTAGTACATAGCACTGTCAAAGTTAATGTCAAAAAAGTAGCACACTAAGCACGAATACAATGTGTACGTAGCACTGAACTCAAATCAAAAATCATGTCTGCCATTTTGGTTTGTTGTTGTTTCGCAGCGCAGCACTTTTGAAGTTGGAGTCGAGTCGACTTGTACTTCAGCTACTCTCTGTGCTGCAGCTGCTACTTCACATTGTAGCCGTGCAAAATGATTTACGTACCTTTAACTTTGACAGTGTTACGTACTACTGCTGCAGCTACACAATTGTGCTCAGCCAGTAAATAAGTTTAGTCCCATTTGAATAGTCTGCGTATTCTATAAAACACGCATACGTGGCTGCGGAGAAGTATTCAATTCATGCCGTAGCCGTTGTCAAAGTGAAATGAAGCGAATTATATTTTAACCATCAATGTGAAGAGAATGGGTGACAGGAAAGACCCTTGTGGAACTCCACTTTTCTTTTCAACCCATTATGAAAAAGTAAAAAACAAAAATGTTTGTAAGCTACTAGGATTGATGGACAAGGAAACACAAAATGTTTCGATATCAAATTAAGACCGATCAAAGAAAATTTTATTTTTTGAAGCAGACAATATTTTTTTTCATTGTTTTCAATATAAAACAAATATAAATATGGATATGCCAACTTCATCCGAAGAAATTTGAATCCAATTCAAAACATAATAATAATCCATTTTATAGATAACTTGCTATATACGAGGCACTTGGGAACTGAATAATGTGTATGATGATGATTCGGATCTCCAACAAAGTAGACACAACCAAGTCATCAAATTCACTAAAAATTGGTTTTCAAATCAACTTTGAATTCGACAATTTCCCAAATCTTAAGAGACAACCCATCATCAACAGGGGATTCTACATTCGATTCGATGATGCTATCTCTGCAATATCTTTCCTTCTTCCATATTTACACACCACACTTCATGCCAATGTGATGTCTTTGGGAAAAAGAAAATTTGAATTTATTGCATCTAATGGATTATGATTTCATTTGGGATGTCAAGGTTCTCCCATGTGGTTAAATGATAATAATCAATGAATGAAATTTAAATTGGAAGCGAATATAACTGGCGTAGGTGTCTTTGGGTTTATACATCTGTCTTATAAGATATATACCTACATGTATGTATGTATATTTCAAATCATCACAAAAAAAAAAGTATAACTGTATAGGAGCCATAATCCTGTAGATGACAGAAAATGATTGTGACAGTTCTATCGATTTTTGTTATCCTTCTTCCTCTCATTTCCATTTTTATTTTGGTTTGGATTTAAATTTATTCCATGATGACGGGATGAGAGAAAGTGGTTTGGTGTAGAATCGAGTTCAATGTCCTTTTTTTTGAGCTTTACTCTGTTTACTTTTGCGAAGGATAGTTAAACTTATTTGCACTCGAATTGGTGATAATAATCTTTGATACTTTCTGGTTTAACGAGTAAGGATTTAATTTAATTTATTTGTGAATGAATGCATTTGTTTATTTAATCTAAAAAATGTTTGATTGGTCGTAGGTACCTTTAGATGTAGTCAATCTACTGAACTTTCAATTTCGAATTAAAATTTAAAATATTTTTTTTTTGCTATGGTAAGGTTATCCTTCGAATGAATAAATATTATTAAAATAATGGTTTTCATTATTATTATTCATAAACAATAATATTTACCTTGTATGCATAATTAATGTTTAATTGATAATTTTTTGTTTGCATTTACAAACTTAAATAAATTGATATCCTATAACTGATCAGAATTCCATAATTCAAAAAGGAAGAAATTCCTTTCATTTACACAAACAAAATAATTTAAATAAATCAATATTTATATTCACCAAATATTTTTTTGTTTTTGGCAAGACGTTGCAGGTTTAAAAAAATGATTTCCATCATAAAACAAACAATTACATGCATTGAAAACAGTTCAGGGAATTTTTAAAATTTTTTAAATGGACATTATTGGAGTATTATTAAATACTTTATATACAAAATAAACTAATAATTAAAAATTCATAACTTTTAAAATGCTGTTTTTGTGTCTGTACTTGATGTATATTGTATACTTACTTGATACATTAAAAAAATTAATTATGTATGAAAATTAATTTTTAAAGAGAACTACTATAGTTGGTACAAGATATTGAATTATTCGACTTCTTTAAATTACATTGTTTAATTAATCATTTAAATGAATGAGAGACAAAGGGTTCAAGGCATCGATACAGATACATGTATCCTTAAGTTTAAAAATAAAAACAAAATATTATGCACGAAATTGCGTACTTTTATGAAACCACGATGCAAGTGAAACTTTTTTTTTATCACCGTCATTTCGCAATATTCTTGGGTTCTCTTATTTACCAGTGCACGAATGAGTGAGAATATAAATGCTACATGATCAGCTGATGCGAGCGATCGGCATCGCAATATTACGACATGCGACAGATGGACGAAAAAAATTGAGACGATGGAAAAAAAGTTTCACTTTAAAAACGTATTTTCTCTTGACTAGAATTATATCGAGTCCATTAAACCTTCCTTCTAGTCTACCTTTTGCCTAAGGTGACAAAAATATAAAATTCAGAAAACTGACGAGTTTTACTTTACCAACCAATCCCTAATACTGATATGGCCTTGATGCATGTGGCATTGATATGAAACTTCATTTTATTACCTAAACAGCATTATTTCTCGGCGGTCATACACAAAAGCTTAAATAGACAAAATGATTCAAAATCGTGTTGAATACATACAAACCATTAGAATAGAAAGGAAATATTGAGCATTAACTTCATTGTTCAATAATATAAAAAGAACTGGTCCCAAATGGCTGCCATGTGGAACTCCAGAATTTATTTCTAAACATAAAATCTATTTTTAATTGATGGCGTTTTATATTGATGGCAACTGGCTTACCAAGGTTATGGAAACACTTATATAAATTATTAGCTCAAGAAAAATTTTAAGGAAGCTGCTGCTGGACCAGGTTTCGTAGCCATATATGTCCATGTCCACCGCCGATATGAAGGTTGAACCAATCTTAACAACGCGTCAGTTTGGATAAAGATTAGATTATTGAGCTTTATATTTCAAAATTATAGAGTCTAGTATCAGGTTCTTTTGTCGAAAATCTGTATATTTTCTATCGACGAGCCGCTTCTTCGTAAGATTAATAAAGTGCACGGCTGGGTCGAACGAACTTGCTCTAATGTGTTAAAATGGTCTTGGGGCTTGAGATTTTGGGAAAAAGCGTTGAAAAAACCATATCAAATTTTATAAGCCATAAGGTTTCTTTTTCTTTTTTGAATTTTTACGAACAAATTTTCAAAATCGTTTGACCAGTTTTTTCAAAAAACAGTTTTTTTTGAAAAACTTTTCGAAAATATTTTTCTATTTTTTTTTTGAGTAGGCCAACTTCTAGCACTTTGTAGTTTTTATCAGAAAAATAAAATTTAAGAAAAAATAGATTAAACCGTTTTTGGAAAAAAAAACAAAAGTTAAAAAAAAATTTGAAACTTTTTTTAAAAACTCAAAAAAAATTTACGAATTAATATTATTTCTTTTATAAAATTTCATCGAAATCCGTCAAGTGGCTTACGAAAAAATCGGATTTCAAAAAACCGGTCCTATGGGAGCCAAAGCATAAAGTTGCAAATAAAACACTATTCAGAAAGTTTTATCAAAATCGTAGGAGCTGTTTTTGAGAAAAAATAATTTTTCACTAAAAATCGTATGGCAGGTGTTAGTTTTAAACTAGAATGCTTATTCCAAAAACCCGTCTGTAGGACGTCATATTAATACTATCTACCAAGTTTGAAACAAATCGGTGCAGCCATTTAGGCTGTCGGTGCCGATACCGACGGACGGACAGACAGACAGACAGAATTTTCGGACCCACTTTTTTCGACTTTTCTATCATTTTTTACGAATGCATAACTTGGGTTATACTACCTAAATTCGCAATTAAAAATAAGCTTTCGGATCGTCCCATTTGTGTTGTGTTGGGCTGATTTTAGTCTGATATTTACATAATAGTTCATGGAGTGCCGCAAGGCTGCGTTCTACCTTCGATTTTCTTTCTCATTGTTATTAACGATCTCTGGACTAGGACTTTTTAACCACTTAATTGTTTTTCTGATGCCTACATACTCAGATTTGTATAATTGCTTTCACTTTCAGAACCCTATTCTTCGGATGTGGAGCAAGTATGATACGCTAGTTGAATTCCGAACTATCAAACGTATGGAATATAATGCTTTGAAAAACGAGACATTATAAACCAATATACATCGGTATCTCCTTTCACCTTTGTTAATATATGTGCACCTATCGCACTGTATATCAAAACAACTGGTCCGATTTCTCGTCAAAGAAGTACATACATACATGGTTGGTTATCCTTTAACACCATACACGGAATAGAAACCCCCATTTTATTTTATTCAAGGAACAACGTCTTTTCATTCAAAAACATGACAAAAACGGTCAAATGGTTGGGCTTTCTCATGAACTACCCAAACGATTTTAGTCTAATTCTGTATATTGCGGAACTTCTTAGATGCCAAAGTCTACCAATGTTGAAAACTTTCATGCAGCCAAAGTTGTTTAAAATCTCATCTTATTCGCGATGTCACTCAAACTTAAACCTAATTTCCTCTCTGTTTATATTTTGAGAGCAACAAAAACGGGAAATGTTGATTCTATAGATGGATAAACCTATCCCAACATTTTTCTGATATCCCAACCACCCTGTTACATCTATTGGCAGTGTTCTGTACACATACTTTCTAAAAAAAAACGAACAAAGACGTGTGTATTTAGCCCGTTGAAAAGCAAATTGATAACTGTTCGAAAACCCAACGAAACCGTCTAAAAACAACGAAAGATAAATAAATAATCGCTAGTGTTAGTGTGTGTGTGTTTTAAAACTTAACTGTTTTTTTCCTCAAATTACAAACATATCTTCTCTTTGTAAATTGCAAATTTTCCAACTTTTTTTTTTTGTTCCTTTTGATCAAAAACTCCTAAACATAACTTTGAGCAAAAGTTTTTGTTTTGCATCACTCATGCCATAAATCGTTGTCGCTGGAGAGCTCCTTTTTCATCCGTCTTTCATATTTCAATGGTTAAGTCTTGAAGTGTGTATTCATTGGAGTTTAATATTTAAAAAAAAAAAATATAATAAATACAAAAAAATTGAATGGGAGCATAAAAGGATGAATAAGCTTTGTGAGCTTATTCAGCAAAAACCCTTAATTTTGGAGAGTGCTTTCGGATTTATGTAGCTTTTTCGATATTGAAAATTAAGTTCCACAAAATGTCTGTCATACTCGAAAGAGATAGTAAAATGAGAGATTTAACGAGAGCAAGCTTATTAAAAGCTCTCTCTTTTGAAAGTCTCTCATTTAAGAGATCCTTGCTGGAACATCAACCCAGTATCGGTATTCGTGCAAAAACAATTTTGTTATCACTAACAAACGAGACGACAGCCAAGGTCACCACAATCAGCCTTCTAGGAACCTGCATACATATACATGTACATATATATAAATATATGAATTCTTTGTATTGGTCTTTTCAGCGCGCTGTTTGATTGGTGTTGTTGTTGTATCCTTATTGCGAGTGCGACTCTCTTGAAAGCTTTAATTTTTTGTTCTTTCTATTTGATTATATGGCATTGCTGGAAGTCCTGGGAAAACCCTAGTAAATAGTTTGTGATGTATGTTCTATCCTAACAAAAAAAAATCTGGAGACGCTTTGGTACGATGCGATGGTGGTGTGGTGTGGTGCGGTGGTGTATAGTGTATAGCCATAGCCAGCCATATACAAAACAACCCACGCTGATGCTGAATTCTAGGAATTTGCAATCCTTGTAAGTTGAATTTCATTGAAAAGATTTTTAGTGAATCGAGTTTTTGTCTGAAATCTTCCCTTGCTGCTGCTGCTGCTGCTGCTGTTGCTGCTGCTACTGTCGAATCTCGGTCCTCTTCTATACCTTTCTTGTGGGTCGGAAACTCCTACTCAATTTTTAAAATGCCAACTTAGCGGCAATAATATTCGTTGGTTTAGTGAAGTTGGCTGGTGCTGGATACTGGTGTGCTTGCTCAAGCTGGTGTCCTGCTGCTGATGTGTCCTCTCTATGTGGTGAAAAGAGTTTTATTTCGAATGGGTATATATGGCTTGGCTATTCATACTCCAAGGTACCTTTTCCTTTATTTGGTGTTTTATTTTATTTTATTTTATTTTTGGTATTCTTAGAACAAAATTGATATTCCAAAGGAGCTTTCGTTGGACATATGCCAGAATTTAATATCGAAATATGCCATTGGAGCAATGTTCCAAAAGAAGCAAGAAGCAAGAAGCGAAACAGGACGTGGCGGAGATGGAGATAAATTATTACATGATACAGTGCCTAAAGTTTTGTGTATTGTTTCATATATTTCTTTACGTAATATATAATAGTAAGCACATATATATATAAAATAGAATGAAAAAGGTACTTTCAGATACTTTGACTTTGTTGGTTACAACGACCTACGACCGACGACGACCAATATGATTCCATAAGCAAAGAGTTGTTTATTGTTGTTGTTGTTATAGGTAGGTTCCTACGGCAAGAAGTAAGAGTATAAGGCTTAGTCGTATTGGGTTGTTATTTTATACATCTGTAGATAGATACGGATACATAAAACCTATAAGCTCTTCGGCTTTTTCTACTTGTAACTTGGCTATGAAATTTTCATACTCTCTTTTAAGGAAGTATTACATTTTATCAGCTCGCTTAGGCGCAACAAATTTATTGTGTTGTTTGTGTCTGAAACTAAAATCTACAAAGGTGTAGGATGATAATTTAGTCTTTTGTCCTTCGTACCTTTACCTTACCTACACCAACCTATATTTACAACACCTATTTTCTAACTTATATATAGATAGAGATACTGCCTGCACCTTTTCATAGTTAAGATAAATGAGATATTTACGAGGAGATATTTCGCAAGATATTCTGGGTGAGTTGGTGATATGTTGTGTGGTGTATGTTATGTTGGAAGGCATAGGCACAACCAAATTACTCAAATATTGAAGGGTAATTGTGGTCGATGGGAACGTGAAAAACGACGTCGTATCATCTGACAGATTTTTTTTTTCGCTTGAGTGATGGGAGCAAGGTAGGAAAAAAAATTATAATAATATGGGTAGATACTTGATGTGTTATTTTGAGATTTGGTATATGTTTATTTCTGATGTAGTATATGCATGAACCTGCAGAATAGAAGGTACCTTTGCCTAAGGTCATGTTATAGGTAAGAAGGACATTTTATGATGTCATCAAAAGATTAAGTGACATTATGGGAATTAAATAAATACAAGACAGGGTATTAGGATTGTTTAAGGACTGTTTAGGGTGTTTTTTTAAGAGCTTGAGAACTTCAAATAATAACACAAGACAGAAATATTGTTGGAATTAATTTTTTTATTAATATAACCTCGTAGAAAATTTCATGGCGTTAAATTTTTAAATGTGATTTCCGGTATCTGTCTGCCGCGGCTACGATTTAAATGGTTTATCAGTCTAATGTTTCACTACTTTTTCCAATAAATCTGACCGTGTGTCGTCAATGGTGGCTGGAATATTGGCTTCCAATTCTTCAAGAGGTGCTGGTTTGTTGGCATAAATTGATGACTTAACATAGCTTCAAATAAAGTAAAGCGCGCGAACGAGGGGGGCAGTTAACAGGACGACTTCTGGAAACAAAGTTGTCACAAAATTGATTTTGCAATAAATTGATGGTTAAGTGCGCTGTATGGCAAGTTGCACCGTCTTGTTGGAACCAAATGTCGTTGATGTTTAGCTGATTCATTTCACCGCCATTCACCGTAAGCTGCTGATTTCTCATTTCGAAAGAAATAAAAACCGACAATGCCGTCATCAACGTGTAAACCGCATCAAACATTCACTTCTAATGCTGGATGTAATGGTGATTCGTTAATGGCTTGAGGATTATCTTCGCTCCATATACGGAAATTTAGCTTATTGCCGGACCTGACTAGCCGACTATCTTGACAGTAAAATGGACGAAAGGCTCTATGAACTTCCCATATTTATTTTTTTACAAATAAATTTCCAACATTTGGAAGGGTTTTTCCGGCGTTAAATGATTCATGATGAATTTGCCAAACCTTACTGCACATAAATGTCAGCACAATTTGACATTCTCAACTGTCAAATCATAGACAACAACCATCGAAACTTTCTCAAGCAGCTAAAAAACACCTAAAACACTAAATGTTTCATTTTTAAAATACAAAAAAAAACGAAGGTAATCAAAATGTTGGTATACTCCTAATGAATTCAAAATTTGGGATGAATTGGTTCAACCGTTTTCGAAGTAAAAACAATTCTACAGGGTGGTGCGCGGAAGACGCATTCATCTGTCTCTGCCATGAGAAAACTTCAAAACGTTTCGAACTGCAGCACACAAATTTCCTAGACAATGATTTTTTTGCCTAAATTAAGCAAATGTATGTTGAACGACGGGCCAAAACCCACACAGAAAGACATTTTGAGTGACAAATTCAACAAGCGCCTCCTTTCCCCGCCAGTATTCTGTCCTGATTTGTTCGCTGCGAATTTTTTCTTAAAGACGATCTTCGAAGGACCCTGGTAGCACTAAAAGACAACATTCAAACCTACATCTTCAAATTTCCAGTCGCAATGCTTATAAAAAAGAAGAGAGATTGGTACCTTTTGGCGTAGTGGTCAGTGGTGCCAGTCTGCCATGCTATTCCACCCTGGAACTGTGATTCTCTACCTTAATTTTTAATTTAGAAATTAGTTTTTCCATACACATGGAAGAAGGGCCTTTCTTAAGCGAATTGGAGAATAATTTCTTGTGAAATTAACTTTTTCGGGAAACTTAAAAGGTAAGGATAGATTAGGACTTCCCCACATGGGCCAACTTACCCCACAACTAGCCTTATTCACTTAGAAAAAAAACCTGAAACGACTTCTACTTTTGCACCTATTCACCACATGTTCCGCATGTGTGTAACGGATACTTCATTCATGCTCGCATGGTCCCATCTGTCCCATGCCTCAGCTAGATCCGTACCCGACTGTCCCCTGTAAAAACAAATGCGACTTATGAACGTTAAAAATTATCTCTTTAATGCCTCTTTGACAAAGCTGAGTACTCCCAGAAACCCTCAAAAAATGTTTACATCATCACAATATTACTGATGTACTCGCAGAGTACTTGTCCAATTTATAACTCGGAAAACGATGTTCATCCATTTTCTTACATTTTTCATTTTAACCAAGTTTCATTTATCAAATTCAGATAAAAAAGTAAATTATTACAAAGGCGCAGCATATCAAAGAGACATATATAATAACGACTTATCTGCAACCCTGTGTCCTTTTTTCTGGAACCATTGTCTTAAATCAGTGCTTTAACAAAGCTTAATCAAGTATTTCAGATTTAAGGGCAGAATTATCATGCAACGAGGACCCTTCTCTAAAATATCATATATTTATACAACCTCAATCTATTCAAGCCTAGATTATACCTTTTTAAATGTATTAACATGCAGTCCTTCCGTTTATCAGACCAATAAGTTATTTTTATGTCCTTTTTGCTTTGCAAAAAAAAAAAAAAAAAAAAAAAATGGGAAAATTCAAAAACACAAAGTATCACTCATATTTATGAAGACTTGCCTATAGCCTTCTTGGAATAAGCAAATACCACTTAGAAAGAAAAAAAAAAGTCATCTAAAAGTTTAACTATATAGATTCCATGAATATCCCTTTTGAGATGGTATCCTTGATGGGATTAAATAAAACCTACACTCTTCATTATAATGCGTTTTTGGTTTATTTCATCTTAATTATAAGTTAAGCCAAACCACCTCTGACCGTATAGCCAGGCATTGCCGTCCGTAGCGTCTTAGATATTACCATAGTCGTGCCGTCACACTTAGCCAGTTGGTTGAAGTATCTTCGCTCTGGAATACTAAATAATCCAAAGGAAAAAAAATCCTTAAATTATACCATAAAAACAAAACGCAAAGACATTATCCATAAAATATAAAAACTTCATCTTACGGCAAAAGTCTGCGTGGAGGTGGTATGCGGCGTGCGGGGAAGGTGAAACTTAGTAAATTCCGTCCATGGATTAATATTGTAGAAATGAAAAACAGACAAACACCTACACACACACAAACAGACAAGTTAAGGCAACAAAGTCCTCTGTTTTCGAATATGTCCGTGTTTTATTATCTTACTTTTTATTAGGATACACTATACGACGACGACGGCCGGTCGTTAAGTCAGGTGGGATGATTTTTTTTTACACGTTATTGAGACCTATCAATCTATTCCTTCCTCGGCCCACAGAAAAATTAGTTCTGAAAACTGTGGCAAAGTTTCAGGACTTTTTTTCATGGAGGAGGTAAGTAAAGAGACAGTGAAATTCAAAGCATTGTCAGGATCAGGTAATATATCCTGAATAAAGCACTATTTTTTCTGAGAGAGCTCAGTCACTGTTAAAAAATAAAATAAATCCAGAAAGTAGACTTCGGAAGCAGTTTCAGAGTCCAAAAGGAGCACTACCAACTAAGGTATATACACTTGAATTAGAGATTATCCTAAAATACCTTATGAAAGATCAAACAGTTCACTCATGGTAACGCCTGCTCAGTACATAATCATCTTAATTTCTGAATGATATGATGGCACGTTTCTCTAATGCTGATCAGATCCCTAGTAACGCGGAGAGAAATCAGCACCTGGATTCTGTCAAGAAAAATGTTTTCAAGTTTTCAAATGAAAAGAGCAGTGGCCCCCAACATCGTCCAAATTTAATTAAGGGGCAGCTGGAGAAGGATTTTATGGTATCAAGGACTAAATATTTAATTTTTTTTAACATTCACATAACACACCATTTCATTTAACACTCTTCAAATAGAACAGAATAGCTTTTTCCTATTGCGAACATGGGCACACTTTGTTCTTGTAAACCATTAAATGTGACACTATAAAAGCTGCATCTTGGAGTTTGGACAAAAATGCATCACGAGACACATTCTACAAATAAAACTAATTCACAGAAACAGAACAACATGGCGGCAGTTTCCCAAAAAAAAAAGGTTGCCTTAAAAAAGAATACACTCAATTTCAAACGGAGGTTTTGGGTGCACATCGTATTTTTTTATTGAACTTGGGTATCACTTAATTACTTGCCTACGGTGGCGCAGACAGACCACTGTGAACCAAGGCATCAACCAAAACTCCTAAACAGCTAGGCCGGTCCCTAACCAAATTCGTTGAGTTCGTTTTCCACTTGATCCCGCCACCTTAGATGGGGTCTTCCAGAACTGCGTCGGCGTTCCGGGTGGGGATTGCAGACTCGTCGGCCTGGTGCGTTTTTGTCCATACGCCCAGCCATCTCAGCTGCTGTATTTTCAGCTTCTTAACCAGGTCAATGTCGCTGTATAACGCTTTAAGTTCGTCATTGAATCTTCTCCTCCATACTCCATTGATACATACACGACCGAATATCACCCGAAGACTCTTTCTCTCAAAACACCCCAGTTTGTATTCATCCGATTGTGTCAGTATCCACCCTTCTGCCCCATACAGCAGAACGACTGTGATGATTAGGGTCTTTTACAGTGTCTAATTTGTCCTTTGGAAGAGGGTTTTGCCATTAAAATGCCTTCTCTACCGAAGAAACAGCGATTAGCAAGAGTGATTATTCGACTGATCTCTTCACTGATATGATCAGCATAGCCATGTAATTGAACGGATTTAAAAAAAATCGTTCCTCTGGTGTTGACATGCGAGTTGCGTACGATTGCCTCCAGAATGATGTTGAAGAGGTAACTTGACAGCGCGTCATGTCACCTTGTCGTAAGCCTTTATCGACATTAAATGAGTCGGTGGTGTTCTTACCAACCTTGACGGAGCAATGCGAGTTCTCCATAGTCATCCTGCAAAATCGAACGAGTTAAGCAGGGATGCCAAGAAGTGACATGGCGCTGTATAGCTCGTATAGCTATTCACGCTTTCATAAGCGACTTTAAAATCGATAAGGAGGTTGTGAGTATCGATATGGAATTCTTGGGTCTTTTCCAAAATCTGCCGAAGTGTGAAAATTTGGTCGACGCACGGTTGACTTACCGGGCCTGAAACCACACTGATAGGGACCAATCAGTTCACGTGCGAAAGGGTTCAGACGTTCACACAGAATGGCCGACAAGATTTTATAGGCGACATTTAGGAGATTTAGAGTATCTTCTTTCTTGTGGATAGGGCACACAATTCTGAGTGTACATTCGTCAGGCATACTTTCAACCGACAAGATTGTACATATGAGTTGGTGTATGCTCCTCACCAAGTCATTTCCTGCAGCTTTGAAGAGTTCAGACGTGATTGCTGGCCGAACTTTTTCTTGGTCGGGTGGACGGAGGTTTTGTTCATCATCTTCCAAATCGAATGGATCATTCTGCTTGACAGCGATTAGTTGGTTGTCTTCGCTGTTTAACAGTCTGCAGAAGTGTTCTTTCCAAATTCTCAGCACCGATTGCGTACCTTTTACGACATTCCAATCCTCGTCTCTTCTAGCTTCCTCTCGGGCTTTGTAACCCTTGAACGAATGTTTTACCCTTTGGTAAAACTTTCAAACATTGCTTCTGCCGTAGCACCCCTTAATAGATTCAACCATTCGTGTTTCCAGTTCTCTCTTTTTCTTTCTGAAAAGCCGATGTCCTCCTTCCTCTTTTGCTGGTATCACTTGTTTGATCTGAAATGGCTGCTTTCAAGAAAACGAAGAGTTTTAGAATCCTTTGTGTGAATGATCATGGGTGTGTTAATAGGTAAACATAAAACTCTGATGGGATGGATGGTCAGGATAATAAAAACCTTGTTTCAATTTCTTGAGGAAAAAATCACTTTTTTTGGGAGGAGATTGTGGCTGAGATGGAGTCCGGTGAAGCGATCTCAATCATATACCGTTTTATTCTTCGCGTCCAACTTAACATCAATATCAGACAGAAAGGTCTCAACGGATCACGACTAGAATGAGGCCCAGTCACGGAATCTTAGTCTGCCAACATGCCATGGGGTAACCTTCGGAAAAACCATTTAAGAATCCCCCCTTTAATTCTGTTTTACAAATATTTTCAAGTCTGCTTAAAATCAAATTTTGTAGGTCAGCTGCAAAATACACAGCTCTCTTGAAATGCTCGGTGGCAACTTATGTATTAATTAATTAATTACACCTAATAGCAACCAAAACCCCTTTCCCGTCTCAAATATGGCACAATTTCCGAGACATAGGAGAAAAAAGGGTACCGAAGATAAAATAATTTCTCATTTCCACGTTAAAGTAAGGAAACACTTTTGACGTGACCTTGTTTCTTGGTCGGAGGTTTCACATCATCACTTACTAAAAAAACTATTGAGAAAGTTCTTATTTTTAAGCTCACAGAACACAACCACCTCCTTTTCCTCCAACAAAAACAGGACAATGTTTCATCTTCGTAAAAATAAAATCAACGCATTTTTATATAGTTTCGAGTATCATGGAAGAAAATATAAGATAAATAGTTCCAAGAAACAACGTTGAGCCAAAATTGATTGGAATTCTAGAGTAATAATTTTTTTTAACAATTGCATCGCATCACTTGCCTTGAAAAACGGAAAGGAAACAAATACTGTTGTCTTCCTTCCTTTTTATCAAAAAAAAAAAAAAAAAAAAAAAAAAATGGTTTCGCATAAAATGTAACAAACCCAATGAAGCATCAACTTTTCTGCGAACTTTTAACTACCATCTCAGAAACTTTGCGTATGTGTGTGTTTTTTTTTTTATTTTGTCTGTCTTATTCCTTCGTCTTTTACAACCTCAAGGACTATCGAGAAAATAAAAACAAAAGTAAGTTAAAGTAACAAAAATTCCAAAAACTAGAAGTACGCAATAAAAAAATTATAAGAATACTAAGAAGAGCATGGTAAAGCATACGAAGAGGAAATGAAACAAAGGACGAAATAGAAGAACCAGAGTGACTTCAAATAAAAACACAAAAATGTCCTTTAGGAGCCAACAAAGGAACCTCCGCTCCGTTCCGTATGGTATATAAGGATTTGTTTGTTATCATCCCTTTGTCTACTGTGCTATAACGGTGGTCTTCTTAACATCATTATATTTTGCGCTATCAACCGTTATGTTGTATAAGAAAACAAACATGCGTGTGGATTGTAATTTCAATAGAAAGCCGGGAAGGAAATCCTTAAACCACCCAATCCCTCCCACACCTTGGGAAATCCGATATCCTTGTTCTCGTCGTTTTCGTTTTCGTTTTCTTCGTCTTTGTCATCGTCGTCCTCGTCATCGACAACGACATCGACATAAAACTCTCGACAGTGTATTCGACAACATCATTGATTCATATAAGAGTGCGGCGGAAATGTTACGTTCAAGGGGGTAATTCCAATCGATGATGGTACTAGTGAATACTCTAGTGTAGTATTCTGGGTTGTATTGTATATCCGGCTTATAACATACACATTGATGGGTTTCTATACTTATATTCCAAATTCCAAGGCAACGGATATGGTATACGATTATTTTTTTTCGCACGACGGGAGATTCCGAAGAAGAAAAGTTAATGCTAAACAGCCGTGAGAACTGAGAATTGAGAATCCAAGGAAGGAACAAAAAAAAAATCCATAACTGTCAGGATGTGGTTTTTCTAAGAGGAATAATAAATAATATATTATACAGTTCAAGGTCTTTAACAAGTTTAAGGCCGATGGAGTTGATTTTTTTTTTTCAAGAAGTTTATCGCAGGAATTTTCTTATTGTTCGCATTAGGAGGTTTAATTAAAATGCGGTCATAAATGTAGCATGTTGTGTACTTTTATTGTAAATACAATGAACTTGTTTTTATTTTGGTATAACTTACAGGACTTCAATGACCTATTTTTCATTTTACTATTTTTTTTTTGTCTTGACGCTGATTTCACTTGTTCGTAAAGAAATTTGATTTTCAGGAACATCGCATCCAGCCTTCACGTTCTTAGATTTCATCGTTATCGGCCCAGAAAGTACCCAATATGAAGACACGAGGAGACTTCGTTCCAAAAAACGACTTAACTTTGAAATATTTTGAGACAGAAATTAATGCTTCCTCCAAGACTGTCAACTCCTTTCCTAATATAAACTGGATATACATATAAACATAGATGGGTCACAGATGTTTTAAAGTGAAACTTTTTTCAGACTGAGGTCTGGGGCTGACTGCTCATACCATAACAAATAAATATAGATGAAGTTAGAGTGATTCAGAAAACCGGACAGTTTTTAAATACCAACAAAATTTGTATGGTCCGGGGGCAGCCTTCTAATTTTTGAAATTCGTTTATAAGAGGAAAGCCGCTGTCCATAGTAAAAGGCGGCACCTTCTAGCAACATGCTAGAATACCATACCTAAAGAGAGAATGAAATTCAGAAATCTACCACTAAGGAAATATAGGGTGCTTTTTTAGCTGAATAAGAAGTTTCGATGGTTCTTGTCTGTGGTTTGACAGTTGAGAATGTCAAACTGTGGCGACATTTCTATTCAGTAAGGTTTGGCAATTCACTATAAATCACTTAACGCCGGAACAACGGTTCTAAATTGTATTAATGTAGGTTTTTGTAAAAAAAAACTGTTCGCGGAGTTCAAAGAGCACATCGTCCATTTTACGGCCAAGATAATCGGCCTAGTGAGCTCCGTCAATAAGCAAAATTTCCATATATGGAGCGAAGACAATTTTCAAGCCATTAACGAATCACCATTACATCCATTAAAATTGAATGTTTAATGCGGTTTACACGCCGGCGGAATCATCGGTTTTAATTCTTTCGAAATGAGGAAGGAGCTGCGTTACAGTGAATGGCGATGAAATGAATCGACGATAACTTTATTTCCAGAAGTGGTCTGTTAACTGGCCCCTCGTTCGTGGGACTTAACACCTCTCGACTTCTTTTTATGGGCCTATGTTAAGTCATGGTTTTATGCCAACAAACAAGCAACTCTTGAAGCATTGAAGCATTGAAGTCACCATTGACGCCATACGGCCAGATTTATTGGAAAAAGTAGTGAAAAGTTGAACTGATAGATGGACTCGGACATATCCCGCAAATCATATTTAAAAAAATAAATGCCGTGAAATTATTTACCAGATTATAATATAATAAAACATTAATTTCAACAATATTTCTGTCTTGTATTGTTACTTAAAGTTCCTGAGCTCTTAAAAAACACCCGTTATTTATAACCCTATGATTCAGGTCAAAATGACATCAGGAGTTATGTAAATTAGGTGCCATGAACAAACGCCATACGAATTAAGGCCATGATGGCGTTAATTCACATCTAAGTACGAATTAGTGCCATAATCGGGATATGGCCTCAATTCAACTTAAAAGGAGAACTTAAGCCGTATGGCGTTAGTTCATTTTGAAAAATGGACGTTAGGTGGGTGAGGAGATGGACAAGGAGGCAGACGAGGAGACAGACGAGGAGACAGACGAGGAGACAGACGAGGAGGCAGACGAGGAGCCAGACGAGGTGGCAGACGAGGAGGCAGACGAGGGGGCAGACGAGGAGGCAGATGAGGAGGCAGACGAGGAGGCAGACGAGGAGGCAGATGAGGAGGCAGACGAGGAGGCAGATGAGGAGGCAGATGAGGAGGCAAACGAGGAGGCAGACGAGGAGGCAGACGAGGAGGCAGACGAGGAGGCGCCTCCTCGTCTGCCTCCTCATCTGCCTCCTCGTCTGCCTCCTCGTCTGCCTCCTCATCTGCCTCCTCGTCTGCCTCCTCGTCTGCCTCCTCGTCTGCCTCCTCATCTGCCTCCTCGTCTGCCTCCTCGTCTATCTCCTCACCCACCTAACGTTTGTTGTTTTCTTGTACTAACTGTACCCAGAGATCAAAACATTTTATGGCATTAGTTCACATTGGACTTATGGCTATAGTTCTCATTTAAAAGTGAATTAAAGCCATATCTTGGATATGGTGCTAGTACACACTTAAATGTGAATTAACGCCATTAAGGCCTTAATTCGTATGGCGTTTGTTCATGGCACCGTAAATTATACATGTCGTCGTCTCTATCGTATGTCGTCGTTTGTCTCCCATTCTAGATTTGGTGATGTTTGGCCAAATCATACAATGCTCGATTTTACTGCTTCATTCACTACTTACACATTAAAAAAAAAAAAAAAAAAACAATTTCATAAACTTTAATGCAGGGTACACATTATCGATCATGAGCGACGGATAAGAAATGATGTCAGTTTGGAAGGACATATAGTGTACACACTATCAAACAGTTTGTTGACATTTACAGCAGCCCCGTTCCTTTTCTGTGATTCTGTACGGATCCTCATCCTCGGATCCTCATACGGATGTCAAATGCACTGAAATGTCAATTAGACTCAGATTTTTACAGACATCAACACTTAAGGGAACAAGTTTTAATTTTGTTTTCATATTTTTAGATTTTAATATTTAATTTTTTTGACAAAAGGCTCCATTTGTATATTATTTTTCTTACATCAGATATTTCTGCTTTTTTTTACTTTTTTGTTATTTCAAGAAGTTTTTTGTAGCTCCGTTCTTTTTTTTCTCGTAAACAAAATTTGCCGCAATCCAAAAGTTACATCCCACAATGGCCGACTCGATTTATAGCATGCAATCAATTTTTCCAAAAATGCTCTCACAGAGTCCATTTTGTATTAGCAAATCACAAACTTTGCTCACGTTCGTTTTGTTTAGACTGATGTTTGATATTTGAAGATTATTTTGTATACATTATTGAACAAATCCAGAGCAGGTCCCTGACTGTCATTCCATTACCAAAAAATGTTGCAGTTATATTTACATCCTGATCGACGAGCCATCAGTCAGATGTACATCATTCTTGTCCAAATTCAGTCCAAAACCATCAGTCATCATCGATAAATGTGTACCTTACATATGGCCTTAAAAGGTATGATGCTTTATTTAAGCAACTTTTTTAAATCACAACACTGTACAAAAATACAACGTACCAAGTTTGGAGCAAATCGCCTTAGCCAATTAGGCTACACACATAGGTGCCAGCAGACAGACGGACGGAACAGAATTGTTTGACCGACGCTTTTGTGACTACTCTAAAATCGTAATGCTATGTGTTAGACTTATCTAATTAATTAATTACGTTTAAAATTGTTCCGAATTACACTTAAGAGCTAGAACTCGAGATATCACGACATAACGATGTCAGGGAAGTAGAAAAAGTTAGTATTTTTGTCTCCACGTGCTTATGCAACGTGAAAGGGTGGATTTTCATTAAACTTGGTTTTTAAATAATTCCATCGTTCAAAACTCCAAAAGTAAGAAACAAACAATCAAGCCCTGTGAAGTTATTCCGGTCAATAATTCAAAGTCAAGTTTTATGTAAATTTCCAACCACGTATGAGCGACAAAATCATCGCGAGTTGTAAAGTTACGCCTTATATGAAGTTTATGAGTGATAAACGACGTTGCATAAATTATTTATTATATTATTATATTTTCCATAAATATTTTATTTGAATTAGAAAGTAATCAAGTCTGCAGTAAACTTTCCTTAATTTGTTGTTATGCTTCCTCTACGTTTAGGGCATGTAGTGGTTTAGTGAAAAAAAAACGAGACCTTTGTCAAATGGAATCAAAATGCAACCCTTATAGCAACAGATAAACTATGAGTATTTTGAACACATACCCACATAAAGATACAGACCGCCAACTCGTACTCCTCTTGCCGTAAACACCCTAAAAATATTTTATTGGCACGGTATATGTACATATATCTCTGCATGTGCATTTTATTTTTTTCGTGTATTGGTTTCCCATTAAAAATGCACTGGAGAGCTTAAGAGAGAGCTTAAACATACTCAAAATAAAATACACACCAAGCTTGTCGGCATAGAGAGAAAATGTAAAGAGTTGGTGGTCTGTATCCTTATGTCTGTGATTTTGGAGTAAACCATTCAGATTGAAATTTTGCCGAAAAACGTGTCGTTCTTATTTTTGCAGAATTAATAAACGAAGTGTCAAATCTTCAAAGTTTTAAGTCTGAAATGATAATAATATGGTAAAGATGCGCTGTCAAGCGAAAGCATTCAGCGCTTCAGTGTCACTTTTGCACGGTACAGTTTGGGGTTTAAAAAATGACTAAATGTTGTAGTACAGTTTGTGTTTGCCTTCGATTGGAAAAAAGTTTGAGTTTTTGCAAATTTATTATAATACCCCAATATAGTTTAATATTAAAATTATGTACTGAAATAGCCAGGAGTTGGAGGAATATCGCCATGTTTAGTTTAACTGGTTTTGATGTGTGATAACTCTGAACTATTTCATTGCATTGTTAATCTACTCCATCGATGAATTAATCGAAGTAGATATACTAAAGACAAGACAAACACGACAGAGAGAAACAGACAGAACAGAAGAGAGAAGAACATACAACGGTCCTCCATCTTAACTACTTTTTTTGTTGATAAACTCCCTCGGAACACACAGAAACTATTTCTAAAAATACCGGAAATGTTCGTGACAATAATTTTTGACGTGATAACGTCTAATAAATCGGTTTGGAATATATGGGCAGCACGCACAGAAAAATGTCCAGTCACAGTCCCAGTCACACTGACGTTACCTAGCTGCTTTGATAGCCTAAAATGTCGTTAAAGTGGGAGTGGAGGGTGTTGGGTGGTTGGTTGGTTGTGGTGGGAGTGTATTTGGGGAAGGCGGATGGTGGGGGTGGGGGGGGGGGGTATTGGTAGTGTCAGGAAGAGGAAAAATTGTCAAAAATGGTGGGTGGTTGTAGCTGGTTTGGGTGGTGAGACAAAAATTGTCAAAACTAATGGTTGGTTCCTTGGTGGCTGTAGGTGGGATGGGTGTTTGGAGTTGGGGGTATTTGGTATGATTGGGTGAGGGGGGCGGTGAATTGGCAAATATGGTGGGTGGTTGGTTGGCGGTTGTAGGTGGGTTGATTGGTTGGCAGTTTTGGTGGTGGGGATGGTTGATTTGATGGGGTTCGATGAAAAAGTTGTCAAAAATGGTGGGTGAGTGGAAGGTGGTGGCAGGTGGGGTAGGTGGTTGGATTTGGGGGATTTGGTGTTGGGATGGGGTGAGGAAAAAATTGTCAAAAATATTTGGTGGTTGGTTGGTGGCTGTAGGTGTGATGGGTGGTTGGCGGTGTTGGGTGAGTGGCAAGTTGTTGTAGGTGTAATGGGTGGTCGAATGTGGGGGGAGGGTGAAGTGGAGGGAATTGTCAAAGGTAATTGCACTGGGGGGGGGGAATTGTCAAAAATGGTCTGTGAGTAGCAGGTGGTTGTAGATGGAGTAAGTGGTTGAATTTGGTCGTTGGTTGTTGGCTGTAGTTGGGATGGGTGGTTGGTGTTAGAAGATTTGGAAGGGGGGTGAGGCAAAATTTTCAAAATTAATTTGTGGTTGGTTGGTGGTTTTAGGTGGGGTGTTGGTTTTTGATGGTTAGTAAGATGGGATTTATTGTGTGAAAAAAAGGTTGGTGAGTGGCAAGTGGTTGTAAGTGGAGTGGGTGGTTGGATTTGGGGGAATTTGGTGTGGTGAAGGAAATATCAAAAATAGTTGGGGTAGGTGGTTGCTGGTGGAGGTTGGGGGGGGGGGGGGGGGGGGTATTTAGTGTGGGGGGGGGGGGGGGGCAAGGACAAAATTGTCAAAAATGGTAGGTGAGTAGGTTGGATTTGAGGCAGGATTTGGTGTTTGGGAGGGGATTGTCAAAAATAGTGGGTGGTTGGTTGGTGGTGGTAAAAGGAAGGGAGATTTATTGTGTTGGGGTGGGAAGAAAAAATTCTCAAAAACTGTCAAAATTGCTGGGCTGTTGGTTGCATCGTGGGGTGGGAGGCCGATGTTTGAGGAGAAGGTGTGAGAAAAAAAATCAAAAATGGTGGTTGGTTATAGGTGGGGTTTGTGGTTGGTGGTTGTAGGGATACTACCTACATATGAACTGTTTTGTGAACCGGTTATCACGTAAAACTATCGTCCGTAAACCGACTTTACAGACAACCAATTTTTTGTAAAATGTTAAATCACAGCGCAAAAACACATGCCACCCACTCATGCATTATATTACCTAAGCAATTTTGTAATTGCATAAATTGGCTCAATTAGCAGGTTGCAGTTACTTACACAGATGTTTGATAATCCATTATTTCAGCCATATTTCCTTGCAAAATGTCCCCTTATATACCCCAGTAACATTCACGCCATATTTTCAAAACTACAATGGCTTCTTGTTTGCTGAATATCTCCCGTTCGGATCCGTTTGAAGTATCGTTCTTTCGTGTCTGCAAATGGGTTCTAGGGCTTCTTGGATTTTGGCCGCTTAATCCATTAAACAAAAAAACCAGGATGAACAATGCCTTCAATTTAGTCCTCTTGCTAGTGATTATTGTCGGAGAAGTAAGATTTGCTTGGTTCCTGCGAAATAGTCCTATTAAAGCACTCGATACTGTTTGTCCGTGTTTAGCGACCACAATAACCGTGATAAAATTGGTTTGTTTCATGTTTTACCGGAGTGAATTGAAGAGTATTTTTCAAAATCTTTTTAACAACTTTCAAACGGGTATGTGTTTGAGTAAAATTATAAATATTTCGAGGAGCAATATAGTATACTCTATTTTTTGTAGATATAAAAGACCCCGAAAAGAATTCTTCATTAATGAATGTTTGTTTCTTCACAAATACTTGGTGTTTGGTACTTCTTTTTACAACTTTCAGTACAAGTTCCTTGTATTCCTTGAAGCCAATTATAGTTTGGGGCTTTCAGTTTTATAACGGGAATGGAACCGATTGGATTGAACTGCCATTCCATGCTGCGTAAGTATAATTTGAATTTTCAAACTGTTTCGAATGTTGCAGTCGTTTTCTCTTTTAAGCTTGCCTTATGAAGACATGACTCAACTTAATGATAAGACCTTGTATTCAATTTTGTACTGTTTACTGGTGCATTATGGAACTGTGACAATATTGGGGATGTCTGGAGCAGACGGGACATTTATATGCTTTTGCATGTACATATCTGTTTCCTTTCAATGTTTGCAAGCGGACTTCAAAACAGCTTTCAAATTGCATACTTCAAAGGGTAAATTGAACTTGCGCGGACTTGTACTATCAATACCGTTAAATAGAATTAAATTCCAGGACAAATAATATCCTTTATAAGGACCTTACAGTGTTAGTTAAACGCCAGCAGAACATTCTTGAACTGTTTCAACGTTTCAATCGAATCTATAGATTTATACTATTTGGCCAGTTTTTTATCGCTGGCATAACAATGGGAATTGCTTTGGTCAATTTCACTTTGGTTATTAACTTTATTTTTGAATATTAAACAAAAATTGTTCACTTTGTTTGTTTTTAGGTTTCTGGAATGGGGAAATTGACTTATTTGAGCTACGCAATGGCGGCAGCTGGTCAACTTTTCACTTATTGCTACGGCGCTGAGAGTGTTAACGAAAATGTAACATTTCTATTTTTTCTCTTTTAACATTAAATTCACTGGCGCAAGTGACTAAGACTAAATGAGATTTGTTTTTTTGTAGTGTTTGGAACTATCGGAGAGTTTATACTTTTGCGAGTGGTATCGAAGTAACCAAAGAGTAAAGACGTTAGTTTTATTTGCTTTGGCGAAATCACAGATGGGATGTCCGACAGAAGCGCCATTTTTTCAACCTTCCATGCCACTTTTTGCTGCGGTATGACAAGGTTTCAATGATTTTTCTAAGAAACAAAATTATTTTTTTTTCTTTCAGATTGTTCAGACATCGGGATCTTATTGTACATTACTACAGTCGTTTTTATAAATTCTTTAATGGATTTTTCAAGGAAAGAAGAAATGTTTTGTCTTTCTATGATCTTAAAAATAAAAAAATAAATTCCTAGGAAGTTGCGCCTAGACTTAAACAAAATGTTTTAAATGTTGGAGGCAAAAACCTTCAAAAAATGTTATAGAAATCGAAGTCCCGGCACACTCTACTGAAACCAAAATCTTAAATTGGTGTTGTAAATTATGGTATAATTTTTTTTAAGGCACTGGTATTTGAACGAGACACAAAGCAACATATTAAAATGGATTCCAAAAGGTAAAAACAAGTGAGAAACCTAGTTTTATTGGTAAAAAGCCTTCTTTTCTGCCTGAAAAATTATCGAATGGTCAATACCTCTTTCGAAATAAAATCTATCACACAAAAACTATCTGGTTGTTTTCCTATTCTGCTTAGATTTTGACATTTCATTTGCCAAAGTTGATTGACAGTCAGAAAGATATTATATTTTCTTTATCAAAGAACAGGTTTACTCATAAACATTTTTTATTGACCAATGGAGATGGAGATTGGAGACCATCACGTGTAACTGCGGTGCCGTAAAATAAGTCCGTACGAAATAAGGCCATATTTCAAAATTTGGCCTTATTTCACTTTGTTATTGTGAAAGAGGGCCATATTCCAACATATGGCCTCATTTCACTTTGACGATGTGAAATAAAGCCAAACTTGTTTGTGAAACAAGGCCAAATATGGCCTTATTTCGCTTTTCGAAAGTGTAGCAAGGTCATATGCTATATGACCTTGCGTATATATTTTAATGTAATATTGAAAAAACTTTAAAAGCTGTACAATAATAAATGAAACATTTAAAAAGCTGCAGTTTTTTTTTTAAGAAAATTTGGGCGATGTGCGACTATCTATTATTTTTGACAAAATCTCCAAAATTAACACTTCCAGCTTAGGCTATCCAAAATTAAAACCGAAGCTTTTAAAAAGTTTCAGTTCTAATTTTGGAGACTTGTTGAAAGTAATAGCCTAAAATTGTCGCAAATTATAATATTAAAAACGAAATGTTTCAGTTTTAAATTTGGAGAGTTTTTGAAAAGAATAGCTATAATATGAAACAACTCTCCAAAATTAAAACTGACTTCAATTCCAAATACTTTATTTACTTATTTAAATCAAATACAAATAAAATACTGCTCATTAAATTTCTTGTTTCTAACTGTCACTTAAAATGAAGGCTGTTTTCTCAACTGGACTATAATAATGAAGAAATGTGTAATCAGGTAATCAAAACTATAAGGTGTAATGGGAGAAATTTCGTTTTAGATAAATTTTAATTGGAAATATTAGCAAAATTCACCCGCACATTAGACTTTGTTTCACTTACTGAAAGTGAAATAAGGCCAACTAAACTTAAAGCGCAATAAGGCCATTTTGGCTTTATTTCACTTCATGAAAGTGAAATGAGGACATAAGTTAGAATATGCCCTCTTTCACAATTACAAAGTGAAATAAGGCCAAATTTTGAAATATGGCCTTATTTCGTACGGCCTTATTTCACGGCACCGTAACTGCATATTTGCAAACTTTTTATAGTTCACGTTTGCACCACTTGTCGCGCATTACAAGATTACCATTCCCCAATAGAAAGAATTGAATAAAAGTATGAAACAGCAAAACAATTGATGACGTTTATGAACAACTAATTAATTTACCTTTTCAGCTTTTTCAAAGCATTATACATTATAGTAAATGATCTAAAACAAAAACTGAGTTACTTAAAAAAAAATCACAACAGCAGACAGAGAAAACCGTCCGTGTGGACGCGGGTGCGGCGTGGGTGCGGCGTGGGCGCGGCGTGACCGGGCCCCCCTGCGCCACGCGTCAAGCGCCTTTTTTTTCATATAATTTTTATTCCCTTTAAATTGTTTGGTATGCGATTTTTTACCAAAATAATTTTCCAAACACTGCACGAATTTTATTTTATTCGTCACTCTGTTAGGTTACTTAAGTTTCAATTCTTTTTTAAAAATTAAATTTCTTACAGGTTTATCCTATTTTGCCTACAAACATTCAGCACGAAAACAGCGCCACTTCTTCTTTGTGCATAATATGAACTAACTCCCACTGGTTGATGGGTTGGGCCTTGTTCATTGGGAATAAGTTCGTAATGAACTATGTCCCAACTGAATTTTCTCCTAATATTATGAACTAAATCCCACTACAAAATTTGGTAGGAGTTAGTTCATTTTGCCTCGTGGGAGTTAGTTGATTTGGGAGCTAGGACGTAGGGCCACGAATTCAGGTATTTATTGACGTTTATTTTCTGTCAGAATTACAAGGTATGCTAAGTTAATACAAACGAATCGCCATCTCTGAATTTTGTGACGTAGCAACCATCTTGTATTTTAGTTTTATGTCTCAACTAAAGTAAAGGAGGATTTCTTAAGAGGTACATAACTATAAAATAAAATAAAACACTGATAAATCGTAATTATTGCCAAAATAGTTACTTTATTCGATAGATGATTCTTTGCTATTTTTATTTGAATATAATTTCTGATGTATGGTTACCCGACCCCGGCTGGTTTGGATGTACATACATACTTTAATTTTGAGGTCCAATTTTCATCACTTTTTGCAGCATTTGGGATCGTATATCGGCAATAACGCAGGGACTGTTATTTTTCAAGTCGTCAATCGTCTCTGGCTTATCAGTGTAGACTAGCTACTTCACGAACCCCTCTAGAGAATCTAGAGAGTCAAGCAGTGCTAAATCACACGATCTTGGGGCCAACTCATGAACGTCTCCTTCAACAAATCAATTGTGACGCATTGTGTGGCCATGTTGCGCCATCTTGTTGAAACCACAGCTCCCCCACATCAAGGCAATTCATTTCAGGAACGAAAATGTCATTGGCCATGGGCTCAAGGCTTTTTATAACGGTCTCCATTGACTGTAACCCTCTGGCCGGCATCGTTTTTAAAGAATGAAGAAAAAATGATTCCACCAGCCTAGAAATCACAACAAACTGTCCGTTTTTCTGCATGTAAAGGCGTCACAACAAAGACTTACTGGCTGCTCACAATAGTGTAGCTGCAGCAGTAGCACGTAGCAATGTCAAAGTTACTTTCAAAAAAAGTAGCGAACTAAGCAGCATACACGAATACAATGTGCAGCACTGAACTCAAACAAAAACTATGTCTGCCATTTTGGTTTGTTGTTGTTTTGCAGCGCATCACGTTCGTGAAGTTGGAGTCGAGTCGACTTGTACTTCAGCTACTCTATATGCTGCAGTTGCTACTTCACATTGTAGCCGTGCAATACGATTTACGTACATTTAACTTTGACATTGCTATGTACTACTGCTGCAGCTACACGATTGTGAGCAGCGTGCTACGTGCTACTGCTGCAGCTACACCATATTGTGCGCAGCCAGTTAAGGATTATCTACACTCCAACACTCCAAAAACGGCAGCTTTACTAATTGACATACCACTTAAACCAAAAGTGATCTTCATCTTTGAAGAAAATCGCTCAACAAAATGTCGTTCCACGTTCATTCACCGAATGTACGCCAATTTGTATGAGCGTTGTTCAGGCGTCCGTCAGCCGATTCAGATGGCAGATGACAAAATGACTGTCAATGAAAATAGTGTTGCGAGCTTAAAGTTCTATACTTTAAGAAATATGGGTCTGGTTCAAAATCCCGTAAACCAAAATCCCGAAGCATCAAAATCTTGAAAGTTTAGAATCCCGAAAAGCAATCAATACTGAAAAATCAAATAATTCGTGATTTGAAATTCGTCCAGTCTGACAGTTTTCTTAATCAGCAGTACTTCGGGATTTAGATTTTCGGGATTTTGAATAGCTCCTTCGGGATTGGGGAAGTTTTCAAAAAAAAAGGAAAGGCTTTTGGTGAAAAACAAGGTATGTATTGCATATTGAGTTGAAGTTCCTGAGTGGACCAAATTCTTGTCTAGATGACTTAATCTGGAGCGATTTCTGTTTCGGAAAAATTAAGCAAGTTTTGGTTCTTAAATCAACGTAGAAACCACCACGACAGGCAAATCAGGAAGAGCTACTCTAAGTGGATACTTGTTTCGAGAAAGCAACCTGGAGAAAGATTAGTTCTTACCCTTGAATGAGGGATGTTTCTCTGCATTAAGTTTGCTGAGAAGATAGAATAGACTTTTTAGGTTCTTCAAAAGCCGAGAGTTCATCTGTTTATTCGATTTATTTATGATCAGCCCAGAAATTAGTTTTGTCCTATTCTTTGAACTTAAAAAAATAGATATCCTTTGACGTATTTATTCGTCCTTTTTTCACAAGAGTTGAATTAATAAGGCCTTATGTGCAATTTTCTAAAACAAGAAAATTCAATTGACGTTGGTTATGTGCAATTTTCTAAAACAAGAAAATTCAATTGACGTTGGTTCAAAAGCTTTATAACACTTTCCATCGAAAATTATGTTAAGGGCAAGTTTATTGTATCAAAATCTTTTTTCGAAATAAAATCCTGATTTGTGTGTGTTTTTCTTTTTTTTCTAAGATTAACATTTTGTTCCTTTTTATGTCCATTTTTGTGTAGGCACAGGCAGTGCATTATTTTCGTAACAAACATCCACCTCGAGGCATTGACTTTCACCACTCAATGATCTGCCTCCTCTGTGAGCCGCAAAAGGAGCACACTGTCTTAAATTTTAAATTAGAACACATCAAAATAAGGATATCTGGTATCACAACAGAGCGGGAAGAATTGTTTTCTTTTTTTTCGGTATCAAAGGACCAACAAAAAAATGGGGGACTTTTTTTTCTGTTAACACATTTTGGCTTGGCAGTGATGACACGTTTTAAATAAATTTCAGGACAAAGACAAGAATAAGTGAAGCAGGGCAATGAACAGTTAAAAAAAAACGGTACACTTTGTACAAAAATTAAAATCCTACTTGGAACGGAAGGCGCGAGCGAAGGGTGGAAGTAAGACAGATGAAACAGAAATTTGCTTCTCGTTTCGTCAGAATGGCCTTGTAACGAATTTCGTGTTTTGTTTCGAATCTTCTTCTTCTTTTTTTTTGTATCCTGATTCCTTGTGCTATGTTTGTGGAATGTAATTTTTTTTTCCTGTTGTATCCATTAACATGAGTCCTTTTTCTTCCTTCATCTCTGCGATCGATGGTAGGGGTAGCGGGTGCTGGCTGGTGGGTCGTCAAGCTTGGGCCATTTATTTAGCTTTTCCTTAAGGTGTTTGGAGTTGGGGTGTTTTTTTTTTTTTTTTTTTTTGTGAAGGGGGGTCCTTACTCATTGTGTTTTCTTATATTTGTATATTACTTAGGGCATGTTAACTGGACACAAAAAGAAAATGATGGATGAATGGCGAATGAATGATTGTGTGAAAGCAAAATATGCGTGTGATTGTTGGTCCTTTCTGTACATTGTTGTTGTTGCGATGACCATGTTATTCTTTTTTTTCTTGAGTTGGTGAAATACATTTTAAAAAGATTATTTTGGACATTAACGCGAGAAACATGATTTTTTTGCTTGTTATTATTATGATTGGACATTTTACGTTACAAAAAAAAAAATAAGAAGAAGCAAGAGACGGAAAAATGTTTTTGGTTGAAAGGTCCTGGTGACACTCAAATTTGAATAAATTAGAGAGGTGATGCAATTTTCTCTAATTTTCAGGTAATGGTGGTAATAGGGGGTGAATATTTTGCTATTTTTAGATATGCTTAAGTGTGGAGGTACTTTTGACACATTTTTAAATGACGGAGAAGAATTTAAGGCGGAAAAAGCGGTTTGCGACTATTTTTGTACATCGTTATTAATTACAAAAAATTTCATCGGACAGTACGCGACGGTCCAAGTTATGTCCTTAAACTAATTTAACACATAGCCTCCCCAAGTAATTTAGTTGAGGTTCGGGAAGTTTAAATGTTTTCATACTCGTTTTATTTTCCACTTAAGGGGGAAGAACAGATTTTGAATTTTTGAAATTCTCATAATTAAACAAGGCGTTTAGCAATATATTAACCTTTGAGAGGTAATGCGCACCCTTAAAGACTAGATGGACGAAAAAGGGCGATGTTTATAAAAAGTACTGAATCCTGAAAATTAAGATACTGATCTAGTCAGACTCCAGGGTACTTCACACAAATTAACTTCCATCTGCCTGTATGCCCATTTGGTCCAACAACTAAATTACCCTAGTTCTCTCTCCTATTTCTAGAAGCTACAGACAATGGGTTATAAAAAGGTATTTTCGCACTATTTCCAATCATCGGGCTATTGTTTTATTATTGTCGAAATCAGGTTTAAAACAAATCGGTTGACTTTGTTTCTTGGACCCGTACAAGCTCGTCGGCATACGCAAGTTAGCCAAAATATCGCATTGTAAATATTACCCCAGAACAGCGAGTTCACCGCTCCTTGCTGTCTAAGTTACCTTAAAACCAAACTGTGTCGAAAACTTTCTCTAAATCAACCAAAACAACAGCAGTGCATTGATTCTTAGCTTTGTTCCATTGGTGTTCCGTATGGGAACCATACGTAGTATAATCCCTACAACAATCCGAAGAAGACATCACTGAGAAGCCAGTAACGTTGTACACAAACACACCAAACAACATGTACCTATTGTATATGTATTAATTTATGTGTACTAACTTATATGTTATCATGCCAGCCTGCGAGCGGTGTAATATGTAGTTCTTCTTACTTTCAATTTTAGTCTTCTTTGAGCAAGCGACAAGCAAGCGTCTAAATAAATTGGGATTTTTCTACTTGAGGTTTCCCAAATAAAGTTGATGTTTTTTTTTATTTCGATCGGGTTGTTATTTCTCACTTTTTCAGTTTTGATATAAAGTCAAATGGCGCCGGAACAATTGGACATCAGACATCATGAATGCTACCAAGTCCTGCTTTAAGGCCAACTTGACTGCCTGGAATAATATTGGTGTCATATGCTGGCATTCTGACTAACCGGATTAGAGCAGTTCTTTCCCAATTCCAGGAGATCATGGTCCACAGCTATGTTTTGACCTTATCATATAATTTGATGATGCATATCGTTGATAAACAGAGCGTGATGAAGATATCGATATACTATCCAGCTCAATCTTTTCTCTTTAATGGCCCGAGAAGAGCTTGAGCTGCATATTCAAACTTAGCTGGTAAAAACAGTCCCATTTAGCTAGGCGATCATGGAGTTAGACCTATTTTCGTCTTTAAGCCTGGTGGAACCAGTGTTTTCAAATTGCGATTGGGTGATGCTATTTCAAAGATTAGAGTAGTGCACCATGGAACTGCTCTCCAAAACTCGATTTAAGGGAATTGTTTTGCCCTCGTCCCATTAAACGAACTTCACTCAATTAGGTATTTAGAGAGCGGAATCAACGAGTTTTATGGGCAGATTCTTCGCCAATTCCACAAGCTCATTTGGAAGCTGTATTGCTGGTGGCGAGTCCGAAAATAGTTTTATGTTTGGTCCCCAATGTCAAAAATCGTAGGTATTGAATCTATTACAATGGTTGCCAAGAACAATATGCCCGCCCAATCCTTGAATCTTTTTGACGAAAGTATTTTTGGCTTCAAACTCCTTTATCAAAAATGCATGCATTTGGTATTGCCACAAATGTTCGTAATGAAATCGTGGTCTAATTAGCTTCATTTTGTATTGTTTCGAAATGTTAACAGTCTCATATTTCTAAAAATTTGTTAGTGTGACACAAGGTTCCATTTCGTCATCGACTCCTTTTTTTGGTTAGGTATGTAAATCTATGAAAATCTGTCTAAGACTTCAAAGTCTATTAATTGTTTGGTAGACCATTACTTTTCATGGGCAGTTCTCAAGTCGATAAAACGATGAAACAGCTCTTTTTTCCTGGTAATGTGATTTACGTACATTCCCAAAAGAATTGCGTGCAATTCCAGTATTTCGACAGGTTCAACATTTGAGTCTCTTTGAAAAAATGCAGAATTTAGCTTAAAAGTGATACAACTGCTGGCTACCAGTTGCATTCCTCGCCTTAAAAACATTCTCGTTCTATTTATCGGCACCGCTACCTTCACAGCGTTACCCAACTTGTATGAAGAATTATCCACCCGCCTGAATCTGTCCCTCCCGCTCCCATTACAACTCTCAGGAACTCAAAAGAAATGTGCATTTTGGGTATCAACTAAAAACCTCCATTGACTCCTCCACTATATATGTACATCCACAAAATATTCTTATATCCATTTTCCAAATCGTTTTAGCTTTTCTGAAATTGTTTTCAACTCTGAACTGGAAATGTTAGAAATCTCCTTTAACCTTAATTCTGCTTGTGCGAATAAAAGGGCAGAATTAAAAAGTTCATATTTAACATAAAACCACACTGTATTGTGCCTGTCAATGTATTGTACAACATCCTCGTTCATCCTTCCCGACAAGAAAAAAAAAAAGTTACATTTTTGAATTATACAGCTTACAACAATAAACCGATTTCCAACTCTCGCACACACAAGATTAATAGCAGCAATTTTTAAAGAAACAAAAAAGAAAAAAACTCAAAACAATGAGCGAATCCGAGATAAATCCTCGAAAAGTTTCCAAACAATTAGACCCATTAAATTGTGTGTTTAATCCAGGCACCCTCTTTCCCACACAATCAAATATGCAAATAAAATATACAATCTTCCCGATGTTATGCGATGGAACATAGAGCTTACTGCTTATACAAGAGTCCTTTTGGTCTTTTGGTATATCTCATACCCAGTGTTGTTCACTCAAATGATGATGAAACAAAAACTTCTTGGAATGACTTTTGCGTCCTCATACTCTCATCTCTCTGTGACGATGACGACTAACAAAAACACACTCTTGAATCTAGAATCCAGAATCCAGCTCCAAATCCAACACCAATTCCGCGTGCCTCTGATGTGATGGTGCGACATGAAAGTAAATCAGTTTTCATTTTACTTGCTTTTACGATGATGCTTCATGCTATACGATATAAGAGGAGAGGAGCAGCTTACAAAAAAAACTGCTCATTTGAAGACAACTACCCGTTACCTTCCTACTTCCTTAAATTGTTGTACAAAAACAAATAATAATGGCCGAACACAACAAAACCGCTATCTGCTTCTACTCCTGCTCCTGCTTCTGATTCTGATCCTGAGAAGGAGAGCGAAAAACTTAAAAAAGTGTTTCCCTACGTGATATTTTATAACGATTATTTGATTACACCTCCAGCAGCTGTCCTGCTGTACCATGTTCCTAGCTTATTCTGCCATTTTGTTGTCATTTTTTTTTTTTTTTTGTTAAAACAATTTAGGTACAGTAATTTGTGCAGATCTCACGTTTTGACAATTCGCGTGCTGATGCAGTAATGTGGCGGAAGTGTTGTTTTTCTCTAACAATTTCTACGACACGACACCTCCCGCAGGGCTCATTTCCAATATTGATTAGTTGAGGAGGCAAATGTATTCTCAGAATACTTTGTCCTTAAGGTTAAGGCTCTTCACATGCTCTTCGCATGCATTGCAAATGAGCTGATTATCATCATCATCAGCATCAGCATCATCTCATCAAATGCTATAATCAGATTTCGATTCTCGACATTCACGAATCACGATAACTCCCATCATTAACAACTGTTGAATGGCTCTTTTCTCAAGAAATCGAGGTACTTCGTATTTGTATTAATTTATTCCAAGAAAAAGAACGATTTTGATATTAAATTACGGAAAAATACTAAAGTTCATTGCCAATGCCATTTGCTGAAAGCTGAAAGCCGAAAGCCGAAAGCCAATGAATTAAATTAGCAGCATGATGATTTTCCCGAAATTAGCATTGACCTTGAACTGGATTGACTTACTGAAGTTACCAGGAAAGCAAGTCCCTTCGGGATAAAAGGTAATCAAATCGAGTAAGTGAAATATAAGTTCAAAAGACAAAAAGTGATTCTTAGGAATCGTTTTCCGACATAACAGATAAAGTTTTTTTTTGGGGGGTTTGATCCGAGAAAAATTTATTAAAACAACACTCACAACATTATGAGATGATTTTTGTTTAAGTTGAAAAGTCTGTAAATTATTTAATGGAATTTAAAGGTGTTAACTCCAAAAAGTTACAACACCTTTTATAAATGAAACCGCTTCAAGAATAGGATTCCCAGGAACTTTTCAAAAATAATTAAAAATACTCCTACTCTCTTCGTCGGATAAAATCACAAATTCTCATAAAATGTCATTGTGTTGCCAACAAGCTGATTAACAAGTTCAAAGTGCTGTCTTTGCAAAAAACATTTAAGGCAAATCCACACAAGACGTTAAGTGCAGTTCACTTCAGGGGAACTTTTTGTCCAAGCCACACTTGAACTGAGACAAAAACAAAGCGAACAACAAACATAAAGGCCCAACTACTATACGCAAAAGAAAGTGTCAAAACCGAACGAAAAGTTTCTTTCCGATCTTTTGAATACATATCAGTTGGTCACAATAGTCTTTAGAAATAAGAAGCATTTGTCTTTTACTGTCACTTTGAAAAAAAAAATGTCAGATTTTCGTGCGAAATGTACGATTGAAAGCTTATATTACGTACGGAAACAAAAGTCAACGAAACTTGCCGAAACTTATCAAAAAGTCAATGCGGCTTGGATATACAAATTACGAGTACATGTATGTATGTATTTTTATTGTTTCGTAAGGCAACGAAAGTACCCATTCTTCAATAATTATGGTTGGGCTTTTACTGACAGAAAATGCGAAACTGCACACAAGCGGAACGACACTTGATTGGTGGACAGGCTAGACTACCTATTACCAACTATGCCGTTTTCTGTCGCAACAGTGCAGTTCCGATGCAGCGTAGTGCGATTTAACTCATTAAATTTCATGCTAGGAATAGCTACGTGCAGTCTTACTGAAGTGCAGTTCCGCCTAGTGCGGTCTTGCTTTTTATAGTAGACGCCTTTTAGGCCTGTAAATATAAATTTAATCTTCACTTTACGATGCAAAATTTACGAATTTAAATTTGGAATTAGAGGGAACAAAACGAGGGGGGCGGGGGGACTCTTCAGCCAAATAAATCAACGTGTTTAGAAAATTCTGGCCCAAAAGAATTTAAAAACCAAGCTGGCTCGAAAAAATAGCGATTTTATGTTTGGCGTTTTAAAAAATGTGGTTTTTGTCTGTTCTTTCACTGACTGCACATGGGACTTCCCAATGTAGTACAATGGTGGCGATAAACTTAAACGTCATTGGTGAATATTTATTACTACATCTTCTACAAAATTTATTTTACTTGTTGCGCAATGGTAAAGCTGCAGCAGTAGCACGTAGCAATGTCAAAGTAAAATGAACCTATGTACAATGTGAAGTAGCAGCTGCATCATATAGATTAGCTGAAGTACAAGTCGACTCGACTCCAACTTCACGAGCGTGCTGTGCTGCAAAACAAAAACAAACCAAAACAACAGACATAGTTTTTGTTTGAGTTCAGTGCTGCACACTGTATTCGTGTATGCTGCTTAGTGCGCTACTTTTTTGACATTAACTTTGACATTGCTACGTGCTACCGCTGCAGCTATACCATTGTGCGCAGCCAGTTATCATCGACATTGTGCTTATTGGACATTTCACTGAACAAAGAATAACATACCAAAACACATCATAGTGACTTTTTTGATTGACTTTCTTTTTTTGTAAAAATGAACTAAGATTAAAGTGAAGATAGTTCAATGTCAACAATTGGCACGATTTTGATAGGTCGTGCTGTGCGGCTTTGGCTCTACTTCACATTTCCTATTGTGTTCATGCAGGGATCGCAGACATACACATTTAATTTTGAGACAGAAAGTAGCGACTTGCATCTGTAAATAAACACTTACGCGACAGTTGGGAAAAGGCACGTAAGTATACAAAATTTGGCTTTTCAATTTTCATGCGTCAGTAAAAGGAGTTGATAGGAACTTACTTTGAACTGTAACCTAGTCAACTATCAACCTAGGTTTTTATTCACACAAGAAATGTTTGCAAAGTTAATTTAGTTACGTCGGTGTCAACCTTTACTGTCGCGCAATGTTATATTTCAGGGTTACTAACGCAAGTGATCTTATGCATACGTAAGCCCGCCATAGTTAGCATTTTCAATAGATCACTCATTGGAGGAAAACACCTTCTTGGAGGATGAACAAATTCATTAATTTTTAACGATTGCATAAAAGTAAATGTTGGAGTCTGGGAAGGTGTTTTCCTGCTATAAAGGCTCAATCGCAGCCTCCCCTTATGTCTTCAAATGGATTTGGCCAAAGGTGCTTTACATTATTACAGGGCACTGTCTAATTGGTATACAGGACATGCCTCAGGACTCGGCGAGCGCGCAAATGATGATGATGGTTTGGATATAGGGAGGGGAGAAAAGGGAGGACACAATTGTACATCTCTGTAGTACATACCCGGTCTAAAAGACGACAATTCTTCTCCAAAGACCCTAATATATTCATAAGGCTCGAATTAGTTTTTAGTTTTGGGGAAAAAAACCAAATTTGGGTAGTATCACAAGGGTCTTCTTATGTACTACATAAGTGCGCCATCTTGTACGATGACAGCCACCACTTTGTCAAAAGTTATTTTTATGTTAGCTTATTCTAATTAAATTCGAGATGGTTCCTGCGGGAAGAAGGGATTTCGATGACTTATTTTCAGTCAGTAACGCGTACATAACTACACTACCTTGATTTGGGTATATCCTGTAGAATGGGCACCCTTATCCAAATTCTTTTATTCGAAAAGATATCAGTAACAGTATAAAAACTGGTGAGAATTTTTCATGCGAATAGACAGTCTCTAAGTGAAATAAATTATTCGTTGAAAAACTAAGCCCAAAATAGAATTCAGTAAAATTTGGAAGACTTTACTCTCTTTAAAAATGATTGACGAAGAATTTCCAATAAAACAATTAAATTCTGTACGCAACATAAGGTCACATAAATATAGCCTGCCTGAAGCTTAACTCAATTGAACCGTTCCTAAATTCCTTAAAGAACTTACGAGTAAGAGGACAATTCGATGCCGAACCAGATGCCGTGCTCCCACGCACATTGCTCATCTTCTGTCCATTCGGTAACATTATTGAATGTCTTGGTTCTATAAAATAACTGTGTTTAAACTAAATATAAGATAAAATCAAAGAAGCACATCACGTCATCGAATATCGAAGAACCAAGACCCAACATCGCATGGCAATGGATCAGTTCAATCTAACTTACACCAGGTTTAGCCTCAATGATTCAATATGTACCATGCATTACGGTTACAGGTATAAATGAGCAATCGGCTGTGGTTACTCATAAGGACAGTCACGTAATATCCTTGAGCTATGGTGGAGACGAAAAAAAAAAACGAAGACAAAGAGGACGACTATAGAATCGAAGTGAAGCTCCATGGAGAAGAGAAGACGAAGAAGAAAAAGACCAAGATGAGCCAAGTGCCAAGAACTTCCTCCACATTTATCATTAATATTCGCTTTATCACAACCCTAGGTATTAATGGATATGAGACCTGTCTGAGTATGTGTGTTTGGTTTGGTTTGAGTGTATTTGCACTTGGGTCTGAATTCTCTGAAGGTAGACTATAGAATGATGGCAAGGCGAATCTAATGCCCGTGTGTGTCTTACCCCCAGTCCTTTCTATATCGTATACATTTGCCATGGATTTAACATTTGTGAGGTGGTAGAGGTGGGGGGTGGGGGGGATAGGGTAGGGATGAATGCGATGGGCGTTATACGTGATTGGAATCCTTGCGATTGATTGAAATTCGATTTAGTGACATGCCATACGCGCTCTCGTTTCCAGGGATAGCCGAGATATAATTTTCCCCACATTGATCTGATAGCGACACCTAAGGGTGTCATACCGATGCCGCAGAGTGCTTCAAAAAAGGATACCATACACAGGAATATAGGTAGGTACGTTGGTACCTATGGTACTTCGGCGAATTATTCGATTAGAGCTGCGTTTATATTTTACTCTCGCGGAAATTGTATATTGATATGGCGATACCCTCATATAAACACATGTATGTATTCCTTTATGTCCTGTGGGGTTATGTGGCTGTGGGTATGGTAGGCTTTGGTGAGAAAAAAAAGGATAAGCAAAAGTGGAAATGTGTTCACTTTGGTGGCTGTACAATATTATTTCCTTTTATTATTATTAGATTTTTTATCAACGCGAACAACAAAAAAATAAGTATGAGTGTGTGTTGCGTTCATTCCGAAGGACGAATTGAAATAAATTCGTATTTGGTTTTTTTTTCTTTCCTTTTTTTTTTTATCTCGATACGAATCCCTGCTGTATTCAGATTTGTGTGTTGTAGATACTTTCTAATGGTTTATTTATTCTTTTTTTTTTTTTTGTAAACATTTTATAAAAATGGATATTCTTATGTCAGGTTGAAATGTTTGTATTAGGATTTGTGTACTTATATTTTTTGAATGTGACTGTAGGGATATTTATTGTATTCATTTCCTGATTCAAGGTGAAAAAGGGTAGTTAGATTTTGCATTTAATTTCCGAAATGCTTTTAAATAAAATTGGATTTTTCATTATTATGTACAATTTTGAACTGACAAAAATATTATTTTAAATCAATACAAAAAATGTGATTGTTAAATAAAAGAGAAATATCTAAACAGACTTCTTTTTTTGAAAACTTAGAATTTTAGCTCTGAACTGGCCAATTTTTTGGTGTTGCTGCTATCTTCTCTGTGTATTGAGATTTTATATATGTAGTACTCTTATGGAGGTGTTTTAGAGTGGTGCCCTCTGTTGTTCAAGAATTTGGTTCTTATAGCATATATATAAACCACCACGAAGTCCAATTTTCGATGACTTTCCATCATTTGTGGCCGTATATCGGCAATAACGCGGTGAATGTTGTCCTCCAAGTGGTCAATCGTTTCGGGCTTGTCGGCGTGGACTAGCGACTTTACATATCCCCATAGAAAATAGTCAAGCGGCGTTAAATCGCACGATCTTGGAGGCCAATTCACAGGACCAAAATGCGAAGTTATGCGCTCATCGAACGTTTCCTTCAACATATAAATTGTGTCACGAGCTGTGTGACATGTTGCACAACTCCACAACTCCTATGATCAATTGATGATCGAAAAAGTCAGTAATCATTTCTCTATAGCGGTCACCATTGACTGTAACGTTCTGGCCAGCATCGTTTTTAAAGAAGTACGGACCAATTATTTCACCAACCTATTAAGCACACCAAACAGTCAGTTTTTGACGTGATAACGTCTAATAAATCGGTTTGGAATATATGGGCAGCACGCATGAAAAAATGTCACAGTCACAGTCACGTTACCTAGCTGCTTTGATAGCCTAGAAAGTCGATAAAGTGGGAGTGGAGGGGGGGTTGTGTCGGGAAGAGGAAAAATTGTCAAAAATGGTGGGTGGTTGTAGCTGGTTTGGGCGGTGAGACAAAAATTGTCAAAACTAATGGGTGGTTTCTTGGTGGCTGTAGATGTGATGGGTGTTTGGTGTTGGGGGGGATTTGGTATGATTTGGGGGGAGGGGGTGAATTGTCAAATATAGTGGGTGGTTGGTTGGCGGTTGTAGATGGGTTGATTGGTTTTCAGTTTTGGTGGAGGGGATGGTTGATTTGATGGGGTGCGATGAAAAAGTTGTCAAAAATGGTGGGTGAGTGGAAGGTGGGGTAGATGGTTGGATTTGGAGGATTTGGTGTTGGGAGGGGGTGAGGAAAAAATAGTCAAAAATGGTTGATGTTTGGTTGGTGGCTGTAGGTGTGATGGGTGGTTGGCGGTGTTGGGTGAGTGGCAAGTTGTTGTAGGTGTATTGGATGGTTGGATTTGGGGGGAGGGTGTAGTGGAGGGAATGGTCAAAAATAGTTGTACTGGGGGGAGGGAGGTAGGTTGGGGAAAAAATTGTCAAAAATGTTGTGTGAGTAGCAGGTGGTTGTAGGTGGAGTAGGTGGTTGAATTTGGTGTACGGGCGGGGGGGAATTGTCAAAAATAGTGGGTGGTTGGATGGTCGTTGTACGTGGGGGTGGGAGGTTGGTGTTCAAGGGGTGAAACAAATTTAAAAATGGTGGGTGGTTGTAGGTGGGTTGAATGGTTGGTGGTTGGAGAGATACCCTGTACACATGAAGTGTTTTGTGTACTGGTTATCACGTAAAATTATCGTCCGTAAACCGACTTTACAGGCAACCATTTTTTTTTGTGGATGTAACGGTGTCTCAACATACACTTGGAGATGATCATCACTCCAAATACTACAGTTTTGTTTATTGACGTAGCCATCCAACCAAAACTGAGCTTCATCGCTTAACAAAATATTCTTGTAAAAATCACGATCAATAGCAATTTCGTTTTGAGTCCTATCTGCATAATTTGGAAGCGTTGTTCAGATGTCAGTCGATTCATTTTGAATTGCCAAACCAAACTAAAAATAAATCACTTGACACCTGACAAAATGGCCGCCAGTTAAAATAGTGTTTCTTATAGCCCTTTTAATGATTAGTCACAACGCGAGCGATAGGAAATTAGGGAGGATGCGGGAAAGGAGGTGTTGATGAATTTTCGTCTTGAATGTTTAAAGATCAAAATGGGAAGGGAAAATTGTGCCAGGCAATTCATTCCACATTCGTGTTGTACGGCTAAAGAAAGAATCCTTATATTTCACGGTACGTCCGAAATTGCGCTCAAGTGTAAACTGATGAGCGTTCCTAGCAAAACGAGTATTAAGGGGGAAACGTTTAAGGGGTGGAACGCAGCTGGCTACCTCGAGTGAGCATTTTTTGTAAAAGAACCTGTAAAATAAGGAAAGACATGAAACAACATTTCGACGATGTTCGAGTGATGGAAATTTGTCCATAATATTTTGTTCTCTTATCAATTTTAACGGTTTTTTTTTAACTCTGTCGAGCAGGTGAAGAAAAGTTTGAGAAGCACCTGCCCAGAGGGGAGTTTTATACTTGAGTTTATAAACGCTTTGTAAATTGTAGCCAGATCAAAAGAGGTGAAAATCTTTTTGCATCTATTAAGGAAGCCTAAGCATCTTGCAGCATTTTTTGCAGCAGTGTTGCCAACTTAAAGTTCTATAACTCTAAAAAAACACCTGTTAGTATTATGAGTACAACCAATTAACCAATTAACGTCTACCTTTCGTTTAATAGGTCAAGTTTCAACTAAACACCTCAAAAACTCCTTAAACGTTTGAGATGAAAATTTTTATACCGTGTTGAGAGTTTTTAAGGACATTGCTCTGCTCCTATAGAGCATGCACTTGAGTCCTTATGGTATACATTGATTTTGTTTTCCTTTTGATAAATCGATTGAATAAAGAAAGCATTTGGAAATACATACTAATGTCCTTTTAATTGCTCGTTGCTTTGTGCTTCGTTTCGTTGTGTTTTTGACTTTAAGTATTTGACTCCTTCTCAGGATAAGGCACTCACACAAACACGAATCCCAAAATAACTTTAATCTCTTAATAACCCCATCTTTTATATACATACTCCCAAAATAGTATAGTATTAAAGTGTAAGAGTCCTTAAATATACATACTTATTTAGGTGTACTGCAGGATGTGTTGTGTAATGTGTATCCCCATACAGAGGGTGATTATTAAATTCACTAGTAAAATCCATTTTCGAGTCGCGAATGTTTGTATACCTTAAGGAGATTACAAATCATTAATGATCCTGCGGTAAACTTCTTGTGTCAATAAAATGTGGAAAGATGGAATTTCTCACCGCAAGGGGGTTGACAACCAACTCTACAAATTAATTATTTGAACAAACTTCAGAAAAAAAAAAATACACAATATGAAGAGGATTAATTAAGCCCCGAAACGCGTTTTCAAACTTTAATGTGATGCTCGAAGCATGGATGAAGTGTTCAAAAATTAACACAGTAAGCAGGACCAAACAATGAAACCATTTTCATTGCACAGCAGCGTCGCCGTGTCGTCGTCGTGTTTCGTGTAAGGATAAAGTTTTTGAGATAAGTTTTTTTTTTTTTTGTAGGTACGTAATTGTTTGAGTGTGCTGGATTGTATTCCCTTCAGGTGCAAATGTGGTTCGCTGCATTAAACTTAAACAACGAATGGTCAGCCATCTTTGTCTTTTTCTTGACCATAACAAGCGAGGAAGTCAAAAAAAAAAAGTTCACAACGACAATGGACAAACTTGTCAACCTGTTCCTTTTGTAACTCCTTGGAGGACAATTGTCCTAATGAGTGTCAGCCACACGGATTGCGATGAAGAGGATGCAGCATAGTATAGAAGCAGTTGCAGCAACAATCATGGCGCAGTTTCGGTCTCCGCGTTTCCATTGTAAATGTCATTCTCAAGTTTTGTTTTTTAGGTAGTGTGGACAAGGACTACGGCGACGACTGATGGTGGGTAGGATGTACCCAGAGTTTTTATTATCTTTATAATTAAGTGCTATCATTTATAAGAAGGATAATTTTTTTGTGTGTGTATGTGTGTGTGTTTCAAAGTTCTTTGGCATTTTTCTATTTTGTTTCGATGGATTTTTTTTTAAAGTAGCTGTGAAAGGCAAGGACCGAGAAAAAAAATCCAAATTAAGGCAGCCAACAACAACGGCCAAAGGGGAATGGTACAACGACAACGACACAAGGACACAGGGAATAATGCTCTTGGATGGATAAATTTGCTCAAAGCAAAGACTCCATCATTGCAGTGGAAGTAATTAAGCGTTATTTATGCTCTTTAATTTCAAAGGATTTATATCTGAATGGGCGGACTGAGAAGAAAGTGAACAATATTCAGAAGCCTCTTAAATGGCTGAGAGGAATCAGGAATCACGCGGGTGAAAGATACGAATGTACTCCTGAAATACTATGGCAATCAAATGAGCAGAAAAGTGTAGGATCTAATAATTAGGACTGACTGGCATAGCGGAGAAGGGACGGGTTATTAGAACAAATCAATACTTTTTTTTTGGTATGAATCCTTAACGATGACGTGTCTCAATGAAGACGAGGAGTAAATAAGTAATAGGTAGGAGCTTTGTCTATGAATGGATTAAATTAGCTGAGGTGCAGATTTTGTTCGCAAGTGAGTTATTGGCGGTGGAATGGATATTTAGTGAAAGCAATTATTCTTTTCTTTTTTGATGTGTTTTTTGAAGGTATTGATTGGATTGAGAAACGATAAAATCGAATATCAAGTGTTTTGATTCATTAAGGTGGCTATTATTCGGGATTTTTGTTTGGAGATTTGTTTCACAACATTTGTATAAGCCGTGGAGTTCCATGTCCTTTTACATATCACCAAGATTTGTCAGGTAATGCCTCGTAGTATACAATAATAGTAGGATATGATTATATGACCGAAGGTAGTCAGAAGTGGGATTAATATTTTTTTGTTTCAAGCGTTTCTTTTTTATTAACAGAAAATTGTTTTGTGATTAGGACCCGTAATGTTAGAAGGGACACAGCTTAATGAAGTCTAAATAATCCTGGAATAATTTAGAGCTTAAAGGGCACTGTTGAAGACGGATTCATCACTTTTTGAAGACTCTGATGTCAATCTTTCGATTTATACATCTTCTTAACGATAGTCAAATCTTCTTTTAAATGGATTTGACGGTTAACCTGTAAACGTTGAAGCAGCCTTCCATATTTTGATTAAACAAGCTGTTTGGGAGGGTTAAACTTGCTCAGGAGAGTGGAAGGATATGTGTCTCCTGGCGAACAACACGTCTGGTTCAAATCTAGTGTGTCATTTGCTGCATTTATAATAACCACAGGCAAAAGTAATTCATAGCCATGAAGGAGGTCGCGGACTAGATGTTGACAACAGTAAAAATAAAATGCACGACTGGGTCGCACGTACTTGCTCTGTTGGTGCAATAGTACGATGAAAACAAAGTCTTCGAGCAATATGAAAAAGGGCATGTTTGAAAAATTTGGGAAAACCTACACAATTTTGGTTTAAACTGGAAAACCCGATAAACTGGACTTACTTTAAGAAGCCTCTGAATATTTCAATTTGAGATGTCATCTTTTGGTTGCTATTAATGATATGAATGTCCATTTATGGCCAAATTAATAAAATTGTTAAAACAAATTTCCGTTATTATCATTTGTAGCCAAAACATTAAACGCAGTTTTCTTCAAAACATTCTATGTATATTACATACAAAGTTTAATAAAAATCGGCAGAATCATTTTTGAGTTAATTAGACAAAACTACATGATTTGGCCAAAACCTAGTGGCTTTTTGTATGGGAGCCATCATTTAAAAAAGAGTAACTGACAAAAATGCAATGCCATCTAATAGAGAGTTGTAAAGAACCATGCCAAACAAAGTTTGTTTGCATTTGATACAACCGTTGACAACTTATGACCATTTGAAAAAAAAAGAGTTAAGATCAGATCTCCGTTATTAGCATTTTTTGCCAAAAACTAAAAACGCAGTTCTCTTAAGAACACTAAAAGAATATAACACACCAAATTTAATCAAAATCGTTTGAGCCATTTTTGAGAAAATTAGAAAAAACCAAAAAAAAGTTGGCTAAAACTGAACGGCTCGTTGTATGGGAGCTACCATTTAGAAAGGCTTCACTGAAAAATTTACAAAGCCATCCTATAGAACACTATGAAGAACGATGCCAAACGAAGTTTGAGTCAATTCAATCAAGCCGTTGCGAACTTATGGCCATTTGAAAAAAAAGCCGTTTAAACCTGATTTTCGTTACGACCATTTAAGCCAAAAACAAAAAACGCTTTTTCGTTAGAAATATTTTAGGTAAGTTAAATTCTAAATTTAATCAAAATCGTTAGAGCCGTTTTCGAGCAAATCCAAAATGAAAAAAACCGTTACTTGAAAGGTACCAGTTTGAGCCGGGCTAAAACAAAATAAAAAAAACCTTGACAATGGATTTTCTTGAAACTGCTATATATCAAGTTTAAAGAAAATCCGTCAAGCCGTTTAGGCTGTAGCATGGCGTGAAAAAGCGCACATCCGCACAGACCGACGGACGGTATGGCGAAAACCACTTTTTTGGGCTTCTCTATCATCGTAATGTCATGTTTGATTAAAACCTCGATTTTTTTTTCTGCACGAAACCAATACTTGCCCTATAGAGCAAGTAAAAAGTCACTTTGCATCAAGCTGAAACTCTGCTGTTGTATGCTTTTGAAACTAGGAAATGCTCTCCCAATATCCCGGTCATGCTGCGAGCCTTAGTTAACCATTGTGCGTGGTAAATTGCGAAGATCTCTACTCCGCACATTATATCAATCCTTGAACTTTGAAATAGTACCAGACAGTTCGTTTATTTCAAAGAAGCTCAACCTGAGGGTACCTTCTATTCTGTGCTTTACGTCCAGCCGGGAATCATATAGCAACATATCCTTAAAAATCAAAAAATTAGGTTTTTCCATACTGATATGTCAAAATCAAGCCACACTCAAACTCCTCTCACATTTTATATTTGCATGTCTCATGTCTTCAACGGGAAAGGTATGAAAGTCCTGCTGATGCAATTCGTGTAAGAGTCCGTAAAGCTGTCCGTATGACGAGATCTGACTATTTCTCAAGACTCAATTTTTTGAAAACTAACGCCAAACGGCTGTCGTAAGCCATCCCAATATGGCATCCTCATCTACTTTGGCTAATCCCAAAAGTGGATGTGTCTTCTATTTCGGTTTACACTTGACTCAAACTGTGGCTGGTCTTGGTCAGAAAATTCATAAATTATCCTGGTTTAGTGAGCCACAGTAGAAATATTAGAATTCTTAATTTAGGCGCTTGGGCGGAAGGTCCTTTTGCGGCTGTTCAGCATTTTCGTTTAAATCAAAATGACTACAAAACAGATCAAAGGATATAGCTGAACTCGCTTTCTTTTGAACAATCCCCAAGGACATTAGACATCAATATTATAAAATATAATCGCTTTTCCAATTACTTTATATAATCACATTTTGAGCTCTCAAGGGCCCATATTTAGGTTCTCCATCTCACAAGACTATTTTTAAATTGAAAAAAAAAAAAAAGTCAAATAACAGTTTCCCAAAAACTGCGCTTCCTTATTCCGTTCCTTTTAACTCGCTATCATCAATCCTACTTCAGTCAATCTTCTTCCATTTCAAAACATTCTCATCATATCCCTATGGAGTGCATTTCATGTGTTTACTTACACCTCCAGGACTATTTTGATAAGCTTCGTTCTCGTATCGTATCGTTTGTTACGTTTTATTTCATTTTATTTTATTTGCGACTTTGTCAGCTTAAAGTTCTTCTTTTTTACGAGAGTTCTCTTCTCTTAGTTGTTATTGTTGTGATGGATATCGCCATTTTTTTTTCCACCCCACTTTTATATGAACGCAACAAGGCGCCAGGATGATATTATACTCGTGGCATGGTTTAAGGATGCTCGTGTGCAATAAAATAACAATTCATCGTCATATCTGTTTCGAAACAATAATCCTCGATTGAGATAGCTCTGGAGGCAGGATATTTTTTTTGTTTCGTTGTTCAAGGAGCCGTGAAATACAGTCAAAGTCGGTTATAGAACTGAAATCAGATGGAGACAAACTCTTGCAAACCAGTGGTTTTAAGACCGCCTGGCAAAGAAGACACAACAACGAGTTGCAGCGCCGTACAATGATATTAGACTAGTAAGAAAGTAATCTTACGTGGCCGCTTTGACAGGCGACTTTAGTTTACTCCACAAACTCCACCCGATTCGAAGCGAAATCAAGTAACATTGCGCGTGGTTTGTAGTCGGATGGAGGACCGTACGAAACCAACTGCGTACTGTTGACATGTGTTTCTCTAATCTTCTTTCTTCTGTTCTTTCTGTCTGTCTTTTTTATCGATGTCTTATGATGTATTGATGCGCCGATGGCCTCAGTTGCCATCTTTATGAATTTATCTGCGGAGTAATTAAATTGTAATTGCAACTGTATGTAAACATACAAACTTTAAAAATAATTTTAACCTCAGTTGATTTTTGTTGAAGACCAAATCAGAGTACGACGTCTGTCGGTCGCTATTCTATGTTCTCTCTCTACGCTGCCAACACCAACACTACCCAGCTAATTGGGTGCTGTTCAATTCGAATTATCTGATTGAGATCTTTATAACTGACTTTGACTGTATTTACCCAAGCTGTGATTTTCATTTGACAGTTTAAGAAATGGTGTTTGTGTAACACAGGGTACAGGGATCTGCGATTGAAGTATTTTCCAAATACAAAATTGAATTTGTGAAATTGAAAATAAAGCACAATAAAATTGACATTTATTTTAAAATCATCGATACACTAGATATGATGTGGGTTGGGTTGATTTCCTATCAATTTTTAAAAGGATATGTTACAGGAATAAAAAATAGAAATGAAGTGTATTGAAAGAGTTTTTTTTTATTTCCGAAAGCTTGGAAATAAGAATGACTTGCGAACCACAAAGAGTTTTTTTTTTGTAGATACCTACATCACCTTAATTTCAAATTTCCTTGACTTTTATTGAGTATCTGTATTAATGCTTGCTTCACTAGCTTTTGACTTTTATGAAGTCCAGATGAATCTTACACTGGGAAACATCGATGGTCATGATGTCAAGGTTAGATTTTCCGTCTGATTGATTTTACAGAAGCAGCTTTGTCCTATCAATTTCTTTTCCGTGATGGATAAACGCTGTAAAAGATGTAGTTGCTGAAATAACCGTGATTCCCCCTTTCTTTTTATAATCCTACAATCGTCTTACATGATGGAGATGGTCTTCTACTGACCGAGCTGCCGTATAAGGTCTTAGTTTTGATTCTGGAGCATCTCCTGCTCTTATTGCTTAGAATGTTGACATACTGTCTTTAGGGATCGAACCCGGAACCTTCAATGTGGCAGTCAGACACATTTAACCCTACGTCACGTCGCCGGAGTGCTCATTGTTTTCTAAGGTTATTTTATAAACAAAGCCGATGAGTTGTTAAAGGTGCTGACTATGGAACCTTCTGGAACATTAAGTGTGGAAGTAGTGTCGAGAGTTTCGACCTAAAATTGGACTAAATGCCCGGGATGATGCAATTGCCGCCGCTGAAAGCCGTTATCCAGACAACGTTTCTCGGAATCTTTCTTCGAACTAGCTTCAATTTACGCCTTCTTCCATTTTCCTTAAAATAGCAGTTGGTAAAAATGTTGTAATTCAAAGCATCCTCATTATAAAGTTGAATATTTTTGTCCAACCTTGGTTATTTGTTGGGCGTCCATTGTGGATTATTTCAGCTACGTCTTCGGAGTTGGAGAAGATCCCCGGACCCTTGGCTTGTTTTTACCGGTGTTCAGAAGAAATCGAAGAGACCTACATTTAATCGCTGATTTCGAATAAATAGCGGATATGGACGTTCCTTCATGACAACATCAACTCTGTGGGGAGTTGTCCCTTTCCAAGCGTTATATTCCACTTCACTTCAAACTATTTCGGTCTCAAAACCTCTGAAACTCACTATCAACGAATTTGGAGTAACACCATCTTAAATTTCCGGTTTCAAGCACCGTCACTAATACATTATCAAAATATAAACTTAAGCCAATAATGCTTTTCGAAATTTCCTTCCGTCACGTCTTCCACCTTTAATACCACACTTAAGCTTGTGTCATCTTTCATCATCCATTTTCAAAACTCCATCACAACCCCATCATCTTGTGACATCCATAAACACACACACACAACACAACGAATGGGTGCTCCCCAGCCATTTTCAATATAACGTCTTAACCACAAAAGGACTTATGCACGATCAATTGCATCGAATGATTGCCGTCATAACTTAATGATTCCATCGGCACTTTTCTCTCCGTCTCTATATAGCAACCCAACTCATCCCATCCAGCAATTAGCTCATTCACAATAAACGTAGCGATATAAATTCAATGGTAAGCAATATTCTGGAAGCGGAAGCGGGAAATCTTTAGTACCCTCAAGGACACCCATTAAGTGAATTCAAAAGAGCAAGTTGTGGTGGTGCGGTGGCGGCGGCACGGAGCGGCGCGGCGCGGCGTTGTGGAACTTTTAAAGGACTTTTATAGAAAATTTTCGATGGCGCTTTTTATATTTTCTTCTTTTTATTTTTTGTTCTCAATACATAGCACGTGCCTTTGACTCCATGTGGCATTGGCATTGGTATGGCATTGGTATGATGGTATGGTATGGATTTTATTTCATCTTTGAAAGAAAGATAATCGTCTGTATCAGTTTTACTGATGGAGTCCTTTTTTATGAGTTATTATTGCCGCCAGCATCAAATGTTACATATTATACAAAGTATCCCTCGAGTCTTCGTTTTAATATATAAATACGACGATGAGTCCTTTGACTATGTTTGTTATTTTATTTCGCATGCCTTCATTTTAAGGACTAAAGGACGTTGTCCTTTTTTTTTTTTTTTTTTTGCATATAAACGAGAGTATTCTGTGAATGACAACCGATGTGGAAAAGTAAGCAAATATACATGACTGAGATTTAAAGCCGCTTTAATACCACTTAAACTCTAAGGATTCTTATGGGGAATTGAACAAATCTTATGGCTGCTCTTAAAAGATCCTTGAGCCTTGAGCCATCATACCACATAGTTATGGATCTTCAGATTTGGTCAAAATTTATAAGTGGAGAGATAGAAGGATTAGTTTAGTTTTGTTTTGTTTAAAATTTCGTTAGATTTAAGAAGAATTTAAGGTTTTGAATTCAAATTGAATAGAGTATAGCAAAATAATTGTATACAAGGAAGGTCCCTCTAGCTTCTAAGCTTGAATCCTTCTTTGTTAAAGCTTTAAATTAAAACTTAAAAATTGTTAACTTCAAAATAATTTTGATCGATGACGTCACAAAATGACTTCGTTAGCATATTAAAGCCGAGGAAACACCAGTGAGAGGGTACGAAAATGGGGACATAAAACACTTTCAAAAATTGCCTGCTGTCAGAAATAACCAAGTGAACATGGGAAAATTAAGTGAAATCCTCATCGAAACAAGCCAGCTAAACCGATAGTCCTGCAATTTGACAATCCTGGAAAATTTTCAAGGCTTTTTGAAAGAAGAACATGATGACATCATAAACATCCCATCTAGAACAGAGATCACCATCGTTGGATGCACCAATTACAGGGTTTTATTTTAAGCCTTGTTGATACCGTATAAAAAAAATCTAATCTAGTCCTTACAGGACCACAAGCCTAATTTTGACCAAATCTCATAATTATTGCTGACCCTGGAGATGGAAAACCAACGCTCAAGAACATTTGACAGTTCTGTTTTTGAACCTTCTTAGTGTTTATTCGCATGCACTAGTGTCTCCAATTTCCAGACAGCTGACAGCGGTGACATCTTATTGAATCAAGAAATGTTTATACAGGGTGGGCCAAAAGTAGTCATCCATTAGATGTTGTTTGGCTCTCTTTTTTTCTAAATGAAAAACTTCGATTCTGTTTTTTGGTGATGTTTATTTGAACCTTTAGAATTGTATTGGTCAAGCCGAGAAGATGATATCGGCCAAGTGGGCGCCGTCACAATTGATTGCTCGTTTTATTGCAATTTTTATCACAGATTCTCGCACTCGTGTCGAATGTTGTCCTTGAGGGGCTTCCAGAGTCTCGGGCTTGTTCACGTAAACACATGACTTCAAAAAACCCCACCAAAAAAGTTTGAAACGGTTGAATCGGGCGATCTTGCGGGCTAGTGCAAATCGCCAAAACGAGAGATGAGGCGACCCGGAAACGCCGCCTTCAGAATATCGGTTTATGTCGGTTCATGTGTCGCTCCATGGCTTGTTCACTTGTATTCTGCATCTGTCTAGTCCACAAATGTCGAAACAGTTTTTACATTGGCGGCCATTTACAAAAATAAGAGCATCTTCCAATAGGGTGATTTCTTTTTGCCCACCTTGTTCATTTAGGTACGTAAAATAAACGGAATACCAATGTTCAGTGAGAGAGACTGACTATAGAAAAAGGCGTCCAAACTCCCCTTTCTCTTAAAATTAACAACTAATTTCAATTTGATACTTTAGTTAAACTGATGCGTGTGAATGGACCTACCCTTCACACTTCTATGCAGCAACATAATACAAAATTGAATAAGAAATTGATATTTACGTAATTGTCTTCAATAAACTCAAAAACACGAGTTCTTGGATTAACATATTAATAAATCAATTATGTATAAATAAATAAATTCATTTTTTTCCTCCGAACAAAATTTGATGATTGTGACGTCACACACAAAGTTAGCAGACCTTATATTTCTATGTAAGTTAATTTTTTTTGTTGGATTTGTCAAAAAAAGTGGTTCACAGTATTAAAAACCAACTAATTCTACTCATTCTGTCTGCGGATCTGTTTCACAGTATTTCTGCAATACCTATTTTAAGACTAAGATTACACACTTAAATTTTACTTCCCACTTATGTTAGTTTTACAGAAGTAAATTGAAGGAAGGTTTACGCTACAGATGAACTTTGAGTAAAAAATTCTTCTCGTAAGTAGTAAACTTATCAGTTATCATTGGCAGTTGTGTAAGCTGTACAAATTTCATATGTATGAAAAAATACGTTTACACTTGTTAGTTTCCCATTCAACCTACAACTTACGCAAGTTGATAAAATTTACTGTAAGTCAATTAAAGAGCCGTTTACACGAGTAAGTAAAACTTATACGCGTAATTTTAACCCAACGATAGGTTGATGGTGCCATCCTTGTTGTTTGGTAATCCAGCAACGCTCGCCAGAAATCTCGGGTCCATGATACCAAACAAGCAACATGCCATTATTTTGATTCTGAAGTTTGCGTTTCCTTGTATTGTGACAGTTTTCTTTCGTTCACTTTTTACTTGCGATTATAGGTACTAAGGTACGGGGGCCAAATAAGGCCCTGTCCCTTATAAGGCCCAAGACACCGAAAACACCGAAATGAACAAATAACGGGACTTTTTTTGCTTTGTATATGTGAACTCTCTCTCTCTGTAAGATCCCAGACAAAGCAAAAACAGCCAGCTGCGCGATTCATATCGATACCCATAAAAAGTAGTGGGCCTTATTAGGAACATGACATGGCTGTTTTTTTTTATTTTATAATAAAATAAATTTTTTTTTTTAATTGTTTTAAAAAAAATATCGTCTTTTAATGTGTTTTTACTTTAAACACGTTTTATTTCAGACAGAAATTTCGCAAAAAACTTATGATAAATGAATGGGCCTTATTAAGACCCCTGTTCTTTATAAGGCCCAAAGTAAGCTTTCAAAGTAAGCTTTTATTAAATTTTGAAAAAATATATTTTCCAAAGTAAGAAAATAAAAAAAATCTATGTTTTTTTATAGATAAAATGATACTGATTCATAATCTTTTTAGTTCACTCCGATATTATCAAAAATGTGTCAGATATTTAGAAAAGTCTGTTAGCTGAGCCTTATTTGGCCCCTGTACCTTATAAGGCAAGTTATGCATTTGTAAAACAAAAAAAATAATTAAACATGACATTGCGATGATAGAGAAGTCGCAAAAAAGTGGGTCCGACAATTCTGTCTGCCTGTCTGTCTGTCTATCCGTATACCTGTCTGTTTTTTTCCAAAAACGGTTTAATCTATTTTTTTATAATTTTATTTTTCTGATAAAAACTACAAAGTGCTAGAAATTGGCATACACAAAAAAAATTTGGAATATATTTTCGAAGTTTTTCAAAAAAAAAACTGTTTTTTGAAAAAAACTGGTCGAACGATTTTGGAAAAAAAATGCTTACTTCATTTTTTACCAAACGAAAGTTTTAAAAATCATTCGGAATACTTCCGGCTATGATTCTGGATGTTTTTGTATACTTAAATTCTCGCAGGTATTTTCATGACCACAGCCATCTTGTTTTTACTGAACAACACGATATAGCAACCACGGAGCAGGGATTTATTTTTCTTCGGCTTACTATGCATTGCAAAATGCTTACTCCAGCTGGACTACGGCCATCTATTTGATGCACAGGCGCGAATAACCCAATAAATGTACTAAAAATGTATTGGTTCTATTAAAACTGCGTTTCCCTTCTACGATGTCTCCAAAGTGTTCTAATTCCAATTATATCCAAAATTACTGGTTTATAAAATTTTAAAACGCATGGGATATTTGGGGTTTTGAAGTGAGTTGTAAGATTTTACTTGAAAACCGAGCTTATGGTTATGAATGAGACTATTTTAAAGCGGTTAAATTGCCGCAACCTGCCCAGTACTTGGTTGTATGGTTTTACAATTCTGGAATTCAAGTGTTTACACCTATGAAACTGTCCTTACTTTAGAGCGTCATCGTCATCCAACAACTGAAGATACTCTGAGGTATTCAAATAAAGTGAAGAGATCACACTTTAAAATTGCCTCTAAAAAAGGCAAAACACAGTTTAAATGAATTTTTATCCACATCAGTAGTTTATATAATATTTTATATGTCTTAAGTAAAAGAATAACCCCTTTGAATTTGAAGCAACAAAGTGTGTTTTACAATATTGGAATCCTGGCCTCTCTTATATGGTTGATGGTTGTAATATAAATTTCATGTCATGAAAAATTTCTTTTTAAGTTCAAATAATATATTTTAGAAAATGTAAATAAGAATTTTTTTTGCTTACAAACTGCCCAAGACTACGTGACGTATAATATACGCACCATTTGCAAAGTAACTCAATACGTCTCTGATGTTTTGCTCCTTTTTCCAAAAAGGAACGTAAAATGCTATCATAAAGCAAGGAGCATCAAAGAAGCAACCAGCTCAGCCCTCAGCAGCGCTAGTACGAGTACCTACCTACCTAACCTATAGTTGGGTTGGAATTATAAAAAAATATTCCAAGCACGTTGTTGATTAAAACAAACGAAAACAAATTTTCCAATATGGATTGTTAAATTATGGGATATAGAAAACAACACAACTTGAGGGCAAACTTTAAAGGAAACATTCGCTTGATTTAGGGAAACTTTTAAGAAAAATACCCAAAATCTGAATTATTACCTTCTTCAACAAAAAACACAATATACAGCATGTTATGAGGGTTATCTGAGATTTAAGTTGGTTTTTATTTTGCAACGGTTGAAATTGATCTTAAGAATAAACATTATACTGTATCCTTGTATCTTTTGGGATAAACACTAAGTTGGAAATGAAGTAAGATTTTTGATTTCTGTGTTTAAAGCCTTAAGCGTGATTGCTGAATAAATTACTCAAAAGCATTTTGTTTAGTCTTTTCAAAAATTAAAATAGTTTTTCATGGTATTGGTTGTTCCTACATACATAGTCAAGAACAGATGCTTAGTTTCATATTTGTCTTAGTATATTCCGGTACCTAAAACGTCCTTACTCAAATCGAGCCAAATGGATTCATTTGACCGAACCCAAAACCTAAATTTATTTTTAGGATTTAGCCAAACGATTCTTTAAAAGTGGGTAGATGTTAAAATAGAATAAAACAAGCTGTATGTGAGGTATTAACAACATTATTTGGAAAATGACATGATTCGAATGGCCGCCTCGGATCCGAGTGGTCCAATTTTCAAAGATCCGGCTGAGTTTTAGAGATTGCCTCTGTAATGTAATTATGTTTTCCTTAAGGAAATCATGGTTAAATCGCATAGACCTGATATTTCAGAAAACCTCACTAGAAAAATCCTAGCGGAACTAAAAAGAATTACCTTGTTGGGCCGTTAACGTCACCTCACCTTACTTTCAAATCGTTCATGCAGATTGTCAATCTTGGATCCCACTGTGTGGCAATGATACAGTGGATATATAAAACTTGGTTGCTAACTAACAGTTGTGGGTTAGAACCCCAGCCTGGATAAGAATTTTTCAACTGGAGGCCACCCGTAAAACTATCTTGAGAACAAAATATCACCTTAAATTGCAATCCAAAATTACAATTCAATATTTTTTTTTTGTTTTTCATCTGGTGAACTGCCTCACCAGAAAAATACAGACTAATGACACCACCAAATGGGTACTTTCTGATGATGCATTGTCACCTGGTTAACCTCGTGTGGATCGGTGTCGTTCCATATACGGACATTTTAATAGCCACTCATTCAAAAATGAGCCTCGTTTCTAATGAACATAAGGCATCAGTAGCTGAATAAAAATCAAAAGATTTGACAGATGTCACCAAAACAACATGGCCGCCAAAATTTACTCTCGCCAATTGAAAAACGCCAAAGATTTTCTTTACTGGCTGAGCAAAATGGTATAGCTGCAGCAGTAGTACGTACGTCAAAGTTAAATGAACTTAAATCGTATTACATGGCTACAATGTGAAGTAGCAGCTGCAGCGCAGAAAGTAGCTGAAGTATAACTCGACTCGACACCAACTTCACGAACGTGCTGCACTGAAAAAAAAAACAACAAACCAAAATGGCTGACATGATTTTTGTTTGAGTTCAGTGCTACACTACACATTGTATTCGTGCATGCTAAGCTAATGCTTAGTGCGCTACTTTTTTGACATTAACTTTGACATTGCTATGTTCTAACTACCGCAGCTACACCATTGTGCTCACCCAGTTACTGATAACCGAAGGTTGTGGCTTCGACCCCTGAATCAGCTAAATTATTTTCCCTGGGTAATACTGTCTCTTACGAAGAAGTGACAAATCCTCCAAGTGTAAATTTTGTCATGAATAAAAATGAATCTCTGCTAGCCGTTTGTACTCGGCGGCGCGCGGTAACTTGTAGTTAATTCTAATTCCTAACTTTCTGTGCAAAATACCACCCAAAAAATTGTTTCAAAATTATTTCCCAGAAAATAAAGGTTCTTTTTGACGAACATGAAGCCCATGCATCTTGAACGAATGACCCGATTTTCATTAAACTCGGTATGTACCTACTTAAAGTTGTATGGGTTGCGTTCCCCCAAAGATTTGCAATTTTTTTCATATAAATCTGTTGATTTGTCGTAAACGGCGGGAGTCATAAATAAAATAACGGATTATAAAGGCTATGGGGCACATCTAAGGTAATTTAGAGTGAGGCGACAGAAAGCCACCATACGAAATTGGCAGACTGAATTTCCATAGTTCTTTTTTACAAGAATCATTAGAAACACTTCTTGTAGTTTATAGACCTCTTTCCTCAAGGCAGACAAGGGGTTGTAATGAATATTTAATGAGTGGATTCAATTTAAGTAATATTATATTTTTGATAAATATTTGATTTTAATTAGAAAGTAATCAAGTCTGCAGTAAAGTTTCCGTAATTTGTTGTTGTGCTTCCTCCAGGTATAGGGCATGTAGTGGCTTTGTGAAAACAAACCGAGATGTTTGTCAAATCGAATCAAAATGGAGCCTTAATAGCAACTGGACATTCTATGAGTATTTTGGATTAAATCATCCAGATTGAAAATTTACCCAAAAACGCTTTGTTCTTATTTTTGCAGAATTAATAAACGAAGTGTCAAACTTTTTAGATTTTAAGTCAAATTAAATTTCTTGTAAAAACACGCTGTCAATTAAAGAATTATTTATATCACTGAACGCATTCTAAATAGTCACAGCGAACACGTTCAGCGTCTAGTGTAATTTTTACACGGTGCAATTTTAGGTTTAAAAAAAGAGTAAATTTAAAAGTTCCGAGTACAGTACAGATTTAAAGTTTGGGTTTTTGGTTATGTTATTACCTAAATATATTTTAATGTTTAAATTAATGAAATAGCCAGGGTTTGCAGGAATATTGAAAAGTTTTCGAAACTCGTTTTTATGACTGATTCCTCTGAACGATTCCATAAATCGAAAGTTATAGTTTGAGGAAACTGTTTGTTTTGTTGATAAACCCACTCAAACACACATACAATGAAAAAAACTCATTCTGATTTAGACAGAGTTCAATTAAACGGCGGAAATATTTCAGAAATGTCAAAAAGTTTTTCTTACAATACCGGCAATATATTTTAAACGTTGAATCACAGATATTGTTGCATTAAAGGCATCTTTTAAGTTCTATTTATGTCATCACCGACAACGCAAGAACACATGCCACCCACTCATGCATTGGATAACCTAAGCATTTTTGTAATTGCAATAAATTGACTAAATTAGCAGGTTGTAGTTACTTACACAGATGTTTGATAATCCATTATTTCAGCCGTATTTCCTTTCAAAATGCTTCCTTATATACCAGAGTAACCGTCATAAACGCCATATTTTCAATACTTCAATGGCTTCTTGTTTGTTGAATATCTCCCGTTCGGATCCGTTTGAAGTATCGTTCTTTCGTGTCTGCAAATGGGTTCTAGGAGTTCTTGGATTTTGGCCGCTTAATCCATTAAACAAAAAAACCAGGATGAACAATGCTTTCAATTTAATTCTTTTGCTAGTGATTATTGTCGGGGAAATAAGATTTGCTTGGTTCCTGCGAAATAATCCTCTTAAAGCACTTGATACTATTTGTCCGTGTTTAACGACAACGATAACCTTGCTTAAATTAGTTTGTTTCATGATCTACCGTGGTGAATTGAGGGGTATTTTCCAAAATCTATTCAAACATTTTGAAACAGGTATGTGAAGCATTATAAATATTTCGAGGAACAATTGAGAATTCTTTTTTTGTAGATATCAAGGATCCCAAAAAGAATTCTGCAGTAATGAAAGTTTGTTTCTTCACAAATACTTGGTGCTTAGCACTTCTTTTTATAACTTTCAGTACAAGTTTCTTGTATTCTTTGAAACCAATCATAGTTTGGGGCTTTCAGTTCTATAACGGGAATGGAACCAATTGGATTGAGCTGCCATTTCATGCTGCGTAAGTTTTAATTTTAATTTTTCTGTTTCGAATGTTGCAGTCGTTACTTTTTTCTAGTTTGCCTTATGAAGACATGACTCAACTCAATGATAAGACCTTGTATTCAATTTTGTATTGTTCCTTGGTGCATTCTGGAACTGTAACAATATTGGGGATGTCTGGAGCAGACGGGACTTTTATGTGCTTTTGCATGTATATGTCTGTTTCCTTTCAATGTTTGCAAGCGGACTTCAAAACAGCTTTCAAATTGCATACTTCAAAGGGTAAATTGAGCTTGCTCGGATTGGAACAATCAAAACCTTTTAATAGATTTAAATTCCAGGACAAATGAGATCCTTTATAAGGACCTTACAGTACTAGTAAAACGCCAGCAGAACATTCTTGAATTGTTCAAACGTTTCAATCGAATTTATGGGTTCATAATTTTTGGACACTTTTTGTTCGCTGGCATAACATTGGGAATTGTTTTGGTTAATTTCACTTTGGTGGTTTAACTTAATTTGTAAATATTAAACAATTTGTTAATTTTGTTTGTTTTTAGATTTCTGGAATGGCAAAATTGACTTATTTGAGTTACGCAATGGGGGCATCTGGTCAACTTTTCACTTATTGCTACGGTGCCGAGAGTGTTAACAAAAATGTAACATTTTCATTTTAATTCCTTACGCATTGAATTCACTGGCACAAGTTAAAACTTTGAAATCAACTTGCAAGTCTAAATCTAAATCTACACTTTCGTGTCAGTTGAAGTTGATTCCTTACCCCCTTTACTGGAGCTGGTGAATTCATGCATTTGTAAGCCCTCCAGGAACTTAAATGAGATTGATTTTTTAACTTTTTTTTATAGTGTTTGAAGCTGTCAGAGATTTTATATTTTTGCGAGTGGTATCGAAGTAACCGAAAAGTAAAAACGCTAGTTTTATTTGTTTTGGCCAAATCACAGAGGGGATGTCCGGCAAAAGCGCCATTTTTTTCACCATCCTTGAAACTTTTTGCTTCAGTAAGACAAGGTTTCAATGATTTTTCACTAGAATGGGTTTTCTTAGAAAAAAAAAATATTTTCTATTCTTTCAGATTGTTCAGACATCTGGATCATATTTTACAATATTACAGTCAGTTTTATAAATTTTAAGAAATTTGAATGGATTTTTCACGAAATGTGTTTTTCTTACGATGTACTTAACTTAGTTTATGTTGTTTTGGAAATAAAGCATACATGGTTCGATATTATTTTCAGTGGCTTAAACTTAATCTTTTTAAATAAATGTCATACCATTGGAAAGCTATTCTGGAGATTCAATGCACAATGTTCGAAATAAATAAGTAGTTTGTTCCCTCTAGCATTCTGGTTGATGTTATTCTCGCCTCTCATAAATGCATCGTATTCGTTGAACCAATATTGGGTGCGTCCTTAACACTATAATTTTGAATAAATCCCTGACCTTTCAATCACGTGTTCTGGTGATGCCACTGCCGACGCAATTGCTCCCGAAATTTATGAGTGTTTTCGGTGCAGTTCTCGTATGAGAGACACATTTCTTTTTTTGATGTTGTCTATTTAATGTTGCAAAGTGGGGTCATCATTAGTTTACAAGCCTAAGACTTGTTTCAAGTCTAACAAAATATTATTTTGCAAATACTTCCCTCTGGAGTATCGTTCTGTTTACGGAACTGTATGCATTTCATAAATTAAATTTCTTTGTGGAGTTCCTCAAGGAAACCACATTGGACCACTCTTTTTTATTCTTTTTATAAATGACAACCACATATAACGTATTGTAAAACTTTCAAAATGTACATCGTTTTTCGGTTCCACCAAGCAAGTTATGGAAAAACGGAGCTATCTCTATTTTATTTGTATTTTCCTTTGATAATTTGGGGCAATTGATACCCATTCGCAGGGTTTTTTTTGGTTTAGAAACTTTTTGTTAAGAAACTCTTTGTTTCTTTGTTCGGGGCTTGTAGAAGGTATCTATTACGACAAGCCCCTAGATATCACCCATTGTTCTTGGAGATAGTGCGATCCATTAGCCTGGTGTTGCCAACTCTGTATTTCCAAATCAACACACCACCTGGTACTGAATGCATGTGGAAACACTGCAAGGGAGATTTTGGTTGACTGGCAGAGATCGGCCATATGTTTAATAGTTTTTAAGGAGGCAAAAAAAAACGCTTGGTGGTGTAGTTGGTCAGTCTCAACTCTCCAATCCTATTGTCTATTTGCTTGCTGCTTGCTTTATTGTATGTAGGTATAATAATATGTAGAATATGTAGTACCATCATGCTAATATGTTATACCATTCTTATAGACATTTCTTTGACAATTTATAAAGGTTTTTTTTTTTTTTTTGAGGTATAGAACTTTAAGTTGGCAACACTTTTTTAACTCGCGGCCATTTTGTCAGCTGTCAAGTGACATGCTTCCAAATTGTGCAAATTTATTTAGAAAACCATGTTATACTCGTGAAACGATTTTCGATTTTCACAAGAAAATTTTGTTCAGCGATGAAGCTCACTTTTGGTCCGTACTTCTTTAAAAACGATGCTGGCCATAACGTTACAGTCAATGGTGACCGATAGTGAGCCATGATTACTGACTTTTTCGTTCATCGATCGAACAACCATGATGTGCAGGAGTTGTGGTTTTAACAAGACGGCGCAACATGTCACACAGTTCGTGCCACAATTGATTTGTTAAAGGAAACGTTCGGTGAACGCATAATTTCGGTGAACGCATAATTGTGCGATTTAACGCAGCTTGACTATTTTCTGTGGGGATATGTGAAGCCATTTAAATCATATTTAAATTAAAATGCCAGAATATTATCTTTCGAATGAAGGTAATTTCATGTCAATTTAAAAAAATCGTCTTTGTTTTATTCCTTTTCAAAGTTCTATACCTCTTAAAAAACATCCTTTACAACATTTGAAGAAGATCCATGAAGTCCTTGATGATCTACAGACATTTTCTATAAAATTGGAGAGAAGGAATTTCCGTAATGACTAATGAGTAACTTGAATTAACAAAAACTAAAACTATTGAAAGCAGGTAACGAAATTTTACTTTAAAACCTTTTCAATAAGCTGGTTATAAAGTTGTATCAAATGGTGTCTAACGACGCACAAACAAAACAACCATAAATCCGCTGTTCTCAACACCCTGTTTCAAGTGCTTGACACTTTATATTATAAATACTAACTTGCAGTAAAAATCGAAGTTTCGAGTTTTCTACACCTACAATCGAAATGAAAGGTGCAGTCTTTTGATTCGGGCAGCGGCTTTTCTGTTCGAATTAAAAATAATGTTAATAATATTGTTATAATTATATAAAATAAAATTTATAAATAAGTATTTAATTTTTATATTTATCATCAATCGGCTCTCACGACGGTACATACAGGAAACGAATACTTTACCAATTGATCAAGTAAAAATGATTTTGGGAATAGTCCGCAAAAAAAATTAACACTTTGGCGTATGAGTATTTTTTTGTAAATAAAATATGAATAAATCTTTAAAATCGAATTTTTCAAAGGATGTTGTCTAGCAGATGGACAATAGATGGACCTAAGCGGACAGGCAGTCCTGTTTAATTATCACTCAAACTGAATACGTGTTGAATATCTAACGAGAGAGATCAGTGGATTTTTTTTTTATCCATAGTGCGTATGATTTTTGCGGAATAAATGTCTGTCTCTATTAAACATTATATTCTGTTCAACATGTCACATGCTTTTCCACATGAAGAAAGTAACACAGAAACAGTTTAGCAGTCTTCCTTTACCAACCACTAAACTTAATTTAACTTTGATGCGATTTCGAAAACACACCAAGGATTCACAAGCTCCTTTCATAAACACAACACCTTTCCCTTAATTGCCACTTTCGACTTTTGTAGATGGTTACTAAAACTTCATCCTTCGTGAATTTCAACTAGGTACATGTTCGTGTATAAAATGAAGGAGTATATGAAAGATTTATTTTATTACCTTAAAATAGTTCGTTAACAAAATTTAAATTTAACTCGTTTTACATATAATGAAACTACATTTAATTAAACAACAATCTTGAGAGTATTACACCTCTTTTGTTCTATGTGTAAAGAACACATGAACATAGGTACATACACAAACTCATATGTATATTCACTCAATCCAATTACTTAAAGCTAAACTAAGGAGAGATTTACTACAAAAGAAATACCACTTTAACCGTCAAAAGAAATTTATGAAGAGGCTTTTCTGGGGTAATTTCGTATCCCCAAGGATATGGTTGTGGCTTCTTTCTATCATTTTCTCAAAAAGTTTATTTTTATTTGTCGTTGTTGTTGTTTACACCATGTTTGTTGTAAGGTGCGTATAGTTTGTTGAATTTACTTTGACACTTAGAATAGAGCAAAAATTACATATGGCATGCTCCTAAAGGTATGCAATAGAATCAATAGAAAACAATCTAAATCCTAACGGAAACAAAAAATTTAGTTTGCTGCATTTTACCGCGAGGGGTCTTTGCGAACAAAATAATATCCTTCTTCTTCTATCATCTCTTACTAACTGGCCTGTCAAAATATTGACAACACAAAAATGGCGTGCAGCCAATACAATTACACTGAACCGCAATGGGTGTCGGAACATTTGTTGTACTTAAATGGCCTGCTTACACAAATACACTTGCATGAATTCACTGGCGCCATTAAAATTGTTATACGGATTGGGAAGCTCCATCACGTACTGTCAGTGTCAAACTAAAAAACACTTACACAAGATGACATATGGTTATCAAAACTTTTTTATTTGACGTTTCATTAGGTCCGTTTTCTTAACGCCAATTTCTACGAATCTTTGTGTCGATTGCTCGAATTATAGATTTCAGCACAAAACAGATCTTATGTTAAGGTTTAAATGTCAAATTAGGAAAAGGGCAGTATTTATAACAGAAATAGGGTATCCTATGGTCTGATTCCACTTTATGTAGTTGTTGTATGTGAGTTTTGTTATTTCGCCTTATATATCCCTTATTCTTAACCTAAGCAGTCTGCCTAGTTAGTTTTTGAAAAGCAACAAAACCCAGCACCTTGATGCTTTTAATTGTAGAAACTTTTTGAAGAAACTTGCCATGCCTTGCCGTGGCGGCGCGCGGCGGAGCGTGGTGGGCGCGTATGTTACAGAAACAACAGAATTCGTGTTGGAAGAACACTATGAACCCAGAGGACATCTTTTCTTCAACTTACATCAACCGCGTACATTTAATTAAACCAAAAATTAAATGAAGCGAATCTAATAAAACGCTCTTTCCACTTGTGAATTCTGCGAAGACAGAAAACAATAAAGTTAATTTATGAATAAAAGCAAAGTTTATACCGGAGCGGAGGGCGCGGTGCGACGCGCATTGGCGGCGGGTGCATTTGCTAGAACTCCACTCAGTCAGAAGGAAAACTAAAGCTTAAGCTAAGGCTGATAATGACGATAAGGACGATGCCGACGACGATGATGACGGCGACGCGACGCCAACAACGCCAACCAACAAACGAAGGAAGGAAGAATCCTTCTCGCGGAGGCTAGGTGACTTTTGTGTGACTTTAGTTTGTTGTTTATGTGCGGTTTTTTGGAGGAGCAGCACGAAGCAATGGTAATGCTGGCAACGAAGCCGATGTCGGTGCCGATGCCGAAGCCGCCGACGTCAACGGCAAAGGCGATATCGTGGGCGTCTATATTTTGGTTATATGATTCCTCGATGTAGCATGTACTTTGGCTAAGGCGGTGCGGTGGTGGTAATGAACATTAGCATAGCTCATGCATATTCAGATTGCTTGTTAGACGAAAACATGTATAAATCGTTTTGTGTTTGAGTGCGAGACAATTAGTGTGTGAGGCACTAACGAGATTTGCATGCGTAGATTTTAAACATATGTTTGGACTTATGAGTAAATGTACCAGCTTCCATGGAACGCTTCTTATACCATTTAGAGAAAGACTTCTTAATTGGTGAAATGTTTTCTAAGATAATAATAAGTAAGCGTTCATTAAGGAACTGTGATGCTGATGATGGTTAAGGAGTTTACTCATGATTGCCTTTCGAATTTTAAACATTTGTATATTTTGTTTGCATGCTATTGACATTAAAGCATCGTCGAATTCCAATGAAATACTCATGTCTTTTTGAATCACTTGAATTTTCAAAGTATTTGTTGTTGTTGTGAAGTGAAGGTGAAGTGAAGGTGAAGTGAAGGTGAAGTGAAGGTGAAGTGAAGGTGAAGTGAAGGTGAAGTGAAGGTGAAGTGAAGGTGAAGTGAAGGTGAAGTGAAGGTGAAGTAAAGGTGAAGTGAAGGTGAAGTGAAGGTGAAGTTAAGGTGAAGTGAAGGTGAAGTGAAGGTGAAGTGAAGGTGAAGTGAAGGTGAAGTGAAGGTGAAGTGAAGGTGAAGTGAAGGTGAAGTGAAGGTGAAGTGAAGATGAAGTGAAGGTGAAGTGAAGGAGAAATGCGAGTGAAGTGAAGGTGAAGTGAAGGTGAAGTGAAGGTGAAGTGAAGGTGAAGTGAAGGTGAAGTGAAGGTGAAGTGAAGGTGAAGTGAAGGTGAGGTGAAGGTGAAGTGAAGGTGAAGTGAAGGTGAAGTGAAGGTGAAGTGAAGGTGAAGTGAAGGTGAAGTGAAGGTGAAGTGAAGGTGAAGTGAAGGTGAAGTGAAGGTGAAGTGAAGGTGAAGTGAAGGTGAAGTGAAGGTGAAGTGAAGGTGAAGTGAAGGTGAAGTGAAGGTGAAGTGAAGGTGAAGTGAAGGTGAAGTGAAGGTGAAGTGAAGGTGAAGTGAAGGTGAAGTGAAGGTGAAGTGAAGGTGAAGTGAAGGTGAAGTGAAGGTGAAGTGAAGGTGAAGTGAAGGTGAAGGTGAAGGTGAAGGTGAAGGTGAAGTGAAGGTGAAGTGAAGGTGAAGGGAAGGTGAAGTGAAGGTGAAGTGAAGGTGAAGGTGAAGTGAAGGTGAAGTGAAGGTGAAGTGAAGGTGAAGTGAAGGTGAAGTGAAGGTGAAGTGAAGGTGAAGTGAAGGTGAAGTGAAGGTGAAGTGAAGGTGAAGTGAAGGTGAAGTGAAGGTGAAATGAAGGTGAAGTGAAGGTGAAGTGAAGGTGAAGTGAAGGTGAAGTGAAGGTGAAGTGAAGGTGAAGTGAAGGTGAAGTGAAGGTGAAGTGAAGGTGAAGTGAAGGTGAAGTGAAGGTGAAGTGAAGGTGAAGTGAAGGTGAAGTGAAGGTGAAGTGAAGGTGAAGTGAAGGTGAAGTGAAGGTGAAGTGAAGGTGAAGTGAAGGTGAAGTGAAGGTGAAGTGAAGGTGAAGTGAAGGTGAAGTGAAGGTGAAGTGAAGGTGAAGTGAAGGTGAAGTGAAGGTGAAGTGAACGTGAAGTGAAGGTGAAGTGAAGGTGAAGTGAAGGTGAAGTGAAGGTGAAGTGAAGGTGAAGTGAAGGTGAAGTGAAGGTGAAGTGAAGCTGAAGTGAAGGTGAAGTGAAGGTGAAGTGAAGGTGAAGTGAAGGTGAAGTGAAGGTGAAGTGAAGGTGAAGTGAAGGTGAAGTGAAGGTGAAGTGAAGGTGAAGTGAAGGTGAAGTGAAGGTGAAGTGAAGGTGAAGTGAAGGTGAAGTGAAGGTGAAGTGAAGGTGAAGTGAAGGTGAAGTGAAGGTGAAGTGAAGGTGAAGGTGAAGGTGAAGGTGAAGGTGAAGGTGAAGGTGAAGGTGAAGTGAAGGTGAAGTGAAGGTGAAGTGAAGGTGAAGTGAAGGTGAAGTGAAGGTGAAGTGAAGGTGAAGTGAAGGTGAAGTGAAGGTGAAGTGAAGGTGAAGTGAAGGTGAAGTGAAGGTGAAGTGAAGGTGAAGTGAAGGTGAAGTGAAGGTGAAGTGAAGGCGAAGTGAAGGTGAAGTGAAGGTGAAGTGAAGGTGAAGTGAAGGTGAAGTGAAGGTGAAGTGAAGGTGAAGTGAAGGTGAAGTGAAGGTGAAGGTGAAGTGAAGGTGAAGTGAAGGTGAAGTGAAGGTGAAGTGAAGGTGAAGTGAAGGTGAAGTGAAGGTGAAGTGAAGGTGAAGTGAAGGTGAAGTGAAGGTGAGGTGAAGGTGAAGTGAAGGTGAAGTGAAGGTGAAGGTGAAGGGAAGGTGAAGGGAAGGTGAAGTGAAGGTGAAGTGAAGGTGAAGTGAAGGTGAAGTGAAGGTGAAGTGAAGGTGAAGTGAAGGTGAAGTGAAGGTGAAGTGAAGGTGAAGTGAAGGTGAAGGTGAAGGTGAAGGTGAAGTGAAGGTGAAGTGAAGGTGAAGTGAAGGTGAAGTGAAGGTGAAGTGAAGGTGAAGTGAAGGTGAAGTGAAGGTGAAGTGAAGGTGAAGTGAAGGTGAAGTGAAGGTGAAGTGAAGGTGAAGTGAAGGTGAAGTGAAGGTGAAGTGAAGGTGAAGTGAAGGTGAAGTGAAGGTGAAGTGAAGGTGAAGTGAAGGTGAAGTGAAGGTGAAGTGAAGGTGAAGTGAAGGTGAAGTGAAGGTGAAGTGAAGGTGAAGTGAAGGTGAAGGTGAAGTGAAGGTGAAGTGAAGGTGAAGTGAAGGTGAAGTGAAGGTGAAGTGAAGGTGAAGTGAAGGTGAAGTGAAGGTGAAGTGAAGGTGAAGTGAAGGTGAAGTGAAGGTGAAGTGAAGGTGAAGTGAAGGTGAAGTGAAGGTGAAGTGAAGGTGAAGTGAAGGTGAAGTGAAGGTGAAGTGAAGGTGAAGTGAAGGTGAAGTGAAGGCAAAGTGAAGGTGAAGTGGAGGTGAAGTTTATTTTAATTTTTCGCTTATACTTATGGGATTATCGATTCCCTTACCATGATATAAAATAGTTCGAACGTTCGAAAGGAGTTGTTAGGATAGAAGAGGAGATGCCGATGTACATACATAAGTCTCCAATGTTCGATGGGAGAGACAAAATTTAGCTGGACAAAGCATTTTTTTTCGTGCCAGACGGCTTAAGAATGAGTCGCTATTTTTAAAAGTACGCCCGTTATAAGACTCAATAGGAAACTGATTGTGATTCTAAGGGGAGCGAGTGTTTCGGAGGCATTTTCGAGTAGAGAAATATATCTGGCGATTTCAGTGAAGCAAATTTCTTGTAAAGTAACAATCAAGTAAACATAGATAATACAGGCTACACTCAGCATTAAAAGAAAAGAAAGGAAAATGCATCTTCGTTTGGGAACCGCCCTACACACTTGTAGTAACTAAACGGTGAACACTGCTAATAAGGTTCTTCTCAGGAGCTTTTCCAATTCAATGAAAACAGCCATTTTTTTCAAAGTTAAAAAGAAATACATGTGGATAACTGTACTGTAGATTTGCAAGGTGGCGAAAAATTATTCATCCTATCCGAAAATGTTATAATTTTTGCAAATTAAAAATTTGGCAATCAAAAATTGAAACTGCCAAAAAATCACTAAATTCTGACGTTTTTCTACATCAAAATTGGATGACTAAATTTGCGCAACATTAATAGGGAAATTTTTGTCTAGTTTTTTTTTTAATTGACATTTAACCCGAAAAAAGGTCCTTTCCAATTGCTGCTAATTTCTACAAGACGAGTGTTTTCATTTATTTATAAGTTTATATTGCAATCTGTTAAATCCAAATGTTGACGGTTTAATAGTCGTCTGTCATCTTGTGATTTGTTTTGTCTTACTGACAGCGGATGGCACTTTACATACTTTGAATGTACCTATTTAATTTTTTAGTATTAAACTGACAGGTCAGTTCTATAAACTTCATCAACTCCTGCCATTCAATTGACAGTTGAGTTTAAATTGATAATACTGAAAATAACTGTTATACTTTAACTTCATCATGGAATCAACATGTCTTGCTCAACTTCTCCCGTAATCACGTGCACTGATCCTATTCTTCTTAAATTAACCTACCAACACACCCTTCTATATAGGTGTTTGCAATTGATTCCACAGAAAACTATCCACAGTAACGTAGAATTTCTTATTATAACATCAAACATAATTAAAATTAAAGCCTGATTCCAGATTAAATTATATCCAAGTAATTAACCCAACTCTTCCAGCGATTAATTTCATTCTTTAAACACACACACACCGAAGGAACTATGTGTATTCAACCTTCTTCTGAGTTCTGACACCCCCTCTGGTGTGAACTGCATATTAAAAACCAAGCAATTAGCACCACCGCCGCCGCTTCGCTAAGCACCAACATCAACCTAACTATTTGGATCCGTCGTAAAGCGAGTAAGGTCGGAGGGAAAAGCGTGTGTTGAAAAATGAAATGAAATTTATTTCAAAGTTATCTTTGACTTTTTCCATTGGGTTTTTTTTTTTTTGAAGAGCAATCGATTTTTATTTCACTTTTTTCATTTTTTAATTTCACACAAAATTTCCAACTATGAATGAATGAATGAATGTGGTCTTAATGTCCTTATGGTGCTAATTTTCTATGTCGATGCATTTTCCAACAGAGGAGAGGAATATCCTTTATAAAAAATAATAAAATTGCACACCCCGTTTAATGCAGCTCTCAAAATATGCTAATTAAGAGCGCGAGGCAAATGAAGTTAAGGAGCGTGAGAAGTGGGGTTAGAAAACGGATCCATGGCACACAATACTGCCTGCCTGCACCTAATGACACCCATAATGAGTTCTGGAATTGGAATACGCGTGTGGTTAAATAAGCTCACAGTACACACACGCCGCAATTACTAAAGCCAGCACCATCAGCGGCAGTCATTATGCTAAAAGTTTAACACGGTTCAAATGTTTCTTTTTTTTTTTTTGTTGTGAAAATAAAATCCAATCCCACTTCTCCTAAGTTCATTCAGTTAACGCTTTAAAATAGGTAGTGCAAGGTGAAAGTGGAGGTCCTGTATACTCGTCTGTACTGTGTATAGGTACTTCATTTATACAAAAGGCTGAGTATACATTTAGGTGTAGAGTTGAAGGTATAGGGACAAATAGGATATGGCACACCTTGAGCCTCAGCACTATACCCCCCCCCCCCCCCTTCTACCTTCCTACCTTTATATGGTTTTTAGCTCTGTCTAACAAACTTGTTGCGATTTTATCATTAGTTTTAATGGATTTTTCAAATTGAATCATTCGCTGTGAAATTTTCACTCATTTGCTAATTCGTATTTTGAATTGAATTTAATGCACTTCGTCAGGATGTGTGTCGGTGATGTTTTGTGTGATGGCAGGTTAGGGATTTAGGATGCAGGAGGATTTGGTGAGAAGAGTGCACTATTGGGTTGGTGTTTTATTTTTTAGTTTTGACTTGCCAATGATGATGATGATGATGAGATAGAAATCGCTGCTGGAGGAATTTAAAGCTTGGCAATTTGTTAAAGGGTTTTTTCCTAAAAAAAGGAGATCAGATATCAGAGTGGATTATATGAAGCTTGGTCATGTATTTGAATGCTTAGATTGTTTTGTGCTCCTATTTCATAGCAGTTTTTCTATGAAACACCATGGCACCTACATCAGCACCACATGGTTTCCCATTTTCACAAGGAAATAGGTTATAACATCCTTATACACGTCTTTCCAAGGAATCAGAAAAAATACTGAAACAGGATTTTAACCAATTTGCTTATAAAAACCATTTTTTGTATCGTAAGCGCGTAGCCACTCACGATCCTTTAAATTCTACGTGCAATAGTGAGTTGTGTTTAAAAACAAAAACCAAGTGCATTTCATAGTTAAGTAGTTTTTTCATTGAACTTTTTATGATTTTTGTGTGGTTTTTGTTAAAAGTAATAAAATATCAAAAATATCCCAGTTAAGTGTCAACAGTTTTGTCAATGTCACTGGTGTATCCAGCAGTTCAGCCTGATTCGCGAAGTAAGGAGATATTAACTCATCCTTCGTACAATCAGAACCGCTCATGCACTCTGCTTCGGAGCTTCAACATTTTTTGGATTTTAAAATATGTAACCTGTGTCGACACTGGTGGAACTTCTGCGTGCGAATAGATACTCTCTAAAAAAATATTTCTTTGACACTTGGCTAATATATCAAATCAAGAAGCAAAATCCTTTGATCGAATCGATATATTTTCGAATCCCAGATGTTTCGTTTACACAAAGAAAAATAAAGTGCACAACTGGGTCGTACGAACTTGGTCTAATGTGTTAAAACGGTCTTGGGGCTTGAGATTTTAGACTTAAGAAAATTTACATACGAGATAATGAGATGAACGAATTTTTTCAACACTTAAAAATTTTATTTTTAGGGAGGTTAAAATATTCACAAAAATTAAATTATACTAGATCATTGTAATTCGCATTTCGCAAGCCCATGCCATACACACGTACATATGAAGACACACACACTAGCTCGGAAGCATGGCACATATATAAGATCTCGAACATAAAATACTGTAAAATGTATTATAGCTCATTCTTTCGCCAGCTTTCCTACATATTCATGTATTTATCTGTTTGTCGTGACGATTTTTCGTTTCATCGAGTTTCAAATCACAACAACTCTAAGCAATTTTCACTTCAAAAACGTCAAAACAAGCCAGAAACAATTTAGCTTGATTTATAAGCTTTCAAAATGAGCGATGCTATCACAAAAGTGTTTTAACCTAAGTGTGAAGATCTAAGTCATGAGCAAAGTTTACGAATCGTTTGTGTGTAGAACAATAAAAGATTGCTAGATTGATGAACTTCTGATTTATTCATTTCTAGTATAATATTTGCCTGCCTTTTAAAGCAACGTCAAATCAAACCATTCTTCAACTCAAACAACACAATTCTAGATACAAAAATTCAAAGCACATAGCAACCTGATCATTCTTCTTGTGTAAGTTTTAAACTATGTCTGTTTAAAGTATTGTTCCAAACTTCATTAAATTAACGGTTTCTTAACTTTCTGGGCTACATGCACTCAGCATGCTGCCAAATTTTACTTTTTTATATGATTTCTAACAAAAACTTAAATCTCCTTATTTTATCATCTTTGTATTCAAGTCAAAAGATGTCCTCTATGTGCTCCAGTTGCCGTACGAAAAATCCCTTAGTTTCAAAAATCTGTATCTTAGGATAAAACCTACAATCAGTGATGCCAATGTGCTGTTATTTTTTCTATCTTGTCTATAAGGTACATGTATACTCGTAGTTTTATTCAATACGACAATAGTAACCACCAAAGGACCGTTAAATAAAGTGCACGACTGGGTCGTACGAACTTGCTCTAATGTGTTAAAATGGTCTTGGGTGCTTGAGATTTTGGGAAAAAAGCGTTGAAAAAATCATATGAAATTTTATAAATCACTTAAAAATCAATACCTAAACCGTTTTTTGGAGAAAATGAAGTAAGCTATCAGGTTTCTTTTACGTTTTTGAATTTTTACGAAAAAAATTTTCAAAATCGTTGGACCAGTTTTTTCAAAAAACAGTTTTTTTTGAAAAACTTTTCGAAAATATATTCCAAATTTTTTTTGAGTATGCCAACTTCTAGCACTTTGTAGTTTTTATCAGAAAAATAAAATTAAAAAATTGTAGATTAAACCGTTTTTGGAAAAAACTAAAATTAAAAATAAATTTTGAAACTTTTTTAAAAAACTCAAAAAAACTTTTTTTGAAAATTTTTCGAAATTATATTATTTCTTTTATAAGAGGGCTTCTACATAAAAAGTTTCATCGAAATCCGTCAAGTAGCTTACGAGAAAATCGGATTTAAAAAAACCGGTCCTATGGGAGGTACCGTTATAAGACTTTTCCCGAAAAATCTATTCCAACTAAAACATAAAGTTTGCACAGAAAACACAATTCAGAAAGTTTTATCAAAATCGTAGGAGCCGTTTTTGAGAAAAATTAAATTTTCACAAAAAATCGTATGGCAGGTACCGTTAGTTTTGGAGCTAGGATGCTAATTCCAAAAACCCCTCTGTAAGACGTCATAATAATACTATGTACCAAGTTTGAAGCAAATCGGTCCAGCCGTTTAGGCTGTAGGTAACTATACAGACAGACACACGGACAGACAGACAGACAGACAGACAGACAGACAGACAGACAGACAGACAGAATTGTCGGACCCACTTTTTTCGACTTCTCTATCATCGTAATGTCATGTTTGATAGTTAGAATTTTTTTTTTTTTTTTACGAATGCATAACTTGCCTTATAGTACCTATAATCGCAAGTAAAAAACTGAATAAAACCGACGCAGTGTCTATTCGCACGTAATACTTTCAACAGTTTTTTCCAATAGCACCCTTTTTCACATTCACTTCGGCTCAACTCGCGCAACTTATTTCTCGCAATCTTAGCATTTTCTGTCGCAAACGCTTCATGCAAGGGGGCGCTGCCATCTTCACAGTTAATTATTTAATTCCAACTAGGAACGAAATTTGATGCCACTGCGTGCAAAAGGACGCTCCCAAAAAGTATTATTTGGTTGACATTTAAGTCAAAAACATATTTCATTAAATCAAGAAACGATAATTAATTTGTTTGCTCTTTTCTCTTTAAAGTGGCATCACTGAATTTAAATTCATTCCTGGAAGATATAGGACAATTCAAATATAAATAATCTCAAAGCCTAGAGATCCCTTCTCTGGCAGCAACAGCAAAAGCAGCAAGTTGTCTTGTGTGTATATTACTCGTTTCACTGACCCTCTCTGGAATATGATGGCATTTGTATGAGAAGCACAAACACGTTCGAATAAATCAACTTAAGCTATTTACCAAAGAAATCGCATTAAACCACGCCAAGCAAAATGCAAAGCAAAAAGGACTCCCTTACGTTACAACAACAAAAACAAATAGTAAAAGCACACAATAACAGACTTTATTTCTTATAAGCTCCTCCTGCTCCTCCTCATCGTCATCATTGTCATCGTCATACGAACTTTGAATATTAGCCAGGATACTACTTACTTAGAGCAATATAGTTCACATAAAATGACACTAGCATTTGCTTCTGCCAGTTCCTGCTTTGCCTACAATTCCCACGCTCCCAGGTCCCAGGTCCCAATCCCAAGCCCAATACTTACTTTCCAAGTGCGAAATGCAAAGATGTTTTTATTCGTTTTTTATTTTACTTCATTTTTTTTTGTGTGTGTAAGTTTTGGGCAAATGTTCAGAAAGTTTTTCGGCAAACTCAATGAAATGAAGGTGGGGTTTGGATATGGGTAGACGGATGCAAGCACTTAACAAAGAATTGAGCCACTTGAGAGAATGATGTGGAAATGTGAAAATCTTGGGAAATTCCTTGGCACTCATGTAGATATTGAACATCTAGAGAAGTGCTTGATAATTGAAATCTGTTGCTGCACTTCTGGGGGCAACTAAACTTGAAGTAGAGGTTCTATGGAGGTGTGGTGCACCTACAAGCTACAACACATACATATATGTACTTGGTTCATCAATTTATTGTAATAGGATCAATACGTGTTGCTTAATTTTGTTTCACCTGCTTGTGCCAGGTGGTATTAAAAGTTGAAAGCTCTCGGCTTACAATGTAAATTAGATTGGCTGAAGTAGAAGAAGGATAAAGGGAAAAGAAGGATTTTACTCTGTTTTACATAACAATTACGGCACACACACATGGGGGAGTAAACGTGCAAAGGATAAAGTGGATCAAGTATAGTTCTGCATTACAATTAAATGAATTCAAGTGAAAATACTATTAAATCCTCGTTGTTCTTCGATCCGGGTTCTTTTTTCCTGACAGCAAGCATAATTATTGGGGACCACTCAATATGGTTCTTCAAATAACTTAACTGTGCCCACCGGGGCACAGAGAACTTTCTGTTTTAAACAATAAGTAATTGACTAAGACAAACAGTTAGTTGGTTATTGTCTTTTATGTGTACAAGCGCCTTGCGATTGAATAAATTAAAATTTATTCTTTTTTAAGATAAGTTTATAAAAAACAGTCTATAAAAGTACCTGTGTTTAAAATTTAGAGGCTATGTAATAATAATTTTAAGTATTTATATCGAAAACAGTATGTTTATAGTGTTGTTTCGTGCAATTTTATTTTTGCGAAATATTCGCTGTCAAATAAGTCGATATCATTTTTTGAAGGCATTCGTGTTAGGGCACAGAGGAATTAGGTGGTCCCTTGTACCCCCTATGGAATATGAACCTGTTTAATTTTTGATTGTTTTTGTTACAGATGGTACGCAACTAAAAGTAGGTAAGGCTTTATACATTGTTATTACTTTTTGAGAAGAAGATTTTTCATAGGGGGCACATAGGGCCACCTAGGTGCTATGTGCCCCAACGATGGGGCACAGAGGACCAAAAGCACTCTTGTTTGCCCATTTAATTTTAAAAACAAAAGTGATAAAGTTGCGATAGCCATTATTTACTTAATTAATATTTACACCTGAAGGTAAGTGATGAGTAAATTTGAAAAATTTTTCTTAGCTCAATAAATTTTAATTATTCGGCAAACGTTAAGTGGCCCCTGTGCCCCGTCCTCCCCTACTATGGAAACTCTAATACTAGCATTGAACAGTAATATCTGTTGGATTTGGTGCATGCTAGGTGCCGCTGCTAACTTCTCTGGGTATTATATAAGCTCTTGGAATGGCAGTCAAACGCCACCATGAGAGTACTACCTATGTATTTTATGATCAATGCTCGAATTCCAAAGGTGCAACTTAAAAAGCCAGTTTGACATTTGAAAAAAGGTCGAAAGCGAACATGCGAATAGACACTGCGTCGGAATCGAGCAGAAGCAATTTTTCATGTTCAATAAAAATAAAACCAATACAAAGGGCTGTAAGTAATACAAGAATTTTGCTTCTGGATTTGAAGTCAGAATCCACTCAAGAGCCACTAATACGATCGAATCAAATGTCACCCTTAAAATATTCATTGGGGAAGGTCTATTCGCATGCATCGATGCCGAAAGTTTTGGTAATGTCGATACATGTGACATATTGTTGAATCCAAATCTGATGATAAAGACTTCGAAGGTCAGCAACGAAGTTGAGTGAGTTTTATTCAATACGAGGAACCAGAAAAAAACCCCTTAATACCTCGAACCGAGCTGCGCACACTTTTTTGACATTGACAAAACTTGTACAACTGATACGTGCGAGTACTACATTGTACGAAAATTAAACAGAAACAAGTTTGGTTGTTCTATTGGTTTTCAGAAAGAGTGGTTCCCCGAGTGAAACCAATAGAAAGTGCTATTAGGACCACGCACTTTAAAACATGTCATTTGCGTCGACACCTGCGAAACTGGAAAAACTACTGCATGTGATTAGACGCTCCCAAAAAAAAATATTCTGTGGCGGATAATTTATTGAGTATTATTTGTATCTGGGCTTTTTGGGTGGATTCTGACTTCAAATTAAGAAGCACAAATACTATTTAACTCTTTTGTGTTTTTCTGTTGCAAATAAGCGTTTTGGTATAATATTGAAAAAGGTGTATTGAAGAAACTTTTCGAAACATTTTAAGGCTAAGATTACACATGTAAGTTTTATTTACAGTCACGTAAGACATATCTGAAAACCTTCCTGTAAGATATTCCGGTAAGACTATCAAAATTTGTAAGTAAAATTTAAGCGTGTAATCGTAGCCTTAAAGCTAAATATGAGAACATAATGAAATGGTATCAATGGAAAATACCATAAAGTGAATGTCATATCAATTTGTGGTCTACGATTGCCAAAAAACATGCTTGCAGTTAACTCTGACGTCACATATACCAGTTACTGGCAAGCAAGTTACTACATGTATTAATATTGTCAGATACCTATGTGTTCCAGTTGGCTTGAAGTTTGTCTGTGAGAGTGAAAAATGTGAGTTTATTGCAACTGTCTTGCCAGTAGCTGGCATGTGTTGCGCCAGGGTAAGGCAAAAGATGTAATTTCGTAGAAAATTTCTAAATTCGACTCCCATACAAAATCAAATTCCGAAATTTATTTTTTTTACGAAATTGATGTTACAAATTATGTGAAAACAAATCAATTTCAAGTAAATTGAAACCATTTGAAAAGATATTTTCTAAAATGTCAATTTGGAAACTAAATCCAAGGCAACAACAGCAGGAAACAAAAAAAAAAAACAAAAAGAAAGATTGAAAAGTTTTTAAAAAAGTAAAAGAAGAAAGTTAGTTTGCGTCATTGCATATATAAACTATAGTATTCCCACTTGAGGTGTGCGCCATCTATCGAAGAAAAACTAAGCCCTAGAATACAATGGGAAGCTACAACAACAATTAAAATGGTGGAACGTAAAAATATTGTTTTTGCTTCCCATAGTATTCTTAAACCTGGTTTTTCGTCGATAGATGGCGCACTTCAAGGTGTAGTACGATAGTTTATATATACAATAGCTTGCGCAACCAAATGCGCAAATTAATTTCCCAAATAACCTTATTTCTACACTAATGAAAACGTAGTATAAGACCGTATTAGGCGGAACTAAACCTTTTCTTTGTTTAAAACTGTATGCACTTCAGGGAGTAACAGTCCTTAGTCTACTCAACTACTGAAGTGCAGTTCCGCGCAGTCCGTTCTTGACTTAAAAAAGTTATTATGGGAATGAAACGTCAAAATAAGTACCAGTTGTACAATAGTGGTTCAGCAATGAACCCCGTTTTAAAATTCCTGATCTGTGGGTCAACATTATTCAATCCACCGAAATCGGTGGGTTAATTCTTAAACCCACTGATTTCCGAGGATTAAGTAAAGTTGACCCATAGATTAAAAATTTAAAAACAAGGTTGAGTGCTGAACCGCTAATGTACATACAAGTGAAATTTTGTTCACCCGTCAGTCGCCATCATTGTGAATAGTACCTTACAATTTGAGACAGTGTGGATGTACCTTAAATAACGTTCTTAGCGCCACCTTCAAACTACTAGCAACAACAGATTAAACTGACAGACAGAGCTGACAGCGGCTGTCACCTAAACTGTCATTATTTTTCTTGGTGTATTTTATTTGAGTTTGAGTGCTTTTGTTTTGTTCAACGCAAAAATAAAACCCGCATTTAATATTCGTCCATTAATAAAAATAAAAAATGAAATCAACTTAAAATAATGGTCAATGTTATGAAAGGTGTTCTTGTTCAGTGGTAAGCATACAAATTTTATTCTTGTAAATAATCTAAGTCTTCCGGTATTCCAAAGCCCTTATCGAGCTCCTTGTCTTCCTTTCCAAACTTCCTCTTGCACCAAGATTTTATATAAAAAATATTGTCCGTCCAGCGATTTGCCGCTTCAAAAAGTTTCTTAACAAAAAGTCCATAATTTTGTCCGGCACTTTGCCTTTTAACTGAATTATCACTTACCTTTGTTTCGGCCTCTTTAGCGGCCAACAATTCTGGATCGTTCTCTCCCAATCTAATCAATTCCTTCTCCAAGTCGGCCTTTTCCACTTTTAGTAGTGTAACTTCATTCTGCATCGCTGTGACTGCGTCGATGTTTTCTAAGGCTTCTGTGGACTTTTGCAATGACTCCTCGAGCTGTTTAATTCTTTGATCAGCTTCGAGATTGGCAGTTTCTGATTCTCGAAGTTTCCTTCTCAAGTTGTCTATGGATTTCCTTCGAGAAACAAAAATTAATCAACCAAATAGATATAAAATGACGTCCTATGTTACTTTGGAAAAGCCCAGTAATATACACTGGTTCCAATTTTTTCAGAATCGATGATTCCATCATCGGCTAGCTCTGTCACCACTCCCTTGACCGACTGTTGGACAATGCCTTTTTCCTTGGGAGCGATTTTTTCCAAGTCTTTCAATTGAAACACATCCTGTGATTCGTGGAACAGCTCTAACATTTTCGTGCGCTTCTCCTGCGCCGAGAGGGTTTTCTTTTTCGACATTTTTGATCACTCTAATTTGGGTTTCCTTTCTTCCAGCGATCCTGCAATGAAACAATTCCTTCTTCACTTGGACGAAAAACTAGCTCTAGGAAGAAAATTCATAATTCAAGACTTGGACGAAGGTCACTTATTTATATCAACAGACATTGTTGAAACTCTACAAGCTCGCGTTGACGATTTAATGGACAAAATCAGTTTCCCGCTGCATGAGAAGGATCCATAAACAGAATACCCACCTAATTTAAGATGACAGGACGTGAATCGAATAGGATTAAGGACGCAGACAAGAAGCGTGTTCTTGATGAGGCTGCTAGAGAACGTCGTGCCAAAAAGGCTCTCGAAGCACTGGAACAAGACAACTTCCATGAAGATCCACATGCCGACTTGGTGATGTCAAAGAAGTTGCCAAAATTCCAAGATAGCCTCAAGAGCCCCAAGGAGAAGAAACCCAAGCGCAAGGCACTAGAATCCAAAGCCAAATATAAGAAATCACTGCAACAGCTGTTGGAAGAAGAGAAACAACTCCGCCCAGATGGTCCCAACTGGTTCACCGCTCAGGCTAAGCCATCTATATATCCACCTCGACACTTTTGTGCCGTTTGTGGAGTCTTCTCCAAATACAGTTGCACTGCCTGCGGCACAAGGTACTGTTCCATTCGTTGTTTGCATACTCATCAGGAAACACGCTGCCTCAAATGGACTGCGTAGACTTAGTTTGTAGATTTTATAGTTTGTAAGTTGATTGGAATAAATTTTGGTTGAAAATGAACTTGGTTTTTGGAATAAATTAATCAGTCGCCTGTCGCAGACCGGAGTAAGGGTTGGGTTAAGGAAGAAGTTCTTCATTTGAATCTGGGCTAGGGACGCTGCTAAAAGGAGTTCATTCTTTTCTCTTCTCTTAATCATCGTGTTAAAAAAGCACCAAGTTTAACCAGCTGACAGGGTCAAAAGTTGGGTCAGAGTTGTCGTTTTGATGGGGTAAGAGTATATTAAATCCCTGCTTAACGGATACCCTTTATCAGGACGTTGGGAAATGCTTGCTGTTTCTTCCAAGCTGGTAGGGACTCTACTGAAGCTTTCGAAACCACCAAAGGGCTTAAACAAGGTGAAGCACTGTCATGCCGCTTAACATTGTGCTGGCAAATGTCATACGGAACACCCATGCCAGCACATCGGGCACCATCTTTAATAAATCGACACAATTACTTGGGATTTCGCGGACGATATTAACGTGACAGGAAGAACAAAGCGAGCAGTAACCGGTGCCCTCACTACCATGGCGTCAGCAGCAAGCAGAATGGGACTGAAAATAAACGACGAGGACAAGACGAAGTATATGCTTCCATCAACAAAAGTCGTCCAATCCCACCACCGACTTGGTCAGAACGTGACCATTCATAGGTATAAATAGTCAGTGAATTTGTCTACCTGGGCACTGCTCTAAACAAGGGCAACAACATCAGCGCTGAAATAAAACGCAGACTAATTCTTGCAAGTGCTGTTTCCTTGGGCTGAAAAAGCAATTGAGGAATAAAGCTCTATCGAGAAAAACCAAGGAGACACTGTAGGTATAGAACACTCATCATTCCGGTCCTATTTTATGGTGCAGACGAAGCATGGACCCTTTCCCAATCGGATGAAAAGTCACTTGGAATCTTCGAGAGAAAAGTTCTGCGCACGATTTATGGTCGTCTGCGTAAACCGAGAACACAACATTTGGCAAAGCAACAAAAGCCTAGACAGAAAAATTCGAATTCAAGGACGTAGATGGCTGAGCCATGTAGAGTGAATGGTCAAGCTCGTGAAGTCTTCAACGCCGAACCAGAGGGAGTCAGAAGCCGAGGTAGACCTCATCTCCGATGGAGCGACCAGGTAGAGGAAGACCTCCGACAACTTGGAGTGCAAAATCGGAGACGGCAGGCTAGAAATCGAACCGGCTGGAGGGGTAGACTTAGCAAGTCCTTCGAGCACCATGCTCCAGTGGAGCCTTCATAAGCAAGTTAAGAGTACATTGAAGAGCGTGCCGCCTCTCATAAAAGATAGATGCGAAATCCGACCAGTTGTTTCGAAGACTATCGATACCAAGTCACTAAATAGTGGCGGAAATGGAACCCAGATCGATAGACAGTTAGAAGCCTCGGATAAAAGTCAACAACTTTGTCTTTTCCTGGGTTAATTTTTAGGTGGGGGAGGGTAGGGGGGCTATTCAACTGTTAAAAGATCTTTTTTGTGGATAGCCTGACCAGATCTAAACATTAAATCTGTACGTTCCTATGCTGTCTACGATATTTCATCCTGGTTTAGAGATTGAATTCAGATTGAAAGATGAAGAAAGGGGAGGTGGACTATCTACACAATGTAGAGACAGATTTAAAAGTTCCAACTTATAAAAAACTAAATTGAAACTTTCAAGGGCGACGGAACTAGGCTCAAGATGAGTTTTAAGATATATTCATCGTGGAATTGGCTTTTGTAGAAGTAAACTAAATTTTTAACGTTTTGTCATTAAAGGGGTGGTTTCTCGAGTGATTATAATAAAACATCTCTCATAAATAAACCTAGTTTAGTCACCATCTAGTTCTACTAGCATATGATATGAGAAGGATTCATAGAAAACAAGACCTCTCTAACTTCATGACTAGAAGTCAGAAGATTATTGAAGAAAAACAACTCCTCAACAGACAAGTATACAAAAGTAAACCTGAACTTGAAGACACTAATATTCTAGCTAACATTTAAGAATATAAAACATACTTATAATTCTGAAATATTAAAATAAAATTTAAAAATACATACCAAACCACAAAATGTTGCACTATTTTCAATTTTTAAAACTCAAGACAAATAAGTGACATTTGTGCAATTTCTTCTATACTCCATTAACACCTCAAGTGGCTAGTTTGTGAACTCACATAATGGTTTGTGTACCAAATACTCCAAAGAAGTTTACTTTAAAATAAATAACATTTTATAGTCTCAAAAATGACTTAATTAAATAAAAAACAAAACAAAAATAGAAATCAAATCAATCAAACTATTAATCTTCAATAAAACATCAATAATTTAGCCCCTGTGAACCAAAAATACATCACAAACTTAAATTCCATTGCCTGCTAGATGTCACCCCAAGCACATAAAAATTCCACTCAATAAAGTTGATTGGATAATCAAAATGGCCCAACAAGCATCAAGCATACCATTTCCACTCAAATTCAATCAGAATAATAAAATCTTCCAGCTGAGAAGGCTGAAGATTTCGTCCGGTGTCAGTAGAAAAAAAAATTTATATAAATTTCCGATTTAATCCCGAATTTCAAAGAGCTCTACCTAAGCTCTCGAGTGTTGTGAATTTTAAACCAGTGTTCTTCTAATATATTCCCCAAGGAATTAATCGTTTTCTAAGGATGGCTGCATCTCTGAGAATATTGCAAGGCCAGGTAAGTGCATATAGAACTTGGTGTGTTACCTCATAGGATTTTTTTTTCTTCCTTTAACTTGCTTCCGATGGAAAATAAAACTTTGTCCATCCTTTTAGTAATCTAATCTCTCCAGGATGATAGAATTGCAGGAGATTCCTAAAAAGACTCATTTTTTTGGCCAAGTTAAGTAGTGTGGTGGAGAAAATTCTTCTTTCTTCTCGCCCACATAACCTCACTTTGCATAAAAATGGTTATCTAACCACACCGAACTGAATTGAACAGAACATCGGCGGACGTCCTAGCGGATTTTACGTCTTCTTTTTGGGTTCGGCTCGGCTCGGCTAGGGTTGTTTTTGCTTTTTGCGATTCTTCTTTACTTCAGTTAGACAGAATTATTTGGTTGCCAAAGTGTGCTTGGGTCGGTGAACTTTCCTTTCTGATTGATTTTGAGGGTCACACTTTCGGTTTTGGCCAATTGTCAGGGAATCTTGAAAATCAAGATCAGCGGCAGAGGCTGAACACTGAATAGGCAAACTTACTTCTGTGTCTCGTCATCAAATTCATATTCATTCGACGACGACGACGACAACGACGACGAAGACAGCCACGATATAAATCACATGGCTCGGAGAGATTGCTTATCAGGTTGAACGACACATTTATTAAAAACAAATTACAAATGTGAAACTGAAACCAGGTGCGGCCTGTAGTTGGTAGTTTGTGTTCTCAATTTAATTGTCTAAACAAATTGAAATTGAGTTAACTATTTTGTTGTTTCATTCCATTTTTTATGAAATTTTTGAAGAAGCTTCTTATGAAACTGCAACTAAAGGTCATAAGACCGAAGGCTTTAGGTACTGAGCTGAGACCTGAGAACAAGATAAGCCGTTTTTATGTAATCCAATCCAAGATAGTGTTTGTTTATACAGTTCAGAACTAGCTAGGTACTGTTCATTGGATTGCTGTTTCTATTGCATTCGGAAGTATCGTTGTCTGAGATAATTGAGGACTTTTAGTGCGCTTTGTTTTCAATTTAAAGTGTGATGAAGATGATTATGCAATTGATGTTCTTTGCAAAATTAAATTTTATTAATTGGTGTGCCATTTTGACGATGTTTTCAAGAAGTGGGAAGAATCGAGAAGCATTTTTACCGGATTGAACTTAAAATAGATTTTTTATTTTTATCATTTCTTTATAAACTTCAAAAAAATAAAAAAAAAGACCAACGCACGTTTTGGTTTGGTCTTGAAAGTGCAGTTGGTGGTATTTTTGACATTTTAAATAAACGAAAATAAACAATTTCAAATCATATAGGTACCTAGGGTACAGTGGAGTCGCGATAATGTGAACAAGAAGATAACTTTTTGAAATCTGCAAGTTGTCCGCTATGTGGGAATATTAATAAAGGTCGAAAAATAATCGATTGATGTGCCAATTGTGGGTGAAATATAAAAGTTGGGACGGCTTCTTAAAGCTCACTTTACAATGTCAGTTATTTGAAATAATTTTAAAACCATCGTTCGAATTCAATGTTTATAGGTAAATATTACAATCTACAGGGTGAAGAAACAAACTGCTCTAAAATTGTATAAAATTTATTGAAACGCATTTACAAAGGCTAGTATTTTTTTTTTTTGCTATTTAAGGGTGTTTTATTTAGACTGTGATTTTCAATCTGGCAATACTTTTTTCAGAGTTGGTCTTTTTGACAGCTGTCACTTGATTTATGCTCAGTTTGGTTTGCCATTTCATAATGCATAGACTTACTCCTGAACAACGTTTGCACATCGTGCAAATTCATTACCAAAATAATGGTTCGTATCGAGCAACACATCACCAGGAATTTATTCGAGTCAGCAGCGGCGGCCACTTGCCCGAAATCATTTTTAAAACACAATGGCAAACCCTTATCTTTATAATAAAGCTAAATTCTTGGCCATAACTTTAAATTATATGAGTTTTGTTTCTTCTTGAAAACTTCACGTCTAAAAAAACACCCTTTATTAAGTTTGCGTTAACATAAGTCATTGTCTATTGAAGATAGATAGTAAATTTTTTTTTTTTTTTTTCAAACATGCCCATAAACCATAAACTATTGTCTACGAATTAAGAAACACCCTGTATGGTATCTCATAGTGGTATTTAACTGTGGTGCAGCATAACTCGTATCATAACCTATCATTTCGGCAATGGGGAGGCATTGAGCGTTATGGCATTTTTTTTTTTTTGATTTTGGCCACCAGACCTGCTACCAATTTTGAAGTTAAAGGCACTTCTGAATTGGCTTTGAACTTTAAAAAAAAAAAAAGCAAAACCATGGCATGATTACCATCATGACAGATTTATAAGCTTTGTACGCTTAGTCCTGAGGTCTTCCTGGGATCACCACAAATCGTTTTTTGAAGAAAAATAACCCACGCGCCATGAGATTGAAATGCTGGTTTTTTTTTTAACCCGCTATTGCCCTCAAAAGTCGCTCTAAAGAAGATTTTGGCATCATGCTGTGGCGGGTCGACCAAACGAAACAGCTTTTAAAGAGACGTCCATTGTGAAACATGTTTTGTGGACAAGGACAAAATAATTGGCAGCTGTAAATATTTTGAAAACCAAAAACCCCATTTTTAATTTGACAGATTTTGGTTTTTTTTTTGTTGTATACGACACACTCAAGGGTTTTGGATTTAATGATTAGTCACAGCGCGAGCGATAGGAAATTAGGAAGGAAGAGAAAGAGGTGTCGATAAATATTGGTCTTGAATGTTTGAATATCAAAATGGCAAGGGAAAATTGTGCCAGGCAATCCATTCCACATTCGGGTTGTACGGCTAAAGAAAGAATCCCTATATTTCACGGTACGTCCAAAATTGGGCTCAAGTGTAAACTGATGAGCGTTCATAGCATGTTTAAGGGGTGGAAGTGGAACACAGCTGGCTATCTCGAGTGAGCATTTTTTGTAGAAAAACCGGTAAAATAAGGAAATACATGAAACATTACGACGATGTTCGAGAGAAGGAAATGTATCCATAATGTTTCTATCTGCTATCAATTTTAACGCTATTTTTAAATCTATCGAGCAGGTGTAAACAAGTTTGAAAAGCACCTGCCCAGAGATGGGAGTTATACTCGAGTTTAGGGCGTATAAACGCTTTGTAAATTGTAGCCAGATCAGAAGGGGTGAAAAACTTCTTGCATCTATTAAGAAAGCCTAAGCATTTTGCAGCATTCTTGGCAATCTCAAGTATATGATCATTCCAACGAAGATTGTCACTGATACACATACCGAGTACTGATAGCATCATTTCGGCCTCCTCGATGCAAGTATACCATTCATGGATAATGGAATAGGGGGTATGTTTAGCTTCAACGACAAAAGACAGCATTGAGTTTTCGACGCATTAAACTCCACACGATTTCTAGTACCCCAATTCACAATGCTGTTTAAATCGGAGTTTAATGAGCTTATCATACGATTTCGTTGTAATAACACTTCCGAAGGTGAAGGCCGTGAATTATCAAACGTATACGAAAAGCCGAGGGTTGAGTCGTCAGCAAAACAATTTAATGGATTAGAAGTCACAGACAAGAGATCATTTATAAAAATGAGAAAGAGAGTCGGAGACAGAAACGAGCCCTGGGGCACACCAGCATTTATTTTGTGGAGATCAGACTTGAAACCGTCTAATACAACTTGTATTGAACGGTCCAGAAGATAGCTTCTAATCCAACGAATAAGAGTATCATCGATACCAAATGCACACATTTTCGATAAAAGAGCTTTCTGCATGTTGAATGACTGTTCCCTTAATCAGCTAGAGTTTTGAAAACTTTTGGTCATACATATTTGCGGAAAACAACTTTAAACATTGGAAGAAAGTATTTTATATTTCTGATGAGGTTATGGAAACTCTTGTAGATTATCAGACCAAGAAATATCTTGAAAAAAGGAACCTTCTTAACGACCGGCAGTACAAATGAGTTCAGCATTTTGTTTTTTTTTTAATGCATGCATTTTTCCTCGAAGGGTTACAAATTACCTTTTGGATCGTTCACTTCGCATTTACTTGGGCAGTTTTCAGTCTGATAACTACAAAATATATGATAGTGTGCCCGACTCTTTTGCTAACCCTTATAAGTGGTCTATTCAATGAGACTTCTAATCCACTTTATTGTTTTGCTGACGCGGCTGTACTCTCAGCTTTCATAATCGTTTCCAAATTTAAAACACTGTTCTTCGAATGAAGAACTGCAACGATAATGCATGATGACTTCATTAAATTCCGATCTTGAAACCTTTGAATTGGGATTTAATAACTTCAAAACGCAATGCTGTCTTCTATCGTTTAAGCATAACCTTCCCCTCATGCCACTATCCATTAGTTTCACTTGCAAGAGGATAACGACCAGCCTTTCATCGTATTATAAACTACCTTCTGGTGAGCGAGCACATAAAGACGCTTCCAATAATGATCCTATTGGGATCTGACAACAACCTACAAAGCATACATTCGGCAAAAGCTTGAGTATAATTCTCCTAAATGGGCAGCATATAGCACATTTAGGCTCTTGGAAATATTTAAAAAAAAAAAAGAGAAATTGTAGTCATAATCTGCGGCGAAATAGCTAGACGTTATTCCCCTGAAAATGACCCAATTAAACTCGCTCCGCTATGAGTGCCTTTCAATTTAAAATTAAGTCTATTTCGGTCGAACTGTTAAGGAAAAAGAGACTACACGACTGGATCAGAACCACAAAGTCCTTATTTTTACCAAATGGATGATTAAGGGTAGTGTTTATTCCGATGACAAATATTTAACGCAGTTAGTGTGTTCAGAAAACAGGAATCTCCAAGATTTCCAAAAAGCTGCTCTTTGACCCATTAACGTTACGAAAGTCTCAAAAATAAGGTGAAAGTTGCTTACACAAAAGTCTTTCCTGCGCCGCATTAGCTCCTTAACTCATAAAAATACAAGATTTCGTCATCATCTCAGGTTTGAAGTTCAAATAAACATGTTGACGTAGGCTTTCGACATATTTTTAGATCCAAACTCTTATCAGAAGATACCAAAGATGGCCGTGAGATTATTTTTTGTGTTCGTTATCAATTTCGCAAAAATAAGAATGAAATATAAATGTTTTCCTTGATTTATTATTGAACTTAACTTGCCACGAGCCGTGAACTTGTGATCAAGATAAGAACTTTGGGCTTTTCTGCCTTTTTTGACCTTTGAAATGCTTGACGAAAAATTGTTTAAGACAGCGGAAATAATAAATCTCTTCAGTGCTCCTATTTAACTTCAAAGATACTAATTTTTTTCTATTTTCTTTTCCATTTTTCAGGCTCGCAAAGTTGGTCAATATGGATTCGATGTTCAGTCACGCAACTTCCACGCCTCGTGCGCCGTTGCCTCCAAAGTGGCTATGTCCAAATTCGACACCGACGTCTATCTTCCATATGAGAAACTCTCAAAGAACTTGGAAGTCGTACGTAGCCGCTTGAACCGTCCTCTGACATTATCAGAGAAAGTTCTCTACTCCCATTTGGATAATCCAAAAGAACAAGACATTGTTCGTGGAACATCTTACCTTCGTCTGCGTCCCGATCGTGTTGCTATGCAAGATGCTACCGCCCAAATGGCTTTGTTGCAATTCATCTCGTCTGGCTTGAAGCGTGTCGCTGTACCTTCAACCGTTCACTGTGATCACTTGATCGAAGCCCAAGTTGGTGGAGTTAAGGATTTGGCCCGTGCCAAGGATCTGAACAAGGAAGTCTACGATTTCTTGGCCTCAGCTTGTGCCAAATACGGTTTGGGTTTCTGGAAACCAGGCAGTGGTATTATCCATCAAATCATCTTGGAGAACTACGCCTTCCCCGGTCTCTTGATGATCGGTACTGACTCCCACACACCCAATGGAGGAGGTTTGGGCGGTTTGTGCATTGGTGTTGGTGGTGCTGATGCCGTTGATGTAATGGCCAACATCCCATGGGAATTGAAGTGCCCCAAGGTTATTGGTGTCCATTTGACCGGTAAGATCAGTGGATGGACATCACCCAAGGATGTCATCTTGAAGGTTGCTGATATCCTCACCGTCAAGGGAGGTACTGGTGCCATTGTTGAATACCACGGCAAGGGTGTCGATTCGATTTCCTGCACAGGTATGGCCACCATCTGCAACATGGGTGCTGAAATCGGTGCCACCACCTCGTTCTTCCCCTTCAACAACCGCATGGCTGATTACTTGAAGTCCACCGGCCGCGGCAACATCGCTGGTGAAGCCCAGAAACACAAGGAAAATCTTTTGACCGCTGACGGTAATTGCGAATACGATGAATTGATTGAAATCAACTTGGACACATTGGAACCACACGTAAATGGTCCATTCACTCCTGATTTGGCTCATCCAATCAGCAAATTGGGTGCTAATTCCAAGAAGAATGGCTACCCAATGGAAATCAAGGTTGGCTTGATTGGTTCCTGCACCAATTCTTCATACGAGGACATGGGTCGGTGTGCCAGCATTGCCAAGAACGCAATGAAACATGGTTTGAAGTCGAAGATTCCCTTCAATGTGACACCCGGATCTGAACAGGTTCGTGCTACCATTGAACGTGATGGTATTGCCTCGACTTTGTCTGAATTTGGTGGTACTGTTTTGGCTAACGCTTGCGGTCCATGCATTGGTCAATGGGATCGTAAGGATGTGAAGAAGGGTGACAAGAATACTATTGTCACATCATACAATCGTAACTTCACCGGACGTAATGATGCCAACCCTGCCACCCACTGCTTTGTCACAAGGTTTGTTTTTTACATTTGTTTGTGTTTGTTTTAAATATTTTAAGTTGATGTTGTAGCTCCTATCCTGGAAAGCCAAACTCTTAAGGCAGTTTATAGGGAAATAAAGAAGGAAGAAGGAGGAAATAAAAAGTTCTATTTCGTTGCGTCCTTAAGTCACAAGCAGACTTTGTACTTGGTCTTCCTAGATCATTTATTATTCCTGGAATTCTGTTCCAACTTAAACAGAGTTCTTGTCCCTTTCTTTACGTCGCAAGTTTTTGTCTTTTTCTAAATTGTTACCTCGAGTAGGTGGTGCCTTTAACAACAACAAAATTGTATCATTCTCGATTGCAGATGCATGCATCTATTTTTGGCTCTCACAATATTGCTTTAAATGCTTTATTTTTGGCAAAAGCATTTACAATCAATTCGACCTGAAAATTGTGATCTTGGGATGCAAATACAAACGATTCAATAAGTAAAAACGAACGTATGTTTGAAAATTGTCTTGTGTTTGACATTGGCCAATATTTAGAACTCTCCTAGTTTCTTCGTTGCCCTTGATTTTATGTAAACGGAATTTTCTCGCAAAATAGACTTGTGATGTCGGCCACCCTAAATGCCAAAGTTGAATTAAAATCTACGATGCATTCTAATCGTTGTGATGGAATAAATAGCAGAGCTTCGTACCCAAAATATGGAAGTTTTGCTTAGTTTTTTTTTTTTAGAATAGTTGGCCAATCGGCTGAGTTTGTCATGATAATGAAGTCAATATACCGCAGAGTCATTCCAGTTTACAACTTTATTCTCTGAGCGTAAAAGTCATTCAAATGTAGCCCCAATCATTTTTGATGGTAGTGAAGTAAATCTTATTATTTTGCTGGGGAGGGTCACAAACCCCATATTTTTAGACAGCTCTTGGGTTTTGTCATAGACACCTTGGGTCATCCCTGATTAAAAGACAAAGCTTATAACGCCTGACGTTCAACTTGAATGTTTACTTTGGCACCTTACCAGGGTTCAAAACGCTCTTTTTTATTTGCCATCCCAATCAACTTGTTTGGATATTTGATACAGTCCACTGAGTCTGGTGCTCATGCTCATGTTCCGTCCCATGAACGAATTTTCAATATGTAATCTTTTCCAAATGGCTTCAATCACTCTAGTTCTTTTGCTGATTTTGTAGCGTCTTTTGGTAGCAATCTAGGTTTTCAACGCAAAGCCTTCAGAACTCATCCATGCGACAGGTTGATCCCCGTGAAAAAGCTTATAAGTCTAGCTAATGAACTTGTTGTTTCAGCCAAAACCATCTTGACTTTAAAAATCCATTTCCATGTTCTTTATTTTTACGGAAACCCCGCTTAAATTTTATTTCGTTTCTGTTCTTCTGTGATTTGGTCTTCTTCCTCCATATTTGGTTTCACTCGATAAACCATTAAACTGATTTAGAAGACTCGGATTCTTCTGGAGCTTCTCCTCTTCTAATGGTCAAAGTGTTGGGTTACTTCTTGCTTTTTAAATCTCAACTGTTTTCATAATTCAACAATGGTTTCCAGTCAATCTTGCTGTGCAGTCCAGTCTGCCTTAATCTAATTTACTGCTTTGTCTAATTTACTTTTAATTTTTACTCTTAAACGTTTATAATTGACCCAAAATTTTGTTTCTATTTTTACAGCCCCGAAATGGTAACAGCCCTCTCAATCGCCGGTCGTCTTGACTTCAACCCATTGACCGATAGCTTGAAGGGCTCCGACGGCAAGGAATTCAAATTGGATGCTCCATTCGGTGATGAATTGCCCTCAAAGGGATTCGATCCCGGTATGGACACATACGATGCTCCACCATCCGTAAGTTTTTCCTCTTAAACAAAGAATAAAACAAATTATTTTATAATGAATTTTCTTTTTAGAGCGGTGACAGTCTCAAAGTCAATGTTGACCCCAAGAGCCAGCGTCTGCAACTCCTTGACCCATTCGATGTATGGAACGGCCAAGACTTGACCGAAATGACCGTTCTCATTAAAGTCAAAGGAAAGTGCACAACTGATCACATCTCCGCCGCCGGTCCATGGTTGAAATACCGTGGTCATTTGGACAACATTTCCAACAACATGTTCATTGGTGCTACCAATTCAGAAAACAACGAAATGAACAACATTAAGAACCAAAGGACAGGCAAATGGGGTGGAGTACCCGATGTTGCCAGGGACTACAAAGCCAATGGCATCAAATGGGTCGCTGTTGGTGATGAAAACTACGGTGAGGGTTCATCTCGCGAGCATGCCGCTTTGGAACCACGTCACTTGGGTGGCCGTGCTATTATTGTCAAATCGTTTGCCCGTATCCACGAGACCAACTTGAAGAAACAAGGTCTCCTTCCTCTCACATTCGCCAACCCCTCTGATTACGATAAGGTACATTTGTCACATTTCTGAAACTTGGTCTATATTTTATAATTTTATTTTCATTTTCATTTCAGATCCAACCAACAGACAAAATCTCTTTGGTCGGATTGAAGGGTTTGGGAGCTGGCAAACCAGTTGACTGTGAAATCAAACACGCCGATGGCAAGGTCGACAAGATCAAGCTCAACCACACATTGAACGAACAACAAATTGAATGGTTCAAGGCTGGCAGTGCTCTCAATCGCATGAAGCAAGTATCTGGCAACTAAATGCCCTTCCCCCAAAACAAAAAATCCCTACTCAGGTTCTCTTCCTTAAAATAATGAGAAAAAAAAAACAACAAACACTTCGTCTAGTTTTAGAACATCATTTCTCTAAAAATATACTTAATAATGTTTGAGTAGCAGGACTGAGAGTTCCCTTAGTCCATCCTTTGATTTAAGTTTGAATGTAAATTTTTTTGTGTAAACATTATAGAACAGCGACATAGCTACCGATTAATACTGTTTAAATATAATATTTCAATTGCGAAAGAAGACAAAAATATCTCAAAATAACGTTTAATCGTTTAAAATTTATATAAAAATTAATAAAATTATACATAAAACCTGACTAAAATGATATTGAGAATAACGGCTGATGCAATTTTTGTTTTTTAGAAATTTAAATATGTAATAAAATGGATAGCTTAAAAAATGATATTTAAATACGAACGAACTTTTTTGCGGTAGCGACCAACAACAACATCTTATATTTAATTTTTTTGTTAAATAGTATTAATAAATAAAAAAATAATAAAAACTTACAACTGCATCTTTTTTTTTTTAATTTGAATTCGCATGACGATTTTCTATTCAGACGTTGTTAGCGAACAACAGGACTATTGCTGGAGTCCGCAAATTACCCGAATCAGTTTTGGACGATGGATGATGTTTGGAGAACGACAGGTTGAAAGTATGTGGAAAATCTAGCTGTTCAATTCAGTGACGTGCTCGTTTTCAAGAAAACAAAAGCCGCCAAGTTCTCATAGACGGTTTAGCTCATGTAAGTGAATTTATATTCAAGCGAAAATCGGGAAAGAATCGAGATAGGTGATAGTTGACTGTTTCTCAATTTTGGTTTTCGAATTTAACTTTAGCAAGGCTTTCGAAAAATGTTCGCTCAGACTAACCACTCTCGGCTTTGAACGAATCATCCCGAAATGGATTTATTCTTACATGGAAAACTTTTACTGCAGTTTTTGTTTCGGGTCCAGCCTCCAGTTCATTCGTAGCTACCTCCGGGGTAGCCGAAGGTAGAGGCTTAGGCCCTCTTCTTTTTATTCATACTTTTAACGAAATTGAACTATGCCGATGATATCATCGTCACACGATTCTTTCCTTCTCAGTCGGGTGCAACAAGTGCCTGCTTTGAGCTAAAATATTGCTAAATGCCCACTATTCATGACAAAGCATTAAATCTTTCCTATCTTTCTACCTTCTCCACAATCAACCCATACCCACTACTATTGTGGATTCGATTTGCGAGTCGCGACCTCAACATATAATTAGTGCAGGGTGGGACACTTTTGACGAGGGGGCACTTTCGACTTCCTTAATTCCAGAAAACCTGATTGTCATATAAGATATTATATTTTGATGATAGATACCACAGACATAGAGATATAGATCGCCAACTCAGTATATGGTTTCTCTTTTTGCCTACAAGATGAAAATCAGCTGATGTGCATTTTATTCTGAGAGTGTAATGTTCTCCCGTGCATTTTAATAGCACTTTCCATTGGTTTCACTCGGGGAACCACTCATTCTGAAAACCAATGGAACAAGCAAAATTGTTTCTGTTCAATTTTAACACAATGCAGCATTCGCATGCATCAGCTTCACAAGTTTTCCCAATGTCAAAGTGGTGTGCATAGCGTGATTCGCGGTATAAAGGGATTTTTACTGGTTCCTCGTATTAAATACTACTCACTAAACTTCGTTGCTGACCTTCGACGTCTTTATCATCAGATTTGGATTCAAAAATATGTAACATTTATTGACATTACCAAAACTTTAGGCATTGCTGCATGCGAATAGACATTTCCCCAAACCCAATGAATATTCTATGGGTGACATTTGAGTTATATTTGTATTTGTGCTTCTTGAGTGGATTCTGACTTCAAATCCAGAAGCGAAATTCTCTTCTCAGAATCGTCAGAAGTGTCATTTGCTTACCAATGGAACGGTTTCAGAAGACTTCCGGATGCTTCTGGACGCTTCTTTTCGTCCAATGGAAAGTGCTATAAATGGGAGCAGTTAACGACACTAGATTTGTTTGTTTTCCAGGTTTTCTTGACAACTCCAATAGTTATCAAAAAAACCTTCACGGCTCAACAAACAAAGCTGATAAATAGGTATGTATTCTAGTTCATTGAATGCTATCAAAAACGCATACAAAACATTTCATAATATGCCTAACCTCAAACAAATCTTTAATTTTCCAACTCACTCAAATATAACAACAGCTCTGATCTAAGCAAACGGTTTGTTTGCTGAGCCCTGAAAGTTACCTGGGGTCGCCACAAATCGTTTTTTGGCAATCCTCAAGTCGCTCTTACTAAGCAATGGTGCAGGGAAATAAGTCCCCGGGTACTTAGTCCACCGAGGGACTTTACTCCCACTTAGTGGGAACTTAGTCCACTCAATAGAAGTGGACTTATTTCCCATGGAAATTGGGAACGGCTTCACTTTCTTGTGGGAACTTAAGGCACACTTCGAATCATGAAGAGGGAACAAACTTCCAACAATAATAGTTAAGAATCTTACAAACTAAACTAAGCAGTTTTGCATACACCCAATCTCGCACCTACTCCAAATCTAACAGTGAGCCCAAACAGGGGGGTTGCAGGGGCAGCATGCCCCTTACCCATTTCCTTTTTTGCAAGCTTCATATGCCTGTTTTTGCATATTTTTTAATTCTTTTGTTTTGGAAAAGGAAGTGGGAATGTATATTTCACATTAAAGGGGAATTACATTAACCCGATTTTCTTGGAATTAAATTCTCACCATTCATGGGAAATAAGTCCACTTCTCTTAAGTGGAATTAGTTCCCACTAGGTGGGAATAAAGTCCCTCGGTGGACTTAGTACCCAGGGACTTATTTCCCTGCACGTAAAAAAAGTGGAGGGTAATATGGACTTCCTGGTCCATATTAGCCACAATACTAAAAGGATAATAATTTTTTGCTTCAGATGTACAAATCACACACAAAAGTGTTTTTTCACACCCAGCAAAAAGTTCATGGCTCCAAATATGGCAACACACGCATACAAAATAATACAAAAATGCAATATGATTACTAATTCAAATCATCCTCCCTTGCCATGGCCCACATTACCCGCAAAGTGTGGATTTTATAGAGACTTATTTTACAACACAACAGGACTTCTTCACATTAGTTTGTAAAATACAAACTTGAAAAGACATATTCACTTTTTATATTTACAAAAAAAAACATGTTTGTCTGTAAAGTCGGTTTACGGACTATAATTTTACGTGATAACCAGTTCACAAAACAGTTCATGCGTAGGTTAGGCATATATCCCTCCAACCAACAACCACCCAAACCACCATTTTTGAATTTTTTTCACCCAAACACCAACCTACCACCCCCATATACAACCACCAACCAACAGCCCACCATTTTTGAAAATTGGTTCCTCCTCCCCCACACAATAAATCCCCCCTTTATAACCACTACCAATCATCCACCCCACCTAGAAGCAACCACCCACTATTTTTGATAATTCAATTCAACAGCCAATCAACCACCCACCATTTGTGACATTTTTTGTTCACCCTTCAACCCAAACACCAACCAACCACCCCCACATACAACCACCAACCAACAGCCCACCACCTACAACCACCTGCTACTCACCCACTATTTTTGACAATTCCCCCCCCCTCCGAGTACAACTATCTTTGACAATTCCAACACCGCCAACCACCCATCACACCTACAGCCACCAACCAACCACCAACCATTTTTGACCATTTTTTTTTTCACCCCCCCCCCCCCCCCCTAACATCAAATCCCTCAAATCCAACCACTTACCCCACCTGCCACCACCTTCCACTCACCCACCATTTTTGACAACTTTTTCATGGCACCCCATCAAATCAACCATCCCCACCACCAAAACTGCCAACCAATCAACCCACCTACAACCGCCAACCAACCAACCACCATATTTGACAATTCACCCCCCTCCCCAAATCATACAAAATCCCCCAACACCAAACACCCATCCCACCTACAGCCACCAAGGAACCACCCATTAGTTTTGACAATTTTTGTCTCACCACCCAAACCAGCTACAACCCCCCACCATTTTTGACAATTTTTCCTCTTCCCGACACCGCGCCTGCCCCACACACACTCCCACCACAACCAACCATCCACCCAACACCCTCCCCTCCCACTTTATCGACTTTCTAGGCTATCAAAGCAGCTATGTAACGTGACTGTGACTGTGACATTTTTTCATGCGTGCTGCCCATATATTCCGAACCGATTTATTAGACGTTATCACGTCAAAAATGATAAAAGTTATTTTCTTCTTCGCACCACATACTTAGTTTTTTTTTTTCAAACATTTAGTTAAACGCTAACACCGAAACGTGTTGGTTTTTCAAATAATAGACCTTTATGTCAAGAAGGATTTGGTTCAGAAATAAAATTTGGTTTAATCAGAGTTAAATTTAGATAAATTAAATTGGTTCGTAGTTTATTTTTCAGATAGGTACACTTGCCGATGGCTTTTTATACATTTTGACATGAGATACGAAAGATGACTACGAACAAACTACGAACTGAAATGAACACCTCTAGTGTGTGCTCACAAAAACATAGCCTTAGCTTACATATCGCCATATTGGTCTAAGCCCAAACTTAATCAAGTAATTAAACTATTTCGTCTAATCCCCCCTTTTCCTCGCAAAGTTGTTAACCGGTTTTTCATTACGAAACTTTTTGGCGAACTGTTCATTTGATACAGTAAACATTTTGACATTTCAATGTTCGTCATCGTGGTTCTTGTATTTCTTATAAATGTTTGTTAATTAAAATAAAATAAATAAATAAAAAAAAAAAACATGAATCTCGAAGGATCTGGCCTCCATGCGATCAAACTCCTCGGCGAAGGTACATTTGGCAAGGTGTTCCTAGCTCAGAACCCAAACTATCGCCACCCAGTTTGTGTGAAACAAATTGTGATGCAAAACCCAGTGACTGAATTGAAAATGATCCGGGAAGAAGTTTACATCATTTCTCAACTAAAACACCCACGTATCATCAAGTTCCTGCAGTCATTTGTCCAAGGAGACACAGTGAACATCATAATGGAATATGCACCCGGCGGAACTATGCGAACAATAATCGACAATCACCGTCAAAAGCCCCTCGCACAAAATGAGCTCCTCGCCTACTTCTGCGACATGCTGAGTGGTCTGGAGTATCTACACATTCGCCATGTCATCCATCGAGATTTGAAACCCGAAAACATTCTACTGGACAAAAATAATCGCATAAAAATAGCCGACTTTGGCATTGCTCTGATTCACTCAAGCCATGTCAAGAAAATGGACGCCCTTGGTACACCATACTATTTGGCTCCAGAGATATTAAGAGGCCATCACTGTGATTTCAAGGCTGACGTTTGGTCTTTGGGATGTATTTTGTATGAAATGTGTTCTGGAATGGGTCCATTTAGATTTGCAGAGACCATGAGTGAGTTAAGGGCAATGGTCTTGCATAGCACCTCATCATTTTACAATTGCAATAAGCTGACATTGAACTATGGAAAGATGTGGTCGGGGCTTTGTGAGAAAATGTTGACCTATGACCGAATGCAGAGGATCTCATTGCCGGACATTGTTAAGTTTCATCCATCGATAACTTTGTATTTTTATAATTTATATTTTGACTATTTATACTGACTTATTTTGTTGTATGTACTTTGTTCAAATATTGATAGACTAATTGTTAATTGTTTGTAAATTTTGTATTCGTTCTTTTAGAAAATAAAAAACTGTTGAAAATATAGCCGTTACCGTTATTGGCCGTTAACCGTCAAATCGTTAAAATTAAAAAATGTTGCTCAATTTTATAGTTCATTCCAAAACTGTTACAATGAACAACAAGGGTGGTTTATTGGTATTTTAAAGATACAAACCATTTTATGGTACAAATAACTTAACGAAAGTAGGTACAAAATTCAATAGATGGCGAAAGAAATCAACTCGATTTAAAAAACCACCTCGAAAAACATTTTCAAACATTCCATTAAAAGCTTTAATGCTTTGAGTTGAAAAATCCAATGAGAAAATGAGTACTTTCGACAACAAACTCAATTCGATCCACAATCCACATCAGAGACGTATTGAAAACAACACAAAACCTCTGAAGCTTAAAGCCGTGTGTTATCTAAACTGGGGAAGTTTCGAACTCTTTAAGATGATACTTGTAAAATAAATGAAGCTTTCAAAATCGCGAAACATTCAAATTTACTAACACTTCAAATGTAGCACTTCTACTTTCGTTTGCTGCTGATTCAGAGAACAGGGGTTTACAGTCGTAAGAAACATTATATTTTTCAGGAGTGTGCATTTTCAACATGCACACAATTCTTTAAGTGATCTTTTTAAAAAATCTTTGAGATACCTCAAAAGTTTATTTTCTGTCAGTGACTTTTTTCTGAATTGTTTTTTTGTTGTTTCCTGAAATCCAAAACATCTAAAATTTTTGAAAATCCTTAAAAGCGTCAAGTCTTAGAACTTCGTGGTTTTTTCAGTGTTGACTTAAATTTAGAAGAGTCAATAAGGACACACTTTGATAGTTTGAGAAAAATAGTTCGTCTTAATGTAGTTTTGTTTGTCTTAACGGTTCTCCGAAACGAAATAATATTGAACAAAGATTTAAGAAATTATTATTGGATTTTGAAAAAAGCTTTTGAAAGTATGGCCCTGTTTTTAAATCTAAGTGAAGAATTTAAACAGGGGAAATTAGATCCCCTTCTCACCGTAATCGACCCAACCTCCTAGTTTTATGTTGCATCATTGTATATATAAACTATAGAATGTATTACCACTTGAGGTGCGCCATCTATCGACGAAAAACTAAGCTCTAGAATGCCATGGGAAGCAACAACAACAACTTCCATCATTTTAATTGTTGTTGTTGCTTCCCATGGTATGGTATGGTTTTGAGATTTTGGAAAAAAAGGAAGGAAAAAATGATATGAAATTTTATTGATCACTTAAAAATCACTAGTTTAAACATATTTTGGAAAAAGGAAGTAAGCCATCTAATTTCGTTTACTGTTTAGAATTTGTTTTTTTTTTTCAAAATCGTTAAACCGGTTTTTTTTTTTTTTTTAAAGTTTTGTTTGAAAAACTTTTCGAAAGTACATTCCAAATATTTTTTGAGTATGCCAACTTCTAGCAATTCGTAGTTTTTATCAGAAAAATTAAATTTTAAAAAGTAGATCAAACCGTTTTTGGAAAAAACTAAAAATAAAAAAAATAAATTTAATTTTTTTTTAAACTCAAAAAAACTTTTTTTGAAAAGTTGTAGAATTTATATTATTTTTTATATAAAAAGGCTCCTATATTAAAATTTCATCGAAATCCGTAAAGTGGTTTAAGAGAAAATCTGATTTAATAAAAACGGTCCTATGGGAGGTACCGTTTTAAGACTTTTCCTGAAAACTCTTTTTCAACCAAAACATTAAGTTTGCACAGGAAACACTATTCAGAAAGTTTTATCAAAATCGTAGGAGCAGTTTTTGAGAAAAATTAATTTTTCACTAAAAATCGTATGGCAGGTACCTACCGTTAGTTTTAGAGCGAGAATGCTAATTCCAAAAATCTGTCTGTAGGACGTCAAAATAATACTATGTACCAAGCTTGAAGCGATTCGGTCCGGCCGTTTAGGCTGTAGGTGTCGATACAGACGGACAGACAGACAGACAGGTGCGTTCCACCCCTTTAACATTTCTCCCGTAATACTCGTCTTGCTAGGAATGCTCATCAGTTTACACTTGAGCCCAATTTCGGACGTACCGTGAAATAAGGGGATTCTTTTTTCAGCCGTACAACACGAATGTGGAATGGATTGCCTGGCACAATTTTTCCTTGCCGTTTTGATCTTTAAAAATTCAAGATCAATGTTCATCGAAACCTCCTTTCCCTTCCTCCCTAACTTCCTATCGCTCGCGCTGTGACTTATCATTAAAAGGGCTATAACAAACCCATGGAGCCATGTTCATTATAAAAAAAAGGTAGACAGACAGACAGACAGATAGACAGAATTGTCGGACCCACTTTTTTTTAGGCTTCTCTATCATCGTAATGTTATGTTTGATTTTGTTTACGAATGCATAACTTGCCTTATAACCTTAATCGCAAGGAAAAATGAGCTTTTCCGAATAGTCCCAGTTAACGACTCAGTTTTGAAAGCCTATTAAGCTTAAGCTACTCATAAGCTACTTGAGCTTTTTCGGAAATCATATTTCAAAAGTTGTCACTTGGCGCGGGTATATTGTGGAGCCCTGTGGCAGCCATGTTGTTTTGGTGACATCTGTCATATCTGTTGTTCAGTTACAAACAAACAAATTGCCGTCACAGTCAACTCTTCAACGTTTAGTGGCTATATACAAGCAGACCGTTTCGATTATCTATCAATCAGCCAATAGTCTTACGTTGAGCCTAAGATCGGCCGAGAATACCCCGTGGTCAGTGAAAGCATAGAGCAAAACCGGAGGTTTTCCATCTCTTGGCGTGCAGAAGAACTCGGCCTTTCACAGACTTTAAATTGGCGAGCTATTGAAAGAGGACCCCAGTTTCAGCCGAAAAATCATCTTTAGCGACGAGGCGCATTTTTTGATAATGGTTGTGTTAGCAAGCTTGACTTGAATTACCACCAAGGTACTGCAATTTGTTCCTGGAAGGCTGAAATTGCAGGTCTATGCGTATAAACAACAATCAATCGGATCAAATTCAGTCGGATCTCTGCTGAAGAGAATTTGAGAAATGGTCCGGGGTCACCGCAAAAAGCTGAGTTGGACATTTTGTCAATGCCTCACACACACATCTTGCTTTATTCCATTTCAACATCTACCCGCCCTTATTGAAAACCATTTTATAACCGGATTAGTTTTCTCGAAAAATTATGGAACAAAAACTTATACGCGTTTGCATTTTTTTTTAAATTTCTATCGCCAAGAAAAAATCCCGTGGCACTTTCGTGCGTAATCAATTCATTCATGAATAGTTCTCAAGCATAGTGCAAAAATACTGGGGTGTACAAAGTGTGTCACTTAAAACGCTTCAGTGCACACCAGTTTACCCCAGTGTGAACATCGAACAAGCCTATTTATTCAAAAAAAAAAAAAAAAAAAAAAATTAACTTATACCTTTGTTCTCAGCTTAAAAGTATTTAAATGTTTCGTAAGGCTGGATACTATTTAATTAAGTCTTCACAACTTCAAGCCACTTTAAGAAGTTGTGAGCCATAAAAAAGTTAATAAGTAGGTACGTGCTACCCAGTCATGCATTCCACTTAAAGTACCTACCTACCAACACACACTTTGACTTTAAGGATCTTTCCTTGCAGGCAGTAACTTTTTTTTTTTAAAGACAAAACAAAAGAAAAAAAATCTTTTTAACAGTATTTTCGAAACTAATTGCTTGATTAATATTCCGGGATAGCAATAACAGAATCAAATCAAGTATCACAAAAGGGGAAGGTCCTTAAGTGGAATATTTTTATACAAAATAAAGAAACCTCCATTTGCTTGCAAACTGGAGTAATTAAAAAAAAAAAAAAAAAAAAACGATTTAAATATGAATCTTGTCTTATAAACCTTTTGAAGTGTATATATTTTTTTTTCATCACCTCTTTTAGATTTAATAATATCCTTCGACAGGAAGAAATATTCTTCCTTTCTGTTATTAGTTCATCTTCTTTTATCATACTCCGCAAGGTATACCTAACCAACCTATTTGAATTGCATGGCAAAAACAGAGGTCAGAAGGTGCGGGTGGATTACATTAAATAAAATGCAAAAGGACACTTTGTATCCTCTCGGAAAAGTGGTAAGAATATATACGAGTACTATAGAAAGATACCAACAAGTCCTCTCTCTCCTCAACTACACAATATCCAAGTGATGATAAAACGCAAAAGAATGCAATAAAGCACTTTTTAACAGCCATCCTCTTTGCGTTTTGCGGATGGAAGGACGAAGGATTTTCTCATCCTGATCCGATATACAACTATACATAGGTATACCTTCTCCAATACAGAGCTTAACAAACTCTCATGGAAAAGTAAACGAAAGAAAGAATAACTTGAAAAGGATGTTCGAGTATATTTTTCAGGAGCAGCTAGAAAATTACTTTGAATTGATATCTTGTCGATACGAATAGGACTAGCGCAGCAGTTAGAGATGGAAAGGAAAATATGTTGTGTGGTTATTTCTGAACAAAAATATACTCTGAAGAAATGAGGATATTGAGAGTAATGGTTAAGGATGAATTCCTTCGACAGGATATTAATTGATTACATTTTGGATAAGAATAGAAGAAATCAAGTTGAAGAAGAAATACCAAAAAAAAACATATTATAATTTCGAAGAAAGAAATTGAGCAAAAGGAAAACCGATACAATTTCTTTTATATTTTGAAACATTGTGCATTAAAAAAGGACATCTCATTGCTGCTATGCTACGATGTGGTTTGGTTTGGTTTGGTTCAACGTTCGAGAGCTATAAAAAGACTTTTTGTTGCTGAGTGTGTTTTGTATTGATTTTTACATATTGAATACCAATACATATACCTAGATGATATAAAAGCCAGCTGAGGTTGGCTATATAATAGAAACCAATTAAAAATAATTACACCTAATTGCTTTCATTAATTTTATTTTTTTTTTTTATTTTTTTTTTGTCTCATCCACTTTGTCAAGGATATTATATTGGTGCGGAAAAGCTGAATTTATTGACACCATTGATTCTAATAAAGAGCTCGCAATTATCATTATAATCGAAGGCTGTGATACTTTCATTAAAATTCCGTGTAAGCGGCTGATTATTCAGGAGCTGTCCCTGTCCCTGATTGCATTCGATTCGATTCGATTTGATTCTCATTCTGGTCCTGGTTGGCCACCCTATACCATGCTATCAGGCTATCAGATTGTGTAAGCCGCGCATAAGTCAGTTGATGTGATAATTAGCACGTACCATCGATTGGCTTAATTATTAATTCACTTTTTTTTTTTGCTATTTGCCTTTTTTTATGTGTTGGTGTGTGTTTGTGCGAAGACCTTTTTTTTATCAGGGAAATAGAATTATCTCGGGCTAGCAGTTTATGAAATGCGAAGCGCATTTGGAAGGTGACAGTCATTTCTTTGCCATTAAGGCATTCGTACTCTCATTAAAATGTAACGCACGTTCGGAAAATAAGCCTGACAAAAAAAGGATATAATATAAACATTCATATGGTTACGCCGCCGTTTATTTCTGGTCCTGAGGAATATAAACGTACAATCTAACCAAGCATCATTTCCAACACGATATAGTTGAGGTAAACCTCAGAGTGGAGTGGCGTGGTGTCTTATTTCATCTCTATTTCGAATTCAATAGGATTCTAGTTCGTATGAATGAAATTCTCGTTTTGCTGAATAGATGTGGGGTGATGATGATGAGTGAAATGGTAGTTTCATATGCAAATGAATTGGTAGTATTGGTGTCAGGAAACTTTGTAGCTGTGAACTGTGATTAGTAAAAATTACAGAGAATACGTTAGGAGTAACCAAAAGCTATAATAATGATGCTCATTACAAACAAAATTAAAATATTTCCCTTAATTTCTACCTCAGCTTAAGCTTAACGGATGAAAACACCCACACTTCGACTGTGTGCTAAATTGTTTTCGACCCAAATGCAGAGCTGGGGATTGAAATTGGTATAATGGGTTATGTAGGCCATATCCTTTAACTGACAACATCTCATTACCTGATGGTTTAACTGCAGATAAGGTAATATGAGTTGGGGTCTGTTGTGTAATTGAAGATATAGTTTTTGGCCTTTAACCTAAATCTTAGTTTATCATAGTTAACATATGACACAATTTGGGAACAGTGTGGTTTATTGGAGATATCTCGAGTCAACTACTTGTTTATTAATGTGGCATGTTCTATCGGTGCAGAAATATTTTCTAAGATGATTTGTCTTTGACAATCTTGCAATTGTTGGTGCAATTATTGAGTTTTGACTAATTATCGCCAGCCTTGAAATATTGTTTTAGATCTCAGGCCTTTAAATTAGATTTTAAATTTTGCACAATTTTTTGTTCTTTCAGTAAACTAAAACACATTTTGATTATAAACGTATGCTTATCTATCGTAACCTACCATGCTGATTTCAAATCAGTAACTTAATAATAAATAACCGATTTTACAGATGTCAACAAAACAACATGGCCTTCACATGCTGCCATATTCTACCCGAGCCAATTGAAAAACCCTCGCCAAAAATTATGTATGTACTTATATTCTTGTAAAATCGAAATAAGTTTCGGTCGTAGTGCGTCAATCAGCTTGCTTGAATACAATATTTAGCAGAATTCATTTAATTTTTTTTTTGACGTGATAACGTCTAATAACTCGGTTATGAATATATGGGCAGCACGCACAAAAAAATGTCACAGTCACAGTCACAGTCACGTTACCTAGCTGCTTTGATAGCCTAGAAAGTCGATAAAGTGGGAGGAGAGGGTGTTGGGTGAAGGGGGTAGTGTCGGGAAGAGGAACAATTTGTCAAAATGGTGGGTGGTTGAAGCTGGTTTGGGTGGTGAGACAAAAATTGTCAAAACTAATGAATGGTTCCTTGGTGGCTGTAGGTGGGATGGGTGTTTGGTGTTGGGATGATTTGGTATGATTTGATGGAGGGGGGGGGGGGGGGAATTGTCAAATATGGTGGGTGGTTGGTTGGCGTTTCTAGGTGGGTTGATTGGTTGGCAGTTTTGGTGGTGGGGATGGTGATTTGATGGGGTGCGATGAAAAAGTTGTCAAAAATGGTGGGTGAGTGGAAGGTGGTTGTAGGTGGAGTGGGTGGTTGAATTTGGTGTACGTGCGGGGGGGAATTGTCAAAAATAGTGGGTGGTTTGTTGGTTTTAGGTGGGGTGGGTGATTGGTAGTGGTTAGGAAGGGGAAGATTTACTGTGTGAGGGAGGATAAAAAAATATTCACAAATGGTGGGCTGTTGGTTGGTGGTTGTATGTGGGGGTGGGAGGTTGGTATTCAAAGGGTGAAACAAATTTAAAAATAGTGGGTGGTTGTAGGTGGGTTGGGTGGTTGGTGGTTGGAGAGGTATCTATACACCTGAAGTGTTTTGTGTACTTGTTATCACGTAAAATTATCGTCCGTAAACCGACTTTACAGACAACCATTTTTTTACTTGCGATTATAGGTACTATAAGGCAAGTTATGCATTCGTCGAAAAAAAAAGTTTTGAGATAACAATCAAACATGACATTACGATGATAGCGAAGACGAAAAAAGATGGTCTAAAAATTCTGTCCGTCTGTATGTCTGTCTGTCTGTCTGTCTGTCTGTCTGTCTGTATGTGACGTACAGCCCAAACGGGTGGGCCGAATTGCTTCAAACTTGGTATATAGACTTTTTTAGGTATTGTACAGAAAGGTAATTGAAATTTTTTTTTTAGCTCAAAAAATAACGGTACCTGCCATACAACCGTTACGTTAAAGCTTATTTTTCTCAAAAACGGCTCTAACGATTTTTAATTAAAAAAATCAATGTTGCTTTTTAAGTACGACCAATCATATGGCTGAAAAAAAAGTTTTAAAAAATGGCTAAGAACGGTACTTTCCATAGGACCGTTTTTTTTGCTTTCGACTATCTCGAAAACGACTCAACCGATTCTTTCGAAATTTCACACACATATAGCTGTAGGTAGCTCAATTTGTATTGCATACCAATATTTTTGAAAAATATTTTTTTGTATTTTTAAAAGCATTTTTTAAAAAAAAATTTAAAAAATTAATATTTTGAAAACTGCTTATTAATTTTTTTTTTTTTTAATTTTAAGTAAATGTATTTGCTGAATACCTATGAACTGGCGTTTTTGTTTTTTTTTTGAAAATTTTTTTCAAAAAGTTTTTCAAAAAAAACTTTTTTTCTCAAAAACCGCTCCACAGATTTTTCTAAATTTATTCTCATAAATTCAAATTTATCCAAGAAATAAAATGGCGTACTTTTTTTTCAGCTCAAATTAGTTTAAGTATTTATTTAAGAATTTTGAAAATTTTATTTTTATCAAAATCTCAAGCCCATAAATCACTGTCACTCATTAGAGCAAGTTCGTGCGACCCAGTCGTGCATTTTATTTTACTTGCGATTATAGGTACTATAAGGCAAGTTATGCATTCGTCGAAAAAAAAAGTTTTGAGATAACAATCAAACATGACATTACGAAGATAGCGAAGACGAAAAAAGATGGTCTAAAAATTCTGTCCGTCTGTATGTCTGTCTGTCTGTCTGTCTGTCTGTCTGTCTGTATGTAGACCTACAGCCCAAACGGGTGGGCCGAATTGCTTCAAACTTGGTATATAGACTTTTTTAGGCATTGTACAGAAAGGAAATTGAAATTTTTTTTTTTTAGCTCAAAAAATAACGGTACCTGCCATACAACCGTTACGTTAAAGCTTATTTTTCTCAAAAACGGCTCTAACGATTTTTAATTAAAAAAATCAGTGTTGCTTTTTAGGTACGACCAATCATATGGCTGAAAAAAAAGTTTTAAAAAATGGCTAAGAACGGTACTTTCCATAGGACCGTTTTTTTTGCTTTCGACTATCTCGAAAACGACTCAACCGATCCTTTCGAAATTTCACACACATATAGCTGTAGGTAGCTCAATTTGTATTGCATACCAATATTTTTGAAAAATATTTTTTTGTATTTTTAAAAGCATTTTTTAAAAAAAAAATTAAAAAATTAATATTTTGAAAACTGCTTATTAAATTTTTTTTTAAAAATTTTAAATAAATGTATTTGCTGAATACCTATGAACTGGCGTTTTTGAATTTTTTTTGAAAATTTTTTTCAAAAAGTTTTTCAAAAAAAACTTTTTTTCTCAAAAACCGCTCCACAGATTTTTCTAAATTTATTCTCATAAATTCAAATTTATCCAAGAAATAAAATGGCGTACTTTTTTTTCAGCTCAAATTAGTTTAAGTATTTATTTAAGAATTTTGAAAATTTTATTTTTATCAAAATCTCAAGCCCATAAATCACTGTCACTCATTAGAGCAAGTTCGTGCGACCCAGTCGTGCATTTTATTTTTTAATCTATTAATTTTTCCTCTGAAATAAATCAGATGATTGTGACAACACACATACAACATACGCAACGCAAGCATATATACGTTTCCTTAAGTTTCCAAGGTATCAAGATCAACACAGTCTACTACTGTAAAATTTTCTTATGTACAATGGGGACGCATCTTAAAATGTATCGAAAGCTTGACGAAAAAAAGCAACGCGCTTTTATAGGCACGTAGATGTGTACGGTCATGTCCAATATAATGTTTGTTCGCGTACTTTTTGTGCCAAAAAATGAAAACTGTCAAAATTTCTCAAATGAGAGAAAAATGTCTCTCACTTACCGAAAAGTACACGAACACTTTTTGTGTAAAAACTTGAAAAACGTCAAATTCGAATTTTTTGATTGTTTATCTCTTTGCGGTTAGGGTCATCAACAACAACAAATGTTTACGTCATTCGCTTTTGACAGAGTTCAAGTTTTTACCAGATGAAATTTCAGTGGGTAAAAACTTGCAAATAAATGAACGAAAGAATAAAACAGCTGTTATTTTCTTTCGTTCATCTTTCGTTCATCTCTCAGTACGCGAACGCTTTTTGTTTTAATGTAAACGTATGAAATCGAATGCAAACTGTTTCATTTAGGTACGCGAAAAGAGGTATAGTTAGGTATATCTTTAAAACTCACACTACTGTAATATATGTAGTTGGCATTTGGTGCGTTCTTTTTCTAACCATAGTCAACAAAAAGGCGTTCCTTCAATCCAAAAAAGTTTTTGACATAACCATTGTTGACTATGGCTAGAAAAAGAACGCACAATTCAGTGTTTGTTTATCAGGTCAACTTTTACATGGAACCTTCTGTTTTCTAGCTTTCGTAAATTGCGGTTTCATTTCTTTAATTTGTTAATTTTCACCATACTGACGCTGGACATTTTTTTTTTTTTAAAGAACTGAGATTTCTCTTTCGAATTTGACATTTTACCTACACTTGCACTATAATAGTTTTCATTTTCAAACAACTAAAATACTATCACAAAATTTTATACTCAACGTCACAAATGTTTGATTAAAGAAAATGTATTATTACTGTGGAAAGAGAAATGGACAAATGTGTCAAAACCAAGGGGTTGGTTACACTCAATTAATTGCAATAAACCATAACCTCTTACAGAATTAGGTATGAGCCCTCTATGCTCTATGATGCAATTAAATGATTACCTAACTAGCATTTAGTGCATAAAATAATTTTATTTGAAGAATGGTATAGAAACATCATAGCTTTAATGAAGTCCTTGGCCTAAATAAAACTTGGAGTTACAAGCAACCTTGATGTTTGAATATTTGTAAGGCCTTATGAAATAAAAAAATGAACAGAACAAACCGCACAGACTTAACAATCTGCAAGGATTAATTTTAAAATTGTGTGTACCTACCTTAACCATTTCCATTTGGAAATGTTTTCTACAAGTATTCTTAACAGACCAGGAATTCATGACTACCTACCTACTCTTTTGAAAATAGGTATCTAAGGTACCTACCTATTCTAGAAAAATGATTTTGACTGTTATTATACCTAATTAGACAGGCACTTGACCAAAAAAAATCCTTCATGTTTTTAAAAGAAAAATATAAAAATATAAGCCAGAGCTATTCCCTATATTTTTGTGTGTGTATTCGTTCGCTTCCCGCAACCAGCCGCTGTTCCAATTTCAGAAAAAATTCAATAACATTAATTTTGTGTAGCCGAAGCTCAATAAATGCCCCTTTAAAGTGGGCGTATCCTTAAAATTTGTAAACAAAATTTGAAGAACTAACTGAGCATTGATCTTTAGACAAATTTTAGGCTTATATGTAAGACTACAGCTGAATCGAGGAGTTTTTTAACGATCTTACATGAATAAAGGTATTTTATAAAAATTTCGACTTTAAAAGTGGGCGTATTGAAAACACGTACACAAAAAATTAAAATATTTTTCAAATAACGAACGGAAAAAACGGTTAAATTTGAATATTGGTAGATAACTTAAATTTTAAAAACTACGTTTTTCGTTCTTTCATGAAAAATAGATGTAAGCCACGCCCAAAATTTAAAAATTTCTTTTCATACACAAACTTCTTAGTTTCTACTTAGAGACGCAAAATTTTGGCTTGAGGTTTCATAATAAATAAACTTTTTTTGCAAAAACAATTTTGTATTGTTTCTAGTGAAAAGTGGGCGTCAACCACGCCCAAAATCAAATTTTTTGATTTCATACCCACAAAATTTAATGTTTTTCGCTTTAATACGACAATTGTTATTTTATAAAAACAATATTGATGGTTTTGTATACAAAATGGGCGGCAGCCACGCCCAAACTGAAATATTTTTATTAAATTGGAAGAAAATTCACCTAAAGCTTGAGTGTGCAAAATTTGAGAGAAGTGCTTTCATTGAAACTGTACAAAAAAAATAAAATTTTGCTAAATTGAGGTTCTTTAACAAAAATGGCGATTGTGGGCGTGTTTGTGGGTGGATTTCACCGGTTCAAGAACTAAGCCTTACTCTTGAACCAAAGATTATAGGTATATAAGCTTTATTCCCAATTTCAGTTTCTTAGCTCAAAATTGAGACCTCTAGATAGTTTATATACGGACAGACGGATGGACGGACAGACATGTACTTAATCGATTAGGTGGGTTTTTCCGCCAAGTGATCTAATTTTAAAACAATCGATCCTATGGGAGGTACCGTTATAAGAATTTTCCTTAAAAACCTTTTCAAACACACAACAAACACCATTCATAAAGTTTCATCAAAATCGTAGGAGCCATTTTTGAGAAAAATGCGTTTTTCTTAAAATTCATTTTACCAGGTAGGTTTCGTTAGTTTAAGAGCCAGTTCCAAAAAAATGGTGAAAAAAATGCATTCACAATACAAAAACAGAAACGGATTAGTTTAGCAACTGGCAAATTCATGCTCTCATGAAGTGACAAAGAATATAGGTAACATTGCTTATCAAAGTGAGATTAAACAAGAGTGGCGAGGGCGACTAATTAATTGCTCCTGTCGGTGTGCCCATATCTGATTACTCATTCGTATGTGAGTATTATGTAGGTATTTCAATATTTAAATAAAAATTCAAAAATTGACTTAAGCATAATCTTTTGTAAGTAAAAATAAATAAAAACAAAACAGCACTCACCTATACAAATATCCAAACGAACAACGTCAATCTTCCTTCAGCCTGAAATCACTTTATATATTTTACAACTCACAGGCTCACTTTTTTTTTTACGGATTTTTCAAACATATTAAAATGCTCACTTCTTTATTGGCAACATGTTGCAAAGGAAAACTTCCAAAAAGCACTTTTCATAGAATTTAACACTTCCGCACTGACGACGCCATGACACCGAAATCGAATCACACACAAATTGAAATTTACAAATTGATTTTTTTGCACTTTTTAGCGCATATAAATGAATTAACACTTTAGAAACATTTACTCTACCACTTTATTTACACTTTTTTCATATTTCTACTAAAAAACACTGACAATTAACAATTATTAAATTAAATTTTCTTTGAAACCGATCGCGAACCGAAGCACATTGAACATTAAACTGAATTGACTGAAAGAGAAAGAACTTGTTTTGTCTTGCTGATAATGATAACGGTGCCGGCCGGAGAGAAAGCACACATCATAGAGCAAGCATTATGGAAATGGAAGCTGCATTTTTTGTATTGTTGTATTACAAAGGTAAATTGCACACTTATGAATTTAAAGATAACCGTTTCGAACTTTTGCAGACGTACCTATTCACGGACATGAGCAAAAAATATGTTATGGCGTTATGGGTGTAGGTATTTGGCAAGAGTCACACCGGTCGCCGCCAATCTCTATGATGTAGGTATGTCTATGGTATTGACTGAGCGAGAGCGGTTAGGGGGACTCTGCAACTCTGGGCGAATAAAATAATAAAGAAAAATTGTTTGGGACCAACTTTGTGTCAGAAGGTAAAGCCATTGTATATGTATTTATTTTTATAGTAGTTTCATGAACATGTTTTTCTGTTTGTGAATCTGGTCAATAGCGGCGCTAGTTGTATTATCCCTGATACTGATATGACAGCAGAGCTGTAAAAGATAGACTGCAATCATTTTTGTAATGCAGTCCCTAAAACGATTTATTTAGTCTTTAGTAATTAAATCTTTTAGAGCAGTTAAAAGACTTATTATAGTCAAAATAATGCATTATTTTATAACTTGCTTGCATTCTTTGAAGTCTTGTAAAAAAGTTTTATATCTTTTGGCTGCTTTGCAGTCTTTCACTGCTTCAATTCTTTTTTACTGCTTGAAGTCTAAAGACTACTTAATATTAATGTGTTGTGCAGAATGTGTGTAAAAAAGACTTCAAAGAGTTAAAAGACTTCAAGCAGTTAAAAGGGTTCAGGCAGTTAAAGGCTCTTCACTAATAGCGAGTTTCATTCACGAAAAGAATTGCCCTTTCTGTCAAAAGAATTGACCTTTTTCACTTTTGAGAGTTTCATTCATTCAAAAAGTGCAATTCTAGATCGATTCTCAACACGAAAGAATGCAAATCTCATGGGTTGGGAGAATCGATCTGAATACTTTTCTGTCAAGTGTCAGATGAGAAATAATTTATTATTTTTTGTTGTAAAATTGTGCCAGTCTCTAATAAATATAACAAAAATAAACAAATAATGAACGAAGAACTTAATATGTACTTTAATTATCCAATTAATTATCAATTATCTAATGATTAGGTACTTTTTCCAATGACAAAAGACAAAAATGAAATGACAAAAAGTATAATTCAAATTGACATGGATACCCAAAACAAGTTTCATTCAAAAGGGCAATTCTCGATTTTGAGAACAATTCTTCCAAATTTGAATGAAACTCGCTATAAGTTACTCCCTAATTAAATGAAGATCTCTGTAATCGAAGTGTCAAATAAAATACAAAAGTCAACTTAATCATCTCCCGAAAAAATTAAAATACCAAAAAATTACACAATCATATTTACTTATAATCAATAGCTATTTTAGTCATGTTTGTATTTAGACACACAGAGTTAAGGTTTCATGCAAGGTCGTAAAACTCTAATAAACTTCGTTAACGTTTGATATACCTAGTATAGTAAGCGAACTGTCAAAATTTAGAACAGATAAACCAATCAAACCACACTTATACTCTATTCGAGTGATTTGTTCAGCACAAGGAAGATAGGACGTTTGCCTCTCAGTCTGGCTATATTGGCTTGCATACATCGGTCTCAAGTTAAAGCTCTCACAGGGTTTCCATACTTTGCATAGTAAATTGCCGCAAATCGAGTAAATTATACATTAGGGTTACCATCTTATGATTTAAAACAAAAAATCAAAAATTATTTATCTTCTTCCACACCACCAAGCGTTTATTCAGAAAGGATACAAAAACAAAAACAAATGACAACACCTCCCTATCAATCAAAAGCTGAAAAAGCTACAAAATCCAAATCTCAACATAGAAATGCAGTAGCGAGATCCCTTTTTTAAAATCATGGCAACACCTTTGAGATGTGCTTTGTGCGATGACGATGAGGGTTGTTTTTGTTATACTGAACAAAAAGAAACAAAAATTAGTCTGCTTTTTGCAGTCAAACTGAAAGGTTATGGGTGCTGCCAAATTTATCGAAAATCACAACAACAATTCTTGTGTGTTCAGTGGTTTGGGTTTAATTTCAGAGGCAGTTTCTGTTTTAGTTTGCCATTAGGATTATCTGCAGGCATCATTGGTAGATAAAAAGCTCCCTCATAAGGCATATGCTGAACAAATCACTCGAATAGAGTATAGTTATATGTGTTTATGGTGACCATGGTATTTAAGTCTTTGTGTTTGCACAGGCTGAAATAGTCACACAACTAGTGTCGTAAGCTTTACAATAAATACGATATCGATAAGCTTATGACGTTGCATGAATTCTATTTGAAATTTCTTAGTTAATATTGAATTTTATAAAACTGCTTGAAGTATTGTAAAATACGATCCAGACGTTCGAATTATCTAAAAAAAACAAAGAGATATGCATAAAATGTATTGATAAGTTAATAGTAAAATATTATCCCACCGAAGCAAAAAGAGGCAACGATGGTGTAAAGAATGGTGAACTCAACAAACTTCCTTGCTGAGACTTGACCAAAACAAAAAGAATCAGATTTTTAACTTTTTTGTTACAATGATACCATTCACAAAAATATAAAGTCTCCGGTAGTTTCGAGCACTAAAAATAAAGTTAAATTTTAAAACAAAATTTGACACATGTAAGAAATAATTTTACATTTCTATTCACAATCTATAAACTCCATAGCAATAAGTGTAAAGCTGACTACAAGCTCCCAATGCGTAAGTCAAATACATTAACTTGGTTATTCCAGAAGCCTTAAATGTCAAATAAAACGCCAGTAAAAGAAATATTGACAAGAAGACAATGATTACCAATGACATGTTGACCAAAACAATTCCCATTTCAATACTGGCGAATAGAAAATGTCCCAAAATTATAACTTTATAAATTCGATTGAATCGATGGAACATTTTAATGATTCGTTGCTGACGGTTTCACAAAAAAAATCAGGTCATTGTAAAGCTGGTCATATTACGAATCTAGATCTGTGTCAAATTATTAAGTTACTCCAATATTTGTATGGTCAAGTGTCAAACTCTTACTACTCTCACTAAACATTTTGAAAGCATCCTCTTGCAAACATTCATAAGAAACAGAAATTGGCATGCAAAAACACATAAAGAAAAGATTCCATCAGCTCCAGAGATCCCAAATACTGTCACATTTCCCGAATGAGCCAGAAAGCAATGAATAATTATGTAGAGTAACCTATTGTTGAGTTCAGAAGGTTTACCTAAAGCTTGCGTGTGGAAAATTTTAGCGTTATGCTTTCATCGTGACTGTACAAACTGTTGATTCTAAGTCAGAATATTTATATATATATACATATATATATTTATGTTACAAACTCCACACCAAATACAATATACCCATTCTATGGAATAGGGTATAAAAATGGAGTACCTTTTTATATACATAGATCACATTGCATAAAAATTATTCAAGTATATAGCTACTTTCATCTAAATTAAGTAAAACAAACAAAAGAATCTATTTTTAGAAAAAAATGTTACACAAAAATTCCAACCAACAAATCTTTTAATCCTTAAATCAAGAACACGGAAAAAGACATACATAAGCTCACTCTTCCATCATTTCTGTTCACGGTTGGTTCACTGCAAAATCTTCTTCTTCCGTAAATTAATTCAAAATCCGAACAACAGAGCTCCGCAAGAATAAAATAGAAGATAATGCATACCTATTATATCTTATTTATGTGAAACTAATTGTTAATCATTCTATTTTTGATGAGCTCCACGATTTATAAGATACACGTGCTTTATTCGAAAGCTTAAGCAAAGACAAGGCGCCCGCCGCTGGCTGCCGCGCCGCCAAAACAAAACAACCCCAACCGAAAACAGACAACAGAGTATAGTTAATCAGTGCTGTCGTTTTCATTACTATACTTTCAAATACTTTCTTAAAACATCATTTTTTGTATTCGGTCGAAAGTTTGGTAGGAACAGAACAGACCGGCAACCGAAGCTTAGTTCTCTCTTTTTACCTACAAGCTTCAAATCAAATAATGTGCATTTTATAATGCTCTCTTGTGCATTTTAAATGGGGACAGTTAAGCTACACGAACAAAAATAGCATACAAATCGATCATAAGCTTCACATATAGATACATATGTAATTCACACGTAGCGGAAGTGAAATTTCAGAATATTTATCTTTGAGAGAATGAGAACGGCGCTTTCAACATCAGTTTTCGACATACTTTGCGAAATCTATTTATGAAGGAGCCAGAAATTTTCACAGAAATAAAAATTCACATGAATAATACACCGCGCAGGCTTTTGACGAAAGGTTAGTAAAAAGCAGGCGCATGCATACGAATAAAAATAAACACGCATTTAGCATACTAACATACAAGTATCGACGACGCTTGCTCCCTTGCTTCCTAGCTTTAGCTTAACAAGAATGAGGACGAGGAGGCTTCGAAGAATGTCACGAAGAGGAGATCTTGAATATAAAATACTGTTTACTTAATCTATCTTATTCTCTCGCCAGCTTTATCATATTATTTGTTTGAATCTTTGCCGTGACGCATTTTCGTTTCATCGGGTTTCAAATCACAACGATTCTAAAAAGTTTGCCTTCAAAGTTAAATTTGCATTATAAAAGCAGTTTGTGGAGTTATGTTTGAGTCGTTACACAAACCAGTACCTACCCCAAAATAATTGTTACACTTTATTTAAAGTGATATCTATAATAGGTACTTCAGATCTGATATTGAACGAAAGCACACAAATTTTTCTGTGATTAATTTTTACTACTTTTTTTTTTTATAAAATTGTGGATATGCATTAACTTTTTTGGCGGTTTTTAGGAGAGCTATCATCATTTTTTCTATATTCTCAAAGCCTCGCTCCTCTTTAACCTGATTGGGAGTGAAGAAGGGAGCACTGGTTATGGTGGTGGTGGTTGGTCATTCTTTGCTCCTTTTGCTGCAAAAAAAAATATAAATGAGGATTGTAGTATCCTTTGCCGTTTGTCTTTACTCAAGCAAATTAAATTTAGAGAGACATTTCCGTATCCGTATTCCGTACATATACATACATATCTAGATATTATGTTCGGAAAGGACATTAAATTCTAAATATTTTCTGCAAAAGGATATTCTTTGGATAATAATAATTTAAATCCTATTTTGCATGCATGTATTATATTATACCGTTCTCTTAGCAACAGGACACAGGAGACTTTTTCTTTGAGTTGAACTGGACAACATTTTATACATTATAATCTCCTTTCATTAGTTGTCGAATTACCAATCATGCTGGCGTAGTTCCTGGATCCTGATAAAATAATAAAAAAAAATTTCATATATGAAAATTTTATATTCTCTCATATCATTTACGCAAAAATATTTGTATTCACAAGTACACATATATGTACATAAAAGGAGCTCTTTATGAAGTTTGAAATAAAAATTTGAATAGAATATTGAATAAGGAAGGGAACATCCTGCTTGTCTGGCACTGTATGTACTGTGTACAATCGTTACTCATACCGTTGGTATGTTTTGAATTTATTATGTTTATCATTTTAAAGGATATGTTATTCGTATTTGTATCAAACAAAAAATTTTAGGTAGGTATTTGAAATGAGCTTTCAATGGTCTAACAATTTCAAAAAGATGAAAATAATGCCAAGAGTAGTAAATTTTATAATTTTAATCAAAAATGTGGAATTTGATTTCAATTATTTCATTTTGTATCCTTTTTAACGAGATATTCAGTTATGGAGTTTGGAAGGAGATTAAAAGGAGATATAATTAGGGACTAAAATTACAAGCTCCTATTTGTTTTTTTGTGCATTGAAGTCTTGATCACCTCGAGGATTTGCTTTAATGGATTCCTCGTTCCTATTTGCTGAAAAGAGATAGGTTCCTTTGCTACACATTCTAATTGATAAGGATTAAATGGAATGGTTAGTCCAGAAGACCAAACTTATGCAAGGCCTATTTAATATGTCCTGGACAAATATCACACGGACTTTGAAATGTAGGTTCCAATACTCTCAAAACAATATCAGCACAGAGATGAATAGAAGAATCACTCTTGTCAATAGCTGTATCTTCGGGGTTAGAAGACATCTTAGGCGGTCCTGCTGTATGGGACAGAAGCGTGGATACCAACAAAATCGGATGAAAATTAGCTGGGATGCTTAAAGAGAAAGATTTTTGAGGAATGTTCGGTCCCGTATGTATCAATAGAGTGTGGATATTGACCTGGTTGACACTGAGAATATAGCGGCTTAGATAGCTTGGGCATATGTGGAGCGTTAGGGACGACTACGTGGAACGTGTCCCTAATTTCCTCCCCACTTTGTGTACGTAGTTGGATGCAAACTGGTTTGCCAATTTACTGTTGACAAGGTCGACAAAAAACAGCGAGCTTTATGAACATGTTCTTTAGAGGGGAAATGTTTGTAAAATTCTTGATAAAACATACAAGCATTTCATTTGATCCCGGCACATAAGGATTACGATGGTAATGAAAGGGCCGACACCCTGGCCAAAGAGGGCGCTTCACTGCCATTTGTCGGCCATGAAATCTTCTGAGGAGTATATAAAACTATACTTCAAAGACACCCTCGTGTAATCCAATGCAGCTTGGCAAACAACTTCTATTCAAATCTCCTCCAAGCAATTCGTAGGTATCAGAATATTCAAACAAAACCACCAAATTCTTACTCAAGCTAGATAGGAAAACTCTGAAAATAGTGACTGGAATCATAACCATGCAGACACTGTTCTCTGAAAACACATCTCCATCTCCACCCAGTTTGCCGATTCTGCCTCGAGAGTGAAGAAACATCTTTGCACATCCTCATTCACATTTCCAGCACTCTTTCACCTCAGAAAGCGGACACTTGGTGACGAGATCGTTCACTTGGAAAAACTCAAAACCTTCCACCCACCAGAATATCTTAAAGTTCTGGTCTTAGTCTGGAGCAGCAGAGCCAAACTAAGTGCTCTACCAAATGAAGCTTGCAGGCTGACTGACTATAGTAGGAAGCAGCAATTCTATCAGCCATGAATCTTGAAGGCCGAAATCTATTTCAATAAGCCATCAGAAATGCCAAAGTATATTCCTCCCCATCACAGCCATGGACTAATAGCTCACGCAGTTGATGGGTTTATACACAGAATCACATTGAGCTATCTAGCCATTTATACGGTGCCATCTATTGATGATCCTTGCATCTTCTACAGACAAAATATCGGCACCAACCAACTCTTCATCGATCATCTAACCTTTCGGCAAGCTGGATACAAATGCAGCTGTTCCAAAATTGATAGGATTTTTATCAAGCTCACCCTAGGCTCAGCAGATATCGGACTACAGCGAGCAATTGTGACTCATCAAAAACAAGGATGAGAAGACCGTCGGCTATAGTTAACCACCTTGGTCCTGGTGTACACGGTGCAGATGTATGTATATGCATCACAAGTCCTTCTTCCACATGTTCATAAATAAATTGGAAGTGTCTTTTTTAAAAATTAAAACTGACATTTCCAACGAATGATTTCTTTCAGCTTGCCAAGTATAGTAAGTTCATGAGCCGTTCAAATTTCATTTTTTCTCCGCAGTAAGCGCATCAATCGATTGTGTCTCCATAATAATCCAACTTTGAACACAGCGAAAACAAAAATGAAGAAACTGACCTACACCCCCAGCATCAAAATGACAGTGACATGACAAGCATACGATACCACTTCTATATTGAAACAATACCAACCCTACTCTTGAAACCAACCCCAACCAGATGCCATGTCACTTCATCGCCATCTTGTTTCAAACTCTTCTTATCTAAATACAATAAGTTAAAGTTCTTTTCAAAAAAAGCTTACGAAGCGCTTAACCTCCATCAAATAACTTAGTAAAAGATGCACAAGGTTCAATCATTTTCGAGATCTATACTCCCTTTGTTCCTATACACACAAACTAACACGTAAGCAAACATGATGCTTCTTAAGACTTCCTAAATTTAAATCAGTCAAATCACTGTTTTCCTGCAATTCAATTTATTGTTGTGAAATGTCGATTTTCAACAATCACCTAAGGCACAATGCAAAGCAGTCACATTTTCCAAACGTAATTGAGTTCAAAATCTGCATAGCTTCATTCGTTGCACGTCCACGTACCACTGCATAGCTCCTTGCATTCCAATCAAAATCGAAACTGTCCGGAGACAGAAACTCATAGTATTGTTGTCGTCATAGTCATCGTCGTCGTTTTTGTCCATTGTGTCGTCGTTAGAGTCATCGTTAGAGTCACATCACAGTTCCTTCTTCTCCTCGTCACCTGTAGAGTTAAATAAAACGAAAATCGATTAATATTCTCTTTTGCACAGGATCTCTGGAATTCCTGTTGATAATACATATTAGCATATACTACTCGTACCTTACTCCTTACCTATCTATTTATAGTATTCAGGGATTGCAACATCCCATTCCCGTTAGTTCAGTGTGATTGATAGCAATTTTCATTTGAATTGCTCTGCAGTTCTTGACTTTTAGTCAAATCAATAAATTGCTTGCTTCCTTTCCTGCAAGTATTCACATTTATAAATTAAATTTTATAACAACAGACGCACTCGTTATCATCCCGTATCTATAAGATCCTTTTAACACACATACATAAACATGTATGATACGCATGTACGCATAGATAGCTTAAATTTAAAATAGGATTCTGTGGAAACTTTGCTTTGACATTTTCCAAGAAAAAGATTCATCTGGATTTGAAGATACAACCTGTGGACATTAAAATTTTCGGTTCAAAGAAAAATGCCAAGTTAATATTTTTTTCTTTCCTTTTTCTTTGAACAGAATGACATAAGTTCACCTGAATCCCAATTATGTGCAAATCTTAAGATGGCACACATAAAACGATATTAGAAAAATTCAAGCGAATACAAGCTCAAGAAAATTCTGTCTCGTTTTCAAAACTGCCAGAAATCATAATATCCACCCTCCAATACAAAAATTCTGAAAAAATAGTCTTAAAAATAATATTCCAGAATTTAATATACAGTAAGCACAAAGTATGTACATATATTAAGTATTACTTGCTTGTTGTTTTTCTTGGACAATCAAACATAACAATACGATGATAGAGAAGCCGAAAAAATTGGGTCCGACAATTCAGTAGGTATGTCTGTCTGTCCGTATGTCTGTCTGTCTGTATCGGAACCTACAGCCTAAACGGCTGGACCGATTCGCTTCAAACTTGGTACATAGTATTATTATGATGTCCTTCAGAGGGTTTCTGGAATCACCAATTTAGCTCTAAAACTAACGGTAACTGCCATACGATTTTTAATGAAAAATTCAAGATTCTCAAAAACGGCTAATGCGATTTTGATAAAACTTTATTAATAGTGTATTTTTCTTTTTATAGGTCCGTTTTTTAATCACATTTTCTCACAAGCCACTTGACAGATTTTACTGACTTTTTTAAGGAAGGAGTAGGAGCCCTTTTATAGATAAAATAATATTCATTCTGAAATTTTTCAAACAAAATTTTTTCTGAGTTTTTAAAAAAAGTAATTTTTTTTTATATTTGTGTTTTTTTTTCAAAAACGGTTTGATACATTTTTGTTTGATGTGCATTTTCCCTGGCGGAAAATTTCAAGGGCGGCAAAATTTAAAATTGAGGACTAAAAATATAGATATACCTTTCCAAAATATTTTTACTTGTTTCCTTCTTCTCAACAACATCAAGGGGAAAAAAATATACATATACATAGAAGGAATTTCGATTTTTCGTAGAAGAAATCTACAAATTTTTAAATGTGTCAGTGTCATAATTATGCAGTTCCCAAATTCCATTTACCAAATTCCCTCCTTGTAAAATGTGTCTTAAAATTTTCTAATAATTCCAGACGCCTGTTGTACAGCACAAGCCATATAAAACATCCGACTTAATGAATTTTCTGAAGCCTATGGCAGACGCTACGCAGCTTCAACAGCGTCTGAAGGTCTGAATTTAGTGCCGGAGCAGAAACGATAAAAATTTTGCGATCCGAAAAGGACAGGACCCAAGATTAAATAGTGTACAATTATTCCTGAAGTGGCTTTAAGTAAATAAAAAATAATAAAACAACCAACAGAAAATTTTTATTTAAAATGTTATTATTTCAAAGACTTCATTTCAGATAAAAGATAATGTTTAAATATTTAAATCATAAAAAAGAAATAAGTTGAAATAAATCACATTATAAGCGAATAAATAATTCCACCAGAAAATACAAAATGGTCGAAGTAAACATACAAAATGACTTTAAATAAATAATAATTTAAATAATCAATAATTGTTAAAGTACTTTAATTCTGGAAAATAAACGAAATAATCAATATACATATACATAGAAAAAAACAGCATGAGTATTTTTTATTTTTTCTCTTTATGAACAAGAAAATTAAATATTCAAAACAAAAAGCACAGTCACCCTGTTTCATAATAAAAAATATCACCTGACTCAAGCCCAGCGCGAAAATGGTCGCCAATGACCCTAGCCAATAAAAATTCTTACTTTCTTACGTTTATCAAATAGGTAAAAAGGAGTGAGTGAAAGCTGAAAGTATTATAGAGCAAGTGTGAAAGGTGATCTTCGAAACCGTATATTTTTGTTCCTCTTTGTAATCGTCATCACACACTTCACATATACATATAACTTTTGGCGGCAAATATGCCTCTACAATGTCTACTACTGCTTAATATGCCTCCTTGTATTTATGAGAGCCTGGTGAACCAAGCAATTTTGAAGGAAATATTTTTAGATGTGAGGCACCAAACTTGTGGCGCTGCGGTTGCCAAAAATGTTACCAAAACTGCATATTTTATTGCAAACATTGTAGTCATCTGCCTCATTATATTAAAGCTTTGTGTACAAAATGAACGCAAAGTGGTAAAGAATAGACCCTATCTAACATATAGCTTAAAGGTATCTAAATACTTCTTTTGTTCTTTACAGTTGGATATCTCTCTCAAGTCTCTCCCATTATGGCAACTCTTAACAAATTCTCGAACAACCTATCCATGAACCATGACTAATGACTAATGATAATAATTGGTTCTTCTTTGCAGAAGCCGCTAGAGCAGCGGTAACCATCAATGGAGAGCATTATCGGGCCTATATAACGAATTCTGTTATACCAATTCTGACTGGCAAGGACAAGATCGCTTTAACTTGAAAATTTTGGCTGGAGTCCACGATTGCCTGGCTCAACCTCTGCAGACTTTTCGCTGTTTAACTTGTATCTACTGTGTGTTAATAATTTGATCAAATATAAAAAAATATTAATTCTTGTTTTTTTTTCAATGAATTCAAAAAATATGTCAAGCAAGTCTATGTTACAAATTATAAACATAGAAAAGGTAAAACAAAAATTTTATTGTATATCTTTTAAACTACTGAACAGATTTTCAAGAATTTGTAAGTCAATGAAAAAAGGTTATTTAAATCTTATCAGTTGCTCTGAGAAATTTACAAATACATATGTAGGTACACGTACCTACTACATTTATGACACATACACTTATGAAATTTGATATAATTGGTAAGAAGAATTATCAGGCTAACACATGGATGTGATTATAATACAATTCCAACAAAGAAAGATAACCTCTATTTTTCAAAAGTCGGTCAAAAATCGAACAATCTTTTTTATAACTCATCTATTTGTTTCGTGAACTTTATTTTTTTTACTTGAAATTTTATGTTAGTTATATAATCGTGCAAACAAAATCTGAGATAGCAATCACACACGACTCATGACATTACGTAATGGAGAAGTTTAAAAAAGTGGGTCTGTAATATATTGTAAGATCAAGATCAATAAAATATGCAGTTTTAATAAATTTTCTCGCCACACTGTAGCGCCACATATTTGGTGATTCACATCTCAAACATTTTCTTTTAACTTGGTTGGTTTACCAGGCGCTCATAAATAAAAGGAGGTTTTTTTTTTGCATTCATTTAAAAAATTGGTGGATTCAAGAGCTGTAATAAAACTTGTGCTGTTTGTGTGTGGGCCGCCTTAATTTTCCATTCTTTCTTTCTTTTGATATTCATGTCCTACTTTGATTTCACCCACTTTCACATTATCGGCAAAAATAAAAGGCTTTCTGCTTTTTCTGAGCGCCTGGTCATACAAAAAGTTTTCATATGATTTTTGTTTGCAATTCAAAGGTTTACCTTGTGAGGAGAAAGAAGAAAAAACATCTAAAGCAGTGGTAGACATTGTAGAGGCATAAGTATTTGCCGCCAAAAGTTTTATATGTGAAGGTGAAGTGTGTGATGAGGATGACGATCACAAGGAGGAACGAAACTTAACGGTTTCGAAATGTACCTTTTTATGATAAACAGAAGAAATAAAGAAAAACGGTTTTTATTGGCTAGGGTCAGTAGCGAGCATTTTTGCGCTGGGTTTAGGTCAGGTGATATTTTTATTATGTAACAGGGTGGTGGTTTTTATAAAGAGAAAAAATAAAAAGTAGGTACTCGTGCTGTTTTTTTCTATCTTGATATTTTTTTTTATTTTCCAGAATTAAAGTAGGCACTTCAAAATATTTATTTTATTTTATTATTAATTAATTATTTTTTAAGTTTACATCGACCACTTTGTGTTTTTTGATTTAAATAAAATAAGAACATAGTTTATTTTTGAATTGATTTAATTTTCATGATTAAAATTTTTAAACATTATATTTTATGTAAAATTTAGTCTTTGAAATAATAACATTTCAAATTGTTGTTTTACTATTTTTGCTTATAGCCAGGAATAATGTTACACCTTTTAATCTTGGGCCCCCGTCCTGCTTGGATTGCAAAATTTTTATCGTTTCTGCTCCGGCACTAAATTCAGACCTTCAGACGCTGTTGAATCTGCTTACCGTCTGCCATAGGCTTCAGAAAATGCATTACGTTGGTTGTCTTATATATGGTTCGTACAACAGTACAAGAGGAAAAGTCTGGAATTAGAAAATTGAAAATTTCAAGACACATTTTACAAAGAGGGAATTTCGTAAACAGAATTTGGGAAATGCATAATTATGACACTACCTGCGTGCTGTTTAATTGCGTAACTTGTTTATTTGTTATCACATTTAGTAACTTCATAATAAACGTTAATTTTGACAGATGTCACTTCAACAGCATGGCCACCAGGACACCAAAATCTTTTGGGCGAGAGATACCTATATCAGACAGTACAATTTCAAAGTTTGAATTCTGTAAAAAATTCTCATCATTATCAGAATTTCTTGCATTTGCAACTAAAAACATCAAAAGAAACAGGAAAATATGTCAAAAGTAAGGGTTCCCTTTTCTCTGTAATTCCTTTGCTTCAAGTATTCAGAACTCTAAATTGCAAGCAAGCTTTATCTATACAATCAATCCATCTTCAATTCACATTGCCCCGATTCATTTCTTTATCATTCAAAACATAAACTACACTTAGGTAACAATTTGTTTTCAAAATCATCATTTCAAAAGGTGCATCCGCAGCTATATATCCCCCTTAATAGTGTTTACAGTAGGTACAGGATACAAGTAGGTATACATTCTGATCCAGAAAGTCTTAATTCTGCTCACGTAGCATGCAAAAGTGGAGGTAGGTATCTCGTCTTTGTAAAGGATAAAATTAAACCAATTAAGCTGGCAGTGATAAATCCATCCACTTCCATATTGCTTTTTATGTATGTAAAGTCATAACTTTTCGAGCATTTCATTTGATGCAAACTGCATAATCCTCTTCCTTTATGATGGAACTTTCATACCAAGTTTAACAAAAAACTAGTTAGAAAAAAAAAAAAACGAACTTGAATTCAATTTCCTCTCTGCCAAACTATATACCTCGTAATCCTCCTGGATCCAGTCAAAAGAAGAAGAAAAAAAAAAACACTCAATACAACCTGGATCTCCAACAAACTGAATACAAGCTCGAATAACGATTGTCTAAGGACACCCTAAAAATATTATACTCGTATATATGTATTTTTTTTTTTAGATAGGTACATGCTCTTTTACATTGCTGTACCATCGTGTCGGTTTTTGGAAGAGCAGCCAGCGTAGAGGTAGTGCCGTAACCGTATACCCGGAGTCGTATATCCATTCAAAGAACTAACAGCAGCGCCATCAACAACCGGAAAAAGAAGTAAATCTCTCAAGAAAGGGCTTCAGCTTTTCATATTTCCATAGCCTGCAGGTTTTTATACTTTGTGCATATCACATCTGCTGAAAGTGGAAATGCTTCAAAAATATTCATTCACATAACGAAAGCCGCATATGAGTGAGTATAACAACGCCAACAGAGCAGCACAGCCCAGTCCACCTCCGCTCTGCTTTGGTTCTATAGCAGCACATCTGATTCCAACCTAAGCACACAAAGCATAACACCAACACGCCAGGATAACAAATCCTTCTTCTTGCACAACATGTCGGATCCTTTTCCAGTTGCACTTGCAATTCACGGAGCAGAGCAGAACGCTTATATGTATACTACCGCCCGCCCGCCACCGAAGCTCCCTCCGCCCGTCTCTATGATTTCCGCAAACAAAGTGTTAACTTCTTCCGCATGATGGCTGTTGCAAAAAAAAAAAAAACACTAACAAAAATAAACACACACACAAAGTCAGTTGAACATGAACAGGACGACAAACTGGTGCCAGTTTGTGGTAGCTTCTCGTCTCTTTAGAGACCCTCATTTAATAAATTTTCCATGGCAACACACAGACACATCCTCTCGTATCCTCGATTCTGGTCCTAGGCACATGGCACAAGGCCCAAAGGCACATGTGTGTGCTCTACAAAACTGTTCTGCATGCTTAGCATTATTAGGACCAATTTCACTTAGTTTGCACCCGCGCTCTGTTTCACTTGCTTCTCGCTTCTCGACCCCCCCCCCCCTCTTCCGAAAAAAGAAACCAACTACAACAACATCAACAAATTAAATACAAATTTAACTGGCAACCGGATCTGGAAATGGAAGCCATTTTCACTCGCATTGCTCATAGGTACAGTATTTAGACTTATGTTCGGCTTTTTACCATACGCTTGCCGCCTCCTTATCCACCAAATGAGAGTGTTGAAAATTTATTTATTCACATATTTCTGGATGTGTTAAGGATGCTTGATGAATGTTCGTGTTTCCTGCTGCGGTTGGTTGTGTCGGTCGTAGCTTGTCGGTTGTGGATCGTTGGTCGTTGGTCGTTGCGTTGGTCTGGTCTGGTCGTGGGGGTCGTGGCGCAATGCAGTCAGGTGTTGCACGTACTTCCGCAATCGTTATTTGTGCGAGGCGTGCAACACCGTATAATATGATTCGTTTTTGCACACAAATAATGACACAACCTCTCACAGGATTCAAATTGAATTGGCCAACTGAGCAGAGCAACGTGCACAGCACATCGTAAAAATGCTAAAAATAACGAAAAAAAGAGGGAAACCATTCGTTGCTTCGGAAACTCTCATCTATTAACACCCAAGCAGCAGATGGACGTATAAGGTCAGCACGTGGGCGCTTTTACTTTAATCTATTTTTTTTTTTCTAAATATAAGCGGAAAGTTTGTTCCTTTTTATTTTAAGGATTTAGCTTTGGGGTGGTCTTATATGGAGTGTCCTTGAAATTAAAAAAAACATGAGTATACAACGTTGAAAAGCTCAGTTCACTAGGGGATTTGGAAAAATATTCGTTGTGCGTTTCTTCATTATAATAATGCTTTCCTTGGGACAAATCAAAGGAATGGATGGGGGAACCGCGAACATGATTCCCTCGGGTGCATTGAATTAAAAATAAAATAGACACGTTTCTGGATTTTGTTGTTTATGCTTGATAGCTTTCTTTGCATATATTTTTCAATCTATGTAATAAAAGCATTACAAATTTTAATATCAATATTGTCAGATTTGATAGAGGGGAACAGAGTGGGTGTCTAGGGCCTATTTATTTGATGGGTTTATGATAGGCACATAATTTGATACTGTCACTTATTTGGACCTCGAAACAATTTCAACATTTACAACGCGATTGGGGACACCTCATACAACACAAGACAAATTTGGTGATGGATTATAACTTGGTCGAGTCGGAAGCCCATTGACAAGATGTATTGTGGCGGATTTTGACTCGGATTCTTCATAACTTGAAATGGTTGCTACTTTGAATTTTTTTGAAGCACAGTGTGCACAAAATGTTTGCGTTCAAAAGGGAGCATTTTAAGCTTTGATCGCTCACGTTTGGGTCTTCTGTGTTGTGGGAAGAATGGAGCTGAAAATATTCTCAAACGAGACCTGAAACTGGCATGGGCAACCTTGATTCATTTGCTCTTTTTGCGCAAAGCCGACTGAGCGGTAGGGTGGAGTACGAACCTACGAAGCATAATTAAGTGCTTAAATGTCTTAAGAAAAATCCTATATACAGATGTGCAAGTAGTAAATAAAGCAATAAAATCGAGCAGAACAGTTTCTCAAAAGAACACTAAATTGAAATTTAAAAATACGAAATTGGTCCTCGAATTAAATGCTAATTAAATGCTCCACAAAAACAATTTTTTTTTAAGTTAAAAAAGAATTTTAGTAAAATAATTTTTTTTAAAACTGCTTCTAAAATAAAGTGCTCATTAAATACGAATTAAATGCTGCATTATCTCAGCAAAATTTTGAAAACCTGAATTCAAAAACTGAAAATTTAAAAAAGTCAATTTTCGTGTTCTACTTACTTCATCCACGATTTTGGCTACTTTTTTTTAACTTTTTTGAGGCCAAAATCAACCATACTGTCATAGGCGACTTCAGAATCGAAAAAGTTGTTGTCGGTCTGGAATTCTCGAATCTTTTCTGAAATCTGTCGAAGCGTGAAAATTTTTTCGATGGCCAATCAGTTCACTGGCGAAGGGGTTCAGTCGTTCACACTCAATACGAGACTGCAATTGGGGCAATAGAGAGTAAGTACATCCTTTCGTGTCGATAAGTCACACGTCACACGATGCTGAGTTTTCAGTCGCTAGTGACGCACCCTTGTCTCAACAGACTTCTATTCTGGAAGAATGCTTTCCCCTCAACTTTTAAAGCTGTGTGTGCGAGAATGCACTTATCATCTAACCACTAACCAAGTGTTTCCTTGAAGTCGCCCAATAAAACCCAAAAAATAAGTAGCACCATTTCTGGTGGGCAGTTTGCAATGCTGCGACTGTCCTATGGGTTTGGTGCAGGTGCCGGACTTGCCGGGAGAAAAAGAGGAGACAAAGTTGGGAAAAGCTTATGGTTTCTCTTGCGATGGCAGCTTCGATACATCAAATTTTCTCACAGTAGCTGCTCGAAATAAGGTTTTCAATAAAAAAAATATGCATTTTTAGTTCATTGTTCGCCACAGCAGCGCCACGTGTTTGGTGATTCACATCTCAAACATTTTCTTCAAAATTGGTTGGTTTACCAGGCGCTCATAAATCACAAATAAAAGGATTATTTTTTGCATTTATTTAAAAAAATGGGTGGAACCAAAAGTTAAAAAAAAAACTTGTGCTGTTTGTGTGTGGGCTGCCTTAATTTTTCATTCGTTCTTTCTTTTGATATTCATGTCCTACTTTGGTTTCACCATTGTATATATAAACTATAGTACTACCACTTGAGGTGCGCCATCTATCGACGAGAAACTAAGCTCTAGAATACCATGGGAAGCAACAACAACAATTAAAATGGTGGAAATTGTTGTTGTTGCTTCCCATGGTATTCTAGAGCTTAGTTTTTTCGTCGATAGATGGCGCACCTCAAGTGGGAATACTATAGTTTATATATGCAATGGTTTCACCCACTTTTAATTTAGCTTTCTGCTTTTTCTGAGCGCCTGGTGATCCAAAAAGTTTTGATATGCTTTTTGCTCGTAATTTAGGTTACCTTGTGAGGAGGAAGAACAAGAAACACTATAAGCAGTGGTAGGCATTGTAGAGGTATATTTGCCGCCAAAAGTTTTATATTTGAAGTGTCAGTGTGTATCAAATGCTTTTACTCACTCCATTTTGTCTGATAAACGGAAGAAAGTAAGAAAAACGCTTTTTATTGGTTAGGGTCAGTGGCGACCATTTTTGCGCTGGGCTTGGGCTTGAGTCAGTTGATATTTTTGTTATATGTAATAGGGTGGCTTTTTGTTTTGAAAATTTTTCTGTATAAAGTAAAAGTAAATTGTAAAAAGTAAAGTATTCAAATTAAAGTGTAAAATGTAAAGTATAAAAAATAATGTGAAGTAAAATTTTAAAAGGAAAGTGTAAAAAGTAATGTGAAGTAAAATGTTAAAAGTAAAGTGTAAAAAGTAAAGTGTAAGAAATAAAGTGTAAAAAGTAAAGTGAAGTAAAATGTAAAAAGTAAAGAGGTAAAAGTTAAGTGTATAAAGTCAAGTGTAAAAATTAAAGTGTAAGATTAATGTGTAAAAGTAAAGTATAAAAATTAAGGTGTTTAAAGTAAACTGTTAAAAGTAAAGTGTAAAAAGTAAAGTGTAAGAAGTAAAGTGTAAAAAGTAAAGTGAAGTAAAATGTAAAAAGTAAGGTTTAAAAAGTTAAGTGTAAAAAGTTTAGTGTGAGAAGTTAAGTGTAAAAAGTAAAGTGTAAAAATAAAGTTAAAAAAGTAATTTGTAATGGTAATGGGTAAAATATAAAAAGTTAAGTGAAAAAGTAAAAGTGTGAAAAGTAAACAAACTAGAATTTTAAAATTGAACAGAAAAATTAAGTCACACAATAAATTCCTTTGGTTGTTACATAACGTAATAGCACGAACCGTCCGTCGCGCAAGAGCACTGAAACTTGACTGGGGTCTGGACAAGGCCAGTGTTAGTTTATTTGTATTTATTAAATTAGAATTTTAAAATCTGCATATAAGGAACTTATAGTTTTTGACTTGTGCCGACTTTTGAACTTCATTTGACTGAAAACTCTTCCAGCGATAGTTTGTAAAAATTACAAACGCATTGGAAGGAACTGCAAATTGTTCAATATGCAATAAATACGACATGAAATAACCAAAAACAAAGAGTATTTTAATAAACAATCAATATCATGATGTGTGTAGTATTTATTTATTTCCATAAAAGTCCTTTGTTGTAAATTACCGAGTCTTTACCACAGATATAACGTTGTAATCAGTGGAAAGTGATTATGATTACATACCTTTATATTGGTACTAGACACATTTTTCAATAAAAAAGGCAGACATAACTTGATATTATGAACAAAAAAAAAAAGATTTTTGAAAATTAACAGTTGCGTGCAAGAGAATTTCTTTATTTGAGGTTCGTGACCACAAAATGCGTATAACTGCAATATATTGCAAATGCAGACACGCTTCCGAATCCGCACATAACTCATTGGTTTGGAAAATCTCCAACAAAATGGCATTTTTTTTTTGTTCGTTAATAAGTTCACTGACCGTACCTAACCACAAAACTATCGGTTCTTTGTTGAATTTGAGTTAAAAAATGTATTTTACTGCGTTAACTGCTTGTAGGTGAATGTGGCTTTGCTCCTGAACTGTGGTTGCCTCACACTTTAAAAGGACTTTTAATGATCCAACTTATAGAACCACTTTAACAAGTATACCACTTGATCGAAGGTGGTACCTACTTGGCATTGGTATTTATAAATGTGTAACCACAATTACTATTGTTTCGACACCAATTAAATTGGATTAAGCGTATTACACCCATAAGTAAAGTTTAAGGAAGGAGTGAGCAGCTAAATACCTCCCCAAAATACTACCTCTTTATCACAATATAACTAGACAAAGAGAATTCCGACATGGAACCTAGCGATGGTCATGTTGTGGCAACATGAATCATCAAGCAATGAAGTCAATTATACATTGTTTTTGAGTGCCATGCCGGCCGTTGGCGAAAAATAAGGATTCAATTGCAGACGTTTGTGTAAAAGCCAATGAAATTTAATTCCCGACTATGGTACGGCTTCTTCAATAGCATAATTTAAGAAATCTCTTTTTTAACAGCTCAGTTTCGTCGGATGTGAGTCTGGGCTGTGCATGTGCGATTCATTTGCGCCAAATTAATTCGGGTTGCTGCCTGTGACTAAAGTCCTATCCTTTTGACGTGGTATGAGCCCAGACAGTTGATGTTATTCGAAACGACGTTTCTTGTGTATACAGGATATCCCCTAATTCGTCAATTGTTTTCTGGGAAATGATTATTGGGCAAATTCCAACAAATAAAAAAATTGTTGGAACTTCTTTTCAGCAGGCTGTATGGGACATTGTCTCCCACGGCAGGGGGTGTTAAACAGATGGATTCCAATCCCCCATGTTTGTAGGGAAAAAATTGAAAGAATAAACAAAGCAAACAAGAGGATTGTTTCATTTAAAGCTTTGACTTCTTAAGACTGCAACGAAGTTATTGGTTATCAGCAGGACAAAGGACTGCAAGAAAACAATAAGAAATCAGGAAAACTGTTCTTTCAAATCAAAAGAAAGATTACTGTGTCCGAAAGCATCTCACATAATTATAAAAAAAAAATACTCCTATCTGAACCAACACCAGCTTAAATTAATCGATAACTTGCACTGCTTACTTTACCAATTTACCCAATTGGATTGGCGTTCTTGAAGCTAAACCATCTTTAAATTAAAACACCAAAGGACAGTATGTCTACCATCTACCATTTACAGTCGTCCTTTAAATTGATTGGAAAATATATGGTTGGTTGCAAAATACAGAACAAATAGAAAAGAGATTTCGAATTGTCACCAGTTGCGACACATCTCTTGTGAACCATTAATCAATCGCTTTACGTGAGCCTTCTTTTCCAATGAAACAAATCAAAATTGTCGTTTGAAAATCGCTAAATAATTGTCAGGCAGACTGGAATTTGGAGACTAATCTCTTTTAATCATTAACTTCTCACAAGTTCAAAGAACTTGAACGGGATGGAATCCTGACATTTAAAATAATTGCCACTTCTGCATGATAAACATACAGAACTGATTGAAAAGATGTTAGTTTTTTTTTAAGCCGCCAACTTTTATCAGTCATTTTGATCGACTGATTTAAACACAACAGTCACTAAGTCTTATCAAGACCTAACGTAGTATGGTGGACAAATAAATAGAAATTTATGCAAAGGGTTACATCTTGTCCTTCAATTTTCAGAAGTATTTCGACGAGAACTAGGTACCTGCCTGATACATTCACAGGAAAATTGTCGCTAAACGCATTTCACATTTTTACAATCCTGAAAAAATGATTGAATGTCTTTCAAATGGACTAGATGAATTCTTATCAATTTTGGCAAAGATGTCCATCATAGGTAAATGGATGCTGATTTATCACTTAACGCTGTCCAACATAAATCGGCAGTACAGGAAAGATAGGGATCTTTTTTTGCACTCTTTTGTTTTCCATAAGCATTTCAAATTACCCAAAACTTGAAAAAATGGCCTGTACGGTTACCGTTAACCTTTTTTTAAGAATTTTTTTAAAGCTCTAAAGCCAAAAGCTCTTCAACAGCAACCCATGGAAAAAACGCTGAACGAATCGGAACTATGTCAGATGCAATTGTAAATTCATTGGCGGGTAAACGCTTTGTATGTGGGGTTTCCTTCAATTTAGTATGATGCAAAAATATGGCACGCTACTGATTTTAAAAAAGCTTCCCCATAAGACGTGTACTGCCGATTTATGTTGGACAGAATATAGTTAGGCTATATGCACGACCCTTATCGAAAAAGATCATGTAAAATGTTGCACCTATCATCTGTCCTCTGTCATTATTGTATAGGGTTGGGTTCGGGAGCCCGTTTTCAGAATCCTGTTTTTTAAAATCCTGTTTTTTTTAAAAAAAATTTTTTAAAAATCCCGTTTTTATAAAATCCCGCTTTTAAAATCCTGTTTTTTACCATCCCGTTTATTAAATTCCCGTTTTTATAAGCCCGCTTTTGGGATCAACACAAAAGTGTTTTATTTTAAAAATCGCCGCGATTTTTAAAATAAAACACCTTGTTTTGATTCCAAAAGCGGGATTGAATTTATTTAACAGCCCCACGCTGATGATAATGAGGTGACATAATGTTCATGGGCGTTATGTCGTATGAAAGGAGACAAAAAGAAAACAAAAAACAAATATTTGGAGAAGTTTTTTTTATTGATTTTGTAACTTAACAAATAAAATAAAATGCACGACTGGGTCGCACGTACTTGCTCTGTGGGTGCAATAGTAAGACGAAAACAAACTTTTCGATTAATAAGAACAACTAATTTTTGAAAAATTTGGTAAAAACTAAAAAAATTTGGCTAAAACTGGAAAACTCGATATACGGGAGCTAACGTTTAGTAACCTTTAGTATATCAAATTTAGATGTCGTCTTTTGGGTGATATAAATGATATAAATTTCCGCTAATGGCCAAATTAATAAAACTGATATTACCAATTTTCGCTATTATCATGTGTAGCCAAAAACTAAAAATGCAGTTTTCTTTCAAGTAATCTATATATGTAACATACAAAGTTTCATAAAAATCGGGGGAGCCTTTTTTGAGTAAATTAGAAAAAACGAAAAAATTGGCCAAAATCTAATGGCTCTTTGTATAGGAGCCTCCATTTAAAAAAAAGAAAATGAAAAATAATCAATGCCATCTGAAAGGAAGCTAAAAAAAACTATACCAAACAAAGTTTGAGTGAATTCGATGCAACCGTTGACAACTTATGGCCATCTGAAAAAAAACCGTTAAGAGCAGATCTCCGTTATTTGCATTTTTAGCCAAAAACTGAAAACGCAGTTCTCTTAAAAACACTAAAAGAATATAACACACAAAGTTTAATCAAAATCGTTAGAGCCGTTTTCGAGCAAATAAGAAAAAACCAAAAAATGTTGGCTAAAACATATCGGCTCGTTGTATGGAAGCCACCGTTTAGAAAGGCTTCAGTGAAAAATTTACAAAGCCATCGTATAGAAAACTATAAAAAACTATGTCAAACGAAATTTGAGTCGATTCAATCAAGCCGTTGTGAACTTATGGCTATTTGAAAAAAAGCCGTTAAAACCTGATTTTCGTTAGGACTATTTGAGCCAAAAATGAAAAACGCAGTTTTGTTAGAAATGCTTAAATTAAGCTAAATTTTGAGTTTAATCAAAATCGTTAGAGCCGTTTTCGAGAAAATTCAATTTGAAAAAAAACCGTTACTTGAAAGGTACCAGTTTGAGCCGGGCTAAAACGAAATAAAAAAAACCTCGACAACCGTTTTTCTTCAAACTACTATATATCAAGTTTGAAGAAAATCCGTCAAGCCGTTTAGGCTGTAGCATGACGTGAAAAAGCGCACATCCGCACATCCGCACATCCGCACATCCGCACATACGCACAGACGCACAGACAGACCGACGGACGGTATGGCGAAAACCACTTTTTTGGGCTTCTCTATCATCGTAATGTCATGTTTGATTAAAACCTCGATTTTTTTTTTCTGCACGAAACCAATACTTGCCCTATTGAGCAAGTAAAAATAAAGAACATAGAACATAACAAAAATGAGGTTTCAAGATTTTAGATATTTTTTCGAAATATTAAGATTAAAGTTTTATGTTGTGAGCTATACGGCGCAAAAAATCTGTTCTAGTCATTGATTTTCTATCTTTAATTATTTTAGAAATTGCTCTGGATTTCAAAACATTAATTTTTTTGAAAAGCTTTTCAGCTCCATTTTTAATTTTTTCAATTTCTGTTTTAACAACTATGTTTTCTTTAGCTAAATTTTCAATAAGTTTGTATTTATCAAAATACGAAACGGGCTAAGCGGGATTAAACGGGATTTTAAAAAGCGGGCTCACGAGAAACGGGGTTCTGTTTAAACAGGATTATTAAAAGCGGGATTTTAAAAAAGCGGTACTTTAGAATCGGGATTTTATTTTTTTTTTTGCAGGATTATAAAAAACGGGATTTTAAAAAACGGGCTTCCGAACCGCTCCCTATTGTATATAGAACCTATAGTAATATCACTTGGGAATTTTGATGGTTATTCACGGACGGCAAAACAAGGCATTAGCTCATTTCAGATTATAGGTGAAGAAGGAAGAGATGGAAGGAAGTTAACAATGTGCTGAGAATCGTCATCATTGAAAATAACAATGAAGCCAGAGCTCTAAATCATACGAAAATACTAAAAACTCCCAAGTGATATTATTACAGATTTTATATACAATGCTGTCACCCGTCACCTATCATCTGTCATTATGTCATTAGTCATCTATCATCTGTCATCTTTCATCTTTCAGCTTTCATCTTTCATCTTTCATCTTTTATCTTTCATCTTTCATCATTCATCTTTCATCTTTCATCTTTCATTTTTCATCTGTCATCTGTCATCTGTCATCTGTCATCTGTCATCTGTTATCTGTCATCTGTCATCTGTCATCTGTCATCTGTCATCTGTCATTTGTCGTTTGTCATCTGTTCTCTGTCATATGTCGTCTGTCAACTGTCGTTTTTCGTCTGTCATCTGTTGCCTGTCATCTATCATGTTTCATCAGTCTAAGGACCCTTTTTAAAACATCAAATATATTGTTCTATATTTCATTCACAAACAAAATATGAGTTGGGTTCGCAATCAGAAACCAATCCTTACTATTTTTGCGTGTGTATTGAACAGATAATATTGTCCTGAATTATGTAGTTATGAAGTTTTGTTGTAAATCTCAAAACCACAGATGAATACATAGCCCTTCATCGATTTATTCCTCAGAGGCCATTGTCTAATGCCAAACATTAAGTGGACTTCATATTTTGTCTTACTTACTAAAACAAATTAGCATTTGATTGTAAACAAATCTTCCCTTATTGATCCAATGCCCAAGATGCCCAAATCATCTTACTAATTTATTAAAGGCACGTTCCCAGAATCAATTCCAATTTCAATCCCAATGGACTCTGACAAACAATAATAATTTTACCATTACAGAACCATCACAGCCAATTTTGGAAGCACAATGCAATGCAATTGACTCCGAACAATAACGCTATCCAATCGATATTGACAAGAGCAAACTTTTACAATATCAAATTGAATTTCCAATTAATTGGCTCAATGAAAAACCACTAGAGTGTGTGTTATTGTAGTCACCACAAGCACAACACGAAGGACTATTTATATGAGATGAATACTGCGATGTGCATAGTGAATGGTGAGTGGTGATGGTGACTGGTGACCAAATTAAATAACACATGGCGTAGTGAACTTGTAAAAGCTGCTGACGCCGTTGTAAGATGATATTTGCAGTTGTTCACGCTTTATTTTCAATAACAAGCGCATTTGTTTTAAATGCTGAAACCCTACCAACTATACCAACCAACCAACCAATTAGTACAATTTTCATCCTTAAAAGTCCTTGTAAAACAACATAATGCCACATATAAACCATCACATCCGTAAACTATTTCTACCCGTACCGCATCGCACCGTCCCACCCCGCCTATCCTATCACTCATTCCTGATAAATGCGTCCTGTCCTGCTCTCGTGCCTGCTTCTTGGTTCATTTCAGCATGTCATGCGTGCGTATGAGTGTTGGAAGCAAAAAAAAAAGCAAAGAGAAGCTAAAAACTCATTCAGGAAACTCATTTCCCAGCAAAAGGAAACATGTCAATAGCACTTTATATTATTGTGCATGTGTCGCAAGGACGTGTCGACTGCTGCCACATCTACGAGTATGTGGAATGATGATTGTAAAAGTGTTTGTTGATGGGTTTTATATATGCGATAGTGTGTATGAACAAAACTAACTGTACATCAGTGTCCTTATACTCGAATATATATACGGATTTTAGTGACTTAAAATTTTTAACGAACTTTAAAAACTTGTAAGGATGCACAGCACAGTACAGCTCATATTATATATAGCACATATACACACATTTCGCTTTTTGTCACTTTTTGGGTTGTAAAAGTTTAATATGCTTACAAATTGGCACAACGAGTTGTTGTTGTTTTTGTTGTTGTTGCTGTTGAAGAAGAATCTCTGAGCGCTCTATGAGCTCAGTTTCTAATTCTATTTCTGTTTCTGTATGCTTCGTTTGAAGTGTTGAGATGTTATGTTGTATTTGAAAGCCAACTATTGCTATGAGCGGTTTTATTTTTTATTACACAACAAAACTTTATCATTGGACCGAATGGACTGTGTTAAGTTAGCATAAAGTTATATAAAAGTTGCTTCTGGTACCTATATTGTTTACAAAGGAAGTGCTAAATGTTAAATTAAAAAGGACTTAACAACATAATAAATGAACACAATAGAGAGAGACAGAGGGGAAACTCGTTAAGGATTGTGACCTTGTCAAAATAAAATTTCTATGGCGCGTGTTTTCTATACAGTTTTTCTTTTGAAAAGGGAACAATAGATCCTTTATGTATAACTATGTAAGTGAAACCTTTCGAACGTGAGCAGAGCAAATATGGAACGCTCCATTACATAATTTACAAATGCCAATAATGTCAGCGACATTTTATTGAATGCTGTTTATCGGAATCGGAAGTAGCTTTTCGTTGACGAAGAAGCCAACTCTGAACTCAACGTTTTTACAATTCTTGTTCTTTCATGGCATCAAAAATAAACACGGCATTATAAAGGTGCTTTGATGACAGCGAATTACATATAAAGAAAGAACATTTCTTTTTTTAAATCGTTGAGATTTTGAATGAACTGCTACGTTTAAAATGGATCAAGGATGGTTTCAAATATTTGGTATTTATAGCACTTTCCATTCCAGGAAAAGTAGCTTCCAAAAGCACTTGAAGGAAGTTTTCCGAAAACGCGTTCCATTGATACAAAAATGATAGCGTGTTTCACACTTGCGTGTTGACTATTATCTGTCATAAATGTCAAAATGTGATTTTTTCGTCCAGACTTTGACTTTTTATTTCGGTGACATCTTCTGTTCGGTAATTTTTGTTAAATCCAAATGATAAGACTTTATTACCAAATTGAATATTTGTTATAGACGTATTCTACAATAATTGTAGTCTTGGTGGTACACAGTCGAGTCCTCAACGTTTGACGTCGAAATTTGAGACAACCGGTTCGGGATTCAATCGGCAAGAATTCGTAGGTCAAATGAACCCTAATTCACGGAGAACATCGACACGGTCCATGAAAGTGTTTACAGCAGGAACTCAGCCTTTTAAAGATTTCAACTTCGAGCTCAAAGTTTTTGACCATGATGGACAACGCCGCTGTTTGTTCACTCACTGGGCTTCAAAGTGTTTTGAAGAGGTCTCCAATTTCGAAAATCATCTTTTGCCACGAGGACCATTTTTGGATGAATGTCTGTGCTGACTTGGGGTAAATGTGGACAGTTTTTGCATTTTTTAAATATCAGTTTTTCCAGATAAGGGCAAAATATAATTTTTGTTTAACTTTTTAAAACTGATATTATGTAATAAGGTACCAGATATTCAACTGATAATATGACTTTATGAACGTATAAGAACCTGAAAACGATTAAGGGCCTTATTTACATTTGCCCCTTCCTTTTATACATTTTCCCCATAATTTTAATTCTGGTGTAAATATGGACACCTAACTCCTGTTCTGTAAGTGTTAGAAAATCGCTAATGGGGTTAAAATAAACATCAGGCAAGAATTTCATTTGAATTATTTACTACGTTAATTCTCAACAATTTATTTTAAAACGTGGAAATAACTGCCGTTTGCATTTACTTACTTACCCCAACCAACCCTAGTACGTAGCACTGTCAAAGTTAATGTCAAACAAAATAGATAGCTCACTTAACAGCATGCACGAATTACAATGTGTAGGTGTAGGTGTAGCACTGAACTAAAAAAATCATGTCTGCCATTTTGTTTCTTGTTGTTTTGCAGTGCAGGACGTTCGTGAAGTTGGAGTCGAGTTGACTTGTACTTCAGCTACTTTCTGTGTTGCAGCTACACCATTGTGCTCAGGCAGTAACAAGAAAAATTGCAGTGTATGGGATGACACCTAGCACACAATCTTTACCAGGTGACAACGCATCCTGCAAAAGTAACCGTTTTGTGTTTATTTTGGGCCAGTTGGCTGCATCATTGATCCGTAGCTACATTTTCGACAACGACGTTGGTGAGGCGGTCAGTGCCAATAGCGAGCGCTACAGAACGATGATGACAAATTGAACTCCATGGACTTAGGTGACATTTGATTCTTGCAGGACTGCATGACTTTCCACACAGCGGACGCCATGGTTGACGCCACGCTTGACTTGAACGAATTGAGGGTAAAATGAACATGATAATAGCAATTTTAGAGTAGACACTTTTGTCACTGAGCTCAAAATTTAGACATGCACTAAATGTAATCAAAAAAGTGTACTAGGCCAGAAAGAAGAATTTTCTCACTAAAGGTAGTTCCACACTATGCCACAGTGTAATACGACATGTCAAAAATGTGTGATGAAATAGTGGAAACAGAATATGACAGCGCAAATTTCATACGATTTGACATGTGTTTAGATTTGAAATATTTTTTTAGGATTGAATGTAAAACCATCACACATTCCTTCACACTTTTTTTGACATGTCGAACTACACTGTGGGATAGTGTGGAACTACCTTAATCTGTTAATTCTGTTTCCGTTTTTACTGGGGTATATTACATATATGTGGACATGAACCAATCAGCCAAACCTTTAAACCAAATCTACAACTTCAATCGTTGTGGATTCAAATGGAGCATGCTTCACCAAATTTCGGCGGCACCTTGCTTGAAGCGTTGGCGACACTTTCTAATATCAATTGAAAAAAAAACGTACACTAAAATCATGATAAATGTCAGTGTGTTCCTGTTAAGGTTATGTCAAATTTAAATACCAATGACTTTGATTAGAACTTAATATTTTTGACAGTTAACTATGCGCTGTCATAAAAAGATACTTAAATATCAAGTTAATTTTGACACTTTACCCAACCTTATAATAGTCAAAGACGTCAAAATCTAATGAAGTTTCTGCTAAGCTATTGGAATAATTCATTTGCATTGGTTTTCTTAATTATTTTGCTAGAAGTAGGTATAATTTGGCAGTATTTTAATGATTAGCAAGAAGAAACAGAAGTTCAAATTCAAAAGCTTGTATAAAATCAATACTACGAAGGAAATCAGTCTTAAAATTGTGTGCTGTCTAATAATATAGTTTGAAGCTCTGCGGAAACTGCAAATCAACGCGAAACCTTATTTCCTCCCCTCGCAAACCTAACATCTGTATCTATCCGTGGAAAACGGAATAAGGAATCTGTTGGAACGATTAAATTAAATCAACTTTGCGATTAAAATAATCTAATGCTAAGCATTCACCATTACAGTTGTTGACTATCATGTTGCTTATCTCCTCTAAACTCACCTAGCCCTATAATTTATTCATTCATTCATTTCAAGGACTACTCCGCTCTCGTCTGATTTTATCAACCATTTTTGTTGGATGATGTCTGCATATCTATTATATATTCCACAGGATAAATAGAATGTTCTTGAAATAGGTACACAAGTAAGTATGTATTTAGAACCAGGTGGTTGAAAGAAGGTTGGAATGGTCTTGTTCTGTTCGTATAAGGAAGAGGAGTTATTAAGTTTTTAAAAGTGGTGTCAAGGATGATTTGGAAGACAGAACGTTGTATTTTTTCTTGTGTCGGCTTATCATGAGTAATGAGACAATAGCCAAAGTCAGTCGCTATTTTAAATCGCAGTGTGATTCCCAAAACAATTTCATAGTAGGTATAGTGGAATCCTTAGCAGCATCCCTGAGATAGGAAGTGTGGTGTGAGTTTATGCAGCATTTGCACGACGATGCTAAACCAGTATTAGTTCCCCTAAATATGGTTTGTGAATTGACTGAACAATTTCTTCTGATTTTCAAGCCCTTGTACTTCTCAGATCATATCAAACATGCATCGAACTAATGGCTGCGATCACAGACATAAGGACGCAGACCTCCAACTCGTACTCCTCTTGCCTTAAACATCATCAAAATATTTTATCATCACCGTATATCTCTGTTTGTGCATTTTATTTTTTTCGTTTATTGGTTTCCCATTTAAAATGCACGGAGAGCTTAAGAGAGAGCTTAAACATACTCAAAATAAAATGCACACCAAGCTTGAATGTTTGAAGATCAAAATTGCAAGGAAAAATTGCCCAAAATCTACCCAAAAATGAGAGTTATACTCGAGTTTAGGGCGTATAAACGCTTCGTAAATTGTAGCCAGATCAGAAGGGGTGAAAAACTTCTTGCATCTATTAAGAAAGCCTAAGCATTTTGCAGCATTCTTGGCAATCTCAAGTATATGATCATTCCAACGAAGATTGTCACTGATACACATACCGAGTACTGATAGCATCATTTCGGCCTCCTCGATGCAAGTATACCATTCATGGATAATGGAATAGGGGGTATGTTTAGCTTCAACGACAAAAGACAGCATTGAGTTTTCGACGCATTAAACTCCACACGATTTCTAGTACCCCAATTCACAATGCTGTTTAAATCGGAGTTTAATGAGCTTATCATACGATTTCGTTGTAATAACACGTCCGAAGGCGAAGGCCGTGAATTATCAAACGTATATGAAAAGCTGAAGGTTGAGTCGTCAGCAAAACAATTTAATGGATTAGAAGTCACAGACAAGAGATCAGTTATAAAAATGAGAAAGAGAGTCGGAGATAGAACGGAGCCCTGGGGCACACCAGCATTTATTTTGTGGAGATCAGACTTGAAACCGTCTCGATAAAAGAGCTTTATGCCAAACTCTATAAAATGCCTTTGAAATATCAAGCGCAATAATCTTGCTTTCGCCAAAGCGATGCACAGATTTGTTCCACTGTTCGGTGAGATATGCCATCAGATCACCACTCACCAGTGGAACGATTGCTGCGAAAGCCGTATTGCCGGTCATTTAAAAGCTCACGATCTTCGAGATATTTCTTGAGCTGACGATTTATCAGCGTTTCCATGACCTTGGAAAGAAGGGACGTAAGTGCAATTGGTCGGTAGGAGGAGGGGGAGGAGGAGTCACCTTTTTTTGGGACGGGCTGGACAAATGGTGTTTTCCATCTACTAGGGAAGATTCCTGAACGATAAAAGCGATGAAAAAGCTTACGCAGTGGTTTTGCCAGCGATGAAGAACACTTTTTCAGAAGAATTGGGGGTATAGCATCCGGGCCAGCGGATTTGTGTATATCAAGATCTTGAAGTACTCTTGCTACTGTACAAGTGCGGAAAAATACCTGTCCCATAGAAGACTTAACGTTCTCAAGTACAGGAGAGCATTGTTGCTTGCAGGCAACGTAGAACTTGCAGCAAAATGAGCTGCGAGCATATTCGCCTTCTCTGAAGAGCTGACAATAGGTTCATCGTCGACGATGATGAGCGTTGGAACTGACGATGACGTTGAGTTCTTGACGTTTTTTTTCAAATGACCAGAAGTTTTTACTGCCTTTGGGACATTGCAGAATTTTTGTCTGGTCATGTAAAAATCTCGTTTTATGGATAACGGAGTTGCAGTTTCAGAAGAAGACTTTAAATCGCCATGGCATGGATACCCTAATTGAGTTTATATAAATATATTTAAGAAGAAAAAGTAGGCGAAAAATTCAGGGCACACTTTGGTCCTTCGTGCTCGATTAAAAGATTTGTTTATAGAATAATGTTGCGTGCTTAGCAACCAAGTCAATACATTTGTGGATATTATTTTGCTCGTAAAAAAATCTCAATGAAAGACAGATTTATTGGCCAACGATGGACAAACTTTTAGTTCTCGATTTCAAAATAAAATTTAAGGATGCTAACTTGAAAGGAGCAGGTTTTGATACTTTTATAAGATTATTTGTTAAAAAGCGCTCGTTTTTCAAAATAAAAGCATTTTGCTTAAATCCGCGTTTGAAACTTTTTTAACAATAATTCCAACTTTCAGAACACTTCCTGTGATTTTAAATTTTTTTCTTTTTTCTTTATTTTTTCCCCCATATCAAAGAAAAGTATTTCGAAAACATTTTTTTTTCTACTTGTTTATGTAAACTCAATCAATTGACCAACATGCACAATTTTGTTTTGTCCTTTGAACAAATTATTATTAAATTGGCCACATTCATTGAAATCCTTACGCAGCACAAAGCACTCAAGGACTTGAATTAATGCACGCTGTTTTTTTAATAATTATTATTTTATGTCCTGTGTGTGTGTGTGTGTGTGTGCATATTGAAGGAAGCCATAGTCTATTTGAACAAGCGCCACAGGGTATTTACAGAAATTACGAATTTACGTCTGGATAAGTAAATTTGTCGACGAAGAAGGAACAAAAATGAATTAAATTTATTTGCTTTTGATGTGCATCGGCAAGGAGAGATGAATAAATTAAAAATTAAACAGAACAGCCAAAAAAAAAAAAAAATATCTTGGAAATTGAGGTAGTCGAAGTATTATAAGAAAAAAATTGGAAAGACTTTCTACTTTGAAAAGTAACGTTAAGGACATATACCTGTAAGCTTCTTTAAATAGGTTTGTTTAATGAACGAAAACTAAGTCAAAACAGAACACAGGGGAGCACAAATGAGTGGATACCTAGTCTCGAACCAATTAGAACAGAATAAAAAACTAATTTATATTTCATGGATGCTTATTTAAGACATTCGCTGTGAAACATTGTTTGCGCTAACAATTTCAATGCACAAATTTACAGCTTTTCACACCAAACTATCACAGGAAATTTTTAAATATTTGTTTTTCAAAAGCGAGTAGAAAAGCGTTAACATTGACATTTATACTATAGCCTGCAAGGGCGGATGCAGGATTTTTTTCTGGGAAGGGCACAAGGGGCGGACGGGCAAAGAAATCAACATTAACGTTTAGAAATATACTTAAACTTGAAGTGTCATACTTTAAGTCAATTTTCAAGTATGTATAGTTAGGTTTATAAAAGTGTCAAAACAATGCATTTTCCGCCGCAACGCACAGTGGTTTGAGCTCGAAAAAAAAACATTTGGAAAAAGTTTCACGTAGCCTTTTGATGTGTACCTATATGTATATCTAAAAAAAATTACCTGGGCATATGATGTAAAAGAATTTTGTATCGTTCAATGTCAAGTTTATGTAGCGGAAAATTTTATAAAAATTATAAAAGAGACACAAAAAGTTTTGTTTTTATCGTTTCTAATTAGCTTTCCACCACTGTATATCTTATTTACATTAACCCTAAATTTTAAAAATAATATTATTCAAGGGCAAAGTGTTACATTTTGTTGGCCTATTTTTGAGTATTTAAAATTGAAAATAAAATTAATAAAAGTAGCTTTCTATAAGAAGCCTCAAGCATTGGTACTAAAAAAATGCTTGATGAAAACTTTTAAGTTTAAAATTTAGTTCCACTTGCCTCCACGCAATGCCATATACCATATAATGCTCCTCACTTTCAAGTTACAGCACAGACAAAATTAGCTGCGACCACCGAGTCTATAACGAAATCTCAAAGACCAAAGCTCAAAAAGACTAATTTTCAGAAGACCCAATTTCAGAAGACTCAGTTTCAAATGGGACATAGATAAAGAAGACAAAGTTTCAAACTCTGGTATGCCAACGCTGCACGATTAAAAAATGGATGAGCTTAATTTCTTTGGTTAAGTATGTTGGTTAGCTATGATATAATACTTTGCATAGATTGCCATTTAAAATGCCGTTAGAAGAGTAAGAAGAAAAAGAAAAGGTATGATTTTTAAAATTCTTTGCAATTACTATATTAGATACACTTAATTAATGGATGCCTCCTTTCATTTGCAAGTGTGTGAAAGGGATGCAATTAACAAAATTCGCAATTCCAGCCAGAAATAGACACAAGTTTTACTCATGTTCTTTCTGTTATTTTGTTCATATATTTTAACAACAACTCTTATAATATTGAGTCTTCCAGAAGTTGAGATTATTGCCTTTACTCTATGAGTTTTGTTCGAAAGGAACTGAATCCTTCATTTTTTCCTAAGAAACTAGTCTTTTTTTTGATGAAAAGTGAATTATGACATAATAATTTGCCAACTTTGTTGAAAAGCGTTTTAAACACAAAACCATTATTTAAAAGTTTTGCTACCAAGTTTATTTTCTTTTTAAAATGACACGCACCACTTTTAATCAAATTTAACGACTTGCTTTACCTGATGCAAATAATCTTCTGATGCACACATAAATAAGTTGCAACAGATTCCTTCATTCCAGGATAAAGGACAATTAAGAGAAAAAAAGGTTCTTTAGTGTGCAACGGAGCTTTTAAGATTCTACCTGCAACTTTTAATGTTTTCAAAGTTTTGTTTTCCTCTTTTCCGATTCAAGTGCTGAATGACATGCTGATGAAGGAAGAATTAAAAAAACTTTTTTTAAAAAAGTAATACAAAATGCAGTTTGTGCATGTATATGTATTTAGTTCATTTTTTAAATGACGAATTAAGGAATTTATTTGGAAAAGAAGAAAGAAAAACATTCCAGCAGTTTTTTTTGCATTTTTGGGGTCAGCGAACACATGAAATTTTATCAAAATCAAGACTTGATTTTGTTCTAATTTGTTGTCGCTGAATTGAAAGAGGGGCTTGGCCACGATATGCCTCAGGGTAGCGACCTCATCCTCTTTCCTTTTACTGCAGACCGTTTTTGATTGTTTGCTGGAAATAAAGTGACGGCCTTAGTACATATAGGTATCTTTTTTTTCATTTTTTATTTCTTAAGGGCGATTTTAAAGTAAGAATCTTAATCTAAGAGCAGTCCTGCTGTTTTATCGATTAACCAACATTTTATTCGAACAATTCTTACATAAGTTTTACAAAATAAATAGGAGGAAATTCGATCAGTCAGACTCCAAGAGTCGAACTTTTTTTTTATTATTTTCCCATATGCAAACTACAATGCCATATATACTAACAAATTGCAACAAATCTCAAAATATTTTTTCGAAAAGTTTTACAAAATTGACATTTTGAAAAAAAAAATTAGTCCAACGTTTTTCAATATTTTTTTTTCTAGATACATAGCGATTATCCAGCATATGAGCAGGATCGTGTGACAGAGTCATGAATTTTGCTTTCATAAAAATTGTCTCTTGCGGGGATGTAAAATGTCACCCGAGTGTAATTTTAAGATCAAGATGAATAAAATATGCAGTTTTAACTAATTTTCTCGCCACCGCAGCGCCACATGTTTGGTGATTCACATCTCAAACATTTTCTTCAAACTTGGTTGGTTTACCAGGACCCAAAAGCTGTAATAAAACTTGTGCTGTTTGTGTGTGGGCCGCCTTAATTTTCCATTCTTTCTTTCTTTTGATATTCATGTCCTACTTTGGTTTCACCCAATTTCAAATTATCGGACAAAATAAAAGGCCTTCTGATTTTTCTGAGCGCCTGGTCATCCAAAAAGTTTTCATATGAATTTTGCTCGCAATTTGAGGGATACCTTGTGAGGAGAAAGAAGAAGAAACACCTTAAGCAGTGGCAGACATTGTAGAGGCATATTTGCCGCCAAAAGTTTTATATGTGAAGTGTGTGATGACGATCACAAGGAGAAACAAAAAGTTACTGTGGCGACCATTTTCGCGCTGGGCTTGAGTCAGGTGATATTTTTATTATGAAACAGCTTTTTTGTTTTGAATATTTAATTTTTTTTTTTTTTTCATAAAGAGAAAAAATAAAAAGTACTCGTGCTGTTTTTTTCTATCTTGATAATAATTCAAGTATATTTTAAAAAGTATATTTAAAAAATTATTTATTTATTTATTATTTTATTGCTACGTTTAGTTATTTATATTTGTATGTATACATCGAACAAACTGTATTTTGTTGTGGAATTATTTCTTCGCTTTTAATGTGATTTATTTTAACTGATTTCATTTTTATGATTTAAATATTTAAACATTATCTTTTATCTTTAATGTAGCCTTTCAAATTAAAACATGTCAAATATTAATATTCTGTTGGTTGTTTTATTATTTTTGTAAGCCATTTCAAGAATAATGTTCAACCATTTAATCTTGGGCCCCCGCCCTGCTCAGTTCGCAAAATTTTCATCGTTTCTGCTCCGGCACTAAATTCAAATTGAAAATTTCAAGACACATTTACGAAGGAGGGAATGTCGTAAATGGAATTAGGGAAATGCATATTTATGACACTGACACTTTCGAAATTGGTAGGTTCCTTCTATGATCCGGGGTAACAATTCTGAAAAGTCATAAGACTACATAATCCATTTTTGATAGACTTCTTATTTTGTTAAAAATCTATATAAACCAGAAATTGTTCCCTGAATACAAAATATAGGAAAAAACATATTTCAAACTTTGGAACACGAAACACAGATCTAGAAATGAAAAAAATCAAAGGGTTTTTGAGACATATTCATTTCGGGTGGCAATGGTAACAGTGAATATAGTGCTTGATTGCTAAACCTAAAGTTGTGAGTTCAAACCCAGCCTGGGCAGCAATTTGTATGTATTCCCCCAGTTACAACTGAACGCCACCCGTGGGATTTTCGTGAGATAATTATCACTTACAGTCTCAATTTTTCTATTCCTTCTCTCCTCTCTCGCACATGTGAATTCATTATGAGGGTATTATTCATTATAAAAAAAAAAACAAGCCTTTCTATTGATTTAATTCTATAAAATTCATTGAAACCACTCATTCTAAAAACCAATGGAACAAGCTAGATTGCTTCTGCTCCATTTTTAAACAATATCTATTCGCACGCACCGGTTTCACAAGTTTAACGCCAATGTCAAATTGATGTGCGCAGCGAGATTCTCTGTAAAAAGGGATTCCAACTCACTCCACGTATTAAATCCGCTGAATCAACTTCGTTGCTAGACTTCGACGCCTATATTTTCAGATTTAGATTCAAAAATATCTATGTGTAATATAAAACTCTTTGGCAATGCTGCATGCGAATAGACACTTTCAAATAAATATTCGGTGGCTGACAATTGGATTATATTTTGTAATTGTGATTCTTACTTGAGTGCATTCAGACTTCAAATTAAAATCAGAAGTGGAATGGTTTTAGAAGACTTCTGAATGCTTCTGGATGCTTTTTTTCCTCCACTGGCAAGTGCTGTAATACTAGCGAACTCATATCTGCTTCAAAATGTTGAACGATGTGGTAGCAAAATCTATGAGTTTGACAGAGTACCATGACATATTTATGTAGTAACGCAGCATAGCAATATTTGGACGTTTTTGGAAATGCACCATCAAAAAGATTTGTCAGATATATGTTTGGAATATACTGATCAAGTTAGGAAGCTATAGAAGAATATAGAACGTGTATAACTTCTCTTAAAATCAGCCACTTACTAATTCAAATGATGTAGCGTTTTCTAAATGCTTCACCAGAAACTTCGTCCCCCCGTTAAGTGTGAAAAATTAAAATTTTTTGAATTAACAAAAATGAACAATAAAATCTTTCCCTTTTACTATAAGCCGGAGATTTATGAACTCCAAAAAAAATGTCAAATAAAGTGGGATATGCCATTCTGCCGAATCCCTAATCTTTCGCAAAACTATACTTGTTTTCATTTTATCTTCAAAGGTTAACCTTAATATTCCAATTTTTAAATGTTTTTAGAAATCAAAAAAGTTTTCCCCCGTAATAGCGAAATCAAATTTTACCTATGCCTACTCTCATCCATATTCTCCAATATTTCGACTTGATTTCGGTATCATAGAATTTATCCTGCAAATAGACCTACCTATGCAAGAAAATAAAATCCTTAACGTAGCAAGAGCACAAGCACAAGCACAATACGAATACCATGGAACGAAGTTAAAAGCCGTCAAGGAAAAGTCTTCTTTTTTTTTTTATTTCTATCAGAGCCTTTGGCAGAAATGCAAAATGCAAACGAATTTAGATTTCCATTCAAGTGAATTGGACAAAATGTCATGAAGGCTTCGTTTCGTTGTTGTCCTTTAGGAATGCATCTTTCTACCGTCTACCTTCTACATGTTCCATCCTGCAGAAAGTAAACTCCGTCTCTTATAGAAGGGAGAACTTTGAATCAAGGAAAATACCTGGAATTCAATGAGATATCGTAGTATATACGTAAATCTCATATCATTGGCAGAAGAGTATTATATAGTATATCTCATTTATACACCAGGAACCTGAGCTGAGCATGAAGCCGACCCAGTCAGTTACATTCTTCTCCAATTTCAACTAGCACTTATATATTTTCTAGTGAAAGTTTTTCATTTTTATGGTAAAACTTTTACCTCAATCCTAAGGAACCTGCTAGATGCTGTATGCTAGATGTTGGATGCTGCATGCACAAAATAAGTAGACTTGATCCTTTTTTTAACTTCATGAACGTTATAACTCAACAAGAAGAAGCCATGGAAATTTTAAGGTATCTCCTCGAATGTATAGCTCTGTGGAATGATGTGTGTTCATTGTGCATGTGCATCATGAAACATGAACCCTTTACAAAAGGGAATTTTAACCTATATTTTTATTTTTTTTCTCTTGTGAGGATGCAATTCTTTTTTAGTTTTCAAATTGTGTGCAAGTTTTTTGATTCTTTTCAGATGAAAAAAAATTACAGTTGTAAAAGCATACAAATTTAAAAAAAAAATTAATAAGTTTACTATGACGATGTTGTCTTCAAAGGTGCCATAACCATAACTACACGATGCTCCCACAATAATAAATGACAATCATTTTCATTTTAAAGGACCAACAAATAATTACTTCATAAGTTGAGTCCTCTTTAGAAATTAATTTCAATCCTTTTTGGTAGAAAACTTTTATGACTTTTATTTTACTTCGCTCTGAGAGACAGGATGTGTTTTTGATTGCTGTTTGCTGGTTTCTTGTTTTTTTTTTTTTTTTTTTTAGCTCAGAAGTGGGATAATAGAGATGCAACTTGGTATGGAAATTCAGCTTTGAAAGTACCACAAACATTTGGGGATATTTATGGGAATTCGTTTATGTTTATTAAAAAGTTGACACTTCTAGTCTTTTAGAAAGGACAAATCTATGACAAAAATATTCAAGTTATGGCAACACTGACAAGCACCGAAGTTGACAATTATGATATCCAAAATGGCTGCGTTCATGAACACAACATCAGGTATTTGATTCTCCTGCAACAACTACAATTAAACTTGACAGGCTTACAGCAGGCTTAATTATTAGGAAATCCCATAAGCTGCAAAATGAGTCCTTTTTAAAATAAATGAGAGTCCTTTTTAAATTCTATCTTGGTGATATGACCGAATTTCATTTCTTGCACAAGCAGCGCCTCTATGAGTGAATCATAGAAATAGTTGAAAATGTTGGCTCATTCGAAATGAAAGTTTGTGTGTAGGCCGCCTAAATTTTCCATTCTTTCTTTTGATATTCATTTCCCACTTTGGTTCCACCCACTTTTAAATTATCGGCAAAAATAAAAGGCTTCCTGCTTTTTCTGAGCGCCTGGTGTTCCAAACAACTTTCATAATGCTTTTTGTTCGTAGTTTAGGTTACCTTGTAAGAAGGAAGAAGAAGAAACACTAAGAAGTGGTGGACATTGTAGAGGCATACATATTTGTATTTGCTGCAAAAAAATTTATATGTAAAGTGTCAGTGTGTGATGACGATCACAAAGAGGAACAAAAAATTACGTTTTCGAAGTTCACCTTTTCACTTGCTCATATTAATATTGAATACTTTCACTCACTCCTATTTATCTGATAAAGATAATTTTTGTTTATTATTGGTTAGGCTCAGTGGCGACCATTTTCGCGCTGGGCTTGAGTCAGGTGATATTTTTTTGTATATGTAACAGGGTAACTGTGCTTTTTGTTTGTGTGTGGGCTGCCTTAATTTTCCATTCTTTCTTTCTTTTGATATTCATGTCCTATTTTAGTTCCACCCACTTTCAAGTTTTCGGCAAAAATAACAGGCTTCCTGCTTTTTCTGAGCGCCTGGCGAATCAAACAGTTTTCTTTTTGCTCGTAGTTTAGGTTTACTCTGTGAGGAGAAAGAAGAAGAAACATCTTAAGCAGTGGCAGACATTGTAGAGGCATATTTGCCGCCAAAAGTTTAATATGTGAACGAAGTGTGTGATGACGATCACAAGGAGGAACAAAAAGTTACTGTGGCGACCATTTTTGCGCTGGGGTATGGGGTTGAGTCAGGTGATATTTTTATTATGCAACAGGGTGACTGTGCTTTTTGTTTTGAATATTTAATTTTTTTTTTTTCACAAAGAGAAAAAATAAAAAGTACTCGTGCTGTTTTTTCTATCTTTATAATTTCTTTTATTTTCCAGAATTAAAGTAAGCACTTCAAAATAATTATTTTATTTTATTATTAATTAGTTATTTTTTACTTGCTCAATAGGGCAAGTATTGGTTTCGTGCAGAAAAAAAAAATCGAGGTTTTAATCAAACATGGCATTACGATGATAGAGAAGCCCAAAAAAGTGGTTTTCGCCATACCGTCCGTCGGTCTGTCTGTGCGTCTGTGCGTCTGTGCGTATGTGCGTCTGTGCGGATGTGCGCTTTTTCACGTCATGCTACAGCCTAAACCACTTGACGGATTTTCTTCAAACTTGATATATAGTAGTTTGAAGAAAAACGGTTGTCGAGGTTTTTTTTATTTCGTTTTAGCCGGGCTCAAACTGGTACCTTTCAAGTAACGGTTTTTTTCAAATTGAATTTTCTCGAAAACGGCTCTAACGATTTTGATTAAACTCAAAATTTAGCTTAATTTAAGCATTTCTAACAAAACTGCGTTTTTCATTTTTGGCTCAAATAGTCCTAACGAAAATCAGGTTTTAACGGCTTTTTTTCAAATAGCCATAAGTTCACAACGGCTTGATTGAATCGACTCAAATTTCGTTTGACATAGTTTTTTATAGTTTTCTATACGATGATTTTGTAAATTTTTCACTGAAGCCTTTCTAAACGGTGGCTTCCATACAACGAGCCGATATGTTTTAGCCAACATTTTTTGGTTTTTTCTTATTTGCTCGAAAACGGCTCTAACGATTTTGATTAAACTTTGTGTGTTATATTCTTTTAGTGTTTTTAAGAGAACTGCGTTTTCAGTTTTTGGCTAAAAATGCAAATAACGGAGATCTGCTCTTAACGGCTTTTTTTCAAATGGCCATAAGTTGTCAACGGTTGCATCGAATTCACTCAAACTTTGTTTGGTATAGTTTTTTTTAGCTTCCTTTCAGATGGCATTGATTTTTTTTTCATTTTCTTTTTTTTAAATGGAGGCTCCTATACAAAGAGCCATTAGATTTTGGCCAATTTTTTCGTTTTTTTCTAATTTACTCAAAAAAGGCTCCCCCGATTTTTATGAAACTTTGTATGTTACATATATAGAATACTTCAAAGAAAACTGCATTTTTAGTTTTTTGCTACACATGACAATAGCGGAAACTGGTAATATCAGTTTTATTAATTTGGCCATAAGCGGAAATTTATATCATTTATATCATTCAAAAGACGACATCTAAATTTGATATACTAAAGGTTACTTAACGTTAGCTCCCGTATATCGAGTCTTCCAGTTTTAGCCAAATTTTTTTTAGTTTTTACCAAATTTTTCAAAAATTAGTTGTTCTTATTAATCGAAAAGTTTGTTTTCGTCTTACTATTGCACCCACAGAGCAAGTACGTGCGACCCAGTCGTGCATTTTATTTATGTTTACATCAACCATTTTGTGTTTTTTGATTTAAATAAAATAAAAACATATAGTTTATTTTTGGACTGATTTAATTTTCATGATTAAAATTTTTGAACATTATCTTTTATCTAAAATTCAGTCTTTGAAATAAAAACATTTCAAATAATATATTCTGTTGGTTGTTTTATTATTTCGTATTTGCTTATAGCCAGAAATACTGTTACACCATTTAATCTTGGGCCCCCGTCCTGCTCGGATAGCAAAATTTGTATCGTTTCTGCTACGGCACTAAATTCAGACCTTCAGACACTGTTGAAGCTGAGTTCCGTCTGCCATAGGCTTCAGTAAAATTCATTACGTTTGTAGTTTTATATGGCTTGCACAACAGTACAACAGGAAACGTCTGGAATTAGAAATTTGAAAACTTCAAGACACATTTTACAAGGTGAACATTTCGGAAACGGAATTTGCGAAACGCTTATTTATGACACTAACACTTTCGAAATTGGTAGATGCCTTCTGCATTCCTATATTTTTTTTAATGAGCAGGTAACAATTCTGAAGCGTCATAAGACTACAGAATGTCAACATCAATCCATTTGTTGATAGATTTCTTATTTTGTTTTACAAAAAACTATAAACTATATTCCCTGAATACAAAATATAGGAAAACGAAGTTTTCAAACGTTGGAACACGATACACTAATCTCCATCTCTGAATCTCTTCGATTTCAAAAGTTTATGGTGGTCTTTTTTCTTTCTTCTTTTGGCAATCATTTTTGATCCCTCCTTCCCACATATAGTTGAATTGATGGGATGCTCTAGTTTTCTTCTTCGCTATGAGCCTTTATGAACGGTTGCCTCGTATCACAGGAAAAATTATTTTTTTAAAGCTTTATCGCATCCCGAAAAACATGTCCTTTTAAGTTTTCGCAAATAAACTGTATTTTTGTTTTAACATCGATTATTCGATCGCAAAGTGACGACAGAAACGATATAAATGCAAAAACTTTTTCATTGCAATTCAAAAATATTTATACAATCGAAAACAACAAATAATTTCTCATTTTTGATAACCCATGAACTCATACAGAAATAAAGTGCACGACTGGTCGACTGGGAAAAACGACTAACATTTTATTGCTTTATATCTATCTAGGAAAAAAAATATTGAAAATCATTCGATCAGTTTTTTTTTTAAAGGTGAATTATTAAAATTTTTCGAAAAAACATTTTTAAATTGTTTCCATTATCTAAATAAATGTCAAATTGTTGTTTGCATCTGGGAAAATAATATTTTCAATATACCATATATATATGTACCATTTCTACGTTATAAGAAAAACTCCAAAAAATCTTTTCTTAGCAAAAGATGGACTGTCCTAAAAAATAACATTCTGAAAGTTTTATCAAAATCTTTCGAGCCGTTTTCTAGAAAATCAAACATCCTCTTCACGATTGTGTAGCAGGTACCGTTATTTTGGGCCTAGAGCGAAAATTAAAAATAATTTCCGTGAGACGTCTTGAGGTGCGAACAGACAGATAGACAGATAGACAGATAGACAGATAGACAGATAGCCAGATAGACAGATAGACAGATAGACAGATAGACAGATAGACAGATAGACAGATAGACAGATAGACAGATAGACAGATAGACAGATAGACAGATAGACAGATAGACAGATAGACAGATAGACAGATAGACAGATAGACAGATAGACAGATAGACAGATAGACAGATAGACAGATAGACAGATAGACAGATAGACAGATAGACAGATAGACAGATAGACAGATAGACAGATAGACAGATAGACAGATAGACAGATAGACAGATAGACAGATAGACAGATAGACAGATAGACAGATAGGCAGACGGGCAGAATTTCCAGACCTTTTTTCGACTTCTCCATTATCGTAATGTCATGTGTGATTGTCATCTCAAATTTTTTTTTTTGCACGAATCCATAACTTGCTTAAATTTATAGGTATGTTCCTATAATCACAAGTAAAAAGTCATATAATACCGATAAAAATTTGGATTTAAGATATAAATTATGTGTACCCATGCCCATACCCATATACCTACTCTAACAGAATGAAATGTTTTGCTTTTACAAGGGTTTCGTTTCGTTTCGTCCTGCAAAAGAACAAATTTAATTGCATTTGGCATTTTATTTACAGCAGAATAAATATAATTCTCTCACGTCCTTATTCCAAAGCAAAAAAAAAAGGTATCATTGTACTCCATGTAGATGTATAGAACGCAAAGTCGAATGTAGAATGCGCGGGGCTACATTCACCTGTTATTATTTTGCAACGAAATTCCTTCTTGCGAATGCGAAACACAAGGATTAACTGAATCACAATTCTCACGTAATATGTCACTGGAATAATGTATCCCGACTTCCCGACCGACTGAGCCACCACAATATCCCAATCCCAACCTCCGCCACGCGCCACAGCTTTGCTACAACTATATTGGTGTGTGTACCCGAACCCACCCGCTCCCTCGCCAAGGGAAACAAAGAATTTGCATTCTCAAAGTGTTAGTTTCCTTATTACGAGGACGGAATAAGCTGGCGAAAACTCCTGCAAGGGCAATACATCATCGCATTACTTTGAGGGCTTAGATTTGTATAAATGTTGAACATTATTGCCAGGTTATATATTATATTATGAAAAAAAAAATTGTGGAATGGGTTTCTCTCTGTCCCGTCAGTTTGTTTTAAGGGACTGTCGTTTTAGTCAGATTTTTTTTCTTTCATTCTTTACGCCTGCGGGAGTTCAAATGTAAGCATAATAATTTATAACTAAATTCGGAGACAGTGTCATTTCAATGAAACTCGAGACACCATATGCAACTGTCATTGTGACAGTTGGTATAGCTGCTGTTACATGACATGGCTTTGAGCTGTGTTTAAACGAGAAAGAAAATGTCAAAGAATAATAGCTTGTCAAGCATGCATATAATTATGTAAGCATAAATACCATAGAGCAAATGCTTATCAGACTATAAATAAAAAATTAGTCTGCTTCGAATGCGTGTGAACGCACTCAATATTCTGATATATATAGTACGACGAAAAAAAGAAAAGAAGTATCTTTATTGTGGATCGCTCTGTTTCCTCAAGTTTTCGATAAGTTAAGTTATGGACATAAACTGCGCAAGTGTCGGCACATTAAACAGACGAACATTTGACGGCTCTCTGTAATACGCAGAACTTGCAGGTACTTCTGTTTGACAGATTAGAAGAGAACACTTCATTCGGCTCTGACACTAGCTTGCTTCGCAATAATATTTACAGACGTGCACTAAAAATGGGATTAAAGGGAATATAATTAATGCATGACCAGGAAACCTTCGCCCATGGGTTGACTTGCACGCCAGTATAACAGGCCCTTAAAACTGTGTTCACAGAATTCAATAAAGACATTTGGGAAAGAAAATGGAGTACTGTCAAATCGTTTTGCGAATGGGTGAATGCTTCTCAAATCTGAAAATAAAAACGTCAAATGTGCTACTGCAATAATAATGCCCTGTTCGCACGAGAGCGACCAACAAACGAAGATCAACTCCAAATTTTCACGTTATAATAAATTGAATGACACGACCAAACTTTACAAATGGGAATTCAAACTTGGTGTTCAGTCGCTCACGAATATTTTTAGTGAATTCTGTAATTAGCTTTTTTTGACAACGTAGTGTTTAACAATTAACAAGAAACATTATGTCAAAAGCAAAGTAAATGCTATAAATAAAGCTTACCTGGCAACATTTTTATAAAATGCAGCAAGCAGAAGTTTTATGTGCTCAAATGAATGTTCGTTTAACGTAAAATTTTCAACGTGAAACTTTGGTAAATGAGCTTTGTTGCCTAGGGACCACTTTGTGGCAAAGCAGCGGTGTGCTGATGTTGGTCTTTTACCCAGGACGCGGCTTAGCTTCCATGGCATCAATCATATAAGTGTCATTATGATGTTGGAAAAACAAAACATAGCTGCGGATAGTTTTTGCTAGAAGGGAGTTTACACGCTGAGAAATTTTGCGGTTATATGTTTAAAAGTTGTTTGACGGTTTTGCACACAGTTCTTTTTTTTTGTTTTTTTTTTTTGTGAAATAAAGTTTTAGCATTAGGTAGGTAAAAAGGTTACTTCTTGAAAATCCCGCAAATTCGTATAAATTTCATTCATAATTTTATGTAGAGTACCGTTTTAAATGTTAATTATGCTTACCGCATGCAAGTGGGATCAAAGCAAAAGAAGCTAATCCTTCAAATGAAAGGAGCGGTTTACCGAAAGACGCATGTTGAATCTTCGTACCGCAAATGTTGTATCTTCCTCCTTCTTTTGACCACCAGAACCACGAAAATGAATTAACACTTGTTTTATTTATTCAAAGTATAAACTCTTTAATTCTTCTTCTTAATATTAAAACTAATCTGTAATCTAATCTTTAAGGTATTTTATTTGGTGGTCTGGTGGTGATGGCTTCTACAAAAATTCTAAAAACTCAAATCATTTTCTTATGATTTTGACAGCTGATTTTCATTTGGACCGGGAGGAAACGAAACAGAACCAAGCGCGCAATGAAACTTTATTCTTAGTCTTAAAACACAATGTGTGTTAATTTTCTTAAGATTATACGCAAGTGCGCGCTGTGTTTCGTTGCCTCCCAGTCACAATGCAATATGACTACATGAACAAAAATAGGCAATGGATTGAACATTACCGCCCACCTTGCAACCTTGGATGCAATAAATATTTTTCTTTGGCCACCAGACCCCATCATCACATGAATATTTTGAGATATATTATAATGGACTTTATATAATGAAGCTAACTACAATTTTTATATGGAATACATTAAGTTAATGTTTTAAGCCAAAATTAAAAAACATACAAAATATCCCTTTTTTTTTTTTTTTTTTTTTTAACATGACTTTGATAATTCATTATAAAGTTAATATATTGCTTGTATAGTTACTGGTTGGTTTTTCTTCTAGCAAACAGTAGGTAAACATGTTTTCGTTTACATTTTATTAAATAAATAATCAAAACAATTTTTTTTTTTTTTTTTACTAATGTTCTTCAGAACCGATTCGATAAACGATCTTTTCCCCGTTTTCTATTGAGGCAAGAGTATGCACAATTTGGCAATGGACCGCGTGACAATTCCCCTTTCTGTTTTAACATCGGCAACTCTAATCTTTTGGTCGTGCCCGGCATGAACGTTGACGACGCGCCCAAGGCGCCACTCGTTGGGTGGCAAATTTTCGTTTCGAATTATGACCAGATCGTTTATCTGCAGATTTCGCTGTGGATTTTTCCATTTATACCGCTTATGCAACTCCTTTAAGTACTCCTCTTTCCACCTGGCGCAGAGTTGGTGGTGAAGAATTTTCAACTTTCTCCATCTATTCATTATACTTAGCGATTGATCTTGGTAAGACGGTTCTGGTATACCTACCAGTAAATCACCAGTCAAAAAATGACCTGGCGTTAGAGGGACTATATCGGTTGTGTTCTCAGACATGGGTGAAAGTGGACGCGAATTCAAACTACACTCAATTCGAGCAAGCAATGTATTAAACTCCTCGAAAGTGAATTTTTCATTACCGGCTATCTTCTTGAAATGTTGTTTAAAACTTTTTACTCCCGCCTCCCACAACCCACCCATATGGGGTGAGCCGGGAGGGATAAAATTCCATTTGATTTGGGAAAAGTTATGAGAGGAGGCGGAAGGGCAATGCAAAATGGCTTTATGGAAGTCTTGCAACATAACATTAGAAGCTCCCACAAAGTTGGTACCATGATCTGAGAAAACTTGTTCTGGCGTTCCTCGCCTAGCAATAAAACGCGTAAAGGCGGCTAAGAATGCTTGTGCTGTCAGATCACTTACCAGTTCTAAGTGGATTGCACGTGTTGCAAAACATACAAAGATGGCAGTATACCCTTTATCCAACCGACACTTTCGACCGTAATACGTCTTTATCAAAAATGGCCCGGCGAAGTCAACTCCAACATTCGCAAAGGGGCGTTTTAAGACAGTTCTCTCTACGGGTAACGCACCCATCAGCTGTGTTTGTACTTGTTTTTTGTACCGAGTACAGATTGTGCATTCAAAAATGCATTTTTTTATTAGACTTTTCAAACGCGGTATCCCATATTCATAGCGAATCATGCGCATCATGAGTTGGATTTCCCCGTGAAGTGAAAGTGCATGCACATGTTGTACATATAGTTGCGTGAAAAGGCAATTGTATGGAATTAATATTGGAAATTTTTCACCAAAGGATAAAGTTGATGAAGATAACCTTCCATTTGATCGAATGATACCCTTTGCATCGATAAATGGATTAAATGTCCCCAACCAACTTTTTGGAGACACCTGTTTTCCTTGTTTTAATTCACGGTATTCTAACTGTAAATACTTTTTCTGAGTTAACTCGATCAATTTTTGTTTTGCTAATACTATTTCTTCGTATAACAATTCAGATGTGAACCTTTTTTTACCTAAGTCAAGCCAAATTATTTCTTTGTGTGAAAGTTCAGACTTCGATCTTTTCCTACGTGCGAGGTTCTTTGAGGCCACGTAATAAAATCGCAATATATATGCCGTTACACATATAGCCTTATGCCAGTTCGAAAATTTACACAGATCATTTTCAAAATCCTGTGAAACCTGGTTTGTGAACGTATTAACCCTTTTCATTTCTAACATTGATTCATCAACGGGTTCCCGTTTTGATAGTGGCCAAGCTGATTGAGGTTGTGACAACCATTGAGGACCCTTCCACCATAAACTATTCTGTTTCAATTCGAACGCATATACGCCTCTCGTGGCTAGATCTGCCGGATTGTCGGCTGATACTACATGTGACCAACTAGAAATTTTCGTAATTTTGAGGATTTCAGCCGTTCTATTGGCCACAAATGTTTTCCAAGAACTTGGATGTTTTTGGAGCCAACATAATACTATTGTGGAATCAGTCCACAAATGCACCGCTGCACCAGTTTTAATGGGGAGGGAGGTTGACACTAACTCAATCATTTTTGACAACAGAACAGCCCCTTGTAACTCTAACCTTGGTAACGATACGGTGTTCACAGGTGCAACCTTTGTTTTTGCCCATAACAGATGAGACGAAATTGTGTTTTGGCCTTGCACACGAAGATATATGCAAGCGGCGTATGCCTTTTCGGAGGCATCGCAGAACCCATGTATCTGCGATATAACCTCTGGAGTATATTCAACCCAGCGTGGGACTCGCAAGTTTGCAACTTCTGGCAACTCAGACACAAATGATTTCCACCTTTGTTCCGTAGACGGAAGAAGACATTCATCCCAATCTGTATTATCCTTCCATATTTGTTGCATCAGTATTTTCGCTATGACCACAATAGGGGCCAACCACCCTATTGGGTCATACAATCTGGCGATCATAGACAGGACTGAACGCTTAGTGATGCTATTTGTCTGGGGTAATGATTGAAATGAGAAGGAAAATGTGTCCGAAGTTGCCTTCCATTGGATGCCCAATGTTTTCACAGAACTTTTTTCTTCAAAAACTAAAAAATCTTCATTAAGAAGCGTGTCTTTGGGCAGATGCCTCAATAAATCAGCTGTGTTAGATGTCCATTTTCGTAGTTTGAAACCAGCAGATTGTAAAACAGATATTAATTCCTCTTGAGCTTTAAAGGCACTCGACATCTCATGAGCCCCTGATATTACGTCGTCTACGAACACTTGTCGTAAAAGAATATCAGACGCCAGTGGATGAGAGTTTCTAACCTCCATAGCTAGTTTCTGCAGTGAACGAATTGCTAAATATGGTGAACAAGTCACCCCAAACGTAAGTGTCAACATTTCAAACACGCTAAGAGGATCTCCTGGATTCTCGCGAAACAAAATTCTTTGAAATGGTGCCTGATCTGGATGTATCTTAATTTGTCGATACATTTTCTCGACATCGCTGTTGAACACATATCGATAAAGACGCCAATTCAAAATTAAGATGGTTATATCTGTTTGTAAGGCAGGACCCGGATGCAAGACATCATTTAAACTCTTCCCGTTTGAAGAGGCAAAGGACGCGTTAAAGACCACGCGAACCTTCGTGGTGAGGCTATCTGGCTTTATCACTGCGTGATGAGGCATGAAATACGATTCATGCTTACTTGAAAGTTTTTCGGCATAAGAAACCGGCTGCATATGACCCAGGTCGACGTATTCTGAAAGAACCGAATCATACTCCTGTTTAAATTGCGGATTTTTTAAAAGCCGCTGTTCGTTTCTCATAAACTGTCTTTGCGCATTTTCACGCGAGGCCCCTAACCACGGATCTTGAAGAAATTCTTCTTTGAATGGTAACCGCACTACGTACCGACCCGTTTCATCTCGGAAAGTCGAGTTTTCAAAAAGCCTCTCACAATATTGTTCCGCTTTTGTTAATATGGGGTTTTGTGGAAGCTCCTCCAACCGCCAAAACTTTTGAATTTCATCATTAAGTGTAACTTCATTAAAGAATGACAATGATGTCGTAAACTGGGATTCATTGGTGTATGGTTCTTCTAAAGGACCAAGCAGCACCCACCCAAAAACTGTGTTTTGTGCCATAATCCTCTGAAACACCCTAGGTTTCATTCCATCACGTATAATGAAAGGATATAAATCGGCACCAATTAACAAGTCAATCTTGGAACTACGATTAAAAAATGGATCTGCTAATGGAAACTCAAAAGAATTTTGGGATTCTCCCACCTCTATGGAGATTGAAGGCAGATTATCTGCCACCTTTTTCAGCACTAGTGCTTTCGCAAAAAGTGAAAATTGTGCATCTAACTTGGAGCTTAATGTGAATGAACACATTTTGGATGACGTCGCCGTTACCGAGGAATTAACGCCCGCCACCGTAGCTCTAACCGTGCGTGTAGGTAATTTTAACTTTGTTTGGATCTCTTCGGAAATAAATGAAATTTCAGAACCCGGGTCAATAAGTGCTCGCCATTCAAAATCTGTTTGATGGTGGCGAATTTGAACTATTGCAGTAGCTAATAGAGCTGTATATCTATTGGATGCAAAAAAACTTTTTGCATATACATTGGGATTTTCATTCGCCTTTGAAAACTGAACTGCAGGCTCATTTGGCGTTGAAAATTGGACATTGGGATTTTCCTTGGAAAATGAAGTAATATTCTGAAAAGAACCCCGATTAATACTTGGAGTAAAACTTAAAGTGGACTGTGTATGGGGTGTGAGACTCCCCGAAGCAGGAATCTTATCAAAATGTAGGAGTGAATGGTGCCTTCCTTTGCATTGAAAACACGAGTTGTCACTTTGGCAAGTTGTAACCATGTGTGTTAATGCTAGGCAATTATAGCAATATTTTAGCTTTCGAACTGTATTCCTCCGCTTGGAAACGCTCATTTTCAAAAATTCGGGACACAAACGCAGTGTGTGTTGGCCTTGACAAACCTTACATCTAGTGGTCATTTGAGTATGATGTGATCGAACGCGGGATAGACTCGGAGGTTGTTGTTTCGCAACTGACGATCTTGACGCTCTAATCCCTGGTTGCATATCAGCAACGTTCTCTAATACGCGATACCTATTCGAAAGAAATGTGCTCATACTCTCCCAAGTTTGAAGTTCGGTAGGATTCTTGAGAGATTCTTCCCATAACGCGAGAGTTTGTGCGGGAAGTCGAGTCGCACACCAGTATGTGATGAAAGCATCCCATTTATCAGTTTCAACCTTATATGACCGTAAAGCTATTAGCGCATCGTCAATATTACTTTGCAACTCCTTCAAAGCGGCGGCCGATTCAATCGAAATACATTGTTGCCCGAGTAAAATATTAAGATGGCTGTTCACTAACACACGTTTATTTTCATAATGATTTTTGAGAGCTAACCACGCTGCCTCGAAATTCTCGTCGGTAATTTCAAATTTGGAAACGATGCTTAAAGCATGATCCCTTGTCCTAGCCCGCAAATGAAAAAGTTTTTGAACTGGACTAAGTTTGGAATGTTTAATGTAAAGTGCCGTAAACATATCCCTGAATGCCGGCCATTTTAAGAAACTTCCACCAAAAATTTCTGCTTCACAAGGGGGAACATGCATACTATGCGCCGATGCACTGTTGGTATCTTTACCTTCCGCGTTACCTTGATCATCCTTGGGCTTCAACTTGCCCTCAGATGGTCGCGAGGCTTCTAATATTTGACTTAAAAACACGATATACGTATTCGACGAACTTTTATATTTGTTCTTCACCTCAACGAGAGACGCCTTAAGCTCGTCGCCGTCGTCCGTCGCTGCCGCACGAATAAAGGCGGAATATTCTTTTTTTACATTTATCCAAATTTCCTGAAGTTCCAAACGGAAAGCTTCAATTACTGACTTTGATAACCCTGTAGCAGGAGTTTCCTGAAAGGACGCATGAAAATCGACTAACGTGTCACATGCCGCAATATACCCTTCCAAACTCATGTCGGAAAACAAACAAAAGAGAATTTATCGCTCTGCCTTCAATCGTATACGACCGCAAAAAAAAATTAAAACCGGAAACCTGTTTACCGCTGTTAACCAATTTCGTACCAAACCAACTACCGTCTATTTAACAATTTTACCGTATTTAAAATTTTCTATCAATTTATTTTTAGGTATAAACGTGCTAATTTTACCGTTTATAACCTTAATACCCGTTATTGAATAATTGAATTTCTCATAAACTAAAATACAAAATCAAAGTCATGCAATTTTATAAAGGTGTATTTGTATGTACCTGTACAATGCAAATAATTATACTGTTGACTGTTGACTGTTGAGTGTTGACTTGTTGAGGATGTTGTTCAGCTGAAGATCTTGATCTGCTGCGTACGCCGACTCAAGCTGACAATGATGATGATGATAGACGTCGCTGCTGTATTAGACTGATAATTATCACTCTACTAGTAACTCGAACGTTGTGCTCCTGGTCTTGGGAAAGCCATCCCAAATGTAGCAACCCTTTTTGCTAAATGCACTAATGAGTGCCGTTGTCTAGCAGTAAATTTCGATGGTTTTAGGAAGGCCAGCCCAAGTGTCGCCAAAGTTTGATGATGCGAGTGCACTAATGTGAAGTGGCGTTGCAGTACGAAACTGTTTTTAGGAAGGCCAGCCCAAGTGTCGCCAAATTTTGTTGATGCGAATGCACTAATGTGAAGTGCCGTTGCAGTACGAAACTGTTTTTAGGAAGGCCAGCCCAAGTGTCGCCAAATTTTGGTGTTGCGAATGCACTAATGTGAAGTGCCGTTGCAGTACGAAACTGTTTTTAGGAAGGCCAGCCCAAGTGTCGCCAAATTTTGGTGTTGCGAATGCACTAATGTGAAGTGCCGTTGCAGTACAAAACTGTTTTATTGGTCACGTTGCTTTATCAGCACACGCCCAAATTATTATGTTCAACCGAAAATGTGGTTGTGGTATGGCTAGGTATCGCCAATCAATTTTCCTCCTATATACTGCACTTTGGTGGAAGCCTCCGATATATTGCTTCCAAAGTGCCTCCAAATAATTTTATTTGCACTTTAGGTCACGTGCCAACCTAGAGCACGACAAATTGCAGCGAAGAAAAAATGGCGATTCGGCCGAAGGACCAAATGTTGAATCTTCGTACCGCAAATGTTGTAAAAAAATAGGCAATGGATTGAACAACGCATAAGGACTTGTCTTGTCATTAATTGGGGATGACTTTTTGAAAGGGTAAGAAAATGTTATGTCATTCGTAAATGTAAAATTTTGAAAAATTATGACTATCATTCTGATGGGTTTTCATTTCTTGTCACTAAATGAAGCCAGGATAATTACAATATTTTTTTTGGAAAAAAAGGCAGATTCTAATGCCGGTTTATGAAAAAAGAATGAACATTGATATTAAGACTAAAGTTATTTTAGTGAAGACTGTTAGCCATGCAGAAATATAATAGTTATTGGGAATTGAAAACTCTTTGAGTCAGTTGATGAAACATTCTTCATAATTGTATACAATGAGAGCGTTTAGTAATGATTCAGGAAATAAAACCAGTTGTAGATTAACATAAGGTTTGAATGTCTGTAAGACAATCCACATTCTTGTAGTTCGGCAAAATATTGAGTGCTGAGCACAGGGCCCGATCTAGGGGGGGGGGCGCCGGGCATTTGCCCAGGGCGGCAAATTTCAAGGGCGGCAAAATTTGAAAGTTGAGGATTATTAAAGCTATGTCTTTCCAAAAAATGTTTACTTGTTTCCTTCTAATTAAGATAATCATGGGAGAAATTATATAAATCAGAAAGAATTTTGATTTTTCTCACACAAGTGTGATTTGTGTGGGGAGCTGAAGTAAATGTAGACTCTGAACTGTCAAGTAACCGAAGAAACACAAAACATTTTATCCGTCATCAGAAAAATATTCATATTTCTCTACCTTCGCAGTCCCCTCATACATAAATATGTAGGTACAGTAAAATTACTTTATAACGAACTCTACTTTCTATAGCAAATTTCATTTTGTTCCCCTTCTTCTTAAAAAAAATATCCCATATTAGTTAGTTTCGAAGGTAAAACAAGTTCAATCCTCAGTTGTTTTAACAAAGCTGTCATTGGTACTTTTGACAATTGGTCCGATGAAGACTAAGGTCTATTGTCAGCGATATGATCAATAATAATCGAGAACAACAGCAATTTGAAAAGACTTTACTTCAGACGAGACGAAAAAGCCCTTCTATAGTGATAAGAGAACTGCATTTCAGAATTTTTGAAGTTTTATTGAAACAAGTGGTAAAACTAAAGATGATGCAAATTTTTAAGTTTCTAAATTGGAAGATTTTTATAATAAAATAAAAACAAAATTTTTAATGCGCAGTCAAAAATTGAATTTCTTAACAAAAGATATGCATTTCTTTCACTAATTTCTTTTTTATACCAATTTTTTTTGAAAATAAAAAGGAACACGAGGTTTCAAAACACATTTCACATTTCTTTCTAACGAATTTTATAATTTTTTTATTTTTTGTTCCCTTGAAGGTTCGCTATAAGGAATTTTGACTGTATATTATGTCCGTCAAAAATATAAAGTCGAAGTATTTTATTAATCATTTAAAAAACGCTAGTTAAAACGTTTTTTGGGGAAAAAAAATGAAGTAAGCCATCTGATTTCTTGAACAGTTTTGATTTAAAAAAAAAAAAAACTTCTCGAAAACATTTTTCCACATTTTTTTCCTTTTTTTGAGAATGCTTTTTCCAGCACCTTAGGCGTTTTTCTGTTTTCATTCAGAAAAGAGCTCTGAACAAAGTTCGAGTTTATCGAGCTCGCTCTGAACGTCCTCTGAACCAATTGTGTTCAGAGCGCTCTGAACTATTAATGAAACGAATTTAATATCCCATTAATTTCCTTTTCTTATGCCATTTTCTTAACACTTAAAATCAATTCGGCGGCCATTTTATTTGTTTTTATTTCCAGCCGCCGCGCCGCTAAAATATCGATTGAATTGGTATTGGTTGGTTTCGAAGCGTATCACTTTTGACGTTTATATTTTTGTTTGGCTTTTAGTTCATTCTGCCCCATCTATTTATTTGGAGGTCGTAGAGTATATTATATGTTGTCATTGCAAAAGGGCGGCAACATAAATGTTTGCCCAGGGCGGCGAAAAAGCTGGATCGGGCCCTGGCTGAGCATTCCTAGCAATACGAGTGTTACGGGGAAATTGTTGAAGTTTCAAAGTTTCTTATATTTTTTTTTCAGATTCACAACCCTTTGTGTGTGGAACTGCAATTAAATTCTGGGCTTGACAACATTGTTCAATTTAGCTCTGCTAGTAATCAGTTTACCCTTGATCTTAGTTAAGGACGTACTGTTAAGTATAGAGAATATTTCTTTACACCACACGAATGTCAAATGCTTATCGGGTTCAAAGTTTTTCCTTTCATTCGTCACTCAAAACTAATGTGAACCAAATATCGAATTTTATATCACATCCTGATTGCTTCAAAAATAAAGGCTTACAAACATTAAACAAACAAAAATTGATTCTGAAATAAAAAGTGACACTCATAATTAAGTAACTATCGTAACGTTGTGACGCAATATTGTGAAGCAGACATAAAGCATTATGCACATGAAAGCGACCAACTGGGAATCGCTTATTTTGACGTTTCAATCACATGAAATTGTTTGTATTTCTTGCAAACAACGAATATCATGTCCGTTTACCAAAATTAATACTGAACACTGATATTTTGAGGTTAGTCGCGCGCGAATAATTTATTCGTTGTGATGTGTGGATCGTGTGTGGATGTGGAAGTGGAACTAACGAAAAGAATGTGACAGTTCGTAGCAATCACAGTTTATTCATTCAATTGTCAATTCATCCATTTGTGGTCATTAAGTCTTGACACTTAAGGGCTAGAAGCTATCACGCCATTAATATTTCTCTGATGTTTGCAAAATCTTCTGTCCTGATAACGATATTTGTTCACAAATGCGTATGTTAACCTTCCTTAGTAATTTTTATTCTTCACAGCGCTATCTGTTACTCCCCGCGGCTAAATGGTTGGTGTGTTGGACTGCTCTCATGTCGAAAATACAGTGTCAGTCCCTGGATCCACAGTAGTGAACTGCCTCTTGTGAGAAAGTGCCAAACCTTACTCAAGCCATACAACATAGCAGTTATACACATAGATATTTAAATTTTATTAATAAAGCCATAAAATCTACAGAATTTTCTTAAATACAAAGAGTGCCCTCAGACGTCCTTCCAGAGCTCCACCAAAACTATCTCTTCCTTCAATCACTTAAGGGCCACACTAAAGTTCAACAAAACAAAGTATACTCAATGTTATCGCCACGCCAGTAATGGTGTATTATTTTTCTGTTCCAATGCCTGTTCAGGGCATATACTATAGTCAGTGAGCCCCAGTGCGGAAATCAAACAGACCTTTTAACCAAATGAAGACATCTCAATCTCTTCAATTGATTACTTAACAGGAACACAACAATGCTCGTACATAGTTGTAGATGTATTCAAACGTGCCACCAAAGACACATCAAATGCTTCTTCCATAAGCTGATAAGTAGCGATGGGCGTTGAATAGCACTTTCGTGGAGAATCAAAGCTTCCATATCAAACACTTCTATTTCTATACGAGGAAGGATGAAAATGTAAGGAGTAGGCATAGACATTTATAGCAATGTTGTAGTGGAGTATGAAATTGGATCCTCTAAAATGCAGAAATCCTTAACTAAATTCTATAATTGCTCGAACACTACCAAGAACTACTTATATGTATGTGAAAGTGGGATTAATGCTGTGTTGAAAATTTAATGACATTCCAAACATCAGCAGTTCAGCAGCCATATCGCATCGTCAATTCTTACGCTTCTCATGCCGCATTTGTCTAATCGCGTTGAAAACCTATCGAGCATTTATATACTAGAGAGAGAATCCTTAAGATATATAATATGTACGTTCGTATAAATAGCACAAACTGTATTTCAAGAGTTATGTCTGGATGCGTGTGGGATTTAATTAAAGCATTAATGTCGTTTTTAGTCGTTGACCCAGAAGGAAGTATGTACTTATATCGATACGAGTATGTTTGGATGTTGGTTTGGTGCATATTTGCTCAGATTTTGGATGCCTGCTGCGATAAATTGTATCGATTATTTGTGTTGTATTAAGTGGATTAATAAATTAAATAATTATAATTGGGAGTGTGGAAATTCAGTAAGCTAATTGCAATTTCTCCTTGTCCTTGGAATACCGTGGATGCTTTGCTAAATTAAGATATTGTTGATGACGTAAGCCAATCATGCACGACGACGCTCTTTTTATCTTAATAAGCTGCTGGTCATTTTGTAAGGATCAGTATTTCATAGGGAAAAGCAGTTTTATAAAACCTATAGCAAAAGTGCTATAAACTGTTATAATGTAATTATCCTTCTTACAAAATGAGTCGTTTACGTACAGACAGCGGCAACTTTTTGTGAGGAAAATGTACAAAATTATGCAAAAACGTAACGCAACCAAGAAAAAAACATATTGATACTGTTTTACGAACAGGTCTAGTGACCAACAGACTCAACTACTTGTAGAACAGTTTTATTTTAAAACGTTTTGATTGTAAACTGTTCAACTTATAAAACAAGCATTGAATAGAGAAGTTTCACATTATCACATACCAAAGTAAAGTCGTTAAAACGTCGTTGGCATGGTTATCGTCAGAAAGTTTTTAAACGTCGTCATTGTGTTGGGTTAGTACTCTCATAGTCATGTGTAATGGTGGTGACATTTAAAGGGTACTAGATTTCGTTTTGCATATAGCTAATAAAACACACATTGAAGATAGTAGTGGCTCCTAGTGTGCTGTGATTGCGTGAGAAATGTCTGCTCCGTGATAATACTTCACAGAGATGTATATAGAATCTATATAGTAATATCACTTGAAACTTTTTAGTATTGTCTTGCTCTGCCGTTTAATAGCACTACTGAGACGCACCCTTCCATGACTACCTTCTTCACCAATAATATACAATGAGTTAATGCCTTGTTTTTCCGTTCAGTGAACTGTCAAAGTATGTAAAAAAAAATCGTTTACAACTCGTTAACTTTCCCCAAAAATTTGTATCGTATACGGCTCTTTTTTCCCAGGGCATTCGGTGTCATCAACTTTCTAATTTTATGACGTCAGAAAATTTGCGACGTTCCATCTTCCATGAATATCTTAAATCAGTGCCAGTGGCATACGAAACATGGACTGCTAGTTTATTTGTGTTTCTCTTCATTCCCTGCTAGGGACTCCAATAATACACAGTATCAAAAAGAAGAAACCATATTTTTTCAAAAAATTTAAGGCCATTTTACATCAGTTAAATACTACTTGTCCATTGTCCTACGAACGTGAAGCTTAAAGCACTATGCAATCCATGTTGTATATGTATACCAAAATGCCCTGAATCTTTGGAGCCGATATTTCTGACACAACTCCTGAGGTGCTGCTGCTGTCAATAGAATGTATAATTTATTACTTATTAAAAATAAATTGTAGGTACCAGAGGGCGCCACAGGCAAACACCACTATCATAGTCCAATAGATTCTACGAGCATATGATGAATACAATGCCTGAATACGAGGATACCAATGGAGTTTTTGCCTTGAACTTTTTTTTAGCAAACTACTTGAATGACCGAGCTAAGACCGAGTTACTGTTATAATTAAGATGTTAACAAAACAAATCCAAATTAAAAGTAACAATTTTGGCTTCTTTAGGATGTTTTAAATAATTTCAAATATTTTCACATGATTGCTAAAAAAAGTACCAATACTTAATCTATACCGCACAGCTGTCAAAATATGAAATGTCAAAAAAAAAGGAGTCCCTGCTAATTACCGCCATTTTCTTTCAATTTTGACAGATGTACACATGTGAAATTCGATGCGTGTAGGTAATGTGTTGAACATTTCTTAAATACAACAGAAATCAACTTGGCAATATTAAATTGTGAGATAAAATAAAACAAATTATTAACTTACATTTTCTTGCATTTTTTATAGTATCAACTCATAATTATTGGTATGTACAAAAATAAACACATTACACATGTTACACTATGATACATAATAAGAGTAGTTCGCTTTCTGTACGTAGACGAGTCTTAAAATAGATATCTTTCCTGTGGCAAGAGGAGTGTTTTATATAAACTCAAATTATATGCAATTTAAAGTGAATAAATTTGGCCTCATATGAAGGCATTTTACCAGGAATCTCTATGCCAATTAATTGTGTTCCCCGTAAGACTATGTTTAGGTTTTATCAAGTGTTAAATTTATTCATGTAAACAATAGAATGTGAACTGTAAGATATTTTTGGCATAATCAAAGTGGGATTCATCGAATCGAAATTTGACTAATAGCAAAGTTGATTTTGTATACGGGAAGCATTTTGCTCCATATGAACAACTTAATAGAAATCTTCTTGCCATTTAATTATTTCGCAAGATTCTATGTGGTGCACAATATTTCAACAGAAAGTTTGGCTGTTTGTACAGGGTGACTCGAGGCAGACACATGTTCTGGATGTGGCCCTGTCATACTGAAATGTTGCATATTTTAGCTTCATTTTCATTTCAATGACAGCTTAAACCCTCTTGCCATTTTCTGAGCAGGGTTTCAAAAAAAGCTTTGTTGAACAGACTATACTCCATATTGGTGAATGAAACCACTTGTTTAAAAACTTACCTCTCTAAGATCATCCCCTTAACTTAACCCTCTGAGACCAATAGAAATGCAGCAAATGAATGCGTTTGCAGCGAGCCACCCTGTAGATAAAATCTTTCTCTTGAACAAAAATGTTCACTTGTCGAATTTCGCTTGAATGCTTAAACTATTCTAAGACTTCACTTTGCTCAAAATACTTAATTACAATACAAAATAATATTCTGGGAGCTAGGACTGCTGATGCGATGATTTCCGTTATGATACTACGAACCCGTTGGATAAAGTTAAGTTAAGGTGAACCTCGAATTTTAATATAAAATAGGGAGCTATGGCCTCAGTCGATTTATGTATGTACTGTACCTCGAAAGATTGTTATTAAATTTCAGCTTTGATCAAATATTATTTGATGTGTTTCAAATCAAAATTTCATTTATTTTCATATATTCGTATGTTTCGACGTATATGAGGTGTACAAGCGAAATATGCAATTTGCATGGCTGAACACAATTTTCTCATTTCAAATATGTGATTCGTTTTTTTTGTGTGTCGTGAGTGGGAACAACAGCCTTGCCGTACTCTTTTTTGGCAAACTATTAATTTATGGGAAAATGTTTCTGACGACAATTGGACATACTGCATCAAATTGACTCTTGTTTTTTATTATTGAAATATTATTTGATTAAGGGAATATGTCAGGCAAGAAGCAATACCAACTACTTTTATGTCTTTAAATGTATCGCATTTTACTTAAGGTAGAAATATTTTTGGAAAGTTTGAATGCAAAAAATAGAGTCATGCAACGTCATTAAACCTTCGCATAAACGTCGTTTAACCGTCGACAAATTTCAGACGTTATACACGAACTGTCAAAATTTGTATGGGAAATTGTTAACAGCAAATCGTAATCGTTAACACACGAGTTGTATTCGAAAATGTCTTGAGCTGATATGGTGAAATAAAAGTCCAAGCCAGGTTAAAAAAGGCAGGACATTGATTTGTGGTTGCTTTTTCTGGCTTAACTTTTGAGTTGAACTTCTTTCATTTTCGAGAAAAGCGGAACTACGATGATTTCATAATATTTTTATCGTAAACTTTCCAATTTTACGACGGATGTCGAGAAGCTTTTGGTTGTCATTTTGATTTGACGTTTATTTAATACTATTCCGTCGTTGAATTTCTACGTATCTTTACGTTACAAAAGTGACAGTTAATGTAAATTTATATGAAATAAAATAGATTAACCTACATTAATTAAATTTTGATTGAAGGTGTAGAAGTTGGGAATGACATCGTATGGATCATATTCATTGGCATCAGTGAATGGCAAATGGCTTAACAATTGTTGAAATATTGCTCAGGAAGAAAACTTAGTCTCTAACCAAAATTATTTTTCAATACCATGGTTATTTAGCCAGTTTATGGTTCAATTCGATTGTTAGTTTAAACAATACTTGTAGGAAAGATTTTCCCGTGTTCTGCACGATAAACGTGGTTTTTTTTATAACAGTATAACAGTTTCTTAGTATTAAACAATTTATTAATTCAAGTTTTTCTCGAAATTGTCTCTTTCGATTGAGTGAAATATTTTATAAGAATACATGTTCTATATGAATAGTCTCATAACGGTATATTTGACAGAACCGACGTAAGCCTTTTCTTCAATGTCGACAGTGTAGATATACCCTTAGTACAGTTTATTGTTTTTCTCGTCACTTATGTACGTCGCCGCATAAGTGGCGGAAAAACTCTGCTATATTCTGTAACCGGAAAATGCTCACCTATCTGATGGGAAGACTTTACAACTCAGTTGTGCGTCCGGCACTTACTTACGGTTCACAATGTTGGACAATGGAAACAAATCGTAGGAGAGTAAAGTAACAGTAGCTGAAATGAATGCTTCGTATGGTAGCCGGAGTAGCAAGGCTTGGTCGAATAAGAAGACCGAAAATCCGACGAAGCATCTACGTCAATACCATCTTGCAAAACGAGACCCTGAGAAACCCGTCAAAGAAGCGACATCATATAACGTTCAGTACGAGAGGGGAGGAGGAGAACCAGTCCGTAGAGCTCCATGGTACAAAGAAATGCAGGGACACCAGTGGAACACATATTATGGAACAAATCAAAACCGGAAGACTTGCCGAAGCTTCTGGGGTTTATCGGGGAGTGATTACGAAGTTGCTAAAGCAGATTGCATTTTCAGATTTCTGAATAGATATTTAATGGGTTTTTTGTATACCTACTATTAAATTTATTAATGTGGTACCAAAGCCACTAAATACTGGCTATTTTTTGATGTCCCACTTATATCAGATATGATAAGAACTCGTTCTAATATCTTTCAAAATATTTTTATGTAAAGCAGTTTGTTTTTACATATCGATCTTCAAGTTTTTGAAAAAGCTCATACATCATATTTTCATCAGGGTTTATCATAGCCTTTGAAGGGCCCAAGCATTAGATTGTGCTTCCCTTAAACACCCCCATTTTATTAAAAAATAACTTACCATTACCACTACTAGAAGTGTATTAATTTCCCATTATTTAAAACTATTTTCTTTCCCCTTTTCACCAAAATAAAGACTATTAAATAATTCAACATTTTATTATACAATTAAGTCTTTATGCATAATACTCAAATTGATATCCTTCATTCCAAAACTGTTGTGGGTACACAGTCTGTCTTTATCAAATAACTCATCCAAGCTTATATGTTTCAACATCAGTCTTAGTGCGAACTATTAAAAACTCATTATCATCAGCCACCCACCCTCCAAGTTCCAACTCCCTATTCGCTATCGGATATGGCAATATTTATAGTCTACTTTCCTGTTTCCTGACATAATTCACTTCCATCAGCACAACAATCCTATCGTAGCAGACCGAGTATTTATAAACTTATCATCATCGTTATGACCTACTTTTACAAAATCTGTTCATATATATGTTCGATTATAAAATCTCGTATTAAATAGATAAAATTTATTTAAACAAATTACACTACAATGCAGCAATTCACTATTGAATAGGAATAAGGAGTATGAAACCGCAGGAACAGGAGTGTGTCTATAATGAATATGATACAATTACCAGGACACACAAACTTTATATCCATCCTCCCTCATCCATAAACATATCTCTCCGATAAGAACTTTCTCAAAACTAATTTTCAATCTATCTAGAAGCCGCACTCCACTCCATCCAGCATGCAGCATACTCCAGCGCGCACCAACTTTCACAGTTTTCTCATCAAAAAATAGATAAGTCGAGTATAGTAGTGAAAGTTTTATTTCAGCTAGTTTTTTTTTCTTCTGTATCTCATGGATTCTTCGTAAATTTTGCAACTTTAAGCCAAAAAAAGAATACAAAGAACACAGTGCGCTCTCCTGAACCCAATTTAGTTCAAGATAAATAGGAAAGAAATAAAACTCAGCCAGGATGGAGAAGCTGTCGAAAATGAATATAGGTATCCTCTGGAACGTATGAAAAAAAAAAAAATCCAGCGAGTAAATTAAACATAGTTTCGAAGAAGTACGAACGAAGTACGAAAATATCAATAAACAAATTCTTGAAACGTCCTTCTAGTGCAATGGCATAGCGATGGCGATGGCGATGTTGATATAGTTATGGTTAGTGGTTGGAATTTGTATCTAACTAGTTGCAAGTTGGGAAACCAAACACACACAAACTAAAAAAAAAAAACAGGGAAAAAATTAGCTCCAACTTCAAGTCCAATAAAACACATCAGGTGCTCTGAGCAGGAGCACCAGCCTGCAGTGCCCTCATTGTCACTGGGTTAATCGTTTGTTTTGCCCAACAAATCTCTTGCTTTGCTGTTAAACTTTTGCATTTCGGAGTTTTGGATTTTTTTTTTTTATAAAAAAGCTAAAAAGCAAAAAACAAAAACATACCCTTGAAAGTGTAGAAACCAACCACCACAACACTGCTTTGCTTTTTTGATGTTAAACTAGCACCAAAGTCAAAGTGGTCAGGATACCAAAAAAGGAAGAAAAAAAAAAAATGGTTTTGTGGAACTGTTTTATAATGATGGCAATTTAGTAAAGTTTTCCATCTAAGTTTTTTTTTTTTGTGACTGTATGATGGTTAAGTGATGGGATTTTTATTTTTATAAATAAATCGGGATTTCAAGGATGATGGTGTTTTCTGTTTTAGTAGTAGTAGTTGTGGTTAGAGAGAGCTTTGTTAACTTTTTAAAAGCATTTTCTGGTTTTTGCGAATTAATCTAATTGCACCCCTAAAAATTTTGGTAGAGAATTAATTTTTACTAATTTATCTGTGATTTGGTGCTGCAGCAGTCTTTAGGACATTTTAAATAATTAATATGAGACCGCATGAATAATGAGATATTATGTTGAGCGTTGAGGGGATGAATATGAGAAGTGATATAAAAAATTAGGAAAGAAAGTGCTTTTGATAAATCCTTATGGCCACTTCTTTATTAGTGGTGGCAATATTTCCGTAGCGTGATTATGCCATGAATTTTTTGATCATATTTTATAAAAAAAAGGGTACCATCATTTCAATTTTTGGAATGATGACAGAGAATTGAAATTTATTACTGTAAATTGTTGCATGACATGATTAGGTTAGGTTTGGTTCGTGGATGATGGATGAGGGTAAATTTTTCAAGTGTGCAATTTTTCGATGGTCCTGCAGGTTAAAATATTTCATCCATGCTACCTTCGAAGTCTTGTAGTTCTTAACATGAAACAGTTCGGTCGATTTTATTTTCAAGAAAATCATTGCGCCTTCTCATCTGAAGCACACCATGTTTCCGCTGCAGTTTCATTCTCAGGCTTCAATTTTTGTCCAGATCAAAACTTCAATATTGTTGTGATCAAAGCCAAGTAGCCATGTTTTAACTTTCTTGGTAAATTTTTTTTTTTGATTTCTTATTATTCTTATATCAAGAAGAATACGATTAAAAAGTTTACAAGATACAACTGGGTGGGAATTTCTGTAATGAGTGGTGCGAAAAGCTCCACGTGAATACAAAATTGTACTTTGCATAGAGCCAGCTCTTACAAAGAACATCTTAGAGACTTTAAAAAAGAACAAAATGTCTTACTGAAGGTATATTCATAGACCTAAACAAATCAATGGAATGAGCGAGTCGATGTGCATTACAAATTCTTCTTATAGCACACTTTTGTAAAACGAGAAAAAGCTCCAGATTGGTCAGGTAAGCACCCCCCCACCCCTCAACTACTAATTCCATATTGTAATTTTGAATGGAAGATTCCATGGTAAAGAGTTTTAAGTGTCTTGTTTGAGCAAAACTTTCTCAGGCGATAGAAACACCTAATGGAAGAACTCAAGAACTGCTACATGTTTTCGTCGATATTAATACCGTGTGAAATTACAGGGGTGAATTTCCAAAGGTGAAATTACAAGGGTGAATTTTTAAAGGGGTACATTTACAAGGGTGAACTTTCAAGGGTGAAATTAAAGGGGTGAATTTTCAAGGGTGAAATTATAGGGTTGAATTTCCAAGGGGTGAATTTCCAAGGGTGAAATTACAGGTTTTCAAGAGTGAATTTTCAATTGTTAAATTACAGGGGTACATTTTCAAGGTGTGAATTTCCAAGGTTGAAATTACAGGGGTGAATTTTCAATAGTGAATTTACAGATGTGAATTTTCAAGGGTGAAATTACGGGTGAATTTTCAAGTGTTAATATTTAAGGGGTGATTTTCAAGGGTGAAATTACAGGGGTGAAATAACTGAATACTGTATACATCTTGTCCCTTAAGGTTCCGATTTGTATGCGACTCTATTGTTAATCTCACTTTGTTTTTTAAAAGCCTCTTACACACAATGGTTAAATTAAATTCCGCTTTTTGTTCTCATTCCCAAAATTTTCATCCCACTTCTTCGTGCAATGGTGGCATGAAAAGTACTGCCGGAAAGTATCCTTTTCTGTCCTTAAAAAGAAAGTAACCTCGGTTCCATATATATACGTATATGTATAGTACCAACAACCATATGTGGAATGGTAACACATATTCAACGTTACCGAAAACCTGTTCAAAATTCTCCCAAAAGCTTTAGTATAAAACTCAAGTGCGGACCTTTTACAGTATTGCGTGTTATAGATAGAGTTTTGGGACCATAATTGAACCAAGCACTTGCTCGGATCGAACACCGTCGCATAGTTGGCTTTTATTTCGTCGCTATTTTTTACAGAGTTGTCCTTCACATCAATAGGCAGTCGCATTCCTAAACTACAACAATTTCACCAAAGCACACACACACACTCCAAACCCATTCGTTCATCCTGGAGTGGAACCTACAACTTCCTATGTACTGAGCAGGTATACTGAGATTCCTAACTTCTTATGCCGCAATGAACAATTTGTGAAATGTTTTACACGGCTTAATTGGTTACTCCCATTTTGTGATGTGTGATGTTCACGAACTCAAATCACCAATGTGAAGTGCATCGGTATGTTTCCTTTCAAATCATTTCCTGTTTTCCTTCTTTCATCCTCGTTTGTCATATAACCCTTAGAGCCCCTTGAATGAACCAAAAAAAATAAGACATACATTTCATAAAAATCATTTACAACAGTTTTTCAAATCAAAAAGTAAGAATTGAATACGTGGCGAGGAAGGCAAGGGAGGGAGGGGAACCGTGTCACAAATCACACACCATAGCTGACAAAATAATAACGAAAATTCCAATAATCTCACTTTCCTATTTTGCGCCATAAATCTCTCTGCCAAAAATCCGTGAAAATCCTTTCGATGGCACAAACGAAAATCACTCGTTCCCATTGAATATTGAACATCGTTTTTATTTTTTATATCCAAGGTTATCCGAATGAGTCGTCTTGCCATCAATGTTTGGTGTAGCTATATAGACTTTCCGCTGCGTTCCACCATGGCATGGTAGTCCCACTACAGGGAAGAGCTATTTTTTTTTCCCAATCGTCTGACGGTCTAACAGATTCTATGGGAAAATTTCATCCAATTTCCGAATTGATCTAAGCAAGGCATCAAAGTTATTTTGTTCTTTTTCAGAAAATCGGCTTTTATGATTTATCAGAGCATAAATCGGTTGTTCCGCGTGGCTGGACACACTCCTGGTTTTTTGGTTTTGTGAGTTAGCTACTATAAACCTACTCGACTCCTGCCAACCAACAAGCAACGCCAAGTGGCAGGCAGCAAACGCGAACGCGGCCAAAGGTTGGAAAAGTGTATTTCAAAATTTCAATGAAATGATTTTACTTTGATTCAGTAATTCCTGATGTCATGGAGTTAGTTATATCGTTCGTCGTCGTGTCGTTGATGTGCGTTCTTTTGTGACACAAAAGTTGATTCATTGGATGGAATGTTTTATTTTTTTTTTTCAATTTTTATTTAATTTTTAACAAAATGTTATTCAAATAAACACAAGCATTCGCCCGAACCAAAAATATTAAATCTAAATTTCAAATGGGTTTTCGTGGTGGCCATCGATCCTGTAGGCCTCTGAAAATTTCAATATTGCAAACCTATACAAAAGGAACATTTTTGGATGCCGTCACACTCTCACAATAACTATGCGAGATCTGGTTAATTTTACTCGAAAACTGCTGATTGCATAGCGCGAACTGAAATTTTGATTTCGTCCTTTGTGCTTTCGAAAGCCTCAGTTTGTACACTTTAATTTAAAATGATGCGTACAATGGACGGGACAGATATCACTTTTGCCAAATAACATTGAAATTCGGTCACCCTGAATGAATTTTGATGAAATTTCGAAGAAATCAAAATCAAACCATTCACCCATATCACCACCAGCAGGATTGTCATAATAGATTCGTACTGGAGTTACAAGGAAATTTTTAAGTTTCCGTCGAAATGAACATATTATTGAAACGGAGTTTAAACAAACATCAAAAAATAAAACGAAAATGAACAACGAAGTTTACAGAAATAATTGGTTTGTATTATTCTTTCGAACTGCTAGCATATTTTATTGGAATTTACCATTTTGGAAATGATTTTTGGGAATGAAATAAAGTACTAAGAGTTTACTTTAAATTTTTTATTAAGAAGACACAAACAGCAAGTAAAGAGAAGTGTTTAGAAAGGTGGCGCTGGTGTTGGCAGCATAGAAAGAGAACACATAGCATCAACTGAAAGACGTGGTTCTCTGTTATTATTATAGGTACTAAGGCAAGTTATAAAAAAAAATTATAACAATCCAACATGAAATTACAATGATAAAGAAGTCGGAAAAGGTGGGTCCGACATTCTTTCTGTCCGTCTGTCTATATCGGCACCTACAGCCTAAACGGCTGAACCGATTCACTTTAAACTTAGTACATAGTTTTATTATGACGTCCTGTAGAGGGGTTTTTTAGAATTAGCATTCTAGCTCTAAAACTAACGGTACCTGCCATACGATTTATAGTGAACAATTAATTTTTCTCAAAAACGGCTCCTACGATTTTGATAAAACTTTCTGAATAGTGTCTTCTGTACAAACTTTATGTTTTGGTTGGAATAGATTTTCAGGAAAAGTCTTATAACGGTACCTCCGATAGGACCGGTTTTTTGAAATCAGATTTTCTCGTAAGCCACTTGACAGATTTCTATGAAATTTTTAATGTAAAATGTCCTTTTATAGACGAAATAATATAAATTCTTAATTTTTTCAAAAAAAGTGTTTTTTGGTTTTTTTTAAAATTTTTTTTTGCTTTTTCCAAAAACGTTTTAATCTATTTTTTTAAATTTTATTTTTCTGATAAAAACTTTAAAGTGCTAGAAGTTGACACATTCAAAAAAAATTTGGAATATATTTTCGAAAAGTTTTTCAAAAAAAAAATCGGTTTTTGAAAAAACTGGTACAACGATTTTGAAAAAAGTTTTTTTTAAAATATAAAACAGTACAATGGGTATTGCCTCCCCAAACATCAATCAAAGCTTTAATTCGACGGGATACACCTTGGATTAGGCTTCTGGCTGCACCGCACCGTGTCTTCGAAATTATCCCACTCCTCTAGCAATGCAGGTTTCAGTGCACTGCGTGTCTCTGATAAGGACGACCAACTTCTTATCCTTCTCAAAAGCATGTCCCAAACATATTCAATAGAATTCATGTCCGGGTTCATCGCAGGCCAATTCATAAATGCGATTTCCACCTCTTCGAAATAATCCATAACGCACCTGGCGACATGAGGCCTAGCATTTTCCTGCATCAGTAAGAGGTTTTCACTAATAAATGGTGTGAATGGAATGCCTTATTTTTTGAGTATGCTATTGGCATATTAGCTACTATTTACCGATCCTTTTACGATGCACAGCTCGGTTTTTCCCGCGCATTAAAATTCTTGCCCACACCATGACTGGAACTCCCCAGAAGTTTTCTCTCTGGGCAATCTTCGAGGAAGAGTATATTTCACCTGATCGTCTCCAGACTCTGTGACGTCCATCTGGAGATCTCAGACATAATCCCGACTCAGCAATAAAGAGAACTCTGACCCAGTCAGCCTCGGTCCTGGATCCAACTTGTGGAATGCGTGCAAATTCTAATCGGCATCGCTTGTACTCTACCGTGAGTCGCGGTACTCAAGCGGGTCTTCTTGCTCTCAGATCACCTTCCATTAAAGGTTGCCTAACCGTTTAAGCATTCGCAGTTGTTCCCCTTACCGTTTTGAGTTTGTGAGACTGTGCAACCGCAGCTTGATGTCCATTTCGAAAACTTTGATGTAGCAGAAGTTCCTCTCGACCGATCTGAATCTTAATCTGAGTGAAGGAATATGTTTTTTCTGAACTTTTGGATGGCTTTTCAGACGGTTGGCTCTAGTAGTAAGTAGTGGAACATGATATCTGATCATATCACATTAAGTTTGTCTAGGTCGTCCACAACTTTATAGCGTCACCTCAGATGAGGTCTTCCAGTACGTATACTGCGTTGGCCCTCACGGTTGGATTGGAAGACGCGACGGGTTGGTGCGTATTTTTCCAGCCCTCCAACCAAGTGTAGATCATATGAGGTATGATTTGGTTATATTGAAGTGCCCGAAACCTTAGCAATTTTTACGACAGCTTGGCGTTTTGGGATTAAAAGTTGTCCTATGTACATATATATGTTCCCATGAGTTTTATATTTAAATATTATTAGCATCAATTATTGCATCACAATACTCAAGGGCAAATTAGGGATCGTTTAAAAACATAGAAAACAGAAGAAGATTTATGATGGAACCTTGTGGAACGCCACATTTAATTTAATTTTAACGTGTTGTTCCATTATTAAGCGATCCATTATCGCAAATGGCAAACATTTAATCAATATTATGATACTTCAACTGACAGCTGAACTTGACAGGTGTCAAATGTCAGCGCTTCCAACTTGAAGCCACAAAATGAATGATCCAGTACATATGTTCAAAAGTTTTTAAAATAAAGGTTAGAATATGTGTGCATTCTTGTGAGGTTTTACGAACAGCAAAGTCTGTTGCTACTTCCCATACATTTGACTTGCAGAAATTTTAAGTCGAAGGATTGACCTTGTAACGAAGTTACACCTTTCCTACCGCCCCCTCCGCATCCGACCACAATAACCAACTAACCGCCGCCACCAACCACTGCAATAGTTCCAACGCCGCCACCGATCGTCACGATAATTCCACCACCGCCACCGAACGCCAAGAAGATTCCATACATATTTATTCATATAACGAATATTTGAATCACCATCACGTGACGCAACGCCAGCACTGCATACTATTAAGGAAATTACATCTACCCCTCCACCCCGCACCGCTGATTTGGACTGCCAAGCCAACCACTTCCTAAGACCTAAACCAGAAGAGCAGCCAAATTAATGCATCACTCAAAATATATTACTCATCTGCAAGTATTTTTAACATTTAACTTTAAAATTCACAGTCTCTTCTTTCAGTGAATTTCCATAAGTAGATGTGAAATTTGCAGGGAAAATCAGACTCGATCTCCCAGCCATTGGAAGAAGTTCTATTGCAAATAGAAAACCGTGATAAGAGTTCTCACTCGAAGGTACGCTGCGGGGAATACCAGCAGAAACCTCACCAAATTTTGAAGCAAAAGTTTTTTGTCAGCTTTCCACTCCGCTGTTGGTCGTGGTGGATCGTTGACCGGCGTTAGGCCACTCGTTTACTGTCGTGGAGCCCTTCCTTTCGAGAGGAATCTCCACAGACCTAGTATCTAAGGTATCATAATAAATGAATTGTAATCTTTTATTTTAAGAATATCAATAAGAATATGAAATAAACTGTTAAGAAAATTAAGATTAATAAAGATATTGTTGTTTCGGAGTTCGACACTCTTCAACCCTGAGTTTTTGCTTTCTTTTGGGAACAACCCTGGACATCCATGAGCTTACCTCAGCCTGAGTAAAAAAAAGCATCACAACCTGAACAAATGTGAAAAGTACTCCTGCTGCCATTGTGAGTGTTATTATGAACCCGTGCCCTTAACATGTTTTAATACTGTTTAAGCAGTTTTAATTCTGAAAGCTTTGTCAGCCATACCACATTCGAGTTGAACGGCTATGTAAGTATTCTTTGTACCATTAAAGTAAAGTTAAGCACAAATTTGAACCCGTGCTGGGGTACTGCCTTTAAAGTCATCAACAAAAAAATAAGGTGGGACAAGAGACATTTGGAATGCTCAAAACAAACAAATCTTTCCGTTGTAGTCCTGAATTCTATTTTGACTCAGCTTTGTTCTGAATTCTATACAGGAAATGTTGTCCCTCTGGTTAAATTATTTGTAGACTTGTTTTGACTAAAAGATAGACAATATCCCTTCAAAAGTACACACAAAGCTATACATTGAAATCCGCGAGAGCTGTTACAGTCCTGAATTGAAGTAAGCACCTTCGTCCAAGGACATTCTTCACAGATCTATTATAAACCATGAAAAATTAAACAGATTGTTGTCGTCCTTGCTTTCAAAAACACATACAATATTAAAATTTTTCCGAAAATGAGAAACTAAAACGAAAAATGACATAATTGTCTTACAAAAAAAAAAAAAAAAAAAAAATTCCCAGCCACCAAAATCTGGGAGAATTCCAAGGAATTGTTCTTGGTGAATTATGTAGCGCTTTGCTTGTGTAAATGTTGTTGATTTAATATTAACTATTTATAGAGATCTAATGTTCCTGTGGTATATATGCAAAATGTTTGACAAGTTAAAAGGATTTTGTGGTGGATCAATGTCATTAACTATGGCTGTGGCAAATCCTTGATGAAAACTGACACAATATTTAACTTGAGATTAGCTACAAGACGCCAGAACCAGGCTTATAGGTCACACCTAAACGTTTTGGTGGTTTGGTTTTTTTTTTTAAGACAAGGATTTTGTGATTTGACATTCGCCTACCCAAAAATATAATGTTATTATTAAAAAATAATATTTATTTTAAGGCGACACCAATATATGCGGCAAGATTGCGAATTACAATGAGATATTCTGTTGAGTTTAAGTTTTGATTAAATTGTGTGACAAGAAGCCAAGGGAATAGTATAAAAAGACCTAACCTAACCTATATCTAAGGATTAATAAATTATTGCAAAGTCAAAAAAAAAAAAAAAAGTTAAACAATATTTTCGCTTATCTATATGTTTTCCTTAACTCACTGTCTCGTCCTCGTCTTTTCGTCCTCGTCCAGCACACACAAATAATAATCACACAATGCATTAACATAATTTTGAAATAAATCACAACGTGAGCCATGACCATGCCAGATTTCTGCACACAATGGTAATTGTTGATGAAAAGTTCAAGGCTATATAGCCAGCCATTCTGCCATTTTGATGTCCAGCAAATAATAATGCCTATGGTTCTGGTCGTCTCATAGGAAGTCTTGTCGTGATGTGTGGGTAATGTATTTTTTTGTGTCATGTGTCATGTCATCTGCAAGGAATGAAAAATTGGCCTTCAAGAGGTTGAAGCACATGCCTTTTTTCTTTTTCATTATTCATAAAAAAATATTTATCTGCCAGAGGCCTATATGTCACCTAGATACGTTCCAAGAAGTTTTTTTTAAGTATGAAACGTTATTAAATAGCTCGATGGAAAAGTTTGTATAAATACATATACGCATACGGACACTATTGTTTAAACTGTCAAATTTTGTGTACCTTTGTGTGGACTTTCATGATTCAGAATGACATTACAATTACGACATTATAATGACACAACGTACCTACTGTTGGCAGCGCTATTTTATAGAATTTAAGAATAACATAAAATGAGCTCGCTCATAAAAAAATACTGCCACTTGAGTGTTTTTGGCGCTTTATAGTTTTTTTTCGTGTCGTTCAAGTTTTTAACTTTCTGTTAACATATTTTAAAATGAATCATCAAACATGATTATAGTTTTACCCTCGCGACACAATGACGAACTCCAAATTTAACTGATCGTATCCATCCCAAACGTTAGTGTAAGTACACCTTTAATGTGATGTCTTGTCAGAAAGTGATGTGTTAACTTTGTTTACTTTGTGTTGACACATTGAAATGGGAAGTCAGCAAAATGGCTGCGTTCTTACTTCTTGTTTTTCGACCTACCGTTTTCACAATGTCAAATCAGTTCGCAAGTGTAACGTTCAAAACGAGAAGTTTACAACCATTTACGTCAGTAGTAAATAAAACCTCGTCTTAAAAAACTATAAATTCTTTTACACGATTACCATTTTTTTTATTTGCCATTCGCAATATTTTTCGTTATTTTTATGGGAATAGATACCACTAGGTGTGCGTTAACGAATCCTGAAGACAGAATGACATAACAGGAGATATGCTTTTTTGCTTCTTAGTTAACACAGCTTCGTATAGTTGCAGCCTTAAATCTGTCACTCGATTCTGGTTAAATGCTGACCTATAATAGACGGAAAAAAACGTCATCTAGTGTCAAAACCAAACGAAACGTTGCCGTTTAACCTGTGAAATGAACACTCTACCGATAATGGACGGATTGCCGCGGAAGCAAAAATGTATTTTCATCTGAACAATAAGATGACTGTGACCTCACACACAAAATCAGCATACCTCTCACTCTCACTCTCATATCCATTCACAGTGAGATGTCAAATTTTTGTCCGTAAAATGCGATGATATTTGCTTGTACTCGCAAAGTTACGGACAGGTCCGTCCGCGCCGTTCCGACTATTATATAGTTTAGCCTTAAGACCCAACTACTTGGGCATTTCCCCATCATACGCATCTGTCAAATCAAAAAGAACTGTTTTGTTGTTTGTCAAAATCACAAGATTCTATCTGTCAAAAATAATTTCTTCATTTTCTTTCAATAAAATTTAATATGGAGGTCGTCTTTTTGAGTAAGTGCTATTTAAATTTCATACATTTTTTTTAAGACTGTCAACTGACACATCTGTCAAATTTTCATATGTCAGAGCGATAGTGATTGTTTTAACTCTTGTTAACGGATCTTGAGGAAGGGCACATACTTGCGTTATGTCCTATGCTATATGAGTTCCAGTGTTTGTCCATTTACAAATGCGGCTTAGACAACAAACTAGAGACTAGAGAACTGTCAGTGCTGTCACAATAAGTGTACAAAAACAGAGCTGTTGTGCATAATTGTAATTGTTACCATATGGTGTTGACTAGGAAAACAATTTTGTTTGACTTTGATGTAAGTTACTGAGAAGTTTATGCCAATGACAAAATCAAAGGTTCAATTTTTCAGTCTGAGATTAAAATTAAACCTGAGTTAAATTAAACAATTTGATGAGTTCACACCGAATTAAAGATAACCAAATACAAACTTGGTACTTCCTAATGTAGTATTAGTGAGTAAGTCGGAATGTTGCTGTCCTGATTAGACTTTGATTTTTTTCCCCGGGGTATTGCCTCTAGTGAGGAAGTTGCCAAGCAGTGAACTACAGGTCCCTTTCATTCCGACTGAGTATAAACGCATTCACAAAAATAATTGTGTGAGATATTGTGCAACGATTATTGAAATATACACATAAAATATTATTTATTTTTTCATTGAAACTCCATTTACATAAAAAACAAAAATAGGGGTCCTAAGTGACTACCATGTGGTACCCTTTGAATTTTTTAGAAATTTTAAGAAATTGATAAAGTCTGTCAAATTTTAAGCTCCTTGCTTGTCGACATTCACGTAGTTCAAACCAGAATATCAAACCGGCACATGAAATACATTTTGGTAGCTTTAATCCCGGTAATCGTTGAAAATAGGAAAAATGGGTTCCTCCTTCAGTAATCGACCTCTGCTGCTCCTCAACCTCCATTAAAACTGATTTTATCATCTTGACCTAACCTATCAACCCAAAAAGTCTGTCGGATAAAAGTGTAATCACCACGTCGTTATAGTTTATGCAAAACGAATCTGTTTCCTTGCCCGCACATTTCGTGTATATAGTTCTCCTTAAATTTTAAATTTATTTCCCTCACGAACTATAAGATAATTCCTTTTAAGAAGAATATGGTTCATCTATTCGTTTTTATCTAAAATCGAATTCAAAATGATATAAGAATATTAATCCAAAAAAAAAGCTACAACCTCTTAACATGGACATTACAAAAACCGATACCCTTCCAGCTGTGACCAAAACCCATCAATGAGCGTGATTGATTGTTCAACAATTTTCAGCCCAAAATGATTTCCATAAGCCGTTGTTGCTTTTGCCGCCTTAAAATCTCACTCTCGAGACTTAAATGTGAAACGATGTATCCGCACGTCGTATAATATGTATAAGTCGACCGGCGGCGTATATGGGTATTTGTATTTTCTGTGTTATATTCCCTTGAATGTCGTCCACCTACAACATCGTATATTTGTATTTGTGTTGTGTGAAAAGTGAAGGCGAACCTCAAAAGTGTTCCTTTTCCTAGGAAATAAATCTCTCTCATATATTGATACGCACAAACGTTGCACACATCAATCTCTTCAGGATATGTGCTTAAATATATTGTATATACATTTTTTTTTTTAATACACATTTTCGTATATCCGGGTTATTTAAAATGCATTACCCGGCTCTGTATCCCATCATTTTGACAAGCGTTCCTTGGAACAAATTCACTATAGCCAAGGCATCCCAGACCAGAGATGAAAAATTCAAAAACCATTTTCCATTTTTTTTTTTTGAATAATACAAAAAAAAAATTTAAAGCCGACGAGGCATCAATAAACATCGCCGCTTATACTACACGCCAAAAAATCCAAAAAAAAAAAGCAACAACAATTTTGCTTTGAAAGTAGGAAAGAATGGTATACCAGCTTGGTTATGTTAGAAACTCATAAATCATCGAGTTTATGTGTGATTTGTGTTCATACGATGTGCGAAAGAGTTATTTTTCAAAAACATCCTTTTTTTTCTCTCTAAATTGAGTTGTTTCTTCCCTTTGGTGTTTGATGGTTTATTCCATAGTGAGTTGTTGGTTAACCAAGAGATAATTTTAAAGGAGCTCCCTGGCTGCCTCACAACACAAGGGAGATGTCCCACAATGATCTAACAGTAGGAACTTAATTCTATTGCGATAAATAAGGCTGCACACACAATGGGCCCATGGGCAGGTATACCGCAATCAGTATTGTGGTATTTCCGGGATTCAATTTTGCAAATGATTTCTTCAAAATGTGATGTTTCAAAAACACACCACCCAGCACCGACCGGACCGTAAGAAACTTAAAACTAAAATGTTGTTAGAAAACTACCTCTTGCTTTTATATTTAGTCCTCCCTTGATAATATACCTTTAAGAGTGTTGCAGCATCATCAGGGGTTGATTGAAACTGAACCAAATTGAGTCCGCAAACAACAATCATTATTAAGACTGGAGTTTCTATTTCAAGGTGACCAAATATACCAAATACCACTACCATCCGAGAGGAGAGACTCCTCTTTTTGTGGTGCTTTTAGTTCTTGTTTGTCTTATTAATTTCCTCTTGTTTAAGTTAGTTTGTGCATCATTTTGGCTTAGGAATAGGAAAACGTGCTGCTGGTTTGGTTAGTGTTTTAGGTGCTTGTAGATTGTTTTTGGAAATTAAATTTGATTTTCAAGTTGCCCTCCGTGCTCAGTAGCGAACAAAAATAATAAGAGATATCCTTTTTTTTTATTAAATTTTGTTTGTGTGAACTCTAAAGAGCTTAATTATCCAGATGAGTAGCAGAACAGCTAGCACATTATCATCTTAATGTATCTTCAAAAAGGGCAAGGCACTGGAAACTGTGGTACTTAAACGCATTTTGGGGCTGATATGTGTGATATCTGACACAAGAAAGTGATGGTTCAATTGGTATTGTACAATGGTCCAGTCTTCCAGTGCCTGGAATCTGCACCTGATCCATCCTTTTGATTTAGCTGTTTCTTGGTACTGACTTTGAACTTTGCAAAAGGATCAACATTGAGCTCCAAGGCAAAGGATTTAACCGCGTGAGTGAGCTTATCATTCACTTTTTTGGCATTACATTTCTACATCTAAAGACAAGGGATGCTAAATTCATAGACAAGGTGGGAGTGTTAGGAAAATGGAAAGGGATAAAAGAGAAGATACCAGTGCACAATTTCTGTACATCATAATGAGAAGACAAACAACAGAGCTGGCTTAAGCATCGAAAATTCATGATGTGCGGCTAAGGAATAAGTATTTATTTGCGCTTAAAAGAACGTCCGGAGTTAAGCTGGAGGGTGAATTAAGGAAGCACCATTAAACACTGATGAATTCAATGAATTGTACAAGGGACTGATGCAACAAGGTAATCCCACAAACATTATCGCACTCTCTATTAAAATAAAGGCAAGGCACATAACCATGCTGTACAAGAGATATAACAGTTTCTGGAGGTAGCATTAAGTTTTCAACGTTAAATGTTCAGTATGCTTCTCAAACTATGACTTATCCAACTATGACAGATCAAAAAAAAAAGTACACGACTTCTAGCGTTATCAACCATTAAAATAGGGTTCAAGAGATTATTATGAACAACATCGGTTTAAATAATTTCATAACAAAATGATTTATAAATAAAGAAAACAGAAGAGGACCAAAGATGGAACCTTGTAGAACACCAGTTTTGATGAAAACAAATCGAGTTCTTCCACATTGATACTGTTGAAAAGTCCTTCCTTCCATGCAGTAGTATAGAATAAAAAGTTTAAGAAAAATCAAGCCGTATCGAGGTAATAGTACGTTTGGTTGTCAATAAAAGGCCGTACCTCAACTAACACTTTCACTTCCACTTTCCGATTATATTTCTTCGAATGGAAAACATCTTCTTGGACTCGAAAGGAAAATTGAGGTGATGGCTTGGCCTGCGATGAGCCCAGACATGAATCCTATCGAACACGTTTGGGACCTGCTGGGAGGAATGATAAGAAGGCGACCTGCCCTTCCAGAAACACTCAGTGATCTGAGATCTGCTCTGATCGAGGAAAGGGAACATTTGGACGACACCATTGTAGGAAACTTTATCCAAGGTATGCTCAGGCCAATTTAAGCTTTACTAGATGTTCAAGAAGACAATACCCACTTTTAAAGGAACGGGAACTCGTTGAAAAAATAATAATATGTAATAATAAAAGTGTTAAATGTTAATTTTTGAAGATTTGTTAATTTTTATGTTTTAATGTTAATGTTTTAATGTTAATTAACAGAACTGTAAGTCACTTAAAAATATTGCAAAAGTTCAAGGTCCGCAACTTTTTTTGTAACCCAGTGTAAATCAATATTTTTTCACATTTTTTTTAAGTGAGATTAATCAACTTAAAAGCTTAGAACATTCTCTGCCCTTTCTGATTTGAAGATTAATAACTTGCTTCCCAAATCTTAGCCTTTTTGCAAAGATGTCAATTTTAGATCTTTCCAACGTCAAAGACGATAGTTTTTTTAACGAATGAGTTTTTTGATTCTTCAACAAAAAATTCAAACGAAACTTGGCAGTCAAAAAGATTATTCAAAGTGCTCGTCAAAAAATAGACATACACACAAATAAAAATGAAGTGTCTGCTTGTAACTTTAAAATATCAGCTTTTACTGAATGCGTATGAAAGAATTATTATTTTCAATACATTAATGAAATTTGGCGGAACGAAGTTTGCCGGGTCAACTAGTCAACCGAAACCGTAGAAATTGATGAAATTCGTGCACCCGAGGAGACACTTCCTGGGGAAAAATATCAACAATAGTGAAAGCATCGCTATCATGGACAGAACGGTGTGGACGGAACTGTTCGTAACAGAGTCAGAACATAAGTCCATACAAGGTGGGCTTAACATAGCGAAATGCTCTGTTTCGTCAAGTCTTCAATAAGTTTAGCTTACGGTGTTGCGGTGTCGTCTGCATTTAACGGGGGAAAATTTGACAGTTGGGTTTGCAAAATATGTTTAGTTTTGACAGATGTTTCCTTCCATTATGGGTTAAGTATTCATTCATCAGAACAGAAGGACAAGTTTCATTTTGTTCTGACACTAGCTTCGTTTGCCGCCGCTCATTAAAGTTGGTCCTTTAATATTTTGCATGCGTTGAGCGCTTCGGCAATAAAAGTGACCGATACTTAACGATACGCAGCTGCGACCTCTATTGGAATTTATTTAGATCAATTGCACGTCATGTTATATAATGTGAAGGTGTCAGTGGCTCAATAAAAACACTTCCCTACCAATGTAGATTCTCTTTCTTCCTGGAAAGTGTCAAACAAATCTTTACAATTCATTAAACTGCAGCCCCTTTTAATACAAGAGCTACAATCTGGTTCTGGTCATTTAATCCTTCATTGGTCATGCGATTTTCATTTGGGATTGTAATCCAAGACATTAAACAAATATTATATGATTATGTGTGATTTGTTCAAGGCATATTAAAATGTCTGCTTTTAATTTGCCTTATACAAGAAGATTCCTTAAATCTATTGTTTCTTTACTTTTCAATCAAAATTTAAATCCTCTTTCCGGTTCTAAAATTATTCTTGATTTTGAATTCTAAAACACAGTAACCAATATTATATCATTATCAACATTTACATAAAATCCAACAAATGTTTTCATCAACATGATGTGCATTAAATCAAAAGATCCCATCCATCTAGTTTTGTTATCAAAAGTTGTATCTGTATACATGTGTGTATCTGTGCTATTGTAAGGTTAACCTTGCTTAGCTAACTTAATATACCTCAGCACATCCTTGATTTGAAATATATTTCCATTATATCGATTTTATGAGAATCATATTGAGGCGATGCATTTTTGAATAACAAAATATAAATAATGCATCCTTGTACGAATAGGTGTGCTAAATTGAGAAATCACACCCAAGGAAGCAGGAAACAGGAAATAGGAAACAAGGAATCTACAAATTTTTTGTTGACACGGACGACCGAATGTAGAGATTCATGTTCGGTTATGGAGAAAATTATGATGGACATGACATGTAACACATTTTGTGTTATTACCATATGCACTCACAGCATTAAGTAAACTCTTGGTTCCTTTTGTAAACTCCTTGGCTATCATTTTAATTGAAGGATCATAAATCATGTTCATTTGCAGAAGAATAATGTTACATGATTTTGAATAAATTTCATGTGTGTCCCTTCGAAACACATATTGTTCTTGATTTTGGTTTTCAATGTGGTTATGGACACAGAAAGCATACAATGTTCTATGTTCTATCCATTCTTAAGCTGGATTCTCGGAAAATGGTATGCTTAAAGTTGTTCAATCATCATTTTTCGGTTGAATATTCGTTGCAAGGTAAGAAAGTTATGCTGATTGGGTATAGTTTCTGGTCAAATATTTACAATTTATGGAGATGTAATTTTGAAATCATTCGATAAGAAGGTGCTCTTTAATGTGTCTATTTTGCAAGGTTTACACTTTGGAATGATTATTGAAATGTTGTTTTAGCATTCAGAGGGTTGAAAGTTCTCTAAAATGTATCGTTTTCCCATATACGTAGGCATACGCTATGAAATCAATTTTGTGATTTGGTCAACAAGTCTTGAAACTTGTTTTTTGAAGAACCAATCACTGACACCCAATCTGTATAAAATAATCAACTAGAAATGGATGGCAGAAAAATATAGTCAAAACGAAATTGGACCGATTTTGATACGAAAATACAAATGTTAAGCATTTGTAAGGTTTTATTTTGAATACCAGACCTCTCAATGCTTGCCGCCAAAATGTAAAAGATTCTGTAAAGTAGATCTTTAGGAGTCACTCATATTGATAGCCGCCATTTGAAACATTGGAACTAGGTATGTCAAAATTGTACCTTGTAAGAATCTAAAAGTAAAATTTCGAGACAAGAACCTACACGATTGTATACCCCGAAGTAGCGGCCAGGCAAAAAATCAAACAGTCATGCATAACAATGGGAGGTCTTTAGAAAGAATTATGGTGAAAGACTTAGGTTCCCCCAAAAAGTGGAGATAGTGCGTCAACTGTTAGCTGTTTACCGCCAATCACATGAGACCTACGGTCAAGCTGTCGTTATGATCTCAGGTGGAACACATTTCTTCACAAGCTATCCTGAATTCTTCCATTTAAATTCATCATAAGTGACGAGGTCCATTTCAATCTCTGCGGATATGTGAATAATTAATATGGGGCACCAAAAATACATGCGCATATCTCACGCAGAGCAATTACATTCTTAATAATTGCAATATGGGCTGTTTAAGTTGAAGGCATCATATTTATTTTTATTTTGAACGCTGTTCACAGGCCGCTACAGATCTACTCTGAAGGAGTTTCCCCACTCTGAATAAGTTCAATTGAGGCTGGAGGATATGGGGTTCCAATAAGATGGAGCAACATACAACCAACATTCTGATGGCTGTATTTTCGGATCGCCTGACTTCTTGTTTTTCGCGATTCAAGCTATGTCGGCAAGTTGGCCAGATTTAACGATAATTGCAGAATTTTTGGATTTTACAATTCTATGTCAACTAGCTTCAGGATCATAATTGCTCGAAAAGAATATTGGTCAAGAATGCGATGGTTCTGACAAGACAAGACAAGACAAGCTCCATAAATCGTGCCCGAATGGTCATACAATTTAGGATCGGGTGGCCTCTTTGCCGAAATCATTTTTTCGCGTCAAGGAAAACAAAATCTTTCCACCTGTTCAGATTCGCCTTAAATGCCTTTAGCTGTGGCCACGATTGAATAACCTGACACGGATGACCTCTAACATGTTTTTAGTTTTCAACGTATCTAAAACTCTGGAATCTTTTCGATGGATTATATCGTTGTATTTTTGTCAGGTTTCAGTGTGTGGACTTTCCAGTGCCATTTTCGTTGTATGATGTCTGCATTAAATTTGTCCTATCCGGGTATATTCCACTGTTCAAACGCTCCATATGGTTTGGGACCAAAGAATCTTCAGAATTTCCCACGGACAACAGTTTACGAAGGACTGTAGCAATGTGCCAGATTTCTGCTAAGGAACTGCTCGCCTCTCTCAAGATTCTTTTTTTTTTGCATGTCATTGACATTGTAAACTTTAAGGTAGAAACACAAAACGCATAAGCTAATGTCAAATGTCAAACGAACTGTTTACCAAAGTACACTGAATAGCCACAATGCACTACTTTTGCTATCACAACTAATTTATCAAGGCAGTGTTTATTCGTATGTCCACCAGTTTTCAGATGTCAAAACACCACTCAGTGGCAATCCTGGCAACAATGGGGACCCCAATACAGGCGAGTAGACATTAACTAATTCCTAAAGCAAAACTGTCAAACTCTCGTTTTCTTTTATTGCTCTTGTTCGGGTTTGCAAGGAAACTTAACGAAACGGAGATGGCCTATAGATAGCTTTGTTTTTGGTACCAAAAAATGAAAACGATCAAAATTTCTCAAATGACAGACAAATCTCTCTCATTTACGGAAAAGTAGGCGAACATTTTTTGTGCATATTCTTGAAAACGTCAAATTCGAATTTTTCGATTGGTTAGCTCTTCCCTGTAAGGGTCATCTGCAACAAAATGATTACGTCATTCGCTTTGGACAGAGTTACCAATTGAAATTTCACTGGACCAAAACTTGAAAATAAATGAACGAAAGAATAAAAAAGCTGTTATTTCTTCTTTCGTTCATCTCTCAGTACACGAAATCTTTTTGTGTCAATGTAAACGTATGACATCGAATGCAAACTGTTTGACTTTCGTAAGCAAACGAAGCTGATATTTGACATCTTGCACAATGCCTGTCATAATTCCAAGAAAAATTTATTGCAGACGAACTTTCAAACAGATTTCAGCAATATTTATGCACTTTGCAAGCAATTTTGAATTTATAAAAGTGAATGAATATACTTTTTTGAATTTGCAACATCACTTACATGACTTTATCAATGAAATACTGAGAAAAATATACATAATAGGTATATTAAAAAAAATGATTTTTTCTCAGGAAATTTCACAAAATTTTCATTTCATTTTTATTCCATTTCCATTGAAGCTCAAACATGAGAGAAAAGTAGGTACTGCTGCCAGATTATTGTCGGTTCATATTTTTCTCGGAATATTTCAAGCAAAGTATTAAAAAATAAATATGCACGCAGAGCTCACTGTCAATAAAGAATGCAACCAGTAGATCTACGAACATTTAACGATTGTGAGAGGGTGTATCACATTCATTTTAAATTGTGATTAAATTTGTGCCGCTGGAGGTCCATTAAATGTTTTAGTATGTGATAATGCGAGTCACACCTTCTCTTGGAAATGAAGGTAATCACCTGACAACATTCTGGGTGACAGGTTGTCCACATCGTGAGACGCACGGTGATGGTGTTTGTTGTTGGTAGGAACATAAAATAGATGTCAACTTAAACTCTAAGCTATGAGAAGAAAATTGGCAAGTCCAGTCATCGTCATGTTCGCACTAGCACTCAACGAAACTTGCACTGCGATGTCTTGCCATATGGCAGACATTTTCGCAAACTGTGTTGGTTGTGTAAATAAGAGGATTAACTGCATGCACACAGTTGACACAGCTGCAAGACCTGTCAAAAATTACAATGAAGTTTGAAATGTTGCTACGTTGCTGTTGAAGTTTTCCTTGTGTAGGAATATGTCAAAAATTATGAAGTTAAGATAGCACAAGGTGGAACTACAATACAGCGGAGCTGCACGTTGTTCGTATGTGAAATACTATGCGTAAAACTGCACCAAGAGACAGTGGAACTACAAAGCGCGGCAGAAAATGTCGCGATGGAACATTTTCCGATAACCGGGAAAGACGTTACAAGTTTTAAATTAATACAAACAATTCTGCAAGCATTTTTAAATAATAAATTTAAAAAAAATGTGCTTTAAGTGTAGCTTCATTTAAGATCTGAAAATGAGTAGTTTTGCTTTTGGTAGGGTTTAAAGTTTACATAAACAAGTCTCAGGACACATGGATGACTTGAGTGCGCCAGGTTACTCATTTAAGGAAAGGACCCGACAAAATCACAGATGAATAACTTGGGTTTCATTTATGTGTGAACTAATTAAAGTTTCCAAGTTCTTTTTTTTTTTAATAAAAGAAAATATTACTCGTAGTAACCCTTTTCAATTTTTGTTTGTTTAATTAGGACCGTCCCAAAGTCATATTTCTTTTTCTAACCTTTTCTTTTGTTTTTGGCGCAGGTTGATTAATTTAAAATTTTGTTTGTACCTACATATGTACTCGTATGTACATACTGTACAATATGTTTATAATTAGTACAACATACATACATATACATACATATAAATTTTAATAAAAGAAAAAAATTCCTATTTGTTAAAATATCAAATGGTACTTACCTAACCGGGCAAGTTTAAGCTTTACCGCACGATGGAGTGGAGTCAAAATACTCTATGGATTTGTGTCGCATTTCTCCGGTGAGGTGAAATTGCGGTTCTGCAGAACGTTTTCTGAAATAATAAAACACGAGAAAATAAGTCCATTTTGTTGAATAGAAAACCTGGTACATAAATATTTCTTTTATTTTTTGACATATTATAGCAGCGCCATCCGTTTTTTTTTTTTTTTTTTTTAATTTGTAAAAGTCACTTAAAATAGAGTTGACAGTTACAGTGATAATTCTTGGCGACATTTAGGAGATAGTTCTTTTCTATTCTGGCTAATGGAATGCCCTTCCAGGATTTATCGTCCTAGCAACATTTAGGTGAATCATAAATCTAAGAAAATGCACCGTGGTTTCAGAAATTACAGACCCGAGAAGATAGATCGAGGGGAAGACATGTATATAAAGAAGAAGCTTGAACCTACAAGAGGTTTCATGTTGCTACATGTAAGAAAAACGATTACAAAGAAACCAAAGTTGGATATGTTCTTTTGAAACTTAGTAAAAACTTGGCTAACAACCCTAGGTTTAGTATTAATTTGTGCAGCTCAGACTTAAAGGTCCAAGAGGTCGTTCAAAGGAAAGCAGCGAAAAACTTTAGCCGTGTGAATCTTCTCTTCAAGATCCCTTGTGGTACTTCAATGTCCTACAGTAAAACAATAAAAATGAAGCTACCATAAGTGAATACTATAGTTTCCCTCCAGCAAGCAATTTTTAGAAAGGTCTAGCCGGAAAGTTGAACCTATATCAGAGGTTCAATTAGGAGAAATACAATAGAAAGTATACCGACTTATATTTCAAAAAAAAAATCAAATAGCTATGTACATACTTAGGGGTTTGGAGTGATATTCCGAAAACTTTGTATACCAGCTGATTGATTATAATGTAATCTTACCGATGTATTGCCTTCTAAAAAGTATTTTTTTAGAGGTATAGAACCCTATGTGAACCCATGACAATGTGTGTTAAAAATTTCACGATGATCGGTTGAGCAGTTAAGGCGTGAAATCGTAACAAACTGACCCACAAATACAATTTTGACCCTTTAAACTTAAAAATAGTTATGTTTTCGCATTTAGAGATAGGTGGCGCTTAGATAGTATTGAAGAATATTTGTCTTACCTTTTGTTGCCTTTAAACTTAAAAATAGTTATGTATACACATAAATAAAAATGGAGTATCTGTTTGTAATTTCAAAATATCAGCTTTTTAATAAATGTGTATGCAAGTAAAGGGTGTTTTTTTAGAGGTATAGAACTTTGAAATGATTTTTTGAATTGAGATGAAATTGACTTTATTCGAAATATAATATTCTTCCATCATAATTTAAATGTGGTTTTTGGCATATGACTGCCACGGCTGGCTCGGATTTAGTCTATTTTGGGGGTCCAATTTTTGTTGACGTTTTCCAACATTTGTGACCGTATATTGGTAATTACGCGGCGAATGCTGTCCTCCAATTGGTCAATCGTTTCAAGCTTATCGGCGTAGACTAGCGACTTCACATATTCCCACAGAATATAGCCAAGCGGCGTTTAATCGCAAGATCTTGGAGGCCAATTCACAGGACCAAAATGCGAAATAATGCGCTCACCGAATGTTTCCTTCAACAAATCAATTGTGGCACGAGCTGTGTGACATGTTGCGCCGTCTTGTTGAAACAACAGCTCCGACACATTATGGTTGTTCAATTAATGAAAGAAAAAGTCAGTAACTTAACGCCAAAAAAGACTGTTTTTAAAGAAGAACGGACCAATTATTCCACCAACCCATAAAGCACACCAAACAGTCAGTTTTTGTGGATGTAACGGTATTGACGTATCCATTCAACCAACAGTGAGCTTCATCATGTTGACCGTAAAATGGACGTAGTGCGCGATACGTCTTTCGAACAGAACCATGATTTTTAAAATAAATTTGACGTGCTGAAATGCCAAACCAAACTAAAAATAAATCACTTGACAGCTGACAAAATGGCCGCCAGTTAAAATAGTGTTGCCAACTTAAAGTTCCATACTTCTAAATAAAACAATGGTAACTTGTTATTCGATCAAGCCTTGCTACTTTTACTTCCATACGAAGCATTTTCAACTCAGTACCTGTTAATGAAATGTAATCTTCCCTTCATTTTAGCGAAAGGCGGAATTTTCCCGCCACTTTATTCCCCCACGTTTACGCGATGATTGATGTCGCCATCACAAGTTGCTTCGCCATTAATAATAGATTCCAGATATTTAACACTTGTGAATCACTGTTCCAATCAAATAAATGTCTATACTAGGCATGTATGGTTCTGAAAACGAGCAGCACAAGTATTCAGTATTTTTTTGACGTACATAATGGTACCCATTTCCGTCCAAAATGTCCACCCATGCGTCAAGTGCTCGTTGCATGCATGAAGTATCCTCGCTTATGACAGCTCTATCGAAAAAAGGGAAGATAATGCGGGTAATTGTATCGAAAAGGCAGCGGAACGAGGTGTGGACATTAAACAAATTGTATGGCTTTGTTCTTTTGATTGTGGATGATATGTGGAAGATAAAAACAGTTTGACAGTTCGTTGCAATCAGTTTGAAGCTTGCGGTAGAAAATCTAGTTGATGACGATACGTTAATAATTTTTTTTTTTTAATTTTTTTTAAGTGAATCAATGGACGAATTTCCGTTATGAATTGTAAATGCTGAAAAATCATATTAAAGCACAATAATTCATTTATTCATTAGTCGCTCCAATTCTAATGTAAAATTTACTCAAGACCGCCATTTTTGCTTTTTATTATAGTTTAATGGTTTATTCACATTAAAAATGGCGCATTTATAATTTTTTTTATAAATAATTAACAAGTAGGCAAAAACACAATGGTTCCTTCCGCACGCACTGCATTTGTAAATTTTATTCGTCAACATTATTTGACTGTGTATTTCCACACACACACACAGACAAAAAAAAACACTGCTTTGAATATTTAATATGCTTTCACTCTGTTCAGGCTTTTAATTAAAACTTACATAAGTAGCGGTTAATTTTTAATGACCAAACGTTTGTGCTCATATTTGCTTTTATAGAATTACTATACATATTATATATGAACATATATGTACAAAATATAGAATTGTAGGTATTTTTTAAGTGGAATTGATGTTTTTCATTCCGGAATGTGCATCGCAATTTTACATGCAATCCAGTCATTCATTTAATTTTAATTATATAAAACATAAAAATGATAATCTGTGCGTATTCTGTGTTGGTAGATGAATAGAAAGACAGATAGACACTAGTCCTTCACATAAATTTAAATAAAAGCACACGCAACTAATCATTACTATTTGAATTCTTGAATAACTATTCGTATAACAGTTGTTGCATGGTGTATAACAGAAAAATTAAATAATTGAATGTCAAAAAACATCTAAATCCTGTATCTTTGCATATTTGTATATTAAATAAAAAAAATTCATTCAACAAGTATAAAAATTCGCTTTCAACAGGATTTTTCCTTTTTGATTTCATGTCGAAGGATTTTGGCTAAAAGCTCAGTTTTGGCGATTGTGTGATAATTTTCTTTAACAGACTTTTAACATTCAAAAAATCTCCCCGCTTGCCTTCTTTACCATGGGGAACTGGGAACAGAATTGTGGTTTCATCCCCTTTTCAAAAACAAACTTTATCTTTCGGAGTTGGCAAAGCTTTTTCAGCTTAAAGCTTCTTTCTCCGGTGTATCTGGAGGATATCTCAAAGATTCTTCCTCAATCAGTCCTTCTACGATAGCTCAAGCGTTGTATACGGTTTGGTTAGTGACACAAAAAATCGCTCACAAAAAATAGCAAAAAAAAAAAAAATATTACGTATTTCGAGATCCCCTTCGGCTGGCTCAATGTGAATCGACGGCACCCGAGTCAAAAAAAAAAATTAAAAAAAAAAAAAATCTATCTATCTATCTTGAACGAACAACCCATGTTTGATTTGATATGATCCGTTTCATTTTCGGTCAATGCTAAGTGAATGTGCTTCAAAACCACTCAAGTGCAAATTGGTGCGACACAAAGAATATATTTTTTGTTTGGAAAAAATATCAAAATATGTTGACACTGCCTGGATACTTGGGATAATATCTGCTGGATGCCAGTGAAACACTTGACGGGCTCGTGTGTTTCAAATGGATTCACCTCACTGCTGTTTGTTCTCATTTTGTCCGATGTTTTTGGTATGTTTTTTGGATAAAATTTCATAAATAAATCAAATGCCAAAAAACACTTTAACTAAATTGATGGTAGAATATTTCCGAGGTTATTGGCCTGGAAGATTGATATACGATCGGAATATGTGTTTTGAATGGCTAAATTATTTCAACAAGAGTGTTGAGTTAATTTTTTTTTTTTTTGATGAATTGAACATCTAAAAATATCTACTCTTCTGTTGTTGTTGTTGTTCTGGTTCTGGTTGTGTTTTGTTGAATAAATCAGGAGCAGCTCTTTTTACTAAAGTGCTATTAACTCCAGATGAATGTAACACCCAAGCTAATTTCTTAAAATTTCATAAGTGGCTCGTGAAAACTTTTTAGGTTTCTAGTGTTCTTGGTCCTTGTTCTCGTATAACCACTTTGCCAGCTATCCTTCATTAACATTTATTATATTGCTGGTACTTTTTTTTGTTTTGGTTTTTTCTTTTTTTTTTGGTTCCTAGAGCCATTTTGTTTTAAGTTATGATTATGAGGAAGGAAATTAATGTTCAATGGCAAGACAAAAAAGAACAAGAAAAAAAAGGGTTGAAAATGTTTACTTAACTCTTTTTTTTACCCTTAACAAGTTGAACTTAAAAAAGTTTTCAGTTCTTGTATCCAATGCGCCTTTGGGGTTCAGTGATATTTAAAAAAATTTCTTTTATTTTTAATGGTTCATTCACTTGAAATTCAGAAATTCAAGGAAAAAATCTTGGTTTTTATGCTGCTTGGGAAACAAAAATATCCGAAGGCGAAGGGTTATTGACGAGGTTTAATTTTATAAAACACTTATATTTTTTTTTTTTTTTTTTGAAGTATATAATCGATTCCATGGAACGGGTTGATCTGGTATCGATGAATAAGTGCAATTGTGGGGGGATGATAGATAAATTGCATTTCAGAAAAATCGAGTTTTCCAATTCTAGAGTTTCAAAAGATACAAATGTATTTTTTTTTTTCAAATTCTTATAAAAAATCTTTTGGAGCTGTGATTGAAAATGTTCATTAAAAATTTTTTTAGATGTAAATATGTAAAGGTACTTTTAACTAAAAACCAAGAATGATAACTTTTCCCAGGGCGTTTAACTGGTATTTTGAATTCCTGATTTATGGTTTCTGAAAGTGAAATGGATTATTGAATCCTGCATCCTGGTCTTTTGATATTGATTCACTTGAAGTGATAATACAGCTCAAAGGCAAGATTAGTAGGGACAAAGTAACTTTGCTTGAACTGTCCAGGATTATTCAATGTCTGAGAAAGCTTATTTAGATATTTGGATTCTCGTTTGAGATATGTTTTCACTTCAATCAATGAAACAGCTCACATTAACTTCATTTGCTTGAACTACAGTCCTAAGGCATTTTGAATCCTATCCTATATCCGTATTTGAGCAAATATATTGTTAAATAGAATAATCTTGGCTCAATTCTTGTAGGCAGGATAGGATGCATTTTTCCCTCCAGACTTTAACTAAAATCCTTTGAATAAACACACTTTATTAAAAATTTTTCTTTTTTTACTTGCTCTATAGGGCAAGTATTGGTTTCGTGCAGAAAAAAAAAATCGAGGTTTTAATCAAACATGACATTACGATGATAGAGAAGCCCAAAAAAGTGGTTTTCGCCATACCGTCCGTCGGTCTGTCTGTGCGTCTGTGCGGATGTGCGGATGTGCGCTTTTTCACGTCATGCTACAGCCTAAACGGCTTGACGGATTTTCTTCAAACTTGGTATATAGCAGTTTGAAGAAAAACCATTGTCGAGGTTTTTTTTATTTTGTTTTAGCCCGGCTCAAACTGGTACCTTTCAAGTACCGGTTTTTTTCAATTTGGATTTTCTCAAAAACGGCTCTAACGATTTTGATTAAATTTAAAATTTAGCTAACTTTAAGCATTTCTAACAAAACTGCGTTTTTTGTTTTTGCCTCAAATGGTCGTAACGAAAATCAGGTTTTAACGGCTTTTTTTCAAATAGCCATAAGTTCACAACGGCTTGATTGAATCAACTCAAACTTTGTTTGACATAATTTTTCATAGTGTTCTACAGGATGGTTTAGTAAATTTTTCACTGAAGCCTTTCTAAACGGTGGCTTCCATACAACGAGCCGTTGAGTTTTAGCCAACTTTTTTTGGTTTTTTCTAATTTTCTCGAAAATGGCTCTAACGATTTTGATTAAACTTTGTGTGTTATATTCTTTTAGTGTTTTTAAGAGAACTGCGTTTTTAGTTTTTGGCTAAAAATGCAAATAACGGAGATCTGCTCTTAACGGCTTTTTTTCAAATGGCCATACGTTGTCAACGGTTGCATCGAATTCACTCAAACTTTGTTTGGTATAGTTCCTTACAGCTTCCTATCAGATGGCATAGATTTTTTTTCATTTTCTCTTTTTTAAATGGTGGCTCCTATAAAAGAGCCACTAGATTTTGGCCATTTTTTTCATTTTTCCTAATTTACTCAAAAAAGGCTCCCCCGGTTTTTATGAAACTTTGTATGTAACATACATAGAATACTTCAAACAAAACTGCATTTTTAGTTTTTGGCTATACATGACAATAGCGGAAATTGCTTTTAACAGTATTATTAATTTGGCCATAAGTGGACATTTATATCATTTACAACACCCAAAAGCTGACATCATAATTTTAAATATTAAAGGTTTCTTAACGTTAGCTCCCGTATGTCGGTTTTTCCAATTTCAGTCAACATTTTTTAGGTTTTACCAAATTTTTCAAACATTAGTTGTTCTTATTGATCGAAAAGTTTGTTTTCATCGTACTATTGCACCAACAGAGCAAGTACGTGCGACCCAGTCGTGCATTTTATTTATCAGACACTCGCTCAAGGGCTTCGGATAGCCCTTTTAATGTTTAGTCACAACGCGAGCGGTAGGAAGGAAATTAGGGGGGGGCGGTGTCAAGGTAAAACTGTACCAGGAAATTTATTCCACATTCGTGTTGTACGGCTGAAGAATTAATCTCTATACTTCACGGTACGTCTGAAATTGAACTCATGTGTTAACTGATGAGCGTTCATAGCAAGACGATTGTTACGGGGGAAATGTTTAAGGGGTGGAACGCAGCTGGCTACCTAGTGTGATAATTTTTTTAATAGAAGAATCGATAAAACAAGGAAATACATAAAACATTTCGACGATGTTCGAGTAATTTAAATGTTTTCATAGTAGGTACTTCTCTCTCTTATCAAATGTAACGCATTTTTTAAAACTCTATCGAGCAAATGTAAAAAAAAGTTTAAGAAGCACCTGCCCATAGATGAGAGTTATAATCAAGTTGAGGGCGTATAAACGCTTTGTAAATTGTAGCCAGATCAGAAAGATGAAAAACTTCTTGCATCTATAAAGGAAGCCTAAGCATCTTGGCAATCTCAAGTAAGTCATTCCAACAAAGGTTGTCACTGATACACATTTTGTTTCAGAGCTTAAACACTTTAAAAATTGTTTAAATTCTCAACTGTAAAACTGTGTTTAAGGAATTTTTAAATAATATTTAGAGGAGCCTAAACTATAGCAATTTTCCTTTAGGCTACTCTCTGCAATTAGCTGTCAACATTAACCTCAAATCAGTTGCCAATGGTGCGTTCTTTTTTTGCGAATAGTTGTTATGTCAAAAGTTAATGTTGAAATGTCATGTAATTTATTGACTTTGTTCGTTGAGCCCTGAAGTTGCCACCAATCGTTTTTTGGAAAACCTCAATTCATCCTGTTTCTTGAAACCTGGGATTGAGGTAAAGAATCAGCTGTCAAACATTTCTTGTGAAATTCATTTTTTCATTTTATTTTTTCGAAATAAACTAAAAGAAATTTAAATGAATGCATTTATTTAAAAAAAAAAGGAAAGTAATTCAAAATCGAACATACAAAGCAAAATGGAAACTTTTGATATTTCGCGTTGTGACAAGCATGGCCAGGCTTAGTGTTTTTAAAGCCCAAACTTTTTTGACAACTTTTGTGCTGTTAAGAAAATCTGGGTTGACCCCGGGTAGAGTTCAAAGAACAAAGCGATTGTAAGGAATTGTAAGGATTCATTTAGAAACGATACAATATTAGATATTTTAGATCTGTCAAAACCCACCCTCTTTAAACGCAAAACCGAATTCTTGTTTTTCACCTTTCTTCTGATGTTAAATCAATTTAAAAGTATTTTCATTTATAATTATGAAAAACTCAATCTATGAGCAAATCATGTACATACCTTGTCACTTTTGACAGATCAACTTTATCAACTCATGTCATGGCCATGAGTTCGATATTGTAACAGAATGTAACGTAATGAGAATGACAACTTAAATGTGCAAGCAAAATGGCGTTATTGTGACACACTGTGGAACTGTGGTAATTGATGAATAAAAAAAGTATCGTTGACGATATTGAATGAATTCCAAGCAATAAATATGTCGGTAAAATTTTGACATTTACATGATACATGAAAAATTTGACATGCCACTTGACTTGTGCTTCTCTTGATTGCTTACAGAACTTTTGGTGGGAGTTTTAAATGTAGGATAAGTGCGTAAACTTTATTTTTGAAATAGGAATTGCAAATTCACAACAGGGTGTTTAAAATTTCAGGAGTAACTGCAAGTGGTTTAATAGATTAACTGTTTGATTGCTTACATTGAGGTATGAGTTCGAGACTGTTTTCTAGGGTTCTCCCAGAAAAATCAGGACCTCATTCTCAATCCATAATATCGACAAAAATTCTCCCCTAATCATTGATATCTTTTTACTTGTGCCGTGGAAAAAATATTTATCGTACACGTTTTAAGAACAATTATCAACTTTCAAAGACTTTGAAAAACAACCCTTTCATTCAAAAGAACAAAAAAAAATTCGGTTTCACTTCGGTTCTTCATTTAATCGTCCGTGTTGAATTTCAACTTTTTTCCTCTAAGAAGCCAAGTTAACCAGTTTTTCATCACCAAAAGTGACACCCAACGATCCAACGAAAAATTGTTTCTTTCCTTTTCAAAAACAAAAATCAAATGACTTAGCTATATATAAGTTTCAAGGATCTTACACGACAAATTAAAGTAAGGACTTAACAATTTTAATGTCCTTGTCAGAGGGTGTTCGTTATGTGCGCACAATAAAATAAAATAAAATAAAATAATAAAAAAAAAAAAAAAACAAAAACCAAACATCTGATGGCAAACATTACAAGCAGAGAAAAAAAAAGAATTAATATTTTTAATTAGCAATCCTGAAACATAAAACTTCAAGCAAGGCGTGTTCTGTGAGGATGTTGTGCGTGTATCTTAGCAAACATCAGGGTTTCAACTTGCAAACACTTTTATGATGGTGAAAATTCGTTAATGCAAATAATTTTATGAGGAAAAGTTTTTAAGGGTTTTTATTGATAGAATAAAATAAAATCAGGATTTTCAGATCTGCTTTTTGAATTGGAGCTTTAATGATGTTTAAACAATCTGTGTGTTAGTTTGTCTAATTGAATTTGTGTATAAAGTATACGGTTTAATTAAATATGGTTGCCAATTTATTATTACCCACATCTTAAGAGTTTTTTAAATAAGTAGACATAAGTTTCTTCCACCAGGAAATGTGCGGGATGTTAAGCTGTAAACCTGATTCGCAATTTTAAGGACTTGAGTTCTCTTATAAAATTTGCACTCCATGTAGTTTTTGTCCAACCAGGCCCTCTTACTTTAAGGACTCGATTCAACGCACAGCCCTGCAAATTTTTCATCTGACTTCTTCAATGTATCTTAAATCCAGTCCCACTTTCTCTGATTGATATCAAAGGATTTCACAAAATTCGTTGCTAAAGGTGGTTTGTGGCCACCGCATCTAAAGGATATAACGCAGAGAAAGATTAACAAAGACCATTTCCACGTTTCGCAGAAAACGCGAATCACATCTCTAAAGGATTTCAATTGCACTACGAGTGACAAATAACTAACCCCGAAGTCAGATGAACTGAGCTACTCCCTTATCTCACAATATCCTGGCTGTTATGGTGGTGTGCATAATATAAATCCCTTTTCGGCCAGTCACCTTTTCCCATTTCGTTGCAGCGATTGACACATTCAGTTTAGGGCTCTAGTGCTGTTTACAATCAAACAGATTTCATCAGCATAATCCAGATGGATTAACTTGTGAAATGGGTTCCATTGGTTATCCCACCGTATTTCGCACGGTATTTCTAACTGTGTTGTAATCATTGAATAGTCAATCACAATCAAATTCAGTAACAGTAAGCCTTCCTGCGATCAAAATCCATTTAGAAGTCGAGTGGCGATTGAATCTACAATTCAATAATTGGAGAGTTCCAAGAGCTTGCCTTTGTCTGTTTAATTTTCTAATTTGACGTCTAACAATTTGACTTGCCGAAAGGACAACCAACAACGGTGACGGTGTGTTTCTTCTTGGAATTTATAAATTAATTCAATGCAAGGTCATATTAAATTGGTTGGGGTTTTCAATTGGCGTGGGTGTATTTTGGCAGCCTGTTGAGACCATTTGTTTCGGTGACACATGTCAAATCTGTTGTTCATTATTTAGATACTCATGTCAAATCACAATGGCAAGTAAAATGATGCAACATTGGTCATTTGAACGCATAAAAAAGGTTAGAATTGACTTTAACGATTTCGATTAAACTTATTATTTAACAAACAAAGAGCATTTAAGCTGACTTTTCCGTTTTTGGCGCATACCTATGGTCACAACGAAAATAAGTTATTTTTTTTAAATGGCCATGAATTGGAAGCGGCTTGATCAAATTCAATCAAATCTGGTTTGACAAAGCTAAAGAGCTTTCAAGAGCTTTTAAAGATGACATTGGAAATTGGAAGTAACTTTTTTTTAAATTATTGTGGTTCCATTTTTTGACAACCCGATCAGTTTTTTTTTGTTTTTTTTTTTTTTTTTGCTCAAAAACGTGTCTGTCGATTTTGATTAAAGTTTCTAAGTAATGGATTTCGATGAAAATTTTAATGTGAAAGCTCTTTGATAAACGAAATAAAAATAATTCTTTGATTTTTTTAAAAAAAAACTTTTTTTGAGTTTTTTAAAAAAAAGTTAAATTTTTGAAGTGAAACTTCTTTAGGCGCATGGGGGTAAAATTTTTACTGATGCAGCGGAAATGAGCGTGACTTCCGTCCCCGAAAATGGAGAGAGTAGGGAGCAAGCGAGTGAGAAAGATCGAGAGAGAGAGAGAGTGAGATAGAGCGAACGTAGCATCATGGGGAGAGAGAGCTGTAGGTTAGGTTAGGTTTGTTTTATAATAGCACAAACTGGTTCTGCATATCAACTGTAGGCAGTCACACAGTGTTCCCAGATTGGTTGTTTTTTCCACCAAAATGGTTGGAAAAAAACTATTTGGTGGGTAAAGTAGTGGGAAAAAATTTTTAGTGGTTGTTATTCGGAAAATTTCCGATTGGATTGTTATTTTATGGGGTGATATTATTTTAAGGATAATTCAGGACGACATAGGTACATACCTACATTTATATAAATATTAAAAAACTATTTTATCACCAAAACTAAAAATATGTACAATTAAGGCTTAAAGTTTCATTTAACAAAAAATAGTAGGTAATTGAGCTCAGCAAGTATTTTTTACACAAAAAAGTAAGATTTTTTGTTGTTGTTTCCCGAAAACCGAACTATGACAATTGTTATTTTTATAGTCTAGGTAACTAATGAAAAAAAACAAGATTTTAATTTCATTTCTAAAGGCTATCCCTACGAATAAACTATTTTGCAATTCCAGTTTCAAACTGGTGTTAAATCGATTGCATTTAAGCTCAATAGTGTGCTTTCAATACTTAATACATGCGCAAACTTAACGAGTTGACTGCAATGCGATCATTTAGTAGGCTTTTAGCGTTTAATTTTCTATTAAGCAAAATATGGTGGTTTTTTTCCTCTACAGTACAAAATTATTGGGATTTTATTTCGAATCCGGTGGGATTTCATATATTTCATCTGGTATCATTGGCAGTCAGGTGGTTGATGGTTTTAAATAGATTGGCGGGTAGCAGGGATGTGACTTGGTATGTGGTTAAATGTGAGCTGGAAGGTTGATATGAAAAATGTGATGTGTATAATATTAAATGTGTTAGGCGGGTAAGCGGCCTTAAGAAGCTTCACTGGTCGATTGATGCGGTGCAAAAAAATAAAAATTGGTTTGCCAAAGAAGTTTCACTTCTGACATGTGTACTTTGAACGCACGCACTTTTTTTAATTTTTGGTTTTTTCAAAAATAGTTTTTTCAAAATTTTGTTTTCTGATAAAAAAAAACTTTAAACTGCTAGATGTTGCCATTCTCAAAAAAAAATTGGAATGTGTTTTCGAAATTTTTTAAAAAAAAAAACCGTTTTTTTGAAAAAACTGGTCGAACGATTTTGAATAAAAATTTGCATAAAATTCAAAAAAGCAAAAGAAATCTGATGGCTTACTTCATTTTCTCCGAAAAATATGTTTTAACTATTGATTTTTAAGTGATTAATAAAATTTCGTATGATTTTTTCAATGCTTTTATCCGAAAATCTCAAACCCCAAGACCATTTTAACACATTAGAGCAAGTTCGTACGCACTTTATTTTAAGTTGCTGGTCTATGCCCATGATACAATTAAACCAGATAGCGCCGTTCCGTTTTCATTTTTGATTCGTTTACGTCACTTTTACGTCACTGACGCCATCGCCTTTGCATTTTTGTTTTTGTTTTGTTCCGCGTTCTAGGTCACGGACGCTCGTGAAAAACGCAATGGCGCTATCTGGTTTGATTGTATCATGGTCTATGCCAATAGACTCAAATCCAACAAACTGCCATGGGTCAAATTCATCCTGATTTATGTGATAGAGTCTTGGAAAATTGGACACTTTGGACGCGCGCCACAAAGAGTGAATGATATTTTACATTTATTTAAATTTAAAGCTAGGAAGCGCTTAATGAAAAACCTGTTATTTTTGGTTAAGTGTCAGTTTAAGAGGCATGAACGTAGCAAATTTCAGTTTATACTGTTGAAGATGTTTTGATATTGTTTTAGTTTTTTGTATTTAAAATTTTTATTTAAACATTGCTGTCGTAAACAATTAACTTTAATAAACGAACAAATCAGCACGTTAAATAATCCTTATACAATGTTATTACTCAAAACTTCACTGCCAAGAACTGACATATTCAACACACAACACCGCCATGCATTTAAAACATAATATTAAATCAAAAATTGTTATGCAAAAACGAAATAAAAAATATTTCTATACAATTTATTTAGATGCACAAAGCATAACTGCATTAAAGTATTTTTTTTTTTTCTCTAAGAAATCACAAGTCACAAACAATTTTTTTCCTGCACCATATCCTAGCTTATTTTGTTTAAATCCTTCGGGCTTTAATTTGTTTCCACCACCGCATGTAACTAGAGGAACAACAATCCGTACATTTTTTTCCTCTACTTCAACCGTTATCGTGCATTTTGAACATTTTTGCTTTATTTTCTATTTTTTTTCCTGACTAAGGCAATTTATTCCCTCGTTTTCCATCAAAAAGCATTCAACTCGAACTCTCGGAACTAAAAAAAAATCAAAAAAATAACAAATTGAACTAGATCGAGAGTCTCATCCTTTATATATAAATTTTTTTGTATATCCACCAAACCAATCGAGTTAGATAGTTTTTATTATAGGGAAACTCTAAGCTATAGAAAAGAAATAATGAATACGAAACTTTAATGCATTAAGTGGTGACCACTTTTATCTCTGCGTAGTCATTGATGTAGTAAATTTTGTTTTTTTTATGAAAAGGATTCCTGAAGGACTTTTTTTGGTGCATTTATTGGATTTATTTTTGGTTTCAAGAGAATCAATTTTTTCGAAGTAGCTTTTATAGTTTTTTAGTGCTACAAAGGAAAGAAATTTTTAACTGGAAGGAAGACAAGTTGAAGCTTTTTTTGAATGAAAAACTGTCCTCGAGGTACGAGTATCATAACAATGTAATCATAAAAAAAATTGTTTGGTTTTATGAAACCACGATGCAAGTGAAACTTTTTTTCGGATCATTGGCATTTCGCACTATTTTATGTTTACCGTTTTATTTGACATCGGTGTCCATCACAATCGAGTAATTAACAACATTAACATCAATACACTGATAAAAACTACCGTGGAGCACGTGCACGAAAGAGTTAGAGTATAAATGCTCCACCGTCAGCTGATGCGAGCCATCGGCTCCGCCATATTGCAACATGCGTCAGATGAACGAAAAAATTCGAGGAGATGGAAAAAAGTTTCACTTTAAAAAAAACAGAGTTTGGAGTGATCCTATCTCTGGTTGTGTAGATAATAAAAGTACCTGTTCCTGTACTCTAAATGGCTTTTTCAATCATTTTCAATTTGAGTTCCAAGGCCTGGAACTGGGTTGCACGTACTCTCTCTGTGAGTGATGAGGGCGTTCGTGCGTACACTTTCTTACGAATTTAAATAAATAATCAATACATCACTCAGAAAAAAAAAACAGGACACACAAACTGTTTGAGTGGCTTAAAAAGATTTTTCAATATCTCCTTAGAAATTTGTTTGGTTAAAATTATATCCGCACATAATGGAAGGTACCGAATAAAAATCTAAGCTATAACTGTTGTATTTGTATTATTTTGAATATGCCGTTAAAACACACACACTTGAAAATTTTTAATAGAATCGGTTAACTCTCCCCTTAAATTTTTGGGCTTTCATGTGGTGTACCTACTAATTCTGAGACTTCATTTATGGCAGTCTTAGTAAAATGAATCGGTCAGAACTCTTACAATTGTCAGGCCAGGTTCGAAATAAATTCGTATGCGTTCAGGCTTAAAGCTATGTGAAGTGTGGGTCTACTCTTGTACTTTCGTAAGAAAGTACAAGATAGTCAAAAAATTTAAAACATCCAAAAAACAAAATGAGGAAAAAAATTGGTTAATTTGTTTCCTGAGATATCATTAATCCTAAACAACAAAGTTAGGTAGGGGGCGCAGTAGTCACTTGAAAGAGAAAATGCATACAAACATTTCCGCCATTGTCGATTAGATGCAACAAATGTGGCGCCACGGTGGGAAATGTCTTAAACCAAATTGCATATTCGGCCTGGATTTTTTGTAATAGTTCACTGCCAACAACGGCAGGAATCTAGTCTGTTCGGTCCTGGAAATCAAGTTGTTGGGTTAGTGAGGTTAACTGTTGATAAGTCACGGTGAAGAAGGAGATAGTGTATGTCTGTTGTCCGTTGTGAACATCTCGCAGACATGCCCATTAGGTCCAAGTACCTTGTTCGGGATGTCTTTTCTGGGTGGTCCTTCTCATCTCATCAGCAGGTTGGGGTGAATGGTGGTTTTTCTGGTCCAGTGGCTTGATTCTTGCTTCTTTGGGGACTTTTTGTTGCTATAGTACTTGAGCCTCCCTCGACCAAATATTAGCCCGCTGCATATTCTTACGATCTGTCTATCGAAAATTTGGAGCTTCAGCATAGCCGTCTTCGAGATAGTGAACCACAGAGGGAAACTGTGGCTTATGACTGGTCTGGTTAACTGCTTATATATAAGCAGATTCGTTGGTTGACTTAATCCGGTCCTATTCTTCAGTAAGGAGTTCAAGCAGTGGAATGCAAAATTGGCCTTCTTTAATACAGTTTTCGAGTGCAAGTTGAACTTGAAGTTTCAGCTAAAGTTTACTCAAAGTTACTTCATAATTTACGTTGTTCTTGACTGCAATATTTGATCCATCAGGTGTTTTCAGGACAAAATTTTTACAGTCTACTGCTGTAAGACTGACATAGCACTGTTAATCAGGATCCCCCATTTTCCCTGTAAATCATACATATGTCCCCTTATGTTTATTTCTACGAAAACAGAGTGTGAATTATGACGTTAAAAGTAAAATCGATATTTTGCTGTTTTATGAGTGATGCTTATATTGATGACGATGAGTGAAGCTACCAGACCAAGTCCGTAGTAAAGTGTGCTATTGATTTCATTCTAATTAAATAAAAAAGCTGTAATTGCAGATGGGAGCAGAGAATACAAATGTGTAACTTGCATAAAGGACACAAAAAACATGACCCTTTAACGCGTTAACAGTACCAACAAATTAGCTTAATTTAAAATTTAAAAATGTTCAACTTAAATTGAACTTGTAAATTGCCATTTAATTTTATAACGTCAAGGGTATAATGGTCACAAGAAAAAAAAAATAATCGATTGGTTCGTGTTCATAACTTATTTGACACAAATTTTTGACAACGGTGCAAAATTGAAGCAAACCTTTTCCAAACAAGGCCCTACTTTCCATTTGACTGGACTTCAATCCCTTGTGAATAAAGGATGACTATTAGAAACATTTACAAATTTAAAGGTATATTCCCACAAAAACAAAACAAAAAAAATAATAAATGCGGTATTGCTTTATTGTTTTCTTTGCTAAGCAAACGAATAATAAAAAAAATATCAATTTTTGATGTAAAATATTTTTTTATTAAAAAAAAATTTACTAAAAACCGACACTTTCATTGAAAAACCGCCCAACACACAAAATGAAAACGTTCCAAGCAAAGTATAAAAGTTAAAAAAAAAAAAAAATACGCACACATAGATCCGAACCTCACACTTTTGTTCCCTTTTTGTGTATATTTTTCCAATTGAAATTCTAACAAATGTTTTATTAAAAAAAAAAAATTCCTAACGTTAGACACCCAAGGGATGAAAATAAAATACATATTTGACTCCTAAAAAAAAAAAAATATCGAGATTCAAACGGCATAATCAATTAACATTTTTTATTATTTTACTTGTGCCTCGGGCTAAAAGCGTAGGTTCTATAACCCCACACATCCTCGCATCCTCGCATCCTTGCACATGTACACATTGTTACTTTATTGATAAAAGAGCATAAATGTTTCTGTTTTCTTTTTTTTCGTTGTGTGTGTGGTGGGATTTTTATTTTCGTTGCTATTTTCCAGGAAGCGTTTATTTATTATTCCATGTTCGATTCATTGATTGGCAGTTTAAAAAAAATTGAGGGTTTGTTTGCATTCGGTCAGTATCTCCTCTCAAATTCCTCAATATTATTGATTGGCAAGAGTGGTTAAAAAAAAAAAAAAAAATACACATAACGATCCTTATTTTTTTTTAATACTTTCCTCTTTCAAAAAGGGGTTTATAAAAAAAAGCAACTTGGGTATTATTCCAACGAGGCTGTCAGTCTGTCAAAATAAACACAAGAAATGTCCCAAAACAAAAACCATATTCGAATGCTTAACTAACAAGGAAGCAGCCAACCCAGACCAAAGAAAAGTGGATCCATAAATCATCCCTCCATATAATCACACTTAAGCCAGAAAGATTATAGTTTCAAGTTTTAAGGATTTATGCGACAAAATATAATTAAAATTAACAACAAAATATTGGCCCCAGCCTCAGCAGGATATACCCTCATCCTGATTTTTAAGGCGGAAAGAGAATTATATTCTTTTTGGTCTTTAAAAAAATGAACATACAAATGGTAATACCTACAATTTAAAGAGTGTGTTTTTTTTTCTTGCAGATATTTGTTTTCGAATTGGCAATATTTTTCTCAGTGACAGCCAGTTTGACAGCTGACAGCTGATTTGTGCTCAGTTAGGTTTCCTTTCTCACAATACAAAAGTATAAGAATGTGTTCTTTTGGACTTCAGAATGTGTTGCCAAGTTCTTCTGGCAGCAACTATACTTCTGAAAGACTGTTTCAACACTTTGACAAGAACTACGATGTAGTTCCTTGACATTTTTTGTGTAGGTAACATATGTAAAAGTATGGGTTTTGTTTTACATCAATGTTGTTTGTTTTTCATACTTCATCAATAAGCACACACAAAGGTCTCGGAGAACTGCCTGGAATACTAGGAATTTTTCGATTCTGTTTCAAAAATGTGTGTTCTACAGCGTTGTTGGTAGGTGTGTTTACAACTACCATCCCCTTCACTATTATGCGAAGTTTGATTATTCGAGGTAATCGATCGACGCGCTCACTGTGGATAAAATATGAATATGTGTCGGCTTCGTAAACATCATTGAAAACAAATTTAACAGCCAGTTGTCTAAGTTTTTTTTATATTTCTTTGTTTTCATTTTAAAAAGTGGTGTTGCCAACTGTGTTGTGAAAATGGGGTGTCGCTTATGTCATAAGCACATTGAATAACTTTAAATTATTGACACATTCCAACAGAAAATTTTCTTGTGTGTATATTTGGCTTGTTATTTTAAAACTTTACTTAACAAACTCATGAAGGTTGAGTTTTTTTTAGTTTTAAAGGGAAGTTTGACTGAATGTCAAGCTCATTCCCTTTTTTAAACAGACATAGACGTTTAATCAAAATCTATTACAAATTGTTGATTTCCTCTTATGTCAGATTGAAATTAGCTTCAAGTTACGAAGTACAAATGAGAACTACTCATGAGCTTACATGTCACTTCAATTAATTCAACTCCATCAACCCAGCTACATCACACAAAACGCTTGCAGTGAAACTCGTGAAACATACAAATGTAACTAAAGTACGCAGTTGGATATGATGTAGGTACATACTAGTTGCTGAAGCTGTATGTAGTTGATGTAGCTGGAACATGAACAAGCTGATGAAAAACAGACCCCAAGGGGCACTGAATACTGTATCTCATGCGAGTTTCATTGAAAGAAATGTTATAATGAAGATGTAATTGATGTGGCATTTGAATGTGACATTTGTTTCTACTTTGTCTCGTAACTCGAAGCTATTAATGTGACACGCGGAGGAATTAAAAATAGATTTCCATACAATTCTTTGATCATGAACTCTATAGTAAAATGTTAACTAAAAGTCACAAAATTTCGCAAAATCCTTGGTTTATAAAATCAATTTATGATGACATTTGACTGTATTGCCCTCTAGCGCCTTAAAACTTTATTTCAAATAGCTAATACAGAATACACCTTGAAGATAGCAGAGAAGTCATTGTTTAGCGACACTGTCCTGTCCACAATCACAATGATGTTAAAATTGATAAAAAATCATTTTTAGAGTTAAATTAAAACTATATTATCTACTTCTGTTTATTGTAACTTAATTGTTTATTTAAACTTATGAAAAAAAAAAAAAAAAAAAAAAACATAAGTTTCCATTAATCAATAAAATATCTTTGCTTTGGTTTGTATAATGTTTTCAACAACAAACGGATTCCAATACAAAAAGAAAAGTTTGTTATGCTGCAAAACAATGTGCTATAAATTATGTAAATCAGAATCGCAAATTTGCAATATTTCAACCAATTCTTAATACTTTTGTTGATGCACAGCTGAATACACAAAATTTACATAATGCTGCACAAAATTGCAGCTGCTGTTGAAAAAGTAGTAAAGCATTAAACATGCCACTGGACTTTGGTTGAAAAAGTCTAGCAAATGCAGTTGTGAATAATTATCTCAAATCCAGACGCAACACTGTCAGCAGAAAGATTATGTAGATGTCATTTTCTGTTTTATTTTATTTGACATTCAAACAGAAAACTTCAAGAGAAAAAGAAAAAAGCGACACATTTTTTGGAAAAAAAAATTTAGTAACATGTTGCCCTTTTTCTTAAATAATTTATTACAATTAATACATATTATGTGTATATGTTTTTATATTAAAAATATTGTAGCTCCAATGGAATCTGTTCATTGCTTTCTTTTTTATTCAATGTTCTAAATTAATTTTATTTTAAATGGAAAATTGTATTCCATCCTTTTCAAAAAGCTTTAATGATCAAGTTTAAAGGAAAAAACTAATCAAAAGGGTAAGGGATTTCACAATTAATTACATCTTTTTATATTCACTACTGGGGGCGCTTTGTGAGCATGTTTCCATTTTTCATATGAATTCCAAACCACCTTGTCAAATTGTGGTGATAATTTCCTTATTGTGTTTTTATTCAAAGGCTTATTGTTTTGACATTATTTGTTCTTAGTACCTAATTAACAACAAAAAACGTCGTTTTCATTCAGATACACAAATGTTAATTGGAATTTGAATTAACACCATAATTATTGTATATAGATTTCAGTTTTTGATTTATAATGACACATTTAATTTGTGATTTGTCAATAAAATAGAAAAACTAAATTAGTTTGGCTACATTATAATTGCTTACCACAACAAAAAGTTAAGTTCATCATTTAAACGCTAATTAAAATTTGAAACACATAATAGAATGTACTAGAAGAGCTTTGTGGCACAATTGCAGTTAAAATAGAATTTAATAATGAAGCGCAGTTTCGATTTAATTTTTGTGAACAGATTTCGAAAAAAAAATGCCAATTTAAAATGGCTGTTGAAAAATAACAAGCCAACATTGTCACATGTCACCCTATCGAAGATGCTATACTATTTTGCAAATGGTGGTAAATGTCAAATTGAAACAATAATGCGGCGTTCTTAAAAGTATAGTTTGACGTGTTTATAGAGTATTTCATGTCTCTAAAATTCCGAAATGTCAAAATAGAATTGAAATGTGCTGCCATTTGTAAAACTATATCATATTCCGGCAGGATGCAAGTTTTCCACTTTTTAAGAAAATGTGCTTGAAAATTTTGAGTCACAGTGAATAAATACCACATCACTGTCTTGTCATATATTCGCGTCACTTTTTTTCATAGTGACTTTCACTCTTCTTCATGCCTCATGCGTTGATACTCTGCAAGAATGGAAGGACCGAACGGCTAGTAGAGATGCACTTTACTTGAAAAGTTTTGCTCTTTGGGGATTTGTCACTTTCACACAAGAGACAGTACCACGGAAAAAAATTAGGTGGAATCAGGGATTGAACCTAAAAACTGCGCCATGGAGTACAAGCTATGTATTAATTGGAGCCGAAATGGAAAAGTCTTTTAATTTAAATTTGCTTTTTCCGTATGGCTGCTGCATTTAATCCTTTTTAGATCTTTATTTTTCTTTTTCCAAAAAAAGCACATTGCAATTTATTTGATCTACTCTTTTTAATAAATCTACAAAGTAGAAGATACACATATAAATGAGCCCTAGCAACTGAGGCCATCGGCTCAACACACGACAGAAAAACAGACAGAACAGAAAAAAGACAGAGAACATATGTCAACAGCATGCAGTTGGTATCGTACTGTATTATATCCAACTAGTGCAATGGTTCTTGATTCCGCTGATCAATCGGGAGGCGACGCTTTATCAGAACCAAGGTCGTTGATGGCAATAGAAACAGTAGTAGATTCAAAGTGTAGTATTCAATAATTTCGTTTCATTTGCAACTACTATGTTTTCATAAGAGTCAAATTCAGCTCAGTTCGAAATTCGAAGAGTGTTTTCGATTGAGTTTTCGGAATTTATCAATCGATGCCAATCTTTTTCTATCTTACATTTTTAGATTCTTCTTCATTTAGACGAAATTGTACTAGAATAAAGTTTGGTAATAATTCCACTATACTTGGAATCAAATTTTTAACCAAAATGGGGTTGAAATGGACAATTTAAAAAGATAATTTGTATGGGAAATGAGGTAATTTGGAATCGAATTTTGTAATTTGTTACCAATTAACCTCATTTGGCTCACTGAAAACACAGCATAATTTTGCCAAAATCAGGTTGATATGAGATGATTCGAAATGTCAATTTATATGGTAACTGATGATGTGTAGGGCGAATATTCTTATTTCGTTGAAGTATTTAAAAATCCAATTCCAAATTATCTAATTTCCAATACAAAATTGACATCCCTGGATCAACTTTTTAAATTAAAAAGTTATGTTTGTAAAAAACAAAAAAGATATCCAGTTGTCAAACACATTGAGAAAGCACAAATGAAAAACATTTTTCCAGCAAAGTTCGAAATTAGTTCATTCTGGTTCTAAAAAAAATTCCCAGTAAAAGAAAATTTCGAAAACAATTTTGAAATTTCCAAAGAAATTAGCTTGCTTGCATTATATAAAAAGAAATTGTGCTGCTGCCAACAAGTTTTAGTATTCTCGTCTTTTTTCCTTCGTCTTGAGTTTATTAATTTTTTAAATTGCTTTCCCATAAAATTGCCTTTCTTGGAAACTTCCGATCAATATATCGCAGATACACGCATATACATATGTAAATCCTCCATAAAGCATCAGTTTTGGTTGAATGGCTACTTTGACAAACTAAATTGCCACATGGAGAGTATAGAAAACCCACATGCCATTATTAAAATGCCATTACCCAGTCACAAATATTTTCGGTTTGGTCTGTTTTATGGACCATATTTCTTCCAATATATGTGTGTAATACCGGCCAGAAAGTACCTATCCTGGCAAATGGATGGTTTACTGGATAGTGTTACATATATATTCTTGGTTATTGACTTTCTTGGTCCCCCCTTATTGAATGGCATTAATGTGAAAAAATTGTGGATTGAACAAAACGATGGCGGTGCGGTGGTGTAACGAACGCAACACATGCTGCCACACGCAGTGGTGCGTGCAACAATCAATTTATTGAAGGAAATATTCGATGAGTGCTTAATTTCGCATAATGGATCTCTGTAGTTTGGCCTTCCAGATCATATGACTTAACATAGCATACACATATTCCTACTTTTTTGGACTATTAGTTATAAGAGTTTATGAGAGACTATAGTATCCATGATGCCAATAAACCACAGACGATGAACGACTTGGAAGCCATTTATTCATCGCGTTATTGCCAAGCTACTCGAATTGGACTTCCAAATTTCAATTTATTCGAATGAGCTTTTTTAGTGCTGTTTATATGTTCGAAATCGTGCATTCAAACACAATATATGACATTAAGTTATCTTTCCATTAGAACTGATGTTAATGCCCTCAATTGCCCACTGAAATGCCTCTGAAAACGACCCCTCAAAAACCATTGAGAAAAACTAAGTTCACTATATTTATGACATTTTTTTGTGGTTCTTTATCAAAATTTTTTAGGCTCGGTAGTTGAACAACACAAATTTTAAATATTTCAAAAAAAAAAATACCAAATACCTTTTCGCACCCTTTTAGGGACTCTAAATTCAGATTCGAACCATTTCCGATAGTCATGATTGTCATTCAGCATGTTCAATGACTTCAATGAAATAGCACTTAATACAATAATTTAACGCCTTGAAGAATTCGATAAGCAAATGGGTCCTTAATCGTCCTCCAGTCACGCACTTTATTTCTTTTTTTTTTTTGGTGTTCGTTCCGCAATGAAAGCGTTCCATTAATGCAAAAATGAAAAGATTTATTAGATTTCATTAAAGTTAGAGACGGTCTTTAAGAACAATTTTTTGTAAATAAAACTGGTGAAACAAAAGGGAGGAACTTACGCCAGGAATTTGCTGAAATAGATTTGGAACCAAAGCATTTCAAAATTTTGAGCTCTTATATTGTCTAGCGTTGTCGTCGCGGGTTAAGATAAGTAAAGGGAACTTAAAGCTTGACAAAACATTAATATTTAAACATTTTTTGATTTTTTTTAATTTAAATTCTTGGCAGATCGTAGTAATAAAACTAAACAAAGCATGAATGATGACGGCAAAAAATAATAAAATATTACGTATACGCCCGGGTGACTCGTCTTCTTCGCAATAAATATTAAATAAAAGGGACGCTGGATGAGTGGTGTAATTAATATTATTCAAAAAAAAACATTGGAGACATCAACAATTTAAGGAATTGGTTCTTAATTACACGTCATTTAAAGTTGGTCGAACACAGTATCAAGTTACCAGAAAAAGGAATTTCCTGGACGAATCAATTTTGAATTGAATAATGTCCGTACGTAGATTGGGTTTGGAAGCATACATTAAATCATACATTTGAAGAAGATTTAAGAGGAAAAGGGTAAAGCTTGTATCATATGGCGTAGAATTAAATTACTGTATTTGATAAGTTTTCAGTAACTTCCAGGAAAAGGACTACATTTTTTGATCAATTTATTGATTTCATGTATATTTTTGAGCATCATACTCAAGCATTAATTTAAATCAAATGTATGGAATTCGGAATAGATGATTTGATACTGGGAACTGGGCTGCTTGGTATTTTGAAAAGTGCTTCAAATGTCAGATATGTGTTTTAAGATGAACCTACGATTTTGGCTTCTTTGTATGGTATCGGTTTTTTTAATTCCAGTTATTGTTTTCATGAAAAGTTATATTGGAAACATGATCCAAAATAATTTTGTAAAGATTTTGAAAAGCCTTAGAAAATATAGTTTTTAAAAAAGTTCTTTATTTTGTTGTTAATTAAAATTTCAAAGAGTTTATACATTTATGATGAACAAAATTTTCAATCTCTAGATCTATTTATAAAAATAGTTCTTTATTCCAAGAATATTATTATTTATGCTAGCATGAATAAAGACATTTCAAGAGTTTAGGAAATAAAAGGAGATACAGATGCACATTCGTCACAATGGGATGGGAAAATCGAGTCAAGGAAAGCAATCTACATTCTGGTAGTGCGGCTTAAAAATGAGTCTCTGTAGTAATCACCAAGTCTAAAGTTAGGTCCCAGGGTTCATTGATGGGCATTTCTAGATATGTGAGTGTAACAGGGAAATCATTTAAGGGGAGGCTATTTTGCTGAAGCGCAGTGTTTACAGAAATAGCGATTGAACAATTTGAGGCAAGAGACATTGTGGTATGTGGTGATGATCAAGTGAAACAATTGATTCCCATCAATCTTAAGGCCCTTTTCTGAATCATTTCCAGAAGACAAAAATTCGCAAGAGGAACACCTGTCTAGATATAAGCTACGGACAAACGCTCACCCATAGATTGTAGCCAGATGAGATGGACAAAAAAAAACAAGTGAGTGGACTGGAAGTCCTTGGCAACATATTGTTAATGAAAATGAGAAAGAGAGTCGGAGAGAAAATAGAGCCCTGTGGGACACCAGAGTTTATTTCATGAAAATCAGTCTAAAAACCGTCCAAAACAACTTGAATGAAACGGTCCGAAATGTAAATTTTAATTTATTATCGAAAGAATTCATCTATACCAAATACACGCATTTTCGATAAGCTAGCTTGATGCCAAATTCTATCAAATGCTTTGGAAATATCAAGGTCCATAATCTTACTTTTTCAATTCGATGTGAAGATTGTACATATCGCCAAATGTTCTTTTGCAACAAAAACCTTGGAAGTTTCCGTTTCTCAAGACAATATTATGGTAGAGTTTCCAAGACCTTAGAAAGAAGAGACAAACATGTTGTTTTTGACATGACACTTTTGACAGCTAACTTCTTCGGTAAAAAAAAGTAGGAAATTTAGTTAGTTTTGATGGTAATTTCAAATGGATGGCTTGAAATTTAAATTTTGACTCGGTTCAAAGAACTAATAGTTCTAAAAAAAAAAATTTGAAAAATTTTATTAAAAACAAGTAGGATTTTTTGTGAGAAATTGAATGTCTGTAAAAATATTTGTTTACTCTTTGATTTAGGAAAAAAGTATGCTTTTGTGAACAGTAACAATAAAAGTAAAAATTTTCTGAGATCACAAACAAACAAGGCGCACGACTGGGTCGTACGAACTTGCTCTAATGTGTTAAAAATGGTCTTGGGGCTTGAGATTTTGCGAAAAAAGCAGGGAAAAAATCATATGACATTTTATAAATCACTTAAAATCAATAAAAAATGAAGTAAGCCATCAGATTTCATTTAATTTTTTGAACTTTAAAGAAAGGTCAAAAGATTTTTCAAAATCGTGTGACCAGTTTTTTTCAAAAAACGGTTTTTTCGAAAAACTTTTCGAAAATATACCCCAAATTTTTTTTGAGTATGCCAACATCTAGCAGTTTGAAGTTCTTATCGGAAAAAAAAAATTTGAAAATTTTTAACAAAAATGCTTAACAAAAATTAAAAAAAAAATTAACTTTCTTTTAAAAAAACTCAAATTTTTTTTTGAAAAATTATAGAATTAATATTATTTTGTTTATAAAAGAGCTTTCACATTAATATTTTCATCAACATTTTTCGTTGGGTGGATTACGAGAAAGTCTATTATGAAAAATCTGGTCCTATGGGAGGTAACCGTTACAAAGACTTTTCCAACCAAAACATAAATTTTACTCAAAAAGCACCATTCAGAAAGTTTTATCAAAATTGTAGGAGCCGTTTTTTAGATAAATGAGTTTTTCATAATAATTCATATGGCAGGTACCGTTAGTTTTTGAGCTAGAATTCTAAATCTAAAAACCCCTCTGTAGGATATCATAATAATACAATGTACCAAGTTTGAAGCGAATCGGTCCATCCGGCTATAGGTGCCGATATAGACAGACAGAATTGTCGGACCAACTTTTTTCGACTTCTCTACCATCGTAATGTTATGTTTGATATTGAAAAAAAAAATTTTACGAATGCATAACTTGCAAGTAAAAATGGAGACACAGATTTCAATGAAATTGACGAATGCTTATTGTTGATGATATTGGTGTTGGCAACATGGAAAGATAACACAAAACACAGTGCAGCGGACGTTGTTTTCTGAATACTGTACATGACTTTTGTTGGTCTTCCACCGAACTCGAGTATACATACATTTAAAATGTGTATGGTTGGAATAAACTCCATTAACAGAGCTGTCACGCAGTTTTATTTCTTTAATCGATAGATAACGGTTTAAAAATTGCATCCGAAATAACGAACTTCATAGTCATCCATTTGAATTCGATAGTGATTGATACACCGCATTCTTTTTTTTATTTGGCAGAAATCAATTCCATCAAGAAGTATGTATGTATATTTATTCACAATAATATGTGTCCACTCGTTGTAGATTTCAAGCACTGAATCATGCCTGATAGCCAAACAAAGCACTAAACTGTGCCGTCGTCTGTATTAATCTGACAGATCAATAGTATCGTTTTCCTTTAAATATAGAAAACATAACCCTTAAAATTATGTTTTATTTTTGTTCAGTATAAATATCATGGCTATTCAACAACGTTTCGTTTTCATAAATCTGAATTAGTTTATTTCGTTTCATATTTTAAAATTCGACTTGGAATTCATTTATTTCAAAAATATGTTGACATTTTAGAATCATATAACGAAGTGAAATCGTTCACTTAAGTTAAATCTACTACAATTTCGATTGAACAAAAAAGAACTGACATATCTAGCTGTCATGCAATCTTTCAAATTTGCATAAAAATACTTTGCGACATCAAAGTAAGACAACGGGTATAAACTGATCTTATATACATATGTACAGTTTGAACTTTTTCGTCTGGAAACCCATATTCTAGGAAACGAATCCGTTTTTGCGGTTACATTCACCTGCTTTGTAAATATTAAGCACATACCTACTTTTGTCAGTAAAAAATGTTGTCTTAAGTGTCATTCCAAACACAAAGAGAAGTTTCCAAAGATTAAACAACACACTCCAGATATCTCTTGAAAGGACATACACGTGAACGCACAGAACCCACCATAAAACCACTCTTCATTCCCGACTAAATAAGCTCACATAATTGGAAATTCCATTTCTTTTGTTTCATCTCCATATTTAGGTTAATCTCCTCAAAACTTCAAAAGAATGAAGATTCATAAATATTCATATACACACACACCTACATACAAATAAATGGAGAACAAACAATATAGGATCCTTCAAGACACATTTTTATCTCTAATTCTGGTTAATCCTGAATTCCATATGTACGAGTAGGTATATCTCAAAACAAAGACCAACAAAAAAAAAAAAAGAAAAAACAGACATTATGGTTTTATAAATTTGATTATAAGATGAAAAATCATTTTTGTGAAAGGTTATATTTAAACACATAACCCAAATAATTTCTCAGAAGCTTCCGCCATTAATCTTACTAACCACAAAGGATCACTCAATGTTAAACATATACAAACAGTTTACGTAAGAATGATGCTCATCTAATTAGTTCCAAGAGATACATCTTCACAACAAACAAAACAAAAATAACAACAACAACAACAAAAAAAACATGTGTAGTGTAGGATGGTAAATACCAAAGAAGTCTTATATTTGATGAGTATGTAAGCAATTTGGAGAAAAGTACCTTTTCGTTTAAGCGAGAAAAAATTGTTTTGTTAATATTGTGCATATTCATATTCACATATCCTTCAATACGAGTACATACATATACATATCTATATCAATCATAATGAAAAGAAAATTTACACACTTCTTGTGTCCTGTCTCCACTCTGTGTTCTGCTTCTGTTGTCTGCCTAAGACAACTTTTATAAGGGTAGCAAAAGGATGTGTGGTTCTGTTTAAGTGCGAGAGCTCTCTCATATCTATCTACGCAATACATTCCAGATTCTAGATTCCACACAGACATCATCATTTCGAAAACATAACGGATTATTATCTCAACTGGGTTAGGTTATGGGGAATATGCCATCACCATCACCATCATCTTTCAGCATTGGGACTGCGATGCTGTGTTGGAAGTTCTAAGAATTTTTCGGATATTAAAAGTGTTGTACAAGGGAATAACCCAGAACCAGAACTGCCTCCCATCAAACAAGGAGATGGAGAGAGTGTAAAATAAAATCATGACCTCGTAATTGGCAGAGCAATTTTTTTTTATTTACTTATTTTCGTTTTTATCCCAATAAATTGAAAAAAAATATATATATTTGTCTGTGTCACTTGAAACCAGGCAATTTAATTAAAATGTTTAATTTATTTTTTATCGTTTCTTTTTTACTTCATTTGATTTGATATTTTTAATTAAATAAAACTTATTCGTTTTTTTTATACACACAAAAAATCAGCATGATTCTACAAAAGCAAATATTACTTTATGAAATTTTTTTTGGGTTGGGTTTTGTAGAGTTTTGATGACTTTATTTGTGTTTTGAATATCTCAATGAAATGAAACATAGAAGTGTTTTATGGAATTTTTGATTGTCAGCATGAAGTAAACATATTTTTAAGGTTCCAAGAAAATATTATCATTCGAGTAAAAATTCTAGTTACAATTAAAAATTTATTATTCTGATTATTTTCTAAGAGGTATCTTCCTAAAAGTATGCTTTAATATTAACTTATAAATCTTAGTTTTGATTTAATTGCTTCTTGGAAGGATGTTTTCTTTGTAAAATTAAGTAAGATATTTCTGATGATTATCAAATTCTAGGGGAAAATTCATTGTTAACATTTTGAATTATTTGTGTCCTACATGAAAACTCGAAAGTATCCTCTTGCTTCTTAAGTAATTCGGTGAATTCGGGATAAGCTGAGAGATAATAATAAAGCCCTTAGATCCAAATGTTACATTTGCAATTGAGCGCGTGTCAATCCCAAATATACATTTTTTTCCAAACATCTACGTATTCATTGTGAAAACTTTGGTTATTGTTAAAATTCCAAGTAATTTAATTCATTAGTAGTAAACTGAAATCCAACAAATATATCTGATAAACTAATTTCAAATCATCCAAAGCAATAAATTTATGGCAATATCGACATACAACAATTTCAAAAAGGAACCAAAATAGACGGAATCAGATGTTATTTTAAAGAGAACCGCATGTGTGAAACACAGGTGTCCAGTCCATGAAATTGCTGTTTTTTTATTTTGATTTGTTCAACTAGTCTTTTTGTAATTTCAAAATCCCATACAATTTATGTCTTTCAAGTATTTTTTGTAGTAGAAACATCTTCATGCAAACGCAGTTGATGGTAGTTAGAGTTATTAAACAGATAAACATGTCAAACGGTGTTTGGTACCCCACGTTGGGAGCCAATTGTGTATACAAATAGTCAAACGTGACTTAAGAATGACTGGATGAACGATGTTTAACATGATTTAGGTATTTATATATTTCAAAGGATCTGGAACAGATTAATAAATTATTCCACACCATCAAACATTTTAATAGTTTGACAAATTTTACAAAATGGATAATGTGAAGACTACTCGCAGGAACATTGGTAGCTCAACAAGGGGATGGGTTCAAAGAGTTGAATTTTCTTATTATTACATATTTTCTGGAATAAATTATTAAAGAGGTATTTCATGTATGTATATATATGGCTTTAGAACATGAGGTGGGATACATGTTATCTCGGGAATAATTTTATTACAAGTGGGCGCCAAAAACTTTTTAATGCGACATAAAAAATATTAACTAAAGTGAAGCCTGAAACGTCTTTGAAAATGAAATGAAACATAAGCGAGAGCTACAGTACGTTTGCAACGAACTGTTGGATACCCTATTCCCCATATTTTTGTATGTGCATGCGTCTGCCTCCCGCAAACAGCCGATGTTTCAGAAACAAAATTTTTCTTTAGCAGACAGAAAAAATTCAATAACATTAATTTTATGCGGTGTTATGTTCAATTAGTGCTGGCGCAATAAAAAAAGGAGTGCGCCACGCCCAAAGTTAAAACGTTTTATTGCCAAGGCAATTGTTATGAGCTCAGTGACATTCAATTTTATTCTTGCAGATCGATTTGAACAAAACAAGAGAAAACTTAAATTTTTAAAAATTAGATTTTGAATGGAAATAGCGATTATGGGTGTTTTTAACAATTATTGGACCACACTCTGCTACGTAACCAAGGAATATAAATCCAAGTGTTCATCTGTTTACTTCAAAACTGCGACCGATAATTAAAAAACGTTAAAAAAATTAATGCATTATACGACTTTTGACGGAAACGCCCCTTAAAAGTGGGCGTGTCTTAAAAATTTGAAGCACTAACTGCACTTTTTTCAGTATATAGGCATATGTGTAAGACTACAGCTGAATCGAGTAGTTTTTAAACAATCTTACCTGAACAAAGGTATTTTACCAAAATCACGCCTTTAAAAGTGGGCGTATTGAAAAAATTTACAAAAGAAAATGTAGAGATATACTTCTCAAATAACGAACGGAAGGAAAAAGGTTTAAATTAAACATTGGAAATGCCTTAAATTCTTAAGGCTACGTTTTTCGTTCTTTCATGAAAAGTAGACGTAAGCCACGCCCAAAATTCAAAAATTTCTTTTCATACACAAACCTTTTCGTTTCTAGAGACGCAAAATTTTGGCTTGCGGATTCTTTATAAATTCCGTTTATTTACAAAAACAATTTTTTTATAGTTTCTAATGAAAAGTGGGCGTCAGCCACGCCCAAAATCAATTTTTTTGATTTCATACACAAGATGTTTATGTGCCAGTAAGACCCACAAAATTTAATGTTTTTCGCTTTAATATAACAATTGTTATTTTATAAAAACAATATTGATGGTTTTGTATAAAAAATAGGCGTAAGCCACGCCCAAACTGAAATATTTTTATTTGATTCGAAGAAAGTTTACCTAAAGCTTACGTGTGCAAAATTTTAGCGTTATGCTTTTATCGTAACTGTACAAAAAAACATAATTTAATTTTATTAAATTGAGGTTGTTCAACAAAAATGGCGATTGTGGGCGTGTTTGTGGGCGGATTTTACCGGTTCAAGAACTTAGCCTTACTCTTGAACCAAAGATTATATATACCAAATTTCAGCTTTCTAGCTCAAAAATTGCGACCTCTAGAGAGTATACATACGGACGGACGGACGGACGGACATGGCTAAATCAAATAGGCTTTTGATTCTGAGTCAGAATATATATACTTTTCTATACCTAACGGTATTATTTCTCTATGTTACAAACTCCACACCAAATACAATATACCCATTCTATGGAATAGGGTATAAAAATGAAAGCTTATTACGAAGGGAACCCATTGTAAATATGGGAACAGAATCTAATAAAAACTTAAAAAAATGTTCAGAAAATGTTTCAAGCAACTTAAATGTGTAGGTATCAATTAAAATTTAGATTTAAATAAGGAAACACAAAACATTTAAAAGTGAAACTACACACTCAAAAAACGATTTTTCAATTTTTTTTAAAGTGTGGTCTTCAAAAAAATGTTGTGATGTCAGATTTCACTCATCAATCCTGCCAACCCAAGGAGGTAACAATTTAACTTGTATAAGGTTCTTAACAAGCTATTTTTAGATTGCTGTAGAATAATAGTAAAAGGCCTTAAACAATTTAACAAGCTATTTCACTGCTATAAGACTTTTGTTGACAGGTGTTATCGCAGCAAATATATTTTCATGAAATACAATGAACTTGGCTGAGCAGGCTAGGTAGCAGCTGCTTGAGACGTTCTGCGAGTTTTTCTTTTTGTCATAATTTTATGTTCGCATTCTTATTAGCAAATTAAAGAGCCAAGTGACAAATTTCTTGTTCAACTCGTCTACTAGAATTTCTAAATAATTTTCTTGAAGCTAAGCGACCAGAATTCTGTTCAGCTAGTTTATTCTTCCGTTTTCTTAATATTTCGGCTTTTTAATTTCTTCTCCGAAGAAAAAAAAATTGTTGAAACCGTTTGTATGGGCTCTACTGTAATTCCAAAAGATGAAACGTCTTGTTGTAAATTCGGTAGCCACTATGTTGGGCGCCAATGAAACGTGGAAACAAGACACACGCGTCATAGTACGTGTGACGTTTCATTGGCCCCACGTTGGGCGCCAATGAAACGTCACACGTACTATGACGCGTGTGTCTTGTTTCCAAATGAAAATTGTCTTCCCTTTTTAAATTAGAGCCAGGTGACCAAAATAAATTGTTCAACCCGTCTACTAAATTATTATCGACAATAGCGGAGCAACGACAAAATAATAAATCAATTCAAATAAATTTAAAGTGAACTCCAACGAAAGTTGTTTGTTTCACTACTTTATTCAATGAACTGACAATAATTTAAATTTTCCTCGCCCTTTTATACAAACAAGTTTGGGGAGCATTTTCAAAAAAATAACAAACAATTTAAAAAATGTGTTGATTAAAATAAACTTATTAGACACATTTAAACAAACAAAAATATGTGCTTTCAAGAAAAAAATATTAATTTGAAAATAAATTAAAAGATATCAAAATTAAATGATGCAAAGAAAAAAGAACTCTAATTGAAATTTAATGATATAATAATTTAATAATGATAATAGGCTGCTACAACCTTACTTTTAATAACTGACTTTGGATGTTATAAAAAGACATTACCGAAGTCATTTGCCTTGCCACGAAATACTATTCAAAGTCTGCCATCCTAGAAATAGGAGTGAATAAAAAATATGTAATTTTATTGCTATACGCAGATTCATTTATTCTGTATAAGACCGTTAATGACAAGCCTTACCTAAATTGTGTCTTGGAGAGAATATTATTTTTTTTTTAAATTTTCAGGTAACAAGTTTAGAAGGCCTTATAAAGGCTATTTCAGAACCTTGATCAACAAGTCTTGTAGACAATTTTTTAAATTAAATTCTAAAGGACTTATAGCAGCTATTATTTTAATTTTCAGCGTTTAAAATGTTTGGCTTACAAAAGATTGCCTAATACGAACCTTTATACAAGCTATTACTTGCTGAATTTAAAAAATTGAACCTAATACAAGCTTAATTTTTATTTAGGAAGGCCATTGTGTCTTGTTTCGTAAAGCTAGTGAGGTCAGTGGTGGTGTTCTGTCAGTTTCAACTTTGTTGATCTGTCAAGGAGTTCAAGATACTGGACGCGTAGCTTTCTGGATGGTGGCGCAGAGTTTGACTGATATCTACGAGCATCTTTAAATCACCCATTGGAAATTGTCTATACTTTGACAAGTCTACAGTTGTAAACACTGCTTAAAACAGTGAATTTTAAATCAAACAGATTTTATAGAGCAGGTGATATATGTATCATTGTAAATAGAACCTATAGTATTATTACTTGGGAGTTTTTAGTATTGTCTTGTTTTGCCGCTTAAGAGCGCTGCTGATGCAGCTAATGTGTAAAAACAAAATTCGTGTTATTTTTTCCTCCCTTTCTTCTTCATCTATAATCTGAAATGAGTTAATGACTTGTTTTGCCATCCGCGGATAACCAGCAAAACTGTGATAGTACTACATACAATGTATTTAAATATGGTGTCTCGAGTCTCGTAGAAATGAAAATTAAAGTTTAAACCAAATCCATGTTCACTGTCTGTTTCTTAGAAAATTGTTGTGTCAATTAAATATTTATGTAAACTTTGACAAACTCGTTAAATTAGGAAAATATTTCATATTTGATTTCTTTGAAAATCAAATCAAACATTCAAATACAAAACAAATTTAAATTTCATTAAAAAATATGACATAACGCCAAAGTGGGATGCCCAAAACCAACAATCTGTAGTTAATGCCAATGTAAGCATCACTGTTCTCGGAAATCTATACAAAAAAAAAATGGCTATTCAGGACTATAAACTCTTTTAATTAGGCTAATGTAAAGAATATCCATTATTCTGCGAAATGAACAGAGAATACACTTTAAAATGAATTTCATAATGAATCAATAAAATATGAATTAGTTAAAAAAAATTGTATTGAAAGTCATTTTTTTTAACGGTAAGCGAACTGCTATATTTAAGGACATTTTAAATAAATCTAGGAACTGATTTGTTTTCAATACATTTTTTTTTGTAATTCATAAATTCAAACTATGTTTTTGTTTCAGAGAATATAAACAAAAATACATTTTAATTTTTTTGTTAATATTAAATCAAATCAAAATAAAACTACAAAAAAAACAAAAACCTTTTAATTAAATTGCACGCAGTTGTTTCAAGTGAAATATTTTTGTTTTTATTTGGAGAGCAAAATGCGAGGTCTGGATTTTTGTTTCCACTCCAAATATTCGTAGAGGAATGGGTGTGTATGTTTTAGTGGAAAAGAGGGGGGTTTGGGATAATTTTGTGTATTTTACATGAACACTTAAAATATTAGCAAAATAATATCAACTTCGTGATGAAAGATAATGGCATATTTACAAAATAAATAATAATTCCAAACCAGGGTTCGGAGTTAATTAATATTTCCAGTATCCACTTAGGTTTGATTAATATTTTTTTATGAATGTAATTTTGTAAAATGTGAAGTTTTTTTCGAACGAAAAATTTGAGTTTAACTGGAATCAGTTATTTTTTAATTTGAAATATTTATGTTTTTATTTGATTCTTCTCATGAAAACAACCGATTACACATTTTGTTTTTTGTTTTTTTTTTTCAGTAAAATAATAAATACCTTTCTATGTTATTTTATCTAGGATAAAAATTTACGAAAGCAAAAGCTTAACATTTTGTTATTATATGTACCTTTGTAAATTTTTTGATGCTGTTGAAAGATATAAGAAGAAACGGTTCAACTTTATGTTATGAATGCAATGTGGGCGAAAAGTGAATAGGATATAACATTCCACATTCGTGAAGTGCGGCTGTCAATTCTCAGTCAAGGGTTTTAACATAATGTAATTTGTTTGCAATGTCAGTTTTACGTCGCAGAGAAAGAATTTTACAGTAATACCGTATAGAAGACAAATAACAAAGATGACATTTATTTGAATAAAAAAATTAAATCTCTGGGATCTGTGATTAATGGTGAAGTAACTTCTGATGATGACATCAATAATTGCGTTAGCGTCGAATGGATGAAGTGGCTGGAAAGCTTCGCTATCAATCAATCAATCTGGCGAACCTCACGGACGTATCGTTAGTGTGAAGCAGCCAAATGGGAGAATAGTGATCCACATAGGGATTTCATACAAAACACTTGCACAGGCAATTTCGGTCCAACGTGTTGAACGCATTCAATTGTAATTATATACACTACAACAAACCAGGAACGCACTTCTTAGCTGTTGTGAAGTCTTAGGTCAGTCGACCATCATACATTTTGAGTCACGAAATAGTTTGAGCAACTAAGCTGTTCAATGACAAAATGTAACTAATGGGCGCCTGGAACATTTTTTGACAGAAGTGGGACCAAAAAATGCTTATTTGCGGCAACACTGGATTTGGAAGTAAATAAAGAAAGATGTATTAAGCGACGGAATTCGGTACAAGAGGAAATGCAGCATTGAATCCACAGCAAACTGTGTTATAAACAAAACATCTTTCAAATGCCCGTTGAATTTCATATTTAACAAACGTTGGAACTGAAGGACTCCGATTAAAAACAGTTAGACTTGAGACATTCCAACTGAGTTTTTCGGAAACTGCTGGTATTATTAATTTTTTAACCATTGGTACAGGTTGTTCCCAATGTTAAATTTTATCCTTGACATTGAATGAAACAATGATTGTTTAACTGCCAGACATTTCATCTACAATAACAGGAATGTCTTAAACGTTCTGTACTTTTCCTGAGGATAAAAGGAACTACTTTTCTCAAGAGGCATAGCAAAAGGGCTCTTACACTTTCATATACCCTGGTGCATCTTTTTAATGTAATAAGCTAGAGTTCACCATCTTTGTTGTTCATCTTCAAGGATTTTGAGGAGTCTCTTTAACCGTATTATCATGAATGCACATTCCATCCTTCGGAGGAAATTCTATTATAAAAGAACCCTACAAAAGGAGTAGCGTTTTGTATAATGGACATAGTCAGCTCTATGATTTTTTCAAACCTCAAAAGAATTTGATTGATGATGGGTTCACTAACTGGAATGGTTATCTCTGCACGGGAGGGAATTTTTAGTGTTTTGCCGATATTATCTTTTACAAATAAATTTTAAAAGGTTCAGAATTTGTCCCTTGGATTGTTCATTCGGGGCGTTTGTAACATGATTTATTGACTGCCATCTAAAACTGGTAATATAGACACAAATCGTTGATAGAGTATTGATATTTTCTGTCCCCATATTTCGCTTAGGTGTTCTAGATACACAAGTTAGTATTCACACAAACTGATAGCAGCGCCATCTGCATTTCCTTTTTTGTTAGTCACTCATAAGCAATTTGACCACAGTTAAAGAGTTTAGTTTTATAATCATCAAATCTGTAGCAACACTGAAGTCCACAAACACAGATTCACTACTTTCCTCGTCACAGTCAAAGGCATACTCTCACAAAAAAGAGGAAACTAATCAAGTGAATGTCGGCAATGGCTGTCACGCTTGTTCACATAGTAGGTACACAAACCTTTTTTTTTCTGTTAAGGAAAAAATTACAAATATTCACGATCAACAAATGAAAGAAAAATCTGGATGTAGAAAAATTATGGATGAATCCTTGGTGAAAGAAAAATTGTATGTACAGGGTGGGCAAAAGAAGTCATCCACCCGATGTTGTTTGGCTCTCTTTTTTTTTAATGAAAAACTTTGAATCTGTTTTTTGACTATGTTTATTCGAACGTTTAGATTAGTGAAGTCGAGAAGATGATATCTGCCAAATGGCCGATACTTCACTTCAGCGAGAACTTCGGGCGGCAGATTCTCGCAATCGTTTTGAATGTTCTCAGAGTCTCGGGCTTGTCCACGTAAGCCCGGGACTTCAAAAAACCCAACAAAAAAAGTCTTTAAATTGGGCGACCTTGCGGGCCATTGTAAATCACCAAAACAAGAGATGAGGCGACCCGGGAACGCCCGCTGCCTTCAGAATATCGGTTCATGTGTCGGTTCATGCATCATCGCTCCATGGCTTGTTCACTCGTATTCTGCATCGGTCTAGTCCACAAATGTGAAAACAGATTTTATATTGGCGGCCATTTGCAAAAATGAGAGCATCTTCAATTAGGGCGATTTCTTTTGGCCAACCTTGTATTTGCAAAAACTCTCTCACTCTAGCTACAATTTAGTTGAGTGTAGGTGCTGTTGAGTAGAATTTCGTATGGCCCAAATTAACAACCTGAATTTGAATGATCGTTAAATTTGTTTCAGAACACAAACGAGTAAGTTTCTAGAAATCGATTTCGACAGTTGTTGAGCACACTTTCATCCTCCTTATTTGTCACAAGCCACCAAATTCTTTCATGTCAAAAATTATCTAGTGGACAGGACACTTGGCCTAATTCTTACATTTGTTTTAATCAAACTACAGATTTGAAATTCGTCGGCCACGAAATCATAAGTAATTTAAATTCAACTTTGCAGGATATTTATCTGCGTAAATTATTGCTCGAAAATTTACTAATTCATTAAGATAAGTAATTTGAATGTTGGCCGAAACCACTACCAATTCAATAGTTGCATGCACAAACAAAATTAAAATAAATCGTATCTTCTTGTGCGCACACAAATAACGAAATAAATCTGCAATCCAAATAGTGTAACCAAATTTTAATCGAATCAAAAGCTTTTGACAACAAAAAAGTACCTATTATATTTGTTTGTCATGCAAATAATTTTGTTGTCTCTGTCTGTCAAGCACGAACAAAGTCCTTTCCATTCGAGTCCTTCCTTTCTTGGCATTATTTCGTCCTTCATCCATGATGCTGCACTATTTGAAGAGGAGTGGTATGTAAAGCCACAAGAAAACTATTATATAGACGAGGCTTTGGATTTTTTTTTTTCAATTACATTAAAACACTGTGTAAACATTATTAGAAAATTTAAAAAAAAAGGACTATCTATACCTTCTAGAGTTAAGACTATGGAACAGACAAAAAGAACTTTAATTTTGTTCAAAGATTGCACTAAAATTTGTAATATCTTACAGACCTCCTTAAATTATTAACTTTAATTTTTTGCCCTGGCAAGAAAAAAAAAATCCTTCAATCATAATTTTAAAGCTTTACCTTCAGATCCTTGAGATAACGCACTTTATTTTTGATATAAAATTCACCAAGAAGAATATACATATATTTTCAAAGAAGGCACAGATTAAAATTTATTCATCTACAGCGGCAAGAATAACCATTTAATGTCTTCTAAATTTAATTTCCATTAAGTTTCATCTCTTGAGATACATATTCCAAGAGAGAGAACAAAAAACCACGGCTCCAAGGAGTTTACATGCAAATGAGGTAGTATAAAGGTACCTACCTCGCAGCTCACCAGGTACAACGAACAAAACAATTTACATTGCCTCTTTTAGGTAAATATAAATCTAACATATATAACATTGCCTCCTCCTCTGTATTATTCTGCCTCAACACAATTGACCTTGTTCCTTGATTTTGTGCAAATTTATTGCAAAAAAAAAGCACCAACAACAACAACAAGAAGAAAAACATCGTCAGGCAGAGGAGCATGAGAGCAACCCTTTCCAAGTATTTTGTGGCGCTACATCCACCACAAGGAATTTTCAAAATCTATCATCGTCAGTGGCGAATTGGGGGAACTGACAAGGACATCACCGAACGGAACAGTATATGAACTTGTAACTTTTCCAAGGAATAACTCAATATATTCAGCTGAAAAGTAAATATCGAGGGTTTTTTTTTTTCTTTGGTGTGGTTTGGTGTGTGTCTTTTCTAGATAAATAGACACAAACACAAACACCCGCAAACAAAATGTTGGAGATTAATGTTGAAAAACATGTATGTAAATACTTTCCGCATACCCTTACCCATCTCCCCCTTACCCAAAATATACATTTTTTGTATCGATGCCCACACTACTCGCACAATCCTGATCCATCTATCTCTGCTCCTTATATCCAGTTGAAGAAAAGACTATCATTCATTCTTGTCCTTTTTTGTTCCTTTTATTTGTGCGGTAGGCTTTAAGAAATTCAATAAATGTCCTTTATACTTATTTAAACATGGGTGAGGGAGCAAAAAAGAAAGATTTTTGTTTGCCAATAAATATGCATTTATAAATAAATTATTGTCCTAGAAAAGAAAATTTATGGAATCAAAAAAGGAGCTTTGATTTATTAGATTTTTTTTTTTACTTGACTAGTTCAAGGATGCAAAGTGCGAACGTAAACTTATACTCTCCAGCTTGTAATCCCTTAATTATTTTCGATGTTTTTTTTTCTTCTCATTTTCCAATTAATTAAAATGAAATTTATTTGTGAATGGATTTCTTATTCGATTGTCCTTTGCAGGCATTGTGTCTGTTGTACTGTAGTTTTTGCTCTTTAGGGCAAGTATTGGTTCCGGGCCAAATGAAGGAAAACCAAAGGATAACATTACGATAATGGAGGAAGGCTTTCGTTCGTCTTACCGCTCATTAATCTTTCTTTTGGGATGAGCATTTATTTGTGCCAGAGCCTTTACAAATGGATGGAATCCTTTTTTTTATTCCTACTAGAGACTCTTAGATAGTCCTTTTTTTTAATGAATGTGCAACAACTCAAATAGATACATCTTCTATATTATAGACATGAGTGCAGTTGTCCTTATTGCAGTATCGAATCGACAGAATCACAGAGAGCAAGTATGTGCGACCAAGTTGTGTATTTTATACCACAAAAGACCCAGATATAGCCAATATATGGGCAAGATAAATGGTCAAACTTTTGTGGAAAAGAAGAAAACTAAACAAAAGTAAAATAATAGGATATTGTCGAATTGTGGTTGGGATTTTGGAAATTTGTACTAAAAGTTTGAAAAAAAAAAAAAATGAAAACTTTTTTTTAGACGGAAATGGCTTATGAGACGATAGCATAATATTGCCATTAAAAGGCAAATCCTTATTCAATTCGATTCGTAGAATAGCCGTAGATATGGCTTATGGTTTCTAAAATAAAGAATCGAATTTGAAACTAAGTTTGCTCAAACTTCTTGGCTCAATATATGGTTTTAATGACTTGATTTTATCACATATTTCACAAAATAAGTTGCTCGAAATAAAGGGAGGTTTATTAACAATTTTTTGTTTTAATTTGAAACGCGCGTGTATGCCGTAAAAAATGACATTACGATGGCATATGTCCGAGTGGTTCAATTTCCAGAATCGGAGGCCTCTTCGAAACACTCCGAAACCCAGTCAACGAACAAACGACTTGGTCTATGATCTTGAACTTTGAGCTTCTGTGTCAGTTGAATTTTTTAGCGGTGACCCGAATCCCCACGCAAAATTTGCCCAGCTAAAGTCTCTGAAATGCCAAAAACGTATGAAACGAACTTTTGGATACTTTATTCCCTAATTTGTTTAAGTGTATGCGTTCGCAGAGAGGAAAGAAAAACGCTTACATTAATTTTCTGAAGCCGATGTCAAATATAACTGCTAGCGCAGTGAAAAAAACGTGTGCCACGCCCAGAGTTGAGACTTTTTACTGCCAAAGCAATTACTATGAGGTTACAAACATTCAATTTTAAGCTTCCAGTTCGACAAGACAAAACTTGAATTTTAAAAAACTTTAGATTTTGAATGAAAATAGCGATTATGGGTGTGTTTAACAATTCTTGAACCACAACCTGCTACGCAACTAAGGAATACAAACCGAAGCGTACATTTTTTTTTTCTTCAAAACTTCGACCGATCTTTGGGATATATTAAAACATTAATGCATATTAACACTTTAATCGGAATGCCCCTTAAAAGTGGGCGTGTCCTAAATATAAAAAAAAAATAAAGCAGTGACTGAGCTCTGATCCTTAGTCAATTTTTAGGCACATGTGCAAAAACACAGCTGAATCGAGTAGTTTTTTAACGATCTCACCCAAATAAAAGCATTTTATAAAAATCCCGCCCTTAAGAATGGGCGTACTGAAAAAATGTACACAAAAAAATTAAGATTTATATTTTCTATAACGAACGAACAAAAATGGTTAACATTTAATATTGGTACATACCTTAAATTTTTAAACTATGTTTTTTTCACTTTCATGAAAAGTGGACCTAAACCACGCCCAAAATAGAAAAATTTCTTTTCATACACAAGCTTCTTAGTTTCTACTGCGAGACACACAAATTTTTGCTGTAGATTCGTTATATACACCGTTAATTTGCAAAAATAATTTTTTTTTAAAGTTTCTAATGAAAAATGGGCGTCAGCCACGCCTAAAATCAATTTTTTTTTTGATTTCATAAGCAAGATGTTTATGTACAAGTAATACCCACAAAATTTCATGTTTTTCGCTCTAATATAAGTATTGTTATTTTATAAAAACAATATTGATGGTTTTGTATTAAAAGTGGGCGTCAGCAACGCCCAAACTGAAATCTTTTTATTTAATTGGAAAAGATTTACCTAAAGCTCGCGTGTGCAAAATGTTAGCTTTGTACTTATCGTGAATGTACAAACAACACAATTTAACTTTGCCAAATTGAGGTTGTTCAACAAAAATGGCTATTGTGGGTGTGTTTTGTGGGCTGATTTCACCAGTTTAGACTTACTCTTGAACCAAAGATTATATAGACAAAATTTTAGCTTTCTAGATCGAAAATTGAGACCTGTTCCTGGAATTTCTTTTTGTATTTGGTAACCTTTGTCATACCTACAAACGGAAGTCCGAACTTTGACAGCTGAAATCTGTTCACAGTAGGAGTTGTAAGATATCCGGGTCATCTGAATAATCTTTAAGTGGTCGCTGTTTTTTTCGTACCTCTTTTTTTTAGGCCAACAATCCGTAGCTGAAAAATGTGTATGTTATTTGCTTCGTACTGATGAACTAACTTTCGGGTAATGTGACAGCTGTCAAAAGCTTTGAATGAGGTATTGGTTCATCGGGAATTGAATTTCTTGTAGGGCCTTGGGTTAATAACTACCCACAAGCAATAATCTCTAGCGGAATATTTTTCATTAAGTTAAGGCAAGTCAAAAAAAAATTGTAGTCTTCATCGTATATGTACTTGCTCTGGTTAACGTCCAGTGTTAGACTACACTTATTGACCTGTTGTTAACTTTTTGGAGCACTGTTTCTATTATTTCGCTCATTTCTGCTAGAAAAATTGCTAATTCAATTACCATTTTTTCGTTCCTTGTTATAAAGGCTTTAAAAAAAGACGCTGTAATATCTGTCAAAAATATGCAGTTTTAATTAAATTTTCCGCCACCAGAGTACCTATGACATATGCCAATCGGCCCTCTCCCTTGCAAGTATTATTCCACAACTTAAGATTTGTTTTAGTTAAACTTTACCGCACCACACAAAAACCATCAGGAAGTCGAATGTTTCAGACAGAGTTTTTCATTAAGAAAAACAATATTTACTGAAGCACGATATAAAACGCTCATTCCAATACAAAAATCAATAATTGATTACAGAGCCCTCTATCTGCATTTTTTCTCAAAATACCGCTTAAACAAAACTGGAGATATAATTTTTTTTTTTTGTGAAACTCTAGTAGGGTTGCTGGAGAAACAACAATCAATGGACCAAAGCGCTCCCTAGGAGGATTTTAATTAAAAAATTGTGGGTTATCGTGGTAGAAAACGCTCCTGAATTTTAAATTGCAAAGTCAGTAAAAATAACCACAACTTCTGACAAACACACCTTTATTTTAATTTCCTATTTGGCTTGGATGACGGAAATAAGCACCCTTTTCCCATGACTTGTTTTTCTGGTCTCTCCCGAGCGTGAGGATGCTTAGATGATAAATGTTTGTCATTCTAACGAAATATCACACTCGATATTTAGATAACTATTTTAAGCCATCTTGGTATTGCATAACACACACACACACAACACACATTCATGTAGGCATATAACTTTTGCATGCGGATCAAAAGCTCATTGTAATGCCTTAAGCGTTTTGATTTAATTGATTAATTCTCAAGCATCAATCCCATTAAATATTATAGTGTGTTAATGCATACAAGATGTGTCCTTTTTAAGGATATTTGCTTATACCTATATACATTATACTCTGAACTGGATATCTGACCTCTCTTTAAACGTTTGTCAACAACTTAAACTAATCTGCTAACGCATTAATAGACATGAAAAAGGCTATGTTTAAGTATTGTTGGTCCTCTTATGTTAAAGCAGCAGCATAAAAGGATCTGTTTATCTAAGCAAAAAATATAATACGTAACACATTTATGTATGTATGTATGTATGTATATGAACAGAAAAACACTTTAGAGGAATATAGAGGGGAAGAAAGGGAACACAAGTAGTATTATTTACATAACATGCATGCATACGTCTTAAATGCTTTGAACCCATAACGTAACCAAGTTGAAAATAATCCTGTGGAAGTATTTACCGTAGATATCCTTTTTGTGCATAATATACACAAGTATTCAAAAGTCCTTACTTTTTTGTTTGCTTGCCTGGCTCTTGCTATTACTTGCATAGAAATGTGTCCTTGCATAATAATTTCATATATTATGTGTGTGTATAGTGTGTGTATACATTGCCTTAGAAATTCTATATATATCCTTGACGGAAAAATATTTTTCCAGCCTCAAAAGTTTAAACACTTCAGCTGTGTGCTGGAAAATGTGGTCAACTTAATAAATTCCGCTTCGAAATATTGTTTTTTTTTTTTTCGTTAAAAGTTAAGGGCGGTATGGTTAAGAAAAAAGCCATTAAAAATATTTACAGAATTATGTAATATTTTTTTTGCTTTTAACAAAAAATCGTATCCTTTGGTTTTTTCCTTCTTAAGGACGACGATGACGACGACAACATTGAAACCCATATGCGGGACAAAATTCATATAGTAAACAAAAATCCATTAAAACATAACATATATCATGCTTTTGTTTGATTTTTATTTCATAAATTATCATTAAAGTCCTTGTGAATTGTATTTGTATATATGTGTAAGCGTTTTCCGGTGATGGCATACATACAAATAATAAAAATCAAAGCTTACAATTTATAATGAGGTTCGGAAATATTTATTATCTGATACACTGTAATGTTCATCTTATAGTAAATGTCTGAGAGAACTAATTGATTGTTTCATTGTGAAAAGTTAGTTTATGCTTCCGACACAAATTTACTGCTGTCGTCCTTCCAAGGACCATGACCAGTAGCAGTAGCAGAATCAGAATCAGAACCAGAAGAAGAAGAAGGCGGACGCCTTGAGACAGCACAAACAAGCTATTTGAAAAACACCCCAAAGAGACGACGTAATTAATGAATAACTAATGAATTTATTTTATCTTCTTGAATCTATACGTTGATCACGATGATGATACCCAACCACCAACGCAACAACAAGGACGAACAACCGACGACGTAGGGACGCCAATTCTAAACCAACTATACTATGTTTTCTATTCTATTTCTTGTTTGGTAAAATTTTATGTGTTTTTTTGTTTTGTTTTGTTTTATTTTAATGAAGCTACTAATCTGTTTGTTAAATATTTATTACCCCTCGGGCAGTAAGAGACAGCAATAATTACTTTTTATAAGGCGGAAAGTAATCTAATCCGAGATAAAATGAAAAAGTTTGTAAGTGGGTGCTATAGTGTCCTTGAACTTGATGATTGAACATGGACATTGGATGAGGGTGCTCTTTAGCTTACACGTATGAGGGAAAGGTAGATGAATATTGGATTTGCTTTTTTTTAATGACAACGAATGTTTGTATATTATCTCCTACTTATGGCTCAAGGATATTTGCCAGGATGTAGGTCTTGTTTTCATTTGATTTGATTTAAGGGCTGAAATCGTGGACATTTTAATTATGTTTTGTTTAATTTTTCAATCATCATGTTGCAAACTTCAGGATTTGTAATTATTTCAAAAACTAAGTCCTTTTTTGGGCAATTCAATGTTAATTAAAAATGGAATTAAGAATCACGTTAACTTTTTTTTTTGATACATTTTATCTAACTAACTTTAAAATCTTTGTCATGGGAAGGAAAACCAGATATGCAATACACGTGCATTTTGTCTCCCTCGAGAAAAAAGAAGTGCATGACTGGTTTGCACAAAACTTGCTCCAATGTCAGACTGTAGCCTTGGGGTCTGAGATTTAAAAGGAGGAACAAAAATACTCATAAGAAAGTGAGCAAGCCATTTTTATTTCTTTTGGTTCAACTTTAAAGAAGACATGACAGACAACCAATTCCGTAAAATGTCTCCTTTTTTCAAAAGATTTTTTTTTAAACGTTGACATTTTTGTGACTTTAAAATTAGCATTCAGTAAGGATGGAATTTGAAACATAATGAAAAACAATGAGTGCTAATTCTAATAATCATTCCTAAACTTATTATTTTTTGCAAGACTTAGATTGCACAGTTGACGTGGGTTTTCACTTCACCGCTTATAAGTAAAATTTTGGAAAAAAAATCGCAATGTGACAAGTTTAAACTTCCTTAAAGAAGCCAGTTTATTTATAGATTCCTGATTTCAATAACAGCTTCGTAAAGACCATTGAGGGCCAGTTGTACAACAGTGGTTCATCCTTTAAATCAAAATTTAACGGATTAAATAAAGTTGATCCACGGATCAAGAAATTAAAAACGAGGTTCAGTGATGACCCACTTTTTTACAACTAGTATTTTTACAACTAAGGAATAAAATCAAGAATTCCAGTCGAGTTTAAGATAGAAACTTCCATTAAGCTTCGATAAAGTATGTTATAGAGTAAGAAAGAAGATAGAGTTTCTATTAAACTTCTATTTAGCAGCTTTAGCGAAATTATTTTCAATCCAGCTGGAAAACATTTTCAAAGGAATTGAAGATAATCTTTATCGAATGTTTTGATAAGTATTTTTCAGCAGTCACATGTATAACAAATCTTGTCAGATATCAAATTAAAAACATTTTAAACGTATGTCATGGAAAAATAATACCTATTTCTGGTTTTGTATTTTTGCTAACTTAAAAAAAAATACTCTCATCCGAGTATTGAATGTCGCTTTACATTAAAAACATTTTTGTTGTATTAGCTGTCTAAAACGTAGCAGATTTCTAACATTCTAGCATATAAGCAGTCTTATGGAAACTTTAACGAAGCATACAAGAAAATAAATAAAACGAATAGGTTTTTAATTTTAACTCAATCATGTTTCTTTGAGCTTAGTTGACAGAGTGATGGAGTATGAAATAAAGTCCACGACTGGGTCGCACGAACTTGCTCTTAAGTGTGACGATGGTCTTGGGGCTTTAGATTTTGGAACAGAATTAAAGTAAAAAATCATATGAAATTTTATAAAACAGTTGAAAATCACTAATTAAAACATTTTTTTTGAAAAATTAAGTAAGCCATCTGATTTCTTTTACTGTTTTATTTTTTAAGAAAAACTTATTTCAAAATCGTTGGACCAGTTTTTTTTTCAAAAAACCGTTTTTTTTTTAAACTTCTCGAAAATATATTCCAAACCAACTTCTAGCACTTTGTAGTTTTATTTTTCATAAAAATAAAATTAAAAAAAAAGGTTAAATAATTTTTGGAAAAAAAAAACATTTTAAAAAATTAATTCTTTTTTTAAACTCAAACATTTTTTTTTTGCAAAATTTAAGAATTTATATTACTTCGCCTATAAAGGGGGTTCAACATTAAAAGTTTCATCGAAATTCATCAAGTGGCTTACGAGAAAATCTGATTTAAAAAAAAACTGGTTGTCTGTAAAGTCGGTTTACGGACGATAATTTTACGTGATAACCAGTTCACAAAACAGTTCAACAAACCTAAAACCACCCACCATTTTTGAATTTGTTTTCGTCCCTCAACTCAAACACCAACCCACAATTCTCCCCCCCCCATACACCAAATTTAACCACCCACTCCACCTCCAACCACCTGCTACTCACCCACCATTTTTGAATTTTTTTTTCTCCCCTCCCACTTTAACGACTTTCTATGCTATAAAAGCATATATATAACGTGACTGTGACTGTGACTCTTTTTCGTGCTAGCTGCCCATATATTCCGATTTATTAGACGTTATCACCAGAGAGGATATATGAAAGAGAGTTTAATGTAAACAGGTTATCTATAAGTAATATCATAAATACATAGGTACACAAATAAACAATGTCATCTTAAGTTTTTGGACAATAAGCATTTCCATTGGCCCGAAATAAATTTATTAAAGGAAGAAGATATATTTTAACTTTTTAAGAAGCTTCCTTAAGGCTTCTCCAAGACTTCTCTAAGGTCGATTATAATTTGAAATTTGAACCTAAACTTAAGCTTCCAAAAGGCCTCCGTTCTATCATATCAATTAGCAGAACCCATATGAGAATTAAGAAATATTGAATTGAAATTGAATTGAATTATATTTATTTGGTTAGGCATTACCGAAGCTGAAATGTTAGCTGGGCTAAGAACCTTCAAGTTAATAAACATCATATTTTAAATATACCATGAAGCAATAACTTTTTTCAAGCAATTTGGAAATTATTTCGAGGGTCAATTAAACCTACTTGAGCATTACTAACTTCGCTTTTCAACTTCGATTATAATTTGTTCAGTTTCATGCACGTGCTCGTGCTTAAGGGATTCATTTCAGAAATTGCAAAAAAGCATCGAAAAAAGTAATAAACTTCCGTTACTTTAAATACACCATATATACGGTCTCAATGGGATTAAGTTAAAAGGATTAAATTGGTCAAAGTTGAATCAAAAGTTGGATTCCATATTCACCCAACCAGAAAAATCAAATTTAATATAAAATACATCACGAATGAACTGACTGCGTGGTGAAACTTGCTCAGCTGCGTTAAGCTGATCAATTCTTTTTTTTTCTTTTGCTCATTTTTTCCTTGTTGTAAACTCAACTGTATACCCGTATAAAGGCTTTGATTCCTTTAAACGTCAAATATAGGACATTGTTTGAATTAAATTTAATAAAAAAGTTTCGTTTTCTTTTCAAAACACTGCTTTATAAAAATGTTGTCAATATCATGCTTGAAGATTAAATTCGTGACTGGCCCAGGCTCTGTTTAAATTCTTCAGCACTCCCAGATTAAGAAAAAACATTTCGTAGGTTATTGTAAATTTTAGGATAAGCAATCTCGTCAAATTCCTAATTAAAAATCTCATGGCCATATAAAAATTTTATTAAGAGGGGCCATTTTGATTTTTATTAATTTGTTAAGTCAATTGGAAAATTATATCTTCATAAAGATTATAAACATTTATCTAATTAAATAATGTGCTCGATTAAACATCTTAATAAGACACACAAAGGAAAAAAAAGTGAGCATCAGTATTTTAAGATACCGAAATCCTTTTTCAGGATTATTAAAAAAAAAAAAAAGAACAATCTCAGACAAGCCAACCTCAAAAAAAAATAGCAACAAAGAATGTAATTTAAAAGTTCTCGTCCTTTCAAATTTTTCCACCTTGACCTTACTAATTATACTCCACCAAGCAATTCACTGGCTGTGATTCCTTCAATCAGGCCTGCCTGCTTCGCCTCATTCACAAGACTCTGAGGGAATAAATTAAGTACAAACCAGATTAAAATAGTAAAGAGCAAAGTCAACATTAATTACGCCTTTTAATGATTCTTATCTCAAGCACAAATCGTTTAATATAAGGCAACAACACAACGGGATATAATGGTTACCACAAATGACTAAACAGAACAGACGCGATGATATCTTTTCCTAAGGATGTTCATAAAAAATAATCCTCTGAAAATTATGCAGGTCTTATGAAAGAGGGTTCAATGAACATAATCAAAAGTAAGAGAGAGAGGTTACAATTTACTGAAAGGTCATAAAAAAAAAAAAAAAATCCGCATACGCCCTAGTGTACTATACTGTACGAAGGACGACATGTTTATATTCTGTTCGACAACTTATCACTAGGATAATCATTTTGCCCTCCGGTGTTTTGACATAAGTACCTAACTGTGTTTGACATTTATAACAACACAATTTGCCACTTGTGAAAGTCATGATTAAATGACGAGGGTATTGATGAGTAAATCTAAATCAAAAGCCATATGTGTGGAGTGGAGGCTCTGATGATTGCTAAATTTGTTCGTGTTGTGTTTGTGGTTGTTTTTTTTTTTTCTGTTAAGGGACGCCACACAACCACAGGAACAGGAAAACTGTTTGTTGAAAGTTTTATTTCCCTCGGACTCGGATACAGCCAGCAGGAGTACATCGTCTATCCCGACCTAGAAAGAGTCGATGATTATACTAATCATAGACCAGAGGACCATGATAATGAGTGGTTTGTTTGGAATATCCTTGATTTCTTAAGTCGACTTTATTCCCCAACGTCCTAGTTAATATACTTGGAGAAAAAAAAAAAACGATTAAAGATTCTGCTCTCGATGTTCATGCTGGGTGTAGTGGTGTCCTGATGGTTGAAATGATTGCAACATTTGTTGAACTTCAGCCAACATCCTCACCACCAAGAAAACTTCATCATCAAAATGAAGTCTGAAGTGGGAGTATTGAAACTGAATCTGCAAATCAATCTGACCTTGCCAGCTGTTAGGTATACAATATTTCTGTCAATCACAAGACACGTGTAGAACACTAAATTGAACATCATCATTGAAGATAATACATGCAAGGTCACACGAGCCTCAATAATCATACCTACCTGCAAGGCATATATCGGATAGCTTTAAAAACATCGATACACATTATGAAATGAAGGAAGGAAAGAGGACGAAATAACCTCCAGAATTTCCAGAGAAAATGTTGGATAAAAAAAAATCCAATGACAATCCATTTGTATTTGATGTCGATGATAAGAAACTGAGGAGCAGTTGAGAAGATTGAAGGAATATCTGTGTGTCCTACTTAATTATGGTACGGGATAAGTATTCGGCAGAATGCCCGCATGTGTTCCAATGAAAGAAAAAAATGTAATGAAATGTAGATCTTTAAGGACGGTCACTGAACCTTCTAGAGTAGCAGAAAACTAAACTGGAAAAGAGTTTAAATACTTGGAAAAAATGAGCAGGACTGGTAGTATCTACCAGCAGAGTTTGCAACAGCGATGTGTTACAACTCAGATACTCGGTGTGTAAGAGATACCTTTTTACTTATTAAAGGACGAAATTAGTTATGAGTTGCAAACAAACAACTGAAATAACTGGCGTTGTATAAGAAATTCGTTGGTTTTTGCAACACTCATGGGAATCATTTTTCACCGTTGCATCGCTTTAATGGATGAGTGTTTTGTCCATATTTGTGGTAGAACTAAAAACCTTTTCCTGGTAGAGAAATTCTCCCATGATAGTTCTAACAATAATAAAGTGCTAGAATCTTGCAGGGTATGCAGTTTTGTACAAAAGATAGCAAAACGCTTTTTAATATTTAGTTTTAATATTTTATTTTCAAATTCCAGCAAGAGACAAAATGTTCTTCTACATCGGGGAGGGACGGGAGCTAATGAAGATTGTCGTGTGATTACTGCAGCTATATGAAGGAGATTTGTTAGAAATTGAAAAATTATGAACACAAACCACATTCTACACAAGCGTTTATTCTGGAATTTGAATCAGCCTATAGAAAGTCCCTCAAATACATTATATTGGAAATTTCTTATCAGTTGCTGAACTGTTTTGTACACTTTTTTACTTTCTCCATTTTCGTTTTTATGGACGTTGTTATGATCTTGATGTTATCACACAACATCATACTAAACGTTACCAAGCCGCCCGGTTTCCGATTCATTTTACATAAATGGGAGACTGCTGAAGTCTTATAACGGTACTTTTCATAGAACTGGTTTTTTCATATCAGATTTTCTCGTAAACCATTTGACGAATTTCGATGAAATTTTAAATCAAAATTTTAAGTAACGAAATTGTTTTGTTTAAGTAACGAAAAGTTGTGATTTTTTTTTGTTAATTATATTTCAGAAACTGTTAGATAATTTTTTTTTTCAAAATAAAATTTCCTGCTCTCCAAATTCACTTTAAAAAAAATTGGAATACGCTTTCAAAAAGTTTCTTAAAAACAAAAAAATTGTTTCACTAGGTCGCACGAACTTGCTCTTCGGTACCACAGTTATTTGAAATTTTATTTAACACTTAAAAATTATTAGTTAGAAGTAAGCCATCTTTTCATCATTTCTCTTACTGTTTTGAATTTAAAAAAAAAAAAAAATTTAAAAACGTTCGACCAGTTATTTCCAAAAACGGTTTTTTTTTTTAAAACTTTTCGAAAACATAATACAATTTTTGTTAGTTTTCCAACTTCTAGCACCTTGTAGTTTTTATCAGAAAAAGAAAATTAAAAAAAATTAGCCGTCACGGAAAGCCCGGCAGATGTGAAACATTCAAGTTTACATTAAAATTCATAATTTTTAAAAACCGTCAAAGAAAATATGGAGTGAAATAATTTTTAATAATTTAGTGTTTCGTTAATAAAATCAATATATTTGTCTTATTATTTTGTTATAATAACAATTATTACAGATTATATTCATTTACTAGCTGACCCGCGAACTTCGTTTCGCCAAAATTCATCAATGTATTGAAAATAATAATTCTTTCATATGTATTTAGTAATAGCTGATATTTTACACTTTTTATTTATGTGTATAGATACTGTGTAATTTTAAGTTAATTCGGCTTATCAGCTATCTGCCTGTGAAAATCCCGTCAAAATCGGCTAATAAATAAGAATTTTTGAAAATTGCAACCGCAGCGCCACCTACAGGAAAAATTCAAATAGCCAAACTCCTTACAACATTAGCTATCCGCCAGTGAAAATCCCGTCAAAATTGGTTTAGCCGCTTCCGAGAATAGCCGGAACAAACAGGACAAAATTTTTTTGAATTGCGTTTTTGTTATAACTACCGTATATACTTTCATACGCATCTAGTAAAAAACTGATATTTTGAAATTACAAACAGACACTTCATTTTTATTCATGTGTATAGATGTGCATAGATTATCAGCTATCTGCCTGTGAAAATCCCGTCAAAATCGGCCCATAAATAAGAATTTTTGAAAATTGCGACCGCAGCGCCACCGACAGGAGTAATAAAAATAGCCTAAGTTACTCCTTATAACATCAGCTATCCGCCAGTGAAAATCCCCTCAAAATCGGTTAAGCCGTTTCCGAGATTAGCCGGAACAAACAGACAGACAGACAGACAAAAATTTTAAAACTTGCGTTTTTGTTCTAAGTACCAAATGTACTTTCATACGCATTTAGTAAGAAATTGATATTTTGAAATTACAAACAGACACTTCATTTTTAATATGTGTATAGATAGATAAAAAGGAACACAATTTTCCTCAACCCACCCATCAAATCCCCCCACCACCGCCTTACGCACCCAACCCACCTACAACTACCAACCAACCATCCAACATTTTTGACGATTTTTACCTCACCCCCCAACAAATTCGTCATTTTTTTCTTCACCAACTTCCCCACACATCACCCCTACATCAACCACCCTACCTTCAAATAACTTCCCACCGTTTTTGAAAATTTGCTATTCAAAATATCCCCCCACCACCCCAACCGTCCAGCCCACCTACAACCATCAACATACCCTCCAAAATTTTTGACAATTTTCACCCCCCCCCCCCCCCCCATAACCCCTTCCTCCACTACCACCTCATCCCACCCCGCACCAACGACAACCCAACCTACAACCACCCATCACGATATAGTCACACTTTGAAACATTTTATCGAGCGTCATGCCATTTTTCGTGACGATTACGATCGATTCTACTGCCTATGTGCGCCAATAGATGTTTCACACCAAAAAAATAATCAAACCGTTTTTGAAAAACCCAAAAATTAAAAAAAAAAAAAATATTTATAAAAGCGCTTTTACATTCAAATTTTAAATAAATCCGTCAAGCGCTTGTGAGAAAATCCGATTTAAAAAAACCCTTTCTATATTAGGTATCGTTATAAAACTTTTCCTAAAAATCTATTCAAACCAAAACGAAAAGTTTTTAAAGAAAACACCATTCAGAAAGTTTTATCAAAATCGTAGGAGCCGTTTTTGAGAAAAGTCAATTTTCCCCTAAAAATCGGTTCAACGACGGCTTAGGGTGTAGAAGTAGATGCTGATATAGACAGACAGAATTGTCGGACTCACTTTTTTTTCGACTTCTCTATCATCGTAATGTCATGTTAGAATTTTTTGTTTGCACAAAAATCAGATGACTTTTTTCATTTTTTCCAAAAAAAAAAAAAAAAAAAACATTTTAGCAAATGATTTTTCAGTGGTTAATAAAATTGTATATGATTTTTAGGTTTTTAAATTTCAAGCCTCTAGAGCTAGACGACTGTCACACAGTAGAACTAGTTTGTGCAACCCAGTCATGCACTTTCTATTGAAAATATAAACTTTAACGTTCACATACTTTACTTTTCTGTATTTAAATTTTCATATAATTTAATATTAATTAATTATTGAAATAAATTTTTATTCTCATTTTTCATTTCAACTGAATAGCTAAGTCCTTTTTATATTTTAATTTTCTATTTTGTTTGCGCATAAATAAAGATATATTCTAACTGAATTTCTACACTTTCTTCGTTATGAAGTTGCAATCAAAATAACGAGGCATCATTTTTTGAGTTAAGAATCCTTAGAATCGTTGTGGTTTGAAACGCGATGAAACGAAAATGCGTCACGAAAAATATTCTATGTCTCCTCTTAGTGACGGGTTGGGGGGTGTGGTCTCTCCTACCAATCCAATGTAGGTGTTATTAATGGCTATAACGGTGGTGTTACCCTGGCTTAAAAAAAAAATCACATTCTACAAGGACATCATCATTGTGTTGGATAGCCAGGCTGCGCTTAAATTCCATCGCGAAATTCCAGCGAAACTTGGCGTACTCGCAAATGATAGCTGCAGAAGCTGTATGATTGAAAAAGGAGAGGAGATAATTATCCATCTGTTGTGTAAATGTCTTGCACTTGCTTACAGACAGAACTTCTTTTCTGAAAAATCCTTTTTTGATTCCAGTGATGAACTTATGGAATTGAGCTATAATTGGTTCTAAGTGTGTAAATTTTCAAGGGGGGAGGGGTATCTCAAATTTTGTAGCATCACAGTGGTCCTTTTTAGACTAAGTGTGTCAGCTGTGTAACCTAACATATAACCTTACCTCCTCCTTGTGCCATGCTTCGTTACTTCTCCACTCTCGTTTGCTTAGCATTGTACATATAAGTGGGTTGAAAATAAACCTTACTTTTAAACTTTTCCGAGGTTTCACTTCTACCGAGGTAAATTTGGAGTTGCAATTTCTGCTTATAATTTGCTGTAGACTAACGGGTGAAAAACAAGTCTTACATTTCCGGTCCGAATTTGGTTTACATCATCGATGAACAAGGTAAAAAGTAGAGCGCTCAAATTACACCTTCAACTTGGGCCAACTTTAACTGCGAATTAGTCCGATCCATTTCGATCTCCAGTTTGTATATCAAAAGTCAACCAAAACAATATGAAAATCTTCTGGGAATCCACAATCCTTGCTATGAATCGCACCTCCGCTCAATTGTTCTCTGAATAACCTGCACTGGTAAAGTAGAAGCTTTTTCCAGCTCCCGATACAGGACCTTTGTACTTCTTCTACTGTCTTCAATACTTGTTAAAGACCTGCAGCTTCGTATTTCCATTTCGTTGCTGGACTTGAGCAAGAATCACTTATCAATCTTTTTCACCCCAATGATGCCTGCAGTTCGCTAGCACATGGTAGTAAATCTGGGAACCATTTTTCACCATTTGATGTGAAAGGAATTTTTGTGATGTAATATTGAACACGATAAGACTGTATGGAGTATTTCCTGCTGAATTTTTTATTGATTCGTCTTTTTTTTAAATCCATTCGCCATCAATTCGAAAAGAAATAGCTAGTAAGCTTCAAATCACATTTCTTCGTTCTTTTTCATGAAAATTCAAACTGAAGCGTACTGCAGGATTGCTAAGGATCCAACTTATTCTCAAAAGTACTGCACCAAAGTTCCAAAATGATTGACATTTTAAATGCGGCCAATGAATCCTTAAGATGTAGGCTAGGCATGCACCACAGAAATTATTGGTAGACGAACTCTACTTATCTGCAACCAAGACGACTGGAAAACACTATCATCTCTGAGTTGCAAAGAGTTCCACTTCTATAATCCAGTTTTTTTTTGTATCCTTGGCAGCTTTGAAGTTTGATATTTAAAACTTGTGTATTTTTAATCTATTTGAATTCGATTTTTAAAGTCAGGGTTTCTAGGATTTCTTTTTGTGAAGAAAAAAAAAATGAGGATAAGGATGAACGCAAACACCAAATTCAAATGAAAATCTCCAATAAATTCCTTCTTAAACTTTCCTAAGCAAAACTTTGGTTGGCCATGATAAAAGTTTCCAAAAGAAACTTAAAATTTCTAATCCGGATCTTTCACTCTCTCGCTCCAAAGTGATTTCAACTAAAAATATCAACAAAAAAAAAGGAGATAACACCTTTATAAGTCGGGGTTTTTTTTTTTTTGTGTCTTCCTGTTAGCCTTTTTTTGTTTTCTTATCTATCTAGGTATATAGCCTCTCTTTCTTTATATTATATAGACACACTTCTTATATATTGCTTTGATGATATTGCAACACGCCGGCCGCTTTTAAAGTGGTGCACAATGAAATTCAGTAGCTTTGGCAATAGTGTCGTTGGTTCCCTTAGGGGACGTTCCATGAAAAACTCATATTGTTAAGTAGTGTTACCTTGGCCCTTTTTTCTTCTTCTTAGCAGCACCAGTTCCAGCAGCAGCAGCAGCAGAAAGCAATTCGAAGCAGAAGTGCATTTTTGGATTAAAAAAAAAAAACAAAAAAAAAAAAAGGAAGAAAACAAATTCTCGAACCTGGAGCAACACCAAGTTCACCATTTTTCATTGAAAAATATTTCCTTTTGCTATTTTTTAATTTTCTTTTCTTGTATCCTTTTTGTATCCTTTTTGTAGTTGTTTTTTTTTTTTTTTTGTAAATTTATGTGCCATCCATTGAATTATCTTGACAATAATAATTGCAGAAAGTGCAACAACAAAAAACTCAAGTGAATGCACATTGATCTAAATCTAGATACGACGATACACTACAGTGAGCTGGCGTGGCTGGGCTGGGCTTGGCGAGGGGGCGGCAATCTATGGTGTTGGTGTGGCAGAGTGGCGGCGACCGGTGATGTAGCAGGCACACTTTTACCCTTAAATCCTTTTTACAAGTGAAAATTGAGGACGCTTGAATAAAGTTTACGTTCTCATGATTGCCGAAGTTTTTGCTTCAACTTTGGGTTGCTCTTTTCTTTCTTTGGAATTGTGTGTTGTTTTTTTTTCTTTTTTTTTTTGAACAAAATAGAAAGGAGTAAAAAAAAGGACTAGAAAATCAATTCAAGTGAAAACCGGATACAAAGCGATAAAAGGAAAAGTCCTTTTTTAGAGATTTTTTTTTGTTCGTCATTTTTTGGTTATATACATAAGTGACTGCCCTGCAGGGCATCACATCCGGCCAAACAACACACCAGCTAAAGAGAGAAGTCTATTAATGGGGTCATCTGTCTTGGAGTCTATGTTCTGCATTTAAATTAAGACCAAGGTGCATGCAATGGCAGTAAGTCTTTCGTCCTTTTTTTTTTTTTTTGTTATTTGGATAGAGTTTGTGTGTGTTTGAGATAGAGAGAGGACCTTCATCGTTGGCGATGGCGATGGCAATGGCGACGGTGACGGCGACGATGGTGACGTAGAGGTTTTGTGGGTCGGGTTGGGTTGGGTAGGGGTCGGGGTGGTGACCAGCATGCAATTTGATAATGGTTTTCGGTATTCCTTTCCCAACGACTACAACGACGACAACGATGACGATGCTGAAACTCCTTATTCGGAGTGCAGAATATTGGCAAGAACCAACATAGATCCTGATGCACACATGACTACATTTAAGTGAATTATGGTGGAATTGAAATTTTATTATGATGTATGTTTGGAGAGGAATTTTAATACCAAGAAATGAACTAGCTACTCGTATCTTTTTTTTTTTTTTTTTTGCTGTTCTGGCTGTTGTACCCAACTTATGTACTTGTCGAGTTTCCAAATTGCTTGCGCTTGCTGTATAGTTGAAGATTGAAGAGGTTTTTTCTTTGTTCTTTAAAATGTATTCTTTTATGGAGGAACATTTTGGAGGTAATAAAAAAATCTGACAATGTGATTATTTCAATAAAAAAAAGTTAATTCCCAAAACATTTTCATCTTTTTTTTTTTTGTAATAAGAAATGAAACAAATTTAATGTAATTTATAACGGGAAAATAAATTTCAAAATTGTGTAAGAACAGGTGTATAAATCATTGACATAATGGTTATGTTGGTTTTGTGGGTTTAGTTTTGGTTTTATTGCAAAAAGGAGCATTGAGTTATTATGGTGTGAGTTTATCTCATGGATTGGATTATATTCTCCGGTGTGTCTTTAATGGTATCTTTTTTTTAAAGAGGTGTATCTATAGATTTAGCTTGCCTTTTATGGGTTGGGTCTTGGGTAATATGTCATGCAGATGCAAGAGGAGTATGAGTTGAGGTCCTTTGTATGTGAGGTAGGAGTTTTTTTTTTTTTTTGACATACAAAAGAAATTTTTTAAGTCGGGGAACTATTGGGGTTGCTTAATTGAAGGTAATGGCTTCCTCATTTCGAAAAGGCTTTTGTCCCCTAAGCTTAAGCTTGTGAGTAAAGGACATGGATGGTGAAGAACTTCGATGTTTGCAAATGTGGCTCGTTTTCTGCAGTTTCTGCATTTAGATTTTTCAAGTCATGATGAGTAGTAGGTATACTTTCTTGTTGTGGTTTTTGTACCCTATTCCATAGAATGGGTGTCTTATGTTGTATTTGGAGTGGAGTTTGTAACTCAGAGAATTTTTTTTTATAATGGACTCGCACTCAAGGGGATATGAATCCCTTATAATGATTAAACATGTGCGAGCAAGGAGAGAAGGAATAGAAAGATAGGAAAGAAAGGTGGTACAGTGGTTTGAGATTTTAGGTGATTATTATCGCAAGGAAATTCCACGGGTGGCATCCAGTTGAAACTTGGGAAATAAATAAAAATTGCTGCCCAGGCTGGGTTTGAACTCACAGCTCTCAGGTTAAGCAACCAAGCACTACATCCACTGTCACATTGCCACCCGCAATAATACCGCTGTTAAGTATAGAAAAGTATATATATTTCAGCTCGAAATAAAAAGTCGTTTCGATTTAGCGATGTCCGTCGTCCGTATATAAACTCTCTTGAAGTTCAAGAGTAACGCTAAGATTTTGATCCGGTGAGATCCGCTAACAAACACTCCCACAATCGCAATTTTTGTTCAACAACCTGTATTTGGCAAAATTAAAATATTTTTTTTTGTGTAGAGTTACGATAAAAGCACACATTTAAATTTTGCACACTCAAACCATCAAAAAATTGTCTCTAAATTTACTTAAAATATTACAGTTTGGGTGTGGCTGACGCCCACTTTTCTTACAAAACTATTAAAATTTTTTTTATAAAACATCGATGTTATATACGAGCGAAAAACCATACATTTTGTGGGTAAGTATTAGTTGTACGTAAACATGTGTATGAAAACAAAAAAAAAGAATTTGGGTGTGACTGACGCCCACTTTTCATTAGAAACTATAAAAAACTTATTTTTGCAAAAAAACGGTACTTTTTATAAAGCCAAAAGCCAAATGTATGCGTCTCTAAGTAGAAACTAAGAAACTTGTGTATGAAAAGAAATGTTTTAATGTAAGGCGTGGTTTACGCCCACTTTTCATGAAAGAACAAAAACCGTAGTTTTAAAAACTTTTACCAATATTTTTTTCTGAGTTCGTTGTATGAAAAATATAATATCTACTTTTTTTGTGTACATTTTTTCAATACGCCCATTTTTAAGGGCGTGATTTTTATAAAATACCTTTATGCGGGTAAAATCGTTAAACAAGTAGGTACTCGATTCAAATGGAGTTTTACACATGTGCCTAAAATTTGACTAATGATCAAAGCCCAGTTAGTGCTTTAAATTTTTTTTTTACAAATTTTTACGATACGCCCATTTTTAAGGGGCGTTTTCGTCAAAGGTCGTAATATGCAATAATTTCTTTGATGTTTTTAAATTATCGGTAACCTAATAGTTATTACCTTGGCAATAAAAAGTCTCAACCTTGGGCATACGCCTTTTTTTTATGGCGCTAGCAGTTATTGAACATCGGTCTCACGAAATTAATGTTATTGTAGTTTTTGTTTCTGGAACTGGAAAGCGGGGGGAGAGCAAGCACATACACATAAAAAAAGGAAATAGGGTATCCAACAGTTCGTTGCAAACGTACTGTTGTAGCTTTCCCTTGTTTTTTTTTTTATTTGGACGTTGTTGGCGACCACTTTTCATAAGAAACTATAGAAAGTTATTCTTGCAAATTATCGGTACTTTTAATTAAGGCCACAAGCACAAAATTGTGTGTAAATTGGTGGAAACATAATATGGTGTGGATGTAAGAAAATTATTAAATTTATGGAGTAGTTTACGCCTACTTTTCATAAAAGTACAGAAAAGGTCAGTTTAAAAAAAAAAATTCCCAACACAATATAAAGAAAATTTCCTAAGAAAATTTCTTGTGTAAAATTTTAAGATGCCTACTTGGGGGGCGTAATTTTTGCAAAATGCCTTTCTTTAGTGAAATTTAAAAAAACACGACTCGAATCAGCTGTGATCTTACTCATCTACTAAAAATGACTTTTGATCAAAGCTCAGTTTCTTTGATATTTTTTAAACAAATTTTAAATTTACGCCCACTTTTAAGGAACGTTGTCGTTAAAAAGTAAGTGTGTTATCCCAGATTATGTTTCAGGATGTGGTTCAAGAATTGTTGAGACACACATAAGTATCTACAACCGCCATTTTCAATCAAAATCTATTTTTTTTAAATTCAAACTTAGTGTTGTTTCGCAGTTAGAATCCAGCTACGAGCTTAAAATTTAATGTCACTAAGCTAGCTTTTAGCAATGGTTTCTTCTTGGGAAAATGGAATTTTAAACATAAGGCGTGACAAACGCCTTTTTTATGTGCTATAAGTAATTAAATAACGGACACACATAATTAATGTTATTTTGTTTTCTCCTGCCATTTATCTCTGGAACCGGTGTACGCCAACTTTTTATACACATAAATAAAAACTTGTCAAAAATTAACGCCACAAGGAATAAATTTAAAATGCGTTGTAAACCATGAAACAGCAAAAGTTTTAAACAAATACTTTTTTATATCGTAAAATACATAACCGTCATTAAACTAAATTTTTCAGGAAAAACAACTATATTAAACGTTTTAAGTATTTATGACACAGTTTAGGGAATAGGGTATTCAACAATTCGTTACAATTGTACTGCAGTCTCGCTTATGTTTTTTTTTTTTTTTTTTTTTTCTTGAGATAAAGGTTTTTACTTCATTATACAAAACATATACTTTACTATACTCATGTGGTATGGCTCTACAAAGCGTTGTTCTTACTTCATATGACCCTCCGTTTAAGGACTATGAGCTGGAGCGTTTATGTCAATTCTAATTTGGCGCGCCATCTCAACCGGTGAATAGGAATTTTGTTGACAAAGCTCTCGCCGCTGTATATCTTTGCTAGATATTTTCTTCTTCGTTAACATGGACAGAACCATAATTCGTACGCAAAACTATTCACTCAAATACTGAAAGGGAATTCTTAATGGGAGTGGGTCTTCCCTTCTGCACCTTGCTTTATGGTGCGAATTATTGAGTGTTTTGCTTTATTTTGCAATCACTTCCTTACTCCTGTTTACAGCAGTGCCTAGGTAGACAAGTTCACTTATACCCATCATGGTCACGTTCGGACCAAATTTGTTATTGAATACGACATTTGTTCGTCCTGTCTTCATTGATTTTATCAGTCCCATTCAGGTTGCTGCTGACTCCATGATAGTGAAGGCAACGGTTACTGCTCTCTTTGTTCTTCTTATCACGTCCGTCATCTGGTTTCTGGTCGTAGAACGATACAGTTTTTTTTATTGTACTGTCGTAAGCTGCATTGCATTTAATCGACATGAAGTAGGTGGTCCTAAAGTCTTCTTAATCAGGATCTGACGCAATGTCAAAATGCTTGCATTTACAATAATTGCTAGGATTTGGACTCCTAGTTCGTGCAGCTCAGTCAAAAACTTTATTTATTTTTTTTTGGATTTATGAATTCCAGTGCATTTAACATAACTATGTATTCATTGAGAGCCCGAACAATACCACAACCAACCTTACCAATTCATAAAAAAAAAAATGTCATCCCAAAACCTAACAGAGTCAAAATATCTTACGTTTATGTATTTATTTTTCAAAAACAGCTTTATTTTTATTTCCAAATCTAAATTCTTAATCGTCCTTTAGTTGAAAAATAAAAGCATTAGACAACCTATCTTAAAACAGATTATCTTTTCTAACCAAATGATCATATAAATGCCAAGTTGTATTGGATAATTTAATATGTACATTTTCGGGGAAGCAAGTCTCCTTTTATCCAAATCAGTAATAAAAAAAAAAAAACTTTCAAGCTTTCACTCCTTATAACCTCGAAAAATTTAATCAATTCTCTTCATAAAACTGACCATCACAAAGACAGTCAAGAATGTATAAAATTCTTCTATTCAACTGTCCTGATGCAGAAGTAATGACTTGTGTATATGATTATGTCCTGCAGATAATGTTTCGGTCATATTCATGTTTCTTTTTTTTCTTTTTTTTTTGTAATCAAGAGCATACTTTCAAGTCCTTGCCAACTTTATGTCCATTTGAGTAATAACCGTTACTATTTCCATTGTGTAAATTTTTAGACAAAAACTAAAAAAAGACACATGCACACACAATGACAGACAGGATAGTGCTTTAAAAACAAAAACAAGGACTAGGTCGCTTACGCTCATGCATACTTCCTCTTATGAACATAAAGATAACCTTGGGGATGGAAAATATGGAATTTGTAACCAAAATACGCAGCTAAGGGAATCATAATGTGAAAAAAGATTGAAACTTTTTTGAAAATTAAAAAATGTTCATTTAAATTTTTAAATTAATTAATTTTTGTTAATTTAGTTGTTAGTTTCCAGTATGCATCCATCCTAATGAGTTTTTTCGACGAAGAACTCATTTCCTAAACAGATGGCGAAGGTTTTCAACAATACTTCTGTTCATGATACATCCCTACTTCCATAAAGCCTTTCTGAATAGTTATTTTAGTTTCCGTACAGCTTTTGTAACATGTCTTTAATCATTGGGAAACTTTTAAAATAGTACCTACCAATAAAAATCGGCAAGTATTTCTGTAAGGCTAATTGCGATGACAATATTTACATTTTATGAAAGCTCTGTTTTCGAAAAGAATTTCTAAAGAACCTAAAAAAAGTCTTAACGAGCAAGAACAATTTTTTTTAATTTTGAACCTTTAAACTAAATGTTGAAGCTTAACCGAAACTTCTGGAAACAACTGTCTTAAATAATAAACATTTTTATATCTTTTCCCTGAATTGTTAATTTAAAAAAATCTATCTGGTTTCCTTGCAGTTGGTTTTAAAGTTTATTCTGTGAATCTGCGTTGCTCAAATAATGCTCCCTTTTTTGCAACATTCGATAGAGCTACTACAATGTTTTTTTTCTTGAAACTATTTGCTATTAACTTCTGTAAAATATCTTAATAGAAGTCTTATAGAGCTGCTTTTGCAACATACCGAACTGTTGTAGGAATCTTTAAGGAAGCTATCCAAGTGGAAGCATTTCGGAAACTCAATAGAAGTCCAAGCTTGCCACTTAACAACTCCGCTTATGATGATCTATCATATTGAATCTTCCACTTCCCAAACCAATTTTGGTGATTTTGCATAGGTCTTAAGAATGTGCATGAAGGGCAATTCAAACAAGATTTGTAAATGCAGGAATGGGAGGTAGCACATTTAAAGCTAAGAACTCTAAGGAAACTTTTGAGGGTGGAATCTTGTTTTGGCTTAAAGTTCCAAGTCACATTTAAATTAAGCTTAGTCTGAGCAGGGTCAATGTCCGAGTTTGAACTGAAACTTCTTTTGAAACACAAAAAAGCTTCGATATGATTCAAACTCCGCGACAACTTTTAGGCAAACACAACAAGGACCACAAATTACGTATCTGCCATGGTTATAAGTGAAGGGATCAGGGATGTTGGAAGGGCATATAGTCGGATTCAAAAATATTCCAAAACGTTAAAGTCATCAAAACACAAAGTAGTTAAAGGCCAAAAGTTCGCCCTGCATTTGATTGAAAAGCCATTATAAAATTAAATTTTTTTTTCCATCACCATTTTCAATTTTTCAATCAAGGCCATATCGATATTGTTCAGCCACACATTGATACTTAGAAATTGTTTTTTAACACACCACACAGACACACCCGTGGACTAAAAAGCTAAAAAGAAAATAAACGGTTAATGAATCAAAAAAAAAATCCTTAATCAATTTAAATATCCTTTTTCAAAAAGTGCCTTTCAGATATTTTAAACAAATTAAATGTGACGGCTGCATCAAAATATTTTGCTGCAGAATTTATCTCAGTTCTCAGGACATTTTTATCCTTGGAAAGTGTGTCGGTCGTTTTTTGCAGTATATTCGCTTAAAAAAAAATAACTATCCAAGCTATAAAAACATGCACATCCTTTTGCATGTCATCCACACATGGCATAGCACAACGCCGAAAACAACATTTTGCTTTAACAAATACTCTAAAGGCGACACAATAAAGGACATCGCATCCACTTTGAGTCAAGCGAATGAATTTCACTCTTGCTTGTACTCTGTACTCTGTACTCGGTACTCGGTACTCGGTGTTCGTATACATACATATACGCCAGACTTCATTTTGATCCAAAAAAGGGATTGAAAAGACATTTTCACAGAGAGATTAAAACATCAACTATCATTATGGAGAAAGGACATCTGATCTGAGTGAGCAAGCAGAGAAAGAGCCAAGCCAAGCCGAGCCGAGCCGATCCCAGCCCGCATTGTATGTCAAAGTCCATCGCGAGCCCTCAGTTTTTGCTTGAGCCCAAGGATTTGCTTCAGCGTCAGTCGGTCGTCGCATACTTCAATCAAAAGTTGCACGTTGATTAAACAGTCAACATGCGATGTGGTCTAGTGTTTGTGCTTGGATGCAGAACCTGCAGTGTCGTTACCTACATTTTGAATATAGAAGAGGACAAGACACAGGATTTTTTTTTTTTTTGATATCCTTCGAGCTGGAGCTAGCTGTAAGTATGGGACCATCGTTGGCACACATGAAAAGGATACAAACTCTCATCAAAAACATCTCTCATGACTCATAACTATGTATTCTTACACACACCATACCACACACATATTTGTTGGCTAGTAAGCCACAATTATGTACCAGGACCTGGGACCATATTTATAGACATGGGCATAGGCATGGGGGCAATAAGGATCTCCACCTTTTATTATTTCGTTGGTCCTTTTTGTATGATGAGTTGAGTTTGAGTACATATACCAAAACTGCACTTGATACTTGACACTTTGGCAAGAGTGCATCAGGCCAAGTTGTGTGTCCTTTGATTATGAATATTAGGTTTTGTTGAAGCATAAAAGGGTTTGTTTTGAAAATAAGGACTTTTTGCAAATTAAAAAGACGTCCGACGCCGGCGTCGTCGTGTTGTCAAAAAGGGAATAGTGTTAATTAATTCTTTATCTGCTCCCCAATCGCACCTTGTAACAGCAGTAGTTTTGTTCCTTTCGTGCTGGAGTTAGCAAGGATATGAATTATACAGATAATAGGGTTACATTGGCATACCAACAATTAAGGATTAAAATAAAGGATGCGTTTTATTAAGGAATTGCCGATTAAAATAATATTTTTTATCTCTTGAAAACTTACCAACCAACCTGCTGCCATTGTCGTCCCTGTTCCCGTTTCCCATCCCGTTCCAGGATTATATATATAAAAAACGAAAATTACTCAAATCTTAAATTCATAAGAATTCCGGTTTAATAAGGATTCCCTTGACTTTGAAGTTTAATTTATTTGGAAAGACGACAACGACGACGACGATGGCTACGCCCAGCTTGACTTTTGAGGCGGAGGATGACCTAGAGCAGAGGAGCAATGTTAAATTTAATGAGAATTAAAAGTGCCTGCTGAGGGAAGAAAAACTAATTTTTTTTTACCCTGGTTTGGGCTTTGGCTTTGGGCTTGAGTGCGAAGAGTTTACATGGCTGAAGGCTGTTACTTAAAGTGCTTCGTAGATTAATGAATTTTAAAAATCTTTTTTCTCATATTTTTTCATTTTTGTTGCCTTGAAATGTTGTGGTAGTGGTATAGCTGGTGGTAGTGGTAAGGATATTTGCAGGATTAGTTTTGATGCATATTTCGTTTTTTCCTTTCTTTTTTATTTTATGATGGTAGCGGAAGAACCTCAAAGATTAAGTGGATTAATCTGAGAGATACCTTAGTACCTTAATGATGTAAAATTTCAGGTGGGAATGCTACATTTATTTTTACATAGTTTTGGATTTTAGTTGGAGGTGGGGACGCCAACTTTCTTGTTAAGGAATGTTGGTTTTTAAATTTATTTTGAATGCATCCCGAAAAATATTTTTTAAAGTTCACCCTCTCTAGCGGGTCTAATTAGTTGACGTAGTTCGCAATCAAAACAATTTTAGATATAGCAGGTGTTTCTCACAGCTTAAGTTAATAGATACGTCATAGGCCCAAGCCATATAGCCAACCTCACTAAACGTGCCAAGTGCTTATACAGATGAAAGGTAGGAATTTTGATTTAAAAAGGTAAAGAATACCTTCCTATTAACTTTTGAATGATTCATATTTACTTCTCAGGAAATAAATTTTAATTAATTTTGTGTGGCCGATCTTCAATAAATGCTGGCGCAATAAAAAAGGCATGTGCTACGCCCAATGATGGGGCATTTTTATTGCCAGGGCAATTTGTATGAGCTCAGTGACATTCAATTTTAAGGGGAAACGCCCCTTAAAAGTGGGCGTGTCCTAAAAATTTGTAAAAAAAAACATGGTTGTCTGTAAAGTCGGTTTACGGACGATAATTTTACGTGATAACCTGTCCACAAAACACTTCATGTGTATGAAGTATCTCTCCAACCACCAACATCCCACCATTTTTGATTTTTTTTTTCTCACACCTTCCCCAAAAACATCAACTTCCCACCCCCACATACAACAACCAACCAACAGCCCACCATTTTTGAAAATTTTTTCCTATCGCCCCTCACAATAAATCCCTCTTCCTTACCACCGCCAAAACAAATTCCCGGCAATCCAACCACCCATCCAACCTACAATAACCTAATACTCACCCATTATTTTTAGCAATTTTTTCCTCCTCCACACCACATCACCCCATTCCCACCACCACCGGAACCCACTCTACCTAAAACAACCAACCAACCACTAATTATGTTTGACAATTTTTGCCCTCAAATAACAACCACCAACCAAACACCCACCATTTTTGACAATTTTGCCTCACCCTCTTACCAAATCCTCCAACACCAACCACCCATCCCACTTACAGCCACCAACCAACCACCCAAAATGTTTGACAATTACCAGTACACCTAATCTTTCTAGACTTTCTAGGCTATCAAAGCAGCTAGGTAACGTGACTGTGACTGTGACATTTTTTCGTGCCTGCTGACCAAATATTCCGAAAGGATTTATTTAGACGTTATCACGTCAAAAAAATTTAAAGCGCTAACTGAGCTAAAATCATAAGTCAATTTTAAGGCATATGTGTAAAACTACAGCTGAATCGGGTAGTTTTTTAACGATCTTACCTGAATAAAGGTATTTTATAAATTTGCCGCCCTTAAAAGTGGGCGTATTGAAAAAATATATACAAAAAAAATATAGATATATTTTTCATATAACGAACAGAAAAAAGGGTAAAATTGAATATTGGAATTAAATTTTTAAAACTACGTTTTCTATTCTTTCGTGAAAAGTGGGCGTAATTCTAAAATTTCTTTTCATACACAAGATTTTTAGTTTCGACTAAGAGACACACAAATTTGGGCTTGCAAATTCATTATAAATACCGTTTATTTGCAAAAACAATTTTGTATAGTTTGTAATGAAAAGTGGGCGCCAGCCACGCCCAAAATCAATTTTATTTTGTTTTCATACACAAGATGTTTACGTTCTACTAATACAGACAAAATTTAAGTTAATTAATTAATTTATATAAAAATAAAATTGACGGTTTTGTATGAAAAGTGGGCTTCAGCCACGCCCAAACTGAAATATTTTTTTTTTGATTTAGAAAGGATTTACCTATTGCGATTTAAAATTTAAGCGTTGTATTTTGATCGTAACTGCACAAAAAACATAATTTAATTTTGTCGCATAGTATATAAAAGGTTATTGAACAAAAATAGCGATAGTGGGCGTGTTTGTGGGCGGATTTCACCGGTTCAAGACCCTACTCTTAAACCAAAGATTAATAATGTATACCAAATTACAGCTTTCTAGCTTTCGACTAGGCTTTTGATTCTGAGTCAGAATATATATATACTTTTCTATACCTAACGGTATTATTTCTCTATATTTAAAACTCCACAGTCCACACCAAATACAATATACCCGTTCAATAGAATAGGGTATAATTTTTTTAAAAAAGGATTGGAAGCAGATTGTGAGAATGATGATAAAAATATCATATTAAGTTTGACATTCCATTTGTTTCACAATCTTGCCACCAGTTTCGCATGCTACTTTTCACAATCCCCAGTAATCAAACTGACATTTTGGATTCAACTGTTATATGTTTGTAGTTCAAAGTTTGTATAGTTGGAAAGAGTTTTGAAGAGGCTCATTGTTCATGGCACGCTACCATAATTTCCAACATACCAACAGTGTATCAAAGGTAATGAAGAGTTCATCTTATTAAATCCCAATTAGAAGGGACATTGTCTCCATTTTGAATTCTATTTCTGAAATTTCAGGATCTATGACAGAATTATAAACATAAGACGTTTACTAAAGCACACCTGACAGCTGTAAAAGTCGTATGTCAGTATGACAGCACTGAGCTGTCAAAAAGAACTTATTGAAGATCTTAAAACAACATCGTGTACAGAAACACATTATGGCTCCCTGAAAATTTTTGAATAGGTGATGGAAGAAGCATTTTTTGATTGCTTGTCTCAAAAGCGAATTTGCGAGTATAACACTTTCTATGATATAGCTACTTCACAAACAGCTCAAGGTTAAAATACTCGAATTCACACCGTTAACCCCAGAAGGAAAAAATTGTGACATCATTACAGAGATCAAAGCATTTTAAGAACAAAGATATTGGTAGATTCTGCGACGTGGTATTCCCGCAGAGCCCATATTAGAGGAGCTACTTCGTTCTCCTGATCCTTTGCATCAGACGAAAAAGAAATTTAGTTAACTTTGACATCACACAGCTCAATCACCTAGACAATACAGATGAGGCAATGTGTAGGTATGCTTTATACTACAGCTCGAGCTCCTTGCTCCTCTTCTCAAATATGAATGTAGGTTCATGGAACTCCTTCAAAATAATAACAACAACAACAAGACTGCTGAGAGGAAGATGCCGATCCCTAGCTGAATCCCTAAAAAGGCTACAAATCAACACGTCAAAATTAATGTTAGAAGAAGTAGGTAAAGTGCTCGTACCCACTTGAGTTTTGAATAAATCAAGAGGAAACTTACGCTGGAGCGATTTTCATCTTTTTTTTTTTTTTGCTTTTCTTTTGTGGCGCTGCTGAGTTTTCCGACACGTTTTATATTTGAAAAAAAAAAAAATAAAATTTAAATAAATTTTTCCTTGCCTGAGGACATGTTTGCCTTTGTTATTAGGGAAAAACATACAACACACACACACACACACAGACATTGGTTATAATTTATGCAGCCATATTTTCAAGGACTATATTACCTAACTACTAACAACAAAATTTATAGCCTTCTAATTTGCAATTGCTTTCCATAAATTGACAACCAATACTTTATAAGCTTTAATTTAAACATTCAGCAAATTCAAATAAAAATTATATTATTTCTTTCTCCTCGCCACTTTTTGAGTCGTCGTCGTCACCATCAGCCATTGACATCGTCCAATTGCCTGGAGGCAAACATTTGAATTTACAAAAGGCATCGCATCTTATTGCTAAAATTTTCACACAAAAGGCTTCCGATACGACTTCTTCCTTATTCTTCCACTCCTATATGTGTAGGTTCTAGATACAATATTACATTTTAAGACCTCTCCTTTTGGAAAACCTCAAGTTTAGCAAAGCTCGTTGAAGAAGATGTTATCAATAGCTTCTAGCACAAAAGGCCAGAGCCAATTTATTTAAATGTATTTAATGGGACAACATTTATCTGAGATTTTCGTTTCGTTACATTGGAATTCGATATTATTTTAAAGGTAAAATTGAAAGCGATAGGTATCGGTTTTCCCAATTGGTTTTCCTTACCGCTCTGGGGGATGTGTATAATGAATAAATGGTACCACTCTACCTACTGTTCCTTCTTCCTTCTTTGCATGCAGCAGCAAAAATTTTGTTTGACATCGAATTGGTATTTTTGGGAAAAGACATTACCTTATGTGTGTGTGTGTGTGTAGCAATTATTAAATATATTTTTATCTATAAAATCAGATACACTGTTCCTGAGATAGCTTTCCACAAAATGGGGTCGATATCAAACAAATCACGCTGCGAGAAGGGCCTGAAGTAATGTGCCAAATAAAGTGATTCCACACACGCTTTATTATAGGAGGGTAAAATCGTATCCAAGGGTTATCTCAAAGGTTGCCAGCGTGGAGATAACGAAGCCAAGGTTAGATACATGGGTGGGTATAGGCCAAAAATATCATGCTCTTCGATGAACTCCTACTGTGGTGTGGGAGGACATTTTCTTTTTTTGTTTACCCTTTCCTCATCATGTCTGCAGGCTGTCAAATGGTGATGACGAACAAATTGCTGTTGTTATACCAAATGAAGCATTCGAAATGGACGATGACAGGAACCGATGACATTCACTCAACCTTGAGAAGTTAGAACCACAGAAGCTGATGTCTTGCTGTTTTAATCCAAAAAAAAAGGAATTGATAAGGAAGCAGGCACCGATTCATCATGAAAATATTGTTGGATTGTGACATGGAGGAAACCTCATCATTGTTTTGCCCAATCTTCTTGGACCATTATTCGATAACCTGATTTGTCCTTGACATTGTGGTTTACTATGCACCAAATATCTGCAATATGGCAAGCAGACGGAAGCTGGTAGTGAGGCAAGAGAGCACCAAGTCAATACACACGTCGTTTTTTTATCGAACTCAGGGCTGTTTATGACAACTTCTTTGGAGATGAGTTTCAAAAAATTAACTAGTTTTTGTCCTACTAGTGAGTGTATCCCAACAAACTTACCCAGGAAGTGTGCAGGATGGCATTGGGCAAAACAAACAGCTGCGTTGACGTTTTCAACAACTTTTGTATGAACTTTAATAATTTTGGAAGGACTTGTTCGGAAATCAGTTGTTAAACTTCGAGGCAGCACTTTTGAAATTGACAGTGACATTATTGAAATAACAAGGCATACTGTCAATGATGCATTCAAACAGACCTTCCAAAAGGAAGCAGTTTCAGACTGACTTTGTACAAAAGTTGGAGCTATCGTTTGTTCTCTGTTATGGACAGGGAACTCTATGACCAGGCGAAACGTGTAATGATTCGACTTAAAATCACCATTTTTAGGCTGAATGTGAAACGAACAATCCTACGTCACACAAATTTTATTTCACTCCCGACCCATAGTACGTTGCAAGACGAGGAACTACCGACCGCCGCATCACACAAATCGTTTCGATCGACCGCCGACTGCCAGTGCATACCCGTCTATTCCCTGCCAACCGACCACCACAGCTCGAGCAAATCCACTCATCTGCATTCATTCTCAGTCGATCAAACACACTTACTGCCACCCACCAATCTCCTCCCATAAATAACCAGTTTCATGCAAGCACAGTGTGTCTGGTACTGGTTGACTGCATAGCGTAGGTATACATATGTATTACGGAATTAAAAGTAAGGTGTAGAAAATATTTGCTTTGCTTATTACAATTCACATTGTGTTCTTGTAGCATATTATGACATATGGAGGTGGATTGGGTATGTTAAATTGTCTTTTGCCAGCCTGCTGTGGACTATTTATGTAGTCAATTAAAAGGTAGTACCAATCACGTGTACTTAAGAGGTGAAGTGACCATTGCTCTAGTAAGCAATTAATTTTTGGTGTAACACCGATAAAGGGGCTTCACTCCAACCGTTTATCCCTTGCTCTACCCCCTTCAGGCCTATAGCTTGGGCCGAGAAGCCACTGCTGGCTGATCACCAGTTTATCCGGGGCTTCACTCTAAACGTTTATCCCTTGGTCTGCCCCCTCCAGGTGTATAGCTTGGGCCGAGAAGCCACTGCCGGCTGATCACCTGTTTATCCTTGACTTGCATAGTCAGGGCCGGGGCTTCACTCCAAACGTTTATCCCTTGCTTACCTGCCCCCTTCTGGCGTATAGCTTGGGCCGAGAAGCTACTGCTAGCCGATCACCTGTTTATCCCTGATTTGCATTACCAGGGCCGGAGCTTCTCTCCTCCCGTTTATCCCTTGCTTTACTGTCGAAGTACAGCTTGGGCCGAGAGGTTATTGCTAGCCGATCAACCGCTTATCTCTGGTTTGCATCGCTAGGGCCGGAGCTTCTCTGCACCCGTTTATCCCTTGCTCTACTGTCTAAGTATAGCTTGGGCCGAGAGGCTACTGCCAGCCGATCACCCGTTCATCCTTGGTTTGCATTGCCAGGGCCGAGGTTTTACTCCAACCGTTTATCCCTTGCTCTGCCCCCTCCAGGCGTATAGCTTGGGCCGAGAAGCCACTGCCTGCTGATCACCTGTTTATCCCTTGATTGCATTACAAGGGCAGTATATAAAATACTATGTTAGTTATGTTAAGAACTAATTTTGTTAAGCCAGGGCCGTATACGAAATACTTTGTTATCTTAGAATTTCAAGAAGTATTGTTTTAATAATAAACAGATTTGTAATTAATAAAAAAAGGTCAATAAACAAATTTTGTAACAATTTAAAGCGAAAATAAATAAGCGTTTATTAAAGGAATTCTAAACTTCCTACCAAAGTTTTGGTTGATTTTATTTGGGAACCCCCTGGACACCGACGAGCTCACCTCAGCCTCGTTATAAAAGTGCTGAGCTCAGCGGTCAGCGCTACCTAAGGAATGACTAGACTGTTCTTTTCTTGGGAGACAAGGGCCAATTGCAACAAACTAAATGGTTTTGATAAAACTAAGGAGACTGGTAAAGCTTGAATTAGAGGTAACCAGCTTCGAAGAGGGGGTGGGGGGGTATATTGAAGACAAGATTTACCTCCAAAATCCAATTCACAAAATCACTTTCCATTTTCAACTTAGCTCGGTCAAAAGCAATGTTCACAAAGAAGACATCACTACAGTCTTTGAAATCCGTAGGCCTTGAGTATTTTATGGGAAGGCATGGCTAGATCCAACAAAAGAAAAATGGTGATTTCAAAGTCGGTTTGTGCAACGCTCGTCATATGGTGCATGGTGTTTTTCACAAGATCTGCTACAAGATCCTTCAAGAAGCGATCGACCGAAAAAGTGGAGAATCCTGCTAGGAACAACAAAGAAACTGGACTTGACGGCATGAATCTTAGTCTCACTTATCCAGGCTGTTTGGAAAAATAAATCCTCCCCAGGAAATGATGGAATTTACATCAAGTTTCCGAAGGCACGTGACTTCAAGGACTGTTATTTCTGTAGTGGAATTCTCAAACATTTTTGCCGAGTGATTGGATGCTATATCGTAACGACCATGTGTCCATTATTACATTTGTCTTCACGGTGTTATCTGGAAGTAGCTTGGTATTGGAAGAGGTTGATTTAAGGATCAACCCTAAAAAGGCAAATTTAATGCGCAACAGCTGGATTCAAAACAATAGGCCATTGTGAGACAGGAAACCATATAGACGGTCATGAAAGACTTTTCCCCCTTGGATTCGGAATTTCTTGCAAGAACAACCAAAGTTTTGAAATAGTTGATAATGGAAGTCCGTCTCAATGATCTGCTAGTATATTTTATGAATATCCGATAAAAAAGTGGCCACTTCTTCTCCATAATTTTGGTGTTTTCCTGTTAAATGTTGTGTTGTAAATAAGGTTAGGGATACGTTTTCAACGCCAGAACACCTCAGTGAAATGCATAGCGATGCCAATGGTGGCGGGACTAAGGATAATTTTTTTCGTGAAAGTGCGTGAAACTGGACTGAAGAACCTCAAACCCCACATCAGAACTTTAACTTGAAGCAAAAAAGACAAGAATTGGAATTTTACCCCAGAAAACTGAATCCTTAATACATTTTGTAGTTTGTCTGAATATATGTCAAATATTTATTATTTTACAGCTTCGACTACAATTGAGTTTCCAACAGGAACATTCTCAGGTGAAGGTGGTCTTGCCTTTGGTGGTGGAGCTTTCCTCGGATCCGGCTTCCTTTCCCTAAACATCATTATCTTATATTCTTTAGGAAGATCCTCTTCTTTATACAACTTATCAGTAAAATATATCCGACGAATCCTGATGTTAGCATGAATTTGGACGCGTACCGTTTCCATATAGTTGGTACCATAAGCTCTCCTTGTGAAATCAGCCAAATTCAAATGAATTTGATTCCACCCTGGCGATAGAGCCATAGGCATTGACATACCAAAAGTCTTAATCCGTGTCTTGCTTTCATAATTCGAAATACGAAATCTTCTTAAAAACTTTTGATCATCTAAAATCTGGAACAAAAGCCAAGCTTAAAATTTCTTCATTTATCAAAAACACCTTAAAATCTTACTTGGACTTCGAATGTAAATAGTTTCCTCATGTTTTTCAAGAGCATGACAAGAAATGGAAGCTTTATACCAAGCGACATTTTTGGATCTTTTGGAGCCGCTATAAACATCGTGGAGACATTTGTTCCCATGATTTCTAGGGCCATCGATCGAATATCTTCGTCAACTATTCTCTTGACGTGACCATTTTTTCCCTTTTTTTAAATGCTTTTCTTAAGAGTTGGTTTAAAAAATTCAATGACTTACTTGGTGACGCCATATTGCCAGAGGTTTACTCCCGATGCTGTAGAAAATGGTTAGAAACCCTTCTTGGTAGGAGTTTCTAAACATTTTATTGTATATTTAAACGTTATGAAAATAAATCTGTTTTGATTTTATATTCCTCGGCTTACATTACATTTATAGCTCGGTACCTAGCTTAAAAATAATTAATCTTAAAGTAGGTACAAAATCCAGTTAAAACAGGGGGAATATTGAAAAATTGCTGCCCAGGCTGGTCCTAGAACACACAACTTTAGGTTACTTACCAAACAATACAATCCATTGTACCTTTCCCACCCGCTCTGTGGATTAATTAAGTTCGATAAAAAATTCTGGAAAGCAGCAGGGTTACTTTTTTGGACGTTAAACCAAATAAATATTTTATGCCGGTTAAGCCTCCTTTATTTATTCTACTACAAAACATATTTCTGAAATAGTCAAAACTGATGAAATCGTCCTCGAAAAAGCCAGTGCATGTCAAACAACTGTCAGAAATTAAACGAAAGGTCGAGCGTACTTTCATACTCTTGTCGGAAGATATTTTGGGAATGAAGAAATAAGCGATAACCCAATATAACTGATGAATGCCAATTTTTTTTAGTTTGATAGGGAACAAAAAATGGATTAAAATAGTTCTAGGAGGCACTGACGTCATTAAATGTTGTATCCTTTCTAGGGTAACAGACGAAGTGACAGTTGAATATCATGAAATAATGACAGCAACGTAAAGCAATCGTCTATATAGAACTCTCACAGTGCAAACCTAAGAAAAACACGAAGATTCACGGATAGATACTTTAATGCAGATTGATAAAGATAAAGGCTGAATTGAAAGGTTTCCAAGAAGATTTCCCCACTCCATATGTAAAATAAATTGAGCAGTGAATTTGTGCATATCTCATATCAGCAGGAGAATTTTCCTTTGCCTCTGGATTAATCACACGTTTGGAAAGCCAAAATACATCAGCTCCAAGTAGATTGTGGAATAGTGCGTGTTTGGAGTGCGTGTCAGGTTAAGGGACCACGAACACTATTAAAATAAACACTCTTAGGAAAACACTCATGGTCACAGCTGACATGAATTTTTGTAAACGAAGAAATTCAGTATTCGTGGACATCTTGAAAAATAAAGTATAATAATGAAAGTTAACTATTTTCAAACAGCTGCTCATTAATTCCATAGCATATGGTAGAATACCACCTAGGTATCAAGGAAAACTTCATTGAGTCATCTTCTTAGCAATAAGATGACTGTGACGTCACATACAAACTAAGCATACCTTACATTTTCATTCACAGTCAGAATCAGATGTCAAATTTTCGTACGTAAAAGGATGACAATAGGGCAGTCCACGAAGCTATCTCTTTCTAATTTTTGGGTTATCACTTTGAGGGAAACATTGAATAATCTGGCAAAAAATAGGTACAATTTTCACAATTTCCGTAATTGAAATGTATTTTCTGTTCACTTATTAATTTTGTTTTATAGTTTCTTTAAACATTTGGAAACTTTTTTGAATGCAATTTTCTTGCTGCCATCAAGTGTTTTCCCTCGAAGTGATTGAGACTGACGTATTCGTGGACTGCCCTTTAGGGAGCTTAGTTAACGTTTATGAACAAAACTAAACGAAAACTTGACGACACAGAGTAGTCCGGTATTTCGGGCACGAAATTTGAGTTGAGTGTTTGTCACCCTCCATGAAATTGCCAATATGGATATTGTCACCTATTTGCAAGCTATGGAGATTTTTGTCTTTCAAACGACTGCAGCGCCATTTGAACCATTTTTCTTTTGTGACAATACAATTTTGAAAATTCCGGGAGGAGATTTTTTAAGTCTTGCTAAGCCGTGTTCATAGCCTAAAGAACTGTTATTATTTTAAAGCACAAGTAGCTACTTGGACAAATGTCAATGAATGTCAAAAATGGTAATTTTGTCTCCTTGTGGTAGCAAATTTCAAAATTAAAATGATGGCTCTACTTAATGATGTCGTTAGTTTTAAACAATTTGGAGACGCGTTTGTGGTGTAATTCTCTACATGATGACTTGCCAAACGATATTGAACAAAAATTGTAAAGCAGTTTGATAGGAGTCACGCGTGATCTGTCAAAAAAGCTTTTTGAAAATCAAACCTCACAATGAATCACCCATTACATATATAAAGATATCGAGTAATAAATTTGAACTGCAGTCTACTTCTGCCAAACTGATTTGAAAAATGTTTCTATAACGAAACTTCGTATACATTGGCGCTTCTCTACAGTACCTGTACTATTCTGTTTCAAAAAGTTTAAAAAAAAATTGAATTTGTAGTAAACTACATAAATCAACTGCCACTTCCTCTGTTCTATATCCTAGATTCTATAAAAATGAAATTTCTTGAAGAATATTATTTCACAACTGTGAATCTCGGGGCAAGTTTCGTTTTCGAAACATTTTCATATATCGATACCACCATTTTGGAAATTTTGTCTATTAAACGACGTCAGCGCCGTTTTAACCATGTGTGTGTGGGATTTTCTAGAACTAAAATCATTTACATACATACATATATTTCTTTTGCAATTTTAAAAATACCGGTAAGAGATTTTTGAAATCTTGCTTGGCCTTTGGGTAGAAATAAATCGTTTGAATTAAAAGCTGACACTATTCAGTCATTATTTCAAAGGAAAAATATCTTGACACATGTCAGATGGTTAACTGCTGGAACACAATGGAGCCGGAGCCGGAACCGCAGCAGCAGCCGTATCGCATGTCAAAATATTGAATACACACGAATTCAATGTTGTGAACACAAGGAGACGGATCCGCAAACGCAGCCGCAGCCGGCGACGGACGAGTTGGCCAACTTTTAATAAATACGTGCGTATTTTTGACATTCCATACAAAAAAAAAAGAAAAAGAGCAACGTGGTAATAAAATCCTTTTAGAAATTAGGTCAGGTAATTAAAAATTTATAGAAAAGACTATACATGATGCGATATATGTTTTATCATCTTTTATATGCATATATATGTATGTTTCTCAGTGGAAATTGTAAGAAAAACGTGGAGTACGTACGACTCCATTGTGGGCACTTCTAATTAGGTACGTACGGCATGCGATACGGTTGCGGCTGCGGTTCCGGCTGCGTTTTTCTATTGTGTTCCAGCAGTAAACGATTTTTATTTTTTTTTTCTCCTGGCGGTAGCAAATTTAAAAATTAAAACTATGACTTTAAATTTTCTTCAAGCTAATTTTTCCATAGCAGTATTGAAAATATCGGTTAGTTAACAAATCAAATTCAAAGTATTCAACGTAAAAAAAAACACTTTAAAATAAAAGTGTTTTCCTCAAGGATCTAGTAGGTACCTATGTTAAATTGATTCAAGATTTTTAAGTAATGTTTAAATTGACTCACAAAGAACAAGAATCATTGTGTTCACATTTTTTTGTATATTTCCGTTTCTTTTAAGGCAATTTTCCAGGACTCAATCTAGAACGTTACTTTCCTGAATCCTGACTTGTCTTTGATTTTGCATTAACATTATTTACATTATATTGGAAATCTGTGTCTTGGCTCATTGAGTTTCCAATTTTGTTTTAGTCAATGAATGCAAATTATTATGTTGTATAGTATATACTATATACAGTTACCCAGAATAGACATAGCTATACCTTTCCTGTTGGATTCCTTTGCTATCTCAATTTAGGGATCAATTTAGGCACATAAATCACTGCTTATATTACCATACCGGCAAGATGGCACAAATTACAAGGAACCGAGAACCAACAACAGTACAGGATATGCAAAAGAATGATAATATTCAAATTGGAAGTGCGGGCAAGTAGTTTCTATATATTTAAGTACAAAAATGGAAATCCAATCTTGAGGAGATGTTAATAAACACAAAAACAAACTGATGGTTATATATACTCATATACATAGAAGCATTGCGAATATTTTGTAGTTGGAAGGAATTTTCTGGCATTATTATTAAAGAAGAGACGACTTATTAAAATTGTTTTGTGATAGTCCTTTTGGATCCGTTTTGCTGGGAATTGCTAAAAATAGTTACAGTATATAGTTGGTATCTCTGGGTATAGTAAACATTGGACAATTTTAAACCCTGTATCATAAATGTAAATGACTTTGAGATTAATGAAACACTTTTTAAGGGTTTGGGGTTTGCTTCGGTTAGTGTACCTTTGGGTACATTTATTAAATAAATATCCCTCCCAAAAGATAACGTGTTTTTGTAGTGAAAAAGATTGTGATGGTGATAGTGTTATGAAAATATATATAAAAAAAGTGGTTAGAATAACATATTTTTAGGGCTAAGGACTTTGAGGGAATAAGTAGGCATTAATTTTAATTTGTTTAAGAAAAGAAAGTCCTTGTAAAATATAGGATAGGGAGGCAGCACTTTTTAATGGTGTTTTGTACTGTTTTGTGGTATTGTTATAAAAAAAACACAAGGGAACACAGCACATTGATGATTTTTATATCACATACAGTAAGTTGTGGTGATTGAGTTGGCCATATTACACACGTGGTTCATATTTTCCTTTTTAAGTTTTTAACCGAGACCTTTTAATTCATTATTTGCAGGCTATATAATCTAAGGGTAAGGTTATGTTAGGTTAAAGAGGATGTCAACTAAAAAGGTATAAGCTGACACATTAAGTCCAAAAGAGGAGCTGTTTTTATACCACTAGATTTGTGGTGTTTTTTACTAAGCGCACAAGTGAATTGATGCCCAAGGCCATCAGATCATCAATGTCTTCAAAAATAATTCTCCTAAAAGTGTACATATTAGATAGACCATTGGCGCCTCCACTTCTTAGTCCATACCGCTTTCGAAAAAATCGTTTGCTATTAAGCCAAGTCTCAACTCTCAAGTCATGGTACCTATGAGAATGTGTCCTACAATGACAAGTATACTGGAGCTAATATGCCGTCTGCTAAGAGGGATCAAAGCCTTAAGGCTTTTCGGATCCAGCTTTGGCCAAATCCGCATTTACGATAGACATGAGTGTTACCACCTGTCCTTCTGAAATCTTATAGTCTTAGAAGTTGTTTTTATCGTGGTGCACGAAATATTTTGATAGTACCTTGGGAAGTAAAAGTTAGTGTTTCATAGTGATAAGACGCAGGTTTGCTTTAAACCATGTCTCCACATAATTCTTCTGTATGAGGTAACCCTCAGTTTTAGGGAAATATGAAATCCTCTAAGAAGATTTCTGCACAACGGATGGACTCAGCGATAAACTGCTGGTCTTTTCACACAGGAGTTGTTGATAGTGTTAGCCACTAGATGGCTAATTTAAAAGCCTTGCATCTCTGAAACTACTCTTGCAACATTCTTGAATTGACTGCAAGTTTGAAAACTTTGAGCTGGATAAAGCAGTTAACATTCTTGAAGTGCGGCTGGAAAATGAGTCTATATACTTAACTGTATACGTTCTGGGAGCAGGGAATGCATCTGGCTATTTCACTGATGTAATGCTTATAACGGGTGATTTTTTTTTTTAGGTATAGAACTTTAAATTGGCAACACTATTTTAACTGCCGGCCATTTTGTCAGCTGTCAAATGATTTATTTTTGTTTGGTTTGGCATTTCAACATAATTAGACTGACGTCTGAACAAGGCTTCCAAATTGTGCAAACTTGTTTTGAAAAACATGGTTATACTCATTAAACGATTTTCGGTTTTCACAAGAAAATTTTGTTCAGCGATGAAGATCACTTTTAGTTGAATGGATACGTCAATAAACAAAATTGCCGCATTTGGAGTGATGATAATCCTCAAGTGTATGTATGTTGAAACACCGTTACATCCACAAAAATTGACTGTTTGGTGTGCTTTCTCGGTTAATGGAATTATGGTCCGTACTTCTTAAAAAATGATACTGGCCAGATCTTTACTGTCAATTGAACAACCATGATGTGCAGGAGCTGTAGTTTCAACAAGATGGCGCTACATGTCAAACAACTCGTGTCACAATTAATTTGTTGAAGGAAACGTTCGGTGAGCGCATAATTTCACGTTTTGGTCCTGTAAATTGGCCTCCAAGATTGTGCGATTTTATACCGCTTGACTATTTTCTGTAAGGATATGTAAAGTTGCTAGTCTACACCGATAAGCCAAGCCCGAAACGATTGACCACTTAAAGGACAACATTATTCGCCGCGTTATCGCCGATATACGGCCAGCCGTGACGGTCATATGCCAAAAATCACATTTAAATTATAATACCAGAAGATTATATTTCGAATGAAGGTTATTTCATGTCAATTTAAAAAAATCATCTTTGTTTTATTCCATTTCAAAGTTCTATACCTCTTAAAAAAACACCCTTTACCTGCATACGCATTTATTAAGAAGCTGATATTTTGAAATTACAAACAGATACTCCATTTTTATTTATGTGTATAGATTTTTCACCTAAAGTCACAAAAAGATAAGACAAGTATTCTTCAAAACTATCCAAGCGCCACCTATCTCTAAATGCGAAAACATCACTCTTTTTAAGTTAAAAGTGTCAAAATTGTATTTGTCGGTCGGTTTGTTACGCTTTCACTCCTAAACTACTCAAACGAAAGTCGTAAAATTTTTAACACGCATTGTCATGAGTACAAAAAAGGACATAAGGAACATTTTACAATTCTGTAACCGAGGGATAGAAGCGTTTTTGTTAATATAAGTGTAGTGTTTGACTGTACCATTTTTGCTGATGTTTTCTGCGGTGGGGTCAGCGACCAGAAAAAAGGATACAAATATAGGCACTCACGTGAAACAGCAAAGTGGAAGCAATATTATTATTAAAAATGTCCTTTTACATTTTGTATGAAAATTCGATTACGTGTGGTACGTTTTATTGATTAAATTAATTAAAGTTTAATTGTTAAGTGAAAGGCTATCCAGAGAGTACCGCTTTAAAATGAGGGTATGCGGTTGTGCAGTTTTTTTAATCTGATAAAGCAATGTGTATCTATGTTAAGTATGCAAAAACGTTAAGGCAATCTCTGTTACATAAACTTTACGGCTTAATCAGAATCCTTCATTGCAATACCAGGAATCACAACCAAAAAAAAAACAGCCTCCATAAACCTTAACCACAAAGATGTAAAAGTATATCTCAATGTCAATTTAATATACTGCGTGGATCATGGGTTATATTGCAAAAAATAGAATAAAAAGGGCTTAAGTATATAAGTACACCTCAAGTGTGTACCTATAAAAGCCTATATTTAGATTATATTCGATGACAGGTCATATAAAAGTCACAATAACATTAAGTCAACAACACCCAACACATATAAAATTCATGTTAAAATAATGTGTACACAAACACTCTTAAAATTTATTTGCTTGGAGCTTATCTAATATTAGAAAGGATAAGCTAATATATATATGTATGTATTCCTGTACTCCAATCTATTATCTTGTTCAATAAAAAAAAAAGGATCAATATTTTCAAAAAGCAAATACATTTCGTCTTTGTTATCAAAAAGTCAGTCAACGCTAATCTGAACAATGACACCATTCAAATATCCAGAAAAAAAAAAACAGAAATTCAAGGCTCTGACTTCAATCCGCCTACACTACAACACAACTTAGCTTAACCACAGAAGAAGAAGAAGGAACAAAAAAAAAATACTTCTGTGTAATACAAAGAAACCAATAATGTGTATTCCAAGTCTCTTGTACGAAATACGTGAAGGAATCCACTTGACTTAACTTGAAATTCAAACGTCACCCAGAAGCTCATTCCGTCACCCATTATTTTCCTGTTCTTTTGTAGATAAAAAATGTGAACTCATTTCTCTTGGGAATGGGAATAGGGATGGAATTGGAATCTGGGATGCCTTAACCTGGGCCTCTTAAATAAGAAACGTAAACTCTGCAAAAATACAATTGACATATGGATTCGAGTGCTTCAGCCCAATCATTCTTTTTTTTGCTGTGTATTTTTTTTTTTTTTGTAATTTTTTTTCTTTTTTCAATTTCAAAGCCGATTTACTCTCAATCAATAAACAAAAGACATTTCGTTTATTCCGTTTAATTAACATTATTTTTTTTTCTCATTTCTTTGTCCTTTTCTCTGTTTCTTGTTTGCAGTATTTGGCGAGAAGGATTTCGCATCCTCCGGTGACTACAACAATTCAGATAACCTCATAGATACGGATACAGCAACCGCAGCAGAGCAGCAACCTATTTTTGACTTTGGTATGCCAAGGAACATTTCGGCAAGAACAGGACAAGCGGCTTTAATTAAATGCCGGGTGGATAACTTAGGCGACAAATCGGTAAGAACATCATTATTGTGGGATCAACAAAACATTAAATTGTGGTGGTGTCGCGTGCGTCGCGTCGCCGTACGTCGTCGCGTCAGTCGGTCGGTGTGGGCTGTGGGGGCTCAGCAAGGATTTCAGCTGGATTATTTGTTACTTTTAATAATAATTTTCGTTGCAGATATCTTGGATACGTAAGCGAGACTTGCACATTCTAACCGTTGGAACCTCAACATACACATCAGATGAACGTTTTCAGGTGTGTTTTTTAACTGTTAGTTTGGTATTGTTTTGTTCTCGGTTTCTGGAATAACGGTATTTGGGGTAGATTTTAATGGTACGATTGTTGTTAAAACTTTAAGTTTTTGGGTAATGTAAGGTTGTAATAATTGAGAAAAACATTTTCTTGACATTAAAATGTTTGTATTAGAAAAAGCATAACAGCCCGCTGTCGTAAGATAATGGCTGCATCCTCTTCTATTTTGTTTTCTCCTTTTCAAACACTACATTCAATAACAATTCACAAAGGAACTGATTTAAAAATATCCAACTTTACTAAACTGTTATAATCAGCTTATGAGTTTTATAACAGATATAGAGTTACATAAGTTATGGTTGTGGGCTGGTGGAATGAATCTTCAGGTCTTTGTAGACTCACAGCTTTCTCATTTTAAAATTCTAGTTTTTGCCATCCTTATAAAGTTTCCAGTAATCCAGCTTCTCTTATGGACGCATGAAGATTAGTTTTTGGAAACTGGGATAAGACCTTGCTTAGTAAGATAAATGTAAAGGAAAAAAAAGAGATGCAGTAAAATGTAGCCCAAGCCTTCCTTTGCCTCCAGATATTCTTGTAATATTTCTATAAAAATTAAATTAATATCAAAAAAAAGTAATTGATGTCGCAAACATTGGATACTAGGTGCCGCTGCAATCTTAAGAGTAAATTTAGGGTTTTTCAATAAGCGCGGGTAGATGAAGATGTATAGTAGATCGTTGCATCCACTATGATGTGGCACGTAACGCCGTTTTGCTGGAACCATAATGTCATCTTGGTCCGTATGGTTCAATGTTGTTTTCAAATAAAATGCATTACTAGGTTGCACGAACTTGTTCTTATGCTAGATTTTATTTGCTTAGGGCCTAAGTATGCATTAAAAAAAATTAAAAAAAACTAGACAAATCTTTCATTTTTTAAGAGTTTTCTTGGGAAAACTAGGTTTGCAAAAATATTGTTCATTGCTTTATTTCTATCTAGGAAAAAAAATATTGAAAATCGTTCGAACAATTTAAAAAAAAACTTTTCGAAAAAATATTTTAAAATTTTTTTGAACCTATTAGAAAATCTTTAATCTGGTAACATTATTGAAAAAAAAATTAAATCCGACCGTTTTCAAAGTAAAGGATGTCTTTTTTAGACGAGCTGTTTTCAATCTGGCAATACTTTTTTCAGAGTTGGTCTTTGTGACAGCTGTCACTTGATTTATGCTCAGTTTGGTTTGCCATTTCATAATGAATAGACATAAGTACTCCTGAACAACGTTTGCAAATTGTGCAAATTTATTACCAAAATAAATAAATACTAAAGGTAGACTGTCCTTAAAAACTATTATCCTGAAAGTTTTATCAAAATTATTAGAGCCGTTTTTGAGAAAATCAAACTTTTTGTTTATGATTGTATGGCAGGTACCGTTGTTTTTGGCCTAGATCAAAAATCAAAAATACTTTACGAGGGACGGCCAAATAATTGCTAAATAATAAGTTTGAAACAAATCCGCCTATGCGTTTGGGCTGTTGAAATGCGAACAGATAGACATACGGACGGAATTTCCAGACCTGTCTTGTGTGATTGTTATCTCAAAAAATTTTGTTTGCACGAATCCATCCTATAATTGCAAGTTAAAAGTATGGACCAATGATCACCTGTCATGCCCCACGTCGCTAATTTGTCTACCAATATTGGGTCCTCTTATAAACGATCCGAAGCCCAGTCAGTTTTTCATAATGGAGGTGCTGTTCAGGTGTGTTACTTTGATAGTGATTAAGCATCTGTAACTGAATATAACAATAATTTACACCATTTTAATTGTTGTTGTTGCTTCCCATGGTATTCTAGAGCTTAGTTTTTCGTCGATAGATGGCGCTCCGCAAGTGGTAGTGCTATAGTTTATATATACAATGATATAACCAATAGATTTGACAAATTACACCAAAACAAAGTGGCAGTTTAAGGTACTAGGGGGCAGCACAGTCAAACGTCACAAGTAGATAACTATATATTTTGTAAACAATGTAGACTTAGGCAAGAACGAAACTTAAAATCTGATTCACTGACGTATAGACAACTTCTCATACGCACATAAATACGGGACAGCTAAACTGTGTTGGTAACAAAATTTAAATTTAAAAAAAAATATTAACTTTGAGATTTTATTCTGAAAGTAGTCTGTCAAAGATCGTAGTAGTCAGCGAAATGTGATCTTAAAAACGGATTACCAAAAATTGTAAACTCTACTTAAGGTTTGAAAATAAAATGTTATGTGTTGACCCTCCGCAAAATTAAAAAAAAATATACATATTAAATAAACAAAAATATTTGATAGAAATGTCAACTCTATACATTTTTCTTGTTCACACCATGCAGGAGCAGTGTTGTCACTTTACCACAATTGTGGTAGATTTACCACAATTTTTTCAGATTATCAAAATCTACCACATCTACCACGGTAGTTGGAATTTCTAGGAGTCTCTGTACTGTCACAAATTACTGGCTGCGCACAATGGTGTAGCTGCAGCAGTAGCGCGTAGCAATGTCAAAGTTAACGTCAAAAAAAGTAGTGCACTTAGCAGCATACACGAATACAATGTGTAGCACTGAACTCCACTTGTACTTCAGCTACTCTCTGTGCTGCAGCTACTTCTTCACATTGTAGCCGTGTAATACGATAAACATACATTTAACTTTGACATTGCTACGTGCTACTGCTGCAGACTTTTTCGCACTTTTTCGACACAAACAAAATTATAAAATATGAATACATACAATGACTTCTTGATATTTTAAATTAATTACATATGTATATGGAATTTTGTGCTCGGTGAGCCCTTGGTGTATTTTAGGAGCACATTTTATATTTCACCCACATTTGGCGCGTCGGTCGATCGATTTTGACTCGTATCAAGTCAAACTTCGCGCACATCCAATAAGAAAAAAAAATGTAAATGTCAAATGAAAACTTCCAACAAATTTATCGATGTGTTGTTTATTCAGCTTAAACACACCCAAAACATTCTGGATCCATTGAGTAACTTCAACTTGTGGCTTTGTCAACATTTTCTTTTTTTTTGGGATTTTTGTAACTTTTAAACTTTGCATCAAAACCACATCTGATCCATTTTGAAATTCAGCATATAAACACTCTGTATCGCATTTGTCAGATGCATTCTATATATTATAGAAGAATCTTCATCCCTATTTTAGTGGTCTGGCAAAAGTAATATTATATTTAAGGAAAACTAGGTTACAAGGAACTAGATATGTGTTGAAACCCTACCATCCATCCAGATTCCAGAGGGATGAATTGTTATTTCAAGATTTCGAACAAAGTTTTTCTATACAAAGGCTATACCCTACATAATTCGTTCTTTTGTGTATTCTGCTGTTGAAGCACTGTTTGATTGGGTGGCGACAAACATCCTTGCAAACTTTTAATACACACAAAAGTAGACATACATACATACATACATATATAATATATAGTACATAGTTTATATAAACAAGGGAAACTATAAGAAAATGTAACTTTATTGAAGACAGTTTCGTCGGGTGAAATCGTAAACTATGAAAAGGTGGAACATCCTCAGCTCAAAACTCTAATGGTCCCTGTTCTCCCAATCTTTTGTAAATATTTACGTTTATTGTGAGTCGCAATGTGTTTTTAGATAAGCTTCCAGTTTCCAAAAATTCCAACCCAAAGTTTGATATTATTTCTTAAAATAGATAAAATCGAATGTGGGCTATGAAAAGTGTATACAACATCCGTGTCTGGTGATTTTGTTTCAGCATGACTTCCTATTGGTAAAAAGGATACATCAAGAGTATCTTATGGTTACATCCATCCATACATACTCATACATACATACATATATGGTTCTTCTTTCGAATTTAATAACTCCCACACCTCTGTCCTTAAAATGTCACAGTTTTCATTTTGAAATAAGAAATGTTTTTTTTTGTGTCTTTTTCGTACGTGACAAATGTTTAATTGTCTTGTATATTACTTTGAAGAATATATTTTTTTGTATCCTTTTCTATAATAAATTTATTGAAGTTTATTTTTCAAAAGAAGTGTTGACTTTCTTTCAAAATTTAAGAAGTTTTATTGTTCGAGGAACAATTGATTGACGGGCTTAGTGTGGTTGGAACAGAAACCTAGATGGCCCTTATATCCTGATCACACCAAACTTTAAAACTAAGCTTTTGGCTGTTCTTTTACGAAAATAACTAGAGCGTTGTTTGCCATGTCATTAAAATAGGCCTTTTCAAGAACGCCCGCCGGTGAAACTCATAGGCGGATCACTTTCACTAGTGAGAAGCAGTCAAGTGGGAGAGTTATGATCCACTTAAGATCACCAAGGCGTTTATTCCCGAACATTTTTTTGGTTGCGTTCTGCGCATCTGTCAAAACTTTACAAAATGGCGGTAAACGGTGACTTTTTGACACATTTACACTATTCGCAAATTATATTATAGTAAGTATTTTAAAAACTCTCAGCACATGATAGTAGAATAGTCACAGAGAGCCGCCATTTTTGTTTGTTTACTTTTTTGACAGATCCGCTATATAATAGGTACCTTAGATAATAATTGGCGAGTTCTTTTTTTAACGATAGGCAACATTTGTTAACAATAAAAGCCAAAAAAAAGGCGTTCCTTTAATTCAAATTAGTTACGATTTGTAACTATATATGACGTAATAACAGCGTTGCTAAACGCACGTTGAAGTGTCAAATAGTTACGATTTGTTACTATTTCCAACTCACCTTCATGACACGAGTTGAGGTTGTTGATCTGTCAAATTGGACGTTTTGTATTAAACAATTCAAAGTCTTTATTGACAACCAAACCAAAAAATTACAATTTCTCGATTTGATCAGCAAGAACGTCTTTATTTTGTTTGAGTGATCAACAAGAAGGAATAAAATGGCTATTTTGCCAACTTTGAGCGATGAAGGAAAATAATTTATTTAGTTCTTCGATATACGAAAAATGATAAAGGTCGACGTTTGACAGTTTAATAAGTTCTAATAACGTATCGTTCCTAAAGGGTTTGTAAAAAGCACAACAAATCCTTACAATGACACTTCAACAACTTTTTTTTGACATAATAACAATAATTGTTGACAGTGTCGCCATCTAGTGCAATCTGAAGATAGCAGCGGCACCTAGTATCCATTTATTGCTCAATCAATACACTCCAGTTGGTCCCACTTTCCTTCCCTACAACGTTTTTCTACATTTTTATTTTTAGATTGCTGTGAACCTGTGGCGCTAGTGTTCCAAAAAGGCCATTTTTTTTTGTATAAGCGAAAGTCTGACTTTTTCGTAGAATAAGTGTTTTCGTTTGAGTTTCGTTTGACAGCTGACTATACTCCATTTTCTTCATTCCTACAAATCTTTTGATAAATTGAAAGGTTTTGGAATGTCAATTGCAGTTCAATGTTTCCATTTGTCAAAATCCAAACACAGTCTGAGCGATTTTAAGGTAATTCCAATTTAGCCTCGTGTAGGAAAAAATAAGCATCTCAAGTCTCAACAGCAAATAATATGTCTCTATGTACAATATACAAGCTAAGCATTACTCAATTTTTCCTATCAAAAAAAATGTCAAAGCTAGAAAATTCAAAGTCAATGTACTTGAGTTATTTTTCCTTCAAAACTGCTTAGGCAAAAAAAAAAATTTATTCCGAGACAGCCGAACAACAAATATCTAAAAGTTTTGAAGGAAAACTTGGCAGTATTGTTGTGTGTCCCCTTACGTTGCAGATCTTAAACTGGTTTGGTAATTCGGTGACTTCTGTTCAGGTTCAGACATACATTATGGGGAAATCAAAAAGCGGGGAGTATCTGATAACGTTTCATCTTGGATATACATTTCAGGTTGATTTTGGGCACTCAGCCATTTTCATTGAAGTTCCTTTAAACGTATATACCTTCTGTCGTCCGAGTGATTGCTTCTCAAAAGATGACTTTTGAAAGCAATTTCCAACTGCTCATGGAGCTTTTGATTCAAAGAGGAAAATAAATGTTCATGTCATTATAATGTAGATTGCTTGCATTCCATTGAGTTATAGGAAGACTCATGCAGAACTTTTTATCTGCTTATCATTTCAAGTATGTGTACTGTACAACTCTTCACTACTTGCTGTTCACATTCGGTTTGCCTCTCTACCTTCATGGTCCTTATTGCAGTCCTTGGTTATCTGCTTGAAAGTTATTTGATGGAACGAGCCATAATAATAGAGGATTTTGTATCATTGCAGCGAACACAAAAAATAGCACTGAATGCTTATGTTGCTCGTTGTGGGATTGACTCATATCCATTCCAGCCATATTGATTGGAAGAGTGATTTCAAAGTCTAAATAGTTCAGATATGTGACATCAAGTTGATAAATTGAATCGTTGACATGAAAAATACCATCACGAACAAAATAACACACAAATCACAAACTGGAATAAAGAGAGACATCTCTAAATATTCCTGACACAAACAATGACACTAACATTTTATTGGCGTCACCTACCATTGCGCATTCTTTGCGCGTTGTTTTAAGTGTGAACATAACTTTAAACCTTGATTGTTAATATCATGGTTTCGTTTTCTCCAGATGTTTGTTATGCGAAAAATAAGTTTTGAAGTGTCATGTTAGAGATTGTAAGGATTTTTGCAATTTCATTTAAGAACAACAAATGTTGATCTGTCAAACGAAATTAAATGCTAAATTTTATAAAAGGAGAATGAATTCAGTGAACACTTTTTCTTTAAAAATAAACAAACAATGCAATGAGAAGTCACATTAAAATATAAACAAATCACTTTTTTTACTATTTGACCTATTAAGGGATACACCGAACTGCCTTGCACAAACATTTACATTTTTCTGATCAAACCGGTATATTCCGTTTTAACTTTTATTTATTTGAAATTATATTTATAAAAATATATCAAAAACAAATTAAAATCAAGTTCACTTTGTAAACAAATTCTGCCCTCTGTTACTTTTGACAGATAAACATTCTCAACTCATGTCGAGGAGATGAGTTGGATATTGTTACAGAATGTAACTTTATTGTGCATAAAAGAATGACGAGAATGTTACACATTGTTGAAATTTCGGAGTTTAAGAACGACAAAAATTGTATGTATATTGTTGACAATAGTCAATTGAATCGATTAAACGAACGCACTACTGATGCATTATTTGTGGTGCGTTCTTTAACTTAAAATGCTTGTTTTGTCAGTTTTTCTTTCTGGAATGAATTGACATTATTCGTTGAGCACTGAAATCGCCTTGGGATTGCCAAAAATCGTTTTTCAGAAAACCTGAAATCGCACTAACGAAATTCTCTGCTTCTCAAAACATATTGTCACCGTGTTAGCTGCTGTTGAAGTGACGTTTGCTGTCAACTGTCAAGCAACTGTTTCGAAGTTAAATTAAAGTATGTAAATCAAAATTAAATAAATGAAGCAATATGCAAACACTTAAAGTTGTGGGTTATGACAAATACAGAATCAGCAGTTCTAATGTGGTTTTTGAACCCGTAAACCCCAGGTTTTTCCGACAACTTTTGTGATTGTCAAGAAAACCTGGGTCGGCCTTTAATAAAAATAAAAAAAAACAAAGCTAGTCTTAGATTTTGTTAGTCTACCAAACAAAAATAATTTAATGGAATCCTCAGAATAAGAAAAGCCAATTGGCAGCATTGCCAGGCAATATTCGGAAACAAGGTAAATAGTTTAAGACGATGCTGATTCTTTCAAAAAATTAGGCTGGGAGCTGTTTATGTTAAGATAACTAATTTCAGTCAGCTTGAGTGTATTTATTAATGTCCTACGACCTTACCTAACAAGAAGAATTTTACATGTCCATGAAAATCATACTGAACTCACTTTTTAGGAGCCTCACACCAGCGGGTAGATTTTCTTCATTCCGAAATTCACCATTTTTCTTTTAGTAGAGAAGAGTTGGATATTGTTCCAAAATGTAACATAGTGACACTTCATTTTTGAATGAAAAACTTGCAGTCACGGACATTTTTCGACTTCGAAAAAGAACTGTCAAATGTGTGGGCAAAATCCTTACAACAAATCGTAAACTTTCGAAAACTTACCTACTTGTGTTATAAATGTCGTAAACGGTCTTGATGACATTAAAGTTCTGTTCACGCCGAACGGACAAGATGGCAGAACAGAGCTTTGTGGTTGATTTACCTTCACATTCCTGGATTACTATCATTTCGAATTGGAGTCCTAAATTTAACAGTTTTATGAAGTGGGCTTTGAGAAGCTTAAGATGTTGCAAAAAAAAAAAACTCCATCAATGAAATTGGAAGAAAGGAACGATTAAAGTTATTTCGTGTCAACAGCAGTTGACCATAAAGAACGCACTACTGATAATAATCAAAGTGCCACAATGACAGATGCATATGTGGTGCGTTTTTTTTTTTTTTTCTAAAATGACTATGGTTGTTGTTATGTCAAAACAAAATTGTTGAGGTGGTTGTTACGAGTAGGATTTGTTGGGTTTCTTACAAACCATTTAGGAAAAATACGTGTTAGCATTTGGTAAACTGTCAAATGACCACACTTTTTTATATTTAGGATCTAATTAAATTATTCTCCTTCATCGCTCAAAATTGGTGAAAAATCCTTTTTATTCCTTCTTGAGAATTTTTAATTCATTGGTTTGATTTTTACTAAAGACTTTGAATTGATTAAAACAAAACGTCCAATTTGACAGATGAACAATCTCAACTCATATCATGGAGGTGAGTTGGAAATAGTAACAAATCGTAACGTATTTGGATTAAAGGAATGCATTTTTGTTCACAATGGTTCACATTTGTTGACTATGGTTAGAAAAAGAACGCACCAAAAGGTGTCTTGAGTGTCGTTGATCTGACATACTTTTCATTGACAGTTAAAGTGTCACTGTAATGTAAACGTTCAACCAAAACCCTCTCAAAAAAGTATCTCAAATTCAAATACAGAAATTCATCATTAAATTTATTCACATTTAAAAAGCCAACAAACTTCGACTGTTGGTTTTTTGCTATTGTTGTTGTTGTAATTTTGACAGAAAACTGAAGGAACTTTTCAAACCCCTTCAAAAAAAAAAAAAAAAACAATAAGTACCCAAAAACTTGACAACAACTATCTTACCATTGCTTACTTCACCCAAGTACCTACCTACCTAGTCGTTATATATTTCTATTTGCAACGACGTATCCTGTTCCGCTCCGACGACAGCGCACTTTATGCGACTTCAGGCGATGCGATTCAAGACTTAAGTAAAAAACATGCAATCCTGTGCTGGAAGCTGGAAGCTGGAACAGAAGAAGAAATTAACAAGAAATAAACAATTTTCCAGTCTGATTGCTTCCGGATGTATTCAATTTTTTTTTTTTTTTTTTTTTTTTTTTTTTGTAATTTTATTTATTTTTATTTGTTCCGTTCGGATATATAAAATATATATATATATATATAATGTATTTAACTTTTATTCCCTTGAGTTGCAAACAATAATGGTTATCTTTACTTTTTGTTTTTGTATTGCTGCTTTTGTTGGATGGCGGCGGTGTGGCACATTCACATTCCCTTGCGAAACAGGTCACCCAAACGCAGGACTCAAAAGAATGGACGCTGCAGGTGAAATTTCCCCAGCCACGAGATAGCGGCATCTACGAGTGCCAAGTTAATACAGAGCCAAAGATTTCCATGGCGTTTCAACTAAGTGTTGTAGGTAAGTAGACCATCACAGTAGTTTTTTTTTTTTTTTTTTGTGTTTCTTCCCAGAACAGTTTTTTTTTTTTGTTGAATGAGTCAGGAGGGAGCAGGACTTTATTGCTACACATACCTTTGTTTGCGGAGGAAGGAGAATTTTGCATGGCAATTTATCCGGTGTATATGTATGTTGGTAGGAGGTCCTGGATACAGTACAGGACGATGAACATGACCATTTCCATCACCAGCCATGGGTAATGATGGGTGTTTTCGTAATTAGTATTCACAAAATGAAATGCCATGGGAAATGAGGTTTTGGTCAAAAAAAAATAAAGGAAATTAATTATTATTACTTTCTTTGGTTTTTCTTTGTGTAATCTGTAAGATTGTTTTGGATTGGTTGAAAGGGGGGGGGGTGTATGCACAAGCACATCAGTGCCGTAAATAACAACTGACATTACCAAGAATTTCATTTTTTTTCCTTTCTACAAAATACTTGGAATGTGGATCCATGGGACGGCGAACTTACCAACTTTAAAAATGGTTTTAAACTCCTTTCGTGGACGGATGCCAGAAGATTTGTTTTGACGTTGACGACAAGTTTTTACTCTGATAATGAGTAAAAGATTTTTAAGAGTGATTTTAGAGTTTATACAAATTAATCTCCATGCTTGAAGGTCGACTACAAGTAGAGCATTCTAATTTAAGGAAAAGTTGAACTTTTAAACGTGATTCCAAAAACGAGGAATTAAAGTCGTACATCCATGACCTTTTAATACATCAATAAATCTTTTGGAACGTTTTTTGTAGGTATTCAAAACGGTTCCCAAGAATATAATTCAGATGGTCATGACGTTTTTATACAGCTTTGGCAGAGTTTTTCGCTGCGCACTACACCAGCGCCACTATCATTTCCAAGTTAGGTGGCACTGTCACTTTTTGACATAAAAACAACAAAAGTCTAATTTCAATTCAGTTCAGTGAGCTTTTAGTTTATTTTTGGAGCAGCCCAACCTTAACACATTTGGCACATCTAATGATTGTGTATCCCATAACCATTCCTCGCACCAAATGAATAATTTGCTTATCTTGTGTACCCCAAGGTGGTCATCTAGGTCCGCCTTTTTTATGATTTTGTTGAGAACTAGGTGTTTTTAGTGTTTTTGTTATAAGATACATTTTCACAACTAAATTTTTGTCTAAAAATGCCAACATGGTTTCCAAATTTATTCTTTGAAACAGTCGTAAGAGTCAAATACCAGGTGGCACAAAAGTCATCACCCGATCGGAATGTTTCTAATTTCGTTGGTGCAAATGGCGGCAAATGTCAATTCTACTATGACATTTGTAAAGTAATATATAAGAATTTTTTCGATTTTTTTTTCCGAAATAATTTTTGGAGTTAGGGAAGCGTACATTTTCATCTCAATTTTTCCTGAGATCCGACTCCAACTGGACCAAATCTACAACTTTCAGCCGCTCAACTAGAAATGTATGGGACAACACGTCATGCTGCCTGGTTTGATCGACCCCGGAAAACAGTTATTCTACAGAAATTGCCAAGGCTGTGTGGGTGGCTAAAGACGTTGGAAAGGACTAACGAGTATCGGCCAGACGATTTACACTGACCTGTAGGATCATCCAATTTAAACTCCTGAAGACCCCAAAAAAAAACTATCTGTCAAAAACGCAAGTACCTTGTAGTTCTAGCAATGGAAGATGCTATTAATAGGTTCCAAATTGTCATACAACAAATCTAAGACGTCAAATAAATATAATTCGAAAGCAGATTTAAAATTTTCATTCACATCAGGTGACAACATTTGCAGCCCTTGATTTTTTTTTTTTTTTTTTTTTTTTTTTTACACTATCAGTTCTCGAGAGTAAGAAGCTTATATCAAGCATTAACTTACAATCAGAGATTAGCCAACACATATTATGTACTCACTGGCTACATCATTTAGTGCAGGTGTTAGTTGTTAGTAAGCAAAATATACAAATAGCATAACACAAGCACAAAAAATAAAAAAATAAATAAACACATACATTTATACAAAATAGATACAAAAACATTGAGAACATACAAAACATAAACTATGAGCGTGGTGCACTGGTTTTAAATGTTTTTTTTAGAGAGGATTTACTAATATTAAAATCAACAATACTTTTATTTGAGTTGAAAAGTTTGCACATGCGGGTAAGAGGTTCATTCATGCCATAATTAGTACGGTGTTGGGGACAATGCAATAGCTCTAATCTACGAAGATGATGAGCCCCTCCGCGATAGTTAAAACCTACACACGATAGAAGATCGGGTGAGTCCAAAAATCCCGTTAAAAGTTGGTGAATAAAAATAACATCATTGTTAATACGCCTTTGTGACAAAGTTTGAATCTGTAGAAGTTGAATCCGGTGTTCGTAAGGTGGGAGGTTGTATGGATCTGCCCAGGAGAGACCTTTTAAAGCAAATCGAATAAAATTACGCTGAACTGCCTCTATCCTAGACTTATGAACTTCGTAGAAAGGAGACCATACCTGTGATGCATATTCTAGATGGGGACGAACATGACAGTTATATAAAGCTAGGGTTACATAAGGATTTTGAAATTCCTTCGACCATCTTTTAACAAATCCCAACATGGAATTAGCTTTTTTAACAATAAAGTTGATGTGTTCCGTGAAACTCAAGTCTGGGCTAAAGTTTACTCCCAGATCTTTAAAACTAAAAACGCGATGCAAAACTTGTTGTGAAATGTAATAGCCGTGTGTACTTGGTACCCGTTTCCTTGAAAAAGTCATTGTCTGACATTTCGCTGGATTCAGGCTTAAACAATTCTTGCTACACCAGATAGCAAATCTGTCGATGTCGGCTTGCAATTCTACGCGGTCATTAGCTGAGTTAATAGATTTGAAAATTTTCATATCATCAGCGAAAACAAGGATCTCACTAGAATGAATACACGAAGTTACGTCATTGATAGCTAGTATAAACAGTAACGGACCAAGATGGCTGCCTTGTGGGACTCCTGATTTTGCTGGGAAAGGGCTAGAAAACGAATTTCTGAACTTGACTATGTATGATCTGTTTCGGAGATATGAATATATCCAATTAACAAATCCTACAGGGAAACCTAGAGCTTTCAATTTGAAAATGATAATTTCATGTGAGAGTTGGTCAAAAGCTTTTGAGAAATCTGTGTAGATACAATCCAGCTCATGTCCACTCTCTAATGCCTTTGAGCACTTGTTCATAAAGGTTAATAAGTTTGTGACAGTAGACCGCTTCTGCATAAAGCCGTGTTGTTGATGGCAGATTAAATGTTTGCAGAAAAACGTTATACTATCACAAACTGCTTGTTCGAAAAGCTTTGGAATAGAGGACAGTTTAGAAATCGGTCTATAGTTGGTAATATCGGACTTATTACCCTTTTTGAAGACGGGAGTAATGAATGAATCTTTCCATACTTGAGGAAATTTACCGGACTTAAGGGATAGGTTGAAAAGGAATTGCAAGGGAGAAGCTAAAACGGAGGAACATTTTTTTAATATAATAGGAGGAATGCCATCAGGACCGGGAGAGTAATCATCTTTCAGCAATGAAAGATAATGCAAAACTTTATCATTATCAATTTGGATGTTGTTAAAAGTGGCTTGGGGGAAATCACGGGAGTAGTCAAAGAAATCAAAGTCTATATTGACGGGATTTTCAATAAAGGACTTACTGAAATGCTTTGCAAACGCATTGCATATCTCAGGTGAGCTTGTCAAAGCGGAATCTTTGTAAAAAAAGTTCACTGGATACCCATCAGACTTTTTCTTTAAATTTACAAACTTCCAAAATTTCTTTGGATCAATCTTCAACGAAATTTCCATTTCCTTCACATATGCTGCATATAGGTTTCTGGAAAGTAAATTAAACTCTTCAAAAAGTGCAAGGAACACATTTTGATCAGAAATTGAAAGACTTTTAATGTAAGACTTCCAAGCCTTATTCCGTTTGTTGCGTAGACATTTAAGCTCTTTCGTGTACCACGGATGGCTGGAGTTGATATTTTTAGATATCTTAAGAGGAATTGAATTTATCAAGCAGCTATTGAAAATTTCGTAGAATTGAGTAACTGCGTCGTCAATGTTAGAGCAAACATGAATATTCGAAATATTAGAAGCACTCAAATTGTCGTAAAGTAATTGAAAGTCAGCTTTACGGAAATCAAGTGAATAAGAAGAGTCTTCGGCATTACTGTTATTAAGTAAATTGCTGCTCATATCAAAAAATATATCCAATGGGGGATGGTAGGAGTCTACGTTAGAAATGGCAGAGGTAGATTCTACCACTACCGTACTAACAGCGTCAGAAGAAAAGACTAAATCGAGAATTCGATTTCTACAATTATTAATACAGCTTACTTGCTGTAAGTCAGTAGAGGTTATGTTGTCCAAAAGAAGAAGTTCCTGTTGCGAAGAAGTCAAGGCAGCTTCTAAATAGGAATCGTCTTCAGAAGGGGTCCACGTAATGTTAGGTAAATTGAAGTCACCCAACAGTAAAATGTTGCTATTTGAACTGGCAATATCAATCATATGATCAAGAATTAACGATAGCTCGGCAAAAACTGACGCAGAACTTTTCGGTGGAATATAAACATTAATAATAAAAAGATCATATGATTGAAAAGAAACCTTAACACAAATGAGTTCAATTGAAACATTAAAGGGCAAAGAGACAAGGGAAGATGAGATGCAATTACGAACAGCAATCAATACACCACCGCCCACTTCCTTCGGCTTATCCACATGACGATCCTTTCTGAAAACAGAAAACTCATCGTCGAAAATTTCTGTGTCCAAAACTGAACTATTGAGCCATGTTTCTGTGAAAGCAAAGATATCATGTGGAAAAGCTTGAGAGTTTTTAAAAACTTCAGCAGTTTTGCTGCGTATCCCTCTTACATTTTGGTAGAAGAGGGTAATCCTATTAAGTTTTTTGGAGCCGATACTTTAGCAACTCGATTATTGAGATTTTTTGATCGAACTACAAATTCTTTGACAAGTGTACCGGGAGGCCAAAACTTATTGTCGCAGAGAGGACCGAAAAATGATGGAGGAGTAGTTATCCTGAACGATGACACGAAACTGTCAGGCTTACTGATTTTATTGCATTTTATAGCTGACGCACTCGAAATGCAGTTATTAGCAACAAGATGTTGAATTATGTCATTGGGTTGGAGTTCAGGGTCAAGTCGGGATACAAATACTAGTTTTGGCTTAGGAACAGATTCTATTTTTTTGGGAGGTTCCGAATCGTTGATGTTATAAGTATTAGTATTAGTATTAGAACAACTTGATAATATTTTCGGTTCAGAGCAAGATGGGGTAGTGCTGGCTAATTCAATGGGAACCGCCACCGCCGGTGCATCGATATCGGCCCTAGAGCTGTTGACGTTGGTTAAATCTACTTCTTGAAGGGGAGGAGGCAGTGGTATACTTATTGGAATGACTCTCCTTGAATTTGGGCGCTTTGGGTCTGGGGAAGGAGTTTTGGATGACGATGATCCTTCACGACCCCTTTTCTTACCCTTTTTGAGAGCAGACTTGGTGAGTATAGAAGAAGAGGGGTTACTCGGGGGCAGGGATGAAGGATGAATAGAGTCAGGATCTAACGGCTCTGTTGACGTTGATTTGCTAACAGTTTTGATCGGGGAAGGAATTGAAACTACATTTGCTACAACTGAGTTAAAATTTTCATGTAAAACATCAAAGTTCTTAGCAATTTTTATAATATCATCCTTAAGAGACGACATTTTGAAAGAAATTTGCGATAAGGATATTTTGATACAGGTTTTGCAGTACCAAAAAGCAAATCTTGAAGAATTTATTTTATCAATAAAACTGTTAGTTGAGCCTAAGCATTTGGCGTGGAATAAATTCCCACAAGGGCCAAAGCAAGCAAAAAGAGGAGTTGAATTCGAGTGCTCTATACATTTCTCAGCTGAGCAGACCATTTTAGTTTTAACTGTCCTTCCTTTTCAATAAGAAATTCGATGGCAGAAGTCAATGACAATTCATCGATCTAAGACACAATATTGTCATTCGTTGGAAGAATGGCTATTTTGATTCATCTTTGATACATTTTATTGTCAGGAAGTTTATTGGATCTACTATTCCTTAAAGGAATGCATCGCGCAAATTTACCAACACAATAAGCTTAAATGAAATCCTCTTCCTTACTGGAACTTACATCACATGAATTTTTTCGCTTCGGTCTTTTTCCTTAGATCTGATTTGTATTTTTTTTTTCCATCTGAAGCATTTTCCAGGAGTGTTTGTAAGGATAACAACAACTGTCCGTTTCCTTCTTATCCCACCTCGGGCGGGACAGGAACTGCTGTTGTTATTTAATTTATTTTGAATCCTGGTTGTTGCTGTTGGTTGTTTGTGTGCGTCGCAGTCTTCGTCGTGGAATTCTTGAAAATTTCTATCTTTCACTCGCACTTTATCTTGAAAATCCCTTTGGGAATCCAAGAAATTCCTTAAAAATACAAACAAGAATTGATTTTTGTGCGGACGGTTGTAGAATGCACAAACGTCATCTCCCTATTTTGTTTCGTTTATAGATATAAAACTGAATCCATAGGATTCTGAACAATAAATTCTTCGATAGGAGTACTATGTTGGAATTAAAAGTAACATTTTTTATAAATATTATAAAAATTACCATAATCGAAATTTCAAACTTTTAAACCCCATTTGACAGTTGGAAACATACTTGGTGCGTTCTTTTTCTAACCATAGTACACTATTGTTAACAATAGTCAACAAAAAGGCGTTCGTTTAATCCAAACTACGTTTGTAACTTTATGACGTCATAACAGAGTTCCTAAACTCACGTTGAAGTGTCAAATAGTTACGGTGTCTTACTATTTCCAACTCAATTCCATGATATGAGTTGATATTGTTGATCTGTCAAATTTGACGTTTTGTTTTAAACAATTAATAGTCTTGATTGACAATCAGAAAGAATCACAAATTCTCGATTTGGCAGGAAGAACGTCATTATTATTAATTCAAGAAGGAATAAACTGGGCTTTTCCATTGTACATACATTTTTATAGTAATTTCATGGAACATGTTTTTTTAGTTCTGAACTTCGTCAATGGCGGCGCTAATTGTCCTCTATTGTTGTTTTTGCTTCCCATGGCAATCTAGACAAAAACCACTCCTAACTCACCAATCAAGTGCTTGTGAACTTCGTCCATAGATGGCGCACCAAACGTTTCTCTTATTGGGAGTACTATAGAATATAAATACAATGGCTTTTCTCCAATTTTGAGCGATGAAGAAGAATAACTAGATCTACAATATAAAAAAGATTAAAAGTAGTCGTTTGACAGTTTAAAAATTCTAACAACGTATCGTTCCTAAATGTTTTGTTGAAAAACCCAACAAATCCCAACAATGACACTTCAAATATTTTGTTTGACATAATAACATATTGTTAACTATGGTCAGGAAAAGAACGCACCACTTATCTTGTGAACCTTCTGTTTATCCACTAACTCTTAAGAAGCTACGCAACGGAATTTGAAACGGTTTTCACTGTCGGGCTGATAACTTTTTCCTGTAGGTTCATACATATGTACAAAGTTCTTTTCATCTCGAAATAAATACCGAGCAACGTTGCAGCGCAGGCGCACTATGAAATTTATAAACGTTAATATAAACTCCCGAAGGTATGCAAATTTCTTGGCTCAACTGTGTATGTTGGTAGATTTCTGACGTCGTCGCTCCATAAATTGTAAAGCTTTTCCCGAAATCGAAATTTCCATTGCATATTTTGATAGTTCATTTACCATGTCGTACAATTTTCAACACATGTTGATTCGGAATAATATAACCTGAGAACTGTCAAAGCTACACCAGATTTCGTCCAAAGATGAATGTGTAACTGAATGCTGCCATGGCAACCAATTCAGTGGAACATTATGTGTAACAACTATTTTGTGGTTTTCGGAGATTTCAACCACAAAATCTCAATAACTGTATACTCACCTTGTATCGAATAATTCAAAGAACACAGAATCCCAAAAAAATTAACGAATAATAAAGAAATAATTGAATAGAAATTGTTTCACATTGCTTACAAAGGGATTCCTTAAAACGTCTTCCCTCCGCTGATCCATACATGTACATTCACAGTTTTCCTTTTCATATAGACAAGGCACTTTTCGAAAAGAACACAGATTTTTTTTTTTTTTTGAATATTATACTGACTAAAAAAAAAGTATATATATTTTCACCCTGATGAAGCCATTCAATCTGAAATACATGGCAATACGTGCCAGCATCTGTTACACTAAATTAAATCTGAAATGATGCGAAAAGGTGACATCGTTTCACGTGCGTCGTTTTTATTTTTTGTTTTGTTGACTTCAGCATCATCACAGCCCGACACGTTTTCATCACTTACTTTTTAAAGGTTCAAAAGAAAATTTTCGACATATTCACACAATATTATGGTGGTAAAAGGTTAGAAGATGTTTTTTATTTTTTGTTCACCTCAAAAGTGCTATTTAATCGTAACAAATGGCTGTGATTTTGAGGACATTTTCATGGTAAACATTTTAAGAAGTTAGCGAGCCTTGCATCAAGAAGTTAAAAGAAATCTTATAAATTATGCAACAAATCTCAAATGAATAAGATTGACTTCTATCAACGTTAGTAGGTATTCACGCCAACGCCAAGTTCACAGCATTAAAAATCCCGATAAGAGCATACATTAAATTTGAGAAAGAAAATGTGTTAACATTCATGAGGAACGTAATCTTTGTTTGTTGTTATTATGAGTTATGTTAGACTTAGGCAAGATTTCATCACTTGCCACTTAATGACGCACATCACATTTCCCACTTATATATAAGAATAAGAAAAGAACCAGGAAAACAGTATGTGATCAATCAATTTTGTGACAAGTATTGAAATCTGGCATTGAGGCTTCGCCATTCAGAGATTGTGTTTAAGGCTTCCTTTACACGGTTAACATGTGAATTTGGGGACACAATTTATATGGAATTATGAGCATGGTGGAACATAATAAACGATTTCTGTCGATTATGGCTAAATTACATAAGAAAACTTCATACTAATTAAATTGGCGCCCAACGTGGGGCCATCATTATAAGCCAGTTTTCCACAAAGGAACATTTGAACAGGTTTTGAGATCAAGTTCACGAGACCCAGTCATTGAACGATTTCCATCGGTTATGTCTAAATTACATAAGAAAACTCCATACTAATCAAATTGGCGCCCAACGTGGGGCCATCATTGTAAGCCAGTTTTCCACAAAGGAACATTTGAACAGGTTTTGAGATCAAGTTCATGAGACCCAGTCATTGAACGATTTCCATCGGTTATGTCTAAATTACATAAGAAAACTCCATACTAATCAAATTGGCGCCCAACATGGGGCCATCATTGTAAGCCATTTTTCCACAACGAAACATTTTGAACAGGTTTTGAGATCAAGTTCATGAGACCTAGTCATTGTCTTTAATTTAAATATCTCACAGTTCCCATCTGACTTAAGCTTTCGTCTCAATTTATTTATTTATTATGAAAGAAAAAATACATTTCCTCTAGAATGTTAAAACATAAAATTTGAAAATCTTTTTAAGAGGCAGAGAGGCAAGTTCTAAGTTCCTTGCAACACAAACACCGCTGCATAAACATAGAATGCTTTGCAAAACCAAATGAATTTGTGGTGAACTGGGAGGCGCAAATCCCTTGATTTGCATAGCAACTGTCGTGGTTAGTTTCAGTTTAGCTGGGTTGTTTTATGGGCGGTGCGGTGCGGTGGATGGAAGGAATATATATAAGGATAGTATTTTTTGATGAAATTTATTGTGGAATTATGTGGCATATCATAATAATTGTTCCTGAAGAAGTAATGAACTCAGGAATGAAATTATTATTAAACATGGTAGGTTGAGTTAAGCTGTGCTCGTTTTGTAGATCAAATTTTTACTGGGTTATTCACGCTTAATTGAAAATTGCTTTAAAGATTAAGCGGAAGCTAGATTTTGCCTGCAAGTTTTTTTAAGGTGGTTGGGATTTTTATGAACAGACTTTGCAGTGGTAGGAGACAACTGGGCACGATGCTACTTAGTCTTGGCAGCCTGGACTTGACTTTCAAACCTTGTTAACGTGGGTCATAAACACCGAGGAAAAAAAACAGTCTCCCGAAAAAACTCTGCTCTGTTCAAATTTCAGAAACACAGAGCTCAAGAAACTTAACTTGGAACTCTTTAGATCACAAGGGTATTATTATAGGAAACATGATGAAGAAACCCTTTTATGAACCAAGAGCTGCAGTTCTTATATCCTTAAAGAGGGTAGCTGACTGTAGCTGACTCAACAGTTTTCCCCTTGGAAGATTATTAACTTTTCGCAAGAGGCAGTACATCGGAAAAAAAATTAGGTGGAGCCAGGGACCAAACCTAGAACTTCATAGCACTCCTAAAAAATTAGTTTAACACTGGTCCCCCTGTTCACTACCACTCAAGTATTACCCTTTTCCAATTCGGTATGCTACCTTAGAATGGCTTGAGATGCAAATGCAAAGTTAAAATCACGTCATCGTATTCAAAAGAGTGAAAAACTTCAAGAAACTTGAACTAATCCACATCCAAATCAAAAGAATGCAAAAAGTAAATGCTATAAGCAAGTCCTAAAAACTTTCCAAAACAAAATCCTTCGTACAAAATTGAATATCCCTTTTGGCAAACAAGAAATAGCGCTTTGCATCGTGACCTACAAACACACTTGGTAACAGAAACAGAAGTCCCATGAGCTGATAATAATCTAAAAGCTATGAGAAAGTACTTGCCCACATCTGTTTCCTGGAACTTTTTACGTTTTGTTTTCTACTAGTTTTTGATGATTTGAACAACGTCCTTTAAGGATTTTGTGCCCATTTTTATTTTTGAATATCGTGTGTTTCTTCCTTGAATGTTTCTAAACATTATCCTTGTTTTTTTTTTTTTTTTGTATCACCACCATACAGCCAGCGAGCACCCCCACGCCCACAGCATGTGTCTGCCCAAAGCATTAATAGAAATTGATTATGATATTTGACTATAAGGACATTTTGTGATAGAGATAAGTCAAAAACGGGTGGAAAACAGGCCTGGGGTATCAGCAAAGAAATCCCTGTGGACTAGGTGAATATGGTTTATTTATTGCCAGTATTAGTGGAAGATCTACTTTGATAAGTAACTCCAGGCGTTTGCTCAATCTATGTTTTCTTCAGCCCCAAACCTTGAGTCGACAATTAAGGTTGCTGTCAAAACATGAATCCGCCATTTGCAGTGAAAAATCGGTTTAAAATCACGTTTGAGTAACTTCCTTGTTGGAATTGTGAGATAAACCCTCCAGGAAAGTAGGTACACATCACAGTTAACTTTTATTTCATTTTTTATTCATCAGCTTAACCGAAATAGGTTGGTTGTTTGGTTGGTTGGTTGGAACAGATACCTTTACTGACTCCCCTAAGAACGTTTTTTATTTTTTTAAATAAAGACAGGAGCGAGTGCTGTATTGATTTTCTCATTAAAATCAAAATCCCGCGGCACCCTTCTGCTAAGTTCTATTTTAACGATGCTTAAATGGTGATAGTAGAGTGAATTTTCTCAACAACAACAAAAATAAACAAAAAAAATAGAACAAACTTTAAACTTGGAAGTGTGTTTTGGACCAAAAGTCTCTTGGGGATGGAGTTGAAAGAAACTTTCACAAATAAGTTAGGAATAACGTAAGCATTTCTTGTGATTTTAAATATTAACTTGAAAATAAAAATTAAACTCTCATCGTTAGGGAATTTGGAGGAGTCCCTCTCTTACAGAATGTTAAATTTCCGAAAATTTAATTTTAAGGTATCTTAACATTAAAGGAGATTTTAAGAAAAAATATTTATTTGATCAAAAATGCAAACATATTCTGAAGCATAAGTAAATAGATCTGAACGCATTCATTTGCAAACGTTAGTGAGTTTCTGAACACACCCCACAAAATCAAAATGGCAGTTGGTGCAGGTGCGTTCTTTTTCTAACCATAGTCAACAATTGTTGTTATTGTTATGTCAAACAAAAATTCTTGAAGTGTCATTGTTGGGATTAGTTGAGTTTTTTACAAACTATTTAGGAACGATATGTTGTTAGAGTTTGTTAAACTGTCAAATGACCTTTTTTTAACATTTTTTTGTATATTGAGGAACTAATTAAATAATTATTCTCCTTTATCGTTCAAAATTGGGGATTTTTTTTTTTAATTTTAAATCAAAATTTTTTATACAAAACGTCCAATTTGACAGATCGATAATCTCAACTCATATCATGGAGGTGAGTTGGAAATAGTAACAAATCTCAACTATTTGACACTTCAACGTGAGTTTAGGAACGCTGTTATAACGTCATTTAATTACAAATCGTAACTAATTTAGATTAAAGGAACGCCTTTTTGTAGACTATTGTTAACAATTGTTGACTACGGTTAGAATGAGAACACACCAATGATAAAGTTCAATACTCAAATGTCAAAACACAAATGTCAATATATGGGTCTAAAAGTTTTAAAAAATTTAGGAATTTGTGCGCGAAATTGATAGAATTTCTTATTCGCATCCAACGCTAAAATTCTTATTTAAGCTGGCTGTACGCTGGACCTGGAAGACCGGACAGTATAATCAAATGACATAATTATTTGGCAAATAGAATCAAACTGTCAAAACAACAAATTATCTCAGAGCGATATCGAAAAGAGAACTTGAAAAGAAGAATGAATTGACACTCAATTGTGTTATCCCGGAGTCACTTATATTCATCGGTTAGTTAATGCATTGTTTCATCGTCCTAGTTTTTGTGTTTCTTTATGAACAGAATAATAAAGTCTTTTATAAAATGAAAGTACTATTAAATGTCCTATAAACGTAAACATTTGGTCACCTATCTGTCAAACCCAGTGTCAAACTCCATCGAAAAATGGCGACGATTTCAATGGACCTACAAGAATATCTCTGATCCACTATGATGCCTTTTAGTCGACGCTGATGTAGCTCACCTCTGTCCATCGGGACAGGCAACAATACAAGACATTTGACGTAAAGTAGATAAGGCAACTAGCGCCGCAGTGACGAAGTTCACAAACAGAAAAACATGTCCCATGAAATTACTATAAAAATATATATACAATGCTTTCAGGCTGTGTATACGAAATTCATGACGGATGATGAGAATAGTGAAACGGTATGATAGTTCTAAGAACTGTACCGGAAAATTCAGCGGATTGAGGGGTGGAAATAAAACGAGTTGTATCTAACGATTCGTTACAACGCTTAGTCACCTCGATTCAAAATGAAGGCATTCCAAATCATCCGGTACAACATTGACACTCCGAAATTACCAAGTTGGCAAATTGAGTGAACCCGACACTTGGTTGGTGAGTTAAGAGTGGTTTTTGTCCATGGGAGGCAAAAACAACAATAGAAGACATTTCATGCAAAGTAGATAAGACGACTAGCGCCGCCATTGACGAAGTTCAGAACTAAAAGAACATATTTCATGAATTTACTAAAAAAGTGTACATACAATGACCCGTTCTACACCAAACTCTAATCTACTACAATTTCCGCTTAAAAAAAGGAAGAAGGAAAATAAATTGGAACTTAAAGTAAAAATGGAATTTAATTCGGATAATTTTGAGCTCATTTGCCCTTTGAAGGAATAATTTAAGAATCGTACCAATGTTCTGTAGCATTTATTCACTTGGCCCTTCATTCCCAGTTACAAATGTGCTCTTGAAAAGTTAAGGAAAACTATTTCACAGCTTTTATACAAGTTGCATATTTATTTGCCGAAAGATATATTATTTTCATGAAAGTTACCACATAAAAGTTCGTTCTTATTTGAAATCATGTAAAAAGTATTATATTAAAGAAAAAAAAACTTCAAAAAAAAAAAATTACAAACCCAGATAGGCTAGTTTATATACATTCATTAAAACGTAAAAACAAAATGACTGCCGCAAATTGCAAACACACAAAACCAACCAAACCAACACATGCATGCATATAAAACTGACTTATTCACATCACAGGCATGAAAATGGTTCATGGCTGCCAATTTCTGTTGCAAACGTATCTCTGTGTTTGCAGCAAACTGTTTTTATTTTTGCTGTTCACACATGAAAATTTGATGGCAGGCAATAATTAAATGCAAATTTATTACTCGTGCCTGTACGTAGCTTAAGAACTGTACATTTTGTCGTCCTTGTTTTCCCCTTGGTGAATTTTATGGTTGATCCCTCCCCCATCAGCTCTTTCAATTACTATATTAAATGAGGTCAGGAGTGGGATGTCCATGTCCTCCATCCTCCATGGCTCGGGCTCTATGGCTCCATGGATATTACTAGTTCAGTTCAGTTCTCGGTTCTCTGCCAACCAGCGTAGTTAATAATGGTTCTCACAATCATGGTGCGTACTTACAACATATAGCTATGTACAGTACATATATACGATGTTGGGTTTGCATACCTAACCTATAAGATACATTTGAAAGTATTTTCCATACAATAAGGAGGACTCTTCTGGTTCTGGTTCTTCCATGATGCGACGGTTATTTTGAAATTCTTATTAAAGTTTGCTTTCTGGTATAATATCTAATTATTTTATCTCTCTCTCTTCGTTTCAATTAATTCACCAACTAAATAGATATAAGTTCCATTTGTGGCAGAAATCTTTTCTGGGGAAATAATTTCATGGTAGTCCTGTCGTCTTGTCGTCCTGTGGAAGGTTTAAGGTTCCTCCCTTCGAGAAATACCATTTTTTTTTTTGTATTTGACGTCAGTCCCAGCCCATTGGGATTATTATTACAGAAAACTTTTTCCAACTTTCCAATGACTGTTATAACAATCACACCAAAAACCTCAAGAAAAACAAAGGAGCCAAGTTATACTACTATAAAAAAAATTATCAAGTTTGCAATGATAAATCTTAACCAACGAGGTTCTTTATTAGCCTAGACCCTAGAGTTGTTTAGATTTCGTTGCTCTCAAAATATTTATTAAGTCTATGGAAACTTAGAACTCGTAGTCCTTTTTATAACTCACTCCTTTTGGTGCGAGGTTTTATATTAAGAGGTTTTTCTTCGGGTGATAGCTATTGGTCTATTTTTTCTTCTTTTTTTATGATTTATTGGTGTGACTTCATTACTTTTGGCAAAGTATCTGGACAATAAATAAATTAAAAATTTCAAAACAATGGTTGCTTCTTTATTGATAATGGGGGTGGGTTCCTTTTCCACGCCCCTTGAAGCATCTTTCACATTCTCTTTTTAAGCCAACTTATGGCATCAGTCAGCAAAGGAATAAGCTTGTGAAGATTCAAAGAGTCCATTAGTCATTGAGACAATGAGTCAATGAGCCGATGAGGAAATGAGCCAATGATTCAGTGGGCTGGTGAGTCAATGAGTCAATGAGTCAATGAGTCAATGAGTCTATGAGTCAATTAGTCAATGAGTCGATGAGTCAATGATTCAATGAGTCAATGAGTCAATGAGTCTATGAGTCAATGATCCAATGAGTCAATTAGTCAATGAGTCAATGAGTCAATGAGTCAATGAGTCGATGATTCAATGAGTCAACGAGTCAATGAGTCAATGAGTTAATGAGTCAATGAGTCAATGAGTCAATGAGCCTATGAGTCTATGAGTCTATGTGTCTATGAGTCTATGAGTCTATGAGTCTATGAGTCTATGAGTCTATGAGTATATGAGTCTATGAGTCTATGAGTCTATGAGTCTATGAGTCTATGAGTCTATGAGTCTATGAGTCTATGAGTCTATGAGTCTATGAGTCTATGAGTCTATGACTCTATGAGTCTATGAGTCTATGAGTATATGAGTCTATGAGTCTATGAGTCTAGGAGCCTATGAGTCTATGAGTCTATGAGTCAATGAGTCAATGATTCAATGATTCAATAAGTCAATGAGTCAATGAGTCAATGAGTCAATGAGTCAATGAGTCAATGAGTCAATGAGTCAATGAGTCAATGAGTCAATGAGCCAGTGAGTCTATGAGTCTATGAGTCTATGAGTGTATGAGTGTATGAGTCTATGAGTCTATGAGTCTATGAGCCTATGAGTCTATGAGTCTATGAGTATATGAGTCAATGAGTCAATGAGCCAGTGAGTCAATGAGTCAATGAGTCAATGAGTCAATGAGCCAGTGAGTCTATGAGTCTATGAGTCTATGAGTCTATGAGTCTATGAGTCTATGAGTCTATGAGTCTATGAGTCTATGAGTCTATGAGTCTATGAGTCTATGAGTCTATGAGTGTATGAGTGTATGAGTATATGAGTCTATGAGTTTATGAGCCTATGAGTCTATGAGTCTATGAGTCTATGAGTGTATGAGTCTATGAGTGTATGAGTCTATGAGTCTATGAGTCTATGAGTCTATGAGTCTATGAGTCTATGAGTCTATGAGTCTATGAGTCTATGAGTCTATGAGTCTATAAGTCTATGAGTCTATGAGTCTATGAGTCTATGAGTCTATAAGTCTATGAGTCTATGAGTCTATGAGTCTATGAGTCTATGAGTCAATGAGTCTATGAGTCTATGAGTCTATGAGTCTATGAGTCTATGAGTCTATGAGTCTATGAGTCTATGAGTCTATGAGTCTATGAGTCTATGAGTCTATGAGTCTATGAGTCTATGAGTCTATGAGTCTATGAGTCTATGAGTCTATGAGTCTATGAGAATGAGTCAATGAGTCTATGAGTCAATGAATCAATGAGTCAATGAGTCAACGTCAATGAGTCAATAAATCAATGAGTCAATGAGTCAAGTCGTCAATGAGTCAATGAGTCAATGAGTCAACGAGTCTATGAGTCTATGAGTCTATGAGTCTATGAGTCTATGAGTCTATGAGTCTATGAGTCTATGAGTCTATGAGTCTATGAGTCTATGAGTCTATGAGTCTATGAGTCTATGAGTCTATGAGTCTATGAGTCTATGAGCCTATGAGTCTATGAGTCTATGAGTCTATGAGTCTATGAGTCTATGAGTATGAGTCTATGAGTCTATGAGTCTATGAGTCTATGAGTCAATGAGTCAATGAGTCAATGATTCAATGATTCAATAAGTCAATGAGTCAACGAGTCAATGAGTCAATGAGTCAATGAGTTAATGAGTCAATGAGTCAATGAGTCAATGAGTCAATGAGTCAATGAGTCAATGAGTCAATGAGTCTATGAGTCTATGAGTCTATGAGTCTATGAGTCTATGAGTCTATGAGTCTATGAGTCTATGAGTCTATGAGTCTATGAGTCTATGAGTCTATGAGTCTATGAGTCTATGAGTATATGAGTCTATGAGTCTAGGAGTCTATGAGTCAATGAGTCAATGAGTCAATGATTCAATAAGTCAATGAGTCAATGAATCAATGAGTCAATGAGTCAATGAGTCAATGAGTAAATGAGCCAGTGAGTCAATGAGTCAATGAGTCTATGAGTCTATGAGTCTATGAGTCTATGAGTCTATGAGTCTATGAGTGTATGAGTGTATGAGTGTATGAGTGTATGAGTGTATGAGTCTATGAGTCTATGAGCCTATGAGTCTATGAGTCTATGAGTCTATGAGTGTATGATTCTATGAGTGTATGAGTCTATGAGTCTGTGAGTCTATGAGTCTATGAGTCTATGAGTCTATGAGTCTATGAGTCTATGAGTCTATGAGTCTATGAGTCTATGAGTCTATGAGTCTATGAGTCTATGAGTCTATGAGTCTATGAGTGTATGAGTGTATGAGTCTATGAGTCTATGAGCCTATGAGCCTATGAGTCTATGAGTCTATGAGTCTATGAGTGTATGATTCTATGAGTGTATGAGTCTATGAGTCTATGAGTCTATGAGTCTATGAGTCTATGAGTCTATGAGTCTATGAGTCTATGAGTCTATGAGTCTATGAGTCTATGAGTCTATGAGTCTATGAGTCTATGAGCTTATGAGCTTATGAGTCTATGAGTCTATGAGTCTATGAGTCTATGAGTCCATGAGTCTATGAGTCTATGAGTCTATGAGTCTATGAGTCTATGAGTCTATGAGTCTATGAGTCTATGAGTCTATGAGTCTATGAGTCTATGAGTCTATGAGTCTATGAGTCTATGAGTCTATGAGTCTATGAGTCTATGAGTCTATGAGTCTATGAGTCTATGAGTCTGTGAGTCTATGAGTCTATGAGTCTATGAGTCTTTGAGTCTATGAGTCTATGAGTCTATGAGTCTATGAGTCTATGAGTCTATGAGTCTATGAGTCTATGAGTCTATGAGTCTATGCGTCTATGAGTCTATGAGTCTATGAGTCTATGAGTCTATGAGTCTATGAGTCTATGAGTCTATGAGTCTATGAGTCTATGAGTCTATGAGTCTATGAGTCTATGAGTCTATGAGTCTATGAGTCTATGAGTCTATGAGTCTATGAGTCTATGAGTCTATGAGTCTATGAGTCTATGAGTCTATGAGTCTATGAGTCTATGAGTCTATGAGTCTATGAGTCTATGAGTCTATGAGTCTATGAGTCTATGAGTCTATGAGTCTATGAGTCTATGAGTCTATGAGTCTATGAGTCTATGAGTCTATGAGTCTATGAGTCTATGAGTCTATGAGTCTATGAGTCTATGAGTCTATGAGTCTATGAGTCTATGAGTCTAAGAGTCTATGAGTCTATGAGTCTATGAGTCTATGAGTCTATGAGTCTATGAGTCTATGAGTCTATGAGTCTATGAGTCTATGAGTCTATGAGTCTATGAGTCAATGAGTCAATGAGTCAATGATTCAATAAGTCAATGAATCAATGAGTCAATGAGTCAATGAGTCAATGAGTCAATGAGTCAATGAGTCAATGAGTCAATGAGCCAGTGAGTCAATGAGTCAATGAGTCAATGAGTAAGTGAGTCTATGAGTCTATGAGTGTATGAGTCTATGAGTCTATGAGTCTATGAGTCTATGAGTCTATGAGTCTATGAGTCTATGAGTCTATGAGTCTATGAGTCTATGAGTCTATGAGTCTATGAGTCTATGAGTCTATGAGTCTATGAGTCTATGAGTCTATGAGTCTATGAGTCTATGACTCTATGAGTCAATGAGTCAATGAGTCAATGAGTCAATGAGTCAATGAGTCAATGAGTCAATGAAAAAAAAATCTATTCCGACAAGGCGCATTTTTAAATTTTTTAAATGACAAGCAAAATTACCATATATAGGAAAATTACATTTTGGCGCCGCGCCGGCTGCTGGCGTCATTGGTTCGTACTTTTTCAAAAATGACATTTGGGGAGGTGGTCAACGACAGCGGCGAACACTACAGAATGATGATAACTACTTTCAAATGGGCCAAGTTCAACAATATGGACCTAGGCAACATGCGGATGCAGAAGGACACCATCTACCCCCTATTAATGAAAACCCTTTTAAAAACCAGAGTGTGAAAAAGTTATTTAAGAATTCATCAAGCGGTATGAACTTCAGTCGTCGCAATGAATTGACACCAAACGGGACTTTTTATTTTTATTGCTATTTTTAAATATTCCAGTCCTTCCCTGACAAAGGGTCTTTGATTAAGTTTCGCTCGAACGAATTCCAAACCAATATGCAGAGTGTTTCTCCCCCTTCGTTTGAAATAAAGCCCGCAGAAAAGATCTGTCTCTGATGGCATCAATCGTTGACAATATTTATTTTCCAAGAAATAATGAAGGGTTATTTTTACGGGTAATCGATTCAAGGTTTCCTCCTACTATATATCCAAATCAATGAAATACGGGTGAAACGTGTCCTAAACTTGTCCATCAGAATTCAGAGGATTATTCCATTCTTAATTGGATTTTATATCTTTCTTGATGTTTGAATTAATGTTTTCTTTTTTTTTCTCAAACGACGACCTCTTTAAATTGATTTATCTTATCCTTTAACTTTAACATATAGTAACACCACCCCATGCAAAAGCTGTTATCGCAGGACCCGCCGACCTGCATTTCAAAGCTGGCAGTTCCATTATCCTAACATGCATTGTAAAACAACCACTAATATCAACGAAATTGGCTGGCCAAATCCATTGGTATCGAGGCGAAGAAGTCATTACTCCTTTTACTATTCATCCAAACGAGGCATCGGCGAATCTCTCACAAAGAATATCAATGGAATCACAACTAGGCGATATACTTAAATCAAGGTAAAAATAATCGATTTGAATTTGAATTAAATTTTTGAATAAAAATAATGACTTTTATTATACCTATTTACGATTGTTCGTATCGTATCTACAGGTTAAGGATATCAAATGTTCAGACATTGGATACAGGGAATTACACTTGCTCTCCGACGACAGCAAGTAGTGCCAGTGTAATGGTCCATGTGATTAATGGTAAATTATCCGTGAGATTGTTCTATGTTCTTTTTTTTTTGTGTAACCTTTTTAACTCTTTTTTTTTGTATCTTTTTGTGTATGCCCAAAATTTTAGATGAAAAACCAGCAGCTATGCAAAAGAGTAAAGGAAATAGCCTACGGAATTTGTGGTCCATGACCAATATTATTAATATCATCGAATTATTAATTTGTTTTTTGTTTTTATAGTATACCTGAACTTTGTTAAAATTAAATTAAAATAAATATTTGAAAAAAAAACAAACATAAAACACAAAACACAAAACAGAAGGCGAAACGAAAGAGTAGGGAAATAATATAAAATTAATTTATGACATTAAGAATTTGTACAAATAAATATTTAAAAAAATAAATGAATTTATTTCCAAATGGATGTTATATAATTTGTTTGTGGGTTTATTTATTAGTTTTGTGTTGACACAGTAATTTTTTAATTTAATATTATGTTAAATAAAACAGTGATTGAACAAAAAAGGCTTACAATTGTAGATGGGGTCAATACGGTAGGATGAATTTTCTTTCAGCGTTTGATAAAACTTTACAAAAAAAAAAACTATAACGTCAAAGACAAGACCGCACTAGGTGAAACTGCACTTCAGCGGAACTGCACTTCACTAGTTGGGTAGGGGTAGACATAAACGATAGACCACCAACTATGCCGTTAACTGTCGCTAAAGTGTAATGCTGTTGCAGTGTGGTGCGATTTAACTCATTCAATATCACAAAAAGAATACGTGCCAATTCATTGCAGTGCAGTTCCGAGAAAGTGTAGTTCAACCTAGTTCAGTCTTGCCTTTACGGTTAGTGGAAGATACATTCCTTATCTTTTATTGTTTATTTTGTTATTTAAACTTGTATCTTTTATGAAAAAAATATTAAATTTCAAAGCCCAGCAATAAAAATAAAGTGCACGACCGGGTAGCCTTCTCATGTGTGACAGTTTTCTTGGGGCTGGAGATTTTGGAAACAAAGCAGGGAAAAAAGCATATACAATTTTATTAATCACTTAAAAACCACTAGTTTAAACGCTTTTTGGGAATTTTAAGAAAAAACTTTTCGAAATAGGTACCTACGATTTTTTGAAAAACTTTTTGAAAACCTATTCCAATTTTTTTTTTTTAGTATGGTAACATCTATTTGTAGCTTTGTAGTTTTTATCAGAAAACCAAAATTTTTATTTTTTTGGAAAAGCCGTTTTTTGAAAAACCAAAAATTTAACAAAAATCCTTTCTCAAAAAACCTTTTTATTTTGAAAAATTTAAAAACTAATAATATTTTGTTTATAAAAGGATTATCACATCAAAAATTTTATCGAAATCCGTCGAGTGGTTTACGAGAAAATCTGATTTGAAGATACAACGCTAATATGGGGATACCGTTATAAGGCTTTTCGTGACAAATGTATTCCAACCAAAACATAAAGCTTACACAAAAAACGCCATTCAGAAAGTTTTACCAAAATCATAGGAGCCATTTTTGAGATAAATGAGTTTTTCATAAAAAAAACATAGGGCAGGTACCGTTAGTTTTGGAGCTAGAATGCTAATTCCGAGATCCTCTCAGTAGGACGTCATAATAATACTATGTACCAAGTTTGAAGCAAATCGGTACAGCCGTTAAAATTCGCTTAAGGTAACTATACAGACAGACTGACAGAATGACAGACAGAACTGGCCGACCCACTTTTTTCGACTTCTCTATCACATCGTAATGTCATATGTGATTGTTATCTCAAATTTTATTTTTGCACAAATCCATACTTTACCTTATAGTACCTACCTATAATCGCAAGTAAAACGTGAAATCAAAAAAAAAAATATGACGTTATCTGTGAGAAGTGGTTCGTTCTTTTTCTTAGCATAGTCAACAATAGTTAACAATAGTCAACAAAAAGGCGTTCCCTTAATTCAAATAAGTTCCGATTTGTAACTATATGACGTCATAACTGGTTTCCTTAACTCACGTTGAAGTGTCAAATAGTTACGAATTGTTACTATTTCCAACTCACTTCCATGATATGAGTTAATATTGTTGATGTGTCAAATTGGACGTTTTGTATTAAACAATTCAAAGTCTTTATTTAAAATCAAACCAAAAAATTACAATTTCTCTATTTGAGCAGCAAGAACGTCTTTATTTTCTTTGAATGATCAACAACAAAAAATAAAAAAGACTTTTTGACAATTTTGAGCAATGAAGGAGAATAATTTAATAAGTTCCTCAATATTAAAAAAAGGAAAAAGTGGTCGTTCGACAGTTTAACAATTTTTAACAACGTATCGTTCCTAAAAACGATAAACGGTAAAAAACCCAACAAATCCTAATAATGAAACTTCAACAAAAAATTTTTGACATGCCTACAATTGTGTACTGTGGTTAGAAAAAGAACGCACCAAAGTTGTAGCTTAAGGGCAGTTCAATTGCAGTTCAAGTGCGGTTTGGAAAAACAAAGTTTAGTTTAGTGCAGTGAAGTTGCGCCTAGTATAGTCTTGCCCTTGTCTGGATGTTAACCGAATAGGGGATTTCCACCTTCTGTGAGAAAGTATAAGTATACTTTGTGTTTGAAATTTGACAATTTAAACTCGCCCTGGTTTTCAACGAGAACGAGTTGAGGTAATGAATGAGATGTTAAAGTGACGTCTGTTATCAAACATTCCTTGTAGAATGCGCTACATGTAATTTTTCATTTAATTTTAAGAAAAGGAATGAATCTATTTGATTTAATAAAATTAAATTAAAATGAAACAAATCTATATACAGAAATAGGCAAGCAGTTTTTCTGTGGTACCAATTGCGAGGTGGTTAACCAACCGATTGAGATGATATATACATCATTGGAAAGGTATTACTGAGTAGGTGTGCTGGAAATATTTTGTTTTGTAATATTTTTCTTTTGGAAAATACAGGTGCAAATGTCTTGGTATGTTTTTTTTTCGTAAAAATTCGATGTGAAATTTTTTTTCCCACAGTTTTGGGCATTTTAAAGGCTGAATTTTGGCCACTGGGCGATTCTAGTACAATAAAATTGGAAACTATTTATATGTATACATACAATCAGCACAGTCTTACCTATGTAGATGTTTGGGACTGCAAAGGAGACTTGAGAAATCAGTTTGAATTAAAATTTTGGACAGTGGGATTCCAATGTAGTTGAAATAAATAAATAAATAAATGTCCCTCTGAACCAAACCAAAATGTTGTATAGTAAATAATAATTTTTGTTTTTAAATAGATTCTTCTATAAGAAATAACAACTTGTTATAGGCTTACAGCCAGAGCACAATGATGTAGCTGCAGCATTGGTACGTAGCAATGTCAAAGCTAAATGTACGTAAATCGTATTGCATTCAATGTGAAGTAGCAGTTGCAGCAAAGAGAGTAGCTGAAGTACGAGTCGACTCGACTACAACTTCACGAATTCGCGCTGCAAAACAACAACAAACAAAATGGCAGGTATCATTTTTTTTTAGTTCTGTGCTACACTATTGTGTCCGTGACAGTGATATGTACTACTACTGCAGCTACAACATTGTGCTCAGGCAGTTACTATGGGATTTGGAAAAGTGAAGCATAAACCCTTAAGATGACAGTTTAGTGACATGAGCTCAAGGCTTACCACAACTTCTCTTAATTCATTATAAGAACCTTGGACAAGAAACTAAGATGAAAATTAAACATTTGGGTTGGACCAAATTTAACAATACCATCAACCAGCGTTGCGTTAGTGTTGTGAATAAATAAAAATTAATGCGTGGGCCGTGGATCCAGTCGAGTTTAAAATATGTCAAAAACCAATACTAAAGACAATGCTCATTGGTCACCTTAAAATCCTTTGAAGTCTTTAACTTGATATCGACGCCAAATGCACAATTATTTCCCCATTTTGCCGCTTGCTCCTAAGAGCGTAGCGAAACGAAGTTTGAAAAGGCAAGGATTTGGAATGTGCGTGAATTCCAATAATCGATTTTGATTAAAATTATAAAACAAAAAAGTGACTTACCAAGGAGGGCCACAAATTCCAAAACATAAAATCCAAAATAACAAAATCCTTAGAACCCAAAACCGAAATCACAAATTCCGAGCCACAACATCCCGTTAGTGGTCTCAATCAATTTTGAAAAATTAAAGAATTTCAGGAATGTTCACTTTGACTTCGTTCATCTACATTAATGTCTTCCTCCAAGAAATCATTCTTCTGGACAGCAAATCATCCGTTTCAGTTAATTAATTTTGAAGCACAATTTTGTAAATTTTCTTGATGCTTCCAATGTTCTTTTTAATATAATTTTGATTTGTTCAAACAGTCATTTGTATGTGACTGTATAGGTAGCAATTAAAATTAGCATATGCTTTGCTTTAAATTAATTTCAATGCAGCCCATCATCAGCGAGCCTTTGTGATGTGGGTATTTCAACATTGAATTTTTTAGCAAGCTCTTGTTTTTTTCTTTTTTGAAACATTCCCACCCACTACGGGCCACAGAATTGATTGTAATTACAATTCAAGTGTCAATTTCATGCTCAGGTTCAATCAGTTCAAATTAAATGAAATTTTTTGTAGCAATTCAAAAATAATTATGGAGGACCATAAAAAAGAGGGAAAAATAAAAAGGCCAATGCATACAGCTATATATGCAATCTCAATCGGACGATTGCGAGCAAATTTAAAACTCATTCAATTATAACCTCATTTCCAATATTGAAATTTTCCATCAGATATTCGGGGGACTACGGCGAAGAATGAAATATTTAAATGAATGCATTGGAAAATAAATTTTGAAATAAAATACGATGGTTTCGTAGAATATAAACCATAATAAATGTCATTGTGTTATTGTTGTGAAACATCAAATTTCAAGCGGTTCGATTAAGCCCTTGAAAATATTTTAAAACGGTCATTGATAGAAATTAAAGTCGAACCATTATGGCGTATAATGAATGCACTTTTGACTAGTTATTATTAATTGGATCATAATTATATTCTAAAACCTCACTGCGTTGATGATATTTTTAAAGTTTCTCGAAACTGTTTTGTGGAAAATTTTCAAATAATTTCAAATTAATTGCATCAATTACGGGGAATTTTTGTTTTAGTTGGAACGGTCCTTATCCTCGCAGTAGTGCAGTTTCGGGAAAAGAGCATTTTAAAATAGTAGTAGTAATAATGTGACTTTATTTAACAAAATTAATAATTAAATAATTTCACAAGTATGGCATGGCTTTTGCCGTCAGCCAGAAAAAAGAGTAACATCTAAACAAATCTAAACACTCCGTGTTTTCCTCCGCACAATATAGTCTATAGTTAAGGTGTAGTAACTCTCCCCTCGTCTTGCAAATAGTTGAAATTGTCTCTAAGGTATAGCGATCATCAAAATAATTCTTGGGGCCAAGATTGTGCAGCAGGCATTTGTACATGCTTCGGGTTTCGCTCCGTTTTGCCATTTCAGTGAATTTTGAGAAATTGTCCTGTTCAATCCTTGCAAGCAGCACCTCAAAGCTATCTTTCCAAGTCTCCGTCCCATTTTCTAGCAGCTGTACATTGTGTGTCCGCTCCAGACGTGACCACTCCGCAAAGAATTTAGATTTTTGGTTGAGAAGATGCCTAGCAATAGTCCCAGGCAGACGGTGCGTGAGTTGGGAGCTCAGTGACTTTTAGAACATAATTGAGGTGCGTCTTAAGTGAAAATATATACAAATGGTGAGACTCCAGTCTCCAGGTGCAACATATAGGTAGGGGTGTTTTCCGGGAGCCAAAACATTTTTTTAATGAAGTAAGTTAACAGTTTTTCTACCTCTTCATATTGGAGAATCCCCCAGACTAGGCAAGCATAGCACATTATCGACCTCATTACTGCTTCAAAAAGCTTATATATTTGGCACTCGGAGCTACATATTTTTTACCGAGGACTCCCTTCCAATTACAATTGATGGATTTTTTTGATACTCCAAGGTATTTGTACTCTTTTACCACCTCCAGGCCCACATTTTCCCATATCCACTTCTCATTTCTTGCATACACGCCTGTTCCATTTCGGAAGATCATGACTTTGGATTTATTGGTATTCACTGTGAGGCTCCACAGACGACAGTAGGTATGCTTGAAGTTTGTTGATCATTGTTTTCATCAATTGTGGGGATTCTGCTAACATGACGATATCGTCAGCATACATCAACGCTTTGACGTTGACGCCAGCGAGATTGATTCCACCTGGTAGAACTGAGATCAGATCATCTAGAAAGAGGGAAAACAGAAGCGGACTTAGTAGGCAGCCTTGCCTGACGCCAGATGTCGTTGGAAACCAAGTTGACCCTTCATTCTCGTCCCATACAGCCGTCATGTTATTTTTGTAGAGGCATTTTATTGTTTTTAGCATTTTGGTGGATATTCCTAGGCAACTAAGTTTGTAGAACAGTGCATCCCTGTTGATTGAATCGAATGCCGCTTTGAAATCAATGAAAAAAGCATATAATTTCCTTCCCTTATCCAAATATGATCTAGCGATGCATGTAAGTGAAAAAATGTTGTCAACTGTAGAATATCCTTTCCTGAAACCAGCATGGAACTAGCTCAGCAAGTTGTTATTTTGCACCCAGGTTGTGAGCCTGTCAAGGATGACACCAGAGAATATTTTCAATTTTTCATTACCGTATTCATAAATGATATTCCCCGATAATTGTTTGGATCTTCAGCATCGCCTTTTTTTAATAATGGAAGGATGATACTGCTTTGGAAACTTTCTGGTACTTCTCCCATGTTGAATATGTAGTTATATGCTTCAGTGAGTTTTTCAATAAAGTTCACCGTTGCGTATTTGAAAAACTCATACGGCACACGGTCCTCGCCTGGAACTTTGTTGACATTGCATCGGTGTATAACATCCATGACTTCTTGTACAGTGAAAACATGGTTAAGATTTTCATTTTCAAGATGCGGAGAAGCATAGAGCATCAACTGGCTAGAGTTTATTGGCTTACTTAGTAAGTTGTCAAAATGTTCGGCTAAGATATTTATACTAATTTTTATATTTTGACCGAAGGGGAGGCCATTGATGGAACGAGCTATTTTTCAGAACGAGCGGCTGTCATTTACTTCCGATAATTTCATTAAAGCGGGGTTCACATGGGACAATGCAGAGGCCAAGACAATGAGACAAGACAATCATTGTTTAATGTGAACAACTGTTTCTAAGACAGGACAATTGTCATTCTATTGTCTTCCGAGCTAGCCTGCCGACCTATCTCTGAGGACAATATCGAGATGTCGACTGGCTAGCATTGTCTTGTCCAACCCCGTTCAAGAAGCTCGGATAAGACAATTGAGTATTGTCGCATTGTCTTGTCTGCGTGTGAACGCTGCTTAAGTCTAGATAGTATTTGTTTTGTTTTTCCCTGCAAATGCTTTTGAAAGCTTTATTCGCTTCTTGGTACAAGCTTTTTGCAAGGCTAGAGTTTGTTGTTCTTAGCAGCTTAAGAAATCCAAATGATTTTTTTCCTCGCTGTTTCGCATTGACTGTCGAACCATGGTTCTTTCCACTTCTGATTTTGTACCATTTTAAAATATATGTATGTTAATGTCAAATAATAGAAACAGAAATATGGCGGGGGTTGCCAGCCAACGAAAGTGAATATTATTTTATGTTAGGTATTTGGTGTATAAAGGGTGTTTTTCAGAGGTATAGAACTTTGAAATGGAATAAAACAAAGATGATGTTTTTAAATTGAAATGAAAATGACCTCCAAGGCTGGCTCGGACGTAGCCTAATCTGGAGGTCCAACTTTTCGATGAATTTTTAAAACATTTGTGGACATATATCGGCAATAACGCGGCGTGTCTCAACATACCTACACTTGAAGATTATCATCACTCCAAATATGGAAGTTTTGTTTATTGACGTATCAATTCAACCAAAAGTGAGCTTCATCGCTAAAAACTGTATTTCGAACAGAACCATGATTTTCAAACTAGATTTGCACAATTTGGAAGCGTTGGTCAAACGTCAGTCTATTCGTGTTGAAATGCCAAACAAATCTAAAAATAATTCATTTGACATCTGACAAAATGGCTGCCAGTTAAAATAGTGTTGCTAACTTAAAGTTTTATATCTCTAAAAAGAACACCCGTTATTTGTATTCAAGCGATTGATATCTGCATTATTTCAGGCTGGCAGCACCAGCAGCATTTATCTTACATAGAAAGCTGAACTAAAAAGTGTCTTGAAGATGGAGTACTTTGATCCATGATTTGACCCAAACATGCTGTTCTACACTGTGCATGCCTCAAAACCCAAAATTGACAGTATAATTTGTCCACCTTGCGACATCCACAAAAACTTGGAACTAGGAGCCAAATCCTCCTTTTTCGCAAACGATGGATCACTTTTCCAACTATTATAGACGCTTTAAAACTGAAGCCATTTTTCTATTGGCGCGGATACATCCAGGCGGCCATGTTGTTAAGCTGGCATCTGTCAAATCTGTTGTTTCTTGTTTGTTTTTACAGTCATTAATGCCGAGTCACCATTTCAAGTAACAAGATTCTACAGCATGTTCAAATGATAAAACGTTGCCCTCGTTGCGCCCATTTTAAAGTAGAGGTGGTGGCTCTTCATAGTCAACTCTTCAACGTTTGGAAGATCGGACGAGAACATCATCTTAGGCGACGAGGCGTATTTTTGGACAAACAAAATTGCCCTTCACGAGATTCGCCAGCTTACAATGCATCCTCGAAAAGTTACTTTTTGGTTTGGAGTTTGGACCGCGCTTTGTCCTCGCTAGAATTTTTCTTGAGAGGTTTCCTGAAGTCACAGGTATATGCAAATAAACCAATAAACGTTCGATTGATGCCCTTATGGTGAACTTAACAAAGGCCATCACTCAATTCAGTCGGATCTATGTGGAATATTGGACCATTCAGATCAGTGCCATGTTAAGAATACGAGGCAGGCATTAGGACGATGTTATATTCCATAAATAATGGTAAACATGGGTTTTTTAAATAGAAAAGGAATGTTGATTCCAACATCTGCCCTCCCGTACTGAGAAACATCCAGGAGCTCGTTGACGCTGCAGCACACTTTTTCCCGACGACGAAAAACAAAACACCTAAAGTCTGAACGTTACCTATTGAACTTGTCCCCAAAAAACTCAAGCACTTTATAATCGTCCTTTAAAACTGCGATACAAATTGCATAATGCATACTCCTTTAAAATTGCTAATTGAATCGAAAAGGAAACTTGTGTGTAATCAAAGGTTTTCCTGGGTTCACATCGATTGGCAGTTTTATCTGCACTTCTGGAGATTGATACTATTAAAGGATGTAATATGTGTCTGGCAGGAATCAAAGATTAATGTCCAAGGACTTTCACGTTCATGGCTTCTGATATAATGCTTGGGAGTGTTATTGACTCCTGTTCCCTAACGTTTAGATATTGATTGGATCCCCCACATCCTTTAAGCACACTATACTTTTCAATGAATAAGAAGAAAGCTCATGAAAATCGCTTATCCTCATGAGACAGATTAATTTGGTTGGACGTTTGTTCATGCATCAAATCAATTCAATTCGATGCGAAATTTTAATTCACGAACTTCAGACGTCTTGAAATTGGTCAAGTGTGGGTGAAAAAGTGGATGTTAAAGAATATTTAGTTACTGCATGAACAAAATTCCATGCACTAAAATCTGGGGATGTTGCAGTTCTTAAATGACATGTTAAACCATCAGATAACTACTTGGAGGCAATGGAAATGATAAAAGGACATACAAAGTTGGATCAACATGAGAGATGAGATGTTTAGATTTGTGTGTAGGTAGGCACAAGTTCCAAAACATATAAAGTACTCATTAAGAGCCCATCAAAAGTTTGCTATCAGCATCAGCTGTGCAGACTGTAAGTGACAATTAGATAGATATTAATCAGTTAGAATAAATTATGTAATAAATAATTATTGGCAACAAACTACTTATGTATTTGGAATATGCAGCTGTCATTTTTATAAAAGCTGAAATATCTCCAGAAAGCACGCAGTGCAAAGTCGGTAAGCATGGATTCTCCATAAAATACTTGGAGGCAGCTCACACTCACACCTTCAATAAAAGCTCTAAGACAATAGCTGAAAGAGTTTTGAAGCTCCTACAAGGCCTTTTAAGAAAACGTCAAAAACCGAATGATCCAACAGTAAAAGTTAAAAAGTAAAATACAGGGTATATTTTGCTGTCCTAGATTTCAATTTTTAAGAGATTCTTCTTCACAGTGGAACAAAAATTTGACTCTCACCTCACGCTATGATTCAGAGACTGAAAAAAGATAAACTGAAAAAATTCAAAAGTCGGCACCTTTCTTAAACCTGGGAGTCCTTAAGACAAGACAACTTTGCAAGAGAATCGATCCAACCATCTGGTACAGGTTGCCTTAAAATCTATACCCAGCTTGAGTTTGCGATCAAGTGTTAACTCTAACCACCCACATGCATGTAGAATACCAAGCCAATATCAAAATATGTGAAGCAATAAACAGCACCATTCGTCTCATCATATCTGCAAACTTCTTCAGGTCGTACGATCTGAGTTTAATAAAATGCTCAGGTAGAACATTTGAACTGGAAAGGAAAAATGGCCTACCTCAGGGGTCAGTGCTGGTACCACTTCTATTCAAATATTACGCCTATGATCTTCGAAGAAGTTGTCATATGCTGAACTCGCTACAACTACCCAACATCAAGGAAAATAACAAACGGGAAAACCCTTACCGCAGATCTTTCACAATTTACTTAAAAAATTATGGTCCAAGCATGAGCAAAACGGATTTTTAATGTTTCCATCGCAACACTCTCATAAAAATATAACACAAAATTAGATACAACAACGAGTTCTTAACTCAAAACACCGAAAAAACTGGGAGTCCATCATTGGACGAACGCTGTTATTTAAGGAGCATCGAACGAATTTGACAGAAAAACTGAAAACCCGGAATAACATCATCCAGAAGTTACCATCAACTCCGTCCGGATCACACCTGCAAAATCAATCTGTTCCGTCAGTCTAGGCTCTCCGAATATAATTAACACCTGTTCAACGGTCTGCCTTAATGGAGCTCACACGAATAAGATAGACGGTTCATTATATACTTAAATGTTTATAATCTCAAGAACAACCAGCTTAACACCAGCCAAAGTTAATACGCCAAAACACTCCTCTACAAGAATATGGGAAAGTTGACACCAATAACAACTTACCTCTTCAACTAACCCACAAGAACTTAAGGGTACGAACTTTGAGGCAAAACGGGAATACTTGAAGAACAAGTGACATCCCACAGACTGAACTGAGTGCAAACAATCAACGCAAGATGTCGCAACGCTTAGTAGGGAGCGGCTTAGAAGCCAATGTGTGACTGTGGAAACTACGAGCTTAGAATGTACAGTGGTGACCCGGCAGTTCTTACTAAAGTGTCTCCAGCTGTTTTTCATGAAGGAGAATGACTAGTGGCACCTCGTGTAAGATAAACAAAACCCTAACTCATTCCTAATTTCCAAACTCTTGAGAGTTTAACGTCATCTGTTCATCAGTCTGTCTATTATCATCTTCGGTCTTGTCAACCGTTGATTTTATTCGCTTTTGGTGAAAACGTAGTGGAATTGCAGTGTTTTTTTGTGAACAGCATTGACAGATGCTCAAACATTTTGTTGAAAGATAGTAGCGGTGTCAAGTGTTCAGTTTTCGCAACATAATTTACTGCCTCGTGATAATACTAAGATCACAATAATTGTAGTTTTATTGACACAGTAAGTATTGTCAGTGAAATAGGATTTATGATCAATAAGGAAGTGTCACCTTGTGAATCATCCTTGAACAATTATCTGAGCATAAGTCTCCGCTGAACGTCATGAAGATTTTGAGAAGGTGGTTAGATCGGGTAAATTGTGAATGTATTTGAAGTTTGCTTATTTCGCGAGATATGTCGAAGTTAGTGTTATTTAAGAGTCCTAAGGTTTTTCGTTTTGCACAAAGCACAAGACGGCTTTCCGACAGATTTGATGTTTGGAGTGAGTCAAAGAAAATCATGGCCACAGCTAAGACCAATTGTCGCAAATAAAGTACTATTTTTTTCTGTCAATAGTAGGAGTTTTTGAACATCTACATTAAAATATTTTCATTCGATTTTAAACAAAAGAAAAAGTCGAAAAAAGGACCTTCGCCACAGACTTAATTGAAATCCAGTTTTCTATACTTCTGTTTAAAAATAAATGTTTACTCGATCATATTTTCGTCCTTTAAACTCAGAGAGGACACTCAATTAATCCATTCCGTCACAGACATGTTTTCATCATGTCAGAACCTCAATCATTTTTTTTTTTTTTAATCCGATTAAATTTTTCAATGTCATAAGCTTAAGCAAATTAATTATTGAATATTTCTAAAAATTCAATTATAGCTAAAAACGTTAGGCTTAAGTCTGTTCGGTGCTCAGCCATCAAGATTATGTATATTTGAACGCAGTTAAAATTCATAAATATTTAATTAATTATCATTTCCATGAATCCTGCCAGAAGAACAAACCACCGACAGACAACCTGCGTATCTATGTTTGTCCTTTCTTTTTTTTTTCTCTCTCAGAAAGTAGAGAGGTATAAAGGTTATATCAGACCGCGGTATTTATAATTGGGTTTTATTAATTTCTACGAGTACAGTCGTCATTGCTTTGACCTTAATACTTTATGCGTTCAAAAGTTGTCAGCTTACAAACAACATATTCATATAGGTACATAAAATATATACACAATTGTAAAAAGTTCGCGTCCTTCGAATAAATGTTTAAGGCTTAATTAATGTTGTGAAATATATTTCTGATTTGCTTTCTCATTAAACAATCGACCACACACTTCCCAACCAAAATAATAATTTCAAAAACCAAAAAAATAAGGACACAACTTTTTCCATATAATTAATTTGAAAATTTGTTTTGAAAACAATCAAAAACTTTTGAGTCCCTGCACACGCCCACAGATTGATTTTGTTGTGGGTTTTTTTGAGAGAAAGCATCAATTTCATTTGTAATTGGACAAAACTTTATTAAAAATTTACGAAATATAATTTTAATTGTGCATCATCCTTTTTTGTGTACGAAAGTCTCATTCATATAAAAAGCTTGTCGAATAAAAGTTTCTCAACAGTCCTTTCGGTCTTCTCGTTGACATAATTTTACCACATCGATTGTCTCTTCACAAACAAACAAAAATAATGCGGTTCCGTTTTTTATCACCTGAAACGCCAATCACGGAAACCTATTTTCTGATACCGAAATTTACACTACGCATCGTAGGATGTTGGCCCGAAAAGAAAGCACCAACTTTTATCAAAATTTTGCATTTCCTCGCAAGTAGCAGTGCGGTGGCATTTGGAGCATTCGGAGAATGCATTTGTGGTGCTCTGACACTGAATCAACTATTGGAAACTATGGAAGCTTGGTGTCCTGGAGTAACGAAGCAAATTTCACTTTTCAAAATGTGGATATTTTTCGTTCACCGCCAAAAGTTGTTTTCACTAATCGATCGGATTAGGAAACTTTTGACAGCAGGTGAGAAAAATGTTTCCAACAATTTTGTCATCATCGCCGAGTGCGTCCGTCGTGAGAGTGAAATTATTTGTGATTATTTGTTCGACTCGTTTGGTTTTTTTTTTTTTTTTTAGATGAAGCCAAAGCTAAAATGCAGATCGCACAGAAGCTTTCTGCCATTTCATCAATATTGACAGTTATTCTTTTTGTGAGTGCAAATTCGACAAATATGTTCTTTAATACGAGGCCTTTGATAAATAATGCAATTCGGCTCTGGAATGGAAAGAATGCAACACTTGATTTTCCATTCAAAATGATGTAAGTATTTGTTTTTGTTTTTAAGGCAGTTTACCACTTGTTTTCAAAAATTATCACATTTTTGTCGGAAAAGAAAAAAAAATTGTGGAAAAAACTGGGCCGAGACGAATTAAACGAACACAGCTGAAACATTCAACGCCTAATTAAACGTCATAAACTAACTGACAGTGTGCTTTCACTGGCTGAGCACAATGGTGTAGCTGCAGCTATAGTATGTAGCAATGTAAAAGTTAATGTCAAAAAAAAGTAGCACGAATACGAATAAAAGATTATATCTTCCATTTTGGTTTGTTGTTATTTTGCAGTGCAGCACGTTCGTACAGTTGGAGTCGAGTCGCGAGTTGTACTTCAGCTACTCTCTGTGCTGCAGCTGCTACTTCACATTGTAGCCGTGCAATACGATTTACGTACATTTAACTTTGACATTGCTACGCACTACTTGCTGCAGCTACACCATTGTGCTCAGCGAGTCAACCCAAATTAGGGTGTTCAGAAAATGGCGATCGTTGTCCCTTTATTATTTATAAAATCTATAATATATTCTGTAGGCGGCTTTTGACTGTGTGGCCCTCTAGTGCCTTCGTTTCTAATAGCACAATAAATTCTAATGAAATAAGGTTAAGTTTTCGTTCAGTTTTTGGCGGGTTTTTTTTTTTGACGTGATAACGTCTAATAAATCGGTTCGGAATATATGGGCAGCACGCACGAAAAAATGTCACAGTCACAGTCACGTTACATAGCTACTTTGATAGCCTAGAAAGTCGATAAAGTGAGAGGGGAGGATTTTTAGTGGTTGTTTTGGTGGTGGTGGGTGTGTGTGAAGGCATTGGGGGGGGGTAGTGTCGGGAAGAGGAAAAATTGGTGGGGGTTGTCGCTGGTTTGGGTGGTGAGACAAAAATTGTCAAAACTAATGGGTGGTTCCTAGGTGGGATGGGTGTTTGGTGTTGGTGGCATTTTGTATGATTGGGGGGAGGGGGGTGAATTGTCAAATATGGTGGGTGGTTGGTTGGCGGTTGTAGGTGGGCTGATTAGTTGGCAGCTTTGGTGGTGGGGATGGTTGATTTGATGGGGTGCGATGAAAAAGTTGTCAAAAATGGTGGGTGGTGGTAGGTGGTTGGATTTGGAGGATTTGATGTTGGGAGGGGACGAGGACAAAATTGTCAAAAATGGTGGGTGAGTAGCAGGTGGTTGTAGATTGAGTGGGTGGTTGAATTTTGTGCATGGTGGGGAATTGTCAAAAATAGTGGATGGGTGGTTGTAGGTGGGGTGGATGATTGGTGGTGGTTAGGAAGGGGGGCTTTATTGCGTGGTGGAGGAGGAACAAATTTTCAAAAATGGTGGGCTGTTGGTTGGTGGTTTTATGTGGGGGTGGTAGAAAAAAATGGTGGGGTTGTAAGTGGGTTGGGTGGTTGGTGGTTGGAGAGATACCTACACATTAACTGTTTTGTGAACTGGTTATCACGTAAAATTATCATCCGTAAACCGACTTTACAGACAACCATTTTTTATGGTTTCCAAAATGAAGGCATTCGTATTGTCTTAAGACCCAATCATAATACGCGAAAGAAAAAGGAAGCAAGTGTCAAAACCGATCGAAAAAGTTTCAAATGCATCAGTTGGCCATTATAGCCTTTAGAAATAAGAAGCAATTGTCTCTTTCTTTCTCTTTGAAACAAAAATGAAAAATAAGGAAACGTCAGATTTTTGTGCGAAATGCATTCGACTGAAAGCGTGCATTACGTACGGGAACAAAAGTGAACGAAACTTGCCGAAACTTGTATGTATTTCTACTGTTTCGTAAGGCAACTTACGTACCTATTCTTTTATTATGGTTGAGCCTTTAGACTTCTGTCTATAAGTCTAAGAATCGGAGTTCAAACTTAAAAACTTCCAGATTGCTGCACAAACTTTCTTGGATTTTTGGTACAAATCCTATATTTGAAGGAACTCGTAACTCACATGTCTGACACTCCTCCGAAAGCTGTTATTGAAAAAAAAACTTTCAGCCCATGCACCAAAAGATCTTGAAGACATAGAAGGATTTACCCAAGTTATAAGGAAGGAATATTGCAGAAAGTTTTTAAAGAAGGAAGCTAGGTAGAAATGTCGGTTTTCTTGACCTAGAAAACTCCTAAAATTCTTGTCACAACACCTCCAAGCGGGGCCGAGGCTTATGACTTACACTCTTAACCATTCCTGCATGCGCGTTGATATTCTGTCGGCATATTTTCGGGGTGTTTGGTTTTATTTCTCCATACAGCAGCTAATAAGAAGAAACAACACCTTCATTCAAAATCATTTTGTCTCATACACAAAGGACGAGGTATTGAGTTAGTCCCAAAACTATCTGTCCAAAACACACCTAAAGCATTCCTCACACAAATTAATTTTATCAAAATAAAAACAATTTTGCTTTAATTTTGTTAAGGTAGTAAGAAATAGTAGCCTTGACGTACGGTATACTGACTATCGAACCGAGCAGTCTAGTCCATCAACCCACTGTGCAATGGTGTGTAGCATTTTGATACAAAAACTCATGTAACCTGTTTGGATGATGTTGGATTATTGGATGTAAGGTGAAAGTCCCATGGACAAAGAGGCACAACCTATGGCCAGCCCAGTTACATGGTCAGATGTCACTCCCTGGAGATTTCAGCCAGCTGCCTTGTCTCGGTCTGACTTATGGTCCACCGCATGAAACAACCCCAAATTCTAATGGAGCCAGACGTCTTTTTTTGGAATTTATTATATGTCACGTTGGAGTGAGTGCCTGTAATTGTTTTGAGATAAGGGTATATGGTGTATGGATCCATACAAATGTGATGAATTTCAAACATCTTCTTCACATCACAGATAGTTGGGTTCAGTTATATATAGGTTGATAGTACAACGTGACTGTTGAAGTTAAGCTTTGGAAATGGATGGAACATGTAAGCTTTATCCGTATTAATTTATAAATAAAATATAGGTACTATCAGCCACTTATACAGAGGGAAGGTTTGCCATCCAGTTTAGTATTTTTAACGTAACCTAATAAAATGTATCTCATTTGAAAGTGTTGAGTGCCACCCAATTATTGAAGGACGCAACCGTTGGACCGTCAAGTGCAAGTGAAATGAACAGAGACTTTGGTGTTGTCTTTTAGAGATCAAATCACTTCCAACTCATATCAATTATGTACATTCGATGTCAGAAAGCTTAGAAACCATTTTAGAGTGGGAGCTGTGCCAGAGGGATGCACTACAATTTCTCGTTTCGTTCAGTTTTTATACTTGAGTTCTTCATTCCTAAAGGCCCAATCAAAATTGAAGAATGTGTACCGTGTACGTATGTTGCCTTACAAAACAGTAGAAATGCATGTGATTTGTATACCCGAAATGATTTTTTGATAAGTTTCGGCAAGTTTCGTTCACTTTTGTTTCCGTTATGTAATATACGACTGAAAGCGAAACGGACATTTCTTTTTTTCTAAAGGCTATTCTTCTTCTTTCTTTTGTCTTATTTTTAAAGGCTATTATGTCCAACTGATGTATTAAACAGATCGAAAAGAAACTTTTCGTTCAGTTTTTTGACACTTGCTTCTTTTTTCTTTAGCGTATTGTGTTTGGACCTTAAATTTTCACTATTTGAAGTTTGTTCTTTGAATCTTTTATTCCCCTCAAACGATTTACTTAAAGGTTTTGTCTATTTTCTTTGCAGTTTGTAATCTTGACAGAACTCCGAAATTAGACGTTTTCTCTAATTCCAGACTGCATCTGTTTCCGCCAATCAAAGTTCTGAGATGTTATCATTCACCTACGCTCAGCGTGTTTTAAATCACACTTCCATACCGACTTAATGCACAGCCATTTTAAAATTCGCCAACTTTTGACATCACTTTCAGAGGGCGCTAGTTGAACGAACACACGCAAACACAGATATACAGATACAGACTGCCAACTCTTTATTATTTTCTCTCATTGTCTACAAGCTTGGTGTGCAATTTATTTTGAGCTGAAACTCTCCCGTGCATTTTATATGGGAAACCAATACACGAACAAATTAAAATGCACAGGCAAAGATATACCTACGCAGTGTTGCCGCTGTGCGACTTTAGTCGCATTTTGACCCCTTTTTTTCCCTCATGCGACCATGAGACGACTTTCTTTAAAAGAAGCTGTTTTGACCCTTTTTCAAAATTCTTGCGACTTTTTTGACCCCATCTCTAGAAAATTGCACAATCCAACGAATAAATTGTTATCTCTTCTCTATTCGCTAGGAAAACTTCCAACAATATTCCAATAAGATATCTGGAATGTACAGTGCGCCTTTCAATTTACATGTATTGTGTTTTTTTACTTTTCACCACACTACTTTTACTCATCTGTTTGGCTTCTCATATACCAGAAAACCAGAACGTCACGACAGGTCACACTTACTACCACTTTGTGTGTGTGCAAGTGTGTAGAATATAGAGTTCCAATTCTTTAACAAAAAATTTGCAGTTCCCTTGCGCCTTTCCCTATTCTTTTAGTTGTAGGTATTGTTTGTTTTTATTATTGTTTGTTATTGTCTTTGGTGAATGTTAAATGCAACGGTAATTTCAAATCTGTGGCTGAAAAACCAACTCGTTGTTTTCTTTCGTTTGGTTTGGCAGGAAAATTTCAGTGTTAGGGGCCAGTTATAGCGATACGGAAAACCAAACCGAAAAAATTTTCGAATGGAAAATTAGTGCCATGCCATTTGGCCATATGCCATATGGCCATATTTCAAAATATGGCCATATGACACTTTTGAATTGTGTCATATGACCATATTTTCTTGTGTCATATAGCCATATTTTTAATTGGATATCTGTAGAGTGTATACAAGTACACAAACATTCATATGTAAATAATGTACCTTCATACTTCAAAAAAATTCGCGCGAATTTTTTTATTTTCACACCCCAAATTGATTCTCTTTTGGGCAAATTTTTTTCCCCTCGCTTCGCTCGCTTCGCTCGCTACCAATTGTTGTGCCTGAACCCTGAAGTATGAATGTACATATGATGTATGAATGTTTGTGTACTTGTATCATGAGCGAAGTGCACAATTATCAATTGTTTGTAGCCGCAAGCTGGTACAACATTAAAAGACCATCTAAAAGATAGTTCCAGCTCGAACCATTTTGCAAATTTTGAATCGCGGCTGCTATCGTCAGTGAAAGAAATATTGTATATGCAAAATTTTCTTTCCTTTTTGTTTTTGCAGTTTAAGAACAAGTTTCAAAGTGTCATTTGGCCATAATGGTCAAATGACACATTACCAAAGTGACAAATAGCCATATATCAAAATATGGTCATTTATGACACAATTCAAAAGTGTCATATGGCCATATTTTGAAATATGGCCATATGGCATATGGCCAAATGGCATGGCACCTGGAAAATTTTGTTTGTTCTGATTCGATTCTTAAGACAAATGCTACACTGATCGATGGCAATTAATTCAGAGAATGTTTTTTGTTTATAATGATTTTAATTGAACACATACTTTTTGTTAAAAATGTGTTTATTTATTTATCTGTTATACGTATAAAAGAAAAATAACAAATTTCGTTTTTAACAAAAAGTGCAAGTTCAATTCAAATTTTTATTTGCAAAATAAATTTTCTGAGTTGGTTGCCATCGATCAGTGTAGCATTTGTGTTTTAAATCTGATTATACTATACCAAATTTTCCATTTGAAAATTTTTTCGGTTTGGTTTTCCCATCGCTATAACTGGCTCCTTACAATAAAATAAAAAAATACAAAACAAAAAACTATTAAAAACGTCTTTACAAAATGGACAGGTAAGTTATTAAGTTATAAGTTACAAAAATTATGAAATTACATTGTATTTTATGTACATTTTTTGTTTTCCAAGATTTATTATAAGGACACCAAAAGAAAAAAACACAATCTAAAAAAATGTCGATGTTTTGTTATATCTACCTGTTAATAAAAATTGTATTAAGTACAAATAAATTTTTTTTTTGTTGTGCGACTTATTTTTGTCTGGTGACCCTTTTTTTGCGACCTTTTCAAATTTACGAGCGGCAACACTGTACCTACGTATGCGGTGGTGAATAAAATATTTTGAGGGTGTTTCAGACAATAGGAGTACGAGTTGGCTGTCTGTACCTGTATGCAAGTGCGCAAACCTTACAAAGCACAAATATGTTATAGTTTCGTGGTTTTTTAGTATCTTGTGTTCAGGCATTCAATATTATCGTACAACTATATTAGCTATCTTCTCGTAGTTTTGTTGAATTCGTACCGCCAAGGCGCGTCTGTTTGCTATTTATTCTGTCGAAGCTTGGTTAATTTCTGTTTATTTCAAAGAATCTTTCCTGCTATTAAAATTATTGTTTATACTCTATTCCATAGAATGGGTATATTGTATTTGGTGTGGAGTTTGTAACAAAGAGAAATAATACCGTTAGGTATAGAAAAGTATATATATTCTGACTCAGAATCAAAAGCCTAGTCGATTTAGTCATGTCCGTCCGTCCGTCCGTATGTATACTCTCTAGAAGTAGCAATTTTTAAGCTAGAAAGCTGAAATTTGGTATATATAATCTTTGGTTCAAGAGTAAGGCTAAGTTTTTGAACCGGTGAAATCCGCCCACAAACACGTCCACAATCGCCATTTTTGATGAACAACCTCAATTCGGTAAAATTAAATTATGTTTTTTGTACAGTTACGATAAAAGCATAACGCTAAAATTTTGCACACGTAAGTTTTAGGTAGACCTTCTTCCAATCAAATAAAAATATTTTAGTTTGGGCGTGGCTGACGCCTATTTTTCATACAAAACCATCAATATTGTTTTTAAAAAATAACAATTGTTATATTAAACAGAAAAACATTAAATTTTGTGGGTATTACTTGCACATAAACGTTTTGTGTATGAAATCAAAAAAATTGATTTTGGGCGTGACTGACGCCCACTTTTCCTTAGAAACTATAAAAAAATTGTTTTTGTAAATAAACGGTATTTGTAATGAATCCGCAAGCCAAAATTTTGCGTCTCGTAAAAGAAACTAAAAAGTTTGTGTATAAAAAGAAATTTCTGAATTTGGAGTGTGGCTTACGCCCACTTTTCATGAAAGAACGGAAAACGTAGTCTCAAAAATTTAAGGTAGGTACTTCCAATATCCAATTTAAACCTTTCCCTTCCGTTCGTTATTTGAAAAATATATCTACATTTTCTTGTGTAAATTTTTTCAATACGCCCACTTTTAATATTGATAAAAATCTTTGTTCAGGTAAGATTGTTTAAAAACTACTCGATTCAGCTGTAGTTTTACACATATGCTCAAATACTAACTAATGCATGGTCAAAGCTCAGTTCTTCAAATTTTTAAGATACGCCCACCTTTAAGAGGCGTTTCCTTCAAAAGTCGTATAATGCATTAATTTTTTAACGTTTTTTAACTGTCGGTCGCAGTTTTGAAGTAAAAAACACTTAGATTTATATTTCTTGGTTACGTAGCAGAGTGTGGTCCAAGAATTGTTAAAAACACCCTTAATCGCTATTTTCATTCAAAATCTAATTTTAAAAATTTAAGTTTTTGTTCAAATCGAGCTGCAAGAATAAAATTGAATGTCACTGAGCTCATACTAATTGCCTTGGCAATAAAAAGTCTTAACTTTGGGCGTGGCGCACGCCTTTTTTTTATTGTGCCAGCACTGATTGAACATCACACCACACAAAATTAATGTTATTCAATTTTGTTTCTGTCTGCTAAAGAAGAATTTTGTTTCTGAAACTGAAACATCGGCTAGCTGCGGGAGGCGGACGCATACACATACAAAAATATAGGGAATAGGGTATCCAAGAGTTCGTTCACACGTACTGCATTTTTTAAATAATTTACCGTAGCTTCGTAGTTTTTTTTTATTTATTTTCAAAAAAGTGAAAGAGATTAGCCATGGCAGATGCTTATCAAAAAGAAATCTCTCCAATAAGCTTGTTAAAGGAAACCTGAGTTTTTCGAGAGCAGCATACTGAGTTTTATTTATGGACGGACAATGCAAACAAATCATACAATAAAATATTAATTTCCCAAGATTATTTGATATTGGTAATGTTGTAAGCGACTAGGGTTTCATTTAAGTTGAAGTCCCGATTATAGTTGAAATAGAACAATTTTAGTGATGCGTTCATAGTAAACCTTACAATTTTACGACGTTATTTGAATACCCTTAACCAACATCGTAAGACCATAGTAAACATCATAAAAGTGGATGACTTCGTAAACAAACTGTTATTTTCTTACAACTTGTCGTAAACTTTCCTAGACGAACTTTTGTCGTATGTGTCGTAATTGGCTATAGTAACATATATTCACACAGGCCAAGACAAGTTGCAGGACAGTGCTTCGTGATTGCTTTTTCCCGCTGTTGGACATGAACATTAAAAAATATATATAGTAGGTAAACTATCCAAATTTGAATTGGGAAACTTTACGAAGTTGCATGATACCTACGCTTATTGGGGATATGTTTGCAACGTGGTAAGACCATCGTAAAAGTCAAAATCGTGCGAGCTGTCAAGTTTTTACGACTAATCGTAAGCTCTATAACATTTTAAGTTTTCGCGGTTGTTGGACATAATTTTTTTGAAATAATTTTTGGATAAGCAGCGTAAATTTAAAATATGAGAAGTTTCATTAAGCGTGGTCACCGGTAAACAGCTGATGAAAGTTATGCGTTAGATTGAAGGATGTATCGGTGCGTAGGCTTTTCTGTATCATGAAGCTGTTGTTGTTGAGGTGCAAGTTGTTGGGAGCACATTTTTTTGTTAACGGCTATGGTAACTTTGAAATTGTGTTCACATATCTGTTGGAAATGTTTTTGATCGAGGACATCTTGATAACGTTCCTTACAGGGGACAGTCAAGAAATTTGTGTCGTGAACTATAGCAACTTTACGAAGTTGTAAAATTAAGCTTGTGTAAGTAATTGAGTTAACACAATTCGTTGGATATACCTACGAAGTTTTTTGTTTCTCGAGCAGAACAAACTCCTGCATAATTTAAGCAGATTTCTCTTTAAATCAAACTGACATCTGTTTAAAGATAAATCATTTTAATTTCAACGGCGCTCTCTTTTTGCCTTAAAATAAAATTAATTTAATTCAATTAAAGAAGAATTTTTTCAAATGTTCTTGTGCGTGAAAATCAAATGTTTGCTGTGTTAAATTTTACCGCGATCATCTCGACTACGCTGCCATTTCATTCGTGGCTAGATGGTCATCTTTTAATGAGCAATAATATCCAACTCCCTTTTTCATGATTTCGTTTTTAGATTTTCAATTAAAAATAATTAATAAATTTATTAATTATTCCAAGCCCATAGCCGTAGGAAACTCAAACTATCAATCTCAACCGTGCACATAAGGATAATTTTAATGTCCAAATTTTTCAATCAAACACATTTCAAAAGAAAACAAAATATAAGCCCGCGGAATTTTTAATTTCTACATAAATCAATTGCACATCACGTACCTACCCTACCTACATATCATCATACCCTATATACGCAAAATACTCCATCAAAAATTATTTATGCTCGAACATTCTTCCACAGACTGCCCGATGTTCTGACCCATTATCCGGTGTATCCTCTAACATACATTTGCATGTCCTATTCGGGCGTGATGACGGTATTTACATTCTGTGGCGTCGATGGTTGTTTCGTTGGACTGTGTTTCTACATCAGTGCCTTGTTCCGAACCATACAATACGAAGTCCAGGAAGTGTTTGTCCATTTGCAATGCCGTGAGTTTATCCAGTTCTCCACGACATACATATACAGCCAACAAATTTTCGAATGAAAAATTAATTCAATCTATGAATCTCCTTTTTAATTTTAATTTTATTTACTTTTTTTTCGTATTTTTATTGAAATGAAAATCAGTTGACAAAGCCAGCAGGAGACACAATCAAATTATTCGGCAAGAATTGAAGGTAATTATTCGGAGGCACAATGAAGTCATCGATTTGTGCAATGAATTCACGGAAATTTTCACAACCATCATCATTGGGCATTTCCTGTCAGCATCGCTTGTCGTGTGCTTCAGCGTCATTGATCTCTTATACGTAACATATTTTTTTCTTCTTTAACTAAAATTTTTTTCTTTTTTTTTTCTGAATGTGTTTCTTTCTTAACAATGTTCAATTATTTAAATTAATTTTAAAAAACACACGAAAGGATATATATAAAAATAAATAATTAAATATGCGTGTCCACGTATTGCAGAACACTGGCATTGGTTTGGTCCTGTATGTTTGCTATAGCATAGCAGCGCTGTCGCAATTGTTTTTGTATTGCATCGGAGGGACTTATGTGAACGACAGCGTAATAATTTATTGTTAATTTTAAACTTTTGTTGTTTCATTGAAAAGCAGCAACAACAACACCAAATGATATTATATTTTGTATGTGGAATTTCAGAGCCTGGAAATATGTGATTCGGTGTATTTGGTTGAATGGTATAAATGCGATGCAGAGACAAGGAGAATGATACTCATGGTTTTAATACGTGCACAAAGGCCTGCAACAATCAACGTGCCGTTTTTTACGCCATCCCTGCCGACATTTATGGCGGTGAGTATTTTTTTGAATTTTTTTTTTCCTTTACTGTAATTATATTGATTGACCCTTGATGATAAAAAGGATATGAATGTTTCTGATATATAAATATTTTGTTTGTTCCGCAGATTCTCAGCACAACTGGATCCTACATTGCATTGATGAAGTCCTTTATTTAAAATTTTGTTTCATTTTAATTTTTATCTCGTGAAAGTTGCTTAAATATCCATGCCAGCAGTGGTAGTGATGGCTTAAGGGGTTGGTTAATTATTGCTTGCATTACGAAAACTCTTACAAATCTTTTACTTAAATTTTTAATAAAGCAAGGGGTATAGTTCAATATTATTGTTGTTGAAATAAAATCCAAGCTTTTGAACTGCTCTTGTTGAAGAATTTTTTTTTATTCATCTTGCTGTGTCATTAATTGATTCGGGAATTTTGAGGAAATAAAAAAAAACGAAGGCAATGTTGACAAAAGAATGATTATAATTTGTTTGTTTTGACACTTGTTGACTTTGTTGGAAGGATCTACCTCGGGAATAAATTAAGTTTGGCCGTAATTTTGTTCTTTACCAATAATCCACCATCATTTTAAGTTTGAATTCATGGTTGATTTTTGAAAAGCATTAATTAATTATAGGCCACAATAAAATATGCTCTAAGAAAAAGAAGAGATCTTGAACACTCCATCATTACGAGTACCTACTAAAAACAACCTGGCTGTCTGTAAAGTTGGTTCACGGACGATAATTTTTCAACATAACCAGTTCACAAAACAGTTTACTGTAGGTTGCATCTCCCCCACCACTAACCACCCACCATTTTTGACAATTTTTTCCTCAACCCCCCCCCCCCCCTCCCTCCTACACAATAAATCTCCCCTCATCACCACCGCCGCAAACCTACCATACCTACAACCGCCAACCAACCACGCACCATTTTTTGACAATTTTGTCCTAACCCCTCCCCCCCCCCCTCCCAAATACTAAACCCACCACCAACCACCCAACCCACCTACATTCAAATGACCGCGACCAACTATCAAACGAAAATCAGCCATTTTGACGTTTTACTGACATGAAATCTCAAAGCACGAAGTGCGTTCTTTTTCTAACCATTGTCAACCATTGTTAATAATAGTCAACAAAAGTCGTTCCTTTAATTCAAAGTAAGTTACGATTTGTAACTATATGATGTCATAGCAATGTTTCTAAACTCACGTTGAAGTGTCAAATAGTTACGATTTGTTACCATTTTCAACAAACCTCCATAATATGAGTTGAGGGTGTTGACCTGTCAAAGCGGACTGTCTTTTGAAAAACATTTCAAAGATTTTATTTAACAGATGCACTGATGGTGATCAACAGGATAAAAGTAAAATGCAATTTTCACCCATTGTTTATGGTGCAGGAAAATTAATTTTAAAGAAAAACATGATTTTATGTTTAAATGCAAATGGTAGCTTTTATTTGAAAATTATGTCATCCATCACTTTGATTTTTAAAAGTGGTGGGTTTGACAGTTTAACAATAACTAACAACGTATCGTTCCTAAAGGTGCCGTGAAATAAGGCCGTACGAAATAAGGCCATATTTCAAAATTTGGCCTTATTTCACTTTGTAATTGTGAAAGAGGGCCATATTCCAACATATGGCCTCATTTCACTTTGACGAAGTGAAATAAAGCCAAAATGGCCTTATTGCGCTTTAAGTTTAGTTGGCCTTATTTCACTTTCAGTAAGTGAAACAAAGTCTAATGTGCGGGTGGATTTTGCTGATATTTCCAATTAAAATATATCTAAAACGAAATTTCTCCCATTACACCTTATAGTTTTGTTTACCTGATTATACATTTTTTCATTATTATAAAAGTTCCAGTTGAGAAAACAGCCTTCATTTTAAGTGACAGTTAAATGAAACAAGAAATTTAATGAGCAGTTTTTTATTTGTATTTGATTTAAATAAGTAAATAAAGTATTTGGAATTGAAGTCAGTTTTAATTTTGGAGAGTTGTTGAAATTGATAGCTTAAAATTGTCGCAAATTATAATATTAAAAACGAAATGTTTCAGTTTTAACTTTGAAGAGTTTTTGAAAAGAATAGCTATAATATGAAAAGAAATATAGTTTTATTTTTGTTTTGGAGAGTTTTTGAAAATAATAGCCCAAAATTCTTTTCAAAAACTCTTCAAAGTTAAAACTGAAACATTTCGTTTTTAATATTATAATTTGCGACAATTTTAAGCTATCACTTTCAACAACTCTCCAAAATTAAAACTGAAACATTTTAAAAGCTTCGGTTTTAATTTTAGATAGCCTTAGCTGGCAGTGTTAATTTTGGAGATTTTGTCAAAAATAATAGATAGTCGCACATCGCCCAAATTTTCTTAAAAAAAAAATTGCAGCTTTGAAAATGTTTCATTTATTATTGTACAGCTTTTAAAGTTTTTTCAATATTACATCATTGTATATGAAATCTATAGTAATATGGATAGAAGGATCGACTGTGGCGACACCGTGAGCCTCCAAACCTTTTTTTCCAAATTTCTCGTTTTGGAGAGAAAATGTAGGTGGAAAGGTTTAAATATGTGATAATTATCAGCGACATCTATGTGTCTCCAAGCCCCGTTATCTCATACTCGTTCCCCAGACTACTATAGATTTCATATACAATGATTACATTAAAATATATGCGCAAATATACTGAAAGTTTGTGTAATGAAAAAACGCTCCATATGGCCTTGCTACACTTTCGAAAAGCGAAATAAGGCCATATTTGGCCTTGTTTCACAAATAAGTTTGGCTTTATTTCACTTCGTCAAAGTGAAATAAGGCCAAATTTTGAAATATGGCCTTATTTCGTACGGCCTTATTTCACGGCACCGTTCCTAAATGATTTATAAACAAAAAACTCAACCATTCCTAACAATGACAATTGAACAATTCTTTTTGACATAACAACAATTATAGACTATGGTAAGCAAAAGAGCGCACTTACGTCATGTCCGTATACCACAATTGAAAAGTGACATTTGAGGTTAGTCGCACGTGAATAATTTATTCGTTGCGATGTGGGTTATAATGTAGAACGCGTATAAACTTTGACAGTTCGTTGCAATCATTTTGCAATTTATTTTATTTTAAAAATTAAAATTGCATATTTTTTATTATTTTAAAATTCAATCCGATTGGTCTAGTTTTTGCCAAGAATTGGGCAATATAAATGCTTCCAATCTCATTTGTTCGTCAGTTCGTCGGTTCGTCAATCGGTCTCATGTGAACACGTGAACACTCTTTTAGGGTCGCATAATTATTATTCTAATTTGTAAATCAAGTTTTGCAGCCCATAAACTGTCCAAAATAAAAAATGAATTCCAAATCCATAACATCATGAAAAAACATCGGTGGAAGAAAACATTTTGTATAGTTGAAGTGACCACCACTTAGTACTTATATTTAAGTCTTAAGACACTTTTGGCTTAATTCGGGGAACCACTCATCCTGAAAACCAATATAAATCAAGTAAAATTGCTTTCGCTCAACATCAACACATTGTCCGTACGCACGCACTAGTTTCACAAGTTTTGCTAATAAATGTCAAACTGGTGGCGCATCCCGGCGGTACTCGTTCCTCTAATTCAATATCACTCACTCGCTTTTGTTGCTAGGTTTTGACGCATGCTGCTTAAATCATCGTATTTGGATTCAACAATGTTTATCTAAGTCGACACTTCTTAAGCTAAGTGTACACGATTGCCAGGTCTGACAATCATTGTCAGATCTGCAAACGTCTAACAATGTGTGAAAATGAGCTGACAATGAGCTGAAAATTGAATTTGTGTGTACACGGTTTGCAGAAATCTACAAATGTCTGCGAATCTGTTGCCAAATATTTGGCTGACAATGTCGACAAACTAATTTGGCCAAATAGCTGGCAATAGATTTGCAAACATTTGTAGATTTTCTGTAAACCGTGTACACACCAAATTAATTTTGGATCTGCAAATTAATTTTCTGCAAATGTCTGCCAATGAATAAATTTGCAAATGTTCCTTAAACTGCACCTGCAAATTTATTCATTGCCAGACATTTGCAGAAACGTCAGAAAATGAAAAAAATTTGGTGATCTCCCAATGAATTTTGTGTACACACGATTGCCACATCTGCAAATTAATTTGTCTTCAAAATGATTGATGAACAAATTTTTCTGCAAATTAATTTGGTGTGTACACGGTTGTCAGCTTGCGTGTACACGATTGCCAGATATCTACAAAATAATTGGCAGATATTTGTATTTGTCTACAAATTGGGAGCCAAACAATTTTTCTTCAAATTAATTTAGTGTGTACACGATTGTCAGCCATTCGAGACAAATTTTCCACTGACAGATCCGGCAATATTTGCAGACCTGGCAATCGTGTACACTTAGCTTTAATCTTTCGTCAATGCTGCATGTGAATAGACACACCCCAATGAATATTTCGTGTTGGGCAATTGATTTATATAAATCTCTGCTTCTTAAGTGGAATCTGTCTTCAAATCCAGAATCGAAATCATCTGCTCGGAGGAGTCAGAATTATTCTTTGTTATTTGTACCAATGGAACGGTTTCAGAAAAATTCCCCATGCTCCTGTATACTTTTTTTACTCCATTAGAAAGTGCTAGAAATCTTTGATACCAAGTTTTTTTTCGATAACAAGTTTATTTTCGGTTTATTTCGCTATTCAATCGGAAAGCGATTCTTTATCAGAGCCATAAACGTTGGCAACTAGGATCTTGAAGGAATGTGCTATTGTAAATCCGCATAGCTGATTTTTTTTTAAACCGGTTACTTTCTCGAAAGCTTATTTTTGTCAAGAATTTTTTAACAAGTGAGCTGATCTTAGTTGTGACTTGTAGGGAACATCCAACTTTCCCGAATGCAATGCGCTGTGATTATTGCATCAATTTGTCTGGCCAGGCTTACTTGAGTGTCCATATAGCACATGAAGTCCTTTTTTCCATTCTTCGTTATTTATTCTAACGAGTTGCCAAAACCGTTTACGGGAATATTAATCCCTTCAAGAAATATGAAGGTTTGTATTTGAAAGCACATAAAAACTTTGATAATTTTCCGGCCAACTCGTAAGCAGGCTTTTTTCCAATAGGCGCCATGTTTTTTCAGAGTCCCAACAAGTTTAATGGTATTTTCCATTGCTACCAATAAACAAATTTGAGTTTTTGGTACCTATGGTGATGCAGTAGTGAGAAGCCCTAGTAGCTTTAGGTTTTAAGTATTGCCCTGTACATTTATGTATACTTTAATAAATAATAATAATATGGTGATGCACAGAACTATAAGATATGCTGATTTCGATAAGTGACAACACGGAAACTATGTTGAATAAATTGATTTGTTGTATTTTTGATATCTAGTCTTATAACTGATTTTATTTTGAGGTGTTTTTAGAATCAAGTTTTCATTTCATTAGAAGTGTGTTGTTTTCTGTTTTTTTTGGATTTAGCAATACCGAAGAGTTTGTAACGGGGTACAAAAATGCCATGTCAGTTGAAGAGCAGAATAGATTTTTAAGAAATATTTCGAGAAATGCAGGATCGATAGAACAAACAAATATTGCTCTCGAATATAATTATTCTATTCAATATTGCAACTGAATAATTAATTTGAAACCAGGTCTTCTATTCAAAACACACAAACATTTCTCAAACGAAAAAAAACTCATTTTAAAGTAGTATAATCATCGGATTTCCTATAAGTACTGCCATTAGGACAGGAAGTTAAACATCTTTCCGATTTGATTAAGGCTACCTACATAATAATTTGTTCTTGGAATATTATATTATATCAGTTGTGTGCATGCCTGTAATTAAAGGATGCGTCCCACTGAGCTGTGGATGGGAGTTCATCTCATTGTATCGTTCAATTATATCGCAATATTTGTAGCGCTGGAATATCAATAAAACGATATAAAAACATAAAAGAGAGCTACAGTACATTTGCAACGAACTGTTGGATACCCTATTCCCCATATTTTTGTATGTGTATGCGTCTGCCTCCCGCAAACAGCCGATGTTTCAGAAACAATTTTCTTAAGCATACAGAAAAAAATTCAATAACATTAATTTTGTGCGGTGTGATGTTCAGTTATTGCTGGCAAAATAAAAAAAGGCGTGCGCCACGCCCAAAGTTAAAACTTTTTATTGCCAAGGCAATTGATATGAGCTCAGTGACATTCAATTTTATTCTTGCAGATCGATTTGAACAAAACAAGACAAAACTTAAATTTTTAAAAATTAGATTTTGAATGGAAATAGCGATTATGGGTGTTTTTAACAATTCTTGGACCCCACTCTGCCACGTAACCAAGGAATATAAATCAGAGTGTTCATCTTTTTACTTCAAAACTGTGACCGATAGTTAAAAAACGTTAAAAAATTAACGCATTATACAACTTTTGACGGAAACGCCCCTTAAAAGTGGGCGTGTCTTAAAAATTTGAAGCACTAACTGAGCTTTGATCAGTATTTAGGCATATAAGTAAAACTGCAGCTGAATCGAGTAGTTTTTAAACAATCTTACCTGAACAAAGGTATTTTATCAAAATCACGCCTTCAAAAGTGGGCGTATTGAAAAAATTTACATAAGAAAATATAGAGATATATTTTTCATAAAACGAACGGAAGGGAAAAAGGTTTAAATTGAATATTGGTAGTACCTTAAATTTTTAAAACTACGTTTTTCGTTCTTTCATGAAAAGTGGGCGAAAGCCACACCCGAAATTCAAAAAAAAATTTTCATACACAAACGATTTAGTTTCTACTAAGAGACGCAAAATTTTGGCTTGCGGATTCATTATAAATACCGTTTATTTACAAAAAACAATTTTTTAATAGTTTCTATTGAAAAGTAGGCGTCAGCCACGCCCAAAAACAAATTTATTGATTTCATACACAAGATGTTAATGTGCAAGTAATGCCCACAAAATTTAATGTTTTTCTCTTTAATATAACATTTGTTATTTTATAAAAACAATATTGATGGTTTTGTATGAAAAATGGGCGTCAGCCACGCCCAAACTGAAATATTTTTATTTGATTGGAAGAAGGTTTACCTAAAACCTGCGTGTGCAAAATTTTAGCGTTATGCTTTTTTCGAAACTGTACAAAAAACATAATTTAATTTTACCAAATTGAGGTTGTTCAACAAAAATGGCGAGTTTGTGGGCGGATTTTACTGGTTCAAGAACTTAGCCTTACTCTTGAACCATAGATTATATTTACCAAATTTCAGCTTTCTAGCTCAAAAATTGCGACCTCTAGAGAGTATACATACGGACGGACGGACGGACGGACGGACATGGCTAAATCGACTAGGCTTTTGATTCTGAGTCAGAATATATATACTTTTCTATACCTAACGGTATTATTTCTCTATGTTACAAACTCCACACCAAATACAATATACCCATTCTATGGATAGGGTATAAACATAAAAGCGAGTTACAGCACATTGGCAACAAACTGTTGAACACCCTATTCCAACATTGGATTCGTTTGAAAAAATTATTTGTTACAAAAATGTTTTTACTAAATTAACAGGGTTGTCATACATAAATACTTAAAGATTTTTTTTTTTTTTCAGTTAATAACCATAATATTTAGTCGACGTTGATGCATATTTAAGTTATAAACAGGTTTATGGTTAATAATTTTAATTAAATTAGGGTATTTTATAAAAATCACGCCCCTAAATGAAGGCGTATTGGAAAACTTTAAAAACAACTCGATTTTAAAAATATTTTTTATATTAGGAATTATAAATGTTAACATTGATTGTGGGCTGACTTTCAAAACTACATTTTTCTGTTCTTATATAAAAGTGGGAGTAAGCCACGCCCAACATTAAAAAACATTGTTTCATACAAAAGACATTCTACACCAAGGTTAAACTACAAGGCGCAAAATTTCAGGCTTGTGGCTTTAGTACAAGTACCGGTAATTCTTCAAAAACACATTTCTATTGTATTTTTATGAAAAGTGGGCGGCAGCAACGCCCAAAATATAAAAAAAATATCACTTACTTTTTCTACAATTATATAAAAGACACAAAAATGTCTGCTTTTTCATTCGAAATTTATTAAAAAAATATTTACTGTTATGTAGATAAAGTGGGCGTCAGCCACGCCCACACTCAGATATTTCAGAAAGTTTAGTATAGTATAGTTTGTGTGTGCAAATTGCAAGCACAGTGGTTCGATCGTAATTGTACAAAAATATTTTTGATTTTGTCAAAGTGGTTGTTGAACAAAAATGGCGATTGAAGGGGACTTTTGCCTCAACCTTGTTCTTGAACAAAATATTATTTTAAAAAAAATTTTCAATAAGGATGGGTAGATTACGAAATAGAATAAAAAAAAGCTGTGTGTGAGATATTACCAACATTATTTTTCTATTTGAAAGTCACACGTTTACCGTTATGTTTGGAATATGATATCGGCACGGATCCGAGCCGTCTATTTGTCAAAATCGGGGTCCTCTTCCAAACACTCCAAAGTCAACTTGGCCTATGATCATAAACTTTGAGTTCTTAAATCAATTGAATCTTGTACAGGTGTAGGCCCAAGTTTCCACAGAAGATTTGCCAACTTGAATTATACACAAATGGGCGAGTTCTTGTGTACGGCAAGGAATCGACTGCGAAGGGCCACCACTTCTACCGTAAAATGGGCACAATGCGCGTCTTATCATTTGTACGCTCTGTCTGTTGAATTGTTGTAATTGAATAAAAAATAATTGAATAATTGAATAATAAATAAGAGATTTGACAAATGTCAATAAAGCAACATGGCTGCCACCAGCCACCAAAATCTACTCGCGCTACTTGAAAAACAATTTACAATACATTAAAGTCATCTAGCTGAAATATTGTGACCTTTAGGGAGTTACAGTAACACATACGGACGGACGGACATCGCTAAATCGACCTGACTTTTGATACTAATTAATCCGTTCAATTAAATAAAGTATAAACATTATATTGACAGTTCTTCTATTATTTAAAACACTCAATACCACAATCGTTTTTGAGCATAAACTTTCGAGTTTAGGGAAGAGTTCTTAATTGTTTTCGAAACAGTTTAAGTTTTTGAATTAAGTCTCCAATCATAAAAGTTTTCTCTTAAAACTACTCAAACATATTAATTTTGTATGAATTATTTGGTATAGCGAAACCCATGCTCTAAACGGCATCACTGTTTCGAACGCTGATAAAATCATATTCATATTTAATTTTAATTACTTAATTGTTTTTTGATTTTGCTGATGAACTTCTACTATAGCTAGCATATAGGATATGTTCCCTATAAATAACGCTACCACCGCAAGACACCCAGTTTTGGTTAGAGTTTGAAATGGCTTCGAAATACTTCGCTGAAGCTTTTGATATCGCATATTTCCGCATGGGCAAGTGGATTTTGGGAGTTTTTGGTTTTTGGCCATTGGACCCGTTGAATCGGTTAACTATTTTAAAAATATTTATCAACTTAAGTGTATTGCTAACGGCAATAATTGGAGAGATTCGATTAGCTTGGCTAACACGAAACGATCTTCTCAAGGTACTATCTGTTATTTGTCCATGCCTTACAAAGCTAGTAACTTGGATAAAGCTGGTATTCTTTGTTATCTACCGAAAACAATTGGCTAAGCTTGTAAACAGTCTTTTCAAACATTTAAACGCAGGTAAATGTAAATTCGTCAAAAACAAATAATTTCTTGAGAAAAACAAATCTCTATTTTAGATACAAAAGACGAGGTCAAGAATTCCATGATTGCCAAGGTGTCAGTATTTACAACTGTTTGGTGGATGGTATTGTTCTTCTTCGGGATATCTTCGAATTTCCTGTACGTTTTCAAACCGATAATAATTTGGTTTTATCAAAGACATGTCGGAATCAAGGACAGTTGGGTTGGATTGCCTTTTCAAGCTGCGTATATGCCTCAAAAGTGTTTTATTTTCAAATTTTATTTTATTTGATTTTTTTGTTTGTTTTTAGTTTACCTTACGAGGATATGACTCAAGTGAATAGTAAGGCTTTATATTTATTCGTGTATTGTTTCCTGGCCCATTCGGGAAACGTGACAATATTTGGATTTCCCGGAGCAGATGGTTCATTTATGTGCTTCTGCATGTACCTTTCGGTGTGTTATCAATGCTTGCAAGAGGACTTTAAAAAAGCTTTCAAGGATCATAATGAGAGAGGTTTGTAAAAAGGTTGAGTTGAAGGTTTTTTCGATGGAATGTAATTTTTCAGGAATTAATGTTGGAAATAGTGATCTTCTTTACAACGACCTTTGTGTTTTTTTTTTTTTTTTTTTAGTTTGAGCCCGCACACAAGGGGTTATTAATACCCTTAATATGAGTCAACACAGTGCGAGCGTTCAGGAAATGAGGATAGGAGATAAAAGGAGGTGCCGGTGCACATTGGTTTTGAATGCCTGTATATCGCAATGGGAGGGAAAAATCGAGCCGGGTAAAGCATTCCACATTCTTGTAGTGCGGCTAAAGAAAGAGTCTCTATACTTAACAGTACGTCCGAAGTTAGGCTCGAGGGTAAATTGGTGGGCGTTCCTTGCGGTGCGGGTGTTACGGGGAAATTGTTTTAAGGGAGGAACGCATCTGGCTATTTCGCTGGAGCACTGTTTGTGGAAGTAGCGATAAAACAAGGTTAGACAAGAAACATTACGACGATGTTCAAGTGAAACAAATGTTTCGGTAATGGTTCTTTCACCTATCAATTTTAAGGCTCTTTTTTGAATCCTATCCAGTAGGCGCAAGTGAGTGACAGGAGCACCTGCCCAGATATGAGAATTGTACTCTAGCTTCGGGCGAATGAATGCCTTGTAGATTATAGCCAGATCAGAAGGGGAAAAATATTTCTTGCATCGATTTAGGAAACCTAAGCAATTTGCGGCATTTTTGGCGACGTCAAATATGTGATCGTTCCACAAAAGATGATTTGTGATGCACATACCTAGAACGCAGAGCTGATCGGTTTCCTCAATGCAAGTGCCACTCATGGACAGTGGCATAGGGGGTAGGTTATGCTTTAACGACAGAAGACAGCATTGAGTTTTTGAAGCATTAAATTCCACGCGGTTGATGATTCCCCATTGGACAATGCTGTCAAGATCGGAATTTAATGAGCTTATCATACGATTTCGTTGCAGTTCCACATCCGAAGGACATGGATGTGAATCTGGAAACGAGTATGAAAAGCTGAGAGTACTGTCGTCAGCAAAACAATTTAGTGGATTAGAAGTATTAGACAAGAGATCATTTATAAAGATTAAAAAGAGAGTCGGAGACAGAACGGAGCCTTGGGGCACACCAGCATTTATTTTGTGGGTAGCAGACTGAAAACCGTCCAAAACAACGCGAATTGAACGGTCCGAAAGGTAATTTCTAATCCATCGAAGGAGGGGTTCATCGATGCCAAATGCACGCATTTTCGATAAAAGAGCTTCATGCCAAACTCTATCAAATGCCTTAGAAATATCAAGTGCAATAATCTTACTTTCTCCAAAACGATGTAAAGATTTGTTCCACTGTTCGGTGAGATATACCATCATATCACCAGTGGAACGATTGCTACGAAAACCGTACTGCCGGTCATTAAGAAGTTTCCGTTTCTCAAGATATTTCTTGATCTGAAAGTTTATCAGAGTTTCCATGACCTTGGAAAGAAGGGAAGTCAGTGCAATTGGTCGGTAATTTGAGGGGGATGAAGATACGCCTTTTTTTGGGATGGGCTGGACAAATGCTGTTTTCCATCCACTCGGGAAGAGACCTGTAGAATAGGAAAGATGGAAAAGCTTACGCAGTGGTTTTGCCAGCGTGGAAGCACACCTCTTCAGAACTATGGGAGAAATACTATCCGGGCCAGCGGATTTGTGTATGTTGAGATCTTTTAGTACTCTTGCAACTGTACGAGTGCGAAAGAAGATTTGTCCCATAAAACCATTCACGTTCTCAAGTACAGGAGGAGTCATATCACACTGGGGTAGCGTTGAATTAGCAGCAAACTTTGCTGCAAATAAATCTGCTTTCGCTTGGGAGCTTACCACAGGAGTGTTATTTTCAACGAGTGTCGGAACCGAAGACGTGGTAGAGTTACGTACATTTTTTACGAATGACCAAAAATTTTTACTACCACTGGGACATTGTAGTATTTTTTGCCTTATTTTTTGTTCATGCAAAAATTTGGTTCTTTGAATGTGAGCATTACAGGTCTTTCTAGCTTGTTTGAACTTTTTCCGGTTTTCCTCAGAAGGGTTGGCTTTATAACATCGGAAGCTTACTTCTCTCTCCTTGATAGCCTCTTTGCAGCTCAAGTCGAACCATGAATTCTCTTTTGGTTTGATATTTTTTGTTCTATTCGGAACAAAATGTCTCATCCCGCAGAGAATAATGTTTGTTATCATATCAGCGCTGGAGTCTACGTCACTATCGAGGAAGCATAGTGACCAGTTAAAGTTTCTGAAGAAATCATTGAGACCGTCCCAGTTGGCCTTCTCGTATCGCCATACGGTTCTCTTAGGGATGTTTTCTTTAACTGTACTATTGGAACACGAGAAAATTGCTGATATGATACAATGATCCGACGTGCCTAGGGGCGATAATACATTTATCGTGTATTTATCAGGATGAGAGGTAAGAAACAAGTCTAGGGTGTATGCGGAATGACCTGCAATGTCAGGGATTCGTGTTGGCTCGTCGACAAGCTGAGTCAAGTTGTTTGACTCAGCGAAGAACTCAGCATACCTTCCTTCGGGTGTTGTCTGACCAGAATATCGAAGCCACGAAGAATTGTATACATTGAAATCGCCCGTAACAACGATTTCAGTGCGAGGATAAAGGGAAACAATTCTTTGGATGGAGTCAGACAGTGCATCGAATTCGATAAAAGTCGAGTTACTGTCCAGATTTGGGCTTCTATAAATAAAACATGTATGGATGACGTGCTTTTGTACGGTGAATTTAAACCACATGAAATTGAAGTCTGTGTTTGAACACTGACCGTATTGTGGTAGAAGCTGGTAAGCAACGTCATTTCTAACGTATACGGCTAATCCGTGATAGGAAAAGAATAATGGCACTAAGCTGTACCCGTGTAGGTTAAATTCTAACGGATCAGAATTATCACCTATTTGGGTTTCACTTAGTGCCAAAACAGCTGGCCTGTACGTAGCAGTGTGAACATACGCGGCATAGAAATTCTTTCTTAGCCCCCGAATGTTGCTGTAATCGACCCTAAAGTTACCTGTCATTACGATATACAAACATATAGTGAAAACCAATAACGAACGACTATTCTATAATAGTTGCACATCAATCACCAAAAAGACTTCATAAAAACACACTAACATGAGTAATTATGCCTTCATATTAATATGTTCCTAATCCGCCCCTGGAAACTTACATGCAACTACTAATACATTCATCTACTATCATGATTACAATTGATACCTCAATGCGTGTGTACACATTTGAATATAGCAATTAAAACCATGATAGGCTGTGTGTAAGAAGAGGGAAGGGAAGAAGAAGGGAACCACTCGATGCTAATCCACAGATGACAACGACACTGAATTTTCCTTGCGCGAACTGATAGCGGATTTTGTTGTTGGATTAGCTACTGTGCTTTTGTTTTAAATTTGGGTTTGGTGGTTGGGGCTATTTTTTTTTTTTTTTAACTAAATTATTCGCAGGTGGTAGCGGTCGACTTTTGTTGTTGCATTTAATATTAACTTCGAACACTGGCACTGATCTATATTGCGCGCGCGTTATGTTAATATTTTGATGGGCTATTGTAGGTAGGTAATGATTTGCACTTTTTTTTTTATTTTTTTTTTTTTTTTGGGCTATTTATAAAATAAGTTATTTATAAAATAAAAATAAAACAGAAAACACAGTTTGACAAGACGAGGGATCTTCGACGCCGACGACACACAGCGCGTGCGCTGCCGGTGGTAGGCAGTACGACACTCTGAATTAAGTCGTTAAGTCGTGTCCTTGTTAAGAGGCAACAAAATATCATAAATATTTTCGATCGCTTCAATTATGTTTATAAACTCATGATTTTCGGCCATTTTCTATTTGCAAGCATAATAATGGGAATTGTTCTGATGAATCTTCAATTGGTAATATTACTCAACTTTATCCGTAAAATTACATAACTTTAGTTTTATAATTTGCATAATGGACTTCTATAAGACATCAGGAATGACAAAAATGGTAAATAGTACTTACGTGATGGGGGCTTGCACGCAACTCTACACTTACTGCTATGGCGCAGAAAAAGTGAACGCCAATGTAACGATTTTTTTCTTTTTTAAAGAATTTTTATTAATTATATTTTTTAGTGTTTGCAGATAGCAGAAACTCTTTACTTTTGCGATTGGTATAGTTGTGACAAGAGAGTTAAGTCTTTGGTTTTGTTTATATTGCAAAAAACTCAAAGGGGCAGTTTGATGGATGTTCCCTTTTTCTCGCCATCACTGTTATTGTTCACTTCGGTAGGTGTAAGTTTGGATTTTTATTGTATTTAGTAAATTTAAACTTTTTTCAGATCATACAAACATCTGGATCGTATTTTACATTGCTGCAAACATTTTTGTAAAGACAAAGAGTTAATTTTTTTTAAAAGATTTGCTTTTAAAAATAAAATGTTATATACAACTTATGCAAAAAAAAATGTGTGTTTAACTTTACCTTAAGGCAACCTGGTGCTAAAAGTAAGTCACATTTCTGTTTCCAGGGGAGAGTTAAGTTAGATTAGGTTTGGTTAGGGGGGGGGGGGGGTGTCAACTATAAAAGTGTTTAAGCTGTAATAGTTGGTCTTAAAGAGGATTTTTGTGATACCACAACATTTGGGGTGTTTTCCCTTACGATCTTAGATCCAATCTATGCTTTTTACTAAGGGCACAATAGAATCAATAACCAAATCCATGAGTTCATCAATATCCTAAAAGCAGGATTCTCCTAAACAGAGTTGCTTTCTATTATCTAGTGCAGAGCATGTACAAAGAAGATGGACAATTGTCTCCTCCTCTTCTTCGTCCATACAGCTTCTGCAAAAGTCGTTTGCGAGCACACCAAGTCTCATGGCGTGTTTATGTATGAGACAGTGTCCTGTAAACCTTATTCAACGTCTGCTTAGAGAGATCAAGATTTGGCCAAATCGGCTTTGCGTTACCACCTGTCCATCTAAGATTGGTCCTCTCAGTAGCATCTTGCTTTAGAAAAATTTACATGTAGCGGTGGAAACAACCCAATTGCTTAGTTAAAATGGGTAGGGTCGCTTTCTATTTTACAAGTTCGTCGGACTTGGAGTTCCCTGGAATATCTTAAAGTTCTCAAGCCGTTGGCTGGTGATATAACAGGTCCTTACAAATGGCTTCGGAACTGGAAAATCTACGACTGACCAAATATTCACATTACGCCAGATCCTGGAGAAAATCCAAGAATATAACATCGATACCCACCACCTGTTCGCCTACCACAGTGTTAATAGAGTTGAATTGTATCGTGCCATGTCTAAATTTAGAATCCCTGCTAAACTGATACGCCTTATCAGGATGACATTGGAAAATGCTCGCTGTTCCGTGTTGGTAGGGACTCTACTGAAATCTTCAAAACCACTAGAAGGCTGAGACAAGATCACGCACTGTCATGCAGCTGTTTTAACATTGTGCTTGAAAATATCATACGGAACACCCATGTCAGCACATCGGGTACCATCTTTAATAAATCGACACAATTACTTGGGTTTGCGGACGACATTGGCGTGATAGGAGGAACAAAGTGAAAAGTAACCGGGTGCCGTCACTACTATGGAGTCAGCAGCAAGCAGAATGGGACAGAAAATAAACGAGGACAAGACAAAGTATATGATTTCATCAACAAAAGCCCAATCTCACCACAGACTTGGTCTGAAAGTGACCATTGATAGGTAGGTATAACTTCGAGGTAGTCAGTGAATTTGTCTACCTGGGTACTGCTGTAAACACAGGCAACATCAGCGTTGACATTAAACGCAGACTAACTCTTAATAATAGCTGTTTCCTTGGGCTGAATAAACAATTAAGGATCAAGAAGAACCAAGGAGACACTGTAGGTATAGAACACTCAACATCCCGGTCCTGCTTTACGGTGCAGAAGCATGGGCCCTCTCTTACTTGGAGTCTTCGAGAGAAAAGCTCTGCGTACGATTTATTGTCCTGTATGGTATAAACCGAGAAAACAACATTTGGCGAAGAAGATACAACGACGAACTATAAGTGCTGTACAGCGACATAAGCCAAACAAATTCGAATTCAATGACTAAGATGGCTGGGCCATGTAGAGGGAATGGACATCAACGCTCCAGCTCGTAGTCTTCAACGCCAAACCAGAGGGAGTCAGAAGCCAAGGTAGACCTAATTTTCGATGGAGCGACCAGGAAGAGGACGATCTCCGAATACCCAGAGTGCGAGAAATTAACACGGCAGGCTTGAGATCGAGCCTGTTGGAGGGGCATATCAAGCAAGGCTTAGGAGCAACACGCTCTAGTTGAGCCAACATAACTAACTAACTGAATATCTCTATCCCCTGGCTTAGCTGTTTCGCCTTCTCTCTGAGAAATGATTGACAGTTGAGTGCTGTTTCGAAGTAAAAGGAGATGGAATGAATGGAATCCAGGTTCCAGGCATTTCAGCTCTGTGAACAGACTCATAAGGATGTATTTTCTTCAAAATAATTTTTTTTTAAACAAACCTTATTGAGACACTTTGAGAGTGTAAGTCACAGGTTTGGCCCGCTTGAAGCTGTTGTACGAACCATTTTTATTTATTTTGTTGATTTCAAGATAAATTTTCCTCCTAAAGAAACAAATGGAAAGTTTTTTCTTAAGCTTTTGAAGGGCATGTTAACTTTAAAGGTTCCAATGAGATCATTTTACCGAGTTGCTTGTCGGAGACGAGTAAATTTTGGTAACTCCGCCTGACATTTCTGCGCACTTTTCAGAAAATTTTAGAATTTCTTCCTAGATTTTGAAATTGATTGACTCGGGAATCGGGATCGGGATTATCCGGCTGTATAACAGTTCATTAGGTATCTATGTCGAAGCCAATGCGAGCTTTTGATTCAATTATAAATGTACTATAGTTTTAGGTACAACAGTGATTCAGCACTGAACCGGTTTTTAAATTCTTAATCCATAGATTAACTTTACTTTACGCTGGATTAACTCCTAAACCACACTTAAAACTCTAAACGTTGATTATGCAAGCACGACCCGATCGATGTAAATCGACTTAACGAATTTGTCTCAGGATAAACTATTATTTCACAATTGATCGTATGTATAGCTCTGACTGGCCATTATTTCAAGTAGGTACCTTCTTTTTGTGAAACCTCTTCGGGGGTAACAAAGAAGGTTTTTATTTATTCAACAACAAAAAAACGTTGAATTTTTCAAAGGGAAGATTAGTTTTCCAGAAAATCTTTTGAAGACTATAGTTTTAGTGTTGTTTTCTTTATTTGTTCAGCATTGCATTAATATTCATTAAAAATGTAATCTTTTGTATGGTTTTGCATTGCTTCCTATTTTGATTTAATTAGCTTGGAAGTTGGAAGTACAAACAACCAATGAATCAACTGGTAATGTGGCAACCACTTAAAATAAAAAACCCATCAAATTTAATTTCCGATTTTTTAAATATTTACACAACAACACTGTAACTAAACAATTTGTGCTTTTGGCTTAAATCCTTTTTTAATGCAGCTCTTAAGAGCATTATTTTTATTTGCATGTATGTATTTTTAATTAATTAGTAAAAAGCGGCCATTTCCAATGAATTGAATGCTTACTTACATATAAACTGTTATATAAATAGAAAATGTAACATGGCACTTCAACATTAAAAATTAAAAAGAAAGTACCTAATTAAAGCTTCATTATATAATGTTTTTCAGTTGAATGCATTTAAGCTACTTGGAGTGATTGATTCATTAGCATTAATTTTCAAATAAGGTACGATTTGTTTTGATCAAATAAAATCAACTAAGAGATGTAAAATCATTTTTTAACCTTTGTGATGAAATCGTGACGTTCTTGAAGCTATCTGTCATGCCCAGTGTGAAGGGATCTTTATTGACGTTTACAACAGAGTTTTACAATTTTTTTAAAAGATAGATACGACCTACGCGACGTCGGAAACCATCCAACGATGACGATATTTGCGGTGTTTTTACGACGTTGCATCGTCAATGTACATCCGTCCGTTAAGAGGCTTGAGGCGGACATGTTGTTTTGTTGACATCTGTCAAATCTGACGTTTAATACACGATTACTGATGTTGATGTTCAGTCATCAAGGCGAGTTACCCGATACAACTGCATATCCAAAAAATTGTGGTTTTATGAAACCACGATGCAAGTGAAATTTTTTTTCGGATCATTGGCATTTCGCACTATTCTTGGGTTTTCCCTTGTTTACCGGTTTATTTGACTCACTATAGCTGTATCGGTGTCCATCACGACCAAGGAAAAAACAATTACATCAATACACTGATCAAAACACACACACATACCGCGGAACAGTTGCACGAATGAGTAAGAGGCATAGGCGCCGCCATATTGTGACATGCGACAGATGAACGAACAAGTTTGAGGCGATGGAAAAAAATCTAAAATCAGCAAAGAACAAGAACTCAACCTTACGCAAAATTTCAACTTGTCGTCGGGACTTGGGCCTACTCCAAAAACAAAAACAAATTTTTTTTTTGAAAAATCGTCGTTAGCGGAAGAGCCGTATTTTTGTATGATTGGCTGACTAAACAAGCAAAGTTTTCAAAAATATGAAGACACTAACCTACACGAGGTTGACCTGGTGATACTGTATCTTCAAAAGTTACCGATTGGTTGTGGATTTTATTGGTGCGTACTTTTTCAAAATCTACCCGCCCTTATTGAAAATCCCTTTTTTATTTTTCTGTGCTTCGTTCTGTTACTTCAAGTTGTTCATGACTGCGACCCTGTCGGGATTTTCTGACAACAAATTGACAGGGAACTTTAAAGGAGCAAAATATGTAGGTATATGTTTTATTTTGACAGAAGCAACCGAGTACATACGTCAGTCATGAAAATTCACGTTTAGTTTTCGAGAGAAAATAAAATATTTTGTTTTCGCTTGGGACGCTTCCTTTAAGAAGCTATCTCCTTTATGAGGAAACTTAGCAATCAAGTTCCTTATGCATTTAACGAAATGAAAAACTACATATACCTACCTACATAAGCTTGGTTACAAAGCTGGTAATAGGATTTCATATATTTGGCTCAGGTATCAAAAGTATTGTTTAAAACAAACTCAACGTGTAACATTTACAAAGAAATACGTGATTGTGCAGCACTATTTAGGTTGCAGGAAATTTAATTAAATGCTTTCACGCTTCATATTTCATTTAATAGGAACTTTTGATTGAGTTTCTCTCATCCATCAAGGGTAGAATATTGTTTCTTCTCTGCGCAAAGTATATAAATGTAGTTATGTAGTATTTCTACTTGCTATTAAATGAAATGTAAGATTGCATAATCCTAAAGCCATAACAACACCTCAACGAACCAAGTGAATTGGGAACATTATTATGGTCGATATGCAGTTCAGCTTCAGCCCTAGTAACATTAATTACATTTAAACTCTTAAATAAGGTGTGTTAGCCAAAATACCCGATTGCATTCCTTTTATTTTTGTTCGGAAGCGCATTAAATTCTATCATCCTGACTATTTCGAGGAAAGCGCCACAGATTTCTGAGCCATTCGCATTTGATTCAACAGACAGTGGGGTTCCAAAAAAATGTGCTTTTAGATTTATTTCTCAAACTATTATGCAATAAAGCTTTCGTCCTTTGATACAATTTAAAAGAAGAAGAAGAGAGAAGAAGAAGAAGAAGAAGAAGAAGAAGAAGAAGAAGAAGAAAGAAGAAGAAGAAGAAGAAGAAGAAGAAGAAGAAGAAGAAGAAGAAGAAGAAGAAGAAGAAGAAGAAGAAGAAGAAGGAAGAAGAGAAAAGAAGAAGAGAAGAAGAAGAAGAAGAAGAAGAAGAAGAAGAAGAAGAAGAAGAAAGAAGAAGAAGAAGAAGAAGAAGAAGAAGAAAGAAGAAGAAGAAGAAGAAGAAGAAGAAGAAGAAGAAGAGAAGAAGAAGAAGAAGAAGAAGAAGAAGAAGAAGAAGAAGAAGAAGAAGAAGAAGAAGAAGAAGAAGAAGAAGAAGAAGAAGAAGAAGAAGAAGAAGAAGAAGAAGAAGAAGAAGAAGAAGAAGAAGAAGAAGAAGAAGAAGAAGAAGAAGAAGAAGAAGAAGAAGAAGAAGAAGAAGAAGAAGCGTGATATAAAGGGTCTTCTAATAGGGACTTCCGAACTTTGACAGTTGATAGTGGCCATCTTGTTGAAGCTACATCTGTCAAATTGGCTGTTATTTGAATGGGTATGTGAACAAACAAAATTGTAGAATTTGAGACGATACCGATAAAGTCACTATTTGCTTTGGATTTTGGGATGGCGATGGCGGCGCGGGGACATCGGTCCATATTTCTTTGAGAACGATGTTGGCCAGGTCATCACCGTGAACGGCAAGCGCTATTGGCTGATGATAACCAACTTTTTTTAGCCTGAATTAGATGATATGGACAACAACGCCGCAATGTGCCACTCAGCTCATGCCTCATTGGACATCTTGAGGGCATGGTCATCTCACTTGAGATGATGTGATTTGACTCCAACAGACTTTTTCTTATGGGGTTTCCTTAAGTGGCAGGCCTATGCGAACAGGCCACAAACCACAGCAGCCCTCAAAGGCAACATAACCAATCGAAAACCAAATATTGGTGTGCCGCAAGGCTACGTTTTGTGTACAGCTCTTTTTCTCATCTTTATTTATAACAGTTGGTGTTATAACACTAATCCTTTTAAATAATATGTTTAAATGGCTGAGGTAGCCACATTTTGTATGTCCGTTTCCAGATTCACAAACCTTTTTGTAGGATGTGGAACTATAACGGCTCATTCAATGCTACGTTTCCCTTCTGACTGACATCTTCTTTTTACTTTAAACAAATGTGCTACAAAAATCACGATTCAAATATCACCACGTTAGACGACACTGAACCTCAACAAAAAAAAAGGAAGAACTAAACCACGGTAGCTATGATACAGTTACGAGCACAATACAATGGTTGGTAAAAAATTCGCTAACCACAAAAATAATTGAGGGCCAACTTCAATGAACAAAACAGTTACGTTGCCTATAATGGAAGTGCATGTAGGTATCTGCCAAAAGCAAAATAAATGTATATGTTGTGTAACTATTGTCAGCTGTCTGTTTTCCGTCCTTAAAATACGCACGGGGTTGAATTTAACGCCCCTTAGCCAAACCTTGACGAAACAATACGTTTAGTTGGTACTTTATAACTCAAAAATTGCATGTAAATCATTAAAAAAAAAAGTAAGTTCAATTTTTGCACAGCGCTGTAATAGTGCCATTCTGGCTAAATCATGCACCCCGAAAAACGAAGAACGTTAACAAATTTGGTTAACCAATTTCAGCAATCAGCTTCATATAATGCTGCTGTCGCTGTGACACCATTCCTTGCAACGCTGCAATGCACTGGAACTGTTATACGGTTTCAACAATTTTAATGGATTATTTGTGTTTGTTTTCAATTGGACAACGAAAACTCCCTCCTCGAAACAAAAATAACTAATGGCAGATCCTTCGGCAGCGACAAAGTTGTTGGTTGTTGGTTATATATACACATACCATCGAATAGTTTTATGTTGGCCGCCTTTAGGAATAAATCCTTCATTACTGTGCACCAGATTTCGTTCCCAGAAATTCAGTGTTTCTGTTTCTGCAATACCACTCCAGTCCAATGTTGTCCTCGAAATCTCTCACAAAACTTGCCTTGCCGCGTTACATTAATGCAGCCACTAGCGAATGTTTTATTGCGCTTTTTCGTTGACTTTTCCAAGAGGGAAGAGGTGCAGGAATTGTTGTGGGGGAGGGGGGTAGTGGCAGTGGTGTAGGTATGTAACTAAAAATAACAAATAGTCTCTGCTGTGCTAAACTCAACTTCAAATACAGCTGCAGTACAAAGTGTAGAGAAATGTGCCAGGATAGAAGGCGTTTTTGATGTAGGATCCTGTTGGTAAGACATTTTAATTTTTAATAACTATACACCAGCAACCACTAACAATCATATACCACACCGCCACCGCCGCCATGCCATCGCATCGCCACCAACTGTATACTCTCCACTCAAGAGATGGCGCTTACAATTTTAAAAGGCATGCCATAAGGACAACACATTATTTTTGTAAACAATCATTTGAATAATTAACTTGCTTATTTTGCGCTAATTAAGGTTTTTTGTATTTGTTTTGTGCCCCCAAATATGTGGTGTCTTGTCGTGTGGTTTTTTGAAAAGCAAAAAACTGATGTGGGAAATAGCGATGAGAGTTTGCCTTCTGTGCCTTGCTTGAATATGTAGAGTATCACAAACTGACAATGTTTTCATAATGCATACATACGTAGATACGTACTTGATGTGTCGACAGTACCTACAAGCATATCCTCTCTATGATGCCTGCCTGCATCCTTGTTATCCCATAACAAATGGGAAAAGTTCATTTCAAGAGAAAGTTGTACAAAAGTTATGATTGTTAATCAAAAAAAAAAAAAATAATATTTGAAACATTTTTGTTTTTCGTTGTCATTGTTGTTGTTGTTTTTTTTGACAGAAGATAAGACTGATGAAATGTTTTGCTTTTCGTATATTTGCCTAATATTTTCTATTTTTTTTGTCTACTTTTTTTGAACAAAAAGTGCTTTGTTAGAAGTTTGGAATTAATTGAAGGAATAAATAAAAAATAACTGTTGATTGTGGGATCAATTTATTAGTTGTAAGCATTTTGAATTGTTTCTGTGATTATTTTCTGTGATGTAAGTGTTTTTGGTTTATTATGTTTTGAAGAGGAAACTTATCCTATAGGTTTTGTCATATGACAGTGGAGCATAGGTTTTTAATCATAAAGTAATAACTATTTGTGGGATGAGGGCAACCTTGAAGAGTGTGCTCGAAAAAAATATAGTTTATGTCCAACTTTTGTTGTGTCTATTCTCCGAGGGGATGCATTCAACATTTTTGAAAAATGAAACTTTTTATGAGGAATGATTGCTACTGAACGAAACCTGGGTCCGAATGCATTAGCCCAATAACAGCTAACAAACTTGAAAATAAATTTCAATTTGTCAGTGCTAAAAGGAGAATTTGTGAGGGTATTAATAAATATTCGACACATATATGAAAAACGACCTGTATATTGGTGTTCCAAAATGACAATGGGGTTTTGATTTATGCTAAATTGTATGAGTTTTTTCAGTAAAATAAGTCTCCGTATCCAATGTACCAGATCTCAGATTCTGACTAAACTTCAAGTGTGATGAATGAAGAAAATGAATTAATTGGGGGAAAGTGCACTGCGACCTTTAAGATCTATTGTGCCCCCTTTTCTAAAGCGCTGGATGAGGATACTCATCCTACAGCACTTCCCCAACTTGGTTTCTTTTAGGAAGCCAAGTATTTGAGGTATTTTTAGAGAAGGTAACCTGCCCTTCTCTATCTGGTAATTACCCAGATGTTTTTGTCTTATGTGCATAAGTGCACCACATCTACCTAGTATGTGGTCCGGTGTTTCTTCTTCTTCATCGCAGAATCTGCATGTTGCGCTGCTAGACAGCCCTAGGATATTGAGGTGTCTTTTAAGTTTGCAGTGCCCTGTGAGAAAGCCCGTTATAATTCTTAGGTTGTTTCTGTTTAAGTTAATGCAGGCTGTAAATCTTTCTAGGTTATAGTTCCCCAGTAACATTTTTGCCTGTCTTAGCTTTGGGAGTTCTTTCCAATGGTTGGATCTTTTGACTTCTTCATTTGTTTTGATCTTGTTTTTGATCACATTCTCCCCAAAACCGCAGTAGGGTTCTGGTCCAATAAAGGGTGTTGTTGCCCCTATTTTCGCCAGACGGTCAGCCTCTTCATTGCCTTCAACACCAACATGGCCTGGTATCCAATGGAGAGTGACTGTGTTTTCCCTGCCCAAAGTGTTGAGTTCGTCTAGGCATTCCCATACCAGTTTGGAACTGATACTGTATGAGCTAAGGGCTTTAAGTGCTGCTTGACTGTCTGACATTATTGCAATGTTTTGCTTGCGATAGTTCCTATTTAAGTTTAGTTCAGCGCATTTTCCTATCGCATCAACTTCTGCTTGAAAGATGCTTGAGGACTGTCCCATTGGAACAGAGACTTTGGTTCTAGGCCCAAAGATTTCTGCACCCGTTCCTTCAATAGTTTTTGATCCATCAGTGCACCACTTGATGGCATTTGCTTTAAAGGTGTAGTTTTCTGTTTCTCCTAGCCACTCTTTTTTGCTACTTAACTTCGTTTGGAAGTTTTTCTCGAAGTTGTAAATCTTAATCATGCTATCTCTTGGAATATCAAGGGAGGGTATTGTTTTGGACAGGGAGTCTTTTTGTCTAAGACTTATTTGTTTACCTTTGCCGGTGCCCTCTTTTGAAAACCTCATGATTGTTCCCTCAGCTGCACTTTGTATCACAAAGTGTAATGGGGTCAGATGCAATATGACCTCCATTGCTGCCGTAGGGCAAGTTCTCATTGCTCCTGTGATGCATAAGCATGCGAGCCTTTGCACTTTTTCAAGTGATTTTCTAGTCGTAGCTAGTTCGGTTCTTTTATGCCACAAAACCGCACTATAGGTGATAATGGGCCTCACCATCATAGTGTACATCCATCTTATTATATTCGGTTTGCATCCCCATGATTTTCCTGCAAGTCGTCTGCATATCATGAGGGACTTTGTGGCTTTCCCGACTGTTATTTCAAAGTGTTTGTTCCAGAGGAGTTTGCTGTCTAGGGTAATTCCTAGGAATTTGACCTCCCTCTTCGTGTCGATTACTTCACCTTTTAACCGGATGGGTTCAAGTGTGATGAATCTGATCTTATGTAAATGTTATGTTAAAACAATCAGAAATGTAGAACAAAATATTTTGCTAAGGTATAAAAATTTTAACATAAGCGAGAGCTACAATACGTTTGTAACGAACTGTTGGATACCCTATTCCCTATTTTTACTTGCGATTATAGGTATACCTACTATTTATTTGACAATCAAACATAACATTACGATGATAGAGAAGCCTAAAAAAGTGGATCCGACAATTCTGTCTGTCTGTCTGTCCGTCTGTCTGTACCTACAGCCTAAACGGCTGGACCGATTTGCTTCAAACTTGGTTCATAGTATTATTATGACGTCCTACAGACGGATTTTTGGAATTAGCATTCTAGCTTTAAAACTAACGGTACCTGCCATACGATTTTTAGCGAAAAAACGATTTTGATAAAACTTTCTGAATAGTGTTTTCTGTGCAAACTTTATGTTTTGGTTGGAATAGATTTTTCAGGAAAAGTCTTATAACGGTATACCTCCCATAGGACCGGTTTTTTAAATCAGATTTTCTCGTAAGCCACTTGACGGATTTCGATGAAATTAAATTAGTTTGATTTTTCTGATAAAAACTACGAATTGCTAGAACTTGGCATACTCAAAAAATATTTGGAATATTTGTTTCGAAAATGTTTTTGAAAAAACTGGTCGAACGATTTTGAAAAAAAAATTCTTAAAATTCTAATAGTAAACGAAATTCGATGGCTTTCTTCATTTTTTCCAAAAAACGTTTTAACTAGTGATTTTTAAATGATCAATAAAATTTCATATCATTTTGTACTGTTTTTTTTTTTTCCAAAATCTGCAGCAAGTTTGTCCGACCAGTCGTGCGCTTTATTTGTATGTGTCAGTAGCCACTGTTCCAGTTTCTTCTTCAGCAGACCGGAAAAAATCCAATAACATTAATTTTGTGCTCAATAACTGCTATCGCAATGAAAATAAAGTGCACGACTGGGTCGTACGAAATTGCTTTATTGTATTAAAATGGTCTTGGGGCTTGAGATTTTGGGAAAAAAAGAATTGAAAAAATCATATGAAATTTTATTAATCACTTTAAAAATCATAGTTAAAACGTTTTTATTAGAAAATTAAGAAAACCAACAGATTTCGTTTGCTTTTTTTAAATTTTAAGGAAAATAGTTTTCAAAATCCTTCGACTGTTTTTTTAACTTTTCGAAAACATCCGTTTTTGAAAAAAAAAAAAATTTGGAGAAAAATTCATTTTTTACGAGAAAATCTTATGAAAAAACCTGGTCCTACCGTTACAAGACTTTTCCTGAAAAATCTATTCCGACCAAAACATAAAGTTTGCACAGAAAACACAATTCAGAAAGTTTTATCAAAATCGTATTAGCCGTTTTTGAGAAAAATCAATTTTCCCCTAAAAATCGTATGGCAGGTACCGTTAGTTTTAGAGCTAGAATGCTAATTCCTAAAACCACTCTGTAGGACATCAGTATAATACTATGAACCAAGTTTGAAGCGAATCGGTCTAGCCGTTTAGGCTGTAGGTGCCGATACAGACAGACGGACAGACAGACAGACAGACAGAATTGTCGGACCTATTCTTTTCGAATTCTTTATCATCGTAATGTTATGTTTGATTGTCAAAAAAAAAATTTGTTTACACGAATGCATAACTTGACTTATATAGTACCTATATTCGCAAGTTAAAAGGGCGTGTGCCACGCCCAAAGTTGAAACTTTTGATTATCAAGGCAATTACTGTGAGGTTAGTGACATTCAATTTTAAGCTTGCAGCTCGATTTGAACAAAACAAGGCATAACCTGAATTTTTAAAAACTAGATTTTGAATGGAAATAGCGATTGTGTTGTGTATTTCATAATCCTTGAAACACAACCTGCTACGTAACCAAGGAATACAAACCGAAATTTTCCTCTTCATACTTCAAAACTACGACCGATATATGTAGAAAACATAAAAAAATTAATGAATATTAAGACTTTTAACGAAAACGCCCCTTAAAAGTGGGCGTGTCTTAAAAATTTGTAAACAAAAATTAAAACCACTATCTAAGCTTTGATCGTTAGTCAATTTTTAGGCCTAATATGTAAAACTACAGCTGAATCGGGTAGTTTTTTAATGACCTTACCTGGATAAAAGTGTTTTATAAAAATCACGCCCTTAAAATTGGGCGTATTGAAAAAAAAGGAACACAAACAAAATTATGAGATACATTTTTCATAAAACGAACGAAAAAAAAAAATGGAATATTGGTAAACTTTAACTCTCAAAACTATGTTCTTTGTTCTTTCATGAAAAGTGGGCGTAAGTCACGCCCGAAATTCAAACTTTTTTTTCATACACAAGCTTCTTAATTTCGACCAAGAGACGCACAAAAATATGGGCTTGTGAATTTATTATTTGCAAAAATTAGATTTGTATAGTTTCTAATGAAAAGTGGGTGTCAGCCACACCCAATTTCAAGTTATTTGCTTTCATACACAATGTGTTTACGTACAATTAGGTAATACCCACAAAATTTAAGTTTTTATAAAATAAAAGAATCTTTACTATTTTATGAAAATGACGCCCACTTTTCAAACAAAACCGTCAATGTTTTGTTTGAAAAGTGAGCGTCAGCCACGCCTTAACTGAAATATTTTTATTAAGTTTAAAAATTTTACCGTTGTACTTTGATCGTAACAAATTAATTTTGCTAAATAGAGGTTGTTAAACAAAAATTGCGATTGTAGGCGTGTTTGTAGGCGGATTTCACCGATCCAAGAAATAAGCCTTCCCTTGAACCAAAGATTATAGGTATAAACGATATACCAAATTTCAGTTTCTTAGCTCAAAAATTGAGACTTCAAGAGAGTAGGTATACGTACGGTAGGACGGACGGACGGACGGACAGACATGGCTAAATCGACTAGGCGGGTTTTTTCCGCCAAGTGGTCTTATTTTAAAACAATCGGTCCTATGGGAGGTACCGTTATAAGAATTTTCCTTAAAAACCTTTTCAAACACACAACAAACACCATTCATAAAGTTTCATCAAAATCGTAGGAGCCATTTTTGAGAAAAATGCGTTTTTCTTAAAATTCATTTTACCAGGTAGGTTTCGTTAGTTTAAGAGCCAGTTCCAAAAAATTTCTTCGGCTTCTAATGGTGAAAAAAATGCATTCACAATACAAAAACAGAAACGGATTAGTTTAGCAACTGGCAAATTCATGCTCTCATGAAGTGACAAAGAATATAGGTAACATTGCTTATCAAAGTGAGATTAAACAAGAGTGGCGAGGGCGACTAATTAATTGCTCCTGTCGGTGTGCCCATATCTGAGTACTCATTCGTATGGTAGTATTATGTAGGTATTTCAATATTTAAATAAAAATTCAAAAATTGGCTTAAGCATAATCTTTGTAAGTAAAAATAAATAAAAACAAAACAGCACTCACCTATCCAAAAATCCAAAACAACATCAATCTTCCTTCAGCCTGAAATCACTTTATATATTTTACAACTCGTGTAAATCAAAACATTTGCCGCTCTTAAAATGAGGCACACTTTTTTTTACGGATTTTCTAAACACTGAACATTATTAAAATGCTCGCTTCTTTATTGGCAACATGTTGCAAAGGAAAACTTCCAAAAAGCACTTTTCATAGAATTTAACACTTCCGCACTGACGACGCCATGACACCGAAATCGAATCACACACAAATTGAAATTTACAAATTGATTTTTTTGCACTTTTTAGCGCATATAAATGAATTAACACTTTAGAAACATTTACTCTACCACTTTATTTACACTTTTTTCATATTTCTACTAAAAAACACTGACAATTAACAATTATTAAATTTAATTTTCTTTGAAACCGATCGCGAACCGAAGCACATTGAACATTAAACTGAATTGACTGAAAGAGAAAGAACTTGTTTTTTCTTGCTGATAACGGTGCCGGCCGGAGAGAAAGCAGAAAGCATTGAGCAAGCATTATGGAAAATGGAAGCTGCATTTTGTGTATTGTTGTATTTCAAAGGTAAATTGCACACGTATGAATGTAAAGATTACCGTTTCGAATTTTATGCAGACGTATTCACGGCAATGAACAAAAAATATGTTAAGGGTGTATTTGGCAAGAGACATACCGGTCGTCGCCACCGATCTCTATGATTAATGTCTGTGGTATTGACTGCGCGAGAGCGGTTAAGGGGACTCTGCCACTCTGCGACTCTGGGCGAATAAAATAATAAAGAAAAGATTGTCATTGTTTGGGACCTGGATCTGGGACCACCTGTGTAAGATAGTAAAGCCATTGTATATGTATTTATTTTTAAAGTAGTTTCATGAACATGTTTGTCTGCTTGTGAATCTCGTCAATAGCGGCGCTAGTTGTCTTATCCCTGATAATATGTATCGAAGGCAGAGCTGTAAAAGATAAAGACTGTAATCGTTTGTGTAATGCAGTCCCTAAAACGATTTAAAAGACAAATTTTTTGAATATTTTGAATTCATGCCAGTACTTCAATGAAAAATTAACTTTTAATTTAAAATCTTTAGTAACAAAATCGTTTAGAGCAGTTAAAAGACTTATTATAGTCAAAATAATGCATAACTTTTGAACTTGCTTGCATTCTTGGAAGTCTTGTAAAAAAGTTTTATATCTTTTGGCTGCTTTGCAGTCTTTCACTGCTTCAATTCTTTTTTACTGCTTGAAGTCTAAAGACTACTTAATATTAATGTGTTGTGCAGAATGTGTGTAAAAAAGACTTCAAAGAGTTAAAAGACTTCAAGCAGTTAAAAGGGTTCAGGCAGTTAAAGGCTCTTCACTAATAGCGAGTTTCATTCACGAAAAGAATTGCCCTTTCTGTCAAAAGAATTGACCTTTTTCACTTTTAAGAGTTTCATTCATTCAAAAAGAGCAATTCTAGATCGATTCTCAACACGAAAGAATGCAAATCTCATGGGTTGGGAGAATCGATCTGAATACTTTTCTGTCAAGTGTCAGATGAGAAATAATTTATTATTTTTTGTTGTAAAATTGTGCCACTCTGTGATAAATATAACAAAAATAAACAAATAATGAACGAAGAACTTAATATGTACTTTAATTATCCAATTAATTATCAATTATCTAATGATTAGGTACTTTTTCCAATGACAAAAGACAAAAATGAAATGACAAAAAGTATAATTCAAATCGACATGGATACCCAAAACAAGTTTCATTCAAAAGGGCAATTCTCGATTTTGAGAACAATTCTTCCAAATTTGAATGAAACTCGCTATAAGTTACTCCCTAATTAAATGAAGATCTCTGTAATCGAAGTGTCAAATAAAATACAAAGTCAACTTAATCATCTCCCGAAAAAATTAAAACACCATCAAATTACACAATCATATTTATTTTTAGTTGCCTAAGTAAAATAAAATCAATGGGTGTTTTAGTCATGTTTGTATTTAGACACACAGATTTAAAGGTTTCATGCAAGGTCGTAAAACTTTAATAAACTTCGTAAACGTTTGATAAAGTACAGTAAGCGAACTGTCAAAATTAAGAACAGATCAACCAATCAAACCACACTTAGTTATATGTGTTTATGGTGACCATGGTACTTAAGTTGTGTTTGCACAGGCTGAAATAGTCATACAACTAGTGTCGTAAACTTTACAATAAATACAATGTCGATAAGCTTATGACGTTGCATGAATTCTATTTAAAATTTCTTAGTTAAAATTGAATTTTACAAAACTGCTTGAAGTATTGTAAAATACGATCCAGACGTTCGAATTATCTGAAAACAAAGATGTATGCATAAAATGTATTGATAAGTTAATAGTAAAATATTATCCCACCGAAGCAAAAAGAGGCAACGATGGTGTAAAGAATGGTGAACTCAACAAACTTCCTTGCTGAGACTTGACCAAAACAAAAAGAATCAGATTTTTAACTTTTTTGTTACAATGATACCATTCACAAAAATATAAAGTCTCCGATAGTTTTGAGCACTAAAAATAAAGTTTAATTTTAAAACAAAATTTGACACAAGTAAAATGCATGTAAGAAATAATTTTACATTTCTATTCACACTCTCAGCCCCATAGCAATAAGTGTAAAGCTGACTACAAGCTCCCAATGCGTAAGTCAAATACATTAACTTGGTCATTCCAGAAGCCTTAAATGTCAAATAAAATGCCAGTAAAAGAAAAATTGACAAGAAGACAATGATTACCAATGACATGTTGACCAAAACAATTCCCATTTCAATACTGGCGAATAGAAAATGTCCCAAAATTATAACTTTATAAATTCGATTGAATCGTTGGAACATTTTAATGATTCGTTGCTGACGTTTCACAAGAAAACTCAGGTCATTGTAAAGCTGATCGTATTTCGAATCTAGATCTGTGTCAAATTGTTTAAGTTACTAAAATATTTGTATGGTCAAGTGTCAAACTCTTACTACTCTGACTAAACATTTTGAAAGCATCCTTGTAATCCTCTTGCAAACATTCATAAGAAACAGAAATGTACATGCAAAAACACATAAAGATTCCATCAGCTCCAGAGATTCCAAATACTGTCACATTTCCCGAATGAGCCAGGAAGCAGTAAATTATTGTGTAGAGAAACCTATTGTTGAGTTGAGTCATGTCCTTATATGGCAATCTAGATTAAAGGAATTGTTTAGAGAGACCCAGAAACAACACAATATATTACGCTGCTTGGAAGGGTAGAGTTACCCAGGTGTCCTTATTCCCTGTGAGTCGTTGATAGGCCCACACCAAAAGTGGCTGAACCGAATACAAGAAACTTGTGGACAGTCCCAACAAATACAGCATTAAGCACCAATTTGTTGTAAAAAACGAAACCTTGGCAATCATTTTATTCTTTTTAAAATTTTTTGTTTCTAAAATATTAATATTCATCAGAATTTTTCATTAAGTCAAACTGCATCCTAGTAAACTTACCCGCACTAAGATGTTCGTAAAGTTCATTCAAAAGTGTGACCAATTCATTGCGAAAGATTAAAAAACAAATCAATTTCATCATAGTCACCATTTTGGTGAGACTTGGACAAGCTGCATCGAGTGCTTCAAGGGGCTTACTTCGTATAAACCATGAAAATCGGATCTCTCCCACAATTGCAGTCAACAAAGCACATGAATTAACAATTATTTTGATCATAGTCATACGATCCAACGTATCCAATGGCCATATGCCCAGAAATCTTAGTGTCCATTTGGCCATACGAAAAAATGCAATTTCGAGAGGATCAACCCGGGAAAACTTCAGTGAACCCATACCCATTTTAATTTGAATATTATAACGAATTTTATTTTCCGGTTGTTTCCTTTTATACACTGACAAGCAACAATGACGACAACGACGCGACGGACGCGTCCTCGTAAAAATATCATACTCCTCCATCTATATGATGACGATAAGCCAGCAAAAGTTATACTTGGTAATTAGAATTAAATATGAATAATGGTTATGCCGACATTATGATGTGTAGGCTTTACTTGATTGGATGTAATCGCAGAACTTTTGAGGAAAAAAAAGTTTTAATAGGCTGTGTTCTATTAAAATGCAATCAAGTAGGATACTTTTAAACTTGACCGCCCAACACAAGGTTGAATTTTGCATGCTTTAAAACCTTGATTTAATTTTAAGTTTAATTTGAAGCGTCAATTCTTGGACAAATGTCTGCTCTTTGTTTTTGTGGAGGTTTTCTTCATAACGTATCCAACTTGGTTTCCGGAATCTGCTGCTGCTGTACACCCAACGCGCTTTTAACCTTGAGGATTTCATTCAAAAGACTGCTTTGCTATTGTGTCAAAGGTCTTCCTCAGTAAATGACCAGTCCATCGCCACTTTCTCTGCGTGATGTCTACACGTACCTACTCATTCCTAATTAAATAGGATTTTCCAGATAAAGATAGGAATGGTATAGGTCCAATAGAATCAACAATTTTCAATTTACTTTCAATAAGGTATGTGTATGTGATATAGAAGGAATAAAGTGTGATGTGCAGAGTGATGGAAATGCTAATATTGACGCTGGAAGTGAGCATTGTTAACTTCGGAGACTCAATCTAAAAATCGCAGCTGTTTAATGACACTCAAAGCGCCAACGATGTAGCTATAAGAACCAATTTCAAAATGTACGATGCAGTGTTGTAAAACCATAGTAACGTCATAAACGTTGTAAGGCTTAACAAACTGTCAAAATTTGATTGGAAACGCATTTCAAAGATTTATTAAATTGTTCCGCAAATGATATTTAAAGCTAGGTTAAGACTACTGGAATAATGATAACAGTTTTCAGATAGCCGAAAGATTTAAAACTGTGGTTAAGCCAACGAAGTTTATACACTGCGTGTTACAATACCATAGGCAACAACAGTATCGAACATCACAGCTCTACAGAGATGACACAAAAACAAATTCTTATCTATATATGAGTCCACTGTAAGCCGCCTAAGAAAATTAAATGTCAGAGTCAGCTTCAACACAGGTTTCTTTTCTGGGTTCCGAACACCTTTCGCCAGATTTAGTACTCAAGATATAGGACTATTGTACTAAGAGTGCAATAAATTGAATATGTTGACAATAAGCTGAATACATTATAAAACATTGTTTTATTGTTTTAAGACACTATAATGTGATTACGAAAGATAAAAACAACTACCTCGTGATATTAAAAGCAACGTATAACAGTTTTTCAACTCCAATTTGAAGGCGACAATTCATTTTTCTTTGGTGTCAAAGGCAATTATTGTTTCCGACATTATTTTTTCATTAAGACCAAGAAAATGTAATAAAAACAAACATAGTGACACGAACAGTTATGGCCTTTGAAAACTCAAAAACTGTTATACTTCATAACGATTACACTATCCATATTGAATGTTGAATAGAATTAAATGTGACCACCAGATGGCCTAAGGAGCTCTCTTAAAAACATATCTAAGACAACAAAAAACTTTTTTATTTGAAATAACGTTCTTCAAGCTATTATTTAGGTATTGTATGAATTATTTTTTTATCTCTCCCAGCGAACTGTCGCTGTCGTACGCGTCTCCTTAGAATCTCATAAAATGTTTCTTTCACATCGTTAATATTTTATCTGATTGTTGCAGTATGAATATTTGACATAAATTTATCCGAGCAGACAATAATTGAATGAGAGTGCTTACTTTACTTTTATAAATGCGAGTAAATTCGTGTTGTATTATAACACCTTATGCAATGAGAACGGTATGACATATGCCAGTGAAATTGAAAAAAAAGGTATACAAAATGAATTTCACACCCTAAATGTGTTATAATTTAGCTTAATTCGAAAAAAAGACCATTTCAATCCTTCACTTCTAAAAACACTCATAATTTTAACAAAGGTCTCTTGTTGAATTTCCAAGCTTAAAAACTCTTTTCTGAGAAATCTAAAATAAAAAGAATCATCGGACCGGACTATAATATCTGCATCTGTAAATCTTGATTATTTTTTATTTAATTTTTTTTTTTTTTTTATTTTTTCTTTTACTTTTGACGGAATTTTTTTGTACTGAATGTGGAAAAGAAAATGTTGTAAGGGGCGCGACACACGGTAGCAGATGAATTTAAATTTGAAATGAGAAGGTTCAAAGCTACCATGGCTCCCTATCCTTAGGGAGACAGGTTAACCATAGCAATGGCTATCAACCAACGAACGGTACAATATCCATGCATCAACGCGCCCATTCCTATGGAACACAGCATAATGACAACGGTATAACATGGTTCTTGCCTTTTTGGTCTTTTTCTCTTAGGAAAGGTCCCATTAGTGCTAAGAATTTATATTGCTCCCCTCTTAGGACGAGAAGGACGAGCCAGAGTGTTAGAAACGAGATGAAGGTGTGAGGGTGGGAAAAATCTAATTGGATAATTTATTACACAGGTGAAAATTTAAATAGGTTTTACGGTTTCGTGCTGTGTTTTTTGTTTTTTTTTTCTTTCTTTTTTTTTTTGTAGTCTCCTCTCTTTTTATCCAAGTGAAATGTTTTCTTAAACTGTGGGTTTGTGGTGAAACACTAACAGAATCCACAAAGGGCCACTGGAAGTTTATCATTTTACGCGACAGGTGGCTGAGGCAGATGAGCTCTGCTTATGGCAATGATTTATGGTTAAGGCTGATTAATTTTTTAAAACAGCACGAAATTGGTTTGGTATCAAGTTGAATTAAATAAATAAACGTGGTATTTAAAAAGAAAAACAAAGCACACGGTTCGTTGATTGAGAATGAGGAAGAAATCTTGACGGGAAATTGACACATGGCAAACGTTCAATAAAATTAAACAATTACAGGTTATAACCGTTACATGAAGTTTATGTATGTTTTAAAAAAAATGGAAGATTTATTAAACAGAAACCGTGAAGGCATGAAGAAAGATCTTTCGAAAACAGGGTGATGTATTGTTCGTTTGTTCGCAATCAAATTAAGATTGATAAAGGTAGCAATTAGTTAAGAATTTTCTCGTCGCCAGGTGGTGACACCATCATTTAAGGAAAATTCGACACAAAAGTGTGACAAAAAAGAAGTCAAGTCTATATAGAGTAAGAGGTTTAGAGTCAAATTCAAAAGGCAGAACTTGAATGGAATGCATTTATGTGTAGTGCTTTTGATAGCGGATCGCCCTGTTTCGTATAGAGTTTCGATAGGTTTCCTCACAACGCTAAGTGCGGACCTGTTCACATTTGTCGGAGGAAATTTGACAGCTGACTAAATGTGTAAAGTAAAGTTGGCTTTACATGGAGCTGCAACAAATTATAGTGCAGACGACAAAGCAACAACAACAATCATTGCGTAGACGATGAAGATGAACATGTTCGTCTTCACTATAACTTTCAAGCTGCATCCATAATTTTCCTATAACTTGCATCCATGAAGACGCCTGCATTTTGGCCTTCCCTCTCTATCACACAAGTAAGATTTATTGATTTTGCATCCTCTTTTTTGCAGATCAGAGCGTGCAGCTCCATGTAAAGGCACCTTAAAACAGGCTGGCAGTAAGTCGCAGACACTAGACCTGTCAAAAAACCTGTCACATCGTAGGTCTAATTTTGACAGGCCTTGTCGTGCGACTCCGAGTTGCAGTTGTAATTGTACAAAATGCCGATAATGACTTAGCGAGCAAAAGTGTTTGTCTTGGCTCAAAAGTAGGAAAGGAAGAATTGACTTTGTGGTCATGGTAAGCAACAGATTTCTTCATCTGAATTTGGATCTATCCAGAGAATGAGACTGTCACATAAGAAGTTGATAAAAGGTCGATGGAGATCCTGGCGTTCGTAGATGGTATTAACATCACTTGAACTACAAGGCAAACAGATTTAATCTAGTATTGATTGAGTTAGAAATATTGAAGATACATTTTTTCCGAACATTCAGCTTGTACATACATAATTCTGTTGCGAAACTCTGCAGGTTTCAGAGGCAACTTGACCTTTTCGTGTAAGCTTCAGGGTTCCCGAAAAAAATTGCTTTTATCCTCAAGAAAAGGTTCTCTAAACTAAAAAAAATAATAATAATAATTAAAGTAAAAACCATGTAGGGGCATTTAAGCTCGTATCAGTCTTGAGTGGAAAAGCAACTGTCGATTGTATTCTTCACATTTCTGAATTATTCTTTTTTTTTAATGTATGAAATTGCTTTAATTTAATTTTTAATGTTAATGATCCAATTAAATATTATAACATATTATACAGTAAAATCTCTCTAAGACGGATCTCAACAGGTATGTTGTATACAAAATATTTAGTATCACCATGCATGTTGGCGCTTACATGTGGGGCCCTATGGTTTACTAGAATCAATTTCTATAGCTTATATATAATGCACAGAAAAGATAGGAGCAGCACCTTACATGCAATAATTACGTTAAGAATGATTGCTTCATGCGGTAGTGGGTACATTATGTATACTACAGATTCTGTAGCAAAGGTTTAAGGGATTATTTTTGACTTGAGGAGCTGTCCGTTGTATAATATTTTACTGTAAGGTTATTGAAAGCAATATTCCTTATTGATAAATATTTGATTCTAATTTCAAAGTCATTAGATTAGCTAAAGTATAATAATAAAGTCTTAATAATAAATATATACATATGTATGTATGTATGTACATATATTTATTTATTTTTGTCTGATGTAGCATTGCCAGTGTAATTTGCCGATTTAAATCTAATTGATTGGTTATACTGCAGGTACTTGCATATTTCCGGAAATCGATGTATGTAGGTACGCTTTAAAATTTGTATATAAACCTACATGCACCCGACAGTCATCATTCTTATTGTAAACTGCAACTGCATCCGCAATGGGCTTTGGTTTATTTAATATTTCCCGCTCGAATCCATTTGAAGCATCATTTTTTCACATTACCAAATGGATCCTAGGATTTCTTGGTTTCTGGCCTCTCAACATATTTAATCGAATAATTAAATTTAAAACTGTCTTAAATTTAACTATTTTGTTTATATCGATTATTGGGGAGATAAGGTTTTCTTGGTTTTTACGAAAGAACCCTCTTAAAGCACTCGATGCAATTTGTCCCTGTTTAACCAAGATGGTAACCTTGATGAAATTGATTTGCTTTCTTATTTACCGCAACGAATTAAAATTTATTTTTGAAACTCTCTATCAACATCTGAAATCAGGCAAGTGAACATACTTAAGAAATTCTGAACATAAAAAAGTGATTAAAAAATATTTTTTGTTAGATATTAAAGATCCAAAGAAAAAGTACATGATTGCCAATGTTTCTTTTTTCACAAATGTGTGGTGTAGCCTTCTTTGTCTTACAACTTTGTCGGTGAACTTATTGTACAGCTTAAAACCTCTTATAGTTTGGGGTTTTTACTATTTTAATGGATACAAAAATATTTGGGTTGCTCTGCCATTTCAAGCAGCGTAAGTTTAAATTTTGCATTTTAATTTTTCGCTAGGGTACTGTCAAAGTATATTTTTACTTATGTCATTTTAGTTTACCCTACGAAGACATGACTCAGCTCAATGACAAGACATTGTATTCAATTATTTATTGTTTACTGGCGCATTCTGGAAATGTTACAGTTTTTGGAGTCTCTGGAACGGATGGAACTTTCTTATGCTTCTGCATGTACATATCTGTTTCTTACCAGTGCCTGCAGGAGGATTTTAAAATGGCTTTCGAAATCCACAATGCAACTGGTTGGTGTTGTCCTCGATTTTGTACTTATTTGAACTAGCATTTTTTTTTTTAATCAAGGAATGAATGCAGGAAGCAATGATCTTCTTTATGAAGATCTCAAAATATTGGTCAAACGTCAACAAAGTATTTTGAGAATGTCCAAGTGCTTCAACGAAATCTATCAATTTATGATTTTTGGGCATTTTTTATTTGCCAGCATCACTTTGGGAATAATTTTAATTAATCTTTTACTGGTTAGTCAAAGAAATATCTACAAAGTTTTTTAATAATCTACAAAAATATAATTATTGTAGACTTCTGGCATATCAAGGATGATCTATTTGACATACACTATGGCAGCAGGAAGTCAGCTTTACACCTATTGCTATGGTGCAGAGAGTGTCAATGAAAATGTTATTTAAATTTTTAATTTAATTTAATTGCAAAATTAATATCTTTTTACACTATATTACAGTGCCTCAAATTATCAGAGATTGTATACTTTTGCAATTGGTACGATTGTGATAGGAAAAATAAGTTACTGGTCCTATTTGTTTTAGCAAAATCCCAGAAGGGAAGTTTGATGAGAGCGCCATTTTTTTCACCATCATTAGCTCTGTTTGCGTCTGTAAGTGGGATTTTTCTTGCAAATGTATTTTTAATTTGGAATTTCAATTATTTTCAGATAATAAAGACTTCCGGATCTTATTTTACAGTACTTCAAGCATTTTTGTAATTAAAAAAAAAAATAAAATAATTATTTTAGTGATTTAAGTTAATAAACTAAATTAAAACCATAATTCAAATCATGACGGCTTATTCTATTTCAATTACATAAACGCATATGGCGTCACTAGCTCCTCAGGTTCACCAAGAGTGTCTTTTGAGTACTCGAACCAAAATCGCAAGCACCTACATGAGCACCAGAAACATTTACCTATATGTTACTTTTTTTATCAGCATAAAATATTTTTTCAAGTATGAAGGACATCATCTTCGGCTTTACTCCACGTCCTGGATGTATTTTAAACGCATTGACTCCTCCTTCATGAACTCACCGGCGCGGCGGCGACGCGGCTTCGCCAGGGACTACTTTCGCATACATTAAAAAGTGGTTCGAACACAATTGACAGCTACAATCAATCATAGCTTTAAATAAGCGAATCGATAACGCTGTCATACCTTATTTTATCATAGAGGGCAGGGAAATTATGATAGAATTTTGACTAGTCTGAAGTGGAGACTTTGGCTTTGCCAACTGAGAGTTAAAAATTTAATCTTTTCAAGCCCGTTTCAAGCAGTCGTGGTTATGATATTTTTTTTGCTGAATTTGATATTAGAAAAAGCAGTATTTGAACAAGATATCATCACCATTGATACTGACGAAACTTGCGAAACTTCTGACACTTCTAGTGCATGCAAACACAGACGATCTAAAATTACAAAAAAAAAACAAACTTAAAGTTGGCAGCACTGCTTTCATTGACAGCCATTTTTTGTCGTCTGCGATGTGAATTTTCTTTAGTTAGGTTTGTCATTTCTTCCTGAATCCACTTTGGTTTGTCATTTCATCCTGAATCCACTGACGCCTGAACAACGCATGTAAATTCGGAGAATGGGCTCAAAACCAGATTGCTGTTGATCCCAATTCACTTTGAAATGTCAATAAGCATAAAGCACATTATTTTGATATTGTTTTTATTAAAATAATTTCTCAACTAAAACACACTACATATTTGTTTATGGTCTGCTTTTTATGTCAGAGTTTACAATTTCAAAATTACAAAACTGCTTGTAGGATTGTAAAATAAGATCCTGATGTCTGGATAATCTGAAAATTAATTTAATTATGTATAAAATTTAAAAAAAACTTTTACTAATGTTATACCGAAGCAAAAAGCTGCAATGATGGCGAAAAAAATGGCGCTCTCATCGAACATCCCTTCTGCGATTTAGCCAAAACAAACAGAATCAATGATTTAACTTTTTTGTTGCATTTATACCAATCGCAAAAATATAAAGTCTCAGACAATTTTAAACACTAGAAAAGTATACAAAATTTATTCTTTTAAATCTAAACTATGTAAGTCGTAAGAAAAAATTAACATTTTGATTAACACTCTCAGCGCCATAGCAATAGGTGTAAAGTTGACTTCCAGCTCCCATTACATATGTCAAGTAAATCATTTTTGACATTGCTGAATTCGACTTAAATAAGGGTAGTAAATGCATTAACAAAATTTAGAAAACCTACAATCATAATTATAATCACCAGAAGAAGATTAACCAAAACAAATCCCAAAATTATGCTGGCGAACACAAAATGGCCAAATATTATAAATTTGTAGATTCGATTGAACCGATCAAACATTCCAATAATATTCTGTTGACGTTTAATTAGTTTAGTAAGGTCATTGTAGAGAATATCGTTACTTCTAGGATTGAAGTCTATATAGAAAAAAAAATGTCATCAATAGTTTAAAACAATACAAATCCGATGTAGCGTACCCCTTAGTGTATGAATCTTGAATGCCTGTTTAAAATCTTCTTGCAGGCATTTGAAGGAAGCAGATATGTACATGCAGAAGCACATAAATGTCCCATCGGTTCCAGAAATTCCCAATATCGTTATATTTCCCGAATGAGCCAGAAAGCAGTAAATGAATGAATACAACGTTTTGTTGTTAAGATGCGTCATGTCTTCATAGGGCAAGCTTAAATAACACACCACATTGAAATAATATTTGCAACTGTCATATTTGTCATAAATAAATAGTGTAAACAGACCACAATTACTATACTTACGCAGCTTGAAATGGCAGGGCAACCCAAGCATTTCGGTTTCCTTTAAAATACTGAAAACCCCAAACAACGAGAGGTTTCAAAGCATACAATACGTTTGTAGATAATGCCGTTATATAAAGCACAACACACCAAACCGTTGAAAAAAAAGATATCTTGGCAATGATGAAATTCTTTTTAGGCTCTTTAGTATCTATTCAAAATAAATTTATGAACTAAGTTTTGAAAATAATTACACTTTTTTTTAAAGTACAAACCTGCTTTGCAATGCTCGAATTGATCTTTTAAAATAATTTCCAGTTTTTTTCGATAAATTACAAAACATACCAACTTCATCAATGTTACCATCTTTGTCAAACATGGACAAAATGTATCGAGTGCTTTAATCGAATCTCTACGCATAAACCAAGAATATCGAATTTCTCCAATAATTGCAGTCAGCAAAAGTGTTAAATTAAAAAGGATTTTAAATTTTGTCAGTCGGGACAAATAATTCAGAGGCCAGAAACCAAGAAAGCCTAGAATCCATTTGCTTATGCGAAAAAATGATACTTCCAATGAATCCAAACGGGAGAATTTGAACAAGTCGAAAACCATTTTTAAACTGTTGAGAATGATAGTATTTTGGTTAAAGGGTCTTTTATAAGGAAGAGCTCCTACATATCAAATAAGGATCTAGGGCTGTTATAATGGGTTTAATTGTATATGAACTTGACTGTAGTAAATTACTTAGCAATTAGATTAAAATTTATGAATATGAATGATCAATGAGACATTTATCGTATACTATTAATTACTATGTTGATGACTTCAATTATTCAACCGTATAAATATTTAGACTTCAAAACTTAATGACTTTTATTTGCGTTGCGATATGTATACGGAGTAAAACATCGATGAAACTTAAGGTAAGGATTAGTGTGAAGTTGCCCGTATTTCTGTCAAGATCTTAAAACATTTTCTTGAAAACCACCGAAAGAGATTTCAATGAAATTTAATAATAATTGAGTTTGTGTGTGCATGAAATTTAGTTATTCGAAAATCAATCGATCGGTGCGCCCTCTGTGGGTAAAATAAGCACATTAGCTGGCTCTTTGTTTTTTTTTTCTATACAGACTTCCAAAACGAAATTGACACTTCTCCACATTTTTGCCATTTCCGGAAATTAACTGACATGAAATTGTGTTTTAATGTAAACATGATTAACAATTTCTGAAGTTTTGGCAGCTTGTCAGTAGCGTAAATTCATCTGATCTCGTTGACATCTGACATAAGCTTTTTTTCTTGCAAATCTGTTGTTTGCTGCTCGAATTAAAGTAACGAATAACTGCATGAAAATGGAAAATCGGAGTTGTCACGGTTGTCAGTATCTACGTTCGTTGAGTCCTAAATTCGCATTGGGGTAAGCGCAAAGAGTTTTTTCTACCTGTCGTCGCTCATCGCCCTGAATTTGCTCTGGAATTTCTTACGAACACGCAGCATAAAGTTTTCATTCCATTTTTCAAAAACAAATCAAACAACTGACGACTACACAATCGGCAGCCGTGGCAAAAAATTTAAAACCCGAAAAACGCAGGTTTTTTTTGACAACTCTTGGGGTTGTCAAGAAAACCCAAGTCAAACCTGGTTATAGTTCAAAGAACAAAGCTAAAAGCGGATTGTAATGTTCTATTTAAACTCGCAATAATTTGACAGTATTTGCTGGAACAGTATTACAAAGTAACGGATTTCAATGACATACCTGCCATTTAAAGACCGTGAACAAATGAAGAGCATTGGGAAACGATCATTGGGGTCAAAAGTTGTGTTACTTTTTTTTCTGTCAAAAACATAATTTTTGACGAAACCGGTAAGAAAATGTAAAAATGTTGACAAGAAGTCAATCAAATTTAGCAAATCTGTGTCCGAACTGGTTATAGTGGGACGCCTCACAATGTTTTGTAGTTTCACTTTCGCCATTTTTAATTTTTTTTACAGAATTTAAATTAATTTTTTTTGTCTGTTATTTACATGACAGAAAAGAAGACAAAATATCTGCAATATTCAAATCCTTATTCGTCATAATCATGTTTTATGGCAAAAGAATATCAATGTGTACGTACCAAAGCATTATTCTGTCACAAATTGCTTCCTTTCCTTGACATTTTAATATCTATTCTTTCTGAGTTATCATCCTTCCGTGTTTGGAATATCAACAGGATCTTGCAAATTTAATGAGCTTTATAAAAGGAAACACAAAGTGTATCATTCCGTGTTGAGGACTGAGGAGAGAGGAACCACTTTATCAAACAAGGAACACAATTAACTGGACTTTAATTACCAACATTAATCTTTTAGTGTGTTGTCTTTCAAGAACAACTCACCTTTATGTCTCATTTTGCTTCAAACTGAGTTAACCGATTAAGGACATGGTTTTAAAGGTGTTATTTGGATATATACAAATACATATATACCTACACATTCCCGAAGCTGCAGCAAGAAAATCATTTATCATTCGTTTGTTTACTATAATTCAGTTGAAGTGCCTTGCTGGCAAAACAAGGAATACACATTAACAAGGACATACTCTGTTTAATTTCATACAATGCTTGCAATAAGTCGCTTCTTGTGTTGGGTGCTTTGGTGTGTCTGATAGAGATGCACTTTCTGATGGTTTGTATGTGTGGGCCATTGTTTGAATTAGATTTAACATAGATATTCCTCTTATTATAGCAGAACCGTTTTATAGGAATAATGGGTTCCTACCTCAGAATCTAGTGTATAGCTGGATTCAGGATAATTTGTTCTCGAGAACATTGCAATCATTGATAAAATTTCAAATTAAATCTTTTAATTTAGAATCCTTTTTCGCCGGTGGTTTTGATTTCAATGGCTTTAGCATTACATTCATTTTGTTGTATACCTAGGTGGCGTGTCGTTCGTTCTTCTTTGTGATCTTTATAGTAGCTTTGAATTTCGAGTAAAACATTGTGAATTTGATTTAACGGACTGAAGATTTCGCCGAAATGCCAGTGCAAAACTTCCAATTCAAGATTTTTATAGTATTTTAAGGATCCGCAGGAATTTGAGTGTATTGAAAGCAACGGAATGCGACTTTGATTTGAATTCGACGGTTCGATTATTTTGTATTCGTGTCAAATAAAAAGTCTTATCACTTCGTCTCTCATTCAAGAATTGTAATAACCAGAAAATCTGGAAGGGTGTCATTATTGCACAATAAACAGTTTTCCACCATTCTAAAGGGGTGTTGACTGCCACACAATTGAAAGAAAATGTATTAATAGGTTCTTTGAACACTCAAGTAGACATTTCTGAAACGTCAAACTAAAAATTAAGTTTTTGTTCAGTGCGAACACTCCAACGGTGTGGGCGAACTGGGACAGATAGAGCTCAAGAGAAACATTAGGCTTCGACTCTTCTACTTTATTTGCTTTGTTCGTGGAGCCCTGAAATCGCTCTGGGGTTGCCATGAATCGTTTTTTGAATAAACTCAATTCGACCTAACGAGCAAATTATGTTTTTGAACCTGGTGACGTTTACTGTCAAACATTTCTTGATTTTTTCGAAAGAAACTACAAGAAATGCAAATGAATGCATTTATATTTTGATCAAAGTCAAACAAATAAAGCAAAATGAGGAACTTTTGACATTGTACGGAAAACCCCAGATTTTTTTGACAACAGTCGGGGTTGTCAAGAAATCCTGGGTCGACCCTAGGTAAAATTTAAAGGAACAAAGCTTTTTTTAAGAACCCAAAAACTTAGATTTTTGTAACAACTCTCGGGGTTGTCAAGAAATTCTGGGTCGACCCTAGGTAAAGTTCAAAGGAACAAACTTTTCTTAAGAACCGAAAAACCCAAATTTGTTTGACAACTCTCGGGGTTGTCAAGAAAAGTTTAAAAGAACAAAGCCTTTTTTAAGAACCGAAAAACCCAGATTTTGTTGACAACTCTCGGGGTTGTCAAGAAAACCTGGGTCGACCTTAGGGAAAGTTCAAAGGAACAAAGCTTTTTTTAAGAACCGAAAAACCTAAATTTGTTTGACAACTCTCGGGGTAAAATTCAAAGGAACAGAGCTTTTTTAAGAATGGAAAACCCCAATTTTTTTTGACAATTCTCGGGGTTGTCAAATTTGTCGTTTCTGGGTAAAGTTCAAAAAACAAAGCTATTGATTTGTAAAATGATGATGGAAAATAAATAAACGATTTCAATATTTTTTAACAAAATATATTTTAGAATCTGCTTACAAACTAACAAAATGTTCATGCAATCGTGCATGTTCTCAAAATATGTACATTCTTTTACATAAAATATTAACAATAAATCTAAGATTTCAATTATTTAATACTGAAGATGATAGACCTGTTCCTTTTCTATTCCTAGTAACTTCAAGCTGTTCCAAGTTATTGTTGTTGTTCTAAGCAACAAAATTGAGTTTGGACAGCTTGAAGCAACTTCAGAAGTTTTAGGGAAAGGATCTTTTTAAATGCTGTTGATGGGAAATTTTAAATAACAACTAATTTTTATTAAAGTGTAGTTTGGGTATATGGATTTAAAAACACCATAATTTTTAGTCTAACTATGTTTCTGAGCTTAATCTCTTGTTGTAAATTTATAAATTGTATTTAACGTTATTTTTTGGAATATCGCTGTTCTGGAATTCTGAGTTCTGTTTGTTTAATTTCACGAAAGAAGCATATACTCTAGAGTGTCAGGACCTTTCTTTTGAACTTTATTTTGTGTAGTTTCGAATTCCGATACGGCATCTTCACTCACAAAGGACCTGCCATCACAATCGTCGTCAATCTCTTCATTGTCGTCTTCTGCTGTAGAGTGTTTTCTTTTCTTTGGTGTCGAAGTAACAACTTTATTACTTCGACGATATTTATTCCAAAATTCAGCCGGTTGGGCAAAATCGATGATATTTGAAAAATTTCGAGCTAGAGCTTTCGCTAGTTCATCGATAGATTTTTGTATTGATACATTGCAGCTGGCAAGACCTTCTGAGATAGTTATAATGTGAACAATAGACTTTTCCAATGTTGTAAGCTAGAATTTGAATGGGATTAGTCATTACATAAGGTTTTGTTGGTTCTCTTCTAAGGCTATAATCTTACAGCATCGGCCATTGTTATGACATGACGTCGTTTTCCTCTTTTGGCTTGAAGTGGTGCAGCATTGCTTGAAGATGGGGTGGGATCAGCAGTTGGGATTTCTGGACCATCTGCCATGTCATCAGTTGTTCCATTCTCACCTTGTTTTTGTTCGGCGTCTTTCCTTTCTTTTTGGCAAATTCGTTTGAGAATAAAGAGGATGTCGTTAACTAGTGCAGTTCCTTCGTCTGATCTTATAAGAGGGTCAGTTTGAGACTTTTCTGAAATCGAATTTATTTCAATGGAAATATTTTTTTTTTTTTTTTAATTGGGCAGACAATTCTGGATGTACGTGTTTAAAGCACTTGAGAAAGAAGCGGGAAGCATAAAAACAGCCTATATGGCCTGAGATTGGATACAAAAGTTATTTGAATTGATTTTTAAAACAAGGTTTCTCCACAAGGCCGACCAAAGAAGGCAAACTTTAGAGTTGCAGTGACTAAATAAATAAATTAAAAAATTTAAAAATAAACAAAGATTAATCCTTCAGTTCAATGAAATGTACAATATTCTTGGTCAGTCTGTCTTTAGCAAATACAAACAAACTGGATGGTTTTCCCACGCGAGAACATGCCACAAATAGGTAGTTGTTTCGTTGGTGAAAAATACGCGCTGTCCATTTTCAAGATGCACGGCTAAATGGATAACTGTTGGATCGCGTTCATGAGTTGGGAAAACGAAAATACGCCAGACAGCTTCATATACCGGCCAATTTGGCAATTCGTTATTTCATCATTTTGATTTAAAGGAGGAGCATTTACATTAGTATTTTTAATCTAAATACAGCCATATCACTTCCTTTATTCACTTCACATACTTGCAAATATTATTTGATGCTCTTCACCGAACTACAGAAGTCAACTTTAACATGAGCATTGAACGCTTTGCTCAGCAGAGGTGAATACGGTACCACCCAACAATTGTCAATGTTAATGACTGCGTTATATTCTTAATGAATGATTGTCCGCCATTTGGTGCGTTCTTTTTCTAACCATAGTCAACATTTGTTGTCAAAAAAAAAATTGTTGAAGCGTCTTTGTTAGAATTTGTTGGGTTTTTTTACAATCCATTTACGTTGTTTGATTTACTGTCAAATGACAGTTTTCAAAATTGGTGAAAAGGCCATTTTATTCTTTCTTGTTGATACCTCAAAGAAAATAAAGAAGTTCTTGTTGCTCAAATCTAAAATTTGTAGTTTTTTGGTTTAATTTTTAACAAAGACTGAATTGTTTAATACAAAACGTACAATTTGACGGACCAAGAATCTCAACTCATATCATAGAGGTGAGTTTAAAATAGTAACAAATCGTAACTATTTGACATTTCAACGTGAGTTTAGGAACGCTGTTATGAGGTCATATAGTTACAAATCTTAACTAATTCGGATTAAAGGAACGCCTTTTTGTTGACTATTGTTAACAATAGTTGACTATGGTTAGAAAAAGAACACAGCAATTATTGGTACTTCTTCGACGATATATTGGATATCCGTCAACATGGTGTGACCGTATCATTGGTGAAATCTTTAGGAAAACGCTGTATACATTTTCTGTTTCCGTCTACTATGCAAGGCGATGCACGATTCAGATCTCTGCATGGACCATGAATCATGTTTGTAGTAATAATATCAAACAGTAAGTAATTGATCAGTAGACGGATCGGGAATTTCTGCAGAAATTAAACTATCGATGTCTTCTTGACGTATTTTGTCGATGAACCAAATCAAAATGAGAGCATGAGGTAATCCTCGCTTTTGCCACTATACCGAATACATCCAACAACGTGTGGGGCCAAATACATGTAATTTTGGAATAAAGCTAATTAAAGACATTTTTTTGTTTAAAACACGTGCTGTAATGTTATCACGATGTATTGCAATTTGTCCTGGTAATAGCAACGATTCAATATTCGGTCATTTTGGATACGTTTAAAAGTATTCCATATTCCCGCACGAAAGCATTGTATTTATATATTACTTCCAATAAGAGGAACGTTTGGTGCGCCATCTACGGACGAAGTTCACAAACACTTGATTAGTGAGTTAGGAGTGGTTTTTGTCTAGATTGCCATGGGAAGCAAAAACAACAATTGAAGACATTTCATGCAAAGTAGATAAGACAACTAGCGCCACCATTGACAAAGTTCGGAACTAAAAGAACATATTCCATGAAATTACTATAAAAATGTATATACAATGACGAAAGTCATAGCATCCTGTATGTTTTCTTGCATGTGACGTGGACTACCGATGTACGATGATGGTAGAATGACAGTTACCAATTTCGACAGTATCAGCCTTGTTCGTAATAGCATCTCGTAAGTGAATGTATTCTTCCGTACGCAGCTTCTGTTGGTTATGTCGCAAGTATCGTAGTCGTTCAATCTCTATCTTCACGTACGTGTCCACCATGAATTGTTGGCAAAGCTCATGACACGACATCGCAAAATGACGTTGTCTTGACCGCGTCTAATCATCAAACGATACGCATATTAATAGCTTTGTTCGGGTTCTTTTTGTGCCAACAAATTTAAACTGTCAAAATTTCTCAGGTGAGAGAAAAATCTCTCTCATTTATCGAAAAGAAGGCGAACACTTTTTGTGTAAATTTTTGAAATACGTCAAATTCGAATTTTTCGATTGGTTAGGTCTTCGCGGTAGGGGTCATCTACAATCACAATTGTTTACGTCATTCGCTTTTGACAGAGTTCAAGTTTTTACCAGATTAAATTTCACAGGGTCAAAACTTCTTTCGTTCATCTCTCAGTACACGAACGCTTTTTCTGTTAATGTAAACGTATGAAATCGAATGCAAACTGTTTCATTTTGGTACGCGAACAAAGCTAATCTTTCGTCAAAATGTAGATTTTGGACATTAGGGCAATTCTTTTTAAGGTTTTTTTTTTTTTTTTGTTTTTTATTTCAAAAGCATTTAAAAGCTCGGCAACTTTAGCTTGTAATGTTTTGTTGCCTGGCTGTACTTCTTCAGAAGTACTTCGGAAGTGCTAATGGAAGAAGTTTTATTGGGAAAGGAAATCATTTTTGGATGTATTGCTGGGTTACAAAGAAATCGCCAATAAAAAACAGGGGCTGATCGTAGAAAGGTGAAACTTTGAAGTTGTATGTATTTTTCAATGCAAAATCATAATAAAATAACAAAAATTGGGGGGCGGCACCCTTATCATTTAGGGGTATAAAAATTAATGTTAGCCAATTCTCAGACCTACCCGATATGCACACAAAATTCCATACAAATCGGTGCAGCCGTTTCGGAGGTGTTAAATAACAAACAGCGTGACACGAGAATTTTATATATTAGAAAATAGGTGTATTCTTCATCTCAACTTACCGGCAATTATTTTCAAATTGTTAAAGTACATAATCAGATGGACATCATCGATGCTCTGCATAAAGTGGTTGTACAATTTGTAGCGCACCTTTCGTTTGGCATCACCTTTGAGTGGAGATTTAATCATATTCTCTGTAAAAGTGTCCAAACCTTCAAAGTTCTTGAAAAATAACAAAACAAAATTAAATTATAAACTCCAGCCAGCACATTTAACTCACCATATACTCGTTCAAAACAAAAGGACACTCAATCAAACACTTGTGAAATAGTGCCGCATTTTTTGTTGATATGAATTCTCCAAAGAATGCAATCGCTTTCTCCGATAAATCTTTGTTGTCATCTAATATCACAGCCAGCATAGCCAAGAGCAGCGATCCACGCAACTTAAGCTGATCCTGCAGCACCAGAGCAGCAAAACTCTTGAAAGTCTCCAAACGATTCATCAAATACTGTGACGAAAGTTTCTCCAATATCCTATCCAATATTGTCTCCACGACTTGGGTGTGCTTCTTGCAAAGATCAGCAACAGCAACTAGGATCGTATTTACAATCGGCGGACGATCGATTGCTTTCAGAATTTTCCCATAAAGATTGCACGTTGTATTGGCAATCATGGAATCCCGAATTGAAAATCGTCCCGAAATCAATATCATTGAATTGAAAATACGATCATTGTCCATTTCGAGCTCGGATTCGGGAAGATTCACACAAGCCAAAATGTATCTGTGGATGAAGGAGACAATCGTTGGATGTGGACGTTGTTTGATTTGCAGATTCGCCTCCGAATACGAATACATGAATGACATGTAAATCGATCGGTTGTCGGGGAAGTTAGGCATCTCTTCGATAAGTTTTACTTCCAAATACCCATGAAGTTCCAGCACCCATTCATGGGACAGTGAGTCTTGGGAAGGTGTGAATGTGGGTGTGGATCGCATTAGATTTGCTCGCGATCGATGATCAATAGTTGTTAGGAAATCGAATGCTTTGTTTATTACTTGCGGAATAATCATTCCGGTTTTAATGGACTGCAGCAAGTGTTTAAAGACGTTGTTCAAAGCAGGGTAGCTGAAGTCTTTGGCACAGGTGTTGAGAACTTCAAGAGCTATGAGAAGATTTTGCTCGTTGTTCCATTCCATTGACTGAAAGTTGTATCAATTCAATCTTTAGATTAGTGCCTAGGTCTTTACTATTCAATCAAAAATTCATACCGAATGATAGGAGATGAAGCAATGAATCAGAGAGTCGGGTTCCTTGCTTTTTATCTTCCCACATATGAAATTTAAAAGGATCCAAGCTTCGGTGGAGTTTGAGGCGAGTATATGTGACTCGACTGTGCTGAGTATTTGCTGACTGGAACAATTAAAAATTGTAAATGGTGCCTTGTTCTAAAAGGATTGAGCAATGAGCGATTGAGGATTGGGAATTGAGGATTGAGGATTGAGGATTGAGGAATGAGGATCGAGGATTGAGGATTGAGGATTGAGGATTGAGGATTGAGGATTGAGGATTGAGGATTGAGGATTGAGGATTGAGGATTGAGGATTGAGGATTGAGGATTGAGGATTGAGGATTGAGGATTGAGGATTGAGGATTGAGGATTGAGGATTGAGGATTGAGGATTGAGGATTGAGGATTGAGGATTGAGGATTGAGGATTGAGGAATGAGGATCGAGGAATAACAAACAAAAAAGGCCTTCATACCAAAAAGAGTGGAAAATTTACTTACTTAATCATTTGCATTTTTAAGGCTATATGAAAACAATGTTGCAAATACAGCCTCGATTGTGTTATCAGCAACGTCCGAATGATCATCCATGGCATAAAATGTTCTGCCTTATTCGTCTGATCGATGCTTTTAAGGTTTAACAAAACTCTGGTTCTGAAACACTGTCAAATGGTATCGTTCTTTTGAATATGAAGTTTAAAAAATTTCCTAAAATCATACCTCCATAGCTAGGTCTGTATTTTTTGGATCGCTGTCCTGGAGCATTGGTGTGATGATCTTACACCAAACAAATATCACCGGATAGCAGTTGGGATAGGTTTCCAAAATAGAGTCCACCATTATCAAGGTTTGTTTCCGAACTAACAGAGTTGGTTCATTCACAAGCTGGCATGTTTCCTAAATAAGGATGTACATTTGGAAACTTATTATTTTAAGACAGTCATCAAAAAACAAACCTTGACAAAATTCGTGTTGAATATAATCAAAGGATTAATCTTAACGATGACTTCAAGAAACATAACAGCAGCCCGTCGCAAATATGACACTGGATTCGAGAACAACAAATAGATGTGCTCCGGCAAATGCAGGAAACTCACAATCACAATTTCGAATCCTGTGAAGGTGTACGCTGGATCGGAACTCTTGGGCTTACCAAAACGTATTTCATTCTCAAGAACTCGTGGCTCTTCGGGAAGACTCACATCGGTATCATTATATTGAGCATATTTTAAACCTTCCATAAGAATTTTTTTGGTATTTGGTGATCCTTTGATTAAAGCTTGATGGAGGGCTTGAATTGCTTTGGTTTTTATACCGTTATTCGAGTCACGAATACTATCGATCAGTTCTTTTATGATGTAAACTTCACGTGGTATTTCTGAAACTTGATGGCGAAACATCTCCCAATCGACGCTGGATTCAAGGAGAATGATTTTGGAAAATAGCTCCACAGCTCTGGATCGTATGCTGACTTCTTCGGCATAGACAGCTTCGGATAGGAAATCAACGATCGATGCATTGCAGCGGGTAAACAAGGCTGCATCGTACTTTGCTGCATAGTCAAGGGCACGTTGTGTCTGCTCTGCTTTCCACTTGAAAATCATAAAATTAGATCGATTCATTTTGGCCATTAAAAAGTCAACTTACTCCCTTCTCTGGATTAGTGATCACACACTGAATATAGTACTCCAAGACTTCGGATACGATTCGCGGGAACTTGCCGATTATTTTTATGAACCAATCCGATATGTGTTCACAAGTGTTTGTCTGGATGTTTGATGATATTGAAGTACTTCCACCCTTGGGTTTTGGATTGTAAGTATGGAGAAACAAAGTCATATTCATGATCTTCAACAGGGTCTGCTTTGGATCACCATTGTGAGCACTCACAACTTCTTCTAAGATCTCAAAATATTTTCCATGTAAGTTAGCAGCATCTGAAAGGGAAGGAAGAGATTCGTTATTACTTTTTTTTTTCGTGGAGAGTGGACTACACCAGCTTACAAACATTTACGAATCCTCTTTCGTAGCTGAGATACTGCATGTTGATGAGCTTCCTGACGATTGCATTCCTCGCCGTCTGATACTCCTCGAAATGAACAAAACGAAACATCAATTTGAGGTCATCACAGAATGCCGTGAAGTTCACCCAAGTCTCTGTGGAATGTTGATGAGATAAATGCCTAGTCAACTCTGGACCTTGGATCTTTTCAACCATATTAAAGACCTGCAGCGACACCGATATCAATTCCTCTTCAAAGATATGGAATCCCTTCGCTCCGGCAATGGTCAAAGAGAGGAAATACACACTCGAGGCAGCCAGAGATAGTTGTCTGTATCGTTGGCACTTGGGATCATAGTTTCCCAAACCAACAAGAGCGTAGATTAATGCTAAGTAGCGTGCCCCAGGAGATACTTTTACTACTTGTTCCCAACAATCGTAGGTGTTGTCATAGCTTCCCGTAGATTCACGCATTGCCCGTATTGTTGTCGAGAGCTCAAGCAAAACTGAAAGAACACTGGGATCACATCTGGCTTGTTGGATAATTGGAATTTTATCAAGTAGCGATTGCTCCAAGGTGCTGTCTTCATCTTCCAATCCAGATTCTGGTGAAGCCGATCTATTTCGGTGCTTTTTGTGTGATTTGGAATGAGGAAGTCTTGGAGGTGGAGCGTTTGCAGTTCCTTCGGTTGCTTTGCGTTTGACTTTTTCTTCTTCGATTTTTAAATAGATGGCTTCGATTTCTTCCCATGACAATGTGGGATGGTAAAATTCACTTAGTTTTTTGAAAACATTAATAAGATCGCTCATTGTTTATGAAAATACGTTTAAAATTTTAATTTTTGATTAAAAGCAGCATTGTTTGGTACACAAATAAGAAATAAAGAGGAATGTCATTTTTGACATTACGTTGTGTAAAAAAAAAAATATAATAAAAGAGAGAAGGATGCGTTCGCGGAGTACTTCTATTAAACCCTGTTTAAACTTAGTTTAAAATGTATTAAGATTTTAATGAACATTTTCAAATAGGTATATTTCCCATTTTTCTTCACAGTAAATTGTTCAGAATATGGATATTCAAATACAGTTCTCAGAAACGTAAGTAATTTGGGATATTCAAGGGAAATTGGAGAATAAATGCATGGCAGCGCCACCTTGAATTTACTTTTTCTGTGCCTTTTTCTGTTATATGCAGTCTTGCTCCACAAACGCTCAAATTGAATTGAATAACAGGAACAGCAAGATTAAATGCTCTAACTACGCTCAATTTAATAAAAGAATATCTTTGTCTTGTTATTTCTCATCTGTTAGCTTGGTTTTGTGTCAAAATTAAGACAGAAGGAGGAGCCTACATTTTAAACATTATACTTTTTTTTCATTGCAGCAAATAAGGTTATTTCGTAGCAAATTTCCAAATTCCATTCAAAATCAACTCATTTCCCAAAAAATCAAATTCCAAAATTATCTTATTTCCACCTAATTTGTATGAAATTATGTTTCAAATTAGGTAAAAACAAGTCAAACATTCTTTATTCAAAACCATTGTGAGCGGGTCTAGTTAAAAATGCCAATTTGAAAATAAAATCCAAAGCAACTGCAATAGTAATCAATAAAACTGAACATTGTTCTACATTGTCCGAATTCGATTCAAAATCAGCTCAATTCCCGTACAAAATCAAATTTTGAAATTATCTCATTTCCACCTAATTTGGATGAAATTACGTTGCAAATTAGGTAAAACCAAGTCAAATATTCCTTATTAAATACCATTGTGAGTGGGTCTAGTGAAAAATTTCAATTTGGAAATAAAATCCAAAGCAAAACAAAACAAGAAGAGATAATGAAAAGGAATTAAGAAAGAAAAAAAAGGAATATAACCTGTTGTCAATCGAAACAAGCAAATACAAATAAACACATTTTTTCTACTAATTTCGAAAAGAGCTTATTTCAAACTTCAAATAAAAAGATTTCGAATAAAATGTTTATTCCACATCAAATTATAATTTAATACTTTTGTTTTCCAACAAAATCCCATTCACAACTGTACCACACCATAAAACATATCGCAGCGCCATCTGCACGTCATACTCCCAAAAAGGGAAAAGTCAAAAAATTTCACGAAGCCCTTGCAGAGTCCGTCGTTTTTGTATGTGAAGAAAAAGTGAAAATTTTCATCACATCCATTCGCCTTCAAAAAAGCAAATCAATATTTGCAAATTATATACAAAAAATTACTCCAATCAATTCCTCAATAGTTTATACATAAATATAAATAGAATTTCCCCCCGAAATTGCAATATTTTGCAATTTAATTGCGTTTTACAAAATGTAAGGAGACTCTGGTGTCTTCCTTCGTTCGTCTTTATTTTTTTTTTGACGTAAGTGTTGAAGTGCTCCCGTAGACAAAATAAAAATTTGTAAAAAAGAAAACCATCCCCGATTCAATAAAAAATATATTAATTAAAAAAAAAAACCACAATCCAATTGGCAAAAATAATCAAACAAAAGTCTTTTATTGTTTAACAATTCGCGTTGATAAGATTAAAATAATAAAATAAAAAAAAAAATGGCCTTACAGCTCCAAACTGCTGCTGATTAGTTAGTTCGTAAAATCAAAAAAAAAAAAAAAGTTCTATTAAACTACTCTTGTGATTGTGTGATTCACTTGTTATTATAATAATAAAAATTAAAAAATAATTAATTGTGTGAGTTTTCTGACACGTCTTTCTCTCAGTCTCATCAGGCCAGGCGCATTCGTGATTCTTGATTCGGATTCGTGATTCGTATGGGCTGACAATTCTTGACTTGACACATCAAAATATTGAAAAAGACAAAGCAATTTATGATTGGACTGATAACATACTGTGAACAACAACCTTTGGCAAGATAGAGTGGAGAATATTCTGCGGAAATTGCCATCGTCGCTGTCGTCGTCGTCGTCGCTGTCGTCATCGCCACCCCCGAATAAATAACAAACAAGCAATCATAAAATAAAATACAAGCAAGCAATGGCAGAGTCAACTTCTTCTTCTAGTGCGACAGATGCTGCTGGCCTCAGTGCTCTTAACAATCAAGGATACCACCAGCTGAGTATTACAAGTAAGTATAGTGTAAAAGAACAGATGGAGTCCACACATAGTGAGTGTGAGGGTGGGGTTCCCACAAAAGAAGTCTTGTTTTCTATTTTTTTTTTTTTTTTAGAAGTTTCCTTTTATTTCTTTTTTTTTGTTACGTGCGCTATGGCGCGATGGACTGGACACAAAGTTGTATTTTTGAGAGTTTCTTTAAAGTTTAACCAAGCAGAGCACAAGCAAAAGTGAAAGTTATAGACTCTTTTTTTCCTCTTTAATTGGACGGTCGTAAAGTTTTGTTTTGGTTTCCTATTATCAATACTTCCGGACACTATTCACTCCAATCTCATGACCAGAATATTAATATTAAGTACCATCAAGGTGCCTTGGTGCATTATTGGCAGCAGTTGCAGGTTTTCCTCTTTGCTATTGCTATTGACCTTCATGTTTCTTGAATCTTGACCTAACTCAGCTGTAAACCTTGTGGATCTGGATATGACAAAACATAAACAGAAACCACAAGAACAGAGTGTATTCTCTTTGTTGTTTGCTCGTAAGAAGGGGAGGAAATAATGAAAATAGAAATTATTGGAGCGGTCTGTCTGTAAACATTAGGTTGCCCTAGTGATAGGGAGTACATACATAGATCAATAAGTTTCAAGATGGGTACTTTTTGATTGGCATTCATGTTTGAGGTGGGTGAGTGGGAAAAGGGAGACTGGAATTATTTCAAAAGTTGTAGTTTCTTTCCTTTTTCTTAAGCACTACCTACACCAACGTCCGATATGAAACCAAAGTGTTGTTTTAAATCGAAATGACTTTTTTTTTACTGAGCTGCCACCTTTCCCTAACTTCCAGTTTATTCTAAAATCGATTTAAAGAAGCGTTTGACTGTCCCAACAACGAGTAGGTAGTTTTTTCTTTCTTTTTTATTTTTAACATAGGTTTGGGTCCTTTTCTTGGATTCAGTGGATTCATTGACTTTGGAACTGGTTGGGGTTTCTGTATCGCATTGCCAGTCTCATGACTCAGTCATTTAATGTTTCTCCTAAGGTCAGCCGGTGTTTATATTTTTGATCGCTGAACTCTGACCTTTTTATGTTAATTTTCTTTTCGTAGTTCTTTAACGCGAACTTTTTTTTGGGGCCTAAGGGACTTTTTATCCGTGCTGGAATTAGAAATTATATAGGATTTTAGGAACATGATTATTGGCATGTTACCAACTATATCAGGGTTAAAGCGATTTCTTGGAAAACTCAAATTAGAATTTAAAATTCTTCGAGGAGATGCAGAAAAGAGGTGCGAAACTTCTACAGAAGAGTGAAACATAATGAGAATAAGCTTTGCTTTGACAATTAAGTCTTAATTTCACGGCGAGCCTACTCGCATACAGAGTCAAACTGGTTTTAGACCAGAGCCCTGAGATCTACCCTTCGATAGAATCTTAGTACCAATTTTATGAAACATGTTGAGGCATGTCCACACTCCTTGGTAAGGGGCGAGGTCTATCTAACACCTCTTGCATCCAGAAATAAAATTCGTAGATCCGATGCCATATGTTTCCGCTTGGAGTAAACACAGCCACCACGATACTCCCACAAGGGGGCCTACCTCATAGATAGTCTCCCAGGTGACTCGGCCACCTGGGTGGGCACTATCTCCCGTGGGACCAGAATAAAGCTTCCGGTACGCACATCCAGCCTTCCTCTCTTTTCCGCATACGAGTTTTACCTTGCATACGTTTCCAGTAAGGAATCAATACTTCAAGGAAAAGAAATATAGCTGTAGATACTCACTCCTATTTCAGTTACAACAATTTCCTTGCCATTCATATTGTTCCCGGGTTGCCACGCGGAGGCGGAGGATAGGCACATCTATGCCCTCTCAAGTTCCAACTTCCATCTCAACCACATTCATGATTGGATAGAAGCCAGCTTACAAAATATCGTCAATACTAAGCCCGGCAGGGACCCTAAAGACGAAGAGGTGCCGCAGCCTCTACGCTCCAAGGATCTGCACGGAACAGAAGGAGTATTGCGATCTATATTTGCAGCCTTGGCTAATCGTTCAAAACACTTAAGAGGGTCATAGTTGAACCCCCAGAAGAGTGAAACAGTCTAAACATCATGTTTCACAAGCCGCCATGGGCGCTGCAAAAAACAAGTTGAAAACACTAAAGTGGAAACGCAGGCAATGACAGCCAAGATCTCGCCCAAGACCAACTTGAACTTGAACTAGATGACTCATGGTCGCTACATACATCCTCCCGACCAAAATGAAATCAAAGTAGCCATCACCAGATTTAAGATGAACCAAGCAGCTGGATGCGAAGGGTTACAAGCGGAGCTTTTAAAACACGCTGGAGATGACCTGGTCAGAAGCATACATCAACTCTGCAAAATATGGTCGGAGTGGAATCTCAGTACCATCTGCCCGATCCACAAAAAAGGAGACCGCCTAATCTGTGCCGACTATAGAGGCATAAGTCTTTTAAACATCGAATATTAGATCCTGTCCAGCGTTTTATGTGAACGTCTCAAGACGTTTGCTGATGATCTAATAGGTCCTTACCAATGCGGCTTCAGACTTGGAGAATCTACGACCGACCAAATATTTACATTATGGCACATCCTGGAGAAAACCCAAGAACATATGTTAAATCGATACCCACCACCTGTTCGTCGATTTTAAAGAACCAGGGAGACACTATATAGAACACTCATTATCCCGGTCCTGCTTTATGGTACAGAAGCATGGACCCTCTCCCAATCGGAAGAAAACTCACAAGGAGTCTTCGTAAACCGAGAAAACAACATTTAGAGAAGAAGATACAACGACCAACTAACTATACGTGCTGTACAGCGACATGAGCCTAGTCAGAAAAGTTCCAATTCAACGACTAAGATTGCTTGGCCATATAGAGCGAACATCAACGCTCCAGCTCGTAAAGTCTTCAACGCCAAACCAGAGAAATTCAGAAGCCAAGGTTGACCTCATCTCCGATTGAGCAAACAGTTAGTGGGATACCTCCGACAACTTGGAGTGCAAAATTAGAGTCGGCAGGCTAGAGATCGAGCCGACCGGAGGGACATACTTAACGAGGCCTAGAAGCACCACGCTCTATAGGAGCCATCATAACTAAGTTAGTGACGTAGTCAGTGCTGATTTGGTTCTTGGTTTTTCGGAAGCTGTTGTCGACAGCAACACCAAAACTCATTTTGAAGCATAGGGCAGCCACGTGATCCTTGAATCAGTTTCTATTCGCTGCATAATATATCAGCTGTGATTTCGACTCAAAAATCGGGGAAATGATTGTTTTGGTCTTCCAATTCAGCCAAAATTTGTTGTTTTATATGGTCTTGGCCACCGGACCTTTAAAATGCTACGCAGACAACGGTTAACAAAAGCATAGAAGTTGCTGTTACAGACGATTTTAATGTATACAATTACGTGGATGCCTTTTGACATCATTGATATGATGACAAACATTATTCTCTGCGGTATGAGACATAGTCATTCCGTAATTTTCAAAACGATATCGTCCAGACGATAATGATTTTTAATTTTACGTGAAGCAAGTCTATCGTCGAAACGATATCGTCTGACGATAATCGAGTTACGGAATGACCCCCCAGGTTTCCTTCCGAGTGTACTACCTTTCAAACTACCTACCAATTGCACTTACTCTTTCCAAGTTTATGGGGATCCTGATAAACCAACAGATCAAGAAATATCTTAAGAAATTGAGACTTTTCGTAGCAATAGGTCCACTGGAGATATGATGGTGTATCTCACCGAAGGGTGGAATCAATCTTAACATCATTTTTGGAGACAGTAACCATTGTTGGCCTTGTTGCGTGCATTTGGTATCGACGAAACCCTTTTTTAAATACTGGTTTACCCCGAAGTCTCCGTCCTGTCTTCAACTCGCTTCCTCAGTTTTATATAAATGATTTTGTGAAGAAGTCTTCTAATTCCCTACCTTGTTTTGATGGTAGTACCTCCAGGTTTTCGCACGGTGCAAGAAATGTATTACCCATCTGATCTGGCATATATTCGCCCAAAGCTTGTGTATAAAAAATATCGTACCTATGCAGGTTCTCTTGAACATCGTCGTAATGTTTCTATTCTCACTTTACTCTTGAGCCTTATGAGGGATATATCGTTAAGTATAGATACCCTCTTTGGCCGCACTACACGAATATGATATGCTTTACTCGGCTCGATTTTTCCCTCCCTCCCTTAACGATACCTTGGAAAGTCGAAAACCATTATCAGTAATCTTGGTTTCCAGCCTTTTTAAAAGATTCAATTCTTTGTATCAAACTTTGTCTAGTTTATAATCTTGATGAACAAATTACAGTGAAACGAATTGTGATTAGCCAACAACCTTTTTGACCTTCTTATCTTTAGATTTGAGTTATGCCTGGTAAATGTTGTAATTCTACAGCTTCTGTACGTTACTCGCCGGCAGGGGCAGCTGCTGGTTACATTTCCAGCACGTTCTTTTTCTTAGTACATCGTTCTATTAAAATTCACTAATGAGATGTGAGAAGACTTAGCCTTTTGCGGAACCTCTGGTTGCTAAGCCAGCCAATCCAATAGTAAGCCCACTTCATAAGTCACACTGTTGTGTCCCAGCACACCATTTAGAAGACTTGGAGGCAGGTAGAATGGTTGAAAAGTCCAGCCCGTTTGCCGACCATTCAGCTCAGTTTCTGTCTTTGTTTCGGTTGTTGTTTAAAGTGGCCAGTTTATTTTCGTATTAGTCAAGTCAATAAAGTATATCCAAAGAATTTTTTATTATACCCACTTTGCTTTGATAAAGACTCCACGATAACAACATTTGATTGACTGCTTGTCACAACCAAAGTAACTTTTGCTTGTTTCTTAGAAAATCAAACCTTTGTTTAAAAAATAAAAAAAAAAAAAATAATTCGTGTGTCTAAATCTTTCAGTTGAAGAAGCATCCCTTCGAAATAATGGATTCCTTAAGCCGAACCCCTATGTGGAGCTTCTCATCGACAATAAAAGCAAACGCAAGACGGACACAATGAAGAACACTCATTTGCCAAAATGGGACGAAGAATTTACAGTTTTGGTAAGCAAACAACAACAACAACAAAATTATTACTTAAAGTGCACACTCATAATTAATTTTATTGCTTGTAGATTACACCCAACTCGATTCTTCACTTCAAAGTGCTGGATCACTCAAGTTTTCGTAAAGATGCCATGCTAGGAGAACGTTCTGTTAATCTTAATCAAATTCTTCAGCATTACAATGGCCGTTTGGAGTTTCTGGAGCTTAGCATGGATTTGGTTATCACATCAAAATCTGACAATCGCCAGACAAAGAGCGGCGAGCTAGTGGCAATACTTAATGGTCTGCGATTGGATATGTCCAAGTTGGTTATCACAAATGGAAATGGTGCTGTGCAACAACAACAACAATTACAACAAAGCATAACGTCCGTTGACGGTACGGCGAATCCAACTAGAAGCAGTGTTCTTAATGGTGGAGTGAGGGCGCGAATGAGATTGCGTAGTACAAATGGTTCTGATAACGCAATCAATTCTGGTGCTATGACAAATGGACGGTCACCAGCTCAGGTGACTAATGCGGTTGTGGCCATGAATGGTGGTGGTAGTGGTGGTGGTCTATCAAATGGTGCAGCATGTAGCAATAGTAGTTTGAGTGCAGTAGCGCCTTCATCTTCGGGGGCTATACGTCGACAGACTCCGACAACAGCAGTAGCCGTGTGGGAACAACAGCAGCAAATGCCTGGATCTCAGCAAATGGTTCCGGCGCAGACTGCTCAGCCACAAGTGCAGCCCCAGAGAATACCCATCCAAAGTGTGAACGGCACAGGTCAGCGAGTGATGCAAGTTTACACAGCCCCAATGCCTAGTGCGGCTGCGGTTCCAGGAGCTCCGCCAACAGCTGCAACAGGAGGATATATACCAGCAGAGAATGTTCCGTTGGAGGCGGCACAGGGAAATGCCGGCGGTAATCCAGTGCCAGTATCGAATGCTGGAGATCAGCAGTTACAGGCTGCCCAAGCAGACGATGAACCACTTCCAGCAGGATGGGAGATCCGCTTTGACCAGTATGGACGAAGATACTATGTAGATCACAATACACGGTCGACATATTGGGAGAAGCCAACGCCCCTGCCACCAGGCTGGGAGATTCGCAAGGATCCTCGTGGACGAGTATACTATGTGGATCACAATACACGAACAACCACTTGGCAGAGACCAAACAGTGAGCGTTTAATGCATTTCCAACACTGGCAAGGACAGCGTGCTCATGTTGTGGCCCAAGGCAATCAGCGCTTCTTGTATTCACAGCAGCAACAACAACCAACAGCAGTAACTGCACCACTGAGCCAAGATGATGAAGAGCAGCTAGGACCTCTGCCCGATGGCTGGGAGAAAAAGCTACAGTCTGACAACAGAGTTTACTTTGTGAATCACAAGAACCGCACGACACAATGGGAAGATCCCCGAACACAGGGTCAAGAGGTTAACCTTATTAACGAAGGTCCTTTGCCACCAGGCTGGGAAATACGATACACCGCCTCCGGAGAACGATTCTTCGTTGATCATAATACCCGTCGGACAACTTTCGACGATCCCCGTCCTGGTGCACCAAAGGGCGTCAAAGGTGTTTATGGAGTACCGCGTGCCTACGAACGCTCCTTCCGCTGGAAACTCAGTCAATTCCGTTATCTATGTCAGAGCAATGCCCTCCCTTCGCACATCAAGATCACCGTGACCCGACAGACGCTATTCGAAGATTCCTACCACCAAATTATGCGTTTGCCAGCCTACGAGCTAAGACGTCGATTGTACATAATATTCCGTGGTGAAGAGGGCCTCGACTATGGTGGCGTTTCAAGAGAATGGTTTTTCCTTCTGTCGCACGAAGTCCTTAATCCAATGTATTGCCTTTTCGAGTATGCCAACAAAAACAACTACAGTCTTCAAATAAACCCAGCCAGCTATGTTAATCCCGATCATTTGCAATATTTTAAATTTATTGGACGTTTCATTGCGATGGCATTGTATCATGGACGATTCATTTATTCCGGATTTACCATGCCATTCTATAAGAGAATGCTAAACAAGAAACTCACCATCAAAGACATCGAAACGATCGATCCAGAATTTTATAATTCTTTGATTTGGGTGCGTGATAATAACATCGATGAATGTGGTTTGGAATTGTGGTTCAGTGTGGACTTTGAGGTATTGGGACAGATAATACATCATGAGCTAAAGGAGAACGGTGAGAAGGAGAAAGTTTCGGAAGAGAACAAAGAGGAATACATCACTTTGATGACTGAATGGCGAATGACAAGGTAAGTTCTAAGTTCTATTGTTTTTTCTTTGAACGAATTAAATAGGGTGTAGCTGCCTCGTCCAACTGTCGAAAAAGTGTCCTCCAAGGGCTTTAATTTTTTTTTTCAAGCGCAGGGATAGGTTGGAATATACTTGCAGTCTCTTAATCCTAACTACTTCCTGATGAGTCCGATGTGCCGATGCCTATGTATCTGCTTATTGGGTAGGGATTCTTTCCCGAAGGCTTTTTTCTTTGAGAGATTAAGCCAGGGATTCCTCGAAGTTCTTCAGTGGTCAGTTCTTGGCCAACTTCATTTGTCAACCTTGGGGCAACTTTGGTGGAAACCCCATTATCATGAGTTCGATTGGGGTCAATATAAAGGATAACCCATTATTTAAAAATTCAAAAGCCATTTCGTTAACGCATATTCTGGCCATGCCCTGGGTCTTGCAAAAGGGTTAATGTGTTCGTTGCGTTCCCAATGTCTTGCTCGACTGTTCCACATCGTGTAAACTCTTTGGAGTAGCCTCTTCAAAGTGTTTGGTTGTTGATCTGTGGATTCCTGGCCCATTCTTTCGCTGATTGAGCTAGGTCAGGAATGCCTTAAAATGTTACGAAGACATGTATGTTAGATATATGTGAGGTGAGAGGTATTGTGATGGTGCGATCGGCATCGATGAAAAGTAGGTGTTGTCATGATTGGAGCTCGTTAGTCTGTTATCCTGCTTGTAAGGCATCAATTGTGATTTCTTGAGCTGTAATTTTATTTTTTCTCTGGGTTTCCGTTGAACCAAATATTTTTATGTCTTTGTCCCTTGAACGTTAGCTCAGCTGTGACCACTATTCCGAATTCCTTGACTCGGCTTCCATCGTAACAGTTGGCCTCCATGTGGTTCATGGCTTTCTGAATCCTGATTCTTCTTGAAGATTTCATTCAAGTCACTGCTTCGCTTTGCTATTTTCTCTGCTTGATGTCATCATCTAAGCTATTTTTTACAACGATGAACATTGGATTCCTCCTCAGTTTGTTCAAAAACAAAGATTGTCTCCATTTCCCAAGAACATTTGTAAAGAGAAAAAACAGCAGCTCGGTTGTTGGAAACCGTCATGTTCTAGCGACTAAGCTGGGTCGATTTTTAGTCCAATGTCTCCATCGACTCAAATGATTTGGTATTCAATGGGATAGGTACTCTTTTTCGTCCGTTTCTCCTTACTTTTGAAAAAAAAAAAAATGCAAGTTTTCTTTAGTCTTAAGGGCGTCAGAGGATTCATTTTAAGGTCAAGGGTTGATTGAAGATTGAAATAATTTGTATTTTTACAGAGGCATTGAACAACAAACAAAAACATTCCTAGAAGGCTTTAACGAAGTTGTACCGTTAGAATGGCTTAAATACTTTGACGAGCGTGAATTAGAATTAATACTATGCGGTATGCAAGATGTCGACGTGGATGATTGGCAGCGAAACACCATCTACAGACACTACAACCGAAGCAGCAAACAAGTTGTATGGTTCTGGCAGGTAATTACTGAAAAAAACCCCATCCTTTTTGTTATGTATCTCCAACTCATAACTGTTTCCATTTTTTTTTTTAGTTTGTTCGTGACACAGACAATGAAAAACGAGCACGTCTCCTTCAATTCGTAACTGGAACATGCCGAGTACCAGTGGGAGGCTTCGCCGAGCTTATGGGTTCAAATGGCCCTCAACGTTTTTGCATTGAAAAAGTCGGCAAGGAAACATGGCTGCCGCGTTCCCATACATGCTTTAACCGTTTAGATTTACCACCGTACAAGAGTTACGACCAACTAGTTGAGAAACTAACATTTGCAATCGAAGAGACTGAAGGTTTCTGTCAGGAATAGGTGATTTTGAAAGACAGAAATAATGAAATGAAACTACGCCGTAACTTAATTAAAAGAACAATTACTTTACTTTTTTGTTTCTTTGTTTGTTAATTTGTAGAAGGGTTTGAATTTAAAAAAAAAATTCTATAAACTCCCATCGGCATCGTTGCCTCCATTTGGGAATTGTTCACGTAAGGGGATATTTTAAGAACACACGTCTCACAGTTATAAATATAAATGTATTACAATTTGTTGCGTTGAAACTCTTGTCAGTTGATATTCCATTCAAAAACTAAAGCAGAAGAGCTATATATTATGTCCTTAATCCAAGGTATTTTCGTCTACCCTTATTACTTATGTATACATATAAAGAGAAAAAAAAATATCACTATATAAAAATATTCTTTGTTATTTGTTATTATTGTTTTATAGTTTGCAAACTCTACTATTCACGTTTTGATAAATTAAATTAATAAAATATGAAAGCAAAAAAAATAGTAAATTGTGTTGTGAGCGCAATAAATAAAATATATTAATATTTTATTACACTATATTTATATTTATGTAGGTATGTCATAGGGAAAATGTTGTTCTCATAAGAAAAGCAAGTATATTTGTGTGAGTGTGTGTATAAAGAAAGGCCGAACAACAATATTATATAAAATTATTATCAATTTTTTTTTAAACTTATTATTTTATTCGTATGTAAATTAGAAAAAAAAAAGAAACAAATACTTTTATTTGTGTATCAATTTATTGTAAATATTTAATAATCCCAAAATAGGAATGAGGGAGAGTACGTACATTTTAAAACTTTCATTCTTCTTTTGTTTTGTTTTTTTTTAAAGAAATTAAAAAAAAAAAAATGAACAATTTAAGTAACAAATAAAATATAAAGAAGTTTCGATAAGCAAAAAGATGTGCATGAAAGTCGGAAGAGTTTTGCGCCGGCATAAATATTTAAGAGAAATATTATATTAAAATAAATATTATGTATTAGAAAACAATAATTAAAAAATTGCTATATTATAAAAAAAAAAAATACGTATAATTGTTATGTATGTACAGAAAGAAATGACGGAACATAATGGAGAACTATTGTTTAAAAATACAAATACATTTAAAATTAAATAAAATGTTTTTATTTTTATTGTTTAAGAGAAATCATGAAGACTATTATCGCCCCGTGTAGACATAACTACAGAGAGATACTAGAAATATCTATGTTGAGCGAAGAAAGGATGAGAAACGCCTTCTCAGGAGTAAGAAAAAAGAACACCAACAACGCGAAGTCGAGGAGATGCAGAGATGAAATAATCTACATCAGGTTTCACAAGCCGCCCTGTTCCCTGCAAGGATCAGGATGGAAACACCATAGTAGAAACGCAAACGATGTTAGGCATCTGAAGAGATTACTTTAACCAGTTGTTAAATGGTGATGACAGTCAAGATCCCGCCCAAGACCAACTTGTACCAGTTAGTCTAGATGACGACCATGAGCTGCATCCGCCCAACCAAAATGAAAACAAAGTAGCCATCACCAGACTAGAGATGACCTCGGTTAGGAGCATACACCAACTCATCTGCAAAATATGGTCGGAGTGGAATCTCAGTACCATCTGCCCGATCCACACAAAAAAAGACCACCTAATCTGCGCCAACTATAGAGGCATAAGTCTTTTAAACATAGCCTATAAAAGATACTGTCCAGAGTTGTTAGGTCCATACCAATGCGGCTTCAGACCTGGACAATCTACGAGGGACCAAATTTTCACATTACAGCAGATCCTGGGGAAAACCCAAGAACATTATGTTAAATCGATACCCACCACCTGATCGTCGATTTTAAAGCAGCCTACGACAGTGTTAATAAAGTTGAACTGTATCGTTCGTGCCATGTCCAACTGTAGAGTCCCAGCTAAACTGATACGCCTTATCAGGATGATGTTGGAAAATGCTCGCTGTTCCATCCAAGTTGGTAGGGATAGGGACTCTAATGAAACCTTCGAGACCGCCAGAGGGCTAAGACAAGATGATGCACTGGTTTGCAGCTGTTTTAACATTGTGCTTGAAAATGTCATTCCGAACACCCATTTTTAATAATTCGACAAAATTACTTGGGTTTGCAGACGACATTGACGTGATAGTAAGAACAAAGCGAGCAGTAACCGGTGCCTTCTCTACCATGGACACAGCAATAAGCAGAATGGGACTAAAAATAAACGAGGACAAGACGAAGTATATGCTTTCATCAACAAAAGTCAAACCCAATTGAGGAATAAAGCCCTATCGAGAAGAACCAAGGAGACACTATATAAAACACTAATCATCCGGGTCCTGTATTATGGTGCAGAAGCATAAGCCCTCTCCTTATCGGATAAAAAGTCACTTAAAAGTCATCGAGAGAAAAGTTCTGCGTAAACCGTGAAAACAATATTTGGCAAAGAAGATACAACGACGAACTATACGTGCTATACAGTGTACAGCGACATAAGCCTAGCCAGACAAATCATCGAATTCAGCAACTAAGATGATTGGGAAATGAAGAGCGAATGGACATTGGCGCTCCAGCTCGTAAAGTCTTCAACGCCAAACCAGAGGGAGTCAGAAGCCAAGGTAAGTTATTTTTTTTTCACATGCACAAACTCGACACAAATACTTCTTGACGAAAATACCAAACCGAAACCGTAGACCAGGACAACAGCAGAAATTCGTTTGAACAAATTTTTAATTTACAAATTGAAAACATGTCCACAAATTTAAAACGTTTAAAAATCAATTTGCACTACGGGCGCCTTGCCATCACCAACAAAAATTAATGCACCCCTGGACAAGAATTTCAGTTTAACAGATATATTTGAGCTGAATCATGGGATTTCAGTATATTTTCATTTTCAAAAAAATTGCTTTTTTTAGAGAAAAATGCCACAAAATATCAATTTTAAATAATTATTCTACGATAATATTAACTTTAAAATCAGCACTAGAACTTTATGTGCAATATTAGACATAACTTACCTGTGAATCGAAAAGCTCTTGCAGTCCTTATTATAGGCGTTTTTCCATATTGTTTCCACTTCATATTGTTGTATATATTTTTTTATGGAATATTGCTTGTATTCACTATATTTGTTGTTTTAATTACTTAGAAACTTTTTTCAATTTTGTTAACATTTTAAAATCTAACTACACTGTTTTGTATCCCGGCGAAATGACAAATGAATATCCATTTGTTTTTTTTCTAGATTTGCGGCTTCACTCACGTACACTGTATATGTATGTGATATACAGCTCTTCCTGTTCTTTATATTCTAAGGTGTAATTGTAAGATCAAGATCAATTAAATATGCAGTTTTGATTATTTTTTTCGCCACCGCAGCGCCACATTTTTGGTGCCTCACATCTCAAACATTTTCTTCAAATTTTTTTTTTGGTTTACCAGGCGCTCATAAATAAAAGTATGTAGTTTTTTTTTTTTTTGCATTTATTTGAAACAATGGGTGCAGCCAAAAGATGGAAGAAAACGGTAAAGGTCAATTTGGAAGTTGTGGTTTCCAGGCGAAAGGAAATTTAATTCACACCTCAGGGGAGGTGCTTATTTTCAAATTATCGGCAAAAATAAAAAGCTTCCTGCTTTTTCTGAGCGCCTGGTGATCCAAACAGTTTTCCTATGCTTTTTGCTCGCAATTCGAAGGTTTACCTTGTGAGGAGGAAGAACAATTAACATCTTAGGCAGTGGTAGACATTGTAGAGTCATATTTGCCGCCAAAAGTTTTATATATGAAGTGTGCGATGACGATCACAAGGAGGAACAAAAAGTTACGGTTTCGAAGTTCGCCTTTCGCACTTGCTCATATTAAAATTGAATACTTCCACTCACTCCTATTTACCTGATAAAGATATTTTTTGTTTATTATTGAATAGGTTCAGTGGCGACCATTTTTCCACTGGACTTGAGTCAGGTGATATTTTTATATGTAACAGGGTGACTGCTTTTTGTTTTGTTTATTATTATTATTATTTTTTTCATAAAAAGAAAAAGTACTCGTGTTGCTTTTTTTCTATCTTGATAATTTCTTTTATTTTCTACTATTTTCTTTTATTAAAATATATACCTACTTTAAAATAATATTTTATTTTATTATTACTTAATTATTTTGTAATGTTTAATTCGACCATTTTGTATTTTGTTTTTTTTTTTTTTTTTTTGATTTAAATAAAATAAAACAGTTTATCTTTTATCGAAAATGTAGGTTTTGAAATACCAGTAATAACATTTCAAATAAAAATATTCGGTGGTATGACATAAGGCCATGTGACATAAGGCAATAATTCGAAATATTGCCATATGACGCTTTTGTAAGGCGTCACAAGGCCATATTCGAGCATATGGCCTTAAGACGCTTTCGAAAGCGTCATAAGACCATTATGGCCGTATGTCACTTTCATTTTCTCTTTGAAACTTTATTTTTGATCAAGCTCACTTTTATTATCACAATATATTCGCTTGATAAAAAAAAGTTACAAGAATTTGGAACGTGAACTTTAAGATATATTTTGTTTATCAAGCTCATGTCTCATGATCATGATAATAAAAGTTCCAAGAATTTGCAAAAACAACAACACTTGATAAAAAAATAAAAGCTTAAAATTCGGGCAAATTTTAAGCTATTATTTTTTTGTATCAAGCTCATGTCATTATGATAATAAAATTTATAAGAAGTTGCAATTACAAAAGCAACAACACTTGATAAAAAATAATAGCTTGAAATTCGCCGCGATTTTCAAGCTATTATTTTTTTTTTATCAAGCCCATGTCACTATGATAATAAAGTTACAAGAATTTTTAATTACAAAAGCAACAACACTTGATAAAAAAAATAATAGCTTGAAATTCGCGGCGAATATTACCTACAACGGTTTGTAGTCAGTTGCTTTTTTTAGTATGGCCCTATGTCACAAAAACATATGGCCTTATGACACTTAAGTAATGTGTCATAAAGGCCATATGTACGAGTATGGTTTTATGTCACATGGCCTTATGTCATATGGCACCCAAATATTCTGTTGTTTGTTCTATTATTTTTTATTTGCTAATAGCAACTTCACGAATAATGTTACACCATTTAATCTTGGGCACTGCCCCTAAATTTAGACTTTCGGACGCTGTTGAAGCTGCGTAGCGTCTGCCATAGGCTTTAGAAAATTCATTATATTGGTAGTTCTATATGGCTTGTGCTGTACAACAGGAAACGTCTGGAATTAGAAAATTGAACATTTCAAGACACATTTTACAAGGAGGAAATTTCGAAAATGGAATTTGGGAAATGCGTATTTATATGACACTTACACTTTCGAAATTGGTAGATTCCTTCTTCATTCCTCTTTTTTTTAAATGAGCCGGGGTAACAATTCTGAAACGTCATAAGACAGAATTTCAACCTCAATCCATTTTTTCATAGACTTCTTATTTTATTTTACAAAAAACTATAAACCTGAAATGGTTCCCTGAGAAAAAATTATAGGAAAACACAATTTTCAAACTTTGGAACACGATACACTGATCTATGGATATGAAAAAGATCAAAGGATTTTTGAGACACATTCATTTCGGTTGGGAATGGTACAGTGGATATAGTGCTTGGTTGCTGAGTCTAGAGTTGTGAGTTCAAACCCAGCCTGGTCTGCAATTTTTATTTATTCCCTCAGTTTCAACTGGACGCCACCCGTGGGATTTTTGTGAGATAATAGGTTCGTTTGTTTACTGTTGTGGGCTAAAATGGGAAGTCTGTCAAATATTGAAAAGTGGGGATGAAATTCTCTCAATGAGAAAAAAATTTGTGAAAAAGTAAACGAACGGGTTGAACACAAAAATTTGTTAAATTTAACGTCAAAAAATAGAAACGTAAAAAGAAACAATTATTATCCCGGTTTTTTTTTTGTCGTGATTACTGATTTTTGTAATTTTAATTTTTAAAATGAATAAATTAAGTGCCGAAGAGTTAAAATTCGTTTTAGAATGTGTTGAAGAAGAAGATGAAGTCCTTTGTCGACTTCTTGAAGATTCCGATGAAGAGGAAGAACATGATGATGTTTTGGTAGCATAAGTGGAGGAAGCCCTTAGGAATAGGAATAGGAATTTCAATAAATGCACGTGATGAAACGCAAAACCGCAAATGATACATTTTTTTTTTTTTTTTTTTAATTGTCAAATTCTAGTTTTGACAGAACTCACATTTCTACCCGAAGAAATTTCTTGGGCTAAAATCGGCAGGAAGGGGAAATGTTTTTCTCTCTCGTGAGCGCTCTCTTCTGCCTAAAACTACCGAATTTGTGAGTTATCGAACAGGATTCGGCAGAAATTGGCAGAAATTGGCTGTTTTCGGAGGTAAACAAACAGACCTTATATCACCTACAGTCTCAATCCACTGTAGTAACTTTCTTGCATATCTTTCTATTCCTTCTCTCCTCACTTTCATGTTGATTGTTATCTCGATGTCCTTTTCTTCAATAAAGCATAAGTTTATGCCTTATGTCTACAGATACATCAGGTACACACCTACACACTATGAAATGTAAGGTATGCTGACTTTGCATGTGAAGTCACAATGATCTGAAAAAAGTAATTAAATTTATTAATTTCATTGTGAAAAATAATTTTGGTACACTATGGCGTATGAGTAATATTTTTGTAATTTAAAAAAAAAAATTTAATAGGTTTATGCACGATATTTTCCTCCGTATATTAGGAAATTATTTGCAGAATGTGAATCTACAAGACATGCTTGACAACATACGTCACTTCAACACCTGATCGTTATCTCAGCATGTTCCAACAAAACACCAAGATCTACCCCAGGTTTCAAAAAACAGATCATTTTCTGATTAGGGTGAGTTGAGTTTTTTTTTAAATACGATTTGTGGCGTCCTCAGCAGCGTAGTTCTCTTCTATAGGGACATGGAAGTTTGTAAAGTTAAGATGGTGGAATTCTCACTCTCTCGCTGCTCAAAACACTTTTCCTTAAACACACATGTAATGAACTGTCAAAATACTTTATGTTTCTCAGTAACTGACCGCAGCTTTTTGTTAATTCAATTTCATCAATTAATGATCAAATTATTAAAAAAAAGTCAGTTAATTCACATATCACACAATTTTATTTTGTCAAAACAAGAAACCAAATTTGGAGCTTCTTTTGACGTTTACATAATTATATTGTTCATTTGGGCTCATTACGAATAAAAAACCAAAGAACCTACATAACTTGTTCATATGCATTTGCAACACCAATATCTTGACCTTATAAATCATAAATTCCTTATAAGACGATTGTTCGTTTATAAGAAGCTTTTCTGTAAATTCTTTGTATGCATAAGAAAAAAAAAATAAAAAACAACAGCAACTAGGAAATTCGCCCCCAGCTCTAAACTTCTGATTCCTTTTACTTTTTAACAAAATGTAAACAATGGTCAAAACAGAAGAAAGTGATGTTCTAACTATCCACATGAGTATATTCCCACACCATATACATTACATTTTACCATCCCAATAACACCCCACACTTTACGAGAGTACATATGGTTCATTTTAAAATCAATGAAACAAACTGAATCTAATTGGATTAAAATTCTAGAACGAAATGCAATCGAAGAAACAATTGCAATTTGTCAAATTACCAAATGAGGTCTCATTTAGTGCGTTACAAGTTCTTGTACAAATCGTTCCCGGTGTCACCGTTTGTCGCCGCCGAGTCGCGTTACCATTTATATACCGTTTGTGTGTTCTGCCATTATGAATAGTGAATATCTGTCACAGTTTACTGACGACCAAAATAATTCCTGCGACAGTGATTACGAATTTGTTAGCCGCAACTCTTCACGAGAAAATAGTGATTGTGAGTTGGAAGGATATAAGAAAATAAAAAGTAAATCCAATGTGTGTTCCTCCTCGTCGTCATCGATTCGAAGGTTAAGCAAACACTTTGATATAAATCATGATGACAAATTGAAGCTTTGCCTTTCGCCGGAGAAAATTTCCCTTTTAACAAATTCGCCACGACGAAGCTCTCCACGAGAGCTATATATTGAAAGTCAAGAGCAAAAGGCTAATAAGAACCGTTGTGCCGTGCCGTCATTCACAATTGTTCCTATTAATTTGGGTGCGGGTTCGGGTTCGGGTTCGGGTTCGGGTTTGGGTTCGGGTAAAGAAGAGCGCCATGGTGAGAAGAATGAATCTATAGTCAACTTGCCAGAAATTGTTTTGACATCTTTTGAAGTCGCATCTGCGGCTGCTTCGAAGGCTCCTATTGAAAGCATTAATAAGACCACTATGCAAGGGAAATCGTTGAAGAGTGCTCCTTCTTCATCTTCAGTTTTCTCTAATGGATGCATTCCGAAACCTTTTCGAGGTACAGCCGTACCACCTCCAATAGTCTATCGTCAACAGGATGACCAATCGACATCTCCTGAATCTTGTTTGGACGCTCAACTGAGTGGAACGTCTTCAACTTCGAATCGCAGTAGTGAAAATTCAAGTGACATGACAACATTCGGGGAGAAGCAACCCAGTTCGAGACCAGAAGTTTCAATTGCAAGTGCAACATTGATGCAAGAAAATCAGCAGCAGGCAAAGAGCAATATCGATTGTGCCCAGTCAAGGTTAGTTTCGTTGCTTGGCTTGACAATGAATTTGATCCCTACCGTTAATCGCTTGTAGTAATTTGAATTTGAAAATCAATATGAAATGACATGATAACGGTATATTGAGTAATTTTTACTTTGTTTCATATTGGATTTAACACAGCACGGAAGTAGTAACGGAAAATACTGTACCGGTTCCTGAAGAACTTCGGTGTGGAATCTGTCACGATGCTTACAAGGATCCAAGGACATTGTTTTGTCTACATTCGTTTTGTTTTCAATGTTTGGTCGATGAAAATTTCAAACAGGACTCGAGTATTCCATTTTGGTCGCAGCCAAATCAAAAAGATTACGATTGGAAATGTAAGTTCAGTAGTTAAGTAAAGTAACGTAAATAATTATTGTTAACTGTAAAACGTAACGTGCGCGGAGCGTGTAACGTAAGTAAGTTGAATTATTATAAAAGATTGCCAAACACAATTCCAAGAGTTGTCAGAGCATATAACTTTTTGTCCATTGGACAAATTATTTAATATTGCGAATTCATCTCTATCGAAGATTGAGGAAGAGATAAATGTCGGCCACTATATTTCGTTCGCAGCTGGTTCTGTGGGAGTGATACAAATAAATTTTGACAGTGAGTTTAAAACGTCGGAAACTTTCTGACAAGTACAACGCTTGCGTTGGCTTTACGGCTTTTCATAAAAAGGCCCCCAGAAAAAATTGGAACAAATCTCAAGAAATAAAGTCTATTTTAATAAAGTTGAAGACCACTTTTTATATGAACTGCATCATCATAGTTCTGTTTGATTTGAAATTTAAAATCAGATCGCTTAAAGCTGTGTTCATACGAGATTAAAATTTCAAAGACTAGAGCTTCCAGTACGTTACTTTGGTATACACTTATCTTTCTTTTTTCTTTTAATAAAACACAATCGAAAGATTCAAAATATAGATATCTCATTATTTAGTAAGTAAAATAGCTATTTTCTAATTATTGTAATACTGGTTACGGTACATATTTATAATATTATTATAAGATTTAATTTAACAATAACAAATATTAATTTTAATTTTTAAAAAAGTCTTTGAAAGTATGGAAATCGGATAGAATCATTTTCTACTGGAATAATTGAATTTTGTTTTTATGGATGAAATTCATATATACTTTATGTTTAATATATTGTTTAACAAATTGTATTGTTTAATAATTCATAACAACTTGATTGTGATTGTTTTTTAGATTTTAAAAAGTTACCAACCCAATGAGCCGTAAGCTCCAAATATTTTCTTGGTGATCCTGGATTATAGTCAAGAAAACCACTTCTAGGTAGAACTTCTTCAATTTGGCTGCCATCTTGCCAATTATTGTAGCTGGCAATATTGATAAAGCCAATGTGATTGATTATTGCAGTTCGCCAAGCAACTCCATAGTACTAGAAAGAAGATATTTTATTATAATTTTTGTTGTTGTTCTGGATGATATAGATTTATCCTTACCCTGCCATTACTACGATGCCTCTGAATATCCCCATGACGGGGAAATTTATTACGCTCTGCAAAACCAGGACCAACTGTTGGTACAAACAACATTTTGTACGTAAGTGCAAATGACTTGAGATATGACCAATTCTTCCACGTACTGGAAAACGTCGCACCATTACTGGGGACTTTACTGTAGAATCCATCAAAGCAAAGTCGGCGCATTGTTTCTGCGTGGCTCTTTAATCTGTGAGTTTAGAATGCAAATTATATTTTTTTTTGAAAAGATAGGTAATTTTGTATAACACATCGAAAAATACAGAAAAGAAAGGGTGGATATATATTTCCCAATTAAAATTTTGATTCTGACACTTGAAAAATAATTATAGGGATCAGATGGTGCACACTGAGGTATTCGATGAGGAATGAAGTTCGGAGCAGCTTTCAAGTTTTCTGACATTTGTCAGTGCGAAAAAAGAGCAGGGGACATTAAACCAATCTTTTATTTTTGAAAATATTGATATGCGGACTTGATTTAACTACTGCTTGATTTTTGATTATCGCATTTGGCCGTCACCGATTTTCGGTCGGAGTAAAGTGATCACAACTGTTTACAAAGTTTAACCCAAACATTTACTGTCATTGGAGCTGCGTTTTCATCAAAATTTTACTAAATATTTGTATCTTCATTTAATTAGGCCGCTGTCCCGAGCAAAAGGCTGCACCTTCCAATTAAATTGTCGCATAGAAACAAAGATTTAGCTTTATTATAAAGATAAGGGTTTGCCATTATGTTTTAAAAATGATTTCGGGCAAGTGACCGCCGCAGCTGGCTCGAATAAACTCCTGGCGGATTTTATCGACCGAATATTGGACGCAGCGTCGCGCAAACCGAACCATTATTTTGGTAATAAATTTGCACAATTTGCAAATGTTGTTGAGGAGTAAGTTTAAGTTTAAAGGTGCCTTTTCATGAAGCTGCAAGCCCTGATCTGCAAAAAAAGAGGATGCAAAATCAATAAATCATACTTGTGTGATAGAGAGGGAAGGCCAAAATGCAGACGTCTTCATGGATGCAAATTATATGAAAATCATGGATGCAGCTTGAAAATTATAGTGAAGACGAACATGTTCATCTTCATCGTCTGCGCTATATGATTCTTGTTGTTGCTTTGTCGTCTGCACTATAATTTGTTGCAGCTCCATGTAAATCCACTTTAATCATTATGAAATGGCAAACCAAACCGAGCATACACCAAGTGACAGCTGTCAAAGAGATCAACTCCGAAAAAAGTATTGCCAAATTGAAAACCACACTTATTAAAAAAACACCCTTAACATTATTTGCTTAGTACAATCAAGCGTATAATATTATGAAAAATATATTTTGAACATTAATAACAATTTACTTAATTTTTACTTCAAACTAGCGCCCTCTGTTCAGTGCGCCTTACCCTTGAACATTTGGTCGATCCAGAGACTTGATCGAAGAAACACTTCATTGTTAAGACTTATTGTTTTTATAAAACAAACAATTAAATTTAAATGTATTTTCACTAGATCCATCCGTTTATTTTCAAGGCTTCAAACAAAAAGGGAAAGTTCGATATTTCTTTCCTCGAATCACTCGAAAATGTCTTCAACAAATTCCTTTGAAATATAATTTGTGTACCAAGGATATCACTTTGTTTGTCATGTTCCCACTTTACATTACACACTTTTGTCCTTTGACACTAACAAAGAAGTCTGAGTGAATACTCAACCTACATTTTCAAGTTCTTTCTTTTACAAAAAAAAAATCAAATTTCAATTCCAAAAGCTACAAGAAAGCAAAAAAAGACTCACCTTATATGGCCTATAAATAACGCGTCCAATGTATCTCGCGCGTTCTCCATCTGACTCTTACAAAACACCTTCTCAACCTCATTTAATTTGTACGCATTACTTACATATATCAAAGGCACATACGAATTCTTTGTAATTGAAAGAACTCTGTAAAATGATTCGCAAGTAGAATACTTCCGAATCGTCTCTAGCTGACTTTTCAAAAAGTCCACACTTTGATTATTAGCCAGACCAACTTCAAAAGTCACCGTTAAATTAAAGCTCGGTGCAGTATTTAATATCAGCTGGATTAAATCTTCACTTAATTTAGGATTCAGTGTTAAAATGAGAACTCCAATCCCGGCGTTTTTGATATTTTCAAATTGCTTTCGCAACACACCCGTTGTGGGCTTATACAGCCCCAGGGCCGGATAAAAGGCCGTATTTAAAACTTTTGGTGTTTTTTGTGGTATAACAACCGTGTCATTTTCATCAATTGTTTCTTTGATCAATTTGTGGGGTTTTCCTTTCTTATACCATGCCACCGGGGCGGTGTAAAATATGTGAATATTTGTTGTGATAGTATCCAATTTAGTGAATTCTTCATTTTCTGCTTCACTATCCCGTTCCCGATTTTGGGTAAGGTATTTGATTTTGTCCTTGATTAAACGAGTTTTAACTTTGTGTTCATTATATTTTTCTGGAACGATGACAGGACGTTCTTCTCGTGTTTCGGATTTAGTATCGAAAGCATCGATGAAACCAACATCGATTATTTTCTCATATTCATTGCCCGAATTAAATAAAACAACTGTAGCAACAATGAGTGCAATAACGGTAGCGAGCAAAATAATTTTTAATTTTCTACGATTTTTTACATATTTCTTTAAAAACATTGTTAACTTGGACCGAATGCGATGCGGATTCAGTGTTTGACATATCGAGTATAATGAATTCTTGTGTTATTGCGTAAGTGCGCATGTCGTAATATCGTGTGGCAGATGCATCCTTGCGGTTGAAACTAAATACCTACACAAATGGGTTGCATGAAGTTACTCAATATGTTAATATGTTGAAATAAATTATTGAAATTTCAAAATATTAAACTATTCATTTTGAAAAAAATCAAAATCTCCGAAACCTCATTAGCTGAAAGTCCCATTTTAAAGGAAATCTAAGAAAAATTAATAAAACTTCCCACATGTGATCGGGAACTGATTTCACATAATCATTATCTCGATAAAGAGGCTCAAAATGTGAGCAAAATGAAGGCCCCTATTTAAACCTAGTGCGATCATGCAGCGTTGGAGACAGAAATATTTGTCTAATAATACTTAAGCTAGTTTCCTGAGGACGACTGTCATCAATATCCCATTTTTAATTTGTTGCTTAACAGCATTGTAATTTATAATATTATGTAATTTCCGATTTTCTGCCAGAACACGTCAAAAGAAATCTGACAGTTGATTTTCGGGTAGATAGCTCACTTTGTTCATTGCATGCTCTCATTATCAATGAAAAGCTTAAGGAAACCATGTTTCGTTAATATACATTTTGACAGACTAACTATACATTTTTAAAATGTTGATATATTTTGACAGATACTTTAATTATGGATGACGTTTTCGTTAAATATAACGGAAAAGAAAGGCATTTGATTATTAATAACTGATTAAACAGCTTTAATTAAGATGTCAATTCTTTAGTTCGTTTCGTATAACAGAGTCCGTTTTTAATACTGAGTTGAGATTTGTCAACCCAATCCATCGAATATGTCAAAATCATAGACGAAGCTCTGTTGCAATTGTTGACGAAATCAACATACATAAACTAAAATATACATACTACTTATGGTGCATGGTCTGCTTGTTGCTAACTTTAAGTTAGTTCCCACATATCTCAAAGTTTAGAACGGAGGAAACAATACAAGTTACATATGAAGTCCTTCCAAAACGCATAAGCGCAGCAGACGTAATAGAGCCTTTGCAATTTGGCAACCTAAGCAAATAAGAATTTAATTAAAAACGGCCAGACTAAACAATACCCCAGACGATGATCAACAAGACAAAGGAGTTCGCAGGTTCCCACACTTAGGATCCCACACGAAGATAATCAACAAGTGCAGAGATGAAAACTTAAAGATACAAAAGATGCGGATTCAGATTCAAACAGAACGCAGACGAAGACGGTCGTTTTAATTTATCTTTTTAAAAAGTCTTTCGGAAGAATAAAGAATTTAATTTACAACCGCCATTACTGATCTCTTCATAGAAGTCTGAGACATATAATACATGGCTGAGCAAAATTTATTATGGTTTTCAAATTATTCGTAATTCTATAATGGCGGCAATACTTTTTCTCATATTCGACGCTCAATATTTTTTCAAGGTTATTATATGTTTGAATCTAACCATTTTTCTATGAATTCAATACCGGCCCCTAACAATTTATTTATAGGACATCGTAAAATGTGTAGTTAAATCGCACGATGGCCAATGTTTGCTAAGACAAAACTTTGCCGCTTGTATGCGATGTGTACTCTACAATTGAAAGAGATGCTGATGAGATGATGAGGCTGCCTTGCAATCAATCGGGGAGGAGTGCGGGGAATGTGGAATCCACATGAATTAATAATCGGATGTCTATTGAAAAGTAAAGCGCACATTTCATGGAATTATGGCCGTAAGGCTTTTATGGCTTATATGTACACTGCAAGGCAAGGATGCTTTGCTTATCAGGAGGTTCTATTTTAGGTCGAGTCAATCGAACAGTAGGATGAGACCGTATCAAAGGCTCGTATGCTAGGGTATAAATGACTTAATGAGGAAGAACCTTTTTGAAAAGTATTATGCAAAAGTATATGACTATATAATACTTGCACAATACTTACTATTACACATATATATGTATGTATATTGTCCTTTTTAACCTTTAGGGGAGTAAAAAAAAGCAAAATATTTCAGTTTATTTTTAAACCTCAAAACAGGATTTTATTAACTATGTCGATGTTGTGGCAATGGTTATGTGGTGCAGACGATGGACCAAAAGTCTATACACTTGGCTAAGGACCAAAATATTGTTAATATTAAAAAAACTATGGATTACTAATAACGATACAAAAATATCCATACATGGAAAGCTTGACTATCTTTTTACCTTCTTTTTGCTAGGCTTCACTTGCTAATTTATTTTTATAACTCGGGAATAGCATTTTGTTCGATATAAAATAAGGAACTTGTACCCTATGTCTTTTTCTGTATGCTTCTGGGAACGTGTGTATTAAATTTAATAATGATCAGTTGAGTAATTAAGGCTCGTGAATTTGTAATAGACACTTAGTTAGGTTAATTTATATGGAGCATTGTATATTAATTTTTATAGTAATTTCACGAAACATGTTTTTCTGTTTATGAAATTGGTAAATGGCGGCGCTAGTTGTCTTCATCTACTTTACATCAAACATCTTCTATTGCTGTTTTACCTTCCCATGGCAATCTAGACAAAAACCTCTTCAATCTGGTCCATAGATTACGCAACTAACGTTCCGCTTATTAAGAGTACTATAGATTATATATACAATGATATGGAAGCATTTTTGTACCCCAATTCGTTTTTTGAGAACGGGAAACCCCAGGTTTTTTTGACAACTTTTGGAGTTGAAAACCTGGGGCGACCCTGGGTAAAGTTCAACAAACATAGCTAAAATCTATTCCAACACAATATACTCATATGAAATTGAAAAAGATGTGGAGCACTATGTATATCAGCGTAATCTATTAATTACAGGAATGTTAACATGAGAGCGAGGAACGAAACGTCAAAATTGGGGAATTTTCGTTCATTCGTTGGTCGTTCTCATGTTAATAGTCCTTTACAGTTGGCAGATTCTCCGATTTGTATGATTTACCCGAATCGATCGCGTCTTCCAGGAAACTTAATACTATATTCTTGTTATATTTTTTTTTTACAGCAACAACAAAATCAAGTTATAGCCTTAAATCTATGTCAGTGGAGTCGTCTCCAGAAATGTCATATCGCAAAAATTCTTCTGCTTCAACGCGACCAGAAAGTCGATCTTCGTTTACAAGTTTTCGAAATAAAAAATCATCTGATAAATCAAAAAACAAAGTTGTAAGATTTTTATTTGATGTTACAAGTTTTGTTTATAATTATTAAATATTTTTTTTTTTAATTTAAGGCGAAAAATGGTGACGTTTCATCTGTTCAAACCGAAAGATCTCGAATAATTATTTGTAAGGAATGTCAACAATCGACAGAGGTACCAATAGGTGGTATTCGTCAACTACCTCAAAATTTCGTTCTAATGCGAAAGATTGAAGCTTTTAAACTCAAAATTGGAAATGATGTCATTTCGAAAATTTGGTGCAGTTTATGCTATGTAGAAACGAGTGTAAGTTATAATAATTTATTCTGTGTGATCGATACACTTACGAGGGCGTTGCTTGTAATATTACATGATAAGCTATATAAAGAAAACATTCTTACAAAACTGCCATTTTCTATAATTTTCGTCATAAAACTCAATAAGTAGGTACCGAATTATAGTCAAAATTGCAAACATTTTGGCAAGTTATATCAGTCATCGTGTAAGTGAGACAACAAAGTCCGATTCTGACGAAAACATTGAAGAATTGACTTTCTTGTCTGTTAAGATGCACTTAAGATTAAATGTCTTACGCAGCACGTTTTTTCACATTTCAAAAATTGAAATTTCTTAGAGTATTCGAGAATATTAAATACCAACTAGAATTTTTAAAAAAATTAACACTCACAGGCAACCTATCATTGTGTGACATGTACTATCAACCTCTGCACATTTTGCAAGGATGCTCATGAACGGCAAAGGCATACTGCAAGTCACCGAATCAAAAACATCATAGAACTTCGAAAGAATCGTAATCTGAAGAAAGCTTTCGTAAATGACTCGAAGTTCTCTTTAAAATGTTCCATGCATCCTGGATTTGAAATGAAAGCTTTCTGTAATACATGTCTACAGGTCTGGAGTTTCTATCTTAAAATTTATCAAATGTAAGCGTTAACCAACTATATTTTCCATAATTCAGGTTGCATGTGCTGATTGTTTGGTACTTCTTCACAAGGGCCATAAGCATGAGTCCATCACTAAAGCCTTTGCGAATTATAACAAAGCTATTAAGGAATCAACTGACCAAGCAAGGCCTCTTTGTGACTATGCCCACCATTCCATAAGTCGTCTCAACGAAATAGCTAAGCGCATAAATAAAAAATGTGACAATACACAAGCTGACGTCGAGTCCTTTATGCTGGCTTACACTGAAGCTATAGAACTTCATGGAAGGACGTTGATTCAACAGATCGGACGGGCTAGAGAGTCTAAAGTTCAAATGATCATCGAACAGCAATTGGATATGGGTAAAAAAAAATATCTACAAAGCTCAGAAAAACAAAGGCTTTTATGAACTTAATTTTTTTTTAATTTAAGAAAAGCGATCAGCTGAAGCCTTAAATGCAGTAAGATTTAGTGAAGATCTCCTTGAAAGTGGAAATGAAGCTGAAATTTTATCATTTGTAAATATACTTCTAAGTCGATTCGAGTTTTGTCAAAAATTTAAACCTCCTATTGATCCGAAGGTAAGTTTTCCTTAAAACAAAAATGATGTGATTCAAAATCATTTCCTTTTTTAAGATTTCAGATACTCTTCACTTTTTGCCTGAAGTTCGAGCTCCTTCATCAAAGAATCATAGGAATATTCCCATTTTTGGTATAATAACGACACAAACAGTGGAGCCATCGCTATGTACTTTGGAAACCGAAGGTAAATAGTCGAAACCCGAATACGACAATTGAACGAAATAACAGCCATAAAATGCGTTAAGCCATTTTAGAAACGTACATATTCTGAAATTAGTATTGTTGTTGACAGTTGGACAGATTTATACAGCGATTCACAGAAGTGCTAACTAGTGTTCACTTTTGTTAAGACACCTCTTGACCAATTTTTGTTGCCAATGTTTGTTACTCGCTCATGAAAAGTTGACAGCCCTGAATTTTATTTTACTTTCTTGCTTCCAATTGACGCGTAAGAGTAAGTTTACACATGCAAGTTGCATTTTACTTTCACGAAAGTAAACACTGGCGCATGTGAATGTGCAAGTCTGACATTAAAATAGGGTTCACTGATCTAAGAAAAATGATATGTGAAATATAAAGTTTTGAGGCGGTTGCCATTTTGACATTTACTATGGTGTTTTGTCCACCATGTACAACTTTGGAGAAGGTAGATGAATAGATTATATTATTTAAACTTGGCTTTAAGCGAAAAACACATTGATGATTTAGTAATGGTTGAAATTATAATTTTAAAAATGTCCCTACAGGATATAATCAACTACGAGTGCATCGCAAAGTTGAGATGGTTATCCTTAGCAGAGATGCAGATGGTATGCCATTATGTCATGGAGGCTTAAAGCTTGGTGCTCAGCTCAAGTACAAAGAATCATCTACAAAGTTTTTACCAGTCGAGGTATGTAATAAGAAGAATAAAAAAAAAACACGCACTTTGCACAACCTTTGAGCATAATATTTTTTATATTACTAGGTTAACGATCGTCGAGATGGCAGTTACGGCATAAATTTTGTCCCAGATTCTCAGGGAACTATGATTCTGACAATCACTATAAATGAAAAGCATATTCAAGTAAGATCAACATTTCTAAAGAATGTGCGGGATGATTTTAATTTATTTTTTCTTCAGGGAAGTCCATTTTCGTTTGCTGCAAGGACTGTTCGACCCCATACTGGTATATTTCATTGTTGTGCGTTTTGTTCGAGCAAAGGTTCAAAGCAAGCTTCTTGTTCTTGCGATGGACGTATGTTAGGCTATAATGGTTGTGGGCATGGACATAATGGACATCCAGGCAGAAGACATTGGTCATGTTGTGGTAATGTTTTGGAAAATTCTGAATGTACTGTAGCAAATAAATTATTGAATCCTTAAAAGGTTGGGTCAAGGGTCAACGGATATATAATAAAATGTTTGACAATAAAATTTAAAACTAACATTTGTACATACATAGTCTGCTTGGAGGTCTTAATATACAAATTAATAAAGGATGACTTGAAATTGAAACATCTGTGTTTTTCAACTTATACTTTGATTTGTCTGGAATATTAGAAAGTACCTATCTATATATACAATTCATTTTAAGAAAATAGAGAAGAAAATTAGGGTGATTGTTGCATTACCTATGTTCTAGGAAAATTGGTAATTTAAGTACTATTCTCGAGAGCTACACACGCTCAACAAATGAAGGCTTATTTGGACGTTCCATTCACAGGAATTTTTTTAATTTGTCTGGAACAACGAAACAAGTAGCATTAAGTAGTAAGTATGAATAATTTGTTCCTTAGAGTGTGGATTGTATGTGGAAGGCAAATGGAGTTTTGGAATGTATTGCAATCATTTTGTAGCTCACTGCGAAATTTTTGTTTTATGCATTTTAACGTATTTAAAGAAATAAAATTGCATTATTTTGTTATATTTAAATATTTTAAAATGCAAATAAAACATTTATAGAGGGTTATTCACATAAGTTGTGACAAAAGCTAGATCGTGTGGGTCGCAACAAGAACAAACTAGTATGGAATGTGGGTATATTCCCCCTTTCCAGGCAGGAGGGGCAATTAATTATTTCTAAAATAAAGTTGCTTAAGTAAACAGTTTTTGAATAATTAATGTTCAAACTTAAAATTTAAAATTAAATATCCAGGTAAAAATAAAACAAATTAATTAAGTACTGGTTTTGTTTTCAGAATTCAATGCCCTTATTAATTTTTTGAGAAAACTAAAAATAACTAAAACAAGTTTTAAGAATTATTTTTTAGTTCTTGTGTGACTGAACAATGAATTAAAACATCAACTTACAATAAAATAATAATTTTTTTCATATAGTTGTTTTTCATTGATAACACTTTGAAACCGGCCAGCTTGACTCCACTTTTGCCATATAAATTGTAGAATTATGAAGAGGCAGTAATTACTGTCCAATAATGGCTAACAGGGACCGCTACTATTTTCAGTATTTTATGTTTATATTAAAAACGAAGTTTTGAGGAACTAGAGGTCAAACCCCTACACCAGAGTACCTACTATTTATTTAGATTTAATATATGTATAATACTGTAACTAATTCGTAAGAAAAATTGATGAAAACGTCTGAGAACCACTCAACAAATAAAATGTTGTGAGTATTTCGACATAATGGGCCGTATTCATAGATGATGTTTAAGTTGTTGCTAGCTAAACTGGAGTTTAGCTTATGGAAACTTCATCAGGTAAACTCCAGTTTAGCTTAGCAACAACTTAAACATCATCTATGAATACGGCCCAATGTTATGCTACGTTATCATTAGGGCTGAAATATGGTAATTTGGAAATTTGCTAAAAAAAAAAGTGTTTATTTACATTTTTTTATTTATTTATTTATTTATTTACATAGCTAAAGACTAGCTTCAGATATAAGTACTTATGTCTATTATAATAAGAGTACAATTATATAATTGAATACAAATTTGACTGAAATTTAGATGAAAAATTTAACGATTGGTCAAATAAGTTGTTACATCTATTATTGAGAAGATTAAATAATTCAAACATTTTGTTTAAGGGAGAAAATCGTTCATAATTAGTACGACAGTTTGGGACATTTATGCAGCTAGGTTGATTCCTTAAGTTTCTTTGAGGAATATTAAAATTTATTCGAGACAAAAGGTGCAAAGAGTCTATGTTACCATTTATTAATTTAACAATAAAAACAAAACTTAAATAAGAACGTCTATTCACAAGGGATGGCAAATCAATTAGTTTCAGTCGACTGATGTATGCGGGAAGCTCGTAAGGATTTTCCCAACCTAAGCCCCGCAAGGCAAATCGCAGAAATCTTTTTTGAACACGTTCTAACCTTAATATATGGCATTCGTAATGGGGTGACCAAACCTGGCAAGCATATTCAAGAATGGGACGAACAAATGTTATAAAAAGCTGTTTTGTAACAAAAGGATCTGAAAATTGCCGTGACTCTCTCTTAATCCAGCCTAGAATTGAATTGGCTTTATTTGATATGGAGTTGATGTGCTGAATAAATTCAAGCTTTCGATCTAATATGACGCCAAGAACATTTACGTTTTCCATACATGATAGGGAAATTCCATTTAACGAATAATTAAATGGAGTTACTAAAAGTTTTCTTGTGAGGCTCATAAAATTACATTTATTTATATTAAGAGACAAGTAATTACGAACACACCAGTCAAAAAACGAATTAAGGTCGGATTGCAACATTTCACAATCACTAATACTAGAAATAGTTTTAAAAATTGTCACATCATCCGCGTAAATGAGGCATTTAGAATACTTCAAGATAGATGGTAAGTCATTAATAAATAAAATAAAAAGTAGAGGTCCTAAATGGCTGCCTTGTGGTATTCCAGAGTTAACTGTAAAATAATTTGATGGACAATCGCTAAACAACACTGCATAAGATCTGTTTAATAAATAAGATTGAAGCCACATAACAAAATTTTCGCTAAAACCAAGATTTCTTAGCTTTTTTAGCAAGATCTTATGAGAGAGTTTATCAAATGCCTTACTAAAGTCCGTAAAGACGCAGTCAATTACTTTCTTTTTCTTAAATGCATCAATGCACAGTTCGGTTAGCTCCATAAGAAACGTTACAGTAGAGTGACCTTTTGTAAAGCCATGTTGATTCGGAACAATGACTGATTTGACATAGAAACACAGAGATTCACAAATAATAGCTTCAAAAAGCTTCGGAATAACCGATAGTTTGGCTATAGGCCTATAGTTTTGAATTTCGTCTTTTTTACCTTTTTTGTGTAAAGGGATTATGAAGGATTTTTTCCAAATACACGGAAATTGACAAGAAAACAGAGAACAATTAAAGAGAGTGGATAAAGGGAAAAGCAAATTATTTGCGCATTTTTTTAAAATAATAGAAGGTATACCATCCGGACCTGGTTTACAATTCTCGTCAAGATTAGATATGAACTTAGCAATGTTATCAGAATTAATATTGAAGTTTATATCAGTCAAGTAAGAGAATGATTTCAAAAAGCCAAAATTTTGGCTATTTTCGTCAAGTATATCACAGTTCGAAGTATCACAGTTTAAAGTATCACAGATGTTAGTATCACAGTTAAAGGCACTTTGAAAAAAGTCTGCAAACAATTGTGTGATAACACGAGGGTCATGACTAGATATATCGTTTGACTTAAGAACAGACGGATATGGACAAGACTTCCTTTTACTATTTATAAAGTTCCAAAAATATTTTGGATTCATTTTAAGATCTCTTTGTACCTTCTGCAGATAATTCAAATATTTTAAACTTGAAGATCTATTGAAATTTTCACGAGCACGGCAAAAGTTTTCAAAGTCGGCTTCACTTCGAGATAATTTATATACTGACCAAAACTTGTTTCTGAGGTTCTTAAGGCTTTTAATTTCACTATCATACCAATCTGGAACGGATGATCTCGATTTTACAGAAGTTAGAGGTACAGATTTTAAAAAACAATCAAACAAGACATTATAAAATTCAAAGACCATAGTGTTCACAGTTAAACAATTATTGAGATATGACCAATCAACTTGTGACAGCAGCATATTTAATTTGTTAAAATCTGTCTTTTTAAAATTAAAAGTGTAAAAATTTTCATTAAGGTCAGAATGAAATATTAAATCAAAAGAAAGAGAAAAGGATAAAGATGGATGATGGTTATCTTCAACTACTAAAGGATCTGTTGATTTTTCCACAACAATATCTTCATCACAGCTTGTGAAAATTAGATCCAAAATTCTTCCATTGCAATTAGAAACATCGTTAAATTGGTGTAGTCCAAGTGAGTTTAAATCGTCAATTAGTTTTGAGTCACCAGATTTGAGGTGTCCAGTTGGCAACATTACGTTCGATTCAGGACATCGTAACCAAGCAATATTGCTAAGATTAAAATCGCCGAGGCAAATCAGCTCGTCGTTATATTCTAATAATTCATTGATATAGTTAATGAATTCAAAAGCTTTATCATAAACGTCACAGCGACTTCCCGGAACTATATATACAGTAACAAGGTAAATGTTTTTGTTACTTAAAGATATTTTAACGCAGAGACATTCATTGTCAAGGGCTACAGGAACATGTACTGGCGTAGATATGAAAGACGATCTTACAGCAATCAAGATTCCACCTCCCACAGTATCTATATTCGGATCTGAATACCGGTCACGTCTAAAAACATTAAATGTGCTATCAAAAAGTTCGCAGTCTTTGATACCAGCATACAGCCATGTTTCGGTGAGGGAAATAACGTCATAAGAGCAGGTGATTGTTGAAAAGTAGACCTTATTGGTCTTTGTCCGAAGTCCTCTCACATTTTGATAGAAAAAATTTATTAGTGGCGACGATTTGCATGTCTTGTCAGTGTGTTTTGAAAAGGGCGAATACTATTCCTTTTGTTTACAAATTCATGAATAATTATAATTATCCGGCCATAATGATTTTTCAAGTAATTGATTGAATATTTCCTGGGTAACATACAGTTTAAAGGATGTGTAGTCATTACTTTTTGTTTGAAGTCGTTCAATTTTTAATTTAGCATTTGGGAACAGGGAAGTGACGAATTTACAAATATTTTCGCAGTTTGTGGCTGGATCAAAGTTGGATAAAAATAAGCATTTAAATCTTTGTGCTGCCTTAAGTTGGACTTCATTAATCGAGCTTGAATTTGAAGACGATGATGTCAAAGACTTAGTTGGTAAGTTTGGTGAAATTTGATGTGTTTGTGATGATGGATTAACTGATAGCAAAGCAGTTGCGATATCTGTTGTTTTTGTTGTATTAGTAGGTAAGGTAAACGAAGAAGATGGAGCTATTACAGTTGAGCTTGAATTGGCAAGTTTTGGAGCTGATGTTGATGGAAGAAGAGTTTGAGGAAGAAGAGTTTGAGGAATTGCAGAATTCACATTAAAATTAAAATTAGTCAATTTACGAGTAAGTGTATGTGAATCAAATATTGACTTAGCCGTTTTTTTCATCGAAGGATTTTGGAGAGAGCTTTCTGCATCTAATTCGTCACTTTTTCGTTTCGATGATTTTTTTGGCTTTATGATGGTCGTGGTATTTTTGATTTTTGTATTATTTCTGGTTTGTCTTTTAACGCTTTGTGGTTGCATATCGTGCATTTGAGAAACAGAGGTTAATGTTTCAACTTGTTTAGCCAAATTCAGCAACTGGTCATGTAGATTTTCAAGATTTTTTCTGTTTTCTAGCACGTCACGAGAGATATTTGTGAGAACAAACGGGTCACATTCGTTGCAGAAATAGTAAAATGATTTTCTGTCCTTAAAAAGCTTAATTGTGCTGAAAGGAGCGTCGATACATGTGACGTGAAAAAGTTGTCTGCAATTTCCCTGACACATAATTGAGTCAATCATATAGTCTGTGACATTTTTACATAAAGCGCAAGAAGCCATTGTTTAATAGGTATATCAATTTGTTTATCTATGTTTTGTTTTTGTTTTTTTTGTTTTTTTTTTTTTTTTGTGTTTCTTTTTCTTTTTTACTTTTTTGATGTTCCGTATAAATTTTAATTTATTTTATTTTATTTGTGTTCTTTATGATCACCCTGTTCAGAAATGCATAAGTGGGCAATGTAGATTTTTTCTTTGTAATGGTTTGTGTATGAGATCATGAGATGTAGTGTCGGTAATGTAGATCAGCTTGATAGATGACGTTTATATGCAAAATAAATAACCAAAAAGGTATTTTCTGTAGTCTCAATTATGCTTACGGCAGAACATGTACTAAAAATGTACTCACCAAGAGGAGAGACAAAGTTGTCATTGAGAATTGAGATAATGATGAAACGTAGAGAGAATTACCACTATGATGTATGTATGAGAACAATTCAATAAAATAAAAAAAAAAACAAATTTTCGTTTTCATTTATCCACATTAAAAAATAATTATTTTAGGTGACACTCGAATAGAATAAGGCATACACAAGTTTAAAAGTTTAATGCCAAGAACTTGTTAAAAGGTTTTAGCACAAATTTGTTTGATAAATAACGCAGTTAAATAAAAACAAAACAAAATTAGGCAGAGGTAGATCTAAACACAACCGCTTAACCAGAGAGAACGACTGATGATGACATCTGTAGGTTTGCGCATTTGGTTGACACCAAGCTATCTTCTTTCTTTTCCCCTTTTTAAAATCTTTTCATTATATCTTCTTTTTTTGTTTTGTTTATTACTGCCGTTGTCCTGGATTTTATTTCAAAATTGTTATTTTGTTTTGTTTACTCTTGCCGTTGCCTTGGATTTTGTTTCCAAATGTTGATTTTAGAAATCAGTAAATATCAGATCAATTGTTTTCAATTCAGTTGCGTTTGATTTGTTTTCACATAATTTGCAACCTTCATTTTGTAAATAACAATAAAAAAAATTCGAAATTTGATTTTGTATGGGAAATGGAGTCTAATTTGGAAATTTGCTACGAAATTACATCTTTTGCCCTAATGAAAACGTAGTATTATCGCACTATGAATAAAAGTCTAAATTAAACCATGAGCACTCGGCCTTAGTTTCTTTCATCTTTCGTTGCTCAAAGTCAAGAAAACTAGGTTAAAGTTCAGCTGTTGATTTGATATTTATGACATTTCACAAAATTTACTGAAAATTTGTTCACTTGTTTTGTTCTGGTTGTCTGTTCATTTCTTTTAGCAAAATTATTTAAAATAATTAAATATGGTAAGTACAATAACTTTTTATAATTTTTTTATATTCATTTAATCAACAAAATACACCAGCATGGTAGACTAAAAGTACGAACATCTGCGGAAGAGGCTGCCCGCAAGAAGAAAGAACAAGAACTCAAAGTTAAGGCATATCGAGCTGGGATGGCTAAGATCCAATCAAAACGATCCAATAACGAGCTGGATGTTGAAATGCTAACAATTTGCGGCCAGATTTTGGCAAGGAATCCCGATGTCTATACTCTATGGAACATTCGAAAAGAATGTATTCTCCAACTAAGCGAAAATTTAGACGATGAGTGAGTCATGTCACAAAAAAAAAACTAAATTGGAGGGAGGTGATCAATGAATTGGAATTATGTTCTTCTTTCAGCGCAAAGCAGGCAGTATTCGATAAGGATCTTGGCTTTGCCGAACAATGCCTTCTAGCAAATCCTAAGTCTTATGGCGCATGGCACCATCGTTGCTGGATTCTGGAAAATTGTCCAAAACCCAACATGGACAGAGAGGTTGCCCTGTGCAATAAGTACTTAAAATTAGATGAAAGGAATTGTAAGTATTTAATAAAAATAATTTGTTTGAAAAGAACGAACTTTGTTTATGAGAACATTTTTGTTTTCAAAGTTCACACCTGGGATTATCGTCGTTTTGTAGTTGCCAAGGCTGGCATAGAACCTACCAAAGAATTGGATTTTTGCACTGAAAAGATCCGCAATAATTTCTCCAACTATTCCTCGTGGCACTATCGTAGCAAACTCCTACCAATTATCCATCCCCACGAGACTGACCCATCGAGGCCCATTTCCGAAGAAAAACTGAAAGATGAACTGGAAATGGTACTTACGGCAGCATTTACCGATCCAAATGACAGCAGCGCATGGTTCTATCAGCGTTGGCTCTTGGGTAAGTCATAGGATGTAAGAAATGTGTCATGTGTGAGGGAGGGGGTTTCATAATGAAGATGATAGCATTTTCTGATGAATCCGAGCGCTGAGAAAGACCTTCTAGCAGGGATTACTTAGATTAAAGTCCAATCATACGCGTTAGAGTGAGGACTTTGGTAGGACAGATGGAAGATGAAGATTCTAAAGAGAGAACACAGTTAACGAAACCTGGGCATTGTTGACGAATGAAGAGAATCTCGTTCCCGTTTTGATATGGGAACCAGAAACGTTCTAACGCAGAGCATCAGCTGGTGGGACAAGTCTAAGGATAAGACTTTAAATTCTCTCAATCCTACACCAGAGATGTCTGATGTTTTGGCATCCTTCCCAGGCGGTATTTCGCCTGAAGTTTGGTTGTGATCATCGTCCAACAGATTGATCGCGTCATCTCAGTCAATTACCAACCTCTAAAAACTCTTTTGTCTTTGCGTGCATTAGTTTTGATTCATAAGCCACTATTTCTACCTGTCTATATGATTTTTTTAACAATTCAAACAAGTTTTTTGGTCTGATGTGCAGGTTACTCCAATCCAAAATTGAATATCGCTGCATTCCGCATCAACAAGTCCCAAGCTGTGATCGCCTTTACCAAACCAATCACTGCCAGTGATTTTCAATTTCAAAACAGTCCGGATCTTCAAGTGTCTTCTGAATGGGCACCTGCCAATGGCTCATCCTCGGACAGCACATGGTTTGCCGAAGGAGACTTTTCTATCAAAAAAGATACCAAAATGTCCATAAAGTGCACTCTTGAGGGCAAAGAATGTTGCTTGGATTTAAATGCCATCTCAGATGGGTTCTTTGCAATAAAATGTCCTCGATTCGAGTATGAATTTGGTGCTGCAATAATTGATGAGTTGAAAAACCAGCTTGATTCATGCCAACAACTTTTGGAATTGGAACCAGACAGCAAATGTAAGTGAAGAGTTTATTACGCGATACCTTATTTCATTCAAATTAAATTTATTTCAGGGACACTTCTGACAACAGCACTTCTTATGAGGGCCATTGACCGCTCCAAGTATCATAACAAATCTATAGAATACTTAAAAAAACTACAAACCATAGATAGTTTACGAAAAGGATACTACGAAGACTTGGCATCCAAGTGGAACATCGAAAAATGCCTTGAAGAGTGGCAAAGCTCCTCGAAAATCCCACAAGAGATTTGTTTAAGCAATCTTAGTCTAACATCGATTTACTATGATCAATATTTGAGCATAGCTGATGCCATAGATCTCAGCGAGAACTGTCTTTCAAATCGTTGCATTCCAAAATTGAGTGCATTTCGCTTTGCCAAGGTAAACAAAAAATTTTAATTAAATACGTGAATAATGTGTTTTTATTTTTCTGTTTCAGAAAATCACCTTGGACAGCAATAAGTTGTCGGCAATCGAAAACATTCCCCTTCTCAGTTATTTGACTGAATTATCATTGAAAAATAATAACGACTTGGTGGAGAAGAATTCCGGGGACGTGGCGATAAGCGGACGAAATTTTAAAATTAATATTTAGACTAAGGATGGATTTGTTGTTTTTTAAACGTTATATATACATGCGTACATTTTCTTTCGTTATTGGGTTTGAAAATTTGGTAAACAACCTCGTATCCCAGTCATCTATGACGTTTATTTATTAACTTTTTAAGCAGGTCAGGTGTAAGGTGTCGCCCCATAGGCCGATTTTTTTCTCCATTTCCCTCTGTATCATAATGGAACGAATATCACTCGAAGTATCTTTCTTTTAGAGTACCCTATCAAATTTTAAAGTGAGATGATGACAAGGTACATTCTTCTGCCTGATAAGTTATGCCTGGAATTTATTTTTAAAAGAGGTAAGAATTATTCTAAGATTTATCTCTGCAATGATAGTGGGCCCTATCATGGTAACCGATCGGAGAAAAATTGTCTCTAATTCGGACGAAACGTACGAATTTTGTATCATGGTACCTCTCCGATTGATAAATCGGACACACATCCGAAAAATAATAAAGCATGCGTTGCAAATGTCAAAATGACAGTGACGCACAGCGAATTCATGCGATGGATGGCTTTCTTATATTTGTATTTCTCTCGATTGTCTCCGGCAGCAAATTACTTGCGGACTTCTGTCGGATGGTAATAAAAAAATACAAACTATTTAATTTCGTGTGTATTTGTTTTTTTTTTTTATTCTTTTTCCTTTGTTTGAGGCTTTCTGCTTGTGTTATGTATTTCATCCCCTAAAAATACAGCTGCGCTGTGCAGTTTTATTCGACTACAAAGGATGTTCATCATACTTTATTTTTTTGTTTTCCTCATGCCATGATATGGTATGCGCGTCGGTACGCATTTGTATTTCTCTTCCGATTCGGTTACCATGAACACAATAAATGCTCCAATCGGAACATTTCCCCGATCGGAGGATTCTCCGATCGGTTACCATGATAGGGCCCAGTATTTTTAGAGGCAATAGTGGAGCTATTTGTGTGACAAAGACCTTGATTTACTCTTCAAAGTTGTGTATGTCCATGTTAATGTTTTGCTCAACCCTCCAATGGTAACACACTGTCTTGTGGAAGCATATTTTTTGTCTTGTCCTCAATTCCCCATTAATAGCTAAACCGGTCCTCGACGCCTACACTCCAAAACTGTTGACTGCTCAACAGACAGCTTGCTTCATCCTTCCAACAATGTCAGTTTCTGCATCAGAGGAGCGGATTTATAAAAGATAGTATATAAGTCGTAAACCTTTTGGCACTTCGAAGGAATCGATGGTTCCGTTGTCAATCTCAATGAAACAAGTGCAACTGCAAAATAGAATGAGTTTGGTAAAGATGAAAAGATGAGATATTTATCCGTACAGCTCTTCTTTACTGTCTTATGGACCTGCAAATTCTTGCGCTTTTTTAAATCTGTCCAAGTATGAGAATTCGGTCAATGGTTAGAATTTCTTACCACAAACCATCTGATAGGGATGCATTTAAACAGCAGTTTAACTTTTCAAGGCTTATAATCACTTTTTTTTAGTTTTAAAACAAAAATATGTGGATCAAATGATTGGGTTTTGCTGCGACAAGTGCAATTTAGAGAAATTTTAGGAAAGTTTGGAAGGGAATAAAAGGGAATACGGAAGCACAGACTCTTTTTTGAGTCCTATCTTTCTGTTTTCAACGATGAACTTAGGGGTGGTGGGATACCGATAATGGCCACTGAGAAGAGTTGGCATGTAAGGTTTTCGCGGTTCATTTTGTCATACCTATTCAATCTTGGAAGCAGTTTGTCCAGGTCATGTATATAAAAAGTCTCACCTCACTTATGCCGTAGAGATATGTAAACAGGAAGAGTTTTTGAGTTGCTATCGAATCGTTTCCACGGACCAAGTTTATGCAAAAGAAACAAATCTTATTCATAGAAATGTCTCAACCCAAATCACCAATAACAGAATTCTGTTTCACTACGGCATATTTTCAACCGTCCTACATTATGTACATAGTACATAGGTAGATTTTATTTTTTTAAATGAGAATACATTTATGAAATATGAATATAAAATTTTTGAATAATGATCAATGTGACGGACTTAGCATTAATTAATACATTTTACAAAGGCAAACCATCGGAGGAAGAATAGTACTTAATAAAGGATTCAATTCTGTCCACGTGTCGGTATCAGGATTATACTCTTCGACCAATTTTGCATTGCTTTCTGGATTTCCTCCGCAAACAAATATTTTATTTTCAAAAACCAATGTGTTCGGGATTGATCGAGCCATCTTTGATGGTGCCACCTCACACCAGGTATCATTGGATAAATCGTAGCGACAAATGGTTTTAACATAAGTATTCATAAAAACACCTCCGATAACGTATAAATAATTATGGAATGCAGCAAGACCAAACCATTTAAGTTCTTTTTTTACAAATTTCTTTGAAGACCATGCATTTGATGAGGCATCAAAGGATTGCATACAGCCGTTCCAAAAATCGACAAGATGTACGATTCCATTTCGGACAATTATTCGGCCAAAATCGCTTGGTTTAGAAGGCGGTTCAAGGCTGTTCCATTTGCGTGCTGAAAAATTATAAATCTCGAAGGAGTTCACAGTAATACCATCTTCATTATAACCACCATAGACACACAAATTTCCATTAAAATTTGCCAGTTGACTACGATATCGGGGTTTTTGCATTCGAGGTAAATCAGTCCATTTGAAAGTGCGCAGGTCTAAGCATTCCACGCTATTTGTCGTTGTGTCATTGATTTTCCCACCAACTACGATCAATTTGCCATCTATAACAATCATCGAACCATATTTTTTCTCTTTGGAGAGTAGGGTTTCTTTTCCGATTGTCCAGGAGCCCACTTTTGGATTTAAAGTTTGAATCGTTAATTGATATGAATTCGAGCAACTTATAGCGGTAAGTTTACTTACCCTTTGCTTTAAAACAGTGATTTGTTGATCAACTGATCGAGTTTCTGGGCACAAGTGCCATTGAAGCCAACTACATATCAATTCGTAGCTCTCAACAGTTTTACAAACTGACTTTCTGTTTTTAACGATAAACTTAGGCGTGAGATTCTGATAACGAACCATTGACAGAAGCTGGAAAGTAAGGCCTTCCCGATTATGTTTATCATACTTAATCCAAGCCACCATTGCCCGAAAGACATGCTCCTCAAAGTCTCCATAAGGATTGTCGTTAAATAGTAAATCCCTTAGTTCTTCCTCGTTAAGAAGCAAAAATTCTTTTTCTTTCGATTGTTCCTCAAATTGAGTGTATGTGCAGTTCAAAGATTTTTCCTTAAGTCCAGACAAGTTCAGTTCCTTGGCTAATCGAAACCAATTCAAACAGTTGCTTGATGAGATTTGTGTTTCAATAAAATTGCTGCAGCCATCAACTAAAGTTTTTATTTTAAGAAAAGACGCTGTTCTTAGAAGGGTCTCAATCTTTTCCAGGTTTAGTTCAATCCAACCCTTATACAGAAAATCGATTATCAATTTAAGCGTCGGAGCTTCTATTTCTTTGAGCTCAATTACACCAGCCTTCGATGCTTTTGAGCTTTTACGAAATATTTCTAAAAAGTACTCACTCGATGCAGAGAGGACAATTTTATGTGCTTCTATTTCAATGGACTCGCTTCCAGCTATCAGTACAGTGTCGAAAAATTCATTTTCTTCATAGAAACCCAATAATTTCTCGGAAATATTAGCGGCATGCCGATCGCATTTGAAGATGATTTTATCATTTTGAGATGAATTTGATGTTGCCATTGCTGCAGGCCTTGTTTGCAGAAGTTCAATTTTAATTTATTGTCCGTATTTCGTTTGAAGTGGTTTGGTTTTGTTAAGACAAATAATTGATAAACAAGAATCTTTTCAAAAATGTATCAAGATCGATTGATGAATCATGAAAGACGAAACCAAAAACAAAAACCAAACTGATAAGGATAAACTGATCGGGATCGCTGTAAAAATGTGGAGAGTGTCTGTACGTATGCAGCAATTTTATTGGATTTTCCATTTGACATTAGTTTTAGCTTTGTTTATTGAACTTTACCTAGGGTAGCCTAGGGTTCTCAAAAAACACATTAGGGCAGCTGATTGCTATCAAAATCGAGAATCATTGCTCTGTCCGAAAATGAAACTTGGGTGATATTGGCTGACAAGCATACACATTAATTTGACAAGACATGCAAAAATACCAGACATGCATAGTTGATCTTGATACCATGGACCATGTATGATAGAGTTTTTAAGCAAACGGCAAAATATTTCTTTCTCACTCAGTGACAGCTAGCTAGAAGGCCAAAATGCAGACGTCTTCATGGATGCAGATTATAGGAAAATTAGGGATACTGCTTGAAAATTATAGTGAAGACGAACATGTTTAAGGTGGCTTTACAATGAGCTGCAACAAATTATAGTGCAGACAATGAAGATGAACATGTTCTTTACATGAAGATGCAAGTCATGATCTGCAAAAAAAGACGATACAAAATATCTAAATCATATTTGTGTAATAGAGAGGGAAGGCCAAAATGCAGACGTCTTCATGGATGCAGATTATAGGAAAATTATAGATGCAGCTTGAAAATTATTGTGAAGACGAACATGTTTAAGGTGGCTTTACAATGAGCTGCAACAAATTATAGTGCAGACAATGAAGATGAACATGTTCTTTACATGAAGATGGAAGTCATGATCTGCAAAAAAAGAGGATACAAAATATCTAAATCATATTTGTGTAATAGAGAGGGAAGGCCAAAATGCAGACGTCTTCATGGATGCAGATTATAGGAAAATTATAGATGCAGCTTGAAAATTATAGTGAAGACGAACATGTTCATCTTCATCGTCTGCGCTATGCTTGTTGTTGTTGCTTTGTCTTCTGCGCTATAATTTGTTGCAGCTCCATGTAAAGCCAACCTAATTTGTTGCAGCTCCATGTAAAGCCACATTAAAGCGCATAAAACATTGACGTACTATAATGTTATGTGCGCACAATTGTGTAGCTGCAGTCGTAGCACGTAGCAATGTCAAATATAAATGTACATAAATCGTATTGCAAGGCTACAATGTGAAGTAGCAGCTGCACTACAGCAAGTAGCTGAAGTACAAGTCGACTATACTCCAATTTCACGAACGCTGCAAAACAACATCAAATTAAAATGGCAGACATGATTTTCTTGTTGTTTAAGTTCAGTTATACATTATATTGTATTTGTGTAAGTGCTCTACTTTTTTTGACATTGCTACGTGTTACTGCTGCAGCTACACCATTTTGCGCAGCCAGTTTATCATTCATATTTTTGTTTGTCTACAGCCCTTTGTTAGGTTTTTATGATAAATGTTCTGTAAAAACAATTACTGAATTATTCTCCTATTAATATAATTTGTGAACAAAAATAAAATACGTATCAAAAAAAAAAAAAAAAAAGAAGTTTTATAGTCGAAGTGTTATCTCGACTTTATATTTCGAGTAGTGTGTGCAATCTTGTAGGGGAAATTGAAATCGGTGTGGTGGATATGTTATGCTCATAATTTGTAAAGTTGTGTGTGGTTTTTACACATACATGCTCACCTACTACGAACGGCAGCTTGATCACGGACCAAGAAGATACAGACCGCCAACTCACCATATGGTCTCTCTTTTTGCCCACAAGCTAAAAATCAGCTGATATGCTATTTATTTTGAGAGTGTGACGCTCTCTCTTGCTTTTAAAACCCATTTAGCAAACACACCTAAAAAATAAATGGCATACGCAGGTATAGTTGCCATTACAAAATAGAGAAGTTTGCGAATACGTCAAACAGAAATGTCAAATCACTACTTTGAGGGAAAACAATTAAATTCTTCCTGTTGTTGTTGTTGTTTCCAGTTGTTGTTTTCCCTCAAAGTAGGATTTCACATTTGATTTTGACTATAGGAGCGAGAGGGAAAGAAGTATATTGCCGTTTGCTTAAAATCTCTATTCACAGAGAGCGATGTACACGTATTCACAGACAGGAAAAAATATTTCGAGGGTGTTTCAGGCAAGGGGAGTACGAGTTGGCGGTCTGTGTATGGTCTGTTATTGATGGCAAAAGCAAAAGAAGGCTAGAAGCATAGACAAATATATAGACATAGATATAGTATGTCTATGGCTAGAAGGCACAAGATTGTCCTCTTTGTAGTATTTTCTTTATGGTATATTGGTCTGTGATTTGATTGAGCCACTCTAGGTCGTTTCGCGTTGGTCGGTCGTGTTGTGGAAGTTTAAAGTTTAAGTGAAAAATATTACACAGTGGGTACCTACATAAATATTCAAAAGACTTTTCGATTCCGAGTAAGTAATAGTTCATAATTTTATTTTACTATTAAGATTAAAATTTGCTGAAACAAGTTACAAATAAAAATGTGATAGCTCTCTTAAAATTATAATTTTTTTTTCAAACTTCAAACTTTTAGTTTAAACTTCAAAGAAATAACGAATAAGTAATTTGAGTTGATGATTGATGTTTTTGACTCGTTTCAGGGAATGGATATTCAAAAGTTAGTATTTTATTTGTTTGGCTCCTGAATAGAGAGCGTAAGTTAAAAAAAAAAAAAGTTCGACCAGGGGTCGTACCTCTGCACTTTGAAGTTATATAGAGCAGTTTATTTAATTATTATGTTGAAGAGTTATACTAGATACGTATACGCACCCTGCTGAGTGGTTATAAATTGTAAGCTCCACCTTCTTAGATAAGGCACCATTCCCACTAGTAATCACGCACCCCTCTACAACCACCCACCATTTTTGAAATTGTTTTCTTCAACAACCACCCCCCCCCCAAGCCTACAACCACCCACCTTTTGTTTAAATTTTTTCCTTACCCCTACCCCCACTAGTAACCACTCACCCCACCTACAACCAACCACCTGCCATTTTTGAGAATTTTGTCTTAAAGTTAGAATGCTAATTCCAAACATCCCTCCCTAGGACGTCATAATAATTCTATCTACCAAGTTTGAAGCAAATCGGTCCAGCCGTTTAGGCTGTAGGTAACTATACCGACAGACACAGACAGACATAATTGTCGGACCCACTTTTTTCGACTTCCCTATGAATGCATAACTTGCGACTCATTCCTGGGGTATTTATGGGAGGTTCTGAAAACTTAGCCCGTCTGTCAAGGTACCTTTCAATTTGTCAAAGTCCAAATTTTAAAATTATACCAAATTCTACTATGTTGTTGTGTGACCAACGAACAACGAATAATCGAACAAATGAGATTAAAGATTATTTCCAAACCTACAAATTCTACAAATAATAGTTTAAATGATAGAAAATGTAGGTATAGGTACTTATTTACATTAAAGAATACTAAAATTTGCCATTTTTATAGTTTAAATAAGTCGATTATAATACAATATGTTTACGACCAAATTATTTTTATCAAAATTCAAACATTTAAGAAAATAAAGTTAAAAATGTAAGTCTTGTTAAATATGTGTAGGTAGGTACGTACATTCTTTCTCATTTGGACTAGTTTTTATGAAATTTTTAGCCTTTGGAAAAAATATTAAATCCACTTTGTTCGTTTATTCGTTGGTCGCTCCCATATGAACATTTCTTTAAACCTGACTATCGTTATTACCATTAAAGCAAAAACAAAGAACGCAGTACCATCTAAAATGCCCTAGGCTTGTAAAATTTTGAGTTTAATTAAAATCGTTAATGAGCAGTTATCAAAATATTATTTTTTTTTTTAAACTTAAAAAATCCTTTTAAAAATATAATTATAAAATATTGATGTGCAGTATAAATTGAGCTACCTTCACCTATATATTTGTGAAATTTTGAAAGTATCGGTTGACACGTTTACGAGATAGTCGAAAGGCAAAAAAAAACGGTCCTATGGAAAGTATACCGTTTTAAGACATTTTTTTAGAAAAAAATTCCAACCATATGGTCGTAAAAAGCTACACTGATTTTTTTAAATCAAAATCGTTAAAACCGTTTTCTAGAAAAATCAGCCTTAACCGTAGCAGGTACCGTTATTCTTTGAGCTAAACCAAAAAAATCCAATTTTCCCTGTGTACAATACCTAAAAACTCTATATACCTGGTTTAAAGCAATTCGGCCCACCCGTTTGGGCTGTAGGTGTCTATACATACAGACAGACAGACTTACTAAAGACTAAATTTTTAGACCATTTTTTCGTATTCGCCATCATCGTAACGTCATGTTTATTTGTTATCTCAAAACTTTTTTTTCGACGAATGCATAACTTGCCTTATAGTACTTATAATCGCAAGTAAACATAGGGAATATGGTATCCAACAGTTCATTGAAAACGCGTACTGTTAGCTCTCGCTTATTTTTTTTTTTTTTAATTATATTTTTTTACTAGACACACGCGCTCAAGGGTTTCGGATAGCCTTTTAATATTTAGTCACAGCGCAAGCGCTAAAAAATAACGAAGAAAGGGAAAGGATATGTCGATGAACATTGGCTTGAATGTTTGAAGATCAAAATGGCAAGGGAAAATTGTACCGGGCAATTCATTCCACACATACGTGTTGTACGGCTGAAGAAAAAATCCCTATATTGCACGGTACGTCCAAAACCGGGGTCAAATGTAAACTGATGAGCGTTCCTAGCAAAACGAGATTACGGGGGAATTGTTTAAGGGGTGGAACGCAACTGGCTACCTCAAGTGAGCAATTTTTATAGAAGAACCGGTAGAATATGGAACAACATGAATCATTTCGACGATGTTCACGCGATGGAAATGTTTCCATAATGCCTCTCTCTCCTATCAATTTTTACGCTTTTTTCTGAACTCTGTCGAGCAGATGTACAAAAGTTATAGAACCACCTGCCCACAGAGATGGGAGTTATACTCAAGTTTCGGGCGTGTAAACGCTTTGTCAGTATCAGATCAGAAGGGGTGAAAAACTTCTTGCATTTATAAAGGAAACCTTAGCATCTTGCAGCATTCTTGGCGATCTCAAGTATGTGGTCATTCCAACGAAGGTTGTCACTGATACCACATACATACCGAGTACTGATAGCTCCTCGATGCAAGTACAATTCCTGGAGAATGGCATAGGCGGGGTATGTTTAGCTTTAACGACAAAAGACAGCATTGAGTTTTCGACGCATTAAAATATATACACGATTTCTGATACTCCAATTCACAATGCTGTTTACATCCTAGTTTAATGAGAATGAAAATGTGGTGATTGTGGGTGTATCTTAACAATTCCTGAACCATACACCCTGATGCTACGTAACCAAGGAATACAAACACAAAATGTTCATCTTCTTACTTTCAAAACCGCGACCCCGACCGATAGTTTGTGTTGTCTGGGTTGGCTGGCAGTTCAGTATTTGTGTTATAAATCGAATCATAATCATAACACACAAAATTTTCCATTTGAGAATGTTTTCGGCTTGTTTTTCTGATCGTTATAAGTGGCCCTTAGACTAAAATTAGCATAAATGCATTTGAATCTTTATTAAAACCATTTTTAAAAAGTAATATAATTTTATTTCACTTTAAGGTTTTAAGTATTTACATAATATATTAAGAGGTTTTAAAACTTAAAATAATTATTCAAATAATGATATAAAAAAAAATTAAATTGCGCCCTTTGTTCAAATGGGGTATTTTTTAAAGTAACAACAATATAAATTATTTTATGGGAAACAAACATTTCTCTTAACAGTAAAAATACATTTTTATTAATTAATAGAGAGCGTACACAAGAAGCTATCGAATTGAGTTAGATTTTGTACAGACTTTAAAGTTTTCCACGAGTCGGTTTCAGTATTATACTCATCGATTAGAATTGGGTTAGTTTTAGGATGTCCTCCGTAAATCACAATTTTATTTCCAAAAACTAAAGTTTTCATGTCTGATCGACCGATTGGCAATGCTGCCACTTCACACCAGGTATCATTGGATAAGTCGTAGCGACAAACAGTATTCAAATGACCACTTGGTAAACTACCTCCAATAACGTACAAATATCTATCAACGGCAGCAAGACCAAAATAATTTAGTTGTTTTTTTATCACTTCTTTTGATACCCATTGATTCGAAAAGGCATCAAAGGATTGCATACAGCCGTTATAAAAATCGACAAGGTGTAAGATTCCATTGTGGACAGCTATTCGGCTAAAGGCGTTTGGTTTAGAAGGCGGTTCAAGGCTGTTCCATTTGCGTTCTGAAAAGTTATAAATCTCGAAGGAATTCACGATAACACCATCGTCATTATAACCACCATAGACACACAAATTTGTATTTAAAATTGCTAGTTGACTGCGAGATCGGGGTTTTTGCATTGGAGTCAGATCAGTCCATTTGAAAGTGCGCAGGTCTAAGCATTCCACGCTATTTGTCGTTGTGTCATTGATTTGCCCACCAACTACGATCAGTTTGTTATCTATCACAATCATCGAACCATACTCTTTCTCTTTGGGGAGTAGGGTTTCTTTATCGACTGCCCAGGAGTCCTCTTTTGGATTGTAAGTTTGGAAACTAACTTGATAGGAATCTGAGTAACTTATTGCTGTAAGTCTACCATTTCTTGGCTTTAAATCACAAATTTGCTGATCAACTGAACGAGTTTCTGGCGACAAGTGCCATTGAAGCCAACTGCATATTAATTCGTAGCTCTCAACAGTCTTACAAACGGATTTTCTGTTTTCAACGATGAACTTAGGCCTGAGATACTGATAACGTACCATTGACAGAAGCTGAAGTGTAAGACCGTCTCGGTTTATTTTATCATACTTAATCCAAGCCACCATTGCCAGAAATACATGCTCCTCAAAGTCTCCATAAGGATTGTCGTTAAATAGTAAATCCTTTAGTTCTTCCTCGTTAAGAAGCAAAAGTTCTTTCTCTTTCGATGCTTCCTCAAAGTGAGTGTATATCCAGTTCAAAGATTTCTCTTTGAGTCCCGATAAGTTCAGTTCTTTGGCCAATCGAAACCAATTCAAGCAGTTTCTTGATGTCATGTGGGTTTCGATAAAATCACTGCACCCATCGACTAAGATTTTAATTTTTAAAAATGCCACAGTTTTCAATATAGATTCAATTTTCTCAAGGCTTAGTTCAATCCAACCCTTATACAGGAAATCGATTATCAATTTAAGCGTCGGAGCTTCTATTTCTTTGAGCTCAACTACACCAGCCTTCGACGCTTTTGGGCTTTTACGAAATATTTCTAAAAAGTACTCACTCGATGCAGAGAGGACAATTTTATGTGCTTCTATTTCAATGGACTCGCTCCCAGCTATCAGTATAGTGTCGAAAAATTCATTTTCTTCATAGAAACCCAATAATTTCTCGGAAATATTAGCGGCATGCCGATCGCATTTGAAGATGATGTTATCATTTTGAGATGAATTTGATGTTGCCATTGCTGCAGGCCTTGTTTGCAGAAGTTCAATTTTAATATATTGTCCGTATTTCGTTTGAAGTGGTTTGGTTTTGTTAAGACAAATAATTGATAAACAAGAATCTTTTCAAAAATGTATCAAGATCGATTGATGAATCATGAAAGACGAAAGGACGAAACTAAAAACAAAAACCAAACTGATAAGGCTAAACTGATCGGGATCGCTGTAAAAATGTGGAGAGTGTCTGTACGTATGCAGCAATTTTATTGGATTTTCCATTTGACATTAGTTTTAGCTTTGTTTATTGAACTTTACCTAGGGTAGCCTAGGGTTCTCAAAAAACACATTAGGGCAGCTGATTGATATCAAAATCGAGAATCATTGCTCTGTCCGAAAATGAAACTTGGGTGATATTGGCTGACAAGCATACACATTAATTTGACAAGACATGCAAAAATACCAGACATGCATAGTTAGTACCATGGACCATGTATGATAGAGTTTTTAAGCAAACGGCAAAATATTTCTTTCTCACTCAGTGACAGCTAGCTAGAAGGCCAAAATGCAGACGTCTTCATGGATGCAGATTATAGGAAATTATGGATACAGCTTGAAAATTATAGTGAAGACGAACATGTTCATCTTCATCGTCTGCGCTATGCTTGTTGTTGTTGCTTTGTCGTCTGCGCTATAATTTGTTGCAGCTCCATGTAAAGCCAACCTAATTTGTTGCAGCTCCATGTAAAGCCACTTTAAAGCGCATAACACATTGACGTACTATATGTTATGTGCGCACAATTGTGTAGCTACAGTCGTAGCACGTAGAAATGTCAAATATAAATGTACATAAATCGTATTGCAAGGCTACAATGTGAAGTAGCAGCTGCACCACAGAAAGTAGCTGAAGTACAAGACGACTATACTCCAATTTCACGAACGCTGCAAAACAACATCAAATTAAAATGGCAGACATGATTTTCTTGTTGTTTAAGTTCAGTTATACGTATTGTATTTGTGTAAGTGCTCTACTTTTTTTGACATTGCTACGTGTTACTCCTGCAGCTACACCATTTTGCGCAGCCAGTTTATCATTCATATTTTTGTTTGTCTACAGCCCTTTGTTAGGTTTTTATGATAAATGTTCTGTAAAAACAATTACTGAATTATTCTCCTATTAATATAATTTGTGAACAAAAATAAAATACGTATCAAAAAAAAAAAAAAAAAAAAGAAGTTTTATAGTCGAAGTGTTATCTCGACTTTATATTTCGAGTAGTGTGTGCAATCTTGTAGGGGAAATTGAAATCGGTGTGGTGGATATGTTATGCTCATAATTTGTAAAGTTGTGTGTGGTTTTTACACATACATGCTCACCTACTACGAACGGCAGCTTGATCACGGACCAAGAAGATACAGACCGCCAACTCACCATATGGTCTCTCTTTTTGCCCACAAGCTAAAAATCAGCTGATATGCTATTTATTTTGAGAGTGTGACGCTCTCTCTTGCTTTTAAAACCCATTTAGCAAACACACCTAAAAAATAAATGGCATACGCAGGTATAGTTGCCATTACAAAATAGAGAAGTTTGCGAATACGTCAAACAGAAATGTCAAATCACTACTTTGAGGGAAAACAATTAAATTCTTCCTGTTGTTGTTGTTGTTTCCAGTTGTTGTTTTCCCTCAAAGTAGGATTTCACATTTGATTTTGACTATAGGAGCGAGAGGGAAAGAAGTATATTGCCGTTTGCTTAAAATCTCTATTCACAGAGAGCGATGTACACGTATTCACAGACAGGAAAAAATATTTCGAGGGTGTTTCAGGCAAGGGGAGTACGAGTTGGCGGTCTGTGTATGGTCTGTTATTGATGGCAAAAGCAAAAGAAGGCTAGAAGCATAGACAAATATATAGACATAGATATAGTATGTCTATGGCTAGAAGGCACAAGATTGTCCTCTTTGTAGTATTTTCTTTATGGTATATTGGTCTGTGATTTGATTGAGCCACTCTAGGTCGTTTCGCGTTGGTCGGTCGTGTTGTGGAAGTTTAAAATTTAAGTGAAAAATATTACACAGTGGGTACCTACATAAATATTCAAAAGACTTTTCGATTCCGAGTAAGTAATAGTTCATAATTTTATTTTACTATTAAGATTAAAATTTGCTGAAACAAGTTACAAATAAAAATGTGATAGCTCTCTTAAAATTATAATTTTTTTTCAAACTTCAAACTTTTGGTTTAAACTTCAAAGAAATAACGAATAAGTAATTTGAGTTGGTGATTGATATTTTTGACTCGTTTCAGCGAATGGATATTCAAAAGTTAGTATTTTATTTGTTTGGCTCCTGAATAGAGAGCGTAAGTTAAAAAAAAAAGTTCGACCAGGTCGTACCTCTGCACATTGAAATTATATAGAGCAGTTTATTTAATTATTATGTTGAAGAGTTATACTAGATACGTATACGCACCCTGCTGAGTGGTTATAAATGGTAAGCTCCACCTTCTTAGATAAGGCACCATTCCCACTAGTAATCACGCACCCCTCTACAACCACCCACCATTTTTGAAATTGTTTTCTTCAACAACCACCCCCCCCCACCCACCTTTTGTTTAAATTTGTTCCTTACCCCTACCCCCACTAGTAACCACTCACCCCACCTACAACCAACCACCTGCCATTTTTGAGAATTTTATCTTAAAGTTAGAATGCTAATTCCAAACATCCCTCCCTAGGACGTCATAATAATTCTATCTACCAAGTTTGAAGCAAATCGGTCCAGCCGTTTAGGCTGTAGGTAACTATACCGACAGACACAGACAGACATAATTGTCGGACATACTTTTTTCGACTTCCCTATCGTCGTATAGCTCGTCTGTCAAGGTAACCTTTCAATTTGTCAAAGTCCAAATTTTAAAATTATACCAAATTCTACTATGTTGTTGTGTGACCAACGAATAACGAATAATCGAACAAATGAGATTAAAGATTATTTCCAAACCTACAAATTCTACAAATAATAGTTTAAATGATAGAAAATGTAGGTATAGGTACCTACAGTGAAAGCTCCCATTGCGGACACCTCCCTTAGGCGGACAATCCCCTTGGGCGGACAAATTCTCCCGACCGTGGATCTTGAATTTAAATTCCGTACGTTTTATGATCCCTTAAGCGGACACTTTCTTTCCCGGACGCGGACAGGCACATAAGCCACAATTTGGTAAATTCTATTCTCTTAGGCGGACAAAAACATCATCAGCTACATTTTCCCATAGCTTTTCTTACATGTTATGAGAATGATGAGGACAAATGAACTAATTTAACCAATAAAATAGCAAAATTGCAATTTAGCTGTGTGTGTTTGTGGTCTGCTACAAATAATCTAGCATACCTGAAATAATTTTTATATGCAAAACTATTTTTGATTGGTTTTTAATTTTTTTCCCTTGGACGGACAACTCCCTTAGACGGACACAAGTGCCTCGATCGTCGCTGTCCGCCTAAGGGAGCTTTCACTGTATTTACATTAAAGAATACTAAAATTTGCCATTTTTATAGTTTAAATAAGTCGATTATGATAAAATATGTTTACGACCAAATTATTTGTATCAAAATTATTTAAGAAAATAAAGTTAAAAATGTAAGTCTTGTTAAATATGTGTAGGTAGGTACGTACATTCTTTATCATTTGGACTAGTTTTTATGAAATTTGTAGCCTTTGGAAAAAATATTAAATCCCATTTGTTCGTTAATTCGTTGGTCGCTCCCATCTGAACATTTCTTTAAACCTGACTATCGTTATGAACATTAAAGCGAAAACAAAAAACGCAGTACCATCTAAAATGCCCTAGGCTTGTAAAATTTTGAGTTTAATTAAAATCGTTAGACCCGTTTTAATTTAATGAGCAGTTATCAAAATATTATTTTTTTTTTTAAACTTAAAAAAATCCTTTTAAAAATATAATTATAAAATATTGATATGCAGTATAAATTGAGCTACCTGCACCTATATATTTGTGAAATTTTGAAAGTATCGGTTGACACGTTTACGAGATAGTCGAAAGGCAAAAAAAAACGGTCCTATGGAAAGTACCGTTTTAAGACATTTTTTTAGAAAAAAAATTCCAACCATATGGTCGTAAAAAGCTACACTGATTTTTTTAAATCAAAATCGTTAGGGCCGTTTTCTAGAAAAATAAGCCTTAACCGTAGCAGGTACCGTTATTCTTTGAGCTAAACCAAAAAATTTCAATTTTCCCTGTGTACAATACCTAAAAACTCTATACAGGGTGATTCACGAGCGTTGTGCCAAAAAGCTAGAGCGTGTAGGTTGAGTTGAGACAAGAAAAAAATCGTATGGGAGGGGAGTCTATTCAGCCCCGTTTAGCCGGGAGGGGCAATTTTCTGAAAAATTGACTTATTTTGTAAAAAAAAATATTAAAAATCAACCGCTCCGTTTACAACACCGCGTTATACCTTTTTGGAAAGCCAAAAACTTCTTCTTTCATTTTGTTTTTAAATTAAATCGTTTTAACGAATAGTTTAAAAAATATAAATTTTCAAACTCAAAATTTTGAAAAAAAATTTGAAAAAATAAATAAATTTTACGTAATTAAGTATAATTTTTGTCCTCAGAATTCAATGCTCCCATTAATCTTTAATCCAACACTGGAAACCGTATGGCTCTACGACTTTTTGTTGCCAAGGTATTCAAAAATAACCGAAGCTACTCCTTCACAAAAACACGAAAAAATTGGCTAATTGATCACTTGTGCCATCCCGTTAGGCTAGATTTTATTGTTTTTGTGAAGAATTAGGTTTGGTTATTTTTGAATACCTTGGCAACAAAAAGTCGTAGAGCCATACGGTTTTCAGTGTTGGATTACAGATTAATGAAAGCATTGAATTCTGAAAACAAAAATCATACTTAATTACGTAAAATTTTTAAAAAAATTAGTTGTAAAATTATTTTTTCAAATATTTTTTTCAAAATTTTGAGTTTGAAAGTAATAATAATAATAATAATATGGCTTTTCAAAAAAGTATAGCACTGTCTTGTAAACGAAGCCGTTGATTTTTAATATTTTTTTTTACAAAATAAGTCAATTTTTCAGAAAATTGCCCCTCCCGGCTAAACGGGGGGGGGGGGGAATAGACCCCCCCTCCCATACGATTTTTTTCTTGTCTCAACTCAACCTACACGCTCTAGCTTTTTGGCACAACGCTCGTGAATCACCCTGTTTGAAGCAATTCGGCCCACCCGTTTGGGCTGTAGGTGTCTATACATACAGACAGACAGACTTACTAAAGACTAAATTTTTAGACCATTTTTTCGACAAATGCATAACTTGCCTTATAGTACTTATAATCGCAAGTAAACATAGGGAATATGGTATCCAACAGTTCATTGAAAACGCGTACTGTTAGCTCTCGCTTATTTTTTTTTTTTAATTATATTTTTTTACTAGACACACGCGCTCAAGGGTTTCGGATAGCCTTTTAATATTTAGTCACAGCGCAAGCGCTAAAAAATAACGAAGGAAGGGAAAGGATATGTCGATGAACATTGGCTTGAATGTTTGAAGATCAAAATGGCAAGGGAAAATTGTACCGGGCATTTCATTCCACACATACGTGTTGTACGGCTGAAGAAAAAATCCCTATATTGCACGGTACGTCCAAAACCGGGGTCAAATGTAAACTGATAAGCATTCCTAGCAAGACGAGTATTACGGGGGAATAGTTTAAGGGGTGGAACGCAACTGGCTACCTCAAGTGAGCAATTTTTATAGAAGAACCGGTAGAATATGGAACAACATGAATCATTTCGACGATGTTCAGGCGATGGAAATGTTTCCATAATGCCTCTCTTTATCCTATCAATTTTTACGCTTTTTTCTGAACTCTGTCGAGCAGATGTACAAAAGTTATAGAACCACCTGCCCTCAGAGATGGGAGTTATACTCAAGTTTCGGGCGTGTAAACGCTTTGTCAGTATCAGATCAGAAGGGGTGAAAAACTTCTTGCATTTATAAAGGAAACCTTAGCATCTTGCAGCATTCTTGGCAATCTCAACGAAGGTTGTCACTGATACCACATACATACCGATTACTGATAGCTCCTCGATGCAAGTACAATTCATGGAGAATGGCATAGGTGTGGTATGTTTAGCTTTAACGACAAAAGACAGCATTGAGTTTTCGACGCATTAAAATATATACACGATTTCTGATACCCCAATTCACAATGCTGTTTACATCCTAGTTTAATGAGAATGAAAATGTGGTGATTGTGGCTGTATCTTAACAATTCCTGAACCATACACCCTGATGCTACGTAACCAAGGAATACAAACACAAAATGTTCATCTTCTTACTTTCAAAACCGCGACCCCGACCGATAGTTTGTGTTGTCTGGGTTGGCTGGCAGTTCAGTATTTGTGTTATAAATCGAATCATAATCATAACACACAAAATTTTCCATTTGAGAATGTTTTCGGCTTGTTTTTCTGATCGTTATAAGTGGCCCTTAGACTAAAATTAGCATAAATGCATTTGAATCTTTATTAAAACCATTTTTAAAAAGTAATATAATTTTATTTCACTTTAAGGTTTTAAGTATTTACATAATATATTAAGAGGTTTTAAAACTTAAAATAATTATTCAAATAATGATATAAAAAAAAATTAAATTGCGCCCTTTGTTCAAATGGGGTATTTTTTAAAGTAACAACAATATAAATTATTTTATGGGAAACAAACATTTCTCTTAACAGTAAAAATACATTTTTATTAATTAATAGAGAGCGTACACAAGAAGCTATCGAATTGAGTTAGATTTTGTACAGACTTTAAAGTTTTCCACGAGTCGGTTTCAGTATTATACTCATCGATTAGAATTGGGTTAGTTTTAGGATGTCCTCCGTAAATCACAATTTTCTTTCCAAAAACTAAAGTTTTCATGTCTGATCGACCGATTGGCAATGCTGCCACTTCACACCAGGTATCATTGGATAAGTCGTAGCGACAAACAGTATTCAAATGACCACTTGGTAAACTACCTCCAATAACGTACAAATATCTATCAACGGCAGCAAGACCAAAATAATTTAGTAGTTTTTTTATCACTTCTTTTGATACCCATTGATTCGAAAAGGCATCAAAGGATTGCATACAGCCGTTATAAAAATCGACAAGGTGTAAGATTCCATTGTGGACAGCTATTCGGCTAAAGGCGTTTGGTTTAGAAGGCGGTTCAAGGCTGTTCCATTTGCGTTCTGAAAAGTTATAAATCTCGAAGGAATTCACGATAACACCATCGTCATTATAACCACCATAGACACACAAATTTGTATTTAAAATTGCTAGTTGACTGCGAGATCGGGGTTTTTGCATTGGAGTCAGATCAGTCCATTTGAAAGTGCGCAGGTCTAAGCATTCCACGCTATTTGTCGTTGTGTCATTGATTTGCCCACCAACTACGATCAGTTTGTTATCTATCACAATCATCGAACCATACTCTTTCTCTTTGGGGAGTAGGGTTTCTTTATCGACTGCCCAGGAGTCCTCCTTTGGATTGTAAGTTTGAAAACTAACTTGATAGGAATCTGAGTAACTTATAGCGGTAAGTTTACTTATCCTTTGCTTTAAAACAGTGATTTGTTGATCAACTGATCGAGTTTCTGGACACAAGTGCCATTGAAGCCAACTACATATCAATTCGTAGCTCTCAACAGTTTTACAAACTGACTTTCTGTTTTTAACAATGAACTTAGGCGTGAGATTCTGATAACGAACCATTGACAGAAGCTGGAAAGTATGGCCTTCCCGATTACCTTTATCATACTTAATCCAAGCCACCATTGCCAAAAATACACACTCCTCAAAGTCTCCATAAGGATTGTCGTTAAATAGTAAATCCTTTAGTTCTTCCTCGTTAAGAAGCAAAAGTTCTTTCTCTTTCGATACTTCCTCAAAGTGAGTGTAGGTGCAGTTCAAAGACTTCTCTTTTAGTCCAGACAAGTTCAGTTCTTTGGTCAATCGAAGATATTTCAAACAATTCCTTGATGACATGTGGGTTTCGATAAAATCACTGCACCCATCGACTAAAGTTTTAATTTTTAAAAATGCCGCAGTTTTCAATATTGAATCAAATTTTTCAAGGCTCAGTTCAATCCAACCCGAATACATGAAATCGATGACTAATTTAAGGGTTGGAGCTTCGAGTTCTTTGAGTTCGACTACATTGTCTTTTGGCGCAGTTTGGCCACGACGAAATATTCCCAAAAAGTACTCACTGAATGCTGACAGGACGATTCTATGGCCTTGTATCATAACACAATCGCTTCCAGTAATCAAAACAGTATCGAAGAATTCCTCGTCTTTATAGAAACTTTGCAGTTTCTCGGAAATAATTGCAGCGTGCTGATCGCACTTGAAGATGATGCTTTCATTTTTTGCAGATGAGTTTGATGTTGACATCGTCGATCTTGCAAAATTGATCAAAACAATATACAAATAGCTCGCTAATTTTAGTTCGGATTTATGTTATCCACGAAGGAATTTACTTACTATTAGTTTTTTTTATATTCAGATTTAGAAATGTTTACAAAAATAAGAAGTTCTTAAAAGTTAAACTTAAAATAAGTGCTTTTTTAACCAAGAGTACGACAAAACAAAACTTTTCTGTTTACAAAACAAAAATGAGAAATTGAAAAAAATAAGATTAAACGTATCTCTCTAGCGAAGCAGCTCCAATGTATTCAGAGTGGCCATTTGAAAAATTAAAAATTTAATTCGACAGTTGGTGCGTTCTTTTTTTAACGATAGTCAAAATTTATTAACAAAAGTCAACAAAAAAGGCGTTCTTGTAATGCAAATTAGTTACGATTTGTAACTATATGACGTCATAACAGCGTTCCTAAACTCACGTTGAAGTGTCAAATAGTTACGATTTGTTGCTATTTCCAACTCACCTCCATGACATGAGTTGAGATTGTTGATCTCTCAATATACCATTTAAGCGAACGGCAATATACTTCTTTTTCTCTCGCTCCGAGACATCAAATGAAATACTTTTCTAAAATTTGTGATTTTTGGAAGCAAAAAAGTCTGTTAAGTAATTAACTTTAAATTTATCGGAAAAGTTGATTAGTTTATTTTCGGCTAAAACAAATCCAAATCAATTGTAATTCAGCAATGAATTGTCAACAATCATAGCTTTGAGATTTTTCCCTTGAATTGGCAAAGTGATTTGTTTAAAAGACTACTTTCTGCATCCGTCTTTTCTCGGCATATGCAGATTTTGGTGTTTCCTAGCTTTGCTGGATCCCCCGCTACTTTATGCATCCCCCGTTTCCCCCTTAAACAATTTATTTAAGAAAATTATCATATAAGAACTGTTTCTTTGTCCATATGTATCTCAGGGGTACAAAAACGGCTAGTTACTTATCAGATCACCTTGATTATGATTACTGAGACACATAAATGAGCTCATCTAACTAACATGATTACCACAATTTTGATTAAATGCCTATTTAGTTTTTCGAAAAAAAAACGACCCCAAAATGACCTATTATATGGCCAGAAACACAAGTATTCAGATTCGGACGATGAGTTTTCATTTTCAATCACAAAATTTGTGTCTTTTATTATTAATTGTTATGTGTTTTTCTCTCTGCATAATAAATTCAATAAATTGAAAGCGGTTGTTTGACAGTTTTATAAATCCTAACTAACGTATCGTATAGCAAAACTGCTCACTGGCCCGATTGCGAGTAAATTTCATTGACGCCACTTGCCAGTGTCGTGTGCCGGTGAAGAATGTGTCAGTGTAGTGTGATAGTCAGTTTTTCAGGCGTCAGTTCACTGACCGATTTGGAGAAAATATCACTGACTAGCATGAGGTGTCAGTGAGTTTTGGCACACACTGGCACAGGCCTGCCAGTCGGTGTGATAACCTTTTTTTCTCAACTATGGCTATGGCCTTAAATGGTTTGTTAAAAACCAAACAAATCCTAACAATGACACTCCAACAATTTTTTTCTGACATAACAAATGTCGACTATAATTAGAAAAAGAACGTTTGAAATAAGGTTCATAGTCATAGCTATTTGGATGTGCAAATCGGAGATGATACAAAATTTGAGGGTACTATCTAAAGGGTTTTCCAGTAAGAGGTGATATTTTGAATATTCCGCTATTACGGTAGTTTCCACTCTTGAAGTTTGAATTTTTTGTCATTTGACAAGTAGAAACTACGCCATTAATTAAACGAACGAAACAAGCTTCAACGACGCATTGAAATTATTAAAATTCCCTATAAAAATGGCGAAAATTCGGCAGAGACGGTTCGTAAAACTAAAACATTTTTTGGTCGCCGTGAAGCACCTTGTCGGACCGCAATTCAGAAATTGGTGGAAAAATTTAAGCTGTTGGGACAAGTTAGTTGTTCAAGAACAACTGAGAATATTGCTCCTGTAGCCCAAAGTGTTGAAGAAAACCCAGGTTTGTCCATTCCTCGTCGTTCTTTTGAATTGAGCATTCCACAAACGTCATTACACCGTATTTTGCATCAAGACTTGGGTCTTAAGGCTTATAAAGTTCAGTTAACACAAGTACTCAAGCCGGCCGATCATCAACAACGTCGTGTCATTGCTGACTGGGTCCTTGAAATGCATGAAAATGATTCGGAATTTCATCGACAAATCATCTTGACTGATGAGGCCCATTTCCACATCGGTGGCTACGTCAACAAGCAAAATTGTCACATCTGGGGCTCGGAAAACCCAAGATTTATTGTTGAAAAGCCTCTCCATCCTCAACGAGTATAACTGTTTGGTGCGGTTTATGGTCTGGCGTGGTCATTGGACCTTACTTTTTCGAAAATGAGGCTGGAGCAACAGCTACGGTGAATGGATTGCGCTAACGAGATGTGATTAATAAATTTTCATGGCCAGAATTGGATGGTATTGACCAAGACAACGTTTACTTTCAACAAGACGGAGCTACGTGCCACACAAGCAAAGAAACCATCGATATTTTACGAGAAAAAAGTTTCCGGGCCGTGTTATCTCTCGAAGAGGTGATCACAATTGTCCACCGAGATCTTGTGATTTAACACCTTGCGACTTCTTCCTTTGAGATTCAAGACCTCAGAGATGAATTCGTGAAGCTATTGACGGCATACAGCAGCCACTTTGCGATTTGGTGATGGAACATTTCATAAAAAGGATATTCTTGTGTAAGCGTAGCCGTGGCGGCCATTTGGCTGATTTTTTTTTTCATTTTTAATGGCATATATTCCTTTTAACAATCAAATAAACATCCGATCATTTATCTCAAAAAATGCCAACACTATTTTGGATTAGAGCAATTTTGCTTGTTTACATTCATTGCCGTTTAGATTAAAACGAGACATAAACAACCAATTTATCAAGTCTCGGCTAGACTGTTAAACACAACTTCTTATCCTGTCACTAGCCACCGTACAATCAGGAGGACGGCTTTCTTAGAAACCAATCTCCACACAAATCACAAATTCACTTTAAAAAATTCTTTTAAAAAAAATTTATTTTTCACATTGTTGTCTGGGTGAGGAGACAAGTTCCAGCTTCCAGGCAACACTTATCGATTGAAACAGATTAATCCTAGTAAAACCTTAAACACTGCAAACTGCTTATTGTTCCTTGGTTTCACGGAGACGCCTCACAGCAGATCTGACAGAAGCAGCAGCTGTTGTTGAGTACACCCAAGCACCACCAGCCACAACACGCTTACAACGCTTGCATGACCAGATGCCGACGCAGGCACGCTTCATAGCATCCTAGAAAATAAAGTAAACATTTTTTTTTTTTAACTGGACAGATTATTTTCAATTGACAGACTTACCTTGCCACAGAATGTGCAGGTATATTTGGAATGCTGGGTGATTTCCATTTTCTTCACCATTTTACGCAGGGAAGCACCATAACGGGTACCATATTTACCTACGATTCCAACCTTCTTTGTACGCTTGGCCTGTTAAAAGCAGAGTAATAGAAATTACATTTTTTATGGGAAATTTATTTGTTGCAACAAAAACCATAGTTACATAGTTTCTGATTAAAACGATTTTGATTTATTTAGTTGAAATATGTTTGAAACATTTAACTTTGGTTTATTTAATGTTTTTATTACAGATTATTGTAATATTTTTCGATTTATTTTTTCGTACCATTTTTTAGCTGTTGTTCTGTCAGAATTTGAACCGGAAAGAGAAAGCAAATGAAGTGAAGTTGGTAATGAGTCAAAATAGTGGAATTATGTTATTTTGTGTTAAACTACTACCCTCAAGATGTCGCTGGTAGACATAAACGCGTTCGTAAATACATGATGTAGGGTGGAATTCATACTGAGTGTGTTTCTTTATTTTTTCCGGATAAGGAATAGAAAAGACAGAAAAGATCAAATATCTATCCAGAATATCCAGAATAGAATAAATAAAGAAACAGAACTTGAATAAAAAGAATAAACAATAGCTGACAGTGAACTGCATCAGTCAAACTAGAGAATATTCCATTTAAACCACCTCTTCACTTGGAATGAAAAGAATGCGTTCCAAATATTCCAGATTGAATAAAGAAACAAGGAAATAGTTTATCCGGAATATTCCATTGAATAAAGAAACGCAAAAAGGGCGTTCCATATTCCCACTATGAAACTTTCTTAGCTCTTTATCAGCCTATATTTTTATAAAATCCATCAGTATAGTACTCTGGAGATTGGCTGCGCACAATGGTGTGGCTGCAGCAGTAGCACGTAGCAATGTCAAACCTAATTCAAAAAAAGTAGCAAACTACTAGTTGTACCTGTTGTACATTATAGGTTTAGCCTTATTAACCATTATAGGTTAAACCTCGTTTTTAATTTTTTGACCCGTTGGTCAACTTTATTTTATCCTCATAAATCGGTGATTTAACTCTTGAACCTCTCTTGAATCACCGTCTAAACATTAATTATGCAAACGCGAACCAAAGTAAATCGTTTTTAGATTAGGAGCATTCACACTGAACAAAAACTAGGTTTTGTTTGACGTTTCGTGAATATGAGATGTGATTTTTTTTTGGGTCGCTTGATCAAATCTTTTTCGTGTGAAATATGATCAAACATCAAAAAGTGTTTTTCTTTTGGGCAATGATCATATCTTTTTGTGGTGTTTGATCAAATCTTACCTCCCAAATGAAATCTCATTTTAAATTGAGATTTAACACACATTTGCACACACACTACAATAATTTGACATTTCTCAAACGTCAAATTTTGTTGTTTATTTTTTTAGCATTCTGTGAATTTCATTGTGGAAAAAGAATTCTTTTTAAGTAAGTGATCAAAGTTTTAAAATAATAACAAATAAATACAAACGGTTGAAGTGAAAATTAATTGACAATTTAAAAATAAATAGGTGTATGAACTTGCAAAATTAAAATGAACAGAGTGTATAATGAATTGAATCGCTTTGAAAAGGATGCAGTGATTGAGCCCGGATTTTATTCCTACTTCATACTTTTTTAATTAACTATAGGTACATTAACATTTATTCAGACTTCTTTGTATTAAATATACATTAACACTTCATATATACTAACATTTAAATAAACTATCTACTTTGCGGCAGAACTAAAATTAAATAATGTCCACCCGAATCGAAATTCCGTTTACAAATTGTTTGCATTCCCTCATGCTTGTGTGTAAAAATCTGACATTTGCTTGGTTGGGTGTGTTCAGCCGGTGAACTTTATTTAATCAATATTAAATTATGACTCAACAGCGAACAAAACTTTCCGACTTACAAAACATTAAAAAGACATTGAAGTACATTTTAACTTATGAAATAATTAATTGCAGCTACATTATTATATTAATGTCGAAATATATTACACGAAAATCTAAAAAAAAATTGCTTAAAGATTATTCCAACGAAGATAACATGACAGAAAAATCAATCTCGTTAGACATTGTCGTATGGTTAAACACGCTTCAAATTAAGAACGTCAAAAGAAACACACACACAATAACAAAAACTTATCAAAGCTATCTGCCGCTATTATTGGACAGCATTTTTGATCAAACTTTAGATCAAATTTGCTTTTCCCAAAAAAAATCCACATGAGTGTTTAAAGGTACATTTTCCAAAAACTCCCTTGACATTTAGTGAAAATCCCACTCAAATAAGAAATACACCTCGCTTTTTCTCTCTTTTGTCGGTAAAAATCCTATACTCTGAGAACACTACACTGTTTTATCGACGAGTTGATGGTGCCAAAAGATCAGTTTGTTTTCACATACTTGCGATTGCAAGTAGGTTTTGAGGAGTTTTATCAAAAACTACTAGTTTATGAAAGAGAAAAATGTATGGGAAACTTTGTGTTTTTGGTGTAGGTTTTGGGGTTTTAGACAAAAACCGAGTTTTTGATCCAGTGTGAAAAGCCTATAAGCAGCATACCCGAATACAATGTGCAGCACTGAACTCAAACAAAAATCATGTCTGCCATTTTGATTTGTTGTTGTTTTGCAGCGCAGCACGTTCGTGAAGTCACAACAATTTTTTTTACGTTCCACCATTTTAATTGTTGTTGTTGCTTCCATGGTAATCTAGACAAAAACCTGTAAAATCAAGAGCACCTCACGTGCTAAAGGTTACTGACTTTTCCATTTAGGTGAATTTATTATGATTTGATTTAATCCAAATAATCAACTCATGACGTGAACTGCTGTAAATTAATAGCAATCTTACTTGTTCCATTTGTTTTCAGAATGAGCGGTTCCCCGAGTGAAAACATTTCTTGATTCGGGCAAAATAATTGTACTATCTCCGTATATATTTAATGAGATTTGACGAACTTTCTAGCCTTGCCCGGTGTACGTTGTTACGCCCTTTCTCGATTTTTCTTCTTTCTCTTTCATTTTCTCCTCTTATGTTTATACAAAAATTGAAAAATTCCTATTTTCTTATATCTTACCATTGTATATAGACACTATAGTACTGGCGTCAATGAGTATAAAATTACGCGATTGTTGAACGTTGGATGTCGCTGTCAATGTGCTGGCAGAGAAAATTGCGAAGAAGAGTAGAATGTTGCAAGAATAATAGAAAATGTTTTTTAGAATGTCATATCATAAGTAATGAAATAAATGTTGAGTTGAGCTGTTGCTTGGAAACTGAGTGGAATTGGTTGTATTTTCCACCTATACATACAAGGAAAATCGTTTGTATGTAAATGCAAAGACAAGTAGAAAAGCAGTATTTTTGTTTCAAATGCTAATAATGTAAAATAATATATTTCAAATAAAAGCTAAATGCCGACGGGGTTTGAAAAATATAAATATGTAGATACATATTTTTCAATTTAATAAATATGAAGTCATTTTTAATATTTAAAAAAAAAAATATATTCCATTTTCGAAATATTTTGATATTTATATATTTTTGGCAATTTCCAATATTTTTACTTGCGATTATAGGTATTATAAGGCAAGTTATGCATTCGTGGAAAAAAAAAGTTTTTTTTATATCGTAGTTTTTTACACATTGTAGGTACCTACCTACAGATGGGAAATTTATTTTTTTTGTAAAAGAAAAAATATCGGTACCTGCCATATAACCGTTAGGTTTAAATGTCTAAAAAATATAGGTACTTCCCATAGGACCGTTTTTTTACTATATCTATATCTCAATAACGGCACAACCGATACTTTTGATATTTTACACATATAAAGGTGTAGATAGCTCAATTTATACTGCATACCGATATTTCTTAAAAATATTTTTATGTATTTTTTAAAAAAAATTTAATTTTTTGAAAAAAAGTTAATAGGTACCTACCTATTTTAAAAACTGCCCATTATTTTTTTTTCAAAAATTATATACCTATGAATGTATTTGCTGAATACTGGACTATCGTTTTTGAATTTTATAAAATATATATATTATGCAGCCAATGAACAATTAATTCTCAGACATTAGAGCAAGTTCATGCAACCCAGTCGTGCATTTTTTTTTGCAAATATTTATGACCAGCCCAGTTATTTGCCAAATTTCAATTTCAACACAATACACTCACACAATCACTTCCCAATAAAAATATCACTCAATAACAATTTCAGCTATGGACGATAGAACGGTGAAAACTCTTGCTGCAAAGATTTCAAACGTAATGCGATATGATTGCCACCTCTACGGGCTTATGCAAAATTTATAAGGTTTTTTTTTAACTTTAATAGTAATTTCCTGGGTAAATATTTGCGTACCTATGCATTAGTAAAAATTTTATTTCTTTTTACCTATAGTCATTTGTGCAATCGTTGTAAAAATCATACATAAGTCTAGTTTTCTTTAGGAAAGGGAAGGTTAGAATTATTTGAAAAGAAAGAGTTTTAGAAATTTATCGTTTTTAGTATTTCAGAAAAGGTACTTATTAAGTTCAAACACAGCACATCATGTAAAACGATTGTTAACTAAGAAAAGTGGCAATAAAGTATAGGTTGCATACCTATATAACTATTAATAATTCTAGAATTCATGTGCTTTATTTTTTTTTCTTGTTTGAAACTCATATACACGTCCTCGATTTTTAATATACTTTCCTTATATAGATAATCCTCAAATACCGCATACCTATAATCCTTTAGTGCATTTATACACTAAAGTGCAAGCCCCACAATAATAACCTAAATCGCCAAACATTATTATTTTGCTAGAAAAATGTATTTATTGGCAACCATGGCTGCCACATGAAATATGAACGTTTTCATACATTTCCTCTTCAAGGCCAACAAAATCCATCACAGCAATTCAAAAAAATTCAAATTAAAGATGGCTGCCATACATTTCCACCAAAATCCATCAAACCAAAAAAAAAAAATAATAAAATCCTACTAACACACAAACCCACCCGCAAAAGACAATTCCACTCATGCAGAATTCCAATGCACTCAATTGTGTTTCCTTACATTTTGTCCTATTCTCTGCAACATGAGTCTCGTCATTCTTAAAGTCCACACAAAGTCTGTAAATGAGTAAATTGTGTGGAGGCGCGCGAGGCCGACACCGTCGATTCTGCACGTTCCATTACTATAGATTTTATATACAATGGTGGTACCTAAAATAATAATTTCTAAAGATAGCAGTGGCCCCTAGAATATTAATTCCTCTTGAGAGAACTATAGTTTTTATAACAAATCAGAGTCTGCATGTGACACACTGCTTGTCCCTAAATTCAATCCACCAGCTTGTAGTGGTTGCCCTTGCGATATCTTGAAAAGGTACTTTCAAAGGCGATTCATATAATTGTCATAGTTGAAAAATCTTTATCTATATACTCGTACCTATACAAAATTCAAAATGTATGTGTGTTTACGCTATAGTCTCAAAAACTATGCACACAACCCGCTTGAGTGCTAAAAGTAATTTATTCTACAAGTCATATGGAGGGTTTATAGCGCGATCCCACCCCTGCCGACAGATGGCGCTGGTATTTCATTATCGCGTGGAATTTTACGTAAGATCATTGTATATAAAATCTATAGTAATGGAACGTGCAGAATCGACGGTGTCGGCCTCGCGCGCCTCCACACAATTTACTCATTTACAGACTTTGTGTGGACTTTAAGAATGACGAGACTCATGTTGCAGAGAATAGGACAAAATGTAAGGAAACACAATTGAGTGCATTGGAATTCTGCATGAGTGGAATTGTCTTTTGCGGGTGGGTTTGTGTGTTAGTAGGATTTTATTATTTTTTTTTTTTGGTTTGATGGATTTTGGTGGAAATGTATGGCAGCCATCTTTAATTTGAATTTTTTTGAATTGCTGTGATGGATTTTGTTGGCCTTGAAGAGGAAATGTATGAAAACGTTCATATTTCATGTGGCAGCCATGGTTGCCAATAAATACATTTTTCTAGCAAAATAATAATGTTTGGCGATTTAGGTTATTATTGTGGGGCTTGCACTTTAGTGTATAAATGCACTAAAGGATTATAGGTATGCGGTATTTGAGGATTATCTATATAAGGAAAGTATATTAAAAATCGAGGACGTGTATATGAGTTTCAAACAAGAAAAAAAAATAAAGCACATGAATTCTAGAATTATTAATAGTTATATAGGTATGCAACCTATACTTTATTGCCACTTTTCTTAGTTAACAATCGTTTTACATGATGTGCTGTGTTTGAACTTAATAAGTACCTTTTCTGAAATACTAAAAACGATAAATTTCTAAAACTCTTTCTTTTCAAATAATTCTAACCTTCCCTTTCCTAAAGAAAACTAGACTTATGTATGATTTTTACAACGATTGCACAAATGACTATAGGTAAAAAGAAATAAAATTTTTACTAATGCATAGGTACGCAAATATTTACCCAGGAAATTACTATTAAAGTTAAAAAAAAACCTTATAAATTTTGCATAAGCCCGTAGAGGTGGCAATCATATCGCATTACGTTTGAAATCTTTGCAGCAAGAGTTTTCACCGTTCTATCGTCCATAGCTGAAATTGTTATTGAGTGATATTTTTATTGGGAAGTGATTGTGTGAGTGTATTGTGTTGAAATTGAAATTTGGCAAATAACTGGGCTGGTCATAAATATTTGCAAAAAAAAATGCACGACTGGGTTGCATGAACTTGCTCTAATGTCTGAGAATTAATTGTTCATTGGCTGCATAATATATATATTTTATAAAATTCAAAAACGATAGTCCAGTATTCAGCAAATACATTCATAGGTATATAATTTTTGAAAAAAAAATAATGGGCAGTTTTTAAAATAGGTAGGTACCTATTAACTTTTTTTCAAAAAATTAAATTTTTTTTAAAAAATACATAAAAATATTTTTAAGAAATATCGGTATGCAGTATAAATTGAGCTATCTACACCTTTATATGTGTAAAATATCAAAAGTATCGGTTGTGCCGTTATTGAGATATAGATATAGTAAAAAAACGGTCCTATGGGAAGTACCTATATTTTTTAGACATTTAAACCTAACGGTTATATGGCAGGTACCGATATTTTTTCTTTTACAAAAAAAATAAATTTCCCATCTGTAGGTAGGTACCTACAATGTGTAAAAAAACTACGATATAAAAAAAACTTTTTTTTTCCACGAATGCATAACTTGCCTTATAATACCTATAATCGCAAGTAAAAATATTGGAAATTGCCAAAAATATATAAATATCAAAATATTTCGAAAATGGAATATATTTTTTTTTTAAATATTAAAAATGACTTCATATTTATTAAATTGAAAAATATGTATCTACATATTTATATTTTTCAAACCCCGTCGGCATTTAGCTTTTATTTGAAATATATTATTTTACATTATTAGCATTTGAAACAAAAATACTGCTTTTCTACTTGTCTTTGCATTTACATACAAACGATTTTCCTTGTATGTATAGGTGGAAAATACAACCAATTCCACTCAGTTTCCAAGCAACAGCTCAACTCAACATTTATTTCATTACTTATGATATGACATTCTAAAAAACATTTTCTATTATTCTTGCAACATTCTACTCTTCTTCGCAATTTTCTCTGCCAGCACATTGACAGCGACATCCAACGTTCAACAAACGCGTAATTTTATACTCATTGACGCCAGTACTATAGTGTCTATATACAATGGTACCACTCAAAACAAAATAAAAGCCATGTCAATATTCTTTGTTTTAAAATCCTCAATTATTCTGAATACGGTATTCCTGGTATAAATTGGAATAACAGAAGTGGTCCTTATTTTTTTTATGAAAATATATCAGCTATTAGAAACGAAGTTTGAGCCACTAGGGGGCAACACAATCAAACGATACCATTAGACATCAGAGCACTATTAGACTTATATTATAAAATGCTTCACTTGTTGTAAAACCACTGTCCCAGTAAACAAGACTTAAGGTTTTAATTTTCAATAGAATAGTGCCAGACTAGGGAATCGAAGTTGCGTGAAGATACATCAAACTAAAACGATCCTCCACAAAACAAGATAAGGAACTAAAATAGCTAGCCAGTTAATCAAAAACATTATCCCATCAGTTAATCGTTTTCTTAGAAAAAGAGTTAAAGCAAGTTTTTAAATCAAAATAAAATTTATTAATAAATCAAGCAATTTTAAAACCAATACAAGTACATCTACAAATATTGAGTTCTTCCATTCCTATGTTTTTGTTTTTTCAATTATAAATAGACAACAAAATATTTTATTTTTAAAGTACATAAATAAAAAAAGTATTTAAAAAATAAAACCATATTTATTTCTCCTCATCAATAAACACATAAAAATAAACATATTGAATTGTTTTATTAAATTTTCTCACACCACAATATACATGTATATTTTGGTAACATTTAATGTATCTACATATTACTAATTTTTTGTATATATTTATTATATACTCATATAATTTTATTCATACATATATATAGGTACATTTTATATTTCTAATAATTTTTTGTTAAAGTTTCAAAAACAGTCATTTGTATTTCCTCTGAGCCTCTTAGGTTTTTAATTAACTTTTGTTTGTTTGTTTTGTTCTATATAAATAATATCTTCTTTTTTTTTGTTGTTTGTCAACTATGTTGTTAGTTAATGTTAATTTAAAAACATTTATAAGTGAGATTATTTAATGTGAAGAGATATTTTATAGTACATTTAAATAGATAAATAGTAAAACAGGTGCACTTATTTTTTTTAATATTTAAACATTTGATAAAGCAAAAGTTTTATTTACTTATACATTAATTCAATTTTTCTTATTTTTTAATTGGTTTTGTATGATTTTATTTATTTTTTGTAGTAGGTTATAGATGTAAAGGAATAAGTAGGTATAGTGTTGTGAAAAATGCTTGTGTTATGCACGTAGACCCTGTATAGGTGTTTTTTTATACTGTATATAATTGATTTATTTTTTCTTATATAAATAATAAATGTTAAAAATGTGTGAAAAAGTTAGCTCAAAAAAAAACTATTTCAAGACATCGTTTTTAGATGTACTTGGTTAATTTTTAGTGGTTTTAAATTTAAAAATATTTCTGAGATTTTGTGAGTTTGGCAAAGCGCTCTGGTGTAAAACTAGCTGCAGGCATTGGTTCAGCTAAGAAACGACCGGATCCGAGAGACCGTTTCTTTTTTGAGACCATAAAACGCTTAGTGGGATAGCCTGGAATGAATTTAGGAATTTTAATAATTTGATAAAACTTCAATTTCAATCAAATCAATGTGGCAGATATTTTGATTTTGTTCGGTGGATCTATAAGAAAAAAAGATTAAAGCATAAATAAGTGATTATAAATCATAAATAAATTAAATCATATAAATATTGAAATGTCCATTTCAAATATTGTTTTTGAGAAAAGGAAAACAATCTTAATCGATTTTATTCGCCTTATGCAAAATTTTAATACCTGAAACACAATCGAGTGAAGCGCCATCTTTTGAAATATATTCTTAAGTTGGGCAGCTGCACAGTTACACTTAAAATTCACTGAACAAAATTGAAAAATTGTTTACTTGAAATATTCAGTCAGGATTCATCTAAATCCTGGAAATGTTGAGAGTGTAAGCCACCAGGAGGTGGCGTCTGACTGTGGTGTTGCCCTCTTGTTCGTTAAAAATTCGTTCCTAATGGCTTTTATAGGTACAATACAATCTGAAGATAGCAGTAGCAATTTCTTTCTATTCATTAGTAATATAGTTTATACAGACCATGTTTGGAGCTGTTCATAGTTTTGTTTACACAAGGAATTTGAATTTAAAATAGGGTTCTTTAATTTGGGTTTTTTAATCACAAACTGTCTAGGAAATTCTAAAATATAAAATAAATGCCTATATCTGCTGGCTAGGGGGAACGTACTTATTCTGGAAACTAATTGGACAAGCCAAATTGCTTCTGCTTAATTTCGATGCACTGTCTATTTGTAAGAACCAGTTTCGCCAGTGTAACACGGGAGTATGTAATCCTTTTTGCGAAATAAAAGGGTTCTTTACTCCTTCTTCGTATTCAGTACCACTAACGTAACAGCAGTTTAAAGTTTTATGATTCAAAAGTTTGTCACTTCTATTGATACTAGCAAAACTGGTGAAACTGGTAAAACTACTGTATGCAAATAGCCGCACTTCTCAAAGTATATTCTGTGATTGACATTTTGAGTTGTATAATAGGTGCGTTCTTTTTCTAACCATAGTCAACTATTGTTAACAATTGTCAACAAAAAGGCGTTCCTTTAATCCAAACTAGTTACGATCTGTAACTATATGACGCCATAACAGCGCTCCTAAACTCACGTTGAAGTGTCAAATAGTTACGATTTGTTACTATTTCCAACTCACCTCCATTATATGAGTTGAGATTGTTGATCTGTCAAATTGGACGTTTTGTATTAAACAATTCAAAGTCTTTATTAAAAATCAAACCAAAAAATTACATATTCTCGTTTTTAGCAGCATGGACGTCTATATTTTCTTTGAGTGATCAACAAGAAGAATAAAATGGAGTTTTCATAAATTTTGAGAGTTCCTCAATATACAAAAACAAAAATATTAAAAGTGGTGGTTGACAGTTTAACAAAATCAAACAACGTATTGTTCCTAAATGATTTGCAAAAAACCGAACAAATCCTAACAATGACACTTCAACAATTTTTTTTTTCTTGACATAACACCAAATGTTGACTATGGTTAGAAAAAGAACGCACCAAATGTCTTTGTGTTCCTTGAGTGGATCATGACTTAAGAGGTCAAATTCTCTTCCCAATTTAGAAGGGTACTTTTTGCGACGAAGAAACTGTTTGAGAAGACATTCGGATGCTTCTGACAGCTTTTTTGTGTCTAACGAAAGGCAATACAAAAATATGTGTACGCACAGTTGACGTTTTTCTTGAATGATAAGTGTCAACATTGAAACCCCATGCAAAGTATATTTTTAGGTTGCAGCATATTTACACTATATATGATCTGTCAAAACTAAAAAGAAATAAAAATAAAGTGAAAGATTTGCATTTTTTTTTATTATAATAAAATCATTTAAAAACTTAAAAATACCAACTTTATCTTTAATGCAGTTCGACGTTTATAAAAATAAAAACAAATACAACATGTCACATCATATTAGTTTTATAAAAAAAATAAAACAAACCCCATTCTACTTACGATTAACTCCATATTTATGTTCCCGAGCAATTTCATACTTGGGCATGGCATCTACATTATATGGCACCCCATAGTAGTCGACAATTGATGGCTCAACCCACGAGTTGCTAATATCGTTATCGTCATTATTTTGGTATTCATAGTTGTTGTTGTTGCTGTTGGCATTGGGATAATAAGATTTAGCTACTGGGAAATATGTTTCAGGAATGCTGTAGGTGTCAGGTTCAGATTCCTTGCGAGAACGTTCACCAGCTTCGACAAGAGCAACCAAGGCCAACATATCAGCGGGGGTAAGCTTCGATTCACGTTTCAAACTGTAAATTGAGACAGGAAACAAAAAAATATTGAACTTAACTAATGTATAAATATTATACGCCAGTAAATTATTTTCCAAGAGTTTTAAGTATTCACTAAGGAACGGTTTCATATTTATCTTCATGAATAATTTATATTCTTTTTTTTTTTTTTATTTTAAACTGGAAGTTGTTGATACAAAAGGATACTATTTGAATAAGTTCGATGATGTCATCGGAGGAAGGCACACATCTCCTTGTATTGGGTCTGCAGAGACAATATTTTTGAATTTTCTGCTTGAATACACTTTTGATTGTAATTTGAATCTTGTAGAAAAGGGATGGTATAGGAAAAATATTATGACACAAATAGGAATTACTTGAAATTCTCGGTAGTTATGGAAATCAAATTGTCTTGTTTTTTCTTAAGAAATAAAAAATGTAGAATATATACATAAATGTACATACATACATACATAAAGTCAACGTTTTGGTTGCAAAAATAATTCGAAACAACTTGAAGGGTTTCCCAGAAATCTTTAAGACCACTTCTAAGAAGACAATCAAAAGTTTGCTTGTGGGGCATTCCTAGGGACTTTCCTTGAAAGTCGACCTTATTACTTTTTGAATACTTTATGATAATTCCAGAAAAGAAGGACGATTTTGCCACAAAATTTTAAGGAAAAAAAAATGTAAAAGATAAAGTATGAGACAAACGGACTTCTGAGAATTTCTACAAATTTCAAAGAAATTTAGTCTATTCGCATACGAATCTGAGTTCTGTCAAAAGTCAGTTAAGTTGAAGAAAACATGACAGATGTATGTATGTATAAGGGTGGTTGCTTTTAAAGTTAAAGCAACCACTCTTATACATACATCTGTCATATTTTTTTCAACTTAATTGACACATGTTTTTATTGACACACAAATTGGTAATTGTGAGTTGTTGAGTGCATTTTCATGGTAGTTTCAGCTTTCCTACAATCCTTTCAAGGGTCTCCACTGGACAGAAAATTATCTCAGTTTCTATTTGTTAGTCTTTCAATAACTGTTTGTGGTCTAAGAAATACCACCATGTCATTACATAACATTTCCAATTAATTCGTTGCATAATAAGCAATTTTCAATACTGTCTGGTGATTGTGATTCAGGACAACTTCAGAAGCTATAGACCACACTTCGTAAAACCAATTTTTACTGTTATTTTGTAAAAATCGAAACACAATCTTCCTTATTGTAAATCAACTTTGACAAACGAAATATCAAAATCTGTCTGTATTTCTGCAAACGTAATCACCATTGACGAGAAAACTGTCTTACCTTCTGATCTGTCTGATAAACTTTCCGATGGGAACCATCACAGCAGTCAAGAAATCTGTCATAACAGAAATTTTGCTTGTCTTCAGCAAAACAACAGGATTCACTCAAAACCTTTTTGTCGTTTCCTAAATCAATTACACAGGGCAACGCTGAAAACTTTAACTGTTAACTATTCGACAAATCAGAAACTAAGAAAGTTTCTTTTCAAATGAAGACACCGTCTGGAGGATGTCTAGACACAAAGCCAAATAGTTCTGTTATGTGACAGATGTCAAGAATACAATATGGTTGTCACCCATGGATAGTTTGTCAGACAGAATAATGGGCATGACAGCGTGTGAAGATAGCTCTTATGTATTTAAAGTAAATAATTTCATTGATACCACCCAAATATTTGAATACAAATATTTTGTTAATGATGAAAAAAGAAAACCAATGGCTGCGTTTATAATTCTGACATTGTGACTCCACTCACTGCTTTCATTACGTCAAAGCAAAACATTGAAAACATTACGAACAGTATCATCATTCAATTTCCCAAGTTTTTTTTAGCATCACATTTGACCGCAGTGTTGTCGATAACTTTAGAAAACAAGTTTCCGCTAGTTGTAGGGTAGGGTTGGGTACTTTTGAAAAAGGGGGCACTTTTGACTTCCTGAATTCCATACAAACGATTAGTCATAAACGAAATATTTTGATAATGAATACTACAACACTGCATGTGTATACAAACAGTTCTTGTTCAACTTTTGTGGTGGTTAGACCGTTTTTGTGTTTTTGTATAATTTCTTGTGTAATTTTTTTTTTGCTTTTTTGTTTGGAGATGCTTGATATCTTAATATTTATATTAATAAATTAAATTAATAAATTTTAAACGATTTCTCGCAACTCCTAGTCACCAATAGCGAAGTTAAAATATGTCATGGAGAAGATTGTGGAACACATTTTAAGGAAGTGTCATTAACACTAATGTTCACTTTTATTTTCCACAGACTCTATATTAAAACGAACCAAAATGCTTAACACTTTTCAATTCCTTCAAACGTTCAAATGAATTTTCACAAATTTCTTTTTGTGAGATTAAAAATATGGAGTGGGAATGATTGTGGAACGTATTCGTTTTCCAGTTCACAGCAAATTAGTACTGGGCTATATGAAGCTTAAGCGCACTTCCAAAAATGAAAAATGAACATCTACATGTAGGTTCTATGATCCATTTTCCATCATACATTTTTCGAAAGCCAATGGGCGTTTATTTGTGTGAAAATTTCTATGAGCGTCAATATGAATCCAATCAAAGTCCAAATCCTTATTGCCAAATTTAAATCAAAAACCCAGACACCACTTACAGACCGCACTATTAACATAAATTATACACACAAGCTGAATAGTGTGAATTATTAAACTCAAATCCTCTACCCTTTGACCTTAACACAAGTATCTAATTATCCTTGTCTCTTTTGGTTGTCCTTTTTCATATATGTACGAGTACGTAGCAGGCATTTTTGACCTTTGATATTAGGTTTATTTGCTGTATCTTGTTAAAACTTAATTAACCCTAATTGAAGTTACAGATACATTTTTCTTTGAGAAAAGATATTTTTTTCCTTCGCAGAAATCCTATATATTTTTAAGTATAATAAGTAAAAGTACCAAATTATGTGAAAGCCTAGAATTATATCCGAATTCTCATTAGGAACTATATATATGTATGTATTATTCCATTTGCACTTTGCAGGACTGCAAAAGTCTATCTTCAAACGATGGGCTCTTTTTGGGATGTATAAACAATCCATCCTTATTAATTATGCAATTACATGCCTTGTTGATTAATTTAATTGGACAACGAAGTACTATAACGTGAACGCATTTCCTCTGACAAGAAAATTAAAAAAAAAAAAAACACAAAAAAAAACAAAAAAAAACGAAATATTGACAAAAGTTTGAACATTTGAGTAAATACGCGTGGGCTTGCCATTTCTATTTTCGTCCTACAAAACTCCTCTGAATAGCTCTGAAATCCACCTTCATCTATGTATGTGGCAATTCATTCTCTCGTGAAATTAATGGAGGCAAAAAAGGGTCGACACTGTGAAACGTGTTCCCAAGCAGCCTAAAAAAAATTGAGTCCTTTGTCGTTCGTTGTATGTACATCATTTAAAAAAAAGGCACAACAAAAAGTCCTTACCGCATATCGTACTTGTTGAGTTTGTTATTGGAGCGCTTCTTTCGGTCACCATAATAACGATTCGAGTACTGGAGCGGCATCGCAAAAGGTTCCAAGTATGCCTCCGAGTTGAGAATATTCTGGAGATTGTCGTATCCTTTGTTGTTGCCACGGTATTGGCCTGAAATAAAAAACAAAACAAAAAAAAAACAAAAATGATGAAATAAAGTAAACTATATTAATGAAATTGTAAAACCATATAAATCGACGTTGGAGGAGTGGTATAGAGGCTAGGAGATGGGCAAAGGCGTGGGAGTTATTTGGCTAAGAAAACCACAAAACGTGTTGGGAATTTCAATTTCTTGGTATATTTTATCCTGCGAAAGCTGTGAATTAATGTCTTTCTCTTCGAAAGCCTATTTTTGTTTTTGAACTGAGGCTATGTGGTGAATGTCTTTTTTTTTTTTTTTTTTTTTTTTTTTTTTTTTGAAAGGAAGGTTTAATGGATATTTGAAAGCTTTGAGCGGCTGATGAATTTAATCGACCCCCAGGTATGTACCTACTTAGAGCCTGGCCGCACCGCATCTTATTTGTAATGTGATAGCTCTAATTACAATATTCAGTGGTAGGAAAATTAGGTGTCGGTGATTGACTGTTTTCTGAGAAAGTGGAAAAGTGTCAAGAGAGACTACAATAAGCTTAAGGAAGGACGTACAAACACGGCATTGTAACAAACCTATGTTGCTGGGGATACTTTTTGATATAATATACTCTCATGGTTAATCGATTAGTTATTTTGTTAGAATACTATACTCTCAAGGTCTGGGCTCTATCCCTTATTTCTCATCACTATTCCTTTTACAAAATATTGAAAGTCCTCTAAGAGTAAATCTTGCAATGAACCGTTTGAAGGTCCTTTCAATTTCCACTAACTCAAAATGCATACACCAGGTAAGAGCTTCTAAATCATATACAATAAACTCGGGCCTCCATGAAGGACTTTGCCAGCTATGTACTTCGAAATTAAAAAAAAAAGCCGATCTTATCGCTGGAAAAAAAAAAGTGAATAATGACATCACACAGAAAAGTTGGGCTGGATTGACCATACACTGAGAAAATCCAATAACATATGAGCACTGCTTGGAATAGAATCCTCAAGATGAAAGTTGGGTTGGCGAAGACCTGAAGGTCAACTGTGCTGAAAGAACTGAAGTCTTAGAAAAAAGAGAGAAGGAGGTGGACAAATCTGGATACCGCCCTAGTTTTCACGAGGAGTTAAAGTGTTACTGCTGACAGTTGCTTCAGAAAACAAAAAGATTTTCATTCAAAGATGTAGGAAGCTAACAAAAACTTTGTCATATCATAAAATAGATTTTAAAAAATCTGAGGAATGGAGCTCCAGTGACAAAAATCTCTAGAGAGGCTGGATGCGCGGTCCAATGGCAGCTGATAAGTTGAACTAGCTTCTGGATTGGTGGGCTTTAAGTAAGATGCAGGGGTGTATTCTCGATTGTTCAATTTAAAGGCAATGTCTGTTCGCATGTACCAGTTCCGCCAATCACCTAGTGATGGTTGCCAACTTTGCTATATAAACTACAGTATGATTGATTTGCGGGATATTCACCTATCCTTCTATTCAAAAGAATTTTTTTTTTAAAGAATGAGGTCAGGAATAAAAGTTTTGCTGCCGTCCTCTGGAGGTCAACTATGTTTAGTCCTACAACTGTTCAAATCAAAGCATGAAAACCAACATCTGCGAAAAGGTCAACAAGAAAATGACGTTCATCTTCACATACTACAACCTACGCTTTATAAGTTCTAAAACAGAACTCAAAAGCATAAATTTGCTGGATTATGTGAATTGAATTCCATTTTTTTTTTCATCGCACACAGGCTCACGTCAACCCCAGGTAAAACAGGACTTCCAAATCTAATCAATTCACAGCTTATCTCACGAAATAAAATATAAAATTTTACCCATCCTCTAACTTCCACAGATATACCCAAAAAGGGCGGGGGTTCTTACACATACATTCAGGTACATATTTGTAAAATCAAAATTTTAGATGCACAAACCTCGGGGATATTCATCCTGCAGCTCCTGCAAATCGGAGTACATTAGTGGTGGGTCAATCTCATCGCTCCATACGCCACCATTGGATAAGGCTGCCGATGGAATGGGATTGTTATACAAATCAGCTCCGCCATACATTAACTGTGAGTTAACACCGCGTTTTTGAAGGATAGGTTCTGACGCATGATGTTGTTGTTGCTCTTCAATGTTATGACCAGATAGAGCGGCATTTAGGGAATTGGCAGTATTTGATGTGGGCGCTGATAGAGTTTCCATGTTTGAATTTTTGCTATTTGTAGTATATTCATTGTAGTGTTCTTGATTGCCGGTTGGTTGTGAAGATTGTCCTTTGTCATTCGATGAACGTTTAACTGTGAAGTGATTAAATAAAATTAAGAATGAGGTTTTTTGTAATTAGGAATCGATGAGATGATTCGTGCAAATAAATTAATTAAATAATTTAAACCATGTCAACGTCTTACTTTTGTTATAAGCATACGCACTAAAGGAGTTTGGATAGCCTTATTAATGTTTAGTCACAGCTCAAGCGATAGGAAATTATGGAGGAAGGGAAGGGAAAGGAAGTGTCGATGAATATTGGCCTTGAATGTTTGAAGATGAAAATAGCAAGGGAAAATTCTACCGGGCAATTCATTCCACACATACGTGTTGTACGGCTGAAGAAGAAATCTCTATATTTACCGGCACGTCTTAAATCGGGTTCAAATATAAACTGATGAGTGTTCCTAGCAAGACGAGTATTACGGGAAAATTGTTTAAGTGGTGGAACGCAGCTGGGTACCTGAAGTGAGCAATTTTTATAGAGGAACCGGTAGATACGGAAAAACATGAAGCATTTCGACAATGTTCAAGTGATGGACATTTTTCCATAGCATTCTCTTTCCTATCAATTTAAATCTTTTTTTAATTCTATCAAGCAGGATAAGAATTGTACAACTTTAACTTTCACAGTTTATAACTCTATAAGGTTTTTGACAAATGTCACATTCTATCACAGCCCCATCATGTGGTCAGACATGTAGGTTCGAAAAAGAGGCGTTTCATCTTTCTGTCATCTTTCTAGAGCACTATGTGCTTCTTTTGAATCATTTTGTCTCTTCTTTCAGCATTCTTTTGAAAGCTTATCCACTTTCGTCAAAGGCATGTTTAAGAGGTTCATTATTCTTTAAATTCTTGCATAATCATAGTGAAGTTTCTAAAATTATTTAACAGTTAAAAAAGGCTGAATTAAAATACCTGACACTTCCTTGAATCTTTTTTGACGTGAATGAACACAACACAAATTCAAGATTTAAGTGCACCAATTTCAAAAACAATATTTGCTTTAATAAAGCTTTTATTGAATCAAAGTTAAAATCAACCAACCGAGAAACTATAAATAAAATGAACAAATTGTATTTAAAATATGCCCCCTGTTGCAATATTTATGCAACCCTTAGTAATTAATCTTCCATTTTAGTTCTGATCACCATCATGATGACAGATGGATTACAGCATGGCTTCCTAAACTAATTAGAACATTTCCATTACTATATTATTGTACATAACTCTTAATAAAAAAAACATATTCTCCCTTCGCCCTTGTTTACTGCCAATGGGGAGTGCTGTGGTAGTACCTGATAGAACGATAATTCTGAGATAAAATAAATTACCCATGAGTTGTACATATAGCTGGCATTTAGATTTCCATGAAGCTCTGGGATGGCCCTTGTTGAGAATAAATTCAATTACATACACTGTTTGTCTTGGGAGGACTATGTCCATTATACATATGTATGTATGTATATGGAGCGGTCTCCTTGAATTACATGATATGGCAAAGCAACGAAGGATATGCTTCAAAGCTTTAGATTTAATTAGGATTCTTCATTAGACGCTGACATTAATTTGTATTTTTTTTTTTTTAATTTAAATTTGATTTTAATTCATATAAAGTGATTTTGTTGAAGAACAAACATTTATTAGTGTCTCTTTTATTTCAACGAGACTCGAGACACTATAATTATTTAAATGACACTCGAGACTCTATATGTAACTGTCATCGTGAGACTTTGTAAAAGGTTTGAATCGAGATTCACAATCGTATGTTTTTAAGCTAAGCTCACACTAGTAAGAATAATGTACATAGACACACCTCGTTTTTTTTTTTTTTTGTGCGGATACTGGAAAGGTTCTATATTTTCCCTCAAAATTTCAAAATAATCAATTCTTAAAAAATATTTGTACTTCTGCATTCCAAAAATGCCCCAAAATGTTTAGGTTTCATTAATCGATGTAAGAAATATTTTTCCCCTTCTGACCTGGCTACAATATACAAGGCATACATTCGCCCCAAGCTTTAGTATGGTTCTCATATCTGGGCAGGTGCTTCCGTCACTCACTTGCGCCTCCTGGATAGGATTCAAAAAAGAGCCTTAAAACTTATAGGTGAAAGTAATATTACCGACAAATTTGTTTCACTTGAACTAAAGGTCGTAATGACTCTTGCCTCACCTTGTTTTATCGCTACTTCTATAAACAGTGCTCCTGCGAAATAGCCAGTTGCATTCCTAATATTTATTTAGTACGTTAAATGCTAACGTTAACATTACAATCATTACTTAAATCTAAAACTAAATTTAAATTAATATTTAATTTTAAAATTATTTAATAAATATTTTCATCGACTTTGGAAAAAGAAATTATATTTAAAGCTTTCGGATTTAAGATTGTCGTTTGTGGAGAAAATAAGATAAGAGAATCTATTAAAAATTTGTATCAATTGATTAAGAGCGCTGTTACTGCCGTAGTTTGATCTGCTAAAAACAGGGTAAAGAGGCAAATTTCTTCTTAAGCTAGTCCGACTTACATTGAAATTTAACCGACACAGAACTAATGGAGAAGAAATTGATCCATTAATTATTCCAGTTATAAAACAGAACTGCAAATACTCCCTATGAAGCGAAAGAGATGGGAGGTTTATAAGTTGAAGTCTTTGAGTGTATGGGGGTAATATTAATCTATCTGACCAGGGAAGAAAACGAAGTGAAAATCTTAAAAATTTTCGTTGAATACTTTCTATTCTGTTAATGTGAACAGAATAGTATGGTGCCCATATTACACATCCGTATTCAAGGATTGGCCTCCTCCCTGAAACAATTTTTACGTAACACCCGCACTGCAAGGAATGCCCATCAATTCACCCTCGAGCCTAACTTCGGACGTATACTGTTAAGTATAGAGACTCTTTTTTTTAGCCGCACTACAAGAATGTGAAATGCGTTACCCGGCTTGATTTTTCCCACCATTGTGATTTACAAGCATTCAAAACCAATGTGCATCGGTATCTCCTTTTATCTATTATCCTACTTTCCCAACCGCTCGTACTGTGTTAATTCATTTTAAGGGTATTAATAACCCCTTGAGTGCGCGCAAATATAATAAAAAAAAATTCTTTAGTCGGTTGATTTGATGAGTTATTAGTGACAAGAAAATAATTAAGCTATTAATAGGCAGCATAGCCAAGCAGACTTTAAATGACCCAATGAGGTTTCTCCAAACTCGGCAATCGCACGCCACTGTCACTCATCTCTCGTGGATGTCAGAACAAAGACATCCCCAGAAGCTGAAACCCCCATGAAGTTGCCAAAAATTGAACTACATCACCGAAATGCAAACTTATGCTAATACAAGATGCCACGATAGCGTATCAAATTTAAGATGGACAAACTAAACTACTTGTCCAACGACTGAACAGATCTGACCAAAATTTAATCATGTTTGTTTTCTCTAAACAGATCCTATATTAGCTCCTTAATCGGTGTCATAGCTAGAACATGCTATTATACTGGGCGTTTTCTCAAACGACTTGTGCAGAAGTTGCATGGATAAGAAGGAAAAAGAGACTATCCCACTCCTTCTCTGTTCAAAGACGGAACTTCTATTATGTGCTATCACAATGGACCTAGTATTGGTATAATTATGTCAGACATTTCCTAACAGCCACCTTAACCTAAACTTTTCGAACTAAGGCGGCATGTAAGAACTAGATAAATATGTATGTAGCTCTTATGTCGTTTTGACGTCAGCTGTCTTTTTAAGCAGAAATCAGCCACGTGACGTCTTAATGGTGATAGAAGCATTTTATTCATGTTTATATAAGTTTTAGGGCCAAATCATGCTTAAGGTAGTTCTACATTATCCCACAGTGTAGTACGACATGTCAAAAAAAAGTGTGAAGGAATGTGTGATGGTTTTACATTCAATCCTAAAAAAATATTTCAGATCTAAGCACATGTCAAATCGTATGAGATCTGCGCTGTCATATTCTGTTTCCACACTATTATTTACCTGTTTCATCACACATTTTTGACATGTCGTATTACACTGTGGGATAGTGTGGAACTACCTTTATTGGACATTAATTTTGTCTGGACTAAAATGTCTTAGTTTGCAATACTATTTAACATTACCTACTCATCTGTCAAGTATGACGAAAACCTGGCTTAAATTATTTAGAGATTAATGCTTTCGAAGCAAGGGGGGAGGGGCAGCAAAATACTGCAAACACTTTGCTTCATGGGAAAATTTAAAAAATCATCAGGGAAGGGGAGTTAATGCAAAATTCTTAGCATTTTGAGCGAGGCAAAATTCCATCCACCATTTTGAATCGTTGAAATAAAGTTTTGGAAATGCGATTGAGTTTGAAACCGACAATTTTGGACCAAAATTACAACAGAAATAAAAAAAACAGTTTTTGTACAAGTTCCACGTAGAAATATTTTAAAATACAAAAAAAAAATCTACGGAAAAGGATGGAGAATGCTTTCAAAGTAACATCAATAATATTTATTAAGCGCAATGGTGACCTTAGCCTTCCCCAAGGAAATGACTTTTGTCTTTAATTTTGGATTATTTCAAGGTTATAGTATAAGCTATAGAATCGCATGCATAGTAACAACTTCACACCAGAGAACTTAGTTGAAATTTTGGCATCTACCTGTCACAATGTTTCTGTTCTACTACTTGTCATGAAGAAAGCACCAATATGTTCTTCAAGGACGTTTACTTAAAAAGTTGTAATTTTTTGGGGATGAGATTTTGGTTTGATTTTTATTATTGTAAGCTTGTCTGTACTTCTTGATAAACTTATTTATGTTCTAAATTCATTATTCATTTGACAGCAGGTCCAAAAAAAAAAAATAAACATGTTCAATATGGTATTGATATAGAGTAAGCATATCGTGTTAGCTTCTCTTTATGAATACGTTGGTCACCCCCAAACTTCCATATGTTAAATAGTCTTAAGGAATTTTTACCCCGAAAATATCCATTGAATGTTTAATTCCCAGAACTGTGGCACAACACATTTAAGACAAACAAAAATCGAACAGACAACTCACAAGGACAATTATAAAAGTATTATGTTTCACTGTCAAAAAATATTAACATTCCTCACCTAAGTGTTACCTTCCCTTTCATTTTATATAACTGAAACTTCATTATCATTGATGACCTTCACCATTATAAAAAAGAAAAAAAATCCTTTCCATCAAGGTTCATTTAATTCTGTTAGTCGCCATCATCACAAACAACCTACGCACAAATCAATATAAATGTATATAACTTCCTCCTGAACCCCCTAAAACTGATACCTGTGCCTGTTTTGAGGCACATGTATTGTTATATTCTTGAACAAAAAAAAGTAACGAGCACACGTAACAAAACAATACCGAATTTGAACCAACAAAAAAAAGTTACGTATACGCCACAGTGAACGATAAGAAAAAATAATTCAACTTGCTGAATGATTGAAGGCCTTGGTTTTTCTTTCTTTTTTTTTGCTGAATTGGTTTGGTTATCCTTGGAGATAGTAACATATAGTCTTAGGATCAACAATAGAATCCAAAAAGATGCTTTCAAAATAATATTCAATTGAAAGACAGTCACGATACACCGACGACGATAGAAACTTGATGAGGTACGGAAATTAAATCTCTGTCTTAGATAAACTTAAGTACGAAAATAAAACTACATCTATGTATCTTCTTTTACATAATGCTATTTGCATGTCAGAAAACTGTCAAAAAATCTAATATAAAAGTTCATAAGATTTTTGTTACATAAAAAGCATCATTATTTTTTGCTTTCTTGAACTTGGTTGACAATGAAATCTGAGTTTACTCTTGCAAGTGAAAATTAATCATAACTGTAACTGGATTTAAAGTCACTGTGAGAGGATATTAAATATTTTGTAAGTATCTTATGACATGTTACCTTAAGGAAGTTTTTGTTCAAATTACTTGTAAGCAAATAAAAATCAAGCATGGCATGTATTTTTGTATTTCAAGAAACCTGAGATTTATTCAAATGGTTGACATTAAGTGTGTGATCTAGTAAAATCTTTTAAAGATAAATTGTATTGGCCTGATACTGGTTACAAATATTTAGTACCTTTACCCTAGAAGATATGAAAAAAATTTCCAATTTCTAGCACAAGCAGAATCCGTGGATGTCATATTAAAGTTGCACGGCATCAAGATTTAAAGTCAGAAAACGGCTCGCAAGTCTCAATATCAGCCATTAATGTCAGTGACCCTATAATTATATAACTTATTGCAAAATTTGTATTCCGTAGCACAGTCGTAGAGTAAAAAAGTAAAAGTAAAGAGGAACCGGTTTTTTATTTAGAAGTAGAATCAGCTGTCTTTTCGCTGTATGCACGTTAAAAGCACCGCCATGTTTTAACAACTTGGTGTCACTTTGCACTTCACTTTTTTATGTCAAAAAAGTAATTACATAGAATTCAGACAATGGCTGAATCAAATCATTACAGGTAGAATTTAAGTACACTCTCTTATGGCGGCGTTGGGATGTGGTGTCCTCTGGCGACGTAAACTTAATTTTTATCAGCATATTTAGAATACACTGTGAAGAAAGCAGTGGCATCTAGCATAGGTTGTTCGCTTAAGAAAGATTACTGCCTCTTTTGATAGTACATACTACTATAGCATTTATTGCAGAAGTACATACGCAATTTCAAAGCCTCTTAGTCAGATGTATAAGTCTATACTTTATCTGACAGTTGAGTTTCGTAGTTTTGTAACTCTGCGCACACATGCCCGCAAGCTACTGTCAACTAAGTTTGTTAAATGTCTTTTATGTCAAATTCTTATTTACCATAATTGTGTTGGCTGTACAGTACAAACGCATTTTACTTGTAAGCCACATTATGTAGTGGGTTAATAGTAATTTCCATTGGTATGTCAGCTTTTTCTTATGTGAGAGCGAATTTGCACACTACCAGAGCGCTGAAATATCACTGTTTCATGACATTACGATGATAGGGAACTCGAAATAAATGAATCAAACAATGCCGTTGGCTTGCCTGTAATGGCGGAAACTGCAGATTGAATTTAAAAGCTGAAAACTCAAGAAACTCTGAAACGGCTTCAAATATTTTAATAAAACATTTGGAGTATGATTATGGGACAAAATTAGAGACAAAACAAATTGACGCACAGCATTTTTGTATTGGCAGATGGAGCTGCTAAATCTGCTCATGCGAGTTCTGATAATTTTAATTACTAAACTGCACTTGGGACGAAAAATAGTCATTCAAAAGTGATGCATCTCTGCTATCCGCTTGGATTCGGAGGGTTAAGTTCCTTTTATTTATGTGGAATACCAACGAATCAACGAATACACAAGAATGGTTAAGAGGGCAAAACGTGAGTTCTGAACCAAGCCTTGCTTGGAGCTGTTGTGCCAACAATGAACCTATTTTTGTAACTTTTCCCAATCTTGTTTTGTTTAACGTTTCAGTAATTTAAATCCGTTGTTTCTTTTTGAGTACCTATACATGAAAAAAAAACGAGAAGTGATAATTTTCAAAATCAAAATTAGGAGGTTTTGAAAAGTCTCTGTTGTGAGAAAGATTTTCAATTGAATGACTTTTTTCACCTCTTCCAGCCATACTTCCTATTTCACTCGAAACAACTTAAAATATATATGTACATATATGTATATATTTTTCTCGCCTTTTTTTTTGTATATTAAAACGGTTTTTTTAAACCACTTATAGCCTTAAGTCATAAAATCAAGTACAGATCCAAGCTGAAATAAAATATAAAATATGAAGAGTTCAATAAATAAAACATTTTTGAAGGATAGTTTTGCGTTTTTCAAAACTTATTCAAACCATATTGTTCTCGTTGGAAAGTTCTCATACCACACCCTTTCTGCTAACCCACCATGAACGAAGAGCAAAATAAAAATGTAAACATTATTCAACCCTTCAAAAACTTAACTACAAAATATATATTCTTGTCCTTTAGAATTCATTCATTCAAAACTAAATCAACCCCAATAGACTCCCCCCTGCAGAGATTGAGTTCTTAGTATTTTTATTTGTCCCTATATTGTCCTTGTTGTCACAGCATTATTAGCTTTTCATCCCCACTCAGCAGGACGATAAAAATTATGTTCGGTTCCACAAACTGTGAATCCAATCAAGTGCTCTGATGAAGTATTTTTTTTTTTCATTTTCGAACAAAGCAATATCGAGAACAAAATAAAAATACTAATTGACTTAAAATGCACTCCACCAGGACTGTTGCTACCGTACATGCCATATTGTTCAAAAATGTTGCTAATTATTTTTTCTTCTTTTTTTTTTGCAACAACCTGTTGAGATTATATGTATACAACACTCGTTCTTTAAATGTAGGTAGATACAGAAAAAACCACTCAAGGATTTCATTTAAAATATTTAAAATTCCCTGCAGGACGTTTAATCAAGTAGAGAAAAAATCGAAGGATTCTTTTTAATTTTTAACGTTCTTTGTCCAACCTACAACCACAACTTGAACAGGTAAAACAAAAAACAGAATGGCGGAAAAGTAAATTACAATGAAAGAAGTCCTTGAAATGTAACCAAGAAAAATAAAGAAAGCCAGAAAGTGGGTGTTTAAAAAAAAAAAAAAAAATATCCTTCACTCTGAGTGCTTGCTAATTTAAAAAAAAAATAAACTTACCTTTGCTATTTAGTTCAGAATTTTTGGCCAAAACTGATGTCGGAACACACATTCCGGCTACAACCATAGCCAGCAGGATTAAAACAACGGTAAAACTCATTACGAACTGCATTTTTAATATTTTTGTTCAAACACTCTTGACCTTTCAAAAAATGTCCTTTTGGTCAACTAAAAAAAAAATTTACGAACAAAATCACTTTCTGTTTTATTACACAATATTGTTCAACAGGACGCAACAACAACAACAGAGTAAAATAAATGTATATATGTATGTATTAAGCTTCAAGGATAAGTTTAGCTACTCAATTTTCCAAGGAGTGCTCCAAATGGCTAACGGCAAACGACTATTGCCCGAGCAAGTGGTAGCAACAGTTCTTAAATACCTACCCCTGTTTTTTTTTTGTTTGCTTTACTTACTATTTTTGGCCATGAACGCAAAGTGCACATATGGTATTCTGAAATATGGTGGATTCGGCGCAAAAAGATATCGAAAGCCGTAACTGATAAGGACACACCAGAGTATACCTAAGTTAAACACAGGGGGTGGGAATATTGGTGATAATGATGGTTGGGATTATTGCGAGTACACATTTTATGAAGCGAGTATGACGACGTTGATGGAGTTCTTGGAATACATCACTGCAACGCAGAAAAACATCCAGAAATGTGTGTGTTTTTTTTTTTTGTATTCCCTTAAGTTCGTTACAATACAGTGTTATGCCACCCACCCATCCGCGTCACTCACTATACCACTTGTTGGAATTGGAATGTAAACTTGTAGCACTTTGAGCTTGTTTTTTTTTCTGTTTAATGTCCTTTTTTACTTTTTCCGCTCATTTTGATATTTTTAATTGGCATCTGTTACTTACATAATGTGTGTCTATATGTACATTACCTTTAGATGTACATACATATGTGCTTACCTACTTAAAAAGGTTTTAAAAGGATTGCATATAAAACGAGACAATAATAAATGGGAATTTATAAAATATGTTAGGCAATCAAGAACATAAGGCATGGGTGTTAAAAAAAAAAAGAAGAGGAGTAGAGGTATGGTCTTTTTGGAAGAGAATAGAGGTTAATCTGATCGTTCATATTAAGGAAGCATTTTGCTTAGGGGCAGAATTAAGGTAACATTTTGTTGGAAAGTGTGTGTGATGAGTGGTGACATGATAAGCCACACAGCTTCGCTATAGGACTTTACAGACATTCATTATGCTCTATTGCATTTAAGTAAGACAGGACACAGGAAAGAAGAGGAAATCAGTGGAAAATTGGTTACAGGATACTATACCCTCAACCATAAAGAATTTTGTATAAATTTAAGGTTATACTTCCCAGTGTCATATCCAAGATATCACCCGTTAAAATTTCGTTAAAAAAAAGGGAGGTTAGCTACTGCAATCTATTGATAACTGGCGGACTTAGAAGTGCATGAATTAACCATCGCCAGCGGAACTTCTTTCGTGAAACTTATGTGTGTGTTTTCATCTTTCGCATGCATGCTTAGTGTACAAGGACAATCGAGTTTCGTAATATCTATCGTAATTTTGGCATGGTAGGTGGCGCTGTTATCTAATCTCGATATAACATAAATGTATACTTCTAGAAACGAATTCTGACGCACCAGAGGGATAATTGATAAGAGCAAAATATGTTGATTTACATTATTTCTGCAAAAAAAAAACCAGTATACCTACAAAAATACTTTAATCTTATTAATCGGCAATGTTCTTTTTAAAATCAATTTTTATGATTTTACTGATAGAAGAATCGAAATTAAAGAAAAGTTGATCTTTGTTTTTGGTACTTGGAACACAACCGTTTCACTGGATTCGTTCGATTCTACTTCTGTTCTTATCTGTCAGTTTTTCTTTTTTTCTTGATCAACTCTAACCTCAAAATTTGTTTTTTTTTTTTATGATCTTTTTTATGATTTCTGTAACAGACTCTTGTCGGTGAACATATAAAACGCACCACTTGTTTGGGTTCCAATGATGCATTTCAATGACAGCTATAAATCTTTAATTTTTACTTGAAATGTGCAGATGATGAAGTAGCAGAAGCCATTGCCTATAGAATTTATCTTTGCTATATAAACTGTGTAGTAGGTACTATGGAGAGGCATTATTTTGTATAGCGTTTCATTTACCTTCGCGGCTAGGCTTTGACGGCTATATTATAAGATTTGGATTCAACCATATGTATACATATGTCACAATTGTCAACAATGTTACGTGCGAATAGACACTCCCCAATAAATATTCTGATGAATATTCTGTGGCTGACATTTGAGATCTATCATTGTATATAGAACCTACAATTGTATCACTTGTGAGTTTTTACTATTGTCTTGTTTTGCTGCTGATGCAACAAATGTGTAAAAACAAAATTCAATACATGTTCCTTTTTAAAAGCGTATAATGTAGAGCTATTATTTTCAACTATCACAATTCTCAGCATGTTTTCTTTACTACCTTCCATCTCTTACTTCTTCACCTATAATCTGAAATGAGTTAATGCCAGAAAAACTTAGAAGTGGTGTTTGTAATTTTTTTGAGTTTCCCGGTGACCAGGCTCAATGTAACTTAATGTTCACTTGATTTAGCTAAATCATATAATTAATTATGTGATTTACCTTACCTTTTCATGATTTATATTTACGTGATGTAAGCTAGATTTATTTTAAATTACGTATCTGTCATCGCATGTCTACACAAAATAAAATCAAACATACACTCATTCTTGATTCAGCACTTCATTCAGCAAAATAAAAATAATTATTATCAAACTGTCAAATTTTTGATTTAAATTGCTTGTGATCGGATCGGTGAGTTTTTTGGTTTTTATATTGGTTATTTATATTTAAAAATGAATGTATCCCTGTTGAAAATGCTAAACAAACCCAGACAGATACAAAAAAGAATGAAATGGGCCGATTTGGACGAGTTTTTTTCCGGGAGCTTTGGCAGTAGAAGTTTGTGACAATTGAAAATGAGAAATGTAATGTCAAAGTTGACATACATGTCAAACTAATAGGGTTTTCACACCGAGCAGAAAACACGGTTTTCGTTGAAAACCCCCAAAACCTGAACGAAAACACAAGCTTTACCATACATTTTTGCTAAACACAAGTTTTCGAAAACAACTAGTTTTATATAAAACCTGTCGAAAACTTGTTGGAATACAAAGCAAACACACAAAAGTTTGTTGTGATTCTTTCAAAACACACCTAAGTTTGTTGTGATTCTTTTCAAACACACTTAAAAACCGCATAAACGTTAAAACAAAAAATCAATCAGCAGCCGAAAATATTTTCATTTCAAAATTTGATAGTCAGCTGTAAATATTAAGTGAAATTTTAAACGAAAACTTGAAAAGTCCAGTGTGAATGATTTTCAGGTTTTCGTAAACTTTTAGCTGAAAACCGGGGTTTCGGCTCGGTGTGAAAACCCTAATACATGTCAAACTAAGGGCCAGTTGTACAATCGTGGTTCATCCTCGGATCACTTCAGCACTGAACCTCGTTTTTAAATTCTTGATCCGTGGGTCAACTTTATTTAACTCACCAAAATCGGTTGGTTAAATCTTGAACCACCGTCTAAACTTTAATTATGTATACAGGAACCGATGTAAATTGATTTTAAATTTTGATCCGAGGATGAACCACGATTGTACAACTGGCCCTTAATCGGGTAATTGTTCGGTGTGACCGCCTTTCGTGATTTATAAATCATTTTGATAAATCAGACAAGTAAAAATATGCGGCGCGTGAGAGTGCATCCAGTGCGAACCCCGAGTTCACATCGAACACAGTTGAAAAACAGTTAAGTGAAAAAAGTTTCAGATAAAACACTTCAGTGCGTGTTGAGGGCGCACCAGGAGGCCCCAGTGTCGACATCAAACAGACCTAAAAATTAAGTCGAGCAACCGCGAAAACCTCAAAAATTCCGGCTGATATTACTGCTCCATGATAATAGTATTTTTTTTTGACAAAGGCAGAAACATGTCAATTTACAATAAAGTTTGATGAAGGATATATTTGTGAAACTCTTCCTTCCAAAAAAATGCTTAATTTTTGGAAGTATATAAAAATGATTCTGCTGGTGTAGTTCTATCCGATAACTGCTACTATTATTCACTAGTGAGATTAGTGGCGCTAATGGCGCTAGCTAGAATCAATATGTGTCATTTGCATTGACACTTTGGCAAAAAAGAAAAATATTTTTGCAATATACTTTTCCGTTCTCCAAAAATATAAAATTTATCATAATTACAGCACCTATTTGAATAAATTTAACCAGAAAACAAAATTCAAAACAACTATGTAAACATCCAAGCAAAAACAAAAACAACAAATCTCTGCAATATAAGTTTTAATTAAATTTTTATCTTCGCGCATCAATCAAACAACGATGGACGACAATTTATGGTAATGAACAAAAAATAAAAATACTCCAATTAGCTTTTATTTGATTTCTTTTTGATTGTTTATTTATTTTCGTTTGCTTAAACAACAAATTATATCAAATTCAAAGTAAAAATTCTAGTCAGATGAATCAGCATTGAGCATTGAGCAATAAAATATCTAATCTTATCTCTTTTTTTTAACTATTGTAAAGTAAGAAAATAAACAATAAAAAACTGTGTGTGTTCCATTCTTAGGTTAATTGAATTAGAATCAGCCTTGTTGGACGATTGCAATGTGAACGACATCTATGCAATATGCGGTGGCAAAGCCATACCAGAGTCCCTGCGACCAGATGTATGGCAGGTGTGTCTGGATGTTAGGCACAAATCCGACCAGATGTCTCTTTTCAATGAAATCTACGATTTACCCTTTCAAAATAAACTTCGTGAGGATTGCAATATAATGGTCGAACGTATTGGCAATGATGACGAGGACAAAGTCTCTGTCATTTCTGATTTGGAATCCATCCTCACCTTCTATTGCAAGAACAGAAATCTTCAATACGACAGTTCAAATGGATGGATCGAGCTGCTGCTGCCCTTGCTTTCATTGAAACTTAAACGATCCGACACTTATAATCTCTTTGAAGCCATCAGAGATACTTATATCCCGAAGGGATGCATCGCCAAGGGCAATGTGTTTCACGTTTTCCGTCTTCTCATTCAATATCACGACCCAGAATTGTGCTCGATGTTGGACACAAAGAAAATCTCACCAGACTTGTACTCGATGCAATGGTTCCGATGTCTTTTTGCTTCTTCATGTGGCCTCAATGTAATCCTATCGATGTGGGATCTATACTTCCAGCACAGTGATCCTTTTTTGGTGTTCTTCCTTAGTTTGATCATACTAATAAATGGTCGGGATCAGATACTTGCGATGAAGAATGCCCCCAAGGAAGATATTCTTAAGTTTTTGTCCAATATGCCGTGCGCTTTGGAAACCGACGATGTTGTGGACTTTTGTTCTTTGGCGCAATACTACGGATCGAAGACTCCGTCTTCGTTTAAAACGGATTTCCTAAAAGCACTCTATGGCAATCAAAGTAGTGTAAAGGAGGAGCCCTGCAGTGTATCGCAAGCCCTTTGCTTGCCAGTTTCGGTATACGAGCTCGTGGAGAATTCGTCAATGGAATTGACAGCACCCGAAGCTGTTCGATTCTTTTTAGTAGACTGCAGACCTGCGGAGCAGTACAATGCCGGTCACTTACCCACTGCTTTTCATTTGGATTGTAATTTAATGCTGCAAGAGCCAGTTGCGTTTGCCACTGCTGTCCAGGGACTGCTGAGGGCACAGCGCCAATCAATCGAAGCTAATTCACATGCGGGTGGTGAGCATTTGTGTTTCATGGGCAGCGGCAGGCTCGATGAGGATCAATACACTCATATGGTGGTGGCCTCGTTTCTGCAAAAGAACACTCAGTTTGTGTCGCTGCTGTCTGGGGGCTATATCTCCATCCACGACTACTTTGGAGAACACATGGCTGACTGCTTGGAAGACCATGACCCTAGAAAATGCATTGTCTGTTTGAGAAATTCAACAACTCAGACCAACTCGGCTCCAAAAGTGACACGCCACGTGCCCGAATCCAAGTCGACCAGTGATTTGTTCAGTAAACTGTCAGCGGCCATGAAAATGAAGTCGGCCGAGGTCAAAGAGAAACTAATGGACATAATTGTCAATCCAAATGCAGCACCCGCACCAAATAGCAATAGCCAACACCCCCAAGTCCCCGACAAACATGTTTCGCCGAGTGAAAAGAATGGCAAGCGCTACAGAAACGTCGCCCCAGTATTTAGTATTGACGACGAAAACGACGATCAATTCACTGAAACCGAACCACTTGACTCGCCGACTAATTCAGCTGGTGGGGGTGGTAGTGGTGGTGGACTAGGTCCCGATGGCAAAGAGATTGTCTCCATAAATCAGTACTTAAAATCGCCAGACATCATTAATGCCTTCAAGTGCCAAGAGGTGCACATGAATGGTTACATGTATGACAGCCATCTTATTATAACCAGTTCCCATTTGGTGGTGTTGCGGGAGCTAAACCGTGGACAAGCCCAGGTTATTGTCCGTCGGCCACTAGCTAGCATCGTTAAGATTACAGCAAAGAAACGCCATCGAGATCTGATCACTTTCAAATATGGATTCCCCGATGGCGATGGCCTGCTCATAACCGACATGGATCGTTTTCTTATACCAAATGCAAGCGAGGCTACAGCTGTTGTATCGAAGCATATTGTCCAGACACTAGATGGAGCCAAACTGACGTAATTGATGGAAGATTAATTAATTTTTTGTCTTTTGTTGAAAGAAATGTAAATAATTTTAAGGTGATCCTTTTGAGTAGAAGTTTTTTTTTTTTTTTTTTTTACTAATATAAGTTTTTACACGCCGTCGCGTCGTCGTCGTCGTCGCATCACAAGTCACAACGGGTTTGAACGTTCTTTTTTTTGGCGGGTATTCCAATGTGGTGGCTTTGCTTGCCACCTTTTTTTTTATTTTTTGTAGTTGAAGTAGTTGTAATTAACCACGGCCGCCTAAAAGGCGTGTCCAAGTAGAGTATCAAAAATAAAAAAAATGATTTAAATTTGAAAAAAAAACGATAACAAATTAAAATATATATTTAATAAATTATTGGTAACACAAACAACACTGAATGACTTATATAAATTATGTAAAATAACTTAATACTAAAGAATTTTAGAGAAAATATATTATATAAAATATTAACTGTAAACGTAGGAAGACAAAATAATGCGTTCTTTTTTTGTATGGCCTCGTCTGCACTGAAGTTTGCTTGACGATGCCAGGATCTCAGATTTAAATGTTACTCCTCTTTCTTTCAGCGCCGTTATGATCTCACACTAGTGACCTGGGTGCGGGGTTTGTCGGGTTGACCGCATAAATTGTCGGCAAGCCTCCCGGTTTTAGATTGTTCAATTTTTGAAACCAGTAAATACTGCTTTCGCTGTATTTGTTTCAGGATTTCTTGGGCCTGCGTAAGATATTCCAAGGAGTCTCTATTCTTAACGAGGTATGTTTGAAATAAGGTTCATAGCTATTTTTATGTGATCGGAGACGATACAAAAATTGAGGGTACTATCTAAAGGGTTTTCCAGTAAGAGGTGATATTTTGAATAGCCCGCTATTTCGGTAGTTTTCACTTTTGAAGTTTGAATTTTTTGTCATTTGATACAAGCTTCAACAACGCATTAAAATTACTAAAATTCACTACCAAAATTGTGAAAAATTGGCAGAGACGGTTCGTAAAACTAAAACAGTTGTCGTGAAGCACCTTTTTGGACCGCAACTCAGAAATTGGTGGAAAATTTTGAGCTGTTGGGACAAAATAGCGATGTGAAGAATAAAACGAGTGCACGTTGCTCAAGAAAAACTTAGAATATTGCTGCTGTAGCCCAAAGTGTTGAAGAAAACCCAGGTTTGTCCATTCTTCGTCGTTCTTTGGAATTGGGCATTCCAAAAACGTCATTACACCGTATTTTGCATCAAGACTTGGGACTTAAGGCTTATAAAGTTCAGTTAACACAAGTACTCAAGCCGGCCGATCATCAACAACGTCGTGTCTTTGCTGAAATAAATTTACATTTAAATAAACATCCGATCATTTATCTCAAAAAATGTCATTTTTCTTTGAACATCAAAATAACACCTCTTATTGGAAAACCCTTTACCACAGTTTGGTGGATTAGAAGTTTAAGACAAGAGATCAATGATCAAATTGAGGAAAACAATCAGAGACAGAAATGAGCCTTTGGGTAGCGGTATTAACTTAATGAACATCACATTGAAACCCAAATGATATACTTAATTCGAACATATTTATTAGGAAGAGTACAACGCCTCAACATAAAATTCAGTTCCTGGTAAATAACTCATCGTTTGCCATGAATTGGTGTCCGTAGTATATTTGTCAAACAAAATCCCACCAGAACCTCGCCCGCAAATAAATATTTTATTTCCAATAACATTAATTCTGGGGTTAGAGCGAAGTCGGGGAGCTGGCGCCACCTCATCCCATGTATGATTAAATATATTGTAACGTTTAACAGTTTTCAAGTGTATACCTCCGATAACGTACAAATATCCACCTACTGAAGCTATTCTGAAGTCTCCCAAATTTTCTTTTTGTAGAGCTTTCAAAGTCCAACGTTTGGACGAGTCATCATAAGATTGCATACAGCCGTTTTCGAAATCTAAATGGTATAGAATTCTATTGTGGACAACTATTCTGCTGCCATGGCTTGGTTTGGAAGGCGGCATAGTATAACACCATTGTCTTGTTGAAAAATTAAATATCTCAACGGAATCGACCAAAGTATCGCTCTCGTCTTTACCACAAAAAACACACAGTTTTCCGTCTACATTTGCCAACAGACTGTCTGAACGATTCCTCCGCATTGGGGGTAAATCACTCCATAAGCCGGTGTCTAGATCAAAGCATTCCACCTCGTTGGTTGTTACATTGTTCTCCGTTTTGCCTCCAACGACAAGCAATTTTTTATCAATCACAATTATGTTAGTATTTGATTTCTTTCGTCTCAGTTTTATTTGTTTTTCCACCGACCAGGTATCTAATTGTTCGTTATAAGCTTCAATCTCAATTTTTTCAGAACCAAATACCTTGACTGCATGCATCCGTTCTACTTTCCTTGGTTTTAAAGCATCATTTTGTTCATCCTCTGATCTAGTTTCCGGCACTAAATGCCATTGAAGCCAACTGCAAATCAGTTCATAGCATTCCACAGTTTTACAAACTGGCTTCCGGTTTTTAATGATAAACTTGGGCGTTAGAAACTGATAACGAACCATTGACAGCAATTCGAATGTTAAATGTTCCCGGTTTGCTTTGTCATATCCAATCCAAGCTGTCATGCACAGAAAGACATGCTCCTCAAAGTCTCTATAAGGATTGTCGTTAAATAGTAAATCCTTAAATTCCTCTTCGTTGAAAAGCATAATTTCTTTCTCTTTGGACACTTTCTCAAAATTAGTATAAATATAGTTCAAAGTTTTCTCTTTCAGTCCCGATAACTTCAGTTCTTTGGCCAATCGAAACCAATTCAAGCAGTTGGTTAGTGAGATGTTGTGTGTTTCAATAAAACGAATGCAACCATCAGTTAAAGTTTTCATTTTTAAGAATGATGCAGTTTTCAAAATATTCGCAACCTTTTCAATGCTCAGCTCAATCCAACCGGAATACATGAAATCGATAACTAATTTAAGCGTTGGAGCTTCCAGTTCTTTCAGCTTGACAACATTGTCTTTGGACGTTGCCGTTTGGCCTTCGCGGAATAATTGCAAAAAATACCCGCTCAATGCAGACAGGACAATTTTATGACCATGAATCATATTGGAATCGTTTCCAGCGACCAAGACAGTGTCGAAGAATTCGTTTCCTTCATAAAATGTCATCAATTGCTCCGATATGTTTGCAGCATGTCGATCGCATTTGAAGATGATCGTGTTATTTGGCGATGGATCCATTCTAGACCTATCGAAGTAAATGATATCAAATCAATTTAGTGGGCTTTATTATTTAGGCTCTGTCGTGAATTTTAAGGGTAAATAGATAAAAGTAGCTACAAGAAAAATTCGAATTGTAAGAGATACCATAAAAAGATCTTGTAGAAAAGAATTTAAGGGACTTCAATTACCTATACTTAGCTATGTTCTTTTATTAAATTTAATATTCAAGATCGTAATTCCTCCCAAAACAAAATAATAACCCTGTTTAATAACACTGTTTTCAAAACAAAACTCCAAAGTAATAGTAAACTGCAAAAAGGAAGGAACGCAGATTAGATGCGCTTTTTATAAATCAAGAGGAAGAGATCATGATACCACTAAAGCTACGAGCAGACGGCATATGAAAACCCGCAAACGTTTGCGATTCTGACGTCACGTAAAAACTCGCAAACATATCGCAAATTCTATACCCACATCAGTGCTCGCAAACGTGCATATAGGGGTATTCACACGATATGCAAATTCTGTCCCAAAAGTCGCAAATGCATTTGCGATCAAGTCGTCGCACATCATGTGTTCGCAAATCTGATCGCAAATGTTTTGGTCTATATGCGAGGTGTTCACACGATGTGGAACAATATCCGCATATCATCAATTTCCAGTCATATGCAGGTTTGCGAACATTTGTGAAACTTTGTGTTTTGTGTATTTGGCTTGGGATTCTTGACGTAGCTATAATCTCGAATATTAAAAAGTGCTTTAATTATTCAAAATGTCGAAATAAAAGTGGGCTTCTATTGCTATTTTGGCATTGGATATGCTAGAAAAATATGAAGAAAATGAAAGCCGCGAAGAATTGAGTTTAAAAAAAAATTAAACGGGTTCGTAGTGTGTGGACAAACAATTGGCTTCTACATCGCCAGACGGAAGGCTTTTGCGCAATATTGATGCTGGAATTACGTTTTAATAAACCAGAATTGTATCACGGTTTTGTTCGTATGTCGGCCGATCAATTTGACCATTTGCTTTCCTTGGTAGGACCGCGGATTCAAAAAGCGGATACAAACATGCGATCTTGCATTTCTGCTGACTCTCCGGTTCTTGGCTACAGGCGACAATTTTCGGTCTATGCAATATCTTTTCCGCATTCCAGTCAATACCATCTCATCAACTACCCATTTTAATAGTAATTTTGTATCGAAATTTGTCTTTTTATTATTTTTTTTTTCAATATTCTCCTTATAAAACCGAGAATGTCAGCTGATATTTGATCGCACATCAATGCATTTGCGATGTCCTGTTTTCGTGTAGTTGCAAATGATTGGGATGACCGCAAATGCTCGCACATGGCTGCAAATTGTCACAATTAATTTGCAAGAGTGTTCACACGATATGCAAAAAAGTCGCAAACTAATGTGCGACTTGGTTGTCGCACATCATCCGCACATGGTTTGCGAGCATATGCGGACTGTCCCAAAGGGGTGTTCAGACGATGTGCGACCAAGAATCGCAAATGATGACGTAAAATTGACGTCAGAGTCGCAAACATTTGCGGCTTTTATATGCCGTGTGCTCGTAGCTTAATAATAAAATGATAAACAAGATCAAAGAGGATATATACACTGCAGGTCATAAGGTTAGAAGCAGGCATTTTTGAGAAGTAAAATCGATATTTCTCCCGTTACATGATGGATTAGAAAAAAACAACTATGGTATATGAGAGACTATTTTGTTAACAACAAAATATAAAATTTGGGTATAGGAAAGATTTAGCTAACGGAACTTTTATGACAAATTGTAAATTGAGTCAAGAATATGCGAAAATAAATCGGGTCATAAGATTAGAAGCAGTGAACAAATCAACGTTGTTTTGTGAAGTGAACAAATTTTTTTTCGGTTTAAACTTTAAATTTTATAAATTAATTGTTATTAATTGAGTTTTCATAAAAATGGGCAAGAAAAAATGTTTGACAGTGGAGGAAAGGGCAAGAATAGATGTTTATTGCTCTGAAGGTCTTTCATGCCGTGCTATAGCCCGAAATATAAATCGAAGTGATCATTGTGTGAGCAATTATTTAAAAAATCCATCGTCCTACTCGAAAAATTATAAAGGAAACACTTCCTCTGCCTTAACACTTCGCGAAACGCGATGTATCCTTAGAATAGCGTCAAATTCAGCTTTATCGGCAGCTAAAATTAGGGATAAAGCTAATGTTAAGGCCAGCTTATCCACTGTTAAACGCACGATTCGCCATGCTAAACACTTAAAGCGCCTGAAGCTTAAGAAAAAACCACCACTTAATGACGCAAGGAAGAAGCAACGCTTGTGTTTCGCGAAAGACCACATGAGCTGGGATGTGCAACATGGAGCCCCAGACCATAAAGCCTCCTTCTCTGCTATGGTGACGGTTTAAAAACCGCTCCTCTTTCCTCAGGTCATAGAAATAATAATTATAACCATCCGGCCCATCTAGGTTAAATTTTTTTTCGTCGGAAAAAATAACCTTCCGCCAATCATTTGTGGTTGCACTTGTTGCACTTTTGTTGTTGCACTTTGCACATCCCAGCTCATGTGGTCTTTCGCGAAACACAAGCGTTGCTTCTTCCTTGCGTCATTAAGTGGTGGTTTTTTCTTAAGCTTCAGGCGCTTTAAGTGTTTAGCATGGCGAATCGTGCGTTTAACAGTGGATAAGCTGGCCTTAACATTAGCTTTATCCCTAATTTTAGCTGCCGATAAAGCTGAATTTGACGCTATTCTAAGGATACATCGCGTTTCGCGAAGTGTTAAGGCAGAGGAAGTGTTTCCTTTATAATTTTTCGAGTAGGACGATGGATTTTTTAAATAATTGCTCACACAATGATCACTTCGATTTATATTTCGGGCTATAGCACGGCATGAAAGACCTTCAGAGCAATAAACATCTATTCTTGCCCTTTCCTCCACTGTCAAACATTTTTTCTTGCCCATTTTTATGAAAACTCAATTAATAACAATTAATTTATAAAATTTAAAGTTTAAACCGAAAAAAAATTTGTTCACTTCACAAAACAACGTTGATTTGTTCACTGCTTCTAATCTTATGACCCGATTTATTTTCGCATATTCTTGACTCAATTTACAATTTGTCATAAAAGTTCCGTTAGCTAAATCTTTCCTATACCCAAATTTTATATTTTGTTGTTAACAAAATAGTCTCTCATATACCATAGTTGTTTTTTTCTAATCCATCATGTAACGGGAGAAATATCGATTTTACTTTCAAAAAATGCCTGCTTCTAACCTTATGACCCGCAGTGTACATAGAGTCCAATCTTGTGCCTTGTTTTGATTTTGCCTACAAGCTACAGCTGTCATATTGTTCTTTTTGTTAAACATGTGTGTGTGCTACAGCTGTCATATTGTTCTTTTTGTTAAACATGTGTGCGTTCACACCTTACTACTTACACTTAAGGACTATTCACATGAGAGCGACCAACGAATGGACGAATTGACGAACAAATCAGATTTTAAGCATTTATTAAGCTAATTTCTTGGCTAAAACGTGACCGCTCGATAGAGATTGAATTTTAAAATAAGTAAGTTTATTAAAATATGCGATTTCAATTGTTTAAATAAGTCAAATTGTGTAAAATAAATTGTTCGCCGCGAGCTACAAAGTGATTGCTACGAACTGTCAAACTCTATTCGCGTTCCACATACCATCCACAACGCAACGAATAAATTATTCGTGCGCGACTAACCTCAAAATCTCACTGTTCAATTGTGTTATACGGACATGACGTTCGTTGTTCGCAACGAATAAAATAAATTGCATGTGAATGAAACGTCAAAATGGACGAATGTTCGTTCATTCGTTGGTCGTTGGTCGCTCTCATGTGAATAGTCCTTTACCTCATTGTTTCTTGTTGTTGTTTCACACGTACAATGAATACAATAGGAAAGAGACCACGAAAATTTTAGCAGAGGAGGATGGAACGTAGGAAAGATTGGACTCTATGTATATGTCCTCTTTGGTCTATGCTTTCTACATGTTCGTTGTGCGCTCTACGTCACGGACACGCAATAGAGAAGTATGCGAATACGTCAAAGAGAAATGTCAAATCACTACTTTGAGGGAAAACAATTAAATTCTTCCTGTTGTTGTTGTTGTTTCCAGTTGTTGTTTTCCCTCAAAGTAGGATTTCACATTTGATTTTGACTATAGGAGCGAGAGGGAAAGAAGTATATTGCCGTTTGCTTAAAATCTCTATGGAATTTGACGTTTATCATTGCGCAATGCCATATAAAAAGGTGGCTTTAACTACTACAAGCCATGATCTACAAAAAAAGGGGATGCAAAATATATACATCATATTTGTGTGATAGAGAGGGAAGGCCAAAATGCAGACGTCTTCATGGATGCAGATTATAGGAAAATTATGGATGCAGCTTGAAAATTATAGTGAAGATGAACATGTTCATCTTCATCGTCTGTGCTATGATTGTCGTTGTTGCTTTTTCATCTGCAATATAATTTATTGCAGCTCCATGTAAAGCCACTTTTATACTTTCGCAAACGAAAAAAATGTATTGTAGACCCGCGCACATATCTCTATAAAACATAGAAATCAGCGGGGCCGCTGCTATCTTCAGAGCATGTTATATATGCCCAGTGCGCACTAGGGAATGTCAGTGCAATTTGTTCAACTGTCGAAGAACTTCATAGCTGCTCTGGTTTTGATTTAACATCGAACAGCCCAGTGCAACATAAGCAATTTTCCTGCGAACATTTATTTCCACAACTTATCCATTCTCATCGAAGAGCGTATATTTTAGCATTTTGACTATAAACATTTGAATACATCAAAAAATAATCTACGAATTATTTAATATTTACCAGATATAGTATACACCACATTATTTTTTCTCCGAAATTCAACTTCTGCCAACAGCTGATTTTAAATTTTGACAGCTCTGATTTCTTACCCCAAGTAAGAACCTGGGGCGCGTGAGAGCGCATTCAGTGCGAGTGCGTGTCCCTTGCTTACATCGAGCACAGTGCAAAAACACTGGAGTGAAAAAAGTTTCACATCAAACGCTTCAGTGCGTGTTGAGGGCGCACCGGGGCGCCCCAGTGTCGACATCAAACATACCTATTAGCTATTAGAAACGAAGTTTCATACACTAGAGAGCAACATGGTTGAACACTTATTTTACTGCAAAAATGTTTGTTATCGTTTTTTCTCTTTCTATCTTCTCCCTTGTCATGGTAATGATAGTGCACAAGAGTGAAGATACGTTAGATATTTTTAAACTGTCAAACCACCACTTTGAAAAATAAAACTGATGAAGTAACTTTTAAATAATATTAAAGTCATGTTTTTCCTTAAAATAAATTCACCTGCATCATTTAAACGGGCCAAAATTCCATTTTATTTTTATCACCAAAACTAAAATAAAATGTGTTTGAATTGTTTTTCAAACAAAAGGTCCAGTTTGACAGATCAACACTCATACCATGACGTCATTATATGTAGTTACAAATCATGATACAACTACTAGAGATAACGCATTCCAATTTTCATTTTTGATTTGTTCTGCGCATCACGTCATAAGAACACCTTAAGAACACCTGCCTTCTCGTTTTCGCCTTCCCGTTTAACTTTTTTGTTTCGCTCTACCCTATGCGCCTACGTCATAAGAACACCCGGGACTGACAATAGTTTGACGTTTTTTTTGGCACCATGCGCAATGCCATATCTTTATTAGTTGTATCATGGTTACAACTTACAAATCGTAACAATAATTAACTATGACAAAAAAGAACGCACTTCTTTTATTGGGTATTTTATATTTTTACCGCCCTGACAAAGATAGAATGGAAGGACAACCGAAGTAACAAAAAACCGTTATAACTCGAAAGCTACATAATAAAAAGGACAAGTGGTTTACGATTTAAAATGGGTTCTCTGGAAGGTAATTTTACAATTATTCACAATTAAAATTTATATAATATTAATAAGATTAATGCTAAGGAATGATTTGCAAAAAAAGTCAACAGATCCGCCTTAGTGTTTATGTTGTAGGTAGGTATCAATAAAGACCGACAGATAATCGGGAATTTCCTAACCCGAATCCTTTGACTTCTTTGATCATGTTATACCTAGCACTTTTCATTGGATGAAAAGAAGTGTCCAGGAGCATCCAGAAGACTCCTGAAACCGTTCCATTAGTAAACAAATGACACTTCTGAAAAGACAATAATTGTGCTTCTTAATTTGAATTCAGAATCCACTCAGGAAATTGGTTTTCAGATGAGTGGTTCCCAGGGTGAAAGCAAAGGAAAGTGATATTAATTTTCTGTTTGATTGAATAAGATCAGTCTTTTTCCGGCACTTTTTCCATCACCATCACTTCTTCGTTAAGTTCCTATGTTAAAAAAAAAAGAATGGGTCATCTGGTTATCGAATTAAGAACATGTTCATTAATCCAACAAGCAACAATTTATTTTCTTAAATATCTTAACACTAAGTGACTTCATTATATTCAATAAATCTTAATAATTAATGGTCTAAACCAAGCATCTTGAGAAGAACACATTACAGAGGGTTATCAAAGATACCACTAAGCACAACTTTAGTTTTTTTTTTTTTTCGTTTTTAATTTATCGAAAAATAATATGTACAATTTATATAAATCAAACAAATAATTATTGTTATTTTTAAACTTATTAGAGGAAGAGAACAACGCATCAACATAAAATCTATTATCAGGTAAAACACATTAAAAAAAAAAAAGAAAATTCCCAAGTGTTGGTGTCAGGATTCTATTCTCCAAACGAAACACCACCCAGACTTTTCCCGTAAATTATAATTTTATTTCCAAAAAACTTTAGTTTTGACAAATGAGCGATGGAGTGGTGAAGGTGTTACTTCACTCCAAGTATACACTCCTTGCCTCCAACCTCCGATCCGATAACGTAAAAAAAAACTCACCAACAGTAGCTACACCCGAGTCGAATAGTTCTTGTTTTTTAAAAGATTTCAAATTCCAATGCTTGGTAGAGGCTTGGTAGAGGCATCTTTTTGTTGGCATTGTTCGGTTTAGATAGCAGCTTTACATAACTCTCCATTTGCATGTTGAAAGAGTGTATATCTTCAACAAGTTTTCCAAGTCACCATTCTCGTCGCCGGCACACAACAGACTATTTACAGCTTTTCCGCATTGGAGATAGATCATGGAGGTGTCTGACGTTGTTTGTTGCTTGCTAACAGTTTTCCTTTCGACCATAGTCGCAATCTGATTTCTTTTTCCAAAGAGGCAATTGTTTTACAACCGAGCATGTATTTGATTTTGCATCATAGTTTGAATATCAATCATTTCGGAGCCTCCTCGAAATTCGTTCTAGTTTCTGGTGCTAAGTGCCATTAAAGCCAATGGCAAATGAGTTCATAGCTTTCTACAGTTGGCCTCAATTCGAATGTTGAGTGAAAATTGAAGATGAAGGCTCCTCGAAGTCACCTTAGGAATTGTCCTTTAATAGCAAACTTTTGTATCGCTTTAGTCCTTCAATGGTCTTATGATTCATGCAAGTTCAACTGGAATTTATGAAATCTCCAAAAACGAATCCTTTAATCCAGGAGGGAGGACTCTAAGCTTAAATTGTATACCTAAAGCTACGAGCTATTGAAAGCAGGTTTGGATAATTCAGAAATTAGAAATTTCTCGGATACCGTTGAAGCGTTAATGTTGTCCCAACTAACTAATGCAGCGGCAGCTGTGGATGAAGTGAGTTCGGCGGGTTTTCTTATATCGTAGTCAGATGATTGTGCGGCCATTGGCATTGGGAAGATACATTATGCTATACTCCCAACATCGTCTCGTTGGTAAAACTAAATAATACTTGGCAAAACTATATCACGGTGATTATATTGTTTTTTTGGACTCATTTTATCAGTTCCTTGATTTTTTCATAAGCGGTATTCATAACACCCCAGCTCATAAACGATCTGAAAGCATTAAAGCCACAACCACGAAAGAAAAACGACATTCGACCTCCACGCTCGATGTATATTCTTTTGCAAACAGTCCACATTCGTTCCCGTTTGTGTCCCAATTCACTTTGCATTGAAACTTTTATAACATTCATTGGATAAAATATTGTACTTAACGAAGCACCAATTACAGCGCCAGCAAAAAATTCTTGTATCGTTCTTGATGCTAACGAAGATTCGTCAGGTATTCGTGCATTGGCTTCTTCTCGCAATACAAAAAAAGCTGCATTCGAAGGTCCATTCCGGATTAGTACTGGCACCATTCCTCTATACAATTCTAAGAACCCATGATTGGCCAACACATAGCGAAACGCTGTTGGGGTATTTTTGAAATGATTATGAAACTTAGAGTCTGCTAACAAAGTTTGTACTCTCTCGAATGGCAGTAAAGCACCCTCAAACGTTCCAGCCGTTAGACCAGCGATTATTTTGGCTGCATAATTGTTCATATGGAAACCATCAACCAAAACTCGGCGAGTTCCATCGTACACCCCAAACATTATCGACAAAGATATAGTTTTTTGTGCTAAGGGCGGAAAAAGCCCACGATATAAATAGGTTATTCCTTCATGTCGCAGTTGATCGAAAGCCGACGATATTCCGACACCATGTAGCATTTGTCGAAATATAAGCTTGTAAATTGGGTATGTCAAGCCCAGATTGACAAAAGCTGCTCCGCAACCACAAGCGAATTCATGCCAATCAAAAGATATTATGACTCCAGTATCTATTCTTTTTAAAGTTGATAGTTCTCCACGCGAATCACCCATGTCTGCTTGTTCGGATTGATTTATGTTAGCTAAACTATATTATTCATCGGATTTCAGATTGTTTTTTTTTTTAGTTTAATCAGGAGACACCTCGCAAGTCCTAGTCCGATTCGCTGAAGATGTTATCACCCGTTTAGAATACACTTACCTCTTTCGTCAACATTTTTACATCTGCATTTCGTATTATGTGCGTTTTTAATACATTTTTTGATTTGCCTGGAAAGTAGAGATACAACGGTTAGACATGCGTGTGTTATTATAAAATATAATAAAATTTAGAAGATTATATATTATTACATACGTCCTAGGGATAGTTTCTATATCAAAAAATAAATGCAATGTGGAGAAATGGTGTTGGGGATGATGACAGCCATGACAGCAGACAAATGACAGATGAAAGATAGCAGGTGACTGATTCATGGGAGTGTTCACTCATACGCACTAGAAGCTCTGTTCGTTCAACTTAAAAGCGGACCCTACACACAGTCAATATTATTGCTGTCATGTTCATACATTACAATGCGGTAAGCTACATCTTTCAGTTTTCAAAGACAAATGTCAAAAATGCGCATGTATTTATTAAAAGTGGTTTCGAACATTTTTCGAAGATGTCGCCAATGTATAAATAAAATCTTAAGTACTCTTCATCTGAAGATAGCAGCGGTTCCTAGTAAATACTGATTGTGACAGTAATTAGCTTCTATTCATAGTACCATGATACAAGTACTAAAAATATGGCATTGTGCATAATACACTGAAAAACGTCAAACTCCATTGTGTGTCCATGACGTAGGGTGCACAACGAACATGAAGACCGTATAGATCGAAGAACGAAACAAAAATTAAAACGGGAAGGTGAAAACTTCATGTTTGCCCGTGACGAAGATGCGCAGTACGATTCAAAATTGAAAATTGGAAGTCGCTATCTTGTTTAGTTGTATCATGTCATATTACCATGGTTAAGATGCGGCTCACAGAAATGAAATACAAAACAGAACAGCGATCGAAGTTTGGTTCTTTCTTTTTGCCTACAAGTTTAAAGTCAGCTGACTGCCTTTTTCACAATGGTGTACCTGAAGCTGTAGTATGTATGTAGTGCTGTCCAAGTAAAAATATCGTTGTATAAAACGCTCTTGTGCTTTTTTAAAGGACAGATTATTACACGTGTTAAATTTTTGCAAACGTATTCATGGACACAAAAATTTATTTTATGTATACACCTTATACTTATTACGCACTTTTATTTTTTCATTCAGGAAAGAGCTCTGAACAGAGTTCGAGTATATCGAGCTCGCTCTGAACGTCCTCTGAACCAATTGTGTTCAGAGCGCTCTGAATTATTTATGAAACGAATTTAAGAACGCTGTTATTTACCTTTCTCATGCCAAATAAAAAACAAAAAAAATTGTTTTTACATTTAAAATACCTTTGTCCTCCATTTTAATTTTATTTATTATTTATTTCGTGTTTTTATCAATTGAATTTCTTTGGAAGCGTCTCACTTTTGACGTTTTTATTTTTGTTCAGCTTTAAGCTCAGTCTGCCACATCTATTTATTTGGAAAAAAAGAAATACGAATTCTAAGCTCTGAACACTGAAGCAAAAAAGAAACACATTTTTTTTTGACAACTCAGGCTTTGCTGCTTTGTATATAAAATCTTATAATAATTTATAAATTAATTAATTATTAATAAATAAAAAAATAATAATAATATAATTTTATATACAAAGTCTGCTGTGAACTAAAAAAGAAAAACGCCTATTTAACCCTGAGGCCACACATGCCAGCTACTGGCAAGCAGGTTGCTACATGTATTAACTGTCAAATTCCTATCTGTGTGGCGTCCGGGTTACTGCTGGAACACAATGGAGCCGGAGTCGGATCCGCGAACGCAGCCGTATAGCATGTCAAAATATTGAATACACACGAATTCAATGTTGTGAACACAACGAGACGGATCCGCAAACGCAGCCGCAAACGGCGACGGACGAGTTGGCCAACTTTTAATAAATACGTGCGTATTTTTGACATTCCATACAAAAAAAAAGAGCAACGTGCTAATAAAATCCTTTTAGAAATTAGGTCAGGGTACAAATGTATAAAAAAGACTATCCATGATGCGATATATGTTTTATCATCTATTATATGCATATATATGTATGTTTTTCAGTGGAAATTGTAAAAAAAAGGTGGAGTACGTACGACTCCATTGTGGGCACTTCTAATTAGGTACGTACGGCATGCGATACGGTTGCGGCTGCGGTTTCGGTTGCGTTTTTCTATTGTGTTCCAGCAGTTACTGAGATTTTTCATATTGGAACGAACCTATTCTATGCTGAAGTTACCCATCAGCGCCAAATTGGCCTGCAGTGGCCACTATTTGTACCAACCTGACGTCTTTTCAAAATCAAAACAAAATTTAAACAAAATACAAAAAGAAACAACAACAACAACAAAATGCACGCGCAAATGTTGGATTTTCAACTTGTCTTTGTTTTTTTTTTTGTTTTAATTTAAGCAGCGCAACTCTGCAAAATATCGTCAACTCGAACTCAGAACTAAAATTCGCATAAAAAATTATATCTATCATTATGTATCTTGTCGCCAGTCTTATATACTTTGGCTGAAAATTTTACGTTCTAGCTTATAAATTAAAATAAAATATTAAAAACTATTTTGTTTGTGTTTCTAGATGCGGCACAATATTAGCCTTTCGTTTTAATTTTAGTGCGGTGTAAAGGATTTTGTGTGTTTTTTTATTTTTTACCATCGTCGGTCGTCCGTCGTCGTCGCGTTGAATATCTTTAAACGATTTGGTTTCCTTTGTCATTCGAAATCGATAGATCAATCCTTATTTGTACATTTAAAGTTTAAATTAAGTTGTAAGCTCAAAAAAAAAGAAAAGAGGAACATAATCAAACGAAAAGGTAAGTTACTTATGTACATAGAACTAGGGAGTATTTAATTTATTGCAAAATATTGTTCCTTGTTTTAATCCATGAAAAAAAAAAGAATCTAAATAATTCTCAAAGATTCTCCTGTTGTCGCAGTCGCAAGTCCAATGAGCGCATGTTAATGCATTTTTTTTTTTTGTGTTTGGTGTATAATTTACCCAGATGTTTGTACGATTTTGTAATTGCAATGTCTCAAGTTGGCCGCCCGCTTCACAACTTTCATTGTCCAACTTTTTTGTGTGCTCTGTTCACAAAAATAGAGTTGAATGACTTGTTTTTAGATACTTGGGTTAGCAGCAGTTAGTATTAGCCCAGCAGTAATAATAATACAGCGTTGACACTCGCGGCGGCAGAGCGGACGATAGAGAATGGGGACACCTTTAAATAAAATACTCGAATGCTACATTTTGTATTTGATGGTAGAAGTGATACCCTATTCCACTGAACAAAGACTGGCTGTTTCTTTCCGTTGTGAAGCGTATTTTTATCTAATTTTTAATTTCAAGTATGTTTTGACCGTGGAAACCTCACAAATGAAAGAATATGGATTCCCTATTTCTGAAGAAGTATAAGATTTTCCATTGCTTCGTTCAAAAATCTTTCCTAGTAGATGGAAAACAGCATTTGACCAGCCCGTCCCTGAAAGAGGTGACTCCTATTACCGACCTTTTGCACTTACGTCCCTTCTTTCCAAGGTCATAGAAACGCTGATAAATCGGCAGCTTAAGAAATATTTCGAAGATCGTACCACCAGTACGGCTTTCGCAGCAATTGTTGGTGATCTGATGACATATAATCTCACCGAACAGTGGAACAAATCCTTGCATCGCTTTAGCAAAAGCAAGATTATTGCGCTTGATATTTCAAAGATATTTGATTGAGTTTTTCTTATTCGTTGGATTAGAAGCTATCTTCTGGACCGTTCGATACAAGTTGTATTAGACGGTTTCAAGTCTGATCTGCACAAAAGAAATGCTGGTGTGCCCGTTGGGCTCCGTTCTGTCTCCGACTCTCTTTCTCATTTTTATAAATGATCTCTTGTCTGTGACTTCTAATCCATTTAATTGTTTTGCTGATGACTCAACCCTCAGCTTTTCATACACGTTTGATAATTCACGGCCTTCGCCTTCGGATTATTACAACGACATCGTATGATAAGCTCATTAAACTCCGATTTCAACAGCATTGTAAACTGGGGTATACAAAATCGTGTGGAGTTTAATGTGTCGAAAGCTCAATGCTGTTTTTTGTCGTTAAAGCTAAACATACCCCCTTGCCATTATCCATGAATGGTACTTGCATCGAGGAGCTATCAGTACTCGGTATCAGTGTGGTATCAGTGACAACCTCCATTGGAATGACCACTTGAGATTGTCAAGATGCTGCAAGATGCTTAGGCTTCCTTTATAGATGGAAGAAGTTTTTCACCCCTTCTGATCTACAATTTACAAAGCGTTTATATGCCCAAACCTCGAGTATAACTCCCATCTCTGGACAGGCGCTTCTCAAACTTTTTTACATTTGCTCGACAGAGTTCAGAAAAAAGCGTAAAAATTGATAGAAGAGAGAGAGGCATTATGGAAACATTTCCATCACTTGAACATCGTCGAATTGTTTCATGTCACCTTATTTTACAAGTTCTTCTATAAAAATTGTTCACTTGAGGTAGGCAGCTGCGTTCCACCCCTTAAACAATTCTCCCGTAACACTGGTTTTGCTAGGAACCCTCATCAGTTTACATTTGAGCCCGATCTCGGACGTACCGTGAAATATAGGGATTTCTTCTTCAGCCGTACAACACGTATGTGTGGAATAAATTGCCTAGTACAATTTCCCCTTACCATTTTGATCTTCAAACATTTAAGGCCAATGTTCATCGACACCTATTTTCCCCTCCTCCTTAATTTACTATCGCTCGTGATGTGACTAAACATTGAAAAGGCTAACTGAAACCCTGAAACCCTGAAACCCTTGAGCGCATGTACCTACCTAACAAAAAAAAAAAAGGAGAACTATGAAAACCAAACAGTATATAAAAAACAAAGCTGTTTCTTAAGTCTCAAAGTCGGTTACAGGTCAACAGATAGCTTGAATCCAGTTTTCGTCTTAATATCCACCGTAGAAGCTCACTAAGATCGTACTGTGCATGGCTGGGGAAGCTGTCGTTAAATATCTTCAATGGGATAATATTTCTAAATAAATTTGTGAATACAAAAAGTTATTGGTTTCTTCAAGGTCATCTTCGTTTGATTTTTGGTTTAGCTCTCTCAAGTATCTTGAATTTAAGAAAGCAATTGTATTAAGGGTTGCTTCGGAGTGTGCTTTAAGGAACACCACCTCTTCAGGTATACTATCAAGTAGAAATGTGTTTTGTTTCTGAAAAAAATCCTGACAAAAATCATGAACTGCGACAGTGCACAGAGTCTCATCTCTTAGAAAAACTATACCCTTTCGGCCGATTATAAACATAACTGCCCGGAAACAACAAAGTTGTAAACATAATTTTTGTCTTTTTTAATTTTAGATGAAAAACCGTCCGGGAGGCAATAGCATTGTCACAGAATGGGAGGACAATATTCTATTCGATCCAGATGATCCTGATTTCTGCAATCAAACCCAAAATCCCCCAACTGTTGTACTTAATGGTGGACAAATGCCACCATTTACCATAAAGGGTAAGTAATGACTGAAATAAACTTTAAAAAAATACCTATCTTGCCGATCAAAACATGGCAACGGATTTCTTATATCCTTAATGTCAGTAGTAGACAGTGTGTTGTTGAAGAAGACATGAAAACAAAGAATCACCTTCTTCATTTCATGAAGTTTTTTTATTTATTTTACACAAGAAAAAAATCCATAGCACAATGTTGAAGTTGTAGCTGAAGTTCGTAGCGCTGTCAAAGTTTAAAGTACGTTAACCATATCAAGGCTACGATTCAAGTTAACTCAACTTCAGCTGCAGCTTCAACTACACAATGCATTCAGGCATTCACAACTTAATTGCAAAACAACGAAGCTTCTGAATTTCTTTTGCCAGAACTCCCTTTAACCGATTTTTTAAAGGTATGCACAAATCCTTAAAACACACAGAGTGAAGGTTGAAATGGGGTTTGCAGGATTACGACGAAACCTTTTTGCCATTTCAGACTCGAACTCCTGACCTAAAAATTAATCTTTTTTTCTTCTTGTTATAATTCGTGTATAAAACCTCATATACCCTATAGGCTTAAATCATTGCAAACGATTCCATAGCCACAATTTGCTGTTGTTTAGGTTTCTGGTCATAAATAAAATCGAAGAATGTATTAAATCGCGACTCGCGACCAGAAATCCATGAATGAATATTAATTAATCAATAATCTGGACTTTTCCATTTCGACTTCGAAATTGTTGTTTACTTTGTCTTTTCAATGAAATTTCCGATGTCCATGTCTGTAACGACGGACTACATGCGATGCCGGCCGGTAAAGGAAATTATTTAAACACATTATTTGCGAGGTTGGCTTTATATCAAATTCAAACATATTATTATGAATGACCTGTGAGGTGAAATTCAATACACGTTACGACATGAGGTAATGCTGAAGTAGTATATGCTTGTGAGATCCAAATCAGCTTTGCTTTTCATAATTTATTATGAAATCGCTTCGCAATCGTCCGATAATTATTCTTAACCTACGTGGGTTGGGAGTGATAAGTAAATAAGTCTCGATCCCATCAAGACTTGCCTTGTCAAATATTTTTTAGAGCATCTTTATCTTCGACATGATAGACGAAGAATTCATTGTTATGTCAATGCGCTGTACGACTCTGTCTTCAGGGCGAAACACGGCTTGTGCCAACCCAAATCCCATTCGAATGAATTCACTCTGAGGCAGGTTTTTAAGTGCTTTTGGAACAGTCCGATCAGTATTTTTCTCAGTACCTTTACTTCAAGAACACTCTTCAGACTGATCAGTATAGGGTGCACCAAAAAGCTAGAGCAAGTAGATTGGGTTAAGACAAAAACAAAAATCCGATGGAAGGCTGGGTCTATTCCCCACTGTTAAGCCAGCAGGTGCGATTTTCTAAAAAAAAATTTACTGAAATTCAAAAAAAAATTATGAAAAAATAACGGTAAATCCTCCAATGCCATGCTATACCTTTTTGTAATCACTTTAATCAAAGTTATTTTCTTGGCTCATCAATAAATCTTCCTTTATCCTGGATTTGAAGACATATCAAAAAAGCAACACCAACACCAAAGTCTTTCGTGATCTCTATAACGATATCTCAAAGGATTTTAAAGGAAAAAGATGGACATTCATGTTTACTGACGGTTCTAAGACATAGGATTGTGTCTCTTTTGCCGTTGTTCATGCAAACGAATCACTTATTAGCACAGGTCTTCTCTGCGAAAAAGCATCTACATATCTTCACGGCAGAAGCTCATGCATTACTAGTAGCTGCTAAGACGACATTAAAATACCACGGCAAATACATCATAGCGATAGCGTGTCTGTCATAAATGCTGTGCTCAATGTAAACTACAACGTTTGTGTAATGAATAAAATAAGAAACATTCTTATTTGTTCTCCCAAAAAATTAAAAATAATGTAGGTTCCAGGTCACACAGATATAAGAGGAAATGAACTTGCTGATAAAGCTGCAGGGATAGCTCACAAATCCCCATTACATATTTTTGACATTCACCAAAAAGGATCTTCTCAACCAAATTCAAAACACAAATAATAGAATGAAAGAAGAATTATGGCAATCATATTCTCACCACTACTCTAACATAAACCCAGATTGCTCCCAACCTGCTTACCCAACAAACACTTCCAAAACTTCCATCAAAAATTTCGTAAGACTTCGATTAGGACATACAGCCACTACACATCAGCACCTACTACGGAAGGAACCACCTCCCAACTGCCCAACCTGCAACTGTGTCATCGACATAAAACATATTCTTGGCTTAGGTCAATGTTCACTACCTACCGCAATTACTCTCACTCTAAACAACAAGTGTATTATATCAATTTTGAAATCCCCATCTACTTTAAATATCTCTATAATAAATAACTTAAAAACTCAATCAATATACCCATATAATAAATCCTTATAATGCAAACTAGAAACCATTTTCTTCTCTATTTTTAAGTTCTTATACTAGAGCCGATAGTCCCTGCAGCTTGTGCTCTCTTAATTTAATATTAACAATGTAATTGTAATTTTATTGTAATCATTTTGTTAATAAATAATAATAATAATATTTTATTTTTAAATAAAGTTTTTCTAGTAAACCGTTTTAGAAAAATTAATTTTCAAACTCAAAGTAAAAAAAAAATTAAAAATATGTAAATATTCAAAATATCTTTTTCAAAATTTTCCGTGATTAAATACTATTTTTGGTAACAAAATTTAATTTTTAAGACCAACACTGAAAACCGTATAGCTCTAGGACTTTTTGTTGCCAAGCTATTCAAAAATAACCGTACCTTCATAGTTTTTTTGTTTTCAAAATTTTAAGTTTGAAAGTAAATTTTTCAAAAACGGTTCACTAGAAAAACTTTATTTAAAATGAAATAAAAGAAGATATTTCTAGCTTTACAAAAAGGCATAGTATGGCATAGTAGGATTTACCGTTATTTTTTAATATTTTTTTTCCCAATTTAAGTCATACAAGTTCATACAAAGTTCAGTTGTAGTGCAGTTCCGCCTCGTGCGGTTTTACCTTTAAACGAAACAAATAAACATAATCGAGAGCTACAGCACGTTTGCGACGAACTGTTGGATACCCTATTCCCTATATTTTTGTATGTGTATTCGTTCGCCTCCCGCAGCCAGCCGCTGTTCCAGTTTCAGAAACAAAAATCTTCTTTAGCAGACAGGAAAAAATACAATGTCATTAATTTGGTGTGGCCGATGTTCAATAACCGCTAACGCAATAAAAAAGGCGTGTGCCATGCCCAAAGCTGACACTTTTTATTGCCAGAACAATCACTATAAGCTCTGACATTTAATTTTAAGCTTGCAGATCGACTTGAACAAAAGAAGACAAAACTTAAATTTTTAAAAAATTAGATTTTGAATAAAAATAGCGATTGCGGGTTTATTTAACAATTTTTGAATTACACTCTGCTACGTTACCAAGGAATACACCCCGAAATGTTTATCTTCTTACTTCAAAACTCCGACCGATAATTTAAAAACATCAACAAAAAAATCAAGGCATATTACGACCTTTGACGGAAACGCCCTTTAAAAGTAGGCGTGTCCTAATAACTTGCAAACAAAATTAAAGCACCAACTGAGCTTTGATCATAAGTCAATTTTTAGGCATATGTGTAAAGCTACAGCTGAATTGAGTAGTTTCTTAACGAACTTACCTGAACAAAAGTATTTTATAAAAATCACACCCTTAAAAGTGGGCGTATTAAAAAATTAACAAAAAATGTAGATACATATATATTTTTATATAACAAACGGAAAAATGGTTAAAATTGAATATTAGTACCTTAAATTTTTAAAACTAGGTACGTTTTTTGTTCTTTCATCAAAAGTGGGCTTAAGCCACACCCAAAATTCAAAAATTTCTTTTCATACAGAAGCTTCTTAGTTTCGATTAAGAGACGCACAAATTTGGGCTGTTGGATTCATTATAAAAACCGTTTTTTATATTTCGTTTATAGTTTCTATTGAAAAGTGGGCGTCTGCCAAGCCCAAAATCAATTTTTTTGATTTCACACACAAGATGTTTATGTGCAAGTAATACCCACAAAATTTAATGTTTTTCGCATTAATATAACAATTGCTATTTTATAAAAACAATATTGATGGTTTTGTATGAAAAGTGGGCGTCAGTCACGCCCAAAACTGAAATATTTTTATTTAATTGGAAGAAGGTTTACCTAAAGCTTACGTGTGCAAAAGTTTAGCGTTATGCTTTTATTGTAACTGTACAAAAAACATAATTTAATTTTAACAAATTGAAGTTGTTCTAAAAAAATGGTGATTGTGGGCAGATTTTACCGGTTCAACAACTTAGCCTTATTCTTGAACCAAAGATTATATATATACCAAATTTCAGCTTTCTAGCTCAAAAATTGACACATCTAGAGAGTTTACATACAGATGGACGGACGGACATGGACATGGCTAAATCGATTAGGCTTCGGATTCTGAGTCAGAAAATATATAATTTTCTATTTCTCTGTGTTACAAACTCTTCACCAAATACAATATACCAATTCTATAGAATAGCAATAGGGTATACAAATCAAACGTAATCGTGACACACAGAGATACAATACAGACCAACTCTAAGCCCTAAACACCCTAAAAATATTAGCTGTGTTTATTTACTGCCGAAAATCGGAAGGAACTAAGTCTTCGAAGAAGCCCTTTATGCAGAGTTCTTTTTTTTCTAATGGTTTCCTCCACTGATGCGAGCAAAACGTCAAAACTTTCATCTGTTTAAATAAAGTTAGGAAAACCATTGCAAAAAATATGTTTTTCTTGACGTTTTTAAATTATGTAAAAAATGTGTTGTTCGACGCGTTCAAAATTTCATCCCCACTCTTAAATATTTGACAGTCTGCCCATTTTAGCCAACAAAAGTAGATAAACGGACCTATTTTATTCACCACACTTTATGTATATCCCTGCCTGTGCATTTTATTTTATATTAAATTCCATGCAATCAAAAATTGGGAAATCTAGTACAAATCGGAGAGCAAATTTAAAATTTTCGTGGAAAACACCATTAGTTGTTTTACTGGCCCCATTTAAAATGCAAGAAAGAGCGCATTGGAGAGCTAAAATATACTCATAAACGCGCATCAGGTGAAAAAAGGGAAGACTTTAGACTACATTAAGTTTGTTCAATGAAGAAAAACTAGATCAGAACAGAACAGAACAGCACAAGTGTGTGAAAACTGTCAGAACAAGTTAGAACAGAAAAATGTAGTTTCGTATTTGACAGCTCCTCTATCAGCTGTGAAATTTTAAATTTCAAATAATGCAGATCCCGTTTTTGGAGAACACTCCACAGTCAAAACTTGACCTGATGCGGACCTAATTTCTATTTGCACTTTATCCATTTTAGTTTTTAGTTTATAATTTTATTTTATTTTATATCGTCGCAACTTTTCAAATAATTGCAAAAATTCAGTTTTCAAATAATTTCAAACAAGTCAGCTGACACTTTTGACAGTTCTCACGCACTTGCACCACCTCAAAAGTAGGTGTAGGAAATATTGTTCTAAACTGTGTTGGACAACTTCATTGAACACAAAGTGACAGATTGTAGAACAGAAAAGAACAGGATTTTTGCTCATTGAACACCAAATTTTGTACTTTTCAGATCTTTTCTGTTCTTTTCTGTGCAGCTCAGATTCATTGAACACACTAATTATGTTGTCTATTTGTCTATGTCGTGACTCGTAATAAAGCCACAGTATGAATAGGTTTTTTTTTATATCTAGCACGTTCGCCATTGCGGCTCTCTGATGGTCGTCAACATGCACTTAATCGTTATATGTGACGCCTTTTTTTTATTTTTAGTCCTTTTTGAGTACGAAGCACGCACTCACTGGCTGCGGACAAACGCATTTTTTGGAGGGAAACTTAGAGAAAATACATTTAATACAAAAAAGTGGAAGGTTTTGTGTGGGCTGTGAGAAATCACATTCCTTAAGAGAATTGAAAAATCAAGGTCTTCTAGCCTCGTCTTGTAGATGTCAAGAAAAGCTGGCGTAACCCTGGGTAACATTGAACAAACAAACCTCCTAGTACCCCTCTTCCAAACAAAACTAATTTTAAAAATGTAGATTCTTACAACCTACATGCTTGCGACTCTATATCATTGGTTAAGTTTGTTTAATCGAAAATTCCAATGTAATTTAATTAACTCGCTTCAATCTAAAATCAATTACATTTACATTATGTATTTACGATTGTGGACTGAACAAACAAGTGAAGGACATTTAAATACAAATAAATCCCATAAGAAGCACGTCGCCAAGCGTCAATTTGATTTAGACGTCGCGTCGTATGTCCTCTCCTGTGCATAGACAAATTATACAAAACTGTCATTTATATTTCCCCTTTTCTCTTCTGCAATTGCAAGTGAAATGCATAATTATCATAAAAAATATCTTCGATGCAAGTAAAATAATGATGTAAACTATTTTTAGGTTGAACATTTACGTCATTTAGAGACGACTCCTTGTTTCGTGTTTTTCATTTAAAAGGGAAGCTTTATGAAGTCACCAATAACTTTGAAAAAAAAAATGCATTATGCAAAGAATATCAATGCAATTCTTCAGGGGAAATATTTTGCTGCATTATAAAATTGAAGAAACATTTATTCTATTACACATGGAAGATGGAAATGCCAGGGAAAGGTGACAACTATCTGAAATTAATTGTCGTGTCGCGACGCCTTGGTTTCCGACCCACCAGCGCCATCGCTAGTGCCGTTTTTTCTTTGTATACAACAAAAGGTTAGGTGAGACAAAAGTCACTCACGGAAAATTATACTTTCTTTACATTGATTGGAGTGTTGTCAAAATTGACATAATATCATGCTAGCGTTTTTTATTTTTAGTTCGCAGTAGAGCTTAAGTTGTCAAAAATAATAGTATTTTTTTTGCTCCCAGAGTATCAAATGTTGCTCTAGGAGCTTCACATAAATAGATAGGGCACACTGAGTCAAAATCTAAACACAAATAAATCATAATGGCGAACGAGCTAAATGCTATACTAAGGCTAAGATTACACATGTAATTTTTACTTACGAAAGTTACTCACGTAAGCAGCTTCTGAAAAAATTACTAATGTAAACGGCTCTGTAAGTGACTTACAGTATATTTTATCATTTTATGTAAGCTGTAAGTTGAAAGAGAAACTTACAAGGGTTGACGCGTTTTTTGACACTTACGAAAATATCACAGCTTACACACCCGGCAGTAATAAGTTTACAACTTACTGGAAGCCTTTCTTACTGTAAATTTATCTATAGTGTAAACCAAACTGTAAGTTACTTTTGTAAGACCTACGTAAGTGGTAAGTAAAATTTACATGTGTAATCTTAGCCTAAAAAAAGAAATGAAAAAAGATAAATGCTTATTACACAATGATCAAACGTCACAAATGACAGAGGAAAAACTCGTGACAGCTATGTGCCTAAATTCGTTTCAAAAAAAAAGCTCAGCGCTCAAAACGCGCTTGGTTCCGAATACTTTCAGATCAATCTTGATATAGGTAATCGAGATCTATTCAGAGCTTTATTCTGAATGAAAAAAGAAAGACGCCTATAAAATGTGTTTCATGAATCTGAAAATCACAGAATTTGGTCGTCCATGACCCAAAATTCTTTCCCCTATCTTTTCTTCCTGTCAATTTGTTTCTTGAATACTAGGGATTCAAAATAAAATAAAAAATGTCCAAACTTAAATGAAACCCGTATAAGCTCAGTCAATATCGGTAAAGGGCTTATGCTAAGTTGGTAGAAGCTTTCATTTCAAATTGTATAATGTAATATGAAGAAATTGACATTTATTTTGACATTTGAAAGCCAACAGCTGATAGAATCTGTCAACAATTAGCTGCTTTCTTCTATTATAACTTGTTCTGTCAGATTCACTTTTGCTGTTCTCATCTGATGTTTGTTCATTTCACAGAGCTTTTATATGTCAATACTGTCAAAAATCTAAAGTTGAAGAAAATAAGGCTGAGACTAAATACCCATGATACAACTAGGTACTAGAGATAACGCCTTCCAATTTTGATTTTTGATTTGTTCTGCGCATCTACGTCATAAAACCACCTTTAGTTTGCGCCTTCTCGTTTTCGCCTTTCCGTTTAAGTTTTGTTTCGTTCTACTCTCTATACATTCTACACACTGACATAATATACATGTATATAGTATGTCAATGTAGTTGTGCGCTCTACGTCATAAGAACACACGGAGTTTGACAATGGTTTGACGTTTTGTATAGCATCATGCGCAATGTCATATATCTTTATTAGTTGAAACATGCAAAATTTTAATTTAAACGGTAAATTAGGTTTGTTCGATGTCCGCGCAGATGTGAACTGGTGTTTAGCAGATGGTTCTGAATTTCCATTCGTCCGGCAAACTCATCTATATTTTCTTATATGAACACATTTTGCAGATGAATTATTGTATACTCCTGGCCAGGTCATTTCTTGCGTTTTTGCAGTTCCTTTTATATCCCATCGACTTCAGTTGCATTGTTCGTTTTTGGTCTGCATTTCGAGGACTTAAATTTGATACTTGACTATAAATTTTGACAGAAACTTGCGTGAACTACCTTACGTTATGGGTTACGTATTACTTTAACATATCATAACGGAAAGGAATGTTTTCGTTTGGTGCTGACATTAGCTTCGATTTGCTACCATTAAGGCGGCAAATGAGATGTTTAAGCAAAACTGTCAATTTTAATTAAGCTGTGTTATTCCTGATAAGGTCAAAGCTCTCATGAATGTAATCTCTCTACTCTGATTTAAATACGTCGTAGGTAGGTATGTACCATAATTTAATCTTACAGTGCTCTGCACATATTTGTATATATTAAACAATCTAAAACGCATATTTCAATCTAATTGTCCCGAGTCAACTCGAAGGTCAGTCAAGTGGAATAATATGCAAATTATTATGAATCACTTTTCTAATCGAAGAAGACAATCTATTGCACACACTGTCATCATGATGGCACACGACATAGTCACGCCATCACACCTTACACTCCATAGCCACAATTTCAGGTCCAGGCATCTATGTTTATCTCTCTAAAGCTGAAGTCACAATTATGCCTGATGTATGGTGATGGCGAACGCCCGCCGGCGCCGCCTTCTTATCTCCGACGAGCATGAATAATATTTTTTGAAAGCAAAATGCTGAACTACGATTTTTCTTATAGACACAAGACACTACGATTATCTTGAGAAGTCGTGTGTTTGGAACTTTTTGCTAAAGTTGCATAAGTCTTCTGCGTTTTTGTTTAACTTCAGTAAATCTCCCTCATCTCCTTATTCTGCCTCGAATCGATCCACACCGCAAAATTGAATATTTATGCCTGGATTTGTAGTGAACTGCTTGGACTTTGGTGGGGTTGACAAGGGTATTATTTAATTGCTATTTAACGTTTGGTTGTATCAAGCAACCTCCAATTGCTTGCGTCATCGTCTTTTTAGCGCTATTGGTGTGAAAGTCTATTCTCTAGACATTTAACATGCTCTAGTTAAAAAGAGGTGTTCTTGGGAGGTGTCACTGTCATTGTACTAAGTTTACACTGGAAAATTACAGCATCGCTTTAATGGCCGTCAATGAAAGTAGTAAACAAGTTGGGCTAACTTTGAAGCGCTGCTGTTTAAATCATTGGACAAAAGCATACCAAGATTGCGTTGATGAAAAAATACTCAGTCCACTGATTCTAGTGTTCTAGTGATTCCCGAAAAATGGTCCTTCTTGACTAAGTTACTCAAGGTGGCTTTTATCATTCCGCAGTGCATTCCATGGCCATTTGTTCACACAAAGTTGGGTGATATTGCTCTAACGTCTGACCTAGATAGCGCCACCTAAAAGTGAGGTTTTTCATCCATCCTATACATATTTCCCCTTAGGCATTGTTACTTATACGACCGATTATCATCCCAAGAATCTAGCACTAGGGTGCTTTAAGGGAGAACTTCACTACTAAGATATATTCTTATCCCAAAAAAAGCGATCGGAGAGAGTGAAACAGACATACGGAGTGTGTTTCTTTATTTTTTCAGGATAAGGAACAGAAAAGAAAAAAATATCTATCCAGAATATCCAGAAAAGAATATATAAAGAAACAATAACTGACAGTGAACTGCATCAGTCAATCAAAAGAATATTCCATTTAAACCACCTCTTCTTCACTAGGAATGAAAAGAATGCGTTCCAAATATTCCAGAATGAATAAAGAAACAAGGAAATAGTTTATCCGGAATATTTCATTGAATAAAGAAACGTAAAAAGGGCGTTCCATATATTCCGAATATACGGAATGAATTAAGAAACTCACTCACGGTGTCATTTGGTGCGTTCTTTTTCTAATCATAGTCAACATTTTGTTAAACTGTCAAACTACCACAGTATTTTTTTGTTATTGAGGAACTTATTAAATTATTCTCCTTCATCGCTCAAAATTGGCGAAAAATCCATTTAATTCTATGTTGTTGATCACTCAAAGAAATTGCGAATTTGTAATGTTTTGGTTTGATTTTTAATAAAGACAAAAGACAAAACAAAACGTCAAATTTGACAGATCAACTATCTCAACTCATATCATGGAGGTGAGTTGGAAACAGTAAAAAATCGTAACTGTTTGACACTTCAACGTGAGTTTAGGAACGCTGTTATGACGTCATTTATAGTTACAAATCGTAACTAATTTGGTTAGAAAAAGAACGAACCACTTCAAATTCAAAATTGTGTATGGTGACATAACCAAAGTCTCCGTCGAGGACCCTAGACAGATGAACTACTGTTTAGCAGAGAAGCAAAGAGAACTGTAGTACCTCATATATTTCCACTGATACTGACTCCGGAACCGAGATTTACCCTAATCTTCCTTTAATCTTGTCTAAATCGCAAGATTAGAAATTCAAATTTGTTTGGTTTACCTAAGTAATTAATCTCCTGTAAATCTCCTTAATGACATGAGTTTTTCAAATCAAACATACCCTTTTGATCTGGAAAGTAATTTATTTCAAACGTCAATGTTAATATGCCATGATGAACAGAAGGGCAAGGTCTGCTGAGTTGATTTATTCAAAAAGACATATAGGAATTTTGTGACTTTTACATTAATAATTATCACGCATGGTCAGCATACCTTACATTTCAGTATGTGTATGATTTTGACATAAGATGTCAAAAATCTTTCTCAAAACTAATCAAAATCCTACCTGTTATTAAAATGACAAAGCGAATTTCGAGTTGCGTCATTCAGTGCCAAGGTTTACCTACTTTCACACGCGACAAATTTCGATTTGATTGAAAAACAAAATATTTGCATTCTTCTTCTAATACTCTAATACCTTTCACTAAATTAATACACATGATACGATACGAACAATGAATTATAAATTCCTGTCGAAATTAAATGTCAATATAATCTAACGCGATCGATCATGTGAAAAAGAAAAGTACATCACGTGCTAACATTGAACGGAACACGCTAATTCCACTTGATCAATGCAAAACTTTGTTAAAATGTTTGGTGTGAACTTGACAATGAAAACGTCAAGATGACAATCCATATGTCATCTATGTGTGAACTTTCTTAAAAGTTCCGTAGTCTCATCACTCGATCATTAGAAACAAAAATTTTAAACATTATATTTAATGTATCATGCATAAGAAATAATTATTCAATCAAATACCTCGCTGCCATCACCTTTATAGGAATGCAACATATTTTAGGAAACTGTCTGTGCGAGATCGAGATCACGTTACGTGACAAGCTTTTCGAATAACAAACAGGTGGATGCATGGCGCCTTCATGGGTGGTGCATTTAATTATTATTTTCCCGCTTCCACATGCATATAAATTAATTGCTTAAATGATTATACATAAATAAGACAAGGCAATTGTTTAATTTAAATCTCTATTTTCATGGCTAGAAGGCTTTTCGTATAAATGCTGTCAACAAATGTGCCAAGTAAAATAACAAAATAAGATGTCTTTTGTTTTGATTAACCAGCAAAAAAAAAATTATTTTTATTAAATTTAGGAAGAATGTTATAAAATCTGTGATTTTATCTTTTTGATCTGGGCGATATGCCAAATATGTCATTCACTGTTTTTAGTAGGTATCCAAAGTTATAAAATTTATTTGATTGAATTCCTAATGATAGGCTTGTCTAGCTCGGTCTGGCTGCAAATAAGTGGTTTTTAACTTAACAACTTAAGTGTAAGTGTCTGTCTGGAAGGAAAACGATGAAAGACGCGACATTCTTGTTAAGGAAATGTGTGAATTTCTTGGGTTAATTTATTCGTTTTTACAGTTACGTTACGTTGGGATGGCTTTGTAATTGTTGCATTACATTACGTTCCGAAACGTTTAACAGTAATATTATAAGTTCATACAATATTTTTAGAATATATCGGTGTCCGAAAAAGACAAAACCATTCCATCAAAATTCACGAATTCTAGTTTTCCTATTGGTGTTAGAGTTCGCGTAAAACGAAGCGTCTCATGCACTGATATTACGTCTTTACGTCTTATACCACCTGTCAATGACTTAAAACACACTATTTTGATGGGATTTCCAAATGCAAAGTTTTGCCGAAATCTTTTTTGAATATCAATCTTTAAGCAAGTTTGTCCAATTAAACAACGCTGATGAATTTTAAGCTAAATACACAATCTGTCAAAACCATGTTTCAATTCCAATTCCGACACCTGAAACAAATAGCCGCAATGGTGTAGCTGTAGTCATTGCATAAATGTATACAGATGCACTTCATTTCTATCAATTGGGCAAATCGGAATACTAGTGCAACGAACGTCTCACAAATACCAATCTCTGTTTTATGAGCATATACTATAAAAATATATACAATTTCTGTAGTTACAGCTGCAGTTGAGTTTACTTGAACTTCAAACTATACTTTTTGTACTAGAGCGGCAACTTCTGTTGGTTAAATTCAGGAATAACGTACTTTTAAATTTGTCAGCGTTCGGGACTTAACCTGCAGCTACACCATTGTAATTATACTAAGCAGGTTAGCAAACACTGACCAGATACTGTCAAGACAAATAAAGTGTATATGTTAAGAAAATGAAAATCTCCAAAACCTCCATTCAGTGAACAAAGTGTATGCATGCTCAGTGTCAGTTGGATTCTTATCAGATAAATTTATAGACTGAAAAGGAATAGGAGGCTTTTGAATTGAGTTTAGGTTTTGTCGTGTCTCTATTAAGAATTTTATGAGAGCTAGGTTTTTGAACTGGCCCATTTTAAACCTGGTGTCAAACCCAATGAAATGCAAAACATTTGTCTTGGACCATTCATACAACAGTGGCTCGGCGCTAAACCTCCCTTTTAAATTCTCTATCCTCAAATCAAATTGAAGTAAATCGTTTTTTGATTTTAATTTGAGGATGAGCTTAAACTACTTTTGTACAACTGGTCTTAATCCGGTGAAGTCAGAGGTTTAATTCTTAAACCAATTGTTTTAACTACATTTTAAATTTTGACTATGCAATCATGAAGTAAATAAGTAAATCGGTTTTAAATGTTGCTAAAATGGATGACTATTCTACAAATGGCGCTCAGTGGCCTTAAATTGTCGGATCAAAATTCAGTAAAAAGATTTATGTTTCAAGTTACAAAAAGTTTATGTTCATTAGCTGTAAGTAATGAAACAAATTGTTGTTTAGAACTTTTAAAGAAATTAAACATTACTTAACGAAAAACATATTTTTTAAGTGATCACCCCGGTTCTTTTACGAAACACAAAGTGATAGATCTCAGAGTAGCTTAGAGGCAAGACTTTCGCTCATAAAATACCAGATCCTGCATTTTTTTTTGATACTTTATGTGCTTTTTTTTGCAAAACAGTTTAATTTTAAACGCTAAATGTTCCTACTACTATGAAGATTGTGAAACGACAGCACTGACCCACTTAACATATTGTTGCTCGTCATGGAGAGCCTTCAAATTCATTTCTTAACCAGTCATAGTTTCAATATGAAATGCGGTTTTTCAATCTCAGTATTCCTAATGCTTGAGATAATAGTTTAAATAAGGGTCAGTTATGGATTCTTTAAAAAAAACAACTTTGAATTTTATTTTAATTTGAAATTCTTTTTGTGGGCTTGGAATGGCATGCATGTGTTTGTATACAGGGTAATTTTTTTTTGTTCGAGGCTGAGAAAGCCAACCATTCGCATTCCAAACATAAAAGTTAAAATGTTTGGTTAGGAAGTCTTTATTTATAATTTTTTTATTAAGTCTACAATACTTTAATGACTTGCTAACTAAGTCCGAGCCAGCCTTTGTCAGTTTAAAAAAATCATCTCTATTTTATTTCATTTCAAAGTTATATGCCTCTAAAAAAACACCCTTTATAGAAAATAAAAAAATCCGGCTTAACAATAACTATTAACAATAAATTGTATTTACCGGAGAATAATCCAAGTGAGTAAAGAAAGGTATGTTCGAAAACCAGAAGGGAAATCTGTGTCTAAAGCTGCCTTCGAGGAAACCGCGAACAAGCTGGAGCTAAACAGGTTCTCCTATGTCACCAATGCGCAAACAGAAGACGGTCTATTCAGATTCGGAACTGCGTAGAGTTGACTAAGAAGAAGTCGCAACAGAATGTCAGTAAGAGCTAACCTTAGTTGATTCCTCTGTCTCTAGTGAGCAACCTGAAAAAAGGTGTGTTCGGAAACTTATGTCAGAATTCCGATTAAGAAAAACACGCAACAGGAAGGACTAGTATTAAAAACTTCAGAATAGCAACTTAAGGGCATGTAGAGCTATGTGAAAGAACGCAGATAGACCGGCATTTTGAGCTCGGCTAAAACCTAGTGTGAATTGAAACATCTAGGTAGAAAATTATACGGTATAAAAGTGAAAAATAGTTGAACTTGCTTTGGTAATAAATTTGCACGATTTGCAAACGTTGTTCAGAAGTTAGTCTATTCATTAGAAATTGCAAACCAAACTGAGCAAAAATCAAGAAACAGCTGTTAAAAAGACCAACTCCGATGTATGGCTGATTATGTTTTTTTCTGATGGTCTTTAAAATTTTACGATATCCATCATAGAACGTACGACCCAGATGTGCACCTTAATTTATCAATCTTTCCTTGAAATGATTGTCGAAAATAAAAAATGAATCGTATTTAAAACAAGAAAAGATAAAACAGTATCAAACTAAAGCATTATCACCAAATTATTTGGCTGCTCCCTGCGATTAGACAAGATGTCGAGTGATTTTCGTTTTTTTCTACCATAGATAAAAGTTTCTATAAATATATAATAGCACACAAACTTTGGCCAATAACAATCATTAGTTTTATTCCAAGTGGCAATAAGTTCGGTCATTATCAGAGTGATGGTTGGAAATTACAAATTCGTGGCTCTATTTGGCCTTTTGGTGGCCTTTCTTGGAGCAGGTGAAACAGCAAACATTCTGGGAGTATTCACCAGTACCAGTCCGTCACATAACATAATTCACATGTCATACATCAAGGCCATGGTCGAACGTGGTCACAATGTAACAGTCGTCACAGCACTTCCGACAAAAGACAAAAATCCCAAATACCACCACATTCTTATTCCCCAAACTGAGCAGAGACTAAAAGAAATAGCCGCAGCGAAGCTCAAGAAAACAAAGCCTCGAGGAGTGATTGAATCAATTAAAGATGGATTTGCCGATGTGTTTGCCTTTGCCCCAATGCAAGCTGACCCACTCAAAGATCAACGCTTCCAAGATTTGATGAATAATCCGGATAATGAATTCGATCTGGTCATAATGGGCTACTTCTTCAATGACTTCCATATGGGAATAGCTGCACATTTCAAGTGTCCGATTGTTATAAGTTTCATGAGTGGAACAACTAACTTGCTAGATCGTTACATTGGCAATCCTCCAGAAATCGCCTATGTTCCGGCATCACCTCTGTTTGCGGCTCCAGATCCAATGAAATTCACTGGAAGATTAGGAAACTTTATTACAAACTTCTTCCTGAGGATATTCACATATTTCCTGGACAAACAAGCATCGGAAATATATAAGTAAGAATTAATTGCATCATATTTAAAAGGTTGGAAGGGCCTTAAACTCAACATATTGCTTCCTTGTAGTGAGATCTTCCCTCCATCCAAGTATCCATCTTTTGACGAAACGAAAAAGAAGGTGTCGCTGGTGTTGTGTAACTATCATTTCACCGATGGAATCATCCGTCCTAACGTGCCAGCTCTAGTCGATGTTGGTGGAATTCAGATCAAACAAAAGCCAGATCCTTTACCAGAGGTAATCAATACTCTTCTAGAAGGTTGAGGACAAAATAGTTTTGTCAATACATTGTTTTTCGCTTTCAGAATCTTCAAAAAATCTTCAACGCTTCCTCCGAGCACGGTGTTATCTATCTAAGTTTCGGATCAAACATCAAAAGCACAGACATGAACCCAAAGCTTTATGAAATCATTTTCAAAGCATTAGCTGGCCTCAAACAGACTGTTCTCTGGAAATGGGATGCTTCTGAGAAACCAGGCAATGCTCCGAACATTTTCTATGAAAAATGGTTGCCTCAGGATGATCTACTAACAAATCCAAATGTAAAGCTATTCATCACTCATGCTGGCAAGGGAAGCGTCACTGAGTCGCAATACCATGGCGTTCCAATGGTAGCCATTCCATTTGGTGCTGATCAAGTTTCAAATGCTGCCGTAGTTGAAAGAGATGGCTTTGGACTTATGCTTGATCAAAAGACAATGACATCAGATGATTTGAGGAGTGCTGTTTTGAGTGTTCTGGAGAATCCAAAATATGTTGCGAATGTTAAGAAGTTTTCGACCATCTACAGAGACAGACCAATGCAAGCTAAGGACACTGCTGTGTTTTGGTTAGAGTATGTCCTAAGGCACAAAGGAGCTTATCACATGCAGAGTCCGATGGTGCATTTAAGTGGATTCCAGTATGTTAGTGGGGATGTTATAGGTTTTCTATTGTTAGTTGTGTTTTTAGTTTATAAGGCAGTCACTATTCCAGTTAGGTTTGCTTACCGAAAATTTGTTACAAAAAAATCAAAAGCAAAGCAACAATAAAGATGTAAGTCAATCAATGCTGTTGTTGTAATGTCAGTCATACCGTCGCGTCCGCCGATCCTCTCTCTATAAATCTAAGTTGACTAAACTGTGTCTATATCTATATGAAGTGTTTTTTTAGACGTTTGGTTTTCAATCTGGCAATACTTTTTTCGGAGTTGGTGTTTTTGACAGCTGTCACTTGATGTATGCTCAGTTTGGTTTGCCATTTCATACTGAATAGACTTGCTCCTGAACAACGTTTGCAAATCGTCCAAATTTTTTACCAAAATGATGGCGCGCTGCGTCCAATATTCGTTCGACATAATCGCTCAGAAATTTAATTCGAGCCAGCCGCGGATGCCACTTGCCCGAAATTAATTTTAAAACATAATGACAAACCCTTATCTTTATAATAAAGCTGAATTCTTGGCCATAACATTAAATAATATGCGTTTTATTCTTCTTGAAAACCACACGGCTAAAAAAACACCGTTTACGAGTACATGGAATTGTTCGGGCGCCATTTATAATTTACCAGAGAACGCATTCGCGAAAGTCACGTAACGCTATGGCGAACGGTGCCCCAGAGTTTATCTACTATCGATGGACGTCTTCATTATGTTATGTTTCGGAATTCGGACTCTATTTACGTGTTACGTATGCGATAGGTACTCATTTAATTTATGTCAAAACCCATTTTAATAAAATAACGGCAGAAAATGTTTACAATGATTTCCGTGTTAATAAAATAAATACGTGTGGCGGTATGGTAGCAAATGTTTCAATCGTAACTGCATATTTTGTAGTTCACATTCATGCCACCGTTAGCGCATTCAAACTATATTAATCCCGGATTGCGGATTTGAGGCAATACTCTGCAGTCGTCGAGTGTCCACAACATGAACTAAATCAAAAGCAAATTTGGCAGATGCAGCTCTAATTAATTCATTTTCGTTTGATTTTAGTAAGGTTAGGTCTACAACTACTGAAAAGGAACTTCTTCTGTCTGGAATTTCTAGAAACGAAATTAGAAGCCCAACACTGTCTGAATTAACTTCGATGTCAATAATACAATTTTTTAAATTTGACATTTTAAAGGTGGTGTTTTACAGTGACACTTGAACTTCAGATTCAATCAAGTTATTTGCTTGCATGTTTGATCAGCATCAATCATCCAACGAAAAAGACATAAGATTCCTTGAAACAAGCCATTTGACGGATATGGAATGGATACAAAAATAAGACACATTTATTAATGCAAGGTGTACACACAATGCAGTTGTTTAAAGTTTTGTTGGTTGTTTAAACAAAATCTTTGAGTGTTAATAGCGATAACAATTCTTTTCATTTTCTTAACACTACTTTGCTGGAAAATCTCAACTGTTGAAATAATTCATTCCTTACAATAGAGTTTTTCGATTGTGGCAGCCATGTTGTTGTGGTGACATCTTCTGTCAAATCTGTTGTACTGATACTGATGTCAAACCACAATGACAAGTTGCACTTTTGAACAGCACGTCAAAATTATAAAACTCCATATTATCAAAATGAGTGTTCATATAAACATTTAACATTTGTGTCTCTTCCAAAGCATCTACCCGAGAAACACTTAACGATCAACATATTATTCAATTCCCATCGCCAATTACTCCCAGCACACGCCATTCCTTGAATTGATTACACCAACTGACGTAAAATAATGTCTATTTTTACCCTCGAACTTAACTTAACTCAAACAGCATGTCACAAAACAATATTGAAAGCGATTTCTATAAATATTGTGACGAACTTGCCACTTCAATTTAGAGAGCCATCATTTTAGGTAGCAATTTTATAAAAATAAGCTTTTGATTTAACCGCAACACAAACATATACAACATACCTACGCATGCCTTTACCGTTAAACGAACATTACTTAATGGCGATTGATGCCTCATTCAAGAGTAGAACCGAGATAAAACTAGTAAATCACTCGATTCCACTGCGCAATAAAGGTATTTGAAAATAAACTCATATGTATGTATATGTATGTATATGTCAATAGGTTTTCCAATGCAATATGACAATAAAAACTTCATCCTATATGAGTGCTTTCAAGTCCAACACGATCAATTAATAATACAAATTTAATACAATTAACAGCAGTTTCAACGAAAGCAATCTGAGTCAACATTTACGCAGAGGTAATTGACCCAAGTCAATGTGTAGTGTGTCATAGAAGGTGCCAAAAGTTTCAAATCACAGCAGCCATCAAAATCCGTAAGTCGTTTAATAGGTCACGGCCATTTTAGACTATATAAAAATAATATTTGAAATGGCGTTTCAATGACAGCAATTTGCTTCCGGTATGTGGTGAAAAAAAAATGTATCGAAATCAAAACGGGTCAACACACTTGACAACCTTGTCAAAGGTGACATTTGAGAAATTCGAATAAACGAGGAAACTTTAAAGTATGAGAAGGTTTTCGTGTTAGAGGTTGTTGAACTGACAGATGTCGTTTTTTTGAGGGCATCGAAAGATTTTGTTTTCTTAAAAAAAAACCAACTTGAAGGACATTGAGTTGAATGATTCCTCGGGAAGTATTTAAGGATGACGTTAATACCGTAATACTTTATTTAAACTACCTTGAATAAAGTGTTTTCTTTCTCTCTCTTTCAAATGAACGAGAATCGTTTGAAAGTGGTTGCTTGTTGAAGGTACTTTGCGCAGTTCTTGTCCCGTTTTATTTAAAGTTAGCCAGATTATCATGCCAGAAAGAGTTTCGAGTGCACATTCCGCAAAGAGATAAAATGCATAAACAAAAATTGATTAACCCTTCCAAAAAGATTCTTCAAAAGGGACAGGAATTTATCAATGACAATGGAGCTTACGAATTTCTGTCTTATTTCTGTGTTTCATTTGCAAGTGTGAATATTTTCCTCGGACAATAAACAATAAATTCAGTTGACGAGAAGTACTTCAGAATATCACTTGAAAACTCCTGTCAACTTTTGACAGAAATTCTGTTTCCATAAAACCAAATAAATAAAGGGAACATTGATATTTGTGTCTGTGTATACGTAACTGTCATTAGCAATGTCAAGAAAAAAAATCTGCAATACAAATTTCGTAGTGTATAATTTGCATTAAAAATTTTTACACATGGCAACACTGTCTAGCGCAAGGTTTGATTTGATATTTGCAGCAAATCTAAAATGGCTGCACCTACAAGACAACTACAAAAATTTGAATGTTCTAGTACTACCATATTTGATTTGTTTGGCAACTACTACGTTCAAAGACCTTGATAAAATGTTAGAGCTAAGTTCACAGTATGCGGTGCATTACTTTAGCCAGCGGTGCGACCCTAGCTGTCATTATACAATTTGTTTGCTACAGTTAAACTGTCAAAATCAAAAACCAAACTGACCCAGTGTCGGAGTGTGTTACGTCATCTCGCTGAAGAAACCTTGTCTTGTATGGGCTAAGCTAGAAATTAATACAAAAAAAAACTTAAGGTGGATCTGTTTGATTTCATCATCGGTCACTCCAATAGATTTTCAAATCTAATTAAATTATAAATAAAACTTATAAAAAAAAACAATCAAATACTTAGCATGTCGACAAAGAACCAATTCTGGAAAACCTTATTTGAGTCAACAAATTGCTTTTATTCATGTCCCAGTTCAATGTCATTGGAATATGCGGAAAGTAGTATTATTTCTAATCCATAAGGTATCAGCACTAAATAGATTAAGTCTGTTTTTTAACTGCTGCACACCCTTTAATTATATACATCAGATAGTTTATTAGCAATTTTTTTTTTATAATGAATTGACGGGCGCCTGTAACCGCCCATAGTTACTGTTAACATTGTACTATTAAGCAAAAACTAGTTCGAAGCAGACAGTTTTGCTTTTGTTTTGCGCAGTGCTATAAATATTAATTTAAGTACTGAACCATTTGTGGAGAAATTTATGATTGTCTGATTGACCTGTAGGCAATTTTTTTTCTTCGAGCTCTTGACGTCCGTCGTTGTCGCACTTGACGTTCTTACACCGTATCACCCTTGTTCGATATAATTTTGATAAGTGTTGCATTTTAAATCAACTTTATTCTTCAATCAAAGTTTACCCAAGCTTTGAACTGATAAAATATTATTTTTAAGCTCTGATTAGAGATACCAAGTACATTTTTGTATGATAATTAGATTAGCGATCTTGAAGTCTTTAAAAGCAGAGATTTAAACACAATTCTGGAATTCAAAAAACTTCTATTTTTTCTGAAAGATATTCCTTTCAGGCGAATTACAATCAAACTAAGCTGAATCCACTTGAACAAATGTACAGCGGCTCATTTGAGCCCATACTAGAATGTTTGAACTGTATTAACACAGGTCAAGAGGACTTTTTCAAGCTCGGAGATAAAATCTACTTTTTCTTAGAAGACAGTTCGAATGCAATGTGAACAATACATAAGATCTTGTCTTAGTCTCGTTTAAACTCTTTGACATGAGTATAACAAATCAAACAACTCCATTTGATATGGAAAGATATGTCAATGTCATTGGTGTTTTGTGACGTCACAGTAATCTTTTATATTTTATAACGGAATTTATCCTCTTTTTTAACGATTAGGTATATATTGGATTGTGATGTCACACGATAATTCAGCATACCTTACGTTTTGTGTGTATCATTTTTGTGTTGCTTAATGACACGATCTGTCAAAAATAATCTTTTTGACGGCGGGATAATGCAAAACAATATTTCTTGATCTCTGCGAGTTCAAGGGAGGATCAAATGCGATTCAAGATGATTTTCGTGTTTATCGCGATTGATGAGCGAAGGGTATAAACTCCTATTATTGGAGTTTTGGATAAAAGCGGCTTCATTAAATCGACCCTATTTCGAAAATCTTACGAAACCTTGTTGGAATGTTCAAATTGAAACAAAAGAATATATATGCATATACATATGTATAAAGTATTCAAAGAAACTATTAGAAAAAATCCCTTAAAATTTAGTTACAATTACACTCAAGTTCCACCCACATCGCTTTTCCACCATTTGTAAGGTGTGTTTGTTTCCACACACGAACAATTCTTGGTTGGTTTTATCATATACTTTGAAGGGAAATTTTGTGATGTTTTCGATGATGTTAATTTCTGAGTCATTGGAAAAACTCTTTTAAACTCAAAAATCGAATGCACACAGAGTATAAAAAAAATTCAAGAACTTATTTAATAATACCAACTTTCAAATACTTCATTTGCGTTGCAATGTATGACTTCGAGCACCTCCTTTTGAGCTTGTATGCAACCAACCCTGTATTCTACAATCTAACATGCTTATAAACCCCGAACCTATCCTACTCTTTAGAGTGGAAAACTTCACACCAACATTAGTCACGTTATTTAATCGTGTCGATTGTATTAAAAAACAAACTGTCTTTCTGTCTTACATGCTAATTAGTTTTCAGAAAAATTCATTGACCGGTATTTTCTAGGGGATTCCATTCTTGATAAATCTTGATTCTAATTTAAACCAGTTCCACTTGACTGTGTTTTTTTCTTTCTTCACAAACCCAATGACAGACATAAAAAAGAACATCAAATATTTAATATGGAAACGCATTAAAACTCGTTAAATGGTGTTAATTACTCATACAAAACTCGATCATTCCGAAGTGTCATTTCTTGCTTGTAGATATGTGGACAGACTTTGATCTGTTTCTGCTGTCATAAATATTTTTTTTTGTCAGTTAAAGCTGATGTAAAGAAGAATCGTAAAAACTTGAAGATATGTATGCAATCCGGATCATGTTTCGGTTTTTTTTTTTTTTAAGAAACATAAACGATAACACCAAAATCGTCTCGCGCGTGCATGACATAAGGAAGAGAACAACTGAATTTCGATCTGTCATTTCAACATAAAGCTTCTAATTTCATTTTGTTTCAATGTGTGCTGATAGAATTAACTGAAGGTGTTTTTGCTTTTTCAGACGTCTGGTTTGAAAAAAAAAAATTGCATCTTTTTTGAAGCAATCGCTGCTGACGTAAGAAATTTTGTAACGCATTTCTTTCATCGTCATATCGAAATGAATTTTAATTCCCATTTTATCCGAGAAAATTGACAGTTTTCAATTGTTTGTTTTGCACAAATTGCCGCCATTGTTTTAATTTTACTAGTTCATGCATTGGCTTGAAGTTTTTCCATAAACTTTGACATGAAGTATGAAATTTAATAGACTACGGAAACATTTGACAAGCAGTTCAAAACTAAAATGGCTACCACCGAATTACAAAGTAATGTCATTATCCCTAACGATTAAAGGAGCAAACAAAAGCCTATTACAAAACTCAACGAAATGTTGATGCTGTAAATTCGTTATTCGTTTTTCCAGTTTTGTCAGTGACATTTTGATTTCGTTTTACAAGCAGTGTCTATTTGTACGCACCAGTTTCGCCAGTATCACCCTGTGGTGGGTGGTCTACTATTGGCAAATTTGGTTCTTCGTAGAGCAGTTTTTTCATGTTTACGACAGTTAACGAAGCTTAACGAATCGCAGCTGGTCTCCATTCCAGCTTCTCTGTAGATAGTATAATTAAGAAATTGCAAAACATGACTTTTGACCTGTGAACTCGTAACCACAACCATTTTTGTTTCTACTTCAAATTAACGTAAAATTCAAAATACAAATACTTCATACGATATTTGATCTTTTTCCTTGACATAAAGGTTGAGGCTTGTGATAGCTCGCTACACATGCAATTGGTTTAAAATCTAAATAAAAAAAAAACTAAAAAAAAACTAAAAAAAAACTAAAAAAAAAACGCGCGTTTCGTATCATACACACGATCGAGTAATCGTGACGGCGCAACTGACGTTACGTTGTCGTCGCTGTCTGCTGATCGTAATGTGATCTTGGTTTAAATGCCGATTATGTATGACAAGCTGCCCGTTGCGTTGGTCAATCTTTTGCGTCTGAGTAAATTGGAGATAAAAACGCCTACTAAAATATATATAGGCGTTATTAGGTCCAGTGTCTGGGAAAGATTAAGGCTTCAGACGAAGCGTTTCAACTGCTCAAAACGAATATTTTTTTTGTGGAAATCAATCTCTTAAGTGCAACAAGCACGGATAATCAAAAATGCAGATATGACATGAAATTTTTCTGTGATACACTGCACTTTTATGTCATGTACGACTCGACGCGACGCCGACAGACACCGGCGTAGTTACTTTCTCTAAGATGACTTTTAAAGTGATTCGTAAAAGTTGATTTACTCGTAACTATATTGAAGAGTGTGTGGTGTATTTAGTGGATAGGAAAATGGACGTGGGAGAATGATTAAGTGCTGGAATGATTTGGAAGTTTGCATTTGCAATTTACAGCGATAGCCAAAGTTTGTTAGTTTTTTTTTCTAATTTATTGTAAACAAGGATCACAGGGTTCCATAAGGAAAACAATTAATCTTTTGAGAAATGCTGCACGTGTGCCTGAAGCAAACAATTACCGCTGCCATAAAGTCGATATATAGATGATGGCGTTACGTTGCGTTGGTGGTTAAATTACTTAGCGGTATTTTTTTTCACTTTGGCGGTGATCTTTAAAATAATTTGGCAGTCTGTCTGCAGCACCTGGTGTGGACTTTTTTTGTATGTAGAGCGTATGTTACGGAAATTGTTTTCTTTTCACATTTATGTTGTATATAATTTTGTCTGCTCTTACTTCAATTTTAAAGTTGTATGATACCTTACCGGCTAAGTGATCAAAGCGGTATATTTAATCTGACTTTGATTGCAACTTGGTTGTTTTTCAAAGCTTTTAATGGGAGAAAATCAACCAAGGGATTTCTAATTCACTATTTTAGGTGAGTCTGAGAAAGAGGGAAGTGAAACGCATTTATAAACGGCACTCATCATTGAGCTAAGACTAGACGTCATTTTGACGTTACGCGGCTTATTTCACCTAGAAGAAGACAGCTGGCCTTACGTCAAAATAACGTCAAATGCTTGAAATTATGTATTTTTTAGCATGTGGTCTATTCCTTGTATGTTGTCTTTGTGTCAATACTTTGACAATGTGTTTTCTAATAGATTGACAGATAATTGTACTAGAGCGTTTATTGAACACACGTAAAAGTCTTATTGAACTTATTTTTTTCCAGAAAAAACTCAGAAAGCACGGTTACTTTAAAGTGACGTGTTTCATTTTGAAGAAATTTCTAGCAATCTACTACAATTATTCACTTTATCGCTTATACTGCAACACAAATTGAGAAGCGCAATATTTTGCATCAGCTGCATCATTGGCTAGTTATGAGTTGCAACCATTTCAAAGATGCAAGAAATTAAATGACGAATCTAATAATTTCTCAAATAAAAAGTTAAACTGTCATTTATCATTTAGATTTAGACCAATGTGAATCAAAAAGTAAACCTTACGTGGAACTTTCCACCACTGATAAAAGTGATAAGATATGAACACGCAAGAAATATCTTACAAATATGTCAACAATTAAAAAAACGGATAAGTGCCTACACATAAGATTAATCACACAAATCCGGTCGTCACGTCACAAAAAAACAAATGAATGGTATAGCAACTTTTTATCTGCATGACAAAAAAAAAATAAAACAAATGTCATACTAATAAAATGGCTTCCCACAATAGCTGACGAGTTTCACATGACATTGGTCTTACGTCAATATTGTGGTTTTGCATTTTTTTTTTTTTTTGTGTTTACCAAATTTTCCGATCTTATTTAGACACCTTGAAACTTGCAAATATTTAGCCTCGTGAAAACAACAATTAAAAACAAAAGTCGAAATGTATCCAGAACATGCGACACTCACTTGATCTGGCAGAAATTCAATAAAAAAAAATGTATCAACTTGGACTTTTTGTCAAAACATATGTGTTTTTATTTGTATTTTGTGAGTGTGTGTGTGTTTTTGTTTTTTTAATATTTATGTCTTTTTAATTTGCACAAGTGTTTTGCTTTTATTTTGACAGTGAAAGGATTATGCAGAGGTAATTAATACTTTTTGAGAGTATAATAAAACTTGTTGATTTTATATTTTAAACAATAACAAGGAACTTTATGGCATTTTGTTCTTTGTTCGTAATGGTTCTAGCCCTCTTGAATAATGGTCAGGGCGCCCTTAGTAAAATAAAATAAATTGTTTTGGTAATGGTCACATATTATAACCCTTTTGTCACCACTTTGAAAATGTTGGAATGGTCACTCTTTTTTTTATCATGATGTATACTACTTGTGATCAAATTTTGTTCGGTTAAAGTGTGTTACCACTGTTACCACTTTGTTACTGTCCGAATGGGCTGCCTTTGCCAGACCTTTTACTTTAGGAACATCTGCCTTTTGCATTTAAAGTTGTCACGGTGTCCTAAATATAACACTTTCTGAAAATAAAGGGTTTTCCAATAAGAGGTGTTATTTTGATATTCAAAGAAAAATGAAATTTTTTGGAGATAAATGATCAGATGTTTATTTCAATGTTAAAAGGAAAGTATGCCATTAATAACAAAAAACAAAATTAGTCAAATGGCCGCCACGGCTACGCTTACACAACAATATCCTTTTCATGAAATTTTCCATCGCCAAATCGCAAAGTGGCTGCTTTATGCCCTTGTATAGCTTCACGAATCCCATCTTTGAGGTCTTGATCGACGCTGGGCTGTTGGAGTAGACCTTATCTTTCACGTGGCCCCAAAGGAAGAAGTCGCAAGGTGTTTAATTACAAGATCTCAGTCGCCAATTGTGATTACCTCTTCGAGATATAACACGATCCGAAAACTTTTCCCAAAAGATCGATGGTTTCGTTGCTTGTGTGGCACGCAGCGCCGCGCCGTCTTGTTGAAATTAAACGTTGTCCAGATCAATACCAACCTATTCCGAACATACAAAATTATAATCATCTCTCGTTAGCGCAACCGATTCACCGAATCTGTTCTTCCAGCTTCATTTTCGAAAAAGTAAGGTCCAATGACCCCGCCGGACCATAAACCGCAGCAAACAGTTACTCGTTGAGAATGGAGAGGCTTTTCCACACTAAATCATGGGTTTTCCGAGCCCCAGATGCAATTTTGCTTTTTGACGGAGCCACCAAGGTGGAAATGGGCCTAATCAGTCAAGATGATTTTTCGATGAAATTCCGGATCATTTTCATGCGAAATTCTCACCATTTTTAAAGTCAATTTTAAAAATTGCATTTTTATTAATGTCGTAGTTTCTTCTTGTCAAATGTCAAAAAATTACAGCTTCAAAAGTGACAACTACCGAGTCCGAGTCCGAGTCTACGGTGATGATGTTCTGCACCCGAGGACAGCATATATTTTGTTTTATCTTCATTTACTTTGACGGAACAGCGCGAGTTCTCCATTGTCATCCTGCACAATCGAACGAGTTTAGCATTGATGCCAAGAAGTGACATGGCTCTGTATAGTGAGTATCGATCTGGAATTCTTGGGTCTTTTCTTAAATCTGTCGAAGTGTGAATATTTGGTCGACGGTTGACTTACCGGGCCTGAGGCCACAGTGATAGGGGCGCAATTCAGAGTATCTCCTTTCTTGTGGATAGGGCATGAAATGCTGAGGTTCCATGCATCAGGCATACTTTCATTAAACCAGATTGTGCAGATGTCACCAAGTCATCTTCCGCTGCTTTGAAGAGTTCAGCCGTAAGGCCATCCGCTGGAGCAGCCTTTTTAGACTTAAGTTTTGATATTGTAACCGAACTTCTTCTTGTTCGGGTGGACGAAAGTTTTGTTCATCATCGTCCAAATCGAACGGATCACTCTGCCTGACAGTGATTAGTTGGTTGTCTTCGCCGTTTATCATTAACAGTCTGCAGAAGTGTTCTTTCTCAGCACCGACTGTGTATCTACTACGACATTAGCACCCTCGTCTCAGGCTTCCACTCGCGCCTTGTTACCCTTGGACGAATGCTTTACTTTTTGGTAGAATTTTCGATCATTGGTTCTGCTGTAGTACCCATCAATAGTTTCAACCATTCGTTTTTCTAGTTCTCTCTTTTTCTTTCTGAAAAGCCGATGTTCCTCCTATCTCTTTTGCTGGTATACCAGAAGCCCTTTGATGGCAAATTTGCAATGCTGCCACTGGGCCTCTGGGTTTAGCGGAGACGCCGGGCTAGTCGAGAGATAAGAGAAGCCATGATTGGCAAAGGTTCTGTAACATTACCCACCCATAAAACTGTAGGCTCTTACTCCATTACTCGATACCAAGCCTCCTAAACCTAGTTATCTAAGGTCAAACTAAAAAAAAAGTGCTAAAATAAAACACAAACATTATTCATACATCCGTTATTTCAAAATCAGTATGCACAAAAAAAGAAAACCCACATTCCATCAAGTATATTATCACTTCGCTACACTCTCTGTACACTACAGATACTTGAACACCAACGAGATGCCAAAAAAGATAAAAACAAAAAATTATTCAAATTCCAATTCCAATTATAGTCCCAGGATATCTATATTTAGAAAAAAAATCATCCAAAAATAAAACTGAGAACCAACCATACGTTCGTCTCGACTATAACTAAAAATAAATTTTAAAAACACAAAAACAAAAAAAAATCTTTACAAATTATGGCCATTGTTCAGAATACACCGTTCGTTACCGTTAAAGTTGTACTAGAGGTTACATTTTTAAGTATTCAAAAAAAAAATGTACTTCCTTTATTTTTCGTATGTGATCCGTAAATTTCAGCACAAGGGAAGTGAACTCTTTATGATGAACCTCACAGATATGATTGATTGTTGCAAGTGGAAATGATTTTTGAGATTTTTTTTTAAATTTATTTTCAAGGTCTTTCAATGGCTGGCTGTCAGAGAAAGAGTTCTGTATTTGTGATTTTTAAAGATAAACAGAACGTTCGAAGCACTTGCCCAGTTAATTGATTTTAATATTCCTTGCATAAACAATATATCCAGATCCACGCTTTGCAAATACAGTTCAGCACAGTATATGGAAAGAGTCATCAAGGACATATGGCGAGACTTTATAGTCGACTGAATGAATGTGCTCTGCTTAAACACATTTGTGCGTTTAAAAATTCATAACGCACGCTTGGATGGAAACTTTAAAGTGGCCGCTTTATTTAACAAAAATATAGATCTCGGCGAGACATAGTACATAATTTGAAATTCAAATTAAATGGGTCTGGTTTTGTTCCATTTCGTTGGCTCGATCCTAGCTTTTATTGAGGATTTCTTTTTTTTTTTGTCTAATATTCCCTGGCTTGACAGTTCTGAGACTTGCCAGAGGTTGTAGGTATTTTTCCTTTCATAAGAATGCACAGATTTGCATCTAGAAAATAAGTGACAATAAAAATCTATCTAAAGGGTGTTTTTTTTAGACGTGTGTTTTTCAATCTGGCAATACTTTTTTCGGAGTTGCTCTTTTTGACAGCTGTCACTTGATTTATGCTCAGTTTGGTTTTGCCAATTCATAATTAATAGACTTACTCCTGAACAACGTTTGCAAATCGTGCAATTTTAGTACCAAAATAATCGTTCGGTTCGCGCGAAGCATCGCGAGTTGCGTCCAATATTGGGTCGACATAATCGCCCAGGAATTTATTCAAGGAAGCCGGTGCGGCCATTTGCCCGAAATCATTTTTAAAACATAATGGCAAATCTTTATAACAAAGCTAAATTCTTGGCTATAACATTAAACTATGTGCGTTTCCTATCTTCTTGAAAACCACACGTCTAAAAAAACACCCTTTATAACAAATTAGTTTTGCATATCTTTGGCAACTTTGCATTGATGTTAACCCAGCAAATTCCTCTAAAAAGTCTTCAAAACCACGCCCTTTTTACACCTTGAACCATTTGATAACTAAAAAGTTATATATTGACTCAGTCCTCCAAGTCTTAATTTTCGAACAAAACAAATTGGCAACTTGATGCAAAAACGAAAACAATGTGCTTTAATTGTTTATTCAGCAGTTCGGATATTGGCATTTTTTTTTTTTCATTTTTATGTATTCAAGTGTTTCCTTACTCTCATGTTTAACAAACGAGCACGATTAATCGCAATCACTAAACCAGCTTTATTCAATTTGTTTTGCTGTTTCTTTCAAATTCCCTCAACGTCTTTTTGAAATACAGTTCAAATATTAATTTTTTTTCGTTTTCCAATTTTTTATGTTTTGAGTTCTGTTTGTTTAAATAACTGACACACGATCGGATTGAATCACGATCGGACTAAAAAGTGAAACAAAAACTTATAGGACAATGTGTAGAAACCCTCCCCTTCAAACCGTTCATATACAGCTAGTAAAAAGATTGTAACAGAATTCTTCTAAAAAATGAGACAAATCTTGGAGAAAATAGACAGACCTGTTTGATTCTACATTCGCACTAATCGCAAGATTAAAAACTAATCTGATTTAAAAAAAAATGTTCTTGAAAACCTGATTCCTTTAATTTCTGTGTGAATGCACTCATTTTAAACGTCACATTCTTCAGTTGACACTAAATTGAACATTTAAAAAAAGGTGTGATTAGAAATCGGAGGTCTAACTGTTCCTTGGCTGCCTTACAAATATTAGGAGTAGCGAGCAGGAGCTGGGAAAGCTGAGGAGTTTTTTTTAATGTTGCATTACGATTAGAGCTCCGAACGTTCTTCAAGCCAAATGTAAATGTTCAAATATTTTTTCCTGTCAAATGTGACGTTTGATTCTCAATTTAATTATTTGTCACCGTGCCTTTAACATCGAGTCTCGTCTCGTTTGCCATTTTTAATCTTTTCTCATATTTCTACTTGTCAATTTGACGTTTATTGTTTTCAGCTTTTAATTTACTTCGCCCATCGATTTATTCTAAGCGCTTAGAGCGCCTTCTGATGATAAGAAAAAAAAAACTATTTATTAACAACTTAGTCTCTTTTTTGAGCTATAAAACAATAACTTCTTTATTAGTAAATAGGTTTACTCACATTTTTCAGATAACAATAATGCGAAGAAAAACTTCATATACAAACTGAAACAAGTAGCCTAAAAAGCTTGTATTCTGTGAATAATAATTAATTGCTGTATTTTAACGTTCCACAAAACAATGCAAAATATACGGAAACATATACCAAAATATTCAATTGTTCAAAAAATCCTACAAATCGTTGAACGAATATAAAAGAATCAATCACTTTTTTATTGAACTGGGTAAGGGGTAACCGTTTAGGCCCTCCCTCCTAAAAAATGAATCTTCTTGAAATAAGACCACTTCGCTAAGAAGAAATCCAACACCCCTTGTCAGTTATTTATTTTTGTTTTATTTCCAAGATTTTCGCTAACATTCCTTCCGATACCAAATTACAATTTCGAGAACAGTAAGAAAATTTTTTGACAGACAGACAAATATTTGACGCCTTTGACAAATTGTAAAAGCTTTGCGCGAGAACACATCCATGACACTCGGAAAAGTGCAGATCTATCTTATATTTGGCAACACACTCGTATAAAATGATCACCTGACGAGCGATCTTCTCGTGTCTTGTGTCAATCACCGTGCCATTTCTCATTTGCCAAAAAACTACTTTCACCTCCTGCCACACTATTCTTCTTAACACACGTTTCGCAAATGCCATTTGGCCGCATTTAATTAAAATTATAAGAAAATCCCCGCGTTGAATGATGGCCATTTAAATTCCACATTGAGAATGACACCCGCTATTTCTTCCCAATTACATTTCCGTTATATTATTTTTAACTAAATCTGTCTGCCGTCCCGCCGGTTTATTTTAGACTTTGGTGTGTTTTTTTGTGGTTTATAATGTCAAAAGTATTAAATTTTTGGTTTCAAGAAATTTTACATTAAATTTATAATAAAATTTGCACAGATTGGAAGTTTTTAGTACATGTGTGTTTGTGTATGTGCATTTCACCCTTAATACGACGGGAAATCGAATTTTGTATTCCATATGAAAAGAATGTAGTAGAATGCTACGTGACATATCGGAAAGATGTCGTTGGTACCAAACTGAGTTGCTAAACATAACATAAAGTCCATGAACGTTTTGTACGCTATTTTCGAACCTCAATAGGTAGTGGTCAATAAAAGTCAAAGCGACTTTATGTCTTTTCCCATTGGATAAAAAGTCGATTAGACCTTAAATCCGCTCATGTGTCAATAAACTTTAATCGTTTTAATTCGACAATTCTCATCGGCCTGTTTCTAAACATGACATAATTTGGAAGTTGTGTTTGTTTGACAAAAATAACGTTCCGTTGCGTTACTTTAGCGGATACTATGTCACCCTATCACTGTCAAATTATTACTTAAATTTTAACACGCCTTAAGGTTGTGTCTGAACATCCAATAGCCTTCAACGAACTGTACAACCTTTGAGTCCCCGAAATCTAGAATTTGTACTGCGCATTTGCTGGCTAACCATATTAAATACACGAATGCGTCGTAAGTACTTGATCTGAAGCTGCTATAAATCTAGATAATAAAGCTCTGATATAACCCTCACGAAAAAAAAACCTTACAAAAAAAAACATCGCAACAGAAGAGATTCTGTAAGGGCCATCAAAAACATTAAACAACATTTCAACACAATCCCCAAAAGGCAATCTGTACATACCCGGTAGAGTGGCTTCAGACTTGGAAGAGGTTTTTCGATGTTTTTTAAGGTTTCTTCGATAAAAACTCCACGAGCAAATTTCTATAGTTTTAAGCACTAGAGTTGCGACTTCAGTTCACATCACATTAAGTACCAGTTGTACAATAGAAGCTCATCACTAAACCTTGTTTTTAAATTCATTAATCCACGGATTAACCTTAATCCGTGAAAATCGGTGGTTAAACTGTGTTTACTTATAAATATGATGATTTTCATAAGAACCGGTAACAGTTTTTATATTCCTTTTCGAACAAAGCACTCATCTCAAACACGCTCTCATTATGTCATACAGCCAATGTCGTATATGTCAAGGATTAAAATCAGTTAAGTTCTTTCACGAAACCAATAGTTGTCCCTTTGAACAAGTGAATATTAAAAATGATAAGAAAACATGTGATTTAAATTCGGCGAGACTTATTTATTATCATTTATCGACCGGTTGCGTAATGAGGTCAGTCCTATTGCATCTAGAGCAGGATTTCGATAATGTTTTTTTTTAGGAACCTGTGAATTAAAAACAAAAAATCTTATGAAATACATATATAAAATAGTGTCGTGTCAGTAATTTAACTACAAATATGAAAATAAACCCTCTAATCGCGTTTTTTTATTGATGCTTTTGATAACGTTTAAAAATAAAACCTGCTTATTTTTAGCTAATTTTTTAAGCTTCAAAACACGCTAATAAAAATACTTTTTAAAAAGCTATAGGTATTGTAAAAGTATATCGTTGTGTCACCTTTCTGAAAAAAAAGAAACGAAAAGATAGGTGTGTACGAAGTTATAGGCGTTTGATTTAATAATTCTTTGAAAATCTTCCTGATGTGAGCTCAGCTTTAGACCAAGCAATCGTGAATCTCAAAACGAACGAAATCTCACCTATTTTTCATCATGTTACTTTATGTCCATCAAGTTGTTAAGTTTAGTACAATTTTTTCTGTACCTACACTTGAAGTGGTGCAAGTGCGTGGGAAATGTCAAAAGTGTCAGCTGATTTATAATATGAAATTATTTGAATGCAATTACTAGACTTCGAAATGAATTTATTTTCTTAGCTAAGTTAAGTTTTAATTGCAAACGAAAAACTATCTCATCAAGATATTTTCAATAAACATATATTTTGAAAGTAAAAATTTCACAACTGTCAAAAATTGGCTCCCTTTTTCTGTTATAACTTGTTTTCCCAGTTTTTACTGACTTGTGCTATAATAATCTAGTTAAGGTTCATTGAACAAAGCTCATGGTGTCTCGAGTATCGAGGAAACGACAGGTCCCTCGAGGCTCGTTACAAATACAAATGTTCACCACCTCCCCCCATCCTTGTACAAAAGTATAACTTAAAAAATCATAAGACCTTGGGTATCCTGCAGTATTTTTATGTGGTTGTTTTTGTTTGTCAAAATATATCAGCTTTCTTTTCTACCACACAATAATAAATTAATGAGTTTGATATTTTATTGTGATGCAATAATATCAGAACAAACATTGTATTTATATTGACAGTATATATTTTTTAACCTTGATAATGTCCGAATCGACCCCTGTATCAGTTATTTAATACACAATATCAACTTCAGTTTTGCATTCTTCAATGCACTTTTGTTTAAAAATAAATGCAAAGCAGGTGTACCGGAAATCCATACCGTATACCTATATTATATGCACGGCGCATAGTTTTTTTTTTTTTAAATTTATTTTTAAACTCAAAAATAATAAATCGACTTAAAGCAGTTTATCCTGGATTTTTCAGTTCGAAATGTCAGGTTTTATTAATTTTTTTTTTAGAGTGGTTATCTATTTTCGCGGTCGGTCTTGTTGAGGGTGGCATTTTATATTTTGTATCTGAAACGAAGTATACTCGACACTAAATATTTTATTTTCATGTCGATGGGATGGTTGTTGTTGTTTTATAGCTTCCTATACACACACGGGGGGGAGATAGAAGTATGCTAAGCGATAAAAGAAAATGTGTAGGTACTGCATTAGATTTATTGTATACAGAACTCTTATGAGGGCTTTCTACGGTGGTTACCTCTAGAGTCACGTATGTAATTCACAAAAAAGATACCAGCGCCACCTAGCATGCAAAATTGCGCATGTCTTCTGTCAGTTGGAAAGTCAGAACACAGATATGAGAGCTAGAAAATGTTATTTAGGGAACAGAAATATTTCGCTTGGGGCTAGATCTATGGTAAGAGGGTCTTAGCAGTTTGAGCCGTAATTCATGAATTTTCGCGATGGCAGCGGCTTAGGTGGGTTACGGCGCATTGTCTTGTGAAACGGACACCTTTCTCATGGCTAAACCTTGATCTCAATTGTGAGAAACACATTCCTTTGTCCGAGGGTCTTTCTGCACCATTTGGGCCCGATGTTACCTATCAGTTATTCAAGTTTTTGGACATACTGCTTGATAAGGACGCGTTTAAATTCAACTGCCAAACATTTCACGGTGGTAAATCAAAGTTGATATTCCTTAAGTTCAATTTCAAGTAATTTCAACTATGAGTTAACATGTTCATATTAAAATTAAATAGAAACAAAGTTAATTGAATCAAACAGGAATCTGTTAGAACTTAATAGAAACAAAGTTAATTTAAATTAAATAGAAACAAAGTTAATTGAATCAAACAGGAATCTGTTAATTTAAACTAAATCATGTTCAAGTAATTTCAACTATGAGTTACCATGTTCATATTAAAATTAAATATAAACAAAGTTAATTGAATCAAACAGGAATCCGTTAGAATTAAATAAAAACAAAGTTAATTTAAACTGAATCATGTTAAAGTAATTTCAACTATGAGTTACCATGTTCATATTAAAATTAAATAGAAACAAAGTTAATTGAATCAAACAGGAATCCGTTAGAACTAAATAAAAACAAAGTTAATTTAAACTGAATCATGTTCAAGTAATTTCAACTATGAGTTACCATGTTCATATTAAAATTAAATAGAAACAAAGTTAATTGAATCAAACAGGAATCTGTTAGAACTTAATAGAAACAAAGTTAATTTAAACTAAATCATGTTCAAGTAATTTCAACTATGAGTTACCATGTTCATATTAAAATTAAATAGAAACAAAGTTAATTGAATCAAACAGGAACCCGTTAGAACTAAATAAAAACAAAGTTAATTTAAACTGAATCATGTTCAAGTAATTTCAACTATGAGTTACCATGTTCATATTAAAATTAAATAGAAACAAAGTTAATTGAATCAAACAGGAATCCGTTAGAACTAAATAGAAACAAAGTTAATTTAAACTAAATCATGTTCAAGTAATTTCAACTATGAGTTACCATGTTCATATTAAAATTAAATAGAAACAAAGTTAATTGAATCAAACAGGAATCTGTTAGAACTAAATAAAAACAAAGTTAATTTAAACTGAATCATGTTAAAGTAATTTCAACTATGAGTTACCATGTTCATATTAAAATTAAATAGAAACAAAGTTAATTGAATCAAACAGGAACCCGTTAGAACTAAATAAAAACAAAGTTAATTTAAACTGAATCATGTTCAAGTAATTTCAACTATGAGTTACCATGTTCATATTAAAATTAAATAAAAACAAAGTTAATTGAATCAAACAGGAATCTGTTAGAACTAAATGAAAACAAAGTTAATTTAAACTGAATCATATTCAAGTAATTTCAACTATGAGTTACCATGTTCATATTAAAATTAAATAGAAACAAAGTTAATTTAATCAAACAGGAATCCGTTAGAACTAAATAGAAACAAAGTTAATTTAAACTAAATCATGTTCAAGTAATTTCAACTATGAGTTACCATGTTCATATTAAAATTAAATAGAAACAAAGTTAATTGAATCAAACAGGAATCTGTTAGAACTTAATAGAAACAAAGTTAATTTAAACTGAATCATGTTCAAGTAATTTGAACTATGAGTTATGTACCATGTTCATATTAAAATTAAATAGAAACAAAGTTAATTGAATCAAACAGGAATCCGTTATGAACATGGTAACTCATAGTTGAAATTACTTGAATATGATTCAGTTTAAATTAACTTTGTTTTTATTTAGTTCTAACAGATTCCTGTTTGATTCAATTAACTTTGTTTCTATTTAATTTTAATATGAACATGGTAACTCATAGTTGAAATTACTTGAACATGATTCAGTTTAAATTAACTTTGTTTTTATTTAGTTCTAACAGATTCCTGTTTGATTCAATTAACTTTGTTTCTATTTAATTTTAATATGAACATGGTAACTCATAGTTGAAATTACTTGAACATGATTTAGTTTAAATTAACTTGGTTTTGATACCCTATTCCATAGAATGGGTATATTGTATTTGGTGTAGAGTTTGTAACATAGAGAAATAATACCGTTAGGTATAGAAAAGTATATATATTCTGACTCAGAATCAAAAGCCTAGTCGATTAAGCCATGTCCGTCCGTCCGTCCGTCCGTATGTATACTCTCTAGAGATCGCAATTTTTGAGCTAGAAAGCTGAAATTTGGGATATATAATCTTTGGTTCAAGAGTAAGACTAAGTTCTTGAACCGGTAAAATCCGCCAACAAACACGCCCACAATCGCCATTTTTGATGAACAACCTCAATTTGGTAAAATTAAATTATGTTTTTTGTGCAGTTACGATAAAAACATAACGCTAAAATTTTGCAACGTAAGCTTTAGGTAAACCTTCTTCCAATTAAATAAAAATATTTCAGTTTGGGCGTGGCTGACGCCCATTTTTCATACAAAACCATCAATATTGTTTTTATAAAATAGCAATTGTTATATTAATGCGAAAAACATTAAATTTTGTGGTATTACTGGCACATAAACATCTTGTGTATGAAATCAAAAAAATTGATTTTGGGCGTGGCTGACGCCCACTTTTCATTAGAAACTATACAAAAATTGTTTTTGTAAATGAACGGTATTTATAATGAATCCGCAAGCCAAAATTTGGCATCTCTTAATAGAAACTAAAAAGTTTGTGTATAAAAATTTTTTTTGAATTTTGGGCATGGCTTACGCCCACTTTTTATGAAAGAACGAAAAACGTAGTTTTAAAAATTTAATGTTCCTACTATCAATATTCAATTTAAACCTTTTTCCCTCTGTTTGTTATTTGAAAAATATATCTTAACATTTTCTTGTGTAAATTTTTTCAATACGCCCACTTTTAAAGGCGTGATTTTGATAAAATACGTTTGTTCAGGTAAGATTGTTTAAAAACTACTCGATTCAGCTGTAGTCTTACACATATGCCTAAATACTGATCAAAGCGCAGTTAGTGCTTAAATTTTTTTAGACACGCCCACTTTTAAGGGGCGTTTCCGTCAAAAGTCGTATAATGCATTAATTTTTTTAACGTTTTTTAACTATCGGTCGCAGTTTTGAAGTAAACAGATGAACACTTGGATTTATATTCCATGGTTACGTAGCAGAGTGTGGTCCAAGAATTGTTAAAAAAAACACACATAATCGCTATTTACATTCCAAATCTAATTTTTAAAAATTTAAGTTTTGTCTTGTTTTGTCCAAATCGATCTGCAAGACTAAAATTGAATGTCACTGAGCTCATAACAATTGCCTTGACAATAAAACGTTTTAACTTTGGGCGTGGCGCACTCCTTTTTTTTATTACGCCAGCACTAATTGAACATCACACCGCATAAAATTAATGTTATTGAATTTTTTTCTGTCTGCTAAAGAAGAATTTTTTTTCTGAAACATCGGCTGTTTGCGGGAGGCAGACGCATGCACATACAAAAATATGGGGAATAGGGTATTCAACAGTTCGTTGCAAACGTACTGTAGCTCTTGCTTATGTTTTTATTTAATTCTAACGGATTCCTGTTTGATTCAATTAACTTTGTTTCTATTTAATTTTAATATGAACATGGTAACTCATAGTTGAAATTACTTGAACATGATTCAGTTTAAATTAACTTTGTTTCTATTAAGTTCTAACAGATTCCTGTTTGATTCAATTAACTTTGTTTCTATTTAATTTTAATATGAACATGGTAACTCATAGTTGAAATTACTTGAATATGATTTAGTTTAAATTAACTTTGTTTCTATTTAGTTCTATCGGATTTCTGTTTGATTCAATTAACTTTGTTTCTATTTAATTTTAATATGAACATGGTAACTCACAGTAGAAATTACTTGAACATGATTCAATTTAAATTAACTTTGCTTTTATTTAATTCTAACGGATTCCTGTTTGATTCAATTAACTTTGTTTCTATTTAATTTTAATATGAACATGGTAACTCATAGTTGAAATTACTTGAACATGATTTAGTTTAAATTAACTTTGTTTTTATTTAGTTCTAACGGATTCCTGTTTGATTCAATTAACTTTGTTTCTATTTAATTTTAATATGAACATGGACGGCGTATTGTCTTGGTGAAGTTGATATCTTTCCCATGGATAAACCTTGATTCCTTTGAAATATTCATACACTCTTCAATCTGTTTCTCTTTAGTCCGAGGGTCGTTCTGCGCCATTTGGGACATACAGCTTGACATGAGTACGTTTAAATTCAGTTGCTCCGTACACATCATACAACTCATATTTTTGATTGGCTTAGGAGTATTCCCTTTCAAAAACAAATATTTAACGATCATCCGTTCATCCTGAGTTTTTGACATTTTGTAACAGATCAACTAAAACAAAAAAAAGTGTATCCAAAATGGCAGACTTTTGGTTAAGTTTGTGTTAAAAGATGCTCAACCATATACTCTAGCTTTAATTGGCGAGTGTTGCCATCAACACTTTCTACACAAATAATTTTTATTTTCAATTTTTCCGTCGCAGAAAACCTAAACAGTTCTCTTGCTCAATGAAAGTTTGCTCTAACCGCAGGTTTTTGAAGTATTGATTTCGACAGTTTTATAATTTTTTTTTGTCAAATGCTGTCAAGATCAGAATTTAAATGAGTTTATCATGTTGTTACGCTTCTACATACAACATACATACATCCAAAAAATAGAGTTGTTATGAAACGCTTAGGTTACTGCCACCAGCAAAACAATTTATCGGATTAAAAGTGATTCATTCCACTGGCTTGGTATCCAATACCTAAGTGTCAAGTTGATCATGTCCGTAAGTTTATGCTTACCAGTTTTGAACACCTGCGCTATACAATAAGTTTCAGTTAAATTAATGAATGGTTGTTCACATAAGAAACAGAAATCAAAATTGTCAAGAAAAAGGAAGTTGAAATTTAAAAAAAAAATATACGGAGAAACACCCTTAAAAATGACTCAAAACAATGAAAATAATATTTGTTTTATCAATCGATGAATAAATCAATCAATCAACAATATTTTTTATGACTAAACAGTAAAACATTAAAAAATACTTCCAAAATGTTCTTGCGCCAGTAATTAAAAAAAACGCTTGTCATCCAAACCCCGTCTCGACTCATTCCTAAAAAGCAACCAACGAAGAAAACTTATCAAATAAACTTGTGGGGTAAAGTCTACAACACCCTTTTGGTATTCAAGCCTTTAACTATACAGACAATCTTACTGGCATACAATTATGCCAGTCAGATAAGCCGGCAGTGGCATGGCAGCGGCGACGCACGGAGAACACGCCGACTGACGGCGTCTTCTATCGTGGACAGGCCATTCAACATTTCCTTTGACTATTCAACAATCGTTTATAAACTAGAACGCGATTTTATAATAATAAATTGTACACACAAACACACAAAGTTTGACGCCAATGACAGCCACCGCGACCGCCAACGTTGCGAATAAAACAGCTGAGTTTGGATTTTTCTCAATCCCCCTCTGCTTTGCTCACTATTTCAGCCCTCTTGGCCCTAAATTTTAGATTGTAAGGTTAATCTATGTTCATTCACAAAAAAAAAAAATTGCAAGCTCTCACTAATACCAAAACATTCAACGAGTTTCGTATAGGCACTGCTAAAGCAAAAGATACAATATCTAACAGCTAACAAATCCCATCCGTTGCTTCTGCATTATACGAGAGTGCGGGAGACGAGAGACGAGACCCCTCAATATTATACCTACGGCAACAAACACTGCCATGAACCGCATTTTTTCAGTGACGCGCATTCGTTCCCCCAAGATTAATTTTATTTATAACTGTATTTGTGTCTACTTACTGTTTGCTCAATGTATCTGTGAGATACCTTTTTTTTACTTGTTGCTATACACATAGTCCACACGACTGAATTACTATACGAACTGAACTGACTGACTGTTTAGCGAGGCGATTGAGAAATTCATAAAACTTGATCACACGTTCGAAATAATTTCAGTCTTTTGAGTTGAGTCGTGCCTTTTTGTTGGGTTTCGGAGCATTATTTTTCTTAATTTTAATTTTTTGAATTTGAAAGAAGTAAATGTTAAATAAAGCGGATAAAAAATAAATTAATTTAAAACAAAACAAAACTATTGTAAAGAAATACAAATTAACATATTTTTCTTGTGATACCTTTTATTGTGTGATATCACTCAAGTGTTGAGAAACTGAAGTTCACTTCCTTAAAAAAAAAAAACAAAGTGACTTAAAATTTCATTATTATATTTCCTTTGGATATTTAAATAAAAACAATTTTAAGTGAGTATCTTTATAAAATATATTTAAATATGTTAACAACAATAAAAAAAGAACATAATTTTTGTGATAAATTTATTGTAGTGTTAAAGAGGTTCAATCTAGATTGTGATATATCTGTTTTTAAGTGTTCAAACACTTGATGATTTCAATTAAACACAAATTTATTAATTTACTCACTTGAAATGCCACTTGAGATGCAACAAATAAAATGTTTTTTGTTGCAGAATGCGCATGTATCTGCAATGGGATTTATTTTTGTTCTCTTCGTCTTCTTCTGAGATTGCAAAGTGTTTAATTTTGATTGTCATTTTTTGACTGGCAGCTTATTATTTGTGGTTTTTGTTTTTGGCGGAAATACACTACCTAAACTATATTGGCATATATAAATATTATAAAATGAGAACTAATTTATTATGATTTCCTAGTTCTTTAATAAAACAAAGATTCTGTGGAATCTCGAGTGAAGGACATTTTTGATTGAAAATATTTAGTTATCGGATATTGTCAAATCTTTTACTTTATTAAATGTTGTAGTTGGAGCTGATGAAATGTTTTCAGTGCCTTGCAGTGCCGCACAACATTGGTTTTTTTTTCTCCCAAAAAAGTTAGTTGAGATAATTTTATTTAGTTTGACATTATTGTCAAAAATAAATTATCATATGGCTGACATTATTACTGCCAATAGTTCCACGATATTGTGATCATCCTGCTATCGAAAAATACAAACTTTCGTTTTCAGGATAATAATTTGCATATCCTGCTTCCTGCCACTATTGGCTGTGTCTAAAAGTTTTGATTTTGACATTTCTCTGATGAAAAAAAGTGCTAAGTGCGAATACTTCGCCCGTTTTTTTTTTAATGAAAAAAAAAATAGTAAATATAGTAAAAATGACAACAAGCTCCGAATTATTTGCCTAGTCAGATCTACAGCGTTTTGAGTGTGAACCTGTAAGTGAGTTGACGTCCTCCCTTTTTTTATTTGCCAAAAATCAATCCTTTGATACTTGATCAAACAATTATTAACATTTGAAACTGTCAGTCGATAAAAATCCACCTCCTACTGTGAACACTGAACAAATTGAAGTTGATTGTGAATAGGTGGAAACTTTAGTTTTTGTACTTTATACTTAGGTAACGTTCATTCTCTTTCTGGTGGGATTTGGTTTGGGAAATTTAGCAATTTTTATTAAAATTATTTCGATATTAAACTTTTTTTTTTTAATATATGAAAATTCCAAGTTTATCAAGACAACTATTCACAATAGATAAAAACTTTGCATGAAATCCACAACTGAAAAAAAAAAAATTGACATTAGTTCACCATAATACGAAATCATTAATATTGTTGATATGTTTTAAAAGTAGCTTCAATATTTGTCAAGCGTTGTACTGGTGTATACAGCTTAAAAATGTGGAAATGGACACAGGATTTTAGGACTTTTTTTTCTTTTTCTAAAAACACAATTCTACTAGAACAGTGATGATTTCACACAAAAAGTAGGTAGTGTTTCATTAAAACGTCAAATTTTGGACGACAATTTGGTTGACAGCCAGTTAATTGCTTATGATCGTTTTTAATCGAACTAAAATAAAAAAAAGAACGAAAACATGAATATGTACTAAATTTCACGCCTTTGAAGTTGTTCTTCTTTGACATTTTATCTCGTGTGAACACAGCTTAAGGTCATGTCATCGTCAATGTCTAATCAAAAAAAACTGATTCAAAAACTGTTATACACAAAATAACACTTTTCCGAGTCTCGTTCAAATGAGATGTCGATGTAATAAAATTTAGCCCCAACCGTTCATAGTTAAAGCGTGTAGGCAAAACTTTTTAAAGGGTGTTTTGTATGAATTTGTATACTTGCAGTTAGGCTTCTATCCGAAAATTATAATATAAACAAATAATTTTAAAAGTTGGAATGAATCAACAAAAACTGGTATATGCTACCACCAAATTCGTTGGCTTGAGTCAAAGCTATTTCACGTAGACCAACTCCACTCTTAAGTAGTGCATAATCGTCTTATGTTTAGTTTAATTTGTAAAACCTTTGTATGCTTCGAGCGGGGCTTGAATAAGCGACCTAGGGTGTGAAGTGCTAGAACACCATTCTAGTACAAAAACTTGATGAAGTCGCATTAAGTTTTTTTTTCCAAAAAAAAAAGCCCGCAATTCTTAACTCTGTTTACACAAGACATAACTGTTTATCAAACTGTTAAATGTTGTTATTAATTATTGTCAAGCACCTTTTCTCACGCGACTTTTTCTCACATGATTTCCTCTCGCACACTTCTTTTCAAAGTGTTAACCAATAAATTTCATTCGAAAAAGCTGGAGCACAAACATTAATGAAGAAGTGTTAAAAAAATAAGAAACATGTACAAATAGTCATAACTCAACAAAAGAAAGTTGATTAAAGCAACTCCTTTTGCAAATTCTAGTTACAACTTCCTGAGAACAAGCAATTGGTCACGTAGCTTCCGGTTGGATTGGTTATGAATTGTAACTTAAAAATATAATTTTGGACATCTAAGTTTAAAATTGTGTTTTATTAACATTTTTTTTTTTTTAAATATAAACTGCTCTCCTCTTTAACGTTTCTGTGCATCTACTATAGGTAGGTACATCGCACAGATAATTTTATTGATCTTGTTGAAATTATGCATACTCACCGCACTGTGTATCTGCATCTCTCTGCTTTATGTTGATTATATAGAAAAGATACACGTAATGTCTATGTGGAATCGCATTCCGAGAGAAATCAACTGGAAATGAACTAATCTATACCAGTTATAACCGATGTGGGAAAAATATTGTTTGTATCTTGTATAGCTATCTTTTTTTAAAGGTTTTCCTTAGGATGTTTTTTTTTGTATCTTATTTTGTTCGTATGAAATCAGGAATGTGTAATGAAGAGTATCTAACTACAAACTGTGCGATGCCTCTATCATTTGTATTCCTTCTTTTCTCAAGAAAACGTGATCGAATGTGCAGTTAAACTGAATAAATCATAAAAAGATTCTACAAAACATTAAGAATATAATAATAATTTTTAATTTATTCATTTTCGCAGAATTGTTTACGAATACAATTATCACAGTGCAGAGGAAGAACTTTGATAAATATCATGATGAATAAAATTAACTCTGTAATTAACTTTCATACATAGCATTGGAAAATATTCTTTTCCCTGGAAACGGTTATTGCGATTGCGATTTCGATTAAAATTTTATTTTTTTCTTGGTAACGATTCAACTGATTTTAACATAATGTTGTTTAAACCATAAAATGACATTTTGGCACGACAGATTCATGAGAAGCCAAAGCCTAGTGAGGAATACTGTCAATCATTCGTGTGTTTGCTCTGCAAACTACATTTTACCGCTAAATCTGGTGCACTTTTTCATGCCAACACTTACCTACTTCTTTGGCGTGGCCTTCTGAAACACTAACCAATATCCCACGGCTACATAAATGACATACTTACTAGCGGCACAAAAGTGAATGTCATATTCAAATACCTTACTCAAAAATCAAACATTAATCTTTATTACAAATATTTTGATACAATAAAATGCAAAAAGTTCCATGTAAAACGTCATACGCGAATAACACTTTATCTGGAAAATCGCACGATTTTTTCAACGATTTTCATTCTAGCTGGTAAATGTTCAATAAAAAATACGAGTAGCTCTCTGTGACAGTTGTCAACCAAAACCAACATTGAAAGAACATGAATTTCAAATCTACTACAATTTTGAACTTCACATACTTACTTTCTAAAATAAGTATTTTCCCTTCACGCGTGTGTACCATAAAAACTGTCAAATTAAAGCTTCATTAAAATTTCTTCTCTCCACAAAATACATATATTAATTTATATTTTAAAATTCAACTTGTTATGGTAATTAGTACACAAAAACTTGATTTTATTTTATAAAGAAAAAAGTTCTCTTTGTTACCTTAATGGACTTCAAAAACGGAAAAAAACTGGTACAATCAGCTGTCAATTTTATTTTGTCCCCTGCATCATTGAACTTTTTTTCCATCTGCAATGACTTGGCTCATGTTATTTTTAAGAAAATAAGATCAACAACACAGATTAAGATTGGATGGTTGGTTAAAAATGAAACCAAACAACTCCTGCGTGACAAATGACATTTACGATCGCGCTATCGTTAATACTTCAAAATTGACAAGAAATACATGACACACAAAAAAAAAAAAAATTATAATAAAACTGCGTCAAAGCCTAATCATTGACACAAATTTCACACAAACTTATGAGTGGTTTTAGTAGTGTGGGCTCAATAAATGCATTTTCAGTCGCGTCGAACGCTGCTATTGTCACGACCGACAAGACGTGGAGCGACGCGACTGACACGCCACCGAAGGTTAAAGTTCTGCATTCCATGAGGAATTTGTTGAGGTGTTTTGCAATCATACGATACCATGAAGACCAACTACGACCAGCTTTCAACAATCTCATGTAATATCGATTTTTTTTCTTCTCTCTGCATTGAGGGGAAGTAAATTATAAAAACCAAGAAATTTTTTATTGAAAGTATATACGGGCGGCCTTGCAAGAGGCAATGTTTGTAATCGTTTTGTTTGTCTTCACTGATCTTTAGGTTTTTGTTTTTGTTTTTGCTGGTTTTGAGCTTACTTTTTTGTAGTTATGCAACACAACTAGAATCAGGCAATTATGAGAGTATAAACTGACCTTAAGATTGCAGTTTCAAACTATTTAAGGTACAAACAAAATGAAACTCTGAACGATCTGATCGCACACTTTGACGATCATTATGAGAGTCGATCATTTCAATTGAAGATCGTTAAAAAATAAAATCAACCCTGTCTGCTGCTGTCAGTTGCATAAAGATTTTATTTTTTTAATTGACCACTAAACTCACAGGGGCTCTTTTAATTGTAGTTTTCGTATTTTATTTTTTCTTCTTTTTTTTTTTTTTTGTTGGAAAGGAACAGGAAATCAGTGAATCAAAATGCATAGCGTATCTGCTTTAATTATCGTAAATGGCGTGTAATTCAATGATTTTAATTGAATTTTTTTTTTGCGTTCGTAACCTGTAAGGTTGGAATATTTATTTCTACCCCAACTTTTAAGTGTGCAGTTTGAGGTTTTTAATTTCTTATTTGCAATCGCATTCAATATGTATGTAAGTTTGAAATAATGTGGTTTCGACAGGAATTAGAATTTGAATAAAAACCTTTTAGTGTTCTGCATATTTCCAAGTAAATGTCTTTAAATGAATCACATTTGATTTAATTTACACCAAATTTTATAATTCGTCTGCATAGTTAACAAAAAAAAAAAACACTTAAGTAGGTATACATTTTAATCTTAATCAAGTACCTGACTATAAAGCTATACTAACTTTTAAACACCTGACTGCTGGATGTTCATAATCAATACTCACTTTCTTCTGTTGCCGACTGATTTTAAAAGCGTTTATAATTTTTGATAAAACAAAATTGTAATATCACCCTAATCACTGGTTTATTTCACAAAAGCACGACAATAATCTTATCAGAGCGACAAATTGTTGAACTTTGCATTTCTTTTTTGTTCCTTTCAATCCAGCTGACATTCTTTAAAATGAAATAAAAATACAAAAATTCCTTCGAGATGCAATGTAATTAAATGAAAAATTACTTTGTTATATTAAAACCTCGGAGCAATAACTATGTAGGTCATGAAATTTTTGATTTTACGATCTTTGAAACAATTGTATGTACAAGTACATGTACATGTATCGTAAAAATTGAATTCCTCTTTTTCTTTTTTGAAATGTTTGCATAATAAAAGCAGGACAAAGTTTTGTTGTGATTTGTTTTGGAATATTGCCAAAACCTTGTTTGCTTGCTACCTTCAATGTAATTATTGGAATTTTTCCTGCATAAAGGTAAAGGGTGTACAAATGTCATCCACTACACCTTGAGCACATTTACTGTCAAAGAGGATAACCAACGTCACAGAAAAAAATGAGTTTATCGATTTAAGCTTTGTATGAATACTTTCTCAGATGCTTAGTGGTATTTAAAAATGTCAACTCATCAGCTTAACTTGGAAATATACAATAAAAAAAAATTTATTATGATTTATGAGATTCCCCTAAATCTTTTTTTTTTTCTGGCAATGAGGTGACCTTTATCTTCAGCCCATGACAGCAAGTTCAAATAATGTATTATGTGTAACATCATATTCAGTTGACGTACTATGTCAAGTAACTTGTAATTTGATTGTGACATTGAATGCTCTACATGTCAAAAAAAAAAAAAAAACACACACACACAATACACAGTACTTGTGTAAAAGCGAGAGTAAAAGAGATGCAAGAAAACGTGTGTGCGTAACATTGGCGTTCAAGATCGAGGTTTGTTTTGTTTATATTTTTTGTTTAAATTTATTTTCCGTAAATAGTAATAAAAATGAGTCTCAACAGATACGCGGTGTGAAGGTATTTTAATTTAATTAACCTTTGTCTGTGCAAATTAAGATATCAAAACTTGATTTATTATACTAAATTATTGTTATTATTTATAAAACTTCCTCTGTAATTTTCGTCTATAAACATTTTGAAATGCATTAATCCGCCATTTGCAATCAATTACTTTCAATCGATATTAACTTTGTTTAGTAGTAACACATGTGTCAAAAAATAACGCCCACAAATGACGGCACTTGATTGAATGCATTGTTACAAGAATGAAGTAAAAACAAAAGCGTGCATATTGTGTCTGCAGTTTTAATGACAACTATAAATTAATAAGGGCGTGACAAGATTTCAAACTGATTGTAGGTTTGAAGGTACAGTGATATATTGACAGGATGCATTTTTTTTCATACTCCATGCAGTTGAAGTACATGCATGCTTTTAATAATTTTCTTACATACGAGTATTTTATTATTTTAAGAATATTTCAAAGTTTCAAAATACATGAATAATAACATAAATTGAATTCGGGTGTAGCCACCGTGCTTACATTCTACTGTCAAAATAGTTCACAGCGATAGTATTGTCAGTTTATTTATGGTTCACAATATGAACTTTGTATTTTGAAGAATTTTGCCGGAGAACAGCGAACACTAGAATTGTATGTCTTGTACGCTTGTACCTATAATAGCAGATCGCTTTTCTTTGTTAAGTTTTCGATTTGTTTTAAACTTACAAACGAAAATATGACAGTTAAATAGACAAGCGCAAATAAATACTTTGGTTTTGACAGATACCTCCGTAGACTTTGGTCCAATATACTTAACGTGATCATTTGACAGAAGGGAAATTAACGTTTCGTTCGGTTCTGACACTAGCTTCAGTTTGCTTCCGTTCATTATTGTTGGCTCTTTGAGAACCCAAAAGTAATTGGTAAAACGATTGTGTTTGTCGCTTCTGTTTCTTATATGTTGAATCATACACCTTTCATATCTGACAGTTGAAACTAGTTTAACACGTAGAATTCACCAAGGATCAACTCTTAAAATAAAACTTCATTTTATACTTTTAGTCGCGAATATACATATTATAATATTGTAAACAAAATCAGACCAGTCATTTAAATTCAACAAATAACACATAATATTTGTCTTTCTTTTTATTTGGACTGTACTTTTTATAGGTCAACACAAAATGAGTTTGCAAATTAACAATTTTTCGAATTTTATCTTAATATTGTTAATTTTGGTCAACTTGTTTTCTATTTTTGGAGATTTCGTTATTTTTACGTAACATTGTATCTGTTTATTTTTGTTTGTATCATTTACATAATATTGTGTCTCACCGAAAAATTCATGTTACACTAACATATTTTGATAAACATAAATGTCTAGTCATTCGAATTGACTCACTAGACCTTCCACAAACTTAACTTACAATAAGATAATAATTCATTCAAATAAATTCCACGGAAACACAATTTTTATCTATTCTCGGTATCAAATTCTTCTCAATTAAACTATCGTGAATGACGTGTATTTTTTTTTTTAACCGGTTTTAGATCACGATTTGTAGTAAAAGTTTGTAAACAAATTAAAAATTTGCATCTTGAGAAAATCCCATCTTATAGAGATAGACTAAGAATTCCGATGACTAATGTTTCTTGCCTTGGAATTTACTGAAAAAATGCAACGTGATAATCACGCGCTATGAATGATTGATACGAAATTCCGATGCACCTTAATCAAATATGGCGTTTGTTAGGTCATCAACCGAAAACAGAGAGTCGGATGAAAATTTGTATAAAAAACAGCATTTCTAGATTCTTGTAATCTTATACATTGTGCTAGGTTTTAATTTTGATTCAGAGGAGCTAAAGACCTTTATTCGTAGAAAAAGAGTCATTTCTTTTGACAGCTGCTGTCTTCCATTTTGACTTTACACCCTTTTTATCTTCCCCAGTTCTTGCGATTGTAGTAGATTAATGTTTTGTCCTGAACGGTTTCTCCTTATTTGCAAGACAATGTTGTCCAATTTAATTTTTGTCATTTATTCACGGTTCCTCAAAAGTAATGTGGTGAATTTTATGGAACGTCAACACAGTTATCGTTTATACATTCACCTCACATTATGTAGAATTAATTCCCTAACTTTTAAACAATTTTTTCGATAGATTTTCAAGGTATGTATGTATTTAATAAAAATTAGATTTCACATGTGCGTATAAAGTTTTGTATGTATGTATAAAGATAACAAAAAAATGACAGATCTGGTTCTAATTTCACCACATCCATTACGAAACCAACCAAAGTAAATCTGTGTTGTTTTTCATTTCTTTTGTAAAAAAAAAAGTCTATGGTGGGCGCCGCAATAAGCCACACTTGATCGGTTTCTTGCATTATGCAATTGCTTTTCTGTCATTCAATATTAAACTTTAAGCTTGATAGATTCTAACACAAAACAAAAATATCAAACTGATGATTTCGATTAAAGTATGAAAAACAAATCAAAACCAACTATTGTTCTCAACGACACGCTTGAGTACTTCAATTGTGTGTGTTGAATTAAGCAATAGAATCATGCATTTAAATGCAAAGTGGCATTTATTTTCTCAATTGAACAAAAATACAATAGAATTGCTTCGATTTATTTTTAAGTTAGTTAAGTTGTACAGAAAGGAAATACAAACAAATTGTAATGCTTTGAAAAACACACAAATGCATAGACTTTATCAAAATATCTTATGATAGGTTCACTCAATGCATAATTTTACTTGCGCCAATAACTTTGACAAATATTTGCAACAGTGAAAGCTCAATTTCGTTTGCAAGTATGTGGATGTGGATACAAAAGATGACAGTAAAATATTACTAATTCTTGTAATTTTCTGTGGCACTTTCAAATGTGGATGGTAGCCATCTTTATTCTTTACTTCCATAACTGTCGTGCTGTGGTGCAAGTGTGAACTTACAACTACAATTTTATATTTACTTTCGTTAAAGAAGTGAGTGAGTTGGTTAATTTATACTTGTGTAAACTCGCCATTATATCACACGGCAAGGTACGTCCACAATATGCGGTTCCGTTCAAGATTTAAGAATTTTGTTCAGTTGACATATCTGTCATATCAAGTTACTTGCTTGTCAAATCAATGTTCCCATTTTGTTGATCCTGTTAGTATTTTACTAAATTGCTTAAAACACAAAGTAACATTTGCTTCTATATTGATAAATCCTAATTTATAACTTTTTTTTATTTTATTTCCAGTTTCAACAAATATGTCTATCGCCAGTGTGCATCAACCACAAATGAATGACATCTGCAGTCCTCTTGGGTAAGTAGAGTTAAAACAAAAATTCTATTGTCCCTCATCGCTATAGAAAATGTTTGTTTCAATATGACAAACCTCGAATATATGACACTTAAAGTTCAAAAGGGCTGCAATACAAAATCTTAAAAACTTGATTTGACAGTTCGAAAATTCGAAGTTGTCACTGTTTACGTAGAATATTTACTGTTTCGCATTACTTTTTGTCTAACACCGCTTACATAAAAGTAAAAATAAAGAACTAAAACAATTTACTTTATATTGAAAATTAAGAGGCAAATAATATTCCTTAAGAAACAAAGTCTTTGAAAAAAAACATTCGAATTCGAAAAACCACAACTTTTATCAGCCATGTTATTTTTATATGAACTTCAAAAAATATACAAACTGGTTAAAATCCATTAAAATATAAAGTGATCATCTGAATAATTTAAACAAAATTCAATAAAAAACAAACAAATTTTCAATATCGAATTTCTTTCACCTCAATGACAGTTTACTGAAGGTCATGTAGTTTTCATGTGGATTTTTTTTTATTGTAAACTGATTTCGAAAGGTTAAATTGAGTTGAAACAAAACATGGAAAGACATGGTGCATTATCTTATAACTTCAGTAAAATAATTGTATCTTTGTTCTACAGAAATCAGATATAAACGATCTCATTTCCGTATTTATTTTAAAAATTTGGTGTGAATTCCCATATTGAATGTCAATGTTTTCTTAAGTTCAATCAAATTTATTTCCTCCACGTGCCATCCAGGGTTATTTGTTTAGGTTTTTGTTTTTTTATGTATTTTTGTATACATCATTTTAATGGGCACCTGTTACTCCAAAATAAACATTTCGCCCACGCGTGTCCAAATTACGTTTAAAAATAGTTTATACAAAAAATTTACAAAACCTTAACCATTTAAAAGCTAATGTGTTGTTGTTAACCGAATCATCATTGGTAAATCGAATGGAAAAATGATAACAATAGTGATTATTATCAAAAACAAACTCCAAAATTAAACAATGATAATGACATTTGATTGACAAAAATTATTGTGTCATTTATTAGATGATTAATAATCTTTGCCATTCGACGACATTTTAAAACGACAGGTTTTCTTTTAATGAAATGCAAACCAATTAAATTCATTTTGACACAAAAACTGCCATTGTCAAACTGACGTTTATGTGAGCTAGCTTTTAGCACAAAATAAAGAAGAAACAGGTTAGTGGGAGGACTTTGAATGGAATAAAAATAGCTCTTTTTTTAAAGAATGATTATTATTCTGAAGACTTTGATAAGATTTGAAATCCAATCAATCGAGTTTTATTCCGCGCTGGTCTTTTTTTAGAAACATAATGGTATTTATGGTTATTTTGATGTTTTGTATTGTGTTTCCATGGAACGGAAATAACAACGATAACCTAAATAGTTATGGTTTTGTTTTTTTTTTTGGTTTGGCAAATTCCGATCGATAATTTGTTGATAAAATATTTTTAACTTTCTTGTTCAAATTAAATTAAAATATTCCATTGATTAATGAGTAACGCAATAACGACACACGAAATTATTGTGAAGAATGAGAAAATGGAAAAATGGCAATCGCATTTTTCTTAAAGCTTAAATCGCATATGACCCGCCCTCTATGATGATGAATGTGCAACATGATCATTTTTTTTTAATTCGTTTCCAGTGTTCTTTTACCTGAGTTTCGAGAGCAATGAATAAAAAGCTTGTGCAAGACCCAAAACTGTCACATTCCACTTTCAGTAACTGCATTTTATCTTCTAACGAAATTCTAACAAAGTTTAAAGCAATATGAAAAGTTAACTATCAAAAATAAAAATTATTAAAAAAAGCACTCATCCGCCAAAGTGAACAAAGTAATAAACGATAAAAACTGAAACGCAAATCTGTTCGCGTGTGCCATACTTAAACTCAATAAAACGCATTTACAACATCTTGTGCCTCGCGTTTGGATGCCCAATTGGCGCAATAAAAATTTTATTTTTATAATAAAAGCTGACAAAGGAAATAGTAAATGCGTAACGTGACTATTTTTTCTTTTCTTTTTTTTTTATACAAACTAAGTCGGCACCTTTTTGTTTTAAATTATCAATTCTAGGAACGTATGCAGCTATAGCTCGCCAAACTATTTTTGACAGCTTGAAAAACGATGAAATGCGGTAGGAATCAGAAAATTTGTCGTCAAAAATAGAACTGGATTTCGTTTGACAAACGATTTGGATTCTCAAAGATCATACGACTCTTCAATAGTTTCCACTTATTTTAACTGTTATATGATAATATTAAATCATGTGTTATATTTCTGTTGAAGTACATAATGTAAGCTGCTTCGTTTGAAAAAAGCAAACACTTCGCCACATTTTGTATTAAAAAAAGAAACTACCTTATGATTTGACATTTATTGCATTTTTGTGCTTTGAACTTGAACTCAAGTGTCAGTTCTAAGTTTTGACATCTCCCACTGCAAAATAGTTTAAATGACTTTGATTTAATTGGCTTTCACCACCTTGTTGAAGCGAATGCACAAACCATTTATTTTTGGCATCTCTTTTCATTCAAGAATAGCGCCGCAAGAAACGTTTGACATTGACATTCATGCACTTTATTCCTACCATCATTAATCATATGACATTTCGAATAAACCAAAGAAAATAAAATCAAACATCTCTCAATAGAATCCAATTTGAAGCAAACAAAAAAAAACAGCATCTCATGAGAACGTGGGTGGCATGGGTCTTGGCGTGAGTTTCAATTAAAAATAATTTCCGGCATCCGCCCACTTTTGACAGAGCGTTGCGATGCCATGAAAAATGCTAATGTCAAAGAAAATCATTTTAATTGCTTACGCTAACGCTACACAGTTTAGAAGAAGAAATTCAAATCGGGATATTTTTTTGACAGATCATATCGATTTCATTTCGTCTTATTTAGATGTGCTTTCAAGCGATACTTATGGCTTCTACTCTATCGCATGGCGTGGCGTATGTTCCGGCGCCAAGCCGGCCGCTTACATTATTATATTCTGTGACAATCTAACTGCACTAGACAGAATAATGCAATTAAATATTAAATTTCAGTCAGTGATTGAGTAAACTGCACAGCAATTAGGTGGAGTATGCACGATGCACATCTGTAATCACACCAGGCATGTCATACTATCCATGCGTCGTGTCGCGTCGCGTCGGTCGTCGTAAACTTACAGGAGGGTGGCTAATAATAGTCTACTCTAATGCATGCCTGACATGCAATTTAATTCAGTTGTGAGATACAACCAGTGTATTTATTTTACTTAATTCATTTTCCTTCTCTGTTTTCTAATTAATTTTTGCATGAAATGCCATTCCATTTGACCATGACATCCATGCTAACATGACTAAGAGAGCTATGAGAATGGCGTTTGTTATCTTGTTTAATTATTTTCGATAGGAATTCTGGCTAAAAGTGCACTTGTGGTGCATAAAGGAATGAATATTCTCATTTCCGTATACTCGTATGTCACTGACTTAACAGTCAGAAGATTTCAACAGAAGTAATTATTGTGTTTGACATACAAAAAAAGAATGTGTATTGTAGAGTCAAATGACTTGTATTATAACGCCCGCCTGACATTAGAATGACGATATCGCACAAGCAAATGACATTTAAAAAATTATTTATATCTTCCCTTTCATGATAAACTGGAATTTTAATGTCATTTTCCATTTCTTTTTTTTTATTTTATTACAGCCGAAGCAGTATAAGTATGTCATCGTCGCTGTCAGATTTAGTTGGAAGTCCATTGGAAATTTCCATGGATAATGTGCTAACAATTGAAGAGCTGCGTGCCCATATGGGATCATGTTTTACATGCGGAGTATCTTGGACTGATGATCATGTCTCGTTGGATTGTGGAGAATGCGGTGGATACAGTTTAGAGCGCCCATGTCCATTGTGTGACGGGCAGTGTGGTGTACAATGGAAACGAGACTTTACGATGGTGAGTTTAATTAAGACGATTTCATCCATAGTCATTCATAAGTACATATCATTTATTGCGCATAAGCTTTGCAGTGCATTCTTGTTGTCAATCTTTAGACAAAGTCAATGCTTTCACTTCGATTTAAATCCATAAAGGTGGAAGTGTAATGGAAATTTGACACCTGACAATGATCGCACAAAAATATATTTCATTTTGACAGATGCTTCTGTTCTGATACATGTTCATTTGTCAGAAGATAAAAAAACGTTTAGTTTATTTTCATTTTATTTGGACTACGAGTTGGAGAAAACCGTGCAAAACCAATTTTGAATCAACTTCAACTTTAAAAAGAATAATAAGTTAAAAAAAGGAAGAAGACTAGCTGTCCAACAAACTAAGTAAACTTCAGTTATTATCTTAAATAGATTAGAAAAGATAAGGGAGCTCTGTCACTCTCTCTTTTATATTGTTATGTCAGTGACATTTCCAATGACGTTATAGCACCTGTCGAAAATGTTAAGCGCCATATTTAGTTGTGTACTTACGATTCCGTTTGCATGTTTGAAAATCAAAATTGACATCTAATCAACAGTGTAAAACGTCAAAGTCATACTACGTCAGCAAATTATGTAATGATTGTAAACAATATGATGTTTACTTTACTTTTAAATGTCAGGTCAGAATGTCATAATGTTAATAGTTGCTGTGAGAACAACACCTTAACCCATATCTGTGTTTACTGTTAATTTTTCAGTAATTCCTGTTTGGCGTTACTGTCGTCATAAAAACATACACTTACTTATGCATGCTCAACAACAGAACAGATGTTGACACCTTTTTTAAATATTTGTGATTTTCTTGTTTTTGGCACAACAAACTTCAGTTTGACATTTCCGTTTGATTTAAATTCTTATACAAAGCAAATAGCAGTCATAAAAACAATATAAGGTTTAAATTTCATATGACATCTTTGTTTACCATTAGTCACCCAAGATTTAAACTTGTGAATGAGACCTCATTCGCCACTTTAACAAAATTGAACGCTTAGTCACGCCGACTTGCAATTAATTCTTAGTTAATAAACAGTCCCTTCAAAAACTCTGCCAAAAATACAACGCGGAAGATATTGTGGAACGCACTCGGTTTTCATTTCTCAAAGGAGGTGTAACAAGGCTTCTTTTTAGATTTCACAATGAAAACCTTTCGTCTAGAGTCCACCTCCTGTGAAAGTAGGAACACAAAAACGAATGAGTTCCACAATCTTTTCGACACCATATTTTCAACATATTTATATTGGTGCAGCCAGTTCAAGTGGAAATAATAATTGCTGACAAAAATATAAGTGTGTTTTCTCGGCTTTTGATATTTTCCACAGTGCTCCCACATTGCGAAAATAAAAAATTGGCGTAAAAAAGATTGTGGAACGTATTTATTTTTCAATTAACTAGCATAGGGTACTGATTTCTAATATCAACCTCATTAATTTTCATTTCAAATCTGTCTGTCAAATTTAAATCCAAAATTCACCAAAATCTCTTTCTTCTTTTCTTTTCAGTCACATGCTTGTGGTAAGGCTCGCTGGCAAGGTGTGTGTCCCAGCTATCCAGAAGCTTTGCTGTCTGCACCAACCATCGTTCCATCTGTCACCGCTGCCTCATGTGCGGCGTCAAATCAACTGCGTTTAGCCCAAGAATTATGTGCGAGATTGGAACAGCTTTCGGCCAGTGCTCACACATGATTTCATTATTCTTACCACATCCACCATTACACCATAAATCAACAACTATAGTGAGAGAAGAGAGATAGAAGATAAAATATGCATCAAGTTAATAATTTAAAATAATCTGCGACAGCTTATGCTACTTATGTATTCTTTTTTTTTATTATTACATATTACTATCTACATAAATTGTAAATGACTAAGTTTATTTTGTGTATAAAACTTAGATAATAAGTGAGTTGAACCAATTTAACGAGACTTCAATTTTGTTTCGTTAAAATCGTTTATTTATGACATTTTAACGATAAATTTAAGTAACATGTTTCTCGTTGGTTGTTTCCTATGCTAAGTTGTTGTATGGTTTTTGTCTCAGCTATGACCCGTACAATTTCTTAGGTTATTTTTCTTCTTTTTTTTCTTTCTTTTTTATAATTTACATACGCTCAAGATGTTTCCTATACAAAATATTGTAAAAAAAAATTGTAGATATAGGGGACTTTAGGAAAAAGAGACTATTTCTTGTAGATAACTGTTGTATTCTTATAATTAAAAAAGAAAAGACTATATATTGCATAAACAAACACACATAAGTATATAAATATATAAATACAAAATATATATGAATATTTATGTATAAGAAGACAGAAAAATTACGAAAAATATTTTTGAATAGATAAATTGTTTAAAAATTGTAAAAATGCACTCGATTGAGCAAATCAAAATGGAGAAATGAAATTCTTGTTTTATTTTGGCTATTGAGTGAGATTTATTTGAAAAAAAAAATCAAGAATTAGACTAGAAAAAATGCAATAATTTATCATTTTAAATAATTTAGATTACATTTTTTAATTTCTACAATCGGAACATTGTAATGTTTTTTTTTTTTTTCTTTTTAAAGATTCAACTAAAAATGCTCAAAATTCAAATCTATTCGAAATATATTTTTTTATAATTTTCTTGTCAATATTATGAATTTTCTGTGAAAATTCAGTTTTTGTTTAAGTAGATATATATTATAAAGAAAATAAACCTATTAATATGAGTAATATTTTGGTACTGTGTTAGAGGGTTACAGTGATCTGAGAAAGGTAACGATAAAATAACACGGTGCTTGGTTTTAAGTTTAGTTTTAAATATGTTAAGATAGTTTTTTTTTTTCAAATATGAAAAAAACTGTATTAAATATAAAATATTTTTGCATTAATAATTTCTACATTTAAATATAATTTTATTTTTGTTTAAAAAAAAAACACTGTGTTTCTATATAATCAGGCAGATGAGGTGTTGCTGCTACAATGTTTGCTATAAAATATGCAGATTTAGTTACCTTTCTGACCACCACCACCGCAGCGCCACATATATTTGGTGCTGACATCTCAAACATTTTCTTCAAAATTGGTTGTATTACCAGGCGCTCATAAATGAAAGGAGGCAATTTTTTGCATTTATTGGAACAAAAATGGGTGGAGCCAAAAGCTGGAAGAAAACGGTAAAATTCTATTTGGAAGTTATGCTTTCCAGTCGAAAGGAAATTTAATACACACACACACACACCTCAGAGGGGAAATGCCTATTTTCAAATTATCAGCAAAAGTAATAGGCTACCTGCTTATTCTGAGCGCCTGGTGATCCAAAAAAATTTCATATGCTTTTTGATGGCAATTTAAAGGTATACCTTGTGAGGTTAGGAAGAATAAAATACCTTAAGTAGTGGTAAACAAAACATTGTAGAGGGATATTTGCCGCCAAAAGTTTTATACATATGTGAAGTGTGTGATGACGATCACAAAGAGGAACGATTTACATAAAACAGAAAAAAGTAAGAAGGAGAAGTAAGGTTAGTGGCGACCATTTTCGCGATGGGCTTTTTTTATAAAGAGAAAATAAAAAGTACTCGTGCAGCGCCACATGTTTGGTGCTTATCTCAAACATTTTATTCAAAATCAGTTGGTTTACCAGGCGCTCATAAATAAAAGGAGGCCATTTTTTTTCATTTATTCGAAACAATGGCTGGAAGGAAACGGTAAAAATCAATTTGGAAGTTATGGTTTCTAGTCGAATGGAAATTTAATACACACACACACACACCTCAGAGGGGAGGTGCCTATTTTCATATTATCAGCAAAAATAAAAGGCTACCTGCTTTTTCTGAGCGCCTGGTGATCCAAAAAAATTTCATATGCTTTTTGCTCGCAATTGTGAGGAGGAAGAACAAGAAACATCTTAGGCAGTGGTAGACATTGTAGAGTCATGTTAGCCGCCAAAAAATTAATGTATTTGTGAAGTGTGTGATGGCGATCGCAAAGGAGAAACAAAACTTACCGGTTTTGAAGTTCACCTTTCGCACTTGTTATCTGATAAACAGATAAAAGAAGAAAGTAAAAAATGCTTTTATTGGCTATGGTCAGTGGCGACCATTTTTGCGCGGGGCTTTAGTCAGGTGATATTTATTATTATATGTATGTCATTATATTTATATGCAACAGGGTGACAAATTTTTTTTGAATATTTTTTTTTCATAAAAAGAAAAAGTGCTCGTGCTGTTTTTTTTTCTATCTTGATAATTTCTTTTATTTTTCAGAATTAAAGTATACTTTAAAATAAATATTTATTTAATTATTATTTTCTTGGCTTGTTTACTTATTTTTGTCTGTTTACTTCAACCATCTTGTATTTTGTTGTGGAATTATTTCTTCGCTTTTAATGTGATTAAAATAAATATTTTACTGTTCTGTATGACCTGTGAAAAAAAGTTAAGCCGAGAATTTATTTTCGTATTGATAAACTTCTTAGTTAAAAAATAGAAAACTTTTAAAATATATATTCGTATATTTTCCAAAAATCAAATTTTTCATAAATTAGTTGTTCATGCACTTCAAGTTTTCTTTTTTTTTTTTTTCTTTGCTAAATTAAAATAATTTAAATTTCTTTTTTAATTCTTGTTTCTTCCATCCCGGTAAAATATCAAATTCCAAAAATGGCATTCCAAAAAGCCCAACAAAGTCATCATGTGTCAAATGAACCTGCAAATTAAATTATAACAGTTTGAACAGTTAAAGTACGAAAGTACAATTTTTTCGGTTTATCATTTACCTCCCGCTTCAAGGGATTAATTTCACTTGGCAACGATACAGCTTCTTGTTGTAAAACGGACAACGGATACTTGTGGTGCTGATCGAAAAGACCATCATTCTTCACTGAATGCTCAACATTCTTGAAACCATTGCTAAGGCCAGTGCGAGTGATTTCATGGCGAAGCTTTTCATAGGGCACAAAATTCTAAAAAATCAATTTTTTTCAACTACTCATACTTTTTCAATTAGTTTAAAAAAAACTATGCTTACATCCCAAAACTTTCGATTCCACGATTCAAAGAAGCCAGTAAATATGTTTGGCTCATTATGTTGCCTTAGCAATGCAATTGCTGTTGTAGTCCTGCGTGGAGTTGTGGAGGTTTCTAGAAACTCTTGGGCTATTGACCCGAAGCCTTCTTCGTCCGCTTGCATTGACAATCTTCCGCACCAAACAAAGGCGATTGTACCAGCATCCAATATATAGGTATTCTCGGGCAGAAGATCAGATTGATCATATCCCAGAATCTCCTGGGTGACCAATTTTCCACGAGAATTATACACCAAATGCAGGTGAACTTTGATCTTGTCAATAGGAATGCCTATTGATGCCTGAGGCAGCTCATTCAATGAGGAGGAACTTGTTGCAAGTGCTGTTTGGTTTATTTGATTTGATACCGAGTCCCAGAATTCCTTGGGCTCTTTACCTTCCATTACCAGGATACTCTCATCAGCAAAAACTGATCCGATATTTTTGGCCACTTCTCGAGCGTCTCCCGTTGAACTTTGTCCACACCACACCCAAACACCCATGTTCGATCTGATGACATAGCAATCTTTCGATGTTAATGCGTTCAGCGGATGAATTTGCCAGGCTTTGGAAGTAAACGAAGAATCGCCTTGAACTTTGAAGACTTCCGGTTTCAGGACTTTTTGAGGGCTATTGTTATTGTTGTTACTATTTCCATTCATCGCTGTTCCTTTAACTTCTGATTTCAGAATAACTACCTTTCCAGAAAATATTTGCAAAAAATGTGGTGTTTCATCGCCTTCGTTCATCTTCACTATCATAGTTCTTTCACCCAACTTTTGGAATCGTTCCTTCCCGAATTTTGTGCACTTCGAGATAGTTTCCAGCGAGGATGATTTGCCCATCCACATGTAAAGGATATTTTGAATTCCAACATCTTGCGTTCCACAAAACTAAAACGGAAATAAGTTACTTTGCGGGACTTTTCATTCAAAAAAGTGACGTTTAGATGAACTTACTGCAACGCTATATTGGACAACATAACAACTATCGGATTCGAAAATGGCTGCAGATTTTCGAATCGCAATTTCATTAAGATGATCGTCGGAAATTTGGTAGACATGTTTCTCTCCAGTACCATCATCGATGAGCTGGTTTTCAGCGGCCATTTTTGGTCTCTGTGACAGACTAAGCGTGTCGAATTTACCTAGGATTTGGGTTGTTTTTGATTCTTTATCTTCCCACCTGGGAAAAAGGTGTGTAAATTCTACGGGTTCATGTCCTTCTATTACGCGAATAAGCAAAGTTGACGATGGATATTTTTTCTGTAACGACAAAAATTAAGATTCACATAAGTAAAAATCAGAACACAACTGCAATGGCAACACTGGCAACATTTCGTTCGCTTCTTCAAAGTTACAAATCCTTAAGCCCACTACACAGTTCATGGGAAAATGAAAACAATCCGCTTAAAACAGTGTGGAACCTATATTCCAGAACATCTTAAGCTAACGCACTTCAAGTTTAATGAAAATTAAATACGTTCCACATTTGTCCACACATAGTGGGAAATTCACCTCGTGTGAAATGAAAACAAAATACCATCCACAGTCTATCTTTTACGACACTTTCCTCAGTTTTTAAGTGACCACATTTGGTAATATCAAAGGACGTGGAAAAGGTGTGCACTTTTCTAAACACGATGCTTTCTTTGACTATTTGAAGCTGTGTAAGCTTAAGGTTTTTTTAAATGAGGCACACGCGCTCAAGGGGTTTGGATAGCGCTTTTAATGATTAGTCACAGCGCAGGCGATAGGCAATTACTGAGGGAGATGTGTTGAAATATTACATATTACTACATATGGCTACTTGTTAATATTCTACTTGCTAATATAATATCGTAGTATGCTGTCATGTATAGCTTTGTCATTTAAATTAATATATTGTTACTCTTGTTTTATACTTCAAATAAATAACAACGCTTAACTTATTCTGTGTTCTTTTTCATAACCCTGTTAAATTCCAATAAGATGTCGATTTACATTGGTCTTGAATGTTTGAAAATCAAAATAGCCAGGAAAAATTGTACAAGGCAATTGATTCCACATTCGTGATGTACGGCTAAAGAAATAATCCCTATATTTCACGGTGCGTCCGAAATTGGGACAAGTGTTACGGGGGAAAGGTTTAAGGGGTGGGACGCAGCTGGCTACCTAGAGTGAACATTTTTTGTAGAAATTCATTTTTAGTTTGAAATTAACGCCAATTTGTTGGTATATAGGGTGGTCACGCATAGGATGGCTTTAGTCGTGTGGAACGTATTCATTTTTGCTTATTGAATGCACAAAAGATGGAATTATAGACTCATTTTTTGGAATTACTACAACAAGTACTTTAAGGAGGTCTTAATGACTTAAAACAACAAACAACCCAGCTTTAAAACTCACCTTTTTTATAAAACCCCGTCCGTTTCGAATGGCTTCAATATTTTCAACATTCGGTACATTCTTTCCAATCCACATCCAAACGCCCAATGAAAATCCATTCAAAATATAAACTGCTTTCGAATCACTGAGATCACTTTGACTTGGTAGCGTTGAGGTAATCTGATCGATCCAATACTTTGTACCCTTGTAACCGCATTTATACAACTTAAACGAACTGCTATATGGCTTGTCACTTTGGAAACCTTGGTTTACAACCCGATTGTTACGTGGCAAGAATGTGTTCCATGTTTGTTTGTCTTCTTCCTTCATCGATTGCTCATAACCATCGTCAACAACGATTATCTCACTGGCGCCAGTGGCATTTCTGAATCTTTTTGCAATTTCTAAAGCTTCCCTTCGATCTCCGACATTACTCGATCTTCCAATCCAGATAAATGTCTGTTTCCCTGTATTCAAGACCATTATGTATTCACTGCTAAAGTGATGCCAACTGATTGTTTCCATTTCAACACAGCTTAGCCATTGACGACCTCTGATTTGAAAAAGACGGCAAGTATCAGTCGAAGAAGCGAGTGCTCCAGAATAAATTCTAAAATTGAATAATTTTCAGAGTTTTTTACAAACGAATATTTGGAAAAGTCTTGAAAAAAACACTTACGTGATTCCCCGCTTAAAATACGACATAAATCGTACACTCTCACTGTCTTGAGATTCTCGATATTCGGTTGCTACATTGCCCAAATAGGTATCCAACTCCATGACCTTGTGTGCCACATTTGCCTTTTTTTGTTGAGTGACCTTTTCACCAAGCCAAAAGTGAATGAATCTTTCGAGACCTGCACCGTTTTTGGTTTCTCTTGACTATTAAAAAAAACAAAATTTTCCATCAACTATTCAATGTTGCCAATTTATAGATATACACAACTTACGATTGTGTCTTGATTGACGTAGGTGCCAAGTGGACATGCTGCATAAATAATATAACAACAGTCATCATAGAAGCTTCCAAAGCTGGTTTTCGGAACAACTTCTAATCTGTCTTCTTCTATTTTCCAGATATGAAAACAAATGGCGTTTTTTGATAGCTTCCGAAAGGATGCATCTACTCGCACCTCAGATATGGTATCGGGAAAAATTTCCTGTTAAAAGAAGAAAAATATAAGCTAGTAAGCATCAACAAAATAAATTATAAAATTGTATTTGCTATGCTAAATTCTAAATAGGCAGACAGTTCGAGTAAAAACTAAACGTTTTAGAAAATGATTCCACGTGAAATTTACAACTTTCCATACCACAGCTCACATTTAAAAAACTATTTCAAAAATACAACCTTGGAACATACAAGGACAAAGTTCGTGTTAATGTGTTATCTTTAAGTTCCACAGCTTAAAAATCTTAATCCACATACATACATTTCACACTTTTTCAGGCCCCTTAAGATTTTCCCATTCATTAGAAATTGAAAATATGACGTAAAAATTATTATGGAACGTATTCCTATTTTCATTTCACGGAAGTAAAGTACTCTTTAGTACTGTTTTAAAAAAATAAATATACAAGACAAGGTTGCGAAACATATTTTTTGGTCATTTCAGAATACATACAAAAAAAAACATCATTACATTAAATCAAACTTCCAAAAAGAAACGTCAGCGTGAAGCTTAAAACTTTACATTCCACATTTATTTTTTAAAAAAATACAAATTTTGTGACAAGTGCCAGACGCTTGCACGCTGCAAGAAATATTTCCCTATAGCCCTCGCAAGTTGTGAAATAAAATAAAGTGCACGACTGGGTCGTACGAACTTGCTCTTATGTGTTTAAATGGTCTTGGGGCTTGAGATTTTCGGAAAAAAGCATTGAAAAAATCATATGAAATTTTATTAATCACTTAAAAATCAATAGTTAAAACGTTTTTTGGAGAAAATGAAGTAAGTCATCAGATTGCTTTTGCTTTTTTAAAATTTAAGGACATTTTTTTTCAAAATCGTTCGACCAGTTTTTTCAAAAAACGGTTTTTTTTGAAAAACTTTTCGAAAAAATATTCCAATATTTTTTCAAGTATGCCAACTTCTAGAACTTTGTAGTTTTTATCAGAAAAATAAAATTAAAAAAAAATTGATTAAACCGTTTTTGGAAAAAACAAAAAATAAAAAAAAATTTTAAAACTTTTTTAAAAAACTCAAAAAAACTTTTTTTGAAAAATTAAAGAATTTTTATTATTTAGTTTAAAATAGGGCTTCTACATTCAAAATTTCATCGAAATTCGTCCAGTGGCTTACGAGAAAATCGGATTTCAAAAAACCGGTCCTATGGGAGGTACCGTTATAAGACTTTTCCTGAAAAATCTATTCCAACCAAAACATTAAACTTGCGCAGAAAACATCATTCAGAAAGTTTTATCAAAATCGTAGGAGTCGTTTTCGAGAAAAATTGAAGTTTCACTAAAAATCGTATGGCAGGTACCGTTAGTTTTAAAGCTAGAATGCTAATTCCAAAAACCCCTCTGTAGGACGTCATAATAATACTATCTACCAAGTTTGGAGCAAATCGGTCTAGCCGTTTAGGCTGTAGATGCCGATACAGACAGACGGACAGACAGACAGACAGAATTGTCGGACCCACTTTTTTCGACTTCTCTATCATCGTAATGTTATGTTTGATTGTCCAAAAAATTTTTTTTTTTTACGAATGCATAACTTGCCTTATCGTACCTATAATCGCAAGTAAAAACAAGTCGTAAAAAGGTTGTGGACGTATTTATTTTTACAGTGAGCTTCATGCTTCAAATTGAACTCAATGAACTATTAATGCTTTGGATATAAATTTGTGACAGTAAAGGGTCAGCATTTGAGCCAAAACTTAATCTCATAGTTTTCTAGCAAGATGTGGAACCCAATTTCAATATCCAAATTCACCTGATCGAAGTGTATTATAATTATTGCAGTTAGTGTACTGTCTCTGGCGAGGATGGGATAAATCCACAAAAAATAAAAGTAAATCTTGTCTTAAAGAAAGGCTGCATTGCTACTATAATTTGTGAGACCCTTTCATCCCTGCAGAATCAAGGCACAAACAATATGTTTGATAGTGTACTTCACAATACTTTTAACAAGCTTGGAGCTGTTGCGCCAATATTGAATTCCTTTTTTAACCAGCCTAATGTTAAGCAAAGCAAAAATGGTTGTTTTCCCGCTGTCGGGAAAAGTGAAACTTATGCCTGCATGCAACGAAATGCTAACGAGTTTCCCTCTCATTAGCTTTGTTCGTTTAACTTTACCTAGGATCGCAACAGGTTTTATTGACAGCCCCAAGAGTTGTCAAAAAAATGTGTTTTTCGGTTCTCAAAAATCACAATAGGGCTGCTGATTGTATACATATTTGTCACAACGCATACAATTAAAATGTTTAAATTTTGCTTTATTTATTTGATTTTTATTTATTTTTATTAAAATTCGTGAACTTACTTGCATTTCTTTTTGTTTCTTTCGAAAAAAATTAAATGAAAAATCAAATACAGAAGAAAAACACACAACCAATGCTTGACAGCAAACGTCATTTCAACAGCTGATTCGTTACCTCAACTCGCTCCAACAAAACCGACCCCAGGTTTAAAAAAAAAAAAGTTGAGAGGTGTCAAGGGACACTCGGATGGAACGAAGTTCCTTTCGATTAATTAGTGAAGGAATTGTAATAAAATTTTATTTTTTTTTTAAGCTATAATAATATTTTTTTTATTATTAACAAATATAATATAATATAAACTTAATCAGTAGGCTCAATTTTAGTAATAATTGGCTTGTGGTAACTGAAGTAGGAAACATATGTTTGGGATTCTATTTTATTTAAATGTCTTGAAAAAACTGCATCAATGGTAGCGTTATGCTTTGTTGTTGATTCTGCTGGATTATCAAATTCTTCCTCTAGAAACTGTAGCAATGGTTTTGATTTTTCATTACTGAAGTTGATGTTAAAATCACCGGCTAAAATGAGTGGAACTTTATCTAAATTTTTGTTGTATCTGCTAAGCGTTCGAGATACCTACATCTTTAGAATACTCTTAGCAGTGCTCGATGAATGAACTCCTGAATATCTATTAATTTGTGAGACATATATGACTGCCATGATTAAGGTAACACCGTTTTCCATTACACACATTATTTATTAAGCGGCCCACAGACACCACACTTGTGCGCGCGCATGTGCACCGAAACTGGTGCGTGATTTCGCCACACACCGCACACCAAATCGTACACACTTTTGTTGTGAACGAGATTTCAAAGGAAAAAAACATTTTAAATAAATCTTCCGCACTCCTTACTCAATCACAATTCGATGCAACTGAATATAAAATGTGCGCGCGCATCCCCATACACATCACACCGATCGAGACACCGACACCAAAAATCAAAAAATTTTGATTGTTACTCGCGCCGAAAATCGGTGTGCGCACCAGCCCACAGACAGCACACATTTCTTCGCATCGACACATGTGCGCGCACAAGTGTGGTGTCTGTGGGCCGCTTACAAAAAACCTGTATACACTCAACAAAAATAATCGTCGCGACACCACACTGTTCAATGCGAAACAGAAATGAAAATATCTGGCTTGCTTTCTATAAGAGAGAAAGAGAGAGAGAGACAGACAGAAAAACATGCGCACGCCGCACAGCTTACAATAGCTTACTATAGCAAAATCTGTCGTGACAACTTTTCGTCAGAATTTTTTCCGTCTAGCCCCCTTTCACAACGCGCGATAAGGAACTTCGTTCCAAAAACAGAGAATTTTCTCGTCAGAGCGAGTTGAGGTTTTTCAAAAAACGAGTTGTGGCGACACCAGGAGTAATAGTCTGTAGGCCGATTTTACAGATTAAGAAAAATAAAACGCTTTCACTCTTACAATTTTTTAGATTTTAGTTCTTTATTCGTTTGTGATCATGGTAAGACTGACCAAAATGCTAACCAAAAATTATTCCTCTGTCCTTACTTAAAGTTCTATCTTATTTTTAGCTAGGTACAACCTTGAAACGCATTTTAATGGAGAGTAGTATTGCGCTCTGTATTCAGCAAAGCTCGGCTTAGCATCCTCAAGAAAATCATTGCTCTTTAGAAATAGAGAGTTTTCTTCTTTAGTGGCTTGGGTTGATGTTGGTTTTACATTGCAAACTCGTGCCAACAATGATTTGATTTTGGCTGAATTAAGCTTGGATTGATGTTTGTGCTCAAGCCTTGCTTAGCAACAGAGAATGTCTCTAGTCGTTAAACATGACGTCATATGGCTCTGAGTGTAAGCCAGATGTCTTCATGTTACTCCTCCCCCCTTTGTAGGAACAGAATGCGTTTATTGCGCTCTATAATGTGTTCGATTGCGGCAAATGCAATCCCTTTGTAGTTGTTGTTGTCTTGTAGTTACCGATTAATAAAACTAAACACAGGTACATATACTAATACTAATTTTTAGTTACAATTATTGTATCTGATTAAACTTATTAGGTACTTACAAAGATATAACATGTGAAATAAATTGTAGAAGTATATTTGTGTGTTATATATATAGATAAGTGGTATAAATAATATAATATATATTTTTTTTTATCTTTTTTTTTTTTTTTTTTTTTTTTTTTTTTTTTTTTTTTTTTTTTTTTTTTTTTTTTTTTTTAATGATACAAAAAGGTGTTTAAATGAAATTAAGAACATAACAATCCATTTAATAATTATTCTTATCAATGCAAAATGAAAGTCGAGCTCCAGTCTATAAATTATTATCAAAACTTTACAATGTTTTTATTCGCTTTAACTAGCTACCTTCTTGGTTTTTAGTTTGTTTCTATTTGTGTAATCTCTTCCAGTAAGCTTTCTATCAAATTTCACGTCTTCTATAGGATTTTGATATTTATAATTTCTTTTAATAATTTGTCTATCCCTTTTAACTCCAGACTGGTCTTTAAAATAAGTTTTTCCCTTATCTTTTACCTGTTTTAAAATGTATCTTGGCAAGTGTTTTATGTTATGAAAACCTAAATTTTTTACTAACTCTCTATCTTTGTAATTCCTCTGATCTTCACGCGTCTCATTTATCTTATTTATTTGTTTTTCTTTTACCCTTACTACCCGCGATTTCAGTTCTTTCCATTCTGACTCGTTTAATTTACTATATAAAAGATCATTTGGTTTATATTTTGTTACAGAATGGTAAGAATCGTTATATATTTGAACTGCTTTATAAACTAAAAGTCTATCATTTATGTCCTTATTTTCTTTATTTAATTTAAAAAGTCGCATATGTTCGTTGATTGTGAGGTGGAATCGCTCAATTACCCCATTACCTGTATGCGTATTTGGAGATGTAAAGTGATACAATATGTTTTCGCTAGTAAGGTAGTTCTTTATATAGGCTGTGTTCATTTCGTTATCAGCAACGATCTTGAGTGGTTTTCCTAGGTTTGCAAATCTGTGTCTTAAAGCTTCAACTATAGTGATGGAATTTCTATCTGTTAACGAGTGAATTGAAGCATGTTTAGTTAGTCTGTCAACACAAGTTAGGAACATGCTATTTTTATTTTGAAACCAAATATCGATGTGGACAATTTGGTTGGGACCATCAGGTGTTTCAGATATCATTAGTTTAGGTTTTATCGGGTTTCTATCGTATTTACACATGTTACAGGTAATGCAATTATTTATATATTTGTGGACTTCAAGTCTAAGGTTCGGAAAATAAAAAGCATTCTTCAATTCTAAATAGGTTTCTTCGATTCCCCTATGATTTTTTTCCAGATGAAATTTTTCTATTGTCTGTAACAAAATGTCATGGCTTGTTATATCTTCAAGGAACTTTGTACATCTTAGGATTTTCATTTTAGGAGAATTCGAAAAATACTTTACTACTGTCGTTTGAAATTTCACAAATATATCATCATCCTTGCAAAAGATTCCAAATGTGCCTTTGATAGGGAAAAGTTCTTTTAAAATATTAAGAACATATTCTTCGTCGTATTCCGGTAAATATATTATAGATCTCCTTTTTTTTCTAAACAAAAATTTGTTAGTATAACTTTTGGAAGCATTTATTTCTATTATTAATTGGTTTTTATAAATATTGATAGGATTTTCCGTAATAAATATATGATCGTTTAGGTTTTCTTCGCCGCTATGAATAGTTGCTATGTCCGATCTAACCTCGTCTTCCTCTTCTACTACAAAATTGGTTTGTAAACGACTAAGAAAGTCGGCAACATTGTTTGTTTTGCCTTTTATATATTCAATACTGAAGTCATATTCATTTAGTCGAATTTTCCAACGTTGTAGCTTGGAATTAGGTTCTTTCAATGAGTTCAGCCATATAAGCGGTCGATGGTCAGTCAGAATTTTAAATGTTCTTCCGAACAAGTAGGGTCGAAAGTATTTCGTGGCCCAAACTATAGCTAACAACTCTTTTTCAATCGTGCTATAATTTGTTTCGTGACGATTCAAGGTCCGAGATGCAAATGCTATAGGGTGTTGGTTTTGGGAAAGAACTGCACCTAAGGCCGCGTTACTGGCATCTGTTGTTAGAGTAAATGTTTTAGTAAAATTTGGGTAGGCCAAAACAGGGCAACTACATATAAGTGCTTTAAGCTTGTTAAAGGACTCAATAGGCGTTTTTCTTTTTTAGTTCACAGCAGAGCCTGAGTTGTCAAAAAAAAATTAGTGTTTCTTTTTTGCTTCAGAGTGTTCAGAGCTAAGAATTCGTATTTCTTTTTTCCTTCAGAGTGCGTTCAGAGTGCGCTCTACGAGCTCCAAATAAATAGATGGGGCAGACTGAGCAAAAGCTGAACAAAAATATAAACGTCACAAGTGAGACGCTTCCAAACCAATTCAATTGATAAAAATAACTTTTTAGCGGCGGCTGAAATTAAAAACAATTAAAATGGCCGCCGAAGGTATTTTAAATGTTAAAAAAGAATTGTTTTCAGGTTTTCCAAGTGGCATGAGAACAGGAAATTAATAGAATATTAAATTCGTTTCATTAATAGTTTAGAGCGCTCTGAACACAATTTGTTCAGAGGACGTTCAGAGCGAGCTCGATATACTCGAACTCTGTTCAGAGCTCATTTCTGAATGAAAAAAGAAAAACGCCTAATGTAGTAAGGGTTTTTGACGTTTATCTTAGAACCTTTTTTTAAACAATTGGTCATTGGTAGGGCTACTTTTGAGTAGTCCTTAATGAACTTACGGTAAAATCCCGTAATTCCAAGAAAGGATTTTATCTGTTTAGACGACGAAGGAAGCTTTATTCTTTTTATTACCTCAATTTTATTGGGATTAGGCCTAATACCATCACTTGATATAATATGACCTAGATACTCTGTTTCGCGCCTAAAAAAATTGCACTTGTTAATTTGCACTTTGAGATTGAATTTCAAGAGACGTTTAAATATTTTATTTAGAGAGTCTGTATGTTCCTGCAAAGAAGTAGAAAAAATTAATATGTCGTCTAGATACACGACGCATATTTTATTAATGTAGTCAGACAGCACTTCGTTCATCATCCGCTGGAATGATGCAGGGGCATTTTTCAAACCAAACGGCATTCGTGTAAACTCATAGTGCCCGTTTGCTGTCGAAAATGCTGTTTTGTGTCTGTCTTCTTCATTAAGTGGGATTTGGTGGAAACCCTTCGCTAGGTCGAGCGTTGAAAAATACTGTGCGTTCCCTAATTTGGAAAAAATGTCTTCGATATTGGGAATTGGAAATCTATCATCAGTTGTTACTTCATTTAATTTTCTGTAGTCCACTACAATGCGCCACTTTTTTTGGCCGGAATTGTCGAGCCTTTTTTCGACTACCCAAATTGGTGCATTGTATGGACTACTTGATTTAACGATTATTCCTGACCCAAGCATTTCCGACATTTGGTTTTCAACCTCTTCCTTGTGGGCCTCTGGATACCTATATGTTTTCGAAAATATAGGGATGTCATTTTTTGTCGGTATTTTATGGGTGTATGCAAGAACACAAGACAAGCTGTCACCTTCTAAATAAAATACCTTCTTATACTTTTTGATTATGGAAGTTAAAAATTTGATTTCTTCTGTATTTAGATTATCAGTTTTAAGTTTCTTTGTAATTTCTTCTATATCTGGTTCTATGAAATGTATATCTATAATATCTCTACTCAGTGTATTAACATCTTCCTTTGAATATTTAATAGGAGAATGGTTGAAAATCAATGGCAATGTAGCATCTTTTGTTACAAGGTTTGACCTCTTGAAATCAATTTTGGCTTCTAATGGCCTTAAAATATTACAGCCAATTATACCATCAAAATCTCCATTTAATTTCGTTTCGAGCATTTCAATTGTAGTAGACGGTCTGTTAAATTCCTTAAATAATGGAATAATAATTTTTGAGCTTACACAAATACTACCGTTCACAGACTTAAGTGTGACAGGATTTTTTAATTCCGTTCTAAAGGAGTTCTCAAATAGATCGCTGTGAATAAGTGAAGTGCTCGCCCCAGAATCAATGAGTAATTTGAGAGGGAACGGATAATCTCTTACAATTATACAGGGAAGTGTTCTGAGGTGACTGACGGAAAATTTTGATATGGAGTACTATTATGATCTTGGTATGTTTCGGTATGATCGGGCAAAGTTTCTTCCTCAACATAATCGATATCCATAGTATTTTCGTTGATATTGACTCTCCTTTGTGCGGAATTTTGCTTACTCTGTTGTGAAACATAATTTGAGTTCCTTGAATATCCTGAACTACTTGCATTTACCCTACTATTTTGCGAATTATTTGTATTGTGTGAATTCAAATTTTGAGGTTGGTTGTTATTTTGACGAAATTGACCAGAATAACCACGGGAATTGTCTGCATTATGTCCCTGTCTATTACCTGTAGAATTCTGTGGAGTACTCGATCGAAGAAAGTTTCCTGTGTAACCATTCTGATTTTGCCTTGAGTACCTGTTTGGATTGGCGAAACCATTGTTATAAGGATTTGCTGGGTAAGATTCGAAATTTTGGGTCAAATAATGAGTATTTTTAAAGCTTTTATGAGAAACCGCAGAATTAAAGTTATCTGTATCATTCAAAATATCCTTAGCTTCCCTGAGAGATTTCGGATTTCTAGCTTGAAGAATAAGTTTCGGGTTGCTTGGAAGTTTACTAATGAATATTTTTAGAGTCATTTCCTCGTTTTCATCTTTATTAAACCAAGAAGGAGCATTTACAGACAAATCAGCTTTAATGTTAAGTTTAGTTAGAAGACTTAAACACTGATCAAAAAGTAATGGTACTGAACCTCGAAATTCTAACAATTTAATCTGATTTACTATATTTTCTACGCTTTCATTTACTGAACAATTTGATAATAAGATTTTTTTTATTTCCGGCCAACTTGACGGATTATTATTATTGATTAGTATAATATTGGCTGATTCCTTTATTTTCTGCCTTATTTTCAATTCGAGTAACTCTTTAGAGAGTTCATTTAAATTTACAACATACTTATATATACAATCCACGTGTTTAATAAATAGGCTGAGTTCTTCGGGTAATCCCGTAAATGCCTCAATATCTTTTATTAAAGTAAATAGCTCCATATTCGCCATACCTTGTCCTTTTTTGTTGATTACAGATGCTTATTTTTGTTTGCAGCGCTTATTATTAATTTTTTGTGTGCACGAAAAAATAGTTTTATTGATCAAAAATTTATATTTTTATTGAATTTTGCGTAACCGACTTGATAGGTTTTTTTTTTAAGAATAGGTAGGTAATACGTAATTTTTTTGTTTTCCGACTGCGCCAGTAATAGTCTGTAGGCCGATTTTACAGATTAAGAAAAATAAAACGCTTTCACTCTTACAATTTTTTAGATTTTAGTTCTTTATTCGTTTGTGATCATGGTAAGACTGACCAAAATGCTAACCAAAAATTATTCCTCTGTCCTTACTTAAAGTTCTATCTTATTTTTAGCTAGGTACAACCTTGAAACGCATTTTAATGGAGAGTAGTATTGCGCTCTGTATTCAGCAAAGCTCGGCTTAGCATCCTCAAGAAAATCATTGCTCTTTAGAAATAGAGAGTTTTCTTCTTTAGTGGCTTGGGTTGATGTTGGTTTTACATTGCAAACTCGTGCCAACAATGATTTGATTTTGGCTGAATTAAGCTTGGATTGATGTTTGTGCTCAAGCCTTGCTTAGCAACAGAGAATGTCTCTAGTCGTTAAACATGACGTCATATGGCTCTGAGTGTAAGCCAGATGTCTTCATGTTACTCAGGGCGACTTCAGGGCTCAATAAACAAAGCTATTGTCAAATTTATTATCACCAAATGTCACATATCGGAAGTTTAGAGAAAATATTTGGTACTTCTTACACACTCAATTTCACGGGAACACAGCTTTAAACCATGTGATCGAGAATTTGACATCAAAAAGAGCTTATGCAACAGCTGATAATCGAATCACCCTAACCACAAAACAGAACGACAGCTTAATATGGTAAATCGAGTCTAGTTAAAATGACAAGGTGTTTTGAGTCTCTTTCTGGTGATATGACAGTTAAAATGTTGCTATACTACAAAATTTATTAACCAACACGCGAAAAGGAGTGGATATTATGAAAAGTGTCGACAACATAAACCATAACAACGTAAAACATTTTGACCCTATCTTTCGACACACATGGAATTTTATTTCGACATTTCCTTCTTTTTTGTCTAAAAAGGGTAAATCACTTTCAAAGATACTTTCAAATCAATAGCACAAATCCAACTCACTTGAAAGTGCATCAAAGCAGTATATATCGCATGCAGATGCAACATTTAAGCAAAGTAAATGTCAAACATCTGCCAAAAGGTTTGTGTCGTTGCCTTCTCATGACCTTTTACAAAAGATGAGTAGTTGCTTCAATACATGCAGGTGATATTACTTTCAAACAATACCTACATACGTGTATGTATTTGTACATCAATATATACATAGATTCATGTAGGAATTTGACATAAGGATTGAAATAGATTCCTGTCTCTCTTTACAAAAGAAAACTCGATTGGAATTAATAATATCATTCATCGACTAGCTTACCGGTAAAACAGGTGCAATATACATCAATCATCCGCTTATCAAAAAAGCTGTTAAACATTGTAAAGCAGCCACCATCATCTTGTGTTGTAAAAACAAGTGAAAATTGTCCATCTACATTCTACAAGAGCCTGGTGGTGGTTTTTCATTCTATCAACCTACTGTCCTCCATAGAGGAGATAGAGCCTTTGGATTTGGATGGCGATGGTGGTAGCGATGGCGATGGCGATGGCGTTTCGCGGTTGGATAATTAATTTTCATTTTCACAAACAACTGCACGAAATGTAGGTGACCATCCGTTCACTACATTTTGACATTTCAGCGTGACAAAATTCGAATGGCATGCCGCATGCACCATGTAATGGAGAAAATCAAAAGAAGTGACCAGCAATTTTGTGATAGAAAAAAAAGTGTTGGAAAAGTGACTATCATATCTGGTGGCACTTTGAGATAAGGTGAAGATTACATCATGAAAAAATGACATTTGCACGCATATAATGCCATTTACATGCGACAATGTCATTAATTTGTCCGCATGGAATGTATATACCTTAAATTCCACAGCATTAATACAAAAAAAAATAGCTATTTGACGTATAAAAACTTTGTACTTTGAACTTTCTCCAGCGTTGGTCCAGGTTAACTTGAAAAGCCCAAGAATGGGCGGGATTAATTTGCATTTTTTTTGAAAAAAATTAATTATGAAAATTACATGAAGCGACAGCAACATAATTTGATATATTTCAAGTTGTCTACAGGGTGACCCCAGGATGAAAAAAAAAACAGAAATTTTTGTAAGATTGAGTTGAGATTTTTCAAAAAAACAGTTTGTGGCATCTCAGGTTGACTTCTGAGTACATCGAACAAACCTAAATTTAGATGTGTGCACGAAACAATAATTTTGTCTGTATGAACGGTCTTACCCTGAGGCTACACATGCCAGCTACTGGCAAGCAAGTTACTACACGTATTAATTGTCAGATACCTATCTGTTCTAGTTGGCTGGAAGTTTGTTTGTGTAAGTGGAAAATGTGAGTGTATTGCAACTGTCTTACCAGTAGCTGGCATGTGTGGCGAGAGGGTTAAGCATAAAAATAACCGGTACAATTGACTAACTACTAACTTCCAAATATAATATAACTCAAACGTCAGCCACAGAATATTCATTGGAGAGTGTCTATTCGCATGCAACATTGCCAACATTTTTGGTAATGACAACAAATGTGACATATTGTTGAATTAAAACCTGATGATATGGGATTAGAAGTGCAGCAACGAAGTTGAGCGTAAAAAACCCTTTAACAAAAGTTGTGAAACTGATGCGTGCTCATAGGCGTTATTTCAAAATAGCGTGGAAGTTTGTTTCTTTACTCGAATGATGAATATGGAACTTGAAAAAAACTGTTTGTTATGTTTTGACAATAGCGTAAAGCTTGGTTCTAAAGATAAATAAATTGATGGTGTATAAAAGATTGTGGAACGTATTCATATTTCAAAATGGAAGTAAGTAATTATTAAAAAAAATAAACAAACTGTTAGCTCTAATATGAGATATGACCTAGGACAACGATAATAAATGTGGTCACATTGTGAGTATGCATTAATAGAAAGACCTCCAATTTTGTTGCTAAATTCAAAAGACAAGCAAATGGGAATTCAGTCACTGAGATTATTGCGCGTAACCCTTAAAATTAGGATTTGCTAAAATTCGCAGTTAAGTAGGTAGGTAGGTACTCGTAATTTGTTTCCAAACAGTGTTTGTTCATGTGCAGCACTGTCGACGCATGCGACATTTTAATCTGCAGAAATATGATCGCAAAAAAAGATTAATGGATTTTACTTTTCTTTTATTATAAAATGTGTATGGCTTTTTTCTTCGTTCTGACGTAAGGTCTTATGGTTCCGCAGTTACTGGTGGTAACAATGTTAGTACAATTATATTGGGAGCAAATATTTTGTTGAAGAAACTTTTGAAGCACTGATTTCAAGCCTTAGCCGAAAGTTCAAAAAAGCGTATTTCCTTTGTTGTATCTGTTTAAGTTTTCTCACTATCCTTATTAGCACCCAAGGATTTAATTCGATAAAAACTTTTATGCGACTCACTCACATTTTACACTACTACATGCATTAATGTAGGATATAAAAAAATGGTTTACACACATCAGCCTAAATGCAAGTTGTTTCCTAATCAAAGAATGGGGCTACTTGAAACTTTTTAAAGTGAAGGGTTTGTTTCAAAAGTTGACTAAGCGGCCATAGTTATAGCGATTCGGAAAACCAAACCGAAAAAATGTTCAAAAGGAAAATTTAGTATGTTATGGTTCGATTTAAAGCACAAATGCTACACTGATCGATGCCAACCAACTTTTTTGAAAATAAAAATTTTAATTGAACTTTTTTTTTAAATGTAATTATTTATTTTTCTGTTATACGTATAAAAGAAAAAAAAATTTTAACAAGTATTAGTTTAATTGAAAATTTTATAAGCAAAAAAAAAATTCTTTGAGTTAAAGCCATCGATCAGTGTAAATCGAACTATAACATACTAAATTTTCCGTTTCAATATTTTTTCGGTTTGGTTTTCCGTATCGCTATAACTGGCCCCTAAAAGAAAATAAATCACATTTTAAATTTAACAAAAACTGGTGAACGAATTTTTGACCAACACTTCAAAATTTATTAAGTATGACAGGCGTCAAAATATACAAAATATGGCCCCTAAGGCCAGTTATAGCGATACGGAAAACCAAACCGAAAAAATTTTCAGATGGAAAATTTGGTATATTATAATCAGATTTAAAACACAAATGCTACACAGATCGATGGCAACCAACTTAGAGAATTTATTTTGCAAATAAAAATTTGAATTGAACTTGTACTTTTTGTTAAAAATGTATTTATTTATTTTTCTGTTATACGTATAAAAGAAAAAGAAAAAATTACATTTTTAACAAAAAGTATTTGTTCAATTAAAATTATTATGAACAAAAAACATTCTCTGCATTGATTGCCATCGATCAGTGTAGCATTTGTATTAAGAATCGAATCAGAACATACAAAATTTTCCATTTGAAAATTTTGTCGGTTTGGTTTTCCGTATCGCTATAACTGGCCCCTTAGGACCATTTTTTTTTGTATTGATCGCAGTCATAGAAATTCAAATATATGAATAAATTTCATGCAACCAAAGAAGCAATCTAGATTTGATCTCAGATTGAATCAAGATCAATTTTTCTAAATCTCGACTCAGTGCCAGATTTACACACACTATAACGAAATTGACATTCACTTAACGTCAGTTGGAAATTTGTTTATATCACTGTGGTATTGTGAAAAGAAGCATATTTATTTATTTTATAAAAATGGAGCAACAACTAATTATCATATTTCAATACCATCCGATAATGAAGAATTTTTCAAAATTGAAAATTTGTTTAAGAAAAGCGAAAAGCATTCCGTCAAACATTTTGTGGAAGCTGTTGTTTCATACCATTCAGACGAAGAAGTGGGTAACAATTTCGGTTATAATATTACAAACAAGATGGATGTTTATGACACACACAATAACAAAAATAAAATCAATCTGTTTTTGTTTTCGATGCAATCAAAAAAATCTTGAAATTAAGATCAAATCTGAGAGCAAATCTAAAATTGTCTTTTAATTCATTATTAAATAAACTTTTAAAAAATTTTATCTTTGGATTATCAAACGATTTATAAGTTAACCTCATTAGTAGTTCAACTCTCTTACCAATTAAAAATAGTTTCTATAAATAAAAATGAATTTCCTTAATTACCAATTCCTTTTGAGATATTTCCAAAATCGGCATTTTTCTGTTTAACACTTTTACCGGTGTTTTCTGTCACTTTTTTTCTAGATTTCAAGAAGAGCTGGTCGTCCCTTATTCCATTGATAGATTAAGCCACCAAAATTTAAAAAATAAAAGATGTTTTTGTATTTTTGTTTTGTTTTTCCGAAAAGCACTAAAATTTCATGATGATTAAATTTAAGTAAATTTTGTTTTTATTTGAAACAATCAACAAAGCCTGACAGTCAGTACAGCGATTGACTAACTAGCTTCAACACAGTAATATCAACATTATTCTACATTATATTTCCTCTGCTGACACCAGGGAAAGTCTTTTTAAAATAACTTAAAGTCAATCTTAAAGTTACAATTTTTATTACACGAGTAAAAGTAAACTGAAATGCATCCAAACGGGAATTCGAATTACAAGAAGAATAAGAAAAAAAAAAAAACTCCCAACATGCACAAAGCTGCGCAAAAGACTGAACTTCATGTGCGATGAGATGTCGATGAGTGAAGATAGACAAATGAAGAGCGGCTCTATTCTACCGCAAAATCTTCATTTGCAGCACATTAACCAACAAACAATCCAACCACAAACCATCCAACCAACCATTCATAAAAAAGTTTAAAAAGTAAAAGAGCCCCCCTCCCCCCACTTACAATTCTTCTTTTCCATGGATCGGATAAAGAGGAGAGATGGAAAACCTATTGAAAATTCGAAAAGAAGAAAGGTAGCTGTATCTATGTATCTTCGATCCGGATGAAGTGTATTTCAATGAGTAAAATTACTTCTAGGTTTTTTTTCTATAATAATAATAATTGTTGTCTTAATGGTTTTTCTTTCAGGGCATGTACAAAATTAAGGTGAATTTAGCCAGCGAAGAAGTTAGGTAGAACTTTCAGAAAACAAGTGACCTACCTACCGCTGGTGATTATTGTGTAATGGAAATGGAAGCAACTCTGTTCTGTAAGGGGCCAGTTCTAGCGATCAGAAAAACCAAACCGAAAAAGTTGGAACAGCATGAAAACTGAGATTTTTTGTTGTTAGCGTTCTTAGCAATCAGAAAAAAGATGTCAAAAAATATATGTTTTGAAATTTCACAACCCAGTGTTTATCTGCACGAAGGAGAGTGGCATTGTCGAGTAATGAAAGGATTCGATAAATATGCCAACGAGACGACTAAGAATACACTTTGGGAAGGCGTGATTGAGGGTGAAGGAGAAAAAGGATTTTAATTCCATTTATGGCAAGGAGCAATTTACAGACATTATTGTCTCACTGCGTTGATCGGTGACATTGGTGGCACGGTGCGTGGGAATATATACAACATGGCAACAAGTATTTCTCTTCAAATTGCATACGAAATTTTTTTCTGACAGAATCGCAAACCAAACATTTTTTCCTTACAGATAGTCTTCCAGGGGAACAGAATAATAATGCCTGCATCACAATGTCGCTTTGGCCTTAGCTTTGACAGAACGCTAAAGTTCAGACATAGGAATTCGTGTTTAATGCTCACAATGAGGCGTTGAGCTCTAACGTTACATTTTGGCATCAAAAAGTAAGTACCTCTACACATACCACGTAACATGAAGCAAAAGTAGGAAAATAAAATGCACGACTGGGTCGCACGTATTTGCTCTGTGTGTGCAATTAATTGTACGATAAAAACAAACTTTTTGAGCAATAGGAACAACTCATTTTTGAAAAATTTGGTAAAAACTAAAAAAATTTGGCTAAAACTGGAAAACCCGATAACCGGGACCTTACGCTAAGAAACCTTTTAATATCTAAAATTAAGATGTCATCTTTTGGGTGCTATAAATGATATAAATGTCCGCTTATGGCCAAATTAATAAAATTGTTAAAACAAATTTCCGTTATTATCATTGCCAAAAACTTTAACGCAGTTTTCTTCAAAACATTCTATAATATTACATACAAAGTTTAATAAAAATCGGGGAAGCTTTTTTAAGTTAATTAGAAAAAACAAAACAAAAATGGCCATATCCGAGAGGCTCTTTGTATGGGAGCCAACATTTAAATAAGAGAAACTGGAAAAATTAAATGCCATCTGATAGGAAGTTGTGAGGAACTATACCAAATAAAGTTTGAGTGAATTCGATACAACCGTTGAAAAGTTATGGCCATTTGAAACAAGCAGTTAAGAGCAGATCTCATTTATTTGCATTTTAAGCTAAAAACTAAAAACGCAGATCTCATCATCATCATCAAGTCCTGTAACCCCGCTCGGGGCATAGGGCGCCAACAAAACGTCTCCATCCTTCACGGTCTGCAGCTAGATATCTTAACTGTGACCACGTCTTTCTCTGGGAATAAGCTTCTGCTACAACTGTTGACTTCCATGTTGTTCTTGGTCTTCCAACCCGACGTGAACCCTGAGGATTCCATTCAAAAGACTGTTTTGCAATATCATTGTTTGGTTTCCTAAGTGTGTGACCAATCCATTGCCATTTACGCTTTCTTATGTCAACGTCCAACCGCTTCTGACTTGTCCTGCGCCACAATTCCTGGTTTGAAATAGTTTGTGCCCAGCGAATCTTTAGAATGCGACGTAGACAGCGATTCACAAAAGCCTGCGCTTTTCTCGAGATGCGGTAGCCGAGACTTTCCAGGTTTCGCAAGCATATAATAGCACGGATTTAACGTTTGATTCGAAGAATCTCAACTTAGTGCGTAAGGATATTTGACTGGATCTCCAAATCTGAGACAGAGAACCAAAGGCAACGCGAGCTTTATTTATTCTGCTTTTTACGTCCAGATCCGTACCACCATTTGCTGATACAGTACTTCCAAGGTAATTAAACTGTTCGACCTCTTCAACAGGCGTGTCATGCAGAATAATACGTTGTTGTTGTTGTGAGGGGGGTCCTGTTAGCATTATTTTTGTCTTTTTGCCATTTATTCTAAGACCGCACGATTCTCCTTTCAATAGCAGAGATTGACACATCACGTTCAGCCCACTGATGTTATTTGCCATGAGACATATATATCGTTGGCATAGTCTAAATGGCTAAGCCTTTCAAGTTCTCATAAAAACACTAAAAAAAACATGAAACACAAAGTTTAGTAAAAATCGTTAGAGCCATTTTCGAGTAAATTAGGAAAAACCAAAAAAAGTTGGCTAAAACTCAGCGGCTCGTTGTATGGAAGCCACCGTGTAGAAAGGCTTCAGTGAAAAATTTACTTAACCATCCTATAGAAAACTATGAAGAACTATGGCAAACGAAGTTTGAATCCATTCAATCAAGCCGTTGCAAACTTATGGCCTAGTGTAAAAAAGCCGTTTAAACCAGATTTTCGTACGACCATTTGAGCCAAAAACGAAAATCGCAGTTTTGTTAGAAATGCTTAAAGTTAGCTAAGTTTTGAGTTTAATCAAAATCGTTAGAGCCGTTTTCGAGAAAATACAAAATGAAAAAAACCGTTACATGAAAGGTACCCGTTTGAGCCGGGCTAACACGAAATAAAAAAAAAACCTCGACGTTTTTTCTTCAAACTGCTATATCAAGTTTGAAGAAAATCCCTCAAGCCGTTTAGGCTGTAGCATGACGTGAAAAAGCGCACAGACGCACATACGCACACCAGCACAGACAGACCGACGGACGGTATGGCGAAAACCACTTTTTTATGCTTCTCTATCATCGTTATGTCATGTTTGATTAAAACCTCGATTTTTTTTTCTGCACGAAACCAATACTTGCCCTATAGAGCAAGTAAAAATCGTTCTACAGTAAAAGCCCATCTCGAATTTCGATATCATTTTTTGGAGATTTAAGAAAAGGCTTACTTTGGTGTACCCCGACTCACGTTAACTGTAGTTCGATGTTAGTACTTGTACTAACGATATACACTTTTTGTAGTCTTTATTTTTAGGAGAAACAATAGATTTTGTAAATGCGTTTAAATAAATTTGATATCTTGTAAACTTGTAATATAGGCTTTGCTTCGTCTCGGTTTTGGAGGTAATTCTGATTTCTAATATTTATGGTGAACGTCTTTATTTGAAAAAAAAACGGTAAAACTACTGTAGCTTAATTGGCAGTTCTTTTTCTGTAAAGGAATTTGAATTCCCAGATTGCATTTGGAAATTTACTTTAAATTCAAGAAAAATGAGACAAAACTATTTTAAAATCTGTTTTGACAGGTCAGATGTCAAAAAAATGCGAAACTAAAAAATCAATATGGCGAGAAGTGTGACCTAACGCCAGTTTGTGCATCTGCCGCCAGAGGTATTCTATAAATATTTTCCAGTAATCGGGTCAGTTGAGTCTCTTCGCTTGCCTCATACGCAAAGTATTTGGCCTTTGGTTCGAGCCTCTATCAATCGATGATGATGAGATCGATTAACCTGTGTTGGGAGTGTTATTTTCCAGTGATGTTACTGAGGCGATCAATTTAATAGATTTGGCTTTTATACAACTATATAGATTTTTAGTCTAGAAAGCTGAACAAATCGTTTAACTTGAATGACTGAACCGCCTTTATACAAAAAAAAATATATTTTTACACTTTGCTGCTGGTGAAATACACCAAGGTAGAAGAACATACAATTTTCAACATCAACCACCTATGTCTAGCTGGCCATTTACTTCTATACTCGCTTACAGATACTTTTGTAGAGTGAAAAATATACTTCATCATTATCATTATTGTTGATTGTTTGCACCGCACTTCTTGAGTACAATGGCTTCTCTTTCGTAGTTTGATCTTGTAGATCAAGCATCAAGATCAAGAGTTTTTTTTTTTTTTTTTGCTTGGTCTATTGTAGCCGGTGTGTGTCGGTCGTTCAGATTTAAAGTGGTCTGCTCGGAGAGGAGTGTGCCAGGCCAAGCCATCACGTCAGTTATGACGTACAGATATTATTTGTTTGCCGGAAGGTAACTGTTGGATGGTTAGTCGGCCGATTGATCTACATTTTTAATTAGTGTGTGCTGTGTGGTTTAAAGATACATTCACCATCCATACCATAACCCATGAAGGTGTGTATTGTTTGGTTTTTCGTGCTTTTAAGATATAGAAAGGCTGATGTGGTTCATTTGCATCATGAAGCGATGGCATGTCATCCTCTCATCCTATCGTCAAGGGATTTTTCTTTTTCAAAAATGTGGATCGTGAAACAAATTGCAAATGCAAGTATCTGTTGCATTATTGAAGATTGTAATTAAGTATGATTGTCTGAATTTGATTCGATTGTGGGATTAGAAATTATTTCCGGTGGAATTTGAAATTTGCCTTCAAATGGATTTTTTTTGTTGGTTCGTTCAGTCAATCCAATTTGAGATCTCTTTTTTTTTTGTTTAATTTTATTTTCTTGCGGGTAACCCCGTTCTCACGTTTGTCTTGTCAATCTAGCCTTGCATGTAGCTACAATTGTACTTAAAATGAAATTAAGAGGTCAAGTGAGTTATAGTAGCTAAAGAGTGAATGGTGTTTGTTGGGGTCATGACTTGACAGTGAAATTTAAATTATAAATAGGTTTTTTTTTATATTAATTTAATTCTTTAGTTAAATGTTTATTAAGGAAAGTACTGTTTTGAAATTTGGCACTATTTTTGGCTGTCAAAACGTTAGACCCAAACATGGTAGACATGCGAGCCAGTATATAGGCTTATGTCAAAAATCTACGAAAAAGTTATCTTCGGTAGGCATTTGCAATGCACTTTTTTTATGACATTTTGTTTAATGATATCTATTTGCATGCATCACTTACACAAGTTTGACACTGACAAGGTGGACCGCCGAGTTGTCTGGCAGTTATTTAAGTCGATTTTTATTAAATCAAAAAGATGTCACTAGGGATGAAACTGATGACAATGGTTCGTGCGATTAGACACTGTCTTACTGAAATCATGTCTGTCAACCTTTTATCTGCGTGGAGTGATCCTTATATTTTAAGACTGGAAATATTTAGTTGAATCAGATAAAATTGGGCAGCAATGAACTTGGAATGAAAGTAAACTTTGTTATAGAAACTAAAATATTATCATGAGTCAGTCCTTTCCACCGCCAACGCTGAATGCTAGAGGTCGTTGCTATCTTCACAGTGTTTTTTATATCTGATATTAGAATCGAAATTTGAGACACCAGAGGGCACTACAGTCAAACACCATCATGATTCTAATACAGTGGTATGAGTATTGCTCAAATTCACAACTTTAAAATCACTGATGTTATTTAAAACGACCGTTGTTAAGCAAAACACTATTTTTGTCTAACTCTTAGAGTTATTTTCTTACTTCACGGTCATGTCCAATTTCATTTAAATTTCAGGCAATAAAAGTGTCAGCTTTATGTATATTTGCCACTGTCAGAGGTGCAGATCTATTATCCAAATTGGACTCTTTAAAAAAGGTGTACATTTGTTTCTTTGTGTGGATTGTTAAATAAACAGACAGTAAAATAAAGAGTGTTTATTTGTTTTTTTATTATTATTATTTTCTCGTCGTGCTCTGGTAAATATGTACTTAATAAAATAAAACACAAACACTTTCGAATTCAATAAAACAAAAAGCTAACAAAGTCCCACAGTCATGAGTCACGATAGCCATCATTAAACACATTACCTCCATTTTTTTTTGGAAACGATTTAGGAGTTTTATAGTGACTCATGTGGCTTTTCGCGTAATCCTTACTTTTTAAGCAATGAAAACCTTTATTTTATTTTTTATTAATCAACCTTCGTACAAAAGTTTTCGCGCAGAAAGACCTTTCGAAGACAACATGTGCTACAAGTGAAGGTATACAAGCATACGAACAATTAAAAGACAGTTCAAATTTTAACTCTGTTTTTGTATTATCTTTGACTTACTAAAAAGGCAAAACTATAATAAGCGGAACAGTGTGCTCCCGTAACTGAACGAAAACTAGAAAATCATCAGGTACCTATAACAAAGAGTAGCTCCGGTTTTCGATAAGTTTTGCTAACTGTCTCGGACAAACGTGTATTGATTCCGCATATACCCAGTGTTCCCAGTAAAGTTGCCAATAAAATTAGATTCAAACCGGTAACTTAAGAGTAAAGGTCCAAACATATCAGACATAAGCAAAAATAAGCTAATGTCAAAACTCGGTCAAATGTTTTAATAAGGAAGTTAAAAATAATGGCGATTTTTATTGGTAATCACAGATTTTGCTCTTAGATTTCAAATTTTGCTCACCCAATGGAAATCAAAACGAGATTGATTTGTTTTTGTAATTGTGTGTGTGTGTCAAAATGACAATTTATACATTGATTATATTGTTTATTTGTTATTTTTCAACAATTGAAACACTTTATAATTAAAAAGAATTGTTTTTTAACAACTAAAGAATTGAATCTTGCAATGACAAAAACAAAACTTTAAAACCTGTTGTTAGAGAAATGTCAAAAATAATTGTTGTGTGTGTGGAAGTTTGTGTTAAAAGTCGATTGAAAATGAGATTTCAGATTTTGATCTGAGAGCAAAAAAAAAATAGATCTATTGACCAAAGGAAACCAAAATTTTGCTGTCAGAACAAACAAATCGGTCTCAATTACAAATCACCATAAGGCGGACTCCACACATGCCAGCTAAACTAGCAAGACAGTTGCAATACACTCACATTTTCCACTCACACATACATAAATATGGGTATCTTGCAATAATTAATACACATAGTAACTTGCTTGCCAGTAGCTGGCATGTGTGTGTTCACACGTGCAGACAAGGCAATGTCCTTTTGAGACATTTTCAATAAAAAAGTTAATTAAAAAATCATTAGAGCTGTTGTTGTATCATTAAGAGCACTTTCTATTGGTTTCACTGGGTTAACTACTTGTTCTGAAAACAAATGAAAAAAGCGTATTTGATTCCGATTAATATTGACGCAGTGTCTAATCGCACTCTCAAGTTTCATCAGTTCTGCCAATGTCACACTAGTGTGTTCAGCTCGATCCTCACGATTTTAACTCATTCTTCGTATTCAGGTCTTCGTTGCTTGGCTTCGGTCGGACCCTATGTCAACAGTTGTTCGGATTCAAAATTATGTCACCTGTGCTACTAGCGAAACAAGTGGCTCTACTTTGGGCGAAAAGACACTCCCCAAAATACATTCTTTTGCGGATTTTTAAGCAATGCATATGTATATGTACATATATACGGCTTTTCGCTTTTTGAGGCGGTTCTAAATTCAAAAAAAAAAAATAAGGGAGAGCTACAGTACGTTTTCACCGAACTGTTGGGATACCCTATTCCCTTTTTCTATGTGTATGCGCCCCCTCCCGCAGCCAGCCGCTGTTCCAGTTTTAGAAACAAAATTCTTCTTTGGCAGACAGGAAAAATTCAATAAAACTAATTTTGTGGGACGATGTTAAAAAAATGCGTGTGCCACACCCAAAATTGAGACTTTAATTGCCAGAGGGCAATTAGTATATGAGCTCAGTGACATTCAATTTTAAGCTTGCAGATCGATTTGAACAAAACAAGACAAAACTTAAATTTTTAAAAAATTAAATTTTGAATGGAAATAGCGATTATGGGTGTATTTAATAATTTATTCTTGAACCACACTGCTACGTAACGAAGGAATACAAACCGAAGTGTTCATCTTCTTACTTCGACCGATAGTTTAAAAACATCAATAAAATCAAGGCATATTACGACTTTTGGACGGAAACACCCCTTAAAAGTGGGCGCGTCCTAAAAATTTTTAAACAAAATTAAAAGCATCAACTGAGCTTTGATCATTAGTCAATTTAAAGGCATATGTGTAAGACGGGTTTACCACGATATCTAGAAAAAAAATCTAGAAAGAGAAAATCTAGAAAAAAAAAATATAGAATGGACAAAATCTAGAATTAATATTAATTTTAGATTAAGAATTCCTCTAAAAAAATCTAGAACACTTTTTTCTAGATTATTCTAGATTTCCATCTTTCTAGATTTTTATACATTCTAGATTTTTACTACCTTCTTCTAGATTTCGTTTTCTATATTTTTTTTTTATAGATTTTGTCCTTTCTAGATTCTGTCACTCTGGATAACGTCGTGATTTCGTGTAGCTAAATCGAGTAGTTTTTAAACGATCTTAACTGAACAAAGGTATTTTATAAAAATCACGCCCTTAAAAGTGGGCGTATTGAAATAATGTAAACAAAAAATGTAGATTTATTTATTATACAACGAACGGAAAAAAAGGTTAAAATTGAATACTGGTACCTTAAATTTTTAAAACTGGGTTTTTGGTTTTTCAGCAAAAGTTGGCTAAGGCCACACCCAAAATTCAAAAATTTCTTTTCAGGCACAAGCTTTTTAGTTTCGACTAGGAGACGCAAAAATTTTGGCTTGTGGATTCATTATAAATACCGTTTTTTATAGTTTCTAATGAAAAGTGGGCGTCAGCCACGCCCAAAATCAATTTTTTGATTTCACAGGAAAGATGTTTATGTACAAGTAATACCCACAAAATTTAATGTTTTTTGCTTTAATATCACAATTGTTATTTTATAAAAACAATATTAATGGTTTTGTATGAAAAGTAGGCGTCAGTCACACCCAAACTGAAATATTTGTAGTTTATTGTGTGCGAAATTTTAGCGTTGTGCTTTTATCGTAACTGTACAAAAAACAGAATTTAATTTTACCAAATTGAGGTTGTTCAACAAAAATGGCAATTGTGGGCGGATTTAACCGGTTCAAGAACTTAGCCTTACTCTTGAACCAAAGATTATATATCCCAAATTTCAGCTTTCTAGCTCAAAAATTGCCACCTCTATAGAGTATACATACGGACGGACGGACATGGCTAAACCGACTAGGCTTTTGATTCTGAGTCAGAATATATATAATTTTCTATACCTAACGGTATAATTTCTCTATGTTACAAACTTCACACCAAATACAATATGCCCATTCTATAGAATAGGTAATAGGATATGGAAAGAAGCAAACATCTCTTCTCTGAATCGTCAGAAAAGTTAATTTTGTTTTAAAGGATAGGTTCGAAAGTCTTCCGGATGCTCCAGGATGCTTTTTTTTCCCTCGGTGGAAAGTACTACAAGAAAAAATTGTTGGATTCAACGGAAAAAAACCGTAGTTCGGAACATTGGAAGATATTAGTTCAAGCCGGACTTAAGGCTATATCACACTGACAGTGAATTCACTGACCACTGGCAGGCAGTGACGTCAAAATCGCGTCACAATGCCGTCAGTGAAGTCATCCGTAGTGTGATAGCCAGTTTTGGGACGCCAGTGAAGGTGTCAGTTCACTGACGTGTTCACTGACCAACCCAAATCGCGTCAGTGACTGACTCGAAAAATGACTAGTGTGATAAGTAGTCACTGGCGCATAGGACCACTGACACACTTTTATGACAAGAGCGTCAGTGTACTGACCCTGTCCCATCACTGGCAACACACGAAATTTCTCGATGTGCCAGTGAAGAAACCCCGTCAGTGAACTGACCTGTTTTTTGATATTTTGTTTGAAAAATTTCAAGTACCGTATTTTTTGGGAAGTTTTGAAAAAAAAACTTTTTTTACCAACTTTTTTGATTTTTTAGAACTGGCATTTTCTAGATCACGATTATGCATTTTTGAAGTCGCTAGGTCGCTTAGTTTAGCCGCAAGTCAAGTTTAAAGATGTCAACTTTGATGCCTCTAGCACGTCTAGTTTAGCCGCAAATCGTTTTTAAAGATAAAAGTCGATTTTTTACATAATGCGATACATCAATGGAAAGGTGGCATTTCCTAGATCACGAATATGCATTTTTGAAGTCGCTAGGTCACTTAGTTTAGCCGCAAGTCGAGTTTAACGATGTCAACTTTGATGCCTCTAGCACGTCTAGTTTAGCCGCAAATCGTTTTTAAAGATAAAAGTCGATTTTTTACATAATGCGATACATCAATGGAAAGGTGGCATTTCCTAGATCACGAATATGCATTTTTGCCGATACAGATAGTGTCGATAGACTGACAGATAGACAGACAGACAGACCGAATTGTCGGACCCACTTTTTTCGGCTTCTCTATCATCGTAATGTTATGTTTGATGTTATTTTTTTTTTTTTACGAATGCATAACTTGGCTTATATGTAGTACCTATAATCGCAAGTAAAAATATAACAATTAAACATGACATAACGATGATAGAGAGAAGTGGAATATTAAAAGTCAACGGCTAGAAGAACAAAAGTGACTTCAGGGCTCAACAAACAAAGCTATTATTAGAAATAACCCTAAAAAAATAACCCACAAGAACCTTGTAAATATCGTCAAGTACTTCTGGAATATTAACCAAAATAGTTGGTTGAGCTATTTGGAATAGCAGTCGCAGCGAAACTCTTCCTTCTCTCTACGCCTCAACCACTTTTTTTTGCCAAACACTGCGCCGTCGACAAGTTCTCTTGTCCTCATCATCATCGCTGAGGCTGTCCACCACACACACTGCCAAATAAGGCAACTTCAACTATATTTCCAAAAATTCTTTTTCTGACATTATTTTTTTATAAATAATTTTTTGTAAGCAAACAAACCAAAAACCAGCAGCTAGAGTTTTCCACCTGAAACAAATAAATAAAAAAAAACAAGGAACTGAAAGCCACTGGCTGTCGGTAGCCAGTCAGTGTGATAGCAAAACTGCTCACTGACCCGATTTCGAGTAAATTTCACTGACGCCACATGCCAGTGTCGTTTGCCAGTGAAGAATGTGTCAGTGTAGTGTGATAGTCAGTTTTTCAGGCGTCAGTTCACTGACCGACTCGGAGAAAATATCACTGGCTAGCATGAGGTGTCAGTGAGTTTTGGGACACACTGGCACAGGCCTGCCAGTAGGTGTGATAACCTTTTTTTCTCAACTGACCACTGACGAGCAATTTCTTCACTGGCGTAAAAATCACGTCAGTTTTCGTGACGTCACTGCCTGCCAGTGGTCAGTGAAATCACTGTCAGTGTGATATGGCCTTTAGATAAAATGAAAAATTCCAACACGGTGTTTTTTTTTTTTGAAGCTACTTTAAAATAGATTTGCAGAAAATCTGTCCACTTGTCCGTGATGTTGCTCAACTTGAAAATGCATACAGACGCACTGGCAGACCAAAGCGACGTGATGCACGGATACCATGGCCAAAACCACTTCTTTAAGTTTCAAGGTTAAAAGCTTAGAACCTCAGTAGGACAAGTAAAAATAGGAATTTTATTGTGGAACGTATTTATTTTTGTTTTTGCCGAGGGATTAACTTTATTCATTCCATGGAAATCTGTGGGTTAACTCTAAAAAAAAACACGACCCGAGGTAAATTACTTTAAAATTTTGATCCGAGGATGGCCCACTATTGTACCTACAACTAGATCTAAGCACAGGTAGCAAAGTTTGTATTCCAAAGCTGAGACTTGTAAGTAATAAAATCGTCCATCGGACTTTCGGACTCACCTGTTGAATAAAATTCCATTTAATCATATTTCTCATGAAGTTTCACACTTGACTTCTCTTAATTGCACAATAATTCAACAATTTGTATTTGCCTGGCCACTTAAATATACTCCTTGCACTTGCACTCAATAATTTGTATTTTTCACATTGAATTCATATTTCCACAGTCATAAAAATAAGGCAACTACAACTGTTATTATCTTCTATTACGTCACTATAGGGACAACAACCGTTAAACTTGTCCAAAACAATCGCGCATGTTTTAATTTATTATTTCTCTTCAAAAGGGTCAACTGCACTGATCTTGAACTCAAGGGAAATCACATTTAAAAAAAAACAAACAAATGATCTGAAATTCTATTTCCGAAAATTCAACCCCAAAATAAAGATTAAAATTCTTTTAAATTTTGTTTCAAAATAAAAATACCAAACTCTGCTTTGAGAGTTTAGAGTGCGCGCACTGTTGGAAAAGCAAAAATTTTGTGTCAGCTACCTCAGAATCACGAAGCACGGGAACCTTCCTCGATGGCTAGTTATACACCAAATACATTTTGCTACGCATACAATAGTACACTGTCGCTAATTCATGCACTTAATGGCTGAACTTTAAACAATAGTTTGAATAAATTATCTTGTGTGTTCATCATGCATCATGCTACTTGGATCTTCTTGAAGAAGACCGGATTTTTATACGGAAGTAGTGTGCATCGAATGTGCGCATTAAAGGGGTTGAGCGGAATTTGAGGTATCGTGTGAATTTGTATGTTAAGGAAAGAATTTATATGACATTTTGTTTGAATTCGAAATTAATCTTATATGATTAAACAGGAGTGGACTTTTGGGTTAAACAAAATTAAGGCGCAGACTAGTATAGCTAAAATTGTATACGAATGTTAAGATTTTTTTTTGCAAATGCTCAACACTATCACAGAAAACGAACGGATAAATATGGACGTCCATTTAAATATGTTGTAAGCTATGTCACAACCACTACTGTCACTCTGACATGTTTGTAACTTTATTAAAATAGGTAAATTTTTGGAATTTATTGGATGTCGCTTTATAAATAGCTTCTGAAAGGATAATTTTCAGAAGCGATTTATAAAGCGACATTAAGTTTTTTGAGAGTAAATTGAAGTTTTATGAACTTCGGAAACAAAATTCAATGACACTGATATTAAGTGCGTTTGGTGGTGTTGACAGCATAGAAAGATAACACTGGGCAGCAACCTTCGGATGTTGTTCTCTTTTTTTTTTCTTATAAGATGAAAATAGATTGATTTATATTACATTTGAAATATGTTCATGTTTGACACTGTATTTTAAATAGGAATGGTTTTGTACAAGGGTAAACTTAAATGCACATACAGATACACCAAGAGTGATTTTTGCCCACAACAAAATGCGCAGTCAAAGATGTGTAGGTATTCGCACTGCGGGCTATTTTTCTTTGTTGTTTTTGACCAAATCGGATGAAATTAATTTTTGGTAGCTATTGGTAGGAAAATATTCAAGATTAAGTTATAAAACTATTTTCTTATTAAATTTGTTGTTTTTCGACCGAACTCGATTTACTTGAAAATGGTTGGGTAGAGTCCATAAGCGCGTTGGAACTGACACGTACATTTTTAAAAAATCTACCAACTGTAGGGCACTTTCACTGTATGAATTTGTCAGACTTTGACCTTATATCTTTTTAACAAGCTTCTCCAATTGGATATTATAAGTGTCCGATAATTCATGATACAAAATATATAATGACAAGTACCTACTTCAAGTTGTAATTGTTTGCTTTACTCCCTAGGCAGTTTACTTGAACTTCAACAACTTTTTGTACTACAGCTACAACCTCAATTGTAGCCGTGCTATACGAATTACGTGCTTTTCACTTTGACAGTAGAACGTACAGCTGTGTTAATTATAATAATAGTATGGGCTGGCCCTGGGGATTAACGCAGGTGCCTTGCTTTTCAATAAATTTCATCGTGGAGCCTAGGATCTACTAACCTCCTGTGGAATTGAAAAAGGAATACGTTCCACAATTTAATATTTAAAATTTAACAATGTGCGACCACATGGGAAACACTAAAGGTATACAATATGTCATCTTCTATTTCACATGTAATGTCACAAAAATTAATGGAAAATGTGTGAAATGCATGTCTTCATTTGTATGGAGTTTTCCTTTTCTTTTAGAACCTGTTAAAACATAGGCTTGTTAAAACAAAATAAGAATCCGATAATAGACTTCAAGACCTTGTGTGACCAAGTCCCAACGCTTCTATGTAAAGCGTGTTTTTTACGACTGGTTTTCAATCTGGCAATACTTTTTTCGGAGTTGATCTTTTTGACAGCTTTCACTTGATTTATGCTCAGTTTGGTTTACCATTTCATAATGAATAGACTTACTCCTGAACAACGTTTGCAAATCGTGAAAATTTATTCCCAAAATAATGGTTCGGTTCGCGCGACGCATCGGATATAGACAAATATAGGGTGTTTTTTAAGACGTGTGGTTTTCAATAAGAAATAAAACGCATATAATTTAATGTTATGGCTAATAATTTAGCTTTATTATAAAGATAAGGGTTTGCCATTGTTTTAAAAATTATTTCCGGCAAGTGGCCGTCGCGTCTGGCTGGAATAAATTCCTGGGCGATTATGTCGACCGAATATTGGACGCAGCACGTGATGCGCCGAGCGAGCCGAACCCGAACCATTATTTTGGCAATAAATTTGCACGATTTGCAAACGTTGTTCAGGATTAAGTCTATATTTATCATGAAATGGCAAACCAAACTGAGCATAAATCGAGTGACAGCTGTCAAAAAGATCAACTCCGAAAAAATAATTGCCAGATTGAAAACCACACGTCTAAAAAAAACACCCTTTAAAAGCAATGGTGTTATCAGATGAGCAAAGAATTTAAAGGGATATGTTCGATCCAAATAATCTTTTTTATAAAGTTGGTTGTCAATCATCTCACGCTACCGAAATGTCAAATTCTGTATGAGTTTTTGGCCATGGAGAAAAGTTGACAAAAAATAAGACGGTAGTGACAGTTATTCCGTTTACAAAGAAGTGATCTGTATCGTCTTTATGGTTTATCAGTCAGAACTAGAAGGTACGAACGACAGTACCTAGTTTTCTTTTCAATAAAGTCCGCATGACAGATAAAACCTAATTTTCGAACACAATTTTTGTCGTGTTCTGGAGAATTTTTAACTTTGAGACAAATTAACAACTCTCAGTTACACAAAGTATTTTCAACAAGTTCATAATTATGTCCAAGGTAAAAACAAAAATATAACCTTTTGACCTCCTTCAACTTGCCACATTTCAAAATATAAAATTAAGAAGTAACTGCAATACTATGCTGCAGAAAGAAAAATAAAATTAAAAAAAAAACTTTGATAGGCAATTCGACGATATAGGTACCCAATGGAACTGTCAACTCTCTTGTCCATGCATTGGTACTCTCTCACAGCTCACAGAGCCGGGCTCATTATAATAATTATTTCCATCGAAATCACTCAACCGGAGATCCCTACACTAAAAAATGGGTTTATTTGGAATCCACTAGCACTTTACCTACTTCAAAAAAAACAAAAGACAATGATGATGGATGCACTGCCATCAAGCTGTTATCTTTTTTCTAAAATTATCTTCGTTTTTTTATACGGTAAACATAAAAATTATGTAATTTTGATTAAGAGATGCTATAATAATCAAAGTCCACCATTATGGTGGATTGCAGCAAATGACCAACTTAAGCTAATTAAGGTTCCCATGTGAGTTATGTTTCGCTCCCAGGAAATGTAATTTTTTTTTTAAATTATTGTCGGTTTGTAGCAAAAACGAAAATTGTTTGAACAAAAATTTTAGCTTCCTCAAACTCGTAACTTTGAGCGTTTCGATTTGATCGAAGAAAAAAAGATGTTTCGTCCAATTGGGTTAAGAAATCAGATCAAAATATCAAAATACTTGGATGACGAGCGCTCAAAACGCAATGAAGTGGCTTATGCGGATATATTATGGGGATATGCAGGATTTTGTATCGGGTTATGAAATCAGAGCTTTCACTTGTTTTTTTCTTTGGACTTTACCTAGGGAAGGGTCGACCCAGGTTTTTCTAGCAATCAGAAGAGTTGTCAATAAAACCGAATTTCCTCGTTAGAGCGAGTTGTGGTTTTTCAAAAAACTAACAAAGCTTTGGAAAATATGACTTTTGGAAAGCGTTAGTTTAAATTTAGTTTTAGTTGCGGATTAGTACAGGAACTAGTGACTGAATAGTAGTTGTTCCTGTTAAAAGAGGCTTTCAACAACGCTGACCAGCTTTTGATGCATTTGAATTCGGCAGGTAGCGGAACGGAGTGATGTTTTGTTCTTATTTGCGATTGATGATGTAGTGACTGCCACGCGAAGGGTAGAAATGAGAGGCTTTATATCCAATGGGAACTTTTTCACAAGTAAAGCTTATTAGACTATGCTGATGACATCTGTTTAATGGCAAACAGAACTGGAACCCTAGACCAAATTTTTCACTCGCTTCAACAAAAGGTGAAACAAAATAAATCTCAAATTGCATTCGGACTCTTTTTCCCAGTATTGAACTCTATAGAAAATCGCTTCGTACTGTTGCAAACTTTTTTTTGATATTGACATCAAGTAGAGAAATTGGGGCTATATTGACCACACACTAAGGAAGATTATTTAAAGAATTTGGAGTCGTGGTCACAGCTGAGATATTGTGCTGTGGATTGAGGGAAATGAAAGGATCGAGTTGTCACGCTGGATAACAGCAGCTTCCGGAAATATCAAAGAGATTCTATTTCTAAAAGCCCTTTACATTTGATAACATTCCAACACTTCGCAAAATAGCATAATGTAGAATCAAATGCAGAGTAAATACTCATGGTAAAAGCGGAAACATTTGTGATTCATAAATACTACATTTTCTAGGTTATTTTATAGTTATGATTCTAAAGTATATCTTCAATTTGGTTGTTATTTACAGAACACAATAAAAACGCTCCTAATTTTGTGAGCTTCTTTTTTTTAGGTACTAAAGGCAAGTTATGCATTCGTAAAAAATTTTTTTTTTTTTTTGACAATCAAACATAACATTACGATGATAGAGAAGCCGAAAAAAGTGGATCTGACAATTTTGTCTGTCTGTCCGTATGTCTGTCTGTCTGTATAGTTACTTACAGCCTAAACGGCTGGACCGATTTGCTTCAAACTTGGTAAATAGTATTATTATGACGTCCTACAGAGGGGTTTTTGGAATTAGCATTCTAGCTTTAAAACTAACGATACCTGCCGTACGATTTTTAGTGCAAAATTAATTTTTCTCAAAAACGGCTATTACGATTTTGATAAAACTTTCTGAATAGTGTTTTCTGTTCAAACGTTATGTTATTTATGGTTGGAATAGATTTTTCAGAAAAAGTCTTATAACGGTACCTCCCATAGGACCAGTTTTTTGAAATCCGATTTTCTCGTAAGCCACTCAACGAATGTCGATGAAATTTTTAATTAGAAGCCCTTTTATAAAAAAAAATAATAAAAGTTCTTAAATTTTTCAAAAAAAAAGTTTTTTGAGCTTTTAAAAATGTTTTAATTTTTTTTTTTATTTTTTGGTTTTTCCAAAAACGGATTAGGTAATCTATTTTTTTTTAAATTTTGTTTTTCTGATAAAGCTACAAAATGCTAGAAATTGGCATAGTCAAACAAAATTTGGAATATATTTTCGAAAAGTTTTTCAAAAAACAGTTTTTTGAAAAAACTGAACGAACGATTTTGAAAAAAAAATTCTTAAAATTCTAAACAATAAACAAAATCAGATGGCTTACTACTTTTTTTCGAACAAAAGTAAAAGAAATGCAAGTGAATGCATTTATTTTGATAAAAGTAGGGGATGACGGGGCACAGGGGCACAGGGGACCACTTAACGTTTGTCGGTTTATTAAAATTTATTGAACACAGAAAAGGCTCAAATTTCCTCACCACTTTCCTTAAGGTTTTAATATTTACTTAGTAAATAATGGCTATCGCAACTTTATCACTTTTGTTTTTAAAATTAAATGTGCAAAAAAAATGCTCTTGGTCCTCTGTGTCCGAGGATGGATTTCCATACACTTCTTTCTTTTCCATTCAGCTTTCGGAAATCTTGAAAATTAATAATGCAGTTATTTCAGCTCTTTTCCACATGCACAAACCAAACGTAACTCGACATACACTTCTTGACGAAAATAACAAACCGAAACTGCAGACGAAGACAAAAGCAGAAATTCGTTTAAACATATTCTTAATTTACAAATTGAAAACACGTCCACAAATTTAAAACGTTGAAAAATCAATCTGCACTACGGGCGCCCAATAAAATTAAGCGCCTTGCCATCACCAACAAAAATTAATGCACCCCTGGACAAGAATTTCAGTTTTGACAGATAGATTCCAGCTGAATCATGTGATTTCAGTATATTTTTATTTTCAACGAATTTGCTTTTTTTAGAGCAAAATGCCACAAAATATCAATTTTAAATTATTCTAGGATAATATATTAACTTAAAAATCAACACTAGACATTGCTTTATGTGCAATATTAGACATAACTTACCTGTGAAACGAAAAGCTCTTGCACTCATTATTATAGGCGTTTCCACAATATTTCACCAGCACTTCATATTGTTTTATATATTTTTTTTATAGAATATTGCTTGAATTCACTATATTTGTTGTTTGAATTAATTAAAAACACTATATTCACTTTTGATAACGTTTTAAAATCTAACTACACTGTTTTGTTACCCGGCGAAATGACAGATGAATCTCATTTTTTTTGTTTTTTTTTTAGATTTGCGGCTTTACTCACATACATTGTATAATAAAGATATACAGCTCTTCTTGTTCTTTATATTCTAGATTTTTGTAGTCCAGACACAAACCTCATAGAAAAATGACTACAGATGGCAGTGCTAGTCACACCATCCGCTGTATGGTGAGCCGTCATCATTTTCACCACGAATCAGCTGTTTCTGCTTGTCATTCGTCACAAGGAAGTCACAAGAAATAACAAGACAAACGACAAAATATATATAAAAAGAAATGATAAATAGATAAGCAAACATCTTGAATTTCTGGTAAGCTAATTAATCCCATTAATAAATATTTTCCCAAATCAAATCCATAATCCCCAGATAAATAAAAATACAACGACATAATGGGAAATCAGGCAACCAAAAGTGACAAAAATTCACTTTTAAACGCAGAAGAAACCATCTTTGTGGAAAACTCGTTCAAAGGACTGTCGGGAAACCATGAAAAGTTAAAATCAGACTCATTATTAAAGTCTTGGACAAATCTAGTCGATGCAGAGTTTTTATCTTTATGCAAAGAGAGTCTGTTTGGGAAAGCAGAAGCCATCACAATCAAGCCATACACAGAGCACTTCTACGTCGTAGTCAGGGGAAGTCTATGCGAAAAGTCAAACTATATAAACACCAAAATCTTTGGAAATCCTCCAGGTGTCGAAGGAGGCATTACCCCAGAAAACATACTTAAACTTGTGTCATCTGTAGTTCGAAGTTATTTTATTACATTGGACCACAACAAAACTCAACAGTACACAAGTTGGTTGGACAAAAACGTTTCGGTCAATCGCAAGGACATTGACAACTACTCTCAGTATTTGCTTAAGGATTTGATGAATGTCCAACCTATATCTTTGGATGAGCTAGAGAATTGGCTGCATTATAATCCACTATGGCTGCAGCTATGGAAGGCAGTTGTTGTATTCCTTTATAGCCAAAAAGCAGGGCATATTCCAAGCTCAGCTGAATCCCATCCGAAGACTTTGCCATTCTGTGAACTACCTCCGCACTGTGATCGACTCAAAAGCATCCTGGATGTAGGAAAGATTATGTTCCTCAGTGACCAGTTACCAACTGAATTCCGAACAAAATGGAGACTTTTATTTAACTCACAAATTCACGGCGAGAGCTTTGCCACCTTCTTGGGTAAAATTCTTAACAAAGGACCGACAGTTATTATTGTCGAAGATGAACAGAAGCACATATTTGGGGGATTCGCTCCGCATTCGTGGAATTTGAATCCGAAATTCGCCGGTAACGACACGGCCCTACTGTTTACTCTTCAACCAACAATGCAGAGCTTCATAACTTCGGGCTACAATGATCATTATCAGTATTTGAATACCAGCCAGCAAACCATGCCTAATGGCCTGGGAATGGGCGGTCAATTCGAATACTGGGGATTGTGGTTAGACTGCGAATATGGATTGGGACAATGTTCAGAATCGTGCACCACATTTAAGAACTACCAACAATTATCTGCGCAAAAGTCTTTCAATGTGAAAAACCTAGAAGTTTGGGCTGTTGGTGAGGAACCTGAGAAGGATGAAAGCGAAGGACCGCAGAGATCAATTCTTGACAAGAATTTGGAAGATAAAGTTGTTCTGGAGTTAGCCGGACGGCAGATGCATTCAGAAGGCCTTCGAGATCCCGATTTAGATATGTAAACAAAATTGTATTCGTTTTCCAACAGCTTTTCGTAGAATATTTCAAAATGTATGTTAAATAAAAATGTATGTTCCTTTTAAATATTATTCCGTTATAAATTGAATAGATGCGCGTTTTGAATCATGATTGTGTACTTTATTGAGGGTGAGATGGTTCAAAATTTTTCGCACTGGGCGTGAATAGTTTGTTTTGGCGTCTATATCAAGTTTTTGAATTAAAAAACAACTTTAGCTCGAGGCGCATTTTAAGAAGAATGGCTGACTTAACACAAGCACCATTGCAGTATATGGGACGCCACCAACCAACGCGAATGTTATCAGGTGACAAAGCAGGATGCAGGATGGCCAACAAGGATACTACAATAAATACTACGAATAAATATTGCTTTACAGATGCAAAAAATTTTATAAATGGGCTACAAAAACTTCTGCTTGATGGTTTTAAAATTTTTTTTCTTCTAAACCATTATGTCATTTTCATTTAAAAGAATATATTTAAAAATCCACCCACATTAACTCTAGAAATAATTGATGATATTTATATATATAGATAGGGAGGATACATAATAAGCTATCGAAATGTGTTAAGTTTTTGGCAGAATTCAAAGTATTGCACGAGCCGGTTTCAGTATCATACTCTTCGATCAGAAGTGAATTAGTTTCAGTTAATCCTCCGTAAATGACAATTTTCTTTCCAACAACTAAACAGCTCGGTGATGACCTAGCTTGTGGTAATGATGCCAACTCACACCAGTAACCTTTGGATAAGTCGTAGCGACAAACAGTTTTCACACGACCATTTTGCAAATTACAACCTCCAATTACGTACAAACATCTATCAACTGCAGCGAGACCAAACAATCTTAGTTGTTTTTTTTTATATATTTTTGATACCCATTGATTAGAAATGGCATCATAGGATTGCAAACAGCCGTTAAAAATATCGACAAGGTGTAAAATTCCATTGTGGGCAACAATTTGGCCATAGTCGCTTGGCTCACAAGGCGGTTCAACACTGTTCCATTTGCGATCGAAAAAGTCATATATCTCGAAGGCATTCACAAAACCGCTGTTATAGCCACCATAAACGCACAAATTTCCATTTAAAATTGCCAGTTGACAACGATATCGGGGCTTTTGCATTGGAGGCAAATAAGTCCATTTGAATTTGCGCAGATCGAAGCATTCCACGTCATTTGTTGTTCTGCCCTTGATTTCCCCACCAACTACGATCAATTGTTCATCAATCACAATCATCGCACCATATTTTTTCTTTTTGAAGAGTAGGGTTTTTTTATCGATTGCCCAGGAATCTTCTTTTGGATTGTAAGTTTCAAAACTAACTTGAAAGGAATCTGAATAACTTATAGCTGTAAGCCTACCATTTCTTGGCTTTAAATCACAAATTTGCTGATCAACTGACCGAGTTTTTGGCGACAAGTGCCATTGAAGCCAACTGCATATCAATTCGTAGCTCTCAACAGTCTTAAAAACTGACTTTTTATTTTCAACGATGAACTTAGGCCTGAGATACTGATAACGAACCATTGACAGAAGTTTGAAGGTAAGGCCTTCCCGATTATCGTTATCATATTTAATCCAAGCCACCATTGCCAGAAATACATGATCCTCAAAGTCTCCATGAGGATTGTCGTTAAATAATAGATCCCTTAGCTCTTCCTCGTTAAGAAGCAAAAGTTCTTTCTCCTTCGATACTTCCTCAAAGTGAGTGTATGTGCAATTCAAAGATTTTTCCTTTAGTTCAGATAAGTTCAGTTCTTTGGCCAATCGAAGATATTTCAAACAATTCCTTGATGACATGTGGGTTTCGATAAAATCACTGCACCCATCGACTAAGGTTTTAATTTTTAAAAATGCCACAGTTTTCAATATTGAATCAACTTTTTCAAGGCTCAGTTCAATCCAACCCGAATACATGAAATCGATGACCAATTTAAGTGTTGGAGCTTCGAGTTCTTTGAGTTCGACTACATTTTTTTTTGGCCCAGTTTGGCCACAGCGAAATATTCCTAAAAAGTACTCACTGAATGCTGACAGGACAATTCTATGGCCTTGTATTTGAACAGAATCGCTTCCAGCAATCAAAACAGTGTCAAAGAATTCATTGTCTTCATAGAAACTCTGAAAGTGCTGATCGCACTTGAAGATGATTTTTTCATTTTCTGAAGATGAGTTTAATGTTGACATCGTCGATCTACAGAAATGTGTAATAAAACAAAAACTAATCAATTATTTAAGGAGTTTAAGAATTGCATATTAATGTTTTTACTACATCTTACCTTGCCTGTTTTGATGAATAAAGTGTCGAGTAAAAGAAATATTGAAGAACAAAATTTTCTATTGAATTTTCCTTGCTTTTCTTTTAATGGGTTTTCAATAAAAAAAATTAAACAATATGATTTGCGACAACAAAGAATATAATTTCTTATAACAAAACAAAATATCAAATTCACAATTGGACCATTCACATAAGATTGAAATTTGAATTGAAATAAATACAAATCAGAAGGATCTATCTTTCTATTATCATAGCAGCGCCACTCAAGCCAAGAGTGGCCGTTTAAGAAACTAAAATAAACATAAAGCTGCAATCGCAATTGATTTTACCTCAAATCCTCGGAGCTGCACTTCATTGGCATCAGTTAAGCTGCGTTCAAGCAGCAGTTTTGTACATACGTAAAAAATGTAACAAATTAAAAAAAAAAAAAAAAAACACTACAAAATCTGTTTGTTTTTCGATTGAGTTATTTTTCACGTAGCTTTACAAATACCAAAATGAAAATCGACTAACACAAACATTGTTTAAGTTTAATTGGTATGGTACCAATAATTTAATTCTGCCAAATGACGTTGTTTTAATAATGAGCTACATCTACTTTTCTTAGCCTCAGCGATTTTGAACCAGGGTAGAATAAATCTTTTTCATTGATAAATTGCAATAGCCATTGGAGGCTTTTTTTCTTGAATAATAGACGTTTTTCTTTTTTCATCCAGAAAAGAGCTCTGAACAGAGTTCGAGTATATCGAGCTCGCTCTGAACGTCCTCTAAAAGAAACATATTTTTTTTTTTTTTGACAACTCAGGCTATGCTGTGAACTTAAAAAGAAAAACGCCTAATGACGATCGATCGGTACACCCATGTGTTCTTAGATTAATATTTCTGTTCGTAGTTTCTTATTTAGCCACAACTTGTAATACTGGCGCTGTGTCGTTTGGAAGACATGAATACTTTTTTTTTTTCGTTGTGAATTTTGTTTGTAAACAGTTTTGAATTGAAGTCACATTCTACAAAGTTGAACACGATTAACGGGATTAACTGTCGAGCCAGAGCCAAGAAGAAAAGAAAGTTGATATTGCAATAATTTATAAATCTTTTTCTTCTTATTGTTTGTAAAGGTAAGGTAAGAAACAAATTTAATTTAGTTGATTTCATCAGAAAATAAATGTCCCATTTAATATTTAGATTATCCATTAACCATGTCACTCTCTCCAAATAAAAAAAGAGCAACAAACATTTTCAAATGTGATCGACGTGCTGCAAATATATCCGAAAAGTTGCTTCGTTTTTACGACGCCAAAGAATTCTTAGACACTGATTTGATTGTTGGAGTTGGAAAGGATTGCTTAAAAATTCAAGCCCATAGCATTGTCCTGTGTGCACTGAGTGAGTACTTTTTGGAAACAATTTGTAGCATCCGAAACAAATCGAAAGCTAACAAAGTCAAGGAATTGAAATCATCATCAGAGGTTTCGATTTCAACTCTTAAATTGATAATTGATTTCCTGTATGTATGTTGGCTTACTTTGAGTATGTTCATTTTTAAAATATTTTCAAGTGGCACTGCGCCTGCAAATATTGCGATCCAACTCAAAGAAATTGGCTCTTCCACACTCAAATCGATTATCGATTTCATGTATACGGGTTGGATTGAACTGAGCATTGAAAATGTGGAACACATCTTGAGAGCTGCAATGTTCTTAAAAATTAAAATCTTAATCGATGGGTGCTGTGATTTTATTGAAACACACATCACCTCTGGCAATTGCCTGGTCTGGCTTCGATTGGCCAAAGAACTAAGCTTGTCCGAATTGTCTGAGAAATCTTTAAACTGTGCTTACGAGCATTTTGAAAAAGTATCCAAAGAAAAGGAACTCCTAGTGCTCAACGAGAAAGAATTGAAGGATCTGCTGTCTAAAGACAACCTCCTTGTGGGTTTCGAGAAGCATGTCTTTATGTCGATTGTAGCTTGGATCGAATATGACAAAGTCAATCGAGACCATCTAACACTGGAGCTCCTTTCAATGGTTCGCTATAAGTTTCTCAAGCCAAGATTCATAATTGAAAACAGAAAGTCAATTTGTAAAACCCTGGATAGTTGTGAACTGATTTGCAATTGGCTTGAATGGCATTTGCAGCCAGAAAATCGACACAAACTTGTTGTTATAAGTCATTTGAATTCCCAAAACATAGCTATTCAAACTCTTAGTCCAGGAGTGAATGTGTGGTCAGTCGAAAAACACAAATTACTCTTCAAAATGAAATCGGGTTGCTCGAGAATTGTAATTGATGAAAAGTTAATAGTTGTTGGAGGGCTTGTCAATGGTTTTGAATCGACAAACATTGTCGAGTGTTTAGACTTGCGCACATTACAATGGTCAAATTTGATCCCGATGCAGGAGGCCCGTATTGTGAGTCAGTTGGCGAATTTAAATGGAAATTTGTGTGTCTTTGGTGGGAGAAACATAAACAATAGTTTTGAGAAGTCTCTCGAAATATATAATTTTGTAACACGCAAGTGGAATTTTGTACCAATGCCATCGCCATCGTCACCGTCAAAACCCAGCCAATTTACCGAAATAATTGCTCACAAAGGAATTGTGCATATTGTTGACTTTGAAAACGGCTGCTTGCAGTCTTACAATGTATCATCCAATCAATGGACTGCTAAAGAATTTGAACAAGAAAAACTCATCTATTTTGGTTGTGCTGCAGTTGATCGATATTTATACGTGATTGGAGGCTACAATTACAGCCGGAATACCCGTGTGGATACTGTTAAACGATATGATTTTGCAAACGATAAGTGGTGTGAGATGGCACCAATGGCAACAAATCGGTCATCAATCAATACCGTGGTTTATGGAAATAAGATTGTAATTTGCGGTGGGAATCCTGATCCGACTTTGGTCGAAATGTATAACACCGATACGGATTCATGGCAATGTTTGAGTCCCTTGGCAATAGATATCTCTTTCTATTTTAGTGTTCTTTGTACGCTTCCCGTGAAGGTATGATAAGATTTTTATTATTATTTATTTTGTCTTTTTGTTTTTTTTTTTAAATAACTTTGTTTGTTTTTATAAATTCTTTAAACAGTGACCATTTTGTTTTATGTTTTTTAATCTAGCCCGGGGGATCTAGAGATCAATCAATGTCAAGTCGTTTGAACTCGTTTGTGGCATACCAACCTGTCGAATACCCTACTCTGGGGATTCTGTTCGATAGACTGCTTGGCAATGATTTCTACTGGCTTCCTAAGTGTGTGCACTACTTTAGTTTGTCCACTATTAAGTATGAGGAGGTATAAAGAGGGTTCCAGTGCTTAACTGGTGATAAAAGTCAAATTGGATATCAAGTCTCGATCATAGACTTGATCCTCTCAAGAATGAAAGTTGCTTTTATCTTCGGATGCATGGACAAAATGGTGATTCCACGCCAGTAATTACCGTTCTTGGGACCACAGTTGTTCGGTATAATTATTATTTTTGTTTTTTTTTATTATGATGGCTCCACTAGAGTGTTGTTCTCCTAGGCCTTGCTTAGTATGACCCTTTAGCCGGCTCCATCTCTAGCCTGCCGTCTCCAATTTTGCACTCCAAGTTGTCGGAGGTCTCCCTCTACCTGTTTTCTCCATCGTGGATTAGGTCTCCCTCTGGTTTGTCGTTGAAGACTTTACGAGATGGAGCGTCGATGTCCATTCGCTCTACATTGCTTAACCATCTTAGTCGCTGGATTCGATTTTTTCTGGCTAGGCTTATGTCGCTGTACAGCACGTATAGTTCTTCGTTGTATCTTCTTCTCCAAATGCTGTCTTCTCGGTTTACATAGACAGGACCATAAAGTGACTTTTCATTCGATTGGGGAAGAGTCCATGCTTCTGCACCATACAGCAGGACCGGGATGATGAGTGTTCTATACCAACAGGGTCTCCTTAGTTGTTCTCGATAAGGCTTTATTCCTAAATTGCTTATTCAGCCCAAAGAAACAGCGATTAGCAAGAGTTAGTCTGCGTTTGATTTCAGCGCTGATGTTGTTGCCTGTGTTTACAGCAGTCCCCAGGTAGACAAATTCACTGACTACCTCGAAGTTGTGCCTATCAATGGTTACGTTCTGACCAAGTCGGTGGTGGGATTGGACTTTTGTTGATGAAAGCATATACTTCGTCTTGTCCTCGTTTATTTTCAGCCCCATTCTGCTTGCTGCTGACTCCATAGTAGTGAAAGCACCGGTTACTGCTCGCTTTGTTCTTCCTATCACGTCTATGTCATCAGCAAACCCAAGTAATTGTGTCGATCTATTGAAAATGGTGCCTGATGTACTGGCATGGGTGCTCCGTATTACATTTTCAAGCACAATATTAAAACAGCTGCATGACAGTGCGTCACCTTGTCTTAGCCCTCTGGTGGTTTCGAAGGTTTCAGTAGAGTCTCTACCAACTTGGACGGAACAGCGAGCATTCTCCAACGTCATCCTGATAAGGCGTATCAGTTTAGCAGGGATTCTAAAGTTAGACATGGCACGATACAGTTCAACTCTATTAACACTGTCGTAGGCGGCTTTAAAATCGACGAACAGGTGGTGGGTGTCGATGTTATACTCTTGGGTTTTCTCCAGGATCTGGCGTAATGTGAATATTTGGTCGGTGGTAGATTTTCCAGGTCTGAAGCCGCATTGGTAAAGACCTATCAGGTCGTCAGCAAACGACTTGAGACGTTCACATAAAACGCTGGACAGGATCTTATAGGCGATGTTTAAAAGGCTTATGCCTCTATAGTTGGCGCAGAGGAGGCGGTCTCCTTTTTTGTGAATCGGGCAGATGGTACTGAGATTCCACTCATCGGGCATACTTTCCTCCGACCATATTTTGCAGATGAGTTGGTGTATGCTCCTGACCAGGTCATCTTCAGCGTGTTTATAAAGCTCCGCTTGAAGGCCATCACATCCAGCTGCCTTATTCATATTTAGTCTGGTGATGGCTACTTTGATTTCATTTTGGTCGGGCGGATGTAGTTCGTGGCCGTCATCTAGATTAACTGGAAAAAGATGATCTTGGGCGGGATCTTGGCTGTTATCACCATTTAACAACTGGTTAAAGTAGTCTCTTCAAATGGCTTACATCGCCTGCTTTTCCACTATGGTATTTCCATTCTGATCTTTGCAGGGCCCAGGGTGGCTTGTGGAACCGGATTTAGACTGTTTCACCCTTTTATAGAAGTTTCGTACCACTTTTCTGCAAAAACATCTCTGCATCTCCTCGACTTCGCGTTGTTGGTGTTCTTTTAACTTCCTCCTGAGTAGGCGTTTCTCATCCTTTCTTCGCTCAACATAAAGATTTCTGGACGTTCTATTATCTTTCTGGAGCCACGACTTGTATGCCTCCGTTTTAGCTTTGTTTGCCTGAGCACATTCGGAGTCGAACCTGGGGTTTCTGGGGGGAGGATGTGAGAAGCCCAACACCTCTGAGGCAGCACTTCTTATGGCTTGTTGACATAGCTGCCATTGGTCTTCCGGGTTCATGTCATCAGTCGAAGGATTTCTCGCAAGCTCAAGGGATACGCGGTCGGCATAGGCAGCAGCGGTCCCTTCCGATTAAAGCCGTCCAACATTGAATTTCCTCGGCGCAGTTGGTGTTCGCCTAAAAACTTCCATGGAGATCCTTACCCTAAGTTTTGCAACGACTAGCTAGTGGTCCGAATCGATGTTTGCTTCTCGGAATGTACGGACATTCATAATGCTGGAGGAGTGTCTTCCATCAATCACAACATCGTCTATTTGGTTGCAGGTTACCATCTGGAGATTGCCATGTGCCCTTGTGGATGTCGTGACGTGGGAATCGTGTATGCTGCTCAGCACCATGTTTTTTCCCGTTGCAAAATCTATGAGCCCGAGTCCGTTGTCGGAAGTGGTGTCGTGCAGACTGTTTCCCGATCTTCATACCAAAGTTGTCCTCCCTCCCAATTTTGGCATTAAAGTCTCCCAAAAGAATTTAAAGTCATGTTGGTGAGGAGGGAGGAGGAGGCACTGCTCATATGTTTTGGCAAGGAGCTTGTAGAAACTTTATTTGGTAGCGTCGTCTTTTTCTTCTGTATGGGGCATGGGCGCTTATTAGGCTTATGTGGTGGAATTTGGCCTAAATGTGGATCGTTTTCACTCTTTTGCTGACGTTTTGCCTAGTCTTCCAGTCTGACAGCGAATCCGCACCCAAACAAGAGCGTCGACATTTTTGGTTTGGTCATCCGAGGCATATTTTGCATTTTTCATCACAACATCTTTTCCCTTTCATGACCGACTTGTGAGTCCTGTGCATGACGTGTAGATCGTGTTGGTGGTTGGATCTTCAGAGCGTATCTTTCCTCCTGCTCCTAGTTCCTGAGAAGACAACTCAGGTATCTACAACCTATGGATCCGATGGATCCAACGCTCGTCGTTAGTTCACCTTTCGGCTATCCAGCGGGTATTGCGTGGAGGTGACGATGCGATTTTGCCCACCAACAGACGCCTTTTGTAACCGCTAAATTAGGGAACATATCAAAAGAAATTGAATTCAAAAATCGGCATAAACTCCTTTGTTTATCTCCCGTGCCTTCTGTAATTTCCTGTCACTTAACTGGTAAAATTGTGAGGATTGTTTTCGAATCCTTGTGGCCATTTCAATTCAACAGACATTGGAGGCTAAGAAATAAAACAAAGAAGCTCCTGAACAACACCCTAGCCATCTTGGTCTTGCTTTTTATGGAAGAAGCGTAAGTCCTGTCATTATTGCAGGATTTCTTAGAGTATTAAACTGTTTAAGCCATGTAATGAAGACAGTCTTCAATGTACTGTAGCTCCACGTATTGAGTAAACAAAGACAACATGTGGATCTTTAGATCAAAGGAATAGTAAAATTAAATAAATGTTTGTATTTACTTCAACAAAACTACAAAACAACACCTAGACCTAACTAGCTATATCAATTAGCCATTTCTGCCTCAACTGCTAAATGGCTTTTAGCCTCCTCGCCACATTCAAATCGTTGATAATCTATTATATCAACATTGTTCTCCTTTAGAACATCACCAACAATTTTCTCCGAATCAACTAAATACTCTTGATAGATTAAACAAGTCTCATCGTCTTTGTTATCCAATGGCTTGTCCTTATGTTCCTCTCCGATTTTTTTTGGATTCATTCCAACAATGTGTTGACAAAGATTCTTTTGAAGGTCTTCGCTCATTGAGCTTCCTCTAAATGCAACAATAGTTCCATATTTACCAACTTGGGTTACATCAGATGGGGCAATCGATGTACTAGTTGGATGAGTGTAGCCGGCCAACTTCAAAAAAGTGTTTGTTTTGAAACAAATTGCCCGTCGGATGGAGGCATTTTCTCCAACTGTACCAATGAGCAAAGCCAAATGATCACCTAGACTTTTGCCATCGTCTGCTTTGAGATTTTTTAATGCTTCCGCTTCAAAACCAAGCTAAGACAGATATATAGGAGTTAAAATTGACACAAATTACGCAAAAAAAAAAAAAAACAAACCTTCCATAAATCTCCATCAAATTCGGTCATCTCGGTGTATCTTGCACACACTCTGGATGCGTGGTCAACAAAATTCTTGAAATGCTCATTGCGGGCCACAAAATCTGTCTCACAATTAACCTCGACCATTGCTCCAATATTGCCCTTGATTAAAACACCAACCAGACCTTGAGCAGTTGCTCGACCTTCGAGCTTTGTTGCCTTGGACCAGCCCATGCTCTGTGCTTGCTCATGGAGCCATTTTTCTGCCTGAAAATGAAACATGGAAGACTTATCTAATCCAATCTCAGTTTGTTTGTTTCATACCTTAACCAAGTCATTGTTGTTAACTTCAAGAGCTTTCTTGCAATTTGCAAATGTGTAGCCGGTCTTTTTGCGTAACGTTGCTAGGGAACTCTTTTCGGCAGCCGCGAACACCGGTCGTGTTGTATGGAATAAACGGATTGCTTGCTTGAGGAACATTGTGCGTCTAACTTGTTGGGTTTTTTTATTTGTCTATGAACTCAGGCACACGATATCGACTCCTAGGAAACACTGAAATCAATAGAAAAATAAATAAATTTCAGAATATCATTTTTTTCTTCTTTCAATCGATTTGAATTGACTGGAAGAGAGTGGTCGTGAGTTTTGTGCGAGTGATATAAAAACGTGGAATTACAAGTGAATACATTAAAGGAAATAATATTGACATGTGAGTTATTAATTGATTTGGAAAATTTTACCTATTTAACAGAGACTTGTTGAGTTTTCGAAGGGATTTTCAAATAAATCTCAAAATTATTGCACAATTTTTCTTTTTTTCGGTCTAGAGACGATTTTTTGACAGTTCTTGATTTGACACATGTCCCATTAGTCATAACAAATGGTTGAAAGAATATTTTTAATTGAGTGGTGAATAAAAAAATACTCAATAGGTGGAGCTGTATGAGATTGGTTCTGCAGTCTAGTTCAAAAATGTATCGTTTATTTCATCAGCTAGCCATAAATTCTGTGGCCAATGATTTTTTCAACCGTTATAAATTATTTACATTGTTCTGCAACTTAGTTTATGCAAAAAAAGAAGGATTACTCTTTTGTCGACATAGTATAAAAGCTCTACCGCTTTACTTTTCTTGAAATTTGCAGATCAATGTTGAAGTACAATGTAAATCCACCATTAAATTCAGGAACTTGTAGTAATGCAACAACTAACATGATGGTATGCTGACTAGACACATACAAATCTCCAACTTGGTATTTTATGACGTCACTATTATTTTATTTCTCAAGTGAAGACTATATTTTCGAATTCAGTTTAAAAAAAATATCTTATGATCAGAAGAACGATAAAAATATAAGAACATAATAAAAACTGACAAATTAATACATTTATTTATCTTCACCTCGAAAAAAAAATCAGATGATAGTGACGTCACACGTACAGTCAGCATACCTCAAATTTCTGTTTATCATGACACAACCACGCATCATATTTTCTTTGTCCTGCCTTATTGGTGAAAGAAATAAAAAACAAAAATGTGTAATTGAATTTTTAATTTTTCAAATGGCCACTCTTGACTACTTTGGCGCTGCTGCGCTAGAGAGATGCGTTTATTTTTTTTTTTCAATTTCTCATTATTGTTTTATAAACAGAAAACAGCTGTTTTGATTTCGACTTTTGAGTTTTGTCGTTCTCTTGGTTAAAAAAGCACTTATTTTAAGTTTAACTTTTAAGAACTTTTTGTTTTTTTCCAAACATTTTTAAATTTGAATATAAAAAAAAAACTAATAGTAAGTAAATTCCTCCGTGGATTACATAAATCCAAGCTATTTGTATATTGTTTTGATCAATTTCGGTAGATCTACGATGTCAACATCAAATTCATCTTCAAAAAATGAAAAAATCATCTTCAAATGTGATCGGCACGCTGCAATTATTTCCGAGAAACTTCAGAGTTTCTATGAAGACAGTGAATTCTTTGACATTGTTTTGATTGCTGGAAGCGATTCTGTTCAGATACAAGGCCATAGAATCGTTCTGTCAGCATTCAGTGAGTACTTTTTAGGAATATTTCGTGGTGGCCGCCAAACTGCGCCAAAAGACAATGTAGTCGAACTCAAAGAACTCGAAGCTCCAACGCTTAAATTGGTTATCGATTTCATGTATTCGGGTTGGATTGAACTGAGCCTTGAAAAAACTGATTTGATATTGAAAACTGCGGCATTTTTAAAAATTAAAACCTTAGTCGATGGGTGCAGTGATTTTATCAAAACCCACATGTCATCAAGGAATTGTTTGAAATATCTTCGATTGGCCAAAGAACTGAACTTGTCTGGACTAAAGGAGAAATCTTTGAACTGCACCTACACTCACTTTGAGGAAGTGTCGAAAGAGAATGAGCTTTTGCTTCTTAACGAGGAAGAACTAAAGGATTTACTATTTAACGACAATCCTTATGGAGACTTTGAGGAGTGTGTATTTTTGGCAATGGTGGCTTGGATTAAGTATGATAAAATAAACCGAGACGGTCTTACACTTCAGCTTCTGTCAATGGTTCGTTATCAGTATCTCTCGCCTAAGTTCATCGTTAAAAACAGAAAGTCAGTTTGTAAGACCGTTGAGAGCTACGAATTGATATGTAGTTGGCTTCAATGGCACTTGTGCCCAGAAACTCGGGCAGTTGATCAGCAAATTTGTGATTTAAAACCAAGAAAAAGACTTACAGCTATAAGTTATTCAGATTCCCATCAACTTAGTTTTCAAACATACAATCCAAAAGAGGATTCCTGGGTCATCGATAAAGAAACCCTACTCTCCAAAAAGAAAAAATATGGTGCGATGATTGTGATTGATGAAAAATTGATCGTAGTTGGTGGGGAAATCAATTGCAGAAACACAAATAGCGTGAAATGCTTAGATCTGCGCACATTCAAGTGGACTGATTTGCCTCCAATGCAAAAGCCCCGATATCGTTGTCAACTGGCAATTTTAAATGGAAATTTGTGCGTTTATGGTGGCCATAACAACGGTTATGTGAATGCCTTAGAGATATATAACTTTTCAGAGCGCAAATGGAACATCCTTGAACAGCCTTCTAAACCAAGCGACTATGGCCAAATAGTTGTCCACAATGGAATCTTACACCTTGTCGATTTTTGTAACGGCTGTTTGCAATCCTATGATGCCATTTCAAATCAATGGGTTTCAAAAGAATTGGCAAAAAAAGAACTAAAACGGTTTGGCCTTGCTGCAGTTGATAGATATTTGTACGTAATTGGAGGTGAAAATCAAGGTAAATATGTGAATAATGTTAGTCGCTACAACTTATCCAATGATACCTGGTGTGAAGTGGCAGCATTGCCAAATGGTCGATCATACGTAAAAAGTTTAGTTTTTGGTAATAACATTGTGATTTACGGAGGAGCTCCTGATACTAATCCAATTCTGATCCAAGAATATAATACTGAAACCGATTCGTGGAAAACTTTAAAGTCTGTACAAAATCTAACTCGATTCGATAGCGTTTTGTGTACGCTCTTCTCTATTAATAAATAAAAATGTATTTTTATTGTAAAAAGAAATGTTTTTTTTCCGGTTGAAATAATAGCTTTGTTTGTTGAGCCCTGAAGTCACCCTGGGGTCGCCACAGCGCGTTTTTTGAATTACCTCAACTCGCCCTCAATACAAAATTCTCTGTTTTTTGAAACCTGGGGTCGCCCTGAAGTCACCCTGAAGTTGATCTTGCTATTTAGCTGGGGCGAGTTGAGGTAACGAATCAGCTGTTGAAGTGACTTTTGCTGTCAAGCATTTCTTGTGTATTTTTCTTCTGTATTTGATTTTTCATGTCTTTTTTTCGATAAAATTAAACGAAATGCAAGTGAATGCATTTATTTTGATGAAAGTAAATACAAATCGAACAAATAAAGCAAAATGGTAACTTTTGATTTAGTGCGTTTTGGAAAATATACAATCAGCAGCCGTCATGCGTTTTTTGAGAACCGAAAAACCCAGGTTTTTTTGACAGGGCGACCCTGGGTAAAGTTCAACAAACAAAGCTAATGTTTTTTTGTTACTTTAAAAAAATATCCCATTTGAACAAAGGATAAGGGCACAATTTAATATTTTTTATGTCATTATTTGAATAATTATAAAATTAAAAAACTGCTAAGTGAAATAAAATAATATTATTTTTTTAAATGGTTTTAATAAAGATTTAAATGCATTAATGCTTGTTTCAGTCTTAGGGACCAGTTATAGCGATCAGAAAAAACAAACTGAAAAAATTCCAAAATGGAAAATTTTGTATATTGTAATCCAATTTAAAACACAAATACTGCACTGATCGATGGCAGCCAGAATGCTTAGGTTTCCTTTTTAGATCTGACTACAATTAACAAAGCGTTTATACGCCATAAACTTAAGTAAAACTCCCATCTCTGTGGGCAGGTGCTGCTCAAAATTGTTTACACCTGCTCGACAGAGCCTTAAACAATTCACCCCGTACCACTCGTCTTGCTAGGAACGCTCTTCAGGGTTACAATTCTGGACGTTCCGTGAAATATAGGGATTCATTCTTCAGCCGTACAACACGAATGTGGAATAAATTGCCTGGTACAATTCTTCTCTAGCAGACAGGCGGAAAAAATTCAATAACATTAATTTGATTTTCGGAAACTGCTTGCACAATAAAAATAAAGTGCACGACTGGGTCGGACAAACTTGCTCTTATGTGGGACAGTGGTTTTGGGGTTTGAGATTTTGGAAAAAAAGCATTGAACAAATTAAATGAAATTTTATTTATCACTTAAAAATCGCTAGTTTAAACGTTTTTTGGAAAAAAATAAAGTGAGCCATCTAATTTCGATTGCTGTTTCAAATTTAAAGAATTTTTTTTTTCAAAATCGACCAGTTTTTTTTTCAAAAAACAGTTTTTTTGAAAAACTTTTCCAAAATATATTCCAAATTTTTTTTTTTTAATTTAAAAAAAAATAGCTTAGAGCGTTAAAAAAAAACAAAAAATAATCATTTTTTTTTAAACTCAAAAAGCTTTTTTTGAAAAATTTAAAAATTTGTATTATTTTGTCTTTAATGGGGCTTTTACATTAAAAATTTCATCGAAATCCGTCCAGTGCTTTACGAGAAAATCTGATTAAAAAAAAAACCGGTCCTATGGGAGGTACCGTAATAAGACATTTCCTGAAAAATCTATTCCAACCAAAACATAAAGTTTGCACAGAAAACACTATTTAGAAAGTTTTATCAAAATCGTAGGGGAGAGTACGATAACTTGGCCGCCAAGATTTGATAACGGGTTTTATAGAGGGGTTAAATACAAGCATTTTTTACTATGGGAGGGGGGTCTATCTCACCCCGTTTAGAAGGTAGGGGCAATTTTCGAAAAAAATGACTTAATCAAAAAAAAAAAAATTAAAAAACAACGGTAATACCTACAATAAAGAACTATACCGGGTTCGAAAGCCAGAACTCTGTTCTTTAATTTTCAATTTAATTTTTTTTATTTATGCCAATAGTTTTCAAAAAAATTGCATTCAAACTCAAAATTTTGATAAAAAAAATGAAAAAAAAAGTTTACACCATTTTTTTCCAAATTGTGAAATTAAATGCCAAATTGGCTTTGCATGTTCGATGCTCATAATAATTCTGAATTAAACGCCACCACTAACACCCCACCCCAACCAACGACCATCCAACACGCTCCAGTCCCACTTTGAAAAATTTTATAGAGCGTCATGCCGTTTTTCGTGACGATTACAATCGTTTTACTGCCTATTTGCCCCAATAGATGTTTCACATAAAAAAAACATAAGCGAGAGCTACAGTACGTTTGCAACGAACTGTTGGATACCCTATTCCCTATATTTTTGTGTGTGTATGCGTCCGCCACCCGCAGCCAGCCGATGTTCCAGTTTCAGAAACAAAATTCTTCTTTAGCAGACAGAAAAAAATTCAATAACATTAATTTTGTGTGGTGTGATGTTCAAATATAGTGCTGGCACAATAAAAAAAGGCTCAATTTAAATTCAATTTTGTTTTTGCAGATCGATTTGAACAAAAATGGGCAAAACTTAAATTTTTGAATATTAGATTTTGAATGGAAATAGCGATTATGGGTGTTTTTAACAATTCCTGAACCACACTCTGCTACGTTACGAAGGAACCTAAATCTAAGTGTTCATCTTTTACTTCAAAACTGCGACCGAAAGTTAAAAAACGTTAAAAAGTTAATGCATTATACGACTTTTCACGAAAACGCCCCTTAAAAGTGCGCGTGTCTTAAAAATTTGAAGCAATAACTGAGATTTGATCATTAGTCAATTTTAAGGTATATGTGTAAAACTACAGCTGAATCGAGTAGTTTTTTGAAAATCTTAGCGAATAAAGGTATTTTATAAAAATCACGCTTTAAAAGTGGGCGTATTCAAAAAATGTACGTTTCCAAAAAAAATTTAAATAATTTTTCATATGACGAACGAAAAAAAATGGTTAAAATTGAATATGAATGAAAACTATATTTTTTTGTTCTTTCATAAAGAAAATAGGCGTAAGCCACTCCCGAAGTTCAAAAATTTCTTTTCATACACAAGCTCTTTAGTTTCGACTAAGAGAGGCAGAAATGTGGGCTTGTGGATTTATCATAAGTATACCGTTTATTTGCAAAACTAAGTTTTTTATAATTTCTAATGAAAAGTGGGCGTCAACTACGCCCAAAATCAATTTTTTTCTATTTTACACAAGATGTTTACGTACAAGTACAACTACTACCCACAAAATTTAAGGTTTTTTACTCGAATATTAAGTAAGTATTTATCGTAGTTTTATAAAAACTTTATATTGATGAATTTGTATGAAAATTATGGGTGTCAGATACAACAACAACTTGTGTGTGCTACCACCAAGTTCATAGGGTGGAATTATAGCTCTTTCACGGGGACCAACCCAATAATCAGACTCCTTTAGTGGTGCTGAATCGCTTTATTTTGAATTTATTTTTTGAAGAACTTTTGCCCGAGTTGGGCTTGAACAAAGGACCTATAGCATGTGAGAAGCTAGGGCACTACATACTATACTAGATTTATATATAGCTTGTGTATGGGAGCCACTATTTAAAAAGGACTACCTGAAAACTCTTTGCACTGCCATCTTATAGAAAACCACAAAAAAATATGCCGAAGTCTGAGTTAATTCAATCAAGCCGTTGCTAACTTTGTGGCCATTTGAAAAATGACGTTGAAATCTTTTTTCAAATTTTTTAAATTAATTTTCTTTATAACCAGTTAAGTCAAAAACGTTTTGTTTTGTCAAAATTGCTTTGGGTTTGTCAAATTATGAGTTTCATCAAAATCGTTGGAGCCATTTTCAAGCAAAACAAAACCGTTACTTGAAAGGTATATCAGTTCGAGCAGGGCTTAACCGAATTAAAAAAAACCTCGTCAACAGTTTTTCTTAAAAATTGCTTAACCTACAGAAATTTGATGAAAATCCGCCAAGCCGTTTAGGGTGAAAATGAGCATCACTGACGACGCACAAACAGGTGCGGACTCATAAGCCTGATTTTTGTTTCTGTACAAAACCAATACTTGCCCCATAGAGCTAGTAAAAAGCACCAAACATATGATCAAACGATTTTGCAGGAGTTTAAGCACAGCGTTTTTAAAATATATCTCTGCGTTTGCAATGTCCTCCTTTGTTTTATAGATAAATGAGTGGTCCACGTCCACGGCGATCAACTGGAGCTCTTCCAAAAGTCAGTGCAATGCCACCACATCCACGACAGGCAATTATACAAGAAATAATCAACTCAAAAGCCAATCCCGAATACAAAAAACGACGGTTATGGTACGAATTAAATCTACCCGAATGCACCAAGGACATCATCCATAACAAACGATTGAGTGTCCATGATTCCGTGCTCAAACACTCCAGATGTGTGCAACCACCAAGAAAACGTATTCGTCGCACTAGAAATACAAGTATGTAATAATTACATAATTTAAAAAATCTCTTTTAAAAATAAAAATGGCAATTTTTTGATTGTTTAAAGAATACCGTTCCTATTTGGAAATGCGTCAAGACCGCGAGAATTTCCGCAAGAAGCTCGTCGAGCTCATAGCTCGAAAGGATCATGAAGTTGACGAAACCAACCAGTTTCCCAATGCAGAAGAGAAGGAAATTATGCGATACTATTGCTACATAAAGCATGGAATCGATACGATTCATGTGTCTCCATTGAGCACAAAGGTCCTTGCCCGAATCAAGGGAATGATTCCTCAATCGATGTTAAGATTTGAAATTGAAATGACTGATAATTTAACGCAAATTAAGTCGGATTATATTTTTGCAATGAAAAAGGCTGTCATAGACTTTGTTTTAAGTAATTCTCTGCAATGTGAACAGAAAGAGAACGATCTGAAGGATACAGCTGAGAGACTTGAAGTTAAAGCAACGTTCAATAGATGGCGCTATCGGTAAGTGATCGACTAAGATTATTGTATGTATTATTGAAAATAAAAATTGTATTTCTTAAGATATGACGAAAACCGCTCGAAAATTAAGAAAACCCTCTTCTCGATAAATCGATGTGTGGCTCAGATTTTGGGTCTCTGGACTACCAAGTTCAAGGAACTTGCTTTTATTGATGTTAATGATTTGTCAAGTCATGATGAGGCCTTTGAACTTTTTGAATTTACTGTATGAACTATGATCTTTTAGGCATATGCATTTTTTTTTACTGGCCATTTTCAGAACTTGTGTTTGTCACACATCGAAAAGGCAAAGTTGGTTCTGAAAGAAAATTGGTACGGAGAAATTCATAGTATTCTTCTTCGTGGACACAAGAGAAATATTCTTCCAGACATTCGAAAGCCAAAGCTTCTGGCTCGTTTTTATAATTGTGTTGCAGCACTTATGACCCAGCAACTCGAGGATGTCTGCATAAGGAGCTTAACTCTTTTTGCAGATTTCATGTTCGACTATGGAGTAAGTTTAATAACTTGATTTAAGCCAAAACCAATCTCCCAAACTATTTGTTCGGTTTTTCCAAGAAATCCAATCCAGGTCTTAAGCTAGCCATACAGCTGGAAGATCAAGATACTCTTGTATTTAATCCTAGTTTCAAAAAGATCCGAGAGGAAATCATGAGGATCGTTGACAGTATTATATTGGCCATTCAACAGTTACCACGTGTGGAAGCCAAACTCTACACTGATCTTAAAATTTCAAAGCAAACCTATCTCAAGCCAGCTATTCCTGAGTCAATTATAAGCGCAGCCAAGCGAAGAATTTGTGAGCTCCTGCAAGACCAGCGGATAGGACCCGAGCTCAGAATGCTAGACTTCGATGAGTTTATGAGCCTTATGAATGGAGTCGATGCGGATATCATTGGCCGTTTCATAAAGTCTGAACCGCCATTTGAAGAGTATTGTAGCAAATTAATTTACTATCGAAACCTAGAGGATCGGATTGCTAAAGAAGTCTGGGGTGTCATTCGAATGAGTCTCTACGAGTTCCATCGTGAAGGACTCATTAATAGTTTGGAAAAGTTAGCCAGATATATGCAGCAAGAGCTCTTAACCACAATGGTTGGTAATCAGCAAGCGAAGATAAGTAAACTTGGCAAAGAATACGAGACAATTGCAAAGAAGGCTTTAACAATTCCGGAAAATACGGCAGAATTAATGAGTCTCAAGGCATTTGTGGCACAAACTGAGGATCGTACAGCCCCAGAAATGGAACAAAGACTGAAAGTTGTAAGTATCGATGGGATGGGAACAGTATAGTTTTTCGATGCCACGATTCTTTACTTTATCCTTCAGAACATGGATCACATTCTTTGGCTTATGGATCACATGCTGTATACTCCATTGGAAATTAAAAACAACAGTAATACATTCCAGTGGTTCCTGCAGCTGCCTAGTGTTTTCAAGGAACATCGAGAGATCATTGCTGACAAAACAATTGAATATCAAGAACTTCTCAAGAAACGCATTGAAGTGTTCCGGCGTGATCTTCAAAACTACAATGATCAAGTTCAAGATTATGAAAATTGGGGAGACATCAAGACACTATTGAAATATAAGAGACGGGCTACAGTGCTTGATAATCGTCTGATTGTAGCAATGGAAACCATTGACAAGATCAATGAAGAAGAAACATCATTCGGATGGGATCTTTCGCAATATCCGATTCGAAAGAAAACCCACGATCATTTGATGCCATTCAAAAAGCTCTACGATGCAGGTCAGGAATTTATGGACAAACATGATCTCTGGATGCATTCGCAGGTAGGCACTTACGATCCGGATGATATTGAAAATGAAGTATCAGCAACATATCGGGTCATTCAAAAGCTCGATAAACAAATGGGAGACAAACCCCAAACCATGCAATTAGTTCATGAGGTAAGAATTGAAGTTACATTTCAACATAATGATTCATATCCATATCTCTTATAACAGATCAAAGAAGAAATCGATGCTTTTAAACACCACATGCCAATCATAAGCACTCTTGGTAATCCTGGAATGAAGGCACGCCATTGGGAAGAAGTCTCCGAAATTATTGGATTCCCCATCAAAGTATCCCCTGAGCTAACATTGGAGAAAATTATCGAGTACCAACTGGAAGATTATCTATCCAAGTTTGAGACCATTTCAGAAAGTGCCACCAAGGAGAATAATCTCGAAAGAGCTATGAGCAAAATGGTTTACGAATGGGAAGAGATGTCATTTAATGTATCACCTTACAGGTAAGTGGATTAAAGCTTTGTTTAAATTGGGTTCGGGTCTTGGATAGATATTGTTAGGTACCTTTGTTCTATTTAGGGATTCTGGAACTTTTAAACTTGCTGCAGTCGATGACATCCAAGTGCTCTTGGATGACCAAATAATCAAAACTCAAACTATGAAGAGTTCACCGTATATCAAGCCGTTCGAGGAAGATCTTTTGTAAGTTCAAAAGCTCTGGTAGTGCGCCGTGTTTGAGATCATTGCTATAGTTTTTGGGTGTAATTTTCAGGAAATGGGAAGCAAAATTAATGCTTTTGCAGGACATTCTAGATGATTGGTTGCGAGTTCAAGCAACTTGGATGTATTTAGAGCCCATATTTTCAAGTCCTGACATTCAGCAACAAATGCCCGAAGAAGGACGACGTTTTAGTGCTGTTGACAAGGTCTGATTTTTATTGAATCCTTAAAGCTTAAAACACAACAACGACAATTATTTCTTGTATATAGATATGGAAAGATCTGATGAAAATTGTAGCGTCTGATCCTCGAGTCATGGCGGTGGTCGAAATAGAAAAAATGTCCGAAAAGCTCAAGAAAGCTTTTAATCTGCTCGAAGTTATTCAAAAAGGACTCAACGCGGTAACTACAAATATTTCGATAATTGAATTTTGAACAAATGTTTTAAGAGTCCTTTTTTTAAAGTATCTTGAGAAAAAACGTCTCTATTTCCCTCGGTTCTTCTTCTTATCTAACGATGAACTTCTTGAAATCCTCTCCGAAACCAAAGATCCTACTCGAGTGCAGCCACATTTGAAAAAATGCTTCGAGGGTATTGCTACTCTTAACTTTACCGAAGCTCTAGAAGTCACAATGATGCGTTCGTCTGAAAAAGAAGAAGTCCAGCTAGTGGAGGTGATTTCAACAGCAAAGGCAAGAGGTCAAGTTGAGAAATGGCTCTTAGAGCTCGAGATTTTCATGAAGAAGAGCGTTCATTTCAAAATTCGTCAAGCTTTTGAAAGTTATCCCTTAACTGAACGAGACAAATGGGTCCTGATTTGGCCAGGACAAACTGTTCAGTCAATTTCATTAACATATTGGACTGCTGAGATTACTCAATGCTTCTTCACCGAGAATCCGGTTGATAGTTTGGAAAAGTATTTGGAAATTTGCAAATCCCAGGTAATGATGTGTCTTGAAACCAATTTAATTCTTCGAAATAATTCATGAATCATTTGACGACGTCTAGATCATGCGAGTTGTAGATCTAGTCCGTGGAGATCTTAATCTGCAAAATCGAATAACCCTAGGCGCTCTGGTTGTACTGGACGTTCATGCAAGGGATGTCTTGGCTGAAATATGTGAGAAAAAAGTTTCCGAACTGGATGACTTCCAATGGCTGTGTCAACTTCGTTATTATTGGGAGAATGATAATTTGGATACCAGAATGATTAACTGTTGCTTGAAGTATGGTTACGAATATTTGGGAAACACAACCCGCTTGGTTGTTACTCCACTCACCGATCGTTGCTATCGCACTTTATTTAGTGCTTTGCATTTACATTTGGGAGGGGCTCCAGAGGGTCCGGCAGGAACTGGAAAAACAGAGACAACAAAGGATCTAGCAAAGGCAGTTGCCAAACAGTGTGTTGTGTTCAATTGCTCCGATGGATTGGACTACCTGGCGCTGGGGAAATTCTTTAAAGGCTTGGCATCGTGTGGAGCATGGTCGTGCTTTGATGAGTTCAATCGCATTGACCTTGAGGTTCTCTCTGTTGTAGCTCAACAGGTAAGTTTAGATATAGAAAGGGTGACTTGAGAAGTCGCAGTCTGCTTTTTATTTGTTTAACCTACTTGAAGGTTTAACGGTTTTTAACGAGCTTAAAAAACTCGTGAAGCTCAGTGAAGAATGTATCACTGTTCTGTAGAAATCACCAGGCCGCTTCCGGTTGAAATATCTCCGCATTTGTTCCTTGCTAGTGATGGTCGTTTTTATTTCTTCTGGTCAACCTTTTTCCACTCTTCCTCTGACTTTTTAGATACGAGACGAGTTCTATCCTGTCTTTTGGAGCTAACTACGACCTTTGAAAGTCTCTGGATCTGGCTTTGTTGTCGTGAGCAAATTCTTCGGAGTGAAATCAGAAGTTTTTTGAGTCCTGAGATCTTCCTGGTTCCCATCTACTGTGGTGGGGTTTGCTCAAGCACAAGGGATACGAGTCGAAATAGGCTGCAGAGGTCGCTCTTAATTACGTTATAGTGGGCTAACTGTAAATATTCTCCTTGTTGATGTTGCTCGCCAATGGCTCTTCTCGCTTATGCATGAATATCAAGTATGATTGAGGAGTGTCTTCCTTCAAAATCAACATGGTCCAGTTAATTGCAAGTTCTACCATATAGCAACCATCAATAATTGTCATTCTCCAAGTCTAGTAAGCCCATCTTCTAACCTGTCGCCCCCTCGAATCTTCTCTGCCGGTAGTTTCACTTCCTTAAAAATAAAATATACAATTATTTGACGTTCCAGATTCTTACGATCCAACGAGGTATCAACTCTGGCCAACCGACTATGGTCTTCGAAGGAACAACTCTTAAACTGGATCCAACTTGTGCCGTCTTTATAACCATGAATCCAGGCTATGCTGGTCGTTCGGAATTACCCGATAATTTGAAGGTAACACTCTCAACATTGATTTGCAAAAAAAATGAATTCTTTCTTTTTTTATTTTTTTTTTGATTTCAGGCTCTTTTCCGATCGGTGGCCATGATGGTACCAGATTATGCTTTGATTGCTGAAATCGAGCTCTACTCCTATGGGTTCCTAAGTGCCAAGCCGCTTGCTGTAAAAATCGTAGCAACCTATAGACTGTGTTCGGAGCAATTGAGTACACAATCGCATTATGATTATGGCATGAGGGCTGTTAAATCGGTCTTGAAAGCTGCTGGCGCTCTCAAGCTCCGCTATCGTGATGAAAACGAAGACATTTTAGTGTTGAGATCAATCAAGGATGTGAATCTTCCGAAATTCCTAAATCAGGATGTTCCTCTCTTTCAAGGTATTACTTCGGATTTGTTTCCGGGAGTTACTCTGCCTGAATCCGATTATAAGCTTTTTAATGAGTGCGTGAGGAAGGCTTGTGAAAAGAATAACAAACAATGTACGGAATTCTTTTTGGAGAAGGTTCAACAAGTAAGAGTTTGGCCAAATCCTTATGGATTCATCCTCTATTCATTCTTGTATGTTTTTTTTTTTTGTATCAAGCTCTATGAAATGATTGTTGTTCGTCATGGACTCATGATAGTTGGCCTTCCATTTGGTGGGAAAACCACCTCTTACCGAATACTTGCCGAGGCATTACGTTACATCGAGGAGGCTGTAAGTTAGATCCTCGCTGTTTACACTTCACACAACTAATTAGCTATGATTTTCCAGGATGGTAGTGAGAATGGTGCCATTTACACTGTCATGAATCCGAAAGCTGTAACAATGGGTCAGCTTTACGGACAATTCGATATGGTCTCTCATGAATGGAGTGATGGTATCCTGGCCGTTAGCTATCGAGAATTCGCAGTTTCAACTACTGCTGATAGGAAATGGTTGATTTTCGACGGACCAGTTGATGCCATTTGGATAGAGAACATGAATACCGTTTTGGATGACAACAAGAAACTATGCTTGATGTCTGGCGAGATTATTCAGCTCGCTCCAACAACTAATCTAATTTTTGAGCCTATGGATCTAGAGGTTGCTTCGCCAGCGACGGTTTCCCGTTGTGGAATGATTTATATGGAACCCAGCTCTTTGGGGTGGGAGCCCTTGGTAACATCGTGGAAAAACACTCTCCCACCATCATTCCATAGTGTGAGCAAACAGCTTATATCAAGCTTATTCTCGAGATTTTGTCCGATCCTCCTGTGGCTTGTTCGTAAGGGTGGTCTTCGGGAAGTGTCTGCTACCTCAGATGCAAATCTTATTAATTCCTTGATGAATCTTTTTGATTGCTATTTGGACGACTTTTCAGACGAGCAGTATGTGCAAAGTCTGTCCGATCTTGATGTGCGAGCACAAATCGAAGGAGTCTTCTTCTTCTCGTGCATATGGTCGATCGGAGGAGCCTTGGATTCTGCAAGTCGAGATAAGTTTTCTGTGGTTTTTCGTGGATTGATGGAGAAGATTTTCCCAGTCAGTGTGTATGAAACTTTCTCTGTGCCAGTGGAGCTGCATGTAGCCAATCTGGCTAAGCCTTTTATTTTTCCCATACCAAAGCCGGGGAGTGTCTTTGACTATCGGTTCATCAAGGAGGGTAAGGGCAAGTGGAAGCCCTGGGAAGACGAAGTTGCAGCAGCTGCTCCCATTCCTCGAGATATGCCAGTTAACCAAATTATCATTACTACCAGTGAAACTGTACGTGTGGCAGCAATTCTGGACTTACTGATCCGCCATGGAAAACCCCTGATGCTCGTTGGAAACACCGGCACCGGCAAGAGTTGCTATGCCATTGACTATCTTCTCAGGAAAGCCGACACTGACACATACAAAGCGCTGTTTATAAACTTTTCAGCACAAACTTCGGCCAACCAGACGCAGGATATTATTATGGCGAAACTGGACAAACGCCGAAAGGGTGTTTTCGGTCCTCCACTGAACAAAAAATGCGTGATTTTTGTCGATGACGTATCTATGCCTCTTAAGGAAACCTACGGAGCTCAACCGCCCATTGAACTCCTTCGAATGATGTTAGATCACTGGATGTGGTACGATCGTAAGAACATTGTCCCAATCAAGCTCATTGACATTCAAATGGTTTGTGCCATGGGGCCGCCATCGTCAGGCAATACTGTCACTCCCAGGTTTCAGAGGCACTTCAACATCTTAGGAATAGATGAGTTCAGTGACTCGATATTAAGAGTGATCTTTGGAAAGATTGTCCTCTGGCACTTGGATACCAGAGGTTTTTCCAAGGAATTCGATCCGTGCATCGATGAGATTGTTAACGCCACTCTGGATGTGTATAACAAAGCAAAGCTCAATCTGCTCCCGACACCAGCAAAGTCACATTATTTATTCAATCTGCGAGATTTCTCGCGTGTGATTCAGGGAGTTTTACTTTCGGTGCCAGAGGCTACTGAGGACTTGCTCTCGATGCGGAGACTTTGGGTTCATGAAGTACTTCGTGTCTATGGAGATCGTTTAGTCGATGATATTGATCGAGCATGGCTCTTTAGTTCGGTATGCGAGCAAATGGAAGTGCATCTTAAGTCTAAACCGGCAGAACTATTCTCAAGGTTTATCGAAAAAGGAAGAGATTTGGAGGAGCATGACTTACGAAAATTGATGTATTGTGACTTTACCAATCCAAAGGCCGATACTAAGAACTATGTGGAAGTAGAAGACCCTGAGGAATTGCGTTCCATTGTGGAAACCTATCTCGTGGAATTCAACAACATGTCTAAGAAACCTATGGACTTGGTTTTGTTTCGATTCGCCATTGAGCATCTTTCCCGAATTTGCCGTATTATCAAACAGCCTCGGAGTCATGCTTTGCTGATAGGAGTAGGTGGATCTGGAAGGCAGAGTTTGACTCGTTTAGCTTCACACATATGTGACTATGAATTATTTCAAGTTGAGATTACTCGACAATATGGACCGAATGAGTGGCATGAGGATATCAAAGGGATTCTCAAGAAAACAAGTGGTTCCGATCTGCATGGAGTGTTTTTGTTCACTGATGTTCAGGTATGTACCTAAGGACTTTCTAGGAGTTTCCTTGAATCAAAATTATTTGATAACATTGATTGATTTCGGATAGATAAAAGATGAATCCTTCCTTGAAGATGTCAATAATCTTCTCAACTCTGGGGAAGTTCCAAATCTTTTCACAAACGAAGAGAAAATCGAAATCTGCGAAAAAATGCGCCAAATAGACAAACAGCGTGATAAGGCTGTTCAAACCGACGGCAGTCTTGTTGCCCTTTTTAACTTTTTCGTTCAGGTCTGTGTGTGCTTAATTTTTTTGTATTTTTCAGGTTAAATAATTTTTGTTTAAAGGTTTGCAAGGATCAACTTCATATTGTCCTTTCAATGTCTCCAATTGGAGAGGCTTTGAGAGTTCGCGTTCGGAAGTTTCCATCAATTGTTAATTGTTGTACAATTGATTGGTTTCAGCCTTGGCCAGCTGATGCTCTTTTAGCAGTTTCTACTCGTTTCTTAGCAAAAGAAGACCTCACCGATTTGGAGCGAAAGGCTGCAATAGATATGTGCATGGATTTTCATACATCAACTCAAATATTGTCCGAGAAGTTTTTCTTGAGATTGAAGCGTTACAATTATGTTACGCCCACATCTTATTTGGAGCTGATACAAACTTTTAAGGGCTTATTGGGAGCGAAACGAAAGTATATTTTTTTTGAATATGGTTGTTGGATTTGAAGGTAACAATTTTTTTTTTATTTTAGGACAATTACTACGAATCGAAGTCGTTATCTGACAGGAATATCACAATTGGACATTGCATCACAGCAAGTGGGTGTAATGAGTGAACAGCTGTTGGCCTTGGAACCCAAATTGAAAGTTGCTTCGGAAACGGTAAGTCTTTTACTTTTTTTAAGACAGTTCACGCCATCTGGTGTCTATGTTTAAAAACCTAGTACCTATAGCTTCCCAAATCTCATTTTTCCGTCCAAGAATCCTTCTTGACAGATCATAAACATTTTTGGAAGCTCCAAAGCTCAAGGCTCCATTTAATACAACCTATGTTTGACTTCTTCAAAGTCTTTGTCGTTTTTGGGCTCCTTTTTGTATTTTTGAAGTAAAGCTCCCTTTAAATCGTTGTGGTTTGAAATTCGATGAAACGAAAATGCGTCACGACAAGAAAAAACACATTCTAAGCCTCCCCACTCCCGTCTTCTTAGAAAATTCTTTTCTTTTGTATTCAAAGGTCGCCGAACAAGTGGCCAAAGTTCAGAAAGACAGTGAAGCCGCAGCTAGTCAACGAGAATTGGTTAAACAAGATGAAGCTATTGCCACCGAACAAGCGGGCAAAGCTCAAGCTATCAAAGACGAATGTGATGTTAGGCTTGCTGAAGCCTTGCCAATCCTAAATTCAGCTCTAGCAGCCCTAAATACTCTCACGACAGCTGATATTGCTGTCGTTAAAACAATGAAAAGTCCACCCATTGGAGTTCGCATTGTAATGGAAGCTGTGTGCATTTTAAAAGACATCAAACCTGATCGAGTGGCAAATCCATCTGGTGTTGGTATGATCGAAGATTACTGGGGACCATCCAAGAGAGTGCTTGGTGACATCAAGTTTCTGGATAGTTTGCTAAATTTCGACAAGGACAATATTCCACCGGCGATAATTAAAAAACTCCAAGAACGTGTCTTGAGCAATGAAAACTTTGATCCAGACAAAATTAAATCGGCTTCGATGGCTTGTGAGGGTCTTTGCCGGTGGGTCATTGCATTGACGAAGTACGATGTAGTTGCCAAGGTTATCGCTCCCAAAAAAATCGCTCTCGCCGCTGCTGAGGCAGAGTATAATGTAAGTGAAGGAAGCAGACTGAGCTCTGTCGGTCCTAAAAAACTAAACTTTTTTTTCATAACACCCTGTGTTTTTACATTAGGCTGCACAAAAACTACTAGCGGAGAAGCTCGCTCAACTTGCTCGTGTCGAGGCCAGTCTTGCGGAAATTCAAAAAATGCTCGACGAACAACAGCGTCAATTTAAGTAAGTATCTGTAGGTGTACCTACCTACTCCTATATATACATATATTACATCCTGAATGTCCGTGATAATTTCCTACAAACTAATAACTGTTCGTCCCTTTTTGCTCTTCTTTGAATATAGGAGCCTTCAACTCGAACACGAGTCGGTAACAAAAAAACTTAATCGTGCACAGGAACTCATTAGTGGATTGGGTGGTGAGCGCACCCGCTGGCTGGAGGCGGCAAGAATTCTCGATGAAAAGTACCACACCTTGACCGGGGACGTGCTCATTGCATCCGGTGTTGTCGCGTATCTGGGGCCATTCACCATCGATTTCCGTGTCAGTCAGATCCGGAAATGGGTAACGAAATGCACTTCGTTTGGTATCGTGTGCAGCCAGGACTTTCAATTACAACAAGTGCTCGGGGATGCTGTGGAAGTACGCTCCTGGAACATCTGTGGCCTCCCAAGTGACTCGTTTTCCATCGAAAGCGCTATAATAATGAGGTAAGTAAGTGTAAGCATGGTTGGCTGGTTTGGCTCTGTTTGTATAAACTAGTTCGCTTTACTCTCCTCCAAATGGAAGCGCATTATTATTGTTCACGGGCCAGGAGCACCGCCATTATCAGAACTATCGATATACTATATGTAGTTTGTTTGGGTGGTGCGTGTGAGTTTGCATCTGGAAGGGGGATGAATAAGTCCTTCGGTGTATAGTAGTTTCAGATGATTCTGTATTTTTCTTTTTTTTTTTTTTCTTTTAATTAATTCTGGCCTTACGGCGCGGCGCGCAGCACTACATCTGCTGATGCTACTTCTGCGTTAACTATACACGCTACACCGAAGCTGTACGGCGACGGTGGCGATACAGGAAGCAGGAGCAGCTACTGACACGGATGCTATTGCTATTTGCCGTTCTCGCTGCTGTTGATGATGATGATGGTGGAACATCAAAAGAATTGATTAATGTTGTACGCTAGATTAGGAAAAAGTGTTTCATTCCCGTCTAATTTGTCACACAGAGTAGTTTCCTATTCCTCTACTTTCAAGTTTCCACCCTGCATTCGCGCAATTCCTAATAGTTTGTACTCCTGAGCTAATGTTTGTGTGTGGGATTATACGATACAAATTCCTGACTGACAAGGGGTGGGATTAGAATAAGGATGCTAGAAGGTATTATGTTTATGTTTCTTTTTTTGCTGCAATTCGAACCCGAAGACCTTATCCTCCGGTAATAGTTAAGCAAACGAATAATGGGTTTTCAGTCCAGGAGCAATCCCTGCTTGTTTTTTTTTTTTTTTTCAAATAAGTAAAATCGATTTTTAGAGATGTCGGGTTTTTCATCCTGAAAAGGGATTAATTCGGATTGTGTGCGAATAGGGCAAATATTTGCAGTTCAGTATTGTTTGTGCACATGAGCTGGTTTTATATGATAGGGCACGTTTAAAAGAGACACAACCGGTGAATTTTTAAGATACAGAGAATTTGTCCTGAAAACTTGTAATTCAAAATAAATACCTACTTTGAATTAAAGACGAGCACGAGTGTGTATCTACCCAATACGCACTGGTTAGGTTTTTCTTAAACTAGAGTGGGATTTTAGGGCAGTATTTTTTCACACGCGTTGTGGAGTAATATTTAGAATATGATTTCTGTAAGAAATCTGTTTAATGAAAGAACACAACAGCTTCAAGCGTGGCACAGGCCTGTGACTGAAACTCTCAACCATTCCTGTGTATGCGTTGATATTTTGCAGGAACGGATGGGACCTACAATTTACCGCCGATTGCCTCATGACATGATTTACTCTTGGAGGATTTGTCACTTCTTCACAAGAGGCAGTACCCCGGAAAAGAATTAAGGCGGAGTCAGAACCTTCGGTGTGGTAGTCCCACACACTAACCACTTCGCTACGGGGGATCAAACTCTAATTGAAGAAAATTACACAAAGATATATACAGTGTGAAACTTTTTGTTCAATGAATCTGGCCAATTTATAGCACTTTCCATCGGTTTCACTCCAGGGGTTTCATTCTGAAACCAATGTAACAAGCAAAAGTGCTTCCGTTAAATTTGTACGCAATATCTATCCGCATACACCAGGTTCAACAACCTGTAAGTAGCCCGATTCGTATTAAACGTAACGGGTTTCTTAGTAGCGTGATCCGAGCGGATATTTTAGACAATAAAGAGGTCCTATCTCGGACTAAAGAAAACGCCACATCCAAAATTGATAATTGCATCTTCTCAGATATCCAATTCGCTCATAAATCACTCGGTGCTGTTTCAACGAGTTCAGTTAAACTAGCTTTAGACGGTCCTTGTAATGGTCATTGCAATGACCCTCTGACGTCATTATGACGTATTTATCTGTCCTAAAGTCGTCATGTCGTGTAATGTGTAAATAAAAAAAGAAGTGTAAAATGCGGTCATTGCAAAGGCCCACGCAATGACAAGAACAATGTCACGAATTTGTGTGTCCTGCCATTGTTGATGGGACGCAATGACCAACTTTTTTGGCAAGTGGTCTTTGCAAAGATCATGTCCCAACAATGACCACTCATGAATTTCTGCCTGGCCAATGTTGCTCGCAATGACAACTTTGTATGGTGATTTGATTTTGTAGTTGTTCAATTTCAATAAGCTACCAAAGTGACAGATAAGATTTTGACAAACCCTCTCTCTCTCTCTCTTGGTGTTAACCTTTGGCTGTTGTCCTCGTCGTTGTCGTCTGTGTAGGGTTCGAGAACCGCAATCTCCAACTTTTTTTGTAGTATGTAATATTTGACAATACTTTATTTTTAATTTAAATTATTTTAGCGAAAAATTTCACAAAACTCACTTAAATATTTCCTAGAGAAAAAACAATGACAATCGTGAAATCGTGATTGTCACTCAATTTATAAATGTCCCTTAAACGTCAAATTTACATTTAACAATAACCAATATAAAAATATCGTGTGATGGTCACGCACGGCAAAAAAATTACCTTTGACAGCGCGGTTTCATTCACCACCAACTGTTAAAGTGGTCATGTCGTGTAATGGTCATTGTAATGCTTGTCATTTTAAGGACACCAAAATTTCAAAAGTAACAATTACCATAATTTTGGGACAACAATGACAGATTTGGTTCATTCGTGTAATGTTCATTTTAGCTAGCAATGACACGGTCAACAATGACCATGCACTGACAGCACAAGGACACCTTTTCTGTGACGTCAGAGTGTGCTTGCAATGACCATTTACAAAGACAACTTTTGTCTCATTCTTTCCAGGTTCGGTTTAAGTATTTTGTAATGCTTTTCCATTTCGGTTATATTAAGGTTGTCCATATTACCAAGTAGGGCCATATTTCTAAAGCAGAAAACTACTCTCATCGATAATTTTCAAACAAGATTATACGAAAGCCAAATTATGCTGGACCGATTTCCCTTAAATTAAGCGAAAGGAAGTTTTTGACGCAGTAAAGTTGTATTGAACGTCTAAAATTCAGCACGCATTCTTTAGGCTCTTTAAAAACGTGTCCTTTGTGATCAGCTTTCTCACTTTTATTGCGTTATTATATTATATTTGCCTGACTAATGATTTGAAGCTTTTAAGAATGCATTTTCAAAGTTAAGGGTGAAAATCCTTCGGATACCACGATTTAAGCCATTTTCTTTTAGAAACTCTCGTCGATGGCCACTTATGATTGACCCCCAGGGACAAGCGAACAAATGGGTAAAAAACATGGAGAAGGGTAACAAACTCTGTGTTATACGTTTAAATCAACCCGACTACACCCGAATTCTTGAGAACGCCATACAATTCGGTCTTCCAGTTTTACTTGAAAACATTAACGAAGACTTGGATCCTTTGCTAGAGTCTATTTTGCTGAAACAACTCTTCAAACAAGGTGGAGCCCTTTGCATTAAGCTTGGAGATTCCATCATAGAATATAATCATGAATTTAGGTAAGAACTTATGAAATATTGGTATAGGTACACACACACTCTCACTATCATTTATCATAGATTTTATATAACTACAAAATTACGGAATCCACATTACCTTCCCGAAGTTGCCGTAAAGGTAACCCTTCTCAATTTTATGATCACAACACAAGGTTTGCAGGATCAGATTTTGGCCATCACTGTTGCCCGTGAACGTCCCGACTTGGAAGCTGAAAAAAATACCCTCATTGTACAAAGTGCCGAAAATAAACGCACTTTAAAAGAGACAGAAAATAAAATCTTAGAAGTCCTCTCATCAGCCGAAAATATTTTAGAGGATGAGATAGCTGTCCAAGTGCTTAGTTCCTCAAAGGCATTGGCAAACGAAATCAACGAAAAACAAGCAATCACCGAAGTCACAGAGAAACAAATTGACATTGCACGCTTGGGATACACCCCCATAGCAGCCCATTCTACAATTCTATTCTTTACCATTGGTAATATATATAAACACTGGACGAAAGAAATTCTGTTCTGTCCAGTCCAGTCCAGGACATGGCACAATGCACAAACGAATTTTTAATTAACCAACCAAATTTACTTTCAGCCGAACTGGCAAATATCGATCCAATGTACCAGTACAGTCTCGCTTGGTTCGTGGGGCTCTATACCGCATCGATTGACAACACGGACAAAGTGGACGATGTGACAGAAAGGATGGCAGACTTGCGAAAGCACTTTACCTACAGTTTGTACGTCAACATCTGCCGCAGTCTATTCGAGAGGGTAAGCTAATCTATATACAAACGAGAAACGACAAAAGTGTATACTCTTATACTGACACGACAACGACCGCCCGCTGCCGCCGCGCATAGCGTCGAGGACCAGGACAACGACGACGATGGAACCTCCATAAAATTTTATGCGGATAGGATTTGCTGTTGTTGATTTGATTTTTTTTTTTTTTTTTCTTAATTTTACTTTTTATCTTTTTTGTTCTCCCCTACCCCATATAAACGTGGCCCACTCCATTTTAACATTATATTTCCAACATACACATATATACACAGGATAAGCTGCTTTTTTCGCTGATTTTAAATATAAACCTTCTGAAGTCCGAGGGTGAAATCGATAACTCTGAATGGATGTTCCTGTTGACTGGTGGCGTTGGTCTCGATAATCCTTTGGCAAATCCAGCTAAATGGCTTCCGGCCAAAAGTTGGGATGAGATCTGCCGACTCACCAATACATCAGCCAATTTCAAAGGAATTCGCGAACATGTTCATGATAATATTGGCCAGTGGAAGGGTTTCTTTGATGCAGAAAACCCCCAGGATGCGTCCATTCCCCAACCGTGGAATGAAAAATTGACGACGTTTCAAAAACTTCTCGTTTTGAGGGTGTTCCGTTCCGATAAATTGGTTCCGGCTGTATTGCATTTTGTTTTGGGTAAGCATAATGGATGTTTCTATCAAAAGATTCGATATATGGGGGTTTATTTAATTTATCATTTTTCGTTTGTGTGTTCTGAAAAATCAACAAACAAAAAAAAGAAATATAGACAGGTTAGAACCTAGAAATACTAAAATTAGTCTTAGATAATATTTGTAACGTTAGGAGGGCTCAATTTTCAAATTCAATTTTTACTTTGTTTTTTGAACTTTAGGTACCCTGGGACCACCCAGGTTTTCTTGACAATCTCAAAAGCTGTAAAAAAAAAACTGAGTTTGTCGGTACTCAAAAAATGTGTTTGACTGGGTTTTCGTCAAATAAGTCACAACGCACAACACCAAACATTTCTTTGTTGCTTTACACAAGAAATGCTTGACAGCAAATAACGTCACTTCAACAGCTGATTTGTTGCCTCAACTCGCCACATCAAAATACCTAGATCCACTTTAGAGTGACTTCTGGACTGTGACCCCAGGATTCAAAAACAGCTATTTTAAAATGTCAGTTGCATCTTTTGAATTTGTGATTTTTGAAAAGTTTCGATAGGTTTTTCTTAAATTTCAAGTATTGGTTCTATAAACGACATCTTCAAAATCAGCTCATTTTGAAATAGGAAGAAAAAGTGTTTTGATTTGAGTTTGCTAATTACTTTTGACTTCTTTTTCTTTCTTTACTTCTTTTTCATTCTTTCTTTTTGCTTTGTTTTTTTTTAGGTACCTACTACTGGCGTTGCCTTGGATTTTGTTTCCAAAATGACATTTTGTTCGATTTGCTTACACATAATTTGCAACACCTAATTTCGTCCAATTGAGATAATTTCGACGAGAATTTGAATGGGAATCACGTCATTTGAAATCTTATTTGAAAATTTGCTTCGAAATTACATCATTTGCCCTAATAAAAACGTAGTATGAAGACGGCCATACCGAACTGTTCGTTTCGTTTAATTCGTTTATTTAGCCGCCTATGTCACAAACAGAAAATTACCATGCCAAAAAAATATTATTTGCTTTTTTTCTAAAGACGCATTCTAACACAACTGGCGAATTCCTTGTCAGTTCCAAGTAAATTCAAAAGCTTATACTATTGGAGTGTGAAGCTGCTATCGCCACCCTGTATTATATATTATCTTTTATCTATATTATCTTTAAGAAACTGATTTCGAGGCACCAGAGGCCACATCACAATAATGGTGGGAAGCAGCGAAACAAATACCGCCATAATTATCAAACCATTGGCAACAATTTTTATATATTCCCCCAGTTTCATCTTAAGCCACTGTACCAACTTTCTTACCTATCTTTTTATTACTTCTCTCCTCGCTCGAACATGTTACATACAACCTTGAAAAAAAATTCAGACAGATAACCTATTGCTACAATGTTTGCAATAAAATATGCAGATTTGGTTACATTTTTGGCCACTGCAGCGCCACATGTTTGGTACCTCATATCACAAACATTTTCTTCAAAATTGGTTGATTTACCAGGCGCTCATAAATAAAAGAAAGCTATTCTTTACATTTACTTGGAAAAATAGGTGGAGCCAAAAGTTGGAAGAAAACGGTAAAGATCAATTTGGAAGTTTTGGTTTCCAGCCGATAGGAAATTTAATACACACACACACACACCTCAAAGGGGAGGTGCCTATTTTCAAATTATCAACAAAAATAAATGACTTCCTGCTTTTTCTGAGCGCCTGGTGATTCAAACAATTTTCATATGATTTCTACTCGCAGTTTAAAGGTGTGAGGAGGAGGAAGAAGAAGAGACAGTGGTAGACATTGTAGAGGCCCTTTGCCGCCAAAAGTTTTATATTTGTAGTGTGTGATGACGATCACAAAGGAGGAACAAAACGTTACGGTAACAGATAACAATAGAAAGTAAGAAAAAGGCTTTTATTGGCTATGGTCAGTGGCGACCATTTTTTCGCTGGGCTTGAGTCAGGTGATAATTTTATATTTAACAGGGTGACTGTGCTTTTTGTTTTGAATATTTTTTTTTTGTTCATTAAGAGAAAAAATAAAAAGTGCTTGTGCTGTTTTTTTTTTTTATTTTGATAATTTTTTTTATTTTATTTTAATTATTTATTTAATTATAATTGTATGTTTACTTCAACCATTTTGTGATTTAAATAAAATAAAAAAGGAGTTTATTTCGACTGATTTTTATATGATTTTAATTTTTAAACATTATCTTTATCTTAAATGTAATTTTTGAAATAATAACATTTTAAATAAAAATATTCTTTTGCTTGTTTAATTATTTTTTTTGGAATAATGTTACACCATTTAATCTTGGGCACCGTCCTGCTCGGGTCGCAAAAAAATCATCGTTTCTGCTCCGGCAATAAATTCACACCTTCAGATGCTCTCGAAGCTACATGTAGCGTCTGCCATAGGCTTCAGAAAATTCATTACGTTGGTAGTTTTATATGGCTTGTGCTGTGCAACTTGAAACACCTGAAATTAGAAAATTGAAAATTTTATGATACATTTTACAAAGAGGGAGTTTCGTAAATGGGGAAATAGGGAAATGCATAATTATGACATTGACATATTCAGAAATTGGTAGATTCCTTTTACATTATATTTTATTTTTTTAAATGAGCCGGGGTAATAATTCTGAAACGTCGTAAGACTACAGAATTTCAACATCAATCAATTTGTCAAGCAATGACAACTATTAGGTACTAATTTGTAATCTGCTAGTTTGATAGTCTGAAATTATTACATAATGTATGAACATTTTATGAAATTCTTACAAAGCTGGGTTTCGAACTTTTTAATGAACCCCGCACCTACATTTATGATATCTTACAAAATGATGAATTTATTTTATATTTTCATTTTTTTTTTTTAGAAAAAATGGGCAGACAGTTCGTAGAACCGCCGCAGTTTGACTTACAGGCTTCTTTTAGCGACTCGCACTGCTGCATTCCGTTGATATTCATTTTAACACCAGGTGCTGATCCAACAGCCACACTTCTTAAGTTTGCCGACGACCAAGGCTTCGGGTCTAATCGACTATTCTCGCTTTCCCTCGGACAAGGACAGGGTCCGATAGCTGTGAAACTAATCGACGAAGGCACCAAGTTTGGTAACTGGGTCATTCTTCAGAACTGTCATTTAGCCAAGAGTTTCATGCCCGTTTTGGAGAAAATCTGTGAGAGTCTTCTACCAGATCAAACCCATCCAGACTTTCGTTTGTGGCTAACATCATATCCGGCAGATCACTTTCCGGTGGTGGTATTGCAAAATGGCATCAAAATGACCAATGAACCACCTAAAGGACTACGGTCTAATATAGTTCGATCATTTCTAACTGATCCTATAAATGATCCTGAATGGTTTGAAAATTGCAAACAGCCAACGACATTCAAGAGGCTTATCTACTCGTTGTGTTTCTTCCACGCTGTCATTCAAGAACGACGATACTTCGGTCCAATTGGATGGAATATTCCATACGAGTTCAACGAGACTGATTTGAGGATCAGTTTGATGCAGTTAAGAATGTTCTTGGATCAATATGTTGGCGTTAACTATGAAGCACTAAGATATTTGACTGGCGAATGCAATTATGGTGGCCGAGTCACAGACGATTGGGATAGACGTACACTCAAAACAACACTGGATCGATTCTATTGTCCCGAAATGTTCGCCGAGGAAAAAGTGTACTATTTGGACGACCAAGAAGTGTACTATGTACCGGAATTTAGAGAAAACGAAGCCTATGTAAACTTTACTAAGCAGTTGCCATTGACAGCGAAACCAGCGGTATTTGGATTCCATCCCAATGCAGATATTATGAAGGATCAAAATGACACGGACGAACTATTAGCGCATACTCTTTTGACACAAGTGAGATTTGCTTATGTGTTTATTTTACTCTTTTTTTCCATTCAGCCTTTTTCACAGAATTTTCATTTTTTAATATTTGGACATTCCAAGTTTCGGTATTTTTTCCAACTATATTCTAAGTCTAAGCCATTTAATGTCGTCCACATTGGATGTGTTTCAACGTGTTCGATGTGAGTCCGGTACACGCACTGGTTGCGCACAAACACCCCTACAGGGACAAGAAATAAGAGCTGTCATTTTATGAAAAGGTTTCGAAATCAGAAAATAGACCATTGAATATTTTATGTTTTTAAACTTTATAAAGTTTCTCAAATGTGTTCTTACTCATTGTTCAATGTGTCATGAAGTTGGGAGCAGCCCAAAAAGTTGTTTGACATTTAATAGAAATGCATTGACATTTCTAAATGCACACTAGTGCAGGGAAAATCAAACAACACCGTCTCCATTAACAGCTGTGTTCGTGGAGCCCGTGATCCTCCAATTCTAAATTATAAACTCGTCGCTTGCATCTTTCGGGGACGGGGAAGTGACACATGTTTATCTATCAGCACATTCACAGAAATTGGTGAGAGTGCAGAACTATAATGAATGTGAATGAAACTGAGCAGAGCCAGAACAAAAAATCCATATATTGTGTGCCTTAAACAACGGGCTGCTATGTTTCGTTAAGTTTTTTTATAAGTTTTGCTTGTTAGCTGCGGTACGGTCCGCATTCCAATAAGAAGGAAAAAGAACTGTCAAAGTTGTCAAACTTTTGCTTGCAGGCATTTTAAACATTCATTCCAAGAACAAGTTCAAAGAAATCTGTTGATGTGCATTTGTGAAATTAAGCAATCGACACGCTTGATGTATTTTAGAGAACAAATTGTTTGAACAAGATTTTAACTCAACGAACAAAGCTACTGATTTCTTCGTTGGAGCTTGAGTTAATAGTCATCGCCAGAAGAGAACCAGGGATCCTATTATATAGGGTTTTCCTTATTTAAAAAGGCTACCGGTTTTGGGGGGGGGGGGGGGGGGAGCATGACCTCTGAATTTAAAATCACTTTGCTTTCAAAAGATTAATATTTTAACACGAAGTTTTTTTTATTCAATATCCTACAAATTTTAATTGAAAATCCTTTTATTCCAAAATTACTGCCTGCAAACCCAAGGACCGAGTGGTAAGTACCTATACCTTCTTCTACCTACATACCTACCACTTCCTGGCTTTATCTTAACATAAAAGTTAATTAACCATTTAAAGAGAAAATTTTAATATTTAATTGTATTTTCTCTCGCCACCCCAAAAACAAAAAACCCACCATTTTGTAAACGCGAATAATTTAAGGACCTCGCTGCTCAACGGGTAAGTTTGTATTTGTATACAATCAAGCATAATTAACCTTTGTTTGGTGGGCATGTGTATGTGTGCGTACCTCGTTCGTTAGTGCTAACTTTTCAATTTATTGTTCACACTTTGCTTCCATTTTGGTTTCTATTTTCCATTTCCCTTGCTGCTCCATGGCTGCTGGCGCTGATAAAATGCTAATAAAACAAAGAAATCACTAACACAGCAGGCGATTTACATTGAAAGCTTATCCAGGAAATTTCCCGAAAACCTTCATTTACCTAATGTTCCTAAATGTCCTGAATTCCTATCCCTTGTTTCCTTTCCATCCCCTAAACAGGATACAACTACTGCAGGCGGTGGCGGTGCCAGCAGCAGTGGCAATGATGATGCCGCAGCAACACCTGAAGAACTGGTAATTAATGTGGCCTCAGATATTCTAATGAAGCTTCCCGAAGACTTTGATCGCGATGCTGTATTGGCTAAATACCCCACAAGCTATCATCAGAGCATGAATACGGTTTTGGTGCAGGAAATGGTGCGCTTTAATGTTTTACTCCGAACCATTCGCACCAGTTTGATAACTTTGAAGAAAGCCATTAAGGGTGAGTATACACTATATCTATCTTTTCCTAATGCTATACTAATACCTTCAGGTATGTACAGTACATATACATATACATAGGTAAAGATATAGGAACCGGGAATTGAAGCAAATTATTTTCTAATTGAATCTATCCAATTAAGGCTAGCTTGGGATTTTATAGGAAGGTAGAGGCTGTTTGATGGAATGATAAGAGAAAAGGGTCTTTCATAATTACGATTGATGCGAATGGAATATTAGTCTTTGAAAAAGTATCTTATCTATATTATTTGACTGTTGTTCATTTGACGTATAACAGTTAATGTGGTTGAAGGTTTAATGTATACCAATTAGGCTATGGTATAACGAGTGTGATTATTGACGTAAGAGTGATGTAATATATTTATTTGAAGGTGATTAAAAAGTTGCTGATGTGTGAGGGATTAGGTGGGGGGAGGGGGGTTAACCCACGTTATGTTGATGGAGAAAACCAACCACGTAATCCAGGCAACTAGACATAACCTAAGCAACAATGTTGCGTGAACGAGATTGACTGCAGAGGAAGAGGTGAATTTATTTTTCATACGCGGAGTAGACAAACCTTTGAGTTTCCCCAAAAGGGAAGCAACCTAGTTTCCCGAGTAGAATTTTTTTTTGGGTTCCGAAAAATGGGGTCGACTGCCATACAATTGGACATACTCTAAATTTATTTACTAAGTTGCAAAGAAGGAATTTAAGTCCTTTGTAACCGGGAAGCAGTGCCCAGGAAGCGACTGGAAATATGTATACCCCAATCGAAGAAACGAAGTTGCTTCAGCAGGACTTTTTACAGAAAATAAGTGAATCTCTTTTGAGAAAAGCAATTTAATAAAAAATTTAGAGGAGATGGAAATTGTACTAGATCCTAAAATCATAAGCTTAAGCTACAAGAAATACAAATTTTTGAGGTATCCAAATCGTTCACATAAGCAAAAAAAAAAGCGGTCTCAATGCCGAACCTTGTGGTACACTGGGCTTCTACTTGATTTCGGCTTTTATAGTTGACCACCCACTGCAAAGTTGGCCAGATGTAAGAAAAGGGCTTAAGTTACGATTCAAAGTATATCAATCTTTTGAATATGAAAGATTTTTTAAAACTAATGTTTTGGGTAACCTAGCTAATGTAAAATAAAAGTCACAATTTCTGTCATTTCTATTTATTCAAATATTTTGTATGATGTTATGATAAAAGTCGGGTCATTCAATAAGAGCTTCTCCTTTTGTCTTTTTTAGATTTTAAACAACTGCATCTGGGTCTTTCTTGAAAAGTACTCAGCCTTTCAAAACAAGCACTTGCCCTCTCGTAGCTGCTTATCAATTTCATTTCATCTAAATCCTCTTCTTTATAATCAAGCAAATCTGGATGAAGAGCCCTTGAATGTGGTTCTTCAAGTACACTCGAAGAAGCTATGTTTTCATTTCCCTCGCTAGAAGTTGTGGGTTTATGAAAAAACTCAACTTCTTCTTCAGAAATCTGTGAGCTTAAAGAGCTTTTCCAGTGTATGGAGTCTTTTTCCAATAAATTGAAACGTTCATGACACCGACAAACTTCTATTGGCTCAAACTTGTTTAACTTCTCGCGGTCAACATAGTCAAATGTTTTAAGAGATTGGTCTTGAAACTCTTCCTGGGCGCTAACCCCCAAAGAAGGAGAATCTATTGAGTTTTCAAAAATGTCCATGTTTGATGGTACACTTCGGAGAATGGCAGAAAATGTGGAATCTGAACGTTCTCCAGCGGACTTGACTTCGCCATCATTCCCCAAGAACTCTTCCAGTCGTTGGTAGATTTCCGTGATAACTTGATTGAGTCTATCATTTGAGCGGACCTGCTCCGAAGCCTTTAGACATTCTATTTCGTTGACTGCCTCATAGAATATGTCACTTAAGGACTGTTCAACTATTTTTTCACCTTCGGTCGGCCAGCGCTCTTGGGGTATGGTTTTTTTTATCAGTTTTCTTATCAAGGCCTTGGCTTCTTTTTCCGCTGTCAATTTAGTGTTGTTGGCCTCGCTGCTTGTTTCTGAGGGCTCATGAGTTCCCAGCTGAAGAAGCTTGTTTATTAAATCGTCCACTTCCTGTCGGGGATCAAATTCGCTTTCCGAAGTCGATGGTGTGAAAAGTTCAAAATCATTTGTCAAAACATTATCAATCAATTCATCCAAAAACTCCCCAACAATGCAGATCGCATCAGGAGTTTGAAATTTATCAGCTAAGGCCTTTTCAACACTAGCATAGAGTTCTTCTTCGATGGCTCGAAGTTGTATTTTTTGCAGTTTGCTAGCTTTCAGTTTCGCTAAACGACCCTCTGCCACTGCAAAGACTTGATTTTTAACATTGATCTTGGGATCTTTACTTTTTGAAATCATGATTTCTAAATCATGTTCGTCTTGGTCAAGGTCGTGCATTTCTTCTGCCAACTTAGTGATTCTTTCCCTAGACAGTGCTTGTGTGGTAAAGTCGAATTCCCTTTCCAAAACTGATTCTAGGAACAATGATGAGGTATCCTGTCGAGTTTCGTAAACTTTAGCGAAAAGCTGATCTTGGTCCTCGCGTTTCTTATTTTCCTTTTGTCTAAGGCCAGCTTCAGAAGCTTCTCTCCAACAACGTTCCTTTTTCGCTAACAATTGAATAGCTTGGAATTTCTTTTGCAATTTCAACCGTTCAAGTTCTTCGCTAAGAAATTGAAGAAGTTTACCAAGGGTGGTGCCTTCGAATTCCCCAACGATATTTGCAATTTCTTCTTCGGTCTTGAAAAGAACATCTTCGGACTTTTGTTGATTCAAGTTGTCAATTGAACCACCCACAGATTCACATTCGTTTTCGGTCTCAACCTTAAAATATGATTTTCAGATTAATTTGAAACATTCAAAAGCAAAATGTCCTTTTTTTACTAACGGGCTCTTCTAAAGGCACATCTACAGAAATCTCTGAATTACGTTCATGAGTAATCCTGTCAGGTATATAAGATGCTTTTGGTTGCACAGATTTTGCCTTTCTCTTCAGGCACTTAGGATTTCGCTTAGGAGCCTCAGAATGCATGCGTAGGTCCTTTAGAAAATCAAAGAAACTGTTATCAAAAAAGTCTTCTCGTAACAAAACTCAAATCACATACCTTAAGACTTTCATAGATATTCTTCAAATTCACATCGCTGCAAAATCTTTGAGATACTTCCTTCATTCGTTCCTTTGGCTTCGCCCAGTTCTTCAATTTACTAAATGGACATGTTAATCCAGCCAATCCGACCTCATCCTTCTGCTTGTCTAATTCATCAATTCGATCATCGAAATGTTTTCGGAAGCCAACAAAATGCCTTCGACTGGGATTCACTCCGAATCTCATCTGGGGTGCATGCAAATCCGAAGCCGGATCAATGTGTTCCTGGATGATGTTTCCCTTGCGATAATTTTTACTAATCTTCTTTTTCTTAGATTCAAGCCTTCGCATTGCTCGATCGTATTCGGTGTTAATTTTTCGCAATTTTGAATTTCGCTCTGTACGAATTCTTTCAACAGTACATGTGATACTCTGATCGGACATTTGTCGTAGATTTTTCTCACGTTCATTTACCATACGTTCGACAATTTCCATGCGTAACATTTGACAGCTGTGTATGTATTCTTCTCGAGCTATCCAATCTTCCCATTCCAACGCTTCGAGAATGGATCGATGTTTTTCGTTGTCATCGTTGAGCAATTTAAGTGCGTTTTCATATCGACGACGACGTCGAGCACGTTCTACGACTTTGGCTTCGTATTCTCCAGGCGGTTCATGGCTTTCAAGTAATTTGGAAATTCGATAAATTTCGTAGTTTTTGTAGTTTTCTTGCTCATTCCCGATTTCAGGTAGACAAGGACTCGTCTGAGCTGAAGATTCTCTGGAAAAGAAAATTTTTGTTTGCCTTTTTTGCTGACTTTTTTTCTGACTTCAACAGATAATCTTTTTCAAGATTTACCCAATTGCTTCTTTCATATGTCATTTAAATTTTAAACATCACTTTTAGTGTGTTAAGAGCCTTACTTGTCTGACAGGGTGTAAAATAACAGGTGTTTTTTAGAGGTATATAACTTTAAGTTGGCAACACTATTTTAAATGGCGGCCATTTTGTCAGCTGTGAAGTGATTTATTTTTAGTTTGGTTTGGCATTTCAACATATGAATAGACTGACGTCTGAACAACGCTTCAAAATTGTGCAAATTTATTTTGAAAATCATAGTTCTGTTCGAAACACGTAAAGCGCACTACGTCCATTTTCATAAGCGAATTTTGTTTACCAATGAAGCTCACTTTTGGTTGAATGGATACGTCAATCGTCAATAAACAAAACAGCCGTATTTGGAGCGATGGATAATCCTCAAGTGTATGTTGAGACACCGTTACTTTCACAAAAACTGAGTTGGTGGAATAATTGGTCCATACTTCTTTAAAAACGATGCTGGCCAGAACGTTACAGTCAATGGTGACCACACAGAGCCATGACTACTGACTTTTCGTTCATCAATTGAACAACCATGACGTTCAGGAGCTGTGGTTTCAACAAGACGGCGCAACATGTCACACAGCTCGTGCCACAATTGATTTGTTGAAGAAAACGTTCGGTGAACGCATAATTTCGCGTTTTGGTCCTTTGAATTGGCCTCCAAGATGGTGCGATTTAACGCCGCTTGACAATTTTCTTTGGGGATATGTGAAGTCTATAAGTGTACGCCAATAAGCCCGAAAAGATGGACTACTTGGAGGATAACATTCGCCGAGTTATTGCCGATATACGGCCACAAATGTTGGAAAATGCCTTGGACCTCCAGATTAGACTACGAGTATGTCCCAGCCAGCCGTGGTGGTCATATGAAGAATGCCAGAAGATTTCGAAGAAAATAAATTTCATGTCAATTTAAAAAAAATCGTCTCTAAAAAAAACACCCTCTATCTAAATGAAAACTGTCATTCTGAAGAAATTCTTATTACGTCAAATGTTCCGCAAGGTAGCCATTTGACACCTATATTTTTGTCTCTTAATCTATTTTAAAGCTTAACTGTAGGACCAAGTGCGAGTTGATTGGTGTTTTGGTTTATAAAACACACAATCCACAGCCATTTTATGTTTTTTGAGAACCTAAAAACAGAGGTCTGTTTTCACAACTCTTGCGGCTGTCAAAAAAACTTCGTCAACTTTTAATAAGGTACTAACAAACAAAGCTATTTATAAGCATTTTTAGTTGGTTTTTTGAGCGGATACTGAATCCAAATCACGAATAAAATAATCTTTTCAGAACTGTTACTGTCAGAGGAACTGTTTTTGTGTCAAACGAACCGTTCTTCATGCTTATTTTCCTCAAGCAGAAAGTGCTGTAGGTCTCCTGAAAATCTGTCACTTCTCTGTATTTTTGATATGACATTTCATAAAGCATAAGAAATGGATAGACAAATAGAGATAAAGTTGTTGCAGACGCTCAAGACATTGACAGATTTGTTATACATTTTTTTGGTTTGGATTTCCAGAACTGGTAGCTCTTTGGAACTCTCCTTTCCAGGATGTCAAAAAAATAAACCGCACCTCATTTGGCACATATCGATCCAAAGACCGTTACTTTCTGTCTTGAAAATTAAATTTTGAATTCTTAAAGCGCTATGTGCTGGACACCCCTTAAAATCTGCGCCCTGTGGTCACGAATGCTTTGAACCACCCCTTAAGCCACCACTGTGTACGTTTATACTATTAGAAGTGTGACTCAGGTGTAAAATATATGTGTCATTTTTATGTTGTTAACATTTTCTCGAAGTTAAATATTCCCAGTGTAACTCTGGTCATATATCATCTTGAAAAAAGGATATATTTTCTTTTTCCTGGTTTTTTTTTCTTCACAAAAAAAAAACAAAGCAAAAAATAATAATAAAATTTACCTGTAACGTGTTTGAGTACATCTCGTTTTAGTTCGTTCTCTGCAAATCACCGGAACAGGACGCTTACAGTCTTCACTTAATTTAACACAGATGACGTTTACATTACCCTGAGGATGATGAAAAAATAACCCACGAGACTTGCCCTTCCAGTCGATAGCTTTGGTTGAAAGTTGCCCATTGCTTGAGGGTGGTGGAGCCTCCTCCATTTTGTATTCACCTAGAAAAAGGATATTAAAATACAAACAAGATAAAATTCTATACCCCCCCCCCTCTATTTTTTTCCTTTCCCTATACTATAGGTACACTTACTTGCCAGGGGCAGGTTAAATGGATTCCTGTCACTGAGATATGTGGCACAAGTTGCTTTCGGTCGTTTCGTGTACTTGTAATCATACTTCGGGAAGATGGGCTTAAGGCTATCTAAAGTGAGTGCCATTTACCTATGTTGGAGATTGGAGGTTGGTGGGTGATGGCATAGATGATGGTATATATCCCTCTATTGGAAAATAAGGAAAGTTTTTTGCTCTTGTTATTTTCTTATTTCGTCCTTTCCTTGTTGTCCTTCGAAAGCCTTTGGGGATACAAAAACAAATTCCAAATTAATGAGATTTCAAGATGAAATTCAAACAAAAATATACTTATACACTGCGAGATATATCAAAATAAAGGATAAAAGAAAACAACAAGAAATATATTCAATTTAGTGTATAATATAGTTGCAGAAGGACGAACAATACTGTGAATGTTTGACGTTTAAAGGATTTTACAAAATTCAAATGCGGCTTACTTTTTTAACTCTATTATATTGTTACTTTCAAGGTTTGGTTGTTATGTCAGCTCAAGTTGAAGAAGTCTATAAGTCAGTACTGCTTGGAAAAATTCCCAAGATGTGGGCTGGAAAATCATATCCTAGTTTGAAGCCCCTCGGCAGCTATGTGCAGGATTTCATTCAACGATTGGACTTCCTTCAGGTAAAGGAATTTTAATTTTTCTCCTATCGATTAAACAAATTCCCGCCCCCCTATATAGAAATGGTATGAAAAAGGTCCACCACCAACATTCTGGCTATCAGGATTTTATTTTACACAAGCCTTTCTAACGGGGGCACAGCAAAACTTTGCCCGAAAGTATGTCATCCCTATCGATTTATTGGTCTTCGACTATCAAGTGCTTGGTGATGTTGAAGGTGATGGTGGACCAAATATTGAAGCGCCAGAGGATGGAGTCTATGTTCATGGAATATTTTTAGAAGGTGCCCGTTGGGACCGTCAGAATGGATACTTAGCTGAATCACACCCAAGGGAGCTGTTTGATAGTATTCCGCTGATTTGGATGCGTCCGTGTAAGCGGGATGATTTGAAGGAAAGACACACATATTTGTGTCCTTTGTATAAGACAGCCGAACGGCGGGGTATATTGTCCACGACTGGACATAGTACGAATTTTGTGGTGGCCATGTTGTTGGAGTGTAATCCAGAGACTCCCACATCTCACTGGATAATACGTGGCACAGCTCTGCTATGTCAGTTGAGCTTTTAGAACATCAGGACGATATAGTATATAGCTAACTTGTGTATGTAGTATATTTTAATGTGTGTGTATGTATACTAAAGGAATATATATATTTTTCTGAGGATTTTTAATGCAATACTCTAGTGTTGTTTTTTTTTTTTTTTTGTATTTTGGTGGAATATGCGGGGATGGGAGTATAAGAAAAAGGACTTGATTTCGACTTTTGGTATTCAATTTGCATCGCAAATAATGTCTAAAGATGGTGATGGTGATGGTAAATGGTGTAAATGAAAAGAGGACTTTGGGGAACAATTTGAACAGAAACGAAGTGCTTATGAATAATTAATGGATTAAGTCAGACGTTAAAGATGATATGAAGTGTAATAACAACCGTTGGAAATATGCGGCTGACCATTATGAAATGTATTCAATTCAAAAGAAAGAAAATATTTTGCATAAATAGAGAAACTTTAGCCATGCGGCGGCGGGCGGAAGTCATGGCTCATGGGGATGAGGATTTCATAAGCGTGTTGATGTTAAAGGTAAGTTCGATGAAAGTTATGTTGGTGTGGTGACGTGGATATGGAGGGGTGAGACACATTAATTCAAAGCACATTCGCCCTTTGTTGTTTGTGATAACATTCATAGATTTTTATAGTTCTATGGGGAGTTTAGACGCATGAGGACTGTAATTAGCGCCGTTCCATAGGGCTCTCAGATCGAAACGGGTTTAAGCAAAATTAAAAACATAAGCGAGAGCTACAGTACGTTTGCAACGAACTGTTGGATACCCTGTTCCCTATATTTTTGTATGTGTATGCGTCTGCCAACCGCAGCCATCAGCCGATGTTTCAGTTTCAGAAACAAAATTCTTCTTTAGCAGACAGAAAAAAATTCAATAACATTAATTTTATGCGGTGTGATGTTCAATTAGTAGTGCTGGCGCAATAAAAAAAGGCGTGCGCCACGCCCAAAGTTAAAACGTTTTATTGCCAAGGCAATTGTTATGAGCTCAGTGACATTCAATTTTATTCTTGCAGATCGATTTGAACAAAACAAGACAAAACTTAAACTTTTAAAAATTAGATTTTGAATGGAAATAGCGATTATGGGTGTTTTTAACAATTCTTGGACCACTTTGCTACGTAACCAAGGAATATAAATCTAAGTGTTCATCCTTTTTACTTAAAAACTGCGACCGATAGAAGAAACGTTAAAAAATTAATGCATTATACGACTTTTGACGGAAACGTCCCTTAAAAGTGGGCGTGACTTAAAAATTTGAAGCACTAGCTGAGCTTTGATCAGGGTTTAGGCATATGTGTAAAACTACAGCTGAATTGAGTAGTTTTTAAACAATCTTACCTAAAAAAGGTATTTTATCAAAATCACGCCTTTAAAAGTGGGCGTATTGAAAAAATGTACACAAGAAAATGTAGAGATATATTTTCCAAATAACGAACTGAAAGAAAAGTCTTAAATTCAATATTGAAGGTACCTTAAATTTTTGAGAGTACTTTTTTCGTTCTTTCATGAAAAGTGGGAGTAAGCCACGCCCAAAATTCAAAAATTTCTTTTCATACACAAACTGTATAGTTTCTCTTAAGAGACGCAAAATTTGATTTGCGGATTCATTATAAATACCGTTTATTTACAAAAACAATTTTTTTATAGTTTCTTATGAAAAGTGGGCATCAGCCACGCCCAAAATCAATTTTTTTGATTTCACACACAAGATGTTTTTGTGCCAGTAATACCCACAAAATTTAATGTTTTTCGCTTTAATATAACAATTGTTATTTTATAAAAACAATATTGATGGTTTTGTATGAAAAATGGGCGTCAGCCACTCCCAAACTGAGATATTTTAATTTGATTGGAAGAAGGTTTACCTAAAGCTTACGTTTGCAAAATTTTAGCGTTATGCTTTTATCGGAACTGTACAAAAAACATAATTTAATTTTACCAAATTGAGGTTGTTCATCGAAAATGGCGATTGTGGGCGTGTTTGTGGGCGGATTTTACCGGTTCAAGAATTTAGTCGTACTCTTGAACCAAAGGTTATATATACCAAATTTCAGCTTTCTAGCTCAAAAATTGCGACCTCTAGAGAGTATACATACGAACGGACGGACGGACGGACGGACATGGCTAAATCGACTAGGCTTTTGATTCTGAGTCAGAATATATATACTTTTCTTTACCTAACGGTATTATTTTTCTATGTTACAAACTCCTTACCAAATACAATATACCCATTGTATGGAATAGGGTATAAAAAAATTGATTTGTTGACCAAAGGAAATTAAAATTTTGCTTTCAGATAAAAAAAAAATTGATCTTGCGTGACCAATAAAAATCGCCATTAGTAATTCTTTTTATTAGTTTACTGATAGAAATCGATTTCAATAAAGATCTGACTTACTTTACTTGATTTCACAAGTTGTGTTCGATTCTCTTTCTGTTCCTATCTGTCACTTTATTTTCAATGGTCAAATCTAACCTCAATATTTCTTCGCTTTTTCGTTTCAAATCGCAACGCCACAAAAGAAGTTTTCAATTCAAAAATAGTCACTTACAAGTTACAACAACTCCTACATTGAACAAAAATAAGATCAATCCACGCGCCCCAACTCCCGCAACAGGCTTTAACTCTGGCCACCTTGAGAACCTTGAGGCAAGCATCTCTTACAGGTTTGACATTCATTTCATATAAGTGTCAAGTTTATAAGTGTCAAGTTTATACTAAAAATAGCACGCCCCCTGCTGTGTAGTATTGAAAGTTGTTCTTGCAATTATTTTTCACACCATTTTTGTTTTGAAATGTCAAATAAGTATTGTCAATAACGTCGTGTGGAATTTAAACGCTTCAAATTATTTATGCTTCAGGTACGTCATTGAATTCAATGAGTAAAGTATAAGTATCTCTGGCGGCATCAGTTACTTGTAATGTGTTATATTTTGTTTACAGTAGGTACAGTTGACAATTCTTCCCCCTAAAACAAATAACTCCTCTCTAACAGTAATCAATACGGAATTCTTAAAATAATTTTGGTATCCCTATGATTTATATCACCTTATCCATACATCAGCCCATCCTGCCCCCAATTATTTCATAAAAGTGTGGAATAATACTCTTCGTTCAAAGAATTTCTAGCAATAAAAGCCAACCAAATGTCTGTCACACTGGCTCTCCTGCCTGTGCACTAGCACCATCATCAGTCACTTTAACTTTGCTTTAATTTAACTGCCATACTGGCATATTGTGGTATAGGCAAGCGGTAGGGCAATGGTTACTGTGGTCCATTGTGGCTTTGGCCTTTGGTCCTTTCAAATAAGGCTTTGTCATACTATTCTCGCTCATTATATAGTTTTTCTGTTTTTGACTTTGTTTGTTGGTCCTAGCCTAGCAGTTTTTCATTTATTATCTTTTGTCCTTTCGCTGATGGTTGGTGCACATTTGTGTGGTTTTACATTCTAACGACTTTTTTTTCAAATTTGTTTTTCTTTGGGAATATTTTTGTTAGTAATTAAAAACGCAATTTTACTATGAAAACACAAAAATACATGTTTTTAAATTAATTTTGTTTTTTTTTTTTCATAAAAAACGAGATCAAAATGAAACACTGAATACAGAATAAAAATGTGGAAATCATACGAGTTTCCAGTTTTAAGAGTTTTGTAATTTTTTTGTAGTGTGGGGCGGCAAAACAGAAAAAATAAAGTGCACGACTGGGTCGGACGAACTTGTTCTAATGTGTGACAGTGATCACTTAAAAATCACTAGAACGTTTTTTTTTTTTGAAAAAAATGAAGTAAACCATCTAATTTCGTTTACGATCGAACAACGCGTTAAAATTAATATTGGAACAACAGACAATAAATACATATTTTTCACATTTCTCACTAGGTGGGTAAATGTAATGTAAATATTCTGAAACGGCCATGTTTAAATTCAATTGTCAAAAATCACGATTTTAATAAAAGCATTCAAAATGGCTGAACTTGACAAAAGATGAGCAACCACATTCTCTAGATCTTTTTGACGAGTACCTAATGCCATCTCCATCTTAACCCTTTGGGGATTAGAATGTTTAGGCTACCCTTGGAGTTGCGGAAACGTCAACACCACCTATGCAATCTATAGGTACACATAATAAATGTGTTTGTATTTCTTTTTGTTCCGGCTAATTTAATTACGCGCTGCAGTCGCGATTTTAAAAAATTCTTATTTATGGACCGATTTTGACAGGACTTTCCCAGGCAGATAGCTGATGTTCTATATTTAATTAATTTGTTAAGTACCTACCCCTAGGTGACATTGGGGATACTGTTTTCGAATTTCCCGGCACTGTGAGGTCATTGCGATATATCGGAAAGAACAGATTATAAGAGTCTTATGTCAGCGAGTATAACAGTAGGTGCACATGCACATCCCACTATACGTCAAAAATCAGATCACTAACCTCACCAAGCAACTGAAATGCTTCTTCAACATAGCTATAGGTGGCTCTCAACTGCAAGCTTAATCATAAAATCTTGCTAACTTAGAATCAAAAATTATAATTTTTGCATCCCTTAACCCTTTTATGTAGGTACATATTAATTTATAAAAAGAAAAAAGCCTTTCTAAATATATTTGTTTTCATTTTCATCGATGAATTTCACTTAATCCTTTGAAACTCAAGCAAGGAAAATAGAAGCACCAAGTAAGTATGTACGTTTGCCATTCCTATGGGAGCCTTACTCTGAGTGCTTTGGGAGTTTGTTTTGGAATTTTTGCCATCAAGGATGTTTCTTCTTCTGAATTTGCCTAGACTTAAAAGCGGTTAAGGAAAACAACACAAAAGCTTTGAAGATATTCCGGGAGTGCATTTCAGATTTGAATTCCATTTGTGCACTGCATTGTACAGTGTACCAGCAATAGCAAACGGCACAAACAAAAATATACCCCTTCCTTATAGGAGAATAGAGGGGCATACGTGGAAATACCCATCATCTGGGTTATCTCCCATACTGATGTGCATGTATTCTATCAAGAGAAGCGGAAAACGGGAAGGCGAAGGGCGGATGTTTGAAATTCAGTGGTATTTTAATATCCTGAAAGTATTTGGCAAACATCCGGTTGTTTTCGAACATGCAACCGTACCAAAAAGAAGTGAGTACGCCAGGATTGGGGGTAGGTGTTGACTGTTTGTTGTTGTTGTTGTTTTTTTTTCTGGCTTTCTATGGGATGGGTACCGAACCGATATACAGACATAGGTATAGGTGAGTATAAGCTTACCCCTTGTTGTTGTATATGTGCGGCTGAAACATTTAATACTTAGAATTTCTTATTTAATATTTTCGGTGAAAGGACCGTAGATGGGGGAGCCTTGCTTGCGCCTTCGCCTTTAGGGTTGAACAATAGATAGTAGAATAAGCGAGCCGCATATAAACGCATTATATCGAAAAGTCTTTATGCACACAAAAAAGAAAACAATGGTATCCCGTCCCGTTTTGTGTTTCATGCAGGATTATTGCATAGAGATGCCAAAGATGGTTGCTGAGGCGGTATGTCACTTCGTTTAATGTGATTTGATGTTAAGTATTTTTAAATGGGATATCTTTTTGAAGGATGCTACTTGAGGGTGTGCTGCAGCTTCCCAAGGATTGTATATATATATATATACATATATGGTTGGTGTGGAATGAGTTCTTCGTTTTTAATCCTGTTTTATTGCATTTTTTATTTTTGTGTGAGCTTGTTTTTTGCCTTTGTTCATCTTGAGATGTCATGATGGAATGTTAAGGTGAAGGTTCTTGAAGGGAGAGAGAGAAATACCCACAAAGAAACATTATATAAGATTACAGTTGTTAAATAAAAAAAAATTAAATCAAGTTGTTTAAGTTGTGTTATTCACGTTACAAAAGACTACGGCATTTCTTTCGGTTTTATTTCAACTGAATGATTTTTTGAGGGCACAGATTACAAAAATATCCTGTGACTCAATTTTCGTGAATTTTGAGCTTTTTCTTCTGTCTTTAAATAACATGTGTTTCTGAGAAGGACATAAGTCATAGTACGAAGTTGTTCGTAATTGGCAACTGACAAGGCGTTAATTGTTCATCATAGCCATTATTTTTCAATGGCGGTTGTCAAACGAGTGGCGTTGCTTTTATCTGTCCATAAGTAAATATATAAAGTTTTAATGTATTTATTTCCGCCTTAGCCAAAATGTTGTATGTCCTGTATCATTTTCGTTCGTGAGAACCTATTAAACCTGATATTTAGGACGATAAAGCTAATCTAAAATTGATAACTTGCAATGTGAGAAGTTGTGGCTTCTATAAAGTTTCTGTTAGGCTGCAATGAGGCTCTTTAAAGAATCTGTTATTTTTGAATGCTTTATTTGCGAACAGTTTTGGTTGGAAAAGAGCTTGGAACTTTACAGTGTTTGACTTATAAAGCTTTGAAGTTTTAAAGGCAGTGTTTATTCGCACGTCCCAGCAGTGTCACAAGCTTGACCAGCCTCAATAGTATGACATTTATTCGGACTAAGAAACAGTCGTTATTGGTGTCTACCAGACAACTGGATGTTACTTAGCCTGAGCATGGAAGTTGAGAGAGTGAAACTTACTGCGAAACAGTCCCTTATCCCCCTTAAACTGTTAAAACTGTGATGTTTGAGGAGACATACGGAAAGGTTTAAATTATTATACAGATGTTTGCAAACAAAAGTGTGTCTTAAATATACGAACATTCAAGCTGCCAACTAATAAATCAAAAACGTCAATATATTTTTGATGATATACTAAAAGATTCGGCGTTTTCGTTTTTCTTTATAAATTTAAGCTAAGCGTAGTTAATCGAGAAGATTACCTGACGTTATCTACCTTGCCATCTCTGAAAGAGAGTCTATTACAGTCCTCTCATAGTTGTGGCTGGTTGTGGCGCCCTCTAGCTCTAACAGTTTTGTTTCCAGTGGCGCGTCGCTTATACATTATACAGCTATGACCGCGGTTAATACGATCCCCTGATTAAACGATAGTTTTTGTAGCAAAACCGATGTTAAGGAATGTCATTTTGATGGTTGGATCGTGTGTCTCGAGTCTCGTTGAAAGATATTACAAGCTTTGTTCGGGTTCTTTTTGTGCCAAAAAATGAAAACTGTCAACATTTCTCAAATCAGAGAAAAATTTCTCTCATTTACCGAAAAGTAAGCAAACACTTTTTGTGTAAATTCTTGAGAAACGTCAAATTCGAATTTTTTGATTAGTTAGCTCACGTCATTCGATTTTGACAGAGTTTAAGTTTTTGACAGATGAAATTTCAGTGGGTCAAAATTTGAAAATAAATGAACGAAAGATTAGAACAGCTGTTAATTTCTTTCGTTCATCTCTCAGTACACGAACGCTTTTTGTGTTAATGTAAACGTATGAAATCGAATGTAAACTGTTTGATTTTGATACGCGAACAAAGCTATCATTTAATGTGCCAATATCAACCTGTTTCACTGACAGATTTGTGTCAAAACAAATATCGTGATCATTTCAATCAGGAATCTCTCAACTCTGCCAACTGGATCAAAAATTTCTGTTTCTCTAAGGGGCCAGTTATAGCTATCATTGAAACGCATCATTGAAACACAAATCAGTGATACGTTTTATGTTTTCACTGACAGGTTGATTTAGCAATCATTAAATTAGTCATCATTGAAAGCAATTTAGTTCACACGAAAAGCAACATATTTAGGTTAGAGTTGATCATTGAAAGTAAAACTGATGTATGAGAACACAATGAGAATTGAACACATTCAGTGGAATGATTGTGTTCCATATGCCAGGAACGAAAATCAGCTGTACATTGAAATCGATTTCTGTCAGTTAAATAGTAAAATTGGATTTAAAGAGAGGTGTCAGTAAATATAAAATATTTTTGCATTAAAAAATTCTAAAATTCATTATCTTTAGTTTGGTATTAATAAAATACAGTTTTGTTTGTTAAGTCGTCTTAAAATCCATTTCCATATGTGTATGCGTTCGCCTCCCGCAGCCAGCCGATGATCCAGTTTCATAAACAAAATTCTTTACTAGACAGAAAAAGATTCAATAACATTAATTTTTGTGTGGTGTGATGTTCAATTAGTGCTGGCACAATAAAAAAAGGCGGGTGCCACGCCCAAAGTTAAGACTTTTTATTGCCAAGGCAATTACTGCGACGGAAAGTTACAAAACGTTAAAAAATTAATGCATTATATGACTTTTGACGAAAACGCCCCTTAAAAGTGGGCGTGTCTTAAAAATTTGAAGCAATAACTAAGATCATTAGTCAGTATTTACGCATATTATGTGTAAAACTACAGCTGAATCGAGCAGTTTTTAAGCGATCTTACCTGAACAAAGGTATTTTATCAAAATCACGCCTTTAAAAGTGGGCGTATTGAAAAAATTTACACAAGAAAATGTAGATATTTTTTTCATAAAACGAACGAAAGGGAAAAAAGCTTAAATTGAATATTGGTAAATTTTTAAAACAACGTTTTTCATTCTTTCATGAAAAGTGGGCGAAAGCCACGCCCAAAATTCAAAAATTTCTTTTCATACACAAACGTTTAAGTTTCTACTAAGAGACGCAAAATTTTGGCTTGCGGATTCATTATAAATACCGTTTATATGCAAAAACAATTTTTTATAGTTTCTAGTGAAAAGTGGGTGTCAGCCACGCCCAAAATCAATTTTTTTTGATTTCACACACAAGATGTTTATGTGCCAGTAATACCCACAAAATTTAATGTTTTTCGCTTTAATATAACAATCGTTATTTTATAAAAACAATATTGGTGGTTTTGTATGAAAAATGGGCGTCAGCCACGCCCAAACTGAAATATTTTAATTTGATTGGAAAAAGGTTTACCTAAAGCTTACGTTTGCAAAATTTTAGCGTTATGCTTTTATCGTAACTGTACAAAAAACATAATTTAATTTTACCAAATTGAGGTTGTTCATCGAAAATGGCGATTGTGGGCGTGTTTGTGGGCGGATTTTACCGGTTCAAGAACTTAGCCTTACTCTTGAACCAAAGATTATATATACCAAATTTCAGCTTTCTAGCTCAAAAATTGCGATCTCTAGAGAGTATACATACGGACGGACGGACGGACGGACATGTCTTAATCGACTAAGCTTTTGATTCTGAGTCAGAATATATTTATATACTTTTCTATACCTAACGGTATTATTTCTCTATGTTACAAACTCCACACCAAATACAATATACCCATTCTATGGAATAGGGTATAATGAAACTTTCATCTGAATGAGTGCATTCAGTAGCAGATCAGTTGAAATATGACAGTTTGTTGAAGGTGAAACCACATTGATGGTTTGGTTATGGATTTTATTTTGTCATGTGTAGGTAAAATTACTGTTTTAGGAAATCAATGTAAAAAAGTATTTGTGAGTCATTGTCCGCGTCGTATGGAAAAGGATAAAAAAAATGGTGGGCCAAAAGGCCCGATTGAATCCTTTGTGACATGATGGTTGGTAGGTTTATAAATGGGGACTTGTTAAGCTTGCCTAATCTGACGTTTCTCATGTCTTTACTTAGTAGGAGGAAGGCTTGTATAGTTTTTTCTTCTAATCTTCACTGTGACAGTGCCAGTGAAAGTGCTTATTTTAAGATACCATTATTGAAAATTCGTGTAGTGACAGATTAACTCTGATTTGATAAAAAAAAACTAAAAGGTAGACTATTTTAAAATTGAGTTTTACATTTAGACCAAATCCATAGAAAAAAAAGAAGAAACTTGAAACAAAACTTTCCAATTCCAAGACAAAATAAACTAAGCTAGTTAGAATTATTTCGCAGAAGACAAGTTTCCAATCTTTTTTTTTTTGTTTTTGTTTTGTCAAAGAGCTTATCCATAATGAGGTCCTACAGCGAGCAACACCATCCTTGCAATGAATTTCATTTCCCTTTGTTCTTTTAAGCCATTATGAAAATACCAAAAGCCCCTTGGTTATATCGTTGGGTAGATAGGCAGGTATAGATGTAGTTTTTTTTTTTATCTTTTTAGCCAAGCATCATCGGCAGCCATCAGAGTATGGTTTGAAAAAAAAAACACAATCCTCAATCTCAATAGCCATCCTTTTCTAAATTCGATTTCCAACAAAACATTTACTATGAGTAGAGTGTGTTTGCATTCCACTTTTGTATCTATCTCACTTTTTAAACGCACACAAGCACTTGCCTCGGCCGGCGCGGCTCAGCGTTCATTTTACACACAACCAAACCAGAACCAAATCTAACCAACAAACCAGCCACCCACGTCCCACAGTAGCAGCCCTTGGAATCGTCCTCTCAGCTCTCAGCATCACAACACAGAATAGAACGAACACGAACACACAGTTTTTCATACGTGCCAAGATTTGAAGTTCTGGCCAGCCACCCAAACCCAACTGTACGTACGTACGGTACAATAAAACAGGACCAGGAGCAAGCTAAGTGTGACAGGGTATAGTATAAAGAAGGAACAGAAGATGGATGGTGGCAATGGCAAGGCAAGCAGGTTTGCCTGTCATGCACATACACAGCAAACACACAGCCAACAAAAGCTTAAATAATGAGATTTTCTGGAAATCAACTATTCTTGTTTTTCGGAGGTCCTTTTTTGGTTTTTCCTTTATTTTACTTTTTCCTTTTTATTTGATGCTTGTGCTAGTGCTTCGTTTTATTTGTCTCTTCATGTTATTCTTCACCCCATCTTCTCTCTAAGGGATGATGCTGCTCCTGATGCTGCTGCTACTGCTGTTTGCTGTTGCAACTACTATACCTACTCCCGTATGTGAAAGCTTAAGTGTGTGCAAACATCCTTCGTTGAGGGGTGTTCGGTTTGGTTCGGGTGGTTGTGCACATGAAACACGTGGGTAGGACATACCAGGAAGGACGTGAGGTGAAAACCCAAATGGGGATGATGGGGAGATGTGTTTTTTTTTTTGATACACCTATAGCCCGCCATGATTCTCGGTTTATATTGTATATGTGTGTATATGTGTCTTTAGGGATATTCTTTGTGAGCTGCAGAGATTCTATTACAAGCCACCAGAGGGAGCCAGTGCTCGTGCAGCTAGATTCCCTATATTTTCACCGACCAAAAAATCCAGGGTTAAAGTAAAACCAGCTGCTTCTCCTAACCAAAACCTCCATCGGCCCATCACCACAGCTAAGAATCATCGTCGTCATATTATGAAAGAGAAAAGGAGAGGCATTATCAACAGCCCACGGCCCACCCCGTGTATACACAAAAGGGTGCGTTCATGGACCATATTTTGTAAGTGTATGCGTATGGTTTTATGTATATATTTCGCGCACTCAAGCAGAGAATACTAAAACATAGATGAAAAGTTTTACAAACTCTTCCAAGGGGGATGATAGAAGTAAGGGGACTTTGTTTTATTATCACCCCTTGTATACCTTGTACCCTTGGTGCACCCTTAGCAATCGCAAAACTTGGTCTACTCAACAATACAATAACAAATCACTGGCAGGAGCAACAGCAGCCATCAGCCAGCAGCCAGCAGCCAGGATGGAATTCTCTATTTTGTCATAGTATCAGTTAGGATAGCCCTGCACACATTCACAATTTTTAGCTCATCGAGATGAACGAACGGAATACGATGAACGATGATGCCCGGGCTTCTGCTCTCTATATACCAAATTTGGGCTCCTTTTTTTGTTTTGTTGGTTTGTGTATTATTTAAGAGGAAAGCGCAACGAGGAGCGACAGGGGGATGCCAAGGATATGCACGGATGTTGGAAAATGCTTTGAATGAATATATTGGTGTGTTTGAGAACAGGGGTTCGCTACATCGACCGTTATTCGTAGTAGACGTTTAGGCGTCAACTAGTGCGCTTGGTGCGCTTTTATACGGTGGCCACATATTTTGAAGGACATCATCATCATTTTCTCTCCATTCAAGGAATAAAGCAATCTTCTTCGCCTATACACAGTAAAAGTGAGATACTACAAAAAAAAAAAGAATTCACTTCTTTTTTTTTTTGCTTTTTTAATGGCATACAGTTTTTGTGAATCAAAGTAAAAGACACAATTTTTATAGGCACGAATTTTTCGAAAACGCCGTTTTCGACTTGAAAAACTATTCATTTTTTTTTTTTTTAATAATTTCGCGAAGTTCGTTTTTTTTTTAAATATTCTTTTTAGTGAAACTTGGTAAGCAAATCCAAAAAAAAAAAATCTATCGAACTTAAGTGATAAAATAATATAGAAAAAAAATCCCTCTCAATCAACTTTATACACGAAAATTTTAAATTTCTGTCTGTAAATCATCGTGTCCAGGACATCATATTACTTCGTCATCATCATCATCATCATCGATTCTCGTATAGAAAAATCTCAAATCTTCCCCCCAAAAAAAGGTAGGTGCATGCAAAAAATGGATGTTGTAATGTAAATGTTGTAAAAGTAAAAAAAAAAAAAATATCGGGCTAAATGTTTATTTAATTTCATAAAATCTTTTATCGATTTTAAATTCTTCTTTAAGAAAATCAATGTTTTAGAATTAAAATTTTATTTTGATACTTAAAAAAAAAGAAAAAAAAAAACCGCCGTACATGCGTCGTTATGAGAAGATGGACCGCGCCCAAAAATTCGATCAGTTCGATAAAATTTTGTGTGTATACTATAAAATCATTAAATACAAAAAAAAGTATATATATATCTTTATCTGTATCTATATATCCATATATATATATGGAGAAGATGAAAATTTATTGTGTGTGCGCCTGCAGGACGCGAGATGACGAGCAAAAAAAAAAACGTTGATTTTCCTTTGTTTCCTGTTTTCGAATAGGACTGCGTGCGAGTGTTTTTGTGTGCGTAAAATTTAATTAATTTAGCTTTTTTCTACTCGTATATGTATGTATCTTTTTTCGCGAACATTTTTTTCTTTATATGTGTGTATATACGATAAAAAAAAAAGAAATAAATTAACAAAAAATAAAAAATTATAACTTTTTTCTAAGTGGATATGTAAGTGTATTTTTAAATTTAAATTTTAATTAAGCATGCATAGATTTGATTGATGTTATATATTTTTAGATTTAACTATTTCTCTATACCTAGATTTATTTAAAATATATTTTTTTGTACTTATACTTAAGAAAAAAAAAATAACAGAAAAGGGTGTGGCACTTACCTATGTACAACTACATTACTTTGCTTTTACTTTCTTGACACAATCATTTTGAAAAATATTAATATTTTCCAATAATCGAAAGGCGTTTTAAGTTAATTTTGAAAACTTGTAGGTATTTTGAAAATCTAAATCTTTTATATTTTTCTCAACCGTCAATCGCGAATCATGAAAAGCAGCCAAGTTTTCCGAAGAGTCACGCATTAAATAAATCATCATGGTTGAATTATTTGTTAAAATTTTGGTCTTCAAAATTTTGGAAGGAAAGTCCTTTTTAAAGTTTTTTTTTTTTTTTAATTGTCTAGTCACTCAAAAAATTTAAGTTGAACTGTACCCTAAAATAATGAGAGGCAAAAATTTAAGAGGAGGTTTAAATTAAAATTAATAGGAAAATTGACTTTATAAACCGGCTTCAGCTTTCAATTAAAGAGTCTTTAGGTTGTCAAAAATACAATTCGACGCACGGTGGGGTTGAAGCTCTGCTTTCTTAAATCCACTAACTACCGGTTGTAAAATAGTGGTTCAGCACTGAACCTCGTTTTAAAATTCTTGACCCGTGGATCAACTTTATTTAATCCATGGAAATCAGTGGGTTAACTATTAAACCGCCCTTTGAACCAACGTCTAACTAAGCTTTGATTATGCAAACACGAACCGAGGTGAATGGTTTTTAAATTTTAATCTGAAGATGAACCACTGTTGTACCTACAACTAACCCTTAGTGACAGATTTATTAACTAGACAGTCTTATGTAAGTTGGATATATTGATGAAGTGAATCTTTGATTTGATTTGTGACGAACAGTTTAGTTGCTCGATGGGTTTAAATAAGACAATGCTCACTCTTTCGAGACAAAAAAAAACACCAATTCCAATCAACTTTCAAGCTTAAGTTTTTATAACTTAAGGAATTTAAACTTAAAATCAAAATTAAATTTATGGCGATTTTTATTGGTCGCGCCAGATCAATATTTTTTGATCCTACAGCAAAATTTTAATTTCCTTTGGTCAACAAATCAATTTTTTTTTCGATCTCAGATCAATATCTGAAATCTCATTTCCAATCGAAATTTAACACATACCACAATTCCTACTTTTGACATTTCTCGAACGGCAGATTTTGAAGTTATGTATGTTTTTGACATTGCGATTCAATTGTTTTGGTGTAAAAGAAAATTCATTTTAATTATAAAATAAAGTTTTGTTTTTGGTAAAAGAATTCTTTTTAATTATAAGTGGTTTTGTTTTTGGCATCGCGAGAATTCAATTCTTTTCTGACATTGTCATTTTGACACACACACACAATTACAAAAGAAAAATCAATCTCGTTTTTTTTCCATAGTACAAGAAAAATCACATCTGAGATTAAAATCTAGGATTACCAATAAAAATCACCATTAGAAACAATTTTTTAATTTTGAACAACAAACAAATCAAATTTGATTTAAAAATTTTAAATTTTAAGTTAACGTTGAAAAAAGATCCAAGAACAAAATAAAAGATTTTACATCGGACTTTTAGAACCAAGTTTGAAAAAATTTCGTATACATAAGTATAATGTGTGGACTTTTAAAAACTATGAATCTGCATACCGAATAGAAAAGACATTTTCGATGCAGTTTAAAATCGGTGTAGGAATTTGCCTTTAAGTTCAAGGAACCCAAAATTTTGAATGTTATGTTTTGTGTTTGTATTCTTTAAATAAATTGTGCTAGGATGCTTTCTTAATATTTTGTTTTGATTTAAATAATCCTTAAATGTTCGTTATTTAATTATTTTTTATTTATTTATGCTTTAACTGTGTAGATTTTAAAATGAATAAACTAATTTTTTTAATTAAATGTATACTTATATTTATTAAATTAAAAAATAACCATTTTAAATAACTTTGAGAAATTGATAATTTTTAATCCTTAAAATAAATAAAATTGATCTGTATTTTTCAGGACGTTGAAATTCGAGACTTTCTTAAGTAATTTCTATTTTAATTTTTTTAATTGAAAGGTGAAGTTCAATTCTTACTTAAAACTGCAATTTTAGAAAAGGTTGTTGTTGTTGAACAGTATTTTTAAGTCGTTTACTGGGTTTTTGAAGAATTTCTAAGATGTTTTCGGATAGCAGTTGAATAATTAAAATTCCCTAAGATTTCGTGAGCACTGTTCGTTCTGCTCACGACAACACCCAATTACAACTTGAAACAAGAACAGGACTGTCTAGGCATTTCGATTTTCCTTGGAAAATTTCGTTCATAGTTGTGAAAACTTAAGAGATGGCTCTCTTAAAAATCAGCTGCGTTTATTAATTTCTAAAACGTCTCTTTCTCAACTATATCAGAAAGGCCTTTCTTTGAGATTCACTCATGTTATCTCATGTACGAAGTACGATATTCTGGGAAACCTTCTTTTTTACAAAAAATATTTTGTTTCTCAAAACTCAATATTCGGGACAGCGTTAACGAGAACTCTCGTTCGTTTTACACATGACATGTCAGTTTTTTATTGAAAAGTAATATGTGTCTGTACTTATGTCTGTTTTCTTCTTTTGAAAAATTTAAAACGAAGCGAAATAGAAAGCGACAGCGACTTGTCTTGTCTCCACTTTTCACCGCAAAGTTCAGAGGGAAGTACGTTCAAAAATTAGAGATCTTAAAAACCTTAGACTCCTCCTCTTCATTAAAACGCTCTTTTTTGTATAACACTTAGCTAGCAAAAAAGCACTACATTCACTGTGTTATTAGCGTTGTTCTATGAAATTTTACCAGGGTCAACCCAGGGGTGGAATCGGCTAAGGTGATTTGTGATAAGTGATAGTCACAATCAACAAATTTCATCTGGCTAAGGTGATTGTCACATGTGACAATCACATTTTTGTGACTTTTTCTTGTGACAGCTATTTAGGTGTCACATGTGACAATCACATTTTTGTGACTTTTTCTTGTGACAGCTATTTAGGTGTCACAAGAAAAAGTCACACAAATGTGATTGTCACATGTGACAATCATCTAGCCAGACGAAATTTGTTGATTGTGACTATCACATATCACAAATCACCCTAGCCGATTCCACCCCAGGTTTTCTTGACAGCCCCAATAAGAAATGTCAAAAAACCTGGGTTATGCAGTTTTCAAAAAACAATAGGGCTGCTGATTGTGATGTTCTCGTATTTGTCACAACCCTCAACATCAATTTTGTTTTATTTTGCACTATTTGCCTGATATTGAGTTAATTTTATGAAAATAAAGTCATTTATTTGCATTACTTTCGAAAAAATCAAATACATACAGACAAAATGCAAAAAAAATGCTTGACAGCAAACGTCACTTCAACAGCTTATTGGTTGTCTAAACTAGCGCAAGGGAAATACCAAAATCGACTTCAGGGCGACCCAAGGTTTAAAAAAACAGAGAATTTTATCGTTGAGGTGTGTTGAGAAAAAAAAAATTTTTGTGGTGACCCCAGGGCCCAGGGTTACTCCAAGGCTCAACGAACAATTGCCACTCGCTGAATTTTTAATGGGCAAACAGTTTGGCTCACATTTTTAAGCTGTCACTTTTGTTTTTCTGAAGGTTTGTAGATGAGTTCACGCGCAAAGAAAATGTTCATCCCTTCTTTTCAATCTTACAGACTGTCCTATGAGGACTGTGTCATTGCAGGCCGAAAATGTGCCAAATCAGAACTATCTGACTTTCTGTGTTGTCTTGCCCGTGGAAAAAAATTCAGATATATTTTGACACTTCGCGACAAAATTATAAAAAGTGTGTTTTTCAGCAGAACAACGGGATTGACGTTAATCCTTTGTTTGTCTTGTATTTCGAAGTTTTCTAGCATTTCTATTTTTCTCTTCAAATCAGGTTTACAGGCCAATGTTGCAAGTTGTTAACTATCCTGCTACATGTTTCCAAATGTTCTGTAATGACAGTTGATTAAAAACAACGACAATTTTCACACAGACCCCAAAACAAAAACTATTTTCTATTTTCTGCAATATATAGGGTATATGTATATGTACATAAATGTATGTACATTATATATTTATCTCTAAATTTGATATCTTTTGTTTGGGGAACTTCAGAAAAGGCTAACTTTGGTGTACCCTGACTTACGTTAACGGTAATTGCGCTATTAGAACTAACGGTAGAAACTTTTTGTAGGTCTTCATTTTAAAGAGAAATAATAACCTTTGTTAATGCGTTTAAATAAATTGTATACTTTGTCTCAGTTTTAATGTATCCCGTTTCTAGCCTGTTCCATTTTTCTTGCCCAAGCTAATTTTTCGACTTTCGGGTCGTTTTTTTCCAGAAAATTCGTAATAAACATAGTATTTAAATTTTTTTTTAATGAACTTAACATTTGTTAAAATAAAAGTGACGTGCAAAAAAAGGATCAGATTTTATAATACTTGGGAAAACCTGCTGCAGCAGTTAAAAAATAATTTTCTAATTTTGTACCTATGTTTCTAACACAGTTGACAATAAGAGTGGTCTTCAGTGGTTTATTTGAAAGTCGTCCTAAAATATTGCCTATACGAATTAGTGGACACCCTGTATATTGATTTATTGTTCTGGGCGTCAAGAGTTGAATAATTATTAAAATCGTCCAGTCACTTTCTCTACAAATCTATCGCGAACTTGAAAAGCTTGTGGGTTTTAAATTTCTGGCATAATTGTTTTTAACAACAATGCAATCAATTCACTGGAGGTGCTAAAAGTGTAACAAAATTGAATACGTCCCACAATCTTTTCTACGTCATATTTCGAATTTCGTAATGTTCGACCACATCGAAAAACTTCAAACTTCATTTTTCTTTAGAACCTTCACACGAGTAGCTATACAAATTTGCACTAGGCGTAAGCTTAAAGCGGCAACACTGGTCAAAATCGTATCAAGCATGTGAGAATGTGTGCGTCATGATTCATGAAAAATCAAAAAAATTTGATTTGAAAATTTGCTTGATGAGATTTTGACCAGTGTATATGCTGCTTAAAGCTCTTCAATAAGAGTGAGGACTCTGTCAAAGTACTTTTTTGTAAATCTAAAGCTGTGGAATCTCGTAAGATCCAGGTGAACATCTTTTGAGTTAAAGTTGCATTTTACTCGAAAAGAAAGTACATAGTTCTAGTGAATATGACTCTTTTAGGTGCATACCTATATTCAATTTTCTGTCATGTCACCTGTTAGTTTTTGACATTTTCAAAGTAATCCTAGAGAAGAGTAAGAATCTACATTAAACTTTACTTACACATTTTTTCAAAAGCTAAGTATGCATTTAAATTAAATAAACAAAATTATCCACGTAAAATTAACTTACAATCCACATTCTTATTATCAACAAAAAAAGCATTTGACATACATGTTTAGTTTATGTGTTAAACTTTTCGATTTCTGTGCCGTTTTTTTGCGGTTGCACTTTTACATTGCGAAATATAAACTATGGCCAAGTATAAAGTTTGTGGAACCTATTAATATTTCATTTCCTCGGAGATGAGTACTATTAATTATTAATATTTTAATTATTAATATTAATAATTAGTGGCAAAAGTTTAACAACTGCAAAACTTTTAAATGACCTTAAGTAAAATGAACTGCTTAATTTATTCATCTATGATCTCTTTTCGGAATTACGGTAATTTTGAGTACCAACTATTCATTTGATTTCAATAAAAGCGAATGACAATACACGCTAACAGATTTTCAGTCATTCTCTAAAAATTCATTAAATGTGGATGGTAGGTTTTTGTATGTGGAATGTGACAATTTATAGGCTACAATTTTAAGGTAATGGAGCGTTTTTGTTTGGGGAACATTATTGGGTTATCAAAAGCAGAAACAGCAACGCAATTTTGGTTCTTAAATTTGGGTTTGGTTATACGTATTTGTGATATTGTGATGATGTACTTATTAGGTTAGTATTGTGGCTTTAACGGAATTCCGAGTCTCCATAACACGCGGTCTCCATTGCCAAGAACCTTCGTCGTACCTTCTGTTCTATCTGTTAAACTGTTCAATGGCGACCACCTCACTGCAGGCAGAAAATCTGTTGAAACAGAACTGTCCGGCTTTCTGTCTAGTCTTCTCCGTGGACAGAAACTCAGACAGATTTTGACATTTCGTTTGTCAAAGTTGGGTGACAACTAAAAATAGTCAAAAAAAAATTAAATTATTTTGTTATTTGTTCCGCTGCGTCATGTCTCGAAAAGAAACAATCGTGTTAATTAATTGTTATAGAAAATATGAGTGTTTGTGGAACTACAAAAGTAGTTCTTATAAGAAGATTGACTTGAAAAAAGCAGCATGGGCTGAAATCTCTCAATTTTCATTGGTCTGTCATCACAGAAATTTGTCCACCTTAAAAATGTGGACAGATTTTTGACAGAATGGAAAACAGAAACAGAGAAAGTTTTCTGTCCAATGGAGACACCGTGTTAAGGACAAGAGACTGACCAACGAATTAAAGATTTTTCGCCTTTTTTGACGTTTCATTCACATGAAATTTCTGTTATTCGTTGCGAACAACGTACGTCATGAGCAGTAAGATTTTGAGGTTAGTCGTGAGCGAATAATTTATTCGTTGGTATATGTGGAACGCGAATAGACTTTGACAGTTCGGAGCAAACATTTTGCAGTTCGCGTTAGACAGTTTATTTAATGCAATTTTACTTATTTAAACAATAAAAATTACCTATTTTACTATATTAACATATTTCAAAATTTAATCTCTGTCGATTAGTATAGTTTAAGCTAAGAAATAAGCTATATAAATGCATAAAATAAAATTTATTCGCCAATTCATCTATTCGTTGGTCGCTCTCATGTGAACACTCCTTAAGTAGATTTGGTAAAAAATGAAGAAAAATTAGATTCAATGATTTGTGATGTTTAAAAAGTGTGTAAGCGATAATGTTTCTGAATTTGTTTCTTGCCTTTAAGAAACATTCAAAATGCCTCTGGACGGTACTGGCTGACCAAACAAAATCGCTATTAAAATTGCATTTTTTATAATTAATCATTCTTATGTGGTTTAAACTTCATTTTGCATAAATTAGATTTGTTTAAGTTCAAAAAAAAATTTAAAAAAAAGATATACATAGCTGTACAAGAGTTTGAAAGAACTATTCACATGAAAGCGACCCACGACCAACGAATAAACGAACATTCGTCCATTTTGACGTTTCATTCACATGCAATTTATTTTATTCGTTGCGAACAACGAACGTCATATCCGTATATCACAATTGAACAGTGAGATTTTGAGGTTAGTCGCGCACGAATAATTTATTCGTTGCGATGTGGATGGCATGTGGAACGCGAATAGTTTTTGACAATTCGTAACAGCCAGATTGCAATTAGCGACGAAAAACTAGTTTTCATCAAAATTTCTTTTTTCTTCAATTAAAATGGAAATTTAAGCATCTCAACATTAGATTAAATGAGTTTCTATCATTTTGATATAATTTTTGTTGCAAAATATTGTTTAAAAGTATGAAAAATCTAATTTATTCGGTCATTCGCTCATTCGTTGGTCGCTCTCATGTGAACTCTGCTTTAGTGGAACGTGATATACCGGCTTAAGTGTTTTAAATGGAACGAATTTTTTTTTCAAAGTTTCAAAATGTTTACCAAATAATGTAATAGGTATAAGGTTTGTCCTTTCCACATTACCTTCCTGCGTTAGGATTCTTTTTCTTCCTTGGTTCCTTCCTTATTCTACATATCGATATCAGCTGTTGTGTCTAGGTAATCACAAAATTTTATTCAATGCACAATACAAACCCAAAAAAAAAAAATAATATGTCACCAGCAGATGGAGCATTCCTATAAATAATTAAAGAGTAAAAAAACGGTCATATACCTAGGTAGGTACTATGTAAGGATTCATTGTTGCATTTTTTCATGTATCATTAAATCATTGTGCAGGGATTTTTCAAATTTTGTATTCACCTGGGTAGGAATAAGTAGGTATCATAAACTGAATCGAGGAATGAAAGCAGATATCCCGATGAGGAATGGCAACAACCCCTACCTATTTCAACCCAAAACAAAAGAAGTGTGAAAAAAGGACACACATTGCAAAGGATAAAACAAGAACCACATGCGCCTTTGCCTTAGCGCCTAACTACCTCCCTAAAAAAAAAAAATAATAATAATAATAAAAAAATTGTGAGAAATGAAACGCAAATGCATTACGAAATTACCGACATCCTTTCATTAATTGTGACGTAAGTTGCACCATGTCCCCGTTTCTTTTCATTAAGATTTTTTTTTTGTATTCAAACAGGGAATCCTCGTCATGATGATTTTTCCTTGCTTGCCGCATTCCCTATGTATCCAGCATACATGAACATGATGCATTTTTGTAGCAGCTAGCTCCTATAGGGTTGGGATTGGAATAAAAAAGGGACTTCAAAATTGCATATACATATGTATATGTACAAGTACATATTTATGTATACATGCATCACCCAAGGGGTGGTGATCACATTGTTTCAGTTTTTTTTTTAAGAACACAACAACACACGGTTTATTATGAGAAAAATGGGGGCATCCCTGTGTTATACTTTTAATAATATGTACATAAATTGTATGCAAGGATAGCTTGTGTTCATATGTGTGTAGATTAGGAAGGACTTTTTATAAAGATTGCTTTTGTTTGATAGGAATGAAGAACAAGAGATTTTTTTGTTTGTTCATTTGTATGGATTTTTAATTTCTCTGTCTGAGGGGGAGGAGCGGCAAAGATGAATCATCTCTCAAGTGTATCGATTTTAGAAGAGTGTTCGTCTTATAGGGAACAGCTTTAAGCAAGTTGTTGCATTAAATTATTTAAGTTAAGATATTGATGCGAATAACTTGGACTGCTTGAGTAAAAATTTAAATCAAAGTTTTATTTTTGATTTACACACCTCAATATTTGGACATATTTTTGAGTAAGAAGAATTATTAAAGATGTGTCAAAAAACCGCTTTCCTGAAGAGAACGACTGCTGATATGGCCCATACACGACACAGACTTGTCTGTAGCCTGTGCAAACGTATTTTGTTGTTGCACATCTCTTTTCACGGGCCGTGTCTGTGTCACCTGAAGGCTTGTATATGCACAAAACATGTCTGCATCGATAGGTTGTCTGTCTCACGTATTTAGCTTCAAGAAAATGAAGGGCCAACCATAACTAAAGAATTGGTAGGGTACGTATGTTGCCTTACGAAACAGTAGACATTTGGAAATTTTGGATAAGTTGCGTTCACTTTTGTTTCCGTACGTAATGTACGCTTTCAGTCGTACCTACATTTCGGACGAAAATCTGGCATTCCTTTTTTTTTTTTTTAAGAAAGAAAGACAAATGTTTCTTATTTCTAAAGACTAGGTATAAGCTTTGTTCGGGTTCTTTTTGTACCATAAAATGAAAACTGTCAAAATTTCTCAAATGAGAGAAAAATCTCTCTCATTTACCGAAGAGTAGGCAAACACTTTTTGTGTAAATTCTTGAAAAACGTCTAATTCGAATTTTTTGATTGGTTAGCGCTCAGCGATACGGTTTATCTGCAACAACAACAACAAATGTTTATGTCATTCGTTTTTGACAGAGTTCAAGTTTTTGACATGAAATTTCACTGGGTCAAAATTTGAAAATAAATTAACGAAAGATTAGAACAGCTGTTATTTTCTTTCGTTCATCTCTCAGTACACGAACGCTTTTTGTGTTAATGTAAACGTATGAAATCGAATGCAAACTGTTTGATTTTGGTACGCGAACAAAGCTTATTATGGCCGACTGATCGGAAAGAAACTTTTCGTTTGGTTTTGGTTTTGACGCTTGCTTCTTTTTTCTTATGGTTTCAAATGTTTCAGTTAGGTATTCAGTTAAGACAGAACACAGAAGACGTCTATTTTTTATAATAAAACTCAATAATAGCGATTACTTTGGGTATCGTTTGTCTTTTTTGACGCTGCGAGCTAGTTAACTGAATTTTTAACGAAGCTGTTTGACAGTAAGTTGTAGGTTGCTCGAAATTATTAGCTTTTAAAGGAATATGAAAAAATATGATGAATAGGTATGGATATGAAGAAGTACGGGAGAAAATTTTAAAATTGGATTACAGTAGAAGGGGCAATCGAATTGAAAGCTTTAATGTAGTTCCACTCGTGTAAATATATGTAAACATAAATTTCATGTGAATAAAATGTCTAATTGTTCGTCCATTCGTTTTTCCTTGATCGCTCGCATGTGAATAGTGTTTAAATATTTATGAAAAAAACTTAACTTAATTTTGTTGACCAGGCTTTTCAGGAAATTCGAAGAACGGAAACAAATTTGGCCATTGTGCCCAATATGTTACTAAGGGGGATGTTATACTGTGTAGGACCTTAAATATGCTACATCTATATTACGAAATACCTATGCAAAACATGGTTCCAAAAAAGCCTGTGCGGAATCAGGACGCCGAACTTAACCCATTTGGCGTGGATTATTTCTGCAGAAAAACAAAAACGATGAGACTGTTATACATTCATATACATATAAGTACAGATCGAAATATGCCAAACGTCATAATGTGGATTTAACAAACATATTTATTAGAAACCAAAAAAAAAAACAGGTTATTTACTGTATGTCTGAAAAGGAAAACAATTATTAGAGTTGCATATTCTTACTGCAAAGCCTTAAAACCGTAAAATTTTCATCAACATTGTTATCTTCGGATATTTTCTGACGTCATAAGTGAACTTTCAAAATTCATATGAAAAAGCTTTTTCGAAAAAGCTTTTCTATTTAAATTTTGTGTCTTTAATATCGTAAACGGCTATGGTGATTTAAAAGTTTTGTTCACACTAGTCAGGTTTTTCAGACTTGAAGATGTTTTTATTTTCTGGGAATGGTTGATTACGATAATTTCAGAAAGAAGAACCTACATAGACAACAACAAAAATGTCTCACTAAATTCTAGCGGTTTGGAGAAGTTGGCACCACGGGTGGGTAGAATAAAAAAGCTTGTCGGAAAGGGAAAACAGAATGGGTGCTAAAAGGTGAGGCGTAAAGAGTAATGCGTTCCGCTGCCAATCCCTTTGATTGAAAACCAACAAGTATGGAGGAGAAGGTACCTATATCTCAAACCCTGGTTTAAAAACTTTTACTTACTAGATAGATGGGTTTATTCAAACTTTTTTTTTAAGAAAAGATTTGAGTACAAAGCAGGTTCTAATGGAAGTAATTACTAATAACGTTATTAAATAATTTTAACACATTAAATTTTAAAAAAAATTCGATTAGCGTAGGTACCTAAATCCTACACCTACGTTTCAATCTCTATCAACCAACCATAAACCCATAATAATTATCTACCTACATTGTACCTAAATAGTACCTACCTACATTCTTCTTTGACCTTATGAATTTGTCCTAGAAACCTACAATATCAGCCAGCACGAAGCATTGAACTTTAACATTCATCCCCCATTGCCAAAAAATAAAAAAGATGACATACCTACCGTCCATATGTCGATATTATGTAGGTACGTTCCTACTCCCAAACAAATTAAAAAAAAAAAAAAAACGAATTAAATCAAAATTCCAATTCCCAAGTTGGGAATTTTTCCCCTCGTCTATCAGATTGCATCCATGCACCCTCTTCATTCGCGATAACATATCTAGGTAAACGCTTGAAACCCAGATTTTTAATTCACAATATGCCACGATCCACATCCCTCCCAATTGTTCCCTTTTTTTTTCTCATTTCGACGACGATCTCACGTGCCACTCAAGTATTCCAAGGCTATTGTTCAGTGCACGTTGTGTGTAACTAATATGAAGTCATAAATGTAACACAATTACCACCCCTGGTTATGGTTCTGGTTCTGCTCCTGGCAAGCTGCACTTACCAAAAAAAAAAAAAAAAAAATGTAATACCCAATATCGCCAGCGGCGACGAGTGTATTGGGTTTTTGGTGGCTATGTGGAAGTCGTGTCGAGGGGTAGCTCAGGAGCAGGCAATTTAGTAGCGGTACGTATGCTTGTTTTGTTAATATTTTTTTTTTTTTTGCACCCGTGCTTGTGTGTCCTTATTCGCCATTATTATATATTTTTTTTTTTTTTGCTTTTTTGATATCTGTCAAGGAAACGGCATCGGCAGCTGCAATCCTGGAATTGCTTCTACGGAACGGAACGACAGAAGAAGAACTCTTCGTCTTCGTCTCGGTCGAAATTGAACGTCACCTCTCGCCTCACGCATTAACCTACCTTTACCGGCGTTCAGTATCGGTATTCTTCTTTTGTTCTCCAGACGCAGTTAAGTTAGTGTGTTAGTGTGTCTCTTGTTATGTCTACTACTATCTTGTAGTATGCCAAATGCCAAGGACCCAAAAGGAGGCAACAACCCCTCTCAAATTAAGTTCATGGGAAAAATGTGTACGTACAGTTCGATTACCTCATTCGTCCGACTAACAAACGAAGGATACAAGATGACAAATCGGTTCACGTCATAAGGACTAAAAAGGAAGCCTTTCCACTGACATGGTAGGTACTTTGAAAAATATACTGTGCCAGACCAGACTCAATGTCTGGGATTAATAACTGCTGCTTACGTGTAACGTCTATATCAAATTCGTGACCATGGAATAAAAAAATAATGATGGAACGTCGAATTGAATTCAAAGAAGAAGGAACAACATATCTTTGGTGTCCAAAACAAAGTGTGCGGTTATGTGTTAGTGAAATTTGTACGTGTATAAATAATATAAAGTAGTTGTGTTTGTGTCTTCCCAAGTGATCAGCTGATACTTTATTAAGGAACAGGATCCGAATCTGATCAGGACGTTCATTTTTCAGTTGATCCTTGTTCGTCGTGAAGTTGATAACGCAAATTTAAGCATTTAAGCAATGTTTTTTTTATTTTTTTACGAATACGTTTTTCTCCTGGTATCCACTGCAGGCCTATATGTATATTTGTCATAAGGCACGCGGTGAATGCCAAGAGCGAACGAAATACACCAAACATATTTATTAAAAAAATATCGTGATAACAAAGATAACAGTGTTGTGCGCAGTGATATAAATTAAATAACCTACAAATAAAATTACTACAGAACTATGTGTGTGTTCGGATCGGTGTAATTAACGATCGCAGAAGAGTTACGATCGTATAGCTTGTACTGCTGGCTTTTTGCAAAGTTTGATTATTGGAGACAAAAGCGATCGAAGCGCCAAGCCAGCTGCGGCCAAAAATAAAAAAGTGAGACGGCTCTTAAAATGCACTAAATTCTAAGTGAAAAACAATTCATTTGATGTTTCTTTCATTCATAGTGTAAATTTAACATAAGTTGGTTGTTTTGCTCTTGAAGTCAGAAAAAGTGAAAGTGCAGCCCAAGTTGCTTAAATAAAGAGGAGCTTACATCGTGTTTTTATTTTGTAAAGCAGCTCTACAATGTGTTTATTAACGGTCACGGACAACGGAAACAACGGATTTTTAATAGTTTAAAGTGATTGTGTGGCTTAAGATATTTTACTGAGCAGTCGAATGCAGCGAAAGGGAAATGACTTAATAAAAGTAAGTTTTATTTTTTATAGTTAAAGAATGTATTTTGAAATCCGTAACAAGTTGGTAGGTTCCTTTAAGCAAACATTGGTACAAGGTCTGCCCCTGAAGCTGTTCAAAAAGCGAAAAAAGACAGAACGGATTTCTCATTACGAATTATGATAAAATTTAACGAAATTTTATGGTGTTTTCCTTAAAAATTTTAGATTTGTTCTAGATTTCACGATATTTCTGGTTGCATGGAAAACCAATAGAGATGTATCCGAATACGTCAAAGAGAAATGTCAAATCACTACTTTGAAGGAAAACAATTAAATTCTTCCTGTTGTTGTTTCCTGTTGTTGTTTTCCTTCAAAGTAGGATTTCACATTTGATTTTGACTTTAGGAGCGAGAGGGAAAGAAGTATATATTGCCGTTTGCTTAAAATCTCTATAGAGATTGATTTTTTACTTGCGATTATGGGTACCTACTATAGGGCAAGTTATGCATTCATAAAAAAAAAAATTCTAACAATCAAACATGACATCACGATGATAGATAAGTCGAAAAAAGTGGGTCCGACAACTCTGTCTGTCTGTCTGTCCGTCCGTCTGTATCGGCACCTACAGCCAAACGGCTGGACCAATTTGCTTCAAACTTGGTAGATAGTATTATTATGACGTCTTACAGAGGTGTTTTTGGAATTAGCATTCTAGCTTTAGAACTAACGGTGCCTGCAGTACGATTTTTAGTGCAAAATTAATTTTTCTCAAAAACGGCTATTACGATTTTGATAAAACTTTCTGAATTGTGTTTTCTGTTCAAACGTTATGTTATTTATGGTTGGAATAGATTTTTCAGAAAAAGTCTTATAACGTTACCTCCCATAGGACCGGTTTTTTGAAATCCGATTTTCTCGTAAGCCACTTGACGAATTTCGATGAAATTTTTAATGTAGAAGCCCTTTTATAAAACAAATAATATCAATTCTTAAATTTTTCAAAAAAAGGTTTTTTTTTTTGAGTTTTTTAAAAAAGTTTCAATTTTTTTTTTTTTTATTTTTGTTTTTTCCAAAAAACGGTTTAATCTATTTTTTTAATTTTATTTTTCTGATAAAAACTACAAAGTACTAGAAGTTGGCATACTAAAAAAAAAAAATTGGAATACATTTTCGAAAAGTTTTTCAAAAAAAACTGTTTTTTGAAAAAACTGGTCGAACGATTTAAAAAAAAAAAGTTTCTTAAAATTATTCTAAACAGTAAACGAAATCAGATGGCTTCCTTCATTTTTTTTTTTGAAAAAACGTTTTAACTAGTGATTTTTAAGTGATCAATAAAATTTCATAGCCTATAATTTTTTCCCTGATTTTTCTCCCCAAAATCTCAAAACATAAGACCACTGTCACACATAAGAGCAAGTTCGTCCGACTCAGGCGTGCACTTTATTTTTGTTACCCTTTGTGTGTCATTAACAGCTGGTTAGGTTTGTAATATTATGTCGATTTTTATTGGTCACGTGAGATCAATCTTTCTCGATCTAGATCGATTTTTTCGATCTGACAGCTAGATTTTTTTGTTATGTTGGTCAAGAAATCAATTTTTTTTTCGATCTGAGATCAATATGTTAAATCTCATTTTTTTTCGAGATTTAACGCATACCATCACAATACTCTCGAACAGCTGTTTTTGAAGTTTTGTTTTTGGCATTGCGACATTGTGAAAATTAAATTTGTTGGTGTTAAGGAAAATTGTTTTTAATTATAAAATAAAGTTTTGTTTTTGATAAAAGAATTATTTTAATTATAAAGTGAAGTTTTGTTCTTGGCATTGCGAGAGCTCAATTATTTTTGGCAAAATAAAATTCTTTCTAATTATAAAGTGAAGTTTTGTTTTTTTATTGCGAGAATTCAATTCTTTTGGTAAAGAAAATTCTTTTTAATTGTTTATAATTATTATATTTTCATTAAAGAAGCATATGGAATTGAATAGATTTATCAAAATGTCCATGAGCTGTGAAAGAAGTGGCGTAGGTTTAATTTGTCTGTTGCCTGTTGTAGAGAGTTTGGCGTAAGGGCTTCGGGAAGGAAATTTCAACAATCCCTTCGGTTTTTTGTTTCTTTTTCTTCTTCGGTCGTTCGACTTTTTTAGCAGTGGTAATTCCACGATGATGAAGTATGGAATAATTAATTAATTCGTCCTCATTAATATTTTCCGACATCATGAATTGGAATTTGGAAACAAATAATTTCACTTTTGTTGCGACATTGTCATTTTGACACACACACACAATTACAAAAAAATCAATCTCGTTTCTGTTTTTCATTGCACAAGAAAAATCAATCTTGACAGTAAAATCTGGGAAAAAAATCAATCTGACGAGATTGATCTAACGTGACCAATAAAAATCGACATTAGTTTTGTTTGTTGAGCCCTGAAGTCACCCTCGGCTCGGGTTGCCACAACTCGTTTTTTGAAATACCTCAACTCGCCTTCAAAAAAATTCTGTTTTTTAAAATCTGGCGTCGCCCTGAAGTCACCCTGAAGTCGATCTTGGTATTTAGCTGGGGCGAGTTGAGGTACCGAATCAGCTGTTGAAGTGACTTTTGCAGTCAAGCATTTCTTGTGTATTTTTATTCTTTATTTGATTTTTCATGTCTTTTTTCGAAAAAAAGTAAAAGAAACGCAAGTGAATGCATTTATTTTGATGAAAGTAAATACAAATAAAGCAAAATGGAAACTTTTGATTTTGTGCGTTGTGAAAAATTTAAATATATCTACAATCAGCAGCCCATAGCGTTTTTTGAGAACTGGAAAACTTGTTTTTTTTGACAACTCTTGGAGTTTATCGTGAACAGAGTACATTGCCATCACCCTATTAATTATATTTTAATACCATCCGATAATAATAACTTTGCCCAGGGTCGCCGCCCTATTAAAATATAATTAATAGGGTTATGGCACTATACTCTGTTCAACATAAATCGGCAGTAAAAGAAAGATAGGGATGTTTGTCTCTCATTCGCACTCTTTTGTTTTCCATAAAGGCGTTTCATACAAAAGCTCTTGCAGGGTTTCCGTAGTAATCATTTCAAATTAACAACAATCTTAAAAAATTGTATATTTGCGGTTACCGTCCTTTTTTGAAATTGAAATTTTCATTTAGGTACCTACCTACTTTGTTTAATTTATAAAATTTATAAAAAAAATAAATAATAAGAATAAGAATAGAGTATAGTAGTCAGCCCTTTAACTTTTTGTTTATGTTGTTATCCAGAAAAATCTGTTATTTAATTGCTGAACGTGAAACTCAGTTTTACTGATTGGTTGACATTTCCAAATTGGGAAATAAAAGAGGGGGGGGGGGACTGACCTCAGAAGGCAAAGTTTTGTCAATTTTTCGAAGGTCAGCAGCCCCTGGCTGACTACTGAAAACACTTTTAAACATAAATATTTGGATGCCCCAATCAAGAGAGAATAAAATTCCCATTCATACTGCATACCTACTAAGTTACAAAAAAATTTTAAAAAGTGGGTTTCAGTAGTCAGCTGACCTTAGAAGAATGGACAAAAAACTTTGTTTTCTAAAAAAAAAAAAAAAACAATAAACTATAAAAATATAAATCACATAAAAGAATGCACATTGCACACAATTCACTTACCTTCTTTAGTTTGACCACAAAATCTATTTTTCGGCAACCACTTCCACTATTTTTTTTTCATGAAAATAAACAAATTCCTCACTATCAAAAACTTCAAAGAAACTGGCATTTTAACAAGAAAACCACGGGAGCAGTTAACACATAAACAAAATGGCAAACGCAGGGATGGCTGCCATCACAAAATGCACAGCCAGATATGTAGGTATACACATATTCACAGACACGAAAAAAAAAATTTCGTGGGTGTTTCATGCAAGAGGAGTACGAGTTGGCGGTCTGTATTGGTCTTTTATATAAACAATTAATAGCTACCTATATGGTGCGTTCTTTTTTTAACGCTAGTCAAAATTTTTGTTAACAAAAGTCAACAGAAAGACGGTCTTTTAATCACAATTAGTTTGTAACGATTTGTAACTATTTGACTTCATAACAGCGTTTCTAAACTCACGTTGAAGTGTCAAATAGTTACGATTTGTTACTATTTCCAACTCACCTCCATGATATGAGTTGAGATTTTTGATCTGTCAATTTTTAGCCAGTGGGTTAAATTTTAACGTCTTCCTTGCTTATACAGGTGTAAAGGACCATTCACATGAGAGCGACCAACGAATGAACGAGAGAACAAATAAATGAGATTTTTAATATTATATATAACCTCAAAATCTGACTGTTCAAAAATAAATTGTGACATGCGGACATGACGTTTGTTGTTCGCAACGAACAAAATAAATTGCATGTGAATGAAACGTCAAAATGGACGAATGTTCGTTGGTCGTTGGTCGCTTTCATGTGAATAGTCCATACTTCAAGATGTCTCCTTTTACGTTTAATCGAATGACTTGTGATAATACGTTGATATTTTAAAAGAATTAAAAGAAATATTATAAAATACTTCCACAAATTATTTTTCATTTTGCAAACCGAATTGGTTGTTTATGTTTTCAAATTATTATTTTTCTTAAATCATTTTTTTTAAAACTAGTGTTCCCAGACTAGTAAATAAATTATCTGCGATGGAAAATGATTGAAAGCTTAGTGTTTATGAAAAAAGTGCAGTAAGAAAAACTAAGCATTCGAGAAAAATTTACAGAACAGGTAACCCTTACATTTCAATTTGAAAACTGTAGGTACTTTGTGGCTGAAGTAAAAATGAGAAGAATAAACATACATTTGCATATTTTAGAAAAAAAAAAAACCAATCTGATCTGTCAAACTGTGGATTCCATTCTGGAAGTGGATTTAGATAATTGAGAATGTTGGATGTTCTGTACTATAATGGTCTGAACGGCGCGGACGGGCCCGTTCGTAATTGATTGCTCCGTTTCGTTCAATTTCGATCAGTTTAGTTTACGGACGTAATCTGCGCTCGCTTTCGCACTTTACAGACGTAAATTTCCATCTGACTGTGAATGGAAAATATGAGAGTGAGTGTGAGAGTGGGAGGTATGTTGACTATGTGTGTGAAAAGTGAATTCACAGCAGAAATAATGTATATGAATTTTTTTTATGTATATCCTCGCTGCTTCACAGTCATCTATTGTTCAGAGGAAAAAACATATTTTGCTTCTGCGGCAATCCGTCCATTAAGGGTAGAGTATTCAGTTCACAAGTTGAACAGCAACGTTTCGTTCGGGTTTGACACTAGCTTCCGTTTGTTTCCGTGAATTATAGTTCAGCCTTAAGAAAGTAGCTGTAGTACAAAGTTTCAAAAAAGTAGCTCATAATATTGTAGCAGAAAACTTGTGTTCACAGACTTATTAAAATTACCTCATTTGGCCGAATGAAAAAACAGTACTAAATTATTTAATTACATAATGTTTTTGTTATCTAATTTTCATTTTGGCATTTTTAAAGTTATCTTTTGAAATCATTAATTTATATACACACATATAACTGAAAAATAACTCAATCGAAAAACAAACAGATTTTGTAGTGCTTTTACTTGCGATTTTAGGTACTATAAGGCAAGTTATGGATTCGTGCAGAAAAAAAAATTTGAGATATCAATCACACATGACATTACGATGATGGAGAACTCGAAAAAAGTGGGTCTGGGAATTCCGTCCGTCTGTCTGTCTGTCTGTCTGTCTGTATGTCTGTTCGCGCCTCTGGAGGATGAACGGGTGGGCCGATTTGCTTCAAATTTGGTATTTAGGATTTATTTGGCCGTCCCTCGGAACATATTTTTTATTTTTGCTCTAGGTTCAAAAATAACGGCACCTGCCATACAATCTTGAAGACAAAAATTGATTTTCTCAAAAACGGCTCTAACGATTTTGACAAAACTTTCAGAATGCTATTTTTGCAAGAAAATCTATCTTTTGGTTTGAAATTTTTTTTTCAAAATTTGTCTAATAACGGTACCTCTCATAGAACCAGTATTTTCAAATCAAATTTTCTCGTAAACTATAAATTCGATTTCAATAAAATTTTGGCCACAGGAAGTCATTCATAATTTTATTAATATGACATTTAAAAATTTTCAAAAACTTTTTTTTTGATTTTTTATATTTTTTTCAAAAAAATTTTTGGTTTTCGAAATATGTTGGAAACGGGTACATTGATTTTTTTTTTTAAATTATTTTTCAAATGTAAACTACAGATTGCCATATATTTGCATACTCAAATAAATTTCAAAATATTTTTTGAAAAAGTTTTTCAAAAATAACCTTTTAAAAAAAAACTGGTCCAACGATTTTCAATATATTTTTTTTCTAGATTGACGTATAGCTTTGAAATTTTATTGCATAGTTAGTTTTTCCGAGAAAACTCTTAAGCTTATTTAAAAAATAAAAGAATTTTCGAAATTATTTAATTTTTTTTAATATCCATATATGCAGCCACTACGCAATTTATTGAACATAATAGCAAGTTCGTGCGACCCAATCGTGCATTTTATTTTTTTTTATATTTATTGCATTTTTTACGTATGGCTGCTTAAACACAGCTTAACTGATGTCAATGAAGTGCAGCTCCGAGGATTTGAGATGAAATCAATTGCGATTGCAGCTTTATTTTTATTTAAGTTTCTTAAACGGCCACTCTTGGCTTGAGTGGCGCTGCTATGAAAATAGAAAGATAGATCTTTCTGATTTGTATTTTTTATTTATTTGAATGGTGAATTTGATATTTTGTTTTGTTAAAAGAAATTATATTTTTTGTTGTCGCATCGCATATCATATATTGTTTAATTTGTTTAGTTGAAAAACCATTAAAAGAAAGGCGAGAAAAATTCAATAAAAGATTTTGTTCTATGTATATTCCATATTTCTTTTACTCGACTCATTTGATTAAAACAGGCACGGTAAGATGAAGTAAAAACAAATAAATAATCAATTTTTAAACTCATAAGATAGTATATTGGTTTTTATTTTATAACACATTTCTGTAGATCGACGATGTCAACATTAAACTCATCTTCAAAAAATGAAAAAATTATCTTCAAGTGCGATCGGCACGCTGCAATTATTTCCGAGAAACTGCAGTGTTTCTATAAAGACAAGGAATTCTTCGATACTGTTTTGATTGCTGGAAGTAATTCTGTTAAGATACACGGCCATAGAATCGTCCTGTCAGCATTCAGTGAGTACTTTTTAAGAAATTAATCATCAATTGTGATATTCCACTGTTCTGTATATTATAGTAAAAGTACTTACAATCAACGAACGTCAAGGCTTATGAACCTTAATCGATAAGCAATTCTTACAGTAGAGGCACTAACAAGCAATCGACTAGCGCTGCTGCACTTGAAATATACGTTTGTAGTTTTTTTTTTTAATTCATGTTTGCATTTTGTGTTATCTGCTTATCTTGGCTGATAAAACGTTTGCTAAGTTTAACTTTACAGAACTTCCTGCTTTTCAAAACACTGTCATACCAAACGCTGAATCTAATAGAACTAAATCGATAAAAAGTAAGTTCCATTGCTGATTATTTGAATCCGAATTAAAATTTGCAAGTTATTTGGTTTTTGTTTTGATCAATTCCAACAGATCTACGATGTCGGCACAAAATCCATCTTCAAATGGAAAAGTCATCTTCAAATGCGATCGGAATGCTGCAATTATTTCTGAGAAATTGCAAAGTTTCTATAAAGACAAAGAATTCTTCGATACTGTATTGATTGCCGGAAGTGATTCCGTTGAGATACATGGCCATAGAAATGTCCTGTCTGCATTCAGTGAGTACTTTTTTGAAATATTCCGTGGTGGCCAAACTGCATTGAAAAACAATGTAGTCGAATTCAAAGAAATAGAAGCTCCAACTCTTAAATTGGTTATCGATTTCATGTATTCGGGTTTGATTGAACTAAGCCCTGAAAAAGTAGAGAATATTTTGAAAACTGCGGCATTTTTAAAAATGAAAACCTTAGTGGATGGATGCGTGGATTTTATTGAAAAAAACATCACACTCACCCCAAGAAACTGCTTGAATTGTTTTCGATTGGCCAAAGAACTGAACTTATCAGAACTAAAGGAAAAATCTTTGGACTGCGCATACACTCACTTTGAAGAAGTGTCGAAAGAGAAAGAACTTTTACTTCTTAACGAGGAAAAACTTAAGGATTTACTATTTAACTACAATCCTTATGGAGACTTTGAGGAGCATGTATTTCTGGCAATGGTGGCTTGGATTAATTATGACAAAGATAATCGAAAAGCCCTTACTTTCCAGCTTCTGTCAATGGTTCGTTATCAGTATCTCAGGCCTAAGTTCATTGTTAAAAACAGAAACTCAGTTTGTAAGACTGTTGAGAGCTACGAATTGATGTGTAGTTGGCTTCAATGGCACTTGTCGCCAGATACTGGGTCAGTTGATCAGCAAATTTGTGATTTAAAACCAAGAAATGGTAGACTTAAAGCTATAAGTTACTCTGATTTCTATGAAGTAAGTGTGCACACTTACCATCCAAAAGAGGATTCCTGGGCCATCGATAGAGAAACCCTACTCCCAACAGAGAAAGAATATAGTTCGATTATTGTGATTGATGAAAAATTGCTTGTGGTCGGAGGGATAGTCGACGAAATAGTAACAAATAGCGTTGAATGCTTAGATCTGCTCACTCTCAAGTGGACTGATTTGCCCCCGATGCAACAAGAACGGTTTTTTAGTCTATTGGCAAATTTGAATGGACATTTGTGTGTTCACAATGGTTATAGCTGTAATAATGCCTATTCGTTGGAGATATTTAATTTTTCAACACGCACATGGAACTATTTGATACCGCCATCCAAACCAAGCAATTTTAGTAAAATAATTGCCCACAATGAAATTTTATACATTGTTGACTTTTATAACGGCAGTTTACAATCTTATAATGTGTCTTCCAAGCAATGGGTATCAAAGGAATTCGTAAAAAAGGAATTTAAAAGTTTTGGTCTTGCTATAGTTGATAGATATTTGTATATTATTGGAGGTTGTATTAGTTTACGAGATATTCGCGTGAGTAATGTTAGTCGCTACGACTTATACAATGGCACTTGGTGGGAATTGGAACCATTAAAAATCGCAAGATCATCGCTGAAAACTTCAGTTTTTGAAAACAAAATTATAATTTGCGGAGGATATCCTGAAAGCTGTGCAAGGTTAGTCGAAGAGTATAATATTGATACCGACAAATGGAGAAGTTTGGAAGCGTTACCGATTGATATTCTTCCTGAGGCAGTTTGTCTTTCCCAATTGTAATATTTTTATATAGAGTAAGAGCCCAGTTGTGCTAGACCTACATAATGAACGTCATTATTTTTCAATAATTATATTTTTAAGAAGATTATTTTATACTTGATTGTAAGCTGTCAGACTACTATAACAAAGGGCTTACCATGCTTCCAGATGGTCTAAAAATCTCACTATATTTAATTCGGAAATCAATCATTTTCGTAGAGTAAGATAACTGTAGCTTAGCAAAATTGTAACGGGCTCTTCTATACATATAATTTTGAATATAAGCGATCCATATGCTCGATAGTATAAGCTTTGTTTTTTGAGCCCTGAGGTCGCCCTTGGGGTCGATACAACTTGTTAAAAAAAAAACCTCAATCCGCCCTAACGAGGAAATTCTCTGTTTTGCTTTTTTTTTTAATCTGGGGTCGCCCTGAAGTCGATCTTGGTATTTGGCTGGGCCGAGTTGAGGTAACGAATCTCGTATTTTGGAGTTGATAAGAAAATCTCGGGCATCCCTGAGAAAAGTTCAACGAACAAAGTTATAAACAGACTGTTCTAGAGCCTCTGTCATGCTAGTTCCATCATAGTTACAGTCTGACAGCTTCTGAGGTAGGTACATTTTATAAAATGGTCTTCCCAACAATTTAGCCTTAAACCGAAGAAAATGTTTGGACCTTCGAAATGTATCTATAATGTGACTTTAGATAGTTAATATTATCCTGTTAAATATGGCGTAGTTATTGTCATTTGTTGTTCCCCTGATTCCTTGATACTATGACGTATGTAGGTCTGACACTCAGTTGGGCTCTTCCACGAATAGACCGACCCATAAAATAAGTTTTTTTTTTACGCAAATATTAAATGTTTGAACTCCCAATTTTGTATGTTTTTCTTTTCTTGCTTTAGAGACTGTACACGAATGTGAAAAATACTGCTTTATTGCTGATCAGTGTACACGGGTAACAAATAAACTACGAATCGGACTTGAACGACAGTCGATTGTAGAAGTGGTAATTCAAAACGCTGCTGTGGGCAGTAACGAATTTGTTTATAAACATGCTTAAAATTGACAAAAAATAGTTACTGTGAGTCAGAAATCAGAAAATGACTTGATTTAGTTAAGATTTTTCAAAAACTTGTTTTCAGGGTTTTGCAAATCTCGAAACCGCGGAGGACGGAAACTTCTTCTTTCAAGCTAAATTACTTATTTTATTCCTTGTAATTGATGTCGAGCAATGAAGAAGAAAAATAGGAAATATATTTCCTTTCACAAGTAAGTACCCATTATTTTATTTATTTCATTTAAAGCAGTGTGAAGTGGGACTTTAAAAGTATTTTCAATATACAGAGTTTTCCAATAAGAGGTGTTATTTTGATATTCAAAGAAAAATGGCATTTTTTGAGATAAATTATCGCATGTTTATTTCAATGTAAAGAAGAAAGTATTCCATGGAAGTATGGAAAACAATATCAGCCAAATGGCCGCCACGCACGGCTACGCTTACAAAACAATATCCTTTTCATGAAATATTAATATTCATCACCAAATCACAAAGTGGCTGCTGTGTGCCCTCAATAGCTTCATGAATTTAATCTTTGAGGTCTTGAATCACCGCTGGGCTGTTGGAGTAGACCTTATCTTTCACGTGTCCCCAAAGGAAGGAGTCGGAAGGTGTTAAATCACAAGATCTCTGTGGCCAATTGTGATCACCTCTTCGAGAGATAACACGTCCCGAAAACTTCTCCCGTTGTCCAGATCAATACCATCCAATTCCGGCCATACGAAATTATGAATCATCTCTCGGTAGCGCAATCCATTCACCGTAGCTGTTGCTCCAGCCTCATTTACGAAAAGTAAGCCCAATGACCCACCATAAACCGCACCAAAAAGTTACTCGCTGCGGATGGAGAGGCTTTTCAACAATAAATCTTGGGTTTTCCGAAACCCAGATTTGACAATTTTGCTTGTTGACGTAGTCACCGAGGTGGAAATGGGCCTCATCAGTCAAGATGATTTTTCGATAAAATTCCGGATCATTTTCTTGCATTTCAATGACCCAATCAGCAAAGACATCGTTAACTGATCTTAAAAAGCCTCAAGACTCAAGTCTTTATGCAAAACACGTTGTAATGACGTTTGTGGAATGTCCAATTCTAAAGAACGACGAAGAATGGACAAACCTGGGTTTTCTTCAACACTTTGGGCTACAACAGCAATATTGTCATCATTTGTTCTTGAACAATTTTTTTTAGTGAATTTTAATATTTTCAATACGTTGTTGAAGCGTGTATCGTTCCATTTTTATTAATTGCGTAGTTTCTACCAGTCAAAAATGTCGAAAAATTATGGCTTCAAAAGTGATAACTTCTAAGTTTAAAATATACTTAAAACAGAAGCGAGAGCTACAGTACGTTGACAACGAACTGTTGGATACCCTATTCCCCATTTTTTTATGTTTATGCTTCATCCCCGCAGCCAGCCGCTGTCCAGTTCCAGAAGCAAAATTCTTCTTTAGCAGACCGGAATAAATACAATAACATTAAGTTAGTATGGGCCGATGTTCAATAACTGCTAGAGTAATGAAGAGAGGCGTGTGCCACGCCCAAAATTGAGACTTTTTACTGCCAGGGCAATTGCTATGAGCTCAGTGACACTCAATTTTAAGATTGCAGATCGATTTGAACAAAACAAGACAAAAAAAAAGATATATTTTTCAATGTATTTTTTGGTGTTTTTTGGGCTTCAGGTCAAAAATAAAACAAGGTTTTTGTTTGTGTCATACGTTTCGTCCATGTCTATGGACATCTTCAGGTGAAAAAACTATAAATGTATATTTATTAGCATTGAAAAGTATGAATTACAATAATTTTTGGCATGTTTTACAAAAACAACAATTACTTACAATAATTATCACAAAAAAAAAAAATAAAAAAATAAATTTAAACCATTGTTTCTACAAAACGCAGAAGAAAAACAAAGTTAAACTTAGCACTAAACTGTCAAACTAACAAGTAACAAGAATAAAAAGTTTATAAACATGAATCTAGTTGTTAAATTGTCTCCTCTTCTCCACTAGATGTTTGTATTGGGAGCTAACGTTGTCCGTATCTGTTTTTTTATTCATTGTTTTATTTGTGTGTATTATGTGGAGAGTTTCTATAATGAATCTCTTGCTCTGGTTCGCTTCTCTTTGCAGTACTTTGGTTTCGTCAAAGTTTGGTGTGTGGTTGTGTGAGAGACAATGTGCTGCCAGTGCTGTCTTCTGTGGAGCATTGTTTTTAATGTCCGATTTGTGTCCTGAAAGTCTGTTTTTTAGTTTCTGTTTTGTTGTCCCTATGTAAGTTTGGCTGCATTCTTCGTTAGGGTTTCCTTTACAATTTATTTTGTATTTCTTCGTTAGGTTTAGTGCTAAGTTTAACTTTGTTTTTCTTCTGCGTTTTGTAGAAACAATGGTTTAAATTTATTTTTTTATTTTTTTTTTGTGATAATTATTGTAAGTAATTGTTGTTTTTGTAAAACATGCCAAAAATTATTGTAATTCATACTTTTCAATGCTAATAAATATACATTTATAGTTTTTTCACCTGAAGATGTCCATAGACATGGACGAAACGTAGTGACACAAACAAAAACCTTGTTTTATTTTTGACCTGAAGCCCAAATAACACCAAAAAATACATTCCACCAAAAAAGGTCACATATTACATACAGCATATTATCGGAGGACACACCGAATAACCCAGCATCAACAAAGCTATAATAACCATAGTTCTACGGAAAAACAAAATGGCTTTTTATAAAAGTATGAATGATAAGTATGGAAACAAAATTTGCACCGCGCTTAAGCACCATAAAAAACTAAGCATCACGAAAGTTAAAGCAACGTCTAGCCGCAACTTTCTACTTCTCTGCAGAAAACTCGGACTAATACCAAACTTCATCACCAACACAACAAAAGAATTAGAAAAACTACTGCAACAAGATCTTGGTAAAACACATTCCTTAATTTCCACTTTACAAAAAACCAAACATAACTTCCATTGCAAAATACTTAATATATTTATTTCTGCCAAACATCAAAGCATAACATTCACAGATAAATACATAGATAAAACACGAATTTCAATAGCATCCAACCTAACAGAAGATGAATATTTAAGCTTCCTCCACCATGAAAATATTCACTTCAAAAATAAAAACGAAAAACAAATCCAATTACACGACAAAAAACTAGACTCATTAAAACAGAAGATGAGAGAAAAATATAATTTACAATTAAATGAGAAATGGTTTGTAAACAAAACCAGTGCCGTCATACCTGTTGACATTCAATACGTACTTTCACTTGGACCAAAGTACTCATTTCCTAGTACAGTACACTCCACTTCCAACACGTTATTCAAAATTATTGCAGATGGCGAAGCCTGCATAGAAACAATTGTTGATATTGACGCGAGGGAAAAAGCTCGAGCTAATTTCGCAAACATGTTGGACAGCTGCATGGAAAAGAGGAAATTCTACGATTTTAATAAATATATAAGACAGATTTTTGACGAAACAAGACAATTTCTCAAAAAACACAAAGAAATATACATAGTTTCAGCAGACAAAGGGAACGTAACTGTGGCGATATACAAAAGTGAATATGACAAAAAGATGAAAGAGATGATGGAAGACAGAAAAGTCTATTGGCCAATTAGAACAGACCCAACTAACAAATTACAAGACTTGAACAACAACTTCGTCAAATATCTGTTTGACAACAAAATAATAAACGAATACGAAAGACAAAAAATGACAACGTACAACCCTGTTGCTCCAAGAATTTACGGACTTCCTAAAATTCACAAAGACGGAATGCCTCTCCGCCCTATTTGTGCGTCTATCAAGGTCCCGTGCTACAATCTTGCAAAATACCTCATATCCATCCTCAACAACCTAACCCTAAACTCTAAATACAACGTAAAGAACTCATTAGATTTTAAAACAAAAATTAAAGACCTCAACACTGAAAATGATGAAATCATTTTATCGTTCGACGTTATCTCTCTTTTCACCAACATCCCCCTACAATTGGCACTAGAGCTTATTAACAAAAATTGGGAAAAATTAAAAGAACACACCTTTATAAAAAGAACCAAATTCATGGAACTCGTCCGATTTTGCATCATCGACAACAACTATTTGGTGTATGGTAATAAAACCTACCAACAAAGAGACGGTATGTCCATGGGCAACCCAACCTCACCCATAATAGCAGATATTATCCTCGAAGAACTTTTAGATAGCTGCCTTGCAAAATTGGAAAATAAACCCAGAATAGTTACAAAATACGTGGATGACCTCTTTGCCATTGTAAAAAGAACTGACGTTGACACTATCTTGAACGCTCTTAACAGTTTTAATGAAAAAATTCAGTTCACATGCGAAATTGAGAAAAACAACCGATTACCATACTTGGATGCTCTTATAATCCGAGAAAAAAGTAGTCTGATAATGGATTGGTTTCAAAAACCCACGTCATCGGGAAGAATCATTAACTTCTTATCACAACATCCAAAAAACACCATTATCAACACCGCCAACAATCTCATCAATAGAGTTCTTTCAATCAGCGATAAGCAATTCCATAAACAAAATAAAATAAAACTTAAAGAAATTCTAACGAAAAACTCCTTTCCCGGAAATATAATCAATTCCTTGATAAAACAACAAGAACAAAAACACCAAAAACAACAACAACAGCAGCAACAACAACAACAAAAACAACAACAACAGCAGCAGCAGCAACAACAACAAAAACATTAATTTGCAAAAATAATTTTTTTTATAGTTTCTTATGAAAAGTGGGCGTCAGCTACGCCCAAAATAAATTGTTTTCTTTCTTACACAAGATTTTTACGTACAAGGCGACTAATACCCACAATTAACTATAAGCTTTTCCGCTTGAATATAAGCGCCGTTATTTTATAAAAACAATATTGATGCTTTTGTATGAAAAATGGGCGTCAGCCACGCCCAAACTGAAATATTTTAATTTTTAAAAAGTAAATGTTCTATGTTTGCAATAAATTTTTTTGTATTGTGGGCGTAGCTTACGCCCATTTTTCTGGATTTCTTACATATTGCCACAGTGGCTGGCTCGGATGTAGTCCAATCTTGAGGTCAAATGTTTAATCAGTCTGCAGCATTTGTGGTCGTTTAACAATAACGGTGTTGTTGTTGTTTACCACTACGTTAAACGTCTTCGGCTTATCGGTTTAATCTAGTGACTTCACATAACCCACAGAAAATAGTTTATCGCTCGATCTTTGAGGCCAGCTCAAAGGTCTAAAACGCGAAACCAAATGATTCTTTGAACAAATCAATTTATTTCCCTACACGACTCCCACATCAAAGCGATTCAATTCAGGAACGAAAAGTCATTCATCATGACTATAACTGTATCTATCTCCTACCCGGCAACGATTTCAAAGAAGTATAAGGACCAATGATTCCACCATCCCATAAAGCAAACCAAACTGTCAGTTTGCATATACCGGTGTCTCAACATACCATTCAACCAAAAATGAGCTTCACCGCTGAACAAGCTTTTCTTGTGAAAATCGGGATCAACAGCGATGTCGTTCATGTCTTTCCAAATATTTTTGAATTGAATTTTGTGTGTGGCTGACGCCCATTTTTCACTAGAAACTATAAAAAAAATTGTTTTTGTAAATAAATGGTATTTATAATGAATCCTCAAGCCAACATTTTGCGTCTCTTAGTAGAAACTAAAAAGTTTGTGTATGAAAAGAAATTGTTGAATTTTGGGCGTGCCTAACGCCCACTTTTCATGAAAGAACGAAAAACGTAGTTTTAAAAATTTAAGGTACTACCAATATTCATTCGTTCGTTCGTGAGTTTTATGAAAAATATATCTTGATTTTCTTGTGTAATTTTTTTCAATACGCCCACTTTTAAATCCGTGATTTTGATAAAATACCTTTGTTCAGGTAAGATCATTTAAATACTACTCGATTCAGCTGTAGTTTTACACATATGCCTAATACTGACTAATGATCAAAGCTCAGTTAGTGCTTCAAATTTTTAAGGCACGCCCAATTTTAAGGGGCGTTTCCGTCAAAAGTCGTATAATGATTAATTTTTTAACGTTTTTTAACTATCGGTCGCAGTTTTGAAGTAAAAAGATGAACACTTAGATATATGTATATTCCTAGGTTACGTAGCAGAGTGTGGTTCAAGAATTGTTAAAAACACCCATAATCGCTATTTCCATTCAAAATCTATTTTTAAAAATTTAAGCTTTGTCTTGTTTTGTTCAAATGTATCTTCAAGAATAAAATTGAATGTCACTGAGCTCATACTAATTACCTTGGCAATAAAAAGTGTTAAGTTTGGGCGTGGCACACGCCTTTTTTTATTGTGACAGAACTAATTGAACATCACACTACACGAAATTAATGATATTGAATTTTTTTCTGTCTGCTAAAGAAGAATGTTGTTTCTGAAACTGGAACATCGGCTGGCTGCGGGAGGCGAATGCGCATATACATACATACACAAATATAGGGAATAGGGTATACAACAGTTCGTTGAAAACGTACTGTAGCTCTCGCTTATGTTTTTTTTTTTAATTCAATGTTACTTTAATTTTACTATAAAATAATAAAAACTTCAAACAGACCCTTTCCAGCATTTTTGTGTACATTTAGAAAATTGGCTTTAGTCTTCTCATTAAAAACAATTTTTTGAGCGAAGAAAACGTGTGTTTTTCCACACTAACAAACTCATCCAATTGACAACTTTAAACGAGTGCCATCTAATTAGAGAGAGTGGCAAAACTGAATTTTTAATTTTGCAACTTATTCCGCAGTAAAAGCTGGGCCGTAACGTAGGAATTTATGGTCATATATCAGTGGCGTAGATAGGGGGGGGGATCAGGGGGATATATCCCCCCCCCCATTGGGATCGATAATTGTTCAACATAACCAGTCATGCCAAATAATTTAAAGAAACGCACTCTGAAATTAAGTACCTACATCCTACGTGAATTAAGTCTTATTAGTACTCACGGGATTCCTAGAGGCATTGTGAATTGTAAATTCTATACCTACATTCTACGGGGAAAATACAAAGTCAACTTCATCTGAAAGAAATTATTATTTCGGCAATCACCTAATCTTTTGAATTTCTTTTTTTATATCGATTTTAAAAAAATATTTTTTTTTACGTCTCTCACCAATTATTATTGATAATATGTAAACGCGCAAGAAAAAGAGCTTCCATCCTGCTTTCCATCACTTTATTAAAACTTTAAAAATGAAGTGCACGACTGGGTCAGACAAACTTGCTCTAAAGTGAGACAGTGGTCTTGGGGTTTGAGATTTTGGAAAAAAAGCTGGGACAAAACTAAGTATATGAAATTATATTGATCACTTAAAATTCAATAGTTAAAACTTTTTTTTGCAAAAAATGAAGTGAGCCATATAATTTTGTTTATTGTGAAAAATTTAAAGAATTTTTTTTTTTAAATCTTTCGACCAGTTTTCTCAAAAAACAGTTTTTTTTTGAAAAAATTTTCCAAAATAAATTCCAATTTTGTTAAAGTATGCCAACTTGTAGCTTTTATCAGTTAAATAAAATTAAAAAAAAAATAGCTTTAAACACTTTTCAAAAATTTAAAAAATTATATATTATTTCGTCTTTGAAAGGACTTCTACGTTCAAAATTTCATCAAAATCCGTCAAGTGGCTTACGAGAAAATCTGGTTTTAAAAAACCGGTCCTATGGGAGGTATCATTATAAGACTTTTGCTGAAAAATCTATTTAAACCAAAACATAAAGTTTGCACAGAAAACACTATTCAGAAAGTTTTATCAAAATCTTAGGAGCCGTTTTTGAGAAAAATTAACTTTTCACTAAAAATCGTATGGCAGGTACCGTTATTTTTGGAGATAGAATGATATTTCAAAAAACAGAGGGGTTTTAAGACGTCATAATAATACTTTGTACCAAGTTTGAAGCAAATCGGTGCAGCCGTTTAGTCTGTAGTAACTATACAGACAGACAGACACACGGACAGACAGACAGAATTGTCGGACCCACTTTTTTCAACTTCTCTATAATCGTAATGTCATGTTTTATTGTTAGAATTTTTTTTTACGAATGCATAACATGCCTTATAGAACCGATAATCGCAAAAAAATGAGCGAACTAGATCCATCCCCCCCCATAGCGAAAAGCTATCTACGCCACTGTCATATATATGTCATTTGCCTTAGGTGACAACTTAAGTTCAAACACTATCCGAAAAAGTTTTTGCGCCGCTTTTTAACCATACCTATACGAAAAATGTATTCACCCAACCAACTCGCCACAGATCAAGTTAAGACATCCGATATTTTATAGTGAATCGAATCCAAAGAAGTCCAGCCACTGTGGAAATTTCAGTTAACATGCCCATGGCGATATGCGGTATCAATCGTATGCAAATCTCTTCGACCGATTTGAAGCTCATTTGGATAAAAATGAAAGCTGAATCGACAAAACAAGGTTTGTTTGATGTACCCACCTTCAGGATAGCTGATAAATGTCATTGCAGTTTCGTGAAATGTCAAAAAACTATTTCAAACTTTCGCATCGTTTGCGTACCAAAATCAAACAGTTTGCATTTGATTTCATACGTTTACATTAACACGAAAAGCGTTTGTGTACTGAGAGAGATGAGATGAACGAAAGAAAATAACAGCTGTATAATTCTTTCGTTCATTTATTTCCATGTTTTTACCCACTGAAATTTCATCTGGTAAAAACTTGAACTCTGTCAAAAGCGAATGACGTTAACATTTGTTGTTGCAGATAAACCTTACCGCGAAGAGCTAGCCAATAAAAAAAATCCGAATTTGACGTTTCTCAAGTATTTACAAATGTGTTAAAATGGTCTTGGGGATTGATTTTGGGAAAAAAAAAAGTTGAAAAAATCATATGAAATTTTATAAATCACTTAAAAATCAATACCTAAAACGTTTTTTGGAGAAAATGAAGTAAGCCATTAGGTTTCTTTTACTTTTTTTTGAATTTGCACGAAAAAAAATTTCAAAATCGTTCGACCAGTTTTTTTCAAAAAACAGTTTTTTTGAAAAACTTTTCGAAAATAAATTTTTTTTGAGTATGCCAACTTCTAACACTTTGTAGTTTTTATCAGAAAAATAAAATTAAAAAAAAATAGATTAAACCGTTTTTGAAAAAAAAACAAAAATTTAAAAAAAAATTGTAACTTTTTTAAAAAATTCAAAAAAAAAATTTTGTGAAAAATTTAAGAATATTTATACATATTTATATTATACATATACAGGGTGATTCGCAAGCGTTGTGCCAAAAAGCTAGAGCGTGTAGGTTGAGTTGAGACAAGAAAAAAATCGTATGGGAGGGGGGTCTATTCCCCCCCCCGTTTAGCCAGGAGGGGCAATTTTCTGAAAAATTGACTTATTTTGTAAAAAAAAATATTAAAAATCAACGGCTTCGTTTACAACACCGTGTTATACCTTTTTAAAAAGCCAAAAGCTTCTTCTTTCATTTTGTTTTTAAATTAAATTGTTTTAACGAATAGTTTAAAAAATATAAATTTTCAAACTCAAAATTTTGAAAAAAAAAATTTGAAAAAATAATTTTAAAACTAATTTTTTCCAAATTTTACGTAATTAAGTATAATTTTTGTTCTCAGAATTCAATGCTCCCATTAATCTTTAATCCAACATTGAAAACCGTATGGCTCTACGACTTTTTGTTGCCAAGGTATTCAAAAATAACCGAACCTACTTCTTCACAAAAACAAGAAAATCTAGCCTTACGGGATGGCACAAGTTAGTGATCATTTAGCCAATTTTTTCGTGTTTTTGTGAAGAAGTAGGTTCGGTTATTTTTGAATACCTTGGCAACAAAAAGTCGTAGAGCCATACGGTTTTCAGTGTTGGATTAAAGATTAATAGAAGCGTTGAATTCTGAGAACAAAAATTATACTTAATTACGTAAAATTTTGAAAAAAATTAGTTTTAAAATTATTTTTTCAAATTTTTTTTCAAAATTTTGAGTTTGAAAATTTATATTTTTTAAACTATTCGTTAAAACAATTTAATTTAAAAACAAAATAAAAGGAGAAAATTTTGGCTTTCCAAAAAGGTATAACACGGTGTTGTAAACGAACCCGTTGATTTTAAATATTTTTTTTTACAAAATAAGTCAATTTTTCAGAAAATTGCCCCTCCCGGCTAAACGGAGGGGAATAGACCCCCCCCTCCCATACGATTTTTTTCTTGTCTCAACTTAACCTACACGCTCTAGCTTTTTGGCACAACGCTGGTGAATCACCCTGTATAGGGTTTTCCAATAAGAGGTGTTATTTTGATATTCAAAGACAAATGGCATTTTTTGAGATAAATTATCGTTTATCGTGTTTATTTCAATGCAAAGAACAAAGTATGACATTAATAATGGAAAACAATTTCAGCCAAATGGCCGCCACGGCTACGCTTGCACAACAAATATCCTTTTCATGAAATTTTCAATCACAAAATCGCAAAGTGGCTGCTGTATGCCCTCAATAGCTTCACGAATTCCATCTTTGAGGTCTTGAATCGACGCTGGGCTGTTGGCGTAGACCTTATCTCTCACGTGTCCCGAAAGTCGCAATGTGTTGAATCACAAGGTTTTGGTGGTCAATTGTGATCACCTCATCGAGAGATAACACGGTCCGGAAACTTTTCCCGTAAAAGATCGATGGTTTCGTTGCTTATGTGACACGTAGCGCCTCGCCGCCTTGTTGAAAGTAAACGTTGTCCAAATCAATACCGTCCGTTTCCGGCCATAAAAAAATATGAATCATCTTTCGGTAGCGCAATCCATTCACCATAGTTGTTGCTCGAGCCTCATTTTCGAAAAAGTATAGGCTCCAAGGACCCCGCCGGACCATAAACAGCCCAAACAGTTACTCGTTGAGGAATGAGGATGGAGTGGCTTTTCAACAATAAATCTTGGGGTTTCCGAGCCCCAGATGCGAAAAGTTTGCTTGTTGACGTAGCCACTGAAGTGGAAATGGGCCCTATCAGTCAAGAACATTTTTCGATGAAATTCCGGATCATTTTCATGCATTTCAAGGACCCAATCAGCAAAGACATGACGTTGTTGATGGTCCGACCGGCTTAAGTTCTTGTGTTAACTGAACTTTATTAGCCTTGAGACCCAAGTCTTTATTCAAAATACGGTGTAATCACTTTCGTGGAATGCCCAATTCCAAAGAACGACGAAGAATGGGCAAACCTGTGGTTTTTCACCACTTTGGGCTACAGCAGCAATATTCACATCAGTTGTTCTTGAGCGACGTGCACGGGTTTTGTTCTTCATATCGCTATTTTGTCCCAACAGCTCAAGTTTTTCCACCAATTTCTCAATTGGGGTCCGACAAGGTGCTTCACGACGACCAAAAAATGTTTTTGTTTTACGAACCGTCTCTACCAAATTTTCACCATTTTTATAGTGTGAATTTTAATGATTTCAATGCGTTGTTGAAGCGTGTATCGTTCCATTTTTATTAAAAGCGAAGTTTCTACTTGTCAAATGTCAAAAAAGTACGGCTTCAAAAGTGACAACTACCGAAATGGCGGGCTAATCAAAATAACACCTCTTATTGGAAAACCCTTTATGAGTCCTGCAGTGAATAAGATTTGCAATGCCCCGTTGCGTGGTTGTTACTTTGTCGGTTTGCTATTCCAGAGATTCTGGATTCAATCCCTAAATCCTAAAAATTTGGTGGAATCAGGAATGGAACCCAGAACCACTACGCCACGGGGTACTACTGGTCAGCTAGTGACAAAACGAAAGAAAGTTTCTTTTACTTTGTCGAAAAATTAGCACTACACATAATTCACGAAAGTGCTATATGTCAAACTAGGAGATGTCTTTTGCGTATTCACAGAGTCATGACGCACAACAAATACCTGCCAGGTATACTTATACTGGGTTGACACATCGAAAACACCATTTTGGTATTTTGTTACGTTATCTTTTAATATTATTTACTTTTTCAAAAGAACAAAACCTGATTAATGACCTCACACACTCAAACGTGTATTTAAATGCATCATACCTGACATTTCTGCGTATGGTGGATTCACACAGTAAGCTGTCAAATTCTCCTCTGTTAATTGCGTTACAATTGCTTATTTTATTACTTTAGTATTGTCATGGAATAGAATTTTGTACTTAAAAAGAGACTACTCGTTTGCGGCGCTAGCAAGAGCCCATGTATATAATATCAAGATAGAAAGTGCTTACGCGATTGCTCACTAGATGACGCAGCGTTCGGTTCGCTTCTCAATATTACCATAGAAATATAGGGGTTTCCAATAAGAGGTGTTATTTTCAATAGCTTTGTTTGTTGAGCCCTGAAGTCGCCCTGGGGTCGCCACAGCGCGTTTTTTGGATTACCTCAACTCGCCCTCAATACAAAATTCTCTGTTTTTTGAAACCTAGGGTCGCCCTGAAGTCACCCTGAACTCGATCTTGCTATTTAGCTGGGGCGAGTTGAGGTAACGAATCAGCTGTTGAAGTGACTTTTGCTGTCAAGCATTTATTGTGTATTTTTCTTTTGTATTTGATTTTCCATGTCTTTTTTTCGATAAAACTAAATGAAATGCACGTGAATGCATTTATTTTGATGGAAGTAAATACAAATCGAACAAATAAAGCAAAATGGAAACTTTTGATTTTGTGCGTTGTGAAAAATATACAATCAGCAGCCGTCATGCGTTTTTTGAGACCCGAAAAATCCAGGTTTTTTTGACAACTCTTGGAGTTGTCAAGAAAACCCAGGGCGACCCTGGGTAAAGTTCAACAAACAAAGCTAATAGCACACGCTATTTCGGTAACAAAAAATTAAAGCTGTCAAAATTTCTCAAATGAAAGAAAATTCTCTCATTTTTTCCGAAAAAGAAGGCAACACTTTTTGTGTAAATACCTGAGAAACGTCAAATTCGAATTTTTTGATTGGCTAGCCCTTTGTGGTAATCTGCAACAACAAATGTTAACATCATTCACTTTCGACAGAGTTCAAGTTTTTGACTTTCACTGGGTTAAAACTTGAAAATAAATGAACGAAAGAATAATACAGCTGTTATTTTCTTTCGTTCACCTCTCAGTATACACGAACGCTTTCTGTGTTAATGTAAACGTATGAAATCGAATGCAAACTGTTTGATTTTGGAACGCGAACAAAACTATATATCTACATATATAGAAAATGGCGGAAAGGAACGCATTTAACGTCCGTTAGCAAAACTTATCGAAAACTTGACGAAACAGAAGAAGAACAAAGTTGTAGTTCGCAAACGGTTTCAAAACAAACCCAAATCAACATTTAATCTCTTTCGTTTTAAAAGCTAGTTTCAAATTCGAAAAAAGATGCCTTCAAAAGTGTATAGGTATATAGTTTTTCAATTTAGCTCTTTCAAATAAATAACCTTTGATTTAAAACTTTGATATCTAAGTAAACTGCATCATCGTTTCCAACATATGAACTCCATTCAAGCTGTTTGGAAATTTCAAAAACTTATTTAAGCTCAAACGAACACACACAATTTCACATTCTCCTTAAAAAAGCATACAAAAAGGTTGATCTTATCGACTTGGTCGAGATAATAAATTACAAAGTTTCTTTGACTTTGCAGTTCCCAATACCAATTATCGGGCTTTGGCTGTCGTATCTGGTATCTTGTATCCTGCAGGCTGCTATACAATATAACTCGCCAAGTAAAAGAAACAGATGTTTCTTTGTGCTGCGTGGGGCTAATGTGCTTGTCACTTTGGAAAAAGGCAAAGATCTTTCAGTGTTAAGCCGGTTTAAAGAAGAAAGAAGATGTTTTAATTTTTTTTCTATTTCTTTTGATTCACATTCACAATCTGATTTGAAGTTTGAAAGGAAGGAAAGAGGTTGAAAAGTCCCATTTGAATGGAAGTCCTGCGTGACTTTCAATTGTATTATTTCTTATTTCTACTCGTATATGTGTGGTTTTTGAATTGTGTTGCGAATAAGGCTTAGATGAGTTTTGAGTAGACTTTGAAGGGCTTCTCCTATCAAAACATTCTTTTCTGTTCCGTTTAGTTTGTATTTTGCTTTCGTTCTCGTCCTCGTCCTCCCCCTCACTCTCGACTTCTATCCCAGAACAAAAAAACACCATCCAGGTACCTATATTTTCATGAATTATATTATCCTTGGAGATTCCTTTTGTATTGAAACCACCCAACAACGCCCATAAATGCTCCTGTATATATGTATTCATGTAGTTTATACGTATGGCATTCCCTTAATCTGTGCTGTCAGGTTCTTTGAAAATTTTAAATTTAATATAAAATTAAGTGTGGGTCTACAATGCTTAAGCATCCCGGGACACATAAAATATTCCCCTTGCGCTCCATCCAGAAGAACAAAGAGATCCTGAACTATATATGTATATATATGCAGAGAGTCAGCCATAAGATTCTCGATTATAGTAGGTATACCTCCTACCTACAAAATACTAGGATCTGGGAGGAAGGTGAAGTGGTATAAGTTGGTGGGTGGTTTCGTGTTATATACCTCTAGGTACCGCTTTAGAGTGCCACCTCAGTGCCTTTTGATTCTTGCATCCATGGCGTTCATTTTGGAATGCACAAATTATGGAAATAAACGCTTGTAATCACCCGCCATCCTTCTTCGTCGGCCAAGCAAGTTGTACGAAAGGGTCTAGGTGGGGGATGAGAAGGGACGATCCAACATTAATAGTGTGTTGCCCACTCGAGTTCCTCCAAAGAACACTCCAGGGCCCATCACCAATACCAAAATATTTAAATGCATCCCACTTCGATATATGGATGTTTATATGCAGAGGTATGCAGTTACTCTTCTATCTACAAGTATATTTGTGTGCTGTGCCGTTGTGTGTTTCATTTTGCATTTTTACTGGAACGCGAGAGAGAGAGAGAGAAACGGGAATCTATGTTATGCCTTAATGCCCGGGCATTTCTGTTACAGAGTTGCCTTGGTGTAAATTTGGAATCATTTTTAAGAATCAGCAAACAAAAAAATGATGTGTTTTCGAAAACCGATTCAATATCATTTTTATATATAAAGCTGGGAACTCACCTAGCTGCAAGTCAGCATGTTGTTTACTAGGTCAACGTTGTCATACAGTTTGTAGTTGTATCTCCTTTTCCGAAGCTCCATTTCACGTGGCCCAAAAGAAAGAAGTCGCAAGATGCCAATTTTGATCACCTCTTCGAGAGATAACACGGTCCGGAAACCCGTAAAAAATCGATGGTTTCGTTGCTTGTGTGGCACGTAGCGCAGTCTTGTTGAAAGTAAAAGTTGCCCAGATCAATACCATCCAATTCCGGCCATGCAAAATTATTAATCATCTCTCGATAGCTCAATCCATTCACCGTAGCTGTTGCTCCAGCCTCATTTTCAAAAAAGTAAGGTCCAATGACTCCGCCGGACCGTAAACCGCACGAAACAGTTACTCGTTGGGTTTCCCGAGCCCCAGAAGCAACAATTTTGCTTGTTGACGTAGCCACCGAGGTGGAAATGGGCCTCATCAGTCAAGATGATTTTTCGATGAAATTCCGGGTCATTTTCATGCACTTCAAGGACCCAATCAGCAAAGACACGATGTTGTTGATGATGATTGTTGAAGCGTATATCGTTCCACTTTAATTAATGGCGTAGTTTTTACTTGTCAAATGTCTAAAAATTACGGCTTTAAAAGTGACAACTACCGAAATAGCGGGCTACTCCAAATAACACATCTTATTGGAAAACCCTTTACTACAATATTGTCTAGGCCTGAGAAACTAGTGATTGTCTAGTGTGATTCTTCGACTGATCTTTTCACTCAGTCATACAAACCAATGATTAAGTGTTGACAACGTCTGTGGTGGAAATTCGTATTGTTGTAGAAATGATACGCTCGTCTTGTCCGGGTTTGTTACCAGTTACTTTCTCGTTTGATTCACGCCAATCTCATTCAAAAAAATATATTGTGTGGATTTTTGAACGACAGTTACGGCCTGTCAATTGTACTTAGTTTTGTTCATTTCAACTTCGATGGATGGCGCCCATTATGAGGTAGGATTTTATGTCCTTGCCTCTTCAGGCCCTGTCTGTACACGTGAGGAAGAGGAAATTTCTTAAAAAATCTCCGTCACAGATGGCGCCCAATGTGGGGCATACATTTGTGTGTGTCTCGATCACCGTCTTGTGCGTGTGGATATAATAGCGTTCGGATTTAAGTATCTTTCTCTACGTTACAGACCCAGCTCACTGACATTTGTCATTTAAGTCACCAGAACAATTATTGGTGATTCGGTTTAACTTTGCCCTACTAACTGCCTAACGGCGGCCAGTCTAACTTCGACGGACCACACTTTGCTTAGTTCCCACTTTTTAAAATTCGAGTTCAATCAACCCAACATCTAAATTAAAAGCATTACATTCACATTTGTTTGTAAAAAAAAAATTTTCATTCGTTCATTGCTAAAACGTAATGCTGGCAACTCTATATTCATTTGAAACACTGAATTATTATCTTCAGCGCCATACTTTGAAAGAAACCTACTCTCCTGGATCTTCAATTCAAATTCGCTTTCGTTTTACGCTACCTCGCTAGACTCCCGGGCTAGCTTTTGCTTTGGATGCACGTTCGTTTTGGGGGTGTATATAGTTAATGTGTGTCGGTGCAGGAGTGCTCTATAATATTCATGCTAACTCCATTTGCCAGACTCGCTGCTGCTTTATTAATGTGGACAGAAACAATCGCAACGATATTATTACATATAGATACATTTTGTGCAAGGATGTTGGTTCCATCTATACCATTACCATCATCTCCATCACCACCATTCCTATCAATTTCCAACCGCCCGACGCCCTCCAACCGACAATCTCTAGCCCGGTTTTTGATAAATGTATGCTCCACCATTAACCTGACGTTGTTGTAGGTGGGTTAGGTGCTGCACATACAGCCAGCCATACAGGAATGGGAACTATACTAGGAAAAAAACATGGTTGCTGATGTGACTCTGTGTCGTATCGTATAGCTGTTTTCATTCGGTTTCATCTAGCGTTGCCACAGAAACAAGTGGTGTCCTGCCCTATACCTATACCATACCCCGCACCTCCCCTTCCACCACCCAACAAAGAAATTCGGAGTGGTATTTTTGCTCAGTTTTACGAAGGGTGAAACCAACTGATGATGATTATGATGATGACGATGCCGGCAACCATAACAATGTATTTTTATTTGCATTCACGTCGTTGCCAGGTGATATCGAACAATAATGGAAATGATAATGGGGAGGTGGATCAGAAAATGCAAACACACGTTGGGCGGATTATATTACAAAATCCGAATATATGTATCTAAGCTGTATAAAGGGGTTCAAAAAGTTGCATCAATGCACAATTTTTTTTTCATATATTTAGTTAGGTAGGAGTAGGAGGGACAGCAAATTTGAAAATCCATAAGAAAAACTTTGGGAGAAACCATGGTATCACCCACCACCCATCGATTTAGAATGGTAAGACTCTCTTTTCAAGATTTAGTAGGTATAGTCTATTCCAAAAGTAGGAATTTCGAAATTGGGTACTCATAAATATTTGGGCTTATTATGAATTAATTTTCCTTTGATGAAGAAAGGAGTCGTTTGAAAGTTAAATTTTCAATTTTTTTGGAGAGATAGACAGACATAGTCAGTTCTATCGAAGAAAGAAAAAAAATGTTCAAAAACGTTTGTTGGCAAGAAAGTTCCCTGAAAAGGGGCTTAACATTTTAATCAGAAAAGTCACTTCCAAGTGTTCAAAAAGTCTCTTTCAATAGGCGGCAGCGTTAATGTGAGTAATTCTTTTCAGGTGAAAATAGTACGCCAGAGTTGTGATCAAAAATTCAGGTGTTGACATTTTTTGGAGTTATACGTTTATTTGTTTTTGACACATTTGCTGTCAATTCAACGAGACTCGAGACACTATTAAAAACTGTCGTCGAACCATCACTTCCTTTTTATATTTCTAGTCCAACTTATCCTTTTATGAAAAAGTAAGAATTTTTATCGTTAAATAAAGTCCACAACTGGGTTGCACGAACTTGCTCTAATGAATGACAGTGGTCTTGGGGCTAAAGATTTTGAAAGAAAATAAATTAAGAAAAAATAATGTAAGACATGTGATTGCTTTTACTGTTTTGAGTTTTGAAGAAACAAATTACAAAATCGTTCGACCGGTTTTGTCAAAAAAGGTTTTTCTTATACTTTTCGAAAACATATTCAAAATTTTTGTTTGAGTATACGCCAACTTCTAGCAGTTTTAAGTTCTTATCAGGAAAATTTAGTTTTTAAAAAATTGAACTTACCGTTTTTGAGAAAACCAAAAATTACAAAAAAATTAACTTTTTTTTTTAAACCCAAAACTATTTTTTTAAATTAAAGAATTAATATTATTTCGTTTGTAAAAGCGCTTCCACATAAATTCATATCATCGAAATCCGTTAACTGGTTTTTTGAGAAAATCTGATTTGAAAAAAACCGGTCCTATGGGAGGAACCCTTATAAGAAAAATCGACACAACAACCAAAAAACTAAATTTACACAAAAAACACCATTCAGAAAGTTTCATCAAAATCGTAGGACCCGTTTTTTGTGAAAGATTAATTTTTCATTAAAAATCGTATATCAGATAAAGTTAGTTTTAGAGCTAGAATGCTAATTCTAAAAACCCCTCTGTACTTGAGGACGTCATAATTATACTTTGTACCGACAGACAGACGGACAGACAGACAGAATTGACAGACACACTTTTCTCGACTTCTCTACCATCGTAATGTCATGTTTGATTGTTAGAATTGTGCACGATTTCATTACTCGCCTTGTTTTTATATAGCCTATATTCGCAAGTAAAAATTAACGGTGTGACAACTCGTGGCTAAAGGCTGAACTATAATTGTCGGAACGGCTCGGACGGCCCGTTCGTATTTGTGCGAGAACAAGCAATTTGTATGTAACGCCCGAAATAACGTTTCGTCAAGTTTCGATCGGTTTAGTTTACAGATGTGAACTGCACTTGCTATCGCACTTTACGGACGAAAATTTGACATCTGACTATGAATTGATATGAGAGTGAGAGTGAGAGGTATGCTAACTTTGTGTGTGACACCACAATCGTGTTATTTTTCAGAGGAAAATACATGTTTTGTTTACGCGGCAATCCGTCCACAGGTTGGACAGCAATGTTTCGTTCGGTTTTGACACTAGCTTCCGTCCATTAGATTTTAGCCGCAACACAACGATTCTTTTGGGTGCGTCGTTAATTTTAGGATGAGTCCAAATGAAAGCAAAAAGTTAAGGCCCAACCATAATACGCGAAAGAAAAACTAAGCAAGTGTCAAAACCGAACGAAAAGTTTCCTTCCGATTTGTAAAGTACATCAGTTGCCCATAATAGCCTTTAAAAATAAGAAAGAAAGAAGAAGAATACCCTTTAGAAAAAAAGGAATGTCAGATCGTTCGTACGTAATGTACGACTCAAAGCGTACATTACGTACAAAAACGCAAGTGAACGAAACTTGCCGAAACTGAACAAAAATTCATTTCGGGTTGGGTATACAAATCACATGTACCTATTTCTACTGTTTCGTAAGTCAACGTACGTACCATTCTTCAATTATGGTTAGGCCTTTACTTTGAAGGATTTGTCCACTTCTCGAAAACAGCATTTTTACTAAAAAAAAAATTGTTCGGCACTGAAATGGCTTAATAATGTAATAATTAGGTTCGGAAGGCAAGTCTGCTTAGAACTGTCAATCTTACCTTGTTTCTCAGAAAGTTTGTGAGTCTTATTTATAGCTTAAGCTTACATTTAAGATGAAGACTTTGAATCAGTGATGGCCGAGTTTCTGTATGAGTTTCTGTAGGAAACATGGAACTTTGCTCTTGCAGTATTCCTGCTGTACATACAATTCCGACAAAAATGCAGTTGTTCCTAAAATTGGCATAATGACCGCCCAAGAAAGTTAGTTCCATTCCACAAATCTGTCTTTCTAAAATGCATTCTAAATAGACACTGTATTTGCTATTAGGAAGTTCCTTATGAGTCCGCTCTTCTCAGTCCAGAATTTTTTGATTGAGGTATTGGAAGGGAATCATTAAGTTTACTCATAGTGTAATACATATCTGGTTTGCGCACCATCATCAATGAATTTAATTAAACCTTTACTGGCTGCGCACAATATGGTGTAGCAGCAGCATTAGCACGCAGCAATGTCAAAGTAAATGTCAAAAAAGTAGCTCACAAAGCAGCATACACGAATACAATGTGTAGCACTGAACTCAAACAAAAATCATGTCGAGTCGACTTGTACTTCAGCGACTCTCTCTGCTGCATCTGCTGCTTCACATTGTAGCCGTGCAATACGATTTACATACATTTAACTTTGACGTTGCTGCGTGCTACTGCTTCTGCTACACCATTGTGCACAGCCAGTTAGTGCTCATCCCAAACCATGACACTTTTGTCATATCTTAACGAAACTTTCACCTGTCAAACGCTGGCTGTCAAACACTGGGGCTTATGACAATGTCCACACTGGCGCAGTAATCGTAAAAATTACTTAGTAAATGCATCAGCGATTACAGTCGATCGACGCGAAAATTGTGGATGAAATAAAAAAGTTCGGCGGCTCTACAAAAACACTTAACTTGACAAAAGTGACAATTGTAAACAGGGCCACCTAAGTTACATCATTGCCGTACGAAGATTTTTAAATATTTTAAAGTCCTTAATACCAAAAGACAAACGCATGTTTTGAGAAAAAGGCTTATTTTGAACACCCTTTAACAGGTCCAGTTCAAGCTCTTGGTGCTTTTATAAATTCAAATTATTTTAGATGAATTTTTCCACAGTTTCTTCTTAAACTGGCAACACTGGATAGCAAAAAAAAACGAAAGCAATAGGATAATATCAAGCTGCACAAAAATAAAATATAGAATAGAAATTAAAAAAAAAAAAAAAAAAAAATTGCTTCCACCGAGTTCCGGCATCGGAGGGGCACACCAGTCAACCCAGAGGAGTTGCAAATTTTGCACACTAGCCAATCCTGCCTGATTTGTGTCTTGTGTGTTGAAAATGCCTCGTTAAAATGGCTGGCTGGCTGGCTGGCCTGACTGGATTAGAGAGAAGAGAGTAAAACAGAATGAAATCCGGGTGAGCATCAGCAATAGTAGAAGCAGAAGCAATAGCGGAGCGGCAGCAGCAGCAGCAGCAAACATAGCACTGTCTGCTGCCACGAAGCTGGAAAAGATCAATACCGAACAGGATGCTGCTGCTACAGCAGAATATACCAACACAAACACATCGCCGTTTTAGTACATAATGTGCCGCACCAGTTATATTAAAACATGGTTGGAGAAAACGAAAACCACCAACACCACCCGAATCCGACTATACTATACACACCCATACCTCACCTTCCTTACCACATCACCAACATCGCATCAGCCCGACAAAGGAAGAGGGTGGGCTGGCTGTACTGTAATATTTGTTCACATCGGCAATAGATGCTTGGGCTGGCATTGCCTGGTAAAGCTGGAAGTCTCCATAGAAACATTACACAGAGTATTTTATACATTTACACATACGCAGACATTCATTCGTTGGGTTGGGGTGGTTGGGATTGGGAGTTGGGACTTGGGAGGCTAAATTTCCTCATCCACACAACTCGGTTGAGCTCGAAGCTCTAAGCATTTCGTCCTGATATAGCAAGCAGCAGTCTCTCTTGGTCCTGGCCCGTTCAATTCCGTTCCGTTTGGTTTATTTTTACCGAAGTGAATTTAACTGCCTTGGAATGATCGAAATGAATGCCTTTTATGAGCACTACACTGAAGTGTACGTACCGGAGATTTGTAGCATAAATATTTTTGCAGCACATCCACCTTCACGTCCCGTTTGTGTTGTCGTCGACGTTGTGGCATGGTGATGGCATGGGGTGGCGTGGGTGGGTGGCACATATACACATACGTTTGTAAAGATAATTGGGTTCCGGGCACTCTGCACCCTGCACCACCAAAACATCATACTACGAAACAGCCTTAGAAACATGCTTCTATCGCAGAGCGGCGTTGCTGTTGCCTTGTTACAAGATGGAATGTGTGTGCTGTTTTGGCCTGGGTATACCAGCGGGTAGGTAAGGTGATGTACAACTATACTGTTTCGCTTTCGTCTCGTCATCCGCGTCCTGCAACGCGCTGCTGAAATGTGTATTACTAACAGAAGACATGGCGTGGCATATTTTTTTGTCAGGTGCAGGACCCCGGAATCATCAAAAGAATTTAATAACGTTCGGTATTCGTAGTCGTTTTTTCGCTTCGTTTTCTTTCCACCTTCTGGGTTTGTTACAATTCTCAACTGAGTCCTTGTAATTCCCTTGGGTAGATGCGAGTCCTTGTTATTCCTATATATGGAACGATAGTATTGTACATAGGGAGATGGGAGTTTTATCCACAAAAAAAAAAAATTCTTCTTCGTCTTCGGATTATCGTCATTCTTGGTTAACATTTTTTGCGTGTGTTGCGGTATTTTCTAATAAGATCGACAGTTAACAACGTCAGAAGTTGGCAATCAACATGCAAATTCAACGCATAAAGGATATTTTTCTTATAAAAAAAAAAAAAAAAAAAAAAACCTGTTGAAAAGAAGTTGGGCTTGGTAGGTATAGATTGGCATTAGAATCGTAAATATTAGGTACTTTAGCACACCTGCTTGCAGGGAAGCAGAGTTTATTTTCAATTTAAAAAAAAAAAAGATTGTGCCTGGGGTATTTATGAAAATAAAGAGGAGGGGAACATCTTTGAGTTTTCAAGGGGACAAATTTGTCACAGCTTTTTTTTTTTGTAAAGAAGTTCGAAAACGTGTGGTATTGACAATTAATTAAAACGCAAGTCGAATTTATGTTTTTTTATTTAAGGAATCTTGAGTTTGTGTAATTGACATATATGTACTTGACATAATAAAACTGCATGTTAAACATCTACCTTAACAAATTGACAACCAACTACGTAAGGAATATTTTTGACAGTTGGACTAACATCTCTATTTTTGTAGAAAACAAAATGGCAAAGTTAAGAAAATTACATCAAAATCAAAATGACAGAAAAGGGGTTATATGTATTTGGAACTTATTTACAGACAAAGAACAGGGTATGTCCGCTTAAGTTTCAGTTTGGGCGTGGCTAACGCCCACTTTTGATACAAAACCATTAATATTGTTTATAAAACAATGCTTATATTCGAGCGATGAACCTTAAATTGTGTGGCCTTGTACGTAAACATCTTGTGTAAGATAGAAACAAATTTGGTTTTGGGTGTGGCTGAAGCCCACGAAAAACAATAAACGTAGTTTTAAAAATTATTGGTACCAATATTCAATTTAAACCTTTTTTCCGTTCGTTATATGGAAAATAAAATCTCTAAATTTTGTGTGTGTAATTTTTGATGTGGAACATCTATTGGCGCACCTAGGCAATAAAATCGATCGTAATCGTCACGAAAAATGGCGTGACGTTTGATAAAATGTTTCAAAGTTTGACTGGAGGTTGGTGGTTGTAGGTTGGGTGGTCGTTGGTTGGGGTGGGGTGGGGTGGTAGTGGTGGAGGGGGTGGGGTGGAAGTGGAAGAAGGGGTTTGGGGGGGGTGAAAAAGTGTCAAAGATAGTGAATGGTTGGTTGTAGGTGGGCGGGGATTTGATGGGTGGGTTGAACAAAATATATGGACGACGAACAAAAAAACCAGATTGAAGAGGTTTTTGTCTAGATTGCCATGGAAAGCAAACTAAACAATAAAAGGCATTGGATGTAAATTAGATAAGACAAATAGCGCCGCCATTGACGATGTTCACAAACAGAAAAACATGTGTCATGAAATTACTATAAAAATTGTATATACAATGACTCTGAATAGAGCTCAAACATTTTAAGCACGCTCTCAGGGGCCTCTGTACCAAATGATTTCTAAACACTCTGAATTATTTTTGAAAAATTTGAATCAAAACTGACATTTTTGACGTTTGTTTGATGTTTAAAAACAATTATTTGTCAGAATGCTTTGGAACTCATAGTAAAATATAGTATAAAATAATGTCTTGTGTAGGAAATAAAAACTGATCCGGTAGCTTCTCGTCCGCCATTTTCGATTTTTTCTCTCATATCTCCACTTTAGCGCTTTGACGTTTATTGTTTTCAGCTTTTAATTCAGTCTGTCCGTAATGTAATTACTTTTCGGGAATTTTAGATGCAAAACTGAGTTTTCAAACTTCAACATAAATATTTTGAACTTCTATAGAATGATGGCCGCTCTAAACCAAATAGCGCCGCCCCGTTCCGTTTTTCATGTGTGTCCGTGACGTAGAGCAACGTAGAGCGCAGAACAAAACAAAAATGCAAAAGCGATGTGTGTCCGTGACGTAGGCGAAACAAAAATGAAAAAGGAACGGCGCTATCTGGTTTAAAACAATATGATTGGGAACAGAATTTTTGTAACAGCTGAAATGTTCGAAATGAAAGAGATTTGTAGGTACATATGTGGTGTTTAGACTTTCATTGAAATTTTGGTGTTTGAGTTTCATTGAATTCGAGAGAATGTGTCGCGGTTGCCGTACCTTTTTATGCGGTTATTTCACAAAAATAGTTGTGGCATCTAAAGAAAGCAAAAAAAAAGCTCCGTTTCGTTAAGTTTCGTTCAATTTCTCTACTCAGATAAAAGTTCGACAGTGTTGATTTTCGAGCTGGCGTTCACATGCACTTCTCTGGCAAATTATGTCATTATGGAAACAGCTGGAATTTTTTTCGATGAGTTTTGACATTATCTGATGTATGCTTATTTTTATTATGTTTGAGCCTTAAACAAAGACCATATTTAACCCTCTTGACCACACGATTGGGCTATAAGGAAAACATTTTCTATTGAAGTGTTAAACTTTACGTTACGACCCTTACGTAAGTGAGAAGAAAACATGCTAAAGCTTGGCCCATATGAAAGAGGGTTCGAGAGGAGATTTTAAGACAAACGATGGAACAATTCACACATAGTGCTTTTCGTAACTTATTCTCTCACAGTTCAAAAAAACAACCAATTCCTACTCTGTCACCTTTCACAAGAAGTTCCCAATGAGTTCCCATCTTAAACTAAACAGAAATCAATTTCGAACCTTATCAGAAATATATGGCTATTCGCAGATCTTATGTAATAGCAACATGTCCGGCGGAACAGCGCACCATCTTGAAAATAAATTCAACCATTAGCATGGGCAGGGTAAATTCTTTCCCGCAGTTAAATGGCATTTTTGTGCCATCATCTTGAACAAAACCCATCATAAATATAATTCCTAATATATAAAGGATAAGGGATGGCAATTTACTTATCCACAATTAAGCTGATGTGCTGAAGCGCAATCAAGTGAATTTGAAATCATAAATCAACTGCCTTTCGATAAAACGACAAATAAAACGAGAAAATCGAACGTAGCGGAGAACAGAAATATATCCAATTGAAGAAATTGCTTCGCCCTAAATAAATTGTATAAAAGGAAAGAAAGGAAATTCTTTCACCCTTGATGCTATCCCTTGGGCTTGGGCTTCATATAAATACACAAAGCCATTCGAAGAACATAATTTCTTTAGCACCTGGGTGGTGATGGGGTTGATATTTTGGGTTTATAGGTATCGTATGTAGGTATGAGGGGGTTTGTGTTGGTTTCTGCTTCTCTTTTTTTGGCAATGTCACTGTCACTGATGGTGACAGCTTATCTCTGAGCAAATAATATTTGTCAGCCTTTGTAAGAGAAGATTTAGGCAAAAGAGGAAAAAACTTTTGCATTTTCACATCGTTGACTCAAAGCCACTTACGCTTCACCAAAATTAACCCCATGATACTTCCAATCAAACATTTTTTCTTTTAACCTTTAATGCCAAAGGGTAAATGTTCCTTTCTTAATGTCATTGTGATCTCAAAAACATGAGATTATGAACGTCAAAATGACGTTAGGGTGTTATTGTGAACAATCATGCTGAACTAACAGTTGTCACATGTTGTAGTTCCTCAAAAAAAAAAAAAAATGTTTTCTGTGAAATGTAGGTATGTATGTAAGTCAAGTTGTGTCAATTGAACGAATCTCGTGAAACCATGTCGTTTCAGAGACACCATCATATTCTTAAAGTTTGCTTTATTTCACTTGACAATATTTTTATGATACAGTTGGATTTCATTTGAGTTGGGACTCACGATCCCATGATTTTGACTATAAAGCTAAGTCCACACCAGGCTGAATGTCAGACGGGAAAATTGCTTACATCCTTATAATGTGTGTTTTTTTTAGAGGTATAATACTTAAGGTTGGCAACACTGTTTTAACTGGCGGCCATTTTGTCAGCTGTCAAGTGTCCGTACTTCTTTAAAAACGATGCTGGCCATAATGTTACAGTCAATGGGGAACACTATAGAGCCATGATTACTGCCTTTTTCGTTCATCAATCGAACAGCCATGATGTGCAGGAGCTGTGGTTTCAACAAGACGGCGCAACATTTCACACAGCTCGTGTCACAATTGATTTGTTGAAGGAAACGTTCGGTGAGCTCATATTTTCGCGTTTTGGTCCTGTGAATTGTCTTTGTTTTATTCCATTTCAAAGTTCTATACCTCTAAAAAAACACCCTTTAGATCCCATGATCAATAAGTTCCTGAATTCTCAAAAGGGATGTTTGGTCTACATCACAATAGTCCAGTTTTTGGGTCTATATTTTTGACCTGTCTTATTCTAGATTTTGGAGCCCTCCGTTGTTCAACGTCGTAAATGCAAACGTAGCTCCCACTTTGTGGTGGACGTCGCGTCGTGGACTCCACCATCTACTCTTCAAAGCTTGGTGACCAAATTTGAGACGAACGGCAGGCGAAAGTCATGCGATTAGACTCAGCTATATTTTTTCTTGTAAGGTTTTCTGACGTCACAGATCTATGCGAATAAATCATAACGACCACTTAAATTGAACATAAAACAGCCATCGTTCAAATTCAGCAGGATCTATGTGGAACAGTCATTGAAAATTGGACTCTTGGGATCCGTGCTGCCGTTAGAAGCTAAAGCGTCCATTGTTTTTCAAATTAAATAAGAGAATTTTGTTCATCCCTTACAGCTTGTTTTATTCCATTTTAACATCTACCCTCCCTTAATGAAAACCCTTTTATATTTTGTGTCCTAAAAAATCAACGTTGGCCCGACTAATCTTTCTTTTCCGTTTGAAAGGTGAATTTCAATAAAGCTTCCGAAAATTACCTAATCCATTGTAAAACCCAGCCGAAAAATGTCCCCAATAAGACGTCTTTAAAAACGGCTTTGTTTTACTATGCAAAAAAACACATCATATGAGTCCAATATGACCATATCAGGCTGAGTGAAAAAAAGAAATGGAAATGGAACCCTTCTTTTTCGGATGAACGGATAAACAATCAACAACAACAAAAAAAAGGATGCAGTGCAGTTTCCTTTCGACAAAATAATTAAAAATTTGAGTAATAGTGGCAATTAAAAAGCACATGCCTCAAAACCACCATTGCATGATGCCTTCACAGCATGACATCTTCAAAATTAAAAAATAAATCAATCCTTTGTGATTTTCGCTTTGCTTGTTGTTCATTTCAATTCTCTGCAATTTGTCAGAGCCGTCTCTGATTACCTTCCAAAGCCATAACTCACACCCTGTAAGAATTCAGAAAAACAAATCATTATCGACAGAAACACAAAAATAATAATAATACAAAAAAAAAACAGCAATAATTTCCAATTCCAAAAAAAGAAGAAAAAAACACATTTAATAAGAAAATAAAAAAAACAACTTGAAAAATAATTTAAAATCTGCTTTCAATTGAAATTCTAATTGAAAAAAAAGAAATGAAAAGCGAAATAAACAATCAAAGGACATAAGGACAACACCAACGCACCCACGGCACGGACTTGAAAGAAACGAAATGAAAATAATTTTCAAAATTAAATCAAGTTTACTTTGCGTAAGAGAAGCTACTTTAGCATCCCCAACAAATAAAAATGAAACAAATGAATATTAAATGACATCCTGTGAGCTGTGACGGAAGTGCGTCCTTCAAACAAAATACACAAAATTCAAACTCAAAGAGAAGATAGAACAACTCAAAACTTTTCTTCATTATTAGATTTTAAATTTATTGTATAGCTTTTCTTCTTTCTTATTTTTGTGTGTAGTAGGTCAATCAAATGATATCCTTTTTGCGTCAAAAGGATTTTTAATTAAAAAACAATTTATTCTTTTTTCATCATAAAATTTAAAATGCATGTGTTTTTAACCTTACAGAACACCTATATACATACATATGTACATGCCTCGACAAATGACACCATTTATCTACGGAAAATAAGTTAAAAAAAAAACTGAATATCCTTTATTCGTTCTGTATATTATCCTTCATAATATTTACATCCTGCAATAATAAATTCTTCCATGTCAGTAAATTTTCGTTTCGCTTCGCTTTTCGAAAACGATTTCTGTGCACTCTTTACAGTATAGTAACACGAAACTTTATTATAGCAATGTGAGTCGAATATTCCTTTCCCAGGATCGGCAAGAGCAAGTCCGTCTGGTAACCATGCACGCAAACCTTTACCTCGCTACCACCCCAAAAAAAAGGAATGTACCATTCTTTCCATCTACCCTTTTTTGGAACAGAAATGTTCGAGGTTTAGATTTTTTTTTTAATAAATTCGAAACCCATTTGAAGTCGGTTTTCTTTTCCATACGTGTCAGGGTTGCACTTATGTGTTCTGGGGCCTGAACCAAAAAACTAAAAAATCAAAAAACCCAGTAATCACTTACTGTCGATAAAAATATTCATTTAAAGACAATCTTTGAAGGCGTGATGCGTTGTACCGAAGTTTTTGCTGTGTCAGGAATTTCAAAACGGAAATGCGCTGAAATTTGTTTCCCAAGACGTTAGCGCTGTAGCTGCAGTTGTAGTACGTAGCGCTGTCAAATTTAAATATACGTAATTCCTATAGCACGGCTTCAATTATTAAGCTGTCGCTGAAGTAGTGGAAATTTAAGTTAACTAAACTTCCGCTGCAGCTACAGCTACACCATTGTGCCAAGGCAGTACCTAACTCTTGGAAAATTTGACAAGTATTTACTCAAGTCGTTTTAACTGCGTGTGCGTGGCAATTTGGTGTTCTCTGACGTGATCGTTGCTTGTCTTTTCGCAGTCTTCCTCCTCTCTTTCACGTGTAGATACAAAAAAATATTTCTTTATTCGTATGTCCAAGTCTGGAGATGGCGTTGAACTGTGTCGCCCTCTAGTGACTCAAAATTTCGTTTCTAAAAGCTTAACATATATTTTTGAAGATAGTAGCGGCGCCTGGTACCTACTGATTGCAACAGTAATTACTTCCTATTCATAGTTGGTATACTACAGTAAATTTAGCGCTGGTTTTTTTTAAGGAGCTTTCAGTCACCATCTTAACTAAAGAAGAAGATGTCTAATGTAAGCATCTCCCCCCTCTTGATTGTTGCCATCAAAAGCACTAAAGTGATAGTTGCAGAAGTTGATAAAACATTATGTAAGCTAAAGGTAGAATTATAATGTAAATAGCCTTCGGTAACTGAACGAAAACAAGAAAATCATGTTTGCTTCGTCAAGTTCTCGATAAGTATTGCTACTTAACGTAAACTGCACTTCAGACCGCATTTTTCGGAAGATAATTTTTGACAGCTGACTTCGAAAACGCAAAACACAATTTGTGTGTTGACAGATGGTTCAAATCCGTCCATTATGGGTAACGTAACGTGTTCATTTGACAGAACGGAAGTAAACGTTTCGTTTTGTTCTGCATTTTAGTTTATTTTTACCAACAAATCGTTTAAAAGTCTAAAATAATAATCAAGACTAACCATAACCAATAAATGTTAAATTTCGACACTTCAACAGTATTTTTCTGTTTTCTTATTCATAAAAGGTTACGCTCTTTATAGTCAAAACAATATCCCCTCCCTCCATAAGAATCTCTCACGAATTAAGAATAGCAATTTAATTTTAATTACCACGTCTGTTTAAGATTTCAGATAATTAAATGTTTGATGCCTTTTTGTTTCTTTACAATAATGAAAACTAAAATGATTAGATATTCTGATTAAGCGTAGTCAGTTCTCAGAATAATCTGTTAATGTCTTTTAATTAGTTTGAAATGTGAAAACATCAAAGTTGTTTGTTTTATTGAATTCTATATAAACGCAAATCTTATACCTTTAGCACGTCATCATGTATTCAATCATGAGATATTTGGACAATAATCTTAAATTACACCCTTCATTTGATTCTACGAAAATGGAGTTAACCTTAATCTGACCAAGCCTTAAGTGAAATATGCATCAATCAATCATAATAATGACGAATACTATACACATATTTATCTATGCTGTAGGTACCCTGTACTTCATGCCATCAGTAAGTGTGTATACGTAATGGGCATGGCTCTCGTTGATATTTGGATTGTCTTTGTCATTGTTATAAATACAAAACTGCTTTTGAAGTGAGATTTTGTTGGTCAAGAAATCACAGACGGTCCAACCCCATCTAGTTTTCAACGGCCAGGTATGCCAAGTTCATTAATATCTCTCATAACTTGCGCTATTATGGGTTAAGTATTGGATTCGTGAGAAGAATCACATCGGGATTTTTATAAAATATGAAATTACGAAACGTCATGAAGACACGCACAGTCTGTGTCACCGACTGAGTATTTTTATGTACAGACACCGAGATGAAAGATTTTCTCAAGATAAATAAAACAAACACATCGTTTAAAATTGGCGACGCTGATGCATGTGTAAAGACACTACCAAGGGCTTAGAGTTTTAACATGTGATCATGAGTTTTAAATGGAATAGAACTCATACAACTGCAAATAGAATGCAAAAAGCCACCGAGTTCAGTTGTTGAAAAAAATGGTATACAGGATAACAGAAAATGTGTCACTTTCAAAATGACATTTCTAACGTCATTGGAATGCACCAAGTATATTAACAGTCCGTGTACGATCTATTTGTGTGTTTTCCTGTAATGATGTACATGCATGCGAAGACTTTATGAACCCACATTTAAGAGATGCGCAAGTTTATGAAGGCTTTTTTTAAAACTTCGGCTTACCACCGTGAATGTGATGCATATACATTTTATGACAGCGTATGACATTTCGTCGAATGGTTGTATTCTCGGATAAATTTGCATAATTTTATTTTACTGAAATTTTACTACTCGTTCGGATGTTATAGAGTTTTCACACCGAGCTGATAACCCGGTTTTCAGCAAAAAGTTTACGAAAAGTTTTAGATTGACATTTCACATATTTTTGACAGCCGACTGTCAAATTATGTATTATTAGATTTTCTTAACTTGAAAATGTAGTCGTATAATTTGTGAATTTTTGTGATGGACATATGTATCGCCATGTTTTGTCAACCCGCATATGACGTTATGTCTTTTCTATAAAACTAGTATAATAATGGAGTTGGAGTTATGTTCGCAATTGAAACATGCTAGATGTCTCTGCTATGTTCTCTGTGGTTAATATATTTGCTATTAGAACAGACTTCTCGGGCACCAGGGGGCATTTAATGGTTATATGTTTGTTTTGTTTGCAACTATACCAATTTTGGCTCTTTGGAACTGTCAATACATGACGTGTTTTACCTTCAATATCTTGGTGCATGTTGCAACTTCTCTACACAAAAGGCGCTTGTAGCATATTAATGGCTGACTTCAAGGCAATATGCGTATACTATAAACAAAAATTATATACAAAATAATAAAGTACTCTGGAAATGGGTTTGGACTATGTCTGTGTTGCCTCTAGTGCCTCAGAACATCGGCATCGTTTATAACAGCTAACATTATAACACTCTGGAGATAGCACGGGGCCACGGGCTCCGATTGTAGTCATTGAATACTTACTCTTCATAGTATTTACTACAGTTTATATAGCAAAGTCGCCTCCACAAAGTAAGTACGTACGACCCATGCGTGTATCTATTTTTTTTATATACCCATAGTTTGACAGGTATAACAGTTATGTCAAATAAATTAAAATGAATCTATTTGATAGAAATTCAGGTTTCGAAATTAGGTATTATTGACCGCAATGTTTATTAATTTCAAGTTTTGCGGCAAAGAACATGAAAACAAAATTAAACAATCCGGTTTTGTAGTTTTTTTTTTTTTTGTTCATTGCCAATGATAAATTTGTTATCTGTTTTTAATGTTGATTATAAAAATTTTAATAGGTAACCAGATGAATCTGCCTATACTTTAACTCCACGAATGGTTGAGGGTTGAGGCTATAAAAGCTTTGAAATACACAAAACCCAGTCTGTTGTTGTTCTGAAGTTCTTCATTAGTTCTTCTAAAAGTTAACCTTATAGACAAGAGTGTTGGAGGTAGGTTAAATAATATTTAATAAAATCTCATATCGTGAGATGAATTGAATGAGATAAATGCAAAGTATCATGTATAATTGTTTTTAATCATTCATGATTTAATTTTAAAATCAATGTACATAGTGTTTTTTTTAAGGAAGGTTGTGTTTTTCGATTTATCTGTAAACTGTGATGTTTGTTCTAAATTTTAATTAAAAGTGTTATAAGTTTTCAAAACTAAGAATTACTTGCACAATAGCTGTTCATACTCTGTTCAAAATTTAAAAACGATTAACCTCGGTTCGCATTTGCATTATCAATGTTTTGATTTAATCCATCGATTTCCAAGGATAAATAAAGTGAATCGAGGATTTAAAAACGGGATTCCGCTGAAGCGCTGTTGTAAAACTGGCAAAATTCCATTGTGATTTACAATTAGACTTTTGTGTTGTACTTTATCATCCGTAAATGGCTCTTGGTAGTTTGAGTTGATGATTTAATTAGCCTTGGCACTGTCGTGTAAAACTTAAAGCTTTTTCTATTGGAGTTAACAAATGTCCAGATCATCCGGAAGTCTTTTCATTTAGTCATGGATGCTTCTATTTTTCAAGTGATAATCCATCAGCCAGGAAGCACAAGTACATAATCAATGTAACTCATATGTCCGTCACAGAATATTTTCTGGGAATTGACCAAACGCAAACTATTTCCCAAGTTTCGCTAGTTTCGACACAGGTGACATATTTTTGTATCCAAAAACTTATTGATAAAGGCGCCTAAGTTTCTATTGAAAAATTGCAATTGCAAATCAATAACAAACATTATAGCGGGTTCGGAGGGATCCCAGTTAGGAAATAAACACAGAATTTGGCAACCGGGGAAAGTTCAGGTGAAACAATAACAAAAACCCTTTGGGGAGTTTGAGGGTGATCTTAGATTAAAAAAAACTAAGTTTAATGATGCTGTTTGAAGTCATTTTCACGTCACGGCTCACGAGGCCTAGTTCACCCTTATGAATATAGCTGCCTTACGTCACAATGGCGTCATCAGAGATTCATAATTAAGCGGTTTTCTTATGTCTTCTAATCCTAACTTAAGTGTGCATTTACATACGAATGTCAAAAGCACTTAAATGTCAAATAAGAAAGAAAACTGACAAGGTATAGGCATTCATTGGATTTGAGTTGACGTCAAATAAAAATCACACTTGTTTTCTAAAATCAAAATGCAGAACATCTTAATAAATCAAGATTTTTTTAATTACCATTCTTCAAGATCAAGATTATGATGATGAGGAACAAGTTCTTTTTTAAAAATATAATCTCTTATCTAACTTGTATGATTCTTTAAAATATTCATAGGTGCGAGTAGGTATTTTAATTCAAAAAACTTAATTGTGTTTAACGAGCCATTATAAAATAGAATCGAGTTGATGCAGGGTCTCTGTGGGTTCATCTTTTTATAGAGAATCAGAAGAAATATATTCATTTTGTTCATTCTATTTCACACCGTCCGTCCTGCCAAAATAATTGTAATGTTTTCTTTTCTGCCAAGGAGTACCTATCAATTGTCAAACTTGACATTTCGGCTTAATGTAAATCAAAACAAAAATGGTTCCTTTCAAAAAAGAAAAAAAAAATCAATATCCCTGTCATTTTGATAAACTAATCTTCACAACAAATTAAGTGAACCATCCGCATGATGGTTGGTATCGCCATTTAAGCCCAACTATAACAGACATGATCAAACTTGTTTTACTGTCAAATTCCCTGGTGTACTTAAACGAACACAGTGTCATTTATAATATTGGCATTTTCGTTAAGTTTTCGTTAGCTTCGTGTGTCTTTTCGTTACGTTACACTTTATGAATTCTTATTTGAAATAAGAAGAACTTGTTCAACTTGTTCAAGTAATTACAAACCACTATCCTGCAATCAATCCTGGCCTGTGTGAACCAAGATAACATGTCAATACAACCCTTTACTACATTTATTACACAAATTCGCGTCGGAAAAGTTTAAAAGTTTGACAGTTCTATTACGTCGATTACGACGTTTGGTATGGTCTTACGTTTTACCCGTTGTTGTGCTCCATTTTGAACTCGGAGGAGAAAAAGAAAAGTTGTGATTCAGTCTCATTCAAATCAGAAATAGTGGTTGGAACATGGTAGTATTCCCATAATATTTCGAAGTTTTAAATAGTGTTCGGTGGTCTTCATCAATGTGTAATCTCTTTTAGAACACGGTGGAAAGTGATATTTTTCCTCTTTTTTTGATTTTTTCCCCTTTTTTTAATTTTAGAAATTACAATGAGGACCTGTTTGATTTTACTAGCTGCATTGTCGGCTGTTTCGGCGCAAGGTTTCTTTGGATTTGGCAGCGGTAGCATCCCAAAGCTGCCATCAATACCATCCGGAGGTGGTCTTTTGAATCAATTTTCGAAAATCCCTTTGCTTAATAATGTTCAAGATTTTGGTGATTTTGTGGTATGTTTTCCTTTCGAAATTTAACATTTTCGAAGCCATAATCTCATTTTCGGTTTCTTGCTTTTTTTTTTTTTTTTTTAAGAAACAAACTGGTAAAACGTATGCAAATGCTGCTGAAAGGACATTGCGTGAAGGAATTTTCAAGGCTAACCAAGCTTTGATTGATTCAAACAACAAGGCTTTCGATTTAGGTCAAAGTACATTTAAACTTGGAGCTAATATATTCTCGGACTTGTCCAAAACCGAGTTTCTGTCAAAACTAACCGGTTTGAAGAGGAATAGTGAGGGAGAGTATGTTTATTACAACAACGATCTAAAAATGTCCAAATGACTTTAAGTTAATCTTTAATTGTAGTGCTAAGGCTCAAGCTCATAGACAGCGAGCTTCTGCTGCACCCTCTGCCGCAAATGTACCTGACAGCTTTGACTGGCGCGAAAAGGGTGGTGTGACACCTGTCAAATTTCAAGGTATGTTCATCTCATCACGTTAAACAAACTGCACTCAATTCCTTAAAACTGTCTAATTTAATTTTGTTCCCAAAAAAAAAAAAAAAAAAAGGTTTTGAATGTAACTCATGCTGGTCATTTGCTGTTACTGGAGCTGTTGAAGGACATCATTTCCGCAAGACAAAATCTTTGGTGCCACTTTCTGAACAAAATTTGATTGATTGCAGTTCAAATTATGGCAATACTGGCTGTGGGGGTGGATATCAAGAATACGGATTCGAGTATATTATCGAAAATAGAGGCATTGCCAAGAGCGATAAGTATCCTTATAAAATGAAGGATGACAAATGCAACTACAAAAAGGAAATTAAAGGCGCTGAAATGCAAGCATTCGCTGTCATTGAAGCAGGCGATGAAAAAAAAATGAAGGAAGTTGTTGCTACATTAGGACCAATGGCCTGTTCAATAAATGCAGGACCGGACTCGTTTGTTTTGTACAAAGAAGGTATTTATGATGATGAAGAATGCAACAAAGGAGAAGTCAATCACTCGATTTTGGTTGTTGGATATGGTTCGGAAAATGGCAAGGATTATTGGATTGTTAAGAATTCATGGACTGATAAATGGGGCGAGGGTGGTTATGTTCGAATTCCTAGGAATAAAAATAGTTTCTGTGGAATTGCATCCGAGTGCAGTTATCCCATTTTGTAATACGCTTAAAACTATGTTAATTTTATACAAATAATAAAAAAAAAACTTATACATTTTTATTTGATTTTGTTTTACTTTCGTACCAGTTATCTAAGTTACAGTTTGAGAGTGAGAGGACAAGAAACTCACATATCTCAGTTCTAAGGCAAAAAGCATTGTTCCGTTTTGATTAGTTCTTAAAGTTTTGCATTCAAATGTCCAGTTCACATTTTCTGGGCAACAATTTGACATTAAACTGTCAATGTATTAAAATGATGATTTATTTTGACAGATACTTCAGATCAATTCCGCCTTTTATTTTATTGATTTCCACACGAAGAACGTTTCTTTCGGTTTTGATACTAGCTAGCTGTCAATGTCATAGCGACAGTCAGTATAATAATGTGGAATGTGCTATGTGGTGCCTGAGGCTGTTTTTTTGCCGTAGCACGGATTCTTCTTACTCTCCGGCCTGCGATAATTACTGACATCGATTTGACGTTCGTAAAAGTCATTGGCTGACAGCGGGTTAAAGCTGGTCTGCAGTGGGGATATTACAGCGATACGGTCCTAGTTGGGCTCCTTGTGTAATGTCTTTTTATATGGCTTTATTGGTTGCCCGGAAGCTACTAAAGGGTGTTTTTAAGGCGTGCAGTTTTCAAGAAGAAATAAAACGCCTACAATTTAATGTTATAGCCAAGAATTTAGCTTTATTATAAAGATAAGGGTTTGCCATTATGTTTAAAAAATGCTTTCGGGCGGCCGCGGCTGGCTCAAATAAATTCCTGGGCGATTATGTCGCCCGAATATTGGACTCCTCGGCCTATACGTCACGCGAACCGAACCATTATTTTGGTATAATAAATTTGCACTATTTGCAAACGTTGTTCAGGAGCAAGTCTATTCATTATGAAATGACAAACCAAACTGAGCATAAATCAAATGACAGCTGTCAAAAAGACCAACTTCGAAAAAAGTATTGCCAGATTGAAAACCACATATAAAAAAATAACACCCTTGACAAATACTTTTATTAAATTCGAGTTTGAATCCAGCTACTTCTGTAGGTATTGACTTAGTCGTTCAGAAACTTTAGAAGTAAATCTAAAGCCCTGCATTTCTCCGGGAACCAGAATATTTGGGATAATTCTGCCCTCGAAATATGATCTCGCTATCTCCTTTCTTAATAATTTTTACTTTCGTCCATTTAACTGACTTGCTTACGATAGTGCTACAAGGTTTGGTGCTCATGGGCCTTACATTAATTTACTATGCCACTCCAGTCGGGCAGATCCCCAGGCTTGCCGTCTCTGATTCCCAAGTAATCGGAGATATCTCTCCCTCGTCGCTTCATCGAAGATGAGGTCTACCCTGGCTACTGGTTCTTACTCCTTTTGTTATCGCATTGAAGACTTTACAAACTGAAGCGTCGATGTTCATAAGCTGTACATGGATCAGCCTCCAACCATCTTACTGGCTGCGCACAATGGTGTAGTAGCAGCAATAGCACGTAGCAATGTCAAACTAAATGTCAAAAAAAGTAGCTCACAAAGCAGCATACACGAATACAATGTGCAGCACTGAACTCCTCAAACAAAAAACATTTCTACCATTTTGGTTTGTTGTTGTTTTGCAGCGCAGCACGTTCGTGAAATTGGAGTTGAGTCAACTTGTACTTCAGCTACTCTCTATGCTGCAGCTGCTACTTCACATTGAAGCCGTGCAATACAATTTACGTACATTTAACTTTGACGTTGCTACGTGCTACTGATGCTACTACACCATTGTGCGCAGCCAGTTACCTACTTAAGACAAAACTTTCCAGAAAACAAAAGAAATTTTTGAATGCTGATGCAGTTGCTAAATATTGCCGCTAGGTTTACTATCGTGACTTTTGGGAAATTTATAATAAACAAATTTAAATTTGTGTCCGGTTTAAGTTAGCTTTGCGAAGTTAAAAGCTTATTTTATACTTAAAGCTTAAAAGTCCTTTTTTTTAATAATAATAATTTTAAAAATAATTTTTAATCAAATGCGCCCCTGGAACTCATCCCTGCGTGGCTAAAACTTAGTTATTTGTGAATTGTGACGATACTCTTCTGTGTTTCTATGTTTTCCAGCCCTTCATGTGCAATGGGCTAATTATATTCGGTCCATGTCTTCTTCGCGTCCTTTTGGTTACCCTTTTGCTATTTTATAGAGTGGCTTCTTTATCTATATAAGTAAATAAATGTAAATGTGTTGGGAAACGGGACATGGCGAATGAAGCACACATTTTAGTGCTTCTTCCATGATTTTTGACTAAAAACCGGTCCAGCGCCGTTGGGTGCTATCCGTGCGATTTGATACGAATCTTGTTCTGTGTTTCATTTTTTATTATTTTTTTTTTTTGTAAAGGGTGGTTGGGTTAGGATTTACTGCTTTAACTTTCCGTTAGCGATTTACTATCTGATGACTGATTGCGGACACCAAGAGAGGGTGCGAGATTGGTGGGATATCCTTTCTTGTGTATAAAATTTTTGAATCTCTCCGGGGACTTAATTTTAAATTAAATCTTGATATGGAAGAAGAATGTTTAGTTTATGCTCGTTGCCGCTGTATTGAATAACATAATATGCGCACATATGCGTGCCGAGGGGTGTTGGATATTCATTTAATAAGCTAAAGGAAAAAGGTAGGATGCACGCTTTTAGTCCTGTAATAAAAAAAAAGTAAAAAAAAAAAAAATGCTAGACAAAGACCAGTCAGCGCAGCCTAACGTGGACGAGCACCCTTCTAATACCAAAACAAAAAATGGGTCCTTTATTTAATGTCCTGTCATTCAGTATTAAGGGTAGGGAGAAGGAATTTATTTTAAGGATTGCAAATCAGAGATGGAATGGAATCCTTTAATAAATTATATCAAACGGTATACAATTTTTTGTTTGTTGCAGGATATTTGTCGAGGGATGACACAGTAAAGAGCATGAGGATTTTTTTTTTTTGATTATTAATGTAATAACGATTTGGAGTGCGCTCTTAATTTCATTGGTATTGGAAAGGTCCTTCAATTTTTGCATTTTATAGGTACGTGTTTTGGAATATGCATATGCATTTTTAAAGGGTTGTTGGTTTTTTTTTTTGTCTCGTTTGATGAAAACAATTCGACTTGAATTGATAAATAATCATGGAAATAGACATCATACAGGAAGGATCCTATAACTGTCCCTGCATGTATGCATTTATGTTTGAATTGTTTTGGTTAAATTATAAATTCAAAATGGTGAAAATGCTAATTTTAATCCCTGTATCTTTTGTTTTTTTTTTTTTTAGCAGCGAAGAATAACAATACTGCAACAACAAAAGCACAAAAATAATAAAGGACGAATGGTTAGATTAGTTGTGTAAAAGGAAGAGGATTTGTGGGAAATATATACGACGAGTTGCGCTTGCAGGATTGAGGGTGTTGCCTGGCAACATAAAAAAAATCGAATCACTATTTTAGCAGCAAAGTCATGTTGTGGTATTGTATAGATGTAATTTTTTTTTTCATTTAAACGGTGATAGGGAGTTATTTTAATTGGCGGTGGTGCTATTGAGGCATGTATAGTAGACGAAGATTTGCATATTTTGTTGAAAGTTATTGTGACATTGTGGGGAGAATACTTTTGATAACCATTTACCTATCTATTCGATTTTAAAAACAAGGGAACCATATTTTATTTTTTTACTATTTTTACTTTTATGAAAAACAACAGTTTTTTTTTTAAAGTATAAATTCTTAGGTTCAGAACATTAGAGTTTTATTTGTTGTTTGAAATGTTTTAGTTTTTTTTTACTGCCTACCGAAAACTTAAGGGTAGATCACCCAACAGTGAGACAGTCTAACACACTGAGACACTTTAAAGATCTCCGAACTGACATGTTGAACCTTTACTTCATTACTTGACGTCACGCTAACAGTGGACCACGACGCAACTGCGACATACCCCGCCAGCTAGTCCAGTTTTTAGCCAGTTTCTTCCAGCTGCGCACATATCTTTCGTTGAGTTCGTCGTTTACTTGATCGTGCTACCTTGGATTGAGTTTTTTTTTGCTTTGTTGCGTATTTTTTCTGTTAATGTTCCTAATGCCTCAGCCACATAAGCTGCTGTATTTTCAATGTGACTGTATATAGCCCGTACAGTTTGTCTTTGAATGTTATCCTCTACATTTTATACATTATATTGATACATAAAGGACAAAAGTTAACCCGAAGAATCTTTCTCTTCAACACCTCAGCCGCATTTTATCCGATAGTGTAAGGGTCCACTCTTCCGTCTCATACAGCAGCACTTAGATGAGAAGTGTTGTCTTGCATAGTGGCTCCTTGCCCCTTTGAGACAGATCTTTGCTACTAAAATGCCTCCTTAGTCTGAAGATACAGCGATTGAAATTCGGAATAATTCCCAAAGCAAACAAAATGAACACTTCGAAGTCGACTACCTGCCGAAAAGTATTGAAAAACTGCACGAGCACAACAATTTTGTCTAATAGCTTATGAACGTTTTTGAAACGTCAAAAAAAAAAAAAAAAAAAAAAAAAACCTGCACTAGCTCTCGGACTAATTCTTTTATCTCGCAGAATTCTGTTTTCTATAAATAAAATTATATAAAATTGATATCATGGAGTCTGTTTGACTGAGGCTGAACGTTTGCTGAGTTGACCCACTTATTGTCAAAACTTAACGAACTGTTCTGTCATGCTAATAAGACAATCGAAAACAGCAATTAACACAACTATATATCAATGGAGTTTTAACTGTCAACTGCCATACTTGAAAAATTGACATTCATATTAAAATACCTCACTCTTAACGAAACTTAACATACTTAACGAAAGGAGCATGATTACACATGCCAGTACTTAATGTACGTTTGCATTATAGTAAGGAGTCTAAAATTTCCTGGATGATGTTTCCCCACTAGGGGCCAGTTATAGCGATACGGAAAACCAAACCGAAAAAATTTTCAAATGGAAAATTTTGTATGTTCTGATTCGATTTTTAAGGCAAATGCTACACTGATCGATGGCAATCAATGTAGAGAATGTTTTTTGTTCATAATAATTTTAATTGAACAAATACTTTTTGTTAAAAATGTAATTTTTTATTTTTCTTTTATACGTATAACAGAAAAATGAATAAATACATTTTTAACAAAAAGTTTAAGTTCAATTCAAATTTGTATTTGCAAAATAAATTCTCTGAGTTGGTTGCCATCGATAAGTGTAGCACTTGTGTTTTAAATCTGATTATAAAATACCAAATTTTTCATCTGAAAATTTTTTCGGTTTGGTTTTCCGTATCGCTATAACTGGAATCCAGGAAATTTTAGACTCCTTACTATAATGCAAACGTACATTAATTACTGGCATGTGTAAATTAACGACAACACACATTTATAGCATTTGTTATAATAGACACATCATGCTCCTTTCGTTAAGTATGTTAAGTTTCGTTAAGAGTGAGGTATTTTAATATGAATGTCAATTTTTCAAGTATGGCAGTTGACAGTTAAAACTCCATTGATATATAGTTGTGTTTGCGAATGGAAAATTTAGTATGTTATAGGTCGATTTAAAACACAAATACTGCACTGAACGATTGGAACTAACTCAGAGAATTTATTTTGCAAATAAAAATTTGAATTGAACTTGTGCTTTTTGTTGAAAACGAAATTTATTATTTTTCTTTTATACGTATAACAGAAAAACAAATAAATACATTTTTGACAAAAAGTATTTGATCAATTAAGATTTATGCACAAAAAACATTCTCTGAATTGACTGCCATCGATCAGTGTAGCATTGCCTTAAGAATCGAATCAGAACATACCAAATTTTCCATCTGAAAATTTTTTCGGTTTGGTTTTCCTTTAGCTATAATTGGCCCCTAACTCAAACATTGAATTTCGTTAAACCCTTAAGCCTTGCAATCGTGAGAATTTGAAAGCAAACACACCTTTCCGACCAATTATTTAAATTTTTAGAAAAATATGGTTTGGTTTGAAAATGTAAAAAGGGACATACACTCGTGACAGAAAACCCATTCCGGACACACCATTCACTATTGTTCATCTAGCGGCAACTTTTTTTATGAAAGATTTCGTTTACCTTGCGATTCCATCGAAGGAAAAACCGTAGGTGATGCTACAAAACAAAAAACCCATTCATTTTCATTTTCAATTAATTTGGTACAAAGCCCTAAGTTGGTATTATCATCGCATAAAGTTAAATAAAAATGGAGTTTTGTGACAGAAACAACTAAATATAGTGTTTTCCAATAAGAGATGTTATTTGTGAATTTTAATAATTTCAATGCGTTGTTGAAGCGTTTATCGTTCCATTTTTATTAATGGCGTAGTTTCTACTTGTCAAATGTCAACAAATTACGGCTACAAAAGTGACAACTACCAAAATAGCTGGCTATTCAAAATAACACCTCTTATTAGAGAACCCTAAATTGGATTCCATTTTAATTTTGTCCGACTATTTCGGCGCAACTGACTTTCTTCGTCGAAAAATGAGATCACTGGCAATGCATTACGTAAATAGTGTAAAGTGTACTCTGACGGTTCGGAAACGGAAAGTTAAATACGGATTCCGTAATTATGTTGGTAGGGAACTTACGCTATATTCTTCAAGTAGGAGAGGTTAACATTTAAATGCATGTTCTACGAAGTGGATTGATACTCGTATAATGTAGATGGTATTTAAATTGATGAAAGGCCCGATTATAAAATCCCATAACCTCATAATATATTCCTTGTCCAGACCAATCTGTATAGGGCCTTATATTTTTCAAAATCTTGTTGAATTCTCTTATGTGATAGTTTTTTCTGTAACTCAATGAATTCGACAAAAAAAAATTTCAATTAGTAATAAAGGGTTTTCCAATAAGAGGTGTTATTTTGAATGAATCAAAATGACATTTGACAAGTAGAAACTACGCCATTTATTAAAATGGAACGATACACGCTTCAACAATCATCATCAACAACGTCGTGTCTTTGCTGATTGGGTCCTCGAAATGCGTGAAATTTGATCCAGAATTTCATCGAATAATCATTTTGATTGATGAGGACCATTTCCACCTCGGTGCTAACGTCAACAAGCAAAATAGTCGCATCTGGGCCTTTCCATCCTCAACGAGTAACTGTTTGGTGCGGTTTACGGTCCGGCGGAGTCATTGGACCTTACTTTTTCGAAAATGAGGCTGGAGCAACAGCTACTGTGAATGGATTGCGCTATCGAGAGATGATTAATGATTTTTTATGGCCCGAGCTAGTTGGTATTGATCTGGACAACGTTTACTTTCAATAAGACGGCGCTACGTACCACACAAGCAACGAAACCATCGATCTATTACGGGAAAAGTTTTCGGACCGTGTTTTCTCTCGAAAAGGTGATCACTATTGAGGGCATACAGCAGCCACTTTGCGATTTGGTGATGGCAAATTTCATGAAAAGGATATTGTTGTGTAAGCGTAGCCGTGGCGGCCATTTCCCTGGTATTGTTTTCCATTATCAATGACAAACTTTCCTCTTTACATTGAAATACACATCCGATCCGATATCTCAAAAAATACCATTTTTCTTTGAATATCAAAACAACACCTCTTATTGGAAAATCGTGTATAATCTAGAAGTCGATGAACAATAAGGTATGGAGTTCTGAGAGATCATTTAACCAGTTAGAGACTTGTCCTAAATTTCTTTAACTATTTTAATAAGTCCAAAACGGACTTCCGAACTTTGACAGTTGATAGCGGCCATCTTTGTTGTAGCTACATCTGTCAAATCGGCTGTCATTTATTGAGTCTGTTTTTCCAAATTACCATGGACGGATAAAGCGTTTAACAACACGTGCAAGTGATAATATTGTTTTATTAAAATCTGTGTTCTGTTCCGCGCGCTTCAATCACTGTACGGCCTCCATAATCGACATTATACCGAGATGACTTGACATAGAACCCCGAAGATTCTAGCTTTTTTTCTTTAATCGCTGTTACAGATTACAATTAAATGTAATTTGAATAAGTTTTTTTTTATTAAAATCTTTAAATTTTTCATTCGTCCTTGTCACGCTCCTAGTTTCTTATATTTTCTTTTATCTAATAAAAAAAAAAAGAATTCAAAGTCCCTAATCTGTCAGATACATTTTTCATTCGAATGCATTTCTCAGACAGAATAGCTGTTAGACTAATTCACGCAATCATTCATTCTCATCTTTCACTGTGAACACGAGCAGCGAGCACGCTGCTCTATGTCCCATTCTCTTTTCCTTATAGCTATTATAATAACTTGTCCCAGATGTACATTTCTTACTGAATCTATCCCTCCCTTTTGGAAATGTTTAACTTTTTGCACACGCTGCGATCGCTGTATCTTCATTAAAATTCTAGACAGCATCAGCTATGTGCATATGGGACCATCAAAAACCATCCTGCTGCAATGGGATTAAAAAGGATAATAAGGAAGTATGGCACTCTCAGCCAACGCTATTGTATACCTAAGGACCTATACATTTGTATCTTATTTTAATTTTTTTTTTAGTTCGTTCGTTCTGTCCTTTTGATGGGAATGAAAATCCTCATTTGCTCGGGTTGTCTTCAAAAACTTAAAAAAGAAAAAGAATTCCAAATGAAATTTAATGCAATTATTCTGTTTATTGTTTGAAGTCCTTCCCTGTATAAACTGAAACAAACGGACAACCCAGTATACCAAAGACAAGGATCAGCTTTGTTTCATTAAAAAAAAAAATAAAAAAAAAAAACCTTCCAATTTTATAGCGATTATTGTAAAACTATCATTGAACTTCAAAAACAATCCTGAATAATTTTGCAGCCATCGCCATTGTCGTCGCCATCGACCAGGAAATATCTATATTTTTCGTTCAGAAGACAAAAGTTAAAGGGCATCTCGAATTTTTCGTCATGGCAACCGACAACATAGCTAACTGCATGCACAACATCCCATTCACTTGAGCAAAATATATTATATACTTATGTAGCATCCCATTTCGAACCCCCCATCAGCCCTTTAGTCCCTGCTCCATTCATGCACTCATAGAGCGGCCATTTGCAGCACGAATCCCTGGGAGAATAATAGTTGAAAAGGGATGGCAATGTCATGTGAAAATGAAAGCAAAACGAGCTACGTTTCTAGTTTTTTTTTGTATTTGTGTGTGCCATCAGGCAGGACTTCCAGGACGAATGTGCGGATGTAGAATAGATTCATCTGAATGTTTGTTCCATCATTGTGCACTAGAAACAACGCGTGTAGTTGCAAGCCCAAGCCGAAGCACTAGCAAGCAACACCACCGACACGACACCGAGAACAACAAACGAATACAAAACACCGCACACAATGCTAGAGAACTTCAGCATCCCAATATGGCTGGCAGGACGAAAAAATAAAATTATTGTTGAGATAGAGAGCAAAGAGGGGAAGAACGAAAGAACATCGTCCTTTGGCAAACGAAACAACTAGGAGTAGGAGATGAGTATTCTGGATTCTGTTCGTTATCGATTTTCAGATTAAGTCCACTAGTAGATGGAAAATCGTCCTCATCATCATCCCCTTGCCTCGCCCCCTTCGAACTCACTCTAAAACTGCTATTTTTCATTGCCACCCCCATTGCTATTACGCCTTGAATAAACATTCAGACCAAGAGAACCAAAGGGAATAAAAGGAGATGAATTTATTCGTGTACAGTGTTTCCAATTGAAGAGGTTCAAAACTCTCAAGTTAAAGTATATCAATACCAACCAGTACTGCAATTGAAACTTGAAAATTCCCTTACTCTGTCAAAAAACCTTGAACTCAGAAACAAACGATATTTTGACAAACAAAAAAAACATAAATTGTTTGGAATTTTGATAATTCAAGACTTTGCATTCGAACTTAATTAAAACCTTTTGGTTATGTTGAATCTTAAGAATCATTGAAACAAACCGTTCGGTACCGTTTTAGATGCTTTAAATCTCATGTCCATACTTGAATCTTGTATCGGTGGAAAGGTATTAAAGAAAGGAAAAGCAGAACATGAATTTTACGTAAAAAAAATACGTTTAAGCTGGTTAATCGCAGGTAGAAGTGAAGCAGCACTTCTAACACAACGATATAAATTTTTTGCCTTCCGTACTTTTCTCGAGAGAACAAGTATATTGCAGAGCTTTGGATGTTTTGGCAAGACTTAAAACCAAAAGTTGACGTTGTGTCCACTTGTGAATTTAGTGTCCACTAATATCTCGGTAGGAATTAAGTGCCCAGTTGTGAATTTAGTGTCCATCTCATATTAAGGATTTTTCAATAAGGGCGGGTAGATGTTAAAATCGATTCAAACAAGCTGTGTCTGAAATATTAACAAAATTCTTTTTTATCAAGTATGCCATGATACGAAATATGCTATGCCTCAGCATTTAACGGGCCACGGATTCGAGTGGTCCAAATTTCAATGACTCTTCTACAAACCTGCATAACCTTGGTGGCTAAATCACTCCACCTCTGCTAAAAAATATAATCTTGCCCTCAAAACGTTCATGCAGAATTTAAACGGGGCGTCCGCTGCGTGACACATAGCGCCGTCTTTCTGGGACCACATGAAGTCTAGGTTGATTTGATTACTTTTTCTGCTGAAGAAATTGGTTATTATTGTTCATTGTTCTGCAGCGCTCGCCTCGCAATTGATGGTGACTGCCTCTCCAAAGTCGCTTTCGAAAAAGCATGGACCAATGACGTCACCGGCCCAAAATCTGCACCAAACGGTCAATTTTTGAGGATGCATTGTAACCTGGAAAACCTCGCGTAATTTGGTGTCATCCCATATATACATACGTCAATTTTATCATATTTATATAAAATACTCCTCGTCGCTAATGATGATTTTTCATCCAAAATCGTAATCCTCTTCCAAACGCTCTGAAGCCCAAAAGCGAATAAACTTCGGATCTAACACGGGTTAACCCCCAAACTTCGGCCATAATTTGGCCAAGTTGAAGTCTGCGAAAGGCGGAGTTCTTGCGTTCGTCGAAGAATCGACAGCCTCGGGTGCTGCTGCACACTTTCATGGAGCGCATCGATGTTTTCGGCGGATCTCGCTTTCTTGACGAATAAATGTCGTCTCAAATTTTGCCATACAACAGTCGATTGTGAACTAGCACCACGTCTACCGTTCCGTAAAATGGGCGCATTCCTCAAAACATTTGCTCTAACAAACACTCATTTTTATGAAAAAGCTTTGTCATTTGGACGTGCTGGTGTTAATAAATTGTCATGGTGATTTGGCATCAATGAATAACAAACAACAGATTTGACAGATGTCACCACATCAACATGGCCGCTACAGACCGACAAAATCAAGCAAGTGCGTGAGAATTGAGAAATGTCAAAAGTGTCAGATGGTTTGTAACTTGAAAGAAATAGAAATATATGTATCACCTGAAATATCGGCACATTAATTTTCGATCTGAAAAAAATGCTGATATCAGCTGTCAGGCATCAGATGACTTTTCTATTTTAACTTCTTCTGACAGTTTTCTCTCGATTTTATTTTTCTGATCTGATCTCGATCTGTATATCTTCAGTTCATTGAACAAAGCTATTTTATCCAACTAATCGAACTCGATACTCAAGCTAAAAATTGATGTACACTTAGTTCTGATAAAAAGGAAAAAAAGCCAAGAGCGAATTTTAAGAGAAATTAAACAGGGGTGGATTTATGCTCTACTAACTCTACCTTCCTTCTCTCCACTTGAATTCGTACTTTAAACTTTAAATAAAATATCAAAACAAATAATTCTTTTGTTAAGTTTTCGTAGTATTTCAGAGCAATAAACTCGAAAACAATGAATTTTTTTTACTTAAAACATATCAAAATGTCGCACAAAAGAATTCAGTTAATATTCATGGCAACACTAAGTTACAAACAATACAACTTTCAGTATTAAGTCCTTGCAGCAAGTTTGAGATAGAATATATATATAATAATTTTGCGTTGCATGCAATTTCCCTCATCTCCTTTAAAAATTTGACCACATTTTTCCTCCACACCGCCACAGACCCGAACTCCATAAATCCTAAAAAAGCCTGCTGCATCCCTTCTTCTGCAACAACACTGTATACACCAATGTGAATACGCCAAAGATAATTTATTTCGGTAGGTAGGTATAGCATACACCCTCTCACAATACAACCTGCAGACAAACACATACATATGTATTTATCTTCATACATATATTTCTACAGTCAAAGCACCCTAACACGAAATAACAAGCAAAGCGTTTCTTTCCGTTCAGTCAAAAAAATAATGATCGGACGTCAAAAAAAATGTCCCTGCGTTAAATGTGGACAGAAAGCGTTGTTTAATTCCGTGAGCAAAACGCATCGAAAACTTGACGAAACAGATCCATCGGCTAAAATAGGTACCTAACAAGTTCGCCCAGTTATTTTCCGTTCCCTTAAGGTGGAAATATAATGGTCGGTCATGATGCGCTGTCAAAACTAAACAGTTTCGTCGTGTTGTTCATATCACAAAAAATAACCATAATAACATGGTTATGTCTCAGATCCCGGCATTTTCTTTTTAATTCATTTGCGTTAAAGATAGAGTCTAATAACAAATAATAGTCTTTCTGAGCTCGCGCTATTTAAACTTTCGTTTTGTCAACTGTCACAGCTGTCAAAATTACTTTTGCCGGGTTGAAATACCTCATGCTTAACGAAATGCTCATTTGTTCAACAGATGCTCTATCTACTTTATGCAATTTTGACAATATTGCATTCCTGTTCATAATAGACTAACTCACTATCATATCCATTCAAAGTCAGATGTTAAATTTTCGTCTGCAAAATGCAATAGGGAGCGCAGTTTACGTCCGTAAACTATACTGATCGAAAACTTGACGAAACAGAGCAATGCGCTATTTCGGGGTGAGATACAAATTGCTTGTTCTCGCACAATAACGGACTCGCGCCATCCAATTCGACTATTATAGTTCAGCCTCTACAGTTGGCTTTGGACCATTTGTCACTTTGACTTGGACTGACAATGAAATCAGATCCAATGACAGCTAGTTTGACAGCTTAAACTCCAGAATCTTAGCTTTTAGAATCACTCCAAAAAATTAGAGATCTTCGAGAGTTTTATTTTTTAAACACCCACAACAGATGACCAGTCTAATTAAAAAAAAAAAAAAAAACCCAGAAATGTCGGACACATGCAGAGTAGTTAGAGAGCTTTGACTGTATCTAATATAAATCTACAAAAAAAAAAAATGGTCTAAAGGGGAGGATGTGAATTTTTCCAAATGTCCGAATGAGTGTTTTATTGGCAACTAGGAAAAACCGGTAGGTAGCTTGCCTCCCCCCAACCCCAACATTCTTGATGTTATTTTTTTCATTTCCGTCCACATATAGTGTCTACTCGTATATGAATAGAATACGAATTGAAACCCATTACACTCTTTCTTTGTTGCGTTTTGTTTCTGTATCCTGTTGCCAGTGGTTATCATTTTTTTTTTTTTTTTTTTTAACAGAATCCTTGTTTAACGTTCCTCGCGCTGCTGTGCTATGTTTGCTCTTGTTAGCCCTTTCACTACAAAATGGCGTCGGGCGGAGGGACAAATTTAATTAATGCTAATTAAAAATTCCCAGGATATGCACAGAAACACCCAATCGACTTTTAATTTAGCACCATGCACAAGACAAAAAAGAATTAAATGTCCTTTCCAGAAAGCTAAAGCTATATAGCATATCGGCTGCTAGTGCTGAAGTGCCCGGTGTTTGGCGACTCAGCAACGAGATATTGAATCATAAATTTATAATGGCTGCAAGGTTTATTGTTCGAAATTTTGCAAAAATTTAATTAGTTTTCCAATACAGAACTGGCAAAATCCTTTGGCCAGGACATAAAAACCAAGCTGGCCGCAGAGCAGTTGTTGAAGCAAAAAAAAAAACTATTTTAAAGTTTTTGACACGCGGCTATTGGTTGTTGTGACCGAAGCCTGAGCTTGACACGATATTCCATAATGGTCGTCGGCGGAGTGGATAAAACAAAAAAGTCCTTTGAAAGTCCTTCGTCATCTTTTTTTGTAGCTAACGCACAAATTTTTATGACCAGTTTTTTTTTCTCCCTTTTTTTATTGAACTTGTATTGATGTGGTGGTCAAAGTTTTAATGTATAATGCGGGAGTACATACAAATGGGACTCGGACTGTGTACATAAAATCGAGTCCGTTATTATAAAGGCTTTGTGTTAAATGTATAGTTTGATTGATGGATATACGAAGAGGATGTGGCAAGAGCTTTGGTTATATCCTTTTTTGATTTCGGGGAGAATCAAAGTCCTTTCTTTATGATAATTCCAAGATCCCTAAAGTTCTTATAGACTTGTTTTTTTTTTCTGTGTCCTGGCCCTGGGGCAAGCATAAGAAGAAAGAAAATCGATATGTTTAAGGATATTGTGTTACCTTTTTATACCCGAAGGACTTAAAGACTAAATTTTCGTCTCCAAAAGGTTTTTGGCTCTAATTCAAAATTCATAAGGTTTTAATAAAAGAACAAGAAGCATTTGTGTGGCAAGGACTTGGGTAGAAGCCTTAGATTGACGTTTATTATTGTTAATGGGGGAAAGGAAGGTTTAAAGACGCTCTACCAGATGCTATTTTCGAGACGTGAATGTTTCTTATTGATTTTTTTTAGAAATGTTTTGGGCACATAACTCGGATGAGAAATTTAGATATCTCGTTGGAGTACCTTCTTCACATATATATGTAGCTCCTTTGCCGTTAGGACGTCTAAATTTAATGATTCTTCCGTGACCGCTCTGGCGCATCACGCATTGCAAGCTTTTATAAACAACGAATCGATTTTAAACTACATTACATAGTTTGAAAACTTCCTCGAAACGAAAGGTAAAATTTTGACCCAAAACCTACAAGCTATGAGTTCAAACTGTGTAAACACCAGAAAATGTTCACACTGGTGTGAATAGTTCCATATTATCTCCTGCATTGGCATCATCGAATCAACCGGTTGCAGTTGCAGGGACTAAATAAACCTTGATAACACTTTTCATTGGTTACACTCAGAGAGTAACAACTCATTCTGAAAACCAATGGAACAAGCAAAATTGCTTCTACTCAATTTTGACATGATGTTTATTCGCACGCACCAGTTTCGATAGTTTTGCCAATGTCAAAGTGGTGTGCGCAGTCCGATTTGTGGTACAAAGGGATTTCTATTCGTTAAATACCGCTCGTCCCTAGATGCTAGACTTTGATGCATATATCGTCAAATTTGGCTTTAAACAAAGTTTCACATGTGCATAGACACTATAAAAATTGTGTTTATGTGAATAGACACTCCCCAGTGTATATTTTTTGTCTTAAGTGGACCCTGACTTAAAATTTGGGAAAAATTAAACTATTGCTATCAACTTGACTGCTAAAAACTATTTGATACAAAAATTCACCGATTTTTACAATTCATATACACACATGCAATTTATTTTCTCTTTTGACATGTCAATGTCATCACAAGTAATCATTGAGCTTTCACGTTAGCAGCGAGCTAAATATTTATTCGGTATACGTGTAGTTAATACTTACCTCTGCAAAATGAAAAATTATCATTCATTCCTCAATAGTTTTCATGTTATATTTAACTCCGTTATTTCCTTGGTTGCCCTCATGTCATGTGAACACTCCCTTATGACTTAACGACCAAACATAACTTACATGACCCTATTGTATATAAAATCTATAGTTTACTCAGTTAGCGGTGTTTGATTGTGTTGCCCTCTAGTGCCTTAAAATTTCGTTTCTAATAGATTATGAAGGGTGTTTTTTTTTAGAGGTATAGAACTTTGAAATGGAATAAAACAAAGATGATTTTTTTAAATTGACATGAAATTTACTTTATTCGAAAGATAATTTTCTGGCATTATAATTTAAATATGATTTCTGGTGTATGACCGCCACGGCTGACTAGGACGTAGTCAATCGTTTCGGGTTTATCGGCGCGGCGTAGGCTAGCTACTTCACATTCACACCACTTGACAGCTGACAAAATTACCGCCAGTTAAAATAGCGTTGCCAACTTAAAGTTCTATACCTTAAAAAAAAAACAGCCTTTATGTAATACACTACGAAGATATCAGCGGCCCCTAGTAGCCAATGTTTGCTGCAAATATAGTTAGATCGCCCTTCATTTATCATGATAGAGATCCGTTTCGTTCAGTTTCGAATTTTTGGCAGTTTGACAGTTGGATTCTTAAATTGAGGGCTCAGTTGGGACCAAAAAGAGAAAAGACCAATCATATAATTTAAATGAATTATAATACAATGTTATTTTAACGAAAAGCAACGATGAATGATTTACATTTAACTATTTATAATAGGAACAGATATTGTTACTCCAAACAAACTTCTTGTTTTGAATTTATCTCCATTATACTTGATTCTGAGTGAAGATCTTTGGCAACTTCAGTGTTTATAGGCGGCGATGGTGTTGCCGTAGTTGCTCGGTGTTGTTCATTGCAGTGTTGATTGCTCTGCAGGTTGCGATATTCTGCCTGAAAGATAATATTAGACACTTCCGACTTGACTCTTATCCGCTCTGCGGGATTAAGTTTTTTACTAAATTTGGCCAAACTTAGAAAGAACATTTCATCTTCGTCATGCACGCAAGTTGGAATAGCATTACTTGGATTTTGTGAGTAATTTTCTTGGTGCATATGATTATTGTTTTTCAAAAACGAAACCAACTCACTCCTGGTGCACTCTATTCTTGTGTCTTCAAAGTTAGATTCTTTTTGTGAATTCGCATATAATGATGGTGGGAATTGGAAGGTAGATAAATTGTGAGATGCAACAATATTTTCGGTATAACTAGTTTCGTTGAAGTCCTCGGGATGAGAAAGCTGGCTGTCATCTGATATTGATTCAATTTCGTCAATATCATCAACATTATATTCTTTTTGAGTTTCGTATGAAGTTCGGCTAGATTCTTCCGATGTTCTACTAGAAATATAAATAATTCTATCATCAACTAATTTGGTTCTGGTTGTAACTTACTCTTGGTTTCCCCTTGTAAAAGTTAGGAATGACATTTGATCTTCAAATATCCATTTTGGCATTTTTTTGGGTATCTGGCCGGATTTTGGTTTTCTTCTGTTTATAGCGTTAGTGTAAGCATTGCGTAGTTTATTCCATGTATCCCTACACACATCAGCTTTAAAGTAAAAAACATAGTTATAGTTAAAAAAAAATAAAAAAAAATGGTTGTCTGTAAAGTCAGTTTACGGACGATAATTTTACGTGATAACCAGTTCACAAAACAGTTCATGTGTAGGTAGTATCTCTCCAACCAACCACCCCACATACAACCACCCACCATTTTTGATTTTTTTTCTCATACCTTACCCCCAAACATCAACCACCGACCCCAACATACAACAACCAACCAACAGCCCACCATTTTTGACAATTTTTTCCTCCCGCCCCCACACAATAAATCCCCCTTCCTTACCACCAATAAAACAAATTCCCGGCAATCCGAACTCGCTTCACCCCCCCCCCCCCTTACCAAATCTTCCAACTCCAACCACCCACCCCACCTACAGCCACCAACCAACCACCCAAAATTTTTGACAATTCCCAGTACACCTAATCACCCTCCCTTCTATCCCTTCACCACCACCGCCAACCGCCCACACCACTTACAACAGCCAATCTACCACACACCATTTGTGACATTTTTTGTTCACCCTTTAACCCAAACACCAACTAACCACAGACCCACATACAACCACCAACCAACAGCCCACCATTCCTAATCACCACCAATCACCCATCCAATATTTTTGACAACTCCCCCCATGCACCAAATTCAACCACCTACTCTACCTACAACCACCTGCTATACTCACCCACCATTCTTGACAATTTTTTCCTCCCCTCCCCAGCACAGCTATCTTTGACCATTCTCTTCCCCCAAATCCAACCACCCATTACACCTACAACAACTTGCCACTCACCCAACACCACCAACCAAACATCACACCTACAGCCACCAACCAACCACCAACCATTTTTGACAATTTTTTCCTCACCCCCTCCCAACACCAAATCCCCCAAATGCAATCACCTACCCCACCTGGGACCATCGTCCACTTACCCACCATTTTTGACAACTTTTTCATCGCACCCCATCAAATCAACCATCCCCACCACCAAAACTGCCAGCCAATCAACCCACCTACAACCGCCAACCAACTACCTATCATATTTGATAATTCACCCCCCCCCCCTCCCTCCAATCATACCAAATCCCCCCAACACCAAACACCCATCCCACCTACACCACCCATTAGTTTTGACAATTTTTGTCTCACAACCCAAACAGCTACAACCACCCACCATTTTTGACAATTTTTCCTCTTCCCGACACTACCCCCTCCCCCACCTGCCCCACACTCCCACCACAACCAACCAACCACCCAACACCCTCACCTCCCACTTTATCGACTTTCTAGGCTATCAAAGCAGCTAGGTAACGTGACTGTGACTGTGACTGTGACTGTGACTGTGACTGTGACTGTGACTGTGACTGTGACTGTGACTGTGACTGTGACTGTGACTGTGACTGTGACTGTGACTGTGACTGTGACTGTGACTGTGACTGTGACTGTGACTGTGACTGTGACTGTGACTGTGACTGTGACTGTGACTGTGACTGTGACTGTGACTGTGACTGTGACTGTGACTGTGACTGTGACTGTGACTGTGACTGTGACTGTGACTGTGACTGTGACTGTGACTGTGACTGTGACTGTGACTGTGACTGTGACTGTGACTGTGACTGTGACTGTGACTGTGACTGTGACTGTGACTGTGACTGTGACTGTGACTGTGACTGTGACTGTGACTGTGACTGTGACTGTGACTGTGACTGTGACTGTGACTGTGACTGTGACTGTGACTGTGACTGTGACTGTGACTGTGACTGTGACTGTGACTGTGACTGTGACTGTGACTGTGACTGTGACTGTGACTGTGACTGTGACTGTGACTGTGACTGTGACTGTGACTGTGACTGTGACTGTGACTGTGACTGTGACTGTGACTGTGACTGTGACTGTGACTGTGACTGTGACTGTGACTGTGACTGTGACTGTGACTGTGACTGTGACTGTGACTGTGACTGTGACTGTGACTGTGATTGTGACTATGACTGTGACTGTGACTGTGGCTGTGACTGTGGCTGTGGCTGTGACTGTGGCTGTGACTGTGACATTTTTTGTGCGTGCTGCCCATGTATTCCAAACCGATTTATTAGACGTTATCACGTCAAAAAAGGTATATCGATCTAGTAAAATTGGAAAGCTTATGACACACATTTCATAAACGCCCAATGAAATTATCGTTGAAATACAATAATATGTTCAACTCCGAGAACAGACGAAAAAGCAACCAAAAACTGGGGTCATGTGACGACAACAATTTTTGCGGAAAATGATCTGTCGTAGAATATTTTTCATACAAATTTTGACAGTTCTTTTACGATACCGGAAACGTCCCTACAATTACTATGAGTATGCCAACAATGCATTTAGCTCAAAACTTGAGCTAAAATAATATCAAAAATCCGAAACAAAACCTAACAAAAGAAAAACAGCTGATATTAAGTGAGATGAGTGACTTATTCGAGTTTTTGAAAAGAATTTTACTCTTCCTTTTTCAAAAGCCGAAATTTTATAAAATATATATTAATTTTCAACTTTAAATATGTTTTTATTTGTAAAGACATTTTCCGAGAAGACTTGTAGTATATAACGGGTATTTGTTTTGGAGACATAGAACTTTAAGTTGGCAACGCTATTTTAACTGGCGGCCATTTTGTCAGCTGTCAAGTGATTTATTTTTAGATTGGTTTGGCATTTCAACATGAATAGACTGACATCTGAACAAAGCTTCCAAATTGCGCAAATTTATTTTGAAAATCCTAGTTCTGTTCGAAATACGTATCGCGCACTACTTAAGCGAATTTTGTTTAACGATGAAGATCACTTTTGGTTGAATGGATACGTCAATAAACAAAACTGCTGTATTTGGAGTGATGGATAATCCTCAAGTGTATGTTGAGACACCGTTACTTCCACAAAAACTGACTGTTGGTGTGCTTTATGGGTTGGTGAAATAATTGGTCCGTACTTCTCTAAAAACTGATTACTGACTTTTTCGTTCATCAATTGAACAACCATGATGTGCAGGAGCTGTGGTTTCAACAAGGCGGCACAACATGTCACACAGCTCGTGCCGCATTTGATAATGTTAAATGAAACGTTCGGTGAGCGCACAGTTTCGCGTTTTGGTCCTCTGAGTTGGCGTCCAAGATTGTGCGATTTAACGCTGCTTGACTATTTTCTGTGGGGATATGTAAAGTCGCTAGTCTACGCAGCGCCGATAAGCCCGAAACAATTGACAACTTGGAGGACAACATTCGCCGCGTTATTGCCGATATACGGCCACAAATGTTGGAAAAAGTCATCGAAAATCGGACATTCAAATAAGACTTCGTCCGAGCCAGCCTTAGAGGTGATATGCCAGAAATCATTTTTAAATTATAATGCCTGAAGATTATCTTGCGAATAAACTAAATTGTACATATGTCAATTTCAAAAATTATCTTTGTTTTATTCCATTTCAAAATTCTATATGTACCTCTAAGAAAACACCAAAACTAGAAGAGTTACAACTGATCTTTTGTAAAGCTCCTTATATGGAGACATGAGTTTAAGAAATCAAAATTATCCCATTTGATCTGTCAAGCTTTTCTTTTTAAAACTGCAATGCCGTAATTTCTGTCGCAATCGCTGCATGTTAGTTAGCACTGTAATTTTCTTTGTTGGTTTTTTCAAACTATAAAACCGAATTCCCGGGCACCAGAGGTCACCACTCAAACGCCATCAATACAGTACTTAAGAGTCTACACTATTATACAAACATAACAAGTTGCTCATTCTAATCTTCAACGTCATTAGTTCATGAAACACAGACGTAGTATCATGTACATATTCTAAATTGAAACATTCACGACGCCATCTTGGCATTTTGTGGCGTCACAATAATTTTTTAATATTATCTACATATTTTGTTTCTTCAGTGAAAACTATGTTTTACAAATATTTATTTAAACTTATTCTAGTACGATTATAAGAAATAAAATCAGATGATTTTGACGTAACACGCAAAGTAAACTTTACATTTGTTGCTATTTAGGCTCACAACTGTCAAACATAATTTGCACCTAAAACAGTAACAGAAGGTATACAGACCTACTTAATCTCTTTCCAATAAACCCATGATTAAATTTTGTTCTTTCAACTTTGCTTACATTTGACTCGGGTTTCTTAAAGACAAATCCAAGGGTTTTCGAAAAAATCTGTCAAGTACCTAGTATCTACCTGCACTTAAAAAAAAAAATGTGAGATTCAATTTGCGAATATTTCAAGATTGCACTATATAAATGTTGTTTATTTTTTCGCGAGCAAGTGGCAGCCCTGAAATTTGTCGATCATGCACAGAATGTCTTCCTTCCGTCAATAATCGACTGCTACTAGAGAACCTTTAATTATCACAACGCAACAAGTTCCCTCTTTATTTACAGTAGTGTACATAAAATGCATAATAATCGGGAGGTGACTTTTGACTGTGTTGCTCTCTAGTGCATCAAACATTCGTTTCTAATATCTTATATAAAACACAATCTGATGAAGCACCGGCATCTAGTAGGCACCCATCGCAAAGTCATTACTTATCGTATTCATAATCCCTTCCTACTCCTATTTTTTATATCGCCAAATTTACAGTTACCTACGATCGTTAAATAAACAAAAATTATTCGGCCCAACTTTTTCGGCGGGTTCAGCTACTCAAATCCAGTAGACAATTTGAGTAGGTACACTTTTTTCAATGTAAACGTCAAACTGGTTTTGACACTCGTTCGTTTGGGCGTTGTCACTGATCGATTCACCATTTATTCGAAATAAATAAATAATGAATACAATCAAACCGACTTGATTTACATACCTATGCACAATTTTCCAACATAAACCATTTCACTATCTCTCATTTCATAGTTAACTATACACAAATATAGGTATGTATGTACACTAAAATCAAATACAAATAAGTATGCATGCTCACAATAATATTTTATAAAACATTTTAATATCGTGCAATGATGCCAGAGATCGTGAACTCCATCGTTTTATTTTTATCTTCATCTACAAAACATACATACATACACTTTTCAGTTTTTACTTGAGTAATCTTTCATAGCGACGTAAATGCGACACACGAGCATCTATCGTTCGTTTGATTCTACATCCAAGTGATTTTCGGTTGCGTTTACTGTGTGAAATCATGACTCATGAGTCATGCCATAGTCAAACGTACTCATGATTCGTGATAAAATTGTATTTTTTTATGATTATTTACTCACCGGGTTTACCCATCTTCTCTCCAATTGCGATCCAAGTCTCTTTTCTCGAAGCCTGGTTTCTGTAGTTTTTGTGTCTGCTATCATATATTAAGGGATTTGCCCTGACGTGTTCAAGAAGAAGTTCCTCCTCCATGACGGTATTCACTTTCTTCTTACTCAGACACTTGCACACGTACACGACTGATCACTGATGGAAACTAAATTTAGATGCACGCGGTTGGCGATCGATGGCGAGAGCTACTGACGACAGAAAAGACATACAACGTGTTATTGCGTGTTGTTGGCAAATACAATCTCAACAAAGCGTCGGGTTCACTCACACATCGCCATCGCAATAAAACGTCTGACGTTTACTTGAAAACTTTAAAAGGGAACACTCACTCACACAAGTTGTCTAGTTTTGTGTTAGCATAAGCAAAATCAGAATTTATTTAATTTTGAAACAAAAAAGCATAAAGCGGCGGTTGATTTATAAAAAATAATAATTGTTTGGCTGTTACGCTACGTTGCGTTGCTGTTGCTGGGTTAATTCGTTTTAAAAGTCAAATACTTATGTAAGCACATTCTTTTGAAAATGTGCTTTTATATAACTTCAAAACTCAGTGATGCAGAGGTGGATAAGTGAGTTTACAACGAACTATTTGACACCAAATTTGACTTACAAAAATTAACGCCCTAAGTGGGTGTGTCAAACAATTTATAGTTTTTTTTTTTAAATTAAAGCTTATGATGGTAATGTTAAGTCGATTTTGATGCATTTTAAGTTATAAAAAAAGATTCTTGATCAAAACTAAACCCCAAAATGAGGCAAACCAAAACTTCCTAAAATGTATTCTGAATGGCCTGAATTTTTGACACTTTTGTTCTTCTTGTATAATAACATGGCGTTGTATAACTAGCGCAAAAAAAGAAAGCGTTTCCACTCCCATTTTTTTAATTTCAAGACAAACATTAGGTACTCTGAGCTTAGTGACACAAAATTTAAGGCTCGCAGCTCGATTCTTGATACAAAACAACAAATAAATAATTTGAATTTTGAATGATGAGATTTTGAATTAAAATGGCGTGGCAGTTGGAGGCGTGTGCTTAACCACGCCCTGCTTCATGCCCAGGGATTAAATAAACACATTTTCAATTTTCTTTCTTAAAAATTTCGACCGATAAATAATTATTTGTAAACATTGAAAATTTGATGCAGATTCTGTCAGAAATTCTTACTATATAATAAAGTTATTTTATTTAAAAACCACGCCCCTAATAGTAGGCGTATGAGACACCATAGTACAAATATAAAGGGCGTTTTTTTTAGACGTGTGGTTTTCAATCTGGCAATACTTTTTTTGGAGTTGGTCTTTTTGACAGCTGTCACTTGATTTATGCTCAGTTTGGTTTGCCATTTGATAATGAATAGACTTACTCCTGAACAACGTTTGCAAATCGGGCAAATTGCCCGAAATCATTTATAAAACATAATGGCGAACCCTTATCTTTATAATAAAGCTAAGTTCTTGGCCATAACGTTAAATTATATGCGTTTTATTTCTTCTTGAAAACTACACGTCTAAAAAAACATCATATATTTGTCTATATTCGATGCGTCGCGCGAACCGAACCGCATTATTTTGCCGCCAGTTAAAATAGTGTTGTCAACTTAAAGTTCTAGAAAAGACACCCGTTAGAATTAACGGTATTTATTCTATATGTTGCAAACTTAACAATAAATGCAATATTAGGGGTATTCACGATCTAGTGCAAACAAGTATTGTAAAAGTGCGAAATATTTTGTATTTCTAGTAGATCGTGAACTCACTTCTTCCAATCTGTAGCAAAACTCACACAAATGTCAAAATCAAAAGGACAAATTTTGCACCGTTGTATTTTCCTGTTGCTATGGGGTAGAGGTATAGATAAAGTGCAAAAGTGTAACAAAATGACAGCCAGTATATTTGTTGTTGTATTGCAAGAAAACGTAGCACTTCTCCACTTTTACAATGATGCAAGACCAGTTACACCAGATCGTGAATACCCCTATTATTTTATGGAATAGGGCTTAAACAAGCAAAAACAGCCGTAGGTATTGCTTAGGCTCGTTTCTTTAGGTTATAAATAAGTGCACTGCACTGCACTGCACATACTAGCTCACAACATTAATTGATTTCATTTTGTGTTTTCTTTTCACTTCCAGTGTACCGTACACTCGTACAATTGATAACATAATCAAAATGGATACGTTGGCGTTGTTGTGTGTGTAGTGTACCTACCTGCTACACTTTTCATATACATAGAATGCAAGTTTGAGGGCTCGATTTAGTGGCGAGTTTAATTTTCTCATCCGAGGATTGGAAGTTTGATTTTGAGTTCAACAAAAAGTTTCAATTGGCATTGGAAATAGAATTAGTGGTAAGTAGATTTTATTTGTATTACAATAATTTAAAAAGCTAACAACATAAAGTAGAAGATAAACATATAATATTAGGTTGCAGGAATAGTTGACGCCATATTGCGAACATTTTAGGCGACACAGTAATTTGTTACGAATACTAAACTAATACAAGTGGCCGCATTTTTGACATTTCACAAACAAAATCAACTTCGATACAATACAATAAGGTATGCTTACTTTGCGTGTGGCGTCACAATTTTCTGATTTTAAAATAAAGCAATTTGTTAGTTTGCCAATTTTTAGTACTTATGTTTTTAATTTAGATTTTTAAATAGTAAAACGATTTGTTTTTATTTTAATCCGAGTTCTAAGACAAAGTGTAAGATGATTGTGACGTCACAAAATACCTCAGCATGCTTGGTATTCATGTATGTATGTAGTGAAATAACTGTATGTCAATAAATCCGTACGACCACTGCATTTTGGGCACTTTAGAATTTTGTCCCCGTAACTAATCCGATTCCGTATCCGGTTGTATAGCCGGAGAGCTGGCTATGTACGTAAAATAGTTTACAATTTCTAGAGCGACGAAATCCCTTTAGTTAGTCTGCCGGTCACCTGGCACCTGTCCAGCGGTGGGTGTGAGAGTAGTAGTCCAACAAAGTTAAACAAAATGGGGTTTTTGCTATATTCCAAAAACAGTGTGATTTAGACAAAAACATGTTGTAAAAACTTATAGCTTAGTAAATTTCAAATAAAATTGCTATTAAAAGTTTTCGCATACCATTTACCATTTAGAAGTTACACCACTTCAAAGTTTTATGTGGTTCCCAAAAGTATGCAATGTTTTTTGTTAAGGTGCTTTACCTAGGGATATCAAGCCATTTTTGAAATTGAATAAACCCAAAAGGCAACACACAGAAACAGTAACAGTAGTTTGAAACGTCGAACGTGCGCAAATGTTCAAATATTTCGACTTTTGCTTCACTTTCGCATCATGCTACGTGGTTTGCGTACTAACGAAACGTAACGTAACGTTTAAGTTAAACGCCGCATTGTGAGCATTATACACGAATTCCTATGTCTGAACTTTTTCGTTCTGTCAAAGCGAAGCTCAAAGCGGTGTGTTGTGAAGCAGACATAAACTGTTAAAAAAAAAATCGGAGATAAAATCGAATTTTATTTCGACCGAATATTGGACGCAGCGCGCGCTGCCTCGCGCAACCCGAACCTTTTTTTATGAATTTGCACGTTTTGCAAACGTTGTTCAGGAGTAAGTCTATTCAATATGAAATGGCAAACCAAATTGAGCATAAATCAAGTGACAGCTGTCAAAAAGACTGATTCCGAAAATAGTATTGCCAGATTGAAAATCACACGTCTAAAATAAAAACATCCTTTATTATATTCAATGACATAATAAAATTGACAAAACCTTAAAATATGGCAACATCCTGGTGATTCAGTATGTCCTTCTGTCCTTCTATCTTCGAAAATTTTTTAAGTTCATATTCATGGAATAAATTTCATGTTTCGTTGATCATTATTATGTATCAAAATAAAAATCCCCGGGGACCAGAAACGCAATCAATAAGTTTTTTTTTTTTGCTGACAGAAAATTGCATCAATCGTTGACACTCATTCCTGCCTTCGAGGAATAAAATACAAGCTTGTAATCAACAACTGAAATCAAAGCGTAAATAAAGTACTTGTAAGGGAATGGTTGCGGTTCGTATAGCGATGTGGCGACAAAGGACTCCCACATCTCATTTTCATAATGTTTCTTATGTTTATGACACCCATTTTCATATACATACCTACCTTCATGCTACATGTTTTGAGCAACAACGAGTTTAGTATCAATGTTACCAATGTCGATGCTGTGTTGTTAAGGGAATGTTGGGTACATTTGGGAACACCTGAAATTTATTTGAAAAACTATAAATTTTCATTTCAGTCAAAAATTATTTTTCTTGTTGAAATAGTTTTCACAGAGACGATACGCGAGTAAATCTATTCGATTACGTATAGAAAGTATATCAGTTCTATGAGCTGTCTCGATTATTGATTTTGTTGGTTGATAGTTTTTTTTTACGTTTTCGAACACTTCCATAGGAAAAGTTATCGCAAACTGTGCGTAAATGAAAAGAAACGTCTTTCCGTAATTACTTAGAAACAAGGTATACTTGATAAAAATTATGAGTGTGCTTTTGTCCTATTGTCCTCCACTCTCCCCTAATTTGTTTGCACCTGATGTCTTGTGCTTTCCGAATACAGTCAAACACATACATAGCTACATATTTAAATAATTTATAACAGTAACACTGTAACAGTGAGTTTGTAATAAACTTGTAATGGGGTGTGGCACAGGGAATAAAATGAATGCAACACCTGTAACGACATGCATCTTTTACAAGGAACTTAGAAAATAATGTCCTTTGCTTTTCCTCAAGAGACGATAGGAATACAAGAAGAGACAGACGTCATCCGGCAATTTAATTTGTAATCAATTTCATATTTTCCTGATGTATAAATAAATCTAGATGCATGTGAGATTGTTAGGTACATCTGTTATAAGATACAAATGTGGATAGGTATACAACATTGAATACATTTCATAAAAAAAAAAAAACGCCAGATAACATTTCTAGAAGACTGAAAATTTAATTAAAACACTTTAACACCTGTTCATATGTCACATAGTTTACCTAAAAAGCCTCATCAGGATGTGTATTATATTATGTACAGTTCAGCTACAACTAAAGCCGGAAGACCTGTCGAAATAGTTGCGACTTGCGAGCAAGAGTGACAAGCAGTTGTTTTTAAAACCACGTTATTTTTTAAATTTATTGGGTTTTTGAAAGAAAAGAAATATTTTAAGGTTAGAATAGAACATTTAAAAACATAAGCAAGAGCTACAGTACGTTTACAACGAACTGTTAGATACCCTATTCCTTATTTTTTATGAGTGTGCCACGCCCAAAGTTGAGACTTTATATTGCCAAAGCAACTATTATGAGATTAGAGACATTCAGTTTTAAGCTTGCAGCTCGATTTGAACAAAGCAAAACATAACTTGAATTTTTAAAAATTTAATTTTGAATGAAAATAACGGTTATGAGTGTATTTGACAATTCTTGAACCACAACCTGCTACGTAACCAAGGAATACAAACCGTAATGTTCACCATATTTATTTAAAACTGCGACCGATATTTATAAAACATTAACGCATACTAAGACTTTCAACAAAACCCCCTTTAAATGTGGGCGTGTCCTAAAAATTTGTTAAGAAAACTTCAAAGCACTAACTGAGCTTTGATCTTTAGAAATTTTTAGACATAATGTGTAAACCTACAGCTGAATCGAGTAGTTTTTAAACGATCTTACCCGAACAAAGGTATTTCGTAAAAATCACGCCCTTAAAAGTGGGCGTATTGAACAAATTTACAAAAAAAAATGTTAAGATATATTTTTCATATAACGAACGGAAAAAAAAAGATTAAAATTGAATATTGGTACCTTAAATTTTTAAAACTTAGTTTTCGATCTTTCATGAAAAGTGGGCGTAAGGCATGCCCGAAATTCAAAAATTGTATATACAAGCTTTTTAGTTTCGACTAAGAGACGAACTAATTTGGGCTTAAGGTTTCATTATAAAGTAGGCATTTATTTGCAAAAACAATTTTTTTATAGTTTTTAATTATAAATTGGCGTCAGCCACACCCAAAAACTTTTTGATTTCATACAGAAGATGTTTATGTACAACGTACAGGTAATACCCACAAAATTTAATATTTTTTTGCTCTCATATTAGCATTGTTATTTTATAAAAACAAAATTTATTGTTTTGTATGAAAAGTGGGCGTCAGCCACGCCCAAGCTAAAAAAATTTTACGGTATTATTTCTTTATGTTGCAAACTCCACACCAATTACAATATTCCCGTTCTATAGAATAGGGTAGGTATATAAAATAACTTGTACGGCAGGGTATTCACTGAAAGGATTTCGTTCCAGGTTTTTTAAAAGGGCAGTTTTTAGATTTTCCAAGGAAAGCTGACAAATTATGGAGGGGTTGCATTCATGAAATTCTTTCAAGAACTCCTCTTTCCGATCTAAACAATCAAAGCATTAGCATCACACCTAGGGATCGGCTCATGATTCTTGAAGAAATTCCCCATCTAAGTGAACCCTAGTGTACCATTCATTAACCCCCATCGTGACCTTAACATGCATAGGCTGGAAGAAGGCCATTTTGGGAACCATACAATTCGCCAAGATGGCGGGTTCCGATTCTTAGAAGAAAATTAAACCGATCGGTAAACTGAACGAACTATTTGACCCATAAAGTGTGACTTAGCCAACCAGCAAGCTGCTTAGGTGGCATCCAGTCTGGAGTCTGATCACATTGATCGTCAAGGGAATCGTTCGGCTTATTAAGATCAATTTCCTTGGAATTGTTTTAAATTTATTTCCCAGTCCACCCGCAATCTCCTAGACCGGAGTAAACAGCCAAGGGATATGGCAGAGGACCTGTCTGGGTATTACGAACAAGCCAACCCGTAAACTTAACATACTCGCAACCTTCCTATAGGTGGCATAAGATCTGGGGTCTGATCACATTGATTATCTATGCAGAGGTTCGGATAGCAATTTTTTTTTTAACCTGACCAACCACCTATGACAAGCATCCTTTTACACCCGCTCATTTCTTTAAAAGTTAAGTCAGTTATGGGAACAAAATGGCTCTATCCAGCGCAAATTGGGAAACTCGCGAAACCGCTATTTCTACTAAATTACCCATAAGACAACACTACAAGCAACTGCTGCGACACTTCGATACTCTTTTTAAAATAAAAGGAATGACAGGGCTCCACTGACATTGTATGTCGTAATATGAACCACATGAATTGGAAGTGCCCTTCGCCAAAATTTGGTACGTTTCTGAGCTTCACATAAATTTCCAAATTAATACACCTCCTCACATCTGTACCACTGTACCACACGGAAGCATGCATATTGCGAGGAAAAAATAACTGCCAGAATTCAGTAAACGACAGAATGATTGACGGTGAATTACTATTGCTACGACAGCCCTCTCCTATTGCTTGGTTTGCGGGGGTTAAATTTCAGGATATCGGGGGATGCTTGTGCATGATGTGTGTTGTATACTCTCCGTGTGACTGATGAGAACGAGAACACCCACATATAAACCTTTCCAACAAACAAACAAAAAATGAACCACACGTGGCAGGATTGTGTGATTTATTCGATCACTAAGTTGTCAGGTTTTGTGCGAAACGCCTGACAGAAAGTAATGATGGTTTATTAAGGATTAAACCAAAAGAAATCGATTTCCTCTTGCTCATCAAAAGTAACACTGACAATTATTATTGTCTCGGTATATGGTGTGGTGTGGTGAGTTTTTCGTATATTCCATTCGTCTTGTTACTCCATATTCGGATTCCTGACACATTATTTTATATATACAACATACATACATACATACATACATAAATGTAATACTTTGGGAAAAGTTGGTCCATCAAGAAGAATAATACATGAATTTGATGCGAGGGAATCAAGTATCTCGACGAAAATAGTTTGGCAAAGTGATTTATATTATTCAGCAAAATGATGGCACTTACTCTTTTCTGTGGATTTGATGAGGTAAAGCGACACGTTAGTTATTTTTTTGGATATGCTTCTTAAATTGGAAGGATATTTAATGTTTTATTCAGGACACGCATGCATTTCTGTAAGAAACAAATAATTACGAATCATATAGGAAATTATACTTTTGAACTTCCTAAACTGGAATTCGTTATCGTTAACATAATAGCAAGATTAGACCGTTACTGATGTGAGTAAGGCTACATGAGAAGAACCGGTATCGGAAAAGTTTCCCAGTCACGCTTCGAATTATAATTAGTCTTCCCAGGATAGGGTGACACTATAAATGTAGACAGGGAGAATTGTATGAGTTTGGCACTCTTCGTAATTGACAAAAGTCCACCAACCTCTTTAGTCCAGTAATTGGAGATACGAAAATGAGCTTACTATTGTAAGACTTCTTAGGTTAGGTGGTGATTTGGTGCTTCCCAGGGTAAGGTATGTAGGTGGTGTATGTGGTGCCATGTCACTTTGCTGGCTTGTTCAAAGACATCGCCCAGCTCGTTGAACTGAAGACTGCCTTGCTGGTCAGTGGCTAAGCCGGGTCACTCAGAGAGAAAGTGAAACTAACCCACCTATATCCACCTCTTCATCTTGACACCCTCTGCATGAGTTGAATATGTGTGCTTATATGCTCAATCTGCTTATGTGGGTGGGTTCCCATTGAGTTGTGCTGTGACTCGTCATGATTCCAAGCAACAGAAACATTTGAGACTTGCTAGATCTGAATAAGTTTTTAATTTCTTTCAAAGGTTCGTCCAAAGCTTCCTCGATACTCGACAAGTAAATCATGGACTATCTGTCGTTTTAATTATTATCGATAGGATACAGTGTCCTGGAAGCCAGCAAAGGGTAATTGAGTTGGTTGTGATGTTTGTATTCACTATACCCACTGTCCTACTGACCTACTGTCAAGATGCTTGGCTTTTTTTGCAGATTGCAAAAACTTCAGCTTGAAAGACGCTTACAAAAGCTGAAAGCTTAATTGTTAATATCTGAAAACATCCCTGACTCTACGATTTCGTCCGTCCTGGACTCGGCCGTAGAAAGGCGCATCAGGGACATAAGTGATCGGGGCATAAGTCCCGAACTCATATCTCGGAACTTATTTCCTAATGACCCGCTAAGATGGAACAAAATCTCCCTGAATTTTAAAGCCGAAACGGGACACAAGTCCCGAATGAAATGATTATAAATTTTTTTTAAATCTTTAAAAAGGAAACATTAACATTAGTGAGCGGGAAAGGTGACGCATGCAGCGCGGGAAGGGGAAAACGGTCGGTGCGGATGGCCGATTACGCGTGGGAAACTCTGCAAACAATAAAAAAAATCGCGAGTGGGAAAAAAGACCCGAAAAATGAGTGCGGGATAATTTATGCGATGCCCCGTAGAAACCGAAATATAATATTTGTTAATGACTCTCCAGAGGTCAATAAGCTTCATTACGGTTCTTTCCCCGGATAAGGCGTTTTACAATAAAATTAATACTCTGTTTATCATTCTTTCTTATGAGATTAATTCCCTTCTCTTAGTCTAGCTACGAAGCTTAACAGGAAGAAAGAACCTTTACCGAAACATTTGTTTCACTTGAACATTGCCGTAATGTTTCTTGTATAACCTCCTCCCCTTCCTCCCCTTAAAAAATTTCCCCGTAACACTCGCATCGCTAGGAATGCCCATCAATTTACCCTCGAGCCTAAATTCGGACGTACTGTCAAGTATAGAGACTTTTTTTAGCCGCACTACAAGAATGTGGAATGCTTTACCCGGCTCAATTTTTCCCTCCCACTGTAATATACAGACATTTAAAACCAATGTGCATCGGTATCTCCTAGAATTAGCTGGACTCAAGATTGAGACACTTTAGATGCATCTTCAAAGTAGACACGGCAACAAAAAAATGAAGGCAACTCAGGGCCATCGGCGCAGTTCAACACAAAACAATAACCCGAGAGTATATAAAAGAGAGAAGAACAGACAACACATTTCACATGTCAACAGCACGCGGTCAGTGTCGTACAGTCTACCACCCGACTACTAATCATAGTTTTCTGAAATTTGATTTCGCTGATCTTTCAGATCCAAAGTCGTTGACAACGTTTTTTAAAAATTCACTTGAATAGAACGCTCCTAAGGAAGTGTCAAATATCAATATTTATCAAAAAATTATTGTGATTGCATATTTGACACTTTGATAATCAAATTTTTTCATATTGATTTGCTTCTATACTCTGACAGCACGTGGAACTTTTTTGCTACAGAAACTAGTACTTTCTTATGTCAGTTATTTCTGTCGCCAATTTTGTATGCTAGGGATCGCTGCTATGATCACCGTGTCTTTTACATACATAACATATAAGCTATTAGATTCGTGTCTGACGTACATAGAGGGCGCCTCAATCAAATGCTATATATAATGGTTGAACTTTCGAAAACTGCTTCATGACGTATCACGAATCAACAAATATAAGCTTCCTCTATTAACATAAAAAATGAATCTTTTTTTACGCCTCCATGTTACAATAATGTTGCTGTACAAGTAAAAAATGTTGAGTTGTAAGGACTCAAAACTCAAAAGCTACAACTTTACCTCTTATTCAGTCCCAAGAGACAAGAAACAAAACTCAAAGTTCCACAATTTCCCAACAGAGGGATAGGGCTTATAGTCTCTTCCACAATTTACATAGAAATAAAATCTCATTTTAAATAAGTTGCTTGACTTTCGAAGTGCATAATGTACAATACAGTACGCTCCGTAATGTAATGTAAAAGAGAAGCGGCTGCTCCTGGCAATCCTGCCACCCAATGTTTTATTTTATCTTTTCGTAATGTGTACACACAGGGTGTGTAACGAATTTAATGCCATTAGAGTGTAAACGAGCATAAAAAGCTCAATATCATCGCTTGCCAACGCCGCCACATCCACCTCTGCCTCTTACAAAGGTTTTCAAAAAAAAAAAAAACACGACAAGGATAAAAGGACGAAAGTATAAAAGGGTTCCGCGTTAAAGCAAGCCACTGCGTAACTCTATTAAAGTTTTTATCTTTTCTGCTCTTCTTTTTATTTTTCAAAATTGTTTTAAGTGCCTTCGAAATGATGATATAAAAACAGCTACACTTGTGCGAAAGAGCCTTTGAGGCATATATTCACTTAATTGCTATCTGGAGGCTTTAAGGACTCCATTGGCTAAGGATGTTTACTTTGTCTGTGAGAGTTTTTAGGAGATGGTGTCTTATGTAAGCCCTTCCTTAAATTAATGGACTTTTTATTGTCTTGTTGTTGGAATTATTTCACAATTTGTTTGCTAAGTTTTTTTTTTTTTGAAAACTAAACAAATAGCCGACAAAGGAGTTAACATTCAATGGAGGGCATAACAAAAAATGTAGATCTTCCGGATTGAGATATTATCCAGCAGCAGTTCTGCAGGACAGTTATAGTATACTAGGCAAATCAGTTGCAGAGCAAAACGGTTTAGTGTAGCCTAAGCTGGTCAGGCACGATAGAGTAATTCTTCTCTTCTGACACTATCATATGCATCTCGAAATTTATGAGTCCCACACATTGGGCGCCAATTGTTACATTTATATTATTTTTTTTTTTTTTCGATATACCAACGATTTAGATTTTATGTATTTCAAACAGAAGGATATGTGAAAAGAATATATTAAACAAAATTATCTTCCAAATTATAGAAACTTGATGTTTATAAGGGCAAGACCACATAAGGTGGAACTGCACTTAAGCGGAACTGCAATGCACTAGTTTGGTAGAACTATGCCGTTTACTGCCGCTGAAGAGCATTCCACTGTAGCGTTGTGTGATTTAACTCATACAATGTCATACAAATAATAAGTGCAGTTCAATTTCAGTGCAGGTTCTGCTGAAGATTGAAACTATCATGCATATTACGCGAAAAAATTGCAGTTCACCCCCCCCCCCGGCCTTCCTCTTTGAGCATAGGGTTCTCGAGGTTAAAAACTTATCAAAATGTTAATTTACAGTATTTCTACTGAACAAAATCCCAAAAATTCATCAATTTCTGACCGTTTCTAACCTAAAAGTGCCTGTCGACTGGTCTACAGAATGATCCATTCGGTTTGGATAAAGATGAATAAAATTTCCATCCACGCGACGAGGAAAAAGTTCGTGAAGCAATATTTTTATTAAATCCCTACAAGTCTGCTGGAGCAGATGGTCTTTCGGTCGAACTCTTCAAAGCAGCAGGAGATGACTTGGTGAGGATCATCTTTACAATCTGATCGGATGAAAATATGCCTGAAAAATGGAACCTCACCATCTTGTGCCCAATCCAAAGAAAGGAGATAGCTTGAACTTCGCTAACTACAGAGGTACTACTCTACTAAAAATTGGCTATTCTGTGTGAACGTCTGCACCATATTGCTCGTGAACAGATTGCCCTCTAGCACTTTGGTTTTAGGCCGGGAAAGTCAACCACTGACCAAATGTTCACACTTCGTTACATTTTAGAAAAGACTAAAGAATTCCAGATCAATACTCACTAGGACGTAACTCGCATGTCAATAGCAGCGCTATACGCCATCATTGGAAGAACGATGCGCGCTGTCAGTGCAGAGATTAGCCAAGAATCACTCTTGCCAATCGCTATTTCTTCGGCCTAAGAAGGTCTCAAACGATCAAGGAGACACTATACAAGAACCTTATCACCTAGTCCTGCTACATTTTTGGGACGGAAGTGTGGATCCTGACACAATCGTGCGAAAAGAAAGATTATTTGGTCCCGTATGTTTCAATTGAGTATACGGAGGAGAATGAGAATAATCAACGACTAAATGGAACTGTACGGTCTATACAGCAACATTGACCTGGTCAAAAATACAGCTGCTCGAATCCACATCAGCCTGCAGAGTCTTCAGTTCCAACCTTGAGGGCCAACGCAGAACTGCATGAACCTGTCTAAGGTGGCGCAATCAAGAGTAGGAATACCTCAATCATTATGGCGCGGCGAGAGTAACATGAAGCAAGAAGTAACCTAGTCATCAGACACCATTATACAAACCCAAGAATTCATTTTTATATGAAGTGAATCTGCTTGGACATTGAAATTAATCATCATTCAATTGTGATATTCCAGTGTTCTGTATATTATAGTAAAAGTACTTACAATCAACGAACGTCAAGGCTTATGAACCTTAATCGATAAGCAATTCTTACAGTAGAGGCACTAACAAGCAATCGACTAGCGCTGCTGCACTTGAAAGATACGTTTGTTTTGTCATTGTTTGCATTTTGTGTCATGGTTTGCATTTTGTGTTATCTGCTTATCTTGGCTGATAAAACGTTTGCTAAGTTTAACTTTACAGAACTTCCTGCTTTTCAAAACACTGTCATACCAAACGCTGAATCTAATAGAACCAAATCGATAAAAAGTAAGTTCCATTGCTGATTATTTGAATCCGAATTAAAATTTGCAAGTTATTTGGTTTTTGTTTTGATCAATTCCAACAGATCTACGATGTCGGCACCAAATCCATCTTCAAATGGAAAAGTCATCTTCAAATACGATCGGAATGCTGCAATTATTTCTGAGAAATTGCAGAGTTTCTATAAAGACAAAGAATTCTTTGACACTGTTTTGATTGCTGGCCCTGGAAGTGATTCCATTGAGATACATGGCCATAGAAATGTCCTGTCTGCATTCAGTGAGTACTTTTTTGAAATATTCCGTGGTGGCCAAACTGCATTGAAAAACAATGTAGTCGAATTCAAAGAAATAGAAGCTCCAACTCTAAAATTGGTTATCGATTTCATGTATTCGGGTTGGATTGAACTAAGCCCTGAAAAAGTTGAGAATATTTTGAAAACTGCGGCATTTTTAAAAATGAAAACCTTAGTGGATGGATGCGTGGATTTTATTGAAAAAAACATCACACTCACACCAAGAAACTGCTTGAATTGGTTTCGATTGGCCAAAGAACTGAACTTATCAGGACTAAAAGAGAAGTCTTTGAACTGGATATACACTCACTTTGAGAAAGTGTCGAAAGAGAAAGAACTTTTACTTCTTAACGAGGAAGAGCTAAAGGATTTACTATTTAACGACAATCCTTATGGAGACTTTGAAAAGCATGTATTTTTGGCAATGGTGGCTTGGATTAAGTATGATAAAGATAATCGGGAAGGCCTTACTTTCCAGCTTCTGTCAATGGTTCGTTATCAGTATCTCAGGCCTAAGTTCATCGTTGAAAACAGAAAGTCAGTTTGTAAGACTGTTGAGAGCTACGAATTAATATGCAGTTGGCTTCAATGGCACTTGTCGCCAGAAACTCGGTCAGTTGATCAGCAAATTTGTGATTTAAAACCAAGAAATTGTAGACTTACTGCTATAAGTTGCTCAGATTCCTATCAAGTTTGTTTTCAAACATACAATCCAAAAGAGGATTCCTGGGTAATCGATAAAGAAACCCCACTTCCCAAAGAGAAAAAGGATGGTTCAATGATTGTGATAGATAACAAACTGCTCGTAGTTGGTGGGGTAATCAATGGCACACCAACAAATAGCGTGGAATGCTTAGACCTGTGCACCTTCAAATGGACTGATTTGCCTGAAATGCAAAATCCCCGATATTGGAGTCAACTGGCAATTTTAAATGGAAATTTGTGTGTCTATGGTGGGGGTGGCTGTGACAACTGTTTTGTGAATTCCTTCGAGATATATAACTTTTCAGATCGCAAATGGAACAGTGTTGAACCGCTTTCTAAGCCAAGCGACTTTGGCCAAATAGTTGTCCACAATGGAATTTTACACATTGTCGATTTTTACAGCGGCATAATTCAATCCTATGATGTCTTTTTGAACCGATGGGTATCAAAAGAATTGGTAAAAAAAGAACTAAAATTGTTTGGCCTTGCTGCAGTTGATAGATATTTGTACGTTATTGGAGGTCGTAATTTTAAAAATGAGATTGTGAATACGGTTACTCGCTACGACTTATCCAATGATAGCTGGTGTGAGTTGGCACCATTATCACAAGCTCGAGTATTTCCGAACACTTACGTTGTTGGAAATAAAATTTTAATTTGCGGAGGTAATCTTTCCCATATTGTCGAAGAGTATAATCCTGAAACCAACACGTGGACAACATTAAGTCTTTTAAGGGGTAGTATTTTCGCTCATAGTGTTTGGCTTTCCAACAGTCACATTTCATTATAATATATCTCAATCAGGTTCTCGTACATACATATATTTTATTTTGGTTGTATCGTCTGACAAAAATATTTTTTTAAGGAAATAAAACAAATCATTACAAAATACTGAAATATTTTTATTTTGTATTTATTGCCAGTTTTGATATGAGATTTTTACACCGCACCATATTCGAAGTTCGTCCAATACCATGACGCCAAGTTGAAGTTAACGATGATTTGACGGTATCAGCGTTATTTTTCTAAATGCTAAAATGTGTCTCAATATGAGTGAACTTTTTAAATATTGTTTCATTTTTACTTGCTCTATAGGGCAAGTATTGGTTTCGTGCAGAAAAAAAACGAGGTTTTGATCAAACATGACATTACGATTATAGAAAAGCCCAAAAAAGTGGTTTTCGCCGTACCGTCCGTCGGTCTGTCTGTGCGTCTGTGCGGATGTGCGCTTTTTCACGTCATGCTATAGTCTAAACGGCTTGACGGATTTTCTTCAAACTTGGTATATAGCAGTTTGAAGGAAAACGGTTGTCGAGGTTTTTTTTATTTCGTTTTAGCCCGGCTCAAACTGGTACCTTTCATGTAACGGTTTTTTTCATTTTGGATTTTCTCGAAAATGGCTCTAACGATTTTGATTAAACTCAAAATTTAGCTTACTTTAAGCATTTCTAACAAAACTACGTTTTTCGTTTTTGGCTCAAATGGTCGTAACGAAAATCAGGTTTAAACGGCTTTTTTTTTTAATGGCCATAAGTTCGCAACGGCTTAATTGAATTGACTAAATTTGGCATCGTTTTTTATAGCGTTCTATAGGATGGCTTTGCAATTTTTTCAGTAAAGCCTTTCTAAATGGTGGCTCCCATACAACAAGCCGTTCAGTTTTAGCCAACTTTTTTTGGTTTTTTCTAATTTGCTCAAAAATGGCTCGAACGATTTTGTTTAAACTTTGTGTGTAATATTCTTTTAGTGTTCTTAAGAGAACTGCGTTTTTTGTTTTTGGCTAAAAATGCAAATAACGGAAATCTGGTCTTGACGTCTTTTTTTTCCAATTGCCATAAGTTGTCAACGGTTGTATCGAATTCAATCAAACTTTGTTTGGTATAGTTCCTTACAGCTTCCTATCAGATGGCATTGCATTTTTTTCAGTTACTCTTTTTTAAATGGTGGCTCCCATACAAAAAGCCACTATATTTTGGCCAATTTTTTTTAATTTTTTCTAATTTACTCAAAAAATTCTCTACCAATTTTTATTAAACTTTGTATGTTATATATACATAGCATTTTTTGAACGAAATGCATATGAGTTTTTGGCTACAAATGATAATAACGAAAATTTGTTTTAACAATTTTATTAATTTGGCCATAAGCGGATATTTATATCATTTATAGCACCCAAAAGATGGCATCTAAATTTTAAATATTCAAAGGTTTCTTAACATAAGCTCCCGCTCGGGTTTTCCAGTTTTAACCAAACTTTTGCAGTTTTTCCCAAATTGTTCAAACATGAGTTCTTCATACTGCTCGAAAACTTTGTTTTCATTGTACTATTGCACCCACAGAGCAAGTACGTGCGACCCAGTCGTGCATTTTATTTTTTTTTGCAAGTGACAGCGCTATACAAAATAAGGCTGCTTCTCACCTTGCATATCAAAATCTTCAAAAGAAAAGAAGAACAGAAACAATGTTAAATTCCCAATGGTTTTTTAAACTAAAATGTCAAGTCTCCCGTAATCTAGAGCAAAAGACTAACTCAATGATGAGTTCACACTACACTTCAGTCAACTTCATGAACCTTATCGAATTTGATGGACATTGTGTGCAACCTCTGTCTAGTTTCGTGGGTGTATTATTTCACGATCTATTTGCTGATTCGTGAACAAACTCATCTTTAAGACCTAGATTGGTACTCTTCCAGAATACTTTACGAGCAGTACTCTCTTGCTGGATATAAAAAAGGTTCCTACTGCCCTCTTCCAGCTCTTTTCAGCTACCAGTTTCGCACAACAAGTTGGGTTAGGTCGTTTTAGTATGGGGTCTTCTAGAACTGAGAAAGAAATATATAATTGATAAAAAAATTTCAATACTTCGATTTTACATTTTTTATCAAACATCTCCTTTTTACCATATCATTTGTCCTAACTTTTAAAAAAAAGTGTAACTTTCCATTTCCCAACAACTGACATCTTTTCAAAAAATGACCAGACCAGACCAGAGGGCGTTAATGTGCAAATAAGGCACTACCCTCACCGAACTGACATCGAACACAGTGCAACAACACTGGAGTATATATGAATAAAATGTCGCAAAAATTGATTCAGTGAGAGTTTAGAACGTGCGACTTATTTTTTTTAACTTCGAGCCTCTTAGATACTTTCAGCAAGACAACTCCTGCTAGCTCAGCAACTCGCCTTAAGACGATCTCATAACGGAAGAATAGTAACTGTGGCCACGCCATAACATACTGAATACTTTCCGGTATCCCACAAAGTAACATGGACTACTTCACACACCAAAAACAAAAACTTCCCAAATAGCATACCCTCTAAGATCAACTTGGGAGGAAAATGGTTTTCTAGAAAACGAACAAATTAAATCACAGTCACTTCTTCCGTCTTCCAAAGCAATGTAGCGCGTTCCAGGCGGACTTATTGGCAATAAAGGTGGTTTAATCTTGGCTTGAGGAAAACTTGATATAATCTAAAGACATCAACTTTTTTAAGGACTACCAGGCAGCCCTGGAAATCCCTGGATTTCATCAACACTAAATACAAAACAGAGCTCTCAATTGTTAGTCATTTCTCAGAGAAATGGCGGATTAGTAAAAAAATCACCTCTGTTGGTTGCCCAGTACATAGATATTCCAGGGAATTGCAAGGCCGACGAAGGAACGAAACTACCCATTCTAACCAAGCATAGCTATATGGGTATTCCCAGGGCAAATCTTAGGTGGGAAGGAGGGTAATAAAGGATGTTTTTTTTTAGAAGTTTGGTATTCAAGAAGAAATAATAAACACATATTATAATTTAATACTATGGCCAAGAATTTAGATAAGGGTTTGCCATTATGTTTTAAAAATGATTTCGGGCAAGTGACCGCCGCGGCTGGCTCGAATAAATTCCTGGGCGGATTATGTCGACCGAATATTGGACGCAGCGCGATGCGTCGCACGAACCAAACCATTATTGTGGTAATCAATTTGCACGATTGCAAACGTTGTTCAGGAGTAAGTCTATTCATTATGAAATGACAAACCAAACTTTAAATTAAATTAAGTGACAGATGTCAAAAAGACCAACTCCGAAAAAATATATAAAGTGCACATGTCAGAAATGAAAATTCTTTGGCAAACTTATTTTTATTTTTTTGCACCGCTTCAACCGACCAGTGCAGCTTCTTAAGGCCGCTTACCCACCTAACACATTCAATAATATACACATCACATTTTTCATATCAACCTTCGAGCGCGCTCTTTAACCACATACCAAGTCACAGCCCTGCTACCCGCCAATCTATTTAAAACCATCAACCGCTTGACTGGCTACAGTGTCACAGTGGATATACGAAAAACTTTTGTCTGCTAAGACACAAATAATGCATACCGTCCCTGCTACCCACTGTTTTATTTTTAACCATCAGCCACCGACCTACCCAAAGTTGATATGCAAAACCAGTTTGTGCTATTATAAAACAAAGCTAACCTAACCTACAGCATTGCATATATAAACTATAGTATTACCACTTGAGGTGCGCCATCTATCGACGAAAAACTAAGCTCTAGAATACAATGGGAAGCAACAATAACAATTTCCACCATTTTAATTGTTGTTGCTTTCCATGGTATTCTAGAGCTTAGTTTTTCGTCGATAGATGGCGCACCTCAAGTGGTAGTACTATAGTTTATATATACAATATACAGCTGTCTCTCCCCATGGTACTGTGCGTGAAGCGACGTTCGCTCTATCTCACTCTCGATCTTTCTCACTCGCTTGCTCCCTACTCTCGCTCCATGTCTATGATGTGCTTCATGTTACGTTCGCCCTTACTCACTTTCTGTCAATCGGTTTAATCGCTCTCTCCCTCTTCTGCGACGGAAATCGCGCTAATTTCCGCTTCATCAGTACAAATTTTACCCTCATGCGCCTAAAGAAGTTTTACTTCAAAACATTTCTTAGCATAAAACAAATTTGGCCAAATTTGGTTCCAAATCACTCTAAGCCTTTGATCTCTTTAAGCAGAGGCAACATTTTAGCGTCATTATAGGACACATTGTCTCATAGCTAGACACACCGCGAGACTATGGGGTATTCGTAAACGACTTTTGCAAAAGCTAAATGGACAAAGAAGAGGAAAAGACCATCTTCTATATGTACCTAAAACATTTCCTGCGCTGGCTAATAGACAGGAAACTCTTATTGGATGAATTTGGACATCAATTCTCTAGTGCGCTTTGTAAGAAGCTCAAATTGGTTCTAAAAGTTTGTAAAATTTTAGGTTATAACACTTCAAAGTTTGTGATATGACAACCTTTTCTAAATGTCAGCCACCTTAACCTAAGCCTTACCTAAGTTGAGAATTCACCAGTGCGTGACCCAGGTTGGTGTCAGCATCAAACTTTAGTCTCTCTCTCCTTCAAGCTACAGACGGTATGTGAAGAATGAAATCTGACATAATTTTATTTCTCAACCAAACTCCAGTCACCATATATCCTAATGCGAGAAAAGGGATATTCTCAAGCCAACGTCGCCGTCGTGATCTTAAAACATTAAAATATTCTTTTCAAAATAAAAAAAAATAAAAAATTTCCTCAATGGTTTCGCATGAATTTTTTATACTTTATATTCCTCAAAGCACCCAAAAGTCTTTCTGAAAGCCTTATACTTCTAAGTGCTCTTATACAAGAATGCACTTAACAAAACAAATTCTAATTCCTTTAAATTTCATTACGAATTTTTGAACAACTTTCTTCTTCCGCCTCCGCTTCTCTCCGCTCAACTCTCCGAGCCACTCCGCTTTACACCGCCGCCCGGACGTCCTTTTATTCCACACAACCTTCCACTAATTACATTATTTTCTTCCTAAATCCGATTAAAATTAATGAAACCCGCTCCTCGCAGAGGCTTCTACAAACCTATTACCTATTGCATACATATACATATAGGGACGAAGTTAGGGGTATACCTAAGCAAAAAGGAACTGCAATCTCGCCACTCGAGTTCGTAACGTACCTACCTTCCAACGAAATATAAAAAAAAAATATTTGAAACAAAGAACATTATACTGACTGTAGTACAAGAGCAATGCAGTTTTCCTCATCTTACAAAATATTTATTACACAAAATGTAGGTAGATATGTATGTAAATTTAAATAGGAAGCATACAAAATGAATCCTTTTTCCAGCTTAGTGCACTAAAAAAAAAAGCGATGAGGTTCTAAGCCCTAGCCTAACTTTTGCTTTAAAGAAAAGTTAAGTTGGGTCGTTGGGGCTACGAACGCAACCGACGTTACAAACGCCGACGTGACGTCCGAAGCGAAGAGAGGTTATAACAAACTCCAGATGCAATTTTATGCATCTTAAAACTGCAAAAGGACGTGAAAACAGCTAAGCGAATGTAATACTTAACAATTCGGGCAACCAAAGGGTAGCGAAAGGTGTACCTATACATATCTGTATAGAAGCAACTCTCACTGAACTTATACCTGATGCAGTTTATGTATCCGAGTAGCTTTAGGTACCTTCTTGTACCTACTTTGTCCTAGAAAAAAGGAAACAAAAGTTTATTATTTCCTTAAAATAAATTTACGTTGTAATTTCAGACAAAGAATCGAGTTCAGGGCATCATCAAGGATGATAGCTGGGGTATAGCCACTTCGATATCCTAGCCCATCATAGCTAGGTATAGCTATTGTTATATGTATCTACTAAAACGCACACTCACTTGTTGTCTATTTTTTTTCGTCCCGTTTTTCAATATAGAAGAGCAAAAAAAAACCCCAATTTCCCCACAACAATATTATAGTAAAAGTGGCACTAGCGGAAAATAGCAACAGTAAAGTAAAGTAAAGTAAAAAAAAAAACAGCAACAATCAGGATCAGGACACACAACACAGGGCAAACAGTACAGTCAACACAGAAGAACCAAAACAGCTTTCTCCATCTCCATAATGTAGTAGTATTTTTGGTTTTTGTTTATTTTTTTCTTTCCCTGTATATTTCTGTATGTGTGTGTAGATACATTATTCTTCCACCCACATTGAACTAGAACGAGATGAAAGCTCGGAAAACCCTGGCCGTAACCAAGGTAACCTTCTGGGGTCCTCCAGGATTAGCTTTTCATCATTTTTTATTCTTCTCTCCGTTTTGGCATCACGTACCTACCTATACTTACTATACCATTATATTCTGTCGATAGAGTGCCGTATAAATATTCACAACTACTACTTTACCGAATCAAGTCATCATGGAAAGGAAGGATATATATAAATGGCAAAACTGTATAGATGTGTTATAGTGTAGTCAGTGCTTTCTCCCCATTTTGCACTCAATCAAAGGCAAATATTATATTAATAAAATGGATTTTGTCTTTATGTACATATATATACTACGAGTTGTGGGTGGTTAGGAGGATTGAGGATATTGTACCCCTACTATTGTAGAAAAGGCGATGATAATATAAAGCACAAGGGTGGCGATGGGATGTTGAAATTCCGAACGGATGCCATATATATATGTTGTATTAGTATTATACCCGGAGAGAAGTGCAAATAGACAAAGAGCAGCAAATGTATATATTTCAGTTCGATGTACCATCCAAAACCATGCCATGGTACAACAGAGTGTTGGCCCTGGGGCCATGAAATTCTCTGCTGAAGGATATTTTAATGTGCAAACGAACCCAAACGATGTGGAAAAGAAAGTTGCAATAAATACACTCGAGGCTCACAACTTGAAGACACTTTTCAATTGTTTTCTTTTTTTTTTTTTATTATTATGGCGTTTTGGGACTTGATGCCTGAGTCAGGGCAAATCAGCAACTTCTGTCGAAACTAGGTTAAAATCAAACGTTCGTCAACTGCTATTTAAAAAACCGACAAGCCTTACTTCTCATTTGCAGACCATTGATAATGTAAGAAAAAAAGAGTGGGAGACAAAATAGAGCCCTCTGAGGCACACAAAAATTGATATTATAGATCTGTTTGATTTTCCCTACCTCTGTGCGCACTGGGAAATGTCAGTGCATTTCGTCCAACTGTCAAAAACCGCGGCTTAGGTTTTGATTTAACTTCGAACACATTTAAATTTCAAAATCCTCCTGCGGGCATTCTATCAGAGAGCGTATATTTCGTTTGACTATAAACATTTGAATAAATTACAAAATATTAAATATTTAGCCCACCAAATTTTCAAAATACATATTCATTCTTCGTAATTGAACTTCTGCTAACAGCTGATTTAAATTTTGACAGTTCTGATTCCTTTCCCCAAGAAAAAACAGCTCACATCGAAAACAGTGCAAAAACACTGGGGTGAAAAAAGTTTCACATTAAACGCTTCAGGGCGTGTTGAGGGCGCACCAGGGCGCTCCAGTTTCGACATCAAACATTATGGCGATTATGTCGACCGAATATTGGACGCAGCACGCGATGCGTTGCGCGAACCGAACCTTTATGTTGGCAATACATTTGCACGATTTGCAAACGTTGTTCAGGAGTAAGTCTATTCATTATGAAATGGCAAACCAAACAGAGCATAAATCAAGTGACAGGTGTCAAAGAGAGCAACTCCGAAGAAAGTATTGCCAGATTGAAAACCACACGTCTAAAAAAAACACCCTTATATGCACGGATTAATTTCTGAAATACAATGAAAAGATTGGCCTGACTGCTCGGTGGGACATAATCAACCATCACACCAACAGTAAACCTATTGCTTAAACTGAAGCTTCCGTTCCTGTGAAGCTGCTGGCCTTGAAGACTAGAATCGTAGGCCGGAACATTATAGCCTGGACAGTTCCATATTTCGTCAAGTCCAACGAGACTGCTAGAATGGGTGGCCTTACGGCCGAGCTTAAAGGAACCGGTAGGTGACTTAGTAAGGAGCATACACCAACTCATCTGTACAATTTAAACAGATGAAAGCATGTCTAGCCTGTCCACAAGAAAGCAGGTATATTATTCGCTTAAACATGGGTTATGAAATCTTGTCGGCTTCCTTTTGCCGTCGAGCGTGAACTGATTGGCCTCCTATCTGTGTGGTTTCTGGTCATGTTAATTAATCATCGACCAAATTTTCACACTTCACACTTAGGATTTTAATCTGTCAGTTGACTGAATTGTGAAGGATCATGGATGACTATGGAGATCTCACCTACTTCGTGGAGGTTAGTAGGTTTGATGTTATGATTCATGAAAGGCTTTCGAAAATGCGACGCGCTATCAGGTAACCTCTTCAACAACGTTTCTTGAGGCAACTGTAACTGTAAGCAACTTGCGGAAGAACGATGCGCGATGTCAGTGGATCATTCGAAAGTATTGAAGTGGAGGAAGAGGCTGTGAGAATGGGTCTAACTTCAAAGTCAAAGCCCTAAGTTGGCACTTGCTTATTTATTCACCCTTAAATCCCGATAATTTGAAAGCTGTATCATATTGTAAGCAGTTAAAATATAAGTTTAACCTGAAAGTTGTTTAATTTGACAAGAACATCGTGCCAGTTTGACTTTTTATTTAAAAACCACTGAAATTTCTTTCTAAAAACTGAAGCAAAGGGCATGGAACAAATCTACTCTTAAACTCTGCTTTGATTTCAAAAACGAAAGAAAAACTACTACTAAAAAATTTATAGAACTATCGTGGTGGCATTTGACTATGACGCCCTCTATCTTCCCAAACGAATAGATAAGATAGATAGGGCGACAGTAGCGGTGCCTTAGCATGAAGCATTGTCGACAGAAAAATACTGTCTCATGATAATAATACAGTTTCTCTAGCAAGGATGATAGCTATCATACTAGACTTCTTCTTCGGAAACACAAACAAACATTTCAAACACTGACTGCCACAGTCTTTTTCATGAAATATTGCAACTCTCATCTGGGATAGGGCTAGCCTCTATACCACAAGCTTCCATGTCCTAAGAACATTTTTACGCAAACCGTCCTATACATAAAATAAAAAAAAAACATCCTACAAATTGATTGATTTACCCATGGTAGTTGGATCGATTCCAAAATAAACGAACAAGGACTAGGAAATAAAAACAAATTTTTGCTGACATCGAAAAACCCGTAAAATATACCAAAATTTTCAAACCCATGAACTTACAAATAAGTCAAGGATATAGGGATGGTTAGGGAGATGAGAAGATGAGTCCATTTAAGGAATTGATGGACAAACAATTCCATTTTCATCGTGTTCCCATTTATAGGTATATAAGTTGTTGTTAAAGCTTCTGTTTATCAATCGCTTCTTTTGAGTTTGACTGTAGATATCCTTTCCCCCATATATCCTTCGAATATTCTCTTCTTAACAACCCCACAAAATCAATGAAAATCAAGGAGAAGGAGCAACCGAGACACAAGGAGTAGCGGAGGCAAGAAAACTCTTAGGGTTGCAAAGAAAGGAAAAAACAAGGACTATTTTTACCTGTTGTATTGGTTTAACATTTTGTGTTAGTGTTTTTGTTTATTATATAGGCATGTATGCGTAGCTGTACCTGTTTGATTAATTTAATTTATCTTATCTAAACAAACCAGAATAAGGACACAAGAAATTAAAGCAATGTCATGGGGGTATGCGAATATAAAAGGGAGGAAGTAAGGGGCTTATAAGATCTGACGTTGTTGTATACCTATACCTACATTTTAGTTGTTTAGGCCATGATGGATTTATTTAGCCAAACAATACAAACATTAATTCACTTCTTCCACCTGGATTTTTGGATTAAATCAAATGATTGCTGTCTTTCACAAATCTCAAAAGACTTGTGTGCTTAAGCGAATTAGACATTTGTGCTCGCAAAGATTGGTTTATGCTTAATAGTTACAAGATAGGAACAAATTTCCAATTAAAGATAAATTGAGGGATTCCTGTTATTCAAGAAAGAAAGGAACACGGCTTTAAAAAAGAAAAAAAACTATTTTGTCGTTTGATTTTAATCCTGACATTCCTGGATTAGTGTAGTGCAATCTCAACAAAAAAAAAATTATAAATTTTAAGTAACAAAATTATTTCTTTTATGAAAGGGCTTCCACATTAAAAATTTCATCGAAATCCGTCAAGAAATGGCTTACGAGAAAATTTCATGTGACAAAAAAAGTTGGCCACGGGAGATGTGAAAGTTATTCTAATTTTTTTTGATTAAAAAAACAATTACAGTAGTAGCTGTTGAAGTGGCATAAGACGGTATTCAAGGAACGATTGGCCATATAACGGGTTAGTGGATGCTTTGCAAAATGGCAGAATCAAAAAAAGAAAATCCCCAAAGACAAAATCCCGCAAATGTCGCGGGCGATTTTAGTGCTTAATTCACTACCTGCGCACATCATCGTTTTGGTCAAGTAAGAAAACATTTTGTTCTTTCTGGTGGTTTTTTTTAGACGTGTGATTTTCAATCTGGCATATTTTTTTCGGAGTCGGTCTTTTTGACAGCTGTCACTTGATTTATGCTCAGTTTGGTCTGCCATTTCATAATGAATACATTTTCTCCTCCGTTTGCAAATCGTGCAAATTTATTACCAAAATAATGGTTCGGTTCGCGCGACGCATCGCGTGCTGCGTCTAATATTCGGTCGACATAATCGCCCAAGAAATTGTTCGAGCCAGCCGTGGTGGCCACTTGCCCGAAAATCATTTTTAAATCATAAATTATAAGCGTTTTATTTCTGCTTGAAAACAACACGTCTTAAAAAATCACCCTGTATAAGAGATTTGCTGAATTCTTATATTTCCTTATTTAATGATAATAGTTCATAATAATTTGTTTTCTTTGATTAAAGAACATTATCCATTTTAAAAAGCACTAATCGAATCGTTTAGTTACCAAGAGCAACTAAGATGAAATGAACTGGGGACACATATAATTTAGATGAGTACAATAGCTGTTAAATGTAATTTACCTGCATCACCTAATACTTAAAAAAAACTTGGTTGTCTGTAAAGTCGGTTTACGGACGGTAATTTTACTTGATAACCAGTTCACAAAACAGTTCACTAGTAGGTTGTATTTTCCCTTACCACCAAAAACTCAACTCTCACCTACAACCACCCACCATTTTTGAATTTTTTTTCCTCAATCCTTCCCTTACAAACACCAACCACCCCTTCCCACACATACAACCAACGACCCACCATTTTTGACAACTTTTTTCCTCATCGCCCCCCCCCCCGCACAATTAATCCCCTCTTCCTAAAAACCACCAATCACCCACTCCACCTTCAACCACTCACACACTGTTTTTGAAAATTTTTTCCTCACCACTGCCTAACACCAAATCCCCCGAATCCAACCTACAACCACCTGCCACTCACCCACCATTTATGACATTTTGCCCCCACACCAAATCAAACCCCCCACCATCACCGCCAATTACCCACCAGAATTACAACCGCTTACCAACCACCCACCGTTTTTGACATTTTTTGCTTACCCCCACACCTGAGATTAGTTTAAATTATCACTTCTGTCGAACGTCTCGGGACGCACACGTTTTTTTTTATTTTTTGTTTTAGAACGGTCCAAACTGGTACCTTTCAAGTAACGGTTTTTTTCATTTTCAATTCTCTCGAAAAAAATTTTTTTCTAATTTGCTCAAAAACGGCTCTTTGATTAAGCTTTGAATGTAATGAAATTCTCTCTTTGTTAAATGTATCATTAAATTTTTAATTTTCTAATTCCAGGCGTTTCCAGTTGTACAGCACAAGTCATATAAAATGAATTTGCTGAAGCCTATGGCAGTGCCAGAAACGATGAAAATTTTGCAATCCGAGCAGGACGGGGCCCAAGATTAAATGGTGAAACATTATTCCAAAAGTGGCTATATAAGCAAATTAAAAAGAATAAAAAACCAAAAGAATATTTTTATTTAAAATTTTATTATTTCAAAGACTACATTTTAGATAAAAGATATTGTTTAAAAAATAAAATCATAAAAATCAGTCGAAATAAACTCCTTTTTTATTTTATTTAAATCACAAAATGGTTGAAGTAAACATACAATTGTAATTAAATAAATAATTATTTTAAAGTATACTTTAAATCTGGAAAATAAAAAAAACTTATCAAGATAAAAAAAAAACAGCACAAGCACTTTTTATTTTTTCTCTTAATGAACAAAAAAAAATATTCAAAACAAAAAGCACAGTCACCCTGTTAAATATAAAAATATCACCTGACTCAAGCCCACCGAAAAAATGGTCGCCACTGACCATAGCCAATAAAAGCCTTTTTCTTACTTTCTATTGTTATCTGACACCGTAACGTTTTCTTCCTCCTTTGTGATCGCCATCACACACTACACATATAAAACTTTTGGCGGCAAATGGCCTCTACAATGTCAACAGCTGTTTCTTCTTCTTCCTCCTCCTCACACCTTTAAACTGCGAGCAAAAATCATACCAAATCTGTTTGGATCACCAGGCGCTCAGAAAAAGCAGGAAGCATTTTATTTTTGCTGATTATTTGAAAATGGGTGGAGCCAAAGTAGGACATGAATGTCAAAAGAAAGAAAGAATGGAAAGTAGTTGTAATGGTGTGAGTTAAATTTCCGTTCGACTGGAAACCATGCCTTCCAAATTGATCTTTACCGTTTTCTTCCAGCCATTGTTTCGAATAAATACAAAAAATGGCCTCCTTTCATTTATGAGCGCCTGGTAAATCAACCAATTTTGAAGAAAATGTGTGAGATGTGAGGCACCAAACATGTGGCGCTGCACGAGTACTTTTTATTTTATCTACAAAAAAAATTGAAACAAAAAGCAAAGTCACTCACTCTGTTTCATATACAAATATCACCTAAATTAAGCTAGCGCGAAAATGGTCGCCACTTACCTTATTTCTCCTTCTTACATTTTTTTTTGTTTTATGTAAATCGGAGTGAGTGTTCCTCTTTGTGATCGTCATCACACACTTCACATATAAAACTTTTGGCGGCAAATATGCCTCTACAATGTACCACTACTTAAGGTGTTTTATTCTTCCTAACCTCACATATGCAAACAGCATATGAAAATTTTTTGAATCACCAGGCGCTCAGAAAAAATAGGTAGCCTCTTATTTTTGCTGATAATTTGAAAATAGGCATTTCCCCTCTGAGGTGTGTGTGTGTGTGTGTATTAAATTTCCTTTCGGCTGGAAACACAAACTTCCAAATTGATCTTTACCGTTTTCTTCCAACTTTTGGCTCCACCCATTTTTTCAAGTAAATGTAAAAAAAAGAGCTTGCTTTTATTTATGAGAGCCTGGTATACCAACCAATTTTGAAGAAAATGTTTGAGATGTGAGGCACCAAACATGTGGCGCTGCGGTGGTCAGAAACGTAACCAAATCTGCATATTTTATTGCAAACATTCTAGCAATAGGTTATCTGTCTGATTTTTTTTCAAGGTTGTATGTAACATGTTCGAGCGAGGAGAGAAGTAATAAAAAGATAGGTAAGAAAGTTGGTACATTGGCTTAAGATGAAACTGGGGGAATAAATAAAAATTGTTGCCCATGGTGGTTTTGATAATTATGGCGGCATTTGTTTGCCACCATTATTGTGAGGTTTGCTTCCGGTGCCCTCTGGTGCTTCGAAATTAGTTTCTTAAAGCTATATATAATACAGGGTGGCGTTAGCAGCTTCACACTCCAATAGTTTAAGCTTTTGAATTTTCTTGGACAAGGAATTCGTCAGTTGTGTTAGAATGCGTCGTTTTAAGATAAAAGTAAATAATATTACATTTTGTTTGGCATTATAATTTTCTTTTTTGTGACATTTCAAAGGCGGCTGAATAAACGAATCAAACGAATAGGACAAATGAGGTAATTTCGAAGCAAATTTTTAAATAAGACTTTAAGTGACGTATTTCTCATTCAAATTCTGATTTCGAAATTATCTCATTTTTACCTAACTAAATTGACATCAATTGAATAGATATTTTACAAAATGTCAATTTGGAGGCGAAATCCAAGGCCACGGCTACGGCAGTTTAGTAGGTACCTAAAAAAAATAAAGCAAGAAGAAAGATTGAAAAAGAAGGAAGATGTCAAAAGTAATTAGCAAACTCAAATAAAAACACCTTTTCTTCCTATTTCAAAATGAGCTGATTTCGAAAATGTTGTATTATAGAAACATTACTTAAAATTTAAGAAAAACCTGTCGGTACTTTTCGAAAATCCCAAATTCAAAAGATGCAACTATGTATTTAAAATTTCGGAATTTGGAAATGTTGGGGCCAAAATCTAAGTGATAGAAACGTTTACTGTCCTTTCAACGAGGACCAAGAGTTCATCATGCTTCATGTCAAGATTAAATGGTGTAACATTATTCCAAAAAAGGCTGCAAATAAAACAATAAAAAACCCAAAAGAATATTTTTATTTAAAATGTTAATATTTTAAGGAGAAAACATTATACATAGATAAGAGATAATGTGTAAATATTTAAATCAGTCGAAATAAACTATGTACACTTTTTTATTGTACCTATTTAAATTTATTTTATTTAATTTAAATCACATTAAAAGCGAAGAAATAAACAAAATACAAAATAATAATTAAATAAGTAGTTATTTTAAAGTATACTTTAAATCTGGAAAATAAAAGAAATGATCAACATAGAAAAAAACAGCACGAGCACTTTTTATTTTTTCTCTTTATGAAAAAAAAAAATAGCCAACAAAAAGCACAGTCGCCCTGTTACATATAAAAATATCACCACTGACTCAAGCCCAGTGCAAAAATGGTCGCCACTGAACCAGCGCAAAAATGGTCGCCACTGACCATAGCCAACAAAAGCCTTTTTCTTTTTTTCTACTGTTATCTGTTTATCAGATAAATCGGAGTGAGAAAGTAGGGATTCAATTTTAATAAGAGCAAGTGCGAAAGGTGATCATTGAAACCGAAACTTTTTATTCCTCCTTGTGATCGTCATTATTCACACTTCACATGTTATACTTTTGGCGGCAAGGCAAATATACCTCTACATGTCTACCACCACTGCCTAAGATGTTTCTTCTTCTTTCTCCTCACAAGGTAAACCTTAATTGCGAGCAACAATCATATGAATACTTTTTGAATCACCAGGCGCTCAGAAAAAGCAGGAAGCTTTTTATTTTTGCCGATTATTATTTGAAAATGGGGAAAATGAGAAAGAAAGAATGGAAAGTAGTTGTTAAGGTGTGAGTAAAATTTCCGTTCGACTGGAAACCATAACTTCCAAATCGATCTTTACCGATTTGTTCCAGTTTTTACTTGCGATTATAGGTACCATGTATAAGGCAAGTTATGCATTCGTAAAAAATAAATTTGGACAATCAAACATAAAATTACTATGATAGAGAAGTCGAAAAAAGTGGGTCCGACAATTCTGTCTGTCTGTCCGTCTGTCTGTGTCGGCACCTTCAGCCTAAATGGCTGGACCGATTTGCTTCAAACTTGGTAGATAGTATTATTATGACGTCCTACAGAGGGGTTTTTGGAATTAGCATTCTAGCTTTAAAACTAACGGTACCTGTCATACAATTTTTATTGAAAAAAATAATTTTTCTCAAAAACGGCTTCTACGATTTTAATAAAACTTTTTGAATAATGTTTCTGTGCAAACTTTATGTTTTGGTTGGAATTGATTTTTCAGAAAAAGTCTTATAACGGTACCTCCCATAGGACCGGTTTTTTGAAATCCGATTTTCTCGTAAGCCACTTGACAAATTTCGATGAAATTTTTAATGTAGAAGCCCTTTTATAAATGAAATAATAAAAAAATTTTAATTTTTCAAAAAAAGTTTTTTTGATTTTTTTAAAAAAGTTTTAAATTTTTTTTTTAGTTTTTGTTTTTTCCAAAAACGGTTTAATCAATTTTTTTTTCAATTTTATTTTTCTGATAAAAACTACAAAGTTCTAGAAGCATACTCAAAAAAAATTTGGAACATGTTTTCGAAAAGTTTTTCAAAAAAACCGTTTTTTGAAAAAAACATAAGTGAGAGCTACAGTACGTTTGCAACGAACTGTTGGATACCCTATTCCCCATATTTTTGTATGTGCATTCGTCTGCCTCCCGCAAACAGCCGATGTTTCAGAAACAAAATTCTTCTTTAGCAGACAGAAAAAAATTCAATAACATTAATTTTAGGCGGTGTGATGTTCAATTAGTGCTGGCGCAATAAAAAAAGGAGTGCGCCACGCCCAAAGTTAAAACGTTTTATTGCCAAGGCAATTGTTATGAGCTCAGTGACATTCAATTTTATTCTTGCAGATCGATTTGAACAAAACAAGACAAAACTTAAATTTTTAAAAATTAGATTTGGAATGGAAATAGCGATTATGGGTGTTTTTAACAATTATTGGACCACACTCTGCTACGTAACCAAGGAATATAAACCCAAGTGTTCATCTGTTTACTTCAAAACTGCGACCGATAGTTAAAAAACGTTAAAAAAATTAATGCATTATACGACTTTTGACGGCAACGCCCCTTAAAAGTGGGCGTGTCTTAAAAAATTTGAAGCACTAACTGCACTTTTTTCAATATTTAGGCATATGTGTAAGACTACAGCTGAATCGAGTAGTTTTTAAACAATCTTACCCGAACAAAGGTATTTTACCAAAATCACGCCTTTAAAAGTGGGCGTATTGAAAAAATTTACAAAAGAAAATGTAGAGATATATTTCTCAAATAACGAACGGAAGGAAAAAGGTTTAAATTAAACATTGGAAATGCCTTAAATTCTTAAGGCTACGTTTTTCGTTCTTTCATGAAAAGTAGGCGTAAGCCACGCCCAAAATTCAAAAATTTCTTTTCATATACAAACCTTTTTGTTTCTATTAAGAGACGCAAAATTTTGGCTTGCGGATTAATTATAAATACCGTTTATTTACAAAAACAATTTTTTTATAGTTTCTAATGAAAAGTGGGCGTTAGCCACACCCAAAATCAAATTTTTTGATTTCATACACAAGATGTTTATGTGCCAGTAAGACCCACAAAATTTAATGTTTTTCGCTTTAATATAACAATTGTTATTTTATAAAAACAATATTGATGGTTTTGTATGAAAAATAGGCGTCAGCCACGCCCAAACTGAAATATTTTTATTTGATTGGAAGAAAGTTTACCTAAAGCTTACAGGTGCAAAATTTAAGCGTTATGCTTTTATCGTAACTGTACAAAAAAACATAATTTAATTTTATTAAATGGAGGTTGCTCAACAAAAATGGCGATTGTGGGCGTGTTTGTGGGCGGATTTTACCGGTTCAAGAACTTAGCCTTACTCTTGAACCAAAGATTATATATACCAAATTTCAGCTTTCTAGCTCAAAAATTGCGACCTCTAGAGAGTATACATACGGACGGACAGACGGACGGACGGACGGACGGACGGACATGGCTAAATCGACTAGGCTTTTGATTCTGATTCAGAATATATACACTTTTCTATACCTAACGGTATTATTTCTCTATGTTACAAACTCCACACCAAATACAATATACCCATTCTATGGAATAGGGTATAAAAAACTGTTGGAACGATTTTGAAAAAAAAAATTTCCTTAAAATTTAGAAAACCAAAAGAAATCTAATGGCTTACTGCATTTTCTCCAAAAAACGTTTTAACTATTGATTTTTAAGTGATTAATAAAATTTCATGATTTTTGCAATGCTTTTTTCCGAAAATCTCAAGCCCCAAGACCATTTAAAAACATTAGAGCAAGTTCGTGAGACCCAGTCGTGCATTTTATTTATTTATGAGCGCCTGGTAAATCAACCAATTTTGAAGAAAATGTTTGAGATGTGAGGCACCAAACATGTGGCATTGCGGTGGCCAAAAACGTAACCAAAAATACATATTTTATTGCAAACATTGTATCAATACATCAGCCTGTCTAATTTTTTTTTTATAATGCACAATGCACTCGCACTCAAGGCGGTATGAATACCCTTATAATGAATTAACATGCGCGAGCGAGTAAGAGAAGGAATACAAAGATAAGAAAGAAAGTTGGTACAGTGGATTGAGATTTAACATGATAATTATATCACGAAAATGCCATGGTTGGCATCCAGTTCAAAATAAAAATTGGAGCCAAGGCTGGGTTTGAACATAGACTGTACCATTGCCACCCTTATAGGTCAAGCAAGTCGATGTTACAAAATACATAATATAGATACATACAATAAAAAGTACTTAACTTAAAAAAAATATTTTATTGTAGATATAGCTTTTAAATTACTGAACCGATTTTCATGAATTTGCAAGTCAATGGAAAAAGGTTATTTAAATCTTATCAGTAGCTCTGAGAAACTTACAAATAAGTACAGGTACACGTATCTACTACATACATGACACATACACTTATGTAATTTGATACACTCGTTAAGAAGAATTATCAGGCTAACATAATATGGATGTGAATTTAATACAACTCAAACAATATTAAATTCATACGGGTCGGAATGATAACTTCCACTCTTCAAAAGTCGGGACTGGATCGTTCCCTGGTTTAGTGTATAGGGTTTAGGTTCCTGAGGCATATTGATTTTAAGAGTTCAAGGTTAATACCTGTAAACGGTATAAGTAATCGGCTTTAGAAATATATTGTGACTAATACACTCCGTTCAAAAAAAAATGTCAGTACAGTAAAGATGGGACATTTGACTCTCAGTTTGGCTTTACTGGCTGGCCCTGTCATATTTAGATCTCTCTCAAGTTTAAGTTTTCCCGGCAATTTTTGTTGAACAGTGTGTTGAACAGTGGTGTTTTTTTAAATGTATGGAAAGTTGGCAGCACTGTTTATTGACAGCCATTTTTTCATCTAATATTTGATTTATCTTTAGTTTGGTTTGCCATTTCATCAAAAAACGACTGACGCCTGATAACGAGGCATACATTCAGTGAATGGGCTCCAAACGAGATTGGTGCTAGTCCCGACTTTCACATGACAATTTCGTTCAGCGATGCAGCTCATTTTTGGTGGTTGAATGGCTTCGTCAGACAACAAGACTACCGCGTTGTAACATCCAGGGGGTCATAACTATCCTCATTATGAATTGACACAGCAAGAGCGCTTATGACACATTATTTTTTCTGAAAGTCTGTAAATAGTAATAGGAGAGGGAAATCACGCCGGGTAAAGCATTCTACATTCGTGAAGTGCGGCTAAAAATCAATTGTCAATACTTAACAGTGCGTCGGAAATAAAGTTCAATTGTAGTGAGCATTATACTACCAATGCAAGTGCGATAGGGGGAAATAGTTTGCGTTGTTTTTTGTAAGCTTCAAAAACTCAAAAAGTTCCAAACAGAAATGAGCTCAAATTTTGACAAAATATATTTTATTTATTTAATATTTTTATTTTTAATTTCGAAAATCTATTTTCCACAAGTAATTTGCATTTTGAATGCATAGGTACAACAACAATTTCTTTCTTGGCAAAAAAATTAATTTGAGTCCCATTTCCTATATAGGATCAATTTATATTGCCTGCTCTGCCTGTGCAACATCATCATCATCATCATATTCATCAACACATCACCATCACGCCAGCCAGTCATCATCAGTGGTTACCATGCATCTCCACCATGCTTAAAAGTAAACCATCGTTGCTATGTAAATGATGAGCATGGAGAGAAGCACCATCATCAACATTATCATGCTATATCACTATTGGCAACATAGCATGGCATGGCTGGCATATTCACAACACAGAATACAGAAGATAAATTCATCTCTCTAATTGTTTCCTTGGAGCGCTTTTTGCCTTTATGCAGATTATTTATATGAAGCTTTGTTGGTTATTGGTTGATATTTATACTATACTCGTATATCGAGCATCGAGTATATGACAAACCCTATCCCTGGCAAAATACATATCTATACCTATTTTGGAATTCCTTCTCTGAACTTCTGTAGCTATATCTACCAAAAAGACATCCTTATAAGCATAGATATACATCATACTAGGATAGGATACAAAACTCAGTACTGTACTCTCAAAACATACTACCATATTGATGTATACACTACACATCATTCGGTTTTTGTCAATTAACAAAATTATATATGAAGTGATCTTAATTAAAGACTTTCAAAAGCATTCATTATACTCTTGAGACCAAAGGAACGAACAGCCGCCATCTCTCTCTCACACTCTGGTCTGTCTCTATTTCGTTCCTTGTTTATTATACAAAATGTCGTGCGGGCGGACCATCATCACACACAAAATGGTGGCTATGATGATGAAGTCGGTTGAGGAATGAGTATGGAAGATGGTAGATGATAGGGCTTCCATTACTTGCTTCTTTGGTGAAAAAGTGGCTTATGCCTTTGGAGATACATATATATTATTTGTTGCAAGAACTCATCCTATTAAGGTTGATTGAGGCAACGGATAATGACTGGGAAATATACACTAATTGGAAACGAAAAGGTGGTAATAAGAGTAAACCCATTTCAACTTAAAAAAAAAAAAGAAAAAACAATCATAGTTAATGCACAAAGAAAAGTTTAGTTTGCACTTTGTTTGTTGTGAAAACTTGAAAAATAAGAGCTTCATAACAGTTCCTAAATTTAGATGATATTTTGAAACGTCATTATTTGGAACTTGATATAATAAATAATAATCTCTCCACAGATCTCCAAAAAGGCAAACTTAATTTTCACATTGGAGAGACAGAAGTGTAACGAACCGTTCCTATGGCAATTAGAATTCCTATATAAATCCGTCAGACTCCTTAAATAACCGCTCCCATACTTCCAATCAATCAAATATACACCCTCTAGCAAAGTCCCATACAAACCCCTACCCGTCAATGAAACCTTTATGAGCCCCTTACAAAAGTCACGGCACCACTGATTTTTCACCGACGCCACTGACATGTACTTTGCCATGACAACTATTAATCATCCAAACAGGAATTGGATACAAATGATGTAAACAGTGAATTTCAATATTAATTTATCATTCGATTTATAATTCACACTGCGTTCTTGGTGAAAAAGTACTAAGTAGAAGTATGAAATTCAAAGCAAATCGAGAAAAGCAGCAGTGTGTGTGTGGGTAGTACCAATCTCGTCTACTCTATTTGCTTTGATCTTTTGGAGTAATATATACTTATATATATACAGATCCTCCACAAACAATTTTTAGTACTGAAGCTCATACTAAGTCGAGTGGTTTCTGGTTTCGGACCAACATTGGTAAACCTGCCACCTCATGGTTCATTATTGGTAAACCTGCCACCTCATGGTTCATTATCCGTAGACGTAAGCATAGCCGTAAGACGTATTAAAAATATATATATGAAATATTATGTTAAGACTGTAAGCTACCGTAAAAACATATATTGTATTCTAAGCTATATTAAGAATCAAATGTACTGAAGAATACGTAGTTGTAAGCAATTTAAGAAATTAGAACAACCCTGACTTGTAAATATATTGTAAAAAAAGGAATAAAGAATACTTAACCCTCAAAACTGGAGTTAGAGCTACTTTAGTTAAACCCTGGACCCGACGAGCTTTACCTCAGCCACAGAAAAAAGCTCGTTACACAACTGTTTACTTAAATTTCTTATCTCTTGTTGGAAAACACTCTGATTAAAAATAGGAAAATAAATTAAAATCTTGAATATATATACATCGAAAAAGGGAGTTCAAATCTCTAGATATAAATAGCGGGCCACCAAAGTACTGTTGATACGAAAAACTGTTGACAAAGGCGCCTGCCAGACAACTGGACGTACTTCAAACCACGAATTATTTGATTTTTCAGTATTCTTTGCCTTTAAAGATTTATATTTTTCGGAATATCGCTTTTCCGGGATTTTCAACCAGACCCAGTAAAATCACAAGTAATTTGATATTCAGCGGTGCAGACCTGCGGCGAATGTTAACATTTTTTCAAGCAATAGCTTCCTTGAGTAGTAAACATAGCATTTGAACCATGGATCTATATTGCTTTTTTTCCAACCTAGAGTTGTGGGTTCAAGCCCCAGCCTACGCAGCAATATTTCTATATCCTCCCCTGCTTCAACTAAATGCCACCCATATGTTGATTTTTGTAAGGTAGGGGATAGTAGGGTCTAAAAGTAACGCTTTTTACGAAAACATGAGATGCATGAGAACAAGATGACTCACCATACTCCAGGCTCAACAAAGGAGATGCCAATAAGCTGACATCATCTTCCCCCACCATGAGTATTTTAAGGTAGAGTAAAGTCGGTTATTATGGACCACCAACTTTTCTCACCTCACACATTATGCTATGGAGGTAAAGTTTACCCGCACCACTGCGCAATAAGCTGAAATATACTTCAGTGTTGTTTCAGCAGTCCAGTGGAACGCGTCTCGAAGTTGTGCGAAGAAGAAGAAAATCGAAGGCATCACCGATAATTTTTTTTTTCGTATAACTTTTTTATCAATTTTTTAATATAAGAGTGTGCTTTAAAGTTCTTATTTTACAAACTAATGTGAAGAAGTCCTGTTTTGTTGTAAATTAAGTCTCTTTAATATCCACACTTTGTGAGTAATGTGGACCATGGCAAGGAAGGATAATTTATACAAGTGGTCCATATTACACTCCATTTTGTACTATTTTGTATGCGTGTGTTGCCATATGTAGAACCATGAACTTTGTGCTGGGTGTGAAGAACCACTTTTTATTTGTGAGTTTTGTACATCTTAAGCAAATAGTTATTATCCTTTCAGTATTGTGGCTAATATGGACCAGTAAGTCAATATTACTCTGCACTTTTTTACGTTTTTGAGTAACTATACTTTTATATTTCTGTTCTTTTTTTATAAAGTGAATTAATATTTTTGTTGTTAGTTTTTTTGATAAAAATGAACTGATCTTTTTTGTGAAATAAATATCTTTAATAAAACTTACATCGTTTGTATTTTATAAGGAAACATATGATTGGTGGTCCATATTACCCGACTTTACTCTAGCATTGAGAAAGAAGTTTGTACAAAAAGTTAGTTAAAAACGAACATTCAAAAGAACAAGTCTTAAACGGACAGCTTAGAAATAATTGTTATAGTTTTAAGTTAATTCTAAATATAAATTTTTTTTTAAAAGACACTCCATTTAAGTATAAAATTAATTTGTTATGTAAAACACAGCAATTGTTAAAAAAATAACTTACAAACAAAGCAAACATAAAAATCACAATTCAATCATTCAAAAAAAAAAGTGGGTATATTAGGACTAAAAGGAATCTTCATCCGTATCATAGTTTAAGCATACGAATACTTAAACGAAAAGATCCTTTAACGGCCTTTGTGTGGGCCCATTTTTTGCATAGTGTACCTAACCCAATTTTCCTTTTTTAGTGTGAAGCTATTGCTAGCACCTTAAGTTTTCTGAAATTGAAATCCAGCCAACCTCGAAACTATAATCATGTTCTATTTCGTAAGACAGTCGGAAGAAGAAACAACAAATTACTATTTCGTCATCTGTCCTTGCCTGTGTAAACTTAGCCTAAATGTCAAAATAGGTGTCCATCAACGACACAATTTAGGGTGGGAAAGTTTACGTTTCGTTGGAAAAGATATTCCATACAAATTTTAACAATTCGTTAACGACGACGTCGTAAACTTTGCTATAGCTCACGACAGTTTTACTTCATTGTCAGAATTTCCCTTCTATGCAAGTACCAGCCTTTTTCGACAAAAAGTGAAAACATCACATCCATTCTTTTCAAAATAGTACCTACCTACCCTTAAGCCGCGTACCTACATACTTGAGGTAATAAATCAGCTGCTGAAGTGACGTTTGCTGTCAAGCATTTCTTGTGGGCTCAAGCGCTGTATTTGAGTTTTTCAAGAAACCTGGATCGACCCTAGAAAAAGTTCAAAGTAGTTACAAAGCTTATAATTTAACAAGATGAATTAAACTGTCAAAATTATCTATTCTGTCCTCAGATATGAGATATATGTAGATTAGCAGAGTCTAACTACAGGAAGAAGTTGATCGTCAAATATTTCCTTATCCGGGAAAAACTTGTAAGCAGTCTTATCCTCTGTATTTTCTAGTGTGAACACAGTTACAAAATTGAAAAGCTTGTATTTTCCTTTGTACATACAGTACCCTACAACCCCCAACGCAATCTTGAATAAAATCTCACAAGTCTATTCGTATCGGTATACCTTCCACGTACACGAGCATTTTATTAAATTGCTTAATTGTGCTTAAACGGAGATTAAAACTCCCATCACAACGTCTAAAACCGGCGCATAAATTATATGTACCACCGTTTTCAACTTAAAGTAGGTACCTTACTCGAGTGGTTCTGGTTCTTCCTTCCAAAATTATATATTAAAATTTATTATATAAGAACTGTCACCTAGTAAATTTCTGCTCTTAAAAGTTATGTCAAATATGACATTTAAAAAAAAAAAAATGTTTTAATATCAAAAGCAAGAACCACGCACCGCACACGCCACTATGGTGTGGTGTGGACATTAAAAAAAAATCCAGTTTGTAATTGCGCGGATGTGGTATCTATACATTTATATAATTTTGTAGGTATTCGTGTATCACCAACCAAATACTATACCACACTGATCCCCTCTGTCTCCTCATGGGCCAAAAAACCTTGCTTACCATAGCTTTTTACAAAAAAACATTTCACATTTCATTCAATTGCGGTGGGAGATCTGGTTGCCTGAACGCAATGGGGTGGTGTCAACAGTCAGAAGCACACAGCAGCAGAACAGCACATTCATAGCACACGACCTTCCTACGTCAATGAACGCAGCCAACGCCCACCTCTTCCAAAACCGTACAATTTTTAATTAGTAATTTTCTACTCTGCTTAACATGAAACCCGAATAATTACGTTACTTGTTTTGAATGCGTAACGAGTTTTCAGCACATTTTAATTTTTGAACTTACAGTTTACAAGGTTCAGGATGTAAGACGATTTAGTCAGATAGACTATGACGACAAGCAGGATGCGGGCGGGCGGCGATGTATTATGCCATCCCAAGTAAATGTAGGTCGGAGTTGGAGGGAGCATTGAGCGTCTGGGAATCTGGGATGAGAGTTAGATAAAGGTTTTGTTATTTTTTTTAATAAATCAAATTATTTCATTAGTCGGCGGGAAAAATGTGTACTTATACTTACACACACAACTTTCAACATTCAAAGAGCAAAAGGAATAAAAAAAAAAAAAAATATTCTCAACGAAAGTCCTTGGGAGTGTAAGGATAAGGATAAGGATACTGTGACTGTTTTGTTTGTTGAATACTTATTTCTGTCGTCGGCTTTGTGCGTCGTCGTCATGAAAGGATTGTCATATAAGTTGATGAAGTCCTTTTGACGGAGTTCGTCTAAATTGAGAATTTAATTTATATTTTGTAAGAGCTCTCTGCTATTAAATATACCTTTTAATATAAATTGCAAGGCTTTGAGGATTAATAATAATTTTGAAATGTATATCTACAAGGATTTTTGTTGATATATTTAGTAGTTACCTACTCCCTCCCCCTTACCGCATTTCGTACCAACCATAGAGGACATAGAAAAGAGGCTTTGAGACCTTTTTTTTGTAAAGTTTAAGGTAACTTTACTTAAACATTTTTGAATGACTTTTTTAGTTGTGTTCAATGTCATGCTATGTTTAAATAATTATTCAAGTATACATTTTGTTTTTGTGCTTTAAAGGATAATGGACTTCGTTAAACTTTGTGCATACATATGTATGCAAAGGTTATAAGTTATAGGTATAACCATCTGTCAACAATTATGTATTTTATTCTTCTCTGTTTTTTATACTTTCACAAACAAAAAATAGGATAAATAATTATTTAAATGCGAGAAGTTTCTATATTATACCGACCCGAATTTATGGGTTTAATTAAAATCCACCCCGCTGAAACAAATGTGGATAACATTAAAAGTTATTCATATTTATGGGCCATGGCACATTTTGCAGAAAATGTCATATAAAAAGGTTTGAAAAATTGAAATAATATTTTTACCAAAAACTACCTTTAAGTAGGTATAAAAGTTTCCAGAACAGATTTTTGTATGATAAGGGTAGAATATTTATGGGTCTTTTCTCTTTTCATTTCCTACCTACCGCACCTGTAACATTTATTTGATTTCTCTCGCTCTCGCTCTATATAACGCATAGCATAATTTAGGGTTAAGTTCAGTTTGTATGGATATGGAGGATGAATATTGTAAGCCTTTAAAGATTTCATTTTATTTTTAACATCCCTGTTTTCGCCATTTTTTGCGAGAAACTGACAAATCATCTGTCATTCATTCGAATTCAACTGACAACTTTAGGTACCCTCTTCATTCCGGCCGACTCACATTCAATGCATTATATCATAGTTAAGATGATATTGACTTAAATACACATAAGAATTGTTATGAAAAATATTGGTGCTTTAAAAACTTGACGGAATCGTCTCCTTGGTTATGTGCACTGCAGGTACCTGAAATCAGAGAGAAGATACTATATTAGTATCTTCTCTCTGCCTGAAATAAGTTTTAGGTACTCAACCTGTACCTACTAATGTCAAAAGTAAACGAATTTTTTCGTTATGTTTCATTTTTACTAGGAACTATAATTTTGAGTAGGTGTACATACATATGTAGTTAACTGTCAAAATTTTTTTTTCGATATTCTCTTATTTGAATTAAAAATGGGGTCTGACAATATAATGTAGGTAATAGACTTTTGAGGTTAGTGACATTTAATTTTCTCTAATCAGTTTAAATTTGTATGAAGGAATCAAATTGAAATATCTTATGCTTAACGAAACTAATGAACGAAGTTTTAATATAAAATTTGGAACTTCATTGAACGCGTTCACAGGTTTTGCAATATTTACCTTTACTGATAACTGGAAATTGTGTTGTTTCATTGACAGACAAAAAATCTATAATAACATTACTATCGGGCTGCATCTGTTAAGTTTTCTCCGTGGCAGGAACTGAGGCAGATTTTGACATCACGTTCGTTAAATATGTATTAGTTGGCAATTAAAAACATCGAAAAGTTTCATTTCTCCACAAAGTTTCGAAACAAACGGTGGATTTGAGCCAATCCTCTTCTTACTTTTTTCGTATATTTCCAAATATTCTTGTTTCTCTATTTTTTCCAAATCACGTAAAGCGCGAAAGGTGACAGATTTTTGACAGGCTGAAAAAGAAAAACTGTGTAAATTTTCTCTTCAACCCAGAAAAAATAAATCGGGTATATTTTTGAAAAATTCAAATTGCTGAATGCAATCATTTTCGGCGTTTAAATGGTGAACGCAAAGAATAATGTACACAACGGCCTGAAATAGAAACAAATTGAGTATAAGAATCACTGAATGCTTTTCAAAACTCTATACTTTCTTACACTCGTTAAGGGGTAGTACCTACTTAACTTACCCACCTATGGTGAAAGAAGAATTTAATAAGTTGCACATTGCACTATCTGTGGAAAGCGGTCAGACATTTTATCATTTCATATCGATTCAGGATCGCTTGATCTTAAGCTTTGTTTACACTAGGAGAAATGTCAAATAAGTAAAACTGCCAATGCATGCAAAATTAGCCCACACTTTCATATTTCACTTGTTTCATTCAATTGATTACAATCTTTGGAATTTTTACTTGCATTCAGTGACAGTGACTGCAAACTAATAGGTATGTAGGTACATTTTTGTATAAATGTTTTAAACAACAATTTTGCTGTCAAAATTCAAAACGTCAAAGACATTTGGAAAAATCCCAAATACAGGGCTCCAAAAAGAATGTAGAAATCATTTAACAGCATATTATCACAAATTGCTATATAGTAGACGAAATATTGAACATAAGAGATACATTTTTCTGCAGAGACTGAAATCATTCAGTAAAAAATGATAATTAAATTAATTTCGAATGTAAAACAAACTTCTTCCAAGCTAATTTTGGTTATGTACCTATACCAAGCATGAACTTTACTTATACCCACATACATTAACATCTATATCTACAGATAGGTAGGATAAATAAATCCAAATTCATCCATAGGTAGATAAAAAGTACCTTTCCATTTCCATCAACTTCACCAGCATCAAAACCAACAAAAGATGCAGCAAAGAAAAAACCATCATTTGTCGGTTTCCATTTTAGTTGTTGATTTTTCGTGAAAACAAACAAATTACACGAGTGAGAGGGAGGCAAATGAAAAAAAAAAATATATTCACATACGCCAGCATAAAATTCGGGGTTTTTTAAGGGAATCGCTGGGGAGGCAGAGTTCGTTTTCGTTTGCGTAGATTCCTAAACGGACACAATTTTCTGAAAACTCTCCAGGGTCGCGTACCTATACAATGCAGAATACCCGCCTAAAAAAAAAAATACAAAAACTGGTTTGCCAATTGCATTTTCATCCTAGAAATACAAAAATCCAGAAAAGTCTCTGTATCGGAAACAATTTATAAAGGGGGCGCTCTCCTCGCTCAGTGTTGTGACTGTGTACTTGTGTGGAGCTGGATGCAACCATCCACCCACAGCATCACCACCCCACTTTGACAAGTTATCCTTTCGTAATATAATATTATTAACAAACCAATACACTCTCATTGAAGGGGTGTATTTTCTAAGTATTCATGCATATTTACAGTACATGTTTGTGTATAAATGGAAGTGAAAAAAAGCGTATGTGCTGTTTTATATACAAACTCTCAGCCGGGCTTTGTGTTTGTATGTTGTATACGAATAAGATAAACATACATATGAAATATATGTGCATTTTAGATATTGAAGAGAGATGGCTATAATGTACAGTACAGAGTACAGCTTCCATGAAAAAAGGAGGGTGGAAGGTATTACCGTTGTAGTGGTATAATAATATCCAAGGATTTAATTTATTTTTATTTTTTGCTCAACAGCAGATGGTGTTTTCATTGTAGTTACCTCAGTTTCCTTGTTCGAGAAAAGATTAATTACACGGTGCAAAAAAAAAAAATTACACATAACCTAAGGTTAGTTCACAATAGAAGGATTTGGTTTTTCCATTGTGAATTTTTTTACAACTTCTACTTCTGTCATCTGTTGGTGGTGCCATCTAGTGGGTGGATTTGTTATTTTTTTTTTAATGTTAGATACATAAAACGTGCATACATACATACATAAATATATGTATATGTACATAGGTAGGTTACGTTTGTTTTTCCATATTTTTTTATTTAAAAAAAAAGAAAGAAAACTACTCCGGCGGGGTGGTTAAAGGGTAAAAGTGAGTGCACCGGGTGCTGTTAGTGATATGCAAATTAGATAATTGCAATATGGTGGAAATGGAAAGGGGTTGTTGTTGTTGATATGATAATACTTCTCTGGTGGTGTTCGCTATGTCATCTTTATGCTATGTACATACCTATATGTATGTATGCATGTAGGAACCTTTACCTATTCTATAGTTCCACACAAAAGGGGGTGCGAATAATGGAAATAATTTTATATATTAGGCATTCGTTTGGCTGCATTTGATGCGATATGTGACGGAGATTGTAAGGATGACGATAAGGACGATGATGAAAACTGACAGTGATTCTATTATTTGGTTTTTTTTTTCTTCATTTCTTTTTTTATTTTTGGATATGCGTTTTTAATGGAAGGGAGATTAGCGTAGGTATACCTATACGAAAAAAATCGAGTTAACTCACCATCTGCTTTAGAAAAATACATTTAAATAGTTGCGGCATTTATACCTACCTTCCTATTATGTACTTTGTATGTACTTAGGCGTGTAAAACAGCACAATGGATTGGTTTTTTAGGAATTTATCTATAAATTGCACGCCCACCTGGTATAGGTACTGAGTTTTGTCTGATGCTAAATCCTGCTGATCTGATAGGTACTTAACATTGCTTGCAGTGAATCCTCTTGGTATATGGAAATATCAGCTCCAGTTCGTTCCCTCAGTCAGACTTTTTCCACCAGATCAGGAAGATGTTCGAACTGATTGAACCCTATCAGTCTAGTTTAAGTCCAAATATAAGTCAACCATCGATCCCACTTTCACACACAGATTTTAGAAAAGACCCAAGAATTCTAAACTGATAGGTACTCAACACCCTTTTTTTTATGTTAAGTAGTAGGTAATTTTAAAAGGTATTTCTATTTTGAGAATTGTTTGCGCTCTTACGGAAACTCTTTATAAGAGCTTTTGTTAGAGTAGCACCTTACAGAAAACAAAAGAGTACGAATGAGACGCAAACATCTCTGTACTGTCTATTTATGTTGGACAGAGTAATACTTGGCCTCCCCGCCAAATTCTTTCGATTTTACATTATGACTATGGATAAGTCGGATTGCTCCGACAAGGTTAGTAAGAACGCCACCGACTTTTTCGATGTCAAGAAAAGCTTTAGACAAAATGACGCGCTATTTATTGTGTTAACTTTTCAATACGCTTCTTGATGCAATCGGATAAAAAACGCATGGGATTCTTCGAGAGAAAGATTTATCGGGAGATATTAACAACTATATCGCACAGGAAATCCATTTTGATTGACCTTTCAATATTCACGTTTTGTCATTCAAAAACTACATAGTTCATGAATGCCAAGTCAAATTGGAATCACATTGAAACATTGTTTATAAAATAAGGACAGCCCGCGACAGTGCTGCCAAAGTTTCATAGCGTCGAATAAGAAAATCGAAATTGTCAATAGAAACTGGCGCCATCTACCATTGATTGTGAATAAAAACAAACAAAATAAATATTACTCGGCCATTTTTTTGACTTCTATGAAGGATTCAGGAATGGCGAGAGCTGGTGAGTATAATGCTGGCTCATTGAGTCAACGGCAACAAGAAGTCCATTTATGCAGGGTGATTCACCAGCGTTGTGCCAAAAAGCTAGAGCGTGTAGGTTAAGTTGAGGCAAGAAAAAAATTGTATGGGAAGGGGGGTCTATTCCCCTCCGTTTAGCCGGGAGGGGCAATTTTCTGAAAAATTGACTTATTTTGTAAAAAAAAATATTTAAAATCAACGGATTCGTTTACAACACCGTGTTATACCTTTTTGGAAAGCCAAAAACTTTTCCTTTTATTTTGTTTTTAAATTAAATTGTTTTAACGAATAGTTTAAAAAATATAAATTTTCAAACTCAAAATTTTGAAAAAAAAATTTGAAAAAATAATTTTAAAACTATTTTTTTTCAAAATTTTACGTAATTAAGTATAATTTTTGTTCTCAGAATTCAACGCTTCCATTAATCTTTAATCCAACACTGAAAACCGTATGGCTCTACGACTTTTTGTTGCCAAGGTATTCAAAAATAACCGAACCTACTTCTTCACAAAAACACGAAAAAATTGGCTAAATGGTCACTTGTGCCATCCCGTAAGGCTAGGTTTTCTTGTTTTTGTGAAGAAGTAGGTTCGGTTATTTTTGAATACCTTGGCAACAAAAAGTCGTAGAGCCATACGGTTTTCAGTGTTGGATTAAAGATTAATGGAAGCGTTGAATTCTGAGAACAAAAATTATACTTAATTACGTAAAATTTTGAAAAAAATTAGTTTTAAAATTATTTTTTCAATTTTTTTTTCAAAATTTTGAGTTTGAAAATTTATATTTTTTAAACTATTCGTTAAAACAATTTAATTTAAAAACAAAATAAAAGGAAAAGTTTTTGGCTTTCCAAAAAGGTATAACACGGTGTTGTAAACGAATCCGTTGATTTTAAATATTTTTTTTTACAAAATAAGTCAATTTTTCAGAAAATTGCCCCTCCCGGCTAAACGGAGGTGAATAGACCCCCCCTCCCATACGATTTTTTTCTTGTCTCAACTTAACCTACACGCTCTAGCTTTTTGGCACAACGCTGGTGAATCACCCTGTATATAGTACCATGAAGGCTGAGGCCCTACCGGCAGGAAAAAGTATCGATAAAGCTTTCCTTCAACCCTCTTTCCTGATTTGTATATATATGTACAAACCAGAAATACAATATCTTAACTTCAGGCTCTGAAGGAGCGCAGGATACTTTACAGAGACTTGGTTCATACTGGCTGGAAACCTGGAATATCAAGATGTTTGGTTGAAGTCTTCTTCTAAAATAAATCTATCGAGGTAGATCTCTGTTTGAGATTCAGTTGATCCTTCAGTAAAATTTAACGGATCAAGCTTAGGTAAGTGCTAAGCGCCGACAAACTTAAAGAAGGTAATAATTCAAGAACTGAATTCATTCTCAAGTCTTTTGGTTTCTTAGAAGAATATAGAAGCTTAATTCCGAAAATTATTGATGGCCGTCAGTCCTCAATAACTCATTGACCTTACAATTTACAACATTCATACAAAAATGGAAAAATTCTCATACAGTCAAGAACCAACAAAAGACTAATAAACCATTACAAACGTAGGTATAAGTGAATGAATGAAATTGAATAGCGTGACTATTGAAAATATAAAATATGATTGATTATTTTCTAAATCCAGGACCAAATTTCAACCAACTATAGAGGTACACAATACACATATAATATACAATGCGGTAAGTTGTGTGCAGCATGTCAAATCAATCTTTCTTTGAAGGAAAATAAAATCCACAAAGCAACGGAAAGGACCTAACCCGAATAGAGTTTGCTATTTCTTTGTGTGTATATGTCCTGTCCTGTTCTGTTCATGTTGTCCATATCCACCAATTGAATTTTATTCCTTCAATAGCAAGTCTGATTGCGATTCATTCATACAAATATTATAAATTTTGTCCTTAGTCCCTATTGAAATATAGAAACAATTTGAAAGCTGGTGTTCTAAAGTTGAGAATGGTATGTATATAGAATTTTTTTTTCTCTGCCACAAGGACTACTCTGTAAGAGGCAGGTAATTTTATATTGAATTTGTATTAACATCGAACTTAACACTTTTGATTTGAGATTGTGAATTGTTTAAGGAACTTTAGAACTGATGCACGTGTGTGCGAGTATAAAGACTTCATCGGGATAATTTCTCACATATAGTTAATAGCTTTCTAAATTGAAATTATCCCTTCATTGATGTACAGACAACACGCGACGTATACTATTTATATTATGGTATCCTTTTAAGCATGAACATGAAGTAAGACAGAACAAAAGGCATTAATGTTCTAGCAGGACATGATAATCACTATCGTGTCAAATATGCAGCCATTTGGGAGTTACATAACATTGAATCTCACAAGGGATGCGAAATAAATGCTGTTCATCATCTGGTTTCTGGTGATAATAGAATTCGGTCGGCGTTTTTAACTTTCCCCTTTGAAATATTTACAAGGACAATGCAAACGCACGTTTGTGTTGAGTTTTTTAAATGCACTTCGGGTACTTTGCATGTTACACTGCGGTTAAAAAGTCTTCGTCCAAGAAATTATATTTTATTACTTTCCTTAAAAATAATATCGAGCATTTTATCATTAAGCGTGACACGTAAATGCAATGTCTTAAGGTCCTACTTTAATCGGCGAAAGCAAAAGTAATCAACTGTCAAAACCGATTAAAAATGTTCCGTTCTGCCAAATGAATTCATACCTATCTGTAGAAACAGTATTAAATTATCGAAAACTTGACGAAACAGAGCGATCCGTTGTGATAAGCAAGATAATGAACGGAAACAAACAGAAGCTAGTGTCAAAACCCAATGAAACGTTGCCGTCCAACCTGTTAAATGAACACACTACCCATAATATAAGCGAAACATGTATTTTCCTCTCAACAATAAGATGATTGTGACGTCACACACAAAGTCAGCACTCTAACTCACACTCATATCCATTCGCAGTCAGATTTTCGTCCTTGCAGGTCCGACTATTATACATAGTTCAGCCTATAGGCATACATTTCTTGCATTCGTACGAGTATTGCATAGATAGGTCTGTATGTATGTATATTTCTAGAAAAACGTCATTCACACGCACCAATGTCAACATTGATCTTTGGTGTAATCATTGTATATGAAATCTATAGTAATATGGATAGAAGGATCGACTGTGGCGACACCGTGAGCCTCCAAACCTTTTTTCCAAATTTCTCGTTTTGGAGAGAAAATGTAGGTGGAAAGGTTTAAATATGTGATAATTATCAGCGACATCTATGTGTCTCCAAACCCCGTTATCTCATACTCGTTCCCCAGACTACTATAGATTTCATATACAATGGTGTAATCTTGTTTATTTAAGAAGTGTTTGATATGGAAGCCTGCAAAACAACTGGACAATGAAGAAAAAACTTTCAAGCAAGTCATTGTGACACCATGTTTTTTAGAATAATATGTTTCTCATCGTGGCAATTGTCTGTGTCGCCCTCTGGGGGTACTTCAAACTTTGTTTCCATTATATTATATGGCACACTTTGACGATAACATAGTGACTTCTGCCTCATGGAAATACTTAACCGGACGCCACACATGCCAGCCCAGTTACTGGCAACACAGTTGCAATTCACTCAAATATTCCACTTACGCAGACAAATTTCCAGCCAACATATAAATATGTAGGTATCTGACAATTTATACATGTAATAACTTGCTTGCCAGTAGCTGCCATGTGTGGCGTCAGAGTAAGGTACCATAGTTTCTATATCAAAATGGTGGCGCTGGTGGTGAAGTGCAAATGGTACATATAAAAGGACACTGTCAAAAGTGAGTTAAAAATATTATAGGTAAGGTACTTGGTTATTCATTGGTTTTCAGAAAAGGGAAGTTAAGCAACCCAGAACAAACAACAGTGCGAAAACATGGCAATGAAACAGCAAGACAGAACACAAAACTGGCACACGGACAAATATTCCAATATTTTGTTTGTCGTGATGGGAAACTTCAAGAATTTTCTTTGTCTATTTACTTTCTATTTTGACATTTAAGTCAAGCAATAAGTCTGTGCATTTTTCCACTTTCTGTGTAATTGACATGAGCACAATTATAAAAATTTAAGGGTACGTCAAATCAAAATGACAGTTATTAATTGTGTTTAATAAACCTGAGATACGCAATTCACATACAAGTACATAAGTAACACAGAAAATATAAAAAAAAAAACAATTCAGAATTTTGTGTGAAAATCTAAAAATCTTGCTCTACCATCTGTCACTTTGTATTCCATCAAAATGTTTTCAATTCAGTTTTTTGCAATGTTTTATTTCAAAATAATTAACTGACAAATAATTCACACATCGCTTCAAAACTTTTTCGCCTCACTGTTATGATGCTCATTCAAAAATAGTTAACACTCAATGCAATCGAGAATCCATTGCCAAAAATTCAATTTAATAACACCAAGAGCAACTACATACAATAATACCTCATTCCAGTCCAACAACAAAGCATAATCCGCATCAGCACCCTCTTCGATTAGATCAAGAAAACAAAAAATACGAAGGGAATCCCCATTCCAAAATCTACCCTTCACGGGCTTACATAAATTTAAGGCATTTGTGTCAAAAGAAAAAAAATCCGTGAACACCATCATTTACCAACTACATACTACATAGACCATGCGTCTGCAGCCCAGCAATCAACTCAGTCTGACAGTCTTCACTACCCCGATATATAGCTACCATTCGTCCAGGACACTCAAACGTAAAGGGACACCGAATGAGTGCTCAGCAAATTTATCAGAAGAAAGATGTTGGGTTTCCCCGGCGCGGAGGGAGGAGAGTCGAATTTGGAACAAAAAATTTCGACTGATAGCCAGGAGCTAAGTACAAAACTATAAAAGACTCTGGATCTGTAATAAAATTGATTTTACTGCTTTGCCTGGGGTCGCTGCTGGCCTGATTTTTCCTTTTGTTTCCCCTACATTAAAAAAAATGTAACAAAAACTCCATCCCTTGTTCGTCCTGCCGTGTCCCGGCGCGGCTCTGGCACTATCAACCAAACGAAGTCAAAGGGCAATTTTGTATATATGCAATTCAAGTACTTAAGGGATCATGATTTAAGATGAAAAATAAAATGTTTTACGTTTTACCCAAAAAAGCGAGGGTTGTTGTTTGTTGGGAATTTTTAGGAACAACTAGCTAGCTATGTCTTGAAGCTTGTTGTGTAGATTATTATTTTTTTTATTTTTATTTAGTGTGGGGTGAAGACAAGGCAGCAGGCTTCAATAAAAACCATTCTTTAATTCTGAATAAGAAGAAATCGTTGTAGGATTTCGTCTGTTCACTTAAGCAACCTGCAAACCCATTTGTCTTTGTTACCTTTTGATAAAAAAAAACTTTGTTTGTATTAGGTATGAGGTCTATGATGGGCAGGGGTAAGGGACAAATAGTGGACCCATATAACCACATCATTCATAGCCGAAATAACGAATAAGGGTGAAGTATGAGTTTATTTTAATCACGGAGTTAAGTTTCTTAATCAGGGTTGCCGTTGAGCATTTTGCAAATAAAAATACAATTTTAATCAACTACGACTTTAACTGGAGAAATATTTTAAAAATAGGAAGATCCTGACATTATGACCACCCGAAAAGACAAGATATGTAAAGGGCGTTTTTTTTAGAGTGTGGTTTTCAAGAAAAAATAAATCGCATATAACTTAATGTTATGGCCAAGATTTCAGCTTTATTATAAAGATAAGGGTTTGCCATTATGTTTTAAAAATGATTTCAGGCAAGTGGCCGCCGCGGCTGGCTCGAATAAAATCCTGGGCGATTATGTCTACCGATTTATTGGACGCAGCGCGCGAACCGAACCATTATTTTGGTAATAAATGTACACGATTTGCAAAGTTCAGGAGTATGTAAGTCTATTCATTATGAAATGGCAAACAAAATTGAGTATAAGTCAAGAAGTGACAGCTGTCAAAAAGACCAACTCCCAAAAAAGTATTGATGGATTGAAAATCACATGTCTAAAAAAAAGACCCTTTACAATCGTATTACGCATTTTCGTCGCACCTTACTGTAATGGAAACTTTTTACTTGGTTAAGATTTTCCAAAATAGCATAAAGCTAAGTGTACACATTGCCAGGTCTGCAAATATTGCCGGATCTATCAGTGAAAAATTTGTCTCGAATGGCTGACAATCGTGTACACACCAAATTAATTTGCAGAAAATTTGTTTGGCTCCTAATTTGTAGACAAATATCTGCCAATTAATTTGTAGATATCTGGCAATCGTGTAAACGCAAGCTGACAACCGTGTACACACGAAATTAGTTTGCAGAAAAATTTGTTCACCAATCATTTTGAAGACAAATTAATTTGCGGATGTGGCAATCGTGTGTACACAAAATTCATTGGGAGATCACCAATTTTTTTTTCATTTTCTGACGTTTTTGCAGGTGCAGTTTGAGGAACATTTGAAAATTTATTCATTTGGCAGAAATTTAATTTGTTGTTTACACGGTTGGTAGAAAATCTACAAATGTTTGCAAATCTATTGCCAGCTATTTGGGCCAAACTAGATTGTCGACATTGTCAGCCAAATATTTAGCAACAGATTTGCAGACATTTGTAGATTTCTGCAAACCGTGTACATACAAATTTAATTTTCAGCTCATTGTCAGCTTATTTTCACACATTGTCAGACGTTTGCAGATCTGACAATGATTGTCAGACCTGGCAATCGTGTACACTTAGCTTTAAGAGTTTCTGTCCTCGAAAAAGAATAGACAGAAAGCGAGGTCATTTTTTAATGGTCGATTTTCCGCCAGCGAATGGGCAGTTTATTTGTCAATATAGCATAATCTCTGGTTATTTTTTTGGTGATGTCAAATAACCTCTGAGCTCTGACCTTCAAGACAGTTAAGCGAAGTGTACACGATTGGTAGGTCTGACAATCATTGTCAGATCTGCAAACGTCTGACAATGTGTGAAAATAAGCTGACAATGAGCTGAAAATTAAATTTGTATGTACACGGTTTGCAGAAATCTACAAATGTCTGCAAATCTGTTGCCAAATATTTGGCTGACAATGTCAACAATCTAGTTTGGCCAAATAGCTGGCAATAGATTTGCAAACAATTGTAGATTTTCTACCAACCGTGTACACACCAAATTAAATTTTGGATCTGCAAATTCATTTTCTGCAAATAATGTCTGACAATGAATAAATTTGCAAATGTTCCTTAAACTGCCCCTCAAATTTATTCATTGCCAGACATTTGCAGAAACGTCAGAAAATGAAAAAAATTTGGTGATCTCCCAATGAATTTTCTGTACACACGATTGCCACATCTGCAAATTAATTTGTCTTCAAAATGATTGACGAACAAATTTTTCTGCAAATTAATTTGGCGTGTACATGGTTGTCAGCTTGCGTGTACACGATTGCCAGATATCTACAAATTAATTGGCAGATATTTGTCTATAAATTGGGAGCCAAACAATTTTTCTGCAAATTAATTTGGTGTGTACACGATTGTCAGCCATTCGAGACAAATTTTCCACTGACAGATCCGGCAATATTTGCAGACCTGGCAATCGTGTACACTTAGAGTGGTTTTTCCACAGTTGAGAAAATTAACTAACTCAAAACCTGCAATGCTTGGATTTATTACTTACAAAAAGACCATGAAAAAGTGTGACATTTGTCCTTCTTAGTTCACAGCAAAGTCACAGCTGTCAAAAAGACGTAGTACTCATTTCTTCTATGCTTCGGAGGATCAACAATATTTCTTTCAGAGTAGAACAAATCGATTCACTAGAGAATAAAGCACAATAAACGTCAAAATGTTGAAGTATGAGAGAAAAAAGAATTTGCAAATGATTAAAAAAGATAATAATTCTTTGTATCGTTCCATAATTTGCTTTAAAAACCTCGCTGACAAATCGATATTCAAACAATGTTCACATTCTATGGCAGGAAAGAAATAGGTGGCGCTCGAAGCACGCTCGGTTCGAAGGACGTTCAGAGTATGATCGAGCTCAATAAAGAACTCTACTTTCAGTGAAAAAAGGGAAAACAGTCTCTCCCAAACAATGGTTTAAAATATTTGTTCAAATATAAGTTAAAATGTATTTTTAATCTGCACAATGGCAACCTTTTTTTTGTGACAATGGAAACATAAAAATATAAAACTAAACGTCATCAGCATTACCATCATCGGAAGTTCAGAAGCATCACCACTTCATCCCTTATATTGCGCTTGTGTATTTGTTCGTTCAAACTGGTCCTGCTGGCTGGCTGCTGCTTTGGTTTGGTTTGGTACAACTATTCAGGGGTGGGTTAGCAAAATACCCCCATCTAAGGGAGGAAGGACAAGGCAGACGACAACGATTACAACTGAATTTTTGCCAAAGAAGGATAACGGATACCGCAAAAGTGGTCGCGTGCTGGCTTGGCTGGTGTGTTATTTCTTGTGTGTGCAATTAATTTAAATCGATTAAAATTATTTAATTAAATAAATAAAACCAATAATATTAATAACTTTAATATTTTTTTAAATAAAGTGTCTGTGACTATAAAACAAGGGCATTTTTTGTAATATACAAGCAGAACTTGTAGTTTATATGTAAAAAAAAGAAAGAAAATATTTTTCAATCCAACCCAGTTGAAAAATAATTGTGTAAGTTATTGTTTTATTGTGCTCTTGTAACGGTTATTGTTGTAAATAAATCAAAATAAGCATTAGTAACTGGTTTGTTATTAATTTTTTGAATTCGGTGTTATGATTATCTTACTGCGAAAGCTCTCAGTGAAAATTTGACATATGTTTTTGAAGCTTTCATCTGCGCATGACAGGTCATTTATGCTATGATATTCCGCATAGGTGACGCTTGCATCAATTTCAAAAGCTCTGAAACTAGAAGCTTTATTTTAAAAAAAAATTGTTTGTTGTTTTACTTCTGGTTCTTTCGTTCGTTTATGGTTCTATAATTTTAATTTGCCATTTGTTATTTTATGTTTCTTCATTTTTACATTGTTTTTCTACTCTAAATTAAGTGTACAAATTGAACAGTTGTTTGTATGCTGTCAAGCTTTAGAGGACCTCCGTTCTGTGAAAAAGACAGTGTTATAGGACCAAGATATTCAGGTCACTTCAGCGTGTTTTTTCTACGCTTGCGACAAAATATATTATGTTTTTGAAAAAGTATGACGACATACTATACGAAACATTACATTTCTGATCTCTATTTTGTCATGTTTCAGTATTGAACGTAAACTGGGCTTCTATCGTCATTTTACCAACAAAAATATGACAGTTGTTGCCTATGAACAGGCGATTTAGACGTTTTGTTTTGACAGATACTTCCATGCTTTTTCGTTCATTATGGGTTACGTGTTCATTTGACGTTCAATTCGGTTCTGACACTAGTTTCCGTTTTCTTTCACCTATTTGTAGTTGGGTCTTTACTTTTAAGGGGAAACAAACATTTTCCTAACTCAGAACCTTCCATGTTCACTTTTTTCGTTTCTCCTTCCCTGAAAATATTTTGAGGCATCCGTTTTCGAACTTGTTAAGGTATTCAAAAGAGTGGTGATCAGGATAAGGATAACCAGAAAAGCAACTGGCAAAAGAAATTCTGTTTTTAAAATCACAAGTAAAAACTTTTTCATATCCAAAACAAATGCATGGCAATACTGACTAACACCATAATGATATACTGAGATTACAGTCTTGCCTTATTTTATGCATCTCCCTACAAACAAGTTGAAGTTGTTGCTTTCTTTAAGCTTAGTCCACATTATGCCGAAAGAAGGCATATATCGCAAGAAGGCATAATGTGGAGTGTGGAAGCGGCTTTATTGTCAATTTATTAGGGTTTGATTTGAGTCGGTCTTTCAGGAAAATTAAAATTTAGATCAATACGGTTTTGTTTAGCTTTTTAAATGTTTAAATTATTGGACAGCGGATCAGACAAGATCTGGCAAAACATCCCACACAATTTGACATGTTTTAAGACCTAGAATCTTTTAAAAATTGGCTCAAATCTTCAAACATTCCATCACAGATTGATTCACAGCTGTTTTAACATTTAATTTCAATAATTACAGAAATTATAAAAATGGATCCTAATATGTCATTTGGATTTGGAATACACGGCCATGGACATCCTCCACTTCCGCCAACACAAAATATGCTAAGTGGCCATCCTGGACCTACTTCGAGTCCGCCACAGAGTGTACCAGGTCGTCGGACACCATTGGGAGCTGTTGGCATTGGAGGTTTTTACGCTCAAGCCAGTTTAACATTGCCACAGCCCACTCAAACTGACGAAAATAAAATTATTGGAAGCGGACGAGACAAATCTCCAGTGCCTTCTTCAAGTTCCGGTGGCAAACAGAAGAATCGTCAAGGAAAGGTCGTTAGACTAAACATCAACGCAAGGTATTTATATAGCTTTATAATTCGATGTCGAAAATGGTTTTTTAAAAATATTATTTTTTTTTTTAACAGAGAACGAAGAAGAATGCACGATTTGAACGATGCCCTGGATGAGCTACGGAGCGTCATTCCATATGCCCACTCCCCCTCCGTGCGGAAACTGTCTAAGATTGCAACTCTTCTTTTAGCAAAGAACTATATTCTTATGCAGCAAAATGCTCTAGATGAGCTTAGAAGGTTTGAAATCGTGTAAAATGGTTGAAAATTAAGTATGTTTAATATTTTTTTTTTTAAATTTCAAACAGACTGCTAGCCTATATTCAAAGCACAACCGGCGCTGCTCCACTAGATTTGGGTTCGTTCCCAGCTGCAGCCAAGCTGCAGCAACTATTGGCAGGACCACATCCAGATCCATCTAGTCCTAATTAAAATATAAAACGATTCTCTACTCACTGGCAAATTCTTTAGCATACAAGCTCATACTATTTCAAATGATATATAAAATTAGTGCCAAAGATATATTAATTTTTAAACATACTTATACAAAAAAAAACCGAAGTCAAATTAAAAATTAATTGATTAAAATAGCAATAATTAATTATGTACGTCTAGTCAGAGTGTTACGTGATATTTTTAAGAATTTATTATTTTTTATGTTTTTATTATCTTAAAAAAAAAAAAACTAAATGTAGTTTTAAATTATTCGATTTTGAAATTAATTTTTTTTTTATATATTTCAATTGAACATTTATTTTTAATTTTTGATTTTGATTAAACTCAAATAAACATGCAAGATGCGATAGTAAAAATGATGAATGTTGGAATCTGTTTCAGAGCATTGTAGTTAAGATAGTTCCAAAAAAATGGTGCACCTTCCAACTTTTAAAAATAATGCTACGCGAAAATAAAATACCCATCAATTCACCCTCGAGCCAAATTTAGGACCTACTTTTAAGTATAGAGACTTGTTTTTGAGCCGCGCTACAAGAATGTGGAATACTTCAAAAAAATGGTGCACCTTCCTACTTTTGAAAATAATGCTACAACGAAAATAAGAATACCCATCAATTCACCCTCGAGCCAAATTGAGGACCTACTTTTAAGTATATAGACTTGTTTTTGAGCCGCGCTACAAGAATGTGGAATACTTCAAAAAAATGGTGCACCTTCCTACTTTTAAAAATAATGCTACAGCGAAAGTAAAATACCAATCAATTCACCCTCGAGCCAAATTTAGGACCTACTATTAAGTATAGAGACTTGTTTTTGAGCCGCGCTACAAGAATGTGGAATACTTCAAAAAAATGGTGCACCTTCCTACTTTTAAAAATAATGCTACAGCGAAAGTAAAATACCAATCAATTCACCCTCGAGCCAAATTTAGGACCTACTATTAAGTATAGAGACTTGTTTTTGAGCCACGCTACAAGAATGTGGAATACTTAAAAAAAATGGTGCACCTTCCTACTTTTAAAAATAATGCTACAGCGAAAATAAGAATACCCATCAATTCACCCTCGAGCCAAAATTAGGACCTACTTTTAAGTATAGAGACTTGTTTTTGAGCCGCGCTACAAGAATGTGGAATACTTCAAAAAAATGGTGGACCTTCCTACTTTTAAAAATAATGCTACAACGAAAATAAGAATACCCATCAATTCACCCTCGAGCCAAATTTAGGACCTACTTTTAAGTATAGAGACTTGTTTTTGAGCCACGCTACAAGAATGTGGAATACTTCATGAAAATGGTGCACCTTCCTACTTTTAAAAATAATGCTACAGCGAAAATAAGAATACCCATCAATTCACCCTCGAGCCAAAATTAGGACCTACTTTTAAGTATAGAGACTTGTTTTTGAGCCGCGCTACAAGAATGTGGAATACTTCAAAAAAATGGTGCACCTTCCTACTTTTAAAAATAATGCTACAACGAAAATAAGAATACCCATCAATTCGCCTACGAGCCCAATTTAGGACCTACTTTTAAGTATAGAGACTTGTATTTGAGCTGCGCTACAAGAATGTGGAATACTTCAAAAAAATGGTGCACCTTCCTACTTTTAAAAATAATGCTACAGCGAAAATAAGAATACCCATCAATTCACCCTCGAGCCAAAATTAGGACCTACTTTTAAGTATAGAGACTTGTTTTTGAGCCGCGCTACAAGAATGTGGAATACTTCAAAAAAATGGTGGACCTTCCTACTTTTAAAAATAATGCTACAACGAAAATAAGAATACCCATCAATTCACCCTCGAGCCAAATTTAGGACCTACTTTTAAGTATAGAGACTTTTTTTTGAGCCACGCTACAAGAATGTGGAATACTTCATGAAAATGGTGCACCTTCCTACTTTTAAAAATAATGCTACAGCGAAAATAAGAATACCCATCAATTCACCCTCGAGCCAAAATTAGGACCTGCTTTTAAGTATAGAGACTTGTTTTTGAGCCGCGCTACAAGAATGTGGAATACTTCAAAAAAATGGTGCACCTTCCTACTTTTAAAAATAATGCTACAACGAAAATAAGAATACCCATCAATTCGCCTACGAGCCCAATTTAGGACCTACTTTTAAGTATAGAGACTTGTATTTGAGCCGCGCTACAAGAATGTGGAATACTTCAAAAAAATGGTGCACCTTCCTACTTTTAAAAATAATGCTACAGCGAAAGTAAAATACCAATCAATTCACCCTCGAGCCAAATTTAGGACCTACTATTAAGTATAGAGACTTGTTTTTGAGCCACGCTACAAGAATGTGGAATACTTAAAAAAAATGGTGCACCTTCCTACTTTTAAAAATAATGCTACAGCGAAAATAAAATACCCATCAATTCACCCTCGAGCCAAATTTAGGACCTACTTTTAAGTATAGAGACTTGTTTTTGAGCCACGCTACAAGAATAAGGAATACTTCAAAAAAATGGTGCACCTTCCTACTTTTAAAAATAATGCTACAGCGAAAATAAAATACCCATCAATTCACCCTTGAGCCAAATTTAGGACCTACTTTTAAGTATAGAGTCTTGTTTTTGAGCCACGCTACAAGAATGTGGAATACTTTACCTGTGGCCCCATATTTCCCTCCCATAACGTTCTCCTTTTTATCTCCTATCAAATTTTCCTAAACTCTAGCACTGTGTGATATTCATGAGAAGGGATAATATGACCCTGAAGATTATACAGGGTGATTCACGAGCGTTGTAGGATGGGTTGAGACAAGAAAAAAATCGAATGGGAGGAGGGTCTATTCCCCTCCGTTTAGCCAGTAGGGGCAATTTTCTAAAAACATGACCCTTATTTGAAAAAAAATTATTAAAAAATAACGGTAACTTCTACAAAGCCATGCTATACCTTTTTGAAAAGCCAAAAACTAACTTATTTATTGTAATTTTAAATGAAGTTATTCTATTAAACCGTTTTCAAATATTAATTTTCAAACTCAAAATTTTGAAAAAAAAAAATTAAAAAAAATAATTTTAAAACAATTTTTTTTTCAAAATTTTACGTAATTAAGTATTATTTTTGTTCTCAGAATTCAATGCTCCCATACATTTTAAATCCAACACTGAAAACCGTATGGCTGTATGACTTTTTGTTGCCAAGGTATTCAAAAATAACCGAACCTACTTCTTCTACTTTAGAGTTAATGGGAGCCTTGAATTTTGAGAACAAAAATAATACTTAATTACGTAAAATTTTGAAAAAATTAGTTTTAAAATTATTTTTTTAAATTTTTGTTTCAAAATTTTGAGTTTGAAAATTAATATTTTGAAAACGGTTCAATAGAATAACTTCATTTAAAATTACAATAAATTAGTAAGTTTTTGGCTTTACAAAAAGGTATAGCATGGCTTTGTAGGAGGGGGCTTATTTCATAGTTCAATTTGGGGAGTTATTTCATTTTGTTTTTTGGGGAGTTATTTCTTGGGGAGTTATTTCACGGAGTAGTTTGAAACGAACTGTTGGATACCCGCCTATGCCTATTCTATTCTCTATTTTTTATGAGTGTGCGTTAGCTAGCGCAGTAAAAAAAAGGCGTGTTCCACTCCCAAAGTTGAGACTTTTTATAGCCAAGCCCAAGGTACTATGAGATTAGAGCCATTCAATCTTAGGCTTGTACTCGATTTGCACATAAGACATAACTTGGATTTTTAAAAATTAGATTTTGAATGGAAATAGCGATTAACCAATGAATACAAACCGAAATGTTCATCTTCTTACTTCCAAACTGCGACTGGTAGTTGGAAAACAATGTAACATTAATTAATATTAAGACTTTTAACTTAAAAGTAGGCGTGTACCAAAATTGTGCAAACAAAAATTTAAAGCATTAACTGATCTTTGATAGTTAGCAAATTTTTAGGCATATGTGTACAACTACAGCTGAATCTAGTAGTTTCTTAACGATCTTAATAAAAATCACGCCCTTAAAAGTAGGCGTATTGAAAAAACTTAAACAAAAAAATTAAGAGATATATTTTTACTTGCGAATATAGGAACTGGACCGATTTGCTTCAAGCTTGGTACATAGTATTATTATGACGCCCTAAAATGGGATTTTTGGAATTAGCATTTTAGCTATAAAACTAACCATACCTGCCATATGATTTTTAGTGAACAATTATTTTTTCTCAAAAACGGCCCCTACGATTTTGATAAAACTTTCTGAATACCTAGTGTTTTCTGTGCAAGCTTTATCATTGTATTTATATCTTATAGTAATTTCATGGAACATTTTATTTTAGTTCTGAACGTCGTCAATGGCGGCGCTAGTTGTATTATCTACTTTACATATATTGTTGTTTTTGCTTCCAATGGAGTTTAGGCAAAAACCACTCAAATAACCCTCCAATCAAAGCTTGTGAACGTCGTCCATAGATGCCGCACAAAACGTTCCCTTTCTTGGGAATACTATAGATTTTATATACAATGGCTTTATGTTTTGGATGGAATAGATTTTTCAGGAAAAGTTATATAACGGTACCTCGTATAGGACCGTTTTTTTTAAATCCGATTTTCTCGTAAGCCACTTGACGAATTTCAATGAAATTTTTAATGTAGAAGCCCTTTTATAACAAAATAATAAAAGTTCTTAAATTTTTCAAACAAATTTTTTTGAGTTTTTTAAAAAAGTTTTAATTTTTTTTTTATTTTGTTTTATCCAAAGACGGTTTAATCTATTTTTTTTTTAAATTCTATTTCTCTGATAAGAACTACAAAGTGCTAGAAATTGGCATAACTACTCAAAAAAAATTGGAATATATTTTCGAAAAGTTTTTCAAAAAAAAACTGTTTTTTTTTTGAAAAAACTGGTCGATCGATTTTGAAAAAAAATTTCTAAAAGTTTAAACAGTAAACGAAATCAGATGACTTACTTCATTTTTTTTTTTGCAAAAATCGTTTTAGTGATTTTTAAGTGATCAATGAAATTTTATTAAATTTTTTCCCTGCTTTTTCCCAAAATCTCAAACCATAAGACCACGGCCACACATTAGAGCAAGTTCGTCCGACCCAGTTGTGCACTTTATTCAAATAACGAACGGAAAAAAGGTTAAAATTGAATATTAAATTAAATTTTTAAAACGTATGTTTTTTGGTCCTTCATGAAAAGTTTGCGTAAGCAGGCCCGAAATTCAAAAGTTTCTTCTCCATACACAAGCTTCTTAATTGCGACTATGAGACGCGCAGGGCTTATAAGTAGGTACCGTTTATTTCAAAAATAAGTTTTTAATAGATTCTGATGAAAATTGGGCGTGAATGATATGTAATACGAGGAACCAATAAAAATATCTAATTAACCTGAATCGAGCTGCGCAATCCACTTCGATATTCAAAACTTGTGAAACTTATGCGTGCGATACTAATTTGTGTCAAAAGTGATCAGAAGCGATTTTGCTTGTTCCATTGGTTTACAGAATGAGTTGTTTCCCGAGTGAAACCAATGGAATGTGCTATAAAATGTTCCTATAACTGACTTTCAAACAAAAATGTTGTGTTTGCAAGGAATTTCTTCCGTTTGGTTTGTCTCTCAGTCTCAGTCTGATCTGATGGTTACATTTGGCTTGCATACATACCTACATCCGTCTCAAGTTGAAAATGATTATTATCTGCTTCACTTCACTCATTGTATATCGATAGTTTTTAATAAAACGAAATTTCACTTTACTATATTTTAACCACAATTTCACTTCACTGTAAATAAACACAACAATTCTCTTAAATAACTTTTTTCTTGGAAACGTCCAAAACCACAAACATACAACACAGACTGCCGAACGCAGTTTGTGTTTTAGGCAAGAGCAAGTACAAGTCGGTGGTCTATATTGTTTGTCTGTAACAATTTTTGTTGAACAAAATGTATTATACAGGGTGTGCCAAAATAAGTCATCCATCCGATGTTTGTTTTGTTTGGCTCTCTTTTTTTTTTAATGAAAAACTTCGATTCTATTTTTTGATTATGTTTATTTGAATTTTTAGAATTGTATTGGTCAAGTCGAGAAAATGATATCGGCCAAATGAACGCCGTCACACGTCAGCACGGGGCTTCAAAAAACCCCACAAAAAAAGTCTGAAACTGCTAAATCGGGCGATCTTGCGGGCCAGTGCAAATCGCCCAAGCGAGAGATGAGGCGACCCGGGAACGCCGCCTTCAGAATATCGGTTCATGTCGGTTCATGTATCGCTCCATGGCTTGGTCACTTGTGTTCTGCATCTGTCTAGTCCACAAAAAATGTCAAAACAGATACAGAATTGACATTGGCGGTCATTTGCAAAAATGAGAGCATCTTCCAATAGGGTGATTTCTTTTGGCACACATCGAATTTCGGAGAGTTTTTACAAACTCTTGTTTGTCAAATTAATGGCAAACAATAAATCACAGTTTCTGACTTGATATTTGAACTGAACGAACATAAGAATTATTATATAATGTTGGTTCAGTTGAAATATTCAAATTAATTTGAGCTACAATATCAATACGATTCGATTGTTCATTACATAACTGATCTTAGCATTCGTTTAGTTTCGTAACAAGTAGAGAACAGGGTGGTTTCTCTGAAAGGTCGAAACTGTTAATTAAAATGATTGTGTGTCATCTAGTGAGCAATAGCAGAAGCACTTTATTTCTCCTGATATGAAAAGTCTCAAAAGTATAAAATTCTGTTCCATGACAATACTTATGGCTAAGTTCTCTAATTTGAAAAACTTTCGTAAGTTTTGGAGTGCTGCGTCTTTATGTTATTTCATCAAAAAAATTCAATTTGGAAACGAAATAAAAGGCAACGGCAGAAGTAACTAATACTACGTTTTTATTAGGGCAAAAAAGGTGATTTCGTAGAAAATTTCCAAATTAAATTCCACTTCCCATACAAAATAAAATTAAAATTATTTTTTATTTGGACGAAATCAAGGTTGCAAATTATGTGAAAACAAATCAAACGCAACTAAATTGAAAACAATTGAATAGAATATTTTCTAAAATGTCAATTTGAAAGAAAATCCAAGGCAACGGCAAAAGTAAACAAACCAACATGCCAAGCAACGGCAGAAGTAAACAATACAAAATAACAATTTTGAAATAAAATCCAGGGCAACGGAAGTAGTAAACTAAACAAAACAAGAGTAAAGCCTAGTACTCAGATCGCGCTAAACTAAATTTTATCTCTACAATATTTATCTCTACACACCTTTGCTAAAAAGGCGCGCTAAATTTTGAAGTTGGAGAGAAAACAGCTGTTTTACAAATCTGTGAACTGTGATAGTTTGTTAAATAAACTTTATTAATAATTCTGATTTGTTATTGTTATTAAGCTTAAGGATTCTTCAATAAATATTTAATGTAGCCCATAGAAAAGTTAACAATGTTTGTTTTTTGCTGTTGCTCAGAAATGGACGCCGAAAAGCCACCCCGACTATTTCGGAATTCTTAAATGAACACACTTCCAGAAGAACCAGGAGAAAAATTAAGTGTCGAACGCTCAGTGTTATTGCCTTCGCCTATTGATTACTCTGAATCAACCAATACCAACCATTCGAAATGAAGTAGACGTCCTCCGCAAAGCCATACGCATGAAAGCAACAGTCCATAATCCACTTTCAGACTTCCTAACCAAGCAGCAATCTAATGACTTCGAAACGAAGTCTAATGACAACGAATTTTTTGACTAACAAGGGGAAGAGTTGGAGGAAGGTGACGTCTCAGAGGAGTGCAGAGTTCCGATCAAATAAATTATATTTTTTGTTTGAGATTTCCTTCTTTTTGACTCAGATAAATAAAAGAATTTATTTAACACTTTGTACATAAAATAATAATTCAATTAAATTAACCTAGGTTTAGAATAAAGTTTTACAAAATTCTAAGGCTATTCCTTGCTTTTTTTCTTTTAAGCAGTTCCTAGAGGATCTTGTTGTGTGTTTGATTTCCTTCCAATTCCATTGCAGGATCACCTTTGCGTTTGCGCTCATGTCCTGCCTCCAGCTTTCGCTTCTTGCCTCTTGGTCTTGGTTCGGATTTAATGTTCCCGGAGTGTCTTCTGTTGGTGGTTTATATTCAACGGAGCCGGTGGAAGTGATTTCCATGACATCCTCTTTATTAACATCGAATGTGTTCAAGATATCTGTTTCCATTGCTTCAAAGTTCGAAATGTCGAACTCCCTAGTCCCTAGCATCTGAATGGTAAATGGCCGCACTTATATGCGCTGACTCAGTCTCTTGAATATTCTGGTGGCTGAGCGCAGTACTTGATGTTGCCACTATTCCAGTAATTGAGGACACTTCGAGCTGCTGCTACGACATCTGGAAAACTCTCTTTAAGAATTTTCCTGTTAAAAGAGCTTTATTGAAAAATGGTAGCTTTAAGATTTTAAAGATGATCTTACCCATTCGCGCAGCCTTCTTGGCGAAAAATTCTTCAAATGTGTCATACTCGCTTACATCGTAGAGTTTACAGAAATATTCTTTGCTGGCACGCTTCAGAACGCTCTCAGCAATTGTAAAGGGATCCTTGACATCACCGACACGTTGAGCATTCTTTAGGACAGCTGGGACGTGATTGCCAGAGTCATTGCCAGTAGAGAAGACGATTACTGGACAATCGGTAAGCTTAATCGTGGAATCAAGTTCAACTTCTTGCATGACTCTGTAAAAGAATGAAGTTTCTTGTGTAAAAAAAATTCTCTGCTTGGGAACAAGCCTATACAACTTACTTTGTTACACCGGAAGTGCATCCAACCGAACACGTCTTTGCCTCTTGTGAGCGAGTGAATAAAGGAACTCTTTCCAACATTTGGTATACCCACTACTCCAACTCGAATTGATGTTTAAATGCCTTTGTTGCGACAGTAGTTTGCCAGCATGGACATGAGGAGTTCTGCTCCGACACAAACAGATTCTTGCATTGCCTTTTCTGTGTTTGTCTGGTGAAATTTTCGCCTTCCAAGCTTTGAAGACTGGTCTTGAGTGGATGCTTTGAATGTTGTGACTGGGCCAAGTTTATGGAAATATTTAATCTAGTTGTTTAGATTCTCTTTTGGCACCAAATCGGCTTTGTTGAGGATGAGAATGAGGCGCTTGTTTCCTGGAGCTGATTTAATTGAATAATGAATTTGAATCAATTTCTGTTTCTTGCTTCCTGTTTTGGCCTTTTTCTTTGATTCCCTGTGAAGTTTTCTCGTGTGTTCGCGGACTTTCTTTTCGTAGGTAGCTTAAATCCAAAATAATGTCTCTGTACATTTGTTGGTCAGCTTTGGACTCCAATCTGTGAGTAATTGAATACATTTAATTAAATCTTGGAAAAGATATATTTTATGTGAAAAATCTACTTGAAAACATCAGGAATGTACTCTTTCAGTCTTAAGATTTCAGCAATTATTGAATTACCCACAGAGACGATTCGAAGGAGGTTTTGTCCACATAAATTATTTTCGGCTAGGAATTCGAGACCACCGAATTGATAAAACAGATCTTTTTTGTAAAGATATTTTGAGGATAGATTTGGCCAACTAATTAAAAAAACTTAAAATTTATTATAGCGACATTCATTGAATATGTATGAAAAATCTCACCTTGTTCCTTGAAACATGGCAACTGCACTCCAGTTGTGTGGTTCTCTAATGAAGATTTTTTGTTCCCAGTTTGATCAATAATAAATTACAATTGCAATTAATGCAACTATAAATAAAGCATTATATTTTATTAAGCGATCTTACCGAACTTTCTTCTGAGCGGAGGTAGATTTTATCCGTTCTTTTATTCTTTTTCACAACTTTTCCTTGTGTCATCTGCTTGCCTGTCCAAGTCCAAGGGATTATTCGATTTGGAACTCATTTTGCTGATTTTTTTTGGTTTACGAATTTCTCACTTGATATTTGTTATTATTATTATTGTTATTATTATTATTTTTCAGTATACTTGAAATTATGAGTAGACTCAACAAGAAAATTTTTTGTGAAGCGATAAACGTCAAAATTTATCTTGTGAAATAATGTATTTTACATTTTTTAAATGGATCCAATTTTGCAATAGGTATTGGACTGACTGCTGATGACCTATCTGTACACTTCCAAAATCTCCTTTATGGCAAATCCACACTGAACTACCACTTTGCGGAACCCTTGATAAACAACGAGTGCTTGGACCAAGAAATAACAGTTTCTGAAATATATGCCGTTATTCACAGAGCGAAAAATGGAAAAGCCCCGGGCGAAGATGGTATCGCATATGAATTTTTCAAGAACGCACCTCCTAGCTTCATCGACCAACTGAAGATCCTATTCAACAAAGCGTTTCAAAATGAGGACATCCCTAGTTCATTTAAAAAGTCAGTGATCTTCCCGATTCACAAAAAAGGAGCTCTGGACCTGGTTGAAAACTATCGAGGAATCTCGTTTATGAATGTCCTGGCAAAATTGTTCTGTGGAGTTCTAGCAGACAGATTGGAATCGTGGGTTGACGTCAACAATATCCTCTCCGAATTCCAAGCTGGTTTTAGGAAAAACTATTCCACCATCGATCACATTTTTACAATTACGTCGATCGTCAAAGCTTTTCAAGCTAGGAACAAAAAGGTTTACGCATTCTTTGTTGATTTCAAATCAGCCTTTGACTTGGTAAACCGGAATGCTCTCTTTTATAAGCTCACGCAAATAGGTATTTCGACAAAATTTATCCACGCAATAAAAGAAATGTATTTCGACTCAAAAGCAGCTGTCTGGGATGGGTCAGTATATTCAAAATGGTTCGCAACAGACAATGGTGTCAAACAAGGATGTCTCCTCAGTGCTCTTTTGTTTTCACTGTTCATCAATGACATAGTGAATTGTCTTCCTGGTGGAATTCGTATATCTGGAATGTCAATCAACGTACTGCTGTATGCCGATGATTTGGTTTTACTTTCTGAGTCAGCCGATGTATTACAACTAATGATAAATCGTCTATCAGAATATTGCTGCAAATGGGATCTTCTAATTAACACTGATAAATCTAAAATTATGGTATTTTCGAGATCTTCCAGGAGCCAGGACCGTTATAATTGGTACTTCAATGGTAACCCTCTGGAAATGGTTAACGAATATAAGTATTTAGGAGTGAAACTTAATACAAAGATGGACTTTCACGAACATTTAGTTGAAAAAACCAATATATGCCAAAGTATGGTAAATCTCTCGTGGAGAAATGTTTTTTCAAACAAACGAATCCTACTCTCTACGAAATACAAAATATTCGACGCTGTTGTGAAGACTACGCTTTGCTATGCTGCTCAAGTGTGGGGTATGGAAGAGTACGAAACGATTGAAAAATTCCACAGAAATTTCTTAAAAAAACTTTTCAACCTTCCCCTGAAAACCCCAAGCTATGCGATATACATAGAAACAGGACTTCCTCAGCTTTTTACTAGTACTTTGAAGACTCAAGCGGATTATATCGTAAAAGTTTTTAGTCAACCAGATGAGCGCCTGTCCAAAAAAATGCTCCGATACGAAATTAGAAATGAGGATTGGTGGATGAGGAAATGGAAAGATATGGCAATCAGTTTTGATGAGGAAGTTCCGATGGATGGAAGAAACTTGGTTGATTTGAAGGATCAGCTCTATCGCATAATTTCAAAACACGAAAACTCTGTACGGGATGGTTTTAAAGATAACGCGCGCAAATCCATCAATAGAGTTTTGTACTCCCAACTCAATATGAGCTTAAATCAAGCAAATTATTTTCAAGACTCACTAAGTTACAACGAAATCTCCTTCATTTTCAAAGCAAGATGTGAACTCTTAGGACTCAACGGAGCACCTTACAATGGAAGTTTCAACCAATTTTGCTCCTTATGTAATCTAAAATCCAAAGAAGACTGCTTTCATTTTATCAGTATATGTCCCATTTTTGCACCCCAACGGATTTCGTATTGCGGAAAAAGAACTCTAACAATGCAAGAAACAATAAAACTTTTGAACGGAACTGACTGGAAAACCCTCGCATCATTCTTGAAAAATATTTCCATGTATAGGATATTGATTATATCTGAATTTGAATAGTTATACTTATTTATTATTTTGTAATGAAAAGAATCTTTTATATACATTTATTTCAAATTGCTAACCGAGCTGACGGCAATGCCATAGCTTTAAATTCATTCAATTGTTAACAAATGTATCAAAACAACGAATCAATAAATGAATACTTACTTACTTACTTACATTATTTCGCAAGCTAAATTTTGTGGAGACTTTTTTTCTTAGCCGTTAGCCTGACGGCTGGAATTTAGCTTGAAGTGAGTACTACTCAGCTAAATACCCAAGCTAAAATTTATCTTTGGAGGAAATTTGTATGGAAGATAAATTTTAGCGCGATGTGAGTACTAGGCTTAATGAATTAAAAGGAAGAAAGAAAGAAAAAGATGGAAGTTAAACTGGTGTCGAACGAAATTAGCAAACTCAAATGAAAATACTTTTTCTTTCGAAATAAGCATATACTTATCGGAACTAATGATGCTACGTTTTCATTAGGGCCGAAATAAGGTTATTTGGAAATTTGCTAAGCAAGTGTTTTCATCTAAGTTTGCGCATTTTACACCAAGCTATCTTCTTTCTTTTTCTTTTTTACAACCTTTTCATTCTTTTTTTGCTTTGTTTACTACTGCCGTTTTGTCCTGGATTTTATTTAAAAATTGTTAGGTAGGTGTTTTGTTTTGTTTGCTACTGCCGTTGCCTTGCATTTTGTTTTGTTTACTTTTGCCATTGTCTTTGATTTTGTTTCCAAATTGACATTTTAGAAAATCAGTTCAATCGTTTTCAATTTAGTTGCATTTGATTTGTTTTCCCATAATTTTCAACATCAATTTCGTCCAAATAAAAAAAATTCGAAATTTGATATTGAACGGAAAACGGAGTCGAATTTGGAAATTTGCTACGAAATTACATCTTTTGGTTTAAAGTTTTGATTCTGATCAGAATAAAAAGATATAAATCTCGTGTATCGACCGGTGTGAACAAGCTATTAGCCTATACCACTCCTGCTTCCCATGATTTCATCTTAAACCATATCCAACTTCACATCAATGTATCCATATCAAAATACATCGCTGACAGCAATAACCAATTTTTTCCACTACTTTTTTTTGTTTCCAAACCAACTCTACCTTATCTCCTTTCACACACCATAATCTACAACATTATAGAGAGACAGCTACATTAGTCACCAAGTTACTAGTTTGGTGGTCACCAAACCAACCAATCAGCGATCTATTCTTTGAATTTTCAGATTGATTTTGAGGAGCTGATTTCTAAAAACGCCAAACTTCGCAAACTAAAAAAAATTACATTGTGTAAACGAGGGACGATTCGACGAAGAAAAAGTTATTTTAAAAAAAACCAAGATTAATAACTTATGTGTAATAAAACAAATAAATATTTCCAATAGTTCATAAAGTGATTGATCATTTTTTCGCCCCAAATAAATACATACAAACGTGTTAAAAAAAAGCCCAAGAAAAAAAAATGTTCAAAATTTTCACAATCAAATGAAAGAAAAAGAACTGATAAAGTTCTTATAAACAAAAAAACAAAAAAAAAAGCTAAAAAATCGGTGATCTAAAATTTCTTCGTTACGAAGGGAAATTCTTCGCTACTCGGCGTTCGGCGGTGCGTGGTGTGCTGCGTATAAATTATCTAACTTTTGACGCAGATTAGACGCTTAAAATTATTATTAAGCGGGACATTGGAAACGTACATCTTCAAATAAGAAAACACAAATCTATAAAAAAAAAAAAAATTATAAAAAGAAAGCCACGGCGGGGCTGCAGCTCCCCACTAGTTGCTAATAAGTTGATGTCAGAAGAATTGATTCATCGTTGCAAATTTATCTGCGATTTCAGATAGATTCCTTTTAAAAGTAAGATTATTTTGTAAAATTTTTTAGATAAACGTTTTATTTTGAAGCATATGGATTGGGATTGGGAGGACTTAAAAAGTATCTCTTTTTTTGTCATATTTTCAGCTTGAATTGGTTAATGGAGTCGTAATTGAATATTGAAACTTGCGTAAGGACACTCTTGGGTTTTTCGTTTTTGTTCTTTTTTTTTGTTTGTTTGGAACAAAAACGCATTGGAATTTTGAACCTTCTGAGTGACTGCATGCAAAAGTGAAAACATTTCTCTACTAACAATAAAAACAAATCGATTTTTTTCTTTTTTGTTTAAGGTAAGAAATAATGTTAACCAAATGCATAGCTTTTTTTTAAAATCTTTTTTACAGCTTTAGTTTTGTTTTTATGTATGGCCAGGTCTTTTAATGGCGCTACAGAACATGGTGCTTCTAGGTCTCATATTATATTTCCCCCCAGTTTGATTGATCCCTTACTTCGGAAGAAACACAAGCAAGTTAGGAACTCTTGCAACTCCGTTATTGAAATTTTTACATGACCAGAAGTTAGGGCAAACAATTCTGCAATGTCCCAAAGGCAGTAAAAACTTCTGGTCACGTCAAGAACTCAACGTCATCATCAGTTCCAACGCTCATCGTCGACAATAAACCAATTGTCAGCTCTTCAGAGAAAGCGAATATGCTCGCAGCTCATTTTGCTGCAAGTTCTACGTTGCCTTTAAGCAACAATGCCCCTCCTGTACTTGAGAACGTTAATTCTTCTATGGGACAGATATTTTTCCGCACTCGTACAGTAGCAAGAGTACTTCAAGATCTTGATATACACAAATCCGCTGGCCCGGATGGTATACCCCCTATAAAGTGTTCTGCATCACTGGCAAACCCATTGCGTAAGCTTTTCCATCGCTCCTATCGTTCAGGAATCTTTCCTAGTAGATGGAAAACAGCATTTGTCCAGCCCGTCCCTAAAAAAGTTGATTCCTCTTCCCCCTCCTACCGACCAATTGCTCGGCCTTGGCTCTGATAAAGCATCGCTTCCCAATAAATCAGCGAAATCAAGCTTCGTTGCGCGTGGTTAGTAGTTAGATGATAGACCGTCAAAAACTAATAACTACGAGCTGTTGGCTTATGTTTGTGTGTTCTTCTATCTTCTGTTCTGTCTGTCTTTCTGTCGTATTACTGTCTTGTGTTGTCTTGCGCCGAAGGCCTCAGTTGCCAGTGCTTGTAAGTGCGTCTGCTGCGATCGATTCATCTACGGAGTTGATTATAATGTAATGCATTTACATACGTCCCTTCTTTCCAAGGTCATGAAAATGCTGATAAATCGTCAGCTCAAGAAATATCTCGAAGATCGGGAGCTTTTAAATGACCGGCAATACGGCTTTCGCAGCAATCGTTCCACTGGTGATCTGATGGTATAACTCACCGAACAGGATGAGAATAAGCTTAACGTGAACATTTGACAATTAAGTCTTAATTTCACGACAAGCCTACTTGCATGCAGAGTCAAATTGGGCTTAGACCAGAGCCCTAAGATCTTCCCCTAGATAGAATCATAGTACAAATTTTATGGAACATGTTGAGGCATGTCCACTCTCCTTGGTACGGGGCGAGGTCTATCTAACACCTCTTGCATCCAATAATAAAATCCGTAGATAATATTACCCGATGCCATATGTTTCCGCTTGAAGTAAACAGCCACCACGATACTCCCACAAGGGGGCCTACCTCATAGATATTCTCCCAGGTGACTCGGCCACCTGGGTGGGCACTATCTCCCGTGGTACCGGAATAAAGCTTTCGGTAGAGCCTCGCAACCGTAAGGTCACTTCCAGATGAGCACCATCAATACTCAAGGCCTGGCAGCCTTAGATATGCGCATTCAACCATTTTCAAAGGTAGAAGCAAACAGCCAAATGCGTACATCCAGACTTCCTCTCTTTGCCGCATACAAGTTTTACCTTGCATACGTTACCAGTAAGGAATCAATACTTCAAGGAAAGGAAATACAGCTGCACTGGTGATCTGATGGCATATCTCACCGAACAATGAAACAAATCTGCATCGCCTTGGCGAAAGCAAGATTATTGCGCTTGATATTTCAAAGGCATTTGATAGAGTTTGGCATGAAGCTCTTTTATCGAAAATGCGTGCATTTGGTATCGATGATACTCTTATTCGTTGGATTAGAAGCTATCTTCTGGACCGTTCAATACAAGTTGTATTAGACGGTTTCAAGTCTGATCTGTACAAAATAAATGATGGTGTGCCCCAGGGCTCCGTTCTGTCTCCGACTCTCTTTCTCATTTTTATAAATGATCTCTTGTCTGTGACTTCTAATCCATTAAATTGTTTTGCTGGCGACTCAACCCTCAGCTTTTCATGTACGTTTGATAATTCACGGCCTTCGCCTTCGGACGTGTTATTACAACGACACCGTATGATAAGCTCATTAAACTCTGATTTAAACAGCGTTCTGAATTGGGGTATCAGAAATCGTGTGGAGTTTAATGCGTCGCAAGCTCAATGCTGTCTTTTGTCGTTAAAGCTTAAAATACCCGCTCTATGCTATTATCCATGAATGATACTTGCATCGAGGAGCTATCACCTTCGTTTTAATGACCATATACTTGAGATTGCAAAGAATGCTGCTAGGCTTCCTTTATAGATGCAAAAAGTTTTTTACCCCTTCAGATCTGGCTACAATTTACAAAGCGTTTATACGCTTTAAACTTGAGTATAACTCCCATCTCTGGGCAGGTGCTTCTCAAACTTTTTTACGCCTGCTCGACAGAGTTCAGAAAAAGCGCTAAAATTGATAGGAGAGAGAAGCATTATGGAAACATTTCCATCACTTGAACATCGTCGAAATGTTTCATGTCGTTCCTTATTTTACCGGTTCTTCTACAAAAAATGCTTACTCTAGGTAGCCAGCTGCGTTCTCTTACCCTGGTACAATTTTCCCTTGCCATTTTTGATCTTCAAACATTCAAGACCAATGTGCATCGACATTTCCTTTCCCTTCCTCCCTACTTTCTTATCGCTCGCGCTGTGACTAATCATTAAAAGGGCTATAACAAACCCCTTAAGCGCGTGTGCCGTATACAAAAAAAAAACTTACTTAAGGTGGCGCAGACAGTCCATGTAGACCACGGCCTCAATAAACAATCCTCGCCAGGTAGGCCGGTCCCTAGCCAGTGGACTCCAGTTGCGCACACCAAGTTGGTTGAGGTCGTTCTTCACTTGATCGCACCACTTTAGATGGGTTCTTCCAGAACTGCGTCCGCCCTCCGGGTTGGAATTGAAGACTCGTCCGACAGGTGCGTTTTCATCCATACGCTCCACATGGCCCAGCCATCCATCTAACCCGCTTCTTAACCAATTCAATATCACTGTAAAGCCCGAACAGTTCGCCATTGAATCTTCTCCTCCATAATACATTGATACATACAGGATCGAATATCACCCGAGGAATCTTTCTCTCAAAGCACCCCAGCCTGTATTCATCCGATTGTGTCAGTGTCCACGCTTCTGACCCATACAGCAGGACTGGGATGATAAGGGTCTTGTATAGTGTCTCCTTGGTCCTTTGAGATAGAGCTTTACTACTAAGATGCCTTCTAAGCCCGAAGAAACAGCGATTGACAAGAGTAACTCTTCGACTGATCTCTTCACTGATGTTGTTCTGAGAGGTTATAGTGGAACCCAAATAGACAAAGTCCTTGACAACCTCAAAGTTATATCTGTCCATTGTGACGTTTTGTCCGAGCCTACGGTGATGATCTACTTCACCCGAGGACAGCATATACTTTGTTTTATCTTCATTTACAGCCAGACCCATTCGAGCCGCTTCCACTTCAATACTTGCGAATGCTCCACTGACAGCGCGCTTCGTTCTTCCAATAATGTCAATATTATCAGCATAGCCAAGTAATTGAACGGATCTAAAAAAAAACGTACCGCTGGTGTTGACATGCGAGTTGCGTACGATTGATGTTGGAGAGGTAACATGACAGCGCGTCACCCTGTCGTAAGCCTTTCTCGACATTAAATGAGTCGGTGGTGTTCTTACCAACCTTGACGGAGCAGCGCGAGTTCTCCATAGTCATCCTGCACAATCGAACGAGTTTAGCAAGGATGCCAAGAAGCGACATGGCTCTGTATAGCTCGTTCCTGTTTACGCTGTCATAGGCGACTTTAAAATCGATAAAGAGGTGGTGAGTATCGATCTGGAATTCTTGGGTCTTTTCCAAAATCTGCCGAAGTGTGAAAATTTGGTCGACGGTTGACTTACCGGGTCTGAAACCACACTGATAGGGGCCAATCAGTTCACGTGCGAAAGGGTTCAGACGTTCACACAGAATGGCCGACAAGATTTTATAGGCGACATTTAGGAGACTTATACCTCTGTAGTTGGCGCAGCTTAGAGTATCTCCTTTATTGTGGATAGGGCACACAATGCTGAGGTTCCATTCGTCAGGCATACTTTCATCCGACCAGATTGTACAGATGAGTTGGTGTATGTTCCTCACCAAGTCATCTGCCGCTGCTTTGAAGAGTTCAGCGGTAAGGCCATCCGCTCCAGCAGCCTTGTTGGACTTTAGTTTTGATAGTGTACTATCCGAACTTCTTCTTGGTCGGGTGGACGGAAATTTTGTTCATCATCATCCAATCGAATGGATCGCTCTGCCTGACAGCGATTAGTTGGTTGTCTTCGCCGTTTAACAGTCTGCAGAAGTGTTCTTTCCAAATTCTCAGCACCAACTGTGTATCTACAACGACATTCCCACGCTCGTCTCTCCACTATTCACTTCGGGCTTTGTAACCCTTGGATGAATGTTTTACCCTTTGGTAGAACTTTCGAACATTGCTTCTGCTGTAGCACCCGTCAATAGATTCAACAATTCGTTTTTCCAGTTCTGTCTTTTTCTTTCTGAAAAGCCGATGTTCCTCCTTCCTCTTTTGCTCTTTATACCGCACGGGAAGCGCTCTTGGCAGCTCTGGTTCTGGCCTGCAGAACTGCCTGATAAGCTTCGTTTTTTTCATTTGATTGATCTATGGCCTGCAATTTGTATGTTCCTCCAAGTAGTCTCAGATCTGCCTCTATTTAGTCGCTCCATCAAACTTGAAGTGTGACTACAACACTTTAACTCCTCCTGAAGCAAAGGGCGGCAAACAGATCCTTCCAAATCTCTCTCTATTCCTTGTAGAATACCTCAACTGTGACCACGACTCCATATTCTGAGACTTAGCTTCTTTCATAACAGAATGATCTCCCTGTTTTCTTTGGTTTTCCAAACCAGCCTTTCCTTTCACCTCGATTAGCTGTGGTGTCATTGAGCTTCCTCAGTTTATGACCAATCCAGCGCAACTTTCTCTGTCTGAGATGTCTACATCCACAGTTCGTTGTTGGATATGGTTTGTAGCCACCGGATCTTTGAGATGTACCTTACGCTAACAACGTTTTACAAAAGCTTACGTAGGTAGGTAGAAATTGGTTCTCAATTGATGCGCCATTTTGTTACCATTAACTAAACAACCTAACGAAGGATTGGAAGATTGTAATAGGCTGTTTTTTACGGAGAAAGACGTGATGAGGTAATACTCTCTTGGAGGAAATCTGCCAAGCCAACCATATGACACCTCAATGTAACCGTACTCCAGACTTTATGCCACCGAGGAAGATTACTGGTTGGCACGGGTACAATGGTTCTGTCAAAGAGTTGGTTCAATAAGCGGGTTTAGCCTAGAAACCATCCAAGAATCATACCCCACCACCTAGGTGAGCCGTTTGATTCTCAGAAGGATCCTCTGCCAATCCTTTGATTGTTAGGCTTGGGAGATAATTGGTCAGGATATACAATTTATTTATAGCCATTTGTTCGCATCGAGAAAGTTGATCAGATCTTTGATCCTTTTATCGGATAGTCCCCCAAGGTCATCACAAAAAGCTTTACCCTAGGTTCACCACCAAACACTAGATAAAGCTTTGCATTGACACATTAAATGTAATACAGTCTCCGTTTCTGCCTCATTTCTACAAGATCGGCAGTAGTCGTTAAAAGGAATACCTAGTCTTCATCACATCGTCAATTGCCAGCAAAAACAGAATTGGTGACAAGACATCGCCTTGTCTTAGGCTTTGACGCACATTGAAAGGATCGGAAAGCTGTCCATTGTGCAAAACGAAACAGCTTGCGTTGTTGTAGGTCTCTTTAATACTCAGGGGTACTTCTCGCAATAAGCGATCTCCAGATGCATTCCCGATTAACCCGGTGAAATGCTCTTTCAAAATCTTTAAACATGAGGTACAGGGGTGAGTGGTACTCAGACGATTGCTCAATTCACAAGGTGTTGATGTGGTTGACACACGATCGGCCTATACGAAACCCCACTTGATGCCTCTTGAGGGTGGACTCGATCCTGGAATTTATCCTCTCGAGAACAACGGTTGTCATTAATTTGGGAAAAACGGAGAGAATGGTTATACCACGCCAGTTATTGCAGTGTTAGAGGTTCCCTTTCTTTGGTATCTTGACAAGTGCAATTTGGTATCGAGTCCAGCTGCTTTGTTCTTCATTAGAAGATGGATCGTGTTTTCTCTGTACTTGTGGAGGACTGGTATCAATACCCCTAGAATATCTGCGCATGTTGTTTAATTCAGGATTTAATTCTGCATTTTGATCGCCATTTAGCAGTGCACAAAAGTGATCCTTTGATCTTAGTAGCTGATCTTCTATTGCCGTTCTGGCCGAAAATGTCCTTAGTGATTTTGTACAGTTCCTTTGGGTCTCCTCTTCATGCAGCCGGTTTCTCTTTCTTAGGAATCTGCGACAGCTTTTCGTCGGTGTTCTCGAAAACACTAAGATATCTTTTTCTCAACTTAAAGAGACTTGGACTAAGTACGTTATGTCCAATCAGCATGACATCTTCTAGTGTTGCATTTCTTTTTATGTCATTTTGCATAACTATATTTGTTCTTTTCCGTGGTCTTTCAGTCTCTCCACCTCACACTTGTTCAGAATGGTCCATTGCACCTGTCAGTATCCTTTTGAGATAATTTAGTTGTAGGTTTGATTGTGTCCAAGTTTCGAACCTTTTCTTGCCTTGTCATTAGCTTTTTCGATTCCCTTAAGTCTCCTGTGTCAGTGGACTCAGCATAGTGTATCAATGTGCTGCGATGCTAGAACTTTAAGCTCTTTGCGACGGCTTTTTACAACCTTGAATTTTAATATAACAGGAGAGCAGTCTCTTGTCTCTTTCCTGACTGCATTCCTTCTCCCAACAGAGCTATTGGAGAATGTAAGTCACTAGATCTTTGATTGTTCTTCCTAGAACTGTCATGTTAATCCTAAAGGAACAATGCGAATCCTCTGTTTTATTAATTAGCGCAACAACAATCTAGGTCCCTAAACAAGTCTGTTTTTATTTCCTAGGCAGTTTTATTAATACAAAAAAAAATCATAAAGTATCCAACACTAACTAGCGTCATCTTTTTCTGAAATACTTTTTTTTTTAGATGTTTAAACAAATTCAGAAATCGATCCTTGTCATTGGCGCCTTAGGCACTAAGTTGATTTAAATAATGTTCACGCCTATTCGAAATCTCATCACTTATATACAAAAAAATGCGAGTGGCTCAACGTTTTTTGGAGGAACTTCATCGAATACAGAAGTGAGTGATACTACAACTAAAATGGAAAGTGAATTTATTGAAACACACGACAGCCTAATGATGCCCACAGCGGCGGCGGCGGTGGCAGCGGCGGTAACAGAATTCGAACCGAAATCCCCGGTCGATGAGAAAAGTTTCAATGAAAATAATAACGACACAAGTGAAAAGATAATTTTCAAAGAAAGGCATAGCTTTGAGAGTGTAGATTCCAATCTAGATCCCCTGGAGGATAAGCATTTTAACACGAACAACGAAGATGACTTGGATGAGCAAGAACAAGAGCAAGAGCAAATACAAGAAGAAGATGAAGATGGGAACGAAGAGAAGGAAATGTTTCTAGACTTCCCACCCGAAACAGAAAATGATGTTGATTTTTCTGTCAGTGAAGTGATAGTGTTGAATGATCCTGATTTAAATGTATCAATGAACTCCGACCCTGCAGCAGATCCATTAGCCTTAGATGATTATAATGCTCATCTAGAAGTCAATTCATCAAATCCCTTGGACTCATCAAATGAGGGTGATGTTCTGTTTGTTGTTGATATTCAACAAGTTGTTGCCCAAGCTCCCCGACTTATAGATGAAATTGAAGATTGCAGACAACTGCCAGTAGTAGTTAAGTCCACAGATGAACAAGAGCTACGTAGTGATGGCTCAGATTCTGGACTGGGTTCCGAGACGTCTACTTTGCAAACAACAGCGACTAGTGTCACAGATACCAGTGTTGGTTCACTTATGTGTGTCTCACCACACACCATCGCTGGAAAGATTCCTTTGCGATCAAATTTAAAACGACACATTCAAGATGTCGTTGTTGATGGCGTTAGTGGTGGGGATGGCGATAGCGAAGCCGACTGTCAACAACAACTTCAAAAGAAACCAAGAAGATCAATTAATTTCGATGGAGTTAAAGTTTTTTATTTTCCACGCATTCAGGGTCATGGGTGTGTTCCGTCACAGGGTGGTTGTACCCTTGGCATGGCTGCTAATCATATTAGTTTTAAAACATTTAGTTTGGCTGAACATGCCGCAGAGCTTAGACGTGCTCACAAATTGCAATTGCAAGAAATTAATCCAAGAGGTTCCTCGAGTGAGGAGACAGATAGTGAAGAAGAATTAAGCGAAGGCAGTGGATCTGATTTAGATGCCGATACAAATGGTTTCCTGCAGCCGGTTTCACCAAAACAACGAAGGGCATTATTAAAAGCAGCTGGAATAAGAAAGATTGATCCAAATGAAAAAATCGAATGCCGCGACATACGGAATTCGAGAGAGGTATGCGGTTGTGTTTGCAGGGACTTTTGTGATCCGGATACATGTGCTTGCAGTCAAGCTGGAATTAAATGTCAGGTGAGACAAATACTTTTGTTTTTTTATAATTTATGTTAATTTTGTTTTTGTCAACAAAATATTTTATTGCTTGGAAAGATAACAAACTTTCCTCTAAGAATACGGTTGGGTTTAGCTAAGGTGGTTGTCAGCTAGAAAGGAGTATAAGCTGACGCACATAGACCGTTGTGATACCATGAAGTTTGGGGTGTTATCCCCTAAAATTTAGCAAACTTAGAACCTTTTTGAAATTGTTACGAAACGTACAGAAATATTTAATTCATTAATTTTTTTAAAAAAAGAATCTCCTTAAAGAAGTTAGGCAGTGCAGGGCATGTGCAAAGGAGATGGGCAGTTGTCTTCTGCGTTTCTTCGTCCATACAGCTTCTACAAAAGTCGTTTGCAACGACTCTAAACCTCGGCATGTCTGCATATAAGACAGTGTCTTGTAAAGGCACCTCTAATGGAGCTTATGTGCCCGTCTGCTTAAAGATATCAAAGTCTTATAGAGTGTTTTATATCCAGATTTGACCAAATATGTTTTGTCCCTAGAAGTGTGTTACCATCTGTCCACCTAATATTTGTCCTCTGTACTTTCCTTTCCTTCAAAGAACTCACCCATATCATAATTTTGTTTCCAAGAACTGTAATTTGTAGCAGTCAGCAGCCATTTCACCATTAACAGAAAAAATCCCTTTTTTTTAGTATTCGTTCGTGCAAGGAAACCTATACCGTGACTCCAAAAGCAGTTGGCCTTGCGGTTTCCTTTGGTCTTCCAATGAAAGACCCTTTTTTCTGTTTGTGATGTAAGTTCCCTTCTAACTGCTACGCGCACAGTTCGTTGTTGGATATAATATGAGGTCAACGACTCTAAATGTTCTGGATTTTAGAATCGACTTTACTTATTAGAACTGCATTTTAAAATTAAAAAACTTTAATATTTTAACGCTAGATTAATATTTTGATAATATTAACAAAAAATAAAAACACCTCAGCTTTTTAAAACGATTTCTTTAATTTATTAAAAAAACAATAATATAGTAAGGCTAACATAGTCAAAAAAGAATATGTGTACGAGAACCTGCCTGGGAGATATTAAAATTCAATGTGTTTGTTAGAACACAAACACTTTCTTACGCTCATAAATACCACCATGCACGATACCTAATATTGTCCACGTGTCGGTTTCAAGATTATACTCTTCGTCCTGATTTATAGAAAAGTAAGGATATCCTCCGTAAACTAAAATTTTATTTCCAACAACTAAAGTGTTCGGAGAGAATTGAGCTTGTGATAATGGTGCCAACTCACACCAGGTATCATTGGATAAGTCGTAGCGACTAACAGTATTCACACGACCTTTTTGGAAATTACCACCTCCAATAACGTATAAATATCTATCAACTGCAGCAAGGCCAAACCATATTAGATCTTTTTTTGCCAATTCTTTTGATACCCATTGCTTCGAAAAAGCATCATAAGATTGCATACAGCCGTTATAAAAGTCGACAATGTGTAAAATTCCATTGTGGGCAACTATTTGGCCATAGTTGCTGGGTTTAGAAGGCGGTTCAACACTGCTCCATTTGCGTTCTGAAAAGTTATATATCTCGACGGAATTCACAGTTTCAAAATATTTATAACCACCATAGACACACAAATTTCCATTTAAAATTGCCAGTTGACTACGAATTTGGGAATTTTGCATTGGAGGTAAATCAGTCCATTTGAAAGTGCGCAGGTCTAAGCATTCCACGCTATTTTTTGGTGTGCTATTGATTTGCCCACCAACTACGAGCAATTTGTCATCTATCACAATCATCGAACATTCTAGTTTCTTTTTGGGAAAAGAGATTTCCTTTTGGATTGACCAGGAATTCTCTTTTGGGTCGTAAGTTTGAAAACTAAATTGATAGGAATCTGAGTAACTTATTGCTCTAAGTCTACCATTTCTTGGCTTTAAATCACAAAATTGATGATCAACTGACCGAGTTTCTGGCGACAAGTGCCATTGAAGCCAACTGCATATTAGTTCGTAGCTCTCAACAGTCTTACAAACGGACTTTCTGTTTTCAACGATGAACTTAGGCGATAGATACTGATAACAAACCATGGACAGAAGTTGGAAAGTAAGGCCTTCCCGATTATCTTTATCATACTTAATCCAAGCCACCATTGCCAGAAATACATGCTCCTCAAAGTCTCCATAAGGATTGTCGTTAAATAGTAAATCCTTTAGTTCTTCCTCGTTAAGAAGCAAAAGTTCTTTCTCTTTCGATGCTTCCTTAAAGTGAGTGTAGGTGCAGTTCAAAGATTTCTCTTTTAGTTCCGGTAAGTTCAGTTCTTTGGCCAATCGAAGATATTTCAAACAATTCCTTGATGACATGTGGGTTTTGATAAAATCACTGCATCCATCGACTAAGGTTTTAATTTTTAAAAATGCCGCAGTTTTAAAAATACTCTCAACTTTTTCAAGGCTTAGTTCAATCCGACCCGAATACATGAAATCGATAACCAATTTAAGAGTTGGAGCTTCTATTTCTTTGAGTTCAATTACATTGTTCTTCGATGCAGTTTCGCCACCACGGAATATTCCCAAAAAGTACTCACTCAATGCTGACAGGACAATTCTATGGCCTTGTATCATAACACAATCGCTTCCAGCTATCAAAACAGTGTCAAAGAACTCACTGTCTTCATAGAAAGTCTGCAGTTTCTCGGAAATAATTGCAGCATTCCCATATGATTTGAAGATGACTTTTTCGTTCTGCGATTGATTTGAGGATGACATTGGAGATCTACATAAATAAATTAAAACAAAAATTTATTTATAATAAAAATATACATAAGGAGCTTCCACTTTTAAAAAATTCAGAAGAAATCATTTTACAATTACACCTACCACTTGTATTTATTAGAAAGGAAAGCCACAGATTGCTTTTGAAATTATTCTGTATTTGCTCTCTCGACCGAAGAACTAAAATAAATAACTATAAAAGCAAAAACTTGAAATATTTAGCCCTGTAAAATTAGGTTACACTCCAGTTCTGTCTTTTAAAATGTTCGTGTTTTGAAATTTGAATCGAATTTCATAGATATCCAACTAAATAAGGTAGAGAAGAGAGAGAGAGAGAGAGCGAAAGAGAGAAAGAGATTCGACTGGAAATTTGGCAGTATATTATACATAATCTTTCCAATTAAGCAGCGCCACTAATTAAGTTGACGACCGCTTTCAGAATTAAAAAAGTAATTAAAAATTAATTTATTCATTCTTAGAATCGAAACAAGAAAAGGCTACACCCGTGTGTATAAGCGAGACTGGTAATTTTTTAATTTAAAAAAACTACAAGGAATGGGAAACCCAACAAAAATAAATAATATTATGATGCTGCCTCTTTTATTCTGAAAATTTTATATTTTATGAAAGAGCGTTGATTTTGGAATGTGTTTTAACATTACATTTATGTACCTACATATGTATGTATGTAGTTGTGGGTACAGGGTGGCCCACGATCCACGAATCGTGCTTCATTAAGAAATTCAAATAACTTTATTTTAAATCAATTTAATTTTATTATGTTTGTTACGTTGTATAGAATATTAAATTTGATTGTATGTATCTAATTGGTTTTGAAGATGATAGACCGTAAATGACCTCCACGCTAATATGCGAGACCTGTTCAAAAAATTATTAATTGCGGCCTGAAGGGTTAAAGTCGGGATCGCCTCAATAATTCCACGGTTTATTTTAGCCTCTTGCTTGACATAACCCCATACAAAAAAAAATCTGGCTCAGTCGTGCTGTTACCGGGACCAGCGGAAAGTGCACTTTCTGGTTAATGTATTAATTTGTTTCGGAATTTTCGTTCCAGCTGCGCGATAACTTGTTTGCACTTGTTCCATTTTGTTGGAACCATATCCTGCTGATGAAAGGATACGTCTTCGGCAAAACTCTGGGTAAAATAATTCCTACAACATTTTTAAATAACGTTCCCCATCAACAGTTACCTACTGTAACACTGTTTTCTCGAAAGAATAATTATGACCCAACAAACATTTTGCTTTTATAGCACGATTCGTGGGCCACCCTGTAGCATTGCTATAGAAATTATAGTAATAATCTTCGAGGAGCTATACGAGGGGCGTTCAATATATTCTCGGTATCGATATGAAGGAAAATGCGAATTCAATTTATATTGTTTTTATTTTTCAATATAATCTCCCCTAACATCAATGCATTTGTTACATCTTGAGATAAGCTTTTTTAAACCCTAAAAAAAATAAATTTCCTCTTTCCCTGCAAAATACCCATTTATTGCCGACTTGAGTTCTTCATCATCCGAAAATCTTTTTCCACGAAGACATTTTTTCAAATCCGGAAACAGGAAATAATCACTAGGGGCAAGGTCTGGACTATAGAGTGGATGTTGGATTTCTTCGAAACCACAATCTCGCGCAGCGGCCTTGGAAACTCGCGCCGTGTGAACAGGAGCGTTGTCATGAAGAAGCAACACACCCGCTGCGAGTTTACCCCGTCTTTTCTTTTTAATTTCCTCCCGCAAATTATGCAAAGTGGAAGCGTAGGATGTGGCGTTGATGGTTTCACCTTTTTTTTGTACTCAATGAGCAAGATTCCCTTTGAGTCCCAAAAAACTGTGGCCATGAGCTTCCCGGCAGACGGAGTGACTTTGAACTTCTCCGGGGGGTCTGTTCGTTTTTTATGCCACTGCATGGACTCTTGTTTGCTTTCAGGGTCATAGTGGTGAACTCATGTTACGTCCCCAGTAACAATTCGATCCATAACACCGTCCGCGTTCTCACTACACATCTCCAAAAGCTCTCTACAGCATGCGATTCTCACTTTTTTCTGAGGCGCTGTGAGCATTCGTGGCACCCACCTTGCACTGACCTTTGAATAGTTAAGATGGTCATGAAGAATGGTGTGAATGGTACCAGTTGAAAGCTTGTTGATCTCTGCCATCATTTTCATCTTTATTCGGGCATCCTGAAGAACAAGTTTTTCGACTTCTTTGATGCTTTGTCCCGTACAAGCAGTAGCCGGGGCGCCGGAGCGGGGGTCGTCTTCAATGCTCTCTCTGCCTCTCTTGAACTCACTTGACCACTTTTGCACAGTTAGTTGATAATGAAGGTGCGGAACCGTAGTAAACAGCCACCATCTCTTCATGAATATTTTTTTTTGGCTTTTTCCTTGCTTAGTGAGAAATTTAATTACAGCGCGATGCTCAATTTTCACCATCATCGTCTCAGTTGCCATTATGATTCTGTTTAACTAGAGATGAAACGCGAAATAATAATCACATTTATATGAAATTTTTTCATGAATGCAATAAAATAATAGTATTGCTTGATAAATAAGTCAATTTATATATACAACCACAGCTTCACCCCGATACCGAGAATATATTGAACGCCCCTCGTATCTGTTGCAATTGTTGTGTTACACGTACACGCTAGGTGCTGCGTGAACTTCCTATTCATAGGTGATAGGCTAGGTGGTTTCATTTTGAGCGTTTGCTACGGGTAACAATGTTTGTTGGTTATTTACCGCGCATAATGAATAATAGGCTATAGAGCGAGACATTCACCACTGTCATTTCAACAGGACTCGAGACATCAGTTTCCACTTTTTTTGACGTTCTTTGTCACCAATGGCCTTTTGTATATTTTATATAAGCTTTTAGGAACGATTTCTTTAAAGATAGAGGGCGGAATAGTCAGCATGAGTTTTGTTTGATTTGATATAGACGATCGCATGGTCCTCATTTCTGTCTACATCTATTCTTATGCTAAGAATATTGCTATGAGCCGATGTTAGCAATAGCAACGAACTCGAATCTGATGGGTGTCACACCCTGAACCTGTGCTATACTAAACGAGTCAGACAAAAGGAACCCAATGTCAAATGAATTTATAACTTGCATAACAAACAAATTTTAATCCATTTAATTCTCTTCCAGGTTGATCGTGCTATGTTTCCCTGCGGTTGCTCACGAGATGCTTGTGGCAATGCAATTGGTCGTATTGAATTCAATCCAGCTCGAGTTCGGACACATTTCATTCACACAATAATGCGTCTGGACATGGAAAACCGACAGCAAAAACGCACCGACGAACTGAGTTCTCAGCTTGTTGCCTCATCATCACATTTGGTTTATAATAATAATGTTCCTGCTTTAGCGAACAACAGCAACAGCAGCAGCAACAACATCAACAGCACAACAGCCATTAGCACTTACAATCCAATGCCCGGATATGGTCTGGACCAAAGCTCTAGTGAAGTCTATCACCATCACATGCAACAGCAGTACAATGTTTTTAATAATCATATGCCACCAGCACATCCTGCCAGTGGCTTATGCGTTCAATTGCCCCCTTCAATGGTGATGATTGGATCACCAACTGCCGCATTGCCTCCACCGCACAATGTCTATGCCAATACCACCAACAGTACCACCACAGAACCAGATAGCATAGCTTTGAACAATGGCAACCTGCTCTATCAGGATGGATCAATATATCCACCAGTTTTACCACCTGTTGTGTCGTATGGCGATATATTGGCTCCTTATGCCAACACTGCGCCATATGAGAATACACAAATTGTTGCAAATAGCAGTTATTCAACATCAAATGTTTACACAAGCTATCACAATCCTCACCACCACAACAATCATATACAAACGCAACAACCGTTCTTGGGATATACAACTGCCTGCAGTGGCGACATCTCGGACTTTAGTGAAACTCACAATAGTTTCATCAGTCTGAACACTCCCGAGGCTAGTTCTTCTCGATTGTCAGCAATAAATGATTTGTTACACAATAATAGGAACACTACCGCTGCGTTGGTAGCAGTTTCATCACTCAAAACAAAAATGGTTCCAATTGAAGCTGAAGAACAACTTCAAGGTCAGATATCAGAGCTACCAATTGCAGATGTTAAAAATCTGGATGAAAATTTTATTGAAAAATGCGTAGAAAATTGCAAAAACTCAGATATTAATAGAAGACCAGAAACACCTCCCGACGAGGAACCCCAACTGGTGGAAGCTATTGAAACTAATGATAATCAAATGTTATTAAATGAGCTGAATAAAAGCGAGGAAATTCTCGTTGCTATATCAGAACTGACTGACGACAAAAATGAAATTGAGCCGCCTCCCCAAGTTAATGTGCAAATGCAAAAGAGCGAACCACCTCCAACCGAAGAAGTTGTACCGGCTAATGTTCCTGTTCTTGTTTCCGTTCCCGTTCCCGTTGCCGCTTGCGATATCATAAAGGCAGAGGAAAATTTATCCCTTAATGTTTCGAGTAATCTTCAAACCGAACTGACTACGAAAGCAGAGGAAAACGGAATCATCAGCAACACCCCAAGCCCCCCAGTTGTTGAGATTGTGTCGGCTTAGGCACCCCACCACATAAGCTTTCTTTGTTCGAACCCATGCAAGACTTTGTTTTTCCATGCAGCGCCCACAACGAGCGCTAATATATTTCTGTGATTAATAATAATTTATTGGACGCGCTATTAGTTAAAAAACAAAAAACAAAAAATAAGATACAAAAACAAAATTAAGTATAATCCGCTGCTTTGCGTCCCGATTCCTATGCTAAACTAAATAAGAGACAAAGACGGTGTTGTTTTGGTGGTTCATCGTCCTCCTACATTGCTGAAGTGGTTGTTGATGTCCTCTCTACACTACTTCTGCAAAGTCGTAGATATTTAGAGAAGAAGAAAAAAAAAAAAACATCAACATTTCTAACAACACACAATTTAACTTTAAAAACATTGTAAATCTAAGCGTTTAATTAAGATTCATATATTTTATTCCCAAGGTAAGTTAAATAATATTTTTACGTTTTTCTTTTTTATTATAAAAAACAAAAATACATTTATGTTGTTCTCGTTATAAAAAATATACTTTTGATTTTATTTACTTAACTCTCTCTCTCTCTCTTTTCCTTTCTTCATATTATTTTATTTCGAAATCCAAAAACGGCATTGTTTTTGAAAATATAAAACTTTAAATTTTGTCATAATCTTCAAACAAATGGCAAAAAAAAAAATATAATAATTACTCGTACATACAACTTGTTTTATAGTGTCTTCTTTTATAAAAATAATAATTCTTGTTTTAGGTGTTAAACATAAAAATTCAAAAGTATATAACTTTATTGAATTCTCATAAATAAATATTATATATAGATTTTATATAGAAATACAGTTTTAAGATTTTTTTGTTTGTTTGTTTTGTGCATAATAAAAGTAGGTATGCATTTTAAATATTAAAAAATAAATTATCATGTACATTTAAATAAATAAAGTATATATATAAAAACAGACACAGAAAATAATCACAACATAAAATATTGTTAAACAAATGAACAAAACAAACTTAATAAACAAAGCAGGAAACTAAAATTTATTTAAAAAAAACAGAAACAATTAGAATTGCTGCTTTAAGGAAACATTTTGCATTTAGTACGTTTTTATAACATCTTTTTTTGTTAAGTTCAGTCAATTCTAACCTCTGAACTGAAATTTAAAACACAACTTTGTGAAAGCATTACAAAACCAAGGCATAGAGTCCACTGTCCACCTCGATTTGAGGGGGGCTAACAAAGTTATTCAAGGTCTGTGACTTTTTATCACACGACTAATTTTTTACTTTAAAAAAAAAATCAAGGTTTTAATCGAACATGACACAACGATGATAGAGAAGCCTAAACCGTATCGGTCTGTCTGTGCGCTTTTTCACGTCAAGGTGCAGCCTAAACGGCTTGACAGATTTCCTTCAAACTTCATAATAAATAGGGTGATTCATTTGTCGCTTTCAAAAGCTTAATAAAACACACAGTGAAACATTTTTGAAGAAAGTTTTATTCCAGTTTGGACTTTGTCATTATGTGTTGAAAACAATATCATTCAGATTCGCGGAATCGCATCTTTTGAAATCATTATTAATCATTTTTTCGAAAATTTCGGGCGGTAGCTCGTAGTAATGTTGAATTCTAATGCGTCTAGAGTTCTTTTGCGTACCTCCACAGAAAATATTCTAACGGTGTCCAAATATCATGATCTTGGTCACCAAAACATGAAATTACACGACCAGCCATAATTGGTCCAAACTATTCAATTGCTGTGAACGCCGGGAAATCGATAAATTCGTATCATCAGCAAAACTTGCAATGTTTTTGACGGTGCGTGCATAACGATGATGCACAGGCCTTACGACATCAGTAACGCTTTTCAAATTTCTTCAAAATTGTACATATTGTTTGAGTATCATCTTGTTTGATTGTAGTACCCCGTGGCGTAGTGGTTAGTGTGTCGGACTGCCACGCCGAAGGTTCTGGGTTCAATCCCTGACGACTCCACCTAATAAGTTCTTTTCTGGGGTAGATACTGCCTCTTGCGAGGAAGTGACAAATCCTCCAAGAGTAATTATTGTCATGGAAAGTGCTTCTCTGTTAGCCGTTCGAATTCGGCTGTAAATTGTAGGTTCCTTCCATTCCTTCAGAATATCAAAGCACACACAGGAATGGTTGAGAGTGTAAGTCACAGGTTTCGGCCCCGCTTAGAGCTGTTGTGCCAACAATTTATTTTTTTGATTGATAAGCGATCCGTTATTGTAAATGGAAAACATTAAACAAATATTATGACACTTCAGTTGACAGCTGAGTTTTACAATTGTCAAATGCCAGCGCTTGTGTGTACATGTGTGTGTAGCAGTTTAAGTCGTGATGCAGTGTCTGTGAGTCCTGGTCCTAATCTTAATGGTGTTATTCAAGTCAACAGTGGCGGGTTGGAAAAGCTGCTGTCCAAGTGTTTTTTATTTCATTAAAGCTCTACTCGAACCTGGTACCTTTAAAGTAACGCCTTTTTTTCATTTTGGATTTTCTCGAAACGGCTCTTAACGATTTTAATTAAACTCAAAATTTGGCAGTTTTTTTTATACTGCGTTATTTTTGTCTTTCGCTAAAATGATCAAATAACGAAAATCCAGGTTTAAACGGCTTTTTTGAAATGGCAATGAGTTGGAGGTTAAAACGGGGTTTTTGGAATTTCAATAAGTTGGCAACGGCTTGATTGAATTCACTCAAACTTTGTTTTGCATAGTTTTTGATAGTGTTCTATAGGATAACATTGTACATTTTTTTTTCCAGTAAAACGTTTTTAAACGGTGGCTCCCATACAACGAGACATTCAGTTTAAGCCATCTTTTTTGTAGGTTTTTCTAGTTTGCTCGAAAAAAGGCTAGTAACGATTTTTATTAAAATTTTGAATGAATATACATCGAGGGCTTTGAAGAAAACTAGTTTTTTTTGGCTACAAATGATAATAACGGAAATCGGTTTTAACGGTTTTTTTTTAAACGCCAAAAGTGGGCGAAGACATTAACGAAATGGTTTAGACTTTGCTTAGGTATAAATATCTTTCATAGCACCCAAAAAATCGTATCAGTTCATAGCCTAACTCATGTAATTTTTTCATAGCGACTGCGGGCTTGTACGCCTCTGCGTTGTCCTGGTGAAAAAGAATTTTGCCTTCTAGAAATAAGGCCGTATTTTGCTGCTTCAAATCGACTTGGAATCTATCCAGCTCTGCGTAATATGCCGTTTTACACTTTTCAAGGTAATCGATGTGAATAACACCGCGCGCATTCCAACAAACTGTCGCCATGACCTTGGCCTTCTTCGGCTTCGATTCATCAGAAGAAGTCCACTGTTACGGTTACGAAACGGCGCAAAAACTCTGTCTGGTTTGTGTGATAGTTTTTTTTTCTCGCAAAAAATAGTGTTCACTGAGCCACTCGCCACAACAAAACTATTTGACTAATCTGTCTGAAAATTTCGATGCGTTCTTTTGAAAGATGGTTCTTGAAAAAAAAGGTAAACTTAAGGTGGCGACACAATTGGTGTAAATTTTCAGGGACTTATTGATCCAACCTAGTATAAAGTTGCCATCTTCTGTTTGGAGCCTTGGACTAGTGGGTAAATAAAGTCGGTGCTTTAAAATGTCTAAATACTTACTGGCATTCACAGTGCCATCGATGAAGGAAGGGTTTCCCAACCCTTGAGCTGAAATAAATCCCCAGACCAATACTGAAGCCGGAAATTTGGTTTTTCTTTGAAAACAATCTAGTTTAGCTGGCGTTCTTAAGACTTGATCACGAGTCTCCAAGTAAAAATAATTGTCTCAAGGTCCAGTTTTGATGTTCAATGGTCCACCGTAAGCGTTTCTTTATAAGACAGCTGATAAGACAGTGAAGTGCCCTTAGCGTATGGGATTTTTTTTCAGTCACTGACTGTGACTTAAGACAGGACAAATTATGAGTGTTCCATATTAGAGAGGGTTTTTTCCTGAGTTTTAAGGAATTTTTCACAAACTTTGACTTTTCTTTTTGAATAGCCAAACAAACCCCAGTTTTTGTGAAGTGTGAACGCTCCAACGGAAGCGTTGTACGGGCTTGGTCCTATGCTTTGCAGTTTATAGTCCTTTGTTCTAGGACACGTTCTCTTCTGTCTTGTCGACTGGTTTAGGATTTTCATCTTTTCGAAGCGTGGTATCTGATTATTTAAGTTTCCTGATTTTTTGGTACCGACAATATCAAGTTTTTGGAAGGCAAAACTACGTCACAAAGGACACATAAATCTTACCACAGAAAAAATGTTGTTTTTGTGAATGTGCTCCTGTTTAATGCAGTTATATGATGATAACGGTGTGATCCATTTTTGACTTTTTTTGTTCTTAGCGGTACTGAAGATCTTATCTGAAGCGTACGTTTATTTACACAAAGGGTGATTCATCGTGAGGTTTTATGGAATTTACTTTTTAAAAATGATATCATGTAAATGTTGGCCACAACAACGTCTGTTGGCTGCCAAAGCGTCAATCGTAGCTGGCTTATTCCTGAAGACCTGAGACTTAACATATCCCCAGAGAAAATAGTCCAAAGGTGTAATAAATATCGCACGATCTAGGCGGCCAATTAACCGTAGCAAAACGTGAAATTAAGTGCTCAGCAAAATGATTTCTCAACCAGTCCATTGTTTCACCCGCTGTATGGCCGTCTTGTTAAAAAAAGATCTCACCGAAACCATTTGGTTGAATTTCAGGAAGCATATAGTCCGTTAACATGGCGCGAAAACGGTTTCCATTGACGGTAACACTCTGGCTTGCTCTTTTTTGAAGAAATATGGTCTTCGCTTACACTCTCAGCTACAGCAGACTAACCGGTCGAATATCATCCACTAATGTAAACTAGGACTCAAATTTGCGAATGGTATTGGCAATAGTGGTTTCAGTAGGTCGATTATGCGCATCGTATGTTTCTCAAATCATTTCTTACAGAACGGCGATTTCCGTAATACAGCTGAACGATTTGGAGACTCTGTTGTGGTGGGAGTTTTACCATGATGACTTGACAAACTATACTGAACCAAAATGACAAAGCAGTTTAATAGGAGTCACGCGTGATCTGTAAAAGAAAGACTATTGAAAATCAAACCTCACAATTTTTTCTGGGAATTCCATCACTCTACCTTTAAGTCTAACTCCTTCTTCAGCAGCACTGCATGAAAGTGGAATACTTTCTCCGACTTGTGCATCGCTTTCTCCATCCATATTTAATTTAAAAAAAATGGAAGTAACCGTTTACCGTTAAACTTATCTGTTTATGTAGATATTACTGCCGAAACACAATGGTGTAGCTACAGCTGTAGTACATAGCACTGTCAAAGTTAAATGTACGTAATTCGTATTGCACGGCTGCAATATGAAGTTGCAGCTGTAGCACAGAAAGTAGCTGAAGTACAACTACAATATGAAGTTGCAGCTGTAGCACAGAAAGTAGCTGAAGTACAAGTCGAGCAAACTCTGTTCTTAAAATACCCAATCTTCGATAGCATTATAATTATTTAAAAAAATAAAGTTTTTTTGAAAAAGAAAAAAAAAAAAAATAAACCGAACAGTCAAAAAAATCGTTCCAATATAAAAACCAAGAAACAGAGATGCCATGCTTAAATTTTGTTCTAACTTTAACCAGCAAATAAAATGTTTTTTTATCTTTTAACTTTAAGCAAGAACTTATAAATCAAATTAAAATATTCATTTCAATATAATTTTACTTTAATGAAACAAAAAAAAAAAAATGCTAAAAATAGAAAAATGATTAGTTTTTGTCATCCTGTTTAAAATTCATTAAACATACATAATGCATATTTTTTAAAACTTGAATCGTACATATGAACGACTAAAATAAATGTACATAAATACTTAGGGAAAACATCTTAATTTAAAAGCATAAATTTGATATAAATGAAATGTAGACTAAGCTCACTGATGAAATATTTGTAAATCTGTAAATCTATATAATGCCTAAATGTGCTGAAAAAGCTGTTCATTAATGTAAACCCATCACTTCAAAATGATCGATCATTTATGTATGTTTATTATTCAAAAAGAGAAAGACCAAAATAAATGAAGAACGTATGTTAAAGTACCTACATATTTTAAGATCTCGTTCATTTTGGTAACGAAAAGAATCCGGAATGTTGAGTGTATTTTGTTTTTGTTTTTAAGTAAGTATTTAGAGGATTGATAAATATTATAAAGGTTGAACAATGATACAGAAAGACAACACAAACAGTACAATAACATAGATCTTTGGCAATTCAATTACAACGTCAGTGAAACCTGCGCCAGTAAAAATATATTGAGATATACTCTATTCCACATAAACAGGCAGTACACGTCTTATGGGGAAGCTTTTTTAAATCAGTTGCGTCCAATATTTTTGAACTATTCTAAATTAAGAATTGTTGACCCGCCAGTGAATTTCTAATCACATCTGACGTGGATCTTACGACTTATTCAGAGCACATCTAAATGTGCACTGATTAGCTGTAACTGCTGCTATTTAAAATTCAACCCTTTTTTAATTGATGTGCATTCAGAGTTACCGTGTTCTTTTGGTAACTCGTTCAGCTTTTTTTCCTTGAGTTTCTGCTACTGAGCTTTTGGTTTTAGAGCTTTAATTTTTTTTAAGGTTGTTGCTTATTTGAAATGCTTACTACGGAAACCCTGCAAGAGCTTTCGTATGGAACGCCCTTACGGAAAACAAAAGAGAGCGAATGAGAGACAAACATTGCTATCTTCTCTGTACCGCCGATTTATGTGGAACAGAGTATAGTTGTTTTGTTCGTTTACTTCCCAAAACAACGAATTTCAATAAAACACACAAATTGGGTAGTTTAATGGCTGAATTATAACAGTCAGGAGCAAGCGGAAGCTAGTGTCAAAACCAAACGAAACTTTCTCTTCCGATCTGTCAAATGAACAAGTTATCTACACATAACAGACGGACGCATTTATAGTTATCTTACAAAAAAAAACGGGTATGCTGAGTTGCTACATGGTGTTTTGTGAAGTCACAATCACGTCTGTAAACAAAATTGATCGAAAACTGGACAAAACAGAGTAAAGCCGCAAATCTAAAAAAAAAAAAAAAAAAAAAAAAAAAAAAATGAGATTCATCTGTCATTTCGCCGGGATATATAACAGTGCAGTTAGATTTCAAAACGTTAACAAAAGTGAATAGACTTTTTAATTAATTAAAAAAACAAATATAGTGAATACAAGCAAAATTCTATAAGAAAATATATAAAACAATATGAAGTGCTGCGTGAAATATTGTAAAAACACCTAAAAAAGGAGTGCAAGAGCTTTTCGTTTCACAGGTAAGTTTTGTTTAATATTGCACATAAAGTAATGTCTAGTGTTGATTTTTAAGTTAATATATTGTGGTAGAATAATTTAAAATTGATATTTTGTGGCTTTGTGCTCTAAAAAAAGCAAATTCGTTAAAAATAAAAATATACTGAAATCACATGATTCAGCTGGAATCTATCTGTCAAAACTGAAATTCTTGTCCAGGGGTGCGTTCATTTTTGTCGATGATGGCAAAGCGCTTAAATTTATTGGGCGCACGTAGTGCAGATTGATTTTTGAACATCTTAAATTCGAGGACGTGTTTTCAATTTGTAAATTAAAAGTATGTTTAAACGAATTTCTGCTGTTATCCTCGTCTACGGTATCGGTTTGGTATTTTCGTCAAGAAGTGTTTATGTCAAGTTACGTTGAGTTTGTGCATGTGAAAAAGAGCTGAAATAACTGCGTTATTAATTTTCAAGATTTCCGAAAGCTGAATGGAAAAGAAAGAAGTGGATGGAAAGGCTTCGTTCGTTGTCTGTTCAAGCGACTTTCACCAAGTGACTTTGTAAATGTTGCTCCAGGGTAAAATAAAATACTTTTTCCTTCTGCAATGCCCTTTTTTGTCAGAAGATTTTCCAATGAATTTGACAATTTTGTAATTGTACTATATCAGAAATGATAATTAAAATATTTTTACAGACAAGATATTTTTGTATTGCTTCAAGAAGTAACGAACATAAATCAATAAGAACTAATTTTTTTAAAAAAGCAGTTCATTTTAGAGGAATAGAGCTTCAGAAATGTGACTAAATTTATTTGACAAAGGAAATATCTGTGATAGTGTTGTTCATTAAAATTTTCTAAGTCCAAAAGCTATTGAGCTTAATAATTTTCTTTCGTTTTAAGCAAATTAATACGTCTAAAAGAAAGTTTTACTGACCAAGCGAACAGCACAGTTGAGAATCTCTGCTCTGAAAGTGATCAGAAAATAAAAGACATCAGAGGCATCCTTTCTTTGAACATACTTCCAGAATCCAGACTCGAGAATGAATCTTAAAGCAGCACATGAGTTAATTAGTCTGCTTACAGGCAGTTGCAAAATAATAGGCTGATTTGTGGACATGTCGATGTCGTCGTGTGTGTGTGATGTTGTTTTAAACCCGAAATCATTTCTTTGATTTAATTCTTTTTCTAATGAAAAATCTTAGCAAAATCGATTTATTTTTTTAATTCTCCTTTTGAATATCTTGAACCATCTTGCTTTTAATGTTTGACTTGAAATTGACAAACAAAAATTGTGTGGTTTTATGAAACCACGATATAAAAATCAAATTAACTCACCAAGAGCTTTTTCTTTTCCCTGCAAACGCGAAATCTTTTGGCTTACTCTTACGACTTAAAATTAATTCATTGTCCGATGTTTTACGCACTATTCTTGATTTTTCACTTTTTGAACGGTTTTACATCATAACACTGGGCAAAACACAAATACCGCAGATCATGTGCTTGAATGAGTGAGAATATAAATACTACATACTATGTACTACTAAACGGTCAGCTAATGCGAGCTATTGGCTGGCGCCACCATATTGCGACATGCGACAGGTGAACCAACAAATTTGAGGCCATATAAAAAAAAGTTACACTTTAAAAAAAACTTGAACATCTTAATTTTGATAAAATATCAATTTAAAAAAAAAATCAGTTTGAAAATATAAATATAACAAAAAAATTTAATTCAAACAATTCCGAAAGAAAGACCCTCATTCTCATTGAACTTCCTTCTCGTCTCGACCTAGCCTTCACGCTCTAGCGTCTTGTGCAAATCACCCTGTATATTACGGAAATTGTCGCTTTTATCAGAATAATATTATATTATATAACTGCCGATGCCGTGTCTAATAAACGCTTGGATTCAGCTTTTTTTTTGACGTGATAACGTCTAATAAATGGGTATATATGGGCAGCACGCAAGAAAAAGTGTCACAGTCACATACAATCACAGTCACGTTATATAGCTGCTTTGATATAGCCTAGAAAGTCGATTAAGTGGGAGGGGAGGGTTTTGGGTGGTTGATGATTGTAAGTGGTGGTGCTGGTGGCTCTGTGTATATGGAGGGGGGGGGGGAGGGGTAATGTCCGGCAGAGAAAAAATGGGGAGTATTTGGTTGTTGGGTGGTTGGTTGGTGGTTATAGTTGGTGTGGGTGGTGAGGCAAAAATTGTCAAAAACAATGGGTGGTTCGTTGGTGGGTGTAGGTGGGATGGGTTTTTGGTGTTGCGGGGGATTTGGTATGGTTTGGGGAAGAATTGTCAAATATGGTGGGTGGTTGGTGGTTGTAGGTGGTGTTGGTGGTTAATGGTGGCAAGGAAGGGGGTATTTATTGTGTGTGTGGGGGGGGGGGGGGGTTAAAAATGGTGGTCTGTTAGTTGGTGATTGTATGTTGGGCTGAGAGGTTGATATTTGGGGGGAAGGGAAGGGGTCAGGGTAAGAAAAAAAAAACGGTTGTAAATGGGGTGGGTTGTTGGTGGTTGGTGAGATACAACCTACACATCAACTGTTTGTTAAGTGGTTATCACATAGAATTATCCGTAAACCGACTTTACAGACAACCAAGTTTTTTTTGTTGATAATTTAAATACAAATTTTAAAACGATTTCTTTCATTTATTTAAAAAAATTCATATACATAGTAAGGCTAACATAGTCAAATAAGAATATGTGTATACGAGAACCTGCCTGGGAGCAATTAAAATTCAATGTGTCTGTTAGAAAGGCAAACACTCCCCTCACGCTCATAAATATCACCATGCAAGAGACCTAATTTTGTCCACGTGTCGGTTTCAAGATTATACTCTTCGACCTGATGTATAGAAAAGTAAGGATATCCTCCGTAAACTAAAATTTTATTTCCAACAACTAAAGTATTCGGAGATGATCGAGCTTGTGATAATGGTGCCAACTCACACCATGTGTCAGTGTATAAGTCGTAGCGACTAACAGTATTCACACTACTACATTGAAATTTACCTCCAATAACGTACAAATATCTATCAACTGCAGCAAGACCAAAATGTGCTAATTCTTTTTTTACCAATTTTTTTAATACCCATCGGTTCGAAAAGGCATCATAGGATTGAATACAGCCGCTGTAAAAATCGACATAGTATAAAATTCCATTGTGGACAATTATTTTGCCCATATCATTTGGCTTAGAAAGCGGTTCAACACTGATCCATTTACACGCTGAAAAGTTATATAACTCGAAGTAACTCAAACTATTTCCTCTGCTGTCACAGCCACCAGCAACACATAAATTTCCATTTAAATTTGCCAATTGACTTTTTGCATTGGAGGCAAATCAGTCCATTCGAATGTGCGCAGGTCTAAGTATTCCACGCTATTTGTTATTACGAAATCGATTTACCCACCGACTACGATCATTTTGTCATCTATCACAATCATCGAACAATCTAGTTTCTTATTGCGAAAAGAGATTTGCTTTTGGATTGACCAGAAATTCTCTTTTGGGTTGTAAGTTTGAAAACTAACTTGAAAGGTACTTAAGTAACTTATAGCTGTAAGTCTACAATTTCTTGGCTTTGAATAACAAATTTGCTTATTAACTGGCCGAGTTTCTGGCGACAAGTGCCATTGAAGCCAACTGCATATTAATTCGTAGCTCTCAACAGTCTTACATACTGATTTTCTGTTTTCAACGATGAACTTAGGCCTGAGATACTGATAACGAATCATTGACAGAAGCTGAATTGTAAGACCTTCTCGGTTTATTTTGTCATAATTAATCCAAGCCACCATTGCCAGAAATACATGCTCCTCAAAGTCTCCATAAGGGTTGTCGTTAAATAGTAAATCCTTTAGTTCTTCCTCGTTAAGGAGCAAAATTTCTCTCTCTCTCGATACTTCCTCAAAGTGAGTGTATATCCAGTTGAAAGATTTCTCTTCTAGTCCTGATAAGTTCAGTTCTTGGGCCAATCGAAACCAATTCAAGCAGTTTCTTGATGTTATGTGGGCTTCTTCAAAATCAGAAATCAATACACCCATCGACTAAGGTTTTCATTTTTAAGAATGCCGCAGTTTTAAAAATACTCTCAACTTTTTCAAGGCTTAGTTCAATCCGACCCGAATACATGAAATCGATAACCAATTTAAGAGTTGAAGCTTCTATTTCTTTGAGTTCGATTACACTGTTCTCTGATACAGTGCGGCCATCACCGAAAACTCCCAAAAAGTACTCACTGAATGCAGACAGGACAATTCTATGGCCTCGTATCTTAATGGAATCATTTCCAGCAATCAAAACAGTATCGAAGAATTTTTCGTCTTTATAGAAACTGCTCAGTTTCTCGGTAATAATTCACAACGGAATTCAAGATGACTCTTGTATTTAAAAAAGAATTTGATGTCGACATCGTAGATCTACTGGAATTGATCAAAACAAAAACCAAATAACTTGCAAATTTTAATTCGGATTCAAATAATCAGCAATGGAACTTACTTTTTATCGATTTTGTTCTATTAGATTCAGAATTTGGTGGGACAATGTTTTGAAAAGCAGCAAGTTCTGTAAAGTTAAACTTTGTTAACGTTTTATCAGCTAAGATAAGCAGATAACACAAAATGCAAACATGAATTAAAAAAAAAAAAAAACTACAAACGTATATTTCAAGTGCAGCAGCGCTAGTCGATTGATTGTAGTGCCTCTACTGTAATAATTTTGTATCTGTGCTTTATCTCCCATACAACTACTGTTCTAAAGCACTAACTGGGTTGATTTTGGGAAATTTTGTGTACGACGAATAAAAAAATTGCAACAGTTAAATAAATGAGTGGCAACACACTGTTAGCCTACATCAATAGTTTCTTTATATAAAGGGTGTTTTTTTTTTTTGTAGACGTGTGGTTTTCAAGAAGAAACAAAACGAATATGATTTGATGTTATGGCCAAGAATTTAGCTTTATTATAAAGATAAGGGATTTCCATTACCTATGTTTTAAAAATGGTTCGAATAAATTCCAGACGAGAGCAATTTTCAACCATTTTTTGCTGCGATTGGGGCCGTGTGTCAGCAATAACTGGCCGAATATTCTCTTCCAAGGCGTCAATCTTCTGGGGCTTAACTGCGTAGACAAGCGACTTCACATATCCACAAAAAAAGAGTTCAGCGATGTGAAATTGCACAATCTTGGAGGCCCACAACGCGAGATAATGCGTTCACCAAAAGTTTCCTTCAATAAATTGATTGTTTTGTTGGCTGTATGGTATGTAGCGCCGTCTTGTTGGAACCAAAGGTCGTCCACATCAACAGCCTCCAATTCAGGCACGAAAAATAATTCATTAATCATGTCTCTATAGCGTTCCCTATTGACTGTAACATTATGGCCGGCATCATTTTTGAAAAAAATATGGACCAATGATTCCACCAACCCATAAACCACACCAAACAGTCAGTTTTTGTGTAACGGTGTCTCATCATACACTTGAAAATTGTCATCACTCCAAATGCAAGTTTTGCATATTGACGTATCCATTCAACCAAAAGTGAGCTTCACCGCTGAACAAAATATTCTTGTGGAAATCGAAAATCGTTTCACTAGTATACCTAACCATTTTTTTTTCAAAATAAATTTGCACAATTTGCAAACGTTGTTCAAGAGTTAGTCTATTCATTATGAAATGGCAAACCGAATCGAGCATAAATCAAGTGACAGCTGTCAAAAAGACCAACTCCGAAAAAAGTAATGCCAGATTTAAAACCACACGTCTAAAAAAAAACACCCTTTACAAAGAATTATTTATCAAATTAATACTGCCGTTTAATAATAACAAAATTCAACAAATTATTGTTCATCTTCTACAAAAATAACTCCAATTTGTTTTCTAATAGAGTCTTCAATATGTGCTAGTAATAAACTTTCACTGTGAGTCATATGCTCGCTTTGAAGTTTACCCTCCAAAATACATTTTCGAACTTCTTGTGCTTCGTAGCGTAGTCCTTCGGAGTTTTTAAAATTTGTCGTATATTTTCCCTTAGGCAAGTCCCAGGTTTTTTCTTTACCATCGACATCAATTATAGCAGTTGGACACCAAAAGTTAAGAATCTACAAAACAAGAAATTGAGAACAATATTTTTGTATTATTATTATATGCTTACTGTTATTTGACCTTTGGATCCTTTAATAACAGCTTTGTTCTCGAGTTCCTTTTTAGCGCTTGTTTGAATTTTAGCAACTCTTCCACCAGAATACTCCAGTTCTGCTCTAATACACACATCAACACCTTGTGCGTTTAGTTCTCCGGTTGCTTTAATTGCAATTGGGGGCTCCCGGAAAACCCATTGAGATGCTTGGATAACATATATTCCCAAGTCAAGAACAGTTCCACCTCCAAGTTCCTTTTTCCTGAACAAATATAGAAAATTTCAAATCAGAATTATTTTTGGCGACCATCGAGATGCTTTGCATATTCGAAAAATTCTTTTCACTAACGTCACCCTTAAAAAGAGAATCATCACCCGTCAGTTGCTGCTCTTTTTCTGTGATCTGTCCAGGTCTATATGTGAACGGAACTTTAATGTCACTTTATTTACGATTTTAAGACCCAAATTCGTGTCGGAAAGCTTACGACGTTTCGGAAAGCTTACGACTTGTAAAAGATTTTCCAAACAAATTTTGACAGTTCTCTTGGCTGTCGGAAACCTGCAGACGATTATGACGTTTACGATGGTTTTATAACATTGCATAAATATTCCTATAACAAAAGCCAGCAGGAATTTAAGTGTATCTATTGGTTGCTGGGGGATCAAATGCGATTAATTGCATCCTCCTTTTTTTGCCATTAGCTAGCAGTTGAAGTGACGTTTGCTGTCAAGCATTTTTCGTGTATATTTCTTTATTTGATTTTTCATTTAATTTTTTCGAAAGAAACTAAAAGAAATGCAAATGATTTTATTTATTTTAATAATTGCTAATCTTAAAGCAAAACGGAAACTTTTCAAGTTGTGAGTTGTGAAAAATAATAGGCTCAGAATCAGCAACCCTAATGTGTTTTTTGACAATCGAAAAACTCAGGTTTTTTTTTTGACAACTCTTGGAGTTCGACCTGAGTAAAGTTCAAAAAACAAATCTACTTTTTGCTATAGAAACTACATAAATGTATAGTATTATAACCGAGCAGTTATTCTGTTGCAATTACTGCATGCTAGATGCCGCTGCTATCTTCTCAGTGTTCTTTCGTGTTATAAGCTATTTAAGGAAGGAATTCTAGTGCACCAGAGGGCAACACTATCTAACGCAACCATGAGAGTACTATGGGATTCTATGTACGATGATGCTACATTATACAATGTTTTAAAATGATTTTCGAAATCGGTTTCTCACTTAGTTTTTTTCTGATGAAAATTGTTTCGGTGGAAACCTGTGGCAGCAGAGCCTGTATCATGGGAAACCTAATTTTGCTCGGAATTGACGATAGCGCTCAAATTCCTTGACTCAATTACCGTTTTATAACAAAACTTCTCTTGCTTAATTTAAAATGTAAACAAGTTCAGAATTGATAAGGATAAATGAATTCAATTGTTTCACAAGCACTTAACCGATTGTTATCACATTATTTCCGCAGCACCGTTTTCGTTTTTCCTACGAAATCACTCTTCATTCAGATTCATTCCACAGAATGTGTGAAAAAAAGTTGACAACATAACGAACGAAATCAATACAAAAGTTCAAGGCTTAAGAAGCCGCAATAAAGATGGACAAATTATTGGGTCACATTTGCACTAGAATAACCAATATCCTCACTTACTGTATGCGATCGATTGAGCTCAAATCGAATCCGAAAGACACATCAGCTTCTTGAATAGTTCCTAGTGCTCCACTTGCAATCTGCTTGCGAACATGCTGATAAGCTGGAAAGAAACGTGACCATACCGCTTCCATAAGGAATAACTTCCGGCTCTTTGCATAAGCTACAAGTTGTTGAGCCTGTTTCTCATTCATGCAAAGGGGTTTTTCCACAAGAATATGTTTTCCATGCTTCAGCATCAACATGCCAATTTCAAAATGTTGAGGATTCAATGCTCCAATATAAACAACATCTATATCAAAAATTAATAAAATTAAAAAAATTTCAAAATTGACAAGTTATTGTTTTTTCTGCAAACCAATATCCGATGACTTGGCAAGTTCTTCATAGTTTCCAAATGCATTTGGTATTTCATGGATCTTTGCGAATTCTGTTGCGCGGTCCTTATCCCGTGCAGCTACAGCAACTGCTATATGCTCATCGCTGGACAAAGTGCTCAGGCCAGTGACGAAATCATGGCTTATATTGCCAGCCGATACAATTCCCCAACGCAAAGCCATATTATGTAGTCGTATTACCGTTCAAATCAAATTCTGATAATCGATTAATATTGCAATATTCATTGGAAGTTTATTTTATAGAGTTCAATAATTAAAGTACCTAGGTTATTGTGTATGTTATCGCAGCTCAGCTGATAAGTTTTTGCAAATAAACAAACAAGATACAGATACAAAATTATGTAACAAAAATAAGTATGATAGCTAAAAATAATATATAACTATTTGAAGTGTCAACGATAACGAAGAGAATCAGTTGTGAAATAATAGTGTAACCAAGTAACTTCGTTAAAAGTTCTAATAATACAATAGTTCTTGAAGAGCTCTTAAAGAGTAAGATGAAATGCTTCTCCTCTATACAAAAGGCATTTGCAGCTCCAGGCTTTCTTATTTGAAATTTTTGTATGCTTCCTATGAGCTTCTGATTAGTCTGTTACGGCCCTTTAGAGGCTTTATAGAGCTATAAGCTTGTTGAAAGTGTCTGTAGCTCGCAGCAGTGTTGAGATCTTCTATATTTGGCTCCAATTTTTTTTCGAAAACTTTTGGCATGCGACTACTGGGCGGATGTGGCTACGAAAATGCAGCTAAAATTCGTTTATCCCGTGAAAAGAGTCATTTAAAAAAAAAGGAGTGTGACTATTGTTTATGAGCTCTGCTACAAAAGCTGAGATAAAGCGCTCAGAGGAAAATAGCTGGCCCAAAAATGATGCACAAAAAGCCCAATTTATGGGCTCCTCCTAAGGTCTTGAAAAGTTCTATTAGAAAAGTTAAATGTGTTTCTCTTATCAAAACATATCGTGGATGTATTTTACAGACTGTTTGAATATAGTTTTGTATTTTTAATTTCGTACCTTCTGGCAAAATATTTCAACAAATTAAATACGAATTCGACTACGAAGCAACTTTTAAGTGATCCATGGTAGAAGTATTAATTAAACTTAAACATAGCCGTTTTGTTCGTCCCGGTACCAAGATTATTTTTAATCAAACACACCTTATTCTAACTAACCCGGACGCCACACATGCCAGCTACTGGCAAGACAGTTGCAAAACACTCACATTTTCTACTCACACAGACAAACTTTCAGCCAACTGGAACACAGGTATCTGACAATTAATACATGTAGTTACTTGCCTGCCAGTAGTTGGCATGTGTGGTTGCAGGGTAAAACAAAAAACAGCAGTTGCAATTTACAGTGGATTCCCCCTAATGTGAATTTTCATTTTACACCAAGATTTGTTCAAGTTAATTAGAAATGGGTTTCAGTAATAGGCAATGAAACAAAAAAAAACTGCTTCTACTAATTTTGGATGCATTGTTTGCTCGCATACATTATTTCCAAATTTTTTTCAAATTTCAAAATGGGTTGTTCATGTCGATTCGAGAGATAAATGAATTATAACTAGATCATGGTATTCAGAACTCATCACGTAACTTCCTTGCTCTGCTTCGGTGCCTGTATCGACAGTTTTTAGATTTAAAAATGTGTCAACAATGACGACACTAGCGAAACTCGAAAACCTCCTACATGCGAATAGCCGCCTTTCAAAAAATATTCTCTAGTGGGTATTTGAGTTATATTTGTCTCTGACTTCAAATCCAGAAGCCAGATTTATCTTAACAGATTCTTCAGAAGTGACATTTGGAAGTGAAGAAGTGACAATGGGACATTTTTCAGAACTATTCCGGATGCTTCTGGAATCTTCGTTTTCCCAATAGAAAGTTCTATAAATTTTCAAATCGGAAATATGTATTGACACAAAAATTTTACAGTGGGTTGTCAAAACAAAGTGAAATGTCAAACGAAAAATTGATATGTTCGTTTTCGGTAAATTTTTTCAGCTAAGTGTGATAAGACCATGTTGCATAAGAATAAATCAAAAATAATCCTCTGAACTGAAGTTTCTAAGGCCCTATTAGATACAATCAAACTGCGAAGAGTCTAAGCCCTGTTCCATCTTCCATCAACATCTGTCAAAATTTGGTCTACGGTACCCGGGGTTAATCAGTTCAGAGATGCCATTCAACAAATTCGAATACTCATTTTTAAATAATCAGAAAAAAACTATAATATTGCAGAAGATGATTCTGACAATTTCATTTTGCTGGCTTTCGAAATATATTTATTGGAATCTGAGGTGTTTGATGTAAAACAATAGTTCGGAGAAGCTTTTATAATTTTTTGACATTTCACGGAGTTGCACTTACAACTCTCAGTGTGCACTGGGGTAGTGCAATCAAACACACCTGATGCTTTTCAAGGAAACGCATTTTTTAAGAATAAACACAGTTTACTTTAAACGTATTTTTTTTGTTAAAAATTTTATTCCAAATCTTCTTTGTAAATTACACCAACCTGCTTCCTTATCGAGTCCTCAATGTTTGCAATCAATAAACTTTCACAGTGAGTCATATGCTCACTCTCAATTTTGCCTTGAAGGATACATTTTCGAACCTCATCTGCTTCATATATCAAACCTTCGGAATTTATGTAATTCGTCTTGTATTTTCCATACGGAAAAGGCCATTCTTTTTCTTCACCATCAATATCGATTAAATTTGTTGGACACCAAAAGTTAGGAAGCTATTAAGAATAACAAATACGTGCGTAAAATAAAAAATAACTTTAACTTCCCTTACAGTGATTTGTCCCTTTGAACATTTGATAACAGCTTTGTTTTCAAATTTTTCCTTTGCACTTGTTTGTATGTTGGCAACCCTTCCCCCAGAGTACTGCAACTGGCCATCAATAGATATATCAACACCCTCGTTGTTAAGTTCTCCTGTTGCCTCAATTGCAATAGGTGGTTCTTGAAAAACCCATTGAGCCAGCTGAATGACGTAGATACCCATTCCAATTATTGTTCCACCTCCAAAAAACATACATTCATAAAATTTTTCGGAGAGCACGAGAATCTTAAAATTATTTCTATTTACGTCGAACGATCGAGGTTTAGTTTCTCAAATCCTATAGACACATCCAATGCCTCAATAGTTCCTAGAGCCCCACTTGCAATTTGCTTGCGAACATATTGAATGGCTGGGAAGAAACGTGACCATACTGCTTCCATGAGAAATAACTTCTGACTCTTTGCATAATCAATCAATTGCTTTGCTTGTTTTTCATTCATACAAAGTGGCTTTTCAACGAGAATATGTTTACCATGTTGAAGCATCAACATTCCAATTTCAAAATGTTGAGGATTCAGAGCTCCAATGTAAATGACATCTAATAAATCACACACAATGTACTTCACATAATATTGAATCTAATGTACTCGTATATTAACTGAAATTTACCGATATCTGATGACACTGCTAGTTCTTCATAGCATCCAAATGCTTTGGGGATTCCATGGAGCTTTGCGAATTCTTGGGAGCGTAATAAATTACGAGCTGCTATAGCAATTACCGCGTGGTCATCGCTTGGCAATAGATTGAGTCCAGTAACAAAGTCGTGGCTAATTTTTCCAGCCGACACGATTCCCCAGCGCAGTGCCATTTTTGTTCTTATAAGTAATGTAATTTTCTCAACTTTGTTTCAACAAATATATAATCAAACGTACAACAAAATCTGTTGTCATTTAATCTATTGGTTCACCTGTTTTAGTTTTGTTGTTATCAGATAAGTAGTTGCTAAAAAACACACAAAAAAACATCTCTAAAATGCTTTCATACAAGCAGCGAATATAACAACACCCTACATTTGGAAAAAAATATTAAACACATTGTGTTTTTGTTTGGTCGACCAGAATCATTCCCTAACGGATTATTTGGTGCTAGAAGACAGCTCTTGATGTGAACTGGTGTATATTATGGGTCACCCTATCTTTTTAACCGTGTTCGTTGTGCGCACTTACACACTCCAGTTTTTTTTTGGGGGATTCAAATCAGAACTGTCACTATCAAAAAAGATATCAGTCAGAGAATGACTAATGTGAGATGATTTGCATGCTTTTTTGTGGAAATTCAATAAATTCGAAGACTGATTTTTAATAAATCAGAAAAACAGGTAATTGCTGAAAATTGTTTTAAACATTTTACTTGGTTGGCAATTGAAAAATGAGGTTTTCGATGTGAAACGAAGTTAGTACCTCTGTTCGCGTACCCAAATGAAACAGTTTGCATTTGATTTCATACGTTTACATTAACACAAAAAGCGTTCGCGTACTGAGAGATGAACGAAAGATGAACGAAAGAAAATAACAGCTGTTTTATTCTTTCGTTCATTTATTTGCAAGTTTTTACCCACTGAAATTTCATCTGGTAAAAACTTGAACTCTGTCAAAAGCGAATGACGTAAACAATTGTTGTTGTAGATGACCCTTACCGTGAAGAGCTAACCAATAAAAAAATTCGAATTTGACGTTTTTCAAGTTTTTACACAAAAAGTGTTCGTGTACTTTTCGGTAAGTGAGAGAGATTTTTCTCTCACTTGAGAAATTTTGACAGTTTTCATTTTTTGGCACAAAAAGTACGCGAACAGACATAGTTTTTTAGTTTTTTTTTGACATTTCATGAACCTGCACTGACATTCATCAGTGCATATCTTTTCAAATTCCACAATCGTTAAACGTCATTTTTTCGTTATTTACAAAAAATCTATCTTTGATGATTTCTTTAATGATTTCTTTTAATGATTAATTTAATTTAAGAACGAAATAGTTTAGAATTTATATTTGATGAATGTCTAGACTATTTTAAACCCCAAAGCTGACAACCTTTTCGTCACAAATGTCAACTTCAGAATAAAAGAAAAATGTGGTTCTTTGTTCGTTTGGTGTTCTTGATCGAAGAGCCCTGGAGTGTGATTCTGGACATCCGAACAAAAACGTCATTATTCTGCGAAATAAAATAAAGTTAAACTGTTAAAATTTTTTAGAAAACAATTATTAAATATTTCTTCATAAAATATAACAAGGTACGGTGGCGTATACGTACTTTTTTGTTATAAAAGATATTTGGTTACTTTTTTAACTATTTTTTATTAACCATTTCTTATATAAATAAATATCAATATTGCAATGATTACGAAAACAAGTAGAAAAGAGTGGTGTTGTGAGTAAGCTGTGGGCAACTGTTAAGGTTCAGCACTTTTAAAATGGAAGCGGGAGTTAGAAATGGATAAGATTATTGTCTCCCTCCCTCCTCTTCCTTAGTATTGTGTGTATACTACCTCGAAATCCCCATTTTTGAACCAGAGGGCTTTAAGTATGTCTTGGTTCAAGAGTAAGGCTAATTTCTTGAACTGGTGAAATTCGCCTTCAAACACGCCGAAAAGTGCTATTTTCGTTCAACAACCTTTGTTTGGCAAAATTAAATTATTCTTTTTGTACAGTTACGATTACAGACCAAAGTTTAAATACTCTCACAAGATATATAGGTACATTTTCTCTAAATTTTATTTGAATTTGGGTGTGGCTGACACCCACTTTTCGTACAATTCCATTAATAGTGTTTTAATGAATTGACGATTCTCATGTATATTCGTGAGAAAACCCTAAAGTTTTGTGGTTATAACATACTTACTTATGTTGGCTACACTTGAGCGTGGTGCTCCTAGGCTTGCTTAGTATGCCCCTCCAGCGTCCATTCGCTCTACATGGCCCAGCCATCATAGTCGTTGAATTCGCTTATGTCGCTATTAGCAAGTATAATTCGTCGTTGTATCTTCTTCGCCAAATGTTGTTTTCTCGGTTTACGCAGACAGGACCATAAATCGTACGCAGACAGTGCGTCACCTTGTCTTATCCATATTGTGGTTTCAAATTAACAACGAGCATTTTCCAACGTCATCCTGATAAGGCGTATCAGTTTAGCAGGGATTCTAAAGTTGGACATATGGCACGATGGACAGGATCCTATAGGCGATGTTTAAAATACTTATGCCTAGCTATAGTTGGCTCAGAGTAGGTGGTTTCCTTTGTGTGGATCGGGCAGATGGTACTGAGATTCCACTTATCGGGCATACTTTCCTCCGACCATATTTTGCAGATGAGTAAGTGTATTCTCCTGACCAGGTCATCACCAGCGTGTTTAAAAAGCTCCGCTTGTAGCACATCCAGCTGCTTTGTTCATATTTAGTCTGGTGATGGCATCTTGGATTTCTTGGTGTTCTATTTTCTTCCTCTTTAGTATGCCTTTCTCATCCTTCCTTCTCTCAACATAGAGATTTCTTGATGCTCCAGTATCTCTCTATAGCTACGACTTGTATGCCTCCGTTTTAGCTTTGTTTGCCTGAGCACATTCGAAGTTGAACCAGGGGTTTCTGGGGGAGGTTGTGAAAAGCCCAATACTTCTGACACAGTACTTCTTATTATGGCGAATGATACGCGGTCGGCATGGAAAGCGGCAGTCCCTTCCGATTGAAGTCATCCAACATTGAATTTCCGCGACGCAGTAGGTGTTCACCTAATAGCTTCAATGGAGATCCGTACTCTAAGTTTTGCACCGACTAGGTTGTGGTCCGAGTCGATGATTGATCCTCGGAATGTAAGGACATTCAGAATGCTAGAGCAGTGTCTTCCGTCAATCGTACCATGGTCGATTTGTTTGCAGGTTCGATCATGTGGAGATCGCCATGTGCCTTTGTGGACGTGGGAATCTTGTATGCTACTCAGCACCATGTTTTTTTCCGCTGCAAAATCGATGAGCCTGAGCCCGTTGTCTGAAGTGGTGTCGTGCAGGCTATTTTTCCGATTGTCATACCAAGGATGTCCTCCCTTCCAATTTCAGCATTAAGGTCTCCCAAGATGATTTTAACGTCATGTTTGGGACACTGCTCGAAGGTTTTGGTCAGGAGCTCGTAGAAAATTTCTTTGGTAGCGTCGTCTTTCTCATTTGTTGGCGCATGGGTGCTTATTATGCTCAGGTGGTGGAAAGCTCAAGACGTTTTGCCTTATTCATCCTCTGACAGCGAATCCGCACCCAAACAAGCACGATCTCCAATCAAGGTGGCATTTCCCATAGTAGAAATTACAGTCATCTGTAATTCTCAGGCCCCGTTATTCCCATTGCAGCTCCTGAAGTGCTGTTATATAAGCTTTGAAACTGGCGAGGGTCTTGGTTATTTGTTCGGCTTTACGTGGCCTGTTTATCGTTCGCACGTGTAGATCGTGTTGGGAAAGTATTTTTATCCTCTTGCTCCTATAGTTCCTGAAAATAGAACTCAGGTATCTACGACCTTTGGATCCAACGCTTGTCGTTAGTTGACCTTTCGGCTATCCAGCGGGCACCACATGGAGGTGACATGCGATTTTTACCACCACAACTTCATTTATTGAACTACAATTGTGACTTGGGACAGTCAAGTTTATCCTTCTTCTCCCTTTTACTTTAAAAGTAAGGTGTTCAATTGTATACCAAACAATTAAATATATTTTTGTTTCGGAATACTAACTTATTTATTCTTGCTGGAGTTATATTTTTTAAATTTAAAATGTTGTTTAAATAACCTGCTTTCAGATATTAATACTAAGACACCACCTTATATGTTTGATAAAATCCGCTTTTCGCGTTCTGCCCGAACCTTGAGCTTCATAACTTTTCATTGTTTATGACATCAGACTATGGAACTCCCTACCTATAACGGTAAGGCAAATTATAGGAACAAATACACTTAAAAATAATTATTTTGAAGTTTCCATACATAACATACTTAAAGAGCAATTTGAATACATACATAATTAGTTCAATCTTATTTACTCTTTTTTTCTTATAAAAAAAATACCAACTTATTCATTTTGCTGGTGTTTTTTTTTTTATTTAAAATATTGTTTAAATAATCTGCTTGCAATGCCGCCAATACGACAACAAAAAAACACCACGAACAATGATCACACTCACACGCCATCCCTGGAATTTCTTTATCAGCATTTCGATTGTTCTTTCTTTCGAGTCTCGACTTTGAAGATCCATCCAAAAACAAAAACCAAAGTTCATTTCTGTTTGGTCCGCACTGCGCGCAGTTAACAAAATTCTCTTTCGGGTTCGAAATATTAATTAAAATATTATTTATTTAAATCGTGATTTTAAACGTTTGTGCATAAAAATGTATTATTTAATCAATTCGCCGCTGTGAGTAAAGGTAAATGTTTCTCTTTAGTCTTTGAAATTGTTTCGACGCGATTCGCGAAAATGTTTCATTTTTTTTTTGTGAGCAAAAGTTCCGTTACAACAAGTAATTTGTCGTGTATATTCTTGTTTTTGTGCTGCGTTGATCTTCGTCGAGTTATTTTACTTATTTCTAGAAGAGTGTCGGAGTCGGTATCGAAAATCGGAATTCGTTTTAAATTGTGCGAAATCAACGTTTTGATGTCGATTTAAATTTGATTTCTATTTTCTACCTTGATTGTTCATCGTTTACAATAAATTTCTTTTGAAGTTTTGTCATTTTTTGTTTTAAAAGAAATGTGTGTTTCATTTTGTGTAAATATGCTGTTATGTTCGGGTCCTCGCCATTTTATATTTCTTCGTGCGGTTTGGGAAAGGTTCAATGGACATATTTCCGGTTTATTTCAGCGAATGTGATTAAGTGCGCGTTTTGAAAGCTAAAATTTCGTTTTTTGAAATAGAAAAATATATAAAGCTCATTTTTAGAGTTATCTGTTTGTTAAATGCTTTATACCTATTGTGTTAAATTATTATTAAAGTCCCTTAATATGTTCTTGTTCCGTCAATGAAAAAAAAGTGTTCATATAATTTTAAGTTGTTTTTTTTTTTTGTGACCGACGCGCGGCGATGTGAAACAAATCGTGGAGTTCCTAGAAGCCCCCTTGGAAAAATTGGATTATTTCTCTTGTTGACCGTTAAGGATGAAGCATTTTTAATGAGGTGAGTTTTTTAAATGCATGTTTTAATAAGATTATTACCAACGAAACATTTGTTCAATATTAAGTAGGTACCTATTATGTTATCAATCAGTCTGCTTACTGGCACTTTAAGCATTTGTTTGTCAGGATATAATTTGTCCGTAGCGTTTTACTGTGGCGCCCTTTACATCCTCAAACTTGGATTCTAATTCTTCAAATAAAATACAGGGGGTGGCACGTGGCAGCCGATATTAAAAGGGTTTTTCAGTAAAAGCGGGTAACTGGTGCAATGGAATAAACAAGCTTTCCTTTTTATTTGAAAAAAACATGTATGCCATTCTATTCTGTACGCTCGCCATTAACGATCGTTTTCAAAAAAGTTGGAAAAAGCCTTCCTTCAAACTTCAATTCAAACCATCTTAGAGAAAATTTTCGAGCTGGACAAAGCATTCCACATTAGTAAAGTGCGGCTAAAGAAGGAGCATCTATACTTCTAGCTAGCAAGTACGTCCAAAATTAGTCTTAAGGGTTAATTTGTGGGCCGGACCCAGTTATAAAGGGTTTTCCAATAAGAGGTGTTATTTTGAATAGCCCGCTATTTTGGTAGTTGTTTCTTTTGAGGCTTTAATTGTTCAACATTTGACAAGTAGAAACTACGCCATTAACACAAGAAATCAAGCCGGCCGATCATCAACAACGTTGTGTCTTTGCTGATTGGGTCTTTGAAATGCATGAAAATGGCCCGGAATTTCATCGAAAAATTTACCGGGGTCATTGGACCTTACTTTTTCGAAAATGAGGCTTTTAGCAACAGCTAAGGTGAATGGATTACGCTATCGAGAGATGATTAATAATTTTGAATGGCTTGAATTGGATGGTATTGATCTATACAGGTTTACTTTTAAAAAGTCGGAGCGGCGAGCAACGAACTATCGATCTTTTACGGGAAAAGTTTCCGGACCGTGATATCTCTCGAAGAGGTGATCACAATTGGCCACCGAGATCTTCGGATTGAACACCTTGCGACGTCTTCCTTTGGGTTCACGTGAAAGATAAGGTTTACGTCTACAGCCCAGCGTCGATTCAAGACCTCAAAGATAGAATTCGTGAAGCTATTGAGGGCATACAGCCGCCACTTTGCGCTTTGGTGATGGAAAATTTCATGAAAAGGATATTGTGTTAGCGTAGCCGTTGCGGCTATTTGGCTGATATCGTTTTCCATTATTAATGGCATACTTTCCTCTTTACATTTAAACAAACATCCGATCATTTATCTCAAAAAATGACAATTTTCCTTGAATATCAAAATAACACCTCTTATTGGAAAACCCTGTATTTCAAAAGTGTTTTAGGTGAGGAATGCACCTGGCTCATTCCCTTGAGCGTTGTTTTGAAAAGTATCAATTGAATAAAATGAGACAAAAACATTCAACGGTTTTCAAGTGATTTACGTATACAAATGTTTCTGTTACCGGTGAAACACCCCCACAATTGCAATTATTGTTCAACAACCTCTATTTGGTAAAATAAAATTATGTTTTTTGTACAGTAACGATAAAAGCATAACGCTAAAATTTTGCACACGCAAGCTTTGGGTAAACCTTCTTCCAATTACATAAAAATATTTCAGTTTGGGCGTGGCTGACACCCATTTTTCATACAAAACCATCAATATTATTTTTATAAAATAACAATTGTTATATTAAAGCAAAAAACAACATTTTGTGGGTATTACTTGCACATAAACATCTTGTGTATGAAATCAAAAAATTTGATTTTGGGCGTGGCTGACGCCCATTTTTTACTAGAAACTATAAAAAAATTGTTTTTCCAAATAAACTGTATTTATAATGAATCCGCAAGCTAAAATTTAGCGTCTCTTAGAAGAAACTAGAAAATTTGTATATGAAAAGAAATTTTTGAATTTTGGGCGTGGCTTACGCCCACTTTTCAGGAAAGAGCGTAAAACGTAGTTTTAAAAATTTAAGGTATGTATTACAAATATTCAATTTAAACCTTTTTCCATCCTTTCGTTATTTGAGAAATATATCTCTACATTTTCTTGTGTACATTTTTTCGATACGCCCAATTTTAAGGGCGTGATTTTTATAAAATACTTTTATTCGGGTAAGATCCTTAAAAAACTACTCGATTCAGCTGTAGTTTTACACATATGCCTAAAAATTTACTAACGATCAGTTAATACTTTAAATTTTGTTTACAAAATTTTGGTACATGCCCACTTTTAAGGGGCGTTTTTGTTAAAAAATCTTAATATTAATTAATGTTTTATTGTTTTCTAACTATCGAAGGCAGTTTTGTGATTATTGGTTGAAAGTAAATATTTTGAGTAAAAAAGACGAAGTTTTGATTTTGGGCGTGGCTGACGCCCACTTTTCTTAAGAAACAATAGAGACTTAAGTTTGCAAATTGACGGTAATTATAACATGTGCAGCCAAAAATTTTGTATCACTCAGTTGAAACTAAATATTTTGTGTATAAAAGATTTTTAATTTCGGGTTTGGGTAACGCCCACTTTTCATAAAAAAAACAGATAAACGTAGTTTTAAAAAGTAAGTCATAATCTATCCCAACCAATTTTTATCGTACAAAGTACGGAAAATATTTATTCAAGCAGTTCTTTGTTGACGCCCACTTTTGGGGGCGTGATTTTTATAAAATGCCTTTATTTAATTAAAATTGTTAAACAAAACGTCATTTTACGCCATGCTAGTGCCATGATATTTTTTAAACAATGTTTTAGGACACGCCCACTTCTAAGGGGTGGTTTTGTTAAAAGCCTAAATTTGCATAAATGTTCCAGACTATACTATCGGTCGAAGTTTTGAGGAAAGAAGATACAAATGTGTGTATTTTGTCCTTGGTTGCGTATTAGCGGGTCTAGTTCACCTACAATCGCCATTTTTATTCAAAATCTAATTTTTCAAAATTCCAATTATGTGCAGTGTTTTTGTAGTTAGAATGGTTTTGTCTTGACAATAAATATTTTAAACTTTGGGCGTGGCACACGCCTTTTTTTACTGCGCTAGCAGCACAAGTTACACAACAAACCCACAATTAAGGTTAGGTATTGTATTTTCTCCTGTCTGTTAAAAAAACTATTTTATGTCTGGAACCCGTGGATGCCAACTTTGCATACACGCAGAAAAAAACTGCCGACGCCGAACCGAGCCAACGACAACAGACAAAGATGTAAGTGCATCTGAATGTAACTGGTCTGGGTTGTGACTGCTCCTTAACCAGGAACTTTGTAAAGCTCGCCTTTTTTTTTTAATTAAAAAAAACAACAGCTTAAAAATGTAATTCAATTTTATTTTAGAAAACACTAACTAAATTCACACACACACAATTCATAGGAGGAAATGTTATACAAAACTAAATTCCAAAAATTAAAGTTTCAATTATCTTCCGGATAAACAACCCCAACTTGCTTCCTTATCGAGTCCTCAATATGAGCTACCAATATACTCTCATTATGATTCATGTGTTCGCTTTGTAGCTTTCCCTCAAGAATACACTTTCGAACTTCTTCGGCTTCATAGCGCAGACCCTCTGAGTTGGGAAAATTAGTTTTTTGTTTTCCTTTAGGCAGGACCCATTCCTTTTGTTTGCCATCAATATCGATAATACTTGTGGGACACCAGAAATTTGGAAGCTAGAATCAATTGGAATTTTTTTTTTTTTAAATATTAAAAGTGAACATTTCATTTGAGTGTAAGCTTACAGTAATCTGTCCCTTGGAACCTTTAATGATGGCTTTGTTATCTAGCTGCTTTCTCGCACTTGTCTGAATTTTGGCAACTCTTCCTCCAGAATACTGCAACTCACCATCAATAGAGATATCAACTCCGTCTGCATTGAGTTCTCCAGTTGCTGCTATCACCATTGGAGGTTCTTGGAAAGCCCATTGAGCCAATTGAATGACATAAATACCCAAGTCAAGTACTGTTCCCCCACCAAGTTCTTTTTTCCTGTTAGAATTAAAAGTGATAGCCAGTAGGTTAGGTATTATAGATATTTTAAACTCACTGCATTCTATCGATCGACATCAAATCAAATCCAAATGACACATTAACTTCTTCAATCGTTCCGAGAACACCACTTGCAATCTGTTTCCGTACATACTGATAGGCTGGAAAGAAGCGTGACCACACTGCTTCCATTAGAAATAACTTCTTTCGTTCAGCGTAGGTAATGAGTTTCCTGGCTTGTTTCTCATTCATGCATAATGGTTTCTCAACGAGGATATGTTTGCCGTGCTCCAACATCATCATTCCAATTTCAAAATGTTGAGGATTCAGAGCGCCAATGTAAACAACATCTTTAAATATCACGGCATTGGAATTTGATTTTGTTTTGTCTTTTATCACTTACCAATGTCTTTTGATTCTGCCAGCTCTTCATAACTTCCTAAAGCGTTTGGTATTTCATGCAATTTGGCGAATTCTTCAGCGCGAGCCTTTTCGCGAGCCGCAATGGCAAACACTGTATGCTCATCACTTGGTAATGTGCTCAGGCCAGTGACAAAATCATGGCTTATTTTTCCAGCCGAAACGATTCCCCAACGTAATGCCATTGTAGTTCCTGTGACTGCGAACTGAATAAAATAAAATCGAATCAATCTCTAAAAGATGTTAAACACGATTGCTTCAAGAGATTACTGTTTGGTTGCAATAGTTAACGAAAGATTGACCTTCGTTTTTGCAGATAAATGTTGTTCCTTACCGAATATTTGTGTGCTAAAATTAGAATTTTTTGTTTTAAATATTTGTTAATGCAGTACCTTTACCTTGCTTTTTGCAATGAGTTTTTAGATTAATTTTCTGACAGCTGACAGTACTATATTTATAGGGTAAGTGCCCCTTTGGCTGGCATTATGTTATGGGCAAATAAAAGGCGTGTTCATTTGTATGATACGAATATCCTGATTGCTTCCGGATTTTTCTTTTTCTATCCTTGCTCCTGATGAATTCCTTTTGCTACCCTAGAGTTCCTCCTTTCGTACACGTTTTTGATTTATATTCCTTCCACCAACCATGTTTCTTTACTTCTTTTGCTTTCTTTACAAGCTGCTCGGTATTCGGTTCCTGCTACACTTCTCTCAAACTTCCATGCTAATTCCTATTGCCCCTTTAAGCCGAAAACGGATGTTGACTGCACTCATGCTTGCGTGTAGAAACGTTTACTTAACCCGGCCGCCACATATGCCAGCTACTGGCAAGACAGTTGCAAAACACTCACATTTTCTACTCACACAGACAAACTTTCAGCCAACTGGAACACAGATAGGTATCTATATCTGACAATTAATACATGTAGTAACAGTAACTTGCTTGCCAGTAGCTGGCATGTGTGGCCGCAGGGTAAACTAGTTATTGACGACACTGATGCGTGCAAATACAAGCTATCTTTGTTTTAAAAGGACAGGTACTGTCAAAATAAAATTTTTCGTTTTGTTTGTGTGGTTGCCAGGGTCGCCCTGGGTTTTCTTGACAACTCCAAGAGTTGTCAAAAAAACCTGGGTTTTTCGGTTCTCAAAAAACGCATGACGGCTGCTGATTGTATATTCTTCACAACACACAAAATCAAAAGTTTCCATTTTGCTTTATTTGTTCGATTTGTATTTACTTTCATCAAAATAAATGCATTCACTTGCATTTCGTTTAGTTTTATCGAAAAAAAGACATGAAAAATCAAATACAGAAGAAAAATACACAAGAAATGCTTGACAGCAAAAGTCACTTCAACAGCTGATTCGTTACCTCAACTCGCCCCAGCTAAATAGCAAGATCGAGTTGAGGGTGACTTCAGGGCGACCCCAGGTTTAAAAAAACAGAGAATTTTGTATTGAGGGCGAGTTGAGGTAATTCAAAAAACGCGCTGTGGCGACCCCAGGGTGACTTCAGGGCTCAACAAACAAAGCTATTAAAATTTAGGAATAGAGACATCGTGCAGAGTGCAGTCACTGCAACCACAGAATTCGAGCTAGCGTTTCCCCAATCCCCACAAGAGCCTGTGTAAATTATTTTAAGCTTGATCGCGTCCAATCTACTCGCGTGTTTGAAATCTGTCATTGAACACCTTTAACCATTGAATACAAGCCGAAAAAAATGAGAGAGAGAGAGAAGATAGCTTCTAATCCAACCAAAATTTTCATCTTCTTACTTTCAAAACCGCGAACGGCCGACAGTTTGAGTTGGCTGCCATCGATCAGTGCAGTATTTGTGTTTTAAATCGAACCGGTTTGGTTTTTCTGATCGCTATAACTTGCTCCCTACACTGAAACAAGCATAAGTGCATTTGAATCTTTATAAAAGCCATTTTTAAGAAGTAATATAATTTTATTTCACTTTAAGTTTTTAAGTATTAACATATATTAGGAGTTTTTTAAACTTATAAAAATATTATTCAAATATAAATAATGATATACAAAATATTAAACGGTGCCCTTATCCTGGGTTCAAATGGGGTATTTTTTTAAATAAACATTTCTTTTAACAATAAAACTACATTTTTATTAATTAATAGGAGGGAGCGTACATAAGAAGCTATCGAATTGAGTTAGATTTTTTGCAGACTTTAAAGTTTTCCACGAGTCGGTTTCAGTATTATACTCTTGGATCAGAATTGGGTTAGGATGTCCTCCGTAAATCACAATTTTCTTTCCAAAAACTGATGTTTTCATCTCTGATCGACCGTTCGGCAATGCTGCCACTTCACACCAGGTATCGTTGGATAAGTCGTAGCGATTAACAGTATTCACATAACTATCTTTACCTCCAACAACGTACAAATATCTATCAACTGCAGCAAGGCCAAACCATTTGACTTCTTTTTTTACCAATTCTTTTGATACCCATTGATTTGAAATGGAATCATAGGATTGCATACAGCCGTTACAAAAATCGACGATGTGTAAAATTCCATTGTGGACAGCTATTCGGCTAAAGTCGTTTGGCTTAGAAGGCGGTTCAACACTGATCCATTTTCGGGCTGAAAAGTTATATATCTCGAAGGAATTCACAAGACCCTTGTTAAAGCCACTATAAACGCACAAATTTCCATTTAAATTTGCCAGTTGACTACGATATCGGGGATTTAGCATTGGAGGCAAATCAGTCCACTTGAATGTGCTCAGGTCTAAGCATTCCACGGTATTTGTTGTTGTGCCATTGATTTTCCCACCAACTACGAGCAATTTGTCATCTATCACAATCGTCGTACCAAATTTTTTTTCTTTGGGAAGTAGGGTTTCTTTGTCAATGGCCCAGGAATCCTCTTTTGGATTGTATGTTTCAAAACTAACTTGAAAGGAATCTGAGTAACTTATAGCTGTAAGTCTACAATTTCTTGGCTTTAAATCACAAATTTGCTGATCAACTGACCGAGTTTCTGGCGACAAGTGCCATTGAAGCCAACTGCATATCAATTCGTAGCTCTCAACAGTCTTACAAACTGACTTTCTGTTTTCGACGATGAACTTAGGTGTGAGATACTGATAACGAATCATTAACAGAAGCTGGAAAGTAAGGCCTTCCCGATTATCATTATCATACTTAATCCAAGCCACCATTGCCCGAAATACATGCTCCTCAAAGTCTCCATGAGGATTGTCGTTAAATAGTAAATCCTTTAGTTCTTCCTCGTTAAGAAGTAAAAGTTCTTTCTCTTTCGATACTTCCTCAAAGTGAAAGTATGTGCAGTTCAAAGATTTCTCTTTTAGTCCTAATAAGTTCAGTTCTTTGGCCAATCGAAACCAATTCAAACAATTTCTTGATGTCATGTGGGTTTTGATAAAATCGCTGCACCCATCGACTAAGGTTTTCATTCCTAAAAATGCCGCAGTTTTCAATATGAACTCAACCTTTTCAAGGCTCAGTTCAATCCAACCCGAATACATAAAATCGATGACCAATTTAAGCGTTGGAGCTTCGAGTTCTTTGAGTTCAACTACATGTTCTTTTGGCGCATATTTGCCACCACGAAATATTCCCAAAAAGTACTCACTCAACGCTGACAGGACAATTCTATGGCCTTGTATCATAACAGAATCGCTTCCAGCTACCAAAACAGTGTCAAAGAATTCACTGTCTTCATAGAAACTCTGCAGTTTCTCGGAAATAATTGCAGTGTGCCCATCGCATTTGAAGATGATTTTTTCATTTAAAGATGAATTTGATGTCGACATCGTAGATCTACAGAAATTTATAAAAAAATAAATTACTTGCAAATTTTAGTTCGGCGGATTTTAGTAATCCACGAAGGAATTTACTTACTATTGCTTCTTTTATATTAAGATTTAGCAATGTTTAGAAAAACAAGAAGTTCGGTAAGGTTTAAAAAACTTAAGTAAGCGCTTTTTTAACAAAGAGGAGCAGATAACAAAAAATGCAAACAACGACAAAATCAAAAGTCGAAACTGTTGTTTTCTGTTTACAAAACAAAAATGAGAACTTAAAAAAAGAAAACAAGATTAAACGTATCTTTCTAGCGAAGCAAGCGCTAGTGTATTCAAGAGTGGCTATTTGAAAAATTAAAAAATTCATTTGGGCCACATTTTCGTTTTTTTCTTTCTTTCACCAAGAAGCAGAACAAACAAAATAATTGTTGTTGTTCCATTACAATTTACTTCCACTTAAGTGGAACGATTGCTGATCCCGATCTTCGAGATATTTTATGAGCTGACCATGACGAGTGACGTGACGACGAATGTTTTCATGACCTTGACAAGAAGGGACGTAAATGCAAATGATTGGTACAGTCCCTCCTCAGTCCTTGTTTTGATCCTTTTTCAAAGAGAATCCGTTTGGAACTTGATAAATGGTTTCAATTTTCATTAATAACTACAATTTATCTTTTTATTATTATAAATATTTATACTTTTTTGTTTAGTATAAAAAAGAACACTAAATAAATAATAACATTATTACATTCAAAAATATCTTAAGGAATAGAAAGATAGAAACAAAACAAATAAGCTGTCCTGCATCCTCTTGAAAAATCATATCTAGAACAGGAACAAAAAATATTTAAATCAAGAAATAAAGAAAATCAGTCAAAATGAAGAGTTGCGTTGAAGCTGGGATCGATGATGCAGGTACTTAGCCTCATATTACACTAAATATTGCATTTCAATGGCACACTACTTTCTATAAGATTTATAAGAGTTCTTTTGGCACAATAAATCAGTTGGTAATTCTAAAAAAGGTACATATTTTCTTGTTTTAAATTATAAATGCAAAAAAAAAAAAACAGCTTCTTTTTGGGTTAACGTAGACAAAATAAAGGAACCTAACTATTGTATCACACAGACAGAGAATTATATCTTAAAACGGAATTTTAGGAGTAGTTGACATCAAGAAGTTATGTCCTCTTTAGCTGTTCCATAGACGTTACAGTCGCTTCAATCAATAAATTAAAGTCCAATTCATTGAGACTAGCTTTGGCAGTGAGTAAATCCAAAAAAGAATCCAAAGGCGAAAGTCTTTCTGCTGTAAGCCCTGCAACAGACAAGTTGTGTTATGATATCATTTCTTATTTGAAAAAACAAAGACAAAAAAAAAGAAGTGATGGAGACGAGACGGTACAAACTCAAAACAACAGAACGAAACACACAAACAAAAGCTTAGCTTACCGATAACAAAATAAATCAAATCAATTATGCAGCATTAAATTGTATTTAAGCTTTACAAATGCAATAAGTGGAATTAAAATCAAAATGGCTATGAAAATGTATGGCAGGGTGAGACTGAAGTTATCATTTGGCTTGGAGATCCGACCTATCTCCACTGGAAGTGATTAATCAAAGCAAAATTTTGTGCCAACTATTCAGTTAGTTAATACCTGTGATGTGTTTGGTGTTTCGGACATTCATGCTGCTGCTGCTGCTGCTAGTGGTGCTTCCACGTGGTTGTACAAGATTGCCAGATAGAATATTCGCTGCGTGTTCACGACCACGAATCATGAGACTCTCGGGATGATTCCAACTCTTGAGAAGCCGTTGAGCTCTTGATTTTGGTAGACAAGAGAGTAGAGATAACTTTCTTTCAATACCATCGGGGGTATCATTTATATCTGAAAGACGATTTTTTTTTTTTTTAAATTTTAAAAATGATGTTTTGTACTTTTTTAATAAATTTACCGTTAAGTATACTTTTCATAACATCAATTTGAAGCTCAAAAACATGATTCGATGCATATTGGTAAAACATATCGAACGATAGAGCTCTGTATCCCAAATATGTAAAGAAAGATGAAAATCCTTGCGGCAAAGGGAACGCAATGGAGTCCACTGCGAGACAGAACCGTTCAAGTATCAAAAACAATGAATACTGTTGATCGTTGCTCAGCTGGTCACTGCAAAAGAAGACCGTGAAAGTCAATTGAATAAGAAACTGAACTTTCGACGTGGCAAGTAACTATTTACATCAATTGAAATCCTCTGACAACTTCAACACGAGCATCAATTCCAGCAGCCCTGCAGACTAGGGCACACAAAGCTCTCGAGAGCTCCAATTGAGCTGCAACATATTGCGAGGCCACTGCATGAACATGAGCGGGTGTTTGTGATCGTTCAAAGAAAGTCTCCTTCAACCAGCGGAATCCAGTGTTTTTGTTTGTTGAATTCTTTACCAAATGAACGCTCAGTTCCCGAAGATTCTGCGCAGAAAATTTCATATATTTTTTTCCAATTCCCAAAAAAAAAATATTTTTCAATCAAAATATTTTCCCTTAAATTAAATAATTACCACAGAAATGACGTGTTCCTGCTTCGTGGCAGTGCACGTTTCCAGTTCCACAAATGGCAAAGGTTCATTCTGCATTCGTCGCACTGCTGTTGCAAAATCACCTGCATTTGGTCCTGCCAATGGTCCGCCTGGTGATAGCGGTGTAGTGCATCTGGATAGTGCTTCTGGTTGATAGCAAGCTAGCGAGAACATTAACTTCTCACTTACTTGTTCCGCAGTGAAGCGATTCTTGTCCTTGTTATTCTCGTTTAAATTCTCCCATAGCTTTGACCATATGTCAACTCCGTAGGGAGTGAGACGTTGTTGGGGCGATAACAACATCATTGTGGTATTCCAGAGGTTTTCATGTGATAATCCAACACTTAGGTCAGCGACTTTGGCTTGCATTGGCTTCGAAATGACAGACGTTGTAAGTGGAAGCAAACGAGTTAGCAGTAGAGCTTCATTGGGAAGTCCCCGCTTGGCTGATGAATAGCTGCCAGCAACTAAAGCTTCTTTGAGTAGAGCCACCGTATCCAAACTAAGTGGTTGTTCCATGATAATGCTCAGCAATTCTGATAGCACATCCATGTCGTTGGAGTGAACAAGAAAATAATGAATCATACTCAAGCGATTGTCCACAGAGGTGTCATTGCGGAATGCCTCTATCAGATGAGCCTTTGGAATGCTCAGAGAGAAGACATCCAAAGTAGCCGAATCATAGGCAAGTTTGTCCCAATTTTTACACGGAACCAGATGAGTCAGGGGATTTTTGTTATAAGCTGGACAAACAATGTGACAACAAGGCTCGTGCGATAGGCCAACATCAAGAAGATGAACAAATAAATCCGGCTGGAACACAAGCATATGATGCCCACCCTGTAGGGCAAATGTTGGCTTCAATAGTTTTGCCTTATCCCATGGGATTCCAGGCATAACACAATGAACAACACAGCCATGATGGAGCAGAGTCACCGAATATGCAAAATGAACATCCGAATTGGCTGGGCTAGAATCATCGGCTGGTGGTTTTATGTTCTGATAAAGATAATAATGACAAACAAATAGCATTCCTGACTCATCGGCAAGAATAATAAGATTCAGGGATGTGTCGTGAATCCGCAGTGGAACTGTATCATCTTCGTAGCAGTTTGATGCGTTGGTAGTGTGGGGAATCTTTGGAAGATTCAGAGGAATGTTGAGCTAAGTCGAAAGAAAAAAAAATGGTTAAAGGAGTCTTGATCCAATGATCGAGGACGTTTCATGTCTGAGTCTTGTGTAGCTTTTCAAAGAAAGAACTTACCACAGTTTCTGTGGGCAATTTGTCATTGAATTGAAATGCAGACAAGGTTGGAGTCGGTGGACTTCTATCTTCATCGTCTTTAATAATCGAACTGGAGCTCTTAGCTTTTGGTTTCATGTGAATGTAATACAGAGCTTGGTTTTCACAATCCCATTGAGCCCACACAAAGTTCTTTGCTATCATTTCAGCTGTTAGGTTTGTCTCCAGTGACCAGGAATCTTCATCGCTGAAATCAATCGAAGTTGGAGTGTCACCAAATTGATCCTTTTCAGCACTTATTGACGAAGTGTAAAGCATTACAGCTGAAATAGTTAGGGAATCATGTTTTTTTTTTTTTTTTTTTTTTAATTAATCGTCCCCACACTTACATTCCTCGTGTGTCAACACAAGAATCTTGTCCACGTAAACTTTATCAAACTTTGTCTCCTTCTTCCATAGAAATTGAGCCATCACTTGTTTGACGGAACTCTCTTTTGTGATCAATTCTGGCTGTTTGGTCGAATTGGTTTTCAACTCCACAATGTACGGTGAATAGTGGTATGTACTAACTGGCTCATCTTCGGAGCCAGACTTGAGTTCATTTTTTACTACGTACACCAATAAAGAAACTGCACTATTGACTGAAGCTTGAATGATGTTCTCCTGCTTGGAAAATCGATAGAGAATGCGAAAGGATTGTGGTGATGCGAAATACTGCCCAATGCAAGTGTGTTTTTCATCGTTTTCATTTGTAAATATCCAAGATGCGAGCAAGGATCCGTCTTGTTCTTGGCCAAGGATTCTCCATTCGTTTGCAGTTTCTTGAAAAATTCAAATTCAATCAAAATCACTAAAGTGTGTGGTTTTAGAGGGTGTGACGGAATTTGTTTACCTTTATTGCCTTGGGCACTCAAAAGGCCACAGAAGTTAGCAGCTAAATTTTCTTGAGTTTGCATTTTTGTGCGTACCTACTTTATTTTTTTTTTATTTTAACAGACTCCAAGCCGAATAGATTATTTTGTTTATAGTTTTTAATTTTAAAAGAATAAATTATGCCACAACTGATAACGAGCCAGAAGGAATTTTCGCTCGAGCCCGAACCCCGAACAAGAAAATTCCAACACAGCAAAATGTCAAACACAAAAATTAAGGTGATGCCAAGTATGTTCGTTTTGAAACTTGGTTTGTCAGCTTTATAATTATGGGGGTGTCTACACGCACAAGACATTGTACTAAAGTTATCTGGTTTATGGAATTTTTAATTTTAAGGAATGTTGACATATAACCTCGCAGACCACAAACCAATCACATACAGACCGCCAAATGGTCTCTGTTTTTGCATACAAGTTGAAAATCTGTTGATATGCCATTTATTTTGCGAGTGTGACGCTCTCCCTTGCTTTTTAAATGAGAGCAGTCAAATAACTGGCAAACACGGATGGTTGCCATTGCCATCACAAAATGCACAGACAGAGATGTACAGTACACGTATTCACAAACACGAACAAATATTTCGAGTGTGTTTCAGGCAAGAAAAGTACGAGTTGGTGGTCTGTATTGGTCTGCAGAACCAATTTGCTAAGAAATGGATTCACAAAAAATTTTGTTTTTTCTCCTTTTTCTTCGTATTTTGCTTCTTCTAATTTTTCTAGAGCCTGAAGTGCTAAAATTAAACGACGATCCACTCAGCGAGATCGTGATGACGAAGAATCAAATTTCACGACATAATTTGCCCAAATAGTAGAGAAATATAAATTTAGAAATAATGTCTGACATCATGCCCGAAATAAATATTTCTAGTGGAGCCGGGGCCTTATTGGTGAAAGAAAGAAAAAACAAAAATGTGGCACTAATGAATTTTTTAATTTTTCAAATGGCCACTCTTGAATACACTAGCGCTTGCTTCGCTAGAAAGATACGTTTAATCTTGTTTTTTTTGCAACTTTTAATTTTTGTTTTGTAAACAGAAAACAACAGGTTCGACTTTTGGTTTTGCATTTTTTGTTTTCTGCTTCTCCTTGTAAAAAAAACACTTATTTTAAGTTGAACTTTTAAGAACTTCTTGTTTTTGTAAGCATTTATAAAACTGAATATAAAAGAACCAATAGTAAGTAAATTCCTTCGAGGATTACTAAAATCCGCCGAACTAAAAGTAGCCAATTATTTGGATATTGTTCTGATCATTTTCTATAGATCTAAGATGTCGGCACCAAATTCATCTTCAAATGAAAAAATCATCTTCAAATGCGATGGGCACGCTGCAATTATTTCCGAGAAACTGCAGACTTTCTATGAGGACAGTGAATTCTTTGACACTGTTTTGGTAGCTGGAAGCGATTCTGTTATGATACAAGGCCATAGAATTGTCCTGTCAGCATTGAGCGAGTACTTTTTGGGAATATTCCGTGGTGGCCAAACTGCATCGAAGAACAATGTAGTCGAGCTCAAAGAAATAGAAGCTCCAACTCTTAAATTGGTCATCGATTTCATGTACTCGGGTTGGATTGAACTGAGCCTTGAAAAGGTTGAGTTCATATTGAAAACTGCGGCATTTTTAGGAATGAAAACCTTAGTAGATGGGTGCAGTGATTTTATCGATACCCACATGACATCAGGGAATTGTTTGAAATATCTTCGATTGGCCAAAGAACTGAGCTTACCGGACCTAAAAGATAAATCTTTGAATTGCACCTACACTCACTTTGAGAAAGCATCGAAAGAGAAAGAACTTTTACTTCTTAACGAGGAAGAGCTAAAGGATTTACTATTTAACGACAATCCTTATAGAGACTTTGAAAAGCATGTATTTTTGGCAATGGTGGCTTGGATTAAGTATGATAAAGATAATCGGGAAGGCCTTACTTTCCAGCTTCTGTTAATGATTCGTTATCAGTATCTCACACCTAAGTTCATCGTTGAAAACAGAAAGTCAGTTTGTAAGACTATTGAGACCTACGAACTGATATGCAGTTGGCTTCAATGGCACTTGTCCCCAGAAACTCGGTCAGTTGATCAGCAAATTTGTGATTTAAAGCCAAGAAATTGTAGACTTACAGCTATAAGTTACTCAAATTCCTTTCAAGTTAGTTTTCAAACTTACAATCCAAAAGAAGATTCCTGGGCAATCGACAAAGAAACCCTACTTCCCAAAGAGAAAAAGTGTGGTTCAATGATTGTGATAGATGAGAAATTGATCGTAGTTGGGGGGAAAATCAATGACACAACAACAAATAGCGTGGAATGCTTAGATCTGCTCACTTTCAAATGGAGTGATTTGCCTCCGATGCAAAATCCCCGATATCGTAGTCAACTGGCAATTTTAAATGGAAATTTGTGTGTTTATGGTGGGCGTGGCTGTGACAACGGTCTTTTGAATACCTTCGAGATATATAAATTTTCAGATCGAAAATGGAACAGTGTTGAACCGCCTTCTAAACCAAGCGACTATGGCCGAATAGTTGTCCACAATGGAATTTTACACACTGTCGATTTTTATAATGGCTGTATGCAATCTTATGATGTCATTTCAAATCAATGGGTATCAAAAGAATTGGTAAAAAAAGAACTAAGGGGTTCTGGCCTCGCTGCAATTGATAGATATTTGTACGTTATTGGAGGCTATAATACCAGTCGGAATACCCGCGTGGACACTGTTAGTCGCTATGACTTATCCAATGATACCTGGTGTGAAGTGGCAGCATTGCCAAACGGTCGATCATACGTAAAAAGTTCAGTTTTTGGAAATAACATTGTAATTTACGGAGGATATCCTGAAACTAACCCAATTCTGATCGAAGAGTATGATACTAAAACCGACTCGTGGAAAACTATGAACTCTGCAAAAGACTTAAGTCATTTCGATAGCTTCTTATGTACGCTCCCTACCTATTAATTAATAAAAATGTATTTTTACCCATAAAATGATGTATATTTGTTACTTTAAAAATACCCCATTCGAACCGATGATAAGGGCGCATTTAATATTTTTTATATCATTATTTGAATAATATTTATAAGTTTAAAAAACTGCTAATATATGTAAATACTTTAAAACTTAAAGTGAAATGAAATAATATTATTTCTTAAAAATAGTTTCAATAAAGATTCAAATGCATTTATGCTAATTTTAGTCTAAGGGCCAGTTATAGCAATCAGAAAAAACAAACCGGTTCGATTTAAAACACAAATACTGCACTGACCGATGGCAGCTAACTCATACCACTCAAAGTGTCAATCGGCCGCGGTTTTGAAAGTAAGAAAATACATATTTTGTGTTTGTATTCCTTGGTTACTTAGTATCAGGGTGAATGGTTCAGGATGGATTGTCTGGTACAATTTTCCCTTGGCATTTTGATCTTCAAACATTCAAGACCAATGTTCATCGACACATCCTTTCACTTCCTTCCTAATTTCCTATCGCTCCCTGTGACTTATCATTAAAAGGGCCATCAGAAACCCTTTAGCGCGTGTGCTATATACAAAAAAAAAAAAAAAAAAAAAAACAGGAAAAAGTAGGACTTACAGCATTCTTCCGAACCTAAAGGATAGCCGAGGCACACTTCTTAATGACGAAGTTTACTCTTCGATGATTTGTTAAACTCCAATCAAGAGGCAAAAGCCCGGAGGCGTTTCTTAAATAAATTAAAAAGTATTGTGGCACGACATCTACAACCATTCTACATTCTGCAGAGAAAATTTGGACCTTATTCTGCAATCAATTACATATTTAATTGTTCGCTGTCGTCTGGTGTTTTTCCTCATTTGTGGAAGTCTTTGTTTATTACACCACATCACCAGTGTAGTGGCAAAAATAGAGCTGAGAACTGTCGAGGGATTGCGAAACTTCACGCTGCTTTTTGAAAAAAATAGTTTGCAAATACATTTAATTCTTCTGCCAACAATAAATGTTCCTCTGAAAAACATGGGGTTTGCTTGCATAAATCTAAAACAACAACAAATCTTATTGAATTCACAAATCAACTTAACGCAAAATGGACCGCAGAACTCAGACTGGTGTGTTTTATGCTGCTCTTAGTAAAGTACTTGATGGAGTAATTGGAGTGGGTAATTGCTTGGATCAAATCATATTTTAATAATCGTTAAGTTAACTACAGAAATTGTGTTTCTAAAACAATCAATCAGTGTATTAGGTATCGGGAGTACCTCAAGGAAGCTCTATTGGACAACTACTGTTTCTATTATTTATAAATGACATAGCATGTAAGTCCTTTATTCGAAAGTATTAATTTTCGCTGACGATTTTAAGCATTATATATGGATTTACAAATCCGGCTGAGTATACCTGTTCCTTCGACAAGATTTTGACAGAGTCTCTTAATGGTGTACTTCAAAAGGTATGGAACTCAGCAAAAACAGATGCAAAGTCATGTCGAACACAAGAAGAAGAGAACCTTTACTGTCCTAATATTTCATCGATGAAAGTATTGCCTACAGAATCAACACATATAATGATTTGGGAGTTATACTTGGTGTTAAACTTTCATTTTATGCTCTTATTGACGTGTTAACAAGTAAGGCAAGAAGTCGCCTTGGATTAATCAAGAGGTTCTCAAAAGTATTTGTTGACCCGCATAGATTCCCTATTGCTCAATTGGTCGTTCCGTCTTGGAACATTGTAGCTAAGCTGTGTATAGTATCCTTCCTATGATGTTTTTACAAATAAAATTAAAAGCGTACAAAAACAGAAGGAAGCTGCTAAGTTAATCAACGCTGAAGAAAACGAGGGAAGTGAATAATGTTATTTTCCTCTTTCAACTTTAACCAGGAAAATATTTGTCTGCACACATCCTCACCTTGCTAAATATAAACTCTCGTGTCAGATTATCCCGAAATCCCGTCTATCCAAAGGATTAGCAGAGACACACTTCTTAATGACAAAGTTTACTCTTGGATGATAACAAAAATAAATAATTTTATTGGAAACAAACATTTTTTGGCGACAAATATTTAATTATAAATTAATATGGAGTGTACATAACAAGCTATCCAAATGACTTAAGTCTTTTGCAGAGTTCATAGTTTTCCACGAGTCGGTTTCAGTATCATACTTTTGGATCAGAATTTCAGGAAATCCTCCGTAAATCACAAATTTATTTCCAAAAACTAAACTTTTCAAGTATGATCGACCATTTGGCAATGCTGCCACTTCACACCAAGTATCGTTGGATAAATCGTAGCGACTAACAGTATTCACATGACTACCTTCAAATTCACCTCCAATTACGTATAAATATCTATCAACTGCAGCAAGGCCAAAACCGTTTAGTTCTTTTTTTACCAATTCTTTCGATATCCATTGATTTGAAAAAGCATCATAAGATTGCATACAGCCGTTATAAAAATCGACATAGTGTAAAATTCCATTGTGGGAAACTATTCGGGCAAAGTCGCTTGGCTTAGAAGGCGGCTCAACACTGTTCCATTTGCGATCTGAAAAGTTATATATCTCGAAAGTATTCACACTACTATACTTGTTGTCATAACCACCATAGACGCACAAATTTCCATTTAAATTTGCTAGCTGACTAAGCCATCGGGGATTTTGCATTGGAGGCAAATCAGTCCATTTGAATGTGCTCAGGTCTAAGCATTCCACGGTATTTGTTGTTGTGCCCTTGATTTGCCCACCAACTACGAGCAATTTGTGATCTATCACAATTATCGAACAATACTTTATCTCTTTGGGGAGTAGGGTTTCTTTGTCGATTGCCCAGGAATCTTCTTTTGGATTGTAAGTTTGAAAACTAACTTGAAAGGAATTTGAGTAACTTATAGCTGTAAGTCTACAATTTCTTGGTCTTAAATCACAAATTTGCTGATCAACTGATCGAGTTTCTGGGCACAAGTGCCATTGAAGCCAACTACATATCAATTCGTAGCTCTCAACGGTCTTACAAACTGACTTTCTGTTTTTAACGATGAACTTAGGCGAGAGATACTGATAACGAACCATTGACAGAAGCTGGAAAGTAAGGCCTTCCCGATTATCTTTATCATACTTAATCCAAGCCACCATTGCCCGAAATACATGCTCCTCAAAGTCTCCATGAGGATTGTCGTTAAATAGTAAATCCTTTAGTTCTTCCTCGTTAAGAAGCAAAAGTTCTTTCTCTTTCGATACTTGCTCAAAGTGAGTGTAGGTGCAGTTCAAAGATTTCTCTTTTAGTGTCGGTAAGTTCAGTTCTTTGGCCAATCGAAACCAATTCAAACAATTTCTTGATGTCATGTGGGTTTTGATAAAATCGCTGCACCCATCGACTAAGGTTTTAATTTTTAAAAATGCAGCAGTTTTCAATATGAACTCAACCTTTTCAAGGCTCAGTTCAATCCAACCCGAGTACATGAAATCGATGACCAATTTAAGCGTTGGAGCTTCGAGTTCTCTGAGTTCGACAACATGTTCTTTTGGGGCATATTTGCCACCACGAAATATTCCCAAAAAGTACTCACTCAATGCAGACAGGACAATTCTATGGCCTTGTATCATAACAGAATCGCTTCCAGCTATCAAAACAGTATCGAAGAACTCACTGTCTTCATAGAAACTCTGCAGTTTCTCGGAAATAATTGCAGCGTGCCCATCGCATTTGAAGATGATTTTTTCATTTGAAGATGATTTTGATGCCGACATCGTAGATCTATAGAAAATGATCAGAACAATATCCAAATAACTGGCTACTTTTAGTTCGGCGGATTTTAGTAATCCTCGAAGGAATTTACTTACTATTGGTTCTATTATATTCAGTTTTTTAAATGCTTACAAAAACAAGAAGTTCTTGAAAGTTTAACTTAAAATAGGTGTTTTTTTAACCAGGAGAAGTAGAAAACAAAAAATGCAAACAACGACAAAACCAAAAGTCGAAACTGTTGTTTTCTGTTTACAAAACAAAAATGAGAACTTAAAAAAAAAACAAAAGATTAAACGTATCTTTCTAGCGAAGCAAGCGCTTGTGTATTCAGGAGTGGCAATTTGAAAAATTATATTTAGGCAGTGTCACATAAAGGTGGGCTTACATGGAGCTGCAAGCCATGATCTGCAAATAAGGGGGATGCAAAATATATAAATCATAATTGTATGATAAAGATTGAAGACCAAAATGAAGTTGTCTTCATGGATGCAGATTATAGTAAATATAAGTTGTGCAGCTTGCAAATTATAGTGAATACGAACATGTTCATCCACTACACTTGAACTGCAGTGCACGTATTAAAATGTATAAATTAAATCGCCCTACGCTTCATCGTAACTTTACTACAGCCAGCGATAGGAAATGGCATAGTTTGTATTCTACCCAACTGTAGTGCAGTTCCGTTAAAGTACAGTTCAGCCTAGTGCGGTATTGCCTGTCAATTGAAGCGTGCTTAGAAAACCGAGACCTTCATTCTATTAACTGGAATTTTTTTTAAATATGTGGAGAATATTTGGCGATAACTTTATAGATGCGCATATGTTCAGCTATCATTTGGTTTACTGCCTGAGCTCAATGGTGTAGCTGCAGCAGTGGTACGCGTAGCACTGTCAAAGTCAATGTCTAAAAAAGCAGCTCACTAAGCAGAATGAAAGACAACAATGTGTAGCACTGACCTCAAACAAAATTTGTGTCTGCCAATTTGTTTGTTGTTTTCTTGCAGTGCAGCACGTTCGTGAAGTTGGAGTCGAGTTGATTTGTACTTCAGCTACTTTCTGTGCTGCATCTGCAACTTCACATATTGTAGTCGTGCAATACAAATAACGTTAAGTTAAATGTAACTTTAACAGCAGTGTTACAGTATTTCTGAGGCTGCAGCTTCAACATTGTTCTCAGGTAGTTTGACAATATGACTCGACGGCAATATCCGTGTTTATTTTAAGGGGTTTAATGTACATTTTGCTTGAAATTCTTTATAATCTGCGTTTGAGATAACTGAAGGAAATAGTTGAGATCTTTTGTTTTTTTAACAACCCTTTTAATTTAAGTGTCAAATAAAAACAAATATTTTTTCGATATGGTCATTGTATATAAAATCTATAGTACTCTATATATGATGTTTAATTGTGCCGCCCTCTAGTGCCTTAAAACATCGTTACAAATAGCTTTATACAATGCAATGTGAAGATAGCAGCGGCGGCGCCTAGTACCCACTGATTGCAACAGTAATTACTTCCTATTCATACTAGTACTATATATATACAACTCTGTCTCAGTCGCGAAAACTTAAAATAAAATCCACATCACGAGTTTGTATAGCTTCTATGTAAAAGGAGAACGCACCCACCTGTTGGTGGCAAACTTCAGCGAAACTAGCGTCACTAGTGACACTTTTTTATGCGTGGAGACACTCTTACTCCGTATGTCAGTTGAACCATAGACATATTATTATATGGACTGCTAGTTGCCAACTTCACGTTGGTTCCAACATAACTCACAGCGCCACTCAATTACAGCGGGGAATATACTTGAACACAATGAGAAATATAAATTTAATTATAAATAAAATAAAATAAATAAATAGATTTTTGCCATAGACAATAGACATACTATACAGTACCTAGTGATTGACATTTTTGCATTGAAAATGACATCGGCATCATGAAAAATATGATGGATATTAGTATTCCTATTCGCCTCTGTAATTGAGTGGCGCGATACGTAGGTATCGATTTTGAGCAGCATTTGTATGGAAACTAAATTCGACTAGCAGTCCATATATAATATGTCTATGAGTTGCAAGGTACATAAAGACAAGGTAATATATTCCCGCTCATTTTTTTTTGACATCTGTCAAAACTTTTCAAAATGGCTGGTGCATGTGACCCTCATACATTTATTGTATCCTGATTCTTAATAATTGTGTGCGGATTATTTTCTTCCTAATCCATTAAAACTTTTATAAAAATTATAAATATGCGGTGTGCTATGTTCGGGTGTTGCGTAAATAATAAAAAAAATAATAATGCTGACATTTCTTTCCACGCGTTCCCAAAAAAAACAGAAAATGTGCAAACAGTGAGTGTTCTTGTGCCATAGAAAGGATAAATTAAATGCTAATACGGCTAGAATTTGCTCTAAGCATTTTAAGGAAAGTGATTTTGAAGTGATGAACAGCCCGTAGATGATTTGGAATCTCTACAATACGATGGACTCGAATATTTGGCGGGGTATATTTGTCATAGGATTAAAAAGCCGGATCTTGTTGTGCAAAGCAATCAGCAGGAATCTTCGTTTTCTTGGACGAATCAACTCACTGAAGGATTTCTTCAAAAACCAACAGACAAAATGATGGCAGAAATGATAAAGTTGGAGTCAATCTTTAAGGAATTAAACAAGGATGCTATCGTTTATTCACGCCATTATATAAAAAATTTCATTAGTGTATCTAATCATATTCTTTTGGACATAAAAGTTAAACAAATCTTTTTTCGATCCAGGATGTAATTCCGTATCAATTATCTTAACACTGTTCAACAAGAAAATTCCAGAAAAAGAAAGAGAAAAATCAATAAAACGATTTTATAAAATTATATGATGATTTTTTTATTGAATTTGGGAAAAAATATATTAAACCTTAATTTCTTCTTAGATATTGTCGACTAGCAATAAAAGTATGTCTTTTAAAAATAGTCCATACGAAACCTTAGGCACTTTCATACAAAATATTTGATATGGTCCCTACCTTTATAATAAATAAAAGGAAGAACTCCTTGACGACTACCGCATCGAATCACCTTTCACATAATGCTGTGTGATGGTACCTTTATTTGCCCATTTGAGCATCATTACCGATTTCACTGTGTCACTGTGAGATTGTTGTAAGTATCGATGAAGTGCTCTTGAACTAGATCATCGTATTGGTCTGCTTCTTGTTTGAGACGAACTTTGCTTTCGTTGCCTAAATGTTGTTCGAACTCACTGCGTCCGATAAGGAAGACCACTCGCACGGGATATCCATAATTGGAAGTGTCCTATGTGTAATGAATTTTGAATTAATCTTACAAATTGTAATTGGTGAACAACAAAGCTCTTACATTGAAATACTCTTTGTAACGATTAAAACTATCTGTTCTCTTGTCTAGGTAATGGCCATCCATTTCAGCATGCATCGCTCCAACCATGTTATAGTTGAATTCCGATTCATTTCCAAATGTTTCTCGTATGTTTTGCCTAGAAATAGAACGATGTTTAACTCTTAAAAATTTAGTTTTTGTGTTCTTTAACGGAAATACAGTGGTCCCTCGGTCATTTCTGCTGGATTCATGGAAAAACTTACGTCCACAAGGATCCATCGGTAAGATTTAACCAGAAGTTATTCGTAACATCACATTTTTCACACTTCTAGCCAGTGGGCGAAATTTTTATATCATTATTATATTGCCTGCTTCTCTATCTTTGCTATGCGTATGGCTGACTCGGCCGCAAGAACACCATCCACCGGCTGTTGAACAATTAATGGTTATTCAATACTTGAATAATAAAAGATTTCAGCTACCTTTGGCACCACAATAACATGGTATATGTCCTTGTTGGAACTATGCAGGCTTTTATTGTCAACGCCACCTTTGACACCGATAGCCAGAAGTGTTATCAGTTTTCAGCTCCTGAAACAAAAAAAACTGAATTGAAAAACTTTATACATACTTTATATACTTACCACTGCATACAACTATGCATAGAAGCATTTATAAGCTCAATTCAGTTCATTATTTTCTTTTAAAACAATTAAATTTGGTAAAATCAATATAATGTGTACTGGCGACAGTGCCTTGGGTCACATGAAGACACCATTTTGATTTGTTTGTTTGTTTACTTTTTTGACAGATGCGGAATATATTACCTTGTCTTTATGTACCTTGTATGAGTTGAACCGAAATCAAGGGTTTGTTTATTATTTAAGTTCGAATTTTCGAAGACAAGCACGTTTTGCGTCGCGTTCAAGTACTCACTTCACACCAAACTGAAATTATAAAAATGAGGTTGTTTTTTTGTCGAGTAGTAGATAGTAAAACAAAGATTAATTTAAAAACAAAATTTATAGAAAGTTGCAATAAAGTAAAGCAAACAAATTAGTACAAAGTCTTACTAAATATTTGAAGCTGATTTTGTGATAAATAAAGTAATACCTAACAGTTGCCACAAATCCCTGCCGGCTACAAAGCCAGAAATTTGTGTTCGTCTTCATAGAACAAATTATTCGGTATTTATTTAAATATTATCATATCTAGTAAAAAAAACTACTAACAAAGCATATTCTAGTTACTCCAAAGAGTTAATATTCATTAAAATCTTTTTGGTAGATAAAAATCAAGTGAATTTTATTTTGGCGCAAAGCTAAAGAAGAAGGAGCGAAGATTGACATTAGGTTCTACTGGGTTAAATATTATTCTTGAATGATATCTTCGATTTAAGCACATTGTTTCGGTGGTTAGATTAAACAAAGCCCATTACGAGATGGAGCAACCTAAACTTTCAAGAAAAAGAAGATACTCAAAGAGCCTAGCTAATGAAAACCTAGATGACGGTCCTTGCTCTAGAAAAAAACGCAAACCACAACACTCTAGTGACCGTGACCCTCCTCACAGCATGATAAGCATTATGTACCGACTAGACTTGGCTACACTTTGTTCATTTAGAAAGCTAAAATATGAAAAGAAATACCCTTTGTTATCACTTTCATTTGCATTTGAAAATTCTGAACTTTATAAATTTAACAATATTGTTCTTCATCATGAAGATAAGTCTGTTTATGTACAAATTGATTATGTAAACAATTGTTACGAACAAATTGATATAACATATGCTGAATTGTTTACACGAAACAAAGAACGAAATCTGTTCCACATCAATGACTGCTTCAATAGTTTTTTAAAATATCTTTTATCTCAAAATAAATCAGATGATTCCTTAAATAATATTGAATACCTCGTTATTTATACAAATTCTAGTTTGGATCTCACACCAAACAATGAATTAAAACAAGGACAATCCAAAAACGCTTATCCTTTTGAATTTTGTAAAGTCAATGCAGAGAAGTGTGGAATTTTGCATGATTTCCTGTCGAAAGACAACAGTGATGATGATGATGATTTCTATCAATTTAAACAAGATAAGAAAACTAGAAAAGAATTTCTAAAACATTTAGAATATTCACCTGCCTTGCAAGAAGACTTGAAAGAAAGCAATCTTTTTCAAGAGCTTGACGCGAAATTCAAACGGACATTTTTTTCTAAATTAATATTTGCAATCAATCAGCCTAATAGAAAAGGAATGAATAGTATTGTAAGAAATGAAATAGAAGAAAATAAGAATGCCCAAGTCGATTATATGTCCTTACAAGAACAACACCTAAGAGACTTACCACCAGCTCCAGACAAAGACAAAGCCTTAAACCACAATTTATCTCAAACAACATATTCATTGAATTTGTTAATGTCCTGCTTACATTCTTTGTTTATGCAAAACAATAAATTTTCTTTAAAATTTAAAGAGGACAACGGTGACATTACTATCAACTACAAAGATAAACTTTCTCACATAAGGACTTACGCTACAAATGGTAATATCGGATTCACTCAGTTATTCCCAGCTAAGGGACAATATCAGGCAAATGTATTTTCTATGCATAAGCAATTTAGATTTTTTGTTGAACATTTTAAAAACGATACGACGACGACGAGTATTAGACATTTTATTATTTTTACTAATTCAAAAATTTATTTAACAAAAGAAAATAGATTGAAAAAAGGTCGCTCTAAGGAATTTATTCCTTTAAAATTTAATAAAATTGATATTCAAAAGAAAAAGTACAAAATTTTACAAAATTTTTCATTTCTAAATAAAGAGAAGCTTTATCAATTTGCTTCAGAGGATGAAGAAGACCTTTTGAGACTATTAAAGCTACCTTTTGTTTTGGAAAAGGAAAAAAAAGCAGGCAGACTTTCCGATGAAAGTGAAAAAGAAATAAAACTGAAGTTTTTAGATAACCTAATAATTGCAGAAGATCAAGTTAATGGGGTAGATTTGAATTGTATTTTAAGAAATCAAATAGAAGAATCTAAAGTTTGCTATAATTACGAAATATTGCGAGAAATAGTGTTACGTTGTTTAGAATCGTCCGAATTTGGTCATATTACAAAAGAAAGAATGGAAAAGCTTTTGGAAGATATACAAAATCATGAAATTCAAAACAAAACCATTAAGGACGAACTCGAATACGAGTATGCTAAAAGTGAAGCTAGCAGAGACGGGGATAGAATGTATGAATTGCAACAAATTCATGAGTCTACGCATAATATCGCCGATGAGTCGTATCAACCAAAGGACAATTCTATCCAACAAAATCATTCTCTTGCAGACGAAACAAATGTTGACTCAAGTCTCTGGGAGGATACCGATTTGCATACAGACTTTCAAGATGAGTCTAGGCATAATATCGCCGATGAGTCGTTACCACCTTATTCTTTGCTCAGAACTAAGGATAATTCTTTCCAAGCAGACGAAACAAATTTTGAATCAAATAGCCTGTGGGAAGATTCAGAAATGCATACAGACTTTCAAGATGAGTCTAGGCTTACTATCGCCGATGAGTCGTTACCACCTTATTCTTTACCTAGAACTAAGGACAATTCTATCCAACATAACCATTCTCTTGCAGACGAAACAAATTTCGAATCAAGTCTCTGGGACGATACCGAGTTGCATACAGGCTGCTTTCAAGATGAGTCTAATCCTCAATTCAAAAAAAATGTTCCTCATACTTTGCTTAAAACAATGTATCGATTAGATTTGTATGTCCTTTGTTCATTGAGGAAGTTTAGATATAAAAAAAAATGTCCCTCCCTCTTACTGAATTTTGAAGATTATGAAATTGAAAATTTTAGTCATATTGTTCTTCGTCATGATGATGATGAAGATAATGCCAAATCTATTCGTGTACAAATTGTAAGCGATGACAAATATTATAAAGACAGTGGAATAACGTATGATGATCTATTTACTAAAATAAATCAAAGTAATTTTTATATTAATAATTACTTTAATAGTATTATTAAATATTTAACTTCAAGCAATAAGTCAGTGGATTCGTTAAAAAATGATATCGAATACTTTGTTATTTATACAAATTCACATTTGGATTTAACACATGACGAGTCATTGAAGGTAGCCCGACACAAATACTTTTATCCCTTTAAATTTGATAAACTTAACATAGTAGACAGCAACTGTGATATCATGCAAAACATTTTGTCAACAACTAGAGACGATGATTCTGTTTTTTATCAATTTAACAAAACTGAAATAACAAAAGAACAATTTTGCACACGATTAAAAGTTTCCAATCTTATGCAAAAAGAATTAAAACAAAGAAATCTTTCTCAAGAATTTGAAAAACAAATTAAAGAAATATTATTTGATAAACTAGTGTTTGCAGTTAAACAGCCTAATCGAGAAAAAATGAACACCATTGTCCAAAATGAAATAGGCCAACAAAAACACAGCTATATAGATTTACAAGAAAAAATATTACATAGCATAGCAGATACAAGTACAACAAAAATACCATCAAAAAGACCTAACTGCCACTACACTATATCTGACACTACATATGCATTTAAATTGTTCATATCATGCCTGCATCATTCGATGTTCCTGCAAAAGAGTAAATTTTCATTAGATTTTTTCGAAAACAGCGATGGGGTATTCAATGATATTACAATCAATTATAAAGACAGAATCACACACATAAGAGCTTATACTTCAAGTAGTAATATCGGCTATGGTCAATTATTTCCGTTGATAAAAAAACATTTATTAATATCTATCAATAAGCAGTTTGAGTATTTCATTGAAGGTCTTAAACATGATATAAGATATTTCATAATTTTCACTGATGCAAGATTAGATCTAACAGAAGAAAAGGTATTGAAAAACTATCGATTTAAGGATTACTTTCCTTTTAAATTCAAAAACATTGACATTGTAAAGAAAAAGTATAAAATTTTAAAACATTTTCCCTTTATAAATGAAACAAATCTTTATCAATTTCCACAAGATGATGACACAACCAGAGAGAATCTTTTAAGGCTTATGAAGCTACCAGCTTCTTTGCAAAAACAAAAAGACAAAGGTAAACTCTCTGATGAGAATGAAAACGAAATAAAACAGACATTTTTAGATAAGCTTATATTTGCAGATAACCAATTAAGTAGGGAAAATTTTAATTGTTATTTAAAAGAAGAATTAGAAAGATCTCAGGTCTCCTACAACTATGAACAATTACATGAAATAGCATTGCGTTGGGCACAATCACGTGAATTTGGTTGCATCACAAACGATATACTGGAAAAGCTCTTGGCAGACATACAAAACAATCGACCTAGTTACCAGGAAATTGAAAATAAAAACGTTGAAGAATTAAAATTTGCCAAAATTATTATCCCCAATGTTAAATCTGATCAAGAGATGTTTTATAATTATTTAATTGATGGCGAAGGCAAACACTATCTAGAAGTCCTTAAAAAGCATAAACTTCTAAGTTCTGCTGCTTGTATGTTGAGAGGAGGAGGAGGAGCAGGAGGAGCAGGAGGAGCAGGAATCAATGCTAAAGCAACTTTAAAAAGCCTGTATTTTCTTTGGTTTGATGTCGACGGCAATAAAACAAAATACTTAACAAATCTAGAAGATCGAGAAATTAATGTTAATAATATAACAAGAGTCTTGCGTAACTCAGGTTCTAAGGCTGCAGAAGCTTTCAAAGACCTATATCATTTTTTTATCGATACAAAAGGAAAGAAAACAGTTTACCTAAGAACATTACAAAAAAATAAAATAAATTTAACTAATATTTTCGCCATGTGCCGTGGACTAAGCTCAAATATAACGGCACTAGATGTCTTTAAAAACGTTTATAATCTTCTGTTTAATGCCAATGGAAAACCAACACAATTTTTAGAAACTCTTAAAAAAGAACACATAAAACTATCAACATTTTCCAACTTATTAACTGGATCAGGAAACTCTGCACTTAAAGAATTATATGACCTTTGGTTCGATACAAAAGGCAATAAAACTAAATATTTACAAACCTTAGAGAAAGAAGGAATCAATTTAACTGATATAACTCATGTAGTGAATGGATCAGGTGAACATGCCGCTCAAATATTTCAGAACTTTTATGCACTTTTGTTTGACGAACTCGGAAATAAAACCCCATATTTAAAGACCCTCAACGAGGAAAATATAGATATAAAGAAAATATTAGTTATCTTACGTGGTGCTGGACAAAATGTTGTTCAAGCTTTTAAAGACTTATTTCATATGTGGTTTGATAAAGACGGAGAAAAAACGCAGTTCTTACAAAATTTAGAACGAGAAGAAATTGATTTGGATAGTATGCTCTCTACTTTAGGTGCAGCTGGAAATTCTGCTGCAAAATCCTTCAAAGATTTGTATGATCTATTGTTTGATGTAACAGGAAATAAAACCAAATATATGAAAACATATAAAAAGAATCTAGCTACCATATCGAACAGACGTTATGTTATGGGAAATTGTGCAGCGAATGTCATTAAAGCCTTACATAATATTTGGTATAATAAAAAAGGCAAAAAAACCAAACACTTAAAACTCCTCGAAAACGAGGGGATAGATAAAGGAAAAATATGTCAAATATTTCGTGAACCTGGAATAAATTTTGCTAAATCTTTCATGGACTTATATGACCTTTGGTTTGATGCCGAAGGAAACAAAACGCAATATTTGCAAACTCTAGAGCAAAATGGAATGCCTCTGTCTTATGTATTCAAGATGATTTATGGAACAGGAAATAGGGCTGCAAAAACTTTTAAAGACTTTTACAATATGTGGTTCGATGAGGAAGGAAATACACAACCTTATGTTGAACATTTTATTAAGATGCAAGGGGAGAAGGGACAAGAATTAACGCCAAGTATGCTGGCCAGTGTATTAGATAGAGCAGGACCGTGTTTTCTAAAAGCCTTTGATAAATTACACAATATTTGTTTTGATGCCAAGGGTAAGACAACGAAACTTTTTGATAACTTCTATAATGCCGGCTTTACACCAAATGACTTGCTATATATTTTAAACAAGGAAGGATTTACTGCAGCTTTTACATTAAAAAAATTTCATAGTCTTTGTTTCAATGAAGAGGGAAAGAAAACAAAAATACTGAAAGATTTCTTTGAGACAGGATTTAGCCCATCTGACTTGTGCAGTTTATTTAGTGAATCAGTGAAAAGTTTGGAAAAATTTCATCAGTTTTGTTTTACTGGTGATGGTGAGGAGGACAAATCTATATTAAATACATTCTCCAGAGAAGGCTTCACACCCAAAATCTTATCAAAAATATTTGCTGGAGCCAAAGACAATGTGTGTTCGGCATTAAATGATTTTTACTATGTTTGCTTTCAAGATAACCAAGACAACAAGAACGACGAGAGAACAAAAGTGTTAGATGATTTTTATGAGGCTGGTTTTAAGCCAAGCGATTTATCTCGTTTGTTATCCTCGGCAGGGAAGAAAAGAGCTCATATAACTTTGAAAAAGTTTCATAAAATTTGTTTTAATACAAACGATTGCTTAAGTAACTTTTTAAAAGAGAAAGAATGGTTTAGCCCGAAAAAATTATGTAAGGTATTAGGACAGAATAATAATGTATGTGATAATTTTTATAAATTGCATGAGATATGTTTCAAATCGGGACAAAAAACCAAATACTTAAACGATCTTATTAAAAATATTCCATCGAAGAAAATACTTCAGGTAGTATATGAAAAAGTGACGAAAGCTTCGGAGATGTTTGAAGTCGATACAATAATTGAATAGCAGAGAATAGGCTAGACAAAAATCTCAAGACCGATCGTGGTTAGTTCCATTTACCGAAGAATAGTTAATTCTGACAGGCAGACACATAGAAAAGGAGGGTATAGGAACAGTGGGGATACATAGTTTTGCTTTCAACCCTCAGCCACAATAATTCGGAACGAGTAACTACCAGATGCATATCAAACAATTTTTTTTTAATCTACAAAACTAGAATCCTGAAATCTTAGAAATCGATCGATAAAACTTGAAAAACTGAGTACCGAACTCATGTTGGCTGTGAGAGGCTCCTTGATGGCCTGCTTCACTACGGTATTTTTGGTTGTAGCCAGTCGCTCTAATGCAAATTCATTGCAAAACCTTTTGAAGGATTCAAACTACTTCGTAGTCAGTCCGCTCCACGCCAAATTCGTTGTTCCTTCTACCGTGCGCCTATGGGAATAAAAAATATTAAAAAATTTAAATGATTGATGTGATTTATGCCGTTTTAAAATTGAACCCAAAATGTTGAGATTTGATGATGATTTGTATGAAGCAGAGCTGAAGTAACCGTTAAATATACTTGAAGAAGAGGGAAATTCAAAACAAAAAGATGGCTTCATTTCCTGAACGAAGTAAGCTTTGTTTCTTTTTGATATTTTGGCTGTGTTCGTTTAGTTTATGATAAAGGCGGACGTGGAGCTTCGCTTACACTATTCACAGTTAACAGTTCTGACTAAACTAAATTGCTACGATTTCAAAACATTGCATAAAACCAACCTAAATTGTCCATAAACTTTAAATAATATTTTAATCCCAGTTGCATGTTAAATTTTGTTAAAAATCTTTTATTTTCGGTTACAATTTTGCAATTTTTAATTTTCTAGTTAAAAAAAACGATAAAATCTGATTTTTAATTTTGTATCCGAAGAGTGCAGCTTCAACTAGATTGGCCTCAAAAGCAACATCTATCAATCTTAAGTCAGAAGCTTAGACAGATTTCCCACTGTTAAACTTCTTGCTTACGATTATAATATTTTAAAACTATTTTGCCATTCTAATACGAACGTCACTTTTTACAGCTGAATTGTTAACTCAACTCGCCTCAGCGAAGTACCATGTTGACTTCAGGACAACCTAAGGTCGCAGTGAACTTATTCGTTAGGGCGAGTTGACGACACAAAGCTAGTGACAATAATGATAAATTTTAATTTTTTTGAATTTTTGTATTTTTGTATTTTTGTTTGCCTTCCTGAATAATCCATGTCCAAAAATTGTAAAGCAAAAAATATCTCTATCTTAAGACAGTTCGATGTCATGTAAATGAATTTATAAAATCCATGTATATTGTCGCTACAGGCCCAACTCTAATGACCATGACCTAATGTCAAAATTAAAAACACAATGAATTAATATTTATTAAGTTGGGCCATAAGGCATTACACTAGTGATAATGTGTTATTAAAAAGCTCATATTGGAGCAAGGTCATGTTGCCATTTAGATCTTAAGTTAATATTGAATTAAATGTAAATAATTAGAATTAAGTTTTGAAGCCTGATTGCATCATCACCGAGAGACGAAGAAATCACTGTCCAACATCACGAATGCTGAAAGACGCTCCGTAGTCTAACTCGATTGTATAGGATCAGCCAAACTCTATAAGCCTAGATGGACATTCTAATGGAGTTCACACGTAAGAACAAAGACATTGTGTGGAAGGCTAAGAATGCTTTTGCAGATGTATACTTACTAATAGCCCAAGGATCGCCATTAAATATAGATTTGTTTTTGCAACAAGATGGTCAACGGTTGAGTTTGATTTTTGAAAGTCTGATCAACAAACCGCCAAAATACAGATTGGGCTAAACGCTAAAGGGACAGTTTTCAAAATGGGCGTATTTGGGTTACATCGAAGACAAAGTCTACACCGGGCAGAGACAACTGAGCAGGAATGATGAAGAAACAGATATAACAGCACTTAGTAAGCCTTTTATAAAACCTGGAGCCGAAATCAAGAACAAAACACCTTAAAGTAGTTTACAAAATTCGTCACTGCAATCGGAAAAAACTCAGGGTTTAACAACTATGGGAAGAATATTCTAAACAAATCCTAAACAAGCAGACATCAGTGACTCTCATAACCATGGAACAACTGTCCTCTGATAAAACAAGTTGCATCTTTTATTTGTAAACGTCAAGGATGATATTACCGAAGTCTAAAATACAACCGTAGCCAGTGGTACCGACATCCTTGAAGACCTACATATTTGTCATTTTTAAGAGCCTTGCATCTGAGAAACAGTTCGCTCTAAATTTAACGAAATCGGATCCGTACCTTCGGTTTGCAATGAAAACAAATATAAGCAAATTGTTTAATCCGAAACCCGTTAGTATGTGACAGACGAAGAAACGAATTCTACGATCTCGGTGCGCAGCTTGGAAGCATGTCCTAAGTCATTGCCTAGTCGAACTCCTTAAGCATGCTGTTTCATCGTCCTCTTCTTGCAGTTATATGATAGTTCTGACAAAGATAAATTAATTGGATGGCTTGCTTCATGAGGTTAAAATGGAAATTAGAGAAGATCACAACTCAGAGATTTCAATGCACCGCTATTTCCTGGTTTCCTTGATAGTTATCATCGCATCTGTCGACATAATTGGTTCATCTACTGTATTTAAAGCCCAAAGAGGAAAGAAACTGTCCCCTGCAAAGCATTCGAGCCCAAACAATTCAAAAAGCAGAAGGAACGTGCGGAAGATGAGGAGTCTTCTGCCCAAAGTCTCAATCCAAAGCACGGTGATGATGATCGATTCTATTAGGTTTAATTTTGTTTGCAGTTTTAACTGAAATTAATTTTTTTTTTTAATTATAAGGATTAAGCTTGAAAATAAATAACAATAAATAGAACAATGTAACTTTTGTCGTTTAAAAAAGTAAAAATAAGTCTGAAATTCTGTAACAAAAAATATATTTTTTTAACAAATTTTAAACTTCAAAACTATCACAGAGAATTAACTGTAGTTTTTAGAAAACTTGGAATTTATTTTTAAAAAAATATAACACATCAAATAAATAAATAATTATTTTATTATTAATTTTCGGAACTGTTTGTCTTCCAGTATTGTATAAAATATTTTAAATCTTGAGAATCATTTTTGAAACTAATGTAAAAAGATGGCAACTTGAAAACATATATATAAATGTAAAAAAGCAAAAGTATCAAGTAATTTGAAATGAGCGAGGGCGGGTTTTTCTCCGTCTTTATATACTTTGTATATTCTTCAACTAAGCAATATTTATTTAAAAAAAGATATCGATAGTGTAGTTTTATAGTAAGTTTTATGTATTTTGTTTATTTCTTTTCTTTGATTGATGAAATAAAACTGCGATCTTTATTTTTTAAGAAATTAAACGTTGTTATTTTTTTGTATCTTAATTTATTTCGTTTTGTTGGATCTTATTCATTGTTGTTTTGTACTTCCTTTTTTTCTTTCCCCGACTTTTTTGAAAACCATTCCATCACGTTTTCCCTTTGGTTCAGGTCCGGTGAATATGGCGGCCATGCCAGAAAGTCTACATAGAATGGGTATATTGTATTTGGTGTGGAGTTTGCAACATACCGAAATAATACCGTTAGGAAATATGCCACCTTTCAAACGATGTAGGAAAAACAATGTTTGAAAAATCTTCATTTTCTTTTTCTTTAAACGCAATTTGGGGCTAAAACTAAGCGTCTTATCAATTTGTTTTATTTGGTTAATTTTTGACAGTGATACAAAATCTCAATTTTGTTCACTTTTCAAAAATATTTCAGGTTATTTTTCAAAGTCCATTTTTGAGAAAACTTGTAAGTCGTAGAAAAAATGACGAACATAAACTGTAAATAATTTTATTATTTTTATTACTGCATTCGCGTGGTTGGCAAAACAAAAATACTATTTTTAATAATCAGTGCAAAAAAAAAAAAGAAAAAAAAACAACAAAAAAAGCTAGTATTAAAAAATAAAAATAGGATGCGAAATGCGATATCTATTGGCGAGACACAACAACGATTAAGATACTTACCAGTTTTTTACTTGCGATTATAGGTACTATAAGGCAAGTTATGGATTCGTGCAGAAAAAAAAATTTGAGATAACAATCAAACATGACATTACGATGATGGAGAAGTCGAAAAAAGTGGGTCTGGAAATTCCGTCCGTCTGTCTGTCTGTCTGTCTCTATGTCTGTTCGCGCCTCTAGAGCCTAAACGAATGGGCCGATTTGCTTCAAATTTGGTATTTAGGACTTATTTGGCCCTCCCTCGGAACATATTTTTAATTTTTGATCTAGGCCCAAAAATAATGGCACCTGCCATACAATCGTGAAGAAAAAAATTGATTTTCTCAAAAACGGCTGTAACGATTTTGATAAAACTTTCAGAATGCTATTGTTTTAAGACAGTCTATCTTTTGGTTAGAAAATATTTTTCAAAATTTGTCTTATAACGGTACCTCTCATAGAACCAGTATTTTCAAATCAAATTTTCTCGTAAACCGTACATCCGATTTCAATAAAATTTTAGGCACAGAAAGTGATTCATAATTTTATTAATATGGCATTTCAAAATTTTAAAAAACTTTTTTTTTTGATTTTTTATAATTTTTTCAAAAAAATGTTTGGTTTTCGAAATATGTTGGAAACGGGTATATTGATTTTTTTTAACATTATTTTTTCAGATGTAAACTACGTATTGCCATATATTTACATACTCAAATAAATTTCAAAATATTTTTTTGGAAAAGTTTTTCAAAAATAACCTTTTAAAAAAAAAAAACTGGTCCAACGATTTTCAATATTTTTACTTGCGATTATAGGTACTATAAGGCAAGTTATGCATTCGTCGAAAAAAAAAGTTTTGAGATAACAATCAAACATGACATTACGATGATAGAGAAGACGAAAAAAGATGGTCTAAAAATTCTGTCCGTCTGTATGTCTGTCTGTCTGTCTGTCTGTATGTATAGAGAGCTACAGCCCAAACGGGTGGGCCGAATTGCTTCAAACTTGGTATATAGACTTTTTTAGGTATTGTACAGAGGGGAAATTGAAATTTTTTTTTTTAGCTCAAAAAATAACGGTACCTGCCATACAACCGTTAAGTTAAAGCTTATTTTTCTCAAAAACGGCTCTAACGATTTCGATTTAAAAAAATCAGTGTTGCTTTTTAGGTACGACCAATAATATGACTGAAAAAAAGTTTTAAAAAATGGCTAAGAACGGTACTTTCCATAGGACCGTTTTTTTTGCTTTCGACTATCTTGAAAACGACTCAACCGATTCTTTCGAAATCTTACACACATATAGCTGTAGGTAGCGCAATTTGTATTGCATACCGTGAACCCGGGTGACTTTGGCCTGGTTGGGTGACTTTGGCTTTTGAACGGATACATTTTTAAAAAATTGTTAAAATATGAAGGAGTTGTTTGATTTTTTCCAAGCTTCTTTGTAAATTTGTATAATTAAACGAATTAAAAAACGACCATACTAACGTTATTTAACTAAATTTAGATAATAATATATACAAAAATGTATTTTTCATGAAAATGTAAATAAAAAAATCATCTGAAAATGTTGGATGGTTTCAACATGTTCCAGAAATATGATTGCAAAATGACATTTACTCCGATATATGTATTATTTTCCAAATTGAATTCTCTTAATTTAACCCTTGTAACTATTTTATCAACAATAAATTTTATTTTGTTTATAATTTACGCCAAATGGTAGGGTGACTTTTTCATGCATTTCGGGTGACTTTGGCTGGGTACCCAGTACCTCTTACGAAGAAGTGCTGGGTGCAGCTTGGTAAACCCAGAGAAAAAAGACGTTGCACAAGTAAACAAAAGTGATCTGGAGCAAAAACTTCCTGTTCCAACAGTCGATGGCCGAGAGAGACTTTTTTTTGTCAATATCCTTTCAAGGAAATTAACATAAACGTACTTGAATTTAAAAAAAAATATCAAAAACCAAAAATTCAGAGTTAACTCATAAAAAAAATACCTACATATAAAAAAAATATCTGGTCTTTCATTTGGGTTGGGTGAGACTGACTTGCTGCTTGTAATTCGCAGAAAAATGACGAAAACGTACTTCCGGCCAAAGTCACCCGAAATGGGAGGGTGACTTTGGCCACCCATATTTTAGCTTCTATATATAGAACTGATCGATATATTTGTTCAAGACTTATCATACCTATAGAGTTAGCGAAGTAGGTAAAAACGTTCAAATGTTCATTGAAACAAAAAAAAAATTGCAAAAGTTATTCACATTTAAAAATGAAAAAGCGCCAAAGTCACCCGGGTTCACGGTACCAATATTTTTGAAAAATATTTTTTTGTATTTTTAAAAGCATTTTTAAAAAAAAAATTTAAAAGATTAATATTTTGAAAACGGCTTATTAAATTTTTTTCTAAAAATTTTAAATAAATGTATTTGCTGAATACCTATGAACTGGCGTTTTTAAATTTTTTTTTTAAATTTTTTTCAAAAAGTTTTTCAAAAAAAACTTTTTTTCTCAAAAACCGCTCCACAGATTTTTATAAATTTTTTCTCATAATTTCAAATTTTTCCAAGAAATAAAATGGCGTACTTTTTTTTCAGCTCAAATTAGTTTAAGTATTTATTTAAGAATTTTGAAATTTTTATTTTTATCAAAATCTCAAGCGCCTAAACCACTGTCACTCATTAGAGCAAGTTCGTACGACCCAGTCGTGCGTTTTATTTTTTCTTAGATTGACATATAGCTTTGAAATTTTATTGCATACTTGGTTTTTCAGAGAAAACTCTTAAACTAATTTAAAAAATAAAAGAATTTTCGAAATTATTTTAATTTTTTTTTTAATATCCATATATGCAGCCACTAAGCAATTCATAAGAGCAAGTTCGTGCGACCCAGTCGTGCATTTTATTTATATGGCACATGTGATCAAGGGGTTTGTGTAGCCCTTTTAATGATTACATTTTGCCGATGCTTCTCTCTCCTATCAATTTTTTTTCTGAACTCTGTCGAGCAGGTGTAAAAAAATTTGAGAAGCACCTGTCCAGAGATGGGAGTTTTACTCAAGTTAAGGGCATAAAAACGCTTTGTAAATTGAAGCCAGACCAGAAGGGGTGAAAAACTTCTTGCATCCATTAAGGAAGCCTAAGCATCTTGCAGTATTCTGGCAATCCCAAGTATATGGTCATTCCAATGAAGGTTGTCACTGATACCACATACATACATACCGAGTACGGATAGCTCCTCGATGCAAGTACCATTTATGGCTTATGGCAAAGACAAGAGACTACATTGAGTTTTGAATGCATTAAACTCCACACGATTTCTGATACCCCAATTCACAATGCTTTTTAAATCAGAGTTTAATGAGCTTATCATACGGTATCGTTGTAATAACACGTCCGAAGCCGAAGGCCGTGAATTATCAAACGTATATGAAAAGCTGAGGGTTAAGCCGTCAGCAAAACAATTTAATGGATGAGAAGTCACAGACAAGAGATCATTTATAAAAATGAGAGAGATAGTCGGAGACAGAACAGGCCGTCTGTCACACCAGCATTTATATTGTGCAGATCAGACTTAAAAACGTTTAATACAACTTGTCCAGAAGATAGCTTCTAATTCAACTATTCAAAACCGCGAACGACCGACAGTTTAAGTTGTCTGAGTTGGCTGTTTGTGTTTCAAATCGAATCATAATCATAACATAAAAAAATTTTCCATTTGAAAATTATTTTTTCGGTTTGGTTTTTCTGATCGCTATAACTGGCCCTTAGATTGAAATTAGCGTAAATGCATTTGAATCTTTTTCAAAACCATTTTTAAGAAATAATATTATTTCATTTCACTTTAAGTATTTAATTAGGAGTTTCTTAAATTTAAAATAATTATTCAAATAATGATATAAAAAAAACTAAATTGCACCCTTATCCTTTATTCAAATGGGGTATTTTTTAAAGTAACAAAAATATATATTATTTTATGGGAAACAAACATTTCTTTTAACAGTAAAAATACATTTCTATTAATTATTAGAGAGCGTACACAAGAAGCTATCGAATTGAGTTAGATTTTGTACAGACTTTAAAGTTTTCCACGAGTCGGTTTTAGTATTATACTCTTGGATCAGAATTGGGTTAGTTTCAGGACATCCTCCGTAAATCACAATTTTATTTCCAAAATCTGAAGTTTTCATCTCTGATCGACCGTTCGGCAATACTGCCACTTTACACCAAGTATCGTTGGATAAGTCGTAGCGACTAACAGTATTCACACCATCATTTCGAAAATTACAACCTCCAATAACGTACAAATATCTATCAACTGCAGCAAGGCCAAACCATATTAGCTCTGTTTTTGCCAATTCTTTTGATACCCATTGCTTCGAAAGGACGTCATAGGATTGCATACAGCCGTTATAAAAATTGACAATGTGTAAAATTCCATTGTGGACAACTATTTGGCCATAGTCGCTTGGTTTAGAAGGCGGTTCAAGGATGTTCCATTTGCGTTCTGAAAAGTTATATACCTCGACGGAATTCACAGTAACACCACATTTACCATAACCACCACAGACACACAAATTTCCATTTAAAATTGCCAGTTGACTACGATATCGGGGATTTTGCATTGGAGGCAAATCACTCCATTTGGAAGTGAGCAGATCTAAGCATTCCACGCTATTTGTTGTTGTGCCTTTGATTTGCCCACCAACTACGATCAATTTGTCACCAATGACAATCATTGAACCACGTATTTTCTCTTTGGGGAGTAGGGTTTCTTTATCGATTGCCCAGGAGTCCTCTTTGGTATTGTAAGTTTGAAAACTAACTTTATAGGAATCTGAATAACTTATAGCTGTAAGTCTTTTTCTTGGTTTTAAATCACAAATTTGCTGATCAACTGACCGAGTTTCTGGCGACAAGTGCCATTGAAGCCAACTGCATATCAATTCGTAGCTCTCAACAGTCTTACAAACGGACTTTCTATTTTCAACGATGAACTTAGGCCTGAGATACTGATAACGAACCATTGACAGAAGCTGCAAAGTAAGGCCTTCCCGTTTATCTTTATCATACTTAATCCAAGCCACCATTGCCAGAAATACATGCTCCTCAAAGTCTCCATGAGGATTGTCGTTAAATAGTAAATCTTTTAGTTCTTCCTCGTTAAGAAGCAAAAGTTCTTTCTCTTTCGATACTTCCTCAAAGTGAGTGTATATCCAGTTCAAAGATTTTTCTTTTATTCCCGATAAGCTCAGTTCTTTGGCCAATCGAAGATATTTCAAACAATTCCCTGATGTCATGTGGGTTTCGATAAAATCACTGCACCCATCGACTAAGGTTTTAATTCCTAAAAATGCCGCAGTTTTCAATATGAACTCAACCTTTTCAAGGCTCAGTTCAATCCAACCCGAGTACATGAAATCGATGACCAATTTAAGAGTTGGAGCCTCTATTTCTTTGAGCTCGACTACATTGTTCTTCGATGCAGTTTGGCCACCACGGAATATTCCCAAAAAGTACTCACTCAATGCCGACAGGACAATTCTATGGCCTTGTATCATAACAGAATCGCTTTGTAGGGAAGACTTTTGCCACCATAAGAATTGATAATGAAATACTTACCTATATCTGAAAACCAAAAATAAAATGATTACTTACCATCGTCGCAATACCAAAAACTCATTTTATTTCACCACATCCTACGACAGCATCAGCAAATATAAATCATACTGATGTAAACCGCCCTTAAGGCGCATAAAAATTCACCTAATGATTGAATGACGTAAACCTAAATTCCTCAAACTGTCGTTATACCAAATGACAGCTGACTCCTTTTCGCTATTCGAATACTTCCTGGCAGACAAACCTCCATCATTATTTCTCTTTGCCATTCAACCACCGAGCAGACAACATCTGCTACTTTGTTCATCACGGGTTATTAACAAAAAATATAATCCGACTGCCCAACATCTACATTGGGTAATCTCAAAATATTTGAGGAATCAGCATCCATCAACACCAGGAAAGCCGATAGAAGGTAAGAAGAATGAATATTGGATATAGTGGAGTAGTTATTTAGGATTTATCAAGTTGGATTAGTGGTGTAAAAACCCCAATTCTTAAAGATTAGGTAGTCTTCTTATGGTTTGGCAAAAATTCTTCCACCCCATCTTCTTTGTCCTTTTAGGTATGTTTAACAAGGGAAATCTGTAAAGCGGGACGAGCCGCGCCGATAATAGAATCCAAATTGTAATCAGAGATCACCGTGGGAGCATCAGACGCCAATCTTGGAAGCGTCCAACGCGGGAGCAACCCAACAAGATGTGCAAAAACGCATATCCAACGCGGGAGCATCACACCAATAATGTGTAATAAGAATTCACATTCAACGCGGGAGCACCTTTTAAATCGATCTACATTTGTGTTCTGGAGCACCTAATAATAAAATTAAAGAAACAGCATTTGCGAGGACAGGATTTATTTGTGTTGGTATTTTTGACCAGGAGTCAAATAAAGGATTTGGTTTTGGAAAAGTATTTATAACCAGTGGTAATCTACACGCTGGAATACCAGGTAACTGAGATATATACCTTTTTTTTTGCAATCTAAATACCTAAATCAGTGGAACTGCTCCGAACGACAAAAAAATCTGTGCCAAAGTGTGTGTGTAGTGCTCCCTACGCATCAAAAGTTCAATATCAAATTTTCGACCCTTCGAAAGTTTTCTTCGATCTTACGCTTCGAAAGGTTTCTTCGATTTTCAATCCCTACGCTTCAAAAGTTCAAATTCAAATATTCGATCTTACGCTTCGAAAGTTTTCCTCGATTTTTATTCGTTATTCTGCGAATTTTACGCTGCGAATTTTACGCTTCGAAATTTATGCGTAGTTTTTGCGATTGTATTTTGCGATTTTTATGCTTCGACCCTTCGAGTTTATTCTTCGATTAAAACGCCACCGCAGACGGTTAACGTCAACGCGGCATTTTTGGAATTCTTTTTTTTGTCAACGCCCTAACCCTACGCATGAATTGGTTTCAAATTTTGTTCTGCATATTACAACCATCATCCTAATAGCAGAATCATATTCGACAAGCACGATAAGATACTACGCAAACGATACCTACCTGGATTTACCCATCCCGATACATTGGGGATAATAATATTGAGTGGATATACCTACAGTTTTTTTTTTGTTTTGTCCCTTCGATTACGCACAAATATGCACACCGACACCACGCGCAATTCAAGAGCACATAATAAATAAACGCATAACATACACATGCGTATGAATCCTTGCCGAGCGCACAATCAGCGCAACAAAATCTACGTAATATAAAGATACTGTTCGCCGCAACAAACATATTCTGGTTCGAGCAGCGTTATTCGTCGAAAAGCAAATCTCTCCAGTGGAGTTATTTTGTGAATGCCGACCAAATCCCTGTTTGTATTTCGTCATCGTCGTCGTCGAATCTACGCAGTAAATCTTCTGAGATTAAGTTAGTTTTAAGATAGGATTTCCTTCTTATTTTAGCATCTAAGTTTTTTTTTCTCTTTCTCGTTACGGATGTATATGTGGTCATTTTTATTGAAAAGCCTAATCAATCAATTCAAATATCAGTGCGAACTATTAGTGCATAATTTTGAGAAACATTTTTGAATCGAATCAAGAACAATTTTGTTGAACACGAGAACGACAGAGATCGCATAAATAAACAATTAATTAACCAAAAGAGAAGAATCGCAACGAAAAGAAGTAACGAAAGTCATATCGAAACCAAACATCAATGACCTACCCCAACTTTTTTTTTTATTGCCCATACATTTTCATTTGACATATACATAATATAATACCTTTCATTTAACCGCAATTGCTTTTCAGCTAGTACCTGGACGAGAGCAGTGCACTACCCTCCGGAAGGTCTGGTTTAGTTTTTTTATTAAATTTCATTTCCATACATAATTACATTAATCATATACATATATATTTATTGAACATATATATTTCATCCTCATTTTTATACCTTTCCCTTCCCATCCTACTACATCTGAGTGACGGTGCCGAATTGGAATCGTACACGGAATCCTAAATAACGTACCCTTGGACAAACGGTCCATAATTTTTTTTGAGGGTGCTTGGGTTTCATTTGGTTTTGTTGTTGGAATTTTTGATCGCGTAGCTATACGTTAAAGTTTCAGTCGTTTTGCTTCGGTTTTTTTTTTTGAGAAAAGATTCTTTTTGTTAGTTTTTTTTTGAAGAAGTATATGCATACATATACGCAACAGTCGTCTGTAAATAAAGTAAATTCGGTAAATAAATGAATATAAGTCAATGTGATTAGCTTTGGTAGATAATTATATTATTATCAGTCACATTATTGAATGGAATCGGACGGAATCCGATATTTTTATTTTCAAAGAGACAATACGTGTTTGAAACAATTAATTTTTTTTGTATTGAGTAAATTTTCGCTACATAATAATTACCTATCGGTCGCGAACAGTAAGGTTAGAAAGTAGTGATACTTTTTCGTGTCCTTGATAGTTAGTTTTTTTTTATGACAGTTCGCTTAGTTCAGTTTTATATGAAGTTTAGTTATTCACATACTTTTTAATTAACAAGATTAAAGTTCTTTCAGACCATATTAGATTTAATTACGAATATAGTATTTCATGATTATATTTCTTTTTAGAAGTAGCGTATGTAAGATTTTTAGAGTTAAGTTAAGTAAAAATAATTAAGTTTCTTTTTAAGAATTTTGTTATTTAGATGAATAAATAAGTTAATTAATACGTTTTATTTTATAACGTTGATGAAAATTTTGCTTTTCATTTTCTTTTTGAAGTTTTGAGTCGTGGACTTCCCGTTATTGAGACAGGACGTTTGGAATTTATTATCCTTGGTTGTACATAGTTATTTCTGATGGACTAAGGTAATATTTTCGTGGGGGATGGGACATTTCGCTGTGTGAACAACGTAGGAACGGACAGTTTAGGATGGTAGCAGTACGCAACGGAGTTATGTGAGCTAGTGAGTTTACATTGCTTGAGTTAGATTGGAGTTAGGAGTTTATAGGATGTTTTGGAGTTAAAGTAACTCGCTTCGGCGGGTTTTCTTTGGTTAAGGGGTTTCGTAAACATTGTTTTTGGTTAAGGTCATACACGGAACCATGGATCCAGTGGTGAAGGAGTTGGTATAATTCCCTCCTCATTGGATATGGGTGGGTTTAGAGACCTTGGGGGTTACATTTCCATCTTCAGTATCCCCCCCCCTCTTTGGACAAATTCAGTCACCCTGTCCAGGAGATCTTCCTATATTAACCGATACTAGGGAAGAATAGATAAATAGGGTATCGCATTATTAATTACATCATTATAGTGCACAATGGTAGCTGAAGGGGCCATGTAGATAGAGATTGTTTATTCGAAAGAGACGTCATTTAGGGTGTTTAAGCTTCAACCGGTAGACTTGATACCTGTCGCCACAAGCGGTGTTTGTATGGGCAGCCCTAGGATTCATAGAAGTAAAGGAGGTTCGGAACATCAGAACCATATGGTCTGCGATATCAAAACGAGGTAACAACCGTCGTGATCGCATTGCAAGTTTCCACCCCTGGACTGAGCATGGCAGGGTGAAGCGCAGGCCAGCCGCGGTGCTAGATCCACGACACCCTTTCGCTGTCCGACGACTTTATAGACCTTCGATTGAGGAAGCTACTCTTGAGATGAGTGTTCTATGTTGTCGTGGGATTGAAGGGGCATGATTAAATGGAATGTAAGGATGCAGCTTCGGGACTCTTTCGGACTACGAACGGGACATGTACGTACTAACCTCGTCTCTATAATTGCCTATTTGGTCGGGAGGATACGTAGGTATGTCTCCTAGGTATTCACAGGACTGGGCGTGGTTCGAGTTAGGAAAGTATATGATCTTGTTTAAAGTTCGTGGAGGTTTGTTAGTGGTTTTTCTAGTTCAGTTTAGTTATGGTTTAGTAAGAATTAAGGATACCTGAACATCGGAGGTATAGGAGAGAGTGTGGTCTGGGGGCTAGCCTTCGCCTAGTCATACGATTCTAGTAGCTTGATCGGGTGTATGACAGGTGGGACTAGGTCTCAGCCCGCTCGAAACATTTCGGTAGTGAGATAATTCTTGAGTTAAATTTTAGTTTGAGGTTTGATGCCCTTGGTCCGAGGTGACTTCGGGATCAGTTTTAGTGCTTTGGTCTATGTCTGGTCACATTAGTCACAGGTATGGTGGTCTGCCGTACACGTGATTGAATGGGACCGTCCTCTTACATTTGTATTCTGTTTATTATCTACGTTACAGGTGGCGCTCAACTTGGGCATAAGATTTACATGCCCTACCAGCCCTATTTGTGCGCTCAGATATAATTATCTTAGTTACAGATGGCGCTCAAGGTGAGGCTAAGTTTTCAAGTCTCATGGGCCCCGATTGTGCGTTGGATGATGGATAGAAGCATCTGTTCTGTTCATAATTTCAATTTCCATTTATTATCTTAGTTACAGATGGCGCCCAACGTGAGGCTAAGTTTTCAAGTCTCATGGGCCCCGATTGTGCGTTGGATGATGGATAGAAGCATCTGTTCTGTTCATAATTTCAATTTCCATTTATTATCTTAGTTACAGATGGCGCCCAACGTGGGGCTGCCTAACAATTACATTAAGGTTTCAAGTTTTGAGATCTACCAATATCATTTTAATCGAGTTTTGAAGTTATGAAGTTTTTTTTTGAGTAAACAATTTTTGGGTGATTTGAGCGATTTTCGCTTTGATCAATAGTAGTTGAAGTTTTGTTGTGGAGTTTTGTGATTTTCATTTGCTAGAGGTAGCACATCGAAGCTGTGTAGAGGATGCCATTTTGTCCGGAAGATTGGTGACTATTCCCGATCTTTGTCTGTTGCATTGGATCCACTCGCAGTCTCTCAGCCTCTCGAGTAGGAACTTCTCTTCCCTTGTCCGGATTTAGACGCATTTTGGTTTTAAATTGTCTGTTGCTAGGTCAGTGAGTTCCGATTCGTTAGCAGGAAATAGGTTTCCGTGTGAAGAAGTGTTTTGTCGTTCGACCGGTGGTTGGTGATATTTTCCTGACGCACGTCTGTTGCGAAGACAATACGTCTCTTCCACAATTCCTTACTCCAAATTCACTTTCAATTCTTCAGAGATGAAGTATATTTAAGTATTACTCCAGTAGTACAAGAATACAATAATCCTTAATCTACATATTTATGGAATTAGTTTGTTCAAGTTTTTTTTTTTGAGTTGATGGAAGTAGAGTAGTAGTCATGAAGTGCTATCCGGTGGTTGGGGACGTTTACCCGACGCACGTCTGCAGTAGCATAATGACCTATTCTCTTTCCTACAAAGTCAAACGATTTGAGTTATAGTATTTCTGTCCTGTTTAGTGAAGACGTATTTTTTTTCTTTTGGGCTAAGTAGTTGCCTTAGTCCGCCGTTCCTTCGAAGTTGCTTAGGGGAGTGTCCGTCCCCCGGTATTTTTGATGAAATTTTGAGTTATTTTTGAGTATTTTTGAGATTATAGTTATTTATGAGATTTTTGAGATTTTTGAGTTATTCATGAGTACATTTTTGGGATAGTGCCCGCCTATATTTTTGAGTTTTGAGTTCATTACATTTTTGGGATAGTGCCCGCCTATATTGAGTTTTTTTTTGAAGTAAAGTTCAAGTTTAAGTATCTTTAAGTAAGTTTTTGAATTATTATTTTTGAGTAAAGAGTTAAGTTTTTGGTTGAAGTATTTTGAAGGATAGTGTAGGTTTTTTTTTGATTTATTTTAGCTATTTTTAGTTTTTTTTTGAAGTTTAAGTTTAGAGTTTAGTTATTCAGTTTGAGTTTTTTTTTGCTATAGTTTAGATTTTCTTTCATTAAGTTAAGTATTGTATTGAGAGTTAGTAATCTATCTTTAGAGTTTTGGAGTATATAGTTAGGAAGTTCATTTTGAGTTATTAAGTCTATAGTTAAGTTTAAATTCAATTTTTTTTTAAGGAATTATTTCTGGTTTAGGTTCTTACAATTTTTTTTTATATATATTAAGTCGCAGAGTCTCTAAGCACAGCTGAGATATGGTGCGACCACCAAATAGAAAACAAATTGCCGCTGGGGTGCAAGGCCAGGCAATAGACGTTGTTATTTCATCACCACCTGTACCACCAGAAAAGGGGGAAGATAATGCACCCGCACAGGTAATAATTCCAGTCGATCCTGTTACTGATAGGTCGGCGGACGAAGACTCTGAAGGTCAAGTTTTAGACGAGGGAGGCACTGCTGGACGCGATGAAGATCGTCAAGCAGCCATACGAATGGTCGCCGAAAATTCTTCGTACATACAAAATGTAGTTTCTGCTTCCATCGAACTTCATCGTGTCGATGAACGTAGGTTCATCCAAGAACAATTGGCTCTTAGCCAGAAGGCTCTGTACGAGCAAGTCGCTAAATTGTTTAAAGCAAATAGCAACAAACACGAATTTCCGTCTACTTCAAAAGGCATTCAGCCTAGATCGAATGCTGCATTTCATGGACCCCAGGTTCGCCCTAGTGGCGTTCCACAGAGAACAGTAGCTCGAGACATTACAATCTCTGTAGCTAAAACTCAAGCACCAGGTCAGCCTGACCTTGCTGATTTACTGACACCAACGTATGATCCAATACCGCCTAGGCCCACGGAACATGTTCTTCCTCCGGCGGCTATGGAACAAGGAGCTAGCGTTGATGATTTCCTGAAACAACTAAGTGAATTCAATTTCAATGACCATCCTTCTTCATCGCCACTTCGACCAACACCATCCAACTCCAATTCCAATTCAAGGTTACTGCAATACCACAAGTGGGGAATCAAATTCGACAGTAAAGGTATGTCTGTCGATGATTTCCTTTTTCGATTAGACCGAATACGATCTAGTTATGGCGTAACTTGGGATGAAGTAGTTGGAAATTTTCACCACTTTGTGGGAGGCAACGCGGAGTCTTGGTACTGGATGTACGTGAAAAGTAATCCAGACGCTCCTTGGAGAGCACTCAAATCGGCTTTAATTGAACAGTTCCGAAGCCTTGAGACCGACTCAGAGTTGTCTCGTAAGATTGCTGATAGGAAGCAGTTGCCAGGAGAGTCGTTTTCTGACTTCTATGACGCATTGATGCTTCTTAACAGTCGTATGCGTGTTCCAAAGTCGGAGAAGGAACTTATCGAAACCATCAAGCTCAACGTTAGACGTAAAATGGGAGAGTTACTGATCACTTATAGTACCCATAGTCTTAGGCAGCTGGCCTATATTTGTCGCTTGATCGAGAAGTCCCTTGACCGACCGGAGAGCACGCGTGGCCCTTTTGTGCCGAACACGCAACGACCACCAGTGAGACGTTACGTAAACGAAGTAAATGACGAACCGAATATTGAATTGGCTGTTGCCACTCCAACTCAAATCGAAGCGCTCAAACGAGATCCGAGCCAAAATAAGTGCTGGAATTGCCAGGGCGTGGGTCATGGTTTCCGGGATTGTAGAGAGCCTAGAGACAAAGACAAGATTTTCTGTTTCCGTTGTGGTCTCGCTGATGTCTACAGTCCAGATTGTCCTCGTTGTGCGGGAAACGCATATCGGAACAATCCACCATCCGGGGGGATTCGTTCCGTGAAGACCGAACCGGAGTTTTAAAAGCGGACGAACCGTCATCTAAAACTCCTATATCCATATTAAGTAGAGATAAGAATAAGTTACCAGTTGTAAATGCTACAACAACACGTTTTATAAATTCTAACAAACCAACTAATGAAATTTTAAGAAAACCTTTCCACGAAAGGTTACAAAACTATTATGAAGTCCGAAAACGCATAGTGACGTTTCCGGAAATATCCAAACGCATTAGGCGCACTAGAGATCGATTTATTGAGAAACGAATTTTATATCGTAATATAGCTTCGACGACATTGGGCGATTCTGGTGATCCCCGTCCCTATGTCACCATCGAGCTTTTGGGGGACAAAATACTAGGTCTATTAGATTCGGGGGCCAGTATTAGTTGTATAGGCAACGACGCCTTAGAATATTTATCTGGTAAAGGTGTTTCTCTTAAAACGATCGAATCAAGTGTGTCCACCGCGGATGGCAAGAAACAAAAGATCTGCGGAATGTTTACGACCGACGTTAAGTACAAGGGTGTCATTCACAAAATGAATTTTTATGTCGTTCCGACATTGGCACAGAGACTGTACTTAGGCGTAGATTTCTGGCAGAAATTTAAGATTGCACCGAACATTATTTCGGGATTGTCACTAGACGTGACAGATAAATTGAACGATAGACTAGTCAACCAGGTTAAGCTGACTAGTGATGAGTACACCAAACTCGAACGAGTGATCCGAAGTTTCCCTTCGTTCACTGCCAAAGGGCTAGGTAAAACGAGTTTGGTTGAACATTATATAGATACAGGTGATGCCACTCCTATCAAACAGCGGTATTATCCTGTCTCTCCGGCGATTCAAACCCTGATGTATGCGGAATTGGATCGCATGCTTTCTTTGGGAGTAATCGAGGAAAGTACAAGCGCGTGGAGTTCCCCGGTTGTGCTAGTGCGCAAACCCGGTAAGAACCGCCTGTGCTTGGACTTTCGCAAGGTGAATAGTGTGACCAAGAAAGATGCGAGGCCAATTGCGCATATAGAGGGGTTGCTGGCGCGCCTTTCAGAAACACGCTTCATTTCAAGCGTGGATCTGAAGGACGCGTTTTGGCAAATACCGCTGGAGAGGAGTTCTCGGGAGAAGACTGCCTTCACGGTACCAGGGCGTCCCCTGTATCAATTTAAGGTGATGCCATTTGGTCTCTGCAACGCTCCGCAAAGTTTGACTTATCTGATGAACTTGGTAGTTCCTTCGGAGTTGCGAGACCAGGTTTTCGTCTACCTAGACGACCTTTTGGTAGTGTCGAAGACCTTCGACGATCACTTAAGAGTTTTAGATATTGTAAGTCGACGGTTGAGTCATGCAGGACTCACCATCAATGTCGAGAAATCTAAGTTTTGTTTTAGCGAGCTTCAGTATCTCGGCTATAAGGTAGGACAAGGTTGTCTGAAGGCGGATCCAGACAAAGTCGCCGCCATCATTGACTTCCCGGTGCCAACAACCACCCGCCAGGTGAGGCGATTCTTAGGAATGGCAGGTTGGTACCGGCGATTCGTCAAGGACTTCTCCACCTTGGCCGCTCCTTTGACCGATACGCTGAAGAAAGGCAAAGCTTTCGCACTCAACGAAGATGCAAAGACTGCTTTCAATAGTATCAAGCAGGCTCTAACTACTGCACCTGTGTTGACTAATCCTGACTTCAATAAAGAATTTGTCATTTTATGCGATGCATCCGCGTCCGGTATCGGATGTGTTCTCTGCCAGCGGGACGAAGACGGGGCTGAACGCCCGATCTATTACTTCTCCCAGAAGCTGAACGCTGCGCAGAGAAACTATTCGGTCACCGAACGCGAATGCCTCGCTGCATTTTTGGGGATTCATAAGTTCCGTTCCTATGTGGAAGGGTATCACTTCAAGGTAATAACCGATCACTCCTCATTGAAGTGGTTGATGAGCCTGAAGGACCCTACTGGTAGACTGGCCAGGTGGAGTATGAGACTCCAAGGTTTCGATTTCGAGGTAGGGCACAGAAAGGGTACACTTAATGTGGTCCCTGACGCTCTTTCGAGGGTGTACGAATCTGATGCCTTAACGGCAGAAAGCTACATGGCATGTATTGCTCAAGTCGAAACCGAGGAGGTGCTCCACATTGACCTGGAGGACCCAGCGTTCAAGTCTGAAGAGTACCTTCAGCTCATCAGCCGCATCAAAGAGGAGCAGGAGAGATTACCCGACCTCAAAATTTCTGAGGGTTTCATATATAAGAGAATCAAACATTCAGTGGGAAATCCGTTGTTGGACGATTTGACATGGAAGTTATGGATTCCGACAAAGTTGACGGAATCCTTGATTTCCTTGGCACACCGTCCACCAAGAGCTTCGCACGGGGGAGTGGTTAAGACCATTTATAGGCTCAGGCAGCAGTTTTATTGGCCAGGCTTGTATTCGCAGGTCAAGCAGTTTGTGGACCGATGCGAAACATGCAAGACAACGAAAGCCACCAATATGACTTTGCGAGCGGAGATGGGGGAGAGCTTTAAGGTAGAACGTCCATTCCAACACCTCTACGTGGACTTCCTCGGCCCCTATCCCAGATCCAGAAGCGGGAATGTGTATATTGTCATAGTTGTAGACCAACTTACAAAATTTGTGTTCATAAAACCCCTTCGGAAGGCCACTGCTGTAAATGTTATTAAATTCCTCCGGGACGAGATCTTCCTAATCTATGGAGTACCCGAGAGTTTACTCTCGGACAATGGTTCTCAGTTTCTGAGCCACGATTTCAAACAGTTGTTGGAAAAGTTCGGAGTAAAGCATTACCGAACTGCAGTATATGCTCCCCAATCTAACGCCAGCGAGAGGGTGAACCGATCAATTTTGGCTGCGATTAGAGCATATATCGACCCTCGACAAACAAATTGGGATGCCCATTTGTCGTCGATTAGCAGCGCGTTAAGGACCACGGTACATTCGACTTTAACAATGTCCCCATATGAGGCTCTTTTCGGCCAAAGGATGATAGAGCATGGTGCAGACTATCGCCTACTAAAAGACCTGGGTGGTTTGAACCATTCAGAAATCGATTGGTTGCCGAAAGTGGCCAAGATGAATATCTTGCACACATATCTGAAAACCGCTCTCGAAAAGACTCATGACGCATACGAAAAAACTTATAACCTTCGTAGTCGCAAGGTTGATTTTAAAGTGGGAGATATAATTTATAAACGTAACACTGTGTTGAGCGACGCCACTAAGCATTTTAATGCTAAGTTGGGGCCGAAATTTGTGAAAGTCACCGTAACAAATGTAATTGGTAATAACTTATTTGAAGTTGAAGATAATACGGGGTATAGGACGACGTCCCATACAAAAGATTTAAAAAGATAGTAAAGTGTGATATAAGCAGAGGTAGTTATGCCCGGCGCTCAGCTGTGCATGAGACTCTGTTTCCATTTATAGAAATTAAGTAGGTTAAGTTAATATTAAGTTATAAATAGGTATTAGCTCATATCATATATTGGGTATACCTAAGTCTATGTATATTGTTTTATCAGTCTTCGTTTTCTTGTGTTTTTGTCACGAGCGGGGCTCATGTCAAAGTCACAAGCTTTGTAGGGAAGACTTTTGCCACCATAAGAATTGATAATGAAATACTTACCTATATCTGAAAACCAAAAATAAAATGATTACTTACCATCGTCGCAATACCAAAAACTCATTTTATTTCACCACATCCTACGACAGCATCAGCAAATATAAATCATACTGATGTAAACCGCCCTTAAGGCGCATAAAAATTCACCTAATGATTGAATGACGTAAACCTAAATTCCTCAAACTGTCGTTATACCAAATGACAGCTGACTCCTTTTCGCTATTCGAATACTTCCTGGCAGACAAACCTCCATCATTATTTCTCTTTGCCATTCAACCACCGAGCAGACAACATCTGCTACTTTGTTCATCACGGGTTATTAACAAAAAATATAATCCGACTGCCCAACATCTACATTGGGTAATCTCAAAATATTTGAGGAATCAGCATCCATCAACACCAGGAAAGCCGATAGAAGGTAAGAAGAATGAATATTGGATATAGTGGAGTAGTTATTTAGGATTTATCAAGTTGGATTAGTGGTGTAAAAACCCCAATTCTTAAAGATTAGGTAGTCTTCTTATGGTTTGGCAAAAATTCTTCCACCCCATCTTCTTTGTCCTTTTAGGTATGTTTAACAAGGGAAATCTGTAAAGCGGGACGAGCCGCGCCGATAATAGAATCCAAATTGTAATCAGAGATCACCGTGGGAGCATCAGACGCCAATCTTGGAAGCGTCCAACGCGGGAGCAACCCAACAAGATGTGCAAAAACGCATATCCAACGCGGGAGCATCACACCAATAATGTGTAATAAGAATTCACATTCAACGCGGGAGCACCTTTTAAATCGATCTACATTTGTGTTCTGGAGCACCTAATAATAAAATTAAAGAAACAGCATTTGCGAGGACAGGATTTATTTGTGTTGGTATTTTTGACCAGGAGTCAAATAAAGGATTTGGTTTTGGAAAAGTATTTATAACCAGTGGTAATCTACACGCTGGAATACCAGGTAACTGAGATATATACCTTTTTTTTTGCAATCTAAATACCTAAATCAGTGGAACTGCTCCGAACGACAAAAAAATCTGTGCCAAAGTGTGTGTGTAGTGCTCCCTACGCATCAAAAGTTCAATATCAAATTTTCGACCCTTCGAAAGTTTTCTTCGATCTTACGCTTCGAAAGGTTTCTTCGATTTTCAATCCCTACGCTTCAAAAGTTCAAATTCAAATATTCGATCTTACGCTTCGAAAGTTTTCCTCGATTTTTATTCGTTATTCTGCGAATTTTACGCTGCGAATTTTACGCTTCGAAATTTATGCGTAGTTTTTGCGATTGTATTTTGCGATTTTTATGCTTCGACCCTTCGAGTTTATTCTTCGATTAAAACGCCACCGCAGACGGTTAACGTCAACGCGGCATTTTTGGAATTCTTTTTTTTGTCAACGCCCTAACCCTACGCATGAATTGGTTTCAAATTTTGTTCTGCATATTACAACCATCATCCTAATAGCAGAATCATATTCGACAAGCACGATAAGATACTACGCAAACGATACCTACCTGGATTTACCCATCCCGATACATTGGGGATAATAATATTGAGTGGATATACCTACAGTTTTTTTTTGTTTTGTCCCTTCGATTACGCACAAATATGCACACCGACACCACGCGCAATTCAAGAGCACATAATAAATAAACGCATAACATACACATGCGTATGAATCCTTGCCGAGCGCACAATCAGCGCAACAAAATCTACGTAATATAAAGATACTGTTCGCCGCAACAAACATATTCTGGTTCGAGCAGCGTTATTCGTCGAAAAGCAAATCTCTCCAGTGGAGTTATTTTGTGAATGCCGACCAAATCCCTGTTTGTATTTCGTCATCGTCGTCGTCGAATCTACGCAGTAAATCTTCTGAGATTAAGTTAGTTTTAAGATAGGATTTCCTTCTTATTTTAGCATCTAAGTTTTTTTTTCTCTTTCTCGTTACGGATGTATATGTGGTCATTTTTATTGAAAAGCCTAATCAATCAATTCAAATATCAGTGCGAACTATTAGTGCATAATTTTGAGAAACATTTTTGAATCGAATCAAGAACAATTTTGTTGAACACGAGAACGACAGAGATCGCATAAATAAACAATTAATTAACCAAAAGAGAAGAATCGCAACGAAAAGAAGTAACGAAAGTCATATCGAAACCAAACATCAATGACCTACCCCAACTTTTTTTTTTATTGCCCATACATTTTCATTTGACATATACATAATATAATACCTTTCATTTAACCGCAATTGCTTTTCAGCTAGTACCTGGACGAGAGCAGTGCACTACCCTCCGGAAGGTCTGGTTTAGTTTTTTTATTAAATTTCATTTCCATACATAATTACATTAATCATATACATATATATTTATTGAACATATATATTTCATCCTCATTTTTATACCTTTCCCTTCCCATCCTACTACATCTGAGTGACGGTGCCGAATTGGAATCGTACACGGAATCCTAAATAACGTACCCTTGGACAAACGGTCCATAATTTTTTTTGAGGGTGCTTGGGTTTCATTTGGTTTTGTTGTTGGAATTTTTGATCGCGTAGCTATACGTTAAAGTTTCAGTCGTTTTGCTTCGGTTTTTTTTTTTTGAGAAAAGATTCTTTTTGTTAGTTTTTTTTTGAAGAAGTATATGCATACATATACGCAACAGTCGTCTGTAAATAAAGTAAATTCGGTAAATAAATGAATATAAGTCAATGTGATTAGCTTTGGTAGATAATTATATTATTATCAGTCACATTATTGAATGGAATCGGACGGAATCCGATATTTTTATTTTCAAAGAGACAATACGTGTTTGAAACAATTAATTTTTTTTGTATTGAGTAAATTTTCGCTACATAATAATTACCTATCGGTCGCGAACAGTAAGGTTAGAAAGTAGTGATACTTTTTCGTGTCCTTGATAGTTAGTTTTTTTTTATGACAGTTCGCTTAGTTCAGTTTTATATGAAGTTTAGTTATTCACATACTTTTTAATTAACAAGATTAAAGTTCTTTCAGACCATATTAGATTTAATTACGAATATAGTATTTCATGATTATATTTCTTTTTAGAAGTAGCGTATGTAAGATTTTTAGAGTTAAGTTAAGTAAAAATAATTAAGTTTCTTTTTAAGAATTTTGTTATTTAGATGAATAAATAAGTTAATTAATACGTTTTATTTTATAACGTTGATGAAAATTTTGCTTTTCATTTTCTTTTTGAAGTTTTGAGTCGTGGACTTCCCGTTATTGAGACAGGACGTTTGGAATTTATTATCCTTGGTTGTACATAGTTATTTCTGATGGACTAAGGTAATATTTTCGTGGGGGATGGGACATTTCGCTGTGTGAACAACGTAGGAACGGACAGTTTAGGATGGTAGCAGTACGCAACGGAGTTATGTGAGCTAGTGAGTTTACATTGCTTGAGTTAGATTGGAGTTAGGAGTTTATAGGATGTTTTGGAGTTAAAGTAACTCGCTTCGGCGGGTTTTCTTTGGTTAAGGGGTTTCGTAAACATTGTTTTTGGTTAAGGTCATACACGGAACCATGGATCCAGTGGTGAAGGAGTTGGTATAATTCCCTCCTCATTGGATATGGGTGGGTTTAGAGACCTTGGGGGTTACATTTCCATCTTCAGTATCCCCCCCCCTCTTTGGACAAATTCAGTCACCCTGTCCAGGAGATCTTCCTATATTAACCGATACTAGGGAAGAATAGATAAATAGGGTATCGCATTATTAATTACATCATTATAGTGCACAATGGTAGCTGAAGGGGCCATGTAGATAGAGATTGTTTATTCGAAAGAGACGTCATTTAGGGTGTTTAAGCTTCAACCGGTAGACTTGATACCTGTCGCCACAAGCGGTGTTTGTATGGGCAGCCCTAGGATTCATAGAAGTAAAGGAGGTTCGGAACATCAGAACCATATGGTCTGCGATATCAAAACGAGGTAACAACCGTCGTGATCGCATTGCAAGTTTCCACCCCTGGACTGAGCATGGCAGGGTGAAGCGCAGGCCAGCCGCGGTGCTAGATCCACGACACCCTTTCGCTGTCCGACGACTTTATAGACCTTCGATTGAGGAAGCTACTCTTGAGATGAGTGTTCTATGTTGTCGTGGGATTGAAGGGGCATGATTAAATGGAATGTAAGGATGCAGCTTCGGGACTCTTTCGGACTACGAACGGGACATGTACGTACTAACCTCGTCTCTATAATTGCCTATTTGGTCGGGAGGATACGTAGGTATGTCTCCTAGGTATTCACAGGACTGGGCGTGGTTCGAGTTAGGAAAGTATATGATCTTGTTTAAAGTTCGTGGAGGTTTGTTAGTGGTTTTTCTAGTTCAGTTTAGTTATGGTTTAGTAAGAATTAAGGATACCTGAACATCGGAGGTATAGGAGAGAGTGTGGTCTGGGGGCTAGCCTTCGCCTAGTCATACGATTCTAGTAGCTTGATCGGGTGTATGACAGGTGGGACTAGGTCTCAGCCCGCTCGAAACATTTCGGTAGTGAGATAATTCTTGAGTTAAATTTTAGTTTGAGGTTTGATGCCCTTGGTCCGAGGTGACTTCGGGATCAGTTTTAGTGCTTTGGTCTATGTCTGGTCACATTAGTCACAGGTATGGTGGTCTGCCGTACACGTGATTGAATGGGACCGTCCTCTTACATTTGTATTCTGTTTATTATCTACGTTACAGGTGGCGCTCAACTTGGGCATAAGATTTACATGCCCTACCAGCCCTATTTGTGCGCTCAGATATAATTATCTTAGTTACAGATGGCGCTCAAGGTGAGGCTAAGTTTTCAAGTCTCATGGGCCCCGATTGTGCGTTGGATGATGGATAGAAGCATCTGTTCTGTTCATAATTTCAATTTCCATTTATTATCTTAGTTACAGATGGCGCCCAACGTGAGGCTAAGTTTTCAAGTCTCATGGGCCCCGATTGTGCGTTGGATGATGGATAGAAGCATCTGTTCTGTTCATAATTTCAATTTCCATTTATTATCTTAGTTACAGCTTCCAGCTACCAAAACAGTGTCAAAGAATTCATTGTCTTCATAGAAAGTCTGCAGTTTCTCGGAAATAATTGCAGCGTGCCCATCACATTTGAAGATGATTTTTTCATTTGAAGATGATTTTGATGCCGACATCGTAGATCTACAGAAATTGATCAGAACAATATCCAAATAACTGGCTAATTTAAGTTCAGCGGATTTTAGTAATCATCCTTGAAGGAATTTACTTACTATTGGTTCTTTTATATTCAGATTTAGCAATGTTTAAAAAAACGAAGTTCGGTAAGGTTTAAAAAACTTAAGTAAGCTCTTTTTTAACAAAGAGAAGCAGATAACACAAAATGCAAGCAACGACAAAAATTAAAGTCGAAACTGTTGTTTTCTGTTTACAAAACAAAAATGAAAACTTAAAAACAAAAAAAGATTAAACGTATCTTTCTAGCGAAGCAAGCGCTAGTGTATTCCAGAGTGGCCATTTGAAAAATTAAGAAATTCATAGACTGCCACATTTTCGTTTTTTTTTTTCTTTATTTCATCAATAAGGCCGCGGCTCCACTAGAAATATTTATTTCGGACATGATGTCAGACATTCTTTCTGAAATTTATATTTTTGTCCTATGTGGGCAAATTATGTCGTGAAATTTCATTCTTCGTCATCACGATCTCGCCGAGTGGATCTCGTCGTTTGATTTTGGCGCTTTAAGGTGGCTTTACATGGAGTTGCAAGTGCAGACGAAAACGCAACAACAACAATAATAGTGCAGACGATGAAAATGAACATGTTCGTCTTCACTTTCACTATAATTTTCAAGCTGCATCTATAATTTTCCTATAATCTGCATCCATGAAGACCGTCTGCATTTTTGCCTTCCCTCTCTATCACACAAGTATGATTTATTGATTTTGCATCCTCTTTTTTTGCAACTCAGGGCTTGCAGCTCCCCATGTAAAGGCACCTTTAAGGTGGCTTAACATGGAGCTGCAACGAATTATAGTGCAGACGAAAACGCAACAACAACAATCACAGTGCAGATGCAGACAATGAAGATAAACATGTCTTCACTAGAATTTTCAAGCTGCATCCATAATTTTCCTATCATCTGCATCCATGAAGACGTCTGCATTTTGGCCTTCCCTCTCTATCACACAAGTATAATTTATATAAATATGTATTTTGCATCCTTTTTTTTGCAAATCATAGCTTGTAGCTCCATGTAAAGCCACCTTTACAAGTGAAACGATTTCTGCGGAAGCCGTACTGGCGGTCATTTGAGCTGACGATTTATCAGTGCTTCCATGACTTTGGAAAGTCGGGACGTAAGTGCAAATGGTCGGTAGGAGGAGTCACTTTTTTTCTTTATTTTTCATGACACTCCTCCATGTTGCATTAATCACTAATTTTGATTTTGCAGGTTTTAAAGCCATAATGCTTATTAAAATTGAGTTTTCTTGTTATTTATAAGCATGTCCAAGTAGTTATATATTCATTTACTACCTCTATGTCGTGGTGAGCAAATTTTCATTTCTCGTTTTGGAAATTTCTACCTCCTGCATAACGAAAAATCATTTTTTTTTTCGATTTATCGAAGTTGATTTGCAGTCTTCACTTATCACAGTAGTCAGCCAGCCTGTTTATCATTAGTTGTTGTAGACCATTAGGAGATTCTGCAAGTACAACAATGTCATCTGCAAACATTTAATGGCTTAAGGCCCCGACCCATAGAATCCGTTGGTCCGTTGCGGCAACGCATCCGTTGACGTTTGCCGGATCGCCGGATTGCGGGTGACCCAATGAATGCGTTGACGTTCCATTTTTTTCTCTTTTTTTTTCTTCGACCATGATGCAGAAAATTATGCTTTACATAATTACAACTGTAACCAAAACCCTTAGAAGAAGAAATATATTTCTCTTCTTCAATGCCAAAACGAAACCACTTCAAATCGAAAAAAAATTGCTGTCAACCAGCTGTGAACGGATTGCCGGAGAAGAAAAAGTTAAAAGTTCGGCAACTTCTGTCCGTTGCGTTGCCGCATGCGTTGTCTATGGACCACTTCTCGTAAGAACGCGTGTATTTAATCGAGCTGTCAGTTGATTTGCCGGACGCACGGACGCAACGGATTCTATGGGTCGGGGCCTTTACTTCCAAAGTATCCGACAGCCTTATTCCACCTGTCAGGACCTATTTTATGTCATCTATGAAGAGGGCAAATAGAAGTGACTACAAAATTGTTTTGTTCTTTTCCAATCAATTAATAAAGGCAGTGAATATTGTTGCAAATATACAAAAATCATACTTCAATCAATATTATGGTAAGTGTCGTAAAAAAAAACACAATTTTGTTGTTAAAATTATTTGACAATGTAATGGCCCCTTATTTGTAAAAAAATTACAAACTCATTTCCAATTTCTATTGATGTCACCTTTCCCTTAATTTTATTTGTTGGTACCGAACCGACCACCCCAAATCGAACGAGACACCCTTCCTTCAAAAGCTCTGTACCTACTGCAATCAAAATCACCATAAACTGAATGCAGCAAATCGGATACGATTTAAAAACGATTGATAAGGATCTAGCAAAGAAAGGACATGATTTTCTTAAACGTAATAAAAAATGTAAATAAACAGTAATTCTCAATGCTATGATGGTTGACAATCATGTCACAATTGTCACTTGTCAATGCTGGGAATCAATCTGACAATATAGCAGATTTTTGGGATGGAACTTAACAATGTTCAACCCCCTCCAAAAAGAAGAACACCCACTCCTAGATCCTTTTTACTATAGTGTTTGTTGACGTCTTCATTTTTAAGGGGATAACTCTTAAGGAAGTTTCTACGGTTAAATGGAATGTTATGGGACAGGGGGAATTTGTTGGCACTTGATTGTAGATTTTAGAATCCCAAAAGGGCCACCAACAACTTTAACACTACATCATCTAAAAAGATGATTTACGGTGGAATGTTATAGAATAACGAGCACAACTTGGGAGATGTGCGTGGGATGGAAGGCTGCGTTTTTTAGGGTGGATTGGATAATGCTACTGCAAGGAGGTTGATTATATATTTTCTTTTTTTAATTTTACTAGGCCCAACAACGTTGTAATTTTCTCACCCTTCAATTTGAAATCAACATATAAGTTGGGAGAGGGTGGTGATTGCGTAATGGGTGGTTTGATGTTCGGGAAAAGGGTATGGGTTATTTCTGTTTGGGGAATTGGCTTCATTATATATGGGGTTCTTCTGTAAATTAAAATAGGAAATTATAGAGATATATGCAAGTGAATTTATAAAGGGATCTTGTTAAAGAACATGGAGTAAGCTCTACCTTTTGCTACGGCAAGGTTGCAAATACATTCAGTTCTTTTTATAAAAAATATTTTTGATTATTATGTTCAACCCTTTCAACGTCAAAAAATAAAATGACTGTAGGTTTGTTCTATGTGAACATTGTTCTGCACTCTGATGACTGATGCTACAACAACGCATTGAAAATTGTTTTCGTGATGCTCTTATTTTCAGCCCCACTGTCCTAGTTTTGTGTTCAGCGTATACTTCAATAGACGTGTTTGATGTTGAAACTGAGGCACCCTGGTTCACCCTAAACATGCACTGAAGCGTTTTATGTGAAACTTTTTGTCACTCCAGTGTTTTTGCACTGTGTTCGATGTGCACTGAAGGCACTCTCATGCATTCCATGTTTTTACTTGGGGTAAGAAATCAGAGCTGTCAAAATTTAAATCAGCTGTTGGCAGAAGTTCAAATTCGGTAAATATTAAATATTTTGTAGACTATTTTGTAATTTATTTATTTCTACCAAACATTCATCGTCACTATCTGAATCACAGAGAATAAAATCGTCTTCAGATTCATCCCTGCAGTAGCTTCTTTTCAATGACGTTTGCACTGCTAAAACAACTGTCTTGTTGTTTTCGTTCATCATTTAATAAACTTTTATTTTTTATTTATAGAAATGTCAAAAAATTGATTATATTGCACTGGGCTGTTCGATGTTAAAACAAAACCCCAGCAATTATGAAGTTTTTTGACAGTTGAATTAAATGCGTTGACATTTCCCAGTGCGCACTGGGAACATCAAACAAACTTAATTATTACAAATTAATAGGAACATCCCTGGATTTTTCAAGGGGTAAGAAATCAGGGCTATCATTACTTGAAAAGGTTTTCCTTTGCCTGTGGGAATTCAAAGATATTTTTGATGGAGCCCCAAAACACATTCACTGTAAATTCTTAAATTTCTTAGTTTATTATTGATCGATTAAAAGAATAAGTCACTATTAAGGAAAATATTAAATTTGGATTCACATGTGTGGACTGTACTAAAACTTTTGGCAGTGCTGCGTGTGAATAAACACTCATATTTATTTTTTGTCAGACATTATCTATGCTTTTAAGTGGATCCTGACTACAAATCAGGAAGCGAAATTCTCTTCTCAGAATCGTCATAAGTGTCAATTATTATGTAACCCATGGAACGATTTGAGAAGACTTCTGCATCCCTCTTGGCGCTTCTTTTCATTCAATAAAAAGTGCTTTCATATTGTTCATCTTATTTAAAGAAAAAATAGATTTGTTCGCTGAGCCCCGAATTCGCCCTGAAGTCACCATGAACTTGATTTTGGTATTTTGCGTGACCGAGTTGAGGGTCGGCACTGGGAACAAAGCTAATGGTTTAAAAAGCTTTAAGGTGGCCTAGCATGGAACTACATCTGCTATGACAGATGTCACAAAATTAATTCCACTTTATTCCAATGTATTTCTCTTGCATCAGTTAAATAAACTAAGATATAGATTTCATATATACAATGCTGTAAGTCAAGATGTGTTATTCGTCAAATCTGAGCAAGCAGCTCTGGAAAAGCCTTAACAAAATCGTCTATAATAATTCATCTTAAAAGTGATGAAGATGTCTGAAGAATACTGTTTCTATAAATACTGCACTAAAACAAGGCACTCGAAAACCAACACACTCATAGGTACACCCATTATTAAGCCATAAAACTGTCAGAAGAGCACAAAATAAATGGCCAAAAGCAGCAAAGAGGGTGAACGGTGAACCACCCCCCATAAATTACACACAAAAATAAAAACTTAAAAAAAAAAATGCAACATGCAAATCTAAGGGTGACTATGCACTGAGCAGCAGATTCGATGGAATCTATGCGTTAAAAATAAAAGAACGAAGTAAAGAGGTGGTGTTCACAGAAAATTTGGCCATTTGAAAAACGGAAAATATAAATAATTATAATTTTACATTTGCAGGGTTTCCCCATTTTATTCAACTCTTACCCAGGAGGTTGGGAGGTGCGTGCTTCTTTATTTAAAGAGGGTTGTTTATTTTTTTTTTCGTAGATATAATTTCCAACATCTGTTCAATTGTTAAATTTGTTGGTCTTTCGTGGCTGAGAATAAATTGTAAGTGAGATCTACTGTTGTTTGTCCTTTTTGGTGGATGATTTCTCAGAAATATTGAGTTAAAAAAAAATAAAACTTCAAAATATATTCGTGATATCGTTTTTATGTGTCTAATTCAATGAAAATATAATTTTTCTCGACAACGGTGACAAGCGAATAGAGGAGGAGAATTCACAATATTATAACGGAGTGTAAAATTTAAATAAGGACACGGTGCTGGCGGTGGTGAAAAGAACATAAGGACATTTATTTTTTATTAGCTACTATGGGTAATTTTTCATTATGCTAATGAATACTTTGGTGAAGTTGATTAAATGACAATCAAATAAAAGGTGGAGTCCATTTATTGCGATCAAAGCAATTCGACCATTTGGAACATTATCAATAAAAAATATGCTGCTACTCGGTAGTCCATTAAAGGATCATTAGTGTCCTCAAACAAATTAATCAAAAAAACCGAAACATTCGCTTTGGTATTTAAAAACACTTTTTTATATAGAATTCCAAGAAAAAAATTTGAAGCATAAAAACGTGTGGAATACCTTATCTTTCTTTGCTTATATTGGTGCGGCCACATGTGCGAGTTAAGGACATTTGCCGAACTGTCTTGTATACGTATAAATGCTGTGACGGAGGCTTCAAACGACTTCCGGCCACCCGATCAAAAAGAAAAGTTCGGTATATAGCGAAATTTAAGGTCAAGTCCAACAAGGCTGCTGGAGCAGATTGCCTCCCGACTGAGCTTTTCAAATCAGCTGCGGATATGTTGGTAAGGATCAAAAACATTTACGCTAATTCTCTGAACAATCTGGTCAGGTGAAAGAATGCTTGATAAAAAGAACCTGTTATACCGTGTGCCCTTATCGATTCAGGTCAGACTGGACATGGAGAACTGGCTCTGTTTCGACAAGGTCGGGAATAACACCAACGACTCCTTAAATGTCGAGTAAGTAAAGACATAATTATAACGACACACTCTATGATGTTAAATCTTCAACATCCTTCTTGACCCGTTGTACATATATGTTTGTGTAAATGAAAAATTAGTATTGCAACTTGCAATCAGTTGCTTGCAAGTGTGACACCAGCGTTGGTAGCAAACAATTTATGTTCAATTAAAGTTTTTCAAATAAAGCCCCATTCACACGATTGACAAATTTAAGAAGTTTCTAAATTTCTCAATAAGAAGCTTTTTGACAGGATACGCGCGAATATTAGGGGTATTCACGATCTGGTGAAACAATTCTTGTGTGCAAAAAAGTGCAAAATTGTATTTATTTTTTAATGATCGTGAACGCACTACTTCCAATCTGTAGCATAAAACTCGCACAAATGTCAAAATCAAAAGTACAAATTTTGCACCGTTGTATTTTCCTGTTGTAATGGGGTTGAGGTATAGATAAAGTGCAGAAGTGTAGCAAAATGACAGCCAGTATATTTTGTTGTTGTATTGCAAGAAAACGTAGCACTTCTCCACTTTTACAATGATGCAAGAGAAGTTACACAAGATCGTGAATACCCTATTGTTTTAAGCGAAAAATACAAAGGTGCTTTGCTGTTAGCGAAACATAGAATTCTATTGCTAAGCATTGGAGAAAAAGAAGCGTCCAGAAGCTTCTGGAAGTCTTCTGAAACCGTTCCATTGCTAAGCAAATGACACTTCTGACGATTCTGAGAAGAGAAGCACAAATACAAATATAACTCAAATCTCACCGATAGAATATTCATTGGGGAAATGTCTATCCGCATGCAGCAATACCGAAAGTTTTGATAATGTCGACAAATGTGACATTTTGTTGAATCCAAATCAGATGATGAAGACGTCGAAGGTCAGCAACGAAATTTAGTGAGTTGTATTTAATACAGTATAAATCCCTTTATAACGCGAAACGTGCTACGCACACCACTTTGACATTGGCAACACTTGTGAAACTGATGCCTGCGAATACTACATTGTGTTAAAATTGAACGGAAGCGATTTTGGTTGTTCCATTGGTTTTAAGAATGAGTGGTTCCCTGAGTGAAACCAATAGAAAGTGCTATTAGGAAAACCATTTAAGCCGACAGCCGAGTATGGTACGCAGCTCCAGCTAAGATTTCAAATGTTTGTTTCGCACAGTGTACCTTTTCTTAGCTGTCAAAATTTAGCGGACTGATAAATAAATTTTAATTTATTCCGAGCTAAATTTTGACAGATTTTTTCATAGAGTAGAGATACAAATACAAATAATAATTGTTCTGTTAAAAAATATTCAAATACATATTTTAAATAGTGTTTTTTTTTTACAAAAATATTCCCAGAACGACGATATTTTAAAGCCGTTCTTTAACTTTTCTGTGGGTACATTCATGAATTAGAGAACAGCTGTATTTTCATTTTCAAGCTTATGTCATCGAATAAATAAAATCGAATAATTTTGTGTTTGGTTTTGCAACAAAAATGGATATTGAAGAATTTTTGTTTGATGAGTGTTTTATTGAATACCCAATTTTAAAGTTCCAGCAATGTACCGAAATACTCTTTTGACTTGAGTGACATCTTCAGAAGTTGGATTCTCTAACGATCTTGATCGAAATCCAACACTATAAGCTAGATCCGGTCTTGTTACTAGCATTAGATACATCGATGCACCAATCGCACTTTACTTTTTACACTTAACTTTTTCCACTTTACTTTTTGCACTTTACTTTTTACACTTTGTCAGCGGAAACCAAAATTGGTCTAGGTCACAAAATCAAAAATTTTCAAGAGACGATTTTCTGACTTTGGAATTAATTTAACTTGAAAACACAAACTGGCTGTGTAAAAACTAGACCAAATGGTTTTCAAATTCAGAAAAAGCATCCTCAAATTATAAAAACTGCATCATTAACTCATTTTTGAAACAAAATGGACTTAGAACAATTTCGTCCTCCGCTGACGACTTTTAACGCTTAACTTTTTGTACTCTACTTTTTACACTTAACTTCTTACACATCACTTTTTACACTTAACTCTTTCACTTTACTTTTTACACTTTCAACGCTTAACTTTTTACACTTCACTTTTTACACTCTACTTCTTCACATAACTTTTAACACTTTACTTTTTACATTTTTCTTTTTACACTTCTTACAAGATGGCATTTAAGCCACAATATTTAGAATTTTTTATACTGCCTCAAAAACGACTTAATATTTTTCTTGAGTTTGTTATATATTTAGAGTTCTGAAGAAGAGCGTTCTTTTTCTTCGGATGGCTGTTATGTCAAAAATTAGTAGCTTCGTTTTCCAACTTTACCCAGTATTTTTTGACAACTTGATTTTGATTAAATTTGTTTCTATTTTGTAAAAACGAAATGAAAAACAAATACAGAAGAAAAATACATAAGAAATGCTTGACTGCAAACGTCACATCAACAACTGATTCGTTACCTCAACATCAACTCGCCACAGCAAAATACCAAAACGAATTCAGGGCTCAACCAAAAAAGCTATTTTTAGGCTTAGATTACACATGTAAGTTTTACTTACGAAAGTTACTCACGTAAGCAACTTCTAAAAAAATTACTAATGTAAACGGCTCTGTAAGTTACTTAAAGTAAATTTTATCACTTAACGTAAGCTGTAAGTTGAAAGAGAAACTTACAAGTGTAAATGCGTTTTTTGACACTTACGGAAATCACACAGCTTACACACCCGGTAGTTTACAACGTACGGGAAGCATTTTTTTCTGTAAGTTCATCTATTGTGTAAACCCAACTGGTAAGTAAAATTTACATGTGTAATCTTAGCCTCAGGATGTGCTTTACTTAAAGGCCCAACCATAATACGCGAAAGAAAAAGTAAGCAAATGTCAAAACCGAACGAAAAGTTTCCTTCCGATTTGTAAAGTACATCAGTTGCCCATAATAGCCTTTAAAAATAAGAAGAAAGAAAGAAGAAGAATACCCTTTAGAAAAAAAAGGAATGTCAGATTTTCGTACGTAATGTACAACTCAAAGCGTACGAAAACGCAATTGAACGAAACTTGCCGAAACTGAACAAAAAGTCATTTTGGGTTGGGTAAACAAATCGCATGTATTTCTACTGTTTCGTAAGTCAACGTACGTACCATTCTTCAATTATGGTTAGCCCTTAAGAATGATGATGAAATATTAGATTATGCCAATCTGTCACATATTTTTACAATTCGCACTATTCAAACACAAAATCGAATCTTTGTTTCAAAATTTAAAATCTTAATAGGTATCAAATCTTGATATAAAATTTCTTGGCAGAAAATTAATAATTATTTGTGCAGCGGTTAGCTTCTGCAAATTCACCATGACTCGATTTAGCCGATACACAAACACACAATCATTTTTGAGGCACTGTACTGAGTGGTGAAATCAACCGCTGTCTCTCTTTGTCATCAGTTCTGTGGCTAATTGTGAGTGTGTTTCTTTATTTTTTCCGGATAAGGAATAGAAAAGACAGAAAAGATCAAATATCTATCCAGAATATCCAGAATAGAATAAATAAAGAAACAGAACTTGAATAAAAAGAATAAACAATAGCTGACAGTGAACTGCATCAGTCAAACTAGAGAATATTCCATTTAAACCACCTCTTCACTTGGAATGAAAAGAATGCGTTCCAAATATTCCAGATTGAATAAAGAAACAAGGAAATAGTTTATCCGGAATATTCCATTGAATAAAGAAACGCAAAAAGGGCGTTCCATATATTCCGAATATACGGAATGAATAAAGAAACACACCCTGTATGAAAAACGTGTCGGGAGTGCGGTAATGATATTAAAAAATGGTTTTTATTAAATTTCCGGGCGATTTTTTATATAAAAATAGTAAATTGATATATTTTACCGTTGTCGCAACATGTTCCAAAAGTTATTTCTAAAGAAAATATGATTTTAATACCACAAATTCGGTTCGAAAAGGTCGCAGTTTTTTTTTGTTGTCATGTTTTTCTCACGATGAACGGTGGTTGTGGTGGTGAGTTTGTAAAGTGAAAAGGTCAGTTTATATTCAAAAAAACGTGTTGAAATCAATTTCAAATAAATGATCAGTGCAAGTGCGGGGTGTGATGATCGATAAATAAAAAGTGTTTAAATTAATTGGTTAAGATTATTCAAAATCGGTATAGTAAATTATAAATTTTTTTTTAAAGGAAAAGATGGTATAAACCACAAATTCGTTTGGAAAAATAATAGTTTTACGCTGCAAAGTTACAAAATATCGCACAGATACGATATTGTGGGAGCTAACAAAAAACCGGCGGCCTATTAAAAAAAGCTTTGTAACATTCGTTTCACAATAAAGTTTTGGTTTTTAATTATGTCGCTAATGTCATTGAGATGGGCTTCTGCAACAAAGCACAGGTGAGCAATTTATTAAATTTTTGATAACAAAAGATGCTAACAGTAGCTTTATTAATAATTTGAAGTTTGAGAACTACCCAATCGCCAGAAACCATTAGACCAATCAAGACTTTTATGTATTTTCAAGTTTGACACTATAATTCTGGTGCACCAGTGGGTATGGCACAACAAAAATCTTTGAAATCAATTTTTAGAAAACAGCTGTTTGTAGTGGCACTTTCTACACAACGTTCTTCTGTCAAAATTTAGATGGAGTTTTAGCTAATATGTCTGTTCGCGTACTTTTTGTGCCAAAAAATGAAAACTGTCAAAATTTCTCAAATGAGAGAAAAATCTCTCTCACTTACCGAAAAGTACACGAACACTTTTTGTGTAAAAACTTGAAAAACGTCAAATTCGAATTTTTTGATTGGTTAGCTCTTCGCGGTAAGGGTCATCTGCAACAACAAATGTTTACGTCATTCGATTTTGACAGAGTTCAAGTTTTTACCAGATGAAATTTCAGTGGGTAAAAACTTGCAAATAAATGAACGAAAGGATAAAACAGCTGTTATTTTCTTTCGTTCATCTTTCGTTCATCTCTCAGTACGCGAACGCTTTTTGTGTTAACGTATGAAATCGAATGCAAACTGTTTCATTTGGGTACGCGAACAGAGGTAATGTTTGGAGAGAAAAATGTGAACTAAAATATTTAGCTCGAGATGCGTAGGTACTATGGCTTTAAATGGAGCAGCAACAAATCATAGTGCAGACGAAAACGCAACAACAACAATCATAGTGCAGACGATGAAAATGAACATGTTCGTCTTCACTTGAATTTTCAAGCTGCATCCATAATTTTCCTATAGTGTGCATCTATGAAGACGTCTTCATTTTGGTCTCCCCTCTCTATCACACAAGTATGATTTATTATATTTTGCATCCTCTTTTTTTGTAGATCATGGCTTGCAGCTCTATGTAAAGCCACCTTAAGTAATCACAAAACGACTTTGTCGTTCAGACTTTGTTTTGACATACGTACAAAAAACGTAATGTACGTAACGTGGCAATAGAAGCAAAGGAAAATTAGAATACTTGTCAACTTTAAAAAATATAATAGGCTGTTATATTCTTTATTTTTATCTAAAAATAATAGAGTATGCTATTTTCGCGACAGATATCGTCTTTTGAATTTTCATTTAAGTCATTATTTAGTTATTTTGATTTTTTTTTTTTAAATTGGAATATTCAAATGAAGTTTTAAGGCAACAATAATTATTTTTTTATGATAGATGTCAGTTAAAGTATGTCAAAGCTAACTGTAACGTAACGGGGCTAAAGCTAACACAAGAGTATCTTTGTGTTTTCCCTATTATGTGCACATATGTACGTCATTTCAATGAAGTATTTGTCGTTGTGACACTTTGTATCTAAAGCTTTTGCAAGAGCTTAGCTTGATTTGACATTTGCTTTAAAACTGTGTTTACACTATATAGAAGGGTAAAGTGTGCATATGCATGCATACATACATCCATTTTTAAATATCCACTTTTTTTTTATACAAATCTCTTCAATTATTTAATTAATTTAAGTTCCTATCGATTTTCCTTCGTCGTTATTCTGATTGAATAAATCTCAACAACGACTCCACTTCCTTTTTAAATTGGCTTAAGGTGACAGTGGCAGTGGCAGAGCAAAAGCAACAGCAACCAATCACTTAAATTCATTAATCAAATGAGAAAGAAGAAACAAAAAGGTTAATTGAGTCCAATACCGGTGGACAATAAAGCAATTGATGTAATGAAAGGCCGGTAACGAGGCTAGGTGCGATAATTACAGGTATCAAGTGCAGCACGAGTTCCGATCCCGATTTCCCCCATTTTTCTGACTCTACACAGTACACACTGACTGACTAACTGAATGAATGTGCACCACCAATAAATTCTCCTTAACTACAAATGGTCACGCACGGAACGTAAGGTGTCGTCGTCTCATGTCACCAGGCACCGCCCTTGTTCGTGCAACGGAAGTAAAGCCTCATGCATAATTTAAATTAAGGTCCGATCTGGAGTACGTTCTCTTGTTTCGTTTTTTTTTACATTCGGGTTAAACGGGGGTAAGGTGCGTGAAACCCGCTATGAATTGGTTGCTTTGTGTTGGCATAATGGTATCTACTGTATTCTGTTGTATATGTGTGTATGTGATGAAAGGTATCAAATTAAGGAGATTACTTTATCATCGGGAATCAATCCCGAACTCGTATGACCGACGACGGGGGTAAAGTTGCGTTGTTGCAGATACAATGAAAAATAGGTGGAGGCTGGAGGGTGATCAACCATGGGGTATCGGGGTACGTAATTACTTTTTTTTTGACAGTTGGGAGCCAATTGAATTTTTTTTTATAATTACTTGACGTAGGTATTGATGGGCGGAATGAGATCCGATTAGATCGGACAGTTTTTGATTACTTTTTTTTTTACTTTCTTTGTGGTTTTTATGAGGCCAATGTGTGTCGACAGTCTTATTTGGGATTAATAATAAAACTTGTTTGCTTATTTGAAAGTTAAACCTCTTTTTCGAGATTTTCTCATTTAACGAAAACTGTCGCTATAAAAGAAAGCAATTTAATTCCTTCTCACGATTTCCTTGTATCGAACGTTTGACATTCGTTTGACATTTTTTTTTTAAAGATTAGGTATCTGCAGAACTTATATTGATGCGAGGAAGTTTTCGGAGTCATACGCAGCCCAGCGAATGCAAGATACCCATACCTTGAGACTTTGAAAGCGTTGCGCTCTGTTTCGTCAAGTTTTCGATAAATTAAGCTTATGGACGTAAAGTGCATCCCTGTCTGCATTGATTTTTTATTTTGTAGAATATTTGACAGTTTACTATTGAGGTCAAAAATAAATGCTCACTTGTAAAGGCCCAGCCATAATATGCGAAGGAAAAAGGAAAAAAGTGGCAAAACCGAACGAAAAGTGTTTTCCCGATTTTTCAAACACATTAGTTGGACATAATAGCCCTTAAAACTATGAAGCATTTTTCTCTTTCTCTCCCTTTGAAAAAAAATGAAAAAAAAAGAAATGTCATATTTTCGTGCAAAATGAACGACCTAGAGCGTACATTACGTACGAAAACAAAAGTGAACGAAACTTGTCGAAACTTATCAAAAAGTCATTTCGGGCTGGGTTTACAAATCACATTTTCAACTGTTTCTATTCTTCAATTATGGTTGGGCCTTAAAAGTTATAGTCGAATGTGTTGTCAAATTTATTATTAGTTTCGTTGACTTTCGCAAATACGAGCAAGAGTGATCTGTAGGAAGATTTGTCCCAGGAGTAGAGTATACGGTCCGTGCCTACACTTGTAATATATCTCCTTCATTCTAAAAATATTGATCTAGGTAATCGTAAGGAATTGACATTTGAACTGTCAAAAATAACGTGTCTTTGTTAAGAAAGCTCCTGAAAAAAGTCGTTTTAAAGTAATAAAATTTCATTAAAGTGCTTCAAAAATATTTCGAATTTGGTAACTAACCAGTGTGCTTCCACAAAAAAATCAAAACAACTGAGTAAGTTTATGCTATTAAGCTAAAAATAGAATTGCCTAGTTTGCACGTAAAGTTAACCTCACTAAATGAGCAAAAGAGGTCTGCTTGAAATATCACCCGAACAACAACGAGAAGAAAAGCGCATAAACATATCACCAACAGTATCTTCCAAACCTACAATGACCGCCCCCAACAAAATTACTACAGAGAATCTTGTGCAGATTCTGCGTGACAACAACAAGGAGCTTTGCCAACAGCTGCCTTCGAAGGCCGACTTTCTGGAGCTCCACGCCGAAGTTATGGGGTTGAAGCAGGAGAACGATCACATCTCAGCTAGAGTTCTTGAGTTGGAGAGAAAAAACAATTTGCTCGAAGACCAATTTGAAAAATTACTGCAAAAAGGCACGGAGTCTAATGTCGTGGTACATATGCCGGCGGTTGGAGATGCTGATTTGACTGAGAAAGCTAAATCAATTTGTGCTGGCTTGCTTTCATCTGCAGATGTTTCCGATATTGATTACGCGCGTCCAATATCAGCTAAAGATTCCCGATCAGCAATAATAGTTGGTAAAATGAAAAGCCGCAATGCAGCATGGACAGTTCTTAAGAATGCGAAGGATTTAAAGGGATCTCAAATTTACATTCATAAAGATGTCCCATACAAAATGCGATGCAGACGAAGCCATTTGGTCCCACTCCACAGGTGCTTGCGTGCTAATTTTCCACAAGTTAAAGCTATGCTCAAAGACGATAAGCTTGCCATATCCGAAAAGCTTTTCACTTGGGATTTAGAGCAGGGGCTAAAGTGTGGTACTCTTGATCCTATGGAGGCATTAAAAACAATATTCGGCAGTAATTGTTCGATTTTAAATAATTTAGAAACTTTTATGGATGAAGTGCACAAAGTAAACAAAGTAAGAAATGTCAACGTTTGTCAGTCCCAAAACGTCAAATGGGAATGTACACGAAGTTAGCAACGTTTCACAAAATGTGAAAGCATCCGCTGTAAAGCTTTTGGGTCAAAACACAAGCATGAGTGTGAGAGAATGATGCGATCAAGTCTACCAGAATCAAATTAATACTTTAGATTTAAGAATATTAGGATATAATATATCAGGGCTAAAAAATAAATTTTTTGTTATGAATTTCTTTAGTTACATTAAAAGCTTTGATATATTTTTACTTGTGGAAACGCATGTGTTAGATAATGAGATAGAGAAATTTGAAGGTATTTTTAATAATTTTAAGCTAAAATGGGTGCCAGCGGTGAAAACAAATACGTATGGGAGAGGAAGTGGAGGACAGCTTCTTGGTTTCCGAAAAGGACTTTGTGGATTATCCTTAAATTTTGTGCAAAGGGAAGGAATTAATATTTTGGAGGTCACGTATAACGGTTCGAAAGTGTATATCATTCCTATATATCTAAATTGTAATCACTGGCAGAGAGATTTCGACAAACTATGCGACGGACTTTCATCCTTAAACTCCGGGGATCTATTACTTGTCGGTGACAAATACACAACGATGGCACTGAATTATAGAACCCGAATAGTCGAAGGCGACTTTTAAATTTTATTTTTTTTTTCTATTTTAGTAAGAAATGTATAATATTGTTATAATGTCATTCTGGTAGACGGCTTTAAGCCAAACCATATTAAACTATGAAATTTATTGTAGATATAATTGAAATATTATAAATAAAGTTTCTATAACTAACTAACTAACTAACTCGTAAGGAATCTGGACATGTCTAGCCTATCCCAACCGGAGCAATGAAGTTGAAGTTTTCTGAGTGTGACAGTGGTGAAATTGGTAAGTGTGATTAGACTGTATACAATAACAGTGTACTTCGGGAAACATTTCGTTGAGTTTTGACGTTATTGATGGTTATATTGACTTTAGAAATAGCTTTGTTCTTATCCTTTTTGTGCCAAAAACTAAAAACTGTCAGAATTTCTCAAATGAGAGAAAAATCTCTCTCACTTACCGAAAAGTAGGCAAACACTTTTTATGTAAATTCTTGAAATACGTCAAATTCTAATTTTTTGATTGGTAAGCTCTTCGCGGTTAGAGTCATTTGCAAATACCTATATGTTTATGTCATTCGCTTTTGACAGATTTCAAGTTTTTAAAAATTTTAGGACCCCGAGCTTTCTTCATTTATTTTTTAAATCCTCCTTTAAAGTTGAGGATTCTTTTCAAGGTACCTAGGTACTACATTTGCTTTATTGTCATCAGGCTTTCCCAATTTTGTTTGTCATGTTCTAAGATACAGCTCATTGTTGGATATGGTCTGTGACCACCAAGTCTTAAGCAAAAGCTTTCACGTTCTTTCTTTTTCGGTCGTTCGCCGTCCAAGATGACGAAAGGTACATCAAGTTTTGGTAAACGCCACAATAAGACGCACACCTTGTGCCGTCGATGCGGACGCAGCTCGTATCATATCCAGAAGTCAAAGTGCTCCCAATGTGGATACCCTGCCGCCAAGTTGCGTTCATACAACTGGTCAGTTAAGGCTAAGAGGAGGAAGACCACTGGAACTGGTCGCATGCGTTTCCTCACGGTTGTGTGAAGGCGCTTCCGTAACGGATTCCGCGAAGGAACCCAAGCTAAGCCCAAGAAGGCAACGTAAACTTTATGAACTTTAACTTCTTTTTACAATAAAAAGTGTTTTATTTTTGTGAGCGATAGGTATTTCTTATTGAGTTTCACATTGGAAACATGATTCCCATAGAGACTACGAGTCCTTGTCTGTTCCACTATAGAGTGACATACATAAATTCCCAGATGGATAAGTAGATGCTCCTTACTAAAAGCTCATATGAATGATGTGCTGTGGCGACAGCAACGACCGCTGGTGTACAACGATGGTTACAGTAATAAATGCTGTCAATACAAAGGGATTACAACGAAAGAACAAAAAACAAAAACAAAACAAACCTAATACTCCAAGTTTCAAATAATGGCGAAACGGTAATAGTGTTTCGTATAGAAGCTTGGTACGACTTTGCCTTACATTTCTTCAAAATACACATTTCAACCATTAATTGAAGCATTTTATAACCTTAAAAACTTTTCAGCTCGTTAATCCCTCCTAATTAACAACATTAAGTTGGCTATTCAAAATTAAATGCAAAACTAATTCCTACACCACCGACCGAAACAGTCAAATATATCTATAAGTGAGCTTTAAACCATTTTCAGGAGTAGGTACCTAGACCTATACCACATCTCATCTAGCATCCAATTAGCCAAATGACACACATTTCAAACAACAACTTCGCTCTGTCGCTGTACTCGTATGTGGCCAATTTGCACAAAGTCAACTTCCAACTACTGACCTCCATACATTTACACAAAACAAAATCACAACATAAAACTACCTATACCTGTATAATGGTACCCCTTTCACTTTTGTGAAATTTTGTTAACTACAAAATACCCCCTCGCCAACTAAGAAGGCTGATGGGAATAAAGAGCCAACAACCCCAACACCAATACCAGCACCCTTGTGAAAAACGTAAACCAAATTACATTCATATCAACCGTTACAATCTCCGATCCCCTAAGCTATATAGTCAGGCTCGCTTGGATGTAGGTATACGAACGGATGTAAGAGACTTGCTACTCCATGATATAGATGGGATAGGAAACACATCCACTGGATAGTTAAACGGCCAAACCGAGCTCTGGGTGGTACAGCCACGTCCCACGAGCCACGCCATGACACAGCAGAGCGGTGGCGATGTTGGCGGCAGTGGTGGTCGTGCTACAAGTGCATTAACATCTTTAGATAAGGATATTCCATTGCAACCCTCGAGCCAACACAAAACTAGGACAACAAATGTCATTGAAGAAGAAGAGAATTCACTTGAAGTGGACTGACAACCAAGCTCCTCTCTATGAAGAAAGAGGAGAATAATTAAAAATCAGGCTAGAAATTAAATGAAAACCCCATCATCTTCTTCCCTGAATACTGTTCCGTTCCCCGCGTACCTCGTGCATCTCCCCTGCATTCAAGAATCATCCAACTTTAAGTCAACATGATATGATGGTGACTCTTTCTGTGATGTGAGCTGTGAAGTGAAAAAAAAAAAACAAAAATGGAAAAATTCCCATGACTGCACCCAAAACGGAACCTGAAAGTTTAGTATTTGCCTGGCACTCTTGATTAGCTTCTAAATAATTCAACAGATAAAACGGTTTGTGAGACTTGAAAAAGATACTTCCGTTTTGGCAGAGCTTTGAGCCTTCGCCATCTTTTCGTAAGTTTGGATGTATGTACTATTTTTCCTTGGAATCTTTTCACGGCTTTGTTTTCGTTTCGAGAACTCGAGAAAATAATTTCGTTTCAAGTTGAGTTGACTTTTTAATCCAGATATGATTTTTTGGAGAGTTCTTCACAAAGTTGCATCTAATGAATCTTGAAGTGTTTCCAGACAAAAAAAAAAAAAAAAAAAAAAAACAAACCAAACTATCCGAAGATGGTATGGCCGCCTTAATGGTGATCATTTCTATAGTGTTTGGTGATAACCCAATTTCCCTCCAACAAAGAATGCCACTATAAATGAAATTTGAAGTGAATGTGACATTTTATGAAATGTCAAAAGTTTTTCAAAGAATTTCAAGTGTAGAAACTATTGAACGAGAGAAGGTATCTATGAATACCCATCCATCAGGACGACCGACGACGCGAGGGTGATTCTTCTTCCCTAATGTTTCATACACATAGAAGTCGTGTGGGAATCCATGTGATTAGATTTGAAATAATTGGATGAACGTCATTAATTTGGAATTCTTTACTTTTTTGATAGGAAGGGGGTTGGTCGTAATTTTTATGACTTTATTTTTTTTTTTTTGAGTCACTTTCTATTTTTAACGAAAATATGACATTCTTTCTTGATAGAGGAGAATATTATTTCATAATGGCATTCCATGTATGATTTTTGGAAGCACATATGATTGGGGTTTGTAGCAGTGGATTGATTGTGTTGGTTGGAACAGAGAGACCCTTCAGAAGATAAAACAATAAAAATGCAGTTTATATTCAGATTAAGTACTTAATATTCCTGGAAGCGGGTACAATTAAGATAAAGTAAAAAGTGAATTTGGTGCAACATGTATGGTTAGTCACTTCGGAACTAGATAAGAAAATTCAGGATGTGTCACCATCATTATGTTCTTGAATTGATATTAGCTTGAATGTTGTCCGCCTCTAATCTGGCAATACTTTTTCCGGTCTTTTTGACAGCTGTCACTTGCTTTATGCTCAGTTTGGTTTGACTTACTCCCGAACAAAGTTTGCAAATCGTGCAAATTTATTACCAAAATGATGGTTCGGTTCGCGAGAGGCATTACGCGCTGCGTCCAATATTCAGTCGATTTAATCGCTTAGGAATTTATTCGAGCTACTTTACAAAAACCATGTGTTACTCCTTCTAGAACACCCTGTGCTAGATTAAATTCTCGTTGAGCATAAATTAGCTTTGCTCGCGTCAAAAATCAAATCAAAAAGTTTGCATTCAATTTCATACGTTCACATTAACACTAAAAGCATTCGTGTACTGAGAGATGAACGAAAGAAAATAACAGCTGATTTATTCTTTCGTTCATTTATTTTCAAGTTTTGAAAAAGTGACATTTCCTCTGGTAAAAACTTGAACTCTGTCAAAAGCGAATGACGTAAACATTTGTTGTTGCAGATGACTTTTACCGCGAAGAGCTTACCAATCAAAAAATTCGAATTTGACGTTTCTCAAGAATTTACACAAAAAGTTTTTGCTTACTTTTCGGTAAGTAAGACAGATTTTTCTCTCATTTGAGAAATTCTGAAAGTTTTCATTTTTTGGCATAAAAAGAACACGAACAAAGCTAATATTTCAATCTGAATCTTTTGACATATTATGCTAAATTGACAGTTGTGGATGACGAAAACAAATATGAAAACTTTCTCTAGGTCTGTTTTCTGGCCTGTCATCGGCCATCTTTCTGTCATACTTTTTGTCATACGAGATTATTTGGAAATACATGTTAAATAGCAACCAACTTGCAACATTGTATTTAAGAAAGCTAGAACACTTTGAAATGCAACAAACAAGGTTTTCGAGTAAATCGAGTTCTTTGACACACACAATCTTAATGCCAAAACCTGTCTGAGATTCTGTCCTAGACAACCAGAAAACTAAACAAAAACTAGATGACTCTTTTTTGACAGATTTTCTATCTGCAGTGAGTTGGTGTAGCAGCAGCAGTTCCACGTAGCAATGTCAAAGTAAATGTCAAAAAAGTAGCTCACAAAGCAGCGTACACGAATACAATGTGTAGCACCGAACTCAAACAAAAATCAGGTCTGCTATTTTGGTTTGTTGTTGTTTTGCAACGCAGCACGTTCACGAAGTTCAAGTCGAGTCGACTTGTACCTCAGCTACTCTCTCTGCTGCAGCTGCTACTTCACATTGTAGCTCTGCAATACGATTTACGTACATTCAACTTTGACATTGCTGCGTGCTACTGCTGCTGCTACACCATTGTGCGCGGCCAGTTAACAGTACATAATAAAGTACGACAATTATTTTCGTTGTGTTTTACAAAGAGAACGAAGCCGTTGTAAGGTTTTGACAGTAGCAAATGCTTTGTAGCGTCCAACATTGTTAGGCTTTGGGTCCTGTTTGATGTTTTGTGGCGCATTGCGTAGTTAGTTAGTCATAAAACACTTTAGAGCGTGTTTAGGGCACATATCATGTCATTAGTACCCCGTGGCGTAGTGGTTAGTGTGTCGGACTGCTACGTCGAAGGTTCAGGGTTCGATCCCTGACGTTGCCACCTAAGTTTTTTTCCGGGGTACTGCCTCTTGTGAGGAAGTGACAAATCCTCCAAGAGTAATTAATGTCATGGAAAGTGCTTCTCTGTTAGCCGTTCGGATTCGGCGGTAAATTGTAGGTCCCTTCCATTACTGAAGAATATCAACGCACACACAGGAATGGTTGAGAGTGTAAGTCACAGGCCCCGGCCCCGCTTGGAGCTGTTGTGCCAACAATTTATTTATTTTTATCATGTCATTAAAAATTAAAGAGAAGACGGCTTCTGTACCTAACGACGGACAGTTCTTTTTCGTTAACTTTTTGTCAATTTCTGCAGATGTAAGCAAACAAAAAAGTGACAGGTGGATTTAAATGGCCTTAATAGGTAACTTAATGTGACAGATACTTCTATGAAATTCCTTGTTCATGTTTTTATTTGACATTTATCTGAAGGTACCATTTCGTTCAGTTAGGTTATTTTGCTCATCCATAGTTAGCTGTCAAGTGTTAGCTCATTCACGGACGGCTCTGTGCACACCGTTCCACCAATTATAACTTTGCCTTTCATTTTTGGAAAGAGCTTTATTGCTACAGAAATGACAAATTCTAGCAATCCTCCCTTGCGCCAAACTGCAGCAATAATAAAGATAATTTTGAAAGCTAAATGGTCCATATTTCAACTGAAATAGATTGCTCATATCTTTCAATCTAAAACCACCCACTTGAAACGCCTACAAGACCTGGAAACATAAGGACAACGTTTCATTTCATATCTGCGAACATGAATTTCTTTGAAATACAAAAACACTCAAAATAAATTCAGTTCACGTGCCTGCCTGCCTTTGCCTTTATTATGCCATCCACACTAATTTCCATTGCAGTTGCACTTAATATCCTTCACAAGGATATTGCATCAATATTAAACATATTTTTTTTTCGTTATGTTCGCATCTCTGTTGGATCTAGACGAGCGAGCCTTATGATGATAGGCTGCATTAAGCTACAAGAACCATGTTTAATTTCTGCATCGACGACAGGATTGTGCTTTGTGCGCACCAAATCTCTGATGGAGCACGCTTTCGTACAATGCTCTGAGGATGGCGCCAAACAAAATGAAACGGAGCCCATAATGACGATGATGATGATGATGGTGGGTTTAGTGTCCTGGTATTACCCATAGATAGTGCCAACAGCCAACATCTCCCATATTCGTGCAACAACCTCGTGACAGATTTTTATTCCAATTCCAATGATGCTGATGAGGCTGATGAGAGTTATGTTGTTGGAATCAAACTAAAGTGTGCTCCAGATCTGCACACTCAACAAACATGGAGTTGAGGCCTCTACGATGTTCCGCAAAAGGATTATCTCGTCCGTCGTCGTAGTAGTCGTCGTCGTTGTCTTTGTAGATGCTACGACTGCTATACTATGGTGCAACTTCACTATCAATTTAAGTGGATGAGGCATAAATTATGCCACATTGCACAGGACGACCAGACCACCAGCTAAAGGATTTATTTATACGGAAATAGCAACTGCAGCAGTGTTGTTTCGCTGCCCAAATGCATCAACCCCTTTTACGATTTGGAGTTGAAAGATTTAGGTCCTCTGCTAGCTTGGATTGGAGTGCAGTCTGTCGCTGTTTCTGTTTCTGGTTCTGCTGTGCTGTATCTACTGTACACAGCGGGAATCGTGATGATGACAATGTCTGGCCGGGACTGGGATTCAGGTTCGGAATTCGCTGATGCTCTGAGAACCCAGCCGCCGCGCCGTGCCCGCCCCGTCCAGACACTCCTGAATTGGAAACGAAATGAAAATATAGGGCACTTGGTGACAACTTTATAACACTGCCGCCGCTTCCCGATCAACAAAACCCAACACACCAGAATGCAACAAGGGTGTTGTGTACAACACTGTACTTGGGATTGGGATTGGAAACTGCTGCTGTGGGAACATTATGATCACAGAGGGACGTTGTGCTGACGCAAGGATGCCGGGTGTTAGAAGGGATGTAGTATTTATTACCTCAAGCGGATTAGCACTATTGATCTCGGTGTGAATCATTATTGTTTTCGTATTTTATATGGTTGCCTTTGATTAGTTTGTTGCTTCTGTATGCGCATATGGTGGTGCGTGGTGCTGCTAGTTGGATCTATGGATGGTGCTTATTGCTGCTTGGTGCATACAGTGGAGAAGTACCTGCGAGAGAAACGACTCAATCAGCGGGGTGCTGCTATACTGGAAGTTAATTGAGGATGTGACTTGATTTACTGCTGGCTGTGGTGATATGTGGAATATCTGAATGGGATAATGAAGCATACACCGGGCTGTATTTATAGAGCAGAGAATCGGTATAGTTTTATTGGAAACATGTAGTTCCAATCTGTTGGGAAAGGATGAATAAAGTGGCTTTATACAATTGATTGCATGTGATGCTGTAATTTATGCAAATCTCACTATGTTTCATTAAATTTAAAGAAATGTGTGTCTGTTGATTTCGGGAATTTAATATACTCTTCACGATATTGGTGCAAGCTCTTGAATTTTGATCCAAGTTAGGAGGTCAGTGAAAAATTGATCTTGGGTCCCTTTTTGTCTTGAAATTTGTTTAATTGATTTCAACTTATTTACTGGCTAACATTCTTATTAACAACGAAGAACAACATTATTATACAAAAACTTGTCAACAAAACCTTTTCAATATTCACGATACGCTTACGAACAGCTAGTGACAACTTTTCCCATGTAAGTGTTCGAAAACGTTCCGCATAACCTTGACGTTAGCAAAAGCCGAAAATGTATCAAGGTATTGATTATTGAAAGTACATACGTATGTTTATTTTTTAAATGTATTAAAGGATCAATGGCCCCATCTTTCACTGTAAAAGAAGATATCATTCATTCAATGATTATTAATTTTTTATAAGAAGAATTCATTTAACACTTTAAACGTCATCAAGTGCTCATGCTCAGTTGGCATATCATATAAATTCTTAGAACCCTGTAAAAGAGCTGAAAATCACTGAATGAATTTAGTGCTTGGTTGCTAACCTAAGAGTTGTGGGTTCGAGCCCCAGCCTGGGCAGCAACTTTTCAATATCCGCCAAGCTTTAACTGGACGCCACCCGTGGGATTTTCATGCGATAATAATATCACCTACTTCTTCATCAATTGTACCAACAAAAAATCTTTCCTTTCTTTCTATTCCTTCTAACTATTGCATGCAGTTTGCATGGTCTTACAGGCATAGGTATAGTTAAAAAACAGTTGGTAGAAAACTTCAAACCCAGCAAGCGAGAGAGTTAAAATGGTTGAGATTTGCTAACAAAATTCTTTAGTCAACAAAAATGAGAACTCGATGGATTCCTCTATTTTGGGTGTCTTAAACCCTTTTCCAAACTATATCAAGATACCAGGTACTCAAAGCAACTAGTTATTTTTCGAAGCTGAAACACAAATCTGTGTGCGAATCGACACTCAAAAAAAAAAGAAGATGAATCACTGACAACTTGTTGATGCAGTTCATTGTATGTAGAACTTATAGCACTAACACTTGGTAGTTTTTAGTATTTTCTTGTTTTGCCGCTAAAGGCGCTGCTGATGTGGCAAATGCGTAAGAAATTACCAAAAGCAAAACAATTTTTAATCGGTCTTTGTTGTAGTTTTTGTATTAAGTGCTCTCGTTTCCTGATTTTTTTCAATGATGACAATTCTCAGCATGTTCTTTACATCCTTTCATCCTTTCCTTCTTCACCTTTAATGTGAAATGAGTTAATGCCTTGTTTTGCCGTCCGCGGCTAACCAGCAAATATACCATGTGATAGTGCTATAGGTTCTATATACAATGATGCTGTCAAAAGAAACGTCAACTGAAATTTCCGTGAGTATATAATTTCTTCTTTCAAAATCTGGAACATGTGGAACAATACTTTTCTAGATGATTAGTTTTAACTCAGTGGACTTTAAGCTTGAGGTTGAAAGGAGGCAAAAGGCGATTTGAAATCTTATAGCAGACAATTCGTGATCAGATTTCTTTCTGATTGCGTTGAGAAATACTTTTTTGAAAAGACCTGTCAGTTAAAATTGAGTTAACCACTATTGCCCTTTCGTGAAACGTTAAACGCTTTCGGCATTTTATTTGGATGCCTTAACATAGGGGATTGGAAAGACATCTTGAAATATTTAATATTTATTCTGATGCGCTCTTCCTTCGTTTATAGAAAAACTTTGTGTAATTTTTTTAAGAAACATATCCATTTCGTTTTTAGTAGATAACCCTTGGTTTGCTCTCGAACATGCATGGCAAAGATCAGAATAAAGGTTATTCAACATATTGGTACGTTAATTGTATATTTAAATAAGAAAAATATACTTGGTCTAAAAAAATTGCAGCGCAAATGTGATAACCATAAAATAAATTTCTTAACGTTTTTGATATACTTTATTTTGCAAGAAAAAATAGAAGAAAACAATCACACAAAATTTTAAAGTTGATAAATCATTAACAAACCAGTTCTTCTGAAATAAAACACAATGACAAGGAGGTCAAATCGTATTACCTACAGATAAGTCCGTTTTGATTTATAAGAAATAATAAGGTTAGGCTTTCTGAGCTGATTTTGCAAAAAAAAAAAACACATAAATCTTGGAATTTAATGAGCTTCAAAAACTTCTCTCCCAAAAAATTCAATGCATTCTCCAAGGTCTTGCCTGCATGATGCGTCAAAACCCCAAAAATATTCTACACGATAAGGGTTTTCAGACTTCTCCTCTGTTTATTTTAATTTTGTTTCATTTTTAATATTGATAAGTTTTTATTCACCAAATTCGTGCGCACTTATACGCTTTTCAAACAACTTTTTTAAAAATCATTTCCCCTAACGTTGCTATCTATTTTTCAAATTCCTTAAAAAAAACAGCTTCAATAAATAAAATTATTTAAACTCAACCGACATTAATTCTAAGAAACTTCATTCCACACAAACTGTTATACACTATCATTCTCTTTTGTGCATGGCAATGCCATTGCACAATTACAAAACTCTTCCATTTCTTCATATTCCCACCAGATGTCAGAGCGCACCATTTAAAAGAAATTCCCAATCAGCAATCAGCAGACTGAGAAATTCCTGGTTTGTTTATTTACTATTTGACAGTTCTAAAAAAAACGTCACACTGCCTAGATGGATACGGAAAAACGGGAAATCGTGAAAATTCTCCGCGGCATTCGATAAACATTTTTGGCACGAATCGAACGTAAATCGTGGAATTTAAAAAAACACAAAAAAAAGTATCCCACTGATTGTCATCATAAATCGTCCTTCTAATTGTATAATAATTAGTGTGTAGTGGGTCCTTCATTAATATACCATACTGCAGGGTGTTTAAGAATTTATAACAAAACGAAAAAAAAAAATCTAAAATAAATTTGTTTACTTTTATCAAAAAAACCAAACTGCACTGCATTGCAGTAATAAATATAAATTTTATAAATAAAATATTTAAAAAGCAATTAAGTGCACGTTAATTGTTTATCTATTGTTCCTCCATCGAGTGTGTGTATAAATGTCACTTCTGTGAACGACGATACGACAACGTATAGGTATCTATTGATATAACGGGGTTTTTCGGGATTCAAATAAAATTAAAAATAAATTACGAGCCATTTCCGTTGGACATCATTGTAGGTAACACCGGTCGTTGTGTCAGTGTTGTTGTTGTCGTTACATTATTACTTTTGTTTATTATTTGTTTATAATTAAATTAAATTAACGGTCACAATAATTCGTTTCGTTTGCATTTCACGGTAATTGGACGCGGGTGATAAATCTCTTGTCTCTCTACTCTTGTGCTGTGTGCACTGCAATAAAAATGACACTGCTGCGTTCAGGCATTTCCATTGGAATATTATTGGCGCTTCTTAGCGCCGTCACCAGCCACCTGAACGTATATTTGAACCTGCACGAGGTGATGCGTTTAATAGGTGAGTGTGTGGGCTGTTACTGTTATATTTTCTCACTCATTTTTTTGTGTAAATATGGGCGGGAAATTTAAAAATACCCGAGCTCTAACTCCAAGCAAAAGGAACACAACATGCATCCGGTGCATTATTTTAAAATGAAGAAAAACTAGGACACACTATGGAAGAAGAAGAAGAACACAAGTTTAACGCTTAAGCATAGGATAGGAATATGTAGGCAGAGGAACTAGAACTAGAAATAGGAAGCCTGGAAAAAGGGAGTAGGTAGGTGGATTTAAGTGGAGGACATAGCTTCCTGATAAATTGCAAAAATAATCAGAGCGAGAGCCTTAAGTAGGTGCGACAGAGGTGGTGGTGGCGGTGGAGATGTTGAAAGCGAGTGTGGTAAATATGCTAGGCAAAACTTTCTCCAACAACTCCGACGTTACGTTGTTGCCACAGATAAACTCTGTCTGCTGCGGGGTAAAACGGATGCCTGATGGTAAATTTTTAATTAGAATCTCTTGATGGGGATCAGTGCTGGGGGGATACGACTCCGACTATACTACGACAAAAGTATAGGAAAGAGGACGACGCGTTGTGTTTGTGTGTCGTGTCGACTGTAGTAGATAGGTAGGTACTCTGATATGTATCTATGTTGTGTCGTTTGTCGGGAAAAGGAAGGACGACACCAGAGAGATGGAATTATGAAAATGATTATCAGATGGAAATTTTGAAGTAATTGCGGCGTTACAGAGGGTTGATGTGCTGATGTTGAGTAATTTTAAGTGATGCAAAAGATATAGAAGCTATATAGGTACTATACAAGAAGGTACCTATTCCAGCACTGACTGGAGGTAATTATGTGGTTCAACGTTACATGCGGCAAAGCAAAGTTTATCCAAAAAAAAAAAAAAAAAAAAGAGAGGTGTCATTCGTGTAGGTATATAAACTTATTATAACAAAATGTTCTTAAGTATTAAAATATTTTTTAAAAAGGATGAAGTAGGAAGTGAGATGGTTTTGAGTGTTCATTTCATTCCATGAAACATTGCCAGAGGGTTATCTGGGGTTCATATAGCTTCTCCATGATATTTTGCGCGTCAATTGAAATTAATTGGCAAATATACAAATATATATGGTTGATGTGTCAAGTGGATTTGACTTAAAGTGATGGGATAAATATGAAGTTTTTTTGAAATTGTTTTCGATTTCAATTAAGCGAAAGTGAATACCCTTTTATTTTTTGTATTTACTAAATTTTGGAGCTGGTCTCCGGTTTGTTCGAAAAATATAATTAATTGGGAAGTGTTGAGTCAGTCATGTGGCTGGTCGAAATATTTGTGATAGAAAACTGGAGGCTGGACATTTTCCGAAAAAAAAACCTTAAATCACTCCTTAAACAGGTTAGTCCGCACTATCAAACAAAATTTGAAAAAAAAAACGAAATGAAGCCTTCGTTGGAATTTAAAGAGATTCCTTTTTGAAGAAATATCAAGAGTCTGAGATGGACATTCGAAAGTTGTGGTTTAAGCCATTTGTCTAAGATTTTGAGAAACGTATACCATGCATCATATCCTGTTGGAATATAAACTTCGTTCCCCGTAACTTTTCCGTTTTCCTAACCGAAATTCTCTGCTAATTCCCTCAGTATGAAAGTAAAGGGTTTTCCAATAAGAGGTGTTATTTTGAGTAGCCCGCTATTTCGGTAGTTGTCACTTTTCAAGCTGTATTTTTTTTACATTTTCAAGAAGAAACTACGTCATTAACATAACAACTCAAGCCGGCCGATCATCAACAACGTCGTGTCTTTGCTGATTGGGTCCTTCAAATGCATGAAAATGGCCCGGAATTTCATCGAAAAATCATTTTGACTAATGAGGACCATTTCCATTTCAGTGGCTTCGTCAACAAGCAAAATTGTCGCATCCGGGACTTGGAAGAAAACCCAAGATTTACTGTCGAAAAGCCTCTCCACCCTCAACGAGTAGCTGTTTGGTGCGGTTTATGGTCCGTCGGAGTCATTGGACCGTACTTTTTTCGAAAATGAAGCTGGAGGAACAGCGACGGCGAATGGATTGCGCTATCGAGAGATGATTAATAATTTGTTTTGTATGGCCGGAATTAGATAGTATTGATCAGAACAACGTTTACTTTCAACAAGGTGGTGCTACGTGCCACACAAGCAACGAAACCATCGATCTTTTACCGGAAATTTTTCTGGGCCGTGTTATCTCTCGAAGAGGTGATCACAATTGGCCAACGAGATTTTGTGATTTAACACCTTGCGACTTCTTCCTTTGGGTTCACGTATAAGATAAGGTCTACGCCAACAGCCCAGCGTCGATTCAAGACTTCAAAGATGGAGTTCGTGAAGCTATTGAGGGCATACAGTACCCACTTTGCGATATGGTGATGGAAAATTTCATGAAAAGGATATTGTTGTGCAAGCGTAGCCGTGGCGGCAATTTGGCTGATATTGTTTTTCGTTATTAATAGCATACTTTCTTCTTATCATTGATTTAAACTACCGATTATTTATCTTAAAAAATGTCATTTTTCCTTGAATATCAAAATAACACCTCTTATTGGAAAACCCTGTATGACTTCATTTTTCCCAGCACAAATGCATCTTTGTTCTGCTCGTCTGCTGAAAAATCTGAGCAAACCACGACACTACTGCCACTGCCAACAAAGTTAACCCTCCCTACATGAACACAATGGAAAATTGAACACTTAATTTGGAAATTTTATTCACTTACATAGGTATTTTACAAAAATGCTTTCATTTAGTTAAAGATTCAAAGCACACTTTCAAATGTGTTGTGCTTTGCTTGCAGTTTATTTTAATCCCTGTTTAGTGAAACTCAAAAATGCTTCACACTTTAACCAAAGTAAACCAACTTCAAAGTGGGTCCAACTGCTTCTTAGTTACGGTTTTGTTTGCAACATTAAAATTGAGTGTAATTAATATTTTGACAGAAGTAGCGTCTGATGCAGCTCCGACAGCGGCTCCGTCTCCATTTGCGTCCATGCAGTCTTTTCCATTGTACAAAACTAATGCTAGACCTGTATCATGTCCCAGAATTACTGAAATTTAATTCTGTCAACTGAAGAGAACACTAGTGTAAAAAAGGGTTGTTTTGTTTAGACGTATGGTTTTCAATCTGGCAATACTTTTTTTCGTAGTTTGTCTTTTTGACAGCTGTCACTTGATTATTTCTCAGTTTGGTTTGCCATTTCAAAATGAATAGACTGACTCCTGAATAACGTTTGGAAATCGTACAAATTTATCACCAAAGTAATGTTTCGCTTGCGTCCAATATTCGGTCGACATAATCGCCCGAAATTTATTCGAGCCAGCCGCGGCGGCCACTTGCCCGAAATCATTTTTAAAACATAAATGGCAAACCCTTATCTTTATAATAAAGCTAAATTCTTGACCATAACATGAAATTATATGCGTTTTATTTCTTCTCGAAAACCACACGTCTAAAAAAAACACCCTTCATATCTGACAAAAATTAAAATGTTAAGATATATAACAAATCCCTTTCTGTTTCCAAGGAAAAGTGTTCCAATTCGTTTGAGGGAGAGCTATTTTCCAATGATCTCGAGCATCCATTGCTAAATTATTCTCGAAGCTCTCTTCATTTTATTAATTTTTTTAATTAAAGTTCCAAACAGTCCGGTTTACAGGGTTTAGAAAAGTAGATGATTAGTGGCATAAGCCAAAGTGGTATAAGTCCGTTGGGTGCTTAACTGAGACGCAGCCTTAAATTGTGATATTTTTTAGTAGAGGCTGAGGTAAGGTCACCTTTGTCCAGATCATTCGTTCCACAGACGGACAATTCTAAGTGGGAAAGTCCTGATGGAAGTTCTGTTCGAAACCAGGAATCTTGTTTCTGAAATCAGCTTACAAAAATCATATGACAGAAACTACTTTCTAGTTTGCGTACTAAATCCTAAGAATAACTATTTTTTTAACATTTTCAACCGGCCAATTGATTAAGCTATAATCACCCTAGTTTACTGATCTTTTGCCTTATACACTGGATTGGTGTTTTCACCTCGACCTTCAAGACAGAAGGCTCATGTTGAACTTCCTTACATCGTTTCTTCAAGCTAAAACTCAGTGTGAATTGAAACAACAAAGTGCAAAATCATAGAGTAATTGACACGTTGATTCATTGACTAATTGAATTGACTCATTGACTCATTGACTCATTGACTCATTGACTCATTGACTCATTGACTCATTGACTCATTGACTCATTGAATCAATGACTCATTGACTCAAAGACTCATTGACCAATTGAATTGACTCATTGACTCGTTTACTCATTGACTCATTGAATCATTGACTCATTGAGTCATTGACTCATTGACTCATTGACTCATTGACTCATTGACTCATTGACTCATTGACTCATTGACTCATTGACTCATTGACTCATTGACTCATTGACTTATTGACTCATTGACTCATTGACTCATTGAATCAATTGACTCATTGACTCGTTTACTCATTGACTCATTGAATCATTGACTCATTGAATCATTGACTCATTGACTCATTGACTCATTGACTCATTGACTCATTGACTCAAAGACTCATTGACCAATTGAATCGACTCATTGACTCGTTTACTCATTGACTCATTGAATCATTGACTCATTGACTCATTGACTCATTGACTCATTGACTCATTGAATCAATGACTCATTGACTCAAAGACTCATTGACCAATTGAATTGACTCATTGACTCGTTTACTCATTGACTAATTGACTCATTGACTCATTGACTCATTGACTATTTTGACTCATTGACGCATTGACGCATTGACTCATTGACTCATTGAGTCATTGACTCATTGACTCATTGACTCATTGACTAACTGACACACTGAATTCCTTCTTCGGCTCACTCGCTCACTGAATAAATAACTTCCTGACATGATGATCCCATTTAATGGGCGTGGTGTAGACCCTTTTTGAGTGCATGTGGATAATAAAACTTCGAAGACTTCCAAATACCGTCCAAATATTTTAACTTGGCAAAAAACATTCAATTCCTAAGGCTCCCAACACATAATCAAAGTCTTTAAATCGATAACAACCAGTAAATAGGGCAATCCTGATTTAATCGGTTTTTCTTTATAATTTCATTTTGTTGGCTCTAAGCTTTCGCAAACATAAATTCAAAACCATTCCATTTAACACAAACCAAATTCAAAAACATGCATTATCCTTTTATATTGTATATATCTAAATGTTTTTATTTTTCTTGTCCATCGACTGACTTAAATCCCTTTGTTTTATGTGAAAAATATCGAACTTCGTAAATACTCATTTCGTATTCCAGAATCCCTGTAAAAAAAAAAAAAAACACCCAAAATATATACAATAAAAAGAAAATATCCTATAAAATATATATAAATGGTAACCTAGTTGGAACGACCATAACGAGCCTATGGGATTCAATAAACTCCACGGGAGTGCCATTTAGGTTCTAAGGCTTACCATAAAAAGATTTAGTGCATTTTATGTCTTCCTCAATCATTTTGTCCTTAAACCCCAAAATAAGCCCCAAGAATACACTTGGAATTTGATTTATTTGCAATTTATTCCAATTGGAGAGTATGTTTTTTTTTCTCTGGACTCGATTCAATATGGAGTCAAAATAAAAAAAAAAAAATCATTAAAAACCAAAAACACGAAATTCCCCTTAACTTTATTCAAATATTTAAAAAAAAAATATATAAATTTTATTGCTTGCATCTCGATATCGATAACATGACAACATGAGTTATCGACAATCACATAAAATTAACCAACCGCAGAGCTATGGCATCTCAAATTTCAATATTTTTCGGCATGGGATAGGAATAATAACCTCAAATCATTTTCTATTTCATTTCATAATTTCTTATCGCGCATTCGAAATCATTTTCTTTTTTTTTTCTATTCTTTACGACCACTCGCTCGTTCCTCCAGGAATCTCAAATTTCACCCCAAAAAATATCGAAAAAAAAGAATTTCCCTCCCAACACGCACAGACAATAAATTATTTTGTTTTCATTTTCCATTTTCTCAAGAGTGATCAATATTATAAAAAAAAAAATATAAAAATCAAACTTAAGAAAACTGATGCCAAGGACAAGGACCAAAAACCAGGAAGGACATATGAACGTCGTTCGGTCGGTCGGCGACGACTCTGGTCGATATAAATTTATAAATTTCTTTCTCTTTGAATTTTTTTTTTCTCAAGAATTAGTAACCCATGTTCTCGATATTGTCTTTGTCTATATTGTAAAAAGTAGTTGTAAATCTCAAGGACATTTCCCTTGGCACGACACGTCCTGCAAATATCGAAAATTCATTGATTTTCAGATTTGAGAATTTGAAATTCAAAACAAGCATCAAATGTCTTGTATTTCGACTTCTCCGTCGTTATATCATTGTCGTCGTCATTCGGTCCATAAAAAAAGGACCTTTAAGATACATATTTCAAAAGTCAAAGAAGAACTCAATGTTTACATTATCCAAGGATCCATGTGATTACTCATAGAAGAATGTGTTTGTTTATAATCATTGGCCCGGGTATATACATACGAGTAGCTAACATAAACTTTAAATCGAAAAGAAAAGATCCTTTTTTCAAGTCATAAATCAATTCGAATGGTAAATAAAATTAAATGAAAAAAAAGGACGAATTATCACCCACAGCAAGGATGTCTGCTGCCTTTCCTAAACCTTATTCGTCCTACCTGTCGGGACTGTGAGTGTGTGAGTTCTATTTAAATAATTCAAAAATTCATAAAATATACATTTCGACAAGAAGGAAAAGGATTTCCTCCATACTCCGTCCTCCAATTTCATAGGTATACTACGTATCATTCTTTGATCCTGTGAATCCATATGTATGACACAAGGATTCAAGGATTACAGCCTCACTATGCTGGCTGCAAGAGAAGCGCTAATAATTTTCAACTACCTCACAAATTTCACACAAGTTATCCTTTTTTTTCTGTGTGTGTGTGTTGTTGTTGCGGAAATCCTTAATCCAGCGATAGTAACCTTACAGGATTTACGATACTGCACGAAAGGACTACGATTACACATCCATAATCCGGGTATATCTTATATATATATGTGTATGGGTGGGTGGTGTTGTATAAACGCTGTAAGATACGGAAAATTCACCAATACTCCATGCCATGTCTACCTGTTGAATATTTTTCAATTATTTACACTTCTTCAAAAAAAATCGTAAACCGCTTTTCAGGAGAAAAAAAAAAGGACGAAAGAATGTGAAGGTGGATAGAGGTGGGGTGCCCTGCCCGTGCTAGACAAGAGTGGGGATCGGGATGGGATATTACTTTTACTATATATGAAATCGAGTAAGAGTTAAGAGGGCGGCTTTTGGGTCATCATTCAAGCAGACGACTGACGACACAACTGGAACGGCAGCAGGATGAGAACGACAACGATTCACGACTAGGAAACAGAAAAGGACACAAAATTTTCGATTTGAATTATTACAATATTACAGATGGTTCAGTGATTTGAGGTTCATTTTTTTTTTGGGAAGGTATTGTTGAATCATTTTTCTTTTCCCACATTTTTTTTTTTAAATAAAGCAATCAAATAGTTTATGGGAGAGCATAAAGCTTTTTGAAGGGTGCATTAAAGGATAGAAGGGAGTTTGACTCTCTTCAAGCGTTATGTGTGTGCGGTCAAATTTAGTGGTTAGTTAGGGTTAAATAGAATATTGCGAAACCTTTTATATATTAGGAAGGGTGGCTGTGAGAGAGGGGTTTTTTTTTGTTGAGGTTGGCATGGATGCTATTTTCTTGTAATTGTGGTCCCGTCAACTGTGAGTAATTTATTGGATTTTTTTTTCGTTCTCTTAGTTAGGTGTTTTGGGGCTTAAACCGATTTGCTTAAAGATGAGTTGTTTCGGTTTTCATATTTAAAGAGACTGTCTATCTCTAACGACCAAGTTGACTTGACAAAGGATTTTTTTTGAGTGGGTTCAAGTTCAAAACCTGGAAATATCAAAACGATTGATAGAAGATAATTTTTTGTAATGGTTTGCTGTTGGAAACTTTAAAGAAACCACTTTTTAACATTTTCAGTGAGTAACCGCTGTAAGGCTTCTATAGAACTTATGTAATTCTTTTTCAAAGGCCTTTGAAAAGCTGTTATTGAAAGTACCTACTTTACTAATTTGAAAGAAAGTGACAAATTCAATAAATTTTTTTTTTGAGCCTTCTAATCGTTTGGATCCGGTGGTGAATTATAGGTTCCTTCCAATTCTGCGGACTATCTGGGCAAGTCCCAGGACCCAGGAGCTGTTCGTCTCAAAAAACTTTTGAAAAGTTTTTAAAAATTGTGTTTTGCAAAAAATCGTTTTGTTGCATACTATCCCAAGAACGGGGTTGTTTGAAACATAGGCTGGGGTAGGTTGTAACAACTGTTATGATTATTTATAGCGAAAGTAAAGAAAACTTTTTGGGATGTCCCTTCCAGGACGCTTTTTTATTTTCTTAAAAAAATGTGTAGCTATGGTAGTTTGAAGTAAAAATAGCGGTAAAGACTACTCGAGTCAAGAAGGGCCTCTTGAATTTACAATTATTCTAGATAACGAATGATGTATTTTAAGGCTATTCAATTTTTTTTAAAGGTCTGAATGAAATGAAAATGGTCGACACGTTTTAAAAATGTGTCTTGTTTTCCATGAAATCCACAGTTTTTAAGTACGTTCTATGAACTTTATAATTAGCGGGCCTCCTGATTATTTATCCTTTTTTGAGTGTACATTGCTGCATTTCTATAAGCAGCTTTAAGGTGTATTTTTTTATAAGGAAACCTGAGAAGATCTCATTGATCCGCAGGTTTAAAAGCAAATGTTTTGTCTTTGTTTGAATTTTATCGCAATATTACCTAAATAACCCGGTAGACTCTTACCACATACAATTAAAATTCTCGACACGAGAACACGCAACATTCCTGCAAGAGAGTAATTCGCAACTTTTTGAACCTGAATGGCAAATTTGCTGACTCCATCGGACAACGGATCCAAAACATCCACTCTTTAATATGTTCCATTGATAATCGTGGGCTCCTCGACAAAGTTATTTCACATACAGTCTGGTTCCAGTGCACTTTCGAGGTTGATTGATGTTTCCTAACATGATAATGGCTGAGCTTACTTTCAATTGCAAAACTTGAGAATATTATCTGAGCAATCTTAGCGGATTTGAATTTGTTTCATTTCCCCAAAGATTTATTCATATTGGTGGAGCCGTTCTCGAACTTCAACATGATTAAGTAATGCATGGCAATTGATAGATATCGCAATAGAAAATCCTAGACACCAACCAAGTTCCAATTTCCAGAAGACTACCTTGTTGGAAATCAAATTTGACATTTTCTGGAGGAAAGATGTTGATTTCGGGATTCATTCATGTATAACATGTTAATTCAAACTTTTATTTTCCGATTAACTAATCCGCACTCTCCATGCTCATGCGTATTATAAATTTAATAGTTAAGTTTGCCAAGTCAACAAATTGGCACCCAACGTGGGGCAAATTCAATGAATCGTATCCAATGCATTTTTTGAGCTTTTAGTTTTCAAATTTGGATATTGATGTTAAAACTTTCAAATTCAAAATGAACAGCGTAAACAATTAATAAGTGATTTGCATTCTTCAATGAAATGGCGATGTCCTTATTTTCAGACACTGAATTTTAGTAAACAAGAGATCAGTTAAATTTGAAGTCGAATTTTATGGCTTCTGCTATTGTGATCCTAAATACAATGAAACAGATTGATAGAAAATACAAATTACTAGTTCTCCTCCTGCTGCTTAATTTCTTCGAACAGAGGAACTATACAAAAGATATACGTAAGGTAACTGCTTCCAAATGTTTGATTGATTCCCAATAAAATATTCACCCTATCAATACAGAAATACAATTCAACTAATCCCCGCTCAAAAAAAAAAAAAAAAACCGATAGATTTCGTCTGTCAAAGCAATCCTTCCATCAGCCCTATCATTATATTGAACCCTATTTTTTTTTTTATTTTTTTGTCATAACCCTCTTTATCTGAAAGAATTGCTGTTCACAAAATAATTCCCAACAAATCACTATTCAAACAAATTTAGATTGATTGGAAGTGTCAACACAATGCTTGATGGAAGAGTCCACAAAAATATAAACGCCAGGTTACCTACTCTTCGTATATCACAATAAAGAATCATCATAATGTTATATATATACGAAATCTCGTCGCCCTGTCTTTCACAATAAACCCCAGCACACAATGCCTCATTATCTTGCTTACCCCAAAAAAAAAAATGAGTAGCGCCATTAAATTGATTTGTTAAACCAGCAACACAATTCTGTATTGTTATGTGTCATTATGTCGATCGATACAATACAACCGACACGGCCGACCACACGATAACAACATTCCCATCAATCTCATAGAATTGTATAACAGTTTCCGCTGTCATCTTGTTTTGATTTACCAACGAGAACTGTCAGGTATCAGGTAAGCCATACAAAAATGAGGAAAATCAAAAATTCCCTTTCCATTAAAAAACAAACGTACCTACAAAATAGAATCCCTATCAAACGTCTGGCTAATCGTCATAAATCGCTCAAAAATAAACCGTGTGCAACCAAGTTGACAAATATTTGATTAGATCATTGCGCGTCTCTGTCAAAGTGTGCCCGAATTTCTTCGAAACCTAAACTAAAATTTATCATTTCATACAAATTCTGTCAAATATGATTTATACAACCACCCTTCATTTTCCTGATTTTCCTGGATGTGAAGTTAGTTAGACCAACAACAAAAATACCCTTAAAAGGCGTCATTGGAGTTGAGAAAATGACGACTACAACTACGACGACGATGACACAGTCCGAACAAACTGTCATCTCTGAAGTTTGTTAGTTTTTGAATGAGTGATCGTTTGTTTGTTGAGCACTTAAAGAGTGACCCAGATAAATCACCTGGATCGCATGCATATCTTATGAAGCACTTGGAGTGGATGTCCAAGTTTTGTTTGGATTTGCGATAGGAAATGTTTTCTTTTGTAGGTACCTAACCTTTATCGCAATGGAAAGCAAAAACACTTCGAAGGTGTTGTTGGTTTTATTGATTTGAGGAGACAGACGATTCAATAGATAACACCGAGAAATTTGAGATAAAGTTTTGCTGCGTGTTGGAACGTTAGGGAATTGAGAGGTTTTCGCACCGTGAGTTTTTTTGAAGTTAAGTATTGTTTGTAAATTAAATTAGTGTTTCAAGTTTTTTACCAATTAGGCTGCGGTTCTACTATATTCAATTGTGTTTAAGGCAGTATAACATTATAACAGTTCAAAGTTGTCGGAGAATGATCTATGCTCGAAGGCATTGCTTCTTGGTTTGCTACTTATGAAATTAGAGTTCCGCACAATTCGATGCTAGGACAAACGGTTGACAATATTTATTGACAAAACATCCGATGTGTTAAATCAATGGTTGAAATCTATTTTTCGGATGTGTTCGAAATTATGTAAAAGAAGTGAGCCACAGAATATTTTAAGGGTTTTCAATTGGCACGGGTAGATTTCGGCGGCCTGTGGCGGCCATGTTTTTTTAGTGACATCGGTCAAATTTTTAATTTATTTCTTTATTTAATAATGCCAAATAATAATTGAAAGTAACACAAGAGAAAAGAACGTTGAAATGATAAAACTGACTGGTCTTTGCAGTGTTTGAAAGAGGACCCCAATTTTGACCGAAAAATCATCTTTAGCAACAAGGCGACCATATGAACCAAGACGACATGTTTTCAGCAGGACGGCGCTACGTGCTAAACACCTGGTGCCACGATTGAGTATTTATTTCAAGTCACATTATTTGAGAGTAATGTGACATGAATTGGCCATAAAGGTCATGTGATTTGACCACGCTAGAATTTTATTTTGTGAGGTTTCCTGAAGCCTAACTGTTATACAAACAAACCACAATCTACCAGTGCCCCTAAGGTGAGCAAATCAACGGCCATGCATCATATTTAGCCGAATCTTTGCGGTAGAGTCATTGAAAATTGGACCACCCGGATCCGAGCAACCGTAAGATGCCGAGGCGGGCATTCAAACGATGTCATATTCCATACAAAATGGCATACTTTAAATAAATCTAAATACCTCGAACAAAGCTGGTTTTATTCCATTTCGATATCTACCCGCCCTTATTGAATAATCCTTTAGAACTCTTGGTTAATCCCCTATTTTTCAAAGGTCTGTCCGAAAGATTGTATAACACTTTGGGCTGTCAATGCATTTTTTCTTTTGTGGGTTATCTATCAGCTGCCTCTCTCTACGGGCTTGGTTCTTGCTCCGTTCCGTGTTGTACATTAGAACAAGAACAAAAAGTTAGGTTACAAAATGTTGACTTTAGTTTTGACAGTGTATAACAGTTGTTCGCTTCCTGGTTGCAATGAGTTATACTTTGGTAATCATTCCGAAAACAGCCTTTGCTTTCACAATACCATTGACAAAAACAGCCTTTGGTTGTTCACAATGATTTAATTGGATAGATACGATGTTTGGTCGCTGGATTTTTTGTTTTTTTTTTCTTCAACCTCACCAAAAGAATAGGCCTTAGGATATAGCCTTGTCTATATACACTTTAGTATTCAAATCGAGCTGAACTAAAACGTAACATTGGGGGGTCATGTCCTTGCCCATTGAAATAATATTTTGAGGTGGGAGGTTCCTTTCCTGCGGAATGCAAGCCAGACCATCCTTCAATGCTCTGACGGTTTTAATGATCCTGTTCCAACACTCTATACCGGGGCTTACATTCTAAATTCCAGTCGCTTATATTTTTTTCTCATGCCACTATATTTTTCCTATCAAACGTTTACCCTGACGATGAAGGCAACAAAAGATCGATCAACGTTCGGAATCCTTCTTAACCAGACAACCAAATACCTACATTCCTGAGCATGCTAAAATCTGTCGTCAAGATTCCAAATCTACACCACCTAACTGAAACGAAGAAGGTCTATAATCTTACCAACATAAACCGACAGAACACGTCTTATGTCGAAGCTACTAAGCTGAAGGAAACCCCCCATACAAATTGTGTACCCGCCCGTGAATTTCCACTTGCATCTGACGTAGATCCTACACGTCTTATTCAGAGCACATCTGAGTGTGCTTCCTATCTTATTCTCTGTACTGCCGATTTATGTTGTACAGAGTATAGTCCGTGGCCTGCAATGGCTCATCGGTCGTACAAAATTCGTTGACCAAAACAATCTTCCGTCAAACGTGGTTCAAGACCCTAAATCGCCTATCTCTCCAATCTCTCCATTTTGACTACGTTCGCCATTGATTCTTAGTAAAAGACAGAGAGGTAGAGTTAGAACGAATTAGTCTGGGAAACTATGAGTTCACAATGGGATTACTACGGGCTCGAAGTAGATTACGAATTCACAACAAAATAGAGTTGCAAACTATGGACAGCGTTGGACACTATTAATTCACAACGATATATCCTTGAGCATTCTATGTTTAGTCTATTCAAAGTTGGACTCTGTTGATTCACACCTTTGGACACTCACTAACCTTTCTAAAACCTAGAAATAAAAGTTGGGATCTAGGCTGTCTAAAAGCTGAGGAGTTTGTCTGGCACTCGCAACAATCTTACGCTTTACCCTCCGTTAAAAGTTTTCCTCAAAAGCTGGTCAAAAAAATGTCAGAATATTTTTTGCTTTTTTTACTCACAGATGGCGCTCGTTCCCCCAGAATTCTCTAATCAGCGGAACAATTGAGTTTCAAAAAAAACTATTGAATATTTATAAGGATCTCACAAACCATCTGCAATCTCCAATATTTATTTGTAATTCCCGTTAAGTGTTTAATCCAAATTAGTATATTATATCAATCAATTAAATAGCAATGTTGTTAAACATGATATTATTACCTGCAATTCCGATGAAATCCATTCGAATACATCTTCTCTTGTATCTACAACATTCCCAGTGTCATTATGTTGTCTGATCTAAGAACGAATACTCATTATGCATCTTAAGTACCTAACATGCTACAATTCCAACGAAATACTCCGTTACACAATAGAAAGGCTGAATATTCTCATCACAACATCTATCCCTATCCTCACAATTGCAGTTGGTATCTGTATAATATCGTGTCCACAATCATAAATGTATCTATTTCTATAAGATGGTGGTGCACTTATGTAAGTCGGTTGGTCGTACTTTTGTTCTGGAAATGGCAATCATCACTCTCAGACAACAACTATGACTGAAATTGTGCACCCAGATATGGAATCTCATGACAAGACTTCTATTTCACAAAATGGAATGACAAGATAACCAACCCAGAACATATAATCCAATGCTTCCAACTCCAAGATGGTTGTGCATGTGCGTGCATGCATTTTTTCTAATGCTCCACTCCAGTTCCTCAGACCTCTTCAGAAGCAGAGGCAGAAGCAGAAGCTGAGCAAAATGTTATCTGCCACTATAGTTGCTAATTTGAAACGGTTTCCTTATCCAAACAGTGGATCGCTTTTTATTGCGCGAAACATCAGAACCCGTATAGAATAGATTCCACCACCGGCACCGCTGCGCTGATGCTTCTTCACTTCCAGATTGCCAGCTCAGCCCAGCATCAAAGATACACCATAACACTAGAGAAACGTTTATGGATATGGATTTTGTGAACTGGATGTGGAGATGTGTGTTCTTGTTCTGGTTGTGAGTGCGTTCCTTTGCCTTTCGATTCTTTTTCTGCATTTTTTTTATTCTTTGTTGTTGTTGTTGTCTTACCTCCGGAGAACTCTGACTTGTCTCTCGGTAATATGAATAAATCTTCTCCATGCGTATCTATCTATCTGGGAATGATTGTGTAAGGTTGGCTTTTATTGTATTTTGTTCTGCAATTTAAATGGGATTGAAAGTAGAATGTGGGTTTTGCGGTAAAACAAAAAGCGGTCTCGAAGCGGAGTCGAAGCATCCAGCATCCAGCATCCAAGTTAGTCGTCGAAGAAATGGTGTAGTTTTTTGTTGTCTTGCAGATGTGGAATTTGTTTCAGTGTGCATTTTTAATGCGGAAGAAGCCATTGCCAAAGCAACGCCACACTTTAGATATTTACCACACTATTCTGTCCATCAGGAGCAACATTGTTGATACAAAAAAGAATATCAATGGCAAATGAAGTTATTTCGGCGGAAATGAGAAGAAAACAAAAATGTCTACTTATGCAATTGATTCGTTAATGGAGTCTGGAAGGAGAAGAAATGAAACGAAGATGGAGCAGCTAAAGGCAACTAAGGTACCTATACCTAACGTGTTGACGAGGAGCATAAGACCAAGTAAATTATGTTCGACAGTATACCCGCGAGCATATAAATATGTAAGGAATTCTGCACAAAGAAATCCATCCACAAAAAAGCAGTTGGAATATTAAATACGCTTTCGTCCCAAGTCCTTGAAAGGAATGCTAATTGTCTTTGTTGCATGCTTCTTCAAGAACTCTGCAATAAACCTTCAAACGTCCCTCTATTTTGTTTCAGAGGAGTTTTTTTTTCTGTTAAAACGAAAGTTACCTACATGAACAGTTTGCGGAGAGTTCGTTATCAATTTGCGAAGAGTTTTTAAACAGTTTACAAACAGTTTTTGAACAGTTCACAATCAGCTTGCGATTAGTTTCGGCACAGTTCGTTAGGGATTCGCGAATAGATTCCTTAACAATTTGCTGGCAGTTTCTGAACAGTTTACAGGGAGTCTGGAAACTGTTTGTGAATAGTTTTCGAACAGTTTGTGAACAGTTTGTTAATGATTTGCGTTCTAGCTAGCTTGAAATTGAACTGAGCTGTTATGTTAGCTAAAATGGGTTCTAAGTTGAGCTGGTTTGAACAGAGCAATGATATGAACTGAGTTGAGTTTCCATTTTTAATTGTTGGTTGGCGGTTTGTTTGCGTTCTCTGAATAGAATTCCCAAAAGTCTGTTTTTATATTAAGCCCATTCAAGGGGTTTGTACAGCCCTTTTAATGATAAGTCACCGCGCAAGCGATAGGAAATAAGGGAGGAGGGGAAAGGAAGTGTCGATGAACATTTGTCTTGAATGTTTGAAGAACGAAATGGCATGTGGAAATTGTACCATGCAATTTATTCCACATTCGTGTTGTACGGCTGAAGAAGGAATCCCTATATTTCACGGTACGTCCGAAATTGGGCTCAAGTGTAACTTGATGAGCGTTCCAAGCAAGACGAGTGTTACGGGGAAGTGTTTAAGAGGTGGAACGCAGCTGGCTACCTCGAGTGAGCATTTTTTGTTGAAGAATTGTTTGAATTGTAAATAAGAGCAGCAGAGTGATACAAAAGATTTGGAAACAAATTGCAAGATGAAATTTTGAGAAATTTTCGAAGGTGAGAACGCAGCTAAGTGCGAGGTCAAACTGACCTCGAAGTTTGATCATGACTGTTTGTTTACAGAAGTATTTTTTTTGTACAATTATGATCAAAGCACAACGCTTAAATTTTGCACCCGCAAACTATAGATAAGTCTTCTCTGAATTAAATAAAAATTGTTCAGTTTGGGTGTGGCTAACGCCCACTTTTCATACAAAACCATCAACATTGTTTCTATAAAATAACAATGCTAACCTTAATTTTTGTGGGTATTAGTTGTACGTAAATGTCTTGTCCATAAAAACAAAAAAATTTAATTTGGGTGTGGCAGATGCCCACTTTTCATTAGAAACTATAACAAAAATTTATTTTTGCAAATAAACGGTACTTGTAATAAATTCATAACCCCAAATTTGTACGTCTCTTCGTCAAGCAACTTAGAAGCTTGTGTGTGTTTTGAATTTCGGGTGTGGCTTACGCCCATTTTCAATAAAAGATCACAAAACATAGTTTTAAAAATTCAAGGTAATAATATTCAATTTTAACTATTTGTTTTTCGTTGGTTTTGTGAAAAATATATCTTAAAATTTTTGTTTGTGTCAATACGCCCACTTTTAAGGGAGTGATTTTTATAAGAAAAACCTACTTGATTCAGCTGTAGCCTTACATATATGCATAAAGTTGATTAATGAACAAAGTTCAGTTACCAAGAGCTTAATTTTTTTTTTAAACAATTTTAGAACACACCCACTTTTAATGGGCGTTTCGGTTAAAAGTCGTAATATGCATTAATTTTGTAATGTTTTCTAACTATTGGTAAGAAGATGAACACTTCGGTTTGTACTCCTTGGTAACGTAGCAGAGTGTGGTTCAAGAATTGTTAAATACACCCATAATCGCTATTTCCATTCAAAATCTAATTTTTGAAAATTCATGTTATGTCTTGTTTGGTTCAAATCTAGTAACAAGCTCAAAATTGAATGTTGCTAACCTCACAGTAATCGCCTTGGGAATAAAGTCTCAAATTTGGGCATGGCACATGCCTTTTTTACTGTGCCAGCGAACGCATACACATACAAAAATTTGGGAATAGGGTATCCAATAGTTCGTTGCAAAAGTATTGTTGCTCTCGGAGCTTGTTTTTTTAATGAGTACATTTTGGATCTTGAAACACTTTGACAAATTCTAAAAAAAATCGTTCCCCAATTTCTTTTACAATGCTCACATCCATCTTCTTGATTCCTGAAAGGACTTTACTATTTTCAAACTACGCTAAAAATACTTTGAGACATGATATGAGTTGTACTAAATAAAACATTGGGTCTTCGAAGAAAAAACAGAAACAGTTTCCAGGGTCTTATTTCCCTGCACTCGATTATCCTTGTTTTTGAAAGGAAGAGAGAAGTAACCAGAAAGCCACAGTTAAAAAGTTTGGAATGGGCTTTTGGCTCACTAGGGTGGGTTATGAGTTTATAATAAATTTGTGGACTAATGAATAACCCATACAAAAGGGTTGAAAGTTTATTGTTGACTACTTGCATGTTGACTTAACCCTGTGTGTTTCTGTGCAATTTTCCTACCTATATTTGTTTGACTGAAATTTGATTAAATCTTTTGTTTAACTTTAAATATTATTTTACTTCTTCTGTTCCGTTTTGGACTTTAGACAATTCAACTCTGAGAGTCCTTAAGATTTAAAATTGTTATCAGCGAAAATCCTTCCAACTTTTTTATTTTAAATTTATATCTTGATGTATCTGGTCGGCGGTGATATAAATTTGTTTTCAATCTGAAAACCACATATTTAATTCAGGATATTTTATTGTTATCGTTAAAAACATCCTGAATCTTTTTCCGATATGGTCGACCTATAAAACCAAAAACCAAACCAAACCAAACCGAAACCCAAACGAACCGAACCGAAGCATCGATGCGCAAAATAAATTCACCTGCTTAAAGTGCTGCATGCACTTCCCAGAAATAAATACAAAATACAAAAAAAAAAGAAAAAAAAAATGAACAACTTCACAAATAAAAGTCCTTAACCACAAGCGATATAGGCCCACAAACCATTGGAAGCTTCAACTCACACATAAATAAATGTATTTATATATAAAACATACAGGCCAGGCCTTGGAACATTAATTAAAAACCACAAAATGTCATTTCTCATTCTGGTGTGGCCCGCAACCGCAGGTGAATTTTCATTCTTTTGCGGCCGGCAGGCGATGGCTTCCAAAAAAAAAAGGAAACCGACTTTCTACAAAAATATTGAACCCGCACCCGCAAAAGCTTGTCAGATAAATATTCATTTGCAATGAAAGAAGAGAAGTAAAAACACGTAAAATATGCCTTCTATTTGGTATGCATGACTTTTGGTCCATGCTGTCTGCTCCGCACGGTTCAGGATCCTGCTCTTGCTCCTGCCACTACTGTCGGCAGTCCTCACGATCTTTCATAGGTCTCTCACTCTCACATCAGTCATCCATCGCCATCGAACGTCCGTGTCCGTTGCATAATTATTTCGAACATGCCAAAAGAATTCCATTGGGGTAGAGGTACTTTTTTTGGGCCTCAATTTGTGGTGCCAAATAGACATAGCCGCATCGAATTTGATGAGGAAACACAGTGTTCCCCAGAAGTATGTTCATATATGGGTTTTCAAATCAAAATTTCACCAGAAACAAATTTCCGGAGTTAAATTGTTTAACTGGGGACATTGAACAAACTAACTTGCTGCAAAAATTCACCTTTTCGTGGTTAGTAAAAATTGTCAGGATTCTCTTCGAACACAAACACCACATCCTGATTATTTATTCTGCACACAGAACTCCATCAGGCACTGTCCGAATTTTTGATTCCACACAAGCAATCGTCGTCGTCGTCGGTTGGATTTGGTATATATTTGGGGATTGATTCTCGGGGGAAATGGAGGAGCCAGAATAACCCATCAGGACCCAAACATCACGAAGAAAACCTTCAAAATATTTTAAACTCTAATTTGTCCCGGTTTGGCATCTTTATTTTTTTTTACCTTTTTTTCTTATGTATAGGGATAGGCTGTCATAAGTCTACCTCATTGTTTTGCCATAAGAAGACGAGATCAGATTCAGGGAGAACGTTCTCCCATTCCCAGTTTTTTTTCTTTTTTTGTTGTTCCTAATTTATGAGCCATTTTAAGGGTATATTGTTTAGGGAACAAAGACTGACGTTAAAGGTGCTTAACGTGTCGTGGTTAATCATAAATCAATTTGCAAGGATAAAGGATGAGGGATGAGAACAAAAAACAGGATTTTGTTTCCATTCCGAGAGCTCAGAGAAAGTGAAAATAAATAAATTTATACCTGGAAAAATTCAAAACGGATACATTAAATTGTTTTGACAACAACCCGAGGCAAGAAGGGACTTTAGTTAAATAAATAAAAAAAAATTAAATCCGGAAATTAAAAGAGGTTCATCCCTCATATTTGGAACTTGGAAGAAAACGAGACAAGTCTGGCTCCTGAGGGTTCGAGAATCTCTATAGTTTTGTCAAGGGATTATACTACGAGTCCAGGACTTAATTTATTTGTTTTGTATAATTTTTTTTTTTATAAGAAATTCGTTGTGGTAATTATCACCTTTGGAAGAGATGAAGATGTTTAGATGCATATTAGATTTAGAGACCAGGAGCTAGGAGCTATATTCTGGTACATAAATCTAGTTATTTTAGGGGAATATTTTAGTTCAAAAGAAATCCAGGGTGGTATTGCATTGTTCTTTTTTTAAGACCTTTTGATATTTCCTTTTTCTAACATCTCAATTTTATACTTATCAGGAATTTCGGGATTCATATACAATTTCTGTAATTGCTTTGAATGCAAATTGCAGATTATCCTTGAATACAAAAAAACCAGGAGAAGCACATATTACAGCTGCTAGATCTCATTCATGCAAAGGCAATTTTTGTGCTTAAAATATTTCCACCTCAGTTTGTGTTTCAACTATTCCAAAAATACAGATCTTATAGGTATGACCACGCCCCTTTTGTTGATTTTTCATTAAGTTTGATTCACTGTCTGCATCGATTTATTGAAAGACCGAAGTGGTTTCATTAGGACGTACTCCCTCTTAGGAGTAGTGTTGGTTTAAATGTGTCAATCTGCCTTAACCCTGTCACAGGGAACAAATATTGCTCAACTTTAGAAGCATACGATCTTGCCAAGAAAAATTGTGATGAGCGTTTAGAGCTCGAGGTGTAGATTATGCTTGATAACCTTAACGCTTAAAGCCGGAAATTAGTCAATATCTAGTTTGACAGTTGGTAGTGGCAGCCTCTAAGACGATGCTTCCCGCAACGGACTGAAACTGATTTACTTTTCTATCCAAGCAGAAAGTCTTCCAAGCGGAACCTCCAGATCACCCAATTATTTGCTGAATTGATTATTTTGCAATTTTTCCACCAGTATATTCAATCCGTATACTTTCCAAAGACCCAAGACTCCAATAAGAGATTGCTGAATTTAAGACGCCGGTGGTAACCCTCTGCCTGTGAGAGCGGGTTTCAATATAGTTCATATGGGTCCGTTATTCACGTCACCATTGGTGGGTTGGGAGTGATTGCAACTCCTATGTGCATACCAGCCTTCTGTTTCAAGTTCAGAAGACATGATGTGGCAATGTGTCATGTGAGGATGAGCGGAGTTTCCACAACAAAACCCCAGGTTCAAGAATTAAGTCCAACAAAGTTTTGAGTGTAGTACCCCGTGGCGTAGTGGTTAATGTGTCAGTGTCAGTCTGCCGCGCCAAAGGTTCTTGAATCAATCTCTGACTCCACCAAAGACTTTTCCGGCGTACTGCATCATGTCTGCTAGCCGTTCGAATTCGGCGCTAAATTGTAGGATATTATGACCTCGAACTTAAGGTTTCACTCAATTTTAGAATTGCCGAGTTGTAACGAAGTTACACATTTCCTTCACTGCCACCGACCGCCGCCCCCGATCGCCATAATGAGTGCATCAGCCAGTGACCATCATCATCGACCGCCACCGACCGTCACCAACCGCCACCGACCGCCGTCACAATCACCACGACGATTTTTCTACAACGCTAAGTGTATACCAGAGACCAGCCAGTGACGCAACACAACCATTGTCCTCTATGGGAGAAAAACCGACCACCCCTCCACTCCGTACTGCTGATTTGGACTACCAACCAACTCCGAACACATATTATGATAATAACCAGCAGAAACATCCAACAAACGGAAGGAATTATTTTTGTACTAATATTTTTTATCTTTAATATTATAATTCACACTTCCTTATTACTGTAATATTCCATAAGTATAAGCAGAATTTGTATGGAAAATCAAACTCGAGCTCCCAGCCATTGGTATACGATTCTATTTAATAGAATACCGGGAATATGAGATCTCGAAGGTACGCTGCGGGGAATACCAGCAGAAACCTTAATATATTTTGAAGTAAAGGCATTAGGCCATCAGTTTCTTGTCGTGGGGTAGCTGCCATTGTAAGCTTCAACAGAGACCTAATTTGTTTCTTGTCGTGGAGCTCTTCTTTGTGAGAATCTCTACAGACCTAATCCGTTTATTGTCGTGGGGTTGCTGCAGTCGTAAGCTTCACCACAGACCTAATCAGTTTCTTGTCGTGGAGCGCTTCCTTTCAGGAATCTCTACAGACCTAATCAGTTTCTTGTCGTGGAGCTCTTCTTTTCAAAGAATCTCTACAGACCTAATCAGTTTCTTGTCGTGGAGCGCTTCCGTTCAGGAATCTCTGCAGACCTAATCAGTTTCTTGTCGTGGAGCGCTTCCTTTCAGGAATATCTACAGACCTAATCAGTTTATTGTCGTGGAGCGCTTCGGTTCTGGAATCTCTGCAGACCTAATTCGTTTCTTGTCGTGGAGCTTTTCTTTTCAAGAATCTCCACAGACCTAAAACCAAATATTGTCATAGAGGCAATTCTATAGACCAAATATAGTTGGACTCGCTTCTTGTCGTAGGATAAACCCTAGAGGCCAAATTATTTAAGCTATTTAATACTATATTGTACATCGAATCATTAATTTAGTTTTTTTATTAAGTCCGTATATGAAGTAACTTGTTAAGGATATTTTGATAAATAAAAAAAAAACATTGTTATTTCGGAGTTCAACACTCTTCAACCCTGAGTTTTCGCTTTCTTTGGGAACAACCCTGGACTTCGACGAGCCTACCTCAGCCTAAGTATAAAAAAGCATCACAGAGTGTCCACCATTACAAATTTTTAATTTGGAAAAGTGTAACATGTACATCGTTGTCTGCAAGCCCCTGATGGGTTATGGATATAATCTAATCTAGGAAAAGCTGCACGAATTAGAATCAATGGCAAAGTCAAAGAAATGTTTCTGTACTCCGCTTCCATTGGTCGATACTTAAGAATAGCTTTGCTTCTTCCACAAATATTTTTGTTTATTTGGAGAAAAAAATTTTGGTTAATGAACAGAATTTGTTTTCTTTCATCAAACATACAATATGGAGACTATAACACAAATCAATACAAGAATTTGCTGCATTGTCAAAAAGATTTTCCTTTCTAAGTATGACAATAATTATTATTAATGGTTGTGTATGCGTTCATTGAATTCCTCCCGACTTAAAATGAAATTAGAAGCATTTTCTGATAACAAATCTTGAACTCATCGTGACTTCCTTTGCAATTCGTGTCAAGACGATGTCCCATCACCATCATCTCCAGCTTAAATTTTCTATTCCCGGTATAATTTCTCAAAGAATTCCCATTCCCAATTAAGTTCACGATTTAGCATTTATGAAATCTTCGATCAAAACCAAAACCATGGAACATCTACATCCCTTTGGGAGCGACCAGATAATCTTGTCATAAAAATAAAAAAAAAATTAAATTCCCAAAGAAATCTTCAATTTCGGAGGCTCCTGAAGGGATAGCTTCTGCAAAAAGGACGTTGATAAAAATCATTTCTTCATTCCAATGTTTACTGTTATCTCACGACAATGATCCGAAAAACTTTTAATACTTTCAAAATTCTTTTGGTTTTTTTTTTTTTTTTTTAATTTATTTAATAACAAGACGCCCAGAAATATGTCGTGCCAAAAGAGACAAGCCCAGGTATACCTATCGGTTGCTGCAACATACCAAAGGGCGGCGATGGTTTCTTTTTTTTTTGTATCCACAATATTACAATACACACCTTCGCAATATCAATTACGGTCCAAGGAAGCGAAGCACCATCCAGAAAAAAACTCCCAGTCAGTTCTTCTAAGCACCCACCATTGCAGTCCACCATCTAAAGGATGCAACAGCGAAGCTAGTCTAAAGAAACAATAACAACAACAACAACAACAATGATGTGGCACGAGATGACAAAGTTCTTTCATATTGCAATAGTCACGATCCAAACTTTCATGAGACGTGATTTTCGACTTTCCGAACAAGAGATCAACTCTTCCAACAAGCATCAGACGAGACCAGAGTAAACGAGAAGAAGCCGAAGCCGATGCGATGAGAAGCTGGCAAACAAACAAGACAGCAGCAGTCAGGCAAATCCAAAGGACACATTGGAAATATTATTATGAGCACGAAGACGAAGTCGAAGACGAAAACGACGACGCGACGCACGGAGGCGACTATACCTACGATGAAGACCGAATGCTCAATAGGAAACATGAAACGCTAACTCAACTTAAGTCGTGAAAATACAAATTCAATGAGAAACTGGAAAGGAAGGTTGGTTCTTCGGTTGTTCAGTTGGTCCATATGCGATGTCGTCGATGGGGATGAGAGGAAGGAGCACACACACACACAGCCCTGGAACAGTGGCACTCTGGACAAGCAGAAGCAGATTCGGCAGCAATTTTAAAGAGCAGCAGCCAAGAAGGCAGAGGGCATCTCTTGCTTTGCTTGCATTATACATTAAATGTGGTTGGAGATGGCGATGGCGATGGTGGAGCGCATGAAGCATGATGATAGTGGACCTCGACCAGCAGAGCTCGTTGATTTGCTTGGGGATGTGATTATTATTATTGTTTTGCTTTTTTTTTTTTATTTACTTTATTTTTCTCTGGACATCGTTTGGTGGACACTCAACGAGGAAGACATGCAACCGAACACCCGGTTGGTCTTTGTGGACCTTTGTATGGGATAGGAGTATTTTGTCCTCCATGCCATGAACCATGCGGCTATATGGTTAAGTGGATTTTTTTATTTTTCGCGTGATGCATCTTGGGTCTCATATTTTTAAGTAACATGCACTCTGCTCATATTGCGAAGGGATTTTTTCAAAAATAGCAAACGGCTACTTGTTGGGTTAAGTTAAAGTGCTGGTTGTTGCGTCTGGGTTTGGTCGCTGAAGGTTTGGGTATATGGTCTGGTCTGGGCACACAAGGAGCATTGACTGCCAAATGAGGTAGTTAAGTTTTATCACTCTCAATTTTTTTTAACATGAAAATTTAAAAAGGCGGGACGTGCTAATAGGTAACGAAAGTGCTATTAAATATGTTGAAGTTGTAATTTTAAAGTTAAGGCTTTAAAAAAAATATGGATTGCACAGGAAATGACTTTGTGGAGGATAAAATAGAAAGTTAGAGATTTCAAAATCAGGAATTCTATTGTGATTGAGAGTCTTCCATAGACCGTTGTATTGGTCTAGGAAGTATTTTTAATAAGCCCATACGAGTGTGATTTGAATTTCTTTTTTAATGACAACTCTAGCCAATAACAACTTCAGCCATTTTGGACGCTTATTGTTTTTTTCTAAGTCGTGGAGAAAGTTCATGAAACACGGTTTGAACTGCTTATGCCCACCCTCTTAGACACTTGATTACGTACCAAGCTTGTTATGTTTGTTTCCTTACCCAATGTTCGTCAAACGAGGAGTCAATCAGCTTAGTTGACGATTGTATTTTTTAGAAAGAATTCGAGTACGTTTTTGACGGGCTAAAGAGATAGGAGCGTCGCTGGGGGAACTCCTTACTATATGAAGGAGCGAGAGCTACAGTACCTACGTTTTCAACGAACTGTTGGATATCCTATTCCCTATATTTTTGTTTGTGTATGCGTTCGCCTCCCGCAGCCAGCCGCTGTTCCAGTTTCAGAAACAAAATTCTTCTTTGACAGACCGGAAAAATTCAATAACATTAATTTTTTGTGGCCGATGTTTAATTACTGCTGGCGCAATAAAAAAAGGCGTGTGCCACACCCAAAGTTAAGACTTTTGATTGCCAGGCAACTAGTATGAGCTCAGTGACATTCAATTTTAAGCTTGTGCATCTATTTGAACAAAACAAGTCATAACTTGGATTTATCTAAGTTCGATTTTGATTGGAAATAGCGATTATGGGCGTATTTAACAATTTTTGAACCACAACCTGCTACGTAACCAAGGAATACAAATCTAAGTGTTCATCTTCATACTTCAAAGCTGCGACCGATAGTGAAAAAACATAAAAAAAAGGAATGCATGTTATGACTTTTGACGGTATCGCCCTTTAAAAATGGGCGTGTCCCAAAAATTCGAAGCTCTAACTGAGCTTTGATCATTATTCAGTATTTGAGCATATGTGTAAAACTACAGCTGAATCGAGTAGTTTTTAAACAATCTTACCTGAAGAAAGGTATTTTATCAAAATCACGCCTTTAAAAGTGGGCGTATCGAAAAAAATTAAACAAGAAAATGTAGAGATATATTTTTACTTGCGATTATAGGTACTATAAGGCAAGTTATGCATTCGTCGAAAAAAAAAGTTTTGAGATAACAATCAAACATGACATTACGATGATAGCGAAGGCGAAAAAAGATGGTCTAAAAATTCTGTCCGTCTGTATGTCTGTCTGTATGTATAGACACCTACAGCCCAAACGGGTGGGCCGAATTGCTTCAAACTTGGTATATAGACTTTTTTAGGTATTGTACAGAGGGGAAATTGAATTTTTTTTTTAGCTCAAAAAATAACGGTACCTGCCATACAACCGTTACGTTAAAGCTTATTTTTCTCAAAAACGGCTCTAACGATTTCGATTTAAAAAAATCAGTGTTGCTTTTTAGGTACGACCAATCATATGGCTGAAAAAAAAGGTTTAAAAAATGGCTAAGAACGGTACTTTCCATAGGACCGTTTTTTTTGCTTTCGACTATCTCGAAAACGACTCAACCGATCCTTTCGAAATTTCACACACATATAGTTGTAGGTAGCTCAATTTGTTTTGCTTACTAATATTTTTGCAAAATATTTTTTTGTATTTTTAAAATCATTTAAAAAAAAAAATTTAAAAAATTAATATTTTGAGAACTGCTTCTCAAATTTTTTTGTAAAAATTTTGAGTAAATGTATTGCTGAATACCTATGAACTGGAGTTTTTGAATTTTTTTTGAAAATTTTTTTCAAAAAGTTTTTCAAAAAAAACTTTTTTTCTCAAAAACCGCTCCACAGATTTTTATAAATTTATTCTCATAAATTCAAATTTATCCAAGAAATAAAATGGCGTACTTTTTTTTCAGCTCAAATTAGTTTAAGTATTTATTTAAGAATTTTGAAAATTTAATTTTTATCAAAATCTCAAGCCCCTAAACCACTGTCACTCATTAGAGCAAGTTCGTGCGACCCAGTCGTGCATTTTATTTATAAAACGAACGGAAGGGAAAAAGGTTTAAATTGAATATTGGTAGTACCTTAAATTTTTAAAACTACGTTTTTTGTTCTGTCATGAAAAGTGGGTGTAAGCCACGCCCAAAATTCAAAAATTTCTTTTCATATACAAATTTTCTAGTTTCTACTAAGAGACGCAAAATTTGGCTTGCGGATTCGTTATAAATACAGTTTATTTGGAAAAACAATTTTTTTATAGTTTCTAGTAAAAAATGGGCGTCAGCCACGCCCAAAATCAAAATTTTTGATTTCATACACAAGATGTTTATGTGCAAGTAATACCCACAAAATTTAATGTTTTTCGTTTTAATATAACAATTGTTATTTTATAAAAACAATATTAATGGCCATGTCCTTATCTCTGATCGTTAGATACTGCTTGCTTTAAGCTTCTTACCTTCGAGATCTGATGGTAGAACACAAGTCACTAAGCTACAGTTACAAAAAACAGCTTCTGACAGCTTTTTGAGTTTAAACAAACTTGGCCAATGAACTTTCCAAAACCATGCACCTTTAGTTTTCTAACTTTTTATCAAAATCTTTAGCTGAAAGTACATTTAGCACAGCACTAAAAAATTTCTTAAGTCCACTTTGGTTTGTATTCATTAACAAATCTCTCTGTAAATTGAAATACAAAATTTATTGAGGGTAAGATCCCTCCCTAAATGCAACTCTTAACCTCCCACAATGTTAATAGTGCTCAATAAACCCCGAACAAAGTCTGCTTTGAATTCAGGAGTTCTTGACTTTCCTATACAAAACATACCAAAAAAAAAACTCCCCGTTTGTTTATGCCACAATAATCTCGAATTAAAACATCTCCAGACCTTTGATTGCAATCAAAGCCAAGCATTTCCTTCCTTATTTACACGCTCAAGTTATCTTAAAGTATTTCAAAAAATTAATGACCACTTAACACACATTTAATTGAAGAACCCAGCATAAACCTCAATTTAGTTAAATTTTTGTTAATCGTCAAAAATTTAATCGCCTGACCTATTGTTGCCCCTTTAACTGCACCATTCATAGCCCTTTAAGTAGGTACTGCACTTAAGCTCTATATGTACAATTTCCACTAACCTACAAACATTAAAAAACTAAGTGTGGACTAAATTTATCAAAAAAAAAAACGACCTACAAAATAAAACGCCATTCCCCTGCCTAAACGTCCCCTTATGAGTTTGAAATTACATATAAGAAGAGAAAAAAATTAAATAAAAATATTTAAAAAAAAAGAAGAATCCAATTCCAAGTTCATTTACAACATCAAGCTGCTGCTGCTGCTGCTCCTGATCCTGTAAGCTGCCCACTTTACACAACCCAGGACCACTTCAAAACACTCACTTGCAGGACCTCTTTTTTTTTTTGCTTTTAGTTTGACATTTCATTCAAAGCTGTGCCATGTAATATGTGCAGAATGCAGGCCGCGCGAGAACTCTCGTGTAAGTCCTGGCGCTTGTCCTTTTTGCATATTTAACAACACAAGAACTTAAAAAAAAAAAGAACTAGGTCTACCAACAAACTAAGAGCACTTGGCTCATTGGTAAAGTTAAGCATAAGAATATACTTGAGTTTTAAATGCGAGTTGCTTGGGATTGAGGGTTTTGGAAATGAGGGACACGTTGCAAGCCTTTTAATTTGGATGAATTTTGTTAGAGCAGCCCCTTGTTCCTTTTAAGTTGGTCCTATATTCATATACCGTACTCATTCATCGGTGGAACCTACACACATACAAAACCAGCACAAGGTTCTTGCAAATCATTTTAATGAGTTTAAAGTTAGATGGGATACAAAAATCCTTCGTCCTTTCTAGAAAAAAAAAAAAAAAAATAAACAAATTGAAAAACTCACTAGTGGGTTGGTATGGTAGGTATAAGATGAATAAATAGCAAATGTGAGCAATATTCAACAACTATGGGCTGGGTTTCCTATTCAATTTGTGGTCCGTATTCTTCTGCTTCGTCTTCAACATATATATATTTATTTTTTTTTGCCATTTATTCATCAGCCTTCAACATCATCATCATCATCCTCGTACTCGTCATCGTTGTCAATGTGGATAGAACAAGAATTGAATTCCCTAGTTTTGAAAAACTTTTCTCAACGAAAAACTTTTCCATCGTATTCGTTTGGTCGGGTCGGGTCCAGGGGCAATGTTATCATCATCATACTCACCGACTTGGGAGCTGTCCAGGGCTGCATTTTGTTTACTTTCAGATTTTTTTTTCAAGTGATGTCACAAATTGTACAACATCACAACCACAGACATACAGATACAGACCACTAACGCGTACTCCACTGGTCTTAAACACCCTCAAAATATTTTATTCACCACCGTATACTTATATCTCTGCCTGTGCATTTAAATTTTTTCGTGTTTTTTTTCCTATTTAAAAGCTTGTAGGCAAAAAGAGAAAATATAAATAGTTGGCAGTCTGTATCTCTGTGTCTGTGATCACAACATTATTATTTGCTGAGTTTTAAGCGAGACTCGAAGCACTTTGACATTTAAGCGATACTCGGGATGCCATATTCTTTTCAACATTGTCGCTGTCAGTTGTTGTTGCATAAGTGCTGTTCGATTCAAAATTAATTAAAGCATGGTCTTAAGCTGTGTTCACATCGCTATAGAAAAAATGCGAAAGAAGTAAAACTTGAGAGCTTAAGTGAAGTTGGCGACCACAATAATTTTTCTGCTTATGTGCCAACACACACATTTACTATTTTGCAATGCAAAATACCTGATTGCTCAGGTTTTATTTATATAATCATTCAAACATAACTTCTCAGTTCCAATCTTAGAAAAATGTAAAAGTCCTAGTAAAAGGGTTGCCAAGTAAAATATTTTTTTAAATATTGGAAAAGAAAAACAACGCCAATCTTTTCTATATAGCTGAATGCAAATTTTTTTTTCAAATTATGTTGCATTTAAAATAAACTTTGGCGCGATTCGAAAAAAACAAGCTGCGAAATTTGCCTGTCAATTGGTTTGTCAATGCTTTCGCCTGAAGCTTGTAAGCGACAAATTTGCCCTAGTAAATTGACAACAATGAGAAGTTGAGAATTTTAAATCGCGGCAGAAATTGTGATTTGATTATCAAACAGTAATTACAAATAATTTTTCGCTGCAGGAGCGAAATTCGAAACTTTGCTATCTTCTTCAAACAAATATTTCGCACTTTGTGAGAAACAAAGGTTATAAGGTAAGAGTACTTAACCGCGCTGCCTCTTAGACTTTATACTATTTCGCTATATTATATCGAAGCTTAAATTTCGCCAAAATTTAGCGTTGACTGTCAAATAATTTTTATTTTAATCCGATCAAAACGTGAGTTCTGGCAACTAATTTTTTTTTATAAATAGGAAAGCGTTAAGGCTTACCCAAATCAAAGCAAATAATTGGGCCGTGACAGCGATTAAATCGCAGTTGCATCAAATACACATTTATTGCTTTGTTTAAGCCAACATGGCGTATCTGTTGTGTCGTGTCAGTTTGACTGTTTTCATGTATAATTGTTATGAAAACAGTTGTTTAAAAGTCAACCAAAATGTATCGCTTAAAGTAGTGTTGGCCGGTCTTTAAATTTAATGCGATATTTTTTCGCTTCAAATAGCGAAACTGAAATCATTGCTTCTTGTTTGTCGCATTGGCTTCGACTGAACCTTAGCGAAGTAAATTTAGTATTTTTTTTTCGTTTAAAATATTAAGCTGCGTAAAAGTACCAAACTTGCAGGACATTTTCGCAAGCGATATTTTATCCAAATTAAATGCGAACTGTGTCGGAAAGTTTGCGTGATTATTTGATACCAAATCGTTCCCTTTTTTTCAGCAATACGTATTTGACAACAAAGCAAAAATCATCATCAATCACTTTGTGAGGCGATTTTTTCGCATATGATGCGAATATTTTGTGTCGCGTTGTAAAAAATACTATACTCCATTAAACAAGATAATGACAAAGTGAACAGTTTGCCTGATTTAAGAGTGTACAATTGATCGGTTGTCAAAATCAGGACCCAGATCCAGGCTATGGACCATTTTGTTCAGGTCTTTTATAAAATGGGGCCCTTTTGCTCCGGATGCTGTCTTTGTATTTTCCAAGTATAAATTTCTTGCCAATTATTTCGAATATTTTGAATTTGGCTTTTAACGGTGAGGGGTATCAATATTTTGAAAGTATTAGATACTATACTGCTTTGTTTTCTAAGAACTACGTTTGTTTTAATAACAAATACGTCCCTGGCATCTGATGCTGATCTATCGCCCTGCCTTTCTTCAAGAAGCAAAAAAGAAAAACAATTTCTTCTTCACCGCCTCCCGTTTATATTTGCTGAACCTACTAGAACTCTGCTCCTGCCAATGCACTTGGATGGTGAACATGAAAGAGGCGAGCAATATCCCAACTAGGATACTCTATATACACTCATACACAAAACGACACAACCAGCATACATACATATATGTGTGTAGGTTTATATGTTCTTGAAATTCCTTGGGCCCAGTACCGCCTCTATCTTGTGTATAGAGATAGAGAGCAGTGCGTCTTCTGAGCATTTCTTTGTGTACTTATGCAAATGAGGTAGCGCACCATAAACCAAACGAACGCCAGGACGACGACGACGCAAACCAAAGTTTTTCGTTTTTCTTGTACAAGGATTATCATTTCAAGGAAAATTGAATATTTCAATTTAAACTCACACGTATGTTCTATAATAATAGGTAGGAGCTCGGGCTGGTAGTTGAACCCAAGAAAAAAGTATTTTGTATTCAGAAGATTTTTTTTTACATTCGAAAAAAGGACGACACGACACCATCAACCGACCAAAACCAACCACCGACACACAAAAGACCGAATTCCTAGCGCAAAACCAAAACCAAAATTTAAATTTTCTGTTTGATTATCATGGAAATTAACAAAATTTTCTATTTTGTGGAAAATTCTCTGCCAGCCATTTTTATACGACCATATTTTTTTCTTCTTGATTCTTGTATATGTATAGTACGAGTATATGTTCACCATTGAAGAAGAACCGTTTAGCATTCAAATAACGTTTCGAAAACCCCAGAATTAGGTTAGGTATATAAATGTACGGAAGGCTTGCCACCTTTTTAGCATCTGACAAAACTTTTAGATAAATTTAGAGCGAGCAGGAGAGAGTGTTTGTGGTCCTAGGTCGATGTGTCCCATATATTCACACCACACCACACCATACCACAGCACACAAATCCCCACCCGGGCGCCATTCTTGTTTAGTGTGCATAGTAGTTTAATCCGACTTTATGATAGACAGAAGGTTTTTCTTTTTTTTTTTATTTTAGTTCTTCTTTTTGGTTGTCAGTCTATGTGTCATGTTGATTTTCGGAACCAAAATTTACATTTTTGAAAAAGTAAAAGAGGTTGGAGAGAGTTTTTGGAGACCATATATTTTTGTTTGGGGCAGTTCACAAATATTAGCCATGTTTGTTAAATTAAATTCGTGCAAGAGTAACTCTGCCCTAAAAGTTTAAGAGGGATTATGTATAGGGAAGGGGTTTTTTTCATGTATGACCATGTGGGACTATAAATGAGCTTTGTGTTTTGATTAGACTGGGTTGGGCTGGGTTACAAACAACAGTAAAGAACAGAGAATGACAGAGATGCGTTGAGTTTTTGACATGAATGTTGTGATAGTCGTTTAATTGGAAAGTTTTTTGCAAGTCCATTTATACATATAGGTGTGTATCTCTGGTTAGGTGTTGATTAGGTTAGTTTTGGTAGTGATGCGAGATAATGAGGATTAAATTGGACGTTTAGCATACACGTGTTGGAAGGTATAGGGAATTTCATAGATAACGAGGATTAAAAAGTTGATTTTGCGGGTATTTGAATTTGAGCCCTGATTAACATTAGGAGGTGACTTGAAATTTGCATCTGCATCTGATTTGGAGACTTTACGGATAATGAAAAAAGTTTCACTACGTGGTTTGGAAAGGTCTAAAATAGGTCATCCCAAAAATTTGTTATTCACATAAGCTTGGGCAAATGTGGCTGAATTTTTGGTATCGTACTCAGAAGTTGGGAAGGAAAAAAGAAACGGAAATTTTTTGTATTTCTAATTATTGTCAGACTTCTTAAGTTTTTAAAATAGTAAGCGATTTGTATTTCTTTTCTACTGCTTGCCTCGGACAACACTGGCCATTTTTTTTTTTTTTTTTTTTTTTTTTTTTTTAAGGAAAATGCGATTTTTTCCTAGTTAAGCATTTTCAAACGCGACTTCTTACAATGTTATGACTTGCAGATTTGAAAATTCCTTGATAATTATTACTAGTCTATAGAAAAACGGTAAAAGGAAAATCTGAAATTAAAAAAAAAAAAAAAAAAAATTGGGGGCTCAGCCCGGCTAACCGATGAACGAAAAAAAACGTTGCTTCGATTTATAACTCACGTGATTTAGGATACGTGTGATGAATATTCTCACGAGTTGACGATTTCCCAAGGGTTTTTTTTCTGCTTCATGCGTCTCAATCAGATTTGTTTCTAATATATTTAGAAACAAATCTGATTGAAAATTCTCCATGAATTTGGAGACTTGTATGTATTTCTACTTTTATAAACACCCATCAAGGAATGGGCGGGTTTTTGGGACATGGTTAGCACTGTAACAGTTTACAAATAGAACAAACTACTATAATAACAACTTCGACGGCACTGCTTTAGAAGATTCGATTTGTCTTGAGACACCTAAACGTTCAAGGTAATTGCTAGATTTAACTGCTGCAACGCCCTATTGAATTCTGTACTACAGCCAACTAGTACGCTATGGTCTTTACAATGGCGACCAATCTTGTATTGTTCCTATGCTATTATGGTGACAGCACTGGTCAGTTTTTTATTTGATTAAACAGTGTGTTCAGTTTTGGTCGAATTGTTTATTGGAGACGGTACTATAGGTATCACAAAACAAAAGTAGTCTTGATAGAGCACAAGTTCCGACTTCGGAATATCATTATATGAACTCCAAAAGTCTTGGAAGATAAAGATTCTACTTGGATTTCTGGTTTCAAAAGCTGTTAGGTAGTGTTTAATGATTACTTGTGAACTCATAGTGTCTAACGCTGTCACCCTATAAATCCCTTGTGCCCAACAATATCACATTGTGTCCAGGATTATACAATTGTGAACCATAATGCCCAAAGCTTTCTCATTGTGAATTTAAAGTGCCCAGTTGCGTCTTTTTTATAAATCCAAGAGGTCCAATACATTTTGGGTGTGGTCATGTAGTGTACAACATTGTCCCTTTGTCAATCCATGATGTCTGTGCTTATTTTATATGTCTCAAGGCTAGTTTAGTGTGAATGAATTTACTGTCCAACACAAGTTATTGCGTGATCAACAGAAATCGCAGAATTCCTTTCGAATAACTATCCCGCCTAGAAGTGGATATGGGACTCGCACTTTTTTGACAACCCGAAACCATCCCAAATTTCTAATTCTATTTCCAAATTTGTATACATGAATGTGTTTGAATATGAGTATCGCTTCAATAATTTTCAAACATCACCATCTTTTGATAGTTGTGTCTTCTCCAAGTATAATTAATTTATAACATTAACTAATTCCTGTTCTAATGCGTCGTCTTTGATAAACGAAAATAGGAATACCACATACTTCTCTGGTGAATTCTAAAATTGTTCCCGAATGACAAGAATAATAATTAAGCTATTCAAACACACAGTACGAAGAACTTGGTTCTGTTCTTAATTTAACATATTTGCTCCTTATTAAGTGTGCTTTGAAAATACCTTTTACCTTTCAAATTATGTGGGCTTCAAGGTATTCGTTTCTTATGCCTTGGGTTGTTAGTCCACACAATTGCTCATGATTGGCAAAGACACCTTGTAAACCAAACATTCACAGCATGTTAAGGTTAAGGTATCTCTATAGTTCTATGTGTGTATATCCTTTGGTGCAAAGAATTATAGGTATATAGGTGCTGCTGGTTCTGCTTCCAGAAAAGCACTTCCTCGAACCGAACTAATTTTAAAGTCCTTTGCTATAAAGAGAAGCCTCGATCTTTCTCCCTCTCTGCTTCTATCTCGGTTTCAAAGAATTTGGCCTAAATTAAATGTCCTCCAACAAAAGTCCTTTTCACTTGATAACGCAAATAGGGCGAAGGACGCTTGAGAAGACGAAGAAAATTTAAATGTCCTCTAAATGGAAAATCCACCCACTGCCACGGTGTGGGTGCGGGTGCGAGTGCAGATGGCCTCCTCCAAATGATGGGCTTCCTATTTTATTGCTGATTGTTATCATTCTTGGGAAAACTCAAGAGCACATCCTTGAGATAATTTTGTCCAACCAACCAACTAACTTTACTTACATATATATAGGTACATAGAACATTTGGGATATCTCTCAAAGTTTAAGGACTATCCACTATGCCCAGTCGAACCCAATATCCATCCGACAACAGATAAACATCCTTTTTGAATGTTTGAATTTGACACCAAGAGTGTTAATACAATTTCGAGTGCGAATTGAATCGCTTGATAGGTTTTGCCATCCTTCCTTCCTTCTTCCTTGATTGAAGTCTATGTCCATTTACATTTTACATATATACATACACATATACATATATCCTTTAACCATTTTCGATTTGATTTGATCCTTTGAAATGTGAATAAAAGACGATTGCTGCTTGAATGGGTTTTAAGATATTTAACTAATTGAATTCTATTTTATTTCATTGCAGGTAAGCAAAAATAATAATCAACCAGGACGAGACATCGTCATCATCAAAATCCTTAAATGAATGCAGAACAATTAATTACACACACTCGTAAGGATAAGGAGGATGAGTATTATATAGAGGATTGAAAAATAATCCTCTTGAAGATTTATACACAAAATGTTAAAAAAAAATAAGTGGTATTTCTTTTTCAAACAAAAGGATATCCTATTTCGTCCTTGGTAACTATATATTGCAAAATACTCCACCGCATTATACAGACCAAATTTTGTGTGTTTACGACAAAAGCTCAAAGTGATAGTAGGAAAATATATAAATCTTTCGAGACAGGAACATTTTGATACAAAAGGATATAAAAAGAACACACGCAGGACTCTTCTATCGATTATTGTGTCATATACGATAAACATTAATGGCTTGAAATTCCTAGGAAATGTTTGTGCTGGTTTTTTTTTCATACTTTTTTTTGGGTTGAAAGTTAAGTGTGTCTATGGGTTTTCAAAAGGAAAAAGATGTCTAGCTTATGGATTTAATTTTATTTTTTGTAGCTCGAAAAATAACAATTTTAATGACTTTTTGACAGAAAAGGTCAACACATCATCATAAGAATGTTTTTTCTGTGTGTGTGTGTGATGTAGAGAGAAGTTTGAACTTTTATAAATATTTTGCTTTCAAACATAAAGAAACGGTTTTTGTATAATTTTTTTTTTATTAAAAATGTGGACTTTGTAAAGTGCTGTGTGGTCATTTTGTTATCGTCATTATTTTGTTTTTTTTTTCGGTTTTTTTCTTTTGTATTTACTTGTCTGGAGTTTCACTTGAATAAGGACTTCAAAAATCGTTTAATAGGATGGAAGCTAGAAACTGGGAATCCCTTGGTAACAAAATGACAACTGATGCTTTACCTTCTCTAAAAATTTTGTGGATTTGAGACAGTTTTGGAACTTTAAACTTCTTACACTTCTAATAATAAGGACCGGGAATAAGAATTTCTTTTATGGAACTGGACAGTGGCTGGCTGCGGGGGGCGAACGCATATACATACAAAAAAAAGGGAATAGATTTGAGATTTTTACACTCAATTGCACTTTGCGAGATTAAATAGTCTACTAAGCTTAACTCTCCCTTTTCTATTATGTTAAGCTTAACTCTCACTTTTCTATTATATTAGGCTTACCTCTCCCTTTTTTATTATATTAAGCTTAACTCTCCCTTTTCTATTATATTATAAGCTTAACTCTCCCTTTTCTATTATATTAAACTTAACTCTCCCTTTTCTATTATGCTAAACTTAACTCTCCCTTTTCTATTATATTAAACTTAACTCTCCCTTTTCTATTATATTAAGCTTAACTATCCCTTTTCTATTATATTAAACTTAACTCTCCCTTTTCTATTATATAAAGCTTAACTCCCGTTTCTTTTTTATTATAAGCTTAACTCTCCCTTTTCTATTATATTAAACTTAACTCTTTCTTTTTCTATTATATTATAAGCTTAACTCTCCCTTTTCTTTTATATTATAAGCTTAACTCCCTTTTCTATTATATTGAACTTAAACCTCCCTTTTCTATTATATTTAGCTTAACTCTCCCTTTTCTATTATATTATAAGCTTAACTCTCCCTTTTCTATTATATTATAAGCTTAACTCTCCCTTTTTCTATTATATTAAACTTAACTCTCCCTTTTCTATTTTATTAAGCTTAACTCTCCCTTTTCTATTTTATCTCTCCCGTTTCTATAATATTATAAGCCTTACTCTCCCTTTTCTATTATATTTGGAAAAATAACATTTCCTCATTCGCTCTCTGCGATCTTATTTCGTTAAAAAAATTATTTTTGTTAAGCACATTTATGATAAAAATGTTAAACCCTTTATCCAAACACCTCGAGCCCTGAACTGTGTTTCTAAAACAAGAAGTATGTTTACTAGGTCTTGTTTACTAGACGTCAAAGTGACTTCTGTCACAGCAACAATATATAATCTTTGTCTGTCAATAATATCATTGTCTGTTTTACGTCAAACTAACACAGTTAACTGTTTTATACATTAACCCAATTGTTTTCCAAAATGTCTTCCCTCAATATCTTCCCTGCTATTTTGATATTCAAAGGTCTTACAGTTTTTTTTTATTTTGACAGATCCCAGTTACATAATTCGCCATAATAATATTTTCCCATGACGTTGAAAGTTCACAGTTCATTACACTTTTTATTCGATTCTTAAATGTCAATGCTGCCAGTGTAACTTTTTAGTTTTTCTAAAATATTTGTTTTGTTCTTCTGTCAAATCTTTAGGTAAGATACGTTTAGATCCTTAACTCTTGACATATTTCCACAAGTGAAAGGTCTGATATAATGAACGCACTCATTTCCACATCCACAATGCTGCCAGTACGGTAGTCTGCTGTTAAATTTCTAATAACGTTTTGATGCTTTTCCATCAATTTTTAAGTCCACTCCAAAGTGGATACAACAATTACATACCTCTATAGTCCGCATTTAATCCAACCCAATAGAGTGTCTAATCCTTGAGAGTGTAACACGTATATTTGACCAACCCCATCAAACTTCAATCAGCCGTCAAAATCCCACGAGTATACATACGGACTCCAACTCTCCATCCTAATCTCAAAATCGTCTGGAATTCGCACTTAAAGTATCCAAGCCATCAGATGAAAGCTGGAACTATGCGTCTAAGTAAGTATACGGACTAAACTGTGGAATACGTTCCTGCACGGTTGGTGGCGCACTTGAGTGCATTATGCATGATGCATGTTAGATTGTAGATACATATGAACAAGCAATAACAACAACAACAACAAGTAGTCGTACATACCAACAAAGTGGTGGATGCATCGCATGCACTTGAAATTAAGGTAAACCAAATAAATCCTCGGCCAGACCTTCAACTTGCTCATCATTTTGCCTCTACGTCAATAAAAGCTTGGCCTGCCTTTACCCACTTTCTGCACTAATCGATCGGAAGAGCATTAATGGATCCGAATATTCGGTTCATTTGATTTCATTTTCGATTCCAGAGTGTGTTCGGCTTCGGTTGTTGCGCGTTGCGTCGTCGTCTAGAGTCTAGACCATGGGAAGTTATCCCATTATATAATGGTTCTCAACGAAGAGCATCATCGCCACACCACAGCACCGTACCGCACCTCCGCCCACAGGACAAACCCAGAGAGCATTACGCGTTAAGTGCCCGTTATAATTAAGAATCATTAAGAACTTCACTCCGCTCCGAGTTGAATGGATTTGAATTTGGATTTTGATTCTCTCTCTCTTGTCTCCGGTTCCAGTCCATCTCTATATTATGCTGGTCGTGGTCATCCATTTTGGCGGTTTGGGAATGAATGCATTGATTGTGGAAATTTTTCAATGTTGTTTTCCAAAGCAAGAACTATGAATTAGAAGGGGACAAGGGAGGAAGAGGTTGCAGATGCATAATGTTGGTTGAATATGGATATGCAGCTTAATTCGAGCGGACAACATAGAGACAATGATAAATAATTACTATGACGAGCATTAATGAGAACCAGAGACGACAAGTAGTGACGACGATGTTATTCAAATTATATTGGACGTAGTAGGCTTGCTGCTTGCATGATGTTGTCGAGACTCGAGACATAAGCGGAGAGGTAAATGATGACAAAACGGTTTGATTGAAATCCTAACCAATGAACATGAGAAATGCATTTCGACTAAATGAAGGGAAGAGAACTGGGAATATGGATGAGTTTATTGATAATCTGGTCGGAGTGGAGCGTTGGGGAGTTCTTGCAATGGGGATGGGGAGGCAAATTGGGACTAACATTTATATCAATCAAGGGTGTTACCTAAATAAAAACCGAATGAGAATATATTTCATGAGAATATACATTGAAAATAGTGTTTCGATGACAATCCTTCTCGTGTGAACACACCTTAAGACTATGCGATTTTGCAACTCAAATCAAACAGAACTCATGCAATGTAACACAAGCAAAATATCTCAACAAGAGTATTGCATAATTTATTATGGTGCCTGGTGTGGTTGGAATAACATTGTGTTCCTGGAGACTAGTAGAAATTACAGCCACTGCAATACGAATTGCAACCCATCCGCTTTTAAAGAATTGCAACTTTAAAAATCAAGTTATTTGTTGTGAGCGCTGGCAACACTTTTTTAAAATGACAACTACCTGTCAGTTTTGTTACAGAAGAGTTCGTTCTATCATGAGACAGCAAGTTATGTGACCAGCTCTGCATGCTATTTGGCGCTGCTGTCGCGTCAAGCTATTAGAAACTGAGCTTAGGGTATACAGGGCGCTGCAGTCGAACGACATAATGAAAGGCTGCATTATTTACAACGCTGTCAGGTCCAATAGATTAGGGTGGGATGACAGCTGCCAATTTTTTATAGTGATTTCAATGCCTTTTATTAGGGAATTTCAAAAAATATTTTTTTTGGCCAGTCACAAGAATGTTTAGAGTTGTAAAACCGAAAATTCGGTCATTCACTCACTTACTTAAGAAAACTGGCGATGGAGTTTTTGGATCACTTGATTCTTCCCCAATACGATTCGCAGAGCATATTCTTTGGAAAACTTTTTTTCCAAGTTCACTTCTAATGTGTTGTTTCGTTCAAAAAAATTCAATTTAACGATGCTTTACACGAAGACCTCCAAGAATAGCTTCACTAAAAAGCCAAAAGACTACAAGCTGGCAGTCCTTACATGGAATCTTCAGGGTTTTTGTTGGGTTCGAAGAGCAAAATCCATATGAAGATCAATTGCCTTATGTCCCGGAGAAAAAATTGTCACAATTCAATTATCCAGCTGCAGTAAGTATTGGCAAGTTTTTAAGATGATGATAAAATGTCAATCCAAGGCCATCTTTTATCAACAATTTTGTGAGTTTCCAGGATTAAAGAAGAACTAAAGGAAGAGTTAAGCCTTATTAACAGACTCAACTACACCCTCTGTGTGTATGAAAGCCCGACAAAATCTGGAGGATCTGGAGTTGCTGCATGGCTAAACAGGCTAATGGTTCATAAATCATGTACCTGCATGGTTTCCTTTAGTAAGTGGCCATATATTTCAGACCACTTCAAATTTTCTCAAATTCTGTGGATTTCTCCGTGACTGTTCTTTGCCATATTCTTCTTTGTAGATCAACTCCTCCCACCTTTCTGCATTAACGACAGCTAGAGTACATACCTTGTTTCTAAGGTTTCCACCTTCTCATCTCATCTCATAGCTTTGCTCCGGAAATTAGCTAACACGGTCATCTGCCCACTCACTGCCCTAGCCTTCTTCCAAAGTTGGGAGATCCTTTGAAGTCCTTATTTGAATGTTCTTTACAGCTGTTAGCAATTTTAAGATAAATTTACTGATGTTTTTGGTCTCTACCGATTTTTTGCTTTTTCTACTTCTCCAGGCTGAACGCTGAAGGATAATAATTTTTCTCATCTTACTGTAGAACATGGATCCTATATCAATTCTGCCGGAGTAACTTAGTTCGATTATTTCGTTGATTCTTGCAAATGCTTCTCCAAAAATTCATCTTAGTTGGTCTTCCATTTCTGGAAAAAGGTGTTTCGTATTAGTTGGAATTCTAAGGGAGCTGCCGGTCTTAAGCTTCAGCGGAACTGACAGTAATTTGGAGTCAAAGCTAAAAGCAAAGAGACCCCCAAATGACTTAATAACAGTTCTTATAAAAAATGATATATTCATAGAAAAGTCGATTAGAACTGCAGATTAAGTTCCAGGAAACTGGTAGTATGGTTTCGGGACGGCAGTGAAACATACAATAGCATCGTTCACTATACAAAAAGATCAAAACATCTGAAATCTTGGAGCGATTTCTACGTTTCGAAAAGTTAGAGCAATGAGAAGTGATGTATTGAAGTCCTTTTAACATCCTCAACTAGTGCAGTAATTTGTCCAACCTGTCACCTCTCATAGATTCCTAGATTGCGTTTTGACTAATTCGCGATGAGGAATAGTAACGCTCTCTTAAAAATGAACCTGTTCTCAAGGATTAAAACTTAGAACTACAATGTTTTTCCAAAATTGAAATCTTAGACATGCTTTCTGCCCATTCAAGAGATATCACAGACCCAATGTGGATCTAACCTGTTTTGCGTTTTCCTGGGCCAAGAAGGTACCTGTAAAATATTTCTCTGATAAACAAATAAAAAACTAAACACGTGCAAATATTGCAAGAAACATTCTCTCCTTTATACAGCCAGGACGCGACTCCGCGCCGTGCTGTTAAATCTTATTTTTATTCCTTCAAAATCCCCATTCCAAGTCATGTTAAAATATCAGCCAATAATAACAAACAGTTCATGAAACCCATTCACCCAAACAACCTCAATATTCTTCTTCTTTCCAAACGAGCTGCAATTACTCAATACTAAATCCTCATCCACATCTTCAACTCTATGGAGGAAACAATCTCCACTGGAAGTACAAAAAAAAGCAACTCTCAACTCCTATATTGACATAACTAAAATCCACACCTAGCCATCCATGAACCATGATAATACCTGCAGATCATTTCCAATATCTCGATACGCTTTGCATCCGTTTTGCAACACATGGCTGCCAGCCAGAGCTGTTTATCTATTTTTTTTTGTATTTTTCTTCTTCTTCAAGTAGCACCTTCCGATGGTCGTTGGCCAAGGAAAAAAAAAAGAAAAATATAGAAGAACAAGTACAAGAGACACCAAAGGACCAGGCCACACCGTTAATAGAGAAATGAATAAATAACCCCAGACAGAGGAAGTGGAGAACTAAAAAAAAAAAAAAAAATGGAACACAAACCAGACTGCTCCATTCCGCCTGGTCTAAAATAAAAAAAAAACGGAAAATAAAAAAACAGTACTGTCTCGGGTCCAGTGAATGGCATGTGGAATCCCTTGAATAATATTGGAGTAGAATTGGATACCGCCTCGCCACTCCTCTGACTACATGAACAGCATCACAATTGCTTTTTTTTTGCTTACGCGGGGGTTTCTTCCACCCTGTTATTATTTTTTTTTTACACCTTCTCATTTGAGCTATTGTGTGCTTTGAAGCTTTCATTTTCTTCAACTATACTCCTTGTTCTCCAAATAGAGCCAAGCCAAGAGTTTTTGGAACTCCTCCGTGCAGATGGTGTGTGCAATCATTTGTTGTCTCTCCGTCTCCGCGCATTCCTACTCGTATTGTCGTATTGTTATTTTTCCAGTGATTCTTTAGATACTTTTTTTTTTTTTTTTTGGAGAGATGGTCTTTTTCATTTTGCAAAACGGAATTGTATAGGTCTTCTTATTTTCAATTAGGCGACCATCCAGATGTTGTTTAGAAGGAAATTGTTTTGGAAAACTATGTCTTGAGAGGAGATTTTTCAGTTTTGAAATCACAAATGGAGGAGTTGTTGTTGAGAGGAAGATATTAAGTTTTTTAATCAAGAGGAGACTACATAGTTTTTTTTTTTTTTGAAAGTTATAGAAAAAACTTTTGGATGATTTTTCAAGTTGAAATAATATTCACGGATTTTGAGAACCGCCCTTCTTAAGTATCTGATTGAAAAATGATTCAAAATAAAATCTAGGTATAATGTACCTCTGACCTGCAATTAGTTGCAGAATAAAAATAAGGGCGTTGTGGTTGTTGACCCGTTTATGGTGGAAGAGGTCGAATTTGTAAAACCCGGACCCTTAGTTCATGTGGTGGCAGATTTTGAGGGTCATCCCAAAGCAGTCTTCCATTTAAAGCGAAACGAATAAATTTTTATGTACACCCTTAATTCGGGTTTCATATGAGTATCATAGAACGGGGTCAAAACTTGTGAGGCATACTCAAGACGAGAATGGACATATCAATTATATGGTGATAGGGTTACATTAGGGTCATTTAATTCCTATATGGAGTTTGCTTTTTAAGCATGGAATAAGTGTGTCCCGTGAACTGATACAAAGGTCCTTGAAAGTAACTAAATTTAACAGTCAAAAGAATTTTTAATTTTTTGCTAAATAAAATCATTGTTTGACATTCAGAAAGGTTGAGAAATTAATCGTTTTTTCACACACTAAATTTCAGTTCTGTCAAAGATTACAATCATTTTTGGAGTTGATTGCTTGAAAGATTTTGGCATCGTTTACAAAAATAAGAAACTCACTATGATGAATAAAAGAGGTGAAATATCAGAAAAAAGTTAGAATAAATAAGAAAGGGCCAAGTTGACCTCCTTCCGGTACACCAGAATGGACATTAAATGAGAGCGAGTTTTGAAACTTGAATTCAATTTACAATGCCAGGCTTTCAAAAGCCATGGTAATCATCTTTTTTGTATGAAAACTCAACGAAACAGATTGACTCACTAGTCTTAACTAAAATATGCAGAAGCTAGTGTCGGAACCGAACGAAACGTCATTTTTCGTTCTGTCAAAAGAACACTAGAGACTATGTTTTTTAATTCAGAATTCTTAACAATTGTTTTTGCTTTTTAGTTTTTGCATTAGTATTTTGTATAAGCGAAAAACTTTCTTTCCCGTCCAGTCAGCATACCTTACATTTCTGTGCATCATAATTGCAGTAAACTGTCATACTTTCGTCAGTAAATGCGTAAGAGATCATAGTTAAAGTTTGAAAACAAAACTTATCGAAAACTTGACAAAATTAAGAAACCCACTGTAAGAACCTGAGTCATGTAGTTTCAAATGCTTTATTTCGTCCATTATTATAGTTTTATGTCAGAAACAAAAAGAAGACGTCAAATTAAACACACCTTTCAATTGTAATATGTTGTCTTCTTCTTCCAAAATAAAAGTTGCTTTAGCATCTCAAGTTATAAAAACGTCACAGGAGTGAGCGAGGCACATAGCATATTACATTAATATATATTGGAGAGTTCTACGAACTGTCAGTTTCAAAATCATGAAAGCAAAGCCACATACAAAATAGATGACATGTGGCTATCAAATGGATATACTTACCACCTCATACAACTGTTATAATTTGACGTTTATTTATGTCCGTCCATTTATACGAACTTCCAAAAGTACCAAAACAAATAGCAAAACACAAAATGGGAATAGGCCTTACAATTAAATTCGGAATATAACAAATATAAGCTACGTCAAAACTCAACGAAACCTTTGCTAGGCTACGCTGTCATGCCAAAATCCACAAATCCGCGCATCACTATTACAATTTCTTTTTTTGTACCAAGAAAAGTGTCTTTTTACACGCACCATTTCCGCCAGTGTGACACTGATGTGGTGTCCGTTTCACATGATAATTTAAACTTCTGGTAGGCAGTTTAAAAAATTGCAATATTTTTTTAATTGCACATGCGGCATTGGTGCCCTCAAATAGAGACTGGCTCGTGAGTGAAATTAGGATCTGTCAAACTTATTTCTACATGACTTTACATGCAAACATCCCCGTAGATTTATGAGCATTCTGTTTGGATCTTTAAACACTTTTCTGCATGATTAAAGTTGTACCCCTTCTACTGTATCTAACCTGACCACTAAATTCGTTATTGGCAAATTAATAAATTATGGAGTGGACTGATTTTCGTACTAGCAAATTCTAAACATGAATTTTAGTAAGGCTCATTTCTAAAGCCGAAGGGTATTTCGTATTTCCTACATCCCGCTTGATGGTGGGTATTTACGTAAATCAGAACTTTCAACCATATCCATGGCCATATTCTAAATGCGCCACATGGTCAATTTAGTCTACCGTTAGTGATGATGGTCGTTTTGAAAACCCTAAACTAACTTTGTGATAAATTTTCCACTTCAATATGGATGCATGGGTATGTGAGGAAATTTCCACAACAGTATGTCGCCACTCCTCTCTGATAGTTCCAATTCGCCCGGAGAAAATTATTAAGTTTGAAACTTTTTAAACCATCACCACATGCCTGCTAAAGCTACCACCATATCGCCATCGTATCGTGGCCACTGATGCTGCTCTGCCGGGGCCGGCTGTATAGAAACTTTAACTCCACGTCCACGAAACATCACATCACAGAGCATCTACTATCGCCATCGTTCCATGGTGCACCATTTCGCCACCTTCCCTTTGGAAAAAAAATACATAGAAGGAAAAATAAAATTCCTAGAAAATAAAGAGTGAAAACGCATTGTGCCAATTTTTCATGCAGAAACTGGCGCACATGGCGAATATGGTTTTCTCATCTCATGTCCCAAAACGTTCGTTGCTTGAATTGTGAGCTGAAAAAATACCTGCAACCGCAGACAGATGGAAACCACAAGACAAAAATTTTGAAAATTACCTTTTTTTTTCGTCCGTCAGGCTTGACTAAATCGAAAGCCTCTTCTTCTCTGGAACTAGTATATACCTTCATACTGCTGCTCCATCACCACCACGAACAGGAAGACCATCATCGGTGGCGATGGCGATGGCGACACTGTCCATACCACCCCGTATTGGTCACTCCTCTTTCTCTCTGGCATATTATTTTATACGAATATAACGCTGCAGGATATTTATTGCCAAACCTCAGACATTTGCAGTCAAATAGGACAACGACAACGAAAGAGACTCCGTTCGTTCCCGAAAAATCGAATGAAATTAATGCGGGTAATTGTTCGGCTTTTGGTTTGGCCAAAGGTCAAAGCCGATGTCACTCTGGATCAACTTTAACCGAGACCAACGATGACTAGACACCGCTACCGCAACAAATTCCCTTGATGGTCCAAACTGGCAAACTGGCGAACTGGCCACTGGCCATGTTGCCGTCGGAAAAATTGAATTGCATTTTAATGGTCACCTTTTTTGGGGTCGAGAGTCTTGTGTGTCTGTATATAGTGTCCGGTCCAGAGTTTGTAGGTATTAAATTTCATACATCAGGGATTTAGGTTCCTTCGGTTGTCGCTACGACCGACCGACGACAACGGACGATGATGATGGGCGCAAAGGGGCCAAGGACCATCATCAGCACCACCACCACCACCACCACACGTGTGCCATTAATGTTGCCCTCATAATGTGTGTTCGTTGGTTGGTGTGTGATTTCGGGAACTAAATAGGAACTCAATGTCCCTGACATTAGGAGTTCTCTGTAATGCCTTTTGACATTAGATATTGTTTTGATTACAAAACACTTTTGATGGGAGAGTTTGAAGGCAATTGGGGATGTCAAACAATAAATGACATTAATGACACTTGGTCGAGGGGGTATTTACTGTCATCATCTGTTTAGTGTTCGTTCACACAGATGAGTTCTCCCACGAAATGTCATTAAAAAGATGTGACTCTTGGTGATCCAATAATGGACTCAATTTTACCCTTCGAATCTGTAATGATGATGTGCTTAGGGAGGATGAGGGTGTGATGGTTGCTCCTGCTCTACATGCATACATATATAAAAGGGACGACCTTCAAAACTCCTTTTATCATTTTCGTCAAGATGTCAGTTTTGCTTTGTGTCTGAATATTAAAAGTGACATTTTTAAGTATTTTAATTGAATTACGATATGAACAAATGGAAACAAGGGAAAGCTGTCACTTGTAATTAGGATGTTAATAGAACGATGCACACGCACACGTAAACGTAAATGGAGGGTTTAAGGAGAGCATTTTATGATTTTCCTTTTGAAAGAACATGTCACAAGTTGTAATTAAAGTTTCTGGAGCGAAAAGGCATTAAGGACAAACAGTTCACAGACACTCCAGCCAGAGGTAGTAGGGAAAGGTTTGTTTTATTATTATACACGTATGAGAGTTCGTTGCTGTTGAAAGTCTTGTATTTAGTAGATATAATGACATTTTAGTGCAGTCAGATCAAATTAGTTTCAAACTGTATACGAGAAAGTTCAAATTCTTTCCGAAAACTGTCAAAAATTAAGGTTTGGTAATTTTTTCCATATATTTTCTTTCGAACTGTAACAAATCTGCATTAGAAAAGGACCTCTTCCTATCTTAGTTTTTAATGCCTGTCTTAAATCCTTTTGGGAAATTGATTTGTATTGCATTTTATACGAGCCACCCTGTGTAGCGCTGTCACATTTTTCTAAAACTTCAAAAAACTTTTCGAAAAGCATTTGTGAGGTTATTTTTTTTAAATACACAAAATGTTTGCCTTGCCTAATTTTCAGCAGCGTTCTTGGTCAAAGAACAGTTCTTTTTTTTGTGCAAATACATACTTGATTCAGAAAATAAAACAAGAAGGAAGGACTAAAGGCCTAACCATAATACGCTAAAGGAAAAGGAAGCAAGTGTCAAAACCGAACGAAAAATTTCTTTCCGATCTTTCAAATACATCATTTGGACATAACAGCTTTTAGAAATAAGAAGCATTTGTCTCTTTCTTTCTCTTTGAAAAAAAAAAATGAAAAAAATGAAAAAAAAGGAAATGTCAGAATGAAAGCTTAAATTACGTACGGAAACAAAAGTGAACGAAGCTTGCCGAAACTTATCAAAAAGTCATTTCAGGTTGGATATACTATACAAATCACACGTATTTTTACTGATTCGTAAGGCAAGGTACATACCTATTCTTCAATTATGGTTGGGCCTTAAATATGATGGCAGTGCTATTTTAGAAAAATCGTTTTAAAAACCGCAACTGTCACACCCAGTTTTTAGACAAAAAATACGTAATGTTGACTTAGCTGTCATTCAAAATCTCCTCTTTCATACACATTTTCAAATCATTGTCATCTGATTTTTGAATGCTCATGTCTTTCTGACTTTGAGAGCCCGGTTTTTTTATCCACAGAAACATTTCGACGGATGAAGGCAAAACTTTAATTGACTTTACACTGCAACGGAGCTTTACGTGACTGAACGAATACAATCAATATTGTGCCCATCAAGGCGAATTCCTCTATTTCGTCAGGTTTTCGTTAAGTTTTGTTTGCTGATACAACAACTTAAGATATGACATTACGCGGCGAAAACGAGAAGGTGAAAACTTCTTGTGTGTCCGTGACGTAGATGCCCAAAACGAAACAAAAATGAGAATTGGAAGGCGCTATCTTTAGTAGTTGTATCATGGTTTCTATCCTTAATTTTCTGAAGAAAGTCGTATTTCTTTGTTTATATTAAAATCTGCAGTACTCTCGTGACTGTGGTGCCCTCCGATGCACAATGTTCAGGTTTTTATACAATACACATAAAATATAGCAGCGGCACCTAGCATGCAGCGTTTGCAATAGAAAATGCTGCTCCATGATAATACTGCAGTTTGTATTGCCACGGACTGACTACAAATGCCCCACATCAGATGTTTTATTGCAAACAATACCTTAGTGCGCTTATGTCACTCATTTGACAGATCTCCCGGGAATCTTTCGTTCAGTTTTTGACATAACCTATAGTTGGTTAAAAACAAACTCAGAATCTACTAAGTTCGCTTTGGTTTTGTTGAGTAGAAAAGAAATATAAAAACTTTTACTTAATCACTGCAACTCTTCGCAACTTGCACGGAATGTCAGATCAAGTTAAAAGGAATTGGAACATAGCAAAAGAATTGAGAATAAGGTGCAATTTATCGGTCATAACCCTTCTCAAGATTTAAATCCCAATAATTAGCCCAAGCACAAAAATTAAAACTAAAAGAGCACATCATAATTGGCGAGGCTTTGCTTCTGTACCTACTTGCACGACAATTCACTAACAACTTTAATGAAGGTCTTCAACCAGCTGCGTCTTCTTATCAATTTTGACATCAAATTGACTCCCATGATGAATGGCTTCTGTTCTCCTGATTAAATTCTCACGACTTTTTATGTTAACCAAGATGATTAAGCAAACAAATACCGACAGGAAGGCATCATTGAAGCACAAAAGAAAAAAAAAAATGGCCAACTACAAAAATATAAAGTCGAAGTTCATAGTGTCTTTTTATAAGCAGCCGGCAAAATCTTCAATCTCGCCCACGTGTTCCATTTGGGGGAACTCCCCAAAGAGAACGAGAAAATTACATCGAACTAACCAATAAGCCTCAATGGTACCGAACAAAAGATAAATCCATTGTATTCCAGACGACCGTCCATCGGTCGGTCGGGTGGATTTTGTTATCATAGTCCTCTTAGTGTAGCAATAGCAGCATCAAAATGTGCAACCATGCAGTCCCAAACAGATTCAGCTTCACAAGAGACCTTGTTCAAAAAATAGCTTCCTCTTTCCGTGAATATATGTGCTAATAAGCCACCACGGTGCCCGCCGCCATCGCATGGCCACCACCGCACCGTGACGATGGATGGATGGCGGGCTACATGAAAGACTCGCCCTCATATTTTTTTTTCGCCCGGCCAATATGGACACAGGACTGTTTGGACCTGGATGATGATGTGATAGCAGGATGGGTGCATATGGTGTGGACATCGGCATGTCTGGTAAAAAAACAAAACCAAAAATATTGGATAAATCCCAGATCCAATGCGGGGTTTCGCTTATCAAAGATTCCTTTGCCCACGACAAATCATTAAGTTCCATAAAGTACGGAATTCTGATTGTAGAAGCTATAAAAATAAGTACTTGCAGAGGAAATGACCGCTCTCCCTCTTAGCGTTCTTTTTTTTCAACTCACGAGCTCAATAGGTTATCAGCGATGAGATATCTGTTGTGTCCTTATGGAAGGACGGACATTTAGGGTTTTTTTTTTATATTTTTTCTTAAATATGTTGGGCTCGGATATTGCACGACTTTATCAAAGAAGAAGATCGTTTCGTAAATAAATGAAAAATGAAAAAAAAAGAAAAACATGCATGTGGTGCAGTTGCATGGGTTTTTTGTTGACAGTATGGTGCGCAAGAAATATAACAGTTGATTTTCTGTAAAATAGAGGATTAAAATCATTACTGGAGGGACGTACACTTTCTCATGCGTTTGAACGAATTTTCGAAGCATTTATTCCATTCCTACCTCCAAAACAAACATTTTGAATGTATCAAACGGTTATCCAGGCATTGAAAAATGTTGATCTCAAATTTATATTGGATTTGCGGGAGTGTGAAGATATTATTGGGTGCGAAATCCGAACTGTACGAATAATGACACATCATAATTCGGGGTTTTGACAGCTCAAAAATGCTCTTGTCTCAAATGAAGCGATCTACACATGAGAGCTCGTAGTGCAGTACGATTCGTCTTTTGCTGAGTGTCTCTTATTTTTCTGAACACTTCTGGCAAATAAATGGTATTGTAAAATTTGTAAATGACTGTCGTTCTGTGTTGCTCCAATGACACGCGGTGCCAACATGCCCAATTGTCTCGAAAAACATTTGCTGCGAAGTGCTGACCTCTTTTGAAAGACAACAACTGAATTTCAAACTTATTAGGCACCCACCGTTCCTTTTCTTAAACAGTTTTCAAATTATGGGTTATTGTTTCGAATGCAAAAAAATTTTTTTTACGGCCAGGTCTTCATGCGATATTGAATGTTTTCTAGTAGAAGTAATGTCCAAGCATTCCTCAAACTTGACTTCACGCACAGCATGCACCTTTACGAAATTCTCCCTGTAGCGAACTGCGACCACGATTGAATTGGGAAAACCAGAGAAAATTTGTAAAGGGTGTTTTTTTAGACGTTTGGTTTTCGATCTGGCAACACTTTTTTAGGAGTTGGTCTTTTTGACAGCTGTCACTTGATTTAAGCTTAGTTTGGTTTGCATTTCATAATAAATTGACTAACTCCTGAACAACGTTTGCAAATCGTGCACCAGAGATTATCAAGAGTTATTCAAGGCTTGATTACCGCTCTGATATTGTTTTCCCTGTTTAAGGCAGTGCCCAAGTAGATCAATTCCCTCAAAACCGCGGAATGGTCACGTGCTGAACAAGCAGGAAGTGGGATCCGATGTTTTTTGATAAGAACACATACTTCTTCTTGTCCTCGTTTATAATCAGTCACATTTTGCTTGGTGCTGTCTTCATCTTAGTGAATACATTGGTTCCTGTTCGCCTCGTTCTTCCCATCATGTAGGTATTTTGTCGTTATTCGGGAAAAGAACTGATGCACTAGCCTGTGTGTTCTCGAATTTCCTTTTCAAGCACAATGTTGAAATATCTGCTAGACAGTTGGTCAAGACCATCTACTGGTGTCCATGGTGTGTGTAGAACCCTTATATAACTGAGCTTGATTCCATGTTGTTATGACAAACTCGGCTCAGTTTTAATTTCAAACCACCAGTTGCTTATATATTTTCTTGTCGTCCACACTGTTATTAGAATGCGTTTAAATTTTCAACGCGCGCCACCAAGCCAATGTTTGTTTAACTCGCAAATGTGTTAAACCGTTCCCTTCTGATTATCAGTTTACGCTTAATACCTGCGGGACAAGGGCTTAAATGCTGTGCATATATTCCTTTATCGTTCCCTTTTGAGTATCTCAAGTATGTTGTTTGCAAGGATTTTTTCTTAACAAAAAAAAAAAAGGAACAGAAAAAAAATCTGATAAATATCCGCTCGTAAATTGAATGAAAGTGAAGCATGGTGCGTGTGTGCATTTCTACATGCCCATGCCCAGGCCCACGCAAACTTTTTCGTTCAGGTGATTAATATCGTCCTCGTGTGGAGGCAGAGTAAGAGGCAGAAGTATAGAGGCAAGCACAGGGGATATACCCAACCAACAGCACACACTATACAACAAATAAATACTGCACTGTGAAAGAAAGCAACCGTGTTAATCATTCCTGAACCTGAACGAACGAAGGCGACACCATTCCGGTGTCATGTGATTGCGTGGTCGATACTCCGAATCGATAACGTTTCTCCTTCCCCCCTCCTAAAAGATACACTACCAAACGCACCCAATACAATAATGAATTTGCTTTGCATGTCCGTCTTCGACTTAAGATTTGAGGATTTATTAATAAAATCTTCGCCTTCTTACATAGAAAATTAATTGGATATCGCCTTGTCACTATGCCGAGCCGCCGAAGTTGCAGTCACCGTCCACATGGGCGCACATATCGGAAATGTCGCAAACTGATTTAGAGCTTGTTGTTGGGTCATAATTTTGTCAACCGATCGGCATTATTTGTATCTTGTTGGTCCACTGTAAGCTTAATTTTTGTTCTTTTTGTATCTTTTACAAAAACATCCTCGGTTGAAAATTTAGGTCAAACCAACTAGAACGAGTGAAACTTTAAGGAAGTGACGGCAATCAAATCAATTAAAAGGTGACACTTTGGTCTATTTAAGTTTGATTCGATATTTTTTGGATTTCATTTCGAATAAGTCTCCTCTCTCGCTAGGCTAGATAGAATTACAGATACATCGTTGGAAGGGAAGATTTTTTCATTTATCAGTTCGAGCTATTTTCTATCACGCATCAATGAATCCGTATGCTGGCTGATTGATTGATGGATTGAATTAGGTTGGATGAGCTATTATAGAGCTCTGCTCTGATGTCTGGAGGAATGGATGTAGATACAACAAAATGTTTGCTCCAGTGGAAACTTAGATAAATGATGATTCTTAACTCGCAGCTTCACTTTAATATATTGATGAGTATGAGAAGGTGAAAGTTCGTGGAATGAGGCAATTCTATATTTATAAGGCACCACACTTTAATAGGCATGTCTAATATTATTTAATGAATATGGATAAGGGGATGGCGTTGATAGCTAATTTAAAGTCCAAAAACACAACGTCCGTTTCAGAGAAGACATAAATAAACCTTTAAACTAGTTGAACAGACTTGAGCCATTGTCCGAGTCCTAGAAAACCTGCAATCAGAAAGTAGAGGACAGCAAGGTGTTTCTAATTTTACTACCAAAAAAAACTTGGGATGCTAACCTAAGGGTACGGAGTGCTATTTTCAAATGCTTACACATGTACAAGGTTGTTTTGAAAATCTTCCGACCTAACAAAGATGGAATACATTTCTCAATTTTTTTTTTTGTAATTTTTCCACATTGTCCCATTGTTAGGCCAGATACCCTTTCTAGTGATGCTCTTGTCTTCCTAACCCGTTGAAATAGGAATAATGATTCATCCTGCAAAATGGCCTTTATCGAAGGGTTCGGTCTCAATTGAAAGATTGGGGAACAATTTTTAAAAGTTTAACAAATTATACCAACTTTTTGCAAGCACTTGGCACCTTATAGCAGCTATTTAACTTGCCATTTTCAATAAGTATCTTTTTTTATGCTTAAGCAAGCAAGCCTTGTGTAACTTATTTTCAAAGGACTTAAAGCAGCTATTTAAAATAAAATTCACGACTGGGTCGCACGAACTTGCTCTTATGTGTGACAGATGACAGTGGTCTAGAAGCTGAAGATTTTGATAAAAATAAATTTTTCAAAATTCTTAAATAAATACTTAAACTATTTTGAGCTGAAAAAAAGTACGCCATTTTATCTTGGATAATTTTTTTTCATGGGAATAAATTTATTAAAATCTGTGGAGCGGTTTTTGAGAAATTTTTTTTTTTTTTTGAAAAAACAGTTTGAAAACATTTTTCCAAAAAAATCACAAATGGCCGGTTCATAGATGTTGAGCAAATATATTTATTTATAATTATTGAAAAAAAAAAATTAATGAGCGAAAATTTTTTTTTTGAAAAATATTGGTATACAGTATAAATTAAGCTACCTACATCTTTATATGTATGAAATTTCGAAAGTATTTCATATAGAAAGTTCTATTTTCAGACATTTAAAATTTTTTTTTTCATCCATATTTGGTCGTAGCTAGATACACTGATTTTTTTAAATCAAAATCGTTAAAAAATGTCATATGAAAAAAAATTGGCTTGCGTAATTATGCCTTACACAAGTTTTTTATAAGCCCAATACAAGCTAAATTGTATAGAGTAAGGTTTTGCTGTCCAAAGTGTTCTCCTTAAGCTGAAGTTCAATTGTGAGAAGCAAAACCTTTGAATTGAAACCATTTAAGCTGTTTCCCAGAGTTCCTTCACATATTTAAAATTAAAAAAAAGATGAAAAACTTGGCATCACAATGACTCACAAAGACCTAAGTGTGCTGAAATGAGTTAAGCTTTTCTCAGTCATTATAATTACGGAAACATTCTGGCGACCCGACGCACGTGTGTACCAACACAATTTCGTCAACTCCAAAAGCTTCCTTTACTTTGTTTTAAACTCACAAAAGCACGAAACTTGCAGTGAACCCTTGTTGGCCCCTCTATTTCAAAAGTTTACCTTAATTGAAGATTCGAAGAGTAACTTATAAAGATCCTGGCTACAACTTGCCTTGAAGAACAGATCAACCAGGTGTATATTTTTGAAGTAAATCCTTTTCTTTAAACCAAAAATCTGAAGAATGGAGTCTGTCAATACTTGGGAACCATGTCAAAAAGCGGCATTGAAGATGGGATAACCAAACATGCCTGAAGACCCATGTCTGTAGTGAACCTATGTTTAAAGAGTGTTGTGGACAAAAACAGATGGCTAAAGGATTCCAAACAAGGACGTTTACGTTAAAAGCCCCAAAAATCTTAATGCTTTTCCTCGCACAAAAACAATACCTTGACTGAATACGATGACTATACCGAAAAATTTACGTTTTCAGATTGTTTAGAAAACGAAATACTTCATTTTTGAAAACTATTAAACCATGTGTCAAACAGGACCAATTGAAGATATCTAATCAAGAGTCATCTTGCTCCGTAAAAAGGTGTCGAAATATCCCAAACCTAATCATATTACTTTCCTATCAAAACTATATACAAAAACGACCCGTTCCCACTGATCCAGGAAGAACAAAAAACTCTAGTGTTCTGCCGTTGAAATGCTTCTTTTACCCTAAACCGCATCAAAGAAGAGTTTACAATAAACTTTTTACATGCTGCATGTGTGAATTTTGTGAATTCACATAGCTAGCAAAAACAGGAACCTTCCTATCCACAAATTTCCAGTTTCCCAAAAAACAAAAAAAAAAAGATACGAACAAAATAAGCATCCACACGATGCGCGCCAGAAGAGTACGTGTTTCTGAACAATGCTCTTCAATTTCATTTCGCACATTTACCTAATTTTGTGTGTTCCGTTTCGTTTGTTTTCGGATCCGGATGCAACTACATGCGATGATGATGCTGATGTTGGGTTCTGGTATATGTGATTTTATTTTTCCATTACTATTTTTGTATCTGTTAGTTTGAGTAACTTGAAGTTCATTTAATTAAGCCACCCACGGGATGCTTGTTCGTTGCTGCAAGTTGCAACGCACCACCGACTCGACCCGGACGCTTCTTCTATGAAGCACCCCACCACCAAGATACTTGTATATAGTTATGTTGTGTTCTGTCGACACTCTATGGTCTTTGGGGGATTTTCCCGCTCGACTTGTATCGGTCTCTAGATTCCAACACTGGTGCTATATGTATACAGCACCAGTACCAGATCCCTGTCCTGACATTTCCCAGTGTTCTCAGCTCAGAACAATAAACAGTCGTGACTTTCGATAGAACACCATGAATTGTTATGTGAACTCTGAGGTTGAGGTCTACCGAGAGTGAGTGAGAATGGTGGTCTATCTTTGGTCGTGGTAAACACTGTTCATAGCTTCAGGTTCACCTTCCCTGCGCATCATCCTAGTATAGTATACTACATTCCAGAAACTCATGTGTAGTTTTGAAGATTTTCTTTTCTTTAGGTTATGTTTTTTTTTCATTTATATGTCTTCGAGTTGTTGGGAGTTTTTCTTGTGGTTGTGAAAGATGTGTTTCCATCTGAAGGAATTCTATACTTGAACATGCCTGATGGGGATAAAGTCACTCTCGAGTGGGACGAAACAACGACGAATGTGAATGCCACTGCCACTACAACAGTAGTGTATCTATACCACCCGCTCGTCTAACCCAGATTCGTGTGTGAAAATTCTTCGAGAACTTTGGAGAGAAGTAACTTTCGAGACAAGTTACTATACACTCCTCGTACTTGTATGCTGGGAAAGATGTCGTCTCTGAATTTCAACGATGACTACTTCGACGATGACGACCAAAACACAAGGGGATGCCAGAGTTGATTGTGAGTTAGATTGTTTTCTAAAAAAAAAAAAAGAAGATAGATGGGAACTTCTTGAAATTAAAGACCATTGTTCTCCAATAATCCCTTAGTGCTGCTGTGGGAGAACAGTTTTTTAAGTGATGATGATACTTCTTTTGTTGTTTTGACTTAACTTTTCTTTTTTTGATGAGTTTATCTAAAGCCGCACACACAAGCTAGGGGTGAGGGCTGAGGGGGTGTGGTTTGGTATTCCATTTTTTCTTTTCTTTTCAATATCAATTGAAAGAATCAGGCAGGCAAATATAAACAAATTGTTATTTGAATGGATTATGGCGCTAATATCTTTCAGATACAGTATCTTTTGGAGCATTGACAAGTTGAATATTATAGCGGCGGGCGGCGGCGGTTAAGTGCAAAGTTTTGTAAATGTATCGCAGATAAAAAATTGAAGTTGAGTTAGAAAAGAAAAGTGATTTTGTTGTTTCTTGGAGATTGTTGATCTTTTTGGAGGGAAGTTTTTCAATTTCAAGGATACATTTTTTTTGCATTGCAAATATGTTGGTACATACAGCAGATAAATATCAGTTTGTAGATGAATAAGTTTTGATACATAATTTTATGGGTTAACAGAACAAAAATTGGACGTAAATTCTTTGTTGTCTGCGAAGTGCCTTTCCAAAGGGACACAATAAATCGGATGGAACAAAATTGTCGATTTAAACCTTCCCGTTCAAAACTGAAGTCCATTGAACTTATATGGCATTCAATACTTGCAGAATAAGGAAAGTGGAAAAGAAACAGTTTGCAACCTTCCACGGTATTTTTGTCACTTAACGATCTTACCCAGTTGTTCCCCGTGGCGTAGTGGTTCGTTAGTCGGACTGCCGAAGGTTCTGGGTTCGATCCCTGACTCCACCAAATATTTTCCCAGATTACTTGCAAGGAAGTAACAAATCCTCGAAGAGTAAATCATGTCATGGAAAGTGCTTCTCTGTTAGTCGTTAGGATATGGCGGTGAATTGTAGGTCTTTTCCATTCCTGCAGAATATAAACGCACACACAGAAATGGTTGAGAGTGTATAAGTCAGATACTCCGGCCCCGACAACGCTTGGAACCCATTTGCCAAATCTTTATTGAAGTGAAACTTCTGTGTTTCGTATATCCACTGTATAGCCAGTCAAGCGGTTGATGGTTTTAAATAGATTGACGGGTAGCAGGGATGTGACTTGGTATGTGGTTAAATGAGGGCGCTGGAAGGTTGATATGAAAAATGTGATGTGTATAATATTGAATGTGTTAGGTAGGTAAGCGGCCTTAAGAAGCTGCACTGGTCGGTTGATGCCGTTCAAAAAAAATAAAAATTTGTTTGCCAAAGAAGTTTCACTTCTGACATGTGTACTTTGTACGCGCACGCACTTTTATTTTTTTAAATTTTAACGATCCCACCGAAATGCTAAGGAGTCTCAGAAGTTTTGGCTTCACTTAGAAATGTAGGGTTATACACACAGGGAAACAGTTTTGATGAACATTTTATTCCTTTATAAAGTTTGGACTTTGCCATTAAGTGTAAAAAACAATATTTTTCAAAAGGCTGCCTCGGGAACATTCGCAGAATCGCATATTTTGAGGTAATTTTTAACCACTTTTTCGCACATTTCGGTATCTCGGCCATAATTTGAGTAATGTTGGTTTTCAATGAGTCTAAAGTTCGGGAATTATTAGCATGAACACGGTCTTTTGCATAACCCCACCGAACAAAATCTAACGGTGTCAAATCGCAAGATGATGGTGGCCAATTGACATCTCCAAAACGTGAAATTACGAGACCAGAAAACTTCTCGCACAATGAAGCCATAATCGGTCGTGTTGTGTGTTCTGTTGCTCCGTCTTGTTGGAACCCCACATATCGTCCAAGTCATGATCAATCACCGTCCAAAAAAAAAACGGTTATCACCTTCAATTGCTGCAAACGCTAGGAAAGCAATATTTTCGATTGTGCGTGCATTACGATGATGCACAGGCCTTACGAGACCAAATAAGTAACGCGTAAGAGAGTGGAACTCTTCAAAATTTTTACAATTTTACCGATTACTTGCGTGGTCGGTCTATTATTCGCGAAAAGTGGCTTCGTTTGAATCACCACTTTTGTACTAAGTTGTAAAAATTTAACGAGTCGTTCGGTTGTTAAGCATCTCTTACCGTATATGGCAAAAATTCAGCTAATATTATGACACTTCAGATGACAGCTGAGTTTGACAGGTGTCAAATGCCAGCGCTACCAAATTGAAACCTAAAAATGAATGACCCATTATCAGGTGATTGGGACCTGAAACTCATAACAATTTTGACGCACCAAGAAATGTGATAAGTCTAATATTTTTAAATCGGGGAGTTCCCTAAGGTCTTCACACAAATCTTTGTTGCCCAGTGGCAACAATCGAATCACTCTGTACGAACCGATTTGGTTGTCTCTGTCATCTCCCGGGTATGCCAAATCGGTTGTGATTCTTTTATTCCAGATTTATTGTAGACAGACTACATCTTCCTTGATATGATGCAGTTAGTCAACATGATCCGCTTGCGGTGAGATTCGGATATATGGTTAGAAAAATAAAATACCCTTAGTGGAATGTTGACTGTTTCAGCGAGTGTTTGGTGAAGGTATAACCCTTACCTGTCCAGCTCAATAGCTCGCTCGTTTTCATGAATATCATTGTGCCCTGGAAAATGCTATGACAAATAGCATAATAAAAATAACCTTCAATTTGGTGGCCATCCAGCTCATCATAGCTTTGTTTGACAAGTTTGAAGGATTCAATGACCTGGCTATCAATCAGTTAAGCTATATATTGTGATCAAGCTTCCCTGATTAAAAGATAGCAAAAATGATTTGGACGCGTTGAGCGTCTTTGAAAGGACACCATCACCGAGATGGTCATGTTGAAGCTCACTGTGTCCGTATCTTTCAGTCCATCACCAAGCATCCATTGGTATGATAGCACTTTACAGGACAGCAAGTATTTCAGTTTTCAGGCGTATATAACCCCGGCCTCACATATTTACCAATTGAGCTTGCAATATCAAATTCACATTACCTGCGCTGGTAAGGAACTATGACTCATTATAACTCGCTATGACTCATTATGACTCACTATGACTCACTATGTTCTCGGAAACGAATTTACAAGTCCTCTAAGGCGTCTTTCTGTTTTACTTTGCTGGAGTGCAAGTTTCGATGACCTTACAAAAAAAAGTTGTGAAAGCAAAAAAATGTAAGTGAATCAAAATGCATTTGCGAGTCAACGAGCAAACTGGTTTTTATAAAACTCGACATAAACACCCCCAGAATAATTCCAAACATTCCTCCAAAAAATTAAGCTTAATTGGTTATGTGGCTTCGGAGATCATAGAGGACAAAGGAACACATTTACATCAATTTTAATATAATTAACATTATGGATGCTTCGGCACCCGATGAAACCAATTTTGGTTGCCATATTGAAATGCTGACATCATAATTTATACAAAGCCTTAATACCTACTCTCCTTAAAATTTTACAAAAGTTTTCCAGTTTTTCCTCAAAAAATCTCGAATACTGAACAATTTCAAATTCAAGCCAGCTTAGGTACGTTAGGACGAATAAAAAAAAAATGACAAAAATAAAAATAAATGCCTTCCTTATTGTCATCACTGCCAACATGGCAGTCAATTTAAATTTTTTTACATCCTTCGATGTTTTTTTTTTTGACTGATGGATATAACTGCTCCCGCAACATACAATCGGCTTTTTCTATTCCACTATTCCGCAATTCCATTCGGCCATTTAAAACTGCAAACTGCACAGATAATTTTTCGTATAGGCAACAATTCAATCGAATTGGCAATTTCCATCTGTCACTAGAATGGCTCTGTAAATCTTCGAAGAGCTTCCAGTTCGAGGAAGAGCCAACCACGACAACGACTATACAACGCCCCATTGTGCATTGTTGTATGATGATGATGATGGTCGCCGGGTGGCAGTGGGGGGGATTTTTTTTTGTTCGTCCGTGATGGTGATGGTAGCTGGTTTTTCGAAGGAAAATTGCACACTAGGATGCCCAATTGTGAAAGGTACAACTAACTGAGTAGGTATACTGACTACTGAGAGCTTGGTGAGTTAAGGCGTGTTTGTCAATTGACAAACGGTTTGGGATTCGTCTTTTTTATTTTTTTTTTCATTTTCTCTTTGTTTTGGAATGTATTTTTTTTGTAAGTAGTCGTTGTTGTTGTTGTTATTGTGATGTGTCCTCCTAAACATCGACTCAGCTAGAGCCAGCTATATGGAGCTGGTGATGTGCAATCGTGCACGGTTGGGTGAATGCGGCAGCATTATTTCATAAAGTCCGCACATCCGTGTCGGAATCACGTCCTATTCTCTGGACACTGGCCAACAGTCGAGTCGTGGGTATATAGTGGTTGCGCTATTATTATCATTGATAGCAAGTTCCCCGGCTGATGCTGCTGCTGCTGTTGGTTCTGGTGCTGTGCAGCTGGAACGGTGGCAGTATCATCAATTTTAGTGATGCTGCTGAATGTTTTGTTGAAAGTTGATATGAATTCAAATGTGCGGGAGGATTCAGATGAATACGCCGCAGACGACCGACGACGGATGTGGATGGACATGGTTTTCCGGTTCTTTTTTTTTAATTTTTGCAGACAAAATACGGTGGGTGTGTTGGTGGATGTAAAAGTGTTTCGTCTGAAATGGACAGTCAAAAAGACAGCCAGCGGTTCCAACGGTGTTGATAAATAGGCAGGCGTAGGCAGGAAATATTGCCCGCTCTTTGGTGTTTATTGCTTCGGTAAGGCTTGTCAATGGAATCGTTTTAACAAGGCGTAAATTCGCTAAAGGGTGAAAGGATATTTAAGAATGTAGAATTTATGTACGAGAAAAAAGTAATTTGAAATAACATAGTCTCAATATTTTGCTTGGTGTTGCCGATAAAACAGACACCGATTTTAACGAAACTACTTCAAATTTAAGCAGAACCTTTTTCAAAGGCAGCAAATTAAATGGGGAAAAGTGGGTCCGGCTCAGGTATTGAAAGCTTATAATGTCCGGAAACAACCACTTAGTCCAGGAGGCAAGCTGTTTTGAGGGAAGAACAGGTCTGCATTTCTATCATCACTTCCTGATGACCTTATGAACTCTCAAAAAAGAAGATCTTGTACCTTGGTACCAACCATTCTTGAAGAGATAAAATGATTCTAGGGGAGCCTCAGTCCTCAAAAAGTTATTAAAAGCAGCTGAAAACTCCCTTGAAGTTCTCGAGATAAAAGTTTTGCTCTCGTTTAGCTGTCAAGTGGGGTTCTAGGCAGGATATGTTCTGTTCTCCAGTGTCATGTTTCGTTTCCCTAAACAGTTAAGGACCATTTTGGGGTTTTCATGCGGTCTTGTCAAAGACGAAAGCGTCAGTCATCCATTTGTAAGTCAAAAGAGTCGATATCGAGATAAATTTTTGATTGGGTCCCACGTTGGGCGCCAGTACAAAATGTCTCTTTGGCCCCACGTTGGGCGCCAGTTATTTTTTTTTTGAAAATAGATAATCTCAGCAATCTTATTTGTTGGTTTAAAAAATATTATTAAAGCATGAAAACTATCGCCATTCATGAGCAACACTGTACAACAATAAAGTTAACTTTAACCAAATGTTTTTTTTATTAAACTCAAATATTGTTTTTTTTTTTTATAAATTTTTTAATTGCATTGGCTTCCCCTTGTCATCATGTGTCGTCGTCGGTCTCAATGGTGATTAGGTCGAAACAATCAATGGGATTCAATGTTTCGATTGCTATGGGGTTTCCGGGAATGCCAATCCCGTTTTTTTTTATATTTTGTATGACATACCGAAAAAAATAAACATATCTCTGTTTATCTGGTTTAAACCATCCATTTTTATAGCGTGTGCATGTTTGTGTGTGTGTGAGTTTTTGTGTGTTGAAATTGGAACTGTCAAGCTATGTGTCAATCATTTTGTGTTTTTTTTTTTTTTTTGTTCACTGCATACCCGCACAACTAAAGCATTTGCTTTAATGCTGAGCGTAATGAAGCCGCGACATGCTTTTTAAATATAAACGAACCCGACAAGCAACTGTCAAAGTGTCGCAATGCCACCGCACTGACATTTATTTTCCATAATCATCCTCCAATCTTCACCATCATTATCACCATCCGATGGTCTCATCATCATCACTATTACCATCATCATCATCATCATCATCCTCCTCATCGAATCCCCCTTGAATTGGCTTCGAGAAATTTGTTCATTTTCTGATGGTTAACTTCAGTCTGGGTTCTCTGGATCTATGGTCTGGATATTGTGGTGTGTTCCATATTTTGCGCGCCTCTTGGCACATCCGCTTAAAAAAAAAAATAAAAATAAAAATAAAAAGATACTTCTTTATGCACAACGATGTAAAAATACCACACTTCAGTGAAAGGGAAATTGTATCGAACTCGAACTCGAACTCAAGAGGGAAGCTCTTCAATAAGAAGAAGAAGAAGATGGAGGAGCGCAGTACTGAGGAGATGCCGAGTTCAAGTGCCATTGGAAAACGAAAGCGGAATCATGCGGGCGAAGTATTATCCCATAAAGGTACTACAAGGAAGATTTGTCCGATTGCCTTCTCTGAAACGCGTGAAAAAATTCAAATAAAAAAAAACCAACGATAAAAAAGACGATAAATAAAAAAACAGAAGAAAAAGCGAAGATAATTGATCAAAGGAAGTGAACTTTTTGAGTTGAGTGAAGCAAGAAAAGTTGAAGCAAAAAAAGAAAGGAAGACAAATTTGGTGGCAACAAAATGCTGATGAATGGTAAATATTGCAAAAAAAAAGCCAAAAAAAAAATGGAAGAAGACACATACGTGGAGGGCAAATTATCTTATTGAACTTTTTAACAAATTTTTACAACCAGCAAGGTAAGCTCCATATAAGCAGCATCAGCAGGATAAAAGTTTCCACCTTCTATCAATTTGAATTAAGGATTGGGAATCGGGACACATGTGTAATGCGTTGGTACATACATCGTAGATATATAGATACTAACTTGAAAGAACTTTGATTAGAGGCTTATAATCAAAGACATGCGTGCTGATTAGGTTTTTGACAAACCAGAAAAATTATGGAAAGAGGTTTTGAAACGTAGACAGACTTTGGTAAATTGCGATGGGAATTAAAACTTTAGAATTGATGTCAAGTTGTAACTTTGGCAAAAGTTTTATACATGAATAGGCTTAGCAAAACAAATATTTTTGGTTTACCAAGATAAATTTGTAATAAGATTATTGGACCTGATTTTGAAGAAAACTTTAGGAAGTTTGGTAGGAAAACCATTTTTCTTAGAAGTTGTTTGAAAACATTAACCTTAAAATAGATAGAATCGCATTTTAAGAATTTTTTTTCGAGCTGAAATCATTGTTTTTGAAATCAATCTCCCAGTTGTGCCATCTGAATAACCGAAAAGTTGGTCATGAAATGTGAGTTATATTGTAATAAAATACACAGGGTATGCCTCCGATGCACAAACCAGAAATGTTGACCACAAATTTGCTACCTGCAACTTAATCGAAGAAGACACCCTTCTAGCATTCTTAATCTGAATTTCCGTACATAGAGATGATCAAACATCGACTCGGATCAACACATATTTGGTGCCGAACTTCGAAGCAAAGCCATAAGGAGGACACAAACTACACTAAAGGAATTCAATGTTGTGCGACTTCAGTTGGAAGGGACCTATGCCGACCACGTATCCCTCGAGAAATCTCATGACTGTTTATATAAGTCAGAAGATTTGAACTTTCCGAAACCACGAATATGTTTTGGCAAACAAAGCTGAAACGGAGGTGCACAAGACCATCTTAAATGATAGATCACTATCTATTTGGTGCCAAACTTCGAGGAGAAGCAATAAAGAGAACAAAAACTACACTTAGGAAATTTATTGTTGTGCGACTTCAATTGGAAGCGGTTTATGTCGACCATGTATCCCTCGAGAACCGAGGTCTACAAGACCATCTTTAATGATAAGAAACGCTTGCTCAGGAGAAAGCAAAAGTCGGAGATCTCCTAGTCCTCATAGTTCTTTAGCACTAATTTTTCTGACTTTCTCATTTTTGCAGGGCGGCTGACACTCTTGGTTGTCATTCAGACTGACTAATTACCGATCGCTCATTGGGGACTTGGCTGTCAACACCATAAAGCACCTAGTTAAAGTAGTTTTATTTGTCAGTGTCCATCATCTTTGCTGAATCAAGACAGCTAGTGCATGGTGCATCCTGTTTTTGACTGTTGCACTTTTTTAGAAGTTTAGCACCTTTTTTTCGGTAAACTATTTCTGCATCTTTTCGATTTTTCGTAGTTGGTAATCTTTCTGTTCCTCCTGAGGAAGCTCTTCTCCTACTTTATTCGCTAAATCTTGAGCACCAGAGAAGTTCCCACTTAACTTGGAATGCCATGCAATTTTTTACTTCGGTTCTCACGAGGTTTCAGCTGTGATTCTACAGCCTTCATCATTGTTTCTAAGAGTCTCTCTACCAGGATTTTTCCGAGGACGCAAAAGAATCATGATTCCTCTTCCCATTTGCTCCTGATTGACATGCGATATTTCTTATGTCAAATGCATGCAAGTCACCAAACGAACTCAAGTGACAGTTTTGCTGTCAATTGACTGAAAATAAAGAACACATAATATTAAAATAAAAAATGACCATTCCTGTCTAGAAGATCCTTACTGCAGCTAAATTTTCTTTAATGTAAAATATTCACAATTCCTCTATACGCAACCCCAACTAGTCTGTCAAGAAATTTCCAAACTGATTACACACAGTCACAAGAAAACATCCATACAATTAAAATTAACTGCAAACAAAATTGAAAACTAGCCTTGCAAGTCAACAGCCATTTTCTTAATTAACAAGCAATTATTAAAAAAAAAAAAACAACTTGACAAACATCAAAGAAAGCCAGCGCGCCATTTCCAATTAACTCTTTTACTTGCTGTCATCTGTGAATCTGCGTTTACTGCAACTTTATGACAGGTGATTGCATGCAAATTAATAAAGAAGTATGTAAACATAGCCAGTCAACAATCTCGAACGACGACGACGACCAAAGACGTTCAATAAGAACTATAATGACAGTGTCGATTGACACTTCACCAACTAATTAATAACCCTCATCGTCAACACACCGAAGACAATTTTCTCGATAATTTACTCCAAAGTTCCATAATTTCTGGCAAAAAAAAAGTGAAAGAAGTATAAAATTACCAATCAGACACCAATTCAGCTGTCACATCAAACTGACGTTTACCGATTAAGAATCACACAATATTTATGCTATTAAACGTCATTTAATTTATTACTCTCAAAGTTTGGAGAATGCTGTACCAACATGGAGAAAGAGAGTTGCAGCGTGTAAATTATGTTGCACATTCAAAGCTGAAGATATATACATGCCGCATAATTATCATTTAATTTTATGACAAGGATAATGCTGTCTCCATACGTTCCTACACAGGTTGCTATATACACATACAACACAAAAACTGGCGTGCTTGCTTGCATAATATGCTATGCAGCATGGAGCTGGTTGACAGTTCGCGTTTAATGAACGTCAGCCTGACGCAACTTAAAGCCGAGTATTCATAACGTTTTCACTTGACAGATAAAAACGTGTATGGATGATTATAATATAAAGGGAATGCTGCGTGTGAATCGGAAACACGATATCTGTGGCATTCGATCGATTCCACTTTATTTTCGTGGCATAAAATTAAAATGTTTGAGTTTATGAGGTGAGATGATGGTGATGGTAATGATGATGGTGTGTGTTTTTTCGTACCAACCAGAATACTCTCTGGAAAAGACATCTATATAACGATGGAGTGGTTTTGGGTGTACACACATTGTATAGCAGCAGTGCGTTGTGCGTATTTACACCTGCTAAATGTTTCTCTTGACATTCCGTTAATATTATCTCGCTCGGTAGTTATCGGCGATTATTTTACTGAAGTTTTTAAAATGTTTGCATAATTTGAAATGAAAAAAAAAATACCTACATTATGTATTTATTTATTTTGACATTTAATTATTATGGTTTGACACTTTTGGCTGCGATTTCAAGGTGGATTTTGATTTTTTTTTTGCACAAAAAAGAAGTCTGCAACTGCCATGATCTTTGAAAAACGCTTAAATTATAATATTTAGGGAAGAAACCATTACTTTTTTGATTATTTAAATTTTATTGAATTGTTTGTCAACGAAATTGTGAACAGTTCGATTATACCAAATCCCTTTAAGTTGTGTGTGCATATACGTAAAAAATTATGTATAACAGTTTAAGAACGTCATTCAAACATTTAGGGAAGAGGGGATTTGGAAAGTAGTTCGACTTCTTAAGAATTGCTGCCCATTATCTCCACTCTGAAATTGTTGTTACGGGTGATTTCAATGTATACAATTCTACGCAGCTTCACCATTTTGGTTCAGACAACACCCGATGGAAGGTATTTCGTAACTTTTGAAGTTGAAAGAGAGGGATGCAAGGTTTCTATGTTGGAAAGCCAACCCTCCTGCAAGAAAGGGAAGATGTTCAAACAAGGTATGTACATGAAACCAAATTGAGGCAAGAAATACTTCAATGTCCCTATACCTGATAGTAGTTGGTACCTAAATGTGTATGTCATCTCTAAAGGAAACATTCGAAATATCCCTTTATTTATTGTGCTTGCTTTTTTAATCGTCGATCCCACTTCTGAACAGATTAATGCTCTCATTCAATTATTTGAAAAAAGTTATTAATAAAATCCCGCTTATTCCGTCATAGGAAGAAACTTCATGGATTCTACATTAGCTTCCTTAAAATGCGGCACGATCAATCAAAACTTAAATGTGGCAAAACATTTCTGCAATTCTTCTGAGCAGCTTCTCAGCCTTACAATAGTTGCTCACCTGCACATTGTTAAAATCCTAGTTATCGTGTTCGTGCCAATTTTTTTTTCTATCTCAGTTTCCATTCTCCTCTCGGATGGGAAAACTAAACCTACCTAACTTACCCCTCACCTTCTTAACTTTTCTGCTTATTTTCCACATGATTAACGTTGCACGTTCCGAAATAAAAAGACAAAAAAAAAAAATTAAAGAAAAGAAATACCAGATTGCAGATCTGCAACACAATAGCGCTAAGTCATTTTCGAACCGCGCCAGCACCAGGTGCCAAAAAACCTTTCCCGAACTTTGAAGCCAGACACACGTCTGCTAAAATCGGGACTCAATGTATCTTTATCTCTTTAGCGCTGTTGCAAGAAATAAAAGGAGTACCTACAGCTACAACAAATAATAGAAGTACCTGCATCTTGAAAAATCATTTCCACATTATTTTAGCGCAACTTTGCTGGATTTTTTTTTCTTTCTTCACAATATCACCACAACTGACGCCCGCCCGCGCACCGCGCCAATCCACCGAACCCTCCCTCCTCATTCATCCAATTCGATTGGAAAGACAATAAATTATAAAGAGTGTGAGAGTTTCCTGATATAGAGTTGGAGTTGTTGTTGCAAGTTCCGAAGGAGAGTGCATCATGATGAGGATGAGGATGACGATGAGGTAGGTGGTTGGTCCTATATAGTCCTATATCTATAGGAAGGCACCTACGACGACGCTACACGACGACGACGACGACGTTACGGTAACCAACCCAATGTGCTGTAGTATAATCATAGATTTTGGGACTCACTGCCAAATGGTGGTCGGAAACGTGACGAAACTACGTGTGAGTGTTGAACAATAAAGATTTTTGTCGAAAAAACGTGACATTAATTTCTTCACTTTGAGATCAAAACGACCCGACCGACCCGGTTATAATAATAATGATGATGACTGCAACGAGATGAACTTTCAACAGAGTCTGTTGGAATATAAAGAACCTTTCGGTAAGATGTTTTTGATGTGATGCCTTTCACTTATGGATCAGGAGAGTGTGGGAATAATTATGATTAAGTGATGAAATTTCGTGTAAATTTAAGGACTACTGGAATTTGGTTCTCCTCGAGTAGGAGTAGGAGGACGACGATAACGCACGGATTGGATTTGATTGGTAAAGTTGCCCATTCAAGGATTAAATATGAGAAAAGTAAGTTCTTTGGAATGTCAACGTGTGGACGAGCAAGCAAAGTGTTGAAATCTTATTCTAAAGAGGTCTTTGATACTATTGTAAGCGAGACGGAGAATTGAAAAGAAAGAGGCAAATGAAAATAGATAAGTGTACCAAAATGGCCGCTATTGCGATCGGATGAATTAAGGACCGATTTGTTCGCTTAGTAAAAAAATTGCCCCCAGCGGGGTAGGGAATTGTCTTACATTCTCAACGCTCAGCCATTTCTGAATGTGCGTTAGCATTCTACCAGAATGGAAGGGACCGGAGTATCCGAACTGCTGGCAGAGAAGGACTTTTTCATGACAAGATTTACTTTTGGATGACTTGTTACTTTCTCGCAAGAGACAGTACCCCGAAAAAGTACTTCGGAGGAGTCAAGGGTCGAGACTAGAAATTTCGGTGTGGAAGTCTGACAAACTCATCACTATCCCACTGGGTGCTACAATTTTTACTTGCGATTATAGGTACTATAAGGCAAGTTATGCATTCGTCGAAAAAAAAAAATTTGAGATAACAATCAAACATGACATTACGATGATAGCGAAGACGAAAAAAGATGGTCTAAAAATTCTGTCCGTCTATATGTCTGTCTGTCTGTCTGTCTGTCTGTATGTATAGAGACCTACAGCCCAAACGGGTGGGCCGAATTGCTTCAAACTTGGTATATAGACTTTTTTAGGTATTGTACAGAGGGGAAATTGAATTTTTTTTTTTAGCTCAAAAAATAACGGTACCTGCCATACAACCGTTACGTTAAAGCTTATTTTTCTCAAAAACGGCTCTAACGATTTCGATTTAAAAAAATCAGTGTTGGTTTTAAGGTACGACCAATCATATGGCTGAACAAAATTTTTTAAAAAATGGCTAAGAAGGGTACTTTCCATAGGACCGTTTTTTTTGCTTTCCACTAACTCAAAAACGACTCGACCGATTCTTTCGAAATTTCACATACATATAGCTGTAGGTAGCTCAATTTGTATTGCATACCAATATTTTTGAAAAATATTTTTTTGTATTTTTAAAAGCATTTTTAAAAATAATTTTTTAAAATTATTATTTTGAAAACTGCTTATTAAATTTTTTTCTTAAAATTATAAATAAATGTATTTGCTGAATACCTATGAACTGGCGTTTTTGATTTTTTTTTGAAAATTTTTTTCAAAAAGTTTTTCAAAAAAAACTTTTTTTCTCAAAAACAGCTCCACAGATTTTTATAAATTTATTCTCATAAATTCAAATTTATCCAAGAAATAAAATGGCGTACATTTTTTTCAGCTCAAATTAGTTAAAGTATTTATTTAAGAATTTTGAAAATTTTATTTTTACCAAAATCTCAAGCCCCTAAACAACTGTCACTCATTAGAGAAAGTTCGTGCGACCCAGTCGTGCATTTTATTTCACTTACCTTACAAAATATTCATTCACGGTTAAAATTAGAATGACATAATGGCAATACGGCTTCGTTATTTTTAGCGTTGAAAATAAGGTTATCAACCTAGTGAATTGTTTCTTTTATTTTAAATAAGGAAACGACTAATTTGAAAACTCATTGACAAAATAAATCGAGAAAAATATTTATAAGATTTATCAGTCAGCTATAGGCGTTTTTCTTTTTTAGTTCACAGCAGAGCCTGAGTTGTCAAAAAAAAATTAGTGTTTCTTTTTTGCTTCAGAGTGTTCAGAGCTAAAAATTCGTATTTCTTTTTTCCTTCAGAGTGCGTTCAGAGTGCGCTCTACGAGCTCCAAATAAATAGATGGGGCAGACTGAGCAAAAGCTGAACAAAAATATAAGCGTCACAAGTGAGACGCTTCCAAACTAATTCAATTGATAAAAAGAACTTTTTAGCGGCGGCTGAAATTAAAAACAATTAAAATGGCCGCCAATGGTATTTTAAATGTTAAAAAAAATTGTTTTCAGGTTTTTCAAGTGGCATGAGAAGAGGAAATTAATGGAAAATTAAATTCGTTTCATTAATAGTTTAGAGCGCTCTGAACACAATTTGTTCAGAGGACGTTCAGAGCGAGCTCGATATACTCGAACTCTGTTCAGAGCTCGTTTCTGAATGAAAAAAGAAAAACGCCTTATATTACATATTTCAATTTCTTTTGCATTATTTATAAATTTGTAGTCGTACTCCAAAATAGAGTGAGTTTCGGAAAAGTGGGAAGTTTTTACCAATCCAAGTTGAAAGTTTGTAATAAGTTGTGCAATTTCAAAAAAATTATTGGAAGCAGTCGCCCTCGGCGTACCGACGTGTTGTTTTCCAATATTTCGGACGAACTTGAGAACAAAAAAAAGCTGAAAATTGTGTTCAAGGTAATTCTTTAAAAAAAATTTTAGTTAAACATTTCACAGCTAGAAAATTATCAAAAAATGCAGAATCTTTTTCTCCAAACCAACTCAAAAAGTATATCCATTTGATCAGGAGCGTTCATAGGATTTTTTGGGAAAACTATTAAAATGCTTTTTAAGACCAAACAATTTGCTGTAATTGAACCTGAACGATCTCCTAAGGGGTTTAATCCGATTTTTTCTTCCCCGAAAAAAAAAGTGGAGCTGGACGATATCTGGTTTCAGCAGGACTAGGCCAAAGCCCTTTCAGCATTTTTGTATCAAATAGATTCCGTGTGCACCTAAGTAAAGATCCCAACTAAGGCTCCCTCAAATATTAAATTACACCCATACGAGTTTTGGAAAAAATCCCAACAAAATTTGGGCGTGCAAAATTTGGAAAAAAACGTCCAAAATATTCCAAATTTCGCAAAAAGCATGGAAATTGCGCCGCAATTTAGGAAAAAGGGCCAAAAAATGGAAATTACGCCAAAAAATATAAACTTTGTGGCTCAATTTCCATACTTGGTTTGGAAAAAGACACAAAAAACAGCTTTTTCTGGCTTAATTTCCAAAATGGCTTTGGAAATTACGCTCAGAAAGTGAAAAGATATTACAAGGATCTTTATTAACTACTGTTACTTAGCGTTTTTAGGATTTTTAAATTAATTATTGTGGTGATTATTATAACGTAATCAGTTTAAAAATCTTTTTTTCTGGCGTTTTTTCCAAAGAAATTCTTTTGACTTTTTTTCCTTAATCCTTAAACCAAAAATTATGGAAAAAAGAGGTCATAAAATTCTTCATACAAAATTCTGGGCTTTTTTTATAGGAGAAAAAGCCAGTTTTCTTACATTATTTCCCAGATTTCATGCCTTTTTTCCAAAAAAAAATTCTGGCGTTTTTTCCTTTTCTTGTTTTGGAAAGAGCCCGCATGCCCCCCCTCTGCGTGGTGATTTGATTATGTCTCTGAAGCAGTTACGGGGCGGGATGGGTGCGCAACACACCCACTTCGTCTTGTTTAAAAATTAAAAGAAAACTTCCCGGCCTTTTACCCAAATCTTTATTTGGAAATTCGGCCATAAAATATCAATTTTCTGGCTTGTTTCCATTTTGCTTTCTGGCTCTTTTTCCGCATCTATCTGGGGTTATTTTCAACATTTCGGGCCAACTAAAATTCTGCTCTTTTTTCCATTTTTGGCCAAAAACCAATTTTGGTTTTTTCCATAAAAAAATTCTGGCGTAATTGTTGGGCCTTTTTTCCCAGGAAAAAGAACCAAACAATATTGTATAGAGATTTTAAGGCGTTTTTTCAATTTTCTTTTTTTTTACGTAATTTCCTATAAGGTAATTTCAGGGAGTCCCAACTTGCACATTCTCCTGATTTTCTGTTTCTTTAGGGGTTCCTTAAGAGAAGATGGCGATCAGCTCCCTTCTGATGATCTTATAATTTTTTTACTTTTCTTGATTTACGAACAGGTTCGAAAAGACCACAGCAGCTTTTCAGACGATTAATCATTTGCCGAATTCCCTCTAAAAATTCTGAAAGAAAAACTATTACATCGTTAAAGATGAGACCTGGTACCTGCATCCCTCCTCCTCCTGAATCGACTATATCATAAATAAATAAAATTAAAAGTAGGGTACTTAACAAACAACCCTGCTTGGCCCCATTTGAGTTTTAAAGTTTTTTCCCCATCTCCATCTTATAAAGCTTTATAAAAAAGTTGTTCTCGTGCAGTGGAATCAAAAGTGGCAGGAAAATCCACAAAAAAGGACCTATAAAGCTTCTTGATCCTTCTTTCATCTGGTCTAAAGTCGAGTGGTATTTTTCTGAAGCCAGCATGAAACTCATTGTAAATCTTTTGCATTAAATATGATCCAAATGACCGCTGTCCTTTTATGTACTCATTTACAGCTCTAAAGACTCTTTTACTTACTGTCAGTGCTTTTCTTGAAACTTTCGGAACTAAAGGTACACAAATACAATTATAGATATGTGTTGCGTTCTTTTTCTAACCATAGTCAACAAAAACGCGTTTCTTTAATTCAAATTAGTTAGGATTTGCAACTATATGACGTCATAACAGCGTTCCTAAACTCACGTTGAAGTGTCAAATAGTTACGATTTGTAACTATTTCCAACTCACCTCCATGATATAAGTTGAGATTATTGATCTGTCAAATTGGACGTTTTGTATTAAACAATTCAAAGTCTGTATTACAAAACGGGTTTTTCGCCAATTTTGAGCGACGAAGGAGAATAAAATTAAATTATTCTCCTCAATATTCAAAAAATTGTTAAAATGGTCGTTTAACAGTTTAACAAATTGTAACAACGTATCGTTCCTAAATGGTTTGTAAAAAATCCAACGAGTCTTAACCCGCCAGTATTTAACCCTGTCTGTGAGACCGGGTTTCAATGGTGTTCATATAGGCCCGTTATTGACATCACCAATGGCGAGCTAACAATGACACTTCAACAGTTTTTTTTTTTTGACATAACAACAATTGTTGACTATTAATTGTTAGAAAAAGAGCGCACCAATGTTGTAAGCAGCCAAAAAAAAAAATCTAATCCGATGCTGACCTAGTTGAAATTTTTTTTTGACAAATCACATCTTTTTTTTTAACAAAAAAGGTTTTAACCTGTCAGTTGCCTAAAACATCTTTTTGTTTAATATTTTGTGCATTCAATATTTTCAACAATGAATTTTTTTTTCTCTACTTAATAGTCTTTTTCAATTTTCATATTTCACCTCTTTTTTTTTAAGATGATACATATTTTTGTATTCAGAAAAAAGTCTTTAACAAACAAAGGCCACCCAAACCCGATACGAGGTGGAAGGTGAGTATGAGTAGGCGTGTGCTGCTATAAGCTTGCCATGACCCATAAACTGAATTTGAGTCCAATTACAATGTAAAGCCTGACTTATGGCTTAGTTCAATAAACACCAAAGGTGTTCAATTCTCATCTGCCATGTGGCATAGTGTGAACATTTGGAAAACGTTTACTTAAGCCCCAATTTGCATCTTAATCTATCATTTCAATGAAAATCTTTAAATCGGAAGTCAATTCAAAACATTCCCAATATTTTCGGTCATAATTTAGCATTATGCTTAAAAAAGTTTAAAATTCAATTTATTTAATTGTCGTTGTTCCACTCTCCATGCCTTCCAACTTCCAACCATCATGTCATGTAATCTATTTAAGAATTTTTTTTTAATAATATTCATCCAATTCAATTAATATTCGAGATTTTCATAAATCATATCTTTTGTGAAACTATCTAGACCTTCTGAAAGAAGAAGCCCATGTAGTCATGTTGCCGCATGATGCTGCCTCTTGCCTACTCACAAAATTTACATGAATATATACATTTTTGATAATCTATTGCTAATCCATATATCCTTATGTTTTCTTTTCGTTTCAGGTAAGCATATAAGATGTATATGATTAGAATAAATAATGGACACGTAAGGTGGTGAATATAAATCATAATATTTTATTCAATTTTATTTGATGTGTGTGTATGGGGGCTGGCGGCTGGGGCTGGGAGATGATTTACTACGCAAACCTTTCGACATGTCAAAATTATGCAAAACTAATAATCACGAGCAAGGCACTCATTCAGTTTCAGTCCTCTTAAAGCAACTTTCGATATTCGAAAACAATTCGGAAGTTTTCCTGGTTTTGTGGTGAGTTATTTCAGGAAGTCAATTTTTTATAACTTTGATAAGTTAAAATATAAATCAACTTTGACGAAAAAACTTTTTTTGAAAATTTTGTTCACACTCGCCGATTTAAAAAGTCCGAAGGAAAACTATACTTAAGAAAATTGTATGCCAAATTAAGGACGATTAATTTATACAAAAATGTGCGATCCGGAAAGTGGGATTAGGCCGGTCTTTGAGTCATTAAAAATGAGTTTTGAAAAACCTGAGGGGTTATGACTACCTTTTATACTTTAAGTTTTAACACAGTACGAGTGTTTAGGAACAGGGGAACTATTGAGTAAAAGTTAACTATGTTTATTTTCTGGACATTGGTTGGACATACGAGTAGTTGGACATTGAAATGGGAAAGAAAAAAAAATTAATAAAGAATTCCGCATTCGTGTAGTACGGCTTAAATAAATTGCCTTAATCGGTTGCACGTTCTTGTTCTGTGGATGATGCAATTACTCGATGATATCAATTTTATTGAGCAATATCAATTACGCTTCTATAAACATAAATAATAAAGTGCACGACTGGGTCGCACGAACTTGCTCTAATGTGTTAAAATGGTCTTGGAGATTTTGTGAAAAAAGCATTGAAAAAATTAAATGAATTTTAAAAAATCACTTAAAAATCAATAGTCAAAACTTTTTTGGAGAAAATGAAGAAAGCCATCTGATTTTTACTTGCGATTATAGGTACTATAAGGCAAGTTATGGATTCGTGCAGAAAAAAAAATTTGAGATAACAATCAAACATGACATTACGATGATAGCGAAGACGAAAAAAGATGGTCTAAAAATTCTGTCCGTCTGTCTGTCTGTCTGTATGTATAGACACCTACAGCCCAAACGGGTGGGCCGAATTGCTTCAAACTTGGTATATAGACTTTTTTAGGTATTGTACAGAGGGGAAATTGAAATTTTTTTAGCTCAAAAAATAACGGTACCTGCCATACAACCGTTACGTTAAAGCTTATTTTTCTCAAAAACGGCTCTAACGATTTCGATTTCAAAAAATCAGTGTTGCTTTTTAGTTACGACCAATCATATGGCTGAAAAAATAGTTTTAAAAAATGGCTAAGAACAGTACTTTCCCTAGGACCGTTTTTTTGCTTTCGACTATCTCGAAAATGACTCAACCGATTCTTTCGAAATTTCACACACATATAGCTGTAGGTAGCTCAATTTGTATTGCATACCAATATTTTTGAAAAATATTTTTTTGTATTTTTAAAAGCATTTTTAAAAAAAAAATTTAAAAAATTAATATTTTGAAAACTGCTTATTAAATTTTTTTTAAAAATTTGAAATAAATGTATTTGCTGAATACCTATGAACTGGCGTTTTTGAATTTTTTTTGAAAATTTTTTTCAAAAAGTTTTTCAAAAAAAACTTTTTTTCTCAAAAACCGCTCTACAGATTTTTCTAAATTTATTCGCATAAATTCAAATTTATCCAAGAAATAAAATGGCGTATTTTTTTTCAGCTCAAATTAGTTTAAGTATTTATTTAAGAATTTTGAAAATTTTATTTTTATCAAAATCTCAAGCCCATAAACCACTGTCACTCATTAGAGCAAGTTCGTGCGACCCAGTCGTGCATTTTATTTATTTTTGCTCAAGGTCCAAAAATAACGGCACCTGCCATACAATCTTGAAGACAAAAATTGATTTTCTCAAAAACGGCTCTAACGATTTTGATAAAACTTTCGGAATACTATTTTTGCAAGACAATCTATCTTTTGGTTCGAATTATTTTTTTTTAAATTTGTCTAATAACGGTACCTCTCATAGAACCAGTATTTTCAAATCAAATTTTCTCGTAAACTATACATTCGATTTCAATAAAATTTTGGCCACGTGAAGTCATTCATAATTTTATTAATATGGCATTTCAAAATTTTCAAAAACTTTTTTTTTTGATTTTTTATAATTTTTTCAAAAAAATGTTTGGTTTTCGAAATATGTTGGAAACGGGTACATTGATTTTTTTTTTAATTATTTTTCAAATGTAAACTACGGGAGCGGTTCGGAAGCCCGTTTTTTTAAATCCCGTTTTTTATAATCCCGCAAAAAAAAAAAATTAAAATCCCGATTCTAAAGTACCGCTTTTTTAAAATCCCGCTTTTAATAATCCTGTTTAAACAGAATCCCGTTTCTCGTGAGCCCGCTTTTTAAAATCCCGTTTAATCCCGCTTAGCCCGTTTCGTATTTTAATAAATTTACTCAATATACAAAATCAGTAAAAAAAACTTCTCCAAATATTTGTTTTTTGTTTTTTTTTGTCTCCTTTCATACGACATAACGCCCATGAACATTATGTCACATCATCATCATCAGCATTGGGCTGTAAAATAAATTCAATCCCGCTTTTGGAATCTACAAAGGTGTTTTATTTTAAAAATCGCCGCGATTTTTAAAATAAAACACCTTGTGTAGATTCCAAAAGCGGGCTTATAAAAACATGAATTTAATAAACGGGATGGTAAAAAACAGGATTTTAAAAGCGGGGTTTTATAAAAACGGGATTTTTAAAAACAGTATTTTAAAAAACGGGATTTTAAAGACAGGATTTTAAAAAAACAGGATTCTGAAAAACGGGCTCCCGAACCCAACCCGTAAACTACAGATTGCCATATATTTGCATTTGCATACCTACTCAAATAAATTTCAAAATATTTTTTGAAAAAGTTTTTCAAAAATAACCTTTTTAAAAAAAAACTGGTCAACGATTTTCAATATTTTTTTTTTCCTAGATTGACGTATAGCTTTGAAATTTTATTGCATACTTAGTTTTTCCGAGAAAACTCTTAAACTAATTTAAAAAATAAAAGAATTTTCGAAATTATTTAATTTTTTTTAATATCCATATAATGCAGCCACTACGCAATTGCTTATCATAAGAGCAAGTTCGTGCGACCCAGTCGCGCATTTTATTTTTTTTACTTTTTAGAATTTTAAGGAAAGTTTTTTTCAAAATCGTTCGACTAGTTTTTATTAAAAACGGTTTTTTTTAAATTTTCGATAACACATTCCAATTTTTTTTGAATATGCCAACATCTAGCAGTTTAAAGAGCTTATCAGAAAAAAATTTAAATTTCGAAATTTAAAACAAACCGTTTTTGAAAAAAAAACCAAAAATAAAAAAAAAAAAATGTACCCCTTTTTAAAAAATCCAAAAAAGTTTTTTTGGTTTTTTTACATTAAACATTTCATACAAATCCGTTGAGTCGTTTACGAGAAAATCTTTTATGAAAAAACAACTGGAGATACCGTTACAAGACTTTTCCTGAAAAATCTGTTCCAACCAAAACATAAAGCTTACTCAAAAAACACCATACAGAAATTTTTATCCAAATCGTAGGAGCCGTTTTTGAGATAAATGAGTTTTTCATAAAAAATCATATGACAGGTACCGTTAGTCTTGGAGCTAGAATGCTAATTCCAAAAAGCCCTCTGTAGGACATCATAATAATACCATGTACCAAGTTTGAAGCGAATCTGTTCAGCCGCTTTTTCGAATGCATAAATTGCCTTATAGTACCTATAATCGCAATTAAAAATATTGGAAATCGTTCGACCAGTTTTTTTTGGAAAAAAATCGTGCGATTTTTAAAATAAAACATCCTATGTTGATTCCAAAAGCGGGCTCATAAAAACGGGAATTTAATAAACAGTATGGTAAAAGTAGGATTTTAAAAGGGGGATTTTATAAAAACGGGATTCTAAGAAACGGGATATATTAAAGTCGGAATTTAAAAAAAACAGGATTATGAAAAACGATCTGCCGTACTCAACCCCTTAAGATTGCATTTGTTGTTGACTTCCCAGCCACGAAACTACACTGGATCATCAGACCGCCGAATTTAATTTCGCAGTCGGGTATCCACAACTCGTTCGACTATCTTCATTTTGTGTGACATCAGCTTAATTGAACGGCAATTATCACAGCTTCGGGTATCCCCCTTTATACATTTTGAGAAACTATAGCTTATCACCCATTGTTTAGGATTTCGATCAGCTCTTTGAAGCTTGGAGATGACGATCACGAACCATTTGACCACGATATCACCCATATTTTTCAAAAACTCGGTTTCTTGGCTGGCCCAACCACTTTATTTTTTTTGTGGAATTTTCAACCGCCTCGCTAACTTCTTCGATTGTAACGCAGCGCCGGGTACCTCAGTAAAGTAAGGTGCAGCTATTGGAAAATATAGCCGGGGAAACTGTTCATTGAAAAGTCCATCATAATACTGTCGCCATGAATCTGTGAAGATTGTCGTCTTCCACTTTCCACAAGAAGTAAGCCTTTAACATTGTTAATAAACTTTGGCGAACAAATCTCCTGCCCATTTTTTCTTCTTTGAACAGCTTTTTTGAAATTGATTCCGCCCTTATTAATGTTGTTGCTCTTAAATTGCTTGGTTTGTATCAGCAGCTGGGGAAGAAATGTCTTCAAGCTAGCTCCCTACACAGGCCCTCTCTACTCTTTGCTTGGACTTGGGGGCACTTGTTCTTCGCTTCTTTCTTCCAGCTTGTGCTGTGTCTTCTTATACTTTTCTAATAGCATTTTTTGAATTAACAAGAAACGCTTTCACTGGAACTAGGACAGAACAACGTCTGTCGGGGCAGCTAGTTAAATCTGAAATTGACTTAACTGTGTCACTTCGTGTTTTTTTGGTATGTGTAGCCATCTGAGACAACTACGAACAATCTACGTAATAGGAAGGAAAAATTCACCTGCAATTGCGGCATTTAAAAAAAAATGTACTTTTTCAATAAATTCAGGTTTCCTAATGGAAAACGGCATAAGAGTAAAAATCCTTCTGTGGAACATAATTAACCTCCTCACAACGAAGTTGAGAACAAAAAGAACTCATTTGAGATTTTTGAGCTCTGAAATATGTGATGGGACGTACTTCTATCGACTGATTTCGTTTCACGCTTCAATAATAAATTAAAATTTTGAGTTGAAAGAAGTCTCCTGCAAGGAAAACTCCCCTAACAAATGTTCATTCTTTGACACCTTTTAATCCATCAAAAACAAAATAATTGTAAATGATTTTTATTTAAAAAATGTTGCCCTTTTCTGTTTAATAAAAAATATCAACATCATATGGGGCAAAGTCAAAACACATAAAACATTTATTTTTATAAGAATATCCATATCCCTGAGCTGTAAAGGATACACTCCTGACATGTGCAGGGAAGCCTATCGAAAACCATTAATATCACGAGCTCTACCTCCAACTTAAACTGCCATATGCCAACTCGAGGATCATCATTTTGACAATTACAAATCGTTGAAGGTAAATAATACCCTTAGTCCCTGCTTTGCATGTGTTCCGAAGCTCTGGTCATACGGGAAGAAGAATAAGGAGTAGCGAAAAATCCTAACAACTATCTCACACACTGGGCCTGCAGCAGCATTTAAATTTAAGACCTCAAATCAATTTTAAGTGAAATGATGACATCCTGAAGATTAAGAGCACCTAGTTCCAAAATGCCCAACCAAAATGTCATTCCGTGATCCCTCTGAACATGCCCGAGGAGATGGATCAGCCAGGAGTGATCATGGGGAGATGAATTAAAACATCAACAGCGCGCAACGCCGCCACCACCGCTCCGCCGCTACAAACTCTACCATGGGAATTGGATCAACAGAAGTGGAATGGGCTAGAGAATCGTGATATAATTTCCTTGTCACGGTTGCCTCCTCGTTGCTGTGCTCGTATATATAGTCGTACCACACCGCATGACATGGCAACTGTTTCATCCCCACCGTAAATCCCATAGCTGAGGTCTTCATGACCATCGTGCATTTGTAGATCACTATCTGCTCTGCGGATGGATGTAAACTGTCAGGCGGAGAAGAAGCGAATAGATGGATGGATGAGTGAGGTTCGTGGAGAAGATCGCCTTTGCTCATCCATCATATCCGATTCGAAATAGCGCAAAAACACAAACCCTGCACTGGAAGTTGAATTTCGATGTGAATCATTTCCTTGAAGAGCGATGGATGGCATCGGCATGGGATGGTTGATTCTATGAATTGATGGACGGATGCCAAGAAAGGTGGAGTCAAATGACACCATCACATTCTTCTGGCCGTCGTCGGTCGCACCGCCGCGCCGGAGGAGAAGGTGGATTTGTTTTGCGCATGCACCTTTGCCAAGAGATCATAATCATTATAATAAATAAAGGGAGTACAAGATGGAATCGGTTTGACTGGCGTCACTTGGATTCACTCATCCATTCATTAACGATGTCACATATAATGTGAGAAATAGCTTCTGCCCTCCACCGTGAACATTTCAATCAATCAGCTTATCGGTGATGGTTGGTTGCCAGGGAATGTTACGCTCCTGGTGATCCCTGATCCCAGGTCCTAGATATCGTTGTCCGTCTCCGTATAACAACCATAAGCAGCGCCAGCAGAGCGGGGGAATACAAATATTGAAAGGAACGAAAAAGAGCGGAACGAAACTCTTGTAATTTTGCATGTGTCACTTTAGAATCGGCACGGATGATTGCGCTTTAGCTATGCGCGTGTATTTAAAATGGAGTGTGAAGGAATTTGTCTAGGAAGATGGGAGTGATAATGAGGGATTGACTAATAGTCAGGCGCTCTGTTTGAGACAGGCGATCGTTAACATTTTTGTGGTGTTTGCAGGAATTTTTGAACGTCGTCGTCAGGGAGAATTGCCAGCGAAGTAGGAGAAGAGCAGGGTAAACACATTTCCATTGATATCGAGAACATAAACAGTCATGAGTGTGTTAGAGGATCTGGGACAATTATTAAGAATCTTGATACTATTTACTAGGTTCCAAATTGACTGGAACGATATAAAGTCTAGGGAAGTATGTAGTTGCTATCTTTCTATTCGTTCAGAGCATGATCAGAGTCAGAGTACTCTCTATAAACTCAGATTAAGTTAATGGAATGCATCGAGTAACCGAGATAAACTCTTAAGGAGCGTTCACACGAGAGTGACCAACGAATGGACGAATTATATTTTAGCGTTCACATCTACATAGTTTATTTCTTAGCTTAAACTATACTAATCGATAGAGAATAATTTTTTTAAATGTAAGTATAATAAAATAGGTAATTTTTATTGCTTAAATAATCAAAATTGCATTTAATAAACTGTTCAACGCGAACTTCAAAATGTTTGCTACGAACTGTCAAAGTCTATTCGCGTTCCACATACCATCCACATCGCAACGAATAAATTATTCGCTCACGACTAACCTCACAATCTTACCGTTCAATTGTAATATACGGACGTGACGTTCGTTGTTCGCAACGAATAAAAGAAATTTCATGTGAATGAAATGTCAAAATAGGCGAATAAAATCGTTCATTTGTTGTTCATTGGACGCTCTCAAAAAATTCCAAATAATTACTTAGTAAGTTCCAAGTTTGAAGCAGATCGTCTAATTTAATTCGTTTAGGCTGTAGACAGACAGACAGACGGACGGAATTTGCAAACCCACTAATTTTGACTTCTTCATCATTGTAATGTCATGTGTGATTGTTATCTCAAATTTTTATTTTGCACGAATCCATAACTAAGGGTGATGGTGTTGTTTTTAGACGTGTGGTTTTCAATCTGGCAATACTTTTTTCATAGCTGGTCTTTTTGACAGCTGTCAAAATGTCATCATGAATATACTTACTCGTAAACAATTTTACCAAAATAATGGTTCGGCTCATGCGACGCATCGCACACTGCGTAAAATATTCGGTCGACATAATCGCCTAGGAATTTATTCCAGCCAGCCGCCGCGGCCACTTGCCTGAAATCACTGTTAAAACATAATGGCTGAATCACGAACACGCTTTGGCTTCGGCTTCGCCTGACGTTTACGAGTTTAGACCTCACGTTTCGTTTGGCAACCGTAAAGACAAAAATGTAATGTTACGTAATGTGACTCCAAACGGAAGATTTGGTTCAAATGTACTGAACATTTTCTTTGTCTGACAGCTCAACAGCTGTAAAAAAAAAGTCAACAATCAAAATTAATTTTTTTTAAAGTAATTCTAGTGAGAAATTCTATAGTCAAGAAATTATTGTAAGGTAAGTTATTAAATATAGAATAATAACCTGAATTTTTCTTGAAAATATAAATATTAAAACTTAAAAAGGATTTTATTTATTTCTGAGCACAAATTGCATTCGCAAAAATCACAATGCGTCGATAATGGCGACTGCCATTAATGAACTGTCATTTCAGAAGTGTCATAAATGAAAAATGTCATACAAAGCAAATTCAAAGCGGATGCATCGTAACGCAGACGAAGCCAAAGCTTGTTTGTGATTCAGCCATAATGGCAAACCCTTATCTTTTTAATAAAGCTTAATTCTTGGCCATAACATTAAATTATATGCGTTTTATTTCTTCTTGAAAACCAAACTTCTAAGAGAAACACCCTATATTTGTCTATATTCGATGCGTCGGCGTCGTGTGAACCGAACCATTATTTTGGTAATAAATTTGCACGATTTGCAAACGTTGTTCAAAATGCGTCCCTTTCTTAAACAAATAATTTGAACTTCTCTGCTTATTTTAAACAACTAATACTACATATTCATTAGGGCAAAAAATGTGATTTCGTAGCAAATTTCCAAATTCGAATCCATTTCCCATACGAAATCAAATTTGAGTTTTTTTTATTTGGACGAAATGTCGGTTGCAAATTATGTGAAAACAAATCAAACGCAACTAAATTGAAAACAATTGAAACGATATTTTCTTAAATTTCAATTTGGAAACAAAATCCAAGGCAACTGCAGTACTAAACAAAACAAAACAAGAAGAAAGAACGAAAAGGTTGTAAAAAAGAAAAGGAAGAAAAATAGCCAATTGCGCAAACCTAGATGAAAACATTTTTTTTTTAGCAAATTTCCAAATAACCTTATTTCGGCCCTAATTAAATCGTAGTATAAAGCTACGTGTACACGATTGCCAGGTCTGCAAATGTTGCCGGATCTGTCAGCGAAAAATTTGTCTAGAACTGTGGTCACCAAATTAATTTGCAGAAAAATTTGTTCATCAATCACAAAAAATTCATTGGGAGACCACCAAATTTTGTTCATTTTCTGACGTTTCTGCAAATATCTGCCAATGAATAAATTTGCAGATGCAGTTTAAAAAACATTTACAAATTTATTCATTGGCAAAAACTTGCAGAAAATGAATTTGCAAATCCAAAATTAATTTGGTGTGTGCGCACGGTTGGCAGAAAAGCTACAAATGTTTGCAAATCTATTGCCAGCTATTTGGCCAAACTAGATTGTCAGCCAAATATTTGGCAACATTTTAAATTTCTGCTCATTGTCAGCTCATTTTCAGGCATTGTCAGACGTTTGCTGATCTGACAATGATTGTCAGACCTGGAAATCGTGTACACGTAGCTTATAGTCCGGTCAAAATAGAAAAAGAAAATTCCAAAAAATTCAGCTTATTTCTTCTTATAGACGAAAACTAATGCGAGGTTTTTGTATTACGAGATTTTCATTCGACGTTTTTGAGAAACTATTAAACAGCACAAATCGTAGTAGGAAAATCTCGTAATACAAACACCTCGCACTAGTTTTCGTCTATAAGAATAAATAAGCTGAATTTTTTGGAATTTTTTTTAGCAAATTCTGAAAAATTACCTGTTTTTCGAAGAGCTATATCTCGGTAAAGAATAAACATACAAACATTTTGGTACCAACATGATTGTAGGAAATTTGGCGTTCTACTATAAAATGGAAATTTTTTTTGCTATAGAACGTAAGGAAAAAAAGTTACTGAGGAAAAACCGTTGCAAGGTCGAAAATTTTGCAGTGACCCCTTCCCCGTCCTCCACCTCTTTTTCCATAGGGCCCTCGAGGTCCAAAACTTTGTAAAACATTTATTAACTATCCTTGAACAATATCTGATAGTTTCATTAGCTTCCGACCTTTTTCCACCTTCCACCCACTTTTCCAACCTGTTGACTGGACTAAATTTATGCATGTGGCTTATATGAGCATTGAGCATATCATGAAGAACGTGACTCCTTCAAATTTTAAAATCACGATATCTCCGAAACAGTTATTCTTACAAGAAAATGATATTAACAAGTTTTGTAGATAATTTCCTGGTCTACAACTTTGTCTCATGTATTTTTATGATAAAACCTACTGTTTACCAGAAAAATTGTAAAAACAGTTTATTTGACCTTTTGACCTTGAATAACTTCTAACGCACCAGTCGGATCGATGGGGATGTTGCTTAGTTTTTTTGAAATGGTGTTCCCAACGTCTGTACCAATTTTCAGCTTTATGCGAATTTTTGCAAACCTAGCACTATTTTTTTGTCTATTTTGACCGGACTATTAAGAGTAGCTTGTTGTTATTGCTCGACAAATTTGCTATCATCAAACTCACAAAGCAAGTAGGTGCGACCAAGTCGTTTATTTCTTAGAACACAAATAAGAAATATGCCCTAAATTATTATTGAAGAATTAAGGGTCACCCTGTTTAGCGCAATAATAATACATACAATTTTTTATTTATTCATAATTGATTAATGAAGTATAAACACAATTTCAAGAATTAAAGCTAAAAAAAAACACTTTTATAATAATTTGGAAGCCATTGTTGCAGTTCTTCCTTTATACGGTAGGGATAGGTGCGCCATTATTATTTTTTATGCGCAATCTTGTTTCAAAAATGAAAAAAAAAATCAATACAAATTCAGCTGAAAAAGTGTTCAATACTCCCGTTAAGTTCAGTATCTTATGCCTGCTTTTGAGCAGCTACAGCAGCTGCAGCTAATGCAGCAGCACCAAATGTAAACATGGTATCAGGAACTTTTTCGTTTTTATTTTTTTGACAGTTTACGCAAGTTGTTACTTGAGTTTGCTTAAATTTATAGCACTGGCATTGGCATTGAACACCATTGATTTTAATGGAGTTCGAAGAGCAAGGTTTATCATTATCATGTGGCTTCTTTCGATCATCATTAGGTCTAAAAGTGAAAGTAGAATCCTGAGCACTTAATTGGTTCTCATTTGATAACAAACGAAGCCAATTATAAACTTTTTCACAACTTTCTTGAGTTTTACCACATGGATTCCATTTTTTTAATATGATATCAGGCGTTAGAAGCTCATAACGAACTATTGACAGAAGCCTCGATGCTAGATCTTTCCGATTAGCATTCTTATATTCAATCCAAGCGACTATAACGCAAAAAATGCACTCTTCCAAGTTGCTGTCTCTATGCGGATTGGCATTTTCAAGCAAAAATTTCAATTCATTTTCTTTCAGCTGCAAAAGCTCCCCACGCGTCGATATTTCCTCAAAGTTATTGTAAATATGTTTCAAACATTTATCTTTGAGTTCAGATAAGCCTAATTCATTTGATAACGAAAAATACTTCATGTAGTTGTTTGAATTGATATTTTTTTCCATGTATTCACAACAACCATTGACTAAGATTGTCATTTTTAAGAACACTGCAGTTCGTAAGATACTTTCGGCATTTTTTAAATTCATCTCAATCGAGCCCGAATACATAAAATTAACAATTGATTGTAATGCTGTGGCATCGATGTCTTTGGATTCGTAATAAAATTTGCACTTTCCTTTAAGTTTTTCCAAAAAATAATCACTCAATCCTGATAGAACAACTTTATGAGCTGGAATTTCAAAGCGGTTTTTCCCAACACTCAGGATAATGTCGCAAAGTTCTCCTTGTTTATAGAAATGCAGCTGTTTCTCGGCTGCATTTTGTTGATGTTGTTCGTTCACGAAAATGTAGTTTTCTTCATTTCCTGTTGACATTGTAATTTGATCTACAAATAATTAGGAAAAAATTTAAAATTTATTGTGATACGAAGTTATGTTTATGATTACCAATTTGCTGTTTGATTTATCAAAGAATATTTTGCGCGATGGCTGTCCCTCGAGATCTGAATCGGTAACTGAAATGTTTTTAGCGTTTCCCTAAGCATAAGTAGGTCTACCTATATCTAAAAAATAAACTTGACTATGACCTCAAGCTTTGTAGATAAAAGTCAAGTTTTGAATTTGTGAACTAATACAGGGTGTTTCCTAATTCGTAGACAAAAGCTTAGGTAATGATTTATGTGGACAAGTTTAAAGAAAATAATTCTGCTAAATAAACTAGTTATCATCGCCAAGAGCCAGAAATTCCTAGATATCCCCGACTCAAACTTCGACAAAATCATACATATATCGCAGATCACCTAAAGTAAGAATCAATGATAAAATAAAAAAAAAAAAATTGGCACAGCTCACACTCTCAACCATTCCTGTGTGTGCGATGATATTCTGCAGGAATGGAAAAGACCTACATTTAACCTCTGAATCCGAATGGCTAACAAAGAAGCACTTTCCATGACATGATTTACTCTTGAAGGTTTTTGTCACTTCCTCGCAAGAGGCAGTACCCGAAAAAAAATGAACGTGGAATCAGGGATCGAACCCAGAACCTTCGGCGTGGCAGTTGGACACACTAACCACTGCGAAACGATGTTACTTACTTACTTAAGGTGGCGCAGACAGTCCATTGTGGACCACGGCCTCAACCAACAATCCTCGCCAGCTAGGCCGGTCCCTAGCCAGTGGCCTCCAGTTGCGCACACCAAGTTGGTTGAGGTCGTTTACCACTTGATCGCGCCACCTTAGATGGGGTCTTCCAGAACTGCGTCGGCCCTCCGGGTTGGAATTGAAGACTCGTCGGGCAGGAGCGTTTTCGTCCATACGCTCCACATGACCCAGCCATCTAAGCCGCTGAATTTTCAGCTTCTTAACCAAGTCAATGTCGCTGTACAGCCCGTACAGTTCTTCATTGAATCTTCTCCTCCATACTCCATTGATACATACAGGCCCGAATATCACCCGAAGAATCTTTCTCTCAAAGCCTGTATTCATCCGATTGTGTCAGTGTCCACGCTTCTGCCCCATACAGCAGGACTGGGATGATAAGGGTCTTGTATAGTGTCTCCTTGGTCCTTTGAGAGAGGGCTTTACTACTAAGATGCCTTCTAAGCCCGAAGAAACAGCGATTGGCAAGAGTGATTCTTCGACTGATCTCTTCACTGATGTTGTTCTGAGAGGTTATAGTGGAACCCAAATAGACAACCTCCTTGACAACCTCAAAGTTATATCTGTCCATTGTGACGTTTTGTCCGAGCCTACGGTGATGATCTACTTCACCCGAGGACAGCATATACTTTGTTTTATCTTCATTTACAGCCAGACCCATTCGAGCCGCTTCCACTTCAATACTTGCGAATGCTCCACTGACAGCGCGCTTCGTTCTTCCAATAATGTTAATATTATCAGCATAGCCAAGTAATTGAACGGATCTAAAAAAAATCGTACCGCTGGTGTTGACATGCGAGTTGCGTACGATTGCCTCAAGAATGATGTAGAAGAGGTTACATGACAGCGCGTCACCCTGTCGTAAGCCTTTCTCGACATTAAATGAGTCGGTGGTGTTCTTACCAACCTTGACGGAGCAGTGCGAGTTCTTCATAGTCATCCTGCACAATCGAACGAGTTTAGCAGGGATGCCAAGAAGTGACATGACTCTGTATAGCTTGCTCCTGTTCACGCTGTCATAGGCGACTTTAAAATCGATAAAGAGGTGGTGAGTATCGATCTGGAATTCTTGGGTCTTTTCCAAAATCTGCCGAAGTGTGAAAATTTGGTCAACGGTTGACTTACCGGGCCTGAAACCACACTGATAGGGGCCAATCAGTTCACGTGCGAAAGGGTTCAGACGTTCACACAGAATGGCCGACAAGATTTTATAGGCGACATTTAGGAGACTTATACTTTGTAGTTGGCGCAGCTAAGAGTATCTCCTTTCTTGTGGATAGGGCACACAATGCTGAGGTTCCATTCGTCAGGCATACTTTCATCCGACCAGATTGTACAGATGAGTTGGTGTATGCTCCTCGCCAAGTCATCTCCCGCTGCTTTGAAGAGTTCAGCCGTAAGGCCACCAGCTCCAGCAGCCTTGTTGGACTTTAGTTTAGATATTGCTATCCGAACTTCTTCTTGGTCGGGAGGACGGAAATTTTGTTCATCATCATCCAAATCAAATGGATCATTCTGCCTGACAGCGATTAGTTGGTTGTCTTCGCCGTTTAACAGTCTGCAGAAGTGTTCTTTCCAAATTCTCAGCACCGACTGTGTATCTACAACGACATTCCCACCCTCGTCTCTACATGCTTCCGCTCGGGCTTTGTAACCCTTGGACGAATGCTTTACCCTTTGGTAGAACTTTCGAACATTGCTTCTGCCGTAGCACCCCTCAATAGATTCAACCATTCGTTTTTCCAGTTCTCTTTTTTTTCTTCTGAAAAGCCGATGTTCCTCTTTCCTCTTTTGCTGGTACACCGCACGGAAAGCGCTCTTGGCAGCTCTAGTTCTGGCATTCAGAACTGCATTATAGGCTTCGTCTTTGGCCAAGTGTGCGAGCCTGCACTCATCATCAAACCAGGTGTTTCGTTGTGGTCGCCTAATGAAACCCAAAACATCCGTGGCAGTGGTTTTGATGGCCATTTTAGAATGTTGCCACTGGGCCTCTGGGTTTGGCGCAGGCGCCGGGCTTGTCAAGAGATAAGAGGAGACATGATTGGCAAAGGTTGTGGCGGTCTCTTGCGATTGTAACTTAGCAACATCAAACTTTCTCACAGTGGATGTTCGGTTCTGCGGTCTGGTGGAGATCCGCATTCGCACTTTAGCTACAACAAGGTAGTGGTCCGAGTCTATGTTGGCCCCTCGGAAAGTGCGGACATCCATGACACTGGACGCATGTCTGCTATCAATCGCAATGTGATCAATTTGGTTGACGGTATTTTGATCAGGAGACCGCCAGGTCCCCTTGTGAATATTGAGGTGTGGGAAGTATGTGCTAGCTAAGATGACACTTCGCCCCGCAGCAAAGTCGATTAGCCTGTGTCCGTTACCGGAAGTGTTGTCGTGCAGGCTATGCTTTCCGACTGTCGAGCCAAAGTTACCCTCCTTTCCGATTTTGGCGTTGAAGTCACCAAGAATAAACTTAGTGTCGTACTTCGGGCATTCATCATACGTCTTCTCGAGAAGATCGTAGAATTCTTCTTTGGTCGTGTCATCTTTTTCCTCCGTGGGGGCGTGGACGCAGATCAGCGAGATGTTGCTGAATTTGGATTTAATGCGGATTGTGACAATGCGTTCGCTTATGCCACGAAACCCCAAGACTTCTTGCCTAAGCCTTCCTCTTATCACAAATCCGCATCCAAATAGCCGCTGTTTCCTTGTCCTGTAGCACTTGCCGTAGTAGATGTCACAGTTTTTCATCCTCCTTGTGCCTTCACCATCCCATCGCACTTCTTGGATGGCTGTGATGTCGGCTTTGACACCATCTAGGGCTTCCACTAATTGTTCGGCTGCACGTGGTCTGTTAAGGGTCCGGACATTCCACGTGCAGAACCGAAATTCATTGTCCTTGTTTCGTTTGCTAAGGTCGTCATCAGTAGGGTCATCCATATCCGAGGCAGTTGGTTGTTTCGGAACAAGAGGTTTTTTACGTGGTAGGGAAGTAACCCCGACGCACAACCCCCAACCTGGGGGACCAGGCCCTATGCTGCTCTCCTTGGATAAAAGGAGCTGGAGAAATCCAGAGTCAGTAACCCACTACGGGGATGTGAGAGCTACCGTTGGTCCTATATGGGCTCATCCGCCACCTTCTCTACTTCACTACCCTGACTAATAGTAGTGAAAGGACCCAAAGACCTGAGCTCCGAATATGTCGAAGTAGCTCAATGGGGTGCCTACCATATTGTCTGTAAGCGTCGCCGTTGGTTCACTTAATTGGAAGCTCATCCGCCGCTCGCTTGCTTTCTGAGGGGTTCGTACAGAATAAACTGCTACCCAACAAGAGAAACAGAGGAGCTTTATGGCAGGGCAATTATAGTGTTGCTATTTTTCTGTGATCAACACTCGCGCTTATAAGTTCAGCAAGTCAAGTCCGGGTGGACAAGACCAGTACCCGATGGCTACCACTTGGAGGTAAAATAAGCACAATTGATGCGTATGAGACAGTTGCAACGCTGGGCATCGCCATGTTGATACCAATCAGGGTCTACCCTATTCATACAGCACCCAGCCATCCTGCGCAACGACGTACAACAATACAATTCAAAAAATGATGCTCAGCGTAAATTGATTCTTTGGAATGATCATCTCATAAGTAAGAAGGTACAGGTGGACAAACTTTGCGGAGAATGCGGAACATGCTGCTGGAAGAACGGGCACAAGAGAACTTTATTAATTCACTAAGGAAATTGTCGGCCAGCCAATTGGCGACCACCGCAGAATTAAATCCTCTCAATTGAACAACATGAACAGATCTTCTAAGGGTATTGACACCAGTCCCCCAACAAGTACAGAGTTTAAAAACACGATCCATCTTCTTAAGAAAAACGAAGCAGCTGGACTTGACAGTTTTCCCGCAGAATTCCTCAAAGCAGACCCTAAAACAGCTTCCCGTTCCCGTATTTTGTTTAAACTAGTGCAGGCTGTTTGCAAGAGTGTAAAACTTACCCACGGGACTAGATGGATGGAGTTTTTGTACTTACCAAATAAATGGACCTCAAAAACTGTAATAACTGGCATGGTATCACCATTCTGTACTAGTTTTTTCCGAAATTAATGGCAACCATTGTTCTCGAGAGGATAAAATCCAGCGGGGTTTTAGTAGTGGCCGATCGTGCTTTGACCACATCAACACCTTGCGAATCATACTTAAACAATCGTCTGAGTAACAATCACCGCTGTACCTCATGTTTGTAGATTTTGAGAAGGCGTTTGACCGGGACCGGGTTAATCGTGAATGCTTAGGAGATCGCTTGTTGCAAGTAAGTTAACACTAGAATAAACGAAGCCCGTAGTGCATTTGAAATGCTTTTCTCTGTTTGGAACTCTTCGAATCCACCGTTAAATCTGTGCTGTTATATTCTAAGCTTCAGAAACATCACGAGCATGCTGTAAGCCTGCATTAACCTTTTTTCTGAATAGGACAACGGAAGTGGCGTTGGGTTGGCCATACTCTGAGGAAATCCAACGACAATATAGCAAAAAATATCCCTCCGACGCCGACGCCTTCTTACAAGTTGCGATCCCGCTTCATATAGCTTGTTTAAAACTCATCCCGTTTTCTGAAGCCTTCAAAACGTATTTCTAAATACGCCCGCCGCGCCGTAGCTAGAACTTCGTCAATTCACTATATCTTCGTCGGGCTCTTCTGCAACTTCCGCTACATATATTTGAGTACTCGTAGTTTTGCAAAAATGAAGATATTTCAAAAAGCGTTCCCAAGCAACTGTTTCCACCACCCACAAACTATTTCCCAAATGATTGTCTTTTTTATTAGAAAACACCCTGTATGAATGGGACAGCACTACAAAGTTGCAACTTTGTATGCAGTGAGTAAATATTTGATTAATTCTAAAAATTAACGTATGGAAACAGTGTCTATTCAATAGAACGCTTTTAATGTAAAACAAAAATTAATAAGTTATAAAGTTAAGTGTCTGATAGTGCGTTTCATAAAGTACTTCTGGTAAAGATATGATCGATTAATCATGCGATAAAAAGTTAAAACTTAAGTACGTGTGTTTAAAACACGTTAAACACAATTATTTTAAAATTGTTTTATGAATTCGCCTAATATGACTTCAATTTATAAATTGGAAATAAAAAAACAAATCAATTTTATTGAGCAAGTACCAAACTACTGTCCTCCTAACACAATGCAATGCTCGTAGGTATTATGTTCCAATATTGTTGCCTTCATACAGTGTATTTTGCATTGGTTTTTTTTTTTTGTTGAGAGATAAACACACACATGTTAGAGATAAATTTTGTGTGAAATAAATCAAAGGTTTTTCAATAAGGGCGGGTAGATTTTGCAAAAATGCTTTTGGTGCGTTCTTTTTCCAAACATAGTCAACAACTATTGTTATATTGAGGAACTAAAGGAAGAACAAAACAAGAGTTTCTAATTTTTTGGTTTGATTTTTAATAAAAACTTTGAATTGTTTAATACAAAACGTCTAATTTGACACATCAACAACCTGAACTAATATCATGGAGATGGGTTTTAAATATAGTAACAAATCCTAACTATTTGACACTTCAACTTGAGTTTAGGAACGCTGTTATGACGTAACTAAGAAATCCATTTTTATTGCCTATTGTTAACAATTGTTGACTATGGTTAGAAAAAGAACACTCCACATGTGTTTATGGAATATGACATCGTTCAAATGCCTGCCTCAGCTTCTTCACGTGACGCGCATCTAAGTGGTCCAATTTTCCATGACTCTTCTCCACAGAGATCCGACTAAATATTAGCGATGGTCGTTGTTGTGTTCACCTCAAGGGAATCAGTCAAGTGTAGTTTATTCGGATAGACCTGCGATTTCAGGAAACCCCACAAATAAAAGTTAAGCGGGGTCAAACCGCAAGAAGTTGGCGGTCTATTCACGTCACCTAGTATATGTGAGATAACGTTCTACAATTGTGTGTGGCAAGTAGCGCCGGTCGTCCTGCTCACCCATTGACGGTGGCCGTCTCACCAACGAAGTATTTGATAAAGTAGTAGAGGAGTGTTCTGTAAATGATTTTTTGACATCAGTAACAGAACAATAATATAAAAAAAACAACAGCTTTGCCAGATGTCACCAAAACAACATGGCCAACACAGGCTGCCAAAATCTACCCGCATAGTAAACCAACGAAATGCAATCGAGCGTAAAACCTTAAATAGTGCTCAAGAAGGAAAAATTTTGGTTTTTGGGTGTGGATGACGCCCACTTTTCATAAGAATCTGTAGAAACATATTTTTCGCAAACTAATGGTTACTTAAAGCAAAGCCACAAGCCCAAACTGTCGTTCCTATAAGTCGAATCTAAAAATCTTATGCAGGAAAACTGTTTTTAAAATGTATTGCCCACTTTTCACTTTTTAAAGAGGCGTGGTTTTTATAAAATACGATTGTTCAGTTAAAATTGCCAAAACACGACATTTACGCATATGCTAAAAAAGAGGATTACAATCAAAGCTTGGTTAAAATTTAATACTTTTTTTTAAACATTTTAAATACGCCCACTTTTTAGGGGCGTTTTTGAAATCTAATTAATTTTCCATTCTCAATTTTAAAATAATATCTACCATTAATTTTAAAGTCCATGTAACCAGAATTTTTTTTAAATTCGGGGTAAATCTGTGACCAAATTTGAAATTGTCATGTTCCACAGTTCTAACTTGTATAACAGATTTTCTTTCTCAAAATCCACCCTAGGCCTTAAAAAATAAAAAAAATCTCTCCCCACTTAACGTTCACAAGTTTTTGTGGTTAAGGACTTTAAAGGAGACAAATGTTGCTTACATAAGCCAAAACTTCTCGCACCAATGCCCTAATCGCATACTCAGGAATAAATATTTGATAGAATAATTAAACAAACATTCTTCAGCTAAATACAAAAAAAAAACCATAAGTCCCTGACGGAAGTCCTTTGGTAATAAATTTTCCTTAAGAGTCCCTCCACTTTTATCATCCACTGTGTAATGGTTCAAGCACAGCAACTCATATTTCATTTCTCAAAAAAAAAGAAAGAAAGGAACAAAAAAATCTACGTCCTTCTTGCATGCAAACGCTCAACTCAAATATTCAAAATCACTTTGGCGTTATGCAGATTCATTTAAACTCGCGTGTCTACAACAACAACAACAAACCTAGACCAACTCAGCAGCTGAATGTTGTCCCGGCCCGAAGTACGCAAACTGGTAAACTACATAATGTTTGGCATCATTGTTGCTTGTTGTTGACACGTGCAATGCGTGCTGGGTGCGTGCAGTGTGCATCTTTTGGCCGGCCAAGACCCAAGCTAACTGCGCGAAAGGCAACAATATTTTTCAACTGGCAATGTTTATGGGACAAACATTACACGAGAGGGTGGGAGGTTTCGCACTTATTACGAACGATTTACGACGCACCATTCACACACAAATACACTGATTGGTTGCATGCGAACATAGCTTTAGAATTCTGCAATGCAGCGAACTTGGGGGCCCAGCCCGGCCCGCCCTTCAGATCTAATTTGACGTGAAACATTGTTGAATACAAGTAGTAGGTTGTATACGGAGGAGGGAAGGGCGGGCAATTCTGATGCGGGTTGAAATTGGAATCGAAAAGGTTTAAGTAAACACATACGGATGCGAGCGAAATCAAAAGCCGCGCCGCACAAAACTGACACTCTCGTTAAGACTTGGTCTTTTTTTGCCTTGATACGTTCGGTGGTGCAGTGCCTGGAGCGAGAGAGGATCAACAATAATGAAATCGTTAAATCTGTGTACAGTACTTGCCTGCAAAAGTCCTCGGGTTTGTTTACACTTCCTTCCACGCTGGATTAGGTTTTTGCACGCGTCGTCGTCGTCGTCCTCCGTCCGTTCGAATGAAGCACCTCTGCGACCCCGTACGTAATTAAAAAAAAGACTGTGTGTGGGAGAGACCGGCAAAGTAAACCGTTCACCCGTAAGTTAAGTGGCTGATTTTTTACACCATCATCATCATCCCTTATATCCTTATAGCAAGGGAAACACCAAGGGGTTAATAACGTAATAATTTATTGCTTTGTCTGTTTCCTCTTTTCACTTCTTAACCGGGATCTGGGATGTGAGATGTGAGATGCGAGATGCTCTGCTCAATGCACATTCGAGCGGGATGTTCTGTAAAATAATAACTCACCACTCACCAGTAATGAAATGATACCTACTCTTCTGTAGACTGTTGGGTTGGCAACCCTTCTGCATGCATTTATAGTGTTGTCTGTTGTGTGCATCAACCCTTGATCCGCATAGTGTCGGTGTCCGTGTCGGGTAGGGAAACACGCTTGATTGAGTGCAGTTACTGCCGCAAGGAGCTTGTGCAACACTTTCGAATTTATTTCTGTTTATTTTTAGATTTTTATGTGATTTTCCTATTTCACAATTTTTTTCTTGTTCCATGTGAATGTTCATTTTTGCTCTTCCGCCGCGTCGAGTGCGAGAAAATCCATGTTGTGGTGTTGCTTCCTTTTTAGTGCACTAGGCACCGTTAAGCGGTGGAATAGTTATCACCCCTAAATGACTTTGCTTGTGTTGGTTTCCATGAGAAAGTTGTTTCTTTTTTTTGTTTGCTTTTTCATTTTAGTTTTTGTTGCGCTATTTGAATGATGATGGTGATGACTTGGATGTACCATTTATCTTGTGAACCTTGATTTACTTAATGGATATAGATAAATGGGCCATGTGATCGTTAAGGATTAAGTGTTATTGTATAACAATATTAAAAAAAATATCCTTGTGGGATTGCAAACAAAATTGGATTAATAGAGTGATAGGGGGGAAGTGGAATTGATGGGATTATTACTTTAAATTGGTTGGGATGATGTTTTTTTTCTGTTATTTTCTGGCCATAAAAATGATGTGGTTTTGTTCATAAAATCTAAACGCGATTTGTCTGGAATCCCTGTGGTTAATGATGGAAAAACCAAAATTTTAAATTTATTACAGCTTTATTGCAGACTTTTGCAATTAAATTTTGTTGAAATGGAAACTTTGTTTCAACTCTTCATTTTGCATTTAAGTTTTTGTTTTTTTGCTGCTTGCTAAGCCTCCACCAGGATATAACAACGGGCACTGAGCAGTTGTATTCAAATTGTTATACTTTAATTGTTCTATTTAAACTGTTATACTTTGATTGTTGTTGACAGTTTGAACTGTTATACTTTGATGGTTAATGACTTCGAGTTCTTTTTTCATAGTATCCCGTATAGCTATCAACGCATTTTTCTGTTCCCATCACGCACCAGTTTCGCCAGTATCACACCTATTTAAGTTGCTTACTTCATGTTCACGTAACTTTTTTTTCCACTTTGGGTGTGTCAACATTTTTTTTTTTTTTTTTTGGCAAGATAATTGCACGCAAATAGACACACTGCAGGTACAAAAGCATAACTGTCAAACTTCTTCATGCGCTCGCTTGTTCGGGGTTCCAAAAAACTTAACGAAACCTGTCATGCCTATGAAAAGGCTGTTTTTTCTAGTGGTATATTTATAAATTGTAAAAACTGTCATTTGTGGCAAACGTGGCAAACGTTTCCTTCAAAAAATCAACTGTGGCGCGCGCTGTGTGACATTTTGCGCCGTCTTGTTAAAACAACATCAAAGCGATATAATTCCGGGACTAAAAAGTCATTGACCAAAGCTCTATAACTTTCTCCTTTGACGGTTACCCTATGGCCAGTATCGTTTTTTTAGAAGCAAGAACCAATGATTTCACCAGCACATGAAGCTTACTAAACTGTCAGTTTTTACAGATGTGCCGGCGGCGGCGTCTTAACAATGCCTTGAAAATTATCTACATCCATTCAAATATAAATTTTCTTAATTCCTGAACAAAAGTATCTCGTTAAAATCTCGTTTCTAGCGCAATCTGAACGATTTGCATGCGTTGTTCAGGCGTCAATCGATTCATGGCGAAATGGCAAACCAAACAAAAGATTAATCATATGATGGCCGACGACTATGAATAGTTTGCTGTCAATAAAAATAGTGCTGCCACCCAACTTATGTGATCCCTGGACATGTTGTTCGTTGTTTCAAAGAAATTCCATGTGAATGAAACGTCAAAATAATTAAATTTTCGTTCATTTGTTTTTAACTCTCAGGTAAATAGTTTCCTAGGAATTTTTGTTTTAGTGCTGATTGGTCATTCGGGCCAACCATTGCAGTAACTATTATTTTGAGATTTGACCAATTTTCATTTTCTTAAAAATTGAAACAATATTTATTCTTTTTTGTTTCTTTTACCAAAACTACGAAACTCAACCTCATCAAGTGACTACTGATATCTTCTGAGAGCTTGGAAGATCTGGAAACATTGAGTAAGTTTGTAAGCTTGGATGTCAAAGTCCTGATACATAACTTTACGACGAATTTCTCCGTAATAAATTTGTCCACAATTTCGCGAACATTTTTCAGTCCGCCCTGGCCATTACTCCATCAATACTTCAGATAGAGATTTTCACTAAGTCTGGATAGGAAAGCTTTTAAAATAGTGACTGAAATAGTAACCAGCAGAACGTATGAACTGGCCAAAACCAATTTTAAAAGGCTAGAAGAATGATTCCTTGTGAGTCTCTTGTTTTCTGAACAACTCTGCTTCTACTCCAATCTTTATTGCTGCAACAATGATTTGGATCTTTCGGTGATAATTCAGAACTTCATAATTTCAAAATAATTTATTTGGAGTTGGCTGAGTTGATAAACACTACTCAGGCTGTTCCCCTAATTCTCACACACATCTTACCCAAATGAACTCATCTGATGATGGTTGTCCCAATTGTTCTCAAGTTCTCAATCTCAATCGTTAATCTCCCCCCCCCCCCCCCCCCCCCCAAATACAATAAGGAATTTATTTTAAGCCCTCTTTTATCTCATGTAAAAATATGGATAGAAATGTAAGTTCCAAAAATTGGTGCGTGTTCGCATCTTGAGTATTTCTTAGATAAATACGTAAAAATATGGTGTGACACCATTTCCGACTGTGCGGCGGGCGGAAGTTTTCCAAAACTTCTATGAGAAATGAATGCCATTAATTTAAATCAATTGTTCCTCCTGCCGCAGCAGCACACGCATTATTATATAAACTTTGCCTTATGTCTCTCATGAAGGTCGGTCTTGGGGTACTAAATAAATAAAACAAGACAAAACAAAAAAACACAAAAACAAACGAACAAAGTATGACACTAATGAAACCATAAAGAAGAGGACGAAGCACGCCGACGACGGCGACGCACGCTTCTATGGGATGACGATGATGATGACGGGAGATGGGACTGATGGGAAACTCCTCCATTTTTTGATTAATTCATTCATATACCGCTTTGCTTTGACGACCAAAATTAATTCCTCCTTTTTCAGAAGATTCAGATCTTAAGGAGGCTGAGTGCGTATACGCCTTTGACATTTAGATACAAAATACATCACTTCGCACCGGCAACAAATCAAACCACATATACCTACATGCCAGGAAAACAATTGAAAATGATTAAAAGTTTTTATTTTGTTCTTAAAAAAAAAAAAATCCCGACACACGCCGCCATAGTGCGTTTTTTCTTTTCAAGATGGCGCTCTCGCACACCCTTATTCTAAATGTTTTTGTCATCCACAAATTATACTTAAACCACTTGGCTTTTGAGATTTGCGCCTTTCTTGATCCAATTAAAGTTTTCATAAGTCAGAGCACTCAGCATGAAGTAGAAAATATAGTGTCGCAATGGCGGGCGGTGAGATAAATCCCAGGAGAGACACTCGCACAGCGGTTGGTCGGATTTGGGTTCGGATCCGAGATCGGGTTTGGGTGGACGACCGACGAACATTTAAACCTATAAAACGAAAAACCCACTCATCTTCATAATCAAATAAAATAATCGAGAACGTTTAAGTTGCCTCAAGTGTCGGATGGCATACGTTTCGTTAGCCACATTGCGCCGCGCGTAGCATATAGCCACCCAAGGAGATGAAAAGGAGTTCCTTGACGGCAATGGCAATCCCAGTGTGAACACACTTTGACTATGGAAACACACCCACCCTTCATCTTAACGATTATGATGATGCCGCGCCGTTGCCGGTGATCCATGTTTTGCTATGTTTGGAATAGTTGTTGTTGATGTCGGTGCTTCCATGACGCTAAAAAAAATGAGAAGAAAGTGTGCTGTGCGTGCACAAGTCCGCTGATTTATGACTTTTGAAATTGTCAATGACGGCGGCGGCGGCCGGCGGTAACTACAGTAGTTAGGCTTAAGTGGTTTAACAGGACTGAATTTTGTAGTGCGATATATTTATAAGTACACGCACTTTGTCCATAGCTTGGAGCATCAACTCATAAGCTTGATAGAGTGTGATTAAAAATGTATCATACTTCACTATGGGGTTTCAAAAACTTTTTTCAACGCAAATTAAACTTTTAACCCTAAAGTTTGATACCCATTAAAGTGTCGAACTGTGCGTATTATTTTGTGAGATGGTCACGGCCAACGTTCATATTCTTCTTGTTCTTACTGTTCGGAAGCTACTGTTGGTAGTGTGGGCGACAACAACATCGTCTGCACCCAAGACCCCAAATTCTGGGACTAAGCTTCCATCGAAACAGTTGACTTCCAGGTTGACTAGGGCTTTTCAATAAGCGCGGGTAGATTTTTTCGGCCATGGTGTTTTGCTGACATCTGCTGAATATATTGTTTAGGATTCAATTTCTGACAGCAAATTACTAAAGCAAGTTACACGATTGAACATTCAACAAAAACAGTGTTCATTTCAACATACCCGCCCTTATTGAATAACCAATGAGAGCCCGGACTTCACTTTGGATTCAAAACATTTCAGCTTAGCGGGAAGGGATAATTTCCTAGAGTTCCATTCACAATATTTAATCTGTTGCATGCGTCTAGGTCTGTTCCACAGTCGAGTGACCGATAACTTCCCAGATAGATACTGAGTGAACTCCACCATAATCGCCTGCTTCCCAATTGCCGACAATTTTTTTTAGCGATATATCAACCCATTTTGTTAAAGCGAATGGTACGTTTGGTTAAGGTTGGTACCAAGGAATCAACACAATATAGATCACTGCTTAATCTCGCTTGGTAGGCTCGAGAATATTGTTTTACCACACCAGTTGTTAGTTACATTAGCTGAGATCACTATTCTTCGGCCAAGTATAAAACCAAAGATTTCACCGAACTTAACTGTCCTGCAACTTATTCAAACCCAGAGCTTCACTTAAAAGCAGTAAAGCTACATTTGTCAGAAAAAAAAAATAATTTCCATCCACTCGGATCTTTCTTGAGAATCCATCTTAATTTTGATGAACGAGCAAATGTTTCCCGAACGTCAATATGATGAGAGGTTGGAAGAAATATCACAACTGGAAACGGAACGATGTGACCCATCTCTGTTAACACCATCATAAATGCAGCAGAAACTAAATCGAATGGACTTCTCCAATTTGAAGCAAGCATTTGCTCGGTGGTCACAAGTTCATAACTGGGATCCTGGCTATCACAAGTGTTTAGTTGGCGGTGTAAGGGAAACATTTACTGGTGTTCCCTTCACTGTTTCCAGGGTGGTCCTTGTATCCCGTTGTAAATTGTTTCAGTTTTGTGAATCATTTCTTTTTCCAACATTACTGCAACAGCTCTGCTCCCCCTGTTGATGATCATTATTATTTTCTCCTCATCAATCTTTTTCCTCGCCTTTTCTTTTAAAATACTGGAGCCTCTATTTGTAGACATCAGTTTTGGATTTTCTACCTAGGTATTTGGTTGCTACGATGAATCCTGTATCGAGGGTGATCATGAGAAACCCAGCACTTCTGATGCATCAATTTTGGTAGCTTTCTGATATCGCTACCACTGGTTTTGTAAGGGTCCATCTTAAATCCTTGAGGGTTGATTAATGAACTTGAATTTTTTGTGAGATTTTGAAACCAAGCTATGATCCATGCGATCAACAATCCAATCATATTTTTTTAATTCATAGTATTTAAAGAAATAAAAAAGAAACTGATTCCTGCTCACCTTTCATACCTTTGACATTTAACTGGGAAAAGCTGATGTCTTCGAAACCTTACCCTACGTTGTGCAGAAAGTTGGTAAACGTTGATAGCTGATGGTCGAAACCCTGTGTTTGATATGGCTATTAGATTGACCCTAACAATCAACAGAAATTAGAGAGCTACTCGGATTACCGCCATTTTGTTTTCATTTTTGTGATTATGTTTTGCTGGTAAATGATGTGGAATCTATTTGGCGGACCATTCTTATTTAAAATTCCATTTTCATTCCTCATCCTGAAACAATTTCTCCCTAAAAATTGCTCCGCTAGGAATGCTCATCAGTTTACTAACCAATACTATCTAAAAATCTCTCTTTATTAGAGACTCCTTTCTCAGCAGCATTCCCATCTCGATGTAAAATCATTCATATTATACACATAGTACATATCGGTTTCTCCTTTTATATTCTTCACAACCTTCCTAATCGCTCGTGCTGTCTAACAAAAAGATTGTCTAATCGCACGCAGCACTGTTCTAAGTTTAAGCAATTCCCATTTTAACTGTTTTTTTTTTGTCATTTCAACTGACGCAACTTCGTTGCTCTGCTTTGCTGTAATTCCGAAGTCTTCTCACAGTCATCACACAGTCAATGTGGACATTTTGTTATCTCGCATTACAAAACTAGTGAAACTGCTGCGTGTGAATACACACTTGATTTTTCTGAAAGAAGATGCAAACGCATTTTTGCCTAATAAATGTAATAAAATTAATTTTCAAGAAACGAAGTCTCCAAAAATTTGATTTGCGAATAAAAATTGCCAAATGTCAGCTGTCAAGTTTGTATATTTTAATTTACAATTCAGCTGACAGATTATTTCTTTGGCTTAAAGGACACTTGGTCATAAATAAAATTAACCAAAATGTCTGCTTCATTACAATCCGCAGTGCTGTAGAAACTTTCACATCTCAACGCTCAATGAATATTAAATTTATGTTAATATCCAAATAAATATCCTTTATAACAAAATAACTCAAGTTAACTTAAGATACTATGTACAAAAAAAAAAAACTATCTCCAAGCTCATTAGTTTGCATAATGCCAACAAAATATTTATGTAAAAAAAAAAAAAAAAAAAATTAAACAGAAAAAAATTAAGCAATTTTAAAGAATAAATCAAAATAAATCACTTAACTCATCTTGACAGGGCTTCATTTTTTTTGTAGTTGTTAGCGACATAACGTCGACGTCCGTCGAACACGTTGTCTGCATTGTCTGTTGCATACAATTAGTTTCGCGGATTTCCCTAAGTAAACAGGAAAATTGAAATATCCACGTCGTCGTCGTCGGGTCGTCGTCGCCTCATATAGCTCGAGACTTGTGATATGCATAATCTTATTCCCCACTTGGCATAGTCGACGAGTATTTGCGCCGGTTTTTTTTTTTTTTTGTTCTTCCCCCACAACGACTCCGGTTTCCATTACAAACCTTATAAGCCCAAACCAAAGTTCTTCCGTGGGAGCTGTATACAAAATAAAAGATACACCTTTCGCGAGACGAGACTGGAAATTACACCCTAAAGCTGTTTTGGAAGGGGGGCCCACCCAGAAACAGAGAAATTTAAAACAAGATATCGTCTTGTCATTTTTGTCGTCCAGCCTAACTGTCATAACGCCAAGCCGGTACCCACCCGGTAATTTATGCCAAAACCATCATGTCAGTCAAGTCGCAAAAAAATAAAACAAAAGGAAACACGAGTAAGACAGCGACTTAAACCTTGTTAGTGATGAAGTGCATAAATTTGCTTTCAATTTTATTATTGTTTGACTTGGACCTGTCCTGCCGCCGCCACCGCCACCTCGTCGTATTCTCGGTGGATAGGAGCGCAACGTAGTGCGGTCTTTAACAGCCCTCATCATGTGGGCCCTTTCTTTTTTATTTCGAATTATATTTATGCTAATTAGATGGCGATTTGGCCATTATTTCAGTTTGGAATAAGTTGATAGTGGCGCTGGCGCTTGCTTCCACTTAAGATGCCACACCCCATCATAAGGCCGATTGAGGAAATCAATCAAATATTGCTGGAAGACTTTTTAAGGGTAAGAAGACCTCCATCGCTGTCGATCATGTTCATATAATGACGACGCTCCAAACGTTTTTTGTTCCTCATTTCTTTTTTTTTTTTGCGAAATGCGGGTCTGGTCCCACGTCAGAAACTCAAGTAGATATGGAAGAGTCTCATAAAAAAAAATACGATTCGTTTCTGATATAATAAGTATTTGCTAGTAAGGTGCGGGTGTGGCCTCTTGAAGCCCCCATCAATCATGTCTATCATATGTTTTCTCGCTCTGACGCTTTTGTTTGGGTGGATTTCACCAGAAACCTTTTTTTTACAGAGTCCAATTTTGTATTTCCAATTTGATGAAAAATCTTTTAGGGAAAGTGATTCGTCCAAAATGTCCTGTTCGATAGTAAAGTGTTGCTGTTATGTTCCGTTCAATAAGGAAGAAGGGTGAAGGAAGAAATGCTTGGAATCAATTTACTTTGACATGTACATCTTTTTTTAAATGAATCAGAAATCTTACAAGAAAAAAATAATAATCGAAACAACTTCGATAGGAGGAGCCAAGGCCAATTTACAACCTCCACCATATTCCTATGTGTGCATTGATATACTTTGCAAGAATGAAAGTAATCTACAATTTACCTTGCAGACTCAAAACGGTTAGAGACTCGTTCATGACAAGATTTGGAAGTTCTCTAACTTCGTCACCTTTTGCGAGAGCCCCAGAAAAAACTATGTCAGATAGACTAATTTACAAATACTTTCTAAAGGGTTTTTTTTAGACATGTGGTTTTCAATCTGGCAATACTTTTTTCGGAGTTAGTCTTTTTGATAACTGTCACTTGATTTATGCTGAGTTTGATTTGCCATTTCATAATTATTATTATTATAATGAATAGACTTACTCCTGAAACCCGTTTGCAAATCGTGCAAATTTATTACCAAAATAATATTTCGGTTCGCGCGACGTATTGTAAAAGATCGATGGTTTCGTTGCTTGTGTGGCACGTAGCGCCGTCTTGTTGGAAGTAAACGTTGTCGAGATCAATACCATCCAATTCCTGCCATACAAAATTATTAACTTATCATCTCTCGATAGTCCAATCTATTCACCGCAGCTGTTGATCCAGCCTCATTTTCGCACCAAATTGTTACTCGTTGAGGATGGAGAGGCTTTTCAACAATAAATCTTAGGTTTTCCGAGCCCCGACAAATTTGCTTGTTGACGTAGCCAGCGCCGTGGAAATGGGTCTCATCAGTCAAGATGATTTTTCGATGAAATTCCGGATCATTTTTATGCATTTCAAGGACCCAATCAGCAAAGACACGAAGTTGTTGATGATCGGCCGGCTTGAGTTCTTGTGTTAACTGAACTTTATAAGCCTTAAGACCCAAGTCCTTATGAAAAATTAGGCTTGTGGAATGTTCAATTCTAAAGAACATTTTGGGCTACAGCAGCTATATTCTCAGTTGTTCTTGAGCGACGTGCACGGGTTTTATTCTTCGCATCGCTTACTTGTCCCAACAGCTCAAATTTTCCAACAATTTCTGAATTGTGGTCCGACAAGGTGCTTCACGACGACCAAAAAATGTTTTAGTTTTACGAACGGTCTCTGCCAAATTTTCACCATTTTTATAGTGAAATTTTTATAATTTCAATGCGTTGTTGAAGGTTCCATTTTTATTAATGACGTAGTTTTTACTTGTCAAATGTCAAAAAATTACAGCTTAAAAAAAGCGTTGAATTCCTAACTGCATATAATTCCCCATTAGACATTTCTATCAAGATGGGAATTTAATGAGTTTCTTACAAGTGTTGTAGACCCATGTCCGAAGACCAAGGTTGGATCTGGAAACGAATATGATTTGATGAGAAGTCTAAGACAAAACAAAATATGTTAAAAAAAAGTGTTGGACACAAAACAGAACCTTGCGGGACACTAGCTTTGACTTCGTGAACATCATTCTTGAATGTATCCAAGCTTTCAAATTGATCAGTTTTTCATATATAATCAAAACCAGATTCCTTAAAGCTAATCTAACAAAGCTAACTACGCCATCAAGGTCAAAGAAAGCAGTAATTGTTTTCCAAAGTAAAATATATATTTCCCTAAAAATTTGTCCCAGAAGTTTCTGTCCGCAAAATAAAAAAAAATGGTTATTGTTGTCTCCATATCATTAATAAAACATTGCTTGAGAAATTCACCTTACCCTCACTATTTCTGCGGCGATTTGTCAGCTTTTGATTGAAGATTCAGCTGAGAAGTCGATTGACGTCGGTCGATGGCGTTTAAGTCTTCTTGGCCAAAACACAATTGATGAGTGGGTGTTAGTATGAATGATGGCCATGGCCACCCTGTTCCCTTTTTTATTCCTTTTTTTTTCCTTTTTTTTTTTTGTGTTTCAGAGTTCAAAGTGGAATAAATGATGAATCGCTTGCTGTGTTCGGTCGTCGTCTGTTGTCAAACTAGAGAAAGATCCTATCGTCCTTTAATTGAAAGCTAAAAGAAGAGTTAAGGACCAACTTCATGGATGCAGGTTCTGACACTTTCATGTCACCCCGAGCCTCTTTATATAGCTTGAACCTACTTTGAATTGTATAATTAATTCCGCTTGAGAAACTTAACGCCTTCCTCTTTCCCGAAAAACTGAGATGATAGGGAAATGGGAGGAGGGAGTGCGTAGGACGTTCATTGTATCTACTGATTCTGCTGCTGCTGTTGATGCTGATGCTGCTTCAAGCAAAGTTTAAGGTTTCGTTGCAGGAAATTTGCATGGAAATCGGTTGATATCCTGATGCCATCATCATCATTCTCGTCGTAGTCGTTGTCGTAGTCAAAGCCATCATAGCCGTTGTTGTTGTTGTTCCTCTATATAGCCTTTGATGACTTGGGTGTTGATTGTGTATTTGAATTGGAAAATTCGACGAAAATCTGACAGAAGTGTGGACGTGGAATGATGACAATCATGACAATGCTGATGATGGCTATGACAATGATGCCGTCGACGACAAAGACAACTACGACGATGGTGACTGGTGACGTTTTGCGGAGCAAATAGTGTTTTTAAATGAAGGCTACAACACTGCCTCCACTGCCGTCACCTATTAGATGAATAATGATGATTCCAACTCCCATTTCTATCATGGTGTAGAATGCGCCACCTCCTCGTCCTTCTACCCCTCTAAATGGGAAGTGCCGATGCCGATAGTATAATGTGATGCGATAAATAGATAAAAGTGAAAAAAAAAAACACTTTTTAGCATTTAAATCGACGCATTTTGAGACTCATAATGAGATAAGTTGTCGATGATAAAGACTTAAGTTGGCGCAACCCTAATGGGGCCTTTGATCACGTGCCAGGCTCAAGGTAAGGTTAGTGTTGTCTAACGGCCAACAGATAATAATTAGAAGAGTCAAGCCAAGTTGATAGCTTTTGAGGCTTTAATATCCAATGTGATGGCTAATGGAAGCATTTAAAGCGTATCAAGATGATTTTTATAGCAATTGACATCTTGAGAATTGGGGACATTTTGTAATTGGAAACGAGGGATCCAATACGGTTTTAAATAAATTCGAACTTTAATTCTCATAATGGGTATTTGAATGTTAGAAACGATAAAATAAATGGGATAAACGTGGTGGGAGCGTAGGCCCTTCTTGGAGGTATTTTTTCTTGGAAGCAATCAGAAACTATGTATCCTTGATAAAGGTGCTTTAGGTTTGGCATGAAATCTTTGCTTATAGTTCAAATAAGTACGAATAAAAGCAAGCCTTTTCATGCGGCTTAATAACAGGAATAATGCTCTAATCCGATTGGGAAGCTTCTGTTCCAAGAGCGGAGAGTTGGGTGTAGATTTGTAGATTGTCTTATTCGTTCTTCCCAATAGTCCTCTCTATTCCTAACCTAGGTGATTAGTATGGAATGAATACTTAAGACAGTATCAATGGGAATATAATTTGCTCCGCTCTACTTAAGCTTTTTTGGTTTTGATGTGTTCACTATGATCCATCCAACTTCTGCATCCTGTCAACATTTCATGAAAAGTGATGAACTTCATGCTACTTTTTTAAATAGGAGGTGAAGTTACCATATGCGGACTCAGAAATCGCAACGTCTACATTTTCAAGACCTACGATTACGGACCAAGAAGATACAGACCGCCAACTCACCATATGGTCTCTCTTTTTGCCACTAAGCTAAAAATCAGCTGATATGTCATTTATTTTGAGAGTGTGACGCTCTCCCTTGCTTTAAAACCCATTTAGCAAACACACCTAAAAAATAAATGGCATACGCAGGTATAGTTGCCATTACAAAATGCACAGAGAGAGATGTACACGTATTCACAGACTGAAAAAAATATTTCGAGGGTGTTTCAGGCAAGAGGAGTACGAGTTGGCCTTCTGTATATGGTCTGTGCCTACGATGCTCTCACCACTATAATGGATCTCTAAAATGTCAGACATTAAGAACAAAAAAATAATGTTCGAAACCAAATTATATTTCCAATGGATTTTTTTATTTCTGTGTTGATTTTATCGTCCTTACTGAAGGCAGAACTAAAACAGACTTTTGAGGGTTAATGCTTCGAAGGAACGTTAGGTGCTCTACAAGTCGAGGTTGGAGTTGAACAACCACCGGGTTTTTGTAGCTTGTTTTGGAATACATTTTTTTAAGCATTTCCGCCAATTGTCTTCTAGAAAGTGAAGTTCAATAAAGTTTCAGGGATACAAGGTGCTAATTAGCAGTCTTCCAAATTTGTTTATTCCGTAAGATTTTGAGAGTTATAGCCTGGTAGAATATTAAACTAAAATGGATGCTATAGAGACTCTGTTTTTGTATAAGAAAAATGACAGAAAAATCTAAATATGGTATCTAAACCGATTTTTTTAAAAGCTTCCGATCGTATACAACACAATACCTAGGTATTCTTTTTAAAAACTTCGTGGATTCCACTGTTTTGTTGATGAATTGGTACCTAAATGGATAAAAAGTAATTTAGTTTGACGTCAACAAAATGACAAAATTGACAATGTGTTGCCAAATCTAATAAAAAAAAAAATTCTGATGTACCTCAGGGCAGCTTTCTTGGGCCACTTCTTTTCATACTTTTTATAGTGCATGATTTACCAACTTCTGTTTTGTATTCAAAGCGTCTTTTGTTTGCAGACGATCTTATGATTTAAAGTTGATCTCAATACCAAAGTTCGGATTAGTATACGTCTTAAAAAAAACCAATACAAAATCGATAATCAATTCATTCTAAAATTGATAAATTATAAAAAAAAATTGTAAATCGTGGAGCTAGTAAAGCAAGTTATGCATTCCTAAAAATTTTATTTTTTTCAATCAAACATAAAATTACGATGATAGAGAAAGCCTAAAAAAGTGGGTCCGACAATTCTGTCTGTCTGTCTGTCCGTCTGTTGTATCGGCACCTACAGCCTAAACGGCTGGACCGACTCGCTTCAAACTATATATATATACATATATATATATTGTATTACTATGATGTCACACAGAGGGATTTTTGGAATTAGTATTCTAGCTTCAAAATTAACGGTAGGTACCTGCCATACGATTTTTAATGAAAAATTAATTTTTTTCCAAAACGATTTCGATGAATTTTTTAGTGTAGAAGCCCTTTTAAAGACGAAATAATATAAATTTTTCAATTTTTGAAAAAAAGTTTTAATTTAATTTTAATTATTTTTTTATTTTTTACTTGCGATTATAGGTAGGTACTATAAGGCAAGTTTGCATTCGTCGAAAAAAAAGTTTTGAGATAACAATCGAACATGACATTACGATGATAGCGAAGACGAAAAAAGATTTTCTAAAAATTCTGTCCGTCTGTATGTCTGTCTGTCTGTCTGTCTGTCTGTCTGTATGTATAGAGACCTACAGCCCAAACGGGTGGGCCGAATTGCTTCAAACTTGGTATATAGACTTGTTTAGGTATTGTACAGAGGGGAAATTGAATTTTTTTTTTAGCTCAAAAAATAACGGTACCTGCCATACAACCGTTACGGCTCTTACGATTTCGATTTAAAAAAATTAGTGTTGCTTTTTAGGTACGACCAATCATATGTCTGAAAAAAAAAAGTTATAAAAAATGGCTAAGAACGGTACTTTCCATAGGACCGTTTTTTTTGCTTTCGACTATCTCGAAAAGAACTCAACCGATTCTTTCGAAATTTCACACACATATACTCGTAGCTGTAGAAAGCTTAATTTCTATTGCATACCAATATTTTTGACAAATATTTTTTGTATTTTTAAAAGCAACTAAAAAAAAATTTTTTAAATTAATATTTTGAAAACTGCTTATTAAATTTTTTTCTAAAAATTTTAAATAAATGTATTTGCTGAATACCTATGAACTGGCGTTTTTTGAATTTTTTTCTCAAAAACCGCTCCACAGATTTTTATAAATTTATTCTCAAATTCAAATTTATCCAAGAAATAAAATGGCGTACTTTTTTTTCAGCTCAAATTAGTTTAAGTATTTATTTGAGAATTTTGAAAATTTTATTTTTATCAAAATCTCAAGCCCCTAAACCACTGTCACTCATTATATCAAGTTCGTGCGAATCAGTCTATTTTCGTTGTTGAAATTTTATGTTCTTATTAAATTTAAGTTTAACACTGAAAACTGCACGACTAGGATTTATTGTTGCCAAACTATTCAAAAATAACAGAATCTACTTTTTCATAAAATCACGAAAATATTGGCTAAATTATCACCTGTGCCATCTCTTAAGGCTTGATTTTCTTGTTTTTGTGAAAAAGTAGGTTTGGTTATTTTTGAAAATATTGGCAACAAAAATTTCAATAGCCAAACGGTTTTCAGTTTTGGACAAAAAAAAGCATCTAATTGCGTAAAATAAAAAAAATTAGTATGAACATTTAGTTTTCATTTGTTTTTCAAAATTTTGAGTTTGACAATTAATTTTTCTTAAACGGTGTACTAAAATAACTTAATTTAAAATAACAATAAATGCAGAGTTCTGGCTTAACAAAAAAATATGGCGCGGAATTGCAAGAATTACTGTTATATTTAATTTTTTTTTAAATTTAATTAATTTTTTTAGAAAGTCCCGGCTAAACGGAGGGGAACAGACCCCCTCACTACCACCCATACGATTTGTTTTATAACCCAATCTTTTAGCTCTAGCTTTTTTGTGCACTTTATACCAATCACCCTGTATGCGGGTGGTTAGGTTTCATATAAAGAAAGTGACTAAATGGTCATATGCATACAATTTTGTAGGCAATGTACAAACAAGCCTTAAAGAAGTTCTTTTTAACAGTTTGTCCTTGGAAGCTTAATAGAAGCTGCTTTTTTTAAAATGTTGTCCGGGACTTCAAAAGTTCCTTTTAAATTTAAGATAGAATTTTCCTATAGAATCGATGTAACTTATTTTGAAAGGCCTTACAGAAACTTATATTAAGAATATTAATTGAAAAATGTTTGACTAGCTTTTACCCTATTAATCTAGACTTCCCACTTTTCAAGTGAGTCCTTTCATCGAGTTGTCGAGTTGACAGCAACCGGATTTAAAAAAAAGCACTCCATTTTCCTTGCATCAGTCACACTATATTGCATTGGCAAACAAATAGCTTCCTTTCCTTGTTAGGACTTTTCAAATACTTACATGTCATTGGCATGCACATGCACATGCACGTTGGTCATTATTCAAATAATCAGAACTCCCGAAGTGAATTTCATTCAACACTCTTTGAAGGACTCAAAATGTGCATATACGGTTTATTTATATTTGCTTCAAAAATGATGTCCTTACAACATTTATTTCGTTCCGCTCTCGGAAACATCTTAGACCTACCACGAAGTTCAGTCGACATTGACAAATTGAAACGGAACTAAATCGAATCATATTCAAAAGATACAAATTCAAGCAAACATCATCTCTGTGTCCAAATATTTATCCAAACAAACAACACAAACAAAAAAGGCGGAAAGAAATATCTTCAAGGAGATTTCAAGTAGGCGCCCAGTCGAGCGGAAAATCCTTAAGGTGACACAAAAATGTTCGAATGCGTAAAAATATCCTCTCTCAAAAAACTTTTCAAAAAGAAAAAAAAAAGAACCAAAATAGACCTCACATCGTGTCGTGGTTCTTGGAGGAAGGAGGAAATAGTTGAAGAGTTCCCTGATATGGCTTCTTGCTTCTGGCACAATAATGCGGCACGTCAAACGCGCGGGTGTTAGTGTTTTGACACTTTTTCTCGTATTCGTCCGCACATTGTTTGTCAATGCCGAAGGTGGCATCCATATTGGTTCCTTAATTTAGACTGCAATGCTTATTGCTTTCCAATGGGACGTGCCACATGGTTTCGCATGACTCACAATCCATACTCTCCTCCGCAGGGAATATTACAGAATCAAGATGACTTCTTTTTCTTTGCCTTCCAACAACACGCACTGGGGCTGATGCTGAGGCTGAGGCACATGGCATAGCCAGCGTAATAACAAAAACAACAACACGCCAAATAGGACGAAGACGACAATTTGAGACAACTTCTTCATGGGATGAGAGTACGACCTACGACGACCGACACGCGAGGCGAAAGAGTATTATTTTGCGGATTCAACATAGAAGCAGCTGGAGGAATGGAATCTCATATAAATTTCTAAATTTAGGAGCCATATCGAGAGGAGTTTTACGTTGCTCCTGCTCCAGTACCCATTGCCGTTCCATTATACAAGTCATCTAGTTCTGTTGGCCAAATGGCGGCAAACAATAGAAGTTGAAAAATATACTACCTAAGCTTCCTGGCGAGAAGGATAAGGAATGGCATTTTGGCTATGTGTTAGTTTCTAATGGTTCCAAAGTAACAGGGAGTAGTCCGGAAGTCATTTGGCATGGGATATTGAATTTCAGCACGTATATCGTAACGAGTTTGCTATTCCTATTAAGTTGGGTGCCGTCGCCGTCGTCCGTCGTCCTTGCGTTGTTGGTTCAGTTTACTTCGGTTCGGTTGGTTGGTGGCGCTCACTCATTCTCTTCCTAGTTTTGATGGTATCATTGAAGGAGGGAAGTTTATTAATTAAGTAATAACACCTAAAATAGGACACCACTGCCGTGTTCAGGCAGGCACAGGCACACAACTGGAGTCCTTTTTTTTTTGCTTTTTTTTTTTGCTGAAACCGAGAAAAAGTTATGGAAGAATGTTTTTCAAGGTTCTTTTTTCCAAATGGAAAGGGTGTGCGTGGCAGTTCAGTTTCAGCAGTGAAGTCAAGTTAAGTCACACGAAGTATATGATAAGCGGGCAGGACGAGACGATTGGATGAAGAAACTTTTAGGCCAACACTATAGGGGGGCTTAGACGTGCCAGGACCCGAAGTAGGTTTGTAAGTGGTGTTTTTTTTTCCTTTCCCTCCCTCAAGCTTATGAATATTAAGTGACGAAGGACTCATGGAGAGATATTTATTACAAATGGAATTAAACGTTTTAACTAAAAATGGAAGGGTAAAGTATATGGTCGGGAATTTGGCATATGGCATAGGATCACGATACCGAGGTGTGAGAATGGAATTTCAAAGCATTCTAATGAATTGTTATGTGAGTTTCAGCACTTTTTTTTTCTTCTTCCTTTTAAAGGCTAACAGCGAAGGAAATAATGGGAGAGTGCTATTTTTTTTGTTGTTGCTGAAAGTTCCTGGAAATTGAGGGAAGAAATGTTTATTAAAATTTTGAACTGTTGTTTATTAAATTGATGTGATATTTCACTTTTAAACATTTTGTATGTAAGCTGTCTCATTTTGTTTTTAACTTATGAGCTTCTGACATGAGGAAAGCTGTTCAAGCAATATGGGTCTCGGGGCCCATTTTCTAGCCTTGCGTTTCCAGTTCTGTATGTCATCGAAGGCACCTAATCTTTGTTTTTCAGATTTGCGGAAGATCTGCCTTGGGTTCAGTTCCCTCTACTTCGGTGTTTAAGACCTTTCAAACTTGAGCGTATCGTTTCTTTTCTGTGCCCTGTGCAAAAACAGCTCCTCGTTGGTTTTCTTCTAGACGTTAGTTTGCTGTTTGCACAAAGAAGCCGCAGGATTTTGGGTGTCACAGATTCTACAGAAAATACAGACTCCATTTTGGATTTCGAGACTACTGGTTACTTTTCCCCAGTTCAGGAGACTGACTTTAAAGACCAACCATCAAATCAGCGATTGATCCAAAATTTGTATTTCTGTGATGGCGGGACACTAATGACCTCTAAACTTCCCGATTCCAATAATTCTTAAGTGCTGCTAGGTGATGAAAAAATTGTTCCACTACTCCTGGCGTACAGAGTGGCAACCACATCCTTCCATATCTCCCTCTATTGGGAGCACTATGCCTCAGCAGTTTCAACGACTCAAAATTCCGGGACTTGGCCAATCTTAAGCTCTACTTCGTTGTTGGATATGGATTGTGGCTATCGGATCTGTAAGATTGAAAGCAAATTACGCGACGGTTCGCAAAAACCTGTAGTTTACTGGAGCTGTTGACAGAGCATTTTCACGTTCCACAGGCATGCAGGCGTATAAAAGTTCCAACTTGGTACGGAACGCAATTTTTACTGGAGTTCCACATTTGAGAATGGATTCCGAATTTAAAACGAGCTTTGTTTAAACTGTCGTTGACGTCCGGGTTCGTTCCACCACCGAGTGACAAATGACATTCTAAGAAGTTGAACCGAGTGACCTCCTCTATACTGTCTCCTCAGTAACATGCTTGTGATGGTTCCTGCTAGTGCGTTGATGGCAACTTAACCCAGTTGGATGCGCCTATACTGGCACCCTCAATGTATTCGTTGAGTCAGTTTGACTATTCGAAAGGTAAGGGAATGGGAAGCCAGCTAGTTCTTCTCTGTGTTGCCTTAAAGTGTCTTTGTGGGTATCAAAATGTGGGAAACTTGTGCTCGTTAACATAATATTCATTTTCGAGGCATCACTGTAAGGACTATGCTTCCCCATGAATATTGGTTCTTGAAATCTCCGATAGGAGTATCTGGGACCCATTCTGCGGGCATTGTGCAGTTGTTTTTAGTCATGATCAATGTCCCGTAGACATTTTTCTCAGAGTAAATTGATGCTTACTCTGCTTGACGATTTCTGCTTATAAGGCAATAGGAAGTGAGATTGTGGATCGAGGTGACTGTGACCCTGATTTTGTGCAAGTTCGGGCTTCAGCTTAGAGAACGGATCTATTGTCCCCCCAGGTGGAGAAATCTGAAACATTTGAAGTAAAGCCATCTGTTTGGATACAAGAGAGAGCTTTAAGATTGATTTATTACGCCCTCCTTGAGCAAATCCTTAAAAAAAAGACTACAAAACTCTTTCAAAAAATCCTCGTGGGTTTTCCTCTCCGACTGCGGGTTAGAAATGTAAGCCAACATGTCATCCATCCACCCACCCACAAAATACTTCTCACTTTAAAGAAATTCCAACACGAACCCGACCTGAATCACGGAAACCTTGTTCCAGGCACACACTCGTGAGTTCATGAATGGCTGGCATCTTATGTTCACTATACTCTTAATCCTCCAACACATAAATTTGTGTTGCCATTGCCATTTTGGTGAAAGGTGCACGACCTGGCCAAGTGGCACAGCACAACCAAATAGGAATACTCTAAGCTTAGGTGTTTTATTTGCACTGTATGACAACTTTAAGTATAAATGTTGCACTTAGGATTCTAGAAATCTTATCGGGACTCTGAGCTAGCACCCAGCTCATGTTGAACGTCAAAATCCCGCTGGCTGCTCCATATCGCCCGGTTAGAGGTAGTGCATGGTGGCAGTTCTGTGATGCGAATGCGGCTGGCCATCCAGGGGTTGCATATAAATCTATCCACTGATGTGAACTGCAAAAACACACACTCCTAACTACATATAACTTGTTTCCGCACGTGGCTTTATATTTTAAAATTTGTTATTCCACGAGCTCCTTGGGATCAAGATTGTATGTCCAATTAGCGGATTTCTATTCAACATGTGTTCCACATTAGGGTGACACACCACACACAACATTACGCCACGCACGATGGCTGTTATAGACGTTAGAGAGACAAAGTCTTGGCAGTGCTGCTTGTCTATCAAAAGACAGCAAAGTCGAATGTGTAATTCCAATCCAGAGTGGCGGTTGTTGTCGTCCGAGTCGAGTCGGGAAAAACAAACGTGTTCCTCTGGGGATTTGTTGGAACTGGGAGTTGGGGACTTAAGAAAGACCTGTCTGTTCTGTGTTGAGTGGTAGTGTGACTGGCTTAAATGTCCAGCTGTGGAACTGAACTGGGTGATGCTGATGGCGGAAAAGAAAACAAAAACAAAACGGTCCGTCAGAGTGGCGGCGTGTTGTTTATGGAGTCGGACGAGCCGGATGCGTTTGTTGCCAATTTTCGGTTGTGCGTGTGGAATGATGTATTGCATTGGAAATTGATTTTTAATGTGAATTTCATCTTGTTTTACAGTCAAATATATTGATGTTGTAACGCTGTTTTCGATTTAATTAATGGGATTTAAAATCAAGATCCTTGATGTCAATCAAAGATTCCAAAACAATGTTTCAATAAATTGACATATTTTTGAATTCAGGTTTCTAAAGGTGTTTTGGAATTAAATAAATGTGTATTCTGACAGGTTTCTTAGAGTTTCGAAACTTCTTTAATACTCAAGCAGCGCCCCCTATACGACCTTTAACTTCTACCGTGAAGTAAAAATCTGAGATCTGGTAAATAATATTCTTCTTTCCTTATTGATATTTCTATGTAAGATATTAAACTGACAGTTCTACAGTTCTTATTCCAGGCCCAAAATAGCTACTTTCTGTTACGAAACAGTTTGGTTGCTATGACAATCGGTAATTGCTAGTGATTGCACTGTCATAGAAGCTCTTCGGAATCATTTCAACAACTTAACTAATCCGTATTTATTTTGCAAGCGTTCACACACACAGACCCATTTTGGGACTTCGAAATTCGAATGACATTTGGTATCTTGATTTTTCGAAATTTTTTTTATCTGAAAATAATTTTCTTCAATATCTCACGTTAGCTGCACACATGCATGAATCCACCGTCTATTTTCATGAAAGTAAAAAAAAAAACGTATCAGTCAGAAAATTGCAAACTCTTCATTCGCTAGTTAAAAAAAAAAACATATTAACTGTCATCTTTCACAATTGACACATGTCAAGTTTGCAAGGCAAATCTAGCATCGTGTCTAAAACTTCCGAGATGTGAAATTTCCACTACAAGATTACAAGCCAGTATTGAGCCCGCCGTTAAAGAAATTTAAGATGCTAGTCGTGGCTTAAACAAAGCTTTGACATTTATATTTTCACAACCAAAACCAAAGTGGAACTGTCACTCATTTGACATAAAAAGCAAACACAATTTAGACGATGACTGACATTTCAAATAAACATTAACAGATTTTGTTCCATAAATTTTTATTTTATGTTTGAATTCATACAACTTTATAGTAAAATGTAGATTTCCTACAGATGGCGCGTCGATCGATAGTATCTCAAATAATTGATGAGTATTAAGTGCTTATGTGTGCCCGATAAAAAGTAAGGTGTTGCCATTTATTTATTTATTTACTTATCCTATTTTAATTCATTGAAGTCGTAAATTTTCAGAACTTCTTGTCTTTCTTAAACCGAAAAATTAGCTTATTAAATTAACGGAAAAACTATAAATTTTTTGTCAGAAAACTAACTGTCAAACTGACAATATTAATTCAGGTGTTAGCGTCATATTTGCTCCTGCATTCAAACATTGAAACTCATATTCATTAAATTGACAATTTTGATTGTTAAATTGAAAATTATGTTGTTATTGCTATGATTATTGAAACTTCAATTTTCCGAATTTAAAAGAACAGATTTTAATCTATGGTCAATGCTGCCAATATTTTATTTAACGATTTCCTAAAAATAATATATTTTAAAATAAAACTTTATTTCTTTTTCTTTTTTTCAGGTAAGCCAAATTGATTTGTATGATCTGGACTTTTAAATACTACAAAATATTTGTTTGGGCAGGTAATTAATAATGATTCAAATATGATAGGCCTTCAGGTTCTTCAATATTTGCAAGTGACGTATAGACGTCAAAATTTCATAAACAAATTCCCTCTATGATGTCTTCTAAGAGCCTCCTAGTTGAAGTGTTGTTTGTCAATTGATTCGATTTACATTCAACAAACCATCACTTTAGGCGAATACGTACCCTTCTGAATTAATCGAAATACATGTTAAAGAATAGATCCTGTTCTTTTGCATATACAATAGAAATAATCATCCATTAAAAATGGCGCCCAACAAAAGACCAAACAATTGAGTTAGTGGTGCGTTTAAATTTATGTATAGGTAGTGGGATCATTTTGTTTCAACCTTAATGACTCACAGAGTAAGGATAACTGGATGATAAATACGTATAAAAGGATATCATTTTTCATAGAGCCACACAATTTTTGGGATATTTTTGGAAAGTTGTTGGGTTTGGATGTTTTTAAATTAGCTGGTTCTAGACTTTTTATAAATAGAAAAACATTTTGCATTTAAAATTTGTCGGTTTTAAAATATGTATGGCAACTCTGACTAGTACCTACTGGGTTTTGTTTAGTATTAGTGCTGCGCTCATAAAAAACCACGAGGATTTTTAGTATGCAAGTGCTCCCATTCGACTTCCATGCTAACTATGCTCAGGGCTTTTTTGGTTCAGATGTTTTAAAATTAGCCCTAGAGTCGTCAACCCAATTTTATATAATTTTTTTTAAGTAAACTTTTTCTTGAAGCTGAAACTTCTTCCCTGTTTTGGAAAATAAATAGTTTAACTGTTTGTTCAAAATACCTTTGCTAATAAAGATTCCCTTAAAACCAAAACCTAAACAAAACTCAAACAAAACCCTTTTGGCCTACCACGGACCCAACGAAAAAAAAAAAAAAATCCCCCAAACCATCATTAATCTCTCTACCACTTGTCGCCTATAGTGATATTAAAAATTAATTTAATTAAACCAAAGACATTCCATTACACCCATTCATGCGGCCAAAATGACTTCATTAAACCAGATTTTATTACCAAGAGCAAAGAAAAACCAAAAGAAACAGTTATTACATCCCAAACGAACGAAAAATATACCTTAACTCAGTTCAGACATACACAGACACACACACACCTTAAGTGTACCCAAAACACTCATCATATATTCATTGTAATTAATGTTCGTCCCTGGTCAACCTTTTGTAGACTCATATATTCTGCCCGAAATTGCCACACAAAACTTCCACAAACTCCTCTTATACCGTTATAATATTAGGAGGAGGACAACGACGGTTACGGCAACGACGATGACGATAGAGGTTTCCTTATCTTAATGACGTTCGCGTTGACAACTATTTAGCGTGTTTTATGTCCCAAATAGCTCGTTTCGGTTTTTCGGGTCGGAACCAACCAAGAAACCAAAGAAGCTGTTGTGGATACGAATATATATGTATGTATATGTGGAAGACGTAGAAGATGGGACCAAGGAAAAGGTGTTACGTGCATAATTTAACAATTTTGCATGGCCCTGAATATCCATCCTGGTCCTCGACACTATATCACCAAAGGTGAGACTGGCTTTTTGTAATGTTGCCTCATTAGCACGACCTCAGAAGTTTCAACACACACACAGCCATTATAATAACAAACATTTATTTCCCGGAAGTCAACCGAAGGACATGAATAAAGGGTTCCTTAAGTTCGTTGCAATTAGTGCAAGTAAATTTTCGAATGTAGGTATACAGTATACTCCTCTTTCGCGGCATATCCCTAAAGGGGGCGCTGCATAGTGTACTTACAAAATTAAGTTTGTTTGGAATGTACTGTCATTTTTATAGACTTATGCTTCCCTGCTGTCGATTAATTGAATGAAAAAAATAAATCCACTTTCAAATATTTCGTAACGAACTTCTCAATTATAGGGGGCGCTGTCGTCAATCAAAGCGTATTCAGTGAAATTTCTCTAACTTCCTGTTTGACAAGTAGATTTCTTAGAAGTGAAGTTCGTTCTTCCAACTTCCTAACTTTCCCGCCGCTTTCCTACGGTGACTTTCAAAATTAGTTCACTATTCCGCGACGCGACGGAGAGCGCTGATGACATTCATAAGTTCGCAAAGTGGAATTCCTATCGCTTCCTGTCGCTTAATAAGTGCTTTATTTATAATCTTCCCCTTTTCATCGTTTCAACGAATATTTCTTCCACACAAAAAGAGGTAAATCTTTCGTTAAAGAGAGGGTTGGGCAAAAATCCATACGTCATTTGACACTTTGACAGAAGCTCAGGTGACAGTCGTTACATTGGGCAGCAGTCAGCAGTCAGCGAACCACCAGTGTACATCGTTATGACAGACAGCTATATGTATGGTCGCATGACAGGCTGGCAAGGTTAATTTATGATAAGCAAATGATGATGATGTCGGTTTAAACTCGTGTTGGTGGACAGGGGGAGCCACTGTTCTTCTATGGCTTCATGATTTCTTTAAGTACAGTATAGATATCACTTTTCTTTGGCACTGCAAGTTGGAATTCAGTTTTTTGCTCTTTTTTTTCTTGCCGTATCGTTATCCCTTCTCGACATTGCAGCAATTTAATTGATTCCTTGACACCACTCACCGCTCCTGAAGTGGTTTGTATGGTTTATACCTACAATCATCATATATTGGAAAGCCATAAACGGGTCTTTGCTGGGGTGCTCACCTGAAAAGGGGCGGAAAAGGGGGCTGGATAGAGGTATAATGGCATTTTCCATTCAGACAGAACGTGTTTTTTTTGTTTCTTTTGCTCCTTTTTTTCCTCGTTGCGTTCATTCAATTCTGTCTGTCAGTCACTTGTGTCTCATGTGTCAATATATGTATGAGGCTGGCAAACAATTTGCAAAATGATTAATCGATGTGTCATGTTAGTGTGTGTGTTGTTGTTGTTGGGAAATAGTGAGTGCTTGTTGTTGTTGTTGTTGTTGTTTACTCCTTTTTTTTCTTGTTTAGCTTCTAATTCAATTAAGGATTGCGTGTGTGCGGTGTTAGTTTGTATTTTTATTTTTAATTCTACATGTTTTTTTTTTGTCTTCTTCTAATGGTGTTTTTTTTTCTTTCTCTTTTTAAGAAGAGGATAGAAATTCATTGGCTAGAAAAGTGACTCGATTAAAATGTAATTGGATACTTTGTGAGTTTGCATGGAATGCATTTTGTATAACTGAGAGGGGGCGATTAGGTTTTAATCCTTTTAAAAGTCAAGTCGCCAGGCTGTCTGCTGTAAAGTGAGACTCTTGGAAAGGGTGAACAATGTTGTTGAGTCGAAGATATAAGGAATAGGGTTTGGATCTAAGGTATATCGATTTCGGAAAATAAACCATTATTATTGACCAATATTTTCCATATTGTGGATTGTTCTTGTTCTGTTTCCTTCATTCTAGAGGAATTTCGGTCTAGACTTGATTGCCAACTCTTCCTGACACTTTTGGGGGACTTAAAAAGAGTTACATAAATCTCCCGCTTTTGTTGCATGGAACGGCAAAGGTCAACTTAAAAGTCCGTGCTTATTTATTTGTGGTGAGTTAAGGCTGATCGCTTGATTAAAGATAGTAAACCGAAGGTTCGGAGTTTGATCCCTGGCTGCTTTGGCTGCCAAATTGTAAGTCATAAGTGACTAGGCCTCAATTTATTTATTTCTGGGATCAAAGCTGTCAAGAGCTGGTTTCATGGGCTGAATATTTCCGAGAAGAATCCACGAATCCATGTGGTGCGTTCTTTTTCTCACCATAGTCATCTTTTGTTAAGAATAGTCTACAAAACTCTTTGATGACATAGCAGCATTTGTAAACTCACGTTGAAGTGTCAAATAATTACAATTTGTTACTATTTCCAACTCACCTCCATGATATGAGTCCAGATTATTGATCTGTCAAATTGGACGTTTCGTTTTAAACAATAATCCAAAGTCTTCTTTAAAAATCAAACCGATAATTACAAAAATGTTAAAAGTGGTCGTTTGACAGTTTAACCAATTATAACAGCGTATCGTTCCTAAACGGTTTGCAAAAAATCCAACAAATCCTTACAATGACACTTCAACAAATTTTTTTGACATAACAACAATTGTTGACTATGGTTAGAAAAAGAACGCACCAATGAGCTGAGCTCTTCTCTGCCTCTACGGCCTCACATTCTTAGCAATAATCAGCATCAAGCATCTAGCTTAACACTTGTTTTCGATTTCCAAGAGCTCCTAAAGAACGAAGAACTGTTGTTTCGATTTGACGTTTTCCGCCATTTGCAAAAACTATAGCATCTTTTTCGAGGGCGACGGACGGCAACATGTACGTGTACGCCACGCTTTACAATGTTGTCTAAGAATAACGTTGTTCTACCACACTAAAAACATGGCACTAGCATGGTATTGACATTTTACCATAGTTTACAAAACACTCTAACGACAGCAGCGCCACGTAGACCATTTTTTTTAATATGACTTTCTAAAGTTAAAGTTATTTGCTATAATTTCGGTGGTTCTTGTCACATTTGAATTTCAAAAGATGGACTGAAAGGTATAGGACTGACAAGATACTGTATTTGCGTGGAGAGTGGTGATGCAGAGTCAAGGAAAGTGGGAAAACTCACACATGTCCCTATAACGAAAAATTGATTTCTAAAATGACTGATATTTCAAACAAGCGATTTCTCAATTTGCTTGTGAGTTTTCAGCGTAGCTTTTGAAGCAGGCCGATGTTCCTATTTATACCGCAACGAGCGCGCTGGTCGCCAAGGAGCTCAGCTCATCTCGATTCTTGAGTTAGTCACCTATAGCAGTGAAAGCCATCATTTCAACATAACCGCTTTCGATTCTAAATAAACGGCTTGAATCATATTGACCAAAACTCCTTATACTTGACAAGGATAGATTTCAGGGCAACACAAAAAATTATGACAAACAAACATGTGTCCGTTTGCATATAAATCCTTTCTACCCTGTTTCCTTCATGACTGATCATCACAGCACGGTGCCCCGCCAGTGCAATTCCAAGCTGCTCGCTGTTAAGATAAACATCTCTTAGCCTTAGCCAAGACTTATTTGAAACTCACATTGCTACTTTGCGCCATCAATTTTTAATTATATGTTCCTCTGATGAAGAACTGGCTATAGCTTGGCGGCAGAGCCAGGCACACCACCAGCAGGAGATCCATCCAATTCCCCATGTGCTTCGCTTCTTCCGAGGAAACAGTGATAATTGATAACCAATGCGTTGTGTATTTCTGAAAACACACACGGTCCTTTGCCATCAGACATCGTTCGTTCATAGCCCCTATCTATGGATGGAGTCACTCCATCAGGGAGTGGTTAAGGAGTCAAAACAACTTGAGTGGCAAACCCGTGATGGTTAACGAGTCCCGATTGTTGTGTATTTTCTTGTCTTCTTCGTCCGTTGGTTGTTGTCTGCCCAGACAAACAGTCGGGGACCTAAGTTGTACAATTTTATTGCTAAATGGTTTAGAGGACACAACACACAAGCCGAAAGTAAATCCGGGAAACACCAACAAACGACGCACGGACGGCGCGGCGGCGGTGATGACGATGACGAGGAACAAACACACAGAGGACGTGTCGTGTGATTAAGGTGCTGCTCCTCTTGAAACCTAAAAAGGAATTCAATGATGTTGCGTTTGAAGAAGAGCCCTCATCTCAGCAAGACACTCGAAGTCGAATAACATACCAGGTGGATGGGGCACCGGCCGGCACCGCACCAGGTGATTTTATGAGAAATGGCCAAGTGCCATGGAAGGTTTATTGTTTATTTTTGTTCTTCTTCGTCCTCTCTTTTTGCGCTCGTTTGTAACTCATTTCGAAATCAAGATTCGGCGGCTAAATGTTCCGAGAAAAACAAATAGCCCGATGGCCAAAAGGCAATGTTTTGAAGATTGGACTATTGGATCCAGCTTTTGCATCTTTCCTTTTTTTTTTTTTTGAGAAAAGTGATTACGATTTGGATGAATGCATTGATGATGATGAAATATGGGATGAGTTGGTATGTTTTGTTCCAAAGGTTTTTTTTTTGTTCCTGAATTTTATCTTGGAATATCTGCGGGGGCTGCCTCAAGATGTTTATGGCACACACATGTCATGTTACTTGAAGCACACATGCGGTGAGTGTCCGTGTTTGTCCTGCTGCGAAATTTTCGATGTTGTGATTAATTGTCCTTTGACATTGGCATGCAATACGAGAATGAATCAGAGAATAAAAGTTTAATTTTATTTTATTTCGAGTATCTTTTAGATCTCAAATGTTTGCAACATGAGTCTTTTGTGAAATATGTGTCTGTGCGAGTTCTGAAAAAGATTAAAGATAAATCGGAGATTGGACACAAAAACGCATGAGTCTTACATTTGAAGCGTGTTCAGTAAAAAAGTCACTGAATGACTAAACATTTTGAAAATTAATCACCCTATGATTCTTGGGAAAGACTCATCTGACCCTGCGATTGCATGATTTTATTGATAAAGCAAGTGAACCGAGAAATGAAACCAATTACCTGCCTTGGACGGTTATTTTTTACAGGTCACACGTGCTTTCGAAGAACGTTTCCACTGGTGATATGGTTGTACAGCTCACCAAACACTAGGAGAAAGTAGGATTATCCAGCTCCCTTTTGTCGAAAGTGCGTAGATTTTGTATAAACGAACCCTTTCTTCAATGGATCAGTATAGTTTCTTTTCGGACCAATAAATTTGCGTTGACTTGGACAGTTTTCTGTCTGATTTTCTTAAAATAAATGGTGGTGTACCACAAGGCTCCGTTCTGTCTCCGGTCCTTTTTCTCATTTTTCTAAATGATTTATTGACTAAGACTTCTAACCGAATTAATTGCTTTGGAGACAGGACAGATCAGCTTTTTTAATATTCATGTCCACATTCAAAATCCTGTACTTCGGACGTGGAACTGCAACGACAGTGTTTCCCCTCTATTCCACTTGGCATGAGTAACACTCGCATTGTGGAAACCGAACACATATTTATACAGCTAAATCTTAAGGTTTCCTTGGTTGATACAAGAAATATATTTCCTCATCTGATCTGGGTACAATCTTCAAGAAATATTTTTGCCAAAAGCTTGAGTATAAGAATCGTATCGGGACAGGTGTAACAGAAAACAAATTTTATTCTCCTGGGTAGGATTTGGAATGAGAACTGATACCTGCAAAAATCATCACGGGAACGTTTGTTTCATTTGATCATCGAAGTATAACCCTGTTTCATCTCTACTTCAAGAAAGTGCTCCAGCAAAATATCCAGATGCATACCTCTCCTGAAAACGATTTCCCCGTAATACTCGCATCGCTAGGAATGCCCATCAATTTGATCTCGAGCGAACTGATAAGTATTAGAGACTCATTATCTAGCCGCACAGTAAGAATGTGGAATGCTTAATTCTGTTCTATTTTTCTTCCTCCTTATGATTTACAGACATTCCAAACCAATTTGCGTCCGTAGTTTTTTTGTATCTCCTATACATCCAACTTTCCTTAACGCCCGTGTTAGTACTGTGTTAAAATATGAAAGGGGTAATAAGAACCACTTGAATGCGTGATCATTATGAAAAAAGATACCAGGTACATCCAAAACCACAACTTCCATTTAGTGAGAGCCTCATTCCTTCAGGTCTTCAGATGTTTGTTAAAAGTACCTTCGAGGTGAAGTAAACAAATGTTTCCTGAGGGAACAGGTTGGATCATCATCCATTCATGAAGCCACCACTTTATCTAGATTGGGGTTTAGCATGGCATTCTATTCCACAGTTAGTCTATGCATCATTGAACCTCCGGGAGATTATCAATTGTTATGATTGATCGTGGTCTCCATGTGATCCTTCGAAGCCAATATAGATATATTGCTTTTGCGGCGTCAAGCACCTCTCTTAAGCCGATATTGGAAAAGTCAAAAATAATTCTTAAAATTTCCTTCAGTGAAACAAGAAATCTTTGAAGATGCCGTGGACAAAGATTCTAACAGTCCCGAAATTCGGTCGACTTCCTAAACCGTTCAATCCACCCTAACCAACCAGCTAACTCACGGATCTTGAAAACAATTGATCATCCTAAACCAACCCAAGAACAACAAGAAACTAAGAAAAGATGAGATTACACAAGGTTCCCTTATATAACCTTAGTTTTTATACCGGAAAGAACACACAAGTATAACGGTTACAAAAAAAAATGTTGGCCCCTAACCGCCATTCCTAAACCTATCTGCTTACGCGATGTGAAACAGACCCCACATGAAGATCCTGTTTTTAAGGAAATTTCTTGATGTTTTGCTCCGGGTAGACTACTAGGGCTGAGCCTTGTCCAGCAGCAGACATGAAAGACAGCTTTTTCCAGATTTCGCTGGCTTGAGAATTAGTTTTTTCGAGTTCGGCAATTTCAACAATTCCTAATAAATAAAAAAAAATACTTAGAACGACAGCTCCAAGCCAGGTAGGTTCCTGTGTCTTACACTCTCAATTATTCCTGTGTGTGTGTGTTGATATTCTGCAAAAATGGAAGGAACCTACAATTTACCGCCGAATCCGAACGGCTAACAGAGAAGCACTCTCCATGACATGATTTACTCTTATAGAATTTGTCACTTCCTAGTAAGAGGCAGTACCACCGAAAAAGTTTAGTGGAGTCGGGGATCGAACCCAGAACCTTCGGCGTAGCATTCCGAAAAACTTCCCAGTGTGCCATCTTGAAAAACCTGCGTGGAAATAAAACACACAATTAATATTGTCGTCACATACGCCATTAAGAATTACTGGATTTGGAACCAGATCCAATTTTCATGAGTGCCTTCATTGTAAATAAAATCGGCTTACGAAGAATTCGCCCACCCAGTTAGTGAAATTCGACAAACCATCTAGACCGAATGTTACGAAAAAATCCAATTAAAGTAACCAAAGGCGCCCTCCGCTGAACATGATGTTTTCATCATTTTTTTCAATCTGATAATTTCTTAAACCCGACCAATTCCCTTCAATTTTGGCTTCAAAATCAAAAGCGAATGAAAATCTTCCCGCAAATTGGGAAAAAATAAATATCATAAAGAGGCAGGATGAAGTATGTTATAAAATATCTGAACCCATCAATCAGGACGAGCGCTAATTTGTTTATGACCCGTTCTATATTATTATTGCCAAAATCAATATTTCAGCTCTGGCAATGTACCTTGTACTGGACGTAGGTACTCGAATATAACGAAGAGAAAGGTTTGCATAAATTTCCAGACAACTACAGGGTCAATGCGATTGAATCTTTGGCCGGTAATTTCTGTTTACTTTAGCATCCTCATCATACGCTCATTATCAACAGCAACAGCAGCAGCAGCATCATCATCATCATCCTCATCATCATCATCAAAGAACCTTCGACGAGGCCATCGAAAAGCCAATCGAAAACCCATCGAAGGCTCATCATTGATGCAAATTACTAATCAGATATCCTTACATTCTCAACGCACAGATTTATCGAAATTTGTTCACATCATCTTGTGTGTGTTTATTTGGCCTTAGCCTTCACCGTAAAACCCTTTCATTAGAGAGTGCGGTGCGGTCCTTACCGCATGGTAAGAGTTCACTTCACTTCACTTCTCTGATGATGAGCGCCTCTTCAAGACATCTTCTTAGCTCTTTGCCTAAACCAATTTTGTTTCGCATGATTACTGGTAATGTTCTTCGATATGACGATATGACGACGATGGAAGCAGGAGCTGCAGCAGCAGCAGCATGCTTCTGCTGTTCGTGCTGATTATGAACTTGATGAAGGCGGCCAAGAGCATTAAGTCTCATCTTCCTTCATCCTTGTTCTCGCCAGAGATTGTAGGTACCTTTATAAAGATACACCATATTTCGAGATGCTTCGGTATCTGCTATGCCTTTCAAAATTGCTTATCCTTTTGTTTGTTTTTCTTATTAGACCCCTATGTATATATTCCTCCAATCTTCCTTGATGGATGTATGTTATGTTGGCCTGGAGTTGAAGGAAGCTATGTCCCTAAGTCATTCCAGGTCATCTCCAACTCCACCTCTATGTTCTTAGTCTTTTTGACTTTAATGACTGTGTTCTCAGATGTTCGAGTTATGGTAAGGCATTGTTAGTTAAGTTGGTTTGGACTCAAAAGAAGAACCTGTGTCAACATCAGCACTATCATCAGGAACAACAGCAATATTTCGTTTTGTTTCTGTTGCTTGTGTCTTATATTAAGATATGGTGAAGAGGATGAATGACGATGATGAATTTGGGACTTTATTCCCATCAATGCATCGCAATCGTTTTATTCAAGTCTTTAAATGGGAATTTCACCAGTTGAGTTTTTGTATGAAGTCAATGTTATCTTGAATAATGATCATACATTCGTGTTGTACGGCTAGAGAAAGCAAGTCGTAAGAGTCTTAGCTTAAATTAAAGATGGTCGATGAAAAATAGTATAAGGCGGGTCTTCCACATGAAAGAACTATTTTTAGGAGCACACAAAAGAAATTAGTGGTCATTCGCTGGTACTAGCTAAGTTCTAGAAATATTGTAAATGACAGTGTTTGAATACTTTGGCTGGAGATACGAAGCAAACTAATAAATTCTAAACTTGTCGATTCCTGTAACCTAAAAGTTTTTTGGAAGAATGTCAATTCTCACCAAATTAAAAAAAAAAAAAAACAAGCTATCAAATGATACGGGTAATAAAAACAATATATTCCCAAGTCTTGAAATGGCAAAAGTCGCTGAAGAAAATATTTGAAACAGTCTATTTCTTGAAGTTTGTAACACCAGGATCCTTCCGTTGCTGGTCGGTTTTCGAGAAACCCATCTCTGAGATGCAAAGAAGTTTGGGCAATCTAACGTTAAATTTAGTGCCCTCAAGACCTTTGCTCGTCTTGGTTGAAGAAGTTGATCAGTGCTGTCTTTTTTCCTTCTTCTGTCATCCCATTTACTTTAAATTTACTTTAACCAAACACGATCCTCTTACCACAACTGGAGTCCTTAACAGCCATCCCCATCAGAAGATGCTTTGCTAACAGTCATAAATAACTGCTGTTTTTATTCAAATCTCAATCATTTTTAGGACTTATGAGGTGGCCATTTTCCTCCAAAACATCCAGCCATAATTTATATGTCCACTGCAGGATATAAAATCCTCGTTATTATGGGAGTATCGATAGTCAGAAAGGAATGTGTAATTAACTTTCAGGTCCGTTGATTAACCTACAAGCGACAATCAATGATTATAAAAAGTATAGAGGTGAAGAGACTCCCCTGGTGTACACCAACTTAGAATGAGAGTTCATCGGAGACGGGCCAAGTCTTCATTTAAAAACATCAAGACCTTGGTTTTGGTATCAGAGTACGTATTGTGCTTGCATCTCTGGAACCCGGTTCATTGATTTCGATTAACTGAGAACTTAGAAATTTTTATGAGGAAACCTTCTTTCAGTTTGTATTTTTAAATCAAAGTATGCTAACTTTCCTGAAGAAATTCCCCTCTTTAAAAGTATTCTCCAGATGCAATTAGTTGAGATGTATTCTTGGCCACTACTGGGGTTTAGTAAAGGACTCAAGTCACTGCAGTCAGTATAAGAGTATTTCCAAGGAACACATACTCGTATATACAGCCAAATGGTGGAGTATGTTGACTTTCATCTTCAATCATCTTCCTGGCGCTGCGCTGTGCTGCCTGGCTTCCTGCAATCTATAGAGTGTAGAGATTTGCTTTAAAGTAACAAGCTGCCATTAACCAAGAGCACACTAAACTCTACTATACACTCTTGATGATGAATTTCAAATTAATTCAAACGTAATGATGTCTAATAAGATGTTCGCCTTCCCATCCGAAACATAGATAAGAAGATGCATCCTAGCTGATGGCTTCGAATTAACTTCTATATAGCTATATGTACACTTCCACTTCGCGTTCTTCAGAGAAATATAGCACACAAGAACAAGAAGTGTAGGTACCTTCTTCTTCCTGCTCCCACATAGTTTATTGTTTCGAGGAACGAGGAGTATATGATGTATAGATGTTGTGTTTACATTTTCGGGAAATTTGTTTGCTAATGAATAAATTTTCAAGAAAAAAGGATGACATGACCGTGTGTAATGGCATACAGCACACTATGCAGTAAATTCCTCTGCACGCTGCTGCAGCTGAATAGGAGCAGAACTTCAAGAATGTAACTGTGTTACAGTGTAACGAATTTTTATCATCTTCTGTTTGTTTTCCTTCTTTTTTTTTTTTAATGAATATAAATTAAGTGTAGTTCCTGGAGAGGAGGAATATTTAGAGTCTTCTTCAGCAAGGACTTGACGAAAAAAGGTTCTTTTTTTTAGGGAATGATTCAAAATTAGAGGGTATTTACAAAAATTGTTGAGTGTTAAGACTCTGCTTCTGTTTGCTTTAAAACTTATGGTTGTATGATAATATTTTCCAAGGAATTATAATTAAGTTTTTTTTTCGAGGGAAATATGTGTGGGATATTCATTATGTGTCATCAGTCTGACATTGTTACTGTTAACGTCACATTAAGGTTACATTATTTCATTTGTTTGGCTTGAATTGGGTTACAGATTGATAATTTAAGAGGACGAGGTTGGAGATTTGAGCACTTCAATATAGTGTCTATAGAATCAGGTTATGATTTTAGAGCTCCAAAAGGGGAAATGGTTAGAAAGTAGGTAATACAATCGCAAATTTGCGTTGATACTCTGCATAAATAAAAGAAAGCTGTGATTTAACCAACAGATCCGTATAAATCTTCTGTGATTTTTGTCACTTACTCGCAAGAAGCAGTGCCCTGAACAAAAATTTATATGAAATCAGGGTTTGAACCCAGAAAGCAAAAGGAAAGGCGTAGACGGCAACACTCCATAACCAAATCTAGGGAATTCGAATAAGCTATGTTAAAAGCTTCAAAAAATCGATCTAAATATTTTTGTGAAAATGGAAAATATTGAGTATCGAGCTGAAAAGCAATAGTTTAATTTCAGTCCTATACTGCTTGCTGCTGACTTCATGGTAGTTAAGTCGCCGCTTACTGATCGCTTTGTTTTTCCTATGAAGTCATGGTCGCCCGAAATATCTTTAATTTCTTAGGATAGCACGGATTTAAATATTTTAGAGCAAAATTTTTAAGGATGATAATACAGTTTTGTAAACTTTACACTTTTATGACATACTGGTGCGAAAATCCTTTGATCTTTACCATTTCTAGATCAGTATATCGAATTCTTAAAATTGAAATATGTTTTTCTATATTTTGTATTCAGGAAAAATTAAAACAAAATTAAAACTATCAAAAAATGGATTGAGATTGAAATTCTGTATAGTCTTACGACGTTTCAGAATTATTACCCCGGCTCATTAAAAAAAAATATATAGAGGAATGTAGAAGGAATCTAACATTTTCTGAATGTGCCCAGTGTCATAATTATGCATTCCCCAAATTCCATTTGCGAAATTCCTTCTTCGTAAAATGTGTCTTCAAATTCTTCAACAGCTTCTAAAGGCCTGAAAATAGTGCCGGAGCAAAAACGATAAGATTTTTGCTACCCGAGCAGGACGTACCCAAGATAAAATGGTGTAACATTATTCCTGAAGTGGCTATAAGCAAATAAAAATTAATAAAACAATCAACAGAATATTTTTATTGGAAATTTTATTATTTCAAAGACTACATTTTAGATAAAAGATAATGCTTAAATATTTACAAGGAAATCAGTCGAAATAAACTACTTTTTATTTCATTTAAATCACATTAAAAGCAAAGAAATAATTCCACAACAAAATACAAAATGGTCATTGTCAACACAAGTAAACAAACCAATGAAATACTAATTTAATAAATAATTATTTTGAAGTACTTTAATTCTGGAAAATAAAAGAAATTATCAAGCTAGAAAAAAAACAGCACGAGCACTTTTTATTTTTTCTCTTTATGAACAAAAAAAAAATATTCAAAACAAGAATCACAGTCATCCTGTTTCATATAAAAATATCACCTGACTCAAGCTCAGCGCGAAAATGGTCACCACTGCCCCAGCGCGAAAATGGTCGCCACTGCCCCAGCGCGAAAATGGTCGCCACTGACCCTAGCCAATAAAAGCCTTTTTCTTACTTTCTACTGTTATCTGTTTATCAGATAAATTGGAGTGAGTGAAAGTAACCGTAACTTTTTCTTCTTCCTTGTGATCGTCATCCTCATCACACAATTCTCATATAAAACTTTTGGCGGCAAATATGCCTCTACAATGTGTACCACTGCTTAAGGTGTTCTTTCTTCTTCCTCCTCACAAGGGGAAACCTTTAAATTGCTAGCAAAAAGCATATGCAAACTTTTTGGATCACCAGGCGCTCAGAAAAAGCGGGAAGCACTTTATTTTTGCCGCTAATTTGAAAAGGGATGGAACCAAAGTAGGACATGAATGTCAAAAGAAAGAAAGAATGGAAAGTAGTCATGGTGTGAGTAAAATTTCCCCTCGCCAGGAAAGCATAACTTCCAAATTGATCTTTACCGTTTACTTCCAGCTTTTGGCTGGAAAATCTTTGCCACTGACCCAGCCGAAAAAATGGCCGCCACTGACCCTAGCCAATAAAAAGCCTTTTTCTTACTTTCTTCTGTTATCTGTTTATCAGACAAATCGTAGTGAGAAAGCAGGTATTACATTTTAATAGGTGCAAGTGCAAGTGGTACACTGTACCATTGCCACCAGAGTTCATATAGAATCAACAAGCCTTTAAATTCTTCGGTTCAGCATCAGCTAAGGTTGTGTTAGTCGGGAATGTTAATCTTTTTTTGCAGCCCATAAGTAAACACAGTCCTTTCCATGTTTTCCGGTTTTCGGTTCGATATTGAAACTGACGAAGATTTCTCACTGAAGTTGGCAGTTGAATTCCTTCGGGTGGTTACTCATCCAACTTTTTGAGACAGCAACTCAAGAAATTCCACAATTAAAAACGAGGGCAAATATTTCCCCTCGTGTTCCGTTAACAGCAGGAAGTCTCTACGGTTGTCATATTTAATCTCTGGAGACTGCTTTAAGAAAGCGTCTTGAAATAATTTTGATGTTCTTGGCGTTGATGCCAGTCGTGTGATCCTATGTTTTGTGTACGCTGTGAGTGACGAGTCTAACAAGTAGTGACATCTCTTGCCACAGTTCGTAGCGAAAAAAATGTACCTACTACTTTCTCGAGATGTTTGTCGAGACTTTCCAAGAACAAGAAACACATTTTAAAGAGTCTATAAGAGTGAATTGTATCGCATGAAAAATATAATGCCATAGAAAGTTCAAGCTTCAATTCATCTACTCCCAAGAAAGCTGAGCTGTGACATTTCTTCTAGCTCGCTGATATTAGGTTAGGTTAGGTTAGTGGGCTGATGGTTGATTTAGTATCCATCCTATGACCTATGAAAACCTAATACAATTTCAAAATATTTTTAAGTCTTAAAAAATCTAAGCAGTTTTGCCTCCGTTTGTTCAGATAGTTCTTTTTACTCCTGGAAAAAGTGACTTCCTTAAAAGCAAATTCTCACAAGGGATCATAGCGATTTCTTGTTCAGCTGTAGAATCTTCTTGGTTCATTGATTGATTAAGTAGGCTAGGGCTACAGTTTCCTGATTATGCTGAGAAGTCGAACGAGCTCCACCCCTCGTTAGCTGCATCGAGTTCTTTATTCAAAATTGTCTGTTTAATGTTGCAGGTTGGAATATTTACCGTTGTATCTGCCTGGTTGAGTTCTAGATCAGCTCTTTCGTTTCCGAATCCAACAGTGTTATGCTGCACGCCAAGAACCCTTGAGAACCCTTGGCGACAGCAAGTTTCAAGCTTTTTTTTAACTTGTCTGGATACTACTTGTCAGGAAGCGGAAATCATTGGCATAGTTCAAGCGACTTTCTAAACCAAAGGATCTTTCCCGAAATCTTTAAAAAAATATGGAGAATTGATACGTTTCACTCCTTTACAATGTGGAAAGTGCGTTCTGAAGCTAGCGATAGTTTCCAAGTAAAGTCTTTTATTTCAAGCAATCCATGTCTCCCGTTACATACTAGGTTTTTATAATCAAAATTGATTACCTTGGTATTGAATAAGTCTTAAAAAGCAACATAAACAGGAAGCAGGAAATGCTTTTAAGCCATAAATTTGTGTTTGTAAACTTTGCAAGCAATTCTTCCATTTCTGTCAATTGACCACAAAATCGTTCCATAAGTCCAGCTATCCCAAAATATCGTCACCAATTCTTCCTCCGTCATCAATTTAAATAAACATTGCAGAAGAAGGAAGAACACATAAAAAAGCAACCATTAAGATAAAAATATATCCTGGAGTGAAATTTGAAAACTATTTTCGTATGTAGGTCAATGTGCTTATTTTTTTTTTTTTTTTCTTCAGATTGCAACCCCTCCCCAAGTGGTGCGTTCCTGTAACGCAAATAGATAAATTGTAATTGAAACCCTTTTTCGGTTAGTCGTCGCCCCAATTTGCCAAAGATATACATTTTCAAAAAAAAAAAAAGGATAAAAGCCAATAAACAACTCAGCAGCACGACGGGCTTCAAATTACTTGACAGTAGCTCCAATATTCCCCCTCACAAAAAAAAAATGGAACTATATGTTCATGTTCAACTCCAGCATACGCACGCAGCAGCCAGCATCATCGGCCAAAAATTGGAGAAGAATTGTGAAAGAAGAAGAATATTGAGAGAAATATTCAATTTCCTACTGCCACTTCCAAGCACACAGGATGTTCGGTTGTAAGTAGCCCGGAAGTGTTATAGAACAAAGAAAAACAGATATCTTTGAACCCTTTGAGTTTGTTATGGCTTGGCATTGTTTTTTGTGTGTTTTTTTTTTTTTTTTTTTCGAGTTCCGGCTGCCCTGAATTCCCACTCCGGGTTCGGCTCCCGCATCACATTCAATTTTCTGTTCGATTTTTAGTTAAACTTAGGGGGGATCCTTTGCTCTATGCAGTATAGTCCTTTTAGTAGAGCAATTTCTATTCAACCCTCGTCCTGTGGTGGTGGTTAGTTGGGGTGGATACTATGGATATGGCAATGGCAATGGCGGCGATGAATTGCTATGCAAAATCCATCAGGCGTGAGTTGGGCTCATGGTTTAACGAACTATCGGAGATAATTTTTTTCGTCCTTTTTAGCTATTCATGGATATAATGTCATAAATTTCGTCATCGCATATCTCTAGGATTATAAAATTTGCTGACAATGATGGAGCAGCTTCATCATCAGACGGAGAATGATACGACTTTGACAGACGATGCATATGAGATCCAGACTATCACGACGACGCCGCCGACGACAAATGTTACTTTTATGACTCCTTATAATGTCGGAATGGTCCTTAACGATGGGCCTATGGAGTAGTTTTTTTTAGTCTTCCTTCTATTTTTTTTGTGGAAATTGTTCTTCCATTGCAAAAAAATGGACGTCTTTATTTAGTGTTCATCTCTCATCGCTGCCAATGAATGTCGAATAAAAGGACACAGAAAAAAGTTCCTTTGTTGGATCCGAAGTCGGATTGAAAGAAATAAAAATGAATGGAATTGACATAGCTTTGATGTGTGTGGTAGTATTTTAATTGAAACCGGTGACCATCCAGGAGACCACCCACCAAGGATATAGAATGAAGATAATAATGGTATCCAGCATCCAGGTTTGCAATGGTTTCTCTTTTTTTTTGTTAGGCTTTCTTTTGCAGATGAAGCAGGATCCTAGGAGTCTACGTGTTTTTTTTTTTTTTTTGTTAAGTTTTGCTTGGGTGTTTTTTGAAAACTAATTGCTTTGTCAAGAAAGACTTTGGTTTAATAAAGTAAAGTCAAAGGATGTTGGGTGATTGTTGTGCAGCTTATTAAGGCTTAAGGGGTTTGACTTTGCAATTGTCAAAAGATAAAAATAAGGCAAAACGAATTCACAAGGCAAGTGAGATGCTTTGTAAAAAGCTTTTGATTCATTTTTGTTAACACTCGAAATAACTGTGAAGTATCTCACATGCACATAATGATGGCTTCCTAAAGGATTTATACTCAGTGATTTTTTTTTTAACTCTAGGATTCCAAATTTGGTTAAGTTTTGAAATTAGAAAAATCATGTCTTTGGAACAGGGGAACATATTTTAAGCACCCAATTTTTCAAGCATTTCCAAACTATGTTTGAGTTTTTCGAGGTTTTGGTAAAAGTCAAACGTCTGGGGCTGATGCAAAAAAAGTGAAGCTAGCTTATAAAGAGATAAGTCCGTGTATGATCAGCGCCATTCGGCATAACAAGCATTTATAGAATCAAATGATTGATTGATAGATTGAAAGACATTCCAAGAATTTATTGGTCTTAATACAAAAGACTATAATATTACAATCATTTTTCATTTTTAGAAGAAAATCCCAAGGGTAACCTACTTAAAGAAGTTTCTTTTGAAGGAAAAGAAGCATATAGAACCATCCGGAAGTTTGCTGAAATCGTTTCTTTGGCACAAGAATCGCTACCTTCTCTGATTATTCTGGGATAGAAATTGTAATTCTTGGTTTGAAATCAAAATAGAAAATCTTATGAGGGGTGTCTGTTCGCACATACCTACCTATATCTGTACATTCTCAACATTGGACTTTATTACAGTATTTTAAGGACTTGCGAAATAGCCACGAATTAGAAGTTGGGTCTTGTTTTTTAGTAGTTTTTTTTTTTTTTTTTTAAGAACCACATATACAACCTCTTTCGACAACACTGGCACTGGCATGTATAATAAATTTCGGCCTGTCATTTGTCAAGCCATTAGTGTAAAAGCTTTGAAGTCAAAAACTCTCATGGCAAGTATAAAATCTGTCTGAATTTGATGCACGTTATTTGGTTTGAGAATTTCTTCTAAGCTGCATAAATCATATTTGTTGATTGATCAGTGTTGTCTTCTTATTTCTTCTTTGAAATTGGTTTAAAGATCTTTTTGTAGCATAAAATAACCTTTATAATGTTAAAAGCTTACATTTTTTCCACCAATATTGTGTCGAACTTCGAAGTCTTTTATGGTGCCTTTTGTAAGGTTGGGATGAAGTAACAGAAGTTAAGATGGGTTGCATAGGGATAGTTCCAGCACTGAGATTTTGGATGATTCCTACTGCGACTTTTCTTGCATACCTATCTCTTCCTCCAGACTGCTATTGGCGGCAGTATCTTCTGGTATTCTATGGGTTTTGAGTTTTTCCATTGAAAAGAAATCATCCCCAAGCTTAGAGATATTGGACATTCTGTAAGGATGTGAGCAGAAATGTTTCTTCGCTTTGGATACAGAGTTTTCAAATGACAATGAGGCAAGAGTGTCATCCTTTTTCATTGCCATCATACACCTTATGTGCCTTGATCCACTGCAAAGTTGTTCCTTTCAAGTTCGCACCCTAGTATATATCGATGACTTTTACCTGGAGGTTGACCAATGCTTCCTGGAAACTTCACACAAGGTGATTCACCAAAAAATCCGGAACCAGTGCCTGTTTTAATTTTTCAATTGTCAGTATACCAGACTAGATCGTCGCTAGAAGGATGGGTTGATAGCGAAGTTTAAAACTTCACTTTCTTTCTTCTCATGGTCATATTAAAAAATGTGCACTTTAATTTTGCACTACTTCTGCCGTTTTGCTTCAATTAAGGTACGATGGAGGTGTTTTACGAGTATTTTAAGATTCTTGATCTTCAGCTTTGGAAGTTAAACTTAACTACGCCCGCGACTTATGATGAGAAGGAAGATATTCAAATGGGAAACTAGCCACGACATAGGACTCAAATGTCTGATAATGACAGTCAGATGGCAGAATTCAGACTGTTATTACTTTTTTGTAGTATAGTTCAAGTCGTATATACAGGGTCAATAATTTCGTGGTAGCGCTATCATTTGACACCTGTCAAACTCAGCTGTCATATTAAGCCTCCTAATATTATTTGAATGTTTGCCGTTTACGATAATGGATCGCTAAATAATCCAACAACGCCTTAAAATGTATTATAATATAACACTTCAAAAGTAGTGATTCAAACATAGCCACAGAAGCAAATAGCCACACAAGACACAACACAACCAATTATGACCGAATATTGAATCAAATCGCAAATCAAAAAATGTGTCACTTTTTTTGTATTTTATTTAGCTTTACTTTCGAAACCAAAACATGAATGTCCCTATACAATTTTGGTTCAGGGCGGAACTAAGGCTTAGCTTACTTTGAAATTCTTAATCCGAGGATTAACTTTATTAAATCGGTAGAAATCGGTGGATTATCTATTAATTTACTTTGAAACAACACCCTAAGCATTGATAGTGCAAGCCACAGACACACAATACAGACCGCCAACTGTTTATTGTTTCTCTCTTTGCCTACAAGCTTTGAGTTTGGTTAAGCACTCTCTTAAAATCTTCAATCTTCCGTACATTTTAAATGGGAACCAATACATAAAAACAGTAAAATGCACAAGCAGAGATGTATGTACATATACCGTGCTCAATAAAATATTTCAAGGGTGTTTGTGTTTAAGGCTAGAGGAGTACGAGTTGGCGGTCTGTATTGTGTGTCTGTGGTGCAAGCACCGATTGAAGCATTGAAGTGAAGCAAGACATAATCCGAGGATCAACCACTATTGTCTAACTTGCTCTTGGTGATGGAAGTACATTTATAGATTTGGAACAGTTTTTTCTTTGGAGGGCATCCATTTGCATGTTGCAACTGTTATACAACTTCTGAATGTCATTTATAAAAGAAGTTTCTAGCCAGATTCAACTTCAAATTCACAAAAAAAAAATGATATTTTATTTCACGATAGTGTGTGTATTTAACGTATATTTTGTAATACGTTCAATTCAAAGCCTGCACAGTAAATGATACGATCGGCAAATATTTGTGTTTCTATATTTAATCCTGCCTATTTGTTAACTGAAATTATATCCATTGTCAATTTAATGTTCAACCACCCCCACTCCACCCACCAACACAAAACGTCCTCATTCTATTAGAAACTAATTTTGCAAAATACGAAAATTTCCATTAATTACTTCCCTTCCACATTTAGGAAGCTAATTTGCATAAATTTAATTCGTGACTTGAATACACATTTAAGTTTCATTCTCCAACACCAACAACAACAAAAATCACACAAATGTTTACCAAAAGAACATTATAATTGACATTATTTATGTATTGAGGCGATTCCTGCTGGGAATTTTCTTCGTTCTTAAATAAAATAATATTTTTTGAAGTCGTAAATTTGTAAATCAAGGCAAAATCTCATTCCCATGATTTTCAATTCTGTTCTGATGTCAACTTTCCCAGAAACTCGCCCCTCCGCATACCGCATAATCGTAATCGACCGAAACGCATCATCAACTCTCAGCAAACAAAATAAAATAAAAATTAAATGCTTTAAGTTAATGACACAAGGCGGAGCGCGTGCAGCAGGTGATAATGTATCTCTTCGGTTGATTTGCATTTTTTTAAATAAATGCTTGAACATTCAAATTCAACCTGTCAGTGTCATATTTTTCAATTATTCATAATCAAACGTTTAAACCACACACGTTGGGCGGTGCCATGTGTGTGCAGCCATATTTTATGGTTGCCACACTGCCAGTATCTCCATTCTCCATCATCATCATCATCGTCGCCATCTAACGCAATTAACTATATCTCGCCCGGTTATTTTTCTAATTTTTTTTTTCTAGTCTGCTTTTTTTTATCTTTTTATCTTAATGTTCTTTTTATAGTTTTTTATTTTGTTGGACATAGATATTGTTGCTAGCTACCCCCCGTGGCAGTTTTAATAATGAAAAACCAAGGTTTCCTTGTCAGCGTTCAGTTATGAAAAAAAAATGAAAATTATAATAATTAACTTTAACTTTAAAAAAAGTGATGAGAAAAAAGTTAAAAAAAAAATAAATGAATGGTGGTGCCACTGTGTGTCTGACACATTTAACTTAAGGACTGTCAGAGCAGATCAATTAAATGACAATAAACACAACATTCTTTTGCCCAAAAAGAAAGAAAAGACAAAACCAGAAATTATTTATTATACTTAAAAAGGAAATAAAAAAGAATTTTTTTTAATCCATTAATCAATTTATTAACAAGACTCTTGTTAAAAAGGCTCTTTTTTGTTTTTTGTGGCTGCTGTAAAAATTATGAATTATGATCGTTGCGTACTGCAGTTTGGTTGTTAATTGGATTCTAAGTCGAAATTAATGAAAGAGGTCAACGCAAGGGGGATTGAGTAATGGTCATGGAGGCCTTTGGGGGCATGGAACAGCGGTGCAGTGGAAATAAAATAAAACTAATCTTTTTTAAATCTTTTTAACTGCATAATGATACTTAAGAATGACTACACACTGAAAATTAGTTAACTTATTGCATTTGAAAAAAGGTAATTAATTTTTGAACATACACGGTTTATCACGCTTTATATTCCTTCAAAAAAAAAAAAGGTTGTGCAATCTGGTAACACCTCAAGGAAGCCTTTCTAAGGGCCTTCGTACTCGTGTGCCGCATGACGTTAACACTTTTACTTCATAAACAATACCAAATCGTATAAAATATACCCGACTTTCGACAGAAATTTTAAGTTAAAATAATTTTTGAGTTTTGTTAGCCGACCGAGTCTCACATATTGTCCACTGTAAGCGCGTTGATCAAATACAAATCTTACTCTGTGCACGCTGAATCCTCCTTCATTGATACAGCTTTCGACCGGAAGCTTTATACGGAAGAAAACTCGGAGTTGGGTTCAAAACTTCAAATTTAGAAATGCTCCCGAATTTTCAAAAGTTGACCAACTCTTCAGACTTGATGCGTTCTTTTTCTAACCATAGTCAACAATTGTTGTCATGTCAAATTTTTTTTTTGTAGAAGTGTCATTGTTAGGATTTGTTGGGGTTTTCTACAAACCATTTAAGGTAGTTCCACACTATCCCACAGTGTAGTACGACATGTCAAAAAAAGTGTGAAGGAATGTGTGATGGTTTTACATTCAATCCTAAAAAATATTTCAGATCTAAACACATGTCAAATCATATGAGATCTGCGCTGTTATATTCTGTTTCCACACTATTAAACATCTGTTTCATCACACATTTTTGATATGTCGTATTACACTGTGGGATAGTGTGGAACTACCTTTAGGAACGATACGTTGTTAAGATTTGTTAAACTGTCAAACGACCACTTTTTGAGGAACTAATTAAATAATTATCCTTCATCGCTCAAAATTGGAAAAATTCATTTTATTCTTTGTTGTTGATCACTCAAAGTTATAAGTAATCGTGAATTTGTAATTTTTTGGTTCCAATTTTAATAAAGACTTTGAATTGATTAAAACAAAACGTCATATTTGACAGATCAACAATCTCAACTTATATCATGGAGGTGAGTTGGAAATATAGTAACAAATCGTAACTATTTGACACTTCAACGTGAGTTTAGGAACGCTGTTATGACGTCATATAGTTACAAGTCGTAATAAATTTGGATTAAAAAAAAACTCCTTTTTGTTGACTCTTGTTAAAACGCAACAACTCCGTATTGCGGTTCCGATCATTAAGCTTAAATAAAATAAAATTAAAAGTATGTGGCAGAGATGTTTGCAATTTAATTTATTATGAGTTCCAATACTGTCGTGTACGCTCGTCAGATGATATGCTTTCTTAGCGTGATTTTGTTTGATTTAATGGAACAATGACTTATCTATGTCGCCTGACTCAATATCTATTGATCCGTACTTACAAAGTTGCGAGAAAAAAGTTGTTACGGGAGGTCTGTCCTTCTGTCTGTCGTCTGCTAATACTGTGATTGTTTGGGTTGATTATTTCCCAGGCTTAAAAAATTACGGTCACGTGCTTTATTTCTAACTGGGGAACGCTAATTGATGGCACCTACAGGGCGATGTGTTCCTTAGCCAGACGGCTTGATATCTAGACTGCAGTCTCCGATTCCGCACTTCCAGTTGTTAGAGGTGCTCCTCTACTATTGGCGCTACATGGAATGATGCCTACCTTGGCTTTCGACACCCTCTGTCATCGTGTTGAAAACTGGACGAGCTCGAGTGTTGATGTTCAATCGCTCCATATGGCCCAGCCATATTAACTGTTGGATACGAATTTTTCTGACACGGCTTATGTCGATGTACAGCACGTATAATTAATCGTTCTATCTTTTTCTCTCCAACACAGCAACTCTTTTTCATCCGACTGGGATAGGGTCCCGGTTCATGCTTCTGCGCCGTTTAGCAGGACCGGAATGATGGGTGCTCCGTACAAAGTCTCCTTGGTTCTTCTCGATTGGACGTTTGTTGATGAAAGCATAACACTTCGTCTTGACCCCGTTTATTTTCAGTCCCATTCTGCTTGCTGCTGCCTCCATGGTAGTGAAGACACGGGTTACTGCTCGCTTTGTTCTTCCTATCACGTCAATGTCGTCCGCAAACCCAAGTTACTGTGTCGATTTATTAAAGTTGGTGCCCAATGTGCTGGCATGGGTGTTCTGTATAACATTTTCAAGTACAATGTTAAAACAGCTGCATGACAGTGCGTCACCTTGTCTTAGCCCTCTGGTGGACGTGGAGTCGAAGGATCCAGTGAAATCCCTACCAATTTTTACGGAACAGCGGACATTTTCTAACGTCATCCTTATAAGACGTTTTCTAATGCTATGGTCATGCACGATATAATTCTTCCTTATTAACACTGTCGTATAAGCTGCTTTGAAATCGATGAACACTGGGTTTCGATGTAATGTTCTATGGGTTTCTCCAGATCTGGTAAAATACGAAGATGTTTGCAGTTCCGTTGTTGATTTTCCAGGTCTGCAGCTGCATTCGTATGGACCAATTTGATCGTCACCAAACAGCTTAAGACGATGTTTTAAAGCCTATAATGCTTCTTTAGTTGGTGCAAAGCGGGGGCCCCTATTTTTTTGTGAATGGGGCAATTTGGACTGAGATTCTTATGAGTTGATGCATGTTCTTGACTAGGTAATCTCTGGCACATTTAAAAACTTCCGTTTGAAGTCCATCGGCTCCAGCTGCTTTGTTCATTTTAAGTCTGGGCTCTGGCCATGGCTGTTTTGATCTCAATTTGGAAGGGCTAATTCAATTCTTGGTTTCGCCTGTTGGATATGGATGTCTTTCCCTGAGAACCTTAAAAGAACTCTGAGGCGCTTATTCAAACACGGTCAAATAATGTCTAAATGGTCGTCCCAAAATGGTTGACGTCATCAGAATTCTCTTGCAGCTGGATTCCCACTAGAATCAGCAATGTCACGATGAACGGAAGCAGAAAATATTATTCCAGAAATGGGAAATCTGATACGAAATCTGAAAAGATGAATCCTTTTAAATGGAGCAACTAAAAGTACTGACGATAAGAAAATTAGTGGATAAGTTTTCATGGTTACTTTCTCGGTTGAAATACAAAACTCCACAGATAAAACGATATCATTTAAAGATCCCATCAGTATTTATAATTTTGTATTTGCACTTTTGACTTTAAGTTTTTTAATCAACACCAATTCCACTTTTCAATTATTGGCTTCACTGTAAGACGGACGTCCAGACGGCCACCAACATATGTACGTATCCCTTTATCCCCAATTCCCTAATTCAACTTCCACACACCACGACCACGACCAAGACCACATATCTACTCTAATAATGATGATCTCCATTTCTGGTTCTTATGACAGTAATTCCAGCATCATCTTGGAATTTCGTATCTTCTTCGTCTTCGATGTCGTTGTTGTTGATGATGTTACGGGACAAGCATTTTGTCCTTCAAGCTACGACCTTATCCCGCGCCGTCCAATCCAAGTATATGTATGAAGGAACTGCTTCTTTGCACCATCCATACTGCTGTTATGTGGCGTCTGTGGATGTCGCCTGACACTCAAGTGGAGTGTCATTAATTTAATGAATCTGCCAAACAACAAAATTGAACAATTTATTTGGCGTGTTGCTATAAATCGATTTTCAATTTGTTGCAATCAATTTCTATTCGCATCTACAAGACTCTCTCTCTCACCAGCTATAAACTTATGTTCGGAGTTCCAAGGAGAAAACATGGATAAAGTATAGACTCCTTGAACGGAACACTCGCGCTCTAGATGTGTGTGTCCATATGATAAATATCTGCACTTCGATTAATGTGACTGATAGTTGTGTACTCATAGCCTCCAGGTATTCCGCAAACTTTTCCGTAGCAAAAGTAACTTCCCCATCTACCAAGTGTAGTAGCTTTAGGAAGAATCTTATACACAAGGAGCAACAGCAGCAGGTCTATCCTGCGACAACCAGACATCATCGATCATTATATATACCTTGCATAAGGAGCTATATAGTCGGGTCTGGCCAAAACCAGTATATTGAGCTAAGATGTGCATATATTTATGTCTATCTCTTGGAACAGCGGGAAGACAGTCAACCTCGAAGATACTTTGCTCTAGCTCCGCTGCTCCACGTTGCCTCTGCCACTGCCACAGTTAAGTAATAAATAATGGATCTCTTAACAGTGTGAACACATTTTGCTATTTCTGTTTAATGTATCTCGAGCTACACTAGCTCCACCATCAGTTGGTGTATGAAAAATTAAAGTTAAAAAAAAGTACAAATTTAATTTATGCATACGCGAGTGGTGCGGAGGGGCGGAGGAACGAGGAGAAGAATCTGGCAGAAAGCTGCTTTCTTATCTTCAGTCAGAATTTCCTTACTGATGCATCCCCCGGGGTGTAGTTGCTGCTTTACAAGGTAGCTTTTGCGGAACTCTCGCGTAGAAATTCGCGTTAATTTATCTAAAAGTGTTTCAAACAGAGAGAGAAGATTCTGTGTAATGTTGCGCGAGGGTAGAGGAATATATATCCTTGTCGCTTGTCGATTTGCCGCCATGTCTTTTACACACTTCCAGACCAACACACACATGTACACACTCATTAATCAGAAGATGGATAATGATTATACGCGCCAGCTAGAGAGCCATAAAGTATATCTTTTAACGTTTACTATAAACTTTTACCTACTTTTTGGATGGCTGATGTGCGGATGGGATGTGGCTTTAATGAGGACCAACTCAATGACGATGTCGTCGTCGTCGGTCGTCGTAGAGCTATTTGCCAACATTAATGACACACCATGCATCATCGACTGCGATTTTTACTCTGTTTTATGGTCATCAATAAACACCACATGTCGATGTCGTCGGTGGGTAGTTTATATATATTTTTTTTCGTCCTTTTGAGAGTACCCAGGACTGTTACAGAATTTATGCTTTGGGTCGGGACTCGGGAGATATGGGAAAGATTAAGAGGTGACAGAAAATCAAATAAAATATTGTCAGCGCGCGCTCTCGTAAACATAATTTTGCTCATCAAGTCATAAAGCAGAGTCAATTCTGTGAGTTTATATGACTTTGCTGGTCCAAAAGGATATCAATCTTGAAGGGATTAAATAAGTTTTTTTTTTTTTTTGAAATTGAAGGAGACTTTTCTTCCACCGAAAATTTGAAATTATGTTTCCATCGTTGACACGGGCTATAAAAGTTACGTTAACAAGGTCATAAACTATTTTAGTATTCACTCCAATTTTATTTCTTGGCAGCCAAGCAGCTACAATTTAACCAGAACTAAGCAAGAACTGTATGAGTTAAATTTTAAGGGGAACACTGCTCTCTGGAGTAATTATGATCAAAAATCATGCGACTCCACAATAAGAGTCCACGTGTAGATGACAGTCACTGGATCACACCACGAAATCAATTACACCCTGAATTCTGCATTCAACTGTCTTTTCTGTCAGCTTGACAGTTGAAACATGTCGATTCGTTATGACAGATAGATTCTACTCTGGAGGCTTCGGGTTCGATCCCTAGCTCCACTTATGTTTTTTGTCTGAGGTACTGTCTCTTTTCCGGGGTGTTGTCTCGAGAAAGTGCCAAGCTCTCGAAGAGTAAATCTTGTGCCTTCTGCAAGTCTTATGTATTCGGCAGAGAATTGTAGGTTTCATCCATTTCTGCAGAATAGTAACGCACACACACGGGAATAGTTGAGAAGGTAAGTCACTAGTCCCCGGTGCAGCTTGAAGGTATTGCGCCAGTAATTTACAGCTTATTTTGCTCTGCCTGCGGCTATGTCTTTTCATTTTTACCCAACTTTTTTGATATTGAGCGAGTGTTGTTGAAGAGCTGGGGTTTTAAAGTGAAGGCTCATAAGTAGCTCCTTGTGACTTACGCTAGCTCTTCCACCACCACCGTTGCGAACAAAATACATTGATTTACTCCACCGCACCGCTGGGAAATATATGTCAATATAATCAAATTGAATACAGAGTTCCTTGCTAAAAAACTGCCTGATCTAATTTAAGACGGATCGAGGTTCGAAAAAAGGAAAAGCGAATCAGCATTTTGATGGCACAGTAGTACACGATACCCAATTAATTTCTCCCATCATGCGTTCCTGGCTATGGATCCCTGATTATTATTCGAAAGTGTGTTCACGTTTGACTCTGCTATTGACCCTTCACAGTACTGCCGTTTATTAAGTTAGAAATGTGTGAAACATTTTCCGTTTTATTCAACATAATATCTTGATTCTTGACTTTTAAAACCCGTTGATCGTATGGCATGTCCTAGCTAGCAGTGAAAAGAACATTCAAAGTTTTGGAATTAAAAAGGAAGTTCACGATGTTTCGGAAGGTTTTTAACCTGATATTCATGAAATAATTAATGGTGTGCCTCAAGGTTCCATTTTGTCACCGACTCTCTTTTAGTTTTAATATAAATGGTCTAACATCCTTCTTATTTGTTGTTTGCAGTGAGCTAAGCGATGACCTTTTTGATGAAATCTTATAAGCTTTCATCTGTGATAGGCTTAAGCTTGTTTAAATGAAGGCGTAGAGCATGAACTAACAATATTTCTGCAGCTAGTTCGGTTCCTGATTCCTATGTATAGCTTTCTGCTTTTTTGCACTTCAAGATTTTTAAGATTACCTTGGCCATCTTCCTCCACTGCTACGCAGATGGCAGATCAGCCTAATGTGTTCACATCTGTATTTGAAAAAGGTACAAGACAAGCTTCTGAGCCATATGACACGACAAAGCAGGACTGTGTTACTGAATTGTCTTTTAAGTCCGACAAATTGCGTATAGTTTGATCACACCGTTGTTGGTCCTGTTTTCCGAGTCATCTGAGCAAGTGCCTTATCAATGCATTTGAGCCTTTATACTGTTTCAATCGCCACAATGTTTAACCCCAAACTCAGGACGTGTGCTTCGGATATTTTAAATGTGAAGGTTTCCTGCTTTTTTTTGCAAAAGACCGAACAACACAAAAGTTGTTCAAACAATCTCCAATTAAACGACAAAACGATTAGAAACGTTCCCACGTCCTTGACAAAATGCATTTCCATTAATTAAACGAAGTTTCCCATTAAAACACAAAAAACAAACCTCATTATTTTTACTCATTTAATCAGTTCCGTATAATTTCCTCTGTCAAACTCTGCAAACAATTCAAATATAATGCTTAGGAAAAAAAAACTACTCAAGCACACCTCATATAACTCTGAAGGATCTAAATTGCATTCCATCTACTCGAACACGCATTAAGAATCCTCATTTACATGCCTTTTCAGTGAATGCTACTGGGTTCTTGTACTACGTCCCTACATAGGTATATGTTGTGGAACCATAAGCAAACTAACGGCAATGGCAAAGGCATGCAATGACAGGGAAAGAAAACCTAAATCTCTGCTTCATGGATTCCTGAATTCAATTTCCAACACGTTGTTGAATTACACTTCTTATCAAAGAGTTTGAGAATGAGATGGTACCAGTACCACTAGCACTTCATCCCAATCCCATTGACTCCTTCCTTCCACCATCATCATCATCGTCATCCATGCTCCTGTGTTTGATGCCCCAAACAACAAAATCCAATCACATTCATCTTCACACCATAAAATGACAAAGAACAATATTGGTGATGCTGATGGTAGGATGTTCGGAAGAAGAGACACAAACTCCTTCTAGAAAAAAAAAAAAACAGAATGAATGCATCCAAACAAAAAACAAAATCGGGACGCAAACAAAAGGCTTTGTTTTTTGGTAAACACACAGCAAATGCAGCACCTTACCTGCGATCCAATCAAAGAAAACAAAAAAACCAGGTCTTCTCAAGAAAAAAAGACAAGAGCCTAGCTTCATTCTCTGGCCCCTCAATTCAGAATGTACATTCATAACATGCGGTGTTCCTTATGCTTTTGCAAAACGAAAATATCCGACAATACCCAACAACAACCAACATGGCGGCAGGCGGGCGGTGAGAGGCTCATTGCTATTTTGCAAAGCTACTAGGTAGATACTGCTGGCTGATGATGGTTCTCACAGAAGGAACCTTCTGAAGCCCTCCTTTAGGTTCGTTCCATTGTAATGTACGCAATTTGCATAATCCTCAGGCTTCTGCTTCTTCTCCTCATATGTGTACGAGTATAGTCCTCAGTCCTCACACAGCATCCAACAACAACAGTTCAGAGAACCAGAAGTGGAACTCTCTTCTCATTCATTTCCATATGCGATCCGAGAGGTGAACAATCTTTGGATTGTTCAAGAGGAAGGCATTCGTCTCTCAGAATCTTTTCGAATGCAAAAATTTTCCTATTCTTTGGGAAACAAATCATCATCATCATCGAACAAAAAAAAAACCTCTCGATACCTATCCACATCCAGTGTTATGTCTCTTTATGTTGTATGCCACAATGCATATCCTGCAGATTGGTAAGGAAGAAGTGGGGGGGGGGGGCGCTAGCTACTCGTAAAGGTTGGTTCATGGAACAAAATAATTCAAATATTATTAGAATCTATACAAACATGAATTACTGCAAAAAGGTATATGCAAGCTATGCTTTTCAGGAGCAGGTTGACATCTTTCTTTCTCCTTTCTCCATCCTGTGCAGAAGGTACAAGTCCTTATTTCTGATTTTCAAGTATTATTATGCATTTCGATTTGGATTCTCGTTTTGACACCATAATTTTGGTTATAGGAATATTTTTTGATGTCAACTTGGAAATAGAATGGTAGCAGGGCTATGGGGAATATGGGTACTTGTTGATCCTTGGAGTTCCATTCAATGAAAAGGTGATGCTGCTGGTTCACCGCCTACGTAAATGATTTGATTTATATGGTGAAATGACATTGGTTTTTTTCTTTTCAAAAATAATAAAGCTATTGAAGAATTGTTTTCGCAGATGCTTGAAGAGAAAAAGGATAATTAGCTCCTCTCATTATTTTCTGGGAAATAAAAAAAAGGATCAATTAAAAAACAATACTGGGTGTGAACACAAGTGAACCGAATGTTCATTATTCCATTTAATGAGAGAACCATGCTCTTAATCCTTGGAACTAGGTGCTAGATTCATCTGAAACTCATTGAACACATAGCTTTCTTCATCGAAAAGATGGTGGATAAAAGTAGAGAAAATGGGATGCAAGAACCTTTCGGTACCATTTTTATAGCTTTAAATATTGGGAATATGCATAAGTTTTATGTTGTTGGAAAGGTAATTAAGGGAAGAAGTGCACAATACAATTTTTGTGAATATGCATTTCAGTTAATTCTGTTGAATTCCGTTCTAAGTGTCGCTCATATAAAAACAATCTTGGGAGCTTTTGTATGTTTCTATAGTTGCTTGCTCATTTCAATCTTTGGTGGAAAGAAAGACCGACGAGCAATATTGAGTTGGTGTTTTAAGACAATAGCGTGACAGTGTTTTGGTCCTGGGACCTGGTAACTCAGGCTCTCAGGCATCTGTGTTTGCCTTGGAAATTGTAATGACTTAGAGATGCCCTGAATCATGACCAGAATGCATACTGAATATTGTTTTTGGTGGAATAAGGGTGCAGGGAACTAACTTCACGGGCACTACCTTCACATGGGAATTAACTTCACCACTGGTGGGAACTAATTTCACTTTTTTTTGATGAAGTTAATTCCCACCGAAAGTGGGAATTAATTTCACTATTTTGTGGGAATTGATTTCACTTTTGTATGAAGTTATTTCCCTCGGTGGGTGGGAGATAACTTCACTTCTTACTACAGTAAATGATATACATAATTATCGTTATTGTGTTATTACGTTTAGCATGATAGCCCGCTTCTGCCGGCTTTGTATTATAGAATGCACTGAAGCTGCATTTGCAGCGAAAATAATTAAAACCAAATGTTTGCAAGGATCAACTTTAGTTTTAGTTAAAAATTCGCGCGAATTTTTAACTTAAACTAAAGTCAAACATTAGTAGCGAAAATAATTAAAACAAAATGTTTGCAAAAGATCAACTTTAACTAAAGTTAATCTTTGCAAACATTTTGTTTTAATTATTTTCGCTGCTAATGCAGTTTCTGTGCATTCTATAATACAAGTTGGAAAAAAAAACAAAATGTTTGCAAAGATCAACTTTAGTTTTAGTTAAAAATTCGCGCGAATTTTTAACAAACTAAAGTCAAACATAAGTAGCGAAAATAATTAAAACAAAATGTTTGCCAAGATCAACTTTAGTTTTAGTTAAAAATTCGCGCGAATTTTTAACTAAAACTAAAGTTAATCTTTGCAAACATTTTGTTTTAATTATTTTCGCTGCTAATGCAGTTTCTGTGCATTCTATAATACAAGTTGGAAAAAAAACAAAATGTTTGCAAAGATCAACTTTAGTTTTAGTTAAAAATTCGCGCGAATTTTTAACAAACTAAAGTCAAACATTAGTAGCGAAAATAATTAAAACAAAATGTTTGCAAAGATTAACTTTAGTTTTAGTTAAAAATTCGCGCGAATTTTGTTTTAATTATTTTCGCTGCTAATGCAGTTTCTATAATACATTCTATAATACAATTTGAAAAAAAAACAAAATGTTTGCAAAGATCAACTTTAGTTTTAGTTAAAAATTCGCGCGAATTTTTAACTAAAACTAAAGTCAAACTTTAGTTTAGTTAAAAACTCAATGCATACATATTTCTTTAACAGGTCTATCCCTTTTTGTAAAAACTTTTGCTTATAAATTATAATAAATTGTTTAAATCCATATGATTTCTTTCATTTTTCGACAGTTTTTATTTCTTTAGATTTTCAAAATTTTTATGGGAATTTATTTCACACGATTTTTCGGTGAAATTAATTCTCACTTTCGGTGGGAATTAACTTCATCGAAAAAAAGTGAAATTAGTTCCCACCAGTGGTGAAGTTAATTCCCATGTGAAGGTAGTGCCCGTGAAGTTAGTTCCCTGCACCGGAATAAGCGACTGATCCCAGTTAACAGGCAAATCGTATTGTCACTTTCAAATAAAAGATCCTGAGCACCCCGTCAAAAAAGCAATATCAAACAACGTTTCCATACGATCGCGAGAGACCAGCTTGACCACATAAATGGAACAATTCAAGACCGGGAAGCTTTGCCGACTCTTACAGAAGTAAACCCGGCAAACTGGATGAGTTGTGCTCCACTTCAGATCACAATGATTCCGAAGAGTAAAAAGAAGACGGGATTGATTCCAGATGTCCAGATGTGTAGTAGTCCAGAACAATCACCCAAATTATTTTTGTAAGAGGTCCAAAGTCTTGCGACTAGGCAAACTCCTGTTTTCATAAGAACTTGTCTCGGGTTCTACTAGGAAATGTTTTGGGTAGTAGCTCAATGTAGATAGAGTGACGGAAAACTGGATAAGTCAAGACATATCTGAGCTGATTGGTATGAAACAGTTAATTTTGACCAATTTCATGTGTGAAAAATTTCTTTAAAGGGCAAAGCTATGCTTGATTTTATGTTTCAGTTTGAGAAAAGTATTGACGAATCAACCACCCACCCTGGAATAATTCCTTCCATACAGTCGACATGTCTTTTATTCTGTCTCTGAAACAGGCTTACTTTATTGGAATATGATTTCCCATATAAGATCCAAGACTTTCCCAGTTGAATACTTAGCGATGAAGAAATTATTATTTTCGGGACAATATTTCGGTAAAAAAACGGGTAAAAATTACCCGTTTTTTATAGTTGAGTTCATTTGAATTTTCCCACAAAATGACATAAAGTCGATCCGAATTTGAAACACGATGTTTGAAACGCAGCTCAGTTTGATAGAAGATCATACGTTTTTAAAGCTGTTATCAGCAGCTGATATGTCTTAGACTAATTTCGAACACTATTAAGAACATCTTTCAATACTACAGCTCTATCTTTACAAACTCTGTCAAGGTCTTCTAGCTTAAAGTTAAGAAATGAAAAAGGCTTTAAAATTCTGGCATTGAAAAAGAAGCAAACTGATATCAGCGAAAAGTGCCGTTCTTTTGAATTACTTTTGATATTGCTGACTCTGAAGTATAATAAAAATCGGTTCGGTGGTTCTAAATCTCAACAACTCAGTTATGGGCGAATAATATCCTGAAGCCCGAAGAAATTTTACCACCGTCATCAGAGTTACCGCGGGGACTCATATGAGCCAAAAGGACTAATTTTTTTAGGTTGACTCAGGGACTCTTTTTAAGATTTTTTTCTATTTTTAATTATAAAAATAAACAGTTTAACATGGTCAATTTGCAAGTTCAAAGACTTTAATAGTAATTTTCAGATCAACAAATAATTTTCAAACATTGATGCATAGTTTGAAATACTATTCTTTTCACTTTCTTTAACACTTTCATTAAAAAAATTGAAACGTTCAAACACAAACAACAACTATTACTTTGATTCACTTATAGAGGCGCATTTATTGTTGGTTTTTGAAATAAATTCAAAAAGACAATTTTTTTCCAAAAAGACTCATTTTTCTAGCCTCTGGGTTTTTTAGTTTTACCCTGCGGTAATACTGACTGTCATCACTGTCCTATTATCTGTACTGGCTTGTGTAAACAGAACTTAAATGTCACAATGCCAATTACGACGCTTGCCAACTTACTCACGATACAAATTTGTTTGTATGAAACTAATACTAATTTTGACAGTTCGCTTACTACGTCATAGGTACATCTCCTTTGTAGAAGGGGAACTTTAAACATTGAGCGTTGCCAGACTTTAATCGATTAAGTACTGAATCTTTCGTCAAGTTCGAGTTTTCTTTTAACGAGGTTAATTATTATTAATGACAAGTCTTCATGTCAGCAAAAAATTTGTGGTAACAAAATTATATAAACTTCAAGTGAAGACAAATTTTAACAATTTTTACCTCTCACTGATTTCCTTTTGCTAAAAAAAAAAAAACAACGACAACATATAACATCCTTCTGTTAATGTAATGTTTTTACAATCCCTAAAATCTGTTTGTTGATATTGGAAGTGATGTGCAACAAATGAATTGCATGCCTGTACTCGAAAGACTAGTGTGGTGTAGTATGCGACGCACGTTAAAGAAGCGATTGTCTGACAGCTGTCAAAATAACTTATTCACGACATTGCACTGCCGCCACCGCCAATAGATATAAATATAAATGTTCAAGTGGTGATGTTCGGAGTGAGTGCGAGTGTTCTGTCTTCAGTGCACTGCAAGTCTGTGGTAAATATTGCTAATGAATGAAGCACGCGAAAAAACGAAGCAGAGTAAATAATAAAAAACGAACGAACAAACCGAAAAATGTCGTTTTGGTCTTCCCGAACGAAGAGCAAGTCTCTTCTTGCTTGGTGACAATGTCATTGAATAAATCTCAAGAAATCGCCAAGTGAATTATGTTCGAAGTGTCGTAAATGTTCGAAATGATTTCCATTCCTTGAAATGAGGAATTTAATTAGGGACACCCTACTAGAGCTCTTCTTCTTCTTCTGTTTCTACAATCTAAATGGAGTTTTATTCCAGAACTAACAGCGAAGGATGGAGACATATTTATGTCTTTTTAGTTGGAAGAAGTTTTTGCTGCTTTTTTTTTTCTTCAACTCTATGTGAATTTCAGAATAGCTAATTAGATTTCTTGTCTTCGATGATGACCTTGTGCTATATGAGTCGGAGACAATTAATTAAGGTTCATTTGAGCGAAGAAAAGAAGCAGCAAAAAAATGGAACAAGAAACAAGATGAAGAAGAAATAAATACAAAAAAAAAAAGAATAAAACTTGCTGCTGTCGCAATTAAATAAGAAATGTTTCAACAATTCTTTGACAGTTTCCAGAAATTATTATGATTAATTGCTTTCTCTTGGGGGAAAGACTTAGATGGAGATGGAGATGGGATTTTTTTTTGTTCGTTTGCTAAATCAAAAAAGAAGTACTTGGCTTTATTTGGCATCAGAGCATGGAGCTGGAGGGATAGAACGGCACTTAATATTAATGCATTATGCAGAAGGAGACTTGTAACGAAGTCAATAATTGGGTGTTGACAGGTCAAAGTGGGGATCATTTTTTAAAGTGATTGATCCAGACTGAATGGAATATTGACCTTAATTTGCAAGTTTCTAGTCATTCTAATTTTCAAAAAGGATTGTCAAATAGTACTCGTTTTTTTGGGTTTCAATTTAAAAAAAAATGATGCGATACAAAGTTCTGATCAATAGTAGAAGCAGGGCCCCTTAGTTTGTAGGTCTGCCAATCTGGAGATCAGTTTTTCCCACCTTCTTCTGAACGAACGTTTTCGTTTTGTGTGATTTTCATGCAATTCAAGTCCTCTTTTTTGTCTCTCACAATACAGATTTCCTTTGATGAACGGTTCTCTGAGCTAGTGCCTGGAAAAGAGCCAGTTTTTCGAAATAATTTTCTAGCTTAACTTGCAGTTCTTGTGCATTAAGTCCTATCTTTGGAAACGGTTAATTGGTAACGAGCCAGACAATGAAACATGCATCAGTAGACTATTAAATAATCTAGACCCGACATTTTCGAGGAACTATAGGAGTTGTTTCCTTATTATCCGAAAACTTTTTGTACCACTTCTTCCACATTTCGTCACATTTCAGCAAAGACAACGCGTTAGTTCGATTTTCAAATTTATTAAACATTTTTACAGGATTTTTTTTATTCCTGTTTGAAACCTTAGAAAAGCTCTCGGATTTTTGAACAAACTATAACTTGGTGACTAAGCTTTGAATTTTTTGACGATTTAAAATGTTGAAGCACAAAAAGCTTCGCGGTACTATTATCTCTTCACCTCATGCATTTTGTTGTTGATTGTTTTTTGCCACCCGCTTTCTTGGTTTTGGGAAAATTATCCGCAGTTTGAGTTTAATCCGAATTTTGGGCCTAAGTTTCGTTCAGTTTCCATAAACATGGCCTTGTTATTCCCATCTGCGTAACTGATTCTCTTTTTGTTACAAAAACAAAAATCATCCTTATCCAATGCAGAATCCGTTACTTGCAGCGCTTAGAGAATTTGCATTATCCGTAAGAATATTCGACCTCTGTCTCCTATTAGAAAACACAATGCAATTATGTAAGGTCTTTAGTATCTTTAACAACGACAACACTTTGCGAGCGATCGCCCCACGTTGGGCGTCAATTGATTTCCAATTATCTTATTCATATCAGTTAAAAAATGGATGTTTATTTACTTTTTATAATGAAAAAACCCCGAATATTCATATTGTAAATTGATTTACTGTTCGAAATCTGATGTTAAGATTGCCCCACGTTGGGCGCTAATTGTTAAATTTTTTTTTTAAGTGATGTAACTAAAAACGGGCGTGAATTAAGCTATGTATATTTATTTCTAAGGATGATTACAGTGGCGACTGTTGATTAGATACCTTATCCAGAAAACAAATTTCAACAGTGTCAAATTCGATGTTATGGGTCCCATGTTGGGCGCCAGTAAACTTACAATTATTTTCCCATATCAGTTAAAAATAGATGTTTATTTACTTTTTATAATTGTAACAACCACGATTATTGATATTGTATATTGTTTTACTGTTCGAAACTAGATTTTAAGATTGTCCCACGTTGGGCGCCAATTTGTTTAATTTTTTTTTTTGTAAGCGCTGTAACTAAAAATGAGCGTGTATTAACCTTTGTATATTTATTTTTTGGAAAGATGGCAGTGACGATTTTTGATAAGATACTTGTAGCATAAAAACAAATTTCACCAGAATCAAATTCGGTTTTATGGATTTTTCCCATGTTGGGCGCCAATTAATATCCAATTATTTTTCCCATAGCATTTAAAGAACTCATATATTTGTTTGGAGGAATGATAATGACTATTGTTATTGGTAGCTCATAACAACTTGTCTTATTTGGCATAGAAGGCCGGTAAAAAAGATGACATTTTGGAAAAGCATTCTTGAAGATCAGCTAATACTCTATCATGAGCTTGACACACTTGAGTCAAGACACTATAGCGAAACTCCATAGTTATACTACATACAAAACTGCAACTATCAACTATCCTTGTTCAATCAAAAACACTATTCTTCATCTTGAAACCGCTCAAATTACATAAAAATTCATCCAGCATCTTCCTCCAGATGTGTTTCATCCAAATCTGATTCTTTCAATTTCCCACATCTTGTGCGGTAGCGGTACAAACTTAAAACCCAAGAAATGCTTACCGTTTTTTTTTTCTTGTACCTGTAATCTATATGCTCCAGGCTAGATTATCATTTATCATCCCGAAGACATCCTAATAATACATTTCCCGAGGGCTGATGTACTATTCACACACAAAAAAATATCATTTTCCCTTTCAAATTGTACCACGATTTTTTTGAAAGGACATAATCACTGATAATTCTCTCATCCCATTTATCAGAGATTATCCTTTTACGTCTTCATTCATCAGATAATATACAAAATCTCCTATTACCTGACCTTTCTTCTTTTTTTTTCTTCCTTCAATGATAATTTTATTAAAACCACACAAAAGAAAAAGGACCCAGCACAAACCATAATTCCAAGGGTAAAAGGTAAAAGATTACATTTCATATCGTTGGATCAGAAAAATTAAATGACCAATAATATTTGAAAGCACTATACGGATGATGGACTGACTATCTTTAGAATGTCTAGTCAATTATAGTATTGATAACTTATTGGGTTTCTCATGAACAAACAACAGCAAAAAAAAATAATCCTAATTCATGGAAGAAATATCAGAAATCCATGATGTGTCCTTTTTGTATAACCTAATTACTTAAACGAATAAGTAACAAACATACGGATGCTATAATCTATTACAAAAATCCAGATTGAATTCTTCGTAGCTAGGTAGAGGTACATCAGAAGCTCATCTATCATCGTCTAAAATTTAGCTCAGCAATTTGCCTTCACCGTGTTCGACCATTTGAATATGTAATTTGAGTCCTTGCACAGGAAAAACTATTCAACAGAGAGATGACGAAAAAAAAGGAGGGAAAAGCCAACAATTTTACGTTGTGGCAGTCAGCATGGAATCGCATGACCCACAAAGACGAGTGAGGAATTTTTTTTTGAATTCTTCACCAGCATCCAGAGCAATGAATTTTTTTTTGTTTTTGTTCTCTCGGTGTAATCCAACACCGAAACCATTTCCACATCTGGTTCGGAATGAAGGAGCACATTCCTAGATACTTTTTGTTTGTACTTTTTATAATTTTTTTTTTTTTTCAAAAATAGCCAAACAGTGTGTGGCAGCATGCAAACTATTTAAACCTGCGCTGCTGATGGACTGAGGATGAGAAATATCAAGAGGAAGAACATAAAAAAAGATACATGCTCTAGAAACCTTCAAGGCCTGTTTGTGTCCGTGTCCATCCATCCAGCCATCCATACGAGCCCAGCACACATCCAATGTTTTGTCTTTAAAAATAGATTCACTTAAAGATTTTTAGCTTCGCTGCGTCCGTCGGATGTGTGTTTTGTGTGTGATTTGACACTGTCAAGTGGTTGAATTATTATTTTCTTTTTATTTTTAATCTATCTGCCATAATTGAAAACACTTATCGCTTAAACACTCTTGAGCGGAGGTAATCAATTTGAATCACAACACACAAATCATTTGAGTATATTGACTTCGGGCCAGGGGGTTCCTTTTTGGTTAATTATTCCCGGGTGATTCTAATTGGTAACACATTTAAATTTCAATACGGGAAATGGTCAAAATTAAGGGACAGAATTTTTGAGAATTTTGTTTGTTTATTTCAAGAAAAATTTGTAGAGTTTACTGAAGAAATTAGTTTGATCCTTTCCAGATCCTTCAAGGGAAAAATTATGGTTGATTATAGGAAAACTGGTATTAGTCTTATTTATACCCTATATTAAACACAGAACCAGTGCTAAGGAAAAAATGGAGAAAATATTAAAGAAGATAGCGAAACAGTTTAACAATATTGTCATTGGTAATGGAAGGAGTGGTTTTCGTGACACATTCTGCATTCGTGTAGTGCGGATACAGATGGAAGCTCTTTAATCAACAGTACATCTGAAAATAGCGTAAACTATGGCTTTTCTTAGTAGAGCGTAGAGCGGGAAAATATTTTCTTTTACCTATAAACTTTGAGGCCCTCTTCAGACATTTATCCAGGAGACACACAAACATGTGTAAAAAGAGCACCTGTCCCCATATGAAAATCATGCTTAAGCTTTGCTTGTAGATTGAAGCCGATAAGATGGTGACAAATAAAACTTGCATGGACCTAGGAAGCCTAAGAATTTTTTTGAAAAAGTCAAATATTCTTTATTCCACAGATAGTGGTTTGAAACGCACAGCTTTTCGGTTTCCCTAAAACAAGTAGTTTCACTCACTGCTTGGGTGGTAGACAGAAGACAATATTGAGTTTTAGAGGCGTTGAATTCCACACGGATGATAATTCTACTTTGATTTTACTGTCAAGGTTGAAACCTAATGACCTTATCACATCTTGCCCTTCAAGTTCCATATCCAAACACCTGGGACATGAATCTTGAAACGAATATAAAAAGTTAAGGGCTCAGAATGGAACCTTGAGGTACACCATCAATTATTTAATTAATATTTGACTGAAAATTTCGTCCTTATCAACGCGAATGATATAATTTATTCTATCATTTTAAAGCCAGAAATATAACTTTGTACACGAAGCTCTCGGTAACTAATTGCATTAAATAAATTCTCATCTTATGTCTTTAGAAAGGGACCGCTTCAACATCCTCTATTTAGCAAAATTAAATTTTTGTACAGTTACGATCAAATCACAACTCTCAAATTTTGCACACGCAAGCTGTGAGTGATTTTTTTCTAAGCCACATACAAATATTTCAGTTTGGGCGTGGCTGCCGCCCACTTTTTATACAAAAAATAGCGATGCTTATATTCGAGCAAAAACATTAAATTTTGTGGTTGTTACTTGTACGTAAACACTGCGTATGAAAAAAAAACTGATTTTGGGTGTGGCGCACGCCCACTTTTCGTTAGAATCTATAAAAACTTGTTTTTGTAAATAAACGGTAACTTATAAAAAAACCACAAGCCTAAATTTATGTGTCTGTTAGTCGGAACTTAGAAGCTTGTGTATGAAAAGAATTTTTTGAATTTCGGGAGTGGCTTACGCCCACTTTTCACGAAAGAACAAAAATCGTAGTTTTAAATTAAGGGTACCAATATTCAATCTAAACCTTTTTTCGGTGCTTTATATGAAAAATATATCTCTATATTTTTCTTTGTGTACATTTTTTCGATACGCCCACTTTTAAGGGCGTGGTTTTTATAAAATAACTTTATTCGGGTAAGATCGTTAAGAAACTAAAAATTGACTAATGATCAAAGCTCAGTTCGTGCTTTAAATTTGTTTTTATAAAATTTTAAGGACACGCCTACTTTTAAGGGGCGTTTCAGTTAAGAGTCTTAATATGCATTAATTTTAATTTTTTTTAACTATCGGTTTTAGTTTTGAAGTAAGAAGATGAACACTTCGGTTTGTATTCCTTGGTTACGTAGCAGGTTCCAGAATCGTTATACACACGATATATTTTTCTGCGTACTGCGGAAAAATTCATATTCGCTTTCTGATAGCAGAAGATACTCTTGGTAGATATGCATCGTAGCCAACAAGATATTTTTTTGCTGCATTGGAGTTATCTTGATCTGGTCACAACATCCATGATTTACCATTTTGTTTTGAATTTTTATCATTCGGGACACGAACCATCGAAGTGCCAACTGTGGACGAAATGTAGAAGTCAGGCGTGTCCGTAAACACACGGCCAACAAAATCAATCGATAAGAATCCTTTGAGTTTTCCAAGGTGTATCTGTAATTACCTTGTCTGATGGTAGGCTTTTCTGCTCTGAGACCATTCTGAAATAGTTCAGTCGTTTTATCATAAAAACGCGTGGGGTATCTTGAATTGGATGTGGAACCTTGAGCCAAGCCAACTGACACAGTCTTACCTTAAGCTAAGTCCTTAAGGCTAAAATGATATTTTATTATTAACCAAGGTTTATGGACATCCTATGCCCATTTTGAAAATATAGCCAATAATATTTTCTAAATCAATAATCATTTAAAATTTGTCTTCAATTTTTCTTTAAAAAAATTTGATTTTTAAAAGATCAACCTTTCAAAAAAAAAATTGTGTTGTTTTATGAAACCACAATGCAAGTGTAACTTTTTTCGTTCTAATAAATTCACTATAAAAATCAAAGTAACTCACAAAGAGCTTTTTCTTTTCCCTGCAAACACAAAACCTTTTGGCTTTCTCTCACGGCCTAAAATTAATTCATGGTCAGATATTTTCGCAATATTCTTGGTTTTTCCCTTGTTAACCTGTTTATTTGTCTCACTAGCTATATCGTTGTCCATCACGATCAAGTTAGTAAACAAAAACATTTAAATTAATACAAAATACACAAATGTCACGGAGCACGTGCTTGAATGAGTAAGAATATAAACACGGTCAGCTAGTGCGAGCTATTGGCTGGCGCCGCCATATTGCGACATGCGACAGGTTAACCATAAAATTTGAGGCGATGAAAAAAAAAGTTTCACTTTAAAATCATAAGAAAATACTCAAATCAAGTTATTTCAAATCATATTTTCTTTAAATTTTATTCTAAAAAATCAAAATTAATTGTACTGTCTACATTTCACTTGATTTTCAATTTTAATTTCCACCAACAAATCTCAAAATTTTATATAAACATTGTTATACAAAAAAATAGTCACATATATCCCTTTTTCATCAACCCATTGAAATATTGTATAATATTTTTTAATAGTTGAAGTAGAATCAATTATATCTAATACTACACACAATTTTTTGTGTGTGCTTATCCTAGCTATAAGTCAAAAGCAATCAATTTGTTGTCTTTGAAATTCATATATGCACTTGATTTTTGCCACAAAATGAAAATCCCGCATCATATACTAGAATGCATGCTCATGCATATCGAATAGGGGCAAAAAATTAATAATTTTTAAACCATAACACTATAGTCAAATGGATGATTCTTTTTTTTTTAAAGTTCTTTTCAATTCGAAAAATTGTTGTGCTCTATATAGTAGTTGGCTTTCGGACTCGGTCCATCATCTAATTCAAACGTTTGACCAGGCGGATTGAGGGTTGTGGATGGCCTGAATAGGCCCTTAAATTTCAATTTTTGATTGTGATCGGATTTGAATGTATTAAATTTATTGAAAATCTATTAAACACTTGACAACTGTAGTAAGGATATTTAAGGACACTGTTTAACACACCATACTCCGCCTAAATGCATTGCGCCTTGATTGGATTCTGTCAATAGTAATTTTTCTAAGAAATATAGAGTTTAATGAATTAATTACTCGTATGGTTGGTTTTAAAGGGCACTCTAAAAAGCGAGAAGACTCAGCGCCCTACGTGAATGCTTGTTATGTACCTCTCTTAATCCGTCATTGCTTTCGTGGCGTAAGCGTTTAATCAACGAATTGAAAAATCAACTATAGGTAGCCTCACTGACGATCTAACTATCTCTTATTGCAATGGTTCCGCAAAAAACCTGATTCATTTGAATTTATTTGATGCATGTGCGTCGGTCGCTTGGAAAGGAGAAAAAATAACTAAAATGTTTCATCCTTTCACTGCATATTCACCGTTAGAAAACAAAACCGAAAAAAATCCTTTCACACAGAGAGCGCGAATTAGCAATTTTTTTTTTTATTTTGAGTATGTTTCAGTTGAATTCACCATAACGTTCATCATAAATTCTTTAACCAGCTTGAACTAAGTCCAGATAGCTGTCCGCTGTCCGGTCCGTGTTCATATATATATGTTTATCGCCTGTTTCCCTCATCACGAATGAACCGACCTAACGCGACTAACCAAAGCCGATAACCTTTGACATGGTGTTTGCTGAAATATTGCATTTGGCCATTTCCACATGAACAAACACATTCGGTCAGATACTTTTTTTTTTAATAGCTCCTTCCTGCATCCATATTCCATATCCAACATGTGAATATTTTTTTCTTCATGCTCTTCCCGATATGTATCCCCTTCGACTATCCTGAGAGTGCATCTCATTGCAACATTGAAGATTCCATGGTAATGGAGAAAAATTATTTGAAAAATTGCAAACATTTAAAAGTGGAGGCTCCAAGTTTATGGGAGAATATGAAAATTTGTTACCTACTATGCCATCTACTCGTACATCATCAAATGAAATAAATCGTTCGAAATCCTTTCCAAGTGGGATGAGCAGGAATGGAAATTCTTGTCGAGAAGAGAATGTTGTTAGTTGTTATGGTTTTCGAACGATGATGAGTATCTTTTTGACTTTATCCAGGTTTCAATATTTTTATTGTGGACGTTGTTGGTGGCGCTGCATCGCTTCGCACCGAACCGCTGGCGGCCAGACTTATACTGCTCAATTGAGATAAATTGTCCTACAGATTATATTTGTGCATTGAATTGACCTCCTCCGGCTATATATCACAATTGACATTGGAAATTTCACAGTTGTAAAAATATATAAGTACATATTGTTTTTTTTTTTTATTTTACTTCGAGATCAATAAATTCAATCAAAAGAGAAAGGAATGAGTAAACATTGTGAAATAATATTTTTTAATTCCAACAGAAATGTGCAGCTTGGAGGTTTATTTTATTATTGTTGTGTTTTCTTTATTTATAACCATGTTGGCAGAAAGTCTCACGTTGGTCGCCATTTAGACTACAGAAGAAACCTCCGATGAGATACCATTTAGTATTTCATATCATAATAATAAACATACCTCTTTCTCAGAACTATTTACTGCATATAAACTCATGTTGTAGGTATGAAACCCAACGTTGGGCGCCAATTAAATGATTTATTTTGAATTTTAAGAAACAACCATTCAAAATTAGTTGGGCACCTCCATTTGATAAAATTATTAATTTCACGAAGATATGAATATTATAAAAAAAATTTAATGAGCCCTGCGTTGGGCGCCATTTAAATCAATTCGAAAGATCTGTTACTAAAATTGCCAATTGCAAGTCCTTCGATAAATATAAAAACATAACCTATATATTCGACTAATATTCTTATTATATTAGATTTTTTTTCTAAGTAACCCACCCACCGTGGGTGGGGTGCCATTTTTATCGATTATATCGATTTTCAAAAAAAAAAAAAAATTTTATTTAAATTTTCTTAAGCTTAAAAAATAAACAAATAAAATTTGTAAAGCTATTAATTACATATTTTTTGTTGTGTTGTTAAGGAACACACGTTGGGCGCCATTTGAATACATTCTTTTGAAATTCCGCTTATTCTAATGTATTATATAAGTAATCAAAATGATTTTTCGGAAATGTTATGTAAACACGCTTATAACGGGTGATTTTTTAGCTGGTTTGGTTTTGGCAACACTGGTTTTGACAGCTGACGTGTGTTTAGTACCTTGTGTCACTATCAAACAGCTTCAGTTTGGTTTGCAATTTAACCATGGATCGTCTTACAAATGAACAACGCTTGCAAATTATTGAATTTTACTATCAAAATTCGTGCTCGGTTCGAAATGTTCAAATTGTTCAAATTGGACTCAGCAGATGGGCTACCTGAGACGCAGCCGCGGTCAACATTTGCATGAAATTATCTTTAAACATTAAATTGCAAGGTTCAAACTATCGATTCAAATAAATATTTCATTCATTTTTTCGAATTTTTTGGGTTTTTTTAAAAAAAAAAGTTCTAAACCTCTTAAAAAATCACCCGTTACAAAGGAAGAAGGTTTATACAAAGTCCCATGTTGGGCGCCATTTCAATAAATTTCTTAGAATATCAATCCAACCACCGAATACAAATAATTGAACTCTTCTTAATTTTGATCAGCAATATAGATGCTCGAAAAGAAAATCGAAGGTTGGGAGGAACACTTTGTTGGGCGCCATTTTATTAAGTTCCTTATATATATTTTTTGGTAAAGCCGATTCAGTTCTCATAAGTCTTAAGATGCATATTAATAATCAAACTTGTTTGTGGAATCTGTTATTAAAAACCTGTAAATAGCCTCACATTGGGCGCCGTTTTATTATTTCTCTATGTTTCTGGTGATCGCTGATTAAAGCCTTTCATTGGAACCCATATTAAACGGAGTGGTCTGCATATAACGTTGCAAAAATTCACATATTGTAAAGTGGGTTGTTGTTTTCTCTACCACCCAAAGATGTCAAAGTCTCGGCTACGGCACCTATGGTCTGGTTGGACTTAAAAAAACTCAATTTTTTTACATTTGATTCCTTCAAAGAAATAATACTTTAAAGAAAAAGAGAAGGCCAAATGAATCTCTCCTGGGGTACAACGACTTTTTGTAAAGCATTTCATTTCCTTTCTCGGTTTGCAGTGCAGGTTGACTATTTGAACACCTGTAGCTTTTAAAAATCTTTTTTACAGAACAACTTATTCTTGCTGTATTTCCGGGTTCCCAGAGTTAATATTTCGATGTGATGTATATTTCCTCCTTTCTAAAGAATATTTTCCCATCGTCACATTTTTGTTTCTCTCCAAATATTCGAATCCGTGTTCCATCAGACACGTCAACGTGATGTTTCCTAATTTCTTTGTTCGTTCATGTCACTCTGCCTCACTGCGGCAGCGGCACCGGCACCATGAATATTTAAGACAAACATTGTTCAAGTGTGGTAGCAGTACCTGGCAGTGCCACCACCAAAACATGCACCAAAACTACACACTCTGTGGCACATGTCATTTCATCGTCAATAATTAATGCGACAAGATCCGCAGGTTGTGATTAGTGTGAAATTATAATCAATTTCGGCCATAAGGCGGGTCTTGGCTGCCGCATGTGTCGTCCTAGAGAAACACAACAATTTTCCTTCCTTGTTGTTGTTGTTGCTTTGTATTTTTTATGCTTCCAAAAGGGGGACCATAAATCTTTGACATGATAAGTATCTTTTCCTTACATCTCACCTGCTGAGACTATACCCGCAGGGGAGTTCCAAGCCATAAGATGGACATAAAAAGATACAAGAGAGTGAGAGTTTAACTTTATGACGGTAATGATGGATAAATGAAAAGAATTGCACATTTAAAAGATACAAAAAACAAGTCGTCGTAGAAAGGACTTTATCCTGATGTGTCCACTTGACTATGTTTAGTTGTAGTCTCCCCAAGCCCGCATGCGATGGAGATTTTTTTTTTTACTGAAAATGCGACTATAAAGTTGAAGCTTCCGATTTTTTTTTTGTTGTCTTCATTTTTATTTTCTGTTCAAATTGTCTTCTGGGTTGTTTATAGCCCACTTTTAGTGCCATTTAAGCAAAAGCAAAGGCTGCATGAGTAAGCAGGAGCATCCAGAGAGACTCCTTGACTATCCACAATGAGTTCTTGTATTTTTTTTTTTTATGACTTAAAATTGCAATGCTAAAATCGCTTTAAGTGTCCTTTGTTGTACACCACCACACCATGATGGCAATGATTTATATTGTTCTGACGAATGAGTTATAAAATGTGAACAAGAAGATATTTTATCTGTTAGAACGCAGCAGCTGCTACTGCTTGCATATTATGGGCTTTAAACTGCGACCAAGGCTAACAAATCATAAGAAGCATCAAAAGAGCTTAGAAAAATGATGAAAAGGTATATAGAGAGCCTTATGGAATATTCTGAAAAAGGAGGAAGAAGGATGAAATCATAATCCTGGGGAATGGAAACAGCATAAATGTTGATTGTCTTGGATGGAGGAAGCATCAGATACTATTCAATGTTACTAAATTTGTAGTTAGAGTATTCAAACTGGATTTACTTAAACTTAAGCTTTTCATAGAATTTGGGTCAGAAAAGCTTGAAATGGCTTTATTTTTGAAGCTTCCTCTTCATTTGCCTCCAAAATTGGTCCTTGAAGGGTCAAAATTTATTTCTTGAATTCAACTTGAAGTCGTTTTTTGTGTTCGTTTTTATTTTCAAAAAGTATCTCATGTCAGGCTGCTAAATATCCAAGCCATTATCATAAAAAAACACGTGTAACCTGATTCACTGTCGCACACTCAACAGCTTCTGGAATATCTTTTCCCAGTATCCCTTCTATTTAGTGTACAAAATTTGATCTTTCGACGCCATCGTCGTCTGTCCATCTGAAACACGTTGCACGGTGGCGATGGCGGCAGTGATTCGTGATTAAAATCTCTTTCCAGCTTTAGTCATGCATCCTCCCAGATATACACCAATTAGTGGTGCAAATGAAAGACAAATCCCATGTCCCAAACAAAGGCGAAGCAAATTTCCATTTCCAACTCTTTAATATCCCAAAAGAGGATTCCAAAAATAAGTATCTGCTTACCGCAACAAAAGAAACTAAAAGATACGTATTTTAAATATAAACTCTTTTGACACGAGCACAAGTAAGCGTGTCAAATTTCGCGCCAAACATTCATAATCCGCAAAAAAATACAAAAAAATAAACAAACATCTTCGTCCTCATTCCATAAAATAATATCCAACGGATACAAGATACAAGATACAAGTGCCTGTGTCTGCTTGCCTGCCTGCATGGTGTGGAGATTGGAGATTGAAGATGCATGCATTCATAACAAAACTACCTCTTTAGGGAGGTTAAAATATTATGCTGGCTGACGCGGAACCTCCATCTTCCATCCATATTCCCGAGAGATGAACAAAGGAGATATTTTATTCGAAAGGATGATAAAAATCTCTTCCTTTTCATGAGGTTGATATCATATTACTTGAGCATACATCATTTTCCACGATAAAGACGATTCTGAGCTTTAAAACCAGAACCAAAAGGATTTAATTTGAATTAAAGAGGCGACACGTTGGAATTGTTTTTATTATTTTTTTTTTTTTATTTTTTTTTACTGATCAGGGTTACCATCTCATGTTACTTGAATGCAAAAACAAATATTAATTCGTAGAAATAAGCATGTAATTTGTTTTTAATTCTTAATAATGTGCATTGCATATATGTATGTGTGTGGTATAGGGTGATGTCTGGTTTGTCTAGCAATTTAAAGATGAGTTTTGACAAAAACAAATCAGCATTCCATCGATGGCTGAATTTGTTTTCCACTTAGTAAATCAAGCACCTTAGAATGCATTCAAGGGGTTATTAATACCCTTCTCAGAAATAAGCACAGTAGGTACGAGCATTCAATAGCAGGTAACAACGACTGCACTTCGGTTTTGAATGTCACTGTATTATGCAATGGAATGAGACAAATTGAGACTGTCAACGCATTCTACATTCATGTCGTGCGGCAACAGAAGGAACCTCAATACTTAAAAGTAGCCCTGAAATTGAGTCCGAGTGCAAAGTAGTGAGCATTTCTAGCTGTGCGTGTATTACTGGGAAATTGTTTGAGAGAAGGAATGTAACTGACTATTTTGAGGGAGCATTGTTTATAGAACTAACGGTGAGACAAAATCATTATGACGATGATGAAGAAATTCAAATGCTTCCATTATGCCTCTTGCGCATATAAACCTTAAAGCTCCCTTCTAGAATTTCATATCGGGGTTTTTGGAGTACTACACGTATCTACCAAGCACGAAAAGCTGTTCGGTTTCTTCGACGTGAAAAAAACAACGTTGAAGTTTTGAAGCTTTAAATTCCACACGGCTTACAAATTCTCCTTTGACTTAACTGTCTATGATCCGCACTTAAAAATTAAGCTGAGGGTACTGTCGCCAGCAAACTAGATTTTATTGGAGATAAATCTTGGAAAGAAAATCATTTATAAAAATGAAAAAGAAACTCGAAGACACAATGGAACCTTGAGGCACATCAGAATTTATTTTATCAGTGCAATAATCTGTTCGGTTCAGATGAGATAGTCTCCCATATCTATGATCTTCTTAACATCATTGAACAAATTTTACAATTCTTCCATTGATGGGATGGGCATAGACTCCGTTGCGTCCGTTGCGGCGACGGATTCAACTGCACAAACGCAGCGGACAAAGTATCCGAACTTTTAACTTTGAACGTCAACGGACCCGTCGCTGCAACGGACGCAACGGATTCTATGGATTGGGGCCTTAAGTATCATGAGACCTCTGGACCTGGTATCTTGCAATAATTTTCCAAAGTTTCGGGGTGTTGTCTGACTGCTTGACCAATTTTCGGGGCATCCCATCTTCCTACATAGTAATTTGCCGATCTGTGACGTCACATTGATTGTAAATCGCAGCTATTGGAACGTATTGCGAAAAAATGCTAATGTGTTCTCTTTTCCAAAGTTGTGGACAATACTATATCACCACATTCAAAAGCTTTCCTCTACGAAACTGGCCTTCAGAATTTTGTACGCTACCATCTGGCGATACACTCACCACAGAAAGAAAAGCTTAAAGCTAAAGCAGATAGCAGACAAATTTTCAAAGGCAAATGGTGAATGCAAGTGGAACCCAGTTTTGAAATTGTCTCCTCTTATAAGTCGACAAACCAAGTTGACGCTTAGCCATAATTAGCATGCGTTTTAATTGTTTTCTTCCAGCACCTGATATGCGTCTTCCATATATTCTCACGAAAACAGAGGCAGACAGTGTCAACATTTCTAACAACACATAATCTTCATGTCCTCGCCAATTGACAACCCACAGTCCTTCCATCAAAAATGGAAATCGTAATGAATTACATTTTAAATTCAATATCGCATCAAGTACCTTACTGGAATTATTCGAATTCACTTTGAAAAAAAAAAAAAAAAACAATTGACATGAAACTCATTTATCTCCCGCCAAAACCTTGCTGCCACTTCCACATTATGTTCTCGAAACTCTGGATCCCTTTCAATCTAGCCAAAGCTATTTCTCGGAAAAATGATTACGCGATGAGTTTTCGCTCCTCCAGGGTGCCACTATGCAAATTTGCTTTGTCGACATTTTCCTGTCTCGTCCATCCATTATCCTAAGCTTTATTCAATTATTTTATACTCTCCACTTTTTCTATACCTACGTATATAATATACTTTTATTCCGGTGTGAAGGATGAGAAGAAAAAAAAACTGTGGTCGTTTAATTAGCAATCATCTGAGCAGCCAACAGCTTTTTGTCTTTTCTTCTTTACTTGTGTTTTTTTAATTAATGAAGAGAAAAGGTATCTCTCACTTTGAACGTATATATTATATACATCGTCCTTCCATCACCATCTTGGTTTCCTTCTCATAACTTACTTAGAACATAGCAGCTACCAGCTTGATGGCTCAGTGGTTTTTAGGTCCATTTCAATATGAAAGAAGAAGACGAGATTTTCATCTAGATTTTCCCGTAAAAGTATATAAATTGTCCCTCTTAAGAAATTAAACTCATCATTGCTTGGTTGATGAAGCAGCACCCAGAAGCAGTAGCTTCATCCTTGGAAAATTAATCCAAGGAGTGCACTTCGTCAATCATCGCCGCGCAGAGTCTATTCCTTGTGTAATCATATTTTCTGCACTCTCAATTATTTTTATTAAATAATTTTTAGTATCTAAGAGAATTAATTTTAATTTAAAAAATAAAAAAAAAAAAACGTTATATATATTTCTCATGGTATTTAATTTTTGTTCTTTTTTGTCTTTTCAGGTAAGGAAGCTAATTAGTGGATATAAAAATTAAAAAAAAAAAAGGTAAACATCGTTGTCCTTGCCTAAGGGGCCATTCCATTCAGGTTAACTGTGAGTTGTTTTTTTTTCTTTATTTTTTAATGACTTTCCTTGTAAGTTTGGGCTTAGGACAAGATAAAGACGTTCGTTTAAGGTGGGAGAGACGTGTCCGTTGTATGGGCTTTGTGTTTTCAAAAATATTGTAATGAAGTTTTTTTTTCGTGGTTTGAAGTGATTCGAAAACTTTTCTATCCGCTCCGGGAAACGAGAGCCTTGATTTTGTGAGCAATTCAGCGTTAATGGGTTATTTAACTTCATCAATGGGTGCTGTGATAATTATCCCTAAGGGTTCCGTTGGTTCTTGAGTTTTCAAAAAAAAAATTGGTTAATATCATGTAACTTGAGAGAGCTGTCGATAAGAGTTTGAACTCTTTAAAGTTTAGGAACCAGCAAACAGAATCTCTCAACCAAAGCAGTCATTACGCCACCTACCGGAAAGTGAAAACAGGGTCTGCCGTGTCAGCACTTAATTGATGGAGCAATGTCTAACAAATTGAAGGATAGTTGTACAAAATACAATGGAGGTTCATCCTCGGACCAAAACTTAAAAATGATATACCTCTTTTCGTGTTTGCATAATGAAAGGTTATACGGTGGTTTAGGTGTCAACCCACCTATTTCTACGGAATTAATAAAATTGTTCAACGGTTCGAGACTTTAAAAAGGAGGTTCAGTACTGAACCACGTTTGTAAAACTGGCCTTGAGTGTCTCTTTCTGAATTCGGCAACTTTTTCGAACCGAATACTTACCTTTTTTTCTATCACCAACGGCGGATTTCTTCCTGAAATTTCCGAAATCTCCTAATTTTAGCGAGGTTTGTTTTAGCTAGTCTAATTTAAATTTTGAGTTTTACAGTTTCTTCCTTGGCGAATGCGTTTATCGCCGGGAAATCGTAGTGCTTGAAAGTTTGTTTGAAGTATTGTTATTGTTATGCGTGGAATCAGCCCAGTTTCCCTCGCCAGTCATGAGGGTAAAAGCTAAACTGTGCGGACGGACTCGTCCGTAATTTTGCGAGAAAAAGCAATTCGTATCTCTCGTCCGAAATAGCGGATTGCTTCGTTTCGTCAAGTTTTCGATCAGTTTAGTTACGGACATCTGACTGTGGGTGAGTGTGAGAGTGAGAGTGAAAGTGAGAGTGAGAGTGAGAGTGAGTATGAGAGTGAGAGTGAGAGTGAGAGTGAGATTGAGAGTGAGAGTGAGAGTGAGAGTGAGAGTGAGAGTGAGAGTGAGAGTGAGAGTGAGAGTGAGAGTGAGAGTGAGAGTGAGAGTGAGAGTGAGAGTGAGAGTGAGAGTGAGAGTGAGAGTGAGAGTGAGAGTGAGAGTGAGAGTGAGAGTGAGAGTGAGAGTGAGAGTGAGAGTGAGATCGAGAGTGAGAGTGAGAGTGAGAGTGATAATGAGAGTGAGAGTGAGAGTGAGAGTGAGAGTGAGAGTGAGAGTGAGAGTGAGAGTGAGAGTGAGAGTGAGAGTGAGAGTGAGAGTCAGAGTGAGAGTGAAAGTGAGAGGTATGCTGAGATTGTGTGTGACGTCAGTCATTTTATTGTTCAGAGGAAAATAAATGCTTTGGTTCCGTGGCAATCCGTCTATTATGGGTAGCGTGTTCGTTTCTCAGGTTAGACGCAACGTTTCGTTCAGTTTTGACACTAGCTTCCGTTTGTTTAAGCCCATTATAGTTCAGCCTTAAGAGTTTTGTTTGGCAAGTCTGGTTCCCTTGTTTCAAATGTCATTGCGTGTGTTGACAGTACGGGTGGCTGCAATTGGTTCAGAAATTCGGGTGGGTATTGACATTTGTTTCCTCTCCCAAAAATCCAACACTTGATTTGCATTTCATTAGGTTGGGTATTAGATTAGAAAGGGTGGTTTAGTGGTACGACAACCGCACGACCTTACTCGGATCTCAATGGATTCTTTTTGAAGAGGATAAGGAAGGAAAAATTAGAGGACCAAAACCAACTTGAATTAACTCTTCAGTATTCTTCATTAGCTTCTTCTGTTAACGCCCAGCTGATTGAAGAAGTATTCTCTGAGGGCTGCCTTCTTGGACCGTGAAAAAGAAGGGCATACAATGATGAAAAGAGCCCTACTTGCCCCCTTCTCCTTAAACCCCTCTGCATAAGTCAGATTTGTTGATCAATATTCTACTCATGTCGATTCCCGTTGAATTGCGACCCTTCAGGACAGAGGCAGTTCACAGTATACACTACACATATCTAAAGTGTTATACTGCTCATATCTGTCAAAATATAAACAAACGAAAATGGCGGCACTCTGTGACTATTCTATTCATGTGCTGTGAGTTTTCGCAATACAATATAATGTGTTGTAAGTGTCCAATGTCTTCAATAGTCACAGTTCACCGCCATTTAATAAAATTTTGACATGTTGTACTATATGGTACCTTGAGGGCAGTCGATGCCTGCTTGGCTTGAGTAGGCTCTCTGTTATTTTCTGTGGCCATAGATTTCCTGAAACTTGACTAGTGCTAAGGTGGATTATCTGTCGTTAGTGTCTTTGAGGAAATTATGGTGACTCCACCTTTTTTCCGGGGAACTGCTTCTTGCGATGAAGTGACAGATACTACAAGAGTAGAAAGACGTGTCGACAAAAGTGCATCTCTACTAGCAGTATTTCTGCAGAATATCAACGCCCACACAGAAATGGTTAGGAGTGCAGGTTATTATTCCTCTTTAAATGACTTAGATGTCCTTACATGTTTTTCAGGATTATTTTGTTAATTAAAAAATATTTTCTCGATCTAAAAATATCCAAGAACTAAATAATTGTTTAATGGAATAAAAGTGAAACCCACTCCTGTTTCAAAATATTAGTAGTAACCTACTCCTTATTAGCCACTATTTATTCAGAAAAGGATAACCCACATTGGCTTCGGCAGACATCAACAAAAAAAATTCACAATTCCCTACAGAAGGAAGGACTTTCTGTTTACTTTATTTGGTTATATAGGCAATGGTTGTTAGCTGGCTAACTGACACACACAGCACAAGCCACACAAGACACAACATCTTTCCATTCCATCAAGTGAAACTAATGCCCCAGAGAGAGTGAGGACAAACCGACACAGTGTTGAATGTTGTTATAGCTCATAGGTGTAACACATGCTGCAGGACTAATTAATTAAACAAAATTTGTACACCGAGTCCTTATCAGGGCGTTTAGATCACGGTGCAGTTTTACAACGGCAATAATTATTATAACATGATAGCCCAGAGAATGTGGGCTGGGTTTTTATATATGGGCACACTCGCAGCAGGGTTCATTATAGAATGCTTCTTGTTCTTCATATTATTTCTCACCCGTTATTTTTGTTCCGTTTTTATCAGAAATGCACGTGTCCTTATAAAATGCAGGCAGGTATTCATAGGAACGAACAGGTGAAGTGCCTCATTGTGTGTTGCAAATAGATAAAACTGATGTCAGAACCAAAAAGCAACTGCTGCGTTTAGGGTATAGGGTATATGGTTTGGTTTTCTATCTTATCCAAAGGATACACTTAAAATATTCATCCTGCATATAATGACAAAGATTTACGGCACAACTGCAGCCACTAAATCTGTCCATGAGTTTGTAAATTGCTTTTACAATTTGTGCATCTCTATAACTACTACATGCATAGATAGCAAAACGTATATCTATAGATGTGTCCTTTTAGAAGGTCCTGCAATTGGGAAGGAAATTGCAAATCATTCTTTATCGCTTAAGCGAGCTGCAGATAAATATATATCTATCTCTGATATGGTTGGTATAGATACTTCTCTCGTAAATGTGGTACTTTGTGCTGCTCCTGGGTGCTCCTTCATATTGTAAATTACAATAGGTGGTGACAAATAATGTCGATTGGGTATTTTAGGGCGGCAGCTTAGTTGTCGTCGCATTCATTGAAGGATAATAATGAATTGTTGGGGCATTTTGCAACACATTTATAGTTTTCGAATTGGAAGTGCTTGTGTTTGTTTTAATTATTTACATGCGGCACAGATATATATTTTATAGTCTGCCGACATAATATTTAACAAAAAGGTATCTTCTATGGGCACAATTATTTGCAAGAGTAATTGTTTCGACACGTAAAATTGAGTAAACATAAATATATTGTATCTACATACTTGAATAAATTTTGCAAGGACGATTTATATCTTGTCTACAAATTATTTTAATTACAAAATGCATGTCTTGAATTGATGGCACACAAAGCTATTAAATAATTTTACATGGTTTTCTTGCATTAAATTTTATTTTTAATTGTGGGGAAGGGCAAAATATCCTTACGAGGAAAATCCAGTTTTAATTGTCTTCTATGGCATTCATTGTCATGATTTTCTTGCTGTCCAGGAGGTGCTCTTGACAAAAACACTTTAAGTTCTCCTGGAGCTCGGTTGATTACGCAGATCTTTTCACATATCTCTATTCACCACTCGACACTTCAGCTGAACAGTAACAGCCTGCCACCATGGCTCCGAATCGCCCTTCTTATCAGTTTTGACGATCATATTTAAGATATTGCCCGAAATGTTACTGAACTATCGGTAAGCGATGCTTTATTAAGTTTCTTGTTGGCACCTAACGTGGGGCTCATAACATTATCAATCGCAAGGAATAACACAATTCGGTGACGGCACATCACCCTGTCCTTTTCCTTGTCGAACTTCAAATGCCTCGAAAAACTGTTCACTGTGCAAAACGAAATACTTTCCGTTGTTGACCGAATCTTCTATAAAAACAACAACACATGTCCGACTTGTGCGAAATCCCGCTTAATGCCACTTCAGCGTAGATTTGGTCTGGGACTTTATCCTCTTGAGAATAATAGTTGCTATTAATTTCGGCTACACGGACAAAATGGTTGCAATACGCCAGTTGTTACAGTTCTTGGGCTCGATGATGATTCAGTTTTTTCCTTTTCCTGGTTTTTTTAAGTCTGAACAATGCAGGCTGCCAACTCGGGGTCTGTTTTCAGGAACTTGGAAGGTGTCGATCAAGGTGATTAAAGAGATTCTCGGACCTTGTTTCTGCAATTGTTCGAGGGTTTATGTATGCGTCTATAAGATCTACGCATTTCAGAGTAGTAACATCATCTTTTAATAACATCTTTTTCCAGAGTTTTCCACGCTTTCCAGCAATTTGTCCAACCTGGTCCGCTTATCTTGTCTCATATTTCTGGACTACCTTGTGAGTTGTACTATACTCGTTTAGCAGAACCAAAGTCCTGCTTCCTTAAGCCGCAAAGTGATTTCCTCGACCATCAAAGGATACCCAGGTGAGGATTCGCGTGAAAACTGGGTTCCTGTTGGTATAACAGCTGACGAGCGTTCCAAAAATCGACAATGACATTTTGAGGGCCCAAGTCATGTCTACCCAAAACGCTCTCAAGACTTTGGAATACAGGTTCCCGATATGATGATAGTCATGCATGGGGTTTCCAATGATGAAAGTCATGTCTTCCTGGAACCTTGCTCTAACGAGAGTTAAAATTAGCACAGTTCGTAATTTTGTCTTCTTCCGCTGCATCGCTCGTCGGAGCCTAACACTGGATGATAGTATCTTTGTGAATTTTGGACTTGAGCCTCCCCATCATTATCCTACCTGAAACCGGTTTTCAGCAAACCACCACTTCGCCATATGCAATTCTTCTGCTTTGTCAAAACTCCTGAAATATAACACTTAATAAAAATTAAGTTCTGAACTCATAACCCAAAGTCATGAGTGCTTTGATATTTTTCAAGTGATTCAAAAAATCCGACAAACTTTTGAGAAACGAATATCCTTTTGACGATTAATAAGATAACTTTTTGAACATTCGCAGACTCCACTATACTTACCTGCGTTCCCATTAAAAATCACTTCCACATGAAGTGTGCAAATTGAGTTTGCTTGTGACTTTCTTTTTTTAACTCAAAAACTTTTCCCACACCGTCGTCATAGGAACAAAAACATACGCTACGCACTTCTGCACTTATAAATCTCTTCATCTAAACACAAATCCAGGAGCAGAAGGTACCACAAAATCCCATCGCACTTTAAATCTGTGCATGGTCCCTTGACATTCGACTCATTATGCCCAGACAGAGAGACATAAGGCATCAGACGAATAGAAAGACAGATAGACAGACAGACAGTGTTCGTCATCTCGGTAGTATTTTGATCAAAAGTTCCTCATCATCAAATATACCGCAAATGGTGTAAACGCCCCCAAGAGATGCCACAAAATCACTTTACCCGTAACCGCCTTCTGTTTTCAAACAGTAGTCGAAGAGCTTGTCCCCAGGGAACAAAATGAAGAAGGAGAGCACACAGCACACTCAAAGGAAATGTGTGCGAGAGTTATACCCAAAATTAAGGAGAGACTATACAGATTCTATTTGGATGTGGTTCCTCCAACATCCCTATCCTCTCAACATTATGGGGATTAATATGTTAACGACGACAGCAGCAACACCTTGAGATGTCCTGGAATGAGTTACCTACCCTCGAGCAATATGGATAGATAGGAGGTGGAACCTGCGTTTGGATCGCCCGCTGCCGCCGACGACGATGACACGGGAAATGAAAACTAAAATGTGTTTGGATTTTTTTTTTATCATGCTGCCTTAGCCTAAGTCATCCTCTTGTCCATCCTTAACATCCTGCTATCCAACGAGGGATTCGTCGAAGGAAGAGACTGATTGACTGTCAACAGTCGACGTCCTTGTCACTGTTGTCGTTGTCGATGGGATGGAAATTGATTTATGCACACGTATTGGCTTGGCAAGGATGTGATCTAGACACACGGTAAAAGGAGGAACTGGGGATTGAGTTGAATTCCGTTTATGTATTTTTTTTTTTGCTTCACCATATTGCCAAATGGCGCCCGAGTGTGGGGACTCAAAACTCTGTTTTTTTATTCTCTTTTTTTTTGCTTGAATTATAACACCGACATGTTCATGGTATGGACGAAAGATGGAAGTAGAACGTGTTGGTTTTTATGGGATCAATGAGGTATATGTGGATTTGGAATGGTTTCGCATGGCCAAGAGTCCGTGTCTTATACTTTTTTGAACATAACATTTCAGCTGGAGTTTTCGGTTATGTTCACCTCAATGTGATTGATAGGGATGTGCATGGTGGAGTTTTTTCACTCCTGTTATGAGTTAAGAGGTTGGGTTAATAAAGATGGAAATTCAGAAAAAGAGAAATTGTGTGATGTTAAAATTTTGATGAGAGGGTATTATTTAAGAGTTTATGAATTCCGGAAAAAAAATCCGGTCTGTTATATTAAGACTGTTATCAAAGAAGTCAGGCAAATGATATAATAACCTGCTAATTGGAAACAGTCAATGGTCCCTTCAAACCATTTTTCATTTAGCAGACACTTAGAATGCATTTTTCTAAACAAAGTTCTAGAATACAGATCAGCAGGCTTATTTTCAAGCGATCTATTGAACTCTTCAAAAACTTCAGTCTACTCGAAAAAGAGTTTCTATCACGAATAAACATTTCTGGCAAAATGAAGGTAATGAAGGACCTAAAGAAATGTTCGTTTCTCGTAGTCCAGAGACCGAACTTAAGCATTTGCTTCCTGCTAAGCTGAAATTGTTAAATTGAGAGTAAAATCTGTACAACAACGAGGCATCGGCGACCAGTCCGTCATTATCAGGCATCTTCCGCTAGCTCCAGACATCCGATTCCCACTTATACCCACCATTTAATGAACCTGTCGAAGTGCCGAAAAGTTAAAGCTTAAATTCAGATACGCAATTAAATCAGCTGTGATTCGCAGCTCTCCTTTTCTAGCACACTACTCTGTTGGAAACCAATAGAATCTTCATTAATACTGCGAGCTAAGAACCTTTCCTCTTCGAGACAGCAAGTTATAAGCTTCGAACTTATTTCAAGGTCAAAAATTTCTCTTATTGCCGCTTGACTGTCAATGGAATTGGGAAAGGTGGTATCATCATGTGGAATTGCCTTCAATACTCACTAGAAAGACGCTGCTGTAATGCAGAGTAGAAACCTGCACGAACACTATTTTCCATTTTGGATCCAGCTATGAAGATTTTAATAGCTGTTTCACTATTTGGTGGTTGGTTATCATAAGCTGGTCTTCTCTGCTAGGGAAAGAAGTTTTAAAGTTCTGTGGAAATGTTATTGCCCTTATATTTCTGTAGAATCTGAGCTGTCCCTGTTCTGAGTTTCCAGTTTCCAGTTTTGAGTGTAGCTTAACCTTTATATGGAAATTAACTTCCAGCCCTGGAGATATGGTGATTTACATAGCCCCTGACGCCATTCTTTGTATATTGTAATGGTTTCACGTTTAGATTTTTCTGTAGGTTCCTATCCAATCAAATTGCCATTATGACCAGGCCCCAGGTTTTCCATTATATCCTAATACAGGCAAAGGTTACTATTACTAGCTTTTCCACCGATCCATGTTTGAATTTCAGTTCAGTGATGGAGTGTTTCCAGATTTCATCTCCTGACGAATCTAATATCGACGCCACTCTGACAGCTTTCGTTGCTGCTAGAAGCTCTGCTTGAATCAGTATTATTCATGTTTCACTTTAAAGCTCTCGCTTGAACTCACCGTTCACACAATTACCTTTGGGTTCTAGACCTAAGTTTTGCTAAGGATTCTGCCAGGAAGACTCAAAAGGTTGCATCATAGACAACCTTCACATATTCTTACATTTCCCACTTCTCTAGAAAAGGTTCGACTATCAATTTAATGCTACCTTCGTTTTTGTATAACAGTATAACAGTTTTGGATACTGACACTTCTCGCCCTATGATACAGAAAAGTAAATGTAACAATCTGGTTGTCAGGAATCCCAAAAAACATAAAAAAAAGGAACAATACAAAACCTCAATACATACCACAGTTCAAGCGTATCCTATAGTTAGGCCAAACCAGAACAGGATGACGTAATTCAAATTTATACATATTCATCAAAGTTTCATCATTAAAAGTCTTAAGAAGCATCCAGATAAATAAATCTTTAAAACCAATTTCATCACTTCACTCGTATGATAATTAAAATGTCCATATTGCTAAAATTTCTCAACTATACATCATTAAAATTCCCTCAACATTCTGCAAACATTAAAAATCCCATAAAAACTATTTCAAAAAGGAATGTCGACCAAAAAATCTCATTCAACTTCACTCATCCATTGACCGAACCAGAACACACCATACCACATCCGAGTGCTTCGGAATTTTAAGTGCAACTTTTTTTGTTAATCCAAAATACAACTAACAATTTTTATGTCCGAAATAATATCCGTCCATTCCATGTTCCATCCCTTAAACTTAAAAATACACACACTCACGTAAAATAGATCACAAAAAGTTTATCCCTCAAAAATTTCAAATCTTTTACAAACTATAAGCATTTTGGTCGTAAATTAAAGTCGACTAGTGAAATCGTTAATCGTTTCATATTTCTATCGACCATAAAATTTTTAAATATCACCGAGAGCAGAGAATCCTTTCAGGAAACAAAAAAAAAAAACATCTCATGGAACGTACTATAGATACATTCTTTGGGACCATTTTAACGTTCGTATATCTTTCACTTCATATAGCCTAGCTATAGGCGAGCAAAAGATAAAATTTTCAAATTTCGTGTCTGTCCATAAATTAACTCGAGGAAAAATTGCCAGTGTTAGGAAGAGAGGGATAGCAATATGATGGGGCATGGGGCTACGAGGAGCCACTCTTGGATGCGTTGTCATAAATTTTCATTACACACAAACATAGCCAAGCCATGCAGGGCAGGGCGAGAACCCTTTCCGAAAATGGCATAATACTTATGGCCGGGTCGGGTCATACGCTTGGATTGAAATGAAGTGTTAGATGAAATTTTGAACTAAAATCTCCGGAAAATTGTTCTCACATAACGGACGGGAGGGTGTCCTAGTCCTATTCCCTAGTCTCATATTATTATTTCCTTAGTCAGTGTGTGCGTGTGAGTGTGTCTGGTGTGAATGGTGATGTAGGTACGTAACGTGGGTGGCAGCAATCTGTCCTATTCTCCCTAGACTCGTTCTTCGTCTTGTCTCCGTCATCGTCATGCTGGCGGTCTTCGGAAAGACAGATTTTTAATGAGCTCATCTAGCGGTTTATTTTAATGACACACCAGATAGTAGGGAACTGGCGATGGCGACGGCGACGGCAACGGCAACGGCAATGGCGTCGCAGACGCATATTGTCAGGCGATAGGGAAGACTTAATCCTATATAAACGACCTGGTCGATCCAGTATATCACAACTTAAATTCACAGTTTGACATTTGTGATTGTTGCGTTATGACGTTTTTATTTAGTTTTCAAACTCACAGATCGAAGATATTTTTTTTAATGACTTTTGAAGGGGGAAAGAAATTGTTCTCTTTCTTTTTTTCTTCGAGTTGATGGTAACATATGTTTGGATTGTTTTTGATTAGTTGTTGCGGCGAAATCAAAACAACTGTCAAAAGGGGCTGTCAATGGGCTGTAATAATGATTATGATAGTGGTGGTGTTGTTCAATGATTGAATGGTTTGACAGGAAGAAGGGAGGATATCGAGGTGAGTCCGGACTTTTAAAGGTTACATATTGAATAAGAAAAATATATATAGATTTGTTGACATATATGTACTCAACACACGTACAACATGGGATTATTCAGACCGGATGTTAAATGTTTTTAATGAGTCATACATTTTTAACAACTTTCTCACTTTATTCCTGTCAAGATTTCTCATGTGCATGTGAAATAAAATTCTACATGTCACATTAGGAAGGAAATAACTCGAAAATCCTGATTGTATCTCAAATATCTTGTTAGTTTTTTAGCTGTCAAAAAGAGTTTCAGGATTTGACGTACCTCATATGACATTTAAGCATTCAAGTAGTACAGTTAAGGAAGAAGATTTTGACAGAAAGTCCAAGGAAGTGTCTATTCGAAGGAAACAGTTCTAAAAGTGTGATACTGGGGTGAGTAGAACACTTAGAAAAAAAGTGGTGCCCGTGAATTCCTAACCGTTGGTCTCCCTCGTTTTGTCTTTGTCCAGTTGTTTTTCAGGATATTATATCGACACCATCTTTGAATTGGCCTGTCTCGAGTATTCCCCTCGATGTCGTCCATGGCCAAAGGCTTGCTGGTCTATACTTTGCTCTTCAAATTACCCGACAAAAAGCAGCCTGGTGGAGTCAAATCTGGAGGCCTTTGTGGAATTGTCACCGTTTCATCCAATATTTTTTCATGGATCACGTATGGATTCTTCGTTCCCCAAATGCTGCATTTTCGTTTGACAAAGTCGCAAAAGAAGTGTAGAATGGACCTCGTGTCGGTTGTCGAAATTTGCTTAAGCAAGTTCAGAAGAACGTTTAAGTCGGTAAAATGAACAGCAAGTCGACGATCTTCAACTGTTCCGTGTTCAACAAAACTCGACACCAAACGACGAATACGAATAGTGTTGTCAGACGGTGCTTGACGGCCATGATGTTTTCGACAATATCCACATTGAGTTAACACAACTACTGCACGACTATTTTCACTGAACAGCCTCAATTTTTCGGCGTGTTGTTTCGACCTGAAAGATTCTTGCATAAAATTTATTTAATTGACGTTTGAAAAACATCTGTAGTCAAGTCAATCAATCGGCTGATGAATGTCAAAACTATTCAACGTTTACATACCAACATAAAAGATGGCGCACTCGTTACATTACCTTGGTTGGAAAATGACAGCTGTCAAACTTTTAGCTACATCGAGTGTTCTTGTTCTTATTTGCGAAAATTAACAAAATTTAACGAAACTAAAATGGAAACTTGAATTTGACAACTAATTCGTGCGAAATGTCAAAATTGATACGGTATTGCCTATAATTTTGAGGCCTTATGTCGGGCAATACTGTTTTTGTCTCTATCTTTGAGCTACCATCATAAAAACTTACCGGATTATTCTTAGATTTGATTAAATGTTTCTTCTTTTTTCAATAAAAACAGTACCGGCCACACATTTTTTTTCTTTCTTTGGTTTTTTAAGAAATTTCATGTTGGATTGTTATAATTTTGTTTAAAGCAAATTAAAGTGAAAATTTCCTTCAGGAAACTTCAGAATGTTAAACTCAAACTTTGACCTGGTTTTCAATGTTTAAATGGAAACATTGTCTTATATATTTTTTGTTTGGCAATTCGACCTATCTGATTGTTTTCATTATCTTTAAGTTTAATTGAGCATAATCCTGGAAATGAGTGCCTTACACACATACACACACACATATCCATTAATTAAACCCATTTATGAACATTAAGATTACATTTGATTTAATTTCAATGATGATCCTAAATGGCCCATTCGGAATTCGGATTGTTCTGCATACATAATATACATGAATCCACTTAACCAAAAGTGCACATTAACTTCCTCGACACAATACCAGAATGATAATATAATCATACACCAATATAATCCTTTGTAGGAGCACATTAACAGAGTATAGACCAAACTATATATACTTTTCCTGGCTTGTAATTATTTACATATCCTGGATACGGTGTTGTAAATGTATTCATAATTCCAGATTATAATACTCATAAGGCTAGATAGGGCAGAGAATTAATGTAACTAAAGGTATATAGTTCAACAGTGCACACTGCACAGCACAACCATAAACATCGAGAAGAGCATGGAAATTAAATAAAGTGAATCCTTTTTGGGCAAAAAAAAAAAGACAAAACCCAGTCCACCATAACGGAGACGACTATACTGTACGAAGTCCATTAATAGTTGCAGCACATAGTTTCCTTGGTCTTCCTTAATTTGTGTTGCAATAGTGTGGCTACAGCACCAAATATACAGCAGCGGCAGTGTCAAACTCAATATCGAATCGACTGCTGGCGCGAAATGACGATAATTTAATTTGGCGGAGGCGATAACGTGGTTCTTTCAAAAGCCTCTGGTTTACTCTTCCTAAAAGAGTGAGGATGGCTATAAAATGGGGCATACTCTCCCAAACAGTTTGCGAAAGCACACATTCTGCGCTAAAATTTAATTACACACACCCCCATGGGAACAGAGACATTCCAATGTTACTTTTACTTGCAAAAGGATCCCATCACCCCAATGCCATGGTTGCCAACGGATTTTTTGAAAAAACTTTTCAACATTTTAAAATGAAAAAAATTAAAATTCTGACACTGAAAATACTTTTTAATGATTGCGGTTGTAAATGGTCGAAGATTCCGTAGACATTGTGTTTCTTCGAAAATGTTGTCATTGTAAAAGATCATCGTTCGGTATGGATAAACCTGTCCTTTACGTTAACTTCATATCAAATATATGTGTCATTTGAAAGGTAATGAAGAGAGGAAGTGCATGAAATAATTTTAATTTGCACAGATTAAGTTTGAAGCAGGCTAAATTGAATTAAAATTGACTGATCAATAATGCTGCTGCTGTTTAATTTTTTACGTTTGGCAATGCTGTAACTTGGAGTCGCTTTCTCGATTTGTCTAATTGTGATGTAAATCATTCAAAAATGTTCCCTTAAAACTTAATAAAATTCCTATATTTCACCCCAGCTGGCAACAATATTTGTCCTACAGAAGCTCTCGCTGAATGGAACACTTTCTGATTCAAATAATGTTTTTAGCGTCTCCACATGAATGTGTATATCCACAGGATCGTTATTTGGTTATTCATGGCACGCTGGGTCAGTGCCACTGCTGCACTGCGTCCAGCTGCTGTTCTTGTTCCTGATGTTGCTGCTTCAGTTACTATACTCGAGAAATAAAACGGAATAATTACTGGCCGAACGGTTCGTTTAATTTCGATTTTCGCAGATGTGTCGCTCGCGCCTGTAAGTTTTTCAGCTTGCATAAATATGTATAGTGCATGTTGTACGACGCCACTGTGATTTACTCCCGCAACAATCCTTACACACGTAATAAAACTTGTTGTCGCGCCTCAATGGAGGCGCTATTACAATCGAGGGACGAACACGAACTACCGACGCATATATGTATGTATACACAAACATGCAACATTTTATGAGCTGTACTATGAACAGTGCTGGGCACACTAAAGGCATCCTTGTTGTTTTCCATTTGAACTCTCAACAACTCTTGTAGAATGGCAATTTAGGGTACATGTGGGTGGAATTCACTGAATGTTGCTTCACAAAATTGTCACTGCACTACAAAAAAAAAAAAAAAAATACAAAAAAAATATAGAGGGACCCAACAAAAAATTGGATCCATATAAGCAAAAGGATACTTGCTTTAGTGCAGCTGTAGTGCACATTATTTGCAAGCGAGCAAGACTTTATGTGGTGACATATGCGGAATGAAGGCAACCACGAATAGCTACTATCAAAAGGATGTGTGGTGTCTGTAGTAGGTACTACTATGAAACCTACGCGCAGAGCAATTCTGTGGCAGAGGGGAGGATTTACGTATATAAAAGTGGGTGTTTTTTATCGGTTTTCTATTCGGGCTTACAGCCAAAAGTCCATGTTAAATTTCCCACGCCAAAATTTATAGCGGGAATAAATTTGGAACACAGTTATCTTTTTTTTTTTCGGAAATTTATTAAAATCCTTTGGTTTTTGGTTAAAATTGCTGTTTGCAGTATTATACTCTATAAAGTGTCGTTCTATTTATTATGCAAACATATGCAGTACTCATGTTTATGACTCCTTGGTTCGGATGTATCCCATAAACTTCACATATTTGTGCATGGAATAAACATTACTACTTTATTTCGGTTTCAACGAGTATAACAGTTGACGAAATATTAGAGCAAAAATGAAATCAAAGAGAGTCTGGAAATGCTGCATCATTTGCTGAAAGTGTTGAAGTTTTTGTTGAATTTAGTGTCGTAAAGTTAGTATTGCCATCACTTGTTACTGCAGTGACGTATGTATTTCCGACATGGCCAGGCCATTCCGTAACCAGTTTCTGCAACACCCATCTAATCGATGCATAAAATGAGTGCCTTTTAAGTTGAATTAGACATACCTTTTAGCATACTTAATGTCTTAAGAAGTTGACAACGCTACTTTAGCAAGAGCTGCACTGCATGAACACAATGAAGCCAAAGCTGCAGTTGGAGACGCGAGACCTGTCAAAACTAAATCAAATACAGAGGAAAATCTTATCGTCTTTGGCGGAGTTTGAAAAATGAAGTGGGAAATCCCTACGGCAGGTGTTTAAGCAGCTGCAATTGGAGAGTTCTTGTGAAACTGTCCCCAAACTTTCCAATTATAATCTCTCCTCAAAAGTAAAAATCGATGCTTGTTTTAAAATCAGGGGAAAAATCTGGAAAGACTTTGATTGTCTTAAGATGTACTCAACTTGGTGACAACCTCGAAATTGGGATACACGAACGATAGTCCTCCAACACTTCTTCCAATCAGAAACTACAAGGACTCTTCTCTCTAGCAACTGACGTCATGGCTTTTTAAAAACTTTTCAAAACTCTTTTCTGACTTGCATTTCCGGGGAAAGATATCACATTCACAATGAGCGAAGACGGAATCTCAAGTCATACTTTGCAGGGTGAAAGAAGATTTGGCTGATTATAATGAATTTGGCAGCGAACACTGAAAAATTAAGCGGGAACTATGGGTCATCATCAACAAGTCTCAGAAGATCGAAGAAACAGGGGAAAATAAAATATTCCCTGCTTCAAGTGCTCAGTTCTAGAACTTCCATCTGTAGTCGTAGCTTAGGTACGACATATGACCACCATGTTGTCTAATTGTCTTCCAAAGCATCTACCAACCTGTGAATTCCAGTCGAAGGATTGTTTCACTAAGTTGTCGTCAGGTTTCCTCAGTGTAGGTACATTCTATCCAACGCCATTTTAAGTCAACGGATCTTTCGTATGCACCGAAAACTGGTATCGAAACTCTCCCTTTTGGGCTCATAACTTCCAGTCCAAAGAATTTAGTAAAAAGTATAGGGCTGATGATGCTTGCCTGGTGTGGGCCATCATTGAATTGAATTTCTTCAGCGATAGCAGGAGACCACTAAACTTTTGTATTTACTATCTCATAATTGAAGTTGGTCAACGAGGACAACAATAAAGCACAGTTGGTTCCCGAAATATTTTTTTTAGAACCAACCGTATCAGATCCGGAGGCTGAACCGAATGAAAGCTGTTTTCATATGTGATAGTCTCGTCTAACCCAACTTTCAGACTACCTCCTTATCTTTTTGAAAGGATTCAGTGCTTTAAATGTTTAATCCTTTTCTCATATTTCATGTATAAATCATAAACCTTTCAATTTTCACTCCTTTTTTGTAACATCATTGAATAATGCATATCAAAGATGAATACAAAACTTCTGCAGACCAGACTCACTTGAAGAGTTACCACCAACAAAACTTTTGCCAATTCAACAAAAACAAATTAAAAATAAAAGAAAAAAACAACCACAAAATAATATCCTTGACTAGATTTACTGAATAAAAGAAAAATTTAAGAAAACGTGTAAAATTATTCTTTTAACCAATCCAACCACCGTCCATCTTTCATTCGCGTCCTTTATAAAAGAGTAGGTACGAATTAGAGTCCTGATGGAATAATAACACAAACAAAAAAAGTCAAGAAAATAAAGCAAAATAACTGTAAAGGACAATCTTCTTGCATTCAAATTAAGAAAATTGTGATAGAAAAATGCCCTTGGGTCAGAACAGAGGCAACATTAAAAAGAATGTACACACAGAAGACAAAAAAAAAAAAAACTAAAAATCCCGTCTCTTTGTCAATTTTATAATTCCTTCTTCTTTTACTTTTCAAATTTCATTACACTTGTCCTTTTTTCAATTCTTTTTTTTCTTCTTCCTTTGATTACGATGAGAGATGCTCGTCGCGGCCTTTGGTGGTAGCAACATAAAATTAAGCTCAACATTCACCCATCATCATATTGTCCTTCCCCACTGTCAATGTTGTAATATATTTTTTTTTTTTCTGTTCATCCCAATCATCTAACCATCACTATTCCTGAACTTCTTCACTTTCCTTAGGACTAATGTCATTTTGTATATAGAGACGGAGGTAAAGAAATTTGGGAAGAGGGCAACCAAGAAAAGAAAAACGTCTTATAGCTTTGTGATTGCGCCTGGGGGCGTTTGTACGGGTGCGAGAGTGTTGTTTCACTTTATCGTCTTAGTTTCATTTTTATGATGATAGGAGGAAAAGAAGGATACTTACTGATCCTGTGAGTTCAATTGTCGCCGCTTAATGAAATTTACCCTTGTTTTGGCTTTTCCCCGCAAAGAAAGTGAAAAAGGGACGACCGAAGACGAGAAAGAAATTCAATCTCGCGTTGGGCGCCATCTAACCATATACTATACACACCCACTCATCTTCATCATCATCATCAGATGACTACGACGACGAAGTGGGAAAAAGACGAGGAGGAGGCATAAAGGCTTTCTTTTTTTAGCGCAGTAAAGCAATAAAGAAAAGCGAAAGCCATAGACCGATACTACTGCGAAGACATTATACAAAAATAAAAATAAAAAAGGACTAAAGTATCTAAATCAGAATGAAGCACCTTTACACTCTTACCACACCGCCATGCCACCGCAACCTGCGGCATTGAAAGAACCATTGAATAGAAAAGAACCACTTCCCTGCGGTGATGCTGTTACTCCTTGCTTTTGACTGTGTCTACCCATCACAGGACCTCTTTTTTTTGTGTCGACAGTTTTTCGCGATTTAATTCCTTAAAAAAAAAAAGAAGCAAAACTCACTCAAGGAAATCCGGCGAGGAAAAATGTAAGCACAAACAAGCAAAGTTACACGGTTGAAGCAACACTTTTTTTCGGTTACACCAAACACCAACGAGCGCCGCAGTGCTTATTTCATCCTTTTTCCCTCCAAAAAAAAGGGTTTTCAGATTATTTCTTGTTAAAATATGATTTTCATTTAGGAACCGTAAATTCATTCATTCAAACCCGCCACAACTAAGCAGGGGTTAAATAGTCAACCAGGGCTGCTGGTTGGAGGTTGTAAGGACCAACGAAAAAAAAATAATGAAATGAGTCTACACCAGGCAGCTTGATTCCAAAACTCTAAAATTGCGATGTTATAAATGTTTGCTTTTTTAATTATTAAAGGCGCGTAGTAAAGTTTTGGCAGTTTTTTTTTTCTCCGAGTTGAAATGGCAGTGCTGTCGTCGCCGCCGCCGCCGCCGCCGCCGCCGCCGCGCCACTGGTGGTGTGGTATAACAGTGGTAGTCTGAATTGACATTGACACTTCTCTTGTAGAAGAGGCGGGAAAAAAAACTGTGTGTGGGAATTATTTATTTTACTCGACTGTGTTATTAAAAAGCTATTGCTAAGTGCTTAATCTGATTACGCAAAAAAAAAAGAGGAGTGAAATATGTTTAACTCGCTTTTTCACTTTCACGATATGACTTTTGTAAATGTTATGCAAAAAACTTTCTGACACTGATAGAATTGTTTTTTTCTGTCTGTGAAGGATTCACTGAGTTTCATGGTTTCTGGTTGGATTTTTTGGTTTGTTTTTGAATGCCTGGTGGCAAATGACTTGTGGTTATGACTGCGAGTTTTCGAATCGGGAAGAGTTCATAATTTTAATGTGACATGGAATAAGAGACAGAAAAGTTAAATTGACAAAGTTAAATATTTTATGTGATGCAGAACATGACAACACAAGATAAGAAGTGATATGTGTAACATGTAAACCAATTTACTATATACGTAGGTACTCCAAAACAGCAAAATTTTGATGAAGAAGGTGCAGCTTCGAGAGACAGTTCCTACGCTAGCCCGGAGATTCTGGAAAGAGATTCGTGTATTGACTTTCTGCTTCCACATCTTGATTAGTGAGTTAAGGTTAAGTTCTGAAATGAGGTTACCATGTAAGAAGTTCAGTGCTTTCACAATAGTGCAAGAAACAAGTCATAAAGAAGATGCGTAGCTTGCTTCCGACTGCGTTTTCTTGGTTCTTCTCGACATTCGCCTCCTGATAAGAGGTATCATTCCAAAACTGGGTATAGACCGATATACATAGTTCTTCACTATTCACACTGCATTTCGTAAGCGGTTTTGAAATCGATGATCTTGAACACTTTGAATTTCTCCAAGATCCAGCGAAATATAAAGTTTTGGTTGGTGATAGATTTCCAGGGCTGAAGCAGCAAATAGCTTAAGACTCTCATTTAAAACTCTGAGCAGGATCTATTGGTTGGTTTGAAGTTGTGTTTCGTCGAGCTTAGAAGGCATTTTAGTAGCAAAGCCCTTTCAAATGACCAAGGAGACACTATACAAGACCCTTATCATCCCAGTCCTGCTGTATGGGGCAGAAGCATGGACACTGACAAAATCGGATGAACACAGGTTGGGGTGCTTTGAGAAAAAGATTCTTCGGGTGACATTCGGTCCTATATGTATCAATGGAGTTTTTAGGAGAAGATTCAATGGTTAATTGTACGCCCTATACAGCTGAAGAAGCTGAAAATACACCGGCTTCGATGGCTGGGCCATGTGGAACGTATGGACGAAAACGCTCCAGCCCGACGAGTCTTCAATTCATTGCAGATGAGTTGGTCTATGCTGCCAACAAGGTTTTATTTGCTAGTAGCCCATCGGCACCAGCTGTTTAGTCATCTCTGAGTCTGGCAATATACACCTTGATCTCATATTCGTCTGGCTGCTACAATTTTTGGCTGTCATCACATTGGTACCGTCGCTCATTTTCGGAATCTTGGCTGCCTTCACTGATCAACATTAAGCAACTGGGTACAGGAGTCTCTCCACTCTCCAGATGGTTAACATCAACAGTATTCTGCTAGAGCATCTCTGAATCTTCTTGCTATAGCTTAAGGGACGCTCTAGTACTCTCCCGGGGAAAGACCTGTATGCTTTTGATTTAGCTTATGCTTGGATGCTCGTTGGGAATCAACTTAAATGAGTTGCGAGAACTCCAGGGTCCAGAACTTCTAACGCTGCATTCCTCATGGCTTGTCGGAATGGTCTCGAGTAGTCAGTTCCGTTCGAAGTTGTCCAACATTGAACTTTTTCGGAGAAATTGATGTAGGTTGTAAACGAAATTGATGTTGGTTCCCATCAAAATACTAGAAGCGTGTCTTCCGTCGACAAAATTGACTTTGTTGTAGATTTGACTACTTGATGACTGTCATGAGCCCTTAAATCGGTACTACCTCCCACTGCTACACAATTTCTGGCATCTCTTCCTCTATACAATTTCAAGGGTCATGGCAAAAACTCAAAATGAAGTTCTTCTTCAAACACTAAAAAGTGTCTGATATCGTCCTTTGTTCCTTAAAAAATAGTTTTTTTTTTCGACTCTGAAATTAAAGGGAAGATTTATTGGCTACATTGCGGAATATATTATCTCAATCATCATGACATCCAAACACATACGTCCTTCTAAATTAAAAATGTTTTCCTCGAATAATTTCTTCCTGAACTCTGGGATTAGTCTCGAAAAAATCTTTATTCCATCAACGCACACTATTATCTCAAAACTTCCAAGAAAAGGACGAACAGAAAAAAAAAATAATAGAAAAATCTCAACAGCAATTTGTTGACTGTCCAACTATACAAAATCCTCTCCTTTTCCTTATCGCTTCCTGTGACTTTTTTTTTTGTGAAAAGCATTTCCCGCACAAAGTTCAAAGCAATTGGCCATCGCTTTGCCTTTGGTCTACAATTATCTTCCCATAACCCTTCCCCTGGTCACCACTTTTTTCTTAACCCTGTGTTTAACAAACTTCTTGGCATCTTCTTATGATACTTCTTTCCGTGTCTGGGAATCGTGTATATAACTGTTTTTTTGTGTTGCTTCCTCCTTTTATTGCTTACAGATAGATATCAAGGATAATAAGGATACTTTTAATTACAAAAGCGCTAAATAATCTCATTCATTCACACACACACAACAATATTTAAGACCAACGAATGGACCAGCAATTTATATGCGTCTTCTTGTAATTAATTAAACATTTAATCTGGCTATGTCCTTTGCTTCGCATATATGATGGGAGATTGGACTGGTCCTCGAAAATTGGTTTGGTTTGGTTTGGTTTGGCGTTGTCGTTGTCGTCGCTGCAATTCAATTCTGAATTGGCCAGAATCATTGTCGTCATCGTCATGGTGTATATTCAGTGTTTATGGCCGCCGCCGACCATCTTTGGTGTCCTAGATATTTATTTGTTCCCAAGTGTGTCTGTGTGTGTGTGTGTGGACATAAATAAGTATTTTGCCGTATTTTACGAGGACGCCCAATTGCGGCCTAAATGAGCATCGAAATGTATGTCCCCCCGTTCTCGCCTTGTCCTCATCAGTATCCTATCTATACCGGGAAGGATGGCAAACAGGAAGTATTTCTCCATCGCTGATGGACTTTATGGACGCGAAGATATTGCCATTAAGGACATTCACTGCGATGTTGTGCGGAACTCGGGAACGGGCTGGGCCTATACTCCAGTTATGTTCGGGCTCATACCTATATACAATATTAAAACCCCAAAAACGAAAATCTTGATACATGATCCCTTTGGCTGGGCCATAAATTGCTTCGGTTTCATGACACATCATTATGGGCAATGGATGGAGCATAATACTGTCAGACATTATTAGCCTATATAGGACTTTGGTCTATATAGTCCTTAGGACTATATAGCTATAGCCAAGGGATGGGGAACTCTTAAATGAAATCCTTTTCAGAGCCAAAGCAGTTTTGTTGGTAGCTGTGGCTTGGTATGATTGTGTAGGCCGACATTTCTACAACATTGTTCCTAACGACTCCGATTATGGCAGAGAGTTGAGTAGAAATAGTTTTTATATGATTTTTATGTTTTGTTTTGGTCATTTTTGGGAAAAGTTTTGCACAGATGGGCTTAGATAAACGAGGGTACCTATAAAAAGGTTAAGGCAACAGACGTTTCGATTGTTTAAAACAAGGCATGTTTTTGTTCAACTTATTGGAAGAAGACATTGAAATATGTGATGCATGCCGATGAAGTCTGTTCCCGGAGCTGCTCAAAACTTAATTGAAGAAGCCTTTAATCAAAACCGTGAAAGTGAATATTTCTAGAAAAAAGAGTGGAAAACACCTCAAAAAAGAGTCCCAAGATGGCGTTTTTCAACTTGAGTGAGTAGATTGTGGCGGCCATGTTGTGTTGATGACTTCTGTCAAACATATTGTTTATTTCCCATTTACTGATGCCAATCACCATGGTAAGACAAAAATTGACAAGCGCGTTCACAAGACTTTATTTTCAAAATTAAGGTCCTACTCACCCTTATTGAAAAACCCTATATTATATGAAATAGCAGCGGAAAAAGAAGCGTCACATCTAGAAGTCATTGAACCTAGGGTGATACTTATACTTGAGAGTACCCGCTTAGCCCAGATAGCTTTGTCAGAGACAAACACAAACTCATCTTAAAATTTGTGACTTCATTACCATTCAAGTGTCAAAATTAAGCTACTGGTCTTATGTCACTTTTGCAAACCTACTATGAAATTTGACAGTTAATGCCACACATTTGCAACAGAATACATTGTCATGAAAAAAGTTCCAAGCATGATATATTTAAATACCACTAGAAATTAACTGAGCGTGATATTTAAGGGTAGAGATTGCCCGCCTAATCGATCACCTGCCCCCTTCAGTCAGTCAGCGGCCAATCTATTACTGATTTGGATCTCTTGGCCTCTCCTGCAATAAAAATCAAATGCACATAAATATGAGTGTGAAATGGATTTCCGAATCTAGGCTTCTTTCATTACGACCCCCTCCCCATTTTTGATATGCAATAATTTCCAAAAACGAACAAAATCTAAAATCTGTAATGAGCAGTGCGTCTAACAAATGATCCTCTATACCTTACAGTTCGTTAAAAATAAGGATCATTGGAAAATTAATGGGCATTCCTAGCCAAGCCAGTATATTTTTACTGGGAAGCAAATGTGTGATAGTTGGGTTGGTAACATTTGCCCCAAAACATAAGCCCCAAAATAAAATCCCCAAACGCAAAATCCTCACAGTAAAACCCCCAGCCCTGAAATCCCCAAAGAGAAAATCTAAAAGCTGAAAATCCCCAAACCAATATCCTCAAAACAAATATGTTCATGTAGTGAATCATGCGATTAAATCGCACGCGCGATGCACATAATTTAGATGCACACGGATACTGGGGATTTGGAGATTTCGGGGGATTTTGGCAAAAGACATTGTTTAGGTGTGGACTTCATCCATGTTCATTATGTCTGTATGGATATTAGCTAGTTTAATTATAACTTTTGGGGATTCTGTAGAATACCCCTGATTGATAGTAGCTCCTAACCTACCCAGATATGAAAATGAGCTTATCATACGCTGTTATTTCAGTTCAACATCCGAAAAGGCAGGGTTGCGATTTGTGAATCTAGAAATGAATATAAAAAGCTGAGAGTATTTTTGACAGCAAATTGATAAAGTGGATCAGAAGTCTTAGACAAGCGAAAATTTATAAAGAAAATAAAGAAAGTCGGAGACAGAATGGACACTTGGGGCACACCACCATTTATTTTGTGAATATCTTTTAAAAGCGTGTGTTGTGTAAACAGTGAATGTCATTTGATTTTAAAATAATTTTGACATTTACTTCCTGTCAGTCAACATTCATTAATTAACATTAAGTTTTTTTTCACGTGTCGACGAAAATAAAATTTTTTGTTCACCTGAACTAGCTGAATAATTAATTGAATACTTTCCACTGCATACCTTGAAGCATTCCAGTTTTGTCATTTTAAGACATACTATGTTAAAACAGACTGAGATAAAAGCTGACCAAAAATATAAACGTCAAAAGTGATACTCCTCCAAACCAATTAAATTGATAAGAAAAAAAATAAAAACAATTAAAATGGCCGCCGAAGGTATTTAAAATGTTAAAAAAAAACTTTTTCTAAGGTTTTTCAAATGGCACATGGGGAAGTCTGCTTGAAAACCCAAATTGTGTAAGCGAAAAATGTGTCAGAACAACAGCTGTCAAGAGTACAACTGTCACTCTGTCACGACCTAAAGAACCGATTTGAGAAAAGTGACAGCGTTAATCTCGCCGCTCTTGCTGTTTCGTAGTGACGCGTTATTGTGAATCAGGCATAAAGTCAGGTAAAAAAAAAAACGGGAAATGGAATGGAAAGTTAAAAAACAAGACAAACATCTGGGTCGCTTGTGTTTCTAATTTTGTTTACAAAAAAATGTGACAGTTGGTGTCAAAGCTACTGAAATATGCACCCAAAATCTGATTACTATATTTGGTCTGGACGACTCAATGAGATTTTATAATCTTCGTCCAAAAGGACATTTAATTTTGCAATTATAATAATATTGAATATTTAATCGATTTATTTGAATATTCATAACTTCGTATCTTCATGCAAACGATATAATCAGGTCAACCAATATCGAAGCCTCTAGGACTTAGTTCAATCGTATAGTTTGAAGTCGTTGTCGTATTAGTGTGACTCAATTGCATTTATTTGCATAAATATGCCGCAACATTTCTGTCACATGCGGTTTAAGTTTTTGGGATACTGTAATTTAATCTTTAAGACATTTTACAGACAAATTAAATAATTCCTTAAATACAAAAAAAAAAAAAAAACACAACCAAAACACTGAAGATTTGTTTCAATAATAAAATGACAAAAAAAAACCACTTCAATGTTGGTCCGCAAATGTGGAACTTAATATCAGTCATTCCATCACCAAATGCTGCTGACAACTACACTGATGCTGCTTCAGATGTCATCACCACCTCAACACTACCATCAGCCACTATCACCGCCCGCCGCCGCCGCTATGCGAGTTCTCAAAATAAATCCGATAGTCGTCTGAAGGATCCATTTTCGGACTAGGTTGCCTGATGTTTGTCTGTCTCTCGAAATCCCATTTCGATATCCGGAATTATTTGATTTTATTCTTGTTTGTTCTTTTTTTTTAAGGGAGCTTTGTGTCAGTCAGCCATGAGCCGAGATCCGACTGACTGCTAGTCGTCCGTCCTGTCTCCCAGCATCATTATTTTGTCATCGTCCTCACATTTCGTATGGATGACGGAATATCGTCTCTTTATTTTTATATATAAGCCTGGCCATGGCCCTGATCCATATATGGCAATGATGGTTTCCGTGGAGCTGGAGCTGCCATTGCATTTCGATGATGGGAATACAGTGACAGTGCTCTGCTTCGAGTTCCATACCTCGCCTCTCAGAATGATTAATTACTTTACCACAAAATAGAAAGAAACCCCAACACAATTGTAGACAAACAACAAAAAGCAATAAGGACACAAACAACAACAATAAAAAAAAAAAAAAAAAAAAAGGAAGAAGAAATCCATCCAAACAACGAGCAATTGAAATTGTCGCATTTTCCAGTTGGAAAAACGGAGATGTTGGTCCTTTATTTTTGGCAAATACATGAATAAGCCCGATGCGATAGTCTGAGTTATGTGTGCTTCTGTGGATGTGCCTGCCTTAATGGCGGAAATATTTATTTGTAAATGGGCGACAAACCCATCACAAGATTTACTATATATTTAGTCGATTTGAGCTCCCCAGACTCCTATAGGGACTATAAAGAGTGTCTCCCATTTTGGGAGAAAAATGACTTTTATTTTGCTTAAGTACCTAACTTATACACAACACCACAGTATAACAGTTCTGAAATGAAAAAGGAAGTAAATGTGATGGCACGCAATATTGGCAAAATATGTCCTTATACTGCCTTTTGATGTACGGCACATTATGGAGAAATGTGTTTTTTTTTCGAACATAATAGTCAGAACCTTGAAATTGTCCTTGTTTTTTTTTTTTATTTTTTGTGGCTTAAGTGGTAGTAGGACATTTTTCATCCTGTTTATCGCGATGCTAAAAAACAAACTGTTTCCTGGTAAATTGTCGCGTTTTCTATTGAAAAGAGACATGTGTTTTTTGTTGTTGTTGTTGTATAAAAATGAACAATAATTTATGAATTATCCTTTATTTTTTTAAGGGTTTTAATACCATAGGAACGTATGTGGTCTTAAGTCTAATAGGGTCATTGAAGGCATTTGTTAAAAATGTATATGTATTTTTTTTTTTTGAGTGATGGATAGAATAAATATTTAAATGGGTTTGGTTATTATGCCTACAAGGATCTATCCTATTGTATTGCTTTATTGGCCATAAATTGAATACAATAGATTTTTGTTGCCTCCTCTTTTTAAAGCTTTAGGTTGCGTGATAAGATTTCAATCTGACGACGCAGGACCATTTTGGCAAAATGAATAAATTATTGAAACATGTTCTACAATTTTAAATGGGGGTTTGAACAAATTTCTTTAAGGTTTTGGATCAATGGCACTTTAAATTTTTTGGTCACGATGAGGAAAAACGAAAAAATGAAAAAAATGAACATTTTCCGAAAATGTGTTTGTTTAATTTTTAGTGGACTGTATTGAAATAAATTCAAAAACATTTTTGGTCACAAACATTTTCTGTACTCGAGGGGTATCTTCAAACTCACTGATAGGAAATAAAAGGATATGCACATTCCACTTTAAATTTCTTGACACTATTAGAATGCGAAGGTCCAATGGAGTCGGGCATTCCACATTCGTGCAGTGTGGTTGAAAAAGAATTTTCTTTGCTGAACAGAGCGTTGGAAGTAAGACTGTCAGAAACTATTTCACTGTGTTCCTTATCAATTCTTAAGCTTTCTTCTGAATTCTTTCCGAGAGAACCAAATATGCCAAGATGTGGGAACTATACTAATTGACTTGGCTTTTCCTTCTTCTTGATTTCTTGTTTGTCATCGGACCTTTTAAGTGTATCTACAACTTCCCTGATTGATGTCAACATCCATTTCTGTTTGTCCAGTTCCAAGCCACAGTTCATTGTTGGAAATAGTTTTGCGGCCACTGATGGATCTTGACAAAAACTTTCAACCTACTCGAGATGGTGGGCAGAGTATTTCACGTTTCACGGGCGCATTGTAGCACAGATTTTAAGTCGGATTTAAAGACTTTTAACTAAGTACGATCTTTTTCTAGAGTTCTACATTGAAGAAAGAATTCAGAATGCTGGCTTCCAGATCTGTTTTAAAATTTACTGATAGTTAACCTGCAATCTGCCAGCCGCTCCCCCATTCTTCTGCATTGAAAAACATGATTGGAAAAAGGAAACCAGTGTTCTTCACCTCAAAACTGATATCATCATCGTTTTTGAAATGCGTTCTTTTGGATGCCAAGTCTCGCGTTTGCTCCCAACGTGTCAGTCATTACATAATTCCAAGAGAGAACCAAATCTATGACAGTACCTCCAATGCACACTTCAAATTGATGCGTTCTTTTTCTAACCATAGTCAACAATTGTTAACAATAGTCAACAAAAAAGGTGTTCCTTAAATCCAAATAAGTTACGATTTGTAACTATATGACAGTGTTCCTAAACGCACGTTGAAGTGTCAAATAGTTACGATTTGTTACTATTTCCAACTCACCTCCATGATATGAGTTGAGATTGTTGATCTGTCAAATTGAACGTTTCGTAAAGAATGTTTTTTAGACCTTTGATTTTCAATCTATCGCAGTACTTTTTTCGGAGTTGGTCTTTTTGACAGCTGTCACTTGATTTATGCTCAGTTTGGTTTGCCTTTTCATAATAAATAGACTTACTCTTGAACAACGCTTGCCAGTCGTGCAAATTTATTACCAAATAATGGTTCGGTTCGCGCGCACATCGCGCGCTACGTCCAATATTCGGTCGACATAATCGCCCAGGAATTTTTTAGAGCCAGTCGCGGAGGCCATTTGCCGAAATCATATTAAAAACATAAAACAAATCCTAACTATGACACTTCGCATTTTTTTTGTACATAACAGCAATTGTTGACTATGGTTAGAAAAAGAACGCACCAAATGCATCGAACCAAGCGATCTCAAGATAACATCATGATTCAGATCTTAAGATCACCTTTCGTCCGAAGCTTGGCGATAATTCCGTTTTTCCATTTCATGGGAAAGATTTTGTTATTTCCACACGGGTTTTTGTTGATTATAAAAATATCTGTATGCAATGTTTTTGATTGAGGCATGAAATAGATGCGTAGATAAAATGGAGCCTTGTGGCACAACAGTATTTACTTCGTGAGAGTCACACTGAAGCCTTTTTAAGACGGGACAAACGAAGTTCCTCGGTACTAATGTAGTGGTTGTTGTGTTGGACTGCTTCACCGAAGGTTACACTTTGGTTTATTTCAGCCTCTTGCGATGAAGTGGAAAACTTTTCAAGGCTAAAACTTCTCGAGAATTGTGCAACTCTACTAGCCGTTCAAATCCTGCGGTAAACTTTAGGTCACTCTCATTTCTGCCGAGTATCAACGCAAACACATGAATGGTAAGGATTGTAAATCACCAGGTCTTGGCTTATTTGAGCTGTTCGTGCTGTTCTTTAAAATGGTGCGATGTAGGAATTGGTTGTAGATAATTTTTCGGGAGACACGCGATACGCCATCAGACCAACGGATTCCTCTGAATCAAGATCCTGTCAACTGAATACAAGTTGGAAATAATTTTCGAGGAGCAGGTGCAATGAAATTTTTGTTAGCGTTGAGATACCATATCCAAACTAAGCTGGAATCAAATTAGCTTTTGTTAGCTTACGATGGAAGACTCTTGGCTTACGACCATTGCAACTTAAGTCGGTAAATAATGTAGTATTTTTAAAGTGACTTTTTTTCCATCTCCTCAATTTTTTTCGTTCATCTGTCACATGTCGCAATATGGTGGCGCGTCGTCGATGGCTCGCATAATTTATATTCCCATTCAATCGTGCACGTGCTCCGCGGTATGTGTGTAAATGTTGTTGTTCACTTGATCGTGATTGACACCGATACAGCTTGTGAGTCAAATAAACCGGTAAATAAGAGAAAACCCAAGAATAGTGCGAAACTCCAATGATCCGAAAAAAAGTTTCACTTGCATCGTTGCTTCATACAACCACACAATTTTTTTCAAACTTAAGAATTTCACCATTTTTTAACCATGCAGCAATTTCTATACATGTTAAAATTCAGTTCTTGGAACAAAAACCTAATGAGGTTGCTGCGTGTTTGAAGAAATGTCTGCAATAATACGACTAGCTTCAATTGACACCAAAATTCTTGAATTGTCCCGAATCCAAATTAGTTTCAGCGAAACATTTTCCCGCAATATAACATTCTTGAGATTTTAGCATTATTTTTTTCATCCATGTTATCACAAAACTGCATACTTTCGAAACCGCTTTCTATGTAAGATTTTCCAATAAGTTTATAACTTTGTGATCCACGCATATCTTAATTTTACAAATCAATTGTGTACTTCAAATTACCAAACCAAACTTAACTTCCTAGTTTATCGTTCTTCCAAAAACTTAGAAACAAGAACCCTTCTCTTAACCTCCTTCAAAAACTTTCAACCCACTAAAACTTGAAGTCTTCTCTCATTTCAAGCAAGCATTTACCAAAAAGTTTTTTTATCTTTCCCTACCTACGCTTTCTATAGAAACACGATTAACAAGATATGGAAGCGATTATTACTAAAGACTTAAGAAATCGACCGTTCCAAGTTTAATATCAAAAAACAAAACTAAGGTATCCCACTTATCACTTTCGCAAAAGTTTCATCCCAATATTCCCCCATTAACCTAAACCGATTAAACCAAATCGCCGCCGTTTAGTCCTCCCGCAAATAGTTTGGTTCATTATTTTCTTCGCAAATCTTGTATAATAACGATAATACTCAATGAGGACGATAAACTTAACGGTGTATTTCATTAGGAATCATTTTGAATACCCCTTTTTACTATCTCATTTTTTTAATAGGTATTTCTATGCTCCTCTGAGAAATCATCCCCTTTTCTCGACCACAGTTGTCTTATAATTCTTCCTAATGAAACATACAAAATGAAGCACACCATCACCACTTCCAGTTCATTATCTTCTCTTTTGCTGCTTCCTGACTCTGGTCCTGGACTCTAGACTAGACCATCATCATTGCACGCCAATTACCAATAAAAAGAAGAAATATTTTCTTCAAAAGCCCCCAAACCGAAGAAGAGCTGCCGAAAATATTTAGCGCGCCTCGTTTTGCCTGTGAAAACCATCAGGATCTCCTGCTTTTGCTCCTGCTCCTGTTTCTACACTAAACCTCGTCGGCATCGGCAGTAATAAACTAAACGAACGAATTAATCTTAGATCCACTTAGCTGGGCTTTAAGTACCAAATTAATTTCTTCCGAGTAGGAATACTTAACTGCTTCCCTATATAAAACAGTAGACATGTTCCACTTAACCGTTAAGCTGACGTTGTTTGCTGCTCCTGGTTCTACTACTGCTACTCTCCCTGATATCTTCATCTGGCAATTTTAATTGTCTACCGAGAGCGAAAGCTATATCCTTTTTTTTTTTTTTTTTACCGAGAGGTGGGAAAAGCGGGAAATTTTAAACTTTTCATTTCGCAAATAATAAACATTAATGTCCCAGTCCCAGTTCCAGGACCCAGTCATAGTTGCAGCACCATCGCCAGTAAGGATGGGGCGGCACTTCAAATTCAGGACTTTTGCGCCAAGTCAAAAGTAGGTAGATACAACAACTCAGGCAGCATCCATGCTATCATCACTCTACTGTGAGGAGCTACTATACTAAAGGTAGCGCTATAATACTGGAACAGAGAGTTACTATGGAAATATTAATCCGCTTCGCATCAAATGGAAGGATGTGCCGGTGTTTTTTTTTTTTTTTTAATTTTCTTTTATTTTTTTTTTTATTTTTACTCTACCACGAACTTTAGTCCTGTTCCAGGAATTGAGTTGATGTTATCATCGGACAAAGTTTTGTTTGCTTAAGAGGACATCAATATTGTTGGGAGAGGAGTCGTATTGAAGCCAACAAGGCTCAAACTCACACTTAACACAATAAAATAGAGTGAAAAACAGGACACAGGTGTGAGCGACGAGCTTATTTCATGATGAGGACGATGATGTTGCGAACTGTACTGATGATGATTATGGCGGTAGCCAAGTGGATTACCGGATGCAAAGATGGAAATTCGCTAATTAGATTTGTTAGGTGTACCTATCATCATAATTTGTGAAAAACTAATTTCGCTAATAAGTGTCCTGCGGAGGAAGTTTATGAGGGATACTAATTTAAAAATTCTGCTATAATCAAAAGCTGACCTCATAATACTCGTATACACATACAACAGCATCCCTGGTGTTGAATGGCAGTTCTTGTGTTTGATAAGGAACATATTGCAGAAAGGTATGTATTCGGAAGCTAAAGGATTAAAAAAAGGAAATATTATTTCAAATTTGGAATTTGGATTTTGATACTAAAATCAAAGGATTCGAGTCCGAAAATGAATTCTTTTCATAGTCGAAGACCCACGACAGATTTTTGGTTGAAAGGAAATAAAATGGTTCTCCAATCGTCTGTCTAGGGTTTGGTAGAAAAATAATTAAAAAAAAAATGGCGTCGAATGTAACTTTTGTTTAAAGTAGTAGAATTTGAATCAACAAAAAGGACATTAAGGGTCCTGCGTACGGTGAGTGCCTGGGTTCCACAGTTCCTTAAATGCATAACTTTTAGAGACTTGAATATTCCTCGACCCCGAAACTCCAGCTGATGGGGTCTTGATTTTCAACAAAATTCAAAAATTATCATGAGTGACGGTCCGATTTTCGCAAGTGTGTACTGTCTCTAGAAGCCAAGTGACCAAGTCTTTAAAGCTGCGTATACACTGTTCAAAATTTCATCAATCATGGGAGAGTGTGTATGCATTTTCAAGCATTCAACGTACCTATACGTATTTCAAGTTCACACACATCACTTGCTTGATGAGATTTTGACCAGTGTATACGCAGCTTTAAATGTGGATCTTGTCATAAATGAAGAAGTGCGTCTCTGTGAGCCGTTTTGATTCAGTCATAAGAGAAAGGGTCATCATCTATGGCAGGCTTGAAAAAGTATTTGGTGGTAATGCAAAAACGGTCTTTATAAGGCCTTTAATAATTATTTACGGACAGCTTATAACAAAAGCTGTCATCAAGTAGCTTCGGTAATGTCTTTTTATAACCTCCAAAGCAAGTAAGCATTAAGCTGCGATAAAATCCGCTTATATAACCAAGTGTAAATTTCAATTCTTACGAAAATCTAAATCGAAAAGTTTTCAATTAAGACGAAAGTAGAAAGTGAAAAGGATTGAAAAATAAGTTTTGGAAATTTTCGAAAACCGCGATAAGCTATAGTCCGTAGTTCGGTATCCATTTTAGCAATTGACTCTTGATATAAGCCGAATAATTTATTTTGTAAAAAAAATTAGGAAAGCCTTACGAAAGTTGTTTGCATTGACTTGTCGTGTAGAGCGTTGTAGCTGCTAATTTTGAGAAACTATTTTTATATTTTTTCATTTTAAATTCGAAAGGCCTTATACAGGTCATTTTCAACCTATATCTGCTAGTTTTGTATGGAACTTTCAAACACAGTTTTAAAGACATTATAGCATCAATTTTTTTTAATTGCCAATAATTGAAATAAGTTGATTGTCTCACACAAGCTTTATGCAAGCTTTCACTTACCAAAGTCGAAAAATTGTACCTCATATACAAGCTAAATTGTTAGTTGGGTCGTCATCTCATAACCATTCTGAAGAGCCTTCAAATTTTCCAATCCAAAATCATCAAAATCGTATTAATTTTCAAGTTACTTGTGTTTCTCTCCGAAAACTGGGATGTTTCCGAACGTTAAGGCTTAAGAAATTAAGACTTGCTCTCTTATGTATCCGAAAATTTAGAATCTAGCGAAACAGCTTGGTGGTGCTTGAATGGTTTGAAATTTATTGATAAAATATGTCTGTTTGGTGAAATTTAGTTGCCTGTTCCCTTGTTTTACACTTCCTGCTCTATTGGACAGTTCACAACTCTTTTGTCTGACCTGGAAGTGCACCGTCGAAAGTTCTGGTTTCAAAACCGTATTCCTCTTAATGTTTTTTACGAATCCTGCAAAAGTGAAACTTGTAAAAAAAATGCACCTCTTTTCGAGTCCTCCGGTAAATTGTTGGTCCCCTCCATTCTCGCAGAGTATCAAACGTACACATTATTTTTTGAGTGTGCAATTTAGTAGGCCTTTAAAACAGTTTGCAATAATGGCCGTCTTAAAGTCTGTTCTCAGTTTTTTTTGTATCTGCTTTATCTTTCCCTTGCGTGTCTAAAGCATGACCATGATATCTAGCTTTTGCCATATACTTATGTTTGACATAGGTGTATACGTGGAAGTCCAAAGTCAGGTGGAGGCAATCATGTACACTTTTTTTTGACTAAAGCAGCATCCTTACCCTGTTAAAGGAGGAGGCTAGCAGCTAAGTACACCAATTATTATTAAAAGGGTTTTGTGCTTTTGGCTCTCGCATTTTTTTCTCGATTTCTGAAGTTCCACGGGAGCACGGAGATTCTACGCAGTTCATCCAGTCCATCATCCGAAAGTTTTTGTTGATAGACGTTCCAGTAACTTGACGTTTCCAGGTAATTACTTGTTAGATTACGTACCGACTTTTGTTATTCATCTTGTTCTAGAATCTAGATGCTCACAGAGCAGGGGATTTTGACCTCTTACTTAGTTGCTCCTTTAGGCCTTGCTTAATATGTATTCGGCGATCTCCTTCTACCTGGTCGCTCTATCTAAGATGAGGTCCACCTTGGCTTCTGACTTCGCTAGTTGGAGAGTTGGTATCCCAGCCATTTAGCCGTTTAGCCTGGCTAGGCTTATGTCGCTGTACAGCACGTGCAGTTCGTCGTTGTATCTTTTTCGCCAAATCTTGTTTTTGCCGTTTATGCAGACATAACCATAAATCTTACGCTGAACTTTTCTCTTGAAGTTTCCAAGTGACTTTTCATCCGATAGAGGGAGGTTCTCCTCCTGCACCATAAAGCAGGACCGGGATGATGAGTGTTCTATACAGTGTCTCCTTGGTTCTTCTTTTGTTCAGTTTTAGTGTCGCATAACCGGGTGTTTGAGGTTGAATTTTTAGAGCCTCCTCTAATGCTTAATCTTATTTTTCTTTTTCATTAAGAAGACTATTTGATTTTTCTGTAATGAAGTTCTCAGTTTTTATAAAAGTTTCTGAGCCACCCTATACCTTTTTGAAAGCTCTGTTAATTTTAGAAAGTCTATATAAAACTTGTTTTTAGACATCCTGTGAATATTTCCACATCCTTTTCTCGACGTTTTTTAAGCTGCACTGCCATATAAACAGATGTAACTCGAATATTCTTTACTTTACTATACTTCACTCATGCCACAGAGTTCCGAAAGATTACAGTACCTGGGTACCTCATTATAAGACACAATTAAAGTTAGAGTTGTTTCAAGGTTTTTAACCAAATCAAAACTACTTTACCATCTCAAAATTATTTCCCCGCTTAAACTTTTCAGCAATTTTCAACAAAAATCAATTCTCCCAAAATCCCCTGCTGGCATCTTTCCGAAATTCCCTCTAGCTCTGATAAACCAAACGTAGTTAACCCAATTCCAAAGAATTACAACAAAAACCCAACACGAAAACAACAGAAGCAATTTCAATGAAAAATCTAATTTCTATCCGCAATTACTGCAACATGATGTTCGACGGACGGACGGTTGTTCTTGGTGGTCGTCTTAAAAATCCCTTGTGTTTCACAAAGATTTCGTCCTTTTGTCATTATTTCCTCTTGTTTCCTTTTCCTATACCTACCTAAATTATAATATACACAAACTGCCCCTTCTTCGTCATCATAATTGAGTATAAGATGGGATACATTTGGAAGGCGAAAAAGCTTATAGAAGATCCCCTTTTTCAAATGCTCCTCAGGGCACATAATTACCACACCGAAAAAGGATAATCAAAATACGTTCGTTCGTTCATTGGATAGGATAGGATAGGATAGGATAGGAAGTTGTCCCTACATTTATAACAAAGTTACGTGTAGGTGATGCGAAAGTGTATGCTTAAAGCGAAAAATCGATTAAATGACAGTCTTGAAAAGAAAATCCCCTGCGATAAGGGATAACGGACAAGGAAGGGAATCGAGGACTTATAACACACACAAGAATTATGGAGGGAGGTCGATTCTATGATGAAGATGATGATGATGATCCTGATGTCCATTCATAATCGATTATTTGACATTTCTGATTGATTTCGTTAGACACGTAACTCCAACCACACCATAGTATATACTACCGTATATTCCCGTATATATAGTATAAATATCAAAAGTATCTTTTTCATGTTGTCGCACATCCGTTTTACGACAGCGACGATAAAAAGAAGAAAATCATCATCCAAGGACAAGGACCAGTGTGGAATACTATGAAGATGGTATTCCACACAGGTATTCTTCCAACTTGTGTTCACTCAATAGACCAAAAGCATTTCACAAAAAAAAAAAAAAAATCGAATAGAGACGAAAAGAATAAATATCTTTTGGATGAAGATACGTTGTCGTCGGCGAAGACGACATTGTGCCATTATTACAGGTGCGGTAGCATGAAAACGACATCAACCCGGATCGGAGAAATGGGAGAAAGTGGGTATAAAATTGGGAGACTGTAATACCATAGAGGAGTATGGTTTACGGAGCGGCGGCGGCGGCGACGTTTTGATTTATCTTTCAATTCTGATCTATAAGGGAGTTGATAATGTGGGCCTCCCCTCTTATAATAGGCTTACTTTTACCACCTCCGACAATCTGATGCTGACTTTTATGCTGGTATCAGCATCCTGAAGGCATCCATCAAGCATAGAGGTTACAGTGTTGTAGAAAAGCTTTCATACTATCTGGAAAAGTCAAACTTTGAAAATATTGTCAGAAATCCAAAAATATTGTTTGAATTTCTTTTAAATAGTTTCCAAAGTAAGGTTGTTTTCCCAATCCCGAAGATGAATTAGCAGTAATGGCCCATTAAATTGTTATCACATAACCAAAGACTCTTAAACAAAAATCTGGTTAATCTTGGTTACACTTAAAAAGGCCAGTACTTCCATTTCTAAAGCAAAGGAAATATTTGTTTCTTGTTGATCAAGTGTAGAAGTATTGGGAATCTCTTCCACAGGCCGATTCATATGTAAGTTGGCAGGCAGCGAGACCAGGGGCTTGACTAACACTTGATGACGTACTTACGCCCAACGAAATTTCATCTTATAGGAACCAGACTATAACAAGTGATGACACCTGGGTCTTCGCCACCAAAAAAAATTCAGCGGGTGATCTGTGCACCATGTTGAAGAGTCAGAATGGTGTTTGGTATTGGTGGTATGGAACTACACTCAGCGGCACGGAATCTTGACCGAGCTTTCATCATCCGATGGCAAATGTTTTGAGTGATTAAAAAACATGTCGCATAGGAAGGTACATAGGTGAATTCAGGACACCGGTGGCACCATCGCCTACCAGGCAGTCCTAAACATTTTAAGGAACCGCTTCCTCACCAAGTGCTGCGCCGTCGAAGTCTGCCCGCTGCTTCAAGTCACAAGAGAAATCAACGTTAGCCAGTGTACGATAAGAAGACGCATGTATGAAGTGCATTTTAAAGCTCGAAGGCCAACACTTATGGTCCACAGCTCCTTAGACAGCACCAAGGAGCCCGGCATTGATTTACTAGAAACCATGCAAATTGAACTCACGAGCAGTGGGGAAGAGTTTTGTTAACGGATTAGTGCAGAATTGTTTTATGTGAACCAGATTGTCTTTGAGCAGAAGAAGAGAGTGGTTTCTACCCATCACGACCACAGAAACTGAACCTACATATATGGGAGAATTGCAGTGACCAAGTTTCCGTGCCGGTGAACTTAGACGCAAAAAGCTGAGCTGTTTCAGTCTGACTGCGACTATGCAAAATAATGTGGAATGGAAGATTTTGTAAGATTTTGAAACCTGGAAAGACGTGAGACAGCATAGCCAAGGCACCATATGCTTCGACGGACACGAAGATAGCTGTTTACTGGCATCTGTTATGTAACGCTCTTAGTTGGTATCTAGAGTGAATGGCCAGGTGCTTGAGACGTAAGATCTAGTAAGTTTTTGTAGATATTAAGCATCCATTGCGTGGCGAACACCTAGTTTCCATAGCGATTCTCTCAAGCTTAATGATGGCTGAGAGCTCTTTAGTCTTCGAAAAGTTCTATTCCCATAATGTTTCATAGTGTTTTTGCTACTCTTTAACTTCTTGATGCATATTGTCGTGGCTAGGGCTTTCAGAATCAAGAATCTCTTGGTATACTCCTTAAGTAGACATTTTCTAAAACATTTTTGTTACCACTGCCAACGATCAACAAGACATTTTTAACAGTCGTGAAATTTCTATCAAGAGATAAAGGACAATTGTCAATATGAGTGATAATCGACCGCCGATGAATTGTCTCCTGACTTGGCACCCACCAACTGGTTACCGAAGCTGTTTCCTTCGGAGATAGGGACACTCGGAATGTTGGAGAAGGATCCTTAGACAATAGTTGCATAGTCCATTTGGTGATAGGTTTTCCCCTTAGGAAGGATTTTCTCGACTAAAACAGTGTGAGACCATTTCTGTAGAAAGTACCTATCCTGCACGCTAGGTTTTCCTAAAGTTAAACCGAAAAATTCACACAAAGTGATATACATACAAAAAAGTGCGTGCGTACAAAGTACACATGTCAGAAGTGAAACTTCTTTGCCAAACTATTTTTTTTTTGCACCGCATCTACCAGTGCAGCTTCTTAAGGCCGCTTACCCGCCTAACACATTTAAAAATATACACATCACATTTTTCATATCAACTTTCCAGCGTTCATTTAACCACACACCAAGTCACATCCCTGCTACCCGCCAATCTATTTAAAACCATCAACCGCCTGACTGCCTACAGTGGATATACGAAACAATTTTGTGTGCACATATATGATGCATTGCGTCCCTGCTACCTACCCACCGTTCTTTTTTGAACCATCAGCCGCCGACCTACTCACAGTTGATGCAAAACCAGTTTGTGCTATATAAAACAAACCTAACCTAACCTACATCTCTCTCTCCCCTTAACAATGTGCGTGGTGCGAGGTTCGCTCTATCTCTCTCTCGATCATTCTCACTCGCTTGCTCCCTACTCTCGCTCCATGGCTATGTGCTTCATGCTACGTTCGCACTTTTTTACTCTCTGTCAATCGGTCTCAATCGCTCTCTCCCTCTTCTGGGACGGAATTATCCCACATTTCCGTCGCGCTTATTTCCGCTTCATCCGTACAAATTGTATACCCTCATGCGCCTTAAGAAGTTTCACTTCGAAAAAACGTACGAGTACATACTTTTAGCCCTCAGTGTCTCTTTTTCAAAATGTCCAATAACTCCCCAGTCCCCCTCCACGTGTATCCGCAAAACGGAACTCCAAACGGCTACGAACGTTCGCCATCCCCAATGATGATGAGATGTTAGAAGAACAAAAATGCCCTCCTATCTAAGAATGTATATCTTTTGAGCTTTTTATTAGCTGACAAACGTTTTCGGGGAAAGGATAGTAAAAAAAGAAGGAAGAAAAAAAAAATAATAAGACGCTTCGTCGAGGGAGTACAAATCCAGTTGTAACAGAAGACATACTAAAAAAAAAAAAACGCTTCTCCCATAACAAATCCGTAAAGTTGCCAATAAATTGAATTCCGTATGAGATTCATTCGCCCATTCCCTATAAAAAAAAAACATAAAATAAAAAAAAGGAAGAACGCCAACCATCATCATCATCATCAGGAACAGGATAGAGATGTGTAAGTCTTGCTGTTTTAGTGTATAGCTACCTTCCCATCATGACTCCTATTTTCGACTACTGATTTTGTGATGTATCTATCTATTCCTTGAGAATAGAAAATAAAAGGCGATAGATAGTATTATCTTTTGCCGAACAAACGCGCAACATAAACCGAATCATCAAACGGAGGAATGATTCGAGAGGAGAATCTAAATGTGATTTAATATGGTCGGAGAAATTCCACCCACAAAATTTTCTTACCACACTCTGAGAGCTGATCCTTTTTTTTTCTTCTTGTTGTTGAATGGATTATCTTCGAATGAGTAAAAGATAATTCCTTTATCAGGACATTTTTTCTATCCTTGTGTAAGAAGGATAAGAATACGTCTTGTTTCAGGACTTTGGTTTCTTATGATGAGCTTCTTTTCTTATTCGACGTTGTCGTTGTCGTTATCCTTTTGCAATAACGGCAACGTAAACCAACCATTCCAATGTGCCATATAAATCAGCTACTATTCGGCATTGGAATAAAAGTAGTTTCCTCTTACAACACGAGCTCTGAGTAGCTTTGATTTGGTTTTCGTTTTTTTTTTTTTTATTTGATTTCGTTTAAAAAGAAAATTCAATAATAAGGACTTCCTTTCGTTTTTTTTTGTGTGTGTTATCGTTGGATTTTGTGTTTGGAATACCTACTAGTACATACGTCGTCGTCTTTGGCGGCGGCGTCTTTGTTGCCGCCCATATAAACCATCTCCACCCATTCTGGCCATGGCTTCTTTATCGTTTGTGATTTTTCAGCGAAAAGAACGACCGGCAAGGAGCAAGGACGACACTACGAGGATTCCTCTAAGAACTGAACTCACTATGAAATAAAATGCTGAGTAAATATTTTTTCAAGTTAATTTGCTGAATGTTTATATTTGCTATAAGAGTTGCTGCTGCTTTCTCCAACTGCTTTGCCTGCTCTCGACCCTGCCGTGCATTGCAAGAAAGGAAGAAGAAAAAAAACCCCACTGATGATGCTGGGGAGGAGGCCAAAAGCATCGTTATCGTCCTTAAGAAGGTCCTTCTAAGTTATATTCTTTTTGCTTGGCAATAGGGCTTTTGATTTCTTTTGGGACTAGGTATCGCATGTGTCTTCCATAAGGAGGCGCAGGACGACGACAAAAGGGATGAAATGGTTTTTTTTTTTTTTTTAGGGAGAAAGTTGGGAGGTCGAGGCGTCTGACATTTATTAACCCCTTTGGGAGAGAGGTAAACAACCATCAACCAAGAACCAACAACAATCCAATGAGCCATTTAAATTGAAAGAAAAAGTTTAAAAGTTTACTTAAAAAAAAAGAAAACGCAAGGTTGACATGTAAAGTTGGTAAACCTATTTTCTTTCCAAAAATATTATGTCTATCCTTATCGCCGTAGTCAAGTCAAAGAAGAAGGTACAAGCTTCCTCCTTATTGTAAGGAAAATGGAAGGCCAAATCAAAGGGAAAGTTATACCAATTTCGAGTAACAAATTGATTTTGGAAAGAACTTCGATTTAAGGGAAAGTGGATTATTGGAGGAAAAGCCAATTTGAATTTAGGCATTGATACGATAAGAGTATGAAGTACTCGAACCATACTGAAAGGACTCTTCTAGTTCAACTATATATGTACCTACTACTTGGGAACATTTGGCTGTTGAACTGAAGAATACCTGCTGTACAACACGAGTGCTATTGGTTGAAGTGGGGACAAGTTAAATCATGGGCTTATCGCTTATCGATGAAGAAGTCTTTTTTTTTGAAAAACAAAAACTTTATTAAAATGATGATTTAGATTTTGAAAAGTTGTTTCTTGTGTTTTCGGTTGATTTGATTTTTGAAATTGTTTTCAATAAAAATTATATAACTTTCAATAAAATAATTTTAAAACAAATTATCCAAGCTATAGGAGAAGATTTGGAATTGAAGAAAGTTAAGATACAGATAAGGTTGAGTGGATTAAATATTCCAATCAATTTTAAAGGACTCAAGGATACTAGAGATCTTGTAATGCCATCTTTATGAACGAATTAACATTTCTGTGTTTGCTGTTTTCAAAGCAGGAATGTCCTTGCATAATGAGGTTTTGGATTTTTAAGGGGAATATCAACCCTTCCCATTTAAGGGAACAGTTTGCTGATTCCACCCAAAGATAAAAATGGTCTTCAATGTCCATCTCACTAATAGAACTGTAAAAAGTCATTGTGAATCGATTCTGACAGAAAAAAATGGAATCTCTTTTTTGCCTTAGAGAATTCAGAGCAAAGAGACTTTTTTGCTTCAGGAGTTAATCTTAGAAGAATCTGATGACGAAGACCGCAGTTCTAAAGTGGTTCATCCTCAGATCAAAATTTAAAAACGAATTACCTCTCTTCGTGTTTACATAATCAAAGTTAAGGTGGTAGTTCAAGAGTGTTTTAGGAGCTAACCCACCGATTTCGACGGATTAAATAAAGTTGATTCACGGATCAAGAATTTACAAACCAGGTTCAGTGCTGAATCGTTATTGTACATCTGGTACAGAATTCTTTTATTTATTGCGAGAATGCACTCATGGTGGAAGGTTTTTGACAGCTACGAGTAAGTGCTTCTCAATGTTTCATAATTTGGGAAGCGGAGCTAGGATCCTTCATTTTTATTCCGCCTGAGAATATCAATTAACCATGAGACGGAGATACTAGCCAACTGGTCGACGTTGTCAAAAATGCCACAAAATGCTTGGGTTTCCTAAATCGATGTAAGAAATAGTTTTCCCCTTTTGATCGGGCTATAATATACAAAGCATACATTCGCCAAAAGCTTGAGTATAATTCTCATATCTGTGTGTAGGTGCTCCTGTCACGTATTTGCTTCTCCTAGAGAGGATGCAGAAAAGAGCATGCAAATTGATAGGTGAAATCCATCACTGATACAATTTTTTCACTTGAACACCTCAGTAATGTGTCTAGTCTCACTTTATTTAATCGCTTCTTTTGTAAACAGTGCTCTAGCGAAACAGCTAGATGCATTCCTCCCCTTAAACAATTTCCCCGAAGCACATGCATCGCTAGGAATACCCATCAATTTACCTTTGAGCCTAACTTCGCGACGTACTGTGAAGTATAGATATACTCATTTTTTAGCCGTACTACAAGAATGTGGAATGCTTAAGCCGGCTAGCTCGATTCGCCCCCCCCCCCCCTATTGCGATATACAGACATTTAAAACCAATATGCATCGTTATCTCCTTTTATGTCCTATCCAAATTTCCTAAAAGCTCGTACTTTGTTAACTCATGTTTAAGGTCCCTTATGTACGGGAGAAAAAAAATCTGGATGTGTCTGGAAAAATTCTGATTGGCCCGTTTTAAAATCGATGAACAGCTGTGGTTGATATCAGTTTTTGATTCTTGGTAGTGTAGAGACTTGGTCGATGGTATACTGAATCCGCAAATGGTGCTGAGACTCAATCGTTAAACAAACATTCTTCCGACCATATTTTCAAATTACTGTTTAAAAGCCATCCATCTAATGTACGAGTACTAGCGGGTAAATTCTGGCGATGGATAGTTGTGTAACCCTTTTTTCCCTCTAAATCACTGAAGTCAAGTCCTACCTTGAGCCAACAGTTTAAGTTCTCTATCTAGACATTTGACACCAAGCTCTAAGTGCATGTGGTGTTACCAACATCATCTTTGTAGATTTACAACTGTTGATGGACCAGAGCAAATTATTGCCTTAAAGATTCGTTGAACATTTGAATTTGCAGTTTCACAAGCCTACAATTCCTTCAATTTTGATTTATTTGCAAATTTAATATCACAATGAAAATGCGTCTTAATTTTTGCAAATGGCATTTGGCTAAGTGCCTCGTGAAAACTGTACCCACTTAAGCTGTCGTAAGATTTGGCCTCAAAATCGGTAAGATGACAATGCACATTAAATAGGCTTCAACAGACGTTCTTTTGCGACGTGCAAACAGCTACCTGCTGACCATTAAATCGCCAGATCTAATGACGCCACACTTCCTGTCCTTGGGCTTTTTGAAATCTTTCGATTGCTACACCAAACCACAAACCTTGCAATTCTTTCAAATGATCATTAAAATAGATAATTGCAAATTTGGAGACAAATGTTTTGGAAGCAACAATTTAAAATGTAAAACGAGAGTCAACTCGGGAAGTGGTCATAATTTGTTCAGCTTAATGTCATCAATTCTTCAAAAATACGGAGCTCACATTTTTTTATTCCTAACAAAATGGCAGTCAACTCACATTTTGAAACTACTTTTGCGCCACCCTGTATTTTAACACCGACCATGATGTTCCCCCATGATTGTCATGTTTAATTATTTAAATCTCAAGTTCGATTTCTCTTCACAATGAATAACTTGCGTTAAAGATTCTTCTCGTGAGACGACTACAAATCCCCATTCTGCATCTTTAATTCGAATTATTTCCGCTCAACTGCTCCTGCTGCTCCACCAAAAGTCATCAATCACATACCTTTGCTTCCATGATAAAGCCAACACTTGACTCTGGCACGCTAACAATTTATTTGAGAAATCAAGTGTTTTTTGAAGTTCAAAAAAAACATCTTGACTTTGTCAAGGTTTTTCCAAGCCCTGCCGCTGGCTAGAACTGGATCTGGAGTACCCGTCTATTTCAAACTCGTTATTGTGTTGTAACAATTTGTTTACGCAGCATTTATTGTCCAACACTCTTCTGAACCTATTGAGCAACGCACATAACAAAACATTTGCCGCTTCTTTTGTCCTCCTGTCAAACATACACTCACTGCTTGAGTTCCCAGTTCCCAAAAGAAAAAATAAAAAAAAAATTGTATCTTGGAATACGTTTAAACAGGACGCATCAGCATCAGCATCATCATCATCTTCGGAACACAAAAGGAAGCGAAAAGAAAGAAAGAAAATATTTGCTCAAAGCTTAACATACAAAAGTGCTCCCCTGTGATGTTAGAGTCAAACACCGCACCGCCAGGGTACTTCATATATCTTCCTCAAGTATTGGTACACACATCCCTCTAACCAGGGTTTTCCGTTGTTCCACACCTGCCCAGCGCAAGTCAAGCTCCAGTTATCGTGGTTTGGTTTGGTTTGGTTTCGGTCGTCGTCTGGGGAAATACGGAGTTCGTTGTACATCACTATAACCATACTGTACCGCACTATGTCAATAAGCAAATAAAGATGCGGCAATTCCTTACTTTTTTTTGTCCTCTTCCCGAACATATACATAAGTCATCACGAGTGCCTGCCTATTCCTATCCTCCATCCTCCTTGTTGTAGACCGAATCATCAGGCCAAACAACTTCCGTACAAGGAAGTAGATGTCATCTGGGCTTGGCACCAGCCACAGAGTCTCCTCAAATGATATACACTTATGTAGACGTAGAGGTATGTTGTGTATGTAAATGGGTTCGACACCCAAGTGAATATGTGCCGTGTATTTCCTTTACGGGCAATTGCTCCCGACGCTGGAGCTATATGCTTCTGCTTCTACTGGCTCGGTCTTCTTCTTCTACTTCTGCTTCAATCAAAGAGCAAATAATCCAGAACCAGAACCAGAACATACATTGGGAAGGTATTGTGTAAGAATGTTGTCCTCCTCGTCGCTCGCTGTCGTGTCGTCATAGTCTCGTAGTTGGTGCTTGTTCCAAATATTGACTTTTTGTGGTAAAAATCTTTCTTCATTCAGTGTGGCGCAGTGGAACTCACAGTCTCCTCGGAGGTAAATCTTTAGATCAAAGTCCGATCAAACAAAACACTTTTTCGAATAAAAAAAAAAAAAAACTGGTAGCCTGGTGGCGGCACGAAATGTGACAAAAAAAGGGCTTTTGTCTGGTTGAAGTACCGCTGCGGGGGGCGTCGCCGTCGTCATCGAGTTGGCAGTGTTTGCATACTTCTTCCAGTTAGTGTGGGAGGTTTGGTTAAACGGATTGCATACGAAGAAAAAATTAGATACCTTCTCGGAGAAGATGAAGAAGAATTTGAAACTACGTTTTTCGTCGTATTTACCTTTAAGTCTGGAATTTTAATAGGAAGAGGGAACAAAGGTGACGCTACGGCGGCGGCGGGGAGTTTAAGAAACACGACGGAATAGACTTCCAATTATATGGTTGAACTTTAAAATCTACAAGGGTTTAAAAGTTGCTAGAAGAGAGTACTTTCTTTAAAAATTATTCTGAGCAAGTTGAGCATTTCTTGAAAATAAAGCTTGATATTGCAAAGACTTTTGAGGACTCCTTCCTCCAGCTTGGAACTCCAGACAAATTTTACTGAGGATAACCAATGACACAATAGCAAAGCAGTTTTTTCAATTTAATCCTCAAGGTCAAAGGCGCGTTGGTAAACAGACAAAAAAACGTGAGGTCGACTGTTTTGAAGGAAGCTGAGTCCGAGAATTCGGAGTCGTTTGAAAAGTTGAAATAAACTGCTGCGATCAGAGAGAGATGAAAGGAGCTTGTTGCCACCCCATGCTTTACGACGAGTTAAAGCGTCTCATACCGATCGCTAATTTGACTTATTGCTGTTATGCTAGAACAAGTCTTGAACGCTGTGCAAATTGATTTCGAAAATATTGATTCCGTTCACAACGGGACATAAGTCTATAATGGACTTATGTCCCACTTGGGTGGGACATAACTCCATAAATCGAATATGGACTTATGTCCCATTAAGAAAAAGTGGGACATAAGTCCATAGTTGACATAACTCCATAAATCGAATATGGACTTATGTCTCATTAAGCAAAAGTGGGACATAAGTCCATAATGGACTTATGTCCCACTTGGGTGGGACATAACTCCATAAATCGAATATGGACTTATGTCCCATTAAGAAAAAGTGGGACATAAGTCCATAGTTGACATAACTCCATAAATCGAATATGGACTTATGTCTCATTAAGCAAAAGTGGGACATAAGTCCATAATGGACTTATGTCCCACTTGGGTGTGACGTAACTCCATAAATCGATTACGAACTTATGTCCCATTAAGAAAAAGTGGGACATAAGTCCATGATTGACATAACTCCATAAATCGAATATGGACTTATGTCCCATTAAGAAAAAAAGGGATATAAGTCCATAATGGACTTATTTCCCACTAAGAATAAGTGGGATATAAGTCCATAAATCGAATATGGACTTATGTCCCATTAAGAAGAAGTGGAGTCCATAATGGACATAACTCCATAAATTAATTATGGACTTATGCCCCATTAAGAAAAAGTGGGACATAAGTCCATAATGGACTTGGGTGGGACATAATGGACTTATGTCCCATTAAGAAAAAGTGGGACATAAGTCCATAATGGACTTATGTCCCACTTGGGTGGGACATAACTCCATAAATCGATTATGGACTTATGTCCCATTAAGAAAAAGTGGGACATAAGTCCATAATGGACTAGGGTGGGACATAACTCCATAAATCGATTATGGACTCATGCCCCACCTTAATGGGACTTAAGTTCAAGACCAATGTTCATCGACACCTCCTTTCCCTTCCTCCTCAATTTCCTATCGCTCGCGCTGTGACTTATCATTAAAAGGGCTATCCTATAACAAACCCCTGTCAACGGCCTTGGCTCTGATAAAGCATCGCTTCCCAGTAAATCAGCGAAATCAAGCATCGTTACGCGTGGTTAGTAGTAGATAGATGGGGGACCGTCAAAACTATTAGCTGCGAGCTGTTGGGATATGTTTGTGTGTTTCTTCTATCTTCTGTTCTGTCTGTCTCTCTCTGTCGTATTACTGTCTTGTGTTGTCTTGAGCCGATGGCCTAAGCTGCCAGTGCTTGTAAGTGTGTCTACTTCGTCGATTCATCGACGGAGCAGATTAATATGAAATGTAATGTAATGTATTCTTTCAACTCGGACGTTTTCATAAGAGGGTACGGTTTTAGACCAGGAAGGTTTTTTTTTTTAGATTTACACGACTGGTTGGTTGGCTGCTCAATCGTTGTTTGGCTGCAGCAAAGTTTTGGACAATGTACTTGATTTAAATACAAGAACATACATAAGTGAAGTACAAAGGTCCGTGGAAGACGTTGGTATAATGAGGCTTAAGAAATAGTGCTCTGTGAACTGCGTCCAAACACCAATATCATCACTTTCCAACATTTCATTTTAGTTCAAAAAAACGAAGCAAAACAACGAATGATTTCTCGAAGTTTCGCGAGGTCAGTTTCTACTCGTTGGCCGATAACGTGAATTAAGAAAGTGGAAGCAGAGTTCATAAACTAGAAAAGTAACTTCAATTATTCGAATGAATTGTTCAAATTAGACCCGGGAATGAACGTTAGATCCTTGTCATGTGACTTCGAATTTTTTGTATCAATGTTCGATTCATTCGCTGAGGTTTCAAAAAGTTTTGTTTTTGATGTTCAAAAAATTTCCTTTTCATAAGCTTGAATCACTAAACTAGCAACTATCAGATTTAAAAATGGGCTGTATGTACATGCGTGTAAAGAATTAACTCTTGTCTTTAAGTTCCTACAAAATCGTCCAAAGTATGCAACCATATGCTGCACTGAGAGAACAACTGCCCCAACTGAATGACCAATGCGACATTTGATTTATATGTACCGTATGTAGTGAGACAAATTACCTGGATGAATATTTATAAAAGTATCTTTCGCTTTCAGAAATTTTCCGTTTCGTTTGACCGTACAAACATTTGTTCGTCCTTTTCGGCCTGTGGTCCGTTTTATAATAATTTTTTGTTGTGTACCGTCTGTATTTGCGTTTAATTTAAATTCAAAGGTAGCTTAGTCCCTACCTACACTATCAAATAGTAAAAAAAAAGGATTCTTCCCTCTTTTACTTTGTGGAATATTTCTTGCTCCCTCAAGTTGCAGAGCAAAAAAAAAAAAGAAAAAAAAAAACATTATCTTATGTACCAACGCAGATCAAATAAGGACAAAAATAACCAACAACTCAGCACAAAACTATAAATATAACGCATTAAACGAGAACAGGACATTTGAAAAAAAAAAAACACAACCCAAACGAATGCAAAATTGTCCACAAATAATCTAGAACACATGTTCTGTGTGTGAATCGTTTTCTAGTTGTGTTCCTTATTTTTTTTTTTTTTTTTTTTTTTCTTGTCTGGGGAATAATTAAACTTCTTTAATAATAATGTGTTTGTACAATCTACGCGCACTATTTCCTCAAAAGCATTATAATGCAAACATCCTAGAAAAAGGTCCTTAATTCGGTTGTGCTGTGCTGTGTGCTGCAAACACGACACAAAAATTAATGCGAAATCTCATTTGAAATTTTCCACCGCAAATACCAAATGCCATGCATAAAATATCCTTTCCTCTAGAGTGGTGCGGCACGGCGCACACCAGCCTAAGCCACACTGTGCTGCTATGTAGCCTTTTTAGTATATCCTTTTTGGCTTTTTGCAAAAACCAAAAACCACTTTTATGTGAGGAATTTTGTGGAAAAATCTTAATTTGTATGCCACCGCCCTCACAACACTGCTTGCCAGTTGCCATCAAGGAGTCTGAGAGATTTTCGGCTGGAAAAATGATGAATATTCAATTTCTGTTGTATTCTTTGAGGATTTGCAAGTGGTGGAACTGGGTATGAAATGATTTTCCTCCCACATCCTTAGAGTCCTTTTTTTTACTATTTTGACTATGAAGCGTCTAGCACTTAAGATTCTCAAGATTCGCATTTTCCGCAGTCTAGCATTCAACTTTCTACCCTTTATTTTTATCCTTCAAAGACGACGAACACGAACACGAACAAGAAGTACCTATCAAGAAAAGGACGAAAAATAAAACACAAAAAAAAAACACAATGGAAAAAGAAGCGAATCAAGTGAAATAATTTGAAGCCATTTAAAGGCTTTCTTTCAGTCATTCAGACATGAAAGACGAAGAATTAAATCTCTAAGGATATTGGTTGTTTTCTTGTTCGCGATTTTGCAGCAGCGAGCGCTCCCGAAAGTAAACGTGTTTATCCTTTTTGTCAGAGAAATTCCTTGTTTTTGTTCTTTTTCTTTGCCTTTTTTCTATCCATTAGCTTGTTAGCAAGATGATTGTTGGATATATACTGGTATGAAGATGCTTTTGTGATACGAAAAACTTCGCGTCTGGGAGCTATTTTAATATCAATCAATTCGGGCGAGTTGAGTGGAGTGGAGCGATTGAAGCATAATGATTGGACGAACTGACAGATTGAAGGAGTTTAAAGTTTTATACAAGATTTTCTTTTTATTAAGGTATTTGAAAGAAAAAAATGCTTGAAGAAAATATTAATTCTTGTGTTGTTGAGAGTTTCTTAAAGAAACATCCCGGCTGAGCCCCCATTTTTCATATGAATTTTATTCAGACCATTTAAACACGTTCGTAGCACATCAATAATTTTTTACTATTACAGCCCCTATCAATCATCTCCATTAAACCTAACCTCAATATCATATAGCCAACCTTCCATTGCAAACCAAACTAATTTTATGATTTCCTCTCTCTCTCCTTGCAGGTGTCTCGGCAGAACTTTACTACGTCCGTGATGGACAGATAAACGATTATGCGCTGAATTTTGCAGTTCCTGTTCCATCGAACGTTAAAGAAATATCATTCACATGGCAGAGCCTGGCCGGCCGCCCATTGCCCTACAGCATCAACATAGTCACCTCCGAACCGGCCGTCCTTCCCCGACCCACTCTCAATATATCGCGTATTGGCGAAATTCCAGTGGAACCCCTTACTTATGCCATTAGCATGAAATGCTCTGGCATTCGCGAGGCCGAAGTGGAAGTCACTATAGCCATTGAAATTATTTTGGACCGAGCAACGAACAACGTCACCGAATTGGTTTTCCGCCGGAAGAAAATCTGTTTGGCTGGCAATCAAGATGACGACAATGATGCAACTGCCAGCGGCGGTGGTGGTGCTGGTGCTGGTGTTGGTGATGGATCTGCATTCTCCACATCCTCAGAAGATCCACTGTTGAAGGAGACTTTGGCACCACCACCCCACAACGGCCTGATTACGCTGATAATCGGTGGTATTTTGGCTCTTGTCCTAGTGGCTACCCTTATTCTCATAGCGTACTGCGCCAAAGGACCGACCAAGCGGCAGAATCATCATGGCGTGCATTTGATTAAAACCTCGAGCTTTCAGCGACTGCCAACGATTTCCTCGACGGCGCACAATTCGATTTATGTCTGTCCATCGACGATAACACCGACATATGCCACACTGACACGGCCTTTTCGGGAGTACGAACAAGAGCCGGAGGAGTTTAATAGGCGCCTGAGTGAGCTCACCGTTCAAAAGTGTCGTGTGCGTTTGTCTAGCTTGCTGCTAGAGGGCGCCTATGGACGAGTCTACAAGGGAACCTACAACGAATGTCAGGACGTGTTAGTGAAGACGGTTGCCCAACATGCCAGTCAAATGCAAGTGTCATTGCTGCTCCAGGAGGGTCTTATGCTGTATGGAGCCTCACACCCCGGACTGCTTACGGTATTGGGTGTATCCATTGAAGATTACTCTACACCGTTCGTCCTCTATCCGGCTGCAAACAACACACGAAATCTGAAACTGTTCCTGCAGGAGCCGATATACTCGCGTACGATTACTACAATTCAAACGGTCCTCATGTCATCAGAGCTGGCCAGTGCCATGGGGCATCTGCATACGCACGGAGTCATCCATAAGGACATTGCGGCCAGGAACTGTGTGTAAGTTTATAGAATAGAAAATATAAGAGACTCCATAGATGATGATGATTAGTTGTTTTGCGCATCATATAGTGCAGAAGAGGGTGTTGATAGTAGATATAGTTTTGTTATTGTATAAACTATCCTTGCTCAATTTTTCACAGGATGTTTTTGTCTAATCCTTTTTGGAAATCTCTTTCATTTCAGAATTGATGACCAGCTGCGGGTTAAACTGGCAGACAGTTCACTGACGCGTGACCTCTTCCCCGGTGACTATCATTGTCTGGGCGATAGCGAAAATCGTCCTGTGAAATGGATGTCGCCCGAAGCACTAGCGAAGAAACAATATTCAGAGGCAAGTGATGTCTGGTCGTTTGGAGTGCTGATGTGGGAGATGTGTACGTTTGCTAAACAACCATATGCCGAAGTCGATCCATTTGAGATGGAGCATTATTTAAAGGATGGATATCGATTGGCGCAGCCTTTTAATTGCCCAGATGAATTGTGAGTTAATCGAAGTTTAATATGAGTACCTTTAGTCTGAAAATATATGCTTGATTGCCTCTCAAGGATTTGTGGGTTTCGTGAGGAATTTGAATAAGTCTTTGGGATTAGTATAGGGGAACTGCAAATTGAAGGGTGGGATGTGATGTGGTAAGTAGCCATAGGCTCAAGTGGCGAAGATTGCAATGTTTCTTGAGTGGCGAATTAATGAAACTTCAACGACATGTTTCATCTCAAAGGATTTTTAAAGTGGCAAATGATATCTTCTATGTAATCCACATAACAAAGAATAAGGATATGGAATGTATAAATGTGTGAGGAAATTTTAAGGCTTTTTTACCTACTGTTTATAAAAATTTAGAGTGAGGGTGGGTAAGAAGGGTTTTTAAAGCAAGACAATAAAATAATCTTTAATTTAGAGAAAAGAATGAAACAGATATCAGCTTACAAAATTTCTTTACATTTGAAGTATTCTACAACAAGCTTAGCTCCCGGAAAGTTGCCGGAATAGAACGCCCATTTTTATAAACATTTTTATCATTTGCACGTGAAGGCTATATCCGTCCATTGTGATTAAGTAAAAAAGACCGAGTAAATGACAGCCAAATTGACAGATGCCACTTTATCAAGATAGTCACTACTGTCAACTGTCAAAATTCGGCAGTCCCTATTGAAAGACCCTTTATATAGGAATAATATAAGCTTTTTAACATGAATAAATGTTAGTTAAATTTAATTAGAGGTTTTTTTAGATACAATTAGATCGGTCCGGGGATTTTGTAGAATACGGTTATATAGGAATACGAAACACATAGCATTGTTATACGGGGTCAATAATTTCGTGGTTTCAAGTTAGTAGCGCTGGGATTTGACATCTGTCAAACTCAGCTGTCATCTAAAGTGTCATAAAATTTGTCGAATGTTTGCCATTTACGATAATGGGTCGCTTGATAATGGAACAACGCGTTAAAATTATTAAAACTAACAACAGAAGTGGTGACGCAAACGTAGCCACTTTTCGGTAAAATTGTGAAGATATTTGAAGAGTGTGGAAGAGTTACTGAGTCACCTGTGCGTGCGTCATCGTAATGCAATCACAGTCGAAAATATTGCTGCCGTAAGTGCAAGTCTTGCTGATGATCCGAATGTATCTATTTCCCGGCGAGCGTTCACAGCCATGGAACGACTTTTGATTTTCTGGCGATTTAAGATCATGACTTGGACCATATGTGGTTCCAATAAGATGGGGTAACAAGATCAATTATGGGTTTATTGCTTGAGAAGCTTCTTGGTCGCGTAATTTTACGATTTAGCGACTTCAATTCCCGAGGCGGCTATTTGAATGATACTGTGTCTTTAATTTTTTTTAAAGTTATCTTATAAATTTATAACAGTTTAAAACAGAAGTAGCAAATTCTTACATTAATTTTAATTTTTTTAACAAAATTATACTAAAATTACAATATGTCCTAAAAAACCATTTATTTACATTTTCTTTAATTCCAGGTTTACCATTATGGCCTACTGTTGGGCACAGCCAACAACCGAACGTCCATCATTCGTACAACTGCAGCTTTGCCTATCAGACTTTCATACCCAAATCACCCGTTATGTTTAGGAGTTCTATTCTTCAAATGACAGTTTAAAAAAAAAACACATCCCTCAACACTATTTCCTGTGCGATCAACGTAAGCAAGTAACTTAAGCTTCTATATTTGCGATTTAAAAACAAAAAATAGGTATAACAACAAAAATATTATTTTCTCTCGCATTTAAAATAAAATTTAAACTAAAACTTAAAATTAAAACTAAACTTACTTCATACTAACCACTAAACACTGTATGACTTTTCAAAAAAAAAAAAAAAATACTATACAACTTTAAACAAATAAAATTTAAAAAATAAAACAAATAAACTTTAAGCTTTTCTTAAAAATCTTATGTTCCGATTGATTGAATCTTTAAAATTTATGTCGCGCTGCCGTATAAAATAAGTATTAATATTGTAAATAATATATAGCTACCCAGAAGAGATGTTAAAAAATATACAAACAGAAAAAAATCGAAAGATACATTTTTAGAAAACTTAGTTTTAAGAGTAAATTAGAGTGTTTTTCCTTTAAAAAACAAAAAGCAAAAAGAAACACCATACAGGTTTATGACGTAATAAGTGACAATGATGATTATAAAATAAAAAATAAAAAAAAAGACACCAAATACGTATCATTAGTGCAACATTGTGGGCGCCAGCTTTTGTCCTTCCGCACACGTGTTTTTTATGTACCATAAATACTGCTATAATATTAATTAAATAAATAAAGATAAAAAAAATACTCTTTTGTGGTGGAAAATATACAAGTGTTAGGTTTCCGTTCCTTACTCAGGTGTAGTAGCATTTAAGTTCACTAAGTTATCATAATATTCAGTTTGCATTTAATAATTATTTTGTTTTTTAATATTATAATTATCTGCGTATATATAGTTTTTAACAATTATTAAAGACAAAAGTTTTGTTGTAACAAGAAGTAGTTTATAATTTTTATTAAATAAAAATATGAAATATACATTTATACAAAATAAAACAAAAATATGTTTATTTTTTGTATCTACTATTTACTGGAGGAAACTTTATTTTTCAGCAAGGTCTTTCACTCAAGTTCCTCGAGTGAAATAAAAAAAAATGAATATGTTCCACAATTTTTTTCTACACATGTTTTCAATATGGCAATATGCAACCACATATGAAAAGCTTCAAGGAAGTGCAAAAATTTAGTATTTGCCACAAAAGTTGTTTTCATCATCTCTCGAACCGCGGGTAAGCACATCAGGTAATATAGACAATGTAACTGAATAGCTACGTTCCACAATCTTGCTCACCCTTTATTTTTAATTTCGCAGCGTGAAACCGAATGAGAAAATCATATGCACAGTGGGGAATCATTTGACATTAGTAAAACTTTCATTTTGTTTCAAAAAATTAACTGTGGAATGTAAAACTCACACGTTATTTTGTGTTTTGAAAGTATGCACTTTTAAGGGGTAAGTAGGTATTCGTAAAAAAAATATTTTCATGATATAAACGCAACATAACACAACGCTGATAAGGACGATTTGAAATTTTATTCACTTGATGGCTGCTGCTGTTAAAATGCGACTTCTGACACCATTTTTTTTTTTAATTTTTGGAACAAACAATCTATTTTGGATTTGAAAAACGTCGATACTGGCAATGCTTACTTCCTATGTGAACAAGGTGACGTGAAATAAAACCAACCGAAATAAGGCCGAATTTCAAATAAAGTCTTTATTTCGTTTTTCGCGGTCAACGGAAAACTTGCTGTCTTTATTTATGTTAAAATCGCACGATTTTTAAATAAATTAATAAAATATTCAATTTAAAAAATTGATAGGCAATTTTTAAACTGATAATTGTGGCGATTTTTAATGTTGTCAGTTTCAAAATTTTGCGTTTATTAAATTGATTATTGTGGCGACTTTAAATGAAATCAGTTAAAAAATCGCGCGATTTATAAATTGATTATTGTGGCGATTATTAATGTTAATCGATTCAAAAATCGCGCGATTTTTAAACTGATTACATTATTAACCAGCAAATTAAAACACATCAAATTACTACTTTTATGAAATGATTCTTTTAAACAAAGCCATGGCAACTCCAAACTATTTTTTTTTAAATTCTAAAAGTAAGAGTAAAAGTCAACTTAACCACTTTTCACAATTACTTACCAAAGAAGAGTTAAGGAACGCAAGAATAACCCTTTTTTTATCCTTTCGTGTAAGAGCCTAAGGTTTACATCAGATATGCAGTTGAAAGTTCCATAGTATCTTTTACACTTCGGTTTCTAATTGAAACAATTTGAAGTTACGTGGTGAAGAAATCAATACTTAATATTTCTGCATCTCGCACTTAACAGATGCCAATTATCCACGGTACAGGGTGACCCCAAAACTATCTGTTTTTGACTTTATAGGAAATAAGTTCTTAAAAATAAGGTCATCTTAATTTAAACTCAATTTATTGTTCCAAAAAAAAAAACATTTTTTCAGGACCAATGGTGCAATAGTCCTTTACCCCCGAATCAAACTTAAAAAACGATTTATCTCAATTCATGTTCGCATAGGAAACGTGCGGACGGTGGTTCAAGAGTTAAACCACTGATTTTCACGGATTAAATACAGTTTACCAACAGTTCAAGAATCTTAAAACGAGAACCTTCTGTGTAGCTGTCCGACACACTTAAAAATAATGATGTTCCCATTTCTCAAATCATTTTACTCTAAGCCCTTTTAAACTCTTTTTATAAGTCATTACCATCACGAAGTGTCAAATATATTTAGTTTTTCAATAAAAAATGACAACCTACAGACGACATTCCTAAAATATCTACTATAACTATCTGCAGCATTTGAGATAAATCTTTTAAAAAATTAAACTTCAAACTCATTTAATCGGCTACCTTGTCGAATTTCTTTTAACTATATCATCGCATTAATTAATCCCATTTAAGATTAAGTATCTTAAAAATGCTTGTCAAAATTACCATAAATCCAGAATATTATATTATCAATCTCTTTTCATAAAAAAAAAACACACCAAAACAACATCCAATCTAACTCATTAAAGGAATTCCATTCCAAATCCATTATCCATAATACAAAAGTGAAATTAAAGATTTATTATCTAACAACCATCATCATCATCATCAGCCAGCATCATCATCGGAATATATGTATTCAGATAGTCGCATTGACTTTTCCAAAACATTTTCAGTAGGCGATGTCAGATGTGATTTTGGATAAAATGTTGTTCCTCGAATCAAATCAAACATTCCAAAACTCCAAAACTAATTCAATCCACGCATTCGTTCGTCCAATTTGCCGCAGAGATCCGAGAGAACCCGAGAAATAAAAAAAAAATTATGTCAAATTGAAAACAGCGCCCGACCGGCAACGGCAATGGCGACGGCGACGCAACGCGGGCAACACAACGACCAAATTTAAATTGAAGCCATTAGTCAATGCAAATTAAAATAACTATATTTCAGCCGACAATCAAAATAAATTATTTACTCTACGGTTGGATGAAAGGTGAAAAAGGGGACAAGCAGCATAGATGAGTGACTTGGGTACAGGATGGTAGGGCTGCGTCGGCCGGGTTGGGGTTTAGCTAGGTTCCCAAATGAAACAAGCATCGTTCACACAAATTAAGAGATTTTTAATGAGGAACACAGGAAAGGAAATGAAAGGAAAGCAACATGCAGTTCAGCCATGATGAGGGAAACTACCGCTAGCTATACCGCTCACCTCACTACCGCGCGGCCATGATGACATTTCCATAAACACGCTCTCAAATGAAGAGAATAAATGAACCACTTTACGCGCTAGCTAGCAACGGCAGTATTACTTCATCTTGTTGCTTTTTAGTTTTGAAACATTGTATTTTGTAACACCCCGATTTACAATCTCATTTAAGGGAACTTAAAGTGAATAAAACGAGTGAAAACGAATATAAAAGTTTGGCTTTTCACATTGGTAACAGGATGGTCCTTTGATCATGGGAGGCAGTGTTGCCAGATGAATTATTTTCTATCTCTAGAGACGTAGTTTATTTCACAATTCAATATAGGGGAACGAAGGCTTATAGTACATATTCTGACCACTGCACTACAATGCTATCCCTTAGGCGAAGGAAATATAATGTATGCTAGGCGTACATACCTGTCAAATTAGTATAATATTTTTGTATGACAGACAATATATGATGCATTCGCCAAAAGAATGAAACTCGATATAACAATAATTAAACACAACATTACACTGAATTAAACTTTAACAAAATGGATCGGTCAGTTTCAGTTTTGTCTGTCTGTCTCTCTGTACCTAATACGTTGCTGTACAGCCTCCACGACTTCACTAATTTACCCTTAACCGGGTACCTAAGAAAGTGAGAATCACTTTATGCGTTTGGTACTTTTCAGTGACGTTTTTTCGTTTCATTGAGTTTAGATTCACAACGTGTCGTATCAGGAAGTTAATAAATAAAAGATCCAAAAATTTAGTATATGATGAATCTTCTGTCGTCTGCTGAGCCAATCTTCCTTCAACTCTGTAAACTTACACTATTCAATTTCACTTTATTTTTCAAATAAGTAAAACTTTTGCATCTGGCATTGCTATAACTAAAAGTTAGTTGGTGTCTTAATAGTGCAACCTAAAAATCCATCCCCTTCCGTGCGCTCTTTTATGTTTGTGGTTAGTTTGCATTTTTAATTACATGGATTTTCACACTTTTATTCAAGAGAGGCGATGATGAGAGGACGAAGGAAACACACTATATACTGTACGGCAGCAATTATATGAATGATGGCAAAGAACATCCTTTAACAGGAGTAAACTTCTTCTAGGTTGACTTTTCTGGATGTAATTTTATGCATTTATTCACAGTGCAATGCTTGTGCGGTGGTTTAGATAAGAAAATCTTACAAAGCATTTCTAACGGCAAGCATTCTATAATGAGATACAATTTTACACACTACTATAGGTACTTGTAATCTGAAACTTTAGGCTTTAAGAAACGATGATAGAAAAACTAGTTATTACTGAAACAAGGGTAGTTATCTTTGACACTGGAATGCAGGTAATTTTATATCCGAAATATTTAAATATAGTGATCTGGTTTTAAATACTGATTTGATTTTTTACATTTGCATACAATCTTTGCCAGTTAGAATTGATTTAGGCCAAAGATAAATTTGAGCTTCTCAAACCACCAATATTGCAGAGGATGCTTTTTTTCTAGGCTCGAGATCGATGGCATCAGGACGAAGTATGTTATCTGGTCAATTAAGCTTTAAAATCGGTTCTTTTGATTGCAGAAAGAGGTTTCTTTTTTTTAGAATTTTAATGAATACTTATATCTATTATGTCAACGAATCTCTTATATTTTTCTTAAGACAAACATTTTTAAAGGCGGCATTTTTTTTGCACTAAGTTTAAATATAATCAGTCAGATGATGTGTTTCTATAATGTTTGCAATAAAATATGGAGTTTTGGTTACATTTTTCGCCACCACAGCGCCACATTTTAGTACCTCACATCTCGAACATTTTTTTTCAATATTTGTTGATTTACCAGGCGCTCATAAATGAAAGGAGGCTATTTTTTTGCATTTATTTTTAAAAAAATAGGTGGAGTCAAAACCTGAAAGAAAACGGTAAACATCAATTTGGAAGTTATGGTTTCCAGGCGAGGGGAAATTTCACTCACACCTTAACTACTTTCCATTCTTCTTTCTTTCTTTTGACATTCATTTACTACTTTGGTGCCACCCCTTTTAAAATTGGCGGCAAAAATTAAATGCTTCCCGCTTTTTCTGAGCGCCTGGTGATCCAAAAAATCTTCATATGCTTTTCGCTCGCAATTTAAAGGTTTGACTGTGAGGTTAGGAAAGAGAAACATCTGAAGGCAGTGTTAGACATTGTAGAGGCATATTTGCCGCCTAAAGTTTTACATGTGAAGTGTGTAATGACGATCACAAGGTGGAATAATAAATAAATAAATAAAATTTAATACCTACTTTCTCACTCTGATTTATCTGATAAACAGATAACAGAAAAAAGTAAGAAAAGGGCTTTTTATTGGCTAGGGTCAGTGACGGCCATTTTTTCGGCTGGGTCAGTGGCAACCATTTTCCAGCCAAAAACTGGATGAAAACGGTAAAGATCAATTTGGAAGTTATGGTTTCCAGGCGAGGGGAAATTTTACTCACACCATGACTACTTTCCATTCTTTCTTTCTTTCTTTTGACATTCATGTTCTACTTTTGTTTCACCCCTTTTCAAATTAGCGCAAAAATAAAATGCTTCCTGCTTTTTCTGAGCGCCTGGTAATCCAAAAAAAATTCATATGCTTTTTGCTCGCAATTTAAAGATTTCCTTGTGAGAGTAGGAAGAAGAAGAAACACTTTAAGCAGTGTTAGACATTGAAGAGGCATATTGGCCGCCAAAAGTTTTATATGTGAAGTGTGTGATGAGGATGACGATCACAAGGAGGAAGGAAAAGTTACGGTTACTTTCACTCCACTCCAATTTATCTGATAAACAGATAACAGTAGAAAGTAAGAAAAAGGCTTTTATTGTTTAGGGTCAGTGGCGACCATTTTCGCGCTGGGGCAGGCAGTGGCAACCATTTTTGCGGGATTGAGTCGGTCGAGATATTTTTATATGAAACAGGGTGACTGTTTCTTGTTTTGAATATTTTTTTTTTGTTCACAAAGAGAAAAAATAAAAATGCTCGTGTTGTTTTTTTTTCTACCTTGATAATTTCTTTTATTTTCCAGAATTAAAGTACTTCAAATTATTTTTTTATTTAATTACTATTTTATTGGTTTGTTTACTTAATTATTTTTTTTTATATTTACATCGACCATTTTGTATTTTGTTGTGGAATTATTTTGTTCGCTTTTAATTAATGTGATTGAAATTAAATAAAAAAGTAGTTTATTTCGACTTATTTCCGTTTTATTTTTAAACATTATCTTTTATTTAAAATGTAGTCTTTGTCATAATTAAAAGACACCAAATCGAGTTTAAACCTGAACATCTAATGTGTCCTCCCTACAAATCATGGAACATTTCTTATTTTTTTGTTTAATATTTTATGACTTTTTGGAATCACATAAAGACAGGTAAGTGATGTCATGTTGGAGCACCAAATTCTGTTTGATCCAAATGTTTCCCCTTTTTAAGCTTAATTTTGTCCACTGCATGTGGTTCTCATTTCTTGGAAAACTGATACTTTAAGTATTGTTGGACAATATTGAGCCTTAATGAGCCACTTAATAGTTCGGCATCTTGTGACATTCATGGATCTGGCACTACATTGTTATACTTTTATGTTGGAGAAGACTTTTGGGCACTCCTTCTTTAAAACTATTCTCAATACAAATTAACACACCGATATTGAAAAAAAAACACAGCATATAAGTAGAGGAGAGTGGGGCTATAACAACTAACAGTTTAAAAAAAGCAGGGTTCCACTGAAAATTAGGAACCGCGTGAAGTAGAAAAAATGTTCGTCTTCTCCATAGCTATAGCTACCGGAATACTTACTTTTGTTGTTGACTGGAAGCAAAGAAAGAAATCCTCGGGTGGTCCCAAAAACAAGCAGTAAAGTAATTTTTTTTAGTTTGAATATTTGGTCTTTTCCTTCAGCCAGATGTTAGATGTGTTTTTGAGACATACATTTGTGTTTTTGTTGAAATTGTGTAATCTTGTTAATTGTGTTATCTTTCACGACGGGCATCGTTGTAATATTTTTTCGGGGGTTAATATTCTAACAGAAAAAATCTTTTAAATTTCCATCGAGTTAAGACTCACCAAAACAGCAATAAAAGAACACCAAAACTGTTATACACTTTTCATCCGCTTAAAATAAAAATATGTCCACATTCATTTAACACGTAATTTTCTTTATTTTAAAATTAAGTATATGTATAAAATTATTTTGTTCTTATTTTATTTCTAACAGCTTTATTTGGCTGAACACTGTTTTGTCCAAAAAAAACTTAGTTTTATTAAATACAAAAATTAGTTCATACAACTTAAGCATTAGTTATTATAATATAAAAAAATTTACAAAAAATTAACTTACAATAATTAATAAGAGAGATAGAGAGATTAGTTTAAGATCTATGAGTCAAAATAAATAATTAAAAATAAAAAAGAAATTACAAAATTAACTCAATACCATTAACAAAAAAAAAATATTTATATTTTAAATTCTATAGTTTAGTTAATTATCCTCTTAAATATATCTAAATTTTTAAGTATATATAGATTTTTAATAATTGTATATAAACTTATTTACAAACTACCAGAGTAAAATCATAAGATTCAAAATGGCAGACAATGATTTTGTTTTTTATATTTTTTGTTATAATTATATTATTTTTTTTTATATAAACTTTTCGTCATTAAGGATTTTGGTATATAAGAAAATTGTCATTTTTTTGGCAATAAAACTTGCCAGTGGTGATGTTTTTTTGTTTTTCTTTTTTAAACTTTTAAAATATCTACATATATAATATATTTTCTTAAATATAAATGTATGTATATATATTGTTTTAAAATCTATATAAATTTTTATATAAATCCATATGTAAATGCACCTGTGACTAAATCTATATAAATGTGTTAATTTATGTGTGTATGTGTGTTGTTCTCTCTTCGATTCTACGCTACGTTATCCTTTCCATTATTTTTATTAAATATCTAATATAAAATATTTCCTTCTAACTAGATTTTTAAGCGAGTAAATAATAAATAACTTTGATATTAATTTATTTAAAAAAAAATTTAAACATATCTCGTTATTTGTGTGTAAAAATCTGTTAGGCAGACCTGGAGTTGGGCAAATGATGGCCTTTCAGCGGGTAAAAGCGCCCAACAATATGCCATGATAGTAAATCTGTTAGAAAGAAGGAAAACAAAAATAGGGGGAAAGGGGGTGATTTAGGAAAATATGTACTTGCTGTTTTTTTTATAAAGTTAACTTACAATTCATCGGGACAATTAAATGGCTGCGCCAATCTATAACCATCTTTCAAATAATGTTCCATTTCGAAAGGATCCACTTCGGCATAAGGTTGTTTAGCAAACGTACACAATTCCCACATGAGAACACCAAATGACCAAGAGTCACTTGCCTCAGCGAATTGTTTCTTTTGAAGAGCTTCCAATGACATCCATTTGACAGGACGATTTTCACTATCACCCAAGCAATTGTAGTCGGCTGGGAAGAGATCCCGGGAGAGGGAGCTGTCGGAGAGTTTTACACGCAGTTGATCATCAATACTAGAAAGAAGTTAACACAATATTGTTTTGTTAAAACAAGCATTTGGCACAATCACGGCTGAAACAAATTTTGAATTTTTTTCGGCCACTTTGTCTTTCAGTCACTATTTTGGCAACGCCGACGGGTAAAAATTGGTATGATTTCCCATCATGATATTTTGAATGTAGGTTCTAGTATTTCAATTCGGTTTAAATTAAGGTTTTTTCGTTCTAAAAAAATTACGGACGTTCACAATGTTGGCCGTTTGAAACACAATTGAGAATTAGTTACGGCGAACTGAATTTTAATCCGTAGGCACAAGCTGTTTAAGACTTTGCAAATAGGTACCGTAAAATAAATAGGTATCGTTAGTTTTCTGAAAATATCGACAAGTTGTCAGAAATTAAAATGACGGTAATCACACGTTTGCTCAAAATTATGGAAAAGTTTATATTCTAACGCCTTCATGATCTAATAATTTGGTGCCGTAATAATTTGTCAGTTTTATAGTTTACAAACCAGTGCTCTAAACCTAAAAATTTGAAGTGAAATTTAACGACAGATAATAGTAAGCTTTTTTCGCTAAAATTTGTGTAAGCTTGGTACCGTATAGTTTGCAAATTAACAATGTGAGAGTCCGTGAATTTCTCATTCAAAATTTTAATCAAGAAGATTATTTGCTTATATATTATGTAAAATATTTTCAGCTTGTAAATGTTGATCCGTAAAAAAAAATCACAAAAAACTTTATATTAAAAAATGCCGTAATTTAGTCGTGTAGACAAGTGTATTCGTTAAAATGCAATGCTTTCCGTAATAAATTGAAGGCATAATACACGAACAAAGTTGTCCTTAAAATAGGTTCCGTTATTTTAGCTGGCATTTAAAACTTATATTTTAACACGTAAAATAAAATACCGGTCGCTGCAAAAAAATATACAGAATTAAAAATGAAGGCGCCGTACAAATTTATTTGGATGTTTTGAAAAGGATGAACCACAGACGAGATGTGTCGAATGTCAAAAGCCAAAAATAACGGACCGTAAAAACACTAAGTACGACACATTTTTCAAATTGGTTTCTTTTGAATATTTTCATAAATTTTTCAACTTACACACAGTTCCTTGTGGCAATATCCTTGTGTACAACTCCATGACTATGCAAATGCCCCAAAGCCATTGCCAGCTGTGATGACATCATAACAATCTGAATCGTTGTAATCGATCGGGAGCATGATGGTTCGAGCAGGAACATCTTCAAGTTGCGCATATTATTCATCGCCTGGTATAAAACAAACGGAGTGGTGTGGTCTTCAATTGAAACGCCCAGAACTGACAAAATTCCAGGATGCAATGCTCCATACAGACTCATTCCCTCTTGAAGAAGCAGAGACACCTGCATTTGACTGGCATGTTGGGCAACTGTCTTCACTAAAACATCCTGATTCTCGTTGTAGGTTCCCTTGTAGACTCGTCCAAACGTGCCTTCTTGCAATAAGCTCGAAAGACGTACTCGACAGCGCTCAACGGTTAGCTCGGAGATTCGACGATGCAGTTCTTCGGGTTGTTGTGGTTCGATCTTACGTGGAAGAGTTGAATGAATCGGGGCGATAATGGAAGGCGATATGTACGGTCCACAGGGAGGATTTGTCTGCAAACGCTGGAAGCTCGAAGTTCTCATTGGTTGACCGTGATTTTGTCTCTTCGATGGTCCACGGGCACAATAGGCAATTACGATCAATATAACAACCAACATCAACGCCAGAATGCCACCCACGATCAGTGTGATCAATCCAGCTGGTGGAGGCACCACTGTCTCCAGCAACATCGGGTCATCAACATTATTCTCATCCTGATCGGCTGCCATGCAAATCTTCTTCCGCCGGAAAACCAACTCAGTAATGTTGTTCGATGCCCGATTGAGGATCACTTCAATGGTGATCGTCACCTCGACTTCAGCTGGCCGAATGCCAGAACACTTCATGCCAATCGAGAAGGTTTGCACACTCGTTGGAATCTCTCCAATCTGTGATATATTGAGCGTCGGCCGTGGCAACACAGCTGGATCTGATGACTGGACATTTATACTATAAGGCAACGGACGTCCGGCTAAACTCTGCCATGTAAATGCAATGTCGCGAACATTTGCCGGCACAGGAACAACAAAGTTCAAGGCATAGTCATTGACTTGTCCCTCGCGGACATAATACAACTCTGCGGAGACACCTGCAATAAGAGAGAGAGAGAGAGGATGAGAAGGGAAAAACATTAATTTTATTAATAAACTCAAAAATAAATCGAAGAAATTCGTGAGGGAATTACAAAAGAATGGAATTTCACTCGAAGCACGTTTTGGATTTTGTATGCCGTCGTCGTCATCATTGTATTGAATGTACACAAAAGGAGGAGCAGCAGCAGTAGGAATAGAAACAGCAGCCTGACAATGCGATTTGTCTAGCTAACTGCCTCCAATTATGTGGTTCAATCGTTGGGAATTCCAAATCGAAATCGGGAACAATTTTTGGATTAAGAAGAGCAATAACGAAAAAGAAAGACCAACAAACCGAATGAGAAATTAGTCCAAGGAATACCAACTAAGAGATGGAGCATGGGCATAGGCATGGGCAGGGTATGGCCATGGATGCGCGCCTAAGAAAATTCAGCCCCACCGAACGACAACAAATTGGCCATTAATTCTTTTTTTTGATGATTATCTTCGTATTCACCCAAACTCAGGGAAATTGTGTATTTAGATGTGGAGGGGTGCATCAGACAGTATGGCTGACAGGTAAGGTTGGTAGGTATAGTTAGGTTAAAATAGTTTTTAGTTTTTAAATTTTTAAAAAAATTGTCATTTGACTGAAAATAGATCGCAACTTACCGCTCTTTTTAAAAAATGAGGCTTCGCGTTTTCGCAAGAACAATGAGGACTAAAAAAAGAAGTTAGTTTGACAAGAATTATTGGAAAAATATAGCCAATATGTCGGTTGGAAAATAAATGTTTTAGATTTCTAGCTTGGAAACAGGAGCAGAATTTCGTTCGGATAATAAATCAGAAATATTGAAAAGAACTAGAAACTGGAATGGAAATGGAGAAGGGCCAAAAATTTCCATTGCTTAAAATACATAAGCGACTGAAAGTTCTTTTTTTAAAAAGCCTGAATTTTAAGAGAAATGTAAAGCTAGAAAAATCTGCCTTCATCACTTGCTATTATAGGTACGAGTTAGGGAAATTTAAGTTGGCAACACTATTTTAACTGGCGATGGCGGCCAGTTTGTCAGCTGTCTAGTGATTTGTTTTGGTAGAGCCATGATTACTGATTTTTCGTTCATCAATTGAACAACCATGATGTGCAGGAGCTGTGGTTTCAACAAGACGGCGCAACATGTCACACTGCTCGTTCCATAAATGATTTGTTGAAGCAAATATTGGGTGCGCGCATAATTTCGCGTTTTGATCCTGTGGATTGGCCTCCAAGGTCGTGCGATTTAACGCCGCTTGACTATTTTCTGTGGACGCTCATATGCCAAAAATCATATTTGAATTATAATGCCAGAATATTATTTTTCGAATAAAGTAAATTTCGTGTCAATTTAAAAAAAGTCTGTTTTATTCCATTTCAAAGTTCTATATACCTCTAAAAAAAACACCCTTTATAATCATGGGGAGGGGAAGGGGCGGTATTTTTAAAATTTTGGCCCAAGAAAAAGAAGAGCCCCAATAGACTTTTCGGATGCTTTCATGTAAATTGAATTTATAAAATATAATTCTAAGTCAGTTTTAAGTCTACAATCGGACTGAGAAGTGCAGCCTTGCTATTGACAGCGGCGTTTCTTTCACAATTAATAAAATTGAATGTTACTAATAAAATCAAACTATAAAATAAAAAAAAAAGAAAGAGAAAAAAGGTGAAGTTTGTTTTTAACATTTAAATCGTACATTTGGGAAGGGTTCTCATCTCTAAAATTCGGCAACACATTTATTTTCCATCAGGGCATTTGCGAAAGAACAGATGTCAGACCTGCTTCAAAAATTCAAAGATTCACCAACAATTGGTTAGCCTCAGGAATAGAACATGTAGATCCTGAGTTTAAATCAGATGAAATAAAATGCACGACTGGGTTACACCACCTTGCTCTAATGTGTGACAGTGGTCTTGGGGCTTGAGGTTTTGAGATCTTTGAAAAAAAGCAGGAAAAAATAATATGAAATTTTATTAATCACTCAAAAAACTTTCAAAATCGTTCGAGCAGAAAATCATATTATAGGTTTTTTTTTTGTGAATATGCCAACATCAAGCAGTAGTTCTTATCAGATAAGAAAACTCTTGAAAAAACCAAAAATCAAAAAAAAAAGATTAACTTTGTTTTAAACTCATTTTTTTTTTTTGAAAAATTTAAAAATTGATATTATTGTGAACTTTCACTTAAAATTTTTATCAAAATCCGTAAAGTGGTTTACGAGAAAAAAAACCGGTCCTATGGGAGGTACCGTTATAAAACTATTTCTGAAAAATCTATTTCCACCAAAAATTTATTTGTCTACGAGTAAGATTTTGTTAGCTTTTTTAAGACCTTTTTTCTGACCCCAACTACATAAAATTGGCTAACTCTTGAAGGAGCACACATTCCATGCAGTTTTGAAGACACTGATTTTTTAATAAGAATGTCATCAAAAAGGAAAGCTAAAAAAGGATCAAATAAATACTTGTAATTTGTTTTCATCAAACTGTGGAAAGTCTTTCGAACAGCCGGCATTTGACTCCACTTTGAATCACTCCACTTCCTGCCAGCCCTACTGTATTCAAAACCTCTAACGTTATCTCGCCGCACATTAGCCATGTTTGTTCAATGGCTATAACACCGTGCTATGAGCATCCACAGCATTCCTGCTTCGCGGGACTCACAAGCGCAAATAAATCGAAAGGCGGAGGAACAGAACAGAGAAAGAGACAAATTTTTCACAGACTAATTAAAATTTCACCGAAGGATGATAATCTATTTTTCGGGATACTAAACATAGTCCCGCGTGGTTGCCATAGTGCAAAGTATAAAAAAACCATTGCACTTTTTTTGTTTGCTTTTTTTTTGTGGTGATAGTATAGGATCCTTGAATTAAAAAAAAAAAAAAACAAAAATCTTTCTTAAAATGGAATTTAATTTTAGAACTATCATGCTCATTGTTTGTCTTGGCATGGATTCTGCAGCGCCAGCCAGCAGTGTGGTGTAGAGTGTGGATTGCTTGGTGTGCTTAGTGTGTTTATTCTCTTCCTCCTTTGCGCAAATCTTCTTCATGTGGCTGACAAAATAAGAACTCCAAATGAACCCAACGTAACGTATAGAAACGACCATAGAGCTCCTAAAAGAAGCTACTACAATTTTATTGTTAAATTTAACCCTACAATCCGAATCCGAAGGAGTAGGGTATTTGTTTTGTTTTATTTCTATTTTCGTCCTTTTTTTTTTTTGCTTTTCTATTTGTTTCAATTTGTTTTATAGTTGCAAGAGCTTATACGGATGGGAGAGCGGGTCGGGCTTCCCTGGGTTATCAACTATAGGTATACTCTGGATTTTGGAAGAAGAAATAAAAGAAGAACTCAATCTTCTCCGGATCGTAAATATTTGCAGGAGAAGCCGCATGAATTATTACAATTGCACTTGCTCTCTGGGCGCGCCTCACTGTTAAAAGGATGTTACTTCTTTTCGGTTCTTATGGCGGTGGCAGTGTGGTGGTGGTGGTGGCTGGTGGCGCTATAACAAGATTCCTTCCAAAGATGGATGTGGTGGGAAAATGGGGATGGAAGATGGAACAAAGAAGGCGAGCTTCGGAGTGTAATAATGACGACGACGGACGACGACGACGCGACGACGACTACGATGATGATAATTCTCGTTCCTTTGAGGAGGCAAATGAGGTTGTGTTGTAACACTTGGTGCCGACACTTTGCGGTTGGCGGAATATTATACTTTTAGGATTTTTGTTGTTGTTGCTGTAATACATTTTTTTTTGTCCTTTTCGGAACGATTCTTTAGGGTTTTTCGTTTGTGATGGAAAATAATTAACTATGACGAAGTGTCAGGTGTTTTTGGGCGGAACAAGATGAGGTTTATGGAGTTTTGTGTCAACATTTAGTATATTTTGTAGAAATGAGATGAAGTTTATGTTTCTTTTGTTTTATATAAACATTCGGGACATTTATTCAATGAAGTTGGTAAAAAAAGAGGGTTACCTTACTGAAAAGAAGCTGTTCTGTTTTTACTGATTTTTTATGAGTGCTTTGGTTTTTGGTGTTATGTGACTTGGAAAGACATTTATAAGGAAAATATTTAAGGAAGCAAGAAGTTAATTGTATAAATTAAATAATACTCAAAATCATGAGGTTGTAATTTGAATTTGCAATTATTTTGAGAGGTTGAGTGCGCTGGTGGGACATTTTTGTTACCTCAAGCGAGATAAGCTGAAACATTTTGAGTCCTGAAATGAAAGCTATTATTCATAAACATAAAGAAAAGAAAGTTATAATTTTTGAAAACCTCAAGACGCTTGCTGATTTAGGAAGAAAGTTAGAGTAAAAAATCATTTAGATGGCGCTGCAGTCGGTATTTTTGTGTCCAAAATGCGAAACAATTTTTATCCCAACTTTCTATTAAGACTAAAGCTACACTATTACACTATTGCCAGGTCTGCAAATATTGTCGGATCTGTCAGTGAAAAATTTGTCTCGAATGCCCGACAATCGTGTACATACCAAATTAATTTGCAGAAAAATTGTTTGGCTCCTAATTTGTAGACAAATATCTGCCAATTAATTTGTAGATATCGGGCAATCGTGTAAACGCAAGCTGACAACCGTGTACACACCAAATTAGTTTGCAGAAAAATTTGTTCATCAATCATTTTGAAGACAAATTAATTTTCGGATGTGGCAATCGTGTGTACACAAAATTCATTGGGAGATCACCAAATTTTTTTCATTTTCTGACGTTTCTGCAAATGTCTGGCAATGAATAAATTTGCAGGTGCAGTTTAAGGAACATTTGCAAATTTATTCATTGGCAGACATTTGCAGAAAATGAATTTGCAGATCCAAAATTAATTTGGTGTGTACACGGTTGGCAGAAAATATACAAATGTTTGCAAATCTATTGCCAGCTATTTGGCCTAATTAGTTTGTCGACATTGTCAGCCAAATATTTGGCAACAGATTTGCAGACATTTGTAGATTTCTGCAAACCGTGTACACACAAATTCAATTTTCAGCTCATTGTCAGCTCATTTTCACACATTGTCAGACGTTTGCAGATGTGACAATGATTGTCAGACCTACCAATCGTGTACACTTAGCTTAAGATCACAAAACATATCTAGTTTTAGAAGACATGCACTGAATCATGCCATAAATCTCATTTCACTCTGAACTCTGCCATCTGTCAGTCATTATCTGTCACTTGAACATTGGGGCATGTTCTTTAGCAAAAAATGTCGTGGTAAAAAATATGAACTGGATTTTTGGTTTCAATACTTTGAGGTTATCGGTGAGACACTAACATTATGCGATAAATTGTTCACAACTAAGACTTTTTGAGGAGGTGTCACAGCGTTCCAGTTTCCACTAAAATGAAAAAAATAGCGAAACATAGAGACTTTGCAACTTATTATGAGCCGTGGTAATCGGGAACTGCTTCTCTACCGAATTTTGTACTGTTAAAAAATATTTTCAGAATTGCAGAAGTCATTTGGAAGAATCTCAGTTTTGTAAATAATCAAGGTGGGCCTTCGGAATTTTTTGAAGACACATTTCTTGAAAAACAAAACAAAATATATCGGCGAGGGCTTGTGTGGGATGCTTGTTGGCTGGAGATCTGAACTCAAAACTTGCAATAAAAAGGTTGTCACGAGGACTATTTCATGCAGAAAGTTTTTGGTTATGGTGTCAACAACAATAGAGTCGGGTTTTTTTTGGACTCCTTGGTGAAACTGTTGACACTCTGTGGAGACATTGCTGACTGCTTGATTTAACTGACAAGCAAACGTTTCAGAACCCATAAACATCTTTAAATTTGGGCTAAGTTCAGAAGAATAACTCCGGGGCAAAATACATGTACGGTTAGAAAAAGTGCCATCATATTTGGAATTTCAAGATGACACACAACTTCTGTCAGAAGAAGCTTCAGAGTCAGATCTGAGAAAGAAAAGAACAACAGAATCAAACACATTGGTTCAAGAACATCAACAAAATATTATTCGGAGTTAAGGTTTAAGAGTTCAAGATGGGGTACTACAAGGCTGAGTGCTATCGCCGATATTATTTACCTGCTGCGCACAATGGTGTAGCTGCAGCAGTAGCACGTAGCAATGTCAAAGTTAAATGTACTATAATCGTATTGCACTACTACAATGTGAAGTAGCAGCTGAAGCATAGAGAGTAGCTGAAATACAAGTCAACTAGACTCCAACTTCACGAACGTGCTGCGCTGCAAAACAACAACAAACCAAAATGACAGACATGGTTTTTGTTTGAGTTCAGTGTTGCACATTGTATTCGTGTATGCTGTTTAGTGCGCTACTTTTTTTTGACATTAAATTTGACATTGCTACGTGCTACTGCTGCAGCTACACCATTGTGGGCAGCCAGTTAGCCAGACAAAAAGATTTGTATTTGAATTATGATGGTCATTAGTTGGCTTTAATTTTATTGCAGCGCAAGTATCGATCTAGCAAGTTGGGGAGAAGCTGAAGGCGTGATAGGAAAGTGATGGCACTTTTAGCTCAATGCTAAGGCCTCACAAAAATTTTCGATTGCAGATTTCCAGAATTGAAGGACCTTTTAAAAGCAAACCGCAAACAACTCAAGAAGTCTTCAGGCGGGAAATAATAAACGTATGTCTTTTGTCTTTCGAAACAAAGAAAGGTCTGGAAACGCTTGGAGAATAAAAGGAACTCGCCCAATAGTAAATATTTATGAGTCCCCAGTAATCAACTGCAGGGGAACCTGTGGTGTCTACAATCGCCTTTAAGAAAGAGCATGACAGAAAGGCCAGACAGAGCTTAATACTCTATGTAAAATCTTCAGTCTATTTTTAATCTTAAGAAGTCGGCTTTAACGAAGCCAGGTTGAAAAGTTCAAGAGAAGACACTAGGGTATTTAGAAAGGTTAGGTTAGAAGAGGTGTGGATACGGCAATAACGGATCTTAACGGATAAAAGGAAGAGGTAAGGGACGAAACATTAGCGGTATGTGGGCCCTAGTCTAGGTTGCTTAAGTATCTTGTTCGAAGCAAAACCCAGCTCGTTGAAGAAGTTTTTTTCGAGGGTTGCTCTCTTGGTCCGTGCCATGCTGAAGATCTTGTAGAGGAAGTCAAATGAGTCCTTTTCCACCTCCTCGGGATTTACTGATTGATATGGAAAAAGGACGGCACGAAATTGAAAAGGCTATGTTCATTTCCTTACTCTAGCAAACTTAACTTCACATGATATCTTCAGAAGTCACATACATTTTTTTCAAACTGCAGTCATTTTAAAGAAACTTTTTGGTTTAAAAAAAAAGGATTCAAATTGATACCCAAACCATGACTCCATTAAATGCATTTAAAATTTTCATCATTGGCTTATCCTTTCAAGCTTCTGAAAATGACTTTCCTATATATCCTTTATACATTATTATTATCCTTTATCCGCCTTTTTTTTTGTTAAAACCATGACTTAAAAAATTACATTCGCGTGTGGAGTCATCGTCGTTTTCGTGTAAAAATAAAATCCCACCATCATAGATTCATTTCACATACTCGTATACGCCGTACACAATCACCTACCTACAGTTAATTGTTCACGCACATTTCAGGCTCAATTGTTATTATCCTCGACTGCACACAACATTGAATTGTATTTTAAAAATCATATCCTTTCAATTGGAAATTGTAAAAAAAAAAAAAACTGAATGTGTAAATCCTTGCAAATATTTACAACCTCTTCTCGCTGCGTCGAACCCTTAAAATCCATCATTCAAGCAAATAAACATTCAATAAAAGTCCTTAATTTTATTTTATTTGGTGATTTTTTTCTTCAACATTGACTGTGTATATCCTTTTGTTTGTTCCGAAAAATCAAAAAAAAAATCAATTCTGTTTTGGTGGTGCAACGCCGAGCCGCAATGAAATTTTGAGTCCTCTCCGCAGTCAACCAAAAAACCAGCTGGTTGCGCGACTGCTTAAAAGTTTTTTTTTATCCCAACGAGGCTTTTGTGCGAATAAAAAAAAAATATAAATTTAAACATCCAAGTGATATATGTGAAGTTGAATAAATAAAAAAAAAAAATAAAAAACGCAAGGAATGTAAGCACATTCGCAAAATTCAAAGTGAATCCTTTCAATTCATACACGCATCAGAAACACAATATACGAACACGACACACACCAAGGAAAAAAAATCCTAGGAAATAAAAAGTTAATCCAGTTTTTCCTGGCATATGATTTATACCAATCAATTCGGTTTTATACCCCGTTCCGATCCCGTTTAAGAGAAAAGGACGGGTTACAAAACAGGACACCAAGTGGAAATTTTAACGCATTCAAGCTCAATATCCTAGGGATAGACTTAAAGGACTCAGATTATATACGAGTACCTACACCACATTTCGAATGTTTTTTGAATAATTTTTATTACATACTGACGCTCGTAGTATGCTATATGTGTGTGCTGGGATTCTATGAAACAAACGAATGAATGAATAAATTGGGAACAGGATGGGATGAGATTTCGGGAAGAAGCAACATCAGCAACAGCAGCAGCGGGATGACGACCGACGACGACGATGACAATGATCCTGGATGTTGACAAAGACACCGAACAAAGAAGAATCCTCCCGGAATCTCTGCTGTGTGACAGATTTTAAATTTCCAACAATAAAAACACAGCCAAAAAGGATAAAGGGATGACGATGACGGAAAGTATAACGGCAAATTACTGGCGATGATTTATTCAACAATTGCTGTAAGCAATGTGCTTTTACTTCTCCAAAACATAAAAATATATACTCTCGATTCACAATCACAACCCAATATATACACCGATACCCAACAACTTGCTGGGGATATAAAAAAAAAGGACGAGAAGAAGATGAAGAAGAAGTTACTTCGTCGTCAGGATATCGCTTTTGTAAAACACCAAGGACATGGTGTCGATTGTGTGTTGTTGTTGACGTTAAGTTTTTCTGTTTTTCACAGCAACAACAACAAAAAAAAGGGTTCATTTTGTTTCTCCGCATCCTTTTCATGGAATTGGGTGATGTTCTGTTCTGACTGATCCTGGGTGCGAAAAAAGGGTTGACTATAATACAGGAACCAAACTCCGGGTGAAACAACAACAACAGCAGCGGTGGCAGTAGCAAAAAACGAAGAGTTTTAATTAAAAGTAAATTAATTGTCAGTTCAAGAGTTAGAGACTCTTTAGGCATCAGGCCTAAGGTTGGATTGGCTTTTGTAACTGTATTTTGTATTTGCTTTTTTTTTTGTGACTTAGGTACCGTAAGTTAGTAAGTTGACTTTTATCCTTTATTTTCTGTTGAATTAAGGGGGGAAGGATAGAAATATAGCACAGCAGAGCTTTTGGTTGCTTGGAGGCATTTTAGAATATCCTTTGGTAATGTGGACGACCGTCGACGGCGACGACCGAAACCAAAACCGAACGAAAGAAAAGTTTTGATTAACTTTGTTACCAACGGCACGCGGCGTCAGATTTGACGTTTTCAGCAGAATCGGGTGGGTGATGGTGGTGTTGATGAGATTTTGTAATTTTCTAATTTTATAAGTGCATAGCGAAATAATTATAAGCCTCCCAGATTGAAGTGAGTGTATTAAATTAATCATACGTTTTGAAGAGGATGTTTTTTTTTTTTTTTGAATTTTGAATTTTGGAACAGAAGAAGGAAGTGTAAATGTATGGATGAGGATGAGATGACTTTATTAAATACCTAAAAGTTTGTAAATTGACTTTATTGAAGAAAATGAGAGACTTGCATTATTTGCTTTCGTGACTAATTGGCGTCTGTGGAAGGATATCTTGACATATAATATCTGGAAGGGATGATTAATTATTTATCTTGTGTGTGTGTAAAGGGATGACACAATTTAAACCACAATAAGAGGGTTTATTAAATTAATTTGAGAAAACATTGATGGATTTTTGTATTCCTTTTTTTTTTTTTTTTTAAAGCGGGAATGACACGTGCTTTCTGATATTAGTTCTTCAGAAGTGGGATTTTAATGTGATTTTAACCAATTAAGCCGTTGACTTGACTGTTGACGGATGACATCTATTAAGAGAAACTGATACTTGAAGTTGAGGAAACTGGCAGAGTTATTATACAGCGTAATTTGGAGATTTTCAAGAATTTGGTTTTTTGATTCCTTAGACTAGTAGGGGGACGGTTGCAGGCTATATGCGTAGAAATAAGACATATGAAAAACAATACTACTTTAGCGACGGTAAGAAGTCTTGGATACATACTACTAGTCTAAGTACTGCAGCTGAAATTTAAAGGACCTTAATATACAACTTGGTGTCCAATATTAATCAGAGACCCAGAACTGCTACAGAGGTCTTGGGAAAGAAAACCAAGAGTTCTTATACTTTCCAAAACAGCTGCAACAATAAGCATACAATGAAACAGTTTGGAGTGCGCCAGAAGAGATTTGTATGGAAAAGGTTAAACTGAAAGAGAGCGGTTCACAATGGACCAGTCAACTGAATTCACCAAAAAAGAAGGCTTATAAAGGGCAATATTGACTTCCTTGCAGCTTAGAACATTATATCGAAGCAATGTTGCGGATGTCAATAGCTGGGAATTTAAAAACTGAAAAGCTGATATTGCTAGAAAACTCGCCAGAATTGCACTAAAAGATTAGAATGTTGTCCGGAAGTACAAACCATTGGAATGGAAAAGGACGATGACCATAACCAGTACAGTCTACTCGGCCTCGTTGCAAATTATTTTCTGCCAGAAAATTTCTGGCCTTCATTGCTAAAAATCACGTTGTCTTAGCTGGAAAACACGATATCAGGAAATATAACTGATAGACAAATTCGTCTTCCCGGGCATAATGCAATAGATCTGGCTTATTACAAATATTCAAATGGACGCTAGACAAAGCGTAGATACTTTCGTCACATACGTAGCACTTATATTTCTGTAGTTGATAGTCTAGAATTTTAGTAGAAAAATTAAAAAAAAAGTTGGTCCTTTCTGTCTAATGCTTCTTTTAAGCGGACTTCAGAGTTCAGACATAAGATCTAATTTCTGACCAAACCTTTCTCCAGGTTGCTTGATGGAGACTTGGAACTATTCAGTATCCACTAAGAATATTTTCCACGGACCTATCTGTCGGTGTTTCTTCATAGCGGACTTCGGGGTCGGGATCCTCTTCAGGGTTCCATTCAGAAGTTACTTATTGGAAACTAAGGATGGATCCGCCAGGTCTATTTATCATGTGGTTCTTCTAAGCGGACTTAAGATATAGGATCCCTTTCAAGGTTTTAACCAGACTATTTCTGCAGGCTGCGTACTGGAAACTTACAAATACTCCAATTAAATAAAATAAAATGCAAGACTGGGTCGCCCAAACTTGCTCTTATGCTAAGCAATTGCTTAGTGGCTGCATAAAAAAACTAAAAACAATTTCGAAAATTCTTTTATTTTTACTTGCGAGTAGGTACAAGTTATGCATTCGTAAAAAAAAATTTTGTTTTGAATATCAAACATAACATTACGATGATAGAGAAACCTAAAAAAGTGGGTCCGACAATTCTGTCTGTTTGTCTGAATCGACACCTACAGCCTAAACGGCTGAACCGATTTGCTTCAAACTTGGTACATAGTATTATTATGACGTCCTACAGAGGGGTTTTGGAATTAGCATTCTAGCTTTAAAATTAACGGTACCTGCCATACAATTTTTAGTGAAAAATTAATTTTTCTCGAAAACGGCTCCTACGATTTTGATAAAACTTTTTGAATAATGTTTTCTGTGCAAACTTAATGTTTTGGTTGGAATAGATTTTTCACGACCGGTTTTTTGAAATCCGATTTTCTCGTAAGCCACTCGACGAATTTCGATGAAATTTTTAATGTAGAAACCCTTTTATAAAAGAAATAATTTAAATTCTTAAATTTTTCAAAAAAAATTTGTTTGAGTTTTTTAAAGAAGTTTCAACACCACTTTTTTAAAATTTTTGTTTTTTCTCAAAACGGTTTAATCTATTTTTTTTAAATTTTATTTTTCTGATAAAAAACTATAAAGTTCTAGAAGTTGGCAACTCAAAAAAAAATTTGGAATATGTTTTCGAAAAATATTTAAAAAAAACCGTTTTTTTGGAAAAACTGGTCGAACGATTTTGAAAAAAAAAATTCCTTAAAATCTAAAAAACCAGACGAAATCTGATGCCTTACTTCATTTTCTCCAAAAAACGTTTTAACTATTGATTTTTAAGTAATTAATAAAAGTTCATATGATTTTTTCAAAGCTTTTTTTCCAGTCGTGCGCTTTATTTTATTTAGTTGAAGAGTTTTCAACTATGCAATCAAAATTTCAAAACTTAATGTCTTTCTAGGAAAAAAAAATTGAAAATCGTTCGACCGTTTTTTTTAAATGTATTTTTGAAAAACTTTACAAAAAAATATTTTGAAATTTTTTTGAGTATGTTAATATATGGCAAACCAAAGTTTACATCTGAAAAAATAATATTAAAAAAATCAATATACCCGTTTCCAACATATTTGGAAACCCAATTTTTTTTTTGAAAAAAATATTAAAAATTAAAAAAAAAGTTTTTGATAATTTTTAAATGCCATATTAATAAAGATATGAATGACTTCCTGTGTCTAAGGTTTTGTTGAAATCTGATGCATAGCTTACGAGAAAATTTGATTTGAAAATACTGGTTCTATGAGACGTACCGTTATAAGACAAATTTTGACAAATATTTTCTAATAATAAGATAGACTGTCTTTAAAAAATAGCATACTAAAAGTTTTATCAAAATCGTTAGAGCCGTTTTTGAGAAAATCAATTTTTTGTATTTACGATTGTATAGCAGGTCCCGTTATTTGTCAACCTAGAGCAAAAATGAAGAAAGACCCTCCTTAGGAGTTCCAAATAATTACTAAATACCAATTTTGAAACACATCGGTTGTAACGAAGTTACAAATTTCCTTCACTGCCACCGACCGCCGCCCCCGATCGCCATAATGAGTGCATCAGCCAGTGACCATCATCACCGACCACCACCGACCGTCACCAGCCGCCACCGACTGCCGTCACAATCACCACGACGATTTTTCTACAACGCTAAGTGTATACCAGAGACCAGCCAGTGACGCAACACAACCATTGTCCTCTATGGGAGCAAAACCGACCACCCCTCCGCCCCGTACCGCTGATTTGGACTACCAACCAACTCCGAACACACATATGATAATAACCAGCAGAAACATCCAACAAAGAGAAGGAATTATTTTAGTACTAATATTTTTTATCTTTAATATTATAATTTACACTTCCTTATTACTGTAATATTCCATAAGTATAAGCAGAATTTGTATGGAAAATTAGACTCGAACTCCCAGCCATTGGTATACGATTCTATTCAATAGAATACCGGGAATACGAGATCTCGAAGATACGCTGCGGGGAATACCAGCAGAAACCTTAACATATTTTAAAGTAAAGGCATTAGGCCATCAGTTTCTTGTCGTGGGGTAGCTGCCATTGTAAGCTAATTTGACCTAATTTGTTTCTTGTCGTGGAGCTCTTCTTTTTAAGAAACTCTACAGACCTAATCCGTTTATTGTCGTGGGGTTGCTGCAGTCGTAAGCTTCACCACAGACCTAATCAGTTCCTTGTCGTGGAGCGCTTCCATTTAGGAATCTCTACAGACCTAATCAGTTTCTTGTCGTGGAGCGCTTCCGTTCAGGAATCTCTGCAGACCTAATTCGTTTCTTGTCGTAGAGCGCTTCCTTTTAGGAATCTCTACAGACCTAATCAGTTTCTTGTCGTGGAGCTCTTCTTTTCAAAGAATCTCTACAGACCTAATCAGTTTCTTGTCGTGGAGCGCTTCCGTTCAGGAATCTCTGCAGACCTAATTCGTTTCTTGTCGTGGAGCTTTTCTTTTTCAGAATCTCTACAGACCTAAACCCAATTATTGTCATAGAGGCAACTCTATAGACCAAATGTAGTTGGAATCGCTTCTTGTCGTAGGATAAACCCTTGAGGCCAAATTATTTAAGCTATTTAATACTATATTGTATATCGAATCATTAATTTAGTTTAATTATTAAGTCCGTATATGAAGTAACTTGTTAAGGATATTTTGATAAATAAAAAACATTGTTATTTCGGAGTTCAACACTCTTCAACCCTGAGTTTTCGTTTTCTTTGGCAACAACCCTGGATTTCGACGAGCCTACCTCAGCCTAAGTATAAAAAGCATCACACGGTTCATCCGTTCAGGTGCGAACAGACAGACAGACGGAATTTCCAGACCCACTTTTTTCGACTTCTCCATCATCGTAATGGTGAGATTGTTATCTCAAACATTTTTTTTTTACGAATCCATAACTTGCCTTATCAGACCTATAATCGCAAGTATAAATATTATTTGGGAAAGAAAATTCTGCAAGAAACCAACATTTTTCGCTGCATTCTTTCGAAAAACTTTTTAACAAATGGGAGCTACATCAGTTTTGACAAAAATAGGATCACGATTCCCCTGAACATTGCCTATACAAGATTCTACGAAATACGGCATAGCTCTTATATCATCAGAATGCTATCTATCACAGACTGGAAGAAAATGAAGACTACCAAATGGATGTGCACCAAATTTTATCGATTTCAAGAACGCGTATTAAGAGACGAGTTTTCTAAATCTTTGTCTAATCATTGCATCTTTACTTGCGTTCGGTCTTTCAGAAAGATCATGGAGCACATTTGAAACTAAGAGAAACATTGGTTTAGGCTAGAAGAAGAAGGAGACAAAATTTCCGAACTACCATTTTGGGAAGGAATTGTTCGTTACTCAGGTAAGTACAGAGCAACATCTTTCTAAAAGTCGATACAACTGCTGGTTAAGATTATTCACAAACAACTCTAGAAAATATTGATTCGGTAATTAACATGGACTCGGAAGTATTTCAAGGTAATCAAGGGTTTCGTGAAAGTCAACTTTGGAATTCTAGTGGAGAACTGCTCAAAAACAACACTACGAGTACCTACATAACTGGGGAGTTGCCCGAACTTATGTAGTTTTTGGCACGATTCTGAGCAATGACAAAAATTTCAGAATATTGTATGTTGTTAAAGTTCAGAATACCGAATGAAGAAGAATGAAGAAAAAGAAGAGGTAAGCAATAAGGTCGGTCCATCTTTTAATTGGCAATAGTTCCGCAGAAGGTTTACATAACCTTTAAAAATTCTGCAGTTCGAAGAAGTCAATAGAATACTCAGCTCATTTGTTTTCTTTTTTTTTTAATTCCCTACCGAAACACCCATGCCCTTGAAATTTAAAAAAAAATCTTAAACGCTTTTAATGTACGGACATTTATTAAGATCTTATCACATGACCTGTTGACTATAAATATTAACTCGTTTCTACTTAACAAAAAAGGATTGGCCTTACAAATACGTGACCAACAACTAAATTGCCATTTGAGTTCACTTAATGACCCACACAAGCCTCATAAATTTAACAATCAAACAGGTCATTCATTCAATTCTTTTGTACGTCTTTTGTAAATGTTTTTTTCTCTCTCTGAAATAGCTACACACTAAGCTCAAGTCCTGTAAATTTTTCTTTCAGTCCTGCAAATCCATAAAATTGAACCTTAAAGGACTCTTGTAATTCACGTTGCAGAACAAAAAAAAAAAAAAAAAACCCTGCACCCAACAAATAAATCGATTGCGCTCTAATCGTCGTTGCTAGTCACTTCCATTTTCTATTAATGAACCTCCCCCCATCATCCCTTCCTTCCCTCCTGGTCACAGTGTAATTCTTCCTTTTCCCTTTCGTAAATAACACTTAATCCTTTACTCAAACGGAATTCTCGCATTAAAAAGGGTGTTGCACAAGTACTTTGCATCCAATGCCACACCAGCAGCACCAGCAGCAACAGCAAGCATCCAAGTATTAAAAAGCTAGCATCCTGATCCGAGTCTAGCTTCTCTCTCTGCGTACAACAACGTACCGTACATATATTTTATGATAGGACCAACACCAGGACGACAACTTTGCATTCAATTCGATTTAATTGAATTTCAAAATATTTCAGACGAGCACGCTTTTCTCTCTCATTTGAAAAACAAGTCGAATACGAATTTCAAAAAATAAAACAAACAAACAAAAAATAAACCTAAAATTCTAACCAAGCACAAAACGGACGACTAATCCTGTTTGTCATTGATTAAAATCCTTTTGGGCCTTCCAAACAAAATTTTAAATACATAAAAAAAAAAAAATTAGAAAAGGGCGACAAAAAAGTTATTGAGGGCGACACGATGAAGCAAGGATCGGCGGCGGTACGGCGGGCGGCGGCGGCGGTGCGCCGGCTAAGGACGATTTCCTTTTTCCGTTTATTAATTTGTAATTTAATGAGTCCCTCCGTGTGTAAAAAGGACTCATAATGAAGGGCTTAACTTTGATAGAGAGAAAAATAAAATAACATTTAAGGAAATTAAATTCTTGTCAACTTGTCCTATTGTGTGTGTACGTATTCGGAAAATAATGTCCTTTGGAAAACTATATTAATACACAATTCGACTGACATGGAGTGACACACATCAGCAAGCATATCGCACCTTTTAAGTGATTATAGAGAGAGTCCTTGGAGGTGGTGAAAGAGATTTTTGAAGTTTCTTTTTTCTTTGTTAACATTTTTTTTGCCCCTCTATTACCCTTGATTCGGCGATGACAATGCATTATGTATTCAAGGATATATTTAAGGACATTAAGTTTTTTTTTCTTATTTCTCACTTTGAGAAGTAGATTTTTGACAGTTTTTAGATTATGAAAGGACAATTAACACATTGGCAGGAGTCGTAGGGAATTGCTCATGAATTGAATTACATTAAAAGGAGACAAGGAAATGTAATCCTTACAAAAAGATGTTGCGAACAAAATCGCAAGGAAAGCGATTATTCTTCAGTTTCCAGTTTTAGCTTTGGTTTGTATCGTGAAAGATTGCGCGAAATTAGAAAAATGAAAAAAAAAATCGCCAGCGACTTTTTAATTTATGTTTGGAAAATCGCAAATTTTGAAATCGCCGCTCAAAAACTTGTATGAATCACCCAAATTAAGTTTTCGACGACTTTTATAAATCTAATTACATATTTCGCAGACTTTAAGCGAACTGTCAAACATTTTGGACAGCTTGTTTAAAATTTTTTTCACAGCTGTCGTTCGCGACATAGGTATGTACTTACATTAAAAATCAATTCGCGAATTATTTTAAAACGTAGATCCTTGTTCTTTTGATCACATCGCCAGTTTCGCACGCGAATCAATAAATCAAATCAAAAATGTTTCGTGCTGTTTTTTTATAGATTGGAAAAAAGTTGCGTTGGCGAAAAAGCGGCTCTCTTGCTTTGCGAATTTTTTCTTTAAGTTAAATAACTTTAAGGAAACGTATTTCAGTTCCTTTAGGCAGCAGGTCTCAATAGCAAAATAAAAAGAACAGTCGTCCTCTGGATTGCGATACAAAGATATTTGAGGTTGCTAAAAGGTAAGGAAAGTTCATAGCAAACACTTTAATCGCGCGAATCAGCGGATCCGTTCGTTGAGGTAGGGGACGCCAAATCTTGCAACTTAACCGAATCGTTTCCTCATTTCTTCAGTCAAAAGATAAGCAGAATGTTAACAGGCAGTAAAATAATGTCGCCTAGATCGCGCACTTATAAAGATATTTGAGGTTTTTTACCGCTTCGCGCCTATAAGCGTCACTGGCGTTTGCATTAAATTTGCGAATTTATTGCCATAGGCAGGAGTCACCATCTTTTGGCACATTCATTACATATTTTTGAAGACTTCAATTTGAGTATTTCGCCGCGAAAATCGCGAAACAACGATTTTTGCAGGGCTTCGATCGAAGGGCAAGGCAGCCATTTCTTAGGCAGGACACACTTTCCTTTACCCGCCAGTGATGACGTCAATAACGGGCCCATATGAATAACCCGATCTCACAGGCAGGTAGGTCATCACACACACATCGCTTGTCCTACAAGCGCGGATAAGAATTGTCGCGCAAAAATCAACCAAAAATTTGGTAATTTTCAAAAACTTTTCAAAATTAAATTGTTTCGGATTAAATAGTTTTCAACCTTTAAAAATTGCTCAAACCAAGCCCTGATATCGAGTTTTGTGGAATCTTGTGCGGGTATCAAAACACCTTACTTTTCCGAGTCCCAATACCAGCTCCCTTAAGATCCTACCATACAAAAAAAGGACATTTAAGGAACCATGAAGGAAAGTAAACGCACACCAGATCCTATTGTGTGACAAAAGGTGTTTATATAGCGTCGTGTATTCCAGAGCAGGAGTTCCATCTTTTCTATAGAAAGCAACGAGCGTACACAAAAGTCCTTTTGTTTGCATTGTGTCTGTGTATACCTTCCAAAACTAGGTATACAGAACAACGGAAAGATTCAAATGCTTGACAGCTCGCGCTACACTTTTCAAAGGGATTGTGTGTTGTACAAGAAATGGGTATGGTCTATATATACCATAGTAGTATATAGTGACACGATAAAAAGAAGCGTTTCTCACCTTTTAAGCACTATTTCCGGTCCTCGTGTTGTAAAGCCAGGGATTTAACACACAGCTAAGCTGTATAGTTTTGGATTAAATTTACTATTCCTTTTTCGGGCTTATTCTTTTGAGCTAGCATTTGAAAGATATATTTTATTTTATTTTTTCGTTACGTCTCTGTTTATTCTTAAAGTGCATCTCATTTCTATCTAAAGTGTCACAAAGGGCAAAGATGAATTAAGAGATGATAAAAAAAGCGGGCATGGCGACAAATCAATTTTATTAAAATCCCCTTTTTTATTGCTTCAAAAATAAAATCCTCTGTGCACCGAACCGGTGTGCATCTGCGTATCTTTGTATATATCTGTGTCTTTTTTCTATCTGACAAATCGTAGATAGTGGTTGGCGGCTTCAGTAACTCGATAGTAATAAAAACAGCAATTGTTCGATTTGAGATTGAAATATCTTAACGTGAAAAGGAGAGGGCATTGAATAGCTTTGCCGCAATTTAAAAGTCGCGTTCGATGATGGTTCTTTTGAATTTTTTTTTTACTTTAACTATTTCTTTGAAATACTTTTTTTTTTTACAAAAAGTAGAAGGGGAAGTGTCAGATATCCTTTTGTGTGTGAGACCTTTGTCAAGAAGATTCAATGAAGTAGATTAAATTGAATCAAGTGATTACAGAAGTTCAAAGGTTGTTCTTTATTGGTTTTAGTTCTTTATTATAGTCGGCATACAAAAAAAAATGCAGGTGTTGCGGAATATCCTTAAGTACGCAGTTTAAAAATCTTAAGTGGGTACTGTCTAGCAAAATTCTTAATTGGAAAGGTTCATATGATATTTGTGCTAAGCTTTATAGCTTTAAATTAAGGAAATAAAACGAATTATTTTAAGTGGCGCCCAAGCAAAGACCACTTACCTATGCGGATTATGAAAATTCTAACAATTTATAAATAAAAACCTTTTGCTAGACGAAAAGGAGTGACTTTTCTCAGAGCAAGAATGAATTTTTGGCTTACTTTAAAAAAAGTTAAAGTTAAGTTAAAAAAAAAAAATTAAAATTCTGCAGAAAACAAACTTCTTAACTGGCGCCCGAGAAAAGACCTTTATTTAATTCAGGGACTTAAACCTCTGCTATATTATATTTACCGACTAGACAACCATCCCGAACACGAAGAGACTTGTGTCCAAGAAAAAAAATTGGATCATATTGAAAGCAAAAAATGTCCTTAAGTGGCGCCCGAGCCATGACCGTTTAGTAATTCAGAAACTGACATTTGTATTTTAGATAAACACATAAAAGATAAGCTGACCAGAACTAACCTGACATTCATAAAAACGAAGAGTCAATTTTCACTGAACAAGATCACGTTTTTGGAGTACATTCTAAAAGAAAATCCTTAAGTGGCACCCCAGCAGACAGACTAAGGATTCAGTATTTTTAACAAACTGATTAGAAAATAAATCATAAAAACGAAGAACATCGACTGTGAGCAGTGAGCATGAAACAATGTTTCGGAATGTTTTTCAAAAGAATATCCTTAAGTGGCGCCCGAGCAAGTAATTCGGAGACTAGTACCTATGGACAAACTGATCAGAAAATCAATCATGCAAACGGCAAAGATCAAGTTTTCACTCAGGAAGAAGGAATGTTATCTCAAAAGAATGTCTTAAAGTGGCGCCCGGGCGAAGAACTTTTAAAAAATTATGAGATTTGAGATTCTACTTCATTTAAGATAAACTAGATAGAAAGCCCATCATGAAAATCAAGAAAAATGACTTTAAACAGCAGTAATGATGTTTTTTAAATATCCTCAAGTGGCGCCCCAGCAGAGTCCCTTTAACAAAATAATGAAATGACTATGTTTTTGGATTGAGACAACAACAAAACACTTTCAACTGAAAACATTTTATTCATCATCTAAAGAACTATGCAAACAAGCCTTTTCAGAACTCTACATGGTATGGCTCCGGTGAAAAGGATGTCATCGACTCGTGTTTTCACACAAAAACTGCACACAAATTAAAACACAAAACTGAATTATTTGTTTATTTTTTTTTTTTGAATCTTGTTTATTATTGTGTTGTGTTGATTCAATTTTCGTGTCATTCATTTGCAGTGCAATTTATTCAGTTTGCCACGTCCTCCGCCCACCCCCCACCCACTCATTTGTCACACTTAATAAATAGTACAATGCACTTGCCTCTGATGTTAAGTGTGTGGCGCATCTAGTAGTTATAATTTTTTTTTAATGAATTTCAACATCTCTCTTTCCCTATCCCTGCGTATGTATATCATGGCGATTATTAAGTTAGCAAAGGCTTCATGTAAATTATATGCGCCACGCCAATGCAGTCAACAGTTTCGCCAAAGTGTACACATTTAAAAAATATACGCAACACACTTAGTAATTTGCGTAATTAAAATTTTCACAAAATCGTTATATCCATCAGGTTATAGTGGGTGTGTGTGTGGGTGTAATGGCGGAGCTATAAAGCGTGCTTCCTCAAAAGTGGTTATGGCCAATTGGCCTGATCTCGGAGGGTCAGTCACAGCAGAAGCATATACAGACTGAAGTCAGGCCTTTGGTTTGTCGCGCATTGTTTCGAGAAACACAACACAATCCAGTGGCCAAGAGCTGCTGCAGCTGGAGCTGGAGCAGCAGATATACACAAAATAAAAATTATTAATCGTGAAATGGATTTAATGGATACATAAAGCTAGAGTGTACATTTATATACGAGAACACACACGTTTTGTTTTTTTTTTACTATTTTTATTTTTAATATTTGTCTGGTGTTGAGTACAATTGCCGGTTGGCTCCACATCCTTTGGCAAAGGTGGATTTCGCTTAATTTTTTTGTGTGTTGTATTTATTCTTTTTTATTTTTGAATAATACTTTCCACTCACTAATGGCTATTTTCAATTTGCCTTTGCATTGGAATGCAAACAAAAAACAGATAGATAGTCAGCACTGCATGGACATGGTTGCCACACTCGTATGAAAAGGTTTCAAAAAATAAATTACAACTGATGGCTTTTACAAGTATGCCCTGGGAAAATTCAAGAGTTTCAGTTACAGAGCTTTAGCTAGGAGGAATTAGCGGTTGGCGCAGTCACAGCTTGAGAACCTAATCAGCTCTTCAGTGCGTCGCGCCGTTTGGTCACTGCTATGGTTAGATACAGGAAGCTGATATAAGTATTATCATTCGTAAGCTTTCATTCGTCGATTTCGGTTGGTGGCTGATTTTTCTGAGGTATCATATTCTAAACCACAAAACAGCAGTTTGCTGGTTGATTAGCGAAAGTTTGATCCATCAGTGAGCTCGTTCAGTATTTGAGTCAGTTCAGACCTCACCAAGGATGATATTCCTGCAGCTCGACGTGACAGTGTATAGTCTTCAGATCCTCTACCAACTCATTTATTTATTGTGGCGTTGTTCGCAGTGAGTGGTTGATTGGGGTGTGGCGAACAATCTACTGTCATCTGTCAGACAATGTTCAAACTTTTTAAGACATTTAAGTTTGCTGATTTCCTAGGGTACATTCTCTTCCAGTTTAAGGGTCAGAGCAAGTTCCACTCAAGGTTCCTAGTTATAGAAGATACAATCCTTTATATCTGACAGTAAACTGAGATTATAACGAACCAGATGTTTAAACAATGACACCAGAGACGTGGGAAAAAACACACAAATGCACTGAGGGTTCGTGGAAACATGTCTGAAATCATCTTGACATATTCACAATTGTAACGTGGATCTCTTAAGGTCTCAGTTTCGTGTGTTAAGAATCTTTCCAAAATCAAACAATAGTCCAAAAAAATTTAAAGAAATGCAAAGATTGAAATTTTATAAAACAAATACGTTAATTTTATTTAAAACAGGAAAAATAGGGACATTTAAAAAACGGAAAAAGTAAAGTTAATTTAAATTAAAATTAATATGAAACAAGAAGACTGATAAATTAATAATTAAAATGGATCGAACTTGTGTGTGAAATTTTAAAGACGGAGGAGGACCCGTCCGTCGAAGAAAACTCCCAAAACAAGTCTTTAATAGCGAAATATTGCTCAAGCTTCAAGTTTGATACTTTTCTGTACTGGTCAGTGGATTACCCGACTGTCGTAAGTGAAATACCAAACGAGAATAAAAATCAATAGAAGAAATCTCTCCTTTTATACAAAATTATTGATATGAGTTTTAATATTTACATTTGAATAACCATAACAACATGAACTATCATTATTATTTTTTCTAAACAAAATTTCATAGTCAGTTAGATAAAATAATAATAATATTGAAATAAATAACAACATAATAAAATAATAAAATATTGAAGTGCTACACAATCGATATGTTTCTTGTAAAGGGTCTTCCAATAAGAGGTGATATTTTGAATAGTACGCTATTTCGTTAGATGTCACTACGCCATTAATAATAAAATGCACGACTGAGTCGCACGAACTTGCTCTAATGTGTGACAGTGGTCTAGGGGCTTGAGTTTTTGATAAAAATAAATTTTTCAAAATTCTTAAATAAATATACTTAAACTAATTTGAGCTGAAAAAAAGTACGCCATTTTATTTCTTGGATAAATTTGAATTTATGAGATTAAATTTAGAAAAATCTGTGGAGCGGTTTTTGAGAAAAAAAGTTTTTTTTGAAAAACTTTTTGAAAAAAATTTTCAAAAAAAAAATCAAAAACGCCAGTTCATATGTATTCAGCAAATACATTTATTTAAAATTTTTTAAAAAAAATTTAATAAGCATACAAAAAAATATTTTTCAAAAATATTGGTATGCAATACTAATTGAGCTACCTACAGCTATATGTGTGTGAAATTTCGAAAGAATCGGTTGAGTGGTTTTCGAGATAGTCGAAAGCAAAAAAAACGGTCCTATGGAAAGTACCGTTCTTAGCCATTTTTTAAAACTTTTTTTTCAGCCATATGATTGGTCGTACCTAAAAAGCAACACTGATATTTTTACTTAAAAATCGTTAGAGCCGTTTTTGAGAAAAATAAGCTTTAAAATAACGGTTGTATGGCAGGTACCGTTATTTTTTGAGCTAAAAAAAAAATTTCAATTTCCTCTCTGTACAATACCTAAAAAAGTCTATATACCAAGTTTGAAGCAATTCGGCCCACCCGTTTGGGCTGTAGGTCTACATACAGACAGACAGACAGACAGACATACAGACGGACAGAATTTTTAGACCGTCTTTTTTCGTCTTCGCTATCATCGTAATGTCATGTTTGATTGTTATCTCAAAACTTTTTTTTCCGACGAATGCATAACTTGCCTTATAGTACCTATAATCGCAAGTAAAAATGGAACACGCTTCAACAAGGCTTTGAAATTATAAAAAAATTCACAATAAAGATGGTAAAAATTTGGCAGAGACGGTTCGTAAAACTAAAACACTTTTTGGTCGTCGTGAAGCACCTTGTCGGAATTCAGAAATTGGTGGAAAAATTTGAGCTGTTGGGACAAGCTAACGATGTGAAGAATAAAGCCCATGCACGCCGCTTAAGAACAACTGAGAATATTGCTGCTGTAAAAACCCAAATTTGACCATTCCTCGTCGTTCTTTGGAATTGGACATTCCAGAAAAGTAACAACACCGTATTTTGCATAAAGCCTTGGGTCTTAAGTCTTATAAAGTTCAGTCAACCGGCAGATCCTCAAAAACGTCGTGTCTTTGCTGATTGGGTCTTTAAAATGCATGAAAATGATCCGGAATTTCATCGAAAAATCATCTTGACTGATGAGGCCCATTTCCACTTCGGTGGTGGAGCAAAATTGTCGCATCTGGGGCTCATAAAACCCAAGATTTTTTGTTGAAAAGCCTCTTCATCTTCAACGAGTAACTGTTTGATGCGGCTTATGGTCCGGCGGGGTCATTGGACCATACTTTTTCGAAAATGAGGATGGAGCAACATCTACGGTGAATGGATTGCGCTGTCGACAGACGATTAATAATTGTGTGTGGCCGGAATTGGATGGTATCGATCTGGACAGCATTTACTTTCAACAAGACGGCGCTACGTGCCACACAAGCAACGAAACCATCGATCTTTTACGGGAAAAAATTCCGGACCATGTTATCTCTCGAAGAAGTGGTCGCAAAAACCGAAATCTTATGATTTAACACCTTCTTTCATTGGGGTCACGTGAAAAATAAGGTCTACGCCAACAGCCCAGCGTTGATTCAAGACCTCAAAGATGGAATTCGTGAATCTATTGAAGGCATACAGTAGTCACTTTGCGATTTGGTGATGGAAAATTTCATGAAGAGGATATTTATGTGTAAGCGTAGTCGTGGCGGCCATTTGGCGTATTTTGTTTTCCATTATTAATGGCATACTTTCTTCTTTACACCGAAATAAACATCCGATCATTTATCTCAAAAAATGCCATTTTTCTTTGAATATCAAAATAACACCTCTTATTGGAAAACCATGTATGACTTGAACAACATATACTTAAGTTTTCAGACAGATCCACCTCTGGTAGAGGTAAAACAGCTCCAGAAAAAGACAAGACCTACTGACTTAGACTCTCAAACATTCCTGTGTGTGTGTGGCTTGATACTCTGCAGGAATGGAAGTGACCTTTCTAGCAGAGTTATAATACTTCATGACAAGATATACTCTTTCAGTATTTTACACTTCCTCGAAAGGGGCTGTACTTTGGAGAGAACTAAGATGGCAGCATGGACTCAACAAACACATACTAACAGTTGATTGTTGGAGGATCTATTTATGTTCTGGTTTCCAGGGCTCCCAGTGAATATTCGACTTCTTCCACTTCAGAAATTGGCTGAACTCTGGATAGTGTTCTCGTGATACCCAAGGCAGAGAAGAAGGTATGTTATCACTGATCTGACTTCTTCAAACCATTGGGAAATTCCGAGCCAAATGTCAACTGCTTTGACTGATCGAGCTGTCAGTGGAAATGACTGATTTGTGGCTATCTCATTTTTTGTAAAGCATTTTTCAGGCAAGCGCATCAACCCGCTAGCGAAGAGCCATTGCGGAACAAAAATATTCTCAAAAATAAAACAATTTAAAATTGCTAAATGAAACAGGTTGGCAACCATTCGCACCCAATCTAATCTAACGAATGCATTTTGGATTTGTGTTTGCATTGATTTTCATAAATTCCGAATTGGTTCGGATGTGGATACAATTTTTTTTCCTTCATGTCATTGTTTTTTGTTTTTAATGAAGACTATAAAGAGATTCCGTTCTAATTATCAACTCTCCCGGTAAAAACTAAATGAAATGGTTAATCGGAGCTAATAATCGTAAAACAAGAATCTGATTTGCATCCCATCACGAATACCAACGACGCGACGAGACGCATGGACTCGACTCACGAAAGATACTTTTGTATATTTATATCTCTAACGGCTTTAATCACTGAGTTTGGAGTGCACTAACGAGATCATTAGGTTCCAGTTTTTTTTCCAGACGAACAGCAATCCCAATCAGGTATTTTAGTTTTGAAGTATTTTTTTTTTGTTTTTTTTTTTGTCGCAGCAAATTAATTGACAAAATTTTTCGGTGTTTCGATTGAGGTGATTATTTTTTTCGGTCCTCATGTTCGTATCTTTAAATTGCCAACGAACAATACGCATCCATTATTCCGTAGTGGGAACCTTATTTTGAGAGAGGGGAAGCATCACATAATCATGAACGAGCTGGAATAATAATTATAGGTTTGACATTTTTATGGTACAGGCGGTAACATCAGCACCTCCTCCTTCCTTCCTTCTTTTGTTCGAATCCCTATTGAAATGCGTGCGTGTATTTCGACGTTCGAGTCGAGTTGTATTTTGACATGTTTATAAATCGACTCATTGAATTTGGACGCGAATGTGTTCCGTATGTTAGATTTTGAGTTTGCTGCTGCTGGCTCGCCGATGGTTATATGCTTCTGCTTCTGGCTTTGAATTACTGCGGGACAGTCTTTTGTTGGTTGGCTGGTTGGTTCGGGATAAATGGTGGAACTAACTTTTTCAACAGGGATGCTGGGATATATTTACATATAAATAAACCGATAATTGATGGGTTTGATTGTTGAACGGTTTTTATGAACCGTGGCTCATTCATTTACTTCGATATGATTATTTTTTTGCTGTTGAAATTTCACATGTTTATTCGTATGGCCGGCGCGGCGGTGCATGTTGGCCGTATAATTATCCGATCCCAATCCGATCCGATCTGTTATGTCAGATTTTATAATTTTTCGTGTGAAAATTTGGTATAAATGAGAAATCAAATATTTTGGCATTAGACCGACGGCGGCGACGGGTATTGTGATGGAAAAAACTTGAGGGAACAGTTTTTGCAACACATTTGTGGCATGTTAGTTCAGGGAATGTCATGGTATTTGATAGTCGTTCCAAAAACGCAACTGAATATTTTAGTTGTACTCGTATGCTTTTGCATCCGGCAAAGCCAAATAAAAATATGGAGATTGACAGTAGAAGCAGACGTTGAGAAAAAAAATTGCGACAGAAGACTGGGGATGGGTTGGCTCTGTAATAAGAGGAATGAAGCAATGCCATCACGAAGTAGGAATTCTCGGAAACTCTAGAGTCAGATCAAGGCAAGTTGAAAAATGCGGACTTTGATATATATATAGGTCATTTGACGGCAGTAAAAATCAGTGCCGATGATTGGAATGAGCAACTATTACTTTTTTCTCCATTTTATTTAATATGCTTGGAACCACTATTGCCAAAACGTTCCTTCTACTATTTTAACTGTTCAATTTACACATAAAGAGACTATCGATAACTACAGAGGTATCAGTAGAAATCAAAGCTTCGTAGGCTGTTTCATACCTTTGGTGTAATGCCCGTTCATGCTAGGAACGCTGGTTCTACAATATGAGAGCATAGGGAAAATTCAGTCAAATTCACACGCGCTAAGAAATCGGAAAATTTCAATGGAAGAATGCTGTTAATTCCAGACTTTAGACCTTGGATATGTTGTACCCTGGCGTAATGGTTACCTAATGTTTCCAACTGCCACGTCAAAGGTTCTGGGTTCGATCCGTGATTCAACTTTATAGGGGTACTGCCTTTTGAGAGGATGCGACAAATCCTCCAAAAGTAAGACTTTTCATGAAAAACAGCTCCTTTGATAGCCGTTCGGAACCGGCGATAAATTATGCAGGTCCTATGAATTTCCTGCAGAATATCAACATACACACACAGAGGAAAAGTTGAGAGTATAGGCCACAGCTCCCGGGCTAGCTAGGATCCGTTGTTCCATTTTTGTGTATTCTATGAAAATCCAAAGAATCCAATATGGAGGATTTCATAGGAATTAAAAATTTTATAGATTTGAATAATGGGTTTTCTGGACGTTTTCACCACCAATTTGAGTGATAGTCAACCACACTAAATTTGTTACTCTTCAGAATGCAAAAAAAGAAAAGAAAGCGGACGGGAAGGGGGGACGGGGGGAAGTCGTCGAAGAAGTGAATATGGCATTTCTTCGCGTTCTATATTCTTAAAGTATCTTTTTGTGAATCACCCATAAATTGTGTTTTTCCTAGAAACTCGATCAGAAGGAATAATTCAGGACTTAGCCATTTTTTACCAGTTTTTCTGATGTTTCACTATCGAAGAAGAGGCAAAGAAATTAAAATTACCAATAAAAATTGTGTTTTGTGACAATCGACTTGTTTTTAGGTTAGTTTGTTTTACCCACAATTTTTTAGTTCAAGAAACTATGGACCGTTTTCGCAGTACCTCCGCTTACAATACGCATCCCGAAGGAAGTCATTAAAACATTTTTTTTGGGATATGTTAGGTCGCCTGTCTTTGTTGATGAGCCGGACAAAATAGAGCACTTGGAAGCTAACATTCGACGCGTTTCCCTGAAATACAGCCTGATTTACTGAGAAGAGTGTGTGAAATTGGACCTTTAAATTTTGCAATGTACTCGCTAGTCGTTGCTACCACATGTCCTAAATTTAAACCTAAATAATTCCCTACAATTATCTGTCAAATAAAGCCTGTTCCATGGATATTTTTAATTTGTGTCTGTGTTTTATTTCAATGTAAGGCTCTCCGAATCGTTTTTGGAACTTAAGATGGTAAGTTTTTTGCAAGTCTTTTGAACTCGTTGTAACAGGAACCTACCAACTTGTAATTGGCTTCAATTGAAAAAATGACTTTAATCACACCTTGCTGGCTTCAGTACATTTTGAACCGGCTAAATCAAGCTCACCTGATGTTCTTAATTCGCAATGGAAGTGATTTTCAAAGTGGTCCCTGCGACCCGAATAGCTTTTAAGACTGATATAGAAATGATTAAAAATCTATGATTTTTAATGAAAAACTAATTTATCTCAAAAACGGTTGCTCGATTTTGATAAAACTTTCTGAATGGCGAATTTTAAGTAAGCCTTATTTTTTGGTTGGAATTAATTTTTCAGGAAAAGTCTTGTAACGGTACATCACATTGGACTGGTTTTTTCATGTCAGATTTTCTCGTAAGCCACTTAACGGATTTCTATGAAATCTTAAATGTAAAAGCTCTAAACGAAATATTAAATTTTTCAAAAAAAGTTTTTTGAGTTTAAAAAAAATATTTTTTTTTAAATGTTTGGTTTTTTTAAGACTTGTTTAAAATGTTTAAAATTTTTGTTTTCTGATAGATGTTGGCATTCTCAAAAAAAAAATTGGAATGTGTTTTCGAAAAGTTTTTCAAGAAAAACAGTTTTTTGAAAAAAACTGATCAAAATTCAAAACAGTAAATTAAATCAAATGGCTTTCTATATTTTCTCCAAAAACCGATTTCACCAGTGATTTTAAAATGATTAATAAAATTTCATATTTTCAATGTTTTTTTCCCAAAATCTCAAGCCCCAAGACCACTGTAACACATTAGAGCGAGTTCGTACGACCCAGTCATTTTATTTTCATTATACGAGAAAGTAAGGAGTCTTTTAAAAGTAAATATCGTCTTGAAGAAATGCAATTCTATGATTTATGAACCATTCTTTTCTAGTTATTCCTGACAACTCAGCAAGCGCCTAAGAACAGTTCTAATTTCATGGGCCTTGACAAAAATTTATTTGAAGACTGAAAAAAATGAAGATATCGAAAAAGTATTCCCTAAGTCTTGAGGTGTTCCCTTATATCAATAAAACTGGAATAAGGAAACACTGCAAGTCGATACGTATAAGAAACCTTGTTTGGTTAAAAGAAAAAAAAAAACGGTGTACCACAAGGCTGTATGATTTCACTGATACTGTTTTTGCTTGACTAAACTGAGATTGATTAGATGGCTCACAAATTTTATTGTTTACATTTTTCAGACCACACTAGACACTTAATTTGATAGAGGCGTATTAAATGAATATTTACTTATCTTTTCAAATTTCACGGGTTTCATGAATCTTTTGGGCTTACCTGAAAAAAAAGTAAAAATATTGATTAAAAAATTTGTTTAATTTTTTGTAGATTTATAGTAAAAAAAAACAATAAAAATGTTATTCAATAAACTAAGTGAGGTCAGATATTTGCCTCAGAAATATCAAGGAAAGGTTTCTTTATATAAACTTGCCGTGCTCAAAGTGAAATCATTTCAAAATGCATGGTGTCATTAATTTATTAATTAATACAAACGCTTTAAAATGTATCAAGAAAAAGTTTCCAATCAAAAACTGCCTCCAAAATTATTTAATTGATAACAGCTTTAGCAATATTCATATTTTAATTGGAATTTTCATTAACATAGTCCAATTTTTTCCATTTTAATTAAGCTTCCATGTCATCATCAACATGCCCCTCTGACTAGATTCTCTCTTTTTTTTTCAAAAAAATAAAATGAAAATTTTTAATCAAAGTGATACCATTACTCATTAATTTATTGGTCTGCAACTCATAAATAATTACTTAATACAATGTCCAACAAGATTGTTAAACAAAAAAGAAAACATCTCCCAAACTTATAACTTTCTTGTACGAATAAATTTATACAAAAATCGTCTCATTATTAGCCTTGAGATGTCCAACTCAAGCCAACGACACCAATTCCACTATCAAATAAAATAATTATTTTTTTCTCATTTTCTGTACAGGCTCTTCCAGACACTTCGTGATGATGACAACGACCATATAGCTCTCTACGCACATCATTGTCATCATTTTAAAGAAAATAAAGATGAAATCAGCAACTAGAATTATTATTATTTATATCGCTCCGAAGGGTCAACTTTTTTCTGGAGTGTGATCAATAAGATTGTTTTGTGGAAGAAAGAAAAAAAAAATCAGTCCAAAGATTAAGTGATTTATAATGATTTTATGGTTTATTTTTTTGTACTCGTATACAGTGTTGCGAAGGAAAAATCGATTTCTTTCAAAAAAAAAGAAAAGAAAAAAAGGAAGAGAATCATAATATGCGAGGACGAAAATCCTGCCTCCGGAGTTGAAGGCTCGCAGACCTGACACACAACAGAATACAAATCAAGAAAATCTTGCCTGACAGTCAGTCACGAGGGCACATAGAAATTTAACTCAAGGCTATACATGAACGTAGCACATATCCTTGGAATGGATATGGAATGCCTAAAACACTATGTTCAAGGATAAGAAAACACTCTGCGAAATTTAAATGGGTACACGATTTTTTTCCCAAGAAATCTGTCATCCTATCAGCTTCTGAGCTCACGCGTAAGACTGTTAGTTTTGACAGAATAATTACGAAACAATACCAAGCCCGGGAGACGATGGTGCGACCAAATTCGGTTCTGAAATTCGAAGAAATCATATAGACAGACCCCTGGTGAAATAGTCAGTTTGTCGGGCTACCACGCATACAATTTATAGGTTTAATAACTTATTTCACCCGTTTTCACAGGGGACAGTTTTATCCTGGAAAAGTAGATTTTGTCCCGAAAAAGTTCGTCTCTGCTAGAAGTTTGGTTTCTGTCGTAGTTTGATGGTACTTTAAATTTGACAGAGCATTAACGTACTTACAGGAACGATGGAGTGAAAGTCACAAACATTGGCTTTTCTTTGGAGCTGTTTGTGCCTTGCATTGATGGCAGCATCGAAACACTTGGACGTTTCGGGCACCAGGTTAAAGGAATCTTAAATGAGAACTGTTGGATTCGACAAAATTTTTCAACGTACAAACTTGAATTTGGAATACTTCGTAGAAGTCTTTTTGGAGTAATAAGGTTATCCCAGAAGAAGTTTGATGCTTTTGCACATATGTATGTTTTGCAAACTCCACGTTGCACATGAGACAAAGTAAATAGTTATTTCCATGCGGAATGTGGCCAAGTGCTCAGAGACTATCAATCGTAGCTTCCAGAGGCTGAGTAAGCAGACAACGACTTGGATGACTGTCTTCATCGTATGAAGACACGTATTGCATTTTATGATCAAGTTCGGAACAACACTATGGGAGCAATAGGAAATCCTTTAGTTTTGCAAAAGGAACCGCTTGCGAAGTGTAGATGGAAGAAGCTTAAGTTCTGGTATTAGTGTGCTGTCGACGTAGGAAGAAACATTGACTCGCCTTAAGGACACTGAATCCATCTCAGCAGTAACGTTATTGCTCGACAAGAAAAAAGACTTCACCAGAATGCCAGAGAACAGTCTTGAAGCAAGCTCTGATTTGAGAAATAAAAAAGAGCAGAGAGCGATATTCGCAATTGACGCGAAAGTTCTAATAATTCTCCCGAAATATTTCACGAGAACTCAGCACTCAAAATACCACTGTGAGGAAGGACAGGTAAGCCTGATCATCGATTTCAAAAGCATACTCTAGCGATTAGAATTGAATTTCAAAGAATAGTTAAATGGTCAGCTCACCGGAAAATCGGCGTTGCAATGCACAAAGAATACCTTAACTGGCTGCGCACAATGGTGTAGCTGCAGCAGTAACATGTAGAAATGTAAAAGTTAAATTTACGTAAATCGTATTGCACGGCTACAATGTGAAGTAAAAGCTGCTAGCTGCAGCATTGAGAGTTTCTCATGTAAAACTCGACTCCAAATTCACGAGCGTTCTCTGCGCTGCAAAACAACCCCAAACTAAAATGGCAGACATGATTTTTGTTTGAGTTCAGTGCTGCACATTGTATTCGTGTATGCTGTTTAGTGCGCTACTTTTTGTTTGACATTAACTTTGACATTGCTACGTGCTACTGCTGCAGCTACACCATTGTGCGCAGCCAGTAATACTGTCACAACCAGGCTTTAGGAGTTTCCATGCCATTCCAGCCGAACTAATGTTACAAGAATCACCCAAAGGCCAAAATTCGGCCATTAAAATGCCCAAAACTGTAGGAAAAAAATTTCACAGTGAATTTATACGAAAAAATGGTAAAAACCCCAAGAAAAAGACATTTTCACCTGTATTTTCCAAAAAAAAAAAAATTACAAAACAAAATATTCCCAGCACACCTACTCAGTAATACCTTTCCAACGATATATATATCATCTCAATCGGATGAATAACCACCTCGCAATTGGTACCACAAAAAAACTGCTTGCCTATTTATATACAGATATGACTAAGTTGGCTAGCTTTTTATCAAGCAGTTCATAAGATTATGATACACTCATGGAAGCATGAAGTCCTGCCGGATGAGTTGTAGAAATGCTTCATATGCCTAACACTCGCAGATTATATTTGCATAAACGGTTCTAGTTCCCCAAATGTTTTTTATCCGAAAATGAGATGTTCGTAACTTTGCAGATTTTAAGACGAACTACTTAAATTATTCTGAGGGACTGTTTGAAACCATTCCAGCGTACTCCCAAGTTATTTTTGTTGATGTAACGGTATCTTGCTGAATTGAAATGGAGTAGTTGAGCAAGTCAAAAAGGTGAAAAAAAAAATGGAAGAAATTTTAAATGAAATGTATCACATTCTTTGTTACCCAGTGTGTTTCTTTTGACACGAGTCACAAACAAATTTTTGCGTTTACTGAAGCAAAAGAGGCTGCGACAAGTCAAATGGTAAAAACAAAAAAAACCAAAGACCCATGAATATGTGAGAATAATTTTTCATTTTTCTTTGTTGTTTTCCATTCCTTTCGATTCTTTTTTTTTGTTTCCTCCATCCAGTTTTGCCTTGTAGGTAGTAAGGTACCCAATTTTTCTATTTTTTCCTTGCAAATATCACATTTAACCCTTAACAAATTTTCCGCCACATAAGAAGGATTGGCGAATTTTTGAACCGAGCGAGGGCGTATTATGATGATGATGATGCGAGCGAACCAAGAAAAGTTAGAAAAAAAAAAACATTGATTTACATCTTGTTTGCTCATAATTCTTCTCACATCCTAAACCAAATAGAAGAGGAAGAAAAAAAAAATCGGATTTGCAATGCGAAGCAGAAATCCAATGACACAACGCCGAAGACGAGGACGAGAACGAGGACAAAAAAAACTTTCATGTGTACAACGAATTCGAATTTTTTGCTCTTCACTTATAAATACAACATCACAGTTCCTCCTCCACCAAATATTCCACACATCACGCTAAAAAAAAGAACCAACATTCCACACGTGAATCGCGCTCGCTACATTCTGGATACTGGATAGGGAGTCAGAACAGTGAGTACAACTTGGCGAGGGTGGAGGTGCAACTCAAATACTAAAGGATGACAAGTTGATAGGTGGCTTGGAGTGTAAGACAGGACGACTGCACCACCACCAGGAGCAGAGCAGTAGGGAAAGTCGCTAAATCTTGGAACGCGATTAACGTCAATATAGGGACAGTGAGCCTTACCACATGGATTTCAAATCTATCTTCCTCTCTGTCACTTGTTTTAGGAATTGTCTCTTTTTCGCTCTTCCGACCTGTCAACTGTCAAATGAATGATGACAAATTTACCGACGAAATGTGCGAATTCGATGTGTAATTTTGCGAGAAAATATAGGTGTAGTTGGGCTGTACAAACGTTTCCAACGTCCCAAAGACATGATTTCGATTAAAACGACGAACAGATGATAAATTACTTCCGAACATGACAATTCCCGTCGCATCGTATATCGGTCTGTCTGTCCGCGTTGGCCGGGCGTTAGCTTTGCGTTGGCGTTTTTTACTTTTTTTTTGTGTGTGTTGTTGTTGGAGCCATGCGTGTATATTTTATAAAGATCTCGAGGATGATCATAATTCTTTGGCTGGGCTTGGGTGTTGGGTGTTTGGGCTGGGGGCACACTATAGGCCGTGTATCTTCATCATCGTTGCGAGTTCAGATTTATTATCCCTGGGATGAAGTGTTAAATGGGAATGCATTCAGTGCTTGGGTTGGTATGGTGACCACAATACGCGCGAATATATAACGCCCCCTTAATTATGAATCAACGATGCTTGAATCGTGCGTCCGTCGGCGTCGTGTCGCACTCGGTCGGTTTGTTGCCCCTTTGGGAATTTTAGAGCGGCTTTATATATTATTTTTGGTAAAATTTATTTGTGCAAATTAAATTTTCTCTCTTGTGTCAGTTTTGTATAAAATGTATCTACAACGAAGGGAAGTGAATCAAATGTGTCCTTTAGTGGGATGTCAGTTTGATTTAGGATTGTACGTGGTTGCAGCAGAAAATAAAGCACTGACAGCTACGACAACGCCCTCGGGTTACTGCCGGTTCGGCTCGGCAAGTATTGAAATCAGATTGTGTGTGTGGTTGGGTTAGTGGAGCCAGCAGGTTCGGATTCGGATTCGGATTGGCATGATTCACACTCGTGAGATGACTTGTGAATGGCGGTAGTATTGGACGGAGATGCAGAACAATTTTGGAATGTGACAGAATGCAAAGAAATTCTTCGTGGATAAGACACTTGTGACTGAAAACAGTCATTTTAATTGTTGAAGATTTACCGCCAGGAATAAAATGTATTTCAGCGTTAAACTGTTTGAAATTTGGTTGAGGTCAATCTTCTGAAAAAAGATTTGTGAACTTGGGATCTCACAGTCTTTTGGACCAAGTAGGATGTATATTGACATTTGATAATATCTTTTCCCGATGTATTAATTTTCCATGACTTGCCGGAACTCCCGGCGGTAGGTCTTCACATTCTTGAAGGCTATTCTCCCCGATAGCTTAAAGAGTCTGAGGCTTACTGAAACTCGTGACTTGCAAAAACCCTCGAAAAGAAATCTGGCGATCTTGTAGAAATGCTGCCCTCAGTGTGTTGCAGCTGGTGCAGGATACGCTTTTGCTCAATCAAATGATTTCCAGTCCCAATTCATCCATTTGACAAAGAAAAAACTTGTGGTCCGAGTATTCATTTGGCACCCGTGTTTTTGAAAAAAAAACCTGATAACCTGAGTAATTTGGAGAGGATTTTTGGTGCCCCAGAACCTAGAACTTAGATTTTGCAAATATCCGCAGAGATCGAAATGGACGCTCCTGATGATGCACTGTGTGCACTTTGTAAGGGAACATCTCCAAATCTTTCACTAAAATGTTATGCAAAATTCCAAAAGCGGGGAACGTCGTCTAGTCGATAGTCTGGGGTTCTCTGTGACAGTTGGGCAGAAGCTTGAATTTAGCGGAGACTTCAAAAAAAAAACCTTGACTAGAGTTGTCAAACCAAATGAGTTGTCAATTAGAAATTTTAAGACTTCTTGGCGTTCAATATTTAAACGTCTTCATTATCAATAGTTCTGTGGTTCCTGATACAATTTTGTAAGTTTCACGCTGATGAAGAACTGCACAAGCATATTCCTTTGGATTTATTTTACATTATTTCCTGTCTCATTGATTTCCGTTTCAGCTGCCGTATTGTTGGTGCCTTAGGTTAGGTTGTGAGGGATCTCAATGGATCCATTATGTTGCCCAGTACCAGGCAGGGATTACAGGTGATATTGTGGGGTTTCGTGGAACTTAGGGTGTGTGTTAACGTATTTGGGCCTGCCCTGAACCAACCTCAAGGATTTTGAAAAGTGGCTTGCTCGAGATATCGCGCAAATCTACCACTCCGTGCTGAACTGCGGCAATCGCAAAGGAAGTTAAAAGTCTTCCATCTCTTCTCTGCATAAGTCAGATGTGCCGATGCCCATTTTGCTCTTTGGGTTCCCATGGAATTGTGACCCGTTAGAATTCCAATTAACAGGGACAGCTGAGGCCTGCTTAGCTTGGGTAAGTATCCTGTTTTTTGTTCCCCTGAGAGGTGTGACCATAGATTCCTCGATACTAGGCAATATGTCTTTTGCGGGTTTGAGAAAACTCGTAGCATAAGTGCACATGTATATCTCCTTCGTTAGCGTCCAGCGAGTACGTATCTCTTTGCCATGACTTAACTCTGTGAAGCGGTGACACATCCAGACGTCATGCTTTTTTACATTTTTGAGGATACTAAAGTGTAATTTGCATTCAACAGGTGGGCGAATCTTTCCACAAGCGTGGCAAATGTCTCCAACAGTTCTGTAGTTCACCCAAAAACTTTTTTTTAAGCGAAGTATTGCTTGTCAATATACCTACACATTTGTTTCTTCTGAACTTTCTGCCTGAATTCAGGACGTCAACCGAGGCTTCAATGGCTTTTCTGTCAAATGAAATAATCGTCTCATCTTCTTCATTAAAATGATTTGAAGTATATACTTTTGCTGATAGTTTTTCGAACAGCTTTTCGAAAGATTGGTGACCACTTTGCAAACCAAGAAATATTCCGGGGCAGTTTCGGGCAGTCTTAAATAGATTGTTTATTGATTCCGTTTCGGTGTCAAGGACCAAATTTTTGTTTTAAGCCATTTAAAGTTCAGAAAGCATGTCTGTTTCTTCCATAAATTTCAAAAATTTTTACTTCTTCTTTAAATTGCAGCCATTTCGTTAAACACACGAAATCACCTCGAAAACAAGAACGAAAAACTGCATCTCATCAAGGCGAAAAATGACGTTTTCTAAATGTCTATTGGCTTAAACCTTAAAGGAAGCACTTCTTTAAATTAAAAAAAAAAAAGCCACTGGCTTTCTCAGAAGCTGCTGCCAGCCAATACCCCACCATTTTCTTTTCTATCCACAAAGACAAACTTTGGTTCATTACTAAACTGTGTGCTTCGTATATGTCATTACAAGGATCTCGCATTAATAATAATTCCCATTTAGGATTAAAAGAGTATATTTGGACAAAAAAAAAACACCAACGATCAAAAACTTAACAAGAATATTTGTTTGACTGCCGTAATTTTTTTTTTTTTTTTGTAAACAAAACTTCTCAAACTTCTTAAGTATAATGCTCAGTTCCTGATTGCAATGTTAAAAGGATGTTTCCTTAATTCCCGTGCTCAGCCATCAGGCAAATTGAAGAAGACATTTTTACAACGGTTTGTACCGCTTGACCATTTTGTAAAGCAATATTTCTATCAAGTTGAAAACTTGTTACAATTTTTCAAAACTCAACAAACTCAAATAAATTAAAATTAAAGAAAGAAGTTGCTCGTCGTCGTCGTTGTTGCTTGGTCCTTTTTCTCTATTATGCCATTGCACTTACTAAATAAGGACGACAAAACGCATCTGCAGTCATAACTCCCGACTATAGGTACAGAGAAGTGTGAATGTACTTAAGAAAAATAAATAATATACAAAAAAATTCTTCAAAGTAACATCAACTGACATTGCCGCCAGTTTGAATCCTTTTTTTTTTGTGTATTTCTTTCGGCTTGGTCCTTATCCTTGGCAAGAGAGATAATAACAATAACTTTTGGACGACGACGACGACGACTACGACAAAGTCATGTCTTCACTCCTCTTCTTTTGCCTACAACACTCTCTCCACATCATCCCCTTAACACAGAGATTGTATCCACTTCAAAGATACCAAGGACGAAAAATACAATATTTATCAAAAAAAAAAAAAAAAAGACAACCTCTCCACACAAAACTGGATTCTCGGCCAAGTATTACAGTCCTTGGCTAAATACACAAAGACTTTGTGTATATTAACTGTATACTGTTGTACAGTACTGCACGAGTACCAACTCCTATCGCGCCGTTGTTGTAACGCGCATTGCAGCAAATTCCTCTGTCACTGTGAAAGGATACCCCACCAAAACCAAAACTCTGCTTCTGATCCTAAATCAAGTCGAAAAGCAACCAGCAGGGTGCCAAAAATGCAGAACACAACGAACAAACGGTTGGCTGATGGTGGTATAGCACAGTTGCAAGGACCAAGGACGAACCATAACAGAAGAAGAAGGGACTCAAAAAAAAATTAATACAAAACGCGGAGGCTGTATGATCCCATCATCATTGCCATTGTTGCAGCATCGAGCAACAAACTGTGACAGCATCTCGGATGCAGTTAGAAAAATGGAAATTTCGCTGTGCATTGACAGTGATAGCGATGTGAGGTAACAAGAATTTCACCAAAACGTTTAGATGCTGGTTATATGAAACAGCGATTTCGGGATCGTTGGTGACTTCGCCAAGTCTTGTCAATATTTCGAAAAAATCAGTATATTTCAGAAAAAATTTAAGAAATCAGTAACGTTCCCAAAATCTTGGAGAAAGAAGATTGTCAGATTCAAGTAGAAGTACTCCTCCAACGGAGTTAATAGTTCAAAAAGTGCTGATTGCTTCTTTTTCCATTTCTTCCAAGATTTCCTGAAATTTTTTCGCTATAATTTTTTCGAGAAAGATATCAGAAAACCAGCTGTTAGTTGAGTTTGTCATATTCAACTTGAAGCATTCCTCCAAGGGAGTTAATAGTTAACAAGGCGCTGACACGTCCTTCTTCCACTTCTTCCAAGGTTTTCTGAAATTTGTTCGCAATAATTTTATCGGAAAAGATATCGGAAAAGCAGCTGCCGATTGGGCTTGTCATATTCAAGTAGAAGCATTCCTCCAACGGAATTAATAGTTCAAAAGGCGCTCAGAAGTCGTACTTCCATTTCTTCCAAGATTTCCTGAAATTTTCTCGCTATAGTTTTATTGGGAAAGTTATCGAAGAACCCGCTATCGGTTGGAATTGCCATATTCAAGTTGAAGCATTCCTTCAACGGAGTTAATAGTACAGAAGGCGCTGACAAGTCCTACTTCCATTTCTTTCAAAGACTTCCTGAAATAGTTTCGCTTTATTTTTATCGGAAAAGATTTCGGAGAAGCAGCTGCCGGTGGTTGGGTTTGTCATATTCAAGTAGAAGCATTCCTCCAACGAAGTTAATAGTTCAAAAGCGCTGACAAGTCCTACTTCCATTTCTTCCAAGATTTCCTGAAATTTGTTCGCTATAACTTTATCGGGAAAGATATCGCAGAACCAGCTGTCAGTTGGGCGAATTTTGGACGATTCTCTGAAGCACCATATTTTTATTTGTTTGAACGGATTTCCAGTTAAAACCTGTGTCCTTAAAGAAATATCGGTTCCGAAAATCAACTAAATGTTTCCAAATATTGTTCAACCAAGAAACTGTCTAGTTTCAGAATTATCGGGTTACAAATCCCATTAGAGCACTCAACTTCCTTGCTGGAAATATTCACCTGGCTCATTGCCAAAGGATAACAAAGCGAATAACGGACGGGTGAGGCTAGAAACTTAGTAATGGGACATTTCATGCAAGTGTCAAAGTTGACTGCAAATTATCGCATTCATTACTTACTCCCAGGCGATGCTGCTGGCTGGTTTAGCTCTGGTGTTTAGGTCCTGCGGTGAGGCAGTAGTTGGCACTGTTGGAGGCTCAACTATACTACTTCAGTTTCGCGTAACTTTTTCTCGTTTTTTTTGTCGTCCTTTAGAAAGATGAAGGAGGGTTATTGTTGGGGTGCCGATGTGAACACAAAAAAAGGGAAGTTTCCTTTTCGGAAATCGTTTTGTACGTAGGTGGTGGAAGTGGTGGAGGACGAGGAGGATTGGATGAACGCAGCCGCCTTTAATGTCATTCAGATATTCAGCGTTTATTGCAAGGATTTGCTACCGAGTTCAGAATTGGCGGCAGCGACAAGGAGGACGCGATGTTGGACGTTTGAAGGGATAATGAGGACGATGTTGTCAGAGGACTACAACGACAGTAAGGGGGAAGCAAATTTTGATTCATTGTAATGGGAGTTTGGCAGTGTTGTTTTTGTTTTTGTTTTATTGAAAACGACGACAAGCAACATCAGCTACTTTGTTGACTTAGGACATTGAAACGAAAGAAAAAGGAAAGGTTTTTGTTTTTTTTTTTGTTGGTTAAACGTTTGTAAGTGTGTGTTTTGCCTAAACAAAAATTCTTTTCCTCTTCCGACTTTGTCAACACATCAAAGGAGGCATCAAATTGGTTTGTCAGACAGACACAGACGGGATGAGATGATTCAACTCCAGATTTGATTTCTATAGCCAAAGGCCTTAGGTCGGCTTCAGTGGCCTTACTTAATTGGTTCGTGAGAAAGTCTTAAGTGCATACTCATGGTTCTAAATTGGGATTTTTGTCTCAGTCTCGATATCTTTTTTTTTTGAGGGGTGGGGTGTCTCTTGTCGTGTTTTCTATTTTTTTTTGGCTTTGGAGGATATTTTTGGAAGGCAAATCGATGTTTTTTATGATAATGGCGCCAGTGCTGGTTTGGCAGCACTTTGGATTTAGGTTGAGAAGGGGGCTATGCGAGTGTTGAGTGCCAATAGACGCGGAAGAAACTTGATGGAAATAGAATAGGAAACTGTTCCCATGGGACAAATTGAAGCCAAAAGGAGGGGAAAATCATAATAATATTTTTTTTTCGTTCGGGAAAAGTGCAAATTACAAGTTAGTCTTAAAGTGTAAAATATTAAAATGTCCCAATAGTCAGATTAGGCTTTAAGGAAATGAAAAAAACAACGGTTACCCATTCACTTGCCTTGCAAGCTGGGCGTTCAATCGATTAAAGTTTAAATTGGCTGTAGAAGTTTGATTTATAAGTTTCAATTTTGGAAGGAAAGATTTTTTTTGGTGGAAATTCCCTTAGCGATTTTATTAAGACATTTCTTAAGTCTTAAGGATTCCGACTACAATTTGTGTTTTGAATGCTGAAATATTTTTAAATCGATTTTAAAAAGTTAAAAAAAGAAATAGGCATTAAATTGTTTGTCTATCAAAAATAGACGAAATTTGGATTTTCGGTCATAGTATTTAGAATGAAGCCATTTGTTTAATTCAAATATTTCTAATACTTGGAACGTAGCTGGTTTCAAAAGCTCTAATAGTGTTTGGCCTTGTTTTTTAATAATTCTGGCAAAAAATCAGCAAAATTCTAAATCTGAAAATATTAGACAGTAACTTTTCCATAAGTTCCAAAAAATCTAGCGTTAGAAAATTTTGTTCCACTATTTTTAACTCAGGAATAGTGGTGAAATGCGTGATGTTAAAAACTAAGGATTGAATTGGGTGGTATGGTACCGCACTTTAATATACATAGGAACTGTCTTAGGAACACTTGAATCTTCCCTCATGATCGAACTAAAATCAATCTGTTACGATCACAGTGAAAGAAATGCCAACCCAGCTAGATACCACCAACTTATTTCACCAGTTTTAGTCTTTGGCCAAAGTTTTTCAACAAAACCTACAGGATTTTTTGAGTGTGAGCAAAAAACTATTTATCGAAGTCAAGGATTAACTAAGATAACTGCGATAAAATTGAACACCGAACATGGTTAAAGATGATGAGATTGCAATTCGAACGCTCAACTAAAAACTAATAAAGGGGCAAATTTGCAGGAATATGGGTAGGTACAGTATATGAGGACACTATTGCGAGAAAGCTTCAAGACGAAAGTGCTACATCAATCATTCTCTACTGGATTTGGAAGTCTTGATGAGGATCATCAAGAGTTGCGTTCCGCGGAAATGGCCACCACAGTTTCGCTGGCAGTTCTTGAAATGGTGAAATTTTTGATGACTCGATTCAATATGTGGAGAGCCATTTCGGCAAAACCATCTCAAAAGTTGGCCTCCAGCTCGTCAAAGTGTTTGACTTGTTAGCGTAGCCAAAGGACTTAAGGCAGCTCCAGAGAAAACCAGACGTCCCAGTCACCAAATTTTTCTTTCTTAACTGCGGGCTTTAAACGGAATGAAGCGCAGTCTTGTTCATCGAGCTCTGGCCACAGAAAGTCGGGTAACATTACTGTTTAGTTGGTACCATGGCTGGTAACGATTGCTTCTTCCTCATTTCAAAACAAATTCGGTCCAATGATTCCGCCAAACGATAAACCACACTGAGCAGGCCAGTCATCCATTATGGATGCATTGATGCTTGGTCGAACACTTGTGGATTGTGTTCCAATAACGAAATTTAACGAAGGCCAAAAATCACCCGAGAAGATAATTTTTGGCCAAAAACACAATCTCCGGCCAACATTGCCAGCGCCCAATAAATAAATTCACGGCATTGTGTATGGTCGTCCGCCTATTCTTGTTTTAGCAAAATCTTTTAGGGACGCAGCCCAAATCTACCCGTAAATCAAGCCGGGGTGCATCTACTGATGCCCAATTAAGTTGATCGGCCCCGAATCAACATTTCTGGATCTTCTTTGATACTGTTTTCTTCATTTCGCAACTTATTTATATTATAGGGTGCGACGAATTGTCTGTGCACTGAAGTCATGATGCAGTTCCGTATTTATTATTGGTCCGGACTTCGCAGTATATTTTTTAATAACTTCCACACGTTCGCCAAGCGTGAAACGGTGCATAATAAAGTGGCAAACCTTATACTGGACAGTTTGACAGCTGGTTGTCATTTGTAACTTTGACAGCTGCTGAAACATAACATAATTGAAAAAACTATCATTGCAATCTGGTAACCCTATAAGACGTGAAAGGCTATGCAAAACGAGTACCTGTTCAACTAGAACCCCCCGACAAAACTCTCAACTAGCTTGAAAAAATAAAATCACGTTCCACCATAATGATGGAGGTAACACACACGCGCGCTTATAAACGCCACATTAAATTCCAATCTAAGAATAAGGTGTGGACATCTGGCACAGCATGATTCTTCAATCTACATCGTGTATGCAAATTACTTTGAAAACAAGTGCATCTTGGCAGGAGGTAAGTTCTTAGATACACTCTGTATATCATCTCACCTCTCCACATGAACCAAAAAAAAAAAAAGTAAAATACAACTTTCTCACAGCAAGCCAGAAAATGCAGTTAAGTATCTTTACAAAAAAAAATATCTATTGCTTGGCCAAATGTAGGTTAGAAAAATAGCAATAAATTCATGGAAAGAAAAAGAAGAAAATAAATAAATATAAAAGAAAAAAAAAACAATCAAAGCAATTGCTGGCGCAGTACATTATCCGGTTGATTTGTTTAGCACACCCCATGATACAGTCGATAAAGTCCCAAAAGGGTGGCTAACGCAGTCCAACTAATGCCCCAGAGCCCAGACTTGGAGCGCCCCCTTCTGCTCATGATGATGATGATGATGATGAGGATGACGATGATATAATGCGCCCCCGCCCAATTACATGCCAAACAATTATTATGTTTTCTTTTTTTTTTTTCTCCCTTTTTTCGTCATAAAACACCATGCATCGCTCAACTACAGTTACAGCGCTTGGTGGTAGAATCGGAATGTATCCGCATCCGATTTGTAGAAAGAGGGGAATTCAAAAAAAAAAAAAAAAAAGTTCGATGGTCGATTGATTTAGGGCATTCGGAATGCTTCGCTGATGTAAACTACACTCTCCAACAACAACGGAGCCATAGAAGAACTATCAAGTACAGGGTGCCACCAATAGATTGATGGGAAAATAAAAACATTTGTTCTTAGCTTTTATTTTGTATATTTTGAGATATGAATCGAACAAAAACTCTTATTGGCAAGTTTAATAAAAATCGGGTCTAAATGACATCACTGGATCGTCAAGCGTGTGTGCCATTGAAGCTTAAATTTAAAGATTTCCCGTTATAAAATTGTCATTCAAAGAAGAGGGATTAACAACAAAATACAACAAAAAAAATGAATTATATTGATGAAATTTGCACGTAAGTTTTTCTTTAGTCTTGCCAGCCTTACAGATTATAAAATACACACACAAAAGTTATATTGTGTACTTCTACTCTTCTGTACCATTACAACGATATACATTTTATATATATTCATAACGCCGAAGGCAGTGAAAATGGTACCGCAAAATGTATAAATAAATAAAGCGAAATTCGGAAAAGAATCCGTTCCTGTGAGCCTTTTTCAATGTTTAAGATCTAGGTTTTGCTGCTAAAATGTGAACTACCGATTTGAAATTTGGTTTAAAAGGGTATGCTTCGAAGTTAAATAAAACATTCAAAAAATTCTTGAACACCCTATTCGCCATTGGCCCCCATCTTTCTCAAAAGCACAAAAAACACTGCTTACTAGTGTTTACTTTTTGAAAACAGATTTTTTTTCGTACCATCAAGTGGGGGCGGTGGGATAGTTAGTGTAGTAAAGATGGGCAAAATAGGGGGACTTGGGGTTTGGGGAATACAACAAAGACTTGTGTTCTGTTATTGGTATACTACTGTTGATTTGTAATAATTTAAGGGTTCATTTATTTTTACAAATATGTGCGCACACTGAGAGTATAATAATAAAAAAAAAAAAAAAGCAAACACAAATTATATTCGTTGATCGGAGAATGTTTGTTGAAATATTTATTCAGTGTGCTGTGCTTGTAAGAATTTACAAATGTGCTCGCTCCGTTCGCTGATGTTATGTGAAAGATACAACTTCATAGATACCGATACACAGCCATAGGAACTATATCCAGCATCCATTGCAGTTGCAATGCAAGTGCAAATGGAAAGAATGAAAATGAAATGTTATTTCCGTGATGGGAATCGGAGATGGATTTTGAATTAAAAACAAAACTACTTAATGTCTTGAAGTGGGATGAAAATTATTTTCAAAATAAATAATAAATAATTTCAAGTCAAGTGGGGGCTCGCGCAGATGAATAAGTTTTTATTGGCGGAAAATTTGTTATGGTATTTATGTTTTGTGTTGTTGCATATAGGAAGGGGGATGGGGGGTATAGTTGTGCTTGACGATGAGTGGGTGCTGGGTGAGTTTTTATTATTTGTTTTCTTAAATCAATTTGATTTGTAATATTTTTTTAGGCTATGTTTGTTGAGAAAAAGTTGTGAAAAGATAGATCTGTTTTTTTTTTTTTTTTTGGTAGTTTCGATTCGATGACGGGTGTTAATTTCTTTGTCTTGGATTTTTTTTTGGAGTCCCAATCCGTTGATCAACATTGGAAATATTGGATGAATCAATTTCAAAATAACGAACCTCGTAATAGACTCAAATTACATAAGTATTTCCAACTTCAAGGCAGCTCAACTCGACTTGAGACTGTTATACAGCGATGTATGGCGGGTATTTTTTTTTCAACAGACTATGTACAGTTAAGCTTGTGTAGTAAGTGTTTTCAATATGGCGATTTAAGTGAATATTTCGACATCAAATTCTGTTATAATTTGGAAAAAGAAACACGAAACTGTTATACAGGGTTTTCCAATAAGAGGTGTTATTTTGATATTCAAAGAAAAATGGCATTTTTTGAGATAAATGATCGGATGCTTATTTCAATGTAAAGAGGAAAGTAAGCCATTAATAATGGAAAACAATATCAGCCAAATGGCCGCCACGGCTACGCTTACACAACAATATCCTTTTCATGAAATTTTCCATCACCAAATAGAAAAGTGGCTGCTGTATGCCCTCAATAGCTTCACGAATTCCATCTTTGAGGCCTTGAATCGACGTTGGGATGTTGGCGCAAGCCTTATCTCTCACGTGACCCCAACGGAAGAAGTCGCAAGGTGTTAAATCACAAGATCTCTGTGGCCAATTGTGATCACCTCTTCGAGAGATGACACGGTCCGGAAACTTTTCCCGTAAAAGATCGATGGTTTCGTTGCTTGTGTGGCACTTATCGCCGTCTTGTTGAAAGTAAACGTTGTCCAGATCAATACCATCCAATTCCGGTCATAAAAAATTATTAAGCATCTCTCGATAGCGCAATCCATTTACCGTAGATTTTGCTCCAGCCTCATTTTCGAAAAAGTAAGGTCCGCCGGACCATAAACCGCACCAAACAGTTACTCGTTGAAGATGGAGAGGCTTTTCAACAAAAAATCTTGGGTTTTCCGAGCCCCAGATGCGACCATATATTGCTTGTTGACGTAGCCACCGAGGTGGAAATGGGCCTCATCAGTCAAGATGATTTTTTGATATAACTCCGGATCATTTTCATGCATTTCAAAGACCCAATCAGCAAAGACACGACGTTGTTGATGGTCACCCGGCTTGAGTTCTTGTGTTAATGGAGTAGTTTCTACTTGTCAAATGTCAAAAAACTACAGCTTCAAAAGTGACAACTACCGAAATATTTTCAAGACAATGATGATTGTCGATTTATTCTGAGTTTACACGAGCCAGCACTACATGTGAGTCATTAGTGTGAAGCAAAACAGTACGAGACTTGTAGTCACCGAAATAATAAACATTATCGGAATACAAAAAAGAGTATGGGTCCCATTGATGACTCTTACGGTACTCCATTTCAATTTGCAGTTCTGTTTACAAAGGACTTGACTTAAGTGCTTATAGTCATCTCATGAGTAAGTTTGGGGTCAAGCACTCGCAAACTGAGATGAGAAATAAAATGTTTCAAAAACGGGGTGATATCATAAGTGTCTAACAGCAGTAGTTATTTAGAAATTCTGACAAAAGCAGAATTTTTGCAGTTCGATAGGTTAACTTACTTTTGAAGTCAGATTATAGAACTATTCATTTTTTTAGGATTAACATTAAATGGAAGAAATGTAAAAGGTGAAAAATCCTTGAACGTAAAATACCAATCCATCTATCATCCTTATAACTACCGCTCTAAGATTTTTTGCTTACAAAAACTCTACAGAAGAAAAGAAAAAACAACCATAAATATAATTGAACCACTCAAAAAGGAAAGTTCGCAGCAATATTTTCCTATTAACTCGTGAACATTTGTGAAGTTGTGACCATATTTCTGAGAACCCTATTCAAATAAAGTATCTACCATGATCTATCTTTATGCACAACAACTTCTGCTTCTCACTCCAAACTCTATCTACAGAGCAGTTGGTTTGTTGTTGTCTATTTTATTTTTTTTTAAATATAAACCAGACAACAATTTCAATAAAACTCTACATGCAATGGACTACAACGACGACGACAGCTTTAACCACCGCGCATCACCATCATCATCATCATGCAACAATCTCTCTGTGTGTCCAAGACCAAAACTTTTTGAATGCATTATACTCGTCCGATCTAAACCTAACGCTCCTCGGGATGGTTTGGTTATTAACGTGATGTGCAATGCAAAGAAGAAGTGAGGAAGAAATACAACCCAACTTATGTCTCATATAGCCATAGTATGGAAGATACAAAACCTAAATAGGAAATAACTTTATGTGCATATATTTTGTGTTCTTATCTCGAAAAAGGAATCTAGATTGATTGCACTCATAATGGGATAGCTGGACAAACAGTACCACACGGAGCAGAACATGAAGGGTCAGCGTTGTTATACAAGAATTAGCTGAAATTTTAGCTTTCAGTATAGTCGATGGTTCACTACATTTTTCTTCCCGAAAAAGTTCTGGAACAGTTCTGGCTTTAGCCTGCACTAGGAATCCTAGGGATGTGCTTGGATCGGGTGTCTATGCGAATAGTGACCAGGTAACCTAAGCTTAAACTTTTTGCTTTTGGCAGAGGACATTCTGGGGCTGTGAGAAGAGCGTCGATGTGAGAATGAAGGAGAGCTGCAAGAACATCCACATGCTTTCTTGTAAGAGATCGCGTACGGAAGCATGAAGCGTTTGTTGAGAAAGCATTTTTCTTTCAGAGCTCTCCCTGATTCTAGCATGGCGACTCTTCTTGCAGTTCAAGAAAGTTTTCAGCAAATTGTAGACGCAACAGCTTCAAGCGAGGCCGGGACTAAGTGACTTATACCATTTTGTATTGCTCCTATGAGCGCGCTATTCTACACTCTACATGATTGTAAGGGACCATGAAATTGCCACCGAGCACGAATGGATATCAGTGATGCAGTTTTCATGGAGGATCTGTCACTAATTGGGAAAAGCCTGTACTACGGAAAATCTTCAGATCTGGAACCAGAGACCTCCAGCTCGTCAGTCAAAAACACTTATGACAAGACAACTAGACGGGGAACTACAATAGCCCAGTTTCGGCAAGTATAACAACCCTGTGCAAAGTGATGAAACGCAGGAAGAAGAGATATACTGCTCCGCAGACAGATAGGCGTATAGGGGCAGCACAATAAAAAAAAAAAAGTGTATACATTTTCGTATCTAAATATCTAAAAATGGTAAAAATATCATCTCTCCCAACTACGTCGTCCATCCGTCGTCGTCGTAGTCATCGTGGTCGTCACACTAACTTGAACCGCAACGAAATAAAAACATAACTAGACGCTACACTGGCTTCCGACTACAAAATTGAATGCCGAGTCGAATGCCCAGCTTATTATTTGCTCAAGAGGACGACCAAAGGCGACGTGAGGCTGCGCTGCGATACGGTCGACTATACTCATATACACTATGTAGGTACGCAGTGAGCGCCATGAATTATGTGTTTTGTGGAGGATAGCCAGAAACCTGTACTTAAAGGTGGATCCTGGGATAAGGCTGTGTTTTATTCAAAAATCACATGCAAATCCGGGGTGAATGTGCACAAAAAGTCAAGTCGGGTGCGATGCGGCAATGTGATGATGGTGACGGTGACGATGTCGACGTCGTCATCGTCGACGATGAACAGAAGAAAAACCAAATCAAAGCAACTTAGTTGTATACGTACAAAATAGCTAGTGAATCAATTTGGCTGAGAGTTTTGTGCCGCAGGCTTAATGCAGCGTGTAGTTGGAACGATTGCAGCAGCAGATACAACAACACCAACAAAAAAATGACTTTTCAATTCAATATCATGGCCAGGTTAGGCCAGGCCAGACCAGGCCATAACATAACCATAACCAACTCTCTTATCCCGTATGCTGCATGCAGCCATAGTTGATGTGTTTGAACTTCAAGAAGCTTGACGTCTGTCAAACTTAAGTTGTTGCGTTTGGGGTTTTTTTTTTCTGCTGAGTGATTTTGCAATTAAATCCTCAGTCTCAGCACTTTACCAAATGACTGACGTTATGATTGCCTAGTTGGTTTTTCGATTTGGAACAAAAAACAGTTAAAAATGTTCAGTGTGCACTATTGGATGGTATATTGTGTATTGTGGAAGAAGAAGCTGTCAAATGATTTGATCGATCCTCAAGATGACATTTGATAGGCAGAAACTTTTATGGTTGAACTGGTTAACAGGAGAGTGCGTTTTAAGCTGTCAGTCAGAAGGAGAAGGTGTTTGCAAGATTGGTGATGATGGTTTTAAAATTATTTGCTGTGGGGCAACAAAAAGTAGGCTTTTTTAAAACATTAAGGCACCATTATGTGGGTAATTGATTGGAGAAGTGTTAAAGAAAAGAGTATTTTGTTTCAATTGAGTAGAGTAAACAGATTTCTTCCAGGAAAACCTTGATGGACATGGACGTAATATTTGTCTTGCTATAGCAAGTTTGTTATAGTTGGAAACTTGGAGTATTGCACAGTGAAATATTGATTTTGACATTTAATGCATTCCACAATCTTGTCCATGACGTTTCGCAGCTGTCAAGTGATTTGTTTTATTTTATATGGAAAGTTGGAAATCACATGTTTACACAATTATATGGAAGCTTGATTTTCATTCGAATTTGAGGTCATACAAAAGTGCGTGCATTTGACAACTTTACAGTCCACAATTTATGTTTAGAAACAGGAAACACTTAATGACAAAAATGTCAAATGTTTACAACCTACATCAACATTTTGTATGAGGTCACACCTATCTGAATGAAAAATTAATAATGTGGAACGTATTTAAACTGTTTTCCATTATGTATAAGGAATTGAGATCATGGCATGATACATTTTGTGGAACGTGTTTGTTTTTACTTCTACTGAGCATTAACCTGTCATGTGGCCACCTGTTAATTGAAAAAAAACCGTTATACGGTTAAATAGGAAGTGTAGAAGAGTGAAATTAAACCCAATCTTCTTCCACAAGATGAAATATTCGTAGTTTTCCACAGTAAAGGAAGATTTTGTGGGTCAAAATTACGTTTTGTGTTGTGTCAAGCTGAGAATGTGAACAACTGAAAGCGAACATTGACATTGTTCTTTAAAAAAGGAGGGCAGTTTTAAATTGCTGGTCCTCTACAAGATTCCCATATTCACGTCCCACATCCTTAATTCTGATAAAATCCAATGAATCGACAAATTTTACACCTTCGCTACGCTACATCAGATTACCCCCTGATATCAGATTAATTAGGAAACTAATAAAAGCGAGTGGAATAGATTGTGGAACGTATTTATTCAGCATTTGATTGACAAAGCCTTTCGCTGAACAAGAATAAAAAAATCAGAGAAAAAGTGAAGATGTTTTCGATTTATTTGTTTCCAAATCAACCTCAGCCCATGTGATTAGTTACTGTGAAAATAAAAATGGCTACCTACGTTCCACAAACTTGTGAAAGTAGCAAAAATTTCACAATTTACTTGAATGCTTTGTATGTTATGATTGCCAGGGTATAAATAAAATGACATGCAAAAGATTCAGTTTAAGTGTATAAGAACTAGGTGGTCCATATTACCCGCACTCTTTAAAAAAAGTGTCTAAATCAAAAACAAGGCCTCAGTTGAAAAAAAAAATGATGTCAAATCGAAAAAAAGCTGTTGACAAGACACAAAAACTTTTTTCTTTCAAAGCAACGCCAACGCAACAATCAGCGTCATCCTCCAAAATTTCCAACAATAAATTCTCATCACAAATCAATCAATGTAAGCAATAAAAAGTCAAAATCAAACAACTTATTTTGAACTCCAAAAAGGCTGTCCCACAAAAAAAAAAAAAAAAAAAAAACAATTCATCAAAGTCCTTGCAATATTCAATAAAAACTCATCTAATTTGTTTATTCCCGACATCCCAATCCCAATTGCTTCTCCTCTTTTAACATCTCTATAAACTTGACAATTCCCTTATCTCATCATCAAATTGAAATCTCATTAGCTTCAGCAGTAAATAAAAAGATACGGTGCGGCAAAAAGGGAGAGGCGAGAAATTGCCTATCATCGAATAGCAAATAAATCCCAAGTCATGTTTCCTTATCCTATTTATTTTTTTTTTTGTTAGTCCTGGATCCGTAAAAAAAAAATTAACAATAACAACCAACAAAATTGAGTGAACAAAATCCAATCAATTTTTTTTTTTTTTTTTTGAGAAGCAAACATCCTTGCATCGAATAATAATAATAATTCGTTTAAAAAAAAATCGAAACAAAAATCACACAAGCTCGTGAACATCAAGGTTGTCCTGATATGAAATAAAAAAATAAAAATATACAAAATAACCCAATTTTAATCATCCCTAGGTACATACAAGCACACACGCAAAGACACCAACAACCAACACATCCTTAAGAAGCCGAGAAAATACAATAAAAAAAAAAAAAAAAAAAAAATAGAAACGAGCCTTACCTAACCAAATCAAATCCTCGAGGACCCTCTTCAAAGAGCCGTTTTATTTCTTCTCCTAACAAACTTGATTTCCGTAAAGGATCCATGACATACATATATAATTTTGGTCCTTTCACCCTTAAAAATTATACGCAATTTAAAAAAAAAAAAAAAAACTGAACCAAATATAGACAAGTCATCATCATAGCAAGGATAGATAGATGTTAGCCAGGACCAGCACAGAACACACATATCCTTCTTCTGCCTGCTATCTGACATTTTTGTTTGTTGTTTGTACATGTACATGCGTGTATCCCTAATTCAATTTTTGTTATCATCCCAACACAACAAGAATAATCGTATCCTTGCTTTAGATACCTACTTTCTTTCATTTCTGGATTGAGACATTATCATCCACCAACATCAGGCTATAAGATGGCCTAGATAGCCAGCCACCACCAAGCAAGAAACCGAAAAAGGACATCCCAAGACGACACAGAAGACAGAGTGAAAGAACCAAAACCAAAGAAGAAATAGGGACACTTTTTTTTTGTCCAAATATTTATATTCATGGTGGCAGCAATAAAATTAAATTGAAAAGATAAAATACCTACCAAGGACTATGGTTATAAGGACTACGGACTAGGTAGAAGAGGTACCTATCTATGTTTAGGTACCTATAACATCTTAATAGCAACAAAACACATGATAAAGTGACTCCTCTAGGAGGTACAAGGATACTTTCGCCTATTTTTTTTTTTTTTTTTTTTAATCTGAATCAAGGACACCCACATTGAAAACGGAACACAACACATTTTCATCGTCCTTTTAATAGATACATATACATACTTATATAGGCGCTCGCTTTCTGTGTGGTTGGAATCAGTGTGTGTGTCCTTTTTGCCTTTTCTTAGAGAAAACTGCTGCACGCTGTGAAATTTAGCAGAAAACCATTGAAATTACAGGACAATGCCATAATATTATGGTATCCCTTGGCTTCGGTCTCTTCGTCGTCGCGTCGGTCGGTTCGTTCATTCGTTCCGTTCCAGGGTTATTGTCAAGTTTTTGTCTGATGCGGATTTGTCCTATTCCCTGCCTCCTATATATATGATCAGGCTTAGTCCTTTAATCCATGCAAACAATGATTTTTTAAGGCAATTCAACATAATCGTTATGGCTGTCGCCTTTGCACAGACATTTCCTAATGATTGTGTCTTGGGGCTACGTTGAGGCGATAATGACCATTTTTGTTGTGTTTGTGTTTAGGTTTGCTTATTTTGAGGCTTATTTTATTTTCCAGTTAAAGGCCACATCATCACCAGCATCATGGTCCTTATATAAGGGTACCTACAAACTGTATATGGGGTTTTGGTTTAAGTTTTTTTTCGAGCAATCAAGATAACTTCTTTATGAGCAAATTAAATTGTGAGGTGCCATTCCGATCGGGTTTTTGTTTAACAAAAAAAAAAAAAAAAAAAAAAAAAACAGTAAGGGACCTGTTTGTTTACCTTGTGTCACTTCTTCAGTCTTGCGGTATTAATGATGGGCATAATTTAAATGGCAATGTGTTTGTGTATGGCATGCATAAGCAGCTTTAAGGACGTTTTTTTTTTTTTAGTTTGGTTTGCCTCCTACACCGCTATGATACGCCGCCGCTGGAGAAGCGTGTGGGTGTCGTACGTATCTGATAAAATCAGCAATGTCGTTTGGTTCTTGGATATATGTTTTTTTTTTGTTTATTCAGCGATAATTGGAAAGTTGCGCGCTGTTGAAAGAATTTGAATTGGATTTTTTTTTTTTTTTGCTTCAAGAGTCTTGTTGTCAAGATGGAAGACACACACACATACAACTGTCACCCACATGCTGCAGCGAATGTGTAAGAAAAAGATACTATACTTCTTGTAGTATGCGGTTTGTTATTATTACAAATGGTTTTGTGAATTTGAAAATGTTTTCTTAGCAATTAAGTTGTGGAATTTATGTGAAAGCTCTTGCAGAATGCATAAATATTGTCAATTTATTTGACAGCGAGGGTAAATATTGAAAATGTGAAGAGACATGAGATATATAGGAAATTCAATAGCGGGACTCTTGTGTCCTCTTAAACACTTTTGGATTTTGTTGGATGTGGAGATTTTAACTAAGTTGGAAAGATACAATGACATGAATAGTTTGTAGAAGAGAGCTAGAGAGCTCATGTTGAGCTAAATTTGTGCAGATTCAAGATAAATCCACATAAAAATGTTTTACAAGGGAGATCAGACACCTCAGGAACTGTATTCGTGTGAGTAATTCGCTTAAAGAGGAGTCTTTTAGTTTAATGTAAAGCGAATTCGGGTAATATGAACCACTTTTTCTAGACGCAGTATTTTGAAAACGAATAAAGTTAGCTTATTAAGCATTAACAAACATCTTCTTGACCATGATTAACGATGTGAGCTTCGAACAAGGTTTTAAAATTTTAAGACGGTCGTGACTGTAGAATTTAAATTGTGGGAAAAAAAGCTACCGGAAAACACTTTTTTTATACAATCTCGATGAAGTCACTTTGACTTTTGGTTGTGAGTCACTGTTTTTTTTTGCTGAATTTTCGAATTCACAATAAACGCACAAAAAACATAAGCAAGAGCTACAGTAAGTTTTCAACGAACTGTTGCATACCCTATTTCCTATTTTTTTATTTGTAGGTATATATGCGTTCGCTAGCGCAATAAAAAAGGCGTGTGCCACGCCCAAAGTTGAGACTTTTTATTGCCAAAGCAATTACAATGAGGTTAGTGACATTCAATTTTAAGCTTGCAGCTCAATTTAAACGAAACAAGACAAAACTTGAATTTTTAAGAATTAGATTTTGAATGGAAATAGCGATTATGGATGTATTTAACAATTCTTGCACCACAACCTGTTACGTAACCAAGGAATACAAACTGAAGTATTCATCTTCTTACTTCATTAAAAATGTATGTATGAATATTAAGACTTTAAACGGAAACGCCCCTTAAAAGTGGGAGTGTTCTAAAAAGTTGAAAACAAAATTTTAAGCACTAACTGAGCTCCGATCGTTAGTTAATTCTTAGGTATATGTAGAAAACTACAGCTGAATGGAGTAGTTTTTTTAACAATCTTACCCGAATAAAGGTATTTTATAAAAAATCACGCCCTCAAAAGTGGGCGTATTGGAAAAATTTAAACACACACAAAAAATAGATGAATTTTTCATATAAACAAACGAAAAAAATTGTTGAAATTAAATAGTGGCACCTTAAATTTTTAAGACTCTGCTTTTTGTTCTTTCATGAAAAGTGGGCGTTAGCCACTCCCGAAATTCAATTTTTTTTTCATGCACAAGCTTCTTAGTTTCGACTTAGAAACGCACAAATTAAGGCTTGTGAGTAGCGTTTATTTGCAAAAATAAGTTTTTTATTGTTTCCAAGGAAAAGTGGGCGTCATCCACACCCAAAATCAATTTTTTTGTTTTCATACCCAAGATGTTTACGTATCTACAACTAATACCCACAAAATTTAATGTTTTTTGCTGGAATATATTGTAAGCATCGTTATTTTATAAAAATAATATTGATAGTTTTGTATGAAAAGTGGGCGTCAGCCACGCCCAAACTAAAATATTTTTATTTAATTCAATTTATTCCTAATTGAGTTATTGGTCCGCTTGATTTTAAGTTTGCTGACTTTGTGCAAAGCACTTCGATATCAAAGAATGCCAACGGAACGTACTCTTTGTGATTTAGGGAATATTTAATAGTGTAAACCGGAATAAGAAAGTCAATTTCTACTGATTTTCCGTACAGGAAGCGTGTTGTGTTGTAGAGACCTGAAGTCTTTGTTCTCAGAAGGAAAGATGATAGACTGTTCGATTTTAATTTTTTGGTTTAACGTGGGAAAATTTGCCCGCTTTAGGTTTGAATACAACTTGACTAGCTCATGAGCATATATAAGTCACATATTAGCTTGTGAATTAAAACCAAGCTTAAGCTCAGAAGAAAAGAAAAAAGTTGTTGGAAGGGGGTTTAATTCTACACGTTTAGGAGGGAGTGATCTAAAAAACCTTTTCAAAAATTGTTGAGCAAAGTTTTATACAATTTCTCATTTTTTTATTTTTCAAAATGATTGCTATTTCTGGATAAATTTAAGAAGAAAAAAAAACAACCCAGAAACTCCATGTTGTATCCTCAAACTAGAGTCGTATAAAAAAAAAAAAAATCTGCACGTTTTTTTAGTTTATTAAATTTTCCATTTCAAAAGTTTAAATATCCTTCCAACACGTACTCCTCGAAAATCTAGAAAGTTATACGTACCTCACTTCATACAAAACTACACTGATGTCAATGCTTCTCCAAAACATTCTTGCCTTTGAAAGACTCGAAATCGTATATGCCTTCAATTCAAAGGATATTGAGTTCCCCATAAGGACATGTGTATGTAGAATGTAGATAGGCTCCCTCATGTGTATGCATATCAAAGTTAAAATATAACAACCAACACCCATGATGATGACACAGATTGGATAACTTCTTAATCCTCAAAAACGTCTGCCCTAATACCCCAATTATTACGTGATATGCAAGCATTATTTTCTACAAAAAAAAAAGAAGTCTAAAGCAAAAACCCAACAAAAAAATAAAGGAATTCAAAGTTTGTGCCGACCGAGAAAAACTGGAAAGCTAAAGCCAAAGCACATCTGCAAACTTCATAATCCGAAAGATACAATATTTCTTGCATAAATGTATATACCTACTCTCGTACCCCCAATTTTTGTCGGCAGCCGCTTATAAGTCCAAAATATTTAGACAACCATGAAGAGTCCTACTTAATGACAAAACTCTTGTATACACACAAGTTTTGTTGTTGTTTTTATTGTTGGTTATGTGTATATTTTTAAATTGACATCTTTAACACCCCCGATATGTTGCTGTTGCTGCTGCTGCTGCTGCTCATCCTAATCCCAATATAGGACCATGAGGAGAGGAGCCTTGTCCTTTCACACAGAATACCCAAATTTACCAGTTTGGCTATGGTAATCAGGATACAAAAGGCTCTCGCCTTGTTAGTGCTAATTAATAACGAAAAAAAAGTATTTACAAGAATAGAAGTGGAGGAGTGTAAAATGGCCATTTTAAGACGACCATAAGAAGAACGTATATCGTGAAGTCTCAATGGGCCAACACGTAAATCGTTAAAATCGTGACCAAAAAAAAAAGAAACAATGTTGTGGGCGACGACCGACGTGGGGACGGGAGAAAGAGCGGAAGAATACAATCGAAAACAAAACAAAACACCAATTTCATCTGCGCGGTTGATGATGCTGGGGAGCTGAAGTTGTAGCTGAATCTGAAGCTGGTGGTTGTAGAGATACTTTGTCTTTTATTTTTTCCGATTTAGCCGCCCTCTTTTTTTACTTTTTTTAATGCCTCTCAGTTGGTCACTTTGTTTTTTAGTCTGGTTAGGTTTTTTTTTTTCATTCTTTGTATCAGCTATACTTTGTGTTTGTTCTTGTATTTAGCTGGTATTTAATGTAAAATAAAAGATACAAAAAAAGATACATACACCGATAACTATACGAGACGAGGCTCGGAATTTTGTGTTACAACATCTTTGGGTCGTTAAAATTTAAGGTTTTAACATGATATTGTTAACGATACAGCCGATTAGACTATCGGAGAAGGTGTTTCTTTCCAATTTTCCAACTTTTTTTTGTACAATTTTTGTTTGGTATATGGTATTGTTGTTGTTTTTATTTACAGTTGTTGTAAATTGGGTGTAAGAAGATGTGAAAAAGCTATGATGTGTGTTTTTTATTTTTTCTTCTCGACTATAAAGGCTTTTGAAGTCAAAGGCTTGCGCGTTGACATCATGGCTTAGTGTTTTTGAAAACAATGGAATTATGTATATTGACAAGATATTCATTGTTGGGGGCTTATATAAAGCTATACAAGATTGTAAGGGTGTGAAGTTATTTATAGATTAAGTCTCTATTTAAAAATTATGTGTAATCCACAAAAAAATCATACAAAAAATTAGGAATGTGGCGGACTCACATTCAGAGGACTGACGGAAACAAAAAATTACTGCATTTTTGTTTAATCGACAGATAGACAGGACAACCATAAACTTATCGGTTGAATAAGGAATTTAATCGATGAAGTGGCACATCAGCTACCTACTGTGAACATTTCATAAAAATCGGTCGTCCAGCTTTGGATGTTAATATAGAGTTCTACTTTTGTATTTGATTGAAGCGCTCACTGCGGACGAAATGTGCAAATCAGGCGGCTAACAAAGAGCACGTGTGAAAGTTTTCAGTTAAAACGCGCATGAAAATGGCTGCGAAAAGTGAAAAACATAAAACAATGCATTATTGCAAAGTTTTATAAAAATGATTAAAGTTTTTTTAGAATTTTCAGGAAACAACATAGGAAGGCCTTATACAGGCAATTTTGAACTTATTTCAGCAAGCCTTGCGTACAACTTTTCAAACTCCCTCCTTAAGGCGCCAACCTTTTTAATATTCAATGAATTTCAATGTGTTGCTTGTAAAAGTGTGTATTATACAAGCTCTATACAAGCTATTACCTGCCAAATTTGAAACTTTGGACCTTATACAAGCTTAATTATAAATTGGGACTGAAAAAACTCACTTACAGAACAAAAGTGACATTTCACTAAAGGCATAATAGCACCAACCTTTTTAATATTCAATGAATTTTAAAGTTTGTCTTATAAAAGCTCTATACAAGCTATTACTTGCCAAATTTGAAACTTTGGACCTTATACAAGCTTAATTATAAGTTGGGAATGAAAAAACTCACTTACAGAACAAAAGTGACATTTCCAAACTAAGCTGAAAATATATTGTAGCACTGACGTCGGGCACAAGGCAATAAATAAATATCTGTCATCTCAAAAACATGATCGAATAATAAGTTTACATTTTTTTTATAAACACTAAAGCGGGGTTCACATGCCTGCCTAGCTACTCGTATCTCTGTGAGGACGATATCGACTGGCTGGCATTTTCTTGTCCAACCTGTTCAAGAAGCTTAGACAAGACAATTGAGTATTGTACCATTGTCTTGTCTGCGTGTGAACGCTGCTTAAGACAACACTAGGCAATAACAAGAAAGAGAGACAAACAGAATAGAAAAGAAACATTAAAGAACACATGTCAACAGCATGTGGTTAGTGTCGTACGGTCATCTATCCGACGATTAATCATTTCGAATGGGATGCTTGATTTCGCTGATCTATTGGGATGCTTTATCAGGACCAAGGCCCTGCAAACACTAAAAACCACGTTTCCTGGCTCTCTAGAAAACAAGCAGTAGATATATTTCAAAGTGTTTGGAACCACTCAAGATTGCAAAGGAATAATCCATCGGAAACTCGTTCCAGACAGTCAATGGTACAAATTATGTTTATAAAACAGGTAGAGTATCACAAGAAGATGTCACAGTGTTTAAGAAAGGAGACATTTTTCGGGAGCTATTTGCCGCTGCATTTCATCTTCCATTGGTTTCTACTTCTGAGCAAATCGTAAAATTCAAACCATTTATATGGAATTTTGTTATTCATTTTTATAATTCACACTCTGTCTTTGTAGGAATTTGCATGAGGGGTGCACATCAATACCGCTCACCGAGGAGCTATATAAGGAGAGTACAAGGGAAAGAGATCTCACTTCGAAGACATAAGACCCAGAGGTAGGCTGAAATAAGCAGAGATTTGCACATTCTTAAGCCTTAAATGTTGTCTGAGCATTTCCAAAGTGGGTTGCGGATCGGGCATTAGCAAGGCCACAGACCAAGTTTAACTGTTTACAGTCTTCTCCATTATTATGGTATCAAAATGCCCTGCCGAAAACAGCCATTTACATTCCTCTCGTTGGAACATTTCAACCATAATACACAGGCTTCTTAGAATATTTCTCATCAGTCCCTCTTGCCACACTTTGAATGTAATGTTAAATACGGAGATTCGTTTCTTAGCCGCACGTTACGAATGTGGAATGTTCTATTTTCACACTCTTTTTGATATCTTTTTTACCCCTCCTCATCTTCCTAACACTCGCACTGTAAATTTTGAAAACAAAAAGAGTTGCCATAATCCCTTGCATGTGGGCGGGAATTATGAAAATGTTTCGGTCAAGATGGAGGGCTGACTTAAAACTAACTGTACCTTTTGATTGGAAGACTAGCTCTTCGTCATCAGGCAATTTTCAATTTTACAGAAAAATTTCATTTGTCCATATTTGTTTCCGCCTTACTTAGAAGTCCTAACCTAAAAGTACAATTTTTCGCAACAATGTAGAATAGCATATAGTTTAAAAAAAAGTTGCATTTTTGTGTCTATAGGGTGACAAATGTTGTCATTCACTAGGTAAATGCATTAATTTTTTGTATCTTAATTAATATTTTGCGGATTCAATTAAACCGCTGTCATATTTGTAAATCCTACTCAATCAGTTTCAAAACCGCATTATAATCAACGCACTAATGCTCATTTTTGTAGCTCAAAATGAAAAAAAAATCCTCTTTATTTAGATTACTGAATGTTAATGCATTTTATCATAACTTAATGTTATTAAAGTCAACAATAGAACTAATTACAGTAACCAAATTGATAATCCATTCAATTCAAAGTGATCAAAAAAATATATTTCAGCTAGCCTTTTCAACGCTAATTATTTTTCACTTAATTAAACAAATTAGCTAGTCTTTTTTTTCTCTCAACTAACTTGAAAAATATATAAATTTTAATTTCTATTAAAAAAAAACGGTCAAATTTATGCGTTTTTTTCAGTTAAATTAACCGCATGTTGATGCATGCATTAGCCAATAAATGCCACATGAATATAAAATGTAACTCGATCATAAAAAAAAAATTATAATGAAACGGAACTCACTACATAGCTAATTGAATTAGTCGTATGCGTGTTTGTTTAATGTTGTGTGGTTGCCAGTATAACCAGCAACACATGTAAGACAAAAAAAAAAAACACCCACCATATGTGAGTTATGCTATAAAAAATACTGATTTGCTTTCATAAAAAAATAGCAGAAGCATAAAAGCCACACGTATCTATCGTCCCCATCTCTCTCTCTCTCCTTTTTTTCCTGACCGGTAATAAAATTATGATTACAATATCTATTTGCATAAAATTATATCCTACACGTGATTAGATAGTTCAACTCAAACTGCTGTGAATGCCAATGGAAACACACCAACACAAAATATATAGGTTCCCACTCCGGGCGCCAGTTAAAAAAAAAATAAAAATGTTTTCATTGAAGCATTTTAAAAACATTAAAGCACATTGCTGCCAATTATCTAATTAAACCACAAAAAAATGTATCTCGCAGTATGATATTGCAGCAAACGCATACCAACCTTTCAACATTCGACGCGACGACGCGACGCGAACGACGGACGACGACACGACGACACGAGGTGATTATCTTAATCGACTGACACAAACTTCGACCAGCTTCAGCTTCAGGGGAGATGGAGAATGGCCAAACCATCTAAAAAAAAAAGATACAAATCCGTAATAAGCACCTTGCACATGAGTTAGAAGCTCAACTAGGCGAACAAAAAAATGTATTCAACTGCAGCTTGTTGCACAAACTATCTCACTATGCAATCATTAATTCGCCTGTCAATACTATGAGGCAGGGGCAAACGGTGAGCGTGAGCGTGAGCGTATGGTTAGCGTTAACCTCGTTTGATTGATTACCGTCGTCGTTGTCGTCATTGCTTGGTGACGGTTCGGTACTTATCTTGATTACTTTTGCAATAAAAAACCACACCAACAAAAAAAAAAATCCATAAACGATCTATCGACATTTTTTTTTTTTAATTTGTATCTCCTCCCTCGTCGCACTACCCTCCCGTGCACAGTCGAACAAATATGTCAAAAACAAGACTATTCGAAATACTACCCACAAAATAAAAGTATCTATTAATTTCAAATAAACGCGATGAAACTAAAAAGATACTTTGCGAGAACGAGTATCTATCGTGTGTCGTGAAAAAAAAGTGCGTGTGATGGAATTTTTTTTTAGTATTTTTTATAGGTTTAATAGTTTTTGGGAGCGCATGTAATTTTATGGAATGTTGCATGTTATTACCTTTTATATTCGTGACAAGTCTGACACACTGGCAATAAAAAAAAGTCATCAATCTTTAATTGGGGTTGAGCATAAGAGTTGCAAACCCTGATTTGATATTAAAAAAAATACAAAATAAAGGTGAAAACTTGTCTGGTTGTTATGCTCGTTCAACACACCCAGCACAAGACATGTTTTTGAAATAAAAAAATTGTCAGTACCATGAAATGGCTATAAAATATCTACTTGCGACATTTTTGGTTTAAATAGAACAAACAATTTCTAGTTGAAGCTACTGAAATTCAACACATAGATAAGAAGGAGGGGCTTAAAGTAACACTTTTCATTAAAACCGATGTTCATCCCAAAATTTTCGAAACTAGTCAGCCAAACCTTTATTAAATGTTACGGTTCTGTTTCAACTACGAAATCAACGAAAAAGTTGTTCAAAAGCTTGTCCAGAAAAATTCAAGAAAAAGCATTTAATAAAAAAAACTGTTGTTTCAAGTTACCCCGCCTATAGGGCTAGTTGTAACATAAGCTGGGGCAAGTTGTAACAAAAACAAAAAAGCATTAAATTGTAGAAAAATATATGTATGGTAGGTAAGCCTGTTACAATTTAACCCGAAAAAATGTTACAAATAAAACTAGTCCCATCATGGAAGTTAACTTAAAGGATACAAATTTGTTTAAACGGGTCTCACGTAATCACACAAATGTATTTAAAAATAAAAATGCACTTCCACCTCTGTATCTGTCCTGTGTAAAGTGGAAGACAAAAAATTCGAAATATACTCGTATTGAAGTTGGAAACAAAATCGGGAATTGGACGTTAGTCATACTATCATGCAACAATTTAAGCAATATAGAAAAAAAAAAAAATATAATTCGAGGATGATATTTTTTAGCAATGTAAGAATTCTGAAGGAGAGCACGCATTTTTACCCTGCCCAAGAAAAATTGTCAGTACAGGCTTTATGGGAGAGCTTTAATTTTCCATTGGTGCCTTACTCCAATGGCACCCTTCAACTTGCCTCTTAAATAAATTGTGTCTGTGACTGTCTTTTTATTGTGATAACATCTTCTACAACTATAAGGGGACACATTGTTAATAAAATTTGGATGAAATGCATAATTCAAAAAAAAAATTATAAATGATAAACAAAGACTGATTTACAATGCAATCCTAAAAACTTTAAAACTGTATGAAAATCTTTGCATTTTTACTTGAACGCGTTGGCGGAGTAACCAAATATTTACGATTTATTGTTACCATATAAAGGGTGTTTTTTTAAACGTGTGGTTTTCAAGAAGAAATAAATCGAATATAACTTTAATGTTATGGCCAAGAATTTAGCTTTATTATAAAGATAAGGGTTTACCATTATGTTTTAAATATAATATCGGGCAAGTGGCCGCCGCGCCGCGGATGGCTCGAATAAATTCCTGGGCGACTATGTCGACCGAATACTGGATGCGAAACGAACCATTATTTTGGTAATAAATTTGCACGATTTGCAAACGTTGTTCAGGAGTAAGTCTATTCATTATGAAATGTCAAACCAAACTGAGCATAAATCAAGTGACAGCTGTCAAAAGGAACAACCCCGAAAAAAGTATTGATAGACTGAAAACCACCCTTTAAAAGAATTGCTCTCTGTTTTGCACTGATTCATCATTTAACCTACGACAGTCCTGAGATAACTTCAAAATGGGTGACACTGACACCTATGCAAACCAAAAAAACAAAATTGACAGGCAAATGTCCTATCTTCGCTGTACTGACAATTTTTGTTGGACATAGTATTGGAGTTTGTTTTAATGAAAATTTTTGTCGTCACGGGGGGTTTTGATCACTTTGTATTTATTAAGTTGCCGAAAAACTAATGCCCGAGGGAATTCTGACAAATTCCCTAATAAAATCAAAGACAGTGCCAGAAAATCAAAATAACTTTGTATGGAATTCAGTCCAGAAAAACACAAGCGTTTCATCCAGGAATCTGATTGTTGGAATCATCAGTTGAATACGGAGTGAAATAAGCAATTTTTACAATAATTTTGAGAAACAAAATTCGTTAGGTAATTCATTCACATCTGATGATACCAGACTATGCTACCGAATTTTTTAAACATGTTCTGTTTTAAAATGAGAATATCACGGTGGTCCATATTAGCCGAACTTTGTCTTTTTATTTTTAAATTACAGATTTTTAACAAAGAAGTATTATTTTTTAGGATGTCTATGATGAACTATTTCTTTTATCAAGTTGGCAACCATACAGTGCAATAAATTTTGTATAGCTACTCCAAAAAAATAAATTAAAACCTACAACGAAAAAAAAAGTTCACAAGCGTTTCAAATTTCAACTCCATTTTTTCAAACACTTAATTTTGAAATTACCGTGAAGAAAAATAACGACACAAATGGCACCCCAACCACACGGCAATTCATTTTGTGCATTTAAATTGACTTTTTAAAAAATTAAATTTCTTATTTATTTTAAACAAACCGTCCAAATATAAGAATTCCCAGTCAAACGCATCTCTTACCTGAAAAAGAAAAGAAAAAAATAATTGAATTTTTTTTTTAAATCAAAGAAATATCTATAAATTTAAATTTTAAGAATGTGTCAACATCGATGTGGTGTCAACATCAAAATAATTTATTTAATTTTTGGCTTGTTTTCATAACAATTTACATGTTAATTATGTAAAAATACAACAAAAAAAATATCTTGACACGTCTTGAGTTAAATCTGTTAACACTTCCGTAGAATTATTTTATTTTAAAATTTTAAATGCGGGCGCCCGGCCCTGCCCTGCCCTTTGCCTTTACATTTAACCCGAACCATATCCGTATCCAAGAGATACATAGATAGGTGGATATTACACTTAAATCAAGTTGATGTTTATTGAAGTGTCAACCGAACACGATTATTAATTCGATAATTTTTTCATCTTTTACATTTTGTTTCTTCGGTTCGTCTTTTTTGTTGTTGTTTTTTTTTTTTTTTTCGTTAATCGGTTGAGTGATTACAGGAAAACAATTGTTCGAAGTGTGTGGAAGGAATATGTAATTTTTTTTTTTTTTTTTTGAAAGAAAAGTGTATTATTTGGTGAGGAAATGGAGAACGATATTTTTCAGGAAGAAGATCATTTCTAGTGATAGATTTAGATGTGTCTGAAAAAGTGAGGACTGGAGAACCTTAGAGAGTTGTGCATTAAGTTCAAAGACGTGACTTCGAGTCCTGAATGTAGATTTTAAATGCTTCAATGAGGGAACTTGATTGAAAATCAGAATTTCTCATAACCTGGCAGTATCCAGAGGTTGCCAGATGTATGTAACAGGGCTGGACAAACAAGAGTCAACAATTGGGGAAATGCATTGGCTATTAAGGAAACCGAATTTACGATGTAGCGTCGTAGTTCTTCGAAATGGATTTAAATTTTAACGCTGAAAGCTTGGGGCCATACAAAATAATTGAGTTTGATTGCTGTGACGGAAGCCTAGTCCCAGAATTTGCAAATTGTGGTCAAAACTTTTCTAGGTAGAAGAATTATTTCACACCCTTTGACGCAGGACCTAGGAGGAATTGAAATGTTAAATGATATTGCAATCGGCAGGTCCAATATCAAACAAATCAGAATAAATAGACGAACTTATCTTTAAGGCTTCACTACTTTTCTAGTCAAAGCTTCAAAGCATTATGAACGATCGTAATACACACAGTACGAAAAGATACCGATCGATATTAGTTTCAAATTTCTGAATTTCACAATTAAAAGGAATAGAGTTGGGCAGAGCATTTCACATTCGTGTTGCGCGGCTAAGGAACGAATTTCTGTACTTTACAGAACTCCCAAAGTTTGGCTAAAACGTTACTGATGAGCACAAGAAACATTGCGATGGTATTCAAGAGAATGGATTATTTCAGGTGTTTGAATCTCTGTAATTATATTAAAGGCTCTTTTCTGTAAGCTGCCTAAAAGGCTCAAGTGAGCTGCATAAGCATTAGAAGGTGAGGTAAAAATGTCTTGAATCTCCGAAGAAAACCTTAACACTTTGCGGCTTTTTTGGTGAAATCAAGTGAAGTGAATTTGAAGCCCCATAAAAGGTGATTAATCACATTCCAAAAATTGCAATCTGCTCATTATAGTCCTCCCATGTTAAAGTTTGGTTGACAATGGCTTGACTTTTGTTCAGTTTGAGCAGCAAATTTAAAAAAGATACAACTGCCATATAAAACTTTAGCACTTCATAAGGAAGGTCGTTAATGATTATATCGAAAAAAGCAGCCAGCCAAGAAGTGACCCTTGCGGAACACCATAATTTGTTTGAAGAAAACCAGAGAAAATGAGAATTAGGTATGAGGTACGGTTTCTAGGTGTCACCGCAGTTCCTTCCCGCGCTTAATCTTTTTACCAAAGATCAATAGGAGTCAAAGGCCTTGTAAATCCAAGCTTTTACCATCGTGAAAAGGTTTGGTTTCCGTACAATCAACACAACTATTGTCAGCAAGGTTTCTTCCACAATTTTGTACTTTTTGATAACCATATTGAAGATTCGCCATCACTTTTAAGCTAACAAAATAGAGACATCAACAACTATAGGGTGTCTTTTTAGACGTACCTATGGTTTTCAATCTGGTAATACTTTTTTTCGGAGTTGGTCTTTTTGACAGCTGTCACTTGATTTTGCCATTTCATAATGAATAGACTTATTCCTGAACAACGTTTGCAAATCGTGAAAATGTATTACTAAAATAATGGTTCGAATCGCGCGACGCATCGTGCGCTACGTAAAATATTCGGTCGGCATAATCGCCCAGGAATTTATTCGAGCTAGCCGCGGCGGCCACTTGCCCGAAATCATTTTTAAAACATAATGGCGAAACCCTTATCTTTATAAAAAAGCTAAATATTTGGCTAAACATTAAATTATACGCGTTTTATTTCTTCTTGAAAACCACACGTCTAAGAAAAACACCCTTTCATTTTTTTAGCAGATTTCTCGAGTTCTCATTAGAAATTGAGCTTTTTCTTCAAAAAACTGTCAAGCAAAGCTGCTTTAGTTTCGTCAAACGTCCATTTCTTCATGTCATAGTGGATTCTAGTTTTCCCCATGACAGTAATTCAGTTTTTTTGGTTTGAAAATAATCCCACAAAGACCCTTTGAAGCAACAGCCACATGGCATGCCCTTGATGTCCATGATTCTCCTCAAATATTATTTTCCGCTTTCTATTCTTAAACCAATATCTTTCAGTAAATTTTTGTTTCAAGACATTTTGAACGATTTCTCAAAAACAAGCAATAACTATTTTCAAAGACAAATATCCCACATTCCAATTGCATCACCCAACTAGCGATACGAATGTACGCCTGTCTTCAACTGAAATAGGTAGCAGATTTTTTCAACGAAGGATAAAGGATGAAGAAACTTCATTTCCGCCAAATAAAAAAAAAAAAAACTCAGCCCTAACCTAACACAACACCTAACACAACAGAACACGACACACAGCAACACTATTTCTGCTGAACCGAAATTTGATAAAAAAAAAAAAATAAAAGAATTTCGAAAAGCCTGAACAATATTGGCATTGACAGCTCCGACATTGCAACCACTCTCTGTGTCGAGTCAGTGTTGGTTTTTTTTGTACTGTTATTATTATTTTATTGCAAATGCAATGGCAGTTGAACAAAATCAGCAGCAACCACTTCAGGATGTCTTCCTTCCTTGAAAGCAATTTCCGTTCAAATTCAATTGAGTGAGTCTTGCTTGAGTGAGAGGCTGAAAAAAGGTGTTTGAAGAAAAAAGGATATCGGAAAAGGACTACGTATGTATGTGTGTGTGTGTGTGCTTTTTGGTTTTATTCGATTTATTTGATTTTTATTGCATTTACTTAAGTTTTTTTTTATTTTAAGGGCTTCTTCCAAAACATAAGAAGGATAGATTTTGATACCAATTTCGGGAGGAATCATTTTTGATTGAAGGACCTGTTTGTGTGGCTAAGTTTTCTTGAAGTTGTTTCTTGTTTTACGAAAAAAAAAACACTTGTGCATTTCTTAAGTTAAATGTTTAAGTCAAGTGGTTAAGTTTTGTGGAACTGATTAGAAACTGATTTCAAACTGATATTAAACTGGCAAGCACTCACTGGTATTTTCAAACATATTGAGGATTTAAATGTAACAAGAAGATATACCCAAAACATTTCTTGATAGTTTGTAGGGCATTGCCAACAGGTTTGTAAGACAGAGTGAATTTTTAGATTTTGCTTTTCAAAGTCATATGAACAAGGGATCCTTAAAAACGGAAGAAGAATTTCACCATTTTTAGAACACAATTTAAAAAAATCTTTTCTTTAGGTAGCTGCAAATTCTTGTTCCCGAAGTTCATAAAATATTGAAGGTCATTTCAAAATCAAACAAACAGAATTAAAAAAAAAAAAAAAACACACCGAAGCAGCCTTTCTGCTGAGAACAGCTGATTGTAGCTGTTGCTTAAGATGTCGCTCAGAACCCCGGAGTATCGATGCAAGACAAAAAGATGTGCCATGCAATTAAACACCAATCAGTGGACGACGAGCATTTCAGAGCCATGCTCAAAAACTTTCTTGCATCACAATTGGATGAATTGAGACCTGTGGTTCCAACAGGATGGAGGCAACGACGGCGCATACTCTACAATCCACAACAGGGCTGTTTTTTCTGGTCGAATGACTGGCCGGCTAGATCACCCGGTTTAACCGTTCCAGACTTCTTCTTGGGGGTTTTGCTTTAAGTCAGGAGTCTATGTCAACCAGCATGAGTCTCTTAAAGAATTTAAAGAGAATATCAAGAATGCGAGATCATATCGCCAGAAAATGTAGGAAATGTGATGGGATATTTATCAAACTGTGCACGACTGCTCATCAAATCTGGGTGGCAATTCATATCATATCAGCGATATCTTTCTCTTGACTTGTTGAGTTGCAGAACAGTAGGTTGTAGATTGCAAGTGCAGGCATGGACATGGACATGTTGGTCCTTCGAGTTCCCCGTATGGGACATTTATTGTAGGTGACCTCGAAACATTTCGATTGGGTGTGATCAGTACCCCGGAATGACGATGAGACATATTCGATCTCCGTATGAGTCACATAATTCTTCAATCCTTCGAATTGCACAATCAAGGGATGTGACCAACCTTTGTAGTGAGAGATAATAATTGACCTTAGAAATGACAAATCCTTCAATAGCATATCTTGTCATGAATAAGTGCTGTGGCAGTAAATTGTACGTCCCTTCCAATCCTGCAGAATATCAACAGAAATGGTTGAGATTTCAAAAGAGGAAATACGTTGTGATCCAACAAAAGTTGGGGTAGTTTGTCATAAGACTAGTGGAGGCGGAACCCAGAGATTTGACAGCAGCTTGACTATCAGCAAAAATATCCTTTTTCATATCAGTATTTTTAAAGCCAGGACAAAACCGCCTGATTGATTCCGCCAATAAAACACGGTATAATGGTTGGGAAGACGGGGGAAGAGACTGACATTTAGTTTTAAGTAAAATGAAGTTGGGATGTGGGGTAGTCTGTGTTACTTTGTGGGACAATGAGTGTTCAGTATGTATTGCAGGCGAGTTGCTGAGTAATCTGGAGTCTGCTCGCTGAAAATATTTGGGGATCAGATAAAAATGTATGTCGGGGATCACTTTAGTCATTCTCGAGAACAATTATCTTTTCTCGGATTAAACTACCAATTAAGAAAAACTTTTCCAGGCACTCCTCCAAAACTTCAATCATAGCTGAAACGAGGCGTCCACCAACAAAAAACCCAGCATCTTCCTAATGAACCACTTATTCGGATGGATAAGATGGTATATCTGTCTTCCAAGTTAACATAACCATAACTTATACCCATCTGATGCTGATGGCCATCGTTGTATTGCCATTAAATTCAATCTCACAACCCTATCAAAACATTGTAATGGGGTTTCATCTCTCCCAATCCGAATTATGAACTCAAAAAATGGAACTGACAAGCACTTGAAACAAAATAAAATATGTATGCCCCCCCTCCTCTCTTCATCACCATCAGACCGCATCAATCGAAATCATCACATTTTCACTTGTTTAATCGTCTTAAACATGCTGTATGGGCTCTTTTAATAATCAAATGATGACCCTTAAGTGTCAATTCCAGCTCATCATCATCATGGTGTTGCCATTGCCACAAATGTATCTTTTGCTTGGACTGACAATATTTTGACTTTTTATGACAGATAAGAGAAGGCGAAAGGGTGCATGGATGCATGAAATAACGCACTGAAATGCATATGATTAATACCCACACTTGTTAAATGGCCCCTTTAAACATGCGACTTAACAAATAACTTGCAACACACAGAGCTCGTCGTATAAGGCGGCGAGGCGACACAGCTCTAACTTGGACGACGACTACGACTACGATGATGATGAAAAAAAAAAATATTTATAAAATTATGATGGAAAGGGTGATGGCGAGGTCGAGATGTACATATTTAACTCGTATCTATGCTTGGTTGGAGTCAAATAAATAACCAACCAACAACATCAAGAATGCACAAAGTGTATACACTTAACGCGCTGTTCAGGCGACACTATAAAAGCTCACTTAAAATGCAATAAGCGGTGCCTCAACAAGCTTAAAAGAAAAAAGAAAATTAACAAAAAAAATCCTCTTCACAGTCGTATCGTAAAAGCCATGAGAAGACCCCGAAAGCCAACAGCCGAAACCTGAGACAGGGAGACTCGGCATGGCCAGCGAGGCGAGGTTCGGTTCGGGTCGATAATTACAACCTGAAATATTGCTTTTCACACTTTAACTACACAATCATTGCCGCGCTGGCCTGCCACTTGATGGTATACTCCTCAACTCCTCCTCCAACCTCTTTTCCCACCTTTGCCACCTTTTCCACACCGCGCGTCTGTCTGATGTCTCTTTATATTATGAACCTTTAGCCAGTGTCAGCTTCAATTGAAAAGGCTTTTATGCCGTTAATGTCAATTTAACCGCAAAGGTGTTACTGACATTACTTTATACTCCATCACACGGTGTTAAATGAGGATGTATATGTATAGGTATAGTGATGTTGTTGATGGCATGGGATGGTCAGGCTAGGCCGAAGCTGAAGCCCAACCATGGCTTCCTGTGTCCATGTCCATGTTTCTGCCTCCGTTCATCATCACCTGGCTAATGTGTATGCTTGGTTTGGTTAATTATGCCTGGGGCTCCTTGTTAACGTGCGACATGGGAAGTGTGAGGGACCATCATGACACGACGACTACGACGACGTTCAACGACGACGATGTGTCCAATGTGTCCGCTGTGTCATGTTGTGTCATTGAGTGTGGCTGTTTGTGAGCAGCATAATTACTTGGAGGTAATTCAATTGCTCATTATATCTGACAGTGGCCACACCACACAGTCAATGCATAATAGATTTGGCATGCAGCACTGATTGCACATCATGGGTCTTCTCGCGAGCATTGGAATCATTGATGAGAAGAAAAATTAAGGGGAAGCTTGTTATTTTACAAAAAAAAAAAAAAAAAAAAAAGAGGAAGAGTGATTTTATTCGAAACAACGAAGAATCTTGTTAGCCATTCAACCCTTGGGGGTTATGTGTTGGACTCTGGTTAACAATTTTTGACCAAAAGAAAACGAGTTAAAGGACATGGTACATATTTTTATAATAAGTTTGATTTAATCGAGACACAATCGATCGACGCGCCATCTGCGGACGAAATTTAAAACTTTGGTGGCTCAATTATTTAAAAAAAACTGCAACCAATAGAAAAAATGAATGTTATGTTTTTTGTTGTTTTTGATGTCAAAAAGGTGACAGTACCGCCAAAAAATTTAAAAATTAAGAGGCAATTTTTTAGCGCACATAGCGAATAATTGGCACCGACAAGAAAAGTCGCTTTCCTTGATAATTTTCTAAATATGGTTCTTAAAATACAAATCGCTGTTTAAAATTGGGCTTTGAAAACCATGCGATTTTTTCGCAGAGCTTTCGTAGCCAGATTTCGAAAAGCCCAATGCACAGGGTGTTTCCTAATTCTTCTAGAATAATTAGGCGAATAATTTATAAAAAAAACCAAACGAAACACCAAGTTTTTCAAAAATTAAGCTTCCTTTTGTTTATATTGAGAGAGAGCCGTTTCCGTTGAATTGTCAGGGTGAGAGTCAGGGTACCCAGTTAACTTTTTCTTAAATATTCGGTAAGTGTTTTTAAAGCTCTAAAATATTCCAATTCTCGTCTATGAATGTATACAAATATTCTGCCCTAAAAATGTATGCAAAACTCTGCGAATAATCAGAAAAAATCGCGCGATTTACAATTTATTTTTATTATTATTTGCACAGCGTTATTAAAAAAGTACAGGCTTATCCAAATCGAAACGAAAGATTCGCACGCGACGATGGCGATAGAAACGCATTCAATGGCGCTGCATTTTAGATGATTTTTCGCTTTGCATTCGTCGCGACAGTATGTTTTTATTGATTGTCATGTTAACAGGTAATTTGACAGCTAGAAATTTTGTTGTCGCTACGAGTTATTCGCTTTGGTTTGGTTTTAAGTTGAAAGACTATGAACGAAAATCGCGCGAAATTTGGAAAAATCGCGATCTTTGAATCCATCAAAAAACGTTAAGCAAAATCCAGCTTGATAGCGGTACAATTTTAAGATTAAAATTGCTTCCCAGATTCACTTTTGCTGGTGCATTTTTCAGGCCTCGACTGTCTCTCAAATTTCCAACAATACCTACCTACATGACGTTTATGTTCTTAAGAATATAGGGTATTACACAATTCAATTGAAATTATCTGTAGAATACCATTATTGCAAGGAAAGGTAATAACCTTATAATTCTTTGCGTAGGAGTCGAAGAAGTCATCACTCATTGCTGCCGGAGGAGGTTTTTGCCAAAGCCTCCGAATTGGCAAATTGGCGCAAAATCAGCGTGGTTAATAATAATTGTGAAGACCGATTTAATTTTTTTTTTCGCCGGATACACTGCCACCGGGGATTGTTTGTGATTATATTTGTTTATTTGATGTGTTGGTGTGCAATTTTTTTGTTGCTATTGAAAATGAACAACAGGCCAACATGACGCCATGAGGGCGTGCCTAAATTAATAATCCAATCGGCTGTAGTATGGTCTGGTGGAAGTAATTCGCGAACTTGAGAATCAATAAACAAATTCAAGTTACAAAATAATATTCAGATTCTTTGAATCGAGATGGGTAAGTGCGGGATGAATTGAATGTAAGGAAGCAAGAAAATGCAGAAAATCACGTTTGGATGCGGAATGAAATTAAGTGCTCACGGCGAAAATAATTGAGGAATGCATTTTATTTTTAGAATTGAAATTGAATTTTAATTGAGTATAATAAGAATTTTCAGGTCGGGATTTTGAAATAATTCGTGTATTTTCTAGCGTCCGAAAGGGCGGTGTGGCTGCCAATTTTAAGTTCTTCTCCTTTCAGACTTAATTTTGGAAAACACAAACGGGATGATTCTTTTATAAGAATTTGCAAAGAACAAAGTCCCCAAGCGGTAGCCTTTTTTCCTAGATTAGAGTCTGAACAGTCATCAAATTTGGAGTAACCTTCCTTTGGAGAATCTTCTAGTAAAGGGTGTTTATTTTAGACGTGTGGTTTTCAATCTGGCAATACTTTTTGGTCTTTTGACAGCTGTCACTTGGTTTGCCATTTCATAATGAATAGACTTACTCCTGAACAACCTTTGCAAATCTGGCAAATTTATTACAAAAGTAATGGTTTGGTACGCGCGACGCATCGAATATAGACAAATATAGGGTGTTTTTTTTAGACGTGTGGATTTTAGGAAGAAATAAAACGCATATAATTTAATGCTGTGGCCAAAAATGTAGCTTTATTATAAAGATAAGGATTTGCCATGATGTTTTCAATATGATTTCGGGTAAGTGGCCACCGCAGCTGGCTCGAATAAATTTCTGGGCGATTATGTGGACCGAATATTGGACGCAGCGCGCGAACCGAACCTTTTTTTTTTGTAATAAATTTGCACGATTTGCAAACGTTGTTCAGGAGTAACTCTATTCATTATGAAATGGCAAACCAAACTGAGCATAAATCAAGTGACAGCTGTCAAAAAAGAACAACTCCGAAAAAAGTATTGCCAGATTGAAAACCCTGGATACCTAACCCACGCAGTATTTCCAACAGCCAAAAATGATCCGTCTAAGCATCAACACTTCTCGCATTGGGAATATCAAAAATGGAAGGATATAGAACTGATGAAAGAAGGAGTGCGGAAGTGGTCAAAAACAGAATTTGGATGATAAAATGCCAAGCTGGGGTCTAGAAAGAGCTTAATTTTATGGAACCTGATATGGACGAAGTCTGCAATTTGGTTCTATATGAAGTGACATAAAGCCACCTGAGTGACATTACCTCCTGAGAATGGCCAAAATCGGACAAGACTGTTGCCTTCAACTTAAAAAATAAATGAATATTGTGGCACCGATCGCTCAGCAAGAATCAAAGGAGTAGTGAATTACAGTCTCAACCATTCCAATGTGTGCCTTGAAACTTTGCAGGAATGACAGAGACGTACTATTTAACGCCGAATTCAAATGCATGCACTTTATCATGACACGGTTTCATTTAGGAGGGTTTGTCATTTCACAGCACACATCATTCCAGACCCTGATTTGTGGCATGAAACTACACAAACAAGGGAACATTTTGAAGCACGATATTTAGTTATCCAGACTATGACAGTACATCGAATGAAATTTTCAAGATGTGGGTTAGCTACCAGGGTGAACTGTTTCCATTGAGGGCTAGTTAAGGCTTACGTTCCAATGATTCGCAATAAGTTAAAGTATTTTTGCAAATAGCAGCTTCCTAGAAAACATTGTTTCGGGAAAGTTTTTGGTACTATACGTCATTTCCCGGAATTGCGAATACCTATTTCATTTTGGAGCAAACTGTCCCATACTCTTTCACCAACGTCGCTTTTCCAATCAAAACATTGCCTCCAGACGCATGCCAGCCTGTCTCTAAGAGCTCCCAAGTTTTAAATCAAAAAATGCTCAAAAAACAATAATTTTTTTAAACCCTGCCCTATCTCTTGAAAAATCTACCTGCTTCTACAGAGTTCAAAAAAAAAAAAAAACTTAAAAATAAATTATAATAAATTAAAAAATTGTTCACCTCATGGTCATAAATTATTCCTCTCCCCGTCCCCATCTCCTGAACCCTGATAGCAAACACTCTTCTTAAAAAAATGGACGGAAAAAATATTATTCAAAAAGAAAATTGCCCCGAAACTTTTTTTTTTTTTTTTTTTTACTAGATCCCACGCAATGCGGCAACTCCGATTTATTTTTTATTTACGGTACCATTAGGTACCAATCACCTTCAACACCCCCTGTTCCAGTAAATAACGAGAAACAATAACGTGTGGCATCACATTCGGAACGGTTGTTGTTGTTTTTTTAAATGACTGTGTCCTCTGCAGCGCGCAATCCTCTTAAATCACTTGGCCAGGTCGTTTGTCAATCCACTTGTTGCGGCGCTACTTTACCTTCTTCAGCCACCGGGCTGAAAGTATGAATAGCTACCAAAGTTAAAATAAAACGAGACACCATTTTTTATTTTGGGAAACCTTTTAAGGAAAAAAACCCAATTTATTCAGCTTGCTCACTATTCGCTCGCTGTCGATAGACTAAATTAAAAATACATTTTATACCGCTCGCAGGCTGGCATGATTATATATAATAATTGTACATAAGACAGAATGTTGACTGTTGTATTGGTGGATCATGGTTTCGATCCAGGGCTGTCATCTTGGTACTTAGGAAGATTTCTTCACTCCGTATGGTTGCCATACGGAACACTCCCCGCGAAAACGAACGTTTTCCAATAGGTTGCTTGCACTTTAGGTTTAGACTTAGTCCTCTTGAGACGTCCTTCCATTGGCTGTCGCTGTGTAGGTACGCTGGAACACTGATTTGATTGGCTGATCTGAGGAATAGAGGAAAGAAGCAGAAGTATATTATCCTGCCTATCCCCTTCCCGATATACTTGCAAACACTAACTGCTAGCTCGCTATTGTCCTGTAAGAACATCTACACTTTTAATTGGCTGACTATAATTGCGATTGGTTTGTAAGACCATATACGCTTCTAACTGGCTGAATCTATTTGTTTTCGGTTTGTAAGACCATATCCGCTTCTAATTGGCTGGCTATAATCGCTATTGGTTTGTAAGACCATATACGCTTCTAATTGGCTGTCTCTACTGGCAAGATACATAATTTTTGCACTGCTCTTGTCAACTTCCCTGTCTCTGTCTGCACTATCACTGATCTCACTATCCCATCACTACTATATATCAGCTGGCTAACTCTCGCTAATGACCATAAGGCTGGCGGAAGATTCTCATCTTTAACTATCACTAACTGTCCTACTTGCATGCTCTCCTTTTCTCTTCTCCATTTCTTTCTCTCCTGCAATGTTACTAAATACTCCTCTCTCCATCTCTTCCAAAAATTCGCTAGCATTGACTGTCTCTCCCTCCACAACTTGATCCCTTTTGCTGGCGTATCACTGGCTAAGGTAAATGGAGGAGGTAACACTATCGGTTCTCCCACCAAGAAATGTCCTGGTGTGAGCGCTTGCAAATCTGCTGGATCATCATATAAGGGGTGTATTGGTCGAGAGTTCAATATCCCCTCTATCTCTGTTAGCAGAGTTCGAAACTGTTCACTCTCTAATACATGCTGTCCCACTATACGCTTGAGATGATATTTCATTGATTTAACAGCTGCCTCATATATACCCCCTTGATGAGGAGCAGCTGGCACCATGAAAATCCAATCAGTGCCCTCATTGCTTAATGCATGGAACACCTCTTTGCTCTCCCACACTTTCCAGGCTTGCTTTATCGCTTTTGCAGCACCTACAAATGAGGTGCCATTGTCACTATACATTCTAGCACATCTCCCTCTTCGACTTGTAAAACGCCTATAACAAGCAAGGAATGCCCCTGATGTTAAATCCCCCACTGTATCGATGTGAATCGCTCTTGTTTTCAAACACACAAACATCGCTATCCATGTCTTTCTAAGACTCACTTGCTTAAAATTTCTATCCACCACTCGTATCATGAATGGTCCTGCATAATCTACACCAGTATGCAGGAATGGCTTGCCTGGCTGTACCCTGTCTGCTGGCAATTCTGACATTAACTGCTGTTCCAATTTGTAGTTGTGTCTCACACATACTACACACTTGTGTATATAGTTTCTCAGCTCGCTACGGATTCTAGGAATCCAAAAATGCTGGCGGATCACTTGCATCATCACTTGCGCAGAACCATGTTTGGTCCTAGTATGAGCATCATCGATTATTAACCATAACAACCGAGTCCCATTTGGTATAATCGCTGGATGACGTACATCATACATTGCCTCAGCACGGTGTATGCGACCCCCCACTCTTAATATCCCATCGCTATCAAAAACTGGCTTAAGCGATTCAATTTTACTATTCTCTGGTAGCTGTCCTCGCTTGCGCAAGGCAGCTATGTCCCTCCCATAACTCTCTGACTGTGCTTCTCTTAGCAGTAGACTAATAGCAACTGCCCGCTCTCCCGCTTTTAATGCTGTCGTAACTTGCTGACCCCTCTCACACTTGCGCATTATCATACCCGCTTGCCGTTCACTAACTCTCGCCCTCAGTTGGTTTATGTACCGACATACATATCCCATGATATTCACCGCTTTCTTAAGACTACTGGCATACTCTACCACTGGCACTCTGGTTCGCTGGCTGGGCATCCATATGCTCCATTTTACGCTTGCTACATTGAAGAAGCACACTTGCATCTCTTCATTAACTGTATCAGATGCAAGCTCTGCAATCTTATTCGCTGGCCATACACTCTCTGGGAAACATAGCCATTCGGGGCCATGTAACCATAACTTGCTCTTTACTAAATCTGCTGGCATTACTCCCCTGCTTAGCAAATCGGCAGGGTTCGCTTTCGTATCTATATGTCGCCATGAACCGACATCTGTCCGACTCTGTATTGCGGACACTCGATTGGCCACGTAAGTCTTCATATCCCTTGGGAGCTTCCGTAGCCAATGTAAAACCACCATGGAGTCTGACCAGAGCACATACTCTGCTCCTTGCCATTCCATAGCTTCCAATAGTTCCACTAGCATTCTGCTTAATAGTTCGGCAGCAGCTAATTCCAACCGAGGTATGCTCACTGTCTTCAGCGGAGCCACCCGCGTCTTTGCTGTCACTAACAGGCTCGTACACTGTCCGCTTGCTGACACTGTCCTCACATATATCACTGCGCCATATGCAGTTGCTGATGCATCAGAGAATCCATGTATTTGGATGCTGGCTTGCTGGCTCGTGTGTAACCAACGGTCAATTCTGAATTCCTCCAAATGCTTTAGCTCTTCTAATAATTTTCTCCATCGGCGTTGTAGCTCAGCTGGTAGCACTTCATCCCAGGTATAGCTTCCCCTCCATACATCTTGTATGAGGATTTTCCCCAGAATGACCACTGGAGCAATGTACCCATTGGGATCATACAACTTCGCTATCGAACTCACTATCTTTCGCTTTGTCGCTGCCATGTCTGGTTCATGGTCTTGTACCGTAAAGGTGAACTGATCACTGGTTATCAACCACTGCAGTCCTAACACTGTCGCTTGCTCTTCACTCTCAAAATTCATCACTTTCTCTTCAGCTGAATCAAGCTGACTGAGCACTCTCTCGCTATTCGACTTCCACTTACGCAACTCGAACCCCCCAGTTCGTAATACCATATCTAACTGATGTATAAGAAGCATCGCCTCTCCTTCATCATCACACCCCGATACACAATCATCCATGTAGAAGTCGTTCACTACCACTCGCTTCACACTAGGGAATGTATTGCCTAGTTCGCTGGCACACTGAATCAATGCTCGCACTGAATTATAAGCAGACGATGTCATGCCATACGTAACTACCGTTAGCACATACTCGGCTAACTCTTCTGTAGGAGATTCTCTCCAGAATATTCTCTGGAGATCCCACTGCTGGCTTGCTATCTTCACTTGCCTGAACATCATTTTGATGTCCGCACTGAATGCTATCTTATGCCTTCGGAATCTCATAACGATTTCATGAAGGTCGCGCTGTAATTTTTCCCCTAACAACTGTACGTCGTTAAGAGATATGCCGCTATCGGATTGACAACTGCAATCAAACACTACCCTGAATTTTTTCGTCACACAATGGTGTGGTATATAGTAAGCTGGCTGCCCCGCTGGCGGCTGGCTTCTTGCTTTATGCATATGCCCTAGCTGTTCGTATTCACGCATGAATTCAATATATTCGTGTTTGAGTGCTGGCTCTCTTAGAAACTTTTGCTCGAGATACATAAATCTCTTTAACGCTATCGCTCTTGAATTCCCCAACTGAGTTATCTCAGGTTTCAAGGGTATTGTGACAACAAAGCGGCCTTCATTGTCACGAAACGCTGTTCGCAGAAAGTTATCTTCTACGGCTTGCTCTTCTGGAGATCTGGTAATCAGACCTCCCACTTGATCCATGGACCACAGTTGCCGTACCAACCGGTCCACGTCTTCTAGCTCTGAACAACGAGCTGCTGGCATGACACTGAAAATGTCACTCGCATCGCTTGGCTTATCGCTACCAAAAATCACTAGCCCAAATATTGTGCTAATTGCGACCATGTCGCTTATTCGTTGCGGTATCGCATTTGTTAGAATTTTCGCAAACACTCTCACTCCTAGCAAAATCGAAACTGTATTCCGTTTCCAATATTCAGGGTCAGCATATTGCTCCCCTGCTTCAAATGGTGCTGGCTTAAAATCCACTAATGGAGTGCAGGCTGTCCATCTGGTTTCCTTTGGTAGTACCCAAAAGATCTCATCAACCCATTCCCCTGACTCAAACCAAGGTAATATCCTAACACTAGCTTGCTCTTTTATGCATATCGGTTCACCCTCAATGCCTACTATCTTACGCTTAGCTATCGTGGTAACGATGCCATACTCACTCACTATCTCATGTGGTATTAGATTCGGATGTGCCCCAGAATCTAATAACGCTCGCAAAGGCCCATATGTCTTGCCCCCTAATTGTAATTTAATTAACGCTGTAGGTAAAAACGTTAGACCTTCGACCAACTTCCCGCTATCAAATAAATCGACACTTTCTGAATATTTTTCGCTATCTTTTATTGTTTTATTTTTTCTTATAACATTCTGCATATTGGCTGGCTCGTTCTTACAGCTTTCCTCTGTCTTCACTCGCTTGCTTTTGGCACCCTGGGCCCCGGTCAGTCAATCGGTACCTCGCTTCTTCAGCTTGAATGCTGATGCGTTCAACACTGGTGCTGGTTTATTCATCACTTGCATTGGGCACAGGACACTATTGTGCAATTGCTTGAACGGGCATCGTGGGCACGGGTCTTGATAGCACTCGTACACTCCATGCCCGCGTTTGAGGCAATTCTCGCATAGCCCCTGCTGTCTTACATAATCCCGCCTGGCGGAAAGGTTGCGCTCTTTGAACTGTGGACAATTATACAACTGATGAGGTTCACAGCAGAGCTCACAGGTGTGTTGCCTGTGGCTGCTCCTCATGGCGCTGGCACTCGTTCTCCTGGCTGCTGGCTGGCCCCTTGTTAATGGCTGGTTTATTGCTCGCACTGCTGGCTGGTATCTATTCGCTTGCTGGCTCGCTGCTGCCCTTGTCGCTGGCTGCTGTCTCATTAACGGCTGGCTTGTCGCTGGATAAGCGTTCCTGCTGGTGGTCGCTCCAGACCTATCTCGGTTGCCACGGCTGTCTCGCTCGCTTTCAAAACGATCATATCGCTTTCTGGTGACATGGGGCTGACTGCTGGCTGCGGCCTGTCTATCAAGGAAGTCCAGCATCTGCTTGCTGGTCGGAGTCTCGCTATCTCGGTGCAGCTCCCACTGTCGGGCTGTTTCAGCATCCAGCCGCTCGTGAATCATTGTAACCACGAACATATCCCAGTACTCGACGGCTGCTCCCTGGGCTTTGAGCTGGCGTAACATTTCGTGCGTCACATTCGAAATGTTTTGGATAGCACTGCTGTCTGGCTTCGCTGGCAGAGGCACTAGGTCCGTGAACGTCTTCAGTAGCATCCTACAAGTGGAATACTTCCGATTGTATAGCTGGTTTAGTCTGTCCCAGGCTTCGCTGTAATTTCCATCGGTCAGCTGCCATTTGCCCATAGTCTGGGCCGCTTCTCCATGCAATGAATTGGTAAGATATGTGAACTTGTAAGCTGGCGCTATGGCACTGTTTTCATGCACGGCTGCCACAAACCGGTCATGAAAACCTTGCCAGCTTGTTAAGTCTCCATCGAACGTCCCCCAGGAGTTCGGTAAGTTGTGCTGCTGGCCTGGCATCTGCACTTGGACAGATATCGCTGGCTGGGACTGATTATTGCTGGTTGACGCTGGCGACATCATTGCGGCGCTGGCTTCTGTTCGCTGGGGAACACTCGCTGCTTGCCTGACCTCGCTGTCTGTCAAGCTGAGCTCGCTCATTGCTGGCTGGACCTCGCTCATTGCTGGCTGGACCTCGCTGGCTGGCTGTAATCCGCTTGCTGCTGGCTGTAATCCGCTTGCTGCTGGCTGTAAGCTGGCTATTTTCTTTGCTATCCCTAGCTTCGTGGCAAAATATTGCCTCTCTGCCACGACCTGGTCGGCTTCGACCTGTGCAACGTTGGCCCCCTTGGCCACCACTAGCTTGGCATGTACTGCCTTCAAATGGGCCCAACACTCGTCCAGGTGCTGCTGTCGAAGCTGCAGCTCGATCTCATCGGCTTCTTGGAACTCTTCACTTGCTGCGTAGGCTGCCAACCTTTCAATGGCGGCTATTGCCGAACGGTGGGCATGTTGTTTTGCCATGCTGTTCTGTAAAAAAAAAGGAAAGGAATAAAGAGATATTATATTGTTTAATTTGCTGTCCTGATGTAACTTTCGAACACTAGCTAACTGTCCTGATATCAACGCACCCCCTCTTCCTACCTAATTATGTCCTCTAATTAGCAACATGACTTGCTACACTATCCACTAGCTCATTCACTATCTACTGGCTTCATATGTATATTTGTTATTTTGCTGGCTTCTGAATATTTTTTTGTATTCATATATGTGGTAGCGCTACCCTCACTTGCTATTGAATAATTTCACTTGCTAGACACTGGCTGATTAGCATACGTTATTCACATTTTTGTGTCACTATCAATCTTTTTGCTCTAGGCATTTTCATCACTGGCATTCACTATCTATTCGCTGTATGGACATTCCCTACCTATTTCCCATTAAAAAGTGTTGGCCAACACTCACTCGCATGACTTGCTACTGGCTGCTTTTACTAGCATAAATTCAATTGTTATTCAATATTCACTCTCATTGTCATGTCGCTTGCTTTGAGTTTTACTCTCATCGCTTGCTATATCCACTTTCTTTATGGCATGCCACTTGCTTTGAGTTTTATACTCATCACTCGCTATGTTCACTATCTAAATTTCACTAGCCGTATGCTAATCGCTGGCTCGGACATAATTTCATACACAAAAAAAATAATATTATGACGCACCCCCGGTGTCTCAACATGCCTCAGACGATCCGGACATGGAAACACCAAAATAACGCAACGCACCCCCAGTCTCAACGTGCCTGTATCGCCCCAACACGGAAACCTTTTTTTAACGCAACGCACCCCCTTGCAAACACTGTACACACGGCCGACGCGCACACCATTCATAAATAACATATTTATCCCAATATTTATCTTTTATGCGGCCGACGCATTTATATCGAATAATTGATATGCATTGCTAGCTTCACTGACAATAAAAATAATTAAAAAAAGAACACTTTCTACGCTCTTCAATATTTTGTGCTGGCTATTTCACTGTATTTCTTTTTTCCTTGCTAACTTCTATTCTGCTATTCCCACTATCTAACACTTTTCACTGGCTTAATATTATTAATTTGATCAACAATAATACACACCTTTTCTATTTAATTTTTATTCTAGAATTTATTGTTTGTTTTTATTATTGTTTTTTTTTTCTTGTCTTTTGTCACTGACTTCGTACACCACTACCTCGCTTCAAAACACGAAACTGAATGACGCTATGTGCAGTGGTGTAGAATGAATTGGAAATAACACACCCATACATGAGTACCTGTATGAGGATCATCAAAAATGTGTATCCCATACCTACTACATGTCGCTTGCTTGGGGTGGGTTTTTGGATTTATTTTTTCCATTGCTAGCTGCTTGCTATTCTAGTTTTGCATACACATTGCGCATGTATTAGAGCATTGCGCTGATTAATTTCTGAGAAATGCCTCATATGAGTGTAGCTGGCTTGTATTGGAATTTATTCATGCAAAAACTACCTATGAGCTGGCTCACTTTCTTGTAAGACTACGCATGTGTGTTCGCCTGCTTATTAGTAAAAATGTGCAATGTGTATGTATGCTGGTGGTTTGGAGAGAATTTATATTCTCCTGCTGGCTAATTGGAGAGAAACTTATGTACACTGACTGGCTGTTTGAGGAGAAATATGAGAAATATATATATACGCTGTATTGTTTGGAGAAAACCTGGCTGTTTGGAGAAAAACTCATGCATGAATTGTGCTATCTATAAAAACTATCTATGCATTAGCTGGCTGTATTAAATACAAATATAAATGCACTGTGCTGTCTGGAGAGAACTAGCTATATACGTTCACTTGTTATGTTAGAATAATATATATATATATGTGTACATATATGCGCTGTGCTGTCTGGAGAGAAAATATGGACGCTATTCTGTTTGGAGAGAAACTGGTTATATGTTAACTGGCTATGTTAGAAATAATATATATATATATATATATTCGCTGTGCTGTCTGGAGAGAAAATATGGACGCTATTCTGTTTGGAGAGAAACTGGCTACATCTTCGCTTTTCAGTAATCACTATCTGAAAAAGAATATGTTTCTCTATATGGCTTGCTGCTTGGTCATGCTCCTCGCATTCATGAGACTTTGCGGTCCGCAAATCTCTGCCATATCATATCTCTATATTTGGAACCAATATTATTTAATATTTTTACGCTATCTTACTCTTCTCGTTCTCTTGCTTTCTATAGGCACTTTCTCTTGCTTAAACGCTTACACTTGATATTTCACTTGCTGCCCAAATTAAATAAATTAAATTGACTTTTCACTGGCAGGCTCTTGGGCGTTGAATCTCATGATTCTTTATAATTTCACTTGCCCTTTATAATCACTAATCACTGATTCTAATTCTAATTTTCACTTTCGCGTGCTGGCTCAGTGGACTGTATCGCTGGCCACTAGCTCATATTCGGCTCGATGCGACCAAATGTTGCGGCGCTACTTTACCTTCTTCAGCCACCGGGCTGAAAGTATGAATAGCTACCAAAGTTAAAATAAAACGAGACACCATTTTTTATTTTGGGAAACCTTTTAAGGAAAAAAACCCAATTTATTCAGCTTGCTCACTATTCGCTCGCTGTCGATAGACTAAATTAAAAATACATTTTATACCGCTCGCAGGCTGGCATGATTATATATAATAATTGTACATAAGACAGAATGTTGACTGTTGTATTGGTGGATCATGGTTTCGATCCAGGGCTGTCATCTTGGTACTTAGGAAGATTTCTTCACTCCGTATGGTTGCCATACGGAACACCACTGGAACACTTAAAAATTTTAACATCACACTCGAACTCAAGCTCGTAGACGAAGACAAAGACGAAGGGGAAGTGAGACCCTCTTGGAAATATCGACACAAAAAAAATATCGAAATAATATCTCGAAGTGGAGAAATTAAATTGGAAATTAATTTGATTTAAATTTTTTTGGACTCTTAAGTGTTTCCGTATGTTGTAGCCACTTGAAGAACACACTAACACCCCGTACCCACTTGAAACATAGGGCGAATTATTACAAATTATATGCAAACGAGTGTTCGTTCTGTCAGGATTTAGGAGAAGGGGGCAGTAAATAGAAACGTCCTAACTCCTAACAGTGTATAAGAACACTCTCAAAACACACACAATCATACAATTATTATTAATCTCGCCGCTTGGTTGCCCTTTTGGTGTGCAGTGTAGTGTCGGCCTTAATGCGTTTGGTAATTACAAACAGATGAGGCTCGGTTGGGCTCAGTGCGGTGGTCGGTGGCGGGCATGGCAATGGCGAAGAAGGCGATATTTATGAAATATTATTTCTTCTTCTATCTCACTTACTCTCTCACTGTTTCTATTGCTGGCTGACTGATTATTAGTATGGCATGGAGTTTGGGTCAGCGATTCAGCATCAGCATCGCAGCTTCAGCAACATCGACTAAGTGGTTCTTTTTTTTTTTGTTTTTGCTTCATCTTTGGGTTTAGAGTATGATGAAGAAATTTTCCCTCCTCTCGAGGAGGAGTTAGACTTCAATTATATAAACGGAAAAGTTATTAACTGCCTTAACGAGGGATAGCCCCGCGATTATATTGCCCGACCGAGACTAGGGTACAAGACCGACATCATTGTGTAATTTTTTTTTTTTTTTCTTAAAGAAATGAGTTCATTCAAGAAAACAAAAGTAAAAAAAAGATGAAGAAGAGTGTTTTGCCTTTAATGGATGGCAATTGAACACACAGCATTCATATTCCCAGCCGGGAGTAGGTAGGTATATAAGTATATTTTTTTAGGACACTGCTTCGCTTTATATACCCGTTTAACAGATTTATGAATATTAATTAGTAAGGATTTTGAATTGACGAGGAGTCACAGAGGATAAATTAGATGGATTACACAAAACATACCTATAGTCCCGATCCCGAGGGAAGAGAAAGTTAAATAAAAATAATTAACTTAAGTGAGATAATAATGATTAAGGATGAATTTGTTTTACAAAAGGCTGTACAAGGTTTTTTTTTGAAATTTGAAAAATTGACAATTGTTGGGTTAATCATTTTTGGGAGACCACAGTTTGAGAGACTGTCCCATCAATCTCATCTATTTGGGGTGGGGGGGTTTTTTTTAATGTTGTTAACGAACTTATTTACAAATTAAGGGATTTCATACAGAGAAGTGACGTAATGACAGGTGACTATACCTTGTTCATAAAAAATTGTCAGTACAGGGGTGATAGGCGACCTTTTATTAGAGGAGTGGTGCCTGTGCAAATGATATCACGACAGACGACGACACTAAGGTAAGTAAGAATGAAAAAGAATTTAACTAACTGAAGGCTAAGATTATACTTGTAAGTTTTAAGTTTAAACTTTTACAAGTGTAAACACGTTTTTGACACTTACGAAAATCTCACAGCTTACACACCCAGCAGTGAAAAGTTTACAACTTATGGAACGCATTTCTTACTGAAACTTTAATGTTAAGCTTTCTGTAAGTTACTTCTGTAAGACTTACGTTAGCGGCAAGTAAAACATACATGAGTGTAATCTAAGCCTAATACAGGAATTGTTGCTGTAATTCTTTGAAAAATGTTCTAACGTTTGGCATTCTGGAGTCGGGTTTAATTAATAATTTATTTATTTTGAAAACAACTGAAAGGCGATAGGGTCTACCGGGGCTAAGAAAAATCCCCCCCCCCCCCTCCTTATTATGTCACCGCTTGGTGCTTCGAAAAAATAATACAAAAATTAAATGGTAATCATAATGCAAACTGTTCCTTGATTTGCGGCAGTCAAGCTTAATGTAAATTATGGAAGCCCTGTGAGAGCTTATGTAAGCGGCTCCCTGAAATTACGCCATAGGAAATTACGCAAAAAAAATTGAAAAAAAAGCAAAAACATCTTCATACAATAGTTTGGTTTTTTTTTCCTAGGAAAAAAGCCCCTAGAAGTTTGGCTTTATTGCTGGAAATTTTGGGTCTTTATTCCGTTTTTATTTCCTTTCGAATTAAGGTAAAAAGGCAAAAAAAAAATTGTTTTGAAAAAACGCCCGAAAAAAGCTTTTTACAAAATGAACGAATGTTCTTAAGATAAATTGAAAGTTGAAATAAACGAAGTTACAAGGACTGCATTGTTTTTTGTAGAAAATAGTCCATAAGTCTGAGATAATCAACGGCAGGGGGGCCTCCTAAAAGGTAAAAATATTGTGCAAGGATCTTAGTCATAACGCTGACGCAATTCTGTGGAAATAAGCTCAACGATGAAGGGGGAGCGCGCTCGCGTAATTTTCATACATTATGGCGAAATTTCCGAAAACATTTTGAGAGTTTTTTCCAAAAAAAAATACGCCCAAATTTATGGGCTCTTTGTCCAAAACTCTTTTGGGTGAAATTTCCTATGGCTTAATTTCAGGGAGCCTATGCAAGCCAATGCAAGCAGACTGAGACTGAAAAGTCCTATATTCCATGTAGTGACAATTTTTGTTGAACAGAGTATTGCCTTGTTCGTTGAGCCCTGAAGTCGCCACAAGTTTTTGAAATTCGGGGTCACGTGGAAGTACCTAACCATGAAGTAGATTTGTGCATTTTTCTACGGTTAATGAGCTGCTTAAGTTACAATCGTTATGAAGGATTGTTTATAGACTCACGAGCAATTAAATTTTTGAAAGAAAATTCAAACAGCTCAAAATTGAAACTTTTGGTGTTGTGGGTATACAGACAAGCATACAATCAGCTCCCTTTTTTGAAACTCTTGGTCTTGAAAAGTAGGGAACACTTCGTTTTTCGGAAAAATACAAAATATTAAAGTCGGATTCTTATAAAGTCGGCAACGTAAATTCCAGTAGTCAGCCACTAGATTTGCCAGTAATCAGCCCACTTTAGTAAATCCATTTAATAAGATTCATAAGCCATTGCAAAATGTATTAACAAACATTTTTTGCAACAGTTTGTAATAAATAAACAAAAGACAGGAGACACAATAAATAATTTATAAAAAGGAACTTATATTTCAGTCAAATCTTATTCAATAATAAAACAATAACAATTTATCACCTACCATCTACCAGCTATCTACCATCCACCATCTATCTAACATCTACTATCTACCATCCACCATCTATCTACCATCTGCCATCTACCATCTATCATCTATCACCTATCATCTATCATCTATCATCTATCATCTATCATCTATCATCTATCATCTATCATCTATCATCTATCATCTTATCATCTACCATCTACCATCTACCATCTTCCATCTACCATCTACCATCTACCATCTACCATCTACCATCTACCATCTACCATCTACCATCTACCATCTACCATCTACCATCTACCATCTACCATCTACCATCTACCATCTACCATCTACCATCTACCATCTACCATCCACCATCTATCATCTTATAATAAATAAGCTGTAACTAATAAAATATTGAAGGACAGTAGATTATTTTTTATGTTTTTATAGCTAATTTTTCGTCGTTTTTTATTTTAAAAAAATACCTAACTGTTAAATTTTTACAATGGAGCTGGCCTCAGAAGACAAAGTTTTGTCCATTTTTCTAACGTCAGGCGCCCTTCCCCCCACCCCCTCTTGGCTGACTACTGAACACATTTAAAAATAAAATTTTGTTTGCGCCAATTAACAGAGAATTAAATTTCCATTAATTCCATGCACCCTCAGTTACAAAAATTTTTGTTAAAAAAAGTTGGTTTGAGTAGTCATCCAGGGGGAGGGGGAGCTGACCTTAGAAGAATTGGCAAAACTTTGTCTTCTAAGCGCAGCCCCCTTTGTAAATAAAAGAATGCACACAATTTACTTAACTTCTTTAGTTTGGCCAAAAAATCTATATTTCGGCAACACCCGCTAATTTTTTTTAATGAAAATAAACACATTCGTCACTCTCAAAAACTTCAACCAAACTGGCATTTTTAACAAGAAAACGAGCAGCTGCAATGAAACCAAATTTTGTACCCAAACAGGAGAACAGTTATATAGGCTTTCGAAAAATATTTTCTGTCTGGAAGTTAAACTAAACCCTTCACTATTACGCTGACTACTAACTACAGGGGGCTGACTACACATTCCATGACCCTATTTAAAGGTATTCAAAGATGAACTCTAAAGAACCACATATCCGAAATTTCAATACCAAACAAGCTCATCCACCAGATGGCGCATGATAAAACAGCCGCACCTGAGCTGAAGAACGACGTCATTGTATTTATATTTTATAGTAATTTCATGGAACATTTTATTTTAGTTCTGAACGTCGTCAATGGCGGCACTAGTTGTCTTGTCTACTTTACATCGAATTTCTTCTATTGTTGTTTTTGCTTTCCATGGCAGTTTAGACAAAAACCACTAAAATTACTGCACAATCAAAGCTTGTGAACGTCGTCCATAGATGCCGCACAAAACGTTCCGCTTCTTGGGAATACTATAAAATATAAATACAATGACGACGTCAAAGCTTTCGACGACCAAAAGAAACAAATCACATCTCTGAAAATCAGCAGTCAGTTTTATGTGTGATTGGCTTACCTTAGCCTTGATCTGTCTTGCGAAAACCTTCCCAACTTTGAAATTAAACGAAGTAACAGCTTTGCAAAACCACCATATGGATGGATGACGTATGGTTAGGTGGTTAAAGGACAAACTCCACTCTCCACTGTGTGTGCAGCGATAGCACACCTCTATAAGACTCATTCAAGTACTCTTCGTTGATTGGATAAGGTAGAGCAAATGAACAACAACAACCAACAACGCAACGTCTCGCGTCAGTTATTGTATAAATGAGTTTCGAATAAAGAAATACATACATAGAATCAAAAAAGGCCTCGTTGAAGGAACACTATTTCAGATATGTATGAACTTCTTGAATAAATAATTGAAATATAGTTTAATGAAAACAGAACAAACATTTTTATTTGAGATCTTTAGGTACAAAAATTAATAAGATGTTAAATAAATAACTATTATTTATTTAGAGTTGTAAATACAAATCTCAGCAGAAATTGGCATCACTGCCAAAGGACTCAATGTTGCCCATGTGTCGGTTTCAGGATTATACATTAGTGTATTGCTTTCTTGAAATACTATAATTTTATTTCCAAAAACTTCAGTTTTAATATATGTTCCACTTTGTGGTAATGGTGACACCTCACACAAAGTATCTTTCAATATATCGTAGCGTTTAATTTTTGTCCCATCATCAATGCTCCCGATTATGTATAAAAATTGGCCACATCCAACAAAATCCAAGCAATCTGATTGTCCCGTTTTGAACTTTTTGATAGTCCATTCATTGGAAGAGACGTCATATGATTCCAAACAGTTTTTTCCAAAATCAACAATGTATAACAATCCATTGTGAGAACATATTTGGGCATTTCGAGATTTGCTTGACATTATATTTTCTTGCCACTCATTCCTTGAAGAATTGAATATCTCCAGAGAATAATGGCTACCTTTAATAGTGGCAGATCTTGTATCATTTTGACTAAATACACACAAATGTCCTTTTATATTTTCCAACTTAATAATATCAGGCTTACTATTTCGCATTGGTGGTAATTTCATCCACTTTAAGGTTTCTAGGTGTAAGCATTCTATCGTGCTTCCCCAATATTCATTTAAATATCCTCCAATTATAAGTTTGTTCCCAATTACAATTAAGTTTTGATAAAATGTACGTTCCCAAATACATGTTTGTTTTTTAATGCACCAGGAATCCAACTCAGGATTGTAAGTTTGAATCACAATTTTTTCGAAACTTGTAAGGCATATAGCTGCAAGTTTGTCTTCCACCCCCCGATTAGGCTTTGAAAGGCAACTGTCATCATTATTCGTGTCAGTTACTAATACAGTTTTAGAGGACAAATGCCATTGGAGCCAACTGTATACCAATTCAGAGTTTTCAACATTTGTACAAACTGAATTTCTGTTTTGATTAATAAACTCTGGCGTAAGCAATTGATACCGAACCATTGACAGTAGCTGGAATAGCAGATGCTCCCGATTAGCTTTGTCAAATTCAATCCAAGCGACTATACCCAGGAAGACATGCTCCTGAAAGTCTCCATTGGGATTTTCATTAAACAGCAAGTCCTTCAACTCCATCTCGTCAAGCATTGAAAACTGTTTCTTCTTTGAAATATCTTCAAAATGATTATAAATGTACTTTAAAGACTTATCTTTCAATTCAGATAAGCCAAGCTCTTTCGAGAAGGAAAACCACATCATGCAGTTGCTGGTATCGATGTTCTTTTCAATAAAATCACAGCAACCATCGATAAGGGTTTTAATTTTTAAAAACTGTGCAGTTCTCAAGACGCTTTCAGCATTTTTGAGATTCAGCTCGATCCAGCCCGAGTATATGAAATCAACAATCAATTTAAGTGCTGTCGCATCAATATTTTTGAGTTCGATTTGATCTCCTTTCGATTGTGTGGGGTCTCCACGGAATGTTTCCAAAAAATACTCACTTGCCGCAGCCAAGACGTTTCTATTGGCATAAATGATGGTGAATGGCCAAGCTATCAATTTAATGTCGAAAAATTCACTTTCTTCATAAAAGCTGAGCAGTTTTTTGGCTATATTCGCTGCATGTTGGTCGCTTTTGAAGATGGCATTTTCATTTGGGGATGGGTTTGGAGTAGGGATGCCAGATTTGAAAAAATTATTTGCGGGACAATTTTTTTTAACATATCAAGCCAAAGTATAAATCCTTTAAAATTCTTGTTATTAAGTTACTTTTTTTTATTTTTTAAACGTCTTTTAACATTAAGGACATACATAGGTTCTAATGGGTTATTCAACAGGCTTTTCTTGTCAGATCACGCGTGACTCCAATCAAACTACTTTGTCATTTTTGTTCAGTATCGTGTGACAATTCATCATGGAAAAACTATCGCACCATAACAACGTCTATATTTTCTGTGAATAGGCTCAGAAAAACTCAAGCCCATGGTCTTGGTGAGCTCTGGTTCCAATAAGACGGTCGACGATACGAGCCATAAAGCGCGTGAAACAATGGACTAAGGCGTCAGTTATAGCGACCATTAAAAATTTAAAACAAATCAATTAGACATTTTTTTTACTAATGGCCGTTTATAGCGATCAGTAAAATTATGTCGGTAAAAAAAGTGGTAATAGCAACGCATCCTGTCTGTTTCTTCTTCTTTCTGGTCGCAAATGTACAAACAAAAAACACTTATTTAATGTGAAATTAAATTTATTTTTTATTTCATATCAAAGCTAGCGGATAAACAATATTTTTGGTTAAGTCCTGCATTTTTTTTTGTCTTCGACCCGATCGGCCATTCCGGAATTTTCGCTGATATTTCAAACAGCTATAAAAAATGTATGAAAAAAAATCAAAAATCAAAAAAAAAGAAAATGATAAAAAAAATTTTAAAAGTCTGCATTTTATTTTTGTCTTCCACCCGATTGGCCATTGCGGAGTTTTCGCCGATGTTTTAAACCTCTAAAAAATTTATGAAAAAACCAAAAAAAAAAAAAAAATTGACAAAAAAAAAAAAGTTTATTTTTGTCTTCCACCCGATCGGAACCAAACCTTCACAGGAACCATCCCTGGACTAAACTATATTTACTCTGAAAATTTCATAAAGATCCATTGGGCGGTTTAGGAGTCCATAGACAACATACATACAAACATACACACATCCATTTTTATATATGTATATAGATTATCAAATTTTGAAATGAAAATATTTTCGGCTCCTATGATTGATTTTTTTTTACGTTTATGCGCTTTTTAGGTGTGTTTGAAAACAATCACTAAAAACTAAGGTGTGTTTTCGTCAGGTTTTATACAGGGTGATTCACCAGCGTTGTGCCAAAAAGCTAGAGCGTGTAGGTTAAGTTGAGACAAGAAAAAAATCGTATGGGAGGGCGGTCTATTCCCCTCCGTTTAGCCGGGAGGGGCAATTTTCTGAAAAATTGACTTATTTTGTAAAAAATAAGAAAACCTAGCCTTACGGGATGGCACAAGTGACCATTTAGCCAATTTTTTCGTGTTTTTGTGAAAAAGTAGGTTCGGTTATTTTTGAATACCTTGGCAACAAAAAGTCGTAGAGCCATACGGTTTTCAGTGTTAGATTAAAGATTAATGGAAGCGTTGAATTCTGAGATTTTTAGTTTTAAAATTATTTTTTCAAATTTTTTTTCAAAATTTTGAGTTTGAAAATTTATATTTTTTAAACTATTCGTTAAAACAATTTAATTTAAAAACAAAATAAAAGGAGAAGTTTTTGGCTTTCCAAAAAGGTATAACACGGTGTTGTAAACGAACCCGTTGATTTTAAATATTTTTTTTTACAAAATAAGTCAATTTTTCAGAAAATTGCCCCTCCCGGCTAAACGGAGGGGAATAGACCCCCCCTCCCATACGATTTTTTTCTTGTCTCAACTTAACCTATACGCTCTAGCTTTTTGGCACAACGCTGGTGAATCACCCTGTATAAAACTAGTTGTTTTCGAAAACTTTTGGTTAGCAAAAATGTATGGTAAAACTTGTGTTTTCGTTCAGGTTTTAGGGGTTTTCAACGAAAACCGTGTTTTCAGCTCGTAGTGAAAACCCTGTAAGAATCTAGAATGAATTATTGTCTCATTTTGAGTGACATGACAATCAGCTGATACGTAAAATGGTGTTTTGTCAGTAAAATCTAATTATTGGTTTTCAGCAAAAAATACATTTCCGAATCAATATTATTTTTTTAATATAATTACTTTTTCTTTCAAAACGCATTCAAACATATTAAATATACATACTACAAATGAAAATTTTTACTGATGCATTTTACTGATCGCTATAACCGACGCCTTATTGAGAAATCATTTTGGTGAGCTCCGGTAAATTTGCTGACTAGATCGATATCACACCTGTGGGCTATTTTCTCTGGGGATATGTAGTCTCAGGCCTTCAGGGATACGCCAGCTATGATTGACGGTTTGGAGGCCAACATTACTCGTGTTATTCGCGAGATATCAGTCTCTATGCTCGCCCGAAATGGAACCAACATTCACATAAAACTATAGTGTACTTCAAGTACAAAATAACAAAATATAACATTTATGATTAATAGTGGATTTATATTGTTCTGCAACATCTTGAAAATTCCAATAAAAGTAAAGCGGGAGAGAGTCTTACATCACTATACAGAAGAGTGAAAATTAAAACATAAACGTACTCATCAAGATGAACAGAACATGTTTATCTTGACCTTGGTTTTTTGGGGTTTAGCGGGACATTAAATCGAATTGCGGGACATAATTTTCCAGCGAGACACTTGCGGGACAAAAGTCATTTTGCGGGACAGTCCCGCGCGTGGCGGGACGTCTGGCTTCCCTAGTTTGGAGTTGACATAGCAGTGCAGCTGCAGACCTGCATGAATCCAATGAAAATAAGACTCGGTTTATATCTGAGTTTGTGAACAAAATAAGAAGGACACTTACTTTCTTTAATATGTACGTATAGTTAATTTATTTTGTAGTTAAAAATTTTAAAATAATGTTTTATTGTCGGCGTCGGCGTTTTTGTATTTCGTCGGCTTTGGGACGCTCTTTTGTAACAAAATACACAACAGACAAAGACAACGGACCTGCAAACAAACACAAAGAGCCGATAAGGAATGGCAAAAAGCGACAAAGCAAAGAACACAAAAATGCAGTTACACCTACAGACGTTTTAAAAATAGAAAAGATCTTTCTAGCGACTCAGCGCCAAATTATTAATTGGTGGCCACTTAATTAAATATCAAACGGATAAAATCGGAGTTCGCTCTAACACTTCGTCGTCGGCGAGCAGATAGCGTAAGGTTTTTATGTTTTGTTTTTGGTTTTTATAATTTTTGCGCAATCAAGGGGTTATAATTTGTTTATAAACGCACCGCTATCATGAATTAACACAGTATGAGCATAGCGGAGAAGAAAGTTGAATGTTAGATAAAAGGAGATACCGATGCCAATTGGTTTGGAATGTTAATACTATAGACACACACACGCCTACAAGCTTGATGTGCATTTTATTTTCAGTATGTTTAAAGGTGCCTTTACATGGAGCTGCAAGCTCTGATCTGCAAAAAAAAGAGGATGCAAAATCAATAAATCAAAATTGTGTGATAGAGAGGAAAGGCCAAAATGCAGACGTCTTCGTGGATGCAGATTATAGGAAAATTATGGATGCAGCTTGAAAATTCTAGTGAAGACGAACATGTGTGTGTTTGCTAAATGGGTTTAAAAAGCAAGGGAGAGTCGCACTCTCAAAATAAATGGCATATCAACTGATTTTCAGCTTGTAGGTAAGAAGAGAGGCAGTGAGTTGGCGGTCTGTATCTTATTGGTCCGTGGGCTGCACTATGATTGTTGTTGTTGCGTTTTCGTCTGCACTAATAATTTGTTGCAGCTCCATCTAAAGCCACCTTTAAGCGCTCTCTTAAGCTCACACATGAATTTAAATGGTAAAATGGTGCTCAATAAAATATTTTAAGGGTGTTTAAGTCAAGAGGAAGAGGAGTACGAGTTGGCGATGGCGGTCTGTATTGTATGTCTGTGGTTTATACATGAGAACATTTATCTATTGTAAATCTACAGGGTGTCCCTTAATGCGTTACAAATATTTATAGGACATGATTCTTGGGTATGTTCTAAAAAAAAATCTATATTTATTTTGATACCATTTATCGGGGATTAAAGAAAAGTCTTACTTTGCTGTAACCTGACCCATATTAACGGTAACTGCGCTGTTGATTCAAAAGATAAAAACTTCGTTTAGGTCTTCAATTTTAGAAGAAATACCAGTTTTTGTTATGGCTTTTAAATAAATTTGATATCTTGTTCCAATATTAAGATTTTCAGTTTCTAGCCTGTTCCATTTTTCCTGCCCATGCTAATAATTTGACTTTGGGTTTAATTTTCTCCAGAAAGTAACAATAATAAAAATTAAAACCAATAACAGGTCTGCAGAGAAATGCACAGATTTTATGATACTTGGAAATACCCGCAGCAAGTAAAAATAGGAAAAAAGGGTCTTATTGCTTTGAGCTGCAAAGGTTATAAAAGAAAACGATTTTGATTTGGGTTTAGGTAATTTTTATTTCTTGTGTGTTTATAACAGGTGTTCAAAGAGTCCTCCTTGGTTTTCTATGCATGCTAAAGCCCGTTTTTGGATTTCATTGCAAATTTTTATTGAAGCTAGCTGCTGCTTCACATTTGATGACGCTTCAAGAATACGCTCTTCCAAATCATTTAAAGTTGCTACTTCAGTGGAATAAACAAGTTCTTTCATCCTTCCCCACACAAAAAAAAATCCAATAATGTATGGTCAGGAGATCGTGCAGGCCAGTGAACTGGTCCATTTCTTCCTATCCAACGATTACCGTACTTTTCATTCGGCCAATTCTTAACCTCAGTACTATAGTGGGCTGGAGCACGATGAAGTAATACGATGAAGCTAGTTGCATAAGTGGAATGTCTTCTAACAAAGCTGGTAAATCATCTCGCAAAAACTCCAAATAGTTTTCAGAATTAAGCATATGTGGTTGCTTGAAAGGACCGATTAAATTATTTCCAATTACACCTGCCACACTTATTGACGCTGAATCTGTATTGAAATGATGACTGTCTCCTTGCGTGTGGATTTTTCCGCAGCACATGTGTGAAGATTGTGAAAATTTGTGATCCCATCTCTTTTAAATTGATCTTCATCCGTAGAATTTTGATAATATACTCGTTACCATCCAAGCTCCACTCTAGCAACCATCTTGAAAACTCACGTCTTTTTTCCAAATCATCGGGAAGTACCTAGTAGTATGGTGAAAACTTTCGTTTTCAAATCTTTTATATCATTTTTGTTATGTTACTTATGACAGGTACTAAAATATACCACTGGAAAACCACTCTTATTGTCAACTGTTGTTAGAAACGTAGGTACAAAATCAGAAAACCCTTTTTTACCTGTTGCAGGTTTTCCCGAGAATCATATAATCTATGGGGGTTTCCTTTTTTAGTACACAAAAAAAAAATAAAATCGTTACTTCTGAGATTTCTTTTCCTTGGAACAATAAAGCTTGTTTTTGTGGTCTTTTAAATTGAATTTTCCTTGGAACTTTCTACAGATTGCTGCTCCTGACTTCTGAGCATCACTTTATAAATGCCTCCCTAGCCGACTTTATCACAGACAGGACAATAAATAATACGCAAGTCTCGTCTCTTAAATACTGCAATTGACTTTTCATCTAACTGGGAGAGGGAGTCATGCTTCTTCATCATACTCAATCCTCTGGTGGTTTCAAGGTCTTAGTTGAATCCCTACCAATAACCAGCCTTGATCGATGGGCCAACGCCATCTTGAAAAGACGCATCAGCTTAGCAGAAATCGGTCACGGCACGATAAGGCTCTTACTTATTAAACTTATCTTCTTTGGACTTGATGAACAGTTGGTGGGTCTCTGGGTTTCTCCAGGAATTCAAATGGGTGGTAAATTTTCAAGGTTTGCAGCTGCGTTGGTAAGAACCAATTAGATCGCCCGAAAATGACCAACGCTATGAGCAGGATCTTATCGGCGATTTTTAAAAGACTAATGCTTCTGGTCTTCTTTCAGATGAGTTGATTTATATGATTCTGACTAGGTCTTCTCCAAACAATGAACCTACCTACCAGGCTTTCATTGACAACACTTGAGAATCCAGCAAGTTCAAGAACAACTTCAGCAATATATTTGAAGGCCGATAAAGTAAAAAAAAAGTAAGAAGCATGGAACTAAACCTGATAGATATTCCATGGCCACACAAAAAATACATTTACAAAATTATGATAAATTAACTGTAATCGAACACCCGGATTGATAAATTTCAAGCTATAAATCTTGCGAAATCCTCGCCATTGCCATTCCAAACAAATTAACTCAAATAATAAATTCTACAAAAAAAAAGTAGTAATTTATCATAAACCATAATTATATCTTGAATACCGCTCCGCTCCCTTTCAACCATCCATCAGTCGCTTTTGAATGGAATGACCTTCCTCACCTTCTTCATGTGTCAACTTCTTTTAAAAATGTAGGTATTCTTTGGGTAACCAAGCATTCTATCATTTGAAATTGGATACCCCATTCTCTCTTGTTTTGTATAAAAAGATTCTCGAGATAAGAAAAAAAAGCCAACTAATTTCAGGTAATGACAATGCATTTATAACTCTTTAGTGTATTGCACCCAACAAAAAAAAAATTCAAAGATGAAGATGAAGATGCAGCAGATAGAAAGACGAAAACAAGATACAACGAGGTAAAAATGACAAAGATTTTGTGTCGTCAATAGCAAAAAAAAGTATGACGAAATGGCCTTTATTCCCGTTAAGTAAATGATCACTGCAAAGGCAATATACGCTCGAGTTAACCTCTGGCATAACCTTTGTGTATCTATGTCGTATCACAGTTTATACCTGGGAGGGAGTTCCTGGTGCTTTGTTGAGCAATTTGCCTTGTCTTGTGGACTTTTTCTTCCTTTCATGTCTAACATACGAACCTACCTATTTATTATTAGTTTCGTTTCGTTTTTTTTTTTTTTTTTAATTGTACGAGATACGACCCTCTTATGAGCACACATCGAGTCTCGTCTGAAGAGGTTCCAGGATGCATATGATGCACACAGAGAATCCCGCTTGCTTCTGGAATCATCAACATAATCATCATCCAGATCCAGCATCGTCATGACTTCAAAGGTTTTTTTTTTTTGCTGTTGCTGCTGCTGTTGCTGCTGCTTCCCGGTCTGACTCTTTCATTGTTATTGTTTTGTCTGCGGATGCCGCCACTGGGGTACACTCTTGCTCTCATTCACCTCCAACGCTCCAACTCCAACTTCATCACATTCGGTCTCGGTCTCCACTTGCCCTTTAGGTATGTCGTGCGGTATGGATTTTCTTTCTAATTACATAGATAAGGCAGTGTAGCTTCATTCGTTTCTATAATATCCCTTCCAGCTCTGATTTCGCATTTCATTCCATTATGTTGTTGCATTTCCTGCGAAAGTTTTTTTCTAAGTTCATGTTCACAGAGGAGAAAGAAGACCGAAACAATAATCCTTTTTACCGCATGAGCTATGGAAGGCGTATTGGATTCGTGGAAAATTGTTAGAAAGATTGCTTAGTGATAAATTGGGTGTCCTTAAGTCTAATACCCAGTTGAGTGAAAATTAATTTTCAACCAACTTCGACCTCATAACTTTACCATCCACAGCAGTTGTTTGTTTGTGAACTTTGCGAAATCAAGAACAGGGAAGAACAGAAAGCATTGTGGAACATATTCATATTTTGTTGAGTTAGAGACTTAGAAGTGTCGTTTTACTTTTATTACCTTTTCGTTTTCGAAGGAGACCGATTAATCTGCACAAAAGTAACAAATTTTCAGGCTGTTAAACTTCTTTTTTTTCTCCCATAAGATTGTGGAACGTATTATTTTGTGTCTCTGAAGAGTTTAGTAGATGATATACTTCCGATTTAATATTGACGACACATTGATAGGAGCATTTGTTTACCACGATTGAATTATTTTTTTTTTTTTGGGTAATGAAAAATTAATACGTTCCACAATGTTTTCCACGCCATGTTTTTCATTTCGAAATATACCATCATATGTAAAAGGGAAGCCAACAAGTGCGGTATTTGTTAGAAATGTTTATATGTTGAAGAATTAAAAGCTGTGGATGGTAAATGTTTAAGATCCAAACGGGATTATGTTTGTGTGGAATTTTCATTTTGACTTGAAATGTTTACCAGGCGTAAAGCGGCATATACACAGGTCAAAATCTCATCAAGCATGGGAGAGTGTGTGCAATACATACGTTGCATGCTTGAAGAAAAATCAAACATTTTTGATTTTTTATCAATCATGACGCACACACTCTCACATGCTTGATGAGATTTTGACAAGTGTATATGCCGCTTAAGGTCTTCAAGTTTGCTAAATTCCAATTTTTTGATTCACTTCGAAATAGAAGCTTGTGGATTGAAAAGTTGTGAACGTCCAACCGAAACATTTGTATGTATTGTCAAGTACGCATTTTGGGGGTTTCAAACATTTACCTTCCACAGCTTACAATTCTCAAACAACACACAACTTTTGACAAATGTGGCACGATTTCACGTACTATGCAATTTCTCCAAATGGACGCAAGCTGCGAAATTCAAATTATGACGTAGAAATGATTGTGGAACCTATTCAATTTTTTATTTCACAAGAGTTCAGTGCTACCCATACGAGTAAGATGCGAGTCTTGCCAAGTAAGGGTAACATTTTGGATACCAAAGTCGGTAGATTTTGGCGGAGTTTGGCAGCCATGTTGTTTTGGTGGCATCTGTCAAATCAACTGAGGTCAAATCACCATGGAGAGTAACACTATTAAGATTAAACTTAATTATTACCAAAATAAGGATTCGAATGCGGTGGATTTAGTCGCTTCTACAATGTTTGGTGGCCAAATTCGTGAAGAATAATTTGGTAATCAATCAGCTAACATTCGATAGTCAAAGTAAAGCCATGGCCCGTGAAAGTGTGCAGTAAAACCCGAAGAAGTCGATGTCTCGCTGTGTTCAAGAATTTGACCTTTCGCACACATCAGTTTGGCGAAATTGGTATCGGGTTTAAGGCCTACAATCGAGTTTAATCCAACTGACCCAGGATCTCAAAGTTCATGCCAATAGACAACGCAGTTTGACCACTGACTGGGCATGGGAGCGTTTGTAAGAGAACCCCAAATTTCGGCCGAAAAATCATGTGTGGAAGACTTCCGTAAATGGGACGACACCATCCCTCAAAAAGTCACCGTTTCTTCTGGATTTTGGGCCTAGCAGAGGTGACGTGAATCAGCCACCCAGTGCATGCGACTTGACTCCACTAGACTTTATCTTCTGGGGTTCCCTGAAGTCACAGGTCTATGCGAGTAAACCACAATCGACGTTGGCTTTAAAGGGAACATAGCATAGGCCATCTCTAAAGTTCAGAAGGAACTATGGAGAAGAGCCATAGAAAATTTGACCATCGGATACGTGCTCCCTCCCCTCCAGAAGCCGTGGTGGATATTTTAGCGATGTCATATTACCTACCTTATGTCACATATGGGCCTTTCAAACATCTTCCCGGCCATATTGATTCGCAAGCTTCGAGGAATTTGAACCTAAAGCAAATTTGTAGTAATTCCTGATGCATCACACCAAAGTGATGTGCATCAGTATTGCCAGAAAACAGCGACAATGATGTGATAGACAAATACTGGCAATCAAATAAAACTTGACTACTTTAAAACTTTCATCTAAATAAGCAATAAGAACCACTGAACTAATTTTAAACACATTCAATCAAAAGACAAAGAAGAAAACAAATACTGTGTGCAATTTTATACAACCCCTTGCCTTGCCTTGCCTTGATTCAATTCCCAAGAATTCTCAACTAAAATTTGTCGTCATCATCTTCGTGCTGTGGTTGAGTTTAGTTTTAATGTTTTTTCAAAATGCCATTCCTGCCGCGCGCCGCTACAGCAGCTACCGAGCTTCGCTGCCGCCAAAGTGGCTTTTTGCTAGAAAAGTTGCAACTTGAATCGTGTTTCAGGGATTTTCTTGTGCGGAATTTCGTGCAATGAGATTTGCTCCTTGTCGTCGTCGTCATAGTCTTCGTCTTCATCGTCGGTCGTCGGTCGTCTATAGTTCAAAATGTTGGCTTTGAGTTCAATTCAGAGCAGAGAGGATGCCGGTCTCGTGTACAGCTAAAAGGTGTATCAAAGGGCAACCTATTGATGTCAATAATGGAAATAAATTCAAAAGCAATAAAGTTGTGTTTAGTGTGCACTCTGTATAGCAAACCTACAATATACATAGTGGAGCTGCTTTTAACTTGCTTTATTCCCCACCATCCCATGTAGCATGTAGCTATATACCCACTTCCGTTCCGGACTAAAATCTGCCCTATGGGTGGTAGTGGAGGGGGGTTAGTAGTTGGTGCGGGACTTTTATCAGGGAAAAAAAAGGTAAACTAAAGTTTGATTCTCTGCGGTTTATAACTTTGTTTTCGGGTGGTTTAATTGCTTTTGTTGTGCTTTCTCTGATGCGCCTTTGATTCTGGCAACACTGCCACCACTCGCTTGAGACTCCTGGTCTAGTGCGGTGCGGTGCGGTATGCCTGGTCGTGAGGTTTCTCTTATAGGAGGCTTTCAGTTATAGTTTCATGATGTATAAACTATAGTTTCTTTGTTAAATCGGCAGCAATGATTGGAAAGGTATTTCAGACATCATAGACCGACATCGTCGGTCGTGTCAGTCGCCCTTCGAGATGAGGAATGTGTTTTGGGGGGTGGGAAGGGGGGTAAGGGGAGTTAAAACACAGATTTTTGTGGATAAATGTTGAAGTTGTTTTAGTTTCTGCGAATTTAGTTTAGTTTTTCTTTCTTTGTTTGTGTCTCTTGTTGTTGTTTCTGTTTTTTTTTTTGTAGGGGGAAAGGGGGTGCATTGGTTAGTATTTTCATGTTACAAGGAAACTTTTAGATTTGGGTTAAAGTTATTTTAACCAGAATGTTCTTTTTGTATAAGTGAATCAGAGGCGGACCAGTTGGGCAAAAACAAAGTCACTGTGCAAATGGAGTTAAAGAACAGAAAATTATAGATAAAGTTCAAGTAACCAGGGTGGGCATGGGAATTGGTTTTTGGTTGCCAAAGAGTCAAAGCCAGAGATGTAATTGGAGGAAAAAGTTTTCGTGTACTTTTATATGGTTTTTTTTTTTTAGTTAGAGTTCTGAAGAGAGAGAAACTTGTGTTTAAATGAAAAGCTTAATTTTGGCTTAGAGTGCAACAAGAATTTTGAAAGGAGCAAAGGTTTTGAGTTTTGTAAAAGTTTTTTTAAAAAGAAGGAGTCATTGGCTTTTGAAGGATTAGTCAAAATAAAGAAGGTGGGTACACAAACACAATAAGGAATTTGATAAAGAACAGAATTTGCAAAGAAAACTATAAAAGTGGGGCTAGGTGAATAGACTCAAAGCTTATAAGCTCTTCAAATATTTGAAGATACGTAAAATAAAAAAAACCTTTAATAAAAATAAAAATTAATTGTTTAGCAAGGACTTTGCATTGTTTCAAATCACAATCAGAGTAAACACTACTTTAAATAATGAACACTTCCAACTTTAGTTTCGCTCAAGACCTGTCATGAGGACTGCATGCGAGGAAACTATGGCTAATGGACGTTCAAATTTTCAGAGTTTAGGTGTGACCAGCATGTGGTTATCTTTAAGAAAAAATTTAAGTTAGAAAAAGTATACTCAGGCACAAGTTTAATTATTTTTTGGGATACTACTAGACCGCAGGAGGAAGTTGTAGCTTTTGTATAGGTAAAACTTTTTTGAGTTTTCTCCTTTAGAAACGATTTCTAGGGGTGAAATTAAGTTTTAAGAGCACGCCCTGAAGTTGGGGGTTTTATGGTTTTAGTTTTAGTATCTATAGCACAGCGGGAGAACACAGAACAAAGACCGACGGACGTGGCTCACTGTTTTCGCACACAAGCTGAAATCTGCTGAATGTGTTTAATTAAGTACCTATACCAATGTTTTGTTTAGATTTTGAATGGAAATAGCGATTATATGGGTGTTTTTAACAATTCTTGAACTACTGTGCTACGTAACCAAGGAATATACAAAACGAAGTGTTCATCTTCTTACTTCAATACTGAGACCGATAGTTTAAAAACATTAAACAAATTAATGCATATTACGACTTTTACCGAAAACGCCCCTTAAAAGTGGGCGTGTCCGAAAAGCACATTAAAGCACTAACTGGGTTTGATCGTAAGTCAATTGTTAGGCATATGTGTAAAAACACAGTAGGTATTTAACGATTTTACCCGAATAAAGTGGGCGTATTTGAAAAATGTACCCAAAAAAATTAACAGATATATTTTTCATATAACTAGCGAAAAAAATGATTAAAATTAAATATTAGTAGGTACCCTAAATTTTTAAAACTATTTTTTGTTCTTTCATAAAAAGTGGGCGTCAGCCACACCCAAAATCATTTTTTTTTTGTTTTCATGCACAAGATGTTTTCGTACTACCCACAAAATTTAAGTTTATTTTCTCAAATATAAGCATTATTATTTTATAAAAACAATATTGATGGTTTTGTTTAAAAAATGGGCGTCAGCCACGCCCAAACTGAAATATTTTTATTTAATTTAGAGAAGATTTACCTATAGTTGCGTGTGCAAAATTTAAGCGTTGTGCTTTGATCGTAACTGTACAAAAAACACAATTTAATTTTGCCAAATAGAAGTTTTTTGAACAGAAATGGCGATTGTGGGCGTGTTTATGGGTGGATTTCACCGGTACAAATTATTATATTATTACTATAGACCTTATAAAGAGATTATGGAGACCTTTTAAAGCGGGAAAAGCAGTGTTCTAGGGTGACCAATGTGTGCGAATAGCGAATATATAAAGGGTGTTTTTGTAGACGTGTGGTTTTCAAGAAAATTAAAACGCATATAATTTACTGTTATGGCCAAGAACCATTATTTTGTTAGGTACAAATTTTTACTATTTGCAAACGTTGTTCAGGAGTAAGTCTATTCATTGTGAAAAGACAAACCAAACTGAGCATAAATCAAGTGACAGCTGTCAAAAAGACCAACTCCGAAAAAAGTATTGCCAGATTGAAAACCACACGTCTAAAAGCACTTTGAAGAGAGCTTTGGAAAAACATAGCTTTTCGATATAAGAAGGCTTTTTGGGTGGCTAAGGTTTATAGTCTGAAGCACTGAAATACTCGTTATATTGAAGAAATGGGTTGAAATTGATCGTGCCAATACGGAGACTTTTAAGGAAAAGCGGGTTTCCGGGGAAATCAGTACCTAACACTTAAATAAAAAACCTCTAAGCATCATCAATTTTAGAATATTTCGACACAAATATTAGGGTTTCCGTAGGTCATTAGGTTCATTTTCTAGCTTACATGAGCTCTCGATTGTATTCTCAGTTGTGTAGTCATGCTCATTCCAAGACCTTTCTGAGGGAATATTGTTTTCTGTTTTGGCATTCTTATATTAGTGCTAATGGAACACCAGCTCTTGATGCTCTGTAAAGACCCGCGTAACCGTGACTCTTCGTTTTCTTCCCATACAATGTAGGTTGTTATCCAATAAGTGTTCCTCGCCTGATGTAAATAAGTGAAGTTACAGTAATGACCTTCAAAGAAAACGCAAAAGAAGAAGGACGTTTTTCTTGGAAACTACAAAAGTGTCTCCAGAAATAGGATTCAGCAAAAGTTATAAATTTTAAGTTCCCTATTGAATGGGTGAAAGGCCTTTAGAATATAATTTATTTGAATTTCTAACAACCAACAAATCCTGGCAACAACACTTTTCGTTGAGATGACTCAATCCCCTTTATATGGATGGCATCATTGTTTATTCTTTGACCGAAACGAATTCCTTCAGTTTTGGTCAATTTAAATCTTTTGTCCTGGGGCTCTACAAAACATGAAACAGCACACACCCATTCGGATGAATTCATCTTCTACTTTAGTTATTTTTTTATTTTGTCTTCAAATCACATAAAGGAGTGGAATATTTATGTGCCGAGGACTATAATCCAGAGACAGACCTACTTTATGACGTAATTAAATATGAAACCCCAACCACATCATCTGAACCAGCAAGCCAGGCTCAACAAAAACGTAGGTATAAACAGAACGTTCCTTAAATATTGAAATCGAAATGAAACTTAACACCTTCACGGACATGGACATGGGTTATAATTCGAAGAGGATAATCTAAAAACAAGAGAAAAACAAATATGAAGTTTTGTATCTCCAAAAAGGAGTGGACGCCACGAAGATAAAAATAAAATAAAAAAAAATGAAAACTAATCGCTGGCTATTGTCTCGGTGCCGGGGTTAATTCAGTCGCCCCCAACAAACGTGTCTGGGATCACCTGTGGTGCCTATGAAACTGCCCATAACATGCGGACAGATCATTTATCAACCTGTGTGATGGCATCCCGGGTCGAATTTTGTTTTGGTCGTTCTGTCTGCTCTCGCTCTGTCTATGTCGGTCTCTCCGTGTATTTACCCTCGATAACCATGCACACACGATTGTCATTAATTATTTTTAGGGATTGTGTATAATATAAATTTAATATTTATTTGTTTTGTATTTTTTTTTTTTTTTGTAAATCAACCCTCATTGTTTTTTTTTTTCTTTCTTTTTTGTCAATGCAAGGGGAAATAAATTGTTCCCAGAAAAAAAGGAAGAACAAAAAAAAAAAAAGATAAACATCAATACGGGATATTGAGGGGGAGAAAGATGCTGGGTCAGATGTTAACTGTAGACACAGCCATCAGGATTTTCAAAGAAGATGAACACACACAAAAAAAAAACTAAATTACGCAAAATTGTTGTCCTTTCTTCTACACGGTGATTGTCATGCATATGTTCCACAAAAAAAAAAAAAAACAGATCCTGAGGGATATACCTAGCTATGAGATTTATAAAACAAGATGCCACTGTATTTTTGTGATGTTGTTTTGTTTGCTTTGTCATGCAAGCATTCCCACACCTTGCATTTAGGGGTGGTCTGGATTTCTGAGGATGACGATGCGATGCGGTGATAGTGATAGTGACCCAGTATAACCCCTAAGAGGTTTATGGCGTTATTGAGTGTGAATCGAGTGTGCTATGAACTAATGGGATTAAGGTTTTCTCTTTTTTTTTTTTGTGTTAGTCGGAATTATGTACCCTCATCCCACCCCAACATTTTTTTATATTTGATGGAAATGGTAATGATTTTTGATGGAATCCAGACGAGATCGGGAAAAGGTTTCCTGGTTAATTTTTAATGAGATGCTTTCATGGAATTGGATTGGTAAGAAATTCAGGTATGTACTACCCATGGGTTGTCTGGATGGAAGTGTCAAAACTGACATGTGTGGCATTTCGTCAGAATATAGGAATCCCTTGTGGAACTGGAGACATGGAAGTGGAACAGGATGTATGTTTAGAAGGGTGCATCTTTAATGTTTTTAATAGCTTTTTCTAATTATATAATCATTTTTACATGACTTTTGTAACTGTTTCAGCCCTAGTGTGAAAATGATTTATCCAATCTGTTTCCACAAAGATTCACAGCTTTACATTCCACATCCCTTCTTTTGGAACACAATAAGTTGTCTGCCAAAAATCGCATTTGTTGATGTAGTCTGTGCTTTTCCGAATAAAGCCTAGTTCACAGTTTGAGTGAATATAATGATTCTTTACAAAAACAGTGACGTGAATTTCACTCTCTTACCTTCCACATTCCATAATTTTTAAAGAAAACAAAGTTTTTGACTTATTTCTAGCTCTGCCACGTCTTTTGGAATATTCAAATAGGTTTGCAAAAAGTGGAATTAAAAGAGTAGGTACCTATTGCATGAAAAAGACTGTGGAATATATTCATTTCACAGGAGGTGAACACTTTGCTTAAAAAAAGTTTGTGGAAGGTATATTAGTGCTTTTTTCTTTCCAGGAACTGTGTGCTAACCTCAGAAACTTAAAGGTTCTCCCAATCATTATAGACTTATAAATACCTAAGAACAATCTTTAACCACTATCGCGGAGACATGGCAACCCTGAAAGTGGGTTTTACCGAAGCAATGCCTTAGTTCTTGGAAACCTGTGAACCCTATACATCGAAAAAAAGATGTGATATGGTGACTGGGTCCTGTGTTAGAGGGATTGGAAATGATTGAAAGATTCTTCGGGTGATATTCGGTCCTGTATGTCAATTGAGTATGGAGGAGAAGATTCAATGACGAACTGTTTGGACTATACGGCGACACTGACCTGGTTAAAACTCTAAAAATACAGCGGCTTAGCCGGGTGCAACATGTGGAGCGTATGGACGAAAACGAACCAGCCCGACGAATCTTCAATTCCAACAAAGAGCCGACGCAGTTCTGGAAGCCCCCTACTAAGAACGACGTCAACCAACTTGGTGTGCGCAACTGGAGGTCACTGGCTAGAGGCCGGCTTAGCTGGCGAGGATTGTTGGTTGAGGCCGTGGACTGTCTTCACCACCTTAAATAAGTAAGAAAGAAGTTAGTTTGTAGTTTTGGAAGGGTCGGTGAAATCCTTGAATAGTCTTTCGCACACTTCATCAGACGTTCTAAAAAACTACTGAAAACATCAAAGGTCTGTTTGGATTAAAGTTTCTTACTTTCGATCTTCAATTTTTCTCCGTGCATTTTTGACCTTTATCACGACCCTTTACCGACTCCAAGTTCGACCAGTTTGTTGGAAAATTTTGCTATCCCCTGCAAGCCTGCCTCTAAGCTGCTGAACCGAATGCTTCTAGGAGCACTACCGTGCGAAGAAATGGTTTTTTTTTTTTTTCACGAAAATGCGACATGGCTACAATGCTTTTTTTAAAGGACAATGCATGCTATGGCACTCTGAAGGCCTCCTGCTCTTCTTTGCACCCTATTTTATTATGTGGTGGCTGGTGGGCCCAAGTCACTTCTCTGCCATCAAACAGTGTGCATAATTCTAGCAAAGTGAAGGTAAATCATAGGAGTCTCGAATAGGTCGTTGGTCCTTAACCTCCTTAACCTCCAACAATCGTCCAAGGCAAAGTACCTCACCTGGAAAACTTTTTCAGTAGGTATTCCGTTTGCGCTACCAAAAAAAAAAAACTGTTTCCCCTCAAATTAAGGCATCTTAAACTTTTTCCTAAAAAATAACACCAGCTACAAAGGAACCAACCTATTACTTTGATCGCCCTAGTTTGGCCTAGTAACTTTTAATCTTTTCCGGAACTTGGGTCGTTACTCTTTGGTTATTACCTACTTTTTTTTAATCAAAACCTCTTCCAAATTCCCATTATCATTTCACAAAGCAACACACAAAAAATCATAGTACAATACAATCCTAACAGAAAAGTAAGTACTTTACTTCATAAATGTACTTGCAAACGACTTTGTTTATTCCGTTTTTTGATGATTTTTTTTACCCCAGTTCAGCCCGAAAAAAAAACTTCACATATCCTTTGGAGTTTTCTATCATTTAATATTTCCTTTTTAGTATCTCGCTAGCCTTTTGGATACCATTCCATTGTCTAGACACTGATTGCTTCAAATTCGTATTCCAAATGAGATGGATTTTCATTTTCCAAAAAAAAAAAAAAAAAAAAAGCACAACCAAATGTGGGGGCTCAACCGAAACATTTTTTTTTCTCTAATATTTTTTTTTTTGTTGGATAAGAAAGTTAAGCCGACCGAAAAGAAATACACAAAATCCTAATGTAACCCATTTTCTTTGTACTTTCTCTGTACACACAAACTAACAGGAAGCAATAATAAGACAAAAAAAAATGCTTGAGGAAGTCAGCAAAAAAAAGGATACAAAAGTTTCTCGTCACTCAAGTGTCATACCACACTAATGACAGAAAAATGGATTTTTTAGATTTTTAGATTTTCAAAATATGAAAATGAAAACTAAAGGATCAAGATACAATCATAATGGAAATGGGATGTTATTTTTCCATCAAAATAAAGTTGGCACTCGACAAAAAGGACTTTTCTTAGTTTTCTATACAAATACAAAATTTTTTTTTTTAGAACATCACTTTAGAAAGAAGAAGGCAAAAAAAAAGAGAACCTGTGTGTAGCAAAATTTTTAGAAGTTCAAACAGAACTACTTACCGCTTTGCTTTTTTTTTTGCCTTTTTAGTCCTTTGAGGATGGAATTCTTTTTGTGTGAAGCAATTTTTCAAGCTACACGCAGCAAATTATAAAAAGCTTTTAGCATACAAACACACTCTTAGAAAATGTAAAAAAAAAAACTAGAACAATGCCAAAGACGACAACGACAATACCAACGCCAGCGCCAAACGACGACGAGGACGAGTACGAAAATACGAAGTACAAAAGGACAAGGAACTACGGCAATGCACTCAACTTTCAATCCAGAAAAATTGCAAATAAATTAACAGGAACGCAAAGTGGAGCACAAATGTAATTTTGTATATTTTTTTATATTTTTAAAAAAATTATTAATAATTACAAAATGAAGAGACATTGTAATGAAGAATGATGGGAGCACAAATAAAGTTGAATTTTAGTTCAAAACAATCAACTGCATATGGGAGGGGGTAGGACTAGGCTTGGTTGGCACATGAGATAAGTGTAGTCATCACTATGTTAGATGATGATGTGTAGCTCGTGGATGTGACAAAAGAAGTGTTCGCTTCAAGATAATGCAAATCTACTTGAGTCATTAGAAAGATGGCTTCCATCATCAGAGTTGGATGGGCTCTGTGTTATAGTGTGCCTATATAACCTCCCCCCCCCTGCCAACATCCAAGGCTTTGAGTTTGAAAATAAACAATCTCATCTCATGACAATAGGAAAACGATGCTTGGATGAGTGGCAAAACGGGGTAAACTCACTTGATGATGATGACAAGAGCACTGTAGACAGCCTCGCGATTAGGAATGTTAAATCTAGAAGGTCGTTGTGATAAAAAAAAAAATATAAAATCTAGGACACGAAGGATGTGAAGTTGTCTCTCTTCTTATTTAAGAGAAAAATAATTGTTCAAATTATATTTTCAAAAATGCAATAAGATTCCAGCTCCGAGTGTGGTGTGGAAGGTGTTTTGAAGATGCCTAGCGGAGCGGAGCACAAGGACGGATTTTTAATTTAAATATTACTTGAGCAATGACAAGGGTTCTTCTTTATGGGTGTCTATGTTAGAGACTACGTTCGTTTCCATTAGTTTCAAGGCTTTTAATGATTTTAAAATATAGTTCTGTTTATGAGGCTGTCGAGATATGCTGGGATGGCTTGGGAATTAAAAAGGTTTTGAAGTCATTTGTTTATGGAATCAGTTTATGTATGTCAGATCTTTTCAACAGTCTTTAGACTAAGCTATGACACTGTCAGGGTCAATTGGAAGTGTTCATCAAGATATCTTTTAAAAAACTGTCATAAATTCCATACAGAAGTTTGAACCTCTGTTTGGAAGCTTTACACAAGCTTATATCAAGACATAGTTTATCTAATTCTAAGCCAAATTTTAGACCTAATTTAATATTTTGTCAATTTTTTTCTTCTGTCATACACTCCATACAGAAGTTTGAAACTCTGCCCGGAAGCTATAAACAAGCTTGTATCAAGACATCGTTTACCTACATGATACAACTACTAGAGATAACGCATTCCAATTTTCATTTTTGATTTGTTCTGCGCATCTCGTCATAAGAACACCTGCCTTCTCGTGTTCGCCTACCCGTTTAACTTTTTTGTTTCGCTCTACCCTATGCGCCTACGTCATAAGAACACCCGGGACTTTGACAATAGTTTGACGTTTTTTTTTGGCACCATGCGCAATGCCATATCTTTATTAGTTGTATCATGGTTTACCTAATTCTAGGCCGAATTTTAGGCCTATTTTAATATTTTGTCAATTTGTTTCTTCTGTCATAAATTCCATACCGAAGTTTGAACCTCTGTTTGGAAGCTTTAAACAAGCTTGTATCAAGACATCATTTACCTACTTCTAGGCCAAATTTTAAGCCTATTTTAATATTTTGCAAATTTTTTTCTTCTGTAATAAATTCCATAGCGAAGTTTGAACCTCTTTTCGGAAGGTTTAAACAAGCTTGTTTCAAGACATCGTTTAACTAATTTTAGGCCAAATTTTAGGCCTATTTTACCATTTTGTCAATTTGCTTCTTCTGTCATAAATTCCATACCGAAGTTTGAACCTTTTTTCGGAAGCTTTAAACAAGCTGGTATCAAGACATCGTTGACCTAATTCTAGGCCAACATTTAGGCCTATTTTGCCATTTTGTCAACTTTTTCTTTTGTGATAAAGTATAATACCGAAGTTGGGAGCTCTGTGCGGAAGCTTTTAACAAGCTTGTATTAATTTTTTTTCCAGCAGGAGTTGTCATTTTCACATTCGAAAATTGAGTGTCTCCAAAATTTGTTTTGGATCTGATATTTTATGATTTTTTATGAGCGCACACTCAAGGGGTAATTAATACACCAAACCTTGTCATAAATTAACAAAGTGCGAGCGTTTGAGGAGGTCGGTTGGGAGATCGAAGAATATACCTCTGCACATTGGTTTTGAGTGTCAGTGTATCGGAATTGGAGGGAAAAATTGAGTTGGAAGGAGACTCTATACTTAACGAGACGTCTAAAATTAGACTAGCGGGTTATGCTTGAATGACAGAAGACAGAATTGATTTTTTGAAGCATTGAATATCACAAAATTCGTATTGGACAGTGCTGTCAAGATCGGAACTGAATGAGTTTAAAAAAACGCTGACGTTGCAGTCTTCACTTTCGAAGGGCAGGGTTGTGAATCTGGAAATGATTATGAAAAGCTGGGATTAAAGGAATTGTCGGCAACAAAACCGTGAAGAGGATTAGTAGTCTCAAACAAGAGATCATTTTATAAAAAAGAGAAAGAGTGTGGGAGACAGAACGGAGCCTTGGGGCACACCACAATTTACTCCATATCCCAAAAAAAAGTTGCTAAGTGATTTTTAAAGAAATAGCGGATCAAACACAAAGCTTAGTGAGTTCGATATCTCAAAGATTAAAATGGAATACAAATTTTGAACAAAACCAAAGACTCTGAAATTAAGGCCTAAGTCAAAAGAAAAAAAATTTTAAAAGACCTCAGGCGCAGTTCTTTAAACAGCCAATATAAATGAGCAGTTTAATAGATTTTGAATGTCAAAGACCTCCATGATACCTATAGATACTTTTTATAGAAATAAAGAAGACTAGCCCCTATATAGTTAAGATAAAATAAAGAAAAGAAAAAAACTATAATCAACACCGTCACGAGTTTAAAGCCTCAAGCAAAAGATACAAAAAAAAACCATTGCCATACCCTTATGACCAAGACCTTAGAAAAAGTCCCACCGGGGCATCGTCGGTCGTCATCATCATCATAATCATAATCAAAGACAAAACCAACAAAACAAACGATCCATGTTTTGATCTTGTTTTCTTCATTCATTGGAATTGCTGCTTGTAGAATTTAATGAACCTAACGCGTCCAATTTCGATAAGAACAAAAAAAAGGTACCTACACAGAAAAAAACTCGTTAACAAGATTGTTTCCTCCGGCTCTGGATTCAGGGAGGGGTTTGCTTAAGCTGCTGATTATATTTCTCAACTCAAATGATTGCTTTAGAATGAGGATTAAAAAGAACAAATTCAGGAAGCAAACAAAAAAAAATTCGATCAAGCTTCAAGTAGATACTTTTCAACAAAAAAAAATCAATCAAAATAATTTGAAACTAAAATCCATTGGATGTCTGTTTTTTGTGATGTAAGGTAGCCATTTGTGGTATCCATGAAATAACCCAATCCAGCAGATAGGTACATTTTTTTTTGGAGCAAGCAAAACCTGAGCAGCGGCGCATTCAATATTCAATCATATTGGTTAGGTCTACCTATACCTAAGTCTGCTTGGGCATAAATGTATCTTGTGTATCTTTTTGTGGTTTGTACAAAAAAAAATTCAAATAAAATACAAAGATACATCAAGAGACACGAAATGCAAAGCTAAAGATAAAAATCTCGTCTGCATGATGTCGTCAGAGGCACAAAGTGGCAGAATTTCGATACGATTTTGTTTTTCTCTTCAATCCAAAAAAATGCATGATGAACCTTTCTATAAAAAACCCCTGCCTTGACATGGCTTGGCTTGACTTATCCCAAAAGGAAAAGGGTAATATTATAGGACGACAAAATCGTTTTCGATTGTTTGTCGTGATAATGAAAGGTAACAATCAATTAAATTGAACACAGATATCCCTTTCGTGTTTAACCTTAGAGTTCGACTCTGAGCTCACACATTGTCATTGTGTGTGTGTTTGATTCTTCGTGTGTTTGTCGTTTGGGTTAAGGTTTAGGTTTTTTTTTTTTTTTTGATTAAGGGTTCGGTTTTGGATTTGATTTATTAGAAGCAACATTTAATTATCGATACACAGCGCAGCTCGCAGGTGTTGAGATAGATTATGCTGGTTTTGGAATTTGTTTGTTTTGAGTTTTTTATTTTTTTCTGTTTCAAACGAGGACAAGAGAGTTTTTGATGATTTTTTTAGAGTTAATTAAAAATTCGAAGAAAATCGTTTATCTGATTATGATGGTCTGATCGGCTAATGAGGCTATGTTTTTTTTTGGAATAGGGTGTGGGATTGATGCCTACCTATACATACATGCAAAAGATAGATTAGGATTTCTATTGAAAAATGTAACCGATGCGATGGCAGTGGCTGTTGTTAATGATGTAGGTTGTTTTTTGGAATCCTTGGCGAATTAAGGGAATGTCAATTCCACTTAAAGTTGGTAATCAGTAGCTCATGTTTTAATGGGTCATTCACAAGGTCAAACAAGAGAAACTCACAGATCACATATCAAAAGCGATAAATTCATCGACAAAAAAGGATAATACCCAAGAATTTAGTTCGCGAAAACTAGATGAAATAATGCTCACGGGCAGCTAGAAGTCTATATTGACACCGCTGTTCACGGCTAATATTTTTAAACGGATTAAAGAAGAATAGAAACGAGGAGATATGTGAGATTTCAGAGAAGTCAACCGCGTCGCCAGCCTGGAGTAGGTATCGTTCTTCGGGAATCAGCTTTCAGTCATTACTTCGCCTTCTATTTGGGGATTTGGAGAAGACTTTTGACCGTGTTAATCGGTGATGAGGGTTTTTTTCAGAGAAGAATCCTTCCAAAAATAGTTGATATCGCAGTGCCGTCCCTCAAAGCTCAGTTCTTTACTTCTACCGAGTTCTGACAGTTGATAAGAATACCTGCAGAGTAGGTGAAAGAAGACTTACAAGATTTTGAAAGAGTCATTTGAATGGAGTCGTTATGTTGCATGGACAACAATACTCTCATTTCATGTTAAAGTTTCTCGGGGTAATCAGGATCAGGATGACCCAGCAGTATCACCCCGTGTAGACTCCTTTTGATGAGTTTATCAAGTATGAATGGTCTAGTTTTTACGGAAAACAGCTGCCACCAGCAGCTTGCAACATTGAATGAAGCACATTTTTTTAAGGTCTCTTTGAATGCAGAACATATAAAATCTTGGGCAATAACCTGAGCCTGGGGTTTCCTCTGTTTGGGAGCATATGCCTATTTTTACTAGCTGGAAAATGAAAAAAAAAAACCGGTTTAGGATCGGTGCGACGGTTTGGGGGAAAGCTGATCTAACCAGGGCTAATGGACAAATATTTTTCAGACTGCTTGACGGGTTATGACAACACGCTATAGCGCTTATTGGGTTTTGGCACAGCTTTTTCACTTAAAGCCATTATTAACTCTGTTCACGTATCTCTCTAATCAACAATTAAGGTTCACTTTCTCCCTCGTCCTTACTCCACATTAAGACGTCTTTTCTTGGGTTAGGTCCGCACATGTGCAGTGTGCATCTTTATGGAAATGATAATCTGAGGGTGCCAGGTGGACTCTAAAAATCATTGCGTGTGAGCCTGAGGTTAGCTTTTTCCTCCAACACATCTTCCACACTATAAATTGTTTGGGGAAGTGCAATGTAAAAGCTTAGCTCGCAGAGCACGGTTACGATTCTTCCTCAAACACAAAGACTTTTACTTCTTAATTTTGAAGACTACACGAAATGGTTTTTTTTTTGCTTTTGGGGCTGCAGCATAACTTTGCGGACAACTTTGATTTTTTAGAGCTCGGTTGAAGCCTTATAACTTGGGGGTTGTAAGTGAACTTGCCTACCGAAAAACAACATCAGCGGGAAAGTCAAAGGTAGATTAACTCAAAGTAATTGATGAGGAATGAAGACCTATCGAGAAGAGCCAAGGGGACGCATCCCAGTCCCGCTGTATGGTGCACAATCATGGACCCTCTACCAGTCAAATGAAAAGTCCCTTTTGTAGTATTTTAGAAAAAAGAAGATTAATTCGCAAGTATTGAAGTGAAGGCGGCGAAAATGGGTCTATGGCTGTAAATGAAGATAAAACAAAGTATGTGCTGTAATCGGGTGCAGAACATCATCACCGAAGGCTCTGACTTTGTCTACTTGGGTTCCACTATAACCTCTCAGAACAACATCAGTGAAGAGATCGGTCGAAGAATCACTCTTGCTAATCGCTGTTTCTTCGGGCTTAGAAAGCATTTTAGTATCAAAGCCCTCTCTCAAAGGACCAAAGGGAGACACTATACAAGACCCTTATCATCCCAGTCCTGCTGTATGGGGCAGAAGCGTTGACAGTGACACAATCGGATGAATACAGGCGATTCTTCGGGTGATATTCGGTCCTCTATGTATCAATGGAATATGGAGGAGAATATTCAATAACAAACTTAACGGGCTATACAGCGACATTGACCTGGTTAAGAATCTGAAAATACAGCGTCTTAGATGGCTGGACCATGTAGAGCGTATGGACGAAAACGCACCAGCCTGACGTGTCTTCTATTCCAACCTGGAGGTCTGACGCAGTTCTGGAAGACCCCATCTAAGGTGGTGGGATGAAGTGGAGAACGACCTCAACCAACTTGGTGTGCGCAACTGGAGGCCACTAGCTAGGGACTGGCTTAGCTGGCGAGGATTGTTGGTTGAGGCTGTGGTCCACAATGGACTGTCTGCGCCAACTTAAGTAGGTAAGACTCTGGTTCTTTTTGTACAGAGCTCATTCAAAATGACAGAGTCTCACTTCTCTTCCTTTTCCCAGGCAATATAGGGAAAAAGAGACCGGTACCTGCCAATCCTCTGTCTGCAAGGCATAAGCAAAAAAGGTACCTACCTATCTACGTGTTTTTTGTGTGTGTGAAAAACTACCGATTTTTGAATTGCCGCAGGTGATGCACGAATGTGTGAATTGAATTTTTTTATACCAACAAATCCTTTCTTCAATTTGTATCTCCAGCAATGCCTTTTCAAAAATTAAAAATCTTTTTAATAAATAAATTACTTCAAGAAAATTCTAGAATAAGGGGAACAAATGGGTTACAAATTTTCTATCTGAACTTGTTTTTCCATTAAACTGCCCTCTCATCTGAAAGGGTGCAATTTCGTCACTTGTTTAATGTGGATTGTGGAACGACCATTATCTGAGTTCCCACCAAAAAACTTGAAGCAAAATCCAAAAAACAAAACTTATTTTGCTATAAAAAGATACAAAAACAAACCATAAGACACTTTAAAAAAAGATATAAAAAGCTGTTAAAATGATTTTATTTCCCTTTAAAAATATTCACAAACCCTAACAAATAAAAAAAAGCCCAAACTAATTAGAAGTTTAAACATTAATGACCACATATTCCAAAATAAATGAACATCTTCGTAAAACAAATTCCAACAAAAAGATATAATAATAATAACTACACAAGAATATTAAAGAAGAAAAAAAAGGGAAAGAAAAATAAATATAATTTATTATCCCGACACTAGACCGACACCGAGTCACGGGATAAACTCCCCAAAAAAAAAAAACATCTTCCCAGTTTCCTATATACCTACCTACTTAAGTGACAAATAAAAACGTTTAAATGTGGCTGCCTTAAGGCGCGCGAGAGATCAAATAAATAAATGAAAAAAAAAGTATATCTATCTTTCCATTCTTTTTCCCTAAATTCTGGAAGAAGAGGAAGAAAATTAAGACAAAACTTCACAATCCTATTGTTGGAATGCTGAGAGTCATAAACTGGGAATATTTCTTGTAAAAAGTAATAAAAACCTTTGGAAATTCTTTCTTTAAACTAAAAAGACAAAAAAGGATTAAAGATACATTCTTTAGCTCATAAGACAGAACTTACAAAAAAAAATAGCAATTAAAAGATTTTTAATATCCTTTAATGAATCCCCAGGGAACATTATGGCAAACAAAGAATAGGTATACGATGTATCTAACAACGAATCAAATAAACACACAAAAACAGATGTGAACTGGAACCGCGCTGTACCTACAGCCAAATGAAGTTAAAAAGTATCTTTCGTATTTGTTTTTTCGTATTCATGTAGGTATCTAAAGTTGATTTTCTCAAGAAATTCGTTTGTTTTGATTGAATTATAGATTCCTCTTGCTATTCTTCGCGCTTCGGATACTTAAAGATACTTGAATTCTGACAGCTCGATGGTTCTTTTTTTTTTTTTTAATAATAAAACATCAGCAAACAACAATTTGAATTTGGATTTCTTGGAAAGGATGGCAATATTTTATTAAAAAAAAAACGCATTCAAAATAAATAAATCGAAATACAATTTAGAAAAGAAAAAGAAAACGACACACAAAAAACCGAATTAGAATGCACTACATCCGTCTTTGGGAGTTACAGTAGCTCCTTGGCTCTGGTTGTCTGTCTGTCTGTCTGTTCGTCTATCTTCAATTTTATGTGTTAAAATGAAGAAAGAAAAAAAACTAGGTATATGGTAATTCTTTAGAAAATTCTTCGTGCACCTCTTGGCTGCTCTTTTCAAATGACTGTGTGCTCTATTGAGACATGTCTCATCACAAAAGTCTTTCAGGGATCTCTTAGTGTTGTTTCCATCTTGGACTTGAAGTCTGAAGCAGAGCACACAACCCTAATTCAGTTTCGATTCTATTTTTTTTTGTGTCGTGTCGTTTGGATTACGTAATAAGCTTAGAAAAGACCATATTAAAATTTATATATATTATATGGAGCTGGAGCCAATGACACTATGATGGTGCTACTGGGCAGCACTTTTGTGGGTGCTCTATCTCTCTATCGACTGACGAGGGGCTTTAAAAAAAATAGGAGTTGTGTTGATTTGCTTGGTTCAAGGTTCGGGATTCGAAAAAAAATTGATTGGACATGTGTGTGGAGGCTTGGTGATAATTTATTTCGATATTCTTCGAATTGGCTTTTTTTTTATCGAAAATTTATGTGTCTGGGGATTTTTTTTTATTTAACATTTTGGATATGAACTTATTCAAAAAGCGTTTCAAAATTCAAATTGTTTGGCGTTGAGCTTAAAATAAATCAAAAAAAATAACGAACTTTACTTTTGGACATTCTCACAGTTTTATTTCGAAGTTCGATATTCTTGGTGATGACAGAGACAAAGCAGCCAGGAGAGTGTACATTCCGGGCTCTTTATTTAGAGTTTTGACATGGGCTTTGAAGCAATCTATCAAGCTATCCAGCAGCGGGAATAGGACAACTGGAAAGAGTATCTAGGTAAAAGCGCAATCATCTTTAAAATAATCGTTAAAAGAAGGAGCTCGGGGGAGATTATTTCGCCAGACGCCAGAGCATGATGAACAACGCTCAAGACTAGGTACCTACTTCTGGAGGGCGAACAAATGTTTGGCAGATGAACATACCTAGTCTTGTTAGCAGCAGCATGAACATCGGAAGAAGAACATCGACGCGACGTCTAGGTCACAAATCAAAGAAGCAAGAAAAAAATCAAAAACTGTTCGGGACAGACGAAACAATTTCTGAGATTAGATGGAAAGAAGAAATTCGTCTTTATTCGCATTTTGAAGATAATAAGAGGTTTCGTAATCAGCTAATTAAATTACCTGCTCCTGAAATTCGAAGATTTAGGCGTACCTATGTTGCAAGAAAATTTTGTTGATATTTTTAGAGTTCTTGAGCTATCTTCTTGAATACCTAGCATACGGACACCAATTTTTCGGTGTAAAATCGGGAATTTGTTACCTACTCAAGCCAGGTTAACAGTCCGCAGCACAACAATCACAAAGACAGAGACACAGGCCTGGAATCCATGAGCCGGTAGACTACAGGGATTGTGAAGAACTTATTGGGTTTCGTCGGTTGTTTTAAAGTGTACAGGATGAACGAAAAGCCAGAATAATAGTCGTAGGGTTGGGATTTTCTCACACTATAAGGAGGTATGTAGTTACAAGTTGTATAAGGAAATTAAGTTTTTGGGTAGGTATAGCTTGAAACAGATCACAGAAACACTTTTTAAGGCAAATGCATGTGAGAAGATGTCATAAGTTGTTTTGTGTGAATGTAGATGACAAATTCAATTCTGAGTAATAGCTTCAAAAATTAGGTCGAAAACGCTGTTTTTTTGTTGAATCTTTAAAAAAGCTGGGCCGGGTCCTGTGACTTACACTTTCAATCATTCCTTCGGCTTAAAGGGAAGCACTTTTCATGAAATTAAATACTTTTGGAGGATTTGTCATTTCCTCGCAAGAGGCAGTAGCCCGGAAAAGAACTTAGGTGGAGTCAGGAATCGAACCCAGAACCTGCGGCGTGGCAGTTCGACACACTAATCACTATACACCACGGGGTACCACTGAATCTGAATTTCCTTAAATTTGTTGTACCTAATTTAAGATGCTATTAACAAACATTTCAAGCAATTCCATAAAAGACAGTGCACTAAATCGATCCGAAGCTAGGACACGTGATAGTTTGGGTCAATTGTCAGGAGTTTTCGTATAACTATAACTCCGACCAACTAACATCGTAACTGGACACAATTAATTTGGTATTTCCACCGCAACATGTAAATTATTGTCAAGATAAGAAGCTACTGAGACGACAAGTTTTAGGTGGAGAAGTGGTAACACGTAGATATGGCCAGATCTGGATCCAAAACGCTCTAAGACGTTGATCTTTCTTAGCTGACGGTACAATAGGTAAGGTATCCTTAGAGAACCAGACTGATGGGCAGACATTTCGCGAGGTTCAGCGTTCAGCTCGCAATCGACTATTGTAGAAGTCGTACGGATAAGGAAGAGAATGAGACCGTTGCCGCTTTCTATATCTTTGTCCTGCTAAGTCAAAAGATGGATTTTTTTGTTAGGAGAATTTTTCCCCACGGACATTAAAAACTTTGAAGGCTTGGATACAAATTTTTTCTTACGCTCCATAAGAAGCTAGATTTAGTTCTAAGATTTAGTTAAAAACACCCCAACTTTTGTGGTACCACAAAGGTCTTCAACTGGAGTTTGTTTCTAGTTTTAAAGTGGCTTTACATGGAGCTGCAACAAATTATAGTGCAGACGATGAAGATGAAAATGTTCGTCTTCGCTATAATTTTCAAGCTGCACCCATAATTCTCCTATAATCTGCATCCATGAAGACTTCTGCATTTTGGCCTTCCCTCTCTATCATACAAATATGATTTATATATTTTGCATCCTCTTTTTTTGCAGATCATGGCTTGCAGCTTCATGAAAACCGATGGAATCAATCTCAAAGTCATACCTTATCAGCGATTTAAAAAAAGGCTGAGAGCATTTGTGCCTAACTCAAGGGGTTTGGATAGTAGCCTTTTTAATGATTAGTCACAGCGCGAGTGATAGGAAATTAGGGAGGATGGGAAAGGAGGTGTCGATGAACATTGGTTTTGAAGTTTGAAGATCAAAATGGCAAGGAAAAATTGTACCAGGCAATTCATTCCACATTCGTGTTGTACGGCTAAAGAAAGAATCCCTATATTTCACGGTACGTCCGAAATTGGGCTCAAGGATGAACTGATGAGCGTTCCTAGCAAGAACAGTGTTACGGGGGAAAATGTTGAAGAGGTGGTACGCAGCTGGCTACCTCGAGTTATCATTTTTTGTAAGAGAATCTGTAAAATAAGGCAAGACATGAATCATTCCAACGATGTTCAAGGGATGCAATTGTTTCCATAATGCTTCTCCCTCGTATCAATTTTAACAATTTTTTCTGAACTCTGTCGAGCAGGTGTAAGAAAGTTTGAGAAGCACTTGTCCAGAGATGGGAGTTATACTCAAGTTAAGGGCGTATAAACACTTTGTAAATTGTAGCCAGATCGGAAGGGGTAAGAAACTTCTTGCATCTATTAAGGAAGCCTAAGCATCTTGCAGCATTTTTGGCAATCTCAAGTATGTGGTCATTCCAACGAAAGTTATCACTGATACACTGGATAACCAAACGGATGGGATAATCGTTCATACTTTTATAAGCATTCAAAACGTCTATTCTTATGCTGCAGGAAGGTAGAATTATCGATCGTGGTGGTTTTACCTGAGGCAAGGAATATATAACGCAATTTCGAGTCCATCATACTTAACCCACAAGCAGAGGCGGAAAAAGAGAAAATCAAGGGTTTGTCCTGTTTCCTGCCAAAATGAAAAAAAAAATTGTTTAACCTCGGACCTGAAGGGCCATTTAACTTAAAATTAGGTGAGGAGACGAAGGAAGGCTCTGAGAACTCAATAAACTCGCTCATACTAAGGAATTCAAAGTGCGTCTAGTCGTTAAGATTGTCTCATCGTCATCATTAACTTGCAATTACCTACGTCAAGAAAACTGTTGCATTAGTGTGTCCTGCAAAGTTACTAGGTAGGTACCTCTATAATTGGATTTATTTTCCTACGGCAGCTAAGTAAGAACTTTGGTAGGTACCTACCTACCTGCTAGTTTACCTGAAGGACAAGAGTCCCGCTCTTCCTACCTGCTATAAATTTTTGTTTATCCTGAACAGGGATGACTGAGAAATTGAAAACGAAAACATCGATTGCACACTTGATGCATCAACCTTAGACGAAGGTGTAGCCCATGAAATGACAAAAACAAGAGAAATAATATCGTGTCATAACCCATGGATACTTGAATTTAACTCGAAGAGGAAACCAACTCATAGGTAGCTGAGATACCTACCTTCTTACTTGGAAAACTTTAAGGAAACCTTCTCTAAATGTTAATATTCCTTAAAAAAAAAAACATAGTTGGAAGCACACAACCTACAACAGACAACGAAATGATTGTTTGAATTCTTCAATTTATTTAGAAAAAAAAAATATATTTTTATTTTCTTCCCAAGTCTCAGAGTTTATTTTTGGATTTGACAGATGCGCAGCCAAGGAGTTCTTTTTCTTCCCAGAAGAAACAAAAAATACAACGCTTCAAGTTATTTTGAGAATCTTGCCGCCCTCAGGCCTCAGCGACGACATTGCATTTTTAATTTATTTAAAGCTTATTTTATAGATTTAATATTTAATAATTATTGAATTAAACTTACCTAATAATCTCATGACTTCTTGTAAATTTAGATACAAATTCAGATGTCCTCTGCATGGTCCAGGAGCAAATGCAAGAAGCAATATTCCAAACGTGATTATTCTTAATTTTCCTACTTCCATTGCGATTCTTAATTCTTTAATTTTAACAACTAACAACAAGGATTAAATAAAATGTTTCATTCACTTCATAAATTAAAGAAACAACAATTAAAACAAATTTAACACATTTTTTTTCTGCTTAAAATAATAATGGAGGCGACGGCGGCGACGGTGAATTTTTTTTTAATTTCAATTTCTAGCCAATTTAATTGATTTTTCTCAATTTTTTCAACACTTTTCACTTCACTACACAATTAAGCATCGATTGGTAATAATTTTATAACCGAATTTATAAATTTTGTGTGATAAAATTCAATAATTAAAAATTTGTTTATTTCGATTGTTGTTTGTGGATAAATAAACTCGGTAGAAATGTCAAAAAATCAATCGACCGCAAACGTGACCTACACGCATGAAATTTCGCTGTCAACTGAATGCCAAACAAAATGAAAACCAAATGACAGCCGCATGCATTTTTTTCTTTCTACTTTTCGTGCGCAATGAATTTTCTTTGAAGTGAGTTGGGTGACATCTGGTGGGAATTGAGATGAAGTGCTTTTGTTATGGCGGCAGGAGAGAGAATTTCGGTGTATAACAGTTTTTGGAATTTAATGGTGGTTGGTTTTTGAATCTGGATGGGAGAATTCAAATTGTTTAAATTCAATTTAAAAAAAAATAATGAATGCGAAAGTTATTATGCATTTTTTGGAAACTGAATTAAATTAAAATGATATAATGAAAAGGCGACACATTGTTCAACATTGCAGGATTAGTTTTTGAATTTGTTTTTTAGCAATGCATCGGTTCAGATGGAAATCGAAGCTGTTTTTTTCACAGCGAAAGTTTAGAATAAGGCTACGTACAAACGATTGTAAGATATGACAATTTTGTCAAATCTGTCAGTGGAAAATTGTCCCAAAAGTCTTACAACCGTGTAAACTTACAAGTACGTTTCAGAAAAATGCAAGACATTTGCATTGCATTGTAAGATATTTGCTATGTTTAGCTCATTGGCAGTTCAGAGCGTTGGTTTTTCTGACAATATTGTAATACCGGACAATCGTCTGTACATTGCTTAAGGAAAGAAAATTGAAATGTGTCTTCTATTGCAATCAGAAATTATTGTCAGGTAGATGTCAGAGTAAGCATATGAACTTAGGGAACATGAATTCGTTTTCTTTGACAATTTATTATAATAAACTGAATTTGTCAAAATTGTTTTTCATACTGGTTAAAGTAGAACTATAATGCTAATAGCATAAAATTTTGACCATAAAACTGGAGCTCAAAAACTTAAGAAAACACCAGGAAAAGTAAATGAAACGAACACAACCGGGCCCAGCCATGTTTAGTTAAATTTTGAATGACTTAAGCTCTTCTACATATTCATTCATTTTGATTATGAATTTTAAAATAAAAATGACAAGAATACTGAAAAATCGGCGATTTATAGTATTTTTGTAGCAAATACTTTATGGGGCTAAAGAACAAGATTCCAAAATTCCATCGTGGAATAATGACAGCTTTGTGTTTCCTATCATGTCAAAGGCGTCAAAAAACCCAAGAGATCGTGTTGATCTATAAAAGATACTTGTGGAGCGTTTTCTGGGGATTTGAGTTCTGTATTATTAAGAACGAATCAACAGACCTCTCTGGTTTTCGGGATTTGAAAAACCCTTTGGATTTAGAGAGTCAATCCTGAGGACCTAGTCTTTGAGTCTTTGAGTACTTTTTGATGAACCTCATAGTCCAATCTCTTTTTTTCTAAAGAGTTTGGGAAACATTAAAGAGTTTGTCATTTTCAGACATATATAAATCTAATTTTTTTTTTTAAACTTCTTTGGCTTAATTTGGCTTCCTTTAAAGGACATTCCTTCGAATGCAATGCCCCGGAATTTATCCAAACTGAAAACGTTATAAATGTCTCCATCATCATTCTAAATACTTAAACCTTGAGGTTTATAATAATACCTCTCGGCTGGGACTTAAAAATAAAATCCACCACCCACGTGATCAAGTGCGGTTTCAAAATGCAAACAAAGCCCAACTCAATCTCCGAAACATTAAACAATCTTCACCATCTTTGATTGTCACACAAAGGATAAAAACTCTCACATCCGACCCGGAGACCACGACCGAGTCGAAGACCGAGACATGATGATTATTATTTATGCTGATGGAAACTCAAAGAAAAGGATCAAAGAACAAATTAGTTCTTGAAGGCACTTCAAGTTGTGTTTTTAACGTGCCAAGCACTTCCCGCGCTCCATAAAGCATACTTCAACTTCCTTTGATGGTTAAAAGTGTGAGAGAGAGAGAGCATGTATCTAAGGAAGAAAGGAAGAAAAAAAACTGCAGTGCATCTTTCTAAGACAAACGCCATAATAATTGTGCGTACGCATTTGACGAAAACCTCCTAAGGATGTCTCTGGTTTGCTGAATATCCTCTTTATAAAATCCTTTCAAGGAATTTTATGCGGTTCTGTCTGGATGTGGTGCAAAACAACTTTTGCCAATTCTCTGATTTAACCTCAAGCAACAGACAATACAATGCGACAAATTATATACAAGCACAAGGACACCCTTGCCATACACACAAAACAAAATCAGCAAATACAAAAACGTATAATTGATCAAACAAGTCCATAAAATTAAAATCCTCGAAGGATTTGCCAATAATTTCGAAATTAAACTTGCCACCCCCGTTTTATGTGTATTAGGGCAAAAATAATGGAAAAAAGGACGATTACATTGTTTGTGATTGCTTTCAAAATATTATCCCATCACCCTTCTTGTTTTGGAGTTTGGTGATGAGAACGACAACAGTGCGCCGCGCCGCCCCCACGCCGACTGGGCAAAATGGATCAATTCTGTCGAAAAAAGGACATCTTGTCTAAATGGTAAATCCTTTTTCCCTCATCATATAAATATTTTTGCTGAAAAAAGACGAGAATAGAGAACCAATATACCTTTTACAGAACGATGTATCTGGTGCGTTATTCTATTGTTTTTTCCCTATAAAAATATGGAGCATACAAATCCTTAGAATAACAGCACCATCCATCCATCGACACACAAGTACTCTACTACTCTGATGGATATTACAAATGGAAGGACATTACAATGATTTTATATTCAGTAACACGTTTCAATTCCACTTAAAAGATTATTATTTGTGTTGTATAGATATTACTTTGGGTTGGGGGCATAGACGACACGAAGGACGAAGGACTTAAAGACAAACGATGAGATCGAGAGAGCGTTTGAGTTCGAGTTCGAGCTCTAGCACATATTACACCATAATCCTTGCCGCAGGATTTATATTCCATCTCCTTTCTTATACGTACATATACATATCTCACACTTGAAGGATTCACTGTACAAAGGACTTAGTGTGAGATATTAAAAGATTTTTAATAAGGAAAATCTAGAAATATATATGAAATTGTTTGCATGGCCTTAGTTAGTTACAAGAGGGCAGGAAGCAAGCAGGGTCTGATTGCATGGTGTTACTAGAACAAGGATGCCTCTGTAATGTTTAAGGACTTTCAGGAGGGTTGTTGGTGTTGCAAGCAACAGCACGTGTTATAATTGCACTTGGAATTAAAGTTGCCTGTCTGAGGCGTACATTGCATCTGTCTTTTTGTGTTTTGTCTGTTAAGACTCTATGCCCTTGCCTGCATGCCAGAAGCCAGGCCAGCTACTACCACTCACTATGGAGTTCAGCATCCACATTGGATGGAGGCAGGCAATTCACTTATTAAAGATGTCAGGAAAGGGGATCAAGAAGGTTTTTGTTTTGGATGCTATGAGTACCCTATGTTGTTTTGTGTACCTACATATACCTTAACGTGTATACTAGTTATAGAGATGGAGGCATCAAAAGAATGACGTGTTGTGTTGAAGGAATATTTCTGTGGCAACGTAACTGGCATTATACTAAGTTTAATGGGATATATCTCGGCTTCTGGCAGCGCCCCACTTCCTGCAGTATATGTATTTAATATTTAATATTAAAATTAAGAACGTCTTTATGGCCTTGGCAACATTTTCAACTTCCGAATAGGTATGAGTTGTTGATGGCTTTGTTATGCTTTTTGGCTGAAAATGAAATTTTAAACATAAAATGGGTGAAGGATCTGAAACGCTGCAATGAAAATGTTGTTGTTCGTAGTTGAATTTTTAATGTTTCTTGGCAAATCAGTGCACAGTTTTTAAGGAATTCAAATTATTTGTCGCTGTATGTGACTATTCAGTACACAAATCGATTGACGCGCCAACTATGGACAAAATATAAAAGTTCTTCACCTAGCTTTTACCTATCTAAATTCCATATTTTGTTCTTGATGAAAAAAAGGAAATGACATCGTGTACGTAGCAAATAATTAGGGTATTCATGTAACGCAATGTCGTAAATCTTCCTTTTAAAGCTAAACCCACAATTTTAAGCCTTCCGAAATAAAAATATGCCCAACTCAGAGAACAGTTGAAAAATCAATTTCAAATTACAGCCCAACAATCTTTCCTGGAATGTGAACTTATATGTCACCATAACAGGGTTACGTTTACGAAACATTATACTACAAATTTGACAAAGAGGGTTTGACAGTTAGCTTAGAATGTCAGAAACTTTACTACGACTAGAATGCTTATTGTGATTAAACGACTTTGAATAATCTACGAAATGGTGTCATGATTGCAATAATGGCCGGATTACACATGCATGATTTCACTGGCGCCAGTTTAGCTGGTATGTAACCAACTTTTGTTTTGGCAAGGTGCTTTGAAAGAAAGTACTTGCGCCTTTGAATTCGGTTATTAAACTTTTATATTTCGTCTTATAAATTTTGTAATAGAAAATATTCTAGCATGGCAAATTTTATGAAAAAAGTTTAGGATCAACATGTACCTATACTCTTGTTATCACGGATCCCAATGATTCCGATGGATACCTATTTAAATGCATCCAAAAGTGTTTTGTTTCTGGAAAGACTCGCATTTGCAATAACCAGGGACAAAACAAAAAAAAAAACTCCAGATTGTTTCATTCGTTACGACCGATTTCGCTTAAATTTTTAGAGAATTACACTTGCAAGTACCTACTGGTGCCAGAGAATTCTTTCCCGAAAGTAAAATACAAGGGTTAACTAACTCTTGCGTCCCAGTTGAAAAATGCTATCAAAGCAAACTAAATTTTTTCATGATACGATTTTAACTCTGCCGTGATGAGTTTATTCCACGTCACCATTGCAGTTAAGTATGTGAATCTTAGCCCGCTTATTCACACCTGAAAACGATTCTGGTTGTAGTTTTCAAGTACTTGTTTGGTTTGCTTTAGCTTGGAGAGCTCTCAGCATATGTTTTCTTCAAAAGTTTTTTTTATCAAATTTTCTAATTAAGCAGATCGGGGTTCCTGGCCAAATTAAAGGTCAATGCGCCCCGTTGTCGCCTCTTCATTTCTCCCAAAACCCAACCGCTCCGATTAACTTGTTGTAATTCTCATTACCAATTTCAAATCTCCAGATCTTAATTTTTTTTTATAATGAACTCGCACTCAACATATGCGAGCGAGGAGAGAAGGAATAAAAAGATAGGAAAGAAAGTTGGTACAGTGTATTGAGATTAAGGTGTTATTGATCTCACAAAAATCACACGGGTGGCGCCCAGTTGATACTAGCGGAATACATAAAAATTGCTGCCTGGGGCTGGGTTTGAATTGACAACGCTAGGTTTAGCAAGCAAGCACTACATCCTATGTACCATTGCTACCCCATTAAGGGCCAGTTATAGCGATACGGAAAACCAAACCGAAAAAATTTTCAAATGTAAAATTTTGTATGTTATGGGTCGGTTTAAATCACAAATGCGACACCGATCGATGGCATTTAACTAAGGGAATTTGTTTTGCTTATTAAATTTTTAACTGAACTAGTACTTTTTGTTAAAAATGTATTTTTTTCTTTTTCTTTTATACGTATAACAGAAAACTAAAAAATTTCGTTTTTAACAAAAAGTACAAGTTTAATTCAAACTTTTATTTGCAAAATAAATTCTCTGAGTTGGTTGAAACCGTTCTGGTAGGACATTATAGTGTTGCAATTGTTTAACACTCGCGCTTATAAGTTCTGAAAGTCAAGGCCCGGTAAATATAACCAATACCCGATGGCTACCACTACCACACAAGCACAATTGATGCGCATGAGATAGTTACAAAACTGATGGGCTTCCCCAGGTTGATGCCAATTAAAGCCTAACAATGCCCAACCATCAATTTCCAGATCAAAAATTAATCCCCAATTAGTTGGGGTTTGGGTTATTTTCAAGTTTCAAAAAACTGGAGACTGAAACGCCTTTTCCAATAGCCTCTCAGCCAAATTATGATCAGCAAAGGTTTTTTTTTTTAAAAAAGTGCACAAACTTCAACTGGAAGTAGTGTAAGCTGTAAGAAAAAAAAACCTCAAGTTTTGTATCTTGCGCAATAAATGTTGCTCAGTCTAAGAGCCGCATAAATCATTTCTCATTTTTAACTAACATGCATTTGAAGTCATATTGGTTTGCAAATTTCTAGCGATCAATTGAACTTTTTAACGTTTTTTCGTATCGCTTATGCATATCTCAGCCAAAAAGTCTATTAGACATTTTGAAATTACAAATTACTTTTCTTATGGCAACATTTTAAACGATAGATAAATATTTGATAGATACGTACATTATCAATAAAATATGTAGATAAGTCACTTATCTTGAATGAAAGCTTATGCAGGCTAATGAAACTGCATATGTCATACATACCTACATAGTTGCAACTTTGCAGCTCTGTCCCATTTATATTATAGTTGGAACTTGAAATTGTATCTACTTGTCGTCAAAGCTCCAATTTTGTAGATATGACTTAGTGAAATGCTTACAACATTTCAGTAACAAGTTCAAATTCGGTGAGGAAGCCATCGCACAAAGATTTCTTTAGACATTCAAGACTATTTTTAATAAATCCAACATTTAAAAGGTTATCCAACTTTTGTTCTTCTTTTTGAATCTTGTAACATATTAATTTTTTTTAGATCTACAATGTCAACCTGCTTGATTTTCAAAATCGACCAGACTTCAAACAATACATTTGGGAAATTGTCAGGTTTCTACAAAAAAGGAGAATTTTGCGACATTATCTTGATTGTTGGAAAAAACTGCGTTAAAATTTCAGCTCATAAAATTGTTCTATCAGCTTGGAGTGAATATTTTTCGGACAAATTTTGTGGAAAGTGTAAAATTTATAACGAATCTAAAGAAATTGATGATGAAGCTATGAGATTAATTATTGATTTTATGTACTCGGGCTGTATTGAGTTGAACGTTAAAAATGTCGAGAGTATCTTACGAACTGCAGCGTTCTTAAAAATGAACATTTTAGTTAATGGTTGCTGTAATTTTATGGAACAACATATGAATACTGCCAACAGTTTGAAGTGGCTTTCCTTATCGGAAGAACCTTGCTTAGCTGCACTCAAAGATAAATGTTTAAAACATATTTACAATAACTTTGAGGAAATATCGAAACAAAAGGAGCTTTTGCAGTTGAACGAAAACGTGTTCAAAGATTTACTGGCAAATGCCAATCCGCGCGAAGATCGTGAAGTTGAGAAGTGCATTTTTCTGGCCATAGTCGCTTGGATTAAACATGAAAACTTTAATCGGAAACATCTAGCATTACAGCTTCTGTCAAAAGTTCGTTTCCATCTTCTTACGCTTGAGTTTATACTAAAAAATTGGAGTCCATCTGGTAAAACTGCAGAGGCTACTGAATTTGTTTGGAGTCATATGTTATTGGCTGTGCGATCGGATGTAAGCCTACATACTGATTGTCCGAATATTGACGATCCACCAAAGAAGATAGATCCTAATCTTGAAGATTTGTCTTCAAATGATTCAAGTCCAAATGAGGAAGATATCACAATTCGACAAATAGAATTGTCAAGCTGCAAAAATGATGCTTGAAAGAAGGAAGAATTTCAGCGATTTTATTCCCAAACTCCACACCAGTTATCAGCAAAGTCGATTGGTTTTAAAATTATTGTAAAAATGCCGTTTCAGCACGATTGTCCTTGTATGTAAACATTCTGAACAATATTTGAGTTTAATAATATTTAAAAAGTTTGAAAAAATACTTCAATAAATGCGTTTTATGGACTCGCTTTAGAATTTTCTTATGGTATGGATTTAATGGCTGACTTTTTTTATTTTTGTTTTGTTGAAAACTTTCATTTTTACTTGCGATTATAGGTACTATAAGGCAAGTTATGGATTCGTGCAGAAAAAAAAATTTGAGATAACAATCACACATGACATTACGATGATGGAGAAGTCGAAAAAAGTGGGTCTGGAAATTCCGTCCGTCTGTCTGTCTGTCTGTATGTCTGTTCGCGCCTCTGGAGGCTGAACGGGTGGGCCGATTTGCTTCAAATTTGGTATTTAAACTTTCAGAATGCTATTTTTGCAAACAATCTATCTTTTGGTTCGAAATTTTTTTTCAAAATTTGTCTAATAACGGTACCTCTCATAGAACCAGTATTTTCAAATCAAATTTTCTCGTAAACTATACATTAGATTTCAATAAAACACAGGAAGTCATTCATAATTTTATTAATATGGCATTTCAAAATTTTCAAAAACTTTTTTTTTTGATTTTTTATAATTTTTTCAAACAATTTTTGGTTTTCGAAATATGTTGGAAATGGGTACATTAATTTTTTTTTAAATTATTTTTCAAATGTAATCTACAGATTGCCATATATTAACATACTCAAATAAATTTCAAAATATTTTTTGAAAAAGTTTTTCAAAAATAACCTTTTTAAAAAAAAAACTGGTCCAACGATTTTCAATTTTTTTTTCCTAGATTGACGTATAAGCTTTGAAGTTTTATTGCATACTTAGTTTTTCCGAGAAAACTCTTAAACTAATTTAAGAAATAAAAGAATTTTCGAAATTATTTAATTTTTTTTTAATATCCATATATGCAGCCACTACGCATTTGCTTATCATAAGAGCAAGTTCGTGCGACCCAGTCGTGCATTTTATTTTAATTTGACTCGAGTTCGCATATCCTTGTAACTTGGAAGTTTGCAGCAACAAACATGATGGACTGAACAAATCTTATGTAAAGGTTGTTTTTTAGCTGCTTGAAAAGATTCGATGGTTGTTGTCTATGGTGTGACAGTTAAGAATGTCAAATTGTGTTGACATTTCTGTTCAGTAGGGTTCATCATAAATCTATTAAATTCCAAATTGTGGAAATTTACTTTGAAAAAAATTAATCTGTTTGCGAAGTTTATAGAGCAGTTCGTAAATTTTACGAAAAATTTAAATTTTTTGGAAAAAAAGCAGGGAAAAAATGATATTAATTTTATTGATCAATTAAAAATCACTAGTTAAAACGTTTTTTGGAAACAAAATTAAGTAAGTCATCTGATTTCGTTTACTGATTAGAATTTTAAGAACTTTTTTTTTTCAAAATCGTTCGACCAGTTTTTTCAAAAAACAGTTTTTTTGAAAAAACTTTTCGAAAAAAAACTCACAAAAATTTGTTTTTGAAAAATTTAAGAATTTATATTATTTTGTTTATAAAAGGGCTTCTACATTCAAAATGTCATCGACATTCGTCCAATGGCTTACGAGAAAATCGGATTTAAAAAAAAAAAACCGGTCCTATATGGGATGTACCGGCGTTGTAAGACTTTTCCTGAAAAATCTATTCCATCCAAAACATAAAGTTTGCACAGAAAACACTATTCAGAAAGATATATCAAAATCGTGGGAGTCGTTTTTGAAAAAAAATAATTTTTCACTAAAAATCGTATGGCAGGGTACCGTTAGTTTTAAAGCTAGAATGCTAATTCCAAACATCCCTCTGAAGGACGTCATAATAATATTATATAATATACCAATTTTGAATCAAATCAGTCCAGCCATTTAGGCTGTAGGTACACAGACAGACAGACAGACAGAATTTTCGGACCCACCTTTTTCGGCTTCTCTATCATCGTAATGTCATGTTTGATTGTTAAATTTTTGTTTACAAATGCAATGCATAACTTGCCTTTAGTACCTATAATCGCAAGTAAAAAAATTGACAAATCTGCCCTACACAAACTTTTTTCAGAATATTGATCCAGGAACACCCAGAAGGTATCCCCAAAGGAAGATGGTGCGGTTATAAATGACGACACCAAATTTTAGAGAAAAAAGGTGCCAATTTCAATGCCTCCATCGAGTTTTGTCCACCTTATACCTACAAATTGAGTGTTTGATTGAATAAATGTGAAGGTTGTAACAGTGGCGTAGAGACGAGAGGGGCACAAATCAAACAAATAAAGTGAACTGGAAACTCTTGATTTTGTGTACTGTGACAGTTATACAATAAGCAGACTTAATGTGCTTTTTGAGAACCAAAAAAGCCAGGTTTTTTTTTAACATAACTCTTGGAGTTGTCAAGTAAACCTGGGACGAAACTGGCTAAAGTTAAAAAAGTACCCAAATTCTGCATTCGAAAATACTCTTTTTCTGTTTTCTCACTAGTTGTGTGTGTAAAGGTGGCTTTACATGGAGCTGCAAATGCAGACGAAAACGCAACAACAACAATCATAGTGCAGACGATGAAGATGAACATGTTCGTCTTCACTATAATTTTCAAGCTGCATCCATAATTTACCTATAATTTGCATCCATGAAGACGTCTGAATTTTGGCCTTTCCTCTCTATCACACAAGTATGATTTATTGATTTTGCATCCTCGTTTTTTGCAGATCAGGGCTTGCAGCTCCATGTAAAGGCACCTTAAGGATACGTTACTGTAAGCGATGCCAATATGTTCAAAATTATTATAAATTACAAAAAATTATAATAAAATTAATGAGATCTTGAAATAAGTTCAAAAGGTGCTATGTACTTACTAGACCACTATTAAGTTTAGTTCGAAATTTCAAAAAATCGCTGTTTCCTTCTTTCTTGAACGCAGCCTTTCCAAAGCAACAGCCAATAGTATTGTTTTTTGAAAAAGGTGTCTGTTGCTACGCAGCAGTTTTCCCAGCGTCAAATCTAGAATATTGCTTTAGGATCACAGAAACGGAACAAAAAAAAACGGCAGTACACGTCTTATGGAGAACCTTTTTTCAAATCAGTAGCGTGCCATATTTTTGCACCAAACTAAATTCAAGGAAACCCCCCATACAAATTGTTTACCCGCCAATGAATTTCCAATTGCATTTAACGTAGATCCTACACGCCTTTTGCACTGATTCGATGTTTCAAAATTCAACCCCTATTAAATTATGTGCATTCAGACTTCAGAGGGTTCGGACTTCAAATTAAACTTTCAGAAGCACATTTTGAGAAAAAGTTAAGTAAAACCAAAATTTCAGAAGTATATTTGAAAATAAAAAAATGTTCATACTTTCAAAAAAAAATGTTTCTTAATTTAATACAAAAATATTAATTTTTAACAAAAAATAAATAAACTATTATTACATTTATATTCTTCAGACTTTAAAAATAAAATGCACGACTGGGTCGCACGAACTTGCTCTTATGATAAGCAATTGCTTATTGTGGCTGCATATATGGCTATTAAAAAAATTTAAATAATTTCGAAAATTCTTTGATTTTTTAAATTAGTTTAAGAGTTTTCTCGGAAAAACAAAGTATGCAATAAAATTTCGAAGCTATATTTTTAAAATATTGAAAATCGTTCGACCAGTTTTTTTTTAAAAAGGTTATTTTTGAAAAACTTTTCCAAAAAATATTTTGAAATTTATTTGGGTATGCAAATATATGGCAATCTGTAGTTTACATTTGAAAAAATAATTTAAAAAAAAATCAATATACCCGTTTCCAACATATTTCGAAAACCAAAAATTTTTTTGAAAAAATTATAAAAAATCAAAAAAAAAGTTTTTGAAAAACTTGAAATGCCATATTAATAAAATTATAAATGACTTCCTGTGGGCAAAATTTTATTGAAATCGAATGTATAGTTTAAGAGAAAATACTGGTTCTATGAGAGGTACCGTTATAAGACAAATTTTGAAAAATATTTTCCAACCAAAAGATAGACTGTCTTACAAAAATAGCATCCTGAAAGTTTTATCAAAATCGTTAGAGCCGTTTTTGAGAAAATCAATTTTTTTCTTCACGATTGTATGGCAGGTGCCGTTATTTTTGGGCTTAGAGCAAAAATAAATAAAATGCACGACTGGGTCGCACGAACTTGCTCTAATGAGTGACAGTGGTTTAGGGGCTTGAGATTTTGATAAAAATAAAATTTTCAAAATTCTTAAATAAATACTTAAACTAAAATGAGCTGAAAAGAAAGTACGCCATTTTATTTCTTCGATAAATTTGAATTTATGAGAATAAATTTATAAAAATCTGTGGAGCGGTTTTTGAGAAAAAAAGTTTTTTTTGAAAAACTTTTTGAAAAAAAATTTCAAAAAAAATTCAAAAACGCCAGTTCATAGGTATTGAGCAAATACATTTATTTAAAATTTTAAGAAAAAAATTTAATAAGCAGTTTTCAAAATATTAATTTTTTCAATTTTTTTTTAAAAAATGCTTTTAAAAATACAAAAAAATATTTTTCAAAAATCTTTGTATGCAATACAAATTGAGCTACCTACAGCTATATGTGTGTGAAATTTCGAAAGAATCGGTTGAGTCGTTTTCGAGATAGTCGAAAGCAAAAAAACCGGTCCTATGGAAAGTACCGTTCTTAGCCATTTTTTAAATCTTTTTTTCCAGCCATATGATTGGTCGTACCTAAAAAGCAACACTGATTTTTTTAAATCGAAATCGTTAGAGCTGTTTTTGAGAAAAATAAGCTTTAACGTAACGGTTGTATGGCAGGTATCGTTATTTTTTGAGCTAAAAAAAAAATTTCAATTTCCCCTCTGTACAATACCTTAAAAAGTCTATATACCAAGTTTGAAGCAATTCGGCCCATCCGTTTGGGCTGTAGGTCTCTATACATACAGACAGACAGACAGACATACAGACGGACAGAATTTTTAGACCATCTTTTTTCGTCTTCGCTATCATCGTAATGTCATGTTTGATTGTTATCTCAAAACTTTTTTTTTTCGACGAATGCATAACTTGCCTTATAGTACCTATAATCGCAAGTAAAAACATAAAATATAACTTTAGTTTATAATTGCTTGTACTGTTTTATAAATTTTATTAGCTCGAAGAGTGAGTCATAAATTTCTCTTCTATTATTTAAAAACGATCGTGTAAACAGTCTTGACATTTAAATGGTCTCTAAATTTGTTTTTAATCAAACTCAATTTAGTTAAATCACTTTGATCAAAAACGAAGAAAATGAAATCGTACAAAACACTATTTCCGAATATTTTGAGTTTGTTGGAAAAAGTCAGTGGCAGTGCTGTCTCTTACTAAAAAAGTGTGTTGGGTATGATCAGTGCTGTCTTCCTATTATTTGGTGGAGTATTTTTTCGCTAAAAAAAGATAGGAATAGATTTTGAAAAAGCGAAGTAAGGAAGTAGATATTTCTTTTTCCTCAAATTAGAAGTAGGTAGATCTGCTTCCATAGGAGTAAAGTACGAACCCTCTGAAGTTCAGAGTTACCTACCGGTGTCCTTTTGGTAACTCGTTCAACTTTTTTTTACTTGGGTTTCTGTTGATGAGCTTCTGGTTTTAGAGCTTTAAAAAGCATTTCTTAATGATCAATGCTTTCGTATAGTGTGTGGTGGATTTTGTTTTCACTTTTTGTTTTTTGTTTATTTTAAAAATTTGGAACAATAACGCTTTCGCAAGCGACGTTGGACCCAATATTTAAGTTTGACACAATGACCCTTAAGTAGAGCCTATTCGGCACAAAGACGCTTTGAGTACCTACACATTTTAATTTTTCTTACCAAAACTTTAACTTTATTTGCGAATGCATATTTATAAAAAATTCGCGAATATACCTTACTTACTTTATCTTTTGCTCAAAATTCGCGTGAATTTTTTTTACTTTTACTTTATTACTTACGCGATATCGAATTATTAAAACCAATTATTAATTTTTGAGCATAATATAAAGTAATAGCAAACATTTTGTGTGAAATTGTGTCCAAAATTGGCATGATGTCACAAAACTATTTGGCCCTATCCCTACGACAATTTATTTAAGAATCATTATATCAAATGTGAATATTCGGCCCAATGTTGCTTTCGAAAACGTCATTGTGCCACATTATTGAATTTGGCACAATGACGCTTGGCACATTGCCACGGCACCGTTTTTATGTGAAGTGTATATTTAAAAGGTGTTTTTTTTTTTTTTGAGTTTTGGGCAATTTATGTTCTTAAGACGGGTGACTTTTTAAGAATTGGAAGAGGTGTATTTATTTTAGTGTTTTGTTATTTATATTTTTAAGTCGTGTATTTTTGTGTGCCTCCAAATAGCTTTCAAATCATCAAAAGACTTAAGTGCCGAAAAAAAGAAAATATTGACGCGGCAACTTAGTACAGCTGGTGGGCAAAATCGTATCGTCACCTCCAAGAGGTGCCTGCTGGATAGCCGAAAGGTGAACTAACGACGAACGTTGGATCCATCGGATCCATAGGTTGTAGATACCTGAGTTATCTTCTCAGGAACTAGGAGCAAGAAGAAAGAGATACGCTCTGAAGATCCAACCACCACAAAGATCTATATGTCATGCACAGGCCTCACAAGCCGGTCATGAAAGGAAAACTCGATTGTGATGAAAACCGCAGAAAATGCCTCGGATGAAAGAACCAAAAATGTTGACGACCCCCCCCCCCCCCCCCCGCAAACGAAAAACGGACAACGATTTACGCATATGCACGTGGAATGTGCGTACGCTAAACAGGCCGCGTAAAGCCGAGCAGCTAGCCGAGACCCTCGCCAGTCTCAACGCTGATATAACAGCCCTGCAGGAGATGCGATAGGATGGACCGGGCCTGAGAATTACAGAGGACTGTAATTTCTATTATGGGAAATGCCACCTTGATGGGAGATCGCGCTTGTTTGGGTGCGGATTCGCTGTCAGAGGAAGACTTAGGCAAAAGGTCTTGAGCTTTCGCGAAGTCAGCGAGAGAGTGACAACGATCCGCATTAAGGCCAAATTCCACCACATAAGCCTAATTAGCGCCCATGCGCCTACAGAAGAGAAAGACGACGCTACCAAAGAATGTTTCTACGAGCTCCTCGCCAAAACATATGAGCAGTGCCCAAAACATGACATTAAAATTCTTTTGGGAGACTTCAATGCCAAAATTGGGAGAGAGGACACGCGATTCCCACGTCCCGACATCCACAAGGGCACATGGCGATCCCCAGATGGTCGAACCTGCAACCAAATCGACCATGTTGTGATTGATGGAAGACACTCCTCCAGCATTATGAATGTCCGTACATTCCGAGGAGCAAACATCGATTCGGACCACTACCTAGTCGGTGCAAAACTTAGGGTCTCCATGGAAGTTCTTAGGCGAACACCGACTACACCTAGGAAATTCAATGTTGGACGTCTTCAATCGGAAGAGACCGCCGCTGCCTATGCCGACCGCGTATCCCTTGAGCTTGCGAGAAATCCTTCGACTGATGACATGAACCCGGAAGACCAATGGCAGCTATGTCAACAAGCCATAAGAAGTGCTGCGTCAGAGGTATTGGGCTTTTCACATCCACCCCCCAGAAACCCCTGGTTCGACTCCGAATGTGCTCAGGCAAACAAAGCCAAAACGGAGGCATACAAGTCGTGGCTCCAGAGAGATACTATAGCATCCAGAAATCTCTATGTTGAGCGAAGGAAAGTTGAGAAACGTCTACTCAGGAGAAAGAAAAAAGAACACCAGCAACGCGAAGTCGAGGAGATGCAGAGATGTTTTTGCAGAAAAGAGGTACGAAACTTCTATAAAAAGGTGAAACAGTCTACATCCGGTTTCACAAGCCGCCCTGGGCCCTGCAAAGATCAGGATGGAAATACCATAGTGGAAACGCAGGCGATGTTAGCCATCTGGAGAGACTACTTTAACCGGTTGCTAAATGGCGATGACAGCAAAGATCCCGCCCAAGATCAACTTGTTCCAGTTAATCTAGATGACGACCACGAACTACACCCGCCCGACCAAAATGAAATCAAAGTAGCCATCACCAGACTAAAGATGAATAAGGCAGCTGGATGTGATGGCCTTCAAGCGGAGCTTTTTAAACACGCTGGAGATGACCTGGTCAGGAGCATACACCAACTCATCTGCAAAATATGGTCGGAGGAAAGTATGCCCGATGAGTGGAATCTCAGTACCATCTGCCCGATTCACAAAAAAGGAGACCGCCTCCTCTGCGCCAACTATAGAGGCATAAGCCTTTTAAACATCGCCTATAAGATCCTGTCCAGCGTTTTATGTGAACGTCTCAAGCCGTTTGCTGACGACCTGATAGGTCCTTACCAATGCGGCTTCAGACCTGGAAAATCTACCACCGACCAAATATTCACATTACGCCAGATCCTGGAGAAAACCCAAGAGTATAACATCGACACCCACCACCTGTTCGTCGATTTTAAAGCCGCCTACGACAGTGTTAATAGAGTTGAACTGTATCGTGCCATGTCTAACTTTAGAATCCCTGCTAAACTGATCCGCCTTATCAGGATGACGTTGGAGAATGCTCGTTGTTCCGTCCAAGTTGGTAGAGACTCTACTGAAACCTTCGAAACCACCAGAGGGCTAAGACAAGGTGACGCACTGTCGTGCAGCTGTTTTAATATTGTGCTTGAAAATGTAATACGGAGCACCCATGCCAGTACATCAGGCACCATTTTCAATAGACAATAGATCGACACAATTACTTGGGTTTGCTGACGACATAGACGTGATAGGAAGAACAAAGCGAGCAGTAACCGGTGCTTTCACTACTATGGAATCAGCAGCAAGCAGAATGGGGCTGAAAATAAACGAGGACAAGATGAAGTATATGCTTTCATCAACAAAAGTCCAATCCCACCACCGACTTGGTCAGAACGTAACCATTGATAGGTATAACTTCGAGGTAGTCAGTGAATTTGTCTACCTGGGCACTGCTGTAAACACAGGCAACAACATCAGCGCTGAAATCAAACGCAGACTAACACTTGCTTATTGGTTTTTTCTTTGGGCTGAGTAAGCAATTGAGAAGTAAAGCCCTATCGAGAAGAACCAAGGTGACACTGTACAAAACACTCATCATCCCGGTCCTGCTATATGGTGCAGAAGCAGGGACCCTATCCCAATCGGATGAAAATTCACTTGGAGTCTTCGAGAGAAAAGTTCTGCGTACGATCTATGGTCCTGTCTGCGTAAATCGCGAAAACAACGTTTGGAGAAGAAGATATAACAATGAACTGTACGAGCTGTACAGCGACATAAGCCTAGCCAGAAAAATTCGAATCCAAAGACTAAGATGGCTGGGCCATGTAGAGCGAATGGACATCGACGCTCCAGCTCGTAAAGTCTTCAACGCCAAACCCGAGGGAGTCAGAAGCCAAGGTAGACCTCACCTTCGATGGAGTGACCAGGTAGAGGGAGACATCAGGCTAGAGATCGAGCCGGCTGGAGGGGCATTCTCAGCAAGGCCTTGGAGTACCACGCTCCAGTGGCGCCAACATAAGTAAGTAAGTAACTTAGTACAGCTAACTTACTAATAAAGTATTGTGTTATTATTGATATTTTTTTTATAAATAAAACAAAGTACCTAAATCAAATTTTCAATCTTAAAAAAGAGGACGGTAACCCTTCATACATTTTTTTCAGATTGTTGCTTATTTGAAATGCTAACTACGGAAACCCCGTAAAAGTTTTTGTATTAAACGCCCTTACGGAAAACAAAAGAATGTGAATGAGAGGCAAACATCCCTATCTTCCCTGTACTGCCGATTTACGTTGAACAGAGTATAGTTTTAGTCCTCATATCTGGGCAAAAGCTTCTGCTTCAAATTTGTGTGTCCTGGATAGGTCAGAAAATTGATTCGTGAAAAGCTATTGTGGTGCAAAAGCATATTGCCGAAGACCGATAGAAAATAAGCAGTATGAAGCCAATAATATTTCGAATTACTTAATACAAGCATTGTATCCTGTAAGGACCATACATTGAGGCGTATTATTTTGCCCCTTGGGCATCAATATCGCTTGGTACAAGTGGTTTACCAAACGCACTTGACATACGATGTTACATTCCTATTGCAAATGTGTTGGACCTTCTATCAAATAGATAGTGTTTCGATAGTAACATTATTAATCAAATATGTACTCACTTATCTTTTATGAACTCTTATGCCAGCAAATAAAACTGCATACAAAGTTGCAATTTTACAGTACTGTATAATATGTTGACACTTTAAATGCTGCTTATCTGAAAAGCTCGAAGTCATAGTCAAGTTTTGTAGGCATGACTAAGAGCAAGTTCCTGACGGCCCACACTTTTCAGTGACAAGTTCAAATTTGGAGGGAAAGCCATAGCCATCGCACAGAGATTACTTAAGACATAAAAGAAAACATTTAGTACGACAATAAATCAAACAGTAAGTAATCTAAAAAAAATATCTTTTCAATCAAAATTGGATATGAATTAATTTTTGCAGATCCGCAATGTCAACATCATCAACTGATAGAATCATTTTCAGAAGTGACCAGCATTCAACAAATATATGCTCGAAACTCCTCAGTTTCTATCAAAACAATGAATTTTTCGATACTGTTGTGGTCGCTAGTGGCGGCGTCAAGATTCATGCAAATAAAAACGTATTGGCATCAATGAGTGAGTACTTTTTGGAAAAATACCGTGAAGGGTTAAAGATTAATCAAGTCAGACTCAAAGAAATTGATGGAACAACTCTAAAAATTATTGTTGATTTTATGTATTCCGGATGTATTGAGCTGAACCTCACAAATTCTGAAGGTATCTTACGAGCTGCAATGTTTTTAAAGATACAAACTTTAGTTAATGGTTGTTGTGAGTTCATTGAAAAAAACATAAATACAAGCAATTGCTTGAAGTGGCTTTTTTTATCTAAAGAACAACAATTACCAGCACTTAAAGATGCATCTTTGAAATACACTCACGATCACTTTGAGGAAGTATCGAAACAAACAGAACTTTTGCTGCTGAACGAACTGCAACTGAAAGAATTACTATTTTATAATATTCCACATGGAAACAGAGTCTTCGGAGAGCATGCTTTTCTGGCTATGGTAGCTTGGATCCAGCATGACAAAGCTAATCGAGAAAAACATACATTTACACTCCTGCAATGCGTTCAATATAAGTCTCTGGCGCGCAAGTTTATTGTGGAAAATTGCATACCAGTTTGTAATACTGCAGAATGCTCTCACTTAGTGTTGAAATGGCTAAAATGGCATGAATCTTTGGAAGCTCAATCAATCGAAATCAAGAAGGAAGCTGAAGATCAAGAAAAAGAACAAGAAGGAGCATCTTCAACGTCCAAACGAAGGAAGGAAGATGTTAAGCTAGCAATTGTCATGAGTTCCAGTTCAAACTCAAAACAAACTATAATTGCATTTCAAACATTTGATACTACAACGAGTTCTTGGTCAATTCAAAGACCAATACCACTTAGGAACATGAAAGAGGATTTTTCCATGATTGTGATTGATAATAAACTTATAATTGTTGGAGGACAAATCAATGGTCAATCAACAAGCATTGTGGAATGTCTGGACCTGCACACCTTCGAATGGAGTGATTTGCCACCAACGAAAGTAACCCGAAGTTGGAGTCGTTTGGTTGATTTTAACGGGCAATTGGGTGTTTATTCAGGATTTCTTTTTACTGATTCTTTAGAGATTTATAGTTTTCTAGAACGCAAATGGACGTTATCACAGAGTTTTCCATTCACAATTGAACACTTATTTCACTATAATGGAAAACCTTACATTTTAGATGCAAACAGCAGGGTGCATTCATGTGATCCATCTTCCGGTAAATGGAGCTCAAAAGTACGGGACATTAAATTATCTTCAGTAGGAAGCGGTTTTGCTTTATTTGGTGATTTTTTGTTCATTTTTGGAGGTCGTGATAAGGAATCTTCTATGAATTCTGTTAAACGCTGCAATATATCTGAGAATACGTGGTGTGAGGTGGCACCATTACCACGAGCTCGATCAGACGTGAAAACTATCGTTTTTGAAGGTTGTATTTTTATTTTTGGAGGCAGTCCTGATGCGCTGTGGGTCGATAAATATAATCCTTCCACTGACACTTGGATGACTTTTAGTTCTTTAAAATTGGCAATACCTGCAATTAGCAGCACTGTTTGTACTTTGCCGAGTGGATTTTGATTTTTTTTTGTCAATTTTCTCATATAAAAAATATACCTAATAAATAATTGAAAAAAACATTTGTATTTAATGTTGTTTTATTTTTTAAGATTCATACAGATGTGTAGCTTTTGGCATGCAGCGCCATCACGTGTAGGTATTACACATGAAACATCGGTTTCACTCGGGAAAACAATCATTGTGAAAACCAATGGAACAAGCAAAATGGCTTTGTTCAATTTTGACACAATGTCTATACTAGTACGCAAGTTTTCACAAGTTTTGCCAAAAACTAACCGGTACAAATGGATTTTCACCCGTTCCTCAATTCAACATCGTTGCTAGGCTTCCAAGGTTATATCATCAGATTTGGACCGACCCAACAATATGTTAAATGTGTCGACGACACTGCCAAAACTTTCGGTAGTGCTGCATGCAAATAGACACATACCTACCAATGAATATTTTTCGGGTATGTCAGTTTTGTTATGTATCTGTACTTCTTGAGTGTATTCTGATTTTAAATCAGCGAAAATTCTCTTCTCAGCATCGTCAGAAGTGTCATTTTTGTACCAATTGAACGGAATCAGAAGGTTTGCGGATGATTCTTTTCCTCCAATAAAAAAACTGATCTTTTGTGATAAGACACAATCAAGGGCCCGCAGCTTAGGAAAAATTGACAAAAGCTGTCACACTTTGAAGTATGTAGTTTAAATATACCAAGCTTTTTTTCTTCTTTTTGACATATGCATTCGCTGTTCAGGGCTGGAATCAGCTAAGTTGATAGTCAATCGAAACTCTGAACTTACTCCGAAATTTCGAATTTTCTTAAACTTGTTAACATTTTGGGTTTTCGAATCGAAGTCTGAATGTTCGAATGTTTGGATGTTTATTATTACGGTGACAGAAAGAGAAAACAACTGAGACAAATTTTGTAACTCATTCATACACGAAAGCCGAATGGAAGAAGTTAGAAATGTGCAACAGTGCAAGGTTGGGAATCGGGACAATCCGCTTCATAAGCGTGTAACGTTGCGTCGTAAAACAATTGTTGTAAACGAACTGTCAAAACTTATATGGAGAAACTCTTATACGACTTCTCTATACGAAATTTGTGTCGTATTTGTTGCTACTATGCTATTGTGACACTAAAATTGTGTTCATTTTATTTTTATATTTTTGTGGTCAGATGTAATTTTTTTTGTTATCAAAAGAGAAGTACTGAAAAGAACTGGACTGAATTTCCAGAGAAAAAACAATAAATAAAGAAAGTTTGTTTTTTGTTGCTTTCATCAACTGAGAGATGAGAATACAAAAGAGAATCGAACACATCCAATGAAACGTTTGTGTTCTAAATGCCAGAAACAAAAATTAATTGTTCATTCAAATCGACTTCTGTCAGTTGAATTGTATTATTTTTGTTTAAGTTAAAATTGTACTGTAGATTTCTAAAGGGTGTTTTGCTTATAAGTACACAACTTCAAGTTGTCAGCACTGTTTTCATAGAAGACTGTCATTTTGTGATTCATCTTATGTTTGGTTTGCCATTTCATCATGACTCGACTGACGCCTGAACAACACATTTAAATTGTGCAGATTTATTTCGATTAACATGGTGCTGTTGGCCTGATTATCACAAGAAAATTTCGATCAGTGATAAAGCTTATTTGTATGGTTGAAAGGCTACGTCAATAAGCAAACCTGACGCATTAAAACTGTAGATAATCCTCATTCCGTTTCATCCAGAAAAACTGACAGTTTGGTGTACTTATTATGGACTGATTAAATCATTGATCCTTAAGGCCCCGACAATAGAATCCGTTGCGTCCGTGCGTCCGGCAAATCAACTGACAGCTTGATTAAATACACGCCTTCTTACGAGAAGTGGTCCATAGACAACGCATGCATGAAGTTTTAACATTTTTCTTCTCCGGCAATCCGTTGACAGCTGGTTGACAGCAAATTTTTTTTTCGATTTGAAGTGGTCTCGTTTTGGCATTGAAGAAGAGAAATATATTTCTTCTTCTAAGGGTTTTGGTTACAGTTGTAATTACGTAAAGCATAATTTTTTGCAGCATGTTTGAAGAAAAAAAAGAGAAAAAAATGGAAAGTCAACGCATTCATTGGGTCACCCCCAATCCGGCGATCCGGCAAACGTCAACGGATGCGTTGCCGCAACGGACCAACGAATTCTATGGGCCGGGGCCTTTACTTCTTTAAAAAACGATGTCGGCCATAAGGTTACAGTCAATGGAGACTATTATAGAGTTATGAATGATCAATGACTTTTCGGTCCTCAATTGAATCGCCTTGTGAAGGAACTGCGGTTTCAACAAGACGGCTCAAAATGTGACAGTGATGCGTGCCACAATTATTGATCTGTTGACGGAAACGATTGGTGAGCACATACATAATGGAGTTTCTATTTTTGTAACTGTGAGTTGAAAAACAAGATCGTGCAATTTAAGACCGCTAGAGGCTAGACTATTTTCTGTGAAGGTAGGTATGTTAAGTTAAGAAAATAATATTTGACGCGTTATTACCGATATACGGCCCCATATGGTACACAGAGTGATTGAAAATTTGACCTGAAGAATGGACTACAGCCGAGCCAGCCGCAGTGGCCATAGGTTTGTAATCATATTCAATATTAAAAACTGCGAAGAATCATCTTTCAAATAAAGTGAATTTTTCCTGCATTCGGTATTGCTTATTGTCTTGTTCTAAGTTCAACACAATTTTCAATTAATTAAATACATACATAAGACCAAAACAAACAAATGTTCTGTTAATTTTGTTATCTAACGCAGTGAAAATTGTTTCGATTAAAAATTATTAAAAAAAAAAAAAAACCAAAGCAAATAAAACTGCAATCTTACAATGCTACCCCCACTTATACACACATAAGTCGAAGCTTAAAGCTTTATGAAAACAAATAAAAACCCTAAGGTTTTGATGCAATGCCGTTCTATTTAAATGTTAATGTTTTAGTTGAATTTTTCAATTTTCAAGTGAAAGCCGTCGAATAAACATTCAATATCTTTAGAATTCCATTTTGGCTCCAGCAATACACGTATATACGTACATAAGTAAGGTAAAATATTTTATTTTTTTATTAAATCTAATTTCAAAACTAAAATAATTTTGAACTTCTCTAGATCTACTCCGTTACAATGTCAGCACCAACAAATAGAATCACCTTCAAAAACGAGAAATATCCGACATATGTTTCCGAAAAATTGCTTAAATTCTATGAAAAAGAGGAACTTTTCGACGTAACTCTGCTTGCTAAAAACGACTGCGTTAAAATTCCTGCTCACATAGTCGTCCTCTCGACATTGAGTGATTACTTTTTGGATAAATTTCGTGTAAGGCACCCAACCTACTTTGAACCTAAAGAAATTGATGCCGCAGCATTAAAACTAATAGTTGAATTTATGTATTCGGGATGTATTGATCTGAGTTTGGAAAACGTTGAAAGTATCTTACGAACTGCAAATTTTTTAAAAATTCAAATCCTAATTAATGGTTGCTGTGATTTCATTGAAAAAAATATCAATTCTAGCAACAGCTTGAAGTACTTTTCTTTATCTAATGAACTATGCTTATCTGCACTTAAATATAAATGTTTAAAACATATGTGCATGCACTTTGGGGAAATATCCAAGTGTAAAGAGCTTTTGTTGCTGAACAAAATCGACTTGGAATATTTAATTGAAAATGCCAATCCGCATGAAGAACGCTTCTTGGAAGAGTGCATTTTTCTGGCCATAGTCGCTTGGATTGAAGGAGACAGAGCTAATCGAAAGCATCTAATATCCAAGCTTCTTTTAAAAGTTCGTTATCAACTACTTAGTAATGAGTTCATACTAAAAAATTTAACATGGATTTTGAAGACCCTAGACAGCTCTGAACCAGTTTATAGTTTGCTTCAAAAGCATATTAAGTTCTCTAAAGCTCAATCAACTGTAACTGATCAACAAAAAAGGATCTTAAAAAAGAATCTAGATCATGATAACGATCTATTACATAAAAAAAAATGCTCCAATTCTCTAAAAGTTTTAACTGAGAATGTTCGCCTTTCTGAATTTTATTTCAATTCATCAAAAAAGATTGATGAAGAACTTCCAGATTGTTCATCTTCAAATTTTCAAAAGGATACGTTACTTGAAAAACCTTCTTCTTCATCAGCTTCGTCTTCTTCTTCGTCTCCTTCATCTTTCCACTTTGGACCGGATCCCGATGAAAAAAAACCAGTTTCAAAGCTTCAAAAAGAAGATGCCAAACTTGCAGTTATAAGTTCTTCAAAAAACCATACAATTGTCATTCAAATTTATGATGATGAAACGAATTCCTGGTCTATTTACAAAAAGCTGCCACTCTGGCGAAGGAAGGAAGATTTTTCTTTGATTGTGATTGATGAAATGCTAATCATAGTTGGAGGGACAATTGATGATGAAGTGACCAATAGCGTCGAATGCTTAAATTTGCATACTTTCGAATGGAGTGATTTGCCGCCAATGCAAAAACCTCGACGTTTTAGTGTTTTGGGAAATTTGAACGGAGATTTGTGTGTGTTTGGTAGTGATCTTAACTCGACTACAATGGAGGTTTATAATTTTGGCGAGCGCAAATGGACAATTGGTTCTGAAAACCAGTTTGCCCATAATGGTGTCCTGTACAAAGTATCTTTAGGAAACACTCATATAAATTATTGGGATTTCTTTTCAACTAAATTGACTCTAACTAAAACAACTAAAACGGAGTCAGTAAAATATTTTGGTGTTGCTGCTGTTGATGATTTCTTATATGTTATCGGAGGTATCAAGAATGGAAGGCTTACGAGTTCGGTTAAACAGTATGATTTGCTGAATGATACTTGGCGTGATGTTTCACCCTTGCCATTTGCCCGATCATGCATTAAAGCTACGGTTTACAAAAATAAAATAGTTTGTTGCGGTGGGAGTCCTGGTGGGAAGTTGGTTCACGAGTATAATCCTGAAACTGACGAATGGAAATTTTTGGAATCTTTATCAACAAAAACGCATTATTGGTCGAGTACTTTCTGTGCTCTTCCCATTAAACAATAGTTTAATATTATTTTCTTTTTGTATCTTAATCTTTTCTGAAATAAAATGTTATCTTTGTATTTTCAAAATTTTGTTTTTATTCACAAACACGAGTGAAAGTCGTTATGATTCCCCCTTATTTGCTTTATCATATAGTGCAAGCTTTTAGGTGAAGATAAAACCGGTGAAGGCAACATATTCGTGTAGTGCGGCTAAAAAAGAAATAATTTTTTTGAACTAGCTTCTGAAACTGTACTAAAAGGTTTATTGAAATTCCTAGCAATGCAAGTAGTATACTGGTTAATTGTTTAATGGGGGGAGGGGATGTATAATTGATTAGTATCGATAGACTCAGGATAAATAGAAAGCTTTTCGAAGAAGTATGATCAAAACCAAGTGTTTTAGTTATGATCTTAACCAAAGGACTGGTTTTTTCAAATCAGATTTTCTCGTAAGCCACATAATGAGTAAACTCTTTTATAAACGAAGTATAATATTAAATCTTAAATTCTTAAAAAAAAAATTTTTTTTGGGTTTTAAAAAAAAAAATTAATTTTTATTTAATTTTATACTTTTTTCAAAACCGATTTTTTCGAAATTCTTAAATAAATACTTAGACTATTTTGAGCTAAAAAAAAGTAAATTTTTTTATTTCTTGGATAGATTCAAATTTTTGAGAATAAATTTATAAAAATCTGTGGAGCGGTTTTTGTGTAAATTTTTTTTTCTTTTTTATAACTTTTTTAAAAAAAATTTCCAAAAAAAAATTCAAAAACGCCAATTTATATGTATTCAGCAAATACATTTATTTATAACTAGCTGACCCGGCAAACTCCGTACCGCCTCTTTTTTACTTGCGATTATAGGTACTATAAGGCAAGTTATGTATTCGTAAAAAAATCAAAAACATGGTTGTCCGTAAAGTCGGTTTACGGACTATAATTTTAAGTGATAACCAGTTCACAAAACACTTCATGTGTATTGTGTATAGGTATCTCTCCAACCACCAACCACCAACCACCAACCACCCAACCTACCTACAACCACCCACCATTTTTTAATTTTTTTCACCCCTTGAACACCAACCTCCCACCCCCACATACAACCACAAACCATAAGCCCACCATTTTTGAACATTTTTTCCTCCTCCCCCACACAGTAAATCCCCCCTTCCTAACCACTACCAATCACCCACACCACCTACAACCAACCACCCACTATTTGTGACTGTGACTGTTACATTTTTCCGTGCGTGCTGGCCATACATTCCAAACCGATTTATTGGACGTTACCACGTCAAAAAAAATTCTAACAATCAAACATGACATTACGATGATAGAGAAGTCGAAAAAAGTGGGTCCGACAATTCTGTCCGTCTGTCTGTCTGTCTGCTGTCTGTCTGTCTGTCAGTCTGTCTGTCTGTCTGTATGTCTGTATGTCCGTGTGTCTGTCTGCTTGCATAGTTACCTACAGCCTAAACGGCTGGACCGATTTTCTTCAAACTTGGTACATAGTATTATTATGACGTCCTACAGAGGTGTTTTTGGAATTAGCATTCCAGCTCTAAAACTAACGGTACCTGCGATACGATTTTTAATGCAAAATTAATTTTTCTCAAAAACGGCTCCTACAATTTTGATAAAACTTTCTGAATAGTGTTTTCTGTGCAAACTTTATGTTTTGGTTTTAATAGATTTGTCAGGAAAAGTCTTATAACGGTACCTCCCATAGGACCGGTTTTTTAAAATCAGATTTTCTCGTAAACCACTTGACGGATTTCGATGAATTTATTAATGTAGACTTTTTAAAGACAAAAGAATATTAATTTTTAAGTTTTTGAAAAAAAGTTTTTTTTTGGTTTTTTTAAAAACATTTAATTTTTTTTTTTATTTGTTGTTTTTTTTTCAAAAACGGGTCAGTTTTTTTTAAATTTTATTTTTCTGATAAAAACTACAAAGTGCTAGAAGTTGGCATACTCAGAAAAAATTTGGAATATATTTTCGAAAAGTTTTTCAAAAAAAACAGTTTTTTGATATGGCTTACTTCATTTTTTCCGAAAAACGTTTTAACTATTGATTTTTAAGTGATCAATAAAATATCATACACTTAGGTTTTTCCCTTTTGTTTCCAAAATCTCAAACCCCAAGAACACTGTCTCACAATAGCGCAAGTTTGTCCGACCCAGTCATGCACTTCATTTTTTGAATACTTTCGAAATTTCCAAATTTTTCGTTTAACTATTTACAATGTAGGTACGCTTCAGCTAAAAACGTACATATTTACAATACCAGGCTGGATAAATCAAACTCTTCCAGTAAATTAATATCGATTGAATTATCAAAAATTGACGCTTGTGATGTAGGTACCATCTACCATCTCTTACCACGAACCATCTTCTACAATCTACCGTCTTCCACAATCTTTTACCATCTTCTACCATCTACCATTTTCTACCATATACCATCGACCACCTGTCTTTGTATTCCTTCTTGTTCGCACATGTTAAATCATTTTAAGGGTATATTCATATTCCCTTGAGTGCGAGTGCATAGTAAAAAAAAACCATCTTCTATCATCTATCATCTGCCACCTTCTATACCATCTATAATCTTCTACCATCTACCATCTTGTTCTATCTGCTACTATCAAAATTCTGCTATATAATCTACCATCTCCTGCTATCTAACAACTACCATCTTTTACTATCAACTATCTTCTACAATCTACTGTCCTCCTCCTCTACCATCTTCTTCTGTCAACTTTTTTCTACTATCAACTATCTTATACCATCTTCTACTAACTATCATCTTCTAACATCAACCATCTTCTACCATTTACCATCTCCTACCACTACCATCTTCTATCGTCTCTCATCTTCAGCCATCTGCCATATACCATGTTCTTCCATCTGACATCTACCACCTTCTACTATCTTCTAACATCTTCTTTTCTCTACCATCAACCATCTTCTACCTTCTCTACCATCTTTTACCATTTATTTCTTTGAACTTTTTTTTTCATTAGAAAGCTTTTTGATGTTAAAATTTTTTAGACATACATAATGTATGTATGTATGTACTGTACATCATTTAAATGAAATTTGTAGCGTTCAAAAATATAACACATATTTTGTTTGTGTATTTAACCATATTTTGTACTTCAAAACAAAAAACAATACACTAATATATCAAATTCTGGCTGATAAATATTTCAAATTTTTGACACTTTTACACTCCTTTTTTTTTTTTTTTATTTTTGCACGCAAGGTCGTAATTTTTTTATACCCTTTTCCATAGAATGGGTATATTGTATTTGGTGTGGAGTTTGTAACATAGAGAAATAATACCGTTAGGTATAGAAAAGTATATATATTCTGACTCAGAATCAAAAGCCTAGTCGATTTAGCCATGTCCGTCCGTCCGTCCGTCCGTCCGTCCGTCCGTCCGTATGTATACTCTCTAGAGGTCGCAATTTTTGAGCTAGAAAGCTGAAATTTGGTATATATAATCTTTGGTTCAAGAGTAAGGCTAAATTCTTGAACCGGTAAAATCCGCCCACAATCGCCATTTTTGTTGAACAACCTCAATTTAATAAAATTAAATTATGTTTTTTTGTACAGTTACGATAAAAGCATAACGCTAAAATTTTGCACACGTAAGTTTTAAGTATACTTTCTTCCAATCAAACAAAAATATTTCAGTTTGGGCGTGGCTTACGCCTATTTTTCATACAAAACCATCAATATTGTTTTTATAAAATAACAATTGTTATATTAAAGCGAAAAACATTAAATTTTGTGGGTCTTACTGGCACATAAACATCTTGTGTATGAAATCAAAAAAATTGATTTTGGGCGTGGCTGACGCCCACTTTTCATTAGAAACTATAAAAAATTGTTTTTGTAAATAAACAGTATTTATAATTAATCCGCAAGCCAAAATTTTGCGTCTCTTAATAGAAACGAAAAGGTTTGTGTATGAAAAGAAATTTTTGAATTTTGGGCGTGGCTTACGCCTACTTTTCATGAAAGAACGAAAAACGTAGCCTTAAGAATTTAAGGCATTTCCAATGTTTAATTTAAACCTTTTTCCTTCCATTCGTTATTTGAGAAATATGTCTCTACATTTTCTTTTGTAAATTTTTTCAATACACCCACTTTTAAAGGCGTGATTTTGGTAAAATACCTTTGTTCAGGTAAGATTGTTTAAAAACTACTCGATTCAGCTGTAGTCTTACACATATGCCTAAATACTGAAAAAAGTGCAGTTAGTGCTTCAAATTTTTAAGACACGCTTACTTTTAAGGGGCGTTTCCGTCAAAAGTCGTATAATGCATTAATTTTTTTAACGTTTTTTAACTATCGGTCGCAGTTTTGAAGTAAACAGATGAACACTTGGATTTATATTCCTTGGTTACGTAGCAAAGTGTGGTCCAATAATTGTTAAAAACACCCATAATCGCTATTTCCATTTCAAATCTAATTTTTAAAAATTTAAGTTTTGTCTTGTTTTGTTCAAATCGATCTGCAAGAATAAAATTGAATGTCACTGAGCTCATAACAATTGCCTTGGCAATAAAACGTTTTAACTTTGGGCGTGGCGCAATCCTTTTTTTTATTGCGCCAGCAGTAATTGAACATCACATTTTAATGTTATTGAATTTTTTTCTGTCTGCTAAAGAAGAATTTTGTTTCTGAAACATCGGCTGTTTGCGGGAGGCAGACGCATGCACATACAAAAATATGGGGAATAGGGTATCCAACAGTTCGTTGCAAACGTACTGTAGCTCTCGCTTATGTTTTTACTTATAATTAATTTTTCTCACCGTTTACACCTTCCCTGAACTTCCACAAATACTTCCAGATCAAAATTTTCAAAATTGGTTCAGCCATTCTCAAGTTTTAGCGCTTCAAACGAACAGCAATTGATTTTTATATTATAGAAGATTTTTGAAAAAAAAAAAATTTAATGAGCAGTTTTCAAAATATTAAAAAAAAAAAATTAAAAAATGCTCTTAAAAATACAAACAAATATTTTTTTTAAATATTGGTATACACTATAAATTGAACTACCTACACCTATATATGTGTGAAACTTCGAAATAATCGATCTAGCCGTTTTCGAGATAGTCGATGGCAAGAAAAAGGTCCTATGGAAATTACCGCTTTTAAACATTTTAAAAATTTTTTTTAGCCACATGATTGGTCGTACCTAAAAGGCTTCACTGATTTTTTTAAATCAAAATCGTTATAGTCGTTTTCGAACAAAAAAATCTTTAACGTAACGGTTATATGGCAGGTATCGTTATTTTTGGAGCTAAAAAAAAAATTTCAACTTCCCCTCTGTACAATATTTAAGAAACTCTGCATCCCACCTGTTTGGGCTGTAGGTGTCTATACATACATACAGACAGACAGTCAGACAGAGACAGAGCTTTTAGACTTTTTCATGTCATTTTTGATTGTTATCTCAAAACTTTTTTTTCGACGAATGCATAGCATAGCTCCAAACTACCACACGCACACATATAGTGAAATAAATATTTGTGTCTTTGTCAATCTATATCATAAATCACTTCGTAAAAGCTCACTTGCATGCAATTAAAACGTTGATGCAGCAATACAGTCCTAAAATTCTGTCCCACCACTTGACTGAGTAGAAGCCTAAAGCTTTGTAAACACTAAAAGCTCAAAGTCAACAGGCATTGCGCGGATCTGACGAAACTAAAAAATTATTGCAGTTTTAGTTCCGAGTTCAATTTTCAAGTGAAAGCCAGCAAAGAAACGCATTGTGGTAATTTTTGTTCGTCTATACCAAAATTCCAATAGTGAAATGATTTATTTTTTCAATAGATCCACAATGCCAACATCAATGTCATCTGCAAATGATATAGTCCTCTTCAAAAGCAACCGACATTCATCAAATGTATCCAAAGCACAGTTGATTTTCTATCAAAATAAGGAATTTTGCGATACAATTCTGGTAGCTGGAAGCGATAGCGATTGCATCAACATCCATGCCAATAGAAACGTCTTATCTGCAATGAGTGATTACTTTTTGGAAACATATCGTGATAGCCAGTCAGACTACTCGCAGGGATACAAGGTCGAACTTCGAGAAATTGAGGCCAAAACATTGAAAGCCATAGTTGATTTCATGTATTCCGGATGGATTGAGCTGAAGCTAGAAAATGCTGAAAGTATCCTACGAGCTGCAGCGTTATTAAAAATGACAGACTTAATCGATGGTTGTAGTGATTTCATGGACAAGCGAATAGATAATAGCACTTGTTTGAAGTGGCTTCTTTTATCTAAAAAATTTAGCTTATCGACACTTAAAGATAAGTCTTCAAAACATTTTTACACTAATTTCGAGGTAATATCAAAGCAGGCAGAGCTTTTGCTTTTGGACGAGATGGAATTGAAAGATTTACTATTTGTTGACAACCCCTATGGAGACTTCGAAGAGCATGTGTTTCTGTGCATGGTAGCTTGGATTCAATATGACCCAATTAATCGGGAACATCTAACATTTCAACTTCTACAAATGGTTCGTTATCAGTATCTTACGCACAAGTTTATCCTTGAAAATAGGAAATCCGTTTGTAAGACTGCAGAAAGCTCTGATTTAGTGTACAGTTGGCTAGAATGGCATTTGTGTCCCGAAACTCGATCAATTGATCAGGATCAAAAAAAAATCGATTTGAAACCAAGAAAATTAACTGAAGTTTTGTTTGAATTATTGTGTCATCAGGAGCAAAATGATGTTTCACATTCGAAACACACCAGTAGTGGCAAACTTGCAGTTATATGCTTAGAACCCCCAACATACAAAAATCTAGTGATTCAAACGTATGATCCAATAGCTCGAAACTGGTCGATTGAAAAACGAATTCCACTTTCGGTTCCGAAAATGAATTTTTCGACAATTGTGATTAATGGAAAACTTATAATTGTCGGTGGCGAAATTGATGGTGTAAGAACAGATTGCGTGCAATGCTTAGACCTGGACACTTTCAAGTGGAGTGAATTACCACCAATGACTGAATTCAGGAAATTCAGCAGCTTGGCCAATATCAACGGACACTTGATGGTATATGGTGGTACTGACTTTCACGGTTTTAAGTTCAACCATATCGAATTATTTAATTTCTCAACTAAAAAATGGTCGGATTGTAGGGAATTGGGAAGATACGAAATGCAAACTGATGATAATTCTGGAATAGTTGCACACAATGGGCGGTTGTATATTGTTGATTTATGCAATGGCGTTATAAAATCTTATAATTTCTTGACTAAGGAATTCACAAAAACTTATCTGACATGCAAAGATCTATTGTGTTCTGGATGGGCTGCAGTTGGTGGGTTTTTGTACATTATCGGTTGTTACGAGAAAGGAGTTTGCACCAATTCTGTGAAGCGTTTCTTTTTAAATATCGATAGTATCGGGCGAGAAATGAGACCGATGCCACAAGCTCAAAAAGACACGAAGACTTTCGTTTTAGGAAATGAAATTATAGTTTGTGGAGGATATCCGGATGGAAAGTTAATTCAAGTGTATAATACTGACACCAACACATGGAAGACTTTAAGTCCTTTATTAATTGCAATGCCTTACTTTTCTCATGTTGTTTGTTCCCTTCCTGTGAAATAAAGTTTTTTCTAAATACCTATTGGAAATTATTTGTTTTAACTTATGTATGTATTTTCGTACAGAACACGAGCTTTGAACCCTTTTTTCTTCCCCTTTGACACAAGGCCTACAAATCCAGTAATATCGAGTGTTCGGAAAGATGGTTACTGAGCAAAACCTGTATCGCCTCGCATATTTTTCGCCGCTCATGACTCATGAGTGCTAAACAACATCATGAGACGCCATTTTGAATTGTTCCACATTCCACTCAGTGAACAATAAGATACAGACCGCCAACTCTCACTGTATGGCAAAGAGGATATATACATCAAAGAGGATAAATACATAGAGTCCAATCTTGCGCCTTATTTTGATTTTGCCTACAAGCTACAGCTGTCATATTGTTCTTTTTGTTAAACATGTGTGTGTGCTACAACTGTCATATTGTTCTTTTTGTTAAACATGTGTGCGTTCACACCTTACTACTTACCTCATCGTTTCTTGTTGTTGTTTCACACGGACAATGAATACAATAGGAAAGAGACCGCGAAAATTTTAGCAGAGGAGGATGGAACGTATGAAAGATTGGACTCTATATGTATATATCCTCTTTGCTGTATGGTCTCTCTTTTTGCCAACAAGCTGAAAATCAAATGAAATGACATTTATTTTGAGAGTGTGGCGCTCTCCCTCTCAGTAAACAAACCAACAAAATAAATGGCATATGGAGGGATGGCTGCGCAAAAAAAAATATTAAGAAAGTGTCTCAGACAAGAGGAGTACTAGTTGGCAGTCTGTATTAGTCTGTGATTCCACTATCCACTGTCATGGAGAGATGCAAAATAGTATTCTTATCATATAAGCGGGGAAAAGGTCCCGAATTATATTGTTAAACCGATAAGTCTTTTATCAAACCTTCTAAGAACTTAAGAAAGGAAGATTTATATGCACCTTCACAATTAGGGATACTGGATTTTTATATGTAATGGGAAATTACTTGTTCACTTCACACCATATCGTACACTATTCCCCAAGGAATAATGGTGGCTTCACTGCACATTGGTTTCGAAATGTATTTAAAAGTACGTACGTACGCTGTCAAGCAGCGCAAAATGCAGATTCTGCGATGAAGAAGAAGAAACACCGGACCACATACTAGGTAGATGTGGTGCACTTATGCACAAAAGACAAAAACACCTGGGTAATTACCAGATAGAGAAGGGCAAGTTACCTTCTCTAAAAATACCTCAAATACTTGGCTTCCTTAAAGAAACCAAGTTGGAGGAAGTGCTGTAGGATAAGTATCCTCATCCAGCGCTTTAGAAAAGGGGGCACAATAGATCTTAAATGTCGCAGTGCACTTTCTTCCAATTAATTCTTTCATTCATTCATTCACGTCCGAAATTAGGGTCCAGGCTCAAGGGTGAATTGGTAAGAATTCCTTGCGATGGGAGTATTATAAAAAAATTGTTTAAGAGGAAGAATGACTCTGGCTTTTTATCTGGAGCATTGTATATTAAAGAAGCTATAAAGCAAGGTGAGACAAGGAACATTACAACGATATTCAAGTGATGTTTCCGAAATAGTTCTTTCCCCTATAAATATGTTAAGGCTTCTGATTCGCATCCAGAAGTCGCAGATGAATAATAAGGTATGAGAATTATGCCCAAGCTTTGGTTGGTTTGGTATGTTTAGGAAAAAGTCTGCCAGATCAGATGGGTAGATGGAATACTTGGTGAGCGATCTGCCAAATGCTGACAAGCAGACTGATCAACTCACATAGCTGAGTGTAGCTTCTACAAAACGATATGTTAAAAAAGATATGCCAAAAGGCGGTGAACTATCACCACTACTTTGGAATTAATTGGCAAAAACGAACTGCATTTCCGGAAAGCATCCAAAATGTTTTGTGAACTCCTTCGACTTTGCTCTCAACAAGCTTACTAACTGGACAAATCCTTTCAAGTATATCGTGTAGATAATTCTGGGAGGAATATTTCATCTTAGCCAGGTTTTAAGAAAACCACGATTTTTCTCAAAATGGCTGCGTTTAAATCCTCGTGTATCAATCATATCTACAAATACAAATTTAAAGACAACCCTTCTCTGCTGATAACATTTTAAGGAGAAGACGGAGCTGATCATTCAGTTGTCGTATTATCAACCTTTGTTGGGCGCCATACTAGGAGAAAAAGATATTCCGGGGAACTGTTGAGCCACGAATCGGCCAAACAAGGAACGACTCTACTCATTTTACTTGAAGATAGTGCCCGCCTGAGAATATTTATCATTAATATCTACATGTAAGATGTAAAATGCTTTTGAAAGAATAACTCGAAGATTTGGTTAAAGCTGGATCAGAAATTCTATGCAGGGAACTGTTTCATATCATAAGTTCTTTAGCTGACAGTCTCTTGATCCAAATCTAACTTTAATGTATTTCATTCAATATATCAAACATTCAGAGCACCCACGACTCTCTCCCCTTAACTGTTTAACAAATATAAAATCCTTTCAACATGGAACAAAGGTTAAGGACAAATCAAACAAATACCACAGATGAATATCCAAAGTGACTACAGATGATTCCAAATTAATTCAAATAAATTCAATCAACTCACCTGCATCAATTTTCAACGAATCCCCCAGCCTAAAGGCCTCGCCAATTCAAATTTTAAGTGTTAACCCAAAACACTCTAAACTTTGCTCCCTCTCTCTCTCTCTCTGTAGTGACGTCAAGCAAGCAATAAACCAATTTGCAAAATACTTCCTTAAGCAAAGTTAACTTTCACTAACTTGAGAGCCGGGTCGGGAAAATGCCTTAACTCAAACCCGCCATCCACAACAATAAAACTCAATTAACAGTTTAGCATTCAATTTGTAAGAAAGATTGCCAGAAACACCCGAGCAGAAGCTAGTATTTTGTATGTTAGGCATATTGAGTTCGGTTAGAAGTTTAAGGATGAGAGCAAGGCTGATGGTGAGTAAGAGACTTTCCAACCAAAGTCAGCGTTTTGCCTCAAATTGACCTTCTAAAACTTTCAAAATGCTGTTATTGTTGACAAAACTTCCTTCTCTACAAAGCCATACACATATACATACTACCAACTTTAAATAGAGATCCTTTTTCCTATCCTTTATTCAGGATGACTTCATGGTTTGGCTTTTAACTCTTCTTCCCATGGCCACAGACAAATGTGTTGTGTATTTCTGAAGTAAGAAGAAGAACTTTATGGAACACACATCATCACATTTTATATATTGACTTCAACACCCAAAACCATAAGTCTTAAAAGGATGCTTCCTTTATACTATATATCTCTAGATGATGATGATGCTGGAAGACGATGTGTATATTTAGGGTTACCCGCAAAAGTTTTCGCATGAAATTCCATTTCAAAAATTATATTAAGGATCTTCCTCGACAACAACAGCGACAAATTGTCCGCAGCAGTTAACTTACAGAGCATAGAGCATAGAGCACACAGGAGACAGGAGCTTTTGCTTGACAACAAGAATCGCATCTTTGTGTCCTGTCCTGACTTCTGGTTTGAATCAATTTTACACAAAAATTAATTTCAACTCGAGTGTGCTCGTAGAAATTAAATGAAAATCTCACGAAACTCAAAGACGACGACGCACCACGTTTTGTTGTTGCTGTCCCCATCGTGCGTGGAGTCGTCCTTCTGCTATCATCAAACCGCCATTCACCGATGACTTTTTGTTCAAATAGAAGAGATAAACTTTTTGGAGTCTTCGTGTGAAGGAATTTGAGCCATTAGCTTGGGAGAACTTTCTTCGATGTACTCATCCTCTTGCTTGCACTATTTTAAAGAAGGTGAAATCAACCAGGATGTAAGTTGCTATTTCTTGAATAACTTTACTTAAGGGGGCACAGAAGTCCTACAGTTTGGCCTGATCCAGGTCCTCCACCAACAAGCAATCTACAGGAATTTTGGTTTCTAGCTAACCTTACCCCAGTTTTGAACTACGATATGGTTGAGATGCTTTTCACTCGCGTGAAAATCACGCCATATTGAAGGCCAGCTATATTTCGTTAAGTTTTGTTCATTTCGAGAGCTTCAACAAGACGCCTTTTGAAAAACTGGGAAAACCCTTAGCGGAGCAATGAAGAAGGTGTTACCCCAACCCTAGTGGGCCAACCTCTTTTGTACGACATTTGCAAAACTGACGCGTGTGAATAGACACTAGGAAAATTGAAATCTCAACAGGCCTTCTATAATTTGAAAGACCCTTAAATATTATTTTTCAAAAGCTCGAAAAATTGAGTATAGAATGAGAAGCCGTTTTGAATTGAGGCTCCAGCCCATAGAATCCATTGGTCCGTTGCGTCAACGGAGGGGGAATTTTAAAAGTTCGGCTACTCTGTGCATTGCGTATGGACCGCTTCCCATAAGAACACGTGTTTTTAATCGAGCTGTCAGTTGAATTTGTCTGACGGACGGACGCAATGGATACTATGGGTTCCATTCATCCAGACGATCGGCATGCTATGCCAAATGTGAAACTCTACAAAAATGAAGCTCCGCACTATGTTGAAACTCTTTGAATCCAACGTAAAATCTGTGCTGTGCTACAATCTAAAGTTCCAGTGCCAACAAATCATATTCTACTCGTAAACAATGAACTGTGGCTTAAGACTGGACAAACAAATGTGGATAATGACATCCAGCCAAAAAAGTGGAGCTGGATTGGTCATACACTACAGAAACCTGATGACAACATAGAAATACTCAAGGTACAAGGCGGGTTGTGAGATCAAAGGAAACATGGAGGTCAACTGTCATGAAGGAAATTTAGTCCCAGAATTTGCTCTCGTGGTCAAACAGCTGGAGTATTGCGCTAGGTACAAAGAGATATCTTAGAACCCGATTGATGTCCTATGCTCCAGCAGGAGTTAAACTGTTCATGCCAACAGCAGCATATCGGAAACCAAGAAGAAGAAAAACGGGGAGTTTTTTCTTAGCAGACCGGATATCTAACTCCAATGAAGAGGCAATGGTGATATTTCATGAGATTCCACTCCTTAAAACCTTACTTCGAGGTCCTGGATGGTTGTTACGAGACAGGTAGGAAATCTCTGAGATTAAAGCTTTTAACTCTCTCAACGGTAGTTTTTTGAAGAAAATCTTCAAGACCAAAAACTTGCTCTGTAGGCAGTGGTGCTCCATACAATTGTCCCCTTGAAGGACGTTCGAAAAATCCTTAATAATTAAGTTCGAAAATTCGTGTATTGCACACCCGAAGTCTCTTTGTTTACTAAGAACTGCAGTCACCATCAGATTAGTCTTTAAGTAGGTTGGTTGGGTACCGCCATTTTAAGACGACAAATAAACAACTAAGTATTCAAGGTATCTTGCTTGAAGTTCCCCACCGAACCGATCCTTAGCTCCAAGTTTATTAAAGCCAATATTTTGTTGAAGTTAAAAGTAGTTGAAGAAGTTACTGAAATATTTCTTGCAATTGTCTTAAATAACATTCAAAGGATCCATTCTTATTTAGCTAGAAAATATTTCAATGATAGCAGCTATCAGCTTAAGCGTTGAAATTCCTCTTTGTCCTTTTCTTGTGCCCGTGTATGTATAAAACTTGAGTCAACTGGGGAGCACAATGAAAATGAAATCCTCTTTTGGGATCTACGAGCTTCAATTAGTGTGAACATGGGGTAAAGCTAGATATATGTATATATGCAGCGACCTACATATACATAAAGGACATCACTTTTATACGCGCGGAAGATACCTCGTTGAGACGTATATGAATTCGGCATCAACCCTTGAAATTCTAATAAACACCTTCTAACTTTGAAAGGATGTTATAACGTCAGAGACCTGAATGCTGGATGACAGGAAGGTCGGCAGACACATCCTCAAGTGCTTACATGTTCAAAAAAAAAAAAAAAAAAAAAAAAAACGGCAATGAAAATGGATTTTTCATGCTACCAGTATCAGGAATAAGAAAGGAGAGTTAATGCCGGGGGAGTGTGAAAAATCATACGCGCCGTGAAATTTTATACCGTATTCATGAAAATGAACGCCAACACACAGACACAAAAAAAAAAGAAGAGAACATTGCAGCACTTATTTTCGTACGAAATGTGGAAGGGGATGTTGATTTGGAAATGGCGGGAAGCTCCCGTACTTTATTTTCAGTACTCTGTTCCAGAGCAGATAGCATGGGAATAAGGTATAGGCATCAGGTAATTATGCATTACTTCCCTTAGTCCTACTTTTTATTTTGATTCAAATTAATTAAATCCAAAAGGACGACAAAACGTCTACACGCCGCCGACACGACAACACGACGACGACGCGACGTGAGAATAAGAGATCTATTAAGCGGATTTTGTAAAACAGCGACGCGTAATATTGCTGACAAAACAGGTAAAAGTCAAAGTCTCTTTACGGCCATAAAGCTGACGGCACTTAACACTTTTAAATGGGCTGACAAAAAGCACGGGGCACATGGGATACTGATGGGGAAATATGATGATAAGCGGATGGAGCATTTCTTCCTTTTTTTTTTTACCAAGCTAAGTTATGTATTTGGGAATTAAGAAAAAAACTCATCGAAAATAAAGGGGGCGTGTTGATGTTGAAAATGTTATGGAAGTAGACTCAATATTCTTTTTAAGGAATTCACAGTAGGGGAGCGCGATGTAATTTGTCGTCGGGTCCTTATCATGTACCTATCATTAAAAAGGATAAAACTTAACGGGTGTGCCAAGGAAAAAAAACATTATACTCTTTTCTTATCAAAAGCAATAAGCGACTCCGAGTGATTGAATATCAATCTTCATGCATCGGATCTAATCAAAGCCAAAAACATTAAGAAAACACATCTTGCTAGGAAATGACAAGTCAATGGGGGGAACTTCCATTAGAAAGTATTTAGAATATGTCACTTAAAAAAAATGGCAACAGGAATTTTGTTCAATTCATGATTATTAACTTCAAAAGTCAATTTCTTGAGTAAATGTCCCTCTTAAGCGACTGACAAGTTGTCAGAATTTGAGCCAATTTTTGTCATTTGGAAATGGCAGAATACTTTAAATTTGACAATGATGCAAATGGAGCACTACAATTGGCCCTGTTATGCAATTTAAAAAAGTTTGCCACTGCCTTTTCTATATTATTTCAAGCTTATTAAATGGAAAAAAGTATTTTTGGCGTTTTGACACAGCTTTTGTCAGTGCGATCATCAATCTTAAATCTAACAGAATTAATAAAAAAATTGATAAACAAAATGTCACAATGACAGCTTAATATGAGGAAATCAGTCATTCTGACATCTGACATGGTTTTCGAGTCTCTTTAAAATTTTATTTTATGTCATTCTGAATTAAGAATTGACATTTTTATTTTGTTTTACACTCTTCCTTATATCAACAATGCAAATAAAGTGCACTACTGGGTCGCACAAACTTGCTCTAACGTGTAACATTGGTCTTGGGGCTTCAGATCTTGGAAAAAAAACAGGGACAAAATCATATGGAATTTTATTACTCACTTAAAAATCACATAGTTTAAACGTTTTTGGAAGAAATGAAGTATTACATTTGATTTCTTTTACTGTTTTGAATTTTAAGGAAATTTTTCTTCAAAATCGTTAAACCAGAAAACTCAAAAAAAAAAAACTTTTGTTGAAAAATTTAAGAATCAATATTATTTCGCTTAAACAAATAATTCAACAATAAAAATTTCATCGAAATCCGTCAAGTGGCTTACGAGAAAATCTGATTTAAAGAAACCGGTCCTATAAGAGATACCGTTATAAGACTTTTCCTAAAAACTCTATTTCAACCAAAACATAACGTTTACACAAAAGCACCATTCAAAAAGTTTTATCAAAATTGTAGGGGTAATTTTTGAGAATAAGTCAAGCAAAGAGTAAAGTGAAAACTAAAAACACCGAAATTCAGATTCAGAACAATATGTAGGTACATCATATTCTATGAAGGTCGTAAGGCAGAAAAATGTGGACATAGTTTTCTTAGACAGTTTTTGAATTAGTATTCTAAGAACTTGTGGTGACTGCTTAACATTTTTTAACGAAAAGCTTACTTATCTAATACAAATTTGCCATGTGATTATGTACTGGGCATGGGTTGGGTTCGATATCCCGCTTTTTATAATCCCGTTTCTTAAAATCCCGATCTTGAAATCCCGCTTTTTATAATCCCGCTTTTTATTATCCCGCTTTTTTAAAATCCCGCTTTTTAAAATCCCGTCTGTTATAATCCCGTTTTTTACTATCCCGTTTCTTATTATCCCGCTTTTGCAATCAAAAGTAGTTGTTTTATTTTAAAAAATCGCGCGATTTTTTAAAATAAAACAACTGCTTTTGATTGCAAAACCGGGATAATAAGAAAATTTAAATAAATTAAGCAATGAGTAATTTTTTTAAATGCATTTTATTTTAACAATGAATATGACAATCTTCAATAAATTACAAGAAAAAAGTATAAAGTAATGCGATATTATTCAAAAGGGGAAAAAAACTTTAAACCATTAACAAATTTTTTTATTTTATTAGTTTTGTATATTATAAGCAATGCGACGCAAAAAACCTGTTTTACTCATATTTTTTTCTATTTCCCATTTTTTTTTTACGGCGCGTGACTTTATAACATTAGCTTATTTTATAAAAAAACGGGATTAGCGGGATTTGTCGGGATTTTAAAAAGCGGGATTATAATAGATCGGGATTTTGAACAAGCGGGATTTTAGAAGACGGGATTTTAAAAAAGCAGTATTTTAGCAGACGGGATTTTAATACTTTTTTTTCGGGATTTTTTAAAAGCGGGATTTTAAAAAGCGGGATTCCGATACGCTCCCACTGGGCATCGATATCCTTATCACAATTATAGTCAATTGAGGCACCAACTCCGTTCTGTGACAAAAAAGTATCAAGTTGGTGCCGCGTTTACTCTATCCTAACACGTTTGTCAGTACAAGTATAATATAAATATAAAACCATTATCCAAAACAGGGAAGTCTGCCAATTTGTTGGGTTAAAAAAGGCACTGAAATATCTCCTTCTATATATAAATAGGCAAACAGTTTTGTGGTACCAATTGCGAGGTGGCTAACCAACCGATTGAGTTGATGTATATATTGTTGGAAAAGTACTACTGAGTAGGTGTGCTAGGAATATTTTGTTGTGTAATTTTTTTTTTTTTTTTTGAAAATACAGAAAATACATTTGTTCGTATAAATTTGCTGTGAAATTTTTTTTTCACACAGTTTTGGGCATTTTAATGACCAAATTTTGGCCACTGGGCCATTCTAGTAGTTATAATTGTTGAGTGAATTGTTTGACTAAGTCAAAAGTTAATGTTGTTTTATGAAAAAATTTATTTAAAGTGAAAAACAACAAAAACATAATTGCACTGCACATAAACAATTTTGAACAAACCAGGTCAATGTCATGACAGATTATAAGTTTCTTGTATGATTTTAACACCGAAATTGTGTCCCAGACCTAAGGAGTTGGGGAGGGCTTAAGTTTCCAATGCTATTGTGTTTTGAAATTGTTGCACCTCGCTATCTCTGAGTGAATTTGATGTCCAACGTAACTTTGGTGTAAATTTTGTGGACTCTTTTATTTCAGATTCAAGTTTGGGTAAGAATATCGTGAAGTTGTATAAAGCAAGAAATGATCTATTGAACTGTTCTCTTGGAAATATATAAAAGAAGGTTACCAGAAGTCTGGCATTATAGGTGGTATATATACAATTGAATTGTTAACCAAACATGCAAACTTCGCTGCCTCCAACGCACTGACAATCTTTGTTGGACAGAGTATAATGACTTAAGGTGAACCTACTTAAGCCCAAAACTTTCGTTGACAAAGCGCAATACTTTTTTATTTTAAGTTTTTCATCCCTCGTATATATTCATTTCCTGTTTTTTTTTTTATATATAATTATAAAACGTAAACCATATAAATGCTCTTCAATGGCTATATTCTTATTCATAAGTTGGAATTTATTAAACATTTATCCCTTCTATCACTGAACTAGTCCTCCCTTAGCCGAATTTTGTTGGATAAAGAGGGAGCTTATTCTATATTCATCTGCGCAATATAATTTGCATTTTTATCTCTTTCCAAACAAAACTATACCAAGTTCGGTGTACTGTATCATCTACCTGTCCAAAAAAAAATCAACAACCCTTCCTCCAGCTTCCATCGTAAATGAAGTCATCGCATTTTATTTATCAGATTTTTTGAAAATGAAGGACTTAACTAAATTGTATAGACTTTATCCCCTTTGTGAGACTACACGACCCATCTAAATGATGTCCACTTCTAAGCCAACAATTTATTTACCCAAATGTCATTGGGATCAGAAAGCACATCAGACAACGCACCCGTGCTGAGGGGTAGGGGTAGGAGACAGCAGCAAGTTGTGTTAAAACGGAAATTTTTCCAATTCCTACATATTCTCTCCCAGGGGGTGATGATTCCATATGATTTACAGTCCCGAGGGCCTTTTTTTGTGCTGCCAAAAGCCAAACCTTAAAATCCGGCTGCAAAAGTTTAATTCCAACACAAAACCCCTCAACCATTGGTCGATCGTTGCGTCGCGTCCTCGTCGGTCTGTTGCAACCCTCCACTCCATCTGGTATTTTAACCACACTACACTGGAATGATAAGTGGATTTGCTGTGTTTAGTGTTTAAAATTATTACAGATACAAAAAAAAAAAAAAAAATAGATATAGAAGAGAAAATAAGTGTATTGCGTATCTTTATCAAAATTAATTTTAAGAAAATGAAAATTGCTCAAGGGTTGGGGGATGAAATGGCGATGCTCGGGAAGTGTTGACTTGTTACAGAGAAATTAAAACGAACCAACAAACGCAACCCCATTGCCATTTGCCACTCGACGCCGATGTGGAAATGAAACAGAAGGGTAGATTGTGATTAAGATAGTATCCTAGCCTAGTTCCTAGGCTATAAGAACAGCATCCACCGCACCCGGTAAGCAGATGATGCAAATGTAAAGTAATAAAGTCATAAATTATTTATACTTACCGAGTTATAAAATTTACCACGCATACATACTCTGCGGATGCAGGGGTGAAGAAGGAAGTGCAAATGTTTGGATTCTGTTAATAATAATTTAACTGGTGTCGCATTAACAGGATAGTAATGGGGCGAAGGGAGCACGTGGTTTTCGATGATAACTTATTTAGAATGGAGTGTCATATTTAATTTATAACCGCAGCCCCATTCTACACAGCCCAATTTACACGGGGTGGATATAAGTATATGTACGTATTAGTTAGCATTTGAAAGAAATATCCAGAAAAAAACTAATTACACACCACAGATACACAAAATCATATCCTTCTACAAAACAAAGACTAGCAGTAGCAGTATGACTTGAACTCTGTCTCTATATTAACAGTTTTCCTGTCTGCTCTAATTCTATCTTCATGTCGTTTCTTACAAAGAAAGCATTCCTAAGCTCCTCTGCTGTTTATATACACGTTAGTGCTCTTTTGATAAGCGGAACGTAAGGTGCAACGTCTACGGACGATGTTTCATGGAATTACTATAAAAATATGTATGTACAATGGTCCCTCTAAATTTGATTTTGGAAGATAATTATATGCTTGGAAGTCCCAAATTTGTTCAACGGAATCCAGATCAGGAAGTAATATTGCCAGTGTTTAGTGATCTGTATAGATCCTGAAAAAATAATCTACTACTCTATTTTCAGTTTCACATTGAGCAGCGTTAACCATTTTGCCTTACAAACCGCTCTTCTATCTTTCAACCCACTTTCTACTCAATTTCAACCCACTTTCAATCCAATTTCAATCCAATTTCAATCCAATTTCAATCCAATTTCAATCCATTTTCAATCCAATTTGAATCCATTTTCAATCCAATTTCAATACAATTTCAATCCAATCTCAATCCAATTTCAATCCAATTTCAATCCAATTTCAATCCAATTTCAATCCAATCTCAATCCAATTTCAATCCAATTTCAATCCAATATCAATCTAATTTCAATCCAATTTCAATCCACTTCCAATCCAATTTGAATCCAATCTCAATCAAATTTCAATCAAATTTCAATCCAATTTCAATCCAATTTCAATCCAATTTCAATCCAATTTCAATCCAATTTCAATCCAATCTCAATCCAATCTCAATCCAATCTCAATCCAATTTTAATCCAATTTCAATCCAATTTCAATCCAATCCAATTTCAATACAATTTCAACCCAATCCGATTTCAATCCAATCTCAATCCAATTTCAATCCATTTTTAATCCAATTTCAATCCAATTTCAATCCAATCTCAATCCAATTTCAATCAAATCTCAATCCAAATCCAATAAAATCTTAATCCAATTTTAATTCAATTTTAATTCAATTTCAATCCAATTTCAATTCAATTTCAATCCAATTTCAATCTAATTTCAATCCAATCTCAATCCAAATTCAATCAAATTTCAACCAGATTTCAACCCAATTTCAATCCAATTTCAGTCCGAATTTCAATCCAATCTCAATCCAATTTCAGTCCAATTTAAATCTAATTTCAATCCAATTTCAATCCCATTTCAATCCAATTTCAATCCAATCTCAATCCAATTTCAATCCAATTTCAATCCAATTTCAATCCAAGTTCAATCCAAGTTCAATCCAATTTCAATCCAATCTCAATCCAATCTCAATCGAATTTCGATCCAATTTGAATCAAATTTCAATCGAATTTCATCCAATCTCAATCCAATTTCAATCCAATCTCAATCCAATTTTAATCCAATTTCAATCCAATTTTAATCTTATTTTAATGAAATCTGAATCCAATCTCAATCCAATTTCAATCCAATTTCAATCCAATTTCAATCCAATTTCAATCCAATTTCAATCCAATCTCAATCCAATTTCAATCCAATTTCAATCCAATGTCAATCCATTTTCAATCCAATCTCAATCCAATTTCAATCCAATTTCAATCCAATGTCAATCCAATTTCAATCCAATCTCAACCCAATTTCAATCCAATCTCAATCCAATCTCAATCCAATTTCAATCCAATTTCAATCCAATCTCAATCCAATTTCAATCCAATCTCAATCCAATTTCAATCCAATTTCAATCCAAGGTCAATCCAATTTCAATCCAATCTCAATCCAATTTCAATCCAATTTCAATCCAATCTCAATCCAATTTCAATCCAATTTCAATCCAATCTCAATCCAATTTCAATCCAATTTCAATCCAATGTCAATCCAATTTCAATCCAATTTCAATCCAATCTCAATCCAATTTCAATCCAATCTCAATCCAATCTCAATCCAATTTCAATCCAATTTCAATCCAATTTCAATCCAATTTCAATCCAATTTCAATCCAATTTCAATCCAATCTCAATCCAATTTCAATCCAATTTCAATCCAATGTCAATCCATTTTCAATCCAATCTCAATCCAATTTCAATCCAATTTCAATCCAATTTCAATCCAATGTCAATCCAATTTCAATCCAATCTCAACCCAATTTCAATCCAATCTCAATCCAATCTCAATCCAATTTCAATCCAATTTCAATCCAATCTCAATCCAATTTCAATCCAATCTCAATCCAATTTCAATCCAATTTCAATCCAAGGTCAATCCAATTTCAATCCAATCTCAATCCAATTTCAATCCAATCTCAATCCAATTTCAATCCAATTTCAATCCAATCTCAATCCAATTTCAATCCAATTTCAATCCAATGTCAATCCAATTTCAATCCAATTTCAATCCAATCTCAATCCAATTTCAATCCAATCTCAATCCAATCTCAATCCAATTTCAATCCAATTTCAATCCAATTTCAACCCAATCTCAATCCAATTTCAATCCAAATTCAATCCAATCTCAATCCAATTTCAATCCAATTTCAATGCAATGTCTATCCAATTTCAATCCAATCTCAATCCAATTTCAATCCAATTTCAATTCAATTTCAATCCAATGTCAATCCAATTTCAATACAATTTCAATCCAATCTCAATCCAATGTCAATCCAATTTCGATCCAATTTCAATCCAATTTCAATCCAATTTCAATCCAATGTCAATCCAATTTCAATCCAATCTCAATCATCTTTCAATCCAATTTCAATCCAATTACAATCCAATTTCAATCCCATCTCAATCCAATTTCAATCCAATCTCAATCCAATTTAAATCCAATCTCAATCCAATTTCAATCCAATTTTAATCCAATTTCAATCCAATTTCAATCCAATCTCAATCCAATTCCAATCCAATTTCAATCCAATCTCAATCCAATTTCAATCCAATTTCAATCCAATCTCAATCCAATTTCAATCCAATCTCAATCCAATTTCAATCCAATTTCAATCCAATGTCAATCCAATTTCAATCCAATTTCAATCCAATGTCAATCCAATCTCAATCCAATTTCAATCCAATCTGAATCCAATCTCAATCCAATTTCAATCCAATTTCAATCCAATTTCAATCCAATTTCAATCCAATCTTAATCCAAATTCAATCCAATTTCAATCCAATGTCAATCCGATTTCAATCCAATCTCAATTCAATTTCAATCCAATTTCAATCCAATTTCAATCCAATTTCAATCCAATCTCAATCCAATTTCAATCCAATTTCAATCCAAGGTCAATCAAATTTCAATCCAATCTCAATCCAATTTCAATCCAATTTCAATCCAATCTCAATCCAATTTCAATCCAATTTCAATCCAATGTCAATCCAATTTCAATCCAATCTGAATCCAATTTCAATCCAATTTCAATCCAATTTCAATCCAATGTCAATCCAATTTCAATCCAATTTCAATCCAATCTCAATCCAATTTCAATCCAATCTCAATCCAATTTCAATCCAATTTCAATCCAATTTCAATCCAATGTCAATCCAATTTCAATCCAATTTCAATCCAATCTCAATCCAATTTCAATCCAATCTCAATCCAATCTCACTCCAATTTCAATCCAATTTCAATCCAATTTCAATCCAATGTCAATCCAATTTCAATCCAATCTCAATCTAATTTCAATCCAAATTCAATCCAATCTCAATCCAATTTCAATCCAATCTCAATCCAATTTCAATCCAATGTCAATCCAATTTCAATCCAATCTCAATCCAATTTCAATCCAGTTTCAATTCAATTTCAATCCAATGTCAATCCAATTTCAATCCAATTTCAATCCAATCTCAATCCAATCTCAATCCAAATTTCAATCCAATTTCAAACCAATTTCAATCCAATTTCAATCAAATGTCAATCCAATTTCAATCCAATTTCAATCCAATTTCAATCCAATGTCAATACAATTTCAATCCAATTTCAATCCAATCTCAATCATATTTCAATCCAATTTCAATCCAATGTCAATCCAATTTCAATCCAATCTCAATCCAATTTCAATCCAATCTCAATCCAATTTAAATCCAATCTCAATCCAATGTCAATCCAATTTTAATCCAATTTCAATCCAATTTCAATCCAATCTCAATCCAATTTCAATCCAATCTCAATCCAATTTCAATCCAATTTCAATCCAATCTCAATCCAATTTCAATCCAATCTCAATCCAATTTCAATCCAATTTCGATCCAATTTCAATCCAATTTCAATCCAATTTCAATCCAATGTCAATCCAATTTCAATCCAATTTCAATCCAATGTCAATCCAATTTCAATCCAATCTCAATCCAGTTTCAATCCAATCTCAATCCAATTTCAATCCAATTTCAATCCAATTTCAATCCAATGTCAATCCAATTTCAATTTCAATTGGATTGAAATTGGATTGAAATTGGATTGAAATTGGATTGAAATTGGATTGAAATTGGATTGAGATTGGATTGACATTGGATTGAAATTGGATTAAAATTGGATTGAGATTGGATTGACATTGGATTGACATTGGATTGAAATTGGATTGAAATTTAATTGAAATTGGATTGAAATTGGATTGAAATTGGATTGAGATTGGATTGAAATTGGATTGAAATTGGATTGAGATTGGATTGAAATTGGATTGAGATTGGATTGAAATTGGATTGACATTTTATTGAAATTGGATTGAAATTAGATTGAGATTGGATTGAAATTGGATGAGATTGGATTGAAATTGGATTGAAATTGGATTGAAATTGGATTGAAATTGGATTGAAATTGGATTGATATTGGATTGAAATTGGATTGAAATTGGATTGAGATTGGATTGAAATTGGATTGAGATTGGATTAAAATTGGATTGAGATTGGATTGAAATTGGATTGAAATTGGATTGAAATTGAATCTCAATCCAATTTCAATCCAATCTCAATCCAATTTCAATCCAATTTCAATCCAATTTCAATCCAATCTCAATCCAATTTCAATCCAATTTCAATCTAATCTCAATCCAATTTCAATCCAATCTCAATCCAATTTCAATCCAATTTCAATCCAATTTCAATCCAATTTCAATCCAATGTCAATCCAATATCAATCCAATCTCAATCCAATTTCAATCCAATTTCAATCCAATCTCAATCCAATTTCAATCAAATTTCAATCCAATGTCAATCCAATTTCAATCCAATCTCAATCCAATTTCAATCCACTTTCAATCCAATCTCAATCCAATTTCAATCCAATTTCAATCCAATGTCAATCCAATTTCAATCCAATTTCAATCCAATTTCAATCCAATTTCAATCCAACTTCAATCCAATTTCAATCCAATGTCGATCCAATTTCAATCCAATCTCAATCCAATTTCAATCCAACCTCAATCCAATGTCAATCCAATCTCAATCCAATTTCAATCCAATGTCAATCCAATTTCAATCGAATTTCAATCCAACTTCAATCCAATTTCAATTCAATGTCAATCCAATTTCAATCCAATCTCAATCCAATTTCAATCCAATTTCAATCCAATGTCAATCCAATTTCAATCCAATCTCAATCCAATTTCAATCCAATTTCAATCCAACCTCAATCCAATGTCAATCCAATCGCAATCCAATTTCAATCCAATGTCAATCCAATTTCAATCCAATCTCAATCCAATTTCAATCCAATTTCAATCCAATTTCAATCCAATGTCAATCCAATTTCAATCCAATTTCAATCCAATCTCAATCCAATCTCAATCCAATTTCAATCCAATTTCAATTCAATTTCAATCCAATCTCAATCCAATGTCAATCCAATTTCAATCCAATTTCAATCCAATTTCAATCCAATTTCAATCCAATTTCAATCCAATTTCAATCCAATGTCAATCCAATTTCAATCCAATTTCAATCCAATTTCAATCCAATGTCAATCCAATTTCAATCCAATTTCAATCCAATTTCAATCCAATGTCAATCCAATTTCAATCCAATTTCAATCCAATCTCAATCCAATTTCAATCCAATTTCAATCCAATTTCAATCCAATGTCAATCCAATTTCAATCCAATTTCAATCCAATTTCAATCCAATCTCAATCCAATTTCAATCCAATCTCAATCCAATTTCAATCCAATTTCAATCCAATTTCAATCCAATGTCAATCCAATTTCAATCCAATCTCAATCCAATTTCAATCCAATTTCAATCCAATCTCAATCCAATTTCAATCCAATCTCAATCCAATTTCAATCCAATTTCAATCCAATCTCAATCCAATTTCAATCCAATCTCAATCCAATTTCAATCCAATTTCAATCCAATGTCAATCCAATTTCAATCCAATCTCAATCCAATTTCAATCCAATTTCAATCCAATTTCAATTCAATTTCAATCCAATCTCAATCCAATTTCAATCCAATTTCAATCCAATGTCAATCAAATTTCAATCCAATCTCAATCCAATTTCAATCCAATTTCAATCCAATCTCAATCCAATGTTAATCCAATTTCAATCCAATTTCAATCCAATTTCAATCCAATTTCAATCCAATTTCAATCCAATTTCAATCCAATTTCAATCCAATGTCAATCCAATTTCAATCCAATCTCAATCCAATTTCAATCCAATTTCAATCCAATTTCAATCCAATCTCAATCCAATCTCAATCCAATTTCAATCCAATTTCAATCCAATTTCAATCCAATCTCAATCCAATTTAAATCCAATTTCAATCCAATCTCAATCCAATGTCAATCCAATTTCAATCCAATTTCAATCCAATTTCAATCCAATTTCAATCCAATTTCAATCCAATCTCAATCCAATGTCAATCCAATTTCAATCCAATTTCAATCCAATTTCAATCCAATTTCAATCCAATTTCAATCCAATTTCAATCCAATGTCAATCCAATTTCAATCCAATCTCAATCCAATTTCAATCCAATTTCAATCCAATTTCAATCCAATCTCAATCCAATCTCAATCCAATTTCAATCCAATTTCAATCCAATCTCAATCCAATTTCAATCCAATTTCAATCCAATTTCAATCCAATGTCAATCCAATTTCAATCCAATCTCAATCCAATTTCAATCCAATTTCAATCCAATGTCAATCCAATCTCAATCCAATCTCAATCCAATTTCAATCCAATTTCAATCCAATCTCAATCCAATGTCAATCCAATTTCAATCCAATTTCAATCCAATTTCAATCCAATTTCAATCCAATGTCAATCCAATTTCAATCCAATCTCAATCCAATTTCAATCCAATTTCAATCCAATTTCAATCCCATGTCAATCCAATTTCAATCCAATTTCAATCCAATGTCAATCCAATTTCAATCCAATTTCAATCCAATGTCAATCCAATTTCAATCCAATTTCAATCCAATGTCAATCCAATTTCAATCCAATTTCAATCCAATTTCAATCCAATTAATTTCAATCCAATTTCAATCCAATGTCAATCCAATTTCAATCCAATCTCAATCCAATTTCAATCCAATTTCAATCCAATGTCAATCCAATTTCAATCCAATCTCAATCCAATTTCAATCCAATCTCAATCCAATTTCAATCCAATCTCAATCCAATTTCAATCCAATTTCAATCCAATCTCAATCCAATTTCAATCCAATGTCAATCCAATTTCATTCCAATCTCAATCCAATTTCAATCCAATCTCAATCCAATTTCAATCCAATCTCAATCCAATTTCAATACAATTTCAATCCAATATCAATCCAATTTCAATCCAATTTCAATCCAATTTCAATCCAATTTCAATCCAATTTCAATCCAATCTCATCCAATTTCAATCCAATCTCAATCCAATTTCAATCCAATTTCAATCCAATCTCAATCTAATTTCAATCCAATTTCAATCCAATCTCAATCCAATTTCAATCCAATCTCAATCCAATTGGATTGAGATTGGATTGAGATTGGATTGAAATTGGATTGAAATTGGATTGAAGTGGATTGAAATTGGATTGAAATTGGATTGAAATTGGATTGAAATTGGATTGAAATTGGATTGAAATTGGATTGAAATTGGATTGAAATTGGATTGAAATTGGATTGAAATTGGATTGAAATTGGATTGAAATTGGATTGACATTGGATTGAGATTGGATTGAAATTGGATTGAAATTGGATTGAGATTGGATTGAAATTTGATTGACATTGGATTGAAACTGGATTGAAATTGGATTGAGATTGGATTGAAATTGAATTGAAATTGGATTGAAATTGGATTGAAATTGGATTGAGATTGGATTGAAATTGGATTGACATTGGATTGAAATTGGATTGAAATTGGATTGAGATTGGATTGAAATTGGATTGAAATTGGATTGAGATTTGATTGAAATTGGATTGAGATTGGATTGAAATTGGATTGAAATTGGATTGAGATTGGATTGAAATTGGATTGAGATTGGATTGAAATTGGATTGAAATTGGATTGAGATTGGATTGAAATTGGATTGACATTGGATTGAAATTGGATTGAAATTCGATTGAAATTGGATTGAAATTGGATTGAGATTGGATTGAAATTGGATTGAGATTGGATTGAAATTGGATTGAAATTGGATTGAGATTGGATTGAAATTGGATTGAAATTGGATTGAAATTGGATTGAGATTGGATTGAAATTGGATTGAGATTGGATTGAAATTGGATTGAAATTGGATTGAAATTGGATTGAAATTGGATTGAAATTGGATTGAAATTATATTGACATTGGATTGAAATTGGATTGAAATTTTATTGAGATTGGATTTAAATTGGATTGACATTGGATTGAAATTGGATTGAAATTGGATTGAAATTGGATTGACATTGGATTGAAATTGGATTGAAATTGGATTGAAATTGGATTGAGATTGGATTGAAATTGGATTGAAATTGGATTGAGATTGGATTGAAATTGGATTGAAATTGGATTGACATTGGATTGAAATTGGATTGAAATTGGATTGAAATTGGATTGAGATTGGATTGAAATTGGATTGAAATTGGATTGAAATTGGATTGAAATTGGATTGAAATTGGATTGAAATTGGATTGACATTGGATTGAAATTGGATTGACATTGGATTGAAATTGGATTGAAATTGGATTGAAATTGGATTGAAATTGGATTGAAATTGGATTGACATTGGATTGAGATTGGATTGAAATTGGATTGAAATTGGATTGAAATTGGATTGAAATTGGATTGAGATTGGATTGAGATTGGATTGAAATTGGTTTGAAAGTGGATTGACATTGGATTGAAATTGGATTGAAATTGGATTGAAATTGGATTGAGATTGGATTGAAATTGGATTGACATTGGATTGAAATTGGATTGAGATTGGATTGACATTGGATTGAGATTGGATTGAAATTGGATTGAAATTGGATTGAGATTGGATTGAAATTGGATTGACATTGGATTGAAATTGGATTGAAATTGGATTGAAATTGGATTGACATTGGATTGAAATTGGATTGAAATTGGATTGAGATTGGATTGAAATTGGATTGAAATTGGATTGAGATTTAATTGAAATTGGATTGACATTGGATTGAAATTGGATTGAAATTGGATTGAGATTGGATTGAAATTGGATTGAAATTGGATTGAGATTGGATTGAAATTGGATTGACATTGGATTGAAATTGGATTGAAATTGGATTGAAATTGGATTGAAATTGGATTGAAATTGGATTGAGATTGGATTGAAATTGGATTGAGATTAGATTGAAATTGGATTGAAATTGGATTGAGATTGGATTGAAATTGGATTGAAATTGGATTGAAATTGGATTGAGATTGGATTGAAATTGGATTGAGATTGGATTGAAATTGGATTGACATTGGATTGAAATTGGATTGAAATTGGATTGACATTGGATTGAAATTGGATTGAAATTGGATTGAGATTGGATTGAAATTGGATTGAAATTGGATTGAAATTGGATTGACATTGGATTGAAATTGGATTGAAATTGGATTGAAATTGGATTGAAATTGGATTGAAATTGGATTGACATTGGATTGAAATTGGATTGAAATTTTATTGAGATTGGATTGAAATTGGATTGACATTGGATTGAAATTGGATTGAAATTGGATTGAAATTGGATTGACATTGGATTGAAATTGGATTGAAATTGGATTGAAATTGGATTGAAATTGGATTGAAATTGGATTGAAATTGGATTGAGATTGGATTGAAATTGGATTGAAATTGGATTGAGATTGAATTGAAATTGGATTGAAATTGGATTGAGATTGGATTGAAATCGGATTGAGATTGGATTGAAATTGGATTGACATTGTATTGAAATTGGATTGAAATTGGATTGAAATTGGATTGAAATTGGAGTGAAATTGGATTGAGATTGGATTGAAATTGGATTGAAATTGGATTGAGATTGGATTGAAATTGGATTGAGAGTGGATTGAAATTGGATTGAGATTGGATTGAAATTGGATTGACATTGGATTGAATTTGGATTAAATTGGCTTGAAATTGGATTGAAATTGGATTGAAATTGGATTGAGATTGGATTGAAATTGAATTGAGATTGGATTGAAATTGGATTGAAATTGGATTGAAATTGGATTGAAATTGGATTGAAATTGGATTGAAATTGGATTGAAATTGGATTGAAATTGGATTGAAATTGGATTGACATTGGATTGAAATTGGTTTGAAATAGGATTGAAATCGGATTGAGATTGGATTGAAATTGGATTGACATTGGATTGAAATTGGATTGAGATTGGATTGAAATTGGATTGAAATTGGATTGAAATTGGATTGAAATTGGATTGAAATTGGATTGACATTGGATTGAGATTGGATTGAAATTGGATTGAAATTGGATTGACATTGGATTGAAATTAGATTGAGATTGGATTGAAATTGGATTGAAATTGGATTGAAATTGGATTGAAATTGGATTGACATTGGATTGAGATTGGATTGAAATTGGACTGAAATTGGATTGAAATTGGATTGAGATTGGATTGAAATCGGATTGAAATTGGATTGAGATTGGATTGAAATTGGATTGACATTGGATTGAAATTGGATTGAAATTGGATTGAGATTGGATTGAAATTGGATTGACATTGGATTGAAATTGGATTGAAATTGGATTGAAATTGGATTGATATTGGATTTAAATTGGATTGAGATTGGATTGAAATTGGATTGAGATTGGATTGAAATTGGATTGAAATTGGATTGAAATTGGATTGAAATTGGATCGAGATTGGATTGAAATTGGATTGAAATTGGATTGAGATGGATAAAAAAAAAAGCAAAAGTTCCAATTTTTAAATATTAAGATATTATAAAATATTTATACGCAGTAATATGTATTTGGAAATTTCAAAGAAATTTAAAATTAAATCCAAGCGAAACAAAGCTTACGAGAAAATTTGATTTTAAAAAAAGCTATCCTCATAAAACTTTTCTTGAAATTTTTAATCAAAACCTTAACAAGGGTACATCACTTCAAAATTATTTTCAAAATCGTTAGACCCTTTTTCGAGAAGAATGATCTGTGAGACCCTTTTTCGAGAAGAATCATCTGTTTCTGGCAGAATGTCTGTATATATGTAGATATAGCTCTATGAATTTGGTAAGTATTAAGTTGGTTGAAGCATTTCACATTCGTTATGTGTAGATTAAGATTGAAAAAGTTATTGGGAGCGAACGTAAAAACGCACGAGTTATCCTCTTTTACTTTCGGGTATACTAATGTGTAATAGGGCCACCTGCCAGATACATGAAATGACGCCCTACAATACATTTCTGTCAACGTCGTATAAAGAGTTTGTCTTGTTCAGAAAAACCGAGCAGGGTAAAGCATTCCACATTCTTGTTGTGCTGCTAAAAAATGAGTCTCTTAACGTAATAGTACGTCCGAAGTTAGGATCTAGGATAAACTGATGGCTTGTAGATTGCAGCCAGATCAGAAGAGGACAAACATTTCTGGCTTCGATAGTTCGACGTCAAGTGGCTTAATGGACAAAGACAATTTAAATCTGAGAATAGTCTTCCGCAAACAATTTTATGTACAAATTAAAAAAAATCGTATATTAAATTGTATTTTGTACTTCAGATGAGGAACAAATTTGGAGACTAAATCGAATTAATATCCAGATTCCAGACTGACACCACCAACCAAATCTAAGCCAATTTAACAGTCTGAAAGGCTATTCCGATTTTACTAAAGTGCGGATAATCGATACCAAATATTTTGATAAGAGTGTTTGAAGCTTAACTAAATCAAATTTTTTTGAAATATCGACGACAATAATCATCCTGCCTACAAAATGAGAATAGTGATTAGCCACTTTTGGAATATATAAATCTGTCATAATTTATCACAACCCCATGGAAATCAATCATTTTGTCAACCTATTGTTACCTGGGATTTCACTATTTCTCCATTTCTAAAACAAAAAAAATCAGCTTAATTCATTCATTGACACCGTGTTATCAGCTGCTGGCGCTGGCGATAAAGTTCACCTAAATATTAACCAATTTAAAAAAAAAAATATCAATCCAATTTCAATCCAATCTGAATCCAATTTCAATCCAATTTTAATCCAATGCCAATCCAATGTTAATCCAATTCCAATCCAATCTCAATCCAATTTCAATTCAATCTCAATCCAATTTCAATCCAATTTCAATCCAATCTCAATCCAATGTCAATCCAATTTCAATCCAATTTCAATCCAATTTCAATCCAATTTCAATCCAATGTCAATCCAATTTCAATCCAATCTCAATCCACTTTCAATCCAATCTCAATCCAATTTCAATCCAATTTCAATCCAATGTCAATCCAATTTCAATCCAATCTCAATCCAATTTCAATCCAATCTCAATCCAATTTCAATCCAATCTCAATCCAATTTCAATCCAATCTCAATCCAATTTCAATCCAATTTCAATCCAATCTCAATCCAATCTCAATCCAATTTCAATCCAATCTCAATCCAATTTCAATCCAATCTCAATCCAATCTCAATCCAATTTCAATCCAATTTCAATCCAATTTCAATCCAATGTCAATCCAATTTCAATCCAATCTCAATCCAATTTCAATCCAATCTCAATCCAATTTCGATCCAATTTTTCAATCCAATCTCAATCCAATTTCAATCCAATTTCAATCCAATTTCAATCCAATGTCAATCCAATCTCAATCCAATTTCAATCCAATCGCAATCCAATTTCAATCCAATTTCAATCCAATTTCAATCCAATCTCAATCCAATTTCAATCCAATCTCAATCCAATTTCAATCCAATGTCAATCCAATTTCAATCCAATCTCAATCCAATTTCAATCCAATTTCAATCCAATGTCAATCCAATTTCAATCCAATCTCAATCCAATTTCAATCCAATCTCAATCCAATTTCAATCCAATTTCAATCCAATCTCAATCCAACTTCAATCCAATTTCAATCCAATTTCAATCCAATCTCAATCCAATTTCAATCCAATCTCAATCCAATTTCAATCCAATTTCAATCCAATGTCAATCCAATATCAATCCAATTTCAATCCAATCTCAATCCAACTTCAATCCAATCTCAATCCAATTTCGATCCAATTTCAATCCAATCTCAATCCAATTTCAATCCAATTTCAATCCAATTTCAATCCAATGTCAATCCAATTTCAATCCAATTTCAATCCAATTTCAATCCAATTTCAATCCAATGTCAATCCAATTTCAATCCAATTTCAATCCAATTTCAATCCAATCTCAATCCAAATTCAATCCAATCTCAATCCAATTTCAATCCAATTTCAATCCAATCTCAATCCAATTTCAATCCAATTTCAATCCAATCTCAATCCAATTTCAATCCAATCTCAATCCAATTTCAATCCAATTTCGATCCAATCTCAATCCAATTTCAATCCAATTTCAATCCAATCTCAATCCAATTTCAATCCAATTTCAATCCAATTTCAATCCAATCTCAATCCAATCTCAATCCAATTTTAATCCAATCTCAATCTAATTTCAATCCAATTTTAATCCAATTTCAATCCAATTTCAATCCAATTTCAATCCAATTTCAATCCAATCTCAATCCAATTTCAATCCAATCTCAACCCCATTTCAACCCACTTCCAACCCAATTTCAACCCAATTTCAACTCGATTTCTACCTGAATTCAAGCCGATTTCAACCCGATTTCAACCAGATTTCAACCCGATTTCATCTGGCAAACAGATAAAACAGACAGACGCACAGACTTGGTCTTCACTATCATCGTAAAGTTAAAGCCTTTTTTTAGACGAATGCATAGCTTTCAGTCGTATATTACGTACGCTTTTAGTAGGAAAATCGGAATTTTTTTTTTAAAGGCTATTATGGCCAACTGATGTAATTAACAGATCGGGAAGAAATTTTCCGTTAGGTTTAGACACTTCCTTCCTTTTTCTTTCGCATGTTATGGTTGGGCCTTAATGTGGGAATCAAAATAAATCAATAAAATTGCAGCTAGCATTTGAATTCCTCAAAATATATTTCCGCGGAAGGTATGGCCTTCAATCTGACAGTTACTTTCAAAACACCATCTTAAGACAATAGACATACTTGATGTAAGCAATTAGTTCAATAAGGTAGTTACAAAATGAAAATTTAATGTTAAACCTTAAAATAGACAGCAAAAACAAAAATAGCAAACAAATAAATTCTCACAATTCTACCCCATAGGTGGCAATGCAATCAACTAACTGTCAAACTTACCTTCAATTCGTTACACAATATGGCCACCATTTTAACACACGGAAGTACAAGAAAAATAAAATATCTAATGGCATTGATGTTTTCCAATTTTAACGATATTATCTAGAGCATTTCGTACTTAGTTTTAGGTTTGTAATGAAAAGTTCATAAAAAAGCAATTTTGAAATTCCTTAACACCAACAACAGATCTCTATGAAATAGAATATTGTCCATACTCATCTATATGTTTTTAGAAACATTCAACTTACTTGATTGACAACGCTAATCTTTTCAAAATCATCCTTCGATTTGAAAATTTGTACACAAAATTTTCCAATTCCGATTAAAATTTAGATCCCACATCATCGATAAAACACAATTACAACCAGGACTTCCTTTACACTGGAATTGGTTCTGGTTCCCTTTTGAAATCTGTCATATTTTACCCTTGAATAAGTTTTTCCACGGAAAACGCCATTTAAGTCTAACTTCCCCTCTTATGTATGGCACCGCCGCCGCGCCGGCCACGCTGATATCAACGCCACTAGAGTTTTATCAAAATCCAATTGACATTTCCAATGATGATGGGCAGGACGAGTGGCAGTTGCAGCAGCAATTCATTGTCCTATACCAAAGGATGCACAGAGTATACGGATATAGGCATATAGGGTAGGTTCTTTTCATCCCGCGCACTCGAAAATGGCTTTTTCACATAAAATACGACGAAAACAACACAAAAATAGGATATCAACAAATATCCGAAAAAGGATTTACGGCTGCGGATGCGATTTGAATGGACGACAGGACTTACTATCTATCCTCTGCCGGGTGCACAACATAAATTAAAATGTATTTGCAATGATTTTCGCATTTAGCATTCAGGATCTGTATTCTATAAGCCAGAAATTCATCTGCTCTTCCTTTGCAGTACCACATCGTATTGGCATGGCACCTCTCCTCAGCAGCCGAAGCGATGGTATTCATTGGCAAATGTAATGATTTTTGCAGACAATAAAATTTAAGGTTTTTTTTTTTTGTGAGTCCTTCATCGTGGTCCTTTGGAATTTTTTTTTTTTTTTTTTTTTTTTTGACAACAGCCAGGGGGAAAATTGTAGAAAAATTGTGTCTGATGCTCTCAATAAAATACCATTCATCGATGATCAATTCAAAACAAATTTGTTAAAGTTAACAAAAAATAAAAATACAGGACAAAGGAGACCAGAATGTATAGCCGAAAGTGAAGGAAGTGAAAGTGAGTATCCTGCGTTGAGCAGCTCAAAAGATGTGCGAAGTTGATTAATGCAGAGTTACCATTCTAAAGGAAAATAGTTTCAAAGTTTAACGTTGGAATAGAAAGCCCGTGAAGTTTTTTTAGTCTTTGATTGCCAAAATATTATGTCCTCTTGCGAGATACTGGTCATGGGTAGGGGTAGGGGACCTTCCACTGTCTCGAATTATAAATCAGAGCAAAGGTGCCAGAGTGAGAGTGACGTTTCAGTAATAATTTAGTTTCACACGTGACATTCAGTAGAAGAATTAAAGCTTGCCACCAAGTAAAATAGGAAACCTAATAATGTAACCATAAGAATGACAATTAAATGGACGGAACGTGTGGACTTGTGAGCTGTCACAAAACAATAGTGTATCCCATCGTTTCGTCCAGTTTAGTCAAAAATTTGACAGCTGAATATAAATTCTCAAAAGAGATGTTCACATTAACTGGCTGCGCACAATGGTGTAGCTGCAGCAGTATTACGTAACAATGTCAAGCTTAAGTGTACGTTAATCGTATTGCACGGCTAAAATGTGATGTAGCAGCTGCAGCACAGAGAGTATAGCTGAAGTACAAGTCGACTCGAATGCAATTTAATGAACGTGCGCTGCAAAACAACAACAAACCAATATGACAGACATGATTTTTGTTTGAGTTCAGTGCTACAGATTGTATTCTTGTATGCCGCTCAGTGCGCAACTTCTTTTTACATTAACTTTGACATTGCTACGGGCTACTGCTGCAGCTACTCTATTGTGCGCCAGTCAGTTATTCTTCGAACAGTGATCACTTAAAAGAACGAAGGGATCGTTTCGTTTGATTTATCATGACGAAGAAACAAACTCTCTCTACTCTGTCGTGTATGTATGCATAAATGTTAAATACTTTGACAGGTCATGCGCCTGCGTCTCCGATTCTAATGGCGTTTTTAATTGGCAATCTGGAAGCAAAAAATAGCAATCTGAATGCGTTCAATTGGGCAAAACTGACAGTTCTGATTCTGAAAAAAAGAGAATTTCTCTTCTGGCTTAAAAAAACAGAATCAGAAGCAGAATCACCCACACATTCATAAATTTAAATGTCAGATGTCACACTTGACCAATGTCATATTTTTTGTTACACATTTGTTTGGAAATTATACCAGCAGTTAAGTGCTTTCTTGAAATTGAAATAATAAATCATAAAACATATAATCAAAATGGAAAATAATATTGAAAATATTGTAACAAGTGTTCCTAGTTTGTTAGAAACATTATTGTCCAAACTCACTTCCTCCATGTTTGCAGCACAAAAACAAATGAAATTTGGCGCGAATACACATATATGTGACACATGTCAAACTCAACCAATACATTCACACCAAACTTCAGATTCTTCGGAATAAAAAAAAACTGTTCAATTGGGATTCCGAATCGAAGAACAATTCCGGATTGCCATTTAAAAACGCCTAAGAGTTTGTGTTAGATCGCAAAACGCTGTATGATCACACAACTTGACACTTCACTTCACCAGGATTGAATGAAACGTAGATTATGAACCCAGATTGTTTTTCTCGCTTTATTATTGTCATCCATTGTTACGTTATCTGTGACAAAAAAAAACAATATTTTGGAATTTGTATGAAATTAACGTGCTCGAAAGCTCGATAAATAATTATTTTGTATGCAACCATGTTTTAATTTTGTATTCGAAAGTAAATGCCATTTATAATTTATCTTTTATCATAACGAACAAAAAATTGTAAAATTTCTTCTGATACAAAATGGAGAGAAATTCAGATATAGAATAATTATTAAGCATTCAAAAGAAATGGCAACCCTAATCAGAAAACAAACCGAAAAGAACTTCATGTAGCAATGAATGTCTACTTCTTGTCCTGTCCTGTCCTGATATCCGATTCATAACAAAAGAACAAACACACCAAAAAAAGCATCAATTTGTGTAGTAGATCCATAGATTGTATCTGATTCTAAAGTCCATCTCAATTGATTCTGTTTTGTATATCTCCCTACCAGATAGATAGATACATGCGCTGCTTATTTCCAGAAGAACATCGATTGGAGTTCATTGCCAGTGATTAATGCTAATACAAGTGGTATTCTCTTCTTGTCTGCATTGGCATCGATTGAGAAGATCCGAAGATAGTCAAGCACACACAGCACACAGGACAGGACTCAGGATACAAGAAAATGAATGTCTATCCTGAGAGGGTGGATAAATCGGAAATGGTATGGCATGTGGTCTACAATGATTACGGGAATAACAATAATCGACAAAACTCTATACAAGAAACTCGATCCAATCAAGCAGAGGAACCGTCACCATCGCATCGTCCTGGCACATAGACAAATGGCACTCGTCCTCTTATTCCCATTCATACCCATATTTATATCCAGTCAAATTGTACTATACGTATATATATCTATGTGTAGGGATGCCTGTTGTTTCTGTTGTTGATGCTCCTGATGAGGATGATATTCAAGTGCCGCCAACGATGATGATGCAGATATAGGGATGCGCTGATGAGGTGTTAAGGGTTGATCATTATTAGATTAACACTCTGTGTTCATTTAAATGGAGTTTCAGGGACACATCGACACCGGTTTCGGTGTAGTAGGAACGAGTAGAGTCCAGGTCCGACCATCCAATCATTTCTCTTTGGTAATCAGCAACAAAAGACTATTGTTGGAGTTATGGACTCTCCACACACCACACTGCACCACGCCACCGCACCGTACCGCACCGGTTGGCAGGATTCTACATAGGGTAAGTGTATTATATTGTGCGTCCGATAGACCTCATTGAATTTGATTTAGAGGGGCTGGTGCTGCTGCTGCTGCATGCTGTGTTATTGCCTGCTGCTCGAGTGGACGTCAATAGGACGTGTGAGTGACATTTATGCTTTATAGTATGCCACTTATTCGTTTGTTAAGGAGAGAGATGAGTCGATCCTTTCATAACTCTTGATTACCTTCGATATGCATACTCACAATTAACGAGTTTCCACTTTCCAATCTGATTTGACCTGACCCGTCAATAATTTACTATTGATGTATGTTGTAGGAGTAGGAACCTTTCCTTTGCGTATATGGAAGAACATTTATGCATTTGGAGAGCTTAATTTTGGATTGCAGGCGGGAAAGCAATTAGTTGTTATCTAATTGGCGGCACCAGCAAACGAAGAGATAAAGCCATTACGAGTCAGTTGTGTCAATTCGACCGTTAAAAGCTTATTACGTTCACAAAAGATAAATTGTCTTAATGAAGTTGGTTTTTTACTTCAACTCAAAAACACAATTAGTTTTTGGATTTGTTTTTGAACAATTCATCAATTCATAGCAAAAAGTTGAGTAGATAAAACAAAAACAACTTAGCTGAAAGCGAATCCGTTCTAGGTATCCTATTCAAACAACACATAATTATGTACTCTGACGTAACTTTGACGTCACAATGCTGATTTCATAGTAAGATGACAGCTGCTTTGAGACAAAGTTACGAAACAGGTTCGCAGCAAGCCGCTGTTTCAGTTTCAGAAACATAGAAACATAAAAAATAAAGTGCACGACTGGGTCGTACGAACTTTCTCTAATGTGTTAAAATGGTCTTGGGTGCTTGAGATTTTAGGAAAAAAACGTTGAAAAAATAATATGAAACCTTACAAATCACCTAAAAATCAATACCTAAAACGTTTTTTGGAGAAAATGAAGTAAGCCATCAGGTTTCTTTTACTTTTTTGAATTTTTACGAATTTTTTTTCAAAATCGTTCGACCAGTATTTTCAAAAAAACAGTTTTTTTTTTTAAACTTTTCGAAAATATATTCCAATTTTTTTGAGTATGCCAACTCCTAGTACTTTGTAGTTTTTATCAGAAAAATAAAATTTAAAAAAATAGATTAAACCGTTTTTGGAAAAAAGAAAAATTAAAAAAAAATTTTGAAACTTTTAAGAACTCAAAATAAACTTTTTTTGAAAAATTTAAGAATTTTTATTATTTATTTTATAAAAGGGTTTCTACATTAAAAATTTCATCAACATCCGTCAAGCGGCTTACGAGAAAATCGGATTTAAAAAATCGGTCCTATGGGAGGTACCGTTATGAGACTTTTCCTGAAAAATCTACTCCAACCAAAACATAAAGCTTGCACATAAAACACTATTCAGAAAGTTTTATCAAAATCGTAGGAGCCGTTTTTGAGAAAAATTAATTGTTCACTAAAAATCGTATGGCAGGTACCGTTAGTTAGCTAAAACGCTAATTCCAAAAACCCCTCTTAGGCCAGTAAAAATAGAATTTAACCTCGCACTAAATTTCCGATCCAATTTTTTATTTGTATAAGGTTAGGGACCACTTACTGAGTATAAAAACACAAAATGCTAACAAATCCAGGTGGAGCTTCAGCCGCCATCTTGAAAAAACGATTTTGGTCGATATCTCGGAAACTATGCAATTTAGAGCAAAAGTAGTTAAGACCATTATTAAAGAAAATACAATTTTGCATCTTTTGTTCTCAGTAAACTTTTTTGTAAAAATTACCGTTCACGATTTATGGCCTCTTTAATGAACCCGTTTTTCTATCTCGGCCGATAACTCTTAAAATCTTGGCTTAATCAATAAAATGTATTTAACCATTTTTAAAGATCAGTTTATTCTGTACAACTTTTGTATACAATTTTTTTTTCTAATGTCCATACTTTTTGAGTTATAGTAATTTTAATATAGAAATGCCGAAGCTCGGCGACTGACGCGACAGCAATTAAATGTTTTTTCTACAGCAGGTAACCGTTTCACACAAAAGAAGGGACGAAAAGGTCTAGAGTGTTATTTTTATTTGTGTCATTTAATAATTCTGTTATTCTTTTTAAACCAAATAAATAAGTGAATACATAAGTTATAAATATAAAAGATTGTCTATTAAAATGAACAATAATTTTTTTCTTCCAAAAACTGTTTTTTTGAAAATCTTTTCGAAAATATATTCCAAATTTTTTTTTGAGTATGCCAACTTCTATTACTTTGTAATTTTTATCAGAAAAATAAAATTAAAAAAAAAATAGATTAAACCATTTTTAGAAAAAAACAAAAATGAAAAAAAATTTTAAAACTTTTTAAAAAAACTCGAAAAAACTTTTTTTTGAAAAATTTAAGAATTTATATTACTTCTATTATGAAAGGGCTTCTACATTAAATTTCATCAAAATCAGTCCAGTGGCTGACGAGAAAATCTGATTTTAAAAAACCGGTCTTATGGGAGGTACCGTTATAAGACTTTTTCTGAAAAATCTATTCCAATCAAAACATACAGTTTGCGCAGAAAACACTATTCAGAAAGTTTTATCAAAATCGTACGAGCCGTTTTTAAGAAAAATTAATTTTTCACTAAAAATCCCCACTATTGCAGGTAAGGAATTTCTATATTAAAATTACTTAACTTAAAAAGTATGGACATTAGAAAAAAAGTTTTATACAAAAGTTGTAGAAAATAAGCTGATCTTTAAAAATGGTTAAATACATTTTATTGATTGAGCCAAGATTTTAAGAGTTATCGGCCGAGATAGAAAAACGGATTCATTAAAGAGGCCATAAATCGTGAACGGTAATTTTTACAAAAAAGTTTACTGAGAACAAAAGATGCAAAATTGTATTTTCTTTAATAATGGTCTTAACTACTTTTGCTCTAAACTGCATAGTTTCTGAGATATCGACCAAAAACGTTTTTTCAAGATGGCGGCTGAAGCTCCACCTGGATTTGTTAGCATTTTGTGTTTTTATACTCAGTAAGTGGTCATTAACCTTATTCAAATAAAAAATTGGATCGGAAATTTAGTGCGAGGTTGACCAAAAAAATCGTCTAATTTTACTGGCCTATCTGTAGGACGTCATAATAATACTATCTACCAAATTTGAAGCAAATCGGTTCAGCCGTTTAGGCTGTGGGTGCCGATACAAACGGACGGACAGACAGACAGAGTTGTCGGACCCACTTTTTTCGACTTCTCTATCGTCGTAATGTCATGTTTGATTGTTAGAATTTTTTTTTACGAATGCTTAACTTGCCTTAGGGGCCAGTTATAGCGATACGGAAAACGCAACCGAAAAAATTTTCAGATGGAAAATTTGGTATATTATAATCAGATTTAAAACACAAATGCTACACTGATCGAAGGCAACTAATTCAGAGAATTTAATTTGAAAATAAAATTTTTAATTAAACTTGTACTTTTTGTATTTATTCACTTTTCTGTTATAACTATAAAAGAAAAATTAAAAATTACATTTTTAACAAAAAGTATTTGTTCAATTAAAATTATTATGAACAAAAAACATTCTCTGCATTGTTTGCCTTCGATCAGTGTAGCATTTGTCTTAAGAATCGAATCAGAACATACAAAATTTTGCATTTGAAATTTTTTTCGGTTTGGTTTTCCGTATCGCTATAACTGGCCCCTTATAGTACCAATAATCGCAAGTAAAAATTCAATGACATTAATTTTGTGTGGACAATGTTCAATTACTGCTGGCGCAAGAAAAAAAGGCGTGTGCCACGCCCAAAGTTGAGACTTTTTACTGATAGGGCAATTACTATAAGCTCAGTGACATTTAATTTCAAGCTTGCAGATCGATTTGAACAAAACAAGACAAAACTTAATTTTTTTAAAAATAGATTTTGAATGGAAATAGTGATTTGGAAATTTTTGATCCCATCTCTGCTATACGTAACCAAGGAATGCAAACCGAAGTGTTCATCTTCTTACTTCAAAACTGCGTTAAGAAACACTTAAAAAAATGAATGCATATTACGACTTTTGACGAAAGCGCCCTTTAAAAGTGGGTGTGTCCTAAAACTTAAAAAAAAAAAATTAGCCACTACCTGATCAAAGCTCAGTATAGTAAATTTTTAGGCATATGTGTAAAACTACAGCTGAACAGAGTAGTTTCTTGACGATCTTACCCGAATAAAAGTATTTTATAAAAATCACACCCTTAAAAGTGGGTGTATTGAAAAAATTTACAAAAAAAATGTAAGAAAATATATTTTTCATATAACAAACGGAGAAAAGGATAAAATTGAATATTGGTACCTTAGATTTCTAGAACTACTTTTTCGTTCTTTCATGAAAAGTGGGCGTCAGCCACCCCCAAAATTCAAAAATTTCTTTTCATGCTAAGCTTCTTAGTTTCGACTAAAAGGCGCACAAGTTTGGGGTTGTGGATTCATTATAAATACTTTTATTTGTAAAAACAATTTTTTACAGTTTCTAATGAAAAGTGGGCGTCAGCCATGCCCAAAATAAATTTGGTTCGCGTGATGGTTTCTTCTCCTAAAACATAATGTTTTTTGGGCACAAGATATTCATTTGTTTCCACTTTTACGCAAATGGTTGTCAGATTTTACAGAAAATGGCTACCTACCACAACAAAACTGTTTGACAGATCAGTTTAAGAATTAAAGTATGATCTTTTAAAAGAAAATTTTGACAAATGAAAGGTTGCATTTAATTTTTTAGGGACTTATGGACTCACCCGCACTTTACACGTAGTTGAATTTTTTAGGACTACGCAGTGCATTATTTTTATTGCCATTACAGCTAGGCCATTCAATTGCAAGGATAACTCACTTTATGATTCCCTGTGTTATAAAAATGATTGCCAACCAAGGACTTGCAATAGTTTCCAATCAACTTCCTGCAGTGTATTTTATAAGTGTCATTGTCCTTTGACTAGGACAAAAGCAAACTCTATCACAACAATTCCACGCTTCATTTGCAGGAAGCCTCCTGCCACATTAACCGCACTTAAGCAACGGGCGACTGTCGATGTAGTGCCTGCCGTTGCCGTGACACTTGTTACATTTACATCACATCGCATCTCAAACAATGAACACAATTATCGTTCGAAAGAAGTATACGATCCTCCGGCCATTTGCCACACACTGTCACGACAATTTAAATGGTGGCCAAACGACGAAAAAGCCGTTCTACAGTTCAACCCCGGACTAATAATTTCCCCGAGGACACATTAATGGAATTTCCTTCTCCAATCAACTTTGGGTTTTATTGGAAAATTGCATTTTCCTTGTGCGCTGACACCAAAAGCACCAAAAGCAAAAAAAAGGAGACATTTTTGCACCCGCATATGACATCGCAATGGAGGGTGTCCCGTTAAAATCGATCGTAAAGTTAAATTACATTTAATAATCAGGCTCAAGGTCCCCTTATTAAGCCTGACACTCCTGCCTCGGGGCTCGTAGGTAGCATATAGTATACTTTGGTTTGATGGTGGCGTGGTTATTCGAGTACACTGTCGTCGTCGACATATTACCGGCTGTCTCTTTGGAAAATCGAATTCACTTTCATTTGGTTATGACGATGACGATGACTAGAGCGTTCGTAGGACCTCATCGTCCTTGTTAACAGCACTCATGGTTTTTTTTTTTGCTTCAATTTCGCCGGCGGATGTTTATTGCTTTAGACTGACAGGATGTGGCATGGCACTCCTGTCAGTATGACAAAGTCATGATAAAGGGAAGTATGTATACATTTTCCAGGGCTGCACCACCCCTTGTGTGTCGGCCGGTGTGTCAAATTTAATTCAACACACAGGAAAATCGCTTACAAGAGATAGACCCTCTTCGACTATGAATAAAAAAAAAACAAGTCCTGAGGACAAAAATCAAAGAAAGTCTCACTCCATTTAGCTCGAGGGCGCAATATGAAGTGCAACTATGCATGGAACTTATACACAGGACCACACCATCACCATGGGACAGAAACAGAATTGCGATGCTAAAGGAGTGTGCCTGATGTGCATATACTCTTTAGGTAAGACATCATACATCGATGATGATGGTCTGTGAGATGATGTCCTTAAGGAATTCGTAAATGAGCAGTTAAATGTAATCGCCCTCAATGGAGCGATTAAGGAACGTTTTGCCATCCATATAGTTTTGTTCGGCAAGGATCAAGTGGAATGAGGAGCAAAGGCTGTGAATGATGATGGCACAGACCTTCTTTTTGTGGTTGTTGGATTTGAAAGACTTGATATGAATGGGCATAGGCATTACATGTGATAGGTTAGAGAATGGAGGCAATGTTTGCACATCAAGTTTTATTCAATGAAACTTAATTTTTGAATTCTCTCATTATGAAGCTATGGTATTTTGGATATGAATGCAATTAAGGAGCTCTATGAAGGTATACTTAAGTTTTATGGCAGAGAAATAGAAAGTACAATTGCTATAGTTGCTTCTTTGAGTATTCAGAAACAAAGATGGGATTGTTTTCAAAGGACAAATGATTGTTCAAAATTTGTATATTAGCAATTAAGACAGTTTTTGAGTTTTATTTTTGAACTTTTTATTTCTTAAAATTATTTTTTCCCGCTCGAAAACGGACTATCCAACTTATCCACCACACGAATTATTGAACTTGTTGGATGGGCTATGCTATCCCTCCTGCGTCTGTTATCTGATGTTGAAGCACAATAGCAAGGCTTCCAACTTGGCGCTCTGTATCCACCTACAGCATTTGGCGGTTGATATGGTTCATAATATGAGCGTTCTGTAGTCCATGTGCTTGTGATGGGAACGAAATTTGACCAACTGTCAATACCACGGTATATATCTTCGCCATTATTAACTCCAGGATAAACAGGAACATTGTGAGGATAATGTGGGCGATAAGAACTATCTCCACCACCGCTGCGTCTACGTTCATCAGAAAAATTCGGATTCCAATGAGCTCTGGGATCGTAGGGTTTTCGTGGACGGCTTGTAGTGGTTCCCTTGCGTCCTTTGTATATTGGAACACTGGCATCGTTCTCTTCTAACCAATTGACAAATTATTTACCTAAATCATTATAGGAACATGTGATCCAACTAACCTTTGTCGTGACGCTGGCTTGAGCTTGTTGAATTGGAATCATCAACATCACCAGTTATTTCAAATGTTATGTCTGTGTGGATTCCAACTCTTTTTTTGTTCTTGCCATCGCTGATTTCGACACTTTCCTTGGATTCTGAAAAAGAAAAATTAATAACCAAACGAATGGTTCCTAACATAAATATTTACATAAAGTATTGCAGTTATTTTGAAAACTGTTTTTTTTTTTCCTAAACTTCAAAAATTGAATACAGTAAACGAGGAACTTTTGTTTTAAAAAAGTTTTTATTTTAGGCATTTTCATGTGGTTTTTGAAAATGCAAGAATATTTAAATATCTGGTTGACCGGGCACGGGCTAAGCAATTCTTCAAATCAACTAAAAGTCAGACGACGCTGTAGTACAAAATGTCAACAAAGTATAGTTCAATGTAGTGGAAAAGCTGGTGGTATTTTTTAATTTGGTTTTTTAATATCAAAAATATTCTGCACGACATTCATCAGATAGGAGTTTCGTCAGCTTGTACTTTAGCTGATTTTCGTACTATATGAATATAGCTGCAGCTTCGCATTGTAGCTGGGGCTTAGGGCTTCACAACGCATTATATTCAGGCAATTGATTGCACCTACTTCTTTAGAGTGCTGCAATACTTTTGTAATGCTTTCAAAAACGAAATTGACATAGTGCATCGTAAAAATACACTTTCCACGACCACTGTGGTCGATGACAATACTACTTTCTTGAACAGCTTTTTTGACAGTTTGCACAGCAGTGGAGAAATGTGTTTTCATCGAAAAAGTTCTGACAGTTCTGTTTGTGTGGAACTGGCTATTTTTCTAGGAGGTTGGGATTCCTTTCAAAAACAGGGCACCGGGGTTGGGTTGGCAGCCGGGGCTTAAGGTTTTTCCAAGGAAGTGAATTTTTTTTAGAATTAGGCAACTTATACGAAAAATGGCAACAGTTCTAAAGGGTGTTTTTTTAGATGTGTCGTTTCCAATCTGGCAATACTTTTTTCGAAGTTGGGCTTTTTGACAGCTGTCACTTGATTTATATATATTTTATATTGTTTTTTCTCTTATTCAACAAATTAAAACTCAAATACATAGGGCCTTCTCAAGACCGCAAGAGACAGCTTCAATAAAATTTTTATTAAAAGAGAAGTATTTGAAGGAAGCGCAACCTGAACTCTGATTACCAAAAACAACTTTAGAAAAACAAAGGGGTTTTCAATTGATGCGGGTGGCCTATGGGGGCCATGTTATATTTTTGACATCTGTCGAAAGCATTGTTTATTATTTAATTACTAATGTCAAATTATTGTGTCAAGTAATACGATAGAACAGCACGTCAAAATTACAAAACTTTATTATTTTTATTTATTGGAAAAGGAACCGAGTTTTGGAAAATCATCTTTAACGAGGAGGTGCATTTTTGAACGAATGGCTGAGTTATAACAAACAATATTGGCGTATATGGGATGACAAAAACCCACACCTCAAAAAGCTAGCTTATACCTGGTCTGGATTTAGGTCCGGTCAATACTTTTTAGAAAACGACGTTGGTGAAGCTGTTACCATCAATGGCTTGCGCTTCAGATCGATGATAACCAATTTCTGGTGGCCCAAATTAAACCATACGGACCTAGACGACATGTGGTCCTAGCATGACGCAACTCTGTGCCACACAACAGATGCCACGATTGACATTCTGTATAAACGATTTAAGAGTAAGGTTATCTCTCGCAGAGTTGGCCTCAATTGGGGACAATGTTCATGCGATTCAACCCAACAAGACTTATTCTTGTGAAGTTTTTCTGAAATCGCAAGTTTATGCGAATAAACCACAATCAACCCATGCTTTAAGGCGTCCTCTAAAACTTGTCCGAATTTATGCGGGAAAGTCATTGATCCGTGTCATCGTAAGAAGTCGAGGAAGGGATTTCAACTTCGTCATATTATTTACAAAATAGTATAAATGGGCGGTGCTTTTTAAATTTAAGAAAAAATGTGTTCATATCTCACTCAAAGCTTGTTTTATTCTATTTTAGTATCTACCCGCCCTTATTGAAAAACTCTTTTTATTGCGAAAGAGAGTATGACTCGTACTTTAATATTTTCTTAAGTTATTAAATAAGTCTATATTTTTGTATAACGTATTGAGAAAGTATTGGCTTTAAATTTTTTGAACATACGTGTTACATTCCGTTCATTCTTTTCGTTAATGGATTTCATTTCCACTTTTCCAGCATTGGTCCAACTTACCCCAATCTAGTGGCCCAACCGGCGTATGTGGGGCAAGTGGGACCAATTGGATTTAGTGTATTAGAAGCAGTTTTATTCTTTTGCCATCAAGCTGCTTGATTAATCCCAGCTTCATTGTAATAATATGAAAAGGTGAAAAATTATGAGACTTCGAGTAAAAAACGTTCCACTAGACAACTAAAACTAATTTTGAACAAGAGACTTTTGATGTCTTCTCAACTTTTTCAGATAAAAAACCACTGCTGGCACAATAGAAATTCAACAATTGTTTTTCTTAAAGCCTGAAGCACATATTGTCAAAAAAGAAGTAAGGTTTTCTTAAATTTTATATTCTAAATGCTTAACAAGAACAAAATTTGATGAAGGTACTTTAATTTTCAAAATGATAATAGATTTTTGTGCTCTTACACTCTAAGGATTTCTAAAGGTTATTTTACTAAATCCCTTAGTCCTAAGGTAATCCTACTAAGTTGCAATTGAAAATTTAGAATGAAACAACAACAACTTGTGTGTGCTACCACCAAGTTCATAGGCTGGAGTTATAGCTATTTCACGGGGATCATCAGACTCCTTTAGTGGTGCTTAATCGCTTTTTTTATGTTCAATTTAATTTTTGAAGAACTTTTGTCCGAGCTGGGCTTGAACAAACGACCTAGCGTGTGAGGAGCTAGTGCACTACGCACTACGCCACCGCACCCACATGAAAGTTGTAAGCCAATTACAGGTTTTTTCGTTCTATCGAACTATACTGAACCGATTAGCATTTTTCTAAGCACACACAAGTAATTGTTGTTGTTTTATTCAGGTTCCTTCTATTATCTCCTCTCTTTTTCATAAGCCAACGATTTCGATTGGATTCGTATGAGAAGGGAGATGAGGCGAAAGAGTTGACACTGGTCAAGATTTTAATTTTTACAATTCTAAGGAGGTTTTTGTATGAAATTTTATACTCGCAGTTATGCCGAATTTACAATTGAAAATTTAGAAAACAATTGTAAGTTGCTTAGAATTCGAGAATTTTTTTGAAAAAAATATTTTTTTGCACAGCACTGTACACATTGTAATTTGGAACGCATTTTCCAGCATCCTATAAACTGATTATGAGTGGTTAGAGCTAAGTTTTTAGTTGCTTAGAATAGAATCAATACTCAACGTCGCGTCGACTGAAATAGATAGATTTTTTTAAAAGTTCGATTGATACAAATTTCTTCCCATTAATCGTGTTTTACTTTTATATTTCATAAAACCAGTCACAACATAATCTCAACTTGTTGACACTTAAGAACCGAATTTGAAACCTAGCGTGAAATTAATCAAATACAACATCACGGAATTCGAAGCACCACTAAATTTAAAAAAAAAAAATACAACGAAAATTAAGGATATTTTGTGAATTGTATTAATGTTTCAAACTAAAAAAAAGATACACACAAGGACTCAAGCCTATAGTATAATTGTAAACTGCAATTTTCGAATTTCAAACACTTGACGAGAAAAAAGTCCTAGCAATCCTCTGAAGTTGATTTGTCCGGATTAGCATGGAAACTGTAGACTATACGAGAGTTAAGTGTTCATAACTGTATGGTCCCATTATTTTGTTCAAATCGCCAATTCCATTACTCACTGTCATATCAAATAAAATACCCACCTTTTGAGCCTTTCTGGTTATCACCAGTATCCACGGTCACACGAACTCCATGAATCTTTGGTCCAGTTTTTCCACTGCCACCACTTGAACCCGATCCTCCTCCACCACCACCATCACCGTCATTATTGTCATGACCAAACGACGATGACGATGGTAACGGTCTCTTTGTTGAACCCTGCTTGGAATCAACTTCCTTGGAATCATTGAAATCCAGTTTGGATGATACCGTTTGACCTGCAGAGTTTGAGCTTCATCAATTTAAACGATCGTCGAATATGTCATCTGCGATCAACTCACCAACAACGTGATCAAATCTGACAACCACTGCGATAGCGATTACAAGGAAAAACCCAACAAACGAATTGCTGCCGATCATATCTTCAGAAAAATTGTTAGTACACACGAAAGTATCTTTTAAAATATAACTATCTTTTCACAGCAAATGTTGGATGCTAACTGATGTATACCGACTATACCAGTGGGTGTTCTACTGCGCGGCTTCTCCGTTGAGAGCAAAATGCAAACAAAAGATTCAAAACGCACGTGGTTCGGATGCGCCATTCTCAAAAAAGATTCTAACATCAAGATCCGGTCTGACACTATTAGTTATAGCTTCAAGGTGGGATCTGTCGGCGATAAAAATTTAAAAAAAAAGGTGCATTGTATTTAATAGAACTATGGCGTATTTTTCTCTGCCGCGATACTTAATCTTATTTTTTACCTTCCTTAAGCTATGTACCTACTAGCTACCAACATCTAGCTAAGGGTACGAGTGTAGGTATAGCTGCTGTCATTTTGTAATCGGCGATCGTGGCAAACAACAATTATTTTTGCAAAATAATTGCAAACGTTTAAAATCGCCCGTCGCGTCCGTCGGTCGCCACCGCTGCCGCCACAAGATTTGCTTCTAATTCGATTGTAATATCTTTTTTTCTTGGTTTTAATTTTTGGCCGATAATAAGCTTGGACAGACAGACAATCTGAGTTCAACTTGACGAGGAAACAAAAAAGGTAGGTAATCGAGGGAGCTCAAGGTCAACACAGAGATCTTTTATCTTGATCATCATGTTCACGATCGTGTTTTTCTGATACGATTATACAATGACGGAGACGGAGGTCAAGATTAAGTTCGAAAAGGATGATGTGGTAAGAGATACTTTGTTTTGTTCAGATGAAGGTACTTTGGGGAGAAAAGATTGTTCTTGGGTTGGTAAGAAAATAAAGAAGATTCGATGTACAGTGTGCCTGAAATATGAAATTGATTAAACATTCAACATGCTTATACTTTTGTAGTACATAAGTGTCAAATTCTTAAGATCTTGTCAAAAAGTTAGTTCCTAGAAGCACTTAGTTGTTTACCTTAGAAAAGTTCGCTCAACGTAACGTGAAAATAAGAGCAGCAAAAACCTTGTGACAACCTGTCCTATTAAATTAATTAAAAATCAAAAAAGGAGTGATAAGGTCATAAACGCGGTTTTAGTAGATTTAAATCGTAGGCTTTGAATATTTTTAAAAGAACAATTTTCAAAAATTCTGGGTTGGGTCTCTGACTCCATCTAAGTTCTTTTACGGGTATTGCCCCGTGGAAGTGACAAATCCCCCAAGAGTTTATCGTGTCATGAAAAGGGCTTCTCTGATAGCCGTTCAAATTCGGCCGTAAATTGTAGGTCCCTTCCATTCCTGCAGAGTATCAACACACACAGGAATAGTTGAAAGTAAGGCCCCGGCCCCGCTTGGAGTTCTTGTGCCAAATATTTATTTTATTTAGTAGAAATCGATGTCCAAAACGCCCGGACCTTACTCGAAAAATGTTTTCAGACTTCCTAAGTTTAATTGGCTACGAAAGTACGGATTTAAAAGTTCTTGCTTCTAAGGAAGATTTGACTACTGAATCAGATATAGACGTGCCAATGTGTTGTATTTTTGGAAGCCATTGCCTGAGTTACGTTTAATGCTAAATTCTGAAACTTATATTATCGTCTGATATTTAAGTAGTGGGTTGAATCCTGTAGACTAATGTTCCGAAAACCTGCATACAAGCGCGTCCGATAATTTTGAAATTCTATCGTCACGGTTTTACTGTTTGCTGTTTCGTGTGTTTTGATGCCAAGGGCTTTGATAGTGGGTTGTTTTGTTAGATCTAAAATTCAAAAAAAAAATTGCACTCTTGGTCCGAATTTATGGCCCAAAAGATTTCCCAAACGAAAAATTGCTCGGTCTACGAAAGGACTGAGGAAGAGGATTGTCTCAGCTGTTAGTTTGAGTATAAAGCAAAATATTCTGGTCACTTTGTTTAGCACAGGGTGGCGCACCAATTGTGCAACAATAAGAAAATCAAATAACTTTTTTTGTATTCGATGTATTTCATTTGTTTTTATTATTGCATAGAAAATTAAATTTTATTTTAAAAAACAAATTATTTTTAAAGATAATTGACCGTAAATGACCTCCACACGCACTTACGCATATGCGGCACCTGATAAACAAAATGTTTATTGCGGCTTGAAGGGTTGAAGTTGGGATCGCCTCAATTATTGTCTTAATTGACTGCTTCCATTCAATCAAATTCCTGGGCTTCGTTTTGTACACCTCCTGCTTGACATAACCCAATAAAAAAAAGTCTGGTTCAGTCAAGTCAGGTGACCTTGGGGGCCAGCGGAAAGTGGAGTTTCTGGAAATTAATTTGTTTGGGAATTTTCGTTGGAGCTCCGCCATAACTGGTCTGGCTATATGTGCAGTTGCTTCATCTTGCTGGAACCAAACGCTGTTGAATGGGATACATCTTCGGCACAGTTCTGGGTAAAAAAAACTCCTTCAGCATCTTTAAATAACGGTTCCCATCGACAGTTACTGTTACACCATTTTCTTCAAAGAAGTGTGGCCCGACAATACACCTTGATGAAATTTCGCACCACACAGTGACTCGTTCTTGGTGCAGTTCCTTCTCATGGAGCATTTCTGGATTATATATTCACTCCATATACGGCAATTTTGCTTAACATTGCCGTTTAGATCAAAATGGGCCTTATCAGACATGAACAAACAATTTATCAGTGAGTTGTCTTCTTCGGCCATTGCCATAATTTTTCGGCAAAATTCCAGGCGAACAGGTAAATCCTGAGGGTTTAACTTGCTTGTAATTTGGACTTTGTATGCAAACAATGTAAGTCATCATGAAGTACCCGTTGTAATGACCGTCTGCTAACTCCAATTTGTCCCGATAAGTTTCGAGTAGAAATGCTTGGATTTGCCTGTATTGCCGAAGCTACAGCCGCGATTGTATCCTGAACCCGAACATTAGAATCTCGATGGTACGGCCTTAGTGCGATGTTTCCAGATTCGACAAACATGTTCACCAGCCTCATAATGGTTCATCGACTCGGGGAAGTACCGCCAAACTCCCTCCTAAATTCCCATTGGACGGAAATGACGGACTGCAAAGCATGGTGCAGTTGCACTATCCAAATTCTCTTTTCTGTATCCCAAGCATTCATATTTAAAAATCTAAATAGCAACCTGAAAAATAAAAGAACAAATAAGCCGATTACTCACACAGGAAAAAAGTTATAACGTTTTATTTTTGTAGCATGATTCGTGCGCCACCCTGTAGTTGACTTCGATGGCTATGTTCGCAGGGGCATCCACGTCACGGCGGCGTCGGTAACCTCGAGCGGTATGGATTGCACAGGTCAAGACTTCAAATGGTAAGAATTTTGCTAGTTTATAAGTTTTTGTCTACTATGGGACTGTCGTTCAATGAAGTATTCAAAGAACTCGTCAAGCCATCGAGACCACAATCAGTTTTATAATAATGTAAGGTCTGATGTTTGAAGAGCAAACTGTTTGTAATGCACAAAGCAGGACTGGCTGACAACTAAAGCATAATCCGAATGCTGGAATTCTCCATTCAATGTGAAAACAACGGTAATCTGCTGATCTGCTACTTAGCTCTTCTGGCGATAAGCAATGTTAGAATTTACTGTTTTAGCCATCTGTCCCTTAGGGTACAGTAAAGTTTTAATGGAAACTTTGTTATTTTTCGACCAGTTTGGTAAGGGGCTTGGCTATAAAAAATACCCGTAAAAAATACCCACTTTGTATACAAACTGTTAATCCAGCCTCAGTTGAAAATATATCTTGAATTCAAGGTTATGGGTATGATATGCACCCTTCTCCGTCTTTCCGTTCAAAATGCTTGTAACCGTTATGGGCACGACCGACGGTAATTTTCATATTTTTTTGCGAACGAAAACTATAGTTATGTAAGCTTTGCTGGATTGACACCCCGAAGGTTCTGCGGTCAATCCATCTTTCCACTCAAAAGTTATTTTTTCTATGTGCTGCTAGTAATTCGGGTTCGGTGAAAAGTTTTAGGGGCCTTCCATTCCTGCTCGCTGGAACTAATCTCGATTCGGTAGTAGAGTTATTCGAGTCCATACACTTTCCAGGGTCTAGTCAATTCAGTATCAATCACATTTGTATCTTTTTATATCTCCTAGATAACTCGGTTGGTAAACAAATGTACCTATGTATATTCTTATACCAACGCCATCTGTTGTATGAACTCAAAATTGAATGTACTCTTTTCAAAGGATTATTTCACAGAAGTGTTTCTGGGAGCTACTTTCTTTTGACTGTTCCTCAAACGAATGACTCAAATGTCGAATTTCCATCATCGAACACTTTTCACAAAAAGAAAACTTACTTAAAATGTTAATTTTGGACCCTTCTAACACATAAAATAGCTTCGTCATTCGACACAAATGTTGAATTACATTGCTACGCATAAAACTCAACCGAATTGCGTCCTTTCATAAAGAAAACAAAAATATAATTTATTTGAATGACTTGCAACTTCAACCCGAAATCAGTGTCATTAAATAAAATAAGAAACCAATGCACTATACTTCGAATCAATTAATCATTCCAGTACATACTTGTCCGCCATATCTGTCAGCATTGCCCCCTTTTTTGGGATGTGATGTTGCCCTGAAAATCCTAATTATAATCCAGAACCCACTGCATAATAAGTGCAAGACTGCGTCAGGGTTCTTCCATCCATAACCGAAACTGGAGAACCCTCACACGAATGGCCAAAGGAACAATATTACATATCATTACCTCACATAATTAAAAGACACATTCTTCGGGAAAGACGACGATGCGAAGGACGCGTCCGCCACGTCGGCCGTACAGCAAAATTACAATGTCCTTCAATTAATGTCAAGTCATAAATTTCTTTTCGTCCTGCGATGGCAAAAGTTCACGAAAAAACAGAAACCAAGGATTTTAAGGTTAAGGGGGAGAATTATTGCACAATCACCCCACAACAATAACATTCAACAACCCCCAACTATACCAATTCCAACCAACACACACGCGCTGCATGCGAGGTGAATATAATGGTTCATATCATGTCATACTCGTATATGTATTTCGTACCTTGTTCTGCTTGTCTACTTAATCTCAAGGATAAGAGTAATGTTTTTGTTATCCTGTGAGGCGTCCTTTTATCCCAAATGGAACATAAAATAAAGTTTACCCATCATCATCACTGAGGCGCGCACAAAAACATAAAGGTATAGTCGCATTGTGCATCACCGCCCGCCATCGCCAGAGTCATATTGCCGCAAGCTGCACAAAGGCACACCGACTATATAAACGAGCTACGACGACACCCTGGACTTTCCTCTAGAGCTGCTTTCACATTCGTCCATGGAAGTCTGGAGGCATTTATTATCACCCTTGTTGCGATAAGACTGCGGGGGCTTTAAATACTCACACATGGTGTAGTCTTGAATTTTCCCTTGACGACAAACCCGCCACTACATAATAAAGTTGGCCATACACATTGTTGCACCCACCACCACGGCAATGAACTCTGCTCTGCTCTTGATGCAAAGTTGCTCAAAAGATGCTAATGCAAAAATGCCTTGAGGAGCTTGCAGTGCACTATGCAGCAAGCAGCACCTAGCTCATCGTCCGCTTAAGTGGATATCACAACAACTTACGTGCGTCAATTTTCTATGATAGTCCCCTCTTAAGTGTCATCCATCCGTGTGCTTTATCAATTTATTGTTCGCACGCTATCTCAGACTTTGATCGAAGGTAAGGAGAATAAAAAAATTACCTTAATGGGTATCATGCCGGCCATGACAGTCAGTCATTGGGTGGAATGGCGCTGGCGGTAGCGCTGTTTGACACTGACATTTCTTGAATCGTTTGACAGACTCGTTGATATGCCTACACCTTCCTACACCTTGACGTATACAAAGAGAATCTAATGGGAAGATTCACTGACATTCCGTTCAGGGGTGATTACACACTCCATTCATTCCGTTAATTGGAGTGATGAATTGGATGACAGTGAAACTAATAGGGCTCCCAGGCCCAGGTCCCATGCGATAGAAATTATTGTAGAAGCTTCTTTTTAGATTAAAGGCGGCTCTGTTGTTTTCCTGTTTTTTATTAGAATTCGTTTTTAATGGAAAAATTATGTTGTAATTCGTTTGCGATAAGAATCTGATGTTTTTGGTTTCCATTTCGATGTGTGTGATAATGCCGGGCTCCGGGGTAATTAATTAAAGACTGCGATACGTAAGGCGTGTATTGTGTTTAAGGCTTAACTAGGATGACACTTATTGTCACCTAAGCATTAGTTTGGAAAGGATCACGCTATGTTTTGGTTCCAAGAGGTTGGTTTTTTTGACTTTTGGTGAAGCAGTAAGTTTAAGGTATGTCAGGTATGTCTACAATTTATTGCGAAGGGTGTGAAATTTTGGGATTATTAAAGGTTTAATCATATTAGATTGCTTTCTACATCAACCAGTGTCACATTAGGTATCGTTCCATTTAACCGACCAAGTTCCCATAATATTTAGCGTGAATAAATTAGATAAATCCTTCATACATCCAGTGATGAACTATAGGGGGCTCACGGGAGCACTTCAAATTTAAAGTGGGGTATTGGATTATAAAACTAACCACATGAAAGTGTTTCAAAGAGACATCCCAAATCTCAACGAAAGCCTAAAAAATAAAGCCTAGTATAACAGTTTTCTATCTGCCATCGCTACCAGCAAACATGGCTTCATGCAGAAGTGGCTGACTATTCCTAACGTGCAAACCTTTATGCACAAGTGGTCAAGGGCATTATAAAGGGTCCACATCAGCTGGATTACATATGTACAGAAAAAGCGTAAGGCTATCTTCTAACTTCATTCAATTCAGAACTACGTTTTATTATACTTTCATAGAAAAATTTGGGGTCCCACAAGGCAGACATCTGGGACCGATTCTTTTCATACTCGCTATCAACTCCATAACATCTCGCATTCATTCTTTTCCTTATTCATTTTAGTGAGATCCTTGTGCCCGCTGACGATATGAAATTTGTATACCCTATTCTAGAGAATGGGTATATTGTATTTGGTATGGAGTTTGTAACATGGAGAAATAGTACCGTTAGATCTAGAAAAGTATATATATACTGACTCAGAATCAAAAGAGTTGTCGATTAAGCCATGTCCGTCCGTCCGTATGTATACTCTCTAGAGGTCGCAATTTTTGAGCTAGAAAGCTGAAATTTGGTTCAATAGTAAGTCCAACTTTTTTAAACGGTAAAATCCGCTTACAAACACGCCCACAATCGCCATTTTAGTTAAACAACCTGATTTTGCAAAATAAAATTATGTTTTTTGTACAGTAACGTTGAAAGCACAACGCTAAAATTTTGCACACGCAAGCCTTACCTAAATCTACTTCCAATTAAATAAAAATATTTCAGTTTAGGCGTTTCTGACGCCCACTTTTCATACAAAATCATCAATATTGTTTTTATAAAATAACAATGCTTTCATCAGAGTGAAAAAAAATAAACCTTGTAGATATTACGTGTACATAAACATCTTGTGTATGAAATCAAAAAAATAATTTTGGGCGTGGCTTATGCCAACTTGTCATGAAAGAACGAAAAACTTAGTTTTAAAATTTTAAGGTACCAATATTCAATTTTAACCTTTTTTCCGTTCGTTATATGAAAGATATATCTCTACATTTTTTTGTGTAAACTTTTTCTATACGCCCACTTTTAAGGGCGTAATTTTTTAAAATACCTTTATTTAGATCGTTAAAAACCTACTCAACTCAGCTGTAGTTTTACACATATGCCTAAAAATTGACAAATGAACAAAACTCATTTAGTGCTTCAAATGTTGGTTACAAATGTTTGGGACACTCCCACTTTTAAAGGGTGTTTCCGTCAAAAGTCGCAATTTGCATTAATTTTTAAAAATATTTTGAAACTATCGGCTTTGAAGTAAGAAGATGACACTTCGGTTTGAATTCCTTGGTACAAACGTAGCAGAGTGAGGTTCAAGAATCTCCAAATCGCTATTTCCATTCAAAATCTAATTTTTAAAAATTTATGTTTTGTCTTGTTTTGTTCAAATCGATATGTACGCTTAAAATTGAATATCACAGAGCTCATAGTAATTCCCCTGGCAATAAAAATTCTCGAATTTGGGCGTGACACACGCCTTTTTTATTGCTCCAGCGGTTATTTAACATCGGCCACACAAAACGAATGTTACTGATTTTTTTCATGTCTGTTAAAAAAGAATTTTGTTTCTGAAACTGGAACAGCGGCTGGCTGCGGGAGGCGAAAGACTAAACATACAAAAATATAGTGAATAGGGTATCCAACAGTTCTCTGAAAACGTACCGTAGCTCTCGTTTGTGTTTGTAAACTATTATCTCTACTCATGATGGTGTGGATCTGCCAAATGTCGGACAATGACTGGACCCAAGTAGGTATGACTATACTATTTGAACAAATAACTGTCCCATTCTTGAGATCCGATGATGAAAGCATAATACTTTATCTTGTTCTCGTTTATATTCCAGCTTTATGAAATTCTAAACTTAATTAAGTTCCAAGCAGTGGGCAACCGAAAGCCAACAATTTTTTTTATAACTAGGGCTAGTATGTATACCCAAAAGTGATTTGAGTCCTTTTGTCCTTGAACTTTGGCCGAATGATCGTATCATAGACTAGTTCTACATTTAAACCCTAAGTTTTTCAAGTTTTAAATTCCACAAATAAATTAAATTTAATTTAAAGATTAAATATATAATTTGTGTACCATAATCCAAAACTCCCCACGCTAAGGTGTGGTGTTTATCAAATATTGCACTGCACAATCTTTTCATATAATTTCACCCCAGGCAGTAGATTTGAAAAGTGTGTACACCCCCGTTTACACCCTCCAATCATTATTTCTGCGGTTTCTACTTTTTTTTAAGCCTCAGCAGCAGTCAGCAGTTTATCGCCTCCAACCAGGCTAAAAATCTGCTCTTAAAAATCCAATTATGGAACATCATGATAACGAATTAACACTGCACTGCTGCTGTCAATTGTCACCATGCAACTATCAGAACACCATGCTCAACATTGACAGTAGTTGAGAGTGTCCCATCAAACATAATAAATCCCGAGATATTAATCGGATTATGGGAAACAGTTTTATATATCGACAAAAAGGATAAAGGGAACGAACAAAAAAATGTTTCTATCAGCAAAAATCAGCAACTACTCCTACGTCCTATTACCCATTATTTTCAAAATGTTCGTTTCGAATTACAATATATAAAGTTGTCCGAATAGACGGAATGTCGGTGGCAATCGGCAGTGGGTATTCGGTACGGGGGTTTCCAAACAACTTATTCATTCGAAAATCAAATAAACGTCACACTCACACCCTATGTCCTTTTGTTCGATATATGTTCTTGTTTCATACAATAAATGGTGGCTTACACATCCTTAAATGCATTGTATGCTTCTGTGCTGCTGCCGAAGAAGGAAATTTTCGTCACCGCAAAACAACAGGAACAGATGCATAATGTTCTTTCGAAAAGATGAAGAATATATAGTATAAAATATTGGGATTGTAATCGAAAACGGGACAAGACAAATAAATTTTTTTGGTTTTTTTTTTTTGATGCAGGATGAAAAATGAGCACAATATGATTTTTATGCACACACATTGTGGGTGGGGTTTTAGGGTAGAGTGTAGACTGTAGAGTATAAGTGTATGCATGAAGAGGTTCTATTGAATGATTGTTAATTCACCCCTTGAATGCGTCATAGAAAACAAGGACACAACAAGGACAACAACAAAGAAAAAAAAACTAATTCTTTTTTTTTTTGCAAATTCATAAGGGTTGTGTTTCTCTGATGTAGCTGTGTGTTTCTGAACGGAACATGAGTTTTTTGCTGGTAAAACATGCCAGCTTCAATATTTTCAACGACTTTTGAATGTATCTCTTGAGAAATCGACATGCTTGTTGGAAAAAGGATATATTAAACAACAAGAGAGAGGGTGGTGGGCAGAAAGGAAAATAAACCGAAATTGTACAAAATGACAAAATGTCTAAATTATCCTTTTGGTATATTTTGTAATCTTTGAGCAAGAGGATTGCGTTTTTTTTTTAGTTGGATTTGTCATTCTGGAACCACACACAAACACACACCCACCAACATGACAATTCCGTAAAGATAAAGGATATTTATTTTTATATAAACATAACTCTATGCATCTATGCATCTGGTAAAAGGAAAGCAGGAAAGGATTGCATTAATTTGTGTAGGATTTTGTTTGTCTAACAACAATCAATCGTTGCAACAAAAAAACCAACAAAAATGAAGATGTAAAAGGACATGTGTGTTGCTTTTGTCTTGTTTGTTTCGCTATGCTTGTTTGCAAAAGCCTAATTTTTTTGGGTTCCGCATATTATTCTGGGTTTTGTTGATTAATTAGGAAAGTTTTTCTATACTAATTTGAAGCTTTTGATAAAGTTGCAGTTTGGAGCAATTTTTAATTGAAAAAAAATAAAGTGCACTGTGCAATATATTTTACTTTGATATAAGAACAAAAGATTTTCAGAAACTACACAAAATGGTTTGTAATAAATTCTAAAACTATTTTCGTAGGTAGATAAGGGAGAGTGGGGCAAGAAGGACCACTGGGCAAAAAGAACTAAATCGGTTTTTATCATGGCTGTTAGCTCCGTCTTATATTCAATAGTTAGAACTTCTAAAAAGAACCTACTTTCCCAAAATTCTTCCAATTTGTAAAACCCATCCAAGACGACATAAGTTGATAATCCCAAACGTTTTGTTCATTTTATCTTGTTTGTGATCGTTAGTGTTTACTTAAACTGGTGGAAATAAAGGTTAATAAATGATATTATGAAAAATAAAAATATTTTTTGTAAAAGAACTAGTAGGTCCTTTTTGCTCCGCTAGTTTGGCAAAACGGACTAAGGTGTATAGTTGTGTATTTATGTGTCTATCTATATATAGTACATACAATTGTTCAACTATTTTGATGAAGTTGAAAGGTTAAAGTATTGTTTGAAAAAATATTTGCTTCTCTTTCAGGAATAGAACAAAATTTAGGAGTGTCTAAAGCTTAAGTGGTCTGGTCCTTCTTGCCCCACTCTCCCCTAACCTAACATATGTATGTACATAAGTAAGGAAGGTAAAGACGAAATTGGGCTTACCACGATATCTAAAAAAGAATCTAGAGCAACAAAATCTAGAAAGAGAAAATCTAGAAAAAAAAAATATAGAATTAGGAAAAAACCGAAAACCGCGCGCGCAAATTGTAACCATTGTCTCAAAAATTAATATTAATTCTAAATTTAGAATTGCTCTAAAGTAAAAAAATCTAGGATAGGTAATTTTTTCTAGATTATTCTAGATTTCCATTTTTCAAGATTTTTCACATTCTAGATTTTTTTGCTCAAAATTTTTTTTTAGATAGACTGATTTTGTCCTTTCTAGATTCTGTCACTCTGGATAATGTCGTGGTTCCGACAAAATTATTGTACCTGAAATAGGTAGTTAAGCAATGAGTAGACCGCGATGAATATACTAAATTTTGAAACAAGGAATAAAATATTACACGCCTTCCTTTTTTCAATGACGTCAGAGGTGATCTAAATTAATTTTTAAAATTTTAAAAGTTTTTGATATACATAAGTACATAGAATAATTTGAAACTGTTGAATTAACCGTAAAAAAGTGATAAGTAGCAATAAAAGCAAAACACGTCACAGATGGCGTCCCAAGTTAAAGTATTATTCTTTTTGTGAAATGATAATGAATTTTAGAATATTTTTAATGCAAAAAATATTTTATATTTATTAAAATTTCTCTGATAATCCAATTTTATTATTTAACTGACAGAAATCGATTTCAATGTAGGTACTGCTGATTTTCCACTGTTCAATTTTCATTGTGTTTTCATACATAATATGTACATATTATGTACATCAGTTTTTCTCTCAATGATCAACTCTAACCTCAATATGTTGCTTTTTGTGTGAACTATGTAAATTGATTTCAATGATGACTATTTTAATGATTGCTATAATCGACCTGTCAGTGTTTCAATGATAGCTATAACTGGCCCCTGATTTGGAAATTTTCTATTCGCTGTGAGCGGCCCATCTATATTTTCGACATAAAAACAAAAACGAAATTGAGACGATAAATAAATGATAATTCAAATAAAACAATTTTCTTCAGGGAGCTTTAAGTGTATTTTCAGGCCGCCTAAGTTTGTATATCTGGTCCACAGTTGGCGCGTCGATCGATTGAGTGTCGATTGTGTATTTGTCACAATTGGTCACAACCCACATCGCCATTTTGGTTTATTTGATTGGTTTTTATTTATTTTCTTATAAAAATTAATGCTTTCGGAAAAATCAAGTGACAAATAAATCAAGAGCTCCTTGAAATAGTTCACTTAAAGACATGTAGCTGATTTATTAACTTAAATGTGTCCAAGCTGAATTAGAAGATCGAAATCAAGGCAGACCCAGGGCGACTCTGGTTTTAACAAAAGATAAGATACCTACCTAAATCACGCAGGAGCTCTAAAAAAAAAGCTATAAAACTTCTTTTAAACCTTTCCTACCTAATGTCCACCATCTGTTAATCGATTTTTAACCGACTATCGACAGTGACAATAAAAGACTTACATACATATCATGCCATGACCAGACTCAGAATTTCGACGTGAAGACTTCCTCAAATTCTCGTACTTCTCATATAATGATCTTAAGCTTTGTTACTTCTGATGCTGTTATACAAAGCATCTTCATCTCAGCTCCTGTCCAATATTTTAAACCGTACTTGAGTGCCGGACGCACAACTGAGGTGTTTAGATGTAGACTGTAGTCTGTTCCTCAGTTTAGGGGTAATTTTACAGTCACAAAAGACAGCGCAGTTTTCCCGACACTTCATCCGCCCCACGCTTATACCCGGTGATTGATCTAGTCTTACGAGTTGCTTCATAATTAATCATAGATTATAGATATTTAAACTTTTCACACTTGGAAATCACTGTTTCCATTCAAATATACATTTCTGGAATAGGCATGTGGGGATCAGAAAACGGGCGGCACAATATTGAACACTTTTGTTGTCAATAATAAAATTTAAGACACTTTAGGAATCTACACTTCACTCACGACCAAATAAATTATTCTTTTTATTTTGGACAATAATTGGATTTCTTCATGAAAATTCGAATTTATCCCGAAACCCGACGTCAGTTAATAAAATTGTCTAAACAAGGCAGCCATTTGCAAATTATTTGCAAGAAACAAAAAAAAAAATAGAATAAGCATCACTCAAAAAGAAACACATTTAAACACACACACACACAATTTACCGGCAAATAAAGTTTTTTTTAATTCAAATTAGAAAAAATTAAAAATATTATACTATATTATGCATGTATATGTAGATAATAAACAAAAACTTACCGGAAATTCAATTCGCGCTTTATGCGAAATAAACCTGCAGCAGCAACAACAGCACATAGCAGCAGCATAGCAGCAGGAACCATTTTGTTTCAATAATTCACAACACACTCCACTAATTTGCATTATTTTATAAATTGAAAAAAAAAATACTATTATTATTTAATATCAATAATCTGATTGGTTACCGCACTACCAATATTAATAATTTATAATATTAGATTATATTTTTCAATGCGAGCAAGCACCAGAAACAAACAAAAATTATGTAGAAAAAAAAAAACAAGGAAAGACAAATTAACACTACACGCACGCGTGTGATAACCCTTCGAGACACAGAATAGAACTTATGAATGAAGAGAAAGGTAATTGCTATGCTACCTGACAATATTATCAATGACCACGACCACGACCTTCTCAATGGCTAACGGCACCGAAAGCTCTCTCTATGGGTTTTATTGAAAATGCATACTACTGTACTGACTGATCTAATACTGGTACTGAAAACTGAACTGATACTGAATACTGATGTTGATGCATAACTACTCTTTGCGTTGTCTTTGCCCTTGAATTTGTGTTCTCTTATCTTTTCTGTTATTAATCTTTTTTTTCTTTACATGATGCAACGTGCAAGTAAACACTTTCTTTGGATAAGTTGGTCAATAATTGCAGAGATTAATAAAGGCAAGACAAGACCAGGTGCGGCTCGCAAGTTTAAGGGCCTGAAGAACAGGATGTGAACTTAATCCACCGCCACCGGTGTACAATGTTGGAAACATTATGTTTATGCCATTTTAATAAGTTTACTATTTTATTATTACAAAATACCCATAGTGTGAATTGGTCTATTAAATATCAAATAAATTTGCTCAAAATGACACTTCTTGTCACAATATAATTTACGATTAATATCTTTTAGATTTTTTAGAACTTTTAACCTTCAATATAGAAAGAAGGTAATTTTTGTAAAATCATTATTTATGTTTATATGATACACAACGCTACACAATATTAAAATCACTAGGTATGTATAACGTTTTGGAAATTTAATTTGAGTTTTATTTTAAAAGAAAATCAGGGATATACACAAACACAGCAATGTCAATACATTAACAAATTATTATTCGTTTTGGTAATAATTTTTTACAAATTTATGATACCATTTTAATCATATAATTTTCAGACTCATTATTGTTTTCTGTGGATTTAAATGCAAATCCTTTGGTTGGACAGTTTTTCATGTTTTCATTTGTGAAACTCAACAAAAACACACGTCATTTTCTCAACAACAAAAAAATTTAATTCATAAACTTGAATCCTTTCAACTGTTTGTTTATCTCATTTCATAAATAACTTCACAAACCACAAAAAAATATAAATCACTAAAACGGGACACCATGCATGCATAGCATATACACCAAAACAACTCTGTCCAGGCAAAAAACACGAAACAGCCCCACAAAAAAAAAACAAGTCCCATAGCACAGCTCAATGAACTATGAACCATTTAGGACACCACATACCTTCCATACATTTCGTTCACAAACTGCATGCACGAAATACCGGAAAAAACAAAGGATCCTTGGATGCATTACACGTTACACACTATGCTACACCGTGACCGTAGAAAAAGCGAGGTCCTTCTCACATTTTGTCTTCCAGAGATGTTGGATGACATTTTTTTTTTCAGGAGTTGTTGTTTCGAGAAGACAGGTGGGTAGGTTTTACACAAAATTTATATGCAATTTCCTTCATAGGTCATTTAGTTTAAGAGCAGCAAAGCTGTAACAGCCCTCGAAAATCTACATTTACTCGCATTACAGAGGACATGGCCCATTAAGAACGAGAACGACACGACGACGACCGACGACGACCCCATCATAACCCCTCTGTGTTCTTATAGTCTTACATCCATTTCTGCATTTCTGAATTAACTCCCAATTTCAATGTTTCTACATTTATACTTCTGCAGTTGTAGTAGCAGCGCAGCGGGGTAGCATTCACCCTTCGGTTTTCTCTGGCTTGAAAACTGCAATTACAAGATGCTCGTCCTTGGTTATGGGTGTTGTGCATCCTAATGATGACTTGCACACGTATAGTTATCCTTTGCAAATCCTTGCTTGGCATTTGGGTAATCTTGCAGTCGAAATATTATGTGCAAAAGGTCTTCCAAGGCCTATTGTATGTATAGTTGGGTGCTATGGCACTGTGGTGGAAAGCATGCAAGGACCCAACAAAAAAAAAAAAAGTAATCTCATTTCAACCACAGCAACAATTAATATGCAGTTGGTCCTTGGAAATATTCTTGTTTCAAACATAGACTATAGAATTTCATTATGAAATCTCGCCAAGGATATGATAATGCAACAGCAGTGCTTAGTGCCAGTGCCGGAAAACTATTACTTTAATTTAGAACAAATGAGAGAAGGGCTTTTCTGCTGCTTCTCCTTCTATACTGAATGCCCTTGGTCCTTTGGGTTTCGCACATATATATATATACATACATCCATAGTCCATACAATGTAGGCTGTTGAAACAAAACCAATTAAAATTTGGCCGCTGTCCAATTCTAATTCACAATTATTATTGTTATCCTGTTTTCGGTTTTCGGTTTTCTGGAGAATGGAGATGATAAAGACGAACTAAAAAGGACGATAGATAGATAAATAGACAGGGGACAAGAAGGCGGATATAAAGTTGAAGTTGAAAATTCACATTCGTCGTCGGAGTCGTCGTCGTTCGTGAAGGACGACTATGCAGCAAAGTGTTAAAGTATGCAGTTTGCACGTCCTAAAAGGAGCTAGGATCTCCAATGAACTAACTCCAATGGAGGGAAGAGACTTTCAAAAACTTTCGAGAGCTCCAAAAACCAGATAAGGATGCCCGTATAGCTATACTGTTAGATACATAGTAGGTACAGAAAACGGCTTTTGTCTAATAATAATAATAATTCGTCCTTATTTGGACGAGTTTATACGTCTCGTTCTGTATACAGATACAGACTTCCCAGTAGCAGTACAAAGTCAAAATAGCTTTTTGGCTCTTGTCGAGTCGTCCTTTATATTGTTGTATAGTCCTTTCTCAGTTAAGTTTATTCAATGCCTAATGTAGCGGGAGATAATTGAAGATTTAGTCCTTGTTGCAGATCGTTGCATTTATCTTTTCATATATATGTATGTATGTGTCATGTGTGTGTGTGTGTGCAGTAAGTATGTTCATGTTCAATATAGTATATCTTCAAAGTTCTTCTGTATCTTTGCTTCTGGGAAGAATTTTATCTGTTTCGTTAAAATTTACGGGAGTATGTGGTGAGTTCATTTCATACAATGTTATATTTTTCGTCCTTGCATATGCATGCAGGCATACCATTCCCTTATAATATACATTATATTTATAACAAGAGGACTCTCGACTCTTGTTGAATTTTAGTGAAGTAATAAATTAGTGCGGGGATAAAGATCAATTCCCCAGCTGGGAGATGTTCTATTGAAATTCAAGTAAATTTATTATTGTAGTTATGGACTTGGAGAAGAAAATTGGAAAATAAAGGACTTTCAAGGGTGCGTGGCGTGGGGTCGGTGATGGTGGTGAGTGCAATTTGTTTAACATCGTTGCCAATAATGACTATACAATCTTATTGATATGAGAAATGTTCTTGTTACTTCTTGTGAAAACATAGTAGGTATACGAGGGGGAGGATAGGCAATATATATTATAATTGAGTTCTGTTTGGATTTCATCTTCTTCTTGTAAAAAGGTTCTGAAATGTACGTAGATGATAGTAGATGACTTTTGTATGATTTAAGTTGAACACCTAGGGTATACTGCGTCATCGAATCAATGATATTTAGTGATCAACTAAGTTTTCTTTTTTTGGGACTGGAAAAGTTAGAATGCGATAAGGGTGGTGGGCAGATCATGATGGACAAATACAAGTGCCACCACACCTCACCGCACCGTGGCGAGATTTTTCGTTTCCAACAACCACCATGTTGAATTTCAAAAAAATTAAATAAATAAAATTGTATTACATATTCTAACAACTTTGAAAATAATTTTCTCTATGACGTGAGAAGTTTCCAAAACAAAAATTTAAATACAAGATGGCAGCGCTAATATTTTTATAGCCTCATTTTGAATGACACCAAATTTTCCGGAATTTCTTTCAGTTTCTTTAAAAGATTAATTTTGTGATATCTTTATTGTTAGTCGGGGACAGAATCCAGACACCAGATAGGTGCTTCTTGTTGTCATTTGTCAAAATATTTTGTATTTGCGGGAACGATGAATGGAAGAGGTATAATGGAACATTACATACAGCAGCTAGGACAAACTGGTCGAAACCGGGAGTATAAATTATTTAAGTTTAGATATTATATAGTGAAACTTTTTTTACATCGCCTCAATTTTTTTGGTTCACCTGTCGCATGTCGCAATATGGCGGCGTCAGCCAATAGCTCCCATTAGCTGACCGTGTGGTATGTTGTATGTACATGTAGTATTTAGTATATTCTCACTCATTCAAGCACGTGCTCCGCGGCATTTGTGTGTTTTGTATTAATTTAAATGTTTTTGTTTACTAACTTGATCGTGATTCGTGATGGACAACGAAAGAGAAAAGAAAATAATAGTGCGAAAATATCAGACGATGAATTAATTTTATTCCGTAAGAGTAAAAGAGAGAACATGCCAAAAGAGTTCGTGCTTGCACCTATAGGTAAAATGAAAAATGCAAGTTAATTTAATTTTTACTGTAAATTTATTAGAATTAGGTATAAGAACTTTCCGCTGGTACATCTTATTAAAGTGAAACTTTTTTTCCATAGCTACGAATTTGTTCATTCATCTGTCGCATGTCGCAATATGGCGGCGCCAATGGCTCCCATCAGCTGACCTTGTGGCACTTATATTCTCACTCATTCATGTACGTACTCCGCGGTGTTTGTGTTTTAATTATTTATTTCAACTGCAGACAGTTTGCTCAGTGTTATGGTGTCGTGTAAGACCGGTCAACAAGTGAAAAATCAAGAATACGAGTAGTGCGTAAAATATCGGACGATGAATTAATTTTAGGGCGTAAGAGAAAGCCAAAAAATTTCGTGTTTGCAGGCAAAAAAAAAGGAGTTCTTGGTGAGTTAATTTGATTTTTATAGTGAATTTATTAGAACGAAAAAAGTTTCACTTGCATCGTGGTTTCATAAAACGACACAATAAGGCAAGTTATGCATTCGTAAAAAAAATTCTCACAATCAAACATGACATTACGATAATAGAGAAGTCGAAAAAAGTGGGTCCGACAATTCTGTCTGTCTGTCCGTATGTCTGTCCGTCGGTCTGTATCGGCACCTACAGCCTTAAAGGCTGGACCGATTTGCTACAAACTTCGTACATAGTATTATTATGGCGTCCTACAGAGGGGTTTTTTGAATTAGCGTTCTAGCTAACTAACGGTACCCAGCCATACGATTTTTAGTGAAAAATTGATTTTTCTTAAAAACGGCTCCTACGATTTTGATAAAACTTTCTGAATAGTGTTTTCTGTGCAAATTTTATGTTTCGGTTGGAACAGATTTTTCAGGAAAAGTCTTATAACGGTACCCCCATAGGACCGGTTTTTTGAAATCCGATTTTCTCGTGAGCCATTTGACGAATTTCGATGAAATCTTGAATGTTGAAGCCCTTTTATAAACAAAATAATATAAATTCTTAAATTTTTCAAAAAAAAACTTTTCAGTTTTTAAAAAAAGTTAAGAAATTTTTTTTAATTTTTTTGTTTTTTTCACAAACGGTTTATTCTATTTTTTTTAATTTTATTTTTCTGATAAAAACTACTGCTAGAAGTTGGCATATACTCAAAAAAGTTTGGAATATATTTTGGAAAAGTTAAAAAAAAACAGTTTTTTGAAAAAACTAAACGAACGATTTGGAAAAAAAATTCTTAAAATTCTAATCAGCTAACGAAATCAGATGGCTTACTTAATTTTGTTTCCAAAAAACGTTTTAACTATTGATTTTTAAGTGATCAATAAAATTTATATAATTTTTTCCCTGTTTTTTTTTCCAAAATCTCAAACTCCATGACCACTGTCTCACATTAGAGCAAGTTTGTCCGACCCAGTCGTGCACTTTATTTTTGATAGGAACTGTTTAAGAAGAACTAAGCTTAAACAGTTGGAATCCAACGTGAAATCTGTGCTGCTTTATATGCCTGTAAACTGTAGAAATGCTCTGCCAATATGTCAGGGCCGCAAACAAAGTCCCATAATAGATTGTGCTCATATGACGCTAAAGAATTTTCAAGGTTATGTCGGGTTGATAGACAAAGATTAGAGAAATGAAGAGGTCAAGTGTTATGACAGACACTCATTCCCGGAATTCACCATCGTCATAGCCACGATAAGTTGGATTAGGTTACGGTGGCCGCCAGATAGACACACAAATGCAGACACACACTCAGTCCAAATGATGGCCGTTGTGGTTACCCCAAAGTTTGGGTTGCTATGATTTTAAAACTTACAAAACTTACAATATAGATTTGAGCTTCTTAAAAAGCGCAGAAGAAAACTAATGTCAAAATCAAACAGTTCATCAATGTCATTAAAAGAAAGAGTTGATGTTCATAAGCAGGAGATAAGCAATTGTCCCCCCTCCTCTTCTTCGTCCATACAACTTATGCAAAAGTCTTCCAGGAAGTGTCATCTAGGGGGTACGTTAATATGGAAGATATTCAGAAGTACAGAAAGGACATACGGTACCTCTTATTCCAAAAAAAGTACTGTTCCATTCGTTTTTGGGCGTCGCCCGGAAATTTAAGTGAGGACGACGTCTTTTAAATCCAGTTCTATTTTGAGTAAGGACTGTGAAAATGAAAATGTTTTAAGGCCGTACAGAAGTTTTTCGAGAGATTTAATCTCAAAGATTCAATGGATAGGGTCAACATGGAAACCTTGACGAATCACAGGTGTTGTTGAAGATATGGAAGACAATTTTGATTTATATACATGCATACAAAAAGCATAAATTAAAAAACTGATTTTATTGTTGAATAAAAACATTAAGCATAATAAGAGACCACAACAATCAGATTATCTAAAATTTTATACACGTCTCCTAAAACAACAAATCCTTATTTTTATGAGTGGATACTGTATGTGCTGACTTTGCCATTATCATCTAGAGTCGTTGTAGCAGCCTTGTAACCAGATTGCCTGCCATTAAAGTCGTGATTTTCAGCTTCAGCGGTCGAAAGGAGATTGTAGTTCTTTGGCCTTCCATCGGGACCATACTAGAAGTAAAGAAGATATAACCGATCTCGACTATTTCTTTCTTTAAAAAAATATTATGTTTCTTACCTGAGAACCAGAAGCCCATTTAGAGCTCTTTTCCCATGACTTTGCACGATATCCACCGTTTCCTGCTACCAAACCACCAGATCCTAAGCCACTTGATCCTAAACCACCATACGAACTTCCTCCATCTAAATTCATTTGTGCGCTTCCAGTGCGGAAACCTCCGAATCCAACTTCTTGAGCTTGCATCCTAGCCAAACGTTCCGATTCGGTCATGTAGTGACCAAGACCATTTGATGCGTGCATGCCAGAATCGAAGCCCGACGAATGTGAACCGAAGTTGGAGCTGCTTCCAAGATGTGATGGAACAACCAATTGTGCACCATTTGTGCTGTACAAGCTATTAGCATCCAAAAGTGAACCAGAAGTTCCCAAACCAGTCACAATAGGAACCAAACTTGAGCCAGCATTTCTTGAAGATTGTGATGAAATGTAGCTAGAATGAGAGTTTGAAGCGGGACTGGAGTAGATGATAGTTGGACTGGCCTGAGATTTTGAGCTCTTGTGAGTATAGCTGTACTCAGAAGCTCCTCCGGATGGAGCAATAATGGTGCTATAGGTGGGAGCAATCTGCGAACTGGCAATATTCTCGGACAACCTACTGTAAGAGTTTTCACCTGATGGGAAATATGTCACTCCTGGTCGAATTTGTGATTGGCTGTTCATCAAGGATGAGTGCGAGTTGAAGCCCACTGATGGTGATATAACCAAAGGAGCTGCTTGAGATTGCGAAGAGAACTGGTTCAGATGTGAGTAGCTTTCCGATCCAGTGGATGGAGAGATATACAGAGGAATAGGCTGGGACTTGATAACCTTCTCACTGCGGTGTGAGTAGCATTCTGAGGCTCCACTGGGAGACGAGTAGATGATTGGCATTGCTTGGTTTTGGATACGTTGTTCACGATGGTGGGTGTAGCTCTCGGAACCACCACTTGGTGTAAAAACTGTTGGAATAGCGGCCTGTTGAATGCGTTGTTCCCGGTGATGGGTGTAACTTTCAGATCCACCTGAAGGTGAGCTGATGTACAAAGGAGCAGCTTGATTTTGAATGCGACGTTCTTCTTGGTGGCTGAAGCTTTCTGATCCTCCAACTGGAGCTACATACACTGGAGCAGATTGTTTTTGTACACGACGTTCTTCATGACGACTGAAACTTTCGGATCCTCCAACTGGTGCAACATAAACTGGGGCAGCTTGGTTTCGTAGACGACGCTCCTCATGGCGGCTGTAACTTTCAGATCCTCCAATAGGTGCTACATAAACTGGAGCGGCTTGGTTTTGTACACGACGTTCTTCGTGGTGGGAGTAACTCTCCGAACCACCTGATGGTGAACTCACGTAAACTGGTGCAGCCTGACTTTGAACTCGAGACTCATGGTGACGGGAATATGACTCAGAACCACCAGACGGAGAACTCATGACTACATGTGGGCTTCCACCATCAACACGACTCTCGGATTGTTCGGAATAACTTTCAGAACCACCGCCTCCGACAACGGGAATGACAATTGGTCCAGCACCAGCGTTTTGCGAAGAACTGTATTCATTGCGGTATGATGATCCACCACCGATTCCAGCTCCACCACTCACGTACAAAGGGTTCTCTTCTTGCACCACTTGTTGGGTGTCAGATTGACTGCTGCCACTTGCACTGTTGTATGATGAAGATGACCCCGAGTAGCCTGATCCACTGGTACTTGAGCCACTGGAACCTACGACTCCGACACCATATTGGCCAACTTCCTCCAATGATGATTGAAGTTGTTGACTTTTATTTAATGAACAAGGAAAGTTTGGGTGCATTATTTCTAACCACAACAACTGACCAGAGAGGTTGAAAACTTACCCATCGTCGGAACTGGATGTATAAATATTTCCTTGGGCGTTTCTTTTAGCATCTTCAACGGTTTGTGAATGTTGATTATAGTGGCTGGATGGGGAATTAAAAATATATTAATCATAGGAAACGAACAAACAAAAGTTGGTGTTTTGTTTCAAATGTTGTGCCAATTTTCGACTGAATTTGGATTTTTTTTTGTGTACCATGCCAATTAGGAAATTTTGTTGTAATTTTTGTATAACAAAACTAACCAAATAGGTAGTTAATTGGTACTTACATATCACGAATGGAACCGACTCTAAAATCGGTTTGGTTTTTTTATTTAAGATTCGTCAATCATTAGAAAGATTAAAATATAAAATAGTTATTTTTGAAATATTTAAAAGCTATTATTGAATACTGAAATATTATTTAAAAAAAAAGATAAGGATTCGGAAACCTACCTCGAATGAAGGTCTGTTGGAAGATCTGAAAAATAAAAATTTAAAAAAAAATGTTAGTGACACGTTTTAAATTTATAAAATTATCAAATTATTATCAACTCGAAGAAGTAGGTATAATATGGTTATCTTATCAATTTTAACCCGGGTGGGATCAATTTCAGCGAACCATTAATATTTAAAAAATTGGGTTTTTCCAACATTTTTGTGACAAGATATTTTGGAACTTAAAATATTATCTTAGTGGACTCTTGTGTGACCAAACATTAAAATGGAGAAGCATTGCAAATAAAGCTTGTTTCTCCAAAGAACGGATGTCTATAAAAATTGGAACTAAGGAAAAATGTTGACCAAAGTCAAAGTCCACAAATAAGATGGCTGCTTTTCACCAACAAATGTATTTAAATAGACATGTTTGACCCCCTGTGGTGTCTAGTGTAGGGATTGGTTTGTCGGGATGCCTCTTTGAAAGTCTGTGTTCAACCCCTGATTCGACATTTCTCACGCAGTTTCGCTTCTTACGAGGAAGTGGTTCCTTTCACTCCTGGAGAGTATAAAATCGTACAAGGAAATCGTAAAATTCTTAGTAACTAGGTCTTGGTCACTCCTGAAGCTATAATAAGGGCTTATAGTTTACAAAGGACACGAGTTTAAGAAGCTTGATATTGCAGTGATAAGGCCATTTCAGTTTTATACTAAGAGAGGGAAGCAAGCTTTGAAATTGTGCCAACTGTGCCCCGATGCAATATCTTCTCTGGCTCCAAGTCGAAACCAAAAATGGATTTCCTTCTTTTCCTCAAGCTGGTATGAAGGTAGGTACTTATCTGGTCACCGGCTATGAAATAAAACATGGCAGCCATCAATTACCAGTGCAGGATATGCTCATATTGTAGCGCGAAAATCAGCTTCGTTGAGTCAAGGCCTAGTGACTTTCACTCTCAACCATCCTTGCCTGTGCCTTCATATTTTGCAGGAATGAATGGGACCTACAACAGCCAAAACCAGACAAGTTTTAGTCCGCGAAACTTTGTCATTGCTGCGCTAAAAGGAGTTCCCCGGAAGAAAATGTGGAATCAAGGATTGAACTCAAAACCTTTCCCGTAGCAGTCCAACTTACTAAACACTACGTCACGGAGCACTAGGAACTACAGGAGTTGCTTATATTAAGTTTAATTTGAAAAATTATGGGAAGCCTTAAGCTAACAAAGAGTTTCAATTTATTACAGTTTTTCAGGGATATATTAAAGGAACAATCGACAAAGGTAAGATGCCCTAGTTGAGTTGGCAAAGAATTTTCAAATCAAAGAAGGTGCACCTGCACCAAGACAACTTTTACAATCCTCTGCTCTTTATAAATCTTTGTTTCAAAAGTGAAGGCAGAAGTATTTGTACCGAAAATGGGATCGAGTCATCATAAGGGAGGACTCTTCATCACTGCAGAGAACACTTGTGTCAAATTCTTTGGGTCTTCGATCCAAGAAATCAAATAAATCCAATTTTATTTCATGGTCGTCAAAAAATAAACCAAAGTTTCATACTAAATGGTCTGGAAATTTCCTTCAAAAAACAAGAGATGACTTCTTCTTAATGTCAATGTACAAGGAAAAAGTCATATGGCTCAAAAAGTTTCTTTTTTTCAAAAGCTGTGATTTTAAAGTGTTATCCGATTTTGTTGAAATTTAATTCGAAAAATCTCAAATGTAAAAAAGGTATTTTACTTGATCATTTGACATACAATCTTTTTTATATTTTAAAAACTCACAGATTATTTTTTTCAAAACGTTGGGAAGCTGTAAAACTATGTTTTATTTTTTGTATTCCTTCAACTAGGTTTAAATTGAGAGAATAATTGCAAATAAGTGTTTCCACTCTCAAATCGTACTAGGACTGAAGTTTATAAAATATTGAGTTATTCAAAAGCAGAATCGTATTGTTCACTAACCAAAATCTAGGACACAAAATGAATACAGCTGACTTGGATCACGTTTTCAAAAGCACTGATTAGTTTGTCTAAATTTTAGCTAAGACTTTTGGTTATACTATACCTTCAAACAAAAAACGTTTTTTTTTTTTCAAATTATGTAATTGATCTTTTGACTGAATCTCTAAACATATCAAACTTTCACTTTTTTTTAAAGAAAATTACCTGCAACAACTGCACTTAGGCAAATTGCCAACACAATGAAATACTTCATTCTCAACCTCTACTGTATATTTTTTTAAATAAATTATTTCAAAACCCAATACTGCACGATGTATCTTATTTGATTAATAACCAACAACTGAATTGATTTTTATTCTTAAATCAACCAAAATTCAATCGAAAACATTATTTTTAATTCGAACTGATAAGCTTAATTATTTAAAACATATACATTCAAAAAATAAAATATTTAAAAAAATATGAAGTTCATCAATATGATTAAAATTTGAATAACGTGTAGAATCGAAAATATACATACATACGTAGATACTGTTATATACCATTGTATATGTTAAAAATAAAATAAGGAAAGCGCATTGAAGAGACTAAAAATTATTCAATAGTTTTTTAATCAAAACTTAACCTTATTCAACTTACGAAGCTTTTTCTTATCAATTTTGAAAATGATAATAAAAGCAACTTTAATAAATGTGACAAAAAAAATGTTTCATTGAAAACCAAAGTTGGTGAAACTAGTTCACGGGCATCTCATTGACCTGTTGATTAAAGAAAAATGTCATCTCTCCTCTGAAATAGTCCACCATCTTGTTATCAGACGATTGAGGAGTAAACCATTACATTGGGGATCTTTGTTTGGTTCGATAGTTACCACTTCAATTATAACATTGCTGTTATACAGTTGGTCTCAAAGTTCCTATTTTTAATTCATAGTTTAATTAACGTACGAGCTTCTGTGGATCTTCTTCATCATACGTCACTTTCGTCGTCTAAATTTGTCATTGTGATTGCATCACTATTTTGAAATTGTGATATTTGGACAACTACACAAGCCGTTATTATTTGTGATATGAGTTTGTGGAACTTTGTTCTCCGTAAAGAATGGCGAATCCGACACGACATTTCCTGACTAAGCTTTATTAAAAAGAACTTAGTTTTTCGCACATACATACATCCACCGTCTTCATCGATTTATGGTAACTCTAAGTAGTTTAATTAGTGAGGTACCTATTTCACATATTCATGTAGTATAACAATGGATTTAGTATTGGTCTCAATGTGTCAGTCGTTTTCCTGACAGCCATCTTTTATGGATCTTTCCAAACAAAAACGTCCCGCAATACAAAACAAATAAATCATCGTTGCACAGTTTCGTTTCGTTGAGGGTGGACTTGATGATAAAGTGACCAGACCTATGAGGCTAATTCGGGGAAGGTATCTGGTTACAAAGGAGATCCACATAACGGGCCTATTTCACGAATGGAACAGGTTCATTATTTATATAATATTGCGTAATCATCGTATATTTTTATATTCGATTCTAAAATTATAAGTTTAAAGTCATTTATTGTTCAGGTAAAAATAAAGGGACCAAGAAGACTACCCTGCGGTATACATCTAGCTTTTCAATAGCGTAGAAAGAGGTACGTCAGGGTAGTCATCTTGGTCCCTTTATTTTTACCTGAACAATACATGACCTTATACTTATAATTCCAGAATAGAATCTGGAAAAATACAATGATAATTTTCAAGCAAATCTCAAGATTTGGTATAGGTTCTATAGCCAATATTTTATTAATAATGAACCTGTTCCATTCGTGAAATTGGCCCGTAATGTGTTTTTTAAAGCTTATGTATCATGAAGAAAAGGGTTTATGATATCTTTGTGCGAAACGGAAGTTTTTTTTTACAATCATTTTAAAAACCGATACCAAAAACTTTTCAAACTTCAGTCAAGAACACCCTACATAGGGAGTATGATAAGAATTAACAATGTGGTTCGAAGAACTTGTTAATGGAGGTCACACTGATACATTTTTAATAAGGGACACTTCACGACACCTAGCCGCTTCGTGATTGAATTGTCGCTATTATATTCCAGATAACCTTTTAAATCAAAACCAATTTATTGACCAAAAATTTAATAAAATTTTATTTCTTTTAAGCTTTTTTTTTTGTTCTTAAAAGTAATTTGATGAAATTTTAACGACATTTCACATAAATGATAAAAAATATGGACGTTAAAAATGCTCTCGTTTCTAATATAAAATTGCAAGAATCCGTGGCAAGACATAGGTATTTATGACATAATCTAGGAGTGAACACGATATGTAGTGACTTTTCCATTGTCATTGATTGTTGTAGAAGCACCACGTTGATTTGACTTTTTTCCATTAACATCCGATGAACTCGAATAAGAACTCACAGAAACACCACGGTAACCACCGCCGCCACTATTTCCATCATCGGAAAATCGAGTATCTATGTTGGGAACGCTCTGAAAAAGGATAAATTCATGAGAAGCGTCTAACCACAAAAAATCCCATAACTTACTGGATTTTCTGGGTAAACAGCTGCTGATTGGTAACCGCCACCTGGACCATAACTTCCACTAGCAGAGGCATAATTTGGGGCATAATTGTCAGAATATGAATCAGAATCGTAATCAGATCCTCCATTTCCATATCCAGGTCCATATCGAGATCCAGGTCCGAATCCATATCTGGATCGATGACCAGAGCCGGATCCAGATGCACCACTGTAAGCTCCTGCGTGAGATTGACGGCGAAGATTGTCAAAGAATCTCTGTTGGTGGGAGAATTGCTCTTGGAAAAGCCTAAGTGGAATATTTTATCAATATTATTTTATTCCACACAATATTTTTGATGAGGAATATGAGTATGAAGGGTGCATTGCAATAAGTCCCATGATAAGTCTTACTTTTCCAAAAACAGAAATAAAAGAAAAACCCAACAAATGTCGTGCCAACTTTCACACACCAAATTGGACTAACCTATTGAAAATTATCATTCCTTGAGCTTTACTCATCTCTGCTAGGATTTTAAACAAGGTGGATCAATCCTGTGTGGAAACTTAACACTCACGGAGTGTGAATTTAAAAAGTTCGCACGAGTTTTTAATTTTCACAAAATCTTCCCTTATTCAAAAAAAAGATCGGTTTTTGAAGTGTAAGCTTAAAACTCGGGTTAATTTTACAATTTCAAAACTTTATTCTAAAAAATAAGATCCAAGAGATCTAATTACGTGGGACTTACTGCACCAATATGAATGAAATCGTGAAACTTATAATAAATAGCAATATTTACTCATCGAGGTCAGGGACGTTAGAAGCTTCAGCAAATGCAGATGCGTCATTTGTTGCAAACACCGAAGAAAGCGCTCTATAAGTTAAATTTTGAAGCATTTTTTTTTACAAAAGCATTAAAATAAAGTTAGATTAAAATTAAATGGAAAGTTAAAAGTATTAGCTGCATCATGAACTTTTGTATAACTTCCTTTTATCTGCTTGAAAACCAGGTTATAGCTGAACCAGTCCAATGCTCGTCGATTCCTACTGTTTTAACATCTTAAATGAATATAATGTATTCCCAAAAACCAGCGGATCTAGCACCTTGTTTCATTGGTCACTCTTTAACAACTACTAGGGGAGTGTGGGCTAAGATGGGGTACTCTTATTTTCCAAACTTTAGGTTATCAGATACAGATAAACGATGGGCGGATGGAATTTATTTGCATGTGGCAAAACAAAAAATTTCAAAATAAATTTGAGCTCAATAAATTGAGGCTTCTTTTTAAAAGAAGAAGTTGCAGAATTGTCTTGACAGTCAAAATTTTAAAATGTGATGTGATGCGCTCAGCACACGACGCTAGCGCTTCTGTATTTTCACAACTTTGGCGGCACTGTCACTTCCTTGACATCAAAAACAACACATATTTTGTTTAGCAAGTTTCAATTATAGGTTATGAGCCGTCTAAACTTTGTATTTTGTCCACTGTTAGTGCGTCGATCGATTTTGTGTCAGATAATCAAACTTTGTACTTGGCGAATAAGAAAATTGGGATTCATTAGGTTGATTCTAATCAGTGTGGACAAATCGGCTCATGATTCAGATTGAGGTAGCCACCACCATAATAATAAAATCGCTAACTTGAGCTTTGTTATCAAGTAACTTGCAAGAAACGTCACCTGATTTTTCTAATTCCTTAATATATAAATAATTCCTTAAAAAATACTTTCAACCTTAATTTATTCGATATCTACAGAATATAAAAATCCAAATTGACTCATTCCACCAAAAATGTTTTAAAATTAATAAATTTTTTTTTTTTGTCACTTCAATCTATTCGTTCCATTTACCAAATTAAGTCAAATAAAGCAGCAAACACCAAAATATTTAAATTTTTGAACCTTTTAAATATAATTTATAAAAAAAAATTACCTGTTTTGTTGATGTTGCTGTGCCAAAATTCGTTGACTCAATTGTTGATGAAATTCGTAGGGATCAACGAATCCATAATCTGGGGCATAATTTCGTCCAGATCCATTGTCAACGTATCTTTTTTGATGAGCTAGAATATTTAATAAAAGCCAATAAATTAAGTTCGGAAATGTTATTAATTATGATTTGCATACATGTATTCGCTGCACCAAGCATGACTGCACAACCTAGAAGTACCTTCCACATGGTAATTTGAATAGATATTCTGGAATAAAAATTATAACATCATGATCAAGTATACGAAACATTTTCAAGTAAGAGGGAAAATTGAGTGGATGAGTACAAGCCATTCTACATTCGTAACGTGTGACTTAAGAATTAGTCTCCATAATTTATATTACACGTATACTAGTTTGTATCATTCGAAAGATCATTGTTTTCAGAAGTAATAATAAAATCAGTTGGGGCAAGAAATTGTATTTGTAAATGCTGCTTATCGAGCTACTTTTTCGACATTGACTTTGACAGTGCTACGTGCTACTGCTGCAGCTACACCATTGTGTTCAGGCAGTAAAGGAGCCCTTGCCGAGATGCGGGATTTTTAATCAAGCTTTGGGCGGACGTATGCCTGGTAGATTGTAGCTAGATAACATGGAAAAAAATACTTCTTGCATATTCCAGGGAACCTTAAAATTATTGTTGGCGACGTGAAATATGTTTTCTTTAAACAAAAGTTACTGTTTGTAAAACCCATACCTAGGACGCAATACTGTTCAGTTCCAGCAATGCAAGTGCCCACTGATGGATAGTGGCTTAAGGGGTTGGTAGTGCTTTAACGAATTTCCGGTTAATGATTCCCCATAAGACAATGTCATATACGCTGTCGCACATGCAGTTCCACATCCGAAGAACAGGGGTGTAAATATGGAAGTGTATAATGATATGATTATAAACAGCCATGAGCAATACAGTATAGTGCATAAAGATGTTTAGTATAAAAGGTCATTTATAAAGATTATTAAGAGAATCGGTGACAGAACGGACCCTTGTGGCACACCAGTATTTTTTTTTTTTTTTTTGTGAATACCCAACTGAAAACCGTTCAAGACAATTCGATTGGTTTTCAGTAGGGAATTGCAACGGTATTGATGAAGCTTCTGTCAAATTGGCTATATTTCATTTAGTCTGTCTTATTCCCAAATTAAGAATTAAGAGTTATAGCGTTGACTCATTTTACGGTCGCCATAATCTTCCTTTTGAAAGGATTATACGGAAATTGATGAAAACATTTGATTATCTGCAGGCAAGTGACAATATTTTCATTTCTTTGACGTAACATCGACTCTTACATATCATTTTCGGATTTAGTACGTTTTTGTGATTCCTTTGAACAAAAATTTGACTGTTCATTTAAGCCCAGCTATATGATGTTACTCCCATAACACGGTTTTATGTGTTTTAAATGGTTTAGAATCGACTGAACCGATTTTGGTTGATAAATGACTTATTAGGAACAAACTCCGCCCTTTTAAGTTTTTGACTAAAAATGCACATAACGAACAAATCGTTTTAATGGTTTTCCAGAAAACATGCATAATTTATCTTAAGGACTCAACGGATCCTTACTGTTTTCATTTTTGTGTAGAGTGGAATTCCGTCATAAGTCGGTTATGTTCTAAGGCATTCTATATCGGAATCAAAAACTTCTACATCGTATTCCTGGCAAAGATGGCGATGTTAGAAATCAATCTTTGACTCTTCAAGACCTATTGAATCACTATTTGCAGTGACTGAATCTGTTTTGTCACTAAAATGACTCAAGTCATTTCAATATTGATTCTTTTTTTTCCAGAATAAGAGTACGAAAATAGAATTGGTGTCAATTTGTGCCAAGTTGGAATTTGGAAGTGCACTCGCTTGATCTTCTATAAAATTCTTTCAATTTTATCGAATTTTAATGAGTTTCTCCTGATTATAGCTGAAAAGATGCAGATATGTACAGCGAAGAAGAGTGACGGCATGACGAAGCAAAGATCTTTCTACAAGGAATCGTTTCGAAAATGTAGGGGCAAGTTAGGAAATGATGCCGGCTCCGAATTGTCACGGTTAAGTCGTAAATATAAAATTTTTCCTTCTTATTATGGTTGAATTTTACAGAATTCAGCAATAATTCTCAAATTCAAAAAAAAAAAAAAAAAACGTATCCATGAAGTCGCTAATTTTGAAGAGTTCTTAAGATTTTCTTAACACGAATCTGCGCATTAATTTACTTCTTAAAATAATTATCTTGTTTTTTTTTTTTTTTTTTCTTCTAACCAAACCGATTTTTGTTCAACTTAAAGTTGTAATTAAATCAGCAAAAAAAAAAGAAAAAACACAATAATTTTAGATAGAAAAAAAATCACACATTTTGTTGTTTTTAATTCACAAATCACAATGCAAACCTCATCATATTACCCGGAATAGTCATACCGTCAATCTTTTGTATCTCTTCATTCACAAACAGAACTATTATCAAACAACACTCATTTAACTTTTCAGACTTTTGTTTTGTATCTTTCTGGGTGCAATTAAGTAACGTAACAATCTTTTGCTTATTCGCGTTTCATTTCAATTTTTTTGTTCTTTTGGTCATTAGCGTTTAAATCACACCGAATGCCTGTTGATTATCAATTTAGCTTCTAACATTGAACTTCACCATGTTTTAAAAACCGGAAAATGAAATCATATTATGTATTCTTACTTTTTGATTTTTGTTAATATAATCAGAATCACAGACACAAGCTTTGGGTTCTCAAAGAACTTTGTTTAAAAATAAATTTTGGTAAATTTTAAAAGATTTAAATTATAACAAAAAAATCTTGAAACAGTCCTCAGAGCTCTCTTTGCAAAACATTAATCTTAACTAGATTAGGAAATTACTTAAATGCAGTGAATTAGCTTTTCAGACACCGTGATTAGATTTGTGTTTCTTTTTTTTTTATATATTTTTGATTTGCGTAGTATAATTAAAATATTCTGTATCACAAAAAAAAAAAACTAAATAAATCCCATGACCTTTGAAAAGTTTACAAATAAAATTAAATTTTATTGTAACATCGCACGTTGAATTTTTATTATTATTTTGTTTCAATCAGATTTTTATCAAAATCATTGAAAATTAATCAAAACAAAATGTTTTGATTTGATTTCCGTAATTTATTGTAAATTTTATATTTACAATAATTTATTATTGTTTCTTACATTTTATTTTATTCCGATTTCACTTAGCACGAGACGTTGAACACCTTAGTTTTGAGTATAATAAACCTGTCCAGGTAGTTGGGACTGTCTTTTATAAAATTTCTTGTTCTGTTTGCTCATTCATTTTTCATCTTCTCAATTAAGTTGGATGATATAGGTACACCTAATAACTTGTATCTTGTATCTACTGGATAAAATATATGTAGTTTGTGTATGAGATTGTGATTTGATTTGTCAAATAGTATAAGCTTTTGTTTAGTGTGTCTTTTATTTGAAGGGAATGACGAACAGCAAAAATTAATTGAAATAAGAATAAACTAGAATTTCGGCAAAATGGTAATTTTTACGTATTATTCTGACTAACAAAGGCGTCAGGTTTTGGAGATTAATTTTTAAATTATAAGTTATAGACAGAGCACTTACCTTTATACTTGGTGATATTAAAGGTGCAATAAGTTTTGCATTCACAAAAACCCTAAATATCAAACATAATGATAGGGACGAAAATTAATAATGAGGATCTGGCAATTATATCTTTAGGTCAGCCCTTGCAAAAAGTTTGTGAATCAATTTCAGGGGAGAAAATCGATTTTTCTAAAAATAACTTAACGTGAATATTTTGTTATAGTTTTTCTACTGACAGTAGACAGTACTTGTTGGACAAATTAGCGAAAAGCGTTGAAAAAGCTACAAGAAGAAGAAATGCAAGGGTCCTGTACTTAAATAGATACTAAGGATCTCTTCTTAGCATCAACTTTCTTGACGCTAAAGTCAGTAGAAGACCAGTTACAAATATGGAAAGAGTATTTCTGTGAACTGATCAATCAGGAATAGAACGTTAATGATACTATTTACTCCCGTGCATACGTACATCTTTCTGAGGCATTAATATCCCCCCCTCCTCCCCCTCCTAAAAGTCCAGAAGAAAGGGCTGCAATCCTACTCCTAAAAATCAACAAAATAGATGCCGAATTTCAACGCACACAAAAAAAGAGGAAATGATGCTGAATTGGCCATTCACTGAAGAAGAACAATTACTTAATATAGCAAAGCTATGTATTCAATGCAGTTCTCAAACTGAAATTCGCGTTTTTAAGAAGGCTAAGCCCAATAATTTGGGAAGTTGACACAGCTGATGTATCGTGCTGCTAACAGAGAGTGATGGAAAATGGAATTGCTGCCTTGCGATCAAGGAGGGTGCCCACAACAACTTCCGGAATAAAAGGGAGAAAAGTATCTTATAGCGATAATTTCTCATGTAAAACGTATATATGGTGAAATATACAACAAAGCGAAAAACCTTAAAGATTATTATCTTTGTCCAAATTAAAATTCTGGAGGTAATTTTACAATTTTATATGACCTTAGGCCGAACAGACATAATTATCCATGATTGAATTGAAATAAAATTATCTTGGAAATACAGATTTAAGATCGTTATTTCGTGCGTCTTGTTTTTTTATTTTTTCTTTTACTGGATCCGGTGATTACCAAGACCGTAGTCAGAGTTTGGCCCTCACCGACATCTTGTCTGTTCAGACATTAATATTTTTTTATGAATTAATACCTCTGTTCGCGTACCCAAATGAAACAGTTTGCATTCGATTTCATACGTTTACATTAACACAAAAAGCGTTCGCGTACTGAGAGATGAACGAAAGATGAACGAAAGAAAATGACAGCTGTTTTATTCTTTCGTTCATTTATTTGCAAGTTTTTACCCACTGAAATTTCATCTGGTAAAAACTTGAACTCTGTCAAAGGCGAATGACGTAAACATTTGTTGTTGTTGATGACCCTAACCGCAAAGAGCTAACCAATCAAAAAATTCGAATTTGACGTTTTTCAAGTTTTTACACAAAAAGTGTTCGTGTACTTTTCGGTAAGTGAGACAGATTTTTCTCTCATTTGAGAAATTTTGACAGTTTTCATTTTTTGGCACAAAAAGTACGCGAACAGACATAATATTATATATTACAGCAGTGTCGCCAGCCAGGTGACTGCGAGAGAATAGAAACAAACTTCTAAAAATGCTGACCACTTTGACCGTGTCTACTTGTACACCCGAAATAACTGTAAGGCGTTAAAAAAAGAATCTTTAATTCAAGTGTATATATGTTCGCTAAGAGCAATAGCATGCGACCTTATCGTGCACTTTATATCTTTTCTGACTCATTGATGCTTTAATAGTTGCAACTTTCATTGGAAAAAGTTAATTTCAGACGTACTGGTGCCCATCAATGAGTGACTGACTATCCGGTTTGAATAACACTTTTTAAAGGAGCACCGACTGATCAACATGAACCAAATTAAAAAGGATTGTCGTGAAAATCAAGATCAAGATTTGTAGTACAAAATCAAATCTTATTTCGCTTTTGTGAATTTTTGTATTTTCCTATCTTCTTTGTATATTATATATCGGCTAGCCGAAACCGAAAGGAATTGTAATGCACCAGAGAGCACCATAATTAAATATGACACCATTAGAGGACTATTATATAAATTCTTTTATAAAATGGTGTGTATGGAGATATTAGCAATGGAGTCAATACTGTTTCCTTTCTTCGACACAACGATTAAGTGGCGCTGTGAGCCATGTTGGAACCAATACTTGAAATTGTTAGTTTTATGTAGGTATAGGTACTTCAAGAGTCTGAGGCTTATCGAGCAAGAATCGTGACTTGAAAAAAAGAAATGGTAACCTCAGATTTCCGGTTGTATTGCTCGTCCTCTTGGAACCACATGTTCTCCCATCCCTTTTCATTATTTTCTTATTTTAAGGAGTAGCTATTCATGCCCTTTGAGAGTAAAATTGACATTTGCGCCACCATTTGTAAAAATCTTAGCATTTCCTGAAAGGGTGATGATTTTTTAGCGCCTTTCGGAATACAAATGTCGATCTAATCAAAATTAAACAGAAACGTGATAAAAACAAATCTGTTTAAACGTTTTTGTTTTTCCAATAAAAACAAATTAAGCATGAACATTAAAAAAGTTAACCTATAAGAATAAGAATTGAATAACTTACAGCAATACCCTGTACAAACAAAATGATTTAGGAAGCATTCGTTTATTTAATTTTAAATAATGTCGGGTAAGAGGGTACTTTGTTGCATAAAAATATATAATTAGCGTGTTAATTTCACAAGAACTTTGATGTTATTTGAACAAACATAAAGTGATTGATTGGTCACGGCTTCACACAATCCCAATTGAATTTTCTTTCAATCACGTTCATTACAAATACATTTACTTTTATAATAAATTAAACATTTGAATTGGTAGCATTTTAAATGAAGTGAACATTCTCAAAATACAGAAATACTCTAGTTGGTTTGAAGTTGCTTTAAAATTTCATTCAAGCAAACATTTTGAAATGCACTATTTTTATGAATTTCCGTTTGAAGAACTATAGATGCCAACATCAGAAGAATAAGGTATCTGTTCGACGTTAGATGAAAGATACAAAATTAAATGTCCACCTCATAATATTTTTTTTGGGAAATGTCTACTCGCATGGAGCAGTGTCTCCAGTTTCATCAGTTTCGCGAGAGTCGATATTGGGAACAACTTTTGAAAATCCCGCTAGAAAAATTAATTTTTTTTTTTAAACTAGATTATCTCACAAAGTGAGCTACATGCACCCGTTTAACACTGACTGAAGTGGTGAAAATGGTGCGTACGAATAGATACTGTCCCAAACTGAGAATAAGTTACAAAACTTGTTCCACTGGTGTTATGAATATGTGGTTCCTCGATTTGGACCGATACAAAATTGCTATGAAGTTTATCCGTTTCAAACATTCCAATAAATTTGGATACCTTTAAAAGATAGTCCGGTAAGTCGGTATAAATTATTATTTAACTATTTCTTGTGGTTTTTAGATTTGTTTTCAACCACTCAAATCTATGTATAAATGATTGATTCTTTTAATTGAGTTTGCTGATTAATTGAAACTCGTGAGTGGGGGTGTCAGTTTAAAGAGATTTGTTGAAATCTTTTTCTTAAGTAATTATATTTTTTATAAGAATCTCATTTGCATAGTCATGTAATTGTGTTCAATTATTGCTAAGGTTTCTTTTTAAAAAAAAAACTGAAGACCAGCACGTTTATAGTTTTTTTTTTTATTCAGAACTTTTAAAGTTATTTTGTTGAACATCAAATTATAACGCTTGAATTATTAAGAGAACTTTTCTGAAATAGAGCCAACGAACTTGCTTTTCAATTATTGTATCTTATAAAATAAAACCATCTAAAATCAAAACAGAAGTTAGAGTTCAAATAAATACTGTCCGTTCAGTCCAATAAGATAAATGCTTATCACTGCCGAATCACTTCCATAGAGCTGTCTTAGAGTAAACATATAATTTGCATAGCATCCATTAACTTCTTTCTAAAAGCACACGCACCCATTATTCCAGCAAATTAATTACAAATTAACAAACAACCATGTTTAAATATTCGTATTCATCCATGTGTGGAAAAATTATTATGCTCTCAATAGGAAAGATACAGAGTATCTATGCTCTGTTTAGTATGCGCTCATAGCCACGAAATGTCTGTGCGTTGGGTGTATCACGCGCTTGTTTTGCATTTAAATCCATGCAAACCGCATAGGAAATGTATCTAGATATACGCCTCATTATCATTCAGAACGAATTTAATTGTTAATTTTATTAGATAATTTATAGAAGAGACCTAATATCGCATAGATAGATGGGATAAGTGTGTTATCGAGCTTGAGCAATTAGTATCTGAAATCAGATTAATTTGTATAGCCGGTTGGATATACACACTAGTACAAAAGTATATCTTTGCATCCTTTGAATCGTTGTGAATCCATAATTACTATCGACAGTATTTTATTGTTCCTTTTGTATCGTTCTAAAATACTTAATCTTTTTCTGAAATCCGTAATCAATTCCCTTTTAATGGTCAGAAAGTAACAGAATTGACATTTACATTGCATATTTGTAGGATTTTTTAATTATTTTTAAATGAAATTCATACAAGGAAACGGAAGTGACAGTTACAACATTGTTCATGGAGAAATAAAATGACATTTACAGAAAACCGCAAAATCAAATTAAAAAATATGACTGGAATATTAATGGTTGGTTGCTAAAGGAATAATTAAGTGCTTAGGATATAGATTGGAAAAAAAGTAGACTTATGATGTAGGCTTGTAAGCTAATAGAAAATGAAACTCGAAAGAGTTTCTATTATTATTGTTTGATAAAAAATAAATTGAATTTGGTTAAGACCAACATTGATTCCTGAGTGCATTTTGTTAAGACCAACATTAATATTTGGTTTTTGTCTTTTGTCATTGAAAGAAGTAAATAATATAAATAATTGTTAATTGATAATTAATTGGATAATTAAAGAACACATTACACATTATTTTGTTTTATTTGGGCTTACCACGATATCTAGAAAAAAAGTCTAGAGGAACAAAATCAAGAAAAAAAATATAGAATGGACAAAATCTAGAATTAATATTAATTTTTGAGACAACGGTTACAACTCGCGCTAGCGAATTCCTCTAAAAAAAATCTAGAACACTTTTTTTCTAGATTTTCATCTTTCTAGATTTTTATACATTCTAGATTCTATCACTCTGGATAAAGTCGTGAATCGCGATCCCGTTTAATTTATCATAGACTGGCACAATTTCACAACAAACGACAAAAAATAACAAATAATTTCTCATATGACGTTTGACAGAAAAGTATTCAGATCGAATCTCCCAACCCATCAGAGATGAAATCTTTCCTGTTGTTGAGAATTGATCTAGAATTGCTATTTTGTATGCAATGAAACTTTCAAGACTGAAAAAGATCAAATCTTTTGACAGAAAGAGCAAATCTTCTCTTGAAAAAAACTCGCTATTATAGAACTGTCACTTGTGACGTATGTACATGCGCTGCATGATACAGCTACTAAAAGCTTTGTTTGTTCAACTTTAACCAGGATCGCACCAGGTTTTCTTGACAACTCCAATTTTTTGTCGTGAAATCTGGATCTAATCTGAGACCGATTCTGAAAATGTAGTGGAATTCACCATACATTTTGTTCTTAAGTTTTATGTACATTTTGTAACATCGACTTACTTACTTACTTACTTAAGGTGGCGCAGACAGTCGATTGTGGACCACGGCCTCAACCAACATTCCTCGCCAGCTAGGCCGGTCCCTAGCCAGTGGCCTCCAGTTGCGCACACCAAGTTGGTTGAGGTCGTTTACCACTTGATCGCGCCACCTTAGATGGGGTCTTCCAGAACTGCGTCGGCCCTCCGGGTTGGAATTGAAGACTCGTCGGGCAGGAGCGTTTTCGTCCATACGCTCCACATGACCCAGCCATCTAAGCCGCTGAATTTTCAGCTTCTTAACCAAGTCAATGTCGCTGTATAGCCCGTACAGTTCGTCATTGAATCTTCTCCTCCATACTCCATTGATACATACAGGACCGAATATCACCCGAAGAATCTTTCTCTCAAAGCACCCCAGCCTGTATTCATCCGATTGTGTCAGTGTCCACGCTTCTGCCCCATACAGCAGGACTGGGATGATAAGGGTCTTGTATAGTGTCTCCTTGGTCCTTTGAGAGAGGGCTTTACTACTAAGATGCCTTCTTAGCCCGAAGAAACAGCGATTGGCAAGAGTGATTCTTCGACTGATCTCTTCACTGATGTTGTTCTGAGAGGTTATAGTGGAACCCAAATAGACAAAGTCCTTGACAACCTCAAAGTTATATCTGTCCATTGTGACGTTTTGTCCGAGCCTACGGTGATGATCTACTTCACCCGAGGACAGCATATACTTTGTTTTATCTTCATTTACAGCCAGACCCATTCGAGCCGCTTCCACTTCAATACTTGCGAATGCTCCACTGACAGCGCGCTTCGTTCTTCCAATAATGTCAATATCATCAGCATAGCCAAGTAATTGAACGGATCTAAAAAAAATCGTACCGCTGGTGTTGACATGCGAGTTGCGTACGATTGCCTCAAGAATGATGTAGAAGAGGTTACATGAAAGCGCGTCACCCTGTCGTAAGCCTTTCTCGACATTAAATGAGTCGGTGGTGTTCTTACCAACCTTGACGGAGCAGCGCGAGTTCTCCATAGTCATCCTGCACAATCGAACGAGTTTAGCAGGGATGCCAAGAAGCGACATGGCTCTGTACAGCTCGTTCCTGTTTACGCTGTCATAGGCGACTTTAAAATCGATAAAGAGGTGGTGAGTATCGATTTGGAATTCTTGGGTCTTTTCCAAAATCTGCCGAAGTGTGAAAATTTGGTCGACGGTTGACTTACCGACTTGCCTGATTTAAAAAAAAAAAAAAAAAAACAAGATAATAACAGATTCATATGTGTTCGTGTGTCAAAGAACAAATTAAAAAGGAGAAGAAGGAAATACCGTTTTCAATTTTTGCTGCCCAACAAAGTTGAGTCGCGATGGCTGATGACGAAATGTATATACTCTTCGAAATGCATTCAGGTTAGTTAACGAATCTATCTCTTTCTAATTTTTGGGTTAACACTTTGAGGGAAACGTCGAATGAACAGGCAACAAAACAAGTACGTTTGTAATACATATACATATACCTACGTATAATGAATTTTTACAGTTTTCGTAATTAAAATGTATTTTCTGTTAATTTATTAATTTTTTTGTATGGTTTCTTTAAACATTTGGAACCTATTTTGAATGAAATTTTCTTGCCGCCATCAATGTTTTCCCTCAAAGTGATTGACACTGACGTATTCGTGGACTGCCCTCTTTGTTAACTCTTCTTCAGTCGGTGTGTGATGGTTAAGTTGTCAGCACGTTTTTAAATAGTGAAAAAATAGCAAAATTTTGTGTGTTCCTGCTAAGGACCTAAGATTTGGTAAGCCTTATTTATTTATTAGTACATTTGTATTTTATTGAAAAGTTTTGTTTTTTGGTATCAGAATATAATAAATTATTTTTTTAAATTAATTGGTAATTTTATAAAAATAAAATACACGACTGGTATGGGTTGCACGAACTTGATCTAATGTGTGACAGTGGTCTTGGGGCTTTAGATTTTGATAAAAATAAATTTTTCAAAATCCTCAAATAAATACTTAAACTAATTTGAGCTGAAAAAAGTACAGCATTTAATTTTTTTGGTAAATTTGAATTTATGGGAATAAATTTTAAAAAAATCTGTTTAGCGGTTTTTGAAAAAAAGTTTTCTTGAAAAACTTTTTGAAAACATTTTTCAAAAAAAATTCAAAAACCCCAGTTCATAGATATTCAACAAAAACATTTATTAATAATTTTTGAAAAAATTTAATGAGCAGTTTGCAAAATATTAATTTAAAAAAAAATATTAAAAATGCTCTTCAAAATACAAAAAAATATTCGTATGCACTATAAATTAAGCTTCCTACACATTTATATTCGAAATTTCTAAAGTATCGGTTAAGCCGTTTTCGAGATAGTCGAAAGCAAAAAAACGGTCCTATGAGAGGAGCGTTTTTACAGTTTAAAAAAAAAAGCTTTCAGCCTTATACCTACGTACCTAAAAAGCTACACCGATTTTTTTAAAATCAAAATCGTTAGAACCGTTTTCGAGAAAAATAAGCTAACGTAAAGGTTATATGGGAAATACCGTTATATTTAGAGCTAAAATTAAAAAAATTCAATTTCCCCTTTTTACAATACTTAAAAAACATGTATACATATACATACCAAGTTTGAAGTAATTCGGCCCACCCGTTTGGGCTGTAGGTGTCTATACATACATACAGACAGACAGACCGACAGACACACGGACAGAATTTTTAGACCATCTTTTTTCGTCTTCGCTATCATCGTTATGTCATGTTTGATTGTTATCTCTTTTTTCTCTTCGACGACTTCAACTTGCCTTATAGTGCCTATAATCGCAAGTAAAAAAGATAGGTTCCTCTTTTTAGTTTTTAATTATTTCAAAAACAGTTTGATCTATTTTTTCAAAACTTTGTTTTCATCGAGTTATGAGTCTGTTTGCGTGGTTGACCTGACACTGGTGTCAATCGTAAGCCAGAAGGTTTGAAGTTATGGAAGGCAGTGGATTTTCCTGAATAAACGAAGACCACCGACTTCATTTCACCAACATAAAATTTCGACTTCAAAAATTTTTTAAAAGGACGTCCTTTATCAATGAACTCAGTTGATGTTTTTGAAGTCAAACTGATGGCAAACCAACTTGCCTTAGGCAGTGGAAAACCGTCCTTTAGTTGTTTCATTTCATTTACTCGGAGTGCAATGGATTCACGGTATTCTTTATTTTGTAATCTTTAAAGAATGAATTCAGAAGGAGGGGGGAAATAAAAGTTATTGGCTGTAGAAATACCAAAACTTTTTTGAAACATCAATCAGTTCGTCGAAGGCTAGTTTGTTTGTCCGCTCTGAGCTCAACTGGGTTACTCACGTCCTGGCAATCCTGCACATTTGAACACCCATCGGAATATGCCCAGTTAGGTATGCTTCATTTCACGGAAAATTCTCAGTAAACAAAAAAAAGAAACAAAAATACATAAAATTACAATTTTTTTTAGTTAAAAGTTTCATCTTTTATCAATTTTTTTTTAATTTTTTGAGATCGTATACTACAAAATATAGTATTTAAACTAAATATCCTTAAGTTGTCACTTAATTAAACATTGAAAATAATGAGAGCACAATTATTTATAATATGATAAAACGATGATTATTATTATTCTATTCCATGAGCGAATATCATAACCAAGCCAGGATCAACCATAACATCTTCGGACATGTGAGCATTGTCACAACTGAGAACCAATACAGCTTGCTTGCCTGAAATTATAACTGTTATATGCAAAATAATTGTTGTGGAATGATATATTAATTTTAATTACCTGGAATCCTTCGGCAAATATAGTTATCGTATATTCTTCTATTGTTTTGCCTAGTTTCTAATGAACTTAGACCTCGGGGCCATCGTCGTTCGTGGCAGTTTTCCATTAAATTGTCCAAAATATGTGGTGGACATCCTGATTCTGATAAGGCGCGTTTTATCATCATCTATAAATGGGGATGAGTTTGTTTTAATTGAGCTTGTATTATTCTAACGAAATATTTTAATGAGGGTTGATCAGTAAGTTGAGGAATTGATAAACCTTCAATTAAAATGGGTCTACATAGACAAGCCCGACAACCTCAACTTAACTATCCCAAAACACCTGTTGTAAAATCGGACACAACAAATCGTTGAAGATGCAAATAAATCAAAAGACAGATGCGCAAGGAAATACAAAATTGCTTACCGTCTATAAGCTTATTTGCCGGCCCCAGAATTGCTCGAAGAAGAGGAGATACAAACGTACTGTAACAGAAGATATACAAATCACCTGGCACTGGCTGTGGACGGAACAGTATCATTAGTCGATGATCGAATAAGCAGATAAAGAAACGGTATGCAATGCGTTTTGAAGATCCTCTCAAGCGAGGCTGTTATCGATAGCCGGACGTCATGCAACGATCTTTTAAGACTTTAAACTACGATCAAATCGGAACAAAAACTAAAAGCAAACCACAACACAGATTAAGAATACTAAAACTACCATGTGCACTGAATAAATGTGAAGCTACCAAAGTAAGCAAATCTTTAGAAGAGGGCTTTTGAAGTCGTTGATCGTACGTCGAATATAATGAACTCCGTGTGCACCGTTCTCGAGCAGTTTGCTGAATTTCAAATCAGAAACATCTTCAGTGGCTAAAATATCTTGTAAAATTTTATATCAGGGAATCGTATAGTACCCACAAAAAGATCCCCCATTCACGAAGGCGTGATAGCCACCAACTTTCACTACCAAAGAGTTTTAATATCATAGAAACTGCTATACGGCCGGCACGAAAGGTAAACCACAATAGCAGATCATTCGCGAAAGTGGGAGTTATACTTGATTGCACTGTTAAATCGTGACCAGATCACGCCTTGCTGGTTATATACAAAAGTTTTCTTTGCCTATTTACAACAACCCCACTATGACTGATGAATTAAGACATATTTGGTTACCCTCGCTTTTCAGGGTATAGAAGAAGGCAAGAGCAAGCGTGAAATATGAGTCAATTTCAGTAACATAACCCATTTTGAAAAGGCCTTTCGAATGCATTGATTGCTTTAGGAATGACGAGCCAGCCTTGTTAAAACAAGCATTTTTATCTTCCAATTGAACCAAAGACAATTATTGAACCAAAGACTGGATTCGATTTGTATTCTAAGAAAAAAGAGGTTTTTACTACAGAAGCTCAGTCCAAGAGTTCGCAACGGGGTTTCAGCAAAGGTACTGAGCTGCGATCAGAGCACAAGAAGATTGCACAAGAAATGAAGAGGAACAAGAAAAAGGAGGACAAAAAGAAGGCATTTTAATTGAGTTTAAATAAAATAAGGTGTCGGACTAAAAAAAGCTAATTTTGGCTGAAGAAGGACTTTCTAGAGGTTCCAATGAGAACGATAAAAACTGGGACACCTCTCACTTCTAACGCCGCTGTTGTACCTTTTCTAAATTTAAAGTTATATTTTTCTGGTAGCTCTTTGGGGTGTCACAGAGTAACTTGATGAGCAGAAAATTTAATTAGGTCAGAAAAAGGCATTGCAACGGTTTTTCAAAGACATAGTGGTGAAGTCAACAAACTCATCTCTACCGACCCGCATACACCTTAAACCAAACCAAGACAAAACAAAAACAAACTTTCGGCAGTTTTGTGACTATAAAACGAATCATTAAGACAAAAACCAAGGATCGCAAGATGTAAACTTTTATAGTCGGGAATTTTGAAGTTTAGGATTCTACAAACCTGCAAGGCATCATCAGGTGTTGAGATCATCCCACCCCAACGGGTGACTCTAGCCCTAGCCAGGGTAATGCTCCAACGTATAACTTCATCTCGTTCCATTTGATCAGCAATAGCTCGCATCGCTGGATTAGACACTCGCATCGCTCTCATAAAATCCTTAAACAATTGAAGTTCCCTCTTCAATTCATTAATAGTTAAATTTTGATCTGTGATATCAGTTTTAAATTCCGTAATTTTTTGCTGTTGGGTGTGAATTAGAGTGCGTAATTCTCGCACACAATTATGGTCCTTGAGTTCATCCTTGGGTATAACAAAACCACAACCTTTCTCACAAGGCAATGGTCTCTTCGGGTTGTGTTCGCATTCTTCTAGATGCGAATTTAATGCATCTAGTTTTAATACAAGATTACAGCCATATGCGGCATTATCACACGTAATGGAAAGGCTGTATATTCCGAAAAAAAAAAAAATTGTTGAGTGCAAAAAATTGAATTTTAAATAAATTACCGCGATAAGAGATTTCTTAAAATCCGAGGTACAGCCCGAAGATTGGCTGTGGTAAGAGCGTTTCGATCCACTGGACATGATGGCTGCCTCGATAGCCACTCATTGATGCACACCCTACAGAAAGCATGTTCACACATAGCAGCCTGCCATATACAAAAAAAAATCCAAACAATTCGCAACCTAGGTACCTATTCATTTGGAAATTGCTTTTGCTTACCTGCAAGGGCTCTTCTAAGACTCCAGAGCATATGGGACATGTTAGCTCTTCGTCAACTTCGCCTTGGAATCTATGTAGGTCATATCCCATTTTTTTGTTGCTATCTGCTATCTATATTTCGCAGAGTTTCTCGTTTGGCAAGTAAATGGCACGAATTGTCTTCTTTTTTTTTTTTTAACTCACATCACTTTAAAGTTAAACTCAGGATTTTCTCATATTTTTTTGTTTTATATTCTTTTTTTTTTATTGTTGTTATATTTTTGTTGTTTAGTATTTGAATAATTATGCAAAATAAAATGCAACAATTTTGAGGACTTAACAGCTCATTGAGAAGAAATCTTGAGATTCCTTACCTTTTACTTTTTTGTTTTCCCTTCCACAGTATTAAGGAAGGGAAATGGAATTATTTCATGAATTTGATTGTTAAAATAAGTGATATGATTTATGAATTTTGTAATAGGGTTTAATTTGCGTAAATTTGTGTGAGAAGTTTTGAATAAAACTTTGAAAAAAAATAAATATTAAAATAATTTCGAAGAGATTTTCGTTTTTTCGACTACCACACTCAATATTCGGATCAAGCAAGCAGAAAAGAAACGACAAAAAAAAAACTATTTATCTGTCAGAGATGACGTTTCTTGCCAGAAGATCTGTTTGATTTGGATTTTGTGTTTGGAGTTGGAGATTTCCAATTGGAATAAAATTAATTCACTTTGTTGTCGCTTTTTATGCAGCAGAAGAAGATTTTTATTTGGATCCCTTGTATACAACGCGAAGTAGCTTGAGGATGTTTTGGGGGTTTTTGGGGTTATATTATAAGACTTGAGTTCCAACAGCTAAATTGATAAGAAAATAAATGAAATTTAAAAACGATTTTTGGATATTATATCCAAAAAGTATTTGAAAAAAGAATTCGCATCTTGATTTAAAAAAAAAAAAAAAGTTGAAAGTGTCAAGGGACACCCGGATGGAACGAAGTTCCTTTCGATTAAGTAGTGAAGGAATGTAATAAAATTTAATTTTTTTCAAGTTATAATAATATTTTTTTTATTATTAACAAATATAATGTAATATAAACTTAATTAGTAGGCTCAATTTTAGTAATAATTGGCTTGTGGTAACTGAAGTAGGAAACATATGTTTGGGATTCTATTTTATTTAAATGTCTTGAAAAAACTGCATCAATGGTAGTATTATATTTTGTTGTTGATTCTGCTGGATTATTGTATATTCTTAAATCAAATTCTTCCTCTAGAAACTTTAGCAATGGTTTTGATTTTTCATTACTGAAGTTGATGTTAAAATCACCAGCTAAAATGAGTGGAACTTTATCTAAATTTTTGTTGTATCTGCTAAGCGTTCGAGATACATCTTTAGAATACTCTAGCAGTGCTCGATGAATGAACTCCTGAATATCTATTAATTTGTTATTTGGTGAGACATATATGACTGCCATGATTACTGCTGGAACACAATGGAGCCGGAGCCGGAACCGCAGCCGCAGCCGTATCGCATGTGAAAATATTGAATACACACGAATTTAATGTTGTGAACACAACGAGACGGATCCGCAACCGCAGCCGCAAACCGCGACGGACGAGTTGGCCAACTTTTAATAAATACGTGCGTATTTTTGACATTCCATATAAAAAAAAAAAAGAGCAACGTGCTAATAAAATCCTTTTAGAAATTAGGTCAGGTAATTAAAAATTTATTGAAAAGACTATACATGATGCGATATATGTTTTATCATCTTTTATAATCATATATATGTATGTTTCACAGTGGAAATTGTAAAAAAACGTGGAGTACGTACGACTCCATTGTGGGCACTTTTATTTAGGTACGTATGGCAAGCGGTACGGTTGCGGCTGCGGCTCCGGCTGCGTTTTTCTATTGTGTTCCAGCCAAAGAGGATATATACATAGAGTCCAATCTTTCCTACGTTCCATCCTCCTCTGCTAAAATTTTCGTGGTCCCTTTCCTATTGTATTCATTGTCCGTGTAAAACAACGACAAGAAACGATGAGGTAAGTAGTAAGGTGTGAACGCACACATGTTTAACAAAAAGAACAATATGACAGCTGTAGCACACACACATGTTTAACAAAAAGAACAATATGACAGCTGTAGCTTGTAGGCAAAATCAAAACAAGGCACTAGATTGGACTCTATGTATATATCCTCTTTGGTTCCAGCAGTTAAGGTAACACCGTTTTCCATTACACACATTATTTATTAAGCGGCCCACAGACACCACACTTGTGCGCGCGCATGTGCACCGAAACTGGTGTGTGATTTCGCCACACACTGCACACCAAATCGTACACACTTTTGTTGTGAAAGAGATTTCAAAGGAAAAAAACATTTTAAATAAATCTTCCGCACTCCTTACTCAATCACAATACGATGCAACTGAATATAAAATGTGCGCGCGCATCCCCATACACATCACACCGATCGAGAGTCGAGACACCCACACCAAAAATCAAAAAGTTTTGATTTTTACTCGCGCCGAAAATCGGTGTGCGCTCCAGCCCACAGACAGCACACATTTCCTCGCACCGACACATGCGCGCACAAGTGTGGTGTCTGCGTGCCTTTTTATGTACAAAAAACCTGTATACACTCAACAACAAAAATCGTCGCGACACCACACTGTTCAATGCGAAATACAAATGAAAATATCTGGCTTGAGACAGACAGAGAAACATGCGCACGCCGCACAGCTTACAATAGCTTACTATAGCAAAATCTGTCGTGACAACTTTTCGTCAGAATTTTTTCCGTCTAGCCCCCTTTCACAACGCGCGATAAGGAACTTCGTTCCAAAAGGAATAAACATATATTAAAATCACACTCGTTCGATAGAGAGTGGCGATAAAAATGCAGAACATCTTGATAAATCAACATATAAAATAGGCGAAAAAGGAAAAATAATGATCAAGATTATGGTGAGAACAAGCATGTTCATCTTGATTATATAACATTAATATTCTGCATTTGAAGGTGTTTTTATATTTTAATAGTTTTCACACCACTTTCCATGATCAAAACTGAAAGTTTTGTCTCTCTTAACCACCTGAACGCAATAAGTGACAGCAAAACAAATTATTTTGACTTCTGTCAACGAGCTATACAAAATTATAGCAAGGAGAAACAAGTACGTATAGTACTAGTAGGTTGCTCACTTTACTTCTCTCGAAATTTTTTGTAAATCAAGACGTTGTAGAAGACTGAAAATCCATCATAACACAGCAAACCATTCTTCAGTAGTTTTCTTATAGACACTTCAAAACAAACAAACGAAAAATGGCCTTGCAAACAAAGAAGTTCGATAATCAGCGATGCACTTCAAAGAAAGAAGTTTCGTTTTTCCTGAAAAAAAAAATAAAAGATTGCTTTTAGAACTGTGAGAGGGAGAAAAAGCTGGGGTAAAGAGCACAAACTTTATCTCTTTTTTCGAATTGATTTGATATGTGTTCCTTAATTCAAAGCATCGCAGTGTGACAGTGGTCGTGTGTAATTTGTATTTGGGCAAATTAAACGTTTAGTTAATCTTGGATTTACATTGCTCTGGAACATCTTGATCTGCAAATTTCTGGAAAAGTAAATGAAAACGTAGTATAGCAAAAAATTAAGGTATACTGTGGAAGAGTGTTGATATCATTACTTTTATTGGAGGGAAAGTGCAGTATTTTTTGAGGTTTGGCTGGATTAGAAAGAGAAAATAATTTCACGCATAACTTAAGGGCTAACCATAATTGAAGAATGGTACGTACGTTGGCTTACGAAACAGTAGAAATACCTGTGATTTGTATACCCAACCCGAAATTACTTTTTGTTCAGTTTCGGCAAGTTTCGTTCACTTGCGTTTTCGTACGTAATGTACGCTTTGAGTCGTACATTACTTACGAAAATCTGACATTCCTTTTTTTCTAAAGGGTATTCTTCTTCTTTTTTTCTTCTTATTTTTAAAGGTTATTATGGGCAACTGATGTACTTTACAAATCGGAAGGAAACTTTTCGTTCGGTTTTGACACTTGCTTACTTTTTCTTTCGCGTTTTATGGTTGGGCCTTGAGTATTTTCTCCTAGTACCTATTTCTTTTCAGTGGAAACCGGCTATTTCAAATCATATTCGAATTTCAAATCAAACTGAACTCTTCTTCAACTGCATTTTTTCATATTTCAACCGCTGGTTATAGGATTGGCGCTGTTTCGTTAGAAAGATACGTTTTGTTTTATTTGCATATTTTGCAAGACAAACAGTTATTTCTTATTATTTGTTGTTCTTTGGCTTCGCCGGCATTTTAAAATCCCAAAACAAAACAAAAAAAAAACCAAGCCGCCCTGATTCTTAAAAAATCACGCATCAGCACAAGCACAGCAGAAAGATACTTCTACTCACAAATTCCTTACAAATTAGACAATAACTAAATATTTGTTTCGATTCGAGAGCGGTAAGTAGGTAATTCAATAATTTTATTTGTCCCACTTGCACAAGTTTTATTCTGTTCAATACAATTTTAATCTTAGTTTCATAATGACGACTTCAAAAGATATATTTTTCAAATGCAATCACCATGCCACATACACTTCCGAGAAATTACTAAAATTCTACGAAGAAAACTTATTCTTCGACACCGTACTGATCTCTGGAAGTGATGGCGTTAAAACTCAAGCTCATAAAATGATCCTAAGGGGCCAGTTATAGCGATTCGAAAAACCAAACCGAAAAAGGTGGAACGAGATGAAAATAATATTTTTTTCGGTTTTAGCGTTTATAGCGATCAAGAAACCGATGCCAGAAAAAATATATCACTCTGACATTTCACAAAACAGACGTTTATGTACACGCACGCAGTGTATTAATTTTCTCCATTGTGTAAAAGTGAAATTTTCAATAAAGATGAAAAAAAAATACTAAGCAATTATTTCGGGGTGAAATGAAGTCGGATGAGTGAGAGTGAGCAAGAAAAAGGATTTTAAATCAAATTATAGTGCGAATCGATTCTTATGTGATTTTTGTTGGTGCGTGCGTCGGATCATTTGTTGACCCCAGATCGGACTTCAGATCAAATTTAACACACATTTGCACACATACTTCAATAATTTGACTTTTCTCAAGCGTCAATTCTGTTTTTTTTTTTTTTTAATTTTGTGAAATTCATTGTACAAAATTTATGTTTGTGGAAGTGATTAATGTTTTTAAATAAATACAGACGGTTCAAGGAGTGTAATGAATTGATTAATGTATTTTTGGGCAAGTGAACAAATAAATGTGAATTAAAATCACTATACAATGTACATAATATTTTTAATTATCTTATTTTTTTTATATAGTTAATAAATTAAGAACGTCAAAAGAAACACAAATAACACAATTACAAAAACAGACCAAATCTGTTTCAATTTCTTTTAGAAGTGAAATCAGATCAAATCTATATTTCCAAGAAAAAATCACATACAACAGATTTGATCTGTTTTTCTTATTGTGTTATTTGTATTTCTTTTGACGTTCTTAATTTATTAACTATATAAAAAAAAATAAGATCATTAAAAATATTATGTACATTGTATAATGATTTTAATCCACATTTATTTGTTCACTCGCGCAAAAATGCATTAATGAATTCATTAATTAAATTAAATTAATTAAATTATGTTTGTATGTTTCTCCTAAATATATAAAAAATAAAATATTTATTTATGAAGCCAAAATTAATTTAAAAACAATTCTTTTTCCACAAATCTGCATTTACAAAAAAAAATCACATTACAAATCATTCCGACACTGCGTTGCTGGCGACACTGGTGGCTCGGTGCGTGTGAATAAACAACTTCCTTGATAAATGTTAAACAGAAGTCAGTGGTCAGTGTCTCTGTCTCAGTCTGACTTATGATGTTTTGTTCAAAAATTGCAACGAAAAACTTTTCATGGCCCAATTTACAACGAAAAAAATGTTTTGACAGCTCACCTTCCAGTGGAAAGCGAAAACAATTGGATTGAAACAGCAAAGACTATTTGTTCCATTTTGGTGGAATTGTCTATCAGCTGTGCGAAAAACCAAATTTAACCATAAAAAAGAATAAATACATTTTTAACAAAAAATATTAGTTCAATTGAAACTTTTATTAGCAAAAAAAATTCTCTGAGTTATTTAGCATCGATCAGTGTAGCATTTGTGTTTAAAATCGACTTATAACATACAAAATTTCCCATCTGAAAATTTTTCCGGTTTGGGTTTCCGTATCGCTATAACTGGCCCCTAAGTGTCTTCAGTGACCATTTTTTGGAATTGTTCCGTAGTAGCCAAACAGTTTCAAAAGTTGATATGATTGAACTGAAAGAAATTGAAACTCCCACAATTAAAATGATAATTGATTTCATGTATTCGGGTAAGATTGAACTAAATACGGAAACCGTCGAAGGAATTTTGAGAGTTGCAGGATTTCTAAAGATTGAGACCCTAATCGCTGGATGTTGCGAGTTTATTGAAAAACATTTCTCTACTAGCAACTGCTTGAGTTGGATACGCATCGCAAAAGAACTTAAATTATCAGGATTTGCAGAGAAATCATTGAACTATGCTTACTCCAACTTTGAAATAGTTTCAAAAGAAAAAGAATTGTTGCTCCTCAACGAGATGGAGTTGAAGGATTTGCTGTTTAACGATAATCCTCATGGTGACTTCGAAGGGGATATCTTTTTGAGTGTTGTAGCTTGGGTTGAATATGACGAAGACAAACGCAAACCTATTTTACTAGAACTGCTACAAATGGTTCGTTATCAGTTTCTCACGCCCAAATTTATCATGCGCGAGGTTTATGGACGGGTTTGTGAAACTGATTTGATTTTACTTTGGTTAAAATGGCATTTGTTGCCAGAATCTCGACTTATCGGTCAGAATAGCCGTGCAATCACTCCAAGAATGGTGTATCAACTTGTTTCTATAGAATGGACACATAATAACATCGGATTTTCGTTTTACAATCAGAAAACCGATTCCTGGGAGGTTAAAATTCGAACACTTCGTCGGTGTTTTAACACAAGTGATTATTCTATGATTGTTATTGAAGATAGACTAGTTTTAGTTGGAGGGAAAACTAGTACCACATCCACAAACAGAGTTGAATGCTTTAACTGGAAAACATTAACATGGACTGCCTTGCCTTCAATGCAAAGATCTCGACACAGTAGCCTGCTGGCAAATTTAAATGGAAATTTGTGTGTATTTGGTGGTTATGATCAAAATTTTATCGATTCCATAGACATTTATAATTTTTCTACATGTGAGTGGAAGTATATAGAACCAATGTATGGGCCAACTCAATGTAGCCGAATAGTTGGACATAATGGAATTTTATATGTGGTTGACTTTTATTACGGACGTTTCCAATGCTATGATGTTTCGTCAAATATATGGACCTATGAGGAACTTAGGAGGACATACATGATTTTCATCTTGTTGCAATTGATACATTTCTGTACGCCGTTTTTAGAAAGGGTACAATTAGGGATGCCAGACGTCCCGCCACAAGCGGGACTGTCCCGCAAAATGACTGTTGTCCCGCAAGTGTCCCGCTGGAAAATTATGTCCCGCTAAACCCGCAAATAATCAAGATCAAGACAAACATGTTCGTCTTGACGAATACGTATATGTGTTATTTCTTTTCACTCTTCTGTATAATGATATTTAGCTCTCTCCCGCTTTACTTTTGTTGGAATTTTCAAGATATTGATATTTGTATATGATATCATTTAAATGGTGGGCACGATTACGTCTGAGGTGGTCCATTTTCCGCGGGCGACTCGTTCGAGCATAGCGACTGGTATCTCGCGAATAACGCGAGTAATGTTGGCTTCCGAAGCGTCAATCCTAGCTGGCTTATTCCCGAAGATCTGAGATTTTACATATCCCCAGAGAAAATAGCCAAAAAGTGTGATACCGATCTAGTCGGCCAATTTACAGTAGCAATATGTAAAAATAAGTGCTCAATGATTTCTCAACAATAACTCCATTGTTTCACGCGCTGTGTGGCTCGTAGGGCCGTCTTTTTGGTGGCGCGATAACGGTTACCACTGACGGTAACATTCTGATTTGCCTCATTTTTGAAGAAATATGGACCATTGATTCCACCAGCCCATAAACCATACCATGCCACTATTTTTAATGGATGTAATGGTTGCTTTTTGTACTCTTCGGGTTGCTAATCAGCCCAAATATGTACTTATATTTTGTTTATTATCGTATCCATTGAGCCCGAAATGGGCTTCATCACTGAACAAAATTTCACGATAAGACATAGGATTTTCATTGAGTTTTTCCAGACCCCATTCACTGAAAATAGAGACGCTGTTGTGGTGTGAGTATTTCCATGACGACTTGCAAAACGATACTTAAAAAAATAACAAAGCAGTTTGATAGGATTCCCGAGTGATCTGCCAAGAAAAGCCTATTGAAAATCAAACCTCACGATGAATCACCCTTTATCTATGTCACAAATAAATGTTCCTAAATAATAAGAGACTGGTTTAAAAATGAAACAGGTTTCTTACTAACAATAACATGAATTTTAAAGGCTTTATATTTTAGCTTGTATGTAAGAAAAAACATTTGTCCCGCAAACTAATTTTTCAAATCTGGCATCCCTAGGTACAATAAATGTTAAATGCTTCAACTTAACCAACGACACATGGTGTACAAAGGCAACACCAAAGCCTAAAGGTGAAGGTAATATCAGTAAGCTTACGGTCTTCAAAAATAAAATAATTATTTTCGGAAGAGATACTGTTTTTAATGAAATTGGACGGAAAACAGAGACAAATTATACCGCCGAGTATGATCCTGAAAATGATTCATGGGAATATGAGAAAAAACCTGACTTACCTTATAATTGCGATTTCATATGCACTCTTCCAATAAAATAACTACCTACCTACATTAATAATAATATTTGTATTAACTCCCTTAAAAAGATTTTAAATAAATAAATCGAATTTCAATTGTTGAACTTAAAAAATAATGTATTATTTCATTCATGTGGAACGCCAGTATTTATTGTGTTAATGGATAATATGAGAACTCTCATGGTTCTACTATCAGAACAATTCCTAATTACTTTTACCAAAGGGGTTGACTTATTAGTTAACAGGTAACCCTTTGAACCAGAAGTTTGTAGTTGCAGAACAACGTTTTATAATTTATGTCCTTGTATATTTAGCCAATAGTATTATACAGGGTGAGGTCGTTTACCACTTGATCGCGCCACCTTAGATGGGGTCTTCCAGAACTGCGTCGGCCCTCCGGGTTGGAATTGAAGACTCGTCGGGCAGGAGCGTTTTCGTCCATACGCTCCACATGGCCCAGCCATCTAAGCCGCTGAATTTTCAGCTTCTTAACCAAGTCAATGTCGCTGTATAGCGATCAAGTGGTAAACGACCTCAACCAACTTGGTGTGCGCAACTGGAGGCCACTGGCTAGGGACCGGCCTAGCTGGCGAGGATTGTTGGTTGAGGCCGTGGTCCACAATGGACTGTCTGCGCCACCTTAAGTAATAGCGAGTTTCATTCAAATTTGGAAGAATTGTTCTCAAAATCGAGAATTGCCCTTTTGAATGAAACTTGTTTTGGGTATCCATGTCAATTTGAATTATACTTTTTGTCATTTCATTTTTGTCTTTTGTCATTGGAAAAAGTAATCATTAGATAATTGATAATTTATTGGATAATTAAAGTACATATTAAGTTCTTCGTTCATTATTTGTTTATTTTTGTTATATTTATCACAGACTGGCACAATTTTACAACAAAGAACAAAAAATAACAAATTATTTCTCATCTGACTTTTGACAGAAAAGTATTCAGATCGATTCTCCCAACCCATGAGAGATGCATTCTTTCGTGTTGAGAATCGATCTAGAATTGCACTTTTTGAATGAATGAAACTCTCAAAAGTGAAAAAGGTCAATTCTTTTGACAGAAAGGGCAATTCTTTTTTCGAATGAAACTCGCTATAAGTAAGTAAGTATTATACAGGGTGATTCACAAGCGTTGTGCCAAAAAGTTAGAGCGTTTAGGTTGAATTGAGACAAGCAAAAAATCGTATGGGAGGGGGTTTATTCCCCCCCGTTTAGCCGGGAGGGGCAATTTTCTGAAAAATTGACTTATTTTGTAAAAAATAAAATGCACGACTAGGTCGCACGTACTTGCTCTGAGGTTGCAATAGTATTATTAAAACACTGTTTTCGAGCAATATGCAGAACTCATGTTTGAAAAAATTTGGAAAAACTAAAAAAGTTTGGCTAAAACTGGAAAACCCGATATACAGAAGTTTACGTTAAGAAACCTTTAGTATATCAAATTTAGATGTCATCTTTTGGGTGCTATAAAAGGATATAAATGTCCGCTTATGGCCAAATTAATAAAATTGTTAAAATAAATGTCCGTTATTATCATTTGAAGCCAAAAACTTAAATGCAGTTTTCTTCAAAACATTCTGTATATATTACATACAAAGTTTAATAAAAATCGGCAGAATCTTTTTTGAGTATATTAGAAAAACCTACTTAATTTGGCCAAAAAATAGTGGCTTTTTGTATGGGAGCCACCATTTAAAAAAGAGTAACTGACAAAAATGCAATGCCATCTGATAGAGAGTTGTAAGGAACTATACCAAACAAAGTTTGTTTGAATTCGATACAACCGTTGACAACTTATGGCCATTTGAAAAAAGACGTTAAGACCATATCTCCGTTACTAGCATTTTTTGCCAAAAACTAAAAACGCAGTTCTCTTAAGAACACTAAAAGAACATAACACACAAAATTTAATAAAAATCGTTAGAGCCATTTTTGAGAAAATTAGAAAAAACCAAAAAAAAGTGGCTAAAACTGAACGGCTCGTTGTATGGGAGCTACCATTTAGAAAAGCTTCACTGAAAAGTTTACAAAGCCATCCTATAGAACACTATGAAGAACGATGCCAAACGAAGTTTGAGTCAATTCAATCAAGCCGTTGCGAACTTATGGCCATTTGAAAAAAAGCCGTTTAAACCTGATTTTCGTTACGACCATTTAAGCCAAAAACAAAAAACGCTATTTTGTTAGAAATATCTTAGGTAAATTAAATTTTAAATTTAATCAAAATCGTTAGAGCCGTTTTCGAGCAAATCCAAAATGAAAAAAACCGTTACTTGAAAGGTACCAGTTTGAGCCGGGCTAAAATAAAATAAAAAAAACCTCAACAATGGTTTTTCTTCAAACTGCTATATATCAAGTTTGAAGAAAATCCGTCAAGCCGTTTAGGCTGTAGCATGACGTGAAAAAGCGCACATCCGCACATCCGCACAGACGCACAGACAGACCGACGGACGGTATGGCGAAAACCACTTTTTTGGTCTTCTCTATCATCGTAATGTCATGTTTGATTAAAACCTCGATTTTTTTTTTCTGCACGAAACCAATACTTGCCCTATAGAGCAAGTAAAAATACATATTAAAAATCAACGGCTTCGTTTACAACACCGTTTTATACCTTTTTGGAAAGCCAAAAACTTTTTATTTTATTGTGTTTTTAAATTAAATTGTTTTAACGAATGGTTTAAAAAATATAAATTTTCAAACTCAAAATTTTGAAAAAAAAATTTGAAAAAATAATTTAAAAACTAATTTTTTTCAAAATTTTACGTAATTAAGTATAATTTTTGTTCTCAGAATTCATTGCTCCAAAAACCTCTAAAATCAAGCTTAGTCTTCCATCGATAGATGGCGCACCTCACGTGGTAGTACTTTAGTTTATATTATTTATGGACAAGGTTTCCAAATCGAACAGTAATTTTTTTGTACGGTTACTGGTAAAAGCAGATTCGTGCATTTCTTAACGCTCCAATACCATACGGCTTAGTAATATTTTCTGGATTTCAAGAAAGTTGTTACGAACGGGAGCTAGAGCAAGCTTTTTTCTTATACTTTATTAATATTTTGTGCTGTAAAGCAAAGACTGCACTTGCCGGAGCTGTACTGCAGCGGAAGTTCACTGCAACTGAATCTTCGTCTGGAATTGTAACAGTTAAATCGCACTAAGCGGCAGCGAAACTGCGAGCCAGCAAAACTAAAAGGTAGAAATGGCCGTATACATAACTCTGATGTGTCGTTTCGCTGAAGAGCAGTTGCGCCTAATGTGGTCTTGCCTTAAGTATGAACTTTTAATCAATTATTTCGATTTGCAAGTTCTGGATTTGTGTGGGATATTTTGTTCTAACATATTAATGAAAATTGGATTTTTTTTATAATCCAGGGAAATTTTTACTTAATGCTTATTAGAGAACTATAAAACAAATTCGAAAACTATCTTCGAAATTCCGTTGGAAATTCATTCCCTGGGAGATTCACGATCGCGGGGAATGTTCCTTGGGAACAAAATATTTCTTGGGAAACAAAATTTCTTGGGAGATCGCCGATAGGGCCCTATAAATACAATGGTATTGCCTGAAGATGTCAATTGATGCGTGTTCAGAAAACCGAAACCTTCATTCTGTTACCCGGACGCCACACATGCCAGCTACTGGGAAGATGGTTGCAATACACAAATTTCCCACTCACACAGACAAACTTGCAGCCAACTGCAACACAGATAAGTATCTGACAATTAATACATGTAATAATTCGCTTGCCAGTAGCTGGCATGTGTGGCGTAATTAATTCCTATTAATACTAGTACTACAATTTGTATAGCAAAGAGTGGTTAACACCGGCGGCGGTTTGTTCTGTATGTCTTTGGTATTCGTTTATAAAAGTATTACCAAAAATCTTGTATAGTTTCACGTGAAGAGGCAATAACAACAGAAACAGAAAACCCAGAACAGCGACCGGTACCCTTTTGCCTAGAACACCTTGAAATAATGTTCTTTTTTGTCCATTATATGACGTGTAAATGCACAAACACATATCTTTCTCAGTTTTAAAGGCATACACTTTTTACTTAAAATAACATCCACATCACAAGTTTTTATAGCTTCTATATAAAAGGAGAAAACCACCAATTGGTCGCTGTAATGTTTTCTTTTCCTATTCTATCGTAATAAGTTCAGCGCATGTCAGTTGAACAACCGAAAGGGTTTGTTTTGGCCTTGGAAACTATATAAAGTGTCAAATTAATTATTTTGAAATAAAATTGCGATTATGATTTAGTGGTGTTATACTACGTTTTCATTATGGCCGAAATTAGTATATTTGAAAATTTTCTAAAAAAGTGTTTTCATCTAGGTTTGCACATTTGGTTTGACAACAGGCTATGTTCTTTCTTTTTTCTTTTGTACAACCTTTTCATTCTTTCTTATTGTTTTCTTTTGTTTACTTCTGCCGTTGCCCTGGATTTTGTTTTCAAATTGACATTTTAGAAAATATCTATTCGATTGTTTTCAATTTAGTTGAGTTTGATTTCTTTTCAAATAATTTGCAACCTTGATTTCGTTCGAATCAAAAAAATATTGAAATTTTATTTTGTATGGGAAATGGAGTCATATTTGGAAATTTTCTACGAAACTTGGTGTTAGTCAACGTTGGCATAGAATATTTGAAATCCAAGTCAAAATTTCCAAACGAACTGAACTTTCCCATTTAATTTTTTATGTTTCCTATAGCGTCCGTCAGTTTTATTAAAGCGCTGTTTCGTTAGAAAGAATTTTGTGTTGAACTAAACAGTAATTTGCATTGCTTTGTTGCGTGTTGCGTTGTTGCTATAGAATCATTCTTAAAGTATTAATTAAACGAAAAAAGCGGTAAGTACTACTATGTTCAATTTTGTGTTTGCGAAATGTAAATTGGATTAATTTGTATAGTTTTACAATGTCAACTTCCAATCCGTCTCCAACTGAAATCACCTTCAAATGCGCTGAACACGCAAAAAATACTTCTCGAAGGTTCTTGCAATTTTATGAAGAACAAAACTTCTTCGACATTACTCTTGTCGCTGGAATCGATTGCATCAAAATTGGAGCTCATAGATTTGTGCTTTGTGCATTAAGTGAGTACTTTTTGGAATTATTTCGTTGTAGCCCAAAATTAAAGGCAGAAATTGAACTCAAGGAGATAGAAGCTTCGACAGTTGAGTTGATCATCGATTTCATGTATTCGGGTTCGATTAAACTGAGCATTGAAACGATCGAGATTATTTTGCGAACTGCTGCTCTTCTAAAAATAAAAACTTTAATCGATGGTTGCTGCGATTTTATTGAAAAGCATTTTGATAATACCAACTGTTTAAATTGGCTTCGGTTGTCTAAAGAATGCAAAATACCTAAACTTCAAGAGATATCTTTGAACTTTGCTTATAACCACTTTGATGAAGTATCGAAGGAAAAGGAATTTCTTCTCCTTAGCGTGGAGGAGCTGAAGGATTTTCTGTTTAACGACAATCCATATCAAGACTTCGAAGAGAATGTCTTTATGAGTTTGAAAGCTTGGATTGAGCATGACGAAGAAAACCGAAAAGAACTCCAACTTGAGTTGCTTTCAATGGTTCGTTATCAGTTTCTTACGCCCAAGTTTATAATTGCAAATGTTTCTTCTGAAACCGATGGAAATTACAAACTCATTTATCGTTGGCTCAGATGGCATTGGGCACCGGAAACTCGACCAATTGAAGATCAAACAGTTGGCTACAAGAAAAGAAAGTTAGAAGGCAGACTTGCACTTTTATATTTCAACAATAACAAAGAAGTTGAAGTTTCATGTTATAATCAAGAGCTGGGGTCCTGGTGCATTCAAAAAAGAATACCTATATCAATAACTAAAATTAATCATTCTATGATTGTGATTGATGAAAAACTGATTGTTGTTGGAGGAAGACCAGATATTCATCGTTTTATTGTCAATAGCATGGAATCCTTGGACTTGAAAACTTTAAAGTGGACAACTGGTTCACATTTTACGCAAAAATGTCGAAGGAACACTCAATTGGCAAATTTAAAAGGAAATATCTGTATCTTTGGCGGTTACGATAACAATGGTACTTTTGATAGTTCGCTGGAAATGTATAATTTTTCAACAAGTAATCACATTTTCTTGGAACCTCTCTTCAAACTAAGCGCCAGTAGTAGAATGGCTGCTCATAATGGAATTTTGTATCTTTTGGATTTTTATTTTGGATATTTGCATTGTTATGATGTCTCCACAAATGAATGGACTTTAAAACAACTCAAAATTGAAGGTCTAATCGATTTCGGTTTTGCTGCTGTTGATAAATATCTTTACGTTATTGGGAATTCTAATTTTGCTAAACGCTATGATTTATTAAACGACACCTGGAGTGTTGTGGCACCTTTAAAACAACATCGCTCAGATATTAAATGTACGACTTTTCAAAATAAAATATTTATTTACGGAATCAATTACGTCGAAGAGTATAGTCCTGACACCGACACGTGGAAAACTTTGAAGAGTAATGATGTTTTTAATTGTCCTAATACTAATATTAAGCTTCTTAGTTCTATTCCTTTTGATCTTTAATTTTGTATTTTAATTTTGTAATCAACTGTATTGTTTTCAATAAAAAACCTTGAAATAAATACCAAGAATTTTAAAATATTAGCTCGCAATCAATGCACTTGCCTTTTATACAGGGTGATTTACGAGCTTTGTGCCAAAAAGCTAGAGCGTGTAGGTTGGGTTGAGACAAGAAAAAAATCGTATAGGAGGGGGGGTCTATTCCCCTCCGTTTAGCCGGGAGGGGCAATTTTCTAAAAACGACCTTAATTTGAAAAAAGCTCAGAGAGTAAACTGATGAGTATTTCTAGCAGAGTGATCTTACGACAAAATTGTTTGGGGGGTGGGGGGGAGCTGGCTATTTTGCTGGAGCATTATTTAAAAAAAGCGATAAAATAAGTTGGGACATAAAATATTGCGACGATATTCAAACAAAATTTTCCTTAATGATTCTTTTAGCTATCGATTTTAAATCTCGATTCTGGGTCTTATCAAGATGTTTCCATTTTAACGTTGTATTGGTTATTGACTGATAAGCACACACATTTTTGACATGACATCGTGGTTAATGAGTTGGATTTTGTTACAGAATACCTTTGTTCGCGTACCAAAATCAAACAGTTTGCATACGATTTCATGCGTTTATATTAACACAAAAAGCTTTAGTGTACTTAGAGATGAACGAAAGAAAATAACAGCAGTTCTAATCTTTCGTTCATTTATTTTCAAGTTTTGACCCAGTGAAATAATTTCATCTGGTAAAAACTTGAACTCTGTCAAAAACAAATGATGTAAACCTTTGTTGTTGCAGATAACTCTTACCGCGAAGAGCTAAGCTAACCAATCAAACAAAATTCCAATTTGATGATTCTTGAGAATTTACAGACACAAAAAGCGTTAGCCTACTTTTCGGTAAGTGAGACAGATTTTTCTCTCATTTGAGAAATGTTGACAGTTACACATTTGTTGAAATTTCGGAATTTAAGAACGACCAAAGTTAAATATTGTTGACGATAGTCAATTAAATGGATAAAACGAACGCACTACTGTAGTGTAGATATTTGATACTTTCAAAATGCCATTTTGTGTCTTTTGACGTCACAAATCTTCTTTTATTGTTATTTTTATTTTTTTGATGAATACTTTTTTTAAATTCAAAATCCAAACAAATTGTTTTAAGAATACATATCTAATATATAAAATTCTTGTGTCAAGAGTATTTGTTGCCAAAGCACTCCGAAACCGCTTGACCGATTTCTATGAAATTTTTTGTGTATATTTGGTAGGTCAGGGAATGTGACGGTAACTATTTTGTATAACCCTTTGTGATAAAAGTGGCCCACAAAAAAAAAAAAAAATGGGTGGGCGTGGGCCAAAATGCTTCAAACTTATAGTTTTTTAGGTATTGTACAAAGGGGAAATTGAATTTTTTTTAAAAAATAACGGTACCTACCTGCCATATAACCGTTACGGTAAAAATAATTTTTCTCGAAAACGGCTTTAACGATTTTGATTTAAAAAAATCAGTGTAGCTTTTTAGGTACGACCAGTCATATGGCTAAATAATTTTTTTTTAAATGTCTAAAAACGGTACTTTTCATAGGACCGTTTTTATTTTTTGCTTTCGGCCATATCGAAAACGGCTCAACGGATACTTTCGAAATTTCATACATATAAAGGTGTAGGTAGCTCAATTTGTACCGCATACCAATATTTAAAAAAAAAAAATTTTGTATTTTTAAAAACATTTTTTACATTTAAAAAAAAATAATATTTTGAAAACGGGTCATTAAAATTTGTTCAAAAATTATACATTAATGTATTTGCTGAATACCTATTAACTGGCGTTTTCGAATTTTGTTTGAAAAATGTTTTCAAAAAAAAACTTTTCTCAAAAACCGCTCCACAGATTTTTATAAATTTATTCAGATAAATTCAAATTTATCAAAGAAACTAGCCTTTACCCGAGGCTTGGCTCACGTTTCAGCTGATCTAGAAGTAGCCTGTAGCCTGAGGAGCCGTCTCACCTAATCTAGTTACTTTTATAGCCCGCGCTTTATTATTCCATAAATTTTACAGGGATAAAAAGTAGCCTATGTGCTATGTGCTATTCGAGACTATAATCTATCTCTGTGTTTAATTTTATCCAGATCCCTTCAGCCATTCTGGAGTGATTTCAAAAATTAAAACAAATCTATCAAACAGGAACCATATATTTTACCGAGATACAAAGAAGCCTATGTGCTATTCCAGTCTGTAATCTATCTCTGTGCTGAATTTCATCCAGATCCCTTCAGCCATTCTGGAGTGATTTCAAAAATTAAAACAAATCTATCAAACAGGAACCATACATTTTACCGGTTAGTAGCTTATATGCTATTCCAGACTATAATTTATCTCTGTGCCAAATTTCATCCAGATCCGTTCAGCCGTTCTGGCCAAACATCGAAACTTCCACATTTATAATATTAGTAGGATCATCAGAAATAACAAAAAATATGCTTTATTGTCAAACGGAATGAATTCGCATACATACTTCGTGAATATAAATTACTTTATCCAAACTATAAGTGGAAATTAACTGAAAAAACGAAATGTGCACTTGCAGCGCCACCTGTTCAAAATTGTTTAACTTTCTTTTTTCCTAAAACTTAACTTAGCAATTACGGACAAACCCACAGGTGCAAGTGCCTAATTCGACCCATAGCCCAGTAATTTTAGGTTTTATCTGCGGAAAAATTCCAACCAAGCTGGTCAAAAGTCACGAAAACCTAAAAAAAAAATCAAAAACCTAAAAAATTAAAATCATTGGAGCTATAGAAACCGAGATATTTGCGAAAAACGGTTTTTTTTTTTAGGTTTTCGTGACCTTTTGACCTTCATAACTTTTTTTGCCGGCACGATATCAATGTCGATTTTTCACATCTGAATGCACCTGCAGCGCCACCTGTTGCATCTTTTCCGAAGTATCCCATTCGGTCCAGTAGTTTTCAAGTTTTAAGCAGTCGAACCTTTTTTAAAATCCATTTTATTAGTCAATTTTAGGTACTATACAAAACAACTATTTTATATGTATTCTAACTATTGTTAGACTTAAGACACTTTTTTTATTAAAAATGTATAAATTTATTATCTAAAAATAACGAAGAGAGCACCTCAGTGCTCGCTGATTTTTAAACTTTGTTAGTCTAAGGAAAAAAATGATTTGTAAAGATTCTTTGAAATGTAAATTTACTAAGAGCAAATAAATAAAATGCACGACTGGGTCGCACGAACTTGCTCTAATGAGTGACAGTGGTTTATGGGCTTGAGATTTTGATAAAAATAAAATTTTCAAAATTCTTAAATAAATACTTAAACTAATTTGAGCTGAAAAAAAAGTACGCCATTTTATTTCTTGGATAAATTTGAATTTATGTGAATAAATTTAGAAAAATCTGTGGAGCGGTTTTTGAGAAAAAAAGTTTTTTTTGAAAAACTTTTTGAAAATATTTTTCAAAAAAAATTCAAAAACGCCAGTTCATAGGTATTCAGCAAATACATTTATTTAAAATTTTTAAAAAAAAATTTAATAAGCAGTTTTCAAAATATTAATTTTTAAATTTTTTTTTTTAAAAATGCTTTTAAAAATACAAAAAAATATTTTACAAAAATATTGGTATGCAATACAAATTGAGCTACCTACAGCTATATGTGTGTGAAATTTCGAAAGAATCGGTTGAGTCGTTTTCGAGATAGTCGAAAGCAAAAAAAACGGTCCTATGGAAAGTACCGTTCTTAGCCATTTTTTAAAACTTTTTTTTCAGCCATATGATTGATCGTACCTAAAAAGCAACACTGATTTTTTTAATTAAAAATCGTTAGAGCCATTTTTGAGAAAAATAAGCTTTAACGTAACGGTTGTATGGCAGGTACCGTTATTTTTTGAGCTAAAAAAAAAATTTCAATTTCCTTTCTGTACAATACCTAAAAAAGTCTATATACCAAGTTAGAAGCAATTCGGCCCACCCGTTTGGGCTGTAGGTTTCATACAGACAGACAGACAGACAGACTAGCCCAGTCGAATTATACAAAAAAAGGGCTGAAATGGAAAAAATTAGATAGGGGTTTTTTTTTCTTTTGATCGTTAGAGGGGTTCATAAGGAGCATATGTATCGGTTTTCGACCTCGTAACTCTATTGCGTTGGCCGCCATCTTGAATTTAAGGAAAACTTGTTTTTCTTAAATAACTCGCTTATTTTCAATTTTTCACTAAAAATGCTTATGACAAAAGTTGTTAAGAATTGCATTTCCTACAACTTTGTTCATGACAATTTTTTGCCTACGACTGATATTTTTCGATTTAATTGGAAAAAACAAAAAATAAAAAATTAATTAAATTTTTTTTTTTTAAACTCAAAAAAACTTTTTTTGAAAAATTTAAGGATTAATATTAATTCTTCTATAAAAAGGCACCTATATTAAAAATTTCATCGAAATCCGTCAAGTGGTTTACGAGAAAATCTGATTTCAAAAAACCGGTCCTATGGAAGGTACCGTTATAAGACTTCCTGAATAATCTATTCCCACCAAAACAAAAGGTTTGCACAGAAAACACTATTCAGAAAGTTTTATCAAAATCGTAGAAGCCGCTTTTGAGAAAAATTATATTTTCACTAAAAATCGTATGCCAACGAAAATATAATTTTTCTCAAAAGCGGCTTCTACGATTTTGATAAAACTTTCTGAATAGTGTTTTCTATGCAAACCTTTTGTTTTGGTGGGAATAGATTATTCAGGAAGTCTTATAACGGTACCTTCCATAGGACATGGTTTTCTTAAATCAGATTTTCTCGTAAACCACTTGACGGATTTCGATGAAATTTTAATATAGGAGCCTTTTTATAGAAGAATTAATATTAATCCTTAAATTTTTCAAAAAAAGTTTTTTTGAGTTAAAAAAAAAAAAAAAATTTAATTAATTTTTTATTTTTTGTTTTTTCCAATTAAATCGAAAAATATCATTCGTAGGCAAAAAATTGTCATGAACAAAGTTGTAGGAAATGCAATTCTAAACAACTTTTGTCATAAGCATTTTTAGTGGAAAATTGAAAATAAGCGAGTTATTTTAGAAAAACAAGTTTTCCTTAAATTCAAGATGGCGGCCAACGCAATAGAGTTACGAGGTCGAAAACCGATACATTATGCTCATAATGAACCCCTCTAACGATGAAAAGAAAAAAAAACCCCTACCTAATTTTTTCCATTTAAAAGTACAATTCGACTGGGCTAGACAGACAGACATACAGACGGACAGAATTTTTAGACCATCATTTTTCGTCTTCGCTATCATCGTAATGTCATGTTTGATTGTTATCTCAAAACTTTTTTTTTCGACGAATGCATAACTTGCCTTATAGTATGTACCTATAATCGCAAGTAAAAATATTGTAAATAATAATACAACAAAAACATATTTAAAACTGCCAAATTAATAAATTTGTTTATTTCAACCCTTTGAAAAAAATAGCTTTGTTCGCGTACCAAAATGAAATAGTTTACATTCGATTTCATACGTTTACATTAGGTCTGTTTGATGTTCCCTGTCCTGTCAGTGCATTTCGTTCAACTGTCAAAAAACTACATAACTGCTCCGGTTTTGATTTAACATCCAACAGCCCAGTGCTTCATGTATTCAATTTGTTGATATAATGTCTATCATATGAGTTTAGTAGTTAGTAATTTTTATACTTGCTTACTAAAGGTGGCGCAGACAGTTAGTTTTTATAAGCAGTGGCAAATAAAGCTTCTTTTCCTTCAATGGAAAGTGCTCTTAGTTAAATTAATTTGTATTACAATCATTTTTTATTATATAACAACAAAACTAAAACATACAAGTATTTTTAACGAATTTATATTTGTTTCTCGTTGGTCTCATGCAAGGTAGGTTTATTAATTTTTACAATTTTTAAACTTGATATTAAGGCAAAGTTACAATAAGTTTAATATTTTTTTTTAAACACAACATTGATAGAAAAATAACGCACATTTTGATAAGAACCATAATTTTCTTTAAAATAAATATTTAAATATTTTCTTAATCACAGAAAAATGCACACTTATGATTTGATACATCAAGGCAGAATGTTTTTGAAACAGGAACCCGCAACACGATAAAGCGAGCATTTTTTTTATAGTTTCGACTTGACTTGTGGGATTATTACATCCGTCCACCAAGATGGCCTTTCAAATGCCCCTCGGTTGGTCATGAATTCATTTTGTAGATTTTCGTAAAGAAGTCCATCAGATTTTCCAATCACAGAATTCAATGCAAAGTCTGGTGGAGCTATAGAATCAGCAATAGATACAGCTGAGTCTTTTAACTGGTCACATTTGACTAGCAATTGGGTACGAATAAGATCGGCCAAGTTAGATTTATTAGCAAAGCCTCCTTGATAGAAGTTTGTGAGATGTTTGTCCAGACACGAAAGAGAATATACTGCGAAGAGGAGGTGAAGAACTTCCTTCAGATCAGGTGTAACATCGGGCCGTTGGCATCGTTCGTAGAATTTCCGTAGAGCGAAATACTCTGCATAGGCCTTCCACAGATCTCGAGCCGCATAGACTTGGGAATTATTTCTGGCATCAAATCGATGTTTACCCGATTGCACCTCAGTCTTCATGTGTTTCGATGTTTTGTCCAAAAGGAAGCAAAGAAGCCATTCATATGAACAGAGAATAACTAAGTAAGGAAGGAATACAAAAATTTTATAGAAGCTTCCGTTAGTTATAAAAGACTTACACTCCATAGAATTCAAGTTGCATCTTTTTGAGACATCTTCAAAGGTTTCCGAAACGATACGCTCTCGTTGTGATATGAAATTTGCAGTTCCTTCCGGACTTTCCACCTTATCCTCCCATTGACGGAGAAGCCAATTTGAAGCCTGCTGCCCAAGGACATTATTGTCACCCTCGTAGGTGCAACTGGGATCGTGATCGTTTCGGGGATCACCCAATTTAGATGCTTTTAGGTAGCCATGACCTCCACAAGCTTCTCTAGCTTCTTGTATAGCATCTCGGGCAGTCCATGTTATAAGAGCTTTAGACGAAGAAATAACTGCGTGGATTTCCGCAACTTTTTGAGTCTAAAATTAAATAGAAATTAAAATATAATACCGGTACAGGAATCAGTTGCTTTAGTAGTGGCTAATTATTTTTTTTACCAACTTACCAACAAATCGAATCCATTCGAATCAGCTTGAGACCTCTGAATAACCTCCAAATACGTATTCGTAAGCTCAGCAGTGGCAACTTTCAGAACACATGCTGCTGCCAAATAGGGGAATATCCTCCATTGCTGCATTTATACAAAAAATTCAATAAAAACCTAAACAGTTGCAAATTGACTAAAAACTTACATGCAACTGATACTCGATAATTGGGATCTCTGGGCCATCCTTTTCATATCCAAATTGCTTCCTCAGGGCTGCATATCGCACAGCTATCACAGCAGCATTTGACAATGTGTTCACAGATTCCTGCATGATTCCAATTCTTCCCGCCGAGAAAGACTCCAGAGCAGCTCCCAAAACTTTGCCAGGTTCACTAAACACACTTTCATAGGTTCCCTCAGGCGTAATGTCTCCAGTTCGATTCAGCAAGTTATCCTTCGGAATGCGATAATTGGTGAACATCATAAATCCATTGTCTATTCCATTGAGGCCAATTTTTTCACCCATATCTCCCACCAAAACACCGGGATACGACTGCAAAGTTCTTGGATCTCTAACCGGGATCATAAATCCATGCAATCCGTGATTCGTTCCATCGTTGGTGTAAAGATTCGCAAAAGTCATTGCATATGTTGCTGTCTTTCCCAGATTCCCAACCCAACACTTAGCTGCTTCAAAATCAGGAGTGTTTATGATGAATTCTTTCGTCTTGGGATCGTATGTAGCTGTTGTTCGAATACTCTTTGTATTGCTTCCGTGAGATACTTCGGTGATGGCAAGGCAAGTGACAATCTCTCGATTCCACGCTGCATCGTAATACTTCATATGCTTCTCGGTGCCCATGGCTCGAATGGCATTATTGAACAAACCCACACCCAGAGCAATTTTCACTGAAAGACTAGGAGAATAGGTGTGTAGGGCTTCATTAACGCTCATCAAATATTTGGTTCGGTCAGAAAAGCTCTGCTGCTCGATTTCTTCGGGAACAATTGGTAAGTGTGCCATTTTGTTCATTTGCATTGCACAGAGACGTTTTTGTTCATCGGTTGGCAGTGAGGTTGTGGACTTGGCAAAGAGGGGGTCGTTTTCAAGGATCTTCCATACTTTCAGCTAGAATATTATATTAGGTCAAATTTTTTTAAAAGACTTATTTCTTAATAATATCGAATAATAAGACGGATTTTATTCGCCACCGTTGAAATGGTCCAAACCAATTAAACAGATGTCGTCTTCGGGAAAAGAAATTGTGAAAAAGAAACCTTCGACAAATTGGACCTATCGTCACAAATACCCAAACAATTGACATTTCTTTTCTAACTCAAGGTAGGTCACCAACATTAGTGGCGTTCTTGAATTCTTAATTATCTTGGGCTTAATCTTTCTATCAAATAGTATGGAAAAACTTTTATTTCTAAAAAAAGGTAAACACTTTAAAATGTGTGTTCAAAACAATGAAACCCTAACTGATTCCATCTTTTGAAAACAGAAACTAATAAGTATTACAAATCTTTCAACTCCTGTGGCTCAGATACTGAGCCGGGTAGTTTGTGCAGAAGACAGACGTTTTTTTCAAATGCACTAGGTTCTGTATAATGTAGGCCTAATTTTTCTGTATAGCGTCTTCTTGCTTCTTCCAAAAAATTGCCTTTCTTCAAGAAGATTTGAAAGCACAATGAAAACATACAAGGATGATTTCTGGATCAATTCAGACATCAATATTTGGTAACTAGTCTTAAAACTCTGCTTAAATTTTTCACCTTCACTAGTCTTAAAACTCTGCTTAGTTTTTTCGCCTTCATTCCCACTATTTAACCGGTGCACTTCGAAATTGTATAAAATTACAAAATATGGTTCTGGCTCAGCTTGATTTTGAAAGCGCTTGAAATTGGATTGGGATACAAAAAAAAATATTTTAAAAATTACGGCTCCTCACCTGAAGCTTTGGAAATAATCATTTTAAACAATTGCGGGTGGCAATGGTACAGTGGATGAAGTGCTTGGTTGCAAACCTAAGAGTTGTGGGTTCGAGCCCCAGCCTGGGCAGCAATTTTTAATTATTCCCCCAGCTTCAACTGGACGCCACCCGTACCCGTGGGATTTTCGTGAGAAAAATATCACCTATTTCTCAATCCATTGTACCAACAAAAAATCTTTCCTATCTTTCTGCCGTGCAGTTTTCATTCAAAAGACCTTGAGTCTTACAGGCATATAGTTAAAATTATTATATTATATAAACAGATTATCCGACTCAAGCAGTGTATTCTATTCCAAGCAGAGGTTCTAGGCAGCTTGGTATCGATTACGGAAATACCTCTATAAGATATCACCATTTTCATCAATAGCCCTCCGCCGCCAGACAGCAATTAAAGCAATCTCAGCTGTTGAAATAAAATCCAATTTGGTGAAAATCTGTCACAAAGAGCTTAAGGTTGTTGCCTCTCAGCACAATATTAGACTTTACTGCGTCCCAGTCGTTCGGTCAAAGGGAAAAGGAAAATAGCAAAAAAGAAATTGACTTTGGAGGGCACTATCGAACCCCCTTAGTGCGTTCTGTTTCTAATCAAAGCCAATAATTGTTGTTATGTCGAAAAAAATTGTTGAAGTATCATTGTAACGATTTTTTGGGTTTCTTACAAACCATTTATGAACGATACGTTATTAAATAATGTTAAACTGTCAAACCACTATACTTTTAAAAATGAAACTGATGACGTAAGTTTTTAAATACACGCTAATGGTAGATTGCATTTTTAAAACATACAATTATGTTTTTCTTTAAAATAAATTCTCCTGCATCATTTAACTCTGTCACTGGCGAAACTTCCATTTTTTTTAAATATTTGAATTGTCTTTCAAACAAACGGTCCACTTTGACAGATGAACACTCTCAACTATCTTGAGTGTAAAGCTACCATTAGACGGTCCTTGTAATGGTCCTTGCAAGGACAGTCTGACGTCATTATGACGTATTTATCTGTCCTAAAATCGACATATCGTGTAATGGACATTGTAAAATGCTGTCCTTGCAAGGACAACCACAATGTCCACCACAATGTCACAATGTCATGTGTCCTTGCAAAGACAAATTACAAGGGCCGTGTAATGGTCCTTCCGTTGTTGATGGGACACAAGGACACATTTTTTTGACATCTGGTCCTTGCAAAGACCATGTCCCAACAATGCAACAGCACGAATTTCTGCCGGGACATTGTTGCTTGGAATGTCCACTTTTCAGGGTGGATTTGTTGTTGTTAAATTTCAATGAGCTGCCATCAAATTTTGACAACCTTGCGTGCATTTGCTCTGTTCCCACTCTGAACTTTCTTTTGGACCACACAGAACGAACTCTTCGTGTTGGCCCTTGGTTGTTGTCGTCGTCGTCGCTGCTCTCCAATATATGTACTCGTATGTGCTGCGAGAATCGCCATCTGCAACTTTCGATTGTAGTACGACATACCTCCCTGTTATAACTATAATTTTATTATATTTAATTGAAATTATTTTTTCACACACATACCTCTCGTGAATATTTTCTAGAGAAAAAAAAGACAATACGATAGTCACTCAATTTATAAATGTCCCCGAAACGTCAAATTTTCTTTTAACAAGGACCATATTTATAAATGTCGTGTAATGGACATTGCAAAAAATTGCATTCTTTAGCGCGGTTTCATTCACTACCAACTGTCAAAATGGTCATGTCGTGTAATGGACATTGTTATGCTTGTCCTTGCAAGGACACCAAACTGCAAAAGTAACAATATCCACTTTGGTGGACATTGTACTTTGGGACAAGAATGCCAAATTTGTTTCATTCGTGTAATGGACATTCTTACTAGCAAAGACACGGTGAAGAATGTCCATTTACTGACAGCACAAGGACACATTTTCTGTGACGTCAGACTGTCCTTGCAAGGACCATTTACAAGGACCGTTTAATGGTAGCTTAAGTTGAAAATAGTAACAAATCTATTTGACACTTCAACATTAATTTAGAAACGATGTTATGACGTCATATAGTTACAAATCGTAACAATTTTGAATTATTGTTGACAAAAGTTGACTATGATTAGAAAAAGGACGCACTGTGATCTTAAAAACAATCCTGCAATGGCGTTACTGTCAAAAACAAATACAAAATGGGCCACTCTAGGGACCAGACTTCCGGTTAAAAATTACCTTAATTCGTAAATTATTTTCTGTTTCGAAAATTAATCGCAACCGCTTCCAATCAAACTTGGAACGTTTCCTATAATGACATAATGGACCAGCTGGAAGGTCTGGAATGAATGATGTGTCTACTTGGGTCGTCATTCTTTTTAATCTGAAAATAAACAAGAAGTATTGTTTTCAAAAAATGTAGGTAACATTGTAAAATCAAATACAACTAAGTATTTTAAAATAAATGTATGAAGTTTTCGATATACACAAAATATTTATCAACATGTGATTGTTGGCTTTTTATGCCTGATAAGGAAGCACTTAAGACTAAGTGATTGAATTCATCAATAAAGAGTCATTATTATCTATTGTTTCGATATTTATCTTCATTTCCTTAAAAGTCTGGGATTTGATATCAAAGCACCTGAGTCATTAACAAATTTTGTACTTTATAAGCTTCTACATTGATAAGATAAAGTTTCAAAACCTAAAAGGTGAACGCTTAATACTAAAAAGTCATGAATGGAATGTGATTCATTAAATAAAAAAAAAAAATACCAAGTGCGTATACTTTTATTGTTTCTTGGAAAGATAACCGTACGGACAGCATACTTCGTAGTTGATTCGTAGTAGTCGTAGTTATGAATTTCGTGCAAATTCATTTCAAACACACACAACAGAAGAAAAGATGGTGCTTTGATGGAACACACTAACCGACAGTCACACACCACGACAGGCCCTAGATATGCTCTTATCTTTGCCAAATAAATAATCTACACTTAAATTTTATAGACATCATCAATTAAAATTGATTAATTCAAGTACTTTGTGTATCTATCTATACATTCTACACACTTTACTTTGTATTACACTTACAATCAAAAAATACAGGAAAGGTGTTGTTACCACTTCGTTTTTTGATTATTATTCAAGAATCGTTTCAATTATTAACACAGTTAATGTTTAAATAAAATCACTATGCATTCCCAAGAGTTTCTGATTTACTGAAGAACTGAAGCTTTTGACACCACACAACATAGTTTTCTTTGAATGTCACTCAAGTTCATTCATATCGGTAGTTAATTGATATTAATTGGACTCTAAATATAATATGTTAATGTTATGTTTAATGTCATTGGTGGCACGCTGACATCAAAGAAGGGCCGTTGTGTTACCACGAAGTCTTCGGGTGTTTCATCCCTTAAACTTACAACATTTGTGTCTTTATTTATCAGTTCAAAAATTTCGTTGGAGAAGGATTTTCCTTGAAAGGCTTGCTGTCTGTTAGACAGTGCATCGTATATACAACATACCAAAGAATATGAGTAATAAACTGTGTCTTCTTCATATTTATCGTTTTAAAATTTCTTAGAAATAATACAGGTCTTTATAATAGGGTTTTCACACCGAGCTGAAAACACGGTTTTCGTTGAAAACCCCCAAAACCTGAACGAAAACACAAGTTTTACCATAAATTTTTGCAAAACACAAGTTTTTGAAAACAACTAGTTTTATATAAAACCTGTCGAAAACTTGTTGGAATACAAAGTAAACACACCTAAGTGTGTTGTGATTCTCTCAGAACACACCTAAGTTTCTTGTGATTCTTTCTAAACACACCTAAAAAGCGCATAAACGTCAAACAAAAAAAAATCAATCATAGCAGCCGAAAATATTTTCATTTCAAAATTTGATAGTCAGTTGTTATAAAAGTGAAATGTGAAACGAAAACTTGAAAAGTCCGGTGTGAACTTTTAGCCGAAACCCGGGTTTTTGGGCTCGGTGCCCTATAAAGCGGCATATACACTGGTCAAAATCTCACCAAGCATGTGAGAGTGTGTGCGTCATGATTGATGAAAAATCAAAACCTTTTGATTTTTCTTCAAGCATTCAACGTATACGTATTGCACACACTCTTACATGCTTGATGAGATTTTGACCTGTGTGTATACCTAGCATTAGGCACTGTCCTGTAATACTATTAAGGTCTGTTTGATGTCGACACTGGGGCGCCCTGGTGCGCCCTCAACACGCACTGAAATGTTTTTTCACCCCAGTGTTTTGCACTGTGTTCGATGTGAGCTCGCTGCACGCACTGAATGCACTCTCACGCTCCCCATATTTTTTCTAAGAAATCAGAACTGTCAAAATTTAAACCAGCTGTTGGCAGAAGTTCAATTTGGGAGAAGAAATTAATGTATCTTGAAAGTTTGATGTATTATATCTGGTAAATATTAAATATTTTGTAGATTGTTTTGTAATTTATTTATTTCTGCCAAATTCTCATCGTCACTATCTGAATCACAGAGTAAAAACATCTTTAAATTCATCCCTGCAGTAGCTTGTTTCCAATAACGTATATATGTACTGCTAAAAGAACTTCATTGTTTACGAACGACAATGTCATTTTATAAACTTTTATTTACTTGCCACTGCTTAGAGAAACTAAATTCATATGATAAACATGTCAAAAAATTGAATATGTTGTTGTCTTTAAAAAAACATTCTTTAAAATTTTAGTAAAACTTAACGTTACAAAAATGTTCACATTAAATAATAAGACGTCCACATAATTGAAATATGTACTTGATTATATGAAACAATTAAAAAAAAACTGGCATAATAAGTTTCCTTAAAACCGCACAGCACATTTTGTATTCAAACAAAAGTCCAAGGTATCGATTTTGATTTTCATACCATGCTGGAAATAAATCTCGAGCACTGTGCCAACGTTATTCAAATCATCGGAAATATAAAAAAAAAATATACAGAAGCAATAAGTCGATCCATATTCCAACTCAAGTCTCTGAAATATTGGATTTCAAATTGAATCCTTTTAGCCAAGGTCAAAATATGTATGTATATGTTGAAATTGAAATTGAACTGGTAGTTGAAAGTAGAAAGCATACACAGGTTATGAAACATCCTACTCTCCATCTCCATTCCTTAAGGTTTTGTTTGGGTTCAAACGGATGAGCTTTTAAAAAAATTTCCGTTTCATTTGTGATTAAAGAAACTTTAAGGCAAGCTAGGGAACTTGGAGGTATCATTCGAACTATGTTTATTTCGATGAAAGCGAAGCAATATGAAAAATATATCTCTCAGTTTCAATGCCTTAACTCGTCCGATTTCCATCAAACAAATCATACCTTTTTAAGAGTAACCCATATGGAATTGTTTTTTTTTACACACAGCGAAAAAGGAAAAGACTTTTACTGGTGAATAAAAGAGAAAATTTAGGCTTTCAATAACACCAACAAAATGACCAAATTCTAACGTCTCTTTCAAACTCAATGCTTTGAGAAATAAACCAGGGCTAAAATCAAGGTTAAGGCAAGTTATATGACCGCTTTTCGAGGTTCTGAAAATTACGCATATTCCGAATTCAGAACACAAAATAAAGGTGATACCTTAAAAACAAGTTTTTAAGTTCAGCGAATTTTGTCAAATGTTTTTATCGAAACCTACATTTTATCGTCGTAATAAAATTGACATGAAGAATTGAAAAAAAAACTCTCAGCAAGGGAAAGGACCTTGTTGTGGCGGGCTTGCTATTTGTTCTACTTTCTCTGTAATATATTTTTACTTTCCATAAAAAAAAAAACCATCAACATCCTGTTGATTTATCCCCCCAAATAAGGGTGGAATATGAGTTTAAAAAAATGTGTTTTATATCATTTCTGTGTATCCTTTTGTTTACAAGCTAGTTCAAGTTCACTGACAACATCGCTTCAGCCTTGATGTCCCCAAGGACATGACATACCTTGGCCTTTATATTTGCTTAGTTCGTCCTTTTTTTATTTGTGCACTAATTTGAATAACGTTCACGCAATGGTTGAGATTTGTGTATTTTCAGCATGGCATCAGGAACTTAATCGATATCTCGGACTTTTCAATGGACAAAAAAAAATACTTTTGGGTAGGAATGTAGTATATATGTTAGGACATACGTATATATATATATTTGTGAACATCATAAAGTATTTTTAGACATGCGGGCGGGCGGTTTATTGTTTCACATGAAACACCCCTTAAAGTAGGTACGTGGCTGTTGTTGGTTTGAGTTTCACTCAGAAAAGTGATTTAAATTAATTTATTCAAACTATGTCAATCTTTGATAAGGAAAATTGCATGACAATATTTTTTATTTTATTTCGAATCAGCCATTATTGTTATCGTTATTTACCTAGCCAAGGGCGTCACAATATAGTTTTTGCTTTGATCGTTATTAAAAGTCAATGTTTAAATAGCTCAACTCACTGTGCTCACTTTAGCTTCGAAAATACGTATAGGTTCTCGTTCGCATCCATTCTTAAGTGGATATAATTAATTTTTAAAATTTTGTCGTGCTGTTCTACATGAATATGTGACATTGTTATTGTTAACTCATTGAAAGCCTCGAATGAACATCGTAGACGAAGCAATTTATATCAGACTTTAACCAAAAAAAATCGTGCCTTGTGAAAGTCAGCGCTCAGCGCTAGTGTGATACTATATTAGGAATTTCATCATAACGTGTAATAATAGAAAAAAGGACCACAACACAATGAAGTCTGATCCGTATAGAGATAGATTCAATGTTGGGATTACAATGACACGGAGCTATAACATTTGGTCATGTATTTTTGAGAAAGGCAGGGTTTGCTGATTTTATGTGTGACGTCACAATCATCTGATCTCATTAGACCGCTCGGTAAACCTAAAAAAATGTACGCTCCCATGGGCTCTGTTTTCATACCGAAAGTCTATCTAAGTATGATTTTAATTTGAATTAAGCCTGGCTAAATAAATTTTTTTAAAGACTATATATTCCTTGCTTTTGCCATGATGCAACTTTTTTGGATAAAAATGCAATGATTCAACATTCATGAGCAAAATGACTTTAACGTAAAGTGATATGCAGCTAGCTTACTCGCCCACAAACAGAATTTGAAGGGTGTTCCAAGTCTTTTCAAGTTTTTAGTTGGCCGCCATTTTTATAATGTACATAGTTTTTTCTTAACTTGACCCAGGGCCGTCCCAGGTTTTCATTTACAAGAATTGTCAAAAAACCATAGATACCTACACGCAGGTCCAGGTGGTTGATTCGAACAGAGCAACCAGGCATACTCAAGGCCCGGACAATCCTGAGACTCCTAAAGGTAGTTTCACACTATCCCACAGTGTAATACGACATGTCAAAAATGTGTGATGAAACAGGTGTATAATAGTGTGGAAACAGAATATGACAGCGCAGATCTCATATGATTTGATTTGTGTATATACATACATAGATCTGAAATATTTTTTTTAGGATTGAATGTAAAACCATCACACATTCCTTCACACTTTTTTTTGACATGTCGTACTACATTGTGGGATAGTGTGTAACTACCTTAAACAGGCATTGTATATTCACACTTTTCAATGTCGACCGTGATTTTATTTTCTTTTTATTTTGGTTTAGGAGTTCAACAGACAACTGGACATATGATGTATGTATCTCTAGCGGAGCAATAAAAGTACGTGACTACTTGAAGTAGTTGAATTTCCAAATGGAAGCTAGTGTTAGAGCACTAGGATTGAAAAGTTCAACTCTTGTCTTCCTCTAAAACGGACTAAATGCACGAAAATATCTGTTTAAAAAATATATCGTTTCGGACGGCTCCTTACCGCTTAGTTCTGTCTTTAAAGTGTGAAACTCAAAACTCCAAATTTAAATGCCCTGGTGATATTTCGCATAACAGTCTTGTTCTAGGAACTTATTTTCCTAGTTTTATCATGAGGAAGTCGTTTTTCTGCATGTTTAGAAGCCACTAAAACTGAGTTTTAGGTACCCAGAGGAGTTCACTATACAGTCGATCGTCACAATGACAGTACTATAGATTCTATATGAAATGCTATAAAAATAGCTGTTGTATACATACATATGTATATATGTATGTATCATAACATAGTCTAAAGCTGTATACCTACACACAATCGGTATTGTGGGGGGAACAAAGTTTCATGTTTCAAATGTCATTTTTCGGATGAGACTTCCCCCCACTAATTTAAATTTAATTTTAATCAAAAAATAAATAAATTTGGGTAAGCCCAAAGTCATCAAATTTAATGATACACAAAATCGTGAAGTTCTTTATCACAATCACTACCTATTTTGATAATATGGCCTTCAAAAAATCACCCCAATCCTTAGGATTCGTGACTAAACATTGTCTCTTATCTGTCATTCCATGTAAAACTTTTTAATTTAATTAGTTTTCGCATGACTTTTCACAATAAAAAAATATATATATACGAGTATATCCTCAAAACAAACAAAGGCTTGTCAGGCGCTTCATTTCACCATACAAAAATCTTTTCTTATCAACAATCATCTGACAACCCTTCAAAGTAATTTTCAGGAAATGAGCCAGCTGGGTGAAAAATATATCAATTCTTACAAAATGGTAACTTTAACGTTGCCTATCAATCTATCTTGACAACAAAACAAACATCATCGTTCTTTCCAACTCATATACATATACCACCTGTAACACCCCTCGAAGCTCCACCATAACCATTTTAACTGTCAATTACAATTACAATTACGTCACTTGCAGTCGTACATCGACATCACAGTGAACAGTGATTCTATTTGACAATAGAAATTCTTTAGCCTCTCAGAGAAGGTAGGTATTCACATAAAAAAGTGACACAACTGCAGTCACTGGAAAAATTAATTTAAAAATATGTTTTCAATTTATTTTATTATACCGTTGTTTTCCCGCCACACGCTATGCACTAGGTATGCCTAGTAGTTGTCAAATCAGAATATAACGACGATGATGTGATTATTGTAACTTGTATCTTGTAACTCTAGGATAAGCTACTCTCGCATTCACGGTGGTTTTTTTTTTTTAAATTTAATTCGTAGAAATCACAATTAATGCCAAACAAAGGGCTCCTTAATAACACTATGGTCGCGTCACGTTTATGGTTTCCTTAAACGTATGAAACGTAGTAATAACACCCACTTCACTTCGACGAAGGTTTTAATTTAATAATTTTTATTTAAAATCACACTTTAACGCCTCAAACAACAACAACAACTAAAAAACGCACTTCACGGGTAAACTAAGAACACACTAAAGCTTAACAAGGATTTAATAGACTCAGGGTTGAAATTCTTTACTTATACCTACTGTCTGAATACGCACTCTGAAACTATCTATTAGCCAGAATTGATGAAAAGATACAAATCAATAAAGCACTTAAGTTTCAATGCTCAACTACTTTTACAAAAAAAAAAAAAAAATGAAAAGTTGAACTAAAAAAGATTTTATCTTTTGACAATTTGCAATTGTAATATTGAGTAGGGAGGAGTATGGATTTTGCGATAAATTTACAAAATGAAAAACAAAACAATCTAGAACACTGAATTAGATAAAAAAAAATGTTATGACAATGATTGTATGCCAGGTATATAATATACAAAAGTAATAATAATTCTAAGTTACACAAGGGAATCCGCAAAAAAGGAAACTGTAACCAAAGCAAAAATTAAAGCCCTCTAGTACCGGCGAAGTTTCTGTATCTACTGAACAACAGAACCAACTGATGAGCATTTAAAGCTGGAGCTGGAGAGTACAAGTGAGTGCCTTCTGCCTTGCCTTTGCCGTTTTGGAAAAGTACTTAGTCAATGCCTTGCCTTCCATTTTCATCAGAAACTAAACATTATGTTAACCACACCGGTCACCGCATATACGCCTTCGCATGAATAATGTGTTCTTAAAGGGTCTTGTGTTGGTTTTGGGAAAATTAAGAAAATAAATTAAGAAATAAGGTTGTCAATAAAAACAATAACTGAATCATTACAATACAAAACGGAATAATGAAAGACTTTCTCCTGACTTGGTTTTTCTTGAGACCCAATAGTTTTTTCGTTGTCCCTTGCATCAGTGCGCACTGAAAAACGTCAGTGCAGTTCCGTGAACTGTCAAAAAACTTAAAAGGTGCTCCGAACTCCGTTTCTTTTCGAACCTCATTGAGAATCATCAGATTCAAATATTAATTTTTTTACATGAAATAGTCAGAGCTATCTTAAATTTTACTTCCACCATTTTATTTTACGTATTTCACTTGTATCTTTCTCTATTTTCTATTTTAGGTCATTCGAAACTAAGGAACACACGTTAACTATGGAGAATGCAGTGTTGACAGTGCGAATAGACTCGCAAAGGAACAGGAAAACATTTTAAGTTTGCAGCAGATTCTGAGTATTCAAAAAAAAACTTGTTTTTTGGTTGTTTCCAGACTTCTTGGTTTCTTTTTTTCAGAAGATCATCAGAGCGCGATCTGTGGATTAATACAAAATTGATATATCTGGCAGACTTAGGTAGGTATGTACTGTGAATGCTGTCAATTAAAGAAATAAAAACCTATTGTGAATGTTGATCATGGACGTTGTCTGCCTTTTCACTTGGTTGTTTTCATACGCTAAAATATTTAAAAAAAAATTTTTGTTTCACTGTCAATTTTATAATTTCTTGTGACAGGATAAATAAGCTGAAAAGCTCATGCCCAGTTTTATCTACCCGCCGATGTTGATGTGTCGATACAAATTTCTTCCGTCAATGAAGCTGTAATTTTTTAAAGCAATATTACATGCGCCAGAACAAAAGACAGACCCGTACACACTAATTTGTATGGGTGGTTGAAAATGTCGGAGTAGAAAAAAAACCTGTAATGTATAGAAAATGAAAACATGGGATACACAAAAGAGCCGGGTGATGCGATGGTTCTTTTTGTTTATTAGAGGGTTGGTGGGGGAATTAAAAAACAGAAACAGAATTCTGTTACACAATTCGACAATTCTAAGATGTTAGAGCAGTAAGAAAATCGGTTTGCCTCTTCTTGCTAACGCTAAAAACCGGTGTGAATTTGCACATGTCAGGATAGGATGGCATTCGCAAGTCGCAACACTGTCGTCATTGTATGATGATGTGTGCCAGGCCAGGTCCAGACCAGAGCCAACAAGTTCTTTGCTGCCATGTGCGCTTGTTTTCTCTTTTGTTTTTGTTTTGAACAGGTTGATTCCATGGGGATGATAAGAACAAAACAAAATTAAATTTGACACACAAAAAGAGGTAAGTAGGTAGGTACAAGAATACATGATTTGTTTTGGCTTTTTTGAGTTTTTTTTAGGAAGGCTATTGTGAATGAATCTTAATGTTTAGTTAACGTAACAGAATTCTGTTGTGTGCTTAATGTTAGTTTAAAATAAATTTGATTACGTAAATTGAATGCAGGGTGTACCTAAGGATTTAAATAATAATAATTATTAATACTTAGATACCTAATTCCTTTTGATAAATAATTAATCTGTTAATCTTTTTGGTGAGACAGTGCAATAACTGCACGCTTTAGTAGCTTGGGTTTCGCAAAAAGTATATGACATAATAGTTTTTTTAAATATAGATAAAAGCATTACGCAACGTCATTCAATTTATTTTAACACAATTTGAAAAGAATTCAGGTACAATAAGCTTGTGCAGCCATTTTTGCATAATCAATTTAATATTGCTTTCCATCTATACCTATAGTCTATTTTATAAACAAATTTTAAATTTATGTAGATCGGGCCGATTTCGACCTGACCTTAGAACTATATCAGATTCTTCGAGTTACATGAAATCTAGCACGTTTTTTTAATACCATTTTTTCAAAAATCCTTATCATCATAAAGTTTCTTATATTTTCAGCTCCAAAAAAAAAAACGGTGACACAAAACTGGTTTACATTGGTTGCTGCAGAAAAGCATAGTTATTTTGCCAAAATTTGCCTACTGAGTGCTGAAAATCTCAACAGATGATGTCGATTGTTACCTTGAATGATATTTTAAGAATTCGTTATCGTAATAATTTTCTCTAATTCCGTCAGAAACGGCGTGAATCTGTTTTTTTTTTTTAAAGCTATTTATGTGCGATTTTGTGTTGTAAAAATGTTATCTCTTTAAGGGTAGGTATTTGATACAGTTAACGATTCTGCTGACAATTGAATCAATCGTTAAGCGTACTAACTTCTTAACGGAGTATGTAACACGCTTGCGAGCAATGTTTTAAATTACTTCTACTGCTTGCACTTTGTTTTCGCCGATGCCAAAAAGTATATCGTCTTTATATCAGTGCAATCATGTGATCTTCAAGTCCAAAATTCCGTCCATTGAAACAAAACATTGAGAGCCATTCTTCGTTAATTATCGTCACCACTAAGCAATTTTAAAAACCTCCCCATCATGCTTAAACCGAAGTCTTTAATTGCACACACTTAACGAATGTTAAATACCTAATCCGGCTCAGTTTTTCTACCCATTACGATTTTCAGATCCAATATGCTTGTTATCTTCTTTTATATCCTTTCAAACATAACAACAAAAAATAAAAGGCTTTGATTGAGCTATTATATTATATTATATTATATTATATATATATTATATAAACAAATAAAATGTTAGCATATTTTTCCGATTTACAAGTCTTTAATTTTCATGCGTCCTAACCCCCAAACAAAAAGCCGTAAAACAAATTTCACATAAAACCACTTACCGTGTGTTTAGGCCCAACAGTGTGCTCCCCACAGTCAAAAATTCAAATTTCACAATTATAACGTCATTTTAACGACAATTACAAAAAAAAACTCGTCTTTTAAATGGTCAAAAAAATTCATGAAATACCAGGCGATCAGCAACAGTAATAGGTATACCAAATGCAAAAAGTGTTATACAATGGTGTTATACAATTAGCTCCTAAAATCAGGCTTTGATATATCGAATTCACAAAAAATTATGCAACGGAATTTTTGCTTACAAATAATTTTCACCGGAAGTACAGTATGTTGATATATCAAACCCTAATTTTAGGAGCTAATTGTATAATACCATTGTAGAACACTTTTTGCATTGGGTATACCTATTGCTGTTGCTGGTCGCCTGGTATTTCATGAATTTGTTGGACCATTTTAAAAGACAATCAGTGAATAAAATGGTTACTAGATCACCTAACCAAACGTATAAAAGATATGGCAAAGATTTTGTATCAGTTAGGCACATATAGGAGGAACATTTGTTTTATCCTTCGTTGAGTAGTTGGGTAACATGAAAGACAGTGAAACCTGCTGACCTGACCCAGAAAATTGAATGACTTAACAAAAATAACAACAATTATATTTTATTTAATTAAGTTTGATTGTTTTTTTTTTTTTGCGTCTGAAGACTCGTTCATAAATTTGTAATTTGATCTATCTTAATCCTTAAAGATGTGTTTAAGGTGGATTGTAAAAAAAAAAACAGAGTTTAGAATACAAAATTGAAAAGATGTTAAGATGTTCTTATAAAGATATTGTGTTGGAATGAAGAAACAAAATAAAAATTTTGTCTGACAGGCACGAGAATGTGTTTTGTATTTTAAATTCAAAGTAAAATTTTGGACAAATTAAAATAAGTTAAGTTTTAAGGTACGAAAATGGTAAGCATTGTTCAAAAAATTCATTTAAATAAAGATGAAGAACTGATGGCGTTTGAGCGAATACAAATGAGCCTTAAAGCAAAAAACAAAACAAAAAAAAACAAACACAAATTAAGATCAAGACACACCTCCCTTCGTTATTGAGCAAGAACATCGAGTCAGACTGATTGAGTGCTTTTTTAGTTAAGAAAACCAGGCGCTCAGCAAACGTAGAAACCCATCTATGATGACAATTTAACAATACAACGTTTGCCGCCAAAAGTTTCCTTTGTGTGCATATGAAGAAGAAATAGCAGTAAGTTTCCAGACCCACTTTCTCTATTCCTCATACAGAAATGTGCATATAGGTAGGTAAAAAGTGAATGAGAAATTCGATTCTAAATGGAAAAGTTTTCTTCCTTCCATCTGAGTTCACAATAAGTCACCCACACAGTCTCAGAAAATATTAGCAGAAGAAAGTAGAATGAAAGAAGTAGAAGCATGTCAAACAAAGAAGTCAGTGATCGGCCATTTTGGATGGGCTTGCCGATCATCACACAGCACAGATACAGAGGATTATAGATTTTTAACATTTAAGAAAAAAAAAATATTAAATTAATAATTCTACGTTCGTAATAATTTCTAGTTATACAACTATAATTCAATAAAAAAAAAAAACACGAAGTGGCAGTGTTAATTTTAATTTTTAATTTGTTTTTTGCTCAAATTTTTGGGAATAGGGTGAAATGTCTTATGAAAATACATTTAAACTATTAAATTTATTAAGTAAGTTCTAAATAATATGATATTAATGTTAATCAAAATTTGGGAAAAAAAAACCCTTGAATAAAAACCGTCGAATAGAAAAAATAACATGTTAAAATAGGGTATTTTTTGAAAAAAATTACTCCAAAAACTGAATTTGTGTTATTTTATTAATATAATGCTAAGCAAATGAAATATGTAGCATTGAAGGTGGTCTGAGAGATGTCAGGTTTTCCCGCTCTTGAAAGAAATAGAAAAAAAACCTAGGTTGAGAAAAAAATGCTGAAATTTCTCATTGTAACAGGCGATCAGAATTAGCAGACGATAATGTACTGATAGTTTGTTTAGGAAAGATGGCGCCAAAAATGATCTTGTTTGTGTGAGTGAAGGAAAAGTAGCAAATCAGAAAAAAGAAGAACAAACAGAAACAGCTATATATGTAAATTCAAGAAATCCAGAAATTCTTTTAGAAGAAAAGAGCCAACCTGTGTATGCTTTTAAAGCTCAGTTTTCTTCTATTCGTGTTGGAATTCGAATTCGAACGGAAAACAAAATGAATGTCAAATATAGAAGAAGTCGGTATCGTTTATCTCTTTCTTCTATAGGGATTTCTGGAATTCTTGAATTAACATGCATAGCTGTCTCTCTTTGTTCTTCTTTTTGCTGATTTGCTACTTTTCCTTCACTCACACAAACAAGATCATTTTTGGCGCCATCTTTCCTAAACAAACTATCAGTACATTGTCGTCTGCTAATTCTGGTTGCCTGTTACAATGAGAAATTTCAGCATTTTTTTCTCAACCTAGGTTTTTTTTCTATTTCTTTCAAGAGCGGGAAAACCTGACATCTCTCAGACCACCTTCAATGCTACATATTTCATTTGCTTAGCATTATATTAATAAAATAACACAAATTCAGTTTTTGGAGTAATTTTTTTCAAAAAATACCCTATTTAACATGTTTTTTTTCTATTCGACGGTTTTTATTCAAGGGTTTTTTTTCCAAATTTTGATTAACATTAATATCATATTATTTAGAACTTACTTAATAAATTTAATAGTTTAATGTATTTTCATAAGACGAAATTGTTCACACATTTCACCCTATCCCAAAAATTTGAGCAAAAAAAAAAAACAAATTAAAAATTAAAATTAACACTGCCACTTCTTGTTTTTTTTTTAAATGAATTGTAGTTGTATAACTAGAAATTATTACGAACGTAGAGTTATTAATTTAATATTTTTTTTTTTAAATGTTAAAAATCTATAATCCTGTGTCTGTGCTGTGTGATGATCGGCAAGCCCATCCAAAATGGCCGATCACTGACTTCTTTGTTTGACATGCTTCTACTTCTTTCATTCTACTTTCTTCTGCTAATATTTTCTGAGACTGTGTGGGTGACTTATTGTGAACTCAGATGGAAGGAAGAAAACTTTTCCATTTAGAATCGAATTTCTCATTCACTTTTTACCTACCTATATGCACATTTCTGTATGAGGAATAGAGAAAGTGGGTCTGGAAACTTACTGCTATTTCTTCTTCATATGCACACAAAGGAAACTTTTGGCGGCAAACGTTGTATTGTTAAATTGTCATCATAGATGGGTTTCTACGTTTGCTGAGCGCCTGGTTTTCTTAACTAAAAAAGCACTCAGTCTGACTCGATGTTCTTGCTCAATAACGAAGGGAGGTGTGTCTTTGCTATGATCTTTTTTTTTTTTTAAGGCTCATTTGTATTCGCTCAGACGCCATCAGTTGATTTTAGGAGCTTATTGTATAACACCATTGTATAACACTTTTTGTATTGGGTATCGTATACCTATTGCTGTTGCTGGTCGCCTGGTATTTCATGAATTTTCTTGACCATTTTAAAAGACGAGTTTTTTTTTGCAAGTGTCGTTAAAATGACTATATAATTTTAAAAAAATTGAATTTTTGACTGTGGGGAGCACACTGTTGGGCCTAAGCACACGGTAAGTTGTTTTATGTGAAATTTTTTTTACGGCTTTTTTTTTGGGGTTAGGACGCATACAAATTAAAGACTTGTAAATCGGAATAATCTGCTATGGTGTTAGTATGTCGGGGAAGTTGTTTAAAGGGAGGAATGTAACTGGTTCTTTTACTGGTATTGACGACCAAGTGCACGCTTTTTCGAGACAAAATTAAAGAAAACAAACTTAAGCTTTTTTTTGTAAAAATATTGTTTTTTGATTTTTATTGCAAATATAGATATAGTAATTGTAAAATATTTTTTTTAAATAAAATCTTAATTTTTGTTTTATTAAAATTACTACAAATTGGAAACATTTTTTATAAAAAAAAAACACAAAAAAATGCGATGCAAATAAAATAAATTTAGTAAAACCATAAGCAATTGTATATCTACACAAAAAGAACCAATTGTTTAAAATATAAAATGTGAGTTAAAAACAAGATACAATAAAATGACATTAACACATTGAAAATATTAAAAAAATCTATAACACATCCTAGCGAGGACTTTAATCGTTTGATTTTACCAAGTTTGTGTCGTTTTTTTTTCTTTATAGGTAGTCACATCGTCATTAATAATAATTAATAATTTTATATTTTTGATTTGATTGGCACTAATCGGAATTTTAAATATTAATTTTATTATTAAGTTCTTAATCTTTATGTTATACAAAAGAGAACTTTAGTGTTTAATTGTTTTTTTTTTCTTATTAAGTTAACAAGTTTATAATGTTGTCCTGAATTATTTATTTTGTTGTTTGTTTTTGTTATTTAATTTAGTAATCAACTTTTTTTTAAATTTATTTCAGCCAAATATTTTATCAAAACATGCATGGCAGTAAGGTTTGTCGTTTTGTTCCTTGAAAGTTCCTTTATTGAGTTGTTTCAAGCAAAAGGCACATACGAAATGTTCGGGATGGAATTTCTTGAACATTGCAGTGATACAGCGGCCGGTAATTGGTTTCGAACAGCCAGCACAGAGGGAACCACGTTTCGCATGGTAATGGGTCTCACAATAGGGTAGTCCCTCGTGGTCAAAGAACGAACCACCTTGGAAGGGTCGACGACAGTCCTGGAAGGAAAAAAATCATTTTATTTCATTTGATAACTACAAATTAAATTATTTGTTAAATTATGAAGTTCTGAGAGTCGTTGAAGAGGCCAAGAAAATAAATTTTAAATCACATTCGTTTTTAATTTATTCACAAGAAAATTACTTCCAGATTGGCCCAAGTCGAAGAGATTTGCTGGTTCTTTGCCAAGTAAAATACCTAATATTGATACCAAACGGTAAACGATTTTTTTTTTAATGAAAGACAAATGGCCAGTGAAAGTAATTATTACTAAAACAATGTATACTAAAGATTATAAGACATGTTTTTGACAAAAAGAAATATTATTTTCTAAAAAAAAAACATGAGGAAGACGTCATTTAGTTTGTGTAAATGATACTTTTGGAGACTTTCCAAAATCAATATAACCACGAGAGAAACATAAATTAAATAAAAATACTAAAGAAAAAAAAGACATGATTTCGACATAAATAAATACAAAAAATTAATTTCTATTATGATGGGAACGAAGAATTTATGTGACAGTTTATTTAAATGTTCCGCGTTCGTGTTGAAAATATATGTGTTTTCTGGAAATATCAAAGATTTTCTTTTGCTAAGAAATTATTTGAAGTTTTGAAGATTTATTTTTTGTTCTTGTCGTTAGTGCTGATAATTTTTTAAGTTCCAAGAACTTATAACTCAAAATTTTGGACATTTGTTTAGAAATTACATATATGAAGAGATACTCGTATCTTCTTGGCATTGAAGGAGGTATTTTATAAAATATTATTGGTACTTCAAGGAAGTTCTACAAGACTTTTACGAGTATGATGCGAAAGAATTGTCCATGTGGTCCCCAAATTGAAAATTAAAGTCTTAAATTAAGCTGAGGCATGTCTCTTTAAACTTAAAGTAAAATCCTACCAATTTATCACACAAATCAAGCTGCCCAGAGCAAACAAAAGAAACACAACTGTTGTTAGGTCAAATCGAGCGTAGTCAGGAAATAAAGTGAGGGGGTCTAAAATTTGTTTAGCACATTTTTGTGAGAAACCCTGTCCGGTAATGTGTCAAAATTTAACTGGAATAATGTGCCGAACAATTAATGAACGCGCTTAGCTCTGACATATACACAGTACAACCAAAATTTGAAGTTTAAGCTGGAGCTGCGTTCTACTCGGGTGCATTTTGGAGAAAATTTCGTATGGGAGCAAAATTTTAGCTTAGGGGCCAGTTATAGCTATCATTGAAATGCATCATTGAGACATAATCAGTGGAACGTTTTATATTTTCACTGACAAGTCGGTTATAGCAATCATTGAAAAACTAATTTCAGTGGAAAGCCCTGTCATTCAAATGAAATGACAATTTAAAATTTTGACTCCAAGAACCAAGTAGGTATGTACATTACATGGAATTTTATAAGTTCGGTGTGTTTTTGTGAGTCAAATTTTGAAAATATCCTCAGAATCAAAAACTTTATATGCAACTTTTAAGAGCATTAACAACCGAATCAGAATATGTAACATTTATTTCCGTAGGACTTTTGGTTTGGAAGAAAGGGGCATATACATTTCGCACTTTCATGACTTTTTCATGAAGAGGTCCGATTTTGAAAGAAAAAATTGATGGATTTGCGCCTTTCTTCCAAACAACAAAGCCTATAGGGATCAAACATTTTTTCATCCTAGAGATGTATCCTTACTAGCAGCAATTACAATTATGCATTTTAATAAGGAAGTCTTTCAAGGACGAGCCAATACGAACTTCAGATCGTAGACTTCGGGCTCGTCTTTGGGAGATTCATTTTTTTTCAAATGAATAATTTTATTGCTGCCACTAAGAACATATCCCTAGCATTAGGAAAGGCATATAGACCAAATTTCAAAGAAAAAAAAAAAACAAAACAACAATTAGCACCAACTCCACACATCACCAAACTAAACAGAGCACCACAATTGAGTTATTTGGATTGACCGGACAATCACAAATATACCACGATTAAAAATTAAACATATGTAGCTATTGCTTTTTATTTTTATTAAAAATATTTAATTAAATATTTCGGGAATTACATGAAATGGACAACACAAAATAAAAAAAAAGATGCCGACAAGAGCTTGAAAACCATACAAAATTACGACCAAAACTATTTCGAGGTTAAGGTTGATCATTTAAATAAAAATTGACAGATGAGAATAGAAAGAGAATCGAACACATTCATTGAAACGATTGCGTTCCAAATACGAGAAACAAAAATCAGTTGTTCATTGAAATCGATTTCTGTCACTTGAATAATAAAATTGGATTTTAAGAGAAGAATTAGTAAATACATATAAGATATTTTATGCATTAAAAAAATTCTAAAATTCATTATCTTTATTTTGACACCAATACAACCCAGTTCTGTTTGTTAAATCGTCTTAAAATCAACAATCAAAATTTTCAAGGATGAATTTCAATGATAGCTATAACTGGCCCCTTAGGGGCCAGTTATAGCGATACAGAAAACAAAACCGAAACAAATTTCAAATAGAAAATTAAGTATGTTACGGTTCGATTTAAAACACAAATGCTACACTGATATGGCAACCAACTCATAGAATTTTTTTTGGAAATAAAAATTTGAATTGAACTTGTACTTTTTGTTAAAAACGAAATTTGTTATTTTTCTTTTATACGTATAACAGAAAAAAAATAATAAATACATTTTTAACAAAAAGTATTTGTTCAATTTAAATTCTTATGAACAAAAAACATTCTCTGAATTGATTGCCATCGATCAATGTAGCATTAGTCTTAAGAATCGAATCAGAACATACAAAATTTTACATCTGAAAATTTTTTCGATTTGGTTTTCTGTATAGCTATAACTGGCCCCTTAATCTCCATACTATGCTTAAAAGTCAACGAAAGGACAATAAGAAAAAACATTTTGATCAGTCAAAATAAAAAAAACTGATGTTTAAGCTTTAAAATATGCTTGTACAAAATGGCGTAAAAGTTGAAGATTCTATAAGTTATGGCAAAATGTTGGCAAATGTCAAATCGACACAATTATTCCGCGTGATCCGTCATGATTTGAAAATATTTAATTTACAAATGTCAAAGTCGATTTGACACTTGCCACCATTTGTAAAAACGATAGAATCTTCCAATAGGGTGATTTTTTGACATTTATAATCTTAAGAATATAATTGTAAATCAAATGTCAACCATTTCTTTGATGTAAATATTGCTCTAAAAAAAGGAAAAAATGTAAATTCATTGTTTTCTAAGATCGTTTTTTTTTCAAAAACTTAAAAATTAAGTTATATCTTAGAAACGTTAGTTTTTTTTAAAATGCTGCAGCTGTTTCCGAGAAAATTTACAACAACCAAAACCGCAAGGTGGCTTCCACCAATGAGTATTGATGAAGTTTAAATGAAATCGCGAGAGCGGTTTTCGAGAAAATTTACTAAAAACATTACGTGGGAGTTACCAGACTCTGAGAAATCACAAAATGTTGCCTCTTAAGATGGTTATTGAAGTTAATTCGTTTGTCGGTTTGGGCTGTCAATCGTTGTAAAGACGGACGCACATACGCAGCAGGTATAGACTGCACGACAAAAACTACTGTCATATTGAGCAAGTAAAAATCTATCAAAAGCACTTTACGGAAGACGTAAATAAAACAATCGCAAAAATTCAACAACACAAAAAAAATGCACTAAAAACCAACTACAAAAAAGATTTCCATATTCATATGTCAAAACTGTACAAAAAAAACCACAAAACATAAATCAACACATTTAATATTTCTGGCAATCATCCAGCATGATTATAAATAAGATTACCAAAACATAAATTTTCATTGCATCTATGTATCTCGGCATCAATTGAAAATGGCCTTGACTTTAACCGATAATAAAATTATAAACAACAACTATCCTTAAACGAGGTTAATAGCCTCGTCCTAAAAACAAAAATAAACAAACCTATCCACAAGCTATGACCGAACATGGCCTTCAATGACCCTAACTACACTAACCTTCAAGACAGTCAATGCCAATACCACCTGTTTTCTGCGAAGGACAATGCCATTTATCGAACATGGTCTCTAGCAGAACAGCTGGTGGCACCGGCGTTAAAGACAGCCTGAACCTAGCCTTCCTAAAAGTCTCAACGAATCTCATATTTTGAGTTAGAGATTTGCCAAGAACAAAAACAATTCCTAAGTTAAATTTTTGTGGTTGTGTTTGGTTTGTTTTTTTTTTTTGGTTTTTTATTTTTGTTTGTTTGTTTTTTTTATATTTTTTTTTTATTTATTATAAATAAATATATAAATTTACAAGTTAACAATAATAAAACCTAATAGTTAATAATAATAATCCTTATAACCTAACAATAAGTTTTAGTGCATTTCTTTTTTTGATTGTTGTTTTTTTTTTAGTGTCAAATTTTAGCATTAGATTATATTATAAAAAAAAATGTTTTCTACCATTTTTTTTTTTTTGCTGAAAGAGAAAATAAACAATTTCAAGGGGCATCATAGGTGTGTGTGTGAGAGAGAGAGACCATAATTATTTTCAATTTCCTTGTCAAGGCACAGATATGCTATTCAAAAAACTCTTTCTCATCTTTTGCAGCTCACAAAATTGAGCACAGAGAGATATAGAGCTTGAGAATGCAATCGGCCAGGTCAAGATCATCATCTAGGAACTGTGTTGATAGGTGACAGATAATGAGGAAGACGAAAATCGGTATCAATATTATAAATCGCGCGATGAACATTATTTATAAAAACGAAAAAAAAGAATCGCATATACAAAATACGATCCACACCATCAAGAGAGGAGAAACAAAGTGGATTTTTTTTTGTTGTTAAAAAAAATCTTAATCTTATTCCTCTTCATCGACACCCACACATGTTGGGCACACAGGCTTGCCTTCCATGGCATAGAAAGACTTGCCCCGAACGGCTTTTTTGCAGTCCTAAATTTTTTTTTTGGAACAAAAGAAGGAGACAAAAATATAGAGAACAAATAATGGAAATCTAGAATCCACATTAGATACTCACCCTACAAACGAAGCAATCTGGATGCCATTGGGAGTTCAATGCCGAGATGTAGTTCTCCATAATTGCACGATTGCATCCGTTGCACTTGGGAGCGAACATTTCATAGTAGTCAGTGCGACAATATGGTTTGCCATCACGCTCATGGAAACCATCCTCACCGAATTGCTGTCCACATTGGGCACAGAAGAAATGTTCTGTATGCCAGGTCTTGTCCAAAGCTGTTACGCATTTCTACAAAAAAAAATTAAAAATAATATAAAAAAATAAGATATAAATAGAAAAAGTAAATATACTTACATCCAAAATAGCACCGTTACAATAGGCACAACGTGGACTGAACAAATTATGATAATCAGGCTCGCAATATGGGAAGCCTTCGCGTTCAAAGAAGTTGCGAGTCCCCAATTCTTGGCTGCAGTGATTGCATGTAAAATGCTCTGGATGCCAAGTTTTGCCCAGAGCAGTAATCACTTGCCCAACAATTGGTTTTTCGCATGCATTGCAGCAGCCCTTTTGAACAGTATTGACACCTTGACGAGACATATTTGCTTGTAAACTACCAAGCATAGAATCCAACTGATCGCCTCCAACTATTGCCGCTGGATGGTGAATATCTTCTACGATTGTAGAAGTTTCAGTGATTTCGGTTTGGGTTAGGTGTGAGATGCCTTTGTTTGGTTTAGCGTAGTCCGTAACAACAGCCTGGTGATGATGGGAACCTGAATTGACCTAAAGAAGGAGAAAAAGAAAATGGGTTAAACTTTTTGTTATATTTAAAATATATTTTTTAAAATGAGGTCGTCAGTAAAGATTGTTGATTGGGAGAATTTTCGAGTTTGAAATTAGAATTTAAGGCGGATAAGGAAAGAGACAATGTGATACTGAACATTCCAAGATCACCGGGTGGGTATGATCATTTTCAAAAACACCGTTTCCAACATTTCAACCGCCAGTTGTTTGCTATCAATCATTGAAAATACAAACGAAAAATATTCTATGGGATTTTCGAATCACTTTGGGAATGAGATGAAGGAAAAGAAATCATTCTGAAAGTGATCCGTTCTGTTTTTTTTTGTATGAAAAGTTGTTTTTTTGGATTGGTTTTGGGTGATTTTTAACCAAGTAGATTTTTGTTCAGTTTTTGAAAAGATCAGTTAAAAAAGATCACTTCAAAAATATGTCTTCAAAGAAATGTATATGTGTTTTTCATCTGCGGTTTTGAAGAAGGAACGATCTTGTCTGCATTTCGATATTTCCATTTTCTTCAGTCTTCGAAAAGATCAGTTGAAAGTATAACTGTTGATCATTTTGATTCAGAATTGACTTTAGAGAAGACTTGCTTTCCCAAAGTATGAAGCAACAGATCACTCTCTAAGATCATTTTATGAAACTGTAGGAAATGATTTTTTGTAGCGCGATTTCGATAAAGACAATGCTATCATCTGCAGGCGTTATGGAGACTAAAAAGTTCGAATTTCAAAAAATAATATGAAACGATCAGTATCCTGATAACCCATGGATGCAGTTTTCAAGTGATCTTGGAATCGATGAAATTGAGAGTATGGTCATTTAAGATGATTTTCTTCAAACGGCCTGAGCTGGAACTCTTTGCAAGGATCGTATGTTGAGAATTCAGCAAAATGAGAGTGAATGTGAAGATGCCTGGTCTAATGATAGAGTTTTGTATAAAGAGTGATCAGTTAACGGATGTTTTCGAAATGTTTGATAGAGATCCTTGATTTTATTCCTTGTTTGGTGCTGAATGTATAGCTGCGATCTGCAAATTGATTTTTAAGATGAGCTTATTCCAAGAGAAAAAAAGTATGAAGATAGCTGAAGATCGCTTTTCTCGTCCTTTAAATATAAACAGCAACCAACAACAGGATCGTTTTATGTTGAAAATTAAAGAAGTCGATCTGCTTCTCTCAAAATTCCAGATAACCACGTTCGAAAATGTTTTGCAGGTTAAAAATATTTTAAACTGGATAATCCAAAAGAAAAATGTTGAAAATTTGATTTAAATCAGCCGGTCCTCGTCGAATTAACGCAAATATATCCCGAAATTCCAATTAAATATCCAACCGAACCGTAAAATATTCAGAAAAAAATTTCTCTTCCTCCTTACTTGAATAAGTCTTCTTTATTTTGAATCTAAGAATTGGAAGCGCGATCCAAATCGTTTGATCGAAATGTTTAAACTGAAAACACTTTTATGTGCGATCTCAAAACTTTGGCTAAATTTGAAAATGATGATTGTATGTATCTATGGCAGGTTTCTTCGTTGTGTGTGAGTATGAGTGTGTGTGTGTTACCAAAAATAAAAATATTCATTTTGCGCGCCGCCATCATCGCCAGACAGGCATATACATAAATTTAAGGCCCGTCCGTCCCTTCAAATCGATCTTCAAAAATATCACCTACATATTTATATTAAACTTTGTATTTTGTATTTTTTGTGTTTCGCACTTCTTGGACTAAGCGAGTGGTGGTGGTTTTTGAAAAACGCCTACATTCAAAAGGAAAAGTGGGGAAGGGGGTTATTTTAATTATGACACTTTTTCAAGCAGACAGTGTATACAGATTTTGGGGGTTGGTGGGTGATTCCAATGGCGACATTGAGGTCTTTTATGGAAATTTACGTTTCAAAATTAGGTTGTTTATGGCTATTTTTGAAAACTGCGGTTATTGTTTTTGTTGCTGAGTCAAAATCCAAAAAGACTTGTCCTATAACAACATAATGGAGAAGGGGTAGGTACTGTAGTTGATGAGGACATGTGAAGATCATGGAGGCGGAAGATATTTGTTGGCATACAAAAATACAAAAATATACACCGTTTTCATCAGATCACGCATAGAAACAGAAACGGTTGGGGGGGGGGGGGGGGGGGTGAGTGTGGGAAGGGTGTTGGGGTGTGAAGGAAGCAAAAAGATCAGAAAGCGCAAAAAGTGTATATATTTATTTTTTTTTTAAATCAAAATAAAAATCCTATTATTAAAACGTTAACATCAGGAAAAAAACTCGAGATTTTTGCGTTTTCGAAGAGGCGGGAAAAACTAAGCAGCCAACTGCGGGCCGTGTGCAATATTTCTGTATATTTTACGAATACATTTTTCCAAGTCCGTCCGTCCCTGTCTCGGTTTTCTAAAATGTCCTCTTTCGTGAATGTTTAAAGGGGGAATGGGAGGGTGAAGCGAAATAGATGGGGTACACTGTACACAACAACGACGTGCGATCGGAACTTGTGAGGGAACATTTGTTTTAACGACACAACCGGTCGTCAAAACTGCCTGGTGTTGGTTTGGTTGGCTTCTGTATAGTGTGTTTTAAGATAGATTTGTTTATTTGACATGATAGTCCGCGACACTGCCACTTGTCATGAACATCGAATGACATTGGGGATTTTCAATTCGGCAAGGAGCATTCGTTTTTGGATTATATTAATTAATTATTATTTAACCAAGTTGACGAGTAATAAACACTTTTGAGGTTTTCGAAATATGCAATTTTTCAGGGAGTTAGTTTAGTTTTTCTTCCATTTTTCATTTTTTCGGACAGTGCTACGATGACAGGAAAACATCAGCTAGTTAATTTTTGCACAAATGAGAGATGTCAATCAACAGGAAGGATTACTGGACGTGCGGACTTAAACAAAATTTAAAAGCCGATGCATGGAACTTAAAAAGGAAATTTGACTCGGTAAATTTTGTTAAGAAAAACAAATATAGATTTGTATTTGGCTAATGTGCACCCGAAAAACATGAAAGAGTCTAACATGATTGAAAGTGAATATTTTTTAAGTCCCACTCGAATTCCGGATATGCACTACAACGAACATAATATCTACTTCGCTTAAACTGGTTATTCATTTTGGTGTAAAATTATGTTTGTATAATATCTGAAATGTCCTTAGAAGAAGCACACGTCAAAAAGACCTCTGGAATCTGAATTTGTCACTAGGAAAACAATCGGGAGAAAGGGTGATCGGGGCCCTGCAGAGAAATCTAGGTATGTGCTATGTCTTAAGTACGCTCAGAAGGAGACTTTGACAGAAAAGGGACTAATAAATATTTCTACTAAGACTGGAAAAGCCGGTTAACGGCTATGTGTCGAAAGAACTATTTTTCTAACAGCAATTTTAGTCCAGTCAGAAGTAAATGAAACTTGGAAGTTTTTTTCAGGGATAAATAGCTAATATTTTGCTAAGTTTTTGACCTCGAGAGAGCCCTGTGCTAAAAAAGGAGGGGGGAACTGCAAATTTTTCGGTTTTGCTCTGGTTTTTCTTCAACAACTTGTTTTCTTACGTTTTATGGCAAAAGCATATTCTACTTTTTTGTAGAGACTTAAGTTTTCTAAAAAGATTTTTTGTTTGTCAATTTGTTACCGACATTATGGCGATTCAAAATCAGGTAATTTTTTAAAACTTTTTTTCATTTTTCATCGATTTGTAAAATGGCCTGTTTTCCGAAGCGCCATATCTTAGTAACAAATTGGCATACAACAATTTTTGTTTTATCTGGATTGTTTGAAATTTTACGCCCTACAAGAAAATGTTTTTGCCGTAGGATGTAAAGAAAAAAAAGTTATTGAGGGAAAACCGGAGCAGGGTCGACAATTATGCAGTTCCTTTTCCTCCTTATTTTCCACGAGGTCCAAAACTTCGTCAAATGTTAATTAACTATCCCTGAACAACATACCAAAGTTTCATTAACGTTCGACCTTTTTCTAAAATTTCGGCGTGATGACAAAAATAATGGGTAGGACCTGGCCCCTGGTGGGCAAGCGGGGATGGGTGGGGGAGTGTCAAAAGTAAGTGATTTTAACAAGGAACCAAAAATAACGTGTTTTTCGAAGCGCCATATCTCGGTAACAAATTGACATAAAAAAATGTTTGCACAAACAAAATTTTAGGAAATCTTATGCTCTACAAAAAAGTAGAATATGCTTTTTTATTGAGGAAAAACCAGGGGTGGAATCGGCTAATGTGATTTGTGATTGTCACATTTCTGACAATCACATGTGATAAAATAATTTTGTGCGTCTGCATAATGTGATCACCGGAATTTTGTTTATTTTCATTATGTCATTTTCCGTTGGGCAATTGGAGAGAACTCCGAAGACAAATCGTTTCTCTTCGTTGTGTTTTGCGAGTCTTACTTCTTCTGCTTTTTATGAAATATGCGGTCTGAAGGCGCATATATACGAACGTCACAGTTTCTATATATTTTGTATTTCAAATTAAACAATTCGAACAATTTTAATATATAATTTACATTAAGGGACGTGACAATTATGTATTTATTTAGAAAAGATTAATTTAGTTGTCACTTCACGTGATTGCTCACAACATACATAGGGTAAACTACCCAGTGACCGACACCTTCTCAGTTATGGTCACCCCTGCCTATTTTTTCGTTTTCTTAAGGTTTTCAGTTACTGGATGCTTCCAAAACTATTTTTAACGTGTTCAGGCATGCAAATGTCATAAGCAAAGCATTTATGTGTAATTTAAGAATCAGTCAGTAGTGTTTTACAAGTGAAGTGAGTTTGGTACCTCGTTGAGTTGAAGTAAAATTAAGAATTCCTTAAGAAACACGTAAGTAGAATTCTTTTTTTAATAATATATCCATGTGTTATATATAAGTTTACAGTGAATAGTGTTTGAAAGTATTAATTTGTGCATCTGTTAGTGAGTTTATTGCTATTAAAATATTAAAATTTATTAATTTAAAGGGGGCTGTCCATTACTAGAATGGAATGCTCAATAAATTTAGTGACCGACACCGGGTGTCTATTACTAACACATTTGTTGTTTTTAAGAATATTAGTTATGGACACCATCAACGTTTTCGTCCTTTTTTATTGTATTTGAAATCTATATTATTATCAATTTGGGTGTTTTTTTCACCTAGCGCCATCTAGTTTCGCTCTCTCATCCTAAAGTTTTTCTCTGAGTGGAGATTGCAACGCACGCCTTAAGTCTTCAATAATAAAATTCTTGAGTTTGTTCATTTTACGCAATAAACTCGACATAATATACCATTAACTCAACTTAACAACTATATAATTGAAACTGACAAACAAGGCAACACTAAAATAATCTTTGAATATTGAATTAAGAAATTTAAGTGATAGCTTCGAAACCGTTATTTTTAATTTTGTTCGATGATGTTTCAGACTTAAATTTTAAAATGCCAAAGGAAAAGAAGTATAAAGAAGATGATTTGAGAAATGCGTTAGATGCGGTAAAAGCAGGATGGTCTAAGAAATTGGCCGCCACCAAATTTAACGTTCCCCGCACAACCTTAATAAACTGGTCCACTGGAAAAGTGCAAAAATCAACGTTTGGACCGGACACAATATTAACTACTGATGAAGAAAAGGAAATTCTTAATTGGATTGCCGAAAATCATAAAAGAGGATTTCCAAGGCGGAAGGAAGATATTCAAAATAGTGTAAGTGAATTTCTGAAAAATGCGCCAAGAAATACCCCTTTCAAAAACAACACACCGGGTGATACTTGGTACAGAAATTTTCTGAAGCGACATCCAGAAATAGCACAAAGAACTCCTGAAGCCGTGACGCTTGCATCTTCAGCTGTTTCAGAACAAGATATTCGAGGCTGGTTTACGCAAATTAAGGACTATCTTATAAGCACAGGAAACCAAGATATATTGGAAGATCCAAATCGGATTTTCAATGGAGATGAGACTAACTTCATGCTTTGCCCAAAAACAGGTAAGGTTTTGGCTCCGAAGGGAGCGAAAAATGTGTATGAAACAGACAAAGGTGCAGCTAAAGAGAATCTGACGGTGATGTTCACTTTTTCGGCATCCGGATTGGTGACCCCTCCCATGATAATCTATCCATATTTAAGGATTCCTATTGAAGTTGGGAGTTCGGTTCCAAAAGACTGGGGCATTTCATCAGGGGAAAGTGGTTGGATGACAGGGGAGATTTTTTTTAAATATATTAAAACTATTTTGTACCCTGCTTTGGTCAAAAATGGAACAAAATTTCCAGTCTTATTATACCTGGACGGACATAAAAGTCATTTAACGTACAGTCTATCACAGCTTTGCACAGAACTAAAGATCATCGTGGTTTGCCTCTACCCAAACTCTACGCGTATCTTACAACCTGCCGATGTCGCGGCCTTTAAGCCCATCAAGAACGGATGGCAAAAGGCTGTTTTGGATTGGAGGCGTGAAAATCCAGAAGACATTTTGACCAAAAAACATGTTGGGCCTCTTCTAAAAAGAGTATTGGATAGCAGCATTAAAAAAGAAACAATCCAAAATGGGTTTAGAGCATGTGGTCTTTATCCTTTCAACCCCAATGCAATAGACTTTTCAAAATGCCTCGGCAAAAATAATGCATTTCACGTTACCGGCGATGATGATGATGAATTCACTTCAAAAACAATTTGTATGAAGCAGTTTGAGCGCATTGTTGGAACAGAAAAATTATTCGCTCTGAAAACATTGGAATTTCCTGCCCAAGAAGATATGTGCTTACTGCATGACATTTACATGTATTTGACCCCCAACAAGCACAACAATCTCTATGAGCAAAACAACATTCAGACCCCTACAAGTACCGTTGACCAGGCCACCGGCACAATTATTTCTTACCCTGATCAGTCCCATTTTGAAAACAACCAGTTGGTTGAAACTGTGACGGAAAATGTAACTCAAGAGTTCGACATTGACAATATGCCTTTCATTATTCTAGAAAATGATCTTGAAGCGGAAATCATTGCGACCGACCAATTAGAAATTTTGGAGGAAATCGTACAAACAGAAATATTAAATAAAACCGAATCTGTAAATATTTATTCAGAACAACCTAAGCTCAATGATTTCTTATATATTTCTCCACATTCTCAGAGAAAGGGTAAGAAAAATATTGAAAGAAGATCATTTGTGGTAACATCAAATGAATTTAAGGAAGCTGAGGCAGAGAAAATGTTAAAAAAGGAAAAACTTGCTAAGGAGAAGGAGGAACGTTTAATTAAAAGACAACAAATTAAAGCTGAAAAGCTGCAAATTAAAGAAAAAAAAGAAAAACCAAAGAATATAAAAACTGTTTTTTCGAAACCCAAAAAGAAATTGTTTGCAGGCAGACAACGTAAAAATTCAAAAGATCAGGACACAAAGAATAGAAAAACTGTTTTTTCAAAACCCAAAAAGAAATTGTTTGCAGGCAGACAACCTAAAAATTCAACAGATCAGGACACAGAAAAATGGTTTCAAAAATTAACGGATGATGAAAATAATTCAACGAGATTTATTAATAAGGCTGCTAGTTCAGGATTATGTTTTATATGCGTTGGAAATATAACTCCACTGGATAATGCAATTGAATGTAGTAAATGTTCTTTCCGAAAGTTTCATGTTGTATGTGCGGCATCTAAAACAGTAAAAAGCAATAACATTTTTATTTGCGCAGCTTGTAGATAAGTTAATTTACTAATGCCTGATTCATTAATAAGTTTTTTTATGGATATTATTATTTTAAAACAATATAGTTATTTGCTGTAACTAATTTGCATTGAATTCTTGTATTAACTATTTATTTGCATCACATTTAATTATCTAAATGCTACATTAAGTACCTTAATATCCTTTTAAAAAGGGTCTTATATTAATTTTGTGTTTTTCTATAGATGTGTTCGTGTATTTATTTATTTCATTTATTTTAATAAAACTCATCTTTGTTTTGAACGAAGTGTATTTCTTTTTCTTTTGATTTAAATTTTAATTATTTTTTAAAAATTTAATAGTTTTAAGAAAAACTAACGTGTACATATAAGGAAAAGTGGTGTCCATTACTAATATTTTAGGGATGTCGGCTACTGAAAAAATGGTGTCGGTTACTAAAAAAAGGGTAAGGTTTTATAATTTGAATTTTTATAATTTTTTGGAATTGGTTTATATTTTATTCTTTAATATTTTGAGAAACAAAATATCCAGAGTTTGATATAAAACACAAATCATCGAAATTGATACAGCGCAGCAAAACCTATGAATTTTCAAAATAAAAATTTGTCTTAAGGGTGTCGGTCACTGGGTAGTTTACCCTATACGCGTTTCAGAAAAACTTCTCAATTAAAAAAGTGTTCATTTCTGTTTTTTTTTTTTTATTGTTTTTATTTTTACTTTAATCATGAGGAGAAACTAATTTCTCCCAATCGAAAACAACATTAGTATAGATCTTTGACAAATCTTTGACAGCAAAAGCAAATAATTTTGTTTTATAAGTCAGCGTCAGAGGTTTATTTTTTATTTATTATTATTTTTGTATGCAAGTGACACCTAAATAGCTGTCACAAGAAAAAGTCACAAAAATGTGATTGTCACATGTGACAATCACCTTAGCCAGACGAAATTTGTATATTGTGACTATCACATATCACAAATCACCTTAGCCGATTCCACCCCAGATCAAGGTTGAAAAATTAGCAGTTTTCCCCCCACTCGAGGTCAAGAACTTAGCAAAATGTGAGTTTACTACCCCTGAACAAAATCAGTTTTATTAACTTCTGACCTTTTTCCAACTAAAAGTACATGTCAACTGGACTATTATGCTGCTCCTCGGTTAAACACGGTGCGAGGTCAGCAAAATCGAAAAGTCTTACAGCGTTAAAATAAAAAGTTCAGTGGACAATTATAAGAAAGCTACGAGCACAGTGTTATCCTGAAAGTTTATAAGTCTTCTTTTTGGAAACCATCATGCACAAGAATCCTACATTCCTGGAACGAACCCTTGGTTGACTCAAAACTGAATTCTTATTCGATCTACGCGAAAAATTGAAATATCAACGATCTACAATGTATACAAGAAAATAAGAAAGAGAGTAGGGAACAAAATGGAACCCTGAGGCACAACGTTTTTTTTTCTACGGCATAACCAAACACCGGTCAGATAGATTTTTCTTTTTATTTTAAATTTCAGAAAAAGAGTTCAGATACTGACAGTCTTAAATTGCCTTGGTATACATTTTCACAATAAAATAGAGACTTAAACTTTTTTACTTCAAAAAACAAACAATTTTTGGAATAAAACGTTTGCTGAATGATAATTTAAATACACAATTTTGTGAGGTTAGTTTTCAGTTTATTTTTGAAGAGATCACATAGCTCCGTGGGCTTAAGTTTTTTTGTTAAATTATTCAAAAACATTTGCGAAAAAGGAAGATTAATGTTAAAAATCTATCAAAAGCTTATAAAATATGGAATACAATAATTTTAATTTTTGGACGATTTCCAATTAAAATAAGATATTTGATTCGGAGAAAATGATCATGATATTCTATTTCCAAAAAAGTTTTTTTTTTTTTTTTGATTTATTAAAAGATGTCGCCAAGTTAACCATAAACGACACCACTAACAAAATTCAAAAAATGACTTAGAAGCATTAAGTGTGTTTTGAAGAGAGACACTAATTCAAGACAGGTGTTTTGTTGAAAAAAAGATCTTTTTAAGTTTAAAATTTTCGCAACATTTTCATTAAAAAAATATAATATTTTTTTAACAAAAGAGATTTATTGACTTAACTCCAAGGCGTGTGCTAAACATTTAATCAAGCTGATATTGTTTTTCAGCTAATTTTTTTTTTGTTCTTTTAAATTTGAAAATCTCCTCTTTAGACACTTCAATGGATAACAATAAATCTTAATTATAATAATTAATTTGGCACTCTTCAACAAGTTCATTTACGTCATTATACGTATGTATTTTAAAATTTTAACGGTATGTTTTCACTTAAGACAAAAATTAATTAGTTCTGGCTGTTGAGTGAATGGTTCGTTGAAATAAACTGATTTAAACATAATTTACGTCGCACATTGTTTTAAATTAAGAACAAGAAAATTACGTCAACTTAAATAATAATTGCTGTCGTAATTTCAGTTAAATAAATAGCCAATTCGAATATAAAATGCATCGCGTATGTCGATCTTTTATTTTGAATAAAAGAGCCATGAATTTTGTCTTCCATCAAACACACTTGTGTTTTCTTTTCAATTTTTTTTTGCTAATATTTTGATTCAAGAACACTTGTTAATTTTAGCACAAAAAAAAATTACGACTGCTTCGTATAGAGAAGCAACTTTCTAATTTAAGTTTAAAAAGAATGGTTTGTTTTAAATCTTTAGGAACTTAAAAAAGTAGTGTTTGAGAGTTGGAGAATCAAAAAAAAAAAACTTTTACTTAAGGAATTAAAAATAAAATCATGCTTTAATTTTAACATTTGACTCATTTCAGATATTATTTATATTACACCCTTTCAAGATGAATTTTTTCACGTGCTGGAGAAAAACTCAATATTCCAAATGTTTTCAATTTTAGAAACATTACTCAGCCCATCAAAGTTTGGTGGTTTTCTTGAAGATTCAAAGCAAATACCAACAAAAAGTGCTGCAGTTTGAAGTAACGCAGATGCTGATGTTTCCAAGAAAACCAACAGTGTTTTTGATAGATCTTTGAAAATATATACATATCAATTTTTCAAAATTCCATTTTTTATATATGTACAAAATATAGAAAATTGTTTTTAATTGTATGCGAATAAAAACAGTTCATTTTTAAATCATCAATTATTTAATTGTTTATTTGATTTTATATTTGCAAACAAAAAAGGCAAGTATGAAAGCACTTTTACACAGCAGGGAATGTTGAAAAACAAAGTATTCCTTCAACTTGAAATAGTAATAAGAACAAATATTGCTAAACTTAAATTGAACAATTTAAAAGTAAGCAATAAAATGCTTGATTCGCATTGAAAAAATGGATGCGTCCAGGAAGAAAATAAGTGTGTTTCTTAGGAACTTCGTTTTTACTTGGCTAGACTTTAGGGCAGCTCACAGTTTAATTAATGGAGAAGCTACTGATTCTGTCAAAATCAAAAAAACCAAAGAAGGAAAACTATACTGGGTGTTCTCATATTCGTGAACTATAATTTTTGAAGTTATTAGGGGTCCAATTCAACATTTTCATGTCTCATTTCAACATTTGTATGGGAATATCTTGTCATGCTGTGTTTTTCCAAGTATCAAATATGTGTTTTACTGAACACTGACTGTTATGAATAAAAGCAAAAAAAAAAAGAATTTCTATCAAGCATACGTCTACACACCACACTACTGAATTCAGGTAAGTTACTTTGACACTGAGTGAAACCTAAATAAGTGCACATTTTGATATCTTTCAATTTAATCTACTTGTACAGCCCCATTTTCCTTACTACGGTCTCACCGGCTCACACTGACTTCAATTTAATGTGGTTTGAATTCAATGTGCGTAAGCACATCATCCACACATCCCTTATTCATAGAAGACGTACATTCTGAAACGGATTTCGACTTCTTATGAATTTGGCGCGCTGTTTGACTTTATCCAACGAATTGTTTCCCATTATTATCTTCAAACTGAAATCGTTATTACGGATGATTTGAAATTTTCCACGTCGCTGTGTTATACTGGCCCTGAACAAAATTTTGGCAAGATTTCCAACGAGTCAAACAACTTTCCTGAGCTTGTGGACAAGCCAACATGAATTCTTGACAATGCAGGTCAATCCGCATACACCCTTCACTTGATTCTTACCTCTCATCTTGATAACTACACCATCAAAGTAAATCGCGCGATTTTTAAACTGATTATTGTGACGATTATTATAATGTAATCTGTTAAAAAATCACGCGATTTTTACACAGATTACATTATAATAATCGCCACAATAACTATCGGGGAAAAACAAAACGTAATTTTTTTGGCGTTTTTTTTTCGATTTGGAAAAAAGTCAACAAGTTTGTTTTCTGATGTTTTTTCCAAAGCCAAAAAGCTTTTTTGTGGCGTTTTTTCCAAAAAAAATCCTTTGTTTTTTTTTTATCTTAATCCTAAAGGCAAAAATCACGAAAAAAAGACCAAAAATTTGTGGGTCTCTTTTCCTAGGAAAAAGAACCAAAATATAGTATGGAGGTTTTTGGGCGTTTTTTCCAATTTTTTTTGCGTAATTTCCTATGTCGTCAGTGGAGCATTCGCAAGTATTGAAGTGGAAGCGGCTCGAATGGGTCTGGCTGTAAATGAAGATAAAACAAAGTATATGCTGTCCTCGGGTGAAGTAGATCATCACCGTAGGCTCGGACAAAACGTCACAATGGACAGATATAACTTTGAGGTTGTCAAGGACTTTGTCTATTTGGGTTCCACTATAACCTCTCAGAACAACATCAGTGAAGAAATCAGTCGAAGAATCACTCTTGCCAATCGCTGTTTCTTCGGGCTAAGAAGGCATCTTAGTAGTAAAGCCCTCTCTCAAAGGACCAAGGAGACACTATACAAGACCCTTATCATCCCAGTCCTGCTGTATGGGGCAGAAGCGTGGACACTGACACAATGGGATGTATACAGGCTGGGGTGCTTTGAGAGAAAGATTCTTCGGGTGATATTCGGGCCTGTATGTATCAATGGAGTATGGAGGAGAAGATTCAATGGCGAACTGTACGGGCTATACAGCGACATTGACTTGGTTAAGAAGCTGAAAATTCAGCGGCTTAGATGGCTGGGTCATGTGGAGCGTATGGACGAAAACGCTCCTGCCCGACGAGTCTTCAATTCCAACCCGGAGGGCCGACGCAGTTCTGGAAGACCCCATCTAAGGTGGCGCGATCAAGTGGTAAACGACCTCAACCAACTTGGTGTGCGCAACTGGAGGCCACTGGCTAGGGACCGGCCTAGCTGGCGAGGATTGTTGGTTGAGGCCGTGGTCCACAATGGACTGTCTGCGCCACCTTAAGTAATTTCCTATGTCGTAATTTCAGGGAGATACGAACTTTGAAATTCATTTGTCAGTTACGATGTTTGAACAAAAAAATCTCTAGATATGACTAGAAAATGGTCGATAAAAAAGATGGCATCATGGCAATGATAATTTTCTTAAGCTCTAGATTGTTTTTGGAAAAAAATATGACGATTGTCGATTCTTAACCTATAATCAACAACAAACGCTGCACTATCGACCAAGTGATGGCGGTGCTGTGAGTGTCAGCTGTCATTTGATTATTATTAACTACATATTTCCGAACGCTCTCTTCCGCTGCTGTTGCTAAAAACGTGAAACAATAACAGGTGAGTTGACTTGAATCAGGATCAATTGACTTTTTCAATCATAATAATCGAAGTTGAAAAAACAACTTTTAAGATTTTCAAACTAAGCCAAAAATCCGAAAATTGACTAAGTATCGTTGGATCAATTAAAAATTGGGATTTGTTTGACGTTTCGTGATTATGTGACTGTCCAAAAAAAACTTTTCTTCTCTTTTGTTAGTCGATAAAAATCCCACACGCTGAGCACACTTTTCAAAAAGCCTGTTTGTTTGGGGGGTATTATTATAATCTACTAGTTTCTGAAAACTAAATATGCATGGGTAATCTTTTAATGAGAAGAAACGATACTGTAAGTTGCCAATTGTCATTGATGAGCGATTTTCTAAACGCTCGTTATCGACCCCTTTGATGAAACAATTAAGCACAAACGTCAAAATATAAATAATTCACAATACCTACTTACATACATATGTAGATCCTTTTTATTCAAAATAACTTTGAGTCAGTAACACGATGCCGAACGTGAAAACAATCGATACGAATCATGGATGGCGCTGTGATCGGTGATCGAAAAGAGAAGGCAATGCAATTTTTAAAATGACAGATATATGTCAAAAATTATTAATGCCAACATAATTAAAATTCCAATTATTGATTTATTATTCCAAAAATAAATCAATATATTTTCACATTTAAATCTTCTAGAATAGCAGCTAAATAATGCCATTCGCATCTATCAAGAACACTTAGCAACAATGTTTCAATGAAAATGCATTAAGAAATATTATTATTTATTGTTTTTAATACAAAACATGTGCACAAAATCTCCGCCTTTCGTCAAGCATCATCATAATTTAAAAAAAAATATATAATAGTACTGTGGCTTTGAAAAATAAATTAGCTAAATCCAAGTGTGCAAATTGGCACACGATCCCATCACAGGATACGATAATATACGAAAAGCATTTAATGCGATTTCCACAGAAAGATACGTAATCTTTCATCCGGAAAATTTGTATAATTTTTTTTTTTTTAGATTTTCAAACAAAATATTGCACACAACCTGACATCTTGCAACAACAAAATGTCTTTAGTAACTTTTTTTTTTTTGATATAAGAACAAATAAATTTAATTTTTGACTTTGGAATCATTATTTTCGTTTGTCTAAATTAATTTTTTTTTTCTCTGTTGATATTTATCTGGATGTTTTTATCGTTCGGAGAAAAGCCAAAACGATCGGAGAAGATTTGTTGTTTTCAATTTTTTGTTGGTTCACAGAGTGCATATAAATCTTAAGTTAAAAATTAAAGAGGATTTTAAAAAGCTTAATAGCAAGAGTTTAAAAAAATCGTATCTATATGAAATGGAAGCCTAATCAGAACTGTCATTTACAAAAATTATATAGTTCTGTAAAGGAAGAACTTTCTAGGAACGTATTGCCACTATGCTGAAGTTTAAATTGGCCGATGAATTGTTTTTCAGAACACCTGCCTTTTCATCCATCAAACATGATATTCAACCGAGTATTTTGGGAACAAAACGGCAAAAGAATCTTCGATGTTTTAAATACGACTATTGAAGTAACATCTCCTTACAAATGTACGGTTACAGAATTAAACGGTCGTCAGGTCCGAAATCCCTTCTTTATTCCAAAGAACAGTAGATTCTCAACTATATCAAAGTGTTCCTGTTGTTTTTTAATCACTCTTTTTTCAAAAGTTTCGCCTCTTACTCAAAAGATGCTGTTAGGTACTACAGAATTAGGTTCTTCTTTATTTCCGAACTTGTTTTTTTCTTTTTTTTATAAACAAAGTAAACATTTCGAACAGAATAACATGGCATTTCGAATAAAGTAAACATTGTCTAACACAGCAAGTTCAAAAACTCTCTTCCGTATTGCCTACTACTCCTTCAACGTGAAATGGCATCGTCCAACGATTTTGTTTAAAGAAGAGGAAATTAGCGTGTGGGCTTTTTAAAAAATGTAATTATAGACTTTTTATATGATTTTACGTAATTTTTACTGGATACAATTTTATTTAAAAACAACAAGAGTTTGATTTAAAAATAAGTTGAATTTTTATTTTGACCTTGTTGACAGGCCGATGAATAAATTTAAAATTTTTGTGTGCGTTTTTAAAATAGATGCAAGAACAATTTATACCTACATAATTTTTTTTTTTTTAATTTTGTAATAAACTTTGAGGCGCGTGCTGTACCAAGGTCAGTAGATTTTGTTTATGTGAACATCGATGGTAATTTTTCAAGTTGATTATTGAATTTTGTAAAGTGAAGATCATTAAATTGAAAAAAAAAGACAGATAATACTGGTAAGGGATTAAATCTTTCGTAGTCCTGCGATGGTGCCCATTTTTCTTTTTTCATAGCTACTTTAGTTTGACTCTGGAACCAAGCCACCTGCATATTTGCTCATGTTAATACAATCTGTCAGAAAAAGTCACTAGGGCGTATGTGGAACAAAAATTAATTTTTACGGTCATGAGCAGGGCAGATCATTCATTACACATTCGTGCTGTGCGGCTGAAGAAAGAGTCCCAATACTTCACGTACTACTGATGACAATTCTGAGCAGAGTAAGTATAAGGGGAAAATTTGTAGGAGACAGAATTCAGTTTTGAAAGCATTAAGTTCCACAAGGATTATGATTCCGCATAAGACGATGCCGTCAAGATCGAAATTTAGTGATCTTATGTAACCCTGTTGATGCAGTTCCAAATCCGAAGAACAGTGTTTTGAATCTGGAATCGGAAAATCTGAAGGTACTGTCGTCAGCAAAAATTTTAGTAAATAAGAAATTTTAGAAAAGAGATCATTTACAAAAATTAGGAAGGGAAACGGAGACAGAACGGAGCCTTGCGGCACACCAGCATTTATTTTGTGAATATCGGACTGAAAACCATCCATAACAACGCGAGTACAACGAATGGTAACTTGTAATCCGTGGAAGAAGGGGCTTCACGATACGAAATGCACGCGATGTTGATAAAAGAACTTGATGCCAAACTTTATCGAATACTTTTGAAACATCAAGCGCAATGATCTCACTGCCTCAATCTTCATAAGATTAGTTCCAATGTTCGGTGAAATATATGTTCGATCATATTACTAGTCGACGTATAGCTCCGAAGCCCATATTTCTGTGCGTCTAAGTTAACGATTCTCAGGATGTTTTTTGATATGATAATTTACTAGAGTTTGACCCTTGGAAAAAAGAGTGATACATAAGTGAAATTCGTCAGCAATTTGAGTTGGATGAAGGCATGCCTTTTTAAGGAACGGTCCAGAAAAGTTCTGTTTTCTATCGACTTGAAAAGAAACCTTAAGAATAGGACAGATTGAAGAGCTTCGATGTGATGGTCTCGGCAGTATGGAATAACACCTAATTAAAACTATGGGTTCGACTTGGTCCAGGAAATTTGGGTGTGTCGAGATCTTAAATAAATCTTTGCAACAGTACGAGTACGATAGAAAAACTGTACTATAAAAATAGAAACGCTCTCAAGTAGTGCAAGAGAAGCGATTCACTAATTAGTACCTCGAGTTTGCAGCAAACTGTTCTGCGAATAAATTATACTTTTTGCTTGGTTTCCTTTAAAGGGTTGGCTTTATTACAACGGAAAGTCACTTCTCACACATTTATAGTCGAACCATGAACTCACTATCGGTTCAAAACTTTTTGTTCTGAACAGAACAAAACTTCTTATACCGTCAAGAATAATGCTTCTAATCAAGTCAGCGGTGAAGACTACGTTCACGTCACTATCGAGGAAACGTAGTGGGCAGTTTTGCGAAGAAATTATTGGGACCTTTCTCGTATTACCATACTGTTCTTTCTAGGATTATTCAAATAACTGCTCGGTTAACGTGTTAGAAATCGGATGATATGAGAAAATGGTCTTAGATATTTTTATTCGGGTTCTGTCTTGACAGAATATCGAAGCCACGTAGAACTGTTTACATTGAAATCGCCCGTAAGAACGATTTCAGCGTATGGATAATGAGAAACTTCTGTTCTTTGAATGGATTCAGAAGTAGGATTGCTGTCCAGTTTTGGAATTCTATAATGGAAACATGTACATGTTCTAACTTTAGTGACGAAATCGATTTATCAATATGTTATAAAGTTTCCTTTAATTAAGATATTAAACATGAACATTTTCTTGTATAAATATTTTGTTCGTAATCATTTGTTTGATTGAATTGTCCTTCGAAAAAGTACATCCACCACAAGAACATTGCAGTTTACACATAAATTAATTCAAAAACGCATTCCCAATGTCAGGTGTCAAAAACTTACAAAAACATTCTCTCACCTGTTGACAATGAGATACACATTTCAAAAATCGTGTTAAGAAAATAATGAATTCTTAAAAATGCCCCAACGTCAGCAGCTTATTTGGCAGCAAGTTTGTAAAATGTTCAAGAACCATGTACAAATGAATTTTATTATTTTTCTTGTGTAAATTACATTTTTAAAATGTCAAAACAACCATTTTCGATCGACTATTCCCAAAACACGTATAGCCCAAAAAACATATTTGGCAGACATTTTAATTTTTAATTATCAACACGTTAATAGGGTGCATTTTTGTTTCCTTAAAGCAAAACAAAAATCCAAATCGATTTGACTCTTTTGAGTAGCATTTCGCGTGCCACATGATTTTCTAAAAATTTTATTCTAAAATATTTGACTGCAGTTTTGAAAGAACTCAGATGTTTTGCATGTACACAAAACCACAAAATAAGCATTTCACTTTCCAGAGTCGAATGCCATCTTTGTGTATAAAAATATGAGAGAGCTAATTTTATAATTTTATTTAAAATATTTTTTTTTAATTTTTTTTTTTAATCTAAAACTTTTCTTCTTTATAATTTAAAAATAGATATTTTTGCACTCGTACAATCGAGGTTATAGAGTAGCGAGACATCCAAATTAGCCTCAACAACAAATAAAAATTTAAAATTATATATTTCCACTCTATGATGGTTATTTCTTGTGTTGAGATTTATTTGAATTTTGAATTTAAAAAAAAAGTCTATTTGTTAATATTTTGTTCAAGAACTAGAAACTAGAACTGTTCGCGGGTGGGGTGGAGGCTGGAGGGGCTTATGATACTCGCAAGAACATTTTAATTCAAGTTGTTTTATTGCTTGTTTCATTGGCGGAGTGGGATGGATGTCCTTGAAAAACTGAGAAAAAAACTTGGATAATTGCCATTTAGGCGTTTGTTTTTATTTTGTAAATCATTGATTAATGATTTATTTGCTTTAAATCTCATTTTTTATGGATTTTTTTTTTAATCTCAGACAAGAAAAAGTATTTTTTAATGGATTTTTCTTTTAACGTGGAAGAGTTTGGACATTTAAATGGGTAAAAAAAATTATATTTACTTTTTAACGAACTGAAAAACAAATTAAATTTGTCATTAATTAATCAAGATTTTTTATTTTTTTGTAGGTTTAGAAAAATTTGGGACTTAAAAAAAGAATTTTTGTAACGTTACTATTTTCGTGATTCACATCCGCTATTTTTTAAATCGAGTTTTTCAAATTCATAGTTTTTGGGAAAGAACACGACTTCTAAAAAAATTCGATGTGGTGTTTTACTCCATCCAAACAATAATTGTTTTCCATTACCCTCACACTGAAATCGTTGTTACAGACGATTTCGATGTATACAATTCTACGTGGCACGTATAGAGATGTTTTCACAAAGTTCAAAAACTTGACTTATTTCTTTGCTCCATGCCTCAAATTCCGAAAATACACAGTGGCTCTTCGAACGTCGGATCACTGTCCCACTTCTTGTATTCCACAAAACAAATTTCAGATTTAATCCTACAAAGGAGCGTTTTCGAGAGCTCCAATTGGAACGGTCTCAACAGTAAGGCTTTAATAGCAAACGGTCAATTGGTGATATGATAGTATATCTCGTCGGTGGAGACCAATCTAAATCTAAATGTTGGTGTGCCTCAAGGCTCCATACTGTATCCGACTTTCTTTCTCATTTTTTTTATAAATGACTTGTTGACCACTAAATGGTTTTGCTGATGACGGCACATTTAGCTTTTAATAGGTATCCGTTTCCAGATTCACAAGCATATTCTTCGGACGGCCATGGTTTTTAATTGGTTTTATCTTTTCGTGTCTTGGGTAGAAATTGCAAGATTCATTAAAAAAAAGTTTGCTTTGCTTGAACATTGTCGCAAGGTTTCTTGACTCACATTATTTATCCCTAATTCTTCGATTATTCTCTCGCGAAACGGCCAGACGCATTCCTCCCCTGAAACAATTTTTCACACTGACTTCCTTTGAAGTTCTCATTTTCGTTCTTTTAAGTCTAGACTTCTTTTTAAGCCGCACTACACGAATGTACAATGGATTATCTGGCGAAAGTTTTCTCTCCCTTTGCGATATATTTTGGTTCAAAAACCAATGTGCTCTCAGCATCTCCTTTTATCTTCTATTAAACGTTCCATATTATAAGGGCACACAAAACTCAAAAAAAAAGAAATCAGGAATTGTAACCATTTTAAGTTGATTTAACGCGAACCATGCTACAAAAACTTTTGTTTGCTGGTTTCAAAATGTGAACATAAATTTTCGCCCCCTTCCCTAAGTAAATCCTAGATCCGGGACTGTAAAAATGCATATAAATATGCAATTCGACTGCAACAATGTCGTCCCCACTTGAGTATAAACTTAGAGCTTAATTTACTGCGAACATGGCTATGCTAAAAAAGTTTTATCGCAACTTTAGTTTCAAGTGGAATTTCGAAGTAAACGCCGCCGCCATCAAACAAACTTCATCAAGATATATTTAAAAATGCAGTCTTCTTCAACCAATAAGTAAGTAATCTTTCTTCTTATCGAATCTTGTATCTAAATTCCCAAAATGTATGTTTTTATCTTTTCAATTAAATTCCCCTCTTATTTGTAGACCGACAATTTCAACATCAAACCTACCTACCAATGACAAATGGATCTTTTACAGCGACCGATTTGCAGCTTATGAATTCCAGAAACAGAGTTACTATGAACAAAATGAACATTGCGACATAACTTTGATCGCTGGAAAAAATCGAGTAAAATTTCACGCTCATAAAATCGTCCTGTCGGCATGGAGTGAATACTTTTTGGAACAATTTCAGCACGAGAATACAGCTTACCATGATCCTAAAGGCATTGATGCCACATCACTAAAATTAATTGTGGATTTCATGTATTCTGGTTGGATTGAGCTGAATCTCAGAAATGCCGATAGTATCTTACGAACTGCAGCGTTCTTAAAAATAAACATTTTAGTTGATGGTTGCTGTGATTTCATGGAACAACATGTGAATAATGACAACTGCTTGGAGTGGTTTTCCTTATCGGAAGAACTTTGCTTATCTGCACTCAAAGATAAATGTTTAAAACATATTTACATTAACTTTGAAGAAATGTCGACGCATAGGGAGCTTTTGCTGCTGAACGAAAACGTGTTAAAAGAATTACTGGCAAATGCCAATCCGCATGGAGATGACGACTTGGAAAAGTGCATTTTTCTGGCTATAGTCACTTGGATTGAGTATGACAACGCTAATCGGAAACACCTGGCATGCCAGCTTTTGTCAATGGTTCGTTATCAGTTTCTTACGCCGACGTTTATCCTTGAAAATTGGATTCCGATTGGTAAAACTGTAGAAATCTCTGAGGTAGTTGATAGTTGGCTTCGGATGTTGTCGGAAGCTCGATCAAATGACAAGCAAGAAGGTGATTCAAGGCCAAAGAATGAAGATGTTCAAATTCAAAATACATGTTGCTTAAACTTCCACCTAGATGTCAGTCAAACTTCTTCCTCTATTCTTCAATTTTATAGTGTTCCACAGGAGGCAGATGATAAGCATGCGTTTGCTTCCAGTTTCGAACAATCTAATAATCTAGAAGTTAGCGATGGAACGTCCAAGAAGGAAGCTGATCAAGTTAGATCAAAAAGCTGCTCAAACGCCCAAGAAGTTCTAAATCCTTCTTTCTCTCCAAATGATTTTGACAGCCAGAATTTTATTTCAAGCTCTAGGAACGAACATGGAAAACTGGCGAACCACCCAAAATCGAATGTTTCCACTTTCTCTATTAATCGCCCGATATGCTGTGTTTTTGATACAAACGCAGAAGATGGAAAACTTACTGTGTTATGTGAGACCTCCTCAGAGACAATAGTTGTTCAAACTTATAATCCCGACAAGGATTCCTGGTCAATTGAAAAGCAAATCAACTCGAACGAATGGAACAGGCCAACCTTTTGTTCTTTGATAGTTATAAATAAGAAACTTGTTGTTGTTGGAGGACATATTAAAAGTAAGGCTACAAACTGCGTGCGATACTTGGACCTGCTGACTTACAAGTGGAGTGATTTGCCACCAATGACAAAGCCCCGAGAATGCTGTAAGCTCAGCGACGTTAATGGAAATTTGTTTGTTACTGGAGGGGATATTACGGATGACATCCATACCACTGAAGTATTTAATTTTTCAACCTGCAAATGGTCAGTTCCGATTCCAAGAAAGAGACGAAATCTTACTACCAACGATATAATGTTTAGAGGTATGAATTCATGCTACGAAGTGATACGACGTACTTATGTGTCCAGTAATTGGCCTAGGGAAGCAAGCCCAACTCCTTGGGACCTTATTTTAACTCATCGCATAGGCCTGGCTTTGTTGGGTGAATTTTTGTACATTATCGGCGGTGGTTCACATCATATCCAATATGATTGTGTTTATCGTTACAATTTGTCGACGCGTGATTTGAGTGATGTAGCACCTTTGCCGCGAAAACGGTCTGGAGTCAGTACTGTGGTTTTCGAAAACAAAATTTTGGTTTTCGGAGGACGACCCGAAGGAACGTGGGTGGATGAGTATAATCCTGAAAACAATACATGGAGAAGCTTAAGTTCACTACTACCCGCATCGCCTTACACAATAAATATTCGTCGCGTTAAAGGGAACATACATTGAAATTGATCCAATATGTTAGAAGATACCCTTTTCAAGCTGTAAACCAGAAAATAAAATTGAAACTTCGTCTGAATTTGAATTTCGTGGCTGAATTTTCAAAAAAGAAGTGGAAATTCCTTCGCAAATCAATAACTATTACCGGCTTGGAATTTTCCCGGCTTTTGTAGCTCCAGAAAAATAAGACAGTTGCAACCGGCGCGCGGCAGCATAATAAATATTTTGTGAAATTTTGTATGTAAGAGAGAATATAATAAAGGTTTATATTTATTTTTAAAAGCAAGGTTGTTCAAAATCAAATTTCAGCTCACATCTAAGATCGTTCTTAAATTTTGATCGTAGTCGCTGATTTTTAGAGGGCCTGGACCTTGAAGAAATTATGTGATTTAAAAAAAATTATTATATTGCATCGTCGCCTCATTTTTACAGGCCGCGCAAAGCTATGGCCAACTACCCGAGAGCCGAGACCCTCGCCAGTCTCAAAGCAGATGTAAAAGTTCTCTAAGAGATGCGATGGGATAGGCTGAAAAATAAAACGCTGTGACTTCTTTTATGGGAAGTGTCACCCCGATGCGATGGGTAGTTTCGATGATTTCGCTGTCAGAGAAGGACTAATGTAAAGTGTATACAAACATGGTGATGAGCTGAAGGTACACGTTTTCCAGGTCTCGACATCCGCAAGAGCATGGTGGTCGGCAGATGGTCGAACCTGTAACAAAATAGATCATGTCCGTTCATTCAGAGGAGCTATCAGCATTAACTTGGATCACTATTTAGTTGGTGTACGGATATCCATGGAAGCTCTTAGGCGAACTTAGGCCTCTGCCGAGGAAATTCAATGGTAGACGACTTCAATCAGAAGTGACCGCTTCGTATGTATCTCTGAAGCTCGAGGGGACCAATGGCTGATATGTTAACAATCCATAAGAAAAGCCTGGATTATCTTCAAATGTGCACAGGCAAACAAACCCAAAACAAAGGCTTTCTGTGTCCAAAATTTTATTGAAATCGGATGTATAGTTAAAGAGAAAATTTGATTTGAAAATATGGGGTCTATAAGAGGTACCGTTATAAGAGACATTTTGAAAAATCTTTTCTAACCAAAAAATAGACTGTCTTGAAAAAATAGCATTCCGAAAGTTTTATCAAAATCGTTAGAGCCGTTTTTGAGAAAATCAATTTTTTTCATTACGATTGTATGGCAGGTACCATTATTTTTCGACCTAGAGCAAAAATGAAAAAAGACAAAACTAGGGAATTCCAAATAATTACTAAGTACCAAATTTGAAACAAATCGGAAAATATGTTCAGCCTCTAGAGGTGCGAACAGACAGACAGACAGACGGACGGAATTTCCAGACCCACTTTTTTCGACTTCTCCATCATCGAAATATCAAATGTGATTGTTATCTCAAACTTTTTTTTGCACGAATCCATAACTTGTCTTAAAGTACCTATAACGCAAGTAAAAACCAATATAGCAGCATGGGCCGATGTGTTCCAAGAGGAACCGTTTAACTGCTGGAACACAATGGAGCCGGAGCCAGATCCGCAATCGCATCCGTATCGCATGTCAAAATATTGAATACACACGAATTCAATGTTGTGAACACAATGAGACGGATCCGCAAACGCAGCCGCAAACGGCGACGGACGAGTTGGCCAACTTTTAATGAATACGTGCGTATTTTTGACATTCCATACAAAAAAAAAGAGCAACGTGCTAATAAAATCCTTTTAGAAATTAGGTCAGGGTACAAATGTATAAAAAAGACTATAAATGATGCGATATATGTTTTATCATCTTTTATATGCATATATATGTATGTTTTTCAGTGGAAATTGTAAAAAAAAGGTGGAGTACGTACGACTCCATTGTGGGCACTTATAATTAGGTACGTACGGCACGCGATACGGTTGCGGCTGCGGTTCCGGTTGCGTTTTTCTATTGTGTTCCAGCAGTAAATCGACGGAATGACCTAGTCGCGACTAGACAGCATCTTAATTTAATTTTACAAATATCATTTCAACCATCATATACCATTTTTCCTTTTTCAACTCACTTCATAGGCTCTAGCCTTTTGTAAGTCCTCAAGCAGAACACCCTGTATGTGCAGATTTAAATCCAAATTAGAGATTTATGACCCTGCAAAATAATACGAAACGTTGGAAGTCGACAGCGAAACAGTTGAGTGAGGTAGTATTAAGAAAAAATGTTATTAATTAAGTAAAGAAAAAGAACCGGACACAATATGGAACCTTGGAGAACACCACCATTTGTTTAAAGAATATCAGCAAACCATCTACACGGAAAGAATTTTTAGATCAGATCAAGAAAAATGAGCTGCAAATCACGAAAATCTTATGCAGTTTCTCACCCTAGCTCGGGGTTTTGTAAATTACGACTCCTTGTTCGCAATTTTCAAAATTGAACGAAATGAAGATATTGACACTCAAAAATAGCAAATTACCACTTTTTTGGGTCAATAATTCGATCCTGAGAAATAAAACATTGCCATCGCGAATCGAAAATTGATCCAAATTTGTATCAATTTTATATTTACTCGATTGTAAATTGCAAAAAAGCGAGTCGTAGATTTCCATCTCTTTGTTTTGAATCAAAAATATGTTTTTGAAAAAATGAGTGGTAAAGTCGTAAATTGCAACCCCATTTTACTCAATTTGTAACAAATTATATTGCTTTGAGAGTAGCAACGTTTTCTATTTATTGAAAAGCATTTATTATTTTTTATTGAAAAATGTAACTTTTACTTACTTGGCTGATTCTAGGAATCGAACTCGAGACCCTCTGCATACCAACCTAGCACACATCTACTAGGCCATGGTGATGCATCCAAGTCGGATATCAAAATTAATAATAAGAAGCAACCTGAATATGAGTTACATTTTAGGGGTGTTTTGAATTAAGACTATGTTTTATTGGCGAGAAAAATATAGTCGTCTTATTTTGGACGTCTAACCTCTAATGTACAAATTTTGTGATGATCATTTAAATAAAGGTAAGAAATTGTATATAATGTGTAGTTGAAATTCAACCTTGTACTCCCTATGTACATAATAGAACTACAAAAAAGGCATTATTGGAGACACAAGCGGGGCCAGGGCCTAATGACTTATATTCTGAACGATTCCTGTATGTGCGTTGATATTCTGGTGGAATATCATTTCCCGCTGAATCCGAATGGCTTACAAAGATCCACTTTTAATATTAACCAGATTTATTTTTCGAGGATTTTACATTTCCTCAAAAGAGACAGTACCAAAAAAAAAAGATAATTATTAGTTGGAGGCAGGGATCGAACTCCGGACCTTCGACGTAGCCGTCAGACACACTTGAGTTGATTTTAATACTCAGAGTTTGTAAATCACGAAAAAAATGTAGCAAATCCAGATTGGTAAAAAGTATAAATGGAATTATTCCCTTGAAGTAGTAAATTGCGACAACAAGGTTGTAATTTAATTTGAAGGGCACAAGCTTGAATTATAACTTTTAATTGTAAATCTCAACTTAGGAATTGTTGTAATTTGAGATGAATTGAAAGTTAAATTGCCAATTTTTCTGTCCGTTTCGAATCAAAGCGCCGTGATTTACAAAAAAAACATGTTTTGTAAATTGAAACTGAATATTTCGCAATTGGTGATTTTTCAATTCTCTCCGTGTAAAGCCACAAGAATGGAACAATTTTAAAGGTAAATTATTGCTAATGGGATAGGGGTTCGAGATGTATTTAATCTAAAGATTAATCAGCGCTGTTATTACCTTAAAAAAATTAAGGTAGAATAATTGGATCCTGAATTGTTAGAGAATGGGCTGAATAATAAATGTTTATTATCATTTTATTCTACAGAGTATGTTTGTCTATTTCGAGAACTTGCAGAACTCTTGGTGATGTGATCTGGCAGCATTGACGTCGCATTTTAGATGCTCGATTTTGGTAAACCTGGTTTGTCACATTGACACCTAATGTCAGAAAATGTCATCGAGATTTGCCGCTTTTTTGTCATCATCAGATTCTCACCTGATCATCGAAAGACTCAACACACTTAGCTCACAGTTTTTTTCTTTATAATTAATTAGTAATAAAGTTAAATATTAGCTATAGTAAAACTTGAAACATCTAACTATATCACTTGGAATTGTCGGAAACCGGAAATTCGGAAAGAGTTCAAATGAAATACAGAAAAAGTCATAACAGTTTATGGTAGCGTTCATTTCAAATAAAACTAATAAGCACTCACCTTAAAGTCTGACAAAGAAGCCATTAGATCATCCAATTCCTTGGTGGCTGACGAGGCAAAAATATTGGACGATGTATTTCCTGCTGGCGTTGGTGGCGCATAAGAGTCCTTTTTATGAACAATTTGTTCTTCCAATGAAGAAACTAAAACAAAAGTAATTTAATATTATTTATGGCACTTGCGTCACCTACAAAAATGTTTGCATACCTGGAACACCCTGTGGTCCGGTAAGTTTTTCAGTTGTAGTTTCTCTAACTGTGATGGTAACATGGCGTCCAGGCGTTGGCGATTTTGCGGCAGTAGATACAGAACTAGAATACACAAAATCCCTCATTATCAAATACATATTCCAAATACTGTTTCAATAGATCCTTACCCATTTGGAACAGCATAGATGGAGTTACTCGAAGCATTTGTCAACTCATCCAATAGACTGTCCACAGTTGGCCTTTTAGTCGAACTATTTAAAGTGTTGAAATTGCTTCCTGGCTGTTGTTTGACTTGACTTATTCCATAAGCAACTGGCATAGCAGCTTCTGAAAAATGTTAACCAAATTTTTCAAATATTTTCGAGGAAAGGCATATGTCAAGAACCTTACCTTTTCTTTCCAGTGTACTGTCATATCTGCCATTGCTTAGATCATGCAAGAGATTGTCTAGTTCTGATAAATTATTGGCATTAGCTGGAGGAGCAACATTCCTATTTGCTTGCCCATAGAGACCGTTATTGTGTGGTCTTGGTGTTGAACCTTGATGTTGAAGGTTTTGATATTGATACGAATGATTTGGTCCTGAAGCTGCTCCGCCATTTCCATTGAAAGCTGGCGAATGGGATTTCCTTGTCTCTGTCATGGAATAGTGCTCCTGATAAATAGGCTGTTCAAAAAGAATAGAAATTGTTTTTAAAAATCATGAATTGCTTGACATTTATTTTGAAAAATTAAATTAAAGCAGAACGCTGACAACCTTTGTCAAGGAAGAATAACAATCAAATGATTCAAGGGCTGACGTATTATTATGATAATGACGAACTTTTTTGAATTATAAATCGAGATTTCCAAGAAATGAGTTTCAAAAAGGGGGGGAACTAAAAAAAAAAACGATGTGGACACTTTACAATCGTTAGGGCGAGTGCGAAGAAATACTGTCGTTATCAAGTTTGTGTTCAACACCCTAATGATGTTTAAACAGTTGATGTTTATTTTGTCCATTATAGTTTAGTTTTCAGTTTTTATGGGTGACGAAATTTCTGAGAAATACGATACTGTCTAAATTTTGAAAAACTTGAACGAATTGATAGAAACGCTTTCGGATTTCTTTTTTATAAAGACTTCCATGCCGCTTTTGGATTTGATCTTCGGTTTCAAGATTTTTTGTACCGAGTGGGACATTTTGTTGCTTCCATGCAAGATATTCAGCTTGGAGAAAGAGCACACCCTTGACAAAATAATTGGTAAGATTCTTTCGAAAATGGTTTTAGATGAAACGATTTTTTTTAGCATTGCGAAACATGCTGATGAACAGGTTAAGATTCCTGTATTCATATCGAAATAGGCACTTGTAAGTTACAAGTCAGTGAAGTTACAACCAAATCTTGAGATCGACGGAAGACACTCCATAATATTGGCTACCCATTATTTTGAAGTGCCAAAGTCAATTTGGAACGATATTTGGTTGGTGCTAAACTAAACTCTTCGGCGATTAACGTCGATTAAGCTGAAGCAAAGGCGGCCAATACCAAACCAGCTTTTAAGTTGTGGGGAATTTTACAACTTGATCTTATATCACCTGGAAGAGCAGTTTCAGCTATAGCTTAAGGCTGTCAAAAACGCTACATGAATTGATCCATCACTCCAGAGAAATCCCTTGCTCAACCCCTAAATCCGATCAAGCATAGAAAGCCAATGCGGAGGCAGAGATTGTATATTATGGTGTTGACACCACACAAGGTGTCGGGAATAAACAATCAGTGAAATTGTAAAATAATTCGCATCCAACGGTTAAAATACGATTGTCTATAACGATTGAATGTACATCACAGTTTTAATTTTTAAAACTTTCAAGGCCATACCAGAAGAAAGCCTATATCAAGAACCACCTCGTTCTTGAGTTCTTGAATTTTTATGCGCTTAAGCTAAGACACAGTTCGAGCAATGAAACTCATATGCAAAAATAAACTGACGTGGATTTTATATCTTTACCTTCCACAGCTAACATTTTTTGAACTCAACGAACTTGACGAATTTTACTAAACGAACTTAACGTAGTTCACCTTTAAAATCAGTGTGGAAAAGATTTTGGAACATACTCATTTTTCCAGGCTGAGAACAATGGTGTAGCTGCAGCAGTATCACGTAGCAATGTCAAAGTTAATGTCAAAAAAGCAGCACACCAAGCAGCATGCACGAATACAATGTGTAGCACTGAAATCAAACAAAAATCATGTCTGCCATTTTGGTTTGTTGTTGTTTTGCAGGGCAGCACGTTTGTGAAGTTGGAGTCGAGTTGACTTGTATTTCAGCTACTCTCTGTACTGAAGATGATTCTTCACATTGTAGCCGTGCAATACGATTTGCGTACATTTAAATTTGACAGTGCTACGTACTACTGCTGCAGCTACACCAATGTGCTCAGGCAGTTCATTTCACTGTGGAGTTGAGTACTAGGCTAATTGAGACTTAGGCTATTTGGGAAGTGAAATGTTTTCCTTTATGGATGGTAAAGGCGGCATATTGGAATGCAATTTTCACGTGAACTATCAACTAGGATCAGAGCGATCTTTTTCTTCTACGCTATTTTAAAAGAAAAAATCGAAAATTCAGATGCCCATTTCGTATGTTATATTGATTATGGTGTCCTGCTTCTGTATAGTATAGTTGGTACAAATTTAATTTAATGAAAAGCGGCTTTTAATTGTACATTCTTTAGATGTTTTTTATTTATACGTTGGCAACTCTAGACTGCATCAAGCTTTCGATAAGTTTCGTTTGCTTGTGCATCGATGCAAATTAAAGCTTTTATTTAGTGCAAGTAGTAGTGATAGTGACTTGTTGGTGATGTAGAAGCCTTACAATGTTATTCAAATATTTAAGATAAGGTTTTTAATATTCAAAACATAAATTATAAAATAATTTTACTTACTGAAACTGAGGTTTGTTTCGGTCGTACACTGCCATAGCCAGGTGTTCCTCCATAATTTTGCTGAAAGTTTGGCGTAGATTGCAAGTGCTTATTTTGGCCGGGTACACTGTTTTGCAAATCAGCTAATAGAGCGTCTGTAAAAAATTAAATTAATAAACAATTAATAATCTCTCGTAATTTAAAAAAAAAAAACAATAATTATTGATCTCAAAAGCGGCTTTATCCGTAAATTGAAACTAAGTGTTTTTACTGAGATTGTCGTAGTCCCCCTTGGTTGTCATTATTTTCTTTTCAACAATTCTTAATCAACCTTAAACTATGACTTCCACCTGGGAAATATCTGCGACCACAAATGACGCACGAATGAAGCATTAAGTAACAAGCTTTTTAATTGCAAAGTTTTTAAAGCCCACGCCAAGACGCTCGAAACATGGAAAAAAGAGAAAAAGGTTATCGCTCTTGTCTGCTTATCATTTGAGATACTATTTTAACCATATCAATTCAGATATACTTTGAAATCTATTTTCATAAACGTCATAGAGTGCGGAAAAGCTTTTATTTTTTGTGTAGATCAACCTGTCATGAGAATTTTTCAACCCAAGAACCATAGTAGGATGAAACGTTTTTGGAGAATCAACTGTGCTAGGTATAGCTACCTATTTGGAGTGTACAGAAACAAACGGATATGTCTACACCCCAGAAGTAGTAGATTACCTTCGATTATATTTCATATACCATGTTTACAATCTGGCGGCTATGCGGGGGTTTTTGATAGCAATTATAAACATTATAGTGGATCGATCTGGAAAAGTTGATCTCTAGAATTTCGAAATAGGCGTTAATGACCTTTACATTGAGCGAATTTGTTTGTTGTGTTTTTATTAAAAAAAGGAAACATTTACTGCACGCCTCTTCCAATTTCCAGAACAAACTTATCGATTTCTATATCATGTCATGCAAGTGACAGATACTACTCAACCCCCAACTGCACTGCATTTATCTCAATCAAACTACAAAACAACAACAAATAAACGCATTCAATTGAACTATTTAATCGCATCTTACACGCAATTTAAAACCATGTGCAAGTACTCAGGGTGTCGCATATAATAATAAATTAATAAAATACATTAACAATGGGCTTTAAATTGATTTTAATTAGTTTAATAATGGACGACAACAATTTTATGGTCTGATCACACCAGTCAGTGTTACAAACGCAATCGGAGAAAAGTGTGTGTAATTTAACAGATCGTCTGTCGTCTGTGTCTGGTGCGATAAAGATGAAGAAGTTTTTTTTCTTTTTTACTGTGTGGGTCGTGTTACAAAAATAAACAAATAAAAAGATTTTGTATCTCCCACTTGGTGCTCGTTGAAGTTGAACTTACCTAAACGTCTTTCGAATTCACCCACTTGGAAATCGTTGAGGGTGCTTTTAAATGATGATGATACTAGTTTAGCTGACATCTTTTAGTTTGAATTAGAAACGTGTTGATTAGACTATTATTCTTCTTTTCGAATTGATGATTTGTAGACAACTGCGAAACGTTTTCTTTTTTTGCAGCTTCTAAATCTAACCGAATTTTGGGTTAATTATTATTTAAGGTAGGCGCAAAGGTATCGAAATCATCTCATTTATCATCGACCTACGTAGTTTTTTTTTTAATCAAACCTTAAACTTGAATTATAAAATTTAAATATGAGTACCGGCACGGCAACGACGCGGCGCGATGCTTTAGAACTTCAGCGTTTAGAACTCAAGCTAACTTTGGCAAAATCTATATATTGTGGGTGGGTGCGAGAAATTTGAGGAGGTTGAACATTCTTTATTGGCTGGATAATATATATTTTGTATATGGATACGTTCTATTACGTTCAACACAAGTCATTCATAAACTTAGCATGGTGGGTATTTCCATTTTTAGCTCTATTTTAGTCAAGAAGAGACTTCATCGGTTTCAATAATTATTGTTCTCTTTGTAAAATGACATTTAGCTTCCATCAAGACCCGTTCCCTCGCTGTGAATTTCTACGAACGACAACATTCATTATGTCATTTTGTTGTCAATGACGTAGTGATTCGTAGAAATGGAATGGGGTCTGAGGAAACGTCAAATCAAATGTTTAAAAAGGAACTGATACTGGGTGAGAAGTTTAATTGACCTGTGACATCGTGGTTAGTATGTGGGAATACTAAACCGAAAGTTTTGTGTTCACTTATTTTTTTTTTCTTCGGGGAATTTGCTCTTGCGGGGAAGTGACAAATCCTCCAAGAGTAAAACTTGTCCAGAAATATGCAGGCCGATTCCCAAGACACTTGCGAAATGTCAGTGCATTCTCTGACATTTTGAATAAACTGAGCTAGCCACCATGCTTATATGTATTCAAAATAAATGATGACATTTGACATAACTTTAAAAGAAGATACTGACATTTTCTGTTTGTTGCTACTGGCGACACTCTGCACAGGAATGGTGTTTTTCTTTTCGGGGTTTCATTGTTTAGGCCACTCTGAACGCGTAGCATAATATGCATATCTATACAATTTTGCTACTTGTCACTAACAGATATGTCTCGGTTCAGAAACGTCACATTTCAAAACAAAAAAAAGCACGTGGCGCTGCGGTGGCCAGATTAAATAGTTTGTCGCAAGAAAAATTTAAGAGATAAAAATGCCAGATTCTGCGGATAGGTCACAAAATAAAAATGTCAAATATTCTTACAAATTTACGTACATAGGTGTATTTAGTTGCAATTTTTATATGAAAATCAAAACTATTTTGAAAGTTTTTAATGACAACACAAATTTTAAAAGTGGTTCAATTAAATAGCATAAAATATTAAAGCCTATAGCTATGTATGTATATTTTTTTTTTTTTTTTAATAAAGGTGGTTATTTTTTTAAAAACAAGTTTAAAGTTCTAAAACTACACGCCTGTTCCTATGCCCAAGGTCCGGTCACGTCAAAAAATAAGATGGTCGTTATTGTTTCAAACTTTTTAGTAAGGAGATTTGTTTTAATCAAAAGTCCAAAGAACATGGGATAAATTCATGGCTTTGTCATATTTTAATTCTTTCCCCCGTTTTTCGCCGACTGTATTTTAACATGATCTAAAATAACAATTCCTTCAATCAACTACTTCAAACTAGTAGGGATTCCTATGTGGGGTTAGAGGTTAGTTTGTAAGCCCCCAAATCCAAACAGAGTTCGTTCCCTAAAACGAATTATGTCATGTCAATATATTTTAACAAACGAGGTATCGCATCTAATTTATTCATACAAACGCATAACACAAACAATGAAATGCTGGAAATATTTTAAGTAAAAAGAAGTATAAAAAAAATAAAACATATTCAGCGTCCTCATTTTAAAAATAAGATACAATCTGGACACATTCTGGCGGAAAAACCAACAACCGATGAAAATTTAAACTACACATTTCAATAGATTCGTTAACATAAAAGGCCAAAGCCATTATGTGATTTGTATATTACTAGGTCAGTTGTTCTCTAACTATAGCCAGGTAGACACATTATTGTCAATTGAGTGAATTTCATAGCAATAGTGTTTCCTGACATAATACAAGTGAGCAATTTTAAACAATGACTTTTCAAAATGCATTTCCAGATTTTTTTTAAATAATTTGGGTACAATTAGTGGTCACAGGGTGTGACGATGTTTTGGAAGAAAAGAAATTCAAAGAATGTTGTATTTGGATATATTACAAGGTCGTATATGAAAACAATAATTGTAAGTGTGTGGAGACAAGCACATATTTTCACACAAACGATTCAAAGTCAGAGCAATAAGAATAATACCACAATTATGTGGTAACCATTTGCATATATTTGACGTTTCCTTAAGCCCATTCGAGTACAGAACATTTCTACAAATCTTTCTGTTAAATGCACTAAAATCGCACAGGAAGGTAGAGTCCAGATATTTTCGTCAATTCGCTCGAAAATAGTTCCAGCTGCTTTAATCAAAATATTGCATTTTAATTGTTTTTGATTTTTTGATAGGAAAACGAAACGGCATTGAAATGACTTTATAGCTTTTATTCGCTGTGTGCGCGACGCAAGCGACTCTACATTTTCACAACTTACTGCAGAAACATAGTGGAGTCGAATCCGCAGAAGGATTGCATGTCAAAATATTGAATACAAAAGGACCCGAAAACAGTGTTGGATTAGATAGATTAGATTAGATTTGTGTTGGTTTGTTTCCAATTATGCGTGCGAAATTTTTGACACTTCATAAAAAGAAATCGACTTTGATACGAAGATAAGGTATGCTGACTTTGTGTGTGACGTCACAATCTCTTGATTTTGTAGGAGGGAAAAAACCTTAAATTAATTAATTTACCTGAATTAGTAGTGAAACGTATTTAATATCCCATTAATTTCCTTTTCCCATGCCATTTGAAAAACCTGAAAATATCTTCGGTGGCCATTTTAATATTTGTTTTTATTTCCAGCCGCCATCACAAAAAAACTTCCTTTTTTTCTATTGAATGGGTTTGGGAAGCGTATCACTTTTGACGTATATATTTTTGTTCAGCTTTTAGCCCCATCTAATTTATTTTGAACTCGTAGAGCGCATTCTAAACACACTCTGAAGAAGAAACGAAATACGAATTATATACTCTGAAGCCTCTAAAGCAAAAAAAAGAAACACTTATTTTTTTGACAGCTCATCAGGCTCTGCTTTGAAATAAAAAAGAAAAATGCCTGAAAAGACCACTAACTGTCGATAAACCCATGCGCGTTGTAGGTACTTCCTTTGGTGTGTATTTTCTATGTTGACAGACCATACGATTTTTTGAAGAAATTAAGCACGTTGTCTATGTTATAATTTTTTTTGTTTCACTGATTTTTTTCAAATACAGTTTGTATTTTAGCCAGAAACTCCTCAGTAGGTAACCCTTAAAATACTAAGCACATATTTGAAACAGAATTTTGTTTGACAGTAGGTTTCGTTATAAAAAGACAGAACTGTCTGCCCGATTTTGTTCCTATTCTAAGCGTCTACAAAAAGGCTCCGTGAAAAAACTCGAAAATAAATAATCGCCAAAAAAAAAAAATTAAATAACCTCCCAAGTTTGGGCTTTATTGCATTATGAAATAAATACCCAAAAAGCATGAAACAAGTCCTCAAAAAATAATGAAATATGTAAGTATCCAAAAAAATTTGAAATTCGAAAAATAATATCAAAACAAGAAACATTTTAGCGGTGTGGTCGGAGGTGACCGGGGGCGGGGGTCAAGCCGGCTACCCAGTGGGGATATATTTCATAGTTGATGATAAACTAACTCTCCAAATTAAAAATTAAATAAGCCCCCAAAAAGCATGAAATAAGTCCCCAATTTCGTAGACAATTTTTGTTTATGGTATTTCACTGTCCAATAAGGAAGGACACAATGAGATTTGCCATTTCATACCAACGGCTTTTGAAAAAAGCGAAATGGATTTAAGGAAAAAGTTGAAACGATTCCCCATCTACTTTTTGAGAGATAGACTCCATTTTGGAAATCATTGATAAAATAATCCTAGCAATCTAGAAAAAAAAAACAAAACAAAAAAATCTAGTTTGGTTCGCAACGAGCTGTCAAAATGTTTAGGAGTAATTTTTCTAGATTCATATGGGAAAAGCTTTTTTATTTGTTCATCCACTTGTCAATCTGACGTTTGCCGTTTTTAGCATTTTACTCATGATAAAACTACTAGAGATAACGCATTCCAATTTTCATTTTTGATTTGTTCTGCGCATCTCGTCATAAGAACACCTTAAGAACACTTGCCTTCTCGTTTTCGCCTTCCCGTGTAACTTTTTTGTTTCGCCCTACCCTATGCGCCTTACGTCATAAGAACACCCGGGACTTTGACAATAGTTTGACGTTTTTTTTGGCACCATGCGCAATGCCATATCTTTATTAGTTGTATCATGCATTTTACTACTTATATTGGGGTGTCTGATTATGTGGTGAAGAAAAAAACATAAATTTTTGTTTGACAGCTCATCTTCCGCTCAGAACGAATATAGAAAACGCTTATTATGTATAATTTTTCCAACGTGCCAATAAGTAAATTTCGTCTATTATGGTCCATTAAATTAACCGCGAAACACAAAATAAAATAAGTTGTCATAATAACAATCGTGAAAAGTATAATTCATGAATAAAATAATCTGTTTTAACTTCGCGTGGAGCTTATCAAAGATGGCCAATTTCATGGCCTAATGGCTACTTCGTCAACAAATTTCAAACATGCTCTATAGGGCAAGTATTGGTTTCATGCATACAAAAAATAGAGGTTTTAATCGAACATGACATAACGATGACAGAGAACCCAAAAAAATAGTTTTTGCCATGCCGTCCGTTGCGTGGGTTTGTCTATGCGTTTGTGAGGATATGGCATTTTTTTCATTTAAATAAAGCAGTTTAAAGGCAAAGAGTTGTCGAGGTTTCCTTTGATCCCGGCTCATACTGGTATATTTCAAGTATCGGTTTTTTCGGGTTTGAACTTGCTCGGGTATCGCTCAAACGATTTTGATGACCTATGGTATTTTCGTGGTTGGCTTAAATAATCATAACGATGATCAGGTTTAAACGGCCATGTTTTTTTAGGCCAGCCACTCATTTATTGCTAACCGATTTTCTCAAAAACCGACTGAAACAATTCTTGTTTAAATGTATGGGAATTATATTGTCAGTACTTAAGGGTAAACTGTGCTCTAAGTTTTTGGCTAATATTCAATTTTGTTTCAATTATTAAAGTGTGCTATTGCATAAACGGAGCAAGTACGTGCGACCCAGTCGTGCATTTTATTTTCATTCTGACAGTGTTTTGAAAGAAAAAAATATGCAAATTTGTTTTGCTTTTCAAGAAAAAATATTTTTCAATTCACTTTCACAAATAATGTCCATGGCCACCAGCAGATGAGAAAAAAACCTAAATTAACGTTGTTCAATGTCATAAAATGGCACTCTCAAAAACACCATCAACAAACACCCAATTAAAATTCTTATCTCAAAACAGTTTACAAAATACATTTTGAAAACAGAGAGCAAAATAAAAAAACAAACAGATCTTATAAATCGACAAGACAACGTATAAAAGGATAATAAACGAGATGATTTCGATGTTTCTTTGTTTTTGTTTCCAAGTTTTGTAACATCGTCTTGTTTTGTCACTGAGACACAATCTAACACAGATCAACGGTTATCACTGAAATACAATTCATTTCTTTTGCACAACCACAAACTAAAAAATTCCAAATAGATTTATTGAGCTTTACACCACTCATAAGCTTTTGTTTTTCACTCAAAAACTATTTTTCAAATTATTTTTTATTTTGATTTTGCAGGTAAAAATTGAAATTCGATATGAATTTTGAAAATCACTTTGTTTTGATTTCATAACCGTTTTCACTGCGATTGCTAATAAATTGCGCCATATTATTTTTTTTTTTTTAATAAAAAAAAATCGTGTGTTTTTATTAAATTATAAAATATTATATTTTTAGGATTAAACTACCACAAATTAATTTTTATTTTTATTTTTCCCGCAAAATTCAAACAAAAATTGAATAAATTCGAGGAACTAAAAAAAAAAAAACAAAAATTCGCACGGTTCAAAATTTTGTGTTCACTCGTAAAACCTAAAGCACAACTAAATGCTTGGTGTATTGTGATATTGAGTGCCAACTGTCGTGTCTGTTTGTGGCTGCTTGCTGGCTGCCATCAAGAGGCACGATCATGGACCAGCAGCCACAGCAGCAGAAGCGGAGGAGTCATCATATTATGCGTAGTGGCACGCTACCTACTATACATATACTCGTACTCGTACTCGTACTCGTTCTCGTACGTCGTACCTACTACCCCTGATGAGTGCATGGGCGCCCTGCTGTTTTCCAATGTTTACTACGGTTCAGGTTAATTTTTGTGAAACAGAAGGGGGCGGGCATACGACAACAACGACGAACAGCCACCAGCTATTTGGCTGAGATAGAAATTGTAGATGAATCTGTGTGTTTAAACGAAATGAATGAGTGGCTATTCGTATTCTTTTATTGATTTACTTCTTGGTTTTACTTTTAAAAGCAAAAGCAGAAAAATAGAAAAAAATTGTGACGATTGAAAGATTGTCAGATTTTTGACAGTTTTAAATCGACAAGTGGTGGCAAAAAAAAATACTAATAACACACAATACACAAATTGTAATAAAACCATTCATATTTTGACACTTACGAGTAATCGACCGATAAAAATGGCGACTTGGGGGATCCGATGTATAAATAAAGATGACATTCAATTTTGCCATTATTGTGAGATGAGTTTGTTTCGTTTGTTTGTTGGACTTTTACGCCTTAACTGCTCAACCGATCATCACTAAATTTTTATCATACAGGGTGGCGCACGAATCATGTTACAAAAATAAAACGTTATAACTTTTTTCCTGTGTGAGTATCGGCTTATTTCTTCTTTTATTTTTTAGGGTACTATTTAGATTTTTAAATATGAATGCTTGGGATACAGAAAAGAGAATTTCGATAGTGCAACGGCACCATGCTTTGTAGTCCGTCATTTCCGTCCAAAGGGAATTTAGGAGGGAGTTTGGCGGTACTCCCCCGAATAGATGGACCATTATGAGGCTGGTGAACATGTTTGTCGAATCTGGAAACATCGGACGAAGGCCGTACATCGAGATTCTAATGTTCGGGTTCAGGATACAATCGCGGCTGTAGCTTCGGCAATACAGCCAAATCCAAACATTTCGACTCGAAACTTATCGGGACAAATTGGAGTTAGCAGACGATCATTGGTACTTCATGATGACTTACACTTGCTTGCATACAAAGTCCAAATTACAAGCAAGTTAAACCTTCAGGATTTACCTGTTCGCCTGCAATTTTGCCGAAAAATTATTGCAATGGCCGAAGAAGACAACTCACTGATAAATTGTTTGTTCATGTCTGATGAGGCCCATTTTGATCTAAACGGCAATGTAAACAAGCAAAATTGCCGTATATAGAGTGAATCTATAATCCAGAAATGCACCATGAGACGAAACTGCACCCAGAACGAGTCACTGTGTGGTGCGCAATTTCATCAAGGTGTATTGTCGGGCCATACTTCTTTGAAGAAAATGGTGTAACAGTAACTGTCGATGGGAACCGTTATTTAAAGATGATGAAGGAGTTTTTTTTTACCCCAGAACAGCGCCGAAGACGTATCCCATTCAACAGCGTTTGGTTCCAGCAAGATGGAGCAACTGCACATATAGCCAGACCAGTTATGGCGGAGCTCCAACGAAAATTTCCAAACAAATTAATTTCCAGAAACTCCACTCTTCGCTGGCCCCCAAGGTCACCTGACTTGACTGCACCAGACTTTTTTGTATGGGGTTATGTCAAGCAGGAGGTGTACAAAACGAAGCCCAGGAATTTGATTGAATTGAAGCAGTCAATTAAGACAATAATTGAGGCGATCCCAACTTCAACCCTTCAAGCCGCAATGAACAATTTTCGTGGAGGTAATTTACGGTCAATTATCTTTAAAAATAATTAGTTTTTAAAAACAAAATTTAATTTTCTATGCAATAATAAAAAAAAAATGAAATACATCGAATACAAAAAAGTTATTTGATTTTCTTATTGTAGCACAATTGGTGCGCCACCCTGTACATTATCAGGGGAAAAAAATACTGTTACCGAGGCATAGAAAAATTAGTTTTGAATGGACGTCCGGCGTATAAACTCAGTCTCCCGTAATATACTTTTGGTACCTCACAGTCGATAATAAAGTATTCAAATCAAATTGACACAGCAGATAAGTAGACCGACTTTGAAATAAGGTAAATTTTGACAGATTTGAAAAACTAAACGAGTTTGAAAGCTCTTCACTAATAGCGAGTTTCTTTCAAATTTAAAAGATTTGCTCTAAAAATCTGTAAATCCCTCAAATGAAATATTTGGTTTCGCAATATTGCTGATAAACTCATTTACCCGCACAATATTGTGACATTATGTACACAGAATTACCAGGTATGCTGAGTTGTTGCATTAAAAATGATTTTTTAGTCACAATCAACTTTAAGCTATTAAATTTCTTAAGTGAATATTTTCTTTTTTGAACTTAGAAGATTTTATCATGCCTTGATCTTTTTCTGCAATGAATCTTGAAAAATTGGAAAATGTTTTTAAAATCGCTAGATAGAAACGGTGACGGGAAATAAGGCCAAACGAAATATTTTATATGCGTAACCCAAATAAAAAAAAAAACTATAATTTAAAAATTGTAAAGGCTATTAATGTAATCAATTCAAAAATCGCGCGACTTTTAAATTGATTAATGTGGCGATTATTAATGTTTGAAATTCGTGCGATTTTTAAATGGATCCCATTAATAATCGCCAAATTAATCAATTAAAAAATCGCCGAATTTTGTGGCGATTATCATTTGTCAATTAATTTAAAAAATCACGCGATTTTTAAACTGATAACATTAAAAATCTCCACAATAATCAGTTTACAAATCGCTGGTTTTTTAATTGATTATTTTATTAACATATTTAAAAATCGCGCGATTTTAAAGGACAGCTACTTTTTCGTCAAAAAAAACTATATTATTTTGTTCAAATTCGTTATTCTTCTATTTTTGGTCTTATTTCTGTAAGAGTATTGAAATAAGGCCAATTTGGCCTTATTCACGTCACCGATAGAAACTGCTTAGACGTATGTATGAAAGTCTAAGATTTTATGTTGGGTGTCTAGTAAATAGATACTTCAAAACTTGTGTTATATTGCATTTACACAAAATTGTTACCGATATTGGTGGCGCATAATGATCGAACAATTTTTTGAAAGTTTTTCGCACATGCCATTTTTAAAGTCATGTTACTCCATGCGGGCGGACATATGTATGTTTTCCACAACAGACCATTATTGAACCTAGACCATAATTCGTTCATGGATCGACATTACACTGTATATACCGGCTGTACACTTTTCCTCTCATTTTGTCTGGTTCGAGGCCAAATCTGTACTCATCAGTAATGGAGCAGTCTTTTTCAGTCTTTCTTAGACAAGTCTTCATGGCTTTGTGCAAAGGCAGCAAGCGCTTTTATATGGCGTGTATTGAGAGTAAGAGCCTCTTCCTTCTTTGTATGGAATTTATCAAGCCGTATTCTGGCAGTTTAAGAGGATGCTGATATTTTTTTACCTACAAGCACACTAAGTTGGTCAAAGTCAGCCATTTAAGCCACTATACTTCTATCGTTTTAACAAAGATATCAATGCCGCTGTAAAGCCGGTACAGCTCGTGTTTGAATCTTGTCCTCCACACTTGATTGATACATTGAGGACCGAATAAAACCAAAAGATTTTGTCTCTTAAAGTACCAAAGCCACTTGTAAGGCGCTTCTGCCCCTATCTTATGGTAAACACCACAGACCAATAAGATACAGACCGCCAACTCGCTGTATGGTATCTTTTTTTTGCCTACAAGCCGAAAATCAGCTGATGTGGCATATATTCTGAAAGTGTAACGCTCTCCCGTGATTTTTAAGTGGTAGCAGTAAACACACTACACACCACAAAAATAAATGGCACACGCAGGGATGGTTGTCATCACAAAATGCACAGACAGAGATGTACACGTATTCACAGACACGAACAAATATTTTGAGGGTGTTTCAGGCAAGAGGAGTACGAGTTGGCGGTCTGTATTGGTCTATTGAAAACACTAAACTGACAGCGCACATCTTAATTCCGGTAGTGTCAAATCATCAGCACAGCCGCTGGCGCTTGTGTAAAAACGGCTACCTGTATTGAAACCACGGGAGTCGGTGGTGTTCTTCCCTGACTTGACGGAGCGCGCGTTTGCCTCTAGCCCTCCTGCACAAATGAAAGAGTTTGACAGGGATACCAAAACAAGCGAAATTGATCTGTGGAGCTCTCCTTTATTCACGCTGTCTTGGACAACTTTAAAGTCGATATAAAGATGGTGAGTATCGATATGAAATTCTCAGTTATCTATATAGAAAGGGGCCAGTCAGGCAGCAATCGAAAGAGTTAATACGTTCACGCAGAATAGCAGACAAGATTTTTTAAGCGAGACTAATACTCATATTAGCACAATTCAGAGTTTCTCCTTTCTTCTTGTGCAAACGAATCAAAACTCTTTGAAGAACTTGGTTGAGAGGCCATCCGTTGGAACAGACTAGTTAAGAATCGTTTTCAGATTCTATTCTGTGAGACAAATCACGTAGCTTAATGAAGATAAAAAGATTAAACTCCAGCTGCAGCGTAAAGATCTAAATTTAAAAACAAAAATCCATTGAACACTAAATGAAGTTTGTGTGTGTCCCCTCTTCAACTTTAAATGAAAAGAAAAATTTGTAATGAATGAAATAAGCAAAGACAAGAACAAAATGAAGATTCATGACAGTTAGTGTGTGGGTCATTTCATCTTAATAAAAACTGACATTCACAATGTGTGTATTACACGAACAACAATAATTATTTATTTTATGAAAAACCGCTAACAAATTTTGACAACCAAATGATTGGGTGAAGAGGTCCATTTCTTGTCCCCCTTCTAAAGTAGAAGAAGATGCAACAGCGGCAGTGACATCGACAGATGACAAGCGACAGCCTACATGGAGTTTGTGATTTGTAATGACATTCACATTCATGGTGATCACAATTTCTGGGTATAGCATATGTACACAACGAATGATCTTATCATGGAACATTTAACGAAGGTCACCCTGTAACGGATCATTAAGAGATTTAGTCAAAAGAGGAAAAAAAATTATAAACTTAAGTGCTGCCTGGGCTTACTTAAATAAAGGAGTGGATGTAGAGAGCAATATATAGTTTTGAAAGTGCGCCTTATGGACCGGAACATGACTTAAGTGCATAATGTCATTCATGGAAAATTAATGAAACTGGCTGGGTGATCTTGTGCGCTTGTCTATTTGACACTCAGACAGTCAGAGATAGTCAGTCAGACTGTGGCGCGTCTTACAAAGATTCTTATAATTGCAGTCTATTTTGGATGAGAGATGTTTTTTTTTAAACCCAACGTAAATTTCGCAGAACATCAAGTTTATTTTAAGACTGAAGGATAGTGTATTATGGAACTGTCACTTCAAACAGATAAACATGTCGACGCACGGAGCGGTGGTGGCGCTGATGACGACGTTCTCTCAATCTATATACATCATGTCATTGCTTGGCAGACACATCACAAGTGAAACAACCATAATTCCTATTTTAATTAATTTCACACCTGCACACAGAAAGCACAAAGTTGCACATACTTTTAGAATTATTTTTTTTTTCTGTGGATCTTTGATCTATTTGTAGAAGTATCTTTCATCTTGTGTGATCGAGCAAAATTTATTAGAATTCATTTCCCAGGGGTGTAATAAAACTTCTATAAAAACAATTTAGTAATCTTTGAAGCTTTATATTTTCAAGTTCATCCATCAGCTTGGGATCTATAATTATGCAAAGTAAGTTAGGTATTCTTAGCGAAATGAAAACATTATCCTAGCCTTCAGTCAAATTTGGATTTTTTATTTGAATCCACATGTGTTTCCCCAAAAATATTGCGGCACGGCGCTAAAAGCAACAAAACAACACACCGAAAGCAAAACCACTCGTCGTCGTCACCGTCAGTGGTTGATTATCGGTCTCAATTCATGGGCTACATATCTGTCGTCGATCACATAAATGGGATTTACATCACACAATTTATTTTCGGATGTCTGACTAATCGGTTAGAATAAGAATCACATATTGTTTGAGGTGAGGATTTGTTGTACCTTCGACTGTTCTAATTTCGAATGGCAATATGTCAAGTTCAGTTCAGTCAGTCAATGCGGAGGTGAAGAAAAGTTTATCGCCTTCACAAGCGAAATGATTAATCTATCTGTGCCATTAAAAACTAAACCAAATACCTTAATGCACTCTTCACAAAACACGACACTATCTCAACAGCTACATAGCAAGGTTACGTTGAATTTAGATAGGAAACTTTGTTTAACTGCGCCTAAAAGTATACAACTGTTTTTTTCGTTTGAAACTACAGTTGCGGCCAGATAAAGTGAACCAATGTTTATTTAAAATATATTTTAGGATGTTGTAATACATAATATTGATTCTCTGAGTTGATAAGCTTATCGTATTCTTGCGAAATGTGTTCCCAGCATTGTGATGGTATTTATCGATTTTCTTATAGAAATAGTAATTTAGTTTTCACGTTTCGGCGTTGAGGTAGAAGGTACATACTTGTTTTTCTATTCTTAGGTAATTTTTTTCTCGAATAAGGCTGCAGGAGCAGACGGTCTACAAAAAATATGTTACTATACTCTATTCCACATAAACAGGCAGTACAGAGAAGATAGTAATGTTTGGCTCTCATTCGCACTCTTTTGTTTTCCGTAAGGGCGTTCCATACAAAAGCTCTTGCAGGGTTTCCGTAGTAAGCATTTCAAATAAGCAACAATCTTTAAAAAAAAATTAAAGCTCTAAAACCAAAAGCTCATCAGCAGAAACCCAAGGAAAGAAAGGTGAACGAGTTACCAAAAGAACACTGGTAACTCTGAATGCACATCAATTAAAAAAGGGTTGAATTTTAAATAGCAGCAGCCACCAGCCACAGACAATCAGTGCACATGCACATTTAGGTGTGCTCTGAATAAGACGTAGGATTTACGTCAGATGCGATTAGAAATTCACTGGCGGGTCAACAATTCTTATGGAGCGTTTCCTTCAATTTAGTGTAGTGCAAAAATATTGGACGCAGCTAATTTAAAAAAAGCTTCCTTATAATACATGTACTGCCTTTTTATGTGGAATAATTGCGAAAAGTGATAATTTGAACAGAAAATGAATATTTTCAAAATATTATTTTCATGGTTCTTCATTCATTATCTGAAGGATCTTTAAATTTCTAACCCGCACTTGAAGTTTGTAAAAGGCTCTGTGGTTGTATACATTTTTGTTTTCAAACTCGGTGGATCCGTTTACGAGTACTTAAACCCTTATTTTGGGCTTAGCTTTAACAAGGAAAATTTTGGAGTAAAAAGTATAGAGGGTGTTACGTGCCATCGATTTTAATTATGTGTAATGTCAAGCCTCTTAGTCAATTAGAGCAAAAATTAATAAAATGTCCTGGTTTTTGAAGAAATCAAGATTATGAACAATAAAAATGGAAAAAGTATTTGATACTCAGTAAAAATGTTTTTTAATAAACTTGATTTTTTTGAAATGCAGTATTATTTGATAAATTAAATACTTCTTCCATTAAAATTTTATAGAAATTGGTCAATTTGAACGAGTTCCACAGGAGAAATATTTATAAGACTTTTCCTGAATAATTCATTTGAACATAAAGATAGAATATACTAACTAAATATCACACAGAAAGTTCAATCAAAATGGTTGAACTAATTTTCGAGATAAAAAAAGTAAGATCCATTCAAAACCGAGTATGCTCATTTCAAGAACAGTCCGGCACAATAATTTAAAATCACATACAATTAAATTTTTTTTTTATTTTTCAAATAAATTTTTTTTCGAAATTTTACTAGTATTAATTTTGTTGTCAAAATTTAATGCTCTTATTAGTTTTAGGTCCAACACTGAAAACAGTATGGCTCTAGGACTTTTTGTTGCCAAACTCAAAAATAACTTACTTCTGCACAAAAACAAGAAAATCTAGAATTACGAGATGGCATTTAAACCTGATTTTCGTTACGACCGTTTTTTTTTTTTAAATTTTAAGTTTAATCAAAAAAGAGCCGTTTCCGAGCTAATAAAACCGTTTCTTGAAAGGCACCAGTTTGAGCCTGGCTTAAACGAAATAGAAAAACCTCGAGAACCATTTTTGTTTAAACTACAACAGGTAGCTATATGAAGTTTGAAGTAAGGTGCACGACTGGGTTGGGCGAACTTGCTTTAATGTGTGACAGTGGTCTTGGGGTTTGAGATATTGGAAAAAAACAGGAAAAAATGATATGAAATTTTATTGATCACTAGTTAAAACGTTTTTTGGAATAAATTAACTAAGCCATCTGATTTCGTTTCCTGTTTTTTTTAGAATTTTAAGAATTTTTTTTCCTAATCGTTCGACCAGTTTTTTTCAAAAAACAGTTTTTCTTAACTTTTTGAAAATATATACTTCAAATTATTTTTGAGTAGCACTTTTCAGTTTTTATGAGAAAAATAAAATAAAAAATATGAACCGTTTTTGGAAAAAAACAAAAAATAATAAAAAAAATTTTTTTTTTTTTTGAAAACTTATAAAAACATTTTTTTTTTGAAAAATTTAAGAATTCATATTATTTGGTCTATAAAAGAGCTTCCACATTAAAAATGTCATCGAAATTCGTCAAGTGGCTTACGAGAAAAACTGATTTTAAAAAACCGCTCTTATGGGAGGTACCGTTATAAGATTTTTCTTGAAAAATAAATTCCAGCCAAAACATAAAGTTTGCACAGAAAACACTATTCAAAAAGTTTTATCAAAATCGTAGGAGCCGTTTTTGAGAAAAATTAATTTTTCACTAAAAATGGCAGGTACCGTTAGTTTTAGAGCTAGAATGCTAATTCCAAAAACCCCACTGTAGGACGTCATAATAATATACTATGTACCAAGTTTGAAGCAAATCAGTAAAGCCGTTTAGGCTGTATGTGCCGATACGACAAACGGACAGACAGACAGAATTGTCGGACCCAATTTTGTTTGGCTTCTCTATCATCGTAATGTTATGTTTGATTGTCCAAAAAAAGATTTTTTTACGAATGCTAAACTTGCCTTCTATTACCTATAATTGCAAGTAAAAAGCATGGAGATATATGTAGTACATGTCATGTGAAGGCGTGCGAGTTCCAAGCGCTTTTGTTTTCTGGCACTGTTGAGAGGTGGTTTTTTGTTTGCAATTTTTTAACTTTAGGTGCTGAGCACTTAAAGTAGCTCGACGAACAGTGGATGTGCTGGCAGTAACCCTTGTTATTTTTCTGATTTTACTCGTGGAGTGAGCTGAATTTGATTCAATTTGTATTTTTTTTTCTTCTCTCTTGGGCTGTTAATGCTGTTTTTGTTCTTCCTTTTTGATTTTTCCATAGGAGGAAGTATTTTTAAGGTAATTCCGAACCGCATGTTAATTTTTTGATTTTGTTCGCAATACTCCGCATTGAAAAGCCTTCCGAATGATAGGCATCAATTTTTCCGCTTTTTTCTAACGTTAACTGTTTTTTTTTTTTTACTCATGTGTTGCCTAAAATAAAAACCAGACACTTGTTTGAGTTTAAAATGAATAGCTACAAGTCAAGTCAGCACAACAGATAATTACTTACTGACTAAATTTACAAATGCGTTACCACATGAACCAAAAAAATGTTGCTGTTTTTACATGCCTGAGAAGAAAAACATAATAACATAATACATATGTAGAAAAACACACAGATTTTATGGTAATTTAGTAAGCAGCAGGTACAACAAAAATATCCCATACTAATGTTTGAATTGGAGATAGACCCTGAAAAATACCCTGTTTATGTAACTAAATCAACCATTACTTCTCAATCCCTTAATCAAAGCTGGCTTAATTTCGGGACTTCGTATTTCGTATTTGGTATTTCAATTTTCAATGAACAATGTATACCTACTTCTTCATAATCCACTTCATATCAATCATTTACTAATAGGAAACCTTTGTGAAAACACATGTAAAGTAGGTATTTATTTCAATGTGGAAATTCATTTTTAATTTTATTGTATTAGAGTACTTCCATTTATTACTTCACTTTCCATTTGTTCAATTCTTTATGAAACAGGCCAGGGTTCGGACTTTTTTTTTATTGGAAAAAACAAAGGTAAAAAAGAGAAGATGACATTAATGCCAATTAATTAAAATCAAATATTAGCTGTTCGCGAGTTAAGGGTTTTGACTGCAAAACCTTATTTTGTTTTCTATTTTACAATAATAGTATCTTATGACAAAAAAAAAAATACCAGATAAACATACAAATAAATAACCTTAAATTAAATTCAGAACAAATTTAACATGTCATCTTCCATAGAATCGATTTTTTTTAAATCAGATTTTCTCGGAAACCACTAAACGGATTTCGATGAAATTTTGAACTCTTTTATAAACCAAATATAATTAATTTTTGAATTTCTGAAAAACTTTTTTTTGAGTTTTTTTTTTTAATATTTGTTTTCTCAAAACGGTTTGTTAAATTTTTGTTTAAATTGTATTCAGCTGATAAAAACTACCAAGTGCAATTGGTATGCTCAAAAAAAAATTTGAATGTTTTCAAAGTTTATCAAAAAAAGTTTTTTGAAAAAAGGACGATTTTGAAATATTTTTTTTTTAGAATTGAAAACATTAAAAGCAAACCCTTGGCTTACTTTATTTTTTCCAAAAAACGATTTAACTTTGATTTCTAAGCGACTAATGCAATTTCATGATTTTTTCCTTTCAATATTTTGTTTCTAAATCTTAAGCCCCAAAGCCTATGTCATACATAAGAGCAAGTTCGTTCGACCCAGTCGTGAGCTTTACTTTATAACTGATAAAGAAGGTATCGTAGGTGACGTGAAATAAGGCCAAATTTTCGGAATTTGGCCTTATTTCGTTTTCCAAAACGAAATAAGGCCGAAATTTCAGTTTGGCTTAATTTCGTTTTCGAAAACGAAATAAGGCCAATTTGGCATTATTTCAATATCAATTTTCACACCTCTAAGATGATACGGTATTGAGGTTTATCTGATTTTTTTTTAAATTTTCAAAAACGTATATTGGTGATATGAGACTACGTTTGTGTGGGAATGAATCTCATGGGTATTGCAAGTATCTGTTTTCGGAAATTTTAAAGAATCAGATAAAATAATCGTTAAAAAATCGATGCTTTTAACGAGTTCATTATCTATTTTCAAACGCAATGGATTGAAAAGGTATTTATTTGATTGTCTTTCTTTTATGTATTAGAAAAATATTTTTCTAATACATAAAAGAAAGACAATCAAATAAATACCTTTTCTAATACATAAAAGAAAGACAATCAAATAAATACCTTTTCAATCCATTGCGTTTGAAAATAGATAATGAACTCGTTAAAAGCATTTGTTGTGTTTCGTGACCACGCTTGTTGACCAATTTCCGCTTTAATCAAATCAAATGCAGTTATCATGTTTTGTGCGCTCAACAACGGAAGCGCAAACAATTTTTAAAAAATTCTTTGAACATTTTGGTTGTTCCTCATTTTATTTTTTCAAAACTTTAAGCACTTAACAATTAGAACCGTGAACCAAAGCCGAATTCCTAATTTTTTATTTTCGGTCTTATTTCCATTATTTTTTCGCTCTTATTTCTAATAGTGCATGGAAATAAGACCAAATTGGCCTTATTTCGTTTTGGAAAACGAAATAAGGCCAAAATCTGAAATTTGGCCTCATTTCGTTTGGCCTTATTTCACGTCACCGGTATCGTATTATGAATGTGGGGGTCGCCAGAATGTTTTAACTGGCAAAGGGGTCGCGTACTCAAAAAGTTTGAAAAACACTGGCTTATATATTCTGACTCAGAATCAAAAGCCACAATGTCAAACGTCACAATGGACAGATATAACTTTGAGGTTGTCAAGGACTTTGCCTATTTGGGTTCCACTATAACCTCTCAGAACAACATCAGTGAAGAGATCAGTCGAAGAATCACTCTTGCCAATCGCTGTTTCTTCGGGCTAAGAAGGCATCTTATTAGTAAAGCCCTCTCTCAAAGGACCAAGGAGACACTATACAAGACCCTTATCATCCCAGTCCTGCTGTATGGGGCAGAAGCGTGGACACTGACACAATCGGATGAATACAGGCTAGGGTGCTTTGAGAGAAAGATTCTTCGGGTGATATTCGGGCCTGTATGTATCAATGGAGTATGAAGGAGAAGATTCAATGACGAACTGTACGGGCTATACAGCGACATTGACTTGGTTAAGAAGCTGAAAATTCAGCGGCTTAGATGGCTGGGCCATGTGGAGCGTATGGACGAAAACGCTCCTGCCCGACGAGTCTTCAATTCCAACCCGGAGGGCCGACGCAGTTCTGGAAGACCCCATCTAAGGTGGCGCGATCAAGTGGTAAACGACCTCAACCAACTTGGTGTGCGCAACTGGAGGCCACTGGCTAGGGACCGGCCTAGCTGGCGAGGATTGTTGGTTGAGGCCGTGGTCCACAATGGACTGTCTGCGCCACCTTAAGTAAGTAAGTAAGAATCAAAAGCCTAGTCGATTGAGCCATGTCCGTCCGTCTGTCCGTATGTATACTCTCTAGAGGTCGCAATTTTTGAGCTAGAAAGCTGAATGGCCCACAATGGCCATTTTCGTTGAACAACCTCAATTTGGTAAAATTAATTTATGTGTTTGGTACAGTTACAATAAAAGCCTAAAGCTAAAATTTTGCACACGCAAGCTTTAGGTAAACCTTCTTCCAGTTAAATAGAAATATTTCAGTTTGGGCGTGGTTAACGCCCATTTTTTATACAAAACCATCAATAATAATTTTATAAAATAACAATTGTTATATGTATTAAAGCGAAAAACATTAAATTTTGTGGGTATTACTTGCACATAAACATCTTGTCTATGAAATCAAAAAAATTGATTTTGGGTGTGGCTGACGCCCACTTTTCACTAGAAACTATAAAAAAATTGTTCCTGGTATTTATAATGAATCCGCAGCCAAAATTTTGACTCCTAGTAGAAACTAAAAAGTTTGTGTATGACAAAAATATTTTGAGTTTTGGGCGTGACTTACGCCCACTTTTAATGAAAGAACGAAAAATGTTAGTTTTAAAAATGTAAGGTACTACCAACATTCAATTTAAACCTTTTTCCTTTGCGTTCGTTACATGAAAAAAAATATATCTACATTTTCTTGTGTACATTTTTTCAATACGCCCAGTTTTAAAGGCGTGATTTTGATAAAATACCTTTGTTCAGGTAAGATCGCTTAGGTACTACTCGATGCAGCTTTAGTTTTACACATAGGTATGCCTAAAAACTGCCTAATGATCAAAACATTTTAGGAGACGCCCACTTTTAAGAGGCGTTATCGCCAAAAGTCGTAATATGCACTAATTTTTAATGTTTTTTAACTATCGGTCGCAGTTTTGAAGCATGAAGATAAAGACTTAGAATTGTATTCCTTGGTTACGTAGCAGACTGTGGTTCAAGAATTGTTAAAAACACAAATAATCGCTATTTCCAATCAAAATGTAATTTCTAAAAATTTAAGTTTTGTCTTGTTTTGTTCAAATCGATCTGCAAGCTTAAAATTGAATGTCACTGAACTCATAATAATTGCCCTGGCAATAAAGTCTCAGGTTTTGGCGGGCACACGCCTTTTTTTTTATTGTGCTAGCAGTTATTGTATATCGGCCAAACAAAATTTATTTTATTGAATTTTGAAGAATTTTGTTTTTGAAACTGGAACAGCGGCTGGCTGCGCGAGGGGAACGCATATATACCATATGCATATACATACATACATTTACAAAAATATGGGAAAAAGGGTATTCAATAGTTCGTTGCAAACGTACTGTAGCTCTCGCTTGTTACTTGCGATTATAGGTACTATAAGGCAAGTTATGGATTCGTGCAGAAAAAAAAATTTGAGATAACAATCACACATGACATTACGATGATGGAGAAGTCGAAAAAAGTGGGTGTGGGAATTCCGTCCGTCTGTCTGTCTGTCTGTCTGTCTGTCTGTCTGTCTGTCTGTCTGTTCGCGCCTCTGGAGGCTGAACGGGTGGGCCGATTTGCTTCAAATTTGGTATTTAGGATTTATTTGGCCGTCCCTCGGAACATATTTTTTATTTTTGCTCTAGGTCCAAAAATAACGGCACCTGCCATACAATCTTGAAGACAAAAATTGATTTTCTCAAAAACGGCTCTAACGATTTTGATAAAACTTTCAGAAAGCTATTTTTGCAAGAAAATCTATATTTTGGTTTGAAATTTTTTTTCAAAATTTGTCTAATAACGGTACCTCTCATACAACCAATATTTTCAAATCAAATTTTCTCGTAAACTATACATTCGATTTCAATAAAATTTTGGCCACAGGAAGTCATTCATAATTTAATTAATATGGCATTTCAAAATTTTCAAAAACTTTTTTTTTTGATTTTTTATAATTTTTTCAAAAAAAATTTTGGTTTTCGAAATATGTTGGAAACGGGTACATTGATTTTTTTTTAAATTATTTTTCAAATGTAAACTACAGATTGCCATATATTGGCATACTCAAATAAATTTCAAAATATTTTTTGAAAAAGTTTTTCAAAAATAACCTTTTAAAAAAAAAACTGGTCCAACGATTTTCAATATTTTTTTTTCCTAGATTGCCGTATAGCTTTGAAATTTTATTGCATACTTAGTTTTTCCGAGAAAACTCTTAAACTAATTTAAAAAATAAAAGAATTTTCGAAATTATTTAATTTTTTTTTAATATCCATATATGCAGCCACTACGCAATAATTGCTTATCATAAGAGCAAGTTCGTGCGACCCAGTCGTGCATTTTATTTTTTTTTTTCAATTGTATTTTTCTGATAAGAACCAACAAAAAGCAAAAAAAAAAATGTTTAAACTATAATTTTGATTTTTTTTTTCTTTAGAATTTCTAACTTTATGTTTCTTTAAACTCTATAACTCCAATCAGAATTTTACAAATAAGAGCAAGTTCCTACGACCCAGTCATGCACATTATCAAAAATACAAAGTATTTTAATAAAACTCCATTTGTACCAAGTACATAGTAACAGTCCATTACTAAATCCGATATCCGAGCCCTAATAACCACCAGCCACCCAGCCATGTTTAAAAATGACAACACATGCGCATTGACAACTTTTATAAATTAAACAAAAATTCAATTGAAAATTAATTCAAATACACTCATAAAAGTTAGTTGGTGTGAGCAGCGAATGCAGAGTGAAATATATTCCCCCATTTACTCACTCCTCACGCTGTCACGCACAACATAGTGAATTCAACTTCTCCATTGAGCACACAAAAGATCAGATAACAGAAAACAGAATACACAAACACGCTCTTTATTTACTTCCATTTCCATTTTCCAATGAACATAAACATATACATTTTTACTTCCAGTTTGTGAATTCATGAGAGAAGAGTTGTTCAGTATGAGTTGGTGAGTTAATTAATTTTTTATTTGTGCTGCGCTCATGGCCGACGACGACGTATTTAAAATAAAATCAGTGTTTTCTTATAATTCTCTCCATAACCTGTAATTAATTGTTAATTCATTGTGTTTTTCCAATTAAAATGGAACAGAATTTTACTATAAACAATGGCAGACTTAGTATAAGTTGTGTAAGCCTCCCGCTTTCTAGTCCAAACTCAAATAATCAAAATGAACCCCCCATCGCCGCGACCACGTCAACGACAGAAAATGAAAATATAAATTTAATGGAATTTTCTTGTAAAAGTGAAAAAGACTACGACAGCTCGGAAGCATACGAAAATGAAACTCGAAGTGATGATTGTTCTTTCTTCAGAAATAATGAAAACGAAGCCGAAGTCCTAAGTGGCGAGAAATTCATGAGTACATTGCCAAAGACTGTTCAAATAATGTTCGATGGAACATTTTTTGAATTGAACATGGACAAAACAAAAAGTTGCAAAGAATTGGTTGCGGTTTGTAAGAAGTGCCCTAAAAAAAGAGAAGTTCGTGGTAGTTCGCGTGCAACTTCAAATTTCCGATCGCATTTGAAAAGGAATCATGGCGAAGCATTCATTCAGGAGCTTGATAAACACATTGCATTGCAAAGGTCAAAAGTGGTTGACTATTCAGATGATATAAAGGAACTCCATTCGAAATTTATGGCTAGGATGGATGATATATTGCCGCCTCCTCCAGTATCAAAACCAACAACAGCAACCACAACATCAACATCAATTAGAAAACATGAAGAATTTGAGGCGAATGTACTTCGGTATTTCATAACATCATTTACTCCGTTGAGTGCTCTAGAGACTCCAGAGTTTTGGGCTATGTTCAATCGTTCCGATGGGATGTTTATGATGCTTTACATAACTGAAGAACAATTAACTAAAAAAATTGAGACTGAATTTAAGAGGAGGAAGGACAAAATCATTTCGTTGTTGGATGACATTGATTTTGTGTGCACCACAGTTGATTTGTGGTCTACCAAATACCATCATTATATTGCAATTAATTGTCATTGGATTGATATTCAGACTTATGAACGCAGATCGGTGGCTTTGTGTTGCAAGCGTTTAGGTAATTTTTGTTTAGATACCATGTTTGTATTCAAATTTGATCTATAATTTTGTATCTAATTCTAAAGTAGCTAGATATATCTCCTAAGTTTTACTAAAGCTCAGTCCAAAGGAAGAAGCAGATCAGTTTATGTGTTTTGGGGATGGGAAGAGCCTTAAGCTACGAGCAGACGGCATATAAAAACCCGCAAACGTTTGCGACTCTGACGTCACGTAAAAACTCGCAAACATATCGCAAATTCTATCCCCACATCAGTGCTCGCAAACGTGCATATAGGGGTGTTCACACGATATGCAAATTCTGTCCCAAAAGTCGCAAATGCATTTGCAGTCAAGGTGTCGCACATCATGTGTTCGCATATCTGATCGCAAATGTTTTGATCTATATGCGAGGTGTTCACACGATGTGCAACAATATCCGCATATCACCAATTTCCAGTCATATGCAGGTTTGCGAACATTTGTGAAACTTTGTGTTTTGTGTATTTGGCTTGGGATTCTTGACGTAGCTATAATCTCGAATATTAAAAAGTGCTTTAATTATTCAAAATGTCGAAAAAAAGTGGGCTTCTATTGCTATTTTGGCATTGGATATGCTAGAAAAATATGAAGAAAATGAAAGCCGCGAAGAATTGAGTTTAAAAAAAAATTAAACGGGTTCGTAGTGTGTGGACAAACAATTGGCTTCTACATCGCCAGACGGAAGGCTTTTGCGCAAAATTGATGCTGGAATTACGTTCTAATAAACCAGAATTGTATCACGGTTTTGTTTGTATGTCGGCCGATCAATTTGACCATTTGCTTTCCTTGGTAGGACCGCGGATTCAAAAAGCGGATACAAACATGCGATCTTGCATTTCTGCCTCAGACCGACTAATGCTGACTCTCCGGTTCTTGGCTACAGGCGACAATTTTCGGTCTATGCAATATCTTTTTCGCATTCCAGTCAATACCATCTCAACCATAATCCCAGAAGTGCTCGACGCAATCTATGAAGCGCTTGTCGTGGATTATTTGAAAGTGAAGGCTTTTTATTATTTTTTTTCCCAATATTCTCCTTATAAAACAGAGAATGTCAGCTGATATTTGCTCGCACATCAATGCATTTGCAATGTCCTGTTTTCGTGTAGTTGCAAATGATTAGGACGACCGCAAATGCTCGCACATGGCTGCAAATTGTCACAATTGATTTGCAAGAGTGTTCACACGATATGCAAAAAAGTCGCAAACTAATGTGCGACTTGGTTGTCGCACATCATCCGCACATGGTTTGCGAGCATATGCGGACTGTCCCAAAGGGGTGTTCAGACGATGTGCGACCAAGAATCGCAAATGATGACGTAAAATTGACGTCAGAGTCGCAAACATTTGCGGCTTTTATATGCAGTCTGCTCGTAGCTTTAGTCATAATATCAGATGTCCTCAGTACCTCAATGCTTTCGTAATGTTTGACAAGAATGGGTGTTTTTCTTTTAAAATTCAAATTAGAGCCTGATATTTATGAGCTGAATTGCATAGTCACCTCCGAGCGGTGCCCGTTGCCGAAAGGATAATTAACGACGAGCGCTGGATCCATAGATTGTAGATACCTGAGTTGCCTTCTCAGGTAAGGAACAGGAAAAAAGTTGCGCTCTGAAGATCCAACCCAAACACGGTTTTCACGTCGGGTAAAGGCCTCACAAGCCGTTCATGAAAGGGAAAATGTATTGTGGTGAAAAATCCAATAGGCTGAACTGTCACAAAAAAAAAATTGTGTTTAATTTTTCCTTCAGAGTGTGATTAGAGTTTCATCGCGCACTGTAAGCTTCAAATAAATATATGAAAAATATTGAGCCAAGAGCTGAACAAAAATATACGTCAAATTGAAAAGTTAAAAAATCGGTTGCTGCTATAAGACCTGGAATATTGTTTTTAAGCCACTTCTGCGTGGTTTTGGCTATGTGGACAGGAGCAAAGCCCTGTTGAAAGATCCACGAGTCGTTCCTCATGCCTATTTCTCTCGGATAGCATGTTTCCATCAAGAGTTTTTGTAGTATGAAAAAGGATCTACTTTAGCTTCTGGCTGGCTTGCTCCGTATCACTTAGGGATTTCTGTACCTAACTTACATAATTTGACGCTCCTACAGCACTCTGGCTGCACCGTATAAATCTCTTCTCTCAGCTCGCCTTGCAAGAATGCACTCACTGTGTTCATCTGATCGAAGTCAATGTTTTGTTAGGCGGCCAGCAATTAAAAAACTAATAGATCCCTCCTTCTGTACTCTGCTTTAATGAAGCCTCTTCTTGGATGGGTCAACACGAGTCTTGTTTTGAGCCTCTCAATTAGGAAGTCTTATTCTTCTTCCATAGTGCCTTATCAACCGTTAAGGAATCGTAAAGCTTTCTTTCCTCATCCATGTGACTGATTTAAGCACCCGTTATGTAGCGTATGTGGAGTCTTTTTAAAGATGTCAAGCATCGTTTCAGACTGAGTCTTGTCAATCTCTTTTTAGACGTAAAAGTCTAAGCAAGTCCAGGGCAACCCATAGATTTGCTTACCAAAGATGAGTTCAGATTTTTTTTCAAAATTCCCAGCAACTATGTACATAACTAAGCACCGTTGATCTTATTAAGGACGTTTAAATTATTTAAATCTTTTCATTTCTTTCAGGTTCTTATTCCAACGTTCGCATTGCAGAAATCTTCAATCAAACATTAATCGAATACGATTTGCCTGTGGACAAAATCGTCTCAAACATCACCGACAGTTGCTACAGTTTTGCAAAACTCTTCAAAGAACTACAAATCAAAACCAATCTAAAAACCGATGATGTTTACGAAGTCAATCTGTCATCCTTCCAACCAAAGGACCCACTTACATTCACCTGTTACACCCGAACACTAAGTTTCATAGCAACAATCGATGTTCCAAATGCAATTGATTCATCACCTGCCTTGAGATCAGTCAATGAATCAGCTTTGAAGAAAGTTTTCTTATTTCTATCGCTGGCATCATCTAATGCCAGATTGTCGCATCTACTTGTGGATTACGAAAAACCCAATATCGTTAAATGGAATTCAATATACAATATGATTTTGTATGTTTTGCAGCTCGAAAAAAATTTCAAGTATGACAGGCTTTTCGAGTTTGTAAATATTGAACCATTAACAAAGGCTGAAATCCAGTATCTTAAAGATTATTCAAAATGTATGAGTCCAATAGCGGCGGCGTTTGATCGATTACAATGTAAACAAGGAACCTATTATGGCTTCGTCCTGCCGTCGTTATTAGAGATGCGAAAAAAATGTGAGAAACTTCAGCAAAGTGATGAAAATAAAGCATACCAACCAATTGTCAAGACAATTCTAGCTAAATCGAAGGCAAGATTTGAATCAGTGTTCTCGCAGAGTCCTTGTTCAAAGAATGCTGTTATAGCTAGCGTTTCGCATCCTTTTTTCAAAGAAAGATGGTTGTCAGCCATCGATGGTGTCGACAGGGACAGTGTGAGGGCTATCTTTATCGAAGCTGTGAAAGCGGAAAATCCCGATTTAGAGGATGTTCGGCAAGAAAATCAACACGCTGAAGCTCCAATTGATGAGTTTTACTTCGGTGATGAGGTTACAAAGAATGAAGGGACCTCAAGATTTACAGTTGAGCTTGATGCGTTAAGGTAAGTGTTTTGAAATTGGGATTCTCGAAAATGTAAATGAATTTTTTTTTTTTTTTTCATTTATTTAGATACCTGGCCGATGAACGCAGAGATGTAATGATACTTGACGAGTATCCTGCTGTTAAACGTGTATTTTTAAAGTACAATACTCCTTTATCATCGTCTGAACCGCTAGAGGAGCTGTTCCCTTATGCAACTAGACTGAATATTGCAAGATATGGCTGTTTGGCAGACGATCTCTTTGAGGAAAGAGTATTACTTAATGTTAATAATAAAAAAAATTGATTTTTTCTGTAGCGTAGAAAAACTGGAGAGATTTTTATTTGTATCCAAAGATTGTTTGAGTATCGTTTATCGGTCATTGAATTCAAATTAAAATTTAAAAGAAATCAGTTGCCATCATCAGAGCCAACACCCATGACTAGAATCTAAGATTCTAGGCACATGCCTCCAGCAACAAGTCTGCAGGACACGTCTATAGTTTAAAGCAATCCGAATAAACAACATGGAAGGATCAATTTTTAAACGACTAAGCTATCTCGACAAGAACGGAAAATATGGCGTCATGTAAATGGCTCGCGGAAAATTGATTTAATCTAATTTAAAGAAAACCACCCAGTCTCCAAGATGAGACTACAAAAAATTAAAAAAAAAACTTTCAATTGTTTAGCAAGTTTCTCCTTGCTCCTGGAAATAACGTTAATTTTTGTCTTCTGGGTAAACTCGTTTTCAGAATCTTAATCGCCGAATAAACATCATTTAATCCTTGCAATTCGAAAGGGTGACTTCAAAAACACCCCTGAAATGTTGTATTTCAGTTCATTTATTGTACAATAATTGCTTCTAGCAAAATTGTTTTGTTTGAGGAACCAAACCGGTTGAAATAAGTTGGGTTTTGGGCTTGAAGCGTAAAATGCGAAATGATCCGAAACAGTATTTATTATTCTTGGTCTTAGTGATGAAGACCGTTGAGCTCAGTCCAAAAATATTTATATTGTATCGGATCACTTCACGTTCCACCTGTTCACACATTTCGTGTCATACAGAAAACGAATGTTCCATACTCCAGCTTTTGTACAAGCTCAGAACTGGGTGTTTAATATTTTTAGGGGACGAGGGAACAGAGAAGGGCCAAAGATCGGATGGAGTTGACACAATGCTTTTATAAGAGAAAAAGCACTATTTCCTGGAAACCAATTTCGGAGGATAGTGACTGCTCTAGAATTCAAAAAGTCACCACCATCCATAAGAACAAAATAGAAGCATAGTGAAGTTATAAAGGACTTTGTAGGTCAACAATGAAGTACCAATAACCCAGTTCTTGAAACGAACGTTTGTCTTTTTGTAAATAGAATATTATCAACTGCCGGGTAAACGTAGATCTTTTAGAAGCATAAACATTGCCGCATCCCCGTCGACAAGTGCAGAAATAAAAACTTTGATACTACACCTTAAAAAACAACGAAGCAGCTGGACTAGATGGCATACCTGCCAAATTGTTGGTAGAACCCGACTTGGCAGCATGTATTTTTTTGAGTGAACAATCATGGAAGAATCTATCACAACTCTACCTCATGTTCGTTGATTTCCAAAAAGCTCTGGATCGGGGTAGTCGCTGCCTTATCTGGAGATCGCTTTGGATTTAAAGGCTTTAATGATAAAGAGTTTTCCAATAAGAGGTGTTAATTTGAATAGTCCGCTACTTCGGTAGCTGTCACTTCTGAAGCTGTAATTTTTAAACATTGGAGAAGTAGAAACTACGCCATTAATAAATATAGAACGATACACGCTTCAACAACGAATTGAAATTATTAAAATTCACTATAAAAATGGTGCACGTCGCTCAATAACAACTGATAATATTGCTGCTGTAGCCCAAAGTGTTGAAGAAAATCCAGTTTTGTCGATTCCTCGTCGTTCTTTGGAACTGGGCATTGTCATTACAATGCGTAATTTGCATAAAGACTTGGGGGTTAAGGCTTATAAATCTCAGTTAACACAAGAACTCAAGCCGGCCGATTATCAACAACGTCTAGTCTTTGCTGATTGGGTCCTTGAAATGTATGAAAATGACCTAGAATTTCATCGAAAAATCATCTTTAATGATGAGGCTCATTTCCATCTCAGTGGCTACGTCAACAAGCAAAATTGTCGCATCTGGGGCTCGGAAAACCCAAGATTTATTGTTGAAAAGCCTCTCCATCCTCAACGAGTAACTGTTTGGTGCGGTTTATGGTCCGGCGGGGTCATTGGACCTTACATACAGCAGCTACTTTGCGATTTGGTGATGGAAAATTTCATGAAAAGGATATGGTTGTGTAAGCGTAGCCGTGGCGGCCATTTGGCTGATATTGTTTTCCATTGTTAATGGCATATTTTTTCTTTACATTGAAATAAACATCCGATCATTTATCTCAAAAAATGTCATTTTTCTTTGAATATCAAAATAACACCTCTTATTGGAAAACCCTGTAGAAATTGTTGCTCACTATGTTAAAAAACGCAGTGTTCTGTTTTAACCTTTTCTTAAAACATTTTTGAGTTATTTCAGTGCTTCAGTATTTTCAAAGCTGTATTTCTGAACGCTCGTACAGTGGGTTCAAATGTTGTATGACAGCGACACGTTAACTGTCATTTTTTCACGAGATTTGAGACACCATATTAGCTTTGTTCGTGTACCAGAATCATACAGTTTGCATTCGATTTCATACGTTTACATTACAACGAAAAGCGTTCGTGTACTGACTGAGAGATGAACGAAAAAAAATAACAGCTGGTTTATTCTTTTGTTCATTTATTTTCAAGTTTTGAACCAGTGAAATTTCATCTGGTAAAAACTTGAACTCTGTCAAAAGCGATGAATCTTGCCGCGAGGAGCGTACCAATCAAAAAAATTCAATTTTGACGTTTCTCAAGAATTTACACAAAAAGCGTTCGCCTACTCTTCGGTAAGTGAGACAGATTTGTCTCTCATTTGAGAAATTTTGACAGTTTTAATTTTTTGGCACAAAAGTGCACGACATTTGACATTTTGTATGTCAGTTGTTAAATGAATTGTGTTCGAAATGAGATTCACGGTTGCATGGTTTAAAGCTGTGTTCAAACTTGATAGATTGTCCAAGAAGTATAACTTCCAATTCCGTCACACTCATGTTTTTTTTATAAACAAATAATAAAACAAAATTAATAGGGTTAAGGCGTGGGTCAATTAAAATAATGAGTATATTGTATCAACATTGTGTATTGCCTTCTGATCCCAGCCTTTTAAGGTGTGAACATACAATTCTCTTGCTCCACTGTTTATCTATTCTCATAAGGCCAACAAAAATGATTCAATTATTTGCATATTTGGACACTTGCCACTCGTCCATCGTTTGCATTCTATTTGAAACGGATATTTATCAATAAAAATTCACATTTTCAAGCTTTTAAAACACAGATGGTTATTATTTTTCATCTTCAAACAAATATTTATACTTGAAAAAATTTAACGCAACGATAAAAGTAGAAAATTGTATTTGTGTTTCAAAATGAAATTCAAATATTTGCGCATTTAATTCAATATGCGATCATCATCATCACCATCAATTTAAATTGATCCGTAAAAAACTACATGCCTACATTACATATTTGTCTTTGATGTTTAAAAAGTTCCCTTAAGTTATTACTTTCAATTTCAAAGCCAAATAAACTTTAAATCAATCACTTCCGTTAAAAATTACGCTTTCTGTGTTCACTTAAAAAGTAGGAGTTGTCTCCGATGGAATCAACAAATCTATTTTAATTCTTACCGATTTTCATGATGTCACCACTGTCTTCTTAAGACCTTACTTAATCCGTCAGATACAATAATGTGAATGTATTCAATCAACGCTGCTCGCTGCTTGAGAAGTCTCAAATCAATTTAAATGCACACACTTCTTCACAATAAAAAAAAATTAAAAACAAAACGACACACTTGCAATAATGACGCCGATGTCATCAATTCAAGTCAAATCGAAACAAAGTATAAGTTAAGAAATATGTATCTTTGTCTTTAAACTCGAACTGATCGTCTCTGAATCAAAAGTCAGACTAGGTACTTCTCCCGAATGAACATACGTACAAAGCAATGTTTCTGGCACTTTTCTGAGAAGATGTATTGTATACAAAAAAAAAGTGTACTCTACTTATGATTTCCCAGCAGTGAACCCCCATCGATCTGGTCATACAAATCCCTGAGATACACTGGAGTCTATCACTTTATCTACATACCTATCTACCTACACAAACTGAGTTTGCCTGGCAGATACTGTACAGAAGATATGGCTAGCTAGTCGCCCGGTAGCCTCACAGATGTACATATCTATAAAAGTATCTGTAAACAATAAAATCTCGTCCACCTCGGGCTGGCGGGGATAAAACTCTAAAATGGGAAATGATTGTTATTATTTACGTTCTGTGGTGTACTAAATTATTAACCTGTCCGGAAAAGGAGGTGAACAAAATTTTGAGGTTAAAACAGTTTTTATCCTTCGTTCTCAAGGTCTGTGTTTGTATTGAAGTAGGACATAGAATTCCTCCAAGCTTGCTAGTAAAGTTGAGCTGTCACTTATTCCTGAAAGCAATTTTTAGCAAGAATCCGTCAATCCAACATGACAGCTTGGATTAATCTTGTTTTGGTTTTTAAAGCAAGTATGACGAAATTGCAATTCACTTAAGATTCGTTTGACATCATTTGGCGCCTAACGACGCTGATTCAAGCAATAAAGAATTTTCTCCCACACTGGACTTTATCAAAATAGAAACCATAAAACCATTAATTTTGTTCCATTTTAGTGCTGAAAGTTCAAAGATGATTGCACATCATTTAACCCTGATGGATTTGTTTGATAGAATCTGAACGAATTGGGGCGGGAAAGTTTAAAGCTATGAGTTGTTTGGCAGATGCAGCGACATCTGTTTCGAAGTAGTAAAAGCTTTTATATTTGAGAGAAAGCTTTTTTAAAATATTATATTATGTACTTTAGTTTTGCGAATATTTGAATAGTAACTCTTAGTAAGTTGCATAGATTTGCCCATAAATGGGTACGGGATGCCAATAAATGAAACGAGCACTCAATTTTTAAACAAAAAAGACTTGAGAAAAAGATGTAATTAAAATTTAGGAATGGCGAATGAGAGTGGATAGTTTAAGTGAACCCTGAATATTGACAGAGGCTACAAAGCCTGGTCAGATGCTGCCAGGTATGTGGACATCGAAACGTGATTGTGCAATCGCGAGGAGTGCTTATAGCTTTTTCCATCTACTAGGAGAACCACTCATTCTGAAACAAATGGAAGAAGCAAAACGCAGTGTCAATACGCATGCATCAGTTTCACGATTTTTGCCAAAATCAGCCCGATTGAAAGAATGGAAGGATTGCATATTCAGTACCGCGCAGGCAACGTTGGATCAACAAATATGTCACCAGTGTTGGCCCTTGCGAAAATATTGAGACTAGCGAGACTACTGCGTGCAAATAGACACAAACAAAAAAAAATTCTGCGGCGGACTTTGCGTCTTAAGTGGATTTGGACTTCAAATGACGATGCAAAATTATCTCCTTTGAATCGTCAACGGGTTATTTTTGTGGAGGACAAGCATTAGCTGTTGCATCTTGCATTTCTGATTGATAGAGAAGCATCTATTCCTCTTACTGATGATGTCCAAGTCAATGTCAAACTATGAAAACATACAAAGTTCACTTTACTGTGCCTAAATTGATCGCTTATTTACGTAAATTAGTTTTTATACCCTATTCCATAGAATGGGTATATTGTATTTGATGTGGAGTTTGTAACATAGAGAAATAATACCGTTAGGTATAGAAAAGTATATATATTCTGACTCAGAATCAAAAGCCTAGTCGATTTAGCCATGTCCGTCCGTCCGTCCGTCCGTCCGTCCGTATGTATACTCTCTAGAGGTCGCAATTTTTGAGCTAGAAAGCTGAAATTTGGTATATATAATCTTTGGTTCAAGAGTAAAGCTAAGTTCTTGAACCGGTAAAATCCGCCCACAAACACGCCCACAACCGCCATTTTTGTTGAACAACCTCAATTTAATAAAATTAAATTAAGGGGCGTTTCCGTCAAAAGTCGTATAATGCATTAATTTTTTTAACGTTTTTTAACTATCGGTCGCAGTTTTGAAGTAAACAGATGAACACTTGGATTTATATTCCTTGGTTACGTAGCAGAGTGTGGTCTAAAAATTGTTAAAAAAAACACACATAATCGCTATTTCCATTCCAAATCTAATTTTTAAAAATTTAAGTTTTGTCTTGTTTTGTTCAAATCGATCTGCAAGAATAAAATTGAATGTCACTGAGCTCATAACAATTGCCTTGGCAATAAAACGTTTTAACTTTGGGCGTGGCGCACTCCTTTTTTTATTGCGCCAGCACTAATTGAACATCACACCGCATAAAATTAATGTTATTGAATTTTTTTCTGTCTGCTAAAGAAGAATTTTGTTTCTGAAACATCGGCTGTTTGCGGGAGGCAGACGCATGTACATACAAAAATATGGGGAATAGGGTATCCAACAGTTAGTTGCAAACGTACTGTAGCTCTTGCTTATGTTTTTCTTTACGTTTAGGGATGTACACAAGAAGTTGCTGTTCATGGGCTTTTGGGGGAATAATCGGCTACCTTTAACTACGGCAAATTAAAGAATTCCATCGGATTTCAATGTAATAAGCACGAAATTTCATCCAAATAGATAAGGCCGTTCCCGAGAAACTAATTAGGTACTTAAAGGCATCCGAATAAAGAACATTTGACAAAAATACAATTGTTAAAGAAACATGAGGTTATTTAAAATATGCACTAATATTTATGAGTTGAAAAACTTACGCATACATCACATCAAGTTATACGAAGTTACAAAAATTTAACAAGTCGAATCACTTACCTGAAAGAGAAAAAAAAATTGAAATGTTATCGTCAAACGTTTTGAAAATATATATTTTAAAATGTTAAATAGTTTTATTTGTATTTTCTAAGCTGCGTAAGCAATTTCAGTGTATTTAGGATAGCTTATAATGGGATTTTTTAACCGGCACAGGGCATTCCTTAATTCATCAATAATTAAGTGCATGATTCTAATTTTGATATCATTTGAAGGGTATTTAAAAAAAAATGTTGGCTTCACGTTTTATTATACACTTCGTTTCTTCCATTATTTTGTCTCAGTTTTAAGATATACAGTTTTCAGCCTGTTCCATATTTCCTGCCCATGCCAATTTTATGACTTGGGTCAATTTTCTCAACAAAATATGTCAATAATATAGGTACCATTTTTTTTAACGAAACTTAAATTATTAAAAGAAAAATCAATGACAAGTTTGCAGAGGAGAAGCCCATAGATTTAATGATACTTGGAAAACAGGTAAAATATTTTACATACAAAATTTCGACTGTTTTACTTTGCGATTATACTTCATATAAGGCAAGTTATAGATTCGTGCAAAAAAAAAAATAATAATATTACAACCAAACATGACCTAACGATGATAGAGCATTCAAAAAAAGTGGGTCCGACAATTATGTATGTCTGTGTGTCCATCTGTCTGTATCGGTAGCTACAGCTTTAATGGCTAGACGGATTTGCTTCAAACCTTTTACACAGTGTTATTATGACAACGGGGTTTTTGGAATCTAAACAAAAGTTAAACTATTTTTTGTTCAAAACGGTTTGTCGATTTTTTATTAAATTAAATTTTTCTGACAAAAAATGCATGCTATAAATTGGCGTATTCAAAAAAAATGTGAGTTTGTTTTCAAAGATTTTCAAAAAAGGTTTTTTTAAACCGGTCGGATGATTTTGTAAATTGTGTTCCTTAAAATTTGAAAAATAAAAGAAATTAGATGGCTTACTTCTTTAAAAAAAAAAAAAATTTAATAATGCCCTAAAAATATTATTAACGAATTAACAGACACCCTGTATAACCATTAACAAAGAAGTCTTTCTAGAATACAACTTTTAAATGATTTTGATATAACTCTTAAGATGGAAAGTTCTATCTGTAGAAAGTGTCAGTGTATCTTTCGCTTGAAATAGATTTTTCATAAAAACTCTTATGATGGAAGGAACCTTAAAAAGAACCGGTATTTTAAAATCAGGCTTTTCCATAAACTATCTAAACTGGGTTTTATAAAAAAAATTAAATATCATTAAGTATTCTATTAACCAAGTTTATTTTAATTTTAAATTCGTACATTTAATGCATATACAAAAAGTGCGTGCGTACAAAGTACACATGTCAGAATTGAAACTTCTTTGGCAAACTTATGTTTATGTTTTTGCACCGCATCAACCGACCAGTGCAGCTTCTTAAAGCCGCTTACCTGCCTAACACATTTAATATTATACACATCACGTTTTTCATATCAACCTTCCAGCGCTCATTTAACCACATACCAAGTCGCATTCCTGCTACCCGCCTGACTAACTGCTAACCTAACCTAACCTAGAGATCTCCCTCCCCATGGCACTGTCCGTGATGCGACGTTCGCTCTATCTCACTCTCTCTCGATCTTTCTCACTCGCTTGCTCCCTACTCTCGCTCCATGGCTATGTGAATCATGCCACGTTCGCCCTTTCTCACTCTCTGTTAATTGGTCTCAATCGCTCTCTCCCTGTTCCGGGACGGAAATCGCGCTTATTTCCGCTTCATCAGTAAAAATTTCATCCTCATGCGCCTAAAGAAGTTCCACTTCAAAAAAAAAAATTAATTGGTTGAATAGCACCTGAAGTTTCTGTCTGACACAAGATCAAATTCGTGCGATCCAGTCATGCACAAAAAGTAAACGATTATTTTATGTACTTGATTTATTTTACTGGGATATATTCAGCACTGTATCTTTCAGTGACCTTATTAAAGAAAATATACCAGTTTTGACAATTTAGTGACGACAAGCTTTATAACAGTTAAGAGCATATAGTCCGTAGCCTTTTTATGGTTTAGCAACACACATTAATTTATACGTATGTACTTCAAATTTCAAAAGCATTCCAATATACTCACATCCAGGTAGTATCCCTTTGCTCAATATCGTCCTATACGGCTGCCTTGAGCCAGGATCCATTTTCCCATACATCGTGCGATCCATTTTTAATAAATTAAGTTTTTTTTTTCTTTTATTTATCTCTTTTCTTAAGTAACACCATAAAATATTTTTTAATTTACCGCGACATCAAAACAAACAGCACTTATCAACAAATGATGTTATAATATTTATTTAAGTATCTTTTAGCTAAAAGTATCTACAATAAACGAGATTTTTTATATTTACACACTTGACTGATGTCATTGTTTTTCTGTCCTCTTTTCCTGATTTTTTTTTTATTTCTGTTTTGTTTCAAGACCTATAAATGTATCTTTTTTATTTATTTCACACACTTCAGAGAGTTGTATTATGTTTTCTTAAAAGTATGCATTTTTCATTCACTTTTTTTTATATTTTGGAAAATATATCATGAAATGAAAATAATCGACCTGTACCCAAATGTCAAGAATAATGCTTTGCATCAATTTTGATAAATCTTAAAGAAACATTTTCTGAGGCGCCCGCGCCGACCGACAACGTTTCCACCGAAGCGAAGATAAATTGACAATTTGACACTGGACTTGAACGTACAAACGTTTCTGTAAGTTTGTCAACCGAATCCGAACGAATTTGATTGAGCGTTATTATTTTTATTTTCGAGGTCTCAAAAAAAAAAAAAATTCAAATATTCTTAGCCATTCTTCAACCTCAAGATTTTTGTTTTTTAGAAGAAAACTTCAAGACAGCAAAAGATTCACTAAAATGTACAAAATCTTGTGATAATTTCAAATATTTGCAATCTTTAAGAAAGTATCTAGATGCAAAATTAGAGTGATAAGGTTCGGCTGTGTTAACAATGTTTTGAAAACACTTTTTTTTTTTTAAATTTATTGCACTCTGTTTTTAACTTAATTTGTTTATAAATATTAAAAGATCCCACGGTTCTCTTGGAACATCATGTGTCCGATTTTAAATTGTTTCTTCCTCTAACAAAACAAAATCGAGGTAAATATATTTCAAAAAAGAAAAAAACATCTTAATGTTGGGAATAATTCCAAAATCTATTCACGACGTGGTGACTAATGTGACGGTTGGAATTAAAATAAAAATTGTTTGTGGGAGGATAGAATGAATGATTTTTCTTGGCAGAGAATGCAGCAGGTGAATCTGAATAATAGAGCGTGGTTGCAATTTTAGGCGCGTAATCTATTTGACAGAGCGTTGTTAGTATGACAGATGAGATCGTGAAAAGGAATTCAAATGTTTTGTGATTAAAATTATATCGTTGATGGAGATTTATATAGTTATACAGACAAATAGACTGGGAAGAATTTGAAATCGGTGCATTTGTTTTCTTAAATTGTTGAGGTTCTTTTAATAGATACATATACATCTTTTTGAAAAAATCAATAGCCCGGTTTTTATTCGGAAAAATTTTGGAACAACAAACGACTTTATCTTTGTCTTGTTTTCGTTGTACAGCATGATTTATTTAACAATTAGACATTTTTCTATCACGTTTTTAAGGATTGTTGAACTCAATTTTTAAAAATGTTGAGTTTTTGAAAGTATTTATGATGATTATGATAAATTTTATAATTGATCAAATATGGAGACTTTAAACTTGGTGAAGAATTAAATATTAAAATAATTTTTTAATAGTTCCATCAAAACAAATAAAGGGTGATTTTTCAAAGGTATAGTTGGCAGCACTGTTTTTATTGACATCCTTTTTTTTCATCTGCATTGTGATGCACCTTAAGTTTGGTTTGCCATTTAATCATGAACCGACTGACGCCTGAACAACGCATGCAAATTGTGCAAATTAAAACAAAAAAAAGTTTTTTTCAAGAAACGCATTAAACCTTCCTCCATTTTATGATCGTCATATTAGTTTTTGAATGGTAACGTCACTAAGCAAAACTGCAGCATTTTGAGTTTAGAAAATTCTCAAGCCATTGTTGGGAAGCTGTTATATCCAGAAAGAAAAACTGGTCTGGTGTGCATTATGGGCTCGTGGGTAACAGTCAATGGAGTCTGTTATAAAGCCATAACTTTTTCGTTCTTAATTGCACAGCCTTTATGTGGGGATTCAACAAAACGGTGCAACATGTCATACAGCGTGTGCCAAAATTTATTTGTTGAAAGAATCGTTTGGTAAGTTAATTCGAATTTTTAAACAGTTAATTGACCCCCAAAATCGGGCGATTTAACACCGCTAGACTATTTTCTGTGGGAATATGTGAAGTCGCTAGTCTACACCGTTAAGCTAGAGACGATTGATCGCCGACCCAAAGCATTGTAAGATTGGACTACACCCGTATATGCTATATGCCAGAAATAATTCAAAAAAAAAAAAATGGCAAAGAATTATCTTTCAAATAAAGTCAATTTTATGGCAATTTATCTGTATTTAATTTAATTTTATATTTCTATACAAAAACACCCTTTACAATATATTTTACGCCCTACGTCCATTTTATAAATATAAATATATAACTTCCACTTAGTGGAAAAAGTATTAAGATAATTTTAATCCTCAGGATAAAGAGCTAAGGGGAATTATTATTGTCCTGACGATATGATGGTTTGGGCGTTATTCAAATTTGTTTAATTTTAAATGTAAAAATAAAATGGGCAATTTCATCCCCCTTTTCGTGGGACTCGAAATGTTTACAAAAATTAATGTTAGCAGCGCAAATACAATTTCATTTGAAATGAATGAATAAAGTTCTTTTTTTATTCAAATAAATATAGCATTGGTTGTTTGTGGAATATTATATTTTTTTAACTCAAAACAACTAAGATTTTTTTTAAATTCTGGTTTTAAATTTCATAGAAGGAGAAAATGTTTTTAATTCAATTGTAATATCCGCGCTACTGCTCAATTAATAAAACTTTCTGACTTCAGAAGCCTTATAATCTAAATTTTGACAGTAACGTCGTCGTAAAAGTTCAATTATGATATTGGGGGCTCAACCTGGATTTAAGACTGAAATCCCTTGCTTTTTTTGTATTTATAAAGAAAATAGATAGAAAAATTGATCAAAATCGTGAAAGTAGTAAAGAAGCACATTTTTCGAAAGTCACAGAAAACTCTGACTCATTGACGAATCAAATATCTAAATGTATCTTTGTTTTTTGAGGGGAAATAGATATTAAAATTTATAGAGTTTTTTGTGGAAGACTTTAAATCGAGCCTAAATAAAATCTACAATCAAAATACAATTTTCCATTTGTATTTAACCCAAGCCAATGAATTGGCTTTTACTGAAGAAACAGTTAAGCTATCTCTATGATTCTAATACTATAAATTACGTTGATATGTTTGTCTCTTTTTTCTATAATATTTTATTTTTAATTGACAGAGTGTGAATCACTTTATAAGCAGCATAGGTCTGTAGGTCATAATGTATTACTGAGTGGACCATATAAGCCGCATTATCTTAAGAAAACATCTTTCTTTAGTTTTTCAGAAATATTTTTGAACAGTCGAAAATCACAAAAGATTAATTGCAAGAAACGAGAAATCCATCTTTTATAACCCTAAGGAATAACCTTGTATCGAAAATAGTTAAATATAACCTACATTCTTTTTTTAAATATATTTCGTTTTTAATTAATTTGTCTCTACTCACATGTTATGTCATATAATTCAACACAATTAAACACACATTGCACATTATAGTAACAAAAAAATATTAATCAATCTTTAAAACATGGACAGCCTGAAGTAATTTTCCATTTTGTATACGCCATAAGCTTGAATAGTTTTCAAATGACGACAGTTTTCCCCTTTTTATGCCGATGAATGACAGCATAATATTTCTGACCACTGATGCGCACCAACGATAGTGCCAAATGCAATTTAAATCAATCAACAAATTGGATACATCAGCACATTTGTAAAAAAAAAAATATATGCTTCAACCAAAAACGAACAAAAATATAATTTTACGATCAGCGACACGATAATGAGCATTTCCTTTCGCTCTTTCTTCGCATTAGGCACGCACGCAAACTTAGTTTTGCGTTAATAATGTAAATCCTCACGCAACTTCACACCTTTTCATCATCAATCAGTTAATGTTTCAAATTTTGTTTTTACAAAGCTTGATTGGAGGTCTGGAGGCCTTCCTTTGGGTTACATTGGACTTTACATTTTCTGCACGTAGATCAACGACTACCTACTTAGCTGATAATTACTACACAGAGCAAAATTGAAAATTTTGTATTGAAATGTTTATTCCAAAATTGATGCTGTTAACCCCTATTCGACTTTTTCAAGTGTAAATTGATATTTGTTTGTTCAATGTTTTATTTTAAGTTATTTTCGAAAGTGAAAACATGTTCAAATCTAAGGGCAACCGGGAAAAGAACCCCAAATCGCTGTACTGCCATCTGCCCTGGCCTAGGGAACACAACTTTAATGTCACCATAGATGTTTACGACACATGTTCGTGTGGGAAAGTTTACGATTAGTCGTTTAAGATTTTCTGTACAAACTTTGACAGTTCGTTTACAACGTTGTAAACATTCTGATGGGTACGATATTTACCATGGCTTTACGAATTTTCATGAATAGGTTCTACTTTTTTCGTAGTTTTAAATTTTTGATTTAGAGATTTTTATTTGTATTTTTTAATATTAGACAGGGCTACAAAAGATTGTCCAAAAAGTAAACGAACATAGCTATTTTGTGTGTCGAGCACTGAATCAATTCAAATGGTTGCGTTCACCGGATCTACAATACAGAAATTAAATGTTTGTCTGTGTTCACTCACAAACGTCGCGTCGTACTAATTTAAACTCTAAAGGCTCAACCATAATACTCGAAAAAAAAGGAAGCAAGTGTTAAAACCGAACGAAAAGTTTCTTTGCGATCTTTCAAATACATCAGTTAGCCATAATAGAATATAGAAATAGGAAGCATTTGGCTCTTTCTTTCTCTTTGGAAAAAAGTATTAAAAAAAGAAATGTTACAATTTCGTGCGAAATGTACGACTGAAAGCTTACTTCAAAATCAAACATTGGTTGCGGTTGAGTGTAGGTAATAGATTATTTTCTCAGTGCACTAGCTCAGCTGTCAATCATAATTTTTTATTACATTATTTTTTGTATGAAAACTATTACTAAACTATACATCACATTCAACACATCTCTATTATTTTGTAATAGATACAAATAGTTAAAAAAAAAACGCGGCATTCCCAGCTCCATTAGATAACAAGTTCCACATGTGTTTTGAGAATTGTTGCTACTGCATCAAATTATTACGAAGTGGTGGTGGCAAACATGTGCTGTGGCGGTTATTTTTGAATAAACTTTTTTTTTATATATAGAAATGCGCGCCTTTGACCATCACCGCTAACCGCATAGCAAACGATCTGAAGTTCAACACACATTTTTGCGTTCTATTTCGGTTTTGGATTTTGAAAAGAACGCGCGACGAAGTCAATTCAAATGGTCCATTCAACTGTCAATTGTCGCAGGGAATACAAAAATAGTGGTGTACAAGTTAAAGATGGATAATATTGGAGTTGGGATGGGAGGGCATTATTTGTAAAAGGAATAAAGGGGGTGGTTGTATATTTGTTGGAAGCAATTTTCCTTCAACATCATAGGTATATAGTCGAGAGGGTATTATTTATAACGCAAGGCAAATCAACGTTTGAGAGTGATATATTGAAGATGGCACGTTGTCATGTTGTTTATCGAGCGGCAACATAAATAATCCATGACATGCCAACGCTGGTGAATTGCTAATTTTTAATTAGTTAATTATATCTTTAATAATACAGCGACGGCGGCACTGGCTGGGATATGACATCTCAGAGCAAACTTAAAAAAAAACATGGGAACTTAGGGCAATTTTGTGTCACAGTTTTACCTTGAAAATAATTATTCAGGCGTAAATGTAACAAATTTGTCATCATCGGTCCAAAACGAATGATTGTGAAAAATAATTTATAGATTTTGTAAGAGAACACCTACCAGGAAATAATTATTATTTATTATTTTTCTCATTTAAAATTAATGGTTGAATGGATTAATATTTCACTCTTATTTCGATAATTTATTGTTGGGAAATGGAGTCTTTTTATTTTGAGGAGTGTTCAACAGCTGAAATAAAGGTCGCAATATTTATGTGGTGTCATCAACGACTATTAGCTTGCTGATTTGAAGATTGAAGATTTCTATTTTCGAAGCAAAATTTTATTTAAAGTTTTTGTCATTAAAATAGTATTGGAAACATTGAACAATTTAAAACTAGGACTTGACCATCGAAAAGAAAAGGGTTGGTAACGTTTGCCCCAAAACACAAGCCCCAAATGGAAATCCCCACAGTAAAATCTCCATCCCCGAAATCCCCAAAGAGAAAATCTTCAAGCCGAAAATCCCTAAACCAATATCCCCAAAACAAATATGTTCAAGTAGTGAATCATGCGATCAAATATGTTCAAGTAGTGAATCATGCGATCAAATCGCGCGCGATATGACATCTCAGAGCGCACGCGATTTGATCGCATGATTCACTACTTGAACATATTTGTTTTGGTGATATCTGGTTTCATATTGCAGGAAATGTAGGTAATCCAAAGAGTAAATATAAAATTCTTTTTAATGCTTGTAATGTTTATTAAAATAAAAATACATTTTCAAATTTAGTAAGTAAATTAATATTCATAGTCTTAAATGAAACGAAAAGAAAAACTTAATCGTTATCACTTATTAGTTAGATTCACAATAAAATACCTAATTTCATGAGATTTTTCTGAAAACTAAAGGCACACAATTAAGATGTACACGGACACTGGGGATTTCGTGGGGATTTTGGCAAAAAAATATTGTTTGAGTGTGGATTTCATCCATGTGCATTATGTCTTTGGGGATATCAGCTAGTTGGATTATATTTTTTGGGGATTTTAATCGATGGGGATTCTGTAGGACACCCAAAAGAAAAGGTTCATGTTTGCCCATATGTACTTAACTTTCAAGTGTTCGAAGTATCTATGTACAAACTATTGCTTCAAGCACTGAGTATTCTGGAACACCCTGAAGTCATTGATGGCAATTGGATAAGTTTCATTCACCAAGTTTTAACTCTATTTTGGATTAATTAATTTTTCGTAGCACTAGTTTCGAAATGGGCACTCGGACAAGCAATTTGTTTGAACATATCGAACAGGGTGTAGAAGCCAGGTATTGCAGGCATCGGGAGATCTGAATTTACACCCCGGTGCAGACTTTAAAAATGTTAGCCATTAGACAGGGAAGATACCCACAAAGAGTAGAGGCAGGTTTAACACAACTTGGCAAACAAAGAAAACGACACTAGAGTTTTTTTGTCTCAAGGCCAGGAAGCAAGGAGCATTCTTAAATCGGAAATACGAGGGGCGTTCAATATATTCTCGGTATCGGGGTGAAGCTGTGGTTATACGAGTATATATAAATTGACTTATTTATCAAGTAATACTATTATTTTATTGTATTCATGTAAAATTTCATATAAATGTGATTATTATTTCGCGTTTCATATTTAGTTAAACAGAATCATAATGGCAACTGAGACGATGATAGTGAAAATTGAGCATCGCGCTGTAATATTCGCTGTAAATTTCTCACTAAGCAAGGAAAAAGTCAAAAAACTATTCATGAAGAAATGGTGGCTGTTTACCAGGGTTCCGCACCTTCATTATCAACTGTGCAAAAGTAGTCAAGTGAGTTCAAGAGAGGCAGAGAGAGCATTGAAGACGACCCCCGCTCCGGCGCCCCGGCTACTGCTTGTACGGGAGAAAGCATCAAAGAAGTCGAAAAACTTGTTCTTGAGGATGCCCGAATAAAGGTGAAAATGATGGGAGAGATCACCAAGCTTACAACTGGTACCATTCACACCATTCTTCATGACCATCTTAACCTTTCAAAGGTCAGTGCAAGGTGGGTGCCACGAATGCTCACAGCACCTCAGAAAAAAGTGAGAATCGCATGCTGTAGAGAGTGTATCGAATCGCATGAGTTCTGGCAACTCTGCATTCGACGGTCACATAAGTATAAGAAGATACAAGAACGTAAATAAAACTTAACGTAAGAACTTAACGAAAGAGTGCTTGTTCTGCGAACATGCACGAATGAGTGTTAAGCTACGAGCACACGGCATATAAAAGCCGCAAATGTTTGCGACTCTGACGTCAATTTTACGTCATCATTTGCGATTCTTGGTCGCACATCGTCTGAACACCCCTTTGGGACAGTCCGCATATGCTCGCAAACCATGTGCGGATGATGTGCGACAACCAAGTCGCACATTAGTTTGCGACTTTTTTGCATATCGTGTGAACACTCTTGCAAATTAATTGTGACAATTTGCAGCCATGTGCGAGCATTTGCGGTCATCCCAATCATTTGCAACTACACGAAAACAGGACATCGCAAATGCATTGATGTGCGATCAAATATCAGCTGACATTCTCTGTTTTATAAGGAGAATATTGAAAAAAAAAATAATAAAAAGACAAATTTCGATACAAAATTACTATTAAAATGGGTAGTTGATGAGATGGTATTGACTGGAATGCGGAAAAGATATTGCATAGACCGCAAATTGTCGCCTGTAGCCAAGAACCGGAGAGTCAGCAGAAATGCAAGATCGCATGTTTGTATCCGCTTTTTGAATCCGCGGTCCTACCAAGGAAAGCAAATGGTCAAATTGATCGGCCGACATACGAACAAAACCGTGATACAATTCTGGTTCATTAGAACGTAGTTCCAGCATCAATTTAGCGCAAAAGCCTTCTGTCTGGCGATGAAGAAGCCAATTTTTTGTCCACACACTACGAACCCGTTTAATTTTTTTTAAGCTCAATTCTTCGCGGCTTTAATTTTCTTCGTCATTTTCTAGCATATCCAATGCCAAAATAGCAATAGAAGCTCTTTTTTTCGACATTTTGAATAATTAAAGCACTTTTTAATATTCGAGATTATAGCTACGTCAAGAATCCCAAGCCAAATACACAAAACACAAAGTTTCACAAATGTTCGCAAACCTGCATATGACTGGTAATTGATGATATGCGGATATTGTTCCACATCGTGTGAACACCTCGCATATAGACCAAAACATTTGCATTCAGATTTGCGAACACATGATGTGCGACGCCTTGATCGCAAATGCATTTGCGACTTTTGGGACAGAATTTGCATATCGTGTGAACACCCCTATATGCACGTTTGCGAGCACTGATGTGGGTATAGAATTTGCGATATGTTTGCGAGTTTTTACGTGACGTCAGAATCGCAAACGTTTGCGGGTTTTCATATGCCGTCTGCTCGTAGCTTTAGTCTTAAGCAGGATTTTGAAGTTAGAAGAATAAAATGTGCTAAGTGGTTTTTTTACATAATATTTTTTTTACTATAAATTATCGTGTTTCATTTCGTTTACATATTTATTAATTGATCTCGATTATACAGTCCATTTGAGCTACGATACAGAGAGCTTTTGGAGATGTGTAGTGAGAACGCGGACGGTGTTATGAATCGAATTGTTACTGGGGACGAAACATGGGTTCACCACTATGACCCTGAAAGCAAACAAGAGTCCATGCAGTGGCATAAAAAAGGAACAGACCCCCCGAAGAAGTTCAAAGTCACTCCGTCTGCCGGGAAGCTCATGGCCACAGTTTTTTGGGACTCAAAGGGAATCTTGCTCATTGAGTACAAAAAAAAGGTGAAACCATCAACGCCACATCCTATACGCTTCCATTTTGCATAATTTGCGGGAGGAAATTAAAAAGAAAAGACGGGGTAAACTCGCAGCGGGTGTGTTGCTTCTTCATGACAACGCTCCTGTTCACACTGCGCGAGTTTCCAAGGCTGCTGAGCGAGATTGTGGTTTCGAAGAAATCCAACATCCACCCTGTAGTCCAGACCTTGCCCCTAGTGATTATTTCCTGTTTCCGGATTTGAAAAAATGTCTTCGTGGAAAAAGATTTTCGGATGATGAAGAACTCAAGTTGGCAATAAATGGGTATTTTGCAGGGAAAGAGGAAATTTATTTTTTTGAGGGTTTAAAAAAGCTTATCTCAAGATGTAACAAATGCATTGATGTTAGGGGAGATTATATTGAAAAATAAAAACAATTTAAATTGAATTCGCATTTTCCTTCATATCGATACCGAGAATATATTGAACGCCCCTCGTAGGTCTAATTAGTATGCTTTTGCAATGTCGACGTCGAAGTCTGCGTGGCCTGAGCATTTCAACTATAAAGTCTTTGGGAAACCAGACTTAGTGATAAAGACAAAACAAATTTACTCTACTCCTAACGAATAGTTCATTATTTAGAAAAAAAAACTATTAAGGTATCTTTTATCTAAAGGGTGTTTTTTTTAGAAGTTTGGTTTTCAAGAGGAAATAAAACGCATATAATTTAATTTTATGGCCAAGAATTTTGCTTTATTTTAAAGATAAGGGTTTGTCAATATGTTTTAAAAATGATTTCGGGCAAGTGAACGCAGCGGCTGGCTCGAATAAATTCCTGGGCGATTATTTCGACCGAATATTGGACGCAGCGCGATGCGTCACGCGAACCGAACCGTTATTTCGGAAATACATTTGCCCGATTCGCAAAACGTTGTTCAGGAGTAAGTCTGAGCATAAATCAAGACACAGCTGTCAAAAATACCAACTACGAAAAAGTATTGCCAGATTGAAAACCACACGTCTTAAAAGATAAATAGTACGGTCAATTTCTCTAGCAATTACGGCAGTAGGATCTGATGTACAGACAATGATTATTTATCAACTTGTTTTTCAGTGGTACATACGTACATATAATTCACACTCAGTTATTGTTACAATGGGCTCCCGGAAGTTATTGAAATTATTTAAATTTTTCTTTTGGAAAAAGACGCCACAATTTTTGTTGGCCCAATTGAAAAAAAAAGCAGAATTTTATTTGGAAAATTAGTTAGAAATGTTGGAAATTATGAAAGTTGGGTTTGGAAAAAGTAGTCTTATTTCGAAATTACATTTTGGAAAAGGAGCCAAGAAATATTTTAAGGCATTTCAGCCAAGGTTGCCTGTCTCCAACCACGCTGTGTGCAGGTTGTCTGTCCCCATCATGCCCAATCTGAAAATTTGTAAGACTGAGTGAAAACTTTGGCTATTTTTCGTAGGAAGAAGTTTTTTTGGGTTTTCTACAAAAATTATTCTGATGTACGTACCTAATATTCGGGAGCGGTCATAATATTTATAAAGGAAATATATAAGTACGTTTTGGGTTTTAAATACCCTTTATCATGAATAATCAAAGTACGAACGTTGAAAGGTATGCAATGGAAGAAAACAATTGAGCCGGGCAAAGTATTTCTCATTCGTGCGGTACGGCAAAAGAACGTGTTTCTATGTTTAACAGTACGTTTCGAGTTAGACTCAAGAGTAAACTGATGGGTATTTGTAGTTGAGCTAGTATTACGGGGAGACTTGTCCAGGACAAATCATACCACTCTGCCAAATTTCACGATTCTACGATTAATCTAAATTCGCAGATACCACGCTTTTAGAATAATTTTTTTTTCGATTATTATTCAAGTACATACCGTGAAAATAAACTAATTTTTTTTTTTGCAAAAGCAGTTGATGCCACCAGAATAAATTCCAGAACAAATAAATTACCTACACTAAATTTTTGTTGTTTAGAAACACAACAACAAACTTATGAAACAGCCAAATAAATTACAATACAAAACAAATAAAAGTCAAGCACTTTTTAGCAGCAACAATATTCTCTCAAAAAAATGTTGAATACAAAAAGATGATTTAGTGATACTCATCGCACACATCCACAATTAACTTGACCTCAGATGAAATTATTTTCATAAAAAAAAACTCAAACCCATAAGTCCTCTATAAAATAAAACCAAAAGTTAAATTAAGAAAAACTATTTCCTTTCGTCAAAGAAAAAGTACAAACAAATTAAAAATAAATTCAACAAAAAAATCTAATTGGCGCGAATTTAAATTTTGACTGTAGCCATTTGAATCAAATATTTTGTTTCAATTAAAACTATATTTCCCCTCTATAAAAGGTAAGAAAGAGCATTCAAAACCCTTGCATTTGTTCTCAATCTTAACTACCCACTTCAAAAAATTATCCAATCATCACCCTCCCACCAAACTACAACTCCAAAAATGGTTATAAGATACATTTGTATCTCACTTAACGATGTGCATTATTTAAATTAATTTTCTATATCTTTTGTTGTTTTTATTTTATCAAATTAAAACCGGTCACTTTAATATTAATTTGTCTGAATCAAATGTCAATTGACATCATCATTGGCGCGCATTTAAATTATTTCACAAAATTTATAAGTTCGTTTAAAATTAAAAAAAAAATTAAAAATTGAGTGTAAGAAAAATAAATACATTTTTACAATAAAAAAAAAGTTTATTAACCTCAAAACAGAAGGAACACCCTCTCCTTCCAACGATCTTATCAACTATTAGGTAATAAAAATAGTCAAGTTCAATATCTTTTTTTTGTTTTATTTTGTTTATCAACAAAACGCATTTGGTAAACAACAAAAACCCCGGTCAGTGCCGAGAGATTGAAAGTGAATTCTTAAAGATTCGCGCGCTCCAAACGAATATTTACACGAACTTCCACAGCTAATGACAATATCAGAGAGAAGAGCCCACTTTTATTACAAAAACACTCTTGACTTTCGAGAGTGCATCTGTTCTATAACCAGCAACCAATTTCACGTCCGACGATGCCGACGCGACGGCATGAAAGTGAAGATGACGCGACGCGACGTGACGGTACAGCGACGAAGGGCGAGTTTTCTATTTTTGAAAATACATATATTTCAAAGCGAACGTTTTGTCAAGCCGAACGCGACCGACAGACTTGTATTCCACTAGAGTGGAGAACTCTTAATGATTGTCATGCACCACGGAAAAGAATCCTGAACTAGCTCTTTAAAGTCTAGAGGCTAGACACAATAATGAACAACTCAAACCCAACCAGCCAGCAGTTCCCTCGTCGTTCGTCATTGGTGTGAGCACGATTGATTTACATAATTAAATTGTTGTTTTGTATCAAACACGAAACATTGTTATTTAAGGAGAATTTCACAAGCATAATAGAACAAAAACGATTTTTTTTTTCAAATAATTTAAAAAAAAGAACAGACAAAGCGTCGCTGGACTGGCCATACACTAAGGAAGCCCAAAAGCAAAACTGAAACACAGAAATGATATGGAAACCTCAACATGAAAGGATTGGAAGACCAAAAAAACCTGAAGGTCAACTTGTCAAATTTTGAAGGAAGCTGAGTTGGAGTCGTCGTCTCAGCTGAAATATTGTCCGAAATATTGAGAGGTTTTGGTTGATTCCCTATGATTCTTTAGAAGTGTTTCTGCCGGTAGCTGCTTACAAAATCAAGAAGAAAAAAAGAAATTGGAAGTTCCTTCCATTCCTGAAAAAATCGACGCACACAACAAATAAACGTTTGAGACCATAAGTCATGCCTTGGCTTCTCCTCTAGCTATCGTGACGTAATATTTATTTACAGTTTTTTTTCTTTTGGCATGAAAGCAGGCTTCTTAGTTGAATCCTTGAATGCTGTGAATATTTCGAAACTTTTTGGAAATATGTTCAAACTTAAAAATATTGGCTCTAGAAGGTCAGTCTTTATAAGGAAAAGAAAGATAAAAAAATAGATCGAAGCGTTTTTAAAATATTAAATTTTTTTTAAACTGAAAAATGATTTGTTTCGACATTTTTTAGAAACACCATCATTTTCTTTATATAAAAACTTTCAAACTGAAAAGTTTATCTAAATTTATTTAAATTTATAGGCTGATGAGAACATCCGACATGAAAAATCGGTTCTATGGAAGATACCGTTATAAGACTATTTTTGGAAAATGTATTCCAATTAAAAGTTAAACTTTATATTAAAAAACACAATTCAGAAAGTTATATCAAAATAGGAGCAGCCATTTTTGAGACAAATGCGTTTAAGAGCTAGAATGCCAATTCCAAAAGCAGCCTGTAGGACGTCCTAAAAATACGTTGTACCAAGTGTCAAGCAAATCGACCCAGCCGTTCAGACTATAAGCCTAGTGCTCAGACCGCGCTAAACTAAATTGTATCTCTACAATATTTATCTCTACACACCTTTGCTAAAAAGGCGCGCTAAATTTTGAAGTTGGAGAAATTAAAGACACTATAAGGCAAGTTATGGATTCATGCAAAAAAAAAATGTTTGAGATAACAATCAAACATAACATTACGATGATAGCGAAGACGAAAAAAATGGTCTAAAAATTCTGTCCGTCTGTATGTCTGTCTGTCCGTCTGTATGTTTGTATATACACCTACAGCCCGAACGGGTGGGCCGAATTGCTTCAAACTTGGTATAAAGAGTTTTTAAGGTATTGTACAGAGGGGAAATTGAAATTTTTTTTAGCTCAAAAAATAACGATACCTGCCAAATGACCGTTACGCTAAAGCTTTTTTTTCTAGGATGAATATGGCTGAAAAAAATTGAAAAAAGTCAAAAAACGGAGCTTTCTATAGGACAGTTTTCCTTGCTTTCGATTATCTCGAAAACGGCTCAACCGATACTTTCGGAATTTCACACATTATATAGATGCAGGTAGCTCAATTTATACTGCATACCAATATTTAAAAAAAAAATAGTTCTCTGTATTAAAAAAAAATTAAATTAAAACAAAATTATTACTTTAAAAACCGCTCATTAATTTTTTTTTTTTAAATTATAAATATGTAAATGTATTTGCTGAATGCCTATGAACTGGCGTTTTAATTTTTTTTTTTTTTTTTGAAAAATGTTTTCAGAAATTTTTTTCGATTAACTATTTTCTCAAAATCCGCTCCACAGATTTTTATAAATGTATTCTCATAAATTCAATTTTTTGAAAGAAATAAAATGGTGTACTTTTTTTTCAGCTCAAATTAGTTCAAGTATTTATTTAAGAATTTTAAAAAAATAGTTTTTATTAAAATCTCAAGCCCCAAACCACTGTCACACATTACAGCAAGTTCGTGCGACCCAGTTGTGCATTTTATTTAATATACCTACATTATGCAGATACTTAGCAATTATCGAACATAAGAGCAAGTTCGTGCGACCTTTGCAAAACCTTCTGACAACTGTCAGAATTTATCTTGTGAAATAATGGGCCGTATTCATAGATGATGTTTAAGTTGTTGCTAGCTAAACTGGAGTTTAGCTTATGGAAACTTCATCAGGTAAACTCCAGTTTAGCTTAGCAACAACTTAAACATCATCTATGAATACGGCCCAATGTGTTTTACATTCTTCCGCTAGCTAAATTTTGTGGAGACTTTTTTCTTAGCCATTAGCCTGACACCTGGAATTTAGCTTGAAGTGAGTACTGCTCAGCTAAAAACCCAAGCTAAAATTTACCTTGGGTGGAAATTTGTATGGAAGAATTGAATATGGAATTTTAGCGCGAACCGAGTACTAGGCTATAGGTGCCAATACAGACCGACAGAGAGACGGACAGACAGACAGAACTGTGAGACCTACTTTTTTCGACTCCCATGTCCCATGTCATCGTTATGTTATGATTGATTGTCAAAAAAGAGAGTAACTTCAGATTTCCTTGATAACGGTTGCAGCCAATTGTTTAAGACAGCGGCCTATTCTAATAAAACTCTTTCGAAATAAATCAATATATGCAAAACATTTAATCACCGTTTTAATCTTTTAACCTTCCTGTTAATCATTCTGCTTTTTTTTAAGATTAAACACGGTGGTAAGTCGTTACGTCAAATTTTTTTTAACGAATACTTGCCTAACATCACAGCAGATTGCTGACTTGTGGTATTTTTATTTGCGATTATAGGTACTATAAGGCAAGTTATGCATTCGTAAAAAAATTTTTTGTTTTGGACAATCAAACATAACATTCCGATGATCCTAAAAAAGTGCGTCCGACAATTCTTGCTGTCTGTCTGTCCGTCCGTCCGTCCTTCTGTATCGGCATCTAAAGCCTAGAATTCTAGCTCTAAAACTAACCGTACCTCCCATACGATTTTTAGGGGAAAATTGATTTTTCTCAAAAACGGCTGCTACGATTTTGCTAAAACTTTCTGAATAATGTTTTATTTTTATTTTTCAGGAAAAGTCTTATAACGGTACCTCCCATATGACCGGTTTTTTGAAATGAGATTTTCTCGTAAACCACCAGACGGATTTCGATAAAAAAAATTAATATAGGAGCCTTTTTATAGACGAAATAATTTAAATTCTTAAATTTAAAAAAAAAATTTTTTTTTGAGTTTTAAAAAAAAATTTTAAATTTGTTTTTGTTTTTTCCAAAAACGGTGTGATCTATTTTTTCAAATTTTATTTTTCTGATAAAAACAACAATTTGCTGGAAGTTAGCAATACTCAAAAAATATTTGGAATATTTTCTCGAAAAGTTTTTCAAAAAATAAACAGTTTTTTGAAAAAACCTGGTCGAACGACCAAAAATTCTGAAGTAACCTCTAAATCGTTCAAAAACAATAATTTGAGCGATAAGGAATTTTAAACGCTAAGCCAAATTTTTAAGGCTTTATTTTCTTTATTGTTTAGTTTATTTTTTGGGTGTTATTTCCAAAACAGGGAAGGCATAGATCATAGAAAAACACTGTTAGGCAATGTTTTAATGTTGTTTGTCTCACTATGACTTCCAAAATAGAGCTTTATTTGGTTAAGTAAATGTTGTTTCAAATTTCATTTAGTGCCTACAAGCAAAATTTGACAAATTAAATAAAAAAATGTGTCGTTAAGTAAAACCTCTAAACGTCTAAGCTGTCAAACTGATTTTTACAAAACTCAAATTTAAAATCCTTAAACAAAATTCAAACTAATGGACTGGCGAAATTCAGTTTAACTTTACATCACACAGGCATACCATGAAAAAATAAACTATGACGACAATCGGAAATTGATTTTCAAAAAGAACTTTTAGAAAAAAATAATGTCTTGTTAATGTCTGTGGATATTACACGAGTATCTATGAGATTCCTCGCTCGCTCGGAATGGTTTCGTTCCGATGAGTTTTGCCTTTCCTGGATTTTTTTTTTCGAATCGGAAGTGGGTGAGTTGAGAGTTGAGTAGTGAGTGCATCCAAAAGTGGACAAAAATGTTTGATATTTTTACCGCAGGTATCGTGTCTAATCGATAGGTGATGCGATGGTGGGATTAGTTACGACTTCACAAGTCAAGAATTCTCGTCTGAAGAACCAAAGGTGAGTGGTGTAGTAAGGAGGTTGTGTTAAAATTTATCAGTTCAGTGGCGTTGTGCTGGATCTGGATGTGTGAAATATTTTAATTTTTGTTTTTCCTTTTTTTTTGATAAATTCTTGTTTCGTGCGGCCTACTGATTTATGGAAGGAGTGGGTTATTGGAAGGGGTCGACACTCGACTGACAGCACGAAAATAAAGTTGTAGAGCTATAGGAGAATAGGAGGCATATAATGGGTGGTTGGTGTGGTTAACACGAACATTTTGTGTATACTTTAACATTTAACTATATGTAAAGATTAGAACAAACAAACAAAAATTGTACATTACCCAAGAGTTATGTAATTCCCAAAAAGGTGTGAACTAGGTATTTTGTAAGACAATTGTTTTTACGTGCACAAGGAGGTTAAGATAAGAGTTTTTTTAAAGTACCAGTCCCTGTAGACCAATTAATGTTCTAAAAAAAATGCGTTTTTAGACACAGGAAATGAGGATTTATTAGCATCAAGAAGATAAACTTTAAATAAAGGGCTTCTTTGGGAATATAAACACAGATTTTTACATAATTAAGACAATTTTTAACTGCCTACCTAAAAAATATAGGTAAGTTGCATTGAAATAAAGTATGTTTAGTACGTAGTCAAGAAGATTTTTCGATAAAATTTCGGATCATTTCAAGGAACCAATCAAAGACACGACCTTGTTAATGATCGGCCGGCATGAGTTCTTGTGTTAACTGAACTTTATAAGCCTTAAGACCCAAGTCTTTATGTAAAATACGGTATAATGACGTTTGTGGAATGACCAATTCCAAAGAACGACGAGGAATGGACAAACCTGGGGTTTCTTCAACACTTTGGACTACAGCAGCAATATCATCAGTTGATATTCAGCGGCGTGCACAATTTTTATAATGAATTTTAATATAATTTCAATTCGTTGTTGAAGCGTGTATCGTTCAATTTTTATCAATGGCGTAGTTTCTACTTGTCAAATGTGAACAAATTACAGCTTCAACTATCGAAATAGCGGCCTATTCAAAATAACACCTCTTATTGAAAAACCCTTTATAAGAATCTCACATTGAAGAATACAAGATGTAACATGTTTAATAGTAAAAATAAATAGGAAAGGTCCTAAACTACATTCCTGGGGTTTACCAGACTAGACATTTAGAGGATTTGATGGCAAGTCTTGAAATTTCACGTGTTACAGAATAGCAGTAAACCTTAATAAATTTATAAATTATCAGCCAGTCAAAAAAACCAAGAGAAGCTCCACATTGTTGTGGAGCAATAAGAGAAGCTTCCTAATATGGTCCATCTTGGAGGGAGTCCACCCAATGTAAGGAAGATTGAGATTTTTTCGGGGAAATACGGAAACCATTTTTGTTTTTATCTTTGGGAATATTTTTGTTTGATATCAAATGGGAAATGGTATCTTCTGGGACAGGATCTGGCAAAATACGTGGAATGAAAATTGATTTACCTATCAATACCATAAGATATCGCATAGAAGGATCCCGGATGAATGATTGTTACGAGACTGTTAAGGAACTCTTACAAAAATGTTGTTTTTTAAACAAAACTTTTTACCTTATCATTTTCTTAACGATTTCGTAAGAGAAGCGTAACATTGCGCAAGAATTTCGTAACAGTTTGCTAACATTTATGTAACAGTTAAGTAGTAGAAGTAGTAAAGGGTGTTTTTTCAAGAAGAAACAAAACGCAACGGGCAAGTGGCCGCCGCGGCTGGCTCGAATAAATTTCTGGGCGATTATGTCGACCAAATATTGGACGCAGCGCGAACCATTATTTTGGTAAACAATTTGCAAGATTTGCAAACTTTGTTCAGGGATAAGTCTATTCATTGTGAAATGTCAAATCAAACTGAACATAAATCAAGTGACAGCTGTCAAAAAGACCAACTCCAAAAAAAGTATTGCCAGATTGAAAACCACAGTCTAATAGCGAGTTTCATTCAAAATTTGGAAGATTTTTTCTCAAAATCGAGAATTGCACTTTTGAATGAAACTTGTTTTGGCCATTTGACTTTTTGTCATTTGGTTTTTGTCATTGGAATTGCTAACATTGGATAATTGCTAATTGATAATTTTGAATAATTGAAGTACATATTAAGTTCTTCTTACATTATTTGTTTATTTTTGATTTATTTATCACAGACTGGCACAATTTTACAACAAACGACAAAAAATAACAAATTATTTCTTATCTGACGTTTGACAGAAAAGTATTCAGAACGCATCTCCCAACCAATCAGAGATGCAATCTTTCGTGTTGAGAATTGATCTAGAATTGCTCTTTTGTTTGCAATGAAACTTGCAAACCTAAAAAAGATCAAATCTTTTTACAGAAAAGACAAATATTTTCTTGAATGAAACTCGCTATAAAAAAGGACCATTTACATAACAGTTATGTTACAGTTAAATAACTTGTACTGTCAGACGACCCCCCGTTTGTATAATTTGCGAGCATTCAAGGCTGAAACACAAACACGCTTTAGCTTAAAAAAAACACACAAAGTACATAGCAGAGTCTGGTAATTTTTAGAGAGAGTTTTCGAAATTTAGGGCAGTCTATGGCATGAACAAAGGTTTATATCTTTGGTATTGACAGCTGATAGGAGATGAAGGAGTAGTTAGATAAGTTTTTGTTTTTTTGTGCAGGAATGAAGATGGGCCATGGTAAGAGCAGGTTTAGCCCCGCAAGTATCACAGAAACCTGATGGTTATTTGTTGAATAGATGGTTGTGCATTAAGTGCAGATAGATCAATCATTTGTCAATTTTGTATTTCCAGTTTTCGAGCAAAACTTATGGTAGAACAATTTTTAGGGTTCTTTTGTCGATGGTTTTGTTGCTGCATCAGCAGCTTCATTGCCGATGATTCCAGTGTGCCGAGAATCCAAACAATGATTTATTGTTTTTTCTGCAGATATTGTAGAAGAAATACTTTCAGAAAAAATAGAGGTCTAATTTTTGTCAGAACATCTTATTGCTTAAAGTAAATTTTCGGCAGTAAAAATAGAAAAAAAAACGTTGGCAACAATCCTTAAGATAAGACGGAATCGTTGATATTTGTCAACAAGTGCCAAAAATTAGGAATTTGCATGCCATTAAAGGTGGTGGATTTGGAATGTAATTGCAAAGTTCTCGTTGATGGGCATTACCTATCAATAATAAAGTTTTTTTTTAATCCTATCGAGGAAATGTGTTACAGGAGCACATGCCAAGCTATGAGATTTATATTCAAGCTTTGGTCAAATGTATACTTTGCAGATAGTAGCCAGATCAGAAGGTGTACAAATTTCTCACTTCGATTGAGGAATCCTAAGCAATTCGCGACATTTTTGGCGACGTCAAATATCTGATCGTTTCACAGAAGGTGGTTTGTAATACATAACGCAAAGTCGTTCGGTTTCCTTAATGCAAGTGCCACTCATGAATAGTTGGGTCAAGGGCTTATTTGAACATCCATCAAAAAGTGGAGAAGCTATCAACAACTGAAATTCTTCGAAAAAAAACTATGAAGATTCCATAAAAAGATTCAAAAATGGAAGCCCACTCTTACACGATTTGTAAAACACATTGCAAGAAACCCAAATAAACTTTGATCCTTCTATTAACATAAGCCTAAATAACGTTTAAAAATTAAGGTAAAGTTCCGTACGTGAGTTCAGCATCGACACTCCCTAAAGACTCTAAATATGTCATCTTTCAGAGCACAACAAACTACCGGCTCAATAGACAAAATTGGTTATTTTCAAATCATGACACACTTGAAATATTACAAGAAGACTGCCTTGAGGCAAACAAATCGAATCAAATGATTTAATGATTAGGATTGTAGGGAGTGTCATCAAAATTCACAAACCAACCGCTGACTCAAGCAACAACAGACCCAAAACAAGGTACAAGATTTCAGCGCTCTAACAGATCATCAAGCCTATTTATCATTTGTCTGTCTTATCGTTTGAAAGTTAACAGTGAGTGTGACATACTTTAGTTGTGAGTTGTTTAATTTCAAATGCCAATCTTGAGTTTGGAAGTCTTAAAACCCGAAAAGACCAGGCCGTTGACCCTTTAAAATGTTTTTCATTTTCAACCCAAAATAATTAACTACCCAACGACGCAAGCCAGCAAATTTTAATCGTATATCCAAGCATTAAAAAGAAAAAAAGATAACAAACTTCTCACTTACAACCATTCAAATGAATCAGCTTGATTTTACAATCGAATTTTTGGTTAAGGATGAGCTTCGATAGCTGCGATTGCCAACCATACATTTATTTAAGTTTATGAAACAGTTTAACGGTGCAAACAAGCATGGATGAGAAGGCCAGACATTGAAGAAAGGTGATTCATGTTTTCTTGGTAAATGTTGCGTCTCCAATGGTTGACTAATATACCTACGAAACCGTTGTGAATGCGTATATAAATATGTAACAGACAGGAGAAGCAGCAGCACCCAACACCAAGGGATTTTTATGCAAAAACAAAAAAGGAGAAAACCTGGTGAATCATCAGCATCCTTTTGCGAGGAAGAAAACAATGAACAAGACAATAATTCTCTGTTTACATTTTTGATGACGATGATGATGTCTTGTAAGAAAAATAAAACCTTTTGGAAAGAGTCATCATCCTGGGAGATTATCCAAAAGCATCTATTATGGACTCCAAGAGCACCTACTTCCTCCATGAATCGTAAGCCGTTAGAAACAAAACAAACAAAAAAGGCGATTCAACATTCCTGAAAGTGTCTCTCTCATTGAGACTCCGCCAAAAACTACTTATGACTGACTCTGATGCTGCTGACGCCAACTTATGCACTCTACAAAACCAAAAAAAAAAAAGAAAACAGTAAACCTCAGAGTTTATTTTTTGCAAAGCTTCGTTTTTTGTTCTTTATAGCTATTTTGTGGTTGGACTGTTGAGTTGGTGACTCCAGAAGGCCACTTAACAACATAGCGCGGCGTAAGTAGCCTCATTTTCAACATTTAAGTTGTTCGAATATCGCATCGTGTCGGTCGCCGCGTCGTTTTCTTCGTGGTTTTGTTTGTACCAATGAAAGACGATGAGTGAAGAGCTTGTGAAATACAGTCAACTCTCTATAAATCACATTTGAATGGGAATCAAGTGAAAAATGAAGATTCAATGGAAAAGGGGTAAAAGGACACGAAAATGGAAGGAAAAAGGAATCATGCCGAGCAACTGAAACCAAAAGACAGTTTATTAAGCTAATACTATGTCCTGAGCCTTTTGTCTCCAGTTGTGCGTACCTAGTTATCGGGCCTCGCTCTTTACTTGAACGTACGGCTTAAAGTGAGGAGTTAAACGATGAATTGTTTCACAGGAGCCGAATGAAATGCTCTGTGTGGATCAGGGTGACTGTTGATAGTTGATTATCAAAAGCGTATAGGTACTTTGCTCTACATAAGTTGATAATCAACTATCACCTTAAATGATTCCACCCCAGGTCAACGACTTTTCTTCACTTCTAGCTCCATCCGGTCTAGGGTACCATTTTGGAACAGCGTGCGTACCAATGAATAAATTATATAACTCCCAAAGACGTTGAGGATTAATTTATGTAGAATTCTCCCGGTAGCCAAAGGTTCAAAAGATTAAAACATACGGCCTAGAGGGAGTCGTCTGTGTCTATTACTATATTTGGCGGGTGACAAAGAGGGGACATTAAAATGAAATCTGATTCAGTCATCATCGTTTTTGGGATCAGAACTTCTTATCTTCGATACCTAATCTAAGTTAAATATTTCAATTTCTCTACAGAAACCGAAAGGGGACAAGATTAGCCTCGAGCGTGTAGAATCTAGAATACAGTTCCCCAATTGGATTTTTAACCAAAACACTTTTGAACTCTTTTTTTGTTGGAGTGTGTCTTCCTTCATAATCCAAGAAGACCCACCCTCTTCCAAGCTATATTTATATCACAAAGTTAATGATTTATTGAACTTACCCAAATCGTCCATGTTTCTTGGAATTTTTCTTTTCGCTTTTGGTTGTTAAGATGATAAATCAGAAACTATTTCGCTGGGGAAGCTGGTAAATCACGAAACTCGTTTTCTTTTTTTGCACTTTCTTGAGGTTTTCTTTTTGTTTCAACAGCTCTACTTACGCACTCACGAAACTCGCTTTTATTTTGGACAACAAAATCGGAATCGGAATGTGAATCTTAAAAACACTGGAATTTTAATCTAGTATATAATTTGCTTTTTATCTGAATTGATTCAAGGAATGATGTTAAAATTCAAGGGAAATCGCAGTTGGATTTCTCGGGAAGAATTATGAGAGTTTTTTGCTAATCGCGAATCGCGATTCGTGTCTTGTGGTTGGCGTTTCAATGACGTATCTGAAATTCCATAAGAAATAAAAAAAATGTTAACATACAAGAAGAAAACGATTTCAAAAGACACACGAATGACACTTTATTGTTCAAAAAAAAATACAACACAAAATAGAAAATAGAATAACAGAAGTGAGGAAAGAGACAACAAGATATCTTAAGTCAAAAATACGATTGTTCAGGTTTTTAGGTGGATGTCGGTAAGGAAGTCAAACACTGACAGTTGTTGTTTTGAAGTTATAGATGGCGTGCTTATTTGTCAGTTATTTATTTAAATTTTTGATAATTTTTCTTTTATTTGATTTGTTAAGCTAAGTGTACACGATTGGTAGGTCCGACAATCATTGTCAGATCTGCAAACGTCTGACAATGTGTGAAAATGAGCTGACAATGAGCTGAAAATTAAATTTGTATGTACACGGTTTGTAGAAATCTACAAATTAAGGCTGCAAATCTGTTGACAAATATTTGGCTGACAATGTCGACAATCTAGTTTGGCCAAATAGCTGGCAATAGATTTGCAAACATTTGTAGATTTTCTGCCAACCGTGTACACACCAAATTAAATTTTGGATCTGCAAATTCATTTTCTGCAAATGTCTGCCAATGAATAAATTTGCAAATGTTCCTTAAACTGCACCTGCAACTTTATTCATTGCCAGTCATTTGCAGAAACGTCAGAAAATGAAAAAAAATTGGTGACCTCCCAATGAATTTTGTGTACACACGATTGCCACTTCTGCAAATTAATTTGTTTTCAAAATGATTGATGAACAAATTTTTCTGCAAATTAATTTGGTGTGTACACGGTTGTCAGCTTGCGTGTACACGATTGCCAGATATCTACAAATTAATTGGCAGATATTTGTCAACAAATTAGGAGCCGAACAGTTTTTCTGCAAATTAATTTGGTGTGTACATGATTGTCAGCCATTCGAGACAAATTTTTCACTGACAGATCCGGCAATATTTGCAGACCTGGCAATCGTGTACACTTAGCTTTAGAAGATGTTGCACAATGTAATGCGAAATATTACAAATTTGACATGTGTGCTGATATTAATGCTGGAATCAGTTGAGATCATTTGGGATAACATTATATATAAAATAAAATTGTAAATCAAAATAGGTTTCATATACAAAGGCGATAATAATCTCGATTTTTATTGAAAATTGCAGATTTCAGATTTTGGTCGCCCAAAATGGAAACCAAAACAAGATTTATCATTTTTTGTAACTGTCTGTGTGTTTCAAAATGACAATATTCTCAATAAATGTTCACTTTTTTTATTTATTTGTTATTTTTCAACAATTACAACACTTCAAACTTCAAAAACAGCTGTAAAAAAATATTTTGGCAGTGTGTGTTGAATCTCATTTGAAAATGAAATTTTAGACACTGTGTTTGACGCCAGCGAAGCATCGTAAAATAATAGGAGTATTCACGATCTGGTGCAAACAAGTATTCTAAAAGTGCGAATTTTTTCATTTCTTGCAGATCGTGAACTCACTTCTTCCAATCTGTAGCAAAACTCACACAAATGTCAAAATCACGTTGACACAAATGTCAAAATCAAAAGTACAAACTTTGCACCGTTGTGTTTTCCTGTTGCAATGGGGTTCAGGTATAGATAAAATGCAAAAGTGTAACAAATGACATCCAGTATATTTTGTTGTTGTATTGCAAGAAAACGTAGCACTTCTACACTTTTACAATGATGCAAGACAAGTTACACCAGATAGTGAATACCCGTAATATGTTTTAATCCAAAGATATCAAAAAAAAAGGCTTGCATACATGTGGTGCGTTCTTTTCCTAACCATAGTCAACATTTGTTGTTATGTCAAAAAAATATTGTTGCAGTATCATTAGCTTTGTTTGTTGAACTTTACCCAAAGTCGCCCTGGGTTTTCTTGACAACTCCAAGAGTTGTCAAAAAACCGGTTTTTCGGTTCTCAAAAAACGCATGACGGCTGCTGATTGTATATTTTTCACAACGCACAAAACCAAAAGTTTCCATTTTGCTTTATTTGTTCGATTTTTATTTATTTTCATCGAAATTAATGCATCCAATCTCATTTCTTTTACTTTTTTTTCGAAAAAAAGATATGAAAAATCAAATACAGAAGAAAAATACACAAGCAATGCTTGACAGCAATAGTCACTTCAACAGTTGATTCGTTACCTCAACCATTGTATATATAAACTATAGTACTACCACTTGAGCTGCGCTATCTATCGACGAAAAACTAAGCTCTAAAATAACATGGGAAGCAACAACAACAACTAAAATGGTGGAAATTGTTGTTGTTGCTTCCCATGGTATTTTTGAGCTTAGTTTTTCGTCGATAGATGGCGCACCTCAAGTGGGAATACTATAGTTTATATATACAATGCCTCAACTCGCCCTAGCTAAATAGCAAGATCGACTTCAGGGTGACTTCAGGGCGACCCCAGGTTTCAAAAAACAGAGAATTTTGTATTGAGGGCGAGTTGAGGTAATTCAAAAAACGCGCTGTGGCGACCCCAGGTTGACTTCAGGGCTCAACAAACAAAGCTAGTTACAAATCGTTACTATTTGACACTTCAACGTGAGTTTAGGAACGCTTTACAAATCGTAACTAATTTGGATTAAAGGAACACCTTTTTGTTGACTTCTGTTAACAAAATGTAGACTATAAAAAAAAGAACACACCAATGACTTAGGAAAACAATAAATTAAATATTTTATTCGTAGCTCATAGGCGAATGTGCAAATGTTGGAAGAAATGTTTGTAATTAATAAAGGACTCAAAGTTGTCCAGGTATCGGTTTCTGGATCATACTCATCAACCTGTTTTTCACCAAAAATTAATATTTTATTTCCAAAAACCGTAGGTTTTATAGGGAATTGAGCTACTGGTAATGGTGCCATCTCACACCAAGTATCTTCCGATATATCATAGCGTTTAACAGTCGTCAATAGTTCGTTGGAGTTATATTTATAACCTCCAATAAAATATAGAAATTTGCCAAATCCAAGAAATCCAAAACATCTTGATAATACCGTTTTAATCGTTTTGGAAGTCCACTGATTGGTAGAGATGTCAAATGATTCTAAACATTTCTTTTCAAAATCAACAATGTATAACAACCCTTTGTAGCAATATAAACCGGTATTGTTAGATTTGTCTGACATCATCTTTAACTGCCATTCACGCATTGAAAAATTATATATCTCTATTGAATCATTGAATTCATCCTCACGTGTCCAATTCTTACAATCTGTGAAAATTTTATCAGAACCTGATACTACCAAATTTCCATTTAAATCAGCTAAATTGCAACCATTGTACCGTTTTCTCTGCATTGGTGGCAAATCACTCCACTTGAAGGTATTAAGGTCCAAGCATTCCACTGTTATACCGTTCCTAGAAGTGTATCCACCAATAAACAGTTTTTTTCCAATTACAATTAGAGAGTATGAAGATTTCCTTTTCCAAATACGTGTGTCTTTTTCAATAGACCAAGAATTCAATTCAGGATTATAAGTCTGTATTACAATGTCCTGCTCCTTTGTTGTGTATATAATTGCCAGTTTACCTTCTACCTTCTTTGGCACTGAAATAGTACTCTGATGATGATCGCTTACCAATTCAGATTCGGATGACAAATGCCATTGAAGCCAACTGAATACCAATTCGGAGATTTCAACATTTTTACAGACTGAATTTCTATTTTCATTGATGAACTTCGGAGTAAGAAATTGATAGCGAATCATTTTCAGAAGCCGACATAAGAGATGCTCCCGATTAACTTTGTCATATTCTATCCAAGCCATCATAGACCGGAACACATCCTCTTCAAAATCTCCATTCGAATGTGCATTAAATAGTAAGTCTTTCAACTCGGCCTCGTTAAGCTGCAAAAATTCAGTTTTCTTTGATATCTCGTCCATGCGAGTGTAAGTATATTTCAAGGAATCATCTTCAAGTGCCGATAAGCTTAGTTCTTTGGATAAAAGAAACCATTTCAAGCAGTTACTGGTATCGATATGTTTTTCAATGAACTCGCAGCACCCATCAACTAAGATTTTCATTTTTAAAGTTGCTGCAGTTCGCAAGATTCTTTCAGCATTCTTCAAGTTCAGCACAATCCAACCCGAATACATAAAATCGACAATCAATTTAAGTGCTGTGGCATCAATTTCCTTGAGTTCAACTTGATTTCCTTTCGAAGCTATGTGGGTTCTACGAAATATTTCTAAAAAATACTCACTCGCCGCAGCCAAGACGTTTCTATTGGCATGAATATTGATGCATTCGCTTCCAGCTATCAGAATTGTGTCGAAGATTTCACTTTTTTCATAGAAACTCAATAGTTTTTCGGATATATTTGCTGCGTGTTGGTCGCTTTTGAAGATGATGTTTTCACCACTTGAAGATGGGTTTAATGTTGACATTGCTATTGTTGATTGACTGGAATCCAAGCGAAATACAAATTAATTAATTTCTTTATTTTCCTAGAAAATAATAGCACGATTTTAACTTACTAACTTAACTGCTGCTTATTGCTTTGGATTTTTCTTTTAGAATGAAGAATAGAAACAAAGAAAAATTTCTTGTCGTGCTTTGACTTTCTAGTGGGATTCCCCTGTTCTTTGCGTCAAAAAGAAAACAAAGTGTCTCTTCGTATACAGCATTTGTAATATTTTTGCCAGCCACGACATGGGTGGCAATTCTTAAATTTCAGATGTTTTTGAAATAGCCGCATGCTAGAGAACTAGGCAACTACTTTTAATGCTCCGATAAAACTGCAGTAATTCAACTACAAACAGAGGCTTACAAATTCCCTCTTTCTGCAAAGTGAGCCAATGAAACTAGTGGCAATAGATGCGCCATTATGGAAATGATAACTCTGCTGCGTAGGAAAAGACTCTGTTTTAATGGTACTTATAATCTCTCTAGCGACTCAGCGCCATTTGTGCTCATCAGTGGGCACATATAGAACTTTATTAACATATATTTTTTGAATTCAATTTCGAAATTTAAACCCGTATTCTTACAATATTCAAGGAATTTATAATGGATTTTAACGGTTCGGAGCACGTTCTGTAGTTTTTTATGACATTTCACATTGCTGCGCTGACATTTCTCAGTGTGCACTGAGACTGGGATATGCAAAAATCTTATATAAAATTAAGTTGGAAATCGGAATAGAAATATTTAAAGGCAAGGGAAATACCATTTTCGCCCTGTTTGCATAAATAGGCGCTTTTCTTTTTTTTAGTTCACAGCAGAGCCTGAGTTGTCAAAATGAAAATTAGTAGGGGTATTCACGATCTGGTGTAACTTGTCTTGCATCATTGTAAAAGTGGAGAAGTGCTACGTTTTCTTGCAATACAACAACAAATATACTGGCTGTCATTTTGTTACACTTTTGCACTTTATCTATACCTCAACCCCATTGGAACAGGAAAATACAAGGGTGCAAAATTTGTACTTTTGATTTTGACATTTGTGTCAACCTGATTTTGACATTTGTGTGAGTTTTGCTACAGATTGGAAGAAGTGAGTTCACGATCTACAAGAAATACAAACAATTTCGCACTTTTACAATACTTGGTTGCACCAGATCGTGAATACCCCTAGTGTTTCTTTTTTGTTTCAGAGTGTTCATGGCTTAGAATTCGTATTTCTTTTTTCCTTCAGAGTGTGTTCAGAGTGCGCTCTACGAGCTTCAAATAAATAGATGGGGCAGACTGAGCTAAAAGCTGAACAAAAATATAAACGTCAAAAGTGACACGCTTCCAAACCAATTCAATTGGTAAAAAGAAGAAATAAATAATAAATAAAATTAAAATGGCCGAAAAAAGTAATTTAAATGAGTAAAAACAATTTTTTTCAGGTTTATCATTTGGCATGAGAAAAAGAAATAACAGCGTTCTTAAATTCGTTTCATAAATAGTTCAGAGCGCTCTGAACACAATTGGTTCAGAGGTCGTTCAGAGCGAGCTCGATATACTCGAAATCTGTTCAGAGCTCTTTTGTGAATGAAAAAAGAAAAACGACTAATATGTACAAATGATCAACATCGAAGACATTTCGCATTAAAAAAGAAATAAACTCAGACGGAAACTTTTAATGTTGTGGGTTCATCAACAAACAAAAACACAGTCGAAAGCATTTAAATTTTTAATATTTTTGATAAGCTAAAACTTTTTTTGACGGCTCTAAGTTATATAAAAATACTGAATCGTTCTACTTGGTACTGGTCGTAAATTATGGTGGATTTACATTGTTCTGCATTTAAATTTCTGCTTAGAAGAAGGATCATTGTACATGTTCGATAGAGATGAGAGATAAAAATGCAGAACATCTTGATAAACTGAGATTATAGGAAAATGTCTATATTAACCGTTAGTCAAGTCATAAAGGGGTTTTCAATGAGGGCGGGTAGGTGTTAAAATTTAATAAAACCGGCTGGATGCGAGGTATTAACAAAAAATTTCTTTATTACCCTCAAGTCAATTTAAAAAGGGGTTTTCAATTAGGGCGGGTAGATGCTGGAATGGAATAAAACAATATGGATGTGAAGCTGAATGTGAGGTTTTAACAAAAAAAAGTCTTTATTACCCGCTTGTAAATTTATAAAGGGGTTTTCAATAAGTGCGGGTAGATGTTGGAATGCAATAGAAAGAGCTGAATATGAGGTATTAACAAAAAATGTTTTTACTACCCGCTAGTCAAGTTTTAAAGGGATTTTCAATAAGGACGGGTAGATGTTGAATTTATAAAGTTGTTTTCAATAAGATCGGGTAGGTATTAACAAGACAAAAAATGTCTCTTTTACCCGCTAGTCAAGTTATAAAGGGGGTTTCAATAAGGGCGGTTAGATGTTGGAATGCAATAGAAAGAGCTGAATATGAGGTATTAACAAAAAATGTTTTTACTACCCGCTAGTCAAGTTTTAAAGGGATTTTCAATAAGGACGGGTAGATGTTGAATTTATAAAGTTGTTTTCAATAAGATCGGGTAGGTATTAACAAGACAAAAAATGTCTCTTTTACCCGCTAGTCAAGTTATAAAGGGGGTTTCAATAAGGGCGGTTAGATGTTGGAATGCAATAGAACAAGCTGAATATGAGGTATTAACAAAAAATATTTTTACTACCCGCTAGTCAAGTTTTAAAAGGATTTTCAATAAGGACGGGTAGATGTTGAATTTATAAAGTTGTTTTCAATAAGGTCGGGTAGGTGTTGAAACGGAATAAAACAAGCTGGAAGTGAGGTATTAACCAAAAAAAAAATGTCTTTATTACCCGCTAGTCAAGTTATAAAAGGGATTTCAATAAGGGCGGGTAGATGTGGAATTTATAAAGTTGTTTTCAATAAGGTAGGGTAGATGCTGAAATGGAATAAAAAATTTCTTTATTAGATGTTGGAATGCAATAGAACAAGCTGAATATGAGGTAGTAACAAAAAATGTTTTTACTACCCGCTAGTCAAGTTTTAAAGGGATTTTCAATAAGGGCGGGTAGATGTTGAATTTATAAAGTTGTTTTCAATAAGGTCGGGTAGGTGTTGAAACGGAATAAAACAAACTGGAAGTGAGGTATTAACCAAAAAAAAATGTCTCTATTACCAGCTAGTCAAGTTATAAAGGGGGTTTCAATAAGGGAGGGTAGATGTGGAATTTATAAAGTTGTTTTCAATAAGGGCGGATAGGTGTTGGAATGCAATAAAACAAGCTGAATATGAGGTATTAACAAAAAATGTTTTTACTACCCGCTAGTCAAGTTTTAAAGGGATTTTCAATAAGGGCGGGTAGATGTTAAATTTATAGTTGTTTTCAATAAGGTCGGGTAGGTGTTGAAACGGAATAAAACAAACTGGAAGTGAGGTATTAACCAAAAAAAAATGTCTCTATTACCAGCTAGTCAAGTTATAAAGGGGGTTTCAATAAGGGAGGGTAGATGTGGAATTTATAAAGTTGTTTTCAATAAGGGCGGATAGGTGTTGGAATGCAATAGAACAAGCTGAATATGAAGTATTAACAAAAAATTTCTATATCACCCACTAGTTAAGTTATAAAAGGGTTTTCAATAAGGGCGGGTAGATGTTGAATTTGTAAAGGGGTTTTCAATAAGGGCGGGTAGATGTTGAAACGGAATAAAACAAGCTGAATGTGCGTTATTAACAAAACAAATGTCTTTATTGGCCGCTAGTCAAGTTATGAAGGAGTTTTCAATAAAGGCGGGTAGATGTTGAAGTAGAAGGAATCAAGATCAAGACAAACATGTTCATCTTGACCGAGTACGAGTACGTATATATGTTTATTTTTTCACTCTTCTGTATAATCGCACGCATAGCTCTCATGCTTTATTTTTCTTGAAATTTGCAAAAGCAAGATGTTGCAGAACAATGTAAATCCAACATACGGTCTTCGGGCAAAAACTCATATTTTACGCCGTGGAAACTATGTTTTGAACTTTTCATTTGAGAGTAGTTTTTCATAAGCCCCAAAACCTAAAACTAGCGATAGTAAGAATGTGAAAACGAAAAAATCTGAAAGAACCATCAACAACTATTCCTTAAGGATTTTTACCGACAATGGAGGAAGAAAAGCAGTTGTTTCAGATTTGAGTTTTCATTTAATTTGAAGGGATTTGTTATACATTCTCATCATGAAACGTCAAATATGACACAAACTTGACTTTTTTTAACATTTCATCAAAATGCACTGACATTTTTCAGTTCACATTGGGACAGAGGACATCAAACAAACCAAAAATAGGTCTGTTCCACAAATTAATCTTCGTACAAGACATCAAAACTAATTTTTTGTTTTTGAATAATTTAAAATTTTATTTGTAAAGTCCATAGAGTGTACATAAATATTTATATCAAAAGAATGAAATACACATAAAAAACATTCATATATTTAAAAAATTACACTTGGTGTGTGATGTCCACAAATTCTTTTTTTTTTTTTAATTCATTACAAGTTACAGGAAAAAACAATAAACAAATATTATACGAGTCTTTTGGAGAATATAAGGGCATATAATAATAGTAATATGTATTAGGAATATAATAAGGTAACGGTTGAACAATATCTGGTATAAAGTGAACATTTTAAATTTGTTTTGGCGCAGCATTTAGAATGTAAAGCAACTTTGAAACTTTTCATAGTTGCGATTTTTGTTTTACAAGAATTTGAACGAAGTTTGAAAAAAAAAACCTTGTAAGCTCTGGTTGATTGAAATTTGAAACACCGTGCTTGGTTAAAAATGCTCGTTTAAAATTAAAAAACAACAGTCTACAATACAATGTTTGAACACTTTCATGGGAAACTATCTTTTGAAGATTTTAACAGATTTTTTTTTTAAATAAAAATAATTCTTTCAGAGTGCGATACTTAATTCTTATAATTGTTTTATATTTGACGTATTTTTTTGTGAATCATTTTTGTTGTTGTTGAAGATGAAATAGGAAAAACAAAATAATTGTGCATGTTGGTTATGGTATTCTACTATAATTTATTTATTTTATCCATTTGAATGTTATTTTATTTCTTTTATTTTTAATGTTGACTCATAAACTAACTTTTTAAACTTATTCTTAAAAACTACAAATAAAATATTTTTTATTTTTTAAATATACTTTGTTGTATTTTAACATATAAAATTCTTTATTTGAATATTGCAAGAGAAGAGAGAGAACTTTTTTTCGGACACAGACAAAAATTATAACAGTTTGACATGGTTTAATTATTATTATTTATTTATTGCACATGCACATTTCTGAGCAAGTTTATTATAGTAGTCTCCAGTCTCCACTATCAGATCAGTCTAATGTAGATTTTATAGTGTAGTGACGACGAGTGTGATGTTGATGTTGTGATGTATGTATATTAAATTCTTAACCGTTGTAAGTTTTGTTAAATTTTTCTAGATTAAAAATCTATTTATTGGTCGAAAAAGGTGTTTGCTGGGCATGAAAACATCTCTGAAGCTGAGCGTACGGCAACCGATTATTTTGATGACCAAGTTTTGTTTTAAATAACTACTTACAAAGACAAAGTTCCTTAATTAATATCCGAGTTTTTGAAGCTAGAACTAGGAAGTTAGTAAGCCATGGAAAGACAAAAGTCTTAACTGGCGCCGGAACTCTCAAAAACACCTGTGTGTGCTGTGAATTGGCAGGAACCAAATAAAATCAGAGAAGTCACTGTCAGAAGCATCAAAAAGACACACCACATCTCTGATGGCGAGAACGGGCAGCTGTCTTAGCTAGCAAGATTAAAACAAATTAACAACTTAAAGGCTTTCAAAGCTGAGGGGTCCTAATGACTGCGTAACTCTCAACAATACCTGTGTGATGTGAGTTTCCAGAAATCAAATATACGATCTATTATTGCTCTTCGAAAATTTTTCATTACCTCCAAGAGGCAATACAAAATTAATTGTAAGCCAAGCAGGGCCGGGGGCTAGTGACATAAACTCTCAACCATTCCTAGGTGTGCATGGATATTATGTAGGAGAAGTCATTTAAAAATTAACGGCCGAATCCAAACGAACAGGGGAGATGCAATTCTATTTTTTACTCTTGGAAAAATTGTCACTACCTGGCAAAAGCTACACGTATTTTATTGTATTAGCTACACGAAAAAAAAATCGTCTGAAAACGGTCGAAGTGAATGATTTCGTTTTCGTTTTAGGTTGGGTCTTGAGACATTCTTATTTTGTGTTCTTGTAGACAAATCTACGAAGCAGACACACTCAAGAGCACTGGTAACTGAGGCTATCGGTTCAATACAAGACAATTGATAGACAACATAGGGACAGACAGAAAAGAAGAACAAATAACACATGTCAACAGCACGCGGTTGGTGCCGTACAGTCCTCCATTAGAATACTAACCACGCGCAATGATGCTTGATTTCGCTGATCTATCGGAAAGCGATGCTTTATCAGAGCCAAGGCCTTCAACTTGGGGATGTTCTTTCGGCAATGGCCGTATTGTACTTCAATTCTTTGAGTAAATATAAGACTCTCGATTTCTTGTAAAAATGGGGTCACTTAAAACGTCAATGTCTGAAATTTTGAGGACTTTGAAACTGTATTTGTCATCTATGTGACGTTGAAAGTACTAATTGCACCGCTCTCGTACCAAAATTATAATTTCATTTTGCTTTTTTTTCAATCGAAAGTAATTGCTTCATTAGCTTGTTGCTCAATTTCTCGTTCTTAATATAAATACTCGTAAATGGATCTGCCTGTAAGACGCTTGGGAACGATAAACACAATTTTCTTGAGCACCTAATTCTTATTGAATTGAAAAACACAAACAAATAAATTAAAAACAAAGCAGTACTTTGAGATTTTCGTGTTTTGAAAATAAGTACAAAGTGACCCAATGTACCCCACTTTTTTTTTGTTTCAATATAAAAAGAATACAAATTCCGGTCAAAAACGGTTGCCATATTTCAGTTCTTTAGTGCTTAGCCAGCCCTCCTAGTCATGTACAACGGTCTTGTTAGATTTAAACATATTTTGTTTCATTTAAATGCAATACAGTTACTTAAAAAAAATCTTGATCTTTATAAACATTTTGGTTTCTTAATAAATTGACTTTTTTGTTGCAATTTACAGTAAAACAGTTTTTTTTCTCAATAAAAGTGTAAGTATAATTAAATATTTGTTTAAAAACTCTTATATAAAACGACGATGAAAGTATTTTTATGTAATATTTTGTTTTGTTTTGCTTACCGGCAGCCATTTATATCTTCTTTTTTTGGCCACCATTCTAGTTAAAATAAAGTTTTGAAGTAGGTAAAAAATAATAATATAAAAAAAAAAATACATAAAATGACTTCAATTGCTCTTTGCACTAATAATTGTTTTTGTTGTTGATTTGCTTTAAACCGTTTCATAACTCCTGCGGAATGAACGGTATAAGCAACAGGCAAACATTATCGTCAGGATCTGTGGAATATAAAAACAGTTTGGTGTGATACTTTTTTTTTTTGTTCATCATTAAAATATAATTATCAAGATAGACTACTAACCTGTATTCCAGCCACGCCCAAAACAACTCCAGCCAAGGTCAATGTATTAGAATCGATGATAGATAACAATTTGTTAAAACATCCTTCAGGATGTGCGTGTTTGACGGTGCAATCAGTAGCTTCATCGGTAATAATGACAGTACAACATGACTTTGGTAGAGTAGCATTGTGTTGGATTCTTTCCCAGTCAGACGGTCCGTATGTTCCACAACATGTTAGCTAATAAAAATATGATACCAGGCCATTCAAATAATTATTATACTTTGAAAAAGAAAGCATGCGAATGAAGGTGGTATATTTAAAAATCGATGATATTGACATTGCTTGAAATGTATTGGCGAACCTCTAGAGACATGTCGTTTCGTGTGATAACATCTGACACTCCTGGACCTGTTCTCGGATAATGCTATTGGAGATACGGTTGGGCCAGAAAACCTTTAAACGTCCAATAAATGCCCAGATTAGGAAATCAGAACATTCCTGGTAATTTTGAAATCGGCTGGAGTATCTCCACAAATATACACCTGGTTGATGCAAGATACGTGTTTCTATTGTGCTTCAAAGTAACCCCACGTCTAAAGATATATGAACCCGAAAGACCGAAAGTGGCAACTGTGTCTGCAAGTTTTCAGAAATGTGGCATCCCAAGTTCTTGTACTTTCACGACTCCTGGTTTGATTTTGAATGCTCTGCGCAAGCAACGAAACCAAAAGGGAGGGCTAGGGATTGTTGTGCCATTAGGTAGAAACGTGTGCGTAACTCTTAGACAAGGGTGAACTAGGTTAGGTTAGATGGGGTGATGGTACGGCAAGCCGAACCTTTTCGCTCGGATCTCGTTGGATCCTCTGTGCTCCCCGGGTTGGGGAAGAGGGGTTAAGGAATGAGAGGGGAGTGGATGGGTTAAGTGTTGGAGCCTCCCTGAACCAACCTGAATTCTGAATGAATTTTAGAATGTTTCTTGGTGGCGTGCTAGAGACATCGACCAACTTTCCTAGTTCGGCTAAGGTAGGGCATTCACAAATGAAGTGAAAAGAGTCCTTTTCTGTCTCTTCGTCATGACATCCCCTGCATAAGTCAGATGTGCTGATGCTTATTCTGCTAACCAGGAGGGATAGTTGAGGCCTGCTTAGTGTGAGTAGGGATTCAGTTGTCTTCTTTGAAATTTCTGGCCATAGATTCCTTTATCCAAGACAAGTGTATCTTATCATTAGCAGTTTTGAGGAAACTATGGGTAATTCTATTTTTCCCCCTTTCCAGTGACGTGTAAATTGTGGTTACACGATGTCCTGGGACGCGGGACCCATCGAAGGGTGACTGGATTCGTTGCGTTGAGTAGTCTCAACTCATTGCGACAACGATTGACCAGTTTGGATTTAGTAACGATAGAGGATATGGCTTTTATAGCCGCCTGGCTGTCGATAAGCACTTCCGCTTGTAAAAACGCTACAAAAGTCTGGAAGCCTAAGTGAATTGTTAATGGGTGGGTTATCTGAGAAGATGCCTGACCCTACCCCATATTCCGTTTTGGAATCGTCTGTGAAGGCCGAAAGGTGATTTTCATTTATGATTCTGTATTCTCTTGCAGGGAAGTCTGTTTGGGCTACCGTGTTAAAATCTATGTGCGGAGTAATATAGTCTGTTTGAGGGTTTATGCCTGTGAAGTTCATTATTATCATGTGACCTGAATGGCCCCTTATCCAACTAAAGCATTGTTTGAGTCGCAGTGCACTTTTGGCCGCCATTTCTTTCGTAAATAGATCGAATGGGGCTAGTAGAAGGAATGTTTCTAGGACCGCAGTTGGTGTAGTTCTCATTGCACTGGTTGTGCTAATGCACGCAAATCTTTGGATTTCTGTCATGGTTTTGATATATATCGCCTTTTCAAGAAGGGTGAACTAAATCACATCAGGTTTCCTGAGCCGTCCTGCATGACATTAGGGATTTGTCATTTCCTCCAAAAATCTAACGGCGAATCAGGAATTAGACCCAGAATCTTCTGCATGGCAGTCCAACACACATTAAAAAAAAAAACTTGAAGCTGAACAAGCAGCAAATTATCACCAACACAAAAATCACTTTCTCTTCGAAACAAAGATCGATAACCCAAATACTCAAGTACATACTTTTCATTTTTAAGACTATAATAAACGTTTAAGGCAGCAGCGAATCGAAATTCAACCCTACGTTTCGTTTAAAATCCTTGTACTCAAAACTAGTACCCACCTCCATATCCCTCCCCCATCACTCTTAACAAAGAACATGTTATATGTATGTAACCACTTCTTCCCATCCATTGTGAGTGTGTGCTCTAAATTATTAATATTTCAACATCAACAACCACACTTACCTCGGATTGTACTAGTGACCAAGTATCTCGATAGTCCTTTCGCTCAGTATACTGTTCCATTGTCAAATTAAATTGTCCTTCCATAACATTTTGCAATCCAGAGTGTTTGACATAACCAGCAATACCCAATCCAATTTCAGCAATAAATATCACAACTGCCAGGATTGCAAATGACAGAATCATACAGCTGTTCTCTTTAACAGCTCCACAGCATCCTAGGAAACAGATTGTTGCCACAACCAGGCCAACAATCATCAATATAATCGGTACGGTCCAAATGTTATTGCCAACAAAGTTCGAATAGTGATTGTACTTAAGTTGGACCATGAATCCAACCAGAAAAATTAATAATCCTGTGAGCTGTGTGTTCAGAAAAAAAAGAAGGAAATTAATAAGTGAACCGTTATTAAGAGAAAAATAAAAATAACTTACCGCAAAAAGTAGATTACAAAAAAATGTAATGAACTTGACACACGTTAAGCCTCCGTTAGCCATGTTGTTGATGAGGACGATTATGACGATGATAAACTATAATGTGTGTACTGTTTTTTTTTTTTCGAAGGGATTCTGCTACCGCTGCTGCTGTTGTGATTTATCGACGGCACTCTGCGAATAGAAGGAAACTTCTGTTATCGATGGATGAAGCTAGTTTCGAGGGAATAACTACGCCGAGGAAGTGCATTGTGCAAACCAAACGACGACAAAGACAAAAACGAAGACGACACGACGCACAATCGATCAATACTTGGACATGGACACAGAGAGGAAGGCAATAAGTTATTCATATACTGGAAATGGTGCTAACTTAAGAATACGTCGATGGACAGTATATTGCCTTTGTACTTTTTACACACACATGGACACTACTCACAAACACATACAGTCACACATGCAAACATAGTAGTGGACTCATTGACATAATCCCCAATAATGGCCAGTAAGAAAGTATTCCAAGTTACTTAAATCTGTGGTGCATTGTAAGTGAACACAATACAGTCGATGCTGAAAGTTAGAGCAATTTTTTTTTTTTTTTGGGTAGGAAGGCAAGTCTATTTTAGAGAAGATACACATTTTGCTTCGTTTTATAACGACGAAATTTGATTTGTATTCTGCAGCAGAGTGTAAATAATGTTGGGAACCTTCAGTAAACTACTGACTGCATTCTTCGGAACTGACTAAAAGTAACGAATAAAACCGACACTATCTTGGATAGGGAATGATTGCTGGATAGTGATTGATAACTTGAATTTGTTTCTCAACTCAAAATTTCTGATACCTCATGTTCTTGTGATTTAAGTTGATAGGGTGAATCTAAAATTCCAAGGCTCATAACATCCTGTTGTTCTTTTCCTGAAAACTTATGACCGAAGCAACAGCTAAATAAACATAGAAGCCTAATTTACTTGGAACTTCATCGTCATTTTATGCGTAAACGTCGTACAGTTTTACGGTCCAACAGAGTTCTCTTCTGAAGGTGACGTGAGAAATCATCTTTATGGTAATGGGAGATTTGAAGTGCACGCTAGGAAACGACTATGATTGGCTTCGACAAGTTATGAATTACATGGTGTTGGAAATCGCAAAGACAACGGCAAAAGATTCGTCTAATTTTGTAACGCGAACCATCTTGTCGTAGCAGGCACCATATTTGCGCACAAGAGCTGCCGGAGTGCCAGGCCAGCCAAACTGCTTGCTTGGTTTTCTGTAAAACATGGCACAAAATTGACTGAAGATACAATTAAAAGCTCACGCCACAATTATTTTCGCATCAAGGAGAAGCGAGATAGGATCAATGTCCAACAGGAAGAAGTTAAAAGCTTCCCTGGCTCTATGACAGCAGTATCATCTTCGGACCATGTATCAGGGATGTGTACACAGCTCAAAACACCTGTCAAATGACCTGATTGATTTGCTAGTTTTATATGAGGATCAGTTTAAAAATGATGACTTGACAATAGTGGCTCAGAGAAGATACGACCAACTCCAGCATAGGCATCTGATTTGAAAACTTTCGTAATGATGGGAAGGTAGCCATTCCAAAGTGATCATCGATTCCATTTACATTGGAGTTATGTGATGTACTTTGTTCAGCTATGACGAATTGATTAATGATCTACAAAAAACAACAAGAAATCGAGCGACAAGCAGGCGACGAAGGACTAGGGACCGACGCAGGCACAGTAGAGAGTTGGTTGGACCAAGAATTTAGAAAAATACAATAATTTCAAAGGCTTCTATTTGACATCAGAGCAAGTTCGTAGTATCCAGTCAATAATGTGAGGCTTACACCAAGCTAAGCAGTCATTCCTCAAAAACGGAAGAGTAAGTAAAGATTCCCTGCTTGTCTCTTAGAATCAAGGCACATTAGACATAAATTCCATCCCATAAAAATGTGCTCCTTCGTGTTTAAATTCAAAATCAAACCAAACATTTAACACAGACTGTTAGTTATGCCTATAGTATACACACAGCCTTAAAGCAGACAGCAGAATGAATAGAAAAAAAGGTATAACCATACAAACTCGGTTAAGAGTTAATTGACCGATGGCTCAAAGCGTAATAATGGCAAACAGCGAAGCGTGAGTGGTGTCTCTCTATCGACCGGCAGACAGACGTGACGGTTTAAAACAAAACGTGAACTAAAACAAATGTACCTATAAAATGAAGCGCGAATATAATACCCATCGTGGGGTGGTGTCGTTCCTCCGTTTCTGTTTTGGAGCGAATAAAACCACCAACTACAAGTAGTAGGTAGTTATGCATTTGTAAGGTACATTCTCTGTCCGTCCATCCGCCAACTATGTATTCATATCACTCCATGCATCGTCTGGGGTGTCTTGACCACGGAAATGACAATCCAACAACGACCATCCTCAAACCAAAACCTTACCCAAAGGAATTAAGAATTAAGTTGGGCAAAAAAAAAAATGAGGTTGACTGGAATATATTGATTCGATGGCAAAAAAAAATTCATTGAACACTTTTCATTTGGATTTAGGTCCCTGGAATGAAAAATACACACCGCCTCCGTCGTCCATACACAAAGTAGCATACTGGCACTTGGCTGGCTATCGCTACCAGGTGATTTATTTAGTTGACAACCGCATCTACCCTTAATACTTTATATGAAAGACAGAAGACAGGTGGCTGGATTCCCACAAACACACACCACACACCGCACTGGACAGAGACAAGACAGAGGGCCAGAGCGCGAGGAAAATTCAATTATAATTACCCGTTCCATTTTTTTTTTACGATGTGCTTCATCAATAATTGACCATTTGTTCCACATACACTGCTTGCTCGTAAAAATGGTAAGATTTAAGCTTTAAAAGTGGCCAACCGAACTGAACTGAACTGAACTGAACCTTACTGCCGCAGTAGCATGTTGTGTGTGTGTGTGGTGTGTTTGTTATGTCATGATCTTTTTTATTTAGGAAAGCTATAGAAGCAACAAATACGGGGCAAATGGAGGGAGGAAGAAGAGGAAGTGCGGGAACTGTGGAGCAGAAGCACAACAGATGTACCGTCCGCAACTAAGATCTTAAGGTTAATTGAATTATAATTTTTTTTTTTAGTGAAGCAACTTAAGCACAGAGATATTCATCAGAACCTGACGAAGTTTAATTGATATTTGAGAACTTTTTTTTTTTTTTGGGGAGATGTCCAATTGCTGCGATGAATGGGTTTTGGAAAAAAAAAAATTATTTGTGACATTGTTAGAGGAATAAGACTAGACGACAAGGACGAGGAGCTTGCAAAGTTAACCTTTGAGATTGAAATGTTTGACAAATAAATTAATTCGTGAACTTTGTCATGAGAATAGTTTGGGACACACTTTGTCACTTTCTTAAACTGCGTTTTTAGAATTTTTAAACTTATTTTTTTTGATTCGTTCAAGGTTTACAAAGCCCTAGCTGACAATTTGGAAAGACGAAAGACTGCAAACAACAAAACAACAAAGACCACCAACTAATCGCTGTCAGTCCGAATGAATCATACGATTTGGAGGGTGACGAATAAGACTTTCGTCCAATCAACCAAAGTTCGGGTAGTGATGCCTAAGCTAAAGTCCAACAAGGCTTATAGAGCGGATGGCTTTCCGACTGAGTTCTTTAAAGCAGCTGGAGATGACTTGGTATGGTGCATGCACAAACTAATGTGTTAAACCTAGTTTGATGAAATTAGGCATCGTGTACCATACCCAGAAGAAACACAAGAACGAAGATATCAACGGCGTCAACTGCAGAGGCATAAGTCTCTTTAATGCCGCCTATAAAATCTTGATGGCTTTTCTGTGGGATCGCGCGACCTGATGGGCTCCTATCAGCGTAGTTTCAAGGCAGGTGACTATCAACAACATTTTGTACACTCCGACAAATTTTAGAAAAGTCCCAAGAATTCCAGTGACAGTGTGAATAAAGCCTATGTCGTATGTTACCATCCCTAACAAGCTCAATGACTATGGAGAACTTATGCTGTTCCTTCAACGTGGGGGGAGCAACTACAGCACTTACCACTTTCATGTGAAGAAGGCTTAAAACAAGACGGCGCTATCAATTAACCTCTTCATAAATTTTACTGAGAAAATCGTACGCTACTCGCATTTGAAGGGCCGATGCAGTTCTGGAAGACCCCATCTAAGGTGGCGCGATCAAGTGGATAACGACCTCAACCATCTTGGTGTTCGCAACTGAAGGCAAATGCCTAGGGACCGGCCTAGCTGGCGAGGATTGTTGGTTGAGGTCGTGGTCCACAATGTACTGTCTGCGCCATCTTAAGTTAGTAAGTACCCGCATTTGAATAACAACAGAACGATTTCTTATAGATACATCCAATATCATAGATTGATATTATTGGAAAAACGATGCATGCTGTCAGTGGACCATTGACAAATCGCAAGTGTTTAAGTGGAGGTGGTGAGAATGGATCTGGATATTAATGAGGCAAAGACAAAGTTTTAGCTGCCCTCAGAAGCTTAGATAATCATCACCTTAGGCTTGGAAGAAATGTCACGATGGACAGATATAATTTTGTTGAAGTATCCAATAACTTTGTTCTATTTGAATTCTAATAAAGCCTCTCAAAACAATGCCAGTGCACAGATCAAACAAATAAATCACTCTTGACAATCGCTGTTTCTTCGGACTTAGAAGGCATCATAGTAGCGAAATCCTCTTACAGATCCTGCTGTATGGGACAGAAGTGTGGACCCAATGGAGTGTGGAGGAGAAGATTCAACCACGACGATAGAGATGTAGGATTGAGATTCTTTCCCAGTTTGGATATTTCTTCGTTATGCACTATGAGCGAGGATCTTGGGCATTCAGTTAGTATATGTTGAATGACAGATTGGTCTCGCATTCAGCACACATCTCTTGCATTTGGCCATTGAAATGGTGCCTGCTGTTGAAGAGTGCTTTACCGACTCGGAGTACTTAGACGAAGTCTAGTTACTAGTTTTGCTGCTTCGTCTGCTGCACCGTCCCCGGGAATTCCAATATGTCCTGGAACCCAGGAGAACCATATCTGTTTGTAAGATATAAGTTAATTTTCAATAGATTCCAGAGACGGACACTTATTATTGGGACTTTTAAGTCCTTGTAGAATACCCAGGTTGTCAGTACAAATGAGAGTTTTGTTACTATATAAGCATACGTTAGGTTGATTGCTTTTTTGTATACCAGCTAGGTTAGCAATATAGCTTCCTGCTAATTCTGGATTAAGTCCTGCATGAAGAGTGGTAACTTGCCCTGCGATTGGTAGTTCTACAATTGCGTAAGGTATTTCCTTTAGTAATAATAAGTTCCTTATGTAGTCTCTGAAAAACTGAAACTGGAGTAGAATCTTTAACATGTATTGATAGACTGGAATGTATTTGGAGAGTATTTCTTTTCCATGGTGGGTTTCGGGTGCCTATGAAATTTTCTGATAGTTCTAAGATAGCAGTTTGGAGGTCTTGAAATATTATTGAGATATTTTTGAGTGCTGACTTTGATTTGTATTTTCTCTTATGTCCATTAAAGACCTTTTTGATACGTGTAGCGAGTGTGCTCCGTCTAGTAGGGCTTTAGAGCCCAGCAAGTACTGAGAATGACGCGAAGCCTGCCTCTGTTCTGAGTCTATTTGTAGGTGTTGTTCTTAGGGCACCGATGGAAGTCCGATAGCATTCGTTGATAGCGATGTCTAACTTTTGGGTGTTTTTTTGTTGTTGTTTTAGTTTGTTGACAATATGTTTAGTGTGTAAGTTCTATTTTAGGTTTTTCGGAAAATGTGATGCCAAGTATCTTGAGCTCGTTTTGTAATGGGATTCTTGTGTCTCAAAGAATAATAGAGTTAGCTGTGCAGTTTCTTTTTGTACAAACGTGCAATTCTTCTGGTTTTGTGGGGGGTATATTTACTCCAACCCCTTTTGTCCAGTTAGAAGTTGCGGTATTTGCTGTTGTGAGTGAGTTTTGAACAATGTCTGGTTTGTGTTATCGAAAGTAAGTACCTATATTTAAAAGTTGTCGGCATAGATTCCCACGAAGTCTAATTTCTAAGATGGTTTGGTGATTTCTACAATGATCTACAGTGAGTCGATGTACGCGTTGTATGTAATTTAAGATAAGGGAGAGCCTTGCGGGATTCCGTTTTCTACTTTTGAAATATGAGATCTGTGTCCATCTACATTAAAACTTTGTCTTCTTCCGGTGAGAAATGATAGAACTAATCTGAGAATTTGCTTTGGAATTTCTTAACGGTGGAGTTGGCGAATGGCGAGGGTAGATATAACACTTTCAAATGCTTTTTCGAAGTCGATTGAAACTACTACGCTATGTTTGGCTTGCTGTAGATTACTCAACAAATTGTGCTCCAGGAGTTGAACCAAAGAATGGACTTTTCTTTTGGGCCCGAAGGCGTGTTATTCTGGGCATATTTTGTTTTCTACAGGGATGCTACAAAAGTAGAGCGACAGGGACAGCAAACGACGCCATATTTCTTGCCGCTCTTTTGACATTTCTCTTCAGTAAGGTTTGCCATTTCATGATGGAAAGATATACGAGCCAACAACGAGTCGAAATTATTAAAATTTAGATACTACCGAAATTCGGAGTCAGTGGCCTCAACGTTAAGAGCGCTACGTCCAATTTATGGTCGTCATAATCGTCCTAGCAGATCAACAGTTGAGCGTCTAGTGGGAAAATTTGAATCCACAGGCACAGTACAAAATGTTCCCGTGCCAGTGAGACAAAGAAGTGCCCGTAGTGTCGAGAATATTGCTGCCGCTGAGGATTCAGTTGCAGAAAGCCCAAATGTGTCTCTCACATGTCGTTCTCAAGCGTTGGGCATCTCTGTGACGTCGTTGTGGCGTATTTTGCGAAAAGATTTTGGCCCACATCTTAACAAGATTAAATTGACGCAAGAACTGAAGCCGCTTGACCACCAGAAGCGTCGTATGTTCGTGAATTGGGCTGAGCAACAACTTGAAAATGATTCGAATTTTCATCGAAAAACAATCTTCAGCGATGAGGCTCATTTCTGGCTGAATGGCTTCAATAAACAAAATATGCGGTATTGGTCGGGCTGCAATCCACACGTACTCCATGAGTCATCATTGCATCCCGAAATAATTACGGTTTGGTGTGGTTTATGGGCCGGCGGCGTCATTGGCCGTACTTCTTCCATGATGAACAAGACCAGCACGTTACTGTGAATTGGGATCGGTACCGTTCAATGATAACCAAATATTTTTGACGCGAATGTCACAATCAATTTATTGGAAACCAAGTTTGGAGAACGTGTTATCTCACGAAATGGTACAGTCTCTTGGCCGCCTCGTTCGTGCGATTTGACGCCGTTAGACTATTTCCTGTGGAGCTACGTCAAGTTTATGGTCTATGCCAACAAGCCAGCGGCGATTGATGAACTTCGTACGAATATCGAACGTGAAATTGCAGCTCTATCGGCCGGTTTATGCTTGAAAACCGTTGAAAATTGTGTTCAGCGTCTGGATTTCTGCAAGCGTGCCCGTGGTGGCCATGCAAAAGAAATCGAGTTCCATACATAATGGCATCGAACGTACTTTCACAGGAACTTTTGTAGCGCTCTTATTGAAAAACCCTATATATAATCTTTTCTAAGATTTTTGAGAGAATGGGTAGCAAGGATATTGGCCGATATTTGTCGTAGGAGTGAAAGTTGAGACTTTTTTTTGGGACGGGTTTCAGCAATGCTCTTTTCCAGTCGTGCATAGAATATTTTTTTTTTTAAACTAGAAGAACAGTCAAGGAGAACACTCCGTGTGGATGCTTTTGCTGTTATGATGCAGAGTTTTTACTCAAGAACAGTGAGCGGTTATCATTGGAGTGATTGATTTTAGTACCTATTTTTATTTTCTAAAGAAAAAATTTTGGTGCTTCGACGGTGAAGAATTTAAATCAAGCACAATGCTTTGCCTAGGCGTCAGCCCCTTCATTGCCGTCACATCCCTTGTGTGTCAGAATCCAATAGAGAAGTACAAAGTCGTTTCTTGCAGGTTCAGAGAGTAACGTGACAGGCTACCTGTAGGGGATTTAGTCTTTTTGGTGGAATTGATGATGAGGACTAAACCTTGCAACCATTGTCAGGAATTCATATGTGTATATAGAAGGAGACAACCATTTGTTATCTCGATCACAGCACCAATCAACTTATTCCCCAACGCTTCAACTTTCTATGTACCCAGACTATTTAAAATTAAAAAGAACAAATAGATCATAATTATTCAACAAACAGACGAGGCGCCAGCTGTTTTGATCCCATTATTTACATAACTGCGACCAAATCGAAATACCTATAGGTACCTTCCAAATTGGAACAAAGTAGGTATCTATTTTGATATTGAGTTGTACCTATCATGTGTAGGAAAGGAATCTTTTCATTTAAAATTGGTTTATCGATTTCAAAGTTGGCATGTTTCTATTCTAAAAAATTAACATTGAAACGAGTATGTTTGAGAATTTTTTTCGATAGGAAATGTCAACAAATCAATGAGCTATGACGAGTTAATCGAAGACGTCGCAACTAGACCCAAGAACCTGGTTCAGTTGCTTCGCCTCTCATCGTGGTCTTCTATGTTTTTTGGCAAAGGACAACTTGTTTTCTGTATGTTCTTTTGTAAGTCCATACGAAAATACAGACCGTTTGCTTTAATGTTTATCTTCTCTGGCCAATGCTCTTGATGAATCATAAAATTCGTCATGTCTTTAATAGGCCAAAAAGAAAAACAATGAAGGCTTCATTTAAGTGTGTGGAACTGAGACTGCAGTCTATGAAATTATTAAACTCATTCAGTTGGTGATTGTTTTTGATGTTGACAATAAAAAATAACTTGATAAAGCTTATCTCTCGGGGAATAGCAAACACTGACCAACGAAACACATCAGAAGCAGACGAGCAAGTAAACCTAAACAAACCGCCTAGTTTCAATTTTCTAGTTTCTTTTTTGCAAAAGGAGACGCATCTAGCATGGTTCTGCTCTGGTCTGGTGAAGATTGTGATTGCTATCACTGTAAAGTGTACGTGCTTCAACTCCCAGTGCAAGGATTAAGGCAACATAAAAAAACATGCGCAATATTACTTTGAATTCCCAATTCCATTCCCGAGGTTCTTACCCGCTCCTGTCGCATCAAAACTTCAGCACCCTACCATAATAGAATGGACAAAAATAAATAACGACCTGAACTGAACCAAAAAAAAAGTACATTTAATCGCGTTCAAAACAAAAACAAAAACACAACTCTTTTCAGTTGAAGACGATGAAGAAATTCAAATTTACTTTACAACACACTTTTTAAGATTACAGGTAGGCATTGGGCAAGGCACAAGACCTGGAAATGGAAGCTAAGTAGGTTATTTCTGGGTGGATGATTCTATAAAATAAAAACTTCATTATCTCTCCGAAAAAGACTACAAAACTAAAGGGAAAAGTAAACCCAACTGACCTCAATAGAACTCTCGAAGTTTTCATGTCTTTTTTTCAAGTTGAAAATGTTTCATTTTTAGAAGAAAACAAATTTATTCTTACCTCTTTTATATTTAAATGCTTTTCTTTTCCGGTTTTAAACACAAATAACTGTGTAATTCAGACTTTTTTTTTCTGTATTTAATTGCAAACAAATTCAAATCAAATAAATTCCTTCACAAGAAAAACTTTTCCAACACAAAAAGTAAAAAACTTCACGAATCTACAAGAATGCCAACAAAATTCCGACCACCGTTTTCAAGAAAAATAAACCAACTAAAATGCTATCGCTGTCGCATGTCGCTGTGATGGTTGATGGAAAATGGAATATGGAATATCGAATTGTGGTTTATGTTGCATTTCTTCACACCTTCGGAATTTAGGTTCTTTTCGATATAAAACATGGTATGCCCTTCTCTTTTTTACTTATATGGAAATTGTTTATATTCGAAAGTTCGAAAAAGGGCTTAGCGAGCACGAAATAGCAATAGAACAACAAAAATATTTTTGCTTAGCTGGCCTTGGTGGGAAAGAGAATGAATATGATGTGCATTGATAAGAAACGAAAGAGATGGTGGGTGGTTTTTGGCGGATTTTTGAAGTTTTAAATTGGTAAGCATCATGAATTCATAGATGTCACTAGTGTTTGCCCAATGGCTTCCGGTTGTTCGGGTCGTCGAATTAAAAGTTTCTGAAACAAAATTTTTAAAATTCTCTCTCGGGTCCGGAAACGGCAATATTAATTAAAATACCTATTTATTCAAATCGTGATTTTAAATGTTTGTGCATTAAATATTTGTTATTCAATCTATTCGCCGTGGTAGGTAAATGAAAATATTGTCATTGAAAGTGTTTCAACGCGATTCGCGAATATGTTTCTTTTTATTTTGTGAGCAAAAGTACCGTTGCAGCAAGCAATTTGTCGTGTCGTGTTCATGTTTGTTTGTGTGGGGCTCCGTTGATCTTCGTCGAGTTCTTAATTTTTCTAGAAAAGTGTCGGTAGCGGAATTCGTTTTTAATTCGATGGTTTTTATCATTTGTTTTAAAAGAAGAAATCAAATAAATCGCGTGTGTTTCGTATAAATGTTGGCGATCGTATGTTCTGTTCGGGTCCTCGCCATTTTATATTTCTTCGTGCGGTTGGAGAAAGGTTCCGGTTTATTTCAGTGAATGTGATGAAGTGCGTGTTCGGGTTATATAATATGAAAATGCAAGAAAAGCTCATTTAAAGAGCAATCTGTTTCTTAAATGCTCCATATTGTGTTAAATTATTATAAAATGGCCTTTAAATGTTCGTCCGTCAATGAAAAAAAAAGTGTTGATAGGTATATGTAATTGTGTGTTGTTTTTTTTTCTACGTGTGGCGTTCCTAGAAGCCGCCCCCGCCATTGAAAAATTGGATTATTCCCCTTCTTAAAAGTTAAGGATGAAGAATTTGATCAGGTGAGTTTTTTAAATGCATTTTTATATTCGTTTTGTTTAATACATAATTAAGTATTTAATGTACAATGTACATAATATGTCCCTCAATCAGTCTGCTTCTTGGCATTTTGACTTTTGAGCATTAAAGCACGTTGAAACGCACAATATAGTTTGTTAGAATGTACACTTCTCTTTAGCGTTTGACTGTGGCGCCCTCTTCTTTTTTAATACCCTATTCCATAGAATGGGTATAGGTATTGTATTTGGTGTGGAGTTTGTAACATAGAGAAATAATACAGTTAGGTATAGAAAAGTATATATATTCATGTCCGTCAAGTTAGCACTACCACTTTCGATTTTTTTAAAATGAACAATTGGATTAATTGTCGTGAATTTGTCGTAAATTTGTCGTGAAACAAAAAAAATTTTCCCACCCCTATTTTAAAAGTTAACCCCTGGTAGTGCTAACTTGACAGTCAAGTTAGCACTACCACCCCCCAAAAATGCACCAAATTAAAAACTGAGTATGCTATTATTTGTCGTGAATTTGTCGTAAATTTGACGTGAAACAAAAAAAATTCTCCCACCCCTATTTTAAAAGTTAACCCCTGGTAGTGCTAACTTGACAGTCAAGTTAGCACTACCACCCCCCAAAAATGCACCAAATTAAAAACTGAATATGCTATTATTTGTCGTGAATTTGTCGTAAATTTGACGTGAAACAAAAAAAATTCTCCCACCCCTATTTTAAAAGTTAACCCCTGGTAGTGCTAACTTGACAGTCAAGTTAGCACTACCACCCCCCCAAAATGCACCAAATTAAAAACTGAGTATGCTATTATTTGTCGTGAATTTGTCGTAAATTTGACGTGAAACAAAAAAAATTCTCCCACCCCTATTTTAAAAGTTAACCCCTGGTAGTGCTAACTTGACAGTCAAGTTAGCACTACCACCCCCCAAAAATGCACCAAATTAAAAACTGAGTATGCTATTATTTGTCGTGAATTTGTCGTGAAACGAAAAAAAATTTTCCACCCCTATTTTAAAAGTTAACCCCTGGTAGTGCTAACTTGACGGACCACCCCCCCAAAATGCACGAAATTAAAAACTGAGTATGCTATTAATTGTCGTGAATTTGTCGTAGACAATCCCCATTATTTTAAAAAATTTCAGATTTTTTTCCGGGAACTACCCCTATTTATACTAAATTGACAGGTAATTTTTGAAAAAAGTCAAAAAATACTTAAAATTAAAAAAATTTTAAATTTTTTTTATTGGATTAATTGCCGAATATTAGTTGCAAATTTTTGGTGAAACAAAATAATTTGTCGCGTTTCATTTTTAAAAATTAACCCCTAGTAATGCTAACTTGACAGTCAAGTTAGCACTACCACCCCCCTAAAAATTCTTAGGATACTCAAAAACAAAAAATTAGTATGCCATTAATTGTCGTGAATTTGTCGTAGACAATCCCCATTATTTTAAAAATTTTCAGATTTTTTTTCCGGGAACTACCCCTATTACTTCCTTTTTAATGATTAAAATCTTAATCTTGTTGGATATAGTTCACATTAGGGTTTTGTCAAAAATTCTATGTAAGTTGTACTAGAAAAAATCAAAAATTGCGTATTGACAAGGTTTCTTTCACTGTATGTCAACTGATGATTCCAAAGTGAGATTCCTGGATGAAACGCCAATTTTTGTTGGACTAAAGGCCATAAAAAGCTATTTTGAATCAATAATTCAACAGTCCATTATTAGTGCTGAGTCTTCTACTTGGTTGATTTAATTTTATTTAATTTATCAATGCAGTATATAGAGTTTGTATTAAGAAAACATTTAAAAACCACAAAATTAAAATTCAATAAAAAAGTATAGAAAGCTATTTAAAAGCATAGTTTTATTAATTCCTTACATTTTTCAACAATTTTGTTTGATGCGTAAACAAGTCCAGCAAGAATTGTGTGTCGGAGTAAAACGAAAACAAAACTGTGTTCAGCTGTCAAAAACCACACTAAAAAATGCGCTTGATCGCACTGCAACGCAATTGAACGGTGTGCGTTTAAAAAGTGCGGAGACACATCCAGAACAGCTGAACGCAAGAATACCTCGAAGCTAAAATTTTCGGAATCGTACAAAATGGTGGCACTTTTCGCTCCGACGGTTACCTCGATAGGGCTGATTAATTCACGTCGTTCTTGTCCAGTCCTCAGTCAAGTTTCGGTGCTCATGCGAGACGGTTCGTGTTATCGACAAACGTAACAAACAAAGGAATTTATTTTGCGAATTAATTTTTCTGTTCAATTTAAATTTTACATTTTACATTTTACATTTTACAGTTTACATTTTACATTTTACATTTTACATTTTACATTTTACATTTTACATTTTACATTTTACATTTTGCATTTTACATTTTACATTTTACATCGTTTTGCGAAAATCAATGTTTTAAAAATTTTCATGTTTTTCTCTTTAAACGCGATTTGCGGCTAAACAAAGCGTCTTTCCGACTTAAGAATAGCATATTTGTGATCTAGGAAATGCCACCTTTCCATCGATGTGCGAAAATCAATGTTTTAAAAATTGACATGTTTTTCTCTTTAAACGCGATTTGCGGCTAAACTAAGCGTCTTTCCGACTTAAGAATAGCATATTTGTGATCTAGGAAATTCCACCTTTCCATCGATGTGCGAAAATCAATGTTTTAAAAATTGACATGTTTTTCTCTTTAAACGCGATTTTCGGCTAAACTAAGCGTCTTTTCGACTTAAGAATAGCATATTTGTGATCTAGGAAATTCCACCTTTCCATCGATGTGCGAAAAATCAATGTTTTGAAAATTGACATGTTTTTCTCTTTAAACGCGATTTGCGGCTAAACTAAGCGTCTTTTCGACTTAAGAATAGCATATTTGTGATCTAGGAAATGCCACCTTTCCATCGATGTGCGAAAATCAATGTTGTTATTGAAAGACGTCAAAAACAAAGTAATTTATTGTGTGAACACATTTTTCTGTTCAATTTTAAAATTATAATTTAATAAATACATATTAATTCACGTCGTTCTTGTCCAGTCCTCAGTCAAGTTTCGGTGCTTATTCGAGACGGTTCGTGCTATCGACAAACGTAACAAACAAAGAAATTTATTTTGCGAATTAATTTTTCTGTTCAATTTTAAAATTCGAATTTAATAAATACATATTAACTCACGTCGTTCTTGTCCAGTCCTCAGTCAAGTTTCGGTGCTCATGCGAGACTGTTCGTGCTATCGACAAACGTAATAAACAAAGGAATTTATTTTGCGAATTAATTTTTTTGTTCAATTTTAAAATTCTAATTTAATAAATACATTTTAATTCACGTCGTTCTTGTCCAGTCCTCAGTCAAGTTTCGGTGCTCATGCGAGACGGTTCGCGTTATCGACAAACGTAACAAACAAAGGAATTTATTTTGCGAATTAATTTTTCTGTTACATTTTACATTAAACATTTTACATTTTACATTTTACATTTTACATTTTACATTTTACATTTTACATTGTTTTAAAAATTGACATGTTTTTTTCTTTAAACGCTATTTGCGGCTAAACTAAGCGTCTTTTCGACTTAGCAATTGCATATTTGTGATCTAGGGAATGTCACCTTTCCATCGATGTGCGAAAATCAATGTTTTAAAAATTTACACGTTTTTTCTTTAAACGCGAGTTGCGGCTAAACTAAGCGTCTTTTCGACTAAGCAATTGCATATTTGTGATCTAGGGAATGCCACCTTTCCATCGATGTGCGAAAATCAATGTTTTAAAAATTGACATATTTTTTTCTTTAAACGCGATTTGCGTCGAAACTAAGCGTCTTTTCGACTTAGCAATTGCATATTTGTGATCTAGTTAATGCCACCTTTCCATGGATGTGCGAAAATCAATGTTTTAAAAATTGACATGGTTTTTTCCTTAAACGTTTAATAATTAGTGTTCACTGCTATCTCAGTAGACAATTTAGTGTCCACTGCTACCTCAGTAGAGAATTTAGTGTCCACTGCTATCTCAGTAGAGAATTTAGTGTCCACTGCTACCTCAGTAGAGAATTTAGTGTCCACTGCTATCTCAGTAGAGAATTTAGTGTCCACTGCTATCTCAGTAGAGAATTTAGTGTCCACTGCTATCTCAGTAGAGAATTTAGTGTCCACTGCTACCTCAGTAGAGAATTTAGTGTCCACTGCTATCTCAGTAGAGAATTTAGTGTCCACTGCTACCTCAGTAGAGAATTTAGTGTCCACTGCTATCTCAGTAGAGAATTTAGTGTCCACTGCTATCTCAGTAGAGAATTTAGTGTCCACTGCTAACTCAGTAGATAATTTAGTGTCCACCGCTATCTCAGTAGAGAATTTAGTGTCCACTGCATCCATCAAATTTTTCTTCCGAGCAATGGGTCCAAGTAAATGCATGCTCGCCACAAAAAGATCTTCATTGAATCCTGAAACAAAAATCATTATGTTAGTATCTTACGTATTATTACATATTAATGCTATACTCTAAAGCAAAACAGTACCTGAGTCTGGATTGTTGTTAAATTCAATAAATGGATGTGCATCATGTTGTATAAGCGGCAAAATTTCAAGGTCTTCCTCATTTTCATCAGGGTGACATAATTTTCTGTATGCTTCAATAATTTTGTCAATATCTAAATTTGCTTCGAACTCTCCACGACGAGCTAAAATTAGTTGTTCGTTTTCTTCATAAATTTGATTGAATCGCATTTCAGCCAAAATGTCTCTTTCTTCATTACGAAATGGAATGTACAAAGTAACCATTTCACGTTTGTAGTCTAACATTTGATTTGCCATATCGTAATGTCGATAGCGTACGATCCTATGAGTTTTCCGACGGTAATATACTTTATTACTTTGTTGATTAATGTTTTCTTCTGGTGCTAACTCTTCTTCAATGTCTACTTCATCTTCTGAATTCAAATTTTCGTCTGTAATCTCAGGTTCCGATGGGTTTTGTCCAGATTTGACTGCATACCAAGCAACAAACTGAATCAACGAAATATCTTCTAATTCTGCAGGTCGATTTTCGTATTTTTCGAAACAATTTTCTTTCCAAATATTGGTATCGTTATCAGAAAGTCTTTCTAATTCTTTTTCTGTTTTTCGAATACGATGACGTTCCTGAGGCCACATCGTAGATATAAATTCAACCTTAAGCGTTGATTTAGACATTGGTTCCCTAAGAAGAAACCATGCTGCTTCTTGGCTGGACATTTCTATTGTATTTAAAATATTAACACTAATATGTCTTGTCATTTCAACTAAATCTAAATTTGGATTTTCTTCCAAAAGATCCAGTAGTTCCCGCTGAAGATTACTAGTGCCTCGATTCGATTTGTTTACATACTCCACAACGTATGCAGCACAGGAATACTCATCTGTTATGTATTGGATATCCATGTTCGACTGCAAATGGTGAAATATGAATGGATTAAAGAAGTTATGCCATTTTTCATTAGGGTGCCGTTTAACGAAAACCATTGGCCGTAAAATTCCAGCAGATAGGATTTGATGATAGTCCTCATCTGATGTAATGTTATTTTTATTATAAAAATCATCAATATCATCGTAGTTATTGTTTTCGAGATTTTGGTGTATTGTTTTATATCTTTTCTTATACTCATCATAAGCGTATCTTTCATCATCAGTAGATTTAGCCAAAGGCTTGAGTAGTATAGTTGACCGACTAGGCATGAAAGGGGCGTTGAATCTGCATTTTCGTTGATTCCGATTATTTTTATAACATGTAAAAGTGTGATGGTGTGTGACGAGATTAATATTTCCTGACGCTTCTGTGCTAGATACTGAAATTAAATCATCAATAAGCTGAATAGTAGAATTCATATCTGCTCCAAACGAATCTTTAGGTGCCTCATTCAGCCAAAGTAAAATATGAGCATGAGGACTTCCTCTATGTTGAAATTCAATCCTCCTGAAATTATGTTGAACATAATGCTTACCGAATGGGCTAACGGTTTTATGTTGGAGAATTTTCATCATGACATTGACGAGTTTGTTGAAATAAATGGCGCATGTCACAGCATCTTCATTTATTAACTCTGCCTTGACTTTATAATGCAACTGCTCAATTTCTAAATCAGTTATCTCCGTGCCATATTTCAATTTATGCAATGTTTTTAAAAGCCATTTCCATGATATTTCATTGGCACTCATCGTCAAAAATACTGTTGGCTTACCAAGTTGCCGGATCATTGCAAAGAGGTCTTTCTTTCGACTTTGCCAATATTGTACTGAATTTGGTATCGATTTGAGAAAAGCCAAATTTGATTCCATACAGCCATTAAGATATTCAGAGGATAATATCTGGTCTTTTGTTATGTTTATGCCTTGTCCTATATGTTTAAAAGCAATACTGATGTTTTCACTCACTCGAAGTCGCATAATCTTCATGGCTAAGTAGAGCAAGTGGCGAGGAGTAACTCCTCGTCGATCAGAGCGCCGCAATTCGCTTGTTGCAACCGAGTATGCCTTACAATTAACACCATCTTTGAATTTCCGAAATTGTCCATAGTAAATTGCTGGGAAAGACAATTCTTCTGCATGAGAATCAAACAGCAAGCTTATAGGTCTTTTGTTCTCTCCCGGTGCAATTTGTAAATATTTATCCTCCGACCATAAAAGAGTATGCTGTTCAGCAACTAGACTATCTTCAATTTCAATTGGTTCAGCGATGTCGTCTAAAACAACAACTGGATTTTCACTCTCATCGGTTAACTCTCGCAAAAAATTTTGACTAATTTTAATGCCATAATGCTTATAAAGCGGAGTAGCTACAAGATAATTGAGCCAGTCTTTAACAATCCCTTTTTTCACTAATCCGTGCAAATAACTAGATTTGTGCATTAAACGTTTTTTTATGTGTACATTTACACAATAATCATCATCTATATTTCGAGGCAGAGTTTGGACCATGTTATCAACGTCAACGGGTACATTGATTACTTGTCCAGCGATTCCATATTGCCCTTGTACGTATCTTAGTAGTCGAATTTGCATAAAGGGTAATCTCGGTGATATTAATCGCTCGGACACTAAATCCAATTCAGGGAGATTAGGCTTAGGCGGATACTTAAATCCATTGTACACAGCCAAATTTGGTATTTTTCCAGCAGTTAACGAGGTTTTACAGGTCGCACACACAAGAATGTCTAGCAACGAGACAGTTGGGCATATTTGTTGTAAAATTGCACTGCACGATAAAGGTGGAGATTTCAAATCATTTTTGAACCATAATCTATCACAAACAGTGCACGCAAATCCAAATGGATTATCCTCAAATAAATTTTTAAAAAGATTATGAGCTCCATTATGTCTCATATATAATGTATAGATCGATGAAGGATTTTCTTCTGCGTGAGATCTTCGTGCATTGAGTCTTCGTCGATACCGACGACAGCGTACGTCCGCAGGAGTAGTGGTGTTTGCATTGCCAGTTGTATTTTCAGGAGCCTGCGGCGAAGATTCATGGTTGAAAAATTGTTGAGGGTGATCTGACGAGTTTTGAAATTCCTCTGGATTAACAATTAATTCTCGACTTGTACTTGTACTGCTGTCACTAGTGCCTTGGTTAAAATTGGCACCCGATTTTAGCCGCTTGCATTTTTGACGATACCTGCGGCATCGTTCCGCATTGAGCTGCTTTTGATGTAAAAGTTTTGCTGTAACAATATTTTCAGATACAGGCTCACCACTTTGAACGGTACTAGTACTCGGAATGGCATCTGTTAAATAAAATTAAATATATTGAATGGACCGAATATAAATAAAAAGACTTAATTTAATATTCATACAAAATAAGTTAATTAATAAATTCAAGCACTCAAAATTGAAAAAATCCATAAACAACAACATGCACCAGCAAAAAGTTCTAAAAATTCTATATAAAAACTATGTTTACTCACCAAGATCTTTTTTCCTTTTTCTATAAGCACGTGCTCTGTCGGCGTTCTGTTTTTTACGGCGTAAAATTAATTCATCGTCATTCATTTTTGCACTATTCTTTGCTTTTTCCTCGTTGATCAGTTTTTTGGACTCACTAGCTGTGTCGTTGTTTACCAAAAGCGAATAAATAACAACATTTACATTAAACACTGACAAAAACAAACAAAATAGCGTGGAGCACTGGCACAAATGAGTAATGCTGCAAACAGATGTGCATTCAGAATGCACGCGTGACTGCATGCATCAACGCACCTAAAACAGATGTGCATACTCTTCGAAAAACTGGATGCCTACTTCTGTCAAAAATATTTTATTGTTTGTCTATTCGTACGCACTAGTGTCACCAGTTTCAAAAAAGGTACGCTAATGTGAATGGCCATCTTTTGCGAATTAACTTATTTTTCGTAGTCAGTCCCCCTTATGCAATATTGTTACTTCTCTAAAGTTGTCTGGCTAGCACCCTACTTAACAGTTTTTCAGTTCAAAAATATTTAATCGTGTCGACTTTATCGAAACTGGTGTAATTTAAGACACTCGTGCGTGCGAATACATGCTGCCTTTGTTTGAAGAAGGACAGGTACTGTCAAAATAAGTGATGCCAGATAGCAATTATTTGCAATTTTTTCGTTTGTTGTTGTGGCTGCAATGAAACTAGGTATCCAATTTAGGAATAGAGACATCGTGCATTCACTGCAACCCCTGCATATTTTGGGTGGGGATGTCCCATAAGAGCCTGTGTAAATTGTTTTGACTGCACAGAAAATTATGCACATCTGTTTTGACCATAATAGTCTATACACCGCGGCCGACCGTCACGCGACATGCAACACACAGACGAAAAAGTTTGAGACGATGTAATAAAAGTTTCACTTTAACCAACCATGAATCTTCGCCGCAGGCTCCTGAAAATACAACTGGCAATGCAAACACCACTACTCCTGCGGACGTACGCTGTCGTCGGTATCGACGAAGACTCAATGCACGAAGATCTCACGCAGAAGAAAATCCTTCATCGATCTATACATTATATATGAGACATAATGGAGCTCACAATCTTTTTAAAAATTTATTTGAGGATAATCCATTTGGATTTGCGTGCACTGTTTGTGATAGATTATGGTTCAAAAATGATTTGAAATCTCCACCTTTATCGTGCAGTGCAATTTTACAACAAATATGCCCAACTGTCTCGTTGCTAGACATTCTTGTGTGTGCGACCTGTAAAACCTCGTTAACTGCTGGAAAAATACCAAATTTGGCTGTGTACAATGGATTTAAGTATCCGCCTAAGCCTAATCTCCCTGAATTGGATTTAGTGTCCGAGCGATTAATATCACCGAGATTACCCTTTATGCAAATTCGACGGCTAAGATACGTACAAGGGCAATATGGAATCGCTGGACAAGTAATCAATGTACCCGTTGACGTTGATAACATGGTCCAAACTCTGCCTCGAAATATAGATGATGATTATTGTATAAATGTACACATAAAAAAACGTTTAATGCACAAATCTAGTTATTTGCACGGATTAGTGAAAAAAGGGATTGTTAAAGACTGGCTCAGTTATCTTGTAGCTACTCCGCTTTATAAGCATTATGGCATTAAAATTAGTCAGAATTTTTTGCGAGAGTTAACCGATGAGAGTGAAAATCCAGTTGTTGTTTTAGACGACATCGCTGAACCAATTGAAATTGAAGATAGTCTAGTTGCTGAACAGCATACTCTTTTATGGTCGGAGGATAAATATTTACAAATTGCACCGGGAGAGAACAAAAGACCTATAAGCTTGCTGTTTGATTCTCATGCAGAAGAATTGTCTTTCCCAGCAATTTACTATGGACAATTTCGGAAATTCAAAGATGGTGTTAATTGTAAGGCATACTCGGTTGCAACAAGCGAATTGCGGCGCTCTGATCGACGAGGAGTTACTCCTCGCCACTTGCTCTACTTAGCCATGAAGATTATGCGACTTCGAGTGAGTGAAAACATCAGTATTGCTTTTAAACATATAGGACAAGGCATAAACATAACAAAAGACCAGATATTATCCTCTGAATATCTTAATGGCTGTATGGAATCAAATTTGGCTTTTCTCAAATCGATACCAAATTCAGTACAATATTGGCAAAGTCGAAAGAAAGACCTCTTTGCAATGATCCGGCAACTTGGTAAGCCAACAGTATTTTTGACGATGAGTGCCAATGAAATATCATGGAAATGGCTTTTAAAAACATTGCATAAATTGAAATATGGCACGGAGATAACTGATTTAGAAATTGAGCAGTTGCATTATAAAGTCAAGGCAGAGTTAATAAATGAAGATGCTGTGACATGCGCCATTTATTTCAACAAACTCGTCAATGTCATGATGAAAATTCTCCAACATAAAACCGTTAGCCCATTCGGTAAGCATTATGTTCAACATAATTTCAGGAGGATTGAATTTCAACATAGAGGAAGTCCTCATGCTCATATTTTACTTTGGCTGAATGAGGCACCTAAAGATTCGTTTGGAGCAGATATGAATTCTACTATTCAGCTTATTGATGATTTAATTTCAGTATCTAGCACAGAAGCGTCAGGAAATATTAATCTCGTCACACACCATCACACTTTTACATGTTATAAAAATAATCGGAATCAACGAAAATGCAGATTCAACGCCCCTTTCATGCCTAGTCGGTCAACTATACTACTCAAGCCTTTGGCTAAATCTACTGATGATGAAAGATACGCTTATGATGAGTATAAGAAAAGATATAAAACAATACACCAAAATCTCGAAAACAATAACTACGATGATATTGATGATTTTTATAATAAAAATAACATTACATCAGATGAGGACTATCATCAAATCCTATCTGCTGGAATTTTACGGCCAATGGTTTTCGTTAAACGGCACCCTAATGAAAAATGGCATAACTTCTTTAATCCATTCATATTTCACCATTTGCAGTCGAACATGGATATCCAATACATAACAGATGAGTATTCCTGTGCTGCATACGTTGTGGAGTATGTAAACAAATCGAATCGAGGCACTAGTAATCTTCAGCGGGAACTACTGGATCTTTTGGAAGAAAATCCAAATTTAGATTTAGTTGAAATGACAAGACATATTAGTGTTAATATTTTAAATACAATAGAAATGTCCAGCCAAGAAGCAGCATGGTTTCTTCTTAGGGAACCAATGTCTAAATCAACGCTTAAGGTTGAATTTATATCTACGATGTGGCCTCAGGAACGTCATCGTATTCGAAAAACAGAAAAAGAATTAGAAAGACTTTCTGATAACGATACCAATATTTGGAAAGAAAATTGTTTCGAAAAATACGAAAATCGACCTGCAGAATTAGAAGATATTTCGTTGATTCAGTTTGTTGCTTGGTATGCAGTCAAATCTGGACAAAACCCATCGGAACCTGAGATTACAGACGAAAATTTGAATTCAGAAGATGAAGTAGACATTGAAGAAGAGTTAGCACCAGAAGAAAACATTAATCAACAAAGTAATAAAGTATATTACCGTCGGAAAACTCATAGGATCGTACGCTATCGACATTACGATATGGCAAATCAAATGTTAGACTACAAACGTGAAATGGTTACTTTGTACATTCCATTTCGTAATGAAGAAAGAGACATTTTGGCTGAAATGCGATTCAATCAAATTTATGAAGAAAACGAACAACTAATTTTAGCTCGTCGTGGAGAGTTCGAAGCAAATTTAGATATTGACAAAATTATTGAAGCATACAGAAAATTATGTCACCCTGATGAAAATGAGGAAGACCTTGAAATTTTGCCGCTTATACAACATGATGCAAATCCATTTATTGAATTTTACAACAATCCAGACTCAGGTACTGTTTTGCTTTAGAGTATAGCATTAATATGTAATAATACGTAAGATACTAACATAATGATTTTTGTTTCAGGATTCAATGAAGATCTTTTTGTGGCGAGCATGCATTTACTTGGACCCATTGCTCGGAAGAAAAATTTGATGGATAATACGGTGTTTTATGAGCTAATGCAACGAGCAAACACTCGTCAAATATCTTTGCTCAATCATATGATTAATCATCTACATACGCCCAATCGTCCACCAATGCAAGTATTTTTAACTGGGCCTGCCGGTAGTGGGAAAAGTTATACCGTTTTAATGGTCAAAGAAATCTACAACCGTTTTACAGATAACTGTGGAACTCGCAATGCATATATTGTTGCAGCAACAACTGGTAAAGCTGCAGTTGCAATCGATGGAACTACAATTCACACAGCATTGAGTATTTCAACTGTAGGACTCATCGCACTCAGCTCTGAAAAAGCTAATTTGTATCGATCACTACTTCGGTACGTAAAAATTGTTATCATAGATGAGTGTAGTATGATCGGCGCACAAATGCTTACCAAAATAGACGAGAGGTTAAAACAAATCACAGGCAATCACGACGTGCCGTACGGGGGCTTAGACATTCTAATGATTGGTGACTTGCGACAACTTCCACCTGTACGCGCTACCGCAATTTACAAGCAACCAAAACAGAGTATCGCAGGGCCTATGCTCTGGCGACAACTACAATTTTATCCGTTACATGAAGTAATGCGTCAAGAAGATCGAGTGTTTTCGTCTATTTTAACAAAAATTGGTAGTGGATCACAGTTAAGTTTAGAGGAAACAAATATTATCGAATCAAGAATGTTCACTGAAGACGAAGCTAAACAAATGTGTCCATCAGGAATTCGATTATTTTTTCAAGTTAAGAAAGTTGAAAATTACAACAATTCGAGCCTATCGACGTATGATGCAAAATACGAGTCAATTGCTGAGGACATAATCATGAATTGTGATGACCCGGTACTTGCTCAAAAATATTTAGATGCATTTGCAAAAAAAACACCCGTTGATGCCGGTGGGCTGCCACATAAAATAATTTTTGTTAATGATTTACCGTACGTCATAACAAAAAATATTGACGTTTCAGACGGAATCGCTAACGGTTGTGACGAAGTCACATTTTCTTCTCTTCCACTGCCATCATTTATTGCAACCACAAGCATTCATATTATCCATTCCCAACCCGCACCCCTGTCGTGGCTACCACAATACAACTAAATACAGTCTCTGAAGTCACATGACACGTTGTATTTGCAAACCAGTAGCATTTTACATGTGAATTTGTCTCTGAAATCACATGACCATGTATTTGCAAAGCAGTAGCGTTTTTACATGTGAATTTATATTTGGTGGTTATAATTCACACTGAGTTATTGTTGATATATTCCATAAAGGAATGTGATATAGCACACTGAAATTCGAGGAAAATCTCGATGGTGATTTATAGGAATACTATTCAGAGCCAAAGACTTTTCTCCACTACCGGAACACCAGGGGTACGCAGTGTACCGAGAGATTCCTAATATTTTGAAGCTGTGCTTTCACGAGTGTAGCAGAATATTCATCCTGTCCGTTTTCCTTACCGTTCCTACATTCCTAACTTCCTACCGATTAATACCGTGTTATTTCTATTTAAGCCGTACTTAATTGTGCGTTGACATTGCCGTACTTAATTGTGCGTTGACATTGCCGTACTTCATTGTGCGTTGACATTGCCGTACTTAATTGTGCGTTGACATTGCCGTACTTAATTGTGCGTTGACATTGCCGTACTTCATTGTGCGTTGACATTGCCGTACTTAATTGTGCGTTGACATTGCCGTACTTAATTGTGCGTTGACATTGCCGTACTTAATTGTGCGTTGACATTGCCGTACTTAATTGTGCGTTGACATTGCCGTACTTAATTGTGCGTTGACATTGCCGTACTTAATTGTGCGTTGACATTGCCGTACTTAATTGTGCGTTGACATTGCCGTACTTAATTGTGCGTTGACATTGCCGTACTTAACTGTGCGTTGACATTGCCGTACTTAATTGTGCGTTGACATTGCCGTACTTAATTGTGCGTTGACATTGCCGTACTTAATTGTGCGTTGACATTGCCGTACTTAATTGTGCGTTGACATTGCCGTACTTAACTGTGCGTTGACATTGCCGTACTTAATTGTGCGTTGACATTGCCGTACTTAATTGTGCGTTGACATTGCCGTACTTAATTGTGCGTTGACATTGCCGTACTTAATTGTGCGTTGACATTGCCGTACTTCATTGTGCGTTGACATTGCCGTACTTCATTGTGCGTTGACATTGCCGTACTTAATTGTGCGTTGACATTGCCGTACTTAATTGTGCGTTGACATTGCCGTACTTAATTGTGCGTTGACATTGCCGTACTTAATTGTGCGTTGACATTGCCGTACTTAATTGTGCGTTGACATTGCCGTACTTAATTGTGCGTTGACATTGCCGTCCTTAATTGTGCGTTGACATTGCCGTACTTAATTGTGCGTTGACATTGCCGTACTTAACTGTGCGTTGACATTGCCGTACTTAATTGTGCGTTGACATTGCCGTACTTAATTGTGCGTTGACATTGCCGTACTTAATTGTGCGTTGACATTGCCGTACTTAATTGTGCGTTGACATTGCCGTACTTCACTGTGCGTTGACATTGCCGTACTTAATTGTGCGTTGACATTGCCGTACTTAATTGTGCGTTGACATTGCCGTACTTAATTGTGCGTTGACATTGCCGTACTTAATTGTGCGTTGACATTGCCGTACTTCATTGTGCGTTGACATTGCCGTACTTAATTGTGCGTTGACATTGCCGTACTTAATTGTGCGTTGACATTGCCGTACTTAATTGTGCGTTGACATTGCCGTACTTAATTGTGCGTTGACATTGCCTACTTAATTGTGCGTTGACATTGCCGTACTTAATTGTGCGTTGACATTGCCGTACTTAATTGTGCGTTGACATTGCCGTACTTAACTGTGCGTTGACATTGCCGTACTTAATTGTGCGTTGAAATTGCCGTACTTAATTGTGCGTTGACATTGCCGTACTTAATTGTGCGTTGACATTGCCGTACTTAATTGTGCGTTGACATTGCCGTACTTAATTGTGCGTTGACATTGCCGTACTTAATTGTGCGTTGACATTGCCGTACTTAATTGTGCGTTGACATTGCCGGAGTTTGGCTCCGTTGACATTAGTTTAAGTTAAATCCTAAGCTTAATAAAACATTGTGTGCTCCTGATATTATTTGGATTATATAACGTAGATTTGAATAGAAAACCGATGTAATAACCAAGTGAACGTAAACTTGTAATAATTGTAATACATATATATATTGACTTAAACAACTTGCTATATTATGATTTGGATTATAAACGTATATTTGCTAAACTGAACCTATGTACATTATTTGAATTATATAACTTATATTTAACGAACTTCTGTTTGTAACCTAAATCTATTGGATTACAAGGTAATAAATAAAGTATTATTTTCCTTAACCGGAGTTTTACGTCTTTTCTTCGGCTGACCCTGGAACCGCTGAAGCTACCTCAGCTATAGATAAAAAAGGACACTCTTACACGGTAATGTAGGGAAATTGATACATCTTGAATTTGACGATACTAAATTAATTAGAGTATGGTTACTGCTTCCGGACAAGAATGTGGGGAAAAAAATCCGACAAAAAGTTGCTCATCGCATCCAGGAATTAAATATTAATAGATACTCCGTGCCAATCAAGTTATTATCAACTTCATCACCAATCAACGCTCATCAACGTAATACTGTAATAAAACGAACACATTTTCCATTATCAGCTTTCAATGCATCAACGATTCATAAAGCGCAAGGGGGAACGTACAGTGAAGTTGTTTATCATTACGAAAAACGTCATGCTCAAGATTTAGTTTACGTAGCTCTTAGCCGCGTCACTGGTTTAAACGGTCTTTACATCGTGTCAGAAGATGGCAACAAAAAATTTTATCACACTGGTTGTCGAGTTACTAAACAAACACAAGACTTGAGAATAGAATTGGAGCGACTTTCATTGAATCCACTGATTACTATCACCGATGAAATCTCGAATTTTATTATGAGTCGACGGGGTTTTTCGATGATATCATTCAATGTACAAAGCTTACGAACTCATTCGGAAGATATTTCTGTAAGTCTGACAAAATCAATCAACACTCTTGTTTTATGTGAAACTAATTTGAGAAATAATGAGCAAATAAATATTCCCAATTTTCATTGTGTGAGTAGGCAGAAACATAGTACTTCTCGATATGGTGGAGTAGCTATACTAAAAAACAATGATAATTCATTGAGGGTTCACTCAGAAATGCAAGCATACATCAATAACATGAGTGTAAGTCAAACAACTGCTTCCGAATCTGCTGTGGGAGATTTTTGTGCAGCTATTTGTCAATTAGATGAGAACAGAAAACTCGTAATTGCGTCAATATATATTAAAGTAAATCAAAAAATAGATGATGTAATGGATTTTCTAGGTTTTCATCTAGCTCCATTTGCTACGTCATCGGCACAAATCTTCCGTTCTCGAGAAATATATTCACGAATGCCTGTTATTTTGTCTGGTGATTTTAATACAGACTTCAAGAAAGAAGAATCTGCTCCACTCATTGAATACTTGAGAAAAGTATTTAATCTTGAAATGATAAATGATAGAAATATACCCACCACGAGATATGGTACAACGATCGATGCGGTTTTTACTAGATACATTGAAAAAATCGAATGTAAGTCACTGTTCACGTATTTTAGTTACCATAAAATATTGGTTACATTTATAAACTGTGAAACTCATGATGAAGATGGAATTGATAATAGAATGATTGAAAATAATTGAAAAACGGATCAAAATGACTCAACGATTATAAAATATTATTTTCAGTGTTTTAATATGTGTATATCATCTAAATAATTGTTAAGTATTATGTATGTATGTCGTACTCTAAGATACAGAGTTCAATAAAAATATTAGTTGGAGACCTAGTCTACTTTTATCATTTCCCATTATCATTCCCATTTTCTAAGTATAAAATTAAAATTGATGAAGCAATTTTTATACCCTTAATGGAATATTATTCCGAAAATTTTTAGTTAAATGTCTATAATGTGAAAAAAGTTTCACTTTTACGGTGGTTTCATAAAACCACACAAATTTTTTTTTGATTCGTTCAAGGTTTACAAAGCCCTAGCTGACATACACAATCGGTGTTGAGAATTTGGAAAGACTGCAAAAGAACGCAGACAACCAACTAATCGCTGTCAGTCCGAATGAATCATTCGATTAAGACTTTCGGTCAACCAACCAAAGTTCGGGTAGCGATGTCTTAACAAAAGTCCAACAAGGGTTAGAGTGGATGGCCTTCCAACTGAGTTCTTTAAAGCAGCTGGAGATGACTTGGTATGGAGCATACATCAACTAATCTGTTAAACCTAGTTTGATTAAATTAGGCATCGCGTGCCATACCCAGAAGTACCACAAGAAGGAAGATACTCTGAACTTAACCAACTGCAGCGGTATAAGTCTCTTTAATGTCGCCTTTAAAATCTTGATGGCTTTTCTGTGGGACCGCGCGGCCTGATTGGCTCCTATCAGTGTAGTTTCAGGGCAGGTGACTATCGACAACATTTGTTCACTCCGACAAATTTTAGAAAAGTCTCAAGAATTCCAGTGATAGTGTGAATAAAGCCTATGTCGTATGTTACCATCCCTGCCAAGCTCAATGACTATGGAGAACTTATGCTGTTCCTTCAAGGTGGAGGGAACAACTGCAGCACTTACCACTTTCATGTGAAGAAGGCTTAAAACAAGACGGCGCTATCAATTAACCTCTTCATAAATTTTACTGAGAAAATCGTACGCTACTCGCAGTTGAATACCAACGGAACGATTTCTTATAGATACCTTCAATATCATAGATTGATATTATTGGAAAAACGATGCACGCTGTCAGTGGACCATTCGCAAATCGCAAGTATTGAAGTGGAGGTGGCGCGAATGGGTCTGGATGTTAATGAGGATAAGACTCTGAAGCTCAGATAATCATCACCTTAGGCTTGGATGATATGCCACGATGGACAGATATAAGTTTGTTGAAGTATCCAAGAACTTTGTTCTATTTGAATTCTAATAAAGCCTCTCAAAACAATACCAGTGCACAGATCAAACAAATAAATCACTCTTGACAATCGCTGTTTCTTCGGACTTAGAAGGCATCATAGTAGCGAAATCCTCTTACAGATCCTGCTGTATGGGACAGAAGTGTGGACCCAATGGAGTGTGGAGGAGAAGATTCAACCACGACGATAGAGATGCAGGATTGAGATTCTTTCCCAGTTTGGATATTTCTTCGCTATGCACTATGAGCGAGGATCTTGGGCATTCAGTTAGTATATGTTGAATGACAGATTGGTCTCGCATTCAGCACACATCTCTTGCATTTGGCCATTGAAATGGTGCCTGCTGTTGAAGAGTGCTTTACCGACTCGGAGTACTTAGACGAAGTCTAGTTACTAGTTTTGCTGCTTCGTCTGCTGCACCGTCCCCGGGAATTCCAATATGTCCTGGAACCCAGGGGAACCATATCTGTTTGTAAGATATAAGTTAATTTTCAATAGATTCCAGAGACGGACACTTATTGTTGGGACTTTTAAGTCCTTGTAGAATACCCAGGTTGTCAGTACAAATGAGAGTTTTGTTACTATATAAGCATAAGTTAGGTTGATTGCTTTTTTGTATACCAGCTAGGTTAGCAATATAGCTTCCTTCTAATTCTGGATTAAGTCCTTCATGAAGAATGGTAACTTGCCCTGGGATTGGTAGTTCTACAATTGCGTAAGGTATTTCCTTTAGTAATAATAAGTTCCTTATGTAGTCTCTGAAAAACTGAAACTGGAGTAGAATCTTTAACATGTATTGATAGACTGGAATGTATTTGGAGAGTATTTCTTTTCCATGGTGGGTTTCGGGTGCCTATGAAATTTTCTGATAGTTCTAAGATAGCAGTTTGGAGGTCTTGAAATATTATTGAGATATTTTTGAGTGCTGACTTTGATTTGTATTTTCTCTTATGTCCATTAAAGACCTTTTTGATACGTGTAGCGAGTGTGCTCCGTCTAGTAGGGCTTTAGAGCCCAGCAAGTACTGAGAATGACGCGAAGCCTGCCTCTGTTCTGAATTTATTTGTAGGTGTTGTTCTTAGGGCACCGATGGAAGTCCGATAGAATTCGTTGATGGCGACGTCTAACTTTTGGGTGTTTTTTTGTTGTTGTTTTAGTTTGGTGACAATATTTTTAGTGTGTAAGTTCTATTTTAGGTTTTTGGAAAATGTGATGCCAAGTATCTTGAGCTCGTTTTGTAATGGTATTCTTGTGTCTCAAAGAATAATGGAGTTAGCTGTGCAGTTTCTTTTTGTACAAACGTGCAATTCTTCTGGTTTTGTGGGGGGTATATTTACTCCAACCCCTTTTGTCCAGTTAGAAGTTGCGGTATTTGCTGTTGTGAGTGAGTTTTGAACAATGTCTGGTTTGTGTTTTCGAAAGTAAGTATATTTAAAAGTTGTCCGCATAGATTCCCACGAAGTCTAGTTTGTAAGATGGTTTGGTGATTTCTACAATGGTCTACAATCAGTCGATGTACGCGTTGTTTGTAATTTAAGATAAGGGAGAGCCTTGCGCGATTCCGTTTTCTACTCTTGAAATATGAGAGCTGTGTCCATCTACATTAACACTTTGTCTTCTTCCGATGAGAAATGATAGAACTAATCTGAGAATTTGCTTTGGAATTTCTTAACGGTGGAGTTGGCGAATGGCGAGGGTAGATATAACACGGTAAATGCTTTTTCGGAGTCGATTGAAACTACTACGCTATGTTTGGCTTGCTGTAGATTACTCAACAAATTGTGCTCCAGGAGTTGAACCAAAGAATGGACTTTTCTTTTGCGCCCGAAGGCGTGTTATTCTGGGCATATTTTGTTTTCTACAGGGATGCAACAAAAGTAGAGCGACAGGGACAGCAAACGACGCCATATTTCTTGCCGCTCTTTTGACATTTCTCTTCAGTAAGGTTTGATGGAAAGATATACGAGCCAACAACGTGTCGAAATTATTAAAATTTAGATACTACCGAAATTCGGAGTCAGTGGCCTCAACGTTAAGAGCGCTACGTCCAATTTATGGTCGTCATAATCGTCCTAGCAGATCAACAATTGAGCGTCTAGTGGGAAAATTTGAATCCACAGGCACAGTACAAAATGTTCCCGTGCCAATGAGAATATCCCGTAGTGTCGAGAATATTGCTGCCGCTGAGGATTCAGTTGCAGAAAGCCCAAATGTGTCTTTCACATGTCGTTCTCAAGCGTTGGGCATCTCTGTGAGGTCGTTGTGGCGAATTTTGCAAAAAGATCTTGGCCCACATCTTAACAAGATTAAATTGACGCAAGAACTGAAGCTGCTTGACCGGAAGCGTCGTATGTTCGTGAATTGTGCTGAGCAACAACTTGAAAATGATTCGGATTTTCATCGAAAAATCATCTTCAGCGATGAGGCTCATTTCTGGATGAATGGCTTCGTCAATAAACAAAATATGCGGTATTGGTCAGGCAGCAATCCACACGTAATCCATGAGTCATCATTGCATCCCGAAATAATTACGGTTTGGTGTGGTTTATGCGCCGGCGGCGTCATTGGGCCGTACTTCTTCAATGATGAACAAGACCGGCACGTTACTGTGAATGTTGATCGCTACCGTTCAATGATAACCAAATATTTTTGGCCCCAATTGGATGATATGGACTTGGAGGACATGTGGTTCGAATAGGACGGCGCAACAAGCCATACAGCGAATGTCACAATCAATTTATTGGAAACCAAGTTTGGAGAACGTGTTATCTCACGAAATGGTACAGTCTCTTGGCCGCCTCGGTCGTGCGATTTGACGCCGTTAGACTTTTTCCTGTGGAGCTACGTCAAGTCTATGGTCTATGCCAACAAGCCAGCGACGATTGATGAACTTCGTACGAATATCAAACGTGAAATTGCAGCATTATCGGCCGATTTATGCTTGAAAACTGTCGAAAATTGGGTTCAGCGTCTGGACTTCTGCAAGAGTGTCCGTGGTGGCCATGCAAAAGAAATCGAGTTCCATACATAATGGCATCGAACGTACTTTCACAGGAACTTTTGTAGCGCTCTTATTGAAAAACCCTATATATAATCTTTTCTAAGATTTTTGAGAGAATGGGTAGCAAGGATATTGGCCGATATTTGTCGTAGGAGTGAAAGTTGAGACTTTTTTTTGGGACGGGTTTCAGCAATGCTCTTTCCAGTCGTGCATAGAATATTTTTTTTTTTAAACTAGAAGAACAGTCAAGGAGAACACTCCGTGTGGATGCTTTTGCTGTTATGATGCAGACTTTTTAACCAAAAACAGTGAGCGGTTATCATTGGAGTGATTGATTTTAGTACCTATTTTTATTTTCTAAAGAAAAAATGTTGGTGCTTCGACGGTGAAGAATTTAAATCAAGCACAATGCTTTGCCTAGGCGTCAGCCCCTTCATTGCCGTCACATCCCTTGTGTGTCAGAATCCAATAGAGAAGTACAAAGTCGTTTCTTGCAGGTTCAGGGAGTAACGTGACAGGCTACCTGTAGGGGATTTAGTCTTTTTGGTGGAATTGATGATGAGGACTAAACCTTGCAACCATTGTCAGGAATTCATATGTGTATATAGAAGGAGACAACCATTTGTTATCTCGATCACAGCACCAATCAACTTATTCCCCAACGCTTCAACTTTATATGTACCCAGACTATTTAAAATTAAAAAGAACAAATAGATCATAATTATTCAACAAACAGACGAGGCGCCAGCTGTTTTGATCCCATTATTTACATAACTGCGACCAAATCGAAATACATATAGTACCTTCCAAATTGGAACAAAGTAGGTATCTATTTTGATATTGAGTTGCACCTATCATGTGTAGGAAAGGAATCTTTTCATTTAAAATTGGTTTATCGATTTCAAAGTCAGCATGTTTCTATTCTAGAAAATAAACATTGAAACGAGTATGTTTGAGTATTTTTTTCGTTGAGAAATGTCAACAAATCAATGAGCTATGACGAGTCAATCGAAGACGGCGCAACTAGACCCAAGAACCTGGTTCAGTTGCTTCGCCTCTCGTCGTGGTCTTCTATGTCTTTTGGCAAAGGACCACTTGTTCTCTGTGGGTTCTCTTTTTTAAATCCATACGAAAATACAGACCATTTGCTTAAATGTTTATCTTCTCTGGCCAATGCTCTTGATGAATCATAAAATTCGTCATGTCTTTAATAGGCCAAAAAGAAAAACAATGAAGGCTTCGTTTAAGTGTGTGGAACTGAGACTGCAGTCTATAAAATCATTAAACTCATTCAGTTGGTGATTGTTTTGATGTTGACAATAAAAAAAATAACTTGATAAAGCTTATCTCTCGGGGAATAGCAAACACTGACCAACGAAACACATCAGAAGCAGACGAGCAAGTGAACCTAAACAAACCGCCTAGTTTCAATTTTCTAGTTCCTTTTTTGCAAAATAAGACGCATCTAGCATGGTTCTGCTCTGGTCTGGTGATGATTGTGATTGTTATCATCTTCCCCACTGTAAAGTGTGCGTGCTTCAACTCCCAGTGCAAGGATTAAGGCAACATAAAAAAACATGCGCAATATTACTTTGAATTCCCATATCCATTCCTGAGGTTCTTACCCGCTCCTGTCGCATCAAAACTTCAGCACCCTACCATAATAGAATGGACATAAATAAATAACGACCTGAACCAAAAAAAAAAAAAGTACATTTCATCGCGTTCAAAACAAAAACAAAAACACAACTCTTTTCAGTTGAAGACGATGAAGAAATTCAAATTTACTTTACAACACACTTTTTAAGATTACAGGTAGGCATTGGGCAAGGCACAAGACCTGGAAATGGAAGCTAAGTAGGTTATTTCTGGGTGGATGATTCTATAAAATAAAAACTTCAATATCTCTCCGAAAAAGACCACAAAACTAAAGGGAAAAGTAAACCCAACTGACCTCAATAGAACTCTCGAAGTTTTCATGTCTTTTTTTCAAGTTGAAAATGTTTCATTTTTAGAAGAAAACAAATTTATTCTTACCTCTTTTATATTTAAATGCTTTTCTTTTCCGGTTTTAAACACAAATAACTGTGTAATTCAGACTTATTTTTCTGTATTTAATTGCAAACAAATTCAAATCAAATAAATTCCTTCACAAGAAAAACTTTTCCAACACAAAAAGTAAAAAACTTCACGAATCTACAAGAATGCCAACAAAAATTCCGACCACCGTTTTCAAGAAAAATAAACCAACTAAAATGCTATCGCTGTCGCATGTCGCTGTGATGGTTGATGGAATCATGGAATATGGAATATCGAATTGTGGTTTATGTTGCATTTCTTCACACCTTCGGAATTTAGGTTCTTTTCGATATAAAACATGGTATGCCCTTCTCTTTTTTACTTATATGGAAATTGTTTATATTCGAAAGTTCGAAAAAGGGCTTAGCGAGCACGAAATAGCAATAGAACAACAAAAATATTTTTGCTTAGCTGGCCTTGGTGGGAAAGAGAATGAATATGATGTGCATTGATAAGAAACGAAAGAGATGGTGGGTGGTTTTTGGCGGATTTTTGAAGTTTTAAATTGGTAAGCATCATGAATTCATAGATGTCACTAGTGTTTGCCTAATGGCTTCCGGTTGTTCGGGTCGTCGAATTAAAAGTTTCTTAAACAAAAATTTTAAAATTCTCCCTCGGGTCCGGAAACCGCAATATTAATTAAAATATTTATTCAAATCGTGATTTTAAATGTTTGTGCATTAAAAATTTGTTATTCAATCTATTCGCCGTGGTAGGTAAATGAAAATATTGTCATTGAAAGTGTTTCAACCCGATTCGCGAATATGTTTCTTTTTATTTTGTGAGCAAAAGTACCGTTGCAGCAAGCAATTTGTCGTGTCGTGTTCATGTTTGTTTGTGTGGGGCTCCGTTGATCTTCGTCGAGTTCTTAATTTTTCTAGAAAAGTGTCGGTAGCGGAATTCGTTTTTAATTCGATGGTTTTTATCATTTGTTGTAAAAGAAGAAATCAAATAAATCGCGTGTGTTTCGTATTTTTTGTTTGCATTGAAGTGGCGTAAATGTTGGCGATCGTATGTTCTGTTCGGGTGCTCGCCATTTTATATTTCTTCGTGCGGTTGGAGAAAGGTTCCGGTTTATTTCAGTGAATGTGATGAAGTGCGTGTTCGGGTTATAGAATATGCAAATGCAAGAAAAGCTCATTTAAAGAGCAATCAGTTTCTTAAATGCTCCATATTGTGTTAAATTATTATAAAATGGCCTTTAAATGTTCGTCCGTCAATGAAAAAAAAAGTGTTGATAGGTATATGTAATTTTGTGTTGTTTTTTTTTTCTACGTGTGGAGTTCCTAGAAGCCGCCATTGAAAAATTGGATTATTCCCCTTCTTAAAAGTTAAGGATGAAGAATTTGATCAGGTGAGTTTTTTTAAATGCATTTTTATATTCGTTTTGTTTAATACAACATATTAAGTATGTAATGTACAATGTACATAATATGTCCCTCAATCAGTCTGCTTCTTGGCATTTTGACTTTTGAGCATTAAAGCACGTTGAAACGCACAATATAGTTTGTTAGAATGTACACTTCTCTTTAGCGTTTGACTGTGGCGCCCTCTTCTTTTTTAATACCCTATTCCATAGAATGGGTATAGGTATTGTATTTGGTGTGGAGTTTGTAACATAGAGAAATAATACAGTTAGGTATAGAAAAGTATATATATTCATGTCCGTCAAGTTAGCACTACCACTTTCGATTTTTTTAAAATGAACAATTGGATTAATTGTCGTGAATTTGTCGTAAATTTGTCGTGAAACAAAAAAAATTGTCGCGCCCCTATTTTAAAAGTTAACCCCTGGTAGTGCTAACTTGACAGTCAAGTTAGCACTACCACCCCCAAAAAATTCATTAAATTAAAAACTTAGTATGCGATTATTTGTCGTGAATTTGTCGTAAATTTGTCGTGAAACAAAAAAAATTTTCCCACCCCTATTTTAAAAGTTAACCCCTGGTAGTGCTAACTTGACAGTCAAGTTAGCACTACCACCCCCCAAAAATGCACGAAATTAAAAACTGAGTATGCCATTAATTGTCGTGAATTTGTCGTAGACAATCCCCATTATTTTAAAAATTTTCAGATTTTTTTTCCGGGAACTACCCCTATTTATACTAAATTGACAGCCAATTTTTGAAAAAAGTCAAAAAATACTTAAAATTACAAAAATTTAAAATTTTTTTTATTGGATTAATTGCCGAATATTAGTTGCAAATTTGTCGTGAAACAAAATAATTTGTCGCGTTTCATTTTTTAAAATTAACCCCTAGTAATGCTAACTTGACAGTCAAGTTAGCACTACCACCCCCCTAAAAATTCTTAGGATACTCAAAAACAAAAAATTAGTATGCCTTTAATTGTCGTGAATTTGTCGTAGACAATCCCCATTATTTTAAAAATTTTCAGATTTTTTTTCCGGGAACTACCCCTATTTATACTAAATTGACAGCCAATTTTTGAAAAAAGTCAAAAAATACTTAAAATTAAAAAAATTTAAAATTTTTTTTATTGGATTAATTGCCGAATATTAGTTGCAAATTTGTCGTGAAACAAAATAATTTGTCGCGTTTCATTTTTTAAAATTAACCCCTAGTAATGCTAACTTGACAGTCAAGTTAGCATTACCACCCCCCTAAAAATTCTTAGGATACTCAAAAACAAAAAATTAGTATGCCATTAATTGTCGTGAATTTGTCGTAGACAATCCCCATTATTTTAAAAATTTTCAGATTTTTTTTCCGGGAACTACCCCTATTTATACTAAATTGACAGCCAATTTTTGAAAAAAGTCAAAAAATACTTAAAATTACAAAAATTTAAAATTTTTTTTATTGGATTAATTGCCGAATATTAGTTGCAAATTTGTCGTGAAACAAAATAATTTGTCGCGTTTCATTTTTTTAAAATTAACCCCTAGTAATGCTAACTTGACAGTCAAGTTAGCACTACCACCCCCCTAAAAATTCTTAGGATACTCAAAAACAAAAAATTAGTATGCCATTAATTGTCGTGAATTTGTCGTAGACAATCCCCATTATTTTAAAAATTTTCAGATTTTTTTTCCGGGAACTACCCCTATTTATACTAAATTGACAGCCAATTTTTGAAAAAAGTCAAAAAATACTTAAAATTACAAAAATTTAAAATTTTTTTTATTGGATTAATTGCCGAATATTAGTTGCAAATTTGTCGTGAAACAAAATAATTTGTCGCGTTTCATTTTTTAAAATTAACCCCTAGTAATGCTAACTTGACAGTCAAGTTAGCACTACCACCCCCCTAAAAATTCTTAGGATACTCAAAAACAAAAAATTAGTATGCCATTAATTGTCGTGAATTTGTCGTAGACAATCCCCATTATTTTAAAAATTTTCAGATTTTTTTTCCGGGAACTACCCCTATTTATACTAAATTGACAGCCAATTTTTGAAAAAAGTCAAAAAATACTTAAAATTACAAAAATTTAAAATTTTTTTTATTGGATTAATTGCCGAATATTAGTTGCAAATTTGTCGTGAAACAAAATAATTTGTCGCGTTTCATTTTTAAAAATTAACCCCTAGTAATGCTAACTTGACTGTCAAGTTAGCACTACCAGGGGTTAACTTTTAAAATAGGGGTGGGAAAATTTTTTTTGTTTCACGACAAATTTACGACAAATAATCGCATACTAAGTTTTTAATTTAATGAATTTTTTGGGGGTGGTAGTGCTAACTTGACTGTCAAGTTAGCACTACCAGGGGTTAACTTTTAAAATAGGGGCGCGACAAATTTTTTTGTTTCACGACAAATTTACGACAAATTCACGACAATTAATCCAATTGTTCATTTTAAAAAAATCGAAAGTGGTAGTGCTAACTTGACGGACATCGTTCTTGTCCAGTCCTCAGTCAAGTTTCGGTGCTCATGCGAGACGGTTCGTGTTATCGACAAACGTAACAAACAAAGGAATTTATTTTGCGAATTAATTTTTCTGTTACATTTTACATTAAACATTTTACATTTTACATTTTACATTTTACATTTTACATTTTACATTTTACATTTTACATTTTACATTTTACATTTTACATTGTTTTAAAAATTGACATGTTTTTTTCTTTAAACGCTATTTGCGGCTTAACTAAGCGTCTTTTCGACTTAGCAATTGCATATTTGTGATCTAGGGAATGTCACCTTTCCATCGATGTGCGAAAATCAATGTTTTAAAAATTGACATGTTTTTCTCTTTAAACGCGATTTGCGGCTAAGCTAAGCGTCTTTTCAACTTAAGAATTGCATATTTGTGATCTAGGGAATGCCGCCTTTCCATCGATGTGCGAAAATCAATGTTGTTATTGAAAGACGTCAAAAACAAAGTAATTTATTGTGTGAATACATTTTTCTGTTCAATTTTAAAATTATAATTTAATCAATACATATTAAAACACGTCGTTCTTGTCCAGTCCTCAGTCAAATTTCGGTGCTCATGCGAGAGGGTTCGTGTTATCGACAAACGTAATAAGCAAAGGAATTTATTTTGCGAATTAATTTTTTTGTTTAATTTTAAAATTCTTATTTAATAAATACATATTCAGCCCTATCGAGGTAACCGTCGGAGCGGACAGTTGTCTGCAACGCGTGCGTTTGCGTATGCTCAAATTCTGTTCGAGGTATCCTTCATCGGAACAGAAAAATGATAAATGCGTCGATGCATTGATTTGACATGCGACAGATTTTAAATTCAAATAGAGATGTGCAAATTATATCTGTGTATCGATGATTCAATATATCTGCCGATATTTGTAAAAATATCGATACCAAAAGAGATTAAAATTATGTTTTATCAATAAAAGTTGAAAATCGTTGTTTAAAGTAAGTAAAAATGGCAATATTTGAATAAATTGTATATGCTGGCTTTAAATTAAACAAATATTTATACATAATTATTTCCATTCAAAATACATCGAATCGGTGAATTTCGATATATTCTCAAGAAAGCCATCGCTAAAAGTCATCTATGAATTCAAACAGCTGTTTCTACCAATGTGTCAAAGGTTGGAAAAAATACCAAAAGTGAGATAAAACTGAAGTTTTACTTTTTATTTGAATCTGTTTTTAAACTCAAAACCTAATATGGATAGCATTGCCTTATTTTTGGAAGCAGAGTCCAGAGAAAAAAAGGCAATAAATCAAGAAAAAAGGAGGTCTCTAAGAAATGAGAGCCAATTGAACGATTTGACTGACGCATCGTAAGTTATCTTAGAACTAATTATTGAAGATGAATCTATGTAAACAATTTACTTTCAGATTCAAAAAGAATTTTCGTCTTAATAAAATGGCATTCGAATACGTGCTTGGGCAAATAGAAGGCAAATTTAAGGACGATCATCGTTCTGATGCTGTTACGCCGGAGCATAAACTCGCAGCGTGCCTAAGATTCTTTGCTGAGGGAAACTACCAGCATGGAGTAGGAAAAGATTACCAGTGTGCTATTGGCCAATCGACATTTTCAAATATCTTGAAGGAAACGCTGGATATTATGGAACAAACCCTATGCAACAGCTGGATGTCTTTAAAAATGACAGAGGAAGAAATTGAGCAGTCGAAAACACATTTTTTCGAAAAAACTGGGTTCCCGGGAGTGATTGGTAGTGTGGATGGCAGTCATGTCCAAATAATTGCACCAGTAGACAACAAACATCTCTATCTGAATCGCAAGGGACATTTCAGTCTAAACGTGATGATTGTAATGTTAATCTCAAGCAGGAATATAGGTAACTACATATGTTACTCATCCATTTCTTTGGTTTCATTACAGATTTGCGACTATAAAATGAAGATTCGAGCTGTTAATGCCAACTACCAAGGAGCCAATCACGACTCTCATGTTTGGTCTTTGAGTCCGGAACGTCATTATTTTGAAGAAAACTATTTGCGTGGTACAAGAGATTGCTGGTTGCTGGGTGGGTCAATTTAATTTGTTATACCTTATCAAATAACGTAAGCTAATGTATTTAATTTTTACAAGGCGCTATAATACGTCACACACAAGCGCAAGGAACATAATTGAGCGTACCATAGGCTTGTTAAAGACCAGGTTTCGGTGCATATTGAGTGCTCGCCAACTACATTATGAACCATTGAAAGCGGCACAAATAGTGAATGTTTGTTGTGCCTTACACAACATATGTCTATGTTTTGATAGCGATTACCAAAATATGGAAGACATAGACAACGTAGAAGAGACTGAGGATGACAATCAGGAACCCGAAGAAGGTGCATCAAACTTATATCGTAGCCAGGCAAACGCAATAAGAAATGAAATACTCCAATATTTTCAATAAACTTAAAATAACTTTATTACTAACATAACAAAATGAATTCATTTAATTAAAAAAAAAACAAAAAATAAAATAAATTACTTAAAAATTACACAGCCTCTTTCACTCTTTGTTCTTACATATATAGGAAGTTGGATCATTCCAACAACAAATTAGTTCTCGAAATTTCGAGTTCCAGAATTCTTGCTTTAATTTCCAACTTTTTACATGCAATTCTTTGCATTTCCGCATTATTCTCTCTCATTTCTTTTAATTTTTTTTTCCACTTCCAATATGCCTTCCTCCGAACGATACAATCTTTTCAGGCAAGTTGTTGTGTCCTTTAAGGCATTCGTTGTGTCCTGCAAAGCGTTTTTAATTTCGTCGTGAAATTCTCTTTGCTCGTCAACCTGCTTCCTTAGAAGTTGAATGGACGTCAAGGCATTTCGTGGGCGTCTCCAAGAAGTGCTTGGTGTATTTGTCATTGCTTCTTCGTTGTTTTCTTGACCTGCTTCTTCACTGCCAAAACTCAATGCCCCGATGCCATCAACTCCGTGATTGGTGTTAACCAAGGCTATGACAGCCTCTTCTAAGGGGGTAAACGACTTTTGTTTGCATGGGCCACCACCTGTGCCCGTGATTTCTTTTTTATTTGCTGCCAGTTTTTTTTTAATGTAGCTTTTGTAATCACTCCAAACCTTAAAGAAGTTTACACACATTACACACATATATATAATTAAATTTTGAAGAAATGGTAATTATACCTTTTTCCAACCACTAACATCTCTCTTTCGTGATCCTAGTTGGTTAAGTTGGTCAGTTAACTCGTCCAAAAATGCAGCAACAGCTTCTGGTGACCTCTTGGTGAAGTTTCGGGCTATATCAGGTTTTTCTTGCATTACGTTCACCAAGAGCTCGTACTGTTGCTGTGTGGTTTTTTCTTTTTGGTTAGACCTGAAAACACAAAATTAAAAATTCAAAATAGCTTTTTATGGCCTTTAGTCCAACAAAAATTGGCGTTTCATCCAGGAATCTCACTTTGGAATCATCAGTTGACATACAGTGAAAGAAACCTTGTCAATACGCAATTTTTGATTTTTTCTAGTACAACTTACATAGAATTTTTGACAAAACCCTAATGTGAACTATATCCAACAAGATTAAGATTTTAATCATTAAAAAGGAAGTAATTCAACAGTCCATTATTAGTGCTGAGTCTTCTACTTGGTTGATTTAATTTTATTTAATTTATCAATGCAGTATATAGAGTTTGTATTAAGAAAACATTTAAAAACTACTTCTGAGCCAGGCCACGGGCTTAAACTTCCTTCTTAATGATTAAAATCTTAATCTTGTTGGATATAGTTCACATTAGGGTTTTGTCAAAAATTCTATGTAAGTTGTACTAGAAAAAATCAAAAATTGCGTATTGACAAGGTTTCTTTCACTGTATGTCAACTGATGATTCCAAAGTGAGATTCCTGGATGAAACGCCAATTTTTGTTGGACTAAAGGCCATAAAAAGCTATTTTGAATCAATAATTCAACAGTCCATTATTAGTGCTGAGTCTTCTACTTGGTTGATTTAATTTTATTTAATTTATCAATGCAGTATATAGAGTTTGTATTAAGAAAACATTTAAAAACCACAAAATTAAAATTCAATAAAAAAGTATAGAAAGCTATTTAAAAGCATAGTTTTATTAATTCCTTACATTTTTCAACAATTTTGTTTGATGCGTAAACAAGTCCAGCAAGAATTGTGTGTCGGAGTAAAACGAAAACAAAACTGTGTTCAGCTGTCAAAAACCACACTAAAAAATGCGCTTGATCGCACTGCAACGCAATTGAACGGTGTGCGTTTAAAAAGTGCGGAGACACATCCAGAACAGCTGAACGCAAGAATACCTCGAAGCTAAAATTTTCGGAATCGTACAAAATGGTGGCACTTTTCGCTCCGACGGTTACCTCGATAGGGCTGATTAATTCACGTCGTTCTTGTCCAGTCCTCAGTCAAGTTTCGGTGCTCATGCGAGACGGTTCGTGCTATCGACAAACGTAACAAACAAAGGAATTTATTTTGCGAATTAATTTTTCTGTTCAATTTAAATTTTACATTTTACATTTTACATTTTACATTTTACAGTTTACATTTTACATTTTACATTTTACATCGTTTTGCGAAAATCAATGTTTTAAAAATTTTCATGTTTTTCTCTTTAAACGCGATTTGCGGCTAAACAAAGCGTCTTTCCGACTTAAGAATAGCATATTTGTGATCTAGGAAATGCCACCTTTCCATCGATGTGCGAAAATCAATGTTTTAAAAATTGACATGTTTTTCTCTTTAAACGCGATTTGCGGCTAAACTAAGCGTCTTTCCGACTTAAGAATAGCATATTTGTGATCTAGGAAATGCCACCTTTCCATCGATGTGCGAAAATCAATGTTTTAAAAATTGACATGTTTTTCTCTTTAAACGCGATTTTCGGCTAAACTAAGCGTCTTTTCGACTTAAGAATAGCATATTTGTGATCTAGGAAATTCCACCTTTCCATCGATGTGCGAAAAATCAATGTTTTGAAAATTGACATGTTTTTCTCTTTAAACGCGATTTGCGGCTAAACTAAGCGTCTTTTCGACTTAAGAATAGCATATTTGTGATCTAGGAAATGCCACCTTTCCATCGATGTGCGAAAATCAATGTTGTTATTGAAAGACGTCAAAAACAAAGTAATTTATTGTGTGAATACATTTTTCTGTTCAATTTTAAAATTATAATTTAATAAATACATATTAATTCACGTCGTTCTTGTCCAGTCCTCAGTCAAGTTTCGGTGCTTATTCGAGACGGTTCGTGCTATCGACAAACGTAACAAACAAAGAAATTTATTTTGCGAATTAATTTTTCTGTTCAATTTTAAAATTCTAATTTAATAAATACATTTTATAAACGTCGTCCTTGTCCAGTCCTCAGTCAAGTTTCAGTGCTCGTGCGCGATGGTTCTTGTCATTGAAAGACGTTAAAAACAAAGTAATTTATTGTGTGAATAAATTTTTCTGTTCAATTTTAAAATTCTAATTTAATAAATACATATTAACTCACGTCGTTCTTGTCCAGTCCTCAGTCAAGTTTCGGTGCTCATGCGAGACGGTTCGTGTTATCGACAAACGTAATAAACAAAGGAATTTATTTTGCGAATTAATTTTTCTGTTACATTTTACATTAAACATTTTACATTTTACATTTTACATTTTACATTTTACATTTTACATTTTACATTTTACATTTTACATTTTACATTTTACATTTTACATTTTACATTGTTTTAAAAATTGACATGTTTTTTTCTTTAAACGCTATTTGCGGCTAAACTAAGCGTCTTTTCGACTTAGCAATTGCATATTTGTGATCTAGTTAATGCCACCTTTCCATGGATGTGCGAAAATCAATGTTTTAAAAATTGACATGGTTTTTTCCTTAAACGTTTAATAATTAGTGTTCACTGCTATCTCAGTAGAGAATTTAGTGTCCACTGCTACCTCAGTAGAGAATTTAGTGTCCACTGCTATCTCAGTAGAGAATTTAGTGTCCACTGCTACCTCAGTAGAGAATTTAGTGTCCACTGCTATCTCAGTAGAGAATTTAGTGTCCACTGCTATCTCAGTAGAGAATTTAGTGTCCACTGCTATCTCAGTAGAGAATTTAGTGTCCACTGCTACCTCAGTAGAGAATTTAGTGTCCACTGCTATCTCAGTAGAGAATTTAGTGTCCACTGCTAACTCAGTAGATAATTTAGTGTCCACCGCTATCTCAGTAGAGAATTTAGTGTCCACTGCATCCATCAAATTTTTCTTCCGAGCAATGGGTCCAAGTAAATGCATGCTCGCCACAAAAAGATCTTCATTGAATCCTGAAACAAAAATCATTATGTTAGTATCTTACGTATTATTACATATTAATGCTATACTCTAAAGCAAAACAGTACCTGAGTCTGGATTGTTGTAAAATTCAATAAATGGATTTGCATCATGTTGTATAAGCGGCAAAATTTCAAGGTCTTCCTCATTTTCATCAGGGTGACATAATTTTCTGTATGCTTCAATAATTTTGTCAATATCTAAATTTGCTTCGAACTCTCCACGACGAGCTAAAATTAGTTGTTCGTTTTCTTCATAAATTTGATTGAATCGCATTTCAGCCAAAATGTCTCTTTCTTCATTACGAAATGGAATGTACAAAGTAACCATTTCACGTTTGTAGTCTAACATTTGATTTGCCATATCGTAATGTCGATAGCGTACGATCCTATGAGTTTTCCGACGGTAATATACTTTATTACTTTGTTGATTAATGTTTTCTTCTGGTGCTAACTCTTCTTCAATGTCTACTTCATCTTCTGAATTCAAATTTTCGTCTGTAATCTCAGGTTCCGATGGGTTTTGTCCAGATTTGACTGCATACCAAGCAACAAACTGAATCAACGAAATATCTTCTAATTCTGCAGGTCGATTTTCGTATTTTTCGAAACAATTTTCTTTCCAAATATTGGTATCGTTATCAGAAAGTCTTTCTAATTCTTTTTCTGTTTTTCGAATACGATGACGTTCCTGAGGCCACATCGTAGATATAAATTCAACCTTAAGCGTTGATTTAGACATTGGTTCCCTAAGAAGAAACCATGCTGCTTCTTGGCTGGACATTTCTATTGTATTTAAAATATTAACACTAATATGTCTTGTCATTTCAACTAAATCTAAATTTGGATTTTCTTCCAAAAGATCCAGTAGTTCCCGCTGAAGATTACTAGTGCCTCGATTCGATTTGTTTACATACTCCACAACGTATGCAGCACAGGAATACTCATCTGTTATGTATTGGATATCCATGTTCGACTGCAAATGGTGAAATATGAATGGATTAAAGAAGTTATGCCATTTTTCATTAGGGTGCCGTTTAACGAAAACCATTGGCCGTAAAATTCCAGCAGATAGGATTTGATGATAGTCCTCATCTGATGTAATGTTATTTTTATTATAAAAATCATCAATATCATCGTAGTTATTGTTTTCGAGATTTTGGTGTATTGTTTTATATCTTTTCTTATACTCATCATAAGCGTATCTTTCATCATCAGTAGATTTAGCCAAAGGCTTGAGTAGTATAGTTGACCGACTAGGCATGAAAGGGGCGTTGAATCTGCATTTTCGTTGATTCCGATTATTTTTATAACATGTAAAAGTGTGATGGTGTGTGACGAGATTAATATTTCCTGACGCTTCTGTGCTAGATACTGAAATTAAATCATCAATAAGCTGAATAGTAGAATTCATATCTGCTCCAAACGAATCTTTAGGTGCCTCATTCAGCCAAAGTAAAATATGAGCATGAGGACTTCCTCTATGTTGAAATTCAATCCTCCTGAAATTATGTTGAACATAATGCTTACCGAATGGGCTAACGGTTTTATGTTGGAGAATTTTCATCATGACATTGACGAGTTTGTTGAAATAAATGGCGCATGTCACAGCATCTTCATTTATTAACTCTGCCTTGACTTTATAATGCAACTGCTCAATTTCTAAATCAGTTATCTCCGTGCCATATTTCAATTTATGCAATGTTTTTAAAAGCCATTTCCATGATATTTCATTGGCACTCATCGTCAAAAATACTGTTGGCTTACCAAGTTGCCGGATCATTGCAAAGAGGTCTTTCTTTCGACTTTGCCAATATTGTACTGAATTTGGTATCGATTTGAGAAAAGCCAAATTTGATTCCATACAGCCATTAAGATATTCAGAGGATAATATCTGGTCTTTTGTTATGTTTATGCCTTGTCCTATATGTTTAAAAGCAATACTGATGTTTTCACTCACTCGAAGTCGCATAATCTTCATGGCTAAGTAGAGCAAGTGGCGAGGAGTAACTCCTCGTCGATCAGAGCGCCGCAATTCGCTTGTTGCAACCGAGTATGCCTTACAATTAACACCATCTTTGAATTTCCGAAATTGTCCATAGTAAATTGCTGGGAAAGACAATTCTTCTGCATGAGAATCAAACAGCAAGCTTATAGGTCTTTTGTTCTCTCCCGGTGCAATTTGTAAATATTTATCCTCCGACCATAAAAGAGTATGCTGTTCAGCAACTAGACTATCTTCAATTTCAATTGGTTCAGCGATGTCGTCTAAAACAACAACTGGATTTTCACTCTCATCGGTTAACTCTCGCAAAAAATTCTGACTAATTTTAATGCCATAATGCTTATAAAGCGGAGTAGCTACAAGATAACTGAGCCAGTCTTTAACAATCCCTTTTTTCACTAATCCGTGCAAATAACTAGATTTGTGCATTAAACGTTTTTTTATGTGTACATTTATACAATAATCATCATCTATATTTCGAGGCAGAGTTTGGACCATGTTATCAACGTCAACGGGTACATTGATTACTTGTCCAGCGATTCCATATTGCCCTTGTACGTATCTTAGCCGTCGAATTTGCATAAAGGGTAATCTCGGTGATATTAATCGCTCGGACACTAAATCCAATTCAGGGAGATTAGGCTTAGGCGGATACTTAAATCCATTGTACACAGCCAAATTTGGTATTTTTCCAGCAGTTAACGAGGTTTTACAGGTCGCACACACAAGAATGTCTAGCAACGAGACAGTTGGGCATATTTGTTGTAAAATTACACTGCACGATAAAGGTGGAGATTTCAAATCATTTTTGAACCATAATCTATCACAAACAGTGCACGCAAATCCAAATGGATTATCCTCAAATAAATTTTTAAAAAGATTATGAGCTCCATTATGTCTCATATATAATGTATAGATCGATGAAGGATTTTCTTCTGCGTGAGATCTTCGTGCATTGAGTCTTCGTCGATACCGACGACAGCGTTCGTCCGCAGGAGTAGTGGTGTTTGCATTGCCAGTTGTATTTTCAGGAGCCTGCGGCGAAGATTCATGGTTGAAAAATTGTTGAGGGTGATCTGACGAGTTTTGAAATTCCTCTGGATTAACAATTAATTCTCGACTTGTACTTGTACTGCTGTCACTAGTGCCTTGGTTAAAATTGGCACCCGATTTTAGCCGCTTGCATTTTTGACGATACCTGCGGCATCGTTCCGCATTGAGCTGCTTTTGTTGTAAAAGTTTTGCTGTAACAATATTTTCAGATACAGGCTCACCACTTTGAACGGTACTAGTACTCGGAATGGCATCTGTTAAATAAAATTAAATATATTGAATGGACCGAATATAAATAAAAAGACTTAATTTAATATTCATACAAAATAAGTTAATTAATAAATTCAAGCACTCAAAATTGAAATAAATCCATAAACAACAACATGCACCAGCAAAAAGTTCTAAAAATTCTATATAAAAACTATGTTTACTCACCAAGATCTTTTTTCCTTTTTCTATAAGCACGTGCTCTGTCGGCGTTCTGTTTTTTACGGCGTAAAATTAATTCATCGTCATTCATTTTTGCACTATTCTTTGCTTTTTCCTCGTTGATCAGTTTTTTGGACTCACTAGCTGTGTCGTTGTTTACCAAAAGCGAATAAATAACAACATTTACATTAAACACTGACAAAAACAAACAAAATAGCGTGGAGCACTGGCACAAATGAGAAATGCTGCAAACAGATGTGCATTCAGAATGCACGCGTGACTGCATGCATCAACGCACCTAAAACAGATGTGCATACTCTTCGAAAAACTAGATGCCTACTTCTGTCAAAAATATTTTATTGTTTGTCTATTCGTACGCACTAGTGTCACCAGTTTCAAAAAAGGTACGCTAATGTGAATGGCCATCTTTTGCGAATTAACTTATTTTTCGTAGTCAGTCCCCCTTATGCAATATTGTTACTTCTCTAAAGTTGTCTGGCTAGCACCCTACTTAACAGTTTTTCAGTTCAAAAATATTTAATCGTGTCGACTTTATCGAAACTGGTGTAATTTAAGACACTCGTACGTGCGAATACATGCTGCCTTTGTTTGAAGAAGGACAGGTACTGTCAAAATAAGTGATGCCAGATAGCAATTATTTGCAATTTTTTCGTTTGTTGTTGTGGCTGCAATGAAACTAGGCATCCAATTTAGGAATAGAGACATCGTGCATTCACTGCAACCCCTGCATATTTTGGGTGGGGATGTCCCATAAGAGCCTGTGTAAATTGTTTTGACTGCACAGAAAATTATGCACATCTGTTTTGACCATAATAGTCTATACACTACACGGTCAGCTGATGCGAACTATAGGCGCCGCCATATTGGTCTCGGCTGCTCTGACGAGCGCCTTTCACTTTATCCCTACTCCGCGGCCGACCGTCACGCGACATGCAACACACAGACGAAAAAGTTTGAGACGATGTAATAAAAGTTTCACTTTAACCAACCATGAAGTGAAGAAAATCCTTCATCGATCTATACATTATATATGAGACATAATGGAGCTCACAATCTTTTTAAAAATTTATTTGAGGATAATCCATTTGGATTTGCGTGCACTGTTTGTGATAGATTATGGTTCAAAAATGATTTGAAATCTCCACCTTTATCGTGCAGTGCAATTTTACAACAAATATGCCCAACTGTCTCGTTGCTAGACATTCTTGTGTGTGCGACCTGTAAAACCTCGTTAACTGCTGGAAAAATACCAAATTTGGCTGTGTACAATGGATTTAAGTATCCGCCTAAGCCTAATCTCCCTGAATTGGATTTAGTGTCCGAGCGATTAATATCACCGAGATTACCCTTTATGCAAATTCGACGGCTAAGATACGTACAAGGGCAATATGGAATCGCTGGACAAGTAATCAATGTACCCGTTGACGTTGATAACATGGTCCAAACTCTGCCTCGAAATATAGATGATGATTATTGTATAAATGTACACATAAAAAAACGTTTAATGCACAAATCTAGTTATTTGCACGGATTAGTGAAAAAAGGGATTGTTAAAGACTGGCTCAGTTATCTTGTAGCTACTCCGCTTTATAAGCATTATGGCATTAAAATTAGTCAGAATTTTTTGCGAGAGTTAACCGATGAGAGTGAAAATCCAGTTGTTGTTTTAGACGACATCGCTGAACCAATTGAAATTGAAGATAGTCTAGTTGCTGAACAGCATACTCTTTTATGGTCGGAGGATAAATATTTACAAATTGCACCGGGAGAGAACAAAAGACCTATAAGCTTGCTGTTTGATTCTCATGCAGAAGAATTGTCTTTCCCAGCAATTTACTATGGACAATTTCGGAAATTCAAAGATGGTGTTAATTGTAAGGCATACTCGGTTGCAACAAGCGAATTGCGGCGCTCTGATCGACGAGGAGTTACTCCTCGCCACTTGCTCTACTTAGCCATGAAGATTATGCGACTTCGAGTGAGTGAAAACATCAGTATTGCTTTTAAACATATAGGACAAGGCATAAACATAACAAAAGACCAGATATTATCCTCTGAATATCTTAATGGCTGTATGGAATCAAATTTGGCTTTTCTCAAATCGATACCAAATTCAGTACAATATTGGCAAAGTCGAAAGAAAGACCTCTTTGCAATGATCCGGCAACTTGGTAAGCCAACAGTATTTTTGACGATGAGTGCCAATGAAATATCATGGAAATGGCTTTTAAAAACATTGCATAAATTGAAATATGGCACGGAGATAACTGATTTAGAAATTGAGCAGTTGCATTATAAAGTCAAGGCAGAGTTAATAAATGAAGATGCTGTGACATGCGCCATTTATTTCAACAAACTCGTCAATGTCATGATGAAAATTCTCCAACATAAAACCGTTAGCCCATTCGGTAAGCATTATGTTCAACATAATTTCAGGAGGATTGAATTTCAACATAGAGGAAGTCCTCATGCTCATATTTTACTTTGGCTGAATGAGGCACCTAAAGATTCGTTTGGAGCAGATATGAATTCTACTATTCAGCTTATTGATGATTTAATTTCAGTATCTAGCACAGAAGCGTCAGGAAATATTAATCTCGTCACACACCATCACACTTTTACATGTTATAAAAATAATCGGAATCAACGAAAATGCAGATTCAACGCCCCTTTCATGCCTAGTCGGTCAACTATACTACTCAAGCCTTTGGCTAAATCTACTGATGATGAAAGATACGCTTATGATGAGTATAAGAAAAGATATAAAACAATACACCAAAATCTCGAAAACAATAACTACGATGATATTGATGATTTTTATAATAAAAATAACATTACATCAGATGAGGACTATCATCAAATCCTATCTGCTGGAATTTTACGGCCAATGGTTTTCGTTAAACGGCACCCTAATGAAAAATGGCATAACTTCTTTAATCCATTCATATTTCACCATTTGCAGTCGAACATGGATATCCAATACATAACAGATGAGTATTCCTGTGCTGCATACGTTGTGGAGTATGTAAACAAATCGAATCGAGGCACTAGTAATCTTCAGCGGGAACTACTGGATCTTTTGGAAGAAAATCCAAATTTAGATTTAGTTGAAATGACAAGACATATTAGTGTTAATATTTTAAATACAATAGAAATGTCCAGCCAAGAAGCAGCATGGTTTCTTCTTAGGGAACCAATGTCTAAATCAACGCTTAAGGTTGAATTTATATCTACGATGTGGCCTCAGGAACGTCATCGTATTCGAAAAACAGAAAAAGAATTAGAAAGACTTTCTGATAACGATACCAATATTTGGAAAGAAAATTGTTTCGAAAAATACGAAAATCGACCTGCAGAATTAGAAGATATTTCGTTGATTCAGTTTGTTGCTTGGTATGCAGTCAAATCTGGACAAAACCCATCGGAACCTGAGATTACAGACGAAAATTTGAATTCAGAAGATGAAGTAGACATTGAAGAAGAGTTAGCACCAGAAGAAAACATTAATCAACAAAGTAATAAAGTATATTACCGTCGGAAAACTCATAGGATCGTACGCTATCGACATTACGATATGGCAAATCAAATGTTAGACTACAAACGTGAAATGGTTACTTTGTACATTCCATTTCGTAATGAAGAAAGAGACATTTTGGCTGAAATGCGATTCAATCAAATTTATGAAGAAAACGAACAACTAATTTTAGCTCGTCGTGGAGAGTTCGAAGCAAATTTAGATATTGACAAAATTATTGAAGCATACAGAAAATTATGTCACCCTGATGAAAATGAGGAATACCTTGAAATTTTGCCGCTTATACAACATGATGCAAATCCATTTATTGAATTTTACAACAATCCAGACTCAGGTACTGTTTTGCTTTAGAGTATAGCATTAATATGTAATAATACGTAAGATACTAACATAATGATTTTTGTTTCAGGATTCAATGAAGATCTTTTTGTGGCGAGCATGCATTTACTTGGACCCATTGCTCGGAAGAAAAATTTGATGGATAATACGGTGTTTTATGAGCTAATGCAACGAGCAAACACTCGTCAAATATCTTTGCTCAATCATATGATTAATCATCTACATACGCCCAATCGTCCACCAATGCAAGTATTTTTAACTGGGCCTGCCGGTAGTGGGAAAAGTTATACCGTTTTAATGGTCAAAGAAATCTACAACCGTTTTACAGATAACTGTGGAACTCGCAATGCATATATTGTTGCAGCAACAACTGGTAAAGCTGCAGTTGCAATCGATGGAACTACAATTCACACAGCATTGAGTATTTCAACTGTAGGACTCATCGCACTCAGCTCTGAAAAAGCTAATTTGTATCGATCACTATTTCGGTACGTAAAAATTGTTATCATAGATGAGTGTAGTATGATCGGCGCACAAATGCTTACCAAAATAGACGAGAGGTTAAAACAAATCACAGGCAATCACGACGTGCCGTACGGGGGCTTAGACATTCTAATGATTGGTGACTTGCGACAACTTCCACCTGTACGCGCTACCGCAATTTACAAGCAACCAAAACAGAGTATCGCAGGGCCTATGCTCTGGCGACAACTACAATTTTATCCGTTACATGAAGTAATGCGTCAAGAAGATCGAGTGTTTTCGTCTATTTTAACAAAAATTGGTAGTGGATCACAGTTAAGTTTAGAGGAAACAAATATTATCGAATCAAGAATGTTCACTGAAGACGAAGCTAAACAAATGTGTCCATCAGGAATTCGATTATTTTTTCAAGTTAAGAAAGTTGAAAATTACAACAATTCGAGCCTATCGACGTATGATGCAAAATACGAGTCAATTGCTGAGGACATAATCATGAATTGTGATGACCCGGTACTTGCTCAAAAATATTTAGATGCATTTGCAAAAAAAACACCCGTTGATGCCGGTGGGCTGCCACATAAAATAATTTTTGTTAATGATTTACCGTACGTCATAACAAAAAATATTGACGTTTCAGACGGAATCGCTAACGGTTGTGACGAAGTCACATTTTCTTCTCTTCCACTGCCATCATTTATTGCAACCACAAGCATTCATATTATCCATTCCCAACCCGCACCCCTGTCGTGGCTACCACAATACAACTAAATACAGTCTCTGAAGTCACATGACACGTTGTATTTGCAAACCAGTAGCATTTTACATGTGAATTTGTCTCTGAAATCACATGACCATGTATTTGCAAAGCAGTAGCGTTTTTACATGTGAATTTATATTTGGTGGTTATAATTCACACTGAGTTATTGTTGATATATTCCATAAAGGAATGTGATATAGCACACTGAAATTCGAGGAAAATCTCGATGGTGATTTATAGGAATACTATTCAGAGCCAAAGACTTTTCTCCACTACCGGAACACCAGGGGTACGCAGTGTACCGAGAGATTCCTAATATTTTGAAGCTGTGCTTTCACGAGTGTAGCAGAATATTCATCCTGTCCGTTTTCCTTACCGTTCCTACATTCCTAACTTCCTACCGATTAATACCGTGTTATTTCTATTTAAGCCGTACTTAATTGTGCGTTGACATTGCCGTACTTAATTGTGCGTTGACATTGCCGTACTTCATTGTGCGTTGACATTGCCGTACTTAATTGTGCGTTGACATTGCCGTACTTAATTGTGCGTTGACATTGCCGTACTTCATTGTGCGTTGACATTGCCGTACTTAATTGTGCGTTGACATTGCCGTACTTAATTGTGCGTTGACATTGCCGTACTTAATTGTGCGTTGACATTGCCGTACTTAATTGTGCGTTGACATTGCCGTACTTAATTGTGCGTTGACATTGCCGTACTTAATTGTGCGTTGACATTGCCGTACTTAATTGTGCGTTGACATTGCCGTACTTAATTGTGCGTTGACATTGCCGTACTTAACTGTGCGTTGACATTGCCGTACTTAATTGTGCGTTGACATTGCCGTACTTAATTGTGCGTTGACATTGCCGTACTTAATTGTGCGTTGACATTGCCGTACTTAATTGTGCGTTGACATTGCCGTACTTAACTGTGCGTTGACATTGCCGTACTTAATTGTGCGTTGACATTGCCGTACTTAATTGTGCGTTGACATTGCCGTACTTAATTGTGCGTTGACATTGCCGTACTTAATTGTGCGTTGACATTGCCGTACTTCATTGTGCGTTGACATTGCCGTACTTAATTGTGCGTTGACATTGCCGTACTTAATTGTGCGTTGACATTGCCGTACTTAATTGTGCGTTGACATTGCCGTACTTAATTGTGCGTTGACATTGCCTACTTAATTGTGCGTTGACATTGCCGTACTTAATTGTGCGTTGACATTGCCGTACTTAATTGTGCGTTGACATTGCCGTACTTAACTGTGCGTTGACATTGCCGTACTTAATTGTGCGTTGAAATTGCCGTACTTAATTGTGCGTTGACATTGCCGTACTTAATTGTGCGTTGACATTGCCGTACTTAATTGTGCGTTGACATTGCCGTACTTAATTGTGCGTTGACATTGCCGTACTTAATTGTGCGTTGACATTGCCGTACTTAATTGTGCGTTGACATTGCCGTACTTAACTGTGCGTTGACATTGCCGTACTTAATTGTGCGTTGACATTGCCGTACTTAATTGTGCGTTGACATTGCCGTACTTAATTGTGCGTTGACATTGCCGTACTTAATTGTGCGTTGACATTGCCGTACTTCATTGTGCGTTGACATTGCCGTACTTAATTGTGCGTTGACATTGCCGTACTTAATTGTGCGTTGACATTGCCGTACTTAATTGTGCGTTGACATTGCCGTACTTAATTGTGCGTTGACATTGCCTACTTAATTGTGCGTTGACATTGCCGTACTTAATTGTGCGTTGACATTGCCGTACTTAATTGTGCGTTGACATTGCCGTACTTAACTGTGCGTTGACATTGCCGTACTTAATTGTGCGTTGAAATTGCCGTACTTAATTGTGCGTTGACATTGCCGTACTTAATTGTGCGTTGACATTGCCGTACTTAATTGTGCGTTGACATTGCCGTACTTAATTGTGCGTTGACATTGCCGTACTTAATTGTGCGTTGACATTGCCGTACTTAATTGTGCGTTGACATTGCCGGAGTTTGGCTCCGTTGACATTAGTTTAAGTTAAATCCTAAGCTTAATAAAACATTGTGTGCTCCTGATATTATTTGGATTATATAACGTAGATTTGAATAGAAAACCGATGTAATAACCAAGTGAACGTAAACTTGTAATAATTGTAATACATATATATATTGACTTAAACAACTTGCTATATTATGATTTGGATTATAAACGTATATTTGCTAAACTGAACCTATGTACATTATTTGAATTATATAACTTATATTTAACGAACTTCTGTTTGTAACCTAAATCTATTGGATTACAAGGTAATAAATAAAGTATTATTTTCCTTAACCGGAGTTTTACGTCTTTTCTTCGGCTGACCCTGGAACCGCTGAAGCTACCTCAGCTATAGATAAAAAAGGACACTCTTACACGGTAATGTAGGGAAATTGATACATCTTGAATTTGACGATACTAAATTAATTAGAGTATGGTTACTGCTTCCGGACAAGAATGTGGGGAAAAAAATCCGACAAAAAGTTGCTCATCGCATCCAGGAATTAAATATTAATAGATACTCCGTGCCAATCAAGTTATTATCAACTTCATCACCAATCAACGCTCATCAACGTAATACTGTAATAAAACGAACACATTTTCCATTATCAGCTTTCAATGCATCAACGATTCATAAAGCGCAAGGGGGAACGTACAGTGAAGTTGTTTATCATTACGAAAAACGTCATGCTCAAGATTTAGTTTACGTAGCTCTTAGCCGCGTCACTGGTTTAAACGGTCTTTACATCGTGTCAGAAGATGGCAACAAAAAATTTTATCACACTGGTTGTCGAGTTACTAAACAAACACAAGACTTGAGAATAGAATTGGAGCGACTTTCGTTGAATCCACTGATTACTATCACCGATGAAATCTCGAATTTTATTATGAGTCGACGGGGTTTTTCGATGATATCATTCAATGTACAAAGCTTACGAACTCATTCGGAAGATATTTCTGTAAGTCTGACAAAATCAATCAACACTCTTGTTTTATGTGAAACTAATTTGAGAAATAATGAGCAAATAAATATTCCCAATTTTCATTGTGTGAGTAGGCAGAAACATAGTACTTCTCGATATGGTGGAGTAGCTATACTAAAAAACAATGATAATTCATTGAGGGTTCACTCAGAAATGCAAGCATACATCAATAACATGAGTGTAAGTCAAACAACTGCTTCCGAATCTGCTGTGGGAGATTTTTGTGCAGCTATTTGTCAATTAGATGAGAACAGAAAACTCGTAATTGCGTCAATATATATTAAAGTAAATCAAAAAATAGATGATGTAATGGATTTTCTAGGTTTTCATCTAGCTCCATTTGCTACGTCATCGGCACAAATCTTCCGTTCTCGAGAAATATATTCACGAATGCCTGTTATTTTGTCTGGTGATTTTAATACAGACTTCAAGAAAGAAGAATCTGCTCCACTCATTGAATACTTGAGAAAAGTATTTAATCTTGAAATGATAAATGATAGAAATATACCCACCACGAGATATGGTACAACGATCGATGCGGTTTTTACTAGATACATTGAAAAAATCGAATGTAAGTCACTGTTCACGTATTTTAGTTACCATAAAATATTGGTTACATTTATAAACTGTGAAACTCATGATGAAGATGGAATTGATAATAGAATGATTGAAAATAATTGAAAAACGGATCAAAATGACTCAACGATTATAAAATATTATTTTCAGTGTTTTAATATGTGTATATCATCTAAATAATTGTTAAGTATTATGTATGTATGTCGTACTCTAAGATACAGAGTTCAATAAAAATATTAGTTGGAGACCTAGTCTACTTTTATCATTTCCCATTATCATTCCCATTTTCTAAGTATAAAATTAAGATTGATGAAGCAATTTTTATACCCTTAATGGAATATTATTCCGAAAATTTTTAGTTAAATGTCTATAATGTGAAAAAAAGTTTCACTTTTACGGTGGTTTCATAAAACCACACAAATTTTTTTTTGATTCGTTCAAGGTTTACAAAGCCCTAGCTGACATACACAATCGGTGTTGAGAATTTGGAAAGACTGCAAAACAACGCAGACAACCAACTAATCGCTGTCAGTCCGAATGAATCATTCGATTAAGACTTTCGGTCAACCAACCAAAGTTCGGGTAGCGATGTCTTAACAAAAGTCCAACAAGGGTTAGAGTGGATGGCCTTCCAACTGAGTTCTTTAAAGCAGTTGGAGATGACTTGGTATGGAGCATACATCAACTAATCTGTTAAACCTAGTTTGATTAAATTAGGCATCGCGTGCCATACCCAGAAGTACCACAAGAAGGAAGATACTCTGAACTTAACCAACTGCAGCGGTATAAGTCTCTTTAATGTCGCCTTTAAAATCTTGATGGCTTTTCTGTGGGACCGCGCGGCCTGATTGGCTCCTATCAGTGTAGTTTCAGGGCAGGTGACTATCGACAACGTTTGTTCACTCCGACAAATTTTAGAAAAGACCCAAGAATTCCAGTGACAGTGTGAATAAAGTCTATGTCGTATGTTACCATCCCTGCCAAGCTCAATGACTATGGAGAACTTATGCTGTTCCTCCAAGGTGGGGGGAACAACTACAGCACTTACCACTTTCATGTGAAGAAGGCTTAAAACAAGACGGCGCTATCAATTAACCTCTTCAAAAATTTTACTGAGAAAATAGTACGCTACTCGCATTTGAAGGGCCGATGCAGTTCTGGAAGACCCCATCTAAGGTGGCGCGATCAAGTGGATAACGACCTCAACCAACTTGGTGTGCGCAACTGAAGGCCAATGAAGGACTGGCCTACCTGGCGAGGATTGCCGTGGTCCACAACGGACTGTCTGCGTAAGTAAGTGGGTACTCGCATTTGAATACCAACGGAACGATTTCTTATAAATACGTTCAATATCATAGATTGATATTATTGGAAAAACGATGCATGCTGTCAGTGGACCATTGACAAATCGCAAGTGTTTAAGTGGAGGTGGTGAGAATGGATCTGGATATTAATGAGGCAAAGACAAAGTTTTAGCTGCCCTCAGAAGCTTAGATAATCATCACCTTAGGCTTGGAAGAAATGTCACGATGGACAGATATAAGTTTGTTGAAGTATCCAAGAACTTTGTTCTATTTGAATTCTAATAAAGCCTCTCAAAACAATACCAGTGCACAGATCAAACAAATAAATCACTCTTGACAATCGCTGTTTCTTCGGACTTAGAAGGCATCATAGTAGCGAAATCCTCTTACAGATCCTGCTGTATGGGACAGAAGTGTGGACCCAATGGAGTGTGGAGGAGAAGATTCAACCACGACGAACCCAGGAGAACCATATCTGTTTGTAAGATATAAGTTAATTTTCAATAGATTCCAGAGACGGACACTTATTGTTGGGACTTTTAAGTCCTTGTAGAATACCCAGGTTGTCAGTACAAATGAGAGTTTTGTTACTATATAAGCATAAGTTAGGTTGATTGCTTTTTTGTATACCAGCTAGGTTAGCAATATAGCTTCCTTCTAATTCTGGATTAAGTCCTTCATGAAGAATGGTAACTTGCCCTGGGATTGGTAGTTCTACAATTGCGTAAGGTATTTCCTTTAGTAATAATAAGTTCCTTATGTAGTCTCTGAAAAACTGAAACTGGAGTAGAATCTTTAACATGTATTGATAGACTGGAATGTATTTGGAGAGTATTTCTTTTCCATGGTGGGTTTCGGGTGCCTATGAAATTTTCTGATAGTTCTAAGATAGCAGTTTGGAGGTCTTGAAATATTATTGAGATATTTTTGAGTGCTGACTTTGATTTGTATTTTCTCTTATGTCCATTAAAGACCTTTTTGATACGTGTAGCGAGTGTGCTCCGTCTAGTAGGGCTTTAGAGCCCAGCAAGTACTGAGAATGACGCGAAGCCTGCCTCTGTTCTGAATTTATTTGTAGGTGTTGTTCTTAGGGCACCGATGGAAGTCCGATAGAATTCGTTGATGGCGACGTCTAACTTTTGGGTGTTTTTTTGTTGTTGTTTTAGTTTGGTGACAATATTTTTAGTGTGTAAGTTCTATTTTAGGTTTTTGGAAAATGTGATGCCAAGTATCTTGAGCTCGTTTTGTAATGGTATTCTTGTGTCTCAAAGAATAATGGAGTTAGCTGTGCAGTTTCTTTTTGTACAAACGTGCAATTCTTCTGGTTTTGTGGGGGGTATATTTACTCCAACCCCTTTTGCCCAGTTAGAAGTTGCGGTATTTGCTGTAGTGGGTGAGTTCTGAACAATGTCTGGTTTGTGTTATCGAAAGTAAGTACCTATATTTAAAAGTTGTCCGCATAGATTCCCACGAAGTCTAGTTTGTAAGATGGTTTGGTGATTTCTACAATGGTCTACAATCAGTCGATGTACGCGTTGTATGTAATTTAAGATAAGGGAGAGCCTTGCGCGATTCCGTTTTCTACTCTTGAAATATGAGAGCTGTGTCCATCTACATTAACACTTTGTCTTCTTCCGATGAGAAATGATAGAACTAATCTGAGAATTTGCTTTGGAATTTCTTAACGGTGGAGTTGGCGAATGGCGAGGGTAGATATAACACGGTAAATGCTTTTTCGGAGTCGATTGAAACTACTACGCTATGTTTGGCTTGCTGTAGATTACTCAACAAATTGTGCTCCAGGAGTTGAACCAAAGAATGGACTTTTCTTTTGGGCCCGAAGGCGTGTTATTCTGGGCATATTTTGTTTTCTACAGGGATGCTACAAAAGTAGAGCGACAGGGACAGCAAACGACGCCATATTTCTTGCCGCTCTTTTGACATTTCTCTTCAGTAAGGTTTGCCATTTCATGATGGAAAGATATACGAGCCAACAACGAGTCGAAATTATTAAAATTTAGATACTACCGAAATTCGGAGTCAGTGGCCTCAACGTTAAGAGCGCTACGTCCAATTTATGGTCGTCATAATCGTCCTAGCAGATCAACAATTGAGCGTCTAGTGGAAAAATTTGAATCCACAGGCACAGTACAAAATGTTCCCGTGCCAGTGAGACAAAGAAGTGACCGTAGTGTCGAGAATATTGCTGCCGCAAAGGCTTCAGTTGCAGAAAGCCCAAATGTGTTTCTCACACGTCGTTATCAAGCGTTGGGCATCTCTGTGACGTCGTTGTGGCGAATTTTGCAAAAAGATCTTGGCCTTCATCCTTACAAGAATAAATTGACGCAAGAACTGAAGCCGCTTGACCACCAGAAGCGTCGTGTGTTCGTGAATTGGGCTGAATTTTCATCGAAAAATAATCTTCAGCGATGAGGCTCATTTCTGGCTGAATGGCTTCGCCAATAAACAAAATATGCGGTATTGGTCAGGCAGCAATCCACACGTACTACATGAGTCATCATTGCATCACGAAATAATTACGGTTTGGTGTGGTTTATGGGCCGGCGGCGTCATTGGGCCGTACTTCTTCCATGATGAACAAGACCGGCACGTTACTGTGAATGGAGATCGCTACCGTTCAATGATAACCGAATATTTTTAGCCCCAATTGGATGATATGGCCTTGGAGGACATGTGGTTCCAATAGGACGGCGCCACAAGCCACACAGCGAATGTCAAAATCAATTTATTGGAAACCAAGTTTGGAGAACGTGTTATCTCACGAAAATGGTACAGTCTCTTGGCCACCTCGGTCGTGCGATTTGACGCCGTTAGACTATTTCCTGTGGAGCTACGTCAAGTCTATGGCCAACAAGCCAGCGACGATTGATGAACTTCGTACGAATATCGAACGTGAAATTGCAGCACTATCGGCCGGTTTATGCTTGAAAACCGTTGAAAATTGTGTTCAGCGTCTGGACTTCTGCAAGCGTGCCCGTGGTGGCCATGCAAAAGAAATCGAGTTCCATACATAATGGCATCGAACGTACTTTCACAGGAACTTTTGTAGCGCTCTTATTGAAAAACCCTATATATAATCTTTTCTAAGATTTTTGAGAGAATGGGTAGCAAGGATATTGGCCGATATTTGTCGTAGGAGTGAAAGTTGAGACTTTTTTTTGGGACGGGTTTCAGCAATGCTCTTTCCAGTCGTGCATAGAATATTTTTTTTTTTAAACTAGAAGAACAGTCAAGGAGAACACTCCGTGTGGATGCTTTTGCTGTTATGATGCAGACTTTTTAACCAAAAACAGTGAGCGGTTATCATTGGAGTGATTGATTTTAGTACCTATTTTTATTTTCTAAAGAAAAAATGTTGGTGCTTCGACGGTGAAGAATTTAAATCAAGCACAATGCTTTGCCTAGGCGTCAGCCCCTTCATTGCCGTCACATCCCTTGTGTGTCAGAATCCAATATAGAAGTACAAAGTCGTTTCTTGCAGGTTCAGGGAGTAACGTGACAGGCTACCTGTAGGGGATTTAGTCTTTTTGGTGGAATTGATGATGAGGACTAAACCTTGCAACCATTGTCAGGAATTCATATGTGTATATAGAAGGAGACAACCATTTGTTATCTCGATCACAGCACCAATCAACTTATTCCCCAACGCTTCAACTTTCTATGTACCCAGACTATTTAAAATTAAAAAGAACAAATAGATCATAATTATTCAACAAACAGACGAGGCGCCAGCTGTTTTGATCCAATTATTTACATAACTGCGACCAAATCGAAATAGGTACCTATACCTTCCAAATTGGAACAAAGTGGGTATCTATTATGATATTGAGTTGTACTTATCATGTGTAGGAAAGGAATCTTTTCATTTAAAATTGGTTTATCGATTTCAAAGTTGGCATGTTTCTATTCTAAAAAATTAACATTCAAACGAGTATGTATGAGTTTCGATGGGAAATGTCAACAAATCAATGAGCTATGACGAGTTAATCGAAGACGTCGCAACTAGACCCAAGAACCTGGTTCAGTTGCTTCGCCTCTCATCGTGGTCTTCTATGTCTTTTGGCAAAGGACCACTTGTTCTCTGTGGGTTCTCTTTTTTAAATCCATACGAAAATACAGACCATTTGCTGGCCAATGCTCTTGATGAATCATAAAATTCGTCATGTCTTTAATAGGCCAAAAAGAAAAACAATGAAGGCTTCATTTAAGTGTGTGGAACTGAGACTGCAGTCTATAAAATCATTAAACTCATTCAGTTGGTGATTGTTTTTGATGTTGACAATAAAAAATAACTTGATAAAGCTTATCTCTCGGGGAATAGCAAACACTGACCAACGAAACACATCAGAAGCAGACGAGCAAGTAAACCTAAACAAACCGCCTAGTTTCAATTTTCTAGTTTCTTTTTTGCAAAAGGAGACGCATCTAGCATGGTTCTGCTCTGGTCTGGTGAAGATTGTGATTGCTATCACTGTAAAGTGTACGTGCTTCAACTCCCAGTGCAAGGATTAAGGCAACATAAAAAAAACATGCGCAATATTACTTTGAATTCCCAATTCCATTCCCGAGGTTCTTACCCGCTCCTGTCGCATCAAAACTTCAGCACCCTACCATAATAGAATGGACAAAAATAAATAACGACCTGAACTGAACCAAAAAAAAAGTACATTTAATCGCGTTCAAAACAAAAACAAAAACACAACTCTTTTCAGTTGAAGACGATGAAGAAATTCAAATTTACTTTACAACACACTTTTTAAGATTACAGGTAGGCATTGGGCAAGGCACAAGACCTGGAAATGGAAGCTAAGTAGGTTATTTCTGGGTGGATGATTCTATAAAATAAAAACTTCAATATCTCTCCGAAAAAGACCACAAAACTAAAGGGAAAAGTAAACCCAACTGACCTCAATAGAACTCTCGAAGTTTTCATGTCTTTTTTTCAAGTTGAAAATGTTTCATTTTTAGAAGAAAACAAATTTATTCTTACCTCTTTTATATTTAAATGCTTTTCTTTTCCGGTTTTAAACACAAATAACTGTGTAATTCAGACTTATTTTTCTGTATTTAATTGCAAACAAATTCAAATCAAATAAATTCCTTCACAAGAAAAACTTTTCCAACACAAAAAGTAAAAAACTTCACGAATCTACAAGAATGCCAACAAAAATTCCGACCACCGTTTTCAAGAAAAATAAACCAACTAAAATGCTATCGCTGTCGCATGTCGCTGTGATGGTTGATGGAAAATGGAATATCGAATTGTGGTTTATGTTGCATTTCTTCACACCTTCGGAATTTAGGTTCTTTTCGATATAAAACATGGTATGCCCTTCTCTTTTTTACTTATATGGAAATTGTTTATATTCGAAAGTTCGAAAAAGGGCTTAGCGAGCACGAAATAGCAATAGAACAACAAAAATATTTGTGCTTAGCTGGCCTTGGTGGGAAAGAGAATGAATATGATGTGCATTGATAAGAAACGAAAGAGATGGTAGGTGAATGTTTGCTGTTTTTGGCGGATTTTTGAAGTTTTAAATTGGTAAGCATCATGAATTCATAGATGTCACTAGTGTTTGCCTAATGGCTTCCGGTTGTTCGGGTCGTCGAATTAAAAGTTTCTTAAACAAAAATTTTAAAATTCTCCCCCGGGTCCGGAAACCGCATTATTAATTAAAATATTTATTCAAATCGTGATTTTAAATGTTTGTGCATTAAAAATTTGTTATTCAATCTATTCGCCGTGGTAGGTAAATGAAAATATTGTCATTGAAAGTGTTTCAACCCGATTCGCGAATATGTTTCTTTTTATTTTGTGAGCAAAAGTACCGTTGCAGCAAGCAATTTGTCGTGTCGTGTTCATGTTTGTTTGTGTGGGGCTCCGTTGATCTTCGTCGAGTTCTTAATTTTTCTAGAAAAGTGTCGGTAGCGGAATTCGTTTTTAATTCGATGGTTTTTATCATTTGTTTTAAAAGAAGAAATCAAATAAATCGCGTGTGTTTCGTATAAATGTTGGCGATCGTATGTTCTGTTCGGGTCCTCGCCATTTTATATTTCTTCGTGCGGTTGGAGAAAGGTTCCGGTTTATTTCAGTGAATGTGATGAAGTGCGTGTTCGGGTTATATAATATGCAAATGCAAGAAAAGCTCATTTAAAGAGCAATCTGTTTCTTTTAATGCTCCATATTGTGTTAAATTATTATAAAATGGCCTTTAAATGTTCGTCCGTCAATGAAAAAAAAAGTGTTCATAGGTATATGTAATTGTGTGTTGTTTTTTTTTCTACGTGTGGAGTTCCTAGCAGCCGCCATTGAAAAATTGGATTATTCCCCTTCTTAAAAGTTAAGGATGAAGAATTTGATCAGGTGAGTTTTTTTAAATGCATTTTTATATTCGTTTTGTTTAATACATAAATTAAGTATGTAATGTACAATGTACATAATATGTCCCTCTGCTTCTTGGCATTTTGACTTTTGAGCATTAAAGCACGTTGAAACGTACAATATAGTTTGTTAGAATGTACACTTCTGCTTAGCGTTTGACTGTGGCGCCCTCTTCTTTTTTAATACCCTATTCCATAGAATGGGTATAGGTATTGTATTTGGTGTGGAGTTTGTAACATAGAGAAATAATACAGTTAGGTATAGAAAAGTATATATATTCTGACTCAGAATCAAAAGCCTAGCCATGTTCGTTCGTCCGTCCGTCCGTCCGTCCGTATGTATATACTCTAGAGGTCGCAATTTTTGAGCTAGAAAGCTGAAATTTGGTATAATCTTTAGTTCAAGAGTAAGGCTAAGTTCTTGAACCGGTAAAATCCGCCCACAAACACGCCCACAATCGCCATTTTTGTTGAACAACCTCAATTTTAGAAAAATTAAATTATGTTTTTTGTACAGTTAGGTATACGATAAAAGCATAACGTTAAAATTTTGTACACGTGAGCTTTAGGTAAACTTTCTTCCAATTAAATAAAAATATCTCAGTTTGGGCGTGGCTGACGCCCATTTTTCATACAAAACCATCAATATTGTTTTTTATAAAATAACAATTGTTATATTAAAGCGAAAAACATTAAATTTTGTACGTATTACTTGCACATAAACTTTCTTGTGTACATTTTTTCAATACGCCCACTTTTAAAGGCGTCATTTTGATAAAATACCTTTGTTCAGGTAAGATTGTTTAAAAACTACTCGATTCAGCTTTAGTTTTACACATATGCCTAAATACTGACCAAAGCTTAGTTAGTGCTTCAGATTTTTAAGACACACCCACTTTTAAGGGGCGTTTCCGTCAAAACTCGTATAATGCATTCATTTTTTAACTATCGGTCGCAGTTTTGAAGTAAAAAGATGAACACTTAGGTTTATATTCCTTGGTTACGTAGCAGATTGTGGTCCAAGAATTGTTAAAAACACCCATAATCGCTATTTCCATTCAAAATCTAATTTTTAAAAATTTAAATTTTGTCTTGTTTTGTTCAAATCGATCTGCAAGAATAAAATTGAATGTCACTGAACTCATACCAATTGCCTTGGCAATAAGGAGTCTTAACTTTGGGCGTGGCGCACGCCTTTTTTATTGCGCCAGCACTAATTGAACATCACACCGCACAAAATTAATGTTATTGAATTTTTTCCTGTCTGCTAAAGAAGAATTTTGTTTCTGAAACTGGAACATCGGCTGGCTGCGGGAGGCAGACGTGTACACATACAAAAATATAGGGAATAGGGTATCCAACAGTTCGTTGCAAATGTAGGTACTGTAGCTCTCGCTTATGTTTAGACCTTGATTCTTATTGCTGATATAAAATACACAGGGTGAAAGTAGAAGCCGCTAGTGCTGGCGGGAGATATGACTGTCTGCATTGTAACGGGTTTTTTTTTTAGATCTTTAAATTGGCGACACTATTTTAACTGGCGGCCATTTTGTCAGCTGTTTAGTGATCTGTTTTTAGTTTGGTTTGGCATTGCAACGTAAATAGACTGACGTCTGAACAATGCTGAAAATCGTGGTTATCTGTTGGAAGTAGACGTTTTTTTTTTCAAAGTCGAATTTTGTTAAGCGATGAAGCTCCCTTTTGGCTAAATGTATACCTACGTCAATAAAAAAAAATGCCGTTCTTAGAGTGATGATAATCCTCAAGTGTGCTTTATGGGTTGGTGCAATAATTGGTCCGTACTTCTTTAAAAACGATGCTGGCCAGAACGTTACAGCCAATGGTGGCCGCTATAGAGCCATGATTACTGACTTTCGTTCATCAACTGAACAACCATGGTGTGCAGCAGCTGTGGTTTCAACATAAGACAGCGCAACATGTTACACAGCTCGTGCCACAATTGACTTGTTGAAGGAAACGTTGGGTGAGCGCATAATTTCGCGTTTTCGTCAATTGGAATCCAAGATCGTGCGATTTAACGCTGATTGACTATTTTCTGTGAGGACATGTGAACGTGAAGTCGCTAGTCTACGCCGATAAGCCCGAAACGATTTACCAGGTGAAGGACAACATTCGATGCGTTATTGCCGATATACGGCTATAAATGTTGGGAAAAGTCATCGAAAAGTGGACCTCCGGATTAGACTACGTCCGAGTCAGCCGTGGCGCTCATATGCCAGAAATCATATTAAAATTATAATGCCAAAAGATTATCGTTCGAATAAACTAAATTTCATGGCAATCGAGATAAAAACGTCTTCAATCTAATGCTTTTGTTTGTCGTCCATAGATGACGGAGGACGCGTTTAACGTTCCGCTTATTAAGAGTATAGGTAGATTATATGGGGTTTTCCAATAAGAGGTGTTATTTTTATATTCAAAGAAAAATCGAAGTCCGTCAAGTTAGCACTACCACTTTTGATTTTTTTAAAATGAACAATTGGATTAACTGTCGTGAATTTGTCGTGAAACAACAAAAATTGTTGCGCCCCTATTTTAAAAGTTAGCCCCTGGTAGTGCTAACTTGACAGTCAAGTATGGTCAAATATGGTGGGTGGTTGGTTTGCGGTTGTAGGTGGGTTGATTGGTTGGCAGTTTTGGTGGTGGGGATGGTTGATTTGATGGGGTGCGATGAAAAAGTTGTCAAAAAAGGTGGGTGAGTGGAAGGTGGTGGCAGGTGTTGTAGGTGGTTGGATTTGGTGTTGGTAGGGGGTGAGGGAAAAGTAATTGTCAAAAATGGTTGGTGGTTGGTTGGTGGCTGTAGGTGTGATGGGTGGTTGGCGGTGTTGGGTGAGTGGCAAGTTGTTGTAGTTGTTATGGGTGGTTGAATTTGGGTTGAGGGTGCAGTGAAGGGAATTGTCAAAAATAGTTGTACTGTAGAGGGGTAGGGGTGAGGAAAAAATTGTCAAAAATGGTGGGTGAGTAGCAGGTGGTTGTAAGTGGAGTAGGTGGTTGAATTTGGTGCATGGGGAAATTGTCAAAAATAGTAGGTGGGTGATTGGTGGTGGTTAGGTAGGGCTGGCTTTATTGTGTGGGAGAGGAGGAAAAAATTTTCAAAAAATTGTCAAAAATAGTGGGTGGTTGCTTGTAGGTGGTGTGGGTTATTGGTAGTGTTTAAGAAGGGGGGATTTACTGAGTGGGGGAAGAGGACAAAATGATCAAAAATTCCCCAAAAAAAACCTTTTAACTTTTGAGTTTTAAGTGATTAATAAAATTTCATTTGATTTTTTCAATGTTTTTTTCCCAAAATCTTAACCCCCAAGAGTATTTTAACACATTAGACCAAGATCATACGACCCAGTCGTGCCCTTTGTTTTATAAATTTTAAGGACACGCCGACTTTTATGGGTAGTGTCCTAATTAACATAAAATTAATGTTATTGTATTTTTCCCCGTCTGCTAAAGAAGAATTTTGTCTCTCGAATTAGACAGCTACTGGCTGCGAGGGGGGTCGAACGCATACACATACAAAAATATAGAATAGGGTATCCAACAGTTCATTGCAAACGTATTGTAGCTCTCTCTTATATTTTTTTTTGAAAGATTAAAGGTATCCTGCACAAAAATTTCATTTGTGTCGATTGAGGAAGTTAAGTCTTGAGATCCTTCTAAAGAATCAAACAATCTCACTGTCGTGTTCAAATACTAGTTAGAATTTTGAACTTAATTTTGCTCACATAAATGCTTCATAATCTGCCATCATTAGACCTTTATTGAAAGAATAAAAAGAAAATTTCCTATACACAACAAGCTTTCGAATAACATAAAACTTTAACAAATTTTCAACCGGAAACATTCATTTTCGGTCAACACACTGACCATAGTCCTTGACAAATTTTCGCTTTGTGGTGAAAACAATATCAAAGCCATGAACAATTCCAGAAATGATATTGTTTTCAAGAGTTTGTTTTGATTTCGTGGTGAAGGTGGTGGCAGCCCAGCACACTCCAAGAAAGAAACACACATCCCCACAAAACATAAACCCAGCAGATGATGCCAAAATGGTTATACAGAAGTGATTCCGGTAAAGGAAGACAAATTTACTTCTTCCAAATAAACAAAAACAAAATCAATTGTCTCGTCCGGTCGTTCGTGATGGTGTCTGCAGATGATACTTCTCCGCATATATGACCAAAAAGACCACTCCAATTCTGGAATTTACGACCATGGAACAAAAAAAAAAAAAAAAAAAAAAGGTAGTTGCAGTTGGAGAAATTAATCCTGTTACCTTCTAGGTTCTGATTCCTTCGTTAACAAAAATGCTGGAAATATTGAAGAAATGCTCCTTTAAACAAAGTACGGTAAATTCCAGATATCTCTAGCCAAACATGCGGCTTCTCGATGGCATCGATAGCGGCAAGGGCATAGTGGCAGGAGTATATAAAGAAGGACGAAAGTAAATCTCAGCATTTGCCAAGAGTTTGATATTTGTAGTTTCTTGGAAGTTTGGAGAGTTGTCCACAAAGTTTCTCTGTGCGCTCCAGCTTCAGCTCCAGCTTAAGTAAACGTGACTGATTTGTGGAGTGGGGATTTGAAAAGTGAACGGCGGCGGGCGGCGCGGCATCAACGTAACGTAGTCGTCCTTGTTGGTGTAAGTATTTGTTAATGTATTGTTGGAAAAAAAAAAGGATCTCAGGTGCGGTGTCTGAAGCAGGCATTGGTAAATAATTCTTACATTGCTTGGAGTATTTCAATGTTTCGACATTATTCGTATAGCTTTAGGTCCCTTCCTATTTTGTGATACATAAAAGTCCTTTCTATGCGTTTAAATTGTCTGATGTCCTCCCCCACCTTCCCCATAGACAGTCATATAGTATGTGTATGTTAGGTATCGAGACAAAAAAAACTAATTTTTTCTTCTCCTACGAAAAGGATTACAAAACAAGTTGAGTCCTTTTTGGTTTGTTCCCTCAACAAAATATAAAAAATGCTTGTATCCAAGCAATTCAGAAAGGACGAAGAATAAAAATTATGGGAATGGGAACTCGTGTGCTTTATTTTGTACACTTGCCAACAAATCCTATTGCCAACAAATATAAAATTGTTTGCTGTGTAGGTATATTGTTTTGGATCCTTATTTTGAGAGAAAAAAAAATCTGATTTTAAAAGGAAGCAACCAACGAAATTCACATTTTATTACTATGACTACCTAAACGGCATCCTTCCATGTGTGTACAAAGAACATACGCCCGGCACGACCCGGCCCAGCGCAGCGGGTGGAAAAGGCTGTATCTATATAGTTTGAGGTACTACAGAGTAGGTTTTGTAAGTGGATTTAGTTATTTGGAACTCTTTTTTTTCTGTCCTCTTCTATATAGGTAGGACATGTTTGTAAAAGTGTTTTCCAGAGAAGACATCCTGTTGAAGGTTTTGAAAGTTGCAACTCGGAAGATAAAATATTAGAGAAGAAAATTGAAAAAAGACAACAAAAAAAGTCCTTGTCAATATAAGCGTGCAAAATATAGACGACAAAGCTATAAAATAAAACTACAATATATAGGTTTTTTTTCCACACCTTGAAAAAGTATCTAGTGGACGATGACAAAGGTGTCCTTATAATTTTTTTTTTATCTCATATGATTTACTACCTACAATGCAACTAGGGAATTTGTCTTTGGGTTTAAATTTGTTGCAGTTGATGGTCAATTAGGCTAAATGCTTTTTGAGGTCGGGCTTCCAGGCAGGTGGTTGCTAGTTTGTAGCATGTTATTCAGCTGATATGTTGAAATATTGTAATCCATTATACAAAAATGTATTGAGATAAGAAAAAAAAAAAAAAAAAAACAAATAAAGACGGTGGCGTAATGCAGAGATTTTTCATTTTGCTGATGTGTGGTTTTTTGAATGTGATTCGAGTAATGTATTCATAAAGAGAATCGATTGTGTTGGTGATCTGGATTCTGGGTTTAGGATTGGAATTAGAGGCAGGCATATCAATCAAGGGGATTTGGCGAATCTGTCTTTTTATCTTCAGACAAGACCTGCCAAGACTTGACAAGTGATTATTCTTAATATTTTAAAAATTGTTTTTGAACTACCTCCCTTCTTGACCGAGTAAAGCTATGCTATCTGTCTCAGTATCTAGAGTTACCTAGATTTATTTTACTCTTTATTTTACGCAGGTATAAGGTATAAGGTATACCTTCTCTTCTGACTCCCTTTGGCACAGTGGTTTTGAAGTCTTTGCAAACTACAATATATAGGATACATATATAGAAAATGATCCTTTCGAATACTGCAAGAGACTTTTCATCCGATTCTGCTTCCATAATCACGTCAGCAAGGCCAATTTATTGCGTTGACTATATAAAAGTTCTACCTGGATGTAAGGGCATTGGTTTTTAACAACTGGTTTAAGTAGTGTTTCCAGATGGCTAACATCGCCTGCGTATTTATTAATTATGGTGTTTCCATCCTCATCTTAACTGGGCTCAGGAGAACTTGTTCAACCTGACGTTGATTCTTTCAATCTTCTGCGTCACCTGGACCTCACGTTGTTAAGGCTGAACTATAATAGTCAGAACGGCGCGGACGGGCCCGTCCGTAAATGTGCGGATTGCTCAAGTTTCGATCTGTTAAATTTACGGACGTAAACTGCCCTCGCTATTGCACTTAACGGACGTAAATTTGCATCTGACTGTGAATGGATATGCGAGTGAGTGTGAGAGTGAGCGAGGTATGTTGACTTTGTGTGTGACTTCACAGCAGAGAGAATATATGAATTTTTTGTATGTATGTCCTCTGCTTCACAGTCATCTTATTGTCGCTCAATGTCGCTTCATGAGTTGTCAAAAAACCTGGATTTTCGGTTTTAAAAAAACACTACGGCTCTAGCTGATTGTATAGTTCTCATAACGCACAAAATCAATAATCAAAAAAAAAATAATTGAAAAATCAAATATAGAATAAATATAGGGTAAGGTGGGGAACTTTCGAAGAAGGGGCACTTTTGACTTAATTCCAGAAAAACTGACATAAAAGAAATTTTTTGGTGACAAATACTACAACACTACTTGTATGCATCACAAGCGAATCCTGACAGTTCTTATTTAACTTTTGCGGTGGTTAGATCGTTTTGGTGTGTTTTTTTTGTAAATTGTGTGTAATTTCGCTTGTGTACAAGGTAAGTGTTTTTTTCTCTATTTTCTATTTATTTTTAAACTTCTTGGTATCTTATTGCTAAATGATTGTGCGATATATTTTTTTAAGTTTTTATAATAATTATTTCAATTTTTCTGCTCAATTTTAATTCTAATTTAATAAATACATATTAACTCACGCTGTTCTTGTCCAGTCCTCATCCTCAGTCAAGTTTCGGTGCTCATTCGAGACGGTTCGTGTTATCGACAAACGTAACAAACAAAGAAATTTATTTTGCGAATTAATTTTTCTGTTCAATTTTAAAATTCGAATTTAATAAATACATTTTATAAACGTCGTCCTTGTCCAGTCCTCAGTCAAGTTTCAGTGCTCGTGCGCGATGGTTCTTGTTATTGAAAGACGTTAAAAACAAAGTAATTTATTGTGTGAATAAATTTTTCTGTTCAATTTTAAAATTCTAATTTAATAAATACATATTAACTCACGTCGTTCTTGTTCAGTCCTCAGTCAAGTTTCGGTGCTCATGCGAGACTGTTCGTGCTATCGACAAACGTAATAAACAAAGGAATTTATTTTGCGAATTAATTTTTTTGTTCAATTTTAAAATTCTAATTTAATAAATACATTTTAATTCACGTCGTTCTTGTCCAGTCCTCAGTCAAGTTTCGGTGCTCATGCGAGACGGTTCGTGTTATCGACAAACGTAACAAACAAAGGAATTTATTTTGCGAATTAATTTTTCTGTTACATTTTACATTTAACATTTTACATTTTACATTTTACATTTTACATTTTACATTTTACATTTTACATTTTACATTTTACATTTTACATTTTACATTTTACATTTTACATTTTATATTTTACATTTTACATTTTACATTTTACATTTTACATTTTACATTTTACATTTTACATTTTACATTTTACATTTTACATTTTACATTTTACATTTTACATCGATGTGCGAAAATCAATGTTTTAAAAATTGTCATGTTTTTCTCTTTAAACGCGATTTGCGGCTAAACTAAGCGTCTTTTCGAGATACCAATAGCATATTTGTGATCTAGGGAATGCCACCTTTCCATCGATGTGCGAAAATCGATGTTTTAAAAATTTTCATTTTTTTATCTTTAAACGCGATTTGCGGCTAAACTAAGCGTCTTTTCGAGATACCAATAGCATATTTGTGATCTAGGGAATGCCACCTTTCCATCGATGTGCGAAAATCGATGTTTTAAAAATTTTCATCTTTTTATCTTTAAACGCGATTTGCGGCAAAACTAAGCGTCTTTTCGAGATACCAATAGCATATTTGTGATCTAGGGAATGCCACCTTTCCATCGATGTGCGAAAATCGATGTTTTAAAAATTTTCATTTTTTAATCTTTAAACGCGATTTGCGGCTAAACTAAGCGTCTTTTCGAGATACCAATAGCATATTTGTGATCTAGGGAATGCCACCTTTCCATCGATGTGCGAAAATCGATGTTTTAAAAATTTTCATTTTTTAATCTTTAAACGCGATTTGCGGCTAAACTAAGCGTCTTTTCGAGATACCAATAGCATATTTGTGATCTAGGGAATGCCACCTTTCCATCGATGTGCGAAAATCGATGTTTTAAAAATTTTCATTTTTTAATCTTTAAAAACGATTTGCGGCTAAACTAAGCGTCTTTTCGAGATACCAATAGCATATTTGTGATCTAGGGAATGCCACCTTTCCATCGATGTGCGAAAATCGATGTTTTAAAAATTTTCATTTTTTAATCTTTAAACGCGATTTGCGGCTAAACTAAGCGTCTTTTCGAGATACCAATAGCATATTTGTGATCTAGGGAATGCCACCTTTCCATCGATGTGCGAAAATCGATGTTTTAAAAATTTTCATCTTTTTATCTTTAAACGCGATTTGCGGCTAAACTAAGCGTCTTTTCGAGATACCAATAGCATATTTGTGATCTAGGGAATGCCACCTTTCCATCGATGTGCGAAAATCGATGTTTTAAAAATGTTCATCTTTTTATCTTTAAACGCGATTTGCGGCTAAACTAAGCGTCTTTTCGAGATACCAATAGCATATTTGTGATCTAGGGAATGCCACCTTTCCATCGATGTGCGAAAATCGATGTTTTAAAAATTTTCATTTTTTTAATCTTTAAACGCGATTTGCGGCTAAACTAAGCGTCTTTTCGAGATACCAATAGCATATTTGTGATCTAGGGAATGCCACCTTTCCATTGATCTAGGGAATGCCACCTTTCCATCGATGTGCGAAAATCGATGTTTTAAAAATTTTCATCTTTTTATCTTTAAACGCGATTTGCGGCTAAACTAAGCGTCTTTTCGAGATACCAATAGCATATTTGTGATCTAGGGAATGCCACCTTTCCATCGATGTGCGAAAATCGATGTTTTAAAAATTTTCATTTTTTAATCTTTAAACGCGATTTGCGGCTAAACTAAGCGTCTTTTCGAGATACCAATAGCATATTTGTGATCTAGGGAATGCCACCTTTCCATCGATGTGCGAAAATCGATGTTTTAAAAATTTTCATCTTTTTATCTTTAAACGCGATTTGCGGCTAAACTAAGCGTCTTCGAGATACCAATAGCATATTTGTGATCTAGGGAATGCCACCTTTCCATCGATGTGCGAAAATCGATGTTTTAAAAATTTTCATCTTTTTATCTTTAAACGCGATTTGCGGCTAAACTAAGCGTCTTTTCGAGATACCAATAGCATATTTGTGATCTAGGGAATGCCACCTTTCCATCGATGTGCGAAAATCGATGTTTTAAAAATTTTCATCTTTTTATCTTTAAACGCGATTTGCGGCTAAACTAAGCGTCTTTTCGAGATACCAATAGCATATTTGTGATCTAGGGAATGCCACCTTTCCATCGATGTGCGAAAATCGATGTTTTAAAAATTTTCATCTTTTTATCTTTAAACGCGATTTGCGATCTAGGGAATGCCACCTTTCCATCGATGTGCGAAAATCGATGTTTTAAAAATTTTCATCTTTTTATCTTTAAACGCGATTTGCGGCTAAACTAAGCGTCTTTTCGAGATACCAATAGCATATTTGTGATCTAGGGAATGCCACCTTTCCATCGATGTGCGAAAATCGATGTTTTAAAAATTTTCATCTTTTTATCTTTAAACGCGATTTGCGGCTAAACTAAGCGTCTTTTCGAGATACCAATAGCATATTTGTGATCTAGGGAATGCCACCTTTCCATCGATGTGCGAAAATCGATGTTTTAAAAATTTTCATCTTTTTATCTTTAAACGCGATTTGCGGCTAAACTAAGCGTCTTTTCGAGATACCAATAGCATATTTGTGATCTAGGGAATGCCACCTTTCCATCGATGTGCGAAAATCGATGTTTTAAAAATTTTCATCTTTTTATCTTTAAACGCGATTTGCGGCTAAACTAAGCGTCTTTTCGAGATACCAATAGCATATTTGTGATCTAGGGAATGCCACCTTTCCATCGATGTGCGAAAATCGATGTTTTAAAAATTTTCATTTTTTAATCTTTAAACGCGATTTGCGGCTAAACTAAGCGTCTTTTCGAGATACCAATAGCATATTTGTGATCTAGGGAATGCCACCTTTCCATCGATGTGCGAAAATCGATGTTTTAAAAATTTCATCTTTTTATCTTTAAACGCGATTTGCGGCTAAACTAAGCGTCTTTTCGAGATACCAATAGCATATTTGTGATCTAGGGAATGCCACCTTTCCATCGATGTGCGAAAATCGATGTTTTAAAAATTTTCATCTTTTTATCTTTAAACGCGATTTGCGGCTAAACTAAGCGTCTTTTCGAGATACCAATAGCATATTTGTGATCTAGGGAATGCCACCTTTCCATCGATGTGCGAAAATCGATGTTTTAAAAATTTTCATCTTTTTATCTTTAAACGCGATTTGCGGCTAAACTAAGCGTCTTTTCGAGATACCAATAGCATATTTGTGATCTAGGGAATGCCACCTTTCCATCGATGTGCGAAAATCGATGTTTTAAAAATTTTCATCTTTTTATCTTTAAACGCGATTTGCGGCTAAACTAAGCGTCTTTTCGAGATACCAATAGCATATTTGTGATCTAGGGAATGCCACCTTTCCATCGATGTGCGAAAATCGATGTTTTAAAAATTTTCATTTTTTTATCTTTAAACGCGATTTGCGGCTAAACTAAGCGTCTTTTCGAGATACCAATAGCATATTTGTGATCTAGGGAATGCCACCTTTCCATCGATGTGCGAAAATCGATATTTTAAAAATTTTCATCTTTTTATCTTTAAACGCGATTTGCGGCTAAACTAAGCGTCTTTTCGAGATACCAATAGCATATTTGTGATCTAGGGAATGCCACCTTTCCATCGATGTGCGAAAATCGATGTTTTAAAAATTTTCATTTTTTAATCTTTAAACGCGATTTGCGGCTAAACTAAGCGTCTTTTCGAGATACCAATAGCATATTTGTGATCTAGGGAATGCCACCTTTCCATCGATGTGCGAAAATCGATGTTTTAAAAATTTTCATCTTTTTATCTTTAAACGCGATTTGCGGCTAAACTAAGCGTCTTTTCGAGATACCAATAGCATATTTGTGATCTAGGGAATGCCACCTTTCCATCGATGTGCGAAAATCGATGTTTTAAAAATTTTCATCTTTTTATCTTTAAACGCGATTTGCGGCTAAACTAAGCGTCTTTTCGAGATACCAATAGCATATTTGTGATCTAGGGAATGCCACCTTTCCATCGATGTGCGAAAATCGATGTTTTAAAAATTTTCATCTTTTTATCTTTAAACGCGATTTGCGGCTAAACTAAGCGTCTTTTCGAGATACCAATAGCATATTTGTGATCTAGGGAATGCCACCTTTCCATCGATGTGCGAAAATCGATGTTTTAAAAATTTTCATCTTTTTATCTTTAAACGCGATTTGCGGCTAAACTAAGCGTCTTTTCGAGATACCAATAGCATATTTGTGATCTAGGGAATGCCACCTTTCCATCGATGTGCGAAAATCGATGTTTTAAAAATTTTCATCTTTTTATCTTTAAACGCGATTTGCGGCTAAACTAAGCGTCTTTTCGAGATACCAATAGCATATTTGTGATCTAGGGAATGCCACCTTTCCATCGATGTGCGAAAATCGATGTTTTAAAAATTTTCATCTTTTTATCTTTAAACGCGATTTGCGGCTAAACTAAGCGTCTTTTCGAGATACCAATAGCATATTTGTGATCTAGGGAATGCCACCTTTCCATCGATGTGCGAAAATCGATGTTTTAAAAATTTTCATCTTTTTATCTTTAAACGCGATTTGCGGCTAAACTAAGCGTCCTTTTCGAGATACCAATAGCATATTTGTGATCTAGGGAATGCCACCTTTCCATCGATGTGCGAAAATCGATGTTTTAAAAATTTTCATCTTTTTATCTTTAAACGCGATTTGCGGCTAAACTAAGCGTCTTTTCGAGATACCAATAGCATATTTGTGATCTAGGGAATGCCACCTTTCCATCGATGTGCGAAAATCGATGTTTTAAAAATTTTCATTTTTTAATCTTTAAACGCGATTTGCGGCTAAACTAAGCGTCTTTTCGAGATACCAATAGCATATTTGTGATCTAGGGAATGCCACCTTTCCATCGATGTGCGAAAATCGATGTTTTAAAAATTTTCATCTTTTTATCTTTAAACGCGATTTGCGGCTAAACTAAGCGTCTTTTCGAGATACCAATAGCATATTTGTGATCTAGGGAATGCCACCTTTCCATCGATGTGCGAAAATCGATGTTTTAAAAATTTTCATTTTTTAATCTTTAAACGCGATTTGCGGCTAAACTAAGCGTCTTTTCGAGATACCAATAGCATATTTGTGATCTAGGGAATGCCACCTTTCCATCGATGTGCGAAAATCGATGTTTTAAAAATTTTCATCTTTTTATCTTTAAACGCGATTTGCGGCTAAACTAAGCGTCTTTTCGAGATACCAATATAGCATATTTGTGATCTAGGGAATGCCACCTTTCCATCGATGTGCGAAAATCGATGTTTTAAAAATTTTCATCTTTTTATCTTTAAACGCGATTTGCGGCTAAACTAAGCGTCTTTTCGAGATACCAATAGCATATTTGTGATCTAGGGAATGCCACCTTTCCATCGATGTGCGAAAATCGATGTTTAAAAATTTTCATTTTTTAATCTTTAAACGCGATTTGCGGCTAAACTAAGCGTCTTTTCGAGATACCAATAGCATATTTGTGATCTAGGGAATGCCACCTTTCCATCGATGTGCGAAAATCGATGTTTTAAAAATTTTCATCTTTTTATCTTTAAACGCGATTTGCGGCTAAACTAAGCGTCTTTTCGAGATACCAATAGCATATTTGTGATCTAGGGAATGCCACCTTTCCATCGATGTGCGAAAATCGATGTTTTAAAAATTTTCATTTTTTAATCTTTAAACGCGATTTGCGGCTAAACTAAGCGTCTTTTCGAGATACCAATAGCATATTTGTGATCTAGGGAATGCCACCTTTCCATCGATGTGCGAAAATCGATGTTTTAAAAATTTTCATCTTTTTATCTTTAAACGCGATTTGCGGCTAAACTAAGCGTCTTTTCGAGATACCAATAGCATATTTGTGATCTAGGGAATGCCACCTTTCCATCGATGTGCGAAAATCGATGTTTTAAAAATTTTCATCTTTTTATCTTTAAACGCGATTTGCGGCTAAACTAAGCGTCTTTTCGAGATACCAATAGCATATTTGTGATCTAGGGAATGCCACCTTTCCATCGATGTGCGAAAATCGATGTTTTAAAAATTTTCATCTTTTTATCTTTAAACGCGATTTGCGGCTAAACTAAGCGTCTTTTCGAGATACCAATAGCATATTTGTGATCTAGGGAATGCCACCTTTCCATCGATGTGCGAAAATCGATGTTTTAAAATTTTCATCTTTTTATCTTTAAACGCGATTTGCGGCTAAACTAAGCGTCTTTTCGAGATACCAATAGCATATTTGTGATCTAGGGAATGCCACCTTTCCATCGATGTGCGAAAATCGATGTTTTAAAAATTTTCATCTTTTTATCTTTAAACGCGATTTGCGGCTAAACTAAGCGTCTTTTCGAGATACCAATAGCATATTTGTGATCTAGGGAATGCCACCTTTCCATCGATGTGCGAAAATCGATGTTTTAAAAATTTTCATCTTTTTATCTTTAAACGCGATTTGCGGCTAAACTAAGCGTCTTTTCGAGATACCAATAGCATATTTGTGATCTAGGGAATGCCACCTTTCCATCGATGTGCGAAAATCGATGTTTTAAAAATTTTCATCTTTTTATCTTTAAACGCGATTTGCGGCTAAACTAAGCGTCTTTTCGAGATACCAATAGCATATTTGTGATCTAGGGAATGCCACCTTTCCATCGATGTGCGAAAATCGATGTTTTAAAAATTTTCATCTTTTTATCTTTAAACGCGATTTGCGGCTAAACTAAGCGTCTTTTCGAGATACCAATAGCATATTTGTGATCTAGGGAATGCCACCTTTCCATCGATGTGCGAAAATCGATGTTTTAAAAATTTTCATCTTTTTATCTTTAAACGCGATTTGCGGCTAAACTAAGCGTCTTTTCGAGATACCAATAGCATATTTGTGATCTAGGGAATGCCACCTTTCCATCGATGTGCGAAAATCGATGTTTTAAAAATTTTCATCTTTTTATCTTTAAACGCGATTTGCGGCTAAACTAAGCGTCTTTTCGAGATACCAATAGCATATTTGTGATCTAGGGAATGCCACCTTTCCATCGATGTGCGAAAATCGATGTTTTAAAAATTTTCATCTTTTTATCTTTAAACGCGATTTGCGGCTAAACTAAGCGTCTTTTCGAGATACCAATAGCATATTTGTGATCTAGGGAATGCCACCTTTCCATCGATGTGCGAAAATCGATGTTTTAAAAATTTTCATCTTTTTATCTTTAAACGCGATTTGCGGCTAAACTAAGCGTCTTTTCGAGATACCAATAGCATATTTGTGATCTAGGGAATGCCACCTTTCCATCGATGTGCGAAAATCGATGTTTTAAAAATTTTCATCTTTTTATCTTTAAACGCGATTTGCGGCTAAACTAAGCGTCTTTTCGAGATACCAATAGCATATTTGTGATCTAGGGAATGCCACCTTTCCATCGATGTGCGAAAATCGATGTTTTAAAAATTTTCATCTTTTTATCTTTAAACGCGATTTGCGGCTAAACTAAGCGTCTTTTCGAGATACCAATAGCATATTTGTGATCTAGGGAATGCCACCTTTCCATCGATGTGCGAAAATCGATGTTTTAAAAATTTTCATCTTTTTATCTTTAAACGCGATTTGCGGCTAAACTAAGCGTCTTTTCGAGATACCAATAGCATATTTGTGATCTAGGGAATGCCACCTTTCCATCGATGTGCGAAAATCGATGTTTTAAAAATTTTCATCTTTTTATCTTTAAACGCGATTTGCGGCTAAACTAAGCGTCTTTTCGAGATACCAATAGCATATTTGTGATCTAGGGAATGCCACCTTTCCATCGATGTGCGAAAATCGATGTTTTAAAAATTTTCATCTTTTTATCTTTAAACGCGATTTGCGGCTAAACTAAGCGTCTTTTCGAGATACCAATAGCATATTTGTGATCTAGGGAATGCCACCTTTCCATCGATGTGCGAAAATCGATGTTTTAAAAATTTTCATTTTTTAATCTTTAAACGCGATTTGCGGCTAAACTAAGCGTCTTTTCGAGATACCAATAGCATATTTGTGATCTAGGGAATGCCACCTTTCCATCGATGTGCGAAAATCGATGTTTTAAAAATTTTCATCTTTTTATCTTTAAACGCGATTTGCGGCTAAACTAAGCGTCTTTTCGAGATACCAATAGCATATTTGTGATCTAGGGAATGCCACCTTTCCATCGATGTGCGAAAATCGATGTTTTAAAAATTTTCATTTTTTAATCTTTAAACGCGATTTGCGGCTAAACTAAGCGTCTTTTCGAGATACCAATAGCATATTTGTGATCTAGGGAATGCCACCTTTCCATCGATGTGCGAAAATCGATGTTTTAAAAATTTTCATCTTTTTATCTTTAAACGCGATTTGCGGCTAAACTAAGCGTCTTTTCGAGATACCAATAGCATATTTGTGATCTAGGGAATGCCACCTTTCCATCGATGTGCGAAAATCGATGTTTTAAAAATTTTCATCTTTTTATCTTTAAACGCGATTTGCGGCTAAACTAAGCGTCTTTTCGAGATACCAATAGCATATTTGTGATCTAGGGAATGCCACCTTTCCATCGATGTGCGAAAATCGATGTTTTAAAAATTTTCATCTTTTTATCTTTAAACGCGATTTGCGGCTAAACTAAGCGTCTTTTCGAGATACCAATAGCATATTTGTGATCTAGGGAATGCCACCTTTCCATCGATGTGCGAAAATCGATGTTTTAAAAATTTTCATCTTTTTATCTTTAAACGCGATTTGCGGCTAAACTAAGCGTCTTTTCGAGATACCAATAGCATATTTGTGATCTAGGGAATGCCACCTTTCCATCGATGTGCGAAAATCGATGTTTTAAAAATTTTCATCTTTTTATCTTTAAACGCGATTTGCGGCTAAACTAAGCGTCTTTTCGAGATACCAATAGCATATTTGTGATCTAGGGAATGCCACCTTTCCATCGATGTGCGAAAATCGATGTTTTAAAAATTTTCATCTTTTTATCTTTAAACGCGATTTGCGGCTAAACTAAGCGTCTTTTCGAGATACCAATAGCATATTTGTGATCTAGGGAATGCCACCTTTCCATCGATGTGCGAAAATCGATGTTTTAAAAATTTTCATCTTTTTATCTTTAAACGCGATTTGCGGCTAAACTAAGCGTCTTTTCGAGATACCAATAGCATATTTGTGATCTAGGGAATGCCACCTTTCCATCGATGTGCGAAAATCGATGTTTTAAAAATTTTCATTTTTTAATCTTTAAACGCGATTTGCGGCTAAACTAAGCGTCTTTTCGAGATACCAATAGCATATTTGTGATCTAGGGAATGCCACCTTTCCATCGATGTGCGAAAATCGATGTTTTAAAAATTTTCATCTTTTTATCTTTAAACGCGATTTGCGGCTAAACTAAGCGTCTTTTCGAGATACCAATAGCATATTTGTGATCTAGGGAATGCCACCTTTCCATCGATGTGCGAAAATCGATGTTTTAAAAATTTTCATTTTTTAATCTTTAAACGCGATTTGCGGCTAAACTAAGCGTCTTTTCGAGATACCAATAGCATATTTGTGATCTAGGGAATGCCACCTTTCCATCGATGTGCGAAAATCGATGTTTTAAAAATTTTCATCTTTTTATCTTTAAACGCGATTTGCGGCTAAACTAAGCGTCTTTTCGAGATACCAATAGCATATTTGTGATCTAAGGAATGCCACCTTTCCATCGATGTGCGAAAATTGATGTTTTAAAAATTTTCATCTTTTTATCTTTAAACGCGATTTGCGGCTAAACTAAGCGTCTTTTCGAGATACCAATAGCATATTTGTGATCTAGGGAATGCCACCTTTCCATCGATGTGCGAAAATCGATGTTTTAAAAATGTTCATCTTTTTATCTTTAAACGCGATTTGCGGCTAAACTAAGCGTCTTTTCGAGATACCAATAGCATATTTGTGATCTAAGGAATGCCACCTTTCCATCGATGTGCGAAAATTGATGTTTTAAAAATTTTCATCTTTTTATCTTTAAACGCGATTTGCGGCTAAACTCAGCGTCTTTTCGAGATACCAATAGCATATTTGTGATCTAGGGAATGCCACCTTTCCATCGATGTGCGAAAATCGATGTTTTAAAAATTTTCATCTTTTTATCTTTAAACGCGATTTGCGGCTAAACTAAGCGTCTTTTCGAGATACCAATAGCATATTTGTGATCTAGGGAATGCCACCTTTCCATCGATGTGCGAAAATCGATGTTTTAAAAATTTTCATCTTTTTATCTTTAAACGCGATTTGCGGCTAAACTAAGCGTCTTTTCGAGAACCAATAGCATATTTGTGATCTAGGGAATGCCACCTTTCCATCGATGTGCGAAAATCGATGTTTTAAAAATTTTCATCTTTTTATCTTTAAACGCGATTTGCGGCTAAACTAAGCGTCTTTTCGAGATACCAATAGCATATTTGTGATCTAGGGAATGCCACCTTTCCATCGATGTGCGAAAATCGATGTTTTAAAAATTTTCATCTTTTTATCTTTAAACGCGATTTGCGGCTAAACTAAGCGTCTTTTCGAGATACCAATAGCATATTTGTGATCTAGGGAATGCCACCTTTCCATCGATGTGCGAAAATCGATGTTTTAAAAATTTTCATCTTTTTATCTTTAAACGCGATTTGCGGCTAAACTAAGCGTCTTTTCGAGAACCAATAGCATATTTGTGATCTAGGGAATGCCACCTTTCCATCGATGTGCGAAAATCGATGTTTTAAAAATTTTCATCTTTTTATCTTTAAACGCGATTTGCGGCTAAACTAAGCGTCTTTTCGAGATACCAATAGCATATTTGTGATCTAGGGAATGCCACCTTTCCATCGATGTGCGAAAATCGATGTTTTAAAAATTTTCATCTTTTTATCTTTAAACGCGATTTGCGGCTAAACTAAGCGTCTTTTCGAGATACCAATAGCATATTTGTGATCTAGGGAATGCCACCTTTCCATCGGTGTGCGAAAATCGATGTTTTAAAAATTTTCATTTTTTAATCTTTAAACGCGATTTGCGGCTAAACTAAGCGTCTTTTCGAGATACCAATAGCATATTTGTGATCTAGGGAATGCCACCTTTCCATCGATGTGCGAAAATCGATGTTTTAAAAATTTTCATCTTTTTATCTTTAAACGCGATTTGCGGCTAAACTAAGCGTCTTTTCGAGATACCAATAGCATATTTGTGATCTAGGGAATGCCACCTTTCCATCGATGTGCGAAAATCGATGTTTTAAAAATTTTCATTTTTTAATCTTTAAACGCGATTTGCGGCTAAACTAAGCGTCTTTTCGAGATACCAATAGCATATTTGTGATCTAGGGAATGCCACCTTTCCATCGATGTGCGAAAATCGATGTTTTAAAAATTTTCATCTTTTTATCTTTAAACGCGATTTGCGGCTAAACTAAGCGTCTTTTCGAGATACCAATAGCATATTTGTGATCTAGGGAATGCCACCTTTCCATCGATGTGCGAAAATCGATGTTTTAAAAATTTTCATCTTTTTATCTTTAAACGCGATTTGCGGCTAAACTAAGCGTCTTTTCGAGATACCAATAGCATATTTGTGATCTAGGGAATGCCACCTTTCCATCGATGTGCGAAAATCGATGTTTTAAAAATGTTCATCTTTTTATCTTTAAACGCGATTTGCGGCTAAACTAAGCGTCTTTTCGAGATACCAATAGCATATTTGTGATCTAAGGAATGCCACCTTTCCATCGATGTGCGAAAATTGATGTTTTAAAAATTTTCATCTTTTTATCTTTAAACGCGATTTGCGGCTAAACTAAGCGTCTTTTCGAGATACCAATAGCATATTTGTGATCTAGGGAATGCCACCTTTCCATCGATGTGCGAAAATCGATGTTTTAAAAATTTTCATCTTTTTATCTTTAAACGCGATTTGCGGCTAAACTAAGCGTCTTTTCGAGATACCAATAGCATATTTGTGATCTAGGGAATGCCACCTTTCCATCGATGTGCGAAAATCGATGTTTTAAAAATTTTCATCTTTTTATCTTTAAACGCGATTTGCGGCTAAACTAAGCGTCTTTTCGAGATACCAATAGCATATTTGTGATCTAGGGAATGCCACCTTTCCATCGATGTGCGAAAATCGATGTTTTAAAAATTTTCATCTTTTTATCTTTAAACGCGATTTGCGGCTAAACTAAGCGTCTTTTCGAGATACCAATAGCATATTTGTGATCTAGGGAATGCCACCTTTCCATCGATGTGCGAAAATCGATGTTTTAAAAATTTTCATCTTTTTATCTTTAAACGCGATTTGCGGCTAAACTAAGCGTCTTTTCGAGATACCAATAGCATATTTGTGATCTAGGGAATGCCACCTTTCCATCGATGTGCGAAAATTGATGTTTTAAAAATTTTCATCTTTTTATCTTTAAACGCGATTTGCGGCTAAACTAAGCGTCTTTTCGAGATACCAATAGCATATTTGTGATCTAGGGAATGCCACCTTTCCATCGATGTGCGAAAATCGATGTTTTAAAAATTTTCATCTTTTTATCTTTAAACGCGATTTGCGGCTAAACTAAGCGTCTTTTCGAGATACCAATAGCATATTTGTGATCTAGGGAATGCCACCTTTCCATCGATGTGCGAAAATCGATGTTTTAAAAATTTTCATCCTTTTATCTTTAAACGCGATTTGCGGCTAAACTAAGCGTCTTTTCGAGATACCAATAGCATATTTGTGATCTAGGGAATGCCACCTTTCCATCGATGTGCGAAAATCGATGTTTTAAAAATTTTCATCTTTTTATCTTTAAACGCGATTTGCGGCTTAACTAAGCGTCTTTTCGAGATACCAATAGCATATTTGTGATCTAGGGAATGCCACCTTTCCATCGATGTGCGAAAATCGATGTTTTAAAAATTTTCATCTTTTTATCTTTAAACGCGATTTGCAGCTAAACTAAGCGTCTTTTCGAGATACCAATAGCATATTTGTGATCTAGGGAATGCCACCTTTCCATCGATGTGCAAAAATCGATGTTTTAAAAATTTTCATCCTTTTATCTTTAAACGCGATTTGCGGCTAAACTAAGCGTCTTTTCGAGATACCAATAGCATATTTGTGATCTAGGGAATGCCACCTTTCCATCGATGTGCGAAAATCGATGTTTTAAAAATTTTCATCTTTTTATCTTTAAACGCGATTTGCGGCTAAACTAAGCGTCTTTTCGAGATACCAATAGCATATTTGTGATCTAGGGAATGCCACCTTTCCATCGATGTGCGAAAATCGATGTTTTAAAAATTTTCATCTTTTTATCTTTAAACGCGATTTGCGGCTTAACTAAGCGTCTTTTCGAGATACCAATAGCATATTTGTGATCTAGGGAATGCCACCTTTCCATCGATGTGCGAAAATCGATGTTTTAAAAATTGACATGTTTTTATCTTTAAACGCGATTTGCGGCTAAACTAAGCGTCTTTTCGAGATACCAATAGCATATTTGTGATCTAGGGAATGCCACGATTTTCCATTTTTTTTAAACTGTCAGTTCTTATAAGAACAACACTCAATCAACACTTAATGTACTTTGAAGGTTTGAATATATGCATTTTTTTTTCTCAACATTAAATGTAACAGTAGTCTTTATTTCAAAACCAACGAGCGCTTCAAATTTTGGGAGAGATTAAAAAACTGGTTTGAATGTCAACTATTTATAGTTGATTGCGCTCTTAGGTTTTGCTGAAATAAATTTTTTTTATGAAACAATTCCGAAATTCGTTCATTTTAGAAAACTTAAAATTTTCTACAAGATGGCATTAATTGTTTAATTTAAGCCACAATATTTAGGTTTTCTTATACTGCCTCAAAAACGACATAATGTTTTATTTGAGCTTTGTTTGTTATATAATATTTGGTGTTCTGAAGCAACACTGCTTTTTTTCAGTTAAATGTCCAAGCTATCTGCCATAAGAAGTCTGAACTTAGATTAAAGACACATAGCTAGGTCTCAACGAACTTATATTTAATGACAAGTTAGTGGTAGCTGTGATGCGTCTTTCACCTTTCTCCACATGGCTGTTATGTCAAAAATTAGTAATTTTTTTGGACAAGGTTTTCTGGTTTTCGAACAACAGCATTATTGCCAGAATGTTAAAAAAAAAATTCCATTTCGCTTTATTTGAAATTAAATAAAGAAGAAAAATGCTTGACTGCAAACGTCACATCATCAACTGATTCGTTACCTCAACCATTGTATATATAAACTATAGTACTACCACCTGAGGTGCGCCATCTATCGACGAAAAACTAAGCTCTAGAATACCATGGGAAGCAACAACAACAATTAAAATGGTAGAAATTGTTGTTGTTGCTTCCCAGAGCTTAGTTTATCGTCGATAGATGGCGCACCTTGTCACAGCAAAATAATAAAACGACTTCAGGGCTCGACAAAAAAAAAGTTTTGTTAGGATGTGCTTAAGAATGATGCAATATTAGATTGTGTCAATCTGTCAAATTTTTTTATGATTCGCGCTATTCAAACATAAAATCGAACCTTTTTGCAAACTTTTTTCATCAATAAGTGTTTCAAAATTTAAAATCTTGATATCGAATTGTGATATAAAATTTCTTGGCAAAAAAATAATAATTATTCGAATTGGTTTGTGCATCGGTTAGCCTCTGCAAATTCACCATGGCCCGATTTAGTCGATGCTCACAATCATTTTTGGGCACTGCACTAACTGAGTGGTGAAATCAAACACTGTCTCTGTCATCAGTTCTGTGTCGAATTGTATGGAAAACGAGTCGGGTCGGGAGTGCGGTGATCATAGTAAACAATTGATTTTATTAAATTTCCGGGCGATTTTTCAGAAAAAATAGTGAATTGATATACTTTAACGTTTTTGTAATGTATTCAATACATTTTTTTCTTTAAAAAAATATGATTTTAATACCACAAATTCGGTTCGAAAAGTTCGCAGTTTTTTGTTGTCATGTGTTTTTCGCGATAAACGGTGCGGTGGTTGTGGTGGTGAGTTTGTAAAGTGAAAAGGTCAGATAATTAAAAAAAAAACGTGTTGAAATCAATTTCAAATAAATGATCAGTGCAAGTTGCAAGAGTGCGGTGTGTGCTGATCGATAAATAAAAAGTGTTTAAATTAATTGGTTAAGAGTATTCAAAACCGGTATAAAGTAAAATATAATATTTTAAAGATGGTATGAAACCACAAATTCGTTTGGAGAAAATAATTGTTTTAAGCTGCAAAATTACAAATTATCGCATAGATACGATATTGTGGGTGATAGCTAGCAAAAAACGGGCGGCCTATTAAAAGAAGCTTTGTAACATTCGTTCTAATAAGGCATTTTCTTCGTTTGTCTCGCTAATGTCATTGAGATAGGAACATTGAGGTTTCTGCAACAAAACACAGGTGAGCAATTTATTACATTTTTGATATCAGAAGATGCTATCAGTAGCATTATTAATAATTTTAGGTTTGAGAGTTACCCAATCGTCAGATCCCATGATACAACTAAATAAGATATGGCACTGCGCATGATACAATGAAATACATCAAATTCCATTGCGTGTCAGTGAAGTAGGTGCGCAGAACGAAAAAAATGAGAATTGGAACTCGCTACCCTGTACCTTGTATAGTTGTATCATGGACAGAACCCATAAGAGCAATCAAGACGTTTATGAATTTTCAAGTTTGACACTATAATTTTGATGCACCAGAGACCACCGCACATTCAAACGCGGCCATGTTAGAACTGTGGATTTTTTGTACAATGCTCACACTTAGACACCTTTTTTGTGAAATGATTGGAAAGTTAAATAAAAGTTGAGATTTTGTCGTTATAATCTTTTGCAATGTGAAAGAATGGTGTTTGGAAATAAGTCCCCGGGTGCTAAGTCCACCGAAGGACTTTATTCCCACTCAGTTTGAACTAAGTCCACTTAAGAGAAGTGGACTTATTTCCTATAAAAGAGGGAATTACATCCCAACAATAGTTAATAAGAATCTTAAATACTGAACAGTGGGGCATGCTGCCCCCCTGCAATCCCCCTGCTTGGGGTCACTGTTGGATTTGGTTTTTTGATTTTACCCACTTCACTTTTTTGTGATGTACTCGTATATTTCTTAGTTCTTTTGTTTTGGAAAAGGAAGTGAAAATGTATTTCACATTAAAGGGGAATTAAATCCACACGATTTTCTTGGGATTAAGTTCTCACCGTTCATGGGAAATAAGTCCACTTCTCTAGAGTGGACTTAGTTCCCACTAAGTGGGAATAAAGTCCCTCGGTGGACTTAGTACCCGGGGACTTATTTCCCTGCACCGAAAGAAAAAAGAATAGGATCAGCCATTTTTGGCCATTCCTTATTCCAATCAAAATGTATGGCTCAAGTGCATAAATAAGTTCTTTAAATCATTGTGGAAATAGACTTTTCAGTACAAACTAAATCGATTGGATTACTGTCTTCTGAGTAATGACAAATGATGACTGCTGCTACCTATTTTATAATTTTAGAGATTTTTTAATAAAAATTAAAGGTTGGTGTTTTTGTTTTTGGTGTGGTTAAATCGTCCTTTGAGACGAAGAAACACACAGCAACAGCATCGAGGTTTCCATACTCGCAGCAATTTGGTTTATTACCAGAAACATCCAAATAGCCATCAGATGCATCACAGCAGCATGGACAGAGGAAGCAACTTCACCAGTTTCAATAGTGACGGCGAGGACCGAAGCCAAACAGACGCTGATAATGTGGTGATTCTGAAAACTTCTGAAGCAAAGAACGAGCCAATGACAACTACAAGGAAGTGCTGCTTCACCGGTCCACTCTTGCTCTGTCTTCTCACAGTCTTCGTCTTACTCTGGGTCATTCGTGTAATGAGGATGGAACATGTCCAGCACCAGCACATCGCATCAAGACTCACAATTTGCTGAACAATTACACCAAAGTCGAACTTAAAGAAGTGATTAACGTTTTCGATGGCTTGATGAACTAGTAAAAGAATTTTATCTTCCTATACTAAGGTAATGCCCTCTTCCCCGAGTTCGAACCATTCAACAACAAACGCAATGGAATCATTTATCTCTCATACGGGGCTCACCTTGATTGACATCTACAAGAACGCGCAAGGCTGATTGTTTGGTCATCGACCAGTTTGGTGAACTAGGTGTGATCAATTCGATTTCTGGACAATGATATTATAAATTCAGAATTCGATCGCAGACGTAAATTGGTGTTTTAGATTTCAATGTGATTCTTCCCGATCTAAATGGCAACGGGATCTATGAGATTCTGCTAGCCGTGACTTCTCCGATCCACGACACGAAACCAATTAATTTGATCAAACCTCACAATGAATTACATGGAGATTCCCCTTCTTAAGAATACTCTCTCGTCGAATTGTAAAACCCATCGGAAATGGCTACAAGGTCCATGAATGCAACGTTCTAAGAAAATTCCAACTCGAAAAGAACCATATTATCATGTTCAACTGTATCCGCAATAGCACCGAGGTTTAGAAGTCAAAGGCGCTTACGAAACTCTTCTCGTTTATCACCAATCAATCGATAAAAAGTGAAATACTCACTCCAGCGCTAAAGATCTCCCAGAATGGGCACTAGGGTCAGCGCAAAGAGACCGAAGCTAAGAGAAATATCTATTCTCTAAGTGGTCGGAAGCTATTTGTTGAAAACCGTGGCGAATGCCCCGACGACTGCAACATCCCGTTCATTTTCAGCGAGAAACGGAATGGAAAAATAAATATCGTTTGCAATTTTACTAGTCCCGGAATATACGGCATGGTTCCGTCTCAATGTAACTTCAAGAACAGCAAATTAAAGATGTCTGGCTTTGTGATGAAGTTCTGGAAATGGAAGAATGACTCTGCACCCCTCAGTCGCCAAAAGCCAGTACCGAAGCCATTAAAAGCAAGGAAAAGAGTGAATGGAGACAAGCCATGGAAAGTGAAATAACGTCTCTTAGAAATTTTTACCTAAAGCATTGCATATATAAACTGTAATACTACCACGTGAGGTGCGCCATCTATCGACGGAAAACTAAGCTCTTGAATGCCTTAAGGAGTGGAGGCAATCCCTTGCAAATGGTTGTATTGGTAGAAGAAAAATCCTGTTGGCAGCATACAAAGCAAGACTGGTCACCAAAGGTTTCAACGAGAAGACGATTAAGAGTTTCATGCTCAACTCACTTATCAAGCCGGGCCTTAAACAAGCATTCAACTGATCTTCTTCCAGTAAGTACTTACGTGATTTATAGCAATATGGCACCCGATGTGGATCACAAACCAATCACGCAAAGATTGAGATTTTTATGCGCTACCAACCGAGAAAGTTGGGCTACGAGAAATATGCTGCCGGCGCGGCGCGTTCTGTTTACCCAAAATTGTTCCCCCGTGGAAGCCTAGTTCACTACACTCCTTCCCTGCTTCACAGCCGAATTTTTCATCCCACATTTTACAAAGTAAATAAACTGTTGTGGAGTTATTCATTTATATTTAGATATTGTTACTAAATATAGCCTCACAGTTACAGTTTAGATTAACCCTGCATAAGAGTCCCCGAAAGATAAATAAAGCGATTAAGCAAAGCCGTTAACAGATGAGCTATATATCCTTTTAATAGGTCTGTTATTTTATTTATTTATAGTGTGTATACCTACATAATATGAAACCCTTATTCTTCCCTAAGGCATTTTTTTATCTTCAATCTAGAACAACAATCTTCCTCTAACTTGAACACCACCCTATTTGGAATACAAAAAAAAAAAAAAAAAAACACCAACAACTACCCAATAGTTTATAATACAGTTTATATTTTTTCTCATACAAAACAATATCACTGGGACAGGACTTCCTCTGTACTTACTCTTTATTTGCCATTTATCCCTCCTGATTGTCTAATATACACCTTTTCACCCACAACCAACCCCCTCTATTGTTCTATAAACATTCCACAAGCAACAAAATTTTCCGTTTCTCGTTACATAAATCTATTTTGCAAACACACTAACCAACTAAAAGCACTTAATAAACTCGTATGTATGTATGTGTGCATATATAAAAAAAAACACCTTAACAAAGCACCTAATGAGCTGACATCCTGGCCCGTTCAAACTATAGGCCAGTTGAAACGGGTTAGGGTCATTGTCTTCTTTTTATAAGTGTGGTCGTGGTGTGCTATCTTTAGAATTGTATCACAAATTCAAGTTAACTCAGGCATTGTTGGGGGTGTGTGGTGGGTGTGTGTGTGTGTTGTCTTTATATTGAGTTGAGTTGATGTAGTCCTAGGATGATGATCCAATAAGGGTTGTGTGTCTTTATCTAGTCTATCAGCACGCGCTATGTGCCGGTACGCCAAAATCATTCTATCAAACATGTCAATCTTAACTCGTAGAGCATGACCAATCCACCCAACCTCACAGGAGTTGATTCGAAGTTCATAGAGCCTCGGTGCCAAGTGATGGATGCATTCTACGCAAATCTGTAAGCTTATTCTTGAGCATTGCTTTGGATGTCACTCGTTCTTTTAAGGTATTGACATGCTTTACCCAAATAAGAAGCAGCAACTTGTCATTAATTCTGTCATAATTCTAAATTTTTTCGTCCGCACTATCGTGTAAATTGTTAAGTATCCATCATTCGAAATTTTAAAAATCAATAATCATATTCGTTAAACCTCATTCTGACACCTGCAAAGACAATGAACTAGTTGTTTCTCTGACTTTAAATTGACAACTTAATGACAAACGAATGTCATTTTTGACGTGATAACGTCTAATAAATCGGTTTGGAATATATGGGCAGCACGCACGGAAAAATGTCAAAGTCACAGTCACAGTCACGTTACCTAGCTGTTTTCATAGCCTAGAAAGTCGATATAGTGAGAGGGGAGGGTTTTGGGTGGTTGGTTAGTTGTGGTGGGAGTGTGTGTGGGCCAGGCCGGGGGGGAGAGAGAGGGAAAATTGTCAAAAATGGTGGGTGGTTGTAGCTGGTTTGGGTGGTGAGATAAATATTGTCAAGGCTATGGGTGGGTCCTTGGTGGCTGTAGGTGGGATGGGTGTTTGGTGTTGGGGGGATTTGGTATGGTTGGGGGAGTTGGGTGAATTGTCAAATATGGTGGGTGGTTGGTCGGGGTTGATTGGTTGGCAGTTTTGGTGGTAGGGATGGTTGATTTGATGGGGTGCGATGAAAAAGTTGTCAAAAAAGGTGGGTGAGTGGAAGGTGGTGGCAAGTCTGGTAGGTGGTTGGATTTGGGGGATTTGGTGTTGGGAGGGGGTGAGGGAAAAATAATTGTGAAAAATGGTTGGTGTTGTTGGGTGAGTGGCAAGTTGTTGTAGGTGTTATGGGTGGTTGGATTTGGGTGGAGAGTGTAGTAAAGGGAATTGTCAAAAATAGTTGTACTGGGGAGGGGGTGGGGGTGAGGAAAAAATTGTCAAAAATGGTGGGTGAGTAGTAGGTGGTTGTAAGTGGAGTAGGTGGTTGAATTTGGTGCATGGGGGAATTGTCAAAAATAGTGGATGGTTGGTTGTAGGTGGTGTGGGTGATTGGTAGTGGTTAGGAATGGGTGATTTACTGTGTTAGGGAGGAGGAAAAATTGTTCAAAAATGGTAGGCTGTTGGTTTGTGGTTGTATGTGGAGGTTGGTGTTCAAGGGATGAAAAAAATTAAAAAATGGTGGGTGGTTGTAGCTATGTTGGGTGGTTGGTGGTTGGAGAATTACCTATACACATGAAGTGTTTTGTGAACTGGTTATCACGTAAAATGATCGTCCGTAAACCGACTTTACAGACAACCATGTTTTTTTTAATGACATCGTGTGAATAGACTCACTTCAAAATAATGTTTGCTCACTCGAGTCTACAACAGTTCACATATCAAAAATTATCGGAAATAATGCGTACCTGCAAAAAACAACATCATCTGACAGTCATTATAAATGCAGTGTGAACGGTGCCTTAAGTTTCTCGTCACTCTTGTGTTGAAGTAAAACTTTAGAGGTTTTTTATGTCGTCTCAATTCAACGCTTATCAAAGAAAAAAGCAAATTTCCCGCTTAGGAGTTGGGAGCCCGTTTTTTCGTGTGACTGTAGCAGCTGTTCGGTACCATTTTACTTGCTTTCAACATAATGGGTATCCATGAATGGTATATCATTTAAAAGGTACCGCAGAAAGGCAGTGTACAATAAAACTTTCTTCAACAAAAGCAGCGTTGAACACAAGCAAAACTCAATTAAAAGTGATGCACAAATTACAAGCTATTTTTTTTTTTTTTATTTTGTGAATCCGGTGCAGTTGTCTTGGTATCGTATTGATTCTCCACAGCAAGAACATTTTGAGACGGGCCCAATTTAAAAATCTTCAAACAGATCCAGCCCTGAATTTACCCTTTGGTTGAATACTGCCAACAGGGTATTTATAGAGGTCTTGCCACACCGGTAATGCCGGTTATAGAGGTTATTCAATCCTCATTTTTACGCGCCGAAAAATAAGACCAAGCCACAAAAGAAGATTTTCAAAGGTGTGTCGATGGTCTTAAAAAAATAAAAAAAAAAAAACAAGAATCCAAGATAAACCGAACAGAATGAAGGGCATAATCCGACACGGGTTTGCCTTTAATCGTGTCTATGTTCCAAGGAGTAGCGCAGAGTGATTTGAATTTATTGCTGATGCTATCTAAGGAAAAAAGGTGAATTCGCTCGATTTGAAAGGGTGGTTTTATTTTTTTTTTTGACAGGGTGGTAGGCTATAAACTTTTGCTCTTTGGCCAGGTGATTGGATGGCAGGTAGAGGCTCAGGGAAGAACTGAGAAAGAAAAAGAAGAGGAGGAGTGTGAAATAATAACTGTGAGTGATTTGTTTGATTGCTCGCGATTTGCTTTTTATAGGTCAAGGAGAAAGTTATTTGTACGCGCGCTGATTAAGTGGTAAGATCCGAAACTAATGGAATAGATTTGATAGAGTATATTGGAATTTCGCAGAAGATGTTGCTTGATAGTCTCCATTAATTGAAACAAGATGAAGAATTTTGTTTAGGCAAAATGAAGCTGGGAGCTGGTTGGAGAGATGAATTTGGTAACGATTCATCAGATCAAATAGCTAAGACTCATTAGAGTGCGTTACGTCAAATTAAATAAAAAGAAAACAAAATGGCTGCGCTTGACCTCCGTGAAATTAGTTTGTAAGTTTAAAGTTTTAACTGAACCACGCAAATCGAACGTTTTCTTCACATTGTTTTCAACCAATGTCAAACCTACCTGTACGTCAAGGATTTTCGTGGCCTAGAAATCACATAATTTTCCGATTTTTTTTCTTAAACAGCAACATTTTGATGAAAAATGTACGATATTTCGTAATTTACTAAAATCTCAATAGAAGGAGAGGCTTTTTGGTATTGGAATATGAGACTAGCTAGGCTTCAATTTGTTGCCACTGCTGCACCAAGCGCTATAAGACGTCATGACTGTGGTGCCCTCTGTCTTTTCAAACTCCCTTTAGGATAGCTCATAATGAAACACTCGGTGGCAATAGGAGAGACGTCTAGCATTCAATACCATAGTTTCTATTTTATTTAATGTGATACAAAGTAGAGATTTGAATAAAGCAGTTGCTACAAAAAGTTTAAATCCTTTGAACTTGGTGCAGAAATTACATTTTAATTTATAAGAAGAATCGTCGAGTTATTAAATTTGTTTGTATGAACCATTGCATATTCGACCATATAGTACTCTTATGACGTTGTTTTTGAGTGATGCCCTGTATGTATGTATGTGTATATTTATTTAGTATAATTTACTATTTACTACAAAATTTGATCACAGTATATATGCTATTAATATAAATAAATAATTATATGAAATATTTATCGATTTAAACATTTGATTTAATATAATTTAATAAACTTCTTTTAAAATTTTGGAAATTTGATTCATTTTGTGTTCTACTGTCTCTATAAAAAGGCAATCTAAAATTATCATTTGATCTCAAGTTATAAGGTTGAACTTCATGAGTTAAATTTAATTTGTCTGATAGATATTCTGGAACCATTTTATTCTTAATCTTAAACACGAATAATACTGAGTTGTAATATATCCTCTGTCTGATGTTAAGCCATTTCAGGCATGAAAGCATCCAAACGATCGGAGTATAGAAACTGCATTTTAGGATAACTCTCATCGCCTTGTTTTGAAGTTTTTGCAGCCTGTTGATTTCAGTTGAATTTCACACTGTAGATATATTATTACGTATTCTCTTTATAAATCCAATTTTTTTCGATATATTTTTACTATGTACTCAAGGTGATTATGAAAGTTTAAGTCACTGTCTATCATGACACCAAGGTATTTAATAGAGTTCAGCTGTTCGATTTTATTATTATTGATGCGTATGTTGGTTTCAAAATCAGAGTTAATCACCATACACTTAGTTTTATTTACATTTATTTTGAGTTTGTTCATATCTAGCCACTCGCAAATTTCATTAATGTCATAGTTCATAAATTCAGAAATAAACTGGATGTCTTTACCAGATACAAATAATAAGGCATCATCTGCAAACAACGAAATTGTACAATATTTTAACGCACTACTTATATCATTTATATAAATTAAAAATAATAGAGGTCCCAGTATTGTTCCTTGAGGTACACCAATTGAAGTTTCTTTACTGTTGGATAAACACTGATTTACTTTAGTTCGTTGAGTTCTGTCACTTAAATATGATTGAAACCAGTTAAGTTCTTTATTTTTAATACCGTATTTACTCAGTTTTAGTAGAAGAATTGATCTATCAATTGTTTCAAAAGCTCTTTGAAAGTCAAGAAACACAGCTATAATTTTTTTTTGATCATGTCTTTCAATTTTAAGTGTCATGATGAGCCAGTTCAGAGCTGTTTCACAAGAGTGACCCGATCGAAATCCCGATTGATTTTGTATTAAGATATTATTATCTGAAACATATTTAAATAATTGTTCATGAGCAACTTTTTCGATTATTTTTTCTAATAAAGGAAGCATGTTTATTGGTCTAAATTTATCACAGTTAATGTTATTAGGTTCTTTCGGTATAGGGAGTATAATTGACTCTTTCAAGTTAACAGGGAAAACGCCTTGTTCAAAAGATTTATTCATAATACTCAGTAATAAAGGACTTATGAGATCGAAGCAATTTAATATTATTTGAATATTTAATTTCAAGGAATCATTTTTTTTATTCATTTCCTTACAAATTGTAAAAAGTTCACTAAGGTTGATTGGCTTGAATGAAAATGTATTGGAATGCTCTGTTAAATTAGCATCATCGAAGCGACGCGGACTTATAGAGTTGTCTATATCGATTATACTATCTGTAAAATAGGAGTTCAGTCTATTTGCAATCACAAAATTATTAGTCTCAATCTTATTTTTAAACCGCACTTCACATATTTCTTCTTTTTTAACTTTTAGTATTAAGGATTTAATAACCCTCCACATATCTTTTTGGGTAGTGCAGCGCTCTATTTTATTGCATTTGTAAGTCTTTTTGGCCATTTGAAGTTTCTGTTTATATACATTTCTTACCCTTCTATAAATGATCCAATCTTCTGGAATATTGAAGATAGCTGCTTTTTGATGAGCTCGTATTTTATCATTTTTTAAGGAATTTAATTCATCACCACTCATTATTACGGGGGAAGATACGTTTACTAATGGTTAACTCACTATCAGTGCTATCCAAAGATTCCTTTAATATTTTCGACAAATCGTTGACGTCCGAATTTGTTTTTTAAAATTGAATAAAACCTATTTTTTTGATATTTAAACACTTCAATTGTCTTAATGCTTTTATTTTCATTAAGTTTGCTAACAGGAATTTCTACCATTATTGATTCATGGTCACTTATTTTTAACTCGTTTACAGTGTCTGCCCGAATAACTCTCTCTATTGATGTTATAACATAGTCAACTAAGGTTCGCGAAGTATTTGTGATTCTCGTTGGTTTATTTATAATTTGTTTACAGTTATTGTCTGCCAAGATTTCTTTTATTTTCTTTTCGTAAGTATGTTTCTTTAACAGGTCAATGTTAAAATCACCCAGTATAACAATATCAGGGTTTGACACAATTGTCACATCTAACCAATCCGCGAAATCGGTACAAAATTCACATTCAGAACTACTAGGGGATCTGTAGAAAACCGCAACCACTTCAGATTTTTCGTTGTATGTTATTTGTAAACACAGTGTCCAAGTTTTCATCTCAACGTGAATTTGGTTTAATATTTAAAATTTTAAGTTCGTATTTATATATATTGCCACGCCGCCCGTTTGACTACTTGTGGAATCACATCTAACAACTGAGTAGTTTGGTATATTTATTTCACTGTTATTAACATCATTTTTTAGATGTGTTTCAGACACTGCTATAATGTCAAATTTATTGTTTACTAAAATTGCTTCAACTTGATTAAAGTTATTTAGTAGTCATTGAGCATTGAAATACCAATACTTTAGTTGCTAGTATTGGTGACCTATCCAATTCGTTTCTTATATCTAATATATAAACCACAGATAACTTATCAGAGACACCTAGTATGCAGCAATTGTGACAGAAATTATTGCTCCATGATTACACTAGTTTCCATAACAAAAACATCAATAAAAGGATCTTAGGCTGAGAGGAACGGGAAGTACTTGCTTTTTATATAGTCAAGCTGAGACTTTCTGTCAAAGTTGGTATATTTGTTTGCAGTACAGCTAGTAGTACCCCGTGGCGTAGTGGTTAGTGTGTCGGACTGCTACGCCGAAGGTTCAGGTTCGATCCCTGAGGTTGCCACCTTAAGTTTTTTTCCGGGGTACTGCCTTTGCGAGGAAGTGACAAATCCTCCAAGAGTAATTAATGTCATGGAAAGTGCTTCTCTGTTAGCCGTTCGGATTCGGCGGTAAATTGTAGGTCCCTTCTATTCCTGCAGAATATCAACGCACACACAGGAATGGCTGAGAGTGTAAGTCACAGGCCCCGGCCCCGCTTGGAGCTGTTGTGCCAACAATTTTTTTTTTTTTAGTACAGCTATTCATCACTGTTGGTAAAAGAGCGAAACGAATTCTTAAGGTAGTTCCACACTATCCCACAGTGTAGTACGACATGTAAAAAAAAAGTGTGAATGAATGTGTGATGGTTTTACATTCAATCTTAAAAAAATATTTCAGATCTAAGCACATGTCAAATCGTATGAGGTCTGCGCTGTCATATTCTGTTTCCACACTATTATGCACCCGTTTCATCACACATTTTTGACATGTCGATGTCGTATTACACTGTGGGATAGTGTGGAACTACCTTTAGAAATACTAGCCGAAAACATTTGTTTATTCGACTAATCTGTCAAATATCCTAGAAAATTGGGCAAAACAATTGCCACTCAACAAAATAACGGTTTATTGTGGCTTAAATGTAAACTTCAAAACATAAGAAATAAGTAAAATGTTCGGAGCTTCTCAAGTCATGCCATAAGCGTTGCAAAATGGCTGCATCCAATACTCATTGATTTATTAATTATTTCCTAACTGTTATAATAATTAAGAATCTTCTCTTAACTCTGGGTGCCTTAGTTAGGGGGGGGGGGGGGGGGGTAGGACTGGGTTCAAACTGTCAATAATTTTGATCGTCAATACAGACTCATATCCACAATTTAGGTTAAAAGACTGCTGACATTCAAAGGACTACTGTTGGTGAACTTGACATTAACGAAATCTGCAACTGTCAATAAACATGGCGGATAGCTTGTACATGAACCCTTCAATCAAATCTCAAATGGAAAACCCTAAAATAATTTCATGTGTCAGAATTATTTGTATTAATTGGAAATAAAATAAGTGTAAGCTGACCTTTGGTACTGAAAACAGTAAAAAATCTTTAAATAATCTGATTTTCCATAGGGTGGTGCAAAAAAAAAAAAAAAAAAACAATACAAAGACAAATACAAAAACTTTTCAAACAATCGCTTAAAATAGATAACGACTTCAATTTGTCTTAACTTAAAAGAGATAAAGATTAAACACAAAAAGGAAACCAGAATTTATTGGTTTTCTTTTCAAAAAAAAATGCAATTGTATTAAAGTCGTTGCTGTATATATTATATAAAAATGTTTAATTTGAAACCCAATTAACCTAAAACCCCATTGCACAATCGAAAATGCATACCCGTTTTCTCGCAGATTTCAATCAATATTCTTTAATTAAAGTCCTTCTTCCCAAAAGAAATTAGAAATAAAAGAAGCGCTCCCAGTTAGACAAGGTAACTTCTGCAATGTCTCTGGAGGTGCGGTGTTTTGGTGCTGTAGATTCCTTTGGTTCTTAAGATTCCGAAATTAAATAACAAAAAGTGCTTCGAGCAGCAAATTCATTTATCAGCTAGTCTATGCTGTGCTATAGGCGAAGCTGGAACAAAACGTTCTTTTTACGAACTTAGATAAAGGTATACCTACCTGAGTTCTGAAACGTTAAGGAACTTGGGAACGTCCGTCCGTTCGTTCTTTTCATTCATTTGCACCCTTGAAATAAAGGAACACAAAAAAAAATATAAAGAAAAATAAATGAGAAAAACAGACTCAAGACAGCAAACCACCAACAAGTTACAACACTGTATAGTATATCCCATCACACTTTTTTCCCAGTGGTGTTGTTTTTGACTAGGATAAGTAATCATTCCTTGTGTTCCAAGGGTTTTGAAATTGAATACTTTGCTGCTGCTGCTGCTGCGTCAAGGACGAGCAGGGCACAAGCACAATGCTCCCTCATATCTCTCTGCTTCTCTCTTTATATGATTGGTTGGTAGAGGGGCGATTAGGATGGCGATGGCGATATGGTGGTGAGGTATCACATAAATTTCAGATTCCTCAGTCAAACTCGATTCTCGACGTTTTATCGCGGCACTAAAGCTCCAAAAGGGACACCTCTAGTATTTGTTTAGGTGTGTTTGTATGCATCTATATTGTATAATGTGTACTATGTATGTCCTGAGAATTTGGTTGGAAGCATTATATGTATGCTATGCGATGGGATTTGTTGAGATTGCAAGGACGACTTTCACAAAGTTTAAAGGGACTGTGCGGGTGGACTTTGAGAGGAGAAAGGGAACTGTAGCTGGGTTCCCTGGTCTGATATGATGTTTAGAATTCGAGCTAAAAAGTCTTGAGGAGAAAGGGGAAGAAAAATCCTCCCAAGAAATATTATTCTTGTAAGTGAACACGTTCTGTCAGTTTTGTCGCAATGAAGTTACATTGTACTCTCGAGAGTTGTTCAATTTATATTTACGATGCGACAATGAGTTTGATAGCTCCGGTAGCAAGCTGGTTGGTGTGGTCTTTGGCTTTTGAATTATTCACCAAGGTCAGGTGTGGAGCAGCACCCTGAACTTTTGATTAATGGAAATACAAGGTAGAAGATAAGACGCAGTTAATTTAAATATTTAACAGAAATCCGCTAAAGTTTTGTTTATATAGTAAAAAAAAACAATAAAACAACTATAAGCCAAGGATAAAAAATGATTTTTGTTATCATTTTTCTTCTGGGATAATAATGTTTGATTTTGGATTTAGGAGTTTTTTTTTTCGTCCTTTATTTCAACATCCAACATGAATTCTATAGGGTTCTCCAATAAGAGGTGTTATTTTGAATAGCCCGCTGTTCCGGTAGTTGTCACTTTTGAAGCTGTAGATTTTTGACATTTGACAAGTAAAACCACGTTATTAATAAAAATAGAACGAATTACGCTTCAACAACTCATTGAAATTATTTAAATTCACAAATAACACCTTTTATTTTAAAACCCATATACATGGCCGATGCAAACAGATTTTCATTACATGCCATACACACTTGCTTTTTGTCTTAAGACATGAGAGCAGGAAGTTGAAAGAATTCAGACAAATTGTCTTTTGCTTCCGTCTTAAAAATAGTCCAGTGAATATGATAAAGAATCCAATTTTTGGCACTGCCCTCTTCAGTTGATTTGTCGAGCTTAAAATACAGGAGTATTGACATAATATAAAGACCTAAGGAACCCCTCTGGATTCCAAACTGACATTTCTGTTGAGATTTCTTCCACAACAGATTCAGATAAATCTAATTCCCCTTAAATATCACTTCAGCTTTAGTTTATAAATTTGTTTGAAGTTCTATAAAGTTTGCGGAAGGTTTCTACTTCGATAGTTAGTAAACAAAGACGGTAAGCTAAATTGAATTTGATATACTTGTTTCTAGTAAGCTTCGGTAAAGGTAATGGATATTATAGCGGGAGGTAAACGAAACATTTCCTATGAAGCTTTATTTGAGAAACCTTACCGAAATTACTGTAAGGAAGCTTGCAAAGAGTTTTAAAGAAGCTTTATGAAATGGACTATGAAGCAAAAGATCCTCAGTTCAAATCCCATTGAAGGAAGATAGATGTTATCTAACAATATTTCCAATAAAATATTTATATAAAAATGCCAATAACATTAATATTTTCAGGATAAAAACAATAACACTCAAGAAAAGTGAAATATTAAATTATTAGTTCAGTATAATAATGTTTAAATTATGCAAAAAGGATTCGAAGAAGTTCCTACTTTGATGTTGATAAGTCATTACTGAAGCTTTAACTTCCGTAAAGCCTACTTATCAGCATTGCAATAAGTTTTACCGAAACTATAACTGAAAATTCGTCCTTATTATGCTTAACGGAAGCTAAGGTATTTTTTACGAACAAAATAATTTGATTAAGCATTATCGGATGTCAAAAAAATGTTAGTTCGAAATAATAATCAGAAAAAAAAAATAATTTTATCGAATACCCCAATACAAAGCAATTCTTTTTTAAATATTCGCTTAGCTCCAAAGAAGTCAGCTAGAAAACACAATAAACATCTATACATGCTAACGGATACTGTAACGAACGGGTTATCCTTTAACATTTTTCTTTTCATAATATCCACTTTTTTTTTTACAAGAAACTGACTTCCATAAATGAAAGCTCAATTATTGCCTCACTGTCAAACTAAAATAGCAAAAAAAAAACATGAAATGCTATAGAAAAATAAATAAAAATATCTAGGAACAATAACAAAAAAAGTACTCATACGCCAGAGTGAACAATTCATTAGATACGCCTCATTTTCACGTTTCCAAACAATCCATCAATCTTCCTCAAAGTTCGAAGCATCCAATTTGTTTTCGAACCAATTAAAGTCCTAGTAATAAGTCCGTCATATTATCCAATTTTCCTATAGACTCTTTAAATTCCGCACCTGTGCTTCTTCCAATCGGTCGTGCCCGCCGTGCCGTGGTGTGCAAAGGGCTTCTCATTTACTAAAATCTATCTGTATGCTTTAAACATTTGCAGTGTTATATCCTTAGCCACACAACGTTTTGCCGTTGCTCTCTAATCTAAACCAAACACTGAAGGTTCCCTTTGAAAAATCAATTTCCTATGCTCTATCTCCCTCTTCCTATAGGTCTCACGCCCGCAGATTCTGGATATTTTTTCTTCTTTCTATTTCAGTTTTTTTTTTTCTTCTTTTTTTTTCAAGGCTCTGTGTGTTGTTAATGTATCCCAGAAGAACACTAAAAGTAACCAGGTAGACATCCAATTTTCGCTTTCAAAAGAGAAAGATTTTTTTTGTATCTTTTGGATTTTGTGCTCTCCCCCTCCCTACTGTCTTTACTCTGACGAGCGGGAAAATTATTTCAAAAGCAAGTGCGCTCAGAACACTAAACATCAGCCTACAGCCCACACCCAAACGAACATGAGCCCCACGTTATGGTCGTCATCCAACAACAAAACCCAACCAAAAAAAAAAAAAGGTCAAACTTTTTTGTCCGTCTATATTTAGAGACCGGCACAATGTTCACACCCTTTTGCTCTTCCCGACTTTTGTGTGTGCCCTCTATGATTTGCAACAGGGATTAAAAAAAATACATTTGGATTTTATTTACCCAGCCCCAGCCTTAATTTTTTTTTTTTTTGGGAACATCTCAACTCTTACACAGGCAATTCAACTAGGCTGCGTTAATTCTCTCCTTTTTTTCCTGATACTTCTTTCAAACAACCAACCCTGCTACATATTTTAGGTTGAGGAAAAGAGAGCGACTTTGTTTGTTCGTCCTTTAAAGGATATGTGTATTGTCATTTTTCCCTAATTTCTGAAGAAGCTACTTAAGGATCAACAGAACGGGAAAGGACCCAAAAATATAGATATATATGTACATATATAAAAAAAAGAACTAGGAAAAGGAAAAGAGTAACAAAATGAATGGGAAGACTTGTTGATATCCTGTCGCATGTAATAAAGCTCGCCCTCTTTAACCATTTAAGCTCTCAAAAACCACCACCACACCCCGTATTAAAGAGTTTAGATACAGATATTCCGAGAAAAAGAAAACGTGATGCTTCAGTGAGTCAATCAATTAATAAAATCACAGCAATGACATTCAAAAGGATCTCGAATAAAAGTATCCTTTGATATCATTTTACTCTATTTTTCTCTTTATTTTAATTAAAGTTCAAACATTTATCTTTAGTAACAAAAAAAAAATTATCAGCCGATTATATTTAAATGAAAGAAGAAAAGAAAATAAGCCACCAAGGATATCTAACTTTAAGAAAGGACGCGCAACAATCGGCAAAGAAATAAAATAAAGGAGAAGCTTCTGAGCAACGTACATATAAAATATCGGAGCTTTTGTTCTCCTCAAAATTGAATGTGATGAGAGAACTTAGCGAACAAATTTTCAGCGCATGACTTTTCGACAGGGGCTTTCAGAACAGTTGGCTGAATTGTTTTTGGAAGAATGATGAATAATGCTTAAGCTAAACTGTGGGGCCGATAAGGAGAAACTCTAAGCATTTGAAGGTAACCATCTAGAAACCATTTTGACTTGTTGAATACTGTCAGTTTTTTTTCCTAATTAGCTCCACATACCAAGCTGCGTGAAATCGCATTTCACTTTTGAGTACAATATTTAAGGTGGTTGCAAAGTAAGCCTATAGACCAGTTAGACAAGCTCCTTATATGCCTTATTTTTGTCTGACATTCTGCGCTACCTATCGATGTTCATGCTGTTCCCGACTTTTCCACATTTTCAACTAGACCCATACTCCCCCCATGCGATTCAATATTTTTGACAGCTTAACTGACAGGTAAACTGACAACTTAACTGACAGTTCATTCCCCAAATGTCAGACTTATAAAAATTTTAAATTGCGTCAAAATGCTTCAACAGTGATGTTGCTTCATATCATGCTTTTGACCTTTTCTCTTCATCAAAATTGTGGTTGGTATTGTTATCGTTTTTGAAGGAATCAAGGATCCAGTTTTCCTAGGATTATGAAATTTCAATCGGAGATACATGCTTTGATCAACAAAATTTTTGCTCCAAATCTGCATGTTTGCCCGGCGCCAGTGCTCTTTCAATTGTTTTCTTTCCTGCTCGCTAGTCTGCTCGAAAACTTGATATTTCTGCTTGTTAGCTTGCCCACCAGTTTAAAAAAATAAATTGTTGGCACAATAGCTCCAAGCGGGTCCGGGGCCTGTGACTTACACTCTCAACCATTACTGTGTGTGCGTTGACATTCTGCAGGAATGGAAGGGACCTACAATTTACCGCCGAATCCGAACGGCTAACAAAGAAGCACTTTCCATGACATTAATTTCTCTTGGAGGATTTGTCACTTCCTCGCAAGAGGTGGAGTCGTCAGGGATTGAACCCAGAACCTTCGGCGTGGCAGTCCGACACACTAACCACTACGCCACGGGATACTACTGCCCACCAGTTTGCCCTCCTTCTTAATCACATGTCTAGTGATTACTTGCACTACTTTTCTTTCCTGTGTAGCATTCTTCCGGTAAATTTGATCAGAATCGTTCAACCTTTTCACGATGAATTTTGATTTAAAAATAACGGCTCTATAGGAGGTATAATCATAAGCCCATTTGAAGATACAAATTACATTTCAATATGCGTTTCTTTTAGAAAGGTACAATGTAAATTGTAAACCTGTTACCTGATAGTTACGACGTTTGGTTTTTCGATACAAAATCGATCGAAGCGCCAGTCGCGGACGACATATAAAAGTTTAGGCAGCTCCGAAGATATTAAGACATTTAGAACTCAATCAGTAAAATTGAAAAAACATCTTCTTTGAGCCACTTTTAAACTTTTGCATAAGTTTCGTTTTGGATTTTTTTTTTTCGAGCAAACATTTTGAAGAAAATCCTTTTGAATTCTACTTTCTGAAATGTCTAGTTAGCAAATATTTGTACGTCTCAGGATTCTACTTCAAAACTGTTTTCTAAAAAATTATATTTTTTTTTTCAAATCATGATTCGAATTCACAAGGATAGCAAAGTTCCCAAATACTCAACTGGTAAATGGTCCTGGAATACCTCAAAGGATAAACTTGAATTCTCGTCATGGGAAGCTGAAGCCTTAGAACGTGAACTTAGCGTACAGTCATCGAGTGGATTCAAGTTTAAAGCCTCCATCAATCAGATTGAAGAAGTTATCTTTCGACAGGAGTTCACCAGAAGCACTGACAATTCAGATGATGGTGACATAATTCGAATTGAAGATATCAAAAACCTCGTCCTGTTCCTGGCCCCATCCGAAATATTAACAAACAAATTCATAGTGTTCATCCACACCAAGGCGGTTGATCGTTTTTTAAATGCCCTGATCATATATTTCGAGTACTTTCTTCGTCTAGTAGAGTTTATACTAATTCGACGAGATGAAGTCTCAGGCGAGACAACAGCTCAAGTTCAAAGTTCAGAAAGTTATCAGATCAAACGGATTTTTTCAGAGCACCTGGCCCAGTATCGCATTGTTCTAGCTCGAGAGTACAGTGTGATAGTGATTGGAAATGGTGAAATGGCACCATTCTACCATCTCAATGAACTAGTGAAAATTTCTAAAACTTATCAAGACAGATCCCTCCATGAGATGCTGCTGGCATTTGCTACTCAAGTCGTTTGGATAGCTCATCATCGAATGGCCTATGAAACTATCGACTGTGAAATAAATCGACTCTTTAGATCGGATCACTTTAAATTGACACGCAAGGATGCAATTCAATTCAGTCAATCTGAACGGGAACTTCTCTATGGTCAGAATAACAAGCAGGTTAACTATCGGCGACAGAATTCACCACTGGTCCAAGAAATAGCCAAGATCAGTCGAAAGGATTTACCAATTTTGTGGATTGGAGAGAAAAAATATCGTGGAAATGATCTTCGAATGCAGCAACTTGAGTTGGAATTAATCATACCTGACAGTGATCTTTGTTTGATCGATGTCAAGCACGGAATTTTGGGAAATCCAAAGGCTCTTTATAATACAATGTTAACAATAGATGAAGAGAAGTTGAGAGAACGTGGTCATTCAGAAAATTATGATCCATATTGGTTAATAAGACAACCTTATTTGGACATTCCAAAGCTTAACTCAACGAAAGAAGAAGTGAGCAATGAAAATTTGGAGTCCTACTTTTTTATCAAGGATAACAGGTTTCAATACGACAAGGACTTGATTAGAAAATGGAAGAGACGGGATGAAGTTATTGAATATATAAAGAGTGGAGGACTTGTGATAGATGTGATTGAACGATGCAAGAAGGAACTATCTGCGCCAAAGCCAGCAGCTCTTAATATATATAACATAACACAAGCTTCCATTGCAAGGAAGAAGTTATTACGAAAGAAGTGAAGGAGTCTAATAAAAACAAATCCAAAAATGTTGTAGAGCCTGTTAATGATTTCTTCTACTTTCCTGTGAGTTTTCAGCCCTCCGCGGGGCATATAGAGTGGTTGTAACTTGTTACACGGTATCTTATTTTTTTTTCTGAAATATATGTGGGATTTTTGGTGAAATCCCATCTCGGTTGTCTATAAGGGAAAATGAATCAACGACACAATTAAGGATATCTTAATTAAAGTTTATTCAATATTAATGTTCTGTTAATTAGATCTATTTTACAAAAGCAAGGTTCGGTGGCGACGCACGCGACTAACTTATTCCGATTCTAAATGAGAACTGACTCTGGTTTACATAATGCAAATGTTAAGAGGGACGCAATTCTGTTTTGGTGTCTCTGTCCGGTTTGCTGTCGTCGTTGCTCGATTTAAGTGTTTGTGTGAATCGTTTTGTGTGGATCGTCTAGTGCTTGTATGTGTGCGTGTGTATTATCGTAGATGTGTTGTTGTCGTGCAGTAAAACTCCTATCCCACACATAGTTCAGGAAAAATGCTTCTGATATGCGGAGAAAATCACCTCTCAAACTCTCAACTTGCAGCATACTAAATATCTCCTTGCCACTTACACTTTGTCCTATGGAAATGGCGTTAAAGAGTTAGGAAATAGCATCGGCGTGGACCATGAACAACTAATTGTGACATCCCTCGCGAACAGTATTTTTTTAAGGATACATGATACCCATGTTCTTTTCTGTACCCCTGACATTATGTTTACAAATTTGCATGATGATTGGTTAAGTAATTGAGGCTTGAGAGCCTAAAATCAAAACTAACTTATTTTTGTCAGGATCAAAAGAACTGCCGCCACAAAAAAAAAATTGAATGCTATAATCTTATAACAATACAGCACATAGAAATATAAATTCATTTCCTTAAACATTAGAATCGTTTAAAAAAGGACCAAAGATTTATAAACTATGAGTTTGCTGAAATAATCAAAAAACTTTCACAACGCATTACTGTTGTTGTTGTTGATACCTCACATTTATGTATTATCCTTATCATTATAAAATTCATCTTGAAATTCCTCCCTTGCGTATATGTATTACTTGAGAAAAAAAAAAAATTCCAACAATATCAATCAAAAACCAAACAAATACCATCCATCCATGTGGAAAATAGTTTTCAAGATAGCCTTTTCTGTAGTTTTTCGGGGTCGCCATCGCCTTCGCCTTTGCCTTTGCTTTTGCCATCACTTTAATTCTACTCAAAGTGCCAAGAGTACAAATGTTACCACAAAATGTACTCCTTAACCACACGAAACACCATTGGAAGTTAGTCTTTGGAGCCTGAGAACGGAAGAGGCTAACGTGCCACTATAACCACTCATTCACTCACCCCCTCTTGTGTACTCAATTATTTCTTGACTGATGTGTGAGTGTTTAGTCACACTCGGCTCCGTTTCGTTCGTCATCGTCTCTTTCCGGAATCGACGATGACGACGATGACGACTGACGCTCCCACCTACAACCACCTCCCACCCGCAATTCGCATTAAATAAACAACCAAATGAGATAGTTTCAATACACAAACACACACACAAACACACAAACACATAATATACACATACATACATTCGGAAAAAATATGATAGTAAATTTTATATGTTTACATGATTTCAGCGAAGAAGGACCAAATGGGGGCATAAAGTTTTTATATCCTAATGACGTCATACAGTCCTATGACCTCTATTCTCAAGCAATTTCATCTATCCTTTGTTGTTGTTAGTGTTGTGTTTGTTGTTGTTGTTGTTATTATTGTTGAGAAAAGCAGACGACCATAGAACGACGTATGCAGAACAAAATGCAAATCAAATAAATTTAATCTCATCTAGTTTCTCACTTTTCTCAGAGTTCCTGCTTTGGCAGAGCATTGGCAAAGTGGAATTTCACCAGCTGTAAAAAAAAGTAGAATGGGGTTTACATTGGATATTCCTGCCACTACGCTAATATTTTTTTTTTTTTTTTCAATGATAAATACTCGTGTGCAATTAGGGGTTGAATCCAGATTTTTCCCAGTAGCTCATTTAGGATAAAGCAGCAATATTTTCCAGTGCTAAATAACTTTTGAGTTTTTAATTTGAAATTATTTTTTTTTTCACTTGGTTCCTTCTGAAAATAGTGAACTGGGTATTGCCATATCGCTTCATTTGTGAATTCAAACTTAAGCAGGGTCCAGGATTGAGAGAACAAATATGGACATGAATTCACGTTGAACAGAATTTTAACATACAATTTGCAACTTTATCAAAATATCCATCAAGATTTTTCTCTAGGTGTTTTACAGACATAACGAGTGGTTTTCTTTAGAGGTATAGAACTTTTAGTTGGCAGGACTGTTAAAAGCCATTTTGTCATCTGCCATGTGATGTACCTTTAGTTTTAGTTTGGGCTGCAACTTCATCGTGAATTAACTGACGCCTGAACAACGCATGCAAATTGTGCGGATTTACTTCAAAAATCATGGTTCTGTTCATGGAATGCTTGGCGAGCAACGTCTATTTTATGGTCGATACCATGATGGAGGCAGATAATCCTTAAGCTATTGTTGAGACATCCAGTTATATCAAGAAAAAAAAAAAAACTGACAGTTTGGTGTGCTTTATGGGCTGGTGGAATCTTTGGTCCTTACTTATTTTAAAACGAATTCAGGCCAGAGGGAAACATTCGATAGAGACCATTAAATCTTTTTGATGTGGGAGAGCTGTGCTTTCCACAAGCTGCGACGCAATGTCTCTCAAAGCGAAAAGCCGTAATTGATTTGAAGAAGGCAAGGTTTGGTGAGTGAATAATATTGCATTTTGGAGCTGAGAGTTAGCCACCAAGATCATGCGATTGTGGGGCCTTGTAAAGGTATTGCTAGCACCGCTTAGCCAAAGACAATAATTGACTACTTGGAAAATAATATTCGCAACGTTATTGCCGCTATACCACCCCAAATGTTGCAAAGTGTGATCGAAAATGGGAGTGCATCCAAGCCAGCCGCTGTGGCTATATGCCAGCAATCATATTCAAGTAAAAATGGCAGCACATCGGGCACCACCTTTAATAAATCGACATAATTACTTGGGTTTGCGCCGGACGGCATTGACGTGATAGGAAGAACAAAGCGAGCAGTAACCAGTGCCTTCACTATACTATGGTGTCAGCAGCAAGCAGAATGGAACTGAAAATAAACGAAGACAAGACGAAGTATATGTTTTTTATCAACAATAATCCAATCCCACCACCGACTTGGGCAGAACGTGACCATTATTAGGTATAACTTCGAGGTAGTCAGTGAATTTGTCTACTTGGGTACTGCCGTAAACACAGGCAACAACATCAGCGCTGAAATCAAATGCAGACTAACTCTTGCTAATCGCTGTTTTCTTTGGCTGAATAAGCAATTGTGGAATAAAGAGCTATCGAGAAGAACCAAAGAGAAATTATGGTGCAGAAGCATGGACCCTTCCCCAATCGGATTAAGAGTCACTTGGAGTCTTCGAGAGAAAAGTGCTGCGAACGATTTATGGTTCTGTCTGCGTAAACCGTGAAAACAACATTTGGTGAAGAAGATACAACGACGAACTATACGTGCTGTACAGCGTCATAAGCCTATCCAGAAAAATTCGAATTCAGCGACTAAGATGGTTGGTCCATGTAGAGCGAATGGACATCGACGCTCCAGCTCGTAAAGTCTTCAACGCCAAACCAGAGGGAGTCAGAAGCCTTCTCCGATGGAGCGACCAGGTAGAGGGAGACCTCCGTCAACTTGGAGTGCAAAATTGGAGACAGCAGGCTAGAGATCGAGCCGGCTGGAGGGGCATACTAAGCAAGGATTAGGAGCACCACGTTCTAGTGGGGCCAACATAAGTGTGTAAGTAAGTTATGTGCCTCTAAACAAATAACTGCCAGCTCCCACATGTTACTGGGAATATCTCTTAAGCCGTATTGCACGAGGACAGTGAAATTGGGTAATTGGCTGTTTCAGAGTTCAAATAATAAAATATTTATTTTATAATTTAATCTTGAATATCTCGCTGCCAACACTACCCAATATCAATTTCATATAATTCCGTCAAAACCCTTTTTTTCAAATTCAGTTTTGTATTAGTTTATTTTTTTTTTAATTATTTTAATGCTAGAGCAAAAACTGAAAAACTAGCTTACAATATTTACTTAAAATAACATACTGGCCCCATGCGGGCGCTCCAAATTATACCTTAACCATTAATTCTACTGGCTTTCGGCTTAAACCGAACTGAGTATTTTAAAAATTCATTAATTAATTGACTTTTTTTGAACAAATATTTTTCTAAAAAAACTCAATATAGGAACCTTTTTATTTTTATTTATTTCCGTCAAAACACTTCTCTTTTTACCATGTCTCTCTAAAAAGTTAGCTTTCACCATCTTTAAGTTGCTAGCTTTTTACTTTAATAAAAAAAAAATCAACTCAAAATTTGGTTACATTTATCTTTTGAACTTGTGAAATTCACACACAATAATTGGGTGATGTCTCATGCACGTGAGTGCGGTTGGCGGTTGGCGAATGTGCCGAGCCTTGGATTTAAATTCCATTTGGTTCTGAAGATATGGTAACGTGAATCGACGTCATTTGGTATTTTTGTGCGGACGATGATGATGATGATTCCATTTTTCTTTTTTTTTTGGAAAAAGGAATCACTTCGTCATTAATAGCGTGTCGTCCTCGCCATCAGGAGAAACATTTTCCCTCAGATTTGTATTTTGTATATTTTCGCCGGGGGATTATTCTTCAAGGTTGGCTCATGTGTAAATTTCTGATAAAAGGATATAAAAGGAGAATCTTTATAAGACCCTAACGCTAATGCTTTTCGATTCCCGGACCCCTTTACTACCTGATCTAATCCATCGCCAATGCCATATCGCTTACTCCACACCGTCCGCCCTTTCGTTTTCGTAACTGATCTGACGTAATGCCTGATGGTGCTCGGTGATTTAATTTAGAAAAGTAAAAGACGAAGGATATTAGAGGGAGGAGAGGGGGATTTATTTTTGCTTTTCGTTTTCGTGTTTGTTGTCCTCTGTGGTTTTTTTTTCTTCACTTTTTCTTATCCTATTTTTGCGTTCTTTGAATTTGTTATTTTGGTTCGTATTTCTTTCTGTTGTTTGCATGGGTTCTAGGATATTTTTTTTCCCAACTCCAAGGTTCAGCAAAAGGACATAGATTTCCTGATCAAAGAAGACCGCCCACACTCTTTTGTTGTGTTAAATTTAGTAACATGCCAGTATGAATGTGTGAATGTAGCTTGGAGCAGTTTGTGGTCAATAACTGTAATAAGACCAACTCCTCCTCTAAATTTTCGTCTCACGATACACGAATGCATTCAAGAAAACGTCAAACAGAAAAGAAAGCAAAGGTTCCTATATGTTTTATTCGTTTATTATCCTTGGAGTTTACCTTGGATGGTTAGTCAAACGGTATATAATTATGACCTGAGGGTGTTAGTTAAAAATCAAAATAAATTAGAATTTCGTTTGGTTTATGCTCATCGGTGTGTGTGTGTGTGTGTGTGCGTGTGTTTATTTGATGATAATTATGTATCCTTTATTGCAATAAGGATTTTATAATTTCATATAAATGTGCCAGGATAATAATGTGTGTACATTTTGAAAAGGATTTTTGAATAGAACCATCGCATCGTCATCACCATTATGTCAGGTGGAGTATATACTTTGAATGGGAGTGGATTTGGATTTATTTGAATTTGCATATCGCATGCTGAATGAATTTCTCTTCCAGCAGCTCCACAATATATAACACATAAAGCGTTATGGAACATGGAATAAGGATATACCAATTCCTACAGACACATCCAGCCGAAGCACACACAAAGACTAACTGCAATTTGTTATTATTATTTATTTAGCACAAAAGGAAAGGTGCATCTGAATGAGTTTAGATAAACAATTTAATTTATTCATTTCTGTGTGTGTGTGGTGGTGGTGGGGTATTTGTGAGTACTTATAGAAAGAAAGTTGATTAGTGTTCTGCACACCAGCTGCACCGCACCCATTTTGGGATAGGTTAGCGTTGCGAAAACCCTCCTTGTTTGCATTGAATTGTGTTGCGATTATTTGTAGAGGATCCATGTTATTGAAGGAGTTTAATAAATACTGAATGTCTGATATAATGATTAAAAAAAATTAGATAACTGTTGTTTGAACTCAAGAATATCAACAAAATTTATTGGCTATGTGGAATGAAAATTTAATTTTCAATTTGCTAGGTAATTCAAAATAAGAATTTCGCTTGCATTCGCTAAAGGTATAGCTAGATTCTTTTCTGGTTGCTTAAGTTATAAGCCAGAGTATTTCCACAGATCTTGGAACAACAAATGTGTGGTCTGACACACAATATCCAAAGCTACGAAATCTCTTGAGCTGGTCTGCCCTAAGGATGGAGTTAAGTTCAATTAATCCTGCGAACCCGAGATTTTGGGATTCGAAGTTGTATTCCTCGAGATTTCACCTTGCGAGGTTTTCGTTTTCAAGTTATTGGGGAAAACAAGAAGAAGACTTAAAGTTAACTTACCCGGCATTTGATTTTTTAAGCTTCTAGAAAAAACGACAACTTAGTTGCAGCTTACGACTCTATTTAGAAGGTCAGTTCTATATATAATTTGGATAGAGTAACCTCCTGTCTTAAGCCCTTACCAACATGCTGTTTCCAAAACTCTTATCACAAATTAAGTTGAAAAGACTAACAAATGGTATGCCTCAGGCGTCCTTTGTAACTACCAAACTTTTTATATTTTACATCAGGGACAGCCTTCGGACTATATAAAAATTATAATCTAAACGCATATGACGCAGTAATCTTTTGAAAGTACTATAAGCCCTTTACTCCTTGATAGACTCAACATAAACCCTAGAATTTGTTCAAGTATGTCTTCAACGGAATAACGTTTTTTTTCTTTCAATAAGGGCGGGTAGATGTTAAAATGGAATAAAACAAGTTGTGTCTTGTGTGAAAGGTTTTGCAAAATTTTTTTAAGGCCCATGTAAGTCATTATGTATTAAAAATAACGCTTTTAAAATTTCTGCCTCAAATTCTTCCGGTGGCACTGATCCGAGCAATCCGATTTTCATTGACTCTTCTGTATAGTTCCATCTAAAATTTAGCGATGGCCTGTTTTATGTTCACAGTTAAGGACATCGTTCGGTTGTGTTTTATTTCTTTAGACCTGCAACTTAAGGAAACCCCACAAGAAGAGTCTAGTGGGATCAATCCGCATTGTTTGCTGGCTATTTCGTAATATTACATCTATACACCTCGACAGAAAGGGTTTTTCAATAAGGGCGGGTAGATGTTGGAATAGAATAAAACAAGTTGTGTGAAAGGTCTTGCAATTTTTTTTAAGGCCCATATATACCATTATGTATTAAAAATAACATCGTTAAAATTCCGGGTGGCACTCATCCGGGTGGTCCGATTTCCAATGCCTCTACCACATAGTTCCATCTGAGCAATTATCTTAGCTTAAGGAAAGAAAATATCTAGTGGGTTTAAATTGTACGACCTTGTTGGCCATTTTTCGTTACCCTCGTCTTGCTGGACCAAAATGTTTATAGGTCCACATGGTTCCATTTCGGCCATAAGACGTTTTTTATCATCATTTTGTAACACTCGCCATTGAAGGATACCGTCTGTTTCCGATTAAGTAAGGACCAATGACGGGGTGCCGCGCCACCGCCCTCCAAAATCCACACCAAACTGTTACTTTTGGATAATGGGTTGTCTCTTAGTGAGCCTCGCGTGGTTTGGTGTCGGCTCATATATTCGCAATTTCGCTTGTTAACACAGATATTCATCCAAAAATGCACCTTGTCGCTAAAGATGATTTTTCTTGCCAAAATACAGTCCCCTTTCAAACTCTAAAAAAGCCCAGTCAGTTTATAATTTGGACATGTTGTTCAATCGAGTAACTAACCATGATCAGGCATTAGTCATCAGTAACTAAAAAAACAAAAAATAAATTTGACAGATGTCACCAAAACAACATGGCCACCACAGAGTCCGGTCATTGAAACACTCTTTTATATAGGAAGAGTGGCGTAAAATATTATCCCATGGTACCACTTCAACTGCAGTCTTCATAATTTTTTCATGTGGCAGCAATTTCATTTGAGTGAATTAAGAAAACGGTAGTTTCAAGTTAGGCTGCCAGAATTAAAGATGTTTCTTTATATCAATATAAAAATCACTTCAAAAATATTACTGGGTAGCTTGGAACCCACCAGAATATTCTTCAAAAATTCATTTGAACAATCTTACGCTCAAGTCAATCACACTTCAGAGTTCAGACTGTAAAACTTGCATTGCCCGCGGTGAAACGAAATTGTGCTCGGACGTGCCTTAATGAAGCTTGATGAAGCCTCTGCTCATCGGATAGCTAACTTCAACTTGCTCAAATAAAATATACTTCTAAAATGGTCCGACACGATATTACCAAGTACGGAATTACCATATCTTAAAGTCATCACAGCGGTCTCGTTAAGTCAGTATAGCGTCTGAACTCTATACACCAAATTAAACAACCTCCCCAAAATATAAAGGCAATGACACATTTAACAAAATCTTTCTGCGTAGTCGGGAGAATGGAAACCGTCCCACGGAAGCTGATACATTCACCATCTTGAAACCGTGATGCCATTTCTTGGATTGCCTCGTAATTCGTAGCCTTTAGCTGTCTGTCAACAGATTCCACACGTTATCGTCGTTCGACTACGGTTCGCTAGTTTTAAGTTTGTGGCAACTTCTTAAAAAAAATTATATACCTAACTTGGACAATTTTTGTTCGATGGACTTCCTCAAATTTGACATGTCTTCGTAGATTTGTATCTTAACGTCTTGCTAAGAGTCAGATTCATGTTCGTCAAGTTAGCACTACCACTTTGGATTTTTTTAAAATGAACAATTGGATTAATTGTCGTGAATTTGTCGTAAATTTGTCGTGAAACAAAAAAAATTTTCCCACCCCTATTTTAAAAGTTAAACCCTGGTAGTGCTAACTTGACAGTCAAGTTAGCACTACCACCCCCCAAAAATGCACGAAATTAAAAACTGAGTATGCCATTAATTGTCGTGAATTTGTCGTAGACAATCCCCATTATTTTAAAAATTTTCAGATTTTTTTTCCGGGAACTACCCCTATTTATACTAAATTGACAGCCAATTTTTGAAAAAAGTCAAAAAATACTTAAAATTAAAAAAATTTAAAAAATTTGTATTGGATTAATTGCCGAATATTAGTTGCAAATTTGTCGTGAAACAAAATAATTTGTCGCGTTTCATTTTTAAAAATTAACCCCTAGTAATGCTAACTTGACAGTCAAGTTAGCACTACCACCCCCCTAAAAATTCTTAGGATACTCAAAAACAAAAAATTAGTATGCCATTAATTGTCGTGAATTTGTCGTAGACAATCCCCATTATTTTAAAAATTTTCAGATTTTTTTTCCGGGAACTGCCCCTAATTATACTAAATTGACAGCCAATTTTTGAAAATTTCAAAAACTTGAAAAACTTGACTGTCAAGTTAGCATTACTAGGGGTTAATTTTAACAAATGAAACGCGACAAATTATTTTGTTTCACGACAAATTTACGACAATTAATCCAATTGTTCATTTTAAAAAAATCGAAAGTGGTAGTGCTAACTTGACGGACATGTCAGATTCATTTATTTTGTTCAATTAATTCCCTAAGTGTTTAATTCCATGAAAAGACTTACTTCCACTTGATCTCTCTGAATTATTTGAAAATTCCTTCGGCAACAGTCAATATTCAAATTGGACAAACTCAGCGAAACATTTCATCTCCGGAAACCTAAAAATTCATCCTTAAAAAGTTCATTCTCAAAAAAAGAAAAATAAAACCTTTTTAACTTTGCCATCAAAAGTCCTGACTGATAACTCTTTCTGCGTCTTTCAAAGTTCATCCGTATCATACGCAAGATATGAAAAATCAACAACCATCTGCGTGAGCGAGCGAAAAATCAAAACACACCAGATTCCAGAGACCAGAGACCAGAGAACCTATAGAGAATTCCAAGCAAGGAGAGCGACCAACTCCAACAGAGAGAGAGAGAGTGTGTGTGCTTTTTATAATTTTTCGCAAAATACACCTTTTTACTTTACTATGCCCTCAGCCACCCCCATATCCCGAATCCCGATCTGCCGAAAAATACGTGTATCCAACGGATTTTTCTCCCCAGCTCCGTCAGAGTCAGTGTTGCTGCTGCTGCTTCTGCTTTTGCTGATTTTCCTTCTACAATTACTTTTTTTTTTAGCTGATTTTCCAACCCCTAAAATGCCATCCAACATCTGGGGGCTTTTTGCAAAATACATCAGATGCAAAGCTTTCAGTCCCGGATTGTCTGTTGCTGGGTAATGTCTGCCCCAGAATAAGCGTATCTAATAACGCGAACGGTTTTGCGGTACCTACACACAAGTGGATTTTCTTCTAAATTCTTTCTTCTTTTTTGTGTTGTGTGTTTTTTTTTTTTTTTTGCTAAAAATAAGAAGAATTGTTGTTGACAAAAATAGAAATTTTTTAATTAAAAATTTTCATCTCACACACGATAAAAGTGCGATAAAAAAAAAATGTTGTATCTTTGAGATACAAAATAAAAAGAAAAAAAAAAGTATCTAGTATCTAGAAGAAGAAAAAAAAAAAAAAAATATTCTTTAAATCATAACTCCTCGTTTTGGGCTTACATTGGATGGTAGTAGTGACTGGTTGTTGCGGAGGGTGTTCTTTTCCTAGGTTTGTCGTTTTTTTTTTAAGGTCCTTTCCCTTGAAAGGAAAAGAAACGAAAAAAAAAAAATCTCTGAAAATCCGGAAAGCAAAGCCATAACGAGGAAACCGTCGTTGTTGGTTCATTTTCCAAGGAACCCACAAGGAGGAGAGAAAAATTTGAAAAATCAAGCGCCTTTCCGTCTGTCCCGGTGAAATAAAAGTGAAAGGGAAGTGAAATAAAATAAAAAAAAGAGTGAGAAAGAGTAGAAGATGCTGATGGGCAAAGGCTATGTCGCCTGTGATGCCAGTGAAAGTGTGTAACTTGTGATGATGATGAAGTAAATTTATTTTTTTTTTCGTGAAAAACCTTAAAAAACACCAACCACCTTCAACTAGAAAAAAAAAAGAAAAATTCTACGAGAACCTTTCTCTCCGGGGTTTTCAAATTTTTTTTGTATATACTCCCGGGGGTTTTCCTAAAGGTGCGGATATTTCAAGGAGTTCTTTTTTTTTTTCCTTCCTCCAAAAACGGGATCTTTTCTCCGCACCCGCCGCGCCGCCGCCGCCACCGATCGTGTGATTTTATTTTCTCCCTTCAGTGACTTTTAATTTACTCACTGCAAGTAGTGACACTGTGCGTGTGCATGCCGTTTAACTTCAACAAGGATTACAAGGATTTTTTTTTTTGTTCTGTCTATATCAACAACTACAACAATTTTTCTCTGCAGCATCCTTCCTGCCTCAACAAAAATGTAAATGCTCCATGTAAGTGGAATTGGTTTTTTCTCGTTACAGGATATTTTTTTTTTTTGTGTTTCTGCTCTCTGAGCACTCGGATATGGGATATGGTCTGATGGAGTACACAAACATGATCTAAACTGGAGCCCATGTGGTGGAGTAAAAAAAAAAAAAGAATCCTGGATATATTTTTTTTCCTTTACATATTTGTGCGTGCCCATAGCAATATCCTAGCAGAGATACAGAAGTTATTTGAATCAACCGTGGGATGGGAAGGGATAAAGTTTCAAAAGGAGAGACATTCCTGGAAGTTAATTTTTGCTTTGAAATTGAACACACGGTCTTTAAGAAAATTTATTCGTATGTGTGTGTATTTCTCGTAGCGCATATTAAACAAAGCAAGGCTTTCAAATAAATGCCAAAGTCGAGGAAGATATCATAGAAAATTACTTTAAGATTGCTTATACTTGTAGAGTCGTCGAATATTAGGTTCAAAATGGCGTGGGTGTTTTTATTTTAAAAGGAAAATTTGCGAAGTTCAATTTTGAGGTGAAATTTTGGTTTTGATGGGTTCTTTGAGGATATGTTTTGGGTTCACATCAGAAAAGGATTTGGAATTTCTATAGTATTGCCATACAGAAGGGTAACTGGTAACTCGTTTGTGTATCTGTGTAAAGTAGACCAATGAATTGCTTTTTTTTAATTTGATTTTTCAAAAACAAGATTTCACAATGACGGCAAAAATTTCTTTTTACAAGCGTGTCGTCTTGGTGGATGTTGTTAAATTAATTTTTGAAAAATAATTGCTTCTACTCATTCATTAAAAATTAAAACTGAAAAGGTTTCAGTCTTAAGCACGGAACTAGGCCAGAAATTTTACAACAAATGGTTGAACTATAAAACTTTAATACAAATTAAAGATCGAAATAAAATGTATATCGTCGTTTGCTCAGAAAAAAACATGGTATTTTTTTCATAGTTCACTTGAAAGGCATTATTTGTTTAAAAAAATTTCATGTTCAACTTTCTGCACAACTAGTTTTGATGAAATGTTATATAAAAGCTTCCTTTTTCATTTTCCAGTTGGTTTTTTTTTATTATGAAAAAAAAAAAAAAAGTGTTTCCTGATTCGATGGCAATGATTTACGAGCATGTGTGAAAAAATAATTTCCAGACATTTTGTATCTTTCAATTTTGATATCACTTCTTACCAAGGACTTAAAAAAGCCTTTTTTAGCATACCGCACCGTGGTCTATGTTTACGGAAATAGCTTTCTTAAGATCAATTATAGAAGCATTTCTTAGGGCAAAAAACCAAGAAGAGGCATAGAAGAGCCTTTATAACGCGTTGGAATAAGTTTGAAGTATTGTTGAAGTCTTCATAGACTGTTTCACTTTTTTTGGCCGTCTTAATTTTTGACTTTGAAGAAATTTTTTTAATCAGCTAAGCAAAAATATGGTTTTCTTTTTTTTTGAGATAGGTCCTTGTGTAAAAAATTTAAATTTGCTTTATGAGGCAATTATTCTTTTCATGCTGAAAAATTTGATGTTTTAATCGAACATGGAAAAGTCCAAAAAAGTAGTTTTCCACATGCCATTTGTTGGTCGGAAGGCGGGTCTGTGCGCATTTTCACGCTTATCTACAGCCTTAACGGCTTGACGGATTTCCTTCCAATTTTTTTGTCTTGGACCTTTAAAATTACGGTTTTTCTGTCTGTCCTTAAATGACATTTTTTTTAATTTTTGATAATTCGCTCTTTGGAAAATGGTTTAAAATTGGTAAGGTTTATATATCTTAAAACAACTAAAAGATGACATTAAAGTTTTGTTTTTCAAATTAAATCTTTCTTTAACGGTAGCTGCATTTTACCTACGGTAATTTTTTTTTAGTTTGTACGTGTCAGGCAGCAATAACTTTGTGTTTGTACTTTTAATGGTTTATATTGTTTACTAGCTGACCCGGAGAACTTCGTTCCTCCAAAATTTATTAATATATTGAAAATAATAATACTGTCATATTCATTTAGAAAAAAACTAATATTTTGAAATTACAAACAGACACTTCATTTTTACTTGCGATTATAATAAGGCAAGTTATGCATTCGTAAAAAAAAAAATTTTTTTTCGCAATCAAACATAACATTACGATGATAGAGAAGTCGAAAAAAGTGGGTCCGACAATTCTGTCTGTCTGTCTGTCTGTCTGTCCGTCGGTCTGTATCGGCACCTACAGCCTAAACGGCTAGACCGATTCGCTTCAAACTTGGTATATAGTATTACTATGACGTCCTACAGAGGGGTTTTTGGAATTAGCATTCTAGCTTCAAAACTAACGGTACCTGCCATATGATTTTTAGTGAAAAATTGATTTTTCTCAAAAACGGCTCCTACGATTTTGATAAAACTTTCTGAATAGTGTTTTATGTGCAAACTTTATGTTTTGGTTGGAATAGATTTTTCAGAAAAAGTCTTTTAACGGTAACTCCCATAGGACCGGTTTTTTGAAGTCCGATTTTCTCGTAAGCCACTTGACGGATTTCGATGAAATTTTTAATGTAGAAGCCCTTTTATAAAAGAAATAATATAAATGTTTAAATTTTTCCAAAAAATTTTTTTTGACTTTTTTAAAAAAAATTCAAAATTTTTTTTTTAATTTTTGTTTTTTCCAAAAATGGCTTAATCTATATTATTTTAATTTTATTTTTCTGATAAAAACTACAAAGTACTAGAAGTTGGAATACTCAAAAAAAATTGGAATATATTTTCGAAAAGTTTTTCAAACAAAACTGTTTTTTGAAAAAACTGGTCGAACGATTTTGAAAAAAGTTTTCGTAAAAATTTAAAAACGTAAAAGAAACCTGATGGCTTACTTCATTTTCTAAAAAAAAACGTTTTAGGTATTGATTTTTAAGTGATTTATAAAATTTCATATGATTTTTTCAACGATTTTTTCCCAAAATCTCAAGCACCCAAGACCATTTTAACACATTAGAGCAATTTCGTACGACCCAGTCGTGCACTTTATTAATTATGCATATAGATTGTGTATTTCTGTATTTTTCAATGCAATAAAAGAAGATATTTTTTAACCTGATGATTGCCATCAACTTGGACGAAACGTAAAAGAGAAAAAAAAAATTAAAATAACCAAAAACAATTTGTTTTTAGGTTTTACAAATCTGGCCAAAATTGGAGCCAACGATTTTATTAAAAATGTCTCAAAACCTGATGAAAATATTTTGTTTAAGCATTGTGTGTGTTATATTTAGAGTGTTTTAAAATTAACTTAATTTACAGTTTTTGGCTAAAAAATTAAAGTATGTACAGTGAAAGCTCCCTTTTCCGTCTAAGGGAGTTGCCCGTTCAAGGGAAAAAAAATTAAAAACCAATTTTTCTACCAACAGGGTCATTTTTGGTTGAAAAAATGTTTTATTGCTCGAATTAATAAAATAAAGTTATTTGTATTCTTTCTTGAACTGAGATAAATAAATTTTATAACCAACAATGGAGTAAACTAAATAATTCTTAACAAAATCTCTGCCATAACTCAAGGGACTATTGTTGATGAAATAATACTAAGAAAGTCGCTTGCTTAAAGCAGGGGACTGTTGCCAGGGGACTGTTTAATCTAATGAAATCTCATGATATCGTAAATATTACTGAATTATTGGAATTCATTGGCATTCCCAGGATTTTTTTTATGACTGAAAAATTAAGTTTGTAAATACATGAAATACAAATAAATGTATTAAAAAATATAACTTATCAATTTACTTGAAATTACTTGCATTTAAAAGAATTTATTGAAACGTGTTTCTTGAATTGGTGACCAACCAGGGGACTGTTTTTTTCGGTATAATTAGAAAAATCAATAAATAATAATGAGAGAAATATTTTCTTAAATTTTATAACATGCACGTAGATAATTCAGTATTTATTGATATTTATGATCAAAATTACAGTGTTTTTAAGAAATTTCGTTTAAAATATCACAATTCATAAGAAAATTCATCTTTTTGTATAAAAAGTAAAAAAATTAAATTATTCCAATTGTCCTTCAAAAATAAGAAAAAAAAAAGAATTTATTTCGAAAAGTACCTATGCACGATTATTTTGAATTAAAAAAAAAGTCTGTTAGTAGTTTTCATTTGTCTTAATCATTCGCATACCATGTAAAAAAAAAAAATCTCTGGGAAAGTGTAGCTGAAAAAGTTTTTGTCCGCCTGATAGAATTAAATTTAAAACATTTTGGCTGATGTGCCTGTCTATGTCCGGGTAAGGGAGTGTTCGCTTGGGGTATCATGAAATGTATGTAATTCAAATTCAAGATCCACGATCGGAAGAATTTGTCCACTCAAGTGAATTGTCCGCGTGAGAGAGGTATCCGCAATCTAAGCTTTCACTGTACTAAAAATCTTGTCTATACTTCTTAATTAGCCATCATTTGGCACAGTTTTCCATAAATTGTTATAGTTCTACCATTTTTAAGGGAAGAGCTATTAGTCTAAGCGAAGTTATATCGGGCCAAAAGACCAAAACACTAACTAACTAGGTAGTCGGTTCAAATATTAAGGAACACAAAATACAGGGTGTCCCCTAATGCGTTACAAATATTTAAGGGCATGATTCTTGGGTATATTCTAAAAAAAAATCGTTTACAGAAAGGGCCTATCTCCAATTTTGATACCATTTATCGGTGATTTAAGAAAAGGCTTACTTTGGTGTACCCTGACCCATATTAACAGTAATTGCACTGTTGATTCGGAGGATATAAATTTTATTTAGGCTCGTAATTTTAGAAAAAATACTAGTCTTTGTAATGAAGTTAAAATAAATTTGATATCTTGTTCCAATCTTAAGATTTTCAGTTTCTAGTCTGTTCCATTTTTCCTACCCTTGCTAATTTTTTGACTTATAGGTCGTTTTTATCCAGATTAAAAAACATTTTTGAATGAATGTAAGTATTGTGAAAATAAAAGTTAGTGACAAGTATGCAGAAAAACACACAGATTGTATGATACTTGGGGAAACCTGCTACGGGAAAAAATTGGAAAAATGTTCTTATTTCCTTAAACTGCAAGAGTTATGAATAAAAACAATTTATTTCTGGGCTTAGATAATTTTATTTTATGTGTGTTCTCAAACAATAAAAACCCATAGATTTTATAATACTTGGGAAAACCTGCAGCAGTAAAAAAAGGGTTTTCTTATTTTGCACCTAAGTTTCTCACACAGTTGACAATAAGAGTGATTTTCAGTTTAAGCAAATCGGTTCTGCAGTTTGTGCTGTAGGCGCCGGAAATGTTTGATTGTTAGAATTTTTTAACGACTGCATTGGTCCATTGATAGGTATTATTCCTTATTTAGCTATTTTTGTTAATGTTTGAAATAAACCTTCAAATGTCAAATGCCGACGTTTTTGTTTTAAAATGAATTTTTTCTTCCAAAATTGGTATTCAAATTTTTGAAATCTTGTTTTTTTTGAAGCTCTAAAACGAAATATCTATTTACCAGTTTTTTATCATAAAAAAAAACTATGAATATCTATAAAAAATCTTATGGATTTAGTTTTCTAAAGGCTAGCTTTCATTTCCATTCGATTTCTTAAATTTGTGCGACAGCTCTATTTCTTATATTTGAGACCAAATTACATGTTCTTTTTTTACCATAAAATGTGATATTATACTTTGTCCAAGAAAAATTGTCAGTACATTACTTATGGGGAAATTTTATCCTTCCAATTGTGCCTGAAGATTTCCTAATGAGAACCATACCTACACCAAACATATGTCTCTGAAAAAAATCCTAGTCATAATTATTGCTGTGAATTAATTTAAATTTGATTACATCCCTAGGTGATCAGCCCCAAAAACTGCGAAAGGCAGATAATTTTTTTTTAAATTTTTGTACAACATATCAAACAGAAATTATTGAATTCAATTTATTTTTAGGAACGGATTTTAATGATATTACTGTCTTTCGTACTTTTATATTCATACAAGAAAAATATTCTATTGAGATATACACAGCTGGTCAAAAAAATAGGTGTAATTATTTTTTTTTATATAAACTTAATTTTTTAATATGTTTTGTTCATTTAAATATTATTTTAACATTAGTTTTCATTGGACTATCAATACTTAATGAAATATTAATATTTAAGGCTTTTAAATTAAGTAATTATAAATTTTATACAATAAAACCGACGGTGTAGACATTTGCGCTTGGACAAAAAAATAGGTGTGTCTTCCTAAATTATGAATAATGATAGTTTGAATGCAAAATTTGTTGTATTTTATAATAATTTTCGTTTACCATTCTCTTATAACCCGAGTATACTACATTGTTATCCAAAACTTTTTAAAGTCAGCGTGGTATTAACTCTAAAAACTTTTGGCATCTTTCTTGGGGGTATAGAATACAATTCACTCTGAACAGCATCCCACAATCGGTTCCAGTTTGGAAAATATTGGCATCCTAGTTTCCGCTTAAGCTCATTCCTCAAGTTCTCAATCGGGTTGAGATCTGGGATTGACTTGGCCATGAAACAATTGAAACTTCTTTCGCTCGATACCACTCATTCACAAGATTTGCCATGTGTTTCTGATCGTTATATCCTGCTGAAGAATCCATCGGAGAGTCATGTTTTCTTCGGCAAATGGAAGCATGATATCTTCCAAAATATCCCTATAACTTTATTTGGTCAAGATGTAACTAATACGGAATATAGGAATTAGGGCCCACACCATACTAGAAAAAACGGACCCAGAACATAATATTTCCTCCTCCGTGTTTAATCGTCTTTTGGGTATAGCGAGGTTGATAGTCCTTTCTTTTTGGTCGCCTGTAATACGCCCAGAATCTGATGAGAACAAATAAATTTTTGTTTCGTCACTCCAGAGGATATTGCGCCATTTTTTGGTCCTTCAGGTCCGCTCCAATTCTATGGCTAAGATATAAAATTTAATCACACCTATTTTTTTGACCAGCTGTGTATATAGCTGACCTTTAAAAATAATGTGCTAGCCTCGTTTGGGTCGATGCATGACATTTTAGAAGTCAACATATATGTTTTCTTAATCAAACCAATATTAATTAATTATTTTCCAAAGTTCGCATTTCTGAAATTTCGTATAAGTGCCAATAACAATAATATTTTTGAATCGTCAAAAGAATCCAGGTTAAAAATTTAGCAATATTTTTTTAAAATATTAATAAATACTGTAGCCGAGAAAAAAACGAAATCCTAAAAATCCTAATATAAAAGAGTGTCGATTATATTTTGTTCGTTTCAACTTGACTTTCTTCTTACAAGCCTCGGCTATCTGGGGTGGTAAAGAATGCGTCTTTATTGTTGCCCATATTTCGAAAACTGCTTGCTAATGACGCCGCACACCGTGTTAAAATTCACGCTAAACGTTTACATTTTGAGGATGCATTTTCTCTAAGTAAACCTTGTGTGAGTTGGTTTCGTCTCATATACGGCAGTTTTGCTTGTTAACACGATTTTTTTTGTTAACACAGATATTCATCCAAAACTGCACCTCGTCGCTAAAGATGATTTTTTGGGCCCAAATTCAATCCTCTTTAAAACTCTCCAAAAGCCCAGTCAGTTACAAATTTGGACGTGTTGTTCAATGGAATAACTAACCATCATAATTTGGCATCAATAACTGAATAGCAAAAAAAAAAAAAAAATTTTACACATGTCACAAAAACAACATGGCTGCCACAGGGCTTCTAAATCTACCTCGGCCAATTGAAAAAAGGAAGATGATTGGTGTTAACCTTAAAATAATATCCCATCGTATACTTCGACTGCAGTGTGTGTTGCCATGCCAATATTTCAAAAATTCCTTTTTTTTGCATTAAAAATTCTGTTTTAGTTTAATTTAATTTTTTTTGAACTATCAAGGTACTTAAATAAAGAGAGTAATTTCTTAGCCCAACTACAAGAATGTGGAATACTACCTGGCTTGATCCCCCCCCCCCCCCTAAATTGTGACTTACATAATTCAAAACCAATGTGCATCGGTATCTTCTTTTATCTCCTATCCAACCTTCCTGAATGCTCGCACTTTCTTAATTCATAAAAAGGGTATTAATAACCCCTTGAGTGATTGTAAAGTTTACAAAAAAAAAATTACCATTATTTTGGTAATTAATTTGCACGATTTGCAAACGTTGTTCAGGAGTAAGTCTATTCATTATGGAATGGGAAACCAAACTGAGCATAAATCAAGTGACAGCTGTCAAAAATACCAACTCCGAAAAAACTATTGCCAGACTGAAAACAACACGTCTTTAAGTTAGAAAAAATAAATAACTAGGTACTTTTTTTTTATTGAAAATACAAACTCGTGCTAGTAAGACTATAGTCGGAATGACCTCAAAAAAGAGAGAAACATAAGAATTTCATATAAAATTGTGTCTTCAGCTCCCTTTTGAAAAAATTAATTTTTTTTGTATCCTTCAATATCAAGAAAACACACTGCAAAAAACTGTGTTTAACAGTAAAATCAATTTAAAATTCCAAAAATATCTTTTAGAGAAATTTAAAATCTTATTTAACCTTATACCCCACTTAAGAATTCGTCCTCTTCCTCATATTAAGCCATAACTTCCAACACACCGAGCCACCTCCATCCTTTAAACAAAAAAAAAACTCTGCTTAGGTTAAAATTAAATTTGTTTTCCTAACTCTTTCAGCCCAGCAACATTTACAATGTTTACCCCCGAAAAACATCAACGTTCCTGTGTTCCCTTCCTACACCTTTTTCACATTACAAAATAACAAAACATAAAAGATACACACAATCAAAACTTATCTTCATTAGTGAACTAAGCACATACAACATTTAAGGAAATAAAAAGGTACCTCTTACATAAAAAAAAAAAAAAAAATAAAGGACGAAATGAAAAAAAAAATGGTTTAACTTTAATGCTCTCAAACCGTCAACGCCATTAAAACAAAACATTCACCTTAACCTTCACAAATAAACCAGCACGTAATGTATAAGCACAATTTCCTTTTTGTGAAAATTAATTTAAGCGCCCATTCCTTTCAAAAAGTAGTCCTTTTAGGTCACCATTATTCTCATTTGTTCCAGTTAACTTTTCTTCACACACACACACGCATATACAAACGTCAACGTCATAGTGTATAGTGTAAGCAAAAAAGAGCGCCGATAATTAATTCTTACGCACGACCTTTTATAACAACGAAATACGAAATAAAAGCAAAAAAAAAAGGATTTCAAAAAATATCCCAAAAGTCAGATATGTGAGTGCTCTCAAATGAAGAATAATAAAAAAAAGATACGCAACATCCCTTAACAACAACAAATTACCCATCAAAATGAGAGGAGGACGAATGGGTTGAGGAGGGTATACACACCTACCCAACACAGAATTGTCATTTAAATTCCTATCAAAGCTCTCTGTGCTCCACCCGCGCCCCAGCCAAACCTCTTATTCTCGTGGTGTATATGTTACCCTATAGTAACGAATCCTGTGAGCCCTGAGCCATAACGACGATCCAGCAAGCAAGTGTCGTCGTCGTCGTCATCGTCATCGTCTTCGGGGATAACAAAAGACATCAAAAACTAAGAAGAGCAGAGAAAAAGTCGTCGTCGTTGTTGTCGCAATAAGTTGGGTCGTTGTTGGCATCAGCGTCCTTAACTGCCACTGTCGCGTCGCCATGCCGTCGGCCACAAGGATAACAACACAGTAACCGAGAAGAATTATAACATTCCATAGCGTCGTTTTCATATCGCATACACTAAGAAAGACGAGCCTAAGAAACACAAAAGTCTCACCCAGTCCCCCCAGTCCGACTATCTTTTAGTCCTTTCTCGTCCTTGCTTCGCTTGCCATTGGAATCACCCTTTATAACGAGCAGGGGGCAGAATGATAATAGTTAATATCATTCAGTGGGTTAGGCCAGTATTTCTGGTTTTGGCATAGCTCTGCGAAAATGAAATTCCATTAAACATCCCTTTTATTTGCTCTCCCGAGAGTATGTGTTTAAAATAAAGGACGACGACGAAGACGACGACGACCTGAGCTACAGAGGATACACACAATACTTAATTATTGGTGGGTGCTGGAGTGCGCCTCCGTGCGTTTGAGTACACACACATTTCAGGATTGTTTTTTTTTTTTTAGCTTTCCTCGATGTTTTTTGTCTTTACTTGTATATGGCGGGTAAAATTTCCATTTTTTTTTTTTACTTTTTTGTTGTTGCGAGAGCGTAAAATAAAAATTTTTAGAACAAGCAAAAAAAAGAAAAAAAGCGGATCCAAAATGACATAGTGACTCAGGCAGGATTCTAGAAATCGCAGCACATGATGTTGAACCATTTTTTGCTGGCGGAATCTCATGCAGGTTTCCACAACTGCGACTTGGACTGGGACTGAAAAGAAAACAACGGGGAGTTCTGTGTTGATGCTGGATACTTCTCTTGGTTCTGTGAATAAACAAAAAAAAAAGATTGAAATACATATATACGTATAGGAGTAGGAAGGTAGGTACCAAATACACACCAAGGATATGGGCGGTGAACCGGTGTATTTTAATGAAAACATTCACCAAGGCATCTCTGGGAGTGACTTTTTTTTCAATCACTCTATTTGCTTTGGTAAAGAATTGATGGTTTTATTTCGACAGTTGGAGCACACACATTTTTTTTTGTCGAATCACATGGTTGGAGGGGGGGGGAATATGGAGGAAAATCAATAGTTGAGGTTGATTTGTGGGAAAAAGCCATTAAGCATTGTTTCTCGAGTTTTTGTGTTTATTTAAACAAGATAGGGATTAAAACTTGTTTTCAATTTCAAAGAGCCATACATTGTAAAATGGTGCTTTGGATGATTCGGAACAATAAACCTAACCCTTTTAATATAACAATTTCTTAAGTTATGTTATCCACATTGGAAAATGTCATTATAAAATATCTGTACACTATGGCGTATGTGGAACATTTTTAAAGGATTTTAAAGCGCCATCAAGTCCATTGTTATTCGAATATTCAATACAAAAGATGAAAGGTGTGTCTTAACCCGCCATTAGTGGTGACGTGAATAAGAAGCCCATATGAACAACATTGAAACCCGGACTCACATACAGGTAGGTCACCACTGGCGGGTTAAGAACATTTATTTAATTTTTATTTTTAGACTGTTTGTACTTTTTTTTTCTTTTTTAAATGCACCTTTTCTAAAACCATCCCTCTGTAATGGTCAAGACTGGAAACGTGTCTAAGATATCCGTAATTATAGAATTTAAAACATGATCAAATTGGTCCTCAAACCTTGACTCAAGCCAAATTTTACGAGTACTCAAGACTCGTCCACAAACGAAATATGATCGCTTTCTTGAAATTCTAAGCTTTAATTTATATTATCTTAAGCCCTCTTATGAGTTTTGATGTACACAACCTTTTCAAATTTTGTTATCGTAACACAATCAATCATTTTCATGAAGACAGTGACTTTATAAAAGACACTATTTTAAAACACCCTGTGGCCTTCGGTCACAATTCCACAAGCACAAACAACTTTGGAAGGTCTTATACAGGCTAATAGCTTGTCTCTGGAAGTCTATTAGAAACTATTTTATTTTAATACAACATATCATAGAAAGGCGGTATATTATGTATTTTGTGTGGAGTTTGTAACATAGAGAAATAATACCGTAATTTTTTTTATTAATGACAATTTTTGTCTAAAAATCGAAATTTTTAGCTGAAAATTATTTTTTTTTGACACTTTTGAACGAACCACAATGCTTTGATTTTGCACACACACAAGAAATCGGTTAATGTCTGAATTTGGGTGTGGCTATCGCCCACTTTTCATACAAAATCGTGAAATTTGATTTTATAAATTAACGCTTCGAGCAAAATACCAAAAATGTTGTATCTATATATAGTATTATTATGACGTCCTACAGAAGTGTTTTTGAAATTAGCATTCTAGCTTTCAAACTAACGGTACCTGCCATACGATTTTTAGTGAAAAATTAATTTTTCTTAAAAACGGCTCCTACGATTTTGATAAAAATTTCTAAACAGTGTTTTCTGTACAAACTTAATATTTTGGTTGGAATAAATTTTTCAGGAAAGGTTCCATAAAACCGGTTTTTTGAAATCCAATTTTCTCGTAAGCCACTTGACGAATTTCGGTGAAATTTTTAATGCAGAAGCCCTTGTTTTTGGAATAAGCATCGTCATAATATCGGATTTCGAAAAGTCGATTATTAAAAATATTGACTGATCAAAATGTCGATTTCGAAAATATGAAAGTGTTGACACTGTCGACCTTTTTTCGAGTTAACATTTTCGAAATCGACATTTTGATCACTCGATATTTTTACTAATTGAATCGAAATACGTCATTATGTGAACGGGAAGCGTACGAATGGTCGACAAAAAAATGTCGGCTGATGTTTGATCGACATAAAATTGCTTGCTCACTAGGCTAATCATCTGGACCGTAAAATGACAAAGTGCTCTATGAAATCTGAGAACAGCTTTATTGTTTTCAAAGTTATTTTCCACAATTTGAAAGCGTTGTTTCGGCATTTAACGATTCATGATGAATTGAACAGAAATGTCAACACAGTTTGACATTATCAACTGTCAAACCAGAGACAACAACCATCGAAACTTCTCATGCAGCTGATACAAAAACACCCCATAGTATTGTTTCCTTCACGTGAGTTAGAAAAAAATATCCGTACTTCAATTTTTTTCAAATTGAATTTACCTTCATTTAACAGAGTACAGAAATCTTTTTCCCCAACAATAATTTTAGAAAACACATTTCTTCGAAATTTAGAAGAAGACCACAGCCATTTTATTTAAATCGAGACTTATTCCATAAAATTATGCGTTTTTGCGTGAAATAAAAAAAAACTTTAATCCATGGCTTTGATTACAAAATTCAATTTGAATTTATCATCCATGAACTATTATCCATGAAATCGATTATGAATATTTTGTGAAGAATATGAAAAAAAAAAAAAAAAATTAACAGCGGAAACCCGAAAAAATCCCATTAAAAGTATTTGAAGGACATTTTACATTCCGATAGAAATAATCTAAAACAAAAGAAGAAATTCGTTCATTTTATCACATACACAAATTTTTTGGCTGAATCATCAGCTTTTACAACCTTATAATCCACTTAAATCCTGCACATAAAAATGGTTCACTTCATCGTCACTTTTCCAATGAAAACAAGGCTTTATTTTCAATTCACATTACAGAAAAAAAAAAAAAAAAAAAAAAAAACAGGAAACTAAAATTCCGCCATTAGTTGAGAAATTTTCTATTCATATTCACTGTTTCCGATTGGCATCCAAAAATCAATAATTTCACTAATTGGTACTCGAATTGAATTCAGCAATTCACTGATGGTGTGTGGTACTCGAACATGCCTACACAGCAGCCTGCAAATGCCATCCATGACTTTTCTATGGCTTTGAGAGTACAATTCGGGGGTTTTGGTTGAACCTAAGCCCCCCCAACGCCCAACAGCCTCAACAGGGGTGGTTGATGTCCTATGGTAGGTTAACAAGAGTGCTATGATTGCAAATCAGTTAGATAGACAATTCAATGTGTGGTATGTATGATATCCGTTGACGCCATCACATTTTTTTGTGTTCGAATTTTTTTTTTCTTTTTAACTCGAATGTATTTTCAATGACAAAAAATGTAGTTGTCGTAGTATTTTTCGTTTGATTTTCACTTGAAATTCAATTAGAAACGGACATGTGAAGTGGACAAATAATGTTAAACAAACAAAACAAACAAGGAACGTATCCGCACATAACACTCATACAATCTTGAATATCAGTTGGATGCACAGCACCATGTATCTGTTTTTGTATCTATACTTTAAGCATTGTATTGATTTTGTATCGAAAAGATTTCCACCTGGAAACTTGAATTTTATTAAAAAAAAAATAAAAACGTGGCCGATTTGGACATGTATGAAGCTGTTCAAAAATAGTGTACTGGAGTTAAAATTCACACAAAAATGAATTTTGAAAAAAGTTGCAAAGGAGTTTTTGATAGACAAAGTGAATTAAATTGATTCAATTGACTTCTTTCAAAATTTTTTGTTGTTGGCTTGGGTGTGGGTCCTACAATTTTTTATTGAAACATGACACATTTTTTTTTTTTTTTAAATAAGTCAGGCTGACAGTTCTCAACAGGCAGCTTAGTTAATTGTCAGAAACAAAACCGATCTTTACAAAAATGACCCCAGCCGCCAAAAGTCTTATATGTGAAGTGTGTGATGAAAAGTTACGGTTTCGAAGCTCACCTTTCGCACTTGCTCATATTAAAATTTAATATATTTCTTCACTCACTCCAATTTATTCGATAAACAGAAGAAAGTAAGAAAAAGGCTTCTTATTGGATAGGGTAAGTGGCGATCATTTTTGCGCTGGGTTTGAGTCAGTGGTGGTATTTTTATAATTATGTAACAGGATGACTGTGCTTTTTGTTTTGAATATATTTTTTTTTCATAAAGAGAAAAAATAAAAAGTGCTCATGACGTTTATTTTTCTATCAAGATAATTTCTTCAATTTTTCAGAACTAAAGTACTTTAAAATAATTATTTATTAAATTATTATTTTATTGGTTTGTTTACTTAATTATATTTTTAAGGTTTACTTTGACCATTTTCCATTTTATTGTGGATTTATTTGTTTGCTTTTAATGTGATTTAAATAAAATAAAATCGTAGTTTTTTTTTCAACTGATTTCCTTTTAATTTAAAGTTTTAACAATTTTTGAAACGCATATTAACAATTCAAATACAAATATTTTGTTTGTTGTTTTTACTTGCTCAATAGGCCAAGTATTGGTTTCGTGCAGAAAAAAAAATCGAGGTTTTAATCAAACATGGCATTACGATGATAGTGAAGCCCAAAAAAATGGTTTTCGCCATACCGTCCGTCGGTCTGTCTTTGCGGATGTGCGGATGTGCGTATGGGCGTCTGTGCGCTTTTTCACGTCATGCTACAGTCTAAACGGCTTGACGGATTTTCTTCAAACTTGATATATAGCAGTTTCAAGAAAAACGGTTGTCGAGATTTTTTTTATTTCGTCTTAGCCCGGCTCAAACTTGTACCTTTCAAGTAACGGTTTTTTTCAATTTGGATTTTCTCGAAAACGGCTCTAACGATTTTGATTAAACTTAAAATTTAGCTGACTTTAAGCATTTCGAACAAAACTGCGTTTTTTGCTTTGGCTCAAATGGTCGTAACGAAAATCAGGTTTAAACGGTTTTTTTCAAATGGCCACAAGTTCGCATTGGCTTGATTGAATTGACTCAAACTTCGTTCGGCATCGTTCTTTATAGTGTTCTATAGGATGGCTTTATAAATTTTTTAGTGAAGCCTTTATAAATGGTAGCTCCCATAAAACGAGCCGTTGAGTTTTAGCCAACTTTTTTTCGTTTTTTCTAATTTGCTCAAAAATGGCTCTAACGATTTTGATTAAACTTTGTGTGTTATATTCTTTTAGTGTTCTTAAGAGAACTGCGTTTTCAGTTTTTGGCTAAAAATGCAAATAACGGAGATCTGCTCTTAAAGGCTTTTTTCAAATGGCCATAAGTTGTCAACGGTTGCATCGAATTCACTCAAACTTTGTTTGGTATAGTTCCTTACAGCTTCCTATCAGATGGCATTGATTTTTTTTCAGTTTCTCTTTTTTAAATGGTGGCTCCTATACAAAGATCCATTAGATTTTGGCCAATTTGTTCGTTTTTTCTAATTTACTCAAAAAAGGCTCCCCCAATTTTTATGAAACTTTGTATGTTACATATAATTTTTTAGCTGGTTTGGTTTTGGCAACACTGGTTTTGACAGCTGACGTGTGTTTAGTACCTTGTGTCACTGTCAAACAGCTTCAGTTTGGTTTGCAATTTAACCATGGATCGTCTTACAAATGAACAACGCTTGCAAGTTATTGAATTTTACTATCAAAATTCGTGCTCGGTTCGAAATGTTCATCGCGCGCTGCTTCCATTTTATGGTCGGCATTCTCGACCTTCTGAGCAGTCTATTCGGAAGATTGTGACCAAATTTCGCACCAAATTTACTTTGTTGGACATTAAACCACCAACACGTTTACGTACTGTGCGTAGTGAAGGAAATATTGCGGCCGTATCAGCTAGTGTGACAGAAGACCGCGAAATGTCGATTCGGCGCCGTTCCCAGCAGTTAAGCCTTTGTTACAGCACTACGTGGACAATTTTGCGGAAGGATTTGGGCGTAAAGCCTTTTAAGATACAGCTGGTGCAAGAACTAAAGCCAGCCGACCTACCACAACGCCGAATTTTTGGTGAATGGGCTCTTGGAAAGCTGGCCGAGGATCCGCTTTTTTATCGAAAAATTGTGTTCAGCGATGAGGCTCATTTTTGGTTGAATGGGTACGTAAATAAGCAAAATTGCCGCATTTGGAGTGAAGATCAGCCAGAAGCATTGCAACAGCTACCAATGCATCCCGAAAAAGCCACTGTTTGGTGCGGTTTATGGGCCGGCGGCATTATTGGGCCATATTTCTTCAAAGATGATGCGAATCGCAGCGTTACTGTCAATGGTGAACGCTACCGAGCGATGATAACAAACTTTTTTTTGCCCGAAATGGAAGTTCTTGACTTGCATAATATGTGGTTTCAACAAGACGGTGCCATCACATGCCACACAGCACGCGAAACAATGGCGCAATTGCGAGGCGAGTTTGGTGAACAGTTAATTTCACGTTTCGGGCCGGTCAAATGGCCGCCTAGATCGTGCGATTTGACACCATTAGACTATTTTTTGTGGGGGTATGTCAAGGCTAATGTCTATAGGGACAAGCCCGCTACGATTGACGCACTGGAAGCCAACATCCATGCATTCATTCGTGAGATACCGGCCGATATGTGTGAAAGAGTATGCCAAAATTGGACTCAGCGGATGGGCTACCTGAGACGCAGCCGCGGTCAACATTTGCATGAAATTATCTTTAAACATTAAATTGCAAGGTTCAAACTATCGATTCAAATAAATATTTTATTCATTTTTTCGAATTTTTTGTGTTTTTTTTTTTTTTTTTAAAGTTCTAAACCTCTTAAAAAATCACCGTTACATATAGAATACTTCAAAGAAAACTGCATTTTTGGTTTTTTGCTACACATGACTATAGCGGAAATTGGTAATATCAGTTTTATTAATTTGGCCATAAGTAAAGTTTGTTTTCGTCGTACTTTTGCACCCACAGAGCAAGTACGTGAGACCCAGTCGTGCATTTTATTTTTTTTTTGCTTCAGGAATAATGTTACACCATTTAATATTTTGCCCCGTTCTGCTCATTTCGCAAAATTTTGATCGTTTCTACTCCAGCACTAAATTCAGACGCTGGCTGTTGAAGCCGCGTAGCGTCTGCCGTAGGCTTCAGAAAATTCATTACGGTGGTAGTTTCATATGGCTTTTGCTGTTCAACATGAAACGCCTGTAGTTAGAAAATTGAAAATTTCAAGACACATGTAACAAAGAGGGGATTTCGGAAAAGGAATTTGGGAACTGCATAATATTTTGACACTGACACATTCAGAAATGTGTAGATTTCTTCTACGAAAAATCGAAATTCTTTCTAAGGGGCCAGTTATAGCGATACGGAAAACCAAACCGAAAAAAATTTCAAATGGAAAATTTGGTATAGTATAATCAGATTTAAAACACAAATGCTAAACTGATCGATGGCAACCAACTCAGAGTATTTATTATGCAAATAAAAATTTGAATTGAACTTGTACTTTTTGTTAAAAATGTATTTAATCATTTTTAACTAAAAGTATTTTTTCAATTAAAATTGTTATGAACAAAAAAAAATTCAATGTCAATGTAGCATTTGTCTTAAAAATCGAATCAGAACATACAAAATTTTCCATTTGAAAATTTTTTCGGTTTGGGTTTCCGTATCGCTATAACTGGCCCCTAAGTTATATTTATATTTTCCATCTTGATGTTGTTGACGAAACCAGTAAAATTATTTTGGAAAAGTGTAGCAATATTTTTAGTCCTCAATTTTAAAATTGTGCAGACCTTGAAATTTACCCCCACCCACATGATGTTGCGTTAAAAATAAAATTGTCTGAATTGAAATCCTCCTGGTTTCCTTATTTCACCTAAAGGAATTTAAACTAAAATAAAAAATAAATTGTTGGCACAACAGCTCCAAGCGGGGCCGAGGCCTGTGAATTACAACCTCAGCCATTCTAGTGTGTGCGTTGATATTCTGCAGGAATGGAAGGGACCTACAATTTTAAAGTTATTTCATGGAACAGGTTTTTTTTCGTTGTAAAATTCGTCGATGGCGGCGCTAGTGTTCATATCTACTTTACGTGAAATGGCTACCATTGTCGTTTTTGTTTCCCATGGCAATCTAGACGAGAAAAAAAACCACTACTAACCCTCCAATCAAGTGTTTGTGAACTTCGTCCATAGATGGCGCACATAACGTTCCGCTTGTTAAGAGTATTATAGTTTTAATACAGTGACTAAGACTTATGAAACATAATAAATAAATCATTAAATTAATACGTGATACAAGCGAAGCAAGCACCGTTTAGTACATTTAACATTTTAAAGGTATTCTGGAGTAGAACTGCACAATACAATTTCCATTTAAGAATATTTTATTTGCGATATGTTAAACTCCAAATGAAAACTTAAGCACGAGTATCTTCGAGATTTCTCCCTACGTTGCGTTGGATTGGTGTTGTTATAGTGTTCCATGTTCTTTTCTTTTCGTGTTTGTAGTGTGACAAAAGACATTTTTTGTTAATATGTATTTATTTCTCCCTTATATTTTGGAAAACTTTTATTACTTCAAATCTTTAGACGATACATTTCATAAAACAAAGAAACTACAGTTTCAAATTTTGTCCACTTTTTTGCCAATTCAATAAAGCATCCCACTCCTTGTGATTTTTCCAATATCTAATCCATGATATCTTTTGAGATACAAAATATTTATAAAAAATGTATCTTAACAAAAATTCAGCAAACCTGCACACTAAATGCATGCAACGATCTTCCAAATTCATATCGTGCAATATTCTTGTTTTAATAATACCGACTTATGCAAATTTCATCCTTTTTCCTAAGAAAAATAATACAAACAAAATTTCAAAGCATATCTTGAAAACAATTTCAATTTTTCGTTAAATAAAAGTTATGATGAAAATATCTTCGAGTAAGTCAAAAACTTTCTTCTGCAATACAAAGCAAAAAAAGCGATAGGAAACAATTTCACGCAACACACAGAAAGATATTTCCATCCGCACAGCATGCGAACAAAACTGAAATTTCAAAATGTATCTTCTACCCAAAATAAAGGATGTATTTTAATACATTTTATATATAATATTACAATCCTTAATCTTTGGCTTTAGTTTGTTGGAAATTCAAATAGAAAATAAAAATCTTTAGCAAAAAAAAAAAAAAAAATTGTTTCGCTTTGACTTTTTGCATCAAATTGATGTCGGAGGTCTACCCGACTATACGTACCGTACAGCCAGCGAGTTGAATAAAAGTTTGTTCTTTGTTCCCACAAGTAGGTACTTCTACTTCGCTCATCCAGTCTGAAGCTGAAGAAAGATTTTGAAAAAGATTGCCCTGCCCAGAGGCACGCTGCAGAGTGTGCTACCAAAATTGCTAAAATTTTCAAGAATAAATACTTTGAAACTTTCGTTTCTCAAAGGAACAATTTATTATATTATTAATTGCTGCATAACCGATAACAGATAGGCTTACATCCTGCTGAAAATGAAATCCTTCTAATATTTGCATCCTTACAAAGTGTTTAAGAACATGTCCATTGGGTAATAGGACGACCGACCGTTCTCGTTTACGAGTAGTCAACACTCTGTCTGGTAAGTATTATGGACGTCCTTAATAGTATTTGCAAATAGGTTAGTGATTCTCTGATAATGGTCCTCTTCTTTCCTATCTTATACGGTCGAATGCACATTCGAGTTCTAGTCGAATGGCTATAAGGTTCCACAAAACATAATGGATGCAATCGGTTCATGTAACAAATTGAATGGATATATATTTGCAAGGATAAATGGAACATTGAAGTCCTTGTCGATTGTAGGTATTAGTCGTGCATGTGATGTGCAAGATGCTCGTCCTTAAAATGGGTCATTTTTGTGTGTGTGGCTTTGAAGTAGGTAACCTTTATCCACTTAATGATGATTGTAGATTTTGGAAAAAAATTTAAGTGGATGTCCTTGATCAAATATTTGCTTTGAGCTTACCTTGATTTTAGTTTTGAAAAATTGCTGCTTTTTGGACATCAGTCAATATTGTAAGCTTACATTAACTTTCCATATGTCTCTAAAGCCGGTAAGATCTCTACTTTGCTGTCTCCAATTTTGCACTCCAAGTTGTTGGAGAAGTCCTTCTCTGTCTGGTCGCCTCATCGAAAATGCATTGGATTCTGACTCCTTCTAGTAAAGAAGAACAGCTGATGAAGCTATCCATTCGCTTTACTTGGTATGAATTCCAATTTTCCGCCTGAGAGCTTCCCTCCATGGATATCCGTACTAGAAGATAGATATTGATCCAAGTCAATACTTTAAGAAGCGATTTTTATGTCTTAAATATCAGAAGTGGGATTGTAAAAAAAAATAGTTTACGAACAGAGTCTGAAATATTTTTGAACTGAAACCAGAGGTTCCTCGAAGATTTTTTTAGAAGCCCAGCACTTCTGCCGATACGTTTCTGATAGTAGTATAGTTCTTTGCAAGCTCGAGAGGAACGTGACCAGAAAAGGCAGTATATAGCGTTCACTTCCAATCGAAGTCGTTTAACAATTAATTTCCTTTGCATAGTTTTTATGCGCCTTAGAGCTGTGTACTTTGGATATCCGTTCTCGAAGGTTTCCAACAGCTAGATATTGATCCAAGTCAATGTTTTAAGCGTCGACTTTTATGTCTTAAATATCAGAAGTGGGATTGTAAAAAAAAATTGTTCTTACTGGAATTGGTTTACGCACAGAGCCTGAAATAGTTTGTAGAAGGAACTCCCTTTTTGGATATGAAAGCAGCTGTTTGTATTTAAAGACCTCATCCGTTATCACTACCATCTCCATTTCTGAACCCTCACTGCTGGCGGGTAGCATTTGGCTGAAAAACGTGTCCCACGTTACGTAACTTCATGTTTCATTATTATGTCGAGTTTGGTTTCGTTTACACATCCTTAATGAGCAATGTTGTACAAAATTCAAAAATAGTCTAAAGCAATTTTCCAAAAACAAATCCATACAGTTCAATAATCTCTTCACTATCCACTGGATAAAATTTATGATTTCATTTTCACAGAATTGTTTATCCAACAAGTGTATCTATAGGTATACTACATGAGTAAGAGTATCTGCGAATATTTTACTTGTTTGCACGTGGCAAATATCAGTGCTTATGTAAATATTAATTAATGCCATGCCATTGGTCATTATCATTATAGCCTTATTCAATCAACTACGGAAGTCATTAGATAGCACGTGTTTGAGTTTGATGGAACCGCAATGAGGCCTTTGGGATTTCCACCCAAAGTTTCCCAATCGGAATGCAAATCAGTTTTGGGGAATTTTATAATATAAAAAGCCTACCACAATTTTTGTAATGTGGATTTTTGAAAAAATATTTTTTTTTGGTTTTTAGTGGAAAAACTTATGAAATTATTAAACCAGAAAATTAGTCCTTCGAGGCTCCAGTTCAAGTGAATTTGTTTTTATTAAATATGTTATTTTTAAAAATTTCGTTAATTGGCGGTGATGTTTGTATAACGAAAATTTATAATTAATTAAAAACACAACACAAACCACGTGGATCACGATGGTATTAATATTGTTCATGAACAAGGGAAACTGTTTAATACCAAGCTTCATTCTTCTACAATTTCAATTCAAAAAGAAAAATATAGTGTCTTTTTTCATGAAAAAACCATAATACGCGAAACAAAAAGGAAGCAAGTGTCAAATTACACGTACGGAAACAAAAGTGAACGAAACTTGCCGGAACTTATCAAAAAGTCATTTCTTCACATGTATTTCTACTGTTGCGTAAGAACCGTTCTTCAATTATGGTTGGCCGAAACGCGAACACGCGACACGTTCGTTGCCTATGGGTAAACCTAGGGTTCTCCAATATACTGAGAAAATATTTGGGTAGCTTAATCTTTTTCAAGTCTATGGGACACTTTAAGGTCGCTATTTCCGATACTTTTTAGAAAATGAACATTAACTTTTTAACACCACTTGATATGAAAACATTTTAAAACGATATTCTTTTTTTTTATTTTCAGGTTTCCGGCATTTGATAGAAAATTAATTCACATGGCACAGGTATGTTACACTCAATATTAAATAAAATTGTCCCAAATACTTCATAAATTAGTAGTTCGAAAAATTTGTTACTCCTCTCCTCACCCATTCTAAAACTGTACCCCTGAACTAGAAAAGAGCGAAAATTCACGACCTGTGAAATATGAAACCAAAACAAAAAATACAATCACGAACTGTGAACGAGTGTTAAATAAACAGCGTATTCCTTAAGCGTGACTAAATATTGTTCCCTGACTCTTTTCTTCATTTCACAGTTTAAATCACAACAAACAGAAACGCTCATGAGTCACGAATCACGACATCACCTTCATTCACATTTTTTATAACATAAAGTGCGATTTAAAATCAAAACTGTTCAAACATACAACGTAGAACATCTAACATACGAATACAATACGTGCGTGAAGAGTACCTAATAAAGAACGACGCGGAGTGGCAGGACAGGTGAATGATTTCTGTGGTGTGTATCTGTTAATTAAGTATCTGTTTATACAGGGTGGGCCAAAAGAAGTCATCAGTTGTTTGGCTCTCTTTTTTTTTAATGAAAAACTTCGATTCTGTTTTTTGATTAACGAGAGGTGAGGCGACCCGGAAACGCCACCTTCAGAATATCGGTTCATGTCAGTTCATGTATCGCTCCATGGCTTATTCACTTGTATTCTGCATCTGTCTAGTCCACAAATGTCAAAACAGACTTGACATTGGCGGCCATTTTCAAAAATGAGAGCATCTTCCAATATGGTGATTTTTGTTTGCCCACCTTGTATTAAGCTCATGCTAATTGTGAACCAATTCTGTGAAAAATACCAATTCACCATCACAGTTTTAAAGCACAATCACAGTTATACCTGTGAATGAAAAATAACGACTAAGCTCATCTATACCCTGACCATCTGCTGTAGGGTTAACAAGATATCTTCATGAACTTGAGTGTGTTTCCTGTAGGGTCAAAGTGAAGTTGGGTCAAGGTGAAGTGTCATAACTTTGTTTGAGTCGGCTTCTGAGGGGTGTGAATTGATCTAACCTGACTTGATCGAACGCGGGGGTAAAAAACCAGTCGGCTGCTGATGAAGAGTAAGCATTTGCATTGTGGCTAATCACTGTTTGCTAGCTGAGGAAGTGTTGGTGGAAGTAAATTAACCACCCGCCTGTGCTTGGGCTGTTGAGGGTTTCTGAATTAAGGTGGACGTTAAAACATACACCTCAAGCATTGTGTATTCTTAAGGTAACTTCCGTACGGCTTCTATACTTCTTTATTCTTAGAAAATTAGAAATCCTTTTATCCGCTGTTCAATCGATTCTGGATCTCGAGCACCCTTCCATCCGTAGCCATAGGTTTTATGAGCTTAACACCTCAACTAGCTCGTCTTTTCTCAGACACGAAATAAACATAAGCCTTTTCAGTGCGACCAGACAATTTGTTTTGCTAGCTTTCATAGTTCTAGCAGGCAAGAGAAAAAAAATGGTCGGAGGTGTGCGGTGGTGATTCAATTTTCTGATCGGAGGTGCAAATAAATGGACAGCAGGACGACGACTGCTAGAAATTAGAAGTCAGCGGTTATTAGCATCTTTTTTAGCCCGGTAGAACTTTTCTTAGATCCCTGCTCGGGCGCCAATGTCATGCATCAAATGCAAACACTTTAAATGTATTTCTGTAAAGTTGACGAACAAAAAAAAGTCATAATCCACTGTACACTTAATTAGCTTAAGCTTAGTTAAGATCCTTAAATTTAAATAAAGACCATTTAAAGTTGCACAACTCCCCCAAATTTTTAGTCTTCATATAGCATTACTTAAATGCATTTACAAATTGAGAACTTCGGCCGAAAGAAAACACAAATTCATGACAGTTTAGTATTACGTACTTCTTGAGAGAAAAAAGTCATGGACCCAAAAAGGTACCTTGCGGTACTCCAAATGGAACAGATATGTGCTCAAATTCATATCCAACTTATCTACATTGCCACCAATAAGAGATGCAGCTCTACATCAATAGTGTAGAGCACAGTTTTATGAAAATTAATTTTGTCACAAAATACAGGGTAGGCTTGGACTAGAAAAGGTTGTGGAAGCCTTTAAGAACGCTCCATTTTCGCTCGATGTTGGTGTTCAATCGTTGTTGGTACTAAATTTCAGCAAAATTTGTGTATGAGTTTGTCCGATATACCACCTGTATCTTTGAATCAAAACCTAAATTTAAAAGCATTATAGAAACGGAAACATATTCCGACCCTCCTCGTTCAGCAATCGAATGAAATCCATAAAATGTAAATTTCTTCATCAATAAATCCTTATCTTTTTTTGTAGTAAAAGATAAAAACTCTGAACATGAACAATTCTAACAATATGTATCTACGTTAACCTTAAATTTACATTGTACAGTTCTAGTTTTATGTACCTACTATGAAACTCCTTGCATTTTTGCAAAGCATTAAACATCCTTATCTATGAGTTTTCCATAACGCTCGCTCTTGCTGTAGATACTTAAAAAGCAACAAACTTTTCTAATTACTCCCTAGCGCCGTCATCGGGGAGGAGTGTGGGAGATTAGTTTCCGTTCCACCACCCACCCCACAAAGCCACAAAGCACTTACTCTAGAATGCACATGAACACATTCATATAGAAAATTGTTATAAGGGTACAGCACCACGAGTATAAGAGTAATTTTGTATTGTGCAAGGTAAAGCTTACATAAACCTTGTGAATTTATATTCCCAACAATCCACGCTGTCGGAGAGTTAAATTATAACGCGAGATTGCTAATAAAGTTTCCCCCCCTTCAGCCCCGTCCGTTTAACCACTAGTTCGGTTAGTATCTAAAAACCATTTCACATTCCCATATCGCGCTGCAAAAATGTAAAATTGAAATGAATTCTTCGCATCCTTCAAACAATATATACGACTCTATACAAGTTGTGTAGATGTATGTGTGGTAAAGAAAGAGTTAATAAAATAATGCATCCATTAGATTTGGAAAATTTATAGTGTGTCGGTACTCACAACCACCTAACTAACCAACTATTTTTTTTCTAAAATAAATGCACTTTTGCTTTTATTACTCCAATGAATACCTTTAGCAGAAAAGTAAGTTGCACAGGTTAGGTTAAGTAAAATGATGTGCAACTATAGAACTTGCACACGCAATCCTCTTGCAATCATTTTTCCACACAAAAGAGAAAAGCAGCCACAAAAAAAAAAAAAACATAAATCACCGCGGGCAAACAATCCTTAAAAAGAAAAATTATAAAAAAAAAAAAAACAACATAAAAGGACGAAGGTCAGTTGCTTTATAATCCTTAATCCTTCTTCCTTGCAGCTTGACCTGACCATCTACGATCTACCGTCGTCGTTGTCGTTGTCGGTGTCGTCATCAGGCCAAAACCAGTTCAAATGCCTAGAAAAGAGTGGGATTTTCTGGCTCTGCGAAGAAGGTTTAATTTATTTTACATTTTGGCATTTGTTGAGATTTATGGTTAACTTTTTGTAATCCAAAGGAGCGGAGAGGAAAAAAAAAACCGAAAAGGAACAAATTTTTGATATGAATTTTATGCAAAAGCAGGTTTTTATTTCATTTAATCCTGCAACAAGCTTTTAGAGAATTTTTTGTATTTTTTTGTATGATTTCTTGAGAAGGATTAAGTGCAATCTTTTTGTAAGCTGCTGAAGCACGTTCAAAAAAGGACTATATTCTGTGTGTGTATGTGTGTGTGTCTGTTGTTTATGGTCAAATAATAAATTCATTTATATTTTTGTTAGTAAATCAGTTGGAATGGTCAATAAAAATTTGAATTTTTGCCTGTTCGAGCTTCGAGGTAAATGTTGAAGGATTCGATTTTGGAGAGCAGATTGTTATGTTATGTCAGAGAGATACAAATACTGCATTATTTATTAGTTGGTCGCTTTTCCATTGTGTAATGTTTTCATCTCTTAAATGGCATTAATATACATTATCGTTTATGTTGGGTCATACATTGATAGGATAACATAAGGATAACAAGGATTTGCCGAAGTTTTATTTTCAACATGTTTTCTAATCTTACTAATACAAAAAATTGTTGGCACAACAGACCCAAATTGTGTGTAGACATTCTAAACCATATCCGAATGCTAACGGCTAGCAGAGAAGCACTTTTACATGACAAGATTTACTATTGAAAAATTTGTCACTTCCTGCAAGATGCAGTATTACCCGAAAAAAATCTTAGCTGGGGTCAGGAATCAAAAAAAAAGCTGCCACTTTTGAACGGTTTAAATGATGTTCCAATTGATTGATTTATTGTTGCCATGTGAAAAATTAGTTCATATTACGACTTTTATCGGAAACGCCCTCTAAAAGTAGGCGTGTCCAAAAAAAATTCAACTATCTGACCGTGCTTTGATCATTAGTCAATTTTTAGGCATATTTAAAAAATACAGCTGAATTGAGTAGTTTTTAACAATCTTAACAGAATAAATGTATTTTTTAAAAATCATGCCCCTAAAAGTGGGCGTGTTGAAAAAATTCATGCGAAAAAATAAAGAAATATATGTTCGCATATTGAACGGAAAAAGTTTAAAATTGAATATTGGTACATAATAATTTTTAAAACTAGGTATTTTGTTCTATCATGAAAAATGGGCGTAAACCACGACCAAAATTCATTTTTTCAAGTTAGCGAATCCTTCTGGTTCGGGTTCTAACCTAAAATCAGGAATTTCTGCTCTGCTTTTTGAAACAGCAAATTTCATCTGCATACGATAGTATGTAGTTACAAAACAATCACTTTCAGAAATACACTTCCGATTCCGATCACTTCTGGACGAACAAAAAAGAAGGTGTTAATTAAATTTTATTTAAATATTCACAGAACTCGACAGTTTAAAAAATCTTTGCATCTTTATTTCAAAACTATTTTTCATATTCTTGAGCCCAAAAAGTTTTCTATTAAAAATTCAGATGAATACCATCATGAAACTTCAAACTTTTAAAGTGACAGTTCTGTCAACGCACCTTCGTCCGTCATCGGAGATAAAAGCAAACAAATTGGCTAATCGAGCTGTCAATCATCACTTGACTTCACGAAACGTTGACAGTATTTTGATCTAATGATTGATGTGTCAAGAATTGGGTATGGATTTCACTAAAATATTTTTAAGTTTCGTAAAAATTAAAAGTTTTTATACCCTATTCCATAGAATGGGTATATTGTATTTGGTGTGGAGTTTGTAACATAGAGAAATAATACCGTTAGGTATAGAAAAGTATATATACATATATTCTGACTCAGAATCAAAAGCCTAGTCGATTTAGCCATGTCCGTCCGTGCGTATGTATACTCTCTAGAGGTCGCAATTTTTGAGCTAGAAAGCTGAAATTTGGTATATATAATCTTTGGTTCAAGAGTAAGGCTAAGTTCTTGAACCGCCCACAATCGCCATTTTTGTTGAACAACCTCAATTTAATAAAATTAAATTATGTTTTTTTGAACAGTTACGATAAAAGCATAACGCTAAAATTTTGCACACGTAAGCTTTAGGTAAACTTTCTTCCAATCAAATAAAAATATTTCAGTTTGGGCGTGGCTTACGCCTATTTTTCATACAAAACCATCAATATTGTTTTTGTAAAATAAAAATTGTTATATTAAAGCGAAAAACATTAAATTTTGTAGGTCTTACTGGCACATAAACATCTTGAGTACTAAATCAAAAAAATTGATTTTGGGCGTGGCTGACGCCCACATTTCATTAGAAACTATAAAAAAATTGTTTTTGTAAATACATAAAAGGTATTTATAATTAATCCGCAAGCCAAAATATTGCGTCTCTTAATAGAAACGAAAAGGTTTGTGTATGAAAAGAAATTTTTGAATTTTGGGCGTGGCTTAAGCCTACTTTTCATGAAAGAACGAAAAACGTAGCCTTAAGAATTTAAGGCATTTCCAACGTTTAATTTAAACCTTTTTCCTTCCGTTCGTTATTTGAGAAATATATCTCTACATTTTCTTTTGTAAATTTTTTCAATACGCCCACTTTTAAAGGCGTGATTTTGGTAAAATACCTTTGTTCAGGTAAGATTGTTTAAAAACTACTCGATTCAGCTGTATAGTCTTACACATATGCCTAAATACTGAAAAAAGTGCAGTTAGTGCTTCAAATTTTTAAGACACGTCCACTTTTAAGGGGTGTTTCCGTCAAAAGTCGTATAGTGCATTAATTTTTCTTAACGTTTTTTAACTATCGGTCGCAGTTTTGAAGTAAACAGATGAACACTTGGATTTATATTCCTTGGTTACGTAGCAGAGTGTGGTCCAATAATTGTTAAAAACACCCATAATCGCTATTTCCATTCCAAATCTAATTTTTAAAATTTAAAGTTTTGTCTTGTTTTGTTCAAATCAAATAAAATTGAATGTCACTGAGCTCATAACAATTGCCTTCACAATAAAACGTTTTAACTTTGGGCGTGGCGCACGCCTTTTTTTATTGCGCCAGCATTAATTGAACATCACACCGCACAAAATTAATGTTATTGAATTTTTTTCTGTCTGCTAAAGAAGAATTTTGTTTCTGAAACATCGGCTGTTTGCGGGAGGCAGACGCATGCACATACAAAAATATGGGGAATAGGGTATCCAACAGTTCGTTGCAAACGTACTGTAGCTCTCGCTTATTTTTTTATTTGTTTTAGGCAGGTTTGAGTAAATGTCATTTAAATTTTGTATGTTTCACAAATAAAAGTTGCTGGTAGCATAATATGTTAAAACTTGTTCAACTGTTGCGAGTAGATGTTGACTGCCTGTGGCGGACATGTTGTTTAATTGACATCTGTCAAATCTGTTGTTTGTTATTCAGTTACTGTTGCCAAATCACCATTTTAAATTACATGATTGAACAGCACTTTGAAATGATCAAACTGACTGCGCGATTTTGACCCAAAAAAATCATATCAATCGACGAGGCGTATTTTTAGATGAATGGATGTGTCAAAGAGCAGAATTGTCGTATATGAGACGACACCAACAAACACGAAGGTCACAATGCATCCTCAAAAGTTTATCATTTGGTGTTGGTTTTTTTTTTACCAGGCGGGGTCATTGGTCCTTTCTTTTTGGAAAATGAATTTGATGAGGCAGGGTAGAACGATGAAAAACAGTCTAAGCAGCCAAAATGTAACCATATGGACCCAGACGACATGTGGTTCCAGCATGATCCTGCCACGACTGACGTTCTTCTGAACAATTTGAACCTACTAGACTTTTTGTTAAGGGGTTTCTTGAAGTCGAAAATATCATAGTTTATCTCTCACATTCATTTTGATCTGTGCGGAAGATCCTCACACACAGTTTGTTTTATTCCATTTGAACATATACCCGCCCTTATTGAAAAGGCTTTTATAAAAAAGAAGAATACGACTTCAGAAAGTAAAGACCTGTTGGCAAAAGAAAGGACTGAATCTGATTACGCACCCCTTTTGTTAAATGCATATCGAACGAGATCAACTTGTTGCGATAGCAATCGATCGGGACTCAATTAATATTTAGTGGATAAGGATACCCTTATTTTTGGCTTAACAAGGACCCTAAAAGATTATGTGTCCCAAATCAGTTGCCATTACAGCATTAAAACTATACCTTAAGCTTTTTTAAGTACTTTTTTAATAGTCAACCTAAAACACAACACAAACCAAAGTTGATCTAGGTCAATTGACTGGAGTTTTTTTTTTTTTGGTCTGTAACCTAACCATTTTCGATAGACCACTATTTTCAGGTTATCCTGGCCAACATAAGATTAAATGGGAATAAGTTAATTTTCTTATCACTGCAGCGTTGCATAACAAAAACCACCACCAACCAATAACAATCCGTTAAAAAGTCAATCAAGTACCTTCATTTTGCCATGTAACCTGACTCCTTGAACTCTTCTTAACTTGGCTAAAAGGCTTATTAGTGTAAGACTTATATAAATATATAAGTTCCAATCATTCTACTTCATTAAACACTAACTTCAAGTGCACAATGAAAACTAAAAATCACAAAACTCATCAATTTCAACGTCAGATTGTACAGAGGGTTCCACAATGTAGTCTCGTTTCTTTTTTTTTTTCGTTTACACGCTTCACGTAAATTGAATAGAAATCTCGTTACTGCTTTCTTTCTCGCTCTCTCTATTATAGTCGTCCCCACCCCCACTCCCACGCCCACCTATACTCAATGTAATATAGTTTAAGTTTCTCCTCTGAAAAATCTGCACAGCGTTCATCGTTCAGGTTATCCGTCTTGAACTTCCTGATGTGCTGTTTTCTGTTCAAGTCGAACGAAGTACGGGCAGTTTGCAGAGGATAATAGAAAACACAAAATTCAGGCAAAAAAAAAACAAGATGAAAAAAAAAAGAAAAATTTATCGTTAACGATTATTTGATTGAAAATTGGTTCATAAACTTTTCGAATTATTACAAACCAATACAAGCGAATTACATCGATTTAATGGGGTAAAATAATTAATTTAAGTCAGATTGGAAAAGTTTGTTTTTTTTAACTCAAAGATACAGCACGAAGATTGAAGATACTTTCATGTGGATTTTGTGTTTGATTGAAGCACTTTGCTTTCATTAAATATTTTTTTTTTTATTTTGTATTTTTCTTTGGTAAATGTATTTCTAAAAGTGATATCAGGATTTTTGTTCAAGGGAAGATATATAAAATATTTTTATTATTGTGGTCTTGAATTGGTTTTGTCAAAAGTTATGAAAAGCTTTCATTATACGAATCCAGGCTAAGACGGATATCTTAGTTTTGTATTGAGTTTTATGACTTTTTTTCTGACTTCAAAAAGACACAAAAGTTCGATTTTATTTGAAGAAAAAAAAAAAAAAACAAAAACCGTTATGAGAAGATGAAAGTTGAAAGAAATAATTTTTGGAGGAGAGTGTCTGTAGTTTTTCATCGTTATTGTATTTATTAAGTTTATTTTTGATCCTTTTTGGTCGTCTTATTTTATACTATACTCTCAGTGTTGCCATATATGTATTTGTGTGTGTTTGTAAATTGAGAACTCTAATGGAGTGTATTGTAAAGTGTCATATGAGTTTATTGCAAAAATTGTCCTCAATTTTCACCCACACAATATTTTTGTTGATGTTGAGGAGAACTCAAAGAATAAAAAAAAATAAAAGGGAAACTATAATTTTACGAGGGACTTATATGGCATCATTTGTACATACCCCATGTACACATGTGACATATAAATTCTAAGATTCATTTTTGTTTGGATTTTCAATGAAAAAATATAGATACTCAAACTCATACTAGAGTAGGTATAAGGTACTTTCTATATGTGAACAGTTTTCAAGAAAGCGAAGGAGAGACAGTTTTTTGTTGATGACACAGTTCTGTTAGCAGTTTTGATTTCGTTAGATATTTTTTTTTTTTTTTTTTTTTTTTGTATCTGGGGGTTTTGTAATGATTTATGATGTTTAAACGGATGTTGGGGAATACAGATGAGTCATAAATATTTTAAGCAATAAATAGTTTAAAAGTTAAAATTATCGTAGATGTACAAGAACACACTCACCAATCACACACCTCCGCTCATGGCTTGACTGAAAAGTATTGATTTCTATAGAGGACAATATCAAGGCTGAAATTCAAAACAAAAATAAATATGAAACGTTGTGATTGTAGTTAAAGATACGATTTTGTGAATTATCTCGGACATGAAAATAATACGAGGGGGATCTTATTCATTTGGGAGGTCATTTTATGATTATGGTGGGAATTTGTCCGACTTTTCCAAGTGAAGTAAATTTTCACATTTTATACCCTATTCTATAGAATCAAAAGCCTGTCCGTCCGTCATTCCGTCCGTCTGTCCGTCTACTGTCTATAGGTCGTAATTTTTGAGCTCGAAAATGCTGAAATTTGGTATATATATAATTTTTGGTTCAAGAGTAAGGCTAAGTTCTTGAACCAGTAAAATACGCCCACAAACACGCCCGCAATCGCCATTTTTGTTAAACAACCTCAATTTGTCAAAATTAAATTATGTTTTTTGTACAGTTACGATAAAAGCACAACGCTAAAACTTTGCACACGCAAGTTATAAGTAAATATTCTTCCAATTAAATAAAAATATTTCAGTTTGGGGGTGGTTGACGCCCACTTTTTATTAAAAAAGACCATATACATATATTGTTTTTACAAATAACAATGCTTATAATCGAGCCAATAAAATTAAATTTTGTGGGTATTACTTGCATAAACATCATGTGCATGAAATCAAAAAAAAAAAATGATTTTGGGTGTGGCTGACGCTAACTTATCATTAGAAACTATAAAAAATGTTTTTCCAAATAAACGGCATTTATAATGAATTCACAGCCCCAAATTTTTTGCTTCTCTTAGTCGAAACTAAGAAGCTTGCGTATTCAAATTTTTGACGTTCCTTACTCCCACTTTTCATGGAAGAATAATCGTAGTTTTATGTAAGGTACCAATATTCAATTTTAACCTTTTTTTCGTTCGTTGTATGAAAAATATAACCCTACATTTCTTTTATGTACATTTTTTCAATACGCCCACTTTTAAGGGTGTGGTTTTTTAAAAATACCTTTATTCAGGTTAGATCGTTAAAAACTACTCGGTTCAGCTGTATTTTTTTCAAATATGCATAAAAAGTTTTGAAGTAAGAAGATGAACACTTCAGTTTTTATACCTTGGTTATGTAGGAGAGTGTGTTTCAAGAATTGTTAAATACACACATAATTGTTTTTTCCATTCAAAATTTAATTTTTAAAAATTTAAGTTTCGTCTTGTTTTTTCTTAAATCGATCTGAAGCTTAAAATTAAATGTCACTCAGCTCTGTCAATAAAAAGTCTCAACTTTGGGTGTGGCGCACGCCTTTTTTTATTGCGTCAGCAGTTATTGAACATCGGGCACACAAAATTTATGTTATTGTATTTTTTCCTCTCTGCTAATGAAGAATTTGCTTTTTGAAACTGGACAGCGGCTGCTGCGGGAGGCGAACGCATAGTTACACATACGAAAATACAGGGAATAGGGTATCCAACAGTTAATTGGAAACGTACTGTAGCTCTTGCTTATGTTTTTTGTTTTTTTTTTATTTTGAAAAATATGTTTTCGTTTCGCGTCAAGAAATAAGCCTGAATTAAATAAAATGCACGACTGGGTCGCACGTACTTGCTCTGTTGGTGCAATAGTACGATGAAAACAAACTTTTCGATCAATAAGAACAATTCATTTTTGAAAAATTTGGTAAAAACCAAAAAAATTTGGCTTAAACTGGAAAACCCGATATACGGGAGCTAACGTTAAGAAACTTTTAATATTTAAAATAAGACGTTATCTTTTGTGTGTTATAAATGATACAAATGTCCACTTATGGCCAAATTAATAAAACTGATATTACCAATTTCCGTTATTATCATGTGTAGCCAAAAACTAAAAATGCAGTTTACTTTGAAGTATTCTATATATGTTATATAAAAAGTTTCATAAAAATGGGGGGAGCCTTTTTTGAGTATATTAGAAAAAACGAAAAAATTGGCCAAAATCTAATGGCTCTTTGTAAAAGAGCCACCATTTAAAACAAAGAAAATGAAAAAAAAATCAATGCCATCTGATAGGAAGCTGAAAGAAACTATACCAAACAAAGTTTGAGTGAATTCGATGCAACCGTTGACAACTTATGGCCATTTGAAAAAAAGCCGTTAAGAGCAGATCTCCGTTATTTGCATTTTTAGCCAAAAACTGAAAACGCAGTTCTCTTAAAAACACTAAAAGAATATAACACACAAAGTTTAATCAAAATCGTTAGAGCCGTTTTCGAGCAAATAAGAAAAAACCAAAAAATGTTGGCTAAAACATATCGGCTCGTTGTATGGAAGCCACCGTTTAGAAAGGCTTCAGTGAAAAATTTACAAAATCATCGTATAGAAAACTATAAAAAACTATGTCAAACGAAATTTGAGTCGATTCAATCAAGCCGTTGTGAACTTATGGCTATTTGAAAAAAGCCGTTAAAACCTGATTTTCGTTACGACCATTTGTGGTAAAAACAAAAAACGCAGTTTTGTAAGAAATGCTTAAAGTTAGCTAAATTTTAAATTTAATCAAAATCGTTAGAGCCGTTTTCGAGAAAATCCAAATTGAAAAAAACCGTTACTTGAAAGGTACCAGTTTGAGCCGGGCTAAAACAAAATAAAAAAAAACCTCGACAATGGTTTTTCTTCAAACTGCTATATACCAAGTTTGAAGAAAATCCGTCAAGCCGTTTAGGCTGTAGCATGACGTGAAAAAGCGCACATCCGCACATCCGCACATCCGCACATCCGCACAGACGCACAGACAGACCGACGGACGGTAAGGCGAAAACCACTTTTTTAGGCTTCTCTATCATCGTAATGTCATGTTTGATTAAAACCTCGATTTTTTTTTTTCTGCACGAAACCAATACTTGCCCTATAGAGCAAGTAAAAAAAATACATGAAAAATGCTAAGGCATCAGGTTACAAGAATGCGAATACGAAATTTTGCAAAATGTCCGAGAATTAAAAAAAAAATTAACACCATTAATGAAAATCAAAGAGAGAGAATGCAGCACCTATTGTTTCGATCAGTGAAAAATAATGCTTCGCAGTGCAGTGATAAGGGCGTTTGACAGTCACTCCCTGGAAGTTTGGGTTCTAATTCCTCTTGTGAGGAAATGACAGATCTTTTTACAGCAAATATTTTGTCATCAAGAAGTGCATCTCTACAACGCTTTCCAATTTGACAGTAAAATGTAGGTCAGTTATATTACGTCGTTGTCTAATCGTATGATTAGAAACATGTGGCCCCATGTTGAGCGCCAATTTGTTGCTTTTCTCCCACTGTAATTTTAACTTCAAAAATCAAATGGAATATGAATATAAGAAAATAAAAAAAAAAACGTGTGCATCTCGGTATGCGTGAGAGAAAGGGAAACCACACAGCCTTGCCCCGTAACACGTTCGTTACAAAGCGGTTTACCCTCCCATAAGAAGTTATCACTTCAATAAATGAGGATTTTTCAGCCTTTCAAAGTATTTGTTGGAATAATTCATCCGATATTAACTAAAAAAAAAAAAAAGATGTTCTTATGAATGAAAGTGGGTGCCAAATATTGTTTGAGTTGAGTTTCCAAAGTAAGACAAAGTTGAAAAACAAGTGTTATTAATTTTTATTTAAAAAACACTGGAGCTGTGCTATTAGTAGTACAAAAAATTAAGAAAAGGTTCCTTATATGGAACTTCATCTTCTTCCTCCAATCAAATGAGTAAGTCTCCTTTGAATTCCTCTTATCGATGTTGTTCTGAGATGCACAAGGTGGCGCCAAAGTAATATCATGATGTGTCACGACACAAATCAGTTTATTTGAAGATGAAGAATTCATGCCACATTATATTTGGCATTTGACCACCTCCAGAGTTGAAAAAAAAATTCGTGCTCGATGATTTCTTCTTCAATGTAGGCTCTCAGAACTTACAGATCGTCATAAAAAAAATAAGGGCCCATTACCATTTCCCTGCAAATGTCACAAACATTGTCTCTTTGCAATTCTCTACATAACCAAGGAAGCTATTGGTGAATGGTTAGCAGTTTAAAAATAAGTTTTTTCTTGTATCGATTCAAAATTGTTGTGAAATCTTACCCTCAGTACAAATCGTACAGCAAATCTTGGAATGTGCCAACATCGATAACATACCACTTTGCTGTCAAGAACCAAGTTGTAGCCACGTAAAGAACATCTTAATATGAGCCCCTCCAAACTTTTATGGAACGTTTACATTTTACCAAAAGAGGACCGTAGTTTTTAAACCTGCAAGTTCTAGATTTCTAATAAGATGCATAATTTTTATTAAAAAATCAAACCACAAAAATATTTTGATAAACTCAAAATATACTCCAAAAAAATATAAGTTTACTTTTCGACACAAAAATAGCTAGACAAACCAAAAAGGCAAACTTCCGAAAGTTTCAAAACCAAAAGACTACCGCATCATGATAGTCCTTCGAATCCAAGAACAACTCCTGTTGCACATAAATTCAATTTTCCCTTCCAAGAAAACTACACAAAGTATATTTTATAGCCAAGTATTTCTACCAACATTTTCATAACACAATAGTTAATGATACGTATGTTAAAATTCAAAAAGTATCTTCGTAAAATCCTCTGAGGCAGAAAAACAAATTGTTAGCAGGATGAATTTTTAGTATCAACACAAACTCTTGAAGGAGGATGAGTTTTTTTTTTCGTTGTTGTTGTTGTTGGTTGAAGAGTATTTCTTACGTATTTTCTCATAGTTTTGAGTGTCATCGTTAAAGTGCATTCTCGCTTTCAAACTGAAGTACATAATATCCTTCTGGCAGGTAAACAACGATGAAGCCGAAGCCGACGACGACGATGATGACGACGACGACTCGACGATGCCAAAGACGACATGCGACACGTTTTAAGTATTCTTTTTCATTTTTGTGTTGAAACATAAAAGGATCAGCAAGCAGCTCTATGAATTTCTGTGTGACAACATTTTAAGATGAATGGATCCTTCAAAGATGTCATAATTGCTGTAATTATAATTTAACGATAACGTCAGGATAATGATGATACGCTTGATGCGATATGCTCTTATATAAAGTTATAGGAGAATTGGTTGAGAATTTATCTTAAGGTAGCTAAGAGAGATGTGCTTGTTTTTAAAATTAAAATCTTATCGCATAAGACAAGGTAATAAAGTGATTTCAAGGAAAACAATTTTCTTGGAAAAGAGTGAGTGTCGCGTTAAATTTTTTACAAGGACGATTTTTTGTTTTTGCTGGTGATATTTTTTTTGTGCCTCAATATTTATGGCGATTCCTCCAAAACATACACTGATAAGTCAAAAGGTAGTTTCTAATGGTGTAGGACCCTGCCATCGCTGCTGTCATAATCAACAAGGAATAAATTAAAATGTTTTGAAATTCAATAAAATAAAGTCGTGGCGCGATAAAAAGTGGATAAAAAGCAAAAGGCTGACGTAGCTTTCCTTGTGGACTTTGATTTTATGTTAGCTCTGCAGAGCACTTAATCTTTGCTTCATTATTCCCGAGTGTAACCTCAGCTTAAACGGTGTAAAAAGTCTTGGGACTTTAGAACGAATTGATTTATTAGAAAACGGAGTAAAAAGTATACTTTTTTGGGGGAGCAAGAGCAAGTTTAATTATTTTAGTCTATAAACTAAGGGGGATTGTGGAAATCTTTTGGAGAAAACGGAGACAGAAACGCCTAAATCTTCTTTGAATATTTTTAAGTCTTTTAATATGAACTGACAAAAACTGCCTTCACTAGACAGCCAAGCTCAAAAGCAGGCATAACTGAAAATCCCAATTGAATCTTTTTATGAAACCTACAGTTCTCAAACCAACAAAAAAAAGGATGAATAAAAAAAGAAGAAAAGAAGAAACATGATTATTGTATAGAATAACTGTTTTTGGTGGTCAGGTCAAACCATACCTTACATTATTGCTGTACGTTATTGAGATCTCCTCGACGATCTGAATTGGTTGAGAAACTTTCTTAAAATCCTTAATGTCACTCACATTCGATTAAAGTCACAGCCGTATATGCAAATTATTGAGAAAAAGTATCTATTACAGAAATCACGTCATTTATACAAAAAAGTAAATAGTACAGGACCTCAAAGACTGCCTTGTGGAACACCAAAATATATATTAAAATGTTTAGATCACTCGTTTTTAAATAGAACAGCATAGCTTTTGTTATCTAAATAAATCGAAATCGACAATAAAAATCATTCTGTAAAGCCCAGAGCCCCAAATATTTTTGACTTAATCTTTTCTGAAACTTAGGGACACCTTAATTGACTGAACTGGAAATCCCATTACTTACTTCTTTGATTAACCAAAACCATCTCTAATTGGGCACATTTTTGTTGTTCTCCAGAAGAAACTTACCAAGATAAGTGTTTTCATTTTTCCTTTGTTGAAAGTAGGTACTATCAGAAAAATTGTTGTGAGGGGTTAGGGGTGGATATAGACTCCAGCTCCTAAAAGTATACTATACATTTTTGTTTGATTTTTTTCTTGCAAATTCTGTGTTCAACTTCGAGGCCTGGTTTTGGCCAAACTTTTGAAATGTCCAGTTGTCTGGAAGGCCGAAGATGGCTTTATCAACTTTCTTAGGCATAATACATAGGCAATGGCAAACTCTTATCTTTATAATAAAGCTTAGTTCTTGGCCATAACATTAAATTATATTCGTTTTATTTTTTCTTGAAAACCACACGTCAAAAAAAAACACCTTTTACAAAGGCCTAGACAAATGCTTGTACAACTTCTTAACACAAAATAAATAGAGATGTAAGGATTTGTTTTTTTAACTAAAAACTTGCTCAAAATTTCTGCTCAGGTAGGAAAAAAGGATCAAAATAAGGACAAAAAGTCATTCTTTAAAAATTAATGTTCCTGCGCAAAAGTTGTTATTGTTGGTTACAATAATAATTAATTATTAAAATAGCTTTTATTTATTTGTGTTTTTCTTATATACAACTTATTTTACAAAAATAAATATTTTTCGAATAAAAATTATTCATAAACAAAAACAAAAAAAACACAATCAAAAGTAAAAACAAAATACATTTCATGTTCTTATTTTCTCGAAAATATTATTTTTCTTTTGCTTTTAAGAAACAATGAATATAAAATTCAAGAAAACTTAAAAAAAAACCAAAACAACATAGAATGAAAGGACACCTTGTTTTGTATAAGAATGGCAATGGACTCACATAAAAATTCATTTTCCTTTCCTGTTTTTCCAGGAAAACTAGAAGAAGAAATAAAAAAAAAAGTTTTCAAATAAAAGAACTCAAGCAAACAGAATAGAATTTTCTTGAAAATTGGTTCACATTGTTTTCTTTAGCCAAAGTGAATGAATGATGTTTTCAGACAAACAAAAAGTAAACAAAAAGAAACAAAATGAAAATGTATTTTTCTTTGTGTTTGTGGTGTACGAGTAGCATCAGCCAAACGAAACTATTCGTTGCAAGATTATTTGTTTCGAAAATGTATTCATATTTTGTGTTTTTGAAACCATCATTAGTTATTTGAAATTCTATAAATGTTATTCTAATGTATAGTAGAATGGTGTGTTGAAGAAAACACTATAACGGGGAAGATGAAAGAATTCATTTTTTTATTAATGGTCTCTTAGTTTTTTGGAATGTGTTTTCATGTTTTCAGACCAGAAAAAACTGATGCTTTGGAGATTCAATCAATCATCAATTCAATAAAACATTTTAATGGCTGATAAATCAAAACTTTGAAACTCAAACTTACTTTTTAACGGTCAATTATTTTCGATAATACTCACATCAATACTCAAACAGATAAAAAAAAGCATAATAATAGCTATGTGTGTTTACGAAAAGTTTTGTTCTTGGTTTTTTGAAAACAAGTCAACAAAAAATCCCTACTTTTCTCAAGAAATATTTCCTTTAAATTTCTAATAATACTATAACAACTGTCAACCATTTGGAGTTACGTTGAGAAATTTGTTTAGCAGATGGCGCTGCTACTATCTGTCAAAAATATGCAGTTTTAATTAAAACTTTTGCTATCTTCAGTGGTGTTGCAATTGTTGCCCCCAATTACAAATAGGGATACGTTTTTACATGCCACCAATTAGGAAAAAATTTTTTTCTTATGGTGCTTAAAGTCCTTGATTTTTTTTATTTAAGGAGGTTGTGAACGCTACCTCACATAGAACTACTACATTTTTGAAAAATTATAAAAAAATACTCTTAAATACGTTTTTAGAAATATTATGAGATTTTTAAAGATTCTGCAGAGCATTGTGATTTTTTCAAATTTAAAATCTTAACTATATATAGTTTGAAAAAAACCAGCACCAAAAAGTAGAAAAGAAAAATCTTAGAAAGTTTCAAAATTTGACGAATTTCAACCGTGAAATTATAATTTTCTAAAATTTTAACTAACTTTTGTGTTTTCTTCAAATACTCGTCTTTTATTCTTTTTCTGGGTTGGTCAAGCACATTTAGCTGAAGTTTAGATGGGCATTGACATTAAACTGAAATAGAATTATGTCGACAAGTTATTCTGACGTGTGTGACACTTGCTTTTGGAAATTCTCCCCATCAATTTATATCTCTAGTAGCAAAATTCCCAAAGAGAGAATCGCAGAGTGTATTTATACTTTCTAGAGGTCGCAATTTTTGAGCTAGGGAGCTTGAATTTTTGTTTCAAGAGTAAAGCTAAGTTCTTGAACCGCCATTTTTGTTCAACAACCTCTATTTGACAAAATAAAATTTTTTTTTTGTACATTTACGATCGAAGCACAACGCTTAAACTTTGCACACGCAAGCTATGGGTGAATCTTCTCTAAATTAAAGACAAATATTTTAGGTTGGGTGTGGCAGACGCCCACTTTTCATACAAAACCATCAATATTATCTTTTTAAAATAACGATGCTTAAAATATTCGAGCAGAAAAATTTAAATTTTGTGAGTATTATAGTTGCATGTGAACATCTTGTGTATGAAAACAAAAAAAATGATTTTAGGTGTGGCTGACGCCTTCTTTTCATTAGAAACCATACAAAACGTATTTTTGAAAAAAAAAACGGTACTTAAAATAAATCCACAAGCCCAAATGTGCGTCTCTTAGTCGAAACTAAGAAACTTGTGTTTGTAAAGAATTTTTTTAATTTCAGGCGTGCCACACCCACTTTTCATACAAGAACAAAAAACGTAGTTTTAAAATTTTCTAGGTACCAGTATTCAATTTTAACCTTGTTTTTCCGTTTGTTATATGAAAAATATATCTCTAAATTTTTGTGTGTACATTTTTTTAATACGCCCACTTTTAAAGGGAGTGATTTTTCTAATATATACCTTTATTCTGGTAAGATCGTTAAAAAACTACTCGATTCAGCTGTATTTTTTCAAATATGCCTAAAAATTGTCTAACGATCAAAGCTCACTCAGTGCTTTAATTTTTTTTAGGATACGCCCACTTTTAAGGGGCGTTTCCCTTAAAAATCGTAATATGGCTATTTTTTTAAGGTTTTCAAACTATTTGTCGCAGTTTTGAAGTAAGAAGATGAAAATTTCGGTTTGTATTCCTTGGTTAGGTAGCAGGTTGTGTTTCAAGAATTTTTGTTAAACACTCCCGTAATCGCTATTTCCATTTAAAATTTAATTTTTAAAAAAATCGAAGGCTTAAAATTGAATGCCGCTTATCACATAGTAATTGCCTTGGCATTAAAAAGTCTTAACTTTGGGACACGCCTTTTTTTATTGAGCTAGCGAACGCACTCACATGAAAAAATAGGGAATTGGGTATCCAACAGTTCGTTGCAAACGTACTGTAGCTTATCGCTTTTCAATAATGATAGAATCCTATATGGGGATGAGGTTTAAAATTGTATTCATTTGAAGCCAGGCTTTAAAAAAAACCTAATGAGTGTTAAGCAGAGCCTAAGACTAAATTAAAATATGTGTCAGATAGCCAATCCAAATTATTGTTTTCGAAATTTCTTTCTTTCAAAAATTTTACAAGAAAGTAGCTTATATTTAAATCACACTGAAATACTTTAAACTAAGGGTCTCTATGAAGTAAAGCTTGATTATACACAGAACTGACACCAAACTCAAACTTGATTCTCCTATTCATCTAACTAGAAACATTCAAAATTAAATTAAAAGCCCAAAATGACGAATGAACTTTAGTAAAAAAAATCCGCTCAAATTTAATTAAAAATTGAAAAAGCCATTTTCATTTAACAACATGCCTTAATCGATTGTAAAACTATATGTCTTTGTTATAAAACCATTCCAAATAATAATAAATTATACAATTACATTGCTGACGCAGCAGTTAAGTCCTTATAGCGCCCCCCCCCCCACCTTCCTTTTGTTTCTGCACATATCAAACTATATCGTTCAGCTAAAATGGATTGCCTAATTAAAAGCAACTATATTTATTACCAAATTAATGGGTCGATGTAATCTAAAATGCCTTTCGATTATCGCGTAATTGATTACATCATATACGGAGGCATGCAGGGATAAAACAGTTGATTTGGATTTATTGGAATTTCTCTACCATACTGACGTCATTGATATTATCTTACAAATTTTAAATGTCTTCTCAACTTTAATGTCCCTACGTAACATACACATTCCAATAACCCACTGCCAATATGTGTCACAAAAAAAAAGATCCTTCCATAAAATGTATTTCGCACGTCCAAAAAATCATCTATACGAGAATTTATGCAAACACACAAATAACAATATTAAAACAAATAAAAACAGGAACAGGATCTGATATTAACCGGCGGGTGGCCGGTGGCGGGCGGATATCGGTGCCAGACGGAAACCCGCAAAAGGAAATTGTGCAATGAAAATATGAAAAATTGCATCGATTATTTAAATTTTCTTTGTGGGAAAACTGAATAAACAAACATCATCAGAGTACACAGTTACTCCCCCTCGCCGCTTGGTGGCACAATTTTTCTTCTTAACTCGACTGATGCTGATGCTGTGCATCTCTGTCTCTCTTTCTGTTATTTGATATTTGAGTTCATCTATCACAATTTAGACAGCATCATCGTGTTGTCTGTTTACGCTGCCAGAGTGCCTGACATTAGTCTTCCATTTCGAAATTATATATTCCTCTGAATATATTGCGCTTGTTTTCTTTTTGAATTTCTTTCAGTTAAGCATTTTTATTTTTCATATATTTTTGTTTCTAAAATTCTGGTGTAAACATTTATTGGAAGAAGAAGACATTATTCATGAATATTTAGTCAAGCAGCAAATTATATGACAGATAAGGACATAAACAAAATTTATTGAGCACATGCAATTTCTGAATTATTCAGAGTGCACACAATTTTCGGAGAAGCATATAAATTTGATGTGGATGAGTACGTTCAGGTGTGCATAATTGCAAGGTTCACAGGATTGTTGTGTTTTTTCTTCCAAAAACTGCACACTTTTATTGATTTAGATTTTATAGGAATTGACAATTCATATTGGGCGACGACTACAGCAGGTTTCCCTCTGCTTCGTCAAGTTTTCGATAAGTTTTAGTTATGGAAATTAGCTTTGACATCTGACATTAAATGAGCAGCTCTTACTTCCGTGGAATTTTGGCAGTTATGCAGTTATGCTATACTTGATCATTTGACAGAACAGAGGGCGCTTTGTTTGGGTTGTGACACTAGCTTCCGTTCATTATAATGGTTGAATCACAACGACGCGTTCACCTCACCTTCGCGTACGTTACGTCGAACAAGCTTTACAGAATCGTCGAGATGAAAGATGACATTCGAGTAAATCACCTAATCGAAAATAATAAAATAATAATTCTAAGGAAACAAATATTTTGAAATATCTTGGAATTCAGAATGGATACAGAAAATTTAATTTCAACTACAGTTTTTGGGAAAGTGGCTTAATACGCTACCACGAAATCCTCAGTCAACGAGTAGTTCCAGAATTTTTGTTTGGATTTCAATCTTTCACCGACTGCATTTATTAGAGGTATTATTTGTTCTAAATAATAATGACTTTGAAATCTATGCGCACACATAGAGGACGAAAATACAACACAGCAATGGTCCATTCAGATTTTTGAAACTGTAAAAAACTCAAACACAGAAAAAGTAACAGTAGTTGGAAACGCCAAACGCGCGCAAATGTTCAAATACTTTGACTTTTTCTTCACCTTCGCTTTATGTTACGTGGTTTGTGTACTAACTTTTGTATGCCAAAACGTAACGTTAAAACTCAACGCCCCAATGGGAGTATTATACACGAACTCCTAAGTCTGAACTTTTGCGTTATGTCAAAGCGAAGCTCAAAGCGGCATTGTGAAGCAGGTAGGGCCTTTTGAAATTCATAATATGGAAACGTCAAAAACGTCAAACTGTTGTTTTGGTAACCATACGTCAATATGGTACTTCAATCTTAAAATCTCTGGCACGTGTATAAATTTGAACGAGCTTTGACAGAAATGACAGAATCACATGTATGATAATTGGTCATGCCCGTTATAAAAGGGTTTTCAATTGGAACGAGCAGATTTTGCCGACCTGTGGTGGCCATGTTTGTTTTGGTGAATTCAATCAAGTAAATTGTTTATTATTTAGTAAATAATACCAAATACCCATGACGAGTTACACCATTGAAGAGTACGAGATAAAACTTCATTATCAAAATAATTGTTGGATAGTATGGAAACGTTGCGAGTTTTGCTCCCATTTTATGGTAGATATGAAAACTCACCACAGTTGGCTCTTCAACGTTTGGTGGTCAGTTTAGAGACACTGGTTCAGTAATCAATCATCCAACATTCGTACGTCAACTTGAAAGCAAGATTGTCGGGACTTGAGGCTACACCCGTACAAGACCCAACTGATCCAAGAGCTCAAAGTCCATAAATCAAATCCATAGACAACGCCGTTCGTTAACTAACTGCACTTCGGAGCGTTTAAAGATGAAAAAACCATCTTTGGCGATGAGGCGGATTTTTGGAAGAATGGCTGTGTTAAGAAGCAAAAACGCCATGGGACGACAGAAACCCTATCGAGGTTGACCAGGTGACAATGCATCCTCAAAAAGAAACACTTTGGTGTGGATTATGGTTTGGCCTTGGGCACCTCATTGGCTTTGATGAGGCGGTCAAGATAAATGACAAGCGATGATAACGATTTTCTCATGATAATGTCAATTGAACTATATGGACCTAGACTACACACGGTTCCAGCAAGATGGCGGCGGCAATATGTGCCACACAAGGAACGCCATTCTTCAAGAAGTAACGAAAATTTGCTGCCGATATTATGCATAGCGGGGTCAGCTAGACTACTGGATTTTTTTGAGGTCGTATCTCGTTTCATCAACCGATGCCTTTAAGGTGAACATAACATTGCCATGTCAGATTCAGCTGGATATGTGAAGAAGAATCATTGAAAATTGTGATGGTTAAACGATGTAATATTTAATATTTGGGCCTTTCAAATTAAATTGTTTTAATACTTCACACTCAGCTCACATTTGATTCCATGTCAATGTCTGCCCGTCTTAATTGAAAAATCCTTTGGAAGCACCTTTTATTTGACACAGCCTGACTACTTGTTCAAGTCATTTATAAATGTGTATATCTGAGTTCCCACGACTCAAGATGACCGGGGATATTATTCATAACGATAGGAGTCAAGTTTCGCGCGATTTTCAAAAATTTTTGGAAGCACGAACCTCGAAATATAAAAGGCAGAACACTGTTCCAAATGAGACAGACCTTTTACCGAGCAGAACCTTCGAAAAAAATAATGAACTAATTGTCGAAAAATTCGTGGGTCAGGCTGTGGCGTGGAAGAAATGATGCGTAAGGGAAAAGAAGGGGTTTTCGAATGGAAAAGAGTGACACCCTGTTGGCTATTGCATTTAAATTTTCCAAATTTTAAACGGTTACCTAAAAGTTTAGTGACCTTTTCCTGCCGGTGTTGACGAAGAATTCCAAATCAAAAACGGTGTACTCCATAAAAGCGTTATAAACCCCTAATTTTCTATTACATTTCTTGACTTACAAAGTGATGGATCCCAAAGGACATCAGTTAAGGATCTCAGTTTGTTGAATCAAAGTATCCCTATCCCACATCAGAACATTAAAAAGACGGCTCTTCTCATTACCCTCGACATCAATTCCTACCAATCCATTCATAATAAAAAAGCCTTCAAAAGCAGTCCGCTTGTCGGACATGGAATTAAATTAGGCAATTAAATTGCTATAATTTACAAAAACAAACACTAAATCAAATTTGATTTGCCTTCTCCTTTTCGTGTTGAAAGAAGAAGAAGACAAAAAAAAGATCCAGTTGAAGCTATTTGCCTTAAAAACAATTCCAATCACGTCGGGCATTTTTCATAAAATTCCCATTATCACCACGAAAATGAAGACAGGCCATTCTTCTCTGACTGTGTCCTTTTTTTTTTTGTTTTAACTAGATAACATACCTACGTGACTGGGATATAGACTTTCAAATTGCAATGCAAATGAGATCAAAATATGTATGTATACACACACACACACAGACATAACAATTGAAAGGACACCTCTTTCGGGACTCCGAGTCAAAGTGACTTGCAAACAGTATCTCAATTTTAATGCACTTCCCTCGGCATGATAATGTTCTACTGCCAGTGGACTACTTAGAAGGACTTTTAAAAAATCCAGAAGCCAGGAGCATCACAATATTGTTTAAGGATACCAACCGAGAAGTATAGTACAAAATTGTGTCAGAAAAAAAAAAAAAAACCAACGTGATGATGGTAGAAGATACCACTATACAGTGTCTCGTCCATTGGCTATTTGTCTAGAAAAGACAAAAGAAGGAGTGTAAACCATGGCTTTTGTATTTGTCATGATGTCCCTTTGCAAGCATGAATATATTTTATCTATACACAATATGCAACTGTGAGAAACTTGCAATTGCAACAGTAAAAAGAAAACTGCATGTGTACTCGTATAATGGCTAAAACGAACGCTGAAAGCAATTAACTCGAGCTTATTGTCGTTGCATAAATTATACATTAATGTATAGGAATAAGAAGAACATGAAGACGACGCATTTAATGTCCTTGTAACACGCCCAAGGGGACATCACTTTACAGTGATGACTCCCCTGAAGGCTATAAAAAAAAAAAAACACATCCCATTTGTCCTTGCTTCTAACATAACACTGTGAGTTAAAATAAAAAGTTAAAATGAAAAAAAAAAAAACTATCATCAATTGGAATTAATATCCTTATTCTAGTCCTATTGAAGAATTTATGTGTTCAAGATGAAAATGAAGATACAAATGGGAAAAACTTTATTCGGAAGCGACAAAGATCCTACGATTGGAAAGAATTTTTTTTTATTTTTACTTTTATTTTAGAAAAATTTTCTTCGACCTTATATACGGAACGTGAAACTTTTGTCGAGGACATTTTTAGTCGTCACATCCTTCCTCAAGAACTACTATATAAACTGTAACATTGTATCTATATATTGGTATATAGCGGTATACGAGTAGAATGGGCAATAGTGGATAGTGAAATTGACTTCATTTTGGGACTTCTTGATGACAATTTGCATGTCGCACTTTAATTTTATTTTTTTTTTATTACGCGGATGAAGGAGACTTTACATTTTATGAGGAAAAGTAAAAGAAATTGAATTTAATTTTTGCAGGACATCATTATTAGGTATATAAATTCATTTCTTTTTTAAGTTTTTAAGAGGTAATTTTACTTGAAATTGGCTCAATTTTTAAAGGGGCTTAGTGTTCCTAGTTGCTATGCAGGTTGCATGGGTGTTGTGCTTTTAAGGACATTTTTTGCACCGTTAAAATTAATTGAAACTATTAAAGGCTATGTTGTCAAAAGATGAAAGGCAATTTATGACTTTTTGTTTTTAGGTTTCTTGAAGAACATTTTTGGGACGCATTTCCGCTTCCAACAGCCAGCTGCTGTTCTAGTTTCAGAAACAAAATTCTTCTTTCTCTGACAGGAAAAAATTCAATAACATTAATTTTGTGTGGCCGATGTTCAATAACTGCTTGCGAAATAAAAAAGGCGTGTGCCACGCCCAAAATTTAGAATTTGTTTTTGCTCGGGTGATTACTATGAGCTCAATGACATTCTATTGTATGTTTTCAGATCGATTTAAACAAAACAAGACAAAACTTACATTTTTAAAAATTAGATTTTGCATGGAAATTGCGATTATGGGTGTATTTAACAATTCTTGAACCACACTCTGCTACGTAGCCAAAAAATACAAACCAAAGTCTTCATCTTCTTACTTCACAACTGTGGCCGATAGTTCGAAAACCACAAAAAATTATTGCATATTAAGACTTTAAACGGAAACGCCCCTTAAAAGTGGGCGTGTCTTTAAAAAACTTAAAGCACTATAGTTGAGCTTTAACAATTAGTCAATTTTTAGGCATATGTGTAAAACCACAGCTGAATCGAGTAGATTTTTAACTATCTTAGCTGAAAAGGGCTATTTTATAGTAGTCACGCCCTTAAAAGTGGGCGTATTGAAAAAATTTACACAAAAAAACATAGAGATATATTTTCAAATATCGAACGGAGAAGGTTAAAATTGAATATTGGTACCTTGAATTTTTAAAACTACGTTTTTCGTTCTTTCATGTAAAGTGGGCGCAAGCCACGCCCGAAATTCAAACATTTCTTTTCATACACAAGCTTCGACGCCCAAATTTGGGCTTCTGGTCTGATTATAAACGGTATGTTTATTGCAAATAAAATTTTTTTTTATAGTTTCTAATGAAAAATGGGCGTCAGCCACGCCCAAATTTTTTTTTTATTTCCTACACAAGACGTTTATGCAAGTAATACCCACAAAATTTAATGTTACTCGCTCTAATGTAAGCATTGTTATTTTACAAAAACAATTTCGATGGTTTTGTATGAAAAGTGGGTTGCAGCCACGCCCAAACTGAATTTTTTTATTTTATCGGAAGAACATTCACCTAAAGCTTGGGTGTACAAAATTTTAGCGTTGTACTTTGATCGTAACTGTACACAAAACATAATTTAATTTTGCCAAATTGAGGCTGCTTAACAAGGCTTTTGGAGTACTTTTGGAGCCGCCAAACTTTAATATTCTGTCCACAGTTGGCGCGTCAATCGATTGTATATTGCAAAATACAGTCAGTCCTAAGTGTATTTTTGAGATGCAAGGAAGCAGATGTCATTGTCGTGATGACCTATCAAACAATCTTAATTTGTTCATACTGCCAACCTAAAATGACTCTCAGAAGCACCTTTTGTCAGCACTTTTCACTACGCAATGAGTGTGGGAGTCCTGACCATTGACATCAATGTGTAGACAAAGTCTGAACTTTGACATTTCAATATATTGACCTAAAAGAGTACGAACTATGTACATATACATATATACGAAGAGGCAAATGTCTTCGATTACTCAACTAGGAAGCTTTTTACCAGCGCTGTCAACTTAATAAGATTAACACTATTTGTGCCGAAATAACTAAAGGGTGTTTTTTTAGGCGTTTGGTTTTCAAAAAGAAAGGAAACGCATATAATTTAATGTTATGACCAAGAATTTAGTTTTATTATAAAGATAAGGGTGTGCCATTATGTTTTAAAAATGATTTCGGGTAAGTAGCCGCCGAGGCTGCTTCGAATAAATTCCTGGGCGATTATGTCGACCGAATATTGGACGCAGCGCGCAATGCGTCGCACGAACAGAACCATTATTTTGGTAATAAATTTGCACGATTTGCAAACGTTGTTCAGGAGTAAGTCTATTCATTATGAAATGGCAAAGCAAACTGAGCATAAATCAAGTGACAGCTGTCAAAAAGACCAACTCTGAAAAAAGTATTGCCAGATTGAAAATTACCCGTCTAAAAAAAACACAATTTAAGTGTGGCGCGGCACGTAGAACAAAAGTGCTTAGCTCTTCGATACAAAATCAACGAAGTGTCATTTCGATTTTTTTAGGATTTCGGAGAGTTTCTTCGTCGAATCAGTTTGGATTGAATAATTTGTAACCAGTTTCACTACTCACTGTTCTTTACACTCACATTGTAGTTTTGTCACCAAGTTAAGAAAACATAGCTTGGATAAATATTTCCCAACAACACTGTATTTATCATTTAGACCTTTAACATATTCAAATACCCTCCTAAAGGACTAACCGCTCTCTTAAAAAATTTAAGCAAAAAAAAAAAAGGATAAAAAAAGGAAGCAATATATTTTTCAACTTGATAAGTTATTCCATCAAGCATTTTTCGTTTTTAATAGAATTCTCTCGCATCTCTCCGAAGCACTGTTTAATTAAATTTATTATAATCCCTTTTCGCCAGTAAATAATCGTGTCCAACTGAAAATGTTGAAACGACACACAGGAAGGACCTTTATACAAAATGTGTTACTTCTACTCGTCCTTCTTGGCAATGGGTTTTTCAGGGTTATTAAAATTTTTGCAATATCACTTTGCTGCATGGTAAGCAAAATGCAAGAGGTAGAAGTAAAATTTTCCCTTTAGCGTTTATATTCTCTGAATAATTATCCTGTGTATCCTTATAGTGTGTGTTCCTGCTCCTGTTTGCTTGCTATTGAAAACTTTTCTGGTGTTTGTTGTCAACTTTTAGGGGAATTTAATTTTTATTTATGGCATAAAGTCCCGAAACAAATGGTTGGTTCTCTGTTGTTGCTGGGTTAAGGATGAGTTTTGATAGGAAGGACCCAAACAAAATAACTAGGTGGTTTTTTATTTATAAAATTATTTTTTGTAATAGTGTTTTGTAAAAGTGATATTTTTTTTTCTCATCTTCGGATGGGAATATGAAAGAGTGTAAAATAATTGGTTTTTAAAATGAAGTTTTCCATGTATTTTCCGGTCCTGAAAAATGCATTTTGTGGGTAATTTGGTGGCTGCGGTAGTTGGTTTTCTTATTTGGGGAAGTTGTTCTTTTTTAACACTGTCACAAGGAAAGCAATTTCATACTCGGTAAAGCAAGTTTTGTCTTGGTCCTTTGCTTAAAAAAGTTCATGACACAAGGATCTTAGGGCAGATATTTTTGTTTTGAATCAATACTTAAACAAAAAGTTATCACGACAATGGCATTAAAATGGAGGACATCAGATCAATTAAAAAATAATGATTTAACAATTACTTAACATTTTTCATTAATTTCAAATTAATTCATTAATTGGTGAAATATAAATTGAAATTTCACAAAAGACAAAAATACCTCAACTCTACCTATATAGGTTCCCATGATGTGTGTCCTCTTTACATTCATATAGCAGGCATCCTGCAAAAGGAAATTTTTGTATAAAACAATATTGGCGAGAGATTGTCCTGCGGTTATGTAATTTTCTATCTGATGGCACTCGATATTGACAAATTGTTGATGGCGATTGCATTTTTGGTGAGAAAGTATGACAACGGACGTGAATCAAACCACACAATGTCATGTTGAAAATTATGTGCGAAAATCAAGGAAATTGATGAAATATTAAAATATTGTTTCAATTTGTGTTGACTTGAGCGATATATAAAATCGGGAGTGAAGGATGGAAGGAGCAGGAATTAATTTAAGTGGACACTTTTGTTTGCGATTATATCAATGGATTTTATTATTCATTTGAAAACATATTGTTGTTGCAAAATAGTTTATAAATACATTATGATTAATTTATTTTTTTTTTTTTTGTGTGGGTGCGGATATGAAATATTTTTTTTTGTTTAAAAACGTATTTGTGGCTGTAGAAATAAATTGAAACTGTTTTTAGTTTTGAAAGGGAAAATGAATTTGGAATTAAGCATTTACGGGGAGTGGTGTTGACTTCTTTACTCTGTCCAACATAAACTGGCAGTACAAGTCGTATGGGGGAGCTTTTTCAAAATCAGTAACGTGCCATATTTTTGCACCGTACCTGCTTAACTGACAGAAACCCCCCTATATAAAGTGTTTACCTGCCAGTGAATTCCCAATTGCATCTGACCACAGACAAAAGAAATATACAGATGTAGAATATGGGCTACGTCGAGTTTCACTTCTTTAGTGTAGATGGCCCAGTTACACTATTTTTCGTTGGTGGTATGATCACACAAGTTTAATAAGATCTTCAAACTTAATTTTTCTAACGTAGCAACCAGCCGCAGCCGCAGGCCGCAGGAAAGCTAGCATACCTCATACTCAAACATGTCCGAGAAATTGACATCCTTCGAAAAAATTGAACATACCATTACCATACCATACCTCCATACCAAAAAACCAGTTCCTAGTCCTACGAATAGGAACCACGTCACGTTGGAGGGTGGAGTGGTGAAACTGGAACCACGAACAAATTTCAATCAACCCTCAAATCCTCAGGCTCAAACAGTAGTTGAGTTGTGTTTTTTGTGTTTCCTTGATCGTGGTTCCAGTTCCACCACTCCACCGTGCCGTGGTTCGTATTCGTAGGACTAGGAACTGGTTTTTTGGTATGGAGGTATGGTATGGTAATGGTATGTTTAATTTTTTTGAAGGATGTCAATTTCTCGGACATGTTTGAGTATGAGGTATGCTAGCTTTCGATTTTGGTATGCTAGCTTTGAATTTTTTTTAGAACATGCTTATGAAAAAAGTTCTTAATAATGAGTGTTATCGTGGAGACATTGTTTTGATCTTTTGCATTTTTTTAAAATTTGTGGAAATTACTTTAAAATGCAGCCTAAAAATTGTAAACTGTTTTTTTTTTTTTAAAGAGCAAGTTTATTTGCGAAGGCTATCGTAGAGCGAGTTCAGGTTTTTATGTTTCCTTATTCTTAAAGAGATCCCAAAAGCGACTCGAGGAAGTCAACTGGGGAAAGTCTCAATATGTTTTTCGAAATCTTTTACCGGCCATTAAATACTATAAGAGTTTTCATTACGAACTTTGCATGAGCTATACAAAGAATGAATTTAAGAGTAGGTATGTTTCCGATGTTAAAAAACAAACTTAACGTCATTATAATTCTGAAAAGGTGTGCTTCCACGCTGACAAAACCACTCCGTAAGCTGTTTCATCTGTGCTTTTTCACAGGTCTCTATCTAAGTAGAGTACATTTTTCAAGCCATTCCTAAACATTGGAACAGTTTTATTGATTGGGTGAAAGTTTGGCTCCAAAATTTTATTTAAAAAATCCGTGCATGAAAAATTCCTTGACAGCAATTTTAACAGCTATATAGATTTGCTTTAAACTTGGTACCCAGGATTTTTTGAAAGTGGTGTGCTACTCGTGCTACTTATTTTTTTTTTAAGAAAACTTTTTTTTACATCGCCTCAAATTTTTTGGTTCACCTGTCGCATGTCGCAATTTGGCAGCGCCAGCAAATAGCTCGCATTAGCTCTTTTGTGTCTTTTGTATTAATTTAAATGTTTTTGATTACTAACTTGATCGTGATGGACAACGATATAGCTATTGAGTCAAATAAATTGGTTAACAAGTGAAAAATCAAGAATAGTGCGTAAAATATCGGACAATGAATTAATTTAAGGCCGTAAGAGAAAGCCAAGGTGAGTTAATTTGATTTTTATAGTGAATTTATTAGAACGAAAAAAGTTTCACTTGCATTGTGGTTTCATAAAATCACACATTTTGTTTTTCAAAAAATGCTACTTTAAATTTTACTTAAGTATCCGTTTTTAAGAAAATTTGGAATAGTGTTTCTTATCTTCCGGTATGAATATTTTTTTCATAATGGGCTCATCACGGTTCCTTCCATGGTTTTTTTTAAATCATGCTTTTTCATCAACCGCTGGACGGATTTCGCTGAAATTCTTAATGTGGAAAGCCTAATTTTTTTTTTCATTTTCGGATATTTTAAAAACTGATTCATACATACATTTTTTGCTCAAGTTTTATGAAATGTTTGGTTTTTTTGACCGTGTTATTTTGCTATGAGGAATAACATATAGTTCTGAGTTATGGTACCTTTTTGTCTTGTTTTTCCAATCCCAAAACCGTATTTTGATTTATTGAGTATTTTTTTTTATTAAAACCAACAAGTTCTATGAATTAACATTCACAAACAAATTTTAACAAATATTTTTGAAAAGTTTAAAAAAAAAACTGTTTGTCGAAAACCAGGTCGAACGATTTTGAAGATATTTTTTCCTGAAAATACAAAACAGATGGCTTACTTTAAAAACACGTTATAGCTAAGGGAGTTTTAAGTGTATACTAAAATGTCATTGATTTTTTCTCAGAATATTAAACCCAAGTGCAACAACCTAGCACTTTATTTAATTTCCAGAAAACTTTTCTAAAAAAAAATCTATTAGAAATAGACCCTAATAGTAGACATAGCTTTTAACATAAATGTCAATGAATCGTTTTCCAAACTATGACCGCCACGAATTAGGAAACACCCTGTTTATTCAAATAAAATACACATCAGCAGATTTTCGGCTGGTAGGCAAAAAGAGAGAATCACTCTTAGCGTCGGTCGCTATTCGGTGAATAAATTACCTTTTTTAGACATTTAGCAAATTAGGAGAAAAAACATAAAATTTCCCCTTAAAGTGTTTAATTAATTTCACAATGGCTTGCAATTTTGATATGAATTTTTAAATGTCATTTATTTGTATTCGAACTCCACTTCATAGATTGTGATCTCTTTCTGAGATTCAAATCCACTCAAAATAATCATGAAAAGATTTAAATTTATTTCAACAAAAGATAACCAAAGCATACAACTCTCAACGTTAAGTGCACTGGACATGCGCAGAAAGATTGTTTTGAAATTTAGAGACACTATCGGCCTCCATTCTTGTCTACTCATATCTAATACTTAGGAACACACACGCCAGTGGCCTTTGCCTCCAACGCTCCAATAGAGCTTTCAGTGGTGCCAACATAAAAAAATATTATAATGATTTTATCATTTTTGTTTAATCAACACTAAAAAGCCACTCAAGTGTCCAAAAAGAGAGATAAGATATTTTCTATTAAGTTCCAAAGCAAAGTGGGAAAAACTTCAGTCGTATATATATCGTAGTCGAGCACTGAACTGCAAAAACAAGTCTTCCCAAACTAGTTTGCTTACTTTAATAAATTGACGTTTCAAAAAAAAAATATGGATCTCACCAATAAGAACGCTATTTATGTTGGAGGCTGTGGTGGAATCGGTGCAGCTATCTGCAAGCATCTTGTCCAAAAGAAAGTTGCAGTAAGTTTGAGGTGTGAAATTATTTCGGAAACAGTTGTATTTAGTGTGAATTCTTCGATTCCAGAACCTAGCTGTTCTTGATGTTGTTGAAAAACCTGAACTCATCAAGGAAATGTCAGCTCTCAATCCTTCGACAAATGTATTCTTTGTCAAGGTTGACATTCGCTGCAAAAAGACCGTCGTGAAGTGCTTCGATGAACTCTTTGCCAAATTGAAACACATTGATATCCTTTTCAATGGAAGTGGTCTTTGCAATGAATTCGAGCCTGAAATTACCGTTGGTGTCAATTTGGTAAGAAATGAAACATAATAATTTAGTTGGAGAATATTAATTTATTGTGTTGTTGAAAAGATGGGCGTTATGTTCTGCACAATGGCTTTCTTGGAGAAATCAAAAGGCAAGAAAGGAGGAATGGTTGTTAATATTGCTTCAACAGGTGGCTTGGAACCATATCCACCTACTCCAATTTATAGTGCTACCAAGGCTGGTCTTGTCTCGTATTCCCGTGCCATGGCTGTAAGTTTTTTTTTTTTTTTGCAAATTGTGTTTTTCAATCAAAACATACTCCATGTTTCAGGATGAAGTAAACTTCTCTCGGCATGGTATCTCTTTTATTTGTATCTGTCCCGGTATGACTCCAACCGGGCTTATTGACCAGTTCACCTCAGATAATTTGACTCCAAACTCAGCGGCTATTAAAAAGAATTTTGTAGAAACAACAGCTCAAACTTGCGATGAGCTGGCAACAAATGTTATCGAGGCCATTGAGGAGAACAAAAATGGAGCTGTCTACCTGTGCCGATATGCCAAGAGGACTGAAGTTCACTTCCCAGGTGCTGAATTGTATTCTGTATTTCAAAAACCTGAATAACTGTCTGTTTTATATTTTATAATTAAATTTCAAAAATTGTTTCAACACGATGGTTTTGATTTGATTATTTATGTTAGCCTAATTTTTTTTCTGGTTTACATTTATGTATGTCAGTTTTTAAAGGGTTTCCGACAGCTCTCTTTCAACAAATCAGATAAAAATGATAAGGTGGAGATCTTGTAGAAATATCTTTACAAACACACTGGTCTGTAAAACCGTCTGAAAGATAACCTAGAAGTGTCAACCTTCATACTAAAAGAAATATCTTTTACAAAAACTTGAGAAATCGAGCCATGCCTACTTAAGAAGCATTGTAACTCGGAAAGTACAAGTTGCAACGCTTAGTTACAATTAAAAGCGATTTTGATAAGATTGAAGATATTTTTATTTAGCTACATATATTAAAGATAAATCGGTTCAAGTTGTTGTTGAAGATAACTACAACACAAAAAACACACTTTCGGTAGTTTTACTTATATTTCTGTATCTGAGATTGTGGTGCTATTTTTGCCTTTAATTCGACAATTTACAGCCGCTGATAGACTGCAGTAGATATGTGCAATAATTGTAGAAGGTTATTCGAGAATTTTCCAATCAACGAAACGATATTTTTTTTTAATAATGGTATTTTTCGAATAAGTTTTTGTTCATCACACCAGCAACTGTATACTTAAATCAGTCCTTGGGAAGATTACAATTCCTCAAATCGAAGGCACTCCATCTATCGTTCTAGGAGTATGCTTGTTTGTTCCCTTTAAAAGCATTTCCATAAACTTCAAATGCTTCCTATATTTCTTATATGGTTTCTTTTGAATAAAATATTTTCAGTATAAACGTATAATTTTTGAACAAAAAAAAAACTATGTTTAAATATCAAATGCAATCGTCTGTCATTTTAAATTAAAATTTTATAAATTGGTTTTATATAAAAATAAAAACAACGATTAACGAATAAGTACCCCCAACGGAATATTCCTATGAGAATTCAAATTAATTTCTCTTCTTAAGATTAACTACCCAAAGCGTTGTCAACAGCACTTCAGACACTTCACATTCACAGTATCTTTAAGCAAGTGACATAACTCAATTAATTCACAATGTACATTACCAGTGCCGTCTACTTAACGAAGAAAGTACCTGACATGATTTTTGAGAGTAGAAAGATGATCTTTTTTGTTAAAATAAAAATTAAATACATTTTTGTATATGAATGGTTTTTGTCTTTGGTAACAATTTGCCCAAAATTATACTACAGTAATTATGCTGTAATAACTCTGACCAATACTGTACTTCAGCATTATGAAATTTGGAAGCTCTGAAAGCTTTGAAAGCATCCTGAATGTTCTAAATGGTTCGAGTATTAGATTCTTCGTGAACCTTTATACAAATATAAATAGGACATCTCAAACTGAAACGGAACAGTTTGATTTTAACAGTGGTAACGATTAAATAGTGAATAATTAGTGGTGCTAACATAAATAAATAAATAAAGATTTTGAACTTAGATAAAAGTGAGTTTGATTTATAGAGATAGAAGGGGTGATTTAAAAGCAAAAAAAATAAAATGCACGACTGGGTCGCACGAACTTGCTCTAATGTGTTAAAATGATCTTGGGTGCTTGAGATTTTGGGAAAAAAGCGTTGAAAAAATCATATGAAATTTTATAAATCACTTAAAAATCAATACCTTAACCGTTTTTTGGAGAAAATGAAGTAAGCCATCAGGTTTCTTTTACGTTTTTGAATTTTTACGAAAAAAATTTTCAAAATCGTTGGACCAGTTTTTTCAAAAAACAGTTTTTTTTGAAAAACTTTTCGAAAATATATTCCAAATTTTTTTTTAATATGCCAACTTCTAGCACTTTGTAGTTTTTATCAGAAAAATAATATTAAAAAATTATAGATGGAACCGTTTTTGGAAAAATCTAAAATTAAAAAAAAAATTTGAAACTTTTTTAAAAAACTCAAAAAAACTTTTTTTGAAAAATTTTCAAAATCATATTATTTATTTTATAAGAGAGCTTCTACATTAAAAGTTTCATTGAAATCCGTCAAGTGGCTTACGAGAAAATCGGATTTCAAAAAACCGGTCCTATGGGAGGTACCGTTATAAGACTTTTCCCGAAAAATCTATTCCCACCAAAACATAAAGTTTGCACAGAAAACACAACTCAGAAAGTTTTATCAAAATCGTAGGAGCCGTTTTTGAGAAAAATTATTTTTTCACAAAAAATCGTATGGCAGGTACCGTTAGTTTTAGAGCTAGAATGCTAATTCCAAAAACCCCTCTGTAGGACGTCATAATAATACTATGTACCAAGTTTGAAGCAAATCGGTCCAGCCGTTTAGGCTGTAGGTAACTATACAGACAGACAGACACACGGACAGACAGACAGACAGACAGACAGACAGACAGACAGACAGAATTGTCGGACCCACTTTTTTCGACTTCTCTATCATCGTAATGTCATGTTTGATTGTTAGAATTTTTTTTTTTTTTTTTACGAATGCATAACTTGCCTTATAGTACCTATAATCGCAAGTAAAAACTATGTTTCATTTTCGAACCTAAGACTAAAAACATTACAATATGTCGAGTGAGTCACTGAAAATCTCCTCCCATTCATTAAAAAGAGATTTGAAGTTAAGGAGAATTCAGTGAAAAAGATGACTGTCACTCAAAAATAAGGATGAGTTGTAACTGAAATGTACACCTGTGATGTGCTTCTAGAAATCTTTCCAAATTAATATTAATATCAACATTGTAAATATGAAATCTATAGTAGTCTGGGGAACGAGTAAGAGATAACGGGGTTTGGAGACACATAGATATCGCTGATAATTATCACATATTTAAACCTTTCCACCTACATTTTCTCTCCAAAACGAGAAATTTGAAAAAAAGGTTTGAAGGCTCACGGTGTCGCCACAGTCGATCCTGCTATCCATATTACTATAGATTTCATATACAATGATATCAATGAAACCAGTACAAAAAGAGCTTTGACATTCACCGATAGATGGCTCTTTCTTTCTTTTGAGAAGCAAATCAGTAATTATGAAATTCACTTGATTTCTAGTTATTTTTACCATTTCAAAATTTGTGAAATATGTTAAATCTTAAATTTTTGAAACCATTTAAAAAAACCAAAACAAAAAGCTTTAAAAATTAATCTCGCCTTTACTGCTTGATACATTATTTTAACTTAATCGAAATTCTCATTGAAAAATTGGAGAAGTAATCAAAAACTCTTTGTTATTTTAAAACCTTCTTAGAAATGGAATCAGTTTCGAAAATGAAAACGCTGACATTTCAAACAGGTATCAATCTTTGCCAAAGTTAGTTAAGTATCAGCAATCAGCTTGTTTCGAGCATGTGAACAATTTTGCTTCCAAAAATGCTATTCTTGGAACATATAACAAAGTGGGTTGTTAGTTTTGGCTCTATTCTCAGTTGTTATGATTTTAAAATGAATGAATTAATAAAAAAAAAACACTTGCAATATCAAAAAGTCTAATTCCATTCATAAAAACCTTTGGACAAAAGAATAAACATAACAGATCGTCCTAAAATGCCAAACAATTACTTCGTTTATGGTATTGTTATTTATATATGTATTTTCAAAATTCGTGTTTTTTTTTATTTTAGTAAAAAATAAATACCAATTTCAAAAGACCTCGAAAAATATGGATTTAACTTTTAGGATTAACATTCAAAAACTTTTACATTTTTGTATCGCTTTTAGTCACACAAAATTATTTAAAAATAAATTTCAATCGTATTTTTGAACGAGCGTGACACTTTCGAAATCTGTATTTAAAATTAAATCAAAATAAATTTTGGCATTCAAAGCAAATTAGCTATCAAGAAATAAAATCAAGGCTTATAAAACGATGACAAAAATATTGTTTTAAAAACATTCCGCAGCCAACATGTCTACATAATGGGCATTTCAAGGTGTATTCTTTTATTTTTCGAGAACAGTCTTCTCATCCCAAGTTTCTTTTGACGTTTTAACAAAAGCGTTATTATTGATAAAATTCAAGAATCACAACCCCCTCCACTACTTTGCTACATAAAAGCTCTAAATTCTTAAAAAAAAAAAAATTACTCATACGCCGCAGTGTCAACTTCAAAATTCGGTTTCTCTGTTTCTAATGCTTTTGTTATTTTTTTTTTTTTTGTATTGATGATTGTCTTGTAAATTTGACAAATGACGTGACAAATTTGAATGTTCCCTTTCAATTCCCTCTCAGGAAACACCTACTTCCCAGGCCCATTGAAATCGGGTGAAAAGTGCGTGACCGCATTAAGGTGGGGTGGCTCCGTCACAATTCTTCTCTCACTAAAAAAAAAAAATATCTTGTATCTTTTAGAGCCAAAGTATATTTTGAGATAGAAAAAGAAGAGTATTGTATATACAAAAAAAAACCTTCTCTCAACTTGAGTGAAGAGGGTTTTTTAAAAAAAAAAAGGCTCTTAGCTGAGTAAACATATTTTTTGTTTTTTAATTTAATCTCAATGGAGAGAGTAATAAATTGCACTTAATGGGATTTTTTTTTATTTTAAAATTTAATATTTTCTTGTGCGTTTATTTTTTTTTTTGCAATTTTTATTTGCTTCTCGAAAACACGAGGCAATAATACTCGAATAAACGTATTTATTATTAAAAAAAAAATGAAAACAAGTAGTAGATTATTACAAAGTGTGTGTCATTAATATTTATTTTTCGACTTATTATAACGAGGGAGTGCTGATCTGGGATACTTTATTTAATTCAATGGGATTGCGTGGTGCGTTGTTGTATTTGTATCTTGTATATAATATAGTTATGTGCCCGTGAAATTGTGAACATTTGCGTTTATATTTTATTGATAAATTGAGTGTTATAAATACTTGAGAGAATTATTATTGTGGGTTGTATTTTTGTTGTCGTCATCGTCGTTGTTGGGAATTAAGCTTAAACAACGACGAACGACGCGAGGCGAAGTGACTAATTGGAAATGAGAGATTAAGCCAAAAATGAAATGTAATACAAAATTTTAAATGACAGGGTTGTCCGGTTGATAGTGATTTTTGTGAACCAATAATTGGGTAAGAAATAGAAAAGTTTTGGGTGGGGGGCAAATATTTTCTTCGGAACAAGACTCAAAATAGAAATAGAAATTTGGACAAAAGAAGGTAGTTGTTTGAGTTTGAGAGGAATATCTGTAAGAATTGTTTAAAATTTTGACTTTGAGACATTATAAGCCTAAGTATATTGACAGTTCTAGAGCATCTACCTCATTACAAACTGATGTGGGAAAAGAGGCGCAGTTACTTAGGAACTAATTTCAATCAAAACTGTGTTTTCAATCATAAAAATACTAATTCTTTGCAGCCGGTACGATGTTAGAATGAGAAGGCAATTTTTTCAAAGGTTCTCATTTGGGAAATTTTCAAGCTGAATAATAAATTATAAAAAAGTATCTTTACTTAACCTTGAAATCTCAATTTTTTTGGTCAAATCCCTTGATCATTTCGACTAAAATCTGACAGGTCATTGGACTTAACTATATACATATCTTTGTCATATTTCGAGAAACAAAAATTTCATCCGAAATGTGTTTTTCTTTGTGGGAGAGCTTCAGCTGTTTGCTAGCGATAACACGTTTACCTAATAGTGTTGCATACTCTTAGGAGTGTATACATAATTTTATATTACGTTGCTACGCCTTTTAAAACCTACATAACTTCTTCGGGTTCGGATTGGACATGCACACTGCCATTGTTTATACATTTTTAAAGTAATTTGATGGAAAATGTTTTTTAATTCTAAACGTCGTCAATGGGGGCGCTAGTTGTCATATCTACTTTACATCAAATGTCTTCTATTGCTGGTTTTGCCTCCCATGGCAATCAAACCACTCTTAACTCACCAATCAAGTGTTTGTAAACTTCGTCCATAGATGGCGCACCAAACGTTCCTCTTATTGGGAGTACTATAGATATAAATAAAGGGTTTTCCAATAAGAGGTGTTATTTTGAATAGCCCGCGGTAGGTGTTCCTTTTGACATTTGACAAGTAGAAATTACGCCATTATTAAAAATGGAATGATACACGCTTCAATAATATATTGAAATAATTAAAATTCACTATAAAAACGGTGAACATTTGAAAATGATCCGGAATTTCATCGAAAAAATCATCTTGACCGATGAGGCAAATTTCCACCTCAGTGGCTACGTCAACAATGAATATTGTCGCATCTGAGGCTCGAAAAACCCAAGATTTATTGTGAGAAAACCTCTCCTCTCTTTGGTGCGCAGTTATGTTACTTTGGGGCCACGTGAAAAAAAAAGTCTACGCCAACAGCCCAGCGTCGATTCAAGACCTCAAAGATGGAATTCGTGAAGCTATTGAGGGCATACAGCAGCCAATTTCCGATTTTCTTATGGAAAATTTCATGAAAAGGATATTTTTTTGTTAGCGTGGCGGCTATTTGCCTGATATTGTTTTTTTTATTATTAAAGACATACTTTCCACTTAACATTGAAATAAACATCCGATCGTTTATCTCAAAAAATGCCATATTTTTATTTGGAATATCAAAATAACAACTCTTATTGGAAAACCTTTTACAATAACAATAATTTTAACAAAAAAAATATTACTTAAAAACTTTTATATGAATGGTTTTTGTCTTTGGTCGCAATTCGCCTAAATGTATACTACATTAATTATGCTGTTATAATTCTGTTCGGCTAATGCTGTACTTGAGCATTATATTATATTAAAGCCCTGAAAGCTTATAAAGCATCTTGAAAGTTCTGTATGGTTTGAGAATTGGATCTTCCGAGAACCGTTATACCAGTATAAATAAGACATCTCATCGGAAACGGAACAGATTGATTAGATGGTGTATAATAAGTGGTACTAAGATTAATAAAGAAGTTAAGAAATTGAGTTTGATTTATAGAGAAAAGTGAGTTCGATTTATAGAGACAGAAGTTGTGATATAAAAGTAATGGAAAAATAAGTTTTATTTTTCGAACCTAAGACAAAACATTACAATAAGTACATACAATTTTGAAAAAAATTAATTTAAAAAATTAATTTAAAAATTTTTTTTTTTAAATTTTGAGTTTGAAAAATAATTTGTCTGAATTCTGAAAAGGTTCACTCTATTTGAAATTACAAAAAGTTATAGCTTGGCATTGTAGGAGTAGCAATTATATTATATTTTATTTTTTCGATTTAAGTCATTTTTTAGAAAATTGTCTCTCTTTGTTAAACATTGATAAACAGAACCCCTCCTATACGATGAAACTTATTCCGATCACACATTGACCTTCCAGATAAAATTATCCACTCGATGAAGAAAACCGTTTCAAGACATCTTGGGAGTTAGCGGATAAGCAGAAGGGTAACTTCCTTTTCTTTTACATATGTTTTTTTTTTTTTTTTAATTAAACTTAAACATCTAGGAAATAATTCAAAACTCAAAAATATGATTTCAAAATTTTTTTTAATCTAACATTGATGACATCTAAAAACAAAACCACTGCCGAGGCCACCACCACAAAAAAAAAAGAAAAAGATCTGCTTTTTTTCATCCCCTCAAACCCCTCGATAATTTTAAACTCTTCGTTTTTGTTAAGTTTCCATTTTATTGATAGCTGACATTAAATACAAAAAAATAAGCAAAACTACCAATCGCGAGTGAGTATTCAGTTCAAGTTCAAAAATCAAAGCACTTTGTGTGTAGACATAAGAATTTTCCAAAAACTAAACAACATTATTTTTATGTTTGGTTCTTTTTTTTTTTTTTTGTGCTCCATGCCACAACCACATAGCAGCCATACAACTGCAACCACCCACTGTTTGAAGATGAAAAGTATCTCAAAGTTTGTGTATATTATTATTGGATTGGAAAATTTGTTATTTTTACTTTGCCAGAATGGATATGGATAACCCAAAAGATTGTTAAAAGCGCTAGTAAAATGCAAAAAATAATATTGAAACAGTTTGGTGTCAACAATATAACAATAAACTAAAATTAAATGTTTAAATTTCAAAAGCGTCTCCTTTATACAAATTGTTTAATTTTTTTTTTTGTGTGTGTATTCACACGAAATCTTTCTTTGATGACGTATTAAAGATCAATTGCAGAATTTTGAACTAGTGCCAATAATTGAAATGATTTAAGGACAGTGTAGATGGGGCGGGGGGGGGGGGGTACAAATGTGTGAATTTGAGAATAATATTTTAAGGACCTTGACCTGATTTGTGCTTTTTCTTTTTTTTAATATGAACTCAGATAAAGTCTTTTTGTAAGGTTATGGCACAGAATTATGTTTTTTTATTTTTTTTAAGTAAAGAAAGTTAAGATTGTGTGAACTAAAATATTTAACATGGAGCCCATTTTTAGAATAGTCGTCAGACATAATTCAGTGTAGTAAGCTAAGCGCAGAACTGGATTTTAAGAACTTGCAATTTAATCTGAGTGCAGCTTCGTGACTTCAGGTTGAGAATACAAATTTTAAAAACTACACACAAGGAATGTATAAAGTTAAGAAATCAGTGTTCAAAGAAATTTTGAAAAAAAGTACCAACGCCATTTTTTCTTCTACTGTGTTTTTCAGTCGCTGAGAAAGTTTTTTACGGGTTCCTGTGAAAAATTACTAACAAATACATTTACGAAAACTGAATTGAACCATCAAGGACTTTACTATTTAAAACTTCATCGGAATCAGTTGTACAATACCAAAAAAAAAACTCTATATACAAAGTTTAAAGCAATTCGGTGCACCCGTCTGGGATGTGGGATTCATAGCTTAACATCGTAAAATGATTTTCAAAATAAATTTGCACATTTTTGTAGCGTTGTTCAGACGTCAGTCTATTTATGTTGAACTGCTAAACCAAACTACAAATAAATAACTTGACTGCTGACAAAATGGCTGCCAGTTAAAATAGTGTTGCCAACTTAAAGTTCTATATCTCTAAAAAACACCCGGTTGAATATTTTCTTCTACTTAAAAAGACATTTTTCGGTGACAGAAGAAAACAGAGTTTTCTCGAAACTTCATCCAAGCCAAGTTTATGCAATAATTGATGGTGCTGGTTATAGATCTGAGATATTTAATTTTTTTTTTTGTTTTTTTCAAAATTGGGAAGTGTTCTCTTCAAATAAAAGTCTGGAAAAGGCAAGGTGTGGATCAGAAATAAGGCATCACAAGCGTTCAGGCTTTTTTGGGCATATACGGTACCCATTTTCCTAAAAAAAAACGTCCACAACTACGTCGAGTGCTCGTTGCAAGAATGAAGGATCCTTAATTATGATGGCTCCATTGTCTGCAAAGAATAACTTATACACTCTGCGGTTCGTCACTTTACCTTCATTGTAATTTTTTAATCAACCCTTGACATTATGGTACGCCAACTTTGGCTGCTTTAAATACTTTAGGAATTAATTCAGGAATCAGCTCCAATAAATAATTGATTCAATAAAAGCTTTAACTTCTGCCAGTCGCTTAATCCCAAAATTTACCGACATAAATCCCTTAAAAAATATTGAATTCCATTGCATTTTTCAAATTCATTCTTTTGCAACCATTTTAATTTAACGATAACTTAGCTTTATAATAATTGAAACTGACAACACCAAAAAACGGTCCAACTAGTTTTTGAATATTTATGTGTTTGACCTTTTGCAGTCGTGGATTAATGTTTTTTTTTTTCAAAATCCCCCATGGACATGATATATTCCAAAAATTAAATGCAAAATATAATAAATTATTCCTTTTATCAAACCCGTTTTCGAAATCAATTGATATTCAAATAAATTCAATTGAATTTTGTCAACCTGTTGTACTAGTACTGTGGAGCACACAATCATAAAATGACAACAACAAAAAAACTCACACCACTCTTACCTTTTCATATAAATTGGAATACAAAAAAAAAATTCTCACAGCCCCTGTTGATGATGAAACTCCCAGGCGTACTCCGTGGTGGTTTTCGTCGTCGGTGTTGTCGTGCTGCTTGGCCTATCTATCTTGTATCTTGTATCTGGTATCTGACTAAAATACACTCAATCCCCGATGACACTATTTCACCTCAACTCAATATGGTAATGGCGGGGGCGACCGACACGACGCGATATTCCTAAATTCGTTACTGTAATCCAATTTGCACCAAATACAGGAACCGGAAACAAAGTGTCTATCGTTCCTTGCTGCCCCAGCTGAAGCCGTATCCGTAGCCGTAGCCCTTGTCTGATGGTTGGTTGCAGCAAAGGTAATTTTTGGTTTATTGGATTTTCAAAGGCAACTCCAGTAACGCCATTAAAACATTTGCACTTTATTTACACTCAATTATAACACTCATTGCTGCTGTGTGGGTAGTTTTTTTTCACAATTTTAATTTAATAACAATTTACCATTTCCCGTTTGCCATTTCTCAGATACACGTTGGAAACTCGGGGGAAATTCATTGAAACACAAAACTATAGTAGTTGATGGTGTTGTATAACGGTAACAGGGTTAGACAAAAAAAAAAACATCAAACTTCACCCGTAATACTTGTTAAGTAGGAGGAAGTTATAATAGCCAAAGGGTGGGGGAGAAGGCGACAACATCGGTGGTGGACTGTTTTGAAGCTGAAGCCCATCCGTAAGCTTGTACACGTGCACCTTGCTCATTAACGGCATAAAACAAGTTAACAATGTCCTGGTGATGGCCTGAAGTCGAGGGTAGTGGCTGGTAGAAGAAAGAAGAAGAAGCACAGCTAATAGCTGTCGGAGCAGGATTTTATGTTCTGCAATATTTTTCTCTTTTTTTAACAAAGTTTTTCTCTGTTAATGTGGACTGGTCTAACATGGCCACAAAACACTACCGCAAGTGGTTTCATCTGAGTAAAAAAAGGTGTATCCTGCAACGAAAGAGATAAATGAAGTGAAAGGCTTGATTCAAAATGGATGCATAAAATGGGGACTGCAAGGGAAAAAATTAAAATTAACTTTTTTCAAGCTTTTTTTAAGGGGTAAATGAGGACTTCATATTTGGTAGCGGGTGGCTCGAAGTTGTCTGTTTATGAACTTCATTTTGAAGGAGCTTGCTGTTTTAATTATATAATGATCCTTTTGAGTTTGTTTTTGTATGGACAATTTGAATTTAATGTTCAACCATTCGGTTGGAAGTGTTCTATTTGATGTTCAGGCAACTCGTTTTTAAACTAATGGGTTGGAGAGTTCAAGTTGAGTTCAAAAGTAGAGTTTAACAGTTTAACATCACAAAGATACGTGATACAAGTGTGCATTGAGACTTTGAAAAACAGTCTTGAAGAACACAAATTTGTGGATAACACGAAATTGAACCAAGAAAGGAGATAAAAAAAAAATTAATATTAACCTCATCTTATATAAAAAAAAAACAATAGCCGTTCGTTTGTCTCGCTAAAATTCTGGAATGGCTATTTTTAATTTTTGACATTTTTTTTGATGTTTGTTGACATTTTTGATATTACTTGTGATTATAGGTATACTATATGGCAAGTTATGCATTCGTCGAAAAAAAAAGTTTTGAGATAACAATCAAACATGGCATTACGATGATAGCGAAGACGAAAAAAGATGGTCTAAAAATTCTGTCCGTCTGTATGTCTGTTGTCTGTCTGTCTGTATGTATAGACACCTACAGCCCAAACGGGTGGGCCGAATTGTTTTAAACTTGGTATATAGAGTTTTAAGGTATTGCACAGAGGGGAAATTGAAATTTTTGTTTTAGCTAAAAAAATAACGGTACCTGCCATATAACCGTTACGTTAAAGCTTATTTTTCTCAAAAAAGGCTCTAACAATTTTGATTTAAAAAAATCAGTGTGGCTTTTTAGGTATGACCAATCATATGGCTGCAAAAAAAGTTATAAAAAGGTCTAAGAACGGCACTTTCCATAGGACCGTTTTTTTTTTGCTGTCGACTATCTCAAAAACGGCTCAACCGATACTTTCGAAATTTCACACTTTATATAGGTGTATGTAGCTCAATTTATATTGCATAAAATATGAATAAATGTATTTTCTGAATACCTATGAATTGGCGTTTATGAATTTTTTTTAAGTAAATTTTTGAAAAGTTTTTCAAAAAAAAAACTCTTTTTCTCAAAAATCGCTCCACAGACTTTTATAAATGTATTCTCATGAATTCAAATTTATCCAAGAAACAAATTGGCTTACTTTTTTTCAGCTCAAATTAGTTTAAGTATTTTTTTAAGAATTTTGAAAAATTTATTTTTATCAAAATCTCAAGCCCCAAGACCACTGTCACACATTAGAGCAAGTTCGTGCGACCCAGTCGTGCATTTTATTTTTAGTTCATATCAGAACAAACATTTTTGGAGACCACGATACCAAAAAATTTTTAGTTGCGATTATAGGTACATACTATAAGGCAAGTTATGCATTTTTGGACAATCAAACATAACATTACGATGATAGAGAAGTCGAAAAAAGTGGGTCCGACAATTCTGTCTGTCTGTCTATCCGTCTGTCTATCCGTCTGTCTGTCCGTCTGTCTGTGTCGGCACCTACAGCCTAAACGGCTGGACCGATTTGCTTCAAACTTGGTAGATAGTATTATTATGACGGCATACAGAGGGGTTTTTGGAATTAGCATTCTAGCTTTAAAACTAACGGTACCTGCCATACGATTTTAAGTGAAAAATTAATTTTTCTCGAAAATGGCTATTACGATTTTGATTAAACTTTCTGAATAATGTTTTCTGTGCAAATTTCATATTCTGGTTATAATAGATTTTTCAGGAAAAGTCTTATAAAGGTACCTCCCATAGGACCGGTTTTTTGAAATCCGATTTTCTCGGCGCCACTCGACGAATTTCGATGAAATTTTTAATATAGAAGCCCTTTTATAAACGAAATAATAAAATAAACTTTTCAAAAAAAGTTTTTTTGAATTTTTTTAAAAAAGTTTAAAAAATTTTTTTTTAGTTTTTGTTTTTCCAAAAAACATTTTAATCGATTTTTTTTTCAATTTTATTTTTCTGATAAAAACTACAAAGTTCTAGAAGTTGGCATACTCAAAAATAATTTGGAATATGTTTTCGGAAAGTTTTTTCAAAAAAAACCGGTTTTTAGAAAAAAACTGGTCGAACGATTTTGAAAAAAAATTTCCTTAAAATTTAGAAAAGCAAAAGAAATCTGATGCCTTACTTCATTTTCTCCAAAAAACGTTTTAACTATTGATTTTTAAGTGATTAATAAAATTTCATATGATTTTTGCAATGCTTTTTTCCGAAAATCTCAAGTTCGTGCGACCCAGTCGTGCACTTTATTTACAGTCTCCGTATGACGGTCTATATTGATAAAACCCAATATTTATACTTTATTTCATACTGGACGGGTCTCTTTTAAGTAACGAACACATTTCTTTGTAAAATTAAGTGCATTAATTTCAGTATTCAAACCATACTGGACCACCGAGGCTTACATTTACATTGTACCTACCTGCATTTCGAAAAGCCACCAAATGAATTGACATGCGTACCACCTACCATTCGTTGGTCATCTCCACTACTCCATCGGGGGACAAAAACTTGGGCAAAAACCTTCAAAAACCTGCAATATAAACGGTGTCCCATTTTTTTTTTTTCTAAAAACCACAACAAAACTATAAATTGTATTCCCAAATGCCCGATTTACCTTTCTTCAGTACACTTACTCCAACTATACTAGAATCCAAAACAATATATTTCACAGTCAGGACAAATTTATTGCTTCAGGTTAAGCCACAGCCTGCAACAGAGCATTTTGTGTATTCGAAAAGTGCATACAACAATACCCCCGAAAAACTATTGCCATTAAAAATATTTGCACGTCGTACTCAGGTGTTGGCCATCAGTTTTAAAATCCCACACAAGCACTACTGTGGCGTATACGTAATTTATTAAAAAAAAAAAATAAAACAAAAATGGTACCTATCCTTCGAACCAATTTTTAGATAAAGAAAGGACTAAATAAATGATTTCTCAATAAATCTATATTGGCATCTTTTTCAAAACTTTCTCAAAATCTTACAAAAATATAGTCCTGAATTAATTCGATTAATTTTGTCAACTTTCTAAATATCATGTTCCAAATCATGTAACTCGATCATTTATAAATTCATTTCGGATTCAATTAGGATAGAATTTCAAACATGAATTCCCGTCTGCAATCACAAGCCATTTATTTGAAAACTAGTCAATTTCCCAAGTTCATTCCCACCTCTTATGGCATAAAATACCCAAATCAGGATTCAGGACATAAGATAAGAGAGAGAGAGAGAGGAGAACCTAATAATCATTTGTTTTGCTTAAATTAATTGTACATTCACTCTTTGTATGTAATAAAACAATGTGTGTCCTTGGTTATATTCAACAGCCTACAATTATTTCTGAATTCTAAGAACCCCTTACTCTATATATCGTCCTGCCTCACAGATCTTGTATGCATTCAAATCAAAACCAAAGGTACATTCGATCACATATTCGATTATACAAACAGGCAATAATACATGCAAAGGTACGAGTATAAACTCATTCTCAGAAAATTTGAATGGGAATTCAAAATATCCCGACATTCAGAGCTTCAGGTCTGCGTCATATCCCATGAATCTCATTTCGAATTCTCCAAGAGGAACCTATCGGGTCTGTAGTTGTATATCGTATCTGTATCTCCTTTATGCCAGCCACTATAGAATTTACATATTTTTACTATAAATGGAAAGTTCTTGAGGGAAAGGGTTCCTTTTTTTTTTCTTCCTTTTTTTTCGATTTTTTTTTTCTTGCATGTGTTGAATTTCTACAGGGCAACACAAAAGCCCACGCCATCTATACTTCCATACTTCTGTTTGCAAAATGGAATTTTAAATAAAATCATTCAAATATGGCTGCTTTGTGTGTGCTCTCTGTCTATATTGGTATGTATATGTGTCTGTCCCGGTGTATGGTATGCAAATCGGAAATTTCCAAAGCTGGGGCCCTTCCGGCCTGTGCAAAGCAGTTTTCTCGAAACCAATTTACATCGACGACTGCGGGCGGCCATCCTATTTTTTCATGCCCTACCTTATACTCAAGGTTCGATCAATCTCGACTCTGGCCAAAAGCATATAGTACCTTGTTTTGTATAGGCAATGTCATTGAAACAACAATTTGTTTGAGGTTTTTTTTTTTTGAATGAATTTTTAAATGCAAAAAGGCTGTTTTACATACTCTGTAATTTAGAAATATACACGGGGTTTTTTTTTGCGGGAGGTATACATTGACCCTTAACACTGAGGGCGTATCCATAAATTTAATTATTTCCGCTAATGTGAGAAATACGAAGCAACTTTTTTTTACTTTGGAAAAGCGTTTAGAGTATTGCGACAGCCAGGCCGCCATCTTAGAATTAAATTTTCTTTGAATTTCAATCGTCGACTTTTGTTTTGATAATCTTTTTTCTGCCGTCCAAAAATTTGATTTCAAGTTACTCCTCGGACATTTTTTCTCACTGACATCGAACACTTTGGTTGCTTGCTTAGGTGACTACCTAGGACGTATCATGAAATCGACTTCAAGCCACTTGTTCAAATTGTTTTAGACGTGATAACGTCTAATAAATCGGTTTGGAGTATATGGGCAGCACGCACGGAAAAATGTCACAGTCACAGTCACAGTCACGTTACCTAGCTGCTTTCATAGCATAGAAAGACGATAAAGTAAGAGGGTGTTGGGTGGTTGGTTGGTTGTGGTGGGATTGTGCCTGGCGGGGGGGGAGGGATAGTGTCGGGAAGAAGAAAAATTGTCAAAAATGGTGGGTGGTTGTAGCTGGTTTGGGTGGTGAGATAAATATTGTCAAAGCTAATGGGAGGTTCCTTGGTGACTGTAGGTGGGATGGGGGTTTGGTGTTGGGGGGATTTGGTATTGTTGGGGAAGGGGGGTGTTACGGGTGGTTGGATTTGGGTTGAGGGTGCAGTGAAAGGAATTGTCAAAAATAGTTGTACTGGGGAGGGGGTGCGGGTGAGGAAAAAATTGTCAAAAATGGTGGATGAGTAGCAGCTGGTTGTAAGTGGAGTAGGTGGTTGAATTTGGTGCATAGGGGAATTGTCAAAAATAATGGGTGGGTGATTGATTGGTGGTGGTTTGGAAGGGCTGGCTTTATTGTGTGGGAGAGGAGGAACAAATTTTCAAAAAATTGTCAAAAATAGTGGGTGGTTGTTTGTAGGTGGTGTGGGTGATTGGTAGTGGTTAGGAAGGGAGGATTTACTGTGTGGGGGAGGATTGAAAAAATGTTCAAAAATGGTGTGCTGTTGGTTTGTTGTTGTATGTGGGGGTAGGAGGTTGGTGTTCAAGGGGTGAACAAAACTAAAAAATGGTGGGTGGTTATAGGTTGGTTGGGTGGTTGGTGGTTGGAGAGATACCTACACATGAAGTGTTTTGTGAACTGGTTATCACGTAAAATTATGGTCCTTTAACCGACTTTACAGACAACCATGTTTTTTTTTTTATATCCAGTTTCCCCTTTCATCTCTGTTGATTGCGAAGACTTATAAATAATGTTGCATTAACTCAAAAAGTGTTTGTAGTCTTAGTGAACAAGCGTGACCAAGCCGATACTCAAATTTCTTGTGAATATTCATGCATTTTATAAAGTTTTTTTGTGTTCCCTATTTTTTATAAATGACGCGCACTCAAGGGGTTATGAATACCCTTAACATGAATTAATTCAGTGCCAGCGGGAAGGAAAGGTACTATAGGAGATAAAAGGAGATACCGATTGGTTTTGAATGTCTGTAAATCAAAATGGGGGGTAAAAACTGAACCGAGTAAAGTACTCCACATTCTTGTAGTGCGGCTAAAAAAGAGTCTCTTTACTTAACAGTACGTCCGAAGTTAGGCTCGAGGGTAAATTGATGGGCATTCCTAGTGATGAGAGTGTTACAGGAAAATTGCATCTGGTTATTTCGCTGGAGCACTGTTTATAGCATATCGATAAAACAAGGTTAGACTAGAAACATTACGGCGGTTTTTGAGTGAAGCAAATGTTTTTGTAATGGTCCTTTTTCCTATTATAGTTTTAAGGCCCTTTTTTGGATCATATCAAGCAGAAGCAAGTGAGTGACTGGGGCACCTGCCCAGATATGAGAACTATACTCAAACTTCGGGCGAATAATTGTCTTGTAGATTGAAGCCGGATCAGAAGGGGAAAAATATATCTTACATCGATTTAGGAAACCTAAGCATTTTGCTGCATTTTTACGACGTCAAATATGTGATCTTTCCACAAAAGGTCACCGGGATATGACGCTTCAAAAAATAGGTATTTTTTCAAAATTCGTCAAAAAATGAAGAATTCCACCTTATTTCTTCGGATATACCTGAATAATCATGATATGTTGTTGTATTTTTGGTTCCTCAAAATCAATAGCTTTTGATATTCCCCCACCCATCCCCGCTTGCCCACCAGGGATCAGGTCATACCCATTATTTTTGTCATCCCGCAGTAATTTCAGTTTATTATTTTGTTCTTAGTCCATTCCGCACATATTTTTGGGCAAAAAAAAGGTCGACATTTAATGAAACTTTTTGATGTTGTTTAATGATAGTTAATAAACATTTGACGAAATTTTGGACCTCGAAGGTCATGTGGGAAAAAAGAAGGAGGGGGAACTGCAAATTTTCGATCTTGTTCCGGTTTATTTTCCTCAAGAACTCTTTTTTCTTACGTCCTACGGCAAAAGTACGTTGGAATCGTTTTGTAGAGTAATTAATTTCCTACAACTTCGTTAGGAAAAAAAATGAGAGTATGTCCATTTTTTACCAAGATATGGCGCTTCGAAAAACAGGCCATTTTTTCAAATCGATACAAAATTCAAAAAAAAGTTTTGAAAAATTACCTGTTTTTCGAAGTGCCATATCTCTGTAACAAATTGATATACAAAATGTTTGTACTAAAAACGAGTAGAAAATTTAACGCTCTGCAAAAAAGCAAATCAAGTGTTTGCCATAGGACGTAAGGAAAAAAAGTTTGTTGAGGAAAAAACCCATGGTCGAAAAAATTGCAGTTTTTTCCCCCTTCTCTTTTGGCACAGGGCCCTGAACGAAATTCCCTATTTTCAATAACTTCTGACCTTTTTCCACCTAAACCCACTTTTTCCGACCTGTCAATTTGACTATGATGTGTTGTTTCAAGTTTGTCGACTTAGGCAATTAAAACTACATCCGCAGACAAATTCGTCCATTGACCCCTTATGTCATGGTGTCGTGGTTCATAATAATGATCTTTGCTGTTGATGGCTCTCTCCATCTCACCAGAGTGGTTTTGGATGGTTGGATGCTGTGTTAGTCTCCAGACTTTTTCCCGATGCCATCATGAACCTGTCCAGTAGTGTTGCTGCTGCTGCCTCATAAAATCGCTGGTTCCGTATATGATACCCTATTTTTTATTCATCGCGTAAATGGGTCGAGGCTGATCAGAAGTCATAATGCTGAAGAAATAAGGACCTATTTTTGATACTTGAGCAACTCCAGACCTGCTGATCTGTACAAAGAAGGATCCGGTCGAAACAAAATAAATTATCCTTTGTCGGTACCGAAAAAAACATCCAACTACCACTTGACAGATGCTATGAGAGCTTCGTAGTCTATGTAGTGTCGAGTATTTCACCCTGAACCCAAAATGCATGTCTCGCTAAAAGCCTCAAGTCTTCCCACACTAAGAGGCCCTTGAGGGCTTTGCCGGTGTTGCTCAGAAGAGATATTGATTGGCAGATATCCAGACACCGTACCTGTGTCTTCTGTATCTTGTTCACAAAGTGTTGCTCAACACAACATCTCTTTCAAGTATTCCAAAAATTCAACCTTGAATTAGCCTCATCACTTCACAACTTCAAGCTCCCAATCATCATTATTCCCATTTCCATCACTTCACTTTTGTGAAGTGTGTTCTTAACCAAAATGCCAAATTCACAATTCCTACTTGCGTCCTCATAAATTCTATTTCGTTTGTCATGAATTGAATTCCAGTTGCCAACCCAAGCCTGCATCAAAACGATATTACAATAAAGTTTCATAGCATAGGACCCACATCCCTGATGGTGTCACAGCAGGGTCTAGGAAGAGCAGCATTCATGTCCTATATACAGTTTTCCAGTACGATAGCTCTGGCACACTCCCACACACACGTTCCTTTCTCATCCCAAGTCCCACGTCCCAGTCCCAGTCTCAGAAACAAAAATGATCAAATCGAGAAATCACGCAACAATTGCCGCATTCATGCAAATTCAAGGCAAAAAGAACGACGAACGAAATACACACACAAAAAAAAAAACATGGGGGAGAGATGGTAATCTTTCAAAAGTTGATGCTCTGCTGTTGGGTGTGCTCCAGCTCGAGTTCCAGCTCCAGCTACAGTTTTCCAAATTCGGCTTCCCGTTCAGAGTAATCCTTAATCTTGCATCGAGTAGTGTTGGTAGTATGGTGGTTTTCTACTACTGCTGGATGGATGCATTCATGTGGATTCACTCGATTTGCTTCGTTCGAAAATGCAATATTCGAATGAGTGATTTTTGCTGCTTCCTGCTGCCAACGGCATCGTCATCGTCATTTCACCCCCAACCCCCTGTCCCTGTTTGTTGGGTTTGTGGTGCATGGAATTTCCTTTATAGACGCCATTATTATGGGAAATACGTGAAAACGTTTTTCAGATTAATAATCGCACATGCAAGGGTGATGGGTGGTGCATATTGCGGATGCTGCGAGGCGTGTGGAGGAGGATGCACTAACATACGTAGTTAACATGCAGATTACATCGTATGGTTTCCGTGTTATTATTTTTTTTTTCGTTCCATTTTTGGTTTCAAAGTGCTATACATGCCTTAAAACTCCCGATGGAAGGATTGTGTGCAACGTTTAATTGAAACAAATGATTATTTTCGCTCTTTGTGGTCCTTCTCTAGGGATAATCTTCATAAATCAACACTCGAACTGACTGTCTAGTGTCTATAGGCACTTGTGGGAATTTTAGCTTTTCACAGAATTTCAAATTTTCAAAACACTTGTTATGAAACATATGGTGGGGACGTTGCGGAAATAGAATAGTGTTAGGGATAACAGATAACTGAGAATAAGGAATAAGTTTCTATGTTTCGTGTAAAATATTGCGGCTTTGAATTGACTTGAGACTCGGTGGTTTTATTTGGATTACAAAAAAAGATAATAAATGTTAAGAGCGGTCGTAAGATGTAAATTCATTTTTTTTTCATCAAAACCACTGCAGACGTTCGACAAAATAAGCTTTTTCTTAACGAATCAATTTTCCCCCGTGCGGTGTCCAAAAATTACATAACGCTTAGGATCATAACTGGAAACAAGAAAATTTTAAAGGAAAATTCAGGAATCCAAAAAAATTTTCTGTATTAGATCAAAATATAAATAAAATGAGACCAATAGTGTCTAACTGCAATGCACCAACCGAAAAAATTTCAAAATGGCTGGTAACAAAATTTAACGATTATCCAAAACCGAAAGGCTTATACATTGAAAACAGCTATGAGTTTTGTGAAAAAATAAAAAACGTTATAATAAAAGAAACTGAACTTTTAGTGTCTTTTGATGTGGAGTCCCTTTTCCCAAGCATACCGATCCCAGAAACTGTTACCATCCTTGAAAATTGGCTTATGGAACATGAACCATCCGAAGAGAAGAGACAGTTATATATTAACTTAACAAAACTGTGCATGGACCAAAACATATGCCAATTTGATGGAAATTTCTACAAAATCACAAATGGCACTTGTATGGGAAATGCTCTTTCACCGTTCATTGCAAATTTATTTATGTCAAGTTTTGAAACCATAATGAAAGAAGCAGGAACATTACCAAAAACATGGTGGAGATACGTTGACGATGTCACAGCAATCATTGAAAAAGGAGAAGAAATGGAAGTTTTGGCTAATTTAAACTCACAATGGCCAACAATCAATTTTACGATGGAAATGGAGAAAAACGCATCTTTGCCGTTTCTAGACGTACGTTTGACCCGAAAAAAAGATGGAACCATCGATTTTTCCGTTTACAGAAAACCATCTAACACACCTTGCTATATACCATCCGATTCACATTGCCCAATGACTCACAAACAAGCAGCGTTTCACAGTATGGTTCATCGGCTTTGTAGACTTCCACTCAACATAAAAAATTACATGGACGAATTGAAATACATCAAGTATGCTGCACTGTTGAATGGTTATACTGAGCAAATGATTAACAATTTAGTTTCGTTACATTCAAAAAAGATTTTCAGACGAAACATCACTACCCTACCTCCTGAAAAAGAACAACGAAAGAGAATTTCCCTACCATATATACCCGATTTCACAAACAAGTTAAAAAATATTTTTAAAAAACATAATTTTGAAATAGTTCACAGCAGCAGCTATAAATTAAGCAATTTACTTGTCAGTTTAAAAGACAAAACGGAGTTTTTACACAAATCGGGTATTTATGAAATCTCATGCAATGAATGTGAAGAAAAATATATCGGACAAACAAAAAGGAGTGTAGAAACTCGATTTAAAGAACATTTATCGAGCATACAAAACCAACAGGCAACAAAATCAGCTGTCGCACTGCACGCGCTCGAACGAGACCACCGCACAAATTGGGATATCTCAAATGTTAAGCTAAAAAAACAAGTAAACGATGCTTACAAACTGGATGCATATGAAAGTGTTTATATGTACCTGAATAGAAACGTAGCTATGAATACATTGGAGCCACCAATACGATCCCCACTTTTCAAGTCAATCGATCTGATTTTTAAATAACGTTTTTTGTTTTTGTTGTAAATTTACTTAAACTGTCATTTTTGTTTCTCAAATCAAGCATCTCTGTACTTTATTACACATTGAGATTAGTACAAACGTGCTCGCTGAGGATGACTAACGTCGAAATGCATCCGCAACCTAATTTTTAATTATTATTAAATTGTACTTTATTAATATTAAAAATTAAAATTTGGCAAAGTCACCTAAGGTGGAAAAAAGAATCATCTGTGTTTTTTAATTTAATTTTTTATTATAAATTAGATGTTTCTTGCACAATTTCTAATTAAGAATACATGTACTCTCCGCAGAAGACTTTCTACAACTGCAAGCAGAGTTGGCTGAACTGTCACTTTTTAGAAAAAACTACATTTGTTACGTCTGCTACGTAGTTTATGTAGTTTATGTAGTTAAATGTAGTTAAATCATTGTATATGAAATCTATAGTAGTCTGGGGAACGAGTATGAGATAACGGGGTTTGGAGACACATAGATGTCGCTGATAATTATCACATATTTAAACCTTTCCACCTACATTTTCTCTCCAAAACGAGAAATTTGGAAAAAAAGGTTTGGAGGCTCACGGTGTCGCCACAGTCGATCCTTCTATCCATATTACTATAGATTTCATATACAATGGTTAAATGTAGTTTATGTAGCAGATGTAGTTTGAACTGTCAAATTATGTGTCAGCCGTCACCCCGTCACCTGTCAGTTTTATTACGATCAGAGTTGGCTGAACTGTCTACGATTTTACAGTTTGCAATGCAAATCATTTGTTCTTGAATCTTGATTCTTGTTTGGTCTGCTTAAGTGTTTGCAAAAAAAAGAAAAAGAAGTTTTAAAATAAAAAATAAAAAAATGGCTGGTCGAAAACTGCACAACTACTGGGTAGAAGGTGGATTCACCCCATTTAAAATGGACAACCAAAGAATTGGTGCTTTTTGTGACACGTGTTCTGTCGTACTGAAAAATACCACAATGTCAAGGCTTCAGGCGCACAGGTACAAGATTTTATGATTGTGGATTGTGGTACAATTACAATATAAAACTTATTACCTTCACTTGTTTTTAGAAAAATTTGCTACCGAAAAGCGCAAAATGTTACAAATGTAACTACATACATTATTTTAAATTAAAAATTCTTAAATCTCGTTGTTCGTTTGTTGATTGATTTTTGAATCAACCAAGTTGAAGTCTTGTCTTGATTCATCAATTATTCCAATTTTTTATATTTACTACGTGTATGTAGCAAACGTAACAAATTGTAGTAAATATGGCGTGTAGTTTATTGAAATAACTACACGTAGTTAATGATGTAGTAAATGTAGTGTAGTTAATTCGGCCAACCCTGACTGCAAGTCACTTTTGCATTCGTTTATTAATCCGTTAGAAGTAGAAGTGGCTTCTCTCTCTTCACAAAAAAATATGTTTGTTTTGTCGTGAACATTTCTGATTGGTTATTTTATAATGGCTACTATCGAGTCTCGAAACTCGAAAGCATTATTTTATTATGCGTATAGGCTGCAGTGTTGCCATTTTTAAATTCACATATTATGTATAAAAAAAAAACGAAACGACATAACTCTGAACATAATTTTTAGAAACTGAGAGACTGGCTTAAAATTCCTTGCTTAAAATACAGTGCAAGTCAAGTAAATAGCAACACTTTTTAGTTGGAACTGGAAACTTGCCGATGCAAAGTTTTTTAAGTTTCGCAACTTTTCAGTGATTGACTCTGAATATTTTTGACGTCTTAGAAAACTAAACTTCACACGGTGATTCAATATTTTATTTATTTTAGGCCAAGGATGGCTATTGCTATAGCCTTTGAATTAATTTTGACCAGATTTTGTACAATGATTTATGCCGTGTTCCCCAATCTTTACAACTGAAGAATACCGAATCTCCTTCCAATGTCCGGCGAAATAGTCAGTACAGCCTACAACACACTGTTAACAAAATATAATAATCTTCTTAAACATAAAAAAACCTTGAAATTTTATAATGCATCCATTTCTTCTTTGCGAGCCAACTAACAGAAACCCATAAGATAAACTTGGTTGCTGCTCATTAAAAACTTGTGGTGTAACAATGGGCGCCAGTTTATACCTTTCTAAAGGGTGATTTTTTTTTATTAGATGTGTGGTTTTCAATCTGGCAATACTTTTTTCCGAGTTGGTCTTTTTGACAGCTGTCACTTGATGCATGCTCAATTTGTTTTGCCATTTTATAATGAATAGACTAACTCCTGAACAACGTTTGAAAATCGTGCAAATTTATTACCAAAATAGTAGGTAGGTTTGCGCGACACATCGCGCTCTGCGTCCAATATTCGGTCGATATTATCACCCAAGAATTTATTGGCAAACCCCTTTCTTTATAATAAAGCTAAATTCTTGGCCATAACATTAAATTATACGCGTTTTATTTGTTCTTGAAAACCACACGTCTTAAAAAACACCCTTTAGATCTCAGCTATATTTACCTAAATTAAGACCACAAAACATATCACTTCTTTTGACAAGACTCCAATACTATCTCGTTGTGAATTTCCTGCCCACTGCTGTTCGAAGGGATGCTAATGTCAGACACTATCTTTTTGTGAATTTACTGTCCACTTTTATCTCGATATATGAATGTATTGTCTAACGCTATTTCTTTATGAACTGAGCGTCCGATGCTATCGCGTTTTGAAATTAGCTTCCAGCATTATCTTGGTGTGAATTTAGTGTCCAACTTTATTTAATTGTGCATTTTGTGTCCATGCACAGTTGTCTCTGTGTGAATCGATTGTCCAACTCCAACAATATTTAGTTGTGAGCTAAGTGTCCAAGGTTATCTCGTTGGGAGTAGAAATACTATCAAATTCAAGCTAGACTTGAAATCTAATAATTGAGAATAATAGAGCTCCAGGACTATATCAGTCAGGACAAAATTTGTTTCTTTTCAAACACAAACCATATCTCATGGTCCTTACACAATCTTAGGAATTTACCTCATTATATTTGCCTTCAAGTTAGACAAAGCTTACCCAATAAGTTTGGCATTTAGGAACCAATAAATGCTCCATCCTCCTGACACTCTGCATTCTTTAATCCATAATTGCCGTATCCGATCCATTCAGCCTCAAGCTCATCTAATTCCACCGAACGACAGATGACAAAAGTATAGGTAATCATCGATTTATCCTTTCATGCGTCGCTCGGTCTGGTCGTCGTCGTCGGATAAAATCCAAATGAAACATCTACATAATATTCTCAAACTCTATTGGTTTTGGTTCTTTCTTCCGAAAGGAATTTCCAATTAGCCGCAACAAGGCCAAAACCCTAAGAGGATTACTAAGCACACACTAGAAGCAAATTACCATGCACATATGTATGTGTGTAGTCCTCAACCAACTCATTTTTATATGAAGGAGAGGAGGTTTTCGATATTCCTTTTGTATTCTAGAAAATGATGTCATAGTTTTTGTTGGACAACCCATAGATGTCACCATAATTGTCCTGGAACACACACCCATTTCGGACTGCAACAGAGGATGCAACAATAGGCATAGGTTGGGAGTGGGACAAACTCAGAGGGGCTAGTGTACCTTCAATGTTAATGCAAATCGAGTGAATCCCAAAAGCAAAACTAATGGTTATGCAAAACATTATTATCACGCCTACTCTATTAAGCCAGCTGGTTGGGCAATTCTATTTTGGCCTTAATGCCCCCCTGAATATATGAATGAAGCCACAAAACTATTACCACCTCCACACAATGTGCATTTTTAAGGCCCTCATTTTTTTGGGGGGGTTTTCTCAGGAGGAAACTGAAACTTGTAGAAGGTGGAGGACAACAGCGAGCTTTTCATTTTCAATTCAGATAGAAAGTAGCCTTTTGATTCCATTTACATATTTTATCTACGCTTCAATGAAACTTTTTTGGTCTAGGAATACAAGAGAGTTGGCTAGAGAACTGTTCATCGACCTCCAGCTACTACCATTAGCCGGCCACCACTTGACTCCTGATATAGTGTCCTATGCCCAACCTAAGGATGATGACGACGACATGAACGTGCAGAGCGCAGCTAATAGTAGGTACCTGAACTCTGGATGATGGTGGTTTGGTTAGTGCTGCGGTCGTGGTGGCAACATAGTGGAAGCATGTTTCCATATACTATACTTGACACTCCAAAGTATAAAGAGCCAGGCAGGCGAGGCGTCTCGATCTCGGTTGTGTTTTGCTATTCATGAGCAAAATGCATTTAGGCCACATTGTTCAACTCCGGAACAGTGTGTTGCATTATACGAGAACATGCATTCGAGTACGAGTATATGGCAAAAGGTGCAGTAGTATATCCAGATGATAGCCTTGTTAGAGAAGGGCCTGGCTTCTGTTTGATTAATGGCCAAAAGAATGAAACTGAACACGGACTTTGGTTAGTAGAGTGAAAAATTGTTTTGTGTATACCGAAGAGTGAAATTGTTTTCAGTTTATTTTTTGGCAAAGTATATGTACCTACCTACTCCTGGTATATGACGACGAGTCTCTTTAAAAAGGACTAAATTAAGTGGTTCTTGTTAGGTACATGTGTGGCAAAAGGACCCCTATGAGAATGTTTCTAAATAAAGCTGAGTTTTATTCAAATAAAATAAAGTTACTGTATAACTTTATCTCTATCAAGGGATATTGAGTTAAACAAATTTATATGTAAGCAGTTTTTCTAAACCGTTTTCAACCTAAATATCATCCAGTTTTGAAGGATTCTTACCAAGATAAATGCTTTTCGTCCATTTGTTCAAAAGTCCAGGGCTGATGACTGACCAAATTTGGCTTGGAGTCGACTGCTTGAGGGCCATGTCTCATTTTATTTTAGCAATTAAGTGAACATTTCAATTTAAAAGCTTCTACAAAAACTAGCAGTTTTCAAAAGTTGTACATAAACTCTAGGTATGAGTGAATTATTTTTGAAAATGGTTTTAAGAAATCAAAGACCCAAATGTGATGACAAAATTTTTAATAAAATAGGATATGATTCTGTTAAAATTTTGAAGTAACCTTTGACCCCTGATGAACAAATAATACACACGCTATCTTAAACTAGTAATCCGGATAAGATCTTTCACTGCTGCGATGTCCTCCGAGCTAGAATCGAAGACTCAGCGTGCTGGATCTTATTCATGCATATCCCAGCTAGCCTAGCTAGGGTTCAATGTCTGTGTATAGCTCGTTCAGTTCGTGGTTGAATCTTCGTCCCCATACTGCATTGGTACATTCAAGACTGAATATCACTCGAAGAAGCTTACTCTGAGAGCATCCTATCCGTAGACATATCGCAAATAGCAGGACCGGGATAACGGGCGGCTTCTAAAGTATCTTTTGGTCATTTGAGAGAGGGTACTGATATTAGATAAACAAAGTTCTTGACTTATATAAAGACCATAACAGTTTCATACCATTTTTTGCTTACATGGCAAAACTGTTCCACACTGTGGATACCCCCGCTCCCCCCTCCCCTCATCTTACAAAGAAGAAAAGACATTATTTAATATTAAATATTTTGTCTAAATTAATTTAAATATGAATATTTGTTAAAGAAGTGGATTCCAATCCCACGGAAAGCACTTCTTATTTTTATATACTTTTACCTGCAGCTGCAAGTTGAAATTGATACATAAATTTATTGAAGTCAGTATATTTTTCAAGTTGGTCAATACACCAACCAACCTGAGCAGTGCAGCCTTTTGCTCTGGACAGCGGCTTCTCTTAATGAATTTGAAAATTAATATTATTTGAAGATGGTGAATAAATAAAAATAAAAAAAAAAAACAGCCTGTATACTTGCAATAATGACAATATCACCAGCATTTTCCAGTTATTGAACAAAGAAATTTTGCTTTCATTTGCTGCTTTTTTTCTGAAAGATTGAGCCTTGATTAAGTGGTAAAGAACTATCAAAAACTTCAGGTAATCTAGGCTAGCTTTTCTTTCAATGACAAATGCTATCCGACTTGATAACTGAAATAGGTAACAGATTCGAAGGCTCTGGAACTAAAGAAGTCGAAAACATACTTTCTATTCTGAATATTTGAGGTGTTGACTTTAAATTTCTTAAAATATTACATTCGACTTCGACAGAATACTTACTTTGATTAGGTTCTACAAAGTCTGTAAGAATTCCAAAATTATTTCAGTTCTTAAAAACTCTGGTATTAAAAACTTCCGGACCATTTCAATACTTCCTTTTTTGTAAAATGCTTTGTTAAAAAAATGTACGTTTCATTACTCCTCTTCAACCAGGGTTTCGTGAAAAAAAACTGTACTATACATACTCGTACTACACTTTTGACAGTACTTGTTGATGATAGAATATTGATAATGATCAAATAATTTCTTGCTCTCTTATTGCTTGGGCTTTCGAGAGTTTTTGAAAATCAATTTTAAAAGTTTTATATTTCCTTCACTGCCAATCTTCTTTCCAGTCAACAACGTTCTGTTAAATCAATTAATATATCTTGCAGAGTACCGCAAGGTTCTATTTTCTGGTCCGTGCTTTTTCCATTGTGTATCAACGAATTTAATTCTGTAATTCATCACTTCTAATAGTCTACTGAGCTTTATCGTAATGATACTCAACTTTCTAAAAGTTGTCCACTCGGTCTTGCTGAAAATTGTGCAAGCTGAATTGATTTCGATCTGGACAATATTGCTTTTATATAAAAAAAATCGATTTTACTAAATCGAAAAAGTTAGAAAAAAGCAAGAAGAGAAAAAAATCATATGAAACCTTATTAATCAATTAAAAATCACTAGTTAAAACAATTTTTGGGAAAAAATAGGTAAGCTTTGTGATTTCTTTTACTGTTTTGAATTTTAAGAAAAAAAAAATTCAAACATTTTTTCAAAAAAACTGTTTTATTTGAAAAACTTTTTGAAAACATAATCCAAATTTTTTTGAGTATGCGAACATCTAGCAGCTTGTAGTCCTTATCAGGAAAATAAAATTTCAAAAAAATTGAACAAACCGTTTATGAAAAAACCAAAAAACTAAAAAGAAGTTAAGTTTTTTCTTAAATTTTTTTTTTTTTTGTAAAATTTAAGAATTAATATTATTTTGTTTATTAAAAATTTCATCGAAATGCGTGGTGGCTTACGAGAAATTCTGATTTAAAAAAAAAAACAAGTCCAATGGGAGGTACCGTTATAAGACTTAACCTGCAAAATGTATTATAACCAAAACAACATACAGTTTACACAAAAAACACCACTCAGAAAGTTTTATCAAAATTGTAGGAGCCGTTTTGGAGAAAAATTAGTTTTTTCATAAAAAATCAAATGTCAGGTATACCGTTAGCTTAGAACTAGAATGCTAAATAAATAATAGAGAATAAATTCCTGGGCGATTATGTCAAATCGTGACAGCTGTCAAAAAGACCAACTCGGAAATAAAGTATTGCCAGATTGAAAACCACACGCCTAAAAAAACACCCTTTACCAGAAAATTTAATTGAGTAAATTTTTATCGTCCAATATTTTAGTTATTTATTTTTATTAATCCGACAAATTAATACAAAAAATCAGAAAAACTGAGAGAAAAATTCTTATTAAGGAACTTAATTCCTTTTTTTTATTAATTTAAATGCAAGGCTCAAGTTGGTGTTTTATAAAATAAAATTTTTTTATTTATATGTTGAGGAGTGCAATAATTGTTTTTTAACCACTATACGAGCATAATTGCATGCAACCACATTATTTTCATTTTGACTCTTTCAATATGCAAAAGACTTTTTAATTGCGTTATTTACATAAAGTGACACATCCATCGATTCCTTCCATATTACCATATTCCCTTTTTTTATTTGCTCAGAACTTTTCAGTAAATTATTCCGCCATCAACTGCACCTGCACCTGAGTGTTGGTTTAATTGAAAAAAAAAAATCCAGGCACTCATCAGTTTTGTCGTTTATTACGATTAAATAAATAATTAAATGCAAGATAAATATATGAAAGCCCATTGATTTTGCCAGGAGGAATCCCGGAAGATAAGCCCAATTAAGCCTAGAACAACTTTGCATACAAAATAATTTATCCTGTCTGCACTTAAATACAACATGAAAGATCCTTCGTCACACACGCAATTTGTACTAAATTCTTCTATAAAGGAGTTAGAAGTTCACAAAACCATGCTAAAATACATGATGTCAACTGGAGCTTAGCTCCTGTCAATTTGGCGCCAAATGTAACAGCGTCGCCATTTTGTTTTTGTTTGTTTGTTTGCTTCCGTATAATATACGTATAACAGTTTCCATGCAGGATATGTGGAAAGACATGATGGTGCATGATATATGTAGGTATACGCACTATAACAAACGGTAAACTGTTAGGGTATTTAGAAAGAAGATTACTGGATGCCAAAGAATCCTTTGACAATCCCCAGACTCATAGGCTCCTCTTGATGGTTTTTTTGGAGGGAGGGAATTCAATGTAATTTGACTTCTGTTCGGTACGCCCCATTCTGCCATTTACTTTTACGCAAATGAGGGTATGTTTTTTTTTTCTACTCAAGAGATACTCTAGGAGCAGGGACTCACATTTGTCTAATCTGTTAATAAGGCTTTACGTTAAGGCTTTAAGTAAATCGCTGTAGTTGGTACAACATCACACACATCCTTGAAAGCCTCTAAGGAAAGATGTTATCGTAGCATCAACAAGACTATCCTTAAACTTACAGGCGGTGACGTTTCCTTAATGTACTCAACTCTCCAATCTCCCCCATCTTGAAAAAAGAACTCGCTGTTGATGGAGCGGTATGCTTAAGATACTCCATCCTGTGGATTTAAGTCGATATACCATAGAGCAGGTTATTTTGTATGGCTGCGATGCCGATGATGGTGTGGTGACAGCAGGCCCTCTCTCATATGATGAGGTCCTTGCCATTTTTAGGAGATTCGGTTTTTGCTTTATTTGGTTGCCCTCTTTTAAAAGCTAATAAAATACAATACATATGGGCTACGTCGTCGTCGTTGAGGAGGACTTTCAAGAGGGGGTGTGGATACTATTTCGTATGTTATTGCTTTTGGAGGAAGAAACTTGGAAAAATATTCAAATAAAGCCAACAACAAGCAATACACAGAGATAGTCAATGATGGCTATGACTGGAGGCTGGGAGCGTAAAAGCCATCGAGGACGACAATGAGTCGAGTCGTTTTGCTATATGAATAGCATTTTTTTTTTCGTCCTGTTATATTGGATTTGCGGGTGGAATATGTCGGTAATGTGGTGGAGATGGGATGGTCTCTTTGTGATATACCGTTATATGCTGATCTATCGATTAAAGTTAGTCGTTCTGTTTTATTTGTTTTTGTGTGTGTTTTTTTTCATTTTTATTTTTTACAATTTCGTTGAAGAGTGGGGAGGGGGGGGGCGAACTTCCACGCCCATAACAGAACAAACAACATTGAATGGATTCAGATTATGGGGATTAGAAATGAAAATAAATAAATTACATATGAACTGGCAAATAGAGAGGAGATTTGAATTATTTTTTTTTTAGGTAGCTGATTTTTATTTTTCATCAAAATTCACCAGAGCTGTCGATTTAGAATGTTTGATTTTAATTTTGCGTATAGAAGTAGGTATATTTTTTTTGTGATTGTATTTGCAATTTGTTTATTTTAGCTTGAGGGAGGGAGTGACTCCACGTTCAATTAGTAACTTGTAAAAAAAAAACTAATTTTTTTATTTTATGATACACGAAACGAACTACAAAATTATAAGAGCTAAGATTGATAATGTTCAATGTCAGTGTTTGTAAACGATCTCAAAATGAGCAAGGATCTGGTTAGTTGAATGAATATGTTTGCTTTAAGAAGAAAAAAAAATATAGAACAATAAACAATTAAGAAAAATTTGAGAAGGCTAATTTTTAAGATTTCAAATAAAATATAACACTGTGCAGTCTTTTTGGGTTGATTTTTCAGTTTGACAAGACTAATGAAGGCCTCTCCAAAGAAAACCTTATTTTTGACAAAAAACACAAAATTCCAAGATGACTCCAAAGAAAATAAATCATGAGATCCACAAAACCGGATGGAGGAGTTCTTTTTCAACGTCAGCATACTCGAAAAATTTATTTGTTAGGGAAATGAAAATAATATTTACTTACATGTTTTTTTTTTCGTGACGCATTTTCGTTTCATAGGGTTTCAAATACAACGATTCTAATGAATTTTCACTTGGTGTTTTTTTTTATGTCAAAGTAGTCCTTACTCTGGAGAGTCACGTGTAGTCTTCAATAAATTGACTTTTTTTCTCACGGATGAGTTAAGTTGCTCTTACTTGTCAAAATTGATTTTGAGTAACGTACAAGTTTGTGTGTTGGTTAAAATTAAACGATCACCAAAAATCAGTTTATCAATTTTTAAAGTGCCACTGCTTGTGCAGCAAACATGCAATTATTGAATTATTTAAAATATTTCTTAATTGCAAGAGAGAGGAGTGTTTGCGGAACATGTGTATTTCTTACGTCGGAAATTCTGTTGAGAAATTCCCGTCGCCTATTTTCTTTTACACGTTTTTCTCTTTAATCTATTTACTTTTCTGACTCCACCCATGCATTTTTTCAAAGTACTGTCTCCTGCAGGAAATTTAAAAGTTTTTCTGCAAGAGATAACCTTTTCATAAGAAAAGTGCACCTTTCCAAACTCTTCGGATTCGATGTCAAAGTGGAGATCCCTTTGTTGCCCCAACAATGTATTTGCTTTTTAATTTGAATTTTCGTATCGTGTATTCAAATCAATTTTTGAGTAAGCGCCTGTCCACAACAGCTTGAAAAAGAATTACAGTTAAATAAATCAAAATGTTTTTAAAAACATTATCATTTCAAATCAAAATTTTCGAGACTAAAAAGCTTCTTAGGTATCAAACTGTTGTTTCTTTTCAACTTAGATTTCCATTTTTAATTTTTAAAACTTGTTTGATTGTTATCTCAAGTTCTATTGTAAAGCGTGTATTTTTTTAGATGTGTGGTTTTCAACCTGGCAATACATTTTTCGGAGTTTTTCTTTTTGACAGCTGTCACTTGATTAATGCTCAGTTTGATATTCCATTTCATAAGGAATATACTTACTCCTGAACAACGTTTGCAAATCGGGCAAATTTAGTAACAAAATAATGGTTCGGGTAGCACGACATAATCGCCCAAGGAATTTATTCGAGCCAACCGCGGCGGCCATTGCCTGAATTATTTTTAAAAATAATGGCGAACCCCTATCTTTAGAATAAAGCTACACTCTTGGCCATAACATTAAATTACATGCGTTTTATTTCTTCTTGAAACCCACAGATCTAAAAAAAACACCCTTTATTTTACAAATTTATAATTTGTATTCACCTTAATGACATCCGCGCGCCACCACATTTTCGCAACTAAGTCGGCACTGTCACTTTTTTTTCTACACTTAATGGCCGACAACTTTCTCCTCTCCTTATCTATTCTTTGCAAAATTGTGTTTCATGACAAATAGTGGCTACAAAATAAGAAAAAAGATTTGTTAGTCGTAAAAATGCCGCATAAAACCCACTTCCTTAACCAATATTCCCTAACACTTTGGGTCTGTACCTGTACTGTGAAATATTACAAACGCGTCATGTCATAAAAGTAATTCCTGTGTACCGCATCGAAATTAAGCTGTTGCTAAATAATGTCATAAAATTATAATCATAAAAAACACGTGAATCATGAAATCATTGAGCAGCAGCAGCGCACGCCATCGCCATTGTAATCTTTGATCAAAGCAAAAGATACAAACGTGCTGTGCTTCCAAAATCTCGTGCTCACTTTGTGAAAACTAACGTAATTTAATAGTTCCACCCATAAAAATATGCAATTTTTACTTGCTCTATAGGGCAAGTATTGGTTTCGTGCAGAAAAAAAAAATCGAGGTTTTAATCAAACATGACATTACGATGATAGAGAAGACCAAAAAAGTGGTTTTCGCCATACCGTCCGTCGGTCTGTCTGTGCGTCTGTGCGTCTGTGCGGATGTGCGGATGTGCGGATGTGCGGATGTGCGCTTTTTCACGTCATGCTACAGCCTAAACGGCTTGACGGATTTTCTTCAAACTTGGTATATAGCAGTTTGAAGAAAAACCATTGTTGAGGTTTTTTTTATTTTATTTTAGCCCGGCTCAAACTGGTACCTTTCAAGTAACGGTTTTTTTCGTTTTGGATTTGCTCGAAAACGGCTCTAACGATTTTGATTAAATTTAAAATTTAATTTACCTAAGATATTTCTAACAAAATAGCGTTTTTTGTTTTTGGCTTAAATGGTCGTAACGAAATTCAGGTTTAAACGGCTTTTTTTCAAATGGCCATAAGTTCGCAACGGCTTGATTGAATTGACTCAAACTTCGTTTGGCATCGTTCTTCATAGTGTTCTATAGGATGGCTTTGTAAACTTTTCAGTGAAGCTTTTCTAAATGGTAGCTCCCATACAACGAGCCGTTCAGTTTTAGCCACTTTTTTTTGGTTTTTTCTAATTTTCTCAAAAATGGCTCTAACGATTTTTATTAAATTTTGTGTGTTATGTTCTTTTAGTGTTCTTAAAAGAACTGCGTTTTTAGTTTTTGGCAAAAAATGCTAGTAACGGAGATCTGGTCTTAACGTCTTTTTTCAAATGGCCATAAGTTGTCAACGGTTGTATCGAATTCAAACAAACTTTGTTTGGTATAGTTCCTTACAACTCTCTATCAGATGGCATTGCATTTTTGTCAGTTACTCTTTTTTAAATGGTGGCTCCCATACAAAAAGCCACTATTTTTTGGCCAAATTAAGTAGGTTTTTCTAATATACTCAAAAAAGATTCTGCCGATTTTTATTAAACTTTGTATGTAATATATATAGAATGTTTTGAAGAAAACTGCATTTAAGTTTTTGGCTTCAAATGATAATAACGGACATTTATTTTAACAATTTTACTAAGCGGACATTTATATCCTTTTATAGCACCCAAAAGATGACATCTAAATTTGATATACTAAAGGTTTCTTAACGTAAACTTCTGTATATCGGGTTTTCAAGTTTTAGCCAAACTTTTTTAGTTTTTCCAAATTTTTTCAAACATGAGTTCTGCATATTGCTCGAAAACAGTGTTTTAATAATACTATTGCAACCTCAGAGCAAGTACGTGCGACCTAGTCGTGCATTTTATTTTTTTTAGTTTTTCGATAAAACGCCATGTTTCCTCTGACACAAGGATTCCGAATGACAAGAATTTTATTTTCGTCTCTCAAACAAATCGTGTGACGCGATACTAGGCTCCGATATAGCGCTTTTTTTAGCCTTTTTTAAAAGCCTTGTGGAGTGTTTTTTTTTTTTTTTTTTGCTTGTTCTTCTAAATTTGTTTGCATGTCAAAAAGATTGCTCCACTTCTCCCTCCTCTTTTTTTTTTTATTTGTATTATTATCCTTAGAAAAATTGTAGCATGCAAATCAAAATTGCTTTAACGCCACACTCTTGTTTTCCTTTCACAAAAATGTGACGTGATGACAGTTGACCTTAAAAACGCCAGCCAGACTTGAGTGAATAATCAGGAAACAATTTATTATTACAACGTTTGTTGCTAAGAATGTCAGCAACATTACAATAATAATTCTACGACATGAGAAGACAATCCATCATTATCCTGTACTCGGCTCGTTATCATGAGCATGTCCTTTGTAATCGATGGCTGACAGTTAGTAAATAATATGACAAGCGCATACACAAATAACCCTATCAGTTGAATTGATGAGCTTCATAATTCTCAACGCCATCGGCGCGGCGTGATGGTAGAGCGTAAGCTCTTGAGAATCCTAGGCCTCTAAGGAGTGAACATCTCAATTATCCTAATGTTATCATTAACGTATATATCCTTCTTTTTGGTCTTGGTCCTTTTTTTTTGCAGCACTTTCCCTCGGAGAAAAGTGATGAAAATTAAATTCGCTATTCACATGACCAAAGAAAAGGAAACAACTTTTTTTTCTTCCCCTTTTTTTTCTTCTTCGAAAACTTGCTTACAGCAGGACTGGGATGCCTAAAATGTGGTGCTTCCATTTGGGAATCAACCCGAACCGTAGGAAATGCGAGACGAAGAACAGTGAAAACGAGCAGAATTACACACAAAAAGAAGACACAAGTGTAAGATTTAGAGAAAGAGGAGAAGTCGAAGGACACAATATTGTAAGGACGAGACGTCACCATAGTCAAATGCCTCAGTTGGGAATAGAAAACAAAACCAAAAAAAAAAAAAACTTGTAAACTGATTCAGCTGCAGAGTCAGGAGTCACGTACATGAGGCGGCTGCTGGACGGTCGACCGTGTGGACGCCGACGACATTGAGTTGCATACAAAATCCACCTACATTCACAGAGAAAAAAAAATACAAAAATGTTAAAGGACATGTTCTAAATTCTCAAGTAGGTAGATAAAGAAAAAAAACTGAACACATCCGGGGCTAAAGGTGAAACACCACATCAATTTAGTGACGTGTTCACGCATGTGACCCAATAAAAATAAAGGACACACACCATTCCACTTGATTTTGTTTTTGCTTTTTCCTTTTTTTTATTTTTGCCTGATTTTGTTGGAGTGTGTGGACAATTTCAAACTGATTAACCTTGGGGGGATTTTGAGATCGATTTTTGTGTATTTTTATTTTTTTTCGTCCTGTTTTTTTTTTTTTTGCTTAGTTCGCATGTGAGAGGAGGATTTATTGGAGATTGTGTTGCGTATTATGTTCGAAGGATATCTAATATTACGTGTGTTTTTGTATACCAATAACAAAAGTGCTAATGAAAATCGATTAGTTGGCAGATATTTGGCTTATGGGACAGGAATTGATATTAGATGGATCAATTTGTCAAAGATATATTAATTAAACCAGGTCCTGGAATTGAATTTGAATTTTTTCGTGAATGTCAGTTTCTTCAAGAAATTCTTTAGTTTTTGTTATGGGGAGGTTATTGAAACATTATATTTTATTAATTTTTTTTTTTCAATATAACCTAGATATAAATAAATGCCACCAAAAAGGATTCTATTTAAAAAAAAAAAATATTAAATGACTTCATGTTTCTAAATACATATTTAAAATTTAAATTAATTAAAAGATTAGGGAAATAAATCGAAACTGATGTTTGTGCTTTAGCTGAAGTCTTAAACATTTTTCGGAAGTCTTGCATTTTTAAAGAAGTCGCAAATCTTTCAAAACAAAGTCTTCTTATATAAGCAGGGCCCGCTCCAGCTTTTCCGCCGCCTTGGGCAAACATTTCATTTGCCGCGCTTTGCAATATGAAAACATAAAAATAAGATATAAAATTGTTTTTTCAAAGATTGTTCGATTTTTGATCGAGAGATGACGTGTTGCTACAATGTTTGCAATAAAATATGCAGTTTTTGTTACATTTTTCGCCACCGCAGCGCCACATGTTTGGTGCCTCACATCTCAAACATTTTCTTCAACATTTGTTAGTTTACCAGGCGCTCATAAATAAAAGGAGGCTATTTTTTGCATGTATGTGAAAAAAATGGGTGGAGCCAAAAGCTGGAAGAAAACGGTGAAGATGAATTTAGAAGTTATGGTTTCCAGTCGAAAGAAAATTTAATTCACACCTCAGAGGAGTTGTAACTACTTTCCATTTTTTCTTTCTTTTGACACTCATGTCCTATTTTGGTTCCACCCATTTTCAAATTATCGACAAAAATAAGACGCTTTCTGATTGTCTGAGATCCAAACAGTTTTTCATATGCTTTTTGCTTACAATTTGAAGGTACATTGTGAGGTTAGGAAGAAGAAACACCTTAAGCAGAGACGCATTTTTGCCGCCAAAAGTTTTATAAGTGAAGTGTGTGATGACGATCACAAGGAACAACAACAAAAAGTTACGGTTTCAAAGTTCATCTTTCGCACTTGCTCATATTAAAATTTAGTTCTTTCACTCACTCTGATTTATCTGATAAACAGAAGAAATAAAGAAAAAGGCTTTTTATTGGCTAGTGTCAGTGGCGACCATTTTTTCGTTGGGCTTGAGTCAGGTATTTTTATAATAAGTAACAGGCTGACTGTGCTTTTTTTCATAAAGAGAAAAGTTAAAAATTGCTAGTGGCGTTTTATTTTTCTGCCATAGGCTTCAGAAAATTCATTGCGGGCTGGTAGTTTTATATGGCTGGTACTGTACAACCGGAAAAGCCTGGAATTAGAAGTTTGAAAATATCAAGACACATTTAACAAAGAGGGGATTTCATAAATGGAATTGGGGCACTGCATAATTATGACACTGACACATTCAGAAATTTCTTAGATTTCTTCTACGAAAAATCGAAGTTCTTTCTGAGTTACCTTTATATATTTTCCCCCTTGATGTTGTTGAGAAGATGGAAACCAGTAAAATTATTTTGGAAAGGTATATCTATATTTTTAGTCCTCAATTTTAAAATTTTACCCCATGGGACTCAAGACGCTTCCCTACATTATTTGGAATTCTTTAATAAACTAGTCTGGACGTGTCCATGACCACCCCCACATAGGTTTTTGGAACTCCTTATTTTGTCTTATATCAGATTTCGTCTATAGAATGGCTTTTCAAAATCAAGAAGACCTACCGAATAATATTCAATTATTTAGGAAATATCGATCTAAAATTCAATTAATTTCGAACTTAAAATTATTTAAATGAATATTCCAATTCCAAACATATCACAATTTCCTGAAGCATATCAATTTCTTGATCAGACTTAAGGCTATTAACATGACTTCCAGTTCCAATCTTATATATAACCACAATGTCAGCACCTTCTGTCCTGTGTGGATCTAAGACTTGTTGACCACAAATTACAATCTCAACGTATAAATATTGTCGAATCTAACCCCTAACATGATTTCCATGATATCAATTCATGTGCACCATGAAAAGGACAAAGTTCTACAGAAATGGCCAGAAGTTAAGAAGGACAATCTTTTCCTATACTCCCCATCAGCAGGTGGTGAAGTGGAAATTCAGAATTTGAAAGAGTATTCTCTGTCGAGTGCCAAAAGTAATAATTAAATGTTCACCCAGCAGGAGATTCTTGATGCAATTTTGAAAGTATCTATGGGTTCCCTGCCAATAGACAGACCACGCCATCGTTGGCCGACTTAAAACCACCAAAGTCGTATATAAGAAAAGGACTTGCAAAAGTGAAACAGCTCGACATCAATGCTTGCACATGCACACAACCGTTTTGTTGGTGTCACTTGGTTTTGGCGCCAAGTGAATTATGTACTTCCTTACCAAAAAAAAAAAAGAAGAAAAAAAAACTATTAAAATTTCTTTCATAAACCAGAAAAGAAAGGACGACGACAACGATGACAACGATGTTGAAGCGATAATTTGTCCTTAAATACCAACTGCCTGCCAGTTTTGGCAAAGGACAATGCAAACGATTTCAAAGTACGGCGATTACAATTTCGTTTTCGGGTAATGACGGTCTCAGTAATTGTGATGTGAGTCTGAGTAGAGTATGTTGGAAAAGCCCCAGTTTTGATCCTTTTGCTTAGGCTCTGATGAGAATGACGATGACGTTGGGTGTTTGGAATATAAATGAAGCAAGAATGACTAGCCGAATGTCACACAATCGAAACAAATTGCTTTGTTCAAGCCCCTCTTTGTACCTGGCCTTTCAGATCATCCGTTTTTGTTTCCTTTCTTTTTTTTTTTAATACAAAAAAAAAAAAAAAAAACTGGCATATTCACATTAGAACCTTTTGTAAGGGACTCAACAACGAGTGAGTTAAGAACTTTCTCTTGGTAGGTATCTACATAAATTCTATCGCCCTGGATGAATCAAGCCAAGGATATGGAAGGAAGGTGTTATTTTTTTTTCCTCGTTTGTATGTGTGTTTTGTTGTTCGCTCATTGTTTTGCAGATTATGCATAAAGTTATTGTTGCCAAAACACCTTTGGCAATTGTTTTCGAGAGTGACAAGGAGTTTTATGGGGCGTGCCTGAATCCACCGCCTTCATCTATATAATCGTCGTACAACATTGTTGTCATGCAGTTTTTGGATTTAGTTTTTGAAGGAGCTTTGCATAACACCAACTTACTTTCAACAGCTATCTCTCTCTGTCTCTCTGCCTAGAATTTTGGGAAAACGCAGCGAATAAATGTTTGTTTTGATTTATCGGCTATAAGGACTCGTATTATATAACTGTTTGGTTGTTGTTGTTGTTGTGAATATAAAGAGCTTTACTACAGCTCTCAGCTGGAGTGGCTGTTATGTTTGTATTTTGGAAATTTATTCAAGGATGTGGATTTGTGTATAAATGTGAAATATATTACAAGTCCTTGACAGTACTTCTAACATATATGTATGTATGTAGGTATGCAAACACACAATGCAAGGACCATCAGAAACGTCAGAAGAGCCCTCGGAATTTATGGCTACATTAAAGTGTATGGCAAACATAAATTTGAAGATCAGAATGGGAAATTTATTTTAAACTATTAAACGTATGTTGACTAGTCTATATTTGATTAAAATAAACTGCTTTTATTTTACGCCATTCAAAAACTCTTATAAAGGACCTTTTAATCTGATAACAGATCAATACAGAAAATAAAGCAGTTTATTCAAAGGATTAAGCATCATCATTGGCCTTTTGGCATTTCCTCAATTGGAATCAGAATTATTGTATGACGTCAGTATTTAAATTCCACTTTGGGTATAGCAAATTCCCTTCCTCTTGTTATGGTTATTTAACTGGGTTTCGAGGTAAAAGCACATTTAAGCGCAGGCTTTTCAAGCTCAGAGTTTTTTTGAATATTCCAACTGTGACCACGTTTTTTCCTAAGACTCCGTTTCGTCCACACAAAAATTGATGTTCGAGGTTGTAGTGAAAAAGGATAACTGAAATTACTTTTCGTCCTACTATTTAATTTTATATAACTAAAACTTATAACAATAAAGTGCACGACTGGGTCGCACGAACTTGCTCTTATGTGTTAAAATGATCTTGAGTGCTTGAGATTTTGGGAAAAAAGCGTTGAAAAAATCATATGAAATTTTATAAATCACTTAAAAATCACTACCTTAAACGTTTTTTGCAGAAAATGAAATAAACCATCAGATTTCTTTTACTTTTTTGAATTTTTACAAAAAAAAATTTCAAAATCTTTCCACCAGTTATTTCAAAAAACAGTTTTTTTTGAAAAACTTTTTGAAAATATATTCCAATTTTTTTTTTTTTGAGATGTAAACTTCTAGCACTTTGTAGTTTTTATCAGAAAAATAAAATTAAAAAAATAAACCGTTTTTGGAAAAAACAAAAACTGAAAAAAAAAATTGAAACTTTTTTAAAAAACTAAAAAATTTTTTTTTCAAAAATTTAAGAATTTTTATTATTTCTTTTATAAAAGGGCTTCTACATTGAAAATTTCATCGAAATCCTTAAAGCGGCTTACGAGAAAATCGGATTTAAAAAAACCGGTCCTATGGGAGGTACCGTTATAAGACTTTTCCTGAAAAATCTACTGCAACCAAAACATAAAGCTTGCACATAAAACACTATTCAGAAAGTTTTATCAAAATCGTAGGAGCCGTTTTTGAGAAAAATTAATTTTTCACTAAAAATCGTATGGCAGGTACCGTTAGTTTTGAAGCTAGAATGCTAATTCCCAAAACCCCTCTGTAGGACGTCATAATAATACTATCTACCAAGTTTGAAGCAAATCGGTCTAGCCGTTTAGGCTGTAGGTGCCGATACAGACGGACGGACAGACAGAATTGTCGGACCCACTTTTTTAGGCTTCTCTATCATCGTAATGTTATGTTTGATTGTCCAAAACAAATTTTTTTTTACGAATGCATAACTTGCCTTATAGTACCTATAATCGCAAGTAAAAATGACGTTAAATACAATCTTAAACGTGATTTCAATATACCAAAATTAACAAAAACCAAGCTATCTAATATTACTATACGCTACTGTTGCCATGGCGACAGCACTGGTTGTTTCTCTCTTTAAGTAGTCAGATTTTTCTCTTTGTGCATATAGTTCACACTCAGTTGTGCTTAAAAATATGGGGGCCTAACTATGTACATTGATAATTTTAAAAAAATTGTCATTATACTTACTTGACTATTAATATAAGTATAATTAATGACAATTTTTTTTTTTAAATGTATTATAAAATTATCAATGTACATAGTTAGGCCCCTAATGTGCCAACAAATATTTTTAAGTATCATAAGTAAAATATAATAAGAATCAATTGTAAATATTATAATGTTCAATAAATAATCGTTAAATCGCTTAAAAATATGTATTCATAGAACTTAATAACATGTTTGATAACATTTTAATTCGGTTAGTATGATAAAGTATGAGCTCCTTCCTAATACCATTTTCAAATCAAACTTTTTTGGAAAATTTAGATCCCAGACTTGACGTAGATTCTAGATTTTCAAGGAAGTCAGTTAGTGTTTTAAATGTCTTGTGAGGATTCCAAGTTGGACTTTACTATCTCAGATTCGAGAAAGGATAGCATTAGATCTTCGAAATAAGACGATGCGACGGACCTGGTGGCCTTAAACGGCTTAAGTGGATCTAATGCTTTTTTCGGGTACTTCTTTAGAATCAATTAACAGAAGTATAGAGACATGGTGTTGGCAGCATAGAAAACGTGGTATGTTTTGAAAATGATTTCGGCCAAGTGGCCACCGCAGCTGGCTCGAATAAATTCCTGCGCGAGTATGTCGACCGAATATTGGACGCAGTGCCCGATGCGTCGCGCGAACCGAACCATTATTTTGGTAAAAAATTTGCACGATTTGCAAACGTTGTTCAGAGTAAATCTATTTACTATGAAATGGCAAACCAAACTGAGCATAAATCAAGTGACAGCTGTCAAAAAGACCAACTCCGAAGAAGGTATTGCCAGATGGAAAACCACACGTCTAAAAAAAACACCCTTTATTTTAAACTAGTAAGCTGAAAATCAACTTATATGTATTTTAATTTGAGTTTGTTTACCTTTCCCACTTCACAGTTTTAACGGGAACAGGCCAAAATAAGGGTACAAAATACACATACACTACACATGCATACCTAGAAATGGCTGCAGACAATTTTGTATGTGCATTCATAAGTATGTCACTGTTCTACGTTGGCAGAAAGATACAATTATAAGAAACATTTTTTATTGATTGGTTTTTTTATATTCCGACCGAATTTTGTGTAAACAAAAAAAAGTTGATTTCAATACAATCAACAAGAAACCATTTTTAACTGTGGCTTAAGTCTACTGTGAGCAAGTAGATTAGTGTTTTCGACTTAAACAAAATTTCCAATGAAATTGAATTTTTTTAACCAGGTGACATGAATACATAAAATCTGTACCATTCTGCGTGCTCCAGGAGCCAACATTATGATGTGCACTTTTACCCTAAAATACCTTTCCAACGATATGAAACTTGTGTATGAGCAGCACGATAAAGGCAGTCAAATCGGTACCGAACGATGGCAAAAACTAAAAAATTAGTCTCAGAAATAAAATTTAAAAAAATTATGGAGACCGTATCCCCCACAGCTACAATTACAAGACCTTGGGAAAGAATTTTAGAACAAATTGAAATTGACAACAAAAAAAAAAAAACATCAAACTAATATAAGTCTTAACACATCCAACGATTTTATATATCCTTTCCCTTAAAACCTTACATTAATTTCTATCAAACATATTGCATGGTCATTTGAAAAATATGCTTTATTTTGTGTCCACTTCCTTCTAAATCCAAATAGCTATCCCACCTATTCAATTAGAATTATTAATAAAATAATTTATTGCTGCACCATATTTCATTATTAATTTTTGTCGGTCCACCAGAACGTTGTGCGGCGCATATTGGACAGAACTCTCCAAAGTGTTTGGTTTTATGACTCGTAACGAAACACAGAAACACACGACCAATTGATTTCGATATTATATAAACGCCATATTATATTCTGTTGGAACGAAATTTTATGGTCATATAGAATTTTACGGCCCGAAAATCCTTAGTTTCTGGGGATTTATATTTTTCCCTCATCCCCGACTGGGCCTGGTCTCAATGTATTGCCAACATTATTATATGACCACAAAATTCGATTACTTGCACATTGAAGTGCCAATAAAATCACTTATGTATACCTGTTGGACAGACTATATGAACGACGAGTCGAGTATACATGGATATGGATATGGACAAGGATGGGGCTATAGTTGGAGTGCCACAATAGAAACCGTCACAATGTGATTTGTGGACTTTGATATGACACTATTCAGAAGTCAGGATTTAGTCAACAAGTATTCGTGCTCGCTCTGACTGACTGGATGAAAGGAGTGCAAAAAATGTGCAGTGCAGTGTGGCCTGACCATTAATATTGTTCATCCAGTTTCAGTCTTAAATGGATTTATAAGGTTCGTTCCGGGACAAGCCAAAAAATTGCTCCCTATGGAGGAGAGGGTAGTTTTTTCATTCATAGACATTTCTGCAGGAAGTCATTATTCTTTGTTGATTTTGTCGACATGAGAAATTTGTTTGCACAAATTAGAGAACAGCAATACTTTTTCACTTGTTCTGTGTCCTTGTTTGATGAAGAACTCTAAATCTATAGACAGGAAAGGACATATATTTTTCTATGTTCCTAAGCACAAAAAAAAAAGGAAAGCTCTCAATCTCCAAAAAAAAATAGATTGCTTTGTTAGGTATGACTTGGCCAAGAAATTAAAACGAATAAGGCCAACGAGCCAACTATAAACTCCAACTGGCAAAAGGACTTTCGACTAAAAACCATTATAAATTTTAAAAATGTTATTCTTGAGATTTTAAAATTAACAGGATGACACAGTTGCCCCCACCCATTAATTTAAGAAAAGCAAAAAACACAAGTGTGCAAGTTATTATAAAAGGTAAGGAGTCTCGCGACCAAAAAAGTGGGTCGACACTTTCTAACAACAAAACCAAAAGGCAAAAGTGTAAACGTGAAACATCAAAGAAAAGAAAAAATGTATTTTATTGCAAAAAAAAAAAAAAAATGTTGATCCTTCGGTTACTTTGGAACTTCGTTTTTCCAAGTGATGAATGGAACGACCAACAGAGCTGGAAATTATTATTTGTTTGACCATGAACAAAAATTTCTGAAGACAAAGAAAAAACTTTTCGAGCACGAACAGGCAATAAAAAAAAACTTTCTTCCTTTTTCTGAGTAAAGGACTAACAAAACGGTTAAAAATTTATTGACGCAATGGAGAGAAAGGCGGTAGAGGGACTTTATAAGAATAAAAATTGGACCAAGTGATGGTAAATAAAAGAAGACTTTCTAAAAGAGTAGTTGATTTCTGAAATGAGTGAAGTTATTTCGAAGGATATATTTTTTGAACAATTTTGTTTTGCTCAGTAATGGAAGTTGATTGTTTATTTCCAAGGACCCAAGTGATAACTTTTGGGCATTTAAAAAGAAAACCTAGCTCCGTCGTCTATCAGTGAACGTGCTTATTTAGGGTGTAATGCAACTCCATTTTGTAACAGCCATTGTACATGTGACATCCAATATTCCCCGTATATGATCCTTTGAGTCACATGCATTGTCGTGTAAATACCATCAACATATATGTTTCATATATTGCTATTCTGTTTGACCACGATTTTGGATGGTTCTCTTTCTGACACATTGATTTTGAAACTTCTTCGAACATGTGAAAACAAATGAATGAGCCTTTCCTAGAAGGGATTAGGTCTAGAGCAGTTTCGGAAAAGAAGCAGTTTAAAAATAAAGGGTTTTTCAAGAAGGTATATGGTAGATGTTTGAATGGATTAATGAAGCCTTTGAAAGGCCCTTGTATGCTTATATGTATGACACGACACCGCTGCGCCGCCGGAACTTTCCATATGGTTCAACTTGGGTCATACGATATTGGATATCGTTGTTCAGCAGCACTCGCCATTGATGGTAACCGGCTCACCAAGGTTGGTATCAAAAAAGTACGGACCATTGACGCTGCCATGACGGGCCGAAATCCACACCAAGCGGTAAGTTTTTGAGGATGAATTGTCGCTTGGTGAGCTTTGTGAGTTGGTGTAGTCCGATATACTGCAATTTTGCTTGATATAACACAGTTATTGATCTAAAAATGCTGCTCGTTTATAAAGATGATTTTTTGCCCAAATTGGGGTACCCTTCCAAACTCTGTGAAACTTAGTCAGCGATCAAACGTCGTTGTCTATAGTCATGTTAGATCTTTTCTGGTGCAGGCCCGAGTCTTGACGCAAAATTTGTCAAACTTAAGTCTGCAGAAAACGGAATTCGGTCATACACTTTCAGGGACTGCGGGAAATTTCTCCGGTCATCGCGTTTCCAAGAAGCACACAAATTTTGGGTGGTTGTTAACCGAACTGGAAGTCTCAAATTTGACCACCAAACGTTAAATAACCGACAATTAATGGACGCCAAGCTTGCCTGGGTTGGACGTTCTGTACAATCGTGTGATTTGGCGTCACTTATCTACTGAATTCGCTTGTTAGTGCTTCTAGAGTGGCCGTCAAACATTGTTTTGTGAGGAAAGTAGAGACCCAAAGAGGGCCCCATCCAGCGTTTCCGCAGCCCTGGGCAAACATTTAATTTGCCGCCCTTGCAATAAAAACATATAGATAAGTTATACAATGGTTTTTTGCAAAGATTGTTCGATTTTTGACCAACTTTTGAAAAGTGGAGGTTATCTTTCTTTGTTGGAGTTTATTATATTTACATCCATATATGTTAGTCTGATAAGTCTTCTTAACGAGTATATCAAAATACATAAGTGTATGTGTCATTCATGAAGTAGGTACGTGTAGATATTTGTAAATCTCTCAGAGCTACTGATAAGATTAAATTAACCTTTTTTCATTGACTTACAAATTCATGAAAATCGGTTCAGTAGTTTAAACGATATACACTTTAATGTTTTTTTTAAGTTAATTTTTATTTTATGTTTGTATTTTGTAACATCGACTTGCTTGACCTATTTTTTGCATTTTTACACTTAGTTTTAAAAAAAATGAGGCAGATGACGTGTTGCTACAATGTTTGCAATAAAATATGCAGTTTTTGTTACATTTTTCGCCACCGCAGCGCCACAGTTTAGTGCCTCACGTCTCAAACATTTTCTTCAACATTGGTTGATTTACCTGGCATTCATAAATAAAAGGAGGCTATTTTTTGCATTTATTTGGAAAAATGAGTGGAGCCAAAAGCTCAAAGAAAACGTTAAATTGTTAATATGGTTTTCAGGCGAAGATAAGTGCTGTTTGTGGGTCGCCTGAACTACTTTCCATTCTTTCTATCTTTTGATATTCATTTTCTTCTTTGGCTCAACCCATTTTCAAATTATCGGCAAAAATAAAAGGCTTCCTGCTTTTTCGTATTTCACCTTTCGCACTTGCTCATATTAAAATTTAATATATTTCTTCACTCACTCCGATTTATCTGATAAACAGAAGAAAGTCAGAAAAAGGCTTTTTATTGGCAAGGGTCAGTGGCGACCAATATTGCGTTGGGCTTGAGTCAGGTGGTATTTTTATAATATGTAACAGGGAGACTGTGCTTTTTTTTCATAAAGAGAAAAATTAAAAATTGCTCGTGGCGTTTTCTTTTCCTGCTATAGGCTTCAGAAAATTCATTATGGGGTGGTAGTTTTATATGGCTTGTGCTGCACAACAGGAAAAGCCTGGAATTAGAAAATTGAAAATTTCAAGACACATTTAACAAAGAGGGGATTTCGTAAATGGAATTTGGGAACTGCATAATTATGACACTGACACATTCAGAAATTTCTTAGATGTCTTCTACGAAAAATCGAAATTCTTTCTGAGTTACTTTTATATATTTTCCCCCTTGATGTTGTGAGAGGAAGGAAACAGGTAAAAATATTTTGGAAAGGTGTCTATATTTTTAGTCCTCAATTTAAAAATTTTGCCGCCCTTGAAAAATTCAAAACATCAGCTTTATGCTTATGAAAAAATTATTATTTTCAATACATAAATGAATTTTGGCGGAACGAAGTTCACCGGGTCAGCTAGTTAATAATAAGTCCTGGTGGACTGCAGATATCGGGTGTTTTTGGGGGCCGGAAAATACAAAAGTTTCTGCTTTAATTTCGCACTTCAATGATATCCTTAAAAGAATTCGTTTTCTGAGAAAGCAATGTTATTTAATCATAATTCAAAACTAGGTCATTTCAATTCCTTTGTTTTCCAAGACCTTTATTATCATTCACTTTCAAAATTAACTATGCTGATTTAAAAGATACAATGTTTCCAATTTTATTCACACTATATCTATCGAACCCAAAAAACAATATAACCAATAAAAAAGGATAAGAGTAAAGGATATCAACATATGTGGAATAAGCCATAAGGTTCTCATCAATATCGATAAATTCAATATTCCTAGACCTACAATTTATCCTTTCATTCATTCATAACTGCTCTGTCTCCCTGCAGTCGACACGTTGTCGTCCTCATCGTCATCGATAAGACGGGAACAGATAAAATAATATCAACAACAAAATATCAAATTGGATTGGAGTTGGAGCTCCATAAAAAGTCCTTCGTGTATTAAAAAAAAAAAAAAAAAAAAAAAAAACACACACATTTGTATTCAGTGCCATGTGCTTGACAAAAGAATCCACACATATGTTGTTCCTCGAATGAAGAAATATTCTTTGTTCGTGACATAATGTTGCATTTTGCAAATCACTATACGAAAAAAAAGAGTCCTGTCCTTATGTAATCCACACTTGAAACACATTTGTCAATTAAAATGTTGCCAGTGATTTGTATTTAAAATTCCATTGAAAATGATACACCACACTACCATTCCAGAGTACCTATAGTTGGTGGTGTAACGAGTTAAAAAGGACCTCCTCCTCGCTTTCGCTTCTAAATGAGCTACGGAAGCGTGTAGAGAAATACACCGTCACCGTCACTGTCACCGACACCGACACGTTTTCAACCATCGCGTGACAGTTGAAAAATTAATTTTTACATATTACAAACCCAGCAGGATTTTAAATTACCATTGCAAAAATATAAAAAAAACAGGACGAAAGGATATAACAGTGCAGAGATTGTTGTCACTGAAAGTGAATGGCGTAAACCACTCAATAAAATTGTAAAAGATATATTTTTTTTCTGTTTAACACAGATGGATGGATATCATTCAGACTGATGAACAAGGGGCATTCATTTTTAAATTAAAATTTTAAACATTTTAATCTAAAGCGAATAAATAATGATTCCAGGAATAATGAAGGATGAAACGTGCTATAAATTGTGTAATTTGTACGATATCGAACAATTTATGGTTGCATACACATTTGATGATTCGCCAGAGGGATGCAGGATGTCATAAGTTTAAAAAATATTTTTTTACAAAATGGTATTCTTGATAAGTTTAATTATTAAATGTATGTAAAATTATTGATAATTGTAATGTCATCATGCTGTTTCATGTGTCAATTATTGAAAATATGTCAGGTTGATGTTTTTGGAGAGACCCTTCAAACTCCTGTTCTTGGAGGAACCCTTTAAAGTCCTCTTTTTGGAGAGACTCTTGATTCGAAATAAAATTTTTGAAAATAGTTTTTAGAATGGTGACAATTTGAGCTCAAATACTCTGTTAGACTCAAAAAAGTCAAGGCTAAATCAAATTCTTCTACAAATCAATAAATTTTTGTATCACTTTCAAGACTGCAAGACCTTGGATTTGGTCAAGTCGAAAGTAAAAGAGGAACATTAAAGATTTTATAATTCAAGGTGCGTGGTATCTACCCATAGATTAGCTTGTTAAAGAATTCTTTAATTTAGAAGATTGTTAGAGATTGCGTCTCGAACGAAGACCTAAGCTTGGATTTTAAAATTGACTTTTATTTAAGGATCGTACTATGCTGCCCACATTTGGATTAAATTCGAAGAAGCAAAAAGAAAAATATTCATTATAAAATGTCTTAATTATTACCCATCGTTGTTTCTGAATTGACGTAACGGATCTAAAATGCACACATGCAATTCTTCATGTCAGAATTTATCTTAGCCACATTCTCACTAGAGGCAGTTAGCTTCTCCTGAAAAAATACATTGAACAGAAATTTCTAGCCATGGTCATGGAGTATTATCTGCCTCTGCCTGCTCCTAAATATTTGATTACCATCTCTTGTGAGCCTAGTTTATTCTCCAAATCAAAAGTAGCTGTTCATCTGATTGGAATCATCCATGCTTCTTTTCCCGATTATTTAAAATAAGAATTAAGCATGTCTTATAAGCCTGATTTACCAGTTGTAGTAGAGCACAATCAGACAAAGTTTGTGACAATTTTTAAGCTTTACGTATTGAGTGTGGCGTCTGTCCAATCCGATATGTACTTTTTCTGCTGACAGCTTTTATTTGGTCTTTTTCTAATTTGCAGACAATCCCATATCCGCTCTCTTTTATTCAATATTTTATGATAGTTTCTCTAATAGCTTAGTTCTCCCCACGATATGTCAATGTCATAAGCCTTTATGGCCAAACACAATAGACAGAACTGTGAACTCACGTGAGCTGTCAAATTTGAAAATTTACAAAAATCCCTTAAAAACTCCTCAATTGAGGCCAACTCCATTTCGTTAAGTTTAATTTTGTTGCGCCGAAATTTGACTTTATATCAAAAACTGAAAAAGTAAGAAATAGCAACCTGATCGAAATAAAATACCGTCAACTTAATTTGGGAAACCTCGAAAGAAAAAAAAACCCAATTTATTTTGACGCTTGCTTGTAGCTTGCTCAAAGAAGACTAAAATTGAAAGTAAGAAGAGCTAAATATTACACCGCTCGCAGGCTTTCATGAAAACATATAAGTTAGTACATATGTATAAGTTAATACATAAATATATGTTAATTGGTGTGTTTGTGTAAAACGTTACTGGCTTCTCAGTGATGTCTTCTTCGGATTGTAGTAGGAATTTTACTACGTATGGTTCACATACGGAACAAATTTACTTTCGCAAGTATGAGCTAGAACGCTTGGCAAAGACGAAAGTTTGACAGGTGTGATTTTTGTACGAAGCAAGTGTCTATTCGCATGCACTTTTTTAGCCACTATTGTCACTGGTGACATTTTTGTTTGAATAAAAGCATTTTTTTATATATGCGGATACCATGTGACTATGCTTTTTCTCGTGAAGGTCTACCTCAGAGTGATACTGACAAAATTGGGGCGTGCGAACAGACACTGCCTAAACACCACAATCCCATAAATTGACAGCACCTCCGTCATCTTTTCTTAAATCTTTCGTGACCTGAAAAAAGTTGGCATTATTAATGTTGAAGAGTTAGAATTCATTTTAATTCATCGTAACCCAACATTTTTGGCTGGGTTATCAAGACATGGCTCAAGTTCAGATACAGTAAGGAAGGTAGACGCACCCAAAAATTCAAATGTCAATTTAAAGAGATGCAAAGTGCTAAAGCTCTTACGTTCTCTTGTGGTTGTTGTCAAAGCTCGATGCCTCTTAATTTGTTCACCAAGGGTAAATGATCGATGTTGCTGTTTTTTGAATGTCCTCGTTCCCACTTGACTATAATTGCACCCTCAGCACATTCTGCCCGCTTGCTATAGTTGATCAGTGTCAGTTTGTTTCGAGAAATGTTGTTCTGGAGACTTTGAATACTGACTGGCGCAAAAAAAAAGTACCTTTATTAAAGTCGACAAGAGAAATCTTAACGACTTATCATATGTCTTCTCGAAACGCTTCTTTGTCTGTATTTTCTCTCTTCCTTGTGAAGTCCTTGGGCCATATCAAGCGGGTTGTTTTTGAATTCGGTCTTAAAAACCAAAGGTATTTTTCTTATAAAATATTTAAATAAATGCACTCGTCTTTCCTTGCCCTGGTAGGTATCACAGTTTATTCCATCTCCATCCACCTTCACCATCCTATCGTACTTCCACAATTTTCTATCTATTTAAGGACTTCATTAACATTTCGCATAAACGTGGCCTGTTTAAAATCGTCGGTCTCCTTGTTCTCTTTATTCCAACAAGAATAATTATATAACATCGGCACCTGAGCCTTTTCGATGTTTCCGAACAATAATTCCAGTTTTTTTTTTACTTTCTATGCCTGCAGAAACACACTTGTTGTGAATCACCCTGTATAACTCAAGCATCCTTAAAATATCATCTTATTGCGAAGAATTGGTTTTCGACCTAGAGCGTTTAACCCTTGTTCGCATTTTATCTTTGCACACGTGTGACAATTTCAAGGCTGTACGTGTACACTGTACCTACAGATACAGATATGTACGAATCTACATGTTAAAATGTCTTAAAAATATCCTTACAATTCGCTGTCGTATAATATTTTGTATACCAAACACTTGAAAAATTCGAGGAGAAATCTGGCTCCCCGTTAATTAAGAAAACGATTTCAAAAAGTGTAATCCTTGAATTCAAATACAATATAATATTTAAAATGTTTTTTACACTTCAACAAAATAAATTTCAATTCGTATATTACCTTAAGGGGGTCCTAAGTCCTGACAATAAAACAAAAAAAAAACCTTCTAGCTACTTGTCTTTGAAAATATTACAAAAAAAACCCCTCCTCCATTGTTTAAAAATAGGTAAATAAAAAATGTTTTCGGTTTCACGTAATTAATCAAAAAGTATATCTCACTCCTTTTTTTGTAAAAAAAAAAAAAATAGGTAAAAGTAATTAAACTCATTAACTCAAGTGACACCACAAGGAAAATAAAAATTTATAAATGAAAACCGAAAAAAAAAACCTCAAAAAGTACATAAATCTCATTAAAAATTCCATTTCCTTGGTCGATTTTAATGAAACACTGGATGATGCAAAAAAAAAACCAACCGAAACAAAATATACGAGGACGAGATAAATCATCAGGATGGCAGGCAGCAGCACTCCTCGGCAGATTCTGCTATTTCGATTACGTGTGTACCACTCTTCACCTGCTGTGTGCCATTAAGTCAGTCAAACTGGGTTTCAATGTGAGCAAAGTCAGGGTGTATGGTGTAGGCTGTACGGGGTTGAATGAGCCCCTTTTCCGGTGAACTTAATCGTGAATATCTTGCCATCATCGCCTGCCTGTTGTTGACGCTGTGCGTGGAATTTAACATCCTTTTAGGTCTTTTTGTCACATGAATATGTAATAGTGACAGTACACGCAATATTGCCACACGTGTGTGCACCTGAAATTGTTGGTTTTAAATAAATAATTCTACCCCCCACCCGTTACTGTTATATATATATATTATATAGTTGTTGTTCTTGTTGTTATTGTTGACATGTCAAGCTTGTTGGCAGGAGGGTGGGAGGGGGGAACTGCTTGACTGGCTTGGATCGGAATAAGTTTCTGCCACAATTATGTGACTTCATGAATGTATAAATATTAATTAGATGGAGAGGACGAGATCCTTCGAATATTATTATATTATTTGATATAAGTTTACCAGAAATATAAAGTCAAGTTTGACAACGATGGCGACGCATCCATTGTCAAGGATACGCCCACGAACTTCCGACTCGACAGTGTACATCAAAGTGGCGGATATAACCTCATAACTGAGATACTCTTCTGGCCCATCAGAAGCACAAGCCGGCCATCATGAACATCGTCATCATTATCAGAAGCAGCGGGAGTTTCCAGGACTTTCCGCATCATGCCAACAACCGACCGTCGCCGACTCCGACACCGACGATGATGACGACTACTGTGAACCACATCCTCGAAGCAAAAGGATGTGCACTTGCAATGAATTTAATAAGAGCAAACTTTAAACTAATTGCAGGATGTTGCTGGGTGCTGCTGATGCTGATGGTGGCTCTGCTTCTTGGTCCTGTCTGCTGGCCACCAATGATATAGACCGCCCGCGCCCATCCTCGATTTCGTCCTTGCATTCTGGTTATTTTTTTTTTTTTTTGTATAGTTGTTGCTTGTATCCTTCATTGAATGGAGAACAAATTGTTTACCACCACTAAAGGAGGAGGAAAATTGTTTTCTGCAGAGAGAGCTAGCGCACTGTTCCGTTTCGTGTTTGAACTAAATTCAAAAAGGATTCATCGCTGTGGTCGGGGAAATAATAATGTTGGGGCATGAATTTAGAAGAAGAGCCACTGCACAAAGAACAGATGTTTAGAGAATAAGGATGTTGTTTTTTTTATCTCGTTTCGTTTTATATTTTGAAGAAAAAATATTCTTTTCATGAAGATAAAGAGTAGAGAGGCGGGTTTTTGCAGGACGGGGACGCAGGGACTATGCCAACAACAAAATGCTGTTTTTTTTTTTTTTTTTGAGTTTGAAAAGTCTTTTGAAAACTTCAAAAGTTGACACAAACAATATTCAAGAGGCGTGTTGTGTGTCCATTAGTTGATGAAGTTGGAGATGCTTTATCTTGCTCGAGAAAAGTGTTAAAGTGGAACAATATCGTCTGCAATTATACCTTAGTTCCATTGAAAAATGCATTAAGGAGTACATAGGTAACTATGCTTTTTAATTTGCGATGCAGTTAAGCTCTTGCTGCATTATAAAGTTTTTCTTAAGTGGAAATTAAATGCTCCGGCGTCCAGCAGGGTGGTCCACCAAAATAATTATACTGAAAATGTTTTAGAGGAAGTTATTAAGACTTATTTAGAGCAAAAATTGAAAAAGCGAGAGCGTTTAATTCTAATGACTTTTATGAAATAAATGCTTAAGAAGGATGTGAATGGGTTGCTTTAATTCCGGAAGAAAGGTTGAGGGAAAATTTATAATTTCTTAGATGCCAAGATTTTCAGGAAAGTAATTAAGTGTGTCGAGTTTTTAAAAACCATAATACTAACTTTCTTGGTGGAGAAATAACCTTAAAATATCGAAATCTGCAAGCTTTAACTTGTATAGTGTTTCCATAAGGCTTATTTACCGAGGTTAGGCAATTTAAAATCAAATTTTTCAGTAAAACCTTCGTTAAGCCATTTTGAAATGCAGTTTAACTAGCTGTAAAGGAACGTACGAAAATCTTATTTAATATGACTGACATAAGGCCTTTCAAAGCTTGTAAGCATTAGCTTCTTTAAAGCACATATAAATGTGTAAAGAATGATTAAAGATTCTCTTATAATAAGAGCGGCCCGTCAATATAGTCATTCGAAATAAATTCAAAAACATAAGCGAGAGCTGCGGTACGTTTGCAACGAACTTTTGGATACCCCATTCCCAATTTTTTTTTTGTGTATGCGTTCGCCCCCACAGCCAGCCATTGTCCAGTTCCAGAAATATTTTTTTTTTTTAACTGACATGAAAAAATTCAATAACATTAATTTTGTGTTTCCGATGTTCAACAACTGCAAGCGCAAAGAAAATTCAGACTTTTTATTGCCAAGGCAGTTACTATGAAGTTGGTGACATTCAATTTTAAGCTTGCATGTCAATTTAAACAAAACAAGACAAAACTTAAATTTTTAAAAATAAGATTTTGCATGGAAATAGCGATTGTGGTTGTATTTAAAAATTCTTGAACCACACTCTGCTACGTAGCCAAAGAATCCAAACCGAAATGTTCATCTTCTTACTTCAAAACTGCGACCGATAAATAGAAAATATTAAAACATATATGCATATTAAGAGTTTTAACGGAAACGCCCATTAAAAGTGGGCGTGTCCTAAAAATGTGTAAAAGCGAATTTAAAACACTAGCTGAGCTTTGATCTTCATTAAAATTTCAAGCGGTAAACTACAGCTGAATCGAGTAGATTTTTAACGATCTTACCCGAATAAAGGTATTTTATAAAAATCACGCCCTTGAAAAACTTTACACACAAAAAATTTATTAATATGTTTTTCATTAACCAACGAAGAAATTAGTTGAAATGGAGTAATGGTACCATATTGTTTCAAAACTGTTTTTTTGTTATTTTATAAAAAGTGGGCGTAAACCACGCCCGAAACTCAAACATTTCTTTCCATATACAAACTATTTAGTTTAGACCAAAAGACACACAAATTTGGGCTTGTGGCTTTACTATAGGAGCCGTTTATTTGCAAAAATTAATTTCTTATAGTTTCCAATAAAAATGGGAGTCAACCACACCCAACATACTTTTTTTTCCCCTTACATACGATTCCTACGTACAGCTCATACCTACAAAATTTGCTTGAATTATTTTACCGTTAATCAATATTCAAGAAATTTTGTGACATATTTTTCTTTAACGAAATCTTTGATTAATTTTTTTGCTAAACCAATTATTTTTTTTATTTTCAGGTAAGATCCGTCATTCGTCACACATAACCTCAAACCAAAATAATATTATCGCTATAATATCACAAATCGTAAGTTAACTTTTTTCTAAAAATGTTCATCTAACAGTCGGATATACGAGTAATATTTAGTGGATTGATTCACATTTGTAATAAAAAAAAACATCCAAATCAATCAATTCAAGTGCTAACCACTTGTGAATAGCTTAACGCCATTATTTGTCAAAATCGGTTTGATTCCAAAATCCCTTTTATTTAAAATGGTTTCTAGTCCTGAATTGGCTTGATGATAGTTGTGATAAAAGGCGAACAGTTCTACTCTTAAGAAGAGGAACGAACATGGATAAACATAAACAAAATACAGTGATCAATTTTCCACTGTATAGTTGTCTCGGATTTCAATTCAAGATAAGAAAACGGATTCAAAAATGATTTCGAATCAATTTGTCATCTTAAAATTTCCACTTAAGACAACGGAATGTTTACTTTGAGCCCATTCAAATGATTTGAATTGGAATTGGCCGCTTTTGGTGTTATTTCTTCTTAAGGAAGACAAAATATCTAAGTGTTTTATCTTTATGGCATCATTTGAATTGGTGCAGTTAAAATAAAATGTATTGATTCGAAAATGATTTGAGAAACTTGGAAAAAGGAAATTGATGGAAGCAATTTTCATGTCGGCATTGGCACCATCAACCACCAACTAAGCGACGCACGAGAAGGATGTCATCGTTTGTTGGTACATCTTTCTCTAATTTGGAGCTTTGAAATACAATTTTGGGTTCTTTAAAATTTAAATTTCGCAATGGAGGGTAGACAAAAAGTTTAATTTGAAAACGAAGACTTAGAATGACTTTTGGAAGGTTTGAAAATACAAATCGCGAACATTTTACACATCTCCCCTTAAGACTACAAGAAATGGTTTTCTTCCTGTTCCGTTTCCAGTCGCAGCAATGCCTAGCCCAGCAAACTATTTAAGGTTTTAAGGTTCTCTTTAATTCCTTGTTTCCGATAGCTTTTAAAAGACGGCAATGTTTAAAACGTCTGCGTAACCCAACCATTTGAAATAATGAAAACGTTTTTTGTTACCTTTTGTGCTGCACGTATTAATCTCTTTCCCTCTCTTCAATATATATTGTTTTGTTAGTCTACAACACAAACAAGGCTATAAATCTTTCTTAGGACTTTTCGTTCATCCTTTAACTTCGTCCTGATAAGTCGTGATCAGCAAAACTGCACCGAACATGATATACCCGCAGTTTTTCCATTCACAAAAGTAGCTTCGAAATCAATGAACAAGTGATGGGTATGGATAATAAATCTTTGGTCTTCTCCGTGGATCTAGAGTGAAGTGAAAATTCACTCGTTGCGTTGCCAAAGATAGCTAAGGACGTTGCACTGGATTTATTGGGCTATTTTGAATAGATACATGAATCAGAATCTGGCGATGTGACCTAGATTCCTCGAATGGATTTCCATTTTCTACCATGATTTTTTAAAATGAATTGGTGTATGCTCCCTGTACCAAGCTATCCATCTGGACCATGTTTTGTTTGCTTTTATTGTATCATCAGCGTCAGCGCCAGCTGATTTCCTCAAATTTATTCAGAAATGATACTTTTATGCCAAATATACACTTGTTTTGAAGCGATGTGCTTCCACGATAACCAAGTCACTGATTTAGCTTTTTCAGCTATCTTATTCGACTAGCGTCTTTCAGAGTGGAAGAAAATCAGTATTTTTCATTAGTCCAGTCTGTACATAATAAGGCCTTACTTAATTCCAGCAAACGACATGCTAATTGTACTAAGTTTCATTCACATTGTCTTGGGCGGTTTCAAGTCTGATATTCACAAGTTCTGGTGTGCCTCAAGGTTCCGTTTAGTCTCCGATTATCTTTCTCATCTTTATTATAAAGGGCTTTCCAATAAGAAGTGTTATTTTGAATAGCCCGCTATTTCGGTAGCTGTCCCTTTTGAAGCTGTAATTTTTTGAAATTTGACAAGTAGACTCCATTAGTAAAAATGGAACAATACACGCTTCAACAACGCATTGAAATTATTAAAAATCACTATAAAAATGGTGAATATTTTGCATGATAATGATCCGGAATTTCATCGAAAAATCATTTTGACTGATGAGGCCCATTTCCACCTCAGTGGGTACGTTAACATGCAAAATTGTCGCAACTGAGGCTAGGAAAACCCAAGATTTATTGTTGAAAAGCCTCTTTATCCCCAACGAGTAGCTGTTTGATGCGGTTTATAGTTCGGCGGGGTCATTGGAACTTACTTTTTCGAAAATGAGGCTGGAGCAACAGCTAAGGTGAATGGATTGCGCTATCAAGAGATGATTAATAATTTTTGTATGGCCGGGATTGGATGGTATTGATCTGGACAACGTTTACATTCAACAAGACGGCACACAAACAACGAAACAATCGATCTTTTACGGGAAAAATTTCTGGACCGTGTTATCTCTCGAAGAGAGATATCACAATTGGCCTCCGAGATCTTGTGATTTAACAGACTTTTTCCTTTGAGGCGACGTGAAAAATAAGGTCAACACCGACAGCTCAGCGTCGATTCAAGACCTCAAAGATTTTATTCGTGAAGCTATTGAGGGCATACTGCATACAGCAGCCACTTTGCGAATTGGTGATGGAAAATTTTATGAAAAGGATATTGTTGTGTAAGCGTAGCTGTGGCGGCCATTTTACTGATATTTTTTTCTATTATTAATGGCATACTTTTTTCTTTACACTGAAGTAAAGATTCGATCATTTATCTCAAAAAATGTCATTCTTCTTTCAATATCAAAATAACACCTCTTATTGGGAAACCGTATATGATCTCTTGTTGAGACTTCTAAATTCTAATCCTCTTAATTGTTTTGCTAGCTACAGAACTCTCATATTCGTTTCCAGATTCACAACTCTGTTTTTTGAATAAGAAGCTACATTAAATCCCTTTGCGTTCTAGGTTCTTGTATTTAAAACCAAACTTTCTGGAAAGAACACATATTTACATTGCTGAAAATGCCGAAATGGACTATGCAAGAAATACCATACGCAACACCAAGTACTTGCAATGACTTGTCGCTGACAACCTTATAGCAGCAATTGTATGCGGCATTTACAGTAAACAACTTTGATAGGCCTTATACAGGCTTATAGCTTGTCTCTGAAAGTCTCTTATTAGCAATTATAATATTTTTCGAGTTTACGACTTCGAAAGGGCTTATAAGGGCCATTTTAGACTCGCATCTAAACTTTCAATATCTTCATTGTAGCTATTTAAAAACAAAAAGAAAATTCAAGTGAAAAATGCTAGGCTTGCGTAAGTTTGCCTTATACAAGTTCTATACTTACTTGCCAAATGAAGAAAATTGAAGCTTAAACTAACTTTATTGCTAGTTGGGGGAAGAAATTTGTCCTTTTTACAGATAAAACAATTCCTTATATTCTACAGCTGGAAGGAGGGGGAAAGGGGTGGGTTGAGTATTCATATTCATAATTCAAATATTTCTAAAAATATTCAAGTACATTTCTGTTTCACTTATTTCTGACCCATACTTCTTCAAAAAAACAACAACAACAAATATAAAAAATGACATTCAGTCATAAAACCTAAACAGCCTTTAAGGCTTTGTGAAAAAAGTATCAATTCTTCCGTCTTTGAACTAATAAACCAGCTAAAAAGTAGCAACTTCAAGGATATAAATGCCAAAAAGGCAATAAAACCAATGTTGCATATACTCGGACTAAATGAATCCTTAAAAAAATATGAGACACTTAAATTCTATATGGAACTCTTAAAACTTTACGAAAGTGAAGAAAACTGCTGTTCTGTACATCTTGTCATTTGAATAACCCCTTAAGATTATATTCCTGAAGTTATAACAAAAAATTTTGATGGTAAACGAAGATGGAAATATATAAATTTATGACCCGTGGAACTATTGAAGGAGTGAAATCGTCCATTTTCCGCATGTGTTTGCATTTACAAATTTACAAGGATGCAGTTTGAAAATGGAACTGACTCTATCCTTATCGACATAAATTTCCAAACCATTTCGATTTGAAAAGCAAAAACAAAACAAATTCGTTGTTTATTACAGCTCACAATATTTCATATTTTTAGTGCAATAAACCGATAAAATATTAACTGTCAAAATTCACACCCGACATCGTAGATTATTTATTTCCAATAAACCATCAAGAAAACATTAACCTAGCAAGCAAGCAAAATGATGGTCGCGGTGCTTTTTTCTCGCACACAATATTGAAAACATTCCTCTGGAGTAATAAATATCCCTTAATTACTTGGCAATATCAACCAATGTTCTGATGGTTCGTTCGTGGACGAGGATGAGGAGGCCAAAACTTTGGGATCATCAATCGTTTTAAGTTTAAATTCAGTTCGCCTCTTCTCCAGCCACTAAGTGCATCAAACAATGCGATGCGGCAGCCATTTTATTTAGCCATCTTAATTTACGGTTCCATGTTTTTTTTTTATCTTTTCAAGACTTTTCAAGAATTGCAGATAACCTCAGTACTTCCTGACTATTTTAAATCTAAATAAGTACAAAAAGAAAGAGAAAGGAGAAAACTATTTCCTTCCTGTCTCCATTTTGTTCTGCCATTCAAGGATACTTACTACAACAGTGCTACTTTATCAACTTTCTCACATTTAGCCAACTAATTTATATAATTAAAGCCAAGCTAAAAGTTTTTAATTGTTGTCCCCGCACACTGATGGTGACTAGGATGTACGTATAGAAGAGGGTGCTAAGGGCAGAGGGTAGAGGGTAAAATTCAAGAACAACTTGGTATTCCAAGTGGAAAATAGTGTGGTGCAACATTTTCTGCTGCACGTGTGTATATGAGTGTGTATGGGAGTGTGTTTATTTAGGAACTTAGCCTTTGCGTAAACAAGGATCTTTCACTCACAAAAGTCAGTGTTCTTAAGAATTTCCAAGTTTTCTTAGCTATTTTCTTATTTCGTTTTTTTTTTTGTCAGAGAGGGATGGAAGAGAGAAGAAGATAGTTAAAGATAACGCGAGGGAGAGCAGGTTAAGGTATTATTCCCTTTTATGATGGTATGCAAAAGTGAATTGCAGGGTGCTCCGAGGGCATGGGGTCTTGAAAAGATAAAGTTTTTCATTCCTTTGAGTATTGTTTGCAGCCATAAGTATGACAACGGGCCGTGTGGATGATAAGCAACAACGATGAAATCGTTTTCTAGGGAAAAGGGCTAGTCTTAGAATGAGTGAGAAAAACAGAGAGGATTGTAAAGTGAAAACGTGTCAAAGCAGAAAAAATTTTTGTGTAGTTGCTGGAGGGTTCTTCCTGTTGGGGATTAAGTTTATTTTAATGCTGAATACCTGATTAGGAGGAGTGCAAAAAAAAAAAAAAAAACAAATTAAGGTGTTCTTCCAATCATTTCCATCTTGAAAAGGTAAAATATTTTTATTTGTTTGTGCTTGATGAGGGTACCCGGAGCATCTTTACGAATGAAACTTACATCCACGTGCAGATGCAGAGTGGCAGTGGCAGGGGTAAACAAAATACAGAAGTTGAGCAACGTTTTTTGTGCAGAGATAGCGGAGGTGTTTCTGTTTTATTGGGAAAAAAATGTTTTGAGCTAGGTCTTGAATTTTCTACTTCTTGACTTATATTGCACATAAAATACTATGAATCTTGGAGTGCAATTAACCTTACAGAATCGGGTAATTTAACTGTAAGGGGTTTGATAGTTCAAGCGATATAACGAAACTTCTTCTTCAGTTTTTAAGAATTGCATAATGGCTTTTCGGAAAATGACTTCTGAGCAGTTATTTTTTTCTTTTTACTGTTTAGTCAAAGATGGAATGTGATGTCAGAACAAGAATATTTCCTGAGATGCCTTCATCCTCTGTGTTTTCATTTAGCCGCAAGCCAATAGTTAATTAAAATCTTAAAGAACTATGAGCACACTAGCAGTTATGATCAAAAATAGTGATTTAATTTGCATACTTCAGTGTTCTTAAAACGAAATTAAGAGAACAAAATCTTTGGTTAAAAAACCGTTATGAACAAGTTGAGTTGCCTTTTCACCAGGGTTGGCCGAATTTACTACACTGCATTTACTACATCATTAACTACGCGTAGTTAATTCAATAAACTACACGCCTTATTTACTACAATTTGTTACGTTTGCTACATACACGTTGTAAATATAGGAAAAATGGAATAATTTATATAAATTTATCAAGTATCAAATTCAAGATTCGAGAATCAAGAGCCTTGATTAAAGACCAACGAACAATGATATTTAAGAATTTTACATTTGCAGCTTACAAAGTACCTACAAAAATAAAAAAATCTAAAAAGAAAAATTGAAACTAAGTAGGCATTCAGTTTAGTTTTAATAGTCTTCGAAGACCAACCGATTTGCAAACTGTAAATTGTAAAAAACTGTAAATCGGACTGCTGACAGATAATTTGGCAGTTCAAACTGCGTCTGCTACATAAACTACATTTAACTACATTTAATTACATAACCTACATAAACTACGTAGCAGACGTAACAAATGTAGTTTTTTCTAAAAAGTGACAGTTCGGCCAACTCTGCTTTTCACAGCACACAAGGGGAAGTTTGGGTAGGAGATATATCTGTAACATACAACATTCTGGTGGTGCGGCTTAAAAAGTAGTCTCTTTACTTAACATTACGTTCGAACACAGGCTAGAGGGTAAATTGATGGGGATTCCAATAGCGATGCTTGTGTGTTACGTGGAAATTGTTTAAGGGGAAGAATGGTTAATTCACTGGATCACTGTTTATAAAAAAAGTGCAAAACTGGGTCGCACGAACTTGTTCTTATGTGTGACAGTGGTCTAGGGGCTGGAGATTTTGGAAGATTTGGAGATTTTGGAAATCAAGAAGGGCATTCATATGAAATGTTTTTTGGAAAAATTGAAGTAAACTGTCTGAGTTCTTTTACGGTTTTGAATTTTAAGGACACATTTTACAAAATAGTTTACCAGATTTTTTCATGTTTTTGAAAATATATTCCAATTTTTTTTTTTTTTTTAGTAGGGTTAGTTGGGGTAAATTCTAACATAGGGTAAATGTAAATAGTAGTTAGTTTCGCGTTTTAAATAAATTGCAGCAAACCCAGACAAAAAAAAAATCAAAATATGAAATGTCACGTCACCGGTGCATGTAGGTAATATCTTTCAGTTGTTGTTCGGATTTCGTTGAGAATTATTGTAGTGAATAATTCAAATGAAATTCCTGCCTTTTTACCTTAACCCTATAGGCGTATTCCAAGCACTTACAAAACAGAAGTTAATTGTCCATATTAACTCTAGAATTTTGAACATTTTGGAGTAAATGTAAATGAAGCCCTAATTCGTTTATGCAAAAACTGTACACATTTACCCCAACCAACCCTATGCCAACATATATTTTTTTGAAAAAACCAAACATTTAAAAAAAAATAAATAATTTTGTTTACCCAGAAACCGTTTTTTAAAAAATTTAAGAGTTAATTTTATTTTGTTTCGTAAGCGGTTTACGAGTAAATCTAATTTTAATTTAACCCGTCCTATGTGATTAACACAAAAAACGTTTTTGAGAAAAAATGGGTTTTCCATTAAAAATCGTATAGCAGTGCCGTTAGTTTTAAAGCTAGATTCCTAAAACCCCTCTGTAGGACATATTGAATCAAGATTAAGACATTTAAAATTCTTTCCTTCAAAATATTCCGGAAATGCCTTCGTTTTGTCCTGGCTAGTCCTGTTTTAACTCACTCGCCTGTAGTTGAATATTTTTGGCATATGTGGCTTTTAAAGAATGCTTGAAATTGGTCTTTACTGAATTAATTAATTGCATTTCGCAACATAATTTGGGAACGAAGAAGTTTCATCCCTATAACTTGATACTTGATAAAGGTTGCTTATTTTTCCCTGAGGAAGATTTTTTGCAATCGCTTTAACAGACCTTTATGTGACACTAAGAGCGAACGATTCCTGTTGAAATATGCTTTAAGATGATATTGGTAACTTTAAAGTCATCGGAGACGGTCTTGACTGATTTCTCAATTTTTTAATCGTTCTTCGTTCAAGTAAGTATGATTGATTAGTTCACCTCAATAGTTGATCGATTTGCTGTAAAACTTCAGACTCTGCTTGTGCAATTTAATGGCTTTTCGAGGCCAATACATCCTTTTAAAATTCTACACAAGTGATGACGTAGCTCGGGAAGGACGTTTTGAAGTTGTTGGACTTGGAAGTAACGGTGCTCAAAGTAGTCATGTAACCAACAAAGAAAGGCTGATTGTGGCTGCTAGGTGCTTATAAATTTACTTCATTCTTTACGCCTTAGAGCGAGCATAAGGTTGTTAACTCCCTCTCCCTCATAAATAACTTTTATTAAAATTGATGTACATACCTTGACCTTAGCTTTTATATGCATCTATCTGTCTGGTGGCAAGATGAAATATAGATCTTTAACTCTTCCATGATGTACTCCTACTACACAACACAGGTTGATTCCCCAGTATATTACACTTTGACTCCAACAAATTGAAACCAATTACCCACCAAAAGCAAATATACACTGACGTCCTTTTTTCCACAAATATGCACTCCATATTCATAAAAATGCTGTGTGAAAAATGGAAGGCATATAATTCTTTCTGCAGCATCTGAAAAAAATATAAATAGTCTCCATATTTCAGGACATTTTCTAAAACTATTTCCTCAGTTTTGAGGCAGATCCGGTACGCCATGATGTCGTCCTCGTTTGTGGTTGCCTTCGTTGCATGAACCGTGCACACTATTTAATATAATAAAACGTATGAAAATATCTCCAAGAGGATTGTATACGAGTGTTTTGCTTTGCTCCATGCACATGCACACTACACAGCTCATTTCTTTGTCCAGTCTGATGTTGATGGTTGGTGTATGTAAATTTTCTAAAATTTTATAACTTCGCATGCATGGAAAACGAGGAGTGGAAAATGATATATTTTTCTAAATAAAGCCAAGTCACTCGTGTCGACACTCGGTCGGGACATATTAATGTAGATGCAGGGCGGCTTTGAACAACTTGGTGTTTTACTTTTGAAACCATGTTCAAAACCAAGAAAACTGTGTTAGGTTTTCCGTTATTTGTTGACAATCATGGTGAAGGTCAATTTGTTGTCCTTAAAGGAGTTAATCCAACAAGGAAATGACTTTGTTCACCTAAACTTGATTATTCACAATGGAATAAATGCCAATTTTTAGTGCTTGAACGCAACCACTACTCAAAGAAATAATGTTGGGTTAATCTTTTGACTTTTTGCTCTGACGTGTGTCCTAATAAATGTTAAGGACCGAAAGAGAGGGAGATCAACCATCGGGCAACTCAATGGTCAGTGTCTTTTAACAGTCGAATTATTTCTTTGTTATTTGGTTGCCTATGTACTCTACTGCAACCGCTACGAAACCATTTACCAACTCAAAACAGACTAAAATCAAACACACTTAGAGTGGTGTAAAAACCTGGATTTAATTTGCGTGCACGTTTATTATTAACTGGCCCAATCACCAATAGAACGGTCAAAATCGACAATTATAACTGTACATTTTCAGTTAATCAGTTACTTACCAGTGAAATAAAGGTTTTTATACGGTCACACGGGTTATAAAAAATTCTCTATTACAGGACGTCCATTTCTTTTTTTTTGCACAACTGCAACGCAACCTGCAGTCAACAGATTTATATTGTAGTTTACTACAACGCAACTGCAACGATACTCTTGATCAACTCTTAAGCAACCGAGTAAAATTGGAAGACTGATTTTTGACGAGGGCTAAGGTCCGTTTTAAGTTGCTGGTTACACATTTAATGTAGCGGTAGACTGCAGTTGGTGAGAGACAGTCCAATCAGTTGCAAATAGTTTGTTGACGAGTTGAAAGAAAGTTGCGTTGCAGTCACGTTGCTGGTAGGAAGGTTTGGACAAACAAAGTAGCACTACGTTACACTCATGTTACATATTTTCACATTGGTGCTATAAATTAAGCTGGAGTTGCTGCACGAACACAATGGAGCCGCAACCGCAGACGCAGCCTTGTCAAAATATTGAAAGATCATGAATTCAATATTGCAAACACAATGACACTTAGTAGCTGTGAGAGTCGCAATACAAAGTCGTAAGATCTAATTTACTGGCTGTGCACAATGGTGTAGCTGCAGCAGTAGCACATAGCAATTTCAAATTAAAATGTACGTAAATCTTATTGCACGCTACAATGTGAAGTAGCAGCTGCAACATAGAGAGTAGCTGAAGTACAAGTCGACTCGACTCCAACTTCACGAACTTGCTGCGATGCAAAACAACAACAAACAAAAATGGCAGATATGATTTTTATTTGAGTTCAGTGCTGCGCATTGTATTTGTGTATGCTACTTTTTTGACATTAAAAATGACATTGCTACGTGCTACTGCTGCAGCTACACTATTGTGCGTTACTTTCAATAATTCTTCCATTATCTTTGACATATAACTAGAGAAGAGAAAAGGAATCAACTGTATCACACCAAATTTGTCGAACTTCACTCAAAAACTGTAACAACAAACACGTTTTTGACAGGTCCGCTGGTGTGGTTCCGACTCCTACTTTAACTTCAACTACACTCTTGCAGTAAGTTATTTTGTGACTAGCAGATTGCATGAATTATTCTGGATTATTATTTGTCTAGGACTTTCGCTAACCATAAATTTAACCAAGTTCTTGGAAACACAACAAGAACATAAACATGGTCCTTAAGGAAGACACTGAGCGGTGAGCATACCAATCCTTGATGTTCATGCGGTGCTGTTTTTATTGTCTTTCTCCAGGATTAAAAAGGCAATAAGGCGCATCTTTTTTTTTAATAAATAATTTATTTATCGTATTTTTATTTACATTTCCAAGCAGTATCTAAAATGACTCTCGCATCCCAGAAAAACACATATGATTTTTATTACATTAAGACTTCCTCGAAAGGATACTCCGATGGGATTTATGACGATTTGCTGTTTGTCTCAGATATAAGTTGGTGTTTATGTTAGCCATCTTTTCTCTTCCAATTTTCGATAAACAACATTTGTTTATTATGATGGCATGAACCTTAAGGAAAGGAAGAGAGGTTTATCAGATATTCTGTGCTGTGAGTCCTTTTGAAATCGATACTACCTAACACTTTCTTGTGTATGTTCTATTCGATTATATGTTGTGTTTGTGCTTTTTGCCCCAAAATTGATGCTTACGGCCATGTCTTCTTTCCCCTTTAATATGGATATATGGAGACACCATACAGTATAGGATACAGGATAACGGATAAGATTCGAACCTAAATTATGACTAGTTAAGATGGAGTAAATGGGGTGTAACATGGTGATTTATCTGATTAATTATCATAATATAGGCTTGTTTTTATCTGGCTGGATATTCATAAGATATTTATGATGTTTTCGGGTTTAAAGGATATCTGTGTGTCGATTTATGATATGTTTACGAAGAAGAAACAATATTTAGAAATAAATAAAATTCTTAATGTATTTTTGTAGATGAATATTTCTTATGTTTACAAACTGTTAAATGTGCTGGGAAAGGTATGTAAGTGGGTCATGTACGATTTGATTTAGATTTCCAATCACGATCCAGGAAAATTCAATTTGAGTGCTTGGGAATATTTCTGCAGGCAGCATATAATTTCTTATAAAGATAAAGGAAGATCCTTTGGGAAAAAAATTAGGCAGCCTTATTCTAAGAGTTATATAATTATTTATTTGAACATTTCATTTTGGCAAACTTGAAGAAGCATTCTTAGGCCCTTTAAATCTTAGCCAAAATGGAATGAATGTCACCTTTATTGAACAGTTGTTCATATTTTGTCAAACTATATCAAAGTTAAAATGTATAAAATGCAAATGGATTTTAAAATTGGGGCAATGCTGGTCAGTAATTAGATCTTTGCTTCAGACAGCAGTTAACTCACCTGGAACAGCAAAACTATAAACTTAACTTAATTTTGTGTGCAGGTTTTTATGGTATTTTAAGAACATGACTGCAACATAAACAACAACAACAATAACACTGACACACTGACACAATGAACAAGAAATATTTGTAAGAAATGTATAGTAAGTATGAAAGTACATATGTGTTATGCTTAATATAAGGTTTTGTTTAATTCATAAGAGTTCATTAACTGGCGCCCAACGTGGGGTTTATTCTTAAACCTTACCCGAATGACGTTGGAGAACGATCGCTGTCTCGACAATATTGACAGGAATCTTAACCAACCTTCACTGCTGAGGCAAGGTAGCCCAGTCAGTCGTTTAAAAAAAAAAAAACTTTTTCTCTCATAAATTCAAACTAATCCAAGAAATAAAATGGCGTACTTTTTTCAGTTCAAATCAGATTAAACATTTATTTAAGAGTTTCGAAAATTTTATTTTTTTCCAAATCTCAAGCCCCAAGACCCACTGTCGCACATGAGAGCGAGTTAGTGCGACCCAGTAGTGCACTTTATTTTTGAAAGTCCTTATGGAAAATTGACTAAATAAAAATAAAACCATTTTATGGACTTTATTTCCCACAGTTTTTGTCATTTAAATGTTTAATATATTAGAAAATATTCCTTGCCAAAGGGAAATTCACTTTCTTAAGACGCTACCGTAGGAACTCGTAAGATAAGCTTTGCCCTAAGAAAAATTCAATGGTGGCACCTTGGTCTTATCTAAACGCCTTTTCTTATATCAAACAACGTGTCACGTATTTTTTTATTTTCCTTTTCAATAAATCCATCGATTGAGTCCAGGAAATGCTCAATTTTATCTCCCTTAGGATACATGATGATTCATTGATGCAGGTAGCATCATGCTATCTTCACTATGACACCTAAACTGCAGCAAAACGAACCAAAAATAAAATGCACGACTGGGTCGCACGAACTTGCTCTTATGATAAGCAATTGCTTAGTGGTTGCATATATGAATTTAAAAAAAAATTTAAATAATTTCGAAAATTCTTTTATTTTTTAAATTAGTTTAAGAGTTTTCTCGGAAAAACAAAGTATGCAATAAAATTTCAAAGCTATACGTAAATCTAGGAAAAAAAAATATTGAAAATCGTTCGACCAGTTTTTTTTTAAAAAGGTTATTTTTGAAAAACTTTTCCAAAAAATATTTTGAAATTTATTTGGGTATGCAAATATATGGCAATCTGTAGTTTACATTTGAAAAAATAATTTAAAAAAAAAATCAATATACCCGTTTCCAACATATTTCGAAAACCAAAAATTTTTTTGAAAAAATTATAAAAAATCAAAAAAGAAAGTTTTTGAAAAATTTGAAATGCCATATTAATAAAATTATAAATGACTTCCTGTGACCAAAATTTTATTGAAATCGAATGTATAGTTTACGAGAAAATTTGATATGAAAATACTGGTTCTATGAGAGGTACCGTTATAAGACAAATTTTGAAAAATATTTCTTAACCAAAAGATAGATTGTCTTACAAAAATAGCATTCTAAAAGTTTTATCAAAATCGTTAGAGCCGTTTTAAAGAAAATCAATTTTTTTCTTCACGATTGTATGGCAGGTGCCGTTATTTTTGGGCCTAGAGCAAAAATAAAAAATATGTTCCGAGAGACGGTCAAATAAATCCTAGATACCAAATTTGAAGCAAATCGGCCCATCCGTTCAGGCTCTAGAAGCGCGAACAGACAGACAGACAGACAGACAGACAGACAGACAGACAGACAGACAGACGGACGGAATTCCCAGACCCACTTTTTTCGACTTCTCCATCATCGTAATGTCATGTGTGATTGTTATCTCGAAATTTTTTTTCTGCACGAATCCATAACTTGCCTTATAGTACCTATAATCGCAAGTAAAAAAATGAACTTCAGTTCGTGTTAAAAACTTTTGAATTGCAGTGCCGAATCTAAAGAATTCTACGATGAAATTATTCTTGTCAAAGTGTCGAACTGAAAGGACCTCACCAGCATATCTTGAAATATTCTTACCTTCACGTATTCACAACGAGCGTTGATTGATAAAATAAAATAATAGAAATAAAAAAGAAAATGTCCTTTCTCCAACAAACTGTCAGCAAGCATGCTTGGATTTTAGATTTCTTTCAGACTTGGTCCTTCTGAGCACCTCTGACAGGCATTTCGAAAAAAAAGGAGTGAGGGCAGCAAAAGGTTACGATATGACTATGTTTTCTGCAACTCAAAAAATTCCAGTTGAAAGGAGTTTTTTTTTTACAAGAAATTTGTTTTACACGTACAAACTTCTTATCGGTGTTCCACGAGCCACGACGCGATGGCATATTCGGGTAGTAAAATGTTATTCAATAGCTTTGAAGTTATGGTTATGGGAAAAGTTATAATAGAGATGATGTTGTAAAATTCCCTTACAACTACCCACTATGGGCCAAAAGTTGTGTGAAAATTTTATTTTTATTTTTTGTGTGTGCCTATTTGACATAACCCGAACGAACGACAGCTGACTACGATGACGACTACAACGACGACGACGTAGTCAGTTTAATTTGAATAAAAAAGAACAAGCAAATTATATGTTCCAAACTTGTCAATTGTTTTGGTAAACTTTGTGTTGAGCAAGAGAATTGTGACTGGGAATTACACATTCAAAAGGTAAAAACATGACTTTGTAAAGGGAATTTAAATTGACTGCTCGTATTGGGGAGGTTTTTTTTTTTGGTTTTGTCGGAGTCAGTTAGGAACTAGATTATTTTTGGAGAACAGTTTTTTGTACAGGTTCAAATAGGTTTTGGAAGAGCTTAGCAGAAACTTGGTCCTCAAAAAATCAACAGCCTTGTTGTCTTCACTTTCTGCGTTTGACTCAGGGCATAATTTGAATGTGGCACTTTCAAGAAGTATAACCTCCGAAGACTAAGGTCAGAAGCAAATTTAAGAGCTAGGTTTCCAAAAAAGAAAATATACAACTGATGTGATGTTTTGCATGCAACCACAACCACAGGCAGACTCGTATAAAAAAGAATCGAGGTGAGTACAAAATGGCGGTATAAAATGGCGGTACAAAGAAAAAGACCCTCTTACGTGCTCAACGAGCAGATATTAGTACATGAAAAAGAAAATTATATATAGTTTCTCCGTCAAGGTTGCTGCTTTTAACTTCCAGAAGCCCTAATGGTAAAATGGAGGATGCACTGATATGTGACTTCTTCAACCAAAAATTGTAAGCAACTAATTGCAGAGTATATTTTTCAATTTAAATTTCGATGCGTTAACTGTTATTCAAGCGACGTTCGAGACATCATGTCATTTCAGCAATACTCTGCAACTGCTAGGATGTCCTGACAAAATAGAAATCCCTTACAAAGCCCCATTGCACATGTCACAGAAGTATTCCTAAGCATTCAAATGAATTAGGAATAGAACTTACATGTCAACGAGTTTAAAACCATATACTTGCTGAAGCTCACATTAAATGTCCCATGTTGGGCGCCAGTTAAGCAATTTCTTTATACATTTAATTTGTATTGTATCATTAATAGATGCTTATTCCATTCCTCCTAGCTTGGGAAGATAAATTTGAAGGGCTTTTCAAAATCAAAATGAAGTATTTAGTGAGAGCCAAATAACTTTGTAATATTTCTAATTGTCACGTTAAAAATTTGATCCAATAATGGTATTGACTTATTCCGACTAGAATTTTCGCTAAGGTTTCGTTGATAGAGAGATCAATGGGTAGCTATAACCTAAGCATTGTTTCAAGACCTGTTGTTTGTGTTGTTCTCGGAGCACTGGTTGCTTGAAGGCACCCAATCTTCCGAATTTTTCACACTTCGATAAGGTTTGAGATGAGATGGGAACTAAGGAATCTGCGCTTAGAAATCCGATGATTCCATCAAGGTTCATCATTAGCTCACCTTTTAACTAGTTATAACTTTTACACACTTGAAATAATCCGGCCTACACTTTGTATAGCTTTTTAGCCTTAAAGCTTTATCAAAACGTTTTTAATTTCCGGCAAAAACAGAACCAAATTTAAATCCTGGCAATAATTTTGTCCTAAACATAAAATAAGGCCATAAAATTAAGTTATGGTCAACTGCAGCACCACCTGATAACGAGAGTAGTGTTTCACACTGACATAACTACCAACATGTCATTGAATTGACCACTGGATTTGGCTTTGGCTTGGATCTCTCCGCCACCGCCGCTGTCGCCGTAAATGTTAATTTGGTTGTGTTATGGTTGATTATACAAATGAATGACATTGTAGCTTTGAGCCATGCAGGAGCCTAAACTGATGCATCACCAGCTTGAAACCCCAAATTAACAAAACAGGATGAAGAGAAAAGCGACAAGCAAAATTATATATATAAATTCTAACGATTAAAATGTTGACCAACTATGAGTATCCAGGGCAGTTATTATGGACCACTTAATTAGAAAAAAAAAAACAAGTGTTTTATATGGTCGGTAGAGGATTTTTTTTAGGAACTTTATAATGGATTGCATGGAACTCATTAATTTGGTGGTTGGCCATTGGCCAATAGCAAATTTATTTTCACTAAATTAGTTTAATGACAGAGTGGATAATTTACAAGGACCACGATATTTTATGTTTAAGTTTTCTTTTTTTTTTTTTTTTGCTCTCAAATTAAGTTTTGGTTTAGGAAAACCAATCTGAATTAATTACATTTTGTGGAATATAATAATTATTATTGCTATCAGTATCACTTATTTAAATTTAAATAATACGAGATCGTTTGTAGGACAGAGCGCTTGTGATTGGAGTCCTTTTTTATTTCATAATTTAATATGAGCCATTATGTTGTAATTTAAGGAAAATCGTCGATTAGTTTTTTTTAATTAATGTTTTTTAGTTAAATTGGTTTTGGATTTTTTTTTTCATATTCCCTTGTTGGAATGTGTATTTACTCTCCCCTTTCGCCAGGACATAAATTCAAGAATTAATTGTTTCTACGCAAGTTTTAATTTTTTTTAGTTTAATACAGAGTGAACCAAAAGAAGTCATCCATCCGATGTTGTTTGGCTCTCTTTTTACTTGCGATTATAGGTACTATGTATAAGACAAGTTATGCATTCGTCGAAAAAAAAAGTTTTGAGATAACAATCAAACATGACATTACGATGATAGCGAAGACGAAAAAAGATGGTCTAAAAATTCTGTCCGTGCGTATGTCTGTCTGTCTGTTTGTCTGTATGTATAGAGACCTACAGCCCAAACGAGTGTGGCGAATTGCTTCAAACTTCGTATATAGACTTTTTTAGGTATTGTACAGAGGAGAAATTGAAATTTTTTTTTTAGCTCAAAAAATAACGGTACCTGCCATACAACCGTTACGTTATAGCTTATTTTTCTCAAAAACGGCTCTAACGATTTCGATTTAAAAAATCAGTGTTGCTTTTTAGGTAAGACCAATCATATGGCTGAAAAAAAAGTTTTAAAAAATGGCTAAGAACGGTACTTTCCATAGGACCGTTTTTTTTGCTTTCGACTATCTCGAAAACGACTCAACCGATTCCTTCGAAATTTCACACACATATAGCTGTAGGTAGCTTAATTTGTATTGCACACCAATATTTTTTAAAAATATTTTTTTGTATTTTTAAAAGCATTTTTTAAACAAAAATTTAAAAAATTAATATTTTGAAAATAGCTTATTAATTTTTTTTCTAAAAATTTTAAATAAATGTATTTGCTGAATACCTATAAACTGGCGTTTTTTAATTTTTTTTTAATTTTTTTTCAAAAGGTTTAAAAAAAAAACTTTTGTTCTCAAAAACCGCTCCACAGATTTTTATAAATTTATTCTCATAATTTAATTAATTAATTAATTTATTCAAGAAATAAAAAAATAGTTTAAGTATTTATTTAAAAATTTTGAAAATTTTATTTTTATCAAAATCTCAAGCCCCTAAACCACTGTCACACATTCGAGCAAGTTCGTGCGAACCAGTCGTGCGTTTTATTTATGGATGTAAATGTCGTCTCACCAATGGCTTTATATAATTATCTACAACCCAATTGAGGCAGCTTTGCTTATTTACGTAGCCATTCAACCAAAAATGGCGACCATTTAAATAGACGTATAGTTTCTCGAAAGTAACCATGTTTTTCGAAATTAACCTGCACAATTTGCATGTGTTGTTCAGGCGTTAGTTTATTCATGATGAAATGGCAAACCAAACTAAAGAGATATCACATATGGCAGATGACAAAGTGGCTGTCAATGGAAACAGTGATGCCAATTTAAAGTTCTTTACTTCTAAAAAATTAACTTTTATTACCTTGTTAATGGGGTTTTCAAATTGCCTACGTCATAATACATAAAAGCTTATACCGAGAGACCTAAAGAAATCTTCAGTGGGGATTCCAAAGAAATTCTATCAACTCATTGTGCCCTTTGTCGTCAAAATTGAATATCGATTTCCGTTGTCAGATTTTTTCCAGAACATCCTTTTTAAATTGACTTGTAAAAAGGAGTGATCAAATATTTCAGGAACGAGAAGATTTTTTAATTTTTTTTTAATTTTTTTTCAAAAGTATTAAAAAAAAACTTTTGTTCTCAAAAACCGCTCCACAGATTTTTATAAATTTATTCTCATAATTTAATTAATTAATTAATTTATTCAAGAAATAAAAAATTAGTTTAAGTATTTATTTAAAAATTTTGAAAATTTTATTTTTATCAAAATCTCAAGCTCCTAAACCACTGTCACACATTCGAGCAAGTTCGTGCGACCCAGTCGTGCGTTTTATTTATGAATGTAAATGTCGTCTCACCAATGGCTTTATATAATTATCTACAACCCAATTGAGGCAGCTTTGCTTATTTACGTAGCCATTCAACCAAAAATGGCGACCATTTAAATAGACGTATAGTTTCTCGAAAGTAACCATGTTTTTCGAAATTAACCTGCACAATTTGCATGTGTTGTTCAGGCGTTAGTTTATTCATGATGAAATGGCAAACCAAACTAAAGAGATATCACATATGGCAGATGACAAAGTGGCTGTCAATGGAAACAGTGATGCCAATTTAAAGTTCTTTACTTCTAAAAAATTAACTTTTATTACCTTGTTAATGGGGTTTTCAAATTGCCTACGTCATAATACATAAAAGCTTATACCGAGAGACCTAAAGAAATCTTCAGTGGGGATTCCAAAGAAATTCTATCAACTCATTGTGCCCTTTGTCATCAAAATTGAATATCGATTTCCGTTGTCAGATTTTTTCCAGAACATCCTTTTTAAATTGACTTGTAAAAAGGAGTGATCAAATATTTCAGGAACGAGAAGATTTTTTAACACTGCAGATGCAATAAGTACCTACTTTCTCTCTTTTTCTTTTCTAATAAGGATTCAAAATAATATTCCCTAAGCTGTCTTCCACTCTAAGTATACACATTTGAAGTTAAGAAAAAAAAAATGTATGTATTCCATCCTATCAATCATAGAGAACTGAATATATTACTTTAGTCATTTTTGGACGAGGATGGTAAGTAAAATGGCACAAATGGAAACAGACATAAAATCCCCCAAAAAATAAAAAAAAATCAATAACTCCAATCATCGATGCGAAAGATTCAATTCCATTCCATCATCATTCATGTTCCTTCCTTTTCACACGCTTCACTGCCTCAAATCATTTCTAATTTACATAAATATCCTTAAAACCTCAAACTTCAATTTTTTTTTTGTCTAGGTACGAGTATAGGTATGCAAATTATGGCATAAAACGTTCGCATTTCTATATTCACATTTAGTCCATTAACGTCATCTTGTTGGCCATGGCCACTGCCACCCCACCCCACCACACCCACTCTTCCTCCAGCAGGCAGCATATCTCTGAAGGGCTCAATAAGTGGTTTTTCTTGAACATCGTAGGGCTTCAAAAATAATATCAATCACATCGAATTAATTTCTTTTTTTCATTCTCTTCCAATTATCCTGACCGAAAGGTACGATTTGTCAGACAGACGACGACGGATGGCACAGCAATAGCGCCCTCTGGTCTCTGGAAGGAATTTTAAAAATCAAACTTAAATCTTTTATATTGAGAGTCTTTGCAGAATGGAATGAGCTTTCCCCTTCTGTAGGCATAATAAATGTCAACGATGCTAGAGTGGCTCATTCTGTATTCTAGCAGAGACAGAGGGTGGATTGTGTGCACCTAGACTTGCACCACCATACCGTTGTGGGAGTAACTTAAGGGTTCCCGTTAGTGCGGTGGAAAATCTTTTAATAGCACTTTTAAGTGCGCTCATTGAAACAATCTTCATGTCACGATGGGGGCTTGAGGTGGGCTGGATTTTTTTTTTTTTTGTAATTTTTTCCTCAGGCTAATGGAACTTATACCCGTTACCACACCACAACCGTGCCAACCGTAGTCGTCGTCATTGTTATCAAATATGTATGTGTATGGGTATGGGTGTGTGGTGGGCTGAGATTCCACTGAGATCTTGTTTGCGGAAACTCTTAAGGCTTGACACAGAAGGACGGGAGCGGATATGGAATTTTATCTAGAAAGTAAACGAGAAATGCAATGTAAATAAAAGAATCATCTAAGCGGTTTTTGAAATTAAAATCCCCAGGAAACCCTCCTCGCTCCATTTGCACACATAGAAAGGGGACTAATTGAAAGTGAATGAAGCATGATAGTACCTACTAAAGGAGGGTGCACACAGGTGGGAAATTTATTTGCTCATTAAATGGTCAGTTAGTTCACTTTTAAATGAAGGAGGGTAGGTGTTTTTGTATAAATAGTGGGTATGGATAGTGGCCTCATTAAGAGTGTTGCCATATCGATTTTTTTTCTTAGCGCAGATACTCTTTTCAACCAGGTCACAGATAGCTTGGAAAACTTAAATATAGAGGGTTTTGAAAAGATGGGTACGGGGAAATGGAAATACAGAAAAATGTATAGATGGTTAGGTAGTTAGTTAAAAACCGTACAACAGAACTAACAAGTTAAAAAAGGTTCTAAGAACTTTAAGAATTTTTGAAATAAGAGTTCTTAGATTCAGCCCAACGGATACGCTACATTTTATTCTGAAAATACTTGAAATCCTGTTAGTGCAGTAAGACTTAAAGATGCTTGTTTCCGGACTAAAAGACCAAACGGTTTTAACAACTTTTAAAATCGTTTGGCTGCCAATCTACAGGGTTCGTCAAATGAAGTGTTACCAACTCAAAGTTCAAAAAATCCTTAATTTTTAGAGTTTTTCATTCAAAATTTGATGAGCACACTATAAATACATATATTTCTTAAGAACCATGTCACTGCTCAAAATAACTTCCTCTTGCACGGATGACAGCATCAATCCTTTTGATGAAGTAATTGCACGTTGCACAAAGGTGGTCCTGTGGGATCCGTGTCAATTCCCGACGAAGCGCCAAGTTCAATGTCGCAACACTCTCATATTTTTTTGTTGACACCTTAGCCTCCAAAATGGACTATACAAGGAAGTTCATTGGATTCAAATGTGGTGAGTACGGCGGCCACTGTTGCAAAGAAATGAACTGGGGAACGTGATCTGCAAGAAATTGTTGCGTTAAACGAGCTTTATGAGACGGTGCTGAGTTTTAAAGCCAGAATTACAACGGTGAAGCTTCTTACAGCAGTTATTAACAATATAAAAAACTTTCGAAAAAAAAAATATTCCTGCGTCGCCAGTGATGCCAACATAAAATCAGTAACACTTAATTTGACGAACCCTGTAACTGGGAATATTTATGGCCTGTCTTCAATCTGACAGAACCAAAGGCTGGTGGAAATAAGTACGGCCACTAGCCGGTAGGTGAACATACCATTAGACGATGTATTCCTCTTAAGGACAAGGAGTACTACGGATGATGTATAAATGAGGCAGAAAATGAGACTGGCGTTCAATTCCTATCTTAATTTCGGCGTAGCCAGTAAGAGGGTTAAATATGAAAAGACTTGGTCACTTTCCTCGTTTTGAGTTTTCACTTTCCAGTGTTCTTCCCAAGCAATCCCTTATTACAAAAACTTCTCTTTTTCGACTTAAACAATCAAAAATAGTTTGAGAACCATATTAAGGGTGATTTTTTTAGACGTGTGGTTTTCAAGAAGAAATAAAACGCATATTATTTAATGTTATGGCCAAGAATTTAGCTTTATCATAAAGATAAGAGCTTGCCATTATGTTTTAAAAATGATTTCGGGCAAGTGGCTGCCGATGTAATATTGGAAGCAGCGCGTAATGCGTCACACGAACTGAACCATTATTTTGGGTATAAATTTGCACGATTTGCAAACGTTGTTCAGGAGAAAATCTTTTCATCATGAAATGGCAAACCAAAATGAGCATAAATCAAGTGACAGCTGTCAAAAAGACTAACTTGGAAAAAAGTATCGCCAGATTGAAAACCACACGTCTAGGTGGTGCGCTATGATTTTTGGAAGAATCCAGGTATTGTGATGGATCAAATGTTACCCTAGCTAAGCAGCAACCTGCCAAGGTGGCACAAAGTCTGGAGTCTGGTCACTTTGATCATCCAGAAGATTGACCGCCTTGAACCTGGCTAATGATCAGTAGACAGTATTAAATTGTACGTTATAGGTCACGCAAGTTATGTTTTAGGGGATTCTCGCAAATAGGCATTTCTACCGACCTGTTTTCTACTATTGGCAATGCCTGTGCCAACTTTTCTTAGACACACCCTTTAAACAAAATCACTGACTAAAGATTGTCCGGTGTTATTTTTGGGCTCTCTTTACAAGTCTGCTTCACAATACTAACAATCCAGCTGTGACCCATCTGAACTCTAATTTCCATTTTACAGGCAGCCAGTAAACGTAGTCTTACGGATCCGTTTTTTGATCTGACTGCGAGTTCTTCCACATTGCTTTGATTTCTTTCGCCGGTTCAAAACGGATCCGTATTTTAACACCTAACATCAAATTAAATGATGGCATTTATTAATTTTGTATCTTTGTTTTTATTTTCAGAATACCCGTTTGCCATCGATGACTCCTGTGGATAGCACAAAAAGAATATTCCAAACATGGCGGACGAAAATCAATCAAGCAGTGGTGGTGGTGGCCCATTAAGGGCAGTTGATGAGGGTCCCCCTCATAAATAACACAAAATTCCACCACCACCACCCTACATAAGATATTGATGTAAAACTTTCAACATTAACATACAAAAACAACAACAAAATCTACTACAACAATTAATAAAAAATATATATAGAAATTGACATACATATATATGTATTGTATATATATTCAAGGACTAAAATCCATTTTCAATTCTCTAAACCAACTGTTCAAAAAGGAAAATCAATCAAAGACTTAAAAACAAAAATCTTCAACAACAACAAAAATCTAGTTCTTAAATCAAAATTTTCAACTAAATCAAAAAAATCAAAAAAGGACGAACATCTAAAACTTTTCACAAAAGTATCTTCCAGCAATAAAAAAAAATAAAAAGAAAAAACAAAATTAAACATTTAAAACTTAATTCTAAAATTCATTCAGAAGTGAAATGCATGCAAATGCGGGTGCTGATCGCGGTGGATCATGGCGTTTACCACCCGATGAAACCCTTCAAGTTCAAGATCCAAAGCAAAAAAACGAAGACTTAGATTATGACGAAGGTCATAATTGGCGTAGCATTGTCTTTTCACTATTAGTAATAAGTTTTGTAATAGCCGGTATCATAACAGCGATCTACCTCTTGGGGTATGTATCTTAAACTCTTGGACCGATTTTGATAAGAAAAATTATTATTTTTTTTTTTAATTTCAGGTACGTCGATGAACTCCTTTATTGGTCAGGCCGTCGTATGATACTCGATGAGTACCTGCAAGGCGATCTAACGCCAAATCGACTCCAACCAGCTTGGGTGACAACACGAAAGTATGTCTTCCAATCGGATGACGGAGGGCTAGCCGTACTGGACACTGCCACGAACACTGTTCAAACCCTAGTTACAAATCACACCCTCAGACAATTGAATGTCCGGGGCTACCACTGTTCATATGATCTGCGATACGTTCTATTTAGGCATAATGTAAAGAAGGTAAGTGACCACACACAATACCACCCATAAAAAAAAACCTTTATAATTATCTTAACCATTTAACATTGACCCAAAACCCCAATAAAAAAAATCTAATATTCGCCCATCGGTCGCCACTTGTGACAGGGCTAACGATTAATGGCTTCCGATTCTGGTTTACCCAAGCCGTCGCGTCGTCGTCGTCGTTGTCGTCTCCAACTTCGTCGTTATAGTAGTCGTCGTGGTATTAAAGGAGTTTGCACCCGCTTCCTTGGTCAATGGTTTTCAGTTTTTTTTTTTTTTTTTGGGGATAATCCACGATGGGCCGGGGCCAATGTGGCGTGTGAAAGTGAAATAACACAAAAAGGAACCAAATAATTTGGGTCGATTTAAGGATGGCGTGGCACATGCCCTTACTGGGAATTAGACCAATTCGTTGGTTAATATTTCCACTTTGTTGATAGCCAACCTTCTTATAGCATTTTTGTGCAACATTTTGAATTTATTACACCAAATTGATAAGGAAACGTACTATGAAGTGCTAATTCAACTGAATTTATCACAAAATATTTCACAAAAAACTTAGTCCTGGATTCCTTCACAACTAGCTTAAGTCAGAAAAGCCACTTCACCAAAATTAAGAAATCTGACACATAGTGACACCACCAACTGTCACATCATGATTTCAATTTGTATCTTCTTATCGTGCCACCATTTTTTGTCAACCAACAAGTTATTTAATTTTCCATTAAACCATCTCTTTTCTCAACGAAAAAAAAAAAATAATAAAAATCCTTGGAAAATTATTATGACCATCATTCCCAGTATCAACGAGAGGATGCAAAATTTCCAAACTATGAAGTTTTCGTTTTCGTTTTCAACACAGAGTCCTCGCCTCCTTGTTCATCGACGACTGAATTATGTATTTATGTCTCCTTCACATCGTGAGTCGTCGGTCGTTGCCGCTGCTGCCGCCAAAAATTGTGTGCTAAATATTTTTCATTTGATGTCCTGGACGACGACGGCGAAAATACAATTTAAATAGTAGCTATCGCTACCCAAAGTGACAACAAAATGTGGACGGAAAAATTTTAATATCCTATCACGCCCATCAACTCTCAACTCACTCCTTGGCGGCGGCTGGGCAGCAATATTGTGGACCTCCTTTTACTGGAAGCCTGGAAAATTTTTAAATGAAAATTCCTGGATTCTTCTTCATCGTTAAATTCGAAATGTTAATTTAATGACTTTCAGGATCTTTTTATTTTCTCTTTGGATCCTTGAAATTGGAACAAAAATAACATGATATTTTTTTTTTAATGAAATGCAAGAGAATATATTTTGATGCATTTTGAAATTAAATTTGTATAATTTCCAGTGGATAGGCACACTGGATGACTTTGAAAGGATCTTTCGAGCTTCGACTTTGTGTAGGAGAAATTTGATATTTTTTTAATTTCCGCAAAGGTCTTGCAATTGTAAGTCAAGCAATACAAAGATACCGGTAATGAAAGCTAGTGATGCAATCTTTACGTCGTGAGTTTTGGTTTCAAGTGAATGTGACAGAGAGTATACCACTCATATTTCAGTTTTTTCGGGCAGTTTGTAGAAATCAGTTGGCTTTTGTCCCTAATCATAGTTTAGAGTGCAACGTAACTTAAGTGTCTGTTTGTGAAAAGGACAAATCGGAAAATTAAATTATTTCATACCTATTTTATTGAATTTAATTTATCCCTTAGTAGCAAAATAAAATTTTAAAATCCGTTGCTTATTTGCTTTTCCTCAAAACCTTCACAATGGCTTAAATAAACTGCTGACATGCATGCCATCGATGTGCAAAAAGTGTTGATTACTCTAAGTCGTACATCCCTGTGATTGGGCATGAGCATATTAAAAGTATGGAATGCTAGAAGCCATCTGCACGTTTGTTCCAAATTAGCGCCCCAATTTGAAGTGTGTCAAATATGGAACTAAAATGAAATGTCATTTACATACAGGAGCGCACTTGAGTAGATGTAGAAGGGCAACTCAACACCCCTGCTGCACTTGAGCCTATGAATTCATACATGTGAAAGCCTGAGTGTAACCGAAAATGGTGTGTACCATGATGGACTTGTAAAATGTTTATCTGTTAGGAACTAAATTGATCTTAGTTTTAATATCGTCAAGTAACAAAACATATGAAAACTTTAAAAAATGAAACGTCATTTTTATACAAGGAAGATACAGAAAGGAAACCGCTCATTTTGTTATTTTAAATAAAAATATCTGAATTTTTTTATAAATACAAAGCAAGTTCAATAAAAAAGGCTTCTTTCTGGTCACGACTAACGTCACAACAAAGCGAAAAATACAAAACCATAGTAATCTTGTATCGTAAGCTTTGAGTTGTCATAAAATTAAAGAAATTAAGACACACATTTTTCTTGGCCATGCTAATTTTTGACTTTCAGATCACTTTCCTATTAAATCTGCTTAAGAAACATATCATTTTACTATTGCTTTAAGCACATAATATTGCCCCTTACACAAATAAAACACCAAGATAATAACATCCTTAAACTGATAATTATAAAAATGATAGTGAAGTTTAGTGATAATCACGCTACTTTTGTCACTATGATATGGCAAAAATTTGAATCGGAGCTGCAATTTTTGACAGATTGCAGCATCGCCGACTGGAATATGACACCATTGCCTTTAGAATCCAAAGAACACTTATGGTGTTGTCAAAGTTAAATGTATACGTAAATCATATTGCAATGCTACAATGTGAAGAAGCAGCTGCAGCACAGAGAGTATCTGAAGTACAAGTCGACTCGACTCCAACTTCACGAACGTGCTACGCTGCAAAACAACAACAAACCAAAATGACAGACATGATTTTTGTTTGAGTTCAGTGCTGCACATTGTATTCGAGCATGCTGCTTAGTGCGCTACTTTTTTGACTTTAACTTTGACATTGCTACGTACTACTGCTGCAGCTACAGCTACACCATTGTGCTCAACCAGTTATGATGAGTCTCTATGAAAAAGTGTCAATAAAGTAAGGAATTCTTTGTTTTGTCGCTGCACTCTTTAACGTTTCGAAAAATATTTTAAAAAAATCCAATCCACAAGTTTCCAAAATGTTTTGAAAATCAATTTTTGTTATTTTAAAATTTTTAAGAATCAAGAAAAAAAAAAGTTTTTGGAAATTTTGAAATGCAATATTGCTTGAATTATAAAGGAATGTGCAAAATTTGATTGAAATCGTGATAATAGTTTACGGTAAAACCTCATTTGAAGAAACCGGTTCTATGAAAAATACCGTTATATCATAAATTCCGAAAAATACTCACCAAAAGATGTACTATTGTAAAACAAAAATAGTGCTCTGAAAATTTGATCAAAATCGTTAGAGCCATTTTCGAGAAAATCAAAATTTTTTTTTAAGGATTGTATGGCAAATAGGTACCGTTTTTTTTTTATGACCTAGAGCAAAATTGAAAATATGAAATATTTTTTGGCACGAATCCATAACTTGCCTTATATAGAGTGATTCATCGTGGGGTTTGATTTTATAGGCTTTTTGACAGATCACGCGTGACTCCTATCAAACTGCTTTGTCTTTTTCGTTCAGTATCATTTAGCAAGTCATCATGGAAAGACTCAAACCACAACAGCGTCTCCAAATTTCAGCGAATGGGCTCTGGAAAAAACTCACTAAAAACCCGGTGTTTTATCGTGAAATTTTGTTCAGTGATAAAGCCCCTTTCTGACATAGTGGATACTTTAATAAACAGAATTGCCGTATTTGGACTGATGACCAACCCGAAAGTACCAAAAGCTTACATTACATCTATTAAAGACAACGGTTTGGTGTGGTTTATGGACTGGTGGAATCATTGGACATATTTTTTCAAAAATGAGCCACATCAGAATGTTAACTTCAATGGTAATAGTTATCGCGCCATATTAACGGACTATGTGCTCCCTGAAATTTAAGTCCATTTTCTCGGTAAACTTTGGTTTAAACAAGATGGTGCTACAAGCCATAAAGCGCGTGAAACAATGGACTTCTTGAGTAATAATTTCGATGAGCACTTAATTTTACGTTTTGCTACGGTAAATTGGGCGCCTTGATCGATGCGATACCTTTGGAATATTTTCTCTGGGTATAGGTATATGTAAAGTCTCAGGTCTTCAAGCACAAGCCACCTACAAATAAAGCTTTGGAAGCCAACATTTCTCGTGTTATTCGCGAAATGCAATTCGCTATGCTCGAACAAGTCGCTCACAAATTGGAAATTCCAAATGGACCACCTCAGACAAACATTTACACGATATCATTTTCAAAAAGTAAATGATAATAAAAATTTTAAATTCACTTTTTTTATTTTACATAATAAATCAAACGTCACCCGTTATTACTTTAAATCGTAAGTAAAAAATGCTACAGGCAATTATTTTTGTAATTTCGTTTGACTAAGTGTTCAAAACTTTACTATTAAAGGCAATCAAGATAACCATCGCCTTAAAAAAAACAATACAGATTTCCGTAAATTACAACAAATACCAACCAAAATCAGAAGACGTCATTACTTTTAAATACGTAGTCTCTCATTTTATTCAAATTCAAAGCGAATGACTTTATTTGCATAACAAAAGAAATTCCACAATTTAGTCCAAAATACTTCGGATTTTCCTAACAACATTGTTACAAATTACAATCCAATGTTCGTACTCCTTCCATACGAACAATGAACTAGCTTTTCAGTGTTCAAAAAAAAGAATAGTAAATTGTTCCTTTTGAACATGACCCGATGACTTTTGTCTAAAATGCTGATCAAGCATGATAAAAAAAAAGCGAAAAAAAAAACCTAACTAAAACAATACAACTCTCAATTCTCAAGAAAAAGTCATTGCTCAATCCCAACCCTTCAAAAAAATATTGTACAAAGAACTAAATGAATACGTTTTTCAAGACAAAAAAATATTGGGGGAGGACGAACCAAGACTGGGACAAAACGACATAAGAACAAAAAACTGCTTAAAATCCCTGAACTCTGAACTGAACACTTTTTCAAGTAAATTTTTCAATACCTCCTCAGTCCACATCCTTCCGCCCGCCATTATGGGCATCAACAAAAAAAAAAACTATTTTCACCGTTCAGAAAAGACTTAAGTCCCCATGATGTTCATGCTCCTTTAGAGAACTATTCCATGGTCCGTTGCTTTGGGTTTTCTGAAGAAGAAAAAAAAATGTCAATTTCAATTTTTTCGAAATAATATTTTTCCTCCGTGCTTTCTGGTGTATATGTATTTTTGAAACTCCTTTTCGTGTACTATTACATTTCAAGATTTTCTATGCAACAATGAATCTGAATCCTTTTTCTGTAGTTTCCATTTTGTCCTGTTGTTCAAGATATCAAGGGCAAAAAAAAAAGTCTTTATACTGTCAACACTTTTGAATTTGCTTGTTTTTAGGATTGAAATGTTGAGACCATGATTTGGCAAAGAGGCAGGAAAATCCTTCTTTAAAATAAATAAAAAAAAATCGAGTTCTCTGATATCCTTGGCAGGAGCAAAAAAAAAATATTAATCTTATTAAAAGCTATAATTGCCGAAGAAGAAGAAGAAAACGAAGACGAAGAACAAGTTTCGCAAAAGTATTCATTTCGTTCTCAAGTGCGGCTTTTGTATAAATTAGGAAGGGAGAGAAAAATTTGAAGGAGCTAGAGGACGAAGAGTAAAAGGCACATTATTTCCACTTGAAATGTGATAATCCTATGAGATGGTTTCTGTGAACAGAATAGCTTGCAAGAAGATAGCTTAATCAAATTTAGTTTTTTTTTTTTTCTAATTTCAAATAATTATTTGCGAGATAATAACGTTTTGGCAGTTTTTTTTTTCTACTTTGGATCCTTCATGGACGAGGGAAGGGAATGAAAATTGAAAAATGAAGGAAATTTTAGATGAAATAACGCTAAATTAATAATATACTTTTTGAGAGCTTAACAAATCACTACATAATTTTTTTGAATATTTTTTTGGAAAATTGCAAGAAACTTAAGACGTCAGCATTCGTTTTAATTGAATAAATTTATTGTCTATTGTCTATTGGGAAATTGAAAGGACGATTGGGATGAAAACGAGAACAATTATGCTGAGTGTCTTTTTTCGGGACTTTTTGCTTCTACCTATAAAATGGTATTGGCCTTGAGACAATGTGGGAGGAGTGTGGTGCTTCTTATTTGCGAAACTTGATTCGCAAATTTTTAATCATCAAAATCTGAGACTTTCAATGCAATCATTAATTTGATATTAAATCTGTTCTTAAAAGACATCTGCCTTATAAGCTCAAAGCAATAGTTTTCAAACCCATATAACCTGCAATAATCCTGTTAAAATAAAATGCACGACTGGGTCGCACGAACTTGCTCTTATGATAAGCAATTGCTTATTGTGGCTGCATATATGGCTATTAAAAAAATTTAAATAATTTCGAAAATTCTTTGATTTTTTAAATTAGTTTAAGAGTTTTCTCGGAAAAACAAAGTATGCAATAAAATTTCGAAGCTATACGTAAATCTAGGAAAAAAAAAATTGAAAATCGTTCGACCAGTTTTTTTTTAAAAAGGTTATTTTTGAAAAACTTTTCCAAAAAATATTTTGAAATTTATTTGGGTATGCAAATATATGGCAATCTGTAGTTTACATTTGAAAAAATAATTTAAAAAAAATCAATATACCCGTTTCCAACATATTTCGAAAACCAAAAATTTTTTTGAAAAAATTATAAAAAATCAAAAAAAAAAGTTTTGAAAAATTTGAAATGCCATATTAATAAAATTATAAATGACTTCCTGTGGCCAATTTTATTGAAATCGAATGTATAGTTTACGAGAAAATTTGATTTGAAAATACTGGTTCTATGAGAGGTACCGTTATAAGACAAATTTTGAAAAATATTTTCCAACCAAAAGATAGACTGTCTTACAAAAATAGCATCCTGAAAGTTTTATCAAAATCGTTAGAGCCGTTTTTGAGAAAATCAATTTTTTTCTTCACGATTGTATCGCAGGTGCCGTTATTTTTGGGCTTAGAGTAAAAATAAAAAATACGTTCCGAGGGACGGCCAAATAAATCCTAGATACCAAATTTGAAGCAAATCGGCCCATCCGTTCAGGCTCTAGAAGCGCGAACAGACAGACAGACAGACAGACAGACAGACAGACAGACAGACAGACAGACAGACAGACAGACGGACGGAATTCCCAGACCCACTTTTTTCGACTTCTCCATCATCGTAATGTCATGTGTGATTGTTATCTCGAAATTTTTTTTCTGCACGAATCCATAACTTGCCTTATAGTACCTATAATCGCAAGTAAAAATAAAGTGTTTTAGATTAATTGCATACTTAGTCGAGTTAGATTTCATAGTTGCCAACGCCATGTTTTATTTTTGGAGGATTTGTCGCAACCCCGCAAAAACACTTTGAATCAATAATTTAACCCAGCTGTTCAAAACGCAACTTACCACTACGCAACGGGACACTACAAATCTTATGAATAACTTTTCTCTGCTGTTGATCTATCCAAGTACGATATCTGTCAGTTGGAAGAACATTTTTGCACGATTTTTCAATCAATAACAGTTTGTGATATAAATGGTGTTTTTAGAGATATAAAACTTTAAATTGGCAGCACTGTTTTCATTGACAGCCATTTTGTCATCTGCCATGTGATTTATCCTTAGTTTGGATCATGAATCGACTGACGCCTGAACAACGCATGCAAATTATGCAGATTTATTTCGAAAAACATGGTTCTGTTCGTAAAACACATCGCGCACTTCGTTCATTTTATGGTCGGAAAATTTTGTTCAGCGATGAAGTTTATTTTCGTTGAATGGCTACCGTCATAAAGCTACGATAAATAATATTTTAGTAGGGGAGCTGTGGTTTCAACAAAAGAAAAAACCGTTTGATGAGGTGTTGCTTTATAGCAACTTTTATAAGCTCTCTAAATTACTGGAGAACTCTGAGTAATGCCACCTCGGTTGTAGTGAGCGGATGTCGTTTACGCACAAAGAGACCAAAAGAAACGATCCAGCGTTGCTGGTCAGGGCCCGGACTTGTCCTTGGCTTGAAGGAAATCTCTCTAAAGGAGAAAGAACTGCAGGTTGCGGTCCACGGCATTGCAATCTGGTGGCGAATGAGCCAACGGTAGCAGTATGTAGCGCCTGTACCCATATTGGGCGGCTACAAAAGACTTCTGTTTTCCCACAGTTTGCGGCCTTGTTTCAACGCACATTGGATTTGGGGTATGGAAAATTTCATGTACAAATGATAATTGGAGACATCACAAATAACGAATTAGCAACAGGATCAAGAAATCCTTCAGATTCAACAATTATTGTTTCTTTTATAAACAGTGCTCCAGCGAAATAGTGAGTTGCATTGCTTCCCTTAAACAATTTCCCGTAACACTCGCTGCTTTAGGAATTCCCACCAATTTACCCTAACGTCTAACCTTGGACGTTCTGCGAAGTATAGAGAATAATTTTTTAGTCGTACTAAAAGGATGTAGAATGCTTTACTTGGCTTGATTTGCGGTGTACAGACATTCAACTCCAATGTGCATCGGTATCTATTTTTATCTCCTATCCAATCTTCTTTAAAGCTCGTACTGTGTAAACACCATGTTAAGGGAATTGATAACCCCATGATGTGACATGACATGGACGCTTTTCCAAATGACTTGGACAACAAAGTTCCACGTAGAGCAGAGCCTGACTATAACTCTCTTCGTTGTAAGTTGTGAGCCTCACAAATGGAATACATTCTTTGACTTTCTCGCTGAGTTTGGGATTAATTTCTTCCACTACTTTCACTTCTTCGCAAGAGGCAGCAACCCTTGGAAAACCTTTGGTTAAAGGCGTGGGTAGAATCCTGCCTCCTTACATTGAATTCCGACATATATTTATAACTAAACATACTAAACATATTCCCTTTGCCATTATCCATGAATGGTATTTGCCTCGAGGAGACCGAAAAGCTATCAGCACTCGGTATGGTGTATCAGTGATAACCTGCGTTGGAAAGACCACATACTTGAGATTGCCAAGAATACCGCAAGATGCTTAAGCTTCCTTAATAGATAGGTACATGAAGTTTTTACCATAACTTGCCTTATTTTACCGGTTCTTCTACAAAAAATGCTCACTCGGGGTAGCCAGCTACGTTCCACCCTTTAAATAATTCCCCCATAATTATTGTCTGGCTAGGAATGCTTATCAGTTTCCACTTGAGCCCAATTTCGGACGTACCGTGAAATACAGGGATTCATTCTTCAGCCGTACAACACGAATGTGGAATAAATTGCCTGGTACAATTTTTCCTTGCCATTTTGATCTTCAAGCTTTCAAGACCAATATTCATTGATACCTCCTTTTCCTTCCTCCATAATTTCAGATCGCTCGCACTGTGACTATTTTTTAAAAGGGCTATCCAAAACCCTTGGGCGCGTGTGTCATTTAAAAAAAAAGAAAAAAAAAAACTAGCCGACGGGACATATCGAAAAACTTTCACAATGAATTAGTTTCTCTTCGTCGGCGTCGTCAACTTTTTAATCTTAACCAATTTCGGATCATAGAAGAGCAAGTTCATGTAACCCAGTTGCACTCTCTATACTTTTATTGGAGTTCTATTGTGTCATGTAAAGGAATGATAAGAAACTTCTTACAAAAGTTTTATTTGAATCCATTTATTCAATTCCATCTTGAGACAGTCGAAATCAAATGTCAAAACCCAGAAGACATCAAACAAAACTTGAAATCGATTTCCCGCCTTTTTTTTAGGACCAACATTTCTATCACATTTCTAATCTAGTTTCATATCATAACTTTTGCTATTTTATCGTCCCTATCGATCGCAAACTCCACACTTGACTCCTGACTCCTAAAAAAATGTTTTGAGTAATGTGATTCGGGTTCAGGAAAATCGTAAAGTCAGCGTATAGCATTTCTCCAAAAAATATTGAATGGCGTTTGAATTTTTCCAAAAGTACCCATCTTGTTACTTTACCGATTCGTCATTTGGCAGGATGCCAGCTGATGGGATTATTCGTAGCATAACTTTTGGATTCTGTTTTTTTTTTTTTATTATTTTCTAGAACTTAGGTTATGTCAGTTCCAGTACAGGTTCATGGTTGCTTTGCTTTGCTTGGCTTTTTTTCCGGGATACAAAAAAAAACTCCCTATCCAACTGATATCTTTCAAAACCATCCAAAAACTTCACCCTCTGAAAAAAAACAATCTCTAAAAGATACAAAGATTGAAAAAAAAAAGAAAAACAAATTCAAAATAAAAAGTTTAAAAAAAAGTTGTTGCATAATGATAATCGCAAAGTTATGTCGGCGAAAGAGAAAAATTCCAAAGAAAAAAGGACACCCCTAAAAGGGCACCATACCCAACACTGTATCCATGTATTTATGTAGGTATACAAAAGTTCTTTTTCTCTGGCTTATACACACATCAGAAAAGGATAAATGTGTTTCGCGGTATCGCTTTGAAACTTTGATAGAGAAAGCAGACTTATGGGCGTCAAAACAGAAGAAGGCAAAAAAAAAAAAAAAAAAAAAAAAAATTACCACCTCCTTTTAATGGAAACAAATTTTATCCTTTTTATCCTTTTATATGAGAATAAATGAAGGGTGAAGGGGAATGAGGTGCAAAACTTTTATATGAAAAGTTGTTGTTACGCGCCTGTGTTTACTCGTTACTTTTCCATCTTTTGATAAGTGTTTCTTTTTTTTTTTTTTTTGTTGTTCGTTTTTGTGAGTGAGGGGGGAGGTGTTGTGGCACAGACTTTTGTTTTATTAGAAAATATTTCTCTTCTTTAGTCGCGAAGAAGAACAAGAAGTTGGTTAACTATTATTTGAGTTTGGAAGGGGTGGGGAGATTTTGTGTGATTTCATAACTAATTGGATACTTGAAGGTAATGGGATAATTGATGGAACTTCTCCCGAAGTTTTGAACACACGGCAGAGGTATAGGTACGTACGAACGAACCGCCCGCCCTCTAGTTGCGATGTTAGATATATTTTTGAAAACAAAACAAATAAAAATAAGAATAAAAAAAATAAAACATTTTTATAAATGACTGTTTGTTTGAGTTCTGACATTCAGTCAAATTGGAATTTAGTTGTGGGTTAGCAAGGAAAAAGATTAATCGTGGCAAAATCGTTGATAAAAATAATTTTAGTTTTCATTTTATTTTAGGGTTAAATGGTTATATTGTGGAATGGCAAAGGACGAAAAGGAGAGGGTGGTTGAGGTTTAGCTTGAAATTTTGTAATTTAGTTTTGTGATTTGATTTAAATTGGTTTTGATAGTTTGGATAAGATAAAAATAATAAATTGATGCCGGGTAAGAGTGTTTTTGCTTTTTAAGCAAATTAAATTTTGTATAAAGTATCCAACTTGTGAAATTGCTATTACAAACTGTATTAGGTACTGGACTGTACATTTTTGAATTGCTGCTTTTTTGAAGTATTGTAATAGTAGGTACTGATTTAAACGGCGGCTGCAATTTGTATGAGTGGAGAGATAAGGTCTTTTTACATACACTCATTGTATTTTACTAGAAGCCTTGAGTAAGGCTAAAAATTATGAAGTTAAAAGGGTACTAGTACCCCTTAATGAGATTGACACTTGTCAGCTAGATAATGAGAATGGTAATAAAGGGTGATTTTGTGCTCTGATTTGAAGTTTTATTACTTCAGCGTGATATTAGCAATCAAGACTGATGAAAGTATTTTCGAAAAAAATATGGCCCGAAAATCATACGCAAGTTATTCCACAAGAATTTAGTAACACGTCGTGAGTGTAAGATGTGTTGATGGAGATTTTCGGGAAATCTGCAATTTGATCGTTCACAAACACGTTCAGATGAAAATGTCCTTCGTGTCTTAACTCTTAAGATTCTTTGTCAATCTCGGCGATATCAAAGACAGTTCCTAACTCTAAACGTTTTTCTGAATACCAGGTTTTGTAGGACCAACTGAATTTTTACGGTTATAGGTGCAGAATGCAGATGTTACCCCAAAATCTGACGAATCCTGCCATGGCCGCGGAATGCCTATCTGTGCTGTTTCAGGATCGGCGACCAAGGTGTTTTTGGTCGATTGTTCATAACGAGATCTGCCGATATGCCTCACATCTCCAACGTTTCCATGTTCGTCAATTTGGCCACTACCCACTACTGCACGAAAAATGGGAGCTATTGGAGCATTTATACCTTCACAAAATGTCCGTGCTTACCACGTTGACTGCAAATTATTGACCGGCCGTAGCTATTCCGGTAATTAAAAAATTTTGCTTTGTGTGCGCTGTGGGGAAGTGTAGTGCTCCATGCCATATCTTATATCTGGGACAAAAAAAAAATACTCAAAAATTAACTATAAATTGAGGAATTATAAATGTTTGCTTGCGATTATAGGTACGTACTATAAGACAAGTTATGGATTCGTGCAAAATAATTTTCGAACAAAAATTTTGGTTTGCGAAATATTTTAGAAACGGGTATATTGAGCAGAAGCGATTTTGCTTGTTCCATTGGTTTTCAGAATGAGTGCTTCCTAAAGTGAAAGGGTGAAACCAATGGAAAGTGCTATAAGATCATAGCAAAGACACACAACTCCCTTCGTTATTGAGCATGAACATCGAGTCAGACTGATGAGTGCTTTTTTAGTTAAGAAAACCAGGCGCTCAGCAAACGTAGAAACCCATCTATGATGACAATTTAATAATACAAAGTTTGCCGCCAAAAGCTTCCTTTGTGTGCATGTGAAGAAGAAATAGGTAGGTGCAAATCAATAAAAACAATTAACAGTATGTTTCCAGACCCACTTTCTCTATTCCTCATACAGAAATGTGCATAGGTAGGTAAAAAGTGAATGAGAAATTCGATTCTAAATGGAAAAGCTTTCTTCTTTGCATCTGAGTTCACAATAAGTCACCCACACAGTCTTAGAAAATATTAACAGAAGAAAGAAGAATGAAAGAAGTAGAAGAATGTCAAACAAAGAAGTCAGTGATCGGCCATTTTGGATGGGCTTGCCGATCATCACACAGCACAGACACAGAGGATATACCTTCATTTTTGACATTTTAAATACAAAATAAATATTAAATTAATAATCCCACGTTCATAATAATTTCTAGTTAGGTATACAACTATAATTCAATAAAAAAAAAAAAAACGAAGTGGCAGTGTTAATTTTAATTTTTAATTTGTTTTTTGCTCAGATTTTTGGGAATAGGGTGAAATGTGTGAAAAATTTTGTCGAAAATACATGTAAGCTTTTAAATTTATTAAGAAAGATAATGCCAGTTTGTTTGGGAAAGATCGCGCCAAAAATGATCTTGTTTGTGTGAATGAAGGAAAAGTAGCAAATCAACAAAAAGAAGAACTAACAGAGCTTTATTCGTAAATTCCAGACTTCCAAAAATGTCTAAAGAAGAAAAGAGACAACATATATGCTCTCAAAGCTCAGCTTTCTTCCATTCATGTTCGAATTCGAACAGAAAAAGAAAATAGAAAACTAAACGAATGTCAAATAAAGAACAAGAAGTCGGTATTGTTGGCTCTTTTCTTCTTTAGGGATTTCTGGAATTCTTGAATTTACATGCATAGCTGTCTCTGTTTATTTATTTATTTGTTCTTCTTTTTGCTGATTTCCTAATTTTCCTTTACACACACATTGCGCGATCTTTTCCAAACAAACTGGCATTACGTTGACTCCTGCTAATCATGGTTACCTGTTACAATGAGAAATTTCAGCATTTTTTTTTTCAACATAGTAATTTTTTTTTTTATTTCTTTCAAGAGCGGGAAACCCTAAAATCTCTCAAATCACCTTCAATGCTTTTAAAAAAGCCATACTTTCGTTAAATTTGCAAATGCCTTTCCAAAGATTTAAGGATTTAACATATTTCAAATAACACAAATTCAGTTTTTGAAGTAAATAAAACACCTTATTATATCATGTTTTTTTTTCTATTCGATGGTTTTTATTGAAGGGTTTTTTCCAATTTTCGAATAACATTAAAATCATATTTTTTAGATCTTACTTAATAAATTTAATATAGTTTAAATGTATTTTCATAACACGAAATTGTTCACATTTCACCCTATTCCCAAAAATTTGAACAAAAAACAAATACAAAATTAAAATTAACACTACCACTTCGTTTATTTTTTTAATTGAATTATAGTTGTATAACTAGAAATTATTATGAACGTTGGATTTCTTAATTTAATATTTATTTTTATTTAAAATGTTAAAAATGTCTGTGCTGTGTGATGATCGGCAAGCCCATCCAAAATGGCCGATCACTGACTTCTTTGTTTGACATTCTTCTACTTCTTTCATTCCACTTTCTTCTGCTTATATTTTCTAAGACTGTGTGGGTGACTTGTTGTGAACTCAGACGGAAGGAAGAAAGCTTTTCCATTTAGAATCGAATTTCTCATTCACTTTTTACCTACCTATGCACATTTCTGTATGATGAATAGAGAAAGTGGGTCTGGAAAATTACTGTTAATTGTTTTTATAGATTTGCACCTACCTATTTCTTCTTCACATGCACACAAAAGAAGCTTTTGGCGGCAAACTTTGTATTATTAAATTGTCATCATAGATGGGTTTCTACGTTTGCTGAGCGCCTGGTTTTCTTAACTAAATAAAATGCACGACTGGGTCGCACGAACTTGCTCTTATGATAAGCAATTGCTTAGTGGCTGCATATATGGATTTAAAAAAAAATTTAAATAATTTCGAAAATTCTTTTATTTTTTAAATTAGTTTAAGAGTTTTCTCGGAAAAACAAAGTATACAATAAAATTTCAAAGCTATACGTGAATCTAGGAAAAAAAAATATTGAAAATCGTTCGACCAGTTTTTTTTTAAAAAGGTTATTTTTGAAAAACTTTTCCAAAAAATATTTTGAAATTTATTTGGGTATACAAATATATGGCAACCTGTAGTTTACATTTGAAAAAATAATTTAAAAAAAAATCAATATACCCGTTTCCAACATATTTCGAAAACCAAAAAATTTTTTGAAAAAATTATAAAAAATCAAAAAAAAAAGTTTTTGAAAAATTTGAAATGCCATATTAATAAAATTATAAATGACTTCCTGTGGCCAAAATTTTATTGAAATCGAATGTATAGTTTACGAGAAAATTTGATATGAAAATACTGGTTCTATGAGAGGTACCGTTATAAGACAAATTTTGAAAAATATTTTTTAACCAAAAGATAGATTGTCTTACAAAAATAGCATCCTGAAAGTTTTATCAAAATCGTTAGAGCCGTTTTTGAGAAAATCAATTTTTTTCTTCACGATTGTATGGCAGGTGCCGTTATTTTTGGGCCTAGAGCAAAAATAAAAAATACGTTCCGAGGGACGGCCAAATAAATCCTAGATACCAAATTTGAAGCAAATCGGCCCATCCGTTCAGGCTCTAGAAGCGCGAACAGACAGACAGACAGACAGACAGACAGACAGACAGACAGACAGACGGACGGAATTCCCAGACCCACTTTTTTCGACTTCTCCATCATCGTAATGTCATGTGTGATTGTTATCTCGAAATTTTTTTTCTGCACGAATCCATAACTTGCCTTATAGTACCTATAATCGCAAGTAAAAAGCACTCAATCAGGCTGAGTCGATGTTCTTGCTCAATAACGAAGGGAGGTGTTTTTGTCTTTGCTATGATCTTAATATTTTGTTTGTTTTTTGTTTTTGCTTTAAGGCTCATTTGTGTTCGCTCAGACGCCATCAGTTCTTCATCTTTATTTAAATTATCATTTTCGTACCTTATTCGGTATTAGATGTGCTTACCGACGATGTGGCAGACAGAATTGACAGCAATTGAATTTTAACGTCTATAGGGATTTTGATTAAGATTTTGATAAAAATGATATATTCTTAAAAAAATATTTAAATTTAATTTGAGCTGAAAAAAAGGACGTCATTTTATATCTTGAATAAATTTGAATTTATGAGAATAAATTTATAAAAATCTGTGGAGCAGTTTTTGAGAAAAAAAAAGTTTTTTTTAAGAAATTTTTGATCATTTTTCAAAACAAATTTAGTAATTTCAATTCATATAAATTTATTTATAATTTTTGTAAAATATTGAATAGGTAGTTTTCAAAATATTAATTTTCTTTAAAAAAAATTAAAAAAATGCTTTTAAAAATACAAAACAAATATTTTTTTAAAAAAATATTGGTATGCAGTATAAATTGAACTACCTATATCTATATATGTATGTGTGAAATTTCGAAAGTATCGGTTGAGCCGTTTTCGAAATAGTCGAAAACAAACGAAAAACGGTCATATGGAAAGTACCGTTCTTAGACATTTCTTAAAACTTTTTTTTTCAGCCATATGATACCTTAAAAGAAACACTGATTTTCTTAAATCAAAATCGTTAGAGCCATTTTTGAGAAAAAATGAGCGTTGACGTATTGATTTTATGGCAGGTACCGTTATTTTTTTAGCTAAAAAATAATTTTAAATTTTTCCTCTGTATACCTACAATACCTAATTAAAAAATTTTCAAAATATATAATATTTTTTTTTAATATAAAAAATAATATAGGAGCAAGTTCCTGAGACCTAGTTATGCATTTTATTTTATGTTGCCTTTCTCGAAGAAGAACTCCAAGATTTTCAGTTAATTTATTCGTCCTAACCTGAATCACAAAACTATATGATATTTACAACTGCTCCTGTTAATCATTTTTTTTTATTTTGAATTTTTTTTTCCAAAAGTACACTTCTATAGACAATTTGGTTCCCTATTAAAATGCATTGAAACCCGTGTAAGGCTCTTAGTATACATAGAAATTTGTATTGAATTAATAATTTAAAATCGTAACATATTTCAATAGAATGTCATACCACACCAACAACATTATATTCACCTCCATTTTGTATGCTTCTCAAAATAAATTTTTCAATGTCATCCTGAAACGAAACAAATTGCCATAACCACGTCAACTTAGTTGCCAATAAAAGTCTTTATAATATCTTTCTTCCCCCCAATACCCACTCAAACTTCTTTTGACAGACGCAAAAGAGCATGACCTTTCAGAAAATATCCTTTTTTTTAATGACAAATCGAAGCCCTCAAAAAGTCTCTTCAAAAATCTATATTTTCTTCTTTTTATCTCCCATGATCTTGATGACGGCAATGTGTGGTTGGTTATATACTGACTAACTGGTGAGTCAATTCCTTCGTCCTTCGGTATTAGTTCTATAAATAGTGACGCTGGTAATGGTATTGACCGCAACACTCAAGAGTAATATGAAAAGAGCAAGATAACCATTTTTTATTGAAAATAATTTTAGCAGTTCGACTTCCATGCCATCCGGTTTGTTGGCTGCGGTCGCCTTTTTTAGCCATCCTTGAACAAAAAAAAAATTCAGCAAAAAAAAAAGTAACGCAACAAAGAAAAAGGACTAAATAGTTTGAAATCAAATTCAATTTTTCTAAATCCACTTGACGTTTAAGTTCGGACTTAGGAAATAAAAATGTGATGTAATTTTGTGGCGCACTGACTCTTTGTTTGGAACTAAAACATAATAAATGAAATCTTAGGGCCAGTTGTTGAGAGTGAGAGTGGTTTAACCTCAGTCACGTTCTTGGTTAAGGCCCAAGTTCAATTGCTGATACTTGCAATATCGCTTTACGCAAATTCATTTGCCTATAGAAGTTTAGCCTTAACAATGGCGCCCAACGTAGGGCCAAATTTATCTTTCTTCTTTTAAATTTCTTCTTCCTTCTAGGACGACAGTTCCAATTATTGAGCAAAGGGAAGATGTAAGCAAGCAAAGGCATACAACTAGCCAAATCCTGAGTGATTTCCCGTATAAACCTGGCTCACAATATGTTTTGTGAAACTACTAGGTATTGAAGAGATCTCTATAAATTCTTATCTGTCCACGTATCCTATAACCTTCCAATAAAAGGGGACCACAGACCGACATTTTAGAAGGAAAGAATTTATTTCGTTTGACGTATTTACATTTAGTTATTCAACACCATTTTTTTCATTAGAAAAATAACACGAAACCAATACTTGACCTTTAGAGCAATTAAACACAATACCAATTAATTTTTATAAACACAAATTAATTCGTTTCTCTAAATGATCCAAATTTATTTCCATTTCTATTGTATATCAGAAAAAAAATAAATACAACATTAGAAAGGAAGCCAGGATCAATATCCTTTATTATCCTAATATAAGGAGTACAAGGATCTAATTTCCTAATTAAATTGATTTTCGCAAACATTAAATTGTCTTTCTCATTGAATTCAATTTTTTTCCTCATTTAATTTTGCAGATTTTTCAACGGTCCTTTACCGCATTCTATACGATATACGATGTTGAAAATGACCATCACATGCCAGTGAAACTGAAGGACTCACCAAAAGTACAAAGAACTCGTCTACAGTACGCCGCATGGTTGGGCAATACAACATCCCTAATTATTGTAGCTGACAACGATATATATTTAAGACAATCACCGGCAGAGGAAGAGGACATCCGAATAACGAATACAGGATATCAGAATGTCATTTATAATGGTGTTCCCGACTGGTTATATCAGGGTAAGGGATTTTTTATTACTCGGTATTTAATTGAATCTTTGAGTTTCTCTTCTTTTTCTTTTTAATTTAGTTTTAATTTTGTCACTCCAATTTGGGGTTTTTGATGCGGTTGCGTTTAATTTTTCTTTTCATTTGCTTATCTGCAGAAACATTCCTCTACAAGCGTAGTCCTCAAACCAGAGGTTTTTCCGCGAATCTTCGGCGAAATTTTAACCGTTGATCTGCCCAAGAAAGTCATTACGACAAAAATATCGCGGAAGTTTGCAGAATAGGTTCGGGCCATCGGGAGGTTATACCAAATCCAAATCTTATATTTTTCCACGAAACTTGATCGTTTCACCAGGACAATTGGTGGGTCAATAGCTTGCCACGACAAAAGTATCGCGGGAGATCTGCGATATAGTTTCTTTTTTTTCTTCCACATTCTTTAATCGTTGATCAGGCCGAGAAACTTGATATTTTTTTCATGTCTTGAAAATATCCGAAAATACCGAAATGGCTGATAAACTCATCAAAAGTTTCGCGGAAGATTCTCGTAACTGTTCCTGATTTTTTGGGAGCCTATTCCGCAAATCTTCCGCCATACTTCAATCATTGACCAGTCCGAGAAAGTTGAGACTGTTCCATATCACGAAAATATCGCGGAAGATTTGAAGTATTGTCTGGGATTATTGGGAGGATATACCGCAAATTTTCGGCGATATTTTGATCTTAGACCTAATTTACTCTGCAATCGTGAAAAGTATCGCGGAAGATTCGCGTAATAGTCTCTGGTTTGTTGGGATGCAATGGTAAATGTTCTTAAAATTCCTGAAGTTCCTACTTGACTTTTTGGGTCTCGTTGAAAAGTTCAGAAAAAAGCTATGCGGCCACATTTTCCTTTTTTTTTTAAATTTCGAATTACAAATTTACTCCGACACACCCTGTAAACAATTAATTTTTAATTTGTAAAACTCAAACAGATTGTAAAATTTTTTATTGATTTTTTTTTCAAATCTAATTTCAGAGGAAATCTTTTCAAAGCCCGAAGCGATATGGTCATCGCCAGATGGCAGCCAATTCATGTATGCCTCGTTTAATGATACAAATGTTGGCATTATGACGTATCCGTGGCTGGCATCGGGAGCGATTATAGCCGCAGGTGCTGGTATGAGTCCGGGTAGTTCGTTTCCGGAAACAAAAAGCGTCAGATATCCGACGCCGGGTACTACGAATCCTGAAGTCCATCTATGGATAGTGGATATAAACAATCTAACGGATATCCAGCGGAGTTTAGTGAAGCCCCCACCATCTCTGGACGGACAGTAGGTATTTTTTTTGTTTTGTGTGGGTGTGACTTACAAAGCACACATACACAAACAAAAAGAAAAAAAAAAACAATTCTCTTTTTTTATTTGTATGTATTTTTTTTTTTTTTTTACTGAAACTCTTTTAATCAATGGGGTTTGCTCCGGCGGAACATTAAGTGGTTTTCCCGAGTGGAATCCAATTATGAGCTTTGATGCGATGCCAATTGGATAACACATTCAGTTATTCAAACTGCTGACAAGTTGATTGACATCTGACCTGGTTGAGGTTAAAGGAGGCTGAAAGATGACAACTTCTGTATTGGGTAATACTGGTATACTGGTACTGGTACTCTTCTTGGGCATCTCTGAGAGAAGTCATTAACGATGGACAGGTTGATATGCTGATGATGATGATGGTTCTCCTGGAATTCATTGGCTTAGCCATTTCAATTATTTTAGAACCAGGAAGTTGGGTATATTTGGTGTGTGGTGTTGGTGTTGGAGTCTGGTATATGCGGCTATGTTTCTGAATTTGACAAGCGATGATGGTAGGAAATTTATTGGACCATTGGGCTTTGTTGCAGGGAAATTGTGTTTGTTTTATATATTTCCATGTTCCATGTTCATATCGTACTTTGCTTGTCGATTAGTTTGTGCAATGAAAACAGAAGAGGATTTTTGTTTTTTATTAAAATATCTGTTCGTGATCAAATGGCATGGATTAGGTTCACGTTTTGTGTGCTTTTAGTAAATAATTTATATCGAGTCTATTTCAGGACTATTAAGCACATGTAATAGTTGCATAAATGACAGTCTGATTGACATTACTCCAGTTGGTACATGATAAATGGACATGCTCTGTTCAAAATAGTATAGGCATTTATGTAAGAACATGTGAATTTTCTATTAAACATGAATAATTGTGTGAAAGTTTAATTAAATGGAAGTGCTTTGATACAGCTCCATCATACTGAGAATTAGTTTCGGAGTGTAAAATGTGAATTTTCATCTTTTCTTGTCTCAAAGTCTTTAATAGTTTTCTGTTTGCTTTAAATAGTTTAGTATAGGATAACGTTTTGGTAGGGCGGCCATGTTGTTTCGGTGACATCTGTCAAGTCTGTAGTTTGTTTTTCCTTTAATAATGATCACCACAGAAACTTCGTTGCTGTGCTTCGACGCTTGTGTCATCAGTTTTGGATTCAACACTATTTCAAATATATTGACATTACCCTTACTTTCGGCAGTGCTGCATACGAAAAGACACTCCCCAATTAATATCCTGTTTCTGACAATTGAGTTATATTTGTCTTTGTCCTTCTTGAGTGGATTCTGACTTCAAATCGAAAAGCGAAATTCCCTTCAGAATCGTCAGAAGTTTCATTTGCTTACCAATGGAACGGTTTCAGAAAACTTCCGAAAGCTTCTGGACGCTTCTTTTCCTCCAATGGCAAACTGTTGAAAATATTGTTTTTAAATTCCAACGTGATATTAATATGCCAGCAAGATAAGTTTTCGTTGAAGCCAGTTCTCAGTTAAAGGTTTGCAAGATGGCATAATGTACTTGTGTTTAAGAAAAAGTGTTATAACTTGATAGTTTTGCTATATTTTTAAGTTTTGTTTTAATTAGTATTTGCCGTAATGGATGAACATGATATACCATCTCGTAAGGGAGAATTTCTTGAGAAAAGAATATAGTTTTCGCCATTAAATATCTAAGAATCTTAGTTTGACTAGGTCTTATATCGATTTTTGTTTAATACCAAATTTTTATGTCATCCGTTTAATTTATTTTTGTGTACTTTTATTTGAACTCACCCGATTTTATTTTAGAGTTCAATATAGGTACCTACTGTGCATCATTTTCAATATGGCTTCCTAAGACCGACTGACGCACCGAAATACTTTAAGTCAATCGGTTCATAATTTAATTCGGATTAAAGAAGAATTGTCATAATTTCTCTTGGTAATATTTTGCACATGATTTCTTGATTTTATAAGCTGAACTATATTTTGACTTCCCTTAAGGTGCCTTTACATGGAGCTGCAAGCCCTGATCTGCAAAAAAAGAGGATGCAAAATCAATAAATCATACTTGTGTGATAGAGAGGGAAGGCCAAAATGCATATTATAGGAAAATTATGGATGCAGCTTGAAAATTATAGTGAAGACGAACATGTTCATCTTCATCGTCTGTGCTATGATTGTTGCTGTTGCTTTGTCATCTACACTATAATTTGTTGCAGCTCCATGTAAAGCCACTTTTACCTTTTATTCTTGATGGCGCTGATATAAGCGCGAGTCTTTCTCAATAAATGCCCCTCTAGACGGATCGATCTCTAATTTAATATCTTCAAATTAACACTTCAAGCAATCGAAACCGCCTCTCTATCTGGTTGATCCATACAAAATATTGTATACCAGCGCTGACGCCTTCTAGTACCTATAGCCCTGAAACTTCGAGCTAAAGCGTTGATATCCATTCATTCTATAACGCTTGTTCTTATGTCGCTTTGCAGCATGTGTTGTTCATCGTTGAACAATATTCAATGTTCCAAAAATAATTAATTACAATTTTAAACATGACAGATGACACTTCAACACTAATTTTGACATTAGACCTAACTGGAGGAAAAGAACGCAACACATATTTAACGATCTGTCAAAATAAATAACAATTAAATCTTTAACAAAAGAAAAGCTTTGTTTGTTGAACTTTACCAAGGGTCGCCCCTGATTTTTTTGACAATTCCAAGAGTTCCATTTGTATTTACTTTCATCAAAATAAATGCATTAGCTTGCATTTTTTTTACTTTTTTCGAAAGAAAAACACGAAAAAAAATACAGAAGAAAAATACACAAGAAATGCTTGACAGCAAAAGTCACTTAAACAGCTGATTCGTTATGTCAAGTCGCCCCAAGATCGACTTCAGGGTGACTTCAAAGTGACCCCAGGTTTCAAAAACAAATAATTGTCTATTGAGGGCGAGTTGAGATGTTTCAAAAAACGAGTTGTGGCGACCCCAGGGCGACTTCAGGGCTTAACAAACTAACCTAACATATACGTTGGGTTTACATAGTACAGGACAGTGGGGTTTACTTATTTTTTCTATAGAATTAGTACGAACATTATTAGTTATCCAATTTCAAATCATTAAATGTGCGTCGTAACTTTTGCACGACGTGACGTCGGAAATTTATAAATACCATGGTGTCTCCAATTATCTTTTCTGTTGCATGGGATTGGATGGAAACCAACGAGTGTTGCACTTTCCACATTATTTTAGGAGGAAAGAAGCAAGTAACTCATAAGTATGATAAAAGAAAATGAATTTTAATGTCTTTTATTCAAGAAATAAATTTACTTCATGTTTACGTAATTACAATCAAAATTGTTTCTCGAATGAAACATACATACTCTTTAGTAGAGAAGATTCAATTGGAGCTGCATCCTTAGCAATTTTAGTTGCAAGAGCTTTTCGCATTCCATATAGATGTGCCGAAGTAGGGAGCCACTTAAAAGATAATTGGGTGATGTCAAAGGAATTGACTTCCTTATTCTTAGAATTTACTTTGTTCCAAATCAAATCGTTAAATGTAAATTACGATTCCACTTTTGTCTTTTGTATTTCAACGAAGCTCATTATTATCATATTTTTTTTTTTTTAATATTCCAACCGCATCAGCAATAAACATCATTCCTTATGCATACTTTCAGGGATTTCTATCTTACCTCAGCTGGATGGGTGGCACAGGGTAACCATCAAATCTCAACAGTTTATATGATGAGATCACAGAACTACAGTATCGTAGCTACGTGCTTTGCACCAAATTGGACATGCATCGATGTAAGTTATAAAAAATGCGCATTTTAATTCGATTTAAATAGAATTTTTTATAATTTTTAGACGCATTCCGAACGTGCACCAGAAGATGAATGGCTGGATATATTACCGCATCCTATCTTTTCGCCAGATGGCGATAGTTTTCTTGTTTTAGCCAGTATACAGGAATCTGGTACTGAACACTTTACCCATATCAAACATGTGACGATAACACAGCAACGGATATCTGTGATCTCACACGGACGTTATGAGGTAAATTTTTAATTTTAAATCAAAATATTTTTTTCTTCTTCGATTTTTTTCTTTAAACAGGGTGGATGCAAAGTCAAGATTTAAATTTTTCTTTTAAGTATAAGTTGATTGATAAATTAGGTGGAAACAAACGAAAGAAACTGAAATTCGATTTTCAAAAATGACTTTGCATCACCCTATAGAAACGGAAATTAACAAAAAAACAACTCAAGAACACACAAACACATTCACATTGATTGTATCCTTTGTACAAAAGAGGCCAATAAATAATGCGTAAATGTGTAACACTATTTTTGTGTCAATAATAATTACTATAATTTTGGTATATAATTTATTTATTTTTTAATTTATTATTAATTTATTTATTTTATTTTATTTTTATTTATTTTCATAATGTTCCACATTGAATGAAAAAAAAAATACATCTCTAAACCACAACACAATATTATATGTATTCTTCATGTAATAATTTGTAATTAATACTATCGTTTATTTTTTTGACTTTGTTTCTTAAAACGACTATGTGAATTCAAATCAAATCAAAAAAACAATCGCACGAATGTATCTCACATCCAATCTGATCTGCAATGAAAAAAAAATTAATGAATGAATGTTCGCTGCGCTACTACCTATAAAAAATAATAAAAACATAAATTCTTACTATTTTTTTAAATGTAAAACTAAAATTAAAAATTAAAAAAAAATTAAACACCAATCTTCAATGTGTAATGCGAATTAAAATTAAAACAAATGCCCATAAGTATAGCAAGTTGCCGTTATAACACATGACAGAAATCAGGTGAGATTTCGATATGGAAACAAAATGTTTGTGTTGTTTTTTTTATATATAATAATATAAACTTATATATTTTTTTTAACATACTTACAACAAATTGGCTAAACAAAAAAAATTAACCTGCATTCGAATAATACTAATCGCATGGATATAAATGCATTGAAAATATAAAACTTGATTATGTACATCTAAATAAAAAAAAAATTATGTTTACTAAACTCTTCTTAATGTATATATCAAAAATCAAGCTTACCTATGTGTTGTCAACGATTTTATAATATAAAATATGATATTGATTGACAAGTGCTATGTATATTTGTACGCTGTGTGTATGTACTAATGTTTCATATAATAATATACAATTTTATATTTATTTTTACAAGTTTTAACAATTAATCAATCAATATTACGGTGCAATCATTTGAAAGTTTTCCGGCGACGGCGACGTATTTATTTAAAATTGAATTAAATTATTTATCACGTATATCACGTGGTATTTAGCTTTTTAGGTATTTTCAATTCAGAAGCTTTGATGTTATCCAGAAAATGCACTTCACTTTGTTCAAGTTATATGCTTTAACTTAGATCTTGTACAACATATATTATTTGCACAGTAAACTCGTACTTTGAAAAAATATTTACAAAAATTGTTGGCGCAACAGCTCCAAACAGGGCCGGACGCCGGAGACTAGTGATTTACACTCTTCACCGTTCATGTGTGGCGCGTTGATATTCTGCAGGAATGCAAGGGACCAACAGTTAAGGGCTAAGTGTCAACGGCTAGCAGAGATTCGTTCATGGCAAAATTAACGCTTGGAAGATTAAGTATTCTTTTGCCAGACAAAAAATTTAGGTTAAGTCAGGAATCAAAAAGGAAACTTTCTACGTGGAGGTGGCAGTCCGATACACTGATTAACTTAGTACCAGTTGTACAATAGTGGTTCAGCACTGAACCTCGTTTTTAAATTCATGATCCGTGGGTCCAACTTATTTAACACTCGGAAATCGATGGGTTCACTCTTAAACCACTCTTGAACCACCGCGTCTAAGCTTTAATTATGTACACACGAACCGAGTTAAATAGTTTTTAAATTTTGATCCGAGGATGAACCACAATATTGTCCCTCACAATGTCCAATTGACTTAAGGTATTTCCACACTATCCCACAGTGTGAATGTGTGATATGACATGTCAAAAATTTGTGATGAAACAAGTATATAATAGTGTGGAAACAGTTTATGTCAGCGCAGATCTCATACGATTTGACATGTGTTTAGATCTGAAATATTTGTTTAGGATTGAATGTTAAACCATCACAAATTCCTTCACACTTTCTTTTTGACATGTCGTACTACACTGTGGGATAGTGTGGAAATACCTTTAGCAATTGAAAGCGAACGACCATCCGCTTCGTTATCGCTTCGCAATTTGGGCCTTAGAGCAGCTTGAACTTGGCAACGATTTTGGGAGAAAAGTCATCTTTTCTGACAAGGGGCTTTGCATCTCAGCGGCTACCTTAACAAACAAAATTGCTGCATTTGAGGCTGGAAAACCCCTTACGTTTTTGTAAAAATGCCAATGCATTCACAGAGAGTGACAGTTTGGTGGTGCGATTGCTTAGTGTTGGCAATATTGGACCATTTTTCTTCGGAAATGAGGCTGATACCAACGTTTCAGTCAACAGTGGGCATTGAGCCATGATAACCGACTTTTTACTTGCTCTACTAGGGAAAGTATTGGTTTCATGCAGAAAGAAAAAATCGAAGTTTTATTTCAAACATGACATTTTGATGAAAGAGAAGCCCAAAAAAGTTGTTTTCGCCATACATTCCGTCGGTCTGTCTGTGCGGATTCGGGTTTTGTCGAAAACGAGCCGTTCAGTTTTAACCAACTTTTTTTTTTTTTTTTTTTTGTAATTTGCTGAAAAACGGCTATAACGATTTTGATTAAACTTATTGTTTGCAATATTATTTGAGTGTTCAAAAAAAATCTAAAGAAAACTGCGTTTTTAGTGTCTGCATAAAAATGCAAATATATGGTCTTAACGGTTTCTTTTTCAAATAGACATAACTTGGCTTCCTATAAGATGGCTCCCATACAACGAGCCACTAGGTGGCATCTTCGTTTTAAGGATTAAAGGTTTCTTTATGGTATTTCAAATTTATAGAACCTTTCAGATTCAGTCAACATTTTTTAGTTTTTACCGAAATGACTCTACCAATTTTTAATTACTTTGAGGGTATTTTTTGCGAGTATTTCATAGATATCTGCTTCCTTATTTTTGAGTTAAGAAATCAATTTAAAAATGTATACAAACAACTTAATTCCATTGGAAGTCTTAGTATAATGAAAAAAACGGGAAAAAGCAACGTATCTTATAAAATTGTCAATTTGCTCGAAATGCGGGACGTACACATAAACACCTCTAAAACAAAGAATGTGAACTTCTTTGCCTCTTTTATAAAGTGTGTTTTTTTAAGCCGTTTGGTTTTCAATCTGGCAATACTTTTTCGGAGTTGGTCTTTTTGACAGCTGTCACTTTAGTTTAGTATGCCATTTCATAATGAAAAGACTTTACTCCTGAACAATGTTCGCAAATCGTGCAAATTTATTACCAAAATAATGGTTCGGTTTGCGTGACGCAACGCACGCGGTGTCCAATATTCGGTCCACATAATCGACCACTTGTTCGAAATCATTTTTAAAACCTAATGGCATACCCTTATCTCTATAACAAAGCTTAAATTATAAATTGTATGCGTTTTATTTCTTCTCGAAAACCACACGTCTAAAAAAACACCCTTTACAACAAATAGTAGTTGTTATTCCTCGAAAAAATTGTTGCTATTCCACCCACAGAGCAAAGTACGTGCGACTCAGTAGTGCATTTTATGTATAATCAAGCTAGCTTTTCCTGGAAGATTTTTCAAGATTTGGAATTACGGTTTTGTTTTGACATTAAAAGTATTAATACGGTCAATGCAAATCACTGCGGACCCCAAAGGCAAATTCAACGAACAATTCGAGTAACAAAATGCGTCATGTGTATGGGCTTCCTATAAGACATATCTTGCTATAAAGTTTCTATTTTCTATATATATCTATCTATCTATCTTACATATACTTCTATACTTTCCTGTTATAAACTAACCTACTACACTACTTAAAAGCATAATTTTTAAGTGTTTGGTTTTTGGTTTTTGTGTCACAACAATATCTATCTATCTCGCTTTCGCTGTTGAATTTCCTAACACTTTTACCATCATTGTACATTTTTTTAACGAAACTTTTGTTTTAAAAGTATCTTTTTGTTTTTATTAAAAAAAAAAACCAATACTCGTATTTGTCTCTTTATGCTTTAATATTCGAACCACAAGAAAAAATAAAAATAAATAACCAAAATAAAAGCTTATATTAAAATGACTGTGAATATCCTGCTTACATGAGTGATGCGTGCTCTTTAATTACTATTGCGATAACGCCATAACTAAATATCCACATTGATTCAAATAATTATTATGATAACCCTGCCCAACCCCCAAACCCCCAACCCCCGCACAAAGTCAGCAATTCAGCAGGTTGTATAATTAATGACCGGATTTTTTTTCTTATTTTCTTATTATGTGCAGGTCTTGAAGATTCTGTGTTGGGATACGGCGAATCATCTCGTCTATTATCTTGGAACGCAAGATAAGAAACCTGGACAAAGACATTTGTATGTTGTCAAGGATCCAGTGAGCGACGATAGTCGAAAGTAAGAAACACTCTTCTATTAGTTAAAGTAACTATTTTTGTATTTAAATTTACTATGTTTTTTTTCTTTAGAAGTGAACCTCAGTGCATTACCTGTGATCTAGGAGAAGCGCTTTGGAGTAGCCGATACTATTATGTAAACTGTTCCCATTTCGATGCCTTCCTGACTCCAAAGTCTTCCATAGCAACAGAGTACGGTGTGGATTTTTATATACTCGAGTGCCTGGGACCGGGTCTACCAGTATCCGGTGTGCATTCCGCAAAAACGCACAGTCTGCAGAAAATACTCTTCGACACGCGACCGTACTATACGGAACGATTGCAAGCGTTAGCTTTGCCAACTCAACGTTCTTTTGAAATTCCCCTGCCGCATGGTAGTAGGGCTCAAGTACAACTACTCCTGCCGCCCAGTTGGAGAGAGGAGCTAAGGGATGCCGCATTTCCTGTGCTCGTCGAAGTGTAAGTATGCAACACATTCCGTTATATACTCGTTTTTTTTTCTGATTTTCCTGCTTCGTATGGATGATGATGGTGACGACATTTTGTATTTCCTTTTTTATGATTCCTTTCACAGAAATGGGCGACCAGGATCCGAATCCGTTTCGGAGAAATTTCGAATAGACTGGGGGACATACATGTCCTCACGAAATGATGTAATATATATTCGGTTGGATGTGCGAGGCGCCAAAGGACAGAGTAAAAAATCACTGTACCGACATTTGGGGGGAGTTGAGGTGCAGGATCAAATTTCCGTTGTAAGGTAAGTTTAATTGGTTGAATGTGGTTTCTCTGGTGAGTTCTTGTATATTTATTTAGTGGGTGTGCCGTGTGTGCTGTTGTCGTATGCAGTGTGTGTATACACACGTGTTCTTGGGTGTGATTTGGTTTTTTTTTTTTTTTCCTTAAATCGAGTGGTTAGTGTGACATGTTTCGTAATAAAATTTAATGTGAAATAAGGATTATTTATGGGAAGAGTTTAAGTAAGTCTATGACTTAGATTAAGACTAGGAAATAAGATTTTGTATACATACATTCAACACAACTATGAAGAAGGAAATTAAGAGGAAGGGAATTATTTAGCTGTGAAACGAACAAATGTAAAATTACTAATATGAGTTCATCTTGAATGGATGTTTTTAATAAGGGCGTCAAGCCCTTCAGTTCTCGCCACGCTATCATGCAAGGGAAGTAACTGTACAAAGACCAGAATAAGGGTAACCAGAAACAAAACTTTTGAAGGGACATTTATTTTTCATAGAATCATACAAAGTTGGGCCCAATCTTTGATATAAACATTTTAAATACATAACATTTTTTGCAAGGCAATGCTTACCAGCGCCATTTTGTGTAGTATACCCATTAAATCCAAGATGGCTGTGCACGTGAAAAAGCCCACAAAACTGTAGTTAGTATTCAATCTTATTTAATTCTCCATCTTTAAGAACACTTAAAGTATTGTGGGTGATCTTTTTAAGACGCTTTCAAATTTCCCCTGGAATTGTTAAGCTATGGTTTACTCTTTGGTGTGTATACAACACCAACTATATGATACCTACACAATACAAAAACACAAATTTTCAATTAATTTTCCTTAACTTCCTTCCTAGTTGCTTTTTAGTCATTCTTGTCTTGAAAAACGAAATGTAGCAGGGGATGAATTCATTAACTCTTCGAACACAGTAAAATCTCAGCAGCAGTCGGATTCGCAGATGATCGAACTATCAAAATATTGAATGCATACTTCAAGTAACAACCTAAATTTCATAAGGAATAAGCGAAGCTACTGTCTTATTTATGAATAATATGTAAGTGTTCTTACAGAAACTGTAACTGTTCTTATAGAAACTGTAACTGTTCTTACAGAAACTTATCAGTTGCACCAGTAGTTATTTTAGTTTTCTTATGACTTTTCTTCACAGGCTTTTTGAAAAGCATAACTGCTCATAAATAACATCAATAAAGCCTTCCAACAGCTCGATAAAGAAAGAACTACCTTACAACGAAAGGCTACAAGCTCTGTTAAAACCCCTTCCTACTTTAAACTTTAACATTTCCATACTGTCCCTGTGAAAACAACAATTTCAAACAAACTCTATAATAAGGCTTTAAAAGAAAAACTTGCTTATAAGACAGCAATGCCTTGTTTTAAAAGAATATGAGCTTCGCTTACAAAGACTACCTTAAAAAGGCTATAGCTTAGTTAACGCACAGTAATAGTTTCTTCTTAAAAGTTATGATGACAAATTCTGTACTGGAACTAATAGCAATGGAGCCGAGGTCAAAGCTGCAATTACCAGTCGAAAGTTTTGATTTTAAGTAAAATTAGTTACCAAAACTGAATCTGATACTACTTGGTAAGTTTTTCTATTCAGTTCATGCAGCAAGGCAAAATATGTTTCAGGAAAAAAAAATTAGTTTGGCTATTTTGCTGCAGCACTGCCACCGTAAAAAGCAATACAAAAGGGGTATACAGCGTCATATGTCTTCGTAAATCCTTGGGAAGCAATATATGTCTCACTTCAGACGGTATTAGATTCGTAAAGGTGTCTTTAGCAGGGTCAGTATCGCAGGAATAAAATGTCCAAATAAGTTTTTTTGAAGAAATTAGATCCCTTTTTGCATTATTTTAAAAATAGTGATTTTCAAAACTATGTACATACAAAAATTCTTAATAAATTAACTTTTTATTTTTAAATTGATTTCGTCACTTTGAAACTTTTAGAGATAACATCCCTGGTGAAAGTTCAAGTCAAGCAAAGCTTTTTCATTCTCTTACAGCTTTCACTAAAATAACTCCATCTACTGTAAATATCATGAACCAATATTTTGTACTTTCAGCTATTTACTAGATACATTTAGCTTTCTAGACGAAACTCGTGTAGGTGTGTGGGGTTGGGGCTATGGTGGTTATGTTACCACCATGGTCCTGGGCTCACAACAAGAAGTTTTCAAATGTGGAATTTCCATATCACCGATAGCTGATTGGTTATTTTACAGTAAGTTTTGTATCTGAATGAATTTAAATTTAAAAAAAACTCACCATCTTGGGGTGTTCTCTTAGATTCTGCCTTCACAGAACGCATCCTTGGTCAACCAGCGGAAAACTACAAGGGCTATGTAGAAGCCGATGCGACGCAACGTGCTCGCCACATAAAGTCTCATTCGTTCTTCCTTATGCACGGACTGGCGGACTCAACAGCGCCGTATGTGCACGGAGTACAGCTGGCGAGATCCCTCACAGAAGCAGGAGTTCTGTATCGATATCAGGTAAAAATACACAGTTCTCCCAATTACAAAAAAAAAAAAAAAAAAAAAATTATAACTTGGTTTATTTTAGACCTATGCTGACGAGGGTCATGAGCTAAATGGAGTCCTCGAACATGTCTATTCATCGATGGAAAACTATTTCTCTGACTGTCTAAGCTTAGATCCTGACGATACAAAGCCAACTCTAGAAAAAGTCGTTCCGTCTGACTAATAGTTAATGTAAATAATAATTTTTTATAAGAACATACTTAGAAGGTAAGCAAAAAAAATTAATAATAAGACAGTTTTTTAAGTTCTCACATTTTTTTTTAAACAGTCATTTTAAAAGACATAATTAATAATATTTATTATAATAATATTTTTTTTTGTAAAATAATTTCCTTTCGATTGGAATGTTAACAGCAAGTGCATTAAAAAAATAATTAAAAATGTAATTAAATTATATCGAATTAAGAAAATCAATTACAAACCTATAAAACCAAAAAAAAAAAAAAATACTACCTTTAAAATCGTTCATCCTTCGCTAGAAACAAATAAATTAAACTAAAAACTTACAATATTTGAAAGCTTCCCCATAAATTAAAAAAAAATACAAATTAAAAATGTAATAGAAAACTGATACAAAAATCGAAGCAACATTTTGTACATTCAACATATCATTAACTGACATTTCACTATAATCTAGTATCTCTTAGCATAGCTTAACACAGACAAGATTTCATAAAAACAAAAAAAACAGTAAAAAGAAGGAAAATTAAAATATCTACTTCATTATATAATTTTTATCATACGAATTAAAATCTTGCATCGAAATCTATCTTAACGCTTTCTTACATCGACAAAAAATAATGAGTGATTTTTGTGTGTTGTTTTAGTTTTTTTTTTTAATGTTTTTATTTGCAACTCAGGACAGATTAACAAATTGTACAAATTCCATTTCTTAAAGGACCTATTTTAAATAATTTTGTATAGTTGAAATTTTTCATTGACGTAGCTATATGAAAATCATTGGCGTGTTCCAAGGATATACTTATTTCGCGGTTAACTTAATTCAATGAAAAACTAACTCAGTAGCAGCAATCCTGTTTGTAAAGGTTATGTTGTTGACCTACTTCTCACATAGTTTAAGGAATTTTATTTAACATAGCCCTCAAAGGACAACAAAAATCCATTTGCACAATTTGGCGCCCAAGGTGGGGTTCGGTTGCTACAAGTTCTTTGCTTGGTGAAAGTTTCTTGATTGTTGTGTTGCTTTTTCTCAGCACTCGAAAAACTGGGTTATGCTTAGTTTTAAAGAAAATTCTTCAGATTTCAAACTGAGATCAATATGTAAAGCATTGGAATAGAAGGTTAGATTTTTCCGGAGTCACAGTATCAGAAACTTTTTATTTTGGCGGTTGCACCTCTGGTTGCACTCTATCTTCACAAAATTCGTTTCTAGTTGCTATTTATAAGAATTAACATACCAATACCTGCGCGACTCCTAGCATGCAGCATATGAATCAACAAAGTATGTCTCATAATAAAATGGAGAATAGTACCTATTGTTTGAGGGGTTTTCAAATCGTTGCCCATCATAGAGGAAGGTACAAAAACGGACTGTTTCCAGCAGTGAGTGCGTTTATGGAATGGGTTGATATGGTATGTAACCCAATCCCCCATAGATCACAAAACACTTCCCTCCACTGGCTGTAACGCCCTAGATTTTTAGATTTTTTCTTAAGCCACTGTTTTAGGTGTAAAACACCTGTATCAATCATGGAACACCCTATTCAATAGTTAGCCCAAAGGCTCATATTTTTCGTTATACCAAAATCAAGTTAATGTTTTTCGTTTATTTTCTTGGTTGAAGCTCTCGTCCTTTGCGCTGACAACATAAGCTTCGATTCTGTCCTTGAAATTTCTGCCAGAAACCAAAACGGAAGAAGCCATTTTAAAACAAACCAGATAATTTTTTGAAGCTCCTACATCTTAAAAAAAAAGTTAAAATGCATTTTGTAATAATTACATTTAGTAAAACCTTTTTTCTTACAATACTTGCTTTTTCTTGTATAATAATGAAAATTTTCAAGTTTTTATTTAAAAAAAAAAATCATTTGTATCTTAATAATCGCTTCATAATTTACACTAAAATCTAAGTGCTTTCAAAAACGAATCTAAGAAATTATCGCTAACAATCAATTACTAGAACTTTACATTAAGACCTATCCTTAAAACCAAAAGATTTCCTTGTATATATAAATAGGTAGACACTAAATAAATTAAGAATTTACATTTAAGTAAAAACAAAAAACAACTTGTAAATACATTTTCTTATATATAAGAAAATTTTAACCGAAAGTCTTCGTAATAAAATTTAAATTAAAAAAAAAAATATTAAACTCATTTACAACAAATACATTTGTGTACATTTTAAAAGTTGAGATTGTTGAAAAAATTAAAAAAAAAAATTATTGTTATAGACAAAATAATTATAACTACAGGAATTTTTAATTTGTATGTAAAAACTTTTTGAAAAATAAAATTAATTTATTTGTTAGTTTTTGTAGATAATTTTAAAAGAATATTATTAAATAGAAAATTATTTATTTCGTTTTTCGTTAAATAATATTAGAAATTTAAAAATAAAATCAGATAGCCAAATGGTTGTGAAATTCGCAATTAGAGCTTAGGATTAAATTTAGAAATTAATTTTGAGAAAAAAGTAAAAAAAAAAAGAATTATAAACTATAGGAATCGTCATAATATAATTATACGAAACTTGTGTTAATTGTTAAAATTTATGTTAAAATTTGGTTTAAATACAAAATAATATGAAAACAAAAACAGAATCAAAACAAAACAGAAGACAAAAGAATTGTAAATCAAATTTAAATTAGAAAAACATATTAAAAATTAAAAAAAAAAAAACTTTTGCAATATTCAAGATACAATAAACAAGTAAAACAATCTTCCGAAAAAATATTTATGTATAAATTATGTTAGCTGTAAATTTGTTTATATAAAAAAAAGTCATCACTCAGCTAAACAAGTCGCATTACCGAAAAATTAAACTACTAGGATAGGCAATGAATGAAATTGAAAATTAATATTAAATTTACAACATCAATCAACAAATTTGTAAAAAAAAAAAAAAATTAAAACTATGATAGAAATTTAAATAAATAATATAATTTATTGTTCTTACGAATAATATTTATCAATCAAATTATGCCTTGATAGTTAAGAAATAAATATTTAATGAAAATAATAAAAAAAACTAGCTTACGAAATAGTAAAATTTCATTTCAAAAAAGTTTTTTATTTATATTTAAGCTAGCAGGCACTGTCTTTATTGGGTTGCATTTATGGAAGAGATGTACAAGAGAAATTTCGAACTGCAAAGAACAAAAGAATATTAGTATTCTTTATCACTTTACGTTCCTTTTCTGAACTTGCTACAATGTTTGCAATAAAATGTGCACCTTTGGTTACATTTCTCGCCACCGCAGCGCCACATGTTTGGTGCCTCACACCTCAAACATTTTCTTCAACATTTGTTGGTTTACCAGGCGCTCATGAATAATAAGAGGCTATATTTTTTGCCCATATTCGAAAAATGGGTGGAGCCTAATCTGGAAGAAAACGGTAAGAATTCAATTTGGAAGTTATGGTTTCCAGGCGAAGATAAGTGCTGTTTGTGTTTGTAAGGCGACATGCCTTAACTACTTTCCATTGTTTCTTTCTCTCTTTTGATATTCATTTTCTTCTTTAACTAAATCCATTTTCAAATTATCGGCAAAAATAAAAGGCTTCCTGCTTTTTCTGAGCGCCTGGTGATCCAAACAGTTTTCATATGCTTTTTGCTCGTAATTTAAAGGTAAAGAAAGGTGAATGAGGTTAGGAAGAAGAAACACCATAAGCAGTGGTAAACATTGTAGACTCATATTTGCGCCACATGTTTGGTGCCTCACATCTCAAACATATTCTTCAACATTGATTGATTCACCAGGCGCTCATAACTAAAAGAAGGCTAATTTTTGCATTTATTTGAAATAAATAATACTGATGACAGACAGACAGACATCAAAAAATCACGTTTGTTGTATGGGAGCCCCCCTTCAATATTTATTTTATTCAATAAAAACACTTGCTGAAATTTCTCATTGTAACAGGCGATCAGGAATAGCAGAAGACAACGAACTGATAGTTTGTTTAGGTAAGATCGCGCCAAAAATGATTTTCTTTGTGTGAGTGAAGGAAAAGTAGCAAACAAGCAAAAAGAAGAACAAACAGAGACAGCTATGCATGTAAATTCAAGAGTTCCAGAAATACCTAAAGAATAAAAGAGCCAACAATACCGACTTCTTGTTCTTTGTTTGACATTCGTTGTTTTCTATTTTTTTTTTTCTGTTCGAATTCGAACATGAATGGAAGAAAGCTGAGCTTTGAGAGCATATCTGTTGTCTCTTTTCTTCTTTAGACATTTCTGGAAGAGTGGAATTTACTAATATAGCTGTTTCTGTTTGTTCTTCTTTTTGCTGATTTGCTACTTTTCCTTCACTCACACAAACAAAATCATTTTTGGCGCGATCTTTCCTAAACAAACTATCAGTACCTACGTTGTCTTCTGCTGATTCTGGTTGCCTGTTACAATGAGAAATTCCATTTAGCAATTTTTTTTTTCTATTTCTTTCAAGAGCGGGAAAACCTAAAATCTCTCAAATCACCTTCCATGCTATTAAAAAAGCAATACTTACGTTAAATTTGCACATGCCTTTTCAAAGATTTAAGGATTTAATATTTTATCAAAAAATAAAACAACTTATTTTAACATGTTTTTTTTCTATTCGACGGTTTTTATTCAAGGGTTTTTTTCCAATTTTCGATTAACATTAATATCACATTTTTTATACCTTACCTACTTAATAAATTTAAAAGTTTACATGTATTTTCGACGAAATTCTTCCCATATTTCACCCTATTCCCAAAAATTTGAGCTAAAAACAAATTAAAAATTAAAATTAACACTGCCACTTCGTTTTTTTTAATTGAATTATATGTAGTTGTATAACTAGAAATTATTATGAACGTGGAATTATTAATTTAATATTTATTTTTTATTTAAAATGTTAAAAATGTAGGTATATCCTCTGTGTCTGTGCTGTGTGATGATCGGCAATCCCATCCAAAATGGCCGATCACTGACTCTTTTGTTTGACATTCTTCTACTTCTTTCATTCTACTTTCTTCTGCTAATATTTTCTAAGACTGTGTGGGTGACTTATTGTGAACTCAGATGCAAAGAAGAAAGCTTTTCCATTTAGAATTGAACTTCTCATTCACTTTTTACCTACCTATGCACATTTCTGTATGAGGAATAGAGAAAGTGGGTCTGGAAACTTACTGTTAATTGTTTTTATTGATTTTGCACCTACCTATTTCTTCTTCACATGCACACAAAGGAAGCTTTTGGCGGCAAACTTTGTATTATTAAATTGTCATCATAGATGGGTTTCTACGTTTGCTGAGCGCCTGGTTTTCTTAACTAAAAAAGCACTCAACTTCGATGTTCTTGCGATCTTAATTTTTTTGTTTGTTTGTTTTTTTTTTTTTTTTTTTTTTGCTTTAAGGCTCATTCACAAAGATTTTATAGAGAATAGCACAATAGAGAGTTGGTGTTAATAATGTCTGAAATATATATAAAAAAAAATAGCCGCAAAAAGAATCAACGATCCTTAGAAAATAAAGGACAGCACAACATTTTGTTCTTTATTTTATTATTTTTAATGAATATACATTTCGAATACAAAAAGGACGGATTACATTTTGTAGATAAAATATTTTGATTCTAAAGGTACTTTCATTTTAGAATTAAAAAATAAAAAAAAATTCACAAAAAGAAAGGCATAGAATAAAAACAAGTACAAAACGATTTCACAATATAGAGGTTTTATTTTTAATATCCCTTCAATATAATAAGGATAAGGCAACAGTTTGAATTTGAGATAATATAAATATTTTCTTTCCTTTCTGAATGCACTTTCTCTTTGTGAATTTACTTTTGTAAAACCTTCTTTTTCAATACAAATACAGACTTTAATATTCTAAGGCAAGAAGTTTCATCTTTTGAAACTTGTTTTTTTGGACGTTACACTGTTTTTTTAGAGTCTTTAACTTTTTACTTTGATTTTCGATATATTTTTCGAATAAGTTTGTATACAAATAAATGCTTTGCTTTCTATTTATGTATATTTTTTTTTCTTTGAATGATATGACGATAATAAATAATTTTGATATGATTTATGTTTTTATAAAAAAAAATTAATAAATAGATTAATATAAATATATAAAAAAAATCAGTTCATTTTCAAATTTTAAGTACTTCGATTAAGGAGATAATTTTGTTGATTGTTTGCTTAAGCATTTGACTAGTTCAGTATACTTTGAGTATTTTGTTTTCATATTTTCTTATTTGTTTTTTGATGCATTGAGCATTAGGTTTTGAAAAAACTAAAAAAAATTGAAAGGTTTTTAATTTCATAGGCAAAATAAATGCAGACAAGGCCGAACAATGGTTGACGCACACTCAACTGCAAAAATAAAAGAGAATACCTAACTTTAACTTAGAAAATTGGTTTTAAAAAATCTATCTTTGGTAACAATATACATTTTGTATGACTATATAAAAAATAAATAATTTATATTCGATTTGTAACTTGTCGATACAAAGTATATAAAGATGATGCTTATCGCTATCATTGGTTGAGATAATGTTGGCTTTGGTGACTTGCTATAGACAATACAATAAGGACACTGAGAACTTCCACAAACTTCGCATATGTTGAGCAGATATGTAGGCAGGGCGTCGAATATTGTTTCATTGAAACGCTCTGAAATTAAACGTTTACGTTTTATTTATTTATTTCATTATTTACGTCTATGAGTTATTAAACATGTGTTCAATTTGATTGAGAACACTGTTCAGCTAGCTTACCTGGTGCATAATAGTCGTAGACCCGAATTGGAAGATATCTTGACATATTGGCAACTGGGAACCACCGTTCAACGGTGAAATTAAGGCATATGTCCGTGCTATCAAGCTAGAAAGGATCACAATATTTGTATATTGTTACACTATATATGTTTGTGTTTCACAACTTACATAATCAAAATAGAATACAACTTTCTTCTCCATAAACTTTGCACGTCTCAAATTTCGAACACTTTGGCTAAGAACATAAGAATCGAGTTTTTGTTGTTGAATATAGTAACCGGTTGGGATGGTCACATCGAGAATGGCCATTCCAGATCGTTCAGATTCACTAATGTGTGTCCAGCTGTAAATGATACAAAAAGGTTTTCAATATTGTGCGGAGATTCGAGACAACGAGATTGTTGGCAGATAAAACAGCACCCTCCACAATTGTTACAGAGCCAAATTTGTACAATAAAATATTTCAAAGTGGACTCTTTTACCTAATACATACCTTTGACAACACTCATAAGAAATATGTGAATGATTCCTTCCCTGGAACAGAGCATTCGTTTGTAAATTGAAAGCTGGCACCGGAGGCTTTGTCTGGAACCTTGCAATGTCCACATTATACTGAACGTGCAGTTGCAAAATAGCATATCCAGTGCCCTTTGCTTGCACCTTTATTGTTCCCCACGCGTTTGGAATCTAAATACAAAAATTAAGTCTCAGAATAGGAACAAAGTATATAGCAAACTCACATCAATGCTTTGCAATCGAGCCAAATTACTATCATCAATGTAGAGCGTCTTAGTTTGATCTTGGAGTGAGGTTGACTCCACAGATATGGACAAAGAAGAAACGTCTCGAATGCGGGAGTAGACGGTATATTCAATAAGGGCTTTCAAAGCAGCTCCGGTGTCCTTTAAATTGGATATATTTTTTTATTTATTACAAGAAAGAGGCAAAATTGAAATAAGAAGAGAAACCAACCTGAGTCGAAGCCCATCCACCATCGGTCAATCTCTGTGCATTCAGCCATTTCACAATAGGATCCACCATGAATTCTCTACGCTGAACATACACCAACAGCGCATAAGCAGTCGTCTCAATATTCATTGAATCGAATTCGTACGGAAGTCGGGGTAGGGAGAAATATTTCTGGTTTTCTATTTTGCTCGGTGGCGATGACAAGTCATCCCTTCCCCAGTAGATGTATTCCCCGATGGTCTTGGCGTGTTTTCTCAAAATTGCAAAGGCGTACTCTGCTGATGGTGCCTTGCAGAGCTGCAATGCATAAGCTGTAATTGCCACATCATAAGCTTCTTGGGTTTCCTCCAGCAGCTGCATATTTCTCTCGATCCAAGAAACCGCTCTCTGCTGAGCAAGGACTACTCGTGCTCCCAAGCTACCTGACAGGTCTTTTACAGTTGCCAGCGTTATCAAGACATGAGCAGTTAGGGATATATTTCGATTGGCAGTGTTTGAATGATTCATCTTTCGATCAGGCAGCCAAGTTACCTCTAAGAATGCTCCCTCGGGTCCCTGATGCTGGAGAATCCATCGAATCCCCTTCTCAATCACAGTGGGATCAATGAAGATGTAGTTCTCCCATTCATAGAATGATGCTTCCTGGAAAGTCCTCACGCAATAGGCAGTAAGCCAAACCAAAGACTCTGAATTATTCCAGTCGGATCGGAAAAGCGAGAAGGAACCATCGTCTCGCATAAAGCTCAATTGTCTCTGATAAGCTAGATTCAGATGATAGAAAGCATCTTTCTCGATTGTCTTGTTACGCTGATTAATCAATCTCATGTACATAACGGTATAAAGGTTAACAGCAAAGCTAAAAGCATTCTGTTCAGCGCATTCCATCGGTAGATTCAACAGCGAAGTGGCATTCACAGGCATGGTTGGGAAAATCGGTCCAACTACATCTCCAACAACTGAAATCTTAGCTGAATTCGATCCATAGACGAAGTATCGGTCAACCTGATAGGGAATTATGGGTGTATCTGTGATGTTCAAGTGCATGTATTGGAATAGATAGGCTCTGTTGCTCAGATCGAGAAGAATCGACTGATGTCGATACTGAGGCAGGCCATCTGGCTCGACTATAAGTCTCCGAGTGATTTGATCGGTCCCTAGAAGAGTGGCGGCATGGACTGTGACATCGATTTTACCCAGTCTGGTTGGTACAATGGGAACATACACAACATTGGAACTCTGTGGTTCGAGATACACAAAAAACTGTTGTTCACCAAACGATGTGCGTGGATTGTACGCCGCTACAACACCATCTTCCTCGACATGGACAAATTTATAATCATCAGAGGCGTGAAGGACCACAGTAGCCTCCGTTGCACTACATCTGTAGTTGAAGACAGTCACACGAATACCAACTTGTTCACCTTGTCTGGATTCCGATGGCATCTCTACGTTGATGTAGAACGGTTGTTCGCCAATGTACTCAGCTGGATCTGCTAAAATTCCAAAGCCTCTTGAAGGACTCACACTAAATGCTGAAACCATCCAGTATGCCGGCCCATCAGGCACGCTCAAGGTGAATATAAATCTACCATGAGGGCCTATATTGACATCACGCCACAGCCAAACGTTATCGTAATGCCTTTGGATTCGATTAAAACGGTACTTGCGATATGCCTTCAACTCTGATTTATTCAACTGTTGGTTCTTGACTTCGTTTTCATAATTCGACCATGATGGTTCCCATTTTCTTGGCACTTCAGCATCTGTGAATATAATCAAATCACATAATTCGAAGGTTCTATTTGGGTCGATGCCAAATGATGTTGCTGGATAAGAGACCAGCTCATCGCGTATTCCAAAGAATGTGTGACTATAGATTCCACTTCCTCGTCCATCAAATGTTGACATTTTATCGAGAATATGCATCTTGCTGAGATCACATTTGAGAGTGTTGTCTAGGGCAGAAAGGCCAACAAACGAACCGGGTTCGCCATAGACGGCAACTTCAACACGCTCGCCTGTTCGAGATTTGCGATTGTTAATGTGCAAAGTAAAATTGTTCCTTGATAAGCCATTGACAGGGAAACTCAAGGAATCAGCGACAACTTGGCCTTGTTGAGTGACCTACAAAAAAGAAAATAATGCGATGAGTTAACACTTAATGAAATTGTTGAAACATTAAATTTGTGTGCCCTAAATTTGAAGAACTCACATGATTCAATTAAACACATAACGACCTGCCCACGTAGGGGAAAGTTCAATTAATCGCACTATATCTGAAGTACTCTTTGAATGGAGTGGTTGTGTTCTATTTCAAACTTTACACTATACTGTTGGGACAAGGGACAATGAGTGTTCGTTCTCAAGCAACTTTTAAAGTGAATAAAAACTTTTTTAAAGCTCGAACAATGAGAGCGAAGCACCATCGTGGAAAATGAAAAACAAATCACAAAACACTTTCGTTTTATGCGGGACGGGGTAAGAGTTCTTTTTTATAAGCGTCTAGTCTTGGACTTAATATGAAGATTTGCAAAAATCTGGAAGTCTTATTGAAAAGAAAAATACGGACAACAGAAGAGGAACTTCAGCTCCAGTAAGCAGAGCGACTTTTGAAATTTTCGGAGTTCAAGTTGTCATTCCCACACTCAAGAAATAAATTTCTAAAAAGTAAATTCTTCTGGGATTTGGAAGAGGTAACAAACCTGCTTAGGTTTAGATTTTTTTTAGATCAGAGGATCGATGGTCTCCTGTTATGGAGCCCACAACCCCAGTGATACACATGAAACAACATCAATCATCAATTCACTAACCTAATCGAAATGTTTTTTAATTGTGTAGTGCCTGTTTTATTAGGTTTCGCGTTACTAAAGTGTCAAACTTATAGAGGCAAAGACATAGTCTAGAGATTCAGTAGCAGCTTGGCATTGGATTATGAAGTTCTTGGTTGCAGTAAGGAAAGTGTCCTTCCGTAGATTCTCATTTTTAAATTTTAATAAACTTTTAAAATATCAAAGTAAGAAAGAAACATTGTCATACCTTCCACACAACGATAGTAGCAACTGGAGCCATCTCTGCACTCAAGGTAACCGCCATCGTATGACTGCCCTCTTCCATTATTTCCTCATCGCTTATTATCACAACACCCTTTGACAATATCAAATAGTTAAACGACCTTACAAAGAAATTCGTTCGAATGTGAAATATAATGTACTCTCCAACTTCTGGGTCCCCAGTACTTGTTGTCACTCCAATAAACTGATTCCTTGGCGAATGATGTGTTATCAACAAAAGTTCCGCCTTGACATCACGATAACTTGCTTCTAGCTTCATTGTCAGAACTCCCGATAGAAATTCCTTATCCAATTCCATGTCAGTGAGAAGATCAATTTTTAATTCCCAAATACCAATTGTTTTGGACATTTGCAACTTCTGCAGTGGATATTCCTGAGCACCACTTTTACTCTGGATGGTTCCAGTTACAATCATTTCTGTGTTATCGAGGTATTCTTTGCCTAAGGATGAGCCATCTTGGTGTTCAACGACAATATGCGCAGTGAAGGCTATGCAGGGTTTGAAAACTTGAACTTGCTCGCCTAGGAAAGCCGCTTTCAAAGTTGGACCATAGAGCCTGGTCAAAGAGTAACCAGAAATGACTTCATTATAGAATCTTTCCCCAATTGTAGCAATGATAAGGAGTTCCATTCCAGCTAAATTGGGTGTCATCTGCTGTAGTATGGATATTGGCAGGTCAAAGTCATAGGTTCCATTGAAGTATCTCAGATAGGGAAGGAGATTTCCATCAGAATCCGATTTACTCAACCAGAATGGCCATTGTTCGTTGAAATTGAAAGTGTGCTCTTTGACATCTTCGAGGAGAGACGTATTAAGTATGCTTTTGGGAGTTCTCCCAACACGATACTGTTCATTTAGTGCTCGATAGTCTATCGAACCGAATGGAACTAGAATCGCTCGAAGAGTTAGATTTCCCTTAACTGGAGCACCACTTGTGAAATTCGCCATAACCTTACCCGTGATTGATGGCTGGGATATAAGAAAGCTTTCAGGCATCGTGACATTCACCTCAAACCTTGTTTGATAGTATTCTTCGACGAAAAATGGAGCTTCTTCAATCTGTCCCTGAGCAACAACTCGAATGGTCCATTCCCCAAAAACTGGTTGGTCGGACAACTTGTATTCCAAACTCACACTTCCAAGGTAGGACAGTCTGGAAAGCCACCTGCGAAGAACATATTTGTTTGGATCTAACATGAACACATCGATTGCTTTGTCATAGCCCTTGAGTTCGGTGGTTATTGGAATTGTTCTGAATCTCACAGAATCACCCTGCCTGTAGAAAGGTTTATCGGTTTCCACAAAAATCGTTAGCGATCTCTGTGAGAAGCTCAAGTCGGTTTCATTGAGGAAGGCCAAATTCTCGGATGGGTGGATATTTGCATAGAAACCCTTGACTCGCAACTTGTAATTGCCAGGCACACTACTTGTCGGGATCCTCATTAGCAGTGTTTCAGGAACTCCTTCTTTTACTTCTTTGGTTTCTCCAGATATTTCCACACCGTCATGGGAGATACTTGCATGAACTGTTATTGGATGCTTGGCTTCTAGAATCGTCACTGACACCTTATAGATAATTCCGGGACGAACCAATTTTGATGCAACTATAAAGTGGGTGGCTTGTTTTGAGAATATATTGTCTCGGAACTTTGCAGCTGGCTGGTGATAGGGTGACTTTTCTAACTGGAAATCCTTCAGATCAATTTTGTGGGGTTTTTCGATATCATTTCGACTATTGTCTGTCCTGTATAGGGTCTTACCAATTCGATCTTGATGGTCGTTCGTTAGTTTCGTAGCACTTTCGATGCTGTATTCGAGGATACTTGATTCGGGATAGCTGCTTTCTTCGGAGTAGTTATCGGTGATGGGTTCGATTATTTTTGCTGTTTCGGCATTGATTGTGATTATGAAACAGTGTGCGCAGGCAAGTAAAAGTAAGCCAAAATGGTTGACCATTTTTAACGGAGATCCTGAAAAGGAAAAGGTTTTAATGAGCAGATAGTACAAACAGTTTCACAAAACATACAGGGACAGGAGAAAGAAATCATAATCAGGAAACTAGGAATAATAGAATATTGCTCCAATGAAGATATGCAGGAGCAGGACGAGCGTTGACATCATCCCTCCACCAATTCCTACTTCACCTCCAAATTAAGAACGCTAGGTGCCAAGTAATTGACTTGTATATAGCGCTGACATCACAATATTACCAGATCTCATAGCTGGGCTCACTAAGGATGCAACAGGCAACAGAAATAGACGACTTCTATAATAAACTTAGTAACAAACCAAGAGGTCAAGTGGTGATTTTTCTATGTATTTTTCCGTATTTTGTTTTGTTTTGTCGGGTCTCTACGGGAAGTCCAAGCCGGTTGCTTTTAGCTGAGTCGTTTGTAATCAACCGTCTATTGAATTCGCTTAAAAATTAGTATCCAGACGCAATATCGACAGACTTCAGGACCATCTAGTACGTCGAACACACAAGGAACGCAGCGGAAACAGCAGTACAGTGTGACAGCACCACAGTATATAGCTCTCTGTAGAATCTTGGAGAAGAATTGAAGAACTTAACCAAAGCCTAAGCTTGCAGCCGCTCCAGTAGCAGAAAACGGGAGGGCTAGAAATAAAGTATGGTACGAAATCAACTCAGGCTGAAGCCAAGAACGTGTAGGTTTACTCTCAAGTTCATCCTGGATTGAGTTTTGCTCCCGATTTTGCTGCTTCCCAATCGATTTCAAGATTATAACATCTCGACACATTATGACTCATTTTTCACATTATGATCTTTTCAAAACAAAGCAAGCCAAGTCTATGGACAGGTCGGAGCAGTTTTCAGTTTTTTATATGGCGACGATGGGGGTAAAATTCAAACTATGAGTAAGGCTACCTTTGGCAAGCTTTTAACATTTTTGAAAAGTAATCTTGACAGCTGAGACTGTCCCACTCAATGATGGTCGAAATTTTAAAAATTAAGTTCATGCCTTCAGTGGAAACAAAAGAACATCATTCTAACCTCTTCCTTGAAGATTTCTTAGCCGAACACTGTTTTTAACGAAGAACTTTATCGGAGAATAGGTTTGAATAGGTTTGATAACTTCTTGCGACGACACGTTAAGAAAACTGTATCGAGATAAAAGCTGAGAACTTGGATCTATGTATTTTATTTAATGAAACGAAAAGATTATGCCTCACCGAGAGGTCACGAACCCAAGAAAGTTGGAACAGATAAAATATTTGAAAAGTTTATTTTTCAAAATATGTTTCAGCACCACAAAAAAAAAATTAAAAAATCCCTCCCAAACCATCAAAAACAGATTTTTCCAAAACTTAAAAAATGCCACTTCCGCCATCTCACATCTCACGTTTTTGAGATGTTGAAGTTTCTGGGAACCAAACACGAAAAATCCAATAATTTTTATTTAATGTTTATGTTTTCTTTATAAACAACATAGCAATTAGTGGGGGTGTTAATATTCCATTCTGAATTCTCTGTTTTATCCACTTAATGCTTACCATACACATTATTTCCAATTTCGAGTGTCTGGTTGTGTTGATTTTGAACTTGGATTATTGGATAAACAAAACAAAACAACAACAACGACAACAAAAAGAAGAGAAATATCTTGGGTAGGTAAATAAAGATTCACAAAAAGAATATCCGCCCCTTTTGTAGACTGTTGGTCCGCTTCTGAGGGAAGAAAGATGAAGGCAAATGTTCAACACCGATGGATGGATGGATGAATAAATATTTCGGAGATGGATTAATTAGAACTGCGCTGGGGTAATTAGTGGAAGTCAATGTGAAACACACATATGTTACCTTACTGCATAGCCAAACAAAGCAAAGAGAAGTCTTAAAGTCCTAATGACGTGCTCCAAATCCAACAAAGCTCTAAATCCTATTCAAAATACAAGGCAAAGAAGGCATGATGGGACAAATGGTGAAATCTTGTTTGTTATATTGTCGTCAATTTAGTATAGTCACAAAGGGATTATTGTTTTGTCAGTTTGTCAGAGTGTGTGCAAGATGTTAATTGTCTTTATGGTTGATGGGTGTGGGTGGGCTTTTGATTTTTGTAATTTTTGGAAGAAGGGAGGCAAATTTAAATAAGTTTCACGGCGTTACTTCGCGGACGCTGATAATAATTTAATGCTTTCAGACTAAGAAGGCCTTCAAACTAACATAATGAAACAGATTGCTTGTAAAGCAACGCTCAGTGCAGAAAATAATAAAATGCACGACTGGGTCGCACGAACTTGCTCTTATGATAAGCAATTGCGTAGTGGCTGCATATATGGATATTAAAAAAAAATTAAATAATTTCGAAAATTCTTTTATTTTTTAAATTAGTTTAAGAGTTTTCTCGGAAAAAATAAGTATGCAATAAAATTTCAAAGCTATACGTTAATCTAGGAAAAAAAAAATATTGAAAATCGTTGGACCAGTTTTTTTTTTAAAAGGTTATTTTTGAAAAACTTTTTCAAAAAATATTTTGAAATTTATTTGAGTATGCAAATATATGGCAACCCGTTGTTTACATTTGAAATATAATTTTTAAAAAAATCAATGTACCCGTTTCCAACATATTTCGAAAACCAAAAATTTTTTTGAAAAAATTATAAAAAATTAAAAAAAAGTTTTTGAAAATTTTGAAATGCCATATTAATAAAATTATAAATCACTTCCTGTGGTCAAAATTTTATTGAAATCGAATGTATAGTTTACGAAAAAATTTTATTTGAAAATACTGGTTCTATGAGAGGTACCGTTATTAGACAAATTTTGAAAAAAAAATTCAAACCAAAAGCTAGATTTTCTTGCAAAAATAGCATTCTGAAAGTTTTATCAAATTCGTTAGAGCCGTTTTTGAGAAAATCAATTTTTGTCTTCAAGATTGTATGGCAGGTGCCGTTATTTTTGGACCTAGAGCAAAAATAAAAAATATGTTCCGAGGGACGGCCAAATAAATCCTAAATACCAAATTTGAAGCAAATCGGCCCACCCGTTCAGCCTCCAGAGGCGCGAACAGACATACAGACAGACAGACAGACAGACAGACAGACGGACGGAATTCCCAGACCCACTTTTTTCGACTTCTCCATCATCGTAATGTTATGTGTGATTGTTATCTCAAATTTTTTTTTCTGCACGAATCCATAACTTGCCTTATAGTACCTATAATCGCAAGTAAAAAGAGGACATTGGGTTCTAGAAATGCAACACGCGACAGAAAAATAGTCCAAAAATGCTGCCATAGGATCGAAACGAACATCTTAAGGCTTGAAGAGATGCTTTAAAAGCGAACGAGGTAATACAGACGTTGTTTTCAATTTAGCTAACGACTTTAAGAAGAGCGGACCATTCTAAATGGATTTTAAATAGAGTAATCCTTCAAAAAGCAGAATTGGACTGATTTTCAAGCAGGACAAGACCAAGTATAAACATGGTTCCAATGAAAAATAGCCTATTCTATTCTAACAACTCTAACTGATCGCTGTTTCTGCGGGCTTAGTAAGCAGTTGAGAAAAAAACCCATATCGAGAAGGCGACGATGTACAAAACACTCATCATTTCAGTCTTATTTTTAGGGGAGTATGATAAAGGACCCTGTCCTGTCTGTATTTATCACCTGGACACGAATAAACTTACAACGATGAACTAACGGCTAAAATGACAGAGCCATGCTAAGCGAGTCGAAATAAAAGGTGCAATTCGTAGTCTTCAGAGGGGCGTCATCGTCATCGAAGACCAGGTTGGGGGATTTCTCCGCATACCTACGTGGAGTGCGAAGTTGGAGACGGCAGACGAGAGATCTAGCCACACTTTGTAGTGCCATTAAACCTTAACTTCAGTGAAACCCATAATTTTGGAGCAAGTCGTTAAAATTGAGTCACTCAAGAGACATTTAGCAAATTTTCGAGCAGCTATATCGTTAGTTTGGCATAATTTCTTGTTTCAAACCCTGATCACCGTAGTTTTTCTTTCGGGGTACTATCTCTTGCGCGGAACTGACAGATCCTCTAAAAGAAAAATTATAATATTAATCCTAAAACTTACGAGGAATCAATTCATAGATTGTTTTGCAAACTAAATGGGTTCTTATTGGCAAGCAGAACCCTATCCGGTTTAAGGATCTAAATAAGTACATACATGAATTGTTGGCACATTTACCGCCTAATTCCAAACCTTGAGTGGCAGTCCGACACACTATCTAGGTACTAATCTACTACGCCAAGGGGCACAGCAGTTTAAGGGTATAAAGAAGACGCCACAACGCCACCGGAATGCTTCATCGGCGCTTTTATTTAAGCTGTTTTTATTAATTACCTACAATACCGCTGAGCGTTCAGTTTTAAACTTTGAATTTCGTCAGCATTTTGGTGGCACCCGAAGCCTCACTTAAATATGAGACCGTAAAAACTTTACTAAAGCAGATTTAGGAACTCAAAACCTTGGTGGCAAGTGGATTGAATCTAATCATCAATCGGTAGATTTTTTTAAAATATTGTAAGATGTGTTTTGGAGTAATTTGTTCAGTTAAAAGTGACTCATCTTACCAAAACAATTTTTTAAATAGTTCAACAAAGAACCGATAGTTTTCACCGTAGACGAAGGATTTCCGAGAAAGATCTGTTAAAGGAATTTCCGCACAGAAGATAATCTTAACCAAAATCCTTCAAATATCCGCACAATTTAAACGATTCTAGTCGTTTGGGGACACTTCTTGTGTTGTTTTATTCAATTTTATTTAAGAAGTTGGGACAAATCATTATGTTCCACAGATGCCAACCCAGTATATAAACAAGGTCACCGCAATAAATCACTTTTCTTAAACATTTTACAATTCGAAACACTTAAAAACACAACAAGAACAAGAACAAATAAGATTAGAAAACACACTCCAATTGTCTATTTTTATTGCAAAACCTACACGAAAGAGATCACTAGCAGTCGGCGTGGCGTTTGCTTCATAAAAGCCTTTCATTTTCTAAAACATTCACTTTTCAAAAATAGGAAACCAACCCAACCACAAAAAGTAGCCGTTAAATAATATTAATACGCAATATTCCCTATTGCTTGCCCTTTGGCCTGGCCTGCATGCAAACAACAAAGAAAGGATATCAATCCTGTTAAGTGTGTGCTGAAGAATGAGGGTATAATGAATTGACACATAAAACATAACTAACACGAAAAGCATGCAATCCACCATCCAATTCAACAACAACTAAACAGGATGTCTTAAAGGACTCCAAGGACTATTTATCATTCTTGCACTCACTGTCACGAGTACAAAAAGAGACACACGGGTTACGGCTTACGGGTAGCGTGTAAAAAGAAGGAACACACAAACTACACACGCATCGCATTATGCATAAAAGTATGCCCTTTCAAGGGAATACACTTTGAATTCATCGTTATTCCTTTCTTTCTTTTTTTTTCAAAAGGATACAAGCTATACAACATAGAATCTAAGCCAGAAGACACTTAAGGGTAAAACAAAGGCTCTTTAGTCCTTCTTTTATGAGAAAATGAACTATAAAATCACTTTAATCGATTTTTTTCCTCGTTTCACATAAAAGGGAATTTGTTTTAACTAATTTTGTTTGATGATGATAATGGAAATGGACACGAAAATAGTTAGCAGTGAAACCCAATCCAGGGAGTGAAAAGTGAATGAACTGACCACTAGTTACCGGTCAAAACGTTTTGAACTGCAAATTTTGGCTTTGCCGGTTCAAATGAGATTGTAACCGCCGCGCCGTGTCGCAACAAATTCAATCAATACACCAAGCCACTCTACTTGAAAGTCCATTCAACTAGGAGGGAATAAGGGACTGTATAGCAAGATACATTTTTACTTACAAAAAAGTAACGCGTGTCTGTCGGGTTACTTGCGAAAAATCATTCCCGAGCACGTACCTATTGCGAATTGTTTTTTATCTTAACGCGGAAGATTATTGGAACGATTTATCAAATTACAACATTGCATAAGTTGTAGGTACTTTCACTTCAGAATTATAGGCACGTTTAGAACAATATCATTCGACTGAGGCGGAGGTGGTATTAAGAACAAATGATTTTAGTATCTATTTTAAGAACCACCGACAGCGACGGCGACGACGACGACACACAATCCACTATCCACTACGGAACTGAAAAAAAGAACCACTAAACAGAATTTACAGGAAAAAGAACCACCTACTCCGACTCCAATTAGAATAGAAACTGCTGTGGCAAGGCAAGCATTTAATGTTGCACAGGCACACTGTGTGTCTGTGTCTAAAAACTGAGGCGCACCGAAGCATTAAAAAACTCGAATCGAGAGGTAAAAAACTCTTCGATGTTCAGGTGTGTGTTCTAAATATGAATCGGGAAGCAACAAACAAAGATGAATGGAATATTATTGAATATTTATTTATACATTTTATTTAATATTTCAATCAGAAAACACAAAGTGAAGGAATTTTCTTTGACTTGTCCATTAAGTTCGAGAGAATATTTTAAGACAAAAATTAAGAACTCACCCTTGCAACCAACGCGCGGCGATATTTTTAACCAAACTTAAGACGAATTACATTAAATAATGTTTTTATCAATACTTTTAAACTTGTTAATTAACTTTATATGTTCATTTTGTAAATAATAATAACAAAATATCAATAAAAAAACAATTTTTATTGCCGATTGCCGGTCGGTCTTTTCAAGTTAAGGGTGCAAAGTAAACAAAGCGAATCGAATACACAAAAATAACATGACACTTGTGATGACAGCTTGTGTTGGTGAGTTTCTACCATCGATATAGGGTGACACCATTATTGGTGAGATTTGCGGTTAAACAAGAAGAAGTGCCTTTGCGATTGTCATTTATTATACTACAAGGTGGCGAATCTTCCTATAAGGAGTTTAGTTTTGCTTCACCTTGTACATTTATAAGAAAGCCTATAGCCAGAGAGCTAGCTCTATATATTCCAACCAATTTTCCTTGGCTAGCTCACTGGCTTAGTCCTCAACAAAAATAATAAATAAAAAATAGTTCAGACTACATTTTTCGTCATCTTGTGTGTCAGCGTGTAGAACACTCGTGACTTAAAAGAAAAATCCCACCAAAAAAAGTCAAAAAGGGTTGAATCATTTTTGATCTTGGAGACCAGTGTAAATTGTCAAAACGAGAAAGAAAAAAATAGAATAAGGCTGAGTCAACAGCTAACAACACTAGTACACTGTTTGCACTTTGTAATGGAACATCTTCGCGTCTTTAAACAAAAATTATCTGCAAAGTCCGTGCCCGATTTCTTAGTATTTTCCTACATAATCTATAGCAGTAGGTACCCACAATTTTCACGGACTTGACAGGTACTCGTAGTATTCGATCGGGAAATCTTCGCAGAAAGTCCAACACCAGCAAAGAAATATCTTACAAAAAAAGCCCAAGTAAAATAAAATAAACAACATTTTATTTATATTTTTGTTTAATATAATTTATTTAAACTAATTATCGAAAAAACCTAAGCTCAATACCGTTGAATTTTAAAAAGTTTTTTGGAACGAAGTTCCTTATCGTGCGTTTTGAAAGAGGGCTAGATGGAAAAAATTCTTACGAAAAGTTGTAACGACACTTTTTGCTATAGTAAGCTATTGTAAGCTGTGCGGCGTGCGCATGTTTCTCTGTCTGTCTTCTCTCTCTCTCCCTTATAGAAAGCAAGCCAGATATTTTCATTTCTATTTCGCATTGAGCAGTGTGGTGTCGCGACGATTATTTTTGTAGAGTGTATACAGGTTTTTTGTACATAATAAAATAATAAAAAATAATAATTATTATTACAATTCCTTCACTAATTAATCGAAAGGAACTTCGTTCCATCCGGGTGTCCCTTGACACCTCTCAACTTTTTTTTTACCTTTCAAGTCTGCTTAAATTTTTACACGTACTTGGTGGAACAAGAAACGGATATTTTAGATAAAGCTGTATATAAGGCCCTCAGTTAAAAACGAAACTTGAACATTAAAATTCAGTTTTAACTTGATTTCAGACTGAATTCTTTATAAAATCATCCATATATTCATATTGGCACAAACATTTGTGTTAATATTTTAACAAAATTTACAAAAAATACAATTCGTGATAAATTTTTGAGTTCCTACTAAATTAAATGTTTATATAAACTTTTTTTCTAAAGCGGCACACCCTGTATTCACCAACAAAAATATCAATGTGAAAGCAGAGCCAACTTCATTCAATACACTGACAGGTGGCCATTTGACAGGTTTAAAAATTTGAATTCATAACTGACAGTATTTTTAAAAGCATGTGCTTTTACAACAGCGCTCCTACAACTGTATTGTTATTAATTCAAAAAATAGGGGTTGAATATTTCCGTTACAATCGTTTCGTTTGAATGCTTGAGGCCGTTGAACTTTTAAATCCGATAAAGTTGATTATGGATATATTTTTTCACTTTTGATGTTTTTTTTTGCAGTTGTGGTCGGTAGGGGGTACCTATACTTTATGCAAACACTTGCAACATTCATTAAACATAAACCCAACTGTTGAATTTTTGTGAAACAAAACGAAATTGGATTAAAAACTTAAGAAATCACAACGATGTGCCCATAGAGACTTTAAATATGGGAAGATTACGTCTTTTTCAATGGCTACAGTGGTGATTTAGTTTTCAATTTGTATTTTTTTTTATAGGAACTGGCTTAAAAAATATTAAATATGAGGTACAACTAAAGTTGTTAGTGGAAACTAGGGTCTCTGATGACGTCACAATCATGACGTACTTCATGGGCAGTTAGAGCATACATGTAAAGTATCTGCTTACTGATGGCTTCTACAAAAGTTGTGATTATTTTTTAGTGGAAACTTCCGGAAATTATTGTGCATGACCAGCACATGTTATGGCTATTTTATGCAAATTTGACTTGCAATTTGCAGGAAATGTGGAAAAATGAAGTGTGGGGAGCGAAAGTATTGTGCGAATTGGAATCATTGGAATGAAGTTTTTTCTTTCTCTTTTTTTCAGTCTTATGTAACTACCTTTCGTTAAAGTTAGGAGCCATAGTTGTTCCCTAAGATGTTTAAGTTATTTTAAATTATTTAAAATACTTTGTAATCACAAAATAACTTTTCTTGTTCATCTTTTCTATTCGGTTCATCGTAGAATTCGGTTTCCAACCATGTGCATGAAACCAAGTGGTTTCAAAATTCTGTTGTATAGAACACCTTAAGCTAAAATAAGACGATGTGTAAGGCCCATGAAATTATGTGCTTCTGACGCTGTTTTAACGTCATCCGGATGCGGCTGATTTCATTTTAAAAAGGCCTAACAACAAAAACAAAAACTGAAATTTGATTCTGAGATCTCCCATACCGATTTTCGCAAAGAACTTCAGTCTAATCAAGTGAATTTGATCAAAATCGTTGTTGTTATTTTTGAGAAAAATTATAGTTTCTATAGCAGCGCAAGTATTTACCGATGGTTTAAGAAGTTTAAGTTCTTTTTGAAAGCAAAACTCAAGACTGCGAAACACGGTTATACGAAAAATATTAAAGAAAAAGTGCTGAAGACAGATTTTTGAAGGATTTAAAGTGAAAACTTGCCATTTTGACTGCAATTTTTTAGAAGGATATGCAGGGTATGAGAAAATTTGCTTTTAAAAGGTAAATGTGTTACTTGCGATACCAGATTTCTATTCTGAGCTAAGCTGACCGGATCCAGGGTCTAAAAGAAGAACTTGAAGGTTATGAATTGTGCATAGAGAATCGTGTATCCGTCTTCGATCAGAAAGATGTCCTCTGTCTCTGTGGCAAGCAAAACTACCTAGCTTTCTACTAAAAATGAGGAAAAAGTGAGGCATTTATAGGAACCGTCTACAAAAGAAACTCACCCATCAGAGGCATAACATATGAGCATATGTTCGTAATGGAAAGGCGTTGTGGGGTTTTGCAATTTCTGCGTTAAGCTAAGATTGACCAAGCCTACCACAAGAGGTCAAGGTGATGTCCAATGACTAATATGCGAGTTCAAACAAATATTATTAAATATCAACAAATTATATTACTTGACAGCTCAGCGAAGTAGACATCTACCCGCCCTTATTGAAAACCATTTTAAAACTTGGCTAGCGGGTAATAAAGAAATTGTTTTTTTGTTAATACCCAACATCCAGCTTGTTTTATTAAGTTTCAAAATGTACCCGCCCTAATTGAAAACCCCTCTATAAAATCAACATCTAGCCACACGTATTGAAAACCCCTTTATAACTTGACTTGAATGTCCCTTCAATTCTTACAGAGTGTCATCGCACACGCAAGAATGGTTGAGAATCTAAGTCACTAGATCCTTAACCAGTCCATTATTGTTCCACCATTACTACTGTGGGCTATTTTTGTCTCCTATTGACCACTGAAGTGAGTCCTTCTGGCATTATAGGAGAGATATCGCATTTCGACTTTTCGAGTAGTCAAAAAGACACCGGCATCAAATTGTATTTCCAATTTTAAGCCGAATCAATTTCAAAATTAATGTTAAAATACCAAATACCCTCATGCAAATAAAGCCAATAAACAGCTGTGAGCCGTAAAAAATTCGCGTAATATGGGTACTTTTTGATTCCATTAAAAACTTCACTGTACTGACTTTTTTTTACAGCGAGCAGTAAAAAACAAAATAAAAATTTCTATTTCAGAGGCTTAATTGGACTCATAAAAACTTTCTTTTAAGTGTCTCCGTCTGAAAGTCCAAACAATAGATAATAGACCATAAGATGTCCTTTGGAGAGCAAGTAGTATATATAGGCAAACCAATTTACAAGCTTATTTCACTGCAGTCAAGTACAATCCAATTACTCGGAATCGACCTCGACGTTTGGTAGTTTGAAGTTTTATTGAGTATCGTAATAAGGTAAATTAACTCCCAAACTTGAACAGCATAAAGGTAGCTCTGATGATGGCCTAGTTACTTAGCCACGAAATAACATGGTTAGCGCTCAGGTATTCGACAGAGAAAGAGAGAGCACTTGCATAAATTAACAATCGACATTTCAAACTTTCCATCGCATCACTTACTTCAGATTTCGTCGTCCTTCGTGAACTCTCTGAATTCAAAGGTGACTCGCTCTGCTATATTATATGTATGGTGTTCCCAACAATTTAAATGATACGACAGATTTAATACAAATGTCCTTTTAACCGAAAATATTCCTCATTATGCCACACAGACATCACAGAAGGTATCCTATAAAGTCTTGGTTATCCTGGGGGTTTCCTTTCTGTGCACAAGTGTAAGACAATTCACTTCTAACCAAAGATGAAGTCCTTCTAAACGACACAATCAGACCCAGAGGTAAGAAGGATACGTATATGAGTATGTCTATATGTATACCTACAGTTAGACGTTGATAAACTTTTCAGGTACTCACTCATGTATGACACATAAACTAACCACTCAACCGTAGCTGTGGGTTATATCTTTTCCCTCTTTCCTGTTTACACACCACCTGACTTAGTAGGTGTGTGTGAAACACACCCAACAAATAAGGTTGAATGGAAAAATTATCCGCAGGATTGCAGGATGATAGCGAGGAAAATTGAAGAAAGCATTTAATGAGAGAATATTTTTTGTATCTTCCATTGAGATCCTTGAGGTTGAAGGATTCCGTTCGTGCAACTTTTTTGGTGTAACGTAGTTGAGAGTGGTAGTGGTAGCAAACAATTGCTTGCTTAGGATTGCTTACCTACATACATGCTAAATCAGTGAATTTTTACATTCCTTAGGGTCGGGTATTGTTCATATTTTGCAGTTTTCATTTGGTGAAAAAAATTTTACCGTACCGTGGTTCACGAGATATATTCTACGGGATACCCTGTAAGAAGAAGGAAATCTTCCAATACACTTAAGCTCTGAAGGTGCAAACTTACATACGGACGCATGGACAAATTTTCCAAGCCCACTTTTCTATATTTCCCCATAAACAACGATATAACTTAGTTAAAGGATTAAAAAACAAAACTGTCGGCATAACAGCAGCACCAAAAGGGGCCGCGGGCCTGTGAATTACACTCCCAACCATTCCTGGGTGTATACGTTGATATTCTGCACGAATGGAAGGGACCGCCAATTTACCGCTGGATCCGCTGGCAGAGAAACACTTTTTCTTGACAAGATTTACCTTGCAGAGTTTCTTCGAAAGAGGAATCAGTACCCCGGAAAAAACAATTTAGTGGAGTAAGAGATATAACCCAAAACCTGCGGCGCGAAAGATTGTATCAAGTTATGCAGATGTTTCGATCACACTGGATTACATCTCTCCTTATTGTTTAATGGTGCCTACCTCAAGGCAGTCACCTGATACTATAAGGCCCATTCTTCTCTAAGCTTCACAAAATGTTGGTCTTATGAAATCTCCAATAATTGCATTACAAAATTCCTTTACGCCACCCTGCTCAAATATGCCAACCAACTCTGAAATTGAAGCAGTGGAACGATTGTTCATTCAACTTTCCCTAAAGAGTCTTCCTTGCTCTGATTGCCGTTTGTCATACCCGTTAGAAGATCGATTAAAATTGATCAATTTTGTAGATCCTTTGAAAACTTCGAGAAACTGCTGATATTCTTTTTCTGTGCCAAATACTTCCAGGGACTATAGATTTGCTTGTATGTACTTCGATAGAAATTATCCCTTTTTCTGCTAATCCACGTAATCAAACATCCGATCCGCAATGGTACAGTTGATGTAGTGCTTAGCTAACCTAGAGTTGTGGGTTCGAGCCCCAGCTTGGGCACCAATTTTTCAATATTCCCCCAGCTTCACCTGGGATTTTCTTGAGGTAAATATCACCTAATTCTCAATCCATTGTACCATCAAAAAAATCTCTCCTATTTTTCATTTCCTTCAAATTAATGCCGTGCAGTTTGCATTCAAAAAACCTAAGGTCTTACAGGTACAGGCATATAGCTAAAATTATTATGTTACTAGAATCGCCCAGTGGCCAAAATTCGGCCATTAGAATGCCCAAAACTGTGGGAAAAAAATATCACAGCGAATTTATACGAAAAAAATGGTAAAAAACACACCAAGACATTTTCACCTGTATTTTCCAAAAAAAAAAATTTACAAAACAAAATATCCCCAACACACCTACTCATTAATACCTTTCCAACGATATATATATCATCTCAATCGGTTGGGTAATCACCTCGCATTTGGTACCACAAAAAAACTGCTTGCCAATTTATATATAGAATATAAACTCACTTTTCAGCTACTCTTAAGCTACCCTAATTCTTACAAAGCTTATTTGTATGATCAGTTTGAGCTTTATATTTAAGAGTAGTTTTAAGATTCGATTGGATTAAACCAAACAGACAATCAAATAAATATAATATAGGGTGCTTCCTAGCTCATAGAAAACAATCTAGGAAATTAATTATAAAAATATTTTAAGAAAAAAACTTGTAAAGTAAGGTCTGTATGCCTCCATTTTTTGTTTAAAGAATAGTGAGCTTAAAGCTTTACAAATTAGCATCGGCAAGAAAAATGGAACAGGCTTAGGAACTACAAATCTGAAAACATAACCAAGATATCAAATTAACAGAAACGCAATTATATTTAAATTTAAATTAAACCCTAAAGAATATTTCTATAGTTTATATCCAGAAGAGCGAGTTATTTGCGTTAACTTACCCCAAGTGCCCCAAAGTAAGCATTTTCTTAAAAAAAAAATTGGAGGAAGGCCCTTATTGTAGCAAGAAATTCTATTAAATCATTTCCGAAATGATTGTCTACAAATTAAGAAACGCCCTGTATATTAAAAAACAAATGCGGTCACCGCGATAAGTTCATTAATAAAAGTAAACTTACGGGTGGTGTTGAGGTATGATTTTTTAACTGGACGTCAATATTGAAATTCAAAACACAAACGTGCTCGCAAAATCATATCAACATTCAATTAAATTGCAATGAGGTTATCAAAAATTATTTCTATAGGTCACAATTATTGCATTTGCAATCACAGCTTCTGAAAAGCAATCATTTTCAGTCAGCTTTCAAGTTTTCTGCTATGAAGTTTATTCTTCCGTTCATTTTCCTCCTAAGTCAAGTCCAGTTCTCTTTTGAATTAGTCGGCATTGTAGAACGTATCACTCCAAAGGGTTTCCGCATTAAGACTTCAAATTGTATAAGTCAATTCTCAAAACCACACAAGCCCATCCAACTTATTGAATTTATATTTTGAACAGACATTATTGACGATCGAATCTCATACGTGGTCTTCAATGTAAACATCAACAGACTTTTGGAACCAGATAGTATCCCTGATTTTGTAGCTAACATCACCGAATCTGATGGAGGCCAATGGTTCTATGACAATATCAACGTCCATACTGAGGCTGGAACAAAAATTCACTTTCGCCTTGATGTATTTTACAAAGAATCCGATACCGATACTGGCAGTTCGATAAAAATGGTTCGAGATGTTGAAAAAATAGCCATACTTAAGGATCAAGCCATTGACATCTCAGCACCAATCGAAGAGAAATGTGCCGAAAAATATAGAATATCAGAAAAATGTGAATTGGCAGTAACAACAGTAAGAGGACATTCTGTTTGCAAGGATAAACTTATTTTCGAAGAGCATTTCAACTCATTAAACCCGAAGATATGGAAAATAGACGCACGAATACCATTGGACATGGAAGACTCTCCGTTTGTGTCATTTCAAAATGATCCACAAGTTGTGTTCACCGAATATGGTCGCTTACATATTAAGCCAAAATTTCAGTGGCAAGCTTCGGGATTTAATGAATCGGCAATGCGAACTGGAACATTGAAGATTGACGGGTAATTATCAAATAAATGTCTTCTTCCTTAACTTTAAAAGATAACAATGCTTGCTGTTACCAGCTGTTCAGGAACAAAACAAGAGTGTTCGAAAACTGCCAAGTTCTCCCAGATCTTGCCTCCTATAATTTCAGCAAGGATTCGAACAAAACATTCATTTAGTTTTCGATATGGAAAAATTGTTATACGGGCGCAGATGCCGAAGGGTGATTGGACAATGCCATGTTAGTATTTCTTAATCCAATTCCAAAGTGATTCTCTTATAGAATTCAAAAAACAAGTGTTTTTTTGTTTTTAAGTGTTGTTATTGGAACCTTTGGAGAACTACTATGGATTCTCCAACTACGCATCTGGACAGATAAGGATTGCTAGTTTGCGAGGGAACCAAATTCTTCAGACTATCGATGGAGACGACATCTCCAGCAAACACTTGTGGGGTGGAGTAGTTCTGGAACATGGAGGGCCTTTGTATGGGGTTAATCTTCAGCACTATCATTCGGAGACATCTTTGGCAAATGGATACCATAATTTTACGTTGACTTGGTCTGAGGAGGGAATTTCCTTTGGAATCGATGATTATGAATATGGACAATGGATTGAAGGTGGATTTTCAAAATTCTTTCCCTATCAAAATGCAGATGCTTGGGATAGTCAACATAAAATGGCGCCATTTGATAGAGAAGTATTTTTTTTTTTTTTTAATTTTTGGTTTTAGATTTAAAATTATAATATTATCGCAGTTCTATTTGACAGTTGGCTTATCGGTTGGTGGACATGCAGACTTTCCAGATCTATGTAAGTCAGGACTTGGAGGAGGTATTGTGAAACCATGGAACAATAGTGATCCAAAGGCAATGTTACATTTTTGGAAAGATCGAGCAAATTGGATGCGCTCATGGACGAGCTATGATACCAGATTTAAAGTTGATTCTATTATGATCTTCGCAGTTTAATTTCAAAATGTTATATAAAATAGCTATTAACTTGTACATTTCTGATATAAAAGAGTGCTAGAAAATTGTTTCAGAATGAAATATCGGTCCCAATGTTGTTTTATTGAAAATGGTTGATAAAAATCAATTTTTACAAAAACAGCCACACCAATTATGGTTTATTTATATTGCATTTTAATATTTGAATAAAAATATACATTATACATTTTTAAAAATGTAATATTTTCCAATAAATTATTGTTGATACATAGACAATGATTTCTTGTTAATTTTTCAAAATTGGTTCTTGGATGTACGTTTTGAATACCTTACAATAGGTGTGGCGGTTTTCCCTATATTTTTGTATGTGTATGCGTTCGCCCCGCCCCGCCCCAACAGCCAGCCACTTTCCAGTTCCAGAAACAAAATTCTTCTTTAGCAGACAGGAATAAATACAATAACATTAATTTTGTGTGGCCGATGTACAACAACCGCTGGTGCAGTAAAAAATGGCGTATGCCACGCCCATAGTCGAGGATTTTTACTGCCAGGGCAATTACTATGAGCTCAGTGACATTCAATTTTAAGCTCGTAGATCGATTTGAACAAAACAAGACAAAACTTAAATTTTTAAAAATTAAATTTTGAATGGAAATAGTGATTGAGGGTGTATTTACAATTCTTGAACCACAACCTGCAACGTAACCAAAGAAAACAAACCTTCAAAATTGCGATAGTTAGTTAGAAAACATTAAAACATTAATGCATATTAAAACTTTTCACATAAACCCCTTAAAAGTGGGCGTGTCCTAAAATTTTAAACAAAAATTAAAGCACTAACTGAGCTTTGATCGTAAGTCAAGTTTTATGTATAAAACTACATCTGAATCGAATAGTTTTTTAACGATCTTACCCGAATAATAGCATTTTATAAAAATCACGCCTTTAATAGTGGGCATTTTGAAAAAATTGACGCAAACAAAATTTGGAGATATATTCTTTATAAATAAATTTGAATATTGGTAGGTACCTACATAGCTTACATTTTTAAAACTATGTTTTTTGTTCTTTTATGAAAAATGGGCATAACGCACGCTTGAAATTCAAAAATTCCTTTTCATACACAAAGTTATTTAGTTTGGACTAAATGGCGCACGAATTTGGGCTTGGCTTTATTTTAAATAGCCTTTAATTGAAAAAATTTAATTTCATAGTCTATAATGAGAAGTGGGCGTCAACCACACCCAAAATCACTTTTTTTCTTTCTTACATTAGATGTTTACATGCAACTAATATCCACAAAATTTAAGGTTTTGGGTTTTGCGCTCGAATGAAAGCATGGTTATTTTATAAAAACAATATATTGATGCTTTCGTATGAAAAGTGGGCGTCAGCCATGCCTAAAATGAAATACTTTTATTTAATTGATGAAAGAAGATTTATCTTTAGCTTGCGTGTGAAAGATATAAGAGTGTGCTTTGATCGTGTTGACATAAACAACATTTTGAATCTTAATAATTATGTTTCAAGCTTAAGACTATTTTCTTTATTCAATGTACATTCATAAATAACATAATTCTACATTCTATATTCTACATTCTACTTTACTATAAAATAACTATAATATCTTTGTACTTATATTAACCTAAATTTTTCTTACTTATTAAACTGAAGTCCAATCAAGTCGAGGTCTTTTAATCTTCTTTTATAAGAAGCATCCTACAATATTTCAGACAGGTTATGGGCCCAGCTCCTTCGGAATACAAATTTAATTTAAGTTTAATAGTTATTTTTTGAATAATGACGTATTTCACCGGAAAAATCCCACTTTTTAATGGGTTAAACTATTTTACCTGGAAGCCTCAAATGGAGGCAGTTTTGCACAAGAATCGTTTATTGAAAATGGTACAGGGGCTGGAAATTAAACCTAAGACAGATGAAACCAAAATCGAGGAATGGAACACCAAAGATTTGGACGCCAGATGCGAACTCATAATTGCTATGGAACCCGCACAAGTGTCTCTCGTAAGATCGTACACTACGTCCAATGAACTTTGGAATTTTTTAGAAAAGACGTTCGATCGAAAAGGAACACGTCAAAAGGTAGAGGAATTCCGTAAGTTAATTAGCTTCAAAATGCTTGAAGATGAAAATATGGAACAATACCTCATTGATTTTAATTTAATTGTAACACGGTTGCGGGAGATGGATGCCAATCTAGATGAGGAGCTGCTGGTGATGCTGTTGCTGGATGGACTGCCGGAGAGCTATAAAGACATACAAGCTGCTTTTGATGCATCAAACGAATTCCCTAAAATGGATGTACTACGAACTAGACTTCTCCAGGTGAGCGACAAGAGAAAGCCAACGATGGATCGAAAGGATGATGCACTTAAGGTTAAGTTCCATAGAAAGAAACCACATGACCAACAAACAGGTACGTCAAAAACCAATTTTAATTACAATTGTCACCGATGTGGGCGCAAGGGGCATATGAAAAAAGATTGTCGCGTTAATATTCAGAAAGAAAAATCACGATTAGTTGAAAACATATCACACGAGGAAGGTTTTATCTCCAGGGAATTCGAAATAAGTGCACCAATAAAGGGGATTTCGCAAGAAGTTAGCTCAGTTAATGATAGATTAGACAAAATTAATTGGTTCATAGACAGCGGAGCCACCTCGCACATGTGTTGCGATAAGAAATTTTTCATAAATTTAGACACTGACTACTCCGGACAAGTGCAGGTTGCAAATAAAAAATCAGCAAGTGTCAAGGGCATAGGAACAGTTCAGTTAGAGATTAAAGTAAATGGGAAAAATAGAACCATATGTTTTTACCGTACTCTCTATGTACCAACTCTAAGAAGTAATCTCATTTCAACAAGCAAGGCAACTGATAACGGATGCAGAGTATTGATAGAAGGAGGACGTGCACATATTTTTCGAGGTAATAAGTTGTTGGTCGAAGCTGTGAAGAGTAAGGGACTTTACTCAGTCATACTAGCATCAGAAGATGAAGATGATGATCGTTGTAATAAAGTTGAGAGCATTGATCAGGTAAATAATCTCTTAGAATTTTGGCATAAGAGATATGGGCATTTAAATTGTACATCACTGCGGAAATTAAGAGACTCTTCGATGGTTAAAGGGTTGCCAACTTGCCAAATTTTAGAAACACAAAAATAGACTGTGTTGCATGTATTAGAGGGAAACAATCGAGGCTTCCATTTCCTAAAAAAACAGAAAAGTCTTCAAGGCAGATTCTAGAAATTATTCACACGGACCTGTGCGGTCCAATGAATGTCGAATCAATTAATAAGAACCTTTATTTCGCTACATTCATTGACGACTATTCTCGCAAAGTATTTGTTTATTTTTTGCGACAAAAGAGCGAATACTTAAGTGTTTTTAAGAAGTTTAAAGAGCTAGTGGAGAATGAGACAAGCTTTAAAATCAAAGTCCTACGAAGTGACAATGCACGTGAGCTTTTGAGTGAAGATTTTTCCAAGTTCTTGAGTGAAAATGGTATCAAGCGGCAACTGACTGTTGAGTACACTCCTCAACAAAACGGTGTGGCTGAGCGCATGAACCGCACGCTGGTTGAGATGGCTCGTTGTTTCATGATCGAGGCGAACCTTCCAAAGTTCTTATGGGCTGAATTGATTCTCACTTCGGCTTATATTCGCAGTCATTGCCCCACTATAATGAACACAGCAAAAACACCGGAACAAATTTGGACAGGTAGGATACCAAATGTTAGCCATTTTCGTCAAATTGGTTGTCGTGCCTTTGTTCTTAACAAAGCTCTAGGTAGATCTAAGCTAGATCCAAAAAGCGATGAATTTGTTCTTATTGGGTATTCTGTAGAGTCCAAAGCATACCGCTTGTGGAAAAGAGGAACAAGGAATATAATTAAAAGTAGAGATGTTCGGTTCATTGAACAAATTGATTCCTACCAAACTGAAAATGAAAACAATAATTTGTATGAATTTGAATCTATTAGAGGAAACAAAGCAGATAAGGTAGTACAAGAAAAGGAAGAAGATCAGCATATTCCAAGGAAAATTGAAGAAGAAAAAGATGATGAAGATGAAGATGAATATGAAAGTACCGATGATGCAGATGATGTTAAAGGAGAAATCCAATGCAATGATGACGAACATGCGAACACAAATCTTATAGGAAAACAAAGAAATGAGCAGTATATAAGCAGCAGGTTAAGATCGTGTGATCAGTCGGAAAATGTAATTGAGTTAGCTTTAAATACTAGTTTTCTTGAAGACCCAAGCAATTTTGGCCAAGCTATGAACTCTCCAGATGCTAATGAGTGGATTATGGCTATGAAGGAAGAATATCGCAGTCTAATGGAGAATAAAACTTGTATTTTGACTGAACTTCCATTGAACCGAAAAGCTATAGGCTCTTGTTGGGTTTTCAAGTCAAAATACAAGCCGGATGGAACAATCGAGAGACGTAAAGCGAGACTCGTCGCTAAAGGTTATAGTCAGAAGTACGGCATCGACTATGTGGAAACCTATTCGCCGGTTATACGACAAAGTTCACTTCGACTTATTTATGCGCTGTCTGTTCAATTTGACCTGGAACTCCACCACTTAGATGTCTCGACAGCTTTCTTGAATGGCAAACTTAACGAGGAGATTTTTATGAGTCAACCTGAAGGTTTTGTCGACTCTGACCATCCGCAAAAAGTTTGTCGTTTAAATAAAGCACTCTACGGGCTTAAGCAGGCAAGCAGACAGTGGCATGCAATTTTAAACAAAAAGCTAGAAGGTCTGGGCCTATCCCAATCGAACTATGATCATTGTGTTTATTTTAAGGTCAACAATGAAGAAAGAACTATTTTAGGAATATACGTGGATGATATTTTAGTAGCATCAAATTGAAAAATTAAAATCAACCTAATAAAGCAAAAACTTTCTGAGAGTTTTGATATCAGAGATCTGGGTCATCCCTCTCTTTGTATAGGACTCGAGATCAAGAAACAAAACGGAACTCTTTCAATCTCTCAAACTCGTTACATACTCGTAAATAATCTTTCTACAAAATATAATTTGCAAAACGCCAAACCAAATTTTATTCCCATGCAGGTTAAGCTTAAACTTGAAAAGGAACCAACTGTCACTGGAGAACGTGCGGCTGTTGAAACTAAGAAGTATCAGGAGGTAGTTGGATCTTTGATGCATCTTGCAGTGTTCAGTCGGCCAGACATTGCATATAGCGTAAGCAGTTTGGCACAATTCGCTCAAAGTCCTAAAAAACAACACTGGAATGCTGCTCTTCGTTTGATGCGTTATCTGAATTATACAAAGCATGCAAGATTAATTTATCGAAAAACAATATTACCTTTAATAGGCTACGTGGACGCAAGCTGGGCTGAGGATATAAATGATAGGAAGTCTCAAACCGGTTTCTGTTTTATACTTTCAGATGGTGCTATCAGCTGGGAATCCAAAAAACAGCGAACAGAAGCAACTTCTAGTGCAGAAGCGGAATATATTGCACTATCCGAAGCTGCAAAAGAGGCTTACTCCATTCGTTTCCTACTGAACGAGCTTAAAGTTCCTGTGGCAGAGCCTACGTTAATATATTGCGACAATCAGAGTGCACAACAAATCGCAAATTATGGAGGCAAGCATTCAAGAACCAAGCATATGTACTATAAGTACCATTTTATTAGAGAGGCGATTGAGAATGGCGTAGTTAACATCGACTATCTTCAAACTGAGTTAATGGCAGCAGATGGGTTGACTAAAGCAGTTCCAAAGGACAAGCATTTTTTCTGTTTCAAAAGGTTCGGAATGGATTTCGACTGTAAATGTTGACGAGGAGTGTTGACATAAACAACATTTTGAATCTTAATAATTATGTTTCAAGCTTAAGACTATTTTCTTTATTCAATGTACATTCATAAATAACATAATTCTACATTCTATATTCTACATTCTACTTTACTATAAAATAACTATAATATCTTTGTACTTATATTAACCTAAATTTGTCTTACTTATTAAACTGAAGTCAAATCAAGTCGACGTCTTTTAATCTTCTTTTATAAGAAGCATCCTACAATATTTCAGACAGATCGTAAGTGTACAAAAAACACTATTTAATGTTGCCAAATAGAAAAGCGATTTACTTGTGAATACACATAAAAACATCTTTGCCAGTTAATTTGGTGGTGTCGTGTTGGCCTCGGCAGCCATCGCAGGGGATGTATCTGAATTAATTTGACCCTTGTTACGAACCGTTCAAATTTAAAATGACCAGTTACAATTTATTATTGTTAAGATACCTATTTAAATTAAAATGTACCTCCGCAGATTTTCAGTTTCTAGACAAAAACAGAAAACCAGCTCCGTCGCCGCCGTCGGTCATTGGTTTTTGTGTTCTCTTTCTATGCTGCCAATACCATTTAGGTATTATCTATGTCATTGAAATCTGTCGCTTCACCTTTTCTGTGAACTCTTTTAATAAAACTTCAGGTTTTATTCACGCTGCTCTCTTAAAATTAAATTTTGAATCCCCTGTTATTTCGAAATCGAATTTAGACCCGCATTAAGGTTTTATAAGAACTGCCCCGGGGCCATATTTAAAATGTTTATTCATAAAAAATCCAAATTGTCGGTAAGTAATTGCTTATTATTGATGGAAAAGATTTTTAAATTTTAAATTCTTTCCGATTAGCAAAAAAAAAAAACTTAAAGGAAAGATCCATAACTTTCGTCATTTATTATAAATCAATACTAATTACCTCACTACCTATCAGGAGCATCTCTTCCTCCTTGATATCCTATTAAGTTTCAGTTTGAATGTTTTCATTCATTTAAATGGGAATTTATACAAACAAAAATTGTATAAATACATTTTCTTGACCGGTTTGTAGTTGATATAACTTAAAAATCCTTTTATATCTGCTGTGGTGTGTGCTTGATGCGAACCAATTAAAATTTGAAATGAGGTAGAAAAATAATAACCGCGACGTTGCTTTATTTTTCAAGGACTTTTCAAAAGTTTCAGATACAGATAAATATTTTTAAGTAATTTTTTTTTTTAAGTTGAAAAGGATTTTCTTTTGAATACAACAATTTTAATTGACTTCAATTTATTTAAGCTAATTAAACTTGCAATCTTGTTAAAACTTAACATAAAAAAGATAAAAAGTAAGGTATGGAATAAGAAACTACAAAAATAATTTCAACTCTAATCAACTGCAAAATTGCAAATTAATAACTATATTTTTCATGTCACCTTTAACCTTATATTTCTATTCAAGGACTTGGAAGAGGAATGTACCATTTGTATAACACCTTCAGGATAAAAAGCACGTACAAACATCTTCTTGGTATATTTTGTTTTGTTTCGTAATTTTACTTACACAAAAACAAGAGTCCTTGCGCTGAAATAACCCTTCTAAGGAGTTATTTTGTTTGTTTGATACCACCACACACACAAACACAAAGAAACTCACGTAGACGTATAGTCGTTTATACACACTTTATCACCATGGTCGGGCGGTTGGTCGTCGTCATTTTCGTCCTTGGGATATAGGGAATTGAATGTTTTCTCGTAAAACATGCACTTATTGAGTAATAAAGATGAGATTTGTACATTAGTTTCACTTGAATGAGTTACGAAAAGGTCGATTTCCGCCTTGGGGCACAAACAAAATGATTATCGTAAAACGTCTTACCAGCTGATCCATCCTTTAAGGGTGGGTCTACCTCAGAACAGAACTTAAACGCCATGTAAATTGTGTTCTATGTGGTAGTGCGATATTCTTTTCTCTTCGTTATATTTTTTTTTGGTATACTCATTTACTCTTGTTCTCTTTTCAAAATAATTTTGTGATCTTCCGCAGTCGCAGTCGCAGTGAACTCACAATAATTATTATTCTCAAAGCGGTGCGGTGCGGTGGTGGCGCGCACTGCCGGCTGCAGCCACAGTAGTAGAGGAGGTACAGGCAGTGGAAAGGAAAGTAGAGGGAAAAGATTATTGGCATTGGACGTTTTAGTAGGGGATACTTTTTGTGTGTGTCTTTCTGTGGGTTTCGTTGTTGTCCTTTCGCTTTGATTTAGTAATGCGATATGCGATGACAAGTTTTATTCTCTCTGTATGGAAGGGTGAAGGGATTTTTTTTTTCAATTTTTTTTCAAAACACAGTAGCTAATAGCTAAATGTGGGTAATTTTTTTCTATTTTCGTTTTGTTGTTGTTTTTTTTTTTTCATATTTTACTTGCTGTTGCTGCCATAACAGTGACAAAAAAAATGTGAACTCGTTTGGGACTCGATCGAAATCTTGATGAAGGTCAGGACTCAGGAGTCAGGACACATAAAATGAACATGCATAGGTAGATAGGTAAACGTTACATTATATTTAATGTAGGTATATGTAGGTAGGTATGTACATTGATATCGTTGTTTTTTTTTTTTTTTTAAGTTGCATGTAACAATAGTGTGAGGTAGGTCAATATAACTATTTGACCTGTTTTAAAATTGCTTATGGATTTATTGCAAAGGGAAAAGAATAATTTGAGTACCTAGCTATATATCTATTATTATTGAAACATTGTTACTTTTTACTTGCGATTATAGGTACTATAAGGCAAGTTATGCATTCGTCGAAAAAAAAAGTTTTGAGATAACAATCAAACATGACATTACGATGATAGTGAAGACGAAAAAAGATGGTCTAAAAATTCTGTCCGTCTGTATGTCTGTCTGTCTGTATGTATAGAGACCTACATCCCAAACGGGTGGGCCGAATTGCTTCAAACTTGGTACCTATATAGACTTTTTTAGGTATTGTGCAGAGGAGAAATGGAAATTTTTTTCTTAGCTCAAAAAATAACGGTACCTGCCATACAACCGTTACGTTAAAGCTTATTTTTCTCAAAAACAGCTCTAACGATTTCTATTTAAAAAAATCAGTGTTGCTTTTTAGGTACGACCAATCATATGGCTGAAAAAAAAGTTTTAAAAAATGGCTAAGAACGGTACTTTCCATAGGACCGTTTTTTTTTGCTTTCGACTAACTCGAAAACGACTCAACCGATTCTTTCGAAATCTTACACACATATAGGTGTAGGTAGCTCAATTTGTATTGCATACCAATATTTTTGAAAAATATTTTTTTGTATTTTTAAAAGCATTTAAAAAAAAAATTAAAAAAATTAATATTTTGAAAACTGCTTATTAAATTTTTTTCTAAAAATTTTAAATAAATGTATTTGTTGAATACCTATAAACTGGCGTTTTTTAATTTTTTTTTAATTTTTTTCAAAAAGTTTTTAAGAAAAAAACTTTTTTTTCTCAAAAACCGCTCCACAGATTTTTATAAATTTATTCTCATAAATTCAAATGTATCCAAGAAATAAAATGGCGTACTTTTTTTTCAGCTCAAATTAGTTTAAGTATTTATTTAAGTATTTTGAAAATTTTATTTTTATCAAAATCTCAAGTCCCTAAACCACTGTCACACATTCGAGCAAGTTCGTGCGACCCAGTCGTGCATTTTATTTTTATGTAGTTATACCTACCTAGGTATAGGTATACCTAACTCCATTCTGTTTTCGGAAAAAAATATTCAATGGTTTTCAAAATAAAAGTTTAGTGACCTTTAGTCCAAATGCGTTTCGCCCAGGTACAACAGTTGGGCTCATCAGTTAGTTAGCTGTTGTACCCTTCTAAGACGCAAAATTTTGGTTGTACCTGGGCGAAACGCATTTGGACTAAAGGTCACTAAACTTTTATTTTGAATTTCAATTCAATAAATTCCACTAAAAACAAAATCTACTTCGTTTCAATGGTTTTCTTTTGTCGACATTTTTTTGGAGTTTGGATTAAAATAAATAAGGAAATAATCAAACAGAAAAGTCATGCAGCATATACATACCTAAGTAGGTAGGTAGGTATATATATAGGCCCCAAGATTATTTTTTGATGTTTGGAATCAGGGAGACATAATTAATAACCATGCAAAATCGCCCAACTCTGAGTTGCAAATATTCATACAATCTGCAATAGAATGCTTATTGCAAAAACCCTTCTGTAGGACAATAATAATACTATGTACCAAATTTGAAGCGAATCGGTCTAGCCGTTTAGGCTGTAGGTGCCGATACAGACAGACAAACAGACAGGCAGAATTTTCGGACCCACTTTTTTCGACTTCTCTATCATCATAATTTTAAAATCAGTTATTCTAGTGAACCGCTTTCAAAATATTAACTTTCAAACTCAAAATTTTGAAAAAAAAATTTTTTAAAAATAATTTTAAAACTAGTTTTTTTCAAAATTTTACGTCATTAAGTATTATTTTTGTTCTCAGAATTCAATGCTCCCATTAATTTTAAATCCAACACTGAAAACCGTATGGCTCTATGACTTTTTGTTGCCAAGCTATTCAAAAATAACCGAACCTACTTCTTCTACATACGATAAGAAAACACACAATGTGTATTGATATCTATGTATATGTATGTACCACCGCAACGACCAATGCTTCTCCGACCTTAGTACATATCTATTTATCGATATGACAAAGGACCTCTCCTCGCACACGATATTTAGAAAATCACTCGAATACCTATTTATGCGGACGACAATATTTTTTTATAACCACAAATTAAAAATCATCTATCGATTTGTCACCAAAATTGTCCGAATCATTCAAAAATGCATGGAACAATGATCTTATAGGAACAGGTACAGCTGATTTTTGTGTTGGTATTCAAATTTCAAAGAAAAGGAAAAACCAAAATCAAACCAACAAAAAATCAAATAAGAAAAAATGAGAAATACTCTCTTACAAAGAGGTTGCAATAAAAGAGAATCTATGTTAACGCCATTAATTGTGGTGACAATTTCGTGAACTACATTTTCATAAGTGTGAAATTTTTGTTCAAAAAAGGTAAAAAAGATACTTTTTTAAAATAAGATAGTAAAGTGACTTCAAATGATATAATTTTTCTTTAAATTGATACAAAAAGAAAAAATTCCAAAAAAAAATAGAAAAATAATAACAAAACGATAAAAGTTTTCCCTACTTACAAAAACGAGTGAGTATGTTAACATATTAAATTGCTATTTTAAGCACATAAAAAAAAAAAAAAAAATTAAATGTTTCTATAGCTTGCTTCCAAATTAAACAAATATTATTATAATTTTTTTTTTTTACCTAAATTGAAATAAATAAGCGGTTTACAAAGCGTCCCATATGAAAAATATGCTATTTTTTGTTTTGGGTCTTCCTAGACCGGTAAATTAAAAAAAAGTAAATATTTATCGATGTTCATGATAACATCTAGTTTCAATGATATTAAAAAAAATTATCTTGGTCGATTTGGTTGAACATTTTACAAACTGCGCTTGTCTAAAGAAAAAAAAGACCCCTTGGTTGACCTCAATTTTATTATATATATCAAAAAATATATATATATACCCTTAAGGGTCGCCAAATAAAATTGATTTCTCCAACATCACATATAAATAAGACCCAAGGGGGCAAGGATGAGAATAAGTCATCGAGTCGGGTGTCGTAAATGTCAAAATTTCAGTCGAAAGTTTTTTGTAGTTGTTGACCTCTTTGATTTTTCCTCAACGATTGCAAAAAATGGTTTTGAACTAAGACAAAAAAAAAATTAATAATTTGCTGAAAAAAATAATATTTTGCAATAAGAACTTAAATATTTATGGTGTCAATGGGAAAATATTTGATGGAGGAGGTAATTTGGCAAAGAAGGTTTAAGATCCAGATGTATCCAGTAATATCAACTTCCATAATCCACCAAGGGTATACAGATCATACAATTTGTTTTATTTGGACATCCCGCCCCCCGTATCAGGTGCTTTCTGATACAATTACTCGAATCTTACTGCCATTTTGTTAATTTTTTCTTCCATTTTGAATTTCTTATACACGCACTTCAAAATATAACTGGTGTTAACTGCAAATAGTATTATTTTCCACTTCGCATGTTTCAATTCAAACTGAATTCACATTCTACAAATCTCCGAGTCGAAAATACCGAGCTAATGTATAAGACAATAGACGAAGCAGATCACATTGTAATCCAAAACCTTAAGTTTTTTTTATCATAAGTCTTAGCAGAAAAATGAATTAGTTCTTTCGTGTCGTGTGCTTCTTCTCGTGACCATCAAACATAGTTACCTCTCTAGGATTCCGACAAATTCTCAAATGTTCGTTCTGAAAACATAGGGCTATCCACTATAATGATGGGTTCTCCTGATTTTTTTTCCTAGCGGACATCAGTCTTTTCTTTAAGTGGAGTAAAGTGTAGAAATAGGACAATTACATTTAACTCTCTAATACCTTTTAAGGTTTCTCCTATTTATTTGGAAGACGGTTTTTTAGGAGTAGATAATTTAGTCGTGATTTGAATAATCTTCAATCTAACTGTGGAAAAACAAGCCAACCATCAAATTGCAACTTTACATGTTTACAGAAATGCATTTTGATGTTTGGCATTTTCCTCGATTCCTGCTTTGATCCTAAGTAGAAAAAGTCCTTCACAACTCTAAAGTTCTGTGTGTCCTGAGATTTTTTTTAAAGACCTTGATGCTGAAGATCAGTATCTGATGACACACCCTTTTATTTTTTCTTCATCAGTAGGGGTGAAATTTTATCCATGGTTGGCTACACAGACTTCAATGATATTGCTATTGAGATGGCTAGTGTTGGCAGCATAGAAAGAAAACACAGAACAGCAACCGACAAAGGTGGTTTTCTGTTTTTGCTCATGTGCGCTTATTCAAACAACACGGTGCTAACGATTTTCATTGTGTATTTTAAATGGAAACGATTCAATTCAAGGGTACAATATAATCCACACATATATACCCAGTGATGGCTGCCGAGGCCATTGTATTTATAATCAATAGTACTACCAATAAGAGAAACGTTTGGTGCGCCATCTATGTACGAAGTTAACAAACACTTCATTGTTGAGTGAGGAGTGATTTTTGTCCAGATTGCCATAAGAAGCAAAAACAAAACTAGAAGACATTGATGTGAAGTAGATAAAACAACTAGCGCCGCCATCGACGAAGTTCAAAACTAAAAAAAACATGTTCGATGAAATTGCTATTAAAATGTATATAAAATGCCGAGGCCGACACGAACCCACTGCAAAATGTACAGACAAAGATGTATGTTTGCCCCCCTCGTAACCATATTATGTCACTGTTCTGAATAGAGACCAAGGAAAAAGGTGATTTGCCAAATATATAATATTTTCACCTCCGACGCACGTACAGAAAGTTTAAATTATATAATCTTGCTCGACGTTGGGCGCCATTTTTAATGATAAATAACTTAAATAATTCTTACAAAATTTTTTCTTTGAATTCTTTGTTGGTTTTTTTTTTGTGTGTCATTGTCATTGTATTCGAGTTTCAACGTGACAGGCGACAAGCGACAACCGACAGACACAATACTTTTTTTCATTTTAAGCTTGTTTTCTCCCGTCTTCAATAGTGCAGAGGACTTGAAAACCTTGTTCAAACCTGGTCATAATAAACGTGAGATTTGTTTGATCTCGGATGTCAAGAAAACATCGTATAACATGGCTAACTATTTGAAAAGCTTTTTCAGAGCTTTTGAGTCCATGCTTTCGGCGTTGTTGGTTTTTTCTTTGTCGCAATTATTTGATTTATAACCAAAAAACACACACTTTCATCCTTATAGTGGAAATATATGCCTTAATTTGACAATACCGTCAAAGCGCTTCTTATCCTTTTCGGTATCATAATTTTTCAAACCGATTTTGAGTTTTAAGGATTCTAATAATTCTCGTTTCTACTCCAATCTATATACATATAAATAAAAATTCCAAATATACAATTTTTACTAAATGCATATGAAAGTCCATACGGAACTTAAAACAATTTTCAAAATTTGTGTCTGTCTGTATATTTTCTGTTCGTTCCGGCTAGTCTCGGAAACAGCTGGACCAAATTGACGCGATTTTCACTGGCGGATAACTGTTGTTGTTAGGATCGAGTTACATACGCTGCGGTTGCATTTGTCAAAAATTCTTTTTTATTGACCGATACAGAATTATTATCTTTTCGATAACTCTGCAAACTGAACAAACATTTTTTGTTCAATGCCACTCGGACTATGTCGCGGATAACAGCTCTTGTCACATTGAATTCAACGTTAAACAAAAAACTCTTAAGTCGTCCAGCTTTGCGTTTTTTGGCAATTTAGAAATTAAAATAGCCCTTAAGACATTTTATTCGCATGACCACTTGTGAGTTCCACACCGACGCTTTTGTATGAAAATTTCATTTTCACACAAACACATTGCACAATTGGGTAAAGGCGAAAAAACATTATTTCAATCATCAATTCTTACATATTTTTAAAGCATCCTTAAAATATCCTGCGGCTATATTAAATTGAGCGTAAATGTGTGCTTACATTTAAACTCTATGGCACACATCTCTTTTATCCTTTTCTCAAAAACAGATGTACATGTTATTCAAAATTTAAATTGAATTGTTATTTTAATCCTTCAAATCGATAGCATTTGAAAATATTTTGTATTTCCCATTCAGTTCACTTTTTATTTAAAAAAAAGGACATTGAACAAGAGGCAAAATAAAAACACAATGCAAAATCGGAGAAACTGATGCCAAATTAATAAATGTTCTCACTTAAATACAAAAATGCCTCTTATAATATTAGATGGATCACGAAATGAAAGGATATCAAACGGGCATTTTTATAAATTTTAATCAAATTTTCTCGCAAGCCTCATTTCCTCCTTTTCCTTTAAATCATCTAAAATTACATTAAATGCCAAAAATACGAAAATGAAAATTTATGCTCCATTTAAAATGATATTACTTAAAATTGTCAAGTGCTATACTTCTCCAAAGAAGGATAAACTAAACAGCCAGCCAGAGCAGAAGTAGCAGCAGCAGCAGCTGGTGGTCGTATAAACTGATTTTCAGGACATTCCGCACATAAAACAACGATAGTCCCATGGATTATGACAATTTGCATCTTATCTAAATCTCATCAGTTCTTCATCATCAGCTTGGACGTTATAACACACATCTCAATTTGCAACTGGCAGGATTTATTTCGTTAGCTAAGCAATTTAAGGGGACATTGCAAAGTTGAATAGGATTTAAGGATATCTATCTAATCTAAGCTTTGTATTAATTTGGAATTTGAAATTTCGAGAGATAATATTATTATTGTAGTGAAGAAGTGTTTATATCTTTTGGTTTTTATTTAAGTGTCTACTTTAAGGTTAGGACTTTGGTTGATTTTATTTTCATTTTAGTGAAAGAAAAGATGCCATTTATTTTGGGTCATTTCAGAGAGTTGATGTGATGTGAAATAAAATAAGTGAATTTGAAGATTAATATCTACCCCACTAAACTAAGGGCTTTTCAATAAGAGCGGGTAGATGTTGAAATGGGATAAAACAAGCTGTGTGAGGTTTAAACCAAATAGCTCATGGATTTAGTTGTGTGGAACGTAGCTCCCTCCTGCTAGAAGCACATGTCATCTAGGTCTATATAAGGTGCAATTTGGACCATACAAAATTTGTTATTAGCGTTTTGCAGCGCTCACCATTGACTGTGAAAGCATCAAGAACGTCGTTTTCGAAAAAGTACGGACCAATGATGCCGCCACGTTGGCCACTAAATCCACACCAAGCGGTAACTTCTGGGGATGCGTTGTCACCTGAAGAACCTTGTGCCATGTCGCTAAAGATGATTTTTCGGCCAAAATCGGGGTCCACTTTGAAACACTCCGAAGTCCAGTCGACGAAAGAATAAACGGAGTTATCTATAGTCATAAACTTTGAGCTTCTGAGTCAATTAGATCCTGTTTGGGTGTGGTCCTAGGTCCAGAAGCAAAATTTGCCAAGTTGAAGCGAAAGTCCGAGTTCTTGTGAACGGCGAGCAAACGACTGCTGTTTTCGGCCGATATTGCATGTCCTTGCCGTTGGAATGTTGGCTGATTGACTACCGCAAATTTTGCCAAAAAATGTTGAAGAGTTGACTATAAAGGGCTACAACATCTACCTTTAAATATCCGCAACGCTCGCAACGTTTGCACTAATGAAAACTCATTTTGATATTAAATTTTATCATTTGGACGTGCTATTCAATTTTTGTTTACAACCAAAAGTGATTTGGCATCAGTTATTGAATAAACAACAGATTTGACAGATGTCAAAAAAAAACATGGCTGCCACATGAATCCAAAATCTACCCGCGCCAATTGAAAAACCTAAAACATTTGACTATCGGCCGCTGTATTTAGTTTTGGGGGTGAATAAATTTTTTATTTGGTCACGCAGGCAGTAACCACGCCCCAAGTTTTCAATTTTTCTCCCTGAAAGAACTTCGAGAACCAATTCGCTAAATTTGAAGATAATACGTTGAGCAATGAACATACTTGAGTTTATTTAAACACAAATTCAGAACAAAAAGTTTAACTTAAAAATTCAAAGTAATTTATTTTTAACCAAATTTCAGTACAATCCCAATAAATATCCTTTTTCCTTACTTAAATCTATGTTCACTGTTAAAGTAGGTAACTTGATTCCTCTTCCTTTCAACGCCAATTCCCTTTTTCAAAATGAAGTGCAATACATGCATCGTTGTTTTTTTTTTCCAACATTTTTACTACCTTACCGACAAAATTTATGAGCTTTCATTTGTATTGCATTTTAAGTTATACCAGCGCACTCTGGAGCATCGTTCGCGAGTTTTATGAATCGTTTATTTCCTTCCCCAAACAGTGTACGAGTATGCATAAAAATCAACCCGGAATGCAATCACTTTCTGGAATATTGTCAACTGGAATTCCCTTGGATTGCTTCCATTATGTTGTCACAAATTTATGGGTTGCAATAAACCACCACAATTTCATTTGGTTATCTCGTAATCCATCTCACTAGATTGTTGCAATCACTTTTGGATAACTCGAATTTATGTGTTCTATCAAGATAATAAAGATGTACATAAAAATTGTTTTGTACAACTATGGCATTTTGATTTATTTGTTATTTATTAAAACGAATTCTAGAAACGCCAGTTTACCAGCACGCCACATAATTTTACCAAAATCTTAAGAGCTGTTTTTGAGAAAATTAAAAAATAAAATAACAGCCAGATTTCCGTTATGATGATTTGAGACAAAAACTAAGATTAACGATTTGGCAAAAGCATATTCAATAGGTAAAACGAAAATAGAAAACATTTTCTGTGTGAACTACCCAGGTACAAGGAAAGAAAGAAAATTATAAATTATAAAAACCCAAAAAGGCAGTCTGATTTTTTTTTACCAGCAATTAACGTCCTTCATCAAAGCACACTCAAGATGAATCTCATATTCTTTGATGATATTGATGAATTCTTTATCCCCTGCAACGAATTCTTCCCTCATAGAAGGACGTTTTAGAGAAACATTGGTCCTAAAAACTTAATACTGGTGCTGCCTAGTTTACATCTGAACAGTCTAATGGCAGTAATTTATCCCAAGAGAGAGAAAGGAGAGTGCAAAAAGTTTTAATACCTTTGAACATCAGCTTTGGAATATATAAGTGCTTTAGGTTTGTTCGATGTGCTCTGTCCTAAAGCCCACTAAGAACTGTCAGTGCATGTTTGCGAACTGTCAAAACCTCCAGAGCTGAACATCTTAATTTGTTTTATAAATCACCAAACCTTCATAGAAACGAAGCCGGCTAATTCACTGTGCACAATTCACCGTGCACAATTCACTGTGCACAATTCACTGTAGGGCCACTTCACTGTGGTACACAATTCACTGTGGCGGGCAATTAACTGTTATGGACAATAAATTTACAGTGGTGGACAACTGTGGTGGGGTTATTCACTGTGGCAAAAGTTGAATAAATTCCACCTCTATAGTGATGAGCAGACATTGAAATACATCAAATGGAAGATGATTTTCCTTATGTTGTGTTCGTTTTATTTTCTGAATATGACCTTATGAAACTAATAAAAATTTTAAGTTTTCGACATCTGACAATTTTCGACCTGGTTTCAATTTGTTTCAATAACTGAAAATTATTACAATCGGAACCAAAATCTGTTAGATTTTTGTTCTCTGTTTACTGATTTAATGAAAAAACTTTGTAAAGTATAATACTAAACCGTTTTAAGATTTAGGCATTGGCATTCGCGCGCGCGAATAGTACACCACAATGAAATGCACACAGTTAATGTCCACCACAGTGAATTGTCCGCCACAGTGAATTGTGTCAACAGTGAATTGTGCACAGTGCATTGTCCATACAGTGAATTGTGCACAGTGAATTAGCCTAGACCCTCATAGAAAACGTTTTCTTTATTTCGACATATTTTCAGAAACATGATGGTGCATTAACAGCGTCTGCACGGAATCTACATTTAACATCGTTTAACGGGGATGCAAAATAGAATCAAATAAAACGCTTTGGTGCTTGTCAAAGGGACACAGTTGCTGTCCAGATTATCTGTCAAATATACACCTTTACGACAAAATGATCTCTCAACTAAATGGATGCCGCTGTATATTCAACACTCGCAGAAGACAGACAGTGCTGGACTATAAAAAAAAACACTTTTTTGTAAAGATTCTTCGTAGTTCATATCCAAAACAAATGGCTAAAAAGACTTTTATTACCATGGACTGGACACCTTTGGTTAATATTACTTATGTGATAAAAAAAATTCTTAATAAACATCTAAATCGAAATTCAAATATTGGAATAGCCTTTCAAAAAATCTAATCTATATGTCGAAAAGACACAGATACAGCCGTTCCCAAAAGGTTCGTGTTTTTTTTTTTTTTGTGACTCGTATCCATGAGGTTCGCAGGCAATGCAAAGGCAATAATACGAGTTTTCGGACAAAAAGCACGTATTCGTAACTAACTACGACCAAAGATGAACGAAAAAAAGAAACAATCCGCTTAATTGGTCTGGTGGGAGTACAGAAAATCAAAACGTTTTTACTAAAACAAAGACAAGGAAAAAAAAAGATACAAACTTTAATTTGCTCACAGGCCTGAAGATACATACACTCAATCAAAATGGACAAAGCCCAGGAGAGGTGAAAGGCTGCTTGATTTTCTATTTCCTGGCTTTTTCATGTTTCACGTTTTGCTCAAGGCATGGTGTATTGGATTTGACCTTTTAATAGCAGGGTAGTGCAATGAAGAATGAATTAGTCCATCTTAATTGGTACACATATATCACAAATAGAAATTAGAATTAGTTGATTTCTTGATAAATATTTTTAGTTAAAGTCAAACAAAAAACCTGAGATTTACAAATGGCTGCTTGGAAATTTAATAAAATATGAATACATTTTGTTACTTCTGCCAGTTTTTGCGGTCGTCTTTCTTTTTTTTCAAGTGTGGCGTCGTTTATTATATTACGTTTGAGAAGGTTTCCGGACATCTTAAGACCTTTCTAACACTACAGTATAGAATTTTATTTTATTTTTTGCGTTCAGCGCTTTTGCTGGAGTTTGCGAAAGTGATCGAAACTTGACGAAACGGAGCTTCCCTTTAGAATTGTTTATTTATAATGGAATAGTGTTAAAAAATAATACATTTGACAAGCAGCATGAATGCACGGACAGGTCATGTTCATTGTGTTTGGACTCTTACGTTTGATTATGCCATACTTTATTCCAGCTAATATGATATTTAAGCGCACAAATATAGAAGACTTTTCTTTTCACTTCCAGTCACGTTTTAAGGCTTTCCATGTCACATAAAAATTGAAAGAAGTTGACGAAAGCGCACAGAGCGTTCACACACAACATTTACACGTTTTTGTTTGACATTTCAATGGTTTTGACAACTGCTTTAATGAAGGATAGTCTTAAAATCGAGGTGTCAATAAATTCTCTCCGTCATCTCAAGGTAAAAAAGCTTCGTTCTTCATTTTATTTAATTGATTTGCTTGAAATAAATGGTAATCGAACAATCGAGCCCAAAAACATATGAGCGAGTGAGCGAGGAGAAATGGAATAGAAAGATAGGAAAGAAAAATGATACACAGAATAACAGGTATACAAATCTCCATCTTGGTATTTTATGACGTCACTATCATCTTTTATAATTATTTAATTTCTCAAGTGATGTTTTGTATTCAGTATTTAAACAAATTGTCTTATGATTATAAGAACGAAAAAAATAGAAGAACATAATAAAAATCAGCAAATAAATAAATTTATTTACCTTCACTTCGAAAAAAATCAGATGCTAGTGACGTCACACGCAAAGTCAGCATACCTTGTATTTCTGTATATTATTTCTGAGTTCCTATTTTGGCACAAACTGTCAAAATGTATCTATCTGTAAATCATTTCGGCAGTGGAAACACTATATTTTTACAGATTTCTTAATCTCTTTCCAATAAAACTCGGATTATGTTTTAGTGAAGATGTCAAAATTAATCAGCGAACATTTGTCAGCTTAACCACACAAATACAATAGTATAATAAATTGTCGGCTATTGTCACAGACCAAGAAAGATGATAGATGTTTGGTTTGTTTTTCGGCATTTCATCTTTCTAATTCTGTGATCTTGGTTTTATATTTGAAGACAGCAGCTGGACAACGAAAATTTCAGAGACGCGTTCAAGAAATGTATGTTGTAAAATTTCAGATTTTAAGCCTTCAAACGTATTAGTTTTTATGCAAATAAATAATTATATATGGTGTTCTTCATATTCCAAATTGTTTTAACAGACAACTTTAGAAAAAAGCTCAATTAATTATTTTAATTTGACTCTTACTTGTAATGCTAAAAGAGAAACACTGATAAACAAAGATTCTCTTAAAACTGGAGAGAATTCTTAAATTTATGTTGATAGCAACACGCACAACAAAATGCTGCTATATTTTCATGTTCAAGGTCAATTCCTTTGAAGTAAAGAGAGTAAGGAAAAGCTCTCACTCTTGAATATATAGGTCAAAAAAGCTCTTGGTTCCTGTCAACAATGTTTATTAAGTTGTTGAGAAGAACAATTTAGTATATTCTTTGTTTGGAGTTGTTTGAACATTAAGTTCCTGGATTTACTGTCGTTACATGAAATTCAAAATTTTCCAGAGTCAAGTCTATCTACCCTTTGATTTTGTATTGGATTTTAAAGAATATATGGACAAACATTGGATTCAGATGTCGAAATATCACAATGGGAGGGATAAATATAGCTGGGAAAGCAGTCTCCATTCGTGTAGTACGGTTTAATAAGGAATCTCCTTGCTTAATCAAACTGTGGAGAGAAATGGACACCTTGAAGTGGGAGTAGATACATTTAGATACATTTTAGATTAAGAAATCTTTGACGAAGACGAGACTAGACTGCGCCTTGCGGCACATCAGCATTTAATTTAATACAACAACAAAAAAGATGGTTACAAGATTTTTGAAAAGGAAGACTGTTGCCAAAACCTATTATTCCATGTGTAGGTATTGAGTTTTTCAAAAACAGATTTAAGCTTCTATCTATAGCAGGGACCCTTATTCATATATCCTTCTTGTTCCTGTTTCTGTTTCATCCAATCAAAATAAAAAAAAAACAAAAATAAGAGAGGCCTATACATTTTGCATAAATATTTAATCTTTTTAAATTCAAAGGGATAGAAAACATTGCATTTAAATGTGATAATTTACAATCCCATCGTTTTCGACCCTAGTTTGAATTTTATATGCAAATTAAAGTCGAGTCAAAAATATTTGAAACCTCATTTTCGAGCAGCACTCATATAATGTTTAAAATTACGCACACATATCCCACATAATTTATGTTGATTTAAGTTTTCACAAGAAAGTGTAGGTGTAGTAGTATGCTCGTTTGTATATTTGGTTTTCATCCTTTAAGGCTCAGCGTTCAGGAAAAAGATTGTATGCATACAATTTGACCTTGTTTGATGTAAATGGATACGGATATTACAATGAATTTCGTTTCATGTTACTTTGTGTTGTTGCTCAAAGAAAGAAGGAAAAAATTCAGAAGATTCCAAAATATCAAAGCAATTTATATTACTTGGTTTATATTTACAATTACATGAAGATGAAGATATAAAGGACTCATATGTATATCAATACGATCAAAAGTGAAATGATGTTTTTAACGTATGTACACTGAACACACATATTACTGTTCTTTGAACCTAGTAAATCCAAAACGTCCAGGATGCATTGAATTCAGAACAAAGACAAATCAATATCAATCAAATCAAACGTATTGTTGTGGAGCAATAATTATTCTTTAACGACAATGACCAAGTCCAATTGAATGGAACAAATAAATCAATACTTTTGAACATAAATACATGTAACGAACCATTTTCTGAAAGAGAACCAATAATTCAATAAGGAAATAAATTTCAAACACAAGTTTTCTTTCATTGAATTAATCCGTTTTGTTGTTGAAATCCTTGGTTTATTGGCATTAAATGTGGTGAAATAAAATGTATTTATTGTCAAATATAATCTATTGGCAATAAATCTTGAAATCTTTATAAATTTTAATTTAAAAAAGGCATGTTTCTTTAACGTGTGGCCTGCTTTCGGATGCTTTCTCCAATGACACGAGCATGAACTTCTCCTTTGAGGCATGTCGTCAACGAATTTCTACAAACCGAATTACATAATTAATAAAATTAAGTGTGGTCAGTACAATTTTTTTTCTTTACCGAATATGTGTACAAAAAAAAATGTTTGAGATATCAACCAAAAACGACATTACGGGGAATTTAATATTTATTGCACTTTATTTCTAGAAACAATGCTTCCGCAAAATCTAGCTATTTGCCCATTAGACGTCTTCATTAGTTTCACAACAAATAGGCAAAGCTTTGACCGGTTCAAACCTTAATTCCATATTCATGTATAGTAATACAAAGTCAATAAGTCATTCAAAGCCAGTGTTGGTCAGTATCTTGTGTCCGCATAAATAATTAAAAAAGGACTTTTTCTACGTTGCCAAGTCACATTTTCTAGAACCCGAGAATTGTTAGCGAATGTCACTCATCTTTTTTTTAAAGACCTTAAAGGGTATCTCGTATTCTGAGTCTCAGTAAACGATTTCTTTTAACAATTGACCATCTCTGTAACTTATTTCGAACGCTACTTCCGCGTTCCTATTTGTGTTACGGTGCAGCTTCAAAAAGGTCAGCCAGCGAGTAAAAAGTTTGTCCGGAATTTCCTTGCAATACCATCCACCTATGTTCCTGCCTCACAAATCTTGCCCGTGATCATTTTTAATTAGCTTTGATCAAGAAAAAGTGACATTTAAATTATATTTATAAGAAAATTCCCAAGGGTGACTTTGAAATCAATTTTCAACTAGTTTTAGAGATGTTCTTTTATTTATAGTTAAAGTGCATCCTGTTCATTAAAATCTCAGATATAAACTCAATATTTGTTTCCCGATTTTTTTTTTGTTTCAGGACGTTATGAATAAATACTATTTAAGTTTTTTGCAAACTTCCACCCTCACGAAACTAAATTCCTATTTATTAAACATCTCACTTAACTACTCTTCTCCCTCGAATATATATAACCTATAACGGTATACACAAACTACCTAACTATATCCTAAATCAATTGGTTTTTATCAGGAAGCTATTTGTTCAGTGAGAACAATAAGAATAAAATAAATGTTCTCACTACAATAACAGTAAAATCGATTGATATTGTATGTCCTCACGCAATCTTAAAGTCCATGGATGTCCCTGTTCCTGTCCCTGTCCATACCTTTTATCCACGCCCACCATGTTCTTTTTGTTTTTGTTAGTTTAGGTATAGTCATTGAAATGCATCTATTATTCGGAGGCCAATCGGGAATGATCGTTCCATTTGTCATGGGTTGGAGGAGCTTATTCTCATGCCGAGTGGGCACATATATGGATTACAACAACAACAACACAAAAAAAAGGACACTCACTAACTGCAAATGGTCATTGTTGTGGTAAGGGAATACGAGTATTATAGTGTTGGAAAGGAACGTTAGAAATTGGTTAGTTTTATCTTCTATCAATCGAATTCAATGTCTAAAAAGTGACAGTTAAATTGGTTTCCAACCCAAACCACCTATTTGGTAAAGAAGTCTGTCGGTATGGTAGGATGGCTGTCACCCAGTATGTTGGACAATGATTTAATTTTATATGATTCTGAATTAGAATAGTTAAAAAAAAGGTTAATTTTATTTCACAAAATTATTTATTATTAAATAAATTATATAAAGTGTAAGTGTTTTCATAATCAAGGATTCCGCCATGTCGCATTGTAGACAAGTAAAAATATAACGATTGCCTAAAACAAAACTATCTGCAAAACAGTTGCACTGATTTAAAATTCTATCTCCATGATAATATGTGTTTAAAATTTAAATCTGCCCACATTTTCTGTTTACGAATGATTTTGTCACATTATTTTGAATGAAACATTTTGGTTTTCCTATTTAATCCAATTTATATTCAAATTAATATTTTGTAAAGTTGTGTTGTTTGATAGAAAATGGACTTGCATTTTGTGATAATTTGCACAACACGTAATACTTGCGAAGATTAAAATTGTGTGTTTCGAAATCAAACTTACAGAAAGGATTAAAACAAATTATACAGGATTAGGTAAACATGTTAAAAACAGTATATCTATAATAGGTCACACGTGTTTCCAGAGTAGGCGCTGATAGGGATTGGACAACAAATTGGATTGGGTATTGATTATGATGGACTATTAGGTTAAGGCCAGGCACTAAACGATGGTGCGTGGTATGTCACTAAGCGATTGAACAATGTAATGAAGGATTAACAAATCTTCAAGCCCATTAAAGAGCACCCTTTTTTAACAAATTTACTTAAACAACTTTGAGTTTTAATGCAATTTGGTCAAAACCTGTATTTTCACACAAACAGTGTAGGATTGCATGCTTGCGCCACGGTGGCAGAAGTTTGAATTAAAACTGCATATGTTTGACAGATAATGCATTATATGAGGAATTTTAAGCAGACATTTTTGTTTGTATGAAAAAATAGGAATGCTTTTTCAATTATGTATTATTGAGCTTTTTAACGAAAGAACTTTTAACCGAAATAATACAATATTTATAGAACAAAAATGATCGTTAGATAAAGGAAAGAATTTAACTTTTTTAACTGTGTAGTTTTATTTATTTTTCTAAGGCAACCGAGAGTAAAGAACAGTTGGTCGATACGAATTTAATTCGATAAGGTATTTTTACTGATCTTTTTTCACATTGGTTTTGAACATTGTATGTATGGAGGCTGGAGGGAAACATTGAATAAAAGAACGTTCCACATTCGTGACGTGTGGCTAAAGAGACTCCCTTGTCATTTTACTTACCAATAATTGTCCGAATTTGGACTCAAGAGTTAACTGATGATTATTCAAATCGGAGTAAGTATTCCGGGTAAATTTTTTCAGGGAAGGAAAGCAACTGGAAATTTAGTTGGAGTATTGGTAATTTAATTAACTTTCCATATGAATATGCCAATGAAGTTCCGCATGTGAAGAACGTGGTTGTGAATCTGGAAACGTTTATGAGACACTGAAAGTACTACTGTTAGCAAAAGTATTTAGTGGATTAGACAAAACGGAGCCTTGTAGCTAAAGCAGTATTTATGTTGTGAATATCAGATTGAAATCCGTCCATAACAACGCAAATGGAATGGTTTAAAAGGTAACTTCTAATGTGGTGCGTTCTTTTTCTAAACATAGTTAACATAAGTCAACAAAAAGGCGTTCCTTAAATAAAAGTTAGTTACGATTTGTAACTATATGACGTCATAACTGCGTTCCTAAACTCACGTTAATTACCAAATATTTATGATTTGTTACTATTTCTAACTCAACTCCATGATATGAGTTTGAGATTGTTGATCTGTCAAATTTGACGTTTTTTTTATTAAACAATTCAAAGTTTTTAATAAAAATTAAAACAAAAATAACGAATTCTCGATTTGATCAGCAAGAACGTTTTTATTTTCTTTGAGTGATCAACAACTATTTGAGCAATGAAGGAGGGTTGCAATGGTGCAGTGGATGTAGTGCTTGGTTGCTAACCTAAGAGTTGTGGGTTCGAGCCCCAGCCTGGGCAGCAATTTTTATTTACTCCCCCAGTTTCAACTATACGCCACCCGTGGGATATTCTTGAGATAAATATCATCTTATTCTCAATCCATTGTACCAACAAAAATTCTTTCCTATCTTTCTATTCCTTCTAACTAAAGCCGTGCAGTTTGCATTTAAAAGACCTTGGCTCTTACAGGCATATAGTTAAAATTATTATTATAAATTATTATTATTAAAGTTTAATTAGTTCCTCATTATACAAACAAATTTGAAAAGTATCGTTCCTAAATGGTTTGTAAAAAACCCAACAAATCTTATCAATGACACTTCAACAATTTTTTTTTTGACATAACAATAATTTATTGTTGACTATGGTTAGAAAAAAGAACGCACCAATGACATATCTGGTCTATTGTAATATTTATGTTTTATTAGAACAGTGATTAACAAGTTTGAAAAGTTTTAATATATGGAATTTAGGATTAATGACGAAGCAAATTGTGATGACGACATTGATTCGCGTAAACTTGCGGTGGGTGAAGTGGAGCCATATTCGTTGACCGAAACCCCAGAGCACTGTGCGGTTGGTATACTGTAAATAATGTTGGACAATGCACAAAACGTTTGAGAGTAAATTATCAGCAGCTGAGATGACAAGGAAATCAAAATGATTTCTATAGTGCAATGATGCTTTCCCACATTTACAGAGCAAGAAGTACATGTGACCCCAGTTGGGCAATTTGTTGTTACTAAGATGATTCATCCTGTTAACATTTCTCGATAACCTAGACCACATAATCGCCTTCATGAGCGTTAGTGCTGTATTATTGGAAAGAAAGTAGCCCCAATTTCCAGAACCGTTGTCCCTGTTAACCGTAAATGGAACAGATATTCCCAATTGCATCTTCAAAGAAATCAGACCATAATCATGTATCTACTCATTTATCTATGAATTTCTAATTGAAAATATACATTTTCTGATTTCCCTACTTAAATTTTAAAACTCCACTCTATGAAACCGCTTGGATATTTAAAAAAAAAAAATACTAGCAGCAAGGTAAATGAATCCACTGGGATAGAATGAGATCTAAAAAAAATTTAAAAGGATAACATGCCCCAAGCCTGTAAGTATCTACTCTAAAACATGATATTCCACTTAGGGAAAACTTTTGACTTTGCTTTAGCAATTTGATACTCTTCACAAACATCATACATATGTATCCCTGCCTTGATGCTGATGCCATTCCATTGCACACGGAGGAGAGTTTTGAAATCCTTTGTGTCAGATTAATGCCAATTTGAGTAGCATCATCACATCACGCAGGAGTATTGTATATGCAAGCACAAAAGGATGTTCTGTTTCGACCTTGATGTTGTTAAAGAAAATTGATTCTATTTCCGCCGGGAGTCATCAAATGGAAATTGGCTCCTATAAGTAGGTGGTTTGTTTAAGGATTGAAAGGAACTACAGTAACGTAGTTTTACAACAAATTACTATTCCCTAATCAAATGGTAGGATACATCTGACACCAAATGCATCGGGAAGAGTGCATTAACTGTTCTATTTTGTGGGCTCCCTCTCTTCTACTTCTTCCATTAAATTATATAGCTGTATATAGATTCTGTGTGTGTTCTAAAATCTTCGTGGGATACCGAACAATATCATTATTATGCTTTGAAACTGCGCTTAGTTGGTATTCATTATCATGATGGGAAAGGAAAAACTTTTTCCTCCACTCTCAACTAGTTTGGGTGGGGGTGGGTACATAAATGTTTAATGAAGTTAGCGCCATTCAACGTCGAAAAACAAAGTAGCTATAGTAGGAGTATTATTATGGTCTTGTTCTAGGACGATAGCAGCGCCACGCCGGGCGCGCCGCGATGACATTAATCGAGCGGCAGTGTATAGATCTTAGTTACAATCTTTTAAATTGGGTTTCTCATTCTCGCTGATGCTGCAGCCAGAGAAAGTTTATTTAAATTAACTTGGAAGTTTTTGAAGGCTAGAATGTGGAGATTATGGAAAAGGACTAACTAGTGTTAAAAGTTTCTTGTGCGGTAAAGTTTTTTTCGAGAAAAAAAAAAAGAAAATTTTAAAATGCAACGATATTTTAAAAGTGAATGGATGTTCAGAGTGACAGAAGAAACAAGTGGACATACGTGAAAGGTGAAATGCATTTAATGCAGGATGACGATATTCAGTTCACTTATTAAACAAAAAACTTGTGAAGTGATACCGAAACTAGTCCTTGCCTTACTTGTTCCCAATGCCAATAGGATTTAATGGAAGATACTTTCTTAGTCATTATCATTAGATATTAACACTTGTTCCAAGGCAAGCTTTTTGAACATGTCTTCAACTCACAATGTAAGAAACTTCTACACGATAGCATTTTCTAGTATGTCCTTGACTTTTTGAGTCGACACCAGTCTACAAACATTAAGGATATGCATGCATATTTTTCGAACGCCATAAGATTGTGAAGTTCTTATGAAAACAATCTAAGATTGTAATCAGAAATACGAAAATGTTTTTTTCAGCAAAAAAAAAAAAAATTGAAAGGATCTCTTTTTGATGATGACAATAATTGAGATGTATTAAATTCTTGAATGCAAGACATGTTGTTCAGGAGTAAGTCTATTCTCATGAAATAACAAATCAAACTGAGCATAAATCTAGTGACAGCTGTCAAAAAAACCAACTCCGAAAAAAGTGTTGCTAGATTGAAAACCACACGTCTAAGAAAAACACCTTTTACTATTCTCGAAAGGATAAAGTGCAGAATTAGGCCTACGCCCAAGGGTCACGAAGTAGTTCTTCACAGTTACCGATTGTTCGTCGAATTCATCAACGCAATTTTGAAGCTTTTGAAGAGTTGCTTATCCACATCGCTGCGAAACTTGTCGCTGTTACCAAAGATACGTACAACTACGCTAGGGGTTTCGTTTTGGTCAACGGACAAGTGAGAAAAGTAGATGATTTCTCGCTGATTTCGATTTTAATGGATGTTGATGGTATGACGACAACCACCGTGTGTAAAAATGGAAGACATGAGCCCCGTTGGACAAAATGATACTCATAGATTACCTCGACGATATAATTATGACTCATGGCAAATAACATGGCTGGCTTAATTCAAATTTGTGATAGCTTACTATTTGGATATTAGAATGATTAACAACTCTGCGTATACCACTTATAAATAATCAAAGAAATAGATGTGGTCTAATATGTTTGCCTTGAGGAACTTCAAGCAGTTATTTAAAAGTTTTTTGTCAAGTAGTTTTTGGACAACGGATATTGGGAGAGGGGAAATGATATTATTATTTTGAAGGTGCTTCTTTCTTTCAAAATTTCTTAGGCTTGTTGCCATGTCATTTTCCAATAATTTGGAACAGTTTCTGATTGCTAAGCCATCAGCTGCAGTGAAAAGTCTGAAAGTTATTTTATATTTTCCGATAGTTTTCTGTCAGGGTTTCGACACATATATTGTCACTTTATAAGCTCAAATGTTGCTTAATTGTTACCAATATGGTACCGTCGACATCCAGAACTTAGTATACTGTGATTTTCTATCAGGCCTTCTTGGGTCGTGCTTCCCTTCCCACAGGACTATTTAACCCTTTTTTTCTGTCAAATATCACACAACGAGGAATTATTTCATAAGTTGTGCGATATTGACTTTGAAGTTCCCATTTTCGTTGGGAGTGTGACTCGGCATTTATGGAAACCCCCTTTTGATATCCAGGAATCTCCGAGTCTAGACTGCCTTATACAAAAATATCAGATATAGAATCTTATTTTATAAAAAATATATCATAATTTGTGCTGACTATCCCCAAGTAATAAAAAATTAATTTATCAAATGGCAAGGCCCTGGTAATTTGTATCTTATATTAACCCGCTTCCTTTATTGATTTTATATTTAAGTACATATATCTCCAAGGGATAAAAGTTAAAAGATTTAACCATTTCGTTTCCTGACCCACTTAAGATTATAATGATCCCACGAGTACCTTAAACCTTTAAGGGTCAAAAGTAATGGAATAGAGATATTCTTTCCCAGACCATTTCAATATCAAAGAGCTATTAATTAACTGCGAAATCCTAAAAGCTTTGGGATAATCCGAACGAAGTAATATGAGTTTTCACTTTTCACTTTTCAAACGAATGGGGTATAGAGAATATACACCACCTCCAACCAATCTAGACACAGAAGGATAAAAGAAGATTCACGGTATTCACATGCAATGGGTGATAAAAATAAAAAATAATGTTGTAATGTTATCAAAAGGTAAATGTCATGAAAGGGTTCAGTATGTTTTCTTTCTTTTTTTCTTGAAAATTTATTGCAAATGGTAAATTATGTATGGATTCAATTTAAAAATACGAAAATTAAGTAAATGGGTCGGTTTTTAGAGTGAAATGCTTAAAATTTGTAAAAGAAGAAAAAAGTTTTTATTTTTAAAAGTAAAACACCGAATTACATTAAAATATTTTAAATATTCTGTCCCAATACTTTTGTACAAAAGATTCTAATAATTGAAACCTAATTTTTTTTTAATTTTTATTGTTTTTAGTTACCTATTTAAAATAATTTTTGAAATAACCAAGAAAGTTTTAAGACTTTTGAAATGATTTTCCAATATTTCAATCAGCTGAAATCGTTTTTTTAAGAAATATTATTTCATTATAAAGTATCGAATTTGCCATTAAATGTGAATATGAAATAAACTTGCTCTAATGTGAGAGAAATGGTCTTGGGTTTGAGATTTTGGAAAAAAAGCAGGGAAAAACTGAGTATTTAAAATTTTATTGATCACTTAAAAATCAATAGTTTAAACGTTTTTTGGAAAAAAACAGTTTTTTTTGAAAAACTTTTCCAAAATAGGTATATTCCAATTTTTTTTTGAGTATGCCACCTTCTAGCACTTTGTAGTTCTTATCCGAAAAATAAAATTTAAAAAATAGCTTGAACCGTTTTTGAAAAACAAAAAATAAAAAAAAAATTAAATTTTTTTTAAAAAACTCCAAAAACTTTTTTTCAAAAATTTAAAAATGTATATTATTTTGTCATTAAAAGGGCTTCTACATTAAAAATTTCATCGAAATCTGTCGAGTGGCTTTCGAGAAAATTTGATTTCAAAAAAATGGTCCTATGGGAGGTACCGTTATAAGACTTTTCCTGAAAAATCTATTCCAACCAAAACATAAAGTTTGCACAGAAAACACTATTCAGAAAGTTTTATCAAAATCGTAGGAGCCGTTTTTGAGAAAAATTAATTTTTCACTTAATATCGTATGGCAGGTACCGTTAGTTTTGGAGCTAAAATGCTAATTCCATACTATGTACTAAGTTTGAAGCAACTCGGTATAGCCGTTTAGCCTGTAGGTAACTATACAGACAGGCAGACACACCTTTAAAAGTCAATAATTATTAAAATGCGCTGCCATTTTTACATGCGACATAGATACTGCAAGATATGCTTTCGTCAAAAAAAAAAGTTTTAACATTGCGATGATAGCGAAGACCAAAAAAATAGGTCAACAAAATCTGTTTGCCTATCCGTCTGATTATATGTTTGAACAGACACCTACAACAGCCTAAACCGGTGTTCCTAATTCCTTAAAATTATGTTTATCGAGTTTTTTTACAGAAGGGAAATTTAATTTTTTTTCTGCAGCTCAAAAACTAACTGTACCTGACATATTAAAGTTATATTAAAGCTCATTTTTCTCGAAAACGACTCAAACCATTTTGTTTAGTTGAGATCCTTAGGTATGATCGTGTACGACATATCAAATGGCTGGACACAAAGTTACCAACAATTGCTAAGAACAGTACCTTCCATAGAACCATTTTTTTGCTTTTTCGAAAATCGGTTTAACCGATTTTGTCAAAAATGTACACATATATAGGTTCAATTAAGCCTATATAATATTTTTAATAAATATTGTGTTGCCTTTTCAATAACATTTCTCTTAATACTTTAATATTTTGAAAACAGCTCATTAACTTTTTTTTTAAATGATAAGTAGTTACATATATGATGGTTTTTAGTTATTTGTTTGAAAAATGTTCTCCAAAAAATACTTTTTTATAAGAAACCGCTCCACAGATTTTGATAATTTTACTACCATGCCATAAAACCATTAACATTATCTGGGAGTGTTATAATTCCATCAAACTTTTCTATGATTGAATTATCTTTTGCTTGGGACCTGGTCACAAGAATATTATTTTCAACATGCGTCGCATTTTTTTCATAATTTTTTGATCATACAAACATTTTGTTCTATAAATGTCAACAGTATTACCTTTCTTGATTGCTTGAACGTCCTCCAATTTTCCTCAGAAGGAAACTTATACAACTTGTCTTTAGGTCAAGCCCATAAGCCATCAATTCTTTGTATGTACCTTTGGGAACAAAATTCATATACTGATCAAAATAATGTAGTCTATAGTTGTCATGTCACTATCGAGGAACCTTATGGAACAGTTAGTGTTTCCGAAGAAATTGCTGAGATCGTCCCAGTTGCCTTCCCGTATCGCTCATTAGGTTCTCTTTGGGTTTATTTCTTTGACTGATAGGTTGCAGTGCAGCACAAGGGATACGTTTTTGGAAGTCAGCAAGCTTAATCAAAATTTGCATCCTACACTTTGTGTCCCTAGATGTAATTGCTTTTTCCTTATAACATCACTATATCTTCTTGATTTCATTATTAGAAATTCTGAAAGCCAATAAGTCAGCAAATTTTTCAAAAAAAAAATCAAATTTCCCAATCGCATCTATATAATAATTTTTGATTCAAAATTAAACTTAAGCATGTGTCACATCCAATATTTGTCTGAATCTGAAAAGGATTTATATATCTGCAAACATCTCCTTTTTGTCTTTTCAATGAATCCTTTTCCAATTACATCAGATCTTATCCTCTAGAAAACAGTAAGCACAAACGAAGTGCAATAAATCTCCATTAAAATTGATACCACACATCTTTTATAAAATGTTTAAGTGGAAAAACCACTTCAATATGTCCTTGGAATTTAAAAACCCATTTATTAATCTCACTGGAATAACAAACGGAACAAAATATATATATCTACCAATCCAGCTCTTAACTCTTTTCTTGTTTTTTTTTTTATTTTTTTTTTTTTTTGGCAAAAATCATTGTCCCTGTGTGATTCTTTTTACACAAAGACTCGCTCACACAAAAACTCATTCAGAATTTTCATGCTTCATCTGTTTTCAATGGCAGAGTAACTTTAAGGTCTTTTTGAGTTGAGTTTCTATTTTTTTTTTTTTTTATTCGTAGGAAACCTGCAAAAGGATCTAAATAATCCATGCATGCAGGGATGTTATAGATAAAAAAGGCACATCTATAGATATAGCTAGTGTGTCGGCTTCTAGTGCGATATTTTTCCCTGATATTTTTCATCCGAAATGTGAAGAGAATTTATTAGTGCTGCAGCAGCAGAGATCTTATATGCTTTTTTTTTTCTCTTTATTATTTTTGCTTGTGAAGACTGAAGATGAACATGGCGGATAAAATTTGTTTCCTTTGCTCACTTTTGGAGGTTAGAGATGTTACTTTACTTAAAAATACAGCAACCCTTTGTTTGGTGTTTGGCAATCTTACAGCAGAAGAGAAGGGCGAAGGGCGGGTTAACTTCAATGTTATTGTGTGTGCGCATTGTGCAATTGTGCAGGGGTGTTGTTGAAATGGGAAAACTTAGAGTGAAATTATACAAGCTATCTGAACTTTGACATTTAAGTTGGATGTAATAATGATAGTTACTAACGCTGCTGCTCCGGTTGTTATTCCTTGTGAAGGGTTCGTATAGTTTTTGAATTGTTTTTCCTTAAAATTGTAGTTTTTATTATTTTCTAGTGAAGGTTATGCATGATACTTTTTTTTTAAATGACCCTACAAAAACAAATGGAAAAGGGGTGTTTTTTTTGTTTGGTTGGTTTAAATGTTATCTTCAAAACGCTGGAATCTCAATTAGTTACCACAAAATTATCGCCAACACCTAATGTCAGTGCCATAATTAGAGCTCGGGTGACATTGAGATCTCCAAGGAAAAATTGAATGTATAAAAAAATGAAACCCTACAAATAAAGTCCTTACTCGAAATGAAGTATAAAACTGTAATAGCTGAATCACAGCGACGAGTTCACCTCAGCTTCGCGTAAGTAACGTCGAACAAGCTTTACGGACGCGTCAAGATGAAAGATGACATTTGAGTAAATCAACTAATCCTTTGTATATAAAATCTGTGTGTTTATATACAAAGGTTTAACCTTCACTTCATGCTACGTGGTTTGTGGACTTACTTTTAAATGCCAAAACGTAACGTTAAAGCTCAAAGCCTCATTGATTGTGGGCATTATATACGAATTCCTATGTCTGAACTTTTGCGTTCTGTCAAAGCGAAGTTCAAAGCGGCATTGTGAAGCAGGCAAAAGAACTTTGTGTTTGGCAGGATTAAGAGTACTTTTAAGTCACTAGGCCTTGATTCCACTTGCAGCTGTGTCGTTCCACAATATTTATTGATGAATTTCATGATAGGATTTAGTTTGCGTCCAACCCGTCGAACTTTCATATCAATTGGTGAATATGCTGCCAAGTTTGGCATTCCTCTCAGCGCTCCGTTTTTCTTTCCCACTGCAATTTCTTAGGCAAAGCAATATTTAAGTCGTTAGAGTGGTTTTTTGGAGCAAGAGATCGGAAATCTTATCCTTTCTTCAAAGGCGAAAAATTGGGGTTTTTTCATGAGTTCAATAAGAAATCGTGATGGTCTCTTTCTACACTTGGACTTGCTCTGGGTCGTTCCAATATTATGATGTTTTTGTGTGGACTGCTTTGGCTGTCATAACGCAAGCTGCGACTATGGGTGTAGTGACTGGAATTGAGGATATAAAAGGTCTTCTGACTTGAACTTGTGGTCCCTTATATTTTTCTGATCACTGCTGAAATTTTTGGGGATCGGTGTTTGATTCTTTAATATTTCTATTGTTTAACCTGACGAACTCAGCTTATAAGAGTTGATCGACGCTTGAGATTTTTGGTTCTATATATCTCTGGAAGAGCATGCAGGAACATAATCTTCTTTTAATAAAAAACTAATCGCTGTGATTTTTCTTACTGCGCCTTAGGGTTCTGATTTACATACTTCCAAAACACCTTCGCAGACTCAACTGATGATAACTCATGATTTTTATCATGTGCGAATGCCAAAAATATTTCAAATCGGTACTCAATACTCAATTCGGTACGACACAATTCTCCGCAGTATTTAGACTCTTCTATTTTTTGGGTGCGATGATTAATCATTCGAGACACAATCGATCGACGCGCCAACTGTGGTGGAAATGTTAAACTGTGGCGGCTTCTTAAATGCTGTATTAAAATCTCACATTGTTGTTTAGCGGCGTTCGACGTTCTATTTTCTAGGTCTTTTGGTACATTTAGTAGTCTTGAAAGCTGAAGTATTAAAAGTTGGGCTAAGATTCAAAGTAGAAGCGGAATACTCTCAAATTCTTCTGAGCTATTGAAACTGTTCTTCCAAGTTTTTTCAGAGCTTACCGAAATCTGTTTTTTTCCTTTCTAATAGGATATTCCGTTCAACTGACTTGCTTTCTATCAATCCTGACTTGAAAGGGAGTGAATTTCTAGAAATATTGACAATATTTGTCTTCCTTGAGTTGATCATAAGTCCAAATTTGTTTTATTTGCTTTCCTGATTTGATACGGATCTTTGATGGTGACTTTCACCCACATCGCATCGCAGAAATATATGCTTAATCGCACTTTACAAAACTTTTCTTGAAGCCTTGAGAATTTCAATAAGTTCATTTTGCAAATTATTCGTGTCCAAACCAATCCCGATAAACTCTTTGATGTCTGCTCAAAATTCACGAAGAGAAGTGGCTAGAATTGGGAGCTAGAAATATCGATCTCCAGGTATCTGAAAAAACAGCTGACTCATTCATGTGAATCAGTTGCTTTAGCCTCCAATGTCCATCTGTGTCCTCTTGCAACCTGCTTAGCTAGCAAAGAACATGGTTTTTTCAGCATTTCAGGTCAATTGACAGCTGCTTCCACAAAAAAAAAGTGTATCCACCGCATATTTTTAAACTTCACAACCACTCAACTTATTACCAGCATTCTTGAACCTTTTCAATTAAGTCCACTGTTTTAAAATAATTTTTGGACAGTTCCAAGGAAACAACAAAGGCAATACATTTTCAAATGTTAGAATAATTATTGGCTAAGACAAGAATACCGACTGTAATAGATACAATAAATGAGATTCCATTTGTATCCTCTAAAGGTGACCTACTCAAATGGCACGTGAAACGATGTAATCTGATAACCTGATTATCCTAGCAGGAGCAGGCTTACTATATCCTATATTTATCCTTTTAACTTTTAACTTCCTGACCTTTTTTGAATTTTTTATTTTCTTTGTTCTATTTCTCCATCATATGCAGGAGATTGAAATATAACCCAAGCTGGGACTATTACATTTCTCTCCTTTCAAGGACCTTTTTTTAATGTTTTCTTTTTATGTACATAAATATATATATATATTCGTTTACAATGGACACGAAATTTATGATTGCACATTTTCGGTGTTGTTGAGAGAAACGAATACTTACAGTTAGTTGTATTATGTTGTGCCCTCATAGTTTCCTTCCTTTCAAATCCTTCGAGCTTATTTTGTTGTTGTTGTTGCTGAAATTTAATTTTCAAATTGAATTTTGTAACTATGGAATCCTTTGTTTTCGGGTTTTTGAGGGACGAGAAAAAAATTATTGTGCACATTATTTTTGTAAGCAAAAGTTTTTGCCTCTCGAGAGAGCACAGAATATACAAACAAAGAAAAAAAGGGGAGAAAGGAAGTTTGGGACAAAGGTATGCATTGTTGGGTGAGGAACCAAAGTATTAATGGAATTTTCACAAACGAAACTGAGATTGAGTTAAATTAAGGCAATTTAACTAATTTAGAGGAAGGAAGTGAATATTTTTCTTAAATTTTAGAAGCATTCAGAATAAGTAAGTAACTAAAAGTTTCATTAAGATTAAATTAATTTATTAAATTGTGCTTAGCTTGTTTGGCCTTGTCTCTACTTTTTTCTTTTGGGAAGTTTAAAGAACTTTGTTGGTTTATTCAGTTTTCTAATTTCACCTTTGAAGAACAAGCCCCTTCGCTCCTAAAGCCTACTCTTTCATTGCAACAGAGATTATGTACCTGGATCATCATAAACTTAACTCAAAACATTTTTATAAGATATTATAAAAATTTGTGGACCTTGGAGACAGCCTTGACGAACATCGAAGCCAAAATCACAATTTTTCCTTAACAATAAAATTGTGAACTGTCGCAAAAAGTTGTTATCCTATTTTTTTCTGAATTGTTCTGTAACGGTTTCAACTGGGTTCCCATTTTGAATAGTCTTTTTTGTGGGAATTGTGTGGGTGTAGACATAAAAGAAAATATTTTTCTTTTTTCGCACCGCTCAGGTATGTTCACTGATCGGCTTTGGCCTTTGTTTTTAAATTCAAAATTTATGACGAAAATGATGAAACTGGAAACATGGCTTTATGGAATAGCCATCCCTTTGAAAATGTTCTGTGCTAGATATTTGAGTTTCATATGAATTTTAAGCAGTTCAGTAGAATGTTCCCCAATATGAAGTTAGTTGCTGCCATTTTAAGTTAACTAGAGCTAACTGGTATATTGATTATAAAATGCAAAACATGTCAAAGAAAATCACTACGTTTATCCTTGAAAAAGATTTGGATGGAATATTTTTCAATAAAGCCTGGACCTACCATCAAGGACACAATTTAAGCGCTTTCGGTGTGTATTCCGAGCCGTTACTTTCCACAGCTTATAATTCTAAAGTATTACAATGTTATTGTGAAATGTCAATTATTTACGTCACGCAAGATTTTCCCATGGTGGTTTCATGGTGTATGAAAGTTTTTGGAACGAATTTATTGTTATTCCACATAATATGAGTTCTAGACCTTACGTAAAAATGATGATTCTATACAATACAGTGTCAAGTCTACTGGTCTGTTAAGGATTGTGAATGTATAGGTATTTCACTGTTGATGAGATGGATATCTAGTATCTACCTACAAGGTTAAGATTTACTCTGAACTCAGCAAAATTTTGCATTTTAAACTTTTAATTTAGGAGAAAACAAATATCGGGTTTTTCAATAAGAGTGCTACAAAAGTTTTTTTTTTAAATTAAACAAAAACGGTTTTCGATATCAATGAAATTCTTTATTCCTGTGAAAGTACGTTCGATGCCATTATCTATGGAACTCGATTTCTTTTGCATAGCCACCACACGCACGCTTGCAGAAGTCCAGACGCTGAACCCAATTTTCGACTGTTTTCAAGCATAAATCGGCCGATACTGCTGCAATTTCAAGTTCGATATTCGTACGAAGTTCATCAATCGTCGCTGGCTTGTTGGCATAGAACATATACTTGACGTAGCCCCACAAGAAATAGTCTAACGGCGTCAAATCGCACGACCGAGGCAGCCAAGCGACTGGACCATTTCGTGAGATAATACGTTCTCCAAACTTGGTTTCCAATAAATTGATTGTGACATTCGCTGTGTGGCTTGTGGCGCCGTCCTGTTGGAAGCACATGCCCTCCAAGTCCATATCATCCAATTGGGGCCAAAAATATTCGGTTATCATTGAACGGTAGCGATCCCTATTCACAGTGTCGGTCTTGATCATCACGGAAGAAGTACGGCCCAATGACGCCGCTGGCCCATAAACCACACCAAACCGTAATTTTTTCGGGATGCAATGATGACTCATGGAGTAAGTGTGGATTGTTGCCTGACCAATACCGCATATTTTGTTTATTGACGAAGCCATTCAGCCAGAAATGAGCCTCATCGCTGAAGATGATTTTTCTATGAAAATCGGAATCATTTTCAAGTTGTTGCTCAGCCCAATTCACGAACATACGACGCTTCTGGTGGTCAAGCGTCTTCAGTTTTTGCGTCAATTTAATCTTGTAAGGATGTAAGCCAAGATCTTTTCGCCACAACGACGTCACAGAGATGCCCAACGCTTGAGAACGACGTGTGAGAGACACATTTGGGCTTTCTGCAACTGAAGCCTCAGCGGCTGCAATATTCTCGACACTACGGGCACTTCTTTGTCTCACTGGCACGGGAACATTTTGTACTGTGCCTGGGGATTCAAATTTTTCCACTAGACGCTCAATTGTTGATTCATTCATTATTAATTTCACTCAAGGTGAGTTATAGGTTTTTGAAACGATCTATGAGCGGAGTGAAAGTTTATTACTCGCAAAAATAAATGTACATAAAGTCTTTTTAAGAGAACGCTGAAGACTTGGTCGTTTTAGTGTTGGCAGCATTGAAAGAGAACACAAATAACAGCGAAAAAAAGACGAAATGGTTCATTGTTTTTTTCTTCATGCTGAAAATCTGTTGATGTGAACAAAAGTATCATAAAATATACATGCACAGCACATGCAATCTAAGTAATTTCTACCGAGATCCACACGAACCCACCACAAAATTAATATTCTATAATATTTTCTTTACAGGGTGGTTCGCAAAATGAGATTTTTGTTTACTTTTCAATTGAATTGGTAAAAAAAAAACTATTTAAGGTTACGTTATTAAAAAAAATCTTTCATAAATGAAACCCAAAATATGATGTTTGTTGGTCTTTGGCTAAGTTGGAGTAATTTGTTATGGGTGGGGTTTTTATGAGAAAAATACCGTCAGAGCTGAAATGCATTTTCTTCAGACCCGATATAAATGATAGTGGAGAGTGGCCTATAATGGCTTCCTAAGGTAAAATGGCACACTTGCTAGAAAACTTATAATCGAAAATAATTAACATGTGGTCACACCACAGTTCTTTAGTTTGTCAAACATCACTGTCACTGATGTTACCAACTTCAAGCAGTTTTTTAAAAATTCAAACTCTGTCTTGAAAATATGATAAAGTTATTTTTGTGAAATTTTTAAAACTCCGAAACTCCTAAAAATTATTTCATTTTGTAGAAGGAAGTTATTTTAGCAAAATCCATTGGGTAAGTTTAAGTTTGTTCATTGTTAAATATTTAATAAAAAAAAAAAAACACTAAACGGGCAAAATGGCCTCCTCAGTACTTGGGCAAAACGGCACACTGCCATTTTTGTCAAGTACTCACTTTTCAAATTCTTTTTTTTGCAAAAATGGTTGGAAAGTATCAACACGGTCGATTAGCAGACAGTGCTGGATGTCAAAAGCACTTGGAGAAGTTAAACAAAAAAAATGGGCTGGACTAACCCTTCAAATCATTTGGAGCGCCAATTTGTATTTCCAATTATTAACTTTGTTCCTTTTTTTATTGAGGTGATTTGAAATGAATTGTTGATTTTTCTTTGAATTTTTATGTTTATTTTCCTTTAAATAAAGTTAATGTTCAAGTAAAAAGGGTTTTTGGTAATTTTAGTGACTAGAATTTAAGGACGTTTTGAAAATTAAAATTTGTAAATACTTTTTTGAACTTGGTAAGCTAAAAAAAAAAACAAGCGATATTGATATAACTTTGAAAAAATATAATATTTGAAGTTTGAACACATTTTTATTGAAGGGGGGGGGGGGGGTGTTTTTGGCCATTTTCCCCTACTAACTTATATATACAATTTATTTCGTCTTGATTACGACTTTGATACATTTTCATCTTTGTACTGCAGTGACCAGTGAACAATAATTTCTTAATGTGAGTATACTTTAAGGACCTCAACCTAACATGCTTATTATTTATCATTCACACAAGTTAAGTCCCAACTCCAACTGATATATGTATAAACAAGCCACGTGCTTTTATTAATCTAAAAATAAATCGCAATAAAAATGATTTTTTCCCTATCAAGTTAATTAGACTTTTATTGTCATCGATCCAAAATCCAAATATTAATCCATTATTTACAATGCACCGACCTGCTCCTTACAAAGCTCACACCTCCCAAGGAATCATCGAAACCAATCTACACTTATGTTTCACATTATCAATTATTTATCGTCGAAAATAAATTTATTACTTCTTTCCCCAATAATTTCTATTTACAAAATAATGTCAAGAAAGGGACATTTTTCATGTGATCCCTCAGACAGGACAGAATAGGAGGATTGGAATGTGAATTCGAATTAATTATTTACGATATTGACTTGTTTTTGGAATTAATTCATTCATTCCGATGACATGCAATTGAATATTGAAAGTATCGGAAATTAATGGATGCCAGGACAGTAATATTTCAATTACACTTTGTTTATTTAAATTTTAATTAAATAGAGAATTTGATGGACGTATTGAGCTATATTTTTGAATCGGAATGGGATATCCTGTCAATGTATTTTGAAGAAACCAAAGAAAATTTTTAACTTTATTCGATTGAATTAACATCTTTTTTTTTATTTTGAAAACTTTCTCTAGAAGTGTGAATTTCATTGCTTTCAATTTCTGTTGACGCCAAGGAAGCATTTATACGCTTAAAGGCAAGGACATTTTTCTCCTTGTTTGCCACGTAAACAAAAGTTTTGTTAATTTCATAATAAAGTTCGAAAAGTTTGTATTTTTTTTTCTTCTTACTTTCACAAACGTTTATTATTTTTTTTTGTTACTATTGTAAGTAGGATTCATCAAATTAATTTTCAAAGTATAAAAGTTACTTTTTTTTCGTATCCTTTTTACCTTCACAGTTATTAAGGAACAGTATAAGAATCATTCCTCTTGACTTTTCAACATGGTGTCAAAAAATAAGTAAGCAACAAAAAAAAAAACGAAGAAAACAAAAATGTCCTGCAGGTATGGTGTATGACTGAACTGAAACATTCTTCCTGCAACAGATTTTATTTAGTCAAAACTTTCTCGTATAGGAGGTGTGTTGGTGTGTTGTAGGTGGTTTTGGTGTATACATTCTTAAGTGGATTACGTGCCTAAGGAATGTGGAATCATACACTTTTATATCACTTTCTTTATTAGGAACCCCGAACCCAGCAATCTTCTCGCAGGGTTTACTCAAGGTAATCCAATTTAAAGATTTAAATGGAATTTATGAATTTAAGCTACTTTCGTGTTATTACAATATGACAACATGAGAATTTTTGGGTGGAGGATTAAATGATAGGAATTTAAGCGTATTGCATGTTTTTATACGATTAAGCGGGGAGTGGGGGTCGGATTACCAATTTATTTTGGTAAAGTTTTAATTAATTTATTTCTTAAATAGCGTGGAAATTATTCTTTGACAGTTGAATTATCGGATTGGAAAACGAAGAATTTAAATTGTTGTTCAATTTAGTGAGTATAATTTGTTTAGATGATTGATTTGATTGGAAAAATTGTTTTAGGGTAGGGTACGATTAAAGGAAGCAACACGAAAATTTACCATTTGTCACTTCTCGAAGAAGATGGAAGGATATCATCTTTTGATTCCATTGGCCAAGACTCAGTGTAAAGTTTCGCAGTGGAAAGAACGAAAAGGCCACCCCATTTTCGTAATAAAATTATTCAATAATTTACTACTGGACAATTTTGATGGCGACTATTGTGTATGATATTTCGAATGTTTAATATTGTTATATGAATGGTTTTTGTCTTTGGTTACAATTCGCCCAAAATTATACTACAGTAAAATTATCCTGTAATAATTCTGACCGATACTGTAAAATTTGAAAGCTCTGAGAGCTTTAAAAGCATTTTGAATGTTCTGAATGGTTCGAGTATTAGATTCTTCGAGAACTTTTATACCAGTATAAATATTACATCTCAAACTGAAACGGCACAGTTTGATTTTAACCGTGGTGACGATTAAATGGTGAGTAATTAGTGGTGCTAAGATAAATAAATAAATAAAGAGTTTGAAGTTAGGTAAAAGTCTGCTTGATTTATAGAGATGGAAGTGGTGATTCAAAAGTAAAGGAAAATAAGTGATATTTTCGAACCTAAGACTAAAAACATTACAATATCAAAACTAGAGAGCCAGCTGACTTTTATATTGCTTGCACAGAGGGCATTGCGATCAATAATGTCTTGAATTTTCAAGTAAAAACTATATTTATTGGACAAAATAGGCTAAATTACTCATTTCGAAAACGGAATATTAAAAATATTGTCGGCTAAAGAAATTACTTAACGATTTAAATGTTTATTTTTTTTCAATAAGGACGGGTAGATGGTGAAATAGAATGAATGAAGCTGTGTGTAAGACATCGAAGACATTTTGTTTATGTGGTTGTATACATTGTCAACTAGTGCACTCGTGTGGGAAAGTGTCGTGCCATATAATGCAACTATACTAATTTTGATTTGAAATTTGAAAGAGTCTGCTACTTCAGATAATGACCAAGCTGACGTATTTTCTTCCCAATTGTTCGAAAAAAAAGTTCAGATCTTCTTTTTGAGGAAAGCCAGCTTGATCAAGTACAATTTTACCATCGTGAACCATATCGGGAAACATAAGGTTTGTCATTGGTCTTAAGCATGATAAAACGAGCTTCGATTTTGGGTTGAAATTGAAAGCCTTTATTTCCCAGATTAGTGAAAGTATTTTTGTTGTTGAGCTGAATTCCCGAAGATTTTACATTTCTATGTGGCTTTCTACTTTATTCGGTTACAAAGACAAATCTTGGTGTTTCTGTATTTTTGGGCCTGGAGTGTTCTCCTACTCGCAACAATGAGTCATCCCATTGACATCACATTGCAAAACGCTCACATAAATCCTTCATCAGGCCTCCAATTCTTCGGATAGCAATAGTTGGTGACAAAGACTTATAGTATGTCAGAGAAACGTCATTAATAAAAAAGTATTCTTGGGCTTTTAGGTCTTTTCTGGTATGTTGTGAATATATTAAAAAGTAATGGTCCTAGCTTAGAGCCTTGTAGAACTTCAACTCTGAAAGCCCTCGTTGATCATTGCAAGTTTATTTAACTTATTTAACCAATAAATCTGATCTGGTATAAGGAAATTGAATTTTTTTTTTACTTAGCTTCTAGAAAACTAGGAGATTTAAAAGGTTGTGTAATATATAGTTTTTTTATCCTTCAGTCATGATTTTGGCATTTTCCAAATGATTGGGGAAGTAGCTATTGTTGATGCAGTTATGGAAAAGACTCAGCTGCAAGTGAAGTAGCCTTTTCAGGAAGAATTTTGATATATTATCCTTTTAAATTGACTTGCTTGGGTGACTTTTATACATGATCTCCATCGCTATACTTTCAGAGTTGTCAGTTCTTAAGTATATCCAAACGGAAGCCTAATGAGTGGTTGTTGTTAAACACTGGGTCCGAGAGTGGATTGGGATTGAGTTTGTTCAGCGAAAGCTTAAATCCTATCCTCTGCAGGAGTAAATCCACCTTGATTGGTTATGACAGCTCCTGGTAGTTGTAGCCTTTTTCTTTCTCCCTTTATTTTCTTAAATTTCCTTGAAGGCATCCTCTGCAACTGGATGTCTGCAAATTTCTCCTTTAAGACTTTGCCTAGTGTTGGTTCTACTTTAAAAACCGTTTAGGCAGAATTCGGTACCTATCTCGTTATGATCTTGGCCGTTTCTGATTCTAAAGTCTGCGATTCTTGTATGTTCTAAACTTTTAATGAAAGCTTATCTCGTTGTTCTGTTTATGCGTGGAAGACTGATGAATTAGTTAACATTTTCGCAACTTTTGCTTCTTTCAAATAAAATCATTGAAAAAAACTTTGTTATAGCAAGAAATTACTCGTTGAGGGATTCAAGGAACATAAAAGGACATTACTTGGAATAATAACTTGTGAGACTTCGACAAAACAAAACACAATTCCATAGATTTTCACTGCTGGGAGAAAACAACAATTTCGTTTCCAATTCGAAACAAAAGCCATTAAGGAAAATCAAATCTATATTCATTTTATTGCAAGCATATTGTGGGAGGTGTCATGGGCATGGACATGGGCAATGGCATGGCGCACAATTCACCTGAGACTTGTTCTAAGTGCTTTAACAAATCAACACGAAAACATGACAAAAATGTCATAATATCTTGAGCATGTGTGATGAGAAGAGTGATGAAATACTTCCAAACACATCTTTTGATAGATAATTTAAAAAATCTCAGAAAAATCTTGGAGTTGTTCTATATGGCTTTATGAGTCCCTAGCGTGCACTTTCATTTCAAGCAACCATGTTGTGTGAATGAGTGTTTGTGTGTTGTGACTTTCATCTCACACTTGATTGCTGCCATTTTCAGTTTTCATCAAAGGACGGCGAGTTGTTAGAACTACACCCCAAAGATTGCTAAGACACAAACATGTATCTGTAAAATATGCTTCCACCTGAGTGAATCGTGTCTCCTAACAGTATCCGTATATACCTAGAGATGGGATGATATAGAAAATGCAATTTTAAATTCGTAATCGATTTTAGTCGTTGTTTTTGGTCCTTCCTTTGGTGTCTATGAACAATTTGACGACATTTGACAATATTTTTTTTTCAGGCATGTGATATAAATTGGATGTTGATTACAAAATTATAACTGTTGCGTATTTTTATCATATTCGATCAAGCCTGGATTTGATGATTACAAAATATATATGTCTTTTATAAAGAGCGAGCACTCAAGGAGTACTATAAAAAGAAGATATAAGATTAATGGATAAAAAGATGTCCATTGGCTTTTAATTGAATGGTATGAAAAAATTGAGCTAGGCAAAACATTCCACATTCGTGTAGTGCGGCTAAAGAAGGAGTCTTATAGAATCGAGCGAAAAAATCGAATGGGTATTTCTTGCAGATCGAGTATTACGAGGATATTGTTGCAAAGAAGCAACCATACAAATAAGATGAAACAACATTTGAGGGTCTTTTTTGAATTCTATCTAGGATTCTAGGAGACGCAAATGCGCATACAAAATGCCTGCACGAATATATGGGTGACGAAAATGGAGCCATCATAAGCGAGGATCTTTCATCCCTGCAACGAGCACTAGAAGAGGTTTAAGGGGACCGGATGTCGTATTAGCCCGAAAAAGAGTGAATACTACATCATTTGTTTGGCCTCAGATATGGAACAGTCCAAGAGCAGTAGGCTTGCTGACGCTTTCTGGGATCAACTCGGCGAAACCCCCAAGCGGATCATTAGTATGAAGCAGACAAACGTGGGAGAGTTGTGATCCACTTGAAATCGTAATGGCGCGAAAAGGAAGAAAGAAGACTCAAGCTTTGGGCCAATGTATGCCTAGTAAAGGGTGTTTTTTTAGACGTGTGGTTTTCAAGAAGAAATAAAACGCATACAATTTATTTAATGTTATGGCCAAGAATTTAGCTTAATCATAAAGATAAGCTTTGCCAGCATAAATCAACTCCAAAAAAAGGAATGCCAGATTGAAAACCACACGTCTAAAAAAAAAACACCCTTTAGATTATAGCCCGTGTTTAGACGGGAGAAACATACTTCTTGCATAGACATATAAAACCTAAACATTTCCCACCGTTTTAGCGACGTCAAATACATATAAGTCCATTCCACAGAAGGTGGCTTAAACGAACGAAAGCTGTTCAGTTTTCTCGATAGATAGTGGCGTAGAGATTTTTAGTGAACAAAGAGTATTTGAGAAGTGATCATTTAAAAAGGTGAGGGAGAAATTCAGAAACCGAACAGTTTTTCATTTAAACTTTTATTTGGTCAATTAGGTAATTATAATCGCCTTCTTAGCCTTATTTTCCCGATTTTATGGTCTGGATTGGAATCGCGACTCATCCCGTTTACTGATTTACAGAATTGTTAATCAGGCTGTGGGGCTTACCTGAAAAAACAGAGTTTATTGTTCCATTTCTTCATCAGTAGTTTTGACGGTTGCTCACAAGGTCTATGCATATGCAGAATTTTTATGATGTTCTAAAAAACCTCCTTTTGGTTGTTGTTGGTATCGAAACACCTAAAATTCTTAATAAAACCGACTGTTCGCTTTCATTCTCCACACTTTGTGGAGGGGATTAAAATTCTCTCGATTATATGGAGATTCTGGAATCTATTGTTTTGTAGGAAGACGTTTCGCTTCATCTTTCCATCTGTCCATCAAACTCAGCTGGACATCTTTCCATTGTTGTCGATTCCGAATCCCACATAAAAATCCAAAAATCCCCAAGGGTTGCCAACTATTCCATATCACATTGTCTAGAGAAGGCTTTTTTTCATTCACTTCACTTTAAAATCATAAATTCAAAATAGATTTCTTCAATAATTTTTTTATTGTTCCCCAACCAGTACTTTTATTTTTTATCAAGCATATAATGTGACATGTATGAAACATAAAAGAAAGTAAGTTTCTTTTAACTTATCCTTTCACACAAGAAGCTTATATGATTGAGCGTAAAACATATTTTACGACACTGCCATTGCCATATAGAAATCCCCTCAATGGAATAAAATCAAGTCGCGTGTCATTTTTACGACTTAATTCGTAAAGACAGCATCAGTCTTGGAAATAAGGAAAGGATAATCAAATTCCTTAAAAAAAAAAAAAGAAAGTCATAAAATTACTCTTGATAAAGGACTCACAATGGATAATTCTAAAATAAGTTTTAAACAGAATGTGTGTCCTTTTGATGTACATGTGTGTCCGTGTATGCTGTATGGCATCGATTAAGGATTGCTATCCAAAAAATAACATCATCCCTACGTGACATAATTAAAACTGTCAAAAGTGTCAAGCCAGAACAACCATATTTATGGCACTGACCATAATTATTATATGATGGTGTCCTTGCTAAATCCTTTTTATTAACTAATGGTTGATTAAAGGCAGCACAATAGATTGTAAGGAACACACAAACGATTATTATTAAGGGCGACAGCAAATGACAGATTGCTAAAATGTCCATTCATGGCAAAGTTTTTTTTTTTCCGTCCCATTAATAAAGTCCTGCTGTAGTGGTATTCGTGGGCAGGGTATGGAACAAATTAGAAAAGTTCATTGACTGTTGACTATTCAGCAAGGACATGGAATTGGAACTGGAGATGCTTAAGTAAGTATTTGACCATTAATTTTCCAATATTATAATAATTATTATAATCTCTTATAGGCTTATAAAGTCGATAGATTTGATACACAGACGGCGGCAGACACTGTATGGAAACTTATTGAAAACATTATCAAGTTATCTTAAACCAACATTTTGTTAATCGATTGGAATATTTTCAAGGCAAGGAGTTAATTCTTTGCATACTCTGTCCTGGCTTGATATAGAGTCTTTTTTTCGGTTTGGAAAGTAAAGCTAAATAAAACACACGCAGTCATACATTTTTGATGAAAATTTTATTCCGTTATAAAGTCTGGACTTTGCCATTAATTGTGAAAAACAACGTCATTCAAATGGCTGCCTCGGGAAGATTCACAGCAATGTTGGTTTTTAATGCGTTTAGAGATCGGGGTTTATTCGCGTTAACACGGTCTTTTGCGTAGCCCTACAGAAAAAAAATTGAACGGTGTCAAATCGCATGATCTTTCACGTCCAGGAAACATCTCATGCAATTATAACTTCTTGGGCTTAGATCGGCAGGAAGGAGAAGTGTTTTATTCGCTCTCGCTTCTGCCGAAAACTACCTATTTTTTGTATTAAAGAACAGGAATTGGTTGAAATTCGAAGTAATTAGTTGTTTTCGGCAGATATTATGACACTTCAAATGACAGCTAAGTTTGACAGGTGTCAAATGCCAGAGCTGCCAATTTGAAACCGCGAAATAAATGTCCTTGTATATTTAGGTTGTATCACTTGTGGTCCTGTTGCGACGAAGACCGTGCGGGCAGTTATTAAGAAAATTCCGTTTCTAATGATATTTTTAGATCAGATGGTTTATCATAGTTTTCATGACCCCTGGGAAAAAGGACGTAAATGTTGTTGATCGAAAGTTTATGGTTCTGCCTGCAGGCAGTAGTACATTAAAAGTAAACATATTTTTTTAGGATAAGAGGAAAGGAATAGTCTAGAGTGCATGTGGGAAGCCCTGTGATTTCAGAGATTCGTGCTGGGTCGTCAACAGAATAGCTCAGCCACGTAGAATTATATGCATTGAAATCACCCGTAACAACGATTTCAGTACTAGGGTAAGGAAAACAATCTTTTAAATTCGCTGTTAGTTAAATTTTTGTCCAAACTTAGGATTTTATAAAAATATATCAGGAATGGATAGGTATGCTTTGAAGTGTAAGACCCTTCGTTGAACACTTTTTCCCAACCTCAACCTTTTTAAGGTCGCATTTCAACACTTTGTAAAGTCTTAAAAAATCATAGTCAAATAATCACTTTTACGTTTGATGTCTAAGATTCTTTGTGTGTTTATCATTAGTCATATTTTAATGAAATTATTTCCGACTAAACTTCCAAAAGGACCCTAGAGGATTATGGTGACTTAAACTACCCCCCATATTGACGTGCATATTTCAAAATTCAATTAAATTCCCCCAAGCCACTGTACGGAACGTATTTATTATGCCATTGTTTATTAAATTGTCTTATAAATGATTTTATTCTCCTAATAGTCCTGTGTGCTTCTCTCTCAGTCAAAAACATTATTTATCCTTGAAACTTTGGAAGCATAGCATAATGTGCTTGCTATAGCAAGCAAATCGCATTAATTATTTTCCCAAGCCTATTATAACTGTCTGCATGGCATAGCCAAAATATTTTAGCCCCAAAACAAAAGGTGGTCAAAAGGGAGGCTGGGTGTATAAGTATGTATTTAAATGGAAGGCAGCTAGTTAGTGTATATAGTATGAGCTTTTTGAATATTGTTTAGCTCTCAGCTTCAAATTGATTTAAGGAGAAAAAGCAACACAAAAAAAAAGGTAAACGTTTGGTATATCGGATCGGCTGCCGGACTGGCCTGGTCCGGCTGGCAGTAAGGACGAAATCAGTAAACAAATCTACGCAGCTGAAATTTTGTGGTTATTGCACGCTAATTGAATTTGTTATGGCACAAAAGAGGGTTTTAATTAGCATGTGATTAGCCTTAGCAAAAGCATTGGTTTTGGCCAAAAATAAAAGTTATGGATTGGAAAACAGTAGGCTTTGTGTTTTGTGGTTAAATAGGTCCTCTAATTAATTCAAAATGTCCTTATTTAATTTTGTATAGGAAAATTGTTTTGAAATGCAATCTTTTGGTTGATTACGTATAATTAAATTGTAAATATTAAAAAAAAAAACATCATTATTTGTAAGGAATATAAAACAATTTCCTTATATTGTGTTTCATATAATACAATGACAAAATTAATTATCTAACGACCCGCCAGGCGCCCGGCTTCATACTGGTGAAATTTACATTAAAAAATGCGAGCTTCTGTCTCAATCTCTTTCACGATTGAGACGAACTTAACGTTGAATCGAAGATTCTGCGGTTGTCTGTTAAGTATATGATGGCTCCTGTTATGACTTATACGAACTCCAAGTTCAATGGAAGACTCTCTTACTTATATGACAAGACTCAAAAGACGTTTCTCTATACTTTCTCGTATACTCGTAGGCATTCCAGCCGAGTGTTGCATATCCTTAGGAGTGTAAATTAACATTCACATAAGGCTTGCAGTTTTTTTAGAACCTTAAAGAAGGAATTATCAATATGATGGTGAAAACGGGTTCAAAATTCATTGAGTGGTTTAGAAGGAGTTAGCGGATAAACAGGAGAACAGTTTCGTTTTGTACTATATGTACGGGAGATAATATTGTTGTAGGAATGGTTTTTTGTCTGTGGTTAAAATTCGCCCAAAACTATACTACAGAAATTATGCTGTAATAATTCTGACCAATACTGTACTTGAGCATTATAAAATTTGAAAGCTCTGAAAGCTTTAAAAGCATCTTGAATGTTCTGAATGGTTCGAGTATTAGATTTTTCGAGAACCTATTATGTACATACCAGTATAAATAGGCATTTTATAATATATAAACTATAGTATTAGCACTTGAGGTCCGTCATCTATCGACGGAAAACTAAGATCTTGATTTTAGAGGTTTTTGTCTAGATTACCATGGGAAGCAACAACAACCATTTTTTTACGTTCCTTCCACCATTTTAATTGTTGTTGTGTTTCCCATGGTAATCTGTTTTTTTTTAATGTTTTCCAAAAAATACTTTTTTTCTAAGAAACCACTCAACAGATTTAGATAATTTTACTGTCATACATTGAAATTCATTAAAAGAATAAGAGTTCCGAAAAATATTTTTTTTCAAAATCTCAAGCCATGACCAATGTCTTATTAGAGCAAGTACGTGCGATCCAGTATTTGACACGAGGGAAGCCGATAATTCAGGATATATGCAAATGCATCTGCAAAACGCTGATAATAAATTCTGCTAAATCCTATTTCAGTTAAAGCGTTTTTATTTATTTTAAACTCTTACAATTGCAAAACTCTGTACAAAAATTTCGCTTCCAATTTTCTTTCCTGCGCTATTTATTCATTTTCTGTAACTCATGCGGAAGTGTGGTGCCATTTTACCTGTAAATCTATTTTTAAATTTTTGCATTGCAAATATAAAATGTAATCCAACTGGATTTGGCAAGACACAGGAAATGTTCTATTTATACAATTTTAATCCTTAACTGAATAAATCAGATAAATTTCTTCCCTAATACTCCTACGCTTGCAAATTATATTTGCAATTCTGTATAACACAAGAAATATTTAATGGCGTGGAAAAAATATATAATTTTCTTTCTGATGTTTAAATATGATATAGGTAAGTTTAATTTCAGGAAGCATTTAAAATTATTATTATTCTTCAAGGATAGATAATACACTCCTAAAATTGTTTTAATTCTATGGAATTTCAAATACAATTTTGAATTTACATATTTAAAAAAAATCTGCAAATAGAATACATGTAACATCGTAGACCCGCTTCCTTATTTTAAATTCAAAAATTGGTTATTTTTAGTTTTCTACACAACATAGCTGCTTTTCGGATCTAAAACAAATTGTTAATACTTATATTAATCCATTAAATTTTTAACTTATTAAGATTTTATAAATTCAAATCAAGAACTAAATCCCGAACGAGCCCTTATAAGAAAAAACAAGTAAAAATTGAACCGATACAAAAAAGCCTACAAAATCTTTGGTAATTTAAAATGTCTTAAAAATCCATTGGGGCAGTATAAAAATTGCTGCCACAATGCCTTTATATAAAAAATACCATGGCATCTTTTTTTCCTTTTGTTGTTGTAAAAAAAGGACTTAAAAAGGCTTATATACAAATTTGAGTTGGCTCATTTAGCATTTTCAATTGCAACCGATATTAAATACACAAATCAAATACCGTTACAAAAAAAAGCCCAAAAGTATTACTTAAATGTTGTTCTATCCTTTAGTCTTTTTTTTTTTTTTTTTTTTTTGAAATTCCTTACAAGAACCACTGACAATGCCACAGTGGGAGTGGGCGATAAAATAAGGACGAAAATTCTGTTTCGCACGATTTACTTCCCCAAACGCCCCAGCCCATGCCCTCGAAAATAGTTATCCACAGGAAATACTTGGAAGTTGGTTGCTATGATTTGAGTGTGCGGTTGAGGATTCTTTGTTCTTGAAAGAAAAAAGATGAATATTTAAGAGTAATCAATATTTTGCAGACTCCAGAGTTATATATTCGGGGGCCACTTTGTTGAAGGCTGATGCTATGTTCTTGTTGAGAATGCTTACATATAAATAAAGCAAACCATTATAGTTATGCACAAGTAAGTAAATCATTCCGAAAAAAAAAATTATTCGGTTTTTGAAAAATAGCATCACAAATATGTGCATATTTTATTTGGATTGCAAAAAGATAGATATGAAATATGAGCATTTTACAGATGACGTGTATTTTGATTTATAGAAATTTTCTGAGCAAAAATGTCTTTGCTGGAGACATTGTGATTGTGAATGAAATTTTTAAAATAGTTTAATCGAGGAATTTAAAAACAAAAATATTCACTTTGATTAAAAGCTATGATTTTTTCAAATAAGGTTTGAAAATTTCGTTCAGAAAAGAATAATATTATTACTATAAAATTAAGGCAGCCAAAAGTTAAAAAAAAATGCTTTAAATATAGAGCACAAGATTTACAGATTAATAAGTGTATCTAGACAAAAATATAACATTTATGGTACAAAACGAAGTTGAATATTTATTAAACAATGTCCTTATTTTTTTAATTTCAAAACTACAATTGGGGCAGATTTTATTCTTTAAATTTAAGACGTTAACCGTCAGCGTCGGCAATTGAAGAAAACTTTCAATTTAAAGCACGATATAATCAATATATTTTAGAAGACAACTTGGGCAATATGGTGGGCAGTTATGAAGAAGAGCCGGGAATAATCCACCTTCACATCGAAAGGCAACAATGCAGCCAAATCGAATAAATTTATCCAAGCGATCTTTGTTTTGAAAGAAATGGAGAAAATTGAGGATGATTTCTTCGCGATGACCATTTTTGAAGAAGCTGAATTTTTGGAGTAAAACCTTACATTAAATCATTTTCTGATGAAATATCCCCCATTAAAGCTTTTATTTAGAACCTTACACGCTTTCAAGACTCCTGAATGAAGCTTTAATAAAATAAAATGCCATACTGGGTCGCACGAACTTGCTCTAATATGTGAAAGTGATCTAAAGGGCTCTAGATTTTGATAAAAATAATTTTTTCAAAATTCTAATATAAATACTTAAACTAATTTGAATTGAAAAAAAAGTAGGCCATTTTATTTCTTGGATAAAATCTGTGGAGCGGTTTTTGAGAAAAAAAGTTTTTTTTTTGAAAAACTTTTTGAAAACATTTTTCAAAATTAAATCAAAAACGCCAGTTCATAGGTATTCAGCAAATACATTTATTTTTAACTTTTGAAAAAAATTTAATGAGCAGTTTTCAAAAAATATTTTTTTTAAAAATGCTTTTAAAAATACGAAAAAAATATATTTTTTAAAAATATTGATATGAAGTAAGTTCAGCTGCCTACGCCTATATACATATGTGTGAAATTTCGAGAGTATTGATTTAGCCGTATTCGAGATAGTCGAAAGTAAAGAAAAACGGTCCTATGGAAGTACCGTTCTTAGATATTTTTTAAAACTTTTTTTCAGCCATATAATTGGTTGTACCTTAAAAGTAACACTGATTTTTTTAAATCAAAATCGTTAGAGCCGCTTTTGAGAAAAATAAGCTTTAACGTAACGGTTATATGGCAGGTACCTACCATTATTTTTTGAGGTAAGAAAAATATTTCAATTTACCCTCTGTACAATACCTAAGAACCTCTATATACCAAGTTTGAATCAATTCGGCCCACCCGTTTGGGCTGTATGTGTCTATACATACAGACAGACAGACAGACACGACACACTGACGGACAGAATTTTTAGACCATCTTTTTTCGTTCTCGCTATCATCGTAATGTTGTGTTTGATTGTTATCTCAAAACTCTTTTTCATAGTACCTATAATCGCAAGTAAAAAGACCTGGTTTTACGAGAGAACAATACTCGATTGAATCTGGAGTGACTAAAATCGGAGGCCGATCTGGTCAACTAGGATAAATATAAAACAACGTGACATGCAGTCACGAATACAAAGCATATTGGTTGAGCTCGAAAAAATTGTTCAAAATGTATTACCAGAAATCAGCTGATAGCCTCCCATAAGAATATTTGGACGCCATTGGCATTGGAGACAGCATCAAGGGGAAACAAAAACAAAATTATTCCTCTTCACCACGATATAAGTACTTTTATAGAGGGGTTAGAATCAACCAACATCGATTATTTTAGCCAGAATTTTAATCTTCTTCTTAAAACATGAACATTGTCTTAAACATTTCTCAGAAGCCAGTGTTACATGAAATCGTGTGAAGGTAAGATAAGACGATATGTTTAATCCAAATTATGATGCATTGCTAACGTCACGCGACTGATTTAACAGTAAAAGACAGCTCTACCTTACATTCAAAGGACTTCAGATTAACATAATTCTGTAGCTTTTACATGTCGTATAATTTTTGCTTTACACAGTTTTTGAAGATTTTCTGGGATACAAATTTGTTGACTTATATTTCTCTGCATAATTTATAGAGAACATGCGATTTAATACAAGAATTAAGGATTGCTCCTTAAATCAAAAAAGAAGATTAAACAAAAAAAAGACTAATACCCCACTCAACAATTAATAATCCCAAATGTCCACAAATCCTTAAATTACTCTTTTTCACTCCCTTAATGACCCAGCTTAAGAAACCAATTTGCCTACAAGCAACCATTTTTAACCCATCAAATTACATTTAAGGACTAAAACACATACATAGGTACCCATCTTCTTGGTGAAAGATTGGATTTTATAATCTCAAGGCTCATTTAGAAACTTCTTCGACTGAAAATGAAGAGGATCTTTTTTTGGTATATTATAAGTAAGTAAGAATTCTCCAAATTCCTAATAGTCAAACAAAAGATACTTACTTTCATTGATAACATCTACACACTAAACACTCATCTCCTACACCCTGCTCCATATTTATATATATTCCAAGGACGAGTCATCATCATAAATCCTGATAAGAACTTGAATACATATTAATATCAGTCATTCAAAATTATTTTTACAATCTGTGCAAATTGCTTTATTAAGGCAGTAAGGGTCCTTCGCATATCTATCTTCTGTTGGGATGGGCGTGACGTTTTAACGTCGTGCGACGATGACGGTCGTCCCGATGAATGTTACTTCATACCAGACCCATGTGCATATATAAATATCATCAATAAGCTACACGTGATGTTATTTGAAATACTCCGGTTTCAAGTTAAAAGAGGTGTTAACCTTAGATGAAATATGGACCACTCAATCATCATTAGCACAACAACAACAAAAACACACACACACATAAACATAACACAACAGTTGAGAATGAGTCCTTCTAAGGATCTAAACAAAGCACAAAAAAAAGGTTTCCATTATGCGTGCAGAAACCAACCGTTTCCTCAGTCCTCACTCCTTAGCCTTTATTTAACATTAATGTTTGCTCTGGGTGCTATTAGTGCGATGTTTATCCCTCTGAGAAGTATACTAGAAAAGTAGGAAGGACGATGCGTACAGGAAGGGAAATATCACTTGTCAGCCTCTCTCTCTATCTTCAACACTTCATCAGAACATCCATCCGGCAATATGTCTTTATTGGAGAAATATGAAACAAGGATATCATGGATAAATCTGTCATCCATCTCACTATAAACTTATACTATGGTATCTATGCCACTGCCACCCACCACGTGCGACCTTGAAATGAAGCTTAAGTGCTCAAATTAATATCACAAAAGTTAAGTAATGAGAAAAATCTATGGATAGGACACAACTCTTGACTTTAAAAGCTTTATATAGAGGACTACGAGTAACCATTTGTTCCTGTTTTTTTTTTTCTTTTTTTCTTTTTTCATTCATCGAAGGTCATGGTCGAACAAGAGTCGCATCCGCAGACAAATTTGCTTAGATACATTTTTATTGTCTATCAACATGATGATATGCAGATTGGTGAATACAATGACTACCGAAAGCTTTTTTTTTTAGTTTATTCAACGAGCAAAGCTTTTTTGGATTACAAAAGTGACATATTTGTTTGTGTGTGCTGACAGGCGAGGACCAGACGATAAGCCTTATTACACAATTTAATCAAGTATAATCCGGGCATTAAATTAAAGCGACTTTATGGGCATTAAAGATTCTTATTTAACGGCGAGATGACGACGTTGAAATTAAATTTAAATTCTTAAACAATTTCCAAAAGGATAATGAATTTTTCTTTTTAAGTATTTCAATTTTTGTAGTTTTATATCATTATTAAATTTTTTTTATTTTATAAATCTGCGTGCGGATGTATCCTTGGTTTCCTTGGAATTCAATGAACTCACGCAACATATAAATGAAATCCTTTTGCATTTTGAATATTTAATTAATTTAATGTTCATGAGCGGTTATAGTGTGCGCATTTATTTTATCTTAATGTGGTAAAACGTGAAAGGTCATAACGATTTTTAATCACAACAAATTTATGAGCTTACATACTCAGAAGAAATACTTCTCTTTTTAGGTGCAAATTGATTTATTTTGTATAGTTAAATGTAAAAATATTAAATTGTAAAATTTAATTGAAACTTTTAATCATACACGCTTTTGTGATTAACAGAGAAGGATTCAAATTGAGTGCCGAAGTGTTAGATATCATGTTTTCGTACTGAGCAGTAACAGCATCGCGAACAGTTAAACCGATTTCAGTCGAATTGTTTATCATTCCCATGATTTTTACTTGCGATTATAGGTACTATAAGGCAAGTTATGCATTCGTCGAAAAAAAAAGTTTTGAGATAACAATCAAACATGACATTACGATGATAGCGAAGACGAAAAAAGATGGTCTAAAAATTCTGCCCGTCTGTATGTCTGTCTGTCTGTCTGTCTGTCTGTCTGTCTGTCTGTCTGTCTGTCTGTCTGTATGTATAGAGACCTACAGCCCAAACGGGTGGGCCGGATTGCTTCAAACTTGGTATATAGACTTTTTTAGGTATTGTACAGAGGGGAAATTGAAATTTTTTTTTTAGCTCAAAAAATAACGGTACCTGCCATACAACCGTTACGTTAAAGCTTATTTTTCTCAAAAACGGCTCTAACGATTTCGAATTAAAAAAAATCAGTGTTGCTTTTTAGGTACGACCAATCATATGGCTGAAAAAAAAATTTTAAAAAATGGCTAAGAACGGTACTTTCCATAGGACCGTTTTTTTTTGCTTTCGACTAACTCGAAAACGACTCAACCGATTCTTTCGAAATTTCACACACATATAGCTGTAGGTAGCTCAATTTGTATTGCATACCAATATTTTTGAAAAATATTTTTTTGTATTTTTAAAAGCATTTTTTTAAAAAAAATTTAAAAAATTAATATTTTGAAAACCGCTTATTAAATTTTTTTCTAAAAATTTTAAATAAATGTATTTGCTGAATACCTATAAACTGGGGTTTTTTAATTTTTTTTTTAAATTTTTTTCAAAAAGTTTTTCAAAAAAAACTTTTTTTCTCAAAAACCGCTCCACAGATTTTTATAAATTTATTCTCATAAATTCAAATTTATCCAAGAAATAAAATGGCGTACTTTTTTTTCAGCTCAAATTAGTTTAAGTATTTATTTAAGAATTTTGAAAAATTTATTTTTATCAAAATCTCAAACCCTTAGACCACTGTCACACATTAGAGCAAGTTCGTGCGACCCAGTCGTGCATTTTATTTATAGAGGGTTTTATCAAGTTATTTGTTCCTATGATCATTTCCGTTAAAAAAAATCCAGTTTTATTGCAACATTATTCTTCTCAGACAATAATAGATTAGCTGTCAGATAATTGCATGATTAAGTGTCTCCAATTCCAAACTATAAATAGACTTTTTGCGAATTCTTTTTTTACCATCAGGCAAGTTATGCATTCGCCGAAATTTTTGTTTTTTTTTTTGGAAAAATCAAACATAACATTACGATGATAGAGAAGCCTAAAAAAGTGGGTCCGACAATTCTATTTGTCTGTCTGTCTGTCTGTCTGTCCACCCGTCTGTATCGGTACCTACATCCTAAACGGCTGGACCGATTTGCTTCAAACTTGATAGATGGTATTATTATGACGTCCTGCAGAGGGGTTTTTGGAATCAGCATTCTAGCTTTAAAACCGTTAGTTACCTGCCATACGATTTTTAGTAAAAAATTAATTTTTCTCAAAAATGGCTCCTAAGACGCGACACGACGCGTTGGATTGCTTCCAACGGTGAGTATTCAAAAATTGTATACCTTAAAAGTACTAAAACAAAACTGCCAATTTGATTTTCCCCATAAACTATTACATTAAATTATGAAGTATGTATACTTACATATTCTTCAAATTTATTTTGAAAATAAAGTTTTTCAACTTTTTTTCAGGTTGTTCTTGAAAATTTGTTCTCCAAAAGGAACAAAACGCGATGGTAAGAGGTAAGCCACAAACATCCATCCCAAAGTTACAAAAATGATGAAAGAACTCGAGAATTGTATGGAACAATTATGATGATTTTTAACTTTTAATTTTAATTTTTTAATTTAATATTTATGAGAAAAGTTAAATTTTTTTTTCATAAATATTAAATTAAGAAATTACAATTAAAACCCATCATAATTTTTTCTTAATAAAATTAAATTAATATTGCTATTGCAACGAATGGTTTGTATTATTTTCAAACTGAATTGGTATTAGTTGGGTTGTAAAATTATTGCACAATTACTAAATTTATTTGATACATTTGGCTTAGTAAAATAACGAATAATGTATAGTTATATTACTAATATTACTAAACAATGTATAGTAATATTACTAAGCTGAGTATGTAGTAAAATTACTATACATTGTTTAGTAATATTACTAAACTGAGTTTGTAGTAAAATTACTAAACATTGTTTAGTAATATTACTAAACTGAGTTTAAAGTAAAATTACTTAACATTGTTTAGTAATATTACTAAACTGAGTTTGTAGTAAAATTACTATACATTGTTTAGTAATATTACTAAACTGAGTTTGTAGTAAAATTACTATACATTGTTTAGTAATATTACTAAACTGAGTTTGTAGTAAAATTACTATACATTGTTTAGTAATGTTACTAAACTGAGTTTTTAGTAAAATTACTATACATTGCTTAGTAATATTACTAAACTGAGTTTGTAGTAAAATTACTATACATTGTTTAGTAATATTACTAAACTGAGTTTGTAGTAAAATTACTAAACATTGTTTAGTAATATTACTAAACTGAGTTGGTAGTAAAATTACTATACATTGCTTAGTAATATTACTAAACTGAGTTTGTAGTAAAATAACTATACATTGCTTAGTAATATTACTAAACTGAGTTTGTAGTAAAATTACTATACAATGTTTAGTAATATTACTAAACTGAGTTTGTAGTAAAATTACTATACATTGTTTAGTAATATTACTAAACTGAGTTTGTAGTAAAATTACTATACATTGTTTAGTAAAATTACTAAACTGAGTTTGTAGTAAAATTACTATACATTGTTTAGTAATATTACTAAACTGAGTTTGTAGTAAAATTACTATACATTGTTTAGTAATATTACTAAACTGAGTTTGTAGTAAAATTACTATACATTGTTTAGTAAAATTACTAAACTGAGTTTGTAGTAAAATAACTATACATTGTTTAGTAATATTACTAAACTGACTTTGTAGTAAAATAAATATACATTGTTTAGTAATATTACTAAACTGCGTTTGTAGTAAAATTACTATACATTGTTTAGTAATATTACTAAACTGAGTTCGTAGTAAAATTACTATACGTTGTTTAGTAATATTACTAAACTGAGTTTGTAGTTAAATTACTATACATTGTTTAGTTATATTACTAAACTGAGTTTGTAGTAAAATTACTATACATTGTTTAGTAATATTACTAAACTGAGTTTGTAGTAAAATAACTATACATTGCTTAGTAATATTACTAAACTGAGTTTGTAGTAAAATTACTATACATTGTTTAGTAATATTACTAAACTGAGTTTGTAGTAAAATTACTATACAATGTTTAGTAATATTACTAAACTGAGTTTGTAGTAAAATTACTATACATTGTTTAGTAATATTACTAAACTGAGTTTGTAGTAAAATTACTATACATTGTTTAGTAAAATTACTAAACTGAGTTTGTAGTAAAATTACTATACATTGTTTAGTAATATTACTAAACTGACTTTGTAGTAAAATTACTATACATTGTTTAGTAATATTACTAAACTGCGTTTGTAGTAAAATTACTATACATTGTTTAGTAATATTACTAAACTGAGTTCGTAGTAAAATTACTATACGTTGTTTAGTAATATTACTAAACTGAGTTTGTAGTTAAATTACTATACATTGTTTAGTTATATTACTAAAGTGAGTTTGTAGTAAAATTACTAAACATTGTTTAGTAATATTACTAAACATTGTTTAGTAATATTACTAAACTGAGTTTGTAGTAAAATTACTATACATTGTTTAGTAATATTACTAAACTGAGTTTATAGTAAAATTACTATACATTGTTTAGTAATATTACTAAACTGAGTTTGTAGTAAAATAACTATACATTGCTTAGTAATATTACTAAACTGAGTTTGTAGTAAAATTACTATACATTGTTTAGTAATATTACTAAACTGAGTTTGTAGTAAAATTACTATACAATGTTTAGTAATATTACTAAACTGAGTTTGTAGTAAAATTACTATACATTGTTTAGTAATATTGCTAAACTGAGTTTGTAGTAAAATTACTATACATTGTTTAGTAAAATTACTAAACTGAGTTTGTAGTAAAATTACTATACATTGTTTAGTAATATTACTAAACTGACTTTGTAGTAAAATTACTATACATTGTTTAGTAATATTACTAAACTGCGTTTGTAGTAAAATTACTATACATTGTTTAGTAATATTACTAAACTGAGTTCGTAGTAAAATTACTATACGTTGTTTAGTAATATTACTAAACTGAGTTTGTAGTTAAATTACTATACATTGTTTAGTTATATTACTAAAGTGAGTTTGTAGTAAAATTACTAAACATTGTTTAGTAATATTACTAAACTGAGTTTGTAGTAAAATTACTATATTACTAAACAATGTATAGTAATTTTTCTACAAACTCAGTTTAGTAATATTACTAAACAATGTATAGTAATTTTACTACAAACTCAGTTTAGTAATATTACTAAATAATGTATAGTAATTTTACTACAAACTCAGTTTAGTTACATTACTAAACAATGTATAGTAATTTTACTACAAACTCAGTTTAGTAATATTACTAAACAATGTATAGTAATTTTATTACAAACTCAGTTTAGTAATATTACGAAACAATGTATAGTAATTTTAATACAAACTCAGTTTAGTAATATTACTAAACAATGTATAGTAATTTTACTACAAACTCAGTTTAGTAATATTACTAAAGTGAGTTTGTAGTAAAATTACTAAACATTGTTTAGTAATATTACTAAACTGAGTTTGCAGTAAAATTACTATACAATGTTTAGTAATATTACTAAACTGAGTTTGTAGTAAAATTACTATACAATGTTTAGTAATATTACTAAACTGAGTTTGTAGTAAAATTACTATACATTGTTTAGTAATATTACTAAACTGAGTTTGTAGTAAAATTACTAATCATTGTTTAGTAATATTACTAAACTGAGTTGGTAGTAAAATTACTATACATTGCTTAGTAATATTACTAAACTGAGTTTGTAGTAAAATAACTATACATTGCTTAGTAATATTACTAAACTGAGTTTGTAGTAAAATAACTATACATTGCTTAGTAATATTACTAAACTGAGTTTGTAGTAAAATTACTATACATTGTTTAGTAATATTACTAAACTGAGTTTGTAGTAAAATTACTATACAATGTTTAGTAATATTACTAAACTGAGTTTGTAGTAAAATTACTATACATTGTTTAGTAATATTACTAAACTGAGTTTATAGTTAAATTACTATACATTGTTTAGTTATATTACTAAACTGAGTTTGTAGTAAAATTACTATACATTGTTTAGTAATATTACTAAACTGAGTTTGTAGTAAAATAACTATACATTGCTTAGTAATATTACTAAACTGAGTTTGTAGTAAAATTACTATACATTGTTTAGTAATATTACTAAACTGAGTTTGTAGTAAAATTACTATACAATGTTTAGTAATATTACTAAACTGAGTTTGTAGTAAAATTACTATACATTGTTTAGTAATATTACTAAACTGAGTTTGTAGTAAAATTACTATACATTGTTTAGTAAAATTACTAAACTGAGTTTGTAGTAAAATTACTATACATTGTTTAGTAATATTACTAAACTGACTTTGTAGTAAAATTACTATACATTGTTTAGTAATATTACTAAACTGCGTTTGTAGTAAAATTACTATACATTGTTTAGTAATATTACTAAACTGAGTTCGTAGTAAAATTACTATACGTTGTTTAGTAATATTACTAAACTGAGTTTGTAGTTAAATTACTATACATTGTTTAGTTATATTACTAAAGTGAGTTTGTAGTAAAATTACTAAACATTGTTTAGTAATATTACTAAACTGAGTTTGTAGTAAAATTACTATACATTGTTTAGTAATATTACTAAACTGAGTTTATAGTAAAATTACTATACATTGTTTAGTAATATTACTAAACTCAGTTTAGTAATATTACTAAACAATGTATAGTAATTTTACTACAAACTCAGTTTAGTAATATTACTAAACAATGTATAGTAATTTTACTACAAACTCAGTTTAGTAATATTACTAAATAATGTATAGTAATTTTACTACAAACTCAGTTTAGTTACATTACTAAACAATGTATAGTAATTTTACTACAAACTCAGTTTAGTAATATTACTAAACAATGTATAGTAATTTTATTACAAACTCAGTTTAGTAATATTACGAAACAATGTATAGTAATTTTAATACAAACTCAGTTTAGTAATATTACTAAACAATGTATAGTAATTTTACTACAAACTCAGTTTAGTAATATTACTAAACTCTGTTTGTAGTAAAATTACTAAACATTGTTTAGTAATATTACTAAACTGAGTTTGCAGTAAAATTACTATACATTGTTTAGTAATATTACTAAACTGAGTTTGTAGTAAAATTACTATACAATGTTTAGTAATATTACTAAACTGAGTTTGTAGTAAAATTACTATACAATGTTTAGTAATATTACTAAACTGAGTTTGTAGTAAAATTACTATACATTGTTTAGTAATATTACTAAACTGAGTTTGTAGTAAAATTACTAATCATTGTTTAGTAATATTACTAAACTGAGTTGGTAGTAAAATTACTATACATTGCTTAGTAATATTACTAAACTGAGTTTGTAGTAAAATAACTATACATTGCTTAGTAATATTACTAAACTGAGTTTGTAGTAAAATAACTATACATTGCTTAGTAATATTACTAAACTGAGTTTGTAGTAAAATTACTATACATTGTTTAGTAATATTACTAAACTGAGTTTGTAGTAAAATTACTATACAATGTTTAGTAATATTACTAAACTGAGTTTGTAGTAAAATTACTATACATTGTTTAGTAATATTACTAAACTGAGTTTGTAGTAAAATTACTATACATTGTTTAGTAAAATTACTAAACTGAGTTTGTAGTAAAATAACTATACATTGTTTAGTAATATTACTAAACTGACTTTGTAGTAAAATAAATATACATTGTTTAGTAATATTACTAAACTGCGTTTGTAGTAAAATTACTATACATTGTTTAGTAATATTACTAAACTGAGTTCGTAGTAAAATTACTATACGTTGTTTAGTAATATTACTAAACTGAGTTTGTAGTTAAATTACTATACATTGTTTAGTAATATTACTAAACTGAGTTTGTAGTAAAATTACTATACATTGTTTAGTAATATTACTAAACTGAGTTTGTAGTAAAATTACTATACATTGTTTAGTAATATTACTAAACTGAGTTTGTAGTAAAATTACTATACAATGTTTAGTAATATTACTAAACTGAGTTTGTAGTAAAATTACTATACATTGTTTAGTAATATTACTAAACTGAGTTTGTAGTAAAATTACTATACATTGTTTAGTAAAATTACTAAACTGAGTTTGTAGTAAAATAACTATACATTGTTTAGTAATATTACTAAACTGACTTTGTAGTAAAATAAATATACATTGTTTAGTAATATTACTAAACTGCGTTTGTAGTAAAATTACTATACATTGTTTAGTAATATTACTAAACTGAGTTCGTAGTAAAATTACTATACGTTGTTTAGTAATATTACTAAACTGAGTTTGTAGTAAAATTACTATACATTGTTTAGTAATATTACTAAACTGAGTTTGTAGTAAAATTACTATACAATGTTTAGTAATATTACTAAACTGAGTTTGTAGTAAAATTACTATACATTGTTTAGTAATATTACTAAACTGAGTTTGTAGTAAAATTACTATACATTGTTTAGTAAAATTACTAAACTGAGTTTGTAGTAAAATTACTATACATTGTTTAGTAATATTACTAAACTGACTTTGTAGTAAAATTACTATACATTGTTTAGTAATATTACTAAACTGCGTTTGTAGTAAAATTACTATACATTGTTTAGTAATATTACTAAACTGAGTTCGTAGTAAAATTACTATACGTTGTTTAGTAATATTACTAAACTGAGTTTGTAGTTAAATTACTATACATTGTTTAGTAATATTACTAAACTGAGTTTGTAGTAAAATTACTAATCATTGTTTAGTAATATTACTAAACTGAGTTTGTAGTAAAATTACTATACATTGTTTAGTAATATTACTAAACTGAGTTTGTAGTAAAATTACTATACATTGTTTAGTAATATTACTAAACTGAGTTTGTAGTAAAATTACTATACATTGTTTAGTAATATTCCTAAACTGAGTTTGTAGTAAAATTACTAAACATTGTTTAGTAATATTACTAAACTGAGTTTGTAGTAAAATTACTATACATTGTTTAGTAATATTACTAAACTAAGTTTGTAGTAAAATTACTATACATTGTTTAGTAATATTACTAAACTGAGTTTGTAGTAAAATTACTATACATTGTTTAGTAATATTATTAAAAATTATTAATGTGTCAAAATTTTATTGAAATCGAACGTATAGTTTACGAGAAAATTTGATTTGAAAATACTGGTTAAACCGTTATAAAACAAATTTTGAAAAAAAATGTCTAACTTAAAGATAGACTGCCTTAAGAAAATAGCATTCTGAAAGTTTTATCAAAATCGTTAGAGCCGTTTTTGAGAAAATCAATTTTTTTCTTCCCGATAGTATGGCAGGTGCCGTTATTTTTGGGTCTAGAGCAAAAATAAAAATTTGTTCCAAAAATATCCTAAATACCAAATTTGAAGCAAATCGGCCCACCCGTTCAGCCTCCAGAGGCGCGAACAGACATACAGACAGACAGACAGACAGACAGACAGACGGACGGAATTTCCAGACCCACTTTTTTCGACTTCTCCATCATCGTAATGTCATGTGTGATTGTTATCTCAAATTTGTTTTTCTGCACGAATCTTATAGTACCTATAATCACAAGTAAAAACATAAGCGAGAGCTACAGTACATTTGCAACGAACTGTTGGATACCCTATTCTTTATTTTTTATGTGCATGCGTTTTCTAGTGCAATAAAAAAGGCGTGTGCAATTACTGTGAGGTTAGTGAAATTCAATTTTAAGCTTGCAGCTACATTTATTTGAACAAAACAAGACATAACAAAACTTGAATTTTTAAAAAATTAGATTTTGCATGGAAATAGCAATTCTGGGTGTATTTAGCAATTCTCGAAACACAACCTTCTACGTAACCAAGGAATACAAACCGAAATTATCATCTTCTTACTCAAAAACTGCGACCGATAGTTAGAAAACATTAATGCATATTACGACTTTTAACGAAAACGCCCTTTAAATATGGGCGTGAACTATTTTTTTTTTTTTTTTTTTTAACTTTATAGCACTATTTGATCTTTGACCGTTAGTCAGTTTTTAGGCATATATGTAGGTATGCAAAACTACAAATGAATCGAGTAGTTTTTTAGTGATCTTACACGAATAAAGGTATTTTATAATAATCACTCCCTCCTTTAAAGTGGGGGTATTGAAAAGAATTCACACACAACTAACGAAAAAAATGGTTATAATATTGAATATTGGTACCTCAAGTTTTTAAAACTATGCTGTTTGTTCTTTCATGAAAAGTGGGCGTAAGCCACTCCCGAAAATCAAAAATTTATTTTCAAACACACAAATTATGGATTGTGGATTTGTTATAAGAACCATTTATTTGCAAAAATAAGTTTTTTTATAGCTTTTTTATGAAAAAAGGGCGTCAGTCACACCCAAATTCATTTTTTTTGTTAGGTACACAAGATGTTTACGTAAAACTAAAACCCACTAAATTTTAGGTTTTTTGCTCGAATATAAGGGTCGTTGTTTTATAAAAATGATATAAATGGTTTTGTTTGAAAAGTGGGTGTAAAAGCCACGCCCAAACTGAAATATTTCAATTTTAATTAGATGAATGTATTTGATCTGTCTGATCGCTCTGATTTATATTTAATAATTTAATTCTTCCAAACACTACCCAAGTCGAAACGCTTAAGTCTTTTCTGTCAGCAGTTTTTTTTTTAAATAAAAAAGTGAGCTTTTACGACTAACTTGGGAAAAGTACCTTAATAAAATCATTTTGTGCTTTTCATTATATTTAACTAAAAATTATGAAATTTTAAGAAAATCATTTTAGCACGTACTTTTCAACTTTGTTAAATTTTCTTTTATACAGTAAACAACAACAACAACAGTGCCTACCTACAATAAATATGGTCCTTTACCGTTGATGCCGAAACTAGAATTTCAATTTAACCCAAAGCTTTCTGATGTGAGCCCTTAAAACCCCTTTAAACGACAACATTTAATCCCTGTCAAAGTACCACCTTCTGCGTGGGTTCATAATTTTATAAATATTCCCATGCCATATCGAATAACGAACCCTTCTTTGTAAAACAAGCATTTCTGCTAAAAGCAACCCACACCACACTCACACCTATCAATCCACAGCAAACTAACCACCCGGAATAACACCATCATGGCTGTTTGTACTTTAAAAATCAAGTGTGGCGTTCCTTAAAATAAATTTTTCTACGTCGATTTCTATCCTGGGAAAAGTTAACACTTAGGAATTTGCAAATCGGTAGCTTTAACACTATCCAAAGGACGATGACAAGAGTATAGGTATAGGTATCGTCCTTACAGTCAGGTTGGTTCGGGTTGAGGATTGGACGGGACAAAACTACATAATTGAAATATTAGAATAAAATTATTCGCTCTTTTATCTTACCCTTGGGATTTGGTTTAAATAGTCCCTTTTTGGTTCCTGCGGAAATACAGGACGAGTAAAAAAAAGGACAATATTTTCTACATTAAATGATAATGTATGCTGGGGGATTTATGATGTGTGGTGGGAAATTCCATGTCACCAAAGAGGAAACATTTTAAAACCGATCCCAAAAGCTTAAAAATTAAGTCAGGTGCAAAAAAGGATTCCCCAAGGGATGCTATACTAATTTACACATGCCTCGGAAACTGTTTTTTTTTTTTTTTTTTTTTTTTTTGTGAAGTTGGTGGATCGGGGTGATTGGTGGTTCATTCATGATATTTTTACGAAGTATTTAATTTCGAGGGAAAGGTTGTCCTTAAGATACCAGATTTATGAAATTTGTTAATATCAAACAATGCTCCATAGCAACTTGGACAGAGAAGAATAATGAATAATGTTCTTTAAAATGTTTAATGGATATGACATGCAAGTATTGTATTTCAAGAACTAACAGAGTTTTCGATGAATATTAATTCAAACCAAAGGACCACCGTTCTTTTGTATGATTCAAAGGTACCTACTCTTCCTGTTCAGTTCGCAGGGCCCCTTTTTTTCTCTTCAAAACTTTAAAATTCTATTCAAAACAAAGGTCACGTTCGGAAAAGTCAGAGGAACATGACATTTTACACAGTTAAACTTCTCAAGGCTGTGAAATGTTATTTATGGAGGGGAAGAAAAAAAAATAGTTTTTTTTTTGTTTGTTCTCATGATGGTGGTTGTGGGTGACCTAATTTTAAATGTATAATGAAGTTGGCTAAGAAAAAAAAAAAACTGGAGTAACTTTTTTGTAGATAAAGTTAAAAAAATTATCTCTTAATTTTATTATTTCACTCTCTCTTTTTGTTGTCATGGTTGATAAAAAATACCATCGTATGTGAGAGTGGAAGATAAACTGTTGGAAAGTTGAAAGATATGAATTTTTTTGATATTTGAATTAGCATTCGTATGAATTGCAAATTTGGTGGGGACCCATGAACGATACTTTGTGTGCTGAAAGGAGGAGGAATTTCGAATTGATAAACATTAAAAAACGAAAAAGAATATAAGTACTTTATTCTTTCAAAACAATGGCATTTTTTATTCAATTATGCATCTTCCACTACCTGTTTTAGACAATTTTATGTATGATCTTGACACTTCTGGTAATATAAAATCCAAATGTGGGGTTCATCGTGTCAATAGTGACGTTGGATTTACTTGTTTTCTATTTAGAACTGATCAGAACTTTGTGGTACCATTTTCTCAGAAATGATTTAACCGATTTCGATGAATTTTATATGGCGTGAAAGCCGTAGTTGCGGAGATTAGTAGAACATTTCCGAAATACATCAACATAAAAAATGGATTAGTTTACTATGTATCTATATTTGGCCAGTTTTTTTTTATGTTGAGAGTTTTTCAATAAGGGCGGGTAGATGTTGAAATCGAATAAAACAAGCTGCGTGTGATGTATTAAAAAATAAAGTGCACGACTGGGTTGTACAAACTTGCTCTAATGTGCTACAGTGGTCTTAGGGCTTGAGATTTTGGAAAAAAGCAATGAAAAAACCATAGGAAATTTAAGTAATCATTTAAAAATCAATAGTTAAAACGTTTTTTTGGAGAAAATGAAGTAAACGATCAGATTTCTTTTACTTTTTTGAATTTTAATGAATTTTTTTGGGCCAATTTTTCCAAAAAAACTAAAAACTTTTCGAAAACATATTCCAAACTTTTTTTGAGTATGTCAACATCTAGTGGTTTTAAGTTCTTTTCAGATAACAAACATTTTGAACAAAACTTTTTTTTTTAAATTAAGGAAATTTTATTATTTTGTTTATAAAAGAACTTTTACATTAAAATTTTCTTCGAAATCCATGAAGTGGTTTACGAGCAAATCTGATTTCAAAAAACTGGTACTATGGGAGGTACCGATATAAGACTTTTCCTGAAAAATATGGTCCAAGCAAAACATAATGTTTAAGCAAAAAACACTATTCATAAAGTTTTATCAAAATCGTTGAAGCCGTTTTTGAGGTAAATAAGTTTTTCATAAAAATTCATGTGGTAGGTATTGTTAGTTTTAGAGCTAGAAGGCTAATTCCAAAAACTTTTTGAAAACATTTTTCAAACAAAATTCAAAAACCCCAGTTCATAGGTATTCAACAAAGACATTTATTTATAGTTTTTAGAAAAAATTTAATAAGCAGTTTTCAGAATATTAATTTTTAATTTTTTTTAAATGACGCTTCTAAAAATACAAACAAATAGTTTTTAAAAAAATTGGTATGCAGTACAAATTAAACTACCTACACCTCTATATGTGTGAAATTTCGAAAGAATCGGTTGAGTCCTTTTCGAGATAGTCGAAAGCAAAAAAACGGTCCTATGGAAAGGAAAGTAGCGTTCTTAGACATTTTTTAAAACTTTTTTTCAGGGATATGATTGGTCGTACCTAAAAAATCAAAAATTTTAAATCAAAATCGTTAGAGCCATTTTCGAGAAAAATAAGCTTTAATGTAACGGTTATATGGTAGGTACCGTTATTTTTTTAGCTAAGAAAAAATTTCAATTTCCCCACTGTACAATACCTAAAAAAAACTCTAAATACCAAGTTTGAATTCAGCCCACCCGTTTGGGCTGTAGGTGTCTATACATACAGACAGACAGACAGACAGACAGACATACAGAGGGACAGAATTTTTAGACCATCTTTTTTCGTCTTCGCTATCATCATGTCATGTTTGATTTTTATCTCAAAACTTTTTTTTTTGACGAATGCATAACTTTCCTTATAGTACCTGTATTCGCAAGTAAAAAACTTATAAAATTTTATTGAGTTTTCAATACGTTTTCTAAAAATGTAAAAGTCCTTTGAATACTGCCGAAGTGGTGCTAAACTTTTTTCTCAGATATTACTTTAAATTTGTTTCAAAACCACCTGTGTTTTTCATATTTAGACAATTCGAAAAAATATGCCAGAGGAAATCTTAATATGTATATGTTTTTCAAAATTCAGTTAATAACTTTTCAGGCAATGCCACGTTTAAATAATATTTTAAATGAACGATTTATATATACTAGGATCGGCCAGTGACCAAAATTCGGCCATTAAAATGCCAAAAACTGTTTGAAAAAAAATTCACAGCGAATTTATATAATGGTAAAAAAAACACACCAAGACATTTTCACCTGTATTTTCAAAAAAAAAAAAATATACTATATATTACAAAACAAAATATTTCCAGCACACCTACTCAGTAATACCTTTCCAACGATATATATATCATCTCAATCGGTTGGGTAACCACCTCGCAATTGGTACCACAAAAAAACTGCTTGCCTATTTATATATAGATAGTTCATTAGTTTCCGAGTGTATGCTTCTAGCCGCTCAATTTTTACATTACGTCCACCATTTGGAGTGTCGATCTATTGTGTCACAAATTAGAGACGACAAATTTAATTCTTTTTAATATTTCTACTGGCCAATAAAAAAGCTCCTTCTTGTTTCAATTTTCCATTTTTAAATAAGAAGATTTGCAAAGCTGGAGGAAAATTATATTTTACGAAATTTTCAAAATACATATATAAACGGTAAAATAAATTTCCGCGGTAAAATAAATTCTTGCAATCCACATTTCTGCAAATCACACAATGTCCTCTTGCCGCATGACCTACACCAACTAAAAAACAAACAAGTAACAATATTCAGCATTTTATAAATTGTAACAAAACTTTCAATCAGCCAGTGATGACCACTACAACAGACTACTCGACAGTCGACAAGGATGTGCTTGAGTTATTGGACTATTTATCACAACATGGCATTGCTTTATTTAATATAGCCTCATTTAAGGATAAACAATCATTTGTCCGACAAGTGAAGTGTCCTTTTAAAAGCAAACAGAATTGAAGTTATTACAAAACACAACCATCATCAGTTATTGCCATCCATGTCCTTTGCAATATTTACTCTTTTGAATATCCTGCGGAGGATCTCGGCATGTTAACGAGACTTTAAAATTGAAAAAGCAATCACCACCGCACAGCACCCAAAAGTCTACAAACTGTCACCGTCTATTGTCCATTCGTCTATCACAATCATCTGAATCACTGAATGAAAGTTGTATCCTGCGAGTAAACACTTCAAAATGGTTGCTCCTAATAAAAATGTTTAATCACCTCAAATTAGTCCTCGTCTCCATCAAGTGGAGAAATACAACCGAAGTTCACAATAAATTTGCGTGCTATGGTTCATTTAAAAAGGACATATTTTTGAACACATTTTTTAGTTGAATTTTAAACTTGCAAGACAATGGGACGGATTTGGAAAGTGTGTTTTTATTTATTGACTTTTTTAAATCAAACCAGTTGTCTGGGATTGGTTGTTTTGGAAAATAAACTAGCTCAATGCCTTCAAATTCTGGTTGATAGTGAAAATTTGATTTATAAAAGAACTGTTCGTGTAAGTGTTGAATCTGAGTCACATAAATTTGTAAAATTGTATTTCGGGGACGCAGTCGATAGGTTTTTGGAAACGAATGTTAAAAACAATATCACAACGGAACTGCGATTTAATTCGGAGACCAAATCACCGTATGCCATTCATACTCGGATACTTTTTGTGGATACGTTTGAGGCATTTAGGTGAGTAAAAGGAGATGAATCAACAAAATTGTATCTATAGTTGAAAAGACGATAGGAAATATCACCCAAACTGATTTGGAAGAAACGTCAAAAACATATCGATGAAAAAGTGCTAGGGAGGAAAAGTGCTAGCCAAAATTTGAAGTAAAGCAACAGTAAGAACAACTTTGCTTGTCTACAAATCTTCCTCTACATTGTTGCTCCATGGAAGATATACTCTACGCTCATCAATCGCTGATCAAGCCGTAGGAAACAGCGGTCTGTAAGACTTATTCTACGTTTGGAATCAGCGCTGATGTTGTTTTCCCAGTTTTCAGCAATGCCCAGTTTGACAAATTTCTTCAGGTCACGTTCTGACCAAGTCAATTTTGTTGGTGTCTTCGTTTATGGTCAGGGACATTCTTCTTTCTGCTGACTCCGTGGGAATAAATGCACCGGTTACTGCTCGGATTGTTCTTCCTATTTCTTTCACGTTGATTTCGTCAGGAAGAAAGATAGAAATTGATGTACGGGCATGATAGCGAGCTTTGTCTCGTCTTCGCCCTCTTGTAGAGTTAAATGTTTCAGTAGAATTACTTCCGATTTCGACGGAACAGTGAGCATTTTCCAATGTCCTCCTGATAAGCCTTATCAGCAAACAGTTGTAAGTTGCTTTTTAACCGATGAACGGTTGGAGGGTCTCAGTGTCAAATTTTTGATTTTTCTCCAATAGGACAATGAGAAAATTTGGTGATATAGACTTTGAGCGTCTGAGGCCGAATTGGTAAGGACCAATTAGATCTCTCGGCTTAAGACGCTAATATGAAACGCTGGAAGACATTTTATAGGCGACTTATGCCCCTTTAGTTGATGCAGAGTAGGCGGTCTCCTTTTCTCGTTAAGTATACTTCAATTCGACCATATTGTGCAGATCAATTGATACACAAACAACACCCGATAAATTCATGTCCAGCAGCTCCAGCTGCCGTTTTTAAGTCGGACTACTGCTGCTTCGATCTGATGCTTATGGTTGCTATTTAGATCGACAATTTTTACCGTTAGCTTATCGGCGGAATATTGATTGACATCGCAAGCCACAGGTTAAAGTGGTCCTTCCAAATGGTAACATCGGCTGAGCATCTAGTCCAGCGCTTCTGACGCCATTTTGGAAGGGCCCAGAATTGCTATTGAATCCTGATGTTAATTAAAATTTACATTCTCTGTTCAAAAAATTGTATATTATTTGCAAAAGGACACACAAGTGAAACATTTGGTTCGAAAGTGAAACTTAAAGCTGTCAAATTATAAAAAAAATCCGCCACATTGTCATTGCCAGCGTTTCTAAACTTGTCGTGTGCGATTTTTTCATTTTCGTTCGAGTAAGCCTTTTAACTGTCTATTTTCGAATTTAACCCATACTTTTATTTTCCTTATTTCTAGACTTTTGGTTAATCGGCAACGAAGTCACGCTAAAGACGTAACTGGTATCTATCAGTTCTACTACGTGTTATTGCCACTCCAAGAATTATTAAAATACAACCTTCAGGACACTCTGAATAAAATTATGAAGTTCTGTTTGAAAAGTCTCATCGTTCACATAAATGTCCTCGTCGAAGATGAAACCGGAACTGTCACAATTTACACCTACTATCCTTTTTCGCCAACCAGATGTAGGGATAGTACACCGATGATTTATAATAGTTTTTCAAATGGAAGTTTTGAATTTGATAAACCAACTTTTCCATTAAAAGTCGATAACTTTTGGAAATGCCCGTTAGTGGCAGTTTTCTCGGATGAGCCCCCATTTGTGGTTGTCGATAATGAAACAGTTTATGGATTTGATAAATTTTTTCTCGATGATTTGTCTGCCGGCTTGAATTTTTCAATTCAAATTGTTAAAGCTCCAGAGAGTACTGGAAAGATTTTTTCAAATGGAACAATTACAGGAGCTTTTCAGATTGTAATTAGATGATTTTTAAAAATGTTAAGGTTGATCAAAATTATTTCATTTTATAACAGTTAAATGACGGTGGAGGTGATCTGATGCTTGGAGGGTCCGTGTGCACTCAGCAGAGGAAGTCACACTTTGCTGCTACAGCCGATTACTTATCGACATACTTGGTGATAATAATAACGATTCCAAAAGAATTCAGTTCGCTAGAGATCCTTATGTTTCCATTTGACATATTTACATGGTTCACACTTGTAGGAGTTTTCACCATGAAATGGATAGGCAAAGCAATGTGGAAGAATATTGCCCGTGACATATTTGGAATTGGAAGATACTATTCACGGATTCATATTCTGTCATGGCTGTTTAGCATTTTCATACTGCGGAGCTCGTACGAAGGTTCGATATTTCGTTTCATGCATACACGACCTCGAAGAGCAGTTCCCAATGATTTGGAGGAAACAATAGCAGCTGGATATACTTTTATAGCAAGGATGTCGTATTCGAGTGTGTTGAAGCCATTCGCTGAATTATTACCCATGAAGTTGCTATTTGTTGATGTTTCCTTTATGGAAATTTTCGATGAGTTTGATAGGCATGAAGGAAAGTTCGCATTGATTACCCTAGGTGAGCCTCTAATAGATCATAAAGATGACCCAACCAGGTACCAAAGGTACATCTCTGTCCGAAAACCAATACTATACAATATCATCTGCGTTTACATGCCAAAGTTTTCTTTTCTGACAGAAGTCATAAATAAACGGATTAAACAAATGACAGATTATGGACACTTATTGAAAATCTATGACAAAGTGGTTGGGGATAATATAAAGAAAAAGGATTCCGTTTATCGTTATCGAAAAGTTGAAAATGTTATGTCATTTTATCAGATTATAGGAGCGTTTCAAATGTTGTTTGCTTTGGAAGGCTTAGCTGTGGGGCTGTTTTTGATGGAAACAATGGCAGCTAATAGTGCAAGGATAAGAAATTTCATGGACTTTTTTCACTAGGTAATCTTTATATTTTATATTCTAAGTATTTGATATTGATGTACAAAATTAAATTGTTATTATAAAAATATGCAATAAATGTTATCACGTTGTATTCTAGAGTTTTTGAAGGGGTTTCTCAAAGGAATTTACGGAATTGAAATTCTAGAAACCTGCCATTCTTTTTTTCAGGGAAATCAATGCATTTATTTTTCGTAAAATCATGACCTTTTTCTACATCACAAAAAATAAAATGCACGACTGGGTCGCACGAACTTGCTCTAATGAGTGACAGTGGTTTATGGGCTTGAGATTTTGATAAAAATAAAATTTTCGAAATTCTTAAATAAATACTTAAACTAATTTGAGCTGAAAAAAAAGTACGCCATTTTATTTCTTGGATAAATTTGAATTTATGAGAATAAATTTAGAAAAATCTGTGGAGCGGTTTTTGAGAAAAAAAGTTTTTTTTGAAAAACTTTTTGAAAAAAATTTTCAAAAAAAATTCAAAAACGCCAGTTCATAGGTATTCAGCAAATACATTTATTTAAAATTTTTAAAAAAAAATTTAATAAGCAGTTTTCAAAATATTAATTTTTTAAATTTTTTTTTTAAAAATGCTTTTAAAAATACAAAAAAATATTTTTCAAAAATATTGGTATGCAATACAAATTGAGCTACCTACAGCTATATGTGTGTGAAATTTCGAAAGAATCGGTTGAGTCGTTTTCGAGATAGTCGAAAGCAAAAAAAACGGTCCTATGGAAAGTACCGTTCTTAGCCATTTTTTAAAACTTTTTTTTCAGCCATATGATTGGTCGTACCTAAAAAGCAACACTGATTTTTTTTAATTAAAAATCGTTAGAGCCGTTTTTGAGAAAAATAAGCTTTAACGTAACGGTTGTATGGCAGGTACCGTTATTTTTTGAGCTAAAAAAAAAATTTCAATTTCCTTTCTGTACAATACCTAAAAAAGTCTATATACCAAGTTTGAAGCAATTCGGCCCACCCGTTTGGGCTGTAGGTCTACATACAGACAGACAGACAGACAGACAGACAGACAGACAGACATACAGACGGACAGAATTTTTAGACCATCTTTTTTCGTCTTCGCTATCATCGTAATGTCATGTTTGATTGTTATCTCAAAACTTTTTTTTTCGACGAATGCATAACTTGCCTTATAGTACCTATAATCGCAAGTAAAAATATCCCATTAAAAGCAATAATTGTAGATTGCACTGTACCGATCTGTCAAAAAATATGCAGTTTTGATTGCATTTTTTGCCACCGTATCATCATGCGCCTTATCTTCAATGGTCAACAGAGATCTAGTACACAATATTCAACTGTCGTTGTTACATATTGTGCTTTCTAACTTCCTAGAATCTTTATGATGTTTTCCATTAGTAACATTGAAATTTGCTTCCAGAAATTAGAATTAATTCTTTACACAGAATTTTGAAAAAAATAGTACACCTTTTTGTATTGTTGACCAAAATCGATTGCAGCCCCCTCTTGATAAGTTTATTGTCCTTGAATTTTATTTCTTATTACCAAGCCTTTCTTGTGACTCAATTTATTTTAACAATAAATAAAATGATAACTCTTTATTTAACTTCTCAAGGGCGTTTTAAGCACCAACAGCATTTGTTTCTTAATATTCATCAGGTACAATTTCAAGTGTCCTTTTCCCTTTATTTTGCTCGTCCTCTTCTGTCGTCCTGCAACAAGTTAAATTTTCTTTTTATTGCATTCTTTCTTTTTAACAAGCTTATAACATTTTTTTACGCCATATTACTATTTCTCTTACTACAACGGTACTCTCGTTTTTCATACAAAAACCATTTATAACAGAAGTTGGTTTTATTATTTTCAAGTTCCGCAGCGGGTTTGTTTGTTGGAAAAAAAAGGATATCCGATGTTCAGCAGAAAACATAGTATTCTTTTGTGTTTGCATTCAAGTTGAACAAAACTACTTCAGCAACAGCAACAGCAACAAAAGCAGCATCACTAACACTAACTTGCAAGCGATGAATAAAAAAGCCTACAAAAGAAATATTAAAATTCTTTAAATTGTAAATGGGCACTTGTTTATCCGCCCCCAAGGACTACGCAAGGAGTATGATATAGTTCATGTGTATAGAAAACATGTTTACCTATTAAAAAAATTGTGTGGTTTAACATATTTATAAATGCTGTCATCTCATAGTGAATAGAAAAAGGGTGGTTCTATATATTCTAGTCATGGTAAGAACGAAAGGACGAAAATAAAGAAGGGATATGATAGATAGAAAAACAGGTAGTTGTTGATAGATGCGAGATGAGTATTTAATTTTTCTTTTTTAGGGAACCTAAACGTTGCATCTGGAATTTTTTATATTTTTCAAACATCAAAAAGCTTGAAACATGCTTCGATGTAGCCCATTGTCCTATATTAATACAACAGCTGGATTCATCGTTCATTCACTTAATTGGAACTCATCGACGTTCGCTCATTTTCTGAATTTTTACCTAGGTCATCTGATACCCAAAAAAAACTTCAACTCAACCCAAAGGCAACCTGAATTCAACTCAATTTGAACCGAAATTAAACATCTTCATTCGACAAGACATTTCTCTAAGTCTATTTGAACTCAGTTTTCATATATTGCGAATTACACCCTTTCATCCTATTTTTGTAACAACCAATCGGATGCAAATAGGAATCTAGCACTACTGACAACACCATAGCACATATTGGGCCCCTTAGTGAAATGTTCTAAGAAGGCAAATCCCAGGCCAGAATAAGGATTTCTACCAACACCAGCAGTCTCTTCTCAACAAAAAAAACAGGTCTTTTACAATATCAGCAAGATGAAACTTGGTAAATACCAACGTCCTTTTTTTAGAAAGGACCAATTTATAAGCACAGAGTCAGCTAAAAAGTCAGTTGGTTGCTTAGAAACTATCAATCAATTTGGCCACTTTGCACTTGGAAATAAATTTTTGGTCACCTGAAAGTAGAGGAGCCCGTAATTCTGCGTTTCAAAGATACTTCGAAAATTTCAAAAAGCCCATAATAATCGTACTAAACTGAACTTAGTACGCTAAAAATTGAGAGAACTTCTTTCACAAGGAGTGGGTGCCATCAGCGTCAGAGAACTCCAAAGGTAGTATACAGGAAAAATTAATTTCTTGGTTTGTTGAAGAAACCTTAACAGAGCTCGAAGAAAAGCTAAAAAGTGTACCCTCAGTTGCAAGGAATGATCTTCAGCTTCCATCAAATACGTTTCCTAGATTTTTTACAAGATTTGGGAGTATTTTCTTTCAGCTAAGTGTTTACTATTTTTCCACTCAAATTAAACATATCTCTAGTCAGCTGATGCTGCCATCAAAGATGAGGTGTACCTAGCCCTTTGACTCCTTCTAATAAGGTGTTTCTGAGTCTGCACGAGCCGAGGCATTCACGTTCATATGCTCTGCATGGCCCATTCATCTTAATGGTTGTATACGGATTTTTCCGACAAAGTTTATTTTGCTTCTAAAAAATGTTTTCTCCTTCGCTCACACAGTTAAGGCCATAAAGCAAAGAAATTTTTATCAGATTGGGAGATAATCCTTACTTAGCCGAAGGAATAAGCTATTAAAATTGTTCTATGTTATATTTTCGAGTTAATGTTTTTGCTCACACTGCCATAATCACCTTTGAAATCTAGAAATGGGTGAGTATCGATTTTGAATTCTTAAATCTTCTACAAAATCTAGGACAATGGAAAATCTTGATCAATGGTCAATGCCCTTCGCCTGAAACCGCATTGGTATGGAACAATAAGATCTTGTCTGCAGAGACGCTAATGTAACACGCTAGAAAGAATCTCATTATCTGTTGAAGAAGTCCTGCCTGTTTCTTGATTAATTCTTGATCTTGATGTTTCTTATTCTTTCTCCTGAACAGAGTATCTCGCGAGTGGACTGCCGAGCCCCTTGGGCTTTTTGAGATGGTTTTTTCTGGGTGAATATCTACAGTTGTGGACATCATGCCCTTCCTTCCATCATGTTTTTTTTTTGTTCCACTATACATAGGTGGTTTCCTGAGTTAGCTGAGAAAAAAGGGAGAGAGGTGCGAGCACACATTTTCTTTCTACGGAACGTGACAATTGAGGAACGTGACCATTTTTCGTGCGTGCAGCCAGTGTTCATCAATTTATAAGACGTCATCACGTCAAATTCATATCGTCAAATCGCTTTTCTTGAATGCCTGGTTTGCATAGGCATTGAAATACAATTTTCTTTGTAGAGTAAAGCGAACTCATTGAAACTCTTTGAGTAACATTCTTTCTAACTCTTTAACCAATTGATGGAATTTCAAAACATGCATAATGACTTCTCTATTCAAAGTCAATCATCAATAAAATATCATTCTCAAATATTTCTAAAATCATTTATTTTTCATGAAATAAATTTAATTGTCTTTAATAAACTGAACTCGTTTCAACTATAAATCTCAAGTTTCTTAACCTGCTAACAAAGATTTACGAGCACTTAAAAATAATGTGTCTTTGAATAATAAAGTCTTAATTTTCTTAAAGCAATTCGTTTGGTTTAATTTGCACGTTCACGGTAGCCAACGCAAAACGACAACGACTTTATTTAGGATTTTAATCACAAGCTAAGGACTATAACAACCAGGAGAGTAATTCCGCAGCACATCCCATTCCCATTGGCCCTAAGTAATTAGCAATAAAATTCATGCTCACAATAAAATATTTTACTTTAAAATTTTTATGTGTTGATGAAAATTAGGACCTTTAAATCAAAATAATAAAAGACACCAGAAATTGTGTCTGGGTTCTGGGAGGAATACAAAATGCAGCAGAATTAAGAAGTAAATCTTAAAATTAAACGCAAGAGATTGCTTTTAAAGGAAAGAAAAAAGAACCAAGAAAATATCCTTTTATTAGTTTGAGATTGAAGTGCATGCACTTGCTTTTAAGTTATCACATCAACAGTGTGTGGTGTCATCAGTTCACTAAGATCCATCCTTCATAACGGTCGGTTAACTTCAATATCCTTATTTATTGTGTGATATTAAAAAAAAAATTCATAAATAATATGTATTTTATAATCTTCACAAAGGATTCAATTCAGTTTTTGAATGTGTGTGCTGTCTGGTTAATATTTTGAAAATGTTTGATTTATGCTCGGTTTAACCAAACAGTTTTTGAAGCGTAAGATAAACATTAAATTATTCAAAATATACTTGAAAAATTACAAGTTTTCAAAATGCGACGTTGTTCGATTATCGTGGAGAGATCAAACATCTCAAGGAATAGTTCGATTGGCACTCGACATTCTATGGTTGGACATAGGATGTCAATTTATATGCCAAATATATTTTTCACAAATTCAAGGGACCCACACAAGGTAACTGATGAGCTTTGAAATAATATCTAAAATTATTTTTAATATTTTGTCCTGATTTAATAATAATTTAAGTTTTGCTAAAAAATATGATTTAATTAGGTTGATGTCAAAATCCACAATATATTAAAAAAGCTTAAGTAACGAATTTGTTGGTGTGGATTTGGGGTATCGTACAAAATTTCCAAGAAAATCCCAATCAGAAAAAATCCACCAAAAGTAAATTTTTCCAGTATTCCGTTTTATGTATCAAATTTTAAAATTGACATCAGAAAGATGATGGCCGTCAGCAGCGAGACATTGATGAAAGTGGTTTTTGAAATGTTCGGCCGCATTTTGACAAATTTCGACTGGTATAGAGCCAATTTCTTCCCGAAATCGCTCCTCGAGTTCTTCCAAGGTGTAAGGCCAATGTTAAATAACCTTTTCTTTAAGGTAGCTCCGCAAGAAAAATAAATAAATAAATGCTCATATCCGGTGAGCTAAAAATTTAAAATTTAAATTCACTTTATTATCATTATTCTCTTTAGATTACATATTATGCAATGTAAATTAAACCAAATAGGTATCTCCAAAATATGTTCAAGTAATGAATCATGCGATCAAATCGCACGATTTAGTGACATGATTCACTACTTGAACGTTTTGGAGATATTGTCTTGGGGATATGTGCCTTTCGGATTTTCTATTTGGGGGATTTCGCTGTTGGTGATTTAACATTAGGGATTATGGGCTTGGGGATTATGCATTGGGATAACAATAACCAACCCGCGGATTTCACATTCTTACCCATATTTTTCATCAACTAAATTTTTGAAACAAAATAAATCACTTCAAAAATATCACAACCTTCAAAAAAAAAAAAAAAAAAAAAAACTGATGCCTACAAAGCCATTGATCCTTCAAATACAGGATGTCCGTTGGCACCTTTATTTTTCTGAATTACCTTGATTAAGGAATTTCAAGCTAAAATGATGAATCAGTCTGCAGGACATCATGTATTCACTAAGAAAACGTTTTAATAGAGAGGCGATTTTCGGGTGAGCTCTGGAAGGTGGAAAACAACTCACTTGCTTAGTAGCAAACCCTAGAGTTTAAATTAGGAAAAGAATATTCGCTTTAGGCTACGCAAACAAATTATTGAGGAAATTTTAAGTAAAGACTCGATGTCTCACCCTTTTTCAATTCAACTGATGGAAGAACTAAAAGGAATTGAATTTACTTATTTTTACGTTTTTTTTTTTTTTTTTTTTTTTTTTTTTTTTGAGACAATATGAAAAATTTTACACCATAGTTTGCATTTTTAATGAACCGGTGATAATTGGCACAAAAAAGTATTTCTGTTAGCTGTTCCGATTTAATGGTTCATTGTTGGTTATTTTTATATCTGTACAGTTGAGAGGCCTTGGCTCTTTGGATTATTTCTTAATTCAATTTGGGAGCACATTCATCTAACTCGTAACGTACGTTTTTCTTACAAGATGGGAAACTCTTTATAATACTGGAAGCTAAATAAAATATTAAATGTTAAATGCAGGATATTCAGCCAAAGTCTGCTGCTGTACATCAAAAGTGTAAACGACTTAATAAACCATCTCACGCGTTGTATCGCCTGGTAGAAAATCAAAAGTTGACTAATGATTTTAATTATGTTTAATAACTTTATTTATTTATGTAACAGTTTTAGACTTTAGACGGGAAACAAAAATTCCGGATGCATTGTTTTCATCTTATCCATTTTTTACAACCTGAAGTTCATTCAAACTTGGAAATAATTAAATCCTTGAAAAAGCTTCTATATTAATTTCCTTGCTAACTAAACTCAGAAACTATACATCTCCAATTTAAATAAAGTGCACGACTGGGTCATACGAACTTGCTCTAATGTGTTACAGTGGTCTTGGGGCTTGATATTTTGGAAAAAAAGCAATGAAAAAATCATATGAAATTTTAATAATCATTTAAAAATCAATAGCTAAAACTTTTTTGGAGAAAATGAAGTAAGCCACCACAGATCTTTTACTTCTCTGAATTTTACGGATTTTTTTTTTCAAAATCGTTGGACCAGTTTTTTCAAAAAATGGTTTTTTTCAAAAACTTTTCGAAAACATATTCCATTTTTTTTAGTATGCCAACATCTAGCCTTTTAAAGTTCTTATCAGAAAACAAAAATTAAAAAAAAATTTTAACAAACAGATTTTGAAAAAAAAAACCCAAAGTTAAAAAAAAAAACTTTTTTTTTGAAAAATTAAAGAATTAATATTATTTAGTTTATAAGAAAGATTTTATATTAAAATTTTCATCGAAATCCATGAAGTGGCTTGAGAGAAAATCTGATTTCTAAAAACCGGTCCTGTGGGAGGTACCGTTATAAGACTTTTCTTGAAAAATCTATTCCAACCAAAACATAAAACTTGCACAGAAAACACCATTTAGAAAGTTTTATCAAAATCGTATAAGCCGTTTTTTAGAAAAATCAATTATCCCCTAAAAACCGTATGGCAGGTACCGTTAGTTTTAGAGCTAGAATGCTAATTCCAAAAACCCCTCTGTAGGACGTCATAATAATTCTATGCACCAAGTTTGAAGCAAATTGACGGACGGACAGACTGACAGACAGACAGAATTGTCGGATCCACTTTTTTAGGCTTTTCTTTCATCGTAATGTTATGTTTGATTGTCCAAACAAAATTTTTTTTTTTACGAATGCATAACTTGCCTTACCTATTAAGACCGTTTCCTTGAATTTATTTATAGTATGTATTTAAAGTAGGTAACCAGAATTCAATGTAAGATACCAGAACTCATAGAACTGTAAGAAGTATAAAGGAAGACATAGGATTTCTTGAAGAACCTATATAAATTCTAATTGTTAGATTTTTTAAAGATATCTTTTAAAGAATTTTTTTATAAAACAATCTGTAAGCCTAACTCAGCAATTCCAATAAGCATCTTATAATAATTCAAAGATCCTTCTTAAGTATAAATATTCAAAGGTTGTATTGCCTTGTTTAGCTTTTGTTTCCATCCTACCGATTGAATTTAAAAAGTGCATCCAAGATTCATATTTGGCGGATATATTTTTCAATTAGAAATTTTAAAAAAGCGATACCAACATTTACTTCTTCACTGTACTTGTGCCTATAACTTTTGTATGAACTAAGTATACCGTAAAAAAATGTGAAATACTGAGCCTATTGTTAACGTGTTAATTTGCTAAAATAACAAAGCTTACTCTACTTCCATATTTTTGAGAGAACAACAAAGCGAGTGAGAAAAAGGGAGAGAGAATATTAATTTTAAGAGCAAACATCCAAAAGCTTTACTATACTTCCATAATCAAGGTCATATTCAATACTGAACAACTGAGTAATAGGAAACAAAAGCTCCAAGATTCATGTTTACACCGCAACATGTATACCGCTCGAAGCAATCCTGCAGATACAATTTCGTCCTCCGACAAAAGAGAGTTAATCCAAAAATGTCATCGTCTGGAAAAAATAGTTCTTTACTTGATCTCGTACTCGAAACAGCATCCTTGAATAGTAGCGCTTCAAGAAGAATCCTTTATCCTCGTGCTTTTTCTCCAAAATATCCTACTTAAACTTTTGTTTTGCTCAAGTTAGCTTCCAGACTTATTCGTATCAAAAAAAAAACAAAAAATAATAATAAGAGAAAGGAAAACAAAAGAAAAACGTGTCCTGGTTAAAGTGAAATCCTGCTGGTTTTTGTTTTGGTTAAATGAAAACATTCATATCCATCACATGGCGGTGCACGCGACGCGACAGGAATATGTAAAATGAAATCATGTATCCGGGTCTAGCTTTATATTTTGAATTAACGGATTGATTCAATATTTGAAGTTATAATGTGTTTTTGAGCATATAAGAAAGTAGTGTGTTGTGTTAAGAAAAATTAAGGATGCAAAATCCTTAATTCAATTGAGTGATGTAAAAAAAAAAATAATTCAGTGCTCATTGTCAATTAAAAATGATGCAAAATATGCATCGCCGTGAAAGGGTTTGCTCCTGAGTAAGACAATCCTTTTCCACCTCTCACGAGAAAATTTCAGAGGTCAAATGTATATCCCATCCTGCCATTAATGCTGTTTAAGTTTGTTTAGTATTGATCATAAAAAAAAATATGAAAAATTACTTCGACTTAATTTTCACACAACATAATATATGTATCAAGGATAACATCAAATAAATATGAATATATTTGTTTTTTTTTTGTTCTAAATATTAACGGTCGAAAACGAGCAACCACAAGAACAGTTTATGAAAGGATATAATCGGATTTATGGAATCCATTAACTTTAATATGGTGAACGCGTTTATTCAATATTAAGGATAAGGATCAAGGACATTACGTATGAGTAACTTTTATGAAAGGGATATAATATTCTTCGATTTATGCTGGTCTTTAACTAAATAGGATATACAAAAAGGATCTTTGAGGTGTATTCTCTAAAAAGGAATATCTTTACCTTTTATTTGAATCTTCATTATATACGTCTAGGTAGCTTGTATTTCATCTACTAAAATATGATAATTGGTAGTTTTGAGGTCTTCTGAATTTTAGAAAGTAAAAAAACAGCACTCCAAAGTAAAGGCATCCTTCTTATTTTGCCATTTAATTTTTTTCAAAACTTAATTGTTTGTATCAAAACATCAGTCGAAATTTCCAGCATTTAAAAAAAAAATCCAAAAAAAAGTTGTATAATTTTTTTTTTAAGTTTTTGAAAAATAGGTGAAAACTTTAAAACTTGCCTTCAAATATATTTTTAATGTTTTCTGCATTAATAAAATTTTTTAGTGAATTATTTCGTGGCTGGTTCAAATAAATTCCTGGGCGATTGTGTCGACCGAATCTTGGATGCAGCGCGTGATGCGCCGCGCGAACCGAACTATTATTTTGGTTATAAATTTACACAATTTGAAAACGTTGTTCAGGAGTAAAGTATATTCATTATAAAATGGCAAGCCAAATTGAGCATAAATCAAGTGAGAGCTGTCAAAAAGACCAACTCCGAAAAAAGTATTGCCAGATTGAAAACCACACGCCTAAAAAAAAACACACTTTACAACCGCATTATTATGATTAGTTTTCAAAAACTGTTATTAAATATTTGAAGCAGTGGTCTTTAAGGAGTAATTATATTTTTAGTATAAATACAATCTATGGTCCAAGAATATGGCTAAGGTCTTGACTACCCAATAACATGCCCAAAAACATCATTTTTACTTAATAACTTTTTTTTTGATAAAAATTAAATTATGTTTTATATGGGTAAGTCAAAAATCTCAATCGGTGTTGTAATAGTTCAAACTAAATATCTTATTAATGAAACAAAAATTTTATATTTCGGGCATGGCTCACGCCCACTTTTCAGAAATGAACAAATAATATTCTTAGAAATTAACAGAATACATATAGTCCGGTCAAAATAGACATTTCGGTTTGCAAAAATTCGCATAAAGCTGAAAATTGGTACAGACGTTGGGAACAACATTTCAAATAAACTAAGCAACATCCCCATCGATCCGACTGGTGCGTTAGACGTTATTCAAGGTCAAAGGGTCAAATAAACGGTTTTTACAATTTTTCTGGTAAACGGTAGGATTTATCAGAAAAATACATGAGACAAAGTTGTAGACCATAAAATTATCTACAAAACTTGTTAATATTATTTTTTTGTAAGAATAACCATTTCGGAGATATCGTGATTTTAAAACTTGAAGGAGTCACGTTCTTCATGATATGCTCATATATGCCACATGCATAAATTTAGTCCAGTCGACAGGTTAGAAAAAGTGGGTGAAAGGTGGGAAAAGGACGAAAGCTAATGAAACTATCAGATATTGTTGAAGGATAGTTAATAAATATTTTACGAAGTTTTGGATCCCGAGGGCCCTATAAAAAAAGAGAAGGGGAGGTTGAAGGGGTAACTGCAAAATTTTTGACCTTGCAATGGTTTTTCCTCACTAACTTTTTTTCCGTACATTCTATAGCAAAAGCATTTCCATATTATAGTAGAACGTCAAATTTTCTACAATTGTTTTAGTACCAAAATTGTTGTATGTTTATTCTTTACCGAGATATAGCCCTTCGAAAAACAGGTAATTTTTCAGAATTTGCTAAAAAAATTCCAAAAAATTCAGCTTATTTCTTCTAATAGACGAAAACTGGTGCGAGGTTTTTGTATGACGAGATTTTTATACTACGATTTGTGCTGTTTAATAGTTTCTAAAAAATGTCGTATGAAAATCTCGTCAAACAAAAACCTCGCACTAGTTTTCGTCTATTAGAAGAAATAAGCTGAATTTTTTGGAATTTTTTTAGCAAATTCTGAAAAATTACCTGTTTTTCGAAGGGCTATATCTCGGTAAAGAATAAACATACAACAATTTTGGTACTAAAACCACCATGAAAATTGTAGGAAATTTGACGTTCTACTATAAAATGGAAATGCTTTTGCTATAGAACGTAAGGAAAATAAGTTACTGAGGAAAAACCGTTGCAAGGTTGAAAACTTTGCAGTTACCCCTTCCCCCTCCCCCAACTCTTTTTCAATAGGGCTCTCGAGGTCCAAAACTTCGTAAAATATTTATTAACTATCTGATAGTTTCATTAGCTTCCGACCTTTCCCACCTTCCACCAACTTTTTCCGACCTGTCGACTGGACTAAATGTATGCATGTGGCATATATGTGCATATCATATAGAACGTGACTCCTTCAAGTTTTAAAATCACGATATCTCCGAAATGGTTATTCTAACAAAAAAATGATATTTATAAGTTTTGTAGATAATTTCATGGTCTACAACTTTGTCTCATGTATTTTTATGATAAATCCTACCGTTTACCAGGAAAATTGAAAAAACCGTTTAGTTGACCTTTTGACCTTGAATAACTTTTAACGCACCAGTCGGATCGATGGGGATGTTGCATACTTTATTTGAAATGGTGTTCCCAACGTCTGTACCAATTTTTAGCTTTATGCGAATTTTTGCAAACCTAGCACTATTTTTTTGTCTATTTTGACCGGACTAATAGTACAGTTTGAACAAATTTTATTTCCAGATTATATTTGTAAAAATTACAGGAAGAATTGTTAAAATACACCGTCGCCATTTTTATTAAAAAATCTACTTTTTTAAAAATTCGAGTTATACATTATGTAGTTTGCTAGTTAGTATCAAATTGCGAGCTTAAATTTTCTGTCACAAATCCCATAGTATTGGTTTCGTCTTGGTAATATAAGTTTTTAACGTCGGGGGTGGTAACCGCCTACTTTTATACGATGGAGAAAAAAATTGTCAAAATTTAAGGCTCATTTTAATCAAAATATATTTAAATCACAACACCTACAGCAAATATGCATTGTGGCTAAGTCTTAAGAAGTTTAGTCTTCAAATAAAGGTTAATTTGATGATCTCTATGCAAAATATTTTCCTGAACAGAGTTTTACAAACAGACAAGCAAATAACTTTGAAAAACGATTAAAAAGTGCTTTCCCCTGGAGAGTTTAGTTCTTCAGATTTCTCAAAAAATTGCTCACAGCAATAAATTTTCGTCAGAAAATTGTTTGTCCATTGTGTACAGCTCCAGAAATATGTTTTTTTTAATCTACAACGAAATTTTTAATGACATTAACAAACAAAATTATTTCAAGGGACTTAAAAGTGTTCCCCGACAAAGCTAATAAAAAGCACGACCCGAAAGAAAATTTCTTTGAAAATGCAATTATATTTTCCTTATAAAATTCAAAATCGTTTATTTGGAAGATATTTCGAATGCACCAATATGCCATGATACTGGAGTTTTAACCCTGAAAAAAAAATTAGAATTGCCCGATTTCAAAATAATGTATTTAAAAGGTTAATTTTAAATATTTCAAATGCAACCTAAATGTAAAATTAAACATTTCGTTGAAATAGATCGTGTGGTTAACGAGAAATCAGCATTTAAAGAACCGGTTTTACGAAAGGAATCTGCTGTTCTACAAAATAGCAGACAGCGAGTTTCATCAGAATTGTTGGAGATGTTTTCGCGACTCTTTTCCCAGTCTTTATCAACGATCTCATGTCTATAACATTTCTGATCTACTTAATTTTTTTTTTTTTTTTTTTTTGACGACAGTGCTTTCAGCTTTTAATGTTCGTTTGTGAATTCAAAATTTTGTCCTTCAAATGTGGAACTGCAACTGCAGCTTCTAAATGCATATCTTGCAGCGTTTTGTATGTGGATTTGTCAACCGTGTGGAACTTAATGCTTCAAAGACTCAATACTGTGTTCTGTCTTTTTTCATGGCTGGTAGTTGGAACGAGAAAACCAAACAGCTTAGCGTCCTAGGTATGTGTAGTTCAATCCACTTTTTGTAGAACGATCACATATTTGATGTCACCTAAAATGTCAAGAGAATATGTTTCCTAGGACGTTGCAATAAATGTTTTTCTCCATCTGATCTTGTTACAATCCATAAGACGTAAATTTGCCCAAAGTTTCTTTGCCATTCGGTATCTGTGTTAATTTTTGTGTAACCTTGTCTCCTGGGTCGAAATAAGAAAAGACCCTCAAGATTAATAGGCAAAGGAACCATTACATAAAAATTTGCCTTACTTGAAAATCATCGCCATTTTTGTTGTCTCACCTTGTTTTGCCGATTCTTTTATCAACAGTGCTATAGTGAAATAGTCATATTCATTCCCCTCTTTACACAATCTCCCCGTAATAGTGGAAATGCCCAATAGTTTGAGCTTAGTATGGGTATAGACCCTCCTTTTTTAGCCGCACTACACATATGTGGTATTTTATTCTCCAATTACGATATACACACATTCAAAGCCGATTGGTATGTCCTTTCATATCATTATCCAAACTACGCTCATACCATGCCAATTCATGATATGGGTATTAATAACCCCTTGTGAGTTGGCTCATTATAAAAAAAAACTAAAACACGATTTGATTGCTTGATTCACTACGTGTACATTTTTTGCTTTTGTATTTCTTTTAGAGATTTTATTTTTTTTTTTTCGTTTGAAAAAATTCACTTACCCTTAACCTAGCTAATCGCAGGTACAAATTAAAAACTCTGTTTATGAGGTTTCTTCCGAAACCAGTTTCAAAAATCTACCAGTTCAATGAACAAAATTGTGTGTAAGAGAGGGAAATTGGAAATTTCCCGTACAATTCAATAATATTCTTTACAATTCAGTCATCAACTTTGTAAGGCTTGATTTAAAAATATTTTACTAAAATTCGTCGTTAAAATTTAATTCTCAAAGCGCCAGAAAAAAAGTTTTTCACTTTAAGAAATGTTTTCGAAAAACACACAAAAAAAGAACAATTGAATGATTCTTGCATGAAGGAGTTATTTAAATTAAATTTAAAAAAAAACTTCATCTTCAAACGTTTCCAATACCAACCCCCACAAATTTGTATCCAACAAAACCGCACACAAAGTCAAAACTTTATCTTTGTCGCAATGCTCAATCCATATACCTTGTACATGCTTAATTTGAAAGTAGAAAACTTTATTTTTCGTTTCCCCTATCCTCTGTGATAGTTCGTTTTGTTTTTTGTTTTAATTTCTCACAAAACCGCACTGCATAAATGCCAACGTGATCATACTAATAACAAAAAAATTATTTAAATTAACTTCACCGACTTCAAGATAAATTGAAAATTTAATCAACTTCGCCACTAAATAATAAAGTGCGAGTGCAAAATAATTAAAATAAAGTTTTATTATTATTTCACTCTGCGAGAGTACAAAAAACGTGCCTATAATTTTAAAAATGTATCTTTATTTCTCATAATGAGCATCTGTCCCGAAATTATTTCCCAAAACAGTTTTTTTTTTTGCTAATTAAACTTTTTCTTCTGAAACAGAATTCAAGGACACATCAGATTCGCATGAGATTCGTTGAAATAAAGCGCACAAAGTTTCTGTCTTAGCGTGATAAAAACAAACTGAAACAAAAAAAAAAAACCAAAAGAAAAGAGAAATATTAGTCCATCTTATGGGTTGAAATATTTCATCTTTCATCCTTCGTGTTGTGCATTCAAAATGAATAATATTCTGCAAAAGGTTGAAGTTTGCAATGAAACTTAAGTGGTGAGTGTAGAATACGATGTTTTCTCCCGGCCCCCTTTTTTTGTTTCAAACAAAAATAGTTTGCCCGAGGACGAGAGTTCTTGAATGCAGAACGTATTTCTCTCAGGATTTTTTTTTCGTAAAAAATATGGGGGAGATATCTCTGAGTTAACTAAAGCTAAATAAAGCCTTAAGGAACTAACACAACAAGAGATTTGTAAAGGATAAAATATCCTGAATAAATTAAAATCTCAGAAATTTTAACAGCAAATTTCAATCGAAATTTATAATAAAAATAAATGATTCTATTTAGTAAACGCGCCAACACCATAACAGCCAAAACACAAGTTCATTGTCAGGACTTTTTGTATAAATATTTACTCACAATTCACGAACCAGCAGCTATCATCAGGAGTGAGGAGGATCATTAACCTAATAGGTAGTTTAATCCTTTTAAACACTTTCATTTCATTAAAACACACCATTTTGACAACAAACACATTCACTCGGATGGGTTTACTAATTATTTTTAATTGGATTTTATTTTAAAAATTAAATGAAAATGAAAACAACAAAAAAAGTTTTCTTTTTTTTGTCAGTTTTGGAGGGGGAGAAGGGGTGTAGAACTGTTGTAGTGTATCCGTATCCGTACTTATGAAAAACAACTTTTGAACTTTTATTATTATTGTTTGCCGCTACAATGAAGTGGCATACTGTGTGCGGGGCAGCATGGAGCGACCTGATTTTCGGGGGAATTCCAATCCCTCCCACCCACCAAATCAATTCTTATTTAAACTGACATTTTGGAAAACAAAGCAGTTCAATAAAAGAAAAAAAGAAAGAACAGAAAATTAAGCGCTTCTTTAAGATAAAAATCTCAGCGAGGGAAAAAATCCATTATTCTTGTGTGGAATTACAAAGGGACGAAAACAAATGACATTTTTGTTTGGAAGCAGGGGAGAGATTTCTTATTTAATCACCAATTTGAAATAATTTAAAATTGGTTTCGACATTTTTTTTTCTTCTAATAGCCGAAAAATAGAGAATAAATTTATTGCCAATTGGGGTATGAGAATTATAAATTTTGCAGACATTTAAAGTTCACAACTCAAATTAATCTTTCCTAAACATGTTTATATTTATCTTAGAGGAAAATTGGTTTTGAGATAAAATTAAAAAAATAATAAAATATTGTGACAGAAAAGATCAACAAATATACAAGTTGGACATTCTCAACCATTTTGGTGTGAGTGCTGATTATATTCATACCACAATAAGACATGCACCTTTGGCAAGAAAAGTTTCATAGATCAATTTTATGTGGACATCAGCAAAGAACAGCAACATAAGCAAGAGCTACGATACATTTGCAACAAACTGTTGTATACCCTATTTCCACGAGGTTGGTTACGAAATCTCGCAAATCAAAATCTCGCATTATGAAACCTCGCAAACTACAATGACACAAACTAAAATCTCCCATAAAAACAAATTGTAATTATATACAAGTAGGACGTTACAGGGCTTTTTCAAGGATCGCTGCGGGGGATCCAGTAATTTTAACTCCCTTCTTCGCTTAGGGTATGTCCAGTTGTTTGGCAAGTGCCTATGTCAACAGTTTTCGCGGGATCAAGGATTTTTAGTTTCCTTTTCCGGGAGCACACCCACTCACGCAACTTCGTTGCTCCGCTTAGCGTACGTTCAGTCGTCTGGCAGGTGCCTAAGCCAACAGTTTTCTGAATCAACAGTACCTACTCTGGGATCAAGGGATTTTAACCCCTTTTTTCGGGAGCACACCGAAACGTTAATACGAAATTTTAAAAGGCGAGATTTTGTAACTGCGAGTTAAAGAAAAGCGGGATTTTAATTTGCGACTTTTGGGTTTTCGAGATTTTTAAAAAAAAATGCGAGATTTCGTTTAACGAGATTGTAAATTGAGGGTTATCGTAGCGCTCCCATTTCGAAGCGACTTCGTTTTGTAGACAACTTTTTCATACCAATTTATACAAATTCTTACAAAATTTCACGCCTTTAGTGGGTATGTCATACAAACCAAAAGACTTTAATAGCTTTTTCATGAATAATTACAGTAATATTAAGTCGATTTTGATGCATTTTAAGTTATTATCAGGTTGTGATTATAATGCGCTTTAATTTTGATAATATGAAGGGTTGTAAGTCTAAAGGGTCTAAGTGCCAACAAATCAAAAGTCAACATTTTTAGGAAAATAGAATCTAAGTGCCAAACCTAATAATATCCAAATGGATCCAAGTGCATGTTTCTTTTAAAATTTTACCCACACACAAATAAAGTTATGGTACGGTCTAAGTGCCAACGAGCTTCGTATTAAGGATTTTTACTGGTAGGGTCTAAGTGCCACGAACTTTTTATTATGTTTTTTCCGTTTATCTCTTAATAATAAAATTAGCACTTATAGACTCATTAGACTTACAACCCTTGTTCTATAATTTTCATACAAAGTAGGCGTTGGCCTATCCAAAAAATGTAATTTTTTTTTTTCAAATAGACAAGAGAAAATAAAAATTATTCTTTTGTGTCCGTTCATCAATTAACTATCTAAGCTAGCGCGATAAAAACAACAAATATTTACCAAGTCCAAAGTAAAAAAATTAGATTCCAAGACAAAAACTATTACAATGGGCATAGTGACACAAAGTTTTAGGCTCGCATTTTGATGCTACTACAACAAAACAAGGAATAATTTTAATTTTTTAAATTGCATGTGACCAAGTATTACACACACGAATTTCTTCAAATGTGCACCCGGTAGCTGGAAGACCTTTGACGAAACGCCCTTAAGAACTATGCATACGAGTATATGGAAGGCAAGAAATTTCAATGTGTATTTTCACAGTAACATGACAAATTAATCGAGTTAATTTTAAGAAATTTTGAATACTTAAGGTTATTTATAAAAACCACCCCCTGTTTCAAGAATACTTTTCATATAACCTACTCGTACATTAAAATTTTACAAGATGTACACAAAATTTTAGATATTTCGCTCTGATAAAAATATAGTTATTTTATAAAAAAAAAACAATATAATATATTAATTTATTTGTATGAAAAGTGGGCGTTAACAGGAAATTCACGTATAGATTCTTAATCAAACAAGATATTTTGAAATTGGCAAATAGAGGTTGAGCAAAAAATCCGATTTTGAGAGTGTTTTTGGGCGGTTTTATTTTAAGCATAGGCCACCTCTGGGAAAAAAGATTATTATGTATACCTACCCAATTTTGGCCATTTTATCATTCACCATTCACAAGAAGTACTCAGATATTTGATATTTGAAAATAAAATTTTAAATTCTTAATTGAGCTTGGCACTCATATAATAGATTAATACGCTAAAGAAAATTTTCCAAAGCGATAATATTTTTATGTTTATTCTGAAAATCAAGATATGATAGAAGTACATTTTCTGAGGGTCTTTCGTAGAATGACAAAGACATAAACCACTAGGAAAATGATATAACATACATATAACGTTATATGTATATTTTCTTTGTCAAAAACTAAAGTATTATAGAAAATATAGGGCACTTTATAAGTTGAAACCGTAGAAGCTGTTTTTAGGAACAATTTGGATAGCCATTATAGCTTCTAAACAAAAATCTTTAATTCATTAGAAAAGATACTATACAAGTATAAATACCAAATTTGAAGAAAATCCGTTAATATTTTGCAAAATTTTGACCATTCTCCCAAAAATTGTAAGAGTTTTTTGACAATTCCCCCCATACACCAAATTCAACTACCCACTCCACTTCAACCACCTGCTACTCAACCACAATTTTTGACAATTCCCCCCCTCCCCCAACAACCACCACGAACTACCCAGTACAACTATTTTTGACAATTCCATCCACTACACCCCCCCCCCCCCCCCCCCCAAATCCAACCACCCATTCTACCTGAAAAACATGCCACCCCCATCATTTTTGACAATTTTTCCTCTTTCCGACATTTACCCACCCTCCCACACACACACACCCACCACCACCACCAGCACTTACAATCAGCAACCAACCACCCAACACCCTCCCCTTGCATTTTATCGACTTCCTATGCTATCAAAACAGATATATAACGTGACTGTGACTGTGACACTTTTCCGTGCGTACTGCCCATATATTCCGATTTGTTAGACGTTATCACGTCAAAAAAAATTGGTAGGAAAATTTTTGGTGTTTCCAATGTCTTGCCAAAGGTCAACGGAAACAACAGATATCCATTCCTTAATTATTTTTTTTTAAGTCCAACACTTCTGTGACCCACTTTTGAAATCTTGATTTTTTTAATAGTGAGTTTGAAAGAAACCAACCTTATTTGAATTAATTTTTTCCTAAGTCCAAGATTATATATTATCAAATTAAATTAAATTTTATCGAAATAATTAATATCTAAAAAATTTGTTGTAAGTAATCAAATAATATGCACAAAATTCTATTCAACTTCTTAATTTTTGTGTTATGAAAATATATTAACAAACTTAAACAAAACATTGGCGTGGAATCTAAAAAAAAATGCACAAATTTATCAAACAAAATTTGTATCTCCAAACCACACAGCTTCAATAAAAGTTAAATCAAAATCTCTCAACAAAAATAATACCCAAAATAAAAAAAAAATAAAAATATATGAATAAAGTGAATAAAAGTGACGAAGTATTCGTAAAAACCACAAAAAATAACTCCGACAATTCACAACAACAACACCTACGACACAAATCAAATATTATGCGATGGCTTCGTATTTTACCATCGGCAATAATTCCTTATGACAACTTCGACAGCAATAGGAAACATCTACTCAGGGAGCAGTTAAATATTTATGATAAAAAATACAGGATAACATATTGTATTGGACCGTTAGTGCTATTATTTTTCATCCAGATACCGTGGAGTGCGGTAAAAGCGAAGAATTTAACAAAGACCAAGACAAAATCCAGAATTACAACAACAAAAACAAAAACAACTACACCATCAACTGCTTATAGTTTTCTTACAATCTCTTCCACACATCCAGCGTAAATTTATTATTTTTTTTTTTTTTTTGGTTTCATTTTTTTTTTACTTATATTCGAGAAGGGAGCAGGAGCAATATATATCCCTGTGTGTGGATTACTATCGGTTTAAGGATATCACAATAATGTTGACCACTCATCATTTGCACAGTCATCATCATCATGGTCCCACAGCATTGGAATTGGAGAAAATAACGAATTTAAGCACGGTAATTTATTTTATCTTTTGAAATAAACTTCATATATACGAGGATAGTACGAGTATATATGTATCTTAAGATCTTAAGTATTTTTATTTTTCTTCTCTTACAAAAATAAAAGCTGTTTATTTTTGTTTGAGAATATCAGAGTTATCTCGGTTTGGTGGGTAAAAAAGATATCACATTATTTCACCCTTTTGTCAATAATTTGCTGGAAATCGCTCGTTAAGATGACCAAGAACAGATTTTTTAAGTGTTTTGTTTTTTTTTTAATACTTTGCGAAAATTAAATCTTTTTGTTTCAATTTCTTTTTTTGTTTTTGAAAGATCATGTGGGAGAACTAACAAAGAATTGAGTTTCAATAATAGAAAATAACATTGGTTCACTGTGGCGTATACGTGATATTTTTCTTTTTCCTTTTCAAGCAGCTTTGATCAATGAATTTTTAATGTTACGTTTAAATTTAACGAAATCGATTATTTGGAGACGCCACAATTACGTATTAGACTAGTTAAATTTAAACTCCCAAAATATTGATTGTCTTCTTTTTTTATTTTTTAATTAAAACGTTCAAAAAAGCAACCAATTTTACATTATTAAACCGCACACATTATTTATTGGATTAAGCGGGTATGGTTTTGACATCTTGGATGACAGTTTTATAAATAGAAAACAGTATCCTAATTATAGCTGTCAGTTAGATGTCATATTTATGAGAAAACATAACCAATTCGTTTAAAGTTGGTAGACCAGAGATCAAAGGCAAAAGCAAAAGGCATCAAAATTATGTAGAAAAGAGAATTGAGTTTTTGGGTATGAATCGTTTGGTGATTTATATTTATCTAACTTTGGCATCTCAGTTTGATGAAATTAAATTAATAGCAATTAAATTATTTATTTTCAATTAATAATGTTGAGACTAAAATATTCGAAATCATAACATATTCACGTAATTGCCCAATTTACGGACGTCGGCATTTTGTGTACGCGTTAGTTAGGTGGCAAACAATTTATTTCCTAACACTTTTCCAGACTAAATTATTAGAATTTGATTATTCCAAGACTTATATGGTGTGACCAGAAGCCGTCTACTAGATTGGAATTTGGTTGATTTATTATTTTAATACTAAATTTTGCTGTTTTAAAAGATGCCGATTGATATTAAGGGCCTTTCAATAAAAGCGGGTAGATGTTGAAATAGAATAAAACAAGAAAAGTGATACCTTACACACAAACCATTGAATGTGAAAAGCCAACACCGTTTTCCAAAAAAAAAAAAAAATAACTGGCCCGAAATCACGAAACACGAAATTTAAAATCTTTGAGAATGAACTGTCACCTGGTGAGCCTTGAGTGTGTGGGTTGGGGCTCTCTTTTAAAGGCTCTAAAACCTAGTCATCGAGTTTGATCTTGTACTTGTGTAAGCCTTAGTCCCAAATCGACTGCCTTTTGTTCTTCTGTACACTAACACAGACTACGGCAATGTTCTTGGCCGATCTTGCGTTCCTTTATAAATGTTATACACAAAAATGGCCACCAAAATTTGAAGAGTCGATTGTGAAGGCCCACTATGTCTACCGCAAAATGGAAACAACTCTCACAACATTTGCCTTGACGGAAACTCTGGCATCATTCACTCATATACTAATGAACATAATTGACAGATGTAACTAAAACAACAGTGAGTGGCTACAATTTACAAAGCGTTTGTACGTCCAAAACTTGAGTAAATAACTCCCATCTCTGGGCAGGTGCTTTTCGACAGAGGTCAGAGAAAAGCGTTAAGATTGATAAGAGAGAAAAGAATTATAGAAACATTTGGATCCCTTGAACATCTCCGAAATGTTTCATGTCTTACCTTATTTTACAAGTTTTTCTACAAAAAATGCTCACTCAAGGTAGTCAGCTGCGTTCTACCCCTTAAACATTTCCCCTGGAACACTCGTCTTGCTAGGAACGCTCATCAGTTAACACTTGAGACCAATTTCGGGCGTACCGTGAAATATAGGGATTCATTTTTCAGCCGTACAACACGAATGTGGAATAAATTGCATTCAAGACCAATGTTCAGCGACACCTACTTTTGCTTCCTCCCTAATTTCCTATCGCTAGCTCTGTGACTAATCGTTAAAAGGGCTTTTCAAAACCCCAAAGCCCTTAAACGCGTGTGCCCTGTAAAAAAAAAAAAAAAACATACTCAAGTAGCTTCCCTGCATGACTAACTAACTCCCATTTGTGTTCAAAATTCTTCAAAACCAAGTTCACCATCCCAAAAATATGCAATGTTTAGTATCGTTTTTAATTATTAATGATTACATTTATTGGGAAGCAAAATATCAAATTGTTAGATCTGTGTTTTGAAATTCCAGATTATGTGTTTACGTCTTAATTTAAATTGGCAAATTTAATTATTAGCATTGAAAAAGGATCTTATAAAGTTTTTCAAAAATAATTCGTTCCTTCCCATTTCTATATTTACAGCATCACTATCTGAGTCAACCTATCAAACTTGAACAATTGACATGTGATAAAAATTTTAAATAAACCAACCATTTCGCTAAACGTCAAGTATGTTCTGCACCGACACTTCACAAAATAAAAAATTCGAATGGCAGCTGTTTGCAGAAAATGTCAGTTTTTGCTATATATGTAATTTATTTTGAGAGGGAAATTTAAACAAATTGCATAAAGTGCAAATGCAATATAATATTTCAGCAAACGTGGATGCATTTCCATCGACATTTACATATCCGCAGAATTTTTGAATATGCTTGGAATATTGTGTAACAGACATGTCAATAAAATATGTGACGGTTGGATTCGCATCCTTGCATTTAGTTTATGTGAAATATTTTATTGTTTTTGTTCCTAGAAATGTTCGTTGAATTATTACGTTTGTTTTGTATTTTGCATTTTCAAGAAAATTTTTTTTCATGAAATATTTCAACAAAAATGTTAAGCATGAGAAGGAAGTTATTTAACTTTAATTTAAAGACAACATAAGCCATCTTCAAAGCCCGATTTTTCAGTTGAACGAATTCCACGAGAAAATGTAAGCCAGTACGACAATCTTAAAATTTTAAGAAAAATTATTTTTTCAATTGGAGCGGGTAGATTTTGACGGTACGTGGATGTTATGATATTTTAATGAAATTTGTCAAGACTTTCATTAATAAGTTACAGATGCCAAATCACCATGGAAAGTAACACGATCAAACAGCATTGCCAACTGCAAAACGGCGTCTTCTGGAACAGCTAGTTATCAATTAATTTTTTTTGTACGTACGCTGTCTAATCTTTTATTAAAGAAAATAAACTTATCTACAACTGCAAGACGATAATGTCAATTTTGTATTACAAAAATGTGTTATAAATATTTTGCCGAATTTCCAAAAAGTCTCCTATTTAAAGCATAGGAATACCAGAAGTCGAAAACAACACCCACATTAAATAAGGGCATTACTCAATTATAGACAATCCTGAATACCTGAGGTAATATTTTTCTAACCTTCTTTTGTTCCATTGAAACAACAACATCCCATATAATAAATTTATCTATTCCAACCAACAACTTGTCCTTCCCCATAATAGTATAAGTATACGTTTTTATATATCCTGGCTCCTTCCATAGCAAACAATTTCTGATGTAATTTCTTCAGATTTGTATAACAAAATTACTTCCGCTGAATCTCTCCAAATGTATAACATCAAGAAAAAAAAAATAGAAGAAGAAGAAGAAATTCCCTCAAGGACCTGAAACAGGCAATTCAATTTGATAAGTCGATTATTTGCCAAAGGAATTAAAGTACATATTGAAAGGCAAATAACCCATATTTTCCGCCCAATTAACCTCAGCAAAGGGACGTTTCAAGATACAAATTGATGGCACCCACATTTCCACCATCTGAACACTGAGAGGAAAAAAAAATGTAGGTATGTACATAAAACAGAGGAGTAAAAAAAATGATAAATAATAAAGCTGAACATGCAAAAAGAAAGCAGAAGCAGAAAAGAAAAGCCGCCAATCTATAAAGAGGAATAAATGCCATCAACGAAAGGTATCCTGGAAATATTGTCCACAGAGAAGAAAAAGAAAAACAATTTTAAAAGGAAGCGAATAACCTTCTGTTGCCTCTTTTTTTTTGCTTTTCTATAAACATTTGTAAATAGAATCCTTGAAAGGGCTCTCTGTTATCCTTTTTTTTTTTTTTGTATTTCTTTGTCTGGTATCCTTTCTTTTACGATAAAATAGAAGAACAAAAGTTTTCCACTCTCACACAGCTCAAAAGGATAACTTCACATATTATTGCTTGGGTGTGATAAAAAAGGGCATGAGCTAGATACTGGATCAGGATTACAGGATTTGATATGTGAGAAGAATTTTTTTCCAATTCAATTTTATTTCATATACATATTTTTTTTTCGTTTTAAAAGGAGCATGGGTATAAATTATAGGATGTCAGATTTTGATGAGGTTTTTGGTGATTTTGTGGAATAATAATGCCAAAGTACAATGCATTCCTGGGTAAATGAGATTTTTTATGAGAAAAGTGTGCTTGTTTCAAACGGAAAGAGAAAGGTACTAAGCACGAAATTTCGGACGGTCTGACCAAATGAGCCACAGAATTCAGGTAAGGACTATAGACCAGATCAAGGCTCATAACAATATTGAAAGTCGCCCAAATTTAAATTCAAATTTCTTAAGCTTGGATCTCATTAAAAACATTTGAATTTCTAAAAGAAGAAACAAGGATACGATTTTATTGCTTGATTCGCTACTTGGTCATATTTTCTGTTTTATGAGAATTTTAGTATCATAACACTAAACCACTTTAGTCAATGAGGGCGGGTAGATTTTGAAATGGAATGAAACAAGCTGTGTGGGAGGTATTAATATTTTCTATTTGAATGGGCCATGCAAAGGGTAGGTCAAAAACAAGCTTGCAATAAAATGAACGAAATTAAATTTTTTGTACAGGTATTATGACTTTATTAGTAAGAACAAACATGTCCATTAATTATGAAACACAAGACACAACTTCGTTCAAGTATCTGCATTCGCAGTAGTGCATCCTGCAATTGAATTTTTCAATACTATGTTGATGGTTTGGGGTTTGAATCGTTTCCGGATTGTTGGCGTAGTAACGACATGAGACATGGGCTGTGTGGCATGGAGTGCCATCTTGCATAAATCAGAGGTTGTACAAATCCGTGTCTTCACTATCAGTTACTAAAAAAAGCGGTTAAGCGGCTCTGTAAGATGGTTTCATGTTCGAAGAAAAATGGTCCAATGATGCCACCGCACCACAATCCACCCAAACTGCCCTTCACCACGATCCACCCAAACTGTCCTTCAAAATCTGCACGGCACGGAATCGACTATCTCGGATTCTGCTATACGCTTTTACGGACCGCGGGTGGCAATATTCTCAGCCGTTCTATCGTTTTTTTTGACCAATAGGTCATGTCAATTTTGGCTACCAAATGTTGAAGAGTCAACTGTGAAGGACCACTATTACAACAGTAAAATGATTGCAGTAGCGAACACAAAATATGGTGTAACCTGCCATGATGATTTGGCATCAGTTATTTAATTACTAACAACAGTTTGGAAAGATGTCACCAAAACAACATGGCCGCCAAAATCTACTCAACCCAAATTAGGTACAGTAACAAATTCACATTCCCCATACGGATTATATTTTAAACTTCGAAAAAAGTAAAATCCGCAATAAATCATCCTTCTTCATTAAAATAAGCCTGAGGGTGACATAATTTTAAAACTAATTTAAAAACAAAAATAAAACTGTATCTTATATTTTCTGATATCTTTTATTTGTCTCGTCTAACAAAAATATTGTCTCTAAACACCTCAAAAAAATTTAAGAATAATCCACAAACATTGTATCTTTTTTTTTGCCATACGAACCAATATCTAAATGTAATCATTTTCGCTTTCAAGATATAATTTATTTTTTTGGTAAAAGTAATGCATATCAATAAGGGTTCGTTCATAGGAGCATTCAGTTCTATGAGACTACATACAAGATATTACAGGAGGGAGATTAAAAATATCTAAGCCAAGCCTACTATATGTATGTATATACAGAGACTCACGCACACTGCCTTGTCCCTGAGGATATTGCGATTAAATTCCAGAACTTGGATTTACTGGTGTAGTATATTCGGTTAATATGATTTTTTTTTTTTAGGATCAAGAAAATCGTGTAGGTCCTTTTTCGAAGGACCAAAAAATAATAATATTGCGTTGTTGAGAAATTAAAATCTATAATTCAACATGAGGCATACATGAGCAGGAACAGAGCATGTAACTATATTTGTATACACTTCCCTGCAAAATCTTGGAGACTGTAGTTGCCTTTGGGGAGATAACAATATTTTGTGCCTTTTATTTTTTATGAGTTCCCTAGAAAATGCCACAGAGAAAGTTAATAAAAATGTTTATTTTTATAATTTATGAATTAAAAAAAAGGAAACAAGAGTTTTCAATCAGGCTTTGTTCCACCTACGGGTTTCAAGTTTTTATTGTTCCTTCGACAAAAAAATTTTTAACTATTTTTTGAAAAGGTTGAAATTTTTCTAAGTGGGTTCAAAATGGCCAAACACTTACACACTTCATAATATAGCATAAAACATTCATAGTTCCAAATTGAACAAACGGATAGATAACAGAAAAAACTTCATTAAACATTCATACTCACAAAAATGCTATCATTTCAACTTTCACCGTCGATTGCCAAAAAGTCCTGAAAGTTACCTACAAATTCACTTTGGGAGAGTGGGTTTTGAAAGAAATATAGTTAATTATTAAACTCAACACGTTTCCGTGAACTACTACAATAAAATTGGTTGTTAGAACAACACGGACGTTTACTATCCTGGAATGTTTCTTTGTGCTCCTTGCATACTCAATTCCCACGATGATACTTTTTTTGCCCCGCCCGCCGCCAACACCGACAGTGAGTTTAGTTGAGTTGAGTAAAGTAGAATTAGAATTGCTAATTGCGTATACCATTGAGCATTACAACAGGGAAGCAAGTCCTTAAACCAAAGCGTAAAAGCACCTGGGAATGGCATTTTGCTTTATTTTTCAGAACTGTTAAAGCAGTTCTGATTTTGATGGTTCTTAAAAAAATTTTAGGTGTTGAAAGACTTGATGACTCTTTTGGATAGAACGATGTAACAGAGGGCATGTATTTGGAATATTCAAAATATATATAAAAAAAATTCATTCTAAGGTTCTAAGCAGTTATTCATACCCAATTTTTTGGACATTAAGAAAGGATGGAAGTAATAAAGACTAATGGTTTTTTTTGTAATAATTATGCAATTGAATTTTTTGGAATTAGAAGTCTAATTCACAGTCTTGATATTGATTCAGGATCTTCATTCATACAGGAATTATGGTCTTTTATACTCAAGGTACAGCTTAAAGTGAGTTGAACATCATCGGCATGCATTTTAATCAAACAGTGCTGAATAGGAGTTCATATTAAAAAATAAAGAAAAAAGAAGAGGTCCTAAGATGGATCCTTGTGGTATACCGATAAAGTTATCAATTATTGCAATTGTTGGTTTTTTTATCTTTAAAATAAGACAAAATACGTTTTTAGAAGACTATGCCTTTTTAAATGCATTTTATTTAAAGGAAAGTATAGAAAACGGTCTGAATTCTGGATCTTTGGATGTTTCTGAAACGGAAATGACTTTGGCTGACTTCTACTCAAAGTGGAAAAAATTTGTTGTTAGATTAGAATTGAAGGCATAAATATACGGAAGTATCGATGATGAAAAAAAGAAAAAATGAAAAGAAGTAATATTTTTCAAAATTTTGTTTAATGTTTAGTGGACTGTATTGAAGTAAATTCAAAATTAAGTATAGTTTCGCCCAAGTACAACAGTTGGGCTCATCAGTTAGATGCTGTTGTACCCTTCTAAGACGCAAAAATTTGGGTCGATGGTTACCGACTCTTATTAAAATTACAGCATGAATATACTGTGAATTCTAACGTTTTAGTGGAATTTCTTTAAATTCATGCACCTAAACTTAATATAGCCCGTGGTCTGGCCGAAGTTATCGATCATGAAAAAGGTCACTTAACACTTAATTTTGAATTTACTTCAATACAGTCCACTAAAAATAAATATAATTTTGTAAAATATTAATTTTTTACGTTTTTCATCATCGTTAAATCACAGAACTTAAACTGTATCCATTGCTTCGAACTAAAAAGTTAGTGATTTTGCATACTAGAATTCCGGAAGAGCATTTCATGTTCGTAGCCATCTTAAATAAATTGAATAAAGCTTCTGTGTCAATTTTGAAAATAGATAGCGTTACTATTATGTATTTCAATAATAAGAAAATTATTAAAAGAAGAATGCGAGGTTTTCTACTAATAGCAACTCCGCAACCAACTACTTTGTCCACATTTAGTCTTTCCAACAAATTTCTGTAGATCTATGAAAACTGAATTGTGTCTCCTAAATTGACATTTTTAGATGTCCTCATTTTGAGCACAGGATACAACTTTAATATTGGCAATTCCTACAAAACTATGCCGTATCTTTTTATCAAAATAGTTTTCTCGGCGTTAATTTTTTCAATGTTTCTTCTCTAAGATGACCAAGAACTAGGATACGCACAGATTTGGATTTAATTTAAGAAAAACTTAAAATCAGTATTCATATTAAGTTTTGGCAAACACAATGTTATGAAATTTTTTAGGAAATGCGCAATTATTTAAGCTTTTTAACATACCATAAGAAAGTGGGGGCGGGGACATAGCTCCCTGGGACATAAGTCCATAATGGACTTATGTCCCACTCGAATGGGATATAACTCCATAAATCGATTATGGACTTATGTCCCACCTTAATGGGTCATAAATCCATAGTTTTCCCTTGAAAAGTGGGACATATGTATGTAAGTCCATATTTTTTTTCGAATAAAACTAAAAATTGATAAAAAAAGGAAAGAAAAACACATAATTGTTAAGCAAATTGATAACATTTTATTGTAAACAAAACACTAAATTCTAGTTGAAAACAATCAAAAAAAAAAAACACAAAAATTACCAATAAACGTAATAGACAATTATGGAATATCGAAATATGATAGTGCAAAACCGTTTTACAAAAACACGGTATTGGAAAACACTTTCAGTTACACCATATTCCAAGCACCAAAAATATTGAACCTCCTTGAATCTCTGAGACAGTCAGAACGACATTATTTAATGGATGCAACTTTCAGTGTTGTCCCAACTTGTGGATGTAGGCAGTTGTTAATTATTTACATTGCCTATTCAGAACATGTAAGTACAAAAATTAATGTACAGAATTCGAGATGAAAGAAAACAAATTAAAAATAAAAGCAAACAAATTGCAAATTCACTTGGATTTTAAACTTATTATTTTTTATTCTCGAAAAACTAAGCAAGGAATAGAAGAATAATTTAAAAAAAAAAAACTTGGTCTTTCGAAAAACCAATTTTTTTTTTTTAATTATTAGTTTTTCGAGAGACCAAGAAAATAAAAGTAAATTTAAAATTCGCGCGAATTTTTACTTTTATTTTCTTGGTCTCTCGAAAAAATAATAATTAAAAAAAAAATTGGTTTTTCGAAAGACCAAGTTTTTTTTCAATTATTCATCTATTCCTTGCTTAAATTTTCGAGAATAAAAAAAACTAAGTTTAAAATCTGGTAGATATAATAGAGAACTATTTTTACGTTTCCCGGTCATAAACTCAAAAGAGATATCTTCAATTGTTTCACTATTCATTTCACCTTTATTTTGACGCGTACGATTCAAGACAAGAAAACCAACTAAAGTTATTTCAATGATACCGAGTGTTGCATTGAATTTAACAAGTGGTTACAGTTTTAAAGTACAGTACTTTCTTTCTAAATAAAAAAAAAAAAGTGGGACATAAATCCAGAACTTTTTTTTTATGGACTAATGTCCCATTAAGGTGGGACATAAGTCCATAATCGATTTACGGAGTTATGTCCCACCCGAGTGGGACATAAGTCCATTATGGACTTATGTCCCAGGGAGTTATGTCCCTGCCCCAAGAAAGTGCTTGTGTTCTTTTTTTTTATTTATAACAGTTTTTTGAACAATGATATTTTCCCAGACGGTTAGTAAATAGTAAGTCAAAATTTGTGTTGTGTTAAAAAATAATATCACAATTTAAATCCGACTTAAAAAAAATAAAACTCATGAAATATCATGTACATACATATATTGAATATGTACATTAAAATAAATTCACTTACCTGAAAACATATTAAATGTATTTTTTTACAAAACAGCACTGACCTAGAAGAAAAAAAATAAAAATTAGTAATTATTTACATAGGTAAAAGAGAAGAACAAATATTAATACATGCACAATAAGTTATGTACATACATACATATGCATGTATATCAAATTCAAAGATTATATTAACAGTAGATAAAAAAAAAGTGTTCGTTAATATTTTTCTTCAAACCAATAAAATTTAATGTACAATATCGTTTTTCTTACCTTTTTCTACACACTTCTTCTTCAATCCAGTTGAAATTGGTACGTCTGGTGAACTCTTTCAAATATTTAAAATCTCTTTTTCACCACACTGAGCCACCGACACCGACACGCACTGCTCCACTGACAACGCCGCCATTACATTAAAAGCGAATTCAAAGCAAAATTGTATTTCATTAAATTGATTTAAAAACACATTTCAGATTGATTATGAAAATAAAAACAAAGAAAACATGATCTTTAACACTTTATTAGCAATAATTTCATATTTTTAACAAAACAGACCGAGTATTATTATTATTTTGAAATATTTTTAATCAACCGATCGCGGAGAAAACCGAAAATTTTAACGCACTTTTCAAAGAACTTGTTGAGACTGGTCAGTGGTGAGTAGAATGTACATGTGAATGTGATGTTTGCGGTGAGCTTTCGCTTCATATAATAAAATGAGCTTTTGCAAAAGTTTATTAATACAATTGAAAGAAAGTTGAAATGCTTAATGGGTTATGGTTATGGTTATGGCACTTAGAGGTGGCTTATGGTTGGACAGTGACAGCGATCATGGCAGCATTCAGAGGAAACCAACAATTATGTCAAGTACAGTCGCCACTCATGTACTTATGGAAGGTGTTAATTGGGTAGCTGGCAAGTGGATTATTTTTAATGTTGGGAATTTTTATATTGAAATATTATAATATTGAAAAATGTATTACCCTGCCAGAAAAAAGGAAGATTGTAGAACAAATATCTTACTAATATTATAAATGTGAAAGTTTCGATGTTTGGATGTTTGTTGCTCAATAACGCCAGAACGGATCTGGATAAAATTTTGCACAGAGCTAGATTATTGTCTGGAATAGTACATTATGCTTCTTTTTATCCTGGTAAAAATGTATGAATTGATAAAGCTGGGAATATAAAAGTAGCTAGATTACGAGAGACGACTTCTCAGGCTACAGGCTACTTCTAGATCAGCCAGTATATATATAAAACTAGCCTTTAACCGTGGCTTTGCTCACGTTTCAGCTGATCTTCCACTGGAAAGTGCTATAAAAAAAAACTAACATGACACCTCAACACTGACGTATCAATCATCTGAAGAAAAAGAACGCACGAAAGAATATTGTTCTATATCGTTTCACATGGAATACGAAGAAGGTGGTGCGTTCTTTTTCTTTAGATGTTTGTTATGTCAAACATTTGTGTTGAAGTGTCATGTTAGATGTTGTTAGGATTCATTAAACGCTTAACGTTGATCTGTCAAACATCAACCTATTCAAACACAAAATCAAATTCGGCTTGTAAACAAATAGTGTCCTTAAGCCACTTTTGACAAATCAACAGTCTCAACTCATGTTCTTGAGATGTATTGGTTATTGTTAAAGAATGCAATATTATGACATTTTAAAATTCATCAAAAACCGACGATAGTATTACACCACTGTCAAAGTCTTGCAATAAAGGAACAATAAAAGCTTAATTTTATCAACCATCGTTGAACACCTTAAAAAATGCATTCAAGGCAATTTGTTGAAGTGTCAATACGTCACTGTCAAAATTAAAAGCAAAAAACAAACACATAACTGAATATTGAATTATAAAATTTTCTTCAAATTTAAAATTTTGGAATTAAATGCTATTAAAAACGGGAACAAATTTGGATAACTTTTCTATCCGGAATTGATGGTGCCAGAGCTGTTTCAAAAAGCATTTGGTGTTGGCAATTAAGGAAATTGTACAAAACTTTCCATGAAAATAACTTAAATTTATTATATGTCTTTATATAAGTGTGTTAATTTTTATTAAACTTTTCTATTCTAATACTATTCTTATAATTTTGTTTAATAATTTCTAGCTCATCGTTGAAATCAACAGTCAAGTAGCATTATTTCGAGACATGCTAATCCACGTTGGCCAATCTAAAGACTGTCCTGAATTGCGTGAAAAAATCCGAAAACTGCGGAGATCCTGCATAGAAGCTTGCAAACATACCGTTCAAGTCATCATGCCTCAAGTCAAAAGGTAAGTTCAACCAAAGTCCTTTTTTTTTCCACATAACTACCTTACCTTTGCTCTCATAAAAACGAAGTGTCATATTCATAGCAGTCACATGTGTTATATCCATCCAAATGAAAGTATCCTTTTAACCATTTTCATTGAATCGTAAATTTCGCAACAAAAAAAAAACACAGAAAAGAAAACAAGAATCAATTTTGTTCAACAGCAAGGATTGTTCGGTATGTCGTCGTCATTTTGAAGAGTCAAAAGGATTCCCTTTGAGTTCGAATTGATGGTTTGAAAAGTTCATGCATTCTATTTGACTATAGTACTCCTGTCATTAAGTATGCTACTCTGTTGCGATCCTCGTTCGGAACATAGTCAAAGAGTCAATACACATATAGGATACATGGAAGTATAAGGATTCTTCATCACGCAACAACTCATTTCAACAACATTAAGATAAAATGAGATGAGGGGTATATGAGTGTTTAAGCGAAGTGAAGTGAAGTTAAAGGCAAAAGCAAAGGCAAAAGGCAAAGGCAGAGGGGATGCAAGTAATTTTCTCCTTTTATTTATTTGCATGCAATCATCATGAAATTGCGTTAATGGAAATGAAAAAGCAAACGCGCACATCCCTGACCCAGTTACCTTGATTACAATCTTCCTTAAGCAACGACTCTACTATAGTGAATGTGAGTTTATCGTGTAAAAAAGCTTTAAACCTTTTTCATCTAAAAGCTACCTCTTTGGATATTTGTATCTGATGGGGTGGAGTGGGTAGGACTAGGGATTGCTGGGGAGGATGTTAATTTTGCGTAGGATGCGATATTGTGTGTGTGTGGTTAAAATGCCCCGAAGTGATGTAGGTTTAACAACAATCGGTTTGGTAGAGACGTTGACTTTAAAAGTCATTGAATGGAGTATTTGCGTGGTGAGTGCACTTGAAATTGTTGCTTAAGTTAGTATAATAAGGGGTTAGAGTTTTTTTTTTTTTTTTAAAAAGGGATGAAGGTGAGGGTACTTTTAATTGCTATAAGGGTTAACCGAGTAGGAATGCAACACGGAGATGTTTTAATTAAACCTTGAGTAAGGAAATGCAAATGAAAGCAAATTACAATGTTTCTTTGTATTTTGCGAAATTTTTTTTTGCACATAACTGTTGATTTTAATTTATGATTGGATCGAAAAATAGCTGAGGAACACGAACTGCTTTCGTAGTTTATAGTTTCCTTTTTAAGACTTACAGTAGAAAAAAATTACACTAGAACACAAAGATGGGGAAACAGTTTTCCGAGGAGGTCATGAATCGGAGGTTTGAAATACTAACCGTCTTAAAACTAATCTTTTGGAGTCAGCCTATCTTCTTAACAATAATATTCAAAATGATCTCCCTATGATAACTTAAGTAAGGCCTAAGACAGTCTTTATTTTTTTCTTTTAAAGCTAGGTTTCCACAGTGGAATTTTGGATACAACATTGTCAAAAAAAAACATCGTATTCGGTTTGTCATTTTCAATCATTACATTGCTAATTTAATCAATGTTTCATTCCGAGTTCCTCAAGGGACCCACATCGGGCCACTCTTATTTATTTAATTTTTACTTGCAATTATAGGTACTATAAGGCAAGTTATGCAATCGTCGATAAAAAAGTTTTGAGATAACAATCAAACATGATAGCGAAGACGAAAAAAGATGGTCTAACAATTCTGTCTGTCTGTCTTTCTTTCTGTATGTATGTAAAGACACCTACAACCCAAACGGGTGGTTTTGCTTCAAATTAGGTATATAGAGTTTTGTAGGTATAATACAGAGGGGAAATTGAAATTTATTTTTTAGCTCAAAAATAGCGGTGGCATATAACCGTTACGTTAAAGCTTATTTTTCTTGAAAACGGCTCTTACGATATTGATTTAAAAAAATCAGTGGAGCTTTTTAGGTACGACCAATCATTTGGCTAAATAAATTTTTGTTTAAAATGTCTAAAAACGGTACTTTCCATATAGGACCATTTTTTTTGCTTTCGACTATCTCGCAAACGGCTCAACCGATACGTTCGAAATTTTACCCAAATAAAGGAGTAGGTAGCTGAATTTATACTGCATATCAGTATTTTTAAAAAATATTTGTTTGTACTTTTAAAAGCATTTTTTAATTTTTTTTTTTTTTTGTTAATTAATATCTTGAAAACTGCCCATTTCAATTTCGAAAACAGATTTTTATAAATTTAGTCTCATAAATTCAAATGTATCCAATAAATAAAATGACGTACTTTTTTCAGCTCAATTCAATTTAAGTATTTATTTGAGAATTTAAAAAAAATTATTTTTATCAATATCTAAAGCTTCAAGACCACTGTCACACATTAAAGCAAGTTCATGTGACACAGTCGTGTATTTCATTTTTATTAAAATTTGAAAAGTTTTAAAAAACAAAGACTTAACATTTGAGGTCCACAAAAATTGTGGCCATATTTTATAATACTTAAACATTATCATATCATCCACCCAGAAAAATTGCTGAAGGAACATTCTGAGTGAAAAGGATACTGTTTCGTAAAGCTCAAAAATTACCCATCCTTCCATTAAAAAAGATTGAATAATCAAAATGCGTCCAATAATAAGTTAAACGTGATCTGCATTTAAACCAAAAATAAAGGACAAAAATTCAATTTTTATTTATTCTATCATTCAAGTAACGTCCATCTTAAACACACACAAACACAAAAACACACACACACACCATAGTGCTATAGAAATTCTCTATGAAAATATAACAACAATACAAAACGGCTCTTTTATCTTTTGAATACACTGTATCTTTTGTTTATAAATTAGGTAGATGCATACCATTAAGTGAATTAAATAAGATCTTAAGCACAGACATGTAAACAAAATGAAATTAAGTATGCACAGATGTAAGTCCTCTTTTCATTAAGGACAATCAGAGTTATTTTGAAGTATGAGGATGGTATACTGCACGGTGGCTGGCATGACGTGGCGGGCGGTGACTGACGACGGTGATGATGGTGGTCCGGGCCGGGCCGGGCCGGGCGGTGGCACAGATTCACCATGAATTTTGTTGAAACAAAAAAGGTAAAAAGTTGTGTATTGTATTACTCTTAAGGATATTCAGCTCATGAATATTCCAATAGAGGACACGCACAAAAGCAATTTAAATGGATGCTCTCGTCTCATTTGGTTGTTTTTGTTGTAGTATTCAACAAAATACACACTCACACACATCTGAAGTAAAAATTGTTTTGATGTTTTGCGATGCTTACGATGCTCGTATACTTAATTATTATATTTTTCGAAGTGAATTCGTAATGAAAAAAAAATGTTTCAATCACAATAGAGAGGAGTAATATCTTTTTAATGAAGTAAGAGATCTTGATGAAATAAATATTTCGAAGAGAAAAATGAGTAGTTGAAGAAATATTTAGTAGAAAATTACCCAAGGATGTCAGTGTAGGGAGTTCTTCTCAAGGACTTGTACACTAACAAAATTTTGATGGAAGGCATTATATGTATGTTTGTGTCTCTTAAATTGTTTGAATGATGGAATGCTTAATTAGTACGAAATGTGCACATCTGGGGATGATTCAAGGTTTCAAACACAATGTTCTTGGGAAATGGGAACACACAGTGAGCTAGATTTGTGTATTGCATATCAAATCGGATCCGCAAAAGGAGTCGGAACACATAGTTTACTTAAAATAATGCGTCCACCCTTTATGGCATTTCACAATAAATCAAATTCAATTGCAATGCACATAAATATAAGGTATGCTGACTTTGTGTGATGTGACGTCACAATAATCAAATTTTATTGAGAGGTGTTAACAATTACAAACTTAAGCTATTAAAACTATTAGAGAAGTGCACAAAATGAAGCCTAAATCAAACCCACGAGTTTATTAACGTCATAAAAAAGATTTTTCTAAAAAGAGTTATTGAAAGCAATAAGCTGATTATAAAGTCACAAAATTCCAAGAAGTTCGCATACCTTGTTTTTATGTGTATCATGAAGACAGAGGGAATTAACGTCAATGAATCCGTACGACTGTGAGAACTCCTAATTTGGAACGTGGTTTCTCTTCTCTTTTTTGGCAGATCGTGCATCTGCGGAACACCTTTTGCGTATCCGACTACATATTGTGTTTCCGAATTATGGCACACTTATTGAAGAAGACCGTAAGCAGCGATTAACTTCAAATAGTTTGCACAAATATTTGTGAATTAAAAAGCTGATAAGCTCAATATATGATTCTTGTTATAACATGTATTCATATTGTGTCACTACTTCAACGGTTTAAACTTTTTTGGTAATTGACCAGATTTTTGGGTTCAGTTCTATTTTTTTTGAAAAGCACCCTTTTAAATACCCAGCCATCATCGTGTTTTAGAACAAAACACCATTCCGATTTATAAAGCCGTACAAAAGATTTAAGTCACCTGCAAATTGAAATAAAATGCACGATTGGGTTGCTCTTATGTGTGGCAGTGGTCTTGTGGCTTGAGATTTTGATAAAAATATTTTTTTCGAAATTTTCAAATAAATACTTTAACTAATTTGAGCTGAATTAAAGTACACCATTTTATTTCTTGGATAAATTTGAATTTTTGAGAATAAATTTGTAAAAATCTGTGGATCGGTTTTTGAGAAAAATAAACTTTAACATATCGGTTAAATGGCAGGTACCTGTGTTGTAGCAAACGATAGATTTGTCCAAAATTATGAGTTGATAATGGCAGTTCAACGCGAGTACCCTCACCACTTAACCGCTAATTAAAATGACCTGTTCCAGGCGGTGAAACACCGTACTTCGTCGGGTTGAAGCACTCCTATCAAGAGATATATTTTAATTGGCTGAAAACCACTAACTTTTCCACAAATGAACCCTGAAAAATATTGAAGTTGTCAAACAAACCTTCTGCGCTGTCCAGGGCAATCCGTTTGGCAACAATTGTTTATAGCTTGGTTATCCTTCTACATGCTTTTTTTTTAACAAGATAGGCAATTTTCCACACAACGAACGCAACTCTCCCTCTCTTCCCTGGGTGCGTCATATCCAGGATAATTGACACTCGCTTGTCCCTGATTTATATCCACATATGATTATTTCTTATAGGGTCACCTCCCTAGAGAGGTCGTCATCAATCACAAGCCTCGTATACAAACCCGGGCACTGGAAGAATTAAAAGAAACTATGTGCGTGTAAACAAATTTTAGGAAGAATGGATGTGAATGCCACGTGACCGATATGCTCTTGAAATTTGGTTCTAAGAAATTTCATATTAAAGTGTCCACCATCTGTATGGGGATCCAGTTAGAGAGGTAATATGGCGGTAATTTGGCATGTGATCAGTGGGATTTTGAATCCCAGATTCCTTTTATCTGGCCAATATATTCACTGCATGCAGTGTCTGGTCAAAAAAGGTTTTTTTTACAACAAACAAAAAATATTCTGACTTAAGTAAATTCTTAAATTCCTCAATTAAAAAACCCAACAAACTGTCTTCATGTAATGTTTTTAATTAGATGCGCAATGTGCATATAAACCCTGCTCGAGGCTTTCAGTCTTTCCAATACGAATTTTTATACAAACAAAAGAAAAAAATCCTTCAGGCAATTTCATTTTTAATTAGGGTGCTTAAACCCGAGCTATTTGTGATATAGCCCGGCGGCGCACTATACTATACTTACAATGACCTTCACTTTAAGTTAATTTCGTTAGGCAATCAAACACACAACATTAATTAAAAGTCCTTTAAGAAATTCAACACACTCCAGTGCTTCACAGAAGGATCTAAATACATACATATAAAATTCCAAGGAACATAGTATAGTTAAACTGCTGCAAGTTCTTTTGCTTTTGCTTTTGCTTTATTGACAGTTTTGCTTTAAATATTTCGAAGGAACAACATCGACGACGTTGCTCGTCGATTTGGCAAGAAGGCAAGAAGTCAATGCGATACTTGATATAGCTACCAACATCAATATTGCTCCCTGGGGATATCTTAAATAATCCCATCCTTCTTCTTCTTCTTTTTCTTTTATGCTTGCGTCAGAAAAATTTACGACCAAGAAATCAGAAATAGTGTTAGCGTTGGTTGGGTGTGTGTAAGTTTCACACTAAAATAAATATCTCACCCTAAAGCATTCTATTCTCGGATCGAACACATTCTTATACGGCGAGTTTATTAATCCTTCCCTTAGCAAGCAGCAGATCCAATCTAAGCTCTGGCTGGTGTGTAAATAATTCCACTGGTCTCTCCATCATCAGTGGGTGAGTGGGTGGTAGTTGAGTTTGGTCATGTTGCTGCTGCTGGTCGGAAGAGCCCCATCCTTCTGATAACCAAAAAAAAAAAAAAAAAAAAAGGAACTACCATGGGAAATATAATGGAAGATCCCCCTCTCCGCAAATCCAACCCTTGGCATTTTTCTACCACATCGCACATTGTGTTAGCTTCTTATTCCAAAAGTATATGGCGCGCGTTAATTAGAAAGCATATTTCATTGGCAAGGATGCTGTGTGTCGTCCTTAATTCGGTCTTCTCTCACTGTCGCTGGCGCTCTGCTTTGACCGCTTTTTTTTTTATTGACGACAAACATCTGAGGCTAACCCGTTGCCGTTCTCCTTGGGTGCGGTTTTTGCTTCCTTTTTATTTTTTTTGGTTTGGTTCTAACTACGAGTACTACTACTATGGTTGGCTGAGTTCTGAGTATTTAACTCTAATGAAGTTGCCATTTCCGGAGGCAAAAATACTGAAAAGGTGATAATTCTAACAGCATTCCCCATCGGGGTATTTACTTTGTGTCCTCGGGAATGCCTTTTGGTAAAAGTAAATATTTAACTGCGATGGCTTGGTGGCGGTGGCAGTGTCTTCGGCGGCGGCAGTCATAGCTTGAATGGATAAAACGTGTGGCATTGGCACAAAAGGAGTTCAAAAGAAAGACAACAAAAAGAAAAGCCATTTTACGACCGACGCGACACGACGACGCGACGTGTATCTATCTGTCTTGGTCTTGAAAAGAATTGTAATTGTATAGCACAATATTTTATTCATTAATTAGCAGAACACTGCCTCTGTATCCGCATCCGCAGGATATCATTTTGATATTAATCCAATTAACCAAAAGTTGCAATGAATACTTCATTTTGAATTTATACGAGTATACGCCAGAGTGTCATGTTTGTTGGAATATTGTGTATAGAGCTTAAATATTAATTACCCCACAAGATTCGGTCGTGCGCTTTAAGATTCATCTATGGGCTTGGGGTGATGGTAAGCATTTAGCCCATGACAAAGTGTGGCGGATTCAAGTTACTTGTCTTAATTTTTCGAGGATAATTTTCTCATAAAATAAAAATGAAGTTTGCACACACATAATTTCGTGAGATTTACGGTTATTTATCAAACAGAGTATATACACCCTGCGGTACATCTGCACCTGTTTTTGGGTCAGATTCCGAGGGCTTGCAAGGTAAAGTAAAAATGCTTGTTCCGAAAACATATTGGTTTTTTTTGTATGGATCAATGTTATGACATTCGGCGAAGCTTATTTTGATTAAAAAGTTGACGTTCGGGTTTTCTTTGGTCTTCTAGACGACCTTTCTTCACCTTGAGGAATCCAATCATAGTACTGCTTTGTCAATATAGTGTTACATGAATAGTGTTTGTCTCAACTACAATTTTATGAATGGTTTTTGTTTCTACTACAGACACTGCTGACATAGCAGTGCCGCCCAAACTGTACTTTAGCATTAGGAAATTTGAAAGCTCTGAAAGCTTTCAAATCATCTTGAAAATTCCGAATGGTTCGAGACTTAGACTGTTCGGGAACTTTAATCCCAGTATAAATAGGACATTTTATTCGGAAATGGACACAGTTTCATTTTAACCGTGGTAGCGAAAAAATGGTGAATAATTAGTGGTGCTAAGATAAAGAAATAAATAAAGAGTTTGAACTTAGATAAAAGTGAGTTTCATTTATAGAGATAGTAGTGGTAATTTAAAAGTAAAGAAAATAAGTTTTATTTTCGAACCCAAGACTAAAAACATTACAATAGCGCCATTTTATCTGATTTATTTCATCATCCACTTTTGTTTTTTCAATCCTCAACCACAAATCTTCGCTAGATTTTGCATATATGGATACAGGAAATTTGGGATGCAGTGCAGACAGCGGTTAAGGGTAGATTTAGATTTATTGTTAGGGAGAGATTATTCAGCTCCAGGCACTGCGGTATCTCGATGATGACTACGGTGCCAGCCCATGTGAGAGTCTAGAGCAGCTCTGTTGCTCCAGACTGATACCAGAACTTTAAGATATTCTGTGGGTGGAAGGTTTTGTGTTTTTCCAAGGGAATGATCTCATCATCAAGTGTCGGCCCTTTCATTATCATCGTACCCCTTATGTGCCGGGATCCAGTGGAGAATCACAAAATTGTTCCTTGCAAGTTCAGTGAGTATTAAGACAGTCTCATGGACTAGCTTGGATCTTATGACAGGTGAACCCAGAGCTTTTAAGGCAGCCTGACTGTCTGAGAAGATGAATATGGTTTTATTTTTGGCGTTCGAATGACATTCCCTGGAAATGGTTTCGTTCCAAACAGCAAAAAAAAAGCAATACTGACTGCCAAGTCAGGGTCTGATCTCATAAATTTATAAGGTGGCATACCTCAACTGGCTACCAACTCAAGCTGCAGTCATGTATTTATTTTACAATTTGTATCAAGGACAGTGTTCTCAACTTGATTGTTGTCAATCCTCTTTGTGTTTTCTCGCAAAGTGCCAGTTTCTTCATGCATCCCATTAACCAATAATACCTATAGCTCTGTCATCAGCATAATCCTGACATTGTATCTTGTATACCTTGTAAGGCATCATTTAATCTTTCGAGATTTAACCGTTAAACTGAAAACATACAGGAGCTGCGTGAAGAGTGACGATGTGTTTGAGTAAAGAAGAACGGCCTAACCATTACCAGCTCCCTCTTCAAATCTAAAATTGCCACTTTTCTCTCAGGTCCAGTATGTTTACAAAACGCGGTCTTGAGGGTAATTTCTTACACCTTTACATTTAGTGCCTATCCTTCAACTTTTTCTTTTAATTGCGATAGCGATGGGAACACTCATTACTTTTGGCGGAGGTGTTATCAAATGCTCTTCCTTCTTCATAAGAAGAGCCTTTATTGCTGTTTTCTTGCGTCTAGAGCCTTTTGAAATATTTTTGTAAGTTTTAGAATAGTTGTCTATTTTTGTCATACTTCTCCTTATTACATTTAGGAAGGAGGTTCCCTTCTAAGTGTCCCAAACCGCTTCCAAGTTCATTGTTGGGGACTAAGAGGAGCTCCACCGCAACTTTTAATCTACGTTTATTTACATATGTTCGAACTAGCTAGACAATCGCAAAGTCTTTCATATATCTGCATCACAAAACAAGTTCTTAAACAAATCGGAGTACCACAAGGGAGTCTCTTCAGACCCTTGCTGTTAACAGTTCATATCCGATATTTGAAGGCATATCAACAGCACAGGTCAATCAGTGCAGTACTTGATTCCACAGAAAGTTTTTTTTGTCGAAATTCAACTTTTTACAAAAATAAAGTGACTAATCTTCTTGAAGTGGAAATCGTCCTGGAATTGGTAGATCTCATTTTAGTTATTAAACTCAATTATGTATATTTTGCTGTATGCCCATTTTCATTCCTGAACTTTGACTCTTCAAATAGGTACTTTGACAGAGGAGAACATAATGCGTTCAATAAAGTAACAAACCTGATCCTTTCTATTCTCCTTATATTCCTACACTAACACTCTTTGTTGTCTAATTCAAATTAATGCCTACAGTTCAATTAACATGAGTTATTACCACAGAAGTATCCATCATCAAATGACTTCATAATGACCCCGCAATACTATATTCCCTAATCATCTTTAATTACAAATCAATACAACGATACATCAAACCCAATAACTCCATATCCTTTTTAAAAATAACCTCAATTCAAGTTGTGTAATAACCACCATTAAAGGTGTCATGAATTATTATTTTTTCACTCAAAAAAAACCTAAGTTCAGTTGAGACATAAAGTATTCCTTTTCAATTGATGGAACCATACAACACACACACGCTTGACACGCTAACAAAGCTAACAAAAAATTCTATTTTACGACAACAATCACCCACATGTCACTCTTGTAGTTAAGTTCGAGCGGGTGTGAGTTGGTAGGACAGTAATGGGGAGGCATGGGGAGGGGAGACAAAAAATTGGAAAAGGAACAGGAAACTACTCGCATAGTAGTCTAGTATACCACCTTTTTGATGAGATTTCTGTTTACATACCATATTCCGTTAGATTATGGCTTTATGAAAGTATAGCAATGAAATCTTTTATTAATGGTATTGACTCGTTGAGGCGCAGCGCAGGCAGAGTTAGTGTCATAAAAACAAGGTATATATCTATCTAGTATCAACGAGCTATGAGTTTCGGAATTTTAGGGATATTTGGGGAGAAATAACACACACACACACACACACACACACTCATACACGAACAACGACCATTATACAAGGAACCTATTAGTCGTAAAGTTTTATTGGATATAGACATACCTACGATAAATAATAATTGATCCTTTGATGATGGAACTAACTTTTCCTTTGGTGTGTGAAATTTTGAATAAGAAGGAAAGTTTCCAAGTTGAAAAGTTGGGGTTTTATGATTTGGAAGAAAAGATTTTTGAAGAGATAGAGGTCTTAATGACCTTTTTGTAAATCTGAATTCTTGGAGGAAAAAAATGTTATCTGATATTATCCTTTTCCATCCTCTTTTTATGGGTTTTTCATAATAATTAGGTGAATTTATAATTCTAATTATCAATCACAAGCCTTGCAAATTATATCGCATTAAACTTGCTGCGCAAGGAGTAAGGACACCCCATTACGGTGCTCAGCAAAAAAAAATCAGCTCATAATTGCTTTATTGCTTTCAATTTAGCAGGTATTCAGTGTAAAAAGTTACTTTAAAAATAAAGGAACAAAATAATATACACGTAAGAGTGAAAAAGTTATCCTTTGAAAAAGCACTAAATAATTCAAGAAGATTGGATAAAGTTTCCGACACTGTTAAGCAATCAGGTTTATTTTTGAAACTGCAGAAGCAATAAAAACTCTGACAAGGAGGAAAAGAACTTTCACATCTCAGATCTCACACATGACATACGAGTCCTTACATACATAAGGATGTATGAATAACTTAAGAGAAAAGTTTAAGTAAATGTTAAAACCAGCAAGAAATTTAAGATTGTGAAAAGGTTTTGGTTCAAACGAAATTACGTACTAATTAATGTAAGGCTAAAGCGGAGCCAGGGATTATAATTTATTTTTGAAAATTCAATCTGAACTAAGGATGTTTTTTGATGGCACGGAAATAGATTAGGAAGTTATCAAGACAAAATTTTATTTTATTTTTCTGAAATTCATGTTGCAATTATAGCAGTACCTAATTAAATTAAAATTTGTTTAGTCTATAAATAAATGGTAGAAAAGGAAGTCATCCTTTGGTTTGTCCGCTAACTCCTTCTAAACGACACAACCGATTTGGAAACGGTTTTCAAATTCATGTACACATTTTTTCCCATAAGGTTTATGTGAAAATATAAAGTAAAGAAATAAAGACTGAAAGCCGTTGCAATGCAACCTTAGAAATTTGAAGACAACTCCTGGAAGTATGCAGCATTCTAAAAATATTATATTGGCAAACATGAAAACTGTTTGCAGGGAAGTTATGATAGTGTTCCCGGTCAATGAATAAAGTGATTCGAGAGCAAGGCCGATCGTAAAATCTAGTTCGGTTTTGAAGAGCTAGTGCCGTGCTGCAAATATTAAAAAGTCCTTATTTTTACTCCTCCACTCTGTATCTGTATTCTTTAGAATTTAAGCTCATTTAAAAAAATCCACTCCCACCTTTGTCTCCGTACATCTCCTCGCCAATCAGTCTCCGTTAGTGCGCTAGATTGAAATTTGTACAATTATTATAATCATCTCTCGATAGCGCAACCCATTTACCGTAGCTGTTGCTCCAGCCTCATTTTCGAAAAAGTAAGGTCCAATGACCCCGCCGGACCATACACCGCACCAAACAGTTCCTCGTTGAGGATGGAGAGACAATAAATCTTAGGTTTTCCGAGCCCTAGATGTGACAATTTTGCTTTTTGACGTAGCTACCGAGGTGGAAATGGACCTCATCAGTCAAGATGACTTCTCGATGAAATTCCGGATCATTTTCAAGGACCTTATCAGCAAAGACACGACGTTGTTGATGATAATTGTTGAAGCGTGTATCGTTCAATTTTTATTAATGGCGTAGTTGCTACTTGTCAAATGTCAAAAAATTAAAGCTTCAAAAAGACAACTACCAAAATAGCGGGCTATTCAAAATAACACCTGTTATTGGAAAACCCTTTAAAAGGGTATAAGCTGACATACTCACTACTCGTACTCAGTCCAAGGGAGGACTGTGTAGAAGCAACAAAGTTTTGGGTTGTTTTCCCCAAAAACTAAGAGCCCACTTGACCTCCTTAAATTATTTAGAGCTCCTTGCTATTATAGGATCCTGTAAGTAGACAGGCGCTGCGAAACTTGGCGTGCTCGCAAGCTAAAAAAATTCAAAGTCTTGGAACGTTTCAAATCCAAATCTGTTTTGTCCCTAAAGGCATGTGTTCCTACTTCTGAACATACAATTTCTCTTCTCTTGAACATCTTGCCTGCAGCGATGGAAATACTTAGAAAGATGTATTGAGGTGAAGTGGGTAGTGTCGAACCCAGCGGAGGAGAATGTTGAACTGTTTTAGAGTTTGTGAAGATGTGCTTTTTAGCGTAGTCTGGCTGTCAGAAAAAATTATGTAGTCACTAGCAGATGTCACGATTTTATTTAGTCAGGATAATATTATCTTAATCACCAAAAATACCGCTTCCATGGGTTGGAAGACGGAAGGAAGACTGAGAATGGTTCAAAACCATATGGGTTTAAAACTGAGTTTGTTTGTGTCCTCTGAAGTCCTGATGAGATAGTTGATGAGACTATCTGCTTAGAGCTTTGAGCCTAGATTGTTTTTGTAAATAGGTACATTTTCTACAAATGAATCCCCTTTGGTATTAAAACAAAAAAAAATTGGTTTCCTGTAAAGTCGGTTTACGGACGATAATTGTACTTATAACCACTTAACAAAAAAGTTCATGTGTTCCAACCACCAACAACCCACTCCACTTACAACCACCCAATATTTTTGAATTTCGATCATCAACCACCAAACACACTCTCTTCCCACTTTATCGACTTTCTAGGCTATCAAAGCAGTTATATAACGTGACTGTGACTGTGACTGTGACACTTTTTCGTGCGTACTGCCCATATATTCCGATTTTTTTAGTCGTTATTACGTCAAAAAAATTAATACCTACCTATACTCCTCGTCCTTAAAGTAAGCTCACTGGCAACCCACTTTTTCAATTATTTTTGTTAGTTTATTTAATTTTCATTTCAACAAAACTTTCAAACTGTTTAACCTTTGGTTAACCAATAAAAATATATTTTTGTAGATTTTTGTTTGCTATATCAAAGCAAAATATTCACAAAAACTTTTTAATTAAAAAAAAAATCTAACCACATTTATTTGCGGTTGAGTTTCTCAAGCTCATTTGTTCAATTTGCTTGTTTTGGGAGGCTTTTAATATAAATAACCCAAAACTTTTACCCAAAAAAGTAATAAATCAAGCCTCAGGCATAAAACATCTTCCTCTTTTCCATATAAGCCATCCATAACCCATGAGGCATCATTATCATTTGCATCGTTATTTAATGATCAGAACGCACATCCTTCGTTACTTCCTTTTCACACAATAAGTTTTAATTGCCAAAAGAAAATTGCTTCCTCCTTTTATTTTCTTCTCCTCCAGCAGTTCACTAGTGCTCTGGGTCTTGAGTCATGACTCATGAGTACAGCTATTATGATATCCTTTAGGACTAACGATAAGGACATTTTTAGAAAGAAAAAAAAAGAGCATTTAATATGCATTTTTAAGATACATAATTTTTTTTTTTCATTGCAGTGCCGTTGCTGATGGCGTCTTAACGGACAATCCACATCTAGTCCTGCTCTTCTATCTGTCGCAGTTATTTCTACGTGAATTAGTTAAGAGCTACCGTCTTATCCAAGTAGTTCCGATGGATATGTCTGGATATTATGGTAAGTTTTGGCAATAAAACACTTAAACCTTTCTTATTTCTATATTTTACCCAGAAACCGGAATCATTTTTAGCGCAGTTTTCGTTTAATGTGATTTTTAATCATCAAGGATAATAATTTTTTTATTTAAAGAGGCGGCAAGATACTCTCATTTGTACCTTTTCTGTTTTCTCAAGGATGAATACGATTATTTTATTCGTTAAGAAAGAAAGAAGGAAAAAATATGGCGTGTGCAGCAATAAGATTTTATATCTTTTTTTAGAGTTTGTCTGGACAGCGAATTTATTATAACGGATCTCTGCTCAACATCTTGTATATATTATAATTTTGTTTTTTTTTTTTGTTTTTTGCTTAAGTAGGTACTTAGTACTTTTTTGTTTTTGGCAGATGAGGCTGCTGCCAGCTTGGATATGGCAAAGAAAAAGGTAATATTTCATTCCGAATTTCGAGTTTAGGTCATTACTCATTAGTTGATGCGTAATCAATGAGAATGGGCAACGATAAAAGGAACACTTGGGGAAGATACGGATTAATTTTTATTGTTTTGGGAACTTTCATTAAAAAATACCAGATAAGCAGGCTTTTAAAATTTTGTTGTGTGTTAAATATAAACACATTCGCTTGCTTCCGAGACCATTTTCTTGATAAATTGTATGTTTTTTTTGTTTGTCAAGTACCTACGAAAATAACAAAACTCCCCCACCCCTCCCATTAACGAGAAAACAATCCCGGTGAATAAATTTGCGCTAACATACTTCTAGAGCACTCTTATAATTATTGAAAAAATCGAGAAGAAAGCGTGCTGGATAAGTTACGGAATTGTGTTAACGAGGAAGCTGCAAGGTTAACGATACATCAATATTTTCTGAAATATTAATTAACACGACAAAACGAAAAAAGTGTTTGTTATGCATTCGTACAAAAAAAATTCTAACAATCAAACATGACATTACGATGATAGAGAAGTCGAAAAAGTGGGTCCAACAACTCTGTCTGTCCGTCGGTCTGTATCGGCAACTGTTGCCTAAACGGCTCCCTGAAATTACGCCATAGGAAAAAACGCCCAAAAGAGTTTTGGAAAAAACGCCCAAAAAATCTCCATACAATATTTTGGTGTTTTTTTCTACGAAAAAACGCCCAAAAATTTGGCTTTATTTCCAAAAATTTTGGGTCTTTTTCCGTGATTTTGCACTTTTGAATTAAGGAAAAAAAGTCACAAAATTTTTTTTTTTGGAAAAAACGCCCGAAAAAAAACTTTTTGTTTACCTAATATAATAAATAAAATTATTTAATAAATTAAACAAACACGCATAATCTCTTAATTAAAATTAATTACCTAATATAAACAATCTTTTAAATTGATTATTGAGGCGATTATTACAATGTAATCTGTGTAAAAATCGCGCGATTTTTAAATCAATTTAAAAGTTTGTTTATATTAGGTAATTAATTTTAATTAAGAGATTATGCGTGTTTGTTTAATTTATTAAATCATTTTATTTATTATATTATGTAAACAAACTTTCCTTACTTAAAAAAAAAGTTAATTTTTTGGCGTTTTTTCCTTTCCAATTTGGAAAAAAGGCCAAAAAGTTTTTTTTCTGGCGTTTTTCCATTTTTATTTTTTGGCCTTTTTTCCTAAATTGCGGCGTAATTTCCATGTTTTTTGGTGAAATTTCCAAAAATATTTTGGGCGTTTTTCCCATTTTTTATTTTTTTTCCAAAACTCTTTTGGGCGTTTTTTCCTATGGCGTAATTTCAGGGAGCCGGCTGAACTGATTTGCTTCAAACTTGGTACAGAGTGTTATCATGACGTTTTACAGAGGAATTTTTGAAATAAGCATTCTAGCTCTAAAACAAATGATACCTGCCATACGATTTTTAATGAAAAATTAATTTTTCTCAAAAACGGCTATTACGATTTCGACAAAACTTTCTGAATGGTGGTTTTTGAGTAAGCTTTATGTTTTGGTTGGAACAGATTTTTTAGGAAAAGTCTCACAACGGTACTTCCCATAGGACCAGTTTTTGCATAACAGTTTTTCTCGTAAACCTCTTCACGGATTTCGATGAAAATTTTGATATGAAAGCCCCTTTATAAACAAAACAATATTAATTATTTAATTTTTCAAAAAAAAAAAATTTAGATTTAAATGTTAAATTTTTTTTAAATTTTTGTTTTTTCGAAAGCGGTTTGTTTAAAAAATTTTTAATTTTTGTTTTCTGATAAGAACTTTAAACTGCTAGATGTTGACATACTCAAAAAAAAAAATTGAAATATGTTTTCGAAAAGTTTTTCAAAAAACAGTTTTTTTTTTAAACTGGTCGAACGATTTTGAAAAAGAATTTCTTTAAAATTCAAAAAAGCAAAAGAAATCCAATGGCTTACTTCATTTTCTCCAAAAGACGTTTTAACTATTGATTTTGAAGAGATCAATAAAATTTCATATAGTTTTTTCCCTGCTTTTTTCCAAAATCTCAAACTCCAAGACCACTGTCTCACATTAGAGCAAGTTTGTCCGACACAATCGTGCACTTTATTTAAATGGCCATAAGTTGTCAACGGTTCTATCGAATTCACTCAAACTTTGTTTGTTATAGTTTCTAACAGCTTCCTATCAGATGGCATTGGATTAGACAAAGCCTTTAGGTTTTGGCCAAATGTTTGTTTTTTTCTAATTTACTCAAAAAAGGCTCTACCGATTTTGATTAAACTTTGTATTGTTATTGAGCAAGTACGTGCTACCCAGTCGTGCATTTTATTCTTATTTGGCTTTATAGTGATTGTTTAGCGACCCATTAAATCGATTCAAACAATTTTGAGTATGAGTTTTCAAAAGTTTCTGGCTTAATCTAAAAATAAATGAAAGCGTGTTTTGACGATAGACTTATCGCAATTTAGGTATGTATGTATCATAAGAATTTCTAACAAGATTCCGGTCATTGAAATTTTGAAGATCAAAATTTTTTTAACACGAGACTGAATTTACATTTGAAATATTTAAACTCTCTTTTATTTTCTCAAAAATGGATAAATCGATTTTGTTCAAGCTTCGTGTGACAATTGGGAGGTGTTCTAGGAAAACTGCATTTTTAGTTTTTGGCATAGAATACACGTAATAAAAGTCAAGGTATTCAAAAATAACCGAAAATACTTCTTCACAAAAACACGAAAAAATTGGCTAAATGGTCACTTGTGCCATCCCGTAAGGCTAGGTTTTCTTGTTTTTTGAAGAAGTAGGTTCGGTTATTTTTGAATACCTTGGCAACAAAAAGTCGTAGAGCCATACGGTTTTCAGTGTTGGATTAAACATTAATAAGAGCGTTGAATTCTGAGAACAAAAATTATACTTAATTACGTAAAATTTTAAAAAAAATTAGTTTTAAAATTATTTTTTCAAATTTTTTTTCAAAATTTTGAGTTTGAAAATTTATATTTTTTAAACTATTCGTTAAAACAATTTAATTTAAAAACAAAATAAAAGAAAAAGTTTTTGGCTTTCCAAAAAGTATAACACGGTGTTGTAAACGAAGCCGTTGATTTTTAATATTTTTTTTTACAAAATAAGTCAATTTTTCAGAAAATTGCCCCTCCCGGCTAAACGGATTGGAATAGACCCCCCCCTCCTATACGATTTTTTTCTTGTCTCAACTTAACCTACACGCTCTAGCTTTTTGGCACAACGCTCGTGAATCACCCTGTATATGTCTTGTGGGTGCTATGAAAGTTATATATACGTTACCAAGTCTGAACTATTTCATTAATGTTGTTGCCGACTTATGGCCAGTGTAATAAATCCGTTAAAACCAGTTTTTCGTTATTTACATTTTAAGCTAAAAAAATTTTTTTTAAAGTAGGTATGTCACATACAAAGTTTAATCTTACAATTTTGCAGCCGTTTTTCAAATTATCTAAATCAAAAAACCAAAAAAAAAAGCGTTAGCTTCAATTGAGCACTCGCCTTATGGGAGCCACTGTTTAAAAATGTAAATTTAAAAAACACGGTTTTGTCAAATGCCCTTATTATTTAGTGTCGTTTTCGGGCAAATCCAAATCAAACAAAAAAATTACTTGAAAGGAACCAAGTTGAGCCTGGCTTAGACAAAATAAATAAAATGCACGACAGGTTCGAAAGGAACTTGCTCTTATGATAGATATTTGCTTATTAGATAGAGGCTATATGTATTTTGAAAAATATTTAGAAAATTTTTTATTTTAAGAGTTTGCTTGAGAAAACTAGGTATGAAAAGAAATTTGATTGCTGAATAAACTAGTTTTTTTTAAGAAAATGATTTTTCACTTGCGATTATAGGTACTATAAGGCAAGTTATGAATTCGTAAAAAAAAAAAAATTTTTGGACAATCAAACATAACATTACGATGATAGAGAAGTCGGAAAAAGTGGGTCCGACAATTCTGTCTGTCTGTCTGTCTGTCTGTCTGTCTGTCTGTACGTCTGTCTGTATCGGCATCTACAGCCTAAACGGCTGGACCGATTTGCTTCAAACTTGGTAGATAGTATTATTATGACGTCCTACAGAGGGGTTCTTGGAATTAGCATTCTAGCTTTAAAACTAACGGTACCTGCCATACGATTTTTAGTGAAAATTTAATTTTTCTCGAAAACGGCTCCTACGATTTTGATAAAACTTTCTGAATGATGTTTTCTGCGCAAACTTAATGTTTTGGTTGGAATAGATTTTTCAGTAAGCGATTTTCTCGTAAGCCACTTGACGAATTTCGATGAAATTTTTAATGTAGAAGCCCTATTACAAACGAAATAATAAAAAATCTTTAATTTTTCAAAAAAAGTTTTTTTTTTAGTTTTTTAAAAAAGTTTTAAAATTTTTTTTATTTTTTGTTTTTTCCAAAAACGGTTTAATCAATTTTTTTTTAAATTTTATTTTTCTGATAAAAACTACAAAGTTCTAGAAGTTGGCATACTCAAAAAAAATTTGGAATATGTTTTCGAAAAGTTTTTCAAAAAAAAACCGTTTTTTTGAAAAAACTGGTCGAACGATTTTGAAAAAAAATTTCCTTAAATTTTGAAAAAGCAAAAGAAATCTGATGGTTCACTTCATTTTCTCCAAAAAACGTTTTAACTATTGATTTGTAAGTGATTAATAAAATTTCATATGATTTTTCCCTGCTTTTTTCCAAATTCTTAAAACCCAAGACCACTTTCACACATTAGAGCAAGTTCGTACGACCCAGTCGTGCACTTTATTTTTTAACTTTTCGAAAAAATATTTTAAAATTAGTAGTAAAATTATTTAAAAAAAATCAATCCGCCCGCTTTCAAAACTACATTTTTCTAGGAAACTATTAACAAACAAGTTTTGGAACCATATTATTATAAATGGCTTCCTGCGTTAAAATTTGTATTGAAATCATACAAATAGTTTACGAGAAAACCTAGTTTGAAAAAACCGGTTCTATGTGAAGTACCGTTATAAGACAAAATTTCGAAAAACTGCTGACTAAGTACAAATTTTGAAGCAAAACGGTCCATCAGATGAGGCTGTAAAAGTGCGAACAGACAGACGGACGGAATTTCCAGACACACTTTTTTCGACTTCTCCATCATCATAATGTCATGTGTGATTGTTATTTCAAAAATTTGGTTTTTTGCCTTATATGTCCCTATGATCGCAAGTAAAAAACTTCTATAGCCGTGTTTTTTTTTTCAACTTGTATATAAGTAATAGATACATTTTGAACAATATCTTTAAAACCTTTAGGCTGTAGCTTGACGTGAAAAAGCTGACAGATACACAGACAGAACGAGGGATGGTTTTGCCAAAAACACTTTGATGCGCTTTTAGCCTCTGTTGATTAAAACACGTATAATATTGCCAATTCCTACAACACTATGCCGTATCTTTTTATCAGAATAGTTTTTTTTTTGCGTTTTTTCATTCAATGTTTCTTCCATTAGATAACCAAGAATTAGAATCCGTGGAGGTTTGGATTTCATTTGAGAAAAACTTAAAATCAGTGTATTGTCAATCAGAATGTTATAAACATTCGTAGGAAATGCACAATTATTTAAGTTTGTGTTCTTGTTATTTTTTTCAATAATAATATTTTCCCACGGTTAGTAATTCAGTATTTGTTAAAAATTAATATCAATTTAAATCTGATGTACATACATATGTGTAGGTACATATCTGTATATAAATAAATTCACTTACCTGAAAACAATTAATTTTACAAAACAACTTACTGTTGCAAAACAGCACTAACCTAGAAGAAAAAATAAATTTAAAAATGAGTAGGTAACTAAGAATAAAATTAGTATTTCTTAGACAAAGAGCCCACACCAAATTTTGGAAGTGTAAAAGTCCCGAAAAATATTTATATAAATAGATAGATCTTGCATTGCTAAACATGGAAATCAAAGTCTGGCTGTCAAAAGTGGGGGAAATTGTGCGTAATACTACATCGAAAACGGGATTTTATCGACTGTTTGGATTCTCATTTGGTTCACCTAATTTTTTTGGAAAACAAAATTTGAGCCACCCTTAACACGAATATATGAGTCCCAGACGTTTTGAGAAAGACAAAGGGGCTACCAGACGCCCCCGAAAATTCCCGATTATCGACTTTTTGGAATATCTCGTTTGGCTCACCTAATTTTTTTTAAGAAATCAAAATTTGAGCCACCCTTAACACGAATATATGAGTCCCAGACGTTTTGAGCGGGACAAAGGGGCTGCCAAAACGTCTGGGACTCATACATATATTCGTGTTTAGGGTGGCTCAATCCATGATTTCCAAAAAAAATCGGTGAGCCAAACGAGATTTCAAACAGTCGATAAAATACCGTTTTTGAAGTAGTATTACGCACAATTTCTCCCACTTTTGACAGCCAGACTTTGATTTCCATGTTTAGCAATGCAAGATCTATCTATTAATATAAATATTTTTCGGGACTTTTACACTTCCAAAATTTGGTGTGGGCTCTTAGACTATCTTCAAATCAATAAAATTTAATATACAATATCCGTTTTCTTACCTTTTCTATAAACTCTTTCCTTCAATCCAGTTGAAATTGGCACGTCTGGTGAACTTGTTCAAATATTTAAAATCTCTTTCTCACCACACTGAGCCACCGACACGCACTGCTCCACCGACAACGCCGCCATTATATTAAAAGCGAATTCCAAGCAAAATTTAATTTCATTAAATTGATTTAAAAACACATTTCAGATTGATTATGAAAATAAAAACAAAGAAAACATGATCTTTTACACTTTATTAACAATAATTTCATATTTTTAATAACGCAGACCGAGTATTATTATTATTACGAAATATTTTTAATCGACCGATCGCGGAGCAAACCGAAAATTATAATGCACTTTCCGAAGAACTTGTTGAGACTGGTCAGTGGTGAGTGCTGAGTGAATGTGACGTTTGCGGTGAGCTTTCGCTTCATATAATAAAATGAGCTTTTGCAAAAGTTTATCAATACAATTGAAAGAAAGTTGTAATGCTTAAAGGGAGCTGGTGCTGGCACTTGGTTTTCGTTATCGTTGGAGAGGTGGGTTGTGGTTGGAGAGTGATCATGGCAGCATTCAGAGAAAACCAAAAATTATGGCAAGTACTGTCGGCATGATGTATCTATTTATGAAAAGTGTAAATTGGGTAGCTGGCAATGGCAAGTGGATTATTTTTAATGTTCGGAATTTTTATATTGATTGTAGAACAAATAATATACGTTTATAAAATGATTTATGCCACTTTTGCAATCTGTTGTTTTGTAAGTCAATGTTATTTCTTGCAAATACTAAAAAATTATTCCAAGTACTTTTATAAAAAACTGCAGTACCTTGTTCCTGCCTGAAAATGTTTAATTTATAAAGCCACAAACCCAAAGTTGTGTGTTTATTGGTGGAAACTACATTTATCTTGTGTATGAAAGAAAATATTTACATTTCGGGCAATACTTTACGCCCACTTTTTATGAAAGAACAAAATAACTTCCTTTAAACAATTCAATGTAGGTAGGTACCCATCTGTTCCAAGCAATTATTTTTCGTGCGTAATATGGAAAATATTTCTTGATTAAGTATTTTTTATTAAGCTTTCCAATACTCCCACTTAAAATGGCGTAATAAAAAAAATACTTTTTTTCAGTTAAAATTATTACAAAATGACTCGATTCAGCTGTAATTTGAAGCATATACTTATAAAAATACCAAACAATCAAAGCTTTTGTAAGCAAAGTTTTAGGACACGTCCACTTTTTGGGGGTGTTTTCATTAAAAGCCTGAATTCACATCAATTTTCCATCGTTAACTAGCTATTGTTCACAGTTTTGAAATAAGAAGGTGAAAATTTTGTATGTAATTATTGGTTAAGTCGCAGGGTGTGGTTCAAAAATTAGGTTCACCCACAGTCGCCATTTTCATTCAAAATCTAATTTTTCAAAATATTAATCATGTATGTACTGTATGCCACTAAGCTCAAGTTAATGGTTTTGTCTTTACAATACAAAATTTAAATATTGGGCGTGGCACACGCCTTTTTGATTGTTCTAGCATCAAACAGTGGACACACATAATACATGTTATTGTATTTCATGGTATATGATTTTTGGGATTGGTTGAAACCAAATTGTTGTACAGATAGAAAACTTGTCAAAAACTAAAGCCACAAAGAATAAATTAAAACAAAAATATGTTTTGCATTTAAGAGAGCCGGGTCTATTTGGAAGAATAGAGTACCTACAATTCTGGAAATTCACACTGAATCTTAGGTCAACACAAAAGGCCTCCGACGAAATAAATCTTTCAAATTGTAGTGTGGTGTGAGGCCAGAAGCTTAACAAAAGGGAAACTTTTGAAATAAATCCTCCAAACATCACCTCTCTCACATTCATCGATGTTCATTATATTTTAAAGTTAATCTTCTGATTTTCAATTTTGCTCCATTCCAATAAATCATAAACACCTCCTAACTTTGTCTCTCTCGTTGATATGGATCTTTGTGTTAAAAACAAAACAAATAAACCAATCTTTCACTTTCCTCACGGACAAGAAATAGATTCCTTTGGCATTCTGATTTGGATTTCGAACAAATTTCTAGGAACAACACTCCAAACCTCGCCGTAGGTGGTAATCAATGCCAAGGAGAACTAAAGTTGTTGTGTGAATTGTATTTATTGCCACCACTCTTGGCATGGTGTACGCTGTCAGATAGTAAATCAATGTCAAGCCAAAGGCTAATAATTTTTCTTCCATCCCTCTGTCTATACACTATATCTAATATTTAAGTATCTAGGAGATACTCTAAAGTGTCAACAACACAAACAAAACAAACCTTGAGAGATGAAGTCTCATTTGAAATTCTGAACAGGAGAAAATATCTCAGTCGCAGAGCAGGCACATTGAAATGAAATACGCCCACTCCAGACCATACCCACCCCACAAAAAAAGGTTAAGTATATACTGAAAGATATCTCTCCCTCTAGTCCCTCGGTTCTGACACAAAAACAATGACTTCATCTTCATCAATGGACCTTAAGATAGTGTTTAACTTACCGCTACAACAACAAAACTGGAGAACAAAGCAAACTAATGTCTTAACGTTTGGAGCTAATAATTGTAGGTACTGGTGTCTTTTATCAATGGAAACTTAGTGGAAGCTGAGGAAATTATTCAATGAATCTATTAAATATTTGGTTGGAAATGGAAGGTCCTTGTTCTTTCTTTTGTTGGATCAGACTGCAGATGGTTTTTTTTTTTTTTTAATAAAGCTTTTGGAATGACTCATTATGATAAATTGATTTTTAGCTTTTCCAAGAGTAAAGAGGAGCTTGTGCTTAAGGATGATTTCCATAATGATGAGCTTATTATAAAGGGAACGGTGGAGCCAAATGAATCTTCTGAAAGATAAATTAGTTCCTTTATTTTCTTGATTCATTTATTTTAAGAATGAATGAATGGAATTTGATTCTCTTAAGACTGTTGACTTTAGCATGGCTCTTGACCTTACAGCCTATAAAACACTCTAAGGAATCAATACAAAAGGACTGTAATTCAATGCTGTTAACTGGCTCCCTTATCGACATCCAATAGCTCTTTGTTCTTTCTCCGTGACAGTTCCACATGAGATATCATTTTTGGTCAGCGAATATTTAGGATGGACTGCAGACAACGATTCACAAAAGATTACATTTTTCTCAAAATGAGACTTTCCATATCGCATGCTTCAGTGCACGGATTTTTACATTTGATTCAAAAAATCTTAACTAAGAGTGTAGAAAGATTTATCTTCGGTATATCGAAGGCAGCGTGTGGTTTATTATGTCTGCTTCCAGGAGCAACTTTTCGTCCTCTTCGTTTGGTATTAGTTGCAACTACACTACTGTCTAGAGCGGTTTTTGTTCTCATTGTCATCCAATCTCAAATCAGTAACCTTCTCACTTTGCAGTGACTGACACATTTCTACTGCACCAAAGTTGGCCACCTACAGATCACTAACCAGAAAAGAGACTGCCGGCACTCATTTGCCAATCTATTCTCAGAGAAAAGAGCCAAAGAATAATCAGACTAAACTTTTGAAAGAATCTCAAGCCCACAGAATACAATTCCGATGGATTCCTTCGAAAAATCCAGTAGGATTTCCAGCAGTTTCTCAGAATACATGAGCTCCAGAAACTTGATTTCAAACATGTGGTATGTGGCTTTACGATCGGTTCTATGAAAGATTCCGAAAAATTTCCCGGTAAATTCAATTTAACAAAGACTTTCAAAAAGGATCAAAATCAAATTCGTTTTGAAAGCTAATTATTCTAGTTAACTCCTGTATAGTTGTTGGTTCAGTTGTTCCTGATGGACCCAGAGTAAAAATTGCCAAAAAAAAGACTCGAAAGACTACTGAATGAATAATCATTTCAAAGGAGAATGGCAATTAATTATTTAGCTCTTTCCCAGAACATAAGGTTATTCATCAACTCTTTTCAAGGACACCCCATATCCTTTTGGCATTTATCACTAAAAACTAAACTAGCAAACTTCTTCTACATACCTTCCTTGAACCTTGACCTTCTCCATTAGCTGCATTGAGGGAATTAAGTTTTCTCTAATTTAGAAGGTTTTTTTTTTTTAATTTTGTATTCCTTTAGATTTTTAGATTATCCTTCGAAATTTCGAGTGAATAAAATTTCTTAGAAAAAAAGAACATAACTGGATGCATAGAGTTGTTACCAAAGGAATCAATAATACGGTAACTTGCGCTTGGGTGCATTATATTTTTTGGTGGTAGCTAGGTAAAAGGAACTTCCCTTTATGTACCATTTCAACATCCTGATTCCATGTTTGGGTTTGGAGAGAAAAAAAAAACTTTTCAAATTTAACGAAAGGAAATAAATAAAATAAATTTTCTATTGAAGGATTTCTTTGTATGCCTCTTTTTATATTTATGTACTTTTTTTTAAATTTTTTTTTTAGAAAACCGTGCTGGTCCATCGAATCTTGGCAACGTTATAAGTCAAATTCTACTTTGTAAACAAATAACACCCGACTTCAATCAGGAGGAACTGTGCAGTATAACAAAGGACTCACAGGAAATTGCAATGCTGCTGGCAGAAATGCAAGAATACATGCCTCAACATGAAACGTTTCTTGGTAAGTTATTGTGTAAATAACATAAAATATCGTATAATTAAATAAAGGGTAAAGGATTTTGGATCTTTCTTTGTGTGTGTGGTTAGAAAATTTAGAGTATAATTCTTGGAAATGATACATCTCATTTGTGTGCTTGGTGCAAAGCTGACTAAGATTTTATCAAAGAAGTTTATTTGTAAAATGATTATCTTGGTCCTTTATGAACATGAATGGCACCGTGTGGTACATTTTACTTCCTTTAAAAGTAGTGTAGAGACATAAATTTACTATTCTTGGAAAGATATTGTATTGGAGAGGTGTACAGAATTATTTTCATAGCTTTATGCCAAGGCTGTACAGTTAACATTTTCCTATTTCAGGTAGAAGGTGACGCAAGATTAATCACTATATCGAAAGATTTTATAATTTTTGCAAATGGCGTCGTACGTTAGTCATATTTGACATTTGGGAACTAGACAGATGCAGCAGGTAAAATTGAAGTTGCCAAAAACTCACTCATAGCCGGTGATCCTACAGATGATAGTTCAAATTTCATGGGTGGTGGGTGGTTTACCGCCGGCAATTTTAACATATAGGCAAATTTGATGGTGTTTTAATGGTATCTTCTTCTTTGACGACCGCCGTTATGATCTCAAGTGGATCACATTTGTTCTACTTTTCTAAATTAAATTGTTTCATTTTTGAGGTATACTAAATGCTGGTGTTCCTGCATTTGTGTATACTAAGAGTTTTTAGGCCTACCTCTTCTCTTTCTCCCCCGTGATCGTATTGGAACGTTGTCTTGTCTGGTATTGTTTTTTTCCATGGGTCTCTCATGGTCTCTTCTCAAGCCTTTTTACTCCTGATGTCACTCGAAGCATCTTCACCTCAACTAAGGTTAATTTGCTCTCATTATGTTTTGTACATTGTCCAACATTGATTGCAATAAAAAGCAGGGGACTCAAGACACTACCCTGTTGTACACCAACTAGTGAATCCAGCTGCCACTGCAACCTCGTAGATGACCATAATGACCATCCGTACGTAGTTTTCTGGTACTCCTCGTTACAAGAGAGCCACCCATATCTGATCTCGTGGTTGTCTCCGATGTGCAATGATATAGAATCTGAAACAAAAGAATGGAAATCTTCACATACGGATCTCTAAGAGTGCAATTGTCGGTTTCAATCAGTATGGCGATAAGAATTCCAAAGGAGTCACTTATCAATGTGTTGTGGAAGCGCGCATATAATGAAGGTTTTAGTGGCATCGTCTTACACTGACTCCAGCGGAACCAGAAACGACCCAGAAAATTTGGAGTCAGTTGTTTGTATTGAAGGGTCGGTCATCTTTGGTTTGCCTTTCGCAATAATGAAGTGGTTTTTTATCTCTCTTATCAAAAACTCGGCAATTCAAAGATTGTTTTATGATGCTTGATTAAATTTCAAATAATTTATGAATAGTTTAATGATTAATGTTTCCCTCACGATTTTCCAAGTGCCACGTAATTGTAACCCTCAACAGACGTCTTATCCTGGCTTTCAAATACACGCAAAGAGATTTAACATAAATTTAATATGATTTTTTTTTTTGTATGTTTATCATGTACTTTTTTTGGATTCAGTGAACATAAGAATTATTCCAAGAAAAGAAACGAAAAAAATAAGCCTTCCCTGAGTCTTTTTTGTGAAGACTTGTGACAGTAACTGGTCCTGCACAATAAATTTCCATTTAAGTCAAAAAAATAAGACACTTCACATACAGCAATGTAGGTTCCATCAGTTCCTTGGAAGTTGGAATTTTTAAATGTGCGTTGATTCTACAACAAGTCAAAATGAAACAAGACCCAAAACAGGATCCAATGTTCACATTCGAGTCACTCAGGATATTGTAATGTATGTATGATTGTAGGTACATACATTACACAGAAGATAAATCCAACGATAAAAGCATCAGTTTTATTTTTTTTTTTGGCCAAAATGGATGTGGCAGTGCCAACTCTCTCTCTCTGAAGTCTGAATGTGTCGTTTTCATTTAATTCTAGTGTTCGTATAGTTTAGATGGGTAGAGGACTGGGCTGGGTATGATGATGATGGCGATGAAATCTCCAGAGATGGAAGAGCTGCTTGATGGGTGTGTCACGTTTTTAGTTCACATGCCAAATGGGAATTTATATATATTTTGCTAACGAAATAACATGCGTTGTCTGCTGCTCGGAGATCTAATGCACCTGGGCGGCGGGAGGTGAACGTGAGAAGATTTTCCCATTTGGGAACTTTTGTGTTACATTTTTTTTTTTTTTTTTTTTTTGGTATGAGCAAGCTTTAAACTTTTAGATTGAAAGGGCTACAAAAATAACACTTTTTGTTTTCATTTTGATCAAGGTTGAAATTTAATTTAAAAAAAATAGGATTATGAAACTCTTTTCTTGTTTCATGGTATTTGGATGTGAAATTCGACCTCAATTTTATTGAATATTTATCAGGGAATGTGTGGGAATTGTTTGATATTGGAAGTGAGTCCCTTTTACCAAAATACATCAAAGGAAATAAATTGGGAATAGTTATAAGGCTTGAGAGTCAGTTCGGTGGTTTTTGAATAAGAAACTCCTTATCTACCATCCTTCGTGGCAGTCTCGTTTTAACGTGCTAAGAAAAGGAAACAAACGCACGATGATTAATTTTATCATCAGTCTTTTGGATTTACACAAAACACATTTTCTTTCAAAACGTCCATCCATATGTCAAAAGCTCATTGCAAGGATGATGAATAATCGCTAATAATGGCTTCACTGTCAGCAAGGACAACTGACCGAAATCAAAACTAAGGACTTTAAATATTCAGGGCTATCTAGAAATTTTGTCTGTAATGCAAACCATAAGGGAAATGAACTGTGTTAACTTTTAATAAGCAAACAGGGCTTTGGAGACCCTAAAAGAAGGAGGTTTAACTACAACTGTAATTCCCAGCTTATGACGGTGACAAATCCAGTATTTTATATAAGACACTTTGTCATGTCCTCATTTTCTTCAATACTGTCATCTTAATTGGGGTCCTTAAAAATATTGTGTTCCCATTCATTCCTTACCTATAAGAAGCGCACTCATGCTTAAAGCTGTAATCACTTTAAAAGCCCAGTATCCTAACTAAGAACAATTTTAAGTGGATATTCATTGAGCACGTAATTTACTCAAATAGCCCTCATTGTGCTTTGTGCTTTGTGTCTTTGTATTGCGTTTTCGTTGCCGTCCGTCGTCGGTCATTAAACTTTCATTAGGCCACAAAAATAAAACAAACGATTTATTGGTCTATTACCAGGATAGAATACACCAGGATAATTGCTTAAGCTATGTGACTGTTACAAAAAAAAATTAGAGCTAGTTCCAATGACATGCACCCTTTCCTATTTCATGACAACCATTAACCAGGATAATGTTTAAAAACAAAACACCCTCAAAAGACCAACACGTGCCCAGAATAAGAGTATCAACTTGACACCAACAACAACAACACCAAGAAAAAAAAAAAAAAGGAAATCCTCTTCTCTCCTAATTACACCATTCTTTCACATAAAATCCTTTAAAAAAAATATGCTTTAGTGCATAAGCTACACGCAAAACTGAGCCATTTATTACATCCTTGAACTTAATGGCACATTCCTTGTATTAAGAGAAGGAAGTACAAAAAAAGGATACAAAAATTCGTACACAGACTGTCATGATTTTAATTTACAAAATGAGGAGAAAAAACTGGATACACACACACATGCATATTAGGCAGCACTCTATTCAAATTAAAAATGATTAAGCTTCTATAACAAAAAATTGTCCTTTGAACCTAACATTTCAAAAAGTAATTTGGCAGGGAACCAAATTAGTCCTCTTTTCTTCTATCCCATTATTAGCTTTATTAGTTTGCTTGAATCCTTAATTACTATTTCAAAAACACACACACACACTGCACTTAAGAGAGTCATAATAATTACAATCCTTTTTGTTTTCAAAATGCCAGCAACATAAGAGGATACGGTTTTTAAAGGATTTTCAATTTCTAGAAAGTTTGTGCGACTCCGTCATTTTATTTAAAAAAAATATCAATATCCTGGCTACCTTTCCTGGCTAAAAGATCATAAAAATAATTTATTACTCAAAAGGATAATAAAATAACAACAGCACCCTGTCTCTAATGGGTGACTATATCTCCTTATCGCCAAAGCCATAACTTGACTTTAAGTACCAACTTCATGCTGCAGCTTCTTCCATGAATCTTTGAAAAACCTCTTAAGCTTTGGATTCACATCAGTTCATCCTGATGTGACTTTGTGAGTCGAAATAAATAATATATTTAATTAGTAGCTGCTAAGTCCTTGAAAGCAATTCACAAGGATCCTTTCAACATTGCATTTTCATATTTCATAAATGCCTGTCCTTTTCCTTTCGTTTTATATGTGTAGGTATCTGTATGTGTGTTTGAAAATGAAAACTCGAGGCATTTTCGAATTTTCCATTAGGTTTTAATACCAAAACCCGTTATTGCACATTTCAGTTTTTTGAGTTGTTTATTTTTTTTAAGGACTTCCCCAAACGTTCGTCTTTTACTCTCTGCGAGCCTGTGTGTAGACATTTCCATCTCCAAAGAGCACACTCTTCAGAAATGGGGTGTAAAATATTTAACCATCTTGCTGAAGGAGGACCCGTTCGTCGGTCGTCGCCGTCGTCGTCAGGACGTAGGACGAAGAAGAAAAGTCAGCATCATAACAAACACAACTAGTATACTCGTACTTTGCTCTCCTTGGTTCTCGGTCCTCGTGCTTCTACTACTCGCATTCTTATCTACCACCACAAAATGGCGGAATGGTTTTGTATGACTATGGCAGGAAATTGTCTGAAGTTGTTTTGGTTCCGTATGATGGATTCCTAGGTTTTATGAACACAACTCAAATATTTACGTATACACTCGCGTGTTCTTCAAGAAAAACGGGGCCAAGTGGGTTTGAGTTCAGGAGAGGCGCGTTGAAATAGCGATACGATAAAAATATTTGTATGTATGAATGATTTTTATAAATAACGCCAAGAAAGAGGAAAAAGAAAAGAAATGAAACCTAGGAAGAGGCTAAGAAATATTGAAAAGGAGTGTTTGTTTGAGCGTTTGAAGAAGACGTTTATTGTTTGGTCTGGTTTTCGTAGTACCCCCTCCACCTCCCCCAACGACGTGTTTTCTTGGGAACAAATTATGATGAAACTTTGTGCTTTTGCCATATTTTCCCCCCTTTTTGAAGTGTTTGATTGAGAGGAAAAAGTTTTATTTAAATTTTTTTTTTTGAATAGAATATAGTGACGATGAAATAGAATTGAATGCTTTTCTGCATCCATTGTTGTGTGAAAGTTTATGGGAAAGTGTTTTCTGACTTGGATAAATCGGTGCAAAATTGTGTAACAGTCTTTTGTGTGTGTTTACTTCGTAGTTTAGAACATCTTAAGGAGCTCATATTCTATTGTATGAATCTTCCAAGTTTGAAATTTGTTTTTGGCTCAAATGTACATTGTTAGTGAACTCTAAGAAAATATGTTTGGTTTGAAAGGATGAGTTTAAAGTTTTAGAAGGAATTTTGTTGATTGTTAGTCAGAGATGCATATTTCACATTTGTAAGCACCTGTCAGGAAACTTGATTACTTAAGTTACTAGGTGGCACTTTCAAACTACGTTTTCAACCAACAATGCTCCCTTATAAAATCCAGTGTCTTCATAGCTCGATGCAAGAAATTAGAAACATCAAATTAATTGACGTAGACGCAGCACACATCAGAATAGTTGAGAGTGTAAGTCATTGTAAACCTTAGATCCCCGCAACTATTCGTGCCACAATAATTTTTAAAGAGCATCCGCTGCTGTCCAGAGTTAGGCTGCACCCTGCCCTTCTTAGTTTGAATGTTGAGTTAAAACCAATCCATTCTATTTTGACTTAACTGCAGAAAGGTCATTTCACGAAGTTTTTCACAGGGGAAATTGCTTACAAAATATTCATATTTTTATTTCTTTAGTGAGGTTTGGATTTTTATTTGGAACAACGTAAGCGAAAACGGCGGTTGCATGTCTCGGGGGAAAAGACAAGCACCGTTAATCACAACAAAATGCAGACTAGGCAGAGATTTTCATGTCATTTTAGGCCTTCGTCGTCTAATAATTAGTGGACAATTTCTTCATCATCATCCACTGGCTGGTTACATAAACCAGACTAAAACATTTTGAAAAATAAAGGGTTTTTTTTAGACATGTGGTTTTCCATCTGACAATACTTTTTTCGGAGTTGATCTTTTTGACAGCTGTCATTTGATTTATGCTCAGTTTGGTTTGCTATTTCATGATGAATAGACTTACTCCTGAACAAACTTTGAAAAACGTCCAAATTTATTACCAAAATAATGGTTCGATTCGCGCGACGCATCACGCGCTGTGTCCAATATTCGGTCGAGAAAATCGCCCAGGAATTTATTCGGGCCAACCGTGGCGACCACTTAGTCGTAATCAATTTTAAAACATTATGGCACACCCTTATTTTTATAATAAAGCTAAATTCTTGGCCATAACACTAAATTATATGCTTTTTATTTCTTCTTGAAAACCACACGTCTAAAAAAACACCATTTATTAGAAAGGGATCATTAAAAAGAAGCCCTGAGCTCGAGTTTGTAGTTTATCTTTTCCATTGCACCACACACTATACGAGTCTTTCAAGACTTTAAATTTAAAATATGTATTATGAACTAAAACAACAATATATTGCGTAGTTATTCGACTTCCTTTAATAAAATTGGAGGTACTCTAACACATACAAAAAAAAAAATCGTCTCCCTGTTGTTCCTCTTAACGACGACATCCAAATCTAATGTTCAAATTGTTCTACATTATTTCAATTATTGCGATACAAAAAAAAAAAAAACATGGGATCCCGGACAAACAATACCATAAATCAAGTATCTGATTCAATCCCCATTCTGAAATTGATAGAATTCAATATATCTTCGCCCCCTTCACCACCCCCCAATCCCACTACATGATTTTATATTTGTTTTAAATAAAAAAATATCACAAACCTCTGACAAAAAAAAAATCAAAACAAAAACCAAAATATAAAACCAAAACAAACAAAAATAATAATATTACGTATACGCCCGATTGTGCCATTAGGCGAACAAAATTGATCATTGTTTTGCGTATATACTTTGCCACAATCAATCAAATGGAATGGAATGAAATCAAATATTTACTCCGCCTGATTAATTTATAAACCTGATCCTACAGCCAACGAACTGTAAAAAGCCTCACAAGGACTCTATGTGCTTGCTTAGTAAAAAAAAATAAAAAAAAAAAAAAAAAACGTTCACTGTGTAATGCGTGTGGGTATGGGCATGTCTGTTTTGTAAGGAAAAGAAATTGATTTCGAATTTTTAGATTCAAATTCTTGTTTTTTTTTTTTTTTTGAGTAGTATCCAATTTTTCATTTTTTTTTTTTATTTTTTTTATATGGGCCGACGAGCCGACGTGTGAAAAAATAATCTACACTCACATCTGTTTCGTAGAATATGTTCTTGGTTGTTGTCCTTTTCGGGAAATTGGATGAGAAACACACAGCCTCATGTGCGAGTTTCAACAGTTTTGATGAGTTTATGCTTACTGGATGCCAAAGTTTACACGATGAGTTCCTCCAATAACTCAAAAATCGTATTTTTTGCTCAGAATCTTGATTTATCTTTAGTTTGAAAGAAATTTTGACAAATACGAATTTTGTTCGAGGACATTTCTGGAAGGCGAAAGCAACATATGGTTGAGATGATTTTGTTTCAAATTGCTTTTATTTGTATGTGTTTCCCTTTCCATATCCACATGTTTAACATGTTTTCAATAATTTAATATTTACAAATGTTCGTCAATGTTTTTTTTTGGAATACTAATCAAATTGTTGATGATAACGGTAACATACTGTCATCGTTTGTGAGAAAATAAATAATTCAGTAAAAAAAATCGTTCAGGCGTTTCAGAAAATATTGTGTAACACATCAGACTTAACTTGGAATGTGTTTCAATTTAGATCACTGCTTACAAATGTAAGACGTCCAGCTGGGGTAACCGAAAAATTCCAAATCACAGAAGGGTGTACACCAAGGCTGCGTAGTAAGTCCCCTCTGCACTTTATTACAGTTCTTGACAAAACCTGAATGGAAGGTAAAGGGACGGAACGCAAAGTGCATAAATTATTTTTCTTTGCTGACAATGGAGCCACCATAAGCGCGACGATCGTTCATCCTTGCAATGAGCACTTGACGTATGGGTGCACGTTTCGTAGGGAAATGGGTACTGTATAAGACCAAACATTTGTGCTGTCCATTTCCGATCCACAGATCCCTCTTCCAGACATTAATTTTAATATCTAGGATCCAGCATTAATAGCGAAGCAACATTTTATGACGAATCATAGCACGAAAATCCGAAACCTTCACATCAAAAATACCATCTTGTAAAAATAGAGCACGATTGGCTCAGCTCGTATTGTCACGTTCAAAGAAGAAACCTGAAAACCCCGTCAAAAAGGCAATTTTATACACCGTTCCAAGACTTGTGATCCACTTGAGATCATAATAGAAAAGGGGAAAAAGAAGACTTAAACTCATCGGACTATCATTTTTGAAGGGTTGTCACTGCTGGAGATATGAGCTACAGATGTGATCTTCAAAAGAGGATTTCCAAATTCAGACTTTTGTTACTACGCTAAAAAAACATTTTTTAGAAGCGTTTGGCAAACTCTCACATGGCATCATTTGTTTTCAAGCTGATGCGGATGCGCCCTTAAGAAGCCAATGTTAGCCATCGCATCCCCGTATAGTGTGTTACTGACTCTAGACTGACTACCAAGCCTGTTTTTGCCCAAGGAGGACAACATGGGGCCTGGTCCCCCAGATTGCATCGGAGTAACTTTCTTACCACGTTAATAAAACTAGAATCGCCCAGTGTCCAAAATTCGGCCATTAAAATGGCCAAAACTATGGGAAAAAAAATTTCACAGCGAATTTATACGAAAAAAATGGTAAAAAAACACACCAAGACATTCTCACCTGTATTTTCCAAAAAAAATTACAAAACTTAATATTCCCAGCACACCTACTCAGTAATGCCTTTCCAACGATACATACGAGTATATCATCTCAATCGGTTGGGTAACCAAGTCGCAATTGGTACCACAAAAAAACTGCTTGCCTATTTATATATAGATAATAATTCCGAAACAGCCGACTGCCTTATATAATGGTTCACCTTACTGATAACTGATGATGAAAGCCGACATGAAACAAGGAAAACTAATCTTAAACAAGCCACGTGCAGCCGTGGAAGCTTTAAATAGAATCAAAGCCGACATGACAGTGAAAGCCATCCAGGATTTGTGATAGGATGGTGATGGTGAAGGCACAAGAAGTATGAACATTCAATTCATCAAATTTGGTTCGGTGTCCTTTTAATGTTTTGGATATAACTGAGTGTGAATTATGAGCACGCACAAAAAACTAATGGAAGAAGCTAATGCTTACTAAATTTGAGACCCGACCAGTGCTGTCACTATATGCGCTGCACAGTAATGTCTTAGAAAATAGTTCTAAGCTTGGGTTTCGTTTTACAAAAGAATGGACACAAATATATTCAAGGCTTGGCTAACATCAAGAAACGGTAAATGTTTTGTTCAAGCAAGGAAATTATTCCAACAATTTTGTGTTTTTATTGGGACTATTCCGTGATGTATGTATCTAACGCTTAGGATTCTTGAATGAAGACACACATTTCAACAGCCGCTCTTTGTTAAATTAAAACCCAAATTGTTTTTATTAAATATTTAAGTTCTTCGCAAAATCAGCTCCCGGCAAAGGACAACCCAATTGTTTATATTTCAAATTAAATTAGTTTTCCAAAATCCTCAACTTAAAACAATACCCCAAGCACAATTGCTTAAGTCAAATAATATTTTATTATTCCCAAGCTGAAATTCCTAATGTCCACAAATTCATCCTCCTTCCTCATTATATTAGTTTTTTTTTTTTTTTATTTAATATGCCTTGTTTCAAAAGTCCGCACAAGAAGTATTAACCATTTCCTACCCTCATCGCTCATCCTTCATCGGGAATCTCTCATAGAAATTTATCTTATAATTCATAAAAACCAAGAAATCCTTCAACCGGAACCGGAACAGCTTCAGACAATTTCCTGCCTCTAAATATATTCCACTTTCTGTTGATTTAAGTTATTTTTATGATGAATGTTAAGTTTTTTTTTTTTTTTTAATAATCCTTGACTAGAATATAGGGGTGAGGAAGCCGACGAGTGCAGGAGGATTACTGTTTTAGTAAGTAACCACAAATAAGAGAAGGACGATGAAGAAGAATTATTGTGATGATGCATTGCCTTGAATAAACTTATAGACGGTTAAGTCCGTTTATGGTACATGAAGAAGGATGTGTGTCTTCTTTTATTTTACTCGCATTTGCGGCTTGGTTAGTTGGGTTGGGTGCGTGCTTCTTTTGTAATTCTTTCCTTTTTTTTTGTTGGTTATGTTGAAAACACAAAGAAGGATAACGAGAAAATTATGGCAGGACTTATTACAATGTTCAACGTTTTCTTCACGTGAGTTCTCTTTTGTCATGAGGCAAATGGGCCACAGGACTATATTTTGTTCTGGTATCCTTGCTGGATAAAAGGAAGTTTTTTTTTCTTTTCTTGGATTTATTTACTTTTAAAAGAAGGTAATAGCATTACAATTAGCTGAATAAAGTTCCTGCAAGGATAATATATTTTATGCAACACTCTCTGTCTTCCTCCAAACATGTCCGTTTCTGTGGAATTTGTATTTTTTATTTGAATGAAGCTTTACATTTTATATATAGTTGCAAGAATGTCTATGGATGTAATGTACCCTTTTCGAAAAGAGAGAAAACATTACATGACATCTGCCAGATGATGATGGGGAGTCTGAACTCTTAAATGTGTGACTCTGTGACAGTGACAGTCGGAACTGCTCTTGCTCCATTAGTCTAATGCGTATACCAAGAATGTTTAAGGACATGATTTATGTATGCATATTTTGTATGGAAAATATAAAAAAAAAAGAAGATCGAAATGAAAGTCTCGGGATCTGTGCTGATAAGTTAATGCCATAAGCTTAAAACAAACACCATTTCAACATAAGCTGCAATAATATTTAAAATATTTTCTTGTTATTTGGTAAGGATGTATTTTTTTTTTCGTCCTAATCGACGATGCTTATGCAGTCCTTAAGAGATTGCTTTTTCTGATATAACATTTTAATGTGCGTAATTTTGTATGAACGTTTATTTTGTAATTTACGCAAAAAGGATATTTTATGTCGTTTATTTTGAGTAGGGGAAATGTTTTTAGAATAAGCTATATTTTTTTAGTGGGAAGCCTAAAAATGTTTAAGCGATTTACATGAGTTGCCGTGCTCTTTTTTGTTGAGTTCCATTTTTTTAGCACAGCACCACTCAAAAACGCAGTTTTTGAAATCATACTCAAATTAAGAAAAGAAAAGTGGTCCAACGTGGGTTCCATGAGGAACTCCAGATGAACAATTGACTGATATGTGAACGGGAATCGTCTGGCATTTGGTAATAGTTAGCATCAAGAAGTTTTTGAGGCACCAGCCTAAGAAACTGTCGAGATCAAGTTGAATAAAAGAAGAGCAATATGCTGAAGATATTGTCTTATAGAATTTTACATCGTAAGTGTGGAGTGGGATATGGGAATATCTAACGACCATTTCAATATCGTTGAAAAAAGAAGAAAGCACCTAAGTGGCTGCCTTGGGGGACACCTGAGGTAGACTAGAATGGAATGTATAGAGAAGATTTTAACCAAACACTGTAGTTACGATTTTCTAGATGAGAAAAATCCCTTTCAAGAAATAAGACTCAAAGGCGAAGGTGGAAAAGTATTTTTAATAAATTAAACTTTTAAGTTAAGTCTAAAATGCACAACGGCAATGGACTGAACGATGACTTCTACTTCGGCATTTCATGGACAAGAGTTTGAAAGCATGAATTTGAATGAATAAACGCAGAAATGTAAGGTATGCTGACATTGCGGTGACGTCACAATCATCTGATTTATTTTCCAAAACTTTTCTTTCCCAACTATCATCTCTCTCTGTCTGGAAGCTGCTCTCAGCAGCACCAATTTTACAGCTCCTAAAGCAAATGGTGTCAACCAGATTTTTCTATCTGGCTCTGTTTGTAGCACAAAGCCTGAGCTATACCTACGACTCCAAATTCTGAGACTCAGCTTCCCTCAAAATTGTTGAGCTCAAGGTTGCCTTTGGTCTTCTCATACGTCTTTCACCTACAGGATTCCATTAGAAAGACTGCTTGTTGGTTATATTTTGTGGCCACGACTGTTTTTTTAGGCTTTTTGAAGTATATTCGGTTAGCGGAATCTCTAAGGGTCATATAGTACTTCCAAACCCTCTATTATAAATTTATCAATTTAAAATAAATTCATCATCATAATTTTTACTCTAACCCAACATTTTTTCATTCACTTGCAGAAAGAAATGCTGCCCTTACAAACGACACCAATGGACCATGGCCAGCGAAACGAAGACGAAATTCAATTTACAAAAATATGGGACTCCTCTGCTGTGTATCACGTCCAAATTATCTCTGAAACGAGACCTAGCATTAGATGTTTGAAAATGTCATCTAATCAATAGGTAAACCAAATTCACTAACAAAAAAAATTTCACCTTAAATGAAGTGAAATCATTTAAGGTATTAATTTCGCAAGCGATTACCATTTTAAAAAAAATATATCACTTTTTATTTATCCCACAAAAAATTATTAAAAAAAAAAGCATTGTGAATAAAATCAGAAACTAAATACATATTCACATTTTTAACACTTAATTTAACACTATCACTATAAAATTATGTAAATTCTATAAATTAAGCTAAAAGAAAATCTTTAAGAAAAAAAAGCAATATTAAATTTATTCTATAAGACCTAGCATTAAAATAAGTTTTAAATTAAAATTAAAAGTTAATCAATTTGAATTTTATTTAACACTTTATTTTTATCATTCCAATGTTAAAAACAAAACAGAAAAAAACATGAAAAGTTTCAATCAAAAACCACTCTCCCTTGGAGATATTATAGTGCAAAAAGCAAAACCATGTAATATCCTTGGAATTAGCTTTCCCATCATCATCATCATCATACTCGTACTCGTATGCATGCCTTGGGAAATAAAATGATTTCAAAAAAGATGTCCTCTCGGGTCTGCGAACACATGGAAATGTGAAAATGAAATAGAATTTCCATTTTTTTTCTTTTTTTTCGTATTTTCTCCGTTTGCCTAGTTTCAAAATGAAAATTATGTTAAAATGAAAAGGTTTTTTTTTTATTTTTGTGTAGCCTAACATAACGTTGTGTTCGACCAAAGGTCTACTATACAAAATAACATTGACGTCCTTTTTGTGTAGAAGCAAACACCTTTCTCGTTCTAAAAAAAAAAACGAAAAAAAGGAAAAACACAGAAATTGTTTTTCCTCCTTTTTTATTGATGCCTAGCTCTCACCATCACTTCCCACTTGATGGATAAATTTGCATTAAAACTTTTAAATCGAGTTGTGTGTTGAAATGTCCTTGCTGGCTTGCAAATGCAAGCGACGAGGATTCAATTTGTGTCAATGATAGTGATGGACTATGATCTATAGAGTATGGTGGTAGGTATACATATATGGGAGGGAGATTCTCCAAGTTGTAGTTTTTTGAGATCTTAACTTGAGTATTGGCTTTTGTCACCAAGGTTGTAACAGGATGGTCAGTATTCATTCTTGTTTGTGTGTGTGTGTGTTCAAAACCTGGGGAATTAAAGTTTTGTGGTTTTATGCAAAGTTGATTGGTTTCTAGAAATATATTGGCTTTTTGGCATCACAGGGTTTTCTTTCTTTTGATCTTGGAAAGGCTTTTGGTATGTGTAATGTGGCTAAATGGAAAAAGAAAGTTAGAAAAGATGGTTTTTTGACTAATTAATTATTCTACTGTGTTTGCCCTTATCCACAATTAATTATAAAAGTTTTGAAAATGTTACATCTTTTTGTTTCATTTCATTTGTACCAATGATTGGTGCATTAGCTTGGCAACGCTGTAACAGAGACCTAGCATGGACACAAACCTGCGATTTTTAACCTTTCGAGCCATTCAATCTGAATTTTATTTCTAGGCTTGAGAATGAAAATTTAAAAAATATGGTGTGCCCCAAGGTACCAATTTCATTCCTCTTCTTTATCAATGACTTTTGATTTCCTTAATTTTGTTTTTGCTGCTGATACTCTGGAAGTATCCATAGGTTTTACTAAAAATATTCCAACATTTTGAAGAAATTTGTTTCCACTTCTAATTTTATTGTTATCAAATCGCTGAAGATCTGCCTTCGTAGGCGTGTCTATATTTCAATAACTAGGTCAGCACTGTCTTTTTTCGACATAAGAACCAAAATCTTTTGTATTTTATTCACATATGGACCCGTCAAATATTTAAACCACGGACATTAAACGATAGGGTGATTTGACTTACAAAATGGTAGGCGGAAGGGCCGTAATGGAAAGATTTGATGAACGTCAAAATCAAAGTAAAATCTTTATTTCCATTGGAAAAATGTGATGTAATATTTAGTCAAGTTTCCTGACAAAGTATGTGTGCCCTTCACAATCTCTTCTTTTTCTATCTATACCTACATACATTATATGTACGAAGTATGTGAAAAGAAAGTTTGAGAGTTCTTTGACGACCTTTTCATTTTAACTTGAACAGTCTACTATTCTCAAACCTTTTTCATCTCTTCATATAATTGATGCAAGTATCAAGCCTGAAGATTGAAGTTTAAAATCCATGTCCAATATGAAAATGAATGACAGCTGTCAAAGTAAAATAAATTGATTGATACGTCAGTATGAGTTTTGTTCGAAAACTAAGCTAGATCAGCGCTGCCGATGTGAGTATTCATCCAGCTCTTATTCAGTATGTACATTCGTACTGACGTAATTTTAACCGTGTTTCCCTGAAATTTGTTTGAAATAAAAATTGGCATCAGAAAGCTTTGGAATTTGGGTGCTAAGAACATGCCCTTTGCAACTTAAAATTGCTTAATATTTTGAGAAAGAAATCTTAATAAAGAATTGTTAACAATAAAGAAAACTATATTGCGACGGTCAGTCTGATGCCTGACCAACCCCACCCAACACAAATTTACTCTAATTCAACCGCAAAAAAAAAAAAAACTTCAACTAGAACATCTTGCTGCCAACACTCCTCAATTTCAATTTCATTGAAGTTGGTCTTAGCACTTCTCGTTTCTAAACGAGTAAGCTCCACAGAAACGTAGGTATCCATAATATTGTTTTAAGACAAACCTCTCCAGAAAGTTAATATCTCCCCACTTCACCACATCCTTCCTAAAATTTTTAACTTGACCTCAAATTTAATCAAACGATAGCACTGAGCTCAATTTAATAATTCTCAAAGAGCTTTTGCTCAATCAACTTAGGGAACGTTTTTACATTTCTGTGTGCTCAAAGACCTTTCAAAATACTCAGTTTTTACTAATTCCTACTTTTTATTTGCACCTGCATTTGATATTTCAATATAAGCCTACATATTAAGCAGAAAATATATTTACTAATTAAGTATATCAAGTACCTTTAATGCATTATGTATGAAACAAATACTAACACAAAAAAAAAGGTTATTATGAACAATCTATACAATTTAAATAAAATCAAAATCAGTTTTATAACAACACATTATTAATTTTTTCAAATGCAACTATAACTTTTGATAAGTTTAAAACAATTAATTAAAAAAAAAACCATTGCCAATTATAAGAAAACAATTAAATTTAAATTAAAAAATTAAATTAAGATATTATATAAATATTACATAGAAAACTGTGATAATATAAAGAAACAAAAAAAATACATAATTGTTCAATTACAAAATAAAATCATTCATAAAAACACACAAAGAAAAATAATTATTACCATTAATCTATCTCTTAATTGCAATTAAATTATATAAATAAAAAAATAATTAAATCAATGTACCTACACACTGTTTAAGGCAACACTAATTGTTAAATATAACAAATTGGCAATAAAACAACTATTCTCACATTCCCTAGATAAATATTGTCAATTTCAAAAACAAAAATAATTAATTAAATCATCATGAATTAATAATGACACACTCAAAACCACATAACTTATAAATAATTCATATTTCATTGTGGATGTTTTTGTTGAGTTAAACATATTTTTAAACAGAATGTATATTGCAGGGTGTTCGAAAAAATATTATGAAATTTTCTTAACGGAAAAGTTTTCTGTATGAATTTGATACAAACACGTATAAATATTTTTAAATGTAACACCCTATCACAGTTAAATATCGTGTCAGTTTCAGAAAAAAAAAATACTAGACGAAAATAAGGTTTCCGTATACTATATTTCCAAGCGAATTTTTGATACAAAATTAATTGATATCTATTTATCCATAATAATGAATTTTTTTTTTTAATTGAATCAATAAGTTTTTGTGTTTACCCCTCTCCGGTTGTAGGTTGGGATTTTCCATTGCAGCAAAATACCTGGTTTGCAGTTGACATTTATCCAAAACCATATGAATTTGCACCATGATGCGGTGTGGTGCTGCGGCAGACAAATCTATTAAATTATTTAGCAGTTAGGTGAGGACAAGTCCATAGTCCATCCATATTACTCGTTTCTGTATATACATATGTATAGTTGGAAGTACAATCCTCTTTAGCCTAAAGGACACAGGTTATGTCCTGAGAGGCATTCATATCTGGTTTTTCAATCAATTATTTTTGGCTCAGATTCGAACCAACTGCCGAAGTAATCCAATGACAAAAAGGAAGGAATTTAAATATAAATTTGCAATTAAAAATATTTTTTTGTATGAAGGCTTGTGCGGATGTGGACGTGGACGTGGACATATTTTGTGGTGTTGTATAAATTAAGTTGATTACGTTGTCAATTAATGTGTGGTGGGAATAAAGAGTGTGATACAGTATATGGTGAATTTGCTCGTTGAAAATTTCAATTTGACTTCTGACATTTTTATAAGTCTCTCATTATAACTTTCAATAATGCAAAACAGAGAAAATAAAAACCAAAATTTGCTTGCATGCTACGTGTCCTGTAAAAAAGGATCTTCTCTGTTAATGAATTTTAATTTAATTAAATTTACATTATGTTCATCCGGTAATTTTTTTTTGGAAGTGTTTAGTTAAATTCACGAAGGAAGCACAACTTTTTTTGGAGCTCTTGTTTCAATTGATTTTACTTTGAAAACTCTGAGTAGTTTGCTTGTATGTTTTTCAACAGATGACTTCATTATTCCTCTCTCTCTTTAAAGTCTTGATCTGATGAAGTTCTTGAACCAGAAAGCACTGAAAAAAAATCAAAACAGACTCTAAACAATCTTACAGTGATATTAAACCCGTTCGGTAAAATTTCCCTTAAAAGTTACCCATGTACCCAAACGACACATATTTAGAAGGTGTTGTTGTGAAGAAGTGCACAGTTTAAATTTGACGTATAATTAGGTATTAAGCTTAAACTTGTTACTTTAGCCTGGAATCTCGGAAGCATATTTCCCAGCAACTTGACTTTCAAGAATATTATAATATCAACAGATTTCACGTTCTCTTTTAAGGACTAGTCAATGAAAATGAAAAATCCAATCAAATATACCGAAGTGAATTTCACACCCTTACCTTTCACAGCTTTTTGATATCCTTTGAGGAAATTCTCTTATGGTCGCACCTTGCGAAAATTTGTCGTGGAAAAGATTGTGGAACTTATTCTATTTTCAATTCAAAAGATCTAAGTTATAGACTACAAGAGTAAAAATCGGTCCTAAACAAAGTTGCCCCAACTAGGGCATAACATCTAGAGCATCTACATCTACATACTACAAGTTCCTCGTGATTCTGTTCATTAAAGAAGCAATTAGTTACGATAATATCACTTCCCACTATGCTTTATCCCGGACGACTAACATTAATCGCACCCAATTCGAGCCATCCTTACCCTCCCCCTTATCGTTTTAACTATAGTATAGAGCTGCACTTGTAAATATTTTTCATTTTGTTGCAAAACGTCAAGACAAACTTTTATTTGCATTAAAATTTTTTTTGCATGTTTACGTAAATCGTTTTTGCATTTTCGTATATTTTTTTTTTTAAACAAGTATAGCTTTCCGCCTCTCTCAAGGAAAAGGGTATAGGTATTATTACGTCCATCGCAAAGTTTTAAGCAGTTTTTTTTTATAATTACTCCCAATATTCATTGTAAAGATGAAAAATTATTTGTTGCGCATGTATTTAGAGGAACGTTGCATGTTGAATTATTAAAAACGCAATTTTGCGTGTGAAAAGGACATTTTGATTAGTGTAGCCATTTGTTTTTTTAAAAGCAAATTGATGCAATAAATAATTAAAGAAAACAATGATATTCACTTAGGAGGATGATAACGGTATACTCTACTATGTATAATGATTGTTATCATAATACAGTATAACATTAAAAGTTATTAGAAAGCACTGACTGACTGAAGCCTCCTTTATTTCGTGAAATTTGTTTAATGTTTTACGATTTGAGTGAATAAAATCATTTGAAACTGCTCAAATTACACATCCCTAATGTTATTTTATTGACAAATAATTTAAATTCAAACTTTTGTTTGCTGCTTTAGGTGGGGCTGTGAAATATACAAATATTATGGCTTCAAAATATATTGTGGAACGTATTCATTCTACATTTCACAAGAAGTGTACATGTACACTGAGATTTAAAGCCTAGTAGGACTTAAAAACAAAAGTATTGTCTTATAATTCACAACTTTACGTTCTACAGATTGTTTTTTTGAAAGATTAAACAACCAATTTGACAAATTTCCTATCTTCGAGGATAACAAAGTACACAGAGAAATACAAATGTCATGTGAGAAGTCATATGGAACGTATTCGCTTTTAATTGCCATGGGGGCGTATTTTAGTCTTTATTACATGTTAAGAGTCAAACTTTTCCAGTTTTGAAATATAATAAAAAGTATTTTATTCATCACTTATGAAATGAGAATACGTTTCACAATCTTTAACAACAAAATAAAATTAATTTCGTAAAAAAGTGAGATTTGTTAAAAAAAATTGGTTTGTTTGAAACTTTCAATTTCTTTAATAAGCGTTGTGAAATTAAAATTCAATACATTCCACAACTTTCATTCAATTTCGCAATAATTGACCACCAGGGAAAAATCTGACATAGTGTCGAAAAATCTGACATATGTCAAATCATTCGTATTTCTAATAAAAATTGCATTGGAACGTACTCTTGTGAATTCCACGCTGTTGGTTTTATATGAAAGCTTAATATTTTCATCTGAAATGCACACAGAGTTAAAAGAAAATTATATAAAAAAGAAATTTTGTGAGAAAATATTTTTTCTCATTTAAAAATTACAAATAAATCACAAAGTGAACACCAAATGCATCTCAACAGTCAGCACTGACTCTTTTTAATCTTTTTTAACGATAACGATGAAAAAATGTCTTTTTTTTCTGCTCCTAAAGATAATTTTCATTTCAATCTCATCAGCACTGACGCTGATTAAGCACTTTGAACTTCATCATCTTTGACAAATTCTGCGAACTTCATCATTCAATAATTGACATTTCATATATGACTTTCTCAGATTGGTGTAGTAGGAAGCAAAAGATACTTTTTTTCTTGATTTTGATTTTGAACATGTCATCAATTTCTTTGTTCAATGAACTCATTAAGCATTCAAAGATGACACACAAAAAAAAACATATTTATAAAGAGCAAAAACACATACATAAGTAGGTATTTTTGTGTTAAATGACTTTTATGTTGAATGGAAATCCTTACATATATAGAACTTAAGCTATAGTAAGTGGAGTATACTCGTAGTATTATATTCCTTGGATACTCAAACTCATTTTGAATACATACAATTTTTTTTTCTGGTTTCATTTAAAATTTGTAAGTTAAACTCAGTTGAATGGAAAATGATGAATGGGGCGCTCCCATTCAAAAGGTGAAGTGAAATAATATGTAAGGTACTGCTTGCTTTCCCCAAGTGTAAGGATATTCCTTATACAAAGAACCCCGACCTAAGCATATTCAGTTCTTACATCAAGCCACCTACGAGAATACTTAAAAAAAATGAACGTTATTCAAAGGTATCTTTTATCCAAATTGTAATGTTGCCGTTTTTTTCTGTTATGAATACGGTTATTTAACATAATTCCACAAGAACCTAATGCTGGTACTTTAAGATAATTAAGAGAAGATGAACTTCACAGCATTTTTTCCCATTCTCATATTGATATTTTATTTTGTTTCGCTAACGAAAGTGGAATGTATTGTTCGAACCATTAACAGTAAATACGTCCCACAATTCTTTTTATTCAATGGTTTTACTTCCTGAATCAATAAAATTTGAAGAGCTTCGACATTTCCCCAAAAGCATTTTGTTTAAAAAGGGGACAAATCTTTGATTCTACATACAATTTTTGTAGCGGAAGTAAATCTTAGACAGAATTTCAGCAAGGACTTACTGCCAAATATTTATGTTTTATTTTAAAATTCAATTAAGGTAGTTTTTAAGCAAGCAATATGAAATGAATACGATCCACAATCAGTGAAATAAAAAGTAGATGAAAATTTTCAAGGCGAAAAATCCTTAAGGATGAAGGTACAACACACGCTTAAGTTGTGAAAACCACACGTCGAAAATTTGTAAAGGATTTCCATTTTCACACGAGCTATATTATAATAGACTTTAACAAAAACCATCAAGTTTGTACCTGTCAGTGGATTCAATTTGATTTGTTTGGTGATTAGATTAAAACACAGTTCGGGTGAAAATAAAAATTTCAATATACTATCGTGAATTTCACAACCTTAAACTCCCAACTTTTATTTTTTAAACAAGACAAAGCCTCTGTTCAATCACACAATTTTCACGTCCATAAAGATTTTTCCATGTTGTCGCAAATTGCGAAATTCAAAATATGACATGGAAAAGATTGTGGAACGTATTCATTTTTTGTTTCAAAGTACATATTATGCAAGTATACATACAAAAAAAAAAAGGTACTTATTAAGCAGAGACCGAGTGACTTTCTTGTAACTATTTCTTTGTGTGCATTGGCAGCTTGCAGTAATATAAGTGGCCTACAAAAGAGGTGAACCATTTCGTGGCTGGGTTCACTTTAGAGAATGATTTAATTTCTCGCAAGATCAAGCACCTTGGTATTGAAATCGTACTCAGTGATCGCTGATAGAAGTTGTGGGTTCTATAAATTCATAAAATCAAACAACATTCTGATACTGTCTGCTTTGTCACCTACGACGAAATGCAAAGCAAATGCGTTCCACAAACTTTTTAACTTTCTAATATGTTTTGGGACTAGAGAAAATCTCAATAAATGTGAAACTTTGCGATATTGCTTTAAAGATTTGATTTGATTCAAGAAAGATTTGTGGAAAGTATATTTCTGTAAAAGCCGATGCGTTCCACAATCTTTTCCATGCAATTTCTTGTGTCTCAATGTGTACCACAATGAAAAATCTAATGCAGCGTAGTAACATCTGACATTTTTGTCACATTTATTAGTATATTGCTCGAAAAAAGTATCTGTGAAATATTAAGTTACGAATTCCAATCTTTATACATGCTGTGTAGGTGCCATGATGGTTAAGCATCAGTGATTGAATAATACCTAATGGGTTTGATAGAAATGTCAACACAACATCACGGCCGCAACAGTCCGTCAAAATCTACTCTAAAGGCCCTGTATATGCTGAGAACTGCCCAAGTGCCCATAACATGATATAAAACAGTAGGAGTAGTAATTGAAGTTTAAAAATTCAACGTGGGTTTGAGTGTCGTAGTTTCGTACTTCCAGAAAAGCTATACAGACGAACCTCACATATTAAACCACAGAAGAACTAAATTTTGTAAAGAAGTTGTATTCTATGAGTGAAAGTTTTATTTTCACGAGAATTATTGTAATCTTAGTACCTACTTATCAATATTGTGAAATGAAAAAAGAATACGTTCCACAATTTTGTTCAGAATAGAAGAACATTGTTGATAGTAATGTCCACGTAGTCTTTCTGCTGTCATTACTATCTTTTCTGTCACTTTCTTCATCTGTCAGTTTGTCTCTCTGTCAGTTTCTTCCCATACACTTCATATTTTTTAAAACTTCGCCACCTCGCAAAACCCTGTTGATTCACCCTTATTCCGTCCAGATGGAATCTTTTCTGTTCAAATTTCCAGGAACGATAAACAAAAAACAATTCAAATTGACAAGTTGAAGATTTGTTTCACATACCACAAACTTTATATGTCAACTCCCCCTCGATAATTACAAACATTGCTCTCTGCTCGAACTCGAACACCAAACTATTTCTCCCATCAAGGAGGTTCAACGTACAACGTCAGTACCTACATAATTAAAAGGCAACAACGTTATATCAATTAATACACCTGTCACATTAAGCTCAAAAAATACAACCACAAAATTCATGAAGCCTTTTTGATTAATTAATTGCCAGTTAAAATACCAAAACTTTTGACATTTATCCTTACATACACGAGCAAGTAGAATAAAAAAGTAAAAAAGGTTAAGAGTATAGGAAGAGAAAATTAAACTTTGTTCATATTAAAATAATGTCACCATCACACCACACCATAATGTCCATTACAGTTTGCAGCTCATTATGCGACACTCTAACATGAAGGCAGCGCAGCGGTAGCGGGAGCCACGCAAAAGCTAACCCCTCCTTTTGTTGGCTTCCATATTGAAAATGTCAAGTGAAGTCTGTGAACGGCTTAAGCGAGTGTGTGATGATTTATCACATAAACGCATGTGAAAGGACAAAGGATATTCTGTACAAAAAAAAAACATGAAGAAAAACTTTCTTTAACTCATGTGTCGTCCTATGTATTTACTCAAAGTCATATCCTTGTTTTCATCATCACATACGAGTAGTACATACTTGTGTGTGCTGTACATGTTCGTCTGTATGTTATACTTTGTGCTGCAAGGTTGTTTATTTTTCGATTCATTTTCGGTGCTAAACTCTCTTAACATTCAACACACATTTATCACTTGACGTAAGCCACACTCAAATCCTGTTCAAGTCCAATATAAGGATAACCAAAGAGTACGACGACACAAGTGCATGCAGCACAGGAGCAATAGTAGCAATAACAGCAGCCAGTATCATATAACATCACATGGGGATATACTATATGGTGTCAGAACTTTAGTTGGAAACCTCCCTGGAACTCGGAGTTCTAGTTTCCAAGGATGTGTCCATTTATTTCCGATTAGCTCTGAAGATGTCCTTTCGTTGGTTTTTTTTTCTGCACACATCACCAACTTCAAAACATTGTTTTCAGATAACAAAAGACAAAACTTAATTGCGATTATAACCTAGAATTGCCCCATCGCCCATTGCCCCATCTGTACCCGGGGAAATTGGTTCTTGTTAAAATGTTGGCTGTCCAAGGGTTGAATTTTGAGTTTCAAGTGAAGAGTTATCCTTCCACACACACGCACAAACATATAACGTGACATGTGTGCATTTAAACTTTTTTAATTAGTTTGTACTGGTTGCATACTTATATGTGTATACGAGGCGAGCATGTGGGTTTTTGAGAACCACAATTAGAATTGAGATGAAGCTTATTGCACGAAAGTGGCTAGTTTATCTTTTTTTTATTTATTGTGTAGGTGAAGCTGAATTGTCGATGTGGGCAAAAATGTCAAAGAGATTTCAAGGACGAAAATGATGGAGAAGATAAATGTGTGTGCTTAACTTTTGACTCAACAACTTCGTCAGTGAAGTGCTAATTGAGAAGTTTCTATGTGCGAAGTGGTAACAAATTATTGTATTGAGGGTTGTGAAAAGTATTATATGCAGGAGCGGACTAAAGGTGTGCGATCCTATTTAAGGCCCAAATATAATCTATGTTGAGTCTAATAATTTCGTTAAGGAAATAATTCGTTGAGGACAGTTAAGGCAACAATAGACATGACCAAGCTTGTGCTTCTGTCAAAACTTAACGAATCGTCTCGTCATATTTCTAACCACTAGGAACATGGCTGACAAAACTTATTTTTTTTTTCTTTTCCTGTTTCCTCATATTGTTTTGTATGAGACCGACAATCGCCACAGATGTCGGGACTAAAATACGTATCGATTATCGAATCTTAACGGAAGGGGAATTTCCGGTTTCCATTATGGCAAATGTCATATGCGTGTGGATTGGTTTATTTACACGTGTGATTTTGACAGTTGTGAATGGTTGTTGTTAATATCACGTGTTTCCGCTATTTTATCACCCTAGGGTTATTAAAATTTTAAAGGCAAATGTGAATTTTAAGATAATTCATAGAAAGGCGCTTATTACGCAGCTACCAATGTAACATTGCACTGTTTCGTCGAAATTTCGAAGAGTTATTATGTGAATGGAAGAAAGTTTGACATGACACAACCGAAGGGATCGTTTCGTTCGGTTCTCACTTCTCACACTAACATTTGGTGCCGCCTACTTTATTCGACCTTTAAGGCTTGCGAATAGATACTACAGTATTTATACTCAGATTCAAAGCTTAATTTTTGTGCTTTACGTCACAAAATGAAAAAATATCTTTCAAGACCAAAACCGTTGGTATTTAATTTGTTGCAATGCACTCAATCCGCCCAATCACTCCTGCTCTAATTATTGTAAGTAAATAGCAATTTAGTTAATAATTTTTATTTCAGATTAGGACAATGATTTTTTTTTTAAGTTTCTGACTTATCTAGATGAAATGGTATAATAGTGGACCAATAGAAATTTAAACTAAAATAAATAATTAAAAGAATTATAATAGGTCAATTCAAAAAGTAAATTATTAAAAAAGATACATATGTAATTAAAAAAATATATATATTTTTTATTAAAATCGTAGTCAATTTAGTTGGTGCAATTATTTTTTATGTAGAATCCACCCAAATATTCCTACACAGTAGATTTAAAAATCAAAAACAAAAAGTCTTATAAATAAATTATTAAAAAAAAAAATGGCACTGCACGCTGTGTATATTCGTTCATCTTGTAAAATGAAAATAAAAGTGTTTTAAATATATATATTTTTAAAATAATAATATCAATATAATGCACTTTAAATAAATAAAAATAGCATAATCTTAATAATAGTATAAAATTTATTGAATCATATGAAAGCGATTTTGATTGTGTTAGATGTGTGTATATCTTAAATTAAAAAAAATATATAGCTAATGTTATTATTTTTAAGTTTATAACTATTGTAATAATAATATTAAGTACTTATTTTTTTCAAACTCTTTTTTATAAACAAAAGAAAAAACAATGTTTAATAAAAAAATAATAATAATGTCTAGTCTATGAAATTACTATAAGAAACTGTGTACATTTTCCTTGTTGGTTAAAAAATTATAATAAATGAAGCTGTACTTATTATGTTTAATTTGAAAATTGAGAACAAAATCAATTGTTGTTTTAAGAAAAATGATAAGAAAAACTCCAAATGACATTTGAAACACTGTTAACATAAATAAAGATAATATTTTATTGATATATTAAAGCTGTCTTTTTTATATTTCTTTCTTATGACTATTTTTTTTTTTTTTTAATAAGAAAGGATTTCATTAAAATCGATAGTGTGCAATGCGAGGTGTTACTGGAGCCCAAATAAACGGCACGGCGGCGGCGGCTATGTCATATCAACGACATGTTTGTAAAAGGAAGTAGGTACATATTTGGTGCGTTCTTTTTTAACAATAGTAAGCAATTGTTAACAATAATATTTCTATTAAGCAATTCAAAGTCTTTACTTAAAATCAAACCAAAAAATTACAAATTATCGATTTGAGCAGCAAGAACGTCTTTATTTAATAAAATATTTTTTTCACCAATTTTGAGCGATGAAGGAGAATAATTTAATTAGTTGAATTTGACAAGTTTTTTTTTTTTTTAAATATCAACAAATTGTTGACTATGGTTATGGTTATATCTCAAAAGGGGTATGGCTTTTATAGTTGCATTCTAAGGCAATTTTTGAAAAACGGTGACCACCTCAATATCAAAGAAGTTTTTGAAAAATTGCGGAAGAATTACACCTTCGCTCCGTCCCAAATCCCAAAATTTTTTGAGGATGAATTGTCACCTGGGTACTTACCACAGACAATGTTAATTCTGTAGCTTAAGCTAGTACTAAACGGTCAACGGGATGGGTCAACGCGCTTATTCTCTGACGTCATTACGACATAGTTATTTGATAGTCAACACGAAATTTTATCATCGAAATGACGGCTGCGTTGACAAACATGAGGACTTGAATTTTAAGGGTCAATGCGTTGACACTTTCCGTTGACTGTCGAATTCCACGAAAATGTTTGTTTCTATCAACAGATGTTGGTCAAACATACCATTATTATCATGTGAAATTTAGCACGTAGTCGCTGAATATCCAATATTGCCATATTGGCGAGGTAAGTGTTTGGTGGTGGTGGGCGTGAAACGGTCAATATTTTAGTAAGATAAAAGTATTTCGAATGTTTCACGGAATATCATCTGGTTTGGCTGGAAAAATAGGGAAAAATTTAACCAGTTCACAGCAATTATTTTGCTCATAAGACTCCACAACTTTACGTCTAAAACATATTTTCAAGAACGAATTAAGTTGACTCAATTTATGATTGTCGTGTGATTGTCAACGTGTAAAATGAAGAATTTTCTTTTCAGTCAATGTGTGCTCAACGTGTAAAAGTGGTCAAATCGTGTGATAGCGCTATTACAGAGTGGCAAAAATCGCAATGACACACTTTGCACGTCAGCGTATTTTGGGACATAATTGACTGTCTCCGGTCATTCAAGGTGACCGTTAATGGCGGTGCATTGACATATTTTCTTGTGGCGTCAGAGGGTCAACGCAATGTACCAATTCGTTGATCGTGTAATACTTGCTTTAGAAAATTGTTTGAATATTATTTGTTTTGGCAAACTCAAGAACGGGTGGACCGATTTGAATGAATCTTTTTTTGGTGATCTATGTTTCTGTAACGATTTGAATAAATTATGTTTAAACTTTAATAGAGCATTTACTTCAATTATAAATAAGTTAACTAAAACAAGGCCAGCTGGTGTCGTAAATAACCCATGGTTTACGACAGAATTAAAAACTCTTAAGGAATCTAAAATAAAATTGTATGAATGTGCGAAAATAAGTGGGCGATCATTGCATTGGGATGAGTACACTTACATTATAAACATATATAAAAAGAAGATAAATGAAGCAAAGAATAGGTATACAGGGTGATTCACCAGCGTTGTGCCAAAAAGCTAGAGCGTGTAGGTTAAGTTGAGACAAGAAAAAAATCGTATGGGAGGGGGGGGTCTATTCCCCTCCATTTAGCCGGGAGGGGCAATTTTCTGAAAAATTGACTTATTTTGTAAAAAAAAATATTTAAAATCAACGGGTTCGTTTACAACACCGTGTTATACCTTTTTTTGGAAGCCAAAAACTTCTCCTTTTATTTTGTTTTTAAATTAAATTGTTTTAACGAATAGTTTAAAAAATATAAATTTTCAAACTCAAAATTTTGAAAAAAAATTTGAAAAAATAATTTTAAAACTAATTTTTTTCAAAATTTTACGTAATTAAGTGTAATTTTTTTTCTCAGAATTCAACGCTTCCATTAATCTTTAATCCAACACTGAAAACCGTATGGCTCTACGACTTTTTGTTGCCAAGGTATTCAAAAATAACCGAACCTACTTCTTCACAAAAACACGAAAAAATTGGCTAAATGGTCTTGTGCCATCCCGTAAGGCTAGGTTTTCTTGTTTTTGTGAAAAAGGAGAAGTTTTTGGCTTTCCAAAAAGGTATAACACGGTGTTGTAAACGAACCCGTTGATTTTAAATAATTTTTTTTACAAAATAAGTCAATTTTTCAGAAAATTGACCCTCCCGGCTAAACGGAGGGGAATAGACCCCCCCTCCCATACGATTTTTTTCTTGTCTCAACTTAACCTACACGCTCTAGCTTTTTGGCACAACGCTGGTGAATCACCCTGTATAAAACTTAAGATAGATAATGCTAGTTCACAAAAGGAAATGTGGCGGGCGATTAAACAGTTCGTCTTGAAAAAATCGAATGCTGATATTACGGAAGTGAAATTTGGAAATGTAATCGCAACTGATGATGAAACGATAGCAGATAACTTTAATCATTACTTTGTTAATAGCGTCCAGGAAATACATGATTCTATTCCTCAAGCCTTTTTGGAATTCCGGAGATCGAAACAAATAACCGCCTACACTTCGAAGAGGTCAATGAGCAAACTCTGTTATTAATTTGTCAAACCATGAATAACAAAAAAGACATTTATGGATTAAATATGAAAATGGTAGTGGATAATTGGTCGGAGTGTGGAGGAGCCATAACGAAGATAATTAATACGTCATTATTAAGTGTATTCGTACCAGCATCGTTAAAAGAATCTCAAATAGTGCCTATAAAAAAGATTCAACAAACAAAAGATTGCGAAAATTTCAGACCGGTAAACATGTTTTCAATGGTCGACAAAGTATTGGAAAAGGTGATTCAGATGCAGTTGGAAGAATACTTCAAAAAACAATTTTTTGATTAAAGAGAGATTCGTAAAAATCACAACTGTGAGACCGCTTTAAATTGGACTGTCATTGAATGGGATGAGGTGGATAAGAAGAATTCTGTACCTATTGATTGTTTTTTTTTTTTTAACTTAAAACGGCGGCGGCGTTAAGTACAAATTAAATTTGGTTTTATAACGGGTGATTTTTTAAGAGGTTTAGAACTTTTAAAAAAAAAAAAAACACAAAAAATTCGAAAAAATGAATGAAATATTTATTTGAATCGATAGTTTGAACCTTGCAGTTTAATGTTTAAAGATAATTTCATGCAAATGTTGACCGCGGCTGCGTCTCAGGTAGCCCATCCGCTGAGTCCAATTTTGGCATACTCTTTCACACATATCGGCCGGTATCTCACGAATGAATGCATGGATGTTGGCTTCCAGTGCGTCAATCGAAGCGGGCTTGTCCCTATAGACATTAGCCTTGACATACCCCCACAAAAAATAGTCTAATGGTGTCAAATCGCACTATCTAGGCGGCCAATTGACCGGCCCGAAACGTGAAATTAACTGTTCACCAAACTCGCCTCGCAATTCCGCCATTGTTTCGCGTGCTGTGTGGCATGTGGCACCGTCTTGTTGAAACCACATATCATGCAAGTCAAGAACTTCCATTTCGGGCAAAAAAAAGTTTGTTATCATCGCTCGGTAGCGTTCACCATTGACAGTTACGCTGCGATTCGCATCATCTTTGAAGAAATATGGCCCAATAATGCCGCCGGCCCATAAACCGCACCAAACAGTGGCTTTTTCGGGATGCATTGGTAGCTGTTGCAATGCTTCTGGCTGATCTTCACTCCAAATGCGGCAATTTTGCTTATTTACGTACCCATTCAACCAAAAATGAGCCTCATCGCTGAACACAATTTTTCGATATTTCGACATTTCGAACCGAGCACGAATTTTGATAGTAAAATTCAATAATTTGCAAGCGTTGTTCATTTGTAAAACGATCCATGGTTAAATTGCAAACCAAACTGAAGCTGTTTGACAGTGACACAAGGTACTAAACACACGTCAGCTGTCAAAACCAGTGTTGCCAAAACCAAACCAGCTAAAAAATCACCCGTTACAAATAAATAATAGTCATTTGTCATTTGATTGTATTGCACTTACTTTTTTTCAGACATCCTTTGATTTAATAGGAGGACCAATACCATTTAAAATATTGGTAATGCCTTCCCAAACAATAACACTCTGCTTTGCATTCGGGTGCATTTAAAATACCCTTAGCAAGTCCACTCGTCCACTGTTCTCTTTGAGAAACTCAACGAGTACAGAAAACTGTTGCGCGGTAGTATGTTTTTGACTCCTTTGTTTAAGAAAAAAAATCACAAAAAAATATTAAATTCAATTAAAAAAGCATTTTTAATACACAATTGAAGGTTTAAGTAACTTAAATCTTCTTGGTTTTATTAAATATTTACATTTTTTAAGATCACAAGCAATCCGCCAGCAATCCGTCACCTAAATACTTATCGCTTTCACTTTCAATAGAAAAATGACATTGGAAAGTGCTTTCGCTCTACTTTTGGTCGAATGGAAAGCGATTCGTATTTGGGAATATGAAAATACAAATCCGCGTTCCAAAGCGATCCGCCGCGCATTCTGGAATAAGCCGCCAGTACTCAGTAATGACAGCAAACCGCTATTGAAAGTCAATCAGATTTATCTCATTGCCGAATGATTTCTGCCAATTCACTAGGGTCAACTGAAGAGCTGTTTTACCATGCTTTTTAAACCATGATTGGCTTTTAATTTAGAAATTCAATATTTCCCTCATTTAAAAATAATTTGTCGCGTGATCGCGTGTCAGCAAGCTAAAATCTCTGTTTACTCACGCGCCGTAAAACAAAACTAAGAACGTAGTTTACTGTTCTAAGCTTTGCATTAAAAAATAATATTGCTGACTACATGAATTGGATTTGAAAGGCTGACAAAGATTTGAAATTTCATTTTTATGAATAAAGTTTTGATTTAAAAAAAAAACACGAAATTATTTTGCACACATATATGTATATATACGATAAGATTTTTATTGATTTACTTTTGATATAGAAGTTGATACATTGAATAATATTTTGAGTGACAATTAATATTTTAAGAGATAGCAATACAAATATTATTTTTTTGTTAATTAATTAATATTTGAGACCATTTATTTTGAATTTAGGAAAAAAACTCATTAAAAATGAAAAAAACAAAAAACTTAAAATAACATTTTCTTTTGTTAAGTGTAAATTTAAAATTTAGTCAAACAAAATTATTAAAAAAAAAAAAGAAGAAACCAATTTTTGACTCAATGTCTTTTCCCAGTTTCAATGCCTGAAAACCGTTTTATTTTCGAATTGTTTTTTAATTGATCTCATCAAACTTAGTTTGTTTTTGTTTTTTGCTCTAAAATAAACCTATTAATAAAGTATATTGTGATATTTTTTTTTAATTAAGCATTAAGTGTATTATAGCTTAATTTTTGATTTAAGGTGAAACTATCCTTGTTTTTTTTTTTTTGAGACAAAGAGAAAATAATATAAAAAAACGAAATTCGAAAAAAATTAAATTAATGAAAACTTTTTCGAAAAAGGTGATTTTTTTTGTTGTTGTTACTGTTGTTGTTTGTCATTCTTTATCTCGTCCCACCTGTAGGTGTATGTTTTTTGTATTTTTTAACACCTCCTCCTGCTCGATCCTTTTTCATATCTATTTTTTTTTTTTATGACCACCGACTCAATACATACAGACATTAGAATAAACCAAAACTAATACGCATCTGTTTGTCTAATTACACATCAACCAGCGCCGCTCGAAGCCCACTTCTTCTGAGGTCGCCGACTATAGCATGACTTCATTCGAAAGCTACACAATTCTCTGTCCCTGAGAGAGCTTTTTGTTTAACAGAGAGACAGAGAGAGTGCGGCGTGCCGCGACCGCGAGTAATGATTTGAGTAATTATTATTATTTTTTTTTTATTAAATTTTGTGTTGTTTCATTTTGTTTTTTTATTTTTGGAAAAACAAACAAAAAAGAGAGAATTCTTGTTTTTTTTGTTTTGTTTTTGTGTTGTGTTGTGTTGAGTTGTTTAATGATTTGTTGGTTGTTGTTGTTTTACATGCGCACGCGACGCGGCGTACAAACAAGAAAATACTAAGAAACAGCTGAGTTGCCGTTTTGTTTTTTTGTTTTGTTTTGTTGATTTGTTTTGCTTATAGGGGGGCCTACGACTACGAGTTTCATCTAAAACACCAAACACTAAGGACTCTACGAACTAACACGTAATATATTTGAAAGATAATTTTGAAGAAAAGGGGAATAATGTTGCTGAAGCAATTGCCAATTATAATGGATGCATTAATGGTTGCAATTGTTGTTGTGGTTCTGTTGTTATTGGTGGTGGTGCTGGGGACCACTGGTCACCAGAGGTTCATTGGTAGAGCATAACCTTGTTTGGACACATAGATGTTACGGTCCGAATAAGAAGATGCATTTCCAATTGCCTTGCGAGCAGAAATTATTTCATTGTTTTTGTTTTTGTTATTATTAAACGAAGTAACCGTTTCGGACTTGCCGTTTATAGTGCGAGTTGTTGTAGTTGTAGTATTACCCTCCGAGTCTTGGGTAATTTTGGTGGTCTCGTAAGAACCATCAGGCTTACGTACAGTCTTCGTCATAACACTCTGACGAAACATTTTCGGGCCCTTAAAATACAAAAAATAATTTTAATCACATCAAAAAATTAAGAAAAAAAATGTTATCTTACTTGATAGGCCCCCTCGAAAACGCCTCCGAACGGTGCTTTTATAGGCGGAGCAATCATATCAGGATTTCTATTAGCCGGTGGACGTGATTCATCGTCAAGTAAGGTGCCATGAATGCGACCGAGAATGGTTTCCTCATCAGAGAGCTTCTTCTTCGGTTGCAACATTTTTGCACGGTTATCATTCCGAGGCAAGATGTTGGTCATCTCAGGAGACACACGTTGCAACAACGAGTGCAATTGATCAGCATAGATTCTAGAAAACATGAATACAATGTTAATTCCACTTTTGGGACATTTTTATTGTAGTTAAACTTACTCTCCATCCAGATCAGTATCCAACATTTTCTTCTGATCGCCAAATTCTTTGAGAAAATTTCCCTCAAAACCAGGCTTCAGATACTCTTCCTTTAGGTCCTTTTCAAATTTCGGAGGATTGTCTGGAAATTTTAAAATTTGGCAGTTTTTTTTTTTTAATTTAGAACAGGAAAATAACTGTTTGCTGAAATCTAGATTCAAGTTTGGTTTAGGATTTGTGTGAGTTAATTTTAAAATATTCTTTGAGACTTGGGGGAAAGTGATTCTAATGGAATATTTACACCTTCGCCTGCTGACCATAGATTGTTGTTATGTTCTGGCGTCTCTTGAAGCCTGATATAGGCTTTGTAGAAGTCTGGCAATGATGATGATAAATGTCCTTAACCTTTACTTAATTCGTGGTCGCAACTTAGCAAACCCGACTTTGGACGAACTGCCAGTTCAAGCTTTTTAGGACATCATTTTCAGCGTAAGAGCTTTCTGTTATTCACCTTAAATATTAACAATGAATGGGCCTAAGTCAAAGAGTACTTAAAAAGATGACTGCGTCGACAGGTTAGAAAGGTAGATAAGCCCAAACTGCAATTCACAAGGCGCAAAGGTAACAAAAATAAAAGAAAAATAAGACACATTCGTGTCCTTGTCCTTGTAAAGTTCTATTTTTCTTAGATGTTGAACATTTTTGACATGTTTTCAACTAATTATGCCTGAAAATTTCAAACAAAGAGGATAGGTTAGGTCAAGTTAGCTTGAGAAACTCAGTTGTTTTTATTTTTTCAAGCATTGGGTATATCTTCTCCAACATGCAAGTATTGAGGGAATAGGTTTTTGAGCGCTTGGGCACGGATTCAAATCTTGGTTTGTTGCTTGAAAAATTCTGTTTAATGAAACGTACTATTATAACGACGTGCTTACTCTCCGAAACTTTCAGTCTAGAGAAAACTTCAATTGATTCGTTCAATGACATTGTTAGTAGAAAAATGTTAAGGCACAGGACAGATGTAAAGCCTCCTTCAAAAATAGCAAACAAAGGAACAGCGATATATTTTTAAGGAGCTATAAAGCTGCTGAACTTGATTGTCTTTCGAATTCCAAAATATTATGAGGCTTAAGAAAACTGTAATAATCAGGGCTTATGAGAGCATATATTAGGTTGTATCCGTGCCCAATTCAATTGTTTTGACGAAAAATGAGTCGCTTAGTAAAAACAGAAAGCATCCACTGAATGGTACATAAAGCATGCTCTTCTTACTTTTCGACGTTCTAGAAACCGTCTTGCTAACTCGGCGTATTAACCAACTAGTGATCCATAACCTTCCCGAAGGCGCGTGAGTCGTAACATTGAATAGAAAGAAACGAGAGTGCAGGTTTCGGTCGTTTTGCGCAATGCTCTTCCCCATCCGACCACAACTCCTCTCTTTTTTTTTGACGCAAATTCATCCTTTTAACAGCAAGCAGGCAATTATTTTGCTCCATGGCGTTGTCGTATATCTGGGTTCAATATCAATGCCTGATCCCAATCAAAATGTCCTGCTGTACTGCCTCCTGCGAGGAAATGACAAATCCTGCAAGAGTAAAACCTGATGGCAAAAGTGCATCTCTCCCCGGCGTTCGGACTCGGTAACTTAAGGTGCGTTAGGTTTCTTATCTGAGTATCAATGGTCACAGGAAAGATTAAGAGTGTACCTAGGTCATGATTCATTGGATCCCAAGTCGCAGTCAGCAGTCATAATATTTATTTTTACATCGAGCAGACTTTTTGTTTTCTATTTCGGAGTCATTATGATCTGAGGTGGATCACACTTGTCTGTTTCAAACTTGTAATCCGCCTGTGGGGTTTGCCAGGTTGACCTCGGATAACTTTGGCAAGCCTCTCTGTCCTCAATTGTTCCAGATCTGAGACCAACTGAATGCTGGTATCGCTTCAACTGCTTGTACTAAGAGTTTTAAGGCTTGCTTTTTTTTCTTTCTCCATCGCGATGGTATTGGAACGTTGGGTGATATTGTCTTTTCCACTTTGTTACTCCTGCCGTCATTCAAAGCATCTTCATCTAAGCTGCTGTTACATAGGTACGTTTTGTATTGTCCAACAATTAACACAGGCGAATGACACTGGATTGATGTTAGGCTTAGTTTGACAATGGTGCCGGTCTGTTGTGGTGATTTGTCTCGTCAAAATTTCTAATAGAAAAGGTGCATTAGTCATAGAGTCATCGAATACGTTAAAGCCATAAAACTCTCTTTTGCTTGCTTGCTTTACTTCGTTGGAAACCAATGCAGTTGTGGTAGGGACATCGATTTTGTTTCTACCGGCGTTTGACTGCGACTTGGGTTCCGTCTATCGTATCTGCCTAAGAGGGTAGATTGCTAAGAGACAGAAAATATTCCTAGGGAGGAACAAACCCATCAAACCATCAACAGAATACCTACCCGAGTGGGATCGATATTAAGTAAAATTAAGTTTGGAATCTTCCTCGAAATACAGCGTTGTTAGGTAATTATCTTCAAAGCCCATCATGCCACCAAACAAACATATTATGTCAGCTGTCTTGGATTTTTTTTTTTTTTTTTTTTTTCATTTCTTTAAAACTGCTTGTATCGCATTTGGCCAAACAAATCTCTTCCCATGTCAGCCAGCAGTCAGCCTACGTTTTTATTCTTTTCAACAAAATGCGCAATAGAAATTCGAAAAGGTGCACACACCTCCCCTGTCCCTGTGCTGCCCCAGTGCTACACGACTCGATACAGAATAGAACATTAAACCCAACCACCTCCACCCAAAAACAAAAGCCATTCGCCCCCAATCCACCCATCCACCCATCCCAACTCAAATCAAAGAAGATGAAAATGGAAACTAGCTATATACCACAACAACAACCCACAAAAACCTACCCTCGTATTGGCTAACAGCCTCCATTATCTGCTGCATTTGGTGCTCGAAATGCTTCTGCAACTCCATTGGATTGGTGAAGACTTGAAAAACGAACTTTCGATTATCACCAAACAGCTCATCGTCCGTGTCCGATTCATCGAACCAACTTGGCTTCCGGAATTCATCCTTTTCCTCCACCGAAGGACTGCAACAGAAAATTTAACATTTTTATTTAGTTTGAGAAGATTTTCAAGCAACTAGCTATTTAGAAGCAATGGAAGATTTTTATCATCGATCGATAAAAGAGATGCTTCCTCTTTACGCTATACTTTTTTTCTCATTTTTTGCTGGGAAGGGAACAACGACATTATACTTACTTCTTGGTGTCGTCGTCGGTGCTATCTTTGGTCTTATTGAACATTTTACGCAAGATATCCATTCTCTACTTGGAAAAAAACTAAATAAAAAACTTTACACTTTCCACCGAATTGGATTGGATGAACAAAAATTAAAGAGTTTTTGTTTTGGAGTTTTCTAATTGAAATTTTTTGCTGAGAATTCTTTGATTTTTCCTTCCTTGCTCGTCGTCACACAAAACTTTGCTGCCTGCTGCCGGAATTGTCTCGAAATCGGACGAATTACGTTTTTTTTTTCTGGCTGTGCAGTGGATAGAAAAAAACTTGAGTTGAGGGAATGCGCATGTTTTGGGATATTTGTTCGTTTTGACAACGATTGTTTTCTTTGATTTTGTTTTGTTGTGGGATATTTTGTGTGACAGGGATGTGTGTGAGGTTGACTGACTTGAAAAATATTCTTATTAGTTTTGAAAATTGACAGAATAATGTAGCCCAGGGTGGCTTTTTCTTCTATACAATTCATTCATTATAAATATATTTATATTATAAAATTTAATTGATTTTATTTTTAGAATGAGAGCTTTTAAGCACCATCACACAATAGTTTGAAGATCCCAAAATCACAATAATTAAAATGAACATTTTCTATTGAGAATGACAAGAGGAAAAGAAACAGAAAGTAGTAGAATAGAGAATATACTTTGAATGTTTAAATGAGTGCGTTCGACTAACTTCAAGATGGAATGTCTTGTGTGTGTTCGCTTAAACGATGACTATTTGCGGTACGATCTAAAACTACGTTTTCATAAGGGCACAAAATGTTATTTCGTTGAAAATTTCCAAATTTGAGTCCACAAAATAATATTAAAATTTTGTTTGATTTGGACGAAAATCATAAGGTTGCAGATTATGTTAAAACAAATCAAACGCAACTAATATGAAACAAATTGAATAGATATTTTCTAAAATGTCAATTTAAAACAAAATCCAAGGCAACGGCAAAAGTAAACAAACCAACATGCAAACCAACGGCAGAAGTAAACAATACAAAATAACAATTTTAAAATAAATCCAGGGCAACGGAAGTAGTAAACAAAACAAAACAAGAAGAAAAAATTAAAAGGTTATAAAAAAGAAAGAAGATAGCCTGATGTCAAACCAAATGTGGAAACCTAGATGAAAACACTTTCATAGCAAATTTTCAAATAGCCTAATTTCGGCATTAATGAAAACGTAGTATAAAAAGCGTTATTCAATTTCATTATTTAATTTTCAGATTATTGTAATTATTTTGAGAGTAATTAAATGTGCGTCCACTACAAATATACACATATAATTGAATATCATTGTGTTGAGACTTTGTGCTAAATTTTATCCCATTTCAATGTCCACTTAGTTTTTATTTGGCTTAATTAGGTTATTTCGCATAAGATTTCCAAGCTCGATCCCAAATCAACTCAATTGCCATACAAATTCTCATTTCGAAATTATCTCATTTCAACCTCATTTTGTAGAAATTAGGTTCCAAATCAGTTGAAAACTCTGTAAAACTCTATACAAACTATAGTAGGTACCTACTATGAATATGAAGTAATTATTGTTCCGATCGGATTAGATCAGATCATCAGTGTCATGATGAATAGCAGGAAGACGAAGGAGTAATATTGGAAGTGATGGAATGTTTAAATAGACTAGGCATAAATAATTGTAAAATTTTTAGGTATGAATCAATTTTATTTATTTTATTAGAGAGATTTTCATCAATAATTTTTAATATGACTTTGCACAGAGGCAACTAAAATTTGAGCTCTTTTCAACACCGAAGACATCACAATTTCCAGCAGTGCCAATTGTATATACAGGATAACCAGGAACATTTGTATAGTCGTAATTGCATGTTATGTAGTTGTAGACCCATTTTCTAGAAATATATTGAAAGAAAAATATTTTAAATTACCTATGTAGGTATTGCATCAATAAAGGCTTAAGCTGGAAGCAAACCTCGCTCCAAAAAGATGACCTGACTTCGCAACATTGCGTTTAAGCTGGCCTTTAAAATAAAAGACTATTTAATCTTGATACTTTTGTTTCTTATAAACTTCAGTATGACTTTATAGAGGAAAGACCATTTTGTAGCTTCTTTAATGCTTCCGTATATCAAAGTTAGCTTTCCGTTGGAAATTTAGCAAAGCTAATATAAAATTTACGTTAAAAATAGTGAAAAATTAATGAACGCGAAGAACACATAATTTATATTAATTATAAAAAAGTCCACAAGAACATATGTATAAATTTACCGAAGCTTAATCGAATCATAAAAAGAAATTGTATAGCTTCAGTTCAAATCCCTAGGAAATACAAACTAAACATTTCGGCCTTCCTGAAATGTTATCTATTTGGAAAATAACAAAATCCCCTATTTCGTGGCACTGTAGATATTCTTATTCCTTATCATTATAAAGTTTGTTTGATAAGCTAGCTCAGAGGCACACTGGGATGCGCTTCCAATATGCACTGTAATGGCTCATGGTTTTTCTTAAGTTAAGAAATCAGAATTTTCATTATTTAAAAAGGATTTTTGGAAAGTCTTTCTTAAAATCAAATAAAAATTACGTATGAAAATTAATTACTTACTCTGCTTTATCGGGGAAGCTTTTACAGAAAGTCATTGCACATCCAACTCTGCCAACTTTATCGTTTGCCATAACCGTAAAATGTCCAATTTTTCTGAAATGCAGAAACGTTTTATAGAAGCTTCAAGTTCTTGGCATTTATTAATTGGGTTGTATTATAATGAAAATGCAATTTCAAAGTAAATATTTGGTGCAGTTTAACATTAGTCATATTCAGCTCAAAACTTACTTATTAGGGTCAATTCTTCCATATTCCTTAATGACGGACTCTGGAACATCCTCGCATTCCTTAAACCAATTATAGATTGAAATTTGGGCATGATCTAATGGCTTACGCGAAGGTCCCGTAGTTCCATGGTAAGCAAGATTTTGACCAGATATTGGTATACGTTCTGTATTGCGGCATTGATCATGCTGCATCTTACATCGTCCAGCATGAACACTTGCTATGTACTCAAGTTCGTAGTCCCAAGCCTTTTAGAATGTGAAACAAACCAAATGTATGTATTATAATCTAAAAATAAAGTTTTCAAAGAATCATATACCAATTCCCTCATTTCCGAAGCTGGAGGCAGGAATCCCCCACTGCCTTGTGCCTTGCCACATGCAACCTCATTGCGATAGTAATTGTGCCAATAGAGAATCCAGTTCCTGAAAAGATTTGTCATCGGATAATGTTTCTGATAGTCAGAAACCGGTATCTATAAAAACGAAGAAGATACAATAACATAAATGATTTTGAATATAAGAACGTATTCACCCACAATTTGTTCCTTGAAGCACATTATATGCCGTTTTGAGTATCCCATGCAAAGCTTGTTTTCCTTGCTGCAATATTCATAACTGCTACCAGGAACAACTATATTGAAAAGGACAATGGTTAGGAAAGCTGTTTGCAGCATCGTTGTTCAAAACACAATAATAATTTTGACACTGCTTTGATTTGACTTTGAAAATAATCCTGAATGATATCTAACAACCTACCTACATAACTCGTTTTTCAAGGAATTCATATGGTTATGTAACTGCACCTGCAAAATCCGCAGAAAAGAACCCAGAGCATTGGCCGATGATGAGTGGTTTTTTTTTGCTGATGCGCATTTTATAATGCACATTCCATTGGTTCCTCTACACACAATCTGGAAACCAATGAATCAAGCGCATTTGCTTCCGCTTGATTTGTCTTCGTGTGAGTAAAATATCTGGATGCCTTGAAGCACAAAAAGTAGATTCATTTTCGCTCAAACAAGACTTGAAATTACAAAATTGTGTCAAAAAAAAAAACCAAATCAAGAAAGTTAATGGGAAATGCTATTCAAAATTATAAAAAAAATTAAATATTTTTCTTGTGTCTATAAGCTGCCGTTTGCTGGGATACATTGATTCGTCCTGGAAAAAAGTTTTGCAACTAGAACCCTGCATTTTACTTTAGTTTTGTATGTATGTTCTATCGATTAGACATCCTCTATTTATATGGTTTTCTTTTTCTTAAGCATTGCACCTTAATTATTTTTGTAATCTTTCTTAACTGATTAAACTGTTTGTAGGAAATATTTAAAATAAATGCGTATGACTGGGTCGGATGAATTTTGCCCTTAAGAACAGGGACATTTGAGTGGGGTCGTAAATCGACAATTTTGCGGCGTTTGTTGTTATTTAATCGTCTCTGGCTTATCGGCGTAGACTGGCGACTTCACAAACCCCCACCGAAAATAGTATAACGGTGTTAAATCGCACGACAAAATCAATAGTTGCACGCGCACACCAAACTCTCAGTTTTTGAAATCCGGAATCAGCAACAATCTCATTTCGTGCCCATTTTCATTTCACCGCCGCGCCGGAACAGTGCCCGGTGTTCTGTTCAGGCGTCAGACGATTCATGGTGAAATGGCAAGCCAAACTAAAGATAAATCACATGGCAGGAGACAAAATGGCTGGCATAGTGAAAACATTGCTGCCAACTAAAAGTTCTATACCTATGTACATATTTCAAAAAAAAAAAAACATCCTTTTTGATCGTATATGCATGTAGTAGCGAATTACATATTTTGAGTTTGACACACACAAAAATTAAGTATTCGCCACAGTGTCTGCGCTTAAATTTTCTCGTTGCCAAAAATTTGATTCAAATCGAAAATATATTTTGCTGATAAATTGATTCATAAGCAATTAGCACATAAAATCATAGTTTCTGAAATAAACAATTTGAATTGCACCCACAGGTTAAAGAATTTGCGAACGTGCGTTCGTGCATTTTATTTGTTCAGTGTTCACAGAATTAAAGGGAGTTTTTTTTTTTATTTATTCTGAAGGGAAAATATCACTCAATCTGGCATCCGTGGAAGTTCGCTCCAATGAGTTGAGACTTTTAATGCAAGCAGGGGTGGCTTCCTTTTCAATGAAATGATTTTTTTTCGAATGTTCCATGAGTGCAGAGGCACTTACACTATCTAATCTGAGAACATATCCAGTATATCTACTAATATTATTAAAGTATTCGTGTTGTATCTATGTACAACATTTATAGAAATTACATTAGAAAACTCTCTTTGATTTGAAATGTAATTTGGTTTGATCACACACATTCCAGTGATACAGTGGTTGGAAAAATTAGTGGCATATTTAAAGATTTTCACATTTTACTTTTAATTAAGGATTTATATAAAGCGTCGAGTATTTTGAGCTGTTGTTTTTTTTCAAATTTAATATTCAACTGTCAATATTTTTGACAAACATACAAAATGTCATTAAATACTAACGGGTGATTTTTTAAGAGGTTTAGAACTTTTTTTTAAAAAAAAAACACAAAAAATTCGAAAAAATGAATGAAATATTTATTTGAATCGATAGTTTGAACCTTGCAATTTAATGTTTAAAGATAATTTCATGCAAATGTTGACCGCGGCTGCGTCTCAGGTAGCCCATCCGCTGAGTCCAATTTTGGCATACTCTTTCACACATATCGGCCGGTATCTCACGAATGAATGCATGGATGTTGGCTTCCAGTGCGTCAATCGAAGCGGGCTTGTCCCTATAGACATTAGCCTTGACATACCCCCACAAAAAATAGTCTAATGGTGTCAAATCGCACGATCTAGGCGGCCAATTGACCGGCCCGAAGCGTGAAATTAACTGTTCACCAAACTCGCCTCGCAATTGCGCCATTGTTTCGCGTGCTGTGTGGCATGTGGCACCGTCTTGTTGAAACCACATATCATGCAAGTCAAGAACTTCCATTTCGAGCAAAAAAAAGTTTGTTATCATCGCTCGGTAGCGTTCACCATTGACAGTAACGCTGCGATTCGCATCATCTTTGAAGAAATATGGCCCAATAATGCCGCCGGCCCATAAACCGCACCAAACAGTGGCTTTTTCGGGATGCATTGGTAGCTGTTGCAATGCTTCTGGCTGATCTTCACTCCAAATGCGGCAATTTTGCTTATTTACGTACCCATTTAACCAAAAATGAGCCTCATCGCTGAACACAATTTTTCGATAAAAAAGCGGATCCTCGGCCATTTCGAACATTTCGAACCGAGCACGAATTTTGATAGTAAAATTCAATAATTTTGCAAGCGTTGTTCATTTGTAAGACGATCCATGGTTAAATTGCAAGCCAAACTGAAGCTGTTTGACAGTGACACAAGGTACTAAACACACTTAAGCTGTCAAAACCAGTGTTGCCAAAACCAAACCAGCTAAAAAATCACCCGTTAGTTACTATAGTACTTTCTTATCATGTTAGCAAATTGAATTGCACGTATTCTCTGTATTATTCAATTCAATTTGAAGTGCAATCCCGCCTATGCACGGGTTAAAATCATTAAAAAAGACATCGGCTGATTTGAATCTTGTAGGCAAGATAAGAGAACCAAACTTCGGTCAGCAGTGTTGTATGTCTGTGGTGCAGAGATAACAATTCATATGAACGAGTATGACAATATCAAAAAGATATTATCTTTGATCGCTATAAACCCTCAACCCTTGGGGTCGCCACAAATTGTTATTTAAAAAGCCTAAACTCGATCAAAGCATATTTCTGGATCGAGTAAGGTTAAAAAACACAGGTTTTCTTGAGGACTCTTGGGGTCGTCAAGGAAATCTGGGTCGACCTACGTTGGGATAGAGTTCAAAGAATAAACCAATCTGTCTAATAAATAACAAACAAGTAGTGGTCTGTCAATATTTGCCGGCTTACATATGAAACAAAGTACTTGGAAATTTATTTTGTATTTTGTATGTTTGCCAAAAATACTCTTAAAATATTAAAAAATAAATTAAAAAAAGCTGCTAAAATATTCAACTACTTATTTTTGTTTATTAAAAGTAGAACTTGAAAATGTCAATGTGTTAATAATTTTGCCAACCACTGTTATAACACTGGAATGTGTTTGATCACACCAAATTACATTCTAATACGAAGAGATATAATTTGTAAATTTAATTCCAATATAATTTAAATACATAGATACACCAATACTTTAATAAAAATTATAGGATAACTTTACATCCATGTATACCTATTCTACACATATTTAATAAAAAAAATAAAATAAACAGAAAGGTTGCAATTGCAATCACTGGCAATCGTCGCACGTGTTAGTACTGAATGATTCATAATTATGTATATAATGGTGAAGAGATCTGTGGAAAAAATGTGAGTGTTATCAGCTTAGACAGTGTAAGCGATAGTGTAAGTGCACTCATGGAACATTCTAGAACAAAGAATTTCATATAAAAGGGGATGACTTGAGCTGTTTAGCTTCAAGTCCGCATCCGCATGAATAATAATATTGATAACGTTAAATTTTCATCCGCAAACTCTTCATCCAAAATGAAAGAATCTGAAACTAAACCACGTTCGCTTTGGTCCTGGTGCAGGATTCTTTTACAAATAATCTTTATTATTGTGACATATTTGGTCACAGCCGTTAATGCCTTTGATGTGGTAAGTTCTTTTTTGAAAATTAAATTAGAGGTGAACATAATTAATAATAGAGAAAAGTTAATCTTTTTTCGTACGGTTGAAAAATGCATTTAAATTTTAACTCATTTTATATAGTATCTTTAAGTATATAGTAACAATATCTATAGTGATTATTTTGTAGTGCTGTTTTTTTAAATCTCTTTTTTTTATTTTTTTGCAGGCTCGTGGAAAAATTTATAATCTGCTTGAGCTACAACCGGCACCCCCACCAAACACTGGTGAAGCCTAATACTTTTAGAGACAGCCCAATAGGTATTTTAGCTATAGGTATTTTCTGGCTCCAGTTGGCTGTCAAAGTGATGTCAGAAAATAAGAGAAATCAGTGTAGGTATCAACATAACGTGATTTGTATACTGAACTATTATTTTATTTTTATAAATAAGTTTTAGGTAGGTATATTTAAATTATTATAGTACTTAGGTACATATATTTTTTCAAAATTTCTGAGCTCTTCATTATTCTGGGAAACGATTTAAGTAGCGATTTTTCCGTGACTTCCATTGCTCTTAAAAAGCCAAAAAAAATGTTGTTTCTTATGTTATAGTCAAGACAATTTTTATATTTCATATTTTACCTTTTTCATTAATCAACGTGAGGACTAGGCCTACTGGGGATCCCTCGTTAAAAAAAAACGCGTAAAGAGTCTACCTCATGGGTAACGTGGAAAGACTTGTTTGAGTTTTGAAGTTTTTTTTTATTTAAGTACTTATGTACATATATCATTTTTAAAAACTTGAATTTAAAAAAAAATAAGTTTAATTGTGAAATTCGTTGCTAAGAAAAAAAAAAGTCTTGAAATAAAAAAAAATAAAGTCAGTATTTGTTTGAATTTTATAATTTGCTTTTTCAGAAGTCAGTAACTACTGCCTTGGCAAAGGCACAATGGTGGAACTCTGCAGCTGTTGTACCTACATAGAGCTGTCAAAGTTGAAAGGACGTAATTCCTATAGCACTGTTACGAAAGTAGTTCATGTAAACTCAGCTTCAGCTCCAGCTACAGGTACCTATAACTACACCATTGTGACAAAAGGCAGTTTAGCTTCCTTTTAAACAAAAGTGAACGGAATTGATGCCTGTTAAACTGTGCCACAACGAGACGAGATTGTTGCATTTTTTGCTGTAATCAATTATTCTCGAACAAGAATTTAAAAAAAAAAATTAAGCTATGATTGCACCTTTTTTGTGTCGTTGTGACGGGGTATTGTGAATCAGTCATTAATAGCACATTTTTTAAGATGCTTGATTGGAATGACGATTTCTGGCAATTACTCATGCTGAGTAGATTCTCAATACACATGTGTTTATTCGTTTAATGTATCAGGTCTTAAAAACAAGTTTTGTACTATAAATTTCTTCGATTATATTAAAGGTTTCGATGTATTACTACTTTATGAAACTCATGTATTAGAAGATGAAAAACAAAGAATTGAAGGTGTATTTAGTAATTATGAATTAAAATGGATTCCAGCAGTAAAAATAAAAACTTTTGGAAGAGTAAGTGCTGGTGGACTATATGGGTATCGCAAATGTCTCAAAGGAATGTCAATACAGTTCAAACAGGTGGAAGAATTTACTAAAATTGTAACCACTGGACGAGGGACTACGAAAAACTCATTTCATGCAAGAGTCTTGAATTGAAGCTGTGAAGGTGATTCTTATGGTGAATTTACTTTTTTTCGAAGAACGGCCGGCGTGTTCAGTCATAGACTACTGTTTTATGTCTGGGAGATGGAACTTCAAGGTAGCTGCTCAAACGTGTTCGGACCACATGCCTCTAGAGATCTAATGTACAATATCAGAGACTGAAGAAAGCTCGATTTCAAAGTGTTTGGCCCTCCTCCCAAAGTTGTTTTGGAAAATAGTTTTCTGAACTTAGGTATATCAAAAGAATTTGAACGAGGAACTTGGTAAGCGGATTGCCGAAAACAATCCACTGCACATGGAAAACCTTACTCAAATTATAAGGTATTCAGCATCAGTTGGCAGCTTATCGAGCCAAGAGAGTAAATTTAAGCAAAAATTGTTTGCCGCAGATTGCCTTAACTGGCTGCGCACAATGGTGTAGCAGTAGCAGTAGCACGCAGCAATGTCAAAGTAAATGCCAAAAAAAGTAGCTCACAAAGCAGCATACACGAATACAATGTGCAGCACTGAACTCAAACAAAAATCATGTCTGCCATTTTGGTTTGTTGTTGTTTTGCAGCGCAGCAGGTCGTCAAGTTCAAGTCGAGTCGACTTGTACTTCAGCGACTCTCTCTGCTGCATCTGCTACTTCACATTGTAGCCGTGTAATACGATTTACATACATTTAACTTTGACATTGCTGCGTGCTACTGCTACTGCTACACCATTGTGCGCAGCCAGTAAAGCGAAAAAAGAAGTCATTTTCAGTTTTAAAAATCTTGACAAAATTTAACTCTTCTGTTTTCAAGAAAATGTGTGCAGCAGATAAGGATTACAAACAATTCTGGTTTTTTTTTTTTTTTTTTTTTTTTTTTTTTTTTGAAGAAGAAGAAGAAGTAGATACAACAGCAAAATTTAGTAATCCTTAACAGTGTAAGTTCTTCCGTGTAATTTCGGAAAGCTGCAAAAACAATAAAAGGTAGAACCAACCAGAAAGGCTTGGCAAGCTGATAATGAAAAGCATATTTGCATCAAAAGCGAATCTTTGTCAGAGAGTGGGAGAAGTTGGGAGTGGAAATTGGACAGAATGTGCGTATTCATGCAGAAATTATGGTTCCGCCATTACTTTTTGATAGCCATTCTTTTTGCTGTCAATATTGCAGTTGCAGCAAAATGTCATTTCAAAGGAAATTCGATTGAAGGGAAGAGAACGGGATTTGTTGAGGGTTTAATGTGTGTTATAAGAAAGTCAATAAAGAACATTTCTAGAACTTTCTATTTTGAGTGAAATAGATAAAACGGCATATTATAAAAATTGTTTCTACTAAACAAATACATTTGCACATGGTTCGGATATTGCAATTACATATATAGGTTCCTATATACTTACTGTACATATAACACATAAATGTAAAGTCTAAGAATTGCCCTGCAAACCAAACAGAAGTGTAAAATGTATGGATGTATTGTTTCTACACACATTATGTATTATACTGATAATGCTTACTTAGTACGTATTGTGTATGTTCTTTCTGTTCAAAATACTGCAGTGAACGTGAACTGTATTCAATTTCAATGAAGAGAAAAAGAGCAATATAAAGAAAAAAGCTGATAAAGAAATGCTGCGCTTTTCTAACTAGTAGGAGTTTTTACAAACAAAATGCATTGACACAGGGTTGAAGCTTGAAGTTGTTTTTAAAGAGTTTTTGATGAGCCCTTCAAAAACATAAAGTATTCGGTCATAAATATTTCTTTTCAATATTGAACTCCCTCTGTCAATTATAAGCTAAGACTGAATTCCGAGTTCTTTTTCGGCTGTTAGGCAAACATTTTCCACATCCTTTGATAGTATTTCAAGCGACGGACAGAGAAAAGTAATTTTTCACTTTTTCCTCTGGCAGATCCGTTCAATGAACTGTTAAAAAAATTTTTTGACGTTTCATGGCTATGTTCAGTTATATCGGGATCTTTTTATAAAAAAAAATACTTAAAATTTAGGAAAAATATAGCTGCCATTTTGAAAAATAAAAATCCCAGAAATTAAAACTGAAAATCAGCCCTATCGAGGTAACCGTCGGAGCGAACAGTTGTCTGCAACGCATACGTTTGCGGAGGCTCAAATTGCGTTCGAGGTATCTCTCATCGGAACAGAAATATCACAAATGTGTCGATGCATTGATTTGACATGCGACAGATTTTTAATTCAAAGAGAGATGCGCAAAATATATTTATATATCGATGATTCGATACATCTTTCGATATTTGTATAAATATATATACCAAACCAGATTAAAAGTATGTTATATCAAAAAAAGTTGAAAATAATTGTTAATAACTAGTAAGAATGATAAGATTTGAATAATTTTATGCGCTGGCGTAAAATAGAACAAACATTTAAACATATTTCTTTCCATTCGATATGTATCGAATTGGTGAATATCGATATATTTTCAAGAACGCCATCTCTAAATTCAAACAGCTGTTTAACCGACTTGTCAAAGGTTGGAAAAAAATTACAAAAGTCAGATAAAAATAATACTCAAGTTTTACTTTTCCTAAATTGTTCAACTAAAAACCTTAGTAAATAGCATGAAAAGGAAGAAGTTTATGATCGGACAGTTCGGTGTGGGTTTCTATTTTATCTACTCCACCGCCTAAGGATGATGAGCAATACGTGTGGTAATCTGCTGCTGGAGACACCTTCACCAGGACAGTTCTTAGCCTACAAAGATAGTTTTGTATGAAGGAGGACCAGGACTAATATTTCAAGGAGAGCAAGAACAACGAAATGCTTAAGAAGCACTCTCTGTTCGTTAAAAATTCGTGAAAGTTGTTCGTCGAGAAAAGCCCGACTATGAGTAGGTAGTCAAGTGACGAAGAAAGAAACGGGGACCGACAGCCGAATGTTGAAGAGGATGAAAAAAAGGAAGCTGATAAGAAAAAGATTGTAAAAATAAAGTTATATTTATTTATTTCTTGATATAAAATGATTTTAAAACTTTGAATTGTATTCTTCGCGCTTCTTTTGCTCTCCCTCTTCCTCAGGCGATTCTAATACTTTGCTCTGGTCTTCAAGCAGTTCCATGCACTTTTGTCAAAAGTTCTTGCGAATGAACTTATTCTGTTGGAATTTATACCTTTTCCGACCACTAGCATCTCTCCTCCTGATCCAACTTGGTTAAGTTGGTCCCTTAACTCGTCCCAAAATGCAGCAACATCTTCTGGTGACCTTTTGGTGCCTTGTTTTTTCTTTTAGATTTGACCTTGAAACACAACATTAGAGAAATGAGTACACGAAGCTATTTATAAGCATATTTTTATTTATTTCTTACATTTTCCAACAATTTTCTATGATGCGTGAACAAATTTCGCCAAGAATTTCTGTCGGAGCAAAACGAAAACAAAACTATGCTAACCTGTCAAAAACCAAACTAAAAAATGCACTTGATCGCACTGCAACGCAATTCACCGGTGTGCGTTAAAAAAGTGCGTAGAAACATTCGGTCGGAAGAATACCTCGAAGCAAAAACTTTCGGAATCGTACAAAATGTTAGCATTTTTCGTTCCGACGGTTACCTCGATAGGGCCGAATATAAATAATAATCTGTTTGATGTCGTCACTGGGGCGTCCTGGTGCGCTCTCAACACGCACTGAAGCGTTTGATGTGAAACTTTTTTCACCCCAGTGTTTTTGCACTGTGTTCGATGTAAACACGGGGCACGCACTGAATGCGCTCTCACGCGCCCAAGGTTCTTCCTTGGGGTAAGAAATCAGAGCTGTCAAAATTTAAATCAGCTGTTGGCAGAAATTCAATTTCGGAGATCAAATAATTTGGTGTATACTATATCTGGTAAATATTAAAAATTCCATAAAGTAGGTAATGGCCGGGGGATCCAGCAGAGCTAGGAAACACCAAATCTTCACTATCAAATAGATAGATGCTGAATAAATCGCTACAAATCAATGGTCTATTGACAGATCAACAATCTCAAATCATATCATGGAGGTGAGTTGGAAATAGTAACAAATCGTAACTATTTATGATACTTCAACTTGAGTTTAGGAACGCTGTTTATGACGTCATATAGCTAGTTACAAATCGTAACTAATTTGGATTAAAGGAATGCGTTATGGTTGACTTTTGTTAAGAAATATGTCGACTATCGTTGAAAAAAGAACGCAACAATAGTATTTCAATGACCGTTGAACGAAACAAAAATTAAAACGGGAAGGCGCAAACGAGAAGGCGAAAACGAGAAGGCGAAAACTCCATTGCGCTCCGATGACGTAGGTGTGCAGAACGAATGCGCTTTCTTGTATATATCACGAGGAGCTGGCATGTGTGGCCGGGCCGCACCGCAGGGTAAGTTATTTTAAATATCCAAATTTAATTTTTAATAAACTAATGAAGTTAAATTAATTTTGATTTTGCCAATTTTTTGATAGGGCCAATCATGGTTCATCTTCGGATCAAAATTTAAAAATGATTTACCTCTGTTCCTGTGTAGGTACATAATTAAAGGTTAGAGGGTGGTTCAGGAGCGGTAAAAGAGTTACCGAACAGATTTCCGTGGATTAAAAAAAAGTTGAACAACGCCCGTGAAATACGTTGTCTTTTAAATCAGTAGAAATACATGTGTACCTATTTGTATAACCCGACCCGAAATGACTTTTTGATAAGTTTCGGCAAGTTTCGTTCACTTTTGTTTCCGTATCCGTAGTCCGTACGCCATATTCGCTTTCAGTCGTACATTTCGCACGAAAATCTGACATTTCTCTTTTTAAAAGGCTATTCTTATTTCTCAAGGATCGGAAAGAAACTTTTGGTTCGGTTTTGGCACTTGCTTTCGCGTATAATGGTTGGGCCTTTACTTTCGTATAATAATAAATACAGATCGAAACGATCAATCCGCTATACCGCTATTATAGCCACAACTGAGTGATCCGTCCGCACAGTTAAAATGTTCCTTCGACTATAGTTCAGCCTTTGCTAATTGTTCTATTGCAATTAGGTGGACTCCGTGGGTATCACACAGAACAGAAAGCAAGACAGTTTTCTTGGAAATGGATACCGCTTGGAAATGGCCCATAAAAAAGTAGGTACGGGTGAGTGGTTTTATCTTTTATATGCTTCAAATTTCAAAATCAAAGATCTAGCAGAACTTAACAAAGAATCGAGAAAGAAAAAAAAAAACCTCTTTAAAGTAGACGGCTTCTTCTGAGAAAAGTAGATGATGTTTCCTTATCGCAAGTGTATCGTGTTTTGATTGTTGTCTTGAGTTTGGCTTTGTCATATGAACCAATCGATAGCCTCTAGTCAGGTTCACTGAATCTGAAACACACAAAGATACACTGCACACTTTCGACAGACTCTATCAAAGCTGACTAAAGAATAAGTGCCTATAGCTTAAGAGTACCTAGACCAAGGGATCATCAAAGCCCTATTTACTTTACAAAAAGAATTAAACAAAACCTATGTTTTGAAGATCGCAATCAATCCCAATATTTTAATTAATTTTATATTTTACACGACGATTTTTGCTTCTCTTTTAATGGTGGCCACCTTTCTTCACGAATCTCAATCCGCAATATCCACAAATGTGTGATCCTGGCTTGTCCTGAATTATAGGAACAATTAAAATCTATAAAGGAGCTTTACTCAAAATCATAATCATACCAAATTGATGTAAACCTTAGGATGGCCCAATGGGCCATCTCCTCCATCACAGCAGACAACACGCTCAGTGCATTCCTTTGGTGGAATCTCATCAATCAACTTGATGCCCCAATTTTCATTCACATAACGTGTGGCATTTGTGAAGCGTACATTACGGTAGTCATCCTTTTCAAAGACCTTAAAAAATGAAATTAAAGAAAATCCACCCATCAAAACAAAAAATTGTTTGCGTAACACCTCAACGACGACATGGGGATTCCGAAAGAAACTTTTCAATTCTTTTCTGTTTTATTTACTTACTTGGCCAGTGTGTGTTACTTTTTCTAAATCATTTTTAGATGAGAATTGTCTAGCACTTCCAATGATAGCTGCTTTCACAGGAGACTTGGTCAAAAGATGCAAATCCGAGATGATTTTCTTGCAGGCCATTCTGGAATTTGGGTTCTTTTGAATTTATTTCTAGGGAATTACTGATTATGACAGTGACAGATGTCAGTTGGGAAATGTCAAAAAGGGAAATATAAATCAAAGATGTTCAGTGAAAATTTCCCTTTATTTAGAAATTGGTTGGGGAATATGATGAGGTTTGCGCATTTGATAAGTGTTTGTCGCTGAACAATAACAGGGTGTGCAAGAAAATAAATTTGTTAAAAGATATTAAACAAAGAACATCCTTCAAATTTTATAATTTACTGAAATTTAATTGAATTTAAGCCTTATTCTACGTTTTTATAGGGCAAGAGAGGTTATTTTCGTAGCGAATTTTCCAAATTAAACGTCATAATATCCCATAAAAAATTAAATTTCGAAATTTTTTCATTTGGACGAAATCAATATTGCAAATTATGTGAAAATAAATCGAACACACTCAAAGTGAAAACAATTGAACAGATATTTCATAAAATGTCAATTTAAAAACAGAATCCATTAGTAAACAAAACAAAGGAAGCAATGAAAAGGTTGTAAAAAGAAAAGGCAGGAAGATAGCAGACTTTCCTTCGGAAAGTTTAATAGACAGAATGACAGTTTGTCTGTAGCTGTCTTAGTTTGTAAGATAACATAGATGACTTTGCAAAGCAGCATTATTTGGTAATTAACTAAAATTTATCACTGGCCATTAAACTTAAGCAAAATGTAAAGACATACATTTATTTCGTATTTTGTTCTTAGTTTCGTTCTTTTTTGTGTATTAAAATGTATTTTTCGCGTATACATTTTGACATACGTCACAAAATCATATGACAAGTAGTGTGCTTTAAATAAGAAACGTGTGCTCCCACGCAGAAGAGCAATGTCTCAAAGCACGCTGTCAAAACTGATATAACACAGCTAAATTAAAACATAAATTGCTACTTTGTAAAAATTTATCTTTGCATCATAAAGATAGCAGGTGTGACGCAGATATCTTGTTGGAGATGCAATCAATGGCCCGATAAAAAAATCCCTTAAATCAAACAACAAAATCTGACTAAATCAGTTTCGTATCGCTGTAACTGAAGCCCCCCCCCCCCTAACCGACATCTCCTTCCCATATCAGAAGTCCATTCCAAGATTGGCCATTAAACACAAAACTTTATGTTTGCTTTTAATTTCAGCTTAAGAGATCTTCCGAGTGTAGCCTGAAATGTATTCCACTTGTAGCTGGATTTTGCATGGATTCTTACTTACTCATATATTATATCGTATACTGTGGTAATAGGCTCGTTCGTTTTGGGGGATTAATAATTCTGCCTGAATTGTTTTCGGCACCTTTGCGCCGGTAGTTTTATGTCAAATTTAATGTCTTCATTAGGTCGAAGCCCTGTTTGCTCGGTCCCAAATCCCAATCCAGCTAGCCAGTGAAGTCTTAATCAGACATTTTCAATTAATTTTTTATTCCCTTCGCATGGAAAATGAGACGGTCAATAAAAGAGCGTATAAGTTACGTAGGAGCAAGCGTTAAGGTTGTTCCTGTATCCAATCTTTCATTGACAGAAACAAACGAGCAAATCGAAGGAAGAATCGACTTTTATTGCGCGTGAATTTTTTTATGACCTAATTCATAATTTCAAGAGCATCATCAGGAACTCCACTATGCGTCTGATTTTGGTGTTTTATGTTAAAAAAATTCCAGCGCTGATATTGATTGGTGTTATGCCGTGTGAAATTACACCAAAGATCGGCTGAAGTCGTTTAAGGACTCGTTTGCATTTTCTACAATGTGGCAATTCGCTATATAAGGTTTAGGCTGAAATGTAACTTGATGGGATTGAAATGGATAATGGAAGGCACATGGCTATTTTGATGATAAAATAAGGGAAAGAATGGTGAGGTGCTAGTGCGGGATGCTGTGAGGATAACTAATCGTATGTGATTCATAAAGATTTTATTGATTCCATAAAAAAAGACGTTTAAAGCTAATCTAAGAATGATGTTATATAACGTGCAGTTCGTGAAAATCTTCTAAAAATCGTCTTTGATATTGGTGTGACCGACTATAAATGAGATTTCGAAATTTTTTAGCTACAAGCTATAAAATTTCCGTTTGCAAAATACGGACGGGTGCGCAGTTTAAACCAATATGCAAAACATTTCAATATTTTGACGAAACATATTATAGTTAAGAGGATTATTATTCACATGAGAGCGCCCACTGATAATAAACAAAAATTCGCCTATTTTGACGTTCCATTCATATGACATTTCTTATATTCGTTGCAAACAACAAACGTCATGTCACAACTGTCATGCGCCATTGATTTATCCGTTGGAATATTGCTCACAGGTACAATGATAGAAGTTCTCATAAGAAAAACAAACAAAAAACCCATCATTTATTGCATCAGTCACTTTTCTTATTAGATCCACAATCATCTGTCAGTTCGCATTGCCAACACTTCCACATATAAAAACAACAATCGGGATGACATTTGGATGCATGTATGGATAATAAAACTTTCTAATGTCCGTTTCCATTCAGCTAATTCGTATGTCAATTGCACGAAAACAGCATACTTACAAATTGGTGAATTTTCTAGAAGTAATCAGCAAGAAGGGAACTGGCTTTTTTGTGGTTAAAATGTCAAACTAGAAAGCGATATGATCTGAATCTGATTTCAATCAAAGAAGAAGAAATGTGCTCAAATTGATACAAAAAACCTAATAATCAGAACAATGATGGTGGGATCTGCGTCGATGTTATAATAAGGAACCATTCAAAAATATGTTAATTGCGTGGCTTAACAAATAATGTAATGTGGAACGTATTTACAATCCACTACTATTACACTATCGCTACTGCCATTGCATGTAGCGGATGCTGAACGAAAAATCAAACCAGCCTGCTGAAACAAAGCTGGTTTTTAAGAAGTCAACGCAAAATAAAGTTAAAAATACCAATGAAGAATGATAGGTACCACATAATTATCTAAAATACACCCCTGTCAAAAAAGTAAACAAACAAAAATGGCGACTCACTGTGACTCTGACTTTTCTATTCATGTGCTGTGAGTTTTCGCAAAAGGATATAATTTGTTATGAGTTTTTAATGCGTTCCATAATCACAATTCAACGCCATATTGTAGAATTTTGACAGGTGCGCAGAAGGTGTAAAATCTTAACGATTCCTGTTTAAGCGTTGACAATCTGCAGGAATGGTAGTGATATTTTATCTAGAATACAGAAACTATTTGATTTATGTGATACCCTTTGAAACCATTCCAGTTTGGAACAAATTCACTTTGTTCATGCTTATTGCATCTCCTTATCCATTCCAACGTCGTCGTCGGGTTATTAATAGACTTAATGTCAAAGAAGTGTTCTCCTATCAGATCGATCTAATTTATTAAGCAAATTAGAAGATCCTCAGTCTGCGTCTATGATGATCTCCTCCCATAACTAATTGTCTTTCGAACTTAGACTAATTTATTTTATGTAATCCGTAAGAAAATCACACTCTATCCCATTTGAGCTTCTCTCTTCCAATGAATGAACCATTGAGTGATGCAAACGCAACTGCTACCTTTATACTTCTTTCTCCTGGTCGTAGAAGTCTTCATCAGCACCACTGCATCGCAACTAGAGACTTTAAGACAAAAAGTAGAAAACCCTTGATCGATGGCAATAATTTAGAATATTCAAAGGTGGGAGCTACTACTATATTTCGTGCCTTGACCATTTCGAAGGTACCTTCCTATACTTGTACTTTTAAACATCCGGTGAAGCCGGACAACCAGACAAACAGCAGCTGTATTTTTAATACCTTAGCAATATAGGGCTTCGTTTATGTTCCATAAGATGCTGGCGCAATGAACACAAGATTCTACTTCAGTTATTCGTCGTTCATAAATCACAGCCCGTTGCAGAATCAATTTTCAATAATGCTCACCACAGGGATTCATGTGCCACACGCTGTTCTAACAAATGGCAACCTATCTGTTGGCCGCTTCTTGATTTTAATCTTCTTCTTCTCTCTCGCTGTTGCTTCGAATGGGATGCGTAGCGTGTGTGTTGTGTAACCAAAATGGTATACACAACTATACAACGCTTTAAGATAATCATACCAACTATTATAATAGCTACAAACGTATTCAGGAATTCAAGAAAACGTGTAGTGGGTAGGCCTAAAATAATTGTCCAACTGTGGCTTACACGAATTCTCAGGCAGGCGGTATAAAAATGAAATGCTGTTTTGCGTTTTCTTTTATTTAATCGGTTTGATGTCTTAAGCTGGGATGAAGATCTCCTGACTGTAAGGGCATGTAATTCTTTTCCGTACCTATGATTCGTTTTCGTACAGCCGGCGAAAAGTTTTACCATTGATCAATACGGAAACGCTTCGAACATACGAAAGCGAGACGAAAACCTACCGGGCAACTGTCAAATTTTCGTCTCTGTCGAGTGCTCTATTTTCATGGCTGCGAAAGTAGACGGCACTTTAAAGGAGCTGACTTCTTTTTATTTTATTTAATAGGATTGTGTAATGTGTATGTATGCATCACAAATCTGCAAACTCAAATCAAAAAAAAAAAAAGAACGGACATCCTTGTTGTACTGTCATATTTGAGATTTTTCTTTTAAAATGGGAAATGACCATTGCTTCCGAGTAATATTTTGGTCTAAGCTATTCCTGATCGATAGTAGATGGCAATAGTTTCTATGGGAAAATTGTTAAATGACGCTGTGATTGAGCAGAGCCCGATATGCTTGCCAATGTGTTTAAAAAGAGTTTGAATGGAAAAACAATTTGGCCAGCAGTCAATGACTGACTGTCACATGGTTTTTTGAGTGCTGTTTCCTGTATTCGAAAAATAGCATGTTATGGAAAATGGCATATCTAAAAATCCAAGCCTAGATCCTTTGAGCCAACAATCTTTTTCAAGTACACAAAACTCAACTACGTTTGAAATCAAAGGATGACCCAAAGGAAAAAAAAACAGAAAACAAAACAATTCTCATGTTTGGTCAGTGCAATCCTTGTGCAATTCATTTGAAATTCTGCACGAACCTAATGACATGTAACTGTTATTAATAGCCTTGCCAGGACATTGGACACAATTTACTTTCGACGGGTTATGGTACTTTATTTTGTGTGCGCTCTGGCCTTGTACGCATTTAAATGCTCTCATTAACTCCAGCTGAACACTTTATGGCCTGCAAGACATCAGAACCAGTTGCACGTACCAACAAAGTTTTAACGCCAGCGGCTGCAGCGGTGGTGGCGGTCGGTGGTGCAGTGCGGCCTGAGCTTGACTTCCCCTGATGGGTTGCCTGTTTCTTTTTTTTTTTATACATATCGTTATATTTCTGGAGTTTTATAGGATATAAACAGCAACAGCAACAGCAGCCAGCAGCCAGCACAACAACATAACGATACTTCCAACTGTTGGCCATCACCATGATCGGCTTGGTGCAGAATTTTGAGCGAAATTTATGTCCGCGCCGTCCGATGTGGTTCTTCTGGGATTCCATTTTGCATAATGTGCATCTGCTGCTGTATTGGTTGCGTTCGGCAACTTCGGTTTCGGTTACCCCTCCTTGTTCGTTGTGCATCCTGAATCCCACGTTGAGATAGTCAGTTCATCACACATGTGGAGCACCTGAGAACGAGTGGAGTTTATGCTGGTTTTGGCGCGCGTAACACACCAACATGCAATATTCCAGAACGAACATCGATTCCAAATGAAAGAGAGGATTTAAACTCGCACTGTGTGCTAACTGCGATATTGCGTGCAAGGGTTGGTTATATATCCTGTTCCTGGATAGAACCAAGACGGCGATGCGACGATGCGAACGCTGACGATGGTGTAAAACTACAAGAACGACGAAAATCGCTCCAAGTGAATAATAGCTCAAGGGAGTGGTCGTACTGTTTGTGGAAATATATTTACTGTCCTGTCCATAGACTTGCGATATATAGTGCTTGTTTTAGATTTCCAGGGAAGAACTTGCATGCTGCATTAAGTTGGGATCGGGAAGTGTCCGCACACAGCAGAAATAAGTTCTTGCATCTTAAAAGTGTCCAAAGTGATGTTTCCAAGTGGGATAAATTCGTTTTGTTGACAGCATGTGTTCCTTCCTGCGCAACGATTTAATGTCGTTTACCAACCAGGTCTGGAATTGTGGGAAAAAATATGTATTGAGAGGCGTGTTATGGGATGGGAAGAAGCATTTAAGATTCTCAACAGAAGTTACTCTTTTTTATGTTAAAGGTAATATTTGGAGAAAGGAATCATGAACAAAATTGGAGACGATTGAAGCTTTGTCTTAAGTTCTAATAAAGGAACTTTAGAGAGACCAACACGATGCAATTCTCTATTAAAAAGAACTAAGGAATCTACTATTGAATATAAAAAGCTGACTGTAGATAATATCGTCAGCAAAACAATTTAGTGGATTAGAAGTCTTTACGGCAAGATATTATTTGTAATGATATGAAAGAGAGGCGGAGACAAAACGGAGCCTTGGGGCACACCAAAATTAAATTTGTGAATATCAGACTTAACCTTTCGAATTAAAGTAAATGAAACGGTCCGAAAGAAAACTTCTAATTTATATCAAACAAGGGACATTAGTCGGTAGTTTGAGGTACATGAAGATTTGATTTATTTTTGGATCGGGCTGGATAAAATGCTGTTTTCCATTCCCTTGGAGAGAGATCTGTTGAAAAAGATCGATGGAAATCAAACGTAGTGATTTTGTCATCTTGTAACTGAATGAGTAATAAAGAAGATTTCTCATTTCTTTACGCTCTCAAGTACAAGAAGAGCCATGTCACTCTGTATTGATGACGAATTTGCAATAAACCAACTTTCGCTTGGAAATGGGAACTGACCACTAGTAGTTTCACTGTCAAGGCAGCCTTTTCGAATCTTCTCTAACAGAAATGGGACACACGGGGAATCAAACTCAAGCTATGAAGAAGAACTATAGCTCCGTCCTACTGCAGACATCCTAAGCTCGAAGAAAAAATCCTGAATCATACTGGGATAGTGTGCAGAAGACGTTTAATCATTTTTTTCAAAAAGGATGGACTCTTGATCTCCATTCCAATGGCTCAGATTTCGACTGTTAACTCGACCAGGGCGGATATTGAATTGTGGGCGGAAAACACGTTGCAAACGGCCTGCGAGGATGTTAAATAAAAGAGCGCGCGTACAAAGTACACATGTCAAAGGTGAAACTTCTTTGGCAAACTAATTTTTATTTTTTTGCACCGCATCAACGGACCAGTGCAGCTTCTAAAGGCCGCTTACCGGCCTAACACATTTAATAATATATACATCACATTTTTCATTTCAACCTTCCAGCGCTCATTTTACCACATACCAAGTCACATCCCTGCTGCCCATCAGCCGCCGACCTACCCACAGTTGATATGCAGAACAAAGTTGTGCTATTATAAAACAAACCTAACCTACAGCTCTCTTTCCCCATGGTACAGGCACTGTGCGTGATTCGACGTTCGCTATGTCTCACTCTCTCTCTCTCTCTCTCTCTCGATTTTTCTCACTCACTTGCTCCCTACTCTCGCTCCATGGCTATGTGCTTCATGCTTTGTTCGCCCTTTCTCACTCTCTGTCAATCGGTCTCAATCGCTCTCTCCATTTCCTGGGACGGAAGTCGCGCTTTTTTCCGCTTCGTCAGTAAAAATTTTATCCTCATGCGCCTAAAGATGTTTCACTTCAAAAACTAGGCTCACCAAAAACACGTTGTTTAACAAACTATTCCAACTGTTCTCAGCTGGTCTTGCCCTCCTTTGGCTCACGAATGTTAGCTAATTGATGATTGAACCGGTCATCTCTAATTTGACCACCAAAAGATTTGACTGTGAAGGTTATCACGTTAATATAAAATGCTCGAAATTCTCAACAATATTACTGACGAAAGCTAATTTTGATGGTTTAGTTTTTTCAATTGTGTAACTTGCCAATGTTAGTTGACATAAGTCAGATTTGACAGATGTCTTCACAACAACATGGCCGCTGCAGGCCACCAAACTCTACACGCACCAAACGAAAAGCTCTTACTGTCAAACTTCACAGGTTATTTTGACAGCAATTCGCCCTCCAACTCTTTCATTCGAAGCTTATGTTTCTTAGAAGGGAGCGTTCATAGAAAGACTTAAATAGATTTGTCCTGCATAATCTCTGTTTTCTTAAGACTAAAAAAGCTTATAACTTTCATTATAACTTTTTTCCTTTCAGCAATCAAATAATTCGATCATTTGTCAGCCATTACAGTCACTTCTATGTATAGGAGCCTTTTTGATTTTATTACACTTATCCCTATAAGGCTTATAATTATTTCTATCATTTCTATGATTTATAAGGAAAGATAAAATTTTATTTGCAAATTATACCTCACGCCTTAATAAATATTCATATAATCAAAACCTCCATCGGCGAACCAATCCGCCGTTAAGATTTCATGTCCGTCTATCTTGTTTAACTTTCCGCATTACAATTGAACAAAAATAATAATTATTATAATATTATTGTTCTTTATTCTTTTTTTTTAAACAAAAGGAATCTACAGATATGGTTAGCTTGTTCAACCCAATGACCAAGACCATACCCCAGTAATGCTCGCCTACGTTACCTGGTCAACACACAACTCAAGACCCACATTATGGGCTTCAAATTCAACTTGAACGTCAGAACCACATATTCGATCTAGTTGATATAATTAATCACCACAACTATAAAGCAATTAATATCTCTACATAGATCGCCTGGCCATAAAGTTACTCGGAGACTAAATATTATAATTATCCAACTCATTAATATGCACCGGGCACATTCGTAGATTTGAAAACGACGCGATTTCAATTTGTTACACAGATGTCTAAATTAGATTTACGCTCTATCAGATATTTTTTGAGTCCAACCTGTTGTGGCGTTGAAGTGATTTCGTCTTTAGCTTTGTGGTTGAACTCGTCTGAGATGCTATTCATGTGGGCAAGAGGTGTGGTACAAAAGCTAGGATACGCATAGTTACAGATATTGGATTGAGTTTGTACGAAACTCGAAAGTATGCCAGGTTTTCGTAGCACCGGCCGGCCGTTGAAAGGTGTCAAAAGTCTTCTTCCAACCAACACGTGAGTGGTATTGAAACTCCGATAAGTTATCCAATAAAAGCACATTCCAGAAAAAATATTCCAGAACCACTAAAAAATATCAAATTAATACTCGATATCGCAAGTGATTAAAAAGCGCTCATACCCATACATCACTTTCACTGTGCACTACAAGGGTTTCATACAAATCATCTGCCCTTACATTGTCTATATTTCCTGCCTGTCAATTTATTTGAAGGCTATTACCCGTTTGTCATTATGTAAACTTCCCTTGAAAAAATGACGAGACTTTGCTGAGAATACGTCCGACGTTTTAAACGAACATTTTAATCGCACAATTAATTGAAACTACTAAATTATTCTTAGTTCATTAATTTGTTCCCAGATGTCACTTAATTTGAGAATTTAGTAAAATTTGGATAGTAAATATAGAGAGATATCCATAAAATGAATTCGGGTTAGACGCGTTCACCTCAGCTTTGCGTACGTTACGTCGAACAAGCTTTACGGACGCGTCGAGATGAAAGCTGACATGTTTGACGTTTGAGTAAATCAACTACTCGAAATTAATAATTCTGAGGAAACAAATATTTAATTTTTCTTGCAATGGAAACAGAAAATCTAATTTCAGTTATAGAAGTTTTTGGAAAAGTGGCTTATACTGCCTTTTTAGGATGTGAGGAGTTTGACAAAGAGGATTCAAATCTGCGTTGATCTGTTCGGGAGTTAAATCTTAGAAGGGATAAAGAAGGATTCTTCGTCCTGATTTTCGAAGCAACGAAACAAAAAGATCCGGAATAATTTTTTAATTTTTTTATTTGTTCCAAATCCTTAAAATGCTTAAAACTATGATATAAATGCACATATATAGAGGACAAAAATACAACAAGGTGATCATCTATTGACCGAGGGATATCAACCCATTTTTGAAATTGAAAATACTCAAATTGAAACACACAGAAACAGTAATAATAATTATTTGAAACGTCAAACGCGCCCAAATGTTCAAACATTTCAACTTTTGCTTGACGTTCGCTTCATGCTACGAGGTTTGTGTACTTACTTTTTGATGCCAAAACGTAACGTTAAAGCTCAACGCCTCATTGTGAGCATTTTACACGAATTCCTATGTCTGAACTTTAGCGTTCTGTCAAAGCGAAGCTCAAAGCGTCGTTGTGAAGCAGGCATAATGCTTCTTGCGACGTCAAATAATATAACAATTTCCAGTGGGGAATTCTGTATTTGAATGAAAAACGCCACATCAAGAAAAAAAGTACCCATAGCCGAATCACAGTCTCCTCCCCCCCCTGATTTGGAGAGATTACCACAGGCTTTTAAGTAGTTTCCGTAATAGCCAGTAATAAATTCCAGTAAAACATAAAATTAAATGCAATCATCGCAAGGACAGTCATTTGTAGCCAATATTAATGTTTGTTCTTATGATTCACACTTGGTATTTGTATGCATAAAGGGTATATTTACTCACTCAAAAATCTGACTATCTCTGTCTCCCTGCCGTTCGTAAAGCACTATTTTTAAAAAGCGCAAAATAATAGTAAATAATAGGAAAGTCTCCTATCTTTGATACTTAAGTTCATTGATGATACCACTTTACTGTTCGTCGAAGTGGTGTGCCAACCGACAGGACATCGGAATCGGTTAAGTGTAGAGGATTGTTGCTCCCATTAAAGTAGCACCCTAGATCTAATTCAATTTACCAGGAGTTCTCTCATAATTCTTTAAAGGTTCTTCTTAGGGTTTCGAAAAGATCTTTCTCCAGATTGCGTATTGGAGACACAGAAATATTTCACTTAAGATTATCCGCCCTTATATGAAAGCCTTTGCTATCCGCATGAAATTTCTTTTAAATTTTGTTTAAGCCTTTGGAACGAGCCTCCACCAAAAAACATCAAACTTGTGATGCTTTTGTAATAAGTGAATTTTTTGTTCAGACCGTTCCAGTTAGCCATTTTGTATTGTCATATGGGCCCCTTACAAGTTTATAATATTTATTGTAATCGTAAGGTTTCGGAAACCAATTAAATTTGCAAGCCAATTTATTTCTTGCCTTGTATTTGAAGACTTAATAACCCATCCAAAATATTTTTCATTTTGTTTAAACAAACTCCAATTAAAGAACATAATTTTGTCTCTATTTTAACTCTCCAAATCACCTTTTTTAACACCAACCATAAAAAGAAAACTATACCCAGCTTCCAAGTTCTTCTTTTAACAAGAATTTATACAAGTGATGCCCACTATATCCTTCCAGGCATTAATATTCCACCGGAGTCCTCACACATAGAGTTTGTGAAGAAACCCTACTTTTTTGCACCTTCTTGTAAGCATCAAGTTCCACAACTCAACATTGTCCATAATTCATTATTCCATATCCATCTTCATATTACCAATTTGCACGCTACTGCATTCGATATTCTTTCAATTAAGATTCAGGTGCATAAAACTATTCTATAGACCATCCGCATCCTGAAGCTGATGCACACTTACACTCTCTCTTTCTGCCCTGGAACTGATGCACATTTATTTCAGTAAATCAAAGAAATTCCTGAAATTCCATCCGTTTGCAATTATTTTCATAATTTTTTGATTCATCGCAGATCGCTTGCGAGAGTGTTGTTCTTATATCTTTTTTTATATACGCAACGCGCCACATATTGATTACCCACTAACTTAAGTTTTTGTTGTTGTTGCTGTGAAGCCATTAGCTTGCCAAAGGATTCCATTTTGAATTGCATTCATAAATCACATGACTCGTTCATTGAATTGGCTCTTGTACTCTGTGCACAACACAATTTTATTGCGCTCGCTGTGTCACAAAGAGTGTCCATTGGAGTGGCCTTCCTACACCTCTCTCCTCCCACCATATACCTACTGTAAATGGACACTATCCGATTTATAAGATACAAAAATCCAGCATCGATCGAATACTTTTGCTTATATTACTACCGTCCTCCGCTGCGTGTCGTGCGTCGCGTCACCATCACCATCACCATCATCATCCCAGTTGTTGCTGGTTGCCCTCATTGGCGCGCGATCCTTAAGGAAAATTATAAATTCACAACGTGTATGCTATATTGTCGCGATCAATTTCATTCGGAACCTCAGAGTGATCCCTGGACTGCGGTTTTCGATGTGGTCTGGTCAGGCTGACTTGGTGACTCGATTTTTACCCAGGAACGTGTTTCATGCACCATGTGGGTATCGAATAACTCACCTGTCCACTTTGATATTCTCCTCGTGCAACAATCGCATAGAGTCCGGTTTTTATTTTTTGGTACCCAGAAATCCTCGAATTGTATGGGGCTATGGTTGCTGGTGTAGGTACTATTACTATACCAAAGAATCAGGAATCAGGGAATAATAATTATCTTTCTTCACCTGCATGAATGAATTTTTCCAATTCATTCAGCCATCAGAGCACAGCCATCGGAACACAGAAACACAGGAACACACATCCATCAGTCATTTTAACTGATTTGATTCGTAACAAAAGTTGAATGATATGTTTTTGGGATATGGGGGACGGGTGTAGGGCACACTGGCCGGCACTACGGGATGTCCAGTCCATGTTGATGACCATGAAGTGATACTGATACGATCATCATTAGGGAACTGACCCTAAATCATTGCCGCGTGAGAAAACTAAGTTTAAGCTTAATCGATGGCGCGATGACCCTTAATCACGAAGATTGAAATATTAATCCGAACAATAAGAAGTAAAAAAAAATCCAACTAAATGTTCCCTCTTTTTGGGCAAGTTTTTAAGCTGAGTTTAATTTTATTCACTGTAGCGTAGAGATACAAATTTTAGTCCCAACCCGTTGATTGTGCTCAGATCAAGGATCCACACCTGTCGGGTTGGGTTGAAAGTGGGTTGAAAATGGGTTGAAAGTGGGTTGAAACTGGGTTGAAATAGGGTTGAAAATGGGTTGAAATTGGGTTGAAAGTGGGTTGAAATTGGTTTTAAATTGGGTTGACATTGGGTTGAAATTGGGTTGGAAGTGGGTTGAATGTCTGTTGAAATTGGGTTGAAAGTGGATTGAAAGAGGGTTGAAATTAGGTTCAAAGTTGGTTGAAATCGGGTTGAAAGTGGGTTGAAGTTAGGTTGGAAGTGGGATGAAATTGGGTTGAAACTGGGTTGAAAGTGGGTTGAAAGTGAGTTGAATTTGGGTTGAAATTGGGTTGAAAGTGGGTTGAAATTGAATTTTTCATACTTGCCGTGAGAATTTTTGCTGGGTATAACTTCAAATTCACTTTCAGCGACCCCGAAAACATATAGGGTGCCACTAAAAACAATTACACCACTTCAAACTACCATATGCCCAGGCTACTCCTCTATTTCCCCATCGGATGAACAGGGTTGTACATTTGGAAACAAATATGTTAGCTAAGGGTGCTGTCACTAACAAAACAATTTAGTGGATTGAAAGCCATTGCTACGAGATAACTTATGAAGACACAAAAGAGAATCGGAATAAGAACGGAACCCTGAGGCACGCCATTGTTTATTTTGTAAACATCGGGTGTTGTTTGGTTCAGAAGCGAACCCAAGGTAATGAAGGCAATGGGAAACAATTCCTTGGATAGAGCCAGATTGCTCTACAAAAACTTTTATTGTGAAGAACAAACATAAATAACAAAAAAAAAAAAAAATATATAGGAGCAATCTAAATTCGATATCGACACTAGTCCCCAATTTGAGGTTTTCAATTAACCATTTCCATCAGTGATTGCGCCTTTATGGAATGTGTCCTGATCCGCCCCTGGAGGATTAGATCAATACAATTGAACTTTATTCTTTAAATTCGATTTCGGATTTTCAAGGACGATTTTGAAAGCGTTATTTCTCACTATTAACATGTTTTTTTGTTTGTCCATCCCAGTTTAAAGTATGTTTGCTACTGCATTATAATTTTATACCCCAAGAGTAAAAGGTCAGGTCTCATGATTTCTTTTAAGTTTCTTTGCTGCAAATATAGTGTCAGGTTTGGCTTTGACATTCAGATAACAGTATATCTTGCAAATTTGGAGTATGAAACTTCACACATTTTCCCATTAACAATTAACAATGTTTTCAAGCTCCGAACAAACCTTCAATTTCATAAAAAAATAATTATCATTTCTTACGTAATGTTAACTCCAGCTCCTTGTTCAATGTCCATAGGCCACTAAACCGTTCATCAACTCCCACTGGTGTCCAGAAAACAAACTTCCAATACTAAATTCAGCAAAAACCATTTTTTTTTCCTCCAGACCAAACCATGAGTCTGAGCTCTGTTTTTAACATGAAAGCATCATATTAAAGCTGTGCGTTTTGACCCTCCGGTGCTGGCCAGCATCGCGTATGTATATGACCAATTGCATTGGCACATTACGTTCGAGTGCGTGTTATATCGTGTTCGTTGCGTATCATTGCGATGTTAAATTAATTTAAGGAAGCAAAAGTAATAAATTTCCCCATAGACACACAGCAGGATACCCAACAATTTATTAAGCCGTCGATAAATTTTGTTTCTCGCGCACAGCAGTGAAAAGCGTTCGCATTCGCAATCGCGTTCATTGTGTGCCATGATGCATTCTATCCCATTGGGAGTTGGAGAGTTGGACCTGAGCTGGTCCTGTTTTTTTTTTTTTTTTTTTTTTGTTGTTGGTTTAAATCGCTCGCCTACGGTGCAATTGTTCACTTCTTGAATTTCTCTCGTGCTATGATCTAAAATGAAAATGAAACAAAACGAAGATATAAATGGAAGTCTGCTTTTGGGATAGTGCATTCCTGGATCCTGGTTTGGGTCAGACCATGCATCGGAGAAGCAGAACACACATTGGGATAGATTTCGTTTCGGTTGCGGTTTGGGGCCAAATTGCGATCACTCTGAATGGATAGAAATTAATCATTGACATTGTGGAGCACTCCGAAGTGCTGGCTTGACATTGGGAGTTTGCTAGACTGGAATCTGACTTTAATATATTGACTTAAAGTAGATGATTCAGAAGTGAGCGACTCCCGTTGACTACTTACATTTTAAAAGTTGGTTGGTGACACAATGTGTTTTTTTTTTTTTTTAGGAATGAGTCTTTGTGGCATTTAAAATATATGCAAGTGTGAGTGCTTCCAGTTTTGATTCTGAAAACCTCAAGTCGAGAAACAATTGTCTCCGCTTTTAAAAACAAGAACTGTCATTAAGTACCAAACGAACGCTCCCGGATGATCCGGTTTTCGTTAATATTAACGGAAGCTAAACCGCGTCTCATTTTACCAATCAATAATTAAGACTTATCATCGAACCAGGATTAGTGCCAGAACTGATAAGAATGCTGGTCGTGTGATGTTGGAATTGGAAAAGTAAGCGGTTTAATCTGTTGAAGGGTAATATGGTACACGAAAATTTTGACAACTCTACCAAACGAAAAAGCGTTCGAGTTTGTACGCCCGAGTGAAAGCCAGTAGGGATGGAGTCGGTGCTGAGTCAGTTCTGAGAATATCCTACAGACTATTAGACAACCAACTAATCGGATGACTTTCCGGCAAATGTCTTAAGAGCAGTGGAAGATGACTCTACCGGTTATTCTGTGTGAACGTATGAACCTTTTTGTTAGTGAACTATTTGGCCCCTATAAGTGTGGTTTTATTCAAGACTAGAATCGCCCAGCGAAAGTATACGAATAAAATGGTAAAAAAACCAACCAAGACATTTTCAACTGCATTATCCAAACAAATTACAAAACAAAATATTCCCAGCACACCTACTCAGTAATACCTTTCCAACGATATATATATCAATTCAATCGGTTGGGTAACCACCTCGCTATTGGTACCACAAAAAAACTGCAACCAAATTCCAACACTCCGCCAGCTTTTAGAAAAGACCGTAGAGTTCCATATCGATACTCAATATTGTATAGAAAACCTAAAGTAGTTTAGTGGAAATGATCGACTGTAGCGACACCTAGACTTTCCACATCGTTTTGGAGAGAAGTACCCGTTCTCCAGACTATGATAGATTTATATACAATGTACTTGTACCTACTTCCAAACTCGCCTAAGACAGCGTGAATTGGGAGGAGCTATACAGAGCCAAATCGCTACTCAGTATATTTTTGCTAAACTCGTTTTATTAAGCAGGATGACTAACTGGAACATACGGTGCTCCGTGAAGGGTGGAAAGAGCACCACCGAAAGAATGCTTAAGATTGATTTTTTTTTTTGGAGTGTCTGGATGATTTACTAAGTTAAGATTTGTTTAATGTAACATTTTGACTCCAAACCAACCCGTTGACTGTTTCCTCCTTGAAGAAATCAATACCTGAAACTTCATTCAAAGTAAAAAAAAAAAAACAAAATTCCAACAACATGCTGCGAATAGCACAAGCCCAGAGCGCAAAGAAATTCGAGTGCACGACACAACAGACACTTGCCTGATAGCGGGCCAAAAATGCTTGTTCCAATTTTCGACATTTAATCCAATTTGTCTGCAATGCCGAACAAATGCGTAGGCTAACGCACGTACAATGTCTAGACACCTCTCCATATCATATTGTGTTCGGACAAAAAAGACACTCATGTCCCTGTTGTTGCGGTTTGGTGCCAACAACTTGTTTCTGGTCAGACACCGAAAATCTCAAGACAGTGGGGTTGGGTTGAGTTGGGTGGTATATACGCCACTCCAGTCGCCGCGCCGACGCGACGCGGCCGTCCATAATGTTGTGTCGTTCTCAGGTGCGCTATTTTATCACGCATGTGGTAGGTTAGGAGCCAATACACGAATTTTTTTTCGTATAAACCATGATGTTGACAAATGGTACGATGACATGGTCAGCAATGACCTTAACGTGGGCAGTTTTGTTGGCAGCAGCCAGCTGCTGGGAATGGGAAATATAGTCTGATATTTCAAAAAGTTATTCCAATAAAGTTGAACATTTATAAGAAACTTGTTGGGAAATTATTTTTATTAAGTTTTGCAAAGTTAACACGGATCAGGTAGGTGGTCACGACAATATTGGATTTTGAGTTATCGATGTTGATCGAGTGCGGTGATTGGGTAATATATTTGTTTTAATTGATTGAGGTTAACGATGATAAGGCAGGCAGCAGGTGTTGAGTTATGTGTTGCATTATTTCTTTTAGACATAATCGCAAGAAAAAAGCCTGAAGCAGAGGCATGTAATTGGAAAGAAACATTGTTAGCCATGAGAAGCATATAAGAAGCTTTCAAAAGTGTCTTATAGAAGGAACACAATTGAGTCGGATCCGCAGACGAATGACCTGTCAAAATATTTGATTTACACGAACTCAATACAATGCTAGGGACTTTTGACATTTTTTCTACACACAAAAATGTAAGGTATGCTTGCCATGTATGTGATGTGACGTCACAATCATCTGATTATATTTGGAGGGTATTTCCCGGAACCTATTGTGTATCCATATGCATTGATTTTATGTAAAATTCAGCTAGTTGAGAACAAGAAAAGTGCTTCAGAGGGCATATTTTCGCAACTAAGTATGATGGAGAAACAATTTTTTAAGTCCACTTTTGAACAGCAAGTCGCGCTTTGAATAGATATTGTTAACATAGCTCAAAAACTCCTAGAAAGGCAAATTCACTTTTTCCTACAATTACCAATGTCAGAGAACATGGCGAAGAACAGCCAAATAGAATTAGAAAAGTTGATATGAGGGGGACTGGAGTAAGAAAAGTTGGCGCGTTGGCTATACCAACATCCTTCCGGGCCTAAATAAGCAATGGTCACATTCTGTCCAGACCTGGTGAGCATAAGTTTACTAACCTAGTCTAGGTTCTTCTTTGTAAAGATATAATGGCTGCATGAGAACACGCCACAAAGTTCTTCAATGGCTAAAACTTAGAGTGGCTTCATAGCAATCAACTGGTAGTAAGTCTCGACGCTGAACTTTTGGACCTTATCCAGCGTTTAGAGCAATCTGAAGATTTTTTTAGCTTCCAATTGAAGTAGGTTTTCTTTTTTCAACATTAACTATGTGTCCAATACTGTATTTTCATTAACATCCTTGAAGATTCTAGCGAAGTTCGTCATTCCTGAAATCAAATGTTTCACTTTATTTTTTAAAAGTGTCAAACATGCTTCTTGCTGAAACATCTCTTCACATCTTCTGCTTCCCGCTTTCCATTTTACTCCTTCTGTTTACATTTGTTGAATTTGCCAGACACTTTTGAATCAGTCTTCTGAAGAAAAAATCTTAAGATCTTCATTTTGGATTTTTGTGTATCCGCTCGGATTCGAATAAAGTGGGTTTGAGAAGTCCAGCTATAGCTTATACCTCTTTGAAATAATCACCAATGTGGGGCTATATCTTCAAGTTCAAAGGATCCAAGTTTGGCATTGGTTGAGATGATAGCTTCCGACTGCAGTGACTCAATAAAAATATTTTAACACTAAGTTTGGCTTGAATTAGGAAGTGCTCGAAATTAATGTGGGCTTTCCGGAAAATATGAACTTCCACTTTGCTTAAAAAGTGCCTCCAATGATTTCAAAATGTTCTTCTTCAATCTTCTGGTAACTGCGAAGTGCATTGTGGTTATAAAGAAGTGGAGAGACATATCTGCTAAGGTGTCCTCTTTTGTTCTATATTGGTGTTGACATGTTAAAGTAAGCCTTGTCTCTCCCATTTCAACGGGCAAGGTTGCCTCCTATAAACTGAAGTGATTGATTCAGCCTCTATCCATATCGCTGAAACTTTCTTGCTAACTTCACAAAAGCACAAAATTTTCAACACTAATTTTACTCCGCCAGCTAATGCTTACCTCAACAATCCTTACTCTCCTTATATACATAGTTAACACTTTGTGTAATAAAAATGGAGGACAGTATTCCAAAGATGTGTCTTTCCTATATTTCTATTCCTTCTCTCCTTGCTCACACATGTTAAATCATTTTAAGGGTATTTCATATCCCCTTGAGTGCGAATGCATTATAAAAAAAAAGTAATCGTGCTCGCGATTTAATTGCTTGATTCACTACTTAGACATTTTCTGTTAGAGTTTTTTTTTCAAAATATATTTCCTGGTTGGTTTTTTTGACAATGTTTTTCTTAGAGATTCGGTCAGGAGGCAATTCCATCTCATCATCTGTGAAACTCCTTGTCGCTTAAAAAGCTCAAAGAAAAAAAAAACCATCAGAGAAGGCTTGGAAAAATTTTCTTTGATTCAAAAAGCCCGATCCACAAAAACTATCAAAACTCCTTTGATTATCCATCTTCAGCAAAATTTTCCGCACGTGATCACACAAAACAATTTGTGGTTATTTGCGCATAATAAACCCAGCCCCATGACCAGACCAGACCATTGAACAATTTATTAATGCGGCACCGTATCGATGCGATGTGCGGCTCCTAGCCTTGATCTTCTGAAACTGATGTACCACAAACACTTGCCGCCACACTATATCGAACCCAGCAAGTAGCATATAGTATATACATATATGTCTGGTCTGCTCCCAAGCACTTTGTTAAAGTGTAATTACGGGCATTGAATAAGTGTGCACCGTGACTTTGTTACTTCACACCTCAGCGGGGTTTGTGTTCCAAGAGGTGCAACTGACAGTTGCACGATTATAGCCGAAGCAACGCAAGTCCACTGAAATGCAATAGGATCCGCAAATAATTCATTCTTCGGACTTCTTTTATCCCGGATTTGATGGATCTCTTTGAGATTATTAATTTATTGGATGGAATTTGCTCCCGTTTGGGTTTGAATAGGATCTTCAAATCATTAAGTTGCAAGGAAGGAATGGTCTTTTGCTTTTAAATCGATTTTGAAATTTAAAAAAAAAATTATACTCTCGTCCTTCTAGAATCAAGACGCACAAAAGACAAACTTTTTTGTGGCGGCTAAAAGCTTTAATGGCAGTCATTTATGGTATATTTAACGTATGCTGATGAGGACGACTGTACAATTAAAACTTATTAGCCATCATCTCACTTCATGGGTGGCCATACACACTTTTATGGGGTGTAATTTGCATCAACATTGAGAAGCTATTAAACAAAAAAAAATTTTACTTGACTCGTGCTATTAACAGGAAAAAAATATAGTTAAGGATGCTCTTAACTACCTAATGAACCTACTTGCTTGACGGAAACGTTTACAGTCTTTAATGGTCTCCATCTGCTGTAAATGGCCCCTTCATAACTCTTAGTGACATATGGATTTCCTACTGTCATTTCGGAAACTATACTCAAAAACAAATCTCACGGTCTTGTCTCAACTTCTACGTCAAATGCAATAATTTAAAAAAAAAAAAAACAATCCATGCATTTTTAATGAAAATAATCAGTATTTTTTTATTTTGTTCTTCTCAAGCCCCAAGGACACAGCCAACCCAATTCGTATTCATGAATTCTCCAGAAGCTGTTCGTTAACAAAAGGAACTAACAAAAAAAAATATCTCAGTCTACTAGCTTCTGGCTTCGACAAGGCCACGCCCACTTGCAGCTGAATATTTAACTCATTTATTAGCCAAAAGCTCTGGTTTTGCCATTCAGGAATTTTTTTTTTTTCGTTTTTGATTTAATTCAACCCCTCGCGGTCGTTGCGGAATACATTCATATTACCATACCGAAAAAAGTAACGATCGAGTAAATTTTTCGGCGGCATTCTTGCGGCTTCCGCTCACTGAGATTTTTTTGCGATTGCCTCTAAAAAATATGTCCTCAGGTGTTTACCTTACACTTCTTCACTTAGATCCCTTTCATCTTGAGGTGAATTTCACCATTGAAGGATGTTTTTTTTTTTTAGACGTGGAGTTTTCAAAAAGAAATAGAACGCATATAATTTAATGGTATGGCCAAGAATGTACCTTCATTCTAAAGATAAGGGTTTGCCATTATGTTTTAAAAATGATTTCGGGCAAATTCCTGGGCGATTATGACCGAATATTGGACACAGCGCGCAATGAGTCGTGCGAACCGAACCATTATTTTGGTAATAAATTTGCACGATTTTCAAATATTGTTGAGGAGTAGGTCTTTTCATTATGAAATGGCAACCCAAACTGACCATAAATCAAGTGACAGCTGTCAAAAAGATCAACTCCGAAAAAAGTATTGCCAGATTGATAACCACACGTCTAAAAAAACACCTTTTGTAATTAACACATGACGCCATTGTATTAATCACACAGAAGGTTGACTTAGACTAGCTCCACTTTTCTGCAATTGTATTAAAATATTGTATTAGACAGGAACTTTGTCTCTAAAAATGTGATTGAAAATTTAGAATGAACTTTGTGTTTGACTTTTTCCTTACAGACTTTTAGTGCTGTTGTCTACAGGATTTTGAATATTAGACTTCTGTTAATCTTCTCAAGGATACGATTTTTGCGAGTCAAACATATGTACTTATTTGAACTGGAAAATAACTAATTGCAAATGTCATAGTCGTGAGTAGTTCATGATATACAGAAGTACAAGGTATGCTCAGTTGACACAATCAAAACGGTAGTTTGATATTTTTTGATTTAACAATCATAAGAAATTATTATTTTATTTCGTAAGTGAAAGCTTTGTTTTATAATTCTGAATTAAAGGCCATTGCAAGAATTTAAAAAAGAAATATTTTGAACTATATCTTAAAAAATGTTTCATTGCAAGATCGGCATACCATACCTTACGTTTGCTTGAAGCAATTTTGACACGAGCTGTCAAAAATAATCTGCCTGTTAATCTTTTCCGGTATACAAAAATTAAACAGACCTGTTTGATCTCTTTCTAATAAAATTCGGAATAATTTTTGGTAGAAGTACACTAATAGACAGACTGAGTTAGAGCTAGACACAATAAACGTCAAATTGACAAAAGAAAATTTGAAGAAAACGGCCAACGAGCAACTAAGCGTGACCAACCAAAACATAAAAACAACAAAACTAATTTTATACACATTGACAAATGTTTGATTTTCCAAGCAAACGTCAGAATTGACAGATTGAAATAGATGACGGCTTAATGCTTAAGTTTGTTTCAAAGATATTTCAGAGCCCTTCAAACACTCTTGTTTCGAAGGAAATTCAAAGAGTGGTCGATATGTTAGAGCCTGTTTAGATACATATACACAGTACTTTTATTTATTTTTGCATTTTCCAAATGTTAGAAGAAATTTGCACATGTAATGAAAACCATATTTGTTTGCACACTCTACTGCAGTAGAGCCTACATTTTAGCTCTTCTGCCCTATGTCAAAGATTTCAATGTAGATTTCCAGAAACTCAATCTTCCATTTTAGTTTTGTTCCTTTTGTAAAAGTGTTCACAGTACACAATTATTAAAAATATTTTACTTATGAAAACTTAAAAATTATAAAATGTTAGAGCTTGGCAATGCTGTTAAGAAATATAGCATAAACACAAACCAGGCAGATTTTTTAGGGAAGACAAAAAAGTCTGCTGCATGTCGTAGTGGTCAGTGTGTTAGATTGCTTCACCGAAGGTTCTCTCGGTTCAATCCTTGATTCCCTTCCATTCCTGCAATATTAACGCACACACTGAATGGTTGAAAGTGAAAGCCACAAGACCTTCCTCATTTCTTGAAGCTGTTAGTGCTTAAAAGGAAAATTAAGTTTTCATGGAACCACTTTCGTCACGTTTTCGACAATTTTTACAAAAAAACTTGACGCTAGCTGCACGTTAACGAATCGTGTAGTACGAAAATAGTACCATTTGGGAAATCTAATATGAAGTGTTATATTTTTTGGAAGTGTGATGAATGATAATAAAATCTAAATTGAAGAGAAGTGTTTTCAACCGAGAAGTGAGGGCAAATAATGCAATACAAATTACAAAAAAGGTTCTCGTAGTTTTTTGCTTGCTTGATTTTTGTTAATGTGGTAATTTCCCAAAAAAAGTGAAATTCACCTTAAATTGATTTTTTGTTCGATTTACAAACAATCCGTGTCTGTTACGATTTTGCGTATTCATTCAAAAATTTTGCTCGTCCAAAGATATTTTAATGCACTCTCGCAGAGTGCTTGAAGGAACAGACTGACTATACGAATCAATGCTGACGCTACTGTTGGGTTGCTGATGATGATGATGATGCTTCTTCTTCTCATTCTCTTGTGCACTCTATATGGATAACCCAGGCCAGAATACAAGAAGATCACTCTTGGCCCATTCGAGATGCTATATAGCTATTAATGACCGGATGCTCCACGATGTTCGATCACTCTTTCTAGAGTGGTATTAGTAATACCCTTGGATTACAGTAGTGTGCTATCGCTCGCCGGTGCCGGTCGACCGACCGACGACGACGCAGTTGGACAAAACTGGTTCCTTTTCCTATATTTTCATCGATCCACAACAACGACTTGGTGTATTATATTTGTATGATGGTGGCTGATGGGCTGGGTGCTCCATTGAATGCTTTAAGAAAATTAAGTGCACCTTGCTACCTGACTTGCAGGTAATGATTTATGATACCAAAGATAATGAATACAGCATTCGGGAAAATTAAGTGGATACGTGCTCCGATGATGGTGATGTGCGAAGATGGTGTATACTGGTAATGCTGGCCGAGTTCTTTGGTGAATGATTCCAGCTTCCAGCTTCTGGCTGATGATGATGACGATGACGATGACGGCAGTGGCAGCGGCGGCGGCGGTGGTGGCCAGCGTAGAAGTACATCATCATGATGCGTTATGTTTTCCTCTTGTTCTTCACGTGAGTATTCTATAGATAAAAGAGGCGTATGCATGGATGAGGGTATCTTTGCTCCCGTATAGTGACTTATGCTTGAGAAGAACAATACTGGCGTTGTCGACAACGACGACTACGACAACGACGACGATGCGACTGACGTGACGCGACGCACTGAAGAAGCCTTCATCATCAGACAGTGCATCTCTATATGATGAGAAAATCTCAAAAAAATAATTTTATCACATTTTTATCTGAGAGTCCAGATTGAGATTTCAATGTGTATCTGAGAGTATCTTTTGTAAGTTGTTGTTGACGCGCCGCGAAGCAAGTTTAATTACCAAGGGAAATGAGAATAATGGAGGAATTGATAACTTTGATTGATTGTGTAGAATTTATTGTATCTGAGGTTGAGCTATTGTTTGATCGGAGATAGCAAAGATAGAAGTTTATATATATATATTTTTTTTTGTATCATTATTATTTTTTCATTGATGGATAGAAGAGAGCATTCTTTTGTGTGATTCTATATTTTGTGTTTAATCAATGGTTTGAGCCATTATAAGACCGGATAAATGGGTGAGGTGTTCTACCACGAGAATCTATTCTATTTTTAGTGGTCAATAATTATTTTGGGTTAAAAAAAAGCAGGGAGCTATCTGGAGAAAAATGTGTGTTTGTAGGTACATGATATTTTTTTTTACTTGCAAGAACTTTTTTAATTAAGTAGATATATTTTTAAATTTAAGATTAAATTGAAAAAGGTGTTAATCGCCAAATTTAAATTTAAATGGCCCTGAAGTTACTTACAGTATATTTTATCAAATTTTATTTCAATGGCATTGGTTTCACTCAGGGAATCTTTCATTCTGATCAATTTTATTACAATTGTCTTTTCCCACGCACGAATTTCCGAATTTGTGTTACTGTCAAACTGTAGTGCGCAGGTCGATTCGCCGTAGAAGGATTTACTTGATACTCGTCTTCATTACCGCTGAATAGGCACATATGTCAAATGTGTAATGCTGCATGCGAATAGACACTCCTTCAATTAATATTTTGTGTCTGGCATTGATAATGTGCTTTTTGATTGAATTTTGACTTCAAATCGATAATCGAAATTCTCTTCTCAGAAGTGTCATTATTGAACCACTAATGGAACGGTTTCAGAAGACTTCCGAATGCTTCTAGATACTTCTATTCCCCCAATGGAAAGTGCTAGTAAATTCTTAATTCCAAACCATTTAAATTGAATTAAAAATTGTATCCAATAGGGTGATCTATTTAATTGTAACTTTAATGTAAAAAGCGTTTAGAGTTTTGATGACATATAACGGGTTTTTCAATAACAGCGCTACAAAAGTTTTTTTTTAAATAAAACAAAAACGGTTTCGGATATCAACAAAATTCTTTATTTGTGTGAAAGTGCGTTTGATGCCATTATGTATGGAACTCGATTTCTTTTGCATGGACACCACGGGCACGCTTGCAGAAGTACAGACGCTGAACCCAATTTTCGATGGCTTTCAAGCATAAATCGGCCGATACTGCTGCAATTTCACGTTCGATATTCGTACGAAGTTCATCAATCGTCGCTGGATTGTTGGCATAGACCATAGACTTGACGTAGCCCTACAGGAAATAGTCTAACGGCGTCAAATCGCACAACCAAGGCGGCCAAGCTACTGGACCATTTCGTGAGATAACACGTTCTCCAAACTTGGTTTCCAATAAATTGATTGTGACATTCGCTGTGTGGCTTGTGGCGCCGCGTCCTGTTAGAACCACATGTCTTCCAAGTCCATATCATCCAATTGGGGCCAAAAATATTCGGTTATCATTGAACGGTAGCGATCCCCATTCACAGTAATGTGCCGGTCTTGATCATAACGGAAGAAGTACGGCTCAATAATAATGACGCCGCCGGCCCATAAACCACACCAAACCTTAATTTTTTCGGGATGCAATGATGACTCATGGAGATTGCTGCCTGACCAATACTGCATATTTTGTTTATTGACGAAGCCATTTAGCCAAAAATGAGCCTCATAGCTGAAGATGAAATTCGATGAAAATCCGAATCATTTTCAAGTTGTTGCTCAGCCCAATTCACGAACATACGACTGGTCAAGCGGCTTCAGTTCTTGTGTCAATTTAACCTTGTCAGGATGTAGGCCAAGATCTTTTCGCATAATTCGCCACAACGACGTCACAGAGATGCCCAACGCTTGAGAACGACGTGTGAGAGACACATTTGGGCTTTCTGCAACTGAAGCCTTAGCGGCAGCAATATTCTCGACACTACGGGCACTTCTTTGTCTCACTGGCACGGAAACATTTTGTATATCTTTCCATCACGAAATGGCAAACTTTACTGAAGGGAAATGTCAAAAGAGCGGCAAGAAATATGGCGTCGTTTGCTGTCCCTGTCGCTCTACTTTTGTATCGTCCCTGTTGAAAAACCCTTAAGTTCCACTGGTGGACATCTTTCTTCAAATATGAGAAGCAATTGCTCCATTACCACATATCAAAATTTGCAAAATACCTTAACACATAATGCCACAGCATTTCTTTTTAAAATCGGGTTTGATAAAAAACAGATATTTCCTCTAGGCTCTTCAATTCAACAGACCTATATTTGTGTTATTTAGTTCATTAATTCATCACTAATAAAGTAAATCGCGAGATTATACCACTTTACTTTAATTATTATCTCTCTATTGCTAATCAAATATAAATTAAATTTGTTGAATCCACACAAGCTATACTTATACCATTTGAAATGCATTAGGGAACATTTAAGCCACCAGGTATATTTGAGTTTCTTCATTGCCTCTCTGGGGTGTAGATTACAGTTCTCCATTTGGAGATTTGCACTTTAATTAAAAAAAATGTTAAGCGATTTAATAAATACAGTTTTCATTAAAAAATAGCTTCATTTTTCTTTTGGTGAATACAAGTATCGGAAAATAGAATTCTTTTTCTCACCACTAGATTTCGTATTTTGACATTTACAGTCGCCAAAAAGATTACTTTCTTATGGCAGCGTTACCAAGTTAGCTTGCAAAATATTAAGGGGCCAGTTATAGCGATACGGAAAACCAAATCGAAAAAATTTTCCAATGGAAAATTTTGTATGTTCTGATTCGATTTTTAAGACAAATGCTACACTGATCGATGGCAACCAACTCAGAGAATATATTTTGCAAATAAAAATTTGAATTGAACTTGTACTTTTTGTTAAAAATGTATTTATTCGTTTTTCTGTTATACGTATAAAAGAAAAATAAAAAATTACATTTTTAACAAAACGTATTTGTTCAATTAAAATTATTATGAACAAAAAACATTTTTTGCATTGATTGCCAGCGATCAGTGTAGCATTTGTCTTAAAAATCGAATCAGAACATACAAAATTTTCCATTGGAAATTTGTTTCGGTTTGGTTTTCCGTATCGCTATAACTGGCCCCTAATAAGCTCATAGCTTAAAAGTTTTGATAGTTACCAAATTGTTATAATTAATTTTAAAAGCAGGCGGAAACAGAAATATAATATAACGGTGGTCAAAATGAGTGTTATACTCTTTCTCCCACGTAGAAGCAGGAAAGTGTCTTTTGTTAGTCTAATGATGATGTAGCATTTTAAGTGTTTATGTCTTCTAAGCAGCTTTCAAGGACCTAAATCCAACATAGAAGCACTTGAAGTTTCGTTATTACCAAAGTTTTCATCTTTTAACAAGGTCTGTTCCTTTTTAGATTGCAGTATCTTTTTTAATTAGTTTCTGTCAAAAGCTCTTAAGCACTGTCAGAAATATATTCTGTGAAGCTGTCAAAGCGTCAAGTCGCATATTAGATCTTACATCTTTGTGATGTTCATATATCTGTAGGTGACATTATTTCATCTTCTTTCATTTTGAAATGTGAATGTCCACCGAAAAATGTCAGCGGCCGAAAGTGGATTGCTTTTTAATGTATTTATTTTTATTTGAAACTTGCTGATCTTGGTCGTTCTTGAGGATAAAATCTAAAAGAATATCCTAAAAATAGCATTGTATGATTAAAATCGCAGTAATAAACAAAAAAGAGAGTATAACCGTTATACTCAACTGTTATACTGTTTGATTGCGATGAAGTACTTTGCTCTATTTGAATTGCAATTTCAATCTCAACTTTCACTCTTCTAAACTGATTATGTCGCACGACACAAAATCAATGATGTTTCAATAAACAACCTCTTCCAAATGCCATCAGCGCCAAGTTTTTCTCCATTCAAATGGTCCCACTCACGAACATCGAGACTCTGCCATATACTATAAACATTCATCCTACAAGTCTTCATGAAAAATAAAAACAATTTCCTCGCACTAATTGCTTACCATACCCAAAAAGCATATAGACGCTAAAGATCTTGCCGCCATAAATAACCCGCCTTCCGTTTACGGTAACGGGTCTGTTCAAAAAGTAACTAATGTTAAACACAAATAACTTTGTATCCTGTGCGGTAGCTAAGTGGATTTTGTTGTAACTAACTCCAAGCAATGGATGGACCAATATTTCACCAATCTCAAAGCCTTCCTTCCTTACGCATGCGCAAACGTCTCGGTTGCCGCTATGAGCTCGCTGGTAGCCGGAGCCTGCACCGCAATCCAATGCAAGAACTGAGCTGCCTACTGGACTACGACAATACGACGACCGACGACGCGATAGCACTATCTCTACCATCACACGCAACATAGCAACTTAACTGCCAATATCCAACCATACCAGCCTAGCCTGGCCTGACCAACCAATTGAAAACCAATTTGGTAATGACTTTGGCAAATAATTAAGAGTACGCGCCGCGCCGCCGGATAAAATATGCAAATGGCCTGGCAGGGAGTTTTCAGTGTGCAGTAGCACCACGGAATCGCGAGTGGGAGAAGAGGAAGTACTTATGTCAATTAGGTAATTTGGTGCATCAGAGTAGCTCCATCTCTAGCTGTATGAAATCGTAGTCCCACAAAACAAAAGCTACAGATAGTTATCTGATCTCCAAAAAACCGGCGGCAGCGGCGGGCGTCCGTGGTCGGCGTCTCGATACCAAACTGGAAAATGTTTCCCAAAACGCTGAATTGGTGTTGTAATGCTGATTGGAATGCAAACAACTTCTCTGTCTATTGCTGAGAAGTCGAGCTGGAGAGGCAGTGAAGCTCTCTTGCTTGGGGTAACTTGTTTAATTATTTTTTTGGTTTTGGTGGAGTCAATGGAGCGATATAACTGCGCTAACTTGGAGGTAGACTGCGAGGAAACTTCTTGACTGTACAATTATTTGAATATGCGAAGTCGATCCTTGAGGCGGCACGAGATGATCTCCATCGACATGGTAGTTCCATCTATGGAACTATCAGTGATATTGAATTCGAAAAACGCGCTGAGCTTGAGATGTTTAAGTAGTTACAGTGTGGTGGGAAAAAAAGGTTGTTGGGAATTAAAAAAGAAAACAAACCTTTGATAAAAATTATTGAGCTAGGATTATACGACATTTTAAAACTAAAAAAAAGCTGAACTAAAGAGTCTCTTTTAAGAATTTTTTCAAGATTGTGTCTACATTTATGAGGGAGCTCTGAGTCTGACTCACAAAAAATTATGATTCGTTGCTTAACAAACCTCGGAGTCGAAACAAGTTGGTCAAAGATTGCTTTACTAACTCCAAGCCAAGAATGAGAGGGAGACTAATGAAGGTTCAACAGAAGTAGAATGAAAAACACGGGGTGGCGCTTCTGAAAAAGATTCGGAGACAGATCGGAGCCTTGAGGCACACAAGCATGCATTTTTTGAATACTAAACTGTAAATCGTCCAAGAAACGCAAAGGGAACGATCTAACAGTCGGTATTTTGACTAGGAAGAATTAAAGCCTTTTAAAGGTACAGGATACAGACTGAAGACAGATCTGCGACTGTTTTAACAAACAATTTCCAGCTGTCCTTGGATATTGAACATGTTTTTATTTCGTCTATGAAACAAGTGTCGTAAGCCTCCTCATATTTTCTTCTGACTCCCTTCTTGTCAAACATAGTGTACTCTGATTTTCTATATCGGTCGGCAGGTACGCTCGCTAGAGATTCATATCTCTGAGCAAGTTGTATTGGTAACGTGTCATCATCATCGATCCTTTCACCGACATTTTGGTGGTAGAGAATTGGAATGCAATGATGCTCAGCCAAAACCCAAACCCAAACCCCAACCCAATCCTAACCAGCTCTCATCTTAAAATCTATAGCATCTTCAACGCATTCGCGTTGAATTTGTAAATCGATATGATCTTCGATGTACACGAGAGTGCACTAGCAAGATCCAAATACGAGTCGATGTCTTCCCAGTTCTAGTGGCATTCGCATGAGCAGCACCTACCTGGGTGCCTGCCTAGTTATAGTTAAGTTTTGTGGGGTAAGTATTGACTTTTCGCGTGAGATAACACACAGCACAAGCTGTCTTAACTACTCGTACGTCGTACTAGGCAATGCGTGACAGACCAGAACATGTGAATCTCTTGTAGCTGAGTGTAATGTGATACATCGGTCCTGAACGGTGATAACACCAACCGCCAGCCTGCCTGCGCAGCGCAGCGCCTCTAATGGCCGCTCAACATGTTACCTCATCCCCTGGCTAGGCTTATTATTTATGAGTTCAAGTTGTGTCATGTTGAACAACATATGGCGACACGGTACCATGACACGGGTTGGACTTGAACGTAGGCTTACAATCTATGTGTTGTGACGTGATGTATGCCACTTGCTTCATTTGGCTATATAACCAAAGCCAGCCAAGCGTTTCGTCCATATTGCACTACCTTGGTCGCTGTTGGTACCGTTCCCTCATCGGTATCGGTCTAGAGGGGAGAGATACAATCCCAGCAACTTGTACCGATTTCACGGTATTGCACTGAAGCGCGGTGCATATTAATTTACACCTCCTCGGGCGGCTGCATTCAACGCCCACGCACTGCCTTCCGATTGCAAGTGAGCGTGAAACTTTTCAATTAGCCGCAATTAGGTGGGCATTTATCTGGCTTAACAACGCTTCGTCCAGCAAGCTCTATATGAACCAAAGGGGCTGCAATTGTTTTTCAATTTTTTAGTATTTCAAGTGGGCGTTTGTTGGGTCTCGTGTATCTGCATCTGCATCTGCATTCATGGGGACATTTGTATATTGACATTCCTAGGTTGGAACTTGAAAAGGATATTTGCATAAAATATATAAAAAAAAAAGATTGCTTTTTGATTATTGTTATTATACGGAGAATTTTTATACAAACCAAAGTAATGGTTAAGAGCTAAGTTTTCTGGTATTTTGATTGCTTAAGGCTTATTCAAGAGCTTGAAGCCCGAGATTTTGAATGGTAATTGCTTATTGCAATCATAGTTAAGATTGTGCTGCTTGAGTTAATGAGTCTTAAAGCATGCACTCACAGTTTCTTATGGTAATGGTTATGGTTTTTATGATATTCTAAGACACGAGAAAGGTGCCTCCAATTAAGTTTATGTCAACAAACATTCCAAACACAATTGACACCTGTTATTACCAATTTAAATTAATCAAATCACCACAGCTATTAAATTTTGATCTTATGATTGGATGCAATTAATAATTTTGTCCCGAGGAAAAAACGGAAAGGAGATTTTTGTGTGTTTTGACTCTCGAATTTTTCAAAGTTAACCTCGATACTTTGGACGTACCTACTGTTATATAAAGAGATTCCCTTATTTGCCGTACTTGGCGAATGTCAAAAAAATTCCCTCTTCTGTGTTGTTTAAAAAAATTTAAACGCCATCTTCTTTTCTGAAAAGTTAGCTCCGTTCTTAAACATTAAAGTCAAATCCATTACCCCTGTAGTACGCTGACATAGACAATTTTAAACATACAGTGCCGTTCGAAAAATGTTGGTCAGCATTTTTTGCTCGAATTTTCTCAAAGTTGTTGCAATAACTACATATATTTTAATGAGGTTTCGTTTTCTTATGCGGTTTCAATCGTTTCATGATACTCTTAGAGTAATATAATTTTGTAGACATTGACTCAGATAGGTTTTTCCATGTGGATGCAGGTATGGTGTTGCAGGTCCGGATAAGTAAATTTTTTAGGTTTCCAAGTCACACTGGACGCTTCTTCGCAACCTCGAGTTTCATTATTGACAAGATATTCTCAATTGGATTGTGACCTGGACTGTAGGGAGGCCAACTTAATACATTTATTTATTTATTTATTTATTTATTTATTCAAATATTATTTTTAGTCAAAGAAGTTCTAGCTTATTTAAAAGCCTGATATTAATCTTTAATGTTAAAAAAAAAACAAGTTCATACTTACAACTTTGTATGGCAAGGAGCATTGCCCTGTTGAAAAATGAATCTGCAAATGTCACCAAAAAACTCCAGCGCAGAGGGCTCAAATTCATTTTTCAGAACCCGTAGGTAAACTTCTGCAGTGACTTTCGGTTCTAGAAAGACCATTCTACCTTTTCCATCTCCAGAGAAGCATCCCCCGACTATCACATCACCTTCAGTTTTGGGGGACATCCGTAAAATGCATTCAGAGCTTAGTCTTTCCTTTGGTTCTCTTCGCGCAAGAATCCTCCCATCTCCAACATGCAGCTTAAACTTTGATTCGTCGTAGAAGATAACGTTGTTCCACATGTCTTGAGTCCAGTTAAGATGCTCCTGAGCCCAGGCCAATCGTTTTTCTCTGACTCTTATTAGAAAATCCGGCTTCAGTACTGGCTTGAGTGCTCTAAGTCCAGCTTTTACGAGCATTTTCCTCACTGCGCTTGACGAAATAACTTTTCCTGTAGCTCGACAAAGATCGTTTTTAAGATCCACTGAAGTCTTGAACCGATGCCGCCGGCTTTGCAGCACCAAAAAACGATCTTCCACTGGGGTCGTCTTTTTTGGCCTCCCTGGGCCCTGGTAGTCCCGGTCGCCCGATATTTTTTCAAATTCCATGCCACAGTTTGTTGAGCAACATTTAATCTATTGGAAATTTTACGAGTTATCAAATTAAGACGTGACAGACACAAAATATTGGCTTTGCACTCCGAACTTATTTTTCCCATTTTTTTTTTCACTAAATCACTTCGGTTCGCTTCGGACTGCTATCACGAGCTGAATGCACCTCTTCTTCATAATAACATCGACTGTTATGCACTTTTTGAACGAAATTTTCCTACCTAGTGCAACAAAAATCTCGTACCTCTCATAAATTCCAAGAACTGTACCGGAAAAGGGTAATAAAGGGTTTGCCCAAAATTTTTCAAACGGCACTGTATACAAAAACGAAACACCAACAACAGAGAGCTTTAAAGTGAGTTTCTCCATTTTGAAGTAATAGGCTCATAAAGCAAGTTCAAAAGCCCAATTCATATGATCCTGTAAAACTGCACATATAGTTTTTACAAGTTTAAGATTCAATATCTCTTCGCTGCACTTAGCTCGGTGCTTCTGCAAATCATATCTTAATTTTTAATTTCATGTCGCAATGGAGTTTTGAATTTTCCAAGACTCTTCAAGACTCCCAGCCAGCGCACAGAGGACATGAAAGTCTTTAGATAAAATAATCGATTTTCTGCATTAAGACGGCAACTTAGTTAAAAATGAAAAAAAAAGAAGAGGCCAACCGTTTCCAATCAACAGCATCCCTTGGCGGTCCAATTATACTGGCGCGTAATTATGCAGCTCTAAGCGTGATTTCCATCACACAAATATAAACTCGCTACTTTATTTCCATATAAATGTCGCCTGGGGTCCGAATATGGGGAAGAGGACGAGGAGTCATTTTGCCACGTTCCACACTCTCGCGTCTGCTGAGCCATCAATTTCATCAACATGGTGCGTCGTGTCGTCCGCACATCAACCGGATACTGCACCGATACGGTGGCGATGGTATATTACGGTGCGGCTTTGGTTGGTGGTGTGCCATGATTTTGTGGGCTATGGCGGCTTCAATGCCTTTTCACCTTAATAGCCGATGAGAGTATTAGCGCATTTGAGGACAGCCGCGCGTCTGGAGTTGGCCCGCTGCAATACAAGACAAATCCTAGTCGCACGCATGTGCACAAATAATATTTACCACAAATTGACTGTCACTGTGATAGCTGCCACCACTGGTAAGTGCGGCGCGGCACCGGTCATCGCCACCACCCGCTGGCCGACTCTATCATGCCTCAAAATTGGTTATTTGAGGCCTAATGCCTGTCGTTTGTTATCGTAAATGTTAACAACTTCATACGGCTTTATTAAAGTGAGAAATAAAATATCGGGTTTATGGCTGAAATCACTTAATTCTCTTCGGTCACCAAGTCGGGATTTCGAATAAAATCTGTAAAAATATTATCCTTGCAGATGTAAATCGGGCTTCTTGAAGTTGAAAAGAGTCAACCACGACGACAAAGGAAGAGAGGAAACAGGAAAAGACCAGCCTGCACCTCCTGCTTATGATGATCATGGTCAACCAGAGAACAGATACAAAACTGCATCATGGCTTAGATAGAAATTCACAGCGTCGTCAATTAATAACCGGACATATTTTGAGGTATCGATGGTTTGGATCATTTATCAAACGCTTCGAATTGCACTGGATAAGCTAATTGCAGATGTGTTTTTTGTATCTGAAATCTTTTGCAGAAAAAGTTAATGCTTTTTCTTGCCACAACATGGCTCTCTATGTCGCATTTGTCCATGATGGTGGATCTGGGTATCTGTTTCTGTTTTTAGTATAGTATGTGCTGCTGGCTTGGGGGAACTTACTTTATTAAGTCTGATTGATTATGGAATATTTAGATACAATGTATCATATGGCGTCAGTGGTGCTCGAGATAAAGGCGACAATATTATTGATCTATTAATCAGATTTCGTTGTGCGTTTCCTGTTGTGACTTGTTTCTATAAACAAGTTCATTTAATTGCATGATATTGTGTCAATTTAAGGAATGAGGAAGGGGTGGGGGAATGGACGATTTCCTGAACCAAGATAGATTTATCTTCCGGATATGTTTACTACACCCCATCGTTCTAAGTTACTATGGGGTAAACCTATTACATTTTTTTTAGGTGATTTATTGCGAGATTTTTTTTCAGTGCTTAGTTAGTAATTCACATGGCTAGGACTAAAAGGACTATTAAGAACAGAGGACAAAGGACCTTTTTATATAAATTAATCAATAAAACCAGTTTTTTAAGTCAAAAAAGCATCACATATTCGTGCATTGCGTTGAAGAAAGATGTCTTTATACTAAATAGTTATATCTGAAGTTATGGTCAAAATAAATTGATGAAAATTCCTAGAGAAGCAAGCAATGCACCGAAATTGCCTTAAGGAAGAAAAAATGTTATACACAAAAGTAGGGATAAAATGAATTAGGAAGAGAAATAAAAAGCGTGGAGATTGACACCAACATTGTAACAATTAGTTTCGATTAGAATCCTCTGTAGAGATTTCTTCAACGAGGTGCCAAGCAGTAAAGATTAAAAGAATGCTACCATAATATAGAATATTGAACAACCTCAACTATTCAACCTATATCATGTTTAAAGGTACCCGAACAAAACAAGATTGAAGAAACCATCATCGCTGTTGAACTCATTGACTTATGGACTCATGGACTCATGGACTCTTGGACTCATGTACTCATAGACTAATGGACTCATGGACTCATGGACTCATGGACTCATGGAGTCATGGACTCATGGACTCATGGACTCATGGACTCATGGACTCATGGACTCATGGACTCATGGACTCATGGACTCATGGACTCATGGACTCATGGACTCATGGACTCATGGACTCATGGACTCATGGACTCATGGACTCATGGACTCATGGACTCATGGACTCATGGACTCATGGACTCATGGACTCATGGACTCATGGACTCATGGACTCATGGACTCATGGAGTCATGGAGTCATGGACTCCATGGAGTCATGGACTCATGGACTCATGGACTCATGGACTCATGGTTTCATGGACTCATTGGCTCATGGGACTCATGGGACTCATGGACTCATGGACTCATGAACTCATGGACTCATGGACTCATGGACTCATGGACTCATGGACTCATGGACTCATGGACTCATGGACTCATGGACTCATGTACTCATGGACTCATGGACTCATGGACTCATGGACTCATGGACTCATGGACTCATGGACTCATGGACTCATGGACTCATGGACTCATGGACTCATGGACTCATGGACTCATGGACTCATGGACTAATGGACTCATGGACTCATGGACTCATGGACTCATGGACTCATGGACTCATGGACTAATGGACTCATGGACTAATGGACTCATGGACTCATGGACTCATGGACTCATGGACTCATGGACTCATGGACTCATTAACTCATGGACTCATAAACTCATGGAATCCTTGATTCCTGGGCTATTGGACTCCTCAACTCATGGGCTCCTGGACTCCTGGAATAATTGTCTCCTTGATTCCTGGACATTTTGTTAAAAATGTATTTATTTATTTTTCTGTTATACGTGTAAAAGAAAAATAAAAAATTACATTTTTAACAAAAAATATTAGTTCAATTAAAAATTTTACTTGCAAAAAATTCTCTGAGTTGGATGCCAATGATGAGTGAGTGTAGCATTTGTGTTTTAAATCGGATTATAATATACTAAATTTTCCATTTGAAAATTTGTTTTGTTTCTTTTTCCGTACCGCTATAACTGGCCCCTAAGGATCTTTCAATATTGACCTCCGAACTTTTGACAATATTAATAACAGCCATATTGTGTTAGCATCATCTGTCAATGTGGCTGCCATGTATTTATTTACTGGTGAAGTGTTCAACAATCAGTTAAAATGACAAAATTGTTTTTATCAAAGTGGGTATTCTGTTCTGGTAACATTCCGAGTCCTTCACCTATTTCACGATCGCTATAATCGTCCTTTTAAGAGGACTATTCGCAGTGTGATGGATCAATTTGAGTCCATGGAATGACCATAGTAGATTACGAGGTGTGTTCGCTGAATGGGCTCAGAAGCAGTAGGAAACCTATTTATCTAACTTACACCATCGTTAACGTCGTAATCTTCGGAAAGTTTTGTTAAGGGAAAATATATCTTACCGAAAATCGCAAACTTATGTGTTGTAAATGTCGTAAACGGCTATCTTGACTTTAAACTTGTATTCAAACAGACAAGAAAAAAAGGCACGACCCTGATTGGAAGTTGCTTTTTCCAACAGTCCTCGAAGCTGAAAATGTTTTTAATTGCAAAGCTTTTAAATTTTACGACGTTGTACAGTTTACAACATAACATATTGCTTAAGAAATAGCTTCTAGTCATTTATTTCTTTAGGTATTTTGACAATGATAATTGTTGATTTCCTGCATTTAAGACAAACTCCACTTGACAGAGTATTTTTATTAAAATAAAAAAATGTATAACAGTTATTAAACGAAGCTTTGAAAACTGCATCGTTTTGTTAAGTAATGATTGCATATGAGGTACAAATTAGTACAAAGTTAAACACTAATAATTGTGATAGATATCAAATAATTCACAACTTCCACAAAAACTACTTTAATTATTTCAATCAAATAATCGCAATGCATTCTCAACTCAACATTTAAATATTTCAATGTCAACTTTAACTAAATTGTGCTCTGATTTTGATCAAAAAATGTGATAATAAAGGTTTTGTCATTAATTCTCTAAATGTTTTATTAAACAAACATTTATTTGTGTTTAGAATTGAAATCATGTTAGGAAATCAATGGACAACACCGGCTTGCTAAGTATTTAAGAATTCACAAAATTTTCAACAGATACAGTATACTTTCTGAAAACTCAAAATGAAGATGGCTACTAAATTTCTGATCGTTCTTCTTGGTGTTGTTTTATTGACGGTAGAGATAAAAAATAGATGTACCTAGAATTTGTATGAAAAGTCAAATTTTGTTTCCAGGATTTTGGGGCCTCTGAGGAGAATGCATCCCGAACAATTGTGAAAAGAAGTCCTCCCGGACCACCTGGTGGTGGTGGTGGTGGAGCTGGACAAGGAGGAGGTGGAGCTGGTGGCGGAGCTAGTGGTGGAGCTGGAGCTAAAATTGGATTTGGGGCGTCAATGGGTGCCGGTGCAGGAGGTCAAGGCGGTGGCGGAGCTGGTGGTGGAAAGTAAATCATGAACATGTAGTTTTTCCTTACAAGGAGCAATTATAATTTTTTGAACATTTGAACATTTTTTTTAATTCGGTTTTATAAAAATTACAAAGGTCACGAGAAATTAAAAATTTGTCAAGCTTTGACTTTTTGATAAAAAAGTTATATGACAGTTTGACTTATGAGAGTAGAGATGTCTTGAATTTTGGACTTATTCATAATATTGACTAGGCTTACTGAAGCGACAAACGCCTAGGAATACATGCCTTAATCTCAGTACCTACGTCAAAAACTAGTGTTCATCAAACCCAAACTAGTTTCCTTAACTGTCAACCTTTGTAACCGTTTTTTTTTTTGTAAACGTCAAAAAACTAGTCAACCAGTTGACAGTTTTGTTCCGTCAAAACATGATTACAAATTTTAAGTTAAAAACGTCTTTGAAAATCCTTTGTTCTACCCCTATGCGCGTCTTACAAAACAAACCCCTATTATCATTCAAATAAACACGCAAGCGCTATTAAAAACTACACTCTGGGTCACCACTTAAAACCTACCGAAAAACTTCTCATCATTTGCATACATTAATATAGCCAGAAAGCATTCAACAGGTACGATTCCCACGCCCAAAATCTACCGCACGATAACATAACTCAGGGATGAGTCCTTTCCCCCATTTTATTTTCGGTGCTCATAGACCATAAAAATAAAACAATTTCTTTTGCAAGAAATCACCCTAAAACCAAACGTCTCGGCTCGGCTCCTTAACTGCCTCCTCAAGACTGTTTAAAAAAACGTTTACATAATTACGTTTTGCGTCATTCTGTTGTCATGGGAGACAGAACACACTTTCGATGAATGAGGAGTCCCATCTTGAAGACACACAAAAAAAGAGAAGTAAGAAATAACTCAACAAAATTGAGAAGTTATAGAGTGACATCCCTGATAAGGCTAAAAGGAATCAATTATCCTGTGAGTCGATACAAAAACCAGAATTAGAAAATTTCATCTGGATGATGTGCTTCGATGGGAAAATGTCTTAACCCTCTTCCTCACTTGCGATTGGAGCCTGGAGTGGTAGAGAAGTCAATTTCTTGTTAAAAACATCTCCTCCATTCTAATCAAGCCACTTGATGATTTTTGTTGTTGGTTTAGCGAAATTGAATTGCCCACACGAAGGTGGTGAGAATGTCCAACATAAGAGCCAACAAATTTTGCAGGACCTTGGTGCATTTCCAATCTGTTCGTCGTCTGCAACGACGCATGGAAGCGACTATACGATAATGGCATGTGCGGTATTTTCACGTCAAGCGATCGATGCGGCTCCTTTGCGTTCGGACGATCGCAAAGCATATTTCACTAATAGCCGAGGAGCTGCTATGGTCGGAGGAAATTTTGTGCGTATCTGAGCGCAAACACAATTCGTCGTTTCGTTATCGGTGTGGGGATGGGAAATGGGATTGGGAATGGGATATGCGCTACCGTGTGTACTGAACTGGACGTGAACGTGGAGAGGAGGTGACTTCTGGGGGCTTCTCTCAGACTCACTGACAAACATTCACGTTTAATCATTTATTAGTGAAACTTTCGCTAGGGAATGCCACGGAAGCTGATGACGAAGTCAATGCTTTCCGACAACAGATTCGACGACCAACGGCCAAAGAAGATGGGACGTCGATCGACATCATCGCACTTTCAGAACGCTCGTTGCAGCAGTGGTGGTGGTGGTGGAGGACCAATGTCCATGTTCAGTCCATGTTCAGTACTTATGGTAGTTATGGAGCGTGTGAGTGGTTAAATGCGCTCGCAGTGTTATTTGCAATCGCGTTAAGAATTTATTTCCATTCGACGAAGATGGTTAGATTGGCGAATATTCGGATATGTCGGAATTCTTTTGATGTTGGATGCGATCGGTCCGGATCAAAGCTAATTCAGACTCCGAGTGGGCACCATACTGATTGAGAGCGTATTGGGTATATCAGTCTTTTTTTTATACAAAAAGATGCGTGAGGAAATGTGGAGACTATGGAGAGTTATTGATCGGAAAGTTTGTAAAGAGACGAACAATGTTCCCACGTTGTTTTTGAAAAAAAAGTTTTTAGATTGAAATTTTTGAGATGAAAGATGAGGAAGCGCATTTATGCAGGCCATGAATTCATGGATTCAAAGTTTTTGTATACAAAGAAGCTGGTAATGATATATTCTTTAATAATTGTAAGTCATCTACACGACATAACCTCACATTTCCAGATAGAATGGGTGAATTCGGTATTTTGAATTCGTTCGATTAAATTTGGCTAGCACATCCTCCAAACAACAGTCAGAAAATGCCAGGATAAAAAGGATGGTGGTCTCAGCAGCAACTAGAAGGCGGCAACTTTCCGGTATAACGGTGAAAGACTTGATCAATTGCTAGTAAAAGAACTTCTCTTTTTCACCTAAAACATCTAAAGAATTGAAAGATGACCAGTCTGAGAATCATACATCTAATCTAGCATTGGTGGCAAGCTATGTTTTCCAATCTTCCCGATTTGTTCGTAATCTGGTAGTTATCTTAGTGATCTGACAGTTATTTGGTCGTGGTCTATCTGTCAATTTTTAGTGATCTCTTCAAGATTTGTTTATGATATTTTCGTGATTAGTTTGGGATCTCTTTGTGACCTCTTTATTTTTGTGGGCTTGTTCGCAATGTGATCGTGATAAGTTTGTGATAAGCTCGTTATGTGTTACTATTAGTTTGTGATTTGCTGGTGATTTGCTCAAAGCCGTGTCTGTCATTTGTGCGTGATCCTTTTGTGATATGTTTTATTTAATACAAATTTCTTTTTGACCTGTGATAAGTTTACAATCTGCTCGAATTCGGTTCGTGATCTGCTCATGAATTGTTTGTGATCTGCTCCTTACTTGTTCGTGATGTTGTTTGTGATTTGTTGGTGATTTATTAATGACCCGTTCACTTATTTTGTCATCTTCTTGTGATCTGACTGTTATATGTTCATCATTTTAGCCGTGAAACTTCGTTTTTCTATTGTGATCTGTTTGTGATCTCTTAGCAATTTATTCGTGATCTTATTATAATTGCATTGTTTAAGCGTAAGGGATTTGTTTGTGACCTGTTAAAAATTCATTCGTGATTATGTTCGTAATTTTTTCGTAATCTGTCTGTCATTTGTTCGTGATCCTTTTGAGATTTGTTTATGATCTTTATTGACTTGGAATTTTTTTTGGGCAGCTTTGCAATTTTTTCGTGATCTGTTCGGTATTTCATCGTGTTTTTGATTAGTTTGCAATCAGCTTATAAATGCACTCGCGATCTCTTCGTGATATTTTTTCGTGATATAGTCGTTATTTGTCCGTGATCTTATTTGAGATTTTTTATGAACTTTTCCCCTGACCGTGATATGTTTGTAATTTTGTCTTGATCTGTCTTTCATTTTTGCGTGATCCCTTGGTGATATTTTTATGATCTTTCCGTGATAGCTTTGTGATCTAATCGCAATTAATTCTTGATCTGTTTGTTTTTACCTCGCGGGATTTGTTTGTGGCCTGTTAAAAATTCGGTTGTGATTTGTTTGTGGTTATTTTGTGATCGGCTCGTAATGTGTTTGCGTTTTGATCGTGACTTGCTTGTGATCTTTTAGAACGCGTTTTATGTGATGTATTGAAATTGACAGGGTTTGTTCTTCGATACGATGTATGATCATATTTGGTGTCGTTGCTATGTAGTAAAGGTGAAATTCCACCGAAAAAAATAAGCGCTACAATTTTAACAGATTTTCAAGGAAATGTAACCACCAAAAAGTTATCCAGTTTTTTTGGTTCTTGCAGCTTTAATTGAATGATCCGATTTGCGTGAAATATTATTGGAAATAAGACGTATTAAACAATTATGTTCAACAATTCTTGACAGCGGTTTTCTCTTTGATCCGTTGAAGTGACGGGTGTATGCGTCTATCACTGTAACCCTTCTTTAAAAATGGGCTTTTTCTCCATTCAAAGGTATATTTGGAAACACAAAATGCCTAGTTTGGCACAAAAGCATTTTCCAAATGAGAATTCAAATCGGCTGCCATCATACTAAGTTCCACATCATAATAGCCAAAGAATAGGCAAATTCAATTGTAATTCTTTCTATCTCACTGTCAAGGACAAGGCCACCATTCACCATTAAACCATTCACATCTGAATATTGCAACCAAACCAACCATATCCGAGTCAGAGCCAGAGCACAAAGTATATAAATATACAAAAAATACATGCGATTGTAAGATTCAATTAAAACGTAGATACTATGGCCCTTGTGTCCATGTTGCCATATTCGTAGCACAGTATCTGAATAGAGTTTGCTTTTATCTGTCGCAGATAACGATGCCGCTTTTGATGTTATTGCCAAACAGCATCAACTATATGGGTCCAGCAATGTGATCACTTTTATCCTCGAGCGGATCTTTTTGATGCGCACAAACACACACACACATTCATATAAACTTAACTGAGTCAAATTCAATGGCTGAAAGTTTAAGTATAGCGCATTAAAAAAAAAAAAAAAACCAAAGATACATCGATTGTGTCCTTGTTTGCAAATCCCTATCTCACCCCGCTGCTGGCTGTGAAGCAAAAGCAATTCTTTGGCGAATTGTTGGAGTTGTGTTTTTTTTTAAGTTAGGTTAAGCGACCGGCAGCGTATCCGGACCGATTGAGGATAATTTGCGAATGTGAATTGTTTTCATCGTGCGAGCTAACTAAGTTGCTGCATCTTCTCTTGGTGCGATGTGATTACGATAATGATGAGATTTTTCTTAATTTTTATTATTTTTCGATATTTAATGAATTTTTTTTTTCTTATAATTCCCGCCACTGTATACAACGCGGACTGGACCAGACCGGATCGGACCTTGAACAGTGAGTGCGCGATTTGATCATTTAATTTTGTAATTGATTCGTATCATGCTGCGGTGTGTCGAGAGGAATGTTTTAGCTCATTAACATTTCGTTTGAAAATATTCTTCCCGAAGGAAGTTACATTTATCAAAGCCTGGTGCGAGAAGTATTTTAAATAAATCTAACTACATTAAGATTGGGTCTGGTGTTCGATTTGCTTACATTTCGGTCCTTTGAACCGAAGCGAACTATTTTGTTTCATTAAAGTTCAATCATTTGTTGAATAATAATCCCCATGTACCGCTAATATTTATTTGTTTAATTTTTTTAGTTGAGAGCATCCATTCCAAGTTTTTCTGGATCATCTTTGTTTTCGAAGTTCAATTTTTTTCGTTGGTCCCCAAAAACTACAATTTTTTTTCTATGAACAAATTGTATCTTTGAATATCTCTAATGGAAATTCGTGTGAGTAGATCAGAAATCTTAAAACTCAACAATGGAACTGGAAGATGCAGCCTCTTGCCCTGGTCAGCGGCCTTCTTTATATAGAATTAAAATATAATCAATTGTAAAAATGAATGAAACATAAGGATACAAATTAAAAAATTGAAGACGCGACTCTCAGGACCATAAGCAAGCCTGTGTAAAAAAAAATGGTAATGTTCTTTTTACCTAGTTTATAAAAAGAAATTTTTTGAATATCGGGCATGCCTTACGACCACTTTTCATGAAAGAAAAAAACAGAGTTTTTAAAATTTAAGGTACCAATATTCAATTTTAACCATTTTGTCCGTTCGTTATATGAAAAACATATCTCAAAATTTTTTTTGTGCACATTTTTTTCAAATACGCCCATTTTTAAGGGCGTGATTTTTATCGGGTAAGATCGTTAAAAAACTACTCGATTCAGTTCTAATTTTACACATATGTCTATAAAGTGACCAACGATCAAAGCTCAGTTAGTGATTTAAGTTTTTGTTCACAAATTTTTAGGACACACCCACTTTTAAGGGACGTTGCCATTTAAAGTCTTAATATGCATTTCTAACTATCGGTAGCAGTTTTGAAGTAAGAAGATGAACATTTCGGTTTGTATTCCTTGGTTACGTAGCAGATTGTGGTTCAAGAATTGTTTAATACACCCATAATCGCCATTTTCCATTCAAAATCTAAAGAGGGCTCTCATACACATACAAAATATGAACGTTGTCAACGTACCACTCGCTTATGTTTAAAATATTTTTTTTTTTAATGATTGCAAAGCACTACTTGGAATTGAATCCATCTCTCTTCATCAGAACTCGATAAATCGACTAAAGATGGTAATTATGATTCGCAAGATCAAAAAGACATGAAAAGATCAAACTTGTGTCCTCGTGACGTTTTCCTCTTTCCATGTTTGAAAAATATCTTAAAAGGAATAAAACGTGCGGCCAACTGAAGGTGATTCTAGCGTCCGCGTTCCAGATCTGCTATGAACAATAGAAAAATCACCTTCAGCACTGCATGGATTTCAAAGGCAATATTGTTTTGAAAAAATAAATATTTAGAAAAAATTTCAACTTCAAACTAAAATCAGTCTAAACATTCAAAAGTCCATTTAACAAAAGTAAATTCGGGCCATACTTCCCTTAAATCTAAATATCATTTGTAAATTTTTCAATCATAATTTATCTTCCAATTTTAAAAGGACCTCTTCACATTGTTATAACTACTGCAGGATGTCTTCAATATAATTATTAACTTCCCATCCTGTCTGTCGATCATTCAATCATCAAAGGAATACACAAGAATTAATAATAAAAAAAAAAAAACTCGTAACATACAATCGCCATAGTAGTAGCCTCTCTTCTCATTATTTCCACCGTATACTATACAATGATGATCACCTGCCTTACCATAAAGTCAAGATTACAACACGCCATTCCAAATGCAATGCACAGGTGATTGTGCATTGATGCAGCCGCCATCGCCATATATATGCTTTATACGCTTACAAAGGATGCCATCATGATGTAAAAATTACACAGGATGCCTCCTCTCTCTAAGCGACTAGTAGGTATATATATTCCCGATGGTGATGCTTTGATGCACTAATAAAAGGATATCTCTTGCCTACTATCATCATCATATTGTATCATTCTTTCCTCCAGACAGGCAAAACAAAAAAGAACACAGCAGCAGCAGGTGACCATGAGCGACCATCTCTTCTGTGAAACCCATAAAATATGTATCCACCTCGATCATTCGAAAAATCATTATCAACATCATTCTCAGCACGTGATACATCCGACAATCTGTAAGGCTATCCATCCAGACAAAGGTCAATCGGGACACTTTAACGATACAAAAAATATACACTTGTACTCCTGAACAGAGCTGTGTCTATAGAGATGAGGTGCGGGACCTCTGTTGCACCTGTTGTTGCAACTCATTATGATATGACCATTTGAATGGAACAATGTGTTGTTGTAAATGCAGACAAATTGAACGCCATCGAGGTCGTAGGTAGCTAACTGTGATCATTGCAAACATTTTATAGGTACTATAAGACAAGTTTTGCCTGTCTGTATATCTGTATCGGCACCTACAGCCAAAACGGCTAGACCGATTAGCTTCAAACATGGTACAAAGTATTAATATGACATCCTACAGAGAGTTTTTGGAATTAGCATTATAGCTTTAAAACTAACGGTTTCTGCCATATGACTTTTAGTGAAAATCTCATTTTTCTCAAAAACGGCTCCTACGATTTTGATAAAACTTTCTGAATGGCGTTTTTGTAAACTTTATGTTTTGGTTTAAATAGATTTTTTAGGAAAAGTCTTATAAGGGGGGGGGGGGTACCGGTTTTTTCATATCAGATTTCCTCGTGAGCCACTTGACGGATTTCGATAAAAAAATTTAATAAGAAAGCCTTCATAAAAGAAATAATAAATTTTTTTTAGTTTTTGGTTTTTTCAAAAACTGTTTGTTAAAAGTTTTTAACGTTTTCTTATAAGAACTACAAACTGCTAGATGTTGGCATATTGTCGCCAGAGAATTGTTTTATTCCAAACTCCACTTTTGTCGTTTTTGAGTTATAAACGGATTCTATGGTAATTTTGTATGCTCTTTGTCCCATATCCACCAAAAATTAACAGTTTGTAGAATTGTTTTGGCCATAAACCATGCTTTGGCGTTTGGGACAAAATGTTCATATAATTTTTCGAAAATTGTTTGTGAGAATTGTTTTGTTCCACTTGTGTTAAAGAAAAGCGATGCATGTGGGACACTGATTGCAAACAAAATTTTAGGATTGGTTTGTTCCACCTTCATTACAGTTGATCATATTCGTTATTATGAATTTTTTTTTTGTGTTCCACGTGTATGGAAACAAACAAAAAAATCAGTTTCAAAATGCATGAGGTGGGACATAAGTCAAAAAAGCAGACTTTTACGTTAAGTAACGTAACTTCTTAACGGTTTGGCACAACACTTTAAAAATTGTCAAGTCAAAAATAAAAACAAAAATCGTATCACACAGTTTCGGAGCACAAAGTACGCAAACCTTTAAATGTGTTTTTTTCAAGCGACGATATTTAAAAAAAAAATTGGAATATGTTTTCGAAAAGTTTTTCAAAAAACTGTTCTGACCATTTTGAAAATTGTTTTCCTTAAAATTCAAAACGATAAAAGAAGTCAAGAAGCTTACTTTTGCAAAAAAAAACAAAGGATTTAACTAGCGATTTTTAAGTGATTAATAAATTTTCATATAACAGTTTCAACTGGGCGATTCCATTTTCACGGGTGCAACATTTAGACACTTTGAAGGCTTTTTACTAATAATATAAGAAACATTTTGGATGAATTTATTCTTCGAAAGGCAGCATTTTTAATTGTAATTTTTGTATTTGTTACTAAGAAATTCAAGGGAATAAAAACATAGCCGTGAGGAAGGTTTAAAGTGCTATTGCGGGTGCAACCAAATCGGCCCCACCTTTCCAGGTTCTAACACAAAAGTCTGTTAATAATGAAACATTTATTTAAAAATTCCTTTAAATTTCGAAAGACTACAAATCAAACGACCATTTAGTAGTCAAAAATAAATGAAAACACAAATAATAAATAAATTATGGATTTTTTTAAGCGATTGCGGGTGCATCATCAAATTATCGCGGGTGCAACCCGTCTGAAATATGTAACCATAAACGTCATTATAAGCACACAAATCATAAAAATAAAATATGAAACGATAACGAAACTTACTAGTACAATTATATGACATTTAAGGTTATTAATTTTTTTTAAATACGTCAATATTTTCAGAAAATTCTATAAATATATTAAATAAAAAAATAAATTGTTGGCACAACAGCTCCAAGCGGGGCCGGGGCCTGTGACTTACACTCTCAACCATTACTGTGTGTGCGTTGATATTCTGCAGGAATGGATGGGACCTACAGTTTACCGCCGAATCCGAACGGCTAACAGAGAAGCACTTCCCATGACATTAAGTACCCTTGGAGGATTTGTCACTTCCTTTTGTCATCAAAAAATTTTTTTTTGTGGTGCTTCCAGTTTGAACGTCTGCTATATATCGTTTATGATTTCAATGACGCGTTTACCATCAGAATTTTCTTTCAGTTTTGTCCTATATTTTTGTGAAAAGGTATCCGTTTGTTGTTCTATTATCATTTTGGTCGATCTTTCAATCAAGACAGGGCAAATTATTAAAATTAACACCTTTTAAATATTAATCACATTAAACATATCATATATCATTATCTCAGGTTAAGTAAACCAATAAAATATGATATATGAAACCATAATGTTAAGTGTGAAAAATGTTGCACCCACGAATCTAACATCGCGATCGCGGGTGCAACCAATTTAAGTCAATGTTTATTTCAATTCAACTTACCTTATACTTCTTATTTCGACAAATTTAAGTTAACCTTTCAATTGTTCTTACTTTTACAAAGTTTCAAAACATAAGCATTTTATTTCTAAGAGAAAACCAAACTTTCATGTTTGCACGATCTAGTAAACAAATGTTGTCACTGTAAGATTAACGGTTAAATGTAACACAAAAACCTGTTTGCAACAGTGTTTTGCGCGGGTGTTGCCAGTCACCGATTTTCAGATTTCATCAAACCTTCGCAGGCCAATATTTCTAAGAGCATACAAAATTTACAAATAAACTTATATACAAAAAAAAAATTTATTGAACGGCTTAGATCTTTTTCTTTGCATTGGCATTAACAAAATATAAAATACTGTAATTTAGAAATTGATGTCAAAACTCGTCTATAGCGGAATCGCCCAACTGCTTTTTTCCAAAATCTCCAGCCCCTGACCACTGTCACACATTTATTTATGAAGTAAAATTTTATTTATGCTGTTTTTTTAGAACTATTGTTATTTAACCTCTTTAAAGCTTTTTTCGATACGCTTCATATCTAAAGCCTTACGCAAACTAATAAACAGGGTTGCCATTGCCATTGCCACCAACTGACAGTTTAACAAAAAAAAAAAATAATTTCCGATTTTTCTTCAGATCGTGGTAATGTTTGATTACCAAAGCAAAAATAAAATTGAAGTTAAAACAAAGGATTAAAAAACCTGGAAATTTTTTTTTTTTAATTTTAAATGTTTGAATTAAAATTATTGTTCCTTAAAAAACAAGCATACCTTCACATTTCCTTTCACAAGCAGGTTTTTATATATTGTCCGGATGCAAGTACTGCAGAGCAGCAACAATATCTTTCCACCAGTACCGATTCGCCCCAACTGGCTTTAGCTATGGCGATGATTGTATTCTTAGAGATTGAGGTTCTTTAACAACTGACGATATCCGACGTGTCTGTTACCCTAAGGATGCCATTCGAAATTATCGTCAGGTTTTTTCAGGTATTGCCTTTCCAACGACGCTTCCGTTGCATGATTTCTGCATCCAATTTTTTCCACAGTTCCACGTATGAAAGCTTATAAATTAATTTATAAGCTTTAATTTCAATAAATGTGCTTTGAATTCATTAAAGGAACAAGTGAAGGCAACAAATCGCAGCACTTTGTCATTTCGACTGGAGTACCGCAAGGCTGTATATTTAGACCATTCATATTTGTTCTTTTTATTGTTGATTTGTGCAATTATTTAGATGCATATTCTGATTGTCCCCAAGTCGTGTATTAATAAAAAAAATTATCTGGATCAGTAAAACTCACAGGACGCGAGACGAGTTCATATTGAAGTTTCTCTAACCTTTTGCGACTCCGGAATATCCACATTCATTACAGTTAATGACAAATCAATTGGAAACCTATTGCAGAGTCTATGATCTTTATAAGAAAATTATCAAAAATCTGTCAAGCCGTTCAGGCTTTCAACGGCAACGGCAACGGCAAAGCTCACAGACCGACGGATGGTGTTTCGGAAATCACATTTTGATTCTTCTTATAACTTTCATATTATCATCTTTGATTAAAAAATCGATTCTTGTTCTGCACAAAACCGATACCTCCACTATAAAGCAATGATTTCAAAATTGACCGACTGCTGCGATGAGAGCTGTATTGTATTATATCGTTCTTGTTTTCGTAAATTGCATTGAAGATCCCAAGTTTTCAAATATTCAAACGATCCACTTACAAACCCTAAAAAAAAAAATTACAATATATGAATAGCAGCAGTTATTTAAGGAAACCAGGTTTGCACCTCAGCTCTTTTGTATTTGAACCTTGAAACCTAAATCAAGTTGTTCACCTTCCTTGGAAAGGGCCCGGACCAATGGATTTAGTTAAAAATTCTTTAAACAATATACATATTGGAATATATATATTTTAGTTAGCAAGTACGGCATATTTCGTGAGAATTTATACTTATAAATCCATGTTCCAAAAAGAAAACCTATTTTATTAGATTATTAAAAATTAAAAGTTTTGTTGATACATAGGTAGCAATTCCATTGTCTTAAGGAAAACAAAGTTTGAGACAAATAAATTAAAAAATACACACCCTAAATTTTTGGCAAAAAGCTTCAGCTTCTTATACCTGGCCAAAAAACTCTTTTGCTTTCAATTGTAAATCTTCTATTTTACAGCCTTTCTTTGGCAAATAAAAATTTGTATTTACCAGCTAAGTCAACACAATTTAAATAAAAACATCTGGATTGTAAAACAAAGTATTCAATAAGCCTTCACAATCTACAAATGGATGATCTATTTATGTCAGCTTTAAGTTCATAAGATACAAAGTCCGCCTTATATCCAAGCTAACTACCAAAAAAACACTCCTCGGTCAAATAAAAGTTCCAAACAAAAATAGTTGTAATTTAACTAACAAATTCCAAATTTTAAAACTCAATCCCCCCAGCCTTATTGGTCCCCCTTGTTGAAAGAAACATAAAGCATTCCACTAGATAAATCTTTCCAATTTCTAGATATCATATGGAAACCATTGGCAACGGCAACAGCTCAGACAGCCGGCGCTAATGACCATGATGGCTCTATAGACTTTGTGTGTTAAAATCTTGTATCGAACATCATCTTCTTGCATTCGTCGTCGCGTCGGTCGTGCCTCAGAGTGGAGAATGGACCATAAGAACTACTACAACTTTTATAGCTATAAGATACTTTTGAATTGCTACCGTTTCTATCTTTGGCTTCTTCTATCCGTTGTTGTTGTTTTTTTTTTTTGTCCTCGTCTAATCTAACCATGATACCACTTAATCAACAAACTACACAACGTCAGGGATTTTTTTTTTGTATTTTACATTTTCCAGTCTTTTTCTTTGATTCAGAATTCAGATTGAGAGATTCAAAGAGAGTGCCACAGCAGCCTCTGTGGTACATCCAAGCCAACAACAGCAAGTGGCAGTGGCAAAGGCATCACAGCATCACAGCCTTTCTCATTGAAATCCAATTAAAAGTTGTTGCAGATACACTGTCGAGTTCAAACCTACACTGCAATAAAATGACAATTGATGCTTGCGGAGTAATTGTTGCCTGCAATGGAACCATAGCTTTGCCTTGTCTTGGGCGTCGTCGTCGGTCGTCGTCGTCGTAATCGTTTGACTTTTCGGGAACTTTGGTCTTCCCTTTAGGAAGCAGCACATAATTGATTAACTGGCGCCAAATACGAAACCCACTTTTTTTATTTTATTTTTTAAATATGGCCATGCCAGGCCAGTCCAGTTGCATGTCGGAAGAACTCTTTACAGTACCATATGTCTTATGAGCAAATATATAGACGAGATTTAAGTTGGAGATGATGATGCCTGAAAGCATTCCATAACGACACGTTACAATATGACATTAGGAAGAAGGTCTGTCTGTCTTTCTGTCTGTTTGTTGGTTTGGATCGGTTCGGTTCAGTTCCAGTTTGGATGGTCTTGGCGGCTACGGCTTGGCATGCAATGTGCCGCAAGCACTGGACGATATTCCAAAGATTTCCTTTATGATAATTGTTTCGGTAGAACAACACAACATTCACTTCTTGGACTTGGAGTCTTTTTTTTTTTTGAATGTTGGAAATATCTATCATTGGGCTAATAGCCACCTTAAAGACAGAACTATGCCGCCGGGGTACTATGATCTCTCTTTCCGTGCGTTACAGTATATTTTATTCGGATTCGGATGGAGGGATTTTTTTTTTTGGATTTGGTATAATTGGTGGTTGGGCTCGGCATATTTATATAAATATCGTCTTATAATTTTTCCCGGATATCATTGCTGAGGATTATGTGCACGCAACAGACGAAAACTGCCTCTGGCTGAGCAGGGATATGTGCGGTTTGGTTTAAGCCGGCTCAAACATAAACGAAAGGTATCTTTTTTTTTTTAATATATATTTTTTGAAATGGAATGCGTAGGTAATAATGGTGCAATTCCGGTCGACTGGACTGAGATACATTTCTTTGGAAAAATGTAAATTTTAAATAGGTTGTTTTTTCGTCGTACAAAAATGTTGTTTTAAAAGGTTCGCAGTTTTTGTTTTTAAATTTAAAAAACCTCAGAATCAAAAGAGGAACGTAGAATTTTTCAACTAAGACCGTTGAATATGTTTAGTTAAAATAATTTTAATTATTATTATTTTTTTTTTTTGGTTGTAATAGCTGAAAAAATATTAGTTTTAAGAGTATGTACTATCGCTCCTTGAACAATGTATGAGAAAAAGAGAATTAAAAAAATGCAGCTCCAGCGAAATGTGATTAAAACTTTATATCGCCTATATCTTGAAACAAGCTGGGGCAACATTTATCTATCTTATTCCAAATGGGATCTTTGAAACACTAGGTAGGTAATATGGACCTGGAAATGCTCCACTAACAGCGCATCACAGATCCGATAATATATTTTTGGAAATCGAAGATTTTTCTAAGTTTTATTTAATTTTTCCTCAGCTATTTGCCAACAGGTAGATCTCACAGTAGAAGAAAATTACAACATTACAAAAAAACGTCATATTGCTTTTTGGAGGATCACCAATTGCATTAACTCTTTTTAACTATACGGGAACAGGTCATAATTCTGGTTTTCAAAATTCTGTTTGGTCAAAATTCTGTTTTCTTATAAAAATTCTGTATGGTCAAAATTCTGTTTGTCCAAAATTCTGTCAATGCGAAATTCTGTATTTCAAAATTCTGTATGTGCAAAATTCTCTTTCCTGAGCATTGAATTTATGTCTGAGAAAAATAACCATTCTGTCTGAGAAAAATAACCATTCATGTCAAAATGTTCATAGGATTGGGGTCGAAATTCGGTATGGGTAATAATTCTGCTTTCAAAATTCTGCATGCCGAAATTCTGTTTTGCATAATTCTGTTTGTACAAAATATATTGTATATTCTTATTATGTTTAAATTATGTATTTTCCATAACAAATATATTTACAGAATTTTTAAAAACAGAATTTTGAACGTACAGAATTTTGAAATGCAGAATTTTGTAATACAGAATTTTGGACATCCAGAATTATGTACAAACAGAATCATGCAAAACAGAATTTTGGCATGTAGAATTTTGAAAGCAGAATTATGAACCATACCGAATTTCGACCCCAACCCCAACTATATACACAGAGCCACGAAAAAAACGGACTTTCTTAAGCTGTGGATGTTACAATGTCTATCTAAAATAAAGTGAACGACTGGGTCCGCACGAACTTGCTCTAATGTGCAACAGCAATCTTGGGGCTTTAGATTTTGGAAAAAAAAAGCAATGAACAAATCATATGAAATTTTATTAATCACTTAAAAATCACTAGTTCAAACGTTTTTCGAAGGAAATGAAGAAACCCATCGGATTTCTTTTATTCTTTCAAAATTTAAAGAAAAAAAATTATTTTCAAAACTGCCGGACCAGTTTTTTTAAAAAACGCCTTTTTTTGAGAAAAAAAAAACTTTTCCAAAACATATTCGAAATTTTTTTTCGAGTATGCCAACATCTAGCAACTTGTAGTTCTTATCATAAAACTAAATTTTTAAAAATTTTGAACAAACCTTGAAAAAATTAAAAATTTAAAAAAAATTACTTTTTTTATAAATTTAAGAATTAATTTTTTTTTATTTATAAAAGAGCTTTCGCATTAAATTTTTTTCATCTGATATGAAAAAAACGGCCCAATGGGGGTACCGTTATAGGACTTTTCCTGAAAAATGTATTCCAACCAAAACATAGATTATTCAAAAATCACCATTATTAAAGTTTTGTCAAAATCGTACCAACCATTTTTGAGATAAATGCACTTTTCATAAAAATTGTATGTCAGGCACCGTTAGTTTTAGAGCTAGAATGCTAAGCCCAAAACCGCCATAATAATAGGTACTATGTACCAAGTTTGAAACAAATTGATTCAGCCGTTCAGGCTGTAGGTGCCGATACAGATAGACGGACAGACAGAATTGTCGGACCCACTTTTTAAGAATTTCTCTATCGTCGTAGTGTCATTTTTGATCGTCAAAAAAAAAAAATTTTGTTTGACGAATGCATAACTTGCCAGTACATAATAATCGCAAGTTAAAAAAGAAACATGTTAAAATTATGTCTCGGGATAAAGACTAAGTCGGTTTTGATTAGCAGACTTTCCACTGACAACCATTTTACCTTTAAAATTATAAAAGAAGGTGTCCCTCAGTGTTCTGTTTTAGGGTCTATTGTATTTTTCATTTTCAAAAATCGAATTCGCGGTCTTTGTTTATCTGCTTCAAATTTTTTGGGAAATTTTTCGGCTGATAATAGTTTGGAATTATTTACAAAAGTACAAAACAAAATTCACGAAATCAGACGAAAAATACTTTATTTTCAGTACAGAGCTTATAGACGTGCTTTTTTTAGTAACAGTGGTGCCGGTGGGCAAGGCACTGAATTTGGAAAACAGCTACTGACTACAGGAACTATTGTTGTAATCCAGTCCCTTGTGCAAGCCAAAGCAATCATACGGAGAGGCAAACGTTCTATCTCCTCTCTGCATTGTACTGACAATTTTTGTTGAACAAAGCATATGAAGGATAACTTGAAGCACTCAGCGGTTTTTTTTTATATATCAAAAGCACGATCTTTCTTTCAACTTAAATTGCTGGAAATTAGAATAGCAATCTTAGTGCTTTCTCCAGTTATGTATATTCCAAGGCAGAAGAAACATCCAAATTCCTGAATGGTATAGGAAAGTTTCAGTATTATTTTGATAAAGCCGAAAGATGTAACATTAAACACTTCAAATTCAGCCTCTTTACTACACTGATAGATCTTTATCTTTAATCTTTTTTTTTTCAGTTCAACAATTTTTCTGTCACTCCTACTTCCACTTCCAACTGAAACATGAAAATCAAATTCAAAGAATGTCTCCTGCTTGTTTTAACTATTTTGTCTTTGAATACCTACAGAGGAGTATTATGATACAAAGTAGCCACAAAGTATCTTATACAAAGAAAAGTTTCTTAAAGTAAAACTGTGCCATATGAGCCGCTTGACTTACGCCTTATGACTATCGACTGTTCCATATGAATGGTTCCTATTACTTTTGGCCCACTTTGGAGTAGCTTTACCTCCCCAGAAGTATCTTTCACCTATTTTTTTTTTTTTTTTTTTTTTTGTAAAGAAATCAAGCAGCTGATACTTAATCCATCTCCATCGAACTGAATATATCACTCTCTTTTTTGTGCACCTCATCAATAAGTTCGCACCTAGATGAGGAGTCTATAATTTTACCCCTGCTTCAATGGAGCATACCCTCCACTGCAGGTGTGGATATATAATATTTGCTTTCGAATTGAAAACATTGCGGATGTGCATTAAAACCAGACCACAACAGTTCAAGCATTAAAAAGAAAATTATCACTATGGCCAAAGTGGTAGTTAGGAGGAGTTACTGCAGTTCTGTCGGTCGGTGGTTTGGTTGTTTGGTAGTTCGGTGGTGGACTGCGTTGTTATCCAGTTCTGCACCCATCAACGGATGCATTGTGGGGCGGCACCCAGGAGTATACCTCATTCGGTAATAATTTCTGCGATTGAATGAACGCGAACGAGCTTACCTGTCCTGATGATGAAGCCGAAGCCGATTGCCGTTTGCGGAATGTGAGCTAAAAGTTATGTGGCATGTGCTGAAATTGCGCTCAACACACCACACCACATTTTGGATTAATAAAAAAAAAAAGGAAACAACACACAAAATTGAGGCACCTATCTGGGTGATGCTTCATGCGAACTTACTCCTTTGGAATACATTTATATACCAATTGGAATGGCAGAAGGCTGCTTTATGCCTTTTCCAACTGATAACCCGTGATTATCAATAATTCCTTCTTTTTTTTAAATTTTATTTCCCTCATTTCATGTCAGTTGTTCATTTTCGGTTCGGGTTCGGTTTCGGGTTCGGATTGGAAGAAGAATGCAAGTAGTGCCCCGAAGCAGGACTTCGTTTTTATGGTTCAGCAGTAGCATTGGGCATAATTAGGCGCACAAGTGCAGCAGTTATGGCGTGGATGTTACATGTGCATGCTGTGCATGTGCACAGGCCTTTACCTTGTGTTGGAAAGGCTGTGATTTGATTTGAAGATGTAATAATAGAGTCTAGTTGTTGCGGGTCTTTTATAAAGGTTCTATGAGATCAAAAAGAAAAGTGGTCACTTCCGTTTGGGTTGAGAAAATGGAAGGACTTGTATCTAACAGGGAATTTAAGAGAGACATGAGCTATGGCGCCACCATTCGCGACGAGTTTATTAGCTGGTAATCGGATAGTATGCTCGTCTGGATGATATGCTCGAAATAGCCCAAAACACAGTGAAGCCATTTTTTTTCATAACCTCAATTTTAGGGCAGTTGTGAGCACAATTAAGCCAACTATGCTCAACTTTTTAATTTGTCCAATAATTTTGTACGCATTTAGAGATAATTTGATTAAGGAGTACTCTGTAAAATTGCTCCTTGAAACATGGTTTCATCGCTCACACTCCCCTCCAAAGATACTTAAAATGTTTGGCAGGACTTCGTTTAATTTCTGAAGACTGCTCGTTTAATGAAGGTACAAGAAGGCTCAAAGTATAGCTTGAAAAGAATATTAGGTTAAAGAAGGATGTTAGGTGATTTTGTGCAGATCCTCGTCACCGCATCTGGACAGAGAGTTCAAAATGGAACGCAGCGATTTCTTTATCAGCTTAAGCGCATTCTCAAGGGGCTTTTGATATCCTTATCCTAAAAAACACAGTATGAGCTCTTAGCAAAGTTTGGCAGTAAATTGAGGTACTAATTTGAGTTGAATTTCTGTACAAAGCAATGGTATGCAAAAAGATACAGTCTATAGCATTTCACATTCATGTCGTATGGCTAAGGAAGTAATCTCTATAAGTGCGCCTGAAATCGGGACGTGAATATGCTTATTAGCATGCCTATTGTTTCAGAAAATAAAGAATGGAACTGGCTATAACGGTGATGTTACCGTCGAGACAAATGTTTCCGTTATGATTCCTTCGACTGTCATCTCTAAAAAACCTAAACATTTCGTGGCATCTCAAGTGAAGGTTACTGCCAGAGCACAATGGTGTAGCTGCAGCAGTAATACGTAGCACTGCCAAAGTTAAATATACGTGACTCGTATTGCACGGCTACAATGTGTATTAGCAGCTGCAGCACGTTAAGTACTTTAGCTACAAGTCGACTAGACTACAACTTCACGAACGTGCTGCGCTGCAAAAAAAAAAAACAAACAAAACGGCAGACATGATTTTTGTTTGAGTTCAGTGCTACACCTTTGTATTATTGCATGCTGCTTAGCTTAGTGAGCTACTTTTTTTGACATTAACTTTGACAGTGCTACGTACTACTGCTGCAGCTACACCATTGTGCTCAGGTAGTTATGCTTTAGTGAATCTGGTGCTCAGCAAAAATTAAGAAGGCAAATAGTCTTAATTCTTAAACAAGAAATAATAGGTCGAAATGAGAAAGAGAGTCGGAGAAGGAAGGGAACCTTGCGGTACACCACCATTCATTTTGAGAATACCAAGGGACTTTCACTGCGCTACCGGTAAGACGTAGTACAGTATGTCAGCTGTAGAATAGTTTCGGTTTTTAAAGACTCGAGCGAGTTCTATCTCTTCCTTCATGTTGCTTCCATCGCGACCTGTTAAGCAGCGGCTGTCACTGTAATTCTATACAATCTTGGAACCACAGTTCCTGCACATCATGGTTGTTCAATTGATGAACGAAAAAGTCAGTATCTAATCAGGGTTCTGTAGAGGTCACCATTGACTGTAACGTTCTGGCCAGCATTGTTTTTAAAAAAGTACGGAACAATTATATCACCAATCTATAAAGCACACAAAACATTCAGTTTTTGTAGATGTAGCGATGACTGAACATACACTTGAAGATTATCATCACTCCAAATACGGCAGTTTTGTTTATTGACGTATTCATTCAACCAAAAGTGAGCTTCAAATTGGGATACGTATTTCGAACAGAACCATGATTTTCAAAATAAATTTGCTTAATTTGGATACCTTTTTCAGACGTCAGTCTATTCATGTTGAAGTGCCAAACCATACTTAAAATAAATCACTTGACAGCTGACAAAATGGCCGCTAGTTATAATAGTGTTGCCAACTTACATTACATTACATTAAAATCTACTCCGTCGATGAATCAATCGGAGTAGACACACTTACAAGCACTGGCAACTGAGGCCTTCGGCTCAAAACAACACAAACACGACAGAGAGAGACATACAGAACAGAAGAGAGAAGGGCAGACAAAACACATGTCAACAGCTCGCAGTTTTTAGTTCTGACGGTCCTCCATCTAACTACTAACCACGCGCAACGATGCTTGATTTCGCTGATCTATCGGTAAGTGATGCTTTATTAGAGCCAAGGCCTTTGACAGTGTTGCCAACTTAAAGTTCTACACCTCTTAAAAAACACACTTTAAAAGGAACAGTTCTTTCTGAAAGCCATTTAGGAGTTAGTTCTACAAAGTAGTTGTACTTGGTTGATATCAAGTATACTATAGAAAGTCTCTTTAATTAAGGAAATCATTTTCAAAAAAAAAAGAAGAACCCGTTAAAAGAACAATATCTCTAGGTGAGTTTTTTTTCAATTTCGTTGCTGTTAGACAGTTAAGATTCCGCTCAAGGAACCATAAATTATTAACAAAATTAAGCCCGAATCTGTTTGCTGTCAGAACCAGGACTAGGACCACCACTTGAACCTTCACTTTTAATTCAATTAAAGCAATATTTCAAATTGTGTCTTGTGAAGTTTATTTACTGCCAACATTATGCAAACATTACTTGCAGCAATTCTTAGCCTATATCTATTAGTTAACCTCAAAAATATTTCCATTCCAATCGTGCTTTATTGTTTCTGTTCGTATAACCACCAACAATAAATTACCATTTTAATTGCCAATTAATCCTTCGGCAAATGAACTATATCCCTGACAGGTAACTTCAGAAAGCCTTCTATAAAACATGTCAGTATATGGAACCCATAGCACACACCAGGTGTTAAATACCATATTGCCGCTTAAGATCCGTTCATTTTTTTTTTTTATGTTGCCTCCAATAACCATACGAGTAGGTATAGGGTATACACTTTTGCTAAACCAAAGCTGTTACCGGTATAGTAACAAACTGTCAAAACGTTTCGTTACTCTCTGCAATTCACAAAGTAGCCAATTAGCATTGTAACTGTTAATTAATATCGGCTTCGGTTCCCTGTGACACCTTACAAGAGAGTGCAGCAACACTTTTTTTCAATATTCACATTCACACGACTGTTAAGAGTATAATTGTGACGCGACCTTTCAAACTCGATAGCTCAGGCAGCAGCTGACTGCGCCTCTAACACTCTTTAGACAGCCAAAGCGACGCGATGCAAATAAAAGTGTCATACCACATGCAACAACAAAAATATATAGTTCAACCAAATGGTCACGAAACAAAACGCAACGATTTAGCAACAGCATCATGAGCACATGAGTATTGCGCCTTTCACGCCTGACTTCTTGCTTCTTGATCACAACCGCAAGGAACATATCCAGAAACTTGGTTGCACAATGCTATACGATAGAAATTATTTGCAAAGACTGTCTCGCCAGTGTCTTGTCCAATTGGGAGTTCAGTTTTGTATCTTTAACTCGCTCGCCCGCAACTACTAGGTAACTGGCCAGGCCTGGCCAGCAGCAATAAACGGTCCAATGTCGGAAATGAAACTATCTGGCGATGGCGGCTGCGGCTGCTGTGGTGGATGGTGGTGTGTTCCACTTGCGGCCAGAATCTCATGGACTTAACGTCTCAATCAAACAACACAAGCTACAACGGCCAAAAGTCAGTCGATTATCAAATGATTTGCATATTACAAGACCTTAATTTAGAATACATATTCCCCATGGCTATGAAGTTATAGATGTGTATAGCTGTGCACTGTTGCTGTTCATACTGTGGTGGCACTTCTCCTACGTCCTGCTCCTTGGATTTGATTCTACATACACGGTGAATGCTCAAATGAAAGAAGATATGGCTTAGATTGAGGTTGATCTTAGAACAAGCTAAAGCATTGCGGACCCATCCAGCCAAAAATACTTTGTAATTCATTTCCTATCAGATTTAAAGGACGAATTAAAACGGAGTGTCTTGTTTGATATGTTACCAACAATAAAAGTCCTCAGGGATACCGAATAAGATACAAAAGAAACTTTGACATTTGTCTAGTTGTTACATTGTATATAGAACCTATAGTAATATCACTTGGGAGTTTTTAGTAATGTCTTGCTTTGCCGTTAAGAGCGCTGCGAATTTAATTTTTTCCTCCCTTGAATACTTGTCACTTTTTGAAGTCGTATAATGTAGAGCTCTCGTTTCATTATTATTTTATCAGCATGTTCTTTTCTCCCTTCCATCTCTTCCTTCTTCATCATCAATCTGAAATGAGTTAATGCCTTGTTTTGCCGTCCGCGGCCGAGCAACAAAACTCCCAAGTGACATTACTATATAGGTTCTATATACAATGGTTGTTATCATTTTGTTTCTATAATGTCTGAGTGCGAAGTTTCGTTATTCGAGGCACAGTCGACCGAGGCGCAAACTGTGGTCGAGATATGAACTCTTGGCGGCTCTTTAATTACACTAAACGCATACTGAACAAATTTGGAAAAATTATTCAGTCATTGTCTTAACTTGTTTTTTTGTGTTTTATGGTTTCCAAATTAAAAAAAGTGTCATTGCCGCCTAAGTTGCGAAAACAATAATATAGGGGCGCTTGCATCGCGCACACAGCAAATATTCTAATGATCGTCCACCAGGAGCAAAGAATAAGCGAGTCGGTTGTTCGTATCATTTTATATCCCCCTAAATGCCAAAATGCTTTCACGAGTGTAATGTCATAATTCATAATAAATTATCATTATCTTTACAATTTTCATATGTGCCCAGCGCAGCTTAGCTCATAGTAAAAATATTATGATAATTTCCATTAATATGACAGGTTACTCTGCAACTAACTACAACTGACAATTTTTGCTAAGCGATTCAGTTGCTCGAACAGAAGCATTTCAAAAGTTGAAGACAGCTACAAAAAGCAATTATCCTCGTGTCGTATCTTTGAAGATATAGATACATTAACGAATTCAATTACACAGCACATCATCCTCATCTCATTCGGTTGCAGATCTTTTGAATATTAAAAAATAAAATAGAAACAGAGCTTGCCATCACACCTGCTGCGGTGTTTTTTTGCACTTCATTCAATCAGCAAGTTGCTGACCGACGCCGACGCGACGTTGTTGTGAGTCAGGCTATCGAAAATCCAGGGTGGGATTAAGTTGAGTTAATTACTGTGAGCAGATTCATAAAAAAAAATAAAGTGCACGACTGGGTCGTACGAACTTGCTCTAATGTGTTGCAGTGGTCTTGGGGCTTGAGATTTTGGAAAAAAAAGCAATAAAAAAATCATATGAAATTTTATTAATCATTTAAAAATCAACGTAAAATCATTTTTTTGGAGAAAATGAAGTAAGCCATTAGATTTCTTTTACTTTTTTGAATTTTAAGGAATTTTTTTTTTTTCAAAATCGTTGGAGCCGTTTTTCAAAAAACGGTTTTTTTTGAAACTTTTCGGAAACATATTCCAAATTTATTTTGAGTATGTCAAAATCTAGCGGTTTAAAGTTCTTATCGGAAAACAAAAATTTCAAAAATTTTGAACAAACCATTTTTGAAAAAACCAAAAGTCAAAAAAAAATTTTACTTTTTTTTTTAAAACTCAAAAAAGTATTTTTTTTTTAAATTAAAGAATTTATGTTATTTCGTGTATAACAGAGCTTTTATATTAAAATTTTCATCGAAATCCGTGAAGTGGTTTACGAGAAAATCGGATTTAAAAAACTGGTCGTATGGGAGGTACCGTTATAAGACTTTTCCTGAAAAATCTGTTCCAGCCAGAACATAAAGTTTACTTAAAAAATACCGTTTTTGAGATAAATGAGTTCTTCATTAAAAATCATATGGCAGGTACCATTAGTTTTGGAGCTAGAATGCTAATTCCAAAAACCCCTCTGTAGGACGTCATAATAATACTAGTTACTAAGTTTGAAGCAAATCGGTCCAGCCGTTTAGGCTGTAGGTGCCGATACAGACAGATGGACAGACAGACAGACAGACAGACAGACAGACAGACAGACAGACAGAATTGTCGGACCCACTTTTTTAATCTTCTCTATCATCGTAATGTTATGTTTGATTGTCCAAAAATTTTTTTCTTTTTTTACGAATATGTACATAACTTGCCTTATAGTGCCTATAATCGCAAGTAAAAATTTGATGTATGTATCTACAATACGCATTGCGTGAATGTGGTGGTTTCATTGTTAGAAATGCAGATAATTTTCAAAAGCGTGAAATTTTTGCCGGGCATGCATGAATCCACTGGCGCTAGTAAGAAACATAAGCGAGAGCTACAGTACGTTTGCAACGAACTGTTGGATACCCTAAACCCTATTCCCTATATTTTTGTATTTTGTATGAGTCTGCCTCCCGCCGCCAGCCGATGTTTCAGTTTCACAAACAAAATTCTTCTTTAGCAGAAAACAAATTCAATAACATTAATTTTGTGTGGTGTGATGCTCAATTAGTGCTGGCACAATAAAAATGGCGTGCGCCACGCCCAAAGTCAAAACTTTGTATTGCCAAGGCAATTGTTATGAGCTCAGTGACATTCAATTTTATTCTTGCAGATCGATTTGAACAAAACAAGACAAACTTAAATTTTAAAAAATTAGATTTTGAATGGAAATAGCGATTATGGGTGTTTTTAACAATTCTTGGACCACACTCTGCTACGTAACCAAAGAAAATAAATCTTAGTGTTCATGTTTTTACTTCAAAACTGCGACCGATAGTTAAAAAACGTTAAAAAATGTATGCATTATACGACTTTTGACGGAAACGCCCATTAAAAGTGGGCGTGTCTAAAAAATTTGAAGCACTAATTGAGCTTTGGTCAGTATTTAGGCATATGTGTAAAACTACACAATCGTATTTTATCAAAATCACGCCTTTAAAAGTTGGCGTATTGAAAAAATTTACACAAGAAAATGTAGATATATTTTTCAAATACCGAACGGAAGGAAAAAGGTTTAAATTGAATATTGATAGTACCTTACATTTTTAAAACAACGTTTTTCGTTCTTTCATAAAAAGTGGGCGTAAGCCACGCCCAAAATTCAAAAATTTCTTTTCATACACAAAGTTTTTAGTTTCTACTAAGAGACGCAAAATTTTGGCTTACAGATTCATTATAAATACCGTCTATCTACAAAAACAATTTTTTTATAAATTCTAGTGAAAAGTGGGAGTCAGCCACTCCCAAAATCATTTTTTTTAATTTCATACACAAGTTGTTTATGTGCAAGTAATATCCACAAAATTTAATGTTTTTCGCTTTAATATAACAATTGTTATTTTATAAAAACAATATTGATGGTTTTGTATGAAAAATGGGCGTCAGCCACGCACAAACTGAATTTTTTTTATTTAATTGGAAGGAAGTTTACCTAAAGTTATTTAATTTTACCAAATTGAGGTTGTTCAACAAAAATGGCGATTGTGGGCGTGTTTGTGGGCGGATTTTACCAGTTTAAGAACTTAGTTTTACCCTGGAACCAAAGATTATATATACCAAATTTCAGTTTTCTAAATCAAAAATTGCGACCTCTAGAGAGTATACATACTTGACGGACGGACGGACGGACATGGCTAAATCGAGTAGGCTTTTGATTCTGAGTCAGAATATATATACTTTTCTTTACCTACAAACTGCACACCAAATACAATATACCCATTCTATGGAATAGGGTATACAAATATAGACTAGCTTACTTCAAATTTAAGAGACAGGTTTTTGGGATAGAAAAAAAACCAAGCACAACCTGACCAGCTTTTAAGAATTAAAATTTTTAAAAAATAAGTTGATATCTAAAATATGTTTTATATTTACGTAGGTAGGTACTTCGCTCTAGAACTCACGAACCGAGAAGAACCTGGCACGCACAGTGTTTATAGGTAACGTCGAATTTAGTAAGCGAACCTCTCCTGTTTCAATAATTTTGCCATCATCTACCTTTATTATCTAGCTTTATATACGTCCTTATTCAGTATTTCGCTGAGCCTCGCCCCAAACTCAATCAAAATATTTTTTCCAAATTATAGACATAAAATGATATCGACTTACCAAAAACATGGGGACATAACAGAAAATAATTACCCCTAAGCACATCGCAGATCACCTAAAAATAAACAAGACAAACAAAAAAGATATAATATAAATAGAATTACTGAATTGTATATTCTTTAATATTAAGCATTTAGAAGTAATGTTGAAATTAATATAAAAAAACTGAACTAAGGGAACAATATTATTGTACATAATATAACTTTATTTACCTTCCAATTTTCTCTATAGCAGAATTTCCTTTGGCTTGGAAAAACAGTCTTCTATTGTGAATTGGAGGCCATTTTACTAATCCACCGAAAACAAAAAGCTCCGTTCATCCGATATGATGCAGGCAACAACACGAACGCGAAGCGACCGACGTCATGACACTCATCAAAACGAATATTCGAATTAAATTTCAATTTAAATTCTTCAAAATTATATAAATTCACAGTAAAAATTGAATGTTTACATTGTTTACCACTTTTCTTATAACAATATTCACATTTTTAACGACTGCACTTTTTTTTACTGCAATTAAAATTAATATTTATTTTTCTCACAAACCGATCGCGGAGAACACCGAAAATTAAAACAGACCGGCACTGAACTGAATGACTGATACTGAATGAACTTGTTAATGAATGCCAAAATCACAACTGTCCACTGTAACCTGCTGATTGCACTTGCCATCAGCCCATCATGCCAGAAAGTAGAAAAAAAACAAAGGGGAGTGATTAGAATGATGGCTGATTGCTCACATGATCTATGGAAAATAGAGACAAAACATGAAGAAGCGTGAAGGGCAATGTGAGTGAGTGAATTTCTGCATAAATCCATTTTGCTCATTATGATTGTATTTGTTGTGTTGTGTCAATAATTTGACTTTTGAAAAATGCTTTTGGTGGAAAAGTGGTGAGAAAATGACCGTGTGGTGAGTAGGTGGGTTGTGTTTGGTTGATTGTTTAATTTGAAATTCAAACTGTTATTTATTATTAATCTTCGATTACACTGCGAGTCATTAGTTATGAGACAACTTTTTTGTGAATGTATTTTTTATCAATTGTTTTTCATAAATTAATTGATTATTTTGTCAAAATCAGAGATCTTCTATTGGTTTCTCTCTGAGAGGGACTACACTTCTTAAAAAGGTTTTATTTTCGGTTTGAGATATACTAAACAAAAAACACGTGTGTGTCTCGGGACGCTATCGACTAAAGTGATAACTTAATTTAATCTTAATATTGACATTGTTTCACTTGAGAAAAGCTTAGGTTTTTACTTGAACTTTATGTATATACTAGCCTTTACCCGCGGCTTCGGTCGCGTTTCAGATGATCAAGAAATAGACTGTAGCTTGAGGAGTCGTCTCTCGTAATCTAGCTACTTTTATAGCCCGAGCTTTATTATTCCATACCTATGTACATTTAACCGGAATAAAACGAAACCTATGTGCTATTCCAGATTATAATCTAGCTCTGTGCTAAATTTCATTCAGATCCGTTCAGATATTCTGGTGTGATTTCAAAAATTAAAACAAATCTATTCCACGGAAACCATACATTTTATCGGGATAAAAAGTAGCCAATATGCTATTCCAGATTATAATCTAGCTCTGTGATAAATTTCATTCAGATCCGTTCAGCCATTCTGGTGTGATTTCAAAAATTAAAACAAATTTATCCCACGGGAACCATAGATTTTACCGCGTTACAAAGTAGCCAATATGCTATTCCAGACTATAATCTATCTCTGTGCTAAATTTCATCAAGATCCGTTCAGATGTTCTGGTTTGATTTCAAAAATTAAAACAAATCTATCCCACGGGAGCGGGAACCATACATTGTACCTCGATGAAAAGTATCCAATATGCTATTCTAGATTATAATTTATCTCTGTGCTAAATTTCATCCAGATCCGTTCAGCCATTTTTGCATAATTTCGATATTTAAAACAAATCTATCCCACGGGAACCATACATTTTACCGGGATAAAAAGTAGCCTTTATGCTATTCCAGACTATAATCTATCTCTGTGCCAAACTTTATTCAGATCCGTTTAGCCGTTCTGGCGTTAGTTAGCAACAAACATCCTAACATACAAACATCGTAACTTTCACATATTATAATATTAGTAGGATTAAATAAATAAATATTTTAAAGTTTTTTAATTCTAGAAAATAAAGGAAATTATTAAAATAGAAATAAAATAGCACGAACACTTTTTATTTTGTATCTTTATGAAAAATAAAATATTCAAAACAAAAAGCATAGTCACCCTGTTTAACATTATTAAAATACCACCTGCCCAGCGCAAAAATGGTCGCCACTGACCCTAGCCATTAATAAGCCTTTTTCTTACTTTCTTCTGTATATCAAAAAAATCAGAATGAGTGAACGTATTAAATTTTAATAAGAGCAAGTGCGAAAGGTGAACTTCGAAAACCGTAACTTTTGATTGCCCCTTGTGATCGTTATCACACACTTCACATATAAAACTTTTGGCAGAAAATATGCCCCTACAATGTCCCTACAATGTACAATGTGTTTCTTCTTCTTTCACCTCACAAGGTAAACCTTTAAACTGCGACCAAAAAGCATATGAAAATTGCTTGGATCACCAGGCGCTTAGAAAAATCAAGAAACCTTTTATTTTTGCCGATAATTTTATAATGGGCACCTCCTTTGAGGTGTGAATTAAATTTCTTTCCGCCTGGAAACCATAACTTCCAATTTGATCTTTACCGTTTTCTTCCAGCTTTTGGCTCCACCCATTGTTTTCAAATAAATGCAAAAAAGCCTCATTTTATTTATGAGCGCCTGGTGAATCAACCAATGTTGAAGAAAATGTTTGAGATGTGAGGCACCAAACATGTGGCGCTGCGGTGGCAAACAATGTTACCAAAAGTGCATATTTTATTGCAAACATTGTAGCAACACGTCAGAACTGAAGTAATATTGTTATCCTAGATCCAAATGTTTGCCCCTAAAATATGAACAACTGTTAAGAGAATTTATCTAAGGTAATACATCTCATGGTTGTTGGTGGATTTCCACAGGATATCCAAGTTTATTGCCATTTATCTTGTTCTAAGTCGGAGAGATCGAAATCTTCTATTAAAAGTACCTACTGGGACAAGATGGCCGCCGGCTTACTATCTACTTTTCATTTTTATTTGCATCTTATTTTTAATCTTAATCTTGAACTTGGATTCATATGCTTCATTAAACAAATTATGAGTATTAAGACCGGTAGGCATAGGCTCCGGAAGTAACCAGCCTTTCCTTAGCACTCATCCCATCCTCCCCTAAATCTAATTATATCAATTTTTGTATGAAAGGTGATGTTTTTGTGTGCTCCTACGAGCATCGAGTGGATACTAATAATCATCATTGAAATAAAATGCAAGAAAAAATATGCTTCTGTGTTGCTTGTCCTTCATTATTGCCTCCGTGTCAGACATAGGAGTCATCAAGAACTGCTGTTTGGAAGTGAACCATCAATATCTCTGGTCAAGTGCTCCTCAAGTGCCAGTAATTTTCTTATCCATTGCTCTCGTTGAAAAATCATTTTCTTTTCCTGATGTTTTGTTGTGGTCTCATTCCACTTGGATGTGCCATCTTCATAATGTTTCTATAGCTGATGCCTTGTCGGCCAGCGGGCCTAGATACCTCGTCTCCACCTTCGTCTTCGGCCAGCGTGCGTCCCCATTCTTTGTAATCAACTCTAAAATGGAGACGATGACTTGCAAATTAAATGAAAAAATCTTTGAAGTTCACCTGCAAATGGTGTGTATCTGGAGATACACAATCTAAGAGCTCAGTACCGATGATGAACATCAACATCATCAACAACAACAACACCATCAACTGGTTTTGGGAAGCTAAAGGTGTTCGGTTCGGTGTATGTTGGTTTTTTTGTTGTTGTTGTCTTTCTTGAGATGACGATCAAGATGATGATGATGATTGGGAGTGAGATTGGGATTCAAATTCAGTGTTGAGAGTACCGCGCATCCGCAGAAGCAATTTTGTGCTCGAAAACAATTTCAAGTATCCCAACAGCCGCGGGGTGATGTGTTCTTGTGGATCTTTGAGTTTGGTCTTTCGTTTTCATCAGATTTAAGCCGACTTTGGAAGTTTGAAATAAGGCGGGATAGGCAGGTAGAGGCGCAACTTAATGCAAGTTGTTTTATTTGTTGGTCTATCCTATCCAACGTTTGGCATCATGTTCACATTTAAATAAGAGTAATGGTCATTATTGCAAGATTTTTGCTTCTGAAACGCTGTTGAAGAGGTTTTTGTCCACTTTGTATGGTTTCTATGTTTTTTGTTTTGCATGTTAGACATGGTGTATTTAATAAAAGCAGGGGTGGAATTGGGATCAATGGGGCCTTGAAATTATTGTTGTTTTTTTTTTTTTAGAGCCATTATTCATGACATATGCTTCTATTTTTGGCGAAATAATTTAACGGTGATGTTGACGCAGAATGAACTCCGGCGCAAGTTTCCTGGTTGTCCATCAATAACTAGGCAGCAAACTTATGTTCGGTCGGCCCCGGCCGTTCCACAGAAAGTATCGTTGTTGCTCTTGAAGATAATGCAAAAGACCGCAAAGTATCAACCAGACGACCGATGTACCACGCAGTTGGGAACCAATCGGAAACTCAAACACGTGGGAGACGACTTTTCTCCGAAAATGGGGGGGGGGGGGGCAATTTCCATATCTTTGGGTGAATAAACAGGCCAAGGTATCGTTTATGTGGCACGACAAATACACCAGAGGCTTCATCGAGACTTATTTTTGTAGAGAACATGTTTTGTGATTTTAAATTTTGTTCGAAACTAAGAATACTACGAAAAAACTAAGAGCTGACAAGAATTTCAAAACGTTTAATTAGAAAAAACAGATCCAATTGAGTACAAAAAAATCGTGTTGCCCATTTCGCCTCCTTTTCCCCTATTTTCTACTAACAAATGACAGTTAAAAAGCTTCAAAAAGACCTTCTTGACTTACTCACTGACTGATCAGAAAGTGTTGTTTTTATAATTCTTTGATTTAGGTGCTCCAAGTGGGATTACCATCAAAGCGGTGCTTTATGAAATAGTTTAGTGGAACCCATCACTCAACCGGATTTTAATGATGCCTCTCCGCCAAAGTCCACACGAATAATAATGATGGAACAACCATCACAAGAGCTTGTCGGTCTTCACAATGGATTTTCTGAAGTGCAATTCATGTTCATTTTTATTTTTCGGTATTGCGGCTGATGATGAAGATAATGATGATGATGGTGGCGAGTAATCGAGGTGACCTATACTCATTAAGAACCTTTTGATTGTGTCCGATTTTTAAAAATCAAAAAAATAAAAACCTCTTGAGCATTTGGTGGGTCACTGTGATGCCTCCGTGGAGTTTAAGGGGGGTATTTTTGTCTTTTTCATCTTTCGTTCGGGTGCCTTTTTGGCTGACGATGGGTAGTTACTTCATTTGAAGTGATTTGTATGTTAAGCGGGGATCTTGTGCGGCAGAGGGCAGATCACTCGTACTGTAATAAGAAATAACAGTTGCTGTTGAGTTTATTCTGCCACTGTTGAATTTTGTGAAAAGGGTTTCTGTAAAAATTTCCATAGGCAAGATTGTGAACTGTGTTAAGGAGACTTGAAAAATTTATTTGCCGGTTCTGTCAAGTTCAAAAACCTTGATAAAAAGATACTTTTTAAAGTCTTTTCAGATCAAGTGTCGCCTAACTTTTCATTGCAACTGTTTAGTTGCATCAACGAATAAAACATAAACTCAGTCCCCCATTGGTTGATTCAATAACAAATTGTGAAATATTTATTAACGCCTTTGGCCCAATTTCATAAATCATTCAACAATTAAATGCATCACCGTAAATTATGTCCAAGTCACGCATTTAACGCAACGATAAATAATCTACATAAATGAGGACCTGGACCATCTCTGGACATTCGAATGCGGTGGACGGTGGTGGTGGATATGGTTGCGCGAAGCACAGCCGCAGCCGGTCAGTGGCTCAGTGTACAGTGTAGCATCCTAAACTGTGCCAAATAAATGCACGGAAGGGGGTAAAGTGATCCTTTTTGGTTTGGGTTGTAATAAATAAGGATCAAGTCAGTAATTTAAACAAGTTAATTTAGAGGATTTTTGTTTTCTTTACTCGAACGCAGACGCTTTGCTTTGTGAGTTGGTTGAAGTTTTTCATGATTTATCGGGAAAAACATTTAGATTGCGGGTTTATTGTTACCCTTTTATATGATCTGTTGATCATCGGTTATGGTTTATACATAGTTTGTAGTTTTATGGTGGAACTTTAAAATCTGTGTTCTGTTATATCTGATGACTTACCAATAACTTTGTATAACAGTTTTACATAGGTCAAGTTTCTGAAATTAAATTGTCAATGATACATTTTGTGTTTTCAAGTTCGTAAAAAAATAATTTTGATTTTCCATCTCTGAACCGAAACCCGATTTGATTGCAAAATTGCAAGCATTATCCTTATCTATAGGCCTTCAAATGTGACATTTGACCCACAACAAATATCTTCATTTGCTGGGAACCTGAATGAATTCGGCCATCTTGTATATGGTCAAGTCATTGTGCTTCTGACATTGTTAATAGAATTCACTGTATTCTCATAGTTGACGTAAGAGTCCTAGATTTTGACGTAGCATATTTGACGTTTTGATGACATTACATAACATTTAAAAACTGCGGCTGTCAAAAACTAGAACTGGTATATCGAAAACTAGAAACTGATGTTGTCGCCGTAAGCAATCTCTCAATCGGGAGAATTTCCCAAAAAATGTAAGCCTTCAAGATGAAATCTCCACGAGTCTCCAGTAAATATTTGTTTGGAGACTATTAAGATCACGAATAATACCAAAAAAAATAAGAATTAAACATGACATTACAGTGATACGGAAAGTCGAAAAAGGTTATGGCATTAGCTTTTCGTTCTTATGTCTGTCTGTGTTTTTCAAACTTGTTCAGTGGTAGTGAGTCAAACAAGTTAGCAGTTCGGTCAAAGAACAACAAAGATACATCTTTGTAAAAAAAATATCATTTCTATTTGTTTCTCTTGCTGCCAATCCAAAACAGTGACATACGTGTGAATGCACAACATCCTTTTTCGGTGCATTTTGCACCACTCTATCTTCCAGAGTTTTTTTTAAACAAATCTTATTGCTAAGAAACTTCCTTTGAGAAGTTACATTATGGTCACACTTAGAAACTTAAATTGTGAATTTTTTTTATTTCGAATGAGGTGAGAACTTGGTAAAGGAGTGACTTCCAAAAATTAGTTTTTCTCCTTAAGGTAGTTCGTAGTGTCAACATGGATCACTGTTTTACTATTTGTTATCTCTTATTTATTTTTTTAATGACGTCACTTCTTTTTCTATTTTTTTTTTCCAGATTGATTACATTATTGCTCTGTTCCTTGGTTCTTCTTCTGTCCAACTTTCACTCCATTTCATTCAGAAATTTCAAATTGCACACAAAAACAAACCGCAATTCAGATTGTAATGCACGATCGCCCTTTTGACGGATCCAGCCAGAGATCATGGTAAAATCATCTTCAATTTATTACAGCACACTTCTGCCACAGGCTTTGAAGAAGCATAACAAAAAAAAATCATTGCTGATCTTCCACAGTTACAGACAGCTTCCATCGCATCGGAAGCGGCATAAATGTAATTTTCATCGAAGTCATCACCATCATCATCATTATCATGGTCGTGGTCATTATCAAGATCGAGATCAAGATGTGGCTCCAGCTTCAGCTACAGCTCCATATAAGCCTAACGACTGTTGCCGCTCTGTTGCTGCTGTTATACTGATGTTGATGCGTATTAAGTGTTCGATGCGTGGAAGCATCATCAGTAATTTTTATGTTTTCGAACTCCACCAAACGCCTCGAGGTGCGAAGACCATTCTGACTGACTGACTGACTTGACCAAGACCAAAACCAAGACCATCATTTCATGGCATTGAATGTTGTGTCCCGGACTTTATGCACTGCCAACAGTAAATTAATTTCCAATTTTTAACGAAACTATATTACTTGATGGGGCCTGGGCGTCATCGGTCTGCGTCCTGAAGAGAGTTTTACATCCACGTCGCGTCGTCGTCCATGTCCATCGGATTGGAGATACTTCGTGAGCTCAGTGCGAAGCGTTGCGTGTAAAACGATGTAGGTAATTACGTTTTTGGTAAATACCTCGATATAATCGTGAAGAGTAGGTATATATATTGCGGTGTGGCGACCAAGCCAGTGATGCTACTGGCGATGGCGACGGCGGCGGAGGTATGATTTGGCTTGTACTGGATTTTATCTTTTTTTTTTCGAGACTTTAAAGTGTGCCGAAAGTGCGATATCAATAAAATTTCGAAAGAATTGCGTCACGATCTTGAGTATAGATGTGGTTTGAAAGGCATAACAAAAATGGTGAGTTCATATCCTTTTGATATTTTATTGAGATCGGAAAGCATGACTGATGAGAAAGCAGAAACGGGGTATTTTTGTTGAAATGTCTTTAAAATTAGATAAGAACTCTTTTTAAAAATTATTGAAGTTGTTAAGTGCGCCAAATTGCCATGCCGAATCGAAGTTTCAAGGTTCAATTCCAGACTGAAAGTTTTTATTTTATAATCCAGCACGAATATAAATGTGACAAAAAGCCACTAGGCTTGGTTCCTCTGGGAAGTGGGAACTGACGTGACATAATATTTTTGTATTTTTATGGGCGCATAATTGAACTACAGTATCGTACCGTAAATTCCATCTACTCTTACACTAATGAAAGAATGGGCAACTGCTGAAGGACAGGTAGACATTTTCGGACCGAAAACTTTATTTTCTGTATTTACAGGTCATTGAATGTGTCAGTATGTGGACAACAACAATCGTCCCCTTAGGACCTTTGAGGCCACCCCAGAGGGATTCCGCTTTTCGTGAAAGAGATAAGTCAACTATTATACGGCGTTACCAAATAAAATAGGATCTTGTAATGAAAAGACCTTACGACCGTTTAATTACACATTACGCACATTAATTGAGGATTTCGCTCCTCTCCGATCGCACCAGAATATATTGCACAAGCAAATACTCAATACTCAATTGCACGCAAACAGCCATTGCCATATGACAACATAGCATTTCGCTTCCCACCGACCATAGCATATGGTATGGTAATACCAACAATACCAGTTAAACCTGTTTTACACCATAATCATTAAACACAAACAACAAACAATGGAAAACCACAATTTACTTGCGATTTGCACTCGATGGCATTTCCCATGCATTATTGTTGTTCATGTTATAATTACCACTGTCTTACATCAGAAATATACATAATACAGCCAATTTGATTCAGTGCAAATCGAGTCGCTTGCCGCCCGTCACCGTGCCCGTATACCAATCTTGTGTACAGTGCTGAACTCCAATATTTTGATAAGCTTAGAACGCCGAGTGCCAGAGTTGACGTGGCCTTCCAGGTTTTGAAATTAGTGTCCGCTGCTATCTCAGCCGATAATTTAGTATCTGCTGCTATTTCAGCCAAGAATTTAGTGTCCGCTTCTATCTCAGCCGAGTTTTTTTGTCCACTTCCGCTTCCGCTGCTATCTCTGCCGAGAATTCAGTGTCCACTTCCACTGCTATCTCGGCCGAGAATTTAGTAGACCCTGCTATCTCGGGGTGAAAGTAGATTAAGATTATATTGACAATTGTAATAATAGAGCTTAAGTGTTCCTGCCAACAGCAGCATTAAGAGGAAGATAAACTGTTTTCAGGAAAGACACTGTTAGCAATATATAGGCTCCATATAGCCAACTTTACAAAAGTTAGGTTAGGTAGTAAGATGGCAAAATGCTAACCTGAATCTTATTTGCACCCAGTTTTGTGAATTGAACTTTTCAGGGGAAATATAACAGAAACGTGGAGGGGTAAATTATTGGGGGAAGTGGTTGGGACTCTGAATTAACCTGAGTTCTAAGACTACGAAGTATTTATAGTTACCCTTATAGTACTCTTATGAGTATTTGGAGGTCCATTTCGGAGAATAAAGAAGTTATAGCACCCAATATTGTTGCTTCACTTAGTGCATTCCCAGTTTAGTGCCTGAAGGGATTCATATTTGAGTTTTGAACACGCATTTCTAAGCTTTCAATTTTCACTACAAGAGATGAATGAAATTGACTGGTGTACCAGAACTAGGTTCCAGAAGTTAGTACCTACTTGATATTCTTGGATGTCTAGAACTTACGTCATTATGGAGACTTTATTGAAAGATGAATTTTCTTATCCCGACTATATGGCATTCATTTGCTAGACTATACTCCAATAACATTTGGCTTTTCTGTTTTCTGATATTAGCTGAGATGACTTCTTGGTGAACTTTACACCAACCAACTACACATTGGGAACCTTCTTTAGAGAGATAGTGCTCGAAAACATAAATATTTTTATAAGCACCAATTCTCGAAAAAGTAATTTACGAGTGGATGGGGATATCTGCAACTTTCTATTCGATCATGAAATCCAATTCAAATTAGACTTGTTTCTGAGCATTTCGAAAGAAAGCCGTTAATTTCATTCGGCAATTTCAATCCACCATTACCAACCTCAACCCACTTAATTTCCAATCCACTCCATACCTGCTGGTTAGGGAACCTTATCACCACCAGTCAATTCACAGACAGTCAATAATATTTCCCATACGCATATAGCATATATTTTTAAGAACCTATCAATGTCCAGGGACCACAAAAAAAGGAAACCGGACCAAACTTATGACTTTGGTTTTATGATGCACATACTGTGCGTCGCGTCATTTCCTGCGCCACCGACGACAAGCAAATATACATTCAGTACTAGAACTTTGACAACTGCATTTACGCCTTGGTCGGGATGCCGCCACTACCACCACCGCCACTATACTACCGCCGCCGCCGGTCGTTGTCATGATGGCCAGAGTACTCATCAGTTTGGTTTTAATCCTTTTCGCTGTCCATAAGTATCAAATTTAATATTCGTTTTAATCGCTTCATTACGGGCCGCCACTTGGCCAAAACTTGATGTTTCCGCCATAAAATATTGCCAGCCAATGCATTACCGTCTGCTGCTTCGCTTCTGCCGGCTGACGCTGCTGCTGCCGGGTGGAATCATGCGGTGTCAGTGATGCTTTTTCCTGGGCACATATTGGAAGAAGACAAGATATTGCTTCGTCCCAATAATGGCAGCCGGACTAATGAGGTGGGTTTTCTTTGGCAGTTTGTTGTATAGTTGCCTCTCTTAAAAGGCCGACAGACTTAACCGACGCGACGCATTGCAAAGATGATAAAGATGCAATGGAATTTGCATCACACAGTGTTAGACACACTTTGGCTAAAATCAATTGCTGGCTTAAGTGATGTGGTTTGGTTCTTTTCTTCTCTTCTTCGGCTTCTTTGCTGATGGTGCCTTCAAGGATAATAATGTATCTCTGCGTGGGCTGGTTTGGTCTTAGCTCTGGCTTTGGATAGAGAGTGAAGCACTGCAGCACTTGTAGCACTCTGTGATACAGTGAGCTGTAAAAAACTTCATAATGCTATAAATGCCAATAAAAAAGGATGTTGTGCTGAGGATCTCTATACTCTGCGGATGGATATTGCGGACAGATACTTCAATATTTTACCAGCAGCTGTGCTGGCAGATTGAACTTGGTAAAGATAAGAAGGCAATTGAAACGTTTAAGCTTTAATTGCATCCTGCAAGGATGTCTGCGGGAATAATGTGCGTTAGGGATTTTTCAAGTTGGTTGATATTGTACACCTGAGTGAAAATTATTATGGAAATGAAGATTGGAACAATTTTATGAAGATCACACCACTTTCAGTCATGCTGTATAGAGTACAGTGTGCTTAAGGGTTTTGTTCTTGTGAAATTTAACGGGAGCATACAAAACTTTGTAATATAGTAAGCCTTACATTTAACAATCGTCTTTCCTTCCGTCTTCCAAGCCATTGTAGTTTATTCCAGGCGGAATTGTTTTTAATTAAAGAGGTTTAAAACGTGATATCCTTCAAGGACATCATTACTTTCTCACTAAGCGAAAAAGGAGATTTAGCCAGAGCTCGATCCGAAACGCTCTAAGGCTTTGATCTTTCTAAACACATGGCACATTAGCTCCATTCTCAATTGTAGGTGTCATTACAGGACACTGTCTCAGAGGTGGACACTCTGCGAGACTTGGTGGTACTCGCAAAGGATTTTTGCAAGAGCTGTATGAACGAAGAAAAGGAAGGGACAATTGTCCGTCTCCTATGTACATACAATATACATGTCATGCACATTGATAAACTGATAGATTTGGGTATGAATTTTCTTGAGCTTCGTTAGAAGCGAACACCCTAAGCTTTGTGGTATCTCAAAGCGGTCCTCTTTTGAACAAAATGTTTTTGAAGGTGTTCTAGTTAACAGCCACCTTAACCTAACCTAACCTCCACCGGGGTCACAACTGACGATCAAACGAACACAATAGACCAAACCAAATCAACCATTTTGCCAACCTAAAAAACGATGGAATAAGTCACTTGAGAAAAGGCTTGAAGGAAGTGTGGAAAAAAAGAGCAGCTCTCAAGTAAGACCAGGTTGGTAAAATGTGCTGAGAGATCTTATATATATATCGATGGCTTTATCAATTGGTAAAGTATCAGGACTGTTGCCACTTGCTTAAACCAAAACGAAGGTATAGGTATCAGAAGTGGAATAGGCACACTTGAACTGCTGAATTGTCTTTCAAACACAAGAGAGAGCTATAGGACTTTTGCAACGAACTGTTGCATACCCTATTTATTTTATTTTTTTTATGCGTATGCGTTCGTCCTCCGTAGCTAAACTCTGTCCAGTTCCAGAAACAAAATTTTGTGTATCCGATGTTCAATAACTGCTAACGCAATAAAAAAAGGCGTGTGTCACTCCCAAAGTTGAGACTTTTTATTGCTAAGGCGATTACTATGATTTAAGTGACATTCAATTTTAAGCTTGCAGATCGATTTGAGCAAAACAAGAAAAACTTAAATTTTTAAAAATTTGATTTTGAATGGAAATAGCTTTTATTGTTGTCTTTAACAATTCTTGAACCACAACCTGCTACGTAACCAAGGAATGCAAACCTAAATGATCATCTTCATACTTCAAAACTGCGACTAATAGGTTAAAAACATTACAAAATTAGTGTATATTACGACTTTTGACGGAAACGCACATTAGAAGTAGGCGTTTCCTAAAAAATTGTAAAAATAATGCTCTAACTGAGTTTTGACCGTTAGTCAATTTTTAGGGATATGTGTAAAACTACAGCTGAATCGAGTAGTTTCTTAGAGATCTTACCCGAATAAAGGTATTTTATAAAAATCACACTCTCGGAAGTGGGCGAATTGGAAAAAATTTACACCAAAAAATATAGAGATATATTGTTCATATAACGAACGAAAAAAATGGTTAAATTTGAACATTGGTACCTTAATATTTTAAAACTACACTTTTTCACCTGAAAACTGCTGGTTTACTTCAAAATGTACTTCCTAGTATTCCTTAAACAAATGCCAGCATTTCATCTGAAACCCCTTTAAAAGAAAGCAATACGAATGAAACACAGAAGACAACGCTGGCAGCACTATGCATCTCACTCAGCATTTTATGACAACTACGGTAGTGCGTTCTTTTATTAAATATGATTCACTATGGTTAACTTTTATCGTTCTTGTATTAAAAAAATCAACGTTCTTTTATTCAAAGATGATGTGTCACAATGTAACATTTCGACACAATATACATTATAACTCCCCTCCACGACATAAGTTAAGATTGAGAGTGTTCATGTGTCCAATATTGGGTTATTCAAAAAGTGCGTGTAGATCTTGAAATGAACACTCATTTTGATATTTAAATTTTATCATTTGGATTTTCTGTTCAATCGTGTAACTTGCCATCGTAATTTATTATTATTTAGGAAAAATTAAAACAACATATTTGACAGATGTCAACAAAAAAAAAAACATGGCCGCAAAAACTACTTGGGGATGAGATCCTTCGCTTCCATATCAAATTGTCCCTAACGAAAACAACAATACACAAGAGTTGCAATTAATTTGAGTTCAGACTGTGTTATTGAAGGAACTCATACAAAAAACACCGCGATATCTTACGACTCTTCCACCGAACACAGAATCTTTAATCTTACCCAAATTTATTTCATTGAATTCAAAAATCCCTAACTCAGTCCTCACAATCATTGCCAATAATTGTAACAGAGCAGCAATTCAGGGATATTTACCTCATTGCAGAATACTCTTCGATTTTGATGACCTTCTTCACTTTACCGCTCTCCATTAAAACTAATTTACCATCGACTAATAGCTACTTCCAATCACCATTCCATATACAATATACATGTACCAGGTACCATCAGCTTGGTAGCTTGGTTTGGTACCTCAACATTGTCCTCCTAACCCTACACCTCTTGTAAAAGTTGTAAGGCTTAAAAACAAAACTTATGCATCCTGGTATAGGCGCAGTAACAACAAGACAGTAGCAACTACAAGAAAATGGTTGCCTACACACAGAACCGAAACGAAATGAACCGATCCGATCCGAACAGAACAGAAACACTCTCATTCTTGATATGTACATGTACATTCTGATGGGCAGGATGTAGCTCTTCCTTGATGAAGAGCTTCCCATTTAGCTGCATCTCTTTGGAAAGAACCATTCAACTATCCGGAGCGATGAGGTGCGGTGGTGGCGGGTGGCAGGGTGCAATGCTGTTGGTGGTGCATAACATTAATCTCCTGAATCGATACAAGCATTCCTGTCTGCGGTCGAACGGCTACTGTTTGTGGCCCCGGGGCTAATGAATATCGCAATTTCAAACACATAAACGGGCCCCGGCACCGGCCCCGCACACCACGTATAACATCACTGCGCAAAACTGATGGGGCACTCAAGACGATGGCGACGTCCATGCTGATGATGATGATGCTGATGATGATGGTGATGAGGACGAGAGGATGCAGATGAAACGATGACTTACCATTTTGCCAATATTGGTAAAAATTTAACGCTCTACTACCTTACCTATATAGCGAAGAAGCGAAGCGACCCGCGAGTTGTGATTCCTTCCTTTCATTCCAGATCGCAGATCGCTCCTCCATCGGCGTCCATCGATGAACATGTAATTTAGTCGACATTGGTTTGGCATCAGCAACTACTACTGTATTCTGCTGCTGCTGCTGCTACTACTACTGCTACTGCTGCAGTGACTCCTGCTGCTGCTGCTGCTACTGCTGCTGTTGCAATTTCATTCATAGAGGGCGCGGGCGCAAAACAAAAAGATCTATACCTTCGACATAATAAATTGTAGGTAGGACGTTACCACTTTGCGAATGGGCTAAAAATCCTGGCTGGGCTGATGGAAATGGAGCTATGGAGCTGTAGCTGTAGCTTTAGTTTTAGCTGGAGGAGAACACAAGAGGATAGTCCATTGATGATGCGGTCTCCCGCTCGAGACATGGCTCGAGGGAAATTGATTGCTTCGGGTAGTTTTGATTGCGATATCTGTTTTTAATTATAATACACAACGAGATATACTACGTGCGCTGGGGTTGTTGTCTTTAAATTTTACAAAAGGTCTGCATTCAGAAGCAATGGCAGACGCAAACGCAGACGACCGAAACGACCAACAGACTGACGCGAGGCGACGCTATATGCGAAGACTCCCAATGCGCCGCCCGGTGTACGGAAGGCAGATTCCACAGATCCCGGCCCGTTTAATATGAGACGTGGATTATTAATGCAGCTTTAATAACTATTGTAATAATTTTTGTTATTTTATTCAAGCCACAAGAAGTCCATGGAACCGCATGTAACCATCGCAATGGTAGCACATTCTCGGGTTGTTTTCCTGTTCATACGGATGTCTATACTTTGGATGATGGTAGTTATCATAACTCACGGATTTTGGAATTGTGGAAGCAAAGCTGTTTATGGGCTTAAATAAATTATATAAATTATATCTTTGTTAAGAAAGAGGGTATCCAGAGGGAGCGTGCGTGATGATGTGTTTATGGGAATAAAAAATTGAATTAGACGAAGAGCGAACAATGGAAGACGTTAATTTCGACAAATCCTATAGCCACTATATTATTTTCTGAGGAATGACTTTGTTCTTACATTCTGGATTTGAAGGAATTTCAGGAGAATAAGAAGAAAAAAAAATTAAATGACTTACTTTACTGCTCAAAATGTAGTTTCGGAAACTAGCTTTTGTCAGCGACTTGGTATGTATTGCATTTAGAACAAAGTTTCCTTCCTACAAACATACATACAGACTGACAGAAAGACAGCAAGACAAACATTCGAAAAACTTTTGTATTAGCTTCTGTTAACCCAATAAAGATCGCCATATTGGATTTTCTTCAATATCAAATTCAATATTGGGCTCCCAATTTTCATATACAAAACCATCAATATTGTTTTTATAAAATAACGATTGTTATATTAAAGAGAAAAACATCAAATTTTGTGGGTATTACTTGCACGTAAACATCTTGTTTCTGAAATCAAAAAATTTGATTTTGGGCGTTTCTGACGCCCACTTTTCACTAGAAACTATAACAAAATTGTTTTTGTAAATAAACGGTATTTATAATGAATCCACAAGCCCAAATTTCTCTTTATAGAATCTAAAAAGTTTGTGTATGAAAAGAAATGTTTGTATTTTGGGCGTGGCTTACGCCCACTTTTCTTGAAAGAACGAAAAACGTAGTCTCAAAAATTTAAGGTACTTCCAATATTCAATTTAAACCTTTTTCCTTCCGTTCGTTATTTGAGAAATATATCTCTTCATTTTCTTGTGTACATTTTTTCAATACGCCCACTTTTAAAGGCGTGATTTTGATAAAATACGATTGTTCAGGTAAGATTGCTTAAAAACTCCTCGATTCAGCTGTAGTCTTACACATATGCCTAAATACTGATCAAAGCTCAAGTAGTGCTTCACATTTTTAAGACACGCCCACTTTTAAGGGGCGTTTCCTTCAAAAGTCGTATAATGCATTAATTTTTTAACGTTTTTTAACTATCGGTCGCAGTTTTGAAGTAAACAGATGAACACTTGGATTTATATTCTTTGGTTACGTAGCAGAGTGTGGCCCAAGAATTGTTAAATGCACCCATAATCGCAATTTCAATTCAAAATCATATTTTTAAAAATTAAAGTTTTGTCTTGTTTTGTTCAAATCGATCTGCAAGAATAAAATTGAATGTCACTGAGCTCATACCAATTGCCTTGGCAATACAAAATTTTAACTTTGGGCGTGACGCACGCCTTTTTTTATTGTGCCAGCACTAATTGAACATCACACCACACAAAATTAATGCCATTGAATTTGTTTCTGTCTGGTAAAGAAGAATTTTGTTTCTGAAACTGAAAAATTGGCTAGCTGCGGGAGGCAGACGCACAAAATTTTTTTCTTGTTTTTGGTTAAAAAGCTTCTTAAAAAATACTCCCCGTTTTCGAGATATGTGTTAATCTTACTAATATTATAAATGTGAAAGTTACGATTTTTGGATGTTTGGATGTTTGTTGCTAACAAACGCCAAAACGGCTAAACGGATCTAGATAAAATTTGGCACAGAGATAGCTTATAGTTTGGAATAGCCGATAGGCTATTTTTTATCCCGGTAAAATGTATGGTTCCCGTGGGATAGATTTATTTTAATTTTTCCAATCACGCTAGAATGACTGAACGGATTTGGATGAAATTTGGCACAGAGCTAGATTATAATCTTGTATAGCACATAAGTTTCTTTTTATCACGGTTAAATGTAGGTATGGAATTATAAAGCTATACAAGAAGAAGAACCTAGAATAGGTACGATAGACAAGCTACAGTCTACTTCTTGATAAGCTGAAACGCGAGTGAAGCCGTGGGTAAAGGCTAGTATTTTTATGGTTTTAGTTCTTATCAAAATTGGTGGAAAGGCTTACTACAAAGACTTCTTTCAAAAACGGGTTTTGTGTGAGGTGTTATTATAACACTTTCCTGAATATTTTGTACAGACTAACCTACAAATCACAATATAGAGAATTTTTTCCAAAACCTTGAGAACGGTACCGTTAGTCTTAGAGTTAAAAGACTTAATCCAAACATCTATTAAGTATTGAGTTTGAAGACAGTAAGCCATTCGTCTGATCAGAGATTCTTGTTTTGAAAAATCCTGTCTATACTTCCACTTCCGAAACATGCGATAAAAATGTCCTTAAAATTTACAAAGCACTCTTATTGAGATATGTTTCCTAAATGGAACGATGTTTTCTCACATTTGTGCTATTTATTTCCCTGATCCATTCTTTAAATATTTAATTTATACGAGACCAATATTTTGGACAAGGTGCTTCTATTAATCTTCTCGACCATCCGAATGCATTAAAATTAATTTCCTTGAAATTTCCCTGAAACTCCTTAATCACAAAGCCTGATAAGAACTCATGCGCTCAGGTGGAATTGAGTTCTTCTCAATATGTACCATACTGCCCGCAGGAACACCACACAAGCAGTTGTTGCAGATGGATCGATCCATTGAGACAACCAACGACGACAATCGTGTGTGAATTACCCCACACACGCCCACGCCAACAACGAACGTCTCACTTCAAAGAAAACAAACAAAAGCCCAACAAACTCTTCTCCCTGCGCCAAGACTTTATCAAATCGGACTCAAGTTGGAGCTCCTGTTTCGTGACACCAAACGAATCACGCGGCCAAGACGAGTCAATATGCGACTGGATGCATGCCATGCCGTGACAGAGGCCAACTTTACCCCAAGTTGACTGTTTTTCTTGCTTTTTACGTTAAATGCAATTCAATTTGAATGTCTGGAAAAATTTAGGAGTAAATTAAGTTGTTCACCGCACCGCCATGCCACCGAAGACACAAAACGAAGAAGAAGAGAGAGAGACAATCAAGATCCAAGGAGTCTATTACCATGTCTTTGGCCAGGTCTCTCTCGCTATTACCTAATTAATTACTTATCGTGGCCATTTATCTTTTGGCTTTTTTTTTCTGTGCACTGCTGTGACTGCGATTGATTTTTTTCTTCTTCTTGCTCCTGTTCAGATCTGCCCTTGTTTGTGCTGTTTCAGCAATTTTGCTTCCAAGAAAACTGCCACTATCAACAACTCGTCTGAGTACTGGCTTCAAAAGTCAACGACCATTTTGCTGGCAATATTGCAATATGCCAATAGTTGACATAAGCATTCTGTCACCCCTCTTTAGCACTCCCCTTGTCTCAATCAAAGTCTCAGTCTTGAATATCATTTCAGCAGCATTTTTCAATAATATACTGAAGTAAATTAATGACATTGCTGATTGAACTATTGGCTAATTGGCAAAATGCTTCGACATGTCGTGATTTGACAAAACTCGTACAAATATCTTTATATTGATGTTTTGTTTTTTTTTTCTCAATTTTATTTTGCATACAGACGAAGGTGGTCGGTGGTACATACTTGGTAGTTGGAGCTTGGAGGTTTGATGCCGGCCTTAATGACATCTCTTGACGGCAGCAGTTAGTATTCAAATTAAGGAAAAACTAACGAATAGCTTTGTAGCGAGAGCGCCCCCCTGTGTAGAGAACGGAACGGAGTAATATGTTTGAGTGTTCAATGAGCCATTAGGCGAATGTTTTTCATGTTAACAATAAATTAGTTGACAATTGGCTTTTAGTTGTTTTCACATAGTTAGGTATGTATTTGTATATGGCTTCAGTACAGTAATTATGGGTACAATTTACCCCCTCTGGTGGACACTGTGTGTAATGAAGTGTGTACTATTTGCTGTATGTCTTTTATGCAGATAAGTAACCATTTGCGGAATCGTTTATCTGAAATAGCAACTATTCAGGAAATCTTATTTCGCACATTAAAGACCAATAAACAATTAAGAAATCACGAACTAGTTTAGGATAAGAAAATGTAGTTTTTATTTCAAACTAAATGAATCAATTAAATATTCTCCTCACGCACATGGGGCACTGATTTCCAAAAAGTTAAGAAAACAAACATAAATTATTGTCGATGTGACATTTATTTGACAAAATGGAAGCATTCCAACAGAGCGCCCCTGACGGTAAATATTGGAATGTAGTCAAATGCAGATTTTTGTTGACAATAAGTCACTGAGGGAATTGACGACACTGTTGCATGCGCATAAAAGCTAAATAGCTAAAAATGAAAGTAAATTGTTTTAAGATAAAAGTGACGTCAAGTCAAAACTACGACGTAGAATTATGTCACTTAAATGATTTCATGTATAACAGTTTAACAGAATCAAAATTGTCAATTTAAATGAAATAAAATGCACGACTTCGTCGCAAGTACTTGCTCTGTGGGTGCAGAAGCACGATGATACAAAAATTTCAAGCAATGCCAACTACTCTTTGTTGTCTAAAATAAGCAAAAAAAAAATTAAATTCTTTGTTTAAGAAGTGTTTATATCCCCCATTTTGAGCATATTGACATTGTTATAAGATACTTTCTCTTTGACAGTAATTTCGTTATAACGGTTTTTTTTTAGAGGTATAAAACTTTAAGTTGGCAGCACTATTTTAACTGGCGGCCATTTTGGCAGCTGTCAAGTGATTTATTTTTAATTTGGTTTGACATTTCAACATGAATAGACTGACGTCTGAACAACGCTTCCAAATTGTGCAAATTAATTTTGATAATCATGGTTCTGTTCGAAATGTTCATAAGCGAATTTCGTTAAGGCGTTGAATAGCCCAGTCATTTTAGGCATTTTAAACCCCAATCTGCGGAAAAATTCCAATCAAGCTGAATTTTGGTACACACCTTTATTACGGCGTTGTTATGAAGATGTGAAAAATCGACATTGATATCGTGCCGGCAAAAAAAGTTATGAAGGTCAAAAGGTCACGAAAACCTATTTTTCGCAAATATCTCGGTTTCTATAGCTCCAATGATTTTAACGTGTATGACAAAATTGTAGAGCATAAAATTTGCTACAATTTCGTTAGTACAATGAATTTTGTTTGTCGATTAGTTACCGAGATATGGCACTTCAAAAAACAGGTCATTTTTCAAAATTCGCCAAAAAATGCCAAAAAATGAAGAATTCCATCTTGTTTCTTCGGATATACCCGAGAAATCATGAAATATTGCTGTTTTTATGGCTTCTTGTTAAAATCACCAACTTTTTACACCCCCCAACGATCCCCGCTTGCCCACCAGGTACCAGGCCATGCCCATTACTATTGTCATTCCGCCGTAATTTTTATATATTACTTTGTTCTTAGTATACAGTGGGCAGGTAGAAAAAGGTCGGAAGTTAATCAAACTTTGAGATATTGTTCAGGAATATTGAATTAACATTTGACGAAGTTTTGGACCTCAGCGGCCCTGTTGAAAAAGAGGAGGAGGGGAAACTGCAAACTTTTCGAGTTCGCTCCGGTTTTCGCTCTATAACTTTTTTTGCTTACGTTCTACGGCAAAAACTAGACTTTTTTGTAGAGCGTTAAATTTACTTAAATATTGTTGGTACAAAAATAGTTGTATGTCATTTCGTTACCGAGATACGGAAAAAGAGGAAAAGGGGGAATTGCAAAATGTTCGACTTTGCTCCGGTTTTCGCTCAATAACTTTTTTTCCTTACTTAATACGGCAAAAGTATGCCAGACCTTTTTTGTAAAGCATTCAATTTCCTACAATACAAATAGGGTGAAAATTGTTGTATGTCAATTCGTTACCAAGAAATGGAATTTGAAAAGGAGGGTGGAACTGCAAAATTTTTGATTAGCTCTGGTTTTCCCCCAATATCTTTCCTTACATTTTACGGAATGTAGCAAATTTTATGCTCTACAATTTCGTCATACACGTTAAAATCATTGGAGCTATAGAAACCGAGATATTTGCGAAAAACGGTTTTTTTTAGGTTTTCGTGACCTTTTGACCTTCATAACTTTTTTTGCCGGCACGATATCAATGGTGACCGCTATAGAGCCATGATTACTGACTTTTTGTTTATCAATGGAACAATCATGATGTGCAGGAGCTGTGGTTTCAACAAAACGGCGCGAAATGTCATACAGCTCGTGCCACAATTAATTTGTTGAAGGAATCATTCGGTGAGCGCATAACTTGGCGTTTCGTATTTTTTTATTCTTTATAAGCAACAACGAATTCATATAACTTTTTTTATAGAAGCTTTTGAAAATGGATATTTTATTAAGAACAAAATAAAAAAAATTGAGACTGAAAATTCTTGTTCTAAGAAAACTTAAATATGAACCATTTTAAAATTTATAGTTCTTCCCAAAAAAAAAAAAAAAAAAAAAAAAAAAACAATCCGAATCAATTCCAAAAACTAACGGTTATCTGTCTGACCCAAAGGCAATTCAAATATCTGCATCCAGCAATAAGAAGAAACAAATCCTAAAACAAACTTCTTTCGCATGCCATTCTAAGCGGTCCCGAATTCCAGACTAATAGGCTTCCAAATCCAACAATAATTCCAACTCTCAACACCACAAGCTCACAAGCCCAACAAAATTGACTGTTGAAGGAGGTGGCACCACAAAAAAGTAGCACGATTTGCAAATTACGAATATCTGCTACCGAATTCCTAATTCGTCGAAATAATCCTTTTTCAAATGCAAATTAGAGAAGATTCTTTTTTTTTTTTGGTCCAATAAAGACCTTTTATTGAAGATCCTCTCCAAGGTCCATGGTGTAAGGATAAGATCCCTTTTGTTTGCATTCCCTAATGGAAGCAGAAGCAACCAAAAAAAAGTGTGGCGTGTTCAATCATTATTTGATTCTTGTCTAAACGTGGCTCCAATGGGTCATTTGGGGGAAATCCCTCGGGCTAAACGTCGAGTGAAGAGTCAATCGATTTAAATTTAGAAATGATTATGTTGAAATTTGAAAACAGTAGCAGCAGTAGTCGCCGGTTTTTTTTTTTTGGAGCTACCTTAAATATGTATCTTTTTCTTGGGTTTTGGGAGTTAATTAGTTGGACTTTGAGCACACACACACGCAGATTGGTATATTTAATGGGGACTAATCCATCTTTGGCTCATCCGATTAATAATAAATGATTACCTCAGATTTAGTTGGTTGTGATTGATTCCAAGAAAGAATTATCTTTTTTTTTTTTGTTTCTTTTTGGAGATATGGATTCGTAGATGGTATAGATAATTAACCATCACAGAAGAAAAGATTGATTTTTTAATGAAGCTGTAAGATAACGACGCGATGGCGACGGTACACACAGGCATACATATATATGACAAACTTATACAAATAAATCGATCACCGATTTTCCAAAACTTGATAGGATAAAACGCATGAATATGTCCCACGTTCTTGCTCTGTGAGTGCAGTAGCTCGTTAATAACAAAAATTTTTGAACAAATTTGATATTTTTTATGTGAGACAATTGGAATTTTTTGTGTAAAAAGCATTCTACGTCCATTGAGGAATGCACACAACTGTGTTTGGAAATCCGCATACGTGTTTTAAATTTTGCGTGTTAGAGGCCAATATTTAAAAAAAACCATGAGTTTTCACGAAAGTGGACCTCAAATTTTTGAAATCACATTTTCTACCAAAAAACGTACATTTGACTGGAACGGTCTCAACAATTTCTTGGGGAGCTTTAACAAGACACTATGTTTTCTCGATAGAGACGTAAACTTCACTTCATTGCTGAGGTATGAGGTTTTTCGTTCCGAATAGGACATCATAAATGGGAAGGTTAGGTTTAACAAAGCCAACTCCTTGGGACAAAACCGGAATATGGAATAAATCCATAAATCCTCATATAAAGGGAGCCAAAGTTTTGTATGAAAAAAAAACCCAAAAAATATAATGTTCCAAAGAAAGCTAAAATTATTGATAATTTTTAAGAAAGTAAGAAACTCCACTACGTCTCGGTGCCAAAATGCTTATTTTCAATGTGGCCAGCTTTCACGACAAAGCTGATTAATTTGCAGCTCTGTTTGGCAGCAAAAACTTGGCAGACCTTGTCATGGTGATTTTGGACGTTCGGTTTCATTGCCAATGACATGCAAAAGAATGACGATCAAACGACTTGACCACATTTAAAACTTTAAAAGTTGATGGTGACCTGAAACCGCGATGACAGAAGTAATTTTTCGCAATGACGATCTCACGGCATTCATAAATTGAGTCATTGTGCCTGAAAATATTTCTATTATATTGCTACGTCTTAACATCGAAGCGCCATATTTTGAAGAATGAAAGTACCTACTTCTTGAGTGAGTTAGTTGATTGGTTCCACCGGGTTACAGTGGAGTACTTGAGGTACGATATGCGCTATGGACCAACTTTTGTCTTTACAGCCAAAGTGACGGAACTTCTTTGTCCTGGAAATCCTGTTGGAGAGCTTCAATGGCAATGCTTTAAAAGGAGTCCCAAAGCTCGGGGACTAAAGTGTTCTGTCATGGAAAGTCAAGTTATATGGGAACTTAGACCATATAGAGCTGCTTTGTACTATGTTTCAAGCATTTTGTTTAATAAATGGCATAATATAAATTGAAAGCGATAAGAACTTTTATTTAATTTGTTCTGTCAACCTTGACAACAATGACACAGCAGAAATTCCTGCCATGTCATTGTTGGGACACTGCCATTGTAATGACAAATTAATCAAAAATCCTGTCATTGTGTCCTATCAACAATGACAGGGTGATAACACGGTCATCGAAAATTGTTATTTCTATGACGTAAGAATTTCTGTCATTGTGCTTGTCATTCTGGTTGACAGTGCAATGACAGCATTTTACAATGGCAATCACACGACACGACTTTAGGACAGACAATAACGTCATTATGACGTCGGAATGTCATTGAAATGACAGATTTCGATGACCTTGTAAAACTAGCTTAAGACTTGTAATTTAGTAATTCTTTTTTGTTGACGACAGGGCACTCAGCTTTTCAAACTGGTTTCCAGATTTACATCTTAGGTCCTTGGATGTGGATGTTTAACAACAATGTAGGATAAGCTCATCAAATTCCGATCTTGGCAGCGCAAACTTACCCTAACGCCACTTTCTATGAGTGAGACTTGCATTGACTAAATTAAACGTCGTTGCGTCTTGGGTATGTGTATCAGAAACCATACCTTTTTTTGAAACGATCACATATTTGACATCGCCAAAGACGCAGCAAATTGCTTAGGTTTCTGAAACCGATATAAGAAATATTTTTCCCCTTCTGATCTGGCATCAATCTACAAGGCATAAATTCGCCCAAAGCTTGAGCATAATTCTCATACCTGGGCAGATGCTAGTCATACACATTCGCGTCTCCTGGATTCAGAAAAGAGACTTAATCTACAATAAATTTGACGTAACTATTTCTGTCTTATCTTTTTTTATCGATACTGTTTTTTTTAGAATTGCTCATCAAGTTAACCTCAAGCCAAACTTAAGACGTACTATGAAGTTTAGAGACTCATTTCTTAGCTACACTACAAGAATGTTGAATGTTTTTTCCGGCTCAATTTTTCCCTTCAATATTGTGATTCACAGACATTCAAAACCAATACGCATCAGTATCTTCTATCCAACTTTCCAAAACGCACGGTAAGGGTATTAATTACCCCTAGAGTGAGTGTGAATTATGTATAAGTAAATAATTAAACAATTTTTTATTTTTAAATTTAATGATTGTTAATTGAAACAAGAACTATCAAAACTGGAACCAGCAGCTCAGCTTCTAGATAAATGCCCCTTGTAATGCCAACCACTAATAATCATGGGCTCAGATTTTCCCTATCAAGCATGAAATTGATCAACACAAGTTATTTTCCTAAAGAGTCATCAGATTTCAGCACAAATTGGACCTCGGACCTATGAGCTCCCCAAAAAGCATAAATAAAATCAATCTAAAAACTCCACTACGTGTCGTCTATAAGCTTGAGCATCTCTCAACTGGTTCTTAACACACCGGACATGTTAAAACAACAAGACTCTCCAAACATCTTCATCCGCATGTTGTGATTCAAGTATAATTCAATTTCCGTTCCCATCAGCCGACTAACCGACGGACGTCCGAGCACCGAACGAGTCCCAGAGGTCTACACCGCATGATAACCTTCCACTTCCCAAACAAGATCACCCAATAGATTGCATCTAATTTCTTTTCACTCAATGCGATGCGGATGCTTCCGTGCATCTAAAGGTGATCACCATCTCTGGAGTTGTAGTCTCAAACATCATTTTTTTGATTTCCCCAACAGAAAAAGACGCAAGAACATTATAACCGGCCCAGTATTATAAGTCAGCCAGGATTGCGTTGCGTTCCAATAAAAATAGTTTACGCCCCAACATCCGCACTGGAAATTACTTCTCACACAGGAATCACAGTGATCACGCCAAATGGACAGGAAGACCCTTTCCGTCTGATCCCGTTCATCTCCGTCTCCGTGTACCTAAATATACGACCAGTGTGTTCCAATATTAAATTCAACTCCAATCGACCGCAACGCGCAACCGGGTGGTGGTGGTGATGCATTCCTGGTTTTGGCCTGGCTTGAACACTAGCTTGACTTGACTTGGTTTGGCTTTCTCATCAAAGACCAACATTACCCCTGCGTAGCTGTCATAAATCATTTACTTGGACTCAAGTCAGGTAGCAAGGTGCATTTCATTTATACCTTTCCGTGTGCCCAAGTATCATAGTATGATGCACCTCGTGCAATCGCACACTGAACCACCGAGCACAGATGACGCGACCGACGACGGCCGGACGACGGGCGCACTATAGAACAGAAAATGGGTCCAAAACCAGTTAGCGCAGTTTATATATCGGGGCAATACCAGGATGGAGTTATAGAGTTGCTCCATGAATTTTGCTGTAGCGGTGCGCATCCGGTCGTTAATGTAACTTTATTTTTGCTTATTTCACATTCGAATCGCGAGAATCGAATGAGAAGACCTTATGGGTGGACTGGTTGGACTTTTGTGCGGAAATTGCAATCAGTTCGCTGACTTTGAACGGATTTGCAAAACAACATTTTAGGCCAAGGATTGCTTGTTTTGGAGGCATATATGTCGTACCGGTACCACGTACCTAGTGGCGTTCAATTTTGTCACCCTCATAGATTTCACTTCATTGTGGTAACAAGAAATTGTGCATGGGACAATAACACCACCAGGCCATCATCACAATTAGGAATCAAGCCCGCTTAATTCTAGAAAAGTTAAGAGTTCATTTTGTTTCGATGTCATGCTGAGTGGTACATGTTCTTGCAACAAGACGACTTGGCTTTGTTATGCAAAGTCAACAATAATTGTCGCGTAGTGATTAAAACAATGTGAGTTTCGTATCTAGTTGAGGGCGCTACACTGAAAGAAATTTTAGTTAACATTTTTGGTTTTTTTTTGCTTTGAAGGCGCGAAGCAAGCTTGAAGTCGAAAGCTTTTATTTAATATGTGGTTTACAATGCACAACCTAGACATTTTTCAACGGGGAAATCTAAATAATCTAGTTGGGAATGTTTTTTGGCAGAGTTTCAAAGAATCCACCATCCTCTTACCCAAGCGAGTCTTGAGCTATTTCCCTTTAAGCCAGCCAGTTAAGATTTCTTTCAAGTAATGAACTCAAACAAGTTCCAAGCTTTTTTTGCTCCGAAAATGGTTCTGGATCGAACAAATACTTGAGAGCTGACAGACACATTTTCTAGGCAGTCCTTGGAATTTAAACCTATGGTTGTATTTTCGGTTTCGAAGTAAACGTGGCCACAGCTGAAGTACTTGTCTGAAGACCGTGCAGTAGGAAGGAGTTCTGTCAGTGACCGATTTCCCAGAAGTGGTTGAAATACTTGATGGTGATAAAACTCAAAACCCAGATGTTGGCTTTTCTAACCGTTAGTGACGTTGACCTTACTCACCAGGTCTGCTAAGCTCAAGGGGACTCCATAAACTATATGTGCCTGGGTTGATTCTCTGCTCAGCATACACGGTTTGAGGTGTTTCTCTGATTTTTCCAGCGTGTAGAATATACTCCCTGCAGTCATTTTGTTTCCTCTACTCAGTTGTTCGGATTTGACTTTGGGGTTATTCAAATCAATTCATGTACATTGTGGCTCAATCCGGAACAACAGCTTGCCTGCATCGCGTACGGTCTCCGGAGAAAAACCAACTTTCCACTTCTTCTTACCAGCGTTGTCTCGTCTCGGCGGACAAGCACTGCTTAGCCGACTCCACCTAAGAAAGATATGCCACTAAACTCTGTCCCATGCCCCCCCCCCCTCCATCTTCGAAGCTCACTACCGGCTGCACAATGGGAATTAAATAATTCGAAATAAGGACTAGTTTTAGGCTTGGATCAGAAACGACATCAGTGCTTGAGTGCCCCCTTTTTGTAACTAAATCTGAAAAGGACTATGGTTTGAAGAGGGAAGAGCCTCGTTACCTCCTAAGGATGTTCAATGTACTGGCTGATCATACGTTCTATCAAAGTCAGTTTCTTGGTTTAGTCGGGCCCTTGATCCGTCAATTTCTGTTCAGCTTAGGCTCACGAAAAAAATCTTGGGAGATGCACGGCAAAATTCTTGGTCCCCAGCTTGAGACCCACCCGACGCGACTCAAGATATTCAGAAAATTGGTAATTTTGAGGCATCTTGGCTGTACCCTTTATAAGGTTTGCCATCTAATACTTCTTCCCCTCTACATGCTGATCTTACCAGTACGTTTGAAATATATTTTGATTTGATCTGGTCGCAAACTTTGGGCTAATAACTCCTTCCTTTGGCAATCAGGGTAGACAACCCCCTCCATTGTATTTATAATCTTTAGTATTGCCAATACAATAAGAGGAACGTTTGATGCGCCATCTATGTACAAAGTTCACCAACACTCAATTTTTGAGTTAGAAGTGGTTTTTGTCTATATTGTCACGGGAGGCAAAAACAACAATAGAAGACATTTGCTGTAAAGTAGATAATACAACTAGCGCCACCATGGACGAAGTTCAGAACTAAAAAAAACAGGTTCCATGAAATTACTATAAAAATGTATATACAATGGCCCCTCTTTTAAAAACAGATAAGTCAACCGCCTCAGCCATTGCATATATAAACTATAGTATTCCCACTTGAGGTGCGCCATCTATCGACGAAAAACTAAGTTCTAGAATACCATGGGAAGCAACAACAACAATTTCCACCATTTTAATTGTTGTTGTTGCTTCCCATGGTATTCTAGAGCTTAGTTTTTCGTCGATAGATGGCGCACCTCAGGTGGTAGTATCGTTTCCCGATAGATCAGCGAAATCTAGCATCAATAATGCGCTTGGTTAGTATTCGGATGGAGGGTCGTGCTGTCCGACACCAACCACGTGCTGTTAACATGTGTTCACTGTTGTTCTCTTTTCTGTTCTGTCTGACGTGTTTTAACTGTATTGTCTTAAGCCGATGTCCTCCAGCTCATCTACTACAATCTACAAAACCAAAATGGCGCTGAGTAAAGGTTGATGTATTAGCTATATGCGCTTAGTAATATTGCAATGAAACTTTTCCCAGTGTAGATCTAAGCCACCAGAAGTTTTGACTTGAATAAGTAATCATCAGCCATATGTTGTCCGCGTACAAAACAAACAATGACCAACACAAAAGATATCCCAAAAAAAATAAGATACACTCGTCGCGTCGTCGCTCGTCCGTCGGTCACAATGTGATGTTCTTACCTATAAGTCCCGCATTGTATTGTGTGTGAGCGCAAAGCGGTGTTTATCCGTACGAATACGAACAACGAGCGTAGTGTTTCAAATCCTTACCACATGACGCCAATTGTATTGCACTCGCTACTCTGCTCCTCCACATACTCGTAAAGTATATCTTCGCGTCCAGGAGTGAAATGACGCATTAAGAATTCATCGTTGCAGCATAATGTGCAGCAATATTGTCGCGATCTGTTGAATTTATATTTGCAGACGGACATGTTTCTTGCACCAGATATGTGGGTATCGTATAACTCACCTGTCAACTGATCTTTTTCCTTCCCTTTTCCTGGCTGGGACTCTTTATGTTTGTCAAAGATCAGTTTTGTAATATTTTCGTGTTCCTTCTTAGTTTTTGTCTGAGCTCTGAGGAGCACAGGATAGATTTGTGTGTGTTTTGTTTTATTATTTGGAAGAGTGTGTTTCTGTTTGTATCTGCTGGGTGCATAAGTTTGAATCTTGTGGATCAAACACCACATCCACAACCATCATATGACCATCAAATTCAGTTGACTTTTACCGGACACGTTTTGTGCGCCATCATAATATAATGCATAGCACGGCATGGTTGGTATCTGCTGGCTGGCTGGTTCTTGAAATGCATTGTTGCAACTTACGAGTAATGCACCATCACCATCAGGTTGAAGCTGTGCTTCACTCTCCGGATGGCGACATGTTACCTGGAAGGCAAATATGGTGGTTTAATCTAAAAATGTCACTCGAATGTGTTATGCGGTTGTGGCAGAATGAAAGGCAAATGTCATGCAGATGACATGATGCAGGTTAATGTAGCACAATCTGATGGATGAAAAGTTTGAAAGGAGAAAGAGAATGGAATGGAATGGTGCATGATGCTCGAAGGATTGACAAGTTCATGTGGTTTATTTTATGCAAATTTTACTGAGAAGGAAGAATATACGTACAGATTTGTGACCGTTGGGAAATGGGATCAGTTCAATCTTTGCACACATTTGTAATGCAATTTTAAGTGACAATCTTTATGTTCCATTGAAGTTTGGGAACAAACGGCCATCTTGCATTTTGTAAATAGGAAATCTACGAAGCTACTATAGTTACAGGACGAAAGTTATATTAATATCAGACAAGGGATTCGAAAAACACACCTTCTTACTTTTGATTAAAGGTAAAGTTATGCATTCTTCGAAAAAAAAGTTTTGAGATAACAATCAAACATGACATTACGATGATAGCGAAGACAAAAAAGATGCCCCAAAAATTCTGTCCGTCTGTATGTTTTTCTGTCTGTCTGCCTGTCTGAATTCCTTCAAATTTGGTATAAAGATATTTTTTATAGGTATTGCATAGCGGGCAATTAAAAATTTTATTAGCTAAAAAAACAACGGTTCCTTGCTGTATAACAGTTATGTTAAAGCTTATTTTTCTCGAAAATGGCTTAAGCGATTTTGATTAAAAATAATGGCTAAGAACGGTATCTTCCATAGGACTGATTTTTTTGGCTTTCGACAATCCCCATAACAAGATAATCGATTCTTTTGAAATTTCACACACATATAATTTTAGTTAAATTTGGTATATATAATATTTGGTTCAAGAGTAAGGCTTAGTTCTCGAATAGGTAAAATCCGCCCAAAAAAACGCCCACAATCGCCATTTTTGTTGAACAACCTGAATTTGGTAAAATTAAATTATGTTTTTTGTACAGTTACGATAAAAGTTTAACGCTAAAATTTTGCACATGTAAGCTTTAGGTAAACCCCTTTTTAATTAAATAAAAATATTTCGGTTTGGGCGTGGCTGACGCCCTTTTTTCATACAAAACCATCAATATTGTTTTTCTAAAATAACAATTGTTATATTAAAGCGAAAAACATTAAATTTTGTGGGTATTACTAGCACATAAACATCTGGTGTATGAAATCAAAAAAATGTATTTTGGGTTTGGCTGACGCCCACTTTTCACTAGAAACTATAAAAAAATTGTTTTGACAAATAAACGATATTTTTAATGAAACCACAAAACCAAGTTTGTGTGACTCTTAGTCAAAACTAAAAAAAAGAAAAGTTTGAATTTTGGGCGTGGCTGACGCCTAGTTTTCATGAAAGAAGAAAAATCGTAATTTAAAAATTCAAGGTACCAATATCCAATTTTAACCTTTTTCCGTTCGTTATATGAAAAACATATCTGTAATTTTTGTTTGTGTAATATTTTTTAAAATACGCCCACCTTTTCGGGCGTAATTTTTATAAACATAATTTATTCAGATAAGATCGTTTAAAATCCACTCGATTCAGCTATAGTTTTGAACATATGCCTAAAACTTGACTCAGTCAGTGCTTCAATTTTTTTTTAGGGCACGCCCACTTTTAAGGGCGTTTCCGTCAAAGGTCGTAATATGCATTCATTTTGTTGATGTTTACTATATCGGTCGCAGTTTTGAAGTAAGAAGATGAACACTTTGGTTTGAATTCCTTGGTTACGTAGCAGAGTGTGGTTCAAGAATTGTTAAATACACCCATAATCGCAACTTCTATTCAAAATCTAGTTCTTAAAAATTTAAGTTTTGTCTTGTGTTGCTCAAATCGATCTGCAAGCTTACAATTGAATGTCACTGAGCTCACAGTGATTGCCCTGGCATTAAAAATTCTCAACTATAGGCGTGGCTCACGCCTCTTTTTATTACGGCCACAAAAAATTAATGTTATTGAATTTGTGACACGTGACAGTGGTCTTGGGGATTGAGATTTTAAATGAAGTGTACGACCGTGTGTCACAGTGGTATGACATTTTATTAAACGATTAAGAATTACTAGTTAAATCGTAATTTGGAAAAAATGATGTAAGCCATCTGATTTCTTTTACTGTTTAGAATTTTAAGAAATTTTTTTTTTCAAAATCGTTCGACCAATTTTTTCGAAAAACAGTTTTTTTGAAAAAATTTCGAAATCACATTCCATTTTTTTTTTTTTGAGTATGCAAAATTCAAGGTTTTTTATAGTTTTAATCGGTAAAATAAAATTTTAAGAAAATTGAACAACCAGTTTTTGAAAAAAGTAAATTATGTCCTTAAAAATTTCATATTTATGTTTTCGTTGAAGTTAAGCCCCAAGATAATATTTTCTTCCCAAATACCTGACATCAATAATAATGAAGCCAACCATTTGATTCTGTTTTGATTCTAAAAAGCCTCGCAAAATAAAGTCAATAATTCCCCCTATCCTCATATTCCAATTTAATTTTTATTGATATCATCAACAATATAAGCATTGGATCTACATCCGCACTTACATATTATCTGTATCTGATTCTAAGGCTATAGCTAGAGCATCCAATCAACATCGAAGCAGATGCATCCACGTCAATTTTCTCGTCTTACTATATTTGTTTAAATATAGGCTGCAACAACTTACCACCGCATTGCATCGTCGTACTAACTCGATCTCTTCGGGCTCTGGAAAAATATTCTTTCAATCCATCCGAGGAGTGTGCAGATTGTATTGATGCTGCACATCCACAACGCAAAGCAAAAGATTCAAGATCACAATGAATGGCTCCGAATGGATGAATGAAAGCTGAATTACGCTTAGACGCAGCACATTCAATGAATGGCGCAGGCGCACACGTGAGTGCGTGAGCAGTAGCCTTCCCATTCGCATCCATTTACAGTCAGTATCATGTTTGTACAAAAGAGTACGCTGCGCAGTAGTTATAGTATATTATTGTTGTGTCGGCAAGCACACTGCCTTACAAGCTCTTTAGCTTTTTTAAAGACGACACGGACGACGAGGTGATTGACTCGAGGAATGTGGGCTCTTCTGGTTGATACTTGAACAAGATTTTGTCGGTGCCGGTACCCGGTACGTCATCGGCATTGACTGGCGGCGGCATCGCTGTGTGTTGTGTGTGTTATTTGCTGTTTGTTAGCTTCTCGATTTATAAATGATTACACTCTACAACTTCTATAATGAAAGATAGATAGATAGATACACAAGGAGAATTTAAAGTATAAAATAGAAGAAGGCTCTATTAAAAAAAAAAAAAAAAGACGAAGAGAAGAATAAAAAACGCCTCAAATGTCAGGAATGATTTTGATGCTTACGGGCGGAACAATCAAGTTGATAGGTGCGAGTGTGGACACGAGAAAAAAATGACGGATGATAAGTCAATGGGCAGAAGTTTTAGCGACCTTCAGATGAGTATTTCAAGGTTTTTTAAGGAAATGTAAAAATAAAAAAATAAAAGAACTATAAAATGAAGTTTTAACATCAACTCTTTCGTATTTTGAGGTTTCTTAGTCAAATTATTCTTGCAAACAAAATTAAAAAGACAAATGTTTATCCCAAAATACTAAAATCAGGAGTCTGGGTGCGATACAAACAAGAATAAGAACCAAAATAGATACTCAAGCACATTAAAAAGTTCGCACATCAGCTCTTTTGTTTTTCACAGATTCTTTTGCAAAAATTCAAATCACCTTTTTTTCAAAACAGGTGGTGGTGTTTGTTTCTTAAAGATAACAATTTAAAAATACACAAAAGCAGAAAAAAAAAATCAAAAGTTTTCACATCAGCTCTTTTGTTTTGCTGGGACTTACTTTTTACATGTCTTTTGAGACTAGAAAATTCAAATTTACAATGCTCTAACCTATAATTTCATATGTTAATTCAACACTCCCTCCTCCAAGGTCATTGCTTTCATTTTTATGACGGTACGAGTATCTACAACCAACCACCACCAACACCATGTTTGGTATGAATGAAATGAAGCGTGCAGATTGGTAAAAGTTAAAATATCTTTCAAGAAAGATCAAATTGACGCCATCCACCAATCATGACCCGGAAGATTCTGCAATTGCACTCACCGTTCAAGTGCTGGATTATGTGGTTTCCTCCAGGCATCAGGTCCATCATGCTAATGATTCGGAACCGATTGCACACGTGCCGTGCAGTACTATGAATGAAAAATATTATAATATTATGGTCCTCGTTGCTTATAGATTGACTAGCCTCAATTTTAAATTTTCCTTGGTCTCTCTAGTCTAGAGCATTAGCTAACGATCAAAATACGGCGGCGTTCCGTTCCACCTATAATGTATAGTTGGTCATTGAATCAGGTTAACAGTAAAATTGTGAGTTCGAGTATAAATTGATTCATTGCTTTTGGAATTCGCGTTTATCATAATGTGGTTGCACGATAATAGTTGGGTGATTTCGTGGCCTTGTGAGGTTATGTCTTGTGTGTGTGGCTTAAGTATATTGAAACTGCTGTTTGGTGTAGTTAGATCTGGTATCTAGGTTAGCTAATCAGACTTTAGCTTTTGAATTGTGATATTTTTTTTGGAGAGCGTAACTGATTTGACTTTCTGGATGTTGCAATGTAGTTCATTGCACACGAATACTGATAGTTTGTACTTGGAACGATGGATGTTTTAATAAAATTATAATCGAAAGATTCACCGTTTCTTTCACAACACTCTGTGAAATGGGGAATCAAATGTGGACGTCTCACCTCAGCAGCAGCTTGGAACATTTTTCTCAATAATGTGCTTCCTTTTTAAAGGTTTTCTCTCCGCAATCATTTTTCCACCTTCTAGTTTTTTAGCTGTTGCTCCAGCCTCATTTTCGAAAAAGTAAATTCCAATGACCCCGCCAGACCATAAACCGTACCGAACAGTAACTCGTTGAGGATGGAGATGGAGAGGTTTTTCAACAATAAATCTTGGGTTTTCCGAGCCCCAGATGCGCAAATTTTGGTTGTTGACTTAGCCACCGAAATGGAAATGGGCCTCATCAGTCAAGATGATTTTTCGATGAAAATTCAGATCATTTTCATGCATTTCAAGGACCCAATGAGCAAAGGTACGACGTTGTTTATGATGATTGTTGAAGCGTGTGTCGTTCCATTTTTATTAATGGCGTAGTTTCTACTTGTCAAATGTCAAAAATTACAGCTTCAAAAGTGACAACTACTGAAATAACAGGCTATTCAAAATAACACCTCTTATTGGAAAACCCTTTATGATCAACAGCGGCGGAGCAACTCGTGATGACGACATCAATAATGGCTTAAGCGTGAGGTGGATAAAGTGGCGGTACAATTCTGCTATCTTATCTAACCGAAAAATGCCCTCTTAGCTGAAGAAAAGACTGTACGTCTCAAGTTGTGCTTTCGGAGTCTGGCACTAACACATGTGTCTCACAATATTGGGCAATGAACAAATCACATGCGCGTAAATTAACAGCAGCTGAGATGAAGATGCTTGGTATGGCAGCAGAAATAACAAAGCTTGGGCGAAAAAGAAGAACAAAAATTAGAGGAGGCCTTCGAATCAAAAATACCATCTTGCAAAAACATCGAGCAGGATCGAATCAGCTGTTATTGGCACGTTCAATGGAAAGACCCTGATGAGAACCTCGTAAAAAATGAAATATCATACATCGTTCTAGAGAGGAAGATGAGAAACAGGCCTTCTTCTGGTCAACCAAATGCAACGACACCTCATGGAACAATCAAACATTTTGGAGGCTTGCCAATCACTAGTGTTTTGTAATCTTTCACAATATTTGTAACCTTTGTGTTATCGACTTAACTTCATGAATCCTCCTCTGAAACATTATCCTAATGGGTTGAAATATATAAATTGTTGTCACAACACCTCCAAGCAGAGCCGGGTCCTATGACTATTCTGTGTGTGCGTTGATATTTGGCAGGAATAGTGCGGACCTACAATTTACCGCCGAATCCGAACGGCTAACAGAGAAGCACTTCCTTGACATGACTTGCTCTTGGAGGATTTGTCATTTCCTCGCAAGAGGCAGAACTTTAGGTGAAGTCAGGAATCAAACCTAGGCAAGTCCGACACACTAGCCACTACGCCACGGGGTTCTGCATACATCCTAATGGGTTGGTTTTGGAAAACATCCTACTGGCTGAAGCACCAATCTCCAATAACTTTTTATGATTCATTTATTGTATTCATTGATTTCGTATCTGTACATAATCCGTGTAATCTGCTGTTACACCCTGTGTGTCCAAAACAACATCCGCAAAAAAAAAAAAACATGGTTGTCTGTAAAGTCGGTTTACGGACGACTATTTTACGTGATAACCAGTTCACAAACCAGTTCATGTGTAGGTATCTCTAGAACCACCAACCCACCTACAACTACCCACCATTTTTGTATTGTTTTCACCCCTTAACCCAAACACCAACCTACCACCCCACATACAACCACCAACCACCCACCATTTGTGACAATTTTTTTCATCGCAATCCATCAAATCAAACATCCCCACCACCAAAACCGCCAACCACCCAACCGATCTACAACCGCCAACTAACCACCCATCATAATTAACAATTCAGCCCCCCCCCCCCCCCAACCATACCAAATCCCCCCAACAACAAACACCCATCCCACCTACAGCCACCAAGGAACCATCCATTAGTTTTGAAAATTTTTGTCTCACCACCCAAACCAGCTACAACAACCCACCATTTTTCACAATTTTTCCTTCTCCTGGCACTACCCCCCCCCCCCCCCCACACACACACCCGCCACCACCACCACTTACAATCACCAACCAAGCACCCAACACCCTCCCCTCCCACTTTATCGAGTTTCTATGCTATCAAAGCAGATATATAACGTGACTGTGACTGTGACACTTTTTCATGCGTGCTGCCCATATATTCCGATTTATTAGACGTTATCAAGTCAAAAAAAATGTTAGAATCCCTTTCTCGGAGCAAAAGAAGTTTCTTTCTAAGGATCTGGTGAATAAGTGATGTAAATATTATTTAACACATTTAGGCATCAGAATTTATATGGCATCTTGGCGAAAAGGAATGTCGCCTCAAAATTAAAATACATTACTAAACTTACAATTTTTTCTGGAATTCAACACTCCTTTTTTTCCTAGTCACACAAACATTGTTATCTTGTGTTGCCTTAACCAAGCTTAAGACATAAAAAAGCCACTTCGTTGACTATATTGTCTTGTCTCTTTAATGATATCAATGCCATCGGCATATCATGACCTTTAAAAGGTAAGAATTTACATTTTTAGAGTACCCACACTGCTGTTTTCCCACCGAAAAAAATATCGGTAACAAAAAGTCAGTAATTAACCTAAATGCATGAAAAAGGTCAACGTTGCATTATGGCATGGTTTTTTTTTTTTTTTTTTGGGACAAAACTCAAATCAACGGAGCGATTAATTGAGTACAAATCATTACTGTTTTTATTAGATACTAGCTGTATCTAAAAATATAGATAAAATTAATGTGAACCACAAAAACAAATTTTTTTTTCCGTGCACATTAGTTATTAACTTTTGTGCATTTCAATAAAAGAAACGAATTCCATTCATACTCTAACATTAAAAAAGTTTTAATTGAATTTGTTCCATTTTAAAGCTCGAAAATATAGCGTGCTAAGATTTTTATCCAAACTTAATGAACAACGTAACTCTTGAAAAAAAAAGTAGAATGCTACAAACGAGTGTTCCACAACTATCTTCTCAATGAAAAATTTTAGTATTTAAGGACTGGCAAGAGCTGCAAATGTTACAGTCCCTACTTAACCAAAACTCAAAATGAGAACAGCTACTAAATTTGTAATCGTGATCCTCGGTCTAGTTTTGTTGACGGTATTTTAAAATCTAAGCGGCTTAACAAATTTTGTATAAATCAATATTTTTATTTTTTAGGATCTTGGAGCCACCGAGGCGAAAATTATTAAAAGAAGTCCTCAAATGGGTCCACCCAGCGGCGGCGGCGGACCACCACATGGTGGTGGTGGACATGGAGGTGGCGGAGCTGGTGGTGGAGCAGGTGCAGGAGCTGGTGCTGGAATGGAAGTTGGAGCAAGTATGGGTGCAGGAGGACAGGGTAGAGGTGGAGCCGGTGCTGGCAAATAAATACCGAACTTTAAAATGATCAAATAAAACTATCTCGAACATATTAAATATTTTCTATGTGAGGCTATTAAAAAAAATAAATGTTTTTATTTAAAAAGCTCATGGTGTGCCATTAAGTCTGGAATATGACATCGTCCAAATGCACTTCTGGGCTTTCTACGGTCTCAAATATCCGAGTGGTCCAATATGCAAATACTGTTCCGCATAGATCCGGATGGATTTGGGCGATGGCATGTGTAACCTTTACGTTCAAGGCATCGTTGGATTGTGGCTTATTGGCATGGACATTAGGAAACCCACAAGAAATAGTCTAGCGGGGTCAAATCGCATGGCGTCGAAGATTGTTTTTCGGCTTAAATTGAGGTCCTCTTCAAAAAGCTCAGTCAGCGAACAAACAGGTTTGCCAATGGTCATAAAATTTAAGCTCCTGCATGGGGCAGTTGGATCTTGTACGGGTGAAGGCTTTAGTCCTGACTCAAAATATATGTTCTTAACTTTTAGTCAATAACGCTGGTTAGGTTTTTTTCCTGACCACAATTATATATCAAAGGAAATGTAGAGAGTCCAAACAGAGTCCCCGGACTATCGATAGTTTGATGCATAAAATACTTGCTAGTCGATGCATCATTTTAAGAAGACTGCTAAAAAACATCATGAGCTTTTCACTCTGAATACTTATGCAAACGCCTGTAAGCTTGCAGTATAAGGCTGAATTTTAAAACCATACTCTAGAGCGGATAAATAAGAAGTGATTTTTTCTCCCAGAATTTGAACTCGACATCAAAAGTGTCGGTGGTGTTTCTACCAACCTTGAATGAGGAAAGCGAGTTCTCCAAAGTAATTCTGCACAATCCAACGAGATGCATCATTCGCAGGAATTCCATGTAGTGATATAGCTCTGTACAGCTCGTCCCTATTCACGCCGTCATAGATGACTTTGAAATCGATAATAAAATTGTGAGTATCTATTTGGAATTCCTGGGTCTTTTCTTAAATCTGTTGAAGTGTGAAAATTTGGTTGACGGTTGACTTACTGAGCCTGAAACTACAGTGATATTGGCCAATCAGTTCACGCTCAAAAAGTTGCAGACTTTATCACACGGAATACCTGAGAAGATTCTGTATCCAACATTTAGGAGACTAACACCTCTTCAGTGGACACAGTTAATTGAACCTCCTTTCTTGTGGATAGCCTTTTTAAACTTTAGTTTTGAAATCGCTTCCCGAACTTCTTCCTGGTCAGGTGAAGGGAAGTTTTGTTCATGATCGTTCAAATCGAATGGATCATTCTGGCTGACAGCGATTAGTTGGTTAACTTGACCGTTTAACAGTGTCCAAACTCCCAGCACCGACTGCGTATAGTACAACATTCCCCCTTCGTCTCTACAGGCTTTTCGCTCGGACTTTTTATTACTGGGTGAATGTTTTACGTGTTGGTAGCACAAAAGCTTCCTGTTTTGCTGTTAGATGGCATATATAGCTCTTTGATAGCTGTGAATTTATTCTGCAGCATTGCCTCATAAACTTCGTTCTACGCGCCGTGTGTTCTAGCCTAAACTCATCATCGAAGGAGGGTTTTTGATGTGCCACTGGACCTCTAGGCTTGACGCATGTGCTGAGCTTGTCTAGAGTTAAGAGGAAACATGGTTGGCAAAGTTTTCGGTGGTCTCTTGCAATTTTCCCACAATGTCTCATTTTGGGCATCCGCAGTCGCACTTTAGCTTCTACAAGGTAGAATGTCCGAGTTTATGTTTGCCCCTCAGATAGTGCGGCATGCCTGCTTTATATCACCATATCATCAATTTGGTTGACGGTATATTGATCAGGAGACCGCCAAGTCCCCTTGGGCAAAGTTTTAATATTTGATTAAGACTCCCCTCTGCTCTTTCCTTGCTGTTTCAAGTTTTGCTTAAATTTGTAGGACTGTGCATATCCTCCGTAATAAAGTGACTGTCAGAACTTTTACAGAAAGATTAAGAAATATTAACCCCCAAAACCAACTGTCACATTAAACACTTAACCAGCTTTATAAACCTTCTTCTGAACCAAAATCTGAGCCACCTTTAAAATTATTTAACAAAAACAACAGGAAATTATAAACATAAGTCTCGCTGCTTGCCTCGAATGATTATTTCTTAAATATCTGCCTCATCATCAAGATCACAGCATCACCTCTCTTCCATTCTCATTTCAAAAAATACCATAAAATATACTTTTTCATTAAGATTTCCCTCCTTACACTTGAGTAATATTTTCTTCTAACCCTCGAGAGTAAAGGAACGATAGTGCGATAAGATTTTTAATGAAATTCGATTAAAATACAAATTGCCTCATACACAGCAAAGCAACGCAACACATACATACTCATACAACCATACCAACCATGTCGAGAGTATAGAGAAGAAAAATTGTTGGCTAAAAGAAGCCCAGCACCACAAAAACTGAATGCGGGTCTGCTTGTGGTACATCCCACTCCATATTCGGTAGCAGAACATATAAGCAAAGTTTCCTCAAAAGATTGTTAAGAGAAGAAAAAAAAAGACAATCTTTTTAACAACCAGTAGCCAGTCCCCTTACATCTTTTACCTCAAAACTAATTTCCATCTGATCGGCCTCTCCTCCAACCTTTCCTACACCCCTCGAGACCCCCCACCCCACCGAACCCTGATGGGCCCGCAAAAAGAAAGCAATCTTCACTTTAATTAAATTTAATATGTTATAAACACCCTTGGGCAATTATGGTAGCGACGGGAATCTGTTTCGGTACACCATCGAACTTAAAAAAAAAAAAGATGAGTCGCTTCAGCATCAGCTTCAGCAGCGGCATCGGAACTCTCTGTACAGAAACCTTTTTCATCATGGCGGAGACTTGGGAGAGATAAAAAGAGCGGATGGGACAGAAGAAACAAATCTCAATATTGAACTGATAAATCTTTAAAGAGGCAACTACGAGAGTCTTCACGGTGCTTCTGCTTGTTGAAGATGAAATCGAAAAAAAAACCCAAAAACCAGTTCAAGAAATCGTTAGTACGGAACAACCAGGCGGTATCCAATGGCGATAACATAAGGTACAAAAAACAGAACAACTACACGCATTTAATGAGAAAAGTTAGGATGAGCTTGGAAGCTATGGTCTTTGGGTGCTTTGGCTGATATTTTCCATAAATCTCTGCTGTATCTTAACAAGATCTTTTTTTTTTTTGTTAATGTTACGGAGCATTTTTTTCCACCATCATCGACGACTTTATGCTCTTCCAAGTCAAAATAGAACCTTAATGTGAGTGTGGTTAAAAATAAGTGAGGTATCAATATTGAAAACAAAATGGAGGCAGATAGATGCTTTTACAGATACATTGATAAATACAGCAATGAAATGATGGAACCCCAAAAAGTTTTAGTTTTTAAAACAGGAGGATGGAAAAAGCTAAGCTACGAATGATTAGGGATTTTACGTTCAATAGACGGCAGGAGTAACGACTGCTAGTGATGGTCCACATGGAGAAAAACCGCCACTGACCTAATCAAAATCAAAATCAGGAAGTTATCAGACCGGTCCTCTCTTAAAACCAGGTGGTAGTACGGCAAAAAAGCTGTCTAACGGTATAAATCCCCTGCTTAACTGCGTGGTGAAGGGTTCCTGCATCAATGAATCTCTTCATATGGTAATCGCAGTGGGGAAGGAGATGTAGGCGAAACTCTTCAAAGCATTTGTAAGACTATGGACGTTTCTAGTCTTTCCACTGCTTCAAAAGCCACGTTGGTTCGCCCTCTTCCAAAAGACAAACATTTGTGGAGCAATAATAAATAAGCATATTTCTGATCCTTTTTACTGCTTCTAGCATGTAGGGGAAAACCCCCAATTTAGAAGTGCAAGCTTAACTCCGCTCTCTTCAAGAAATTTTATCATGAGCGTCGTCAAGCTGAACGAGCTTTAACATCTGTCCGCCACAATCTCGGAGGCCCCTGGCCAAAGCCGGAAAGATTTTTAGGGACTGTACGTCAAGAGGGTCAATAGACGAGGTTGTGCCAGATCCAAAACGATGACCGATGCTCTTAAGGGTAAAAAAGTCATCGCGATGATCGATAGGAGCGATCCAGATGGCACCATCTCTTGGGATAAATATCAAGTGATAAAAAATGAAGTTCTCGGCTAGGTTTTTAAGAATTAAGAAGAAAAACCCATGACCAGTGATAATGGCTGGCACCACGGTGACGCGAACTGTTGAAGGTCGCTGTTTGCAAATCACAGGGAAGTCTGGTCAGGCGCGAAGCTTGAAAGTGTGAGCAGCAAGCAGGCTTAAGACGCGTTCCTGGGCTGCGGCGGAACCCTTATCTCTAGCTGAAATCATGCAATTATTTGAACTAAGAAATCCGCAATATAAAGTCACAAAGCTGGATGAGCAGAGAAGGCACGCTAACTGTGATGTAAATGTTAAATCTTTCTCATTTGACCAGGTTTCGCTGAAATCCTTGAATTCCATCTCAACTTACTCCAAAAGAGCTCTCTGCTGTCCATCATCTTTTAGGGAAATGGCGCGAGACTTTGTGATGCTGTTTATACTCAGGCTGAGGTTAGCTCATGGATGTCCAGGGTTGTTCCCAAAAGAAAGCAAAAACTCAGGGTTGAAGAGTGTCGAACTCCGAAACAAAAATATTTTTATTAGTCTTTGCTTTACAGATTATTTCATATTCCTAATGATACTCTTACAAAAAAAGATTACAATTCAATTCTTTTGATACCTTAGATACTAGGTCTGTGGAGGTTCCTCTAAAAGAGAAGGGCTCCATGACAATAAACGAGTGGCCTAATGCCGGTCAACGATCCACCGCGACCAACAGCGAAGTGGAAAGCTGACAAAAAACTTTTGCTTCAAAACTTCATGAGTCTTCTGCTGGTATTCCCCACAGCGTAACTTCGAGTGAGAACTCTTATCCCGGTTTTCTATTTGCAATACAACTTCTTCCAATGCCTGGGAGATCGAGTCTGATTTTCCATGCGAATTTCACTTCTACTTATGGAATTTCACTGAAAGGAGAGACTGTGAATTATAAAGTTATATGTTAAAAATGCTTGCGGTGTTGGTACTATTGCGGTGGTTGCTGGCGGCGGTTAGTTGGTTATTGCGGTCGGATGCGGAGGGGAGGGCAGAAAACTTCGTTCAACTTCGTTACAACTTGACGCGCTCCCAAACAACTTTTGCAGAAGCTGTATGGACAAAAAAGTGGAGGAGACCTCTTATGTACACATTCGCATTCGCATTGCATAATAGACAGACACTTCTTTGAACATTTGTGATGAGATTGACGAACTGCTAGAGGATACGACCCCAAACTTTGTGGTATCAGAATGGTTCTCCTTTGGACTATGTGTGTCAGCTTGGACCCCTTTTTTATCTGGTAGCCACCTTAATTTTCAAAGTCCCCTTCCATTACCCTAGTTTCCCTCCCAAATGGTCATTATTCTTTCAATCGTAGCGATTACAATAAATGCCATTGACCCAGTGCCTTATGACAATTAGTGCAGATATATCTCCCCCCATCGGTGTTTCAAACCACCGACCGACCGACCTTACCATGTTAACACTTCAGAACTTCATTGGTAATCAACTTGCCACTACTTACACGCACCGTCAACCCTATAATAAAGAGTGTCCATAACACAAGGGGACCACGACTGACGACCACAAAGACTAACTTCAGTCAATCGACACCGCCAAACAGCACCGACGGTAACGCCGACGTGACATATCAACAATACAAACGAACCATACCGTAACACATCGGTGAACTGTCAACAAATCCATTCAGCGCAATTCAGCAACTATTACCGCCGCGCCGGCCGATTGCCGTGAAAAGACTCACTAGAGCGTTTCTAATGTCTTGGCGCCAGATATGAACATGATCACTTAACCCACTAATATCAGTCACAGCAACCATTAGTTGTTGCACTTGACGTCCGTCTCGTCTCATGGAATTCCAAAGGGGTCCAACATTCAATTCAACATTTTTTTTTTATAGTGACAAGGGCGTGTGTGATTGTGATATATGCTTCAGCGCACAACGCTGAAAAAAAAAACGAGGGTCGAGATCGTGTTTCGAGTATTTTATTCAAAAACTGACAATTCAGGTTAAAAGGGGTTGCCTATGCAATTTATGGTGAATGTCTAAATTAATTTAAATAAACTCACCATATAGAGTACAGATACTGCAGAAAGAGTTCAGTTGGGAACAGACAACAGAGTATGCTAGGACAGGCCAAAAGGAAACGAACAAGAATGCGAGTATATGAACAAAGAAATCAGATCACTTGGGAATATAAATGTGGGAACCAAAGTTAAGCCAAAAAAAAAACTCACTTTTGTTTGTTGGCAAAAATTGTAATGTACTTCTTCAACCATAGAGGGTAATGCTCGTACACTGAAAAAAATAATTTTGTTGGAAAATTTGCTTCACAAAAAATAAACATAAGACATAACCTTATTGACAGAGAACAACCACACCACTGATACTTATCACTTTAAAAATGTTTAAAATTAAAAAAAAAATGCAAATTTGCTTCCAGCGCCAGCATTAGAAACATCGGCTTTTAAAAGTTTTCCACAACTGCAAATTCTGGATCCTTCGTTGCTACTTAGAAAAAAGTTATCCCGAAAAAAAGACAATAAAAAAACTTTCCTACAATATTGTTATAGGAGCACAAGTTCTTTTTTTTTTTTTTTGTTACAAAATTGTAGTCGTATTTGAGTGGCCATCTTGAAAAAATAGTTTATAATAAATAACTTGCCTATGTGTTCGCTTTCGACAAGAAAGAAGGTGAAGTGTCAGTTGGGGCCAAGAGCCATACCAGTTCTTCAATACTTTTTTTTCATTTTTGCTTGTAATCGTAGAAAAGGCGGGAGTTTTCACTGTTGTATTCTGTTTTCTAAGCCCAGATCTCAGAAAATATTGCAGCAGGGTCCTTGATTTTGTTTCTCATATTTACGAACAGCATTTAAAATTTAAAACTGAAAAGAAGAGGCTTATTAAGCTTAATGGAGCACTCCGACACTTCAACTTCTATAAGGCATTAACGAAATAAGGTGAGTCCTAATCGAAGCTGAACTTGTTGTTGGGTTTTTTAGTCGATGCATCTTCGAGAAACCGTAAAACTTTCAAGTGTGTCGCTTAGAAAAATGCTTAAACCCTAAATTATTTCCATTTAAATAAAGTGCACGACTGGGTCACAAGAACTTACTTTTATGTGTGACAGTGGTCTTGGGGGCTTGAAATTTTTGGAAAAAAAAGCAGGGAAAAAATTATATGAAATTTTATTAATCACTGAAAAATCACTGGTGAAAACGTTTTGTGGAAAAAATTAAGTAAGCCACCCCTACCTGATTTCTTTCACCGTTCTGAATTTTAAAGAGAAACATTTTCAAAATAGTTCGACCATTTTTTTCAACTTTTCTAAAACATATTCCACATTTTTATAAAAAAAAAATGTTTTCTTAAATTTTGAGAAAAAAAATATCTAACTATGATTTTGAAACTCAAAAAACTTTAAAAATTTGAGATGAATTTTTTTCATTAAAAATTTCATCAAAATCCTTCAAGTGGTTCACTAAAAAATTTGTCCTTTGGAATGTCGAATGTACCGTTATAAGAATTTTCCTACGAAGTCTGTTCCAGCCAAATCATACAATTTACACAAAACAAAAATTAGTTTTTCATAAAAATTAAAATCCACGACTGGGTCCAACAAACTTGCTCATATGTGTGACAGTGGTCTAGGGGCTTGAGATTTTGATAAAAACAAGTATTTCATAATTCTTAAATAAATAGTTAAACTAATTTGAGCTGAAAAAAAGGTCCGCCATTTTATTTCTTGGATAAATTTGAATTTATGAAAATAAATTTATAAAAATCTGTGGAGCGGTTTTTGAGAAAAAGTTTTTATTGAAAAACTTTTTGAAAAAAAAAATTCAAACAAAAATTCAAAAACGCCAGTTCAAAGGTACCGTTATGTTTTGGGATACAAATTTTTTTTCAATTTCCCCTCTGTACAATATCTAAAAAACTCTATATACCAAGTTTGAAGCAATTGGGCCCACCCGTTTGGGCTGTAGGTGTCTGTACATGCACATACAGACAGACAGACATACAGACGGACAGAATTTTTAGACCATCATTTTTCGTCTTCGCTATCATCGTAATGTCATGTTTGATTGTTATCTCAAAACTTTTTTTTTCGACGAATGCATAACTTGCCCTATAGGCTATAGTACCTATAACCGCAAGTAAAAAGCGAGGCTCAAACTGAATCAAAAAAATTTCCTCCTTGTTCGACCTATTCAGCACCCAACAGTTTAAGTTCGATAAGACATTAGCGAAGCTATAAGCTTAAAGGTGAGGCCTTATCGAAGCTGAAATTGTAGTTGTGTTGTTAAGTTGACGCATCTATGAGAATTCGTAAAATGTTTAAGGGTCGCTTAGAAATATCTTCAAACCCCAAGGGGGCTGTCAACCCCCCAAAAATAAGATTTATTTTAAAATTTATAAACACATTTTTCAGGAGTAATTCAAATACACTCATCTTGACTTGAGACCTGAAAATTTGCATTTGCCAAATCAGGCCAAAATGTGAAAATGTCGGCTGCAGAATAACATAATGATTGCTCGAGGATGATGAAGCTCCCGATATTTCACTTAAAAATATTCAAAAATGGAAATTTTAATTCCAAAACACAAAATTACCAACCAAAACTATAATTTACCATCTCTTGGAATTTTTCAATTGCCAGTTAATTTTTGTGTAGATTTATTTTCAAAAACTGTTAAATAAAACCAATATTTTTCTCTAAGTGTACAATATCCATCTAGATTCGATGCAAATCAATCGCATTATTCCTGTTTCCGTCCTTCAGTTGATACATTATTTGGATTGTGTACGAGTGTAAGTCTTTGCGTGGAAGTTCTCGCACCATCAGCGTCGACGGCGACGTTCGTCTACGTCCGTCGAGTAGTAGTCACTGTCGAATTGCACGACGTCTATGACGACGACAACGTCATTGAGTCCGAATGTTGAAGATCAGAGTCTGAGTTTGAGTCCGAGTCTTCGTCGTCGTCAGGGTAAATGCAGCCACAAGCAATCCTCCAGGGATAATGTATGTATGGCTTATAGCCATAAAATAACAACGCGGGAAATTTACTGTTTCCGTCTCGATTCGTCTTGTATTTTTTTTTTTTTTAAGTCTTCAATGTTTTCCTCTCTGTGTTTCTGTGTGTACTTAAGTTTTGCTCTGGATTCATGGCGGAAAAGTGTCACCAACTACTGCAAACTTGTTTTGTTTAGGTTAGAAAGCATTGCAGGAAAAGATATAGATACAGGACACCGACACATGAATAAATAGATATTCCTCCTTGGATTTTAAGATATGTCAGCTGACATTCAAAACTGGTCGTTCTCTTCATTTTCCATTCGTATAGTAGCTCGCTTTATATCCTTTCCATAGTGTCCGTGTCCAGTTCACATTCAAAATTGTCGCCAGAGATATTTTCTCATGTCGAGTGTAGTGCTTCTTTGGGGATAGATCTCGTTGAATTGGAGACAGTCCATGTAGCTTCTTGATGATGCAATTAGTTAGTTTGCTAGAATTGTATCCATCAATTTGAATATCACAGAATCATGAGTGGTTGTGATGGCGCTTGGCATACACTCATATGATGGAGTTTCTGAGTGCATCATTGATCCTGTTCGTTGTTGGCAGGCAGAATTGATGATTGAAGAAAAGCATTGACTGCCGTGACAAGAAGAGAAATCACTTTATGTCTCTTTATGGAAATTTACGATGATTTAAATTGGTTGATGTTGCTGATGCTTGTGAGTTTTCATGACCATCACGTTTTGGACCATTTCATACTTTGTTGCAAGAATAATAAACAAAAGAGCTGAGCTGCGAACTTGAAAATTGACTACTTTTTTTGTTAGACCTATATTTTATTTTTTTTGTTGTTGAAAATTTGTTTGGGTTATTTTATTCATAAATGCATGATATAAGGTATTATTTACCCTAAAAACTAGAAATTAACGACTGAAAGAATAATCTATGGGATAAATAAAGGGCGTTCAGCACAAAAATTCATTTAACCACATAAAAATTGAATTGACAGTAAAATAAAAGCAAAGTTAAAGAAACTACTTTCTGAAGATTTTTAGCCATAAGATATAGTAATCCAGTTTGAGACCTTTGCTTATGAAGTAATAATGGAGCAATGCAATTGGATGTTTAGTCAGCGTTGCCAAAGTGCTTTTTTGACACTGCAATTTTCCCCTGGCACGGTGGCACGAAAAATTTTAATATGGAACACTTTTTTTTAATATGACAGTTTCTACCTATTTGCTGAATTTTATTCAAGTCAATTATTGGAAATTGAAAACTGAAAACTGCATAACACTATAAATATTTAGATTTTGATATCTAGGTCCAGGAGGGCATCATTATGAGCGATATTTTTTTTCTTTTATGTCACTGCTCCATTAGCTTTCTATAAAATATTTATCTGTTGTTCCAAGAAGTCCATTTCACCCATGACATAACTCATTCATTTTACCATATGGAGCATATCTAATTCTTCAAATTCCATGAATTGCACAACTAATGGTTAAGCTTGTATAAGATGTAATTTTAAAATTGGCAAGTAAGAGCCTGTATAGAACTTGTATATTACAAACTTACGCAAGCAAAGCATTTACACTTGACAGTTTTTTAAATTATCTGCTACAATGCCTCTGAAAATAAGATACACAAGTTCTGTATACGTAAACATAAGGTATATGTAGATAGGTACTGGTCAAAAATGGCTTGTATAAGGAGTTTTGAAGTTGTTTTTTGCAAGTGAACATTTGTATAGCTATTCTCAGCGACAAGTCATTGCAAACAGCTTATATAATGCTTCAACGAGTTAAGTTTTTTGGCATCTACAAAAACAAGCATTAAACTTGGAAAAATATTGAAGGATCAATCGATAATGCTCACCTTCAGAATTCGATATACAACGTCATTTAAAAGGAGCAGATGGCTGGAAAACGTTCTAGAGCAACTTAATTTAATTTTTTTTTCTAGACCATTTCTGATGACTTTTTGTTCAAGAAAATAGCTTCTAAAACTCTTAGGACCACCTCAGTTCCCAACAAGAAAATCGTCAATAAAAAGGATTGCTAGTTGTATTGAGTCTACATGTTTGCTTCTCCTTGATTATGCCCACAAGGTCACACTTCTCAGTATCCACTTCACCAAACATTAAAAAAAAAACACTCAAATAAAGGTTCGTTGGGATTTAACCCAACAAAATCCGAGAAGAAATTAAAAACTCTGAGAATCAGTAATCCGAGATAATCCCATTTCTCTAGGATTATAATATTATTGCGTCTGCATTTGTGGCATCTTGTCTGAGTTATCGATATGGTTTTACGGTCACGTTGCATTGGTCAACTTGGCCTCGGCTATGCTATGCTCAATGCTCCAGCTCCTCTCATCATCATCATGCAACACGAACATGGTGTAGGAATTTTCTACTGGTAGGTATCCCTCGCTATAGTGTAAGTAAGTTGGTGGTTGGTGGTCGGAGTATATTGGCATCATCATCATCATCCATCGACAACATGAGTGCTCTCATCGAACATCTGGTAATGTGATACAATTTGTAGAGAACTCCAAATGCAATCTCACGATATTGCTTCCAACAGTCCAAGATGCATGCCACAGATATTACCAACTCCGACCAACATATGAACATATATCTATGCGCGCGGTGCATGGATCACTGACATCAGCATGTATGCTGACCATTGTCGATTTAAATACAAATATTTCACAGGAACCAGCTCGATCATTTTGTATGGTTTCACTTTGGATGTAGTAACTTCGAAGTGAGATTCAAATCCCATGCGCTATCAAGGACATTTTTGTCAGTCAAAAGTAAAATCAGCCGGAAGACAGTTACACGCACGAATTTCTGTGCGTGATGGATGAAATTACCAATTTAACAAACGTTTAAACTATGGAAAATGGGAATTTTCAAATCGGGAAATCGTTTGGATATGTTCGCATGAAGTGTCCTGGCTTATGCACGCCGCTGAAATATCGTGCACTAATTTTGCGTCATGTGTGTTTTGCATGTACAGACAATTTGTTTAAATCGTCGGAGCGTCGCGTCGAGTCGTTTGTCGTCGATGCGGAAGACTGGACAATCGTTTCTTTTTTTTAAGTTAACCATGTCTTTGGAGAAGGGGCTTTAAGTTTTGGTCCGGTTCTTAGGGGCCGAAAGTGTTGTGACAACGAAGAGAAATCTAACAAATGTTTTCAAACAGGAAAAAACACGAAAATCTGAAGCGGTCTTTAATAGCTGCGAAGCGAAATGCGTGTGAAATTATACAAAATGAGGTTCGATTTTTCATGAGTGCGTCTTGTGCGTAGACCGGAATTTACTTGACCACCATTGAATGGAGTGATTTTGTTCCGACAAATAGGTTTGTGTAGCAATGCTTACTTATTGGCTTCATTAGCATTTCCCTTGTACATGATATTTAGTTGCATCTAGTATAACACTTTCTAATAGGTATTTAAGGAAACTATGAGGATTTAATTCACAGAAAACACTGGGAACCATGCATTTTACCAAGTCTTTCAAAGTAACATTTTTACTAATAGGGATGGATCGAAAAATATTAAATCAGCTGAATGCGTGTGTGTTTCTTTACTTATATGTTTCTTGGAGTTTGAAAAGATAGTTTAAACTTCTTAATTTGAGCTCGGTTAAGTTTTGAAACGCGACGGTATGACTGATTTTGGGCACTTTTGAAGTCACCAACAGTCAAAAATGAGGTCTAGAATACGAATGTAGCTTAATATAGAGGCAAGTTCACTATGACCGAAATTTCCTAAGTGAACTCGATTTCGGAATTCAGTAATAGCTCAATATTTCGGAATGATGAGCTAAAGAATATTTTGTTGACGCCATATGAAATAAATTGCATCGGTTTGTAATAGAAAATCATTCCCAAATCATCATCGATGTCATTAGGTAATTTTTAAAAAAAGAAGGTCCATAATGACTTCCCTGTGGTACAACTCAAAAATTTAATTATATGGTATGAATAAACAATGTCCGAACTTAAGTGAATACTGACGATCATCTGAATAAGGTTGAATTTCAAAATAAGTAACATCTAATCTACGGCAGGGTTAAAAAAGTACGTTTTCAACGAACTGTGGGATACCCTATTCCCTATATTTTTGTATGTGTATGCGTTCACCTCCCGCAGCCAGCCAATGTTCCAGCTTCAGAAACAAAATTCTTCTTCAGCAGACAGCTGGCACAATTACCAAGGAATTTAAATCTAAGTGTTCACCTTTTTACTTCAAAACTGCTACCGATAATTAAAACACGTTAAGAAATTATTGCATTATACGACTTTTGACGAAAACACCTGTCAAAAGTGGGCGTGTCTTAAAAATTTGTAAACAAAATTTAAAGCACTAATTGAGCTTTGATCGCTGGTCAATTTTAAGTCATATTTGTGTAAAACCACAGCTGAATCGAGTAGTTTTTAAACGATCTTACCTGAACAAAGGTATTTTATCAAAATCACGCCTTTAAAAGTGGGCGTATTGAAAAAATTGACACAAGAGAATGTAAAGATATATTTTTTATAAAACGAGCAGAAAGAAAAAAGGTTTAAATTAAATATTGGTAGTACTTTAAATTTTTAAAACTACGTTTTTCGTTCTTTCATGAAAAGTGGGAGAAAGCCACGTCCAAAATTCAAAAATTTCTTTTTATACACAAACTTTTTAGTTTCACCAGAGACGCAAGATTTTGGCTTGCGGATTCATTATAAATACCGTTTATTTGCAAAATCAATTTTTTTATGTTTTTAGTGAAAAGTGGGCGTCATCCACGCACAAAATCAAATTTTTTGATTTCATACACAAGATGTTTATGTGCAAGTAATATCCACAAAATTTAATGTTTTTCGCACTAATATAACAATTGGTTTTTTACGAAAACAATATTGATGGTTTTGTATGAAAAATGGGCGTCAGCCACGCCCAAATTGAAATTTTATTATTTAATTGGAAGAAGGTTTACCTCAAAACTTACGTGTGCAAAATTTTAGCGCTATGCTTTTAAAGTAACTGTACAAAAAACATAATTTAATTTTACCAAATTGAAGTTGTTCATCAAAAATGGCGATTGTGGTTCAAAAACTTAGCCTTACTCTTGAACCAAAAATTATATATACCAAATTTTTAATTTGTGTTTGGAAAAGTTCTTTCCGTCGGCTTTTTGGTCACTGTAGTTTTAGCAATGAAACAACTCTGTTACATTTCCTTTTCCCGACGTTTCGGCAGGGATTGCTGCCTTCCTCAGGGGAACTTTATTTGAACAAAAAATACATTTATTATACAAAATATATAGTGACATTTAAAACAGTGGGAATTACACTTACTTTGTTTTTTAAAAATATATAAATTTAAAAAATTTTAAAATAAGAAATGACACTTCGGATGAAGTTTCGTCTGTGTATTAAAAAAAAAAAAAAAAAAAAACAAAAGAATGAAATCTATGAGGATGAAGACACTAAAGAGCAATAGACAGAAGAAATGTTTTGTGTGTCTTGTTTTCTGTTCATATTATTATTGTTATTTAGTATGTGTAATGTTTCCAAGGTATATCGTTTAGATACATGTTTCTCCGTTTGTAGGATTTTGACATCTTCAAAGTTTGGAGAATGACCACTCTCGATGCTGTGACTTGCCAGGGCTGTTTTCCCAGAACTATTGGACTTAATATCAGATTTGTGGTTTGAGATCCGGTGTCGAAGAAATTGTTTTGTGGTTCCTATATAGCATAGGTTGCAAGGCTCGTTTGGTTTGCCGTTGCAATTAATTTTGTAGATTACGTCTGTTTGTTTGTCTTTGTCAGGTTTTGTTTTTAGTTTGGTGTATAGATGGTTAAGCGTTTTGTTGGATTTGAAAGCCAAACGAACGTCTTTTACGCTTCTGTTGATAACCTGTTTGAAGTTTTCAGTGAGTTTTGGAACATACACTATACTTTTGTAGAAACCATTGTTTGTATCTGTTTCTGTTCTTGTAGTTTGTGTCTTGTATTTGTGTTTGAAGATTAAAGCACGAATTATATTAGGAGGATAGCCATTGTCCTCGAGAATTTTCGTTATTCTTTTTTCATTGGAGGGATGAAATTATTCGCTGCTAAGAGTGAAAACCTTACTTACGAGGTTGGAGGCAGTGTTCATGATGATGTGTTTGGCTTGGTTCGAACGAAAATTGATGATTCTGCCTGACGCAGTATGTTTTTGATGCCAATTGTACAACAAAATAGATCAGCTAAAATCCTCACTTTGGAAGGAATTTAACATAGAAATGCATGAAAAATGGTTTGAGAATCGAACTTCAACTGAATTTCCACTTGAGGTTAAATGGCTTTTATCTCTGGGCAAAAAATTTGCATTACCAGTTGACAAAAAAAGTTTTCCGCTTTTTCAGTTGATAGCTGATGGAGAAGAAGTCATTCGTAACGTGCAAGACGAAAGGGAACAAGAACAAATGAGAGCGCAATATAGCAATATGTTGCACACATTCCAGCGCCACCAGCACAATGATCGATTTGCCAAATATGTATTAAACGTAAACACCCAGACGATCAATTTCCTCAAACAACACAAGAACATCGTCATCGTACCAGCTGACAAAGGGAACGTCACAGTGGCGATGGAACGGGTGGAGTACGATGAAAAGATGAGTGAACTGTTGTCTGAAAGAAATACTTATAGGCGAGTGAGGAGTAACCCAACAACAACACTACAGACTCGCAACAACGAACTAGTTAAGTGGCTGAGAAACAATAACTTTATTGATGATCGAGAAAGAGGGAGAATGACAACATATACAGCACAGGTTCCATCTATCTATGGCTTACCCAAAATCCATAAGCCAAACATGCCCTTGCGACCCATCACGTCATCAATAAAACTACCATGTTATGAGCTTGCAAAATTTGTGGGTAAGATTTTACAGTACGCGACGACAAAATCGACACACTCGATTAAAAATTCGTTGGAATTTATTGAAAAATCAAAAAATATTAAATTAAAAGCCAACGAGGTTCTGGTATCTTATGATGTAGTGTCTCTTTCTACAAACATTCCCATATCACTAGCTGTCACCATAGTGAAAAAGAAATGGGATTTGATAAGTGAGAACACCAACATCAACCAGAAAAAATTTTTGGAGATACTTGATTTTTGTCTTCAAGAAAACAATTATCTACAATTCAAAGATGATATCTTTAAGCAGATTTTTGGAATGCCTATGGGCAACCCTCTGTCACCCACGATCGCAGACTTAGTACTAGATCACGTTCTAGACGAATGTTTTGATGCCATGAAGGAGAGACCTTCGTTCATCGCGAAATATGTGGACGACATATTTGCTGTGATTGACAAACAGGAAGTTGACAACGTGCTTTCTATCCTCAACGGATTCCACCCAAAAATACAATTCACAGTTGAAATGGAACATAATAATGCGATTTCATTTCTGGATGTTAAAGTCCACAGGGAAAACGACCGCTTATTGTACAATTGGCATCAAAAACATACTGCGTCAGGCAGAATCATCAATTTTCGTTCGAACCAAGCCAAACACATCATCATGAACACTGCCTCCAACCTCGTAAGTAAGGTTTTCACTCTTAGCAGCGAATAATTTCATCCCTCCAATGAAAAAAGAATAACGAAAATTCTCGAGGACAATGGCTATCCTCCTAATATAATTCGTGCTTTAATCTTCAAACACAAATACAAGACACAAACTACAAGAACAGAAACAGATACAAACAATGGTTTCTACAAAAGTATAGTGTATGTTCCAAAACTCACTGAAAACTTCAAACAGGTTATCAACAGAAGCGTAAAAGACGTTCGTTTGGCTTTCAAATCCAACAAAACGCTTAACCATCTATACACCAAACTAAAAACAAAACCTGACAAAGACAAACAAACAGACGTAATCTACAAAATTAATTGCAACGGCAAACCAAACGAGCCTTGCAACCTATGCTATATAGGAACCACAAAACAATTTCTTCGACACCGGATCTCAAACCACAAATCTGATATTAAGTCCAATAGTTCTGGGAAAACAGCCCTGGCAAGTCACAGCATCGAGAGTGGTCATTCTCCAAACTTTGAAGATGTCAAAATCCTACAAACGGAGAAACATGTATCTAAACGATATACCTTGGAAACATTACACATACTAAATAACAATAATAATATGAACAGAAAACAAGACACACAAAACATTTCTTCTGTCTATTGCTCTTTAGTGTCTTCATCCTCATAGTTTTCATTCTTTTGTTTTTTTTTTTTTTTTTTTTTTAATACACAGACGAAACTTCATCCGAAGTGTCATTTCTTATTTTAAAATTTTTTAAATTTATATATTTTTAAAAAACAAAGTAAGTGTAATTCCCACTGTTTTAAATGTCACTATATATTTTGTATAATAAATGTATTTTTTGTTCAAATAAAGTTCCCCTGAGGAAGGCAGCAATCCCTGCCGAAACGTCGGGAAAAGGAAATGTAACAGAGTTGTTTCATTGCTAAAACTACAGTGACCAAAAAGCCGACGGAAAGAACTTTTCCAAACACAAATTAATAACTCCAAATTGGTCAATAGAATATTCTTAAATACCAAATTTTAGCTCAAAAATTGCGACCTCTAGAGAGTATACATACGGATGGTTGGACATGGCTAAATCGATTAAGCTTTTGATTCTGAGTCAGAATATAATATACTTTTCTTTACCTAACGGTATTATTTCTCTATGTCACAAACTCCACACCAAATACAATATACCCATTCTATGGAATAGGGTATAAAAAGCAAAGGAAGAAGTCACAAGTTGTTAAATCACAAGATCTTTGTGGCCAATTGTAATCACATTTTCGAGAGATAACACGGCCCGGAAACTTTTCCCGTAAAAGATGACGTTTGTGGAATGCCCAATTCCAAAGAACGACAAGAAACCTGGGTTTTCGTTAACACTTTGGGCTACAGCAGCAATATTCTCAGTTGTTCTTGAGCGACGTGCACGGGTTTTATTTTTCACATCGCTAACTTGTCCCAACATCTCAAATTTTTCCACCAATTTCTGAATTGCGGTCCAACAAGGTGTTTCACGACGACCAAAAAATATTTTAGTTTTACGCCAAATTTTCACTTTTTTTATAGTGAATTTCAATAATAATAGCTCGTTGCAGACCCAGGCCCAACGGGCTAGTATTGGTGGTGCATTTGCAATAAAGTTCCTCGCTCAGTTAAAAAAAAGTATCATTAAAGTAAAGTGCTACTTACAAGCCATGCAAAATCCTTATGAAAATAAAGCCATCATTTAATATTCCAGAATTTTACTACCAAAAACCCTGAAGTCAGTTAGTGGTATCATCCCCGAAAGCTAAACATGGCATTCCAATCACTTTCAATATGAGATAACGATCGGAACATTAAATCTCCATTTCATGTTTCTTTTCGATAAAAAACATCAACATTTTCACCCATAAAACACGAGAGACTTGGTCATCCTCAAGACAGCCAGAGCCAGGCGCAGAGAGTCCTACTTACAACCATCATCATCACAGCCAGGAAACCTAAATACCAGAATAAATAATTAAATGCATCTGCTTTGGACTTGGACTCGTAAATCCGAAATAAAAATTACATTTGCATATATTCGGATACGGAACGGATACTCAGATACTTCAAAAGTACCTATAGATCGCCTTAAAGGTATAATGTGAACTCATTTCATCACATTTTTAATGCCTTGTCCTCGGGTTCAGGATCATCATCATCAGGGCAGAGGGTGGATTTTTGGTGCTCTAAAAGGAGAGCATATGGAGACTCTACTTGGTCGGTATGGACTTTGAGACGTTCTTCATTCGTCAATAGCACAAAACTTATGGTCTCGTTTCGTTCGATACTTCTTGTTCGTTTCGAAAGAGAGAACGTATGCTAAATTATACACTCACCAACAGTTCATCATCATCATCATGGTCGTCGTGTTGAACGGACAGACACGGACATAGTCGTTGTTCGGTCAGAAATGTATCTGAAAACTATAACTTGAGGCACATCCTTCGTCGTCTTCTATGCTTCCTTGCTATATTATTGCGAAATCCAGAACCAGAGCAGACGTCATTTGGTCAAGTTCTGGTATTGGATGATGTGGAGTGTGGACGGCCTTTTGTGCCAGATACTCTGCCCAAAGGCAAAAATATATCCATATAGTGAATGGTGTATCTTTGAAATACACGAAAGAAAGATAAAGCACACCACAAGAGATTCCATTGGCATTGAATGAAATTAAATGTATTCACAACAAATAAAGAAGCCGAAGGGAACTGTTGGCTTTAACAGCAGCCGGTCAGAAAAACAGACAGACGGACAGACGGACAGACAAACGAATAGATGGACTCTCGACTCTTCAAGAGGAGCTCACGAAAGGCATAAAAACTACATACCAGCTTGTGTGTGACGTGTATAAATGGACAAGATCACCGAAAGTAAGATGCACATCACGTTAAATGGGATCTCTCGCGCAGGATATCATTGGCCTAACATAATTTAAATGGGGGGCTTGGGTTATTACCTGGTGCTTTTATTGCTGCTGCTGTCCAAACACCGTGCGCTGCTCCAGTTGGAAGCGATTGGTAATTTGTTAAAATCTTCCTGCCCGGACGACAACATTGGATCTCTCCTCTTATATGGCCAAATACACAAACCCATCACACACAACTTTTCTGAGGTATTCACTTTGAGTCAGCAGCAGTAGTATGGATTGGATATGGAAGCAGCAGCCAGCGCCAGTGTGGCAATCTCCAGCAGAGAGTCTTTGAGTTTCTCCGTATACCTTTTGGGCCGAAATTAATGGCTGATGCTTTGGCTGTGTAGTTGCTTGTGCATGCAAGCTTTACATTATTTGCAACTAAAAACAAAAACAACAACAAAACAAATAAAATACATCCTGCCGTGCTATTAATTACGGTAACATGTCATTAGGATCCCTGATACTGCTGACTACCTTCCTTATGTTTGATGGTGTAGCTGAGGAATGATGGTAGCCAAGCCAAGTCAACTATATAATAGTGACCGATGACGACGAGTGCTTGAGTGAAATTAAGTTAAATGCTTCCAACAGCATCGATATATGAGGATTGAGGAATTTATGGTGATGCACCTCATCTTTTAAATATGCTTCTGTCAAATCCAAATGAGAGATATGCAGTATTCACAATGATCTGGCTTGGAATCTTTGGTGTAAAGGTGCTTCATTGGCAAAATGTTTTGGTTTCACATTCCAAGATTTGTTATACGGTGTTTCTAGAAAGGACGCTCTTTGGATTTGCAAGCAAGTACAAGAAGGATAAGAACGTTCTTCAAAGATTTGATCTGCGATGATAGCCTTGAATTAGAAACCAGTGAAAGTATGTGGAAGGGACACATTTATGGAAGTAAAAAGTAGTAACAAGTAGTAGAAATTTGATGAATTAGAAAAAAAAGCACTGGTGCAAAAAAAAAAATTATAAGAAGCAAGAAATACAAGATGTCTTTCACCTCAAGCCATGAATTCAAAACATGAGTGTACAACTTCATACTGGGGTGTCAGGTTGTAGCAATATCCTTGCCGGGACCTTTAATCGCCTTCGGGAAAACCGAATTTTTTTTTAATACTTTCTAAAATTGTTTCGTAATTTCTAAGTTCATTATTGATAACGCTTTGCAAAAATTAGGAAGATCCTAACAGTGAGACATGACCAACAGTTGACATAACCAACAATGAGACATTTAGAATAACTTCGTATTCCAAACTTGAACAACAACTACCTTTATATCAAAATTTGTATCATGAAGCTACATTTTAAATGAAATCATTTGAAAAAGTGTCTCACTGTTGGGATTCACCCAAATTTTCGGCTTGGCTAATTATTTTTTAGATTTCTTTTTATACCTTATTAAGATGGTAAGATACTCAGATACGCAGCAGATAATTCTGTTCATATTATTTTGTCACTATCAAATTCAGAAAATGTTCGTGTTTCGATAAATTACAGGTCTTTCCTTTCCATAAAAAAAATCTTCTGGCAATTCTGATTTTGATTTAAATCTGAAATCTAATCAAAATACAAGAAATCATGTGAAATTTGTTTGTGTAGTGTCTGCTCGCAATCACCAGTGTTGCTAATTTTGCTTGTCTTTATAGAAGCGAGTTATTTTGAATTACAAAAAAAAACAGCTGAAAGGTACCCCAGACCACACATAGCAATTAATATTCGTGGGCTGTACTTACAAGAAAGAAGGGGTTAAAAAATCTATATCCCCCGAATAGGGCTGCACCCACTAGTGTGGCACTGATGGCGTGTGTGAATAGAACCTGCTTCAAAATTGAACAGAAACAATTTTGCTTGTTCCATTGGGATGCCATTAAAAATTAACATTGTTGTTTGTATGTGTTAACTCAGAATACCTGGTATTTTTTGTATATCATCATTGGGAATGCGTAAAAATACACGAAAGATTTTGACAGATTATTTTTCATGCACTTCCGTTCATTGTAGGTAAACGTAAGAATTTGACAGAACGGAAGGGAACGTTTCATTCGGTTCAGACACTAGATTTGCTTCAAACATTATAGCTTACCCTGTACAAATACAGTAGACTCTATATTTAGTGATTTTCAGTAGAATAAAATATCCATTTTTATTAAACCGAAATAATTTTGAACAGAGTCTTCATAGTGCACTGTAAGAATTTCGATATAGTGTACATACACACATTTTTCCATCGGCAACTTTACCGTTTATTACGTTTTTTATATTGTTTTTAATGTCTGCATTATGTCCACATAATTTTACCTTTACTTTAAGTTGGTGATTTCAATCAAAACGAACTTTAGAGAGCCATTGTAGCCACTCCCTTGATATAGTGAACATCAACTTTGATATAAAGGACAAGGTGTCCACTAAATCGGGCGTCTACTGTAATTAAAAATATTCAAGTCAAGAAATAAAAAAAAAGAGATTCTCATGATTTTGTTAGGACATAAAAGTCTTAAAAATTATAACAGAAATACAAAAGTAGCCGGCCTAACAAAAATAGGAAAAAAAATCCTCTTGGCTGGGATAAAAACAGCGCCGATATCCTCTCTCTAGAGAAAGCCCTCGAGGCTTTTAAGATCATAATTATTAATTTCCGACTCCACCTCTTCCTTGTTGGCTTATTTTTACCCCCAAAAAAAAAAACGAGATAAGTTTGCATAATTTTTTGAGTAAATTGGTTTCCATTTTTGAAAATAATAATCATTGAAGATTATCCCACGTGAACCTCAAGAACCTGATGACATGACAACAGATGGTTTTTGCCTTTATTGAAGCAAATTATTTTCACATCCAGAAAAAGTGATTTTTCTATTTCCTTCTTTTAACTGTTAGGTGATGAGTTTCTGTTCCAAAAATGGAAACTCCAGCTTTTGTTGGTTCTGAAACAGTTTTTGTTTTTTCTGGAGGAAATACACTCAAAGAAATGTTTCTCACCTCAATTCCATTGTTTCTCTTGGTTTCCGCGGATACTGCTGTCGGCAGCATCTCTGTTCGCAGAATGAAAGGTCAACTGTGCTTAAAATACAAATTCTGGGACCCAGATTCCTTCAAAAACAGTTGACCTCTAGATTTTCTTTGGTCTTCCAACGTGCATTTCATTTGAAGGATTACATTGAAAAGACTGCTCTGCTATTTTGGAACTTAGTCTGCCTCAGTGTAGGTATGGCCAATCCAGGGCCACTTTATCTGCGTGAGATCTACTTCTACATCCACTTTTTTTTGTCCAGACCTAAGACACAGTTCGTAAATGGATATTGCTTGTGACCATCGGAATTTTAAGATAACGCAGGCAACGGTTTACCGAAGCATTTAGTTTACTGAAGATGTGGGTAGAGAGTTTCCATGTTTAACATATAGCAGCGCAGGTTTCACGTTGGATTTAAACAGTTTTAACTTGATACTAAGCAATTTCCACATTGGAGAAAGGATTCCGAATGCCCAGCGAGCTTTCTTTATTGTATTGTTGACGTCCAAGTCTCTTCCACATGGAGTAGCTTAATTTTAGCCATCAATCTTTCATGTTGCAAAAGTTTTAATGTTCAAAAAGTACTTATCAAACACTTTGTCACACCAAGTTACCACTCCAAATTTCTTCTGACCTCAATGTCTTAAAAATATATTTTAAATTGGCGTTGAAAACACCTTTCCGTGTTTACAGAAAAGTAGGTAGCTGCCATTTCCTAAATGAATTAATTTTTTTTACCCAAAAGGATTAAGTTTATATTTACCAGAACAATGATAATCAATATTTCTTCACCCTAGCCCAGCTACCATAAACATCTGCCCCGAAGTCCTTGTTGAACAATCCTGCATCCAATAAATGTCGATAATTGAATGAAATAAAATCAATTCGCTTCCGTTAATACCTCCGAAACGATAAATTCAAAAAAATATTTCATCATTGTCATAAAACTTAAATTCACTGGGCTTCCTTTCGTATATGAGTTAAGGGCTCGGGATACCTTCATAAAGACAACAACAACAAAAAAAAAATCCTTTTATTCCGTTCAGCTTTGAAGAAAACAAAAACGCAACCTGTTCACGTAACAAATCGATATCCAGCCACACACTGCATCTCAAGAATTCCCCACCAAGTTAAACACAAAAAAAAGGATTAAAAAAAACTGAAATACTGACCAAAAGGATATCGTTCGCATCTGCTGAGAATTAATTCATATGCCCTTTGCGCGCTTGCAACGGACATTCCCTTCGCGTCCGTCGTATCGTGTCGTGTGAACCTGGTGAAATACCAATGCGATCCACATGTAGCTATAAGGAAAGAAGGAACATTACCCAAAAAGGCCAGGCGCAGGCACAGGCACAGGCACACAAGGGAATGTTAATATTTTAATAAAATGGCTAAAACGAATCTGTTCGTTTAAATGACGATGAAGACGACGACTACACGACGGACGGGCCAACAACTGCAAGGCCAGCTGAATCCTGCCGAGGGACAAAAAATGCATCGCGAATGCAACATGCTCGACTGCACCTGTCTCCCGGTATTGGACATAAATTAATTAGGACACACATCATAAGGTTCTCTGTATCGTCGTCATCGTCGTCGTCGTCATTGATCAGTTTCTTGATCCTCATGATCCCTGATCGCTGTTGATCTTTTTGAATCGAAAGTTACCCTCGTCAATAAGGAAAACTATCGATTACCCAGGATCACTCGCCCGCTGCGCTAAGCTGATACAATTTTGTTATGATAGTTCCTTTTGGGTTCCACGCATACACAGCACATAAAAAGATCCTGATCCACCTTTTATTGTGTTTAATTGATGGCGGCGGGAAAATATGTCTGCTGCGCTTATTCCAGGATAATGCCACAGGTGCCGCATTGTTTGGGAAATTATGACCTATTGTCTAGGAGAGGGTTTCATATATACTGACTTTAATCTGTCACATTGACTTTTCTGACTCATATCTTTGAAGGTGGATTGCATAAGACAAGGGTGAGAACGTAATTGAATCGTTTATCAAAAAAATATTTTATTTTAAGGATTCGTCCTTAATCTAGTTTTTGAAAGATACAATGTGAAAAGAAGAAAAGAATGTAGGTTGACATTTTTAGAAGAAAAAAAAAATGGGGGATGATTCTAAGAGTATTTTTATTCGGAGAAATGATGTCCTTTTTTTTCTTGTGCGTAAGGTGCATCAACAATAATCCTTAAAATAAACAAAAGGACGTCATAAAACCGAGAAGGAATGCGATTCGAAATTGAGGTTTTGTCTGAGGCGAAGTCGATGTTTGTTTTTGACATATTCTTGTGTTTATTTTGGGCATGTTATGATTTTCTTTTGCACTAATGGCAGATTATGCGGTTATGTGGCATTGTCCTTTTTGGCAATATGAAGCTAAGCAAATAAAAATAACAAGGGATTTGTGACCGATAAATAAATAAAGTTAAGGTGCCGATTAGAGATCTTTCTGAAAAGGTTTATGACGGGAATTTTAGTTCGGGATACGATCGAATATTTAATTTTTTTTCACAAATTGTGGGTGTTTTTATGTTGTGAACAGAAAATGGTAGTAAAATATATAGACGGCATTTTTGTTTTTTAAAACCAGGAATTTTGAAATGAATGCATGAAATAAATGTTGAATTTATAAATTGTACATTTCATTCGTGTTCTAAACTACGATTTGCAAAAGAAATATTAGATTTTTTGATAACTTTTTCACAATAAACAAAAAACAGCTAAGATATTGAAATGATTTTGAAAAAGTGTCAATGCCGATTTTATTTTTGATAGCTGAATTCGTATGACACAGTATTACCCCTAATATATAGCAATCTTGAAGAGACGCTAGACTAAAGTTAAACGAAAGTGGCCCAAGCTTACTACCTTTAAGAACTCCAGATAAGTATTTTATGATGTTATAGCGATGCAATTTTCTATGTAATCACTTGGCTATCCATTTTGAAAGCAATGCACCCATTTCAAAAAGTTAAGGTCCAGGTCCGGCTATAAGAAATATTTTATGAACTAGACATTCGAAATGAAACCCATCATATTAAATTAAGGAATGGCTTGCCCACCTACTTGTGACTGAAATCGGCTATTAAATAGGTACTTGAATCTGTATTTCCGTCTATTCGTTCCTCTCGCAGGCCTACACAGTAGATCAATAGACACTCGGTCGCTTGCAAAACTTTGTAGTAGTTTATAAACTTAGCAATTTTTTTAAATTTTGACGAAATAAATACAATGCAAAAAGTCGATTGTGTTCAAAAAATTGGAAAAAAACTATAGTTCTTGGTGTGATGGTAACGAGATATAGAAATTTAAGGCTGAACTATAATGGACAGAAATAAATGGAAGATAGTGTCAAAACCGAACGAAACGTTGCCGTCCAACCTGTGAAATGAAGACGCTACCCATAATGGACGGATTGCCGCGGAAGTGAAATATGTATTTTCCTCAGAACAATAAGATTACTGTGACATAACACACAATGTCAGCAAACCTTCACTCTCATTTTCATATATATTCACAGTCAGATGTCAAATTTTCGTCCTTAAAATGCGATAGCGAGCACAGTTTACGTCAGTGAACTAAACTGATCGAAATTTGACGAAACGAAGCAATCCGCTATTTCGGGCGTGACATACGAATTGCTTGTTCTCGCACATTTACGGCCGGTTTTTTTTATAACTTTCTGTGTTTATAAGTTAAATTATAGCATATGGAACGACACTAACTTACTTGACAACAATGCATTCTCAAAAAGCTACCGTTAGGTGTGGATCTTCGGATGACCGGTGAAGTCATTGATTCTTACATTTTCGAAAACGACATTGGTGAGGCGGTCAGCATCAATTGCAAGCATTCATTCATTGTTCCAAATAGGTGACATTACGATCCACACAGCGGACGACACAATTGACATTCTACATGAATTATTTCTGGATAACATTATCCCTGGCAGAAATGCGTAAATTGGCCATGATAATGGTTCATGTGATTTGACCCCGCTCGACTTTTTCTTGTGAAAATTTAACCACTAGGGTCCTGCCACAATTTGAAGGTGAGGCAGGCATTTTAACTACGGGTATGTCATATTCCTTACATAATGACGTACATTGGGCTTTGAAATAAAAATAATCATTTTATCAATATCTCACAAAAACAATGTTTTATTCAGTTTTAACATCTACCCGCTCTTATTGAAAGCCCAAATAGTATTGAATCTTCTTATCAAAACATATCATATCCCTCCATGAACGCCTCATGTGGGCAAAATACGAACATCGAGCGGCTTCGGAAACTGATTTAAGAAAATGGAGAAATAATTCAAATGAAATAGAAGTCAATCACCGTTTACTTTCTTTAGCGTCGTGATGGAAATTTGGTGGCGTTGATCGTCGTCCTCCTAGTCAGTAAGTACATAATTATGATTTGTAAGATTAAAACACAAATTGAAGCTGTTTTTCTTTTTTGTGAATAATTAATTGAGCACGACATAATTTTTTTTCATAGTGCATAATTTAAATAATTTTTTTTTATAAATTCAGTAATTTCGGTCGTTGGCACTCCAAACCTCAATCATTTCCATTTGAAGAAGAAAAAAAAAATTAATAGAGCGCCCCTAATAACTCAACTTAATTTGACAGCACTCTGTTAGAGAAGGTTATTTATTGAGCTTAACAACAGTTACTTTGTTCGTATAACAACCCACTTGTTATAAACATTAAGATTTACAGTTTTTTTTGGCTTAACCAAATAAAAATGACCAAATAAGACAGTTGCAATTCCATTGTCTGAAGTTTGAAACGAAAAAGTTATTCCCAAAAAAAAAAATCACTCCAAAAACAAACCTCAACATAAATCTTACAGAATTGCCCCGAACTATTAATCCACTCCCTGTTTGCTTCCCACGATTGAATTTTTAGGAAACTTTAAAATGGATTGTCTTAGCTTAAAATGACCCCTCCTCACATATGCACGTCGTCGTCACTAACTGCTCATAAAATAATTTAAATGTCCACCCGCCAACCAAAATCACAAAAATAGTCTTGGTCTTGGTCAATAGATTAGCTTCAGAATCATTCCCATAAATGGTCAACAAGGTGTCGTCTCTTATTGAATCTGAAGACATTTTGGATCAAATATAATGTCGCCCAATGAAATAATTGTGGGCGACCAAAACTTTTTATCTTTTTTTACTATTTTATGGTTGGTTTCTGAAAATGATGACGAGGAATAAGAACCTACCACCGACCGCATGGCATTGCATCGCATCACCTCACCACAAGGGGTAGCCACTCTCCCATGACAATCTTAAAGAAATTACCCACATGAATTTTCTCAAGACGTTTGCATGTAGCGTGTATATAGCGTCTTAAGGAGGCAACCCAGGTACCAAGCACCCACTCTTTGGCAACAACAATGGCGTTTATGTTTTCCTAAAGGAGAACCGCAATTTAGTGATGGGTATCCGTACATTCTACAGGTGGTAACACATAACCTAAAAGAAATAGCGAATCAACATTTAGAATGCGATGTTGCGGGCAAAATTTCTTTCACGGTTTGATGGCCACAAGAGCAGCTAGCAACGACAAGAAGATGCGTTGTGGCGTTACTATTATTCATGGGGATGGTGATGCGCGTGGGAATTCATGATGTTCTTTGGGGTAAAACTAAAGAATATTTTCACATGGTCATTGTTGTTGTTTTTATAAATAAACATTTGTTAAAGCTTTAAAAAATAAAAAATAATGTCTGAAAAAACAGCTCTCATAAGTACCACAGATGATCATGCTAATAAATCTTTCCAGAAACTGCGATATACCAAAATGTCACTTTATAGAAAACTAGCGGTACCCGGCGCGCGTTGCTACGCCCAAAAAAACACTTGTGTATTTAATGTGAAACTAAATTTATTTATATGTATATTTTATCTCAATGTTAGCGGATAAGCAATATTTTTGGTCGTTTCGGTTGGTGTATAAATATACAAATTTTTTGGCATACACACAAAGTGCAGTTAATTTGATTGTTAAACTGAACATGATAACATTGATAAATTGTGGCTTGAATATTTTGCTGCATTTGACAAAAATTTGGGAACATAAAATGTCATTTGTTGTGCGATTCAATTCCTTTTCCTATGTTTAAAAGTTGTTTGGAAAATGTTTGGGTGGACGATTCTTGCACCAAATGGACACGCACGTTCGTTCAGAGTTTGATTTTTCGACTCAGTTCCATTAATATGATGCTTTTATTCAACGAAAGGAAAACATTTTTATAAAAAAGTTGAAAAAAAAAACTTTGCCAAAAGCCCGCATTTTTCTGTCTTCCACCCGGGCATTCCGCTTAAAAATTTATGAAAAACACCAAAAAAGAATTAAAAAAAAACTGAACCAAAATTGTTAAAAGCATGCATTTTTTTTCCTTCCACCCGATCGGCACGAAACCTTCACAGGAACCATCCCTGGACTAAACTATATTTACCCCAAAAATTTCATAAAGATCCATTGGGTGGTTTAGGAGTCCATACGCAACATACATATATACACACATCCATTTTTATATATACACCGCGGCTTCACTCGCGTTTCAGCTGATCAAGAAGTAGACTGTACCTTGAGGAGTATAGTCTATCGTAATCTAGCTTCTTCTTCTTTTATAGCTTTATAATTTAATACCTACATTTAACCGTGATAAAAAGAAACCTATAAGATATACCAGATTATAATCTAGCTCTGTTGTAAATTTCATTCCGATCCGGTCAGCCATTCTGGTGTGATTTCAAAAATAGCCAATATGCTATTCCAGACTATAATCTATCTCTGTGCTAAATTTCATTTAGATGAGTTCAGCCATTCTGGTGTGATTTAAAAAATTAAAACAAATCTAACCCACGTTAACCATACATTTTACCGGGATAAAAAGTAGCCAATATGCTATTCCAGCCTATAATCTATCATTGTGCTAAATTTCATTCAGATAAGTTCAGCCATTCTGGTGTGATTTAAAAAATTAAAACAAATCTATCCCACGGGAACCATACATTTTACCGGGATAAAAAGTAGCCAATATGCTATTCCAGACTATAATCTATCTCTGTGCTTAATTTCATTCAGATGAGTTCAGCCATTCTTGTGTAATTTCAAAAACTAAAACAAATCTATCCCACGGGAACCATACATTTTACCGGGATAAAAAGTAGCCAATATGCTATTCCAGACTATAATCTATATCTGTGCTTAACTTCATTCAGATCCGTTCAGCCATTCTGGTGTGATTTCAAAAATTAAAACGAATCTATCCCACGGGAACCATACATTTAACCGGGATAAAAAGTAGCCAATTTGCTATTCCAGACTATAATCTATCTCTGTGCTAAATTTCATTCAGATCCGTTCATCCAGTCTGGTGTAATTTCAAAAATTAAAACAAATCTATCCCACGGGAACCATACATTTTACCGGGATAAAAAGTAGCCAATATGCTATTCCAGACTATAATCTATCTCTGTGCTAAATTTCATTCAGATGAGTTCAGCCATTCTGGTGTGATTTCAAAAATTAAAACGAATCTATCCCACGGGAACCATACGTTTTACCGGGATAAAAAGTAGCCAATATGCTATTCCAGACTATAATCTATCTCTGTTCTAAATTTCATTCAGATGAGTTCAGCCATTCTGGTGTGATTTCAAAAATTAAAACAAATCTATCCCACGGGAACCATACATTTTACCGGGATAAAAAGTAGCCAATATGCTATTTCAGACTACAATCTATCTCAGTGCTAAATTTCATTCAGATCCGTTCAGCCATTCTGGTGTGATTTCAAAAATTAAAACAAATCTATCCCACGGGAACCATACATTTTACAGGGATAGAAAGTAGCCAATATGCTATTCCAGACTATAATCTATCTCTGTGCTTAATTTCATTCAGATGAGTTCAGCCATTCTTGTGTAATTTCAAAAACTAAAACAAATCTATCCCACGGGAACCATACATTTTACCGGAATAAAAAGTAGCCAATTTGCTATTCCAGACTATAATCTATCTCTGTGCTAATTTTCATTCAGATCCATTCATCCATTCTGGTGTAATTTCAAAAATTAAAACAAATCTATCCCACGGGAACCATACATTTAACCGGGATAAAAAATAGCCTATCTGCTATTCCAGACTATAAGCTATCTCTGTGCCAAATTTTATCCAGATCCGTTTAGCCGTTCTGGCGTGAGTTAGCAACAAATATCCAAACATCCAAACATCCAAACATCCAAACATCCAAACATCGTAACTTTCACATTTATAATATTAGTAAGATTTAATAAAGTTCACAACCAATACCTAGAAGACCTGGTTCTTGGTAAACTGTCAGCAAATTTGAATCAAAAGAACCCCGGGCTATACTTTAAATAACTGCACGAAACTGTAATGAAACGGCCAAACGTCACAGTCGAAGGAATAGTGAGGTCGTCAGAAATAAAAAATTCTTTGAACGTATTATAAATTGTTCAGTTGATTCTCTGGAAATGGCTACCAGAATCAGATAATAATTTAAAGAGAATTATTCAAACATTCAGGAAGAAGTAATCGGCTTTCACACACACTTCGAGATTTCATAAAAATTTGTCTTGGTAGAATTTCTTATAATTGCCTTCATAATAAATTAAATTGGTGCATCTCAACTGTAATTGGGACTGATATTTTTCATGATTATTGAAATGTTTGATATTTTTAACTGATCAGCCTCATGATCGTTGTAGTGTAGATATTAATGTAATATTGAATATCATTTATCAAACCGCGAATTACGCTAGTTTTGAATTTACTTAAAGTTTCACTAGCGAAAATTCTATAAGGCCTATAAATTTAAAACTATCAACATTCAAAAAGAAGTTGCCTAATCATATCAGAGAAAACTACAAGATAGGTGAGCTAATTTTTGTTTAGTGTTAAGTTCCTTAAGTGGATATCAGTTGATTGGAAAAACTATGCTAGAAGTTTCCGAACGGAATTAGGTAAACATATTTACTGTACGTTCCCATTGCAAATATTGTTGATCTTAAAACACGATAGCAGGTGAATAAAGCTAAGTTGTCTAATTTCTTTCGAAATTTTAAACTTTTGAAATCTAAGACTTTTTGAAGCATTATCCGAACCAAATAGAAATTTTCGCCAAGTTCAAGCATTTCAATTCAACCCGTTGTACTACACGTTTATACTTAAAGCATACCTATATTGAACTCAAATCTTCTTTGAAAAATAATGTTAATAGCTACTTCAGGCTAGATTATGCAATAGCGCCTGCAGAATTAAAATAGTGCTTGGAAATAATAAAAAAACAAAATTCACGACTGGGTCGCACGAACTTGCTCTTATCTGTGACAGTGGTCGTATGGTTTGAGATTTTGGAAAAAAAGGGGGGGGGGATGATCACTAGTTTAAACTTTTTTGGAAAAATGAAGGAAGTTATCTGAATAAAATCAGAATAAAAAAATTAAAAAAAGATTAAAACATTTTTGGAAAAAAACAAAAAATTTAATTTTTTTTTTAAAACTCAAAAAAAAATTTGCTTTGAAAAATTTAAGAATTTAAATTATTTCGTTTATAAAAAGGCTTCTACATTCAAAATTTCATAGAAATTCGCATGTGCCTTACGATAAAATTGGATTTCAAAAAACCGGTCTTATGGGAGGTACCGTTATAATAATTTTCCTAAAATATCTATTGCAACCAAAACATAAAATTTGCACAGAAAACACTATTCATAAAATTTTATCAAACTCGAAATAGCCGTTTTTGAGAAAATTTAATTTTTCACTCAAAATCCTATAGCAGGTACCATTAAATTTAAAGTTAGATTGCTAATTCCAAAAATAACTCTGTATGACGACATAATAATACTATGGACCTTTGAAGCAAATCGGTTTAGCCGTTTAGGCTGTAGGTGCCGATACAGACCGACGAACAGACAGAGAGACAGACAGAATTGTCGGACCCACTTTTTTCGACTTCTCTATCATCGTTATGTCATGTTTGATTGTTAGAATTTTTTCGCAAGTAAAAAATCCTGAAACGTCGATGGTCAGGAATTGAAACAGACCTCCAGTGTGATAGTCAAACTCACTACAAGCCACGGAGCATTGCCATGGGAAGTTTTGGCAAGTTTTTTTTATTGATATGACGAATTACAATTATTTCAATAAGCTTAAGTTATTGATTTAAAGTTGTCTAGGCCTCAATTAAACTAAACATTAATTCATAAAAAAAAATGCAATTACGATTTCAAAATTTTTACTATAAAATCAATAGATAGAGTCTTTAAGAAACTCGTTCTTTTATAATCTAATTAAGTTGTTCAATTTAAATAAACAAATGAATATCCCTACGATATTTATATATTTTTTTATATTAATTTGCTATTTCCACTAAACATTAGTTAAATCTTGTCACATGTCATCGTTACACAATGAATCATACACTAAGCGATAACAAAAAAAATAAGTGTGAATTTTTATTATACCTACTTATACACAAGTTGCGCCCTGTGACATGTGGCTCATTAAAAAATCAATAGCCAAAGTCTAAGATATTCAAAGATCCATTCATTACACCGATCATATAATGTATAATGGAATGGAACACATGTAATAAGTATCTCACAATACCACAGTGCAAAATGGAATCAATTTCTGGATCACCCCAGAGAGTGTGTATATAGATACACTACAGCTTATGCTAATAAATAAATGTATCTTAATAGTTAATAATTATAATTCGCCATAACACAAAATACTCGTAGAAACAGTCAGCCAGCCAGTCAGCCTGCTCCCGACCATTCTAAAATGAATTATCGTCAAATGACTGACACTTGGCCAGAGTGGACTCCATAAACTAGCCAAACAAATGCGCCAAACGACACATCTCAGATGCACGTGTCTGCTGCAGTAATGTGCGATTTATCTATAAACTTAGGGAAGTTTCAAGTTGGGCGCGGCCTTGCAAAAAATCATAGATACACTATCTTACGGAACGTTAAAAAAAATACTCACTCATTAGCATGCGGGATTGCGCTGAATGTCTCGAGTGATAATGGCCATACAATTGGAGTAGCAGCAGAGCGCAGTCGTCGCGTCGCAGCAATCCTATACAACTTAGCTTGATGTCGGTCGTCAGCTTTTTGTCATCCATTAACGCGCGTTCTTTGATACTACTTCTTGGCAATTAATAACTGTCTCACTTAAGGTAGAGAGAGGGGTACAAAAAAATATACAATCTATGAACCTCAGCAATTAACTCTTTTTGTTAAAAGAAATGCATAATCGAATAAAAAAAAAAAAAAAACCAGTTGACAACACTATGCTCGTATACAATCTCAAAGATACGATTTCAAATGACAATCTTTGAGAGTGTGGTGCCCTCACCGATGCTAGTGCGGTATCATGAATGCTGCTGCAACACACACAACACACAACACAGAAATGACAAGCTGAAAACCCAGCATTATGAGCCCATAAAACCCTCAACCCATCCATCCTTAGACCGTTAAAACAGACAACAGCGAACATGGAACGTCTCTTAATTATTTATTCGAACGGAAACCGATCCAGACACATAAAAGTGTGCATCAATCATCTGCTAAGGCCATACATCCAACACGAATCCCGAGATTCCGATTCCAAAAGATCCAAAACCAAACCATAGTGCCAGAAGACGACCGAGGCCGCTGCAGCGTCCAGGACGCCAATATACACCACAAACAAGTTGTTCCCCAGAGTAATGGTTGTGGAATGCTTTTTGGCGTGTCATATGGGACAAGAAGATACCAAAATGGAGCAAAAAAATTATACATACTTTGCTAAAGAAACTAAATAATATTGGACATTCTTATAAAACTTATAAAACTTGGTCCAGATAACGCCTCAGTTAAAAAAAAAACCTGAAATACAGTGTGTTGCACAAGACTCGACATTTTAACATTCGAAACTATAAGTGCTACGCTCTAATTTGGAACCCTTTATAATGAAACCAAAGTAAATTAAAAAGATTTCAAAAATAAGTTTTTAATAAATTATAACTATTTTTGAAAAGCTTTTTGTGTTTTTCTAAACGTTTCGTTAAGTTTTTAAAGCAACCCAAATGTGGGACCATCAAAAAAGTATCGCTTTATGTAATTTTCTTCTCGATCCGCGAAAGCATTGGGTCGAATCTGGCGAACTTGGTAAATGCTGTAGTTATTCAAACTCTCGTATAACAGTGATGTTCATAGAGGATCATGTCCAAATAATTTTTTCGGAGTTTTTCCAAACAATTCTTGCTGGCAGTCATACAATTTCAAAATCTTTACCTTTATTCTGAGCTCGTTTGCCTTCAAAAACCTATTGATTCAATTGATCAGTTGTAAGCAAGTGTCATCAGCATTGCTACGAATAAATGTCAAAAGTGTATAACAGTTTACCACATAAACTTACATAATATTTTTCGCTGAGTGCAAACGTAGAGGGCATTTTGCCGGGTATTTTCATTTTGCACGAAAAAAAAGACTTATTGACAACTGACGCGTTAATAAGATCCTTCTGCGATCCAAACAGTACCTTGGGGAAAATGATAGACATCGGGACACGATGGCTCTTGTTATGTATTTTAAGGCTTAAAGCTTGTCAGTGAAAGAAGCTACCATCTGCCACCTAAAAAGGAAGAATTGATACTCTAGAATGCGTTTGTCAGTGAGTTGATGTCAGATTTATCCTATCTCGCTGTGAAGAGTCCATCTGTCTATTTTTAAAACATTTGGCCAGCGATTACCCAAAAAAGGCGTATTTTTACCCCGTCGTCCCGTCAAACTACCGAACATTTACACTTCCGATCCTTCTTTCCACAATCATTGTACTACTGGTCAAGCATAACCTAGCACGAATTATCTTGAGGAATAAAAGATATGCCTTTTGGAACGTACCAAGCGTGTTGTCTTGAACAGTTCTGTTACTCACAAAATAAATGTTGGTGTGCCACAAGGTTCCGTTCTGTCTCCGCTTCTCTTCTTCAACTGCATTGTTCCTGCATCTTATATTTATATCCAGATTTAAAACTCTTTCGTTAATCAAGATGTGGAACTGCAACATCAGTTGGATGGTCTAATGTGAAACTGGTTGGAATTTTAAGCTTCAAAATAACAAACCCACAAGCAACTATCCAAACTAAGCACAAACATCGAGGAAACTCAACATTTTTTGATTTTGAGTTGTCGCAAACCATCTTCCATGCTTAAACTGCAGCGACAAATTTAGATTATCTAGAATAAAGAAAAAAATGTTTGTTGCCATCTGATCTAGCTACAATCTTCAATGCATTCATCAACCTGAAGCTTGGCTCCAGCAAGAGATCAGCCTGAAGCTTGGCCCCAGCGTGAGAGTCAACTTGATTTCTCTTCAGAAACAATTGTCCGTAATTCTTGCTCCGCTGGGAATGCCCATCAGTTAAATCACGAGCCTGATTGTGAAAGCTCTATTTAGTATGGAGGCTCCTTCTTCAACCGCACTACACGAATGTGGACGGCTCTGCCCGAATTAATTTTTCCCTTCAATAGTTAAGTGTCATTTTGTAAAATTTCTTGAGCGCAATCTATTTTGCCAAAATAGTCTTGAGAAATGCTGGAGTCTCTAATTCTAGACTGTCTTTACAGAATCTTAAGCCCTGTATCAACAAATTTTTGTATTTTAAAATAATAAGTCTTACTGAGTAGAACTATACACCGACAGGTTATTTGGCCATCGATATCGAACACACTGAACCGGTGTTCTAGACCGTGGAAAACCTTTCGTCGAGACATTAAATTTGTGCAGATTCTCAAATAAATAAGGAACCTCAGATTTTGAAATAGTAGAGGGAATGTTTCATACCCTTGTATGCAACCATTTCAGATAAAAAAAACAACAAGAATTCCGGTAATTTTGTTTTTTATTCTTATGAGCTTGGAAGACTTAAAAAGCTTTAAGTTTGCCGTTTCAATAAAAATAAAAAAATAAAATTCTTGTTCAACATACTTTAAAAATGGCACCCAAGACATAAAATGTGATTTCACAAATCCATCGCGAATTCACCTCATACTGTCCATCTTGATACCATATTCATGTATATACTTACGCGGAGCTATATGTGGACATACTTAACGTCGCAATTCGTATTCACATCATCTTCATCAACATCTTCAGCTGCCAGAAAACAGCAAGCCTTCACTTGTACCAAGTTATCTCTCAGCGTCACCGTCACCGTCACCAGCAGGACAACCGCGCGCCACCGCATATAATATTACGTATATAATGTCGGTAAAACTGTCCGACATGTTTTTCTTGGGCCATCAGGCGAAATGCAAAAGCTGATTGATTTATACGGCCGCTCACAATTAAGGCGCAAAGTGAATGTCTATGCGGGTGCGAGAGGGCACCCCAGACCTCAAACCTCAGCTCAAAGTGATGTGATGCACTCTCTGTTATTGCCTCCTCTTTTATCTGAGGGTCTATCTATACGTGGAGTGCGCCTTTTGTTCACCTACATAATCCACCTCTTGTGCACAGATTATCCACTAAATTAACAACAACGGAATATTTACCTGTCTATTACTCGCTATGGCTTGGCTATGGCTACTATATACCATCGGTATCCACTAAACTTAGATCTGGAGTCTTACGTCCTCCTCCACATCATCGTCGTCGTCCAACATAACATTATAGGCAGAAAAAGAGCCCGTATAGAACGTGATGACTACGGACGCTGCCGATGCGATGGTGCCATTGCCGAAGCGTTGTCGTCCACAAAGACAACAGCCCGGACCCGGCCAGTCGGTCGTCGTCGTTGTCGTCGTGCACAAATCGTCCAATCGCTCTCGACCTGGGCAAATATCCAAAGAGCTGATTTGCATTTAACAGAGACATAGTGGCTTTAAATTTTCAGGTACATCTTAATTAACTGATTTGAAATGTATGTTTTATGCTAACTAGGTTTCAATTTATAAAAAAAAAAACAACAACAAAAAAGGCCAAAATGAAACATCCAACCAAGACCAAATGGACATATTTTTGTTGGCTTTGGAAGCTATCCAAGATTGGATTTCCCTTTGGGAAACTTTGCTTTGTGTGTTTGATGGTGCATTCATTGGCTTTTTTTTCTGTGGGGTTTTGTGTTACAGATGTTCCTTTTCTCATTGGCTTGCAATTTGAAGGCGTATTGGATTTTAATTTCAATCCTGGAGAGACAAAAATCTATATAGAAAGGACTGACTGAACAGTATACACATTTCGCACATGTTAATTCATTATAAAGGTATTAATAACCCTTTGAGTGCGAGTGCATTATAAAAAAAAAAAAAAAAAAAAAAAAAAAAGAAGGACATCGCACACACAGGATAGATTGGTAATAAGAACATTGCGGTTAATTAAAATCGAATTACTTAAGAATTTTAAGCAGAGGGAATGTATTTTTCTTCATTTTTTTAAAATAAAATCAGGATGCATTTTAAGATTGGGTTTTGAAAAACATATTAAGGAAACCATACAAAAAAAAAATTAGAATTAAAACGTGAAAAGAACTCAGTTTGATTTACGAACATAAGCGAAAGCTACATTACGTTTGTAACGAACTGTTGGATACCCTATTCCCTATATTTTTGTATGTGTATGCGTTCGGCACCCGCAGCCAGCCGCTGTTACAGATTCAGAAACAAAATTCTTCTTCAATATAAAAGGGTGTTTGCCACGCCCAAAGATGAGATTTCTTTCTGCCAAGGCTATTACTATTAAGTAAGTGACATTCAATTTTAAGTTTGCAGCTCGATTTCAACAAAACAAGACATAACTTGAATTTTTAAAAATTAGATTTTGAACGGAAATAGCCATTGTGGGTGAATTAAACAATTCTTGAACCACCATCTGCTACGTAACCAAGAAATACAAACCGAAATGTTCATCTTCTTACTTCAAAGCTGCGACTAATAGTTTGAAACATTAAAACAAATGCATATTAAGACTTTTAACGGAAACGCCCCTTAAAAATGGGCGTGTCCTAAAAATTTGTAATCAAAAAATTTAAGGCACTATTTTTAGGCATATCTATGTGTAAGACTACAGCTGAATCGAGTAGTTTTTTTAAAGATATTATCCGACAGGTATTTTATAAGAATCACGCCCTTAAAAGAGGGCGTATTAAAAAAAAATTACACAAAAAAAAATTTAGAGATATATTTTTCATAGAACAAACGAAAAAAATGGCTAAAATTTAATATTGGTACCTACCTTAAATTTGTATAACTATTTGTTTTGTTCTTTCATGAAAAGTGGGCGTAAGCCACACCCAAAATTCAAAAATTTCTTTTCATACACAATTTGTTTAGTTTCTTTTAAGAGACGCACATTTTTGGCTTGCGGATTCATTATAAATACCGTTTATTTACAAAAACAATTTTTTTATAGTTTCTTATGAAAAGTGGGCGTCAGGCACGCCCAAAATAAATTTTTTTCATTTCATACATAAGATGTGTATGTGCAAGTAATACCCACAACATGTCATGTTTTTCTCTTTAATATAACAATTGTTATTTTATAAAAAATGGCGGTTTTGTATGAAAAATGGGTGTCAGCCACGCCCAAACTGAAATATTTTTTTTTTTAATTAGAGGAAGGTTTACTTAAAGCTTACGTGTGCAAAATTTTAGCGTTATGTTTTTATAGTTACTGTACAAAAAACATAATTTAATTTTACCAAATTGAGGTTTTTCAACAGAAATGGCGATTGTTGGCGTGTTTGTGGGCGGATTTTGCCGGTTCAAGAACTTAGCTTTACTCTTGAACCAAGATTATATATACCAAATTTCAGCTTTCTAGCTCAAAAATTGCGACCTCTAGAGAGTATACATACGGACGGACGGACATGGCTTAATCGATTAGGCTTTTGATTCTGAGTCAGAATATATATACTTTTCTATACCTAACGGTATTATTTCTCTATGTTACAAACTCCACACCAAATACAATATATCCATTCTATGGAATAGGGTATAATGACAACAAGACTAGCAGACATCCGCCCAAGGTCTTAAACATTTAAGAACAACCAAGCAATGTAATTTTTCTTTCGTGTTAACGAAGCGCTTGAAAGTTACCTGTTGTGGTGGCTGCTTCAGATTTAAGTACTCATGTGGACGGGCCTGTAGCACATTATCGGATGGATACGGATCATCGATCAGTTTTCTGTCAAATATTTTGAATGTCAACCAAAACTGATGCGCCTTGTAGAATTTGTATTTTGAGGGCGTGGACTAATGATGCTTTTAGATATGTGCTTTTTGTTTCGGTCCGCCAAATTTGAACGGACTTTATAGGACATCCCCCCCCCACTATATTTTTATTTTAGTGTATTTCTTTTTAGCTTCTCCTGTCCTAAATGATGAGGCCAAGAGAAAATATTATGCGTTGGTAAAATTTTCAGTCAAAAACTGATGCTGGGCTTAAGCCCAAGACGACAGCTGAGATGACTTCATGTTTAAGTCAAATAGAACCAGTGGAAGAAATTAATGGTATCTTTCCCAAAATATAATACCAATTCTTTTGAAATAACGGATGAGTTGGAACCCGCCGAAATCTTTCAAGTTTTAACCTTGAATTAAATCTTGAACCCTTTTTTTAAATTTGAATACAAGCAATCTCTAAACTTTTCTCTGTTTAGATCGGTAAGATTCTTTGAAATGTTTGACACATTTCTTTGTTCTGACTCCGAAAGAATCACATAACAGTAAAAAATTTCAATTTTGACCCCCAAAAACCAAAACATCTAACAGTTTCTTATTCCTCCGATGTCATTCAGATCCAGATGAAAGTTATACAAACAAAACATCCACCAATAACTGTCTCTGAAGTAAGGACAAAAAAACACACGCATCGCATTAACCGACAACGCGAAACCATAAATTGACATCTCGAGTCCCGACGAAGACGAAGACAAAGGGCGGCCGCCGTCATTGAATTCCAGGATTTCGGTAGCGCATTTAAAATTATGTGAGTATAAAGGTTCCCATAAAAAAGGATACAAATACACACACAAACAATGGGAACTTATTGTTTTCTATCTCTGATGGGTATTAGAACGGACTGAAGCAATAAAGTCACCGCAGACCACAAGCAACGGTACCTTAAGAGTCCTGCTATAAATCTTAACGATATCAGTATTGTCTTCGAGAAACGGTTCACCTGCTTTCAATCGAAATAAAAGGGCTACCGGCTCGGCGCGGCGGCGCGGCGCAAGTATATTTTTTGGCAGAATCAAACAAAAACAGTCTCACTTTTTCCTCGCAAATATATGCAACTTTTGGCCAAATACTTTTTGTGTGTGTTACTTTCTGTTGTCCAAGTATATTTTCCCCCAGTATTGATGTGCTGAGCACACATTTGAAGAAAGAAAAAAAAAGCAATGCAAACACTGCTACAGATTGTCATTAATATTCGTTTCGCGTCCTTATATTGCTCCTGTTCCTTTTTCGTTCCTTATTGGCGCACATAACAACAACAACAACAACAGAACACTCATATTATGTGAAAAAAGTTTTGAATTTTTAAATTTTTATTTGAAAAACCAAAAAGGAAGCACAACTCACAAAAATAAGGTGATTCATATTAACCAAAAAGGAACCACAAACAAAAAAAAAATAACAAAATCGAAAGGGGATTCTGAAGGACCGACGGATGCGACGCGACATCGAAGATTTGAGATTTCCATTGCGGGATCTGCTTTTGTAAAAAAGACCAGTAGCAAATGGTTCTTTATAGCCCTGTGGGAGACTTTGGCTTTTTGGAGCACATCCTTCAAAGAGTTATCGAATTTGCATTTATGATGGTGGACCGTCATTTGAATTTTTGCATTGTTATCGATAAATTCAAAAAAGATACACGGGGCTGTTCATTTTATTCAAGTTAAAAAAAAAATGTGTATGTGCCTTTAATGTTCCGTGGGAAAGGGTATATGGAAAAATACATTTTCAGATATACCAACGTTTTTTTTTTTTTTTTTTTAAATGTCTTTTTCCATTTGATCTTTCACCATCCAGATTCAAAGGCTTATAGTGCAACTGCAGTAGGTATTTCAAGACCGCTGTCGTTGAGTGTTGCCGTAATTGATGTATTTATGTTTACTTTTGTTGCCATAATTATAAACGTGACTTAAATAAAATTATAAGAAATATAAAAATTACAAAATAGTCAATTGGTATTGTTGGTAACTCTATGTAAATTTTTGATAAAGAAAAATTCTACACAGGAGAAATGGTAATGCATGACTAGGGACAAAGTAGATTTATCGAATATGATTTTTGTGGAAGCTGTATCTACTGGTCCATCTGCACTTGCTAATAAACGAAAACGGACTTATAATTGCCATATTTATTCCCTGGACTACGGAATTGTCTTAGTTTATATAAAGGGTGTTTTTTTAAGACGTGTGGTTTTCAATCTGGCAATACTTTTTTCGGAGTTGGTCTTTTTCACAGCTGTCACTTGATTTATGCTCAGTTTGGTTTGCCGTTTCATAATGAATAGATTTACTCCTGAACAACTTTTGCAAATCGTGCAAGTTGTTTACTAAAATAATGGGTTGGGTCGCGCGTTGCGTCCAATATTCGGTCGACATAATCACCCAGGAATTTATTCGAGCCAGCCGTGACGGCCACTTGCCCGAAGTCATTTTTAAAACATAATGACAAACCCTTATCCTTAGAACAAAGCTAGATTCTTAACATTAAATAATATGCATTTTATTTCTTCTTGAAAACTCCATGTCTAAAAAACACCCTTTATTTAAGAAATCATCATATATATGTTTTTAAAGGGCTTCTTGAATTTTCAGACTTAAATGGTTTTTAGCAAATCTCCAAACAAACAAAATTTTTTTAGTTCATTCCCTTAGAAAACATTTATTGTTAGGGGGAGGGGTTGATCGTTAAAAAGAACTTTGAATCTTAAAACTACTCATACATAATAACTGTATAATTTAGAGCTGTTGGCAGCATAGAAAGAAAACACTTCACATCAGTGTCCAACTTGTTCCCTTGTTTGTGCTATGTCCATCCGTATGTATATTCTCTAGGGGTCGGAATTTTCGAGGTAGAAAGCTGAAATTTGACATATATAATCTTTAGTTTAAGAGTAACGCTTAGTTCTTGAACCGGCAAAATCCGCCCACAAACACGCCCACAATCGCCATTTTTGTTGAACAACCTCAATTTGGTAAAATTAAATTATGTTTTTTAAACAGTTACGATAAAAGTATAACGCTAAAATTTTGCACACGTAAGCTTTAGGTAAACCTTCTTCAAATCAAATAAAAATAATTCTATTGGGGCGTGGCTGACGCCCATTTTTCAACAAAACCATCAACATTGTTTTTATAAAATAACAATTGTTATATTAAAGAGAAAACATTAAATTTTGTGGGTATTACTTGCACATAAACATCTTGTGTATGAAATCAAAAAAATGATTTTGGGCGTGGCTGACGCCCACTTTTCACTAGAAACAATAAAAAATTGTTTTTGTAAATAAACGGTATTTATAATGAATCCGCAAGCCAAAAATGTGCGTCTCTTAATAGAAACTAAAAAGTTTGTGTATGAAAAGAAATTTTTGAATTTTGGGTGTGGCTTAAGCCCACTTTTCACGAAAGAACAAAATATGTATTCTCAAAACTTAAGGTACTTCCAATATTCAATTTAAACCTTTTTCCTTCCGTTCGTTATTGCAGAAATATATCTCTACATTTTCTTGTGTAAATTTTTTCAATACGCCCAATTTTAAAGGCGTGATTTTGATAAAAAACCTTTGTGCAGGTAAGATTGCTTAAAAACTACTCGATTCAGCTGTAGTTTTACACATATGCCTAAATACTGATCAAAGCTCAGTTAGTACTTCAAAATTTTAAGACACGCCCACTTTTAAGGGGCGTTTCTGTCAAAAGTCGTATAATACATTTATTTTTTAATGTTTTTTAACTATCGGTCGCAGTTTTGAAGTAATAAGATGAACACTTAGATTTGTATTTCTTGGTTACATAGCAGAGTGTGGTTCAAGAATTGTTAACAACACCCATAATTGCTATTTCCATTCAAAATCTAATTTTTAAAAATTCAAGTTTTGTCTTGTTTTGTTCAAATCGATCTGCAAGAATAAAATTGAATGTCACTGAGCTCATACTAATTGCCTTGGCAATAAAGAGTCTCAACTTTGGGCGTGGCACACGCCTTTTTTTTTATTGTGCCAGCACTAATTTAACATCACACCACACAAAATTAATGCTATTGAATTTGTTTCTGTCTGCTAAAGAAGAATTTTGTTTCTGAAACAGGAACAGTGGCTGCGGGGGGAAACGCATACACATAGAAAAAAAAATAAAAGGGTATCCAACTGTTCATTTAAAATGTACTGTAGCTCTCACTTTTGTTTTTTTTAAATCATTTAACTGGATTCTTATTCAGCATTTCCTTTTTTTGTCAGTTCAGTAAAAAAAAGACTCATTTCAATTAAGATAAAATAATTTGTGTTTTTATTATATTTATTACAAACTTATTCATACATAAATTTTGACTAGAATAAATAATAATAATAGTTAAAATATATTCAAACATTCATATTTCGTGTTAGACTATATATTATTGTTCTTATCAATAATATTACTAAAAGTCAGATAATCTCATTAAATTATTTGTTTTTTTTTTCGTATATTTTGTGATATATTTTTTTTTCTTTTAACTTAATAAAATGATTTTAATTTTTTTTAAACAAGAAAAATTAAAAAATTAAAACTTAAAAATTAATTCATTAAAATTATTTATTTAAAAAAAAAATTAAACTTGAATGCTCACAATGATTTGGTGTTATTTACAAAGACACAAAACATAATTATTTTATTATTCAAATAAAAAACTTTTCGTAAAATTGTTTTAATAAAAATAATAATAAAAAATAATAATATTATATAACTTTGGACAATTGCTATAAGAAATAAAAAGTGATGATAATGATATAAAAAAATAAAACACACAGACAACATGAGTGGAAAAAGTGGGTGGGTAGAGGGGGGTGCAACGCAAACAATGATTAGAAAATGAAATTAAATTTTCTTATACAAACAAAAATAGTATTATCAGTTAAAAAAATAATGATGAGGGTTATATAAAAAATTCACTTCAAGACGAGATCGTTTTCAGAATTAAAAAAAAAAATAAAAATACGACGAGAAAAAAAGATGTACAATGGCTAAGAACTATTTACAGAGGGAGTGCGCCATATTAAATGCCGATGAAAATTCATTCACTTGTCACTATATTCAGTTTCACCATTTGATGATTCGTCTTCGGTGGTTGTTTCACCCGCTGAACGAAAGCCAGTCTTAACAGTTTCAGTCGCCGCTGGATCTTTTGAGCATTTTGTGCAGACACCTTGATTCAGGCCATTTGCTGATGTAAGGAAAACTTTTCCACAACGAACGCACTCATCTTGTGGATCACCTGAGAAAGAAATAACAAAAAGAAAGGTTTTTGGTCAGATTTGAATATTCACGAGACATTTAGTGAAAAATTTTTGGATAGTGTTGCAGGAGTCGAAGTTTTGCTCACCTTCATGAGTTTTCATGTGTGCCCTTAAATTACACGCCAAGGCAAATTTCTTGTTGCACAGCTCACAACCATGAGGCTTATCACCTGTAAGCACATAAGACAAGACATCAAAGAGTGAGTTAGTCTTTAAATCAAAGATGGTAACCAATAACTTTTTTTTTCAGATATGGATTGGGAGATTTTTTTTTTGTAAACTTACCAGTATGCAAGAAAAGATGGTTTTTGAGATTTGTATGTTTTGAGAATCCTCGGGAGCAAATGTGACACTTGAATGGCCAGGAACCACTGTGAACGTACATGTGAGACTTCAAATCACCTGGTGTTGGGAATGACTTTGCGCACAGGTTGCACTTGTGAGGTTTTTCCTAAAACAAAAAAATAAATTAATAAAAAGAAATTATTAGCCTGATTTTTTTTTTTTTTTTTAATTAAAAATCCAAGACTAAACTTTCAAATTCTGTACACCATCCCACTTTCCAATCAATTTATAAGCTTTAAAGAATGAAAAAACTCTCAAACCCATCCTAGACAACAACACACCATCATGCAGCAAATGCGTATCCCCTTTTCAACCATGTCACCTGGTATGTCAGACAATCGGAACATAAGGGTAACCCTTTGCTGCCTTCAATTATACCAGGTGAAACAAATTAGCGACATAACCCGCATGATTTCAATGCACCTTCCATCCCATCTAAAAGACCAAAGACACACACACACTCCGCACCGCGCATTTCGTTTCAAACGAATCAACTATACTAAACAAAAGAGCTGAACACCAAACCTTAAAACAAAAGGAATCCCATACAGAGAACAGAGGCATCAACCATGTGAAGAATTTCCACGTATGCAATGCGGTATCCTTTTGTTAGCGGCCGCTTCCAAAGCATATTTCACTAATAGCTGAATATCTTTTGATACGGATTTCCCAGCCCTAAAGACGACGCGCACCACCGCGCCGCTCTGCTTACAGCTATGTTTTAGCGAGTGGTATTGGTGAGAGCGTAAATGCGCGTAACGAACTCATGTAAAAATGTCCACCATCAGCCACTGGTTCGGAAGCAATCATTTTGTTCTCTCTCTCGCTCTCGCTCTCTCCCTTTCTGTTTTCCTGTCTTGTTTGAAGGTGGAGGGGGGTAATTTCGGGGAGCCTAACTACCCGTGACCAGAAACTACATATCTGCACTTCAAGCATCCGTTGTTGCTTCGTCACCGACGGACGCTACGCGACGCCGACGGACGCACGGTCAGTCTGTCTGTCGGTCGGTCATCGTTATCTTGCAGTTGAAGCCAGTTTTAGGATGCTTCAAGTGTTTGGGTGCAGTTTTTTTTATTTTAGTTTTGCAAGATGCTGCTTGGCAAACAAGTGACTGGAATGGAAGCTGCATCTAATTGCCCGAACCGATAAATTAGTTCTGTTTTGTCGTTTTGTCTCTTCATTGGATGAAATGAGTTGATTCATTTAGTTGTTGTTGCTGTAGTTAGTTTTGTCTTTCCGGTCCATGGCCGTCTGTTATGTCTCTTGGGGCAGTTTTAGTGTGGCAAATGCAGACGTCAAGTAATGTCAGGTATTTGTTGATGGGCGGATTGGTATTTTGCTGTGACTTTCAGTTTTTTTTATAATTTTGTATCTCTACTTCTTATTGCTGCATTTTTTTTTTTTTTTTGGTTGCTGTCTAAAAGATTACGAGAGGACTTTACTTGTTTGACTTGGGGTTCAGTGCAGCGGTAATGTGAGAGTCAATAAGCCAACAGTTTGGCGGTTTGCAACCGGCATCGAAATACAAAGCAAAAAAAAAAAAAAAGAACTGGAAATTTGAGTTTTTTGATTAAACCAACTCTCAAAGTTGAAGTGGTAGATCACCCAAAACTAGTTTGGTTGTGATATTGGATACTGTCATTTGGGGTTGTGACTTTACCGTCAACGTTGTTGTCGTGCTTGCGGTTTTGAATTTTTTGGCGGTTATTACACTCTAATGGGTTATTATGGTGGTGTTTTGTGGGAAAACTGTGATCAAAGTCGATATTGATTTGGGGTAAGAAAATTTGTGTGATTTTGACAGAATGTTAACGATATATTGGAAATAATACAGTTCTTGATTCAAATTTTTCAGCGATACTAACACATTTTGATAAAAAGGAAGAGCAGATTTCAAATAAGTAAATAGGTTTGCAGTAAAATAATTGGCTCCACTATTGTTTGCCCTTACCAAAAGCCTTGTGCTTTCTCTACTGTGTTGTGTTTCTTAGGCTCGAAGTTTTAGTGGGCTGATGGTGCTTCCCTATATTCTAGCTCTGTTAGCTGAATTCTTAGATTTTTGCCATATAACAACTTAAGTCGATATAGATTTGTTTTATTGTTCCATGCCGGCGCTTCGCTGTTTTTTTTTTTTTTACAAATTTTCAGCACCAGCTGTGTTTATACTATTACCTCTCTAGGTTCATGTCAGAAGAGGTATATTTGCTCCTTGAATTAACGTTTTCTACTTTTACCCTCTGGCCACAACTATCAAGCATAGCACCAAGGGAGTGTTTCCTTTTACGATTACGAAAGTTTAGTTTTCTTGTGACTTTTGTGAATGAGAATTCAAACGAGTTCAAGCATAAAACATAAGCGAGAGCTACAGTATGTTTGCAACGAACTGTTGGATACCCTTTTCCCTATCTTTTTGTATCTGTTTGCGTTCGCCTCCCGCAGCCAGCCGATGTTCCAGCTTCAGAAACAAAATTCTTCTTTAGCAGACAGAAAAAAATTCAATAACATTAATTTTGTGTGGTGTGATGTTCAATTAGTGCTGGCACAATAAAAAAAAGGCGTGCGTCACGCCCAAAGTTAAAACTTTTTATTGCTAAAGCAATTAGTATGAGCTCAGTGACATTCAATTTTATTCTTGCAGATTGATTTGAACAAGACAAAACTTAAATTTTTAAAAATTATATTTTGAATGGAAATAGCAATTATGGGTGTTTTTAACAATTCTTGAACCACACTCTGCTACGTTACCAAGGAATTTAAATCTAAGTGTTCATCTTTTTACTTCAAAACTGCAACCGATACTTAAAAAACGTTAAGAAATTAATGCATTATACGACTTTTGATGATAACGCCCCTTAAAAATGGGCGTGTCTTAAAAATTTGCAAACAAAATTTAAAGCACTAATTGAGCTTTGATCGCTAGTCAATTCTTAGGCTTATTTGTTTTTAAACGATCTTATCTGAACGAAGGTACTTTATTAAAATCACGCCTTTAAAAGTGGGCGTATTGAACAAAATTTACACAAGAGAATGTAGATATATTATTAAAAAAACGAACGGAAGCAAAAGGTTTAAATTGAATATTGGTAGTACCTTAAATTTTTAAAGCTACTTTTTTCGTTCTTTCATGAAAAGTGGGCTAAAGCCACGCCCAAAATTCAAAAATTTCTTTTCATACACAAACATTTTAGTTCCTACTAAGAGACGCAAAATTTTGGCTTGCAGATTCATTATAAATACCGTTTATTTGCAAAAACAGTTTTGTTATAGTTTCTAGTGAAAAGTGGGCGTCAGCCACCCCAAAATCAAATTTTTTGATTTCATACACAAAATGTTTATGTTCAAGTAATACCCAGAAAATTTCATGTTTTTCGCTTTAATATATAGTTATTTTATAAAACAATATTGATAGTTTTGTATGAAAAATGGGCGTCAGCCACGCCCAAACTGAAATATTTTTATTTAATTGGAAGAAGTTTTACTCAAAGCTTACGTGTGCAAGATTTTAGCGTTATGCTTTTATCGTAACTGTACAAAAAACATAATTTAATTTTATCAAATTGGATTGTTCATAAAAAATTGGCGATTGTGGGCGTGTTTATGGGCAGATTTCACCAGTTAAGAGAACTTACCCTTACTCTTGAACCAAAGATTATATATTCCAAAAGCCGCTCAAGAAATTTCATTTCCAAAATCAACACAATAGTTGAGAAGCCATGGTCTAGACAGGGTCTAAAATTTTCAAACTTTAATGTGTGTGTGTTAATACTCTACAAAAATGGAAGGGACCAACAACTAACTGCAGGATCCGATTTTCCATGACAAGTATAACTCTCGAAATATTTCTCACTTTTCAGGGCGTTTGCCTAAGACAACAAATTTAGGTGCAATCAGGTATTGAAACCAGAAAACCTTCAGCGTGGCATTTCGACATCCTAACCACTACACCACTGTGTTCTACGGATATTGTTTCTTTTAGTAAAAGTAGGTACTATGCTCGTCACGTCCCATACAAAAATGAATTTTATTTTTAAACTCTTTTCACTTTCTATTTGACTATCCACAGCTCCACCATCGATTGTAACAAATCAAAAAGTACACTTCCATTTCACTTGACATTCACAACCTGCCCTCAAATCAATGGCTTCCACAAAATAATTTAACCCTCATCAGGGCCATATATCAACCTATAAAAATAAAAATGCAATTGCATATCAATATCTCCCCACAAAATATCATAAAGTATCAATGACAATCCAATGCACATCACCGCATAGATATATCATCTTAACTTTTTGTATCTCAAAAAAAAAAAAAAAAAAAAAAAAAACAACAATAAAATCCCAATCAACACACACGATATAATAATAAAAATAATATTAAACAATATCCCCATCAAATAATGTATAGTTGGTAGGTAGGTACTCACCTTAATATGTGTCATTCGATGGTAGTATAAATTCGAGCTGGCCGTAAAACGTTTCCCACAAACTTGACATTGATGAGGTTTCTCACCAGAATGTATCCGTCGGTGTGTATTTAATGAGCTCGACGTACTGAAACCCTTGCCGCACACCATACACACATGAGGTTTTTCTCCTATACATATGCACCAACAAAAAGGAAGACACAGAAAAAGATACAAAACTTCAATCAATAAATTGTTCAAGTATAAAGATACAGATATATATCATGGCAATATGGTTTGAGACAAATTTTAAAATTTACACGCGATCGCAATCGTTATGATGCGACGATCATCATCGGAGAGAAGACAAGACGAAGACCGATCAATCTCTCAGATATACAGATACACAGTAAAATGATCTTTGAATGCGACAAAATAAATAAAAAAAAAAAGTCAAACTCACCTGTATGCGTGCGCATATGACGTTTCAGTAGACTGGGACGATCGAATGCTTTACCACAAACTTCGCATGGTAAAAGTGAACGCTCACCACGGCCACTACGAGCACGTTGCGGTGTTCGCTGACTATGATGATGATGATGATGCGAATGGTGAATGCCATTGTTGAGATCACGTTCCAGCTGATGAACAGTTGCTGTACTGATCAGATGATCGCTGGTGTTCTCGTTCAGCGATGATATCGATCCCGCTGATGAATCACTCGAAATTGATTTATGCTCGTCTTCGCTGCTGGATGATGGTGAGATTGGCAGGATCACACGATTTAGCAAGGACATTGAGAGATCCAATGGTGAGCCTTTGCAAAGAAAAATAGACACACAAGTTTAAAATACTGATCGTGATCGATGATGGATGATATTTTTTTTTTTTTTTTTTTTTTTCAAAACTTAAACTCAACCTACCTTCAAGTATCGAATCCATGGTCTGGCGATAAAGTGAAGCTCGCATTTGCATAAATAACAACTCTTCGGGACGTTCGGGTAAAAAGTAAACAACAAGCTCTTGATGGGTTGTAATCGGTTTGACAACTTCATAGATCGGTTCACCCTTAACCTTCGTACAAACCATGTTAACTTGAGATCCATAAGATTCAGATACCCGTAAGAAACGAATCCAATTACAGTGGCGTACACGTTTGCCAAATGTGTATGAGATTTCATCGTACAGCCCGAAACGGTAGCGAACCTTGAGTGAGTGCGAAATAAACAGAAAAACAAATTAAATAAAGAAACGATTAATAAAATTGAAAAAAAAAAATAAGAAACCCCATCAGCTACTGGGTAGCGAAGCGAGTGTATATATGACTTTTGATTGATCGATAATGTATATCTTTGAGTGTTCGTTTAAGACAGAGACATTTATGCAAATAAGATACAACTCGAATTTTAGTATCTACAGCTATACATTCACTGAAACTTATGACTTTTGATTGATTGATACTGAATAAGAGTTCTTTTTGGATCGTTTTTTTTTGGTTTGTTAGATACACCTGAAAAAGTTCATATAGTTGCAGATCGCCTACATGGTGAATTTAATGATTTCTGATTGATAGATATTGTATCTTGTTATGTCCAATATGAACACGGACATCTATGGAAATTAAGTTTAGTTTTGGTTGGGGTATCTAAATACTCAAAAGATACATAGATACAATTTAATGAGCTGGACTTGCCTTCTTGGTGGAAATATTTGAATTTTGGTGGACAGAGAAACTGTATCTAAGTTATTTTTTTCTCTTTCGAGGCACAAAATTTGCTTCTTGGTGATTTTTCTGTTTTGAGTTTGGACTACTAACGTAGTATCGACAATCAGTTGAATTATCTAAAAGTTTCAATAGAACAATTGAATGTTTATTTCAAAAAGAAAAAATGATTTACATGGACTTTTTTGACTTTAGCATCACAAAGATAACGGGTGTTTTTTTTTTAGAGGCAGAGAACTTTAAGTTGGCAACGCTATTTTAACTGGCGGCCATTTTATCAGCGGTCAAGTGATTTATTTTTAGTTTGGTTTGGTTTTTCAACAACGCTTCCAAATTTTGCAAATTTATTTTGAAAATCATGGTTCTGTTTGAAATTTTCATAAGCGAATTTAGTTTAGCGTTGAAGCTAACTTTGATTTGAATAAAATTAATAAAACTTCCATATTTGGAGTGATGATAATCCTCAAGTGTATTTTTAGATACAGTAACTTCCACAAAAACTGACTGTTTGGTGTGCCCTATAGGTTGGTGGAAAAATTGGTCCGTACTTCTTTAAAAACGATGCTGGTCAGAACGTTACAGTCGATTGGGACCGCTACAGAGCCATGATTACTGACTTTTTCGTTCATCAACGATGATGTGCAGGAGCTGCGGTTTCAGCAAGATGGCACAACATGTCGCACAGTTAGTGGCGTAATTGATTTGTTGAAGGAAACGTTCGTTGAGCGCGTAATTTCTCATTTTGGTCTTGTGAATTGGCCTCCAAGATCTTGCGATTTATCGCCGCTTGACTATTTATATGTGATAGTCTACGCCGATAAGCCCGAAACCATTGATCACTTCGAGGACCGCGTTATTGCCAATACAAAGCCACAAATGTTGAAAAAGTCATTTACTACGTCCGAGCCAATCGTGGCGGTCATATATGCCAAAGATCATATTTAAATTATAATGCCAGAAGATTATCTTTCGAATAAAGTAAATTTCATGTCAATTTAAAAAATAATCTTTGTTTTATTCCATTTCAAAGTTGTAGGCCTCTAAAAAAAACACCCTTTGTTTGGAGACGAAAGAGACGGGATACAAAATAATGTTTAAAGCGCTCGAACAAAAGATTAGGCAGTGTTAAAATTGTAAATAAATTTTAATGTGCCAACAACTGTAACAAATCTGAGTGTGAAATGTTTCATAATCTCTAAAAATTCATATATTCAACAGCTACCTGAAGTGATATGATATACAAAAAAAAAAGAAATTTAAAAACCCCCGGTATTCTTAACAAAAAATTTACATACCACACGCTAACAATGTTTTGCATTTAAAATAGACTTTCTTACTTTCCATATCAGACACCCAGCCAACACTCTTCCTGTACTTTCAACTTGCTATTGCTACCGATTCTCGTTTTTACTATGGATTAACATTTTCCTATCAACAATATTAATCTTACAATTTTGTCCACACACAACAATCTACGCCTTATATTCTACTCTTTATGAGCACAAACTAATCAATACAATATTATTATGTCCACACACTTAACTCAAAACTTTTATACATAAAAAAAACGACTTGATCTCAATTATTTCCATAAAGATTGAAAATCCACAATAATTGTCACCTAACGCTGATTTAATCAATCAATTAAAAAAAATTGTATCAAACACACATATTATCCACCATTTAACTGAATTGCACTTTATACTGTGAAAAAAAAAACTTTATGAGTAAATGAGTTTCAAGATTTTCCTTCTAACTTTATTTCTAAGATCTCCTATCTGGGCTATATACTTTTATAGAATCTATCTGGCACTTGCGGTTAATTATGAAAAACGGCATACAGCAAATTTGCATGATAAACAAAGGTGTAACTCGTTTTATAACCAACACCCTGTGTGCAAAAAAAAAAAAAAAAAATATACTTTTGAGCGACTTTTAAATTTATATAAATTGCAAAATAATAATCCCAATACCAGACGTGTGGAATGCGTTCGAATCGCATTGCGCAGCCCGCGCGCCGTAGCACGCGCATAGTTTTACCAAAGTCGTAAATAAACAAATTACATGCGAATTTAAATTCCAGTCCAGACTGGAAGCAGATAATATTTTTACAAAACTATAGAGAAGAGGGTAGTGGGGATTGGGAAAAACAAAAATGATTTATGATCATTTTAAGAACTTACCGTACCGGCTCTGTGTAATAAAATCTGGAAGTTATGGTTTTTGCTATCTTTTGGAGTGTATCTTTGTATATTAAGGGAATTAAGATACTTTAAATTTAATTGAAAATCATGTGCCTATACATTTTTGGATAATTTGGCTAAGAAAAGATACAGTGTTTTTCAATATCAGATGTGGGATCTTAAAGGGTTTTCCAATAAGAGGTGTTATTTTGGTATTCAAAGAAAAATTTAAATTTTCGAGATAAATGATCGGATGTTTAATTCAATGTAAAGCAAAAAGTATGCCATTAATAATGAAAAGCAATATGAGCCAAATGTCTGTCATTCTTACACAACAATATCCTTTTCGTTAAATATGCCATCCCCAAATCGCAAAGTGGCTGCTGTATGCCCTCAATAGCTTCACGAGTTCCATCGTTTAGGTTTGAATTGACGCTGAGCTGTTGGCGTAGACCTTATCTTTTACGTGGTCCCAAAGGAAAAAGTCAAGCGGCGTTAAATCGCACGATCTTGGAGGCAAATTCACAGGATCAAAACACGAATTTATGAGCTCACCGAAAGTTTCCTTAAACAAACTTAAACACTTGAAGATTATCATCACTCCAAATACGGCAGTTTTGTTTATTGACGTATCCATTCAACCAAAAGTAAGCTTCATCGCTAAACACCGTAAAATGGATGGAGATTGCGCGATACGTTTTTCGAACAGAACCATGATTTTCAAAATAAATTTGCACAATTTGGAAACATTGTTCAGACGTCAGTCTATTCATGTTGAAATGCCAAACTAAACTTAGTATAAATCACTTGACAGCTGACAAAATGGCCGCCAGTTAAAATAGTGTTGCCAACTTAAAGTTCTATACCCCTAAAAAAAACACCCGTTACTTTGAAAATATCTAAATTGTTGAGTTTATTTCTTAACTCAATTTGAGTTGTTCAACAAAACAAAGTATATTTTTTAAAGACGTTGTTTTTTTGTTGTTGTTAAAGTGATAAGGCTGTTTTCTGTGACACCCGGTTTGATGGTAATCGCTTAGTTTGTTTTGGCTAATTATTATGAATTGACCCACGCCAGAGCAACTCACCAGATCTGCACCGATTAACCAGAGACAATAAATTTGTCATCTTGAAAGCCAGTATTTGTAAATAAACGACTGACGATATTGAAACAATGTTGTATTTAGAAATGAAAAATAAAAGAGGACCAAGATGACTACCCTGGGGCACTTCAGAATTATTTGCATTGCTCTGAGCACAGATGGTAAGCCTGAAAAAGGAGTTGATATGCCCTTATTTTTGTAGGGATGACAATCGCCTCACTCAAAATATGGACGTCCAAATTGTGTCATACCAGCGATGACGAATATAAAATTGTTAATCGCTCCCTGATTAAAATGATGACTAATTTGAGACTCTTTATATTTTATAAGCTACTATTTTGATTTTTTAAGTTGCATAGTTCAAACAAATACTTAAAATTTCATTTAATGCCAATTATTATTTCCATACAAAAAAAATCTAAATCATTATATTTCTTAGCAGAAAATCTTTCTAAAAACTATAATGTTTCATAATTATTATTTAATTACTTTATTGTTATTCCTTATGAAACTATAATATCTCGTTTTATAATAATAACAATAATAATAATAATTAACACCATTATTATGTTAATTCGTTGTTCTAATTATCAAGAAGCCAATTAGCTTGCTGCATCAATTAGTATGTAATTATTCATTAATGACATATAATATTAAAACATTAAATTAAAATATATTCATTTGAGTATTGTATTTTGCATTCAAATTTTTGTAAGTTAAGATTGTTGAGTTTATAAATGATAACAATATAATTGATCTCAATTAAATTAAACGTCAGATTTAAATAAATTTTATATAACATTTTATGATTTTTAATATTATAGTTTTTGAAAGTCAATAGTTTCAACACCATGCAATTTTCAGAGCTGCTTTGGAAAAGTGCTCAGAATCAATGTCAAAAGGATTGAAATTTCTACATATTTCATGTTGAATAATACAATCTGCTTTCGAATTCACTCTCCCATGTTAAACATATTTAAATTCATTTCACAAAACACCAGAAACCCTAAATCGTTTAAAAAAACAAATTTCCCAATTTTGTTATCATTCAACCAACACACCCACTCCCCAATCATCTCTTATCCAATAAAAATAAACCCATAAAAAACTAATCAACGAACAAAAAAAAAACAATCAAATAAAAGTCACTTTTATGGGCTCTAAAAACAAATTGTTTACCAAAAACAAGTTCGCTGGCCAGCTCTTTTGTTTGGCGCTTACAATATTATTAAATTATCATACAAATATAGAAAAGCACACTTCGCATCTTAAAATTTTAATAAATTTGATTTTATTTGTATTGGAAATGATCTTGGTGACATATAATTATCAAGATAACGGTTATTGGATAGACAAATTAAATTTTAAGAAGGCATGATGGTAGCCGATATAGGAAGTGAATGTAAAATCTTATTGCAATGATTTTTTTTGGCCTCCAACATAATACTCTACTGTCTGATTGATAATTGTCTGTGGTCTGCCTACCTACATGTGATAGGCTGACCCTGCTGTGATCTGATAAGACAAAAAAGGCTAAATTAGGTTAATTGATTGCTACAAGAATTTTTTGTGGTCATCGTTTTTTTTTTTCTCCCATTCACATTGAGACAAGCAGACAGATACCAAAAACAGAAAAAAATAAAAATAAAAGAGATGTGACATCCATTAGCATTTTTTTCAATTTTCGCTCGCTCCCCTTTTCGGATTGTATTCTTAACGATGCTCCAAATTTGGTACACGTCGTTCAAAATATCATAAAAAAAAAGAAAAAGAAATCAAAACCCAAAGGAAATGAAAAACAATAAACACTCAGCATGATACACTCGCCAACAGTATAATTTGATTGATGCTACTTTTGCAGCTTCTGCTGTGATAGATTTGAAAAGGGTGCCGTTTTTTTGGTTTGTGGAGGATGGGATAGTTTTATGGCGGCGACAACAGCAACGACGACGGCGGCTAGCCATTTTAGCGGAAATGCGTAGTGTCTGTCAGTGTGACACGTCGTTTTTTTTAATATTTAGTGCTGTGGCGATGGCGCTGTACGCTGCCTGTGGTAGATCCCCCACGGAAATAACACATAAAACTTGAATTTGATGATAATGATGATGAGTCTGTTTTTTTTTTAATCCAAAAATTGTTAGCTGCGAGTGCGAATCATTTTTGAAATCCAGAATTGGTTGAAGCACTCGCCTATTAAAAGACAATCAAAGATGTTTTTTTTTGTCCATCAAAGAATCACAAAAGCAACCAAAGAACCCATAACCAATTTAGAAGTTAACAAAAATAAAAAAGAATGGAATGATGATGAGATGATTATGAGAATCAGTTCTTGTTGTTGTTGTATTTTTTTTTTTTTTTGGGATAAAAGGAAATCACTTTAGTCATGCGATTTAAATGACCAAAAATCTTGATGGTGCCGCTTAATTTCGCTTCAGTCACCCGATGTTGCGTCGTCTTAAAAGAAGAACACACACAACGAGTGTTAGGTTAGGTATGAAGAAGAGAGATGAAGACTATATAAGACTCAAAATCGGATTCGGTGAATAGGATTACACCATCATGAACATTGTTATATTCTTTGATGGAACCTGGATTAAGGGATTAAGATGGGAAATACACACTTCTTCTTTTTCTTGAGTGTTTGCATGAGTTCTTAGTTTTTTTTTTGTATGGGTTTCAGATTTACAATTTTGAACTTGATTTTACTTGGCATTCTCTGATTAAACCAAGACCTTGTTGGACTCTAGAAGACTGGTTTCATATGATGGTGGTCTTTGGGAGACGTGGTGTTTACTGCAACAAGTGCAGCAGGCAGTATATTTTTTTAACTTTATGGACCACATAGTTTCCGCTCTGTTTGCAGTCAATGAATCAAATGATTTTTGACACCCAAAACAAGTGGAACTCTTATGGAACTGCTGCGACATACCGTACCTGTTTTTGGGTGGGTATGGGTAATTCAATTTACCAAAAGGCAGGTGTTCGGTTCTTTTTTTTAATTTTTTTTATTGGACTTGTTACGAAATTATAAAGGAACAAGCAGGTTTACTTGTTTCCAATTTTCATATATCATTTGAAAATGGTTTATAACGATTTTGCAGACAAGTTACAGAGTAGCAAAAATTATTCCAAGTGTATTTTTAATAAAGGCACACAATGTGAAGCTTGATTAGAAATAATAAATAAAATTTTCAAAGATTTTTTCGCAGATAAAATATGAAAACCTGTGTGTTTCTTTAAAACCAGAAGCTGAATTCTTAATTGGAAGTTTGAGTCGAGGTGAAATATTAAATTTGTCACTCAAAAATTAGTAAATGAATGACATAGATTTGTTTTTCAGGGTGGTTGGGAGTGGTAGAGGATTATTTGAAGTGTTGAATTGAAGTATTGAATACATTAAGTGAAACACAAAGTAATATTGATACTGTTGAGACCATTTGACTTCGTGATTTCGAGTTTTTTTCTTATTTGACTTATTGAATATCCAAAAAATCAAGGAAAACTTGTGTTTTGTTGAATTTGCGTAGAAGAATCTTTTACACAGTACCATAGATACAAACATCACTAATAGGTTATTTGTCTTTTTATCGATCCCCAATTATACCCAAATTTTTTTTAATATCGATTCTGTCAGTTTAGTTGAAAGGAACATTGTTTTAAAATAATAATTTCTGAAATAATAAGTAGTCCTTTGGTATTTTTTACTGTCAGCCAAGGACATGAGTTGATATTAACACCCATTACTTCAAGGAGGCTAAAAGAATTATTCAGGACAGGCAACATTTGATGGACAATTACAGCATCCGTAGTTCACGAAGTTTTCAGAAACCTCTGTTAGAAAACGATTCAAAACCATCTTGGAGTAATGCTTGGCAAGAGTTCTACAAATTTGTTAAAACTCGAACGATCACTGCTCTGAAATTAAGAACGAAATCCTAATCTCGCGCACGGCGGGCGTAAGATCTGAAATCTTGTGGGAATAAGCCGTTCGTTAACTTTTGCTTACATAAAGTCTTCAGCTATTCTTCTGAGGTGTTAAAGTTGTTTCAAATATCTTTTTCCATGTCATCTATTTTTGAAAAGAGTTCAGAAAGTTCGTTATCAAAGATTGATAGAATCAAAATGACAGACCCTATATTGCTGCCTTAAGGGACTCCAGATCAGTCAACTAAAAGATCTGTTAAAGGCCTTATACTATGCGAAAATAGGGGAAAATCAAGAATTGACACTGTGAACGTGAGGAAATTTCTGCTAAGGTTAACACCAAATTAGCAAATGGATAAAAAGTATGCATAGCAAACTTTTGACTAATCCACGTGCTCAAGGGCTTCGGATAGCCTTTTTAAAGTTTGGTCACAGAGCTAGCGATAGAAAAACAGGGCGGAAAGAAATGGACACCTCCATTTGAAATTTTTACTAGGCAATTTATTCCACATTCGTGTTGTACAGCTGAAAAAGGAATCTATATATTTCATGCTTCGTCCGTAATTGGACGCTAGTATATAAACTGATGAGCGTTCCTTATTCCTTTAGCAAGACGAGTGTGACGGGGGAATTGTTTAAGGGACGGAACGCAGCTAGCTTTTTTAAAGCTTTTTTCTACTCTATCGAGCATATGTAAAAAAAATTGAGAAGGACACCTGCTCAGGGATGGGAGTTATACTCGAGTTTAGGGCGTATATACGTTTTGTAATTGAAATACTCCCGAAAAATACCCAAAAAGCAGATCACAATTCATAAAAAAAATCATTTTTGAAAAAATTGGTAAGAACTTAAAAATTTTCGGCTAAATCTGGAAAACTTGGTATACGGGAGCTGCTGTTAAGAAAGCTTAAAAATCAAAAATGTAGATGAAATCTTTTGGGTGCTAGGAAAAATATATATGTACCTTATCAAGCCTAGAAAAATTTTCTAGTGCCGTTATTGTCCACTTATGACCAGTTTAATAAAACCGTTGAAACCGATTTCCGTCATTATAATTAGCCAAAATCTTAAAATGCAGTTTTCTTCGAAGTTCTTTTTTAAAGGTGTGGTGTTCAAGAAGAAATAAAACGCATATAATTTAATGTTATGGCCAAGAATTTAGCTTTATTATAGAGATAAGGGTTTGCCACAATGTTTTAAAAATGATTTCGTGCAAGTGGCCGCCGCGGCTTGCTCGAATAAATTCCTGGGCGATTATGTCGAACGAATATTGGACGCAACGCGAGATGCGTCGCGCGAACCGAACCATTATTTTCACGACTTGCAAACTTTGTTCAATAGTAAGTCTATTCATTTTGAAATGGCAAACCAAACTGAGAATAAATCAAGTGACAGCTGTCAAAAAGACCAACTCCGAAAAAAGTATTGCCAGATTGAAAACCACACGTCTAAAAAACACCCTTTTTATTACATACAAAGTTCGATAAAAATCGTTAGAGCCGTTTTCGTGCAAATCGAAAATAAAAAAAACCCGTTACTTGAAAAGTACCAGTTTTGAACCAGACTAAAATGAACTAAAAAAAATCTCGTCAAAGTTTTTTCCTTAAACTGTTATACATGAAGTTTAAAAACTCCGTCAAGCAGTTTAGGCTGTAGCTTGACGTGAAAAATCGCACAGACGCACAGACAGACACCGGGATGGCATGGCGAAAACCACTTTTTCGGACTTCATGTCATGTTTGATAAAAACCTTGGTTTTTTCTTTTGCACGAAACCAATACTTGACCTATACAGCATGGAAAAATTAAAATTCAATAAAAAAGCAAAAAGATGCTAGCGTTTACAATAGTAATTCTTAAGTTTCAAACGTATTAAACCAAGCCCAAATCACAGCATCACATATAATTTCAATTTCATGAGAATTATAAAACCAGCATAAAAAGGAATTCAACAATCTTACAGCAAGGGATAAGGGTCTAAACAGGCTTTTAATATTTCAACAATGCCAAAACCAAAGGAACATTTTTGATTACAGCATCAATCTTGAAAATGATTTCAGCAGAGCGAAGAAGCCTCGAAAAGGCTTAATAAAAGACTAGGATTTGAAACAATTACCCAAGAAAGTAGCTCCACTTTAGTATTGGCAGGCTGTTAAAGATTTGTTTAGTCCCTGAGTAGTGAAAACGTTGCAAACAAAGCGAAATCAATGACAACATCAGCGTTTAATTTTCTTCAAGATATGGAACTCTGATTATTGAGTGAAAGATTCGTTGATGTTTCCTGGTCCCTGCGATATATTACATTAATGTGAAATTTTTCAAACCAGGTTTAGGGTTATGACTGCTGTAATACCGTTTTTAAAATTTATTTTCTTGCTAAAGATCACCAAAAAACTTTTCCTAGAAACGTGCCCCTAAAATAAAACTTGATTAAAGATGATATCGGACATCTTTCGCTTCATAAAACTGTTTCTCATTTCTACACTGGCTTTTTCTGTTCCAAAGTTTTCTTTAAAAAACCAACAAAACCAACAACCCAGTTCAATAACCGAACATGCAAATAAGGAACACACTTTATTTTTCTTCTTGAAATCCTACGCGTAAACATTTTCCTTATCACCATACTCACAAGCCGGGAAATATCTTTTCCAATTCTTTTTTCAAACAAATTTTATTCTTCCTTCCTCGAACCTAATACCCAAAGTCCGTTAAAAATCCATTTGCAAACAAATTTCCGTTAAAAATAAACTAACTTGTTACATATAGCATCGCCCTCGATTTCTAATCTCCAAAACGAAAGACTTGACGTGCAAACTCGTCGCAATTTAATAGGAAATTGGAAAATTGCAATAAAAGCAAGCAAACATCATCAGGAAATAACATTCCAAATGAACACCCAAATAATAAATTCATATCATTTTTACATGAACTAACTGTAATACCACAGATTTGCAAAACATTAACACAAACAAACCCAGCCCACGGAGTAGTGCATGATTACTTCCCCAAACCCCATATCATATCGAATCAACCTGTTAAATCCGACAATTTTTTTCTTCAATCAAAAAAAAAAGTTGATAAAAAAATAATCAGTTTAGTTTCTTTATTTTAACTTCCACATTACACAATAAAAAAAAAAAAACTAATAAAACCAAGACTCTTAACTTGAAAGATAAATAAATATCATTACCTCACGCAGTTTTCTTCTGCGTCTTCAATTGGCATCTTAATCCAATCAATTCGAAATAAGATCAGATTTTTTTTTTGCTGTTGTTGTTGTTGTAGGCAATGCACACCATCGCATCGAGGCAATACACTTGACTTTAACTTTCGTTTTTTTAATATTTTATTTGATTTAAGCACCATCATAGCCATGGTATTGATGTGATATTGGTAACAGTAAAGGCCATCCAGAGCTGGAGCTGGCCATGCTCACGCTACCACTGCTAGAGACCAGCAGCAGTAACAATTTTTCATAATCTTGAAACAGAAAATATATTTTATGGAGCAAAGTGAAAGCGAAAGCTAAAACCGCATGTTTTGTGAAGAGAGTAAAAAAAAAATATAAAACAAGTACAGATCTCGAGAGTCTCCGCATCTAATTTGGATCACAAACATGAATCCAAAGTGGCATCTCGTGCCGGGTTGACTGACTAGACTCTATCTTGTATCTCTGTATCTGTTAAGTTGGCATCATGGACCGACCAAACATGGGTGATCATACAAAAAAAAAGAAAACATCCTCATCTAGTTCAATGTTCGGATCAGTATTTTTTTTTTCAATTCTGAATTCGCATGCACATCACGCATCGCGCAATCATTTTCAAATAATCCACCACCATACAGCCTCCATTTGTGGAATGAACGTCGGCCGCTGCTGCTTCCATGTGTCCATTTTATGGGAGAAAAAAAAGTCTTCACTTTTGGACTTACCATATGAGTTACACACGCGTAATCCAATTAAATCACAAGAAAGACGAATGGCAGGATGAAAACGAAAGTAACGCATCGCATCGTTGAAAATGCGGAAAAACAAATATATTACTTCGATTTTTTTTTTTGTGCAATCACCTGTCTGCATCCGCCTTTGATCTTCTAAATACATTTAACTTCTTTTTTTTTTCTTTGACTCTCAGATAGGTGCTTTAGATATCCTTTTTTGTTGGGATCTTTCTGCACCAGCATAGCATGCTGGCAATAAAAATGAATCAAATTTATGGGATCATTAATTTTGTATCGGTATCGCACAAACGCACTATTTATTGCCTTTTTTTGTATCTATAAGATAGAGAAGCGATGATGTGCTGAGTTTAAGAAGGGATGGTCGGGACAAAAATAGGCGGACACATAATAAGAAGACAATAGGATACCTGTGTTCGAAAGAGGATACAAAAAAAGGACATCAGACACAAAGGCGAAGCATACTGGCGACTATGGTAAATCTGATAAATAAGATTACATCGCATCCATGTTCCATTCTTCTTTGATTTTTTTCTTTTAGTCCTCTTTTTTCCAGCCTCCCATAATGCACATCATTGAGCAACAGACTTATATAGAGCCAATTGGATTTTCTAGGCTATTCTCGGCTTTGGAAAAAAAGGGGAATGACAAGTCCTTATAATAGGATTATATTAGGTCTTTTATTGTGACGTCATATTTATGATGACTTAAATTATACCATATCAGCCAACAACGGACATTTTTAAAATCACCAATTTCTATCCTCTTCTTTGTAGGTTTGTTTTTTTCTGTTAACAATTCTGAAAAGCGTGAGAAAATTCCCACGGTATGTTACACTCAACAGGTAACAAATTAATTCACCCTCTATAGACATCAGGGAGGGGGATAAAAAGATGAGTTAAAAAGTTAACGTGTGGTTTCACGGTCTCGTAAGCAGCAACACTTTACACTGCCTGCTTGGCCACCCTCATGTGATGACTTCAAAAAAACAAACCAACCATCACATTGAAGACATCAGAGTCGTGTGTGCAACAAGTGTGTAAAATTAGGCCCTATTTTGCAGTAGAAACAGCTACAATACTTACAAGATACATGTTAATTTAATGAATTCCAAATAACACAATACAAAGAAGGGGGAATGGAGTATTTAACATTTATTTTTTTTTCTGTTCATGTTTTTGCTCTTGAAGATGTTATGGGAATTTTTTGAAAATTTCCCAGCGTTATGGGAGAGTGATCTTGAAAAAAAAAAAATTAATTAGTATTCCCCTGTGGTGAATTGGATTAACTCATCGGGAGGTAGCATTTAACTTGTTGAGTTTGCAATACTTAAAACGAGAAGAAAAATTTATTAAGCCTAAGGAAATCATGTGTCATTTAAAAATAAGCAGATTTTCTAAATAACATAATCGGACTACATAAACATGGTCCACAGTGTGTCAATTAATCGGTTTACCATCCAACAAATCCCATACTGAACGCATAAACAACAGGATCAAATAGAAAATCGCATTAAAATTGAAAAAAAAAACAACATGAAACGAAAGAGCTGAGCAGCGAACCTGTTGATAGAATTGACCCTCTTTTTTTCTACCATTGACCACAATATCATATCCAACTGTAACAAGAACCCACCGTGTCAATATAGTATGCCGATGCCGCCGCCGACGACGACGGCCCATAGCCATTACCATCGTCATCGTGAGGGTTTACAAATGCATTTTTTATACCACACGAGTATGTTGTTGATAGCTTGTCACTTTTTGTGTTTATGGATTCGTGCAATTAAGTGACACCTACACCGCGTTGCGTCGTCTCTATCAATCTAGAAAATTCAATGTTCTGCGTTGATGTTGACGTGACTTTGTGGTGAGGTGAGGGTGAGCGGTTGAGCGGGTAAGCAGGCACAAGGTATTTGAGGGTGAGGGTAATTTCGATGCGGATTTAACAATTTTGATTTCTATCACATCACAAGGTGGGTGGATTGTTATTCACTTAGACATGGCGGTGGTTATAGGTTGTTATGGTGCATTATAATAATTGTGTTCATGTGACTTATTGGGAAATACTTGTTTTCGATGTTAAAATTGAATTTGGATTTTGTGGCTTGTATAGTGCAGTGAACACATTGATTTGGTTATTTATTGAACGATATAATTGAGATTAAAATGATTTTGATCCAAAGGAGGTGTTTCAAAGCGTATTTTTAATTCGTGGGTTGAAATTACAGGGAACCGTGGTCTTAATGTGTTTAATTCAAACGATGAACAGAACCCACTTTAAAATCTAATCTTAACATAACTCGATTTAATGGTGTTTGCTAATAAAAACAAATTTTAATCATGCAATTACTTCATTTTAGCAGAGAAACGACAAATGGCGCCCAACGTGGGGCTTTTTTTTCACAATGAAAATGGATTGTATTTTTTTCGGTTTGATAGGCAAAAGTTTGGCAAGACACAAATAATGTGAAAAACAATTAAAACCAATAGAGAAGGTATATGTAGGTGTGTCTCGACCCCCTATATTCCCTTGGAGCCCAACAATTATATGGACCCTAGCTGATAGTGATGATTTGTTAAGAGACATATCTACTTCAATCCTAAATACTACCAAGTTTCTTATTAAACATTGCATACAAAAGGACTCCATGCAAGAAACAAAAGAGAGCAGGTAAACAAAACATTCAGGGCAACCAAATCAAATGTTTGAATTCGTACGAACACTGCAATGATTATTATTTACTCACGACACATATCCAAAATATCAGACTAACTCTCCAGATTGGAATTCCGGAACTGTTTAATTTGTTTTCAGGTTTCAAAATGGTAAAATAAACTTTTTATACTGATTTTTAAATCAAAACAATTGTTAAACGGAGCTAAGGCGATACACAAGAAGTTTTTACAGCCAAAGCATGTTTCCAATCTTAAAAAACCAAAATTAAGCAAAACACACAAATGCCGTCGGAATAAACTGTATTTATATTTTTAACCCAACTTCTTGCTGATTCAAATTAAAGTGGTTCATTTATAACAAAAAAAGACTTCAACAAAACAAAAGAGTTGATGTGCAAACCTGAAAACCGAGTTTTTGCATTTTTGATAGACAAAAACACTGCTTAATTGTCTTTTTAAGTTTAATGGCCCTGTTTTAATTAGAAATTGATCTGAAATTCAATTTTAAATGAGATATTGGAACCATTTGACGAATCCTTTGGGCTAAAAATATCACTTCCTTAAAAACTGAAACATCAAAAAGAAGGAAGTCAACCCTTTTTACATAAAAACTAGACAATTTATATGGTTGCTAACATAAATCGAGGTGTATCTTTAAGTTTTCCCTTTGCATATTTATTCAATCCAAAGTTTTCATTTGAAGTTCGCTTTACGATAACAATTGAAATTTGTGTACTTACATCTTCATCTTCCAAATATTTGAACGTATCCAAAGTGTCAATGCGAATTGTTCCTTGAAATGGATAAAATAATGTCCCTTGTGGAATTCCCAACGTCGTCCATACCGTTATTTGTTGTTCGGGTAATATTCCCGCTGGCGATGATGCCATTGCAAGGGAAAATTCTTGCGGTATTAAAACACACGTTTCCATTTTGATTAATTTGTTTTGTTTTTTTATGTTCCTTAACTCCCGATCAATACAAGATTAAACACACCAACTTTTTTTTACGACGAAATTCGAATTCACTTTAAAAAATATTATTTTTTTAAATTTTAACTTGTCATTATCCACAGTAATCAGTAAAAAAGTCCACAATAAAAATTTATTTCTTCTTTATTTTTTTTCCGTCCGCGAAATCAATAAAAATTATTAACGAGCTACGAAACAAACGAACTTAGAAGAAAAATATAAATCCCGATAAGATACAAATTCAATTTAAAAAAAAAAAAACCAAATACGAAAAAAAAACAATACAACCTAAAAGATACTTTCTATGTTTGTATTTTGAAAAAAAATTCTCAGCGCGCTTGCGAGAAGAAGACCCATTTCATTCAATGATCAACTAATACTGTCCGTTCGGGATCGCCAATATCTAACCATGACCTTCTGGAGGAAAATAGCGCACCAAAACACACACCATACACTGGATAAAACAGAGCACGGCTATATCACTGTGCTGCTGCGGCAATGGCAACAAAAAAGCAAACATAAACCAAAACACACAGATACGACTACGACGACGACGACGACGGCGAGTATATCTCTCTGCTGGCCAAGAGGCAGTCGGCTTATTGTATACAGCACTATACACTTCTATTTCCACCAAGTCAAAGCCATAGTAGAGTATCTTAATGCAGGTAGCAGCAGCCAATACAACAACCAATATGATCAGCCAGCGGGAGCTGGAAGCGCGTGCAAGAATATACGGTAACGTAAAACTAGCTCTTTATGCCCGATGATTGTGCGACATGTACCTTTTTTTTTTTGTTGTTGTCCCTAAACACTTATTGAACGCGCGCCTCTTCGTTATATTTTTTGTATCTTTTTTTTTGAGAATATACAAAAACAAAAAATAAAATATAGAAGAATACAAAAGCAAAGAAGATCTGCGCAGATACAAATACAAGCAAAATATTACCGCACCACACCTGATCGAGAGACATAGTAGATACAAGTGCATGCACACCACAGTAACAACCTGTTCGTTTGTATTGAATTTCATTCAATTTCAATGGTGAATTTTTATCCGAATTCTTATCCAAACTATTATCCGGAGCCGGTATTTTATAACACCTCCAGAAATGTAAATGTGTATGTGTGAGAAGAAAAAAGTAAACAAATCGATTTGATTATGTATCTGAGAGTTTGTTTCTTCAAGAAAAGAAATAAAAAGATACAAGTTAGCTCCGCCTTTTTAAGACGTTATAAATATTTATCCAAGAAAAAGTGCTCCAATATAGACGACTTGGACTGACTGTAGTATGTAGTTGTGCTTTAGTTTTTAACACAATCAAATTTTAGGTCGAGAAAAAGAGAACTGTCTTATAGTAGAGGAAGACAACATCAGATAAGAGGAGGTAACATCATCATCACCATCATCAACATGGAGATACAAAATAAAAATAAAAAAAAAAAATACACTAACCACGGTGTTGTTCATGTCGAACAAGAAGGAAGTCAATGACGGTTATTTAACGAACTTCGGGAAGAATTTAAAAAAAAATATATCCCTCATCGATAGCATGTGCCTTCAAATACAAAGAATAAAAAAAAGGAAGTAATGACAACCACAAAAAGCATATGTTATTCCTTTATTGTCCTGCGGGCAAATGTCAGGTGCAGTGATCTGCTCTCCGCCATCATCACACATACTCCTCCTCATCCTCACTATATTCCCCAACACACACAGAGATAGGAGATTTAATTTCATTTAAATTTATTATACAATTTATATATTTTTTGTTCGTTAAATTCATATAGTTAAATGCACACAGAATAATGTTGTGTGTTAAATCTAATCAATTTATTTAATTCTATGCAATGCATGCATGTTTAGTTTTATGTATACAGCACTCGAAATTATATGGTTTTTGTATGTAAACGAAAGAGCTGAGTAGCGAACTTGAAATTTCATTCATGATGCTCTGTGGATGCTGCCGTGATTGGTATTTAGTTTTTTTTTCTGTCTCTTTTGTCTTCACTATTATACTGATGATCTGTAGGTGATGCTGTGTGCTGCTAGGAGACTTATTAAAAGTAGATACGCCGGCGCCGCACCGCGGCGCTCACAATAATTACCATTCGGCTTTATTTGCTTAGTTTATGTGCAGCTTAACAAGTATTTAGGATGGTCATCATCAAATTTATGCATTCGGTAATTAACTGACAGGAAGGAAACTGAATGGATTTTATTTTCCAGGGGGATCTGGTATCACAGGTATATTTTTTTTGGAATTACAATGTTCCTAGTTGTTTTGATCCGAGTAGGGGTATTAAATAAACTATATTATTTTATGTGACTGACAAGGATAATAATTGTTCTTTATTTTAGTGGTTTCATTATTTTTATGGGTGTCATATAATGCTTTTAAGATTACAACTCATAGAAATAATACTGCATTAATTAAATGGTATCTTACAGAGCTTCATTGATGATCATTAAAGATTCTTATTCCTCCGATTGGGTAAGCAAAAATGGGAAAAAAATGAAGGCGCTGCCGCACCGTAGAAGTATTTTTCTAAGAACGCCATTTCAACTATAAGGTTTTATGTTAGCGAGTCTTAGTAATTGTTGTAAATAGAACTAAGACAAAAGTCAAATTACAATAATAGAGGATACTTAAACCAAATTGCAAAATTTGTCCGTTCATGAGATCAGCACCCACATGCTCAACTACTTTTTTTCAATTAGTTTTGAGCTTATTACTTGTGAATAACCTTGAAAGGTATTTATATTAAATTGCTCAAGAACAAAGAAATCTGTCAGTAATTTTAAAGCACGATTTTGGAACTTGCTTCTTCTTTGATACATCGGTTTTAATTAAATTTCTCTGCCGGAATATCCAGCGATTTCGACGATGATGATGAAGACAACGCTAAAATTTTAAGATGGATTTAAATATTTTATAATTTGCAACAATGTAGAATTTAAAATAAGTGTTTTGATTAAAAAAAAAATATTGTTCAAGTATTTTAGGTTGACTAGACAAAAATGAAAAATTATAAATTTCTTATCGGTTAACCCTACGGAATCTTACAAAACATTTAGAAGAACTATCTTACATAATTTTTTGTTGTTTTGCTAATGACCGTTAAATGACAATGTTTATATATGAAACAAATTTCTTTATCACTTTATTTCCAAGTTACACAGAATCACATTTTTTTGTATCGTTTATGAGAGGCAGTTATATATTAGTTGCATTACTAGACACTTGTCTAGAAAGACTCAGGTCTTTCGAAATAAAGTATAAATTAAGTTCCACATTATTTGCCGTGCAATATTCTTAGCTTTTCTATTGGCAATCATTAATCTTAAAGGACGAAGAAAATAGACATGAAAAAGTATGATATTTTCAATAACTTTGTTTCGTTTAAAATTTCCAAGATGTTGAATGTTTAAGAATGAAATTGTCTCCGACAAATACATTTGATACAATTTTTAAGGTTTTTTGACCTAGGTATTAAAAAGGGAAGAAAAGCAAATACATCCACACGGATTGAAATTATTCATTACTTCAGTTGGGAAGTTGTTATAATTCCATGTAATATGAGGCCATTTTATTTTCATCCAAATTAAATTTTTAATATACGAGTAATGTAACTAATCTAATACTCGGTATGGCGGCGGCGGCCGGCATAGCAAGAAACTCTGCACTTTTTTTACATCGAATATTTTAATTTTCGATCTCAGAATTTTTAGAACATTTAGGTACTGGTATTCGAACGATAGAAAAGGAAAGTTATGCATTCTTCGAGAAAAAAAAATTTGAGATAACAATCAAACTTCACATCACGATGATAGCATAGACGAAAAAAGTTGGTGTAAAAAATCTGTCCGTCTGTATGTATAGATACACCCTTCTACAACCCAAACGGTTCTGCTGAAATGCTTCAGGCTTGGCTTGTAGAATTTTTGCTTTCGAATATTTTGAAAACGACTTAACTAATTCTTTCAAAACTTGAAAAAATTTATATTATTTTTAAAAACTATTTTTTTTTTGTATTCTTAAAAGCATTTTTAATTTTTTTTTTTTCAAACTGATAAGTATACAGAGGTAGTCAAAAGTATTTACACAACGAGCTTTTTTTTGCATTGAAATTATATTCAATTAAGCTCTTTGTGTATAAATACTTTGACTACCTCTGTATGCATTTAATGCATACTTATGAATTGGCGTATTTGATTTTTTGTGAAAAAATGTTTTCAAATGTTTGAAAAACAAAATGAACTTTTTTTTCTAAAAACCGCTCTTAAATTGAAAAACATTTTTTTCTAGGCGATAAAATGGTGTATTTTTTCAGCTCAGATCAGTTTAAGTATTTATGTAAGAACTAGCTGACCCGGCGATTTTCGCTCCGCCAGAATTAATTAATGTACTGAAAATAATAATTCTTTCATATGCATTATTTAGTAAAAAAGCTGATATTTTGAGATTACACACAAACCTCTTCATTTTTACTTGCGATTATAGGTACTATAAGGCAAGTTATGGATTCGTGCAGAAAAAAAAAATTGAGATATCAATCACACATGACATTACGATGATGGAGAAGTCGAAAAAAGTGGGTCTGGAAATTCCGTCCGTCTGTCTGTCTGTCTGTCTGTCTGTCTGTATGTCTGTTCGCGCATCTGGAGGCTAAACGGGTGGGTCGATTTGCTTCAAATTTGGTATTTAGGATTTATTTGGCCGTCCCTCGGAACAAATTTTTTATTTTTGCTCTAGGTCCAAAAATAACGGCACCTGCCATACAATCTTGAAGACAAAAATTGATTTTCTCCAAAACGGCTCTAACGATTTTGATAAAACTTTCAGAATGCTATTTTTGCAAGACAATCTATCTTTTGGTTTGAAATTTTTTTTCAAAATTTGTCTAATAACGGTACCTCTCATAGAACCAGTATTTTCAAATCAAATTTTCTCGTAAACTATACATTCGATTTCAATAAAATTTTGGCCACAGGAAGTCATTCATAATTTTATTAATATGGCATTTCAAAATTTTCAAAAACTTTTTTTTTTTTGATTTTTTATAATTTTTTCAAAAAAATTTTTGGTTTTCGAAATATGTTGGAAACGGGTACATTGATTTTTTTCAAAATTATTTTTCAAATCTAAGCTACAGATTGCCATATATTTGCATACTCAAATAAATTTCAAAATATTTTTTGAAAAAGTTTTTCAAAAATAACCTTTTAAAAAAAAAACTGGTCCAACGATTTTCAAATTTTTTTTTCCTAGATTGACGTATAGCTTCGAAATTTTATTGCATACTTAGTTTTTCCGAGAAAACTCTTAAACTAATTTAAAAAATAAAAGAATTTTCGAAATTATTTAATTTTTTTTTTAATATCCATATATGCAGCCACTACGCAATTGCTTATCATAAGAGCAAGTTCGTGCGACCCAGTCGTGCATTTTATTATTTATGTGTATAGGTTTAGAAACAAATATTTTTTTTTTTAATCTGAAGCCCCAAGACTATTGTCTTAGATTAGAGCAAGTTCGTGGGACCCAGTCGTGCATATTTTTTTCTTCAAGAATTAATTTTCCGAAAATCAATAATTCTTACATGTTAATTACACGGGAACATACGATTAAGTAAGTAAGGTTTTACTTTAAACAGGCTAGATATTGATAGAACCACTATCGAATTTGATTTGCAACGTAAATTTATTAATTCATTTCAAAAAGCCATTTACATCACATTATATCTTAGATTGGGAATTTCGTTACACCGAATAAAATCAGATCCAGCAAATGTTATGTGTGAGAATCAATCATTGAGAATAATCCAAAAGTCTTTTACTTTAAGAATAGATTTTTCTATATGTGTGTTGATGAAGATTATTTTGGGTAGATATCTACTTAACGCTGGCGCTGCTCAAATTTATTTCAGCAATATTCCTGGTGCAAAATTATACAATTTGAAACAGTCCCTCACCCCGCACATATGGAATTCTTTCTATAGTGTTAAAGTTAAGAATAATAAAACTTTGCTATTTGCATTCCAATAATTCTTTTGTTTTACAGAGAAAAATCGAAGTTGCTATACTGACTTTTTCAAACTTGTCTTTAAACTTAGAGGATAAGATCTAGCGTAAGCCTTTATCGGATCATAATCCTTCTCTCATAACAGATTCCATCAATTGAAATTTATTAACTCGCTTGTAAATCGTTTTAATGCGCACTCAAGTGTACCACAGGGAAGTCATCTGGGCCCTTTTCTATTTCTATTCATGTTATTAATGATGTTACATTTTGTATTAATCATTGTGAGATTAAAATATTTGTAGGTGATTGAAAGGGTTGTGAACTTCTGCAATCTGTTGGTACTTTTGTGTTTGGTGTCTAATAAAACAGTTTAGTTCTCAAGTCTCAACTCTTCTTAATGTCAAACCATAACTAATTTTGTAATCAAATTTTGATTATTCCATTATTTAACACGAACATACTTCATTGTGTTGTTTCTTTTAAAGACTGAAAAATTCATATTGGTGTCAATCTTGATTCCACTGGGAGTTTCATAGTTCTACAACTCCCTTCAAGTTTAAAAAAACGATGGGCAATAATAATGTTGCTGTTGTATAAAAATATGGTATACTGGCAATTTTGCATGTAAGATTTCATAATTTATATTTCTTGTGTGTTATTTTAATAATATTGCTTACTATTTAGTCATACTAGCACTAATTCGTGATTTTTCTGATCGTAGTTCGGAGCTTGTTTTAAGCTGACTACAATAAAGATCTGAAAGTGGAAAAAGGCAAATCAGTCTAATATCAATTTGTTGTACTTTTTTTTGTTAATATATCCTCAAAAAAAATATATGTAAGTATATAACTTTAAATTAAGAAGTGGTTTTCCAGATATATTAAATTTCTTAGCTTATGCCTTTACTAAAGGTTTTTCAATAAGGGCGGGATATTAAAAACGTAATAAAACAAGCTGTGTGTGAGGCATAAACAAAATTTGTAGTTTTTTTTTAAACCCATGACAGCAATTATGTAAACAATGTGGCATTAATTAGATTCCTGCTTGCTACCCCACATTCTGACGATGGCACACATCCGAGTGGTCAAACTTTTAAATGATTTTTCCGCATAGCTCCGGCTGAATTTGAAAGATTGAATGTGTGTTGTCTTCACCTTAAGAATGTCGATCAGTTGTGGATTATCAAGCCAACGACATCCGAAAACCCCATAAGAGAATGCAAATTGCATGAACTTGGTGGCAAATTCACGTCATCTCTGCGTTGCAGAATATCAATGGTGGTGCCCGCTGTGTGGTTCCGTTTTGCTGAAACCGAAATGTCATCTACGTCTATATAGTTCAAGTTTTTCATAAGAAATTGGGTTTCATCGTTCTATAGAATTTGCCATTGACGATGACTGTCTCACCAACATCTTTTTCGGAAAAGTACGGACCAATGACGCCACCGCACTGGCATTGCAGATTGCACCAAACGCGGTAAGTTTTTGAGGATGCCATGTTACCTAGTGAAAAGAAAAGTATCGTGTTTCGTGAATATAGTGAGAGTTGGTGTTGTCACAGGTACGGCAATTCATATACAAATGAGCCTCGTCATTGATTTTTCTGGCAAAATTGGGGTGCTGTTTAATCGTGTACCTTGTAACGATGATTTGGCTTCAGTCCAAACGATTTGACAGATGTCATTAAAAAAAACATGACCACCACAGGAATCCAAAAATTTAAATGCCATTATCTTAAAACTGTTACAGCAATGGAACCCTATTGCTTTGTGGCTTCCAACCAATAACTGAAAGATGGCAGTATCAACAGTATCCTAAATAAGCTTTCACACACTCGAGATTGCTAATGCTATTTTAACCGAGATTTTATTCAACTAAGAGTTCACCAAGTGTTTTTTAAATTTAAATAATCTTTCAGAAAAAGAAAATAATACATTAAAATGGTTACTTTGTCTGGAATCATTTATAAGATCTCCCACAAGAATGTCAAACTGGAGTAAAAGTTGTAATGTAACATTATTTTATTTTAATCAAGAGTTAATCAAGGTGGTTATGCTTGCTTGGTGTTGGAACATAAATATACACACACTTCTTGTCTTGTCACCATATTATAGTGAAGTGAAGGAAATGTTTAGCTGTCAAAAGTGACAAATTCAATTAGGTATTTATTGTACAAGGCTAAATTTTCCAACTTAATTGGTCTAATTTTGTATCGATAACTGACCATACCACTGAAATCCAAGTCAATGGTAACTAACACCACCAGCTAGCTATATAAATCAATTCAGATAAAGTTACTGATAGATACAATTCAATTGCGTATGTTTTTAAGTGACAAAGTGACAAGTGGTTGATACTTGTTTTTTTCTTTACTTTAAACTTAGACACAAACTAGCTAGTGGAGCATATATTTTATTTGCATGTAAGGCACCTACCTCTTTATTATTAGCTCTACAAAATTGTTGTAACTTGTAATGAAATTAAAAGCTTAGATATTTTAAAATTCAAGGATATTTCAACGATAAGTTAAGCCCACCTTTATTTTTATTCCAAGTATGGTATGGAAATCACTTTAAAAATTAAATTCAAATTTGTCGAAGAAAGATAAAAATATATATATTTAATATAAAATTATAGTATTATGTAATACATTTTAATTAATGACAAATAATACCGTAATGATATTTGCAATTATTTTTAAATCAAATAAATGTTATGTTTACTTGATTTCGGGCAATAATCAGTAATTGGGATCAATAATTTGCTTAAGGTATTGATTGGTCCAAAAAAGTGAGATACTGATAGTTGTGCTTCTGACACACATTGAACCTATTTCAGACATTATGTTGAATCAATGCTCAAAATTGATACAACTTGCCATGACATCAGAAAGGAACTACATTTTGATTCAATAGTTTAAAAAAAAGTGGTAGTGGGGAGGGGGGAGGGGTTGTAGTTATTTGTTTCAAAAAGTCATAAACACATGTTTCTAAAACGTAGTGTTTGCAATTGATTAGTCAACGAACATTTAAAATGTTTGAGTTTGAATTCTTTTAAGTATTTTATCAATTCAATTTAATCTATCATTCTTTTTATTTAAATCATACTAAAATTACTCTTTTTCATCAAAATTCGACTGAAATCTCAGTCATAAGACTGCTTTTTTAATAAAAAAAAATATTATATCACAAAAATAATGTATTTTTATTTTTCAAATATTGCCAACGTAAAACAAATGAAGCTTAGCTGTTAGAATAGAATTTAAAAATCATTTGACACTGTTTGATATGTTGTAGACAATATTGGTATGCGAAGACATATTTTGGAGGCGGTTACAAAATTGTTTAAAAAACAGAGATACCAAATAAAATGTAAATCGAATACAAACTCCCAAATTTGGTGGTCCACAAGGATCTACACTGTGACCGTTACTTTTTATTATTTATTTGTGCAAATCGATTGTTATCGGTTTTGACGAAAAGTATTATGTTTAATTTTGAGAAGACACTGCAATATTCAAGAAAATGTACAACATTTTAAAATGTCCCACCTATGTGGAACTTGACTGCTATTTCAAAATGGAATAAAGCAAAACAAAAGTAATCAAAAGACTAAAAAAGCCGTGTAAAATCTTCCACATCTAAGACTGCAACTAAAAGCCACTCAAATAAGTCTGTGTGCAAAATAAAATACAAGAAAATAATTTAATTAGAAAATACAGCCCTAACTTACTTGCAGAAGTAACAAAAATTATATCAAAATGTCTAATGAAGAGCCAAACATGGATTGGATATTACACACCAATTCAGAACAAATACATAAGAGTTTGGACTTTAAAAACTTTTAAGACATGGAGAAAAGCATTTGGTGTCCTAGAAAAAACAAGATTCAAATAAAGTTTGGTCCCAATGAAAAATTGCCCCAGACAAAAAATAAAAATGTCTCCATAAATGGGACCTTTTTTCATAATGAAAAATGGCCCCATTTCGACGGTTTGGGACGATTTTTCGTGCATGGGGCTCTTTTTTCCTTTTTAAGTTTGGAGTGATATTTCATTACGAAAAATGGCCCCAAACAAAAAAATATCTACCAGCATCACATTTTTTTTGCTGGTGGGGAAATTGTGTGCACACTGCACAGCCTGCCTCATTCTATATTCATAATCTATTATAAATGCAGATGGTGCCAGATCAAAAATATTTTTCTTGATAAACTACAAAACATGGATATAGGATTGCTCTGTTTTTTTTCTCCATAAAAATGAAAAAAAATGGAAAGATCTAAAAATAAGAAAAAAAATAATAGGCGATAGAAAAATCGCGCGATTATTTAAATTAATAATCGTACAAGAAAGTCGTACGATTTTTCAAATAAATAATCGTACAAGAAAATTTTCCAAAAAAGCAACTTTGAATATTGTACCACAGGGTTTCTTAAAGCTACTCTTAATCATAATATGTGCGATATGATAAACTCTTATCAATAATAGTAGGTATACGTTTTCTTGTACGATTATTAATTTAAAAAATTGTGCTATTTTTTAAATAAATAATCGTACCTTAACGGCTTTTTTCATTTTCAATTTGAGAGCTTCCTATTTAACAATTCAGTTTGGGGCTTTTTTCCATTTAGTGTGGGGCCATATTCCAATTTTAAATTGAATTTTAAATTGGGGTAATTTTTCATAAACAAAAATCACCCCATTTTTCGGGGTTATTTTTTTAAGTCTAAAATTATGGGGCCATTTTTCGTTATGAAAAAAGGCCCCAATAAATGAAAAAACATCCCAATTCAACGAAATTTTGTCGGTTTTTGTTGTTTTTGTTTTTCATACAATTTCCTGGGGCTATTTTTTCATTTTTAGTTTATGGCCATTTTTCATTCTGGCCAAGTTTCATGTAGCCTACAAATCTGCTAAACTGTTTCAAAAATAATAGATTTTGGTAGAAGTAGAATCAAATATTATAATTCATTCTTTTAAGTTAAGTACTTTATTATTTTTAAATGGCTTTGAACGATTTATGAAACAGGTATAAAATATATAATTTAAAATTCATCAAAGAATTTTTTAAAGAATTTGAAGAAAAAAGATTCACCATTTGATCGCATTAAAACATTAAAAATGTATCAACGTCTTTCAGTGTTCTTTAAAATTCGCCAGTGATCCACACTTACTAAGTTCATTGAAAAAAATCGATCCACGTAATAATACTTTTATATGGGATTTACCGTAGCAAAAAACCAACAAATTGAAAATTCCAATACAAAGCTTACAAAAACAAATTAAATATAACACCAACAGAATTTGCTGAAAACCTCATTTTCCAAAAGCACTTCTTATACACCATCTGCCAGATAAAATCAAAACCAGTGGAGCAGATTTTTGAGAAAATCAACATAAACAAACAAAATGTACTAAAAATTTACGCAATAACTCGTCAAAAATTTAATGTCATTTTATAGAAAATTCTAAGAATTTAACAAAACAAACTACTTTACAAAAATTTTAATGAAAAGCTAAATTTTATTAATTTAAACAAGCTCTTACTTGGAAAGTACCAGTTATCCGAGGTTTAACAAAATTTAAAATTGCCTTGATCAAAACGTTTCATCTTTAAACTACGGTTTAAAAAAACTTGAAATCGATCCGTCTCATGAGGATTGGGTACGATTTGACATTTTTTTAAATGTCGCATTCATTCGCACGGTGCCGTGAAATAAGGCCGTACGAAATAAGGCCATATTTCAAAATTTGGCCTTATTTCACTTTGTAATTGTGAAAGAGGGCCATATTCCAACATATGGCCTCATTTCACGGTGACGTGAAATAAGGCCAAACGAAATAAGGCCAAATTTCAGATTTTGGCCTTATTTCGTTTTCCAAAACGAAATAAGGCCAATTTGGTCTTATTTCCATGCACTAATAGAAATAAGAGCGAAAAAATAATGGAAATAAGACCGAAAATAAAAAATTAGGAATTCGGCTTTGGTTCACGGTTCTAATTGTTAAGTGCTTAAAGTTTTGAAAAAATAAAATGAGGAACAACCAAAATGTTCAAAGAATTTTTCAAAAATTGTTTGCGCTTCCGTTGTTGAGCGCACAAAACATGATAACTGCATTTGATTTGATTAAAGCGGAAATTGGTCAACAAGCGTGGTCACGAAACGCAACAAATGCTTTTAACGAGTTCATTATCTATTTTCAAACGCAATGGATTGAAAAGGTATTTATTTGATTGTCTTTCTTTTATGTATTAGAAAAATATTTTCTGTGCATGAGTAAAATCGCTCGATTTTTAGGAATTAAGGTTTATCTGATTTTTTTTTAAATTTTCAAAAACGGATATTGGTGATATGAGATTACGTTTGTGTGGGAATGAATCTCATGGGTATTGCAAGTATCTGTTTTCGGAAATTTTAAAGAATCAGATAAAATAATCGTTAAAAAATCGCGCGATTTTCTGATTTTTTTTTTAAATTTTCAAAAACGGATATTGGTGATATGAGATTACGTTTGTGTGGGAATGAATCTCATGGGTATTGCAAGTATCTGTTTTCGGAAATTTTAAAGAATCAGATAAAATAATCGTTAAAAAATCGCGCGATTTTCTGATTTTTTTTTAAATTTTCAAAAACGGATATTGGTGATATGAGATTACGTTTGTGTGGGAATGAATCTCATGGGTATTGCAAGTATCTGTTTTCGGAAATTTTAAAGAATCAGATAAAATAATCGTTAAAAAATCGCGCGATTTTCTGATTTTTTTTTAAATTTTCAAAAACGGATATTGGTGATATGAGATTACGTTTGTGTGGGAATGAATCTCATGGGTATTGCAAGTATCTGTTTTCGGAAATTTTAAAGAATCAGATAAAATAATCGTTAAAAAATCGCGCAATTTTCTGATTTTTTTTTAAATTTTCAAAAACGGATATTGGTGATATGAGATTACGTTTGTGTGGGAATGAATCTCATGGGTATTGCAAGTATCTGTTTTCGGAAATTTTAAAGAATCAGATAAAATAATCGTTAAAAAATCGCGCGATTTTCTGATTTTTTTTTAAATTTTCAAAAACGGATATTGGTGATATGAGATTACGTTTGTGTGGGAATGAATCTCATGGGTATTGCAAGTATCTGTTTTCGGAAATTTTAAAGAATCAGATAAAATAATCGTTAAAAAATCGCGCGATTTTCTGATTTTTTTTTAAATTTTCAAAAACGGATATTGGTGATATGAGATTACGTTTGTGTGGGAATGAATCTCATGGGTATTGCAAGTATCTGTTTTCGGAAATTTTAAAGAATCAGATAAAATAATCGTTAAAAAATCGCGCGATTTTCTGATTTTTTTTTAAATTTTCAAAAACGGATATTGGTGATATGAGATTACGTTTGTGTGGGAATGAATCTCATGGGTATTGCAAGTATCTGTTTTCGGAAATTTTAAAGAATCAGATAAAATAATCGTTAAAAAATCGCGCGATTTTTTAACGATTATTTTATCTGATTCTTTAAAATTTCCGAAAACAGATACTTGCAATACCCATGAGATTCATTCCCACACAAACGTAATCTCATATCACCAATATCCGTTTTTGAAAATTTAAAAAAAAATCAGATAAACCTTAATTCCTAAAAATCGAGCGATTTTACTCATGCACAGAAAATATTTTTCTAATACATAAAAGAAAGACAATCAAATAAATACCTTTTCAATCCATTGCGTTTGAAAATAGATAATGAACCTCAATACCGTATCATCTTAGAGGTGTGAAAATTGATATTGAAATAATGCCAAATTGGCCTTATTTCGTTTTCGAAAACGAAATTAAGCCAAACTGAAATTTCGGCCTTATTTCGTTTTGGAAAACGAAATAAGGCCAAATTTTCGGAATTTGGCCTTATTTCGTTTGGCCTTATTTCACGTCACCTCATTTCACTTTGACGAAGTGAAATAAAGCCAAAATGGCCTTATTGCGCTTTAAGTTTAGTTGGCCTTATTTCACTTTCAGTAAGTGAAACAAAGTCTAATGTGCGGGTGGATTTTGCTGATATTTCCAATTAAAATATATCTAAAACGAAATTTCTCCCATTACACCTTATAGTTTTGATTACCTGATTACACAAATCTTCATTATTATAGTCCAGTTGAGAAAACAGCCTCCATTTTAAGTTACAGTTAAATGAAACAAGAAATTTAATGAGCAGTATTTTATTTGTATTTGATTTAAATAAGTAAATAAAGTATTTGGAATTGAAGTCAGTTTTAATTTTGGAGAGTCGTTCAAAGTGATAGCCTAAAATTGTCGCAAATTATAATATTAAAAACGAAATGTTTCAGTTTTAAATTTGGAGAGTTTTTGAAAAGAATAGCTATAATATGAAAAGAAATAGTTTTGTTTTTGTTTTGGAGAGTTTTTGAAAATAATAGCCCAAAATTCGCGCGAATTTTCAAAAACTCTCCAAAACAAAAACAAAACTATTTCTTTTTATATTATAGCTAATTATTCTTTTCAAAAACTCTCCAAATTCAAAACAGAAACAATATTAATATTATAATTTGCGACAATTTTTGGCTATCACTTTCAACAACTCTCCAAAATTAGAACTGAAACATTTTAAAAGCTTCGGTTTTAATTTTGGATAGCCTAAGCTGACAGTGTTAATTTTGGAGATTTTATCAAAAATAATAGATAGTCGCACATCGCCCAAATTTTCTTAAAAAATTAAAATATTTCATTTATTGATGTACAGCTTTTAAAGTTTTTTCAATATTACATTAAAATATATGCGCAAATATACTGAAAGTTTGTGTAATGAAAAAACGCTACATATGGCGTTGCTACACTTTCGAAAAGCGAAATAAGGCCATATTTGGCCTTGTTTCACAAATAAGTTTGGCTTTATTTCACTTCGTCAAAGTGAAATGAGGCCATATGTTGGAATATGGCCCTCTTTCACAATTACAAAGTGAAATAAGGCCAAATTTTGAAATATGGCCTTATTTCGTACGGCCTTATTTCACGGCACCATTCGCACTATCAATCAGTGTTGCGCCCAACTATGATTTAAAAATAATTTAAAAATTTTAATTGTCGATGCAATCAAAAGAACTAAATTTTTATCAGTAGAAAAGTAGACATTTTTAACCACACTTTTTCAACTGTCAACTTTTTTTTGACGATCAAACATCAGTCGACATTTTGACAGTCGATTTTATTTTTGGTCATTTGTACGTGTTCCGTCTCACCACTCTCTAATAGCTCAATGACAAAAAACTTTGTTAAGGATTCATTTCATCGCAATTTAATTTTAATGCTAAAATATTAAAATATTGAATTATACAAAAGAAAAGCTTGCCTTATAGATCAATGAGTTTGTCTAATGGAAGTTTCAATTCTAAGCCTTGTTTGTTTGTATTGTCTCATGCCCAAAAAATGCGGCACATACAACAGCACATACATATGTGACACACACAAAAAATATCGGCCCATTTTCGAGATTGATATTTTTCGGGTTCCAAAAAATTTAGTTTATGCTCTCAGTGAAAGGTCGAATTACCCCTCTTTGGGTTTACTTATTTTTTCACAGTTCTACATTTTGCAAGTCAAACTTTCCACGAGTTAATCTTGTCATGAAAAGTGTATCTCGGCAGGCCTTTTGTATTCAGCTGTAAATTGTACTTCCCTTTCATTTCCGCAGATTATCAGAAATGGCGTAGAAAAAAAAATATAAAAGAAAAATTAACAAGATTCCAACAAATTAATATTGTTGTATTTGTGAACCACTGATCAGCTGGCCACACTAATATATATACAAAACCTTGCAATCCAAAACTCAAATTGGGATCAACATTCTTATAAAGTAAAGAAACAAATAAATGTCTTCAAAACTATAATCACACACGTAAAAAAAAAACTAAAGCTTTTTAAAAACCCAGTCTTCAACAAATATTGTCGCTGAAACCTGACTTCCATTTTTTACCAAAAATAGAAGAAAAAAAAACTAACATTCACAAATTTGGCTCACATTATACTTTTACCGACAAACTCCAAGACTCCATTGGCTAAGCCTCAACAAAAAACAATAAAGCCAGCAATTTCACGCTTCAGAAACTCCATAGTCCACAGAAAAGATTGTTCCCACACAAGACTTCCGATAAGCTACGCCCCCATCCACTTATATTCTTTGTTTCGTGTTTTACCTTTTTGTTTCCAAGAAAACCATTGCCGCCGCTTGACAGACTACAGGTATAGAAGAGGTACCTTCTTGGTTGTCCGTCTTGTCTTTGGTTGCACTGGCTTACCTGCTCCAGCTTCGTATCTGGCCACCTCACCAAAACACCACACCACCGACCGTACGTACTTTCAACCAAACCACACAATATAGACCCTCATTGGTGACCGAACCAGATTTAAAGACCTCAATCCCACGACCATGATTGGTTGGCCGTGATTTTGTACTTTGTTCATGCAAGTGTGTGAGTTTTCTTCACTTGCCAATGTATGAGTGTTAAGAAGGTATAGAATAGGAAATAGATTTACCTGTTTTTACCAAGTTCGTCTAAGCCAACCAGAGTAAGGTCTGTGAAAATTGTTTTTTTGAATGAAAATCACGGCAAGATCGCGGACGCGGACTGCGCATTTTCTCATGTTGTATTGTCAGATACACAAGTATAATTCTTCTTGAAGCTTGAAGTAGATAGATACACTTTCTGCGTTGGTGGACATGGATAGACGACACAGGGTGAGAGGAAGACTGGTGCTGGTGCTGGTGATGCCGGCCCGGCCGTATCTCTGGGAAATAAGATACCAACTGTTTTGACATTTCGTGCGGACGGTCAATGATACTTAATTCAAGTTCATCATTGTGTCTGCTCGTTTTGGCGTTTGATGCTTGTTCGTTGTTCGTTTTCCACGGAAACAACTGGTATTGCTTTTTAATGACTCAAAGATACAAGATACTGGGGGCTAGATACGAGCCTAGAATGTGGATACATTTCTGTATGGCTTCCGGAAGAACAATATACAAGATTGCCGTTGCAATCTGACAGTTTGATGTTCATAAAATGAAGAACAACAAAAAAACAGTTATGATGTGAATGAAGTGGTTGAGATATGAATAATGTGGGTGGGAGACTTTACCAGTATGGAATTTACTGTTTCATGCAGTATTGTATCCAAGAACTTATAAAGACCTTAATTATATCTGGAGATGAATTATTGAATTAAGGAACTGAATGGTTGGGTAACTAAGTATTTCGTTTAAGAACTGAAATTTTCAGCAAAGTGGTTTTTTTGAACTTGGTGACGAATTTCACAATTTTCAAGTTGCAATCTATTCTCAGCAATGGCCTCTTAAATACTGACCTTATTATTTTTCCAATCTTAAAGCTCGCACTATAGGATCAATAGATTTCCTTTATTTTTTAAGTTGACACATTAGATCGTAAGGTGCCATTGTTTGACATAAAGACCACCAAGTTTTCACACCAAAGAAACAGAGTTTTGTTTCGCGTTGTAGATCTTTCAAAATCAACCACAACGCATTGTGGAAAATAAAAAAAAAAAAAATTACGATTAGCATGTTTGGAAACGGAGATTGTTTTTTATAAAAATGGACGACCTCCATTTGTTTAAATGAATAATCAGTTGAAGTTTAGCACGGTTACATTTTTTGTACTATTATTATGTTTCCTAAATAGAAAGCTTTTTGGTGTGTGCACGACACTAGCGCCTTGATATTCTCACAACAGTAAGTTTTTTTAAATGTTATAATTAACGCTCTGGTTATCACTATCAAGTGCGAGTGTTTTGGAAAGACAGGAAGAACTGAGTAGGAGATAAGCGATGTACATTTTGTGTCTCATATGGCTGGACATTAAAATGGAATTTAAAAATAGAGTTGTGTAAGGAATTTCACATTCGTGTAGTACGACTAAAAAAGAATCCCAGTACTTGAATATACGTCCGTCAGTATTTTAGATCAAGAGTATAAAAATGGGCATTCCTAGCAGGCAGGTATATTGGGAAAGTTGTTTCAGGAGATGAATGCAATAGGCTACTTCACTAAAGCACTCATCCAAAAAAAAAGCGATTAGACAATGAAAGGCTAAAGACATTTCTACGATGATCCAACTAAAGAAATTTTTCCGAAATCGATCTATCACCTATAAGCTTTAAGGTTCTGTTCCTAATTTTATCTTGGAGAGCTGATGATGTTTTTGGTGCTCCAGATTAAATATATGAGAAGGGAAAGGGGTAGAAGGTGCATTTGGAAATATAAGTATGAAAAGCTTATAGTGCTGTCGTCAGCAATTCAATAATTTTGTGGACTAAAAGTTTTAGACAAGAGAGCATTAATGAGAATGTGAAACAAATCGGAAATAGTACAGAGCCTTGAGGCACTCCAGCTTTTATTTTTCGAAATTAAAACTTGAAAACGTCCACAATAATGTGAATTGAATGTTCAGAAAAGAAGGACCAAAAGCACAAAACAAATTTATTAGAATTTGATGTCAAAATATTGAAAGCTTTAGAAGAATCGAAAAATGTAGCTGTAGCCTTTTTCGGAATTGGTTGAACAAATGCTTTTTTTCCATCCACTTGGATAACGACCTGTACTAGGTTGCTAGATCTTTCAATACTCTTTACGGTTAATAATGATCGTGGGTTTAAAGCGATGACGGTGTTGAATTTTGCATATAAAGGGTGTTTTTTTAGACGTGTGGTTTTCAAGAAGACATAAAACACGTATAATTTAATGGTATGGCCAAGAATTTAGCTTTATTATAAAGATAAGGGTATGCCATTATGTTTGACATTGATTTCGGGTAAGTGGCCGCCTCGGCTGGCTAAAATAAATTCCTGGGCGATTATGTCGAACGAATATTGGACGCAGCGCGCAATGCGTCGCCTGAACCGCACCATTATTTTGGTAATAAATTTGCCCGATTTGCAACGTTGTTCAGAAGTAAGTCTATTCATTATGAAATGCCAAACGAAACTGAACATAAATCAAGTGACAGCTGTCAAAAAGACCAACTCCAAAAGAAGTATTGCCAGATTGAAGACCACACGTCTAAAAAACATACTTTACATAACAAACGACCATAAGTTTTTACTGCACTTAAGATATCCAATATTTTTCTTCTAAGTCTTTGTTCGTGTAGCGTTTCGTTTTCTCGAATTATCGAAGAATTACCGGAGCTGCCAAATTTCTTTAATTTGAACGCAGGTTGCTTTTGTGTATTGTTTCATCAAACACTGTGCACAGCAATGATAACCCAAAAAAAGAATTAAAATTTTATTCCTATCCTCAGTCTCCGTAAAAATAAACTTTATACATTTTTAGATCTCTGTTCACCGAACTTTATGAAATATTTTAAGGTTCAACGAAAAAGACATTAAGGAAACAATTTAAAATAAAGAGACACAATTTACTGATTTTATACCTATAGCATTTCAAAGGCGGCAGGGATTTTAAAATTAGCCTAATGAGAGGTTTAAATTGGGGGTTCAAGATGGAATTTAAGTTTCTAGAAAACCAAAAAATTATTCACAGCTTTCGCATTAGTCCTTTCACGATAACGAAAGCGGATAAGAAGCTCATCTTGTTTAAAAGTTTTTTTTTTTATTGAAATTTCAAGCTTCCCACATAAAATTTTGATGAATGTTTATAGGGTAGATATATCCTGAAAATTTTGTATGATCAGTATTTGATGTTTTTAATTAGGGGAACCGAAAAACATAACTATTTTAACACCGATTTTTGAAGTCCAAACCTAATCGAAAAACAGTGTAGGTTCGGAACCTCCTTCATAATTTCCGTGCCCTGGAATTTTAGATTTTAATGCAAAGCTTTTGATTCCAAATTTTAAATGTTGCGCTGTTCCAAGATACATGCTTTCCATCCTTTTCCTTATTCGACGGCTTGTCATCGTGATAAACTAGCACAGCCAGCTCAACTGAAAAGTTCTGGACCTGGAGCCCGCCACATTATTTCTGTTGAATCTTCATTCTTGACGTAGGTGTTTTGATGGGTTCCTATCCTTTGTCCTCATCAGATTTGTTTCTAAAGGCGTTGTTTATAGGTGTTATAACAAATTAACCCCGCCATTATAAAAAATCAAAGCCAAATCTGTAAGTATGTGTCTTCTTTTTGTAAAAGGCAGAACTGGAGTATTCTTGTTTTTGGATAATCTGCTTGGATTCCAGAAATCTGTCCAAATCTTATTCGAGCTGTCACGGTAAGTTTACCACGATTTCCCTACATCCCCATAATGCAGGCATTAGAACAAATTGATCTAAGAGACACGTGCTATTCGAAAAATCACTCAGCGGAGGTGCTTTGAAAAGTTCACTAACATGTTGAGCGTGTGGGCCTAAAGAGTGAGAGTCTAAACTCCTGGATAGTCTAAAAGCCGTCGCAATAGTGGAATAATGATTTGTTCTTGTGACCAGCTTTCCCTCAAGGCTACAGAACTTAAATTTACACGCTATCTTGTAACTTGTAACATTGCTAAAACTCTTCTTTATAAATTGGTGTTGCGGTATTAGAAACTTGGGATGGCTAAGGGTTTTTTGTTTGTTTTCAAAGTAACATACTTCATTGTATATAATCAATAGTACTCTTAATAAGCGAAACGTTAGGTGCGCCATCTATGGACCAAGTTCACAAACACTTGATTGGAGAATTATTGGATAGGTTTTTGTCTAGATTGCCATGTGAAGCAAAAACAATAATGGAAGACATTTGATGTAAAGCAGATAAGACAACTAGCGCCGGAATTGATGAAGTTCACAAACAGAAAAACATGCTTACTTGAACATTCTTAGCTCAGAGATGCTCGTAGTTTTAAGTTCAGAAGTAGGTCCTGATTGCACAATAACTGCAGACTCGAACACAAAATTATCAAATAAAAAAAAAAACCGTTGAATTTTCAATTAACTGCCACTTATTTAAAAAAAAAAACCATTCATATACCCTTCATGGCTTGCTGAGCGTGAAATTAAATCAGAGTGACAATCCAATTATCACACCGAACCCCTCTTTCGCTCCTAAAAGATTCAAAATATGCAAATGGTTTCTCGGTTCTGCGCCCTAATTTTCAAAAACAATCCCAACCGTTACTTCTAGAAACATCCTCACATGAAAGCGAACGCATCAAAAGTCACCCTCCAGTAATTTTGCGCGCGCACTTGTTACACAGTCTTTTTCAAAATGCTTCACCCTCTTAGCCAGCCGAATAGACGGACCCTCTATTGCACTTGTCGTGACACAAACAACCCAAAATCGTTACAATCCTGCGATGGATGGTTCAAACAAAAATAAAGGGGAATTATAACAAAGGATCTACAGTAACGTCCTGAAAAAGAGCACACTATCGGTCGAAAGCATAAAAGAACCAAGACGTAGTTCCCCATTTAAGGACTCTCTTCTTCGTTGCCAATAAAATATCCAAAAATGTATATAACAGGTGAATATCGGCATGGATATGGACTTGGACATCGCTCGCATAGCAATCCTTGGAAGGAACCAACAAATTCATGTAAGGTGATGGCAGAAGTGCTTTAATCCATTCACACAAAAATAAAGGAGAACAAGAACACCAACAACACACAGGTAATGGTATAATGGCACCTGTTCTGGCAACGAAACCGCGCTCTCTAACCTGATCCAAGGGTGATAAGGGTCAGCAGGAAAGAAGTCGTTAAATGAAATTCTCAACAACAGCAACAACAAAATGTAGAAGAAGAACCTCTGTCTTCTACAACTACAGCAACAACAAAAGGATGGTTAGCATTTGGTTGATTGCGCATATATTGAGTCAACCGCCAGGACAAACCTCCTGTCTTTCTTGCATCATGCTAGTGTCCGCATACATAAGGGAAGGTGATTCACGATTTAGCGCCAAAAATGAAAAGTCCTTCCTGTTTTGTTTAGCCTTTTTTATTTTAAACTGCTCTAAGGGTGCAATTCCACTTGAGGTTTTAGAACACAGGGATTATAATTAGGATTATAAGGACCATTTGGTTGTTAGTGGTTACTCATGGTGCAGGTTCTTCTTAGATCTGTGAGATTCTGTTTCTGATATTTGATGGATGCAACAGCAGGTATTGTCCAATCGGTTTCCCATTCTTCTTCTTCTGCTTCTTCTTTTCTGGCATCTATTATTATTATTTTTTTTGATTAAGGTTCGACAGTTGAACGAGGAAAAAAGCAAAGTCAGTCTGAACTCTGAAGTGCCTGGAAGATTGCTGTCTTGGCCTTTGGGTGGAGATGGTCTACAAAGATGATGATGATAATTGTTTTCGAATGACACTTCACCAAATGTGATGCTGTGTTGTACAACATACAGGAATCCCAGCTGTTGTTCCGTCCTGCTACTGGATACAGTGAAAATATTATCTTTAAATTACAGACACACAATGGATTTTAATATTTTCGTGATCACGATTTATGGAGTTTGATTGAAAGTATCGGAAGGAATGGTGGGAAAGTTTATTTAATTGCGTAAGGTTTTATTTTTGATGTTTTCAATTAAGGTTTTGTACTCGTGGGTTTGAGTGACATGCGAAATTTGGGCTCTATTGGAAGATGGAAATCGTGTAGAGCAGGTATTGGTTTATTTTCAGAAAGTTTTATAAAAAAAATGTCATTTCCAGGCATTCCTCTTTATATTTGAACGTATAAAAGAAACTCGTTTTAAAGAAAAACTCGGTTAAAAGAAATTGATTTGTATGCATATGCACCACTTAAAATTTTTATAAATTACGTAATACGCATATAAGAATTTGTTCATAAAACCGTCTCATTCTGTTCTCACCTTTAATAAAATCATTTAACTTTCCAGTGGAATGACAGCAGTCACTTGGAAGGAAAACAAAATGCCCTTAATTGTTTGACAGCTGATTTGTTTGACTTGATGTGTGCATTGTGTTTTGCTTGAATTTTTGTGGCAGTGCTAATTTTTTCTAAATCAAAATGTTTAAAAAACATTTCTTTTAAAACTTAAATCAAAATTTTGGATGAAATTAAGTCCGGGAAAACAAGAAAACAAGTTGCGAGTAAGTTTGAGATTTCTGAATCCACTTTGAGCAAAATAATCAAAAACGCAGGTGTAATCGAAGCGTCCAGGTTTGTCTGCAAAAATTTGGACAAAAAAAGGAACAGAAAGTCAAAACATGAACTTTTAAATAAAACTATGAGCAGATGGTTTGAGCAGATGTCTGAGAAAAACGCTAAATTAACAAAAAAAACCCTAAATTAACGTACTGCTTGAGAAAGCTCAACAATTTGCCTCCAAATTGAAAATCCGTGATTTTGAAGCTAATCAAGGCTGGCTTCACAGATGGAAAAAGAGTGAGAACATACGTTTCAAAAAACTACATTGTGAATCCGTTTCTGCAGATGCGAATGCAGCTCAAAATTTCAAGGATATTGTCATCCCTGATTTACTGAAAAAATATGCACTTGAATACATTATCTTTTAAAAAACGAATGTGATCATTTTTGTGAAAACAGATTACATTAATATCTAACCTTAAACTTTATGTGTTGTTGAGGAAAGATTATATTTTTTTGTTATTTTTGTTAAATAAAGTTCTAGTTTTATAAAATATTGAAAGCAAATAAAAATAATAGAATCGCGCGATTTTTTATTTTTATTGGATGAATTTCTCAAAAAATTTGGATCTGAAAAATTTTTCTCTCAAATTCTGCAAAGCTTGGATTTTATATGTTGCACTTATATCAACGGTTTCGAATAAAAGTTTGACATTTTATTTAGCTTGATATAGATATAGGACCTAGGTATCTACATATACATTTTAATTTCCGCTTGCGTCGAGTGGTTATGAAGAGCACTTATTTTGGGAATTCTTACCAGGTTTTCATACCCGATATCTAACACTGCGCTTGCATTACAATTTTTTTCGTAGCACGTGTACCTTTTCCCCATGGAAGAACTTGATTTAAGTTTGTATAATTGTGTTACTTCTGGTATATGTAAAAGTTTGCTACCTTTTCTGAAACCTTCACATATTTCATACGAAAAAACCGAATCTGAATGATTATTATTCATATTTAAAGTTTTTATTTCTTATATTATTCAAGATTTCACAAGCAACTTACATCACACCAGCACTTTAACTTAATTTATTCAAGATACTAACGCGACTCCAATTCCACTTAATTTTGTCATCAACAATTGACTGAACATTCTTGCATTGTAACAGTAAATTTCGGTTATCTTTCTGACAAGAACAGTTGATTTTGCTTCAAGCAGACTGTTATTCGGCTTTATTTCCATTTACAAAAGTGAAATAAAGCCGAATTCTCCATTTTCTACCATTCGGCTTTATTTCTCAATTGGAATTCGGCGTTATTTCACTTTCTTATAGTGAAATAAGGCCGAACGTCATAATTCGGCGTTATTTCACTTTCGCAAAGTGCAATAACGCCGAATTTTGAAATTCGGCGTTATTGCATTCGGCGTTATTTCACGGCACCAGCTGAATCGAGTAGTTTTTAAACAATCTTACCTGAAAAAAAATAAAAAATATAAAATCTTACCTGAACAAAGGTATTTTATCAAAATCACGCCTTTAAAAGTGGGCGTATTGAAAAAATTTACATAAGAAAATGTAAAGACATATTTCTCAAATAACGAACGGAAGGAAAAAGGTTTATATTAAATATTGGAAGTGCCTTAAATTTTTCAGACTACGTTTTTCGTTCTTTCATGAAAAGTAGGCGTACGTCACGCCCAAAATTCAAAAATTTCTTTTCATACACAAACCTTTTAGTTTCTATTAAGAGACGCAAAATTTTGGCTTGCGGAGTCATTATAAATACCTTTTATTTACAAAAACTATTTTCGTATAGTTTCTAATGAAAAGTGGGCGTCAGCCACGCCCAAAATCAATTTTTTTTGATTTCATACACAAGATGTTTATGTGCAAGTAATACCCACAAAATTTAATGTTTTTCTTTTAATAGGTATAAAAATTGTTATTTTATAAAAAAAAAATTCATGATTTTGTATGAAAAATGGGCGTCAGCCACGCCCAAACTGAAATATTTTTATTTGATTGGAAGAAGGTTTACCTTAAGCTTACGTGTGCAAAATTTTAGCGTTATGCTTTTATCGTAACTGTACAAAAAACATAATTTAATTTTATTAAATTGAGGTTGTTCATCAAAAATGGCGATTGTGGGCGTGTTTGTGGGCGGATTTTACAGGTTCTAGATCTTAGCCTTACTCTTAAACCAAAGATTATACATACCCAATTTCAGCTTTCTAGCTTAAAAATTGCGACCTCTAGAGAGTATACATACGGACGGACGGACGGACGGACGGACATGGCTAAATCGACTAGGCTTTTGATTCTGAGTCAGAATATATAAACTTTTCTATACCTAACGGTATTATTTCTCTATGTTACAAGCTCCACACCAAATACAATATACCCATTCTATGGGATAGGGTATAAAAAAACAAGTGGCCGCTGCTGCTGGTTCCAATAAATTCCTGGGCAATTATGTCGACCGAAGCTTGGGCCGAACCATTTTTTGGGAAATAGATTTGCATGATTTGCAAACGTTGTTCAAAAATAAGTCTATTCATTATGAAATGGCAAATCCATCTCAACACAAATGAAGTGACAACTGTCAAAAAGACCAACTCCGAAAAAGTATTGCCAAATTGAAAACCACACGTTTAAAAAAAAAACGCTTTGTTGAAGCTCTAAGTAATCTATAAAAAAATTATTTGGAACACAAACTTATCAAGTGCAAGTCAGAAAAAAACCACATTTTTACATTTCTTCTAGGCACTTTTTAGCTCTTTTTCAAAATTATCTTAAAACATTGAGTTTTAACCTTCAACTCCGGCTTCGAAAGTTTTTGATTTTTACAAGTTAAAGCTTTTGTTATAAAAAAGAAACGGTGTTTCGGTTGGTGCGAGGGTAGATTATGGCATCCATGTTGTTTTGGTGGACATCTGCTAAAATTTAGCTTACTTTAATTTTAGTATCGCTATATGGGCAGGTACCTTATTATAAAAATTCGCAGGGATAAAATATTCAATTCAATCAAAATGAAGTTCGAAAACCAAATTCAAATAATATTTCAGTAAATTAAACATTTCCATCTATTCTGATATACATTCGAATCAAGATCTAACCCTGTGGCCAAAATAGCCCACATACTTCACTTAAAGTGTTGAGAAATAAACATTCTCCATTTTCTAGGCCATCATAACCAAAAATATTTTATTTTCTCTTCTTTGATCATTAAAAGATACAAAACTTTTCCGGATGTGATCAATCATAAGTTTCACGCTATTCCATTCATATATTGAATTATTATAAACGCGAAGACAAGAAAATGCCTTAAATCAAAAATTGACCAATCAAAACTATATATTTTTTTTTAAGTATCTTTAGTTCTACGCTTAATGCGTACTTTACTCGAAGATAATCACATCTCGAATTATAAGATAAGAAACTATGTATAAAAAAAGAAACAATTATTTTTGACCATGACAATGACCAAACCAAAAAATCCGTGAGTTCAACCCGCCATAATCGCCATGTGGATGTGGATAGCATCCGTTCCATTCAGAAAACAGCCGCACACTTTCGGATACGTCTTGGTAAATGAGCACACTATAGACATTACATATTTTATACTATAGAACCTCTTAGATACATTTTTTTTTGTCTTATACTCAAAAAAATATCTTGGTTTTTTTTTTTTAAACTTTGTATCTCTTTTTCTATGTTTGCATGTAATTCCCTTAATTCATTTCGTTCTACAGATACAAATTACAATAATTACCCACAGAGACGAAGATCCAAGAGCCATGACTTCCACCAAAAACTCATTTTCCTTCTAACAAAAACAACAACAACAACACTATACTAAACAGAGCCCCCAGAGAAGCTGAAGCACTTTTGAGGACGACGACGACGACAACGACCATTACGACTATACGACGACGATGGCGATGGACAGACAAACGAACGACAAGACATTAAAATGGAGCACACAGAAGCTGCTCCGAGACATTGCTGTAGAGCCTATATAACAGCCAACTCATTGAACAACCGGATGGTTGGGTCGGCCACTCTGCCGCGGCCGGCCGGGCTGCGGCGAAGATGGAAGCCAGTGATAAGTCTCTCCTTCCAGGCTTCCAGCGAAATGAGCTCGCATTTTATAAATAATTACTGAGTTTAATAGCCTTCAATCAATCTTCAATCTGTTGTGCATTATGAAAATAAGGTAGTTGCAGCAGCGGCTGCACCAGATCTAGCTTTGGGGCATCTCTTTTCAGATGGTGTGCTTGCTTATATTTTGTGTCGACAGGGTGTTTCATTTTTAAAGTTGATTGTTTATTATTTATTTAGTGTCTCAATCGTTAAATGACATTTCCCTTTTTTAAAGAAATCAATAAAAACTTTTAGTTCTTAATTTTGAAAGTTGATTTATTAGAGCTGAAATCAAGAATCAAATTATTGGAGATCACTTTTTTGAGAATTTCTGCAAAATGTTTCGAAATGCACATTTATAGACTTTTTGATGGGCCACAAGATCACCAAGTGGTTTTTGAAACATCGACATTCTCTTAAACCACAAAATCCCGCTGACGGATGTTAGAGCAGTTTGGAATGCATCTCTTACGGACATCTTAATCAAGTTTTTATGATCAAATAGCCTACTAAAAATATGTTTTCTTTACTTTCTGGGCTAATATCAAAAATTTTGCGCGGAAAAGATTGTACTTTCTTTAGACATAATTTTGCCTTCGTCTTCTACAAATTTTTTGGCTAAGTACCTTGTTAAAAACTGTGGTCCGTTGAGCGGTCAAAACAGAACTCGACAATACCGGATTTGAAATAGTCATTAATAAATGATAAAACGGTGCTAACATTATGCTGGCCTAAAACAGAACTCAGACTCAGTGTAGCATACAACAAAGAAGAAGGTAGATTGGCTTTAATGTCTGTAAAAGTTTACTTGGTAAATCGGGTTGTAAAAGGCTTTTCAATAGGGGCGAGTAGATTTTGAAATGGAATACAAATTAAATAAATCATTGCTCAAATACCCGCCTTTGCTTCTTACGGTGGCATGGATCCTAGTGGTAAAATTGATTAGGTTTCTTACCATATGAAATTATAAGAATCAAACAACATGGACATGTGTGGTTCCAGCAAAACATCGCTACGTCTCACACAGCAGCGATTGACTTTCCGCAGAAACAATTTGGGGGTAAGGTTATCTCTCGCAGAGTTGACGTGCGAATAGGTCAAGAGGGTCATGCTATTTAAAGGAGCTAGTCTTTTCCTAAAGGTTTTCCTAATGTCACTGGTCTACGCAATAATGTATAAACCACAATCGACAATAACACAGGCCATCGTTCAAATTCAGTCGGATATATGCGGAAGAGTCATTGACAATAATCATCGTTCCTTAACACTAGCGATTGACGGTGACCTACTCACGAACGTCATTTTCGAAAATGTACGGACCAATGACGGCGCTGCGAAACCACAACTTTTCCACAAAAACGCACCGAATCCTAGTCAGCTAACAAACGCATACATGGTGAACTTTGAGCTATTGAGTCAGTTGGATATCTTCTACGGGCTTAGGGCCAAGTCAAGTCCCGAAGTAAAATTCGCCAAGTTGAAAGTCCGAAGTCTGGTACACGGTGACGGAATACGTTGCCGGGTTCTGATGTATACTTTTAACTGGTCATCTCAAACATGGCATGTCAAACGTCTATTGTAAAATGCACTGATTTTGATAATAAACTTTTATCAATCGATTTTCCGCCATGGTGATTAGGCATCAACGACTGATTAATAAACAAGAAATTTGACAGATGTCACCAAAACAACATGACCACCAAAGTTAAAAAAAAAAGACATTAGGTACTGTTTAGATTTTCTAGAAGTGGACAGATCAGTCGGTTCTTAAAAGTCCCGAAACAACAGCTATAAAAGCAGACAAAATGATGGCCACCGCTGACTTTAACTTTTCTGGAAGAAGGTTTAAGCTGAACTTTCACCAAAATAAAGAGAAAACTAAACAGTAGAGTGATTATTTCGTGATACGATCTTTTACTGTCACTTTTCAGCACTTCACTTCTTAAATATAATGAGATTCCTAGGAAAAATTTGTTCTTCACCTATCACTTACTTGACAAAAGATATCCGGGTGAAAACACTTAGCTTAGTATTATTTCCTGGAACTCTACTGTATTGATGTTCTTATACCGACAGCACTGGTATAATAAGTTTTTGCGGAAACATAAAAGAAGTTACAACTTTTGGAGCACTTAGACCCCACCGTTGATGTTTGCATTGAGGTTTTAAATTATTGAAAAAGTGCCCCTCGCTACCCGATTACATCCTTGTTTTTTTTTTCCTTGTGCTACTGCTTCTTGTGAGGAGTGAAAAATCCTCCAAGAGTAAAACTTGTCAAGAAAAGTGAATATCTATTCCCTTCGGATCCGGCTGTAAATTGTTGGTCCCTTCCGATCATGCAAAGTTTGAACGCACACACCGAAATGGTAGGGATTGTAAGTCACTAGGCCTTGGCTCCCGGAGCTGTTCGTGTGCCACAACTTTATGTTTATTCTAAGTCATTGCGGCAATAGTGAGTTTTAAACTACAATACATTTCCTGATGCAATATTGACAACGTAGGATCACACCGTAGTTGATTCATCAAACTTTAGAAGTGGTCACAAAATGAATAAGCAACACTTTCACTCATGCTAAAAGCCAAACACCCTGTTTATGTGTAACATTAAAGTATATTATTTGATTACAAGTCCGGTGCAAACTCATCAACGGCCTGTCGACAATCAAGCCGCGGGAGGAGCAATTTCACATTTTGCTTCTGGCCTTCTGGCGGCGACTGTAGCATGAGGAATAATAGTTGTTGTTGTTGCTTTTGCTTTTGCTACTGCATCAGCGCAGCTTCTGGATGCTAAAAAGCGTATAGGTCCTCCATCCTTCTGGACGACGACGACGAACGTTTTGTGGTTCATTCACTATTTTTAAGTCCGGCTTAGGTTGGAAAATTACTTTAATTTCGTTTTATGCGAAAATTAGAGTGATCGGTGGCTTCGCTCTTGGCCAAGAAGAAGGATGGACATTACATTCTTGCAAACACACACACACTAGTGGTGTTGGTGACCATCAAAAGAAAAATACTGCCAACATCTCCTCCTTTTTCTTTTTTTTTTTTGCCCCCAACCATCCCCCCGAAAAGAAAAAGCAGACATTTGGAGTATATAAACCATAAAAGCAATTACTATGTCGTCCTTCTACTGTATTTAGGCTTGGTGTACATTGAAATGTGGTGTTGTTTCGGTCTTTATTGGAGGACTCTTGTCTTTTGGGATGTTGTACAGATTTATATGGGAGGGAGGAGGGGGTGACAAGATGACAGGGAGGTAGGATGATTGTGTATGATGCTGAAGCTGATGGTCTCCTATATTTTGTATGCCGATGATGTTTGAGTGCTTCTGCCTTGCTGTTGCAGATGGTTGTTATTAGTTATGTGTTTATTATATTGCAAGTGGACTACTGTATGCTGCAACAGGGGCGGATTATAATACAAAAATAGAACAGACAATTTAGGGCTCCACAAAAGGGAACTTTATTTACTTCCTTCACTTTGTAATAGTTCAATGGAAACAAAACTTAGTTAAACATTTTTTTTCTTGTGTTAATTCTTCTTTAAACCTCTCCTTGAGCCAAAAAATATTCGAAGGCGACAAATATTTATAAGGCGACAAATGGATTCCCCGACTAGCACAATTTATACTCACTAAATACCGATATTTTTCAATATGAAATGAAATGCTCTTATTTCTGTTTTTAAACAGCAAGTTAGTATGATACCCGGTTTTTGAATCAACAGTTTTTTTAAAAATACACCAGAAAAATGTTGGTCTGTTGGAATTTCCTGGTGTTCCCGCTTCTGACACATGTATTTTACAAAGAAGCAACCAAATTATACGCGACCGTAACAACGATCAAGATGTCAAACATGCAAATATGCACACGCCAGCCCCATTTCGTTAAGTATTGACCACTCTCACAAACACAATCAAGAGACTACGACCGACGCATAATGAGTTTTGACAGGTTGACAGTTGCGATTATTGTATCTTGGCAATGACGTTTCTCGTGTCACTATTTACACAAGTTGACATTTGTGAAGTTTTGGGGTATGCGCTTGTCAAACAGCTAGTCGATACGAAGCTGCGTGAATTTGTTTGATATGTAAAACGTCATTTAAATAACTGACGGATGGTAATGAGCGCAAAAGTAAATCATGGCTGTATGAACATGTACAATAAAACTTGTTCATTGTGGTCGGTCATTGTGTAGGTAGAAAATCGGCGAAACAGTTCTAAAGGGTTTTCCAGTAAGAGGTGTTATTTTGATATTCAAAGAAAAATGGCATTTTTTGAGATTAATGATCGGATGTTTATTTCAAAGTAAAGAAAAGAATATGCCATTAATAAAAAAAAACAATATCATGAAATTTTCCATCACCAAATCGCAAAGTGGCTGCTGTATGCCCTCAACAGCTTTACGAATTCCATCTTTGAGGTCTTAAATTGACGTTGGGCTGTTGGCGTAGACCTAATATGTCACGTGGCCTCAAAGGAAGAAGTTGCAAGGTGTTAAATCACAAGATCTCGGTGTCCAATTGTGACCACCTCTTCGAGAGATAACACGGTCCGGAAACTTTTCCCGTAAAAGATCGATGGATTCGTTGCTTGTGTTGCGGCACGTAGCGCCGGCCGTCTTGTTGAAAGTCAACGTTGTCCGGATCAATACCATCCAATACCAGCCATACAAAATTATTAATCATCTCTCGATAGCGAAATCCATTCACAGTAGCTGTTGCTTCAGCCTTATTTTCAAAAAAAAAGTATGATCAAATGTCAAAAAATTTCAGCATTCAAAAGTGACAAGTACCGAAATAGTGGGCTATTCAAAATACCACCTCTTATTGAAAAATCCTTCATTAGTGGAATGCGCCTTTAGATTGCAAACTCCGAGAAAACTCTAAAGTCGAGGCATTCAGACCCACATTTTATACAAATCCGCTCCTGTATAAATTTTTCTTCGCCTTATAATGAAATCTTTTACTCTTTCCATTATCTAATTTTAATCGTATCTGTTGATTACTCTCGTACATTCTCTGCCATCTTCAAACCACTACATCCCATCGTCTACGTCGACTGTCCATTCAGCAAGGTAAATCTTCATCTTACAGCTATATACACACTCGGGTATACATCTCAAGGCATACTATATTCAGCAGGCCCACAAGATGAAGGTAGAAAATGAATCGTCTGGCAGACACACGTCGCAACATAATAACACGTTTGCGACGAGTGGTTATAAAAATTAAAACATACACCAAACCGAGCGATATCCGAGCCAGTTGCTACTGTAAGCTACTTTTGGCCTCTTCCATGGTGGTTGGTGGTGATGCTGGAAGATTCGAATTTGACGGTTATTTTTGTAGAGGAAGAAGGAGAGGTATTATAAGTGCGTTTGAAATCCATTCCCCCACGGATTCTATACATCACTCCCAGGTGCTTAGGTATATACCCACATATATTGTCAGATGTAGACCATCTATACGTACCATCTAAGTCTGCCTGCAGGTGCGTCATCTTCACTTCAACTTGGATCGCACACGAACGCCCTGAGATATTTTTAGTTTCATCTCTACTTGAATTGGACAGATCCTTGGTATGTACTCGTATGTAACCAATTTTACTCTAAATTCTGCTCTCATTATGGCACAGTGTTCAGCTCAGTGTAATTACAATGTTTCCATCTTGCAATCTTATCCGCTTCCTCGCTGTACCCTGATATGCAGTTGGGATGTTTGGGATAAATGGATGTTGAGCTGGTAAGGTGCTTCGCAAAAATTGCATGCATCTACCTGATATGCCTTTGAGGCACAAAATGTAATTCACATCTTCGCTACTCGCTGGGGTTGGCTTTTGTGCAAGATGACAGCCCAAAAAGAACCAGAAGCCCGAAAACACACGGAACTCTCTTGGTCTTTTATAATTTATATACTTTGTTCGGGTGATTTTTATTCTTAAAAAATGCTAACCGCTGCTGTGTTGTGTGGACAAAGGAGGCACCATGAAGAACAAAAGACCTCTCCACTTTGACCAGATAAACCTATAATAAGTGCGCCCTACCCTCTAGGCCCGCCCGCTTACCGCTCGCCATTGACTGTGCAGAATTGTTGTTTTTATGATTGTTATTAGAGGTTTGGTAATTTTTTTTTTGTCCAATGGTCCAATGTATAGCCGCAGAGAAGACAAAACCTGTGAACCTGGTCGTCCAAGAACAATAATCACAATAATCGCGTTATGAGGTCTTTTCATTTGAACCAACAAAAAACTACCAAAAAACGAAAAAAGATACAAAATTTCGGTGGCGGCAGCATTATTCGAATTCGGATGCTTGATAATGGTGATTATGGTTTCTCCATTGTTGGCCTGGCCTGGCCACTTTCTGACTCAACCTACACCATATACAACAACTGCCAACTTCTGCCATACTTGGAGAGATGCCTATTCATTAGAGATGACCTCATTAAGTGGATTTGCAAATGTAAAAGTATCTCCGTCAAAGGTGAGAATAAGAGATTAAAGTATCTGAATGTGAAACAACATTTTATAAGTCAAAAAGATTGATAGCCAGGTAGTTTTAGTTTTTAGTCTTGGAATTGGAATTGGAACTTTGGAATGGTTTTTTTTTTTTTTTTTTTTTATTTTGTTGCGTATTAATCCGTTGGCTTCGCCGCGTTGGTCGCCCCGGCTTGGACCGACTACGCCGGAAGAATTATCACAGATTTAGATTGGCGGTGTTTTGGAAATGGCAATCATTATGTCGGCTTTGATAGTTATTATTAACAGTTATCGCATTATTTTTGTGTATAGATCATGCACGCATGATTTATGACTGTGTGTGGTAGAAGAATTAATCGGTTCAGGTGTAAAAACGTTCGGTTGTAATTTTGTAATGAGAAAACATGGGTGGGCAATATAGAAATTCGAGGTATGTGAAATATTTTATTTTATTTCATTTTTGTATGCTCGTTGTTCATTTTATGAAGTAGACTCTGTGAGCTTTTCACTTGAAGATTTTCTAAAAATTATAATGGAATCGCTGGAATGCCTCAGTGTAGTCATATGGATCCTATACTTTTTATAAGCACTATTAGATACTGAGACCATGATGGCCGAGTTATCACAGAACTCAATTCGACATCCGATGAGGGTTTCCGTTCGATGTTGAAATACTCCTCGCTGAATTGGAAAACTTGAAACCCAATTGTACTGCCCAGAACAGCATGCCCAGTAGCAAAACCATTCACAATAGAATATTTTGTCACAACCTGCCAATCTATATATAAATAGGCAAGCAGTTTTTTTTGTGGTACCAATTGAGAGGTGGTTACCCAACCGATTGAGATGATATGAATATCGTTGGAAAGGTATTACTGAGTTGTTGTGCTTTGAATATTTTGTTTTGTAATTTTTTAATACATTTTCTTGTAAAAATTAAGTACCTAATGATATAATGAAATCTTTTAGTCAGTTTTTTTTTCAAAAAGGGTAGATAGATACTTTTGAAAACCTTTTCCAAAAAAAAAATTTAAAATTTGTTCGTGTATGTAAATACATGGCAATTTTTAGTTTGCATCTGGGAAAATAATGTTCAAAAACCAATGTTTTTTAATTAATCGAGATATAGATTTTAATAAACAAAATATAGAATCGTGAAAATTTTATCAAAATTGTTGGAGGCGTTTTTGAGAAATCAATTTTTTCTTTACGATTGTATGGTAGGTACCGTTATTTTTGGGCCAAGAGCAAAAATTAAAAATGATGGCGGCCAAACAAATACTAAATACCAAATTAGAAGCAAATCACCTCATCCATTCACATTCAGGCTCTAGAGGTGCGAACAGACAGACAGACCGACGGAATTTCCAGATCCACTTTTTTCGACTTCTCCATCATCGTTATTTAATGTGTAATCTCAAAAATAATTTTTTTTTGCACGAATCCCTAACTTGCCTTATAGTACGTATAATATTGTGGTTTTATGAAACCTCGATGCAAGTGAAACTTTTTTTTTCGAATCGTAGGCATTTCGCACTATTCTTGATTTTTCACTTATTAACCGGTTTATTTGACTCGCTAACTGTGTCATTGTCCATCACGATCAAGTGAACAACAACGCAAATACAGCGGAGCACGTGCACAAATGAGTACACGGTTAGCTGACGCGATCAATAGATGACGCCATATTGGTGTCTGTAATGCGGCATGCTAGATGGATGACCAAATTTAAGGCGATGGATGGAAAAAAAGTTTCACTTTAAAAACTATTATAAACTATATATAAATATAAAACAAATTTAAGTTCTGATTGCGCTTACAACATTTTTAAAGGCATAACCAAAATCGGTGGGGAGGCTAAGGTAAAAATTGGCTTTAGGTAGTTTTACCAAGAAACTTTAGTGAACAAAAATTTTATTAGGAAGACGTTCCTTAGAGCAGTTTTTGAATACACATTTCATTTCCTTCAAAATAGATATGGTAAGAACCCTTGTATTTGTAAATAAAAGAAGTCGATACTAAGGAATAATCAAGATAAGCGTTAAACCCTTCAACTTATAGATTCTAATACAGACCGTCAGATGGGTAGGATTTCCGAACTCATTTTGTACGTCTTTAACTGCTTAAATCGAGCAGCCATTTTTGATTTCTTTCTCAACACTTTTCAAGAATGCATAGTAGCCGGCGTACATATAAACATGCATGGATTTACAGGCGCCATCAACTTTTATTATTCAAGTTACTTGTGCCAACTGGAAAAATGGATGAAAATAAATTTAAATATAGCTGGGTTGCTAACTTTACATGCGCCATTAAAAAAAAAGCTAAGTCTTTTACAATTAATTGTTTTCTTATTGACACGTGCGGGATTAGCAAGGAGAATTAAAATCGTGTGTAAAGCCTCATCCTACAGACACCAGTGGATTGATGCATGCGTTAGCTAGGCTAGCTATGCCTATGACTTGACTTATGGTAGGTTCTTTTTTTTTTAAGTGAAAAACGTAGTCTTTTTGACTTCCGGTTAAGATAACATTTATTTACAAATTTCAAGTATTTATTGTTTCCAATTTTAAATCAAAAAATCCGTTCGGTTTCCCATTTTTCTGCTCGGCACCTTCGTCAAGAAAGAAAATCCATTTGATAGCCGTTCAAGAGTAATCCATTAACAACTCCATGACGACATTCTTATGTTCCACCATCATCGATGCAACACAATGATCTTACTAGCTCCACATCGATTGATCTTTGCTCACACTCCGAAGTCCAAACTTCCATCAAGCCAATAACCTAAAATATTTATAAACTTCCTCTCCACAATAAAGTCGAGATCCTGAGATCTAATGCTGATGGAAACCATAAGTGCGCGAAAAAACAAGATGCGATGCCGCGCAGCCGCAATAACACATTCACTTCACGCGGACATTGTACGTTTCACGCGCCGAGCACTTGCATTCGCACACACAACATCGCACCGCATTACCACTATCTGCAGGCATTTGGAAGATCTATTAGGAAGAGTGCCATTGACAGGTTCCAGCCAAGCTATAAGCTATAAGGCCGCCAGGCATAATAATACAGAACAATATACACTGCTCTGGATCGATCGATATATATTTATTCACACTTAACCACGCCATAAATAAAGTAAATTGTCCCAATGGACACAACGAGACTTTCTGACTTGGCACTTCCATGAGTCCATATGAGCACCACATCGCGTCTTGGTTTTGGTTTTGGTTTTGGTCTTCAAGCCGCACGTAGCACAACTAATCCTCACGTCTTCTGTCCATTCGTCCCTTCTTCGTCCCGTTCGGTTTCATTTTTTGTTTCTATATAGTGTGGAACAGGTTAACGTATGGTCTTTGGCTCTGGAACTCAATGGCAAAACATGCTCAGCTGTCTTGCTCATGTCATCCGGATTAGAGGCTTAGTGACAAGTGTCTGGGTGTATTACATTAGGGTATCGTGTTTTCACGACTCCCTGTGCCTCCTCCGCCCGCCATTTTTTGTGCAGAGAGTGTGAAGAGTGGTCTTCACAGCTCTAGAAGAACACATTAATCCATCCATTGATGGAGGCCTAGGAAATAAATTAGAAAATTGTATCTTATAAATGCTGTAGTTGGTGGACTATTGCTCCATCATTCAGGTGTCTCTCCGCGTCCGTGTCCGCATCCTCATCCCCATCCACTACTCGATGCTCGCGTTTCCCCCTAAAACTTCACTTGGTGCATTGACTGCTGGAGCTATGGTGCCTTAATTGATAGTCGCAGAGCGCTACAAAGGGATGAGGAAGAAAAGAGGAAAAGTCGATTTGTTTATTTAATGTGGTGATCAGTGATGCGCGTGGTGAAAATGGTAAACAATTCACGTCTATTATAAAAGATACAATTCGCAAAATGACAATAAAATTTATATTCTCGAGGCAATATTGGCGACGCGAACGAACGCTACTGGTTCTTCTTTCGCACGCCGGCCACCGATGTTCACTTAGGCTAGTGCGCGCATGCGCGCGGTTAACCTCAAAGGACAAAGGACCATTGTTTCGATTCGGTAGCTATCCGGTGGCGGTGGCTTTGATGTTTTGACTTTTAGCGAAAACGAAAACAGTGTAGCAGAAAAGGTTTCTTTTATCCCACAGCCGTATTCCTGGTGAGTTCCCCAGTGAATTATCGCGCATGAGAGAAAGAGAGAAGAGAGAGAGAGTCACTTAAGAGCAAAGCTCGTGTGCTTCATTCCTTTCATGGGCCATGGGGTACCAGTGGCAGCGATGGACGGAAACAACGACGGCGACCTTCTATTATGCTAGAAGTTCCTTGGCAAAGAAGGTACTGTTGTGGTTAGGAAGGGATGGGATGAGAGCGGAGGGTCCCCCGGTAGTATGCAAAAAAGGAGCTCAGATGGAACAGTCTACGAAATTATATGCCCATTCGAAAATGATGACATCTACCAGTGCTACTGTTTTCAGCACCGATTATTGGAACTTTGTTTTTTTTTTGTGTTTTTTGTTGTTTTGATTGTGATTGTGCTGGTGGATGCTGTTTTTTATGTGAACAGCGGCGTTTTGATCTTGGAGACTACTTGGAGCGTAACTTTATGGAAATTTACCTAAAATGGTGATCATTTATTTTGGCTCTTGGGGATGTGTTTTGGATTTTTTTTTTGTTGTTTTTTTTAAGAAAACAGCGGTGAAGATCTAAAGTCATATATATTTCAAAATGTCTATTTGAACTGCTCTTTCTCTTTCTGGCTGAGGTTTTGACTGGTGAATAAAAAAGATGACATTTGAATGAGATTTGTGTGGATGTATGGCGAGGATGAACCCGGGATTTGGCTTTTGTTTTTGTTTTGGGTGCATTGATTGGGAATAGTTTTAATGATGAAGTAATCTGCGGTGGAAGCAATTAAGTTGAGTCAAATTGATCTTAGGATGCTAAGATTTTTGGATGGGAAGGGGGTTCAATTATATTAGAAAAGAATACGCAAGTACTGGACAAGATGAAAAGGCGATACCAAATCGAATATGAACAGACACCGCAGTTATAAAAATATCATAGTTCTTCTTCTTCTTCTTCTGTTTTAGCTCATATTTTCATTCAAAGCTATGTAAGAAAATTTTCAGCTGGTCGAATTTTGTTAGTGGAAATTTTTGGTTTCTGGTCTTTCCATAAATTCTTGGTACATAAAATACTTTTATAAAACAAAAGGGCTTCACTAAGTTATGAGTGGTGAATACCTTGATTAGCATACAAAATCAAGCGAAGTATACTTATAGGCGTTGAATTCGAGTTCAGAGTGATGCATATTTTAAGAAGTGTAGATTGTAGCTTGTATTTTGTTACTCTTGAAAGTATGAAGCACTACAAACTCGTCTTTAATGCCTCACTTGTTTTTTACTCTAAAGGTATGCGCCTATAAGTACGCCTACCTTGTTTTGTTACTTACTCCTTAATGTATGCAGCTCTTCAAACTCCAATCCAACGCCTGTAAGTATACTTCGCTTGTTTTTGTTACTCCTGAATGTATGCACTACTCTAAACTTCAAAGCCTAAATGTATACTTCACTTGATTTTTACTCATGAAGGTATGCACCACTAAAAACTCGAATCCAACGCCTATAAGTATAGTTCGCTTGTTTTTGTTACTCCTGAATGTATGCAGTACTCTAAACTCCAAAGCCTAAATGTATACTTCACTGGATTTTTACTCTTGAAGGTATGCACCACTATAAACTTGTTTTCAACGCCTATAAGTATACCTCGCTTGTCTTATTTTCTCCTGAATGTATGCACCAATCTGAACGCTTTTAAGTATACCTCACTAACTTTTTTCCTAAAGGTATGCACTACAATAAACTCCAACGCCTATACATATACCTCACTTTTTGTTACTCCTGAATGTATGCACCACTTCTTAGCGCCTTTCTGTATGCATGTCTTTTTACTCTTGAATGTATGCACCACTATAATTTCGAATCCAACGCCTATATGCCTGTATGCCTCGCTTATTTTTTGTTGTGCCTGAATGTATGTGCCTGTTGGTACGCTCGTCAGAAGCTATCTTCTTGACAAAAACAAAATTCCATATGAGGGTGATCGGTATAAGATTGTTCAAAAAACTAGAGCGAGTAGGTTTGGTTGGCAAGGAAAAAATCGTATGAAAGGAGTATATTCCCCTCCGTTTAGCCATAAGGGGCAATTTTCTAATAGAAAAAAGATTACAATATAACGGTAACTAAAATATATATCATATATATATATCATAACTCCTGAATGTATGCACGACTCTACCTTGCTTTTTTGTTACGCCTGCAAATAATGTGACACTCCATCGCCTGTAAGTATATCTCGCTTTTTATTAATAAATGTAAACACCTCTCTAAACTTGACTTCAACGCCTGTATATCTCACTCATGTTTACTCCTGAAGGTATACACCACTTTAAAGTCGACTGAAACACCTATTAGTATACCTCACTGGATTCAATTCCAGAACGTATGCATCACTGTATGCATAAGCCTGATGCCAGTGCCAAAATGTATACTTGACTTGTGTTTTTACTCCTGAAGGTATGCACCATTCTAAATTCGGCTCCAGCGCCTATGAGTAAACTTCGGTTTTCGCTCCTGAAAGTATACACCACTCTTAGCTTGGATCAAACGCCTATAAGTATACCTCACTTGTTTTTGATACGCCTGAAGGTATGACTCTTAATTCGACTTCAACGCCTATGAGTATGTCTCCCTTGTATTTGGAACGTTTGAAGCTGTCTTATTGACAAAAATAATTGGGTATGAAGTCAAAACATTATATTTTATATATGTATGTACCTTACTTTAAGCTCTATATACAGCTCAGCCCATGTGCCCTATAAGAGGAATAATGCCCCACCGAGAAGAACAGAGGAAACCCCGAACAAAGCATTTACTATCGTAGTCATGTTATACAATGCCGAAGCATGGACTCTTACCCAGTCCAAGGTTTTTACACCTTGCTAAATTAATATCAATGTAAACATTTCATTCTTAATAAAAGTAGCTGGAAATTGCATGATGATCGGTAATGAGTAGTAGTAAAGGTTACACCACTAAGAAATCGAATCCAACGCAAAGTGTGTGTAAGCTCGATTCTCACGCCTGTAAGTATGTGACACTTTGCTAAACTCAAATCATACGCCTATAAGTAGTTCTCACCGGCTCTTACTTCTGAAGATATGCACCATTATAAACTATATTCTAAGGCCCATGAGCATACGTCAATTGTTTTTTTGAAAAAAAAATCTGACACTCTAAGCTCAACGCCTTTAAGTATACTTCACTGAAAGTATGCACCACTAGGCTCTAACGCCTATAGGTATAAATTGTTTGTTTTACTCCTAAATGTATGCAGCTCTCCAAACTTGACTCCGACGCCTCTATATGTATACCTCACTCGTTTTCACTTCGGAAGGTATGCGCCACTATAAGCTCGCCTTTAAGTATACCTGACATACCCAACGCCCATGAGTATACCTCGCTTTTTTTACACCTGAAAGTATGTGACATACTAAGCTCGATTCCAGCGCCTCTAAGTATATCCCACTTTCTGTACTCCTGAAGTTATGCACCACTATCCACTCTACCCAACGCCTATAAGTATACCTAGCTTGGTTTTTTTTACGCCTTAGGGTATGTGGCACGCTAAACTCAACTACAACGCCTATAAGTATACCTCACTTGTTTTTTGTTAAGACTAAGTGTATGTGACACTCTAAACACGACTTCTACGCCTATAAGTATACCCCACTTGTTTTTCTTACGCCTGGAAGTATGTGAATTGCAGAATGAACTTTTCAACAGTCCAAGGAAAGCTCCCTTATCTACCAATGTTTTCGAAAACGACTCTTACGGTTTTGAATAAATTGTAAGTTTAAATAAAAAATTAACATAAATTAAAATCAACATTTAGGCCAAAGTTATAACTATTTTTTGGTCTTTTTCACCTTCAAACAATTTTTAAGCTAGTTTTTAACAAAAAGTCTATAATTTCACTTGATCAACAGAAGTGCCGTATGAATCAGTTGTGACAGTTTTCAAATAAAAAAATCCCCAACAAAATTATTGAAATCCCTATCGCTTGCGCAATCTTTTTGAAAATTCCATAATATTTATGTAACGAAAAATCTTTTGAACAACATTTTGCACTTACTTCAGAATAAGATACAAAAAAAAATTCCCTACATGCCGCCGTGAAAGTGCTAGTCAACTCCACTTGACACCTCTCACTAACTCTGCTATACATTTTATGGTTAAAGGGATTTTGCGATAAGATCCCTTGGGAATATTACAAATAATTCACAGTCCCTTGTATCTCCAACAAAAAAAAATATCACCAAGTGGACAAAACAAAAAAAAAACTGCAATATCGATTATCCGCACTGCATCCGAAATGAGCTGCACTGGCAGATCCAATCACCGTCTAAATGAATTGCAACGCGAGACCAATTAAATAAAATTCTCAAGCCATCTCCTGTGGAACCTATACCTGATCCATCCTATATAATGTGACTACATTTGTTTCTTCTTCAGCAAACAATATTGACCAAGACAACAACATTTTTATCTCAAAGTAGGTACTCGGCAAGAAAAACCAGCAGTAGCAGCTAGCAGTAGCTGCACAGATCTCAACAGAAGCCGCTTTTGAAGTGCCCCAACACCACTGCCACCTATTGTTGGTATCCATCGATAACCGTTTATCGGTGCTTCGGATCTGTTTGATGGCCGAGATGTGCCCACAGAGAAGTAGCTATATGGAATGGCCAGAAGGCCAAACCTTCTTCTTCTTCTTTCAATCTTCCATTGCCCATTGCCATTGCCCATTGCAAAATTTTAATTTCAAAACACAAACCCGGTTTCCCTTCGGAAACTTCTCAGTGCTCCCAGTTCTCAGATCATCCGCGTGAGAGCCTTGGGGAAATACTTCAAATTTATTGATGGATGCGATATGGTTCTATAAAACTTAAAATCAGAAGCTGATTAGGGCCAAAAGGTGTGTGCTGTGTGCAGCAAGTCCAGCTCCAGCAGGCCACTCTGATGTGACTGCATCGCCAGAGAGGGAGCATGAGGAAATCTTTGACAGGAATCACAGAAAAAAGCGTCGCGGTGCCGAGGTATCGATTCAAAGAGATCAACGCAACTGATTTCTGATTTTTTGTGTTCCTCTGACAGTGATAATCCGAGAGATATGCGCATTTTGGTTGTTGGAATGATGAGATATATCAAATGATATGATGGATGTTTTTATATTGGGAATTGAGATAAACACAAAAAATTCGAACATTCTTTTCTTTCATTTTTTTTTTTTTTGCGAGGATGTGCAGCACGCAGGATCAGTAGCAGGCAAGATGGAGTGCATTTTTTGTTCGAATTTTTTCGGGCTTCGCCGTCGGTCGTGTGGTTTTGGCTTTAATTTTTAATTAAGAGATTGGGTTTTCGTTATGTTGGAGATGTTTTTGGCTCTCAGCAGGATGCAGATACAAAGTTTAAGAATTACAAGAATGCATTGAAGGCACTTTTTGTTCAGTTAATGTTTGAACATGATCAATGCGATTTACCTCAAGAATTTTCAAGATCAAATCAAGGTTTTACTTCAAGAACTCATTTCATGCTTAGGGATTTTTTTTAAAATGAGTGAATGAAAAAACAATTAAACAAGAACAAATTAGCAAAAAAAAAGTGCGCGATTCACTAACTTTATTTTGATGATGATTTCATTTCGAGGAGCGTGTAATTGCACCCTTCACATATCCTTTCTTCCAAGGACAACAAAATGTTTCTGTTCATATTTTGCTGTTCTTACGGCACAATGATCAGTTGGGGCTTTTGGCCATGGACCCTTACGGTTTGCGAAAAATTTAAAACCTCCTGAAAGTAAGCAATTTTTAAAAGTTAATTTTTAATCAAATCAGAATGTCTTACCAGGAAACTGTAAATATGAAATAAAGCGAATATTTCTTAAAAATATGTTTAAGAATATTTGCATACATAAAATGAAGAAATTGCAATTACAAACAATATAACGATTCGGCGGGCTGTGGCGGGCCATGTTGGAGCCGTTTTCGAGAAGTCCAAAATGAAAACAAAACCGTTACTAAAAAGGTACAAGTTTGAGCCGGGCTAAAAAAAATTTAAAAAAAACCTCGACAACCGCTTTTCTTTAAACTGTTACATATGAAGTTGAAAGAAAATCCGTCAAGCAGTTTGGGCAGTAGTTTGACGTGAAAAATCCTACAGACAGACCGTTGCGTCAGACGGTATGGCGAAAACCACTTTTTTGGGCATCTCTATCATCGTAATCCGTAATGTCCATGTTTGATAAAAACCTCCATTTTTATTTTCTGCACGAAACCAATACTATCCCTAGAGCAAGTTAAAAATGCTAATTATAGGTTCTGTACGAAGGCAGCTTTTTAAGAGATGAGACAGAAATATAATGCTGTTGTTCAGTCTTCAAAACACAGTTTAAACTCTAAACATTATAATTTAGTCTCGTTGTTTTCAAACATATCTGAGTATATGTTCTCAGGTCTATTTTATCCAAACTTCTTCCAGTGCGAGTACAGTTTTGGCACTTTAACCAATAATCTTAAATCGAACAGGACTTCCTTATATCAAACCAATATATCAATACCAATCCTCTTCGGAATGACAGTATTTAAGTCTCTTTGAAATGACAGTGATCATGTCACTGTAGTCCTGTGATAAAATTTGCAATCTGACCATTCAACAAATTCGGAGCATTGTAGCGCTCACTCTGATCGTTCTCCAAATAGAAAAACTCCCATTTTAAATACATACAGTTAAATTCTTGCAAAAAATTGTTATTAATGTCACAAATTCATTTTTTAAATGGCTGCTGAAAGAAGTGTGACAAATACAAATTATTAAAAAAAAAAAAAAAACCTGCGTCATAGTTAAAAAATACTAATTGTAATTTAATTTGCAAATTTTTCCAACCCACTATGAAATTCGATACGTGATACCATATTAAATCGAACTCAATTAAACATCTAAAACGGAGTCCAGTTTACATTAAAATAATTAGAAAATAAATAAATATCTACAAATTTCTTCACTCTCTTAATAAGTAATACCTACACTTGAATTTGTGTTCCCATGTATGAAGGTATGTATCTATGCGTACCGTACCTATACGTCTATCTATTGCAACGAGCACGTTCATATTTTACTCGTGTGACTAAAATATTTGAGTTAATTACTGGCAATGACAATTTTTGATTTATTATCGCGCAAAGTCAAGACACGAAAAAGGAGTTATTAGCATTGGAAATGACTGGAGGAGCGATTGTGCTAATGGCACAGGCGGGAACTAACTTTACTTGCTGTATCCTATACCTACTTTACCTGTGACTGCGATCCCTGGTTTGGTCTGGTCGGGTATTGATGTGTCCAGTTCAGTCCGTCCGTCGTCGTTGTCGTCGATTGATTTTTTTTTTTTCCTTCTCATACTCGTACTTGTATGCGTCTTGAGATAACAGCGTGTCACTCTGGTATTCGAGTTAGTTATGGAAACGGCACCTGGCTCATAGCCACTATGGCTGGGTAAGTGAAATGCATCGCTGAAGCGATAGAAGTTGCGGATAAGTGTCCTAAGTATACCAGATTGATGGAATACCGGATATTATCAGTGGAGTTATGGATTAGGATGTCGTCAACAGGAAGTTTGTGTAAATGATGGTATTTGTTAAGAAGGAAAAATTAAACAAGAGTTATAAAGAACTGGCTTTTTTTTATGATTTATATAAAACTGTTATATTTTTCATTTTCCATTTATGGCATCCACCATGTTATGATCTAGACTGGGTCTAGGATAATAACTCACCTATTTCACTACATAGTTATAATGGTTCACCTATTGGTGTATAACAGTTTTACTCCTTAAAACACCGTACAAGATGTTTTCGATAATTGAACTGTAAGATTTTCTTTGAAAGGTGAAAATACCAAAAATTTAATGAACTGTTATAAGACTTAGTCCGTCTTTTAAAAATATATTAAGGCACGTATTAATTTGAATTTGAAACTATATTTAAGCGTTAGGTTAACACGGTTGGAATTTGCATGTGAACAGACTTCCTCGTTAGGCATGTTCAGAAAATGAAAGTCTTATAACATTGTCTTCGTAACTTTTTAGGAGACCCAGTAAAGATCATGAAGATCGAGAATATAAAGGGTGCTTAATTTCCCGGTCACCAAAGGTTTTCTTCAAAAAATCAATTCTGGTAAGCGCAGTGTCACATTCAATTCTTTTTATGGCCGAAAAAGTTATTGACCATGATCATGTCTCTTTAACGATGGTATCCATTGATTGTAACCCTCTGGTGATTTCACCAGCCAAAATAGTCAGTTTTTCTGGAAGTAAAGGAGCGCGGCGTGGCGTTTTGACAATGGATTGAAGACTATCTACACTTCAAAAGCGGAATTTTTCCATTTTTCCTTATATTGACGTAGCTATTCAAACCAAAAATGAGCTTAATCGCTGAGCAAACTTTTCTTGTGAAAATCGGCAAACAGAACCATGTTTTTCGAAATTAATCTGCAAAATGTGCATGCGTTCAGGCGTCAGTTGATTCATGATGAAATGGTTGACTAAACTAAAGATAATCACATGGCAGATGATGACAAAAATGCTACTAACTTAAAGCCTTATACTTTTAAAAATCACCCTTTATTTTGACAGGAAGTACGAAATTTAAACAAAAAAGATCAAAAAGAAGTGTCTTAGAGACTACACTGCACCCCTACATCCTACTGCTTTTGAAGTGATTCAGTGGAATTTATGTCAGGTCTAAGTTACCAAGTAGGCATTTTCGTTTCGTAGTTCTTTCATAATGGAGTTGTACGACACTACGAAGAAGACAATCAAACAAAAAAGTAAATGCGAGCACTATAAATGTTTTGATTCTTTCCCTTTTTCATTCTAGGTTTTTCGTGAAAGATATTTTCGGGATAATGATGACCTCAAGTTATTTATATTTTTCGCCTTTTTAGAGTTCTTCCTTTCCTTTATTTTTTTAAGGTCCAGATTTCATGTCTCACAAATCTTCCGTTTCTTTTCAACAAAAAAGTATTTTTGATTTGGCGGTGTTCCCTTGCAGATTCCACAAAGATCAGTATTGATGAAGCTTGTTGATCATCAGTTGGATTGCACTTAGATTTTCTGACAGTATGACACACAGTATATGACACAAGGGCTTTCTATATAGTTCAACGAAAGCTTTTCCTCTTTTGTAAGAATACATCAGCAAAAAATAATTAAAACAATAGCGTGCTAAGAATGCACCCTTTTTAAAACCCGTCTCTGTTTGAAACCCACCAGATAAAATATTTGTTGGCACTGTATCGATTTAGAACTTTGTTCCTATTTTTAAGGACTTCAACTTTCCGGAAGGGAAGTACATGTCATATTCATACTAGAAGATTCTCAAAGTATTCCGACTAAAGGAGAGCCGATACTTTTAAATTTAGTCGAAAATTTGGACCATTAGGTGCCTTGGCAGTCTTCCAAAAAGATTTGCTGTCTTTGATTAGGCTGCTGACTTGGTTGGTTTTTACTAAGTCTTTTGGTCGGAATAAATATTTTGGACAAAGTCTCATTATGGGAGAAATTAAATGTTTCTTTCAAATATTATTCCACCAGAATATGACACTAAGAACTGCTGAATTAGAACGAAATTGGTATATTTCGGAAAAAGATTTTTGTATTTTATTTTTTATGTAATCATTATCAACCACAGCAAGAACGTGTGACCTTTTCATGTAATTTATGCCTAATTTGAACAAATTCAATTAATCTTATTCACATCACACCCTTCCAAAAGGAGCCTTTGAACCAACAGTAGTAAAGAAATATCCCTTTGCTGATTTGTAATTATCTCCACTTCCCAATTGTATAGGAGAAGTTTCATCTTCTTCTTTACAAGATCTAAAAATGGCGAATTTCCAATCTGAACATTTCTTGGTGCTAAAGTGATTTCCCCTAATTGATTCAGCAAAGTACAAGTATGACCTTGAATGTGAGCACATTCCACCAATGTCATATCCACATCCTGGTTGAAGCATACCACCAGCTGGATAGAAATCCGCCTTACCAATAGGATGCAAGAATCCCAATAAACCACCGTTTGTGTGAATTGATTCAACGTATTGAGCGTCAGTGTCACAAAGACGATTTTCACATCCAGCAATAAGATAAAGTGGCCATGCAGGATCCAAGCCGATAATTGTATGAATTTTTCCTGTGGTCACATGTTTGCCAGCAAATCCTGAGACATGAGCACCCAAACTATGTCCGATGACTTTTAGGTCATCAAGTGACATATCGCCTTCTGTGACGAGGAAATCAATCATCTCGGCAACTTTTTCGCCAACTTTTGGAACATTTCCTTTGGAACTCATGTAGTTGTATGACAAAGACTTTTGACTCCAGTCCACGGAGATGACGTTGCATTCCATGACATCGAGGAGAGCGTCACGGATTTCAGTGTTTACATCGGATTTGTAGTCATTTTGCCAGCCGTGGATAATAAATCTGGAAAAAATCAATTTCCAAATGTAACTTTATCGCAAATCTTTTATACGAGAATTAAGGAGCGTGATATAGTTAGAATGATATTTCAGTTGAGAACTGAGAAAGAACCACTTTTATGACTGTTAACAAATCAATCGCAATCAATAAATTTCGTCCTTTCTGACCGAACTTAATTGTTTCTTAAAATCGTGTTTTCTCTGAATCTTCATCTATATATCCTTCTTTTTATGACAACCCCATTTTGTAAACATGAAGAATTAAAATATACCTTGTTTGATGATCAGCGTTAAAATTCGATTTACTCAAACTCTTTGGGTCATCAACGAAGATCTTTTGGGGAACATCTGGATTATCCTGAGTGTACAAATAAAATTCAACTTTAAGTTTCTTGCCCCATCCCAGTCTTCCCAATTTTCGGCTAGCGATTTCAGCTTCTTCTACTGTCATCCATTTCAGCGAGCCATCAACTTGTGGAACAAACCAACCATCTTCACGTATTTCAGAACTTTCACTACTTTCTTCGATTGGAAGTGCAAAAACTAGAACAAAATTGCGAAAATGGAATTAATTTTTTTATTTTTTAAATAAATTTAAAAAACCTACTTGAAGTTACAGTTAGGAGAACAATGACAAATATTTTCATTTTATAATTTTGGTAAACTAATGGCATTTTTGCGACGTTTGAAGGCTTTTATAGTCGCAAAAAAAAATTAAAATAGATATTTTTTCAATTAATGATTATAACCTTGTCTTATCTTTGCATTTTTTTATCAATTTTTTTTTTTTTTTTTTGACAAAACCGAAGATCGAAATCAGTGCTCTTGTTGATCAGTTTAATAATAATTGTATTATTTATTTTATGGGATACTTTTTTTCTATCTTCATTTGGCTATCAGATCTTTAGAGAATAGATACAAGTTTCAGTAATTATTTTTTTTTAGTTATAAGGGAAGACAAAGATATGCGTGAAAAATATTAGGGGATCCCCTCCCCTTTAACTAGATTATATTTTTTTTTTAAATCAAAATCTTCATTTCAGTGAAGACGTATTCAACGTGATTGCAATACAGTAAAAGAAGATTAATTTTTCGCAGAAAACAATTCAAATGTTTGATACTATCTCTTGAAAAAAAGAATACGCACATTTTTTTCCATTTCGCACCCAAAGATAATAAAAGCTACCGTACTGGCGGGAGCAATGTGCACTTCACTTTTTATGAAAGTGGTTGATTCTAAAATGTACCTTCTTGTTTGCATTTTTGATGTCACCATCATGAACTACACGTTTCAAGGCAATTGCATTGTATTTTGGAAAAGTTACTACTCTCTGAGAAATGTTTGGTTTAAGATTTAAAAGAAAATAGAGTTGGTCCTAGCACACTGCCTTGTGGAACACCGTATTTTATTTTCTTATTTAAAAGTAATATACTTATGTTTCTGTTTGATTTTTATTTGAACAGTTTGTTGTCAAATGTTGTTTGTTGAACTACATTTTTATTAAAAACGCAGGTTTCTAGAATTATTTCCATACCATAGCACAGGTCAAAAACTCGAAATAATGCGCTCATCAAACATTTCTTTCTACAAATCAATTGTGGCAAGGACAGCTCCCCACATCAAGGCGATTCAATTCAGGAATAAAAAAGTTATTGATCATGACTATATAACGGTCTCCATTGACTGTAACCCTCTGACCGGCATCGTTTTTAAAGAACTAAGGAGGACCGTTGATTTGATGTTTTTCGAAATAAATCTTCACAATTTGTTTGCGTTGTTCAGGCGTCAGTCGATTCTTGATAAAATGGAAATGAAAGCTAAACTAAAGATAAATCACATGGCCGTCAAATAAATGCAGTACTGCCAACTTAAAGTTCTATACCTCTAAAAAAAACACCCTTTATGTATATTCAGATCTTCATTTATCATGAGTTATGTCAATAATATTTATGAATCGAAACCAAATATAATTACCCAAAGAGGAAATATAAATTTATAATATTTTCATTCTACTTAATATTTTTTATATAAAATTTTATTTGAAACCAGCCATTGATTACACAAAACCAAAATTAACTATAATTAGCAGCCATTTGATCTTTATAACTATAAAATGTACCACTTCCGTTAAAGACAAATTCGTTCCACAATCCAATAAAGGGGTTTGATACGATGGCTTTATGTCACTTATTAGATGGTAGGAACAAAATAATTCATTGTTCTTTTGGACAGGTTTATTGTAAACTGCTTTTAAAAATCATATCCATCGCGTGTCAGAAAAAAATATAATCCAGCAACTGGAATGGAGTGTAGGTGGACACATGACGTCGAATGGGAATTACCATTCTCTCCGGTCGGTGGATTAAAATATACAACTTTTAAAATTATGGAAGATGGTGGTGTCACAAGTTTAAAAATTAAAAAAACGATGGAATTCACAATCGCAGTATGGTCAGCATTATATTATAGTAGATTGTTACTTTGGGAATTTAACTGTCCATGTCCATGTGATTTCGAGAAAAATTTGTGTGCTAACCTGTACCTTAAAGCACGAATTGTCTACTGTTCTACTACTACCGAAACGAGTAAATGGAAGCATGTGTTATGCTGTACTAAAAAAGGAATTAATTGACTGGTGATCCTTCTTTCGAGAAAGTTAATGGAATTTGCACGTTTATACTTTACTTGCGCACCAGTTCAAGTAAGTAAAAAGGAGTAACAGAATATCTAAGAATTCATTTCTTGCAATAACGTCATTTTTGCGGGAAATATTTTGAATCAGGTATGTTTTAAACTATTGGAGCTAGAGAATCCAAAATGTGGTGGAGAACTAATAATACACGAAAAACTGAATTAAAAAAAAGGATCCAACACCAAAATATACAGTGGGGACTGAGGAGTGTCTATTCGCATACAGCATTGCCGAACGTTTTGATTGTATTGACACATGTGACATATTGTTGATTCCAAATCTAATTTTATAGACGTCGCGTCGAAGCCTAGTAACGAAGTCGAGTTTGTGGTTTTGAATACGAAGAACGAATAAGCATCCCTTTGTTTCAAGAACTGGACTGCGCACATAAGTTTAACATTATCAAAAGTTGTGAATCTTGTGAATGCGAGTAGACATTGTCTCAAAATTCAGCAGAAGCAATTGAAAGTGCTATAAGGGTTTCAAAAAATGTTAGCCATTCAAAGATATTCTTCTTATGTGTATTTCCCCGCTTTATATATAGGAATAGCGCACCTCCACATACATCCTCTCATTTATATATACAAATTCAAGGCTCTGTCCAATTATTATATTTTTAATCCGAACTGCGAGGGTCATAAATCAATAATTCCCAATCACCGATTGTATCGAATGTCATAAACCATCAATAACTGATTATTTCAAAAAATAAGAACAGGATTTTGATTTAATCGCCTCTCAGGAGGCATGGTTCCTTTTCACAAGAGCATGCAATAGCACTATACTCCTCTTCTTTGCTGCCACATTCTTATCTATATAGTCTCCTGTTGGATACCCAATATTGGCTTAATTCCCACGACATACTGACATGAGTCCTTTATTCACTCATCTCGTACGCGTACTATACTGTGACATCAGAGACAAACGGACAAACCATCACCATCACCATCACCATACCGGCCGAAATGTCATAAGCCCTATAAGACGGCGGCCGAGATAGGCTAAGATGAAGTTAAGAAGATTTTCGTTTCAGCTCTCAGAAATGCACCATAACCAAGCCACCATACCTATACTATACATTACCATAAGTAAAGGAAGAAGTAAACCACGGCCGACCGGCTGGACACGACTCACGCAGTCTGTTGCACCAAATCAGATCAAGAATCCCAGTGGAACAAAGGCACACCACGACCACATCAAGGCAGCATAAAAATAAGAAAACCAAAAAAGAAAAAATGCCGAACCTGATCCGTTTCAGGTCTTAAGGCAGCGAAAGGCGATGGGACAGACGGACGCACGGACGGATATGTGTGTGGTGGCTGGAGCTGGTGCTGGTGCAGTCATGCCCTGAGGTAGGTCGTCAATTTAATCCTGCACCGGCAAATAATGTCGCTTTTTAAGAATAATCTCATTCAAGTCGCTACAGATTGATTTTTCCTGTCTTATATATCCCTCTTCCTTTGTGCATCTCCTGTGTGCAACAACAAGTGTGCTCCAGTTAAGTCTCCGTGCAAGATTCCTCGAATCAACTTGTGATGTTCTTGTTTGTAGCTCTTTTTTTTTTGTATCTTGTGTCATTTCTATGAGCTTGAGCATGTAAGAAACATGGTTGCCAACACTGCCCTATGTTCTTTTTAGTTTGCAAACGAATTCTTAAAAAAATTCAAATCAAAATCCCGAGGCTCATTTCTTAGAATTTTTCAAGCTGAATTTTGAACAAAAACACCCTGTTTTTAAAGGGGCTGTGCGTACCCTTTAAATTTTTGGATTATGGGGGCAAAATTTACTTCAAAAACTGCAGCGTGAAGTGTCATATTGGAACTATAAACGTGAAGTGTGTTTATCTCAAAAATAAGAGGGAAGTTTTATTAAGAGGGATCAAACAAAAAGTTAGGTATATTGGGTCCCAAGTGGTGTTGGTGTTGGAAGCATAGGAAGAGAGATCAAAAAGACAGGTACCGACAGACGTGGTGCGAAAAATTGGTATAAAATAAGATCCACAAACAAACCCAGTGATTATGAAAGCCGAGAGGATCTGCCACAAAATGCATAACGAAGATGAAGGTGTCTTCACACGCATGTCGATGTTCTTGGTAGGTTCTGGGTCTTTTCTTCAAAGGGTGTTTCATATTTTTTTTAGACCGAATTCGGGTTGAATGAAAAAAAAAATGGAGTTAGTGTCGAAACTTGTAAGCTCCAGTCGCGCAACATGCACCTTCGTTTTTAAAAATTGTAGAACAAACAGCTCCATGGATTCCAACCCAATGTAGTTGCACTTTGCGAAAGTATGCGTACAATATGGCGTACAAATCATTGTACAAAAACATTTCACTGAAGTTGAGTACCTACTCGTAACAGGCATTAAAATTTCTTGTGAATATTTTTTGGCCTCCTGACTTGGCAACACTGGCTTAATAATGAGCCAAGTATTTCTATGTGCTTCGTACTTCTGAGACTGTATTTTTGTGAAGTGGACCTGTCAAATTAAATGATCCCAAACTGTCTTTAGCTGACATATTTGTTCCCTGTGTTCTTATAAATTTCAATCCAAATTAAGTTGACATTTTTCCTGGCATAGTTTATAGGTGAATTAAGCTGTACGCGATTCTCGTATATTCATGAACTCAATCTCGGGGTATTATGTTGCTCTGATGCTCCCCCATATATTCCATTCCATATTCCCATTCAATCGAATTCCACTTCCATCCCATTGCGGGGTCTTGATGATTCGGAGAAATATGGATTAAAGGATAAGAACGTCAATTATTTTATAGAGCTGCTTCTGCTGGTTGATCCTCTGGTCTCTGGATATGGGAGAATTTTTTCGGGAAGAATATTCTACTCCCCATATCATTGATTCATTCAGCCCAGTGATTGTTATATTGGTTGATGTGACATCTTTTGAAGGGATCTCTCTTGCTATGGATTCTTCGGATCAAGAGGAATTGGATCTTTAGCATTGGGCATGGTCAATGGTCATTTGTGCTGAAGAGAGTAATGATGAAGTACACAGGAAATGGACAAGTCATCAGTTTGATATGCTTGTTATACTATTGCTGATTGGTTACTGTTTTGTGAATGGTTGGATGGATGCTGCGGGCAGTAGAAACAACAGTGGCGCTTAAGGATCTCCACTAAGCATTCGAATGCCTGGTTTTGCAAACATGGATGTTCATCAATTCTGGCATACCTACGTATATTTAAAGTTTATGTTTGAGCAGAATAGGGCTCCTGACGACTGATGGAAAAATTCAAATTTACGCAAATGGATTGCATTGTGGTTGGTAAATTGGACAATTTGATTTGAAAGTTTCTAAATTGGACAATCTGTTATGTAAGGGACTTTAGTTTAAAGAAAAAATATTTTTTTTTTGGTACGTTAATGCTTGTGAAAACTTTAAACTACAGTTTTTAGTATACTTTAAATGAAATCAGTTTCATTAGAGAAAGCCAGTCTGGCAACACCTTACAATTTTAAATTTCACAGATAATTTTCAAAATTAAAAAAGCCAATTAATAGAACTATAAACGAAAGTCATTGTTTGAAAGGAAAATAAAAATAAACTGTTATACGAGTTGGCATGTATAAGTATATAACACACTTGCTTAAAATGTGCTGCTCTAGTGGTCAAAGTTGGAAGCAAATTGCAATGCAAATAGACAATCTTGCTGAGCCACATACATCGATATGCATAAATATTGGCTCGTTGAAGCCAATTTGAAAAGACAGATTCATTGTAGAATCTGCAGATTAACTAGCAAACTCAAAATTTGATCAAATAATCCAGGTTGAGCCCCCAAAAATGATGAGCAATGAGCAATGCTTACCAATAATTGTGGCAAGCATTTTGGGCCCCACTTTTTTGTTTCAAAGCAGAATGGAAACAATATTGCCGCCATTTGATGCATCAAATGTCAAAATAAATACACAGTAATTTTGTATAGATGGCTCCATCTTCTAATTTGTGTTATGACATCGTTGTCAAAGGCCACTTATAATTTTTATCTGTATCATAAGACTTTCCTGCTTTCCTCCCAATCAAGATCATCAATTTAACCACATAACAACTCCAAAGCATTAAAACAAAAAAAAATCCCTCAAAGGAACCTATAACTATGAACGAAGCCCCTTTCTCGAAAAACACGTGCAAATGCAAATTGTTCGTTGTGCCCACTTGTGTGCGATGTTCTTATCTTAAGTGCCACAAAATAGGTTGTATAATTCTTAATCTAGGTGTCGCCGCGTCGTACACATCAACTGCGTCGCAATGTTTTCCTTTAAGGCAACAACATTTCAACAGCAACAAAAAAACAAACCAGCAAACCAGTGCACCTGTCATTTGGCGTTTCGCCCAACTCCCAATCAAGTCTCCAATCCACAGACACTTGGCCGCGTTAGGTGCACTTACATAGGTGCTAACTAGATTCCATAAACAGTTTGCACTTTGTCTGTTGTGTGGCATGGTGGCGTGGCAGTAGAATAGTAGGTTTCGAGCAGCGGTGTTTTTCTCTGCCGCCACCCAGTGATTTGCATTTCTCATTGCCGGGAGTAGTCTTATACCACCACGCGCGTCCAAGTCTCCGAGTCTTGATCGGACAAAGCCGCCTTCTTCCTCGTCTTATTTGCCTATCGTGCGTCAATAAATCACATAAATATTAATGGAAACTCTTAAATAAGAACGGAGACGGAGTATTTTGGTTCCAGTTGTTGGCATTCTTGCCGCACTTACATGTCTTCTGTCTATATGGCTATCTCACTCGACGTCAGTCGTCAGCGAAAAAGTTACACCGCACAGAGTGACAGCATTTGAATGCACTCAAAGTGACATGTTCGCTGCGCGAGATACGAATGACGTTCTTTTCTTCAATTTGATAGCAGCACAAGCTTTAGTTTGACAGATGACAGGTCACAGAAACGGGAGGGGTGATCCAGCGGAACAACATTTATAAGCGACAGCGGGCTCATAGTGAACTGCAACAGCAGCGCATGAAAAAAAATAACACCAACATCAACAGACGCAAACAAAGAACGTGCGCGAGATGCCATAGCTGACTGGAACTGCCCGCGTTATATGGTTCTCATATTAAATGACAGAAAACACGTTGTCCCGACACGCCAATCCGCATTATTGATGGCTTATTTATTCTGCATAAACATTGAAAATTATAATTAACGACTTGGCGTACACTTTCGGATGGGCAGCTTCGAAAATGCTACGCCCACAGAGTGCGGCCTTGTTGTTTCGTCTCACCGCGCAATCTGCGCACCAGCCGGCCATGTCTGCCTGAGCTGTCAATAATAATCCTAGTCGTCGCGTCGTCGGTCGCACGGAATGTACGAGTTTTTATTTTCTTTTTTTTTATGCTGTTTGATTAGAATACAGTTCTCGAGAGTTGTCACAAAGCCAACACCCGTGTAAATTTTATGCCATACTCCTCTGGAAGTCGACATCTGCGAAAGTGAATAGTTAGTTCCCGAGACCCTGCTTTATCTGACAGACTCGAACAACACTTATGGTTCTGGTCGCATCACGTAAAAAGAACGCATCTTATGATTTATGAAAAATGATTTATAGGGAATTGTTGAGCAGCACGGCGCGGCGCGACCGAAGCGACGCAGCATCCAGCGGCACGAGGAGTATAAAAAAAAATAGTAGACGCGTACGCTCGCTGGGACAGTCACTAAAAAGATGGATCGTTGGCTGTCAATCGAGTGGAGAGTTTCACTGGTTGGCCTCTTAATTAGCTTGATCTCGGTGGATGTTGTTGTGGCGTGTCCCAAAGCGAAAAGCGATATGGGACTTCGAGATGATTTCTTATATTAATGATTCGCACTGGATAAAATGATTTTTGAGGACACCATAATATTGATGGCTTTTTTATATAAGGACAAAAAAGGTGGGTTAATGTATTTCACAGCACAAGAAGTTAGCTATATCATCCTACACGGACTGCAGATTGGGAAGGTACAGAGTATTTATATACAAAAAAAACTGAACATGACAACATGTTGACCTTGCTTGTAATTGATTGGTCTCCAATGGAAGAAATTATGCCCGGAAAGAACACATGGGAACTAGAGGCTATGGCGACACTTAAGGCATACTCAATAATTGTCCAGTTCGTAACTTATGAACCAATTTTAGTCTTGGTCGCAGGTAATTGGGGAGTTCCATACAAACAACAACTTGACATAATTACTGTAAAAAACTCTACAGCAACACCATTTGAGAACCATTTTGATTCAACATTTCCCTTGCAAATATCGAATTTCGAAAAACTTTTCTGTCAATTTACAGAGTGAAACCAATGTCATACACAAGTGGTTGAATCGGTAAAAATGCACAGCAATGTATAACAGTTTTTATTATGGGCCAAATGTCAAATCAGGTAGAAAATATATTAAAGGCCAGACAGCACTAGCGCTAGGAGCAACGGCTTCAGTGCTCTAGTTGAGTAGACTTCCATTTCCTTCGTTTACTGTTACTGAAGTTACATACATTCTGCTGCAGCGCAGTGCGATTGAATTTACTATTTTATACAAATAATGCGTGCAGTTCCACTGAAGTGCAGTTCTGCCTAGTGCGGTCTTACCTTAAGACAGTAGTTCTTGAATCTTATCAATCGAAAGTTTTATGAGCAAAATCAGATTAAATAATGTCATTCAACGGAAGACCTGTCAGAATATTCTATTCACACATTGAAAATGATTTCAAATCAGATCACCAAAATGAGTAGACAGATTTTTTTTTCATTTCTGACACTGGAATCAGCAATTTTGACAGTAAGTTCTTAGAAAAAATGCTGATCTTGTGAGTGAAGTCACAATCATCTAATGTACATAGATCGGAGGGAAATGTATGTATTCAACAAATGTAAGCATGTTTTTCATTTTGAATTTGCTAAAATCCTGGATTTCTAAACCTTTTTGCTCACCTAACAAATGAAATAGTAACATTGGATTATACATTAAGGTTTCTATGTTTATCGGCTTAGGCTGTAACTTGGTGTACAGAAAGACTGATTTAAAAGTCAAAAATTACGTTATCGAACTTCTCTACATTTATGTAAAATTTAATTCAAACCTTTAATTTTTTTTTGTCACAAAACCAATACTTGCCCCTAAGGCAAGGAAAATCATAAAATACTCGTGCTTACGATTCCCGGTAGTCGTGGTACTTCCGGATTTTTCGCTAGCTCATTTGAAATAGATACAATTCTCTGAATTGTTTAATTTATTGATTAAGTTGATAATTTCAATCAGCAGCGGTCTATCTTTTTTATTTAATTTAGAGTGAATTTGTCATGTTATCTTTGGCCTTTGGATAGGTAATTGAGATCTTCAAAAATAAAGCCAAAAACAAAATAAATCGAAATTTGCAAAATATTTTATTGTGTGTATTTTGTTGTCTTTGGTTTAGTATGGTTGTATGTAGTAAAAAGAAGAAAATATATGGGCATTCAATTTAAGATTAAATTAATAATTACCGAAGATCATGATTAAGTTTTATTTTGACGAGCTACGTGGCTTGAACAAATACATATTTTCGGAAATCAGTAACGTCTCGTCTGGTTTTCTATAGGTATATAGGCGCTATCAAACGAAATAAGTTTTACAATGGCCTTATATGCACATGTCACATGTGACGTCACAAGAACCGAAACCTCAGCTAATGTCAATAAATCAATACGAATGAATTTTTTTCACTTCCTTTTTGGTAACGTTTTATTTTGACAATAGCTATGTTAGCAGACTCTCATTTTCTATTCTTCCCTGCATAAGCCAGACTTATTAATTGATGAAACGAAGGGTGCAGAGCCCGCAACGGTGCAAAAACAGCAAAGGTACCCATATCTTATGTTTATAACAGCAGATTGATCTGATTTGTGAAGTTTTTGAAAAGTTCTGCTTATGGGCGTTGGGCGTGACCTGCGCTCCCGTCTGCATTTTACGGACGGATAGGCATTTGTAAGCTTACTTTAATTGCCTAAAAAAAAGTTGTGTTTTGATTTTGACATTGACAGATATGCATTACACAGAACTGAATGGGGCGCCACGTTAGATTCTGGAAAATGATTTGATAAGATTCTTGTAAAAAGTTGTCAAACCCTCCAAGAGTAGCTACATATGAAAAATCGCATTTTGTGTTCAAAATGTTTTTGTTGCAATGGCATGTGGAGTGAATGGGAATCATTGTTTTATAACACTTCGTCTAAAATATTGTGTCTTCTAGTTCGATAGCGCCTTGCAAGCCAGACGAGACGCTACTGATTTCCGGAAGTATTTGTTCCAGTTGTAGAAACGTACTTAGTGTCAAAATCAATAAATTTTTTTTTTCAAATCATGATCCTCGATAAGTAAGTTAATTTTTAATTGAAGGCCTATCTTTATAGTCTTCTTTTGATAGAACTTCTATCTATTTTTGTTATTGTTTTTGAAGATCTCAATAACCAACCCAAAGATAACAGGACAAATTCACTCTTAACTAAATTAAAAAAAAAAGATACCCGTAGATTTAGGTCATAAACTTTAGCCATAACTACGACGCAAAGATTTTGTATCTATTCTTCGAACTAGAAAAAGAGCAAATTACGGAATTTGAGCTTGATATATATCCGGAAGTTCCACGAATATTGGCAATCTTAAAAACCAGCAGCATTTTTCTTAGTTTTTATCTTTATTTAGGGGGCACGTATCGGTATCGTGAAAAAAGAAATTTAGGTAGTTGATTCAATCTTACATAACGATGGTAGAGAAGTACGATAACGTAATTTTTGGCTTATAAGTCAGTCTATCTTGTTCCAGGCCATTGAACATACAACTTTAAATGTTGTAATTTGTAAGTGTTTCTCTAGCTTCGATACCCGAATTCAAATTCAGCATAGAATTGCAATTGAAGTAATTCAAGTGCTTGAAAGACTTTAAACGAAATATCTAATTATCAAAATAAATTTAATACTTAAAAAGGAAAATAGCAGACTATGAATTACTTGTTAATCACATTGATTTTCAGGATAAGAAGGAGTCGCCTGAACGGAAATGCGTACCATTTTACTCTCCGCAATTATCATTTTTAACTACCCTTGTTGGAAGAAATCAAAACTGCTGCAATTAAACTGCAAAACAATATCTAACTTCAGTTCACAAATCAACGACAAATTAGTTTTCAAAATGGCTAACGGTATTCCGGTAGGATTAGTTTTTGAACTTCTTCAGAAATGTGTCTTCATAAAGTGCTTGCACATAAATACTTTTGCAGATTTTAACTTTAAAACTTTCTGCTCATGATTCTTTGGATTCAACCTTGGATTAAGTCATATTAAAAAAAAGTACTCAATTTGAACATTGCATTTTTAATTTAATCAGTATTTTATTCGGAGTTCCTTAAAGAAGCAACACCGGACCACTCTTTTTTATTCTTTTTATAAATGTCACCCCAACGAATCCGAACGGTTATTCGATCTTACAATGCCCGAGAAAAAGTGCAAGGAAATGAATTTTGATCTTATTTCATATTTCTGAACAATAAAACTTCTTTTGATTAATATGATCAAACTTTGTGTATGACATATGTAATTTTGGCCGGAAATTAACAGAATGAAGTTCTGTTTTCAACCCTTATATCAAACTGGCCATAAAAGTGCATTGAAGAAATAATTTATGGTTTCCTGGAATGCTGGGAGATGTTTCTAGAATATAACATTATCGCCCCCCCCCCCTCCCCCTCCTAGTTCCAATAAACCATTTAATATTTTCCTTATGGCGCATATCGCGTTTCAAGATATTCACAGTACAAGCCACCTTTTTTGAATTTATGCGATAAATTAGAAATCATCAAATACTTCTTCAATAAATAATTCAAACAAGGTATCTTATAGAGCAAGTACATGCGACCCAGTCTTGTGTTTTATTTTGCTTTCGGAAACAAAATCAAAAAATTACTGCAACACTAGTGGACAACATGCAATTAAACACTTTTTGAACTACCGTACACCTGTTAGCCCAGCGCAATGTGGTGTTCCCAATATTTTGTGCACTCATTTCCCGAATCAGCAAAAAAAGATTTAATGCTCGAAAATGTTACTTTGAAGCCACAGAACTGTCTCAAGTGAACAGTTTTAACTTGTCCACTGAACACGAACACGATATGAGTTCCCAAGCGCAAAACTATCTGAAATTAAGTGTTTTAATATGCTTCCTATCGGTGGGACTCTTTGCCAATTTACCGCGTAAGTAACTTCGTGATGGAAAAAAAATAAACTCAGGAATAAAAAGTATCTTTTAATTCTCCTTAGCTGCAAATTTACGAATTTGTCGAAGATCCGATCCCAATCTCAATGAATGCATCAAGAACTGTGTTGAGGATTTGCGGGAAAGAATGCCCGTTGGCATTCCACAACTCCACATACCACCCCTCGAGCCGCTGCTCGTTCCAGAAGTCAAACTCGACCAAGACTCTGGAGCTGTGTATCTGCATTCAACCTACAAAGACATTGAAGTTCGCGGACTGTCTCAATTCGATATCGAAAGTGTGATTGCAAACATCAACGAAAATACGCTCATCATGAAATTGATGTTTCCCGAAATAAACCTCAAAGCGAACTATTCGCTGAAAGGCAAAATTATGATGATGCCACTTTTGGGGGACGGCATTTGCATGGCGAATTTGTGTAAGTATCTTTTTACTTTTTTTTTTGTAATCAAATCTGTAAAAAATGTTGTTTTTTTTAGCTGATGTTAAGGTTCTAGCAAATGTGACAGGAAATCGATACTTCAAAAATGGTCACGAACATTTGAAGATCGATGATGTCAAAATCAAATACAGCATTGGAGATACCAAGGTGCGGCTGGAGAATATATTCAATGGAGACAATGCTCTGGGGGAGAAAATGAATATGTTTTTGAACGAGAATTGGCGATCGGTTTCGGAAGAAATCCGACCGATTATGGAGGATGCTATGGCTGAGGTGTTGCGGCAGGCTACAGATAAATTGTTTCAAATTTATACATACGATCAGTTGTTGCCGGAGTAGAATTCAATAGTTGTTTCTTTGAAAACAGTTAGGGAAGTGAATAAATTTAATTTAAGCTAAAATTAGTATTACATTTAGTTGGTTAGAATTGAAGTAAAGACAAACTAGATACAAGAAAAAGATACATTATTTTGTTTTTCAAAAGTTTTTTTTAAAAACTGCAAGCATTGTACTTTGGCAGTCGCAATATTTGAGAAAACCTTTTACAGACCATTTTTTGAAAACGACATTTCTTGAGTTAAAAGTTTGGAAAAAAGTTTCTATAGTATACAATGCGGATGACTTTCTTTAAATATTTCCACAGACACTGACTGACAGATACTTTCAGGCAGTTATACAATTTATAAGCGGGTCTTGGGATCACTAGATAAGTTAAACAAACATCTCAAGGCAAGTATTGGAATTTTTACTATTAACCGGATAGTTTAAGCAGTGTTAACAGTTTCTTCGAGCAATCCAATTAATCCAATATTTGTTTCTGCTACGGGTTGAGTCATCTTGTCGTGAACTAAGTCGTCTTTGATAGCAGACCAAACTTGTTTTCTAACTAGGAAACCACTTTTCCAAAATTATTACGGTTTTTTTTGTAGTTAGAGCGGTAAAATTTCTACAATTTTGATAAAACAAAAATTGTTGTGTGTCAATTTGTTACCCAGATATGGCGCTTCTAAAAACAGGCATTTTTCAAATCGATAAAAAATGTAACAAAAATTTTTAAAAATGACTTGCTTTTTAAAGCGCCGTGTCTCGTTAACAAACTGACATACAAAAATGTTTGAACTAACAAAATTGTAGGAAATTCGTTCTCCAAAATGAAGAATATGGTTTTGCTATTATGACGTAAGAAAAACAAGTTATTGAGGAAAAACCAGAGCAAGGTTGAAAACTTAGCAAAATGTTAGTTAACTATCCCTGAACAAAATCCTCCAGTTTCATTATCTTCTGACATTTTTCCACCTAAACCAACTTTTTGCGACCTGTCGACTGGACTAATACTGTTTTGGTATATTCACCGTGAGCACGACACTTGCGCCTCTAGGTTTTAATATTTCGTTCGGAAACTACAAATGACCTACAAGTTGTTTTTTGTAGTCCTACGAGTTTGTTACTTTCGAAAGATTGTTTCGCTATAATTTCGTCAGGTTCCCTCAGTGTATGTGGTGCGTTCTTTTTCTAACCATAGTCAACTATTGTTAACAATAGTCAGCAAAAATGCGTTCCTTTAATCCAAATAAGATACGATTTGTAACTATATGACTTCATAACAGCGTTCCTTAACTCACGTTTAAGTGTCAAATAGTTATAACTTGTTACTATTTCCAACTCACCTCCATCATGTGAGTTGAGATTGTTGATCTGTCAAATTGGAAGTTTTGTGTTAAACAAATCAAAGTCTTTATTAAAAATCAAACTAAAAAATTACAAATTCTCGATTTGGGCAGCAAGAACGTCTTTATTGAGTGATCAACAAGAAAGAATAAAATGGACTTTACACCAATTTTGAGCGATGGAGAGGAAGCAGGATTATTTAATTATTTCCTCAATATACAAAAAAATAATAAATGTGGTGGTTGACAGTTTTACAAAATCAAACAACGTATTGTTCCAAAACGGTTTGTAAAAAATCTTAACAATGACACTTTAACATTTTTTTTTTTTACAACAATAAATGTTGATTTTGGTTAGAAAAAGAACGCACCAATAGCATATGCAACGCCGTGACAGTTCCAAGGTGTCAACGCACGAGCGACCACTGCCATTGTATATACATTTGTATACTAATTTTATGGAACATTATATTTTTAGTTCTGAACTTCGTCCATGGTGGCGCTAGTTTGTATACTATTGTTTTTTGTTACTTCCACGGCAATCTAGACAGAAAACACTCCTAACTCGCCAATCAAGTGTTTGTGTACTTCGTCCATAGATGGCGCACCAAACGTTCCTCTTGTTGTGAAATCAGCTTGATGCCGGCTGAGCCTTGAATCGATAATGAACTTTACCCTCTCAAGAATAATGTTTGCAATTAACTTCGGAAAAACGGACAGAACGTTGATACCCTGCCAGTTTCCTATTGCAGTAATCGCAGATTTATTGTTCCAGCATAATCTTTTAAGTTATGTTTTGAAAATTCTTCGACGAAAAAACTGCTTTAAAAATAAAGTAGGCTCACAACACTTTCGAAACAAAGGTTCTGAAACGGCAAGACACAATTTTGCCTTGAAATAGTCATCATTTCTCAAAGTTTTGTTTCGGAGATGCCTTAAAAATCATGCTACACAGTAGAGTCCATCAATTGATGACCAGCATTCAAATGATCGTATTAAATTTGGAAGAGTAGCTCTACGGATCCTTGTCCTGCTACTAGCAATCTCCACACTTCTTCCAATTTATCTACCTTATCCAATATACCGTCATTTAGTTTAGACTTCCGTTCAGGCCCTCTTTCATGCCCCAAAATATTCGTAGCAATATTTATTTATTTTAATTGAATTCAATAGTTCAACAACTAATCCTGTTCAAAAACAACAAATCCGATGTTTCCGTTTGTCAAACCAAAACTTTTTTTACATCCATAAATTATTTCCAAAAAAACATGACATTGTGACCCAACTTTTGCTACCAACTAATTGCCCAACTAACTCAATTAGTAAAGGTAGACGCATAAAAGCTGTTTAACTTCCAATAAACCCGACCAAATTCGAAAATTTATGACCAACCTGTACTTTGTATACAAATAAAATGTAAGGCCTTGTTTCATATCTCAAGCCAATTAGGAACAAAAAATTCCAAACAGCAAGTTCAACGAAACTGACATTTTTATAGGACAACCTTAGTGACACGCTTTGCCAGTGCCCAGTGCGTTAAGAGATTTATCTCGCCTGCCATCGGCCATTAGACCTCCTACTGTTTTGAGAAGCTGAAGTTGAATAACTATTAAAAAATATAGAAGTAAAAATACTTACAAAAAATATTGGCATGCGCACTGAATATTGAAATCAATATGAGTCTACTCTACAGCTATCCGCACATCTTATATATACAATTCCGAACCGATCTACACGATCGCATAGACACACAAGTTTCAAACGCTTTCGCAATTTGCGCGTGTCAGTTGTAATTACAAGACGCCTAAGAGAAGCCAAAGATTTATCAGACAAACTGATCCTGCCGCTGCCGGAGGAGAGGGATCCGTTCCGAATGTATGTAACGCTTTTTTTTGTCAATTTTTCAGCCCAATCTTCACCTTGTACCGATAAAACACCTTTATGGAGGCTCATTAAAAATAACCGCAAGTGCTGGTGTTGCTGCTGTCCATAACTTCCAACTGACAAACTATACGCATACGCACCCATGCTGCTTGGTGTTCACAATATCACGGCGACGGCGGCGTAACACTTTCTCAAATTGCCTTCCTCCTTTGCCGAACTTTTTTTTTTTAAGTCCGAATCCGAACGAACGGAACCATGAACATTCGTGGGAGCTGGGATGAGAAGGGGCCAACTCGGCGCTCTGCTGTGTTTTGATTAATTATTTAAATTAAATAGACGTCTAACTAATTATACGGCGATAAATTTCATGTTTGTGTCTCCGTAATACAAGCCAATGCCAAACGCCAGGCCAAAATCCACCCAAACTCACTACGCAAATAAACTAGATGCCAGAGTCAGAGCTCAGAGAAAGAGATAGAAAGAGAGTGCGTACGGTAATGCGGAAAGTGTATCTTGTGTCTCGGCAGCAGCAGCATAACGATAAATTATTCAGGCCGGTCAATAAATTTGTCAAAAGATAACAACATGAAGTTTCTATATGCCACGATCGGCACAGCGCGGCGCGCAGGCGCGAACTCTCGCAAAAATCTATAAAACAAAAATGGCGGCGAGGGGAGACACGCGGCCTCGTCCACTGAATGCGCGTTAGAATGCAACGACGACGTCACAAGTGTGTTTGAAGAAAAACTAGGCGAAATTGCTGCCGCTGTGCTTCTAGTGCTGGCTAACTGGAATGGCACGTCTATCAATGGCGTGGCGCATGGAGGCGATTCCATTAAATATCAGGTGCTTCATGGAATTTATTGGCGTATAAGTTCACGCATAAATTTTGTAAGCGAACATACGAAGCGAAACGCAACGCATACAAGATACTTACTTAGATACTCCACGCACATTATATTATGGATGCGGCCGATTTGGTTTGGATCGGTTCAGTTCGGTTCGGTGGCAGCCGGTCGGTCTTTTATGACAGCCACGCATCGTCTGACATAATATACGGAAATTGGATTTTTTGTCCGCGTTCGCGAATGTGTTTGGGATGCGATTACCGATTACCGCGTGCTGCTAAAGTGTCCTCCATTATAATATCCCCTCGGATGAAGGACATATCACAAACTTTATGAGTTGTGTGTGTTTGGTTTCGCTTTATGATGTTATGGCCATCACATGTGTAATTATGATTTAGATTGTGACGCTTGTCTGGACTCTGGGGTTTAGATAGGATCATGACTTTGTATTGAAGATGTAGTGTTATGAAAGCTCAGTGGAAGACTTGATTCACTAATTACTGCGCACAGCAAGCGGAATTGGTATGAATTACAGTGAATTATGTGTTCACTCACAACATAGAGTTTGATGGCGATACTGGATATTTGATACACACGCCAATGCAGCAATTAATGTGCGTTGTATAACGGATTCGATGTCATTAAGTATTTTAAGGATTTTTTTCTTGTTCGAGTTAATTGAACTCATAGCAAAAGATAACGGTGTCAAGCGTCTCTGCTTTCTTTAAGATACCCGCGTATCACGCGTATATTTGAGCTTAAATTTCCATTTGCCATTGGCACTTTTTTCCAAAAAGCTGAATTGTAGTTTTCTTTTCCTGGAATGCACTTAAAAATATCCACCGAGTCAGTAATTTTCAATAAAAAAAAAAAACTGAAATGAAACCTCTGACATGAGTCATGTATAGACAATTAAGTTGGCAGCACTGTTTTCATTGACAGCCACTTTGTCATCCGCCATGTTGTTTATTTTGAGTCTGGTTTTCATTTCCATTTTATCAAGAATCGACTGATGCCTGAACAATGCATGCAAATTGCAAAGATTTTTTTTGAAAAACATGGCTCTGTCCGTGAAACGCATCTCGAGGTACTTTAATTTTATGGAAGCTCATTTTTGGTTGAATGGCTTGGTCAATAGGTTTGACCAAGCCCTTCATTTTGAGTGTAAATAATCTTCAAGGCATTTTTGGGACATCCAGAAAAACAGTTTGGTGTGCTTTATGGGCTGGTCGAATCTTTGGTCATCCTAACTTCTGTAAAAACGATACCGCTCAGAGGGATATAGTCAACGGAGACCGTTAAATGGCCATGATCAAAGAATTTTTCGTTCCTGAATTGAATCGCCTTGGTGGGGGGAGAGCTTGGTTTCAACAAGACTGTGTAACATGTGAGTTGGCTTCTATTAATGATCGTGCTGTTCAACGCCGTGCAGTTGCTTGTCTACACCGATAAACCAGAGACAATTGATGTCTTGAAAAATAACATTTGCCACGTCATTGCCGATAAATGACCCCAAATGCTTCAAAGAGTGATCAAAAAATGGACCTTAAGATTGTATTACATCCGAGCGATCCGCAAAAGCAAAAAAAAAAACACCCTTTAGTATTAAAACAAAAGGAAACAAAAAGAAAGAGGAAGAAAATTACAGCGAAAAGATCACAACATTTAATAAAAACAAAAAAAAAAAAAAAACAAAACTTAGAAAATTTGCTTCGTCAAAATTGAATTTATTTAAATTGAATGCATTTCGAGTCCAATTCGACCCTTTAGTAGTAAATCCTTTGTAGATATAGAGAAGACACTTTCAATTATCTTTCTATTAAAATTTGGAAGAGAATTTGCATTTGATAGCTCCTTTCTGACAGATTCGTCTATGTAACGTTACGTTACGCACCAACATGATCTGTCAGAAACCTACTTATTGTGAATTTGCATTAATTTGTACATTTCTTATCTCATTTAACCAATTTTAATAAATTTTATTTTAAAGAGAATGCAGTGAGTTTAAAATGTTTGGTGCGATACTGTTGACATTTGAATTTGATTCTTATTTAATGAAATGTCAAAAATGCTGCACGAATTATAAAACAAGAACCCAATCCTCAATCTTTCGGCATAAAACAAGTCTATATGAGATTGTCTATTGCTATCCCTTTGGGACTCAACTGAATTTCTTTGGCACACATTCGGCAGTATGTGAACGTACCTTAGCACACAATTTCACAACTTTGAGAGCCATGTGAGCTTTAAGTGCTTTATGAAGCCGCCTGATTTTCACATTTAATCCGCAGGGAGCGCATCGGTCAAGTGTGTCTTGAATAAGTTTATTTTATAAATTTTAAAGGAAAGGAAAGAAATTGAAGGCAACCCACTGAAAGTCCACATACAGATCACAGACAATTATTAGTATAGACCATTTAGTTATGATTGTGGGCTAAGCTTGCTGAGTCCTCAGTTAACAATCCACTATAATGATATCATTTTCCATCCTGATTCCCATACCCAATTATTGGAATTAGCTAATGCTTCCAAGTCTTCCACCCTATCTGAAGAACTAAAGTTATTTATCATCTTTACCTATATTCTGTGTGATAACACAGATTCCTTCCAACATTTCTTCACATGACCAACCAAACCAATTATTTAATTATCGAGTCCTCCAAAGAGCTATACAGGATAAAGAAAAAAGAACATAAAAACTTGCTCCAACGTGATAATTGACACACCGAAGCCCACTCAATGAACTAATTCCATAGATTCGTTAACGCTGCTGGTCGCCAACTTTGTCAGTCGGCAAAACAAGCCTTGTAAAGGAAGCAATCCTCTCTATCATCAACTGCATCCTGTGCATATGTGTGTGTATGTCTTTCTGATCAATTAAAGTGAATAAAAATGAATTAAACCGAAACAAAGCAAGCAAACACGCGGTGAAGACAACGATGATCCTTCTACGTCTCGTCGCCGTCACCGTCGGTCGCGTCGCGTCGTCGACAGACAGTCATCGATAAACCTCCTCAAGAGTCAAGACTATCTAACTTCTTCAGACAATGGGGTCTGTGCAAAATGAAGTTGTAAGTCATCCTCTAAGTAATTATCTTCGTCATCTCGTTTCGTTGGCATGGCGCTTTGTACTCTGTGCTCTGTGACCGGAGTGCCAGTGCCAGTTCCACTTCCAATGCCGGTGATTCCGAATGAAGCCATTAAATTGCAAAGAAAATTAACCCAACAATTTTAATTGAATTGCCCGTGACGCTACGTCCCGCGCAATAGAGACCAACATCACAAGCATTTCAAGGTATATCCTAGAGTTAGTTAAGTCCAAAGCCAAAGCCACCAATACACTTAACTTAACCAACTATAGCTGAGCTGGATGACAGTAGCAATATGCCAAAAGATGTGATCTTTGCCTGATTCTATCCGGGGACTCTAGTTGGGCGCCCATTTTCCTCCAGTGGCCAAGAACATGACAAAAATCTATAGTCTAGAGGGGGATTTTGTTGGGGTTCCTATTTAAAACTTTATCAACAACTGGTCTTTCATCTTTGTCTGTTGGTCGTCATTGGAGTCGTGTGGCCTCGTCTGTCTTCTTTGCGAAACTCCCAACTTTAAGAGTCCGCCTTGTGGTTGTGCTTGATGCTGATGCTTGTATAGTAGTTGAGGTTGAGAATTGATGAAGAAGTTCTGCTGTTTCTTCCTTATCCAGTTGGAAGTTGTCGTAAAGCAACCGTCTGACGGACTGACTGATCGCCGCACCAACCATTCTTCCAAATGGCCAGGATCCCCATCCCGAATCGAAATTAAAACATGCACATTTATTATTTCCACTGGTTGACATCACTCTGGGCTTCATTCAGATACATCGTGCAGATAAACTTGTCAATGGAAGTTGTGGCGCAGCGCCTGAGCAGCACCAAGTGAATGAGATCGGGATTGGGATGGTCGGCACTCGGCAGCCAGAATATATAGAAGAGGCTTTTGGGCTTGGACTACAATTTCAATTTGATTCCAGAAGTGAGAGACCATTGTTGTTTTAAAGTGTGTTCTACAAGAACAAACACATTGTGTTCAAGATTCATCGATTCTTCAGTAGAAAAGAGATTGGAATGGAACGGAATGGAATGGAACTCACATTATTTGAGTTTATCATCGTTTCTTGGATTGCTGTGCACTTTAAAGTAATCTTGACTATATTCAAAGAGCGGCCTTTCTTTAATAGAAGCATTTCCTATCTTTCCCCACACACTGTTGACGCACCCCATATATCCAAAAGTTCTGTTCTATCCCATAATTTTGTTGTTCCTTTTTTGTATTTGAAATTGGCATACCTTCACTTGTTTTCAGCAGACGATGAACCCGACTATCATGATGGTGATGAGACTGATGACGCTGATGTTTGGACATTCTAAATGAAGACGAAGGTGGACCAGGCCTTGGATTTGGGATCGGATTCAGGTAACGTATATTAATGAGCTCCAATGGTAAATCGTCAGATAAGAGCTAATTGAATTGTTAGATCATTTTACCTTATTATAATTTCATGTACGAATGCGATACAACTGAATGTGTGCTTCTGCTCCATGCATGCCGCTGCCGTGAGCCGTGAGGAAGCGCGATTTACAGCCGCCATCAGGCATGCGGTACAGGAATCGTAGGAACAGGGACAGAAGTTGCAGCTTGATGTGCACCACAACCATTGATCATCAAGCTGCATGGCGCGGTGCGGCCGGCGCGGTGTACATCATTTGCTTGCGAAGCTATGGCTATGGAGTAGTTGGATGCGGTGACGATAGTCATTCACAGAGAAGGAATCTTGTTTCCGATTTTTTTTTTTTTGGATTTTTGAATTCTCCTTTCTCTGATTGGAATCATGGAATCAACTCGGTGGAAGAGCGTAGAGGCCGCGCTCCGATCATGTCAACAATAATGGTTTAGCGAAAAATGAAAGCGGAAATGTAAATCTCTTGACCACGACAATGATTGTATCAAATACAGAAGGGTATTGGATTGGTTAAGTGGGGGGAAGGGGGCATCATCCTAGCAATGGAAAATGATGATGATGATGATGAGGACGCAAACGCAATGATGTTGGCCGATGGACGATGGACGATGAACGACAATATACAGGAACAACGATGACAATTTATTTTATTTGCGATGACCAGAAAACTGGGGTGGTTTAATAAAAGGGGATTGGAAACGCTCTGCTTTTTGGAAGCAGCGAACCCAAATGTAAACTACTCGAAGCCTTCGATAGACAATTAAGAAATATAGTTCGAATATTCGAATACCGGGATGACATTTCTGTTGGTTAAATCTTCATTTTTATTGGCACACCATATTTACACCGTCAAAAATAATGGAGTGGAATCAAATGTTAAAAATAAGCATTGCCAGTATTTCAAAATTAATAACAACCGCTCAAAGCTAAATCACCTATACTTGACGTCGCAATAAATCCGAATCACATTTAAGAAACGATTGGAATTTTGTTTAGAAAGAATCAGAATTTCAAAGTGCCATTGATTTGTACGTCAATGATCTTCAACTTTTTATTATTGTTGTATGGGAACAGCTGTCACATTTTTACTGTTTCGCAAAATATCAGCTTAACGAAAAACGTTGAAAGCAAACGAAAGTAAATGTCAGAACTAAACGAAACTTTTCCTTTCGTTCCATGTTGGTTGGCAGTGCACGAAAGTTTTTATAGTTACCTACCTGTCAAATTGACGTTTAAGAAATTAAGAAGGTAGAAACCCAACTTTCGTTTACTAATGCGTCGACCAGTATTGCCAAAAAATCGCTTTAGAGGATGAATGCTATATATTTTACTGGAGCACTGTTAGTAATTATACGACGATGTTCAAGCGAAACAAACTTGTCTGTCATGAACACTCAATTGCGTAATAGGAACACCAGTGCAGATATGAGAATTATGTTCAATGGAACGCAAAGCTGTTCGGTGTCCCTATTGCTGCTACCACTCATTATCTCAGAAGAGAGCATTGCATTTTTGAACCATTAAGTTACAAAGTGTTGAAAGTTTCTTATCAATGTAATGTCAAGATCAGGAAGCAATGAGGTAACCATACGCTGCCGTTGCAGTTCCACATTTGAAGAACAGGGTTTAAAGTCTAGAAAAGAATATTAAAAGCATTGTCAGCAAAATAATTTAGTGGATTTATAAAGATGAGAAAGAGAGTTGGAGATAGAACAGAGCCTTGGGGCACACCAACATTCATTGAGTATTGAATAACAGATTGAAAAACATCCAAAACAACGCAAATTGAATGTTCTGAAAGGAAATTTCTAATCGATCAAAGAGTTGTTCGTCAATTCCAATACCAAATGCACACATTTTCGATAAGAGAGTTGATACTAAATTCTATCAAATGCTTTTGAAGTATCAACTGCAATGATCTTATATTCTCCAAAACTATGCAAGGATTTGTTCCATAATTTATTTCCGTATTGTTAATCTAACCACGCGCACTTAAGTGCGTTTGAACCATTTTAAAGTCATAAAAAAAATTATAGATAATGTGGATTCTAATATTGAAGATAGTTTTGCTATTATCTACAGACACGGTTGTCTATTCTATTTATTAATGGAAAAAAAAATTATCCTAATCAAGCTTCTATATCTGGATTTCATTTTTCTTTTGAAAATCATTACAAAATTGTCACAATTGTTCCTTTAAAACCTCTATTAACAATTTGATACTGATCCGAAACCTTTGCCGTGAAACATACGACTTAATATTTACTATCTTTTGTTGTCAAAAAGATAAGAAGTTTGTTAATCTTCATATTTCAAATCTTTAAGAAAAGTATATAAGCCTTTGGAGTTCGCAAAAATGATATTATTTACTTTCAAATTTCAAAAAATGAAAGTTATTGTTTTACTGCTTAGCGCGATTTTAGGTTAGTTTAAAATTTATTTAATTTTATAAAAATTAATTAATTAATTTATTAAATAATTACAGTTGTTTCTGCTCTTCCCTTCGAGGAAAATAATGGAATCGAAGAATTATCTGAAAATGGTTGGTTTATCCCTCAAATTGATGGATCGCTAAAATGGATGACTAAGGAGGAAGCTGCAAAAGCCGAGCGTCAATTAAAATTTAAGACCAGATTGTTTAACAAACTTAAAGTGAAATATTACTTATACACTCAGGAGAATCCTGATAAGCCACAGGAGATCTTCCTTAATGATCCAGTCGGTTTAGAAAAATCAAATTTCAACGCCAATAATCCAACAAGGTGAGTTTTTTTTTTATTATTATAAAAACTGCTAATAGCGTTGCTAATGACATCCTTTTCCGCGGATTCATTTTCCTGCAGGTTCATCATCCACGGCTGGCAAAATAGCTACGAATCACCCGTAAACGTTCAAATTCGCAGTGCCTTCCTAGAAGCTATGGAATGCAACGTCATCTCTGTGGACTGGAGTCAAAAGGCACTGTCATACAACTACATGACTTCCAAAGAAGATGTTCCAAAAATTGGGAAAGAAGTGGCCAAGATGATTGATTTCCTCGTCACAGAAGGCAATATGTCACTTGATGACCTTAAAGTTATCGGTCATAGTTTGGGTGCACATGTTTCAGGATTTGCTGGCAAGCATGTGACCACTGGAAAAATTCATACTATTATCGGCTTGGATCCTGCATGGCCACTATATATAACAACTGAATGTGACAGCCGCTTATGCAAACATGATGCCCATTACGTTGAAGCAATACACACAAACGGAATGGTATTGGGATTCCTCAAACCCATCGGCAAGGCAGATTTCTATCCAAATGGAGGCGTATCGCAACCGGGATGTGGAATGGACGTTGGAGGAGTATGTTCTCATTCAAGATCATTTGAATACTACGCTGAATCTATTAGGCAAAACTCTTTTAAGAGTCATGAATGTGAAGGCTCTAGCTATATATTCTCCAATAACATCACCATTACCAGAAATTGCAAGACAAATGAATGGTCAAATTCCCATCTGGGAGACGAAGATAATTATTTGTATGCTAAGGGAAACTATTATACTCCTGTTAGAGAAAAGTCCCCATATGGATTTGGGAGTCAATAAAAGCAACCAATTTGATCATATCAAATCCAAGTCAAGTTATGCATGTGTTTTTGGCGGTTTAATAAATAAACCCTTTTGATTATTCCATTTGACTATTTGTTTTTCTTCGATCATTTCTATAGATATATCTATAAAATGCCCGACCATAATGAACACAAGCACACATACGCTTATGTCATAATTCAACAAAATCAAAGTCATAATACCTATATAAAATGTTTTAAGCTACGACTAAGATGACATTAGTGCACCAAGAATAGAAACAACCTAGGTACAAAAGCAACTGTCAACTGTCAAATATTCGAAAAGATTGCCCATAAGGCGTTTTTCTTTTTTAATTCACAGCAGAGCCTGAGTTGTCAAAAAACGAAAAAAAATAAGTGTTTCTTTTTTGCTTCAGAGACTTCAGAGTCAGAGCATAGCATTTGTATTTCTTTTCTCCTTCAGAGTGTGTTCAGAGTGCGCACTACGAGTTCCAAATAATAAGATGGGGTAGACTGAGCTAAAAGCTGAACAAAGGCAAATTCGACGGTGGTTCTCTTTTAATCCACAGGTTGCGAATTTGGACACCAACTTGCATACCTTATATGTATAACTCCATATAAAAAAAATGTGGGGACAAAACATATGCGAGTTAATGTACAAACTCACCACTGTCAACAAAATGTCAGATGTAGACAGGTATTGGGATGTGTTCAGGAAATCTGAGTTTCGGATTTAGTATTTTAAGTTAATTTACAACAAAGATTTAGAAAATATTCTGACACATTACTTGCAGATAATGAAAACATGCATGAAAATAAATGCTATCCAAATTAAGCTAGTTCCACCACTTGAGAACTCTTAAATTTTTTAAGTGGAACAAAAATAGAAAAATGTTTGGACCCGATATTTCACTCAGCTCTTTTGACAGCTGTCATTCCTTGTTATGTGTATTCTATTGTGGCGCGAAAAAGTTTGACATCAAAAGTGATTGTGTTTTTATACATACTATGTTTTCATTATAGCCGAAATGGGATAATTTCTTGCTTTGTTTTATTTACTTTTACTATTGTATATACCCTGGGTGGAGATTCATTCATGATATAGGACTTGATTGTTAATTTAGAGCTATGGGTTTGAGCCCCGTCTAGGCATCTTTTTTTGTTTGTCCCCAAGCTTTAGTTGGATTTCGCCCATGGGCTTTTCTGAGATAATTATGACCCCCGATTTCCCCAAAATGTGCGGATTCCATATGTGTAAATTACATAGTTTCTGAACAGATCCTCTTTAGAATTCTTTTGTTCTCTTCTAACAATCAAGAGTCCCCTAAATAAGTAAGAAAGAGACAGTTATATGATTCCTGAGGTGAAAACATGTATACACCGATAGAAATTCAACTCGTTATAAGAAATGTAAACAAAAAGAATTGCGGGGACGGAGACGAGGAAATGTGTCTCTCTCTATTAGTTCTTTCTCTCTGGTTCAGAGCGCTCTGAACACAATAATTGGTTCTGAGGATCTCAGAGCGAGCTCGATATACTCAACTCTGTTCACAGCTCTTTTCTGAATAAAAAAAAGAAACACGCCTATAAAAGTATTTGACACTTCACTTTTGATTTATAACTTTGTATGACAGTCCCTTATGTGTTTCCTCCTTTAGATTTTTTGTTGTTGTCACTTTTGTACCTAGTTGCAATGAAAAAAAATTTAAGCTCACTCAGTTTTCTCCTCACTTACGGATTTTATATCCAATTTATGATTGGCCATTCGCTTCTTTAAAACCTGCTTCGTGGTACGTACATAACCAAGTGTGTCATAATCTACATAACTTCGCACTTTCAGCCAAAAGGCTTCTCTATCCATAGAAGGTTTGTGTTTTTGTCGAAGTCACCTGGGTAATCAATATTACAAAGCTTCATCAACTTGTTTGTCATTGCCACTACAAGTGACCAAAAAACCGAAGCAGGAAACCCATTGCGGATTATCATACAATGTTGTAAAATATGGTTTAAATCGTAATTATTGGACGTCCGACGTCACAAGAGTACTGTGAAATATTCAAGGAAAATCTTTTCGAATATTTGTCAGTTGATACCTAGTCGTTATATACTAGTGTCGCCAATGACTTAGCTTATGACATTTTATATAGGTTCCTGTCAGACAACTGCGGATAAACCTAAGTCGAAGTAACGAAGTTGCGTGAGCGGGACACATTATTATTTACGAGTACAAAAGTGCGTTATGGCTTTAATTTTGTTGAATTAAAAAAAACAATCAAATGCAATAAACAAAAGTGTATATTTATTATACGCCTAAAGTACATAACTTGACTTGGCTTGGCTTGATTGGAAATCAAATTGATTCTTTGGTAAAAATGCTTACAATTATTGACTTCCAAATCCATATGGGGCCTTTCCCCTAACGGGAGTATAATAATATCCCTTAGCATTTATATGATTATCTTTGCCTCCCAAATGGGAACTTGACCATTGATTTCGCTTGCAAAAGTTGAAAGGATTGCTGGTAGCGTATATCCATTTCTCACAGTCATGACTCTTAAAAGAATTTTGCTTAATAGATTCAGCGTAGTATTCAAATGATCTTGAGTGAGAACATGCTCCTCCAAGGTCCAATCCACATCCCGGTTGCGACACGCCTCCATTTGGATAGAAATCTGCCTTGCCGACAGGATTTAGGAATCCCAATATACCGCCATTAGTGTGTATTGCTTCAACGTAATGAGCATCATATTCGCATAAGCGGTTTTCACAACCATCTAAAACATAAAGTGGCCATGCAGGATCCAAGCCAATAATTGTATGAATTGTTCCTGATTTTACATGCTTGCCAGCAAATCCTGAAACATGCGCACCCAAACTATGACCGATGACTTTAAGGTCATCAAGTGACATATTGCCTTCTGTCACGAGGAAATCAATCATCTTGGCCACTTCTCTGCCAACTTGTGGAACAAACGATTTTGAGTAAATGTATTGCAATGATTTCGATTTTTGACTCCAGTCTACAGAGATGACGTTGCATTCCATAACTTCTAGGAAGGCAGTGCGAATTTGAACGTTTACGGGTGATTTGTAGTTATTTTGCCAGCCGTGGATGATGAACCTGCAGGAAAATGAATTCGCGGAAAAGGATGTCATTAGCAACGCTATAGGCAGTTTTTCTAATAATAAAAAAACTCACCTTGTTGGATTATTGGCGTTGAAATTTGATTTTTTTAAACCGATTGGATCATCAAGAAAGATCTGCTGGGGCTTATCAGGATTCTCCTGAGTGAATAAATAATATTTCACATTCAGTCTGTCAAACAATCTGGTCTTAAATTTTAATTGACGCTCGGCTTTTACAGCTTCCTCCTTAGTGATCCATTTTAGCGATCCATCAATTTGAGGGATGAACCAACCATTTTCAGATGATTCTTCGATTCCATTATTTTCCTCGAAGGGAAGAGCAGAAACAACTGTAAGGATTTAATAAATTAATTAATTAATTTTTATAAAATTTAATAAATTTAAAACTAACCTAAAATCGCGCTAAGCAGTAAAACAATAAAAGCTTTCATTTTTTGAAATTTGAAAGCAAATAATATCATTTTTACGAACTCCAAAGGCTTATATACTTTCCAAAACGATTCGAAATATGAAGATTAACCATGGTATTATCTTTTTGACACTAAAAGATCCAAAGTACTAAGTACTGTTGTTTTTGGGCAAAGGTTATTGTATATCACCCGGTAATGGAGCTTTAAAAGGAACTTCTTCCGCATTTTGTCATTTTCAAGATGATTCAATGTTGGGTTTTTAATATAATCTTAAAGAAAAAAATTAATCAAATAAAAGCTTTGATTAGGGTTAATCGGTTAATTGGAAAATGGTTTCAATATCACGGGACAAAAATTTTTTTTCGGACTAGTTCAAGTGTGAGATTAATTAAGAATCTTGATTAATACCCAGTCAGTACTTTCGCAAAGCTTTGAAAGAGACGTACGAAAAGCTTTGTTCTCCCAAACTACACTAATCGGTCTTACGTCATTCTATCAAGGTCATGGAATTTCTGATTATATAGATTTATTTGCTCAAGAAATATTTAGAGACAGTACGGTCTTAGCAGCAATAGGTCCACTAGTAATATGATGAATACCTCACCTAATAGTGGAACTGGAACCATTGTTTTGGAGAAAGTATGATTATTGCGCTGAATATTTCAAAAGCATGTGATAAAATTTGGCATTTAATATTGACGAGCCCATCTTAGATAGCTTAGAAGAGTTCCTAGAACCCATGTGGAAATTCGGCCAGCCATGCACACGTGTACGAGGGAGCAGTGCAGTGACAAATGTAAGATATAGAGCTAAATTCACCGATGAATTCCAAATCTCAGGTAAGTGCCTTGAGTCTTCTACTTTTCATTGTAGTCCTTGACAACTTGCTTAAAGGTAAAGTGAATGACCCCAAAGTGCATCTGTTATTTTATTGCTGACGATAGAGCCATCATGAGAATATATTTTTACTTGCGATTATAGGTATAGGGTGGGTCCTTGTACTATAAGACAAGTTATGCATTCGTCGGAAAAAAAGTTATGAGATAACAATCAAACATGACATTACGATTATAGCGAAGACGAAAAAAGATGGTCTAAGAATTCTGTCTGTCTGTATGTCTATCTGTCTGTATGTATAGACACCTACAGTGTCGGGTACGCCGAAATACTTCAAACTTGGTATATAGAGTTATTTAGGTATTTCACAGAGGGAAAATTGAAATTTTTTTTCGCTCAAAAAATAACGGTACTTGAAAATAATTGTTACGTTAAAGATTATCTTACTCTAAAATGGCTTCAACGATTTTGATTTAAAAAAAATCAGTGAACCTTTTTAGGTACGACCAATCGCATGGCTGAACATTTTTTTTAATGTCTAAGAACGGTACTTTATATAGTACCGTTTTTTTTGCTTTCGACTATCTCAAAACGGCTCAACCGATACTATCGAAATTTCACACATATATAGGTGTAGGTAACATAATCTATACTGCGTACCATTTAAAAAAAAACACAAAATTTAACATTAATATTTTGAAAACTGCTCATTGAATTTTTTTCAAAAATTGTAAATAAATGAGTTTGCTTAATACCTATGAACTGGCTTTTTTGATTTTTTTTTTTTGAAAAATGTTTTCAAAAAGTTTTTCAAAAAAAACTTTTTTTTTTCAAAAACCGCTCCACAGATATTTATAAATGTATTCTCATAAATTTAAATCTATCCAAGAAATAAAATGGCGTACTTGTTTTTGTAGCTCAAATTAGTTAGGATATTTATTTAAGAATTTTTTTTAAAATTTTTTTTTTATCAAAATATCAAGCCCCTAGACCACTGTCACACATAAGAGCAAGTTCGTACGACCCAGTCGTGCATTTTATTTCTAATAAGAAACCATCAATATTGTTTCAATAAATTAACGGTTCTTTTGTAACTAAACATATTATTGTGTAAGGAGGGAAACAATTAATTCTGGGTATTGGTTACGCCCACTTTTTAAAAAAGAAGAGAAAAACGTTTCTTTCGAAATTAAAGGTTCCCATAATTAATTTTCAACCATTTAAATTTCAAAAGCAATGTGAAAAATATTTCTTAAATAAGTTGTTCGTCTAAGGTTTTTAAAATACGCGTGATTTTTATAAAATACGATACATAAATTTTATTTAAATCTAAAAAAAAAAGATTCAGCCGTGATCTTACGGATATGTTCAAAATCTACCAAACGACAAAAACACAGTTAATGCTTGTTTGACATTGTTAAGACAAAGTTTAAGGACACGCCCACTTTGTAGGGGCTTTTTTGTTAGAAGTCTAAATCTGATTAATGTTTCAATGCTTACTAACTTAACAATCGCAGTTTTAAAGTATGAATGTATAAAGTCGGTGAAGGCTATTCTTGGTAACAGCAGGGTTTGGTTCAAGCATTTTAAAGATACACACACCCACAATCACCACATTTTCATTCAAAATCTAATTTTTCAAAATTCAAATTATGTGTTGTTTTGCAGTCAAAATCAAGCTGCCGGCTTAAAATTTTATGCTACTTAGCTCATAGTAATGGTTTTGTCTTTCCAATACAAATTCCGAACTTTGGGCGTGACACACGCCTCTTTTTACCCCACTATTTTATTATGATTTTATTGTTTTAATGAATAAATCTATTTGAGGTAAGATACGACACACCCACTCAGGCCAAGTTGAAATAGGGTATATAACAGTTCGTTGCAATTTTACTGTAGCTCTCCCTCATGTTTTTTTATTATTCTATCTAATCTTTGCTGATTGAACTGGCTAGTCACGTGCGTAATATTTGCATGGCTCGATCCTTATTTATTAAACTCCCAATTCCAAGGCCAAATGAAATCATTAAATTTTTTTTTTAATCTTTAGGAATGTCAAAAATATTTTTATTATTGTTTGGGTTGGAAAGCTACAAGTATCTTGATAAGTTTATTTTCGGAGGATGGTAACAGCCTTAAAAGGGGTGTGTTTTCTTATGAAGGGATGTTATTAAACGCCAGATTTTTGGACTAGTAATAAACCTATCAATCAATCTCAGTACCAAAGTAGTCCTAATTTAAGTCCGGACTCCTAAGCGAGCTTAGAATTGATAATTGAGATTGTTAAAGATTTGGAGTTAACATCCGATTTCATGCTTTCAAAGTCCAATGCAAATTTTTGAATTGTTGACTTATCTTTAGACTAGCCATAAAAAAATATCAACAATCAATTAGTATATTCCAAATTTCCCACATTATCAAGCAATTTTATTAGAAATACCTTATTTTTATAGGAAATGATAAACACAATCTTACATCGAAATACATTTTGGCCGCAGAGTAAGTATAAAAGCGTTTGAATTAATGAATCAACAAGATTATTTAATCAAAATCAAGAATATGAGAACATTGGTGATTGTACTCTTAAGTGCCACATTAGGTGGGTTTTTTGATTGATACAAAACAACGAGATATTTCAAATACTAGTGATCTGAATGTTCTAATAATTGTTGTTGTTTTTTTTTTTAGTTTTTGCACTTCCTTTTGAAGAAAGTGGTGTGAACAGCAAAGTATCTGAAGATGGGTGGTTCGTTCCACAACTAGATGGATCCTTGAAATGGATTACGAAAGAAGAAGCTGCAAAGGCTGAACTGTTACAGCCAAGACGAAAAAGTGAATTAAGAGTCGAATTTTACCTCTACACCCAGGATAATCCTGATGTGCCTCAACAGATCTTCATTGGTAACGCAACGAGCTTGAGTGAATCGAACTTCAATAGCGACCATAAGACAAGGTATGATGGAATTGCTGTGCTCATTTATTTTATGGCATCGTTTTAAAACTAGATAATAGGCTATAGAATTTTCCGAAAATATGCGGCGGCTTATATGGCCCACACAGTGTTACATACTTTGGTACAAAAAAGTTGAATGATTTACTCAATCCATCTTTCAAGTTTGCTAGAGAGTTCGCTTTTCCCGTTCCCTGAAATGTGCAGCTAATATGGACCACACAGAATCAAGCGCAGAAATATTAACCCTGTACCTCGGGTCTATGTTGTTTGTTGTTTCTGGTAGTGATGCATTTCAATTCGGGTATTTCCCCAATGTACTGTCGGGATAGAAAAATATTGCTTTTCAAAAAGTCAAAAATGGTACCGCAAAGCTGTTTGATAACCATCTTGATTTGATGTTTCTCAAGACCATTACTGCTGCATCTCTCATTCCTGGGGCGAGTTAAGATGAAATAAACTAGGACGAGATTAGCCATGGTACTGTTGAGGGTGCTTTTAGGTTCTTATAAGGCTAAGTTTTTTTTCGAATTCATTATGGGTAAACGCTAATTGACACTTAAGGTGAAGAAGGCAAATGTTTGAAAAAAGCAGTGATGGTTCCCAAGATACCAAATTTAAACGCCAGCATCCATCTTGATTCTTCCGGTGCGGCGACAACGTCGGAAAGCTATCGTTCACGTAGTAATATTCGAAAAGTCTCCAAACGTCGTTAGTGAACTGTCAACATTTTCAAGGAAAATCTCTTTTTTTTAAACCGTAATCTTTTTTACACGAGTTTTTGTAGCCAACGTTATAAACGGCGGGGAGGGGTTTGTTGTTGCTTCCGACTTGACTCAAAGTCAAATATGATTTTATTACCGAGGATAAACTTTCCAATAGGTAAAAGCTGGTACTCTACAAGCTTAAATGTATGACAGTTGGTCCTTATCTATGCGTTCTAATACTGGTCAATCAAAAATCCCGTGTTCATTACACAGAGACAAAAGATGTGATTCCGTAGGTATTTGCATGACTTTGAAGCCTTCTCCAAAATGCTCCCGCATCAATGAGGATCAGAAGATAGTGATATAGATGGTTTTCTCTTTCAAATTGACAGCCATTTGTTTTTTTATACAATTCTATTAAACATTTATTTTAATTTTTTCAGATTCATCATTCATGGCTGGCAAGATGACTACGAAGCCGACGTAAACGTTGAAATCCGCACTGCATACCTCGATGTTATGGAATGCAATGTCATCTCTGTAGACTGGAGTCAAAAGTCTAAAAAACTAAACTACATGACCTCCAAGTCTTATGTTCCAAATGTTGGCGAAAAAGTTGCAGAAATGATTGATTTTCTTGCCACCGAAGGCAATATGCCAATTCAGAACTTAAAAGTCATCGGTCATAGTTTGGGTGCTCATGTTTCAGGATTTGCTGGCAAACATGTAACTACAGGACCAATTCATACAATTATCGGATTGGATCCAGCTTGGCCGCTTTATGTTTTTTCCCAATGTTCTAAACGTTTGTGCGACACTGACGCCATCTATGTTGAGTCAATTCACACCAATGGCGGTTTATTAGGATTTCTGCGACCAATTGGTAAGGCAGCTTTCTATCCCAATGGAGGCAAAACACAACCAGGATGTGGACTGGACTTGGTTGGAAAATGTTCTCACTTTAGGTCATTCTTTTATTATGCTGAGTCTATAAGGAATGATAACTTTATGAGCCAGAAATGTTCGGATTGGAAATATGCTGTTAGAAAATCCTGCAAGTCAAGTGATCCCGAAGATGTTGCGAGGCTGGGACATCATTTGAATTATAAAACTATTGATGGATATTTTTATACTCCGGTTAACAAGAAAACTCCCTTTGGAACGGGGTAGATGTTGTGGATAAGACGATTTGATGAACCATGTTTAATTTGGGAAAAATTAAATATATTTCTTGTGATAAAAAGTTTTATGTTGTTTCTGATTCAGCCAAAACACACTACTACTCCGAATAATAGGTGCAGTTATTATTTTTTAAGTACAATTTTAAAGATAATATAGGTACCAATACCAACAAATCTTATGTGAACTCCGTAAGCGTTGATGATTGAAAGCAGCAGCGCTGTGAACAAAAAGTAGGGAAACTGCGTGTTAAATGAATTGATACCATTCCAAAAAAAAGATGCATATTTTGGGAGGGTAACGAGTTTAGTTAACACTTCCAACGAGGTAAGGGATACTGTAAAAAAAACTTTTCTTACAAAGACATCTTAAAACTGGCATATACATTTATGGAATCAGTACCGACATGACGCTCGTCAAAAAAGAACGCATTCCTATCCTATGCTGCGTTTGTCAATACCGCAAAATACAGGCCAGCTGCTTTGGCAGTAAGTGAAATCGAAACATGCAAGTACATGGGCACAATTTAGTGTCATTATTCTTTTTTCAATACAGCACCCCTTCCTAGATTACCTCTTAGCAGCTTCTATTTACAATATTGTCAATGTTCTAACTTGTTGAGAATTCGATGCCCTGTCTGTCTGACTTCATCCGAAGAATTGTTTCCCATTATCCTCACACTGAAATCGTTTTTTCGGACGATTTCAATGTCTACAATTCTACGTTGCTGTCAGACAACATCAGAAGGAAGGTATACCGAGACTTTCGACGTGTAGAAGAACTTGACTCAGCTTTTTGACGAGTCAACACGAATCTTTGACTTTGCAGGTTGATCCGCATAGACTTTCGACTTGTTTCTTACGTGTTAGCTTGAAAATTAAATTTCTCTTGCGCCAGTAAATCAGTTAATGGATAAACATCTCAAAAAGGGATCGGTTGGCGATGCGATTTTTGTTTAGAACAGAACAAGTATCAAAGTGAAAGAGAATTATTATTAGTTTTACACTTGAGCTGTAAAATGGCTATCAAGGTAACGGAAGTTATTTTTCGATATTGCAAGGCAAACCATTCGAAAAACCGAAATAAATTGAAACCAGCTAGAAAGGCATGTAAAATAACAAAAATTAAGATATACAGCAGTATATTTTTTCCCCACATAATATGTTAACAAACGAACGAAACTTGTGCTTCGACGCTGGTAAAGTCACTGTTGGAAGCTTTTCTATCTACTCTTTGCTTCATATATTTCTCAAAGTGTATGGAAAACTTCATTTGTCCATCCCGAAGTAGTTTCTTCCAGTTCAAACTTACCATGGTCATTGTAACTCTGATAAAATATCAGATCCAGAAATATTCCAGGTCCACTTATGATATATCTCACCGAATAGTAAAACCAATCCTTACAACGCTTAATAGAAAGAAGGATAATCCTCTTGATATTTTAAAATAATTTCATAAAGTTTGTCACCAAGCTCTTTTTGTATTTTGGACGATTATGAGTCTGATATTCACAAAATAAATACTGGAGTGCCCCAAGGCTCTATTCTATCTCCGCTTCTGTTCCTTATTCTTTTTTTAAGTGATTGCTTTAAGTTTTACTGACAACACATCGATGGCGTCAGATTTTTATAGATATTCATTTTCCGTTTCATAATCTCGTGCTTCAGATGTGTAACTAACTGCATGGTTAAAGTTGCTGGGGATTTTTTCGTATCTTATCAATCAAAGTGGACACTCGCGTGCGATATAATGAAGATCTCGTTTCTCTTTATTTATTGCTTTTAATTCAAGGTGATACAATCCTTACAACTACTTAAAAAAAAATTAAAATTATTCTCTTTCGTGGAAAGATAAGTGATCTTAGTACTTTTATCTATGAACTCTTTTAGTCTGAGGGCAACAAAAAGAAATTACAGTCGACTCTCGCTTTGCTGGTAGTTTTAGATTATTTCGTAGAATCGAAAAATTCTTGTTAAGTGAATAAACCATTTAAAGAACGAAGGTTTACCTTAACAAAATGAACAAGCGTAACTTCAATTTCAATAAAAAGAAATGTATCCTTCTCGTATGCTCCTAGGCTAAGTTAAACGTATTGCATACCCTAAGGAGTGTAAGTTAAGTGCGTTACTATAGTAAAAAAAAAAAATATTGACAGCTGCATGCAGCTTTTTTTTTAAATATAAAAGGTACTTTGTACATAAATGTACATACACATATACAAAGTTATCTATGCGTGCGTGATGATAAAAACTGCATTAAAATGCGTTGTGCAGTTCAAAAGATATAAGCGTACAAACGGCGGGAAGGGCCTTTGTTGTATACTGTACTGAGTAGAGATTTCCAAATTAAAATTTTATCGACATACAAAATATCGGGTTCATATAGGTTCCGGTAAGCTAAGAGTCTTAAAATGGAATATAAAATCTAGGGCAGTGACCAAACACCAATTAAATCCAATAAACAACCTATTAATATCTCTAAATTTGCCGATAATCAATCTATCTATATTTGAATTTAATTAAATTTAAAAGAAATTGATAAGACACGCTATTAGCAGTCCTTATATCAAAATCAGTAACATCTCGAGATTTTTGTTTTTGTTTGCCTCGATCAAAGTATAAAAGCCCTGCCATGATTCAAAATCAAAATTAGTTCCTCGAAGTTTTTATTATGAAAACATTCGCGATCATACTTATAAGCGCCACATTAGGTGGGTTTTAATTTATTTCCAACAACAACAAAAAAGTTAAAAGTTCTTCTACTAATCAATTTTTTTTTTTTTTAAGTTTTTGCACTTCCATTTGAAAAAAGTGGGGAGAGTAACGAAATATCTGAAGATGGCTGGTTTGTACCACAATTTAACGGAAGTGTAAAATGGATGACCAAGGAAGAAGCTGCAAAGTTAGATCATCAATTAAAGCCAAGATTGTTTGGGTTGGTTGCATTGAAAGTGAAATTTTATTTGTACACAAGAAATAATCCGAAGGTTCCCCAGCAGATCTTTACTGATAATGCAAAGAGTATTGAGGAATCAAACTTTAATAGCGACCATAAAACAAGGTAGGCTTTTTTCGTGAAGAATATCATTCAAAGTGTAGCGTTATTATAAATGAGGTTCAAAAACGTTGTGTTTCTTGATTAATATAACTCGGTTTTACTGTATTTTAACGGGAAGATAACACCTTTCGACCCCAATTAACCTGGCTTAAATTTAATAGATTTTTTTGAATATGATATCCTTGAAAAGGTTATAAAGAATAGAAGTGCGCAAAATATTATTCATGGACATAAATTACGTCGAAGACAGTCAAAAGTCAGGTTGAAGTAACAATGTAATATTTTGATGGTCCGATTTCGTGCACTGTTAAAGTTGTGTTTCTGAACTAAATTGCCTAAAAAAAACGTGCTAAATTATTATAAGCGCCGTTGTATTCAAGATACTTTCTAGAGAGTCTTGACTCTGGATACGTTGTTCTTAGTCAACAATATCATATTGTCTGTCTGCGAATTAGTAAACTCAGACTTCCAATTTGATTTACGAAAAAATACTTCCTATTCTCCTTTAAGAAACCTCGACTAAAACCTATTCTCAAGAACTATGTGCATTCTCTTTTCAGATTTATCATCCATGGCTGGCAAAATGGCTACAAATCAGACGTAAACGTTGAAATCCGCGAAGCTTTCCTCGATGTTTTGGACTGCAATGTCATTTCCGTAGACTGGAGTCAAAAGTCCAAATCCCTCAACTATTATTACTCCAAGACAAATGTTCCTAAAGTTGGACAAAAAGTTGCAGAAATGATCGATTTCCTAGTCACTGAAGCCAATATGTCCCTCGAAAGTTTACAAGTCGTTGGTCACAGTTTGGGTGCTCATGTTGCAGGATTTTCTGGCAAGCATGTAACTACAGGAAAAATTAACACAATTATTGGCTTGGATCCTGCATGGCCTCTGTATAGTTTTAAAGGATGTGAGAATCGATTGTGCGATAGTGATGCCGAATATGTTGAATCAATTCACACCAATGGTGGCTTATTAGGATTTCTCCGACCAATTGGTAAGGCGGCTTTCTATCCCAATGGAGGCAAAACACAACCAGGATGTGAATTTGACTTGACTGGAACCTGTTCTCATTTGAGATCATTCCGGTATTTTGCTGAGTCAATCAGGAAAAATAATTTCGTTAGTGTGTATTGCCCAAATTGGGAATTTGCCGTTGACAAGAAATGCGACTCAGGTATTTCGAAATTAGCTGCCAAACTCGGAAGCGTTTTGAACTTTAATATAGCTGATGGATATTTTTATACGCCTGTTAACAGAAAAGCTCCCTATGGAACAGGGTAGATTTTAAAAATGTATTTTAATGAAATTTATGTTGGTAGTTATGGAGTTTTAGCAAAATAAAAATGATATATTTTAAAGTTTGTAGAATTTTATTGAAGACTTGTGCAAACTTTAGAAATTATCTGCTAAAGCTTTCGTGGGAATTCAGCTAAGGTCTTTGTTAATTTGAAAAACGATTAAGAATTAAAAACAACGATATTCTTAGTTCTCGAGTGGATTTGAACCAACCGCCGAACCTAGAGTTGGTCCGCTATATACTGAACAAATAATAAAATCACTAGGTCACTTAGTCAGCAGTTGCTGAAAGCTAGAAAATGTCTCCTTCTAGGGGTTCTTGCGATCCTGAATCCAAGGAAAAAAAACAGTTTAATTGCGCACCTATATCTATTCTATTGTTTGCGCTTATTAATACTAAAGAAAGACGAAAGTGGACGACGCTATCATAGATTAACTCGCATATCAAGTTGTATTTCTTAGATTGATAAATGATTAAAATTTTATTTTGACTTGGAACTACGCAAACAATATAATTATTGGCATTATCAAGAACGTGACTGCATAAGTATTTCCGGAAATCAGAACACTGGGAAATCTAATACGTACAATATCGTCCGATTTTGTATCCCTTTTATCACATAAACAAAACTTTTTACTTGAGATTAAAGTGTACAGTGCTGGTCGAATAAATAGGTCCACATTCACACGCTAAATAACAAATAAGAGCTATTTTTTCGAAATTTGTATTAATAAAGAAAGAAACGTTTTCTGAGATGCATTTTAAATAATTTCCGATTTTGGTCGGTCAATGAAATAGGTTAACCTTTTTCAATTGGGATTTTGGAAAATAAAAAGAGCATGAAGAAAAAATGGAAACAAAAATAAAACGTTTTAAAGTTAGGATTTTTTAATCAAAAAAAAAAAAAAAACAAACATCTTTTATTCACGCGTTCACCTCATAAACCATGCTCGTTTTTTTTTTAAAACACTCTTAAGCACGACCCTAAAATTAGATGAAAAGCAAATCCATCAGATGCCTTTGAAGTTCCCAACAAAAACTGACATTAAATGCCAGTTTCACCAAAAAAAATCAGGTTTTAACCACAGCTTTTAATCCGCGGGTTAACTTTTCTTAATCGGGCGGTTAATTTGAAGGTCATTCTTGAACTAATCTTTGATTATGCAAATATTAACCGAGGAAAATCGTGTTCAAATGTTCACCCGTTACTGTGCCTAAAAGAACTGGTTTCACGTTTAGTCTTGAAACCGCCTTAAAAACGACTATGAAGAACAAACTGTCATTGTACGTTACCTACTGCCAATCACAATGTTGTAGCTGCAGCAGAAGTACGTAGCGCTGTCAAAATTTAATGTACGTAAAACGTATTGCACTCCTACAATGTGAAGTAGCAGTTGCAGCACAGAGGGTAGCTGAAGTATTACAAGTTGACTAAACTTTAAGTTAAACGTGCTGCACTGCAAAACAACATCGAATGAAATGGCGGACATGATTTTTGTTTGAGGTAAGTGCTACACCATTGTATTTGTGCATGCCGCTTAGTGCACTACTTTTTTGACATTAACTTTGACAGTGCTACGTACACCATTGTGCTCAGGCAGTTAAGTTCTTCCAATGAATCTTATATTTTCCTATAAAAATATGTGGCATACGGCCAGGCGCAAACTATATACTATTTTTTGTGACGGAATAGTTTGGTAACTCATTCGACGTGTATGGCTATCTAGTCACTCGAGGAATTCAATTGTTTCGTAACAAAGAAAATCATTTGATTTGTTAATCTTTCTAACTAGCTTATACCAGGGTAACTTAATTTTATGAAATTCACATCTAACCGACCCACTCACAGGGTACATTGGTGCAATGCCAGGGGCACTCTGATCCATAGCCAATTTATCATATATCATAGGTACATTAATAGAACTAGTTTTTTTTAATTTTTTCATAATTTATGTGAACTTAGGCTCAAATTTATTTTATTTTTGCAACCCATGTGTTCCAATCTACCCCACACAAAATTAGTATTTCATTAAGCAACGTCAAAGAATTGCGTTTTAAATAAATATCACATTTTACGGGACATATAGAGCTATGTCTTATATTAAATATCAACATAAGAGGCTATTAACACAGATTTGGGCTAAGAAGAACTACAAATATTCACCGGTGGAGGTGGTGCAAAACAGGTTTGTAAGTGAATGAACCAGGATGCCGAAGAGATATAAATTTGTGTTCATAGGTATGTTCCATTATGTGCGTATATCAAATGATATCGAGTGTATCAAAGTGCCCCATGTGCCATGCATCAACGTTTCCCACCTCGCCTCAGAGTTTGGACATTTTCCATCCCCGATAGCATTCTAGAATACAACTTGAAATATGTGTCGTAAGATTTACCATTTTACTATACGATAACATACGACGATGTATGGGTAAGCTAAGTGAATTCATGATAACAATATGAAAACGAGTGAATACAACAGAGTGTACATGAATAAGTATGGTATAGGTACAGGCTGCACGAATTACTTACTTCAATTTTTCCCTGTAATAGACATTTTAAAAAATAAGCAGGAGCTATAAATGTGCAATCATTTTGTTAATATTTTATTTATATTTTTTGTTTTTATTTAGAATTTACTATTTTCCGCAATCCTTCCCAATTTCAGCAAATGCATTAATCCAGCCCTGTCATTGGCACATAAAACACTCCTTCAGCCAAATCAACATTACTAGGTGCACCCATTCGAACAGTTGGTGAATAGTCCTGCCCGCATCTCTTCTCTAATGCATCCTTGTAATCCTCACATCGTATGCTGGGAAATCCGTTATTCTTTATAGCTTGTGCGAAGAATCGAAAAGCCATGAAATGTGAACAAAAACGATCGAAATCTAAAACACAACCCTCTTGTTTCATTCCCCCATTTGGGTAAAAGGTAGCCTTTCCAATAGGTTCCTTGAAACTCAACATGCCAGCGTTGGTTTGAATGGACTCAACGTAGTAAGCATCAGATGCCCTTAAGAGGTAATCATCGTTATACTGTAGTCGTTCCTTAGGCTTATATGGATCTAGTCCGATAATTGTTTGAAGTTGTCCGCTTTTTAAAGATCTTCCAGCAATGCCGGCTACATGAGCACCCAAGCTATGACCGACAATGGTTAAGTTTTCTGGCTTTAAGAAGCCCCATTTGGCCATGAAGTCGATGAATTCTGCAATTTGCTGACCGGTTCTTGGAATATCGGCCATAGCATTCCGCAAAGGCTTGAGAGATGATGGAGACCAATCAACCAAGATAATGTTATGCGGGCCAATGCTCAAGTAGGCATCTCTCGTGATGGTGGTAAATTCCGGTTGAACCAACCAACCCCACACAATAAATCTGGAAAAGTACATTCTAAAAAAAAATCCTTTTTAATTAATTTATAAGTTCAAAACTTACTTGGTAGGGTGGCGCGAATCGAAGAAGGAATTTTTAATAGAATCAACGTTCTCAACAATCAGCTCCTGAGGAATAACTGGATTCAATTTGGTGTTGAGGAAAAAGCGCACGTTTTTATTTGAAAAAGTTGTCCAATCGGCGTGCAGACCTGAAATGAGAGACAAGGATTGTTTGAAAAACTATTACCAAATAAAGGTGATAAAAATGTTTTGGAAGCAGTGTCTTTTTAACCGGGTGATTCAAAAGTCGTAAGCAAATGATACAAGTTTATCCTTTTTACCATTTGAATTTTTTATCGATGATTCTTAAAGCTCCGAGTACAATAATTACTTTTAATGTTTCTTTAGATGATTTGGAATAGCCTCTATAAGGCCTGGGTAAGCTTCGGTAAGACTATTGTGTAACATCACTACCACAATATATTTAGAGCTTAATTTTGACAGCTCCTGGCAGGAAAAAGGGAATAAACGGGATTAGAGCACTTTACCGTCTTTATCTTTGAGTAACAACAAAAAATACGGAAAATAGGGACATGAGATATGGAAAAATTAGGTGAGAGCTGGATCTTAGCAAGAAACTTACTTTTATGGATCTAAACACAATCATAGAAGTCCACATTGATCCGTGTGGCCACTAAAAAATGTTATTCAGGGTCAAAGGACACAAAAAACTCTTCGATACAAAAAAAAATATGTTGTTGCGCGCCTTTTTACAGATACTCAATAATTTTTCAACTATTTTGGACGCCCAGTTGAATTGTATAACAGTTTGGGTGGGTTGAATTGAGTTGTCATTAAATATAATGTATGTTGTTGAAAGACAGTTGCGCCTCCCCAAGTCAAAGATGAGTTGGATGGTGGGCCCGGAGAATCTGCAGCTGAATTAAAAAGCATTAGGCGTCGAAATATTGTTACAACTGAGCTAAATTTCATCAAAAAATGGTGCTAAAAGGTCATCGAACTTAACTGGCGCAAGCACATGTATGTATGTATATGAGGCTATAAATAGGTTCAAAAAAAGGTAGCCGTCACTTTTTCTTCGTTTTATGGGATAGTCATGTTCCTATCTTAATTTATTATTTTCAAACATGGGAAAACCGTGAAAGAAGAAAGGTACACATCATTACTTGTCAAGGTGAAGGCAGACATTTCAGAAAAAGCAAAAAATGCTCATAAAAGTAAGTATCTTCAGTTTTTTTTTTTTTTTTTTTTATTAAACAAAATTTTCATTTCAGCATTTAGTTCAAAATTTCATAGCAGTGCCATAAAAATGGAATTACCTATTATAGCGGTAAATAAAATCGTGCAACAAAATCGTGCATTTTTTAAGCCTTGCAAAAAAGCAAAAACATTTCTGAAAGTGCATCAGTATAACGGTTTTAAAACTGGGCTTCATTTTTGGTTAATAAAAGTGATTTTTTCGACTACATCCTCAAAATACAATTACAACAAACAAAGCTTTTAGGTGAAGAAACACTAAACTGGCACCCTTTAAGCCAATCACAAAATCAACATTAAAACTTCCTCTTATCACAAACCACAAACTTAATATAATACATTTAAAAAAAATAATTGAAAGACCTTTTTACCTGCACAAGCCAGTCCTGCCACAATAGTCAAAACTTCGCACATTTTTATAACTTAACGGTACACAGACTAAAAGATAAAGTTACTTCTTATCACTAGGAAGTAACAAAGTAATTTGACTGGAGAAATGTGGGAAAAGTTAACGCTCACAGGCAGTCGACTTAAGCTAACTTTTAGCTTTTGACTTATAAGCTTTTTATTGACATGAAGTTGCCATCATGTTTTTTTTCGTTTTATACACTTAATTACGTTACATTAGAGAGAAAAGCTTACAGATAGTACGAAGTCACATATATACATGATGTAATAAATTATTATTAAGATTCTTCAGGAGTTCCCCAAGGAACCCATACTAGGCCTTAATTGTTTTTTCGTATTTATATTAATGAATTACCTTGATGCTGAAGTTTATAGGTGGTTAATTGTTTTGTGGATTAAATCAAACATCGTATCTTTTATTCTTTGCATATTGAATTCATTGTTGCTATATTCAATTCATGTTTTCTGAAAGGAAACAGTTCTGTATTTTCAAATTCCTACGTAATATAAGCTCTACTTATTCGATCAATTCCAATTTGGAGTATGATCCTCGATACATTGTGATCGTCGATACATTGCTTCAAAAAATAGCATTTAGAAAGTACACAAATCCGTAACAAAATTCTTAGTTAGACAACTCTGACGAAATTCAGCAGAAATGCCTAACTGGTCTGGACATTTAAGAGAACTGTTTCGGTCTTATCAAATCACATAGAATTCCCGTTATTTTAAGGTTTTAAATAATTATGTTCCGAAACGAAGTATTTTCTCCAGCCACAGGTTGTCACAAGTCTTAAAGTGCCTTTAATATTATATATAACCAGGCAGAAGGTACATTCTTAATATCCACAGTAGTTTAATCGTACATTTTGTTTTTTTTTTTTTTTCCAATTTATTGTTGTTTTTGCGGACGTAATGTAGACTAAAATCTTCAAAAAGATAACTAGATATTTGAAGTGGAAGATACAATTTTTCAACCACGACTGAGGTAGACTGCTAAAATAAAAACAAAAAACAAATAGAATCTATAGACTTGGACTGACCATTTTTAATATTTTTATTCAAACTAATCGCAACAAATTTCAAACTGATAAATGAAACTTCAATTTTGTACAGTATCTTCCTTCTCAATTTTGCTTTCGTGTAAGTTTCTTATACTTTTTTTTTTGTACTACCTACTCATATTTGCACCAGGGCTCGGACTTAACTCCAATTGGAATAGATAAATTTAATGGCTGCACGCCAACATTTCTTCCTTTCATTTTAATTGAGTATCAAACTCTGGGCCAAGAATTTTCAGATCTTTACATTTTTTTTACAAATACAATTTACGGCCAAGGGGGCTATTAATACCCTTATTATGAATTCCCACAGGATAGAAAATAAAAGGAGTAGCCGATTTGTAATTTACAATAGGAGACGAAAATTGAGACGGATAAAGCATTCCACATTCTTGTAGTGCGGCTTAGAAATAAGTCTCTTAACTTGACAGAACGCCCAATGTAAGGATCGAGGGTATATTCATGGGCATTCGTAGCGATGCGAGTATTATGAGGATTTTTGTTAAAAAGGAATGCATCTGGCTATTTCACTGGAGCTTAGTTTAGAAAAATTGAGATGAAATAAAGTATGTCAAGAGACAATACGGTGATGTTCAAGTGAAATTATTGTTTCCGTGTGACAAGAGCACCTGCCCAGATATAATAACTATAATCAAGCTTTGGGCAAATGTATGCCTTGAAAATTATAGCCAGATCAGATAGTTAGAGACATTTTTTGCATCGTTCAAGGATTTCGCAGTATATTTGATGTTATAGACCCTCCCCCCCCCCCCCCCCCCCCGGAAAGGAACCTGTAGTATTTAACAGATGAAAATATGAATGCCCTGGCTGTGATTTGTGTATGTCGAGTTCTGGGTAAGAAAATAGTAATTTTATGTCTTTCTAAATTGGAAACATAAACTTTTAACTAATTTATTTAAAATAATGATTTTTGGGTCTCAAGCTTGACGGACCACCCTGTACCTTATAGTTTTGTCACTCTTTATATTCTCTCAAATAATAATAATAATTCGTATTGCTTATAGCAAGCTCTTCAATTATGATTAATAAACAATTCGATATCGCATGAAATTTATCAAAATCAAGTTCAATGTTGCTGGGAGCATAAAAATAACGACGAACGGTAGGGTTCATATTTCTGACAAAAGATCATTCAAAAGAATTTCAAGATAGTTGATTAGATAAAGAAATGATCATAAAGACAACTTGTTTATCATAAAAACTTTAGGAGATAGTTCTGAAGTAGCTTTTTAATTATTCCATTGCTTATCAAATTATTGTCGTTAATCTATTTATGATTAACGGTGTGAAAAAAGGAGCTATGTTTATTTACCAAATATTCAAGGACAAACATGGAAAAAAATTACAGATAGGTGCATGTCAGCTCAGACACGCGATTGGAGTTTACTCTTTCAACACAACCCGATATGAATTTGCTCGTGCTCAGTAAAAATAAAATGCACGACTGGGTCGCACGACCTTGCTCTTATGAATTGCTTAGTGGCTGCATATATGGATATTAAAAAAAATTAAAATAATTTCGAAAATTCTTTTATTTTTTAAATTAGTTTAAGAGTTTTCTCGGAAAAACTAAGTATGCAATAACATTTAAAAGCTATATGTCAATCTAGGAAAAAAAAATATTGAAAATCGTTGGACCAGTTTTTTTTTTAAAAAGGTTATTTTTGGAAAACTTTTCCAAAAAATATTTTGAAATTTATTTGAGTATATGTAAATATATGGCAAAACGTAGTTTACATCTGAAAAAATAATGTTAAAAAAAATCAATATACCCGTTTCCAACATATGTATTTCGAAAACCAAAAATTTTTTTGAAAAAATTATAAAAAATCCAAAAAAAAAAGTTTTTGAAAATTTTGAAATGCCATATTAATAAAATTATAAATCACTTTCTGTGCTTAAAATTTTATTGAAATCGGATATACGGTTTAAGAGAAAATTTGATTTGAAAATACTGGTTCTATGAGAGGTACCGTTATAAGACAAATTTTGAAAAATATTTTCTAACCAAAAGATAGACTGTCTTAAAAAAATAGCATTTTGAAAGTTTTATCAAAATCGTTAGAGCCGGTTTTGAGAAAATCAATTTTTTTCTTTACGATTGTATGGCAGGTGCCGTTATTTTTGGGCCTAGAGCAAAAATAAAAAATATGTTCCGAGGGATGGCCAAATAAATCCTAAATACCAAATTTGAAGCAAATCGGCCCACCCGTTCAGCCTCCAGAGGCGCGAACAGACAGACAGACAGACAGACAGACGGACGGAATTCCCAGACCCACTTTTTTCGACTTCGCCATCATCGTAATGTCATGTGTGATTGTTATCTCAAAATTTTTTTTCTGCACGAATCCATAACTTGCCTTATAGTACCTATAATCGCAAGTAAAAAAGCATTTAAATAAATAAATGTATTTTTTGAACCGCATTAAAAGAAAGATCTGATTGTCTTGCTGCCAACACCATCCAATGTCAATTTCATTGAATCCAATCTCTTCATATTTCGTTTATGCATTTTGTTGCACCCCGATGCGTAGTGAATAGTGTTTGCAGACTGCTAGTCCTAATAGGCTATTCACACTGGATCAAAAACTCGGTTTTTGTCTAAAACCCCAAAACCTACACCAAAACCACAAGGTTTCCCATACATTTTTCTCTTTCATAAACTAGTAGTTTTTGATAAAACTCCTCAAAACCTACTTGCAATCGCAAGTACGTGAAAACAAACTGATCTTTTGGCATCATCAACTCGTCGATAAAACAGTGTAGTGTTCTCAGAGTATGGGATTTTTACCGACAAAAGAGAGAAAAAGCGAGGTGTATTTCTTATTTGAGTGGGATTTTCACTAAATGTTAAGAGATTTTTTGGAAAAAGTGCCTTCAAACACTCACATATTCATGAAACGTCAAACAAAACCTAGTTTTTGTTCAGTGTGAATGCTCCAAGTAGGTTTCGTAAACTTTTTGAGTTTTTGGTCCAGTGTGAAAACCCCATAAGGTTCTGGATTTGATTCCAGACTCCACCTAAGATCTGCCTCCAAAAGTAAATCTTGTCCTGAAATCGTGCTTTTCTCTTAGCAATACATTTGTTCTTAAACTGTTCAACTGCTAACCACTTATTCAAAAATGCGGGAAGAAAACGTATAGTTGGCGAACAGTGGCAACGCGTACACACGTTATTTTGGAGTATATTTTACCGATTTCCACTGATTTGGCATTTCTCTTAGCCATTCTATAATCATTCCAAATGGAAACGCCTGGTTCTATTTTTACATCCTACAAAAAAATTGCTTACCCAGGTATAATCACTCAACAAAAATCTCTTCCATCCTCACCTTGGGATCAAATCAAATCCCTAGATTTCTTAACTATTGCACTTTCATGATAAGGTGGTTGAAAACTTGAAAAACTGTATTCGAATGTGAAGCAAACACCGTTCGGGACTGTTATACCTGGCTTAAGTAGACTCTATAAGTCTGAACTATGCTTGGTTGCTAGCCTAAGAGTTGTGGGTTAGAGCGCCAGCCAGGGCAGCAACTTTTCAATATTCCCCCAGCTTCAACTGAACGCCACCCGTAGGATTTTCATGAGATAAATATCACCTATTTCTCAATCCATTGTACCAACAAAAAAAAATCTTTCCTATCTTTCTATTCTTTCTAACTATTGCTCTGCAGTTTTCATGCAAAAGACCTTGGGTCTTACAGGCCTATATAGTTAAAATTAAAAAAAAAATTATTTACAAAAAACATGCATAACGTTTGAAACAGGTCAGTTAAAAGTGGTGTAAAAACGAAGCAAAATAAGAAAAAAATTTCTTCCCGCTTTGCTCTTCTAATGAGTTGGCCACTTAACGAATTTTAGTTTACTGACATAATAATGTCTCTAGAGCGGTGGGCTAAATGAAAAACTATCAAGCCATAGACGTAAAGGAAATTGCTTCTCTACTAATCTAATCGTACCTTAAGGAAATACAATTATTTCAAAAAAGATGAAGGGGTACAATAATGCGTAAATAAGTTATAAAAATTGAAAGTCACTTTGTCTGTCCATGTTTTTTGTTAAAAGCCTAAAAACATGACAAACAGTCTCCAAACAATTCAATACCGTTATCATTTTCCATCAGATAACTTTCAGTCCAATTAAGACACTTCCTTAAGTAGAAACAAAAAAATATATTCCAATCATTACGAAGCTCGCTATAAGTATCTTTCTATGATAAGACAAGATCATCATCTACTCATCGTGAGTGTTTTGTTAAAACAGGGTTATCATGACACTACAAAATAGATCTGCCTATATAAGACCATACATTTTAGCCAAAAACTAATCATTCCTCAAAAATTTTCTTGTTGAATTATGAAAAAATTTGTCATCGTTTTATTGAGTCTAACTTTGGGTAGGTTTTGATTTTTGTTTTAAAGATTGTACTTAACTTAACTTTTTGATTCAGTTTTTGGCCTTCCAATCGAAGACAAGAACCTCGAAGATGACGAACCTGAGGATGGATGGCTTGTCCCCCAACTTAATGGATCCTTTGTGTATGTTACGGAGGAAGAAGCACAATTAAAAACACGGGTCCTAACCATGTCCAGGGCAAAGAAACCAAAAGATGCCATAGTTAAATTTTATCTTTATTCAAAGTACTTCCCCAAAACACCCTATCCTATTTTCATTGGTGATATGAAAGGGGCAGCTTTTGATCCATCATATCCTACAAGGTAAATTTTAAAGAATAAGAAGAAAAGTTTCCTAAATTTTGTAAAAAAATTTTCCAACTTCCCTCGGAATCCAGGATTATAATTCATGGTTGGCAAAACACTTTTAAGTCCGATGTGAATACGGAGATTCGTGATGCCTTCTTCAGCACTGGTCACTACAACATAATATCTGTGGACTGGAGTGACAAGGCTTCATCATTGAATTACCATTACGCTGCCACAGCCGTTCCCGAAATTGGTCAGAAAGTTGCCGATATGATTGAGTTCCTTCGTGATGAATTAAACATGGAAATGAAAGATTTGAAAGTTGTCGGTCATAGTTTGGGTGCTCATGTGGCTGGATATGCTGGGAAGCTTATTAAAGGAGAAAAAATCCACACCATCATTGGATTGGACACTGCCTATCCCTTATTCAATTATGATAAATGTGAGACACGGTTGTGCGTTACCGATGCTAATTATGTAGAATCAATTCACACTAATGGCAAATTGCTGGGATTCATACAGCCAATTGGACACACGGCCTTCTATCCAAATGGTGGGAAGACACAACCAGGATGTGGAATCGATATAACTGGAGCTTGTTCACACTCAAGGGCTTACACTTACTATGCTGAAGCAATAAAATCGGATTTCTTTGGTGTGAAGTGTAACAATTGGAAGAAAGCTGTTAAGAAAGATTGCCAGTTTAGTGGTTTTCAGAGCGTGGCACGATTTAACACACAAGAGTATCACCAAGCAGTGGGGGGTACTTTTTATAATCCTGTTAATCAAAAGTCACCATATGGACTAACTAATGAATAAAAAAAAATTATGGTCCTTGTTCCATCAACTTTGGGTAATACAGGGATGTTAAAGTTTTAATAAATAAAATTCTATATGTGACTTATTTGTTTACTTGTCAAATTTTTTTTTTGTCCTGATGAGTGCCACAAGCAAATTTCATGTTCCCAAACCTCAGACTAAGATTGACTTTATAAGTGGAGCTTGGTTTGGAAGACTGAGATATATTTGAGTACATATTCCAAATATTTCACAATTTTTGGCATGCCCCAAATTTTTAGAATTTAAAAAAATATTGTTATATGCATAAGTCTAAGACAAAAACCGGTATTTGGCCCCAAACTAATGAAAAGTGTTTTTTTTTTCAGATGTATAAAACTTTTAATTGGCAGCACTGTTTTTATTGACAGCCATTTTGTCATCTACTCGTACCATCAGATTTATATTTACTGGCTGCGCACAATGGTGTAGCAGTAGCAGTAGCACGCAGCAATGTCAAAGTTAAATGTATGTAAATCGTATTGCACGGCTACAATGTGAAGTAGCAGATGCAGCAGAGAGAGTCGCTGAAGTACAAGTCGACTCGACTCGAACTTCACGACCTGCTGCGCTGCAAAACAACAACAAACCAAAATGGCAGACATGATTTTTGTTTGAGTTCAGTGCTACACATTGTATTCGTGTATGCTGCTTTGTGAGCTACTTTTTTTGGCATTTACTTTGACATTGCTGCGTGCTACTGCTACTGCTACACCATTGTGCGCAGCCAGTTAGTTTGGCTTGCCATTTCATCATGAATTGCCTGACGGGCGCCTGAACAACGCAATCAGATTGTGCAGACTTATTTCAAAAAACATTTTTCTGTTGGTGAAACCCGATACGCAAAACGTCCATTTTATGGAAGCTCATTTTTTTCAATGGCTATACGTCAATAAGAAAGGCTGCTACATTTGGAGTCTAGATAATGCTGAAGCCATTGTTGAAACGCCGCGCCGTTAAATCTAGTGAAACTGTCAGTTTGGTGTGCTTTATGGGCTGCTGGAGAGGGCCAGAAGTTACGGTCAATGGAGACCGTGATAGAGAGATGATCAATGACATTTTTCGTGAATCGATTCAATCAGCTTCACGTGGAGTTTCACAAGACGTCGCAGCTTGTCATACAGCACGTGTCACTTTTGACTTGTTGAAGAAGCGTTTGGTGAGCGCATAATTTCACGTTTTAGACATGTGAGTTGGCCTCCACGATCATCCGATTTAATACCACTAGACCATTTTCAGTTTTTAGGGTCTGACTTATTGAGATCTCGCACAAACTGTCAAAGTGACAGAAGTTCCCAAAACTTTGATTATTTCAAGTTTATTGTCAAGTGTTTTTTTGGTCTTGTAAACTTGAAAATACAGTTTTTATTGATCGGTAGAAAATGATTACTACTCGATTGGGTACTTATATTTTTAATCCCGGTGATTGCAGACCTTTCCAATACTTTTTTTCTTTGAAAATTTAGATTTTAATATTGTTTATATTTCAACAGTGACACTGGACCAAATTCCACGTAAAATATAAGCGAATACATATTTAAAAAGTCCGCTCAAGAAGTGTACTGTGAAAAGATGTGTAAGAGTAAGTTGTATGACGGTTAAACCTTTGATCCACAGTCTTAACGCTATTTCCATTCAAAATCTTATTTTTAAAAATTTAAGTTTTGTTTTGTTCAAATCGATCTGCAAGAATAAAATTGAATGTCACTGAGCTCATACTTCTTGCCTTGGCAATAAAAAGTCGCAACTTTGGGTGTGGCGCACGCCTTTTTTTATTGTGCCAGCACTAATTGAACATCACATCACACAAAATTAATGTTATTGAATTTTTTTCTGTCTGCTAAAGAAGAATTTTGTTTCTGAAACTGAAACTTCGGCTGGAGGGAGGGGGACGCATACACATACAAAAATATAGGGAATAGGGTATCCAACAGTTCGTTGCAAACGTACTGTAGCTCTCGCTTATGTTTCTTGCTTAACGTTGCTGTGTTGATCTTGTTTTCTCGTTTTTAAATTGTAACGGTTTTTTTTGAGTAAAATCATTGCATACTTTTATCAAGTTCAGTTTAACAATCTTGATTAACATTAGTTATAATATACTCGTAGGGCTTCGAGTCGAATCTGGTTAAGATCATCCGTATATCGTTGCATACCTTTTGGATACAATAAAATTTCTTCATTATGAAAATATTTGTTTAAAAAAAGTTCAAACTCAAATGGAATAATGGGAAATTCGTATTCTCTGTGTGATGCATTTTTCACGGACATATCCCCGTTTTCTATTGATATCAGGACTTATAGCAACATACCATCGTCATTGGAATGGAAACTAGTCCTTTGAGTAACTTCTGAAGTTTACTCCTTTAGAAACAATTTAAGGCTGAACTATAATGGACGGAAACAAACGAAAGCTAGTATTAAAACTGAACGAAACGTTGCCGTCCAACCTGTAAAATAACAAACTACACAAAGCTGCAGAAGCAAAACATGTATTTTCCTCTGAACAATAAGATGACTGTGGCGTCATACATAACAGGTATGATGTCTCACTCTTATATCACAGTCAGATGTCAAATTTTTGTCGGTAAAATGCGCAGTCTACGTCCGTAAACTAAACTGATCGCAAACTTGGTTTCTGGTATGCGTTGGTGTTGGCAGCATAGAAAGAGAACACATGACCGACGGATTTGATTCTTTGTTTTTGAATACAAATTAAAAATTAGCTGATGTGTATTTAATTTGAAGTATTTAAAAGAAGCAGTACAAAAATACAGTAGAAATACACACACACACAACCCACCACTATATGCAAAGCCAAAAATGTATGCGTTTTCACACGTACAAGGTCGTTTGCCTTCCATGACGGTCTTGTCCGTCTCCTATAATAATTTATATCGTCTTTAAAACAAAAAAGGAAAATTTTTATTTTAATCATTGTTGTATTTTTTTTATATTTAACAAAACATTTTTTAAGGAACACCTATACAAAATTTAGGTATATCGTGTTAAACTATAAGATCTTCTGTATTTACAAAAATCCTTCAAAAGGATCCACATCTTCCTTGACTGACAGCTCGTATAGTTCCCTTTGCAAGGACGCAAGCTCCTTATCTGATGGATCTCCGCCCAAATTCATTAATCCAACTTCAAGTTTTTTTATATCAAAATTGTCTCCAAGCATATTTTCGGCAAATAGATTATTCGGTTCATGCATGTTTGGTAGGAAGAACGACGCAATTCCAAGACTGTAGGGAAGATAACGCACATACTCTTTCAGCATATAAGATCTTGATAGGAACTCTGGCAGCTCCCCTTTAGTTTGTTCGAGATAAGTCGAAGCTAGAGTTTGATGGTAAGCGTCAAAAATCTTATCAAAATTCGGTACTCTCACATCCATTCCTGAGGTAATTGTTAGGAAGGTTGTCAGATCGACCATTGGCGATGAGTATCTTAATGTTTGGAAATCAAACATCATTGCTTTGGTTGGAACAATTGGATTCTGAAATAAAAATAGCATATTATTGATTAGCTAGATAGAAAAAAAAACTTTACCTCCTGGTCTTCGTAAGAGAAAGCAATATTATTTCTGAGGTAGTCACCGTGACAGAGTGTAGCACAAGGTTCGACGGGTTGAACTCGCTTCTTGCTGTAGTTGTTACAATCAGATATTATTTTTTTGATTTTGTCCTGGAAATCCTTGGGAATATCTGGATAAAATTTGTCAGTAGCTTGTGTTAATCGATTCAGAGTGATGTAATTTAGGGCTTCCCATTCAGCTGGTGGGTCTTTCGCATAGCGAGATTCCTTGGCAAGAGTAGCAAGATCATAAAATTTCTTCTTATCGATTTCCTTGAGGGCGAAACATAATCCATGGAAGAATCCAATGTGTTCCACTGAAACGAATAGAAATATGTATTTGCTTATGTTTTTTATGAGCGGCTGAAGGAGAAAAATCAAGGTGATCTAAGCGACAAGTTTATTTCTTTAAATTTCCCCAAAAGTGTATGTGCAAGTCTTTGGGATGACACGAGATTGAAGATCTTAACCTAAATAATAAGATGTTGAAAAACGAAGCAAATAACTCGAAGAAATGTTTGAATTCTTGGCAATTCAAGAGGCATAATACCTAAAGACAACATGATAACTTCACAGAAATGCTTGGGTCAGAGCGGTTCCTTAATCCAGAAATTTATAAAAAATTTAGTATCAAACAAAAAGTACAATTAAACTCACCTCCTAGTAAAATATGTTCCAATGATAGATTGATTCGGCTTGGAGACATTTGAAAACTGCCTTCTTTGAAATCACCAAGCACTATTGAAGCTTCGTTTTCTTTAATACTTGAACAGTAATAAATGGGGCAGTGATAGTCATTCTCGTCTTTTTTAGATAGCTTCATTAAGGTAGGAATGATTTCGGTATAAGCTGCCAACTCATTGTGGAATAAGGTTATGAAGTCCACTGCTTCAAAGTTTTCTGGGGTAATGTCTGTTGGAGTTCGCTATAAATAAAAGGAAAAACGTCATGTTATTTGAATCATTTGAAGCCAAAATATTGATAAATTTATTAATATAGTAAAGTACGCTTATACATATTTCACCGTTTAAGGTCCCTAAACTCAAGCTGTCAGATGACTGCTCCGAGCCCGTCGTGGAACTAATTTATTTATGAACTGACAACCTATTAGACTAACAAGCAAGGGAGAATTCAGAAAATAATTAATGAAGATGAGAATGAAATAATTCTAAATATCTTTCAAAACTAGTGCTCGAACACCACAAATCTCCATTTTTATTTCTTCTTTAAAATAATCTCATTATAATATTTATATTAAATTATTTTTGTTTATTTCTAGATGATGATACCAACTAAGGCCTTTAGTGTTTTGTGTTATTTGTGATTTGTGTTTAAAGAAAATAAAAATAGAACGAAATGGCTGCGTTTTTATTTATTTTTTAGCTCCGCCTACCGCTTTCACTACGTCGAATCGTTTTGTAAACGAAACGTTTTGAGCGAATACTATGCGGCAAGCCACATCAGTGGTTATAAAACCTCTTCGTCAAAAAGTATCCATTCTCTTACGCGTATGGAACGTTTTATTATCGCTTGCGTTACGTTTTGTCGCAACGTTTTCGACAACTTTCATTATAAAATTTGCCGCTAGGTTGATGTCTGTGAATTGAAGATATAGATTAAAGACTAATATGGGGAGTTTCTAACTATTAGACCCACAGAAGCCAAAACAACCGTTTTTAGAATTTTTGTCTGTATGTCAGTCGGTCTGTCTGTCTTTCTGTATGTTTGTACGCGCATCACACAAAAACTCCTGCATGGAATTGAATGCGGTTTGGCAGATTTATTGGTAGTACGCCAATATAAATATAGGCTATATTTATCGCAGGCAAATATTTAATTCTGGTTGTTTTTTTTTTAATATTGCTGCAAACGTACGTTATTCAATAAACGCAAAATTAAAAGGTTTCTAGGAAGTACGTAAGTCTCACTTAGATAATGGCGCTGTTAATCATAAAAATAGCACCACACTTATACCATCATCTACATGAATAGAAATAAGTTCGTCGTTCTGAATAGTAGTTATATCAAAAACATCATAGATGGCGCAATTCACCACTATATAGACAATGTCTCATTCAGCGAAAGCAGAAATGGAAAAATAATGTAACCATAGAATGGAATAGAGGGACGCATAAAGAACAGTGTAAACGTTACGACTATGCTTGGCTAGGTAAACGAGCAATACTTACGCCCAAAACTGATGAAGCGAAGCTGCCATAAATAGCAGTATCGGCGCGTCGCGTAGCATCCTTTTGCAAGTGGGCCCTCCAACATTGCAATTTAAACCGTTATGATACTTCGAAATAACATTACACAGAAGCCAAAAATCTTACAGCTCGGCTGTAGAGCTGGTAAAGTATGTAGCTTTCATACCACGCATATTCCCAATTTGAACCGGCTGCGCAAAAACAAAAAATATACTGATATACATATACCTACTTTATTCTAAAATCCATCCGTACGATGTAGCGGGCAAAAGCTAGTCATTTTATATTTTTGTAAACCATTTGTTTTCAAACAAAAAAACAAATGTGGCGGAAAACTAATCACCCAATCAGAAGATGTTATAATTTTTGCAAATGACATCGTACGTTAATAAAATTTGACATTTGTGAACTAGACAGCTGCAGTATTGTATACATTGTAGTTGCCAAAATGTCACTCAAGACCGATTCTATAGATGTTATGGGTATAGCCCAGCTTAATGATATTTCTCTTGATGAAAACTGGATGAACAATTTGGCACCATCTTATATTATAAATTGTGATATTGAGCCTGATTTATAATGGGTTTTGACAACCCTCATCGGAACACTAAATCACATGAACCCAAACAATTTGTATTGCCTAGTTTATAAATAGTTTTGTTGTACATACATACACATTTACTGCTATTGTTTATGACATCAGATTTGTGTATACCTAACCTTCCATTCACATTACATCAACTCATTTCATTCATTCCAACCTATAATCATTATCTTAGCAAAGTGAACAAATTTTATGCAGACTCATGTTGTTATGTGATGTTATTCACAAATTATTTGAATAGTAAAATGTAAACATTTTCAACTTACAGGGCAAGTAATACATCCGTAATAAATTAAATCGTTTTGATTTTGTGAATCTTATAAAAAAATAAGCAAGTGCTAACATAAAGTTGTATTGTTGATGTGGGTGAAATTTATTTTAAATAAGAAACATTCGATCGATGCGCTCACTGTGCACGAAATGTGAAAGTAGAGCGGCCACAAATTTACATTGAAAAAAGAGTTAGCAAAATTAAGAAGTACATTTTTTTTAGAAGAAAGCCTGCAATATTTTCAATTTAACATTTAACAATTGTTTTTGTTTTTGAAATAAAAAGAGTGACATTTATGAGATGACAACCTAAGTGTCAAAATATAGTGGCGCTATCGTCGCCATCGGCTGGCAATCAAACGAAAAGCATAATTTATGTGTTATTTTTAAGACTTTTACTGTATAGGTATTTTGTTACTAATTTAAGAAAAATTTAAATGTAAATAACTTTTGAATATAATCCAAGGACAAGTTCATGCGACACAATGGTGACTTTTTTGTTTGATCTATCAGATTCAATCTTCTTTAAATAAAATGAAGAGACATATAAATTCCGACACGTACTACATATTGCAATGTAAATAATGTAATGAATTATAATTATTATCAAAGAGACTTTTAGCAAAATGATTCTTTGCAAAGTAAATATTAAATTAGCTGACTTTTGCTTAGTTATGGAAACAAAATATATCTACAATATAAATACAAAAAAATATTGATATAAAATATCTCTTGATGCTGATTGTGTTGTTAATTTGTATTTAGTTTAGGATTAACAGATACAAACTACTTGTGTTTTCCCCTTTTCTTAATCGTTTTTTTTTTTCCTCGTCTAAGTCAAATGCAGTAAAATACAATTTTTGGTTTGAATGTAATCGCTTAGATGAAATCTACGTGTTTGTTCATTCGATTCAGGGTATGAATGTAGTTTGGCAATGTTTTGAAGACAAATGTGATTCGAGGTTTTTAAGTCTGAGGGCGTTTTTGTTTTAAAAGTTCTAACAATTTTTCAAATTAAAAACTTTCAGTCGCTATATAACAAGAATCTGGAATGTATAGATATTATATGCCATTAATTAAAATTGTGATATCGATATCAATATACTTTAAAGGGGTACCTACGATTATTGTAATTACCATATTATAATGTCATTAAATTGATAAGAAGAATAACAGTATTTATCACTGTATTGCACTGCATTATTGATTAAATGAAGTCATTGTATATTAAATAATTGGATTGATCAATAAATGCAAAATTTCGACTTCGGAACATTTTCAAATATTTTAGCTCTCAATCAAAATACAATACATTCGTTGTTTATAAAATTTTTCTTATCAGAAATAAAAATATTTTTGACAAGAAAATGACAAGTATTGATTAGGAACTTTTAAAACTACATATAAGGAGTCCCCTTTCCTTGTCAGTTCCAATTTTTAAAAAGCTAACCCTTTCCATTTGAACTACTTAAGTATGTGAGTGTTTTAGGTATTGTACAGAGGGTAAAAATAACGCTACCTGCCATATAACCGTTATGTTAAGGCCGGAAAAGAATATTTAAATCAATGGCTAAGAACGGTACCTTCCGTAGGATCGATTTTTTGCTTTCGATTCTGTCAAAATTTAACTCATATATAGACTGAGGTAGCCCAATATGTACTGCATACCAATTTTTATAATACATTTTTTTTTTTGTATTTTTGAAAGCACTTTTTTATGTTTATGATTTTATTTTTTTTTAAAATGATAAGTATAAGTATGACTGTGGTAAGGTGAGCTTAAGTCGATATATTCAAAAATCGAAATTTTTTCTAAAAAACAGCTTTATAGGTATACCATTTTTATACCCTATTCCATAGAATGGGTATAATATATTTGGTGTGGAGTTTGTAACATAGAGAAATAATACCGTTAGGTATAGAAAAGTATATATATTCTGACTCAGAATCAAAAGCCTAGTCGATTAAGCCATGTCCGTCCGTATGTATACTCTCTAGAGGTCGCAATTTTTGAAAATTTGGTATATATAATTTTTGGTTCAAGAGTAAAGCTAAGTTCTTGATCCGGCAAAATCCGCCCACAAACACGCCCACAATCGCCTATTTTTGTTGAACAGCCTCAATTTGGTAAAATTAAATTATGTTTTTTGTACAGTTACAATAAAAGCCTAACGGTAAAATTTGGCACACGTAAGCTTTAGGTAAACTTTCTTCCAATCAAATAAAAATATTTCAGTTTGGGCGTGGCTGACGCCCATTTTTCATACAAAACCATAAATATTGTTTTAATAAAATAACAATTTTTATATTAAAGCGAAAAACATTAAATTTTGTGGGTATTACTTGCACATAAACATCTTGTGTATGAAATCAAAAAATTTGATTTTGGGCGTGGCTGACGCCCACTTTTCACTAGAATTTATAAAAATCGTTTTTGTAAATAAACGGTATTTGTAATGAATCTGTAAGCCAAAATTTTGAGCCTCTTAGTAGAAACTAAAAAGTTTGTGTATGAAAAGAAATTTTTGATTTTTGGGCGTGGCTTACGCCCGCTTTTCATGAAAGTACCAATATTCAATTTAAACCTTTTTCCTTCCGTTTGTTATTTGAAAAATATATCTCTACATTTTCTTATGTAATTTTTTTCAATACGCCCACTTTTAAAGGCGTGATTTTGATAAAATACCTTTGTTTAAGTAAGATCGTTTAAAAACTACTTGATTCAGCTGTAGTTTTACACATATGCCTAAATACTGACTAATGATCAAAGCTCAGTTAGTGCTTCAAATTTATAAGACACGCCCACTTTTAAGTATCGCTTCCGTCAAAAGTCGTATAATGAATTAGTTTTTTAACGTTTTTTAACTATTGGTCGCAGTTTTGAAGTAAAAAGATAAACACTTAGATTTAATTCCTTGGTTTCGTAGCAGAGTGTGGTCCAAGAATTATTAAAAACACCAATAATCGCTGGTTCCATTCAAAATCTAATTTTTAAAAATTTAAGTTTTGTCTTGTTTTGTTCAAATCGATCTGCAAGAATAAAATTGAATGTCACTGAGCTCATACTAATTGCCTTGGCAATAAAAAGTCTCAACATTGGGCGTGCCACACGCCTTTTTTACTGTGCCAGCACTAATTGAACATCACACCACACAAAATTAATGTTATTGAATTTTTTTCGGTCTGCTAAAGAATTTTGTTTCTGAAACTGGAACATCGGCTGGCTGCGGGAGGCGAACGCATAGGTACACATACAAAAATATAGGGCATAGGGTATCCAATAGTTCGTTGCAAACGTACTGTAGCTCTCGCTTATGTTTATAATTTTATTCTCATAAATTAAAATTTATTCTGGAAATAAAATAGCGTATAATTTTTTCTGCACAAATCAAATCAGATTAAATTTGTTTAAAAATGTCGATATTTTTTTTTTTTAATCTTAGCCCCAAGACCACTGTCGCTCATTATAGCGAGTTTGTGCTAGCCAGTCTTGCACTTAATTTCACATAAATTAAATCCTAGCTGCACAACAAGTTCAATTCCAGAACTCCAAAGAGTTTTAATTGGTGTACGGTGTACCTCAGGGATGTCACCAAGGTCCTATTCTATTTATTCTTTTGCTATTAAAAATGCAACATGTTCATATTCATCGTAGTAAGATTCTTATATTTGCGGATGATGTGAATATTTTCAAAGCAATCAACCGCAGACCAATAACTGTTTTTGACGAATTTTGTATGGAAGGTATGCTTATACTTTTTAAGAATTTTTGAAGAAAACCAGATTAGCTTTAAGGGACACGGCTCTCAGGAATATCACAGTGAATTGTTCAATACTAAACAGTGAACTGTATGGCAAAGTGAATTCTGAACATATTTACAGTGAACTAAACCCATTTGGACACAATCCGTAGCAAACAAAAACAAAATAAATCTTTTTAAAAGTTAATTAGATTGGTGATTGGTCAGTAAAATCTTCTCTAGATCTCAGGAACTAGCCGCAGAATATATTTTGCAATGAGTGTATCTAGTATAAATAAAGTACTTCAATAATGGTACTTCAATCGATTGATAAGCTGGCTAATATAATTTAATTTTTGGAGGAAAATGTTAGATTTCTAATTTTATTTTTAATCATGATTTTAATATTTTTTGTTATCAATTTTAATATTTTTTACTTTTATTTTCAAGTCATGTGGTTGACATTAATACGAAGTCGATGAACTGGCGACGATATTCGTTTGTATCTTCATCTTGATAAGGACAACTTGAGATGGAACTTCCTCATACAAATAAGTGATCTAATCTGGCAACCTCCTTTGTTGCAATTCAAGTGTCAATTTTCATAATTCAAATGTGAAGACTAATTAAGGAAAACATTTCCATAACTAGGTATTTATGGTACCGTTGCATTTGCACTTGCTGATAAAATAAATTGACAGCTCTCTATGCAATTATCATTTCTGAAGATGTAATGTATCAATCAACTCAAAAACTAAATGCATTGTAAATATTGAATAATCAATTGAAAAAAACGATTGCTACTTGTTTTATCTATCTATTCAATTTTTTTTTTTATTACTATTATTTATCTGGCCTTGACGCTTATCACTATCAACTTGTTTTTTCTGATTGATATCAATTTATTTGTTCCAGGAGGAGATTGTACCCAGCCCGTATCTATGTATCCATGTATTGTAGACCTATAACTTTGAAATTCATATGCAAACGAATTTCATCAACTACAAAATAGATTTCTTTTTCAATACTTGGGAAGTATTTATCTAATCTTCGATGGTTTTTTTTCTTTTACACAAAACTGATTTTTATTGAGGTTGAATAGTTTCAAGTACACACTTATCAGTTTTGACTGATATCAGCCAATGCTGCGGAATTTTTTGACACAAAAGTATTCGAACAGTCTGTGAACTGTCAACTGTTTTTCGAAATGACTTTATAAACATTTATTTTACATAAAATTGATTGAGTCTTTAACGTGCTTTTAACTGCGATCTAAAAAGCTTCCAATCTCCACCACCATCAAGCATAAATTATTCACTCAAAATCTTCTGGTTTTTGTTTACCTTACCTTAGCTACCAGATGGACGTGATGCTTCTCTCCCTTGAATATGTATTCAACCTGGACTCTATAGCATTTTGTCAACATGAAAGCCTCTTCCAAGCCAATTGGCTTGATTGTCACATCAACCACCTTGAATGCTTCACCATCATTTTCACTCAAATTCTTTGAACTTTTAATACTTTTTTCAAGCTTTCCACTTTTAACTATTTCCGGCCAAACGGAATTCAAGAACCAGTCTTTAGTTTCTTCTATATCACCCATGTTTCGTAAATAAATACTAAAATACTAAAATTTATTGACGTAATCAAATAATTTATATTCAAGAATTATGCAGCGCGGCGGTAGCTTTGGCGTTGGCGTAGACGTCAGCGGCGATATAAATATGTTCTCTTACGAGCAGAGAATAATGTCTACTGGTCTATCTGTCAAAATGTAGGCAACTTATGTAGTCGTAGGGTCGCTCTTAGCTCTGGGATTAGTATCGCAACTCATTGGGCCAATTATTGCAAGTTTTGTTCCGTCATTATCTTGATTTAAGATAAAAAAAAAAATATATATACATTATTGGGCTTCTGAATGTGCTGGTTCGGTTCGAAGAATTGGTCGGTTCTATTCAAGTACCTACTTTACGGTCTAGCTAGCTATTTTGATAACACTCAACCGATGCTGTTGTGATTTGATAAGGAATGACTATTTAATTTATTCGATCGTGTATTTCTCATTAGTTTTATTCATCACAATATTCGATAACACATTTTTGAACACTATGATTGTTTGAAAAACACTCAATATATTGAGCTATTACTTGCATGAAAAATAAACATTTTTATTACAACTCATTCTTCATGATGCAATCAAGTGTCAATTGGCGGTAATATGGTTATCCTTATCATTCTTATCAAAGCAAGGGAATCGACCTTCTCCATAGTCTCTACCTAGTATGAAAACAATAATTTCTTTTTTTTTTCATAAGGCAGGCCTTACACGGGCGAATGATCGATTGATGATCGTCTTCAATATTGTTTGAGTATTTGAATGGCGTTTTGTATGTTGATTGATGGAATACTTCGATCAGATTTTTTCGGCTTTTAAGACTTTGATACATCTCAATGAATCAGTTGGAAAATCAGAACTCTGGTTGAAAGATGATATTTAAAGGGTGTTTCCCAATTTGATGGCAAACATTAGGAAAAATATTTATTTATTGACATGATTTTAAATGAAAAGGGTCCATCTTCAGTCTAGAAATTTCACTTGTCAAGGATTTTAGAAAAGGCTTATATTGGCTTATAGCTTTCTAAAATTCTTTTTTAGCTTTATTTTTTAGAAGAAAATAAGAAAGCCTTGAATTATTTTCAAGTAATTTTTCTTTTAAGAAGAAAGGAAATATAAACATTTCCTGTAGAACAATTTTGTTCTCAAAACAGGTCCATAAATAATTTAGGTGAAAGGCTCAAACAGTGAGACACTATTTTTTAAACGGTTATATCTCCGAACTCGAAATGGTTTTTTGGTTTTCCCTGCATTTTGCCATCAAAAGTTTAGTGAATGAATAAAAACAATTTCACCATTTTTAGTTGAATTGTTGAAGAAGGTCAAATTGTCTCCGTGTTTGTCGGGGTTGGAAGACTGAGACAGCATATAACTGAACAGTAATTTTAATAAAAAATTGTCTTAAGCAATTTTGTATATCATAAAAATACGTGTTATATTCGTTTGAAACAGTATTTATTAATTTATAGGAACAAAACCAACAAAATACATACCTGAACGTGAACATCCATCCATCTTAGACCATGTCAACAGCCTTTTTCATGGCCTCTATAGGCATTTTGCGTAGCTTTATCGTTTACCAGACATAATTTAATGTCTGACTCTCACGTTGTCCAAGATGACAACTAAAGATATAAAAATGAATAAAAACGTCTATGAGTATAACACAAATAAAACATATCATTAGGGTTGAGCCATGTCTCACTGTTCGGCTTTTGAATCTGCGTCACTGTTTAATTTTTATCATTTCCAAAAAAAAAAAATGTAATAGAAAACTGACAAAATAAATACTTTTGTCTGTATTTCTTTACTCACTGTTGTTTGGAATAGAAAGAAAAGATTAACAATAGAGAAGGGAAGTTATTTTCTGCATCGAAATGTCTGTGGGTATTTTTGGGAAGCACACAAATGGAACGCCTCACTGTTCGTACTGTCTCACTTTTCCTACTTTTTTTTCCTACACTACTGTATCAACGAACATTTTCCAAAAGGTAACAAATCGCAAGCTTACCAAAAATATTTTAACAAGACTTCAAGAAAACTAGGAGCACAACTTAACCACACTGTACTTTAAAGTTGAACTGTATAATAAACGGATCAGTGGGTGTGGAAGGGACCTTAAGTAAATGAGTTGGAACAAAGAATTCATAAATATTGTCCCTATAATAGCGGATTGCTCATTGTCTTCAGGATTGCTCTATTTAGTGTAGTAATAGTTCACATACACCATTTTAAATAAAAATTGACCATAAGCCTTGTACTGACAATTATTGTTGAAAAGAGATTCGATTATAAATTTTTCTTCAAATCAACCGAGACTTTGACTGATGACTTTTAATTAATTTTGATTGTAGCACGTCAAAAGAATTATGTACGTTACTAATGTCGTTGATTTGACTGAACATTGGACTTTGACTATAAAAAGTAAAAAAGTGTTGTTGCTTCCTTTGCTTATGCAACAACGAAATAAAGTGATTTCAGCGCAAAAGTATGCAATAATTGAAATGTGAACAGACTGGACGTGACGTTACAATTTTAAATTCAAAAATTCGTTTGTAAGTTCCAAAATTGACAATCTGACCAAGTCTCTCACAAAGTTTCTCGCGGATATTGTAGTTTTTATAACAAAGGTGTAAAAACAAAGACAAAACACATTTCTTGTGGAAGATACATAATATTTAAAATTAATAATATTTTAAGCTTGTTTGGCCTTTTTCGCCCCACTGTCCGTTATCAATTAGCCATTTTCGAGATTTAAAATTAACTTTAGAAGTGACAGTGCCATCATACTAATAGTGAACGCACGTCCTTGCTTATATCGGCGTGTGTCATACACACATCTAATACCTTTATCAGGTTTCGAAAGGTTTTCCCTAAAACTACAAAGTTCCCTCATGAACGGATTATGCCAGCTGCCAACTTGAATTGAGATTAAAATCGGAAAAAAACATGGTGTGATTATGATTATGGTGAATTAAAATAATCTTTTGTTTGCTGCCTTTTGAAGTGAAATGAATCTTTGATTTAAATTTTTTTTTAAACCATTTTGATACCAAGTCGCAATCTTAAATTTTTTAACTTTTAAACAAAATAAAAGATAAGACAAGATCAAAGGATTTATAAAAACATTTTTAATCGATGACATGATTAAAATAAAGTTTATAAAAACCTTAACATCGCAAAAAAATAAATCATTTATTAAAAACTTTAAAGTCATGAAGAAGTTGATTATTTTGCTCTTGAGTATCACTTTGGGTAGGTTTCCCATGTGTTTGATATTATTCTAATATTTGTGAAAAATAAAAAAAAACTTTGCTAATAGTAATTGCACTTCCAATAAAGGACAACGGTCTTGAAAGCGATGAAGATGACAATGAGTCTGAAGATGGATGGTTCGTTCCTCAAAAAGATGGCTCACTAAAGTGGGTGACGGAGGAGGAAGCCCAACTGAAAGTACGAGCCCTAATGATGTCAAGGAAGAAGAAAGAAGCCAAAGTTGAGTTTTATTTGTATACAAAGGACTCCCCCGATACACCCGAGCAAATCTTTATCGATGATGCTAGTGCGTTGGAAGAGTCCAGCTTTAATAGTGCCCACGAAACAAGGTAGGTTAACTAATGATAGTTATGTTTTTTGTGTTAACAATACCTCTAATTCCAGGATAATTATCCATGGCTGGCTAAATACATACAAGTCACCAGTGAACACTGAAATCCGTGAAGCCCTCTTGGAAGTTGGTGAATTCAATGTCATTTGTGTGGATTGGAGTGACAAGGCTGATCGTTATAATTATTACTCAGCCACAACTGCCATCCCAGAAATTGGCCAGAAAGTTGCAAATATGATTGATTTCCTCCGGGACGAGGGAAATATGAATTCAAAGGACTTGAAAGTAATCGGTCATAGTTTGGGTGCTCATGTGGCAGGATTTGCTGGTAAACTTATCAAAGGAGAACGCCTTCACACTATCATTGGACTGGACACTGCATTCCCACTTTATAAGTACAATAATTGTGAAGAACGTTTGTGTAAGACCGATGCTGTTTATGTTGAATCGATCCATACCAATGGCAAATTGTTAGGATTCCTAAAACCCATTGGTCAGACAGCGTTCTATCCAAATGGTGGGAAGACACAACCGGGATGTGGTATTGATTTAACTGGATCATGCTCCCACTCAAGAGCTTTCACTTACTACGCTGAGGCTATAAGGAAAGCTTTCTTGGGGCTGAAGTGCAACGATTGGAAGGAAGCCGTTCAAAAAGATTGTCCATATAATGGTGTACGGTCAGTGGCACAATTGGATAACGAAATGAACGAACACTTAAAGGAAGGTTCATTTTATTCTCCTGTAAATAAAAATGCACCTTATGGCCTTGGAAATTAAGTTCGAATTATAAAATAAAATTTTATAAAATTAAAAAGAAAAATAAGTAGTGTTTAAATATTTGAAGTGGGAGCTAGTTTTGTTAACAATATACAAAAGTATGTTATGTGGTGTTATGATTCGATTTAAAATACAAATGCTATACTGATCGTTGGAAACCACCTCAGAGTATTTTTTTCGCTAATTAAATTTCAATTGTTATTCGAATGCAATTCTGTCAGAAACAGAATATGACAGCGCAAATCTGATACGATTTGACATGTGCTTAGATCTGAACTGTTTTTTTTTTTAGGATTGAATGTAAAACCATCACACATTCCTTCACACTTTTTTGACATGTCGTACTACACTGTGGGATAGTGTGGAACTACCTTTAGGAATGTCACTTATTTTGTGTGTGTGTATGTTTAAATCTAAATGTGTAAATCGAAATTGGTTTTTTGGTTTCACGGAATATTAAACTCTTTTTTCTGGCTCACTCTCTACACTAATCTTGCACTAATGCAACTTTTTTGTTCCATATGTTTGTTTAGTCATCTTATTGACATCTTTATCGAAAGTTTAATTATTCGACAATGCCAAAGATAAATACGATGTTACGTGTATATAAACGCTTGTTTTGTGAATTGTCAAACAGACATTTTCTCTGACATTTTTTTTTTCCTGATCGCTATAAATGCTAATCCCGAAAAACTCCAGTTTTCATGCTGTTCCAACTATTTAGGTTTGGTTTTTCTGATCGCTATAACTGGCCCCTTAAAAAATATTTTTATGAAATGTCAAACTTGTTCAGTGTCGGTGATGTAGTTGCGCAGAACCTGAAACAGACACACAAAACAAATCGACAACTGCGCCATATTTTTAGTTGTATCATGGGTGTTGAAGTGCTCTTAAATTATTTAAGAGCAATTATTTAAATGAAATATAATCAATATCGTGTACACAATAATACAATACAGACATCAAGCTTATAGGCAAAGAGAGAAACTGTAAAGCGTTGGCGGTCTGTATTGTATGTCTGTGTTGTTAACGTAGGGTGTGTTGTGTAGCTGTAGCATACGTGACATGGCTGACATCCGGAATAATAGGTTATACATAGTTTGGATTTTGGAAATATATAGAATATGACTCAATAGCTATGTGGTTTTTTTTTATTATTAACTACTCCCCTCCCCCTGCGAACAAAGAAGTACACTAATCAGCGTTAAAATATGTACTTTTTCCTGGCATACATTTTTAAAAATAAATAGATTGTTGTCAAAACAGCTTCAAGCGGTCCCAAGGCATGTGACTTACACTCTCAACCATTCCCGTGAGTGCGTTAATATTCTGCAGAAATGGAAGAGATCTTCAATTTACCGCCGAGTCCGAACGGCTAACAGAGAAGCACTTTCCATGACATTATTAACTCTTGGAGGATTTTCATTTCCTAGCAAGAGGCAGTACCCCGGAAAAGATCTTAGATGGAATCAGGGATCACACCCAGGGACTTCGGCCTTGCAGTCTAACACACTGACCACTAATCCACGGGGTACTACATTTTACGCAACTAATATTCGTAGTTCTACATTCGCAGCGTTCTGCAACTAGAAGTACACATGTAACCGCTGGAATATGCGTGTTAAAGACGAAATTTTGAAGTACAAGCCTTAGTACAATAGTAAAGGTAGATGGAAATTGTGATGTTCATACTTGAGATTAAGTAGGTACTTTGATTGAAGTAGGTACTTTTCCAGAAGTCCTTTGGAAGTTCTAAGTACTTTTATTGAGGGGAAAGTGTAGTACTTTTTTGATGTTTTGCTGAGTTAGAAAGAGAAATTGCCTTCACATACTCTCATATACAGAAATATACATAGAACTGAGTTTTCTCTCACGAGCCTATCTATCCTTTTTCAATGAAAACAATAAACTTCTCTTACGTAGGTACAGTTCCTGCAATTCTATGTTTGCAGGGATGTTAGTAAAAAGAGCTGAACAAACAATAGCACAGAAAAGCTAACAAAAATAAAATAGCAAATAGCAAAATAAAAGTCTACTAAGGAATGACTCAACAATTATAATTGGTTATGTTGTCCTTTTTGCCCCCCCCCCCCTCCCTATCAGTCAGCCATTTTCAATATGTTTTCAAATCAACTTAGAAATACAAAAGTGACAGTTGTTTCATAATAACATTGCTTATAGAAACTTGCGATGTTTGTTAGTATTTTCTTGTTTTGCCGCTGCTGATGCGGCAAATGTGTAAGAAAGTCATCAAAAGCAAAGCCGATTAAAAACAATTTTTAATCGGTCTTTGTTGTAGTCTTTGTATTAAGTGCTCTTATTTCCTAATTATTTTCAATGATGTCAATTCTCATGTTCTTTACTAACTTCCATCTCTTCCTCCTTCATCAATAATCTGAAATGAGTTAATGCCTTGTTTTGCCGTTCGTGGCTAACCAGAAAAACTATCAAGTGATATTACTATATTTTCTATGTTATATATAAAATTCTCCTGTCACAATTTTCGTTCCCATACTCCTCCGAAACGGCTTGACCGATTCTCATGAAATTTTGTGAGCATATTGAGTAGTTAAAATAAAAAGTAGTTCCTTTGGCCTTGTATGCGTTTCATCACCATAAATGTTAAGGGTAGTCCACCAATACATTTTTATTTTTTAGACAAAATTTTTAGTTTTTATTTTTTTATGATACAACATACAAAAATACATACAATCCTAAACTTTCACCCTTCTACAATCAACCCTTATTTTTTAATAGCCATTTTAGTAATTTAATCATTTTTCATCTCCGGTCAATAACTGATCAATCGTCATTTAATTAGTTATCCCCGCCAGATGTCTACAGGTGTCACTTCTGACCCAGTAAACAGCACGGAGTAGGGATGAGAACGAAGCCGGTCTCCTGTTTTGCGTGCGAAAAAAATACACTAAAAGCTCACTTAGTAAATCTGAAAAGTCATTTTTTTGAAATATAAATCAGTCTTAATTTTATATATGTATGTATGTATATTAATTTTTTGATTTTTGATTTGAAGTCAAATAAACGTTCAATACAAAAACAAAGTATGTGCATACATAAATGTCGATTTTGGTTTATCGTTTTGTATTTTAAATTTGTGAATGCTATAGATTTCATTTATATGAAGTACCACATACGTACATACGTATATGTACATATATGTATGTAGGTATTCCAAAAATATTTATGTACTTCGAAAAGCTTTTCTAAGGAAACACTTTTTGATAGGAAAAGATGGTAGAAGATGGTAGAAGATAGTTAGTAGTATAAGATGGTAGTTTTTAGAAGATGGTAGATGGTAAAAGGTGGTAGAAGATGGTAGAAGATAGTTAGCAGAAAAAGATTGTAGTTGGTAGAAGGTGGTAAATGGTTGACGATGGTAGAAGATGGTAGAAGATGATAATTTTGCATGATAACCAACCCTCAACCTCCCAACCACCACCGCAACGACCCAACCAAACACCCACAATTGTTGATAAAATGGGCTAAAAGAAAAAAAGTTGTATCCGGTTTTAAAACATCTTATTGATCTTGATAGGTTTAACGTACTTCAATGCTTGAGTGGTGCTTTTTTTAACTAGCTGTTATAAACAGGTATTTTATTGGATTCTTTTTTAGTATAATACACTCGGGCGTATTTAAAATAAACTATCTATCATCGTTTATATCACCGCGATATCTGCTCGGAAGGGCAGAACAACGTCTGCCGGGACAGCTAGTCTTCTATATACAATAATACTAATCGGGAGAAGCACATCCTGGTTTATATCGCTTTGAGCCATGTGCACAGCTAATTAATACCATCATCAGATACCAAAAAACAAAACCAAAAGGTTTTTCCTGAAACAACCATGGACGGATTATGCCACTTAAATTAAGATCAAAATCGAAACAGATATGGTATGGGAACTAAAATTAATCTTACATTTTGTGCCTCTGAAAATTAAATTTTTTGTTTGTTTTACAAGTCATTCTGATACGAAGTTTTAACTTTCTTAACTTAAAACAAATAAATAAGATAAGACAATATCAAGGGATTCACAAACACATTTATGTTCGATGTAATTATAAAAGAAACGTTCTTAAAAGCAAAAACATCGAAAGAAAAAAATCATTTCGTAGAAAATTTTAAACCATGAAGAAGTTCATTATTTTACTCTTGAGTATCACTTTGGGTAGGTTTCCATGTTTCTTGAAAACAAAAACTAAAACATTAATACAAAAAACTTTGCTCATATTATAGTGATTGCACTTCCAATAAATGACAACGGTCTTGAAAGCGATGACGATGACAATGAGTCTGAAGATGGATGGTTTGTTCCTCAAAAAGATGGCTCACTTAAGTGGGTGACGGAGGAGGAAGCCCAATTGGAAGTACGAGCTTTGACGATGTCAAGGAAGAAGAAAGAAGCCAAAGTTGAGTTTTATTTGTATACAAAGGACTCTTCCGATACACCCGAGCAAATCTACATTGATGATATTAGCGCGTTGGAAGAGTCCAGCTTTAATAGTGCCCACGAAACAAGGTAGGTTAACTAGTGATGTTTAAAAATTACCTTATGTTTTTTGTGTGCTGACAATACCTCCAATTCCAGAATTATAATCCATGGCTGGCTAAACACCCACAAGTCACCAGTCAACACTGAAATTCGCGAAGCCTTCTTGGAAGTTGGTGAATTCAATATAATTTGTGTGGATTGGAGTGATAAGGCTGATCGTTATAATTATTTCTCAGCCAGAACTGCCATCCCAGAAGTTGGCCAGAAAGTTGCAAATATGATTGAGTTCCTCCGGGACGAGGGAAATATGAATTCAAAGGACTTGAAAGTAATCGGTCATAGTTTGGGTGCTCATGTGGCAGGATTTGCTGGCAAACTTATCGAAGGAGAACGCCTTCACACTATCATTGGACTAGACACTGCATTCCCACTTTTCAAGTACGGTAAATGTGAAGAACGTTTGTGTAAAACCGATGCTGTCTATGTTGAGTCGATCCATACTAATGGGAGATTGTTGGGATTCATACAGCCAATTGGACATACCGCCTTCTATCCAAATGGTGGGAAGATACAACCGGGATGTGGAATTGATTTAATTGGATCATGCTCCCACTCAAGGGCTTTCACTTACTACGCTGAGGCTATAGGGAAAGCTTTCTTGGGGCTGAAGTGCAACGATTGGAAGGAAGCCGTTCAAAAGGATTGCCCATTCAATGGCGTACGGTCGGTGGCACAATTTAATAACGAAATAAACGAACACTTAAATGAAGGTTCATTTTATTCTCCTGTAAATAAAAATGCGCCATATAGCTTAATTCCAAGTGTTGGATAAACTTAAATGGAATTTAAGAAAACAGCTTAATTGTTTCATTGTAAACTTATGGTGTTGGGAATATAAAATATAAATGAATTGTATGTACATAGCTACATTCCTTAAAAAGAAAAGTTAAAGTTTCCTTTAATAAATAATGTGCATGTTCTAAAAGTAAGTTTTTGTAAGATGTTAACCAAAGAGGATATATACATAGAGTCCAATCTTTCCTACGTTCCATCCTCCTCTGCTAAAATTTTCGTGGTCTCTTTCCTATTGTATTCATTGTCCGTGTGAAACAACAACAAGAAACGATGAGGTAAGTAGTAAGGCGTGAACGCACACACGTTTAACAAAAAGAACAATATGACAGCTGTAGCTTGTAGGCAAAATCAAAACAAGGCACAAGATTGGACTCTATGTATATATCCTCTTTGCCTGTGCGCAAAATGACATTTTTCTGCAAAGATTAAACTCTATAGTCTATAAATTCTCTCTGATACAGAGAATCTATTCTCTCGGTTTAGAATATTCTCTCTCTATATTATATCTGTTAATCTGTTCTCCTTTATCGCTCTAGAATACTAGAATCAAAGAGAGCGAGACAATAGATAGGTAGAGACAGAGATACTTTTTATAATTCAATTTCGGCGTTTTCGTAAAGGAAGTAAATTTTTCAATCATCTTTACTAGATCGAAACTTGTAGCAGTTTCAATTTAATTGTTTTTCAAACGCTTGCAAAAATAATGAAAGGCTTTTCAAAAAAAATAATACAAAACCGATGTTACTTCAATGATTGTGACAGTCTATCACCTCAGTCGATTTTAAATACTATTATTCAGTTCTGTTATAATTATAACCGAAAAGCAATTTGAAATTTTGTCCAATATTAAATTGTATACAAAGTTTAGAAAAACTTACCAGAACTGCATGTCAGAACGCAGTTTGTATTCGTACATCTGTATATTAATAAGGAATACTAAAGATACTATCATTTTTAAACATAAGACTAATAATGTACTAGAAACCGCGGATATATAAGCCCATTATAATGACATTATATCCTCAGTTCACAATATTGTCTGTCCAAGTCTCATCAGCATCAGCACAATGAAAGTTCTTTTAGTATTTCTGTCATCCGTATTTGCTCTCGGTGCGTATACGAGTCTTCAGCAAAATATAATCACTGACAACTTTTAATTTCTCAAATAGGCTCCACATTCCCCTTGTCACATGTTCTTCCGCCTGGGCAGAAATGGTTGGTGCCCAATTACATTAAAGGCGCCTCCGAATGGATAGAAAGAAGTCGCGTCCTTGCCGAGGTTGAAATGTTAGAGAAAGGAAATAATCTTGTCAAATATTATTTATGGACAAAGGACAATCCAAAAAAAGCTCAACTTTTGGTTACGGGAAATTCCACAAGCGTGAGTCAATCAAAATTTAAGAAAGCCAATCCTACCAGGTAATAGAAGTTCATATCTCTCTACTCTATGTTCAATTAACTTTTATTTTAATCCCGATAGAATCATAATTCATGGCTTTCAAGCATCGCATAACTCTGAAGTATGCACAATGATCCGAGATTCATATCTGAAAAATGGAGCACATAATGTTATTTGCGTCGATTGGTCTCCAATTACAAGTACAAGTTATCCAACGGCTCGTGTTGCCATTCCAAGTGTTGGCAGTGATTTGGGCAGGTTTATTCAATTCTTGAACGAATCAACAGGGATGTCCATCGAGAAAAAATTGTTAGTCGTTGGTCATGATCTTGGAGCACATGTTGCTGGATTCGCTGGAAAAGCCTTGACAAAAACTAAGGACATGCTTCCAATTATTGTTGCATGCGATCCTCCACATCAGCTATTCAGTTATGAAGATTGTTCATCTAGAATTTGTAACACTGATGCTGATTTTGTTGAGTCAATACAAACATCGGCTTTAAAGATTGGATTCCTTAGACCTATTGGTGATGGAACATACTATCCGAATGGTGGAGAAGAACAACCCGGATGTGGAGTTGATTCAAATGGCCATTGTGCCCATTCACGGTCTTATAAGTATTTTGCTGAGACAATCACCAAAAATAATTTTAAGACCAAAAGATGTTATGGCTATAATCAATGCGAAAATAAATATAGCGATGTGAAGATGGGATCAAAGAAAAGCTTCTCAGAAAAGGGCAGGTTCTATGTTCCAGTTAACAGTAAGTCGCCCTATGGAATGGGTTCTACTTCGATATTTGGACGTTAACAGATAAACCAACGATACAGTGTTTAGTCATATGGAAAAAATTTGTATTCCACTTTGGATATAAATGTTATCCCTGCACCATGTTTGAATATTAGATATAAGTTTGGCTAAACATGACTTCCATTAAAATATATAGTTCAATAAAAATGCACTTAACACAAAATTTTTTCAGCGTTTTTATTTTGTTCTTCGAAATCCAATTCAGAATTTTGAATTTTCCTTGAGTGTGCCTAAAAGCGTCACAAGACTCAGGGCAATAACATAATAGGAAAGGTTTTCGCAAAATACGCTGTATAGCCATATTGCACTTGCACTCTTGAGCTAGTTAACAATTATTAAGTCAGTGTTTATTCGCACTCACCGCAGTTGTCGGGCAGGAGCCTAAATTATTTTTTTCAATTCAAAATGATCTCATTAGTAAAGTGTTGATTAACTCGCTACTCATAGTGCATGCGAATAGACACTACCAAAGAAGAAAAAGTACAACAAACTTTCGAGTTTTTGGCGAATTTGAAAAGCGCTCCCTTCCGTGTTTTCAAAAATGAAAGAAACTTAACGAAATGGAGCTGACATCCATAATTATGGTTTTATGGAATTGGTGTTTATTCACAAATTGGACAAGTCGTGAAAACCAACTCTGTCATGCCTTCTATTTTTTTTAACAGAAGAATAACATTTAATAAAAAAACAAACGTGAAAAGGAATTTTTGTTTAACATCAATGTGTGAGAGAATGAAATATTGTTTCGATGTACATTAAATATTTCGATAAAAAAAAATCACTATAAAAACTCAATTATTTTGTTTTCTTTTTATTCATTGAAATATTCTACTTAGGAAGGGTTTTCTCGTTTATTTTCTGCACGACTGGAAAGGCAGTTTTCTTTCACTTTATGCTTAAGAATTATCTGCTCTATAGTCTTCGTGAAAAAAATAGTGTGCACCTACGGTTCTGAAACGAGAAGTTAAATGTGGATTCCGTTTTTATCCCGAGACTACACTCATAAAATTAAAGCAAACAGTAAATAAGTATAATCTGAAAATTTATGGAACAAATGTGAGCATTTGTAGGCTAATGCCAATGATTTATCTGCCTAATCAGTTTGTGGACAGAATGAAATTTTCTGCAAAGATTAAACTCTTCTTAGTATTCTCTCTGGTTTGGGCTCTAACCACAGACATACAGATACAGATCGCCAACTCGTAAATGATAATGATAATGATAATGATAATGATAATGATAATGATAATGATAATGATAATGATAATGATAATGATAATGATAATGATAATGATAATGATAACTCGTACGTCGTACTCCTCTTACCTTAAACACCCACAAAATATTTTATTCACAACCGTATATATTTATATCTCTGCATGTGCATTTTATTTGTTCGTGTATTGGTTTCACATTTAAAATGCACGGGAGAGTTTAAGAGAGAGCTTAAACATACTCAAAATAAAATGCACTGCACATCAAGCTTGTAGTCAAAGAGAAAAACTATATATAAAGAATTGGCGCAGGCGGTCTGTATCTGTACACGCACTGTATGCCTGTGGCTAGCGCCCAAACTAGAAAGGACATAAAGGAGAGTGAAATCTTTCGTACGAATCGCCCTCCAATACCCATTTCCGGTTTTTTTTTTATTATCGTGTCTGTAAAATAGTGTGAAAACTATAACAACATAAAACAACAACAAGAATCCCTTAAGTGCTGAGAGTGTAAGTAAAGTTTTACGCACACTTTCGCAGCACTTAAAGGATATCTGTCGAATCAGTCTGTGGAAAAAAAATGTCTGCAAAGATTAAACTCTCCTTCATAATTCTTTCTCTCCTCTAAGGAAGCTTTATGCCAGCTTTATTATTTTCATTTTTGGAAACACTATAGATAATAGATGCAGTAAGCAGGGCCACAGACCAATACAATACAGACCGTCATCTCGTACTCCTCTTGCCTGAAACACCCACGAAATATTTGTTCGTGTCTGTGAATACGTGTACATCTATATCTGTGCATTTTGTGATGGCAACCATCCCTGAGTATGCCATTTATTTTGTTGGTGTGTTTGCTGCTCCCATTTAAAAAGCAAGGGAGTGCTTCACACTCTCAAAATAAATGGCATATCAGCTGATTTTCAGCTTGTAGGCAAAAAGAGAGATCATACAAAGAGTTGGCGGTTTGTATCTTAAGGCCCCGACCCATAGAATCCGTTGCGTCCGTGCGTCCGGCAAATCAACTGACAGCTCGATTAAATACACGCGTTCTTACGAGAAGTGGTCCATAGACAACGCATGCGGCAACGCAACAGACAGAAGTAGCCGGACTTTTAACTTTTTCTTCTCCGGCAATCCGTTGACAGTTGGTTGACAGCAATTTTTTTTCGATTTGAAGTGGCTTCGTTTTGGCATTGAAGAAGAGAAATATATTTGTTCTTCTGAGGGTTTTGGTTATAGTTGTAATTATGTAAAGCATAATTTTTTGCAGCATGTTCGAAGAAAAAAAAGAGAAAAAAATGGAACGTCAACGGTCAACGCATTCATTGGGTCACCCCCAATCCGGCGATCCGGCAAACGTCAACGGATGCGTTGCCGCAACGGACCAACGGATTCTATGGGTCGGGGCCTTTATTGGTCCGTGAGCAGGACTTTAAATTCTGATTTGAGAATAGAGAGAATACAAAAAAGAAGAATAGAGAGAATAAAGAGAATGGTCAGAATAGAAAGACTTCTTCCGACTTTTTATGATTTTGGTTTCAACAATTTTTTTTTTTTTTTTTGTAAAGGAAGTCTTCTTTACTAAATCACAATAAAGCAAAATTTGTAACTGTTTCAATTTTATTGTTTTTTTTTTCAAACGCTTGAAAAAAATATTGAAAGGCATCTTAAAAAAAATTCTACATCACTGATTGTGTTAGTCTAACAGACGATTTTAAACACTATAATTCAGTTTTGTCATAATTGCTATCGAAAGCAATTTTAAATTTTGACCACTATAAATTATACATATAAAAAGGTTTGAAAATCTCACCAGAACTGCATGTTTGAGCGCAATATATTAATACCCGTACATCCGTATTAATAAGGAATATGAAGATATTATCATTTTTTAGATATAAGACTAATAATGTACTAGAAATGCAAATTAAAAGAAACCTTAACCGTATATAGGTATATAAACAAATTAAAAGCACACCATATCGTCAGTTTGCAATATTGTCTGTCCCAGTCCCATCACCACAATGAAAGTTCTTCTAGTATTTCTGTCAGCCGCATTTGCTCTTGGTACGTATCCGTACAAGTCATCCTCAAAATATAATCACTGACAACTTTAAATTTCCTTAATAGGCTCTGCATACAACTTGTCATATGTTCTTCCACCTGGACAGAAATGGTTTGTTCCCAATTTCATTAAAGGCGCCTCCGAATGGGTGGAGAGAAGTCACGTCCTAGCCGAGCTCGCGATGTTAGAGAAAGGAAATGATCTAGTCAAATATTATTTATGGACAAAGGACAATCCAAAAAAAGCTCAGCTTTTGGTTCCGGGAAATTCCACAAGCGTGCATCAATCAAAATTTAACAAAGCCAATCCTACCAGGTAATGGAGTAGTTCATCTCTTAATTTTTAATCAATCTTTATTTTTATCTCGATAGAATCATAGTTCATGGCTTTCAAGCATCGCATAAGTCTGAAGTGTGCACCTTGCTCCGAGATTCCTATATGAAAAATGGAGTACATAATGTTATTTGCGTCGATTGGTCTCTGATTGCATATAAAAGTTATCCAACAGCTCGTGCCACCGTTCCAAGTGTTGGCTACGATGTGGCCAGTTTCATTAAATTCCTAAGCGAATCAACAGGCATGTCCATTAAGGAAAAATTGATAGTCGTTGGACATAGTCTTGGAACACATGTTGTTGGATTTGCTGGAAAAGGCTTGAAACAATCTAAGAACACACTTCCAATCATTGTTGTATGCGATCCTCCACATCAGCTTTTCAATTATGAGGATTGTTCGTCTAGAATTTGTAACACTGATGCTGATTTTGTGGAGTCAATACAAACTTCAGCTGGAAAGATTGGATTTTTTAGACCTATTGGTGATGGAACATACTATCCGAATGGTGGACAAGAACAACCCGGATGTGGAGTTGATGCAAACGGTCATTGTGCCCATTTACGATCGTATAAGTATTTTGCTGAGACAATCACCAAAAATAATTTTAAGACCAAAAGATGTTATGGCTATAATCAATGCGAAAGTAAATATAGCGATGTGAAGATGGGATCAAAGAAAAGCTTCTCAGAAAAGGGCCAGTTCTATGTTCCAGTCAATAGTAAGTCGCCTTATGGAACGGGGTCTGATTCTATATTTGGACGCTAACAGATCAACCAACGCAAAGGTGTTTAGTCATATGGAAAAAATTTGTATTCGAAAGAAATAATATAGTTCAATAAAAATGCACTTAACACAAAACTTTATTCAGTCTTTAAAATAGGTTCTTTTGGATACTACTCGTACTATCAAATCCAAGTTGGAATTTCAAATACTTGTTACTACAAGTGCCTAAAAACGAGAGCCAAGGCCCAAACATAATAAGCTTATGTCGACATAATGCACTTTTGCGCTCATTACATAATAATCAAGGCATTGCCTATTCGCACTCATCAGTTTCGATAATTTGGATATGTCTAATTGTCTAACAGGTGCCTTAATCAATTTTGTTTAAATTTATTATGATGTTATTAGTGCATGCGAATAGACACTACCTTATGGTTTATTTAATGGGGTTATTGAGAATCCACTGCCATGCTGTGTAAGTAAAATTGTGTATGCAAAACACAACTGTCAAATACATAATGACTATGTGTTTGACAGTTGCACAAAAGTTATGAGTTTTTGACATTAGCATTCGTTTGTTTGTGATTTGTCTTCTATTGAAATACTTTTAGAGAGCAATAGTCAGAGTTAATGAAAAAGAAGTTGTTTATATGCTTCCAAAGTACTTTCCCAGAAGTATTTATGTCTCCGGAAGTACATATTTTAAAAGTTCTAATAACAGTAGTTTTTCTGGATTAGAATTCCTACGTACATGATATACATATGACTGATTTTTCACGTAGGTACCTTTCCTTTTATAGTGGAAACAGATTACTTCTCTAATGAGCACATTCCAGTTGTAGTTTCCAAACGTCTACGTTTGCAGAGCCGTCCTGTTGAAACCACCACGTTTTTGAAAAAGTACGGACCAACCGTAAAAAGGATGCATTGTCAACTGGTGATGGTGAGCCTTGCGTGGGTTGGTGACATCGCATATATCCTTAACCCGGTCAGCTCACAAACGGCGTTGATTATAATCCTCAGTTGGATCTTGTGCACGTGTAGGCTCAAGTCCCGGAGCGAAATTCGCTAAGTTGAAGTCTGCAAAGGGCCGAGTTCTTGAACAAATCGAGGAATTGACTGCATCGGTTTGTGCTGTACCGCCGCGATGTTCTCGACCGATATTGAGTTCTTTTGACAGACGAAAAATGGCTGATTGATTACCAAACCGGTTCTTTCAAATTTGGCAACCAAACGTTCAAGATTCAACTGTAAACTACCACCACGTCAACTGTAAAATGAACACTCTTTTTTTATAATAATGTTGTATTTTTTGGACGTGCTGTTCAATTTAGTAATTTGTCATGGTGATTTGGCATCAGTAACTGAATAACTTTGACAGATGTCACTTTAACAACATGGCTGCCAAAACGCTGCAAAATATACAAGCGTAAATTGCAAAGTCCAGGTCAGTATAGTAAAGTGGAAACGCATAGGTGTTCTTGATTGCTTGAGAGTCCGGATAGCTTTTAATAAAAGATGATCAAACTGCATGTTTGAAGTTCATGAGCATGTTCCAGAGCTATACATTTGTTTTATTTTAAAATATTTGGAAGATTATATCGTTCAGTTTTAAAGTTATTATTATTTTATAACAATCAAATACGGTTCTTAATAATTAAAATGTAATGCATATATTTAAAAAATTATTATGGCCTTATTTTTATATATTTATATTTATATATATATAAATATTTATATTTATATTTATATTTAATATAACAGTGCAATGGGAGTTATTCAACTACTTGTAGCTTTCTCATTGTTTGCTTCGGGTAAGTCATTTGAGTCCTTCGAAATCTTTACGGATCAGTTATTTACTGAAGTTCTACTTAACAGGCTATGCTTTCAATTTATCATACGTCCTCCCAAATGGGAATAGCTTCTACGTGTCCAATTTTCTAGGCGGGCGCTCTAAACGTTTTAATATAAGTGTTGTTGAATCTGAGCTGAACACGTTGAAGAATGAAATTGATCTGGTGAAATACTATTTGTGGACTAAAGATAATCCAACATCACCAGAGCTTTTAATTCTGGGAGATCATTCGACTCTTCATCAGTCCAAATTTAACAAAACTAATCCCACCAGGTAATATGACAATCTCATCTTTCTATAGCGGTGAGCGAATATAACAGTTTCTTTTTAAATTGATAGGATCATAAGTCACGGCTTTAAAGCATCACACAAATCTGGATCATGCACCTTAATCAAAGATGCATACCTAAAAACAGGACCTCACAATGTTATATGTGTAGATTGGTCTGAAATCTCATATAAATCTTACCTTACTGCTAGTTGCCTTGTACCTAGTGTTGGAAATTATGTGGGAAATTTTATCGATTTCTTATTCCAAGCTGACGGACTATCCAAAAATAAACTTGTGGTTGTTGGCCATAGTCTTGGGGCACATGTTGTTGGATTTGCTGGAAAGTATATGAAAAAAATTAACAAAAAACTTCCTGTGATAGTTGCTTTGGACGCAGCCTTTGCACTGTTCCCTTATCAGGATTGTTCGTCGAGAATTTGCAACGAAGATGCAGATTTCGTTGAGTCAATTCATACCACTGGAAGACTTATTGGATACGTTAGACCAGTTGGAGATGGAGATTACTACCCCAATGGTGGAGTTATACAACCAGGATGTGGAGTGGATAAACAAGGCATTAATCGCGCACATATAAGGGCGTACAAATATTTTGCTGAGGCAATCGAGAAAAATGGCTTGCCCACAAAAAAGTGTGCAACTTTAGCAAATGCTGTTTCCAATCAATGCGGAAATGAATATAGTTCTGTAAAGATGGGATCAATTGAAAGCTACGGAGTGAAGGGAGTCTTTTATGTTCCAGTTAATAGTGCTCCACCTTACGGGATGGGGTCTTGAAATCGCAGTAATTTATAATAAACCATTTATATATTGCAGAAATAAAAGTGGAAATGTACCTTAATCAACGCTATATTATTCTTATACACATACAATTTTTATTAAGTTTCTGAAAATATAATTAATGTCATTATTAGAGTGTCTAATGTCCTGTCAAAACAAGCAACTATCCCTTTCTTGTAGATAAATCATAGAAAACCCATTATCCCTGATCCGTTGAACAGAAAGATTTTTTCAAGTTATGTTACCTCCCTTTTTTCACTTATATCATAGCCAAGGACTCGCCTCCAACTCTGGGCTCAAGCTCAAATGACCAAGAGGGGGAAGATTTACATCGTAGTATTTCCGCGTAATCACCCCGTCTGCAAATGTGACATCAGTGTACTTTGGTTTAATAATTATGATTAAAAAAACATGGTTGTCTGTAAAGTCGGTTTACGGACGTTAATTTTACGTGATAACCAGTTCACAAAACAATTCATGTGCATAGGTATCTCTCCAACCACCAACCACCCAACCTACCTACAACCACCCACCATTTTTTAATTTTTTCACCCCTTGAACGCCAACCTTCCACCCCCACATACATCAACAAACCAATAGCCCACCATTTTTAAACATTTTTTCCTCCTCCCCCACACAGTAAATCCCCCTTCCTAACCACTACCAATCACCCAAACCAACTACAACCAACCACCCACTATTTTTGACAATTCCACCCCCCGCCCCTAAACCAAATTCAACCACCCAATCCACCTACAACCACCTGCTACTCACCCACCACTTCTGACAATTTCCCCCCCCCAAACCACCGCGCCACCAACCACCCACCACAACTATTTTTATTAATTCCTTCCACTACTCCCCCCCCCCCAAACCCAACTACTCATTCCAATACAACCACTGGCCACTCACCCACAAATTTTAACATTCCCCCCAACACCAAATCACCGCCCAACATTACCAACCACCCATCCCACCTACAGCCACCAACCAACCACCCAAAGTTTTTTACAATTCCCCCTTCACCTCATCACCTTCCCTCCTCCGTCCTTCACCACCACCGCTAACTGCCCACCCCACCTACAACAGCCAATCAACCACCCACCATTTGTGACATTTTTTGTTCACCCCTTAACCCAAACACTAACCTAACAATAAGGCCTGCCCTTCCTAAATACCACCAATCACCCACCCACTATTTTTGAAAATTCCCCCATGCATCAAATTCAACCACCTACTCCACTTACAACCACCTGCTACCCCCACCCCCTCCCCAGTACAACTGTTTTTGACAATTCCCTTCACTATACCCTCAACACAAATCCAACCACCCATAACACCTACAACAACTTGCCACTCAACCAAGAACCAACACCGCCAACCAACCATCACACCTACAGCCACCAACCAATCACCAACCATTTTTGACAATTATTTTTCCCTCATCCCCTCCCAACACCAAATCCCACAAATGCAACCACCTACCCCACTTTTTCATCGCACCCCATCAAATCAAATATCCCCACCACCAAAACTGCCAACCAATCAACCCACCTACAACCGCCAACCAACCACCCACCATATTTGACCATTCACCCCCCCCCCCAACCTTACCAAATCCCCCCAACACCAAACACCCATCCCACCTACAGCCACCAAGGAACCACCCACCAGCTACAACCACCCACCATTTTTGACAATATTTCCTCTTCCCGACACTACCCCTCCACTACCCCCCCCCCTTGCCAAAACACACTCCCATTACAACCAATCAACCACCCAACACCCTCCCCTCCAACTTTATCAACTCTCTAGGCTATGAAAGCAGCAAGGTAACGTGACTGTGACTGTGACATTTTTCTGTGCGTGCTGCCCATATATTCCAAACCGATTTATTAGACGTTATCACGTCAAAAGTACGGAAAAACGACGCCGGGAAAGGATGAATTGCCACCTGATGATAATCTTGTTGTTGGCAGTGTTGGCAAGTAAGTTACATGAAGTAAGTTACTCGTTTAGTTACGCGTAACTAATATGAATTAGTTACGCCCAATATTTGGCGTAACTAATGTAACTAACTGTAACTAAATAAAACTAACTCTAACTTAATACTAAAAAATAAAAAAAAATCACATTTCATCCTGAATTCCAATCGACTATTGACAAAATTCTTTTATTAGCAAGGCAACGGCAACCTGGCAAGGAATACATATTGAAATTACTGTATTCCTGATGAAAAGGAAATCTAATAAAATATTATATTCTTGGAGCATACAAAAGATTTTTACTTACATTTAAAGTTTTCCCCTCTTTCTTGAGATTCTTGGACATTTCTTTGTTTATTTTGATTTATTTTTGTATGGTAAATTTAGATTTGATCTCAGATTTGGTCTCAAATTTCAGATTTGGCTCGCCCAAAGGAAATCAAACGAGATCTATTTTGTTTTATTATTTTAAATTTTTTTTTTTTTGCAGAAATATAGTAATTGAAAAACGTATTCCTTGCCAGGTTGCCGTTGCCACAGCTGGCAGCTGGCCCGACGGCAATATCAATCATCCAGCTTTGCCCTAATACAGTGTAGTCAAACGTCATTCGATCGGGTTTGTGGAAGGAAGTTCTAAATTTCAATTTAACATAAAATGTGAGTTTTTTTATTTGAAAAATTCTATTAGTTATAGTTAGTTACATTTAGTTACAATTAGTTACATTTAGTTACATTAGTTACATTAGTTACATAAGTTACATTAGTTACGTGTAACTAATTAAAATATCAAAGTTACGCGTAACTATCCAACACTGGTTGTTGGTGTTGTCTCATTTATCCGAAACCCGGTCAACGAAAAAAAAGGTGTTGACAACCCGGGGTTCAACGTTGTACGGGTAGACCCAAGATCGCAATGAAAAATTCGCAAAGTTGAAGTCTATAAAAGGCCAGAACTGCCTGGGGCTCTGCCGTACACTTTCACGCTTTCTTCTTGTAGGATATCCTTTGTCGTACAAATGTTGGCCGGCTATCTCACATTTGGCCACTGAAAGTTCAAAAGTCGACTGTGAGGGGCCACCACGTTACCCGTTAAATGGACTCCCCGCGAGCAACCTTTGACTAATTTTGATAATAAAGTTTTATTTTTTGCTGTTGAATTAAGAAACTTGTCATGGTGATTGGGCATCAGTAACTGAATAATGAAAAACTTTGACAGATGTCACTTTAACAACATAGCTGCCAAAACGCGGCAAAATATACAAGCGTAAATTGCAAAATCCAGGTCAGTATAGTAAAGTGGAAACGCATAGGTGTTCTTGATTGCTTGAGAGTCCGGAAAGCTTTTAATAAAAGATGATCAAACTGCATGTTTGAAGTTCATGAGCATGTTCCAAATCTATACATTTGTTTTATTATTTGAAATATTTGGAAGATTATATCGTTCAGATTTAAAGTAATTATTATTTTATAACAATCAAATACGGTTCTTAATAATTAAAATGAAATGCATATATTTAAAAAATTATTATGGCCTTATAACCTCAGTTTCCGATATTTAATATAACAGTGCAATGGGAGTTCTTCAACTACTTGTAGCTTTCTCATTGTTTGCTTTGTGTCTGTATAAGTCCTTTTAAATCTTTACTGGTTAGTCTTTTACTGAAGTTCTACTTAACAGGCTATGCTTTCAATTTATCATACGTCCTCCCAAATGGGAATAGCTACTTCGTGCCCAATTTTCAAGCCGGACACTTTGAACGGGTTAAGAGAAGTGTCGTTAAATCTCAGCTGAACACGTTGAAGAACGAAAGTAATCTAATCAAATATTATTTATGGACTAAAGATAATCCAACATCACCAGAGCTTTTAATTCTGGGAGATCCTTCGACTCTACATCAGTCCAAATTTAACAAAACTAATCCCACCAGGTAATATGACAATCTCATCTTTCTATAGCGCTGAGCGAATATAACAGTTTCTTTTTAAATTGACAGGATCATATGTCACGGCTTTCAAGCATCCCACGAGTCTGAGGTATGCACCTTAATCAAAAATGCATACCTAAAAACAGGACCTCATAATGTTATATGTGTAGATTGGTCTAAAATCGCAAATACATATTATCCTGCGGCACGTTCCTCTGTTCCTAGTGTTGGAACTAATGCGGGAAAGTTTATAGAATTCATAATCCAAGTTGGGGGACTTTCCAAGAAAAAGCTGGTGGTTGTTGGCCATAGTGTTGGGGCACATGTTGCTGGATTCGCTGGAAAGTATATGAAAAAAATTAACAATGCACTTCCTGTGATAGTTGCATTGGACCCAGCCTTTCCGCTGTTCCTTTATGAGGATTGTTCGTCGAGAATTTGTAAAGACGATGCTGATTTTGTGGAATCTATTCAAACCACAGGAAAATTTATTGGATTCTTGCGACCAGTTGGTGATGGAGCTTACTACCCCAATGGTGGAATTACTCAACCAGGATGTGGACTGGATTTAGTAGGCACTTGTGCTCATTTAAGGGCGTACAAATATTTTGCTGAGGCAATCGAGAAAAATAATTTCCCCACAAGAAAGTGTGCATCTTTAGCAAATGTTGTATTCAATCAATGCGGGAATGAATATAGTTCTGTGAAAATGGGATCAATGGAAAGCTTCTCAGAAAAAGGCAAGTTCTATGTTCCAGTTAACAGTAAGTCGCCCTACGGAGTGGGGGTCTGATTCAATATTTGGATGTTAACAGGTAAACCAACGCAACGGCGCTTAGTCATATGGAAAAAATCGTGTTCTATATAGTTCAATAAAAATTCGCTTAACGCAAAACTTTATTCAATGTTTTTATTCAGTCCTTAGAATAGGTATATGTAGACGTAAAAACGTACTATAAAAATTCTAGTTGTAATTTCAAGTATTTATACATAAGAACATGGTAAAAGTTAATGCCCAAACATGTTAAAATTTTAAGGAATGTTTGCTGAAATAAGCTTTATTTATTGAACATTTTTTCTCATAACTTAATAATAAAGCATTGTCTATTCGCACTCATGAGTTTCGCCAGCGTCAAAGTGAGGTGAGTGGCCCGATTCACGAGAATAAACGATTTCAACGACTTTTTCAAAGTCAGTCGCGACTAGCGATCACTCAACTTATTTGCTCTGCTTTAAATGTGTCCAGTAGTGACATGATATTAATATGGTATTTTTACTAAGGTGCTGTGTTGACAGTGGCGACACAAAGTGCATGCGAATAGACACTACCTGGAAAAAGCATAACCATTCAGTTTTAAGCGAATGTTCCACAACTCTCTTCCGTGTTTTCGAAAGTCATGTGTTTTATTTTTGAGGCTTCAGTAAGCAGAATAATAACAAGCAATAAAAAAAACAACCGTGAAAAGCACTTTTTGTATAATACTGGATGGCGCCATCCAGAGAGGATGAAAGCGAACAAAAAATATTTGAATTCGATACATACTAAGCTATAACACCACTCCAAATCTCGATTTCTATGAATAGTTTTTTTATAAATAATTTATGTAGTAAAGCATTATGCAATAAAACATTGCATACTTTTGGGAACCATACACAACTTTGAACTGTTATAACTTCTAAATGGTAAATGGTATGCAAAACCTTTCATGGGAAATTTTATGTAAAATTTACTAAGATATTCGTTTTGCGAATTTTTGTTTTCTAGGGTTCACTGTTTTTGAAATATAAGTCAATATAAGCGAAAACCCGAAATGTTTTACTTTCGTTGTCCGACCACTCTCTCCCCCACCGCTGAACAAATGATTGGTGCCCGGATCAATGAATAATGATAGTATGCCAGACTATTTAAAGGGATTTCGTTACTCTATAAATTGCATACCAGACAGTGTTTTTTTACACGCTTCAGTGTCACCAATTTCGCTTGTATTGACTTAACATTTTTTTGAATCAAGAAATTTTGCGTATTCTTGACAAAGTTGCGTGAGCGAGACTGACCACAAAGAAAGCGCCAAAATCAATCTGTTCCGAGAAGAGGCAGTGAGGTACTAACAAAATGCCATGTACATGTACATTGTACATATTTCACTTTGCATGGCTACCTAGGATTTTTACGGTGACACGCATCCGTGTGGTCCAATTTTCAATGACTCTTCCGCATAGATTCTGCTGAATTTGAGCAATGGCCGCATAATGTTTATTCACTCTGTGCAGGGCCACCACGTTAACAGTAAAATGACCGCAACGAGCGCAACGTTTGCACTAACCACTAATGAACACTCATTTTGATAATAAAGTTCTATTTTTTGGACGTGATCTTCAATTCAGTAACTTGTCAAGGTGAAGTATAAGTTTATTAATTGAAACTGGTATACATTAAGACTTGGTCTTTCATAGTACAGCATAGTATTACAAAGCATTTATTGGCATCAGTAACTGAATAATAAATAATTTTGACAGATGTAACCAAAACAACATGGCTGCCGCAGCTCTCCAAAATCAACCCACTTAAATTGGAAAATTCCGCTCTTTTGTAAAGTGTTATCACACGTGTTCTTGATTGCTTTCAAGGTCGTAAAGCTTAAAATAATAGCTTCCCAAACTGTTAATGAAGTTCATGTGCATGTTCCAGGGCTGTGCATTTGTTTTATTATGTAAAACATTCGGAAGATAATAATGGTTCAGTTTAAAAATTATTATTATAACTTAGTTAAGGTACGTAATACTTAAGTCAAAATGCATACCTATATATAATAAATAAATTATTATGCCATCTTAACCTAAGTTTCCGATATTCAATATCTCAGTGCAATGCAAGTTATTCAACTACTTGTAGCTGCCTCATTGTTTGCTTCGGGTCTGTATAAGTCCTTCGTAATCTTTCTTTTCATTCGTTAACTAAAGTTTTATTTAATAGGCTATGCTTTTAATTTATCATGCGTCCTCCCGAGTGCAGATAGCTGGGACGCTTCCAATTTTCTAAACGGACGTAAATGGTTCAAGAGAAGTGTCGTTGAATCTGAGCTGAACACGTTGAAGAATGAAAATGATCTGGTCAAGTACTACTTGTGGACTAAAGATAATCCAACTTCACCAGAGATTTTGATTCTGGGAGATCCTTCGATTCTTCATCAGTCCAAATTTGACAAATCTAATCCCACCCGGTAATGTATGACAACCTTTCTAGCTCTGAGCGAATATAACAGTTTTTTTTTTAATTGATAGGATCATAAATCACGGCTTTCAAGCATCGCACGAGTCTGAGGTATGCACCTTAATCAAAGATGCATACTTAAAAACAGGACCTCACAATGTTATATGTGTAGATTGGTCTAAAATCTCATATAAATCCTACCCTACGGCTCGTTGCCTTGTACCTAGTGTTGGAACTAATGTGGGAAAGTTTATTGAATTCTTATTCCAAGCTGGCGGACAATCCAAAAACAAATTGGTGGTAGTTGCCCATAGTCTTGGGACACAAGTTGTTGGATTCGCTGGAAAGTATATGAAAAAAATTAACAATAAGCTTCCTGTGATAGTTGTATTGGACCCAGCTTTTCCACTGTTCCCTTATCAGGATTGTTCGTTGAGAATTTGCAACGACGATGCAGATTTCGTTGAGTCAATTCATACCACTGGAAGACTTATTGGATACTTGAGACCAGTTGGTGATGGAGCTTACTACCCCAATGGTGGAGTTATACAACCAGGATGTGGAGTGGATGTACAATGTTCACATTTGAAGGCGTACAAATATTTCGCTGAGGCAATCGAGAAAAATGATTTCCCCACAAGAAAGTGTGCCACTTTTGCAAATGCTGTTTCCAATCAATGCGAGAATGAATATAGTTCTGTAAAGATGGGATCAATTGAAAGCTATGGTGTGAAGGGAGTCTTTTATGTTCCAGTTAATGGTGCTCCACCTTACGGGATGGGCTCTGGAAATCCGAGTTATTTATAATAAACTATTTATATATTATACAGAAATAAAAGTAGAATCGTACCTTAATCAACGCTATATTATTTTTATCCACATACTATTTTTATTAAGTTTCGGAAAATATAATTAATGTCATTATTAGAGTGTCTAATGTCCTGTCAAAACAAGCAACTATCCCTTTCTTGTAGATAAATCATAGAAAACCCATTATCCCAGATCCGATGAACAGAAAGATTTTTTCAAGTATATACGTTACCTCCCTTTTTTCACTTATATCACCGTTTCGCAAATGTGACATCCCTGTACTTTGGTTTAATAATTATGATTAAAAAGTACGGAACAACGACGCACGCCGGATAAGGATGAATTGTGACCTGATGATCCTCTTGTGGTTGGTGTTGTCTCATTTATCCGAAACCCAGTCAACGGGGAAAAAAGGTGTTGACGACCCGGGGTTCAACGCTGTACGGGTAGACCCAAGATCCCCATGAAAAATTCGCAAAGTTGAAGTCTACAAAAGGCCAGAACTGCCTGGGGCTCGTACACGTTCACAATTTCCCCGCCAATGTTCTTGTCCGATATCCTTTGTCGTACAAATGTTGGCCGGCTATCTCACATTTGGCCATTGAAAGTTCAAAAGTCGACTGTGAAGAGGGCCACCACGTTAACCGTTAAATGGACGTAACGTGTCCTAATTTTGATAATAATGAAGTTTTATTTTTTGCTGTTGAATTAAGAAACTTGTCATGGTGATTGGGCATCAGTTTGACAGATGTCACTAATAGCGAGTTTCATTCACGAAAAGAATTGCTCTTTCTGTCAAAAGAATTGACCTTTTTCACTTTTGAGAGTTTCATTCATTCAAAAAGTGCAATTTTAGATCGATTCTCAACACGAAAGAATGCATCTCTCGTGGGTTGGGAGAATCGATCTGAATACTTTTCTGTCAAACGTCATATGAGATATAATTTGTTATTTTTTGTTGTTTGTTGTGAAATTGTGCCAGTCTGTGATAAATATAACAAAAATAAACAAATAATGAACGAAGAACTTAATATGTACTTTAATAATCCAATTAATTATCAAGTATCTAATGATTACTTTTTCCAATGACAAAAGACAAAAATAAAACGACAAAAAATATAATTCAAATTGACATGGATACCCAAAACAAGTTTCATTCAAAAGGGCAATTCTCGATTTTGAGAACAATTCTTCCAAATTTGAATGAAACTCGCTATAAAACAACTTGGCTGACACTTTCGCGGCAAAATCTACAAACGTAAGTTTGAAAAACACGTTCCGTTGTAAAGTGTGATTGCACGTGTTCTTTATTGCTTCCAAGGTCGATAAGCTTTAAATAACAGCTGCCCAAACTGTTCATGAAGTTCATGTGCAATGTGCATGTTCCAGGGCTGTGCATTTGTTTTATTATGTAAAACATTCGGAAGATAATAATGGTTCAGTTTAAAAATTATTATTATAACTTAGTTAAGTTACGTAATACTTAAGTCAAAATGCATACCTACCTATATATATAAATGAATTATTATGCATTCTTAACCTAAGTTTCCGATATTTAATATCTCAGTGCAATGCAAATTATTCAACTACTTGTAGCTTCCTCATTGTTTGCTTCGGGTATGTCATACAAGTCCTTCAAAATCTTTACGGGTCACTCATTTACTTAAGTTTTATTTAATAGGCTATGCTTTGAATATATCATGTGTCCTCCCGAGTGGAGATAGCTGGTACGTGTCCAATTTGCTAGGTGGGCGCCCTAAACGGTTTAATAGAAGTGTTGTTGAATCTGAGCTGAACACGTTGAAGAATGAAAATGATCTGGTCAAATACTATTTGTGGACTAAAGATAATCCAACATCACCAGAGCTTTTGATTCTGGGAGATCCTTCGACTCTTCATCAATCCAAATTTGACAAATCTAATCCCACCAGGTAATATGACAATCTCATCTTTCTAGCGCAGAACAAATATAACAGTTTCTTTTTAAATTGATAGGATCATAAGTCACGGCTTTAAAGCATCACACAAATCTGGATCATGCACCTTAATCAAAGATGCATACCTGAAAACAGGACCTCACAATGTTATATGTGTAGATTGGTCTGAAATCTCATATAAATCTTACCTTACTGCTAGTTGCCTTGTACCTAGTGTTGGAAATAATGTGGGAAAGTTTATTCAGTTCTTATTGCAAGCTGACGGACTATCCAAGAATAAGCTGGTGGTTGTTGGCCATAGTCTTGGGGCACATGTTGTTGGATTCGCTGGAAAGTATATGAAAAAAATTAACAAAAAACTTCCTGTGATAGTTGCTTTGGACGCAGCCTTTGCACTGTTCCCTTATCAGGATTGTTCGTCGAGAATTTGCAACGAAGATGCAGATTTCGTTGAGTCAATTCATACCACTGGAAGACTTATTGGATACGTTAGACCAGTTGGAGATGGAGATTACTACCCCAATGGTGGAGTTATACAACCAGGATGTGGAGTGGATAAACAAGGCATTAATCGCGCACATATAAGGGCGTACAAATATTTTGCTGAGGCAATCGAGAAAAATGGCTTGCCCACAAAAAAGTGTGCAACTTTAGCAAATGCTGTTTCCAATCAATGCGGGAATGAATATAGTTCTGTAAAGATGGGATCAATTGAAAGCTTTGGAGTGAAGGGTGTCTTTTATGTTCCAGTTAATAGTGCTTCACCTTACGGGATGGGGTCTATAATTCCAAGTATTTTATAATAAACCAAAATTGTATACATATTACAGAAATAAAAGTAGAAATCTATTGGGGTACTCGTAGATTTAAAAACTCTGCCTGATGGATTCTAATATTTAGCTTATGAAAAGGTCAGGTGGTCTTAGGATTTCCGTTTACCATCATGTGGAGTAGGAAGAAGAATAGTTTTTGGTTTTAATCCCACTTTGTGTGTATTTTTTAAATACAGAGTGTGAATTAGAAGCGCGAAAGTAGACATTAACTATATACTTCTGTGCTCCTTATATTTACGTCAATGGTCTGCTGACACATAAGGATGGAGCTTGCAAAGCAGTTGGGAAAATTCCCTGACGCACAATCCCTTGGGTTCTCCTTGGGAAAAAGTATCTGGATAGCCTACAGCCAGTTACCCACTACGGGCATGCGAGATCTGCCCTTGTCTCAATAGTCGTATAACTTATGCTTCAAATACGTCAACGTAGCTCATTGGTGTTCCTACTATGATGATAGTGTTTCTACCTAATCACCATACGTGTCTTCCATTACTATACCCTCTTCTTTGATTTGCCAACTCATAAAATAATCTCCGTAGAATAGTAAAGCTCTTCAAAACACAGAAACAAAACTGCATCCACTAAGATCTCTTGAAAGCTTTTACTAGAAACTACTCTTAAGCTTTAAATGATTTCTAAAAATCTCTCTAACTTATTAACTAGGCTATATATTTTGAAAAGAAAAAAAAGATTAATTTTGAAAAAAACCCACCCAATAAAATAATGTCCCCTACACTTTGGCAATGGACTACATTGACTGACTTATCAGAAACCCAAAAAACTTAATGGTCTTCAATCAGGGACAATCAAAATTATCACGTGTATGAAGTTGTACGCCGAACCTTCAATTGCATTGATATTGACATTGTATTTTTCACATAAGGAGCTTTACAGTGGGAATTTAAGAAAAACCCACAATCCGGCCCTAAATTTGATAAGTCGATATGGGCCAATCGATTCTTATCAAAAATCTTATCAGTCGAATTTAAGATTTTACAACACTCTCAAAATAGCAGTTAGGACCACCTAAAGTTCTTTACTGACCAAAAATCTTATCAATTCTACAATTTTACGATCAAGTTAATGGTCATCAATCATAAAGAGTATCGGGCGACGATAATGTCCAAACAAAGGCCTATATAACCAAGTACCGAAGTTGTACCGTTAATTAATCGGTTCTTAGAAGTTTTCGTGTAATGAAGTGGCTGTTGGCATTATTTTTGGCAGCTCTTGTAGCTAGATTATCGGCAATTCCAATTAGGGATGACAATGAACTAGATGATGGCTGGTTTGTTCCAACAGTTGATGGTAAATTTTTCTGGATGACCCGAGAACAGTTTGAGACCGAATACAATTCCAAAGACAGTGAGCGAAAAACTGTTGTAGTGAAATACTTTTTGTACACAAAAGCCAATCCCTCGACTCCTGAGCAGTTGTACTTGGATGATTCTGATGCTTTGGCAAGCTCGAGTTTCAAAAAGGATAAGCCAACGAGGTGAGTGCATCATTCTTCTAGTGTGGTGGGTGGACTTCTTTCAATTAAGATTTAATTTTTCTCAAGGTTTATCGTCCACGGGTGGCAGAATAACGTCAATTCAGATGTTAATAAAGAAATCCGTAAGGCTCTGATGGAAGCAGGTGACTTTAATATCATTAGTGTCGATTGGACTTCAGCTTCTGGATCGTTAAACTACGCAAGTTCTAAGAGCGCTGTCCCAACAGTTGGCAAGAATGTTGCTTCATTCATCGACTTCCTAAACTCAAAAGCTGGAATGTCCTTTCAAAGTTTAACTCTGGTTGGGCACAGTCTTGGAGCTCATGTATGTGGATATGCTGGGAAATATGTGACCAAAGGTCGAATTAATATCATCACAGGGCTAGATCCAGCCTCGCCATTATTTGACTACTCCAACTGTGACACAAGGCTCTGCCATAGCGATGCAGAATTTGTGGACTCTATTCAGACCAACGGGAAGTTATTGGGTTTCCTTAAGCCCATTGGCAAGGCAGCTTACTATCCAAATGGTGGAAAATCTCAACCAGGTTGTGGACTGGATTTGGCTGGAAATTGTTCACACTCCAGATCTTACATGTACTATGCTGAAGCTGTTTTGAAAAATAATTTTGTGAGTGTAAAATGCAAGGACTACGAAGAAGCAGTAGCAAAGAAATGTGATGATAGCTTAAGAAATGAAAAAATGGGATCTCTTGGAAGTGTTTTCAATAGTGGAAGCTATTATGTTCCTGTTAACAAGAAGCCTCTCTTTGGGAAGGGCTGATACTATATACTAGATTACCTCGAAATTTTGCAAAGATGGCTGTGTTATAGGATTAATAAATTATATCAATTAAGAAAGAAGGAATGTTTTTTTCATCATTGACTATTGGTAGACATTTTATATAGTGTCGGTAAGGCAGTTTATTTTGGAAAAGAGGAGTGAGTTTTTAATTGCGCTTTTGGAGTTTTTATACCCTATTTTATAGAGCGGGTATATTGTTTTTGGTATGGAATTTGAAACATAGAGAAATAATACCGTTAGGTATAGAAAAGTATATATATATTCTGCCTCATAATCAAAATCCTAGACGATTTAGCGATATCCGCCCGTCATTCCGTTTGTATACTCTCTAGATGTCGCAGTTTTTGACCTAGAAAGCTGAAAATTGGCACGCATATAAATGGTTCAAGACTTTCAATAAAAACTGTAAAAAACTTATTTTTCAAATTTGTGCGTCTCTAAGTCGAAACTAAGAAGCTTGGGTATGAAAGAAATTTTTAAATATCTGGCGAGGCTTAGGCCCACTTTTCATGAAAGAACCAAAACCAAAACCAGTTAAAAATGTAAGGTGCCTACCAGTATTCATGTTTAACCATTTTTTGTCTTCTTTTTTATAAAAAACATATCTCTTAATTTTTATTCGTGTAAATAAATAAATTGCGCCTAATTTTAAGGGCGTAGTTTTTTTTTAAATACCTTTGTCCGGGTAAAATCGTTAAAAAACTACTCGTTTCAGCTGTAGTTTTACACATATGCCTAAAAATTGACTAATGATCAAAGCTCAGTCAGTGTTTTAAATTTTGTTTATACATTTATAGGACACGCCCACTTTAAAGGGGCGTTTCCGTTAAAAGTCGTAAAATGCATAAATTTCTTTAGGTTTTCTAACTATCGGGAACAGTTTTGAAGTAGGAAGAACATTGTGGTTTGTATTAGTTGGGTACGTAGCAGGTTGTGGTTCAAGAATTGTTATATACATACACCCAATTCGATATTTCCATTCAAAATTTAATTTTAAAAAATTCATGTTATGTCTTGTTTTGTTCAAACCGTACTGGAAATTTGGAACCAACCGGGTAGTGTTTCTTGTAAACGTTGGCTCTTCTGAATTTTCAAGCATTCAGCATGCCAGAAGAGTGTCTTCCATTATTTGGTTACAGGTTCTGGTGATCGCCACGTGCACTTGTGGATATTGAGACTTGGATATCGTGTGCTGCTAGAGACCATGGTATTCGCTACAAAGTCGATGCATTTTTATCGGAACTGGTGTAGTGTGGGGTAAGCCAAAGACAAAGGGTAAAGCAATGACCTCGATCTAACCCAAGTAGCATTGCCATGTGTTGACTTTTGCTTTCCCGTGTTCATATACCTAACATTGAAATATTTGCACGTATAAACTTCAATTCTTAGTAAAATGCCAACAACAAAAAAATTGTTCTTTCAAAACTCTGTTTTTATTTCAATATTTTAATGAGATTGAACCCTGACACTAATCTCCTTTTCCATAAGTCGAATTACTATTGACAGGAACATAAAAGATTCCTTGAACTCCAATACTCTCCCGTGATCCCATCTTTACAGAACTGTACTGCTTCTCACATTTATTATGCACTGCATCTGTGAAACTCCTACATCTCTTGGTTGGAAAATCATTAAGTCTGATTGCTTCAGCTAAATAGATATATGATCTGGAATGAGCACATGAACCAGTTAAATCCGTTCCACATCCCGGTTGCACAGCTCCACCATTTGGATAATAAGCTGCCCTACCGATTGGTCGTAAAAATCCCAACCTTCCTCCACATGTTTGAATAGACGCAACATAATCAGCGTCATCCTTACACAACCTGTTTGAACATGGAGTATAACTGAACAATGGCATGGCTGGATCACATCCTATAATAATCGGAATCTTCCATCCTTTAGCTTTTAATCTCTTTCCAGCGAATCCAGAAATATGCGCTCCAAGACTATGTCCAATAAGAATCAGATTCCCTTTCGGAAGCCAATTTCCAAATCTTAGAAAATTGATGAAAGTCGCTAAATCCCTTCCAACACTTGGCACGGCATAACGACCGGTTGGATATAATTTGTTTGCCATTTTTGACCAATCAACGCAAATGATGTTGTGGGGTCCTTGCTGAAGGAATGCATCCCGAATCAAGGGACACAAATCTGATTCAGCTGATGCCATATAGCCATGGATGACGATCCTGTCGAAATAGAACGATGAACTTTATACCTCAAGCTGAAGGTTATACATTTATCTATCATTACCTGGTGGGATTTTCTCCGTTCAAGTTAGAATTATAGAAGGATCTTAGATCTTCGAGTTCCAGAGTCTGTGCTGACTTAGGATTTTGCTTAGTGTATAGATAGTATTTTACCATATTACGGTCGTCTGTCATCGAAGTGAGTTCTCTTTCAACTTCGGATCTGTTTACGTAGGTAAAAGAGTCATTTAAATAATTCGGTACAAGAAAACCCTCAAGATTTGGAAGGACATATGATAACCGGAACGAAGAACCTATACGAGTAGATCCAAAAAAAAATTATATAAAGTTGATGCAACTTGGCAAAGCGAAGGAAGGTCTGTTCAATAAAAAATGGAAAACTTAAACAAACCAGAAGCAACAAAGAACGCAACGATTATTTGAAGAACCTTCATAGTGCTGGGACACAAGAACAACTATGAGAATTCAAGGTTGCCAAGGTATTATTTAAAGCTTCGTCACTTCGTGTTTTTTAATTGGCATGATTAGTATACCTACATTAAAATTGGATATTTCTCCCGATAACTGACTTTATAAAAAAATCAGAGTTAGGAAAAATTCCAAACTGTATTCAAATAAGTAACAATATTGGCACCTTGACGTGCGACCCGACCCGGCCAAAGAAGTTATATAAAAATTGCATGAGAATTGCCTTGATTAAAAAAAATTAATATATTTTCCAATCCCTTCCGCTTTGAGAAAGTATAAGCCTATATGTAAACTATTACAAACATCGTACCTTTTGTATATAATTTAGAAAATTTTTAACTATCGACGAATATATTTAATGTGCATCTAGATAAAATGGTCAAATTAATAAGTTACAAAAACGTTTTTGACATGCCAATTTTGCATCAAACAGACTTTGAATAGTTCTATAATAGACGAGCCTTTGTAACTTCAATGTTTTTGGTATAATTTTTTAAAGTTGTTGTTTCGGAAGATTGCTGCCTCAGGTTCTGAAAGCATTCGCATTCGTCAAGCAATGGCTAAATTATAATTTAAGTTCATTATTATAAAGCAAACTCGATCATGTGATAAAGTAGGGTAATACTGGGTAAAAAGGGCCACCCATGCTCCATGCAGCTCCATCTTTGCTACATTTATTTACCATTTCTTTGCGTGTGCTTCAATTTTTTTTTAATATCAGGTCCAGGCACCAAAGGAAAAGAATTCAGATATAGGTACGGGAAAAATCCTTTGAGGCTTACTTAAAGTACCTACTGGTGGGCCGTCCCAACTGTAACAAATATGACCAAGCATTAAGACTAGCGGAAACCTGACGGATGGCAGTGGCGACTACATTTGTCACGCTATAAAAAGCCTTGACAAATATTTTGACGATTATTAAATCTTTAGAATAGAAAATAGATTCTTCTTACAAAAAAAAAAAAAAAAAAAGACGGCGAGCGGGCAAATGGTGCGTTAAGCGTTCCACGAATAATGTGTGGCTGAACACAGCAGTGGAACGTATTCACAACCTTCAAATCGCGTAGGTGTTTGCCATTTTATTAGGGTATACATACACACATACATCATCCGTTTCGTGATCGCCACCGCCATCTTAATCGCATTGCTCTGTGCGAGGCTTTGGTGGAATGGTGGAAATTTAATATTTATATTTTTTTTTTCAACTATACCTACCCAGGTTCCCACAAAATGTATAATAGCTGCTGATTGCTTTTTTTTCAAAACCCACAACATCAAAAGATTCAGTTTTTGCTTAATTTGTTTGAATTTGATTTACTTTTATTAAAATAAAATGCATTCATTTGTATTTCTTTTAGTTTCTTTCGAAAAAATTGTGAAAAATCAAACAAAAGAAATGCTTCACAGCAAACGTCACTTCAAACAGCTGATTCGTTACCTCAACTTGCCCCAGTGAAATACCAATATTGACGAAAAGGTGACTTCATAGCGATTCCATGTTTGAAAGGAAAGTGAAGAGATTTACACAAAACGATTTTGGTGAATTCAATGCTCAACGAACAAAGCTGTCAATAAATATAACAAGTCCTTTAATTGAGTACTGTTTCATTATTTGTATATATCTTACGAAACGGAAGAAATACATGTGATTTGTATACCAAACCCGAAATGACTTTGTGATAAGTTTCGGTAAGCTTCGTTCACTTTTGTTTCCGTACTTAATGTACGCTTTCAGTCGAACATTTCGCACGAAATCCTGTCATTTCTTTTTTTTCACTTGTTTTCAAAGAGAAAGAAAGAAACAAGTGCTTCTTATTTTTAAAAACTATTACGGCTAACTGATGTATTTGAAAGATGGGAAAGAAACTTTTTGTTTGGTTTTGACACTTGCTTCCTTTTTCTTTCTCGTATTATGGTTGGGCCTTAAAACATCCACAACAGCTGTCAAATTTGAACGTGTCACTTTATATTAAAAGATGGTTTATTTGACGAAACTGAACGAAAGATGATTGTGCCCATTATTATAACAAATTGTTAATATAATGGTCATGCTTACTAAAGCTTATTCATTTTTAACTTAAAAACTACAGCTTCGTGCGAAGAGGGCCACACAATTCACTTATCTGCGTTAAACAGTCTAATCGGGAAAGGAGGGGTTTATTTTTACATCAAGTACGTGAACGATTTTGTTGCTTGATTCACTGCTTGTTCATCTTATATATTTGGCCATCTAAAAACAGCACCATCTTAAATTTTTTAATATTGTTTTTGGAATTAAAACGACAACCATATAAAAACAATTCTTGCCGCCATTTTGGTTTGCTCGGAAACTGCAAAAACAAGCAAAAACTTCGGTTAACATCTTTTTTAACGAAAACAACACCATAAAGGTTCTAAATGAGCGTTTTCTTATTAAAGAAAGAAACAGAAGACTGACCCACTTGCGTATTGAGAAAATGACCACAGCTGGTATTAAAAAAACTGCTCTTACTGCCAATATTGTAAGCTGCCTGTCGGATAAAGCTAATGTCTTATGACTGTACAAATATGGCGGAAGAATGCAAATCGATAGGAAAATGGATATTAAATTGTCTTCGCTGCGACAACTTCAGAAACTTCCATTCGCCATGCGTTACATCCCAGAAGTATTCACAGCCCACTTCAAATCCTTGGAGGCTTGCTAGACAGAAGCTTTTTCTGGCTGGATACAATGTACCTGCAGATCAGGGTTAGCTGAAGAAAAAAACATTCAAGAATGTACAACAGCATGTTGGGAACCCCAAAAGAGTGATGAGTTATAGGTAAAGGGAGTTCTTGGCAAAAGTTTCGGTGCAGAAGTTAATCCAAAACATATACAAAATTCTCAAAAAATAAACTGGAATAGCTACTTGTTGTTGTTCTTTGAAAAACATCTCCAGAGCTTGAGACTTGTACAGTAAAAATAATAAGGATACCGCAGTGCATGAGCCCTGAGATGCAATAGCTCTTCCTATGCCGTGGCTGTGAATTTTCACTTAAGGAGGAGTATATGAATGTGACATTGCAAGAAGAGTGATAAAATTAAAAATTGTTCCACAGGACAACAAAATTAATCCTTACTTCAGCCGAAGAGTTAAGCAGAAGAATAGGAGAAGAGTTCGATTGCACTCGAAAACATTACTAGACGAGGGGTGGAGGAGTCCAAGAAAATAAGCAAATAAGACCGAAAAAACGTACCCAATTATTTCAAAACAACACCGATACCGCTTCAGATTTGAAGTTTTTTTTGCAGACGAAAAACACGTGCTCCAAAGATTATGTCCCCTTGAGTGGTAACATGAAAGTTTATTGTAACACTCAAGCCAACAGACCCCAACTGATGCGTAAATCCTCATTATCATTTCCAAAAGAACAAAATTCTCAAGACATAAGGCATGTAACCACTTGAAAACTAAAGAGGACACTTATAATAGCCATCAAGTGGACATCAATAAATGATGCCCCTAACTATTGATTTTTGTTCAACAAGCAACAACCCTTAGCAAAAGATAACGAAATAGAACCTCCCGATGGTATATAAAACAGACACACGCTCAAAAACCCATAGTATTTCTAGTTTTGAAGGGATTTAGCAAGAATGAAAAGTTTTTTGATTGTGTTTGCTGCCATTTTTGCAGCAGGTAGGAGAGTATTCGAAAAATGTTGAGACAGTAATAATAAATTATCCTTTAATTTTTGTATTGAAGTGTCGGCTATTCCGACGGATAGTCTTGAGCCGAGGGGGTGGTATGTCCCCACCGGAGAGGGGTCATTCGAATGGGTTTCGAAGGAACAATACGAAAATGAGTTGCAACCAATGGAAAGGAAAAGTGCTGAAGTAAAATTCTATTTGTACACCAAGTCCAACCCTGGCAGTCCTAAGCAATTGTATTTGAACGACAGGGGAACACTGTCCAGCTCATCTTTCAGGGGATCTCTTCCAACAAGGTTTGTTTTTTTTTTTTTTTTTTCAAAAAAAGTTTTTTTTAACATCACCTTTAATTCAGGGTTATCATTCATGGATGGGAAAATGACTACAAATCAGCTGTCAACACTGACATCCGTACTGCCCTCCTCAATTCTGGATCCTACAACGTTATCTGTGTCGATTGGAGTGACAAATCAGTTTCCCTCAATTACGCTGGTTCTCGCAATGCTGTTTCCGATGTTGGCAGACAAGTTGCTAACTTCCTTGACTTCCTCAGTACTCAAGGTGGTATGTCCTTTAACAAATTGACCATTGTTGGACATAGTTTGGGAGCACATGTTGCTGGATTCACTGGAAAACAAGTTACCAGAGGCAAAGTGAATACCATAATTGGTCTAGACCCGGCCTATCCACTCTTCAGCTATTCAGATTGCTCAAAGAGGTTGTGCAGCAGTGATGCTACTTATGTGGAATCTATTCAAACCAGTGGAAGTTTATTGGGCTTCTTGGAACCCATTGGCAAGGCAGCTTTCTATCCAAATGGAGGAAAATCACAACCAGGTTGTGGAGTTGATTTGACAGGATCATGCGCTCATTCACGTTCTTATCAATATTTTGCCGAAGCTATTCAGCGAAATAGTTTCAAGACTATCGGTTGCTCAGACTATAATGCTGCTGTTAAAAATAAGTGTGGAAATTCATTCAGTAATGTTAGGATGGGTACGGGCTATGGTAATTCTGGAGTGTTCTATGTTCCAGTTAATAAAAATGCTCCCTATGGAACGGCCTAGGTATTAAAAGAGATACTGAAATAAAAGATAACGGAATTGTTTGGCAAATTTTAAAGTGTGATTTATTGCTTACTCATTTTTTGAAGGAGGCTCATTTTCAGCAACTTTCATCATGAAGAACTTGAAGTATCGTATGATTTTAATCGGAATGCGCATGATTTTAGTTTTATTTAGTTTGAAAACACTTGAGTCCGAAAAAATAATGTGGATTCATACGTTGATATCTATCATCAAGACACTCAAAATTATTGTTTACACACAACATTCCATTTTTTAAAGTGCTTCACTAGAGAGACAAAAAAATAAGTCGGTATCTACACTCATTCAAAGCTGAATTCCTATCAATTATGTGCGTTCCAGCTGAATATTGGAGAGCAATAATTGTAAATGTTTATCAATGACCTTACGGGGTGATAAACTATTTATGACTTTATTTTGGCATAACTGTACCTACAAAGTAAAGACTTATTGTGTGGGAATTTCTATTTGTCAATTTGAAAATTTACAATAGGCAATTCATTGACACTTCTTATCGATAAAAAAAATTAATAATGGGTTTTTGATTGCAATTAGGTATACAATTATAGAATTTGAAGCGGTTGAAAATAGGATTATATTGTTTAAATTAGCTTAAAATTGGCAATCATGAAAGCTTATCGGCAATCAAATGGTTGGAAGCATTCAAATTGATAAAAAAAATTAACCCTTGCTGCAGCCAATAAAGACCAAAGGCCGTCAGCTATCTTTCTGGTCAAGTGGAGTTCCTGTGACCATAATTCTAATTGTAACCCTTATACCGTTAAATAAAACATCTGATTCAACTACATCTGTACAGTCCATTACCACTCTTGAACACTATGCCAATATCAAAGTCTGAAGAGTCAACTATGATCGGGGAAGTAAACGAAGATAGTGTCAGAACCGAACGAAACATTTCTACCGTTCTGTCAAATGACATTATAAGAGCCGAAAGAATATGTCAAAACACATATTCCAGGCATTACTTATAGTCAGCTGTCAAAATAGAGTGTTCCGTGAACATACGCCAATGAAGTAAATTTCTCGTATTCGCTCAGTTAGTTTTTGATGGCTTCGCACTGATGGCTTCGTTTACACTATATTAATACTCCATTGTAGTTCTGCTTTTAGGACGCGAATTGTCAGCAGCGATATTAAATTTATGGCCAGTAGTGAGAGTAAAGAGTAAACCTATTTTTTAATTTATTTTCTCCAAAATAATGCGTTATGAAAAAATTTTCAAATTAGTTCTTTTTCCTGACCAGAAAGCACTCACAAAAAGTAGTCTGCACAATAATTGGGTTTCAATTAGTATTTTCTTCAAGTAACATTATGACGTTCGATAAAGGCTATTCATGTAATTTTGGAATTTATCGTAATCCAGCTTTATCTTCGAAAACATAAGCATTCTTATTTTTAACTTTCCTGCCATTTCTTCAAGCCTCTGTGAACACAACATAAATATAATCATATCAGCTTACAACATTTACGAGACAAATACTAATTTATGTATGAAAGTACACGATTTAACGTAAAATAGTTTCCATAAAAATTTTGACAGTTACTTTACGACTTCTAAAACTTTTCACCGATTACCACATTCACAATGGTTGTACGTTTTTTACGACATTGTATTAAATACCATGTTATCAAATAATTGAATTTAAGAGTAAATTAGCGATGATTTCAGAAACATTTTGATTTTGATAAGTTGTTTCTTAATGCCCTGATTAGATAACATTCGCGTGACCGATATTCGATTTAGTTTTGCAAACAAATATTCAAGTAATTAATTTGACATATTTATTAGGAAACCATGGTGGGTGAAAAATTATTTATCATGAGCTTTGTAGATTGATTTTTGTTAAAAAATAAAAAAAGCTTTGGATATACTGCATTTTTTTCGAAAAAAGTCAAAATATGAAATTCCTCTACCGGCCGATGTAATTATTATCCTTTACAGCTTCGGGTACTCCTTTAAAGTATGTTGCAGAAATATTTTTGGCAATAATTGCAAAAACAGTTTGTTCAAAGATTTTTCAAGAAACTTGTTTATCTTTTACCAGAAACTTTGCTTGCGTGGACATGGACATGTTTATAAAAATATTTTCCTCGTTTTTGTAAAAAAAAAATAAAGCTTATGGTTTTGAGCTCATATTTATCGACGCTTGGTTTTTTTTTATCTTGACTGCTGGTTAACACTAAAGACAGGTCTACTTTCAATTCTTTCGCAATTCTTCTTGTTACAAATGATGCGCCATCTGTGTGGATTTATTGCAACTAAAACTGCATATACATTATGTAATTTCAAAACTCAACTAAAAATTGAATACACTCCCGTATTATGTACTAGAATCTAGACATTTCTTACTCTAACAGAAAGTAGTCCCTAATGCCTTTATGCCTATACCAATAACTGTCACCTTTTTCAGTAAATACTAGTCAAAAGTTTGCAGTTTTGGTTCAATTTATTGCCGCTGAAAAACCAAATGGTGTGCTTTCCAAAAGAAATATGAGCCTACATCTCAGGATCCACAAAGACACTCACAGTTGCCTGACGATAAGACTTGTATCCAGATATACCATGACGCAATCAAATTCCTACACTACTCAAGGATACTAGATTTCCATCTGGAGAAGCCTCCATCGACTCAAAATACTGCCTGGTTGGTGCTAAAATATAGGTTTGGTTAGACAAAGAGCATCACTTCACTTTGATCTCGTTGAATACATTGTGCTACCCAGGACGTGAGAAGAGTTAGAAGGAAAGTTGAAGATTCGATAAAGAGGTCCTCCCTAGACGGTTCTGTGTTCTGAACGAATTTTAGGATGCTCAGACGTAGGAGGCAGGAAAATTGTTTAGCCTCTTTATTTTGATATCCCCTGCATAAGAAAAATAAGCTGGTGACTATTCTTGTCCTCGTTTCCCCATCCTTCCAGAATTAAGTTCTTCTACGGATTATCCGGCCATAAATGTCTTTTTGTTTTTTCTATTTCTTTTCCAGATTAAGCGACAACAATCAAAAATCAACACAAATCCCCTATGTGTCTAACTGGAACTCCACATTTATCGATATGAATTCGGAAACAAGTGACATCGGTTTCAACAAGCTATATGGATCGCTGCATTAAAAGATATGAGATTGCATCTAAATGGAAGGAGCAACTACGATCATCAACACGATTCAGCTTTGATGCTTCCACTTCAAAATATCCGTGCTAAAAAAAAAGTCTAGACTTACGAACTGATTGATGGACAACCATGAATTGCTCTATCAATGATTTAGAGTAGGTACTGGGTTTTTTTCAGATTAAAGTTCATAATTGTGTAGATATTCAATTTTGACAGTATTGAATTAAAACGCATAATCAAAAGCATAATCAATCAAAAAGTGGAAAACACATTTTTTTGATGAATGTCAATAGTTTGTAAAACGCAGAACAATAATTGACAATACCAATAAAAAAACAGCCAATTAAACTCATGCCACGCGGTAGTGTTGCTTGTCATTTTGTCAGATCTTAATCGATTCTTAAATTAATCGCGACATTATAAACCATTGATAGGCATATCATCCGGAATGCGTTTGTCGGATTGCTAAAAAATAATTTACTCTGTTATCTCTAGTAAAAAAAGCTTTAAGGAAAGATAAAGCCCTTGTCTGGACAATAACGAAGATTTTTTGGATTAATGTATGGTTTTTTTGGATATTTCGTAATTTAATCTAAGAACACGCCATTAAAACATTTTTAAGCAATGCAATCAATAACCGATAAAAATCTTTCGAGTTGAACTCCAAACGAATAAAAATACACGAAGTCCATATCACAAGCCTTCGCGAATTTTTCGATTTTTTTATTGTTCTTAAAAGACTTCTTGAGATAAGACCTTGATTTATATGACAGCCTGAGCTTCTGAGTGATCGATAGTGTTAATCTAGAAAGTGCTAATAAATAAAAGATTATTTTTGCGACTATATAAGCCACAAGCAACCATTTAGTAAGCCAAAATTGCACGATTGTAGAACAAAACGGATTACCCACTATAATGAAGACTTTTGCAATCGCACTCCTTGGCCTCACCTCAGGTAAAAATATTTAAACTAATAAAAATTTATTCAAAAGATTATATTTGAATATCTTATCTTATCTTTTAGTGTTGGCACTTCCTTTGGAAGAAAAACTAACCATTGATGAAACTCCAGCCGAAGGCTGGTTCGTTCCTCAGCTAGATGGTTCATTGAAATGGATGACAAAAGAAGAAACTGATGCGGATGTTCGGCATGATGAAATGGGACGGAAAAAGAAACCTGTGGCCGTTGACTTTTACTTGTACACCCAGAAGAATCAAGATAAACCGGATAAGATTTTTATTGATGATGTCGACAGTTTGAAGAAATCAAATTTCAACAAAAAACACCCAACAAGGTAAGTTTTAAGTTTAAATTGATCACAAAAATTAAGATATATCACACAATCAATTGTGTCTCTTTGGAAAGTCTGTGATCGATCAACAATATAACATAGTGTGTGAATTCTTTTTACAATAACATCATGATAATCACAAAGTTATGTATGTTGAACTGTTGTACTTCGATATATCACACAAATAATGATATTTAACGAAGTTTATAGGACTCTTTGTCATATTCAGAATGTTTGTCTCAATTTTGGTTCTGCTGTCTCCGGCAGATTACGAACTATAGCTCCATGGCCATACATACATTTGGGATTGTAGTGTCACACGTCAATTTTTTTTTTATAATAGTGTCAATATATCACAAAGTGTATAGTGTAACGAATGAAAATTGGAATAAAACCAGAAATTTCTTCTCTTTAATCACATTTATGATCGGTCACAAGAGCATAGAATCACATCCTTTTATCACAAAGTTTTAAGTTACATAAGAAAAGCGAAAGATGCAGAAAATATATCAATAAAATATCACAATGAATACCTTATGTATCACAAAAGTTAACTAGGTATATCACATTAAAAATAAATGAATGTTGAGATGTTCTTGAACAGACTTTTCCACATTTGTATTTTTTCTAACCTAGTATTTCAATTTGTTTCCAGATTTATCATCCATGGCTGGCAAAATGGTTACAAATCCGAAGTGAACCAAGAAATCCGTGATGCGTTCTTTACCGTTGGCGAATACAATGTCATCTCCGTTGACTGGAGTAGCAAGTCTAAAAAATTAAACTATGCAACTTCTGCAAAGTATGTTCCAGATGTTGGCAAACGTGTAGCCGAGATGGTTGATTTTCTCTATGCCAAGGGTAAAATGTCACTGAAGACCTTAAATCTCATTGGTCACAGCTTGGGTGCCCATGCTGCAGGATTTGCTGGCAAACACATCACGAAAGGGGAAGTTCCTACAATTATTGGTCTAGATCCTGCCTTGCCATTGTTTAGTAACAACGATTGCGAGGATCGATTGTGTGAAACTGATGCTTCATACGTTGAGTCTATTCAGACAAATGGCGGATTATTGGGATTCCTTAAGCCTATCGGTAAGGCGGCTTTCTATCCAAATGGTGGAAAATCACAGCCTGGATGTGGTCTTGATATGTCAGGAACTTGTTCACACTCTAGATCATACATCTATTATGCTGAAGCCATTAAAGGGGACTATTTCAAGAGTTTGAAATGCGACGATTATAAGACGGCTATCAAGAAGGCTTGTGGTGGTGTGAATGGTGAAAATGATGAGATTGCTAAACTAGGAGATCCTAAAAATTACAAGCACGCATCTGGAACATATTTGACTCCGGTCAATAAGAGGGCTCCATATGCAATTGCATGAACAGATGCGTTGTGATGTAAAAAGATAGTTTAATTTTTTAAACAATAGACTTGAGTAGACGCAAGTGTTAAGTAGTTTAAGTTAAAAAATTATTTTGAATAAAATTGTTTTAAATTTTTGCCAAAAAAAAACTTGTGTTTGAATTGAAAAAAGTCAGCCAATGATTGCAGGCTTTAAATGCTCTTAGACGGGGCAGGGCATTCCCCTCACAAAAAAAAATAACACAGGACAGTAATCAAATTTTTTTAGTTGTTCATAAACACACAAATACCTGAGAGAAGAATACGAATTATTTTTGGACTTCAGCACCACTTACTGGATCCAACTATTGCTGAAAGCCATCTAGATGAACCCATAAGTACACAAAATAATGTTTATCAAAATCTGTCAAGCCGTTTAGGATATAAGAAAAAAAAAATAAAAATAATGTGCCAACGCAACGGTGACGTTTCAATTTAGTTTGAAATTTATTATCCTTTTCCATAGGGTTTCTTATCGTTAATTGGAACATAGAAGATACCCTTCTCCCCAAAGCTTTCCTTAGATGCCATCTTCACAGAGCTATAGGTATTTCCACATCGATTGAACACAGCTTTTATAAAATTATCACACCGTATGGTTGGAAAATCATTTTTTTCGATTGCTTCAGCCAAATACCGATACGCTTGTATATGGGCACATGTACCGAGTACATCCACTCCACATCCGGGCTGCACAGTTCCTCCATTCACGTAGTAAGTTCCATGACCAAGCGGTTCAATGTATCCAATCCTTCCACCTGCAGTTTGTATCGTCAACAAAAAATCAGCATCAGTTTTACAAAGTCTAGACGAACAATCCTTATAACTGAATAAAGGATGTGCAGGATCGGCTGCAATTATCAATGGAAGTGGATCGTTCTTTTTCTTTAAGTACTTTCCAGCATGTCCAGCAACATGTGTTCCAAAACTATGACAAGTAACGATTAGATCTTTCTTAGACATCCCTGTTGTCTTTCCTAAAAATTCAATGAACATTCCCAAATTCTTGCCAAGATATGGAACACAAAAACGAGCAGCTGGATATGATTTTATTGCAACTTTTTTATAATCGATGCAAATTACATTATGTGGTCCTGTTTTCAAATATGCATCTCGGAGCAAGGTACATATTTCAGATTTATGAGATGCTTCAAATCCATGAATTATGAATCTATCGATGAAAATTAAATGAGTAGTTAAATTGACATCGAGCTATTCGATATTAAAAAGTTACCTCGTAGGATTCGATTTATTAAATTTAGATTTATGTATGGATGAGGCATCACCCAGAGTCAACAACTGACCTGATTTTGGAGTTTCATGAGTGTATAAATAGTATTTGACCAGATCAGTTTGGTGCATTAACGACTCCAAATCTGTTTCAGCTACACTTTTATTAACCCATTCATACTTGCTACCATCAAGCAAATTCGGCACAAACCACTTGTCACCAGGAATAATATAGGATAAGTTTAATGCAGAGCCTATTTTGAAAATGAAAAAAGTTGTTATAAAATCCTTAAGGATTATTTTGTAGGAAACACTATAGATATTGCACTCACCCAAAGCAAATAGGCAAGCTAACAATATCAGAAGAACTTTCATTGTGTTGAGCCATACAATAATAGGAAACTGAGGATATAAAAAATGACAATTTGTTTATATATTGATGAGTTCTTTTAATTGGTAGGTATCTTTTCATAGTACCTTATTATTATTATTATAACTTTCAAAACTGATTGTAGTATTTCCTTATTAATAGGTAAATGTAGGTATTAATTACGTGTTAACATGCATTTTTTATGTACTTTGTACCTATTTGTTATTTATGGCCGAAATGCTGCGTTTAAATGCATAGGTATTTGGAAAAGTGACCGTTATGACGTAGGCAGGGCCCGATTAAGCTTTTATGCCACCCGCGCCCTGGACAAACATTTAATTTGCCGCCCTTTGCAATGAAAACATAATATTGATAAGTTATAAAATTGTTATTGCAAAGATTTTTCGATTTTTGACCGACTTTTGAAAAGTGGAAGTTATCTTTCTTTGTTACAGTTCTATATATATTTTCGCATCCATATGTTGATATGTTAGTCTGATAAGTCTTCTTAACGAGTATATCAAATAACATAAGTGTACCTCTTACCTTACCTACCTATATGTGTCATGCATGTAGTAGGTTGTAGGTACGTTTACCTACATATTTGTTAATTTCTCAGAGCTTCTGATAAGACTTAATTAAAGTTTTTTCATTGACTTACAAATTCATGAAAATCGGTTCAGTAGTTTAAAAGATATACACTAAAATGTTTCTTTTTTTAAGTTTGTTTTTATTTTATATATTTTGTAACACCCACTTGACCTATTTTTAGCATTTTTACACTAAGTTTTAATATAATAATGAGGCAAAAAACGTGTTGCTACAATGTTTGCAATGAAATATGCAGTTTTGGTTACATTTTTCGCCACCGCAGCGCCACATGTTTGGTACCTCACATCTCAAACATTTTCTTCAAAATTGGTTGGTTTACCAGGCGCTCATAAATAAAAGGAGGCTTTTTTATCATTTATTTGAAAAAATGGGTGGAGCCAAAAGCTGGAAGAAAACGGTAAAGATCAATTTGGAAGTTACAATCATACGTGCTGTTTGTGTGCGTGTGCGAATTAAAATGCCTTGAAATAAAAATTAATTTATTACTTTATTGGTTTGATTACTTAATTATATTTTTATGTTTACTTCAACCATTTTGTATTTTTTTGTGGAATTATTTCTTCGCTTTTAACTTTCAACTGATTTCCTTTTAATGTTTTACATTTTTAAACATTTTCTTTATCTAAAATGTAGTCTTTGAAATGCATACCTAATAGCATTTGAAATACAAATATTTTGTTGGTTGTTTTATTATTATTATTATTTTTAGGGTTTCATACCCAAAGGGCGAAAACGGAACCCTATTACTGAGACTTCGCTGTCCGTCCTTCATGAGGCTATATCTCATGAACCGTGATAGTTAGACAGTTGAAATTTTGACAGATGATGTATTATTGTGTTTGCCATAACAACAAATACTAAAACCTAAATAAAATAAAAATTTAATGGGATCTCCCATGCAACAAAAGTGATTTTTGCTCGTTTTTCCGTCCATCACTATGTTGTCTCTTTTCTTCTTTAAAAATTTCTGGAATTCTGGAATTCTGGAATTTACAAATATAACTGTCTCTGTTCGTTCTTCATTTTGCTGATTTGCACATTTCCTTCACTCACACAAACAAGATCATTTTTGGTGCGTTTTTTTTTTTCTTTAACAAACTGTCATCACGTTGACTTCTGCTATTCCTGGTCACCTGTTACAATGAGAAATGTCAGTATATTTTTTTTTTCAGCGGGGGTTTTTTGCTATTTCTTTCTAGAGCGCGAGAGCTTAAAATCACTCAAATCACCTCTAATGCCAATAAAAACAATAACTGAAAGCCATATACGGACATACATAAAAAAATCACGTTTGTTGTATTGGAGCCCCCCTTCAATATTTATTTTATTCAAAACAAAAACACTTGCTGAAATTTCTCATTGTAACAGGCGATCAGGATTAGCAGAAGACAACGAACTGATAATTTGTTTGGGAAAGATCGCGCCAAAAATGCTCTCGTCTGTGTGAGTGAGAAACAGCTTTACCTACATGTAAATTCCAGAAATTCGTTAAGAAGAAAAGAGCCAACCTATGTAGGCTTTTAAAACTCAGTTTTCTTCTATTCGTGTTCGAATTCGAATTCGAACGGAAAACAAAATAGAAAACAAAACGAACAAGAAGTCGGTATTGTTGGCTCTTTTCTTCTTTAGGGATTTCCGGAATTCTTGAATTTACATGCATAGCTGTCTCTGTTTTTGTTCTTCTTTTTGCTGATTTGCTCTACTTTTCCGTCACTCACACAAACAAGATCGTTTTTGGCGCGATCTTTCCTAAACAAACTATCAGTTTGTTGTCTTCTGCTAATCCTGATCGCCTGTTACAATGAGAAATTTCAGAATAAAATAAATATTGAAGGGGGGCTCCCATACAACAAACGTGATTTTTTGATTTATGTCCGTCAGGCTGTATCTCATGATTCGTGATAGTTAGACAGTAGAAATTTTGACAAATGATGTATTGTTGTTGCCGCTGTAAAAAAAAAATACTTAAAACCGAATAAAATAAATATTTATCATAGAAGCCATTTTTTGGAAACTTGGAAAGAAAAACCTAAATAAACTTTTTTCTTTACTGACACGAAGTTTGAAGAAAATCCGAGGCTGTAACTTGACGTAAGAAATCGCACAGGCGCACAGTAGTGCTATTAAACGGATTTTTACAAAAATTGGTTCAAATGCCAAGATTGGTCTTATGCTTAGTTGGTAAGAATTTGGTTGGGAAAAAAACTGCTAGAAAAAAAGTTATTGATATTTTTCTAACTTTTAAGAGCTTGGTTTGTATGGGAGAGGGGAAAAAATTGAACTTTTAATCGGTTTTAATAAAATTTGATCCATAAAAAAAGTTAGGGTTTCTTTTGTATAGGAGAGCGGACAAAATTCTATTAAATCTGAATCACTTAACGGATTTTGATGAAATATGGCACAGAAGTCAAAACTGGTGCTATGCATTATTGTCGAAAATCAAGTTGAGGAAAAATTAATATAAAAAAGGTTTCGACATTTTTCTAAAATTTGAGGATTTCGATGATGAAATTAAACAAACGTTTTTTTCTTAAAGTAAAGTCTGAAATTTTATTATTTTAAGTAACAACAAACAAAAATTGCTTGTTGATTTATATGAAAAACCCATATACAGGCAAAAATCTGAAAAAAAACACTTTTTATATTTGTTCCTGAACCAGGTATTGCGTGAAATTAAATAAAGTGCACGACTGTGTCAGACGAACTTGCTCTAATATGTGACAGTGGTCTTGGTGTTTGAGATTTTGGAAAAAAGCAGGGTTTTGCCTGAATTTGATATGAAATTTTATTGATCACCTAAAAATCACTAGTTAAAACGTTTTTTGGACAAATTTCGTTTATGCTTAAAATGTTAAGAAATTTTGTTTCCAAAATCGTTCGACCAGTTTTTTCCAAAAAAAAAAACAGTTTTGTTTCAAAAACTTTTTGAAAATATATTCCAAATTATTTTTGAGTATGCCAACTTCTAGCACTTTGTAGTTTTTATCAGAAAAATAAAATTTAAAAAAAGAATTAAATTAAAACGTTTTAAAAAAACTCAAAAAAAACTTTTTTTTTTGAAAAATATTATTTCGTCTATAAAAGGACTTCTACATTAAAAATTTCATCGAATTTCGTCGAGTGGCTTACGAGAAAATCGGATTTCAAAAAACCGGTCCTATGGGAGGTACCGTTAGAAGACTTTTCCTGAAAAATCTATTCCAACCAAAACATACAGCTTGCACAGAAAACACCATTCAGAAAGTTTTATCAAAATTGTAGGAGCCGTTTCTGACAAAAATTAATTTTGTATTTAGGGTTACAATCCTAATTCCAAAAACCCCTCTGTAGGACATCATAATACTGTGTACTGCAAATCGGCCCAGGCATATTTTCGACTTCCCTGTCATCGTTATGTTATGTTTGCCTTAAAGTACTTATAATCGCAAGTAAAAATAAAAAGTCCAAATAGATTTATTTTTTTTTGAAAAAAATTATTTTTCTTGATTTTTTAATTATTTCTTTTTTGTTTTGCTTTGTTCTTTCGACATTTCATTGCTTTCAAATACGATTGAACTAATATTTATTTACAAATTATTTTTATGCGCGCCTTTCTTATTTTAATTTTAATCATTTGTTTTTATACATAATAATTTTTATAATTAGCGTTTGTTTTAATATATAGTAATGTTAATTTAATTTACTTAATACAATAATATTGTGTTTTTTTTAATTAAAAATACTTTTCTATGTATAATATAGGTATATATACGTAATAATAATGATAATAATGTATATAATATATAATATATGTTTTTAATAATTAATTAATGAATAATATTCTTCACAATATTTTTTTTTGTTATTAAATAATTTTTTTACAAATACAGCGCAATTAATATAATTTTTTTAAATGTTAATGTTTAAATATTTATAATATATATAATGATGTTTATTATGTATGTTTTTATGTGTATATGTACGATAAGAAATTACAAATTAAAAAATATATTATATGTGTGTGAGTTTGTGTGTGTGGTTGAGTTCTGATTCTGTGCGAGAGTGTAATACAAGATTGCAGCAAACCAAATCCAATCGTTCCAGGAAATTTAAAAAATTTAAATTAAACTAAATCACACTCTTCAAACAAATAAAATAAAAGAAAGAAAGTACAATCAAGAATGTCGGCACATGTTTTGTTTTGTTTTTTTTACTAATTTTTTTGTCGATTATTTTAAGTTTAGAAAAATATTGTATAATTTGTTGTTGTTTTGTTTATATCCTTACATTCTATTCACACCACATTTTTATTTGTAATGAAAGTATATATTTATTCATTCAGATGGGATTGATTTTTTTAGATTTTTTAATTTTTTCAAATGATGCATACAAAATGGTTCTCAACGGTTTCGGTTTCTCTCACAAAATTCTTTCAAAAGACACACGCGCGCTCGCTCCTTTCATTCTCTTTTATTTCTATCTCTTTCTACGTATATTTACAATCAGAAAAAAAAGACAAACCTTTCATTTCATTTTAATTAATTAATTAACTATTTTTTTTTCTTCATTACTTTTTTAATTATTTCTTATAATTGTTTTTCAAGTTATTTATTGGCAGTGACTACTGGTCATCATATTTTATCGATTTTTGTTTGAATTGTTGATTATTTTTTTTCAAAACAACACTCTTCTTGTTCTTGTTTCAATGCTTTTATTGTTTAAACTTTACAAAACACTTTCCGGGCGGGATAGTATAGTTTATTTTATTTTTTTTGTTAAGCAAGATGCGAAGATTGTGTAATGAGGTGGATGGTCAACAATAACAAAACAAAAAAACTAACATACACACTCTTTTTATCATCGAATTGATTACAAAGAATATTACTAATTTAATTAAACAATATACAAATTGTGTTTAGAAGCAAATTAATGACATTATTTTCATTTTAATTTTTTTTTTTGCGAATTGTTTTGATTTTTCTTTTTTTTTGAAAAACTTTATTATTTTAAATTTTGATTAAACTTTTGTTAAAAATTTAATTTTGAAATTTCCTAAAAAATGCAAATTGCTTTTAAATCCTCCTTGTACAATTTATTTTTGTCTTCAATTTTTTTTCTTAATTTTGAAAATATACAAAAAAGTGTAAGCACCTATAGATTATGTTGAATTTTTTTTTTATAAGCAATGCAAAAAATTAACTTTCGAACGATTGGAAAGAAAATTCCGTGAATAAAAAACACTACGCAAAAATTGACAACGGAGGAGTTGTTATAGAGTTTTTGAGATCTTCAAGAGGTTGCTTAGATGTTTTGAATGGATAATTTGATAAAACAAAGCCAGTTCTGAGTTTTTGAGATCAGAAGTGTGATTTTTCGGTTTACGTTTGTTTCGCATAGTTTTATTTTTCAACATTGTTTGAAAATCAGAAAGTTTTTATTTGTTTTTTACAAATATATCCGACGAAATCAAAATCAATACTTAATTCCAGACAATAATAATGACTTACAAACCCAAGAATGGGAGACCAAACAGAACCAATGACTGCGTTGGGTTTCTTTTTCGAGTTGTCCTTGTAGTTTGTTTAGTTAGGAATGTTGTTCTTTATTTTCACTCAAACAATGCGTGCCTGATGTTATGGACTAGCTGAGCTGGTATCCGCTAGAGATTCAAAATTGACCAACTTGGTACATATTTATGAGCTGATTATCACATTTTTGATATAACACAACATGACAAGAAGGGTCAGTGAAAAATTGAAACGAATTGTATCAAGCCTTGAAAGTACATAGTTATGATCATAGACCCGTGATATTGAAATGCACTGATCACCTTGGCCACTATGTGATTTTGCACTTGAAATGTGGTTTTCAAATTCAAAGGTGCTTTTGGCAATCACGGCACTGGAACTTACCACAAAGTAGGAAGAATACCAAAGCAACTATCATATATACAAAACTTTGTTCAAAATATTGAGTACAGAAACATAAAGACGTGATCCGGAAATTCAAAACTACGTGTTTTGTCAGGAACGCAAAAATTTGGAAGAAATAAAAACATACTTGCATGTTTTCTGGGTTTGATAAAGGAAATTAGAGAGAAATTCATCAGTCAAATGTACTGTTTTCTGTTGAATTTGTTGGCTTTGGCTTCCGCTTGAATCTTGCCTTGTATTTTTAAGAAATGCAATTTTTTGTATAAGCATTCTTCAACGAACAGAATTTTAAAACTAGGCAATGTTTTGCTTCTCTTTATCCCAAAAATGAATGCAAATGCTTGTAAACAAATTCAAATGAAGCCAAATGAATGCAATAAAATAAATATTAGCGTTCCTCTGCATCTTTTCATGAATTTGCAGAAATTTGAAACCATTTTATAACAAATTTCTTAACAACGTAGTTTTCAAATTTTGAAACCAAAAAGTAAAGCAAACTATGTACCTCTTAACGAAATTCCGAGTTTAAAAAACAAGCTTGTTGATAGAAAAATTTTGTCCTTAGACTTCTTGATGAAGAAGGAATAATTCGTTGTGATCATTATTTTGAGATTCGGATGATTTTTCGAGAACTTATATAGAGTTGATGAAAAAATCAGGGAAGAATTTATTCGTTTCAAAACGTATACTTTGAAAAATCTCAAAAACTCAATACATATTCCCCTTTTAGCTTGCCATTAATTAAAATGTTCGCGTAAATTAACCACGCACGTAATCAATATTTTTACTTGAAAATTATTAAAAAAAAAAATCTATACATGTTTATTACTCGTATGTACAAGATATATAAAGATAAAAACATTAACCTTCTTTTCTCATTTTTAAATATTAATTAAATTTTCTAATTCCATTTTACACCTTGGTTGCATCACCTTCTTGTTCCTTATTCTTCGTCTTCTTCTTCGTTTTGAGATCAATATTTTTTATAAGAACTATTTCTTCTTCTATTTTTATTCCACTTTTTGTTTTTGATAATGATTTGGAGAGGATGACGATGATAGATGATTGAAGAGAGGAGGGAAATGTTTTTTTTTTTTTTTTTGTATAATATATACGAATGAAGATAATGAGACGATTTTTTGTTCGAATTGTAGAATTTTGCATTTGCACGGTTTTAATGATTTATACTTTTATAAATTGTAATTATATATATTTTTATGTTTATATTTAAAACAAACAAAGATTAAATTTGCAATACATACACGATGATGAAGTTTCTTTGGAAATGATATTACATTTTTTGTTTACTTTATCGTGGGTAAAAGAGGAGTGAACAGTTTAAATTGTAAAGAAAAAGAAACTTGAAATTTCTACAAAGAATAATGTTTTTAAAATTAAGAACTATGTTTCACATATGAATTGTCATTAACTAAAAAATATAAAAGCCTAAAACCTAGATGAAAGCACAAAAGTTTGTAATTTTTTTTTTAAAGAAAATTGCTTTTTTGTTGGTTGGTTGTTTGTTTAGTATATTAAAAATAAATAAATTAAATATATGTATGTATAATATTTTTTATATAATATATTCAACAATAAACACATTGTTTTGTATCTTTTTCTTTTAATTTTTATATATATAAGCGGGCGATGGTGTTTTCTTAATTTTTTTTTTTTTTGACTGTGTTGTTTATGTATAAATATTTTTGAAAAATACAATTTTTTGTTTTTCATAATAAAATAAAAATATTCTAAAAAGGGGGTGAGAAAAATTATATAACAATAAAAAATACTAAAAGGATTGATTTCTTCTTTTTTTTTTGTTTTGTTTGGTTTTTTTGAGGATAAAGAAATTTTTTTTAGAAAGAAAGAAAGAAAGAAAAATTGAACTATGATCCATTAATGTTATACTTTCGTTATGGGACTCGGTGGAGCTGGTGGTTTGAAAAGTGTAAATTGATCATAGATCTGGCACAATTCAGATAAACGATATTCTTCTAAGCAAACTATGCCATGTAGGGACGGGGCTTGTTTGCGGGCACAGCTCATGCAATGGACAACATGACGTTTTTCTTGTTCGCGGATAAATAGAATGTTAAAAACTTCCACCTGTAAAAAATAACAACAACAAAAAAAAGGAAAGGAAATTAGAAAACATGTTTTCGAAGAATTAAAAGGGGATATTTTAAGGAATTCAAAATCAGACGGACATATTTCTCTTCACTCTCATATCAGTAGAACGAAAGTTAGTTTTTATGTAAAAAACATCATGTAAGAATTATTTTAAAATAAAGCAAGTCTACAGCCAGATAAAGATTAGAAATATTCATAATGCCCCTTACAGAGCTGAATGCGAACGCTCGTCTACAGGATCTCCTCCAAATTGGATCCTTTAAGGGACGTTGGGAATTTGTGTATTTTGAGACAGTGAAGATTACTCTACTCTTTTCCGGTTAAAATCGCAGATATTTCTGTCTTTTGTGTCTCCCAGCTCATCGCAGATTTTACACGTGGTTCTACTGGCCAGATAAAGTAAGCTGAGGTAGCTGCAATGAGCAGTTAGGATTCTGTAGAATGCTTAGGTTGATTCAGTCCTTAAACCACTGCTTGTTGGAGTTCATAAACAGTAGACTGTCTTAAATCAGGGTTTTTCTATTTTAGTCTTCGTTTTTGTTCACAATCGTAGAGCGCCCTAATAGCAATGTTAATTCTCCAATTTTGACGGAGAATCTGAATCCTCGTTTCCTTAAACATCTACATACCCTAATACCCAATTTAAGGAATAATATATTTCAAAGCAATCTCTATCTGGCTATAGACGGATGTTCTTGATTAAAGTTTATAAAAAAAAAGTACTACTTACTTCACATTGACCACAATAATGAGAGGCTTCGTTCTTTCCACGGCCATGGAAACGAACTTCTACGCCCTTTGACTTAACGTAGTCCAGTGTATGAAAGACATTCTTCAAAGTCTGCAGCAGGCACATTCTAAAAAAATAAAAATAAATCAGTTAGTCCCTTTTTTTTCATTAAAAAATATTTTTAGCTACTACTCACTTCAACAATTCAAACAATTTAGGATCGGAAACCTTAATGTTGCGCGCCAAATTCCAACTCAAATGCACCATCGGCACAATACTTTTAAAACTCTGCAGCTTATTCCATTCATATCGCTCGACAGCCAAAGAATATTGTCTCGCCGTCAGCGGACCAACATTCCAAGCTATATTATTGCACCAACCGACAGCTTGCACCCAATGAACACAACCAGCATTAACCCACACCAAATCACCAGGTCTTTGAATAAATCGATACACTGGAATGTTTTCCTTGTACAAATCCTCCAACACCGGCCACCATGATCCATGCAAATAACTAATGTTATTCTTTTCACAGAGATTATGTATTCCGCCCCAGTAGGCGTCGGGCACAGCAAACCATTCACAATCGCCCGGACCAATGTTGATGTTTATTGAACAGAAATTATTATTTTCCTGATGACCGGGCGTTCGACTGCCAGGGACTTTCATATAAAGCTGGACAGTGTTCATGCCGAGGATGACATGACCGACATGGGATAGCATATTTGCGGCGGATATCACACGAGCGAAGGCGGGGAGTTTTTGTAATTCGGCAAGCTGCGGTCGCCATTTGCGTTCATCGGATAGATCAACATTCGTGCCGAATCTGGAATAAAAGAAAAACATGAGTTGGAATTAATTGAGTGTTGGATGAAGCAATAGAAAGTGTTCTCCGAAAATGTGAATAAAAATGCCATAAAGTTATGTTCTGACATTGAAGGACGGATTCAAGACAAAAATGAAGGAGTAGAGTTAAGCATCTTTTGAGATAGCTGTCTTATCGACGGACGAAGTAGGCTTTCGAAAAGCTGAAAAGTCTTCGCAGCAATGGTAGTTGCAGCGAGGGTTGGACAAATATATTGATGCATTCTTTCATAGATAGCTAAGAGGAAATTCAAGCTGTTTGATCGGCATTTGTAGGTCCAAATTGGTGGATCTTTGTCGCAATATGCGTAAGTGGATACACAGAAGTGAAACTGAAGAAGAACTGGACCTCAATACTGGACCCTGACCAACCTGAGCAGTCGGCGCATGTTACCAAAGGAATAACTACCGAAAAATGTGGAAATGATGCGCAATCATCTCGAGCAGGGTTGCAAGCTTTTGTCAATAGTGATCTACGATCAATCAAAAAGATCGTGTGGAATAGAATTGGACAATCAAACGTAGATATTTACACCTATCAGAGCAAATGGCACTCGATTGGCTATCAACGACGTAACCAGATGACAAAACCGCGAAGAGGGCTCTGAACAGAAATCTCGAGATTTAAAGCTATTCGGTGGACCAGAAAGTTGAACACAAATCAATAGGTATGACTTATGACGGTGCCACATTGTTTAACACAGAAACTTTCAAATAGGAAACCAAGTTTTTGAGGTTTATAAATTAACTTCTACATCTTGAAACTGCCATTGTAAAACTTATAAACTGGAGAAAAAAAAATGTTGAAAGGTCTACTATCAAACTCCGCCAAGTGGTTTTCTAGCGGTGTTAGCGAAAATCTCTCATAAAATTTTAATCTAGCACTCAACGAGAAAGCATTTCAAAGTTTATTTCTTTGAAACACAAATGTTGCCAAGTGCAAATACATAATTATTGTTTCTTAAAAAAAAACTTACTTTAACATTTTGCTTCCATTTTTCATCTTCTTTCGTTTGCCATTGACTGTGGAACTACTCATTGAATCTTTTGAGTCTGAATCAGACATTGTGTGCGCTCCCGCTGATCCTTTCTCACGTTCATCCTGAAAGCAAAGACAATTTTTTGGTCATTCACAAGTTTCTCAAAAACAAATTTTTTTAATTTTTGTTTTTAAATCAGAAAAAACAATTTTTCCTCAAAATTTAACTTCAGTAGAACGAAAGTTAGTATTTTTGTTGATAACATCATTTAAAAAAAAAAAAAACAAACAAACAAAACCTTTTTCTTTTCTATTTAAAAAAACTCACCTTCAAACTATCTTGAAAGCTGGAAGCCTGATACTGTGCATACTTGGCAATGGTTGTGTGCGATCGATGCGATATACAAGCCCACACCCGTTTCGCCAGCGTGTTGTCCCAATTCTCGTCGGGCGCCTGATGCACCTGCGTTCGCACCTCAACACTATGATCCGGATTAGCTTCGACCAAAGTCTTTGTCGAAAACAATCCTAGATCCAACTTAAGCGCACCAGCCATCCCTCGAACGACTGCAATCGGATGCTTCAAACAGAACTCTTGCAATTGCGGACTAAAGGCATGTTTCTTATTCTCCAAATGCACAGAGGGTGTCGGTGGCAGAAGTTGTTCTTTGGTCAAACGCTGAGGCGGACAATCGGGCGGCGTAGGTGGTGGTGCATCCATATGCAACACCGAACAATGCGGCGGCGCTGTATCAATCGGCAATTGCTTCACCCCTTGCATTATTTGCTTTGCCGTCATTCGGGTTTGAAATGTTGGCAATTCATCTTCGTCAAGAAAATTATTCTCGAGCTTCACCCGCACATCCATGTCGGCATCTTCCTTCACAAAAGCACCAACTTTTGATGACAGATCGATGTCACCGTCACCGATGCCGCCTCCACCGTTGCCACCACCACCCGCCGCACCAGTTAGTATGCTATTGCTACTCGACGTTGAAGTTGCTTCACATTTTAGGGGCGGGGATTTGTTACGAAAATTACTACTACTACTGCAGCTATTGCTGTTGTTGTTATTGCAATTGACATTTGTCACAATTGTATTGCTATTATGATTGGTGGGGGTTTGTTGGGGCGTTGGCTCCGATGAGGGTGGCGGTGTTGAATCGAATCCATTGAAGAGATCATGTGAGTTTTCGTCGAATTCTTCCTTAATATCTAAACCACCCTCGGATGTAAATGATTTGAGAATATCCTCAGCAAAGGTGGATGCGAGGTCCTTCTGTGATAGAATCGCCTGCAATTCCTGTTCAGTTACACCTAACAAATGAAACAAAATGACAAACATAAGATAAGATAGATCACACGTACCTTTTTATTTTTTTTTTTTAGTTAACATAATTAAAAATACCAAAATAAAATAAAAGTTAGTGTGAGCTGTGAGGTAGTATACATTCACTTAAAAGTGCGGATGATGTAATTTATGTATGAAGCGCATGTTGGTTTCATTCTTGAGCCTTGAAAGCGCGCATGAGTATGAGAAGCTTTGTTTTCTTCTTTTTTTTTTTCTTTGCGGCAAGGTGGAAAGTGAAACTTCTGTTTATCTACAAGTTATAGCGTTTCGGGAAGGCTTAGGTTAATGAAAATAAAAACAATCTCGAGATTTGATAACTTGGTATTCGTTTAAAGGAATTCTGTGACTTTATTTGGAAGCTGATGAAAGAAAAACGACAAAAGGAAGAATAAGTGATGAGAATGATAAATGAGAATTTTGAAAAGCAAATCAAGCGCCATGATTTGAAGGCTTTCCTACGATTATTTTAGGGCAGGGAAATTCTGCATTCTTCACATCAAAACCTTCCTACATGAATGATTATAGGAGCAGTGCACGGAGTATCGGCCCACTTCAACTGCACTTCATTGTTTTTGCGAACGATAGTTTGAACTGAATATGGCCTACTAACTGTTTGATTAATCAAGTGATTACTATGGAAGTTGTTTGCTCTCATAAGCACATTGTAGTCACAAAAAGTATATAGCCGGAGTTTGGCCTAAGGCTATCTACGAGGGTGTGCAGAACTTCGTACTCGATCTTACTGATTTTTTTCGTGCATCACTGGACCCTATGTCTTTAAAAAATACCAAGTCGATACACATCGCCTTTCTAGCCACTTAAGGATCCTAAGAGGTGAGTCCTTAAAATGGCTTACAACAACCCAGCCGAGGCCTTTGATGTCCACCAAAGATGCAGGCAAAGTGATGCTCGGTAGTGTAACATTTTCCAGGGCATTGTTTAAACATGCCGTTCTCTTGAAAATCAAGATAAGAGTCGTTGACCAACGAACCTCCGATAGTTTTAGTTGGTAACTATGTATAAATTCAGTATAGTAAGAAACACGGAGAAATATGCGTGAAAGAAGCCCAGCTTTGAATTTAAATGAAGGATCATTCTTGGTGCCAATTGGTCGCTTGACTCTGAGTTAAAAATCTAATTTATTTATCTAGCCTAATCAAATCTCTGCATTCAGCTGAGACGGAAAGATCGTCCGAATCTAATTTGGAACTGTCTTTGTCCTGCATTTTATTTCAAAGAAGGTTAAATGACTTGTTCTAGAGGCTGTAAGGCGACATCGATCTGCCAGAAAAGATACTGATTCAATAACTGCGTTGATTAACTCATAAAGATCAAACAGACCAAAAGGCTCCACTTCTACTGATCATCCAAAGCCATAACAACGGAGGAAGATCTTGAACAAATGTGTGTCCGAAACTAGGAGTTAGCCCGATAGAAGTACAGATGAACAGATCTATTGGCTGAGGCTTAGGTTAACTCGACTTGAGGCTAGAGAAGAACACAATGTTGATACCGCAGTAAGCACTTTTGCTGGAAATCAACTTCATGAAGACATTCACAAAATGTCTTTAAACAACTCTCAAGCTAGCTATGATATCAATTGACTAACAGTTTCCTAACTTGGGAAGTGTCATACTTAAAGGAAGCGGTGGTATGTTAACACATCGTTTTGACAGGACAAAAGCTTGCTAGAAACCAGAATGGAAACTGCAAAACGAATTTGTATACCTTTATGGATGAATTAAATGCGAAGTTACGACGAGCTCTACAACACACAAAGTGCACATGTTGGCGAATTGATGCCCTCATACCTCATACACCCTCAGAATCTTCTGGTGAAGTAGCTCCTGTTACCTCATCGGAACAGTTGAAAATGTCTATCGACATCACAAAGACTTAGTAACACCTTGTGGCGGTAATAAGAGAAATACTCTGTGAGACTTTTTGTGGAGTGGTCTGGTATCCAAGAATGCAGAAGAGAGCAGGCGGACAAAGTGTATCTATCCTATTGAGAAAGTATTGAAGAGGCTCAGATTGAGTTTGAAGTTTCTGAATTTGTTTCAGAAAACAGAACAGGATGCGTGTGGTCTTGGGCATGTTAAAGGTTTTGTTTTAATGCAAGAGTATGTTTGTTCCTCTTTAGGCTTCCAAATGTTAACAAGCTTCAGTGAGTGAGATGTAACTCTAATCTAATGTGCGAGTGATTCCTAATGTGTTTTTATTTATCAATCTACTTTTTTTAATTTGCTTTTGTTGATTTGCTACTAAGTTAAGCATGCAAACTAATTAAAGAAAGGATGATTTTTTGCGAGGAACACGAAATCAATATTTTGCAACAAAAAAAAATCATAATAAAACTTATATTTACTTATAACTTAATATAGAAATAAAAACAATAGAAGAAGAACGTATAAAAATTAAACAAAATTACCTAGTAGCTTATCACTGAACGGCGAGGAAATATCTTGAATTTCAGCGCATCAGGTGAAAGAGAAGACGAGACACAAAAAACAGAAAATGAAAATAAAAGACAAAAAATAAACAAAGTTCATATAATTATTTTCCTCGTGTCAATTTTGTTTTTAAATTTGTTTTTAAAAGTTTTTTTAAGAACCTCTTCAGATTTAAATTTAACGACCTAAAAAATTTAGCGAGAGAGTATAAGAACTACACTTACCCAAATCGTTGCCATCACTGCATGGGGACAGTTGAGTGAACTCGTTCAATGTGTCAAACCCCGCCGGCGCCGCTGACTGTTGTTGTTGTTGTTGCTGTTGTTGTAGTGGCTGTTGTAACGACTGAAGCAGTGGACTCGGCTGCTGATGTTGCTGTTGCTGTTGCTGTTGCTGTGGCTGCACAATCCCATTCATATAGACATTCGCTGATTTGAATGGCATCCCTGCAGCCGGCTGGGTGTTCCCCGTAGCGGCTTGTTGGACAAAATTGGATGTATTGTCCACGTATCCACTACCACCACCCACAATGCCACCGTTCCCCGTGATCACATGATCGGCAGCTCGTGGTGCTGGCGGTTGACTAGGATATGCAGGCGGTGCTCCAAGTGGGGTAGAATTTTGTACTACGACAGCTTGTTGTTGCTGTTGTTGTTGTGGCGGTGGGGGTGGTGGTTGCTGTTGTTGTTGCTGCTGCTGCTGCTGCTGTTGCTGCTGTTGTTGTTGTTGCAGTCTTTGTTGTTGCTGTAGTCTCAGTTGTTGCTGGTACTGTTGCATCAACCGATATTGATTGCTCAATTGCTGAAACAACTGCTGCTGTTGGGGATTTAAGTTATTTTGGTTTTGTTGCAGGAACTGCAACATCTGTAACTGTTGCTGTGATAGGTAGAATGCAGGCTGTTGTGCGGGCCGTTGTTGTTGCTGTTGCTGCTGCTGCTGAGCAGCTGCAAGCTGTTGTGTTTGTTGGGGCACAATACCACCCGTGCCCGCCGCCACAGGCACCGCTGTTTGTGGGGATAGTTCATCTTTGAAACGCTTTGGTGCAATTGGTCCGAGGGCGTTGGTTGTGCCCTGGTGTGGATATGGTGGCGGAGGACCTTGCGTTGCCTAGAAAAATAAGAAAACCAAAATTAACATTTAATTTAGGGCGATCATTGAAATGTGATTAAACTAAAAAAATAATATTACATATTGCGGTTAAAAATTGTATGCCCGAGTGCTAAATAAATTAACCATTAAAAGGTCTAATTTATTTTTTAATAGGCTTTAAGTTTGATTTTCCGTCAGGAGGGCACTTAGGGTGCAATTAATTTGTGCACCCCAAAGTATTTCTGCGGACTGTTTAAATAATGGAATTTTGTGAAGCAATTCAATCGCATAATGGGGGGGGGGGGGGTACTTTTTAACGGGTTACTCAGAAATATATAAACAAACTATTTTGGACACATAATATGAAGGTCCTGACTACCGTACACCATCTTTATTTTGAAAAGCCCTTGAATACATCTTCCCGATAAGAACATTGATGCAGAAAATACATCTTAAAATTTATAAATGAGTCAGAAATGGACATGGAACAGGAGCTGGCACTCGCAAGCTTTAGAAATTATCAACTCGATTAGATTACACAACTCAAGCGGTGTATAGGTACCAAGCATAGGTTCCAGCAGTAGGTATCGAAACCAAACCAACCAGAGAGGGCATCGATTTTGGAAGTAACAGAGACGAAAATATTTTTTTAATGCCGCCACGAAGATTTAATTTTACACTTTGTAGGTATACAAGATCCCAGGGGAATTGGTTTCAAAATTGGAATAGAATTTGAGGAGGAAGAAATAGAACCCTGTGTGATCCCAAAACAAAAATGACGTCTGGAGATAGAAATGGAGTCCAAAAACGATCTTTACAGGTTCAGAAGATGGACCTTCCTTGTGTCTTGACGTAGTTCAAGCTTTTTGTAACATTGAACCTTATGCATTGATCAGATGTCCGAGGAAACATCATTTGAGGCAAATTTGAAGCAGTCACCAACAACCATTCCAACCGCCAATCAAGACCTCCTTTAAATTTTTTGAACGCAATAGTCAGAGTCGAAAATGCGTTCAAGCAGTGAAGCAACGGGTGTAGGCCTATTTAAGAGAATTCCTGTCTCGAACGTAGAAAATTTAGGTTAAGACATTATTTTTATTAGACAACCTAGTCGTTTAAGTCAGAATTTATGGGTTTAATTACCAAAAAATTATCAAAACATACCTACCTAGAGGAAGATATTAAAACTAGGCATGTTCAAACACCTTGTAGAATATTATCATGTTAACAGGCAAGTTGGACAACAGAACCGCTCTAAAAAGTCTCAATAAGAATGTATACACAATAAATGTGCATACCCATACTCCTTCTCAAGTAAAAGCAACATTTATGTAGACCGATATCCAGAAGATAGCATTAAAAAATAATATGGCCTTGATCCAACCCAGACCAAAAAATCAAAATTCATGAACTTCTATGGATTCTATGGCATTTGTGCAGATACCATAAGGGCGCAAGCGTTAAGTACGTCTCTTTGCACTCATGGGAGGTGTATCTGGGCAAGTATAGATAAAAAGATAGGTATCTACTTCAAGAAAGTTCAAAGAACTCTAAATACATACAAATTTCTCCATAAACCGGCCGGCTTTCTGTTTTTACATCATCAGACAGTAGGTACCTATATTTTCTGGATGTAGATGCGATACCCCCGATGTGGTAAACTGGGACATGTGATAAAGCTAAATATAGCTTCCTATATGCATGTACATAGCCAGCCAGATATGTAACTAGGTACAATAGGTAGGTACTTATATTGAACAAAAACCACATGGGAAAAAGGCGTTGGCTTTTTTTACCTTGTTCTGTATTCTACTCCCCAATCGATCCAAATGGAAGTTTTGATTTCAATTTATTATTGATTAAGGAATAGGTACATATATGAATAAATTAAATTAAATATTCAATGGCCATCCATCAACATAATTGAATTTCGTGATGTCTCGGTAGTCGTTAAGAAAGACTGAAGAAAAGACATGTGGCGAACAGATTTGCCGCGTCAGAAACTCAGAATACACTTTTTATTGGATGGATGGAGTGACATTGAACTCGGAATACATTTTTCAGGGTAAAGAACCTAATTCAAGGTCAAGGGCGGTACCTTGGATTCTTTTCTTACAAAAATCAACCACGCGCAACCGGCACATAACTATAGGAGGTAGGTATACCTACTCAATTTACACAAAACTAAAATACATACCTCTTAATCGTTGTTGGATGAACAAATCACACATTTTTTAAAATTAATTTTAATGGAAGAACCATTTTAATTTCCATTTACTTAACAGAAATAGAAACTAATTTTCAAAAAATTAAATTATCTAATCACTAAATGAAAAACTCAACCGTTCACTATGAAGATTTTCACCAAATGGAACGAGCGACGAAATGATGAGGTTGAGGTTGGCGTTGCGTTTTGCGTTGGCCGTTCCCGTTAACACGCGGTTTCGTTTCCAAATTCCAACAGATATAATGTTTCGATTTCATTTTGACATTTCCTGTCATTTTTTTCGTTGAGAAACAGTATTTAAGAGCACTACACAACCGACACAGGAAGGAAGAAAATGATATGTCCGGTTGTTGTCTTTGATACCTATTGGCGCCATCTGTCATGAGTTATTTGGTGAATTAATACAAGTGTATTTGCTTTTAACAGAGTTGTTATACAAAATTTAAACTCATACAAATTTAATTATTGTTCGGACTGAAAGATAAGAGAGAGGTTAAAAGCTATTAAAAACTTTGTTGATTAGGTATTCCTTATTTGAATACAAATGGCTAGAAGTTAGCTCATTTCGAAATTAGAAGAAATAGTGTTTTCATTTGAGTTTGCTAATTTCGATCTTTTTCTTTCTTACTTCCTTTTTATTCCTTCCTCTTGTTTTGTTTACTAATGCCGTCAAATATAGAAGACAAAAGAAGATTTTTTTTGATGGAAAGTAGATAAGACAGCTAGCGCCGCCATTGATCACAAACAGAAAAACATGTTCCATGAAATTACTATAAGATAAAATACATTTATACAATAGACACGCCCACGATGCTATTGAAATTCGGGCTGTTCGATGTTGTTTGCAACGTCATTTCGTTCAAATAATGTGGAAATGAGATCATTTTGAAATATGATTTTGTGTGGGAAAAGAGATAATTTGGAATCGAATTTGGAAATTTGCTACAAAAGTAACTCATTTGACCTAATAAACGTAGTAACGGGTGATTTTTTTGAGGTTAGGATTTTCATGCATTAGTATTTGACAGATCACGCGGGATTTCAGACATGGTGTCAAAGAGAAAGATGCTCAGTATGCTTTGACATTTCATCATGAATAGACTTACTAACGAGCAACGCTTGCAAATCATTGAATTTTATTACCAAAATCAGTGTTCGGTTCGAAATGTTCAAATTGTTCAAATTGTGTTCAGCGATGAGGCTCATTTTTGGTTGAATGGGTACGTAAATAAGCAAAATTGCCGCATTTGGAGTGAAGAGCAACCAGAAGCCGTTCAAGAACTGCCCATGCATCCCGAAAAATGAACTGTTTGGTGTGGTTTGTACGCTGGTGGAATCATTGGACCGTATCTTTTCAAAGATGCTCTGTACGCAACGTTACGGTGAATGGCGATCGCTATCGTTCGATGCTAACAAACTTTTTGTTGCCAAAAATGGAAGAACTGAACTTGGTTGACATGTGGTTTCAACAAGATGGCGCTACATACCACACAGCTCGCGATTCTATGGCCATTTTGAGGGAAAACTTCGGAGAACAATTCATCTCAAGAAATGGACCGGTAAGTTGGCCACCAAGATCATGCGATTTGACGCCTTTAGACTACTTTTTGTGGGGCTACGTCAAGTCTAAAGTCTACAGAAATAAGCCAGCAACTATTCCAGCATTAGAAGACAACATTTCCGAAGAAATTCGGGCTATTCCGGCCGAAATGCTCGAAAAAGTTGCCCAAAATTGGACTTTCCGAATGGACCACCTAAGACGCAGCCGCGGTCAACATTTAAATGAAATTATCTTCAAAAAGTAAATGTCATGGACCAATCTAACGTTTCAAATAAAGAACCAATAAGATTTTGCAAATTTTATGCGTTTTTTTTAAAAAAAAAGTTCTCAAGCTCTTAAAAAACCACCCGTTATAAGTCAACAGTCAAAAATATCAAAAAACTAAAATTCTTGGTTCCATTAAATCTGACTTGAGGCGCTGGTTTATTTGGCAAAGGAAGCATTTTATTGTTAAGACAGAACAAAGTCGGAACAGAAAGTAAAAAGCAGTAAAAAACGTCAAAAAATACTTCAATTTTCAAATTCTATGAATTTCAATTATAAGTCGTGTGCGATAACACACATAAATGTGAGTTCTGTCAAAAGGCAAAATTACTTGCAATTTTTGTTTGTGTTGGTGTCGATATGGAAGTGGTATGTTTAGTTCACTCAGAAACAACGAAACAAGACTTTTTAAAATGAATACTAAGTTAACCTACGCATCAAATTGGCCACACAACCACAAAAATTAAAGTTCGGAAAAATCACAACACAAATATGCGAAAAAAAATAATTTTTTTCACGTTTTTAAGCTGTGTACAAAATTTTGTTGTTCAATAGTGTACTGTATCACAATTTGTAGCCCCTCTTCAAAATTTGACAGCGTGTCCATTTTAGCACACAAAAGTCATTGCATATATAAACTATAGTATTCCCACTTGAGGTGCGCCATCTATCGACGAAAAACTAAGCTCTAGAATACCATGGGAAGCAACAACAACAATTTCCACCATTTTAATTGTTGTTGTTGCTTCCCATGGTATTTTAGAGCTTAGTTTTGCGTCGATAGATCGCGCACCTCAAGTGGTAGTACTATAGTTTATATATACAATGCAAAAGTAAACAAAGGTTTTTTTTTATAATTTAACTGTTATGCTTGTAAGACAGAAGGTCTTTTGAACGCGAATTGCACAGCATTATTTGACGTTTTGAATCCAAATGTCATCATGTTAATGGTAACGTAGAACTTTCAATTTGCTGATTTGGTAATCTTACGATTTTAAGGTTAATCCCAACAAAAAATACTATAAAACAAGTTTGTGACAATCATGAAAACGCATACGATTTTTTAAAGCCCCTCTTTCTTTCTTTTGTATCAGATAACAATGGTTAAAGCTTAACCCCACATTACAAAAAAACCGAAATGAGATAATTTGGAAGGAAGTAATTTGGGAAACCTTAAAAGTGCCTTCAGGATAAAATTTATACAACTGCCAAGAGCAATGTTTATGCTAAATTGAATCGCAAATGGAGGACGGGACACATTAAGCAGACAGACGAACATACGTACCTTCAAAACCACAACCCTTAAGATGCTGCCAAAATTTTATCATATTACCCAACCAAAAAAAAAGGGTATGTCACTGGTTTTGACACTGACACTCACTTGAAAAATCAAATTGGATTAAAACTAATTTCACACTTACCGCTGAGTAACTTTTTACAAATTGCCTTTGCTGCATGTGATTGTTTAGAACAACACCAGGCTGCTGAGGTTGAGGTGGTGGTGGTGGGGGTGGCTGCTGTTGTTGTTGTTGCTGATGTGGCTGATGTGATTGTTGCGCAGGATGTTGTTGTGGGTGATGCGGATGTGACGCCGACGGTTGTTGCTGTTGTTGTTGTTGTTGCTGTTGTTGAGAAATTTGTTGCCTTGAGCTCATTTCAAGTGATATTGGTAGATTCCAGGCCTCCTCTATCGAGCACAACTGCCTCCGTTTAGACGTTATACTCGGCATAGGAGCTTGAGCTAGTTGCGTGCCCAGGAATTTAATCCTTTGCTTAAGACTCTCAGCAAGACTTTGTGTTTTACTATTACTAGGACTATTATTACTGCTATTATTGTTGTTGTTGTTGTTGTTATTATTATTATTACTACTACTACTATTGTTGTTAGCACCAGATTTTGATGTTGAAGCTTTACTTGTCGATGGCGATGATGCAAATCCACCACTAGTCGACGATGATGTGGATGGACCACCAGCACCAGCAGAACTAGCAGCTGAATTTTTTGTTGGTGTTGCTGGTGTATTATTATTCGATGTTGAGGCTGTACTGACTGTATGAAAAAAGTTCGAGTCCTTTTTTTTTTATGAAAAGAAAGAAAAAAGAAATATAAATAAGTATCTTCTGTGGTTAACCATCTGGCGTTTGTATGATAAGATGAAACTACACTTACAGAATCTAAGTTACGTGCTGCATTTAAATAACACGCATAGGCGTCTCTTAATTGACCACAGCTCTCATATAAAATACCTAAATTCGTCCAGGCAGCTTTGTGATTTTTATCCAATTGTACAGCGCAAATATACGCTTGTAAGGCGTCTGTTGGTTGATTCTGTTGCTGGTACAGAACCCTGGAAGAAAATAGTAAAATGAAAAGTTAATACAAAATTATTGAACTTTTTGAGAATGAAGTATAACTGAGAAGACATGGAAAGTAGGATAAAGGCTACAGAAATACTAGAAGAACGTAGAGATAAAGCATATTCAAATTATCGTCTCGTGTAATAGAATTATATGTACTTCTGAGCCGGGTGATATCTGCCGGGTTCCTGAAAGCAGACCCCAGAGCAGGAGCCTATATTTTAAATCCACTTGTCCACCAGGATGTATATGAAACTAAACCTTAAACCTTTGGAACGACATAGTTATTGCCAAGATTCCGAAAAAAGGCGATCTAAGGAAGCGAAATAAATTGGAAGGTTCCTGAAGTAAAGCGCAACTACAGGGTGGCTGGCGCACTAATAATGTTACAAAAACAAAATGTTTTAAGTTTTTTTTATGTGAGAAATCGGCTTATTTTTTTATTTTTTTAGGTAGCTGAAATTTTGTAAGGCTAAGTTCATAAGCCGCTGAAATCCGCCCATAAACACGCCCACAAACGCCATTTTTGTTCAACAAACTCTATTTACCAAAATTAAATTGTGTTTTTTGTACAGTTGCGACCAAAGCACAACGCTTAAATTTTGAATATGCAAGCTATAGGTAAAATAGGTTAAATAAAAATGTTTCAGTTTGGGAGTGGTTGACGCCCACTTTTCATACGAAACCATCAATATTATTTTTATAATATATCGATGCTTATATTCGAGCAAAAACTCTTAATTTGGTGGGTACTTAAACATCTTGTGTATGAAAACAAAAAAAAAATGATTTTGGGTGTGGCTGATGCCCACTTTTCTTGAAAGAACAAAAAAAAAAACAGTTTTAAAAATTTAAGTTACCAATATTCAGTTTAACCATTTTTTTCGTTCGTTTAATGAAAAATTGATCTCTAAATTTATTTTGGTGTACATTTTTTCAATACGCCCACTTTGAAATTCGTGATTTTTATAAAATACCTTTATTCGGGTAAGATTGTTAAAAAACTACTTGATTCAGCTTTAGTTTTACACATAAATGTCTAAAAATTGGCTAACGATCAAAGCTGAGTTAGTGCTTTAAATTTTTGTTTACAATTTTTTAGGACACGCCCACTTTAAGGAATTTTACTAGATTTTGACAGCACTCCATCGATTAGATGCACCATAATGAGGCGGGTAAACATGTTTGCCGAATCTAGAAGCATCGCACGAAGACCTTACCATCGAGATCCCTTGTGCGGGTCCAGGACATAGCCGCGGGTGTAGCCTCGTCAACACAGGCGAACCCAAGCCTTTCAACTCGAAACATATCAGCGCAAATTGGAGTTAGCCAGGCGGTCATTATAACGAGTACTTCATGATTCTTCAAATTTGGAATTCCAAATTACGAGCAAGTTAAACCCTTGAATTTGCCTGTTCGTCTGGAATTTTGCCAAAAAATGATTAAAACGGCCAAATATTACATTAAGATCTAAGCGGACTCTAATCCAGAAATGCTCCATGAGACGACACTGCACCCAGTGCGCCGAAGACGTATCCCTTTCAGCATGATTCCGTTCCAACAAGATGGAGCAAATGCACGAAATTCGGGGCAAAGCTGCAACGAAAATTCCGAAACAAAAAAAAATTCAGGAACTGCAATTTCCGCTGATTTTAAGATCACCTGACCTGAATGCACCAGATTTGTATAGAGTTATATCAAGCAAGAAGTAGATATGTAAAACTAAACCGAGGAATTTGACTGAATTGCAGCAGTCGATTGAAACGATAATTGAGGCGATCCCGACTTCAACCCTTCAGGCCGAATGACAAACAATCATCGGATGTTTCAATCACAGCTCTTCCTCATATTCACTATTTTTGAAAACGCTGACCCCGTTAGTTATGATGATGATAGTTTGGTTTAAGAAATATCTCTTAGAAAATGCTTGCTACACACAGCAGATAGGACACGGAAAATTTGGTGATTAATTTGCTATTAACTTAGGTAGCAGAACTTTTAATGGCTATCCCTAACCTAAGTAAAAGAAAAGTTGGCAGGCCATGGTCAACTGATTTGACGAAACCTCAGTTCCAGAATTTAAAATCTGGCAACAGAAGAAGAAGAATTTAAATCCGATTTAATCGGAAAGTAAAAGTAGACTGGGCAGATCTTAGTCCTTCGAATGAAACCAATTGCAACGTCACAAATAATTGGTTCGACAGGACATCTGAGGTCGTAACGGGGAACCCAACAGGATAATCACTAGACCGTAATAACAATTACACGTCCCAAAAGGAAGGTTAAATTTAGTGCTGTCGATAAAAATAAAATAAAAAGAAAACAAGAATATTTACCCTATCGAACACCAAGTGTCGGCGTTCCCTTCACTCTTCTCCACAGAATTTCTATACGCTATAAAGGCATCATGGACTTTGTTAATTCCAGCATAACATCTTCCAAGCAAATATAATGATTGTCCAGATTTTGGATTGGCTTCAATTGACTTTTGTAAACAGAAAATTGCATAAGATTCTCGTTGTCGTTTATCGCCTAAGGATTCAACACAATGATACATCCATCCTGTTGTTTACAAAAAAAATTAACTTATAATTTATATTCAAAAGTCTATACAAAGTCATACTATACACTCACCTAACTGTCGATATATATCGGCCTTCAGATCCAATGTCAGCTGGTCTTCGGTAAGAAGCTTTTCGTATGCCTCTTTGGCAGCTTTATGTTTATTTTGAACTTCATACAGGTGTGCGATGTGAAAGCGAACTGCAAATAAACAAAACGGAAAAAAATTGTTAAAAAATAAAAATAAAAAAATATACAAATTGGAAGAGAAATGACAACCAAGATGCCCGCAATAAAACCATCATCGTCATCGTCACTATATAAATTTATGTTTATGTACTTTTAAAAAGGCTTTATGGTCGGCCCTTGTGCTAAAGGACTCAATTATAACTCTTAAAAAAAAAAGATCGATCAGAAAAAACTCCACACGAAGTTTTTTTTTGCAACATTTTTTTTTCATTGCTATTTTTGTGGCAAGTGAAAATGATTTGGTGCGTGTGTGCTGCTGCCGCCTGGCCGACGAACAGTCTGTCCAGACTTTCTCGTGGATTCGTCACACCAATACGGTCAGTGGCGGGACAGGCCGGGCCGGGCCGGTCGCCACACCACATGGCATACCTAGTCACTGACCTAGACAGTGTAATTGTTGCATGTCCAATGTATGATGATGACGATGACATATGGCGTAGATGACGTGGTTTTTGCAATATTTTATCGTGTTGCAAGCAATTACTTGGTGCTTCGGTTTATATTTATGTTTTTTTTTTTTTTTTAATGCTGATTGTTTGCGGAAGTGGCTAGAGAGATACATAAAAGTTATGTGGTTTAATGTCGTGACTATAACTGAGTGGTTTAGTCTTTAGATTAAAAGATTGTTGGGGTTTTTATTGTTTTATTGAATGTAAACTGTCATTTTGTGTTAATCAATCTAATTGAGTTGAGTTTTATTTTTTGTGAATTGAGTGGAATTGAATGTTTAACCTGATTTCATTTGAATTGATTTTCAAACAATATTGATTTGACAAACTTATATTTCTTCTAAAATAAGAAAGATTTCTGAAGCTTACATTAGACAAAAGATAAACCACACATACTTCTGACACCATTTTTACGTCACACGCTACTGATGTCACCTTAAAAAGGCAACTATGTACTTTAAGTCAAAATGACGTCAGATGTGCATAATTTAATAAAAAAAATTTACATGTCGGCTAGTCTTAGCTTTATTTGTTTGAATACTGATTAAAAAAATTACAACGATTAGAGAAGGCCTTCTTCAAGTCAAAACAAATATATTACGGCCCTGCTTCTGTCATGACATAACTCTCTGATCTATCGCAAAAGTTTTTTAATTCTATCCTGCGCATCTGTCAAAATTCAAGTAAAATGGCGGTTACAGGAATCATTTTTCAATGACTTTTAGTTGCGTATTTAAAAAAAAACCAATAGAATTTACGTCAAATTTGCAAAATTTGAACGTCATCACATTTTGACAAAAAGCGCGATAAAAATCTAACCTTATATAGCGATCTTGAGTCTTGACAACTTCATCCATAAAAGTACGGCGTGTCACACACGGAGAAGTTATTGTTAAACAAATTACGACAACAGCATCTGGTTGGTCTCGGACATGGAACGTAACGTGAAGCTTGGCTGATTTAGTTACTCACTTTTTAGGGTTTCTGATCGGGATTTTCAAATGTGGAAGAGTAAACTTTCATCACGGAATAAAATACCTACGTGTAGTAACTATACGCGTAGTTAACTTAAAAATTGTTTCCCATTTATTCTGTAGTGAATGATTCTAGATTAAGGGAACGAAATGAAAACAAAACAAGCAATTAAAAGGCAATTATGAAAACTTTGGTTGGAAACACAAGGGGCTGTATTCATAGACGTATCTTAAACTGCTGCTAAGTTGTGATCAACCAAACCTGGAGTTTAAGCTATTCATAAACGTATTTAGACCTAGGATTAGGACTTAACCTGGGGTTTAACTTTAAAAGTGGCTGATGTAGTGTTTAAGTTACTTTTAAACTACTACTGTCATACAATAATTGAAAAACGTATAGGTAGGTACTTTTGTCTGCCAGTAGCAAGTCGATACAAACAAAAATACCTTGGAAATTCTGAAAATACTATTTTAAAATGTCAATAGACGTTGAAATTGAAGGAGATTTTTTTTTATTCTGGTAGATTTGTTGTATGAAATTGTGCCACCAGCCAGACAAAAGAAAATTTATAAGGCAGAGTTCAATTGACTCGAGTTAAATGATAAAGATTTTTTTCAACGATATCAATTCGACAAAGAAACAGCAACATTTGTCATATAAATCTGCTAATTTCTGTAATTGCAAAAAACTGGGATAACAGCTTCCACACTTTGTTCAATTCCCATTCACAAGCCAGGAACTTCATTTTGAAGTCGTTTTTTATCATCTATAATATTTGGATGTCTTCTTAACTGATTTATCTAAAATTAAAATGTACGATTTCTTATTTATTTTTTGTCAGGCACGGGTGACAAGGACCAAAGGCCCAGAGCACAGACAAACACAAGACAAAGAGACACAGACAGAACAGAAGAGAGAACAACATGTCAACAGTAAACAGCTCCGTGGTTTATTGTTGTACGGTCCTCCATCTTACCACTAACCACGCGCAGTGATGCTTGGTTTCGCTGATCGATCGGGAAGCGATTCTTTATCAATATCATAATTTAAAGTATAATTGTAGTAGATTTTTGCATTAAGCTATTACTAGCTAAACACAGCTAGAAAATTGTTTATGAATACCAGCTGTGTTTATCTAAAGAATTCAGCTTAACCTGTAGGTTAGTAAATCACAACTTTAGTAAACATCTATGAATAGGGCCCAAGGACTTTAACCGAAATCTGCAAAGCAAATACGTATAGTACTGTTTTTGTGTCTGCAATTTGCGAGATGGCCGCCAGAGGGCAGGTGGACTATGGCTTTAATGTTGGTACTTTACATAGGTATTAAAGACTTGAAAGCATGAAATGAGTGATCATCAGAGAGCGTTCCATAACCTCAAAATAATTTAGCAAAATGCAGAACACAATAAACGTCAGAATGACAAGTAGAAATATGAGACAAAATGTGAAGCCATTTTAATTTGATAAGCAGAACACTATTTCATATATTATTGTATTTGTATTAAACGTCATAAATGATGGCAGAGCAGAACGGTGTCGTGTAAGAGCTTACAAAATATGTTTCAAAAATAATTCAGAGGGTTTAACATTAGTTTGGTTCACAGAACTTTCCCGAGCGCTGTTCACAGACACGACAAAACTATGAATATACTACGGAATCAATTTTTTATAATATTCTTCGTTTTTTTCTTTAGGACCTTTCATTTTCTGTAAATTTCTAATTTCTTTTGCACAGACATTGTTTCAATTTTTCAGAATTCGTGAAATTTTGTGACAATCACAAGAGAGACCTCACGTGTCATGTCGATTTTATTCCGAAGAATTTATTTGAGCAGAAAATTTCAGCTCACTTCTACCTGCCCAATTGAGTCCTAAAAGTAAACATTATATTGCCGCCGCCCTTACGGTTATGTTAAAAGTGACGTTTGGACTCAACACACACATAAACAATACAACACAGTATAAAAACAGAAAAAGACAATTTTTCAAACTTTTAAATTTAGTAGACGTTTTCTAAGATCCGTTCTTTTAGTACGAATTTCTACACATCTTTATAAAAGTTGCACAAAGTGATGTTAAAAAGTTAACCTAACGTAGGTAGGTATCCCCTTTTTTTTTGTACCAGAAATAGACAAAGCCGGAAGTGCTATGAACTAAGGCATGAACTACCGTTTTGAATTTGCTTAGTAACGAAATAGTTTCATTAATTAGTATCGTCATTTAGTAAAAACATATTTGGAACAAAGTTTTAGAAGATCTAACTCCAAACAGACAAACACTTTCAGGACAACAAAAATGAAAGACAACCATGGTAGAGTCCTAAAATTAGGAAGACAAATTTAGGGATTCGAAAACTCGGTTTCGAAATAGTCAGTCAGTTTTAAAGTTTTAAAATGCTTCAACATGAACTAAAACACACGTATCTATAGCAGAAATACATATTTCTATTCCTTGTTAGGTAAGTTCATCCATCTAATAATTCCCTGAAATATGTCTACTCTACACCCTGGCACCTGGCAAAGGTCAATGTTGAACTGCTATTCCACATCAAATGACATGTGATTGACTTGTATGTAGGTAGCTCTTTATTTTCTAAGAATTTGTATAAAGACTGTTGCTTCTCAGCCCTATGTATCTATTTTCATGAATAATTCCTGGAAAATCCTGTAAAGATTTGAAAGAAATTAAAGGCGAGACAAAAATTTTGTAAATTGACTGTGCACGTGTGCACCCACTTTCTTTCGACATTTATTCATTGAACCTGGTTATGACTTTAATCCTTTCCTTTTTTTTCTGTTCCTAAGAAGATTTGCTAATGACTGTGGGTGTCACAACTCACAACCCTTATACGAACATATCACACTAATGATCGATAATTTCATAAAAATAGCTGGTATTTTATCCACCCTAGGTTTCACAAGGTATGGTTATTTTTTTAACACATCGTTTCTAATAATCAATCCAAGTTGACCGCCTCCTCAATTAAATATCATATTTCTTATAATTACACAATCTGATGGTAAGACTTTAGCCCAAAAGTCTCAAAAAACACACCCCCATCAATGTGTGCCAAAGTTAATCATTAACTACACTTGGGTTTTGTTTCCCTTGTTGAAAATATCTTTCGTCTTTTGCTGAAATGAACTGAACAGGGACACCCAACAACCCATAACCTCCTGTGTATCCTTGTATTGTATCCTTCAACTTCAAACTTCAGCCCCAAAAATTCTTCTCTGTATATCGAGTAAGAAGTGTTGTTCCAAGAAAAAGCAACATTTCTTCAAGAAAGAGCTTCTGCGCCCTGCCGTGCGACTTATAATTTATATCTTTTTCAACTTTCAGCTATACAAAAAAAAAAACAAGGGAAAACTGTTGTTTGATGAAAGCCCATTTTTATTTCACTATAATTTTTTTTTTTATAGTTCAGGCGATGACAGAAACAATTTAAAAAGCATTATTTTTCACACTTCAAATTATCGTTTCAAAAGCACTTAACCCAAGTTAAAAAAAAAATGGTTTCACAAAAATTAAGTGATAGCTCGGAATTCCCCATTTTATGGATTTTACTAACGGCAGATATTAGGGTATGTAAAAATCACTAAAACTAGGTAAAGGTTCAAATTTTAACGACCTTAAAAACATACCAGCAATAAAATCAGCCCAGCATTCTTCACGTATCCAGCAGATACTTGTAATTTAATCCAAAATCAAGGAAATGGCACAACACTTGAGTTTTACAACACACATTCAGTCCTTAATTTCGAGGACTATTATATTACACCAACAAAATATCAATAAAAATTAGCACAACGTGAAACCGAGTAGATAAATTGATAAACAAAAATAAAATAAAAACACCAATTTAAAAAGGTATTCCCCGATAAGTTCCAAGTTCCGTTTAAATAATAAAAAGTGGAAAGATTCTGTAGGAAGAAGAAATTTGGAATTTTTTTTATTATTCTAAAAATATTCTAACTAAACGAAAAATGGGGCGCGTTCCTCGTATCCGCTCTCTGGTTTTGGATAGAGTGAAATGTTTTGTGTATAATGCGATACAGAATTGTGACAACCGATGAGGACGAGGACGAAAAACGAGAACGACACGTTGACGACGACGACGCCGCGCCGCATGTGAGAGATTACTTTGAAAATAGACGGCGACCCGACCCGACCGACAACGACAACGACAAGAAGAAGCAAAAATTATTCCTATCACAATCGGCATTGTTAGTTCAAAGCCACCCCTAAAAAAACGCCATCAGCATCAACATCATCATCCAGAGATTCCAAATCCCTAGCAGCAGCAGCAGCATCAGAAGGAGGCCAGAAACAGAAAACAGCAGCAGCAACAGCAAGCAACAACAACTACTCTAAACCAATGTAATCTACAAAAACTGATGGCTGCTGCTTACTGCCTCTGCCTGTGCCTGTCCCTGTGCCTTTGCCTGAGAATATTGAGAAAATTACAAACAAACTCAACTCGGGTTCGGGTTCGGGTGGGTTTGGTTTGGGTTGCTGGGCTGCTGCTCTTACATTCTTCGGTCGGTAATAGGTCGGTCGGTAGGGTAGGGTTGGTTGGTAGTGTTTTATTCTGTATTCCACAGCAGTATTCCTCCGCGTCTACAAAAGGTTCTATTATTCTATCTTTATCAACAAAAAGGGCCAGCGGCAGGGTGTAAAAGAGATGGGAGAAAGTTTGTGTGTGTGTTTGTATTTTCTCGGTCTTCGCATAGAGTTCAACGTACCCCTTAGAGTTTAGTCGGTTCGGTTTGGTTTGGTGAACAACATTTCTAGATTTTCTATTACTTTTGCTGCTCTTCTGCCATCCCTTCCCCGCCTTCCTCTTCCTAACCTATCTATACGATGTAAAGAGAGCTATCTATTTTATCCAGAGCCAGAGCCAGAGCCAGAGACCGAAGTGTGTATAGCGCACCTTCCTTCCTTCATCGATTACGAAATTTTCTCACTTTTCTTTCTCGGTTCTCGCATCTCGCTTCTCGCCCTTTTGGTCGTAATTTCTATACATAAAACAGCAGGCAGGAACACCACACCACCACGAGCACGACTATCAACAAAAACGGCGAATATGTCGACGACGATAGAGACACCTCTAACTTGGTCTATGATTTCCCTAATTTTGTTTTTGTAAAGAAGAAAAGAAGAAGAAGAAGCAGCAGCAGCAGTTGTAGAGGAGCACACGGGCACGAGCACACCACTGGGCTGGAATGGAACTGGGTTCTGGAGAAACGTGACGTGACTCTACTCACGTCGCGCTTTTTTGCTTTTTCATTGCTCGCTGTGTGTCGTCGTCGTCGTCTATCGTCTTCCTTTTATGACAGCTAGACCAGACAGTTGTGAAGTGAGATGGTGGAAACAATGTTTGAGTTTTGGGTAGATTTTTTTGTATTTTTTTTTATGCTTTTTTTAAGGGATACCTACAACAAGGAAAAATGTTTATATTAAGGGCTGGGAAAACGGGCGGGTGTCTACTAAATTGGGTGGGTTTAATAAAAAAAAAATGACTGCGCGAGATCAAAAGATGGATTTTCCTTGAAAAGTAAATTGATAGGAAATTATGTATATAAAACAAAAGTGGACGAGTTGGTCGTATGAAATTGCTTTAATGTCCAAAACCATTCTGCAATTTTGTTTCCAAGTAAAATAATATACAGAATGACAGTTCTTTAAGGACCTGTTATACTGTTAGTATCAAATGGGACCTAACACACATTTTCTGATACAATTTTAACTATACGAACAAAAACGACGCAGGAGATGTCAAAATAATAACGGAGCCACAATCGGACTTCGGAACCGCAATACAGACGTGGAAGATATGGTTTAGGTACCTACTTAAAAAAAAAAAATTCGTGAAGCATTTTTGAAATTCCACTTCAAGAAACTCTCCAAATCTTCGCAACTTCCTTACGAGAATTTCTTGGTACATGTGTTTTTGTAAGAATAAGCGAACAAAAGTCAAAATGGATTCATATTCAAAATCAATAAGATGTTTGACAGGTTGTGTTTCCGGCTTTGGGTTTTTTCATTGTGTTGATACAGTAACTCGTCGGTAAAAGAGTTCATGTTTTAATGGGTAATGCCCTTGTTACATCAAAATTCAGGACTGCCATTTTATTATTAAACCACCTAAAACCTACTTGACATCGTAAATGCAAAATTTTTGACACTTTTAGAGCGTCGGTAACACAGTCATGTTTTGTCAGTTAGATTTTATCGATTAAAAATAGAAAAAGTTAACAGTATTTCATGATGTGTGTGTAGGATTGTCACAAACTTTAACAATATTTTTTTTAATTTTAGAAACACTGTCATTTTGTTAAAACGTCAAAAAGAAAACAAAACGAATTTTCGCAAATTTTTTGAATGGGGTATATTTTTAATATTGTTGGATTTACTTTCCGATTTAATAGGCTTAAATCAGAATTAGAAGATTTAAACCTTATTTGCTGTAAATTTTGTGTTAAGCCATATCCAAACAAGACACACGATAAATATTCTGCTGTGGCTGCAGTAAGGGTGGTTTTAATGTTGGTGCTTAGTATTTTTTTTTAGATGACAGCTCTTGTTTTGAATGCTAATTTATTTTTGAGACAAAGTAATCAGTTTTTTATATTCACGTATCTGTCTTTGATCCATTGCATCTGACAGCAAAATTAAGTAGCCAATTGCCGTTTAAGCGAAATTGACATTTTAACTGTCAAAAACAACTATACAGCGATAGCTTTGTTCTTTGCGGTTCTCCCAAAACCGCAGCGACAAAGCAAACTTTTTTTTAATCGCAGCGGACGCCGCTTTGTGACACATTTAAAAAAAAAGGTCCCTAAAAATCACGCTAAAATGTTAGCTGCTTTCTAATATTCCTACAAAGATCTCAAAGCAGCTTTCAACCATGTCCTGAATCAAACAAACCAAATCCATTCTAAAACACAATTCCCATAGCAAATACCAGCCAAACTCAACTCACGTATCTGCGGATTTCATCACATACTATATCAACTCGTAACCGTAGTGTATAGGAACGAGCATTAGGATTCGGTTTGTCTATAACCCGATGGGCAAGGAATACACTTTGTAAAAGTTCATTCACCACCGGCACCGGCCCTCCGCCGTTGATATTGAAGATGAAGACCAATACTCTTGTCCGCAAACAGTGGACCTGCACAGGCTCACAGTGGTCGGTCGGTCTATGGTAAGGTGAACCTTCTCTCATTTGGGCTCTTTTTTATTTTGACGTTAGTGAGTAGGTATTGTCCGGGGAATTTTTATTTTCAAACTCAACACAAACAAAATTCAATGATGTTGCTGATGGAAAAATAAAAAAAAAGACAAGGAATAAACTGGGATGATGATGGTGTCTTCTGTGTTGTTGAATGTATCCTGTTTTCCAGGCTGGTAATACATATTATCTATACTCTCCGAAATAAGGAAGAAGAAATTACACGATCCCGGGCCAGAATACTACCTACATTTTTATACAAATGTGGTGGATGGACAGTAGAAGAGAAGGTCGATTTAATAGCAGGCCAACCAAACCGATAGCATAAAAAAAAACAAAACAAAAAACGTAATCAGGTAATGTTTGTTGTTTTTGTAAAGGTTGTCTTTTGCTGATATTTTTTGGTCGGTGCAGGATTAATTCAATAACAACTAGTTACGGCCCAGAATATATTCATTCATCCCCCCAAACACATAAAATAATAGGGTGTAACTATGAGGCTAAGGGTAAATTATAAATCGTTTTTTTTTTTTAAATCCAACTCCTTGGCTGAGTTCAAGCGAAATTAAAATGACTAGAAATCGTCCCCAAAGTTTTATAAATTTGCGGATTTTGTTCGCGGAATTCAGAGATTATTTTGTGTTATTATTGAAATTGTATTTTTTTTTGTAGAAAGGAAAGTTAAGTTAAGGAATCCATCACTCGTAAAAAATTGTAAAGACTTCTTTGTGTCTAAAACATATACCTAGGTAGCTGCGATTTAATCGTTGCGGCAGCGAAACTTTCGCTATGCACTATTTGCAAACATAAAGATCACACTGACCCACATTAATTATTATCAGGGATAGGGAAGTGGTTTCTGAAGGGCAGCGAATATTTCGCATCCACGTTTGATAGCGGTTTTTTTCGCGCGAACATTTTTTTTTGTAATAAACAATTCGAACAAGACTTTAAAGGGTTTCAGGTTTCTTGTCACATTTCTTTGGTTGGAGAAATAAGATACAAAATGTGAGGAGACTATTTCAATATCGGATGCAAATCATAGCGACAAATGGTCTAAAGTGCTGCGATTTTTTAACTTCCGCTATTTTCGCGTCATTTTAAGCTTGTTTTCTTTTACTTCCGCTTTTTAAAAACATTGTGGGCTAGTTGAGCGCCATGTTTCTCGCTTCAAAAATGTTGTGGACAGGTAGGTAACTAAGCATAATTTTAAAAATAAATTGGAAAATATTTCTGCGATTTTTTGTAAAAGAACAATCGCTGGAAAAATGGAGGGATGGGAGGAGTTTTTTTATTTGTTCAATATTCGCCTTCAATCATTTTTTGAACAAACAGCTGGGCCTAGATTTTTAACTTTTTGGCAAATACGTGCCTGCGCCAGCTGTTGTATTTTCGTTTCCTACATTTTTATACAAAATATACAAATCCCCATAGGGTCTTTTGAAGCACGTATCCCGTTTTTTTCTCTGTTCTCTCACTTTGTTTTGCTTCCCTCTTTTTTCCCCTCTTTAATGAGGCACACATCTCTCTATAATGGTCATGGTGCGGTGTGGTGTTTGCGCTCTAGGACGAATGGTGTACGTGTGCCGACGTCGGGTGAAAATGGAATCCCTCAACAGACACACACAAAAAAGAAAAAAAAAATTTCACACAACAAAAAATAACCCAGTATGTACATATATTTTTTTATATAATTTTAATTCATTTGTCTGGTCTTTTTAACAAAAATATTTTAAGCTCCAAAACGTTAAGAAGGAGTAATTTCCTTCGTCCTGGACAAAATATAAAAAATAAATAAAAAAAAGAAACCCTGGCAACAAACAAATTGCTATCGTCTTCCCTCTTGGGAGGGCTGTATTTGATATAATTTGCTGATTGATGTTAATAATTTAGTTCAGCCAAGACTGAGCAGCAGCACTCAGGAGTCAGGACGACGACGAGGAGGGTAAGGATACAAAAGAGATGTGAAGGGCTGATTTAATAGCCTCCACAATATACCTACTCTGAGGGCCTTTAGGGGAAAATTTTATTTACTTTTTGTTGGATCTTTGTACGATTTTTTTTCTATGGAATACCCGTAGCTAATTGTGTTAGTTTTGGGCATGTGTATCCTTAGACGATATAATACTGTTATAAATACAAAAAAACAAAAATGGAGGCATAGGTATGAATATTCTGGCACCTAACCACCCAAAGGAATTAATTCAGTTTCCTTCTTATTGTTATTGAAAAGGCTTTTATAATATATTTTTTTTTACTTATATAAAAGGTGAATGGACTTTTTGAACACACTGGGTTTTTGGGGGCTTTATGCGGATTTTTTGGTACAACTTTGACTTGTGTTGTGGGTGGTGGAAAGAGGAAAGGAATAAGTTTTCGTTAACACATCGATAAGGTGGGTAGGTATATAGGACTGGTATGGCAAATTGGGCGGAGAGATTATGCGTATAAAAAGAACCTTCAGACATCACATTTTTCGGAAGGTTATTGGACTAAACAAGAATATTTGTATTTTCAAGGACGCTCGCACGCTGTTGGCACATTGCGACAAAGTTTTACTTAAACAATATTTCAACATTTGTATGGGTTGAGTTGGTTTTTCAAGGAAAATCTTCGGAGGGACTGATTGGGTTGGTTCTGAGTTCTGACATAACAAAGAGAGAGAAATGTGCTTGGTCTTTAAAATATCAAAACATAAAGGGCAAATCATTTCATGGGCGTAATTTGATATAAAAGAATCGCAGCCGTTGTATTTTATATGGCAACATCTTTTTGGTAATTCAGAGCACCCGGTTTTTTGAAGGAAAAGGAGAAGAAAACAAATTGAAAGGGAAAACATGTAAGTCATCTTGAAAACGTCTTGATTTGATGACCCATCAAAAATTTAAGTGTTCTGGAAACATTTGATGTCATTCAAAATATAAAAAAAAAATTTTGCCACACATGCGCCTTGATTTGAAAATGCATTGAAGAACTTTGCACATTCTGAAAGTGTGGCACAAAAACATACATGGATTTGAAAACTGGATGAAATTTTTTTGTTTACATTTATGCCGATGGATGTGTAACTTTTTCTTTGAAAACTTAAGGCGATAATTGATTCTTTGCGGTTTTAGCAAAGCTGCCGCCGCGAATAAAGCAAAGCGAATTTAAAAAAAAAATGTGTGCGAAAAAATCGCGATGACGCAGGTTCAAAATGTTGCTAAGTTTGGTCTACAATCCAATTTTTCAGGCGCGGGACAACGGGAAATGTAAGATTGTTGCCAGTGTGAAAAGTCTGTTAATTTAGAAGTAAATTTGACTAGCGAAAATTATGGTTTCAAACGCAATCGCGATGTGATGGTGGTGAATTTTGACACAATGTTCGGCAAGATTTGTTTAATTTCTTTTAAGAGTGAAAGTTTCGCTGAAGCTGCGATTGAATTAAATCCTTAATATAATCAAGGCTAAAAGTATAAACGATTAGGACTTCACTGCAACGGATATTCGCTTTAGATATCTACACGCTAAATTTCGAAGTTGCAAAAGAAGGTAGAAGTCAAAATATCGCAGCAGTTCGTCTTCAATAAGTTTTTTTTCGCGCGAATGTCGGACCTCTCACACATCATTATTTAGTAGATGTGAGATGTGACAAACTGTGCTGTCAAAACAAAATATTTCAAAGCGCGAAGTTTTCGCGTTTGCTTCGATTTAATTGCGATGGTTTGACGATCTGAACGAAAAAGCAAGTTTACTTTGAGAAATCAGAGTTAAAATCGCGTTTCGCGATGATGGCAAAGTGTTTTTGATGTGCGATAGCTCAGACTAAATGTTTCATGGAGCGAAAGTTTCGCTGCCGCTGTCAATAATTATTCTTTGATGCATCGCAGAATCAAAAGAAGTTGTTTGAGTTGTGAATGAATCGCACGTTTTGCAGGACCAGCTTGTTGAAATAAGCAAATAACGCGAACTGTTCGCAGGGCATCCAGCAGATAAATCGCGACAAAAAGACGTTTGGGTAAATTTAATTGTCAGGGAGGAATACAATTTAATAGAGAGCGACAAAGATGCACCAATAAGAAAATTTAACCTACAAAACCAAAGAAAACTTCTCTTAAACTCGTATGAAACCGTCCAAAAAAAAACCTAAAAAACTCAACGAGCTGCGACAAAAGCCCGTAACGCATTTAGCTATTCAGCCGCGTAATTGATAATCGTTTACTGCGTTTCGTTTTGCATAAATCACAAATCACATAAAACTCATGCTTAAATCACAACACACGCTTATGAAGTGTTCCTTTTTATTTTGCCTTATTTTTTCTCAGGCCTTGTTGCACGCCCTTTGCACAATGCATGCAAAAATTACGGCAGAAACAGAAAAAAAATAAAGGAGTTAAGATTTCCAAAGGAGCGCGCTTTGGCGTTTTTGCGGGGTTCTTTTTGAGTTGAGTTGTTGTGACGAAGGCGATGCACGGTGGCGGTGGTGATGAAGACGACGGGAGATGACGACGACGACCATGATTGAGGTCAAAGACGTTACTAATTCTAGACTTCTTATTTTTTTTTTTAAGTGACTCTTCTTTTGTTCGTCTATACGGTATCTTCTTGGCAAAGAGCCTCTCCATACAGTCTAAACTAAATAATGTGTTCGAGAATGAGGATCCTGACTTCTGATGGTGGTTTTATTTTTGAAGGAACCAAAAATCAATGCACACACAAGAACATAAGATTTAAACGAATTAAGACCGAAGAGTCAGCCCCCGGATAATATTATGTCGGCAGACCGCAATCCGTCGCTTCGTCATCGTTTTCGTCGCCGTCTTTGCCGTCGTCATCGCGTTGGTCGTAGGGACTAGGGAGATGTTAATCATTCCAAATGGAACGAAAATGATTTACGACTAATTAGGAGTGAAGGACTTGAGGAGAGGACTGAAGAGGAATTATATTTTGAGTGCATTCGGTTGTTGATGTTTTGTTGGTGTTAGGAATTATTAAACGTGCCTGCCGCCAAGTTTTTGGTTATCCATCAGGAAAGTTTAATGGGAAGTTTTATTGTTAATATTTATGACTGTGATTTGTTCCAGTAAATCAAAACAGTGCGCCATAATTTTTAATGACAAAGGGATGTGGGTTACTTTTTATTGCGGAGTAATTTATATTTGCTGTGGAAAATTAGGTTATGAAAGTGGTCTTAAAAGTAAATTGTCTGCGAAGGAAACATTTTTGTAGTTGCGTGTTTGTGTTTTATGGGTTTTCAATTGTCGTTGGTTTCGCAGTCATTTACTAATACAATCATTTTTAATCACCACCGGGTTATGTATATGGAACTAAGTGATTCTTTAGTGATTTTCAAGGTGTTGTTTATAGGCTTTATTGTAAGAAGGAACTACGAACCAGCCAAAGAAAAATGGTGGAACTTGAAAGAATAACGAACGCAATTGTAGTTTCACCACACTGGATCATGAACTCGGTTTTTAATTAAATACTCATTAAAAACAAACCTCAACATCTATTGCGATCGTGATAATGTGAGAATAAACAAACCTTTTGACAGTATCAGATCATCGGTAACGAGCTTTTGACACAATCAGATCGTCGGTAAGGCAGTTGGTGCGTCCTTTTTCTAGCCATAGTCAACAATTGTTAACAATAGCCAACCAATAGACGTTCCTTGTTGTTGACTATGGTTAACAAAGAACGCACCAAGTACGTAGCGATGTTTTCTCGGAGTGCAGCATTCTTATCGAATTTACGATTTTTTGTACTCCTGAGAACTGACAAGTTCTTTTTTAAGTGAATGCCCAAGGAAGTTTGTAAAGTTTTTGAGTTTATGGTTCACTGGGAAAATAAGACAACAGGCATGTTCAGACAAAAACAATTTCTGACACATTAAAATTGTCGGTAAGACAGTGATGATGTGGAATTTTCAGCAAAGGGGCTTTTGAATGTCTTGTCGAATTTACAGCTGATCCTAATTTTCCCAGAAGATCTCGACGACCGCCCATCGTCGTCGCTGTTCAAGCCGTAAGCGAGAAAGCCAAGAGTTCGTGCATGTCTGCAAATCCTAGGCCCTTCACTTATCGGTCAGAAACATAAATTTACTAAATATTTCATTATAAAGTTTGGACTTTGCCATTAAGTGTGAAAAATGATAAAATTAAAATGGCCGCCCGGGAAGATTCGCAGCATCCGATTCTCTTGAGGTAGTTTTTAGCCACCTTATGTTGGTTTTTATTGCGTCTAAAGATTGAGGATTCACAAAACACGGTCTTTTGCGCAGAAAAACATCAAACGGTGTCAAATCACGTGATCTTCTTGGTGGCCAATTGACGTCGCCAAAACGTGAAAATACGCGATTAGAAACCTTCTCACGCAATAAAGCCATAATTGGTCGTGTTTTGTTGCCCCGTCTTGTTAGAACCACACACCGTAAACGTCATGATCTCCAATTGTCGATCGAAAAAAAGACGGTTATTATTCGATTATATTGCTCTGAATTGACTGTTGGTTACCGTTTGCCCGTTGGCGTCTTCGAATAAATACGGATCAATGGCACTTTTCGGCCATAGAGCACACAAATGTCAAATGCCAATGCTACCAACTTAAAACCTCGAAATGGATGACCCTATTTTGGATAAGTTCATATTTATACTAAATTAATTTTTTTCACCTACATCAACGAGTGTTATCTAACGCTACGTACAGGCGATTGTCAGATCTGTCAGTGAAAAATTGTCCCAAAAGTCTAACAACCGTGTGAACTTACAATTAGTTGTCAGAAAATTGTAAGACATTTGCACTGCATTGTAAGATATTTGTATTTATCCGCACAACACATTTTTATTCTTCCAAAACATCCATTTAAGATTTTTCACAACAGTTTTCCACATAATGTGTGAACCCGTTCGTGTGCCTCCGGTTCGGAATTTCAAAAAAACATAACACGTTTGCCACACACGTTCGATCATTACATCGACATTGCATAATTGAACCTAATTACTTGTCTTGACATCCATTAACCATTACATATTGCATCTAATCCAAAGTATGATCTCATTATAGCTCAGCACTCGTGTCTCAATCTCTACACGCTGCGCTGGCTGTCAAAGCCATCAAAAGCCTCAACTTGATTTGAATAAAGAATAGAACCCACATCATGCTCCATTTGAAGCCCCCTGCCCTAATGCAATAAATATTTCAAAGGCATTTAATTTAAATATAACGATGCATTAACATTTTTGATGATCATTCCCATTCCGTTCGACAGACGAACGAACGCAACAATAACAACCAGACAAAAAAAAATCAATTAAACCAGTTAGAGGTGTGAAAAATTATGTCAATTCAAATTAAATTATCCTCATGGCCAACATAATTCCAAATGACATTTTTCTTTAATATGGGTTCTATATCACCTCCGATTATCATTAACTCAGATGATACTTTATGACCGACCATGCGACCATCGAGCAGCATCAGCAGAAATGATTTGGGATACAAAAAAGCCAGCCCTAAGGTTAAATTTCATTTTCAATACAAAAGATACACAACATACTGCATCCACAAAATGCAAATTATTAAGGAAAGAAAGATACAATAATAAAATGCGTAAATGATGTCCGCCGTTGCGGCGCGCGGGCACACGGTGGCAGTGGCATGCGTTTGTTTAGTGGTACGCGCCTGCTATAACCACTACCTTACCTACACACACCTGAGACAATCAAGATTCCTTTTCGATTCTTCGGATTGTGTATAAATATTCGGTTAAGTAAGTATCTATATCTACACATAAAGATACATAATACGTAGGTATTTATATATAAAAAAAAAAAAAAACTTCACTATACTTACTTTGAAGTTTTGTAAAGGTGCACGGTGCAGTGTCGATTAAAGCTAGTTGCAGATGTTTCAACGATGACTTATATTCGCCATTCACTTTGAACATAAATCCAAGACGCAGGTGAGCTTCATTGGCACGTGGATAGTCTGGATTCAGATAAAGCAATTCTCGAAATGCCCTTATCGCGCTGCAAACAAAATGAGAGGAAATAACGAAAATTAAAACAAAATTGAAATAACAAGGAAACAAGTTATTAAATAAAAATTAATTTAAATGGTTTTCTTTTTTTTTTTTTTCTTTATTTCTTGAGGGTATTTCAGATCTTGGATAAGGAACATTCTGGGGTTTTAAGATATAATTGTAACAAGGGAAAATAGTTTTATAAAAGTTCAATAATCTTTTTATGGCTTTTAAGGGAAATATAGAAACATTTTGAGACAGGTTTCTGGGCACAAATAGGTCACAGTATTTGCGTTTCGATGGTAACCAACAGTTTCAAACTGAACTCTAAACTTGCTTTAACCATTGGACTATACAGCCTATTGGTGTAAGGGGCGTTGAATTTCCTTTATCGTTATGTAAACAAAATTATATAAAAATATATCACAATATAGGGGGCGCTGTTATACAATTAATTTTTGTATCAGAATATCGACAATGTCAATCAATGACAATGAAATTGCAGTCATCTTCTTTTTTCCTTTCGGTGCCGTTATGATCTAAGGTGGATCACAATAACAACTCTCAAACTTGTCTGCTTCACACTTTAGTGATTTGCCTGTGGGGTTCCCCTGGTTGACCTCAGAAAACGTCAGCAAGCCCCCGATTTTAGATTGTTTCATTTCTGATGCGAACTAATTACTTGTGTCGCTGCTTTTGCTTGCATACAAGAATTTTTAGGCCTGCCTCTCTTCTTTCTCCTTCGCGATCGCACTGGAACGTTGTACGTATTGCCTTTTCGATGGAGTTCTGTCTCTTTTTTTGAACGTTTGCAAGATGGTGTTTTTGAAGGGTTTCTCGGATTTCGTACTTTTTATATGATCAAGCTTTGTTATTTCTGCTTTCACGCGAAGCATCTCCATCTCATCTGCTGCTTATTTACTCACATGCGATTTGTACATACATGTTGCCATACATTGGGTGCATTTTCCGGTCACAGAAGTTAGCAAAGCTTTTCCGCCACTTCATCTACCCACGCTTAAGCGATGATTGATGTAGCCATGACAAGTTGATCCGTCATTCATCATAGATCCCAGATATTATAACTTTTTGGACGTTTACGTTACGTTGGATTTCGTTACGTGACGTTACATTACGTGATGTTACGTAACGTTACGTTACCATTCAAAATGTCCACGGATACAAGGATCCTCGGTTATGATGGCTTTATTGTCAGCAGAGACATTACAGAAAAAAAAACATGTTCTTGTAAAATAAATGATTCTGAATTGTTCCACAAAAGTCAATAACGCTCTCTAAACTCTGTCATTATTATGACACTTGAATGCAATGTCACTGTACAAAACATGTTAACCCAGAACGAGCGCAATTAAGTTTTGAAACGTTGGAAATTTTTGAATTCATTGAAATTGGCAATTATGTAACTTGACATAGAGGGGTTTTGACGGCAGCCATCATTCAGTGAATTTGAATTTGACGTTTTAAAGTAATAAGTTCGAACGGTTAATCTAGTGGATCTAGTGTCAAAGATTTGGTATGACACACTGTGTACATGTCCAATGATAGTAATCAAGCAAATCAGCCATTTTGAATCGAATATTTATCTACTACGTGAAACAGCTCCAGCTACACATACCTACTGTCATAAACTTAATGACTACTTTATCGACAGTTCATTTGTTTGGGCTTTATTTGCGTGCAAACATTTGGCAAGAGATGCTGAAATCACTGATTTATTTATAAAAGAGCAATCAACTATCTCGCAAACGGCTTTACCGAATTTGATAATATTTTTTTATTTAAGAAGCTGCTTGCTGACATAAAAAAGGTAACTAAAATAGTTGCTTGGGAAATTTGTAAACCAAACGTTAGGAGTAGTTTCTTCAGGGCTTTCAAACTACATATCTTAAACGTATGCTTTAGTAATAATCCACTCTGGCGGAAAATGGCATCCTCCAGACCACTGAATTTGTTTCAAATTATGAGAATATTACTGTCAAATGAGAGAAAGAAACATTTTGACACATTCATCGTTGGTAAAGAATTGTCTCCGAATGCGAGATTTTTTACCGACAAACTAGTTGAAACGTGGATTTTGAAATTCGAGAAAAACAAATAAAAATCATAAAAAATTCTGTTTCGCAATTCTCAGCCACTAGGCAACCCTAAGCCATGAAAGCAAACCCGATTTACCAATTTCGACATGCTGCGCAGGACATTATATTATTTCAAATACTCATATTCTATTGTAAATTTCCCCGCTCAAGAAAAACAAAAGCAAAACAACAACTTCCCGTATAGATACTTCTTGATGATAGCAGCCGGTGCGGTGTATAGTGCTGTGCTGTGGTTGATTACAAACTTACGCCACAAGTAACTCATCAATAAATCATATATCCCTGCCAATCAATCTTGCATTTAAGTGCAATGACCTAAAACCATACTCCTTTGCTGTCCCATATCTCGCCCATATCTAGTAGGTTTCATTTCGCATTCGTATTCGATATTACAAAGTAGAAAAAGAATACATCCTTTCCGTCGCCGTCGTTGCCGGCCACCAATCACCGCCCTATAATTACATCCGTTAAATTAACACTCAGAGCCACGTAATAAAAGTAATTTCCCCTCGCATGATACGAGTACTTTAAAAGTGTAGGCACGGGCACGGGGCACAACATCATGATGGAAACGGAGATTTCGAAATGCAACTTGGTTTTTTAATACATATTTCATAACGTGCGCGAGTACTTTTCTACAAGTGTCTGTGCCCCTTTCCCTGTTCCCCGTTGTCCCCTACAAACTGCACGGATGTCTGGCTTCTGCTGTCAGCATTTATCAGCCCATCAACACCGCATTAATTTTTTTTTTCTTTTATTTTTTGAATTTTATTATAATTTTAACTTTGCGCAATATCAAGACTTGATGTCTGCACTCTACGCCATTAAAATTTAATTCCCCTCTCTATCTCCGCATGAGTCCTTGTCCCTCCTCCACACATCAACGCAACCATCATCGTTGTCGTCGGTCGTCGTATCGTTGTTGTCGGGGTTTTTAAGTTGATTTAGTTTTTTTGATAAGAAATTATGACGGCTGTTTGTGTTTTACAAATTTAAAGCCCGGTCGGCCGCGCCCGCCGCCGGAATTAAAAAACCGTGTGACTCTCTCTGGTCTTCCGGTCGGTCAATCAACGCTCAAACTTGTGCAACTTAAATGGAGTGCGTGTTTAGACGCTATACTAAGGGGTTATATTTGTTTATAAATTTAGCATGCACCGAGCACGACCAGCACAGTATTTTCTAGAGAATAGAAGAGGGGGTACCTAGGGGTACCCGGACAGCGCACACATGAGTGCTCGTGCCCGCTCAGAATAACTGATTTGTTGTCGCTTAAACGGTTCATTTCCTTAAATTATTATCAGAGTGGGATACTCTAAACAAATTCATATACATTTATAGGGGTCCCCATATTCCCTCTTAACCCCTTTTGAAAATGATGCAAATTTTCTTCATGAATAATAATTATAATGTATGCTCGAAGGGGCGGTCATAAGGGTTGTCTTGGGTTCTTGTTTTAACTTCAACTTCACTTAACCATCATTCAATCACCTGTTTTTCGAATTGGAATTTCAAAACGAACGACCGACGGAGCACGGAGGATAGCAGTGTTGCAGCAGAAGCAGCAGCAGGACACAGCAGCCCGGGGGCAACCACCTGTTATTTGTTATAACAGCACTCACAACACACGCGCTTCAGATATCTTAATGCATAACATGCCTCATTGCTGCGAGTCATCTCATGCGTTATTCATTGATCCAGTTATGGACGCATCAGAGGCACTCTCAGGGCGGGTCTCCCTTTTTTTGGAGGAAATTACAGGAGCTGCTGATGGCATATATTGGTATAAAGGAGATTGTTAGCCATCATCCGATGCTCATGTAGGGTGCATTTTATTTAAATCTAATCAGGCGATGGGGCATTTGGAATTTATTGGGAAATTAAGCTCGGCCAAAGCGAGTTTTTGAATTTATCTTGTAAACAAAAATTGCTGGAAAAAGTGTCGTTGGCTCGTACGGAGGAATTCTGGGGACTGTTTTCGAAATTCGGAAATAAATTGACTGTGTTGATATATTTGTCTCAAAATTTTAAAAATCCAACTCTCCCCAGATACTACGATGCTGATGAAGCTATCCTAGCCACTTGGAATGCATCTGGCAAGCAACATACATATACAACTACAATCCTTCGATTATCAAGGCGATATACGATGAGTCCAAATGTCAATTGATGGTTATGAAATTGATTTCACAGCCATTTCATGGTGGGGTACCACAAGGCTGTATTTTGTCACCTACATTTTTTTGTTACCGGCGATAAAGATGTAAATACCTTGCGCAGTTTTTTCACAGCGTTTAAACCACTTGTAACTCTTATCAGATATCGGCTGTAGATTCAGTTCCTCACAAGATAGTATTTCTCATAAATGACAGGGGAAAAACAAGAAGCTGAACTCGTGGGGCTGATGATCAACACAGCGTTAACGTACAGCAGCCAGCAGCGATACTAATATTGATGATGAGACCTAGCTTAGAAGATTGATAAAGGCCGCGCGGTGAATGCTTAGCAATTGACTGCTGATCTGCATACTGTTGCTCGGTCTTCCAGTCCGCCCGCCATGCACCATAATGTTGGATAAGTTTTTTAAACAACGTAATGGAAAAAGAAAGGATTCTCTGTCAGAAAATCAGCTCTTTTATGCAATCAGCCAAAGCCGCACTCTAAAAATAACACTGCCTTACCGACGTACATTGAAATTTGCTGTTGTGAAACCAAACTTCGGATTTTTGACATTTTGTGAATGTAGTCCAAGATAAAACATTTGACAAATTTATATATCAAAGTGGAGTTGACATTTACATTGAATGCATTGTAACGGGTGTTTTTTTAGAGGTATATATAACTTTAAGTTGGGAACAATACTTTAACTGGCGGCCATTTTGTCAGCTGTCAAGGTAATTATTTTTAGTTTGGTTTGGCATTTTAACATGAATAGACTGACGTCTGATCAACGCTTCCAAATTGCGCAAATTTATTTTGAAAAGCATGGTTCTGTTCGAAATACGTAAATACGTTCATTTTACGGAAGCTCACTTTTGGTTGAATGGATACGTCAATAAAAAAAACTGACGTATTTGGAGTGATGATAATCCCCAAGTGTATGTTGATACACCGTTACATCCACAAAAACTGACTGTTTGGTGTGCTTTATGGGTTGGTGGAATAATTGGTCCGTACTTCTTTAAAAACGATGCTGGCCAGAACATTACAGTCAATGGTGTACGATATAGATATAGAGCCATGATAACTGAATTTTTTGTTCATCAATTGAAAAAACATGATGTGCAGGAGCTGTGGCTTCAACAAGATGGCACAATACACATGTCACACAGCTCGTGCTATACAATTGATTTGTTGAAGGAAACGTTCGGTGAGCGTTGGAAAAAGTCATCGAAAATTGGATTTCCAGATTAGACTACGTCCAAGCCAGCCGTGGCGGTCATATGCCAGAAATCATATTTAAATTATAATGCCAGAAGCTTTATCTTTTTATCTCATTGCATGTCAATTTAAAAAAAAATCATCTTTGTTTTATTTCACTTCAAAGTTCTACACCTCACACAAAAACACCCTTTATAACAAAGTTAGTAACTCCACTTTGGAGAAAAACAATTTGAGGCATGAAATTAAGTTTTAAGAGCAATGTAAAGTTTTGCTAATCGCAAAAATATATGTGAAGTTTTTTAAGGTAGCGCAGACAAAAATAAGAGACAGATTCCTACGGTGCGGTGTTGGTGTTTTCAGGATAGAAAGATAACACAGAACAGCGACAGAGGGACGTGATTCTCTGTTTTTTGCTAAAAGCTCTTTATCTAAGTAGGAAATGTTCAATGCAAAGGCTACAGAAAATGAACATAAGCAAACAGTGATTGCTGCCGATGTCGACACGAATGTACCACAAAATTCTGCCGCTGGAGCTGTTCTGGGTTGGCAGCAATATAAATTACGCCATTACAGGATGATTCGCAAATTATGGTCATTGACGTTCTTGGCTCAATTTAGACGAAACTGATAGCAGACACCTATTAAAACAGCGCTCAACTCGTATTCTAATTTACAGCAATTTTTTTTGCCCATGGTACACACTGAACCAATTGGAATTTACTTCTCAGATATAAAAAATCATCTTTGAAGGATAACAAGAAGAAAACACGAGAAATCTTTGAAGGATAACAAGAAGAAAACACGAGAAATTTTTTCGAGATATTGATGTCAGACAAATGTTTTGAAGCTTTAAAGGCAGGTAAAGAATCAAATAGTTCACATTGAGACACTAAAGTAACTGGTTTATGGTATGTATTTTTTATCATAGTCAAATTTCAACTGTCTAGACTAGATCAACACAAGAATCCTTTTTCTATGTGAAGAAAAACTTAATCCAGATAGATACAATCAGTATCCACTAGCTATCATTAGGGAAGTATAATAATAAATAATTAGGTAGCAAAATTACGTCAGAAATAATGGACACAAAAGCTTTTATAAAGCATTTATCCTTAATCCCCACCAGAGACTCTGTTAATAGCTTAACAAAAACTTTTAAACCTTAATCGAAAGTACAATCAACACGAACAAGTTTTGAAAAACAAAAAAAAACCAACCGAGATAGGTATAATAAATATTACCTATTTCATAATAAAACGCTATCCAAAGAGGAAAAAAAAATACAATAAACCAACCAACCTCCACCCACTAAATCAAAAAGTACACAAATGCGGCAGGAAAATTGCCTCTGATAGGAGCAACAATTGTGAAGTATTTCAACGATGACGATGCCGATACTGACCTAAGTTAATTGTTGCATTGCGGCATAGGTCCGCCGCCGCGCCGAGCCGCTTAAAAATCGTGTATCTTTTTTGTTAATATTGTTTGCCTTTGAATTTATTACATTTGTTCAGATTGTATTTTTTGTATTTAAGCAATCCATAAACGTTGTATCTGAACTGAGTGAAAAATGTACAAGCAATGAAGAGTTGGGAAATAAATTGAATAGACAAGAAGAAACAAAATATACTGGCTAGTTTTTGAACTGGATGTACATACGAACGATATACTACCTTGTACAATATGCAATGTACATTTCTGGTAGTTTGACCAGTCTTTCAAGTGATATTTATCGACTAAATGTCTGGTTTGCGGCAAAAGATACAATTCACTCTTTTTGAGCATGACTAATAGACAAACACACGAGATTTTTCATTATATTTTTGCTTAGTAATATTTATAAGATTGCAAAATAAATAATAGGGTAAGATTGAGTTGTGAATAGAAATAAGAAAATTAAGGATGCAATTTATGATAATTTTGTTTAATTTTAAATAAAAAAAACTGGTCCATCTACACGAATGACAAGTGAACAAAATGGCAGACAATATTGGCATTAACTATGAATGAGTTCAAGTAATGCCAGAGATTAAGGTCGCTTCACAGATTTTGTAAGGAAACATTTCGGTATTATCAGCCATTTTAATCAATCATGACTTAGACAAAATAATGACAGAAAATGGCAGAAATTATGATATTTTTTAACTAGTTTAGTCAAAAAAGTTGCAAAAGGACAACAAATGAACGAAAATATCAGAATAACGGTAATTTTCAGCCACTTGTGTAATTTCCATACATTGTTAAAAAATGGCAGGATTTTTGATCTTCAGTATAATGTTTGCCATTAAACATGATTAAGGCCGAAAATTGTAAATTTTGTTGTTGAATAAAACCTTGAAGGGCGATAAAAATATCTGAAAATTGCAGGTATACTGGATTCATTCAGGCATTTCAGTAACGTAAAACTTGATAAATGAAAAATAATGGCAAAAGTTTGGCAGACAAGGTAGTCATTTTTTCCATATATCATTCTTTAATACATAAAATGAGTTCCAACGTGAAGGACATGATTAAGACTTAAACATTTACTTTAAGCCACGTTTGTCATTAAACACAATTTAGATAAATAATGAACGAAAATGTCAATTTTCTGTCAACTTTGGAGAAAAATATGATTTTGACCAAATATCAGAAAAAAACATAATTTTTGTCTATTTACAGGCACTTTTGTCACAAAAAGTTGATTACTGTGATTGCTCTGTCCGAAAATGGCAGACATAAAGGTAGCATTCAAAAATTTTGTAATAAAACATGATTATGACCAAATTATGTCCGAAATTGGCAGACCTTTTCGGTACTTTACAGCCAATTTTATCATAAAACTTGAATAAGACCAAATAATTATAGAAGATGGCAGACATGTTTACAATTTTTCGTCAAAATAAACGACAAGGACAAAATAATGACTGAAAATGGCAGAATAATGACAAGTTTTAGTCACTAAAACAATGAAACCTCCGAGGAGAAACTTTAGTCTAAATAAATATAAGTCTATGTATTTACTTATTTTCTTTAGGTTAAATACTTAGAATTCTGACAGCACACTACTACCTTACCGACAGATTGGTAATGTCAAAAGATGTATTTCTTACACATTAGTTTTCTTGTCGGTAAAACTCATATAATCTGATAACAAATCACAAACTCAGATGACATGACACTGCCTTACCATATATGTTTACGATTCCGACAACAAACTCAACATACCCTATTATTAAAAAGTATTATCTATGATGGATATATTTGGCTACCACACCACCTGGTGCCGAGGCCGACCAACAAGTAATGTATATCTAAACGTGTGTCTGATAGGGAATGTTTAGATTTTTCTTAAGGCGGACAACACAACCTGAAAGGCGGATTGATTACGTGTACCAAAATAGCAACAACATTTGATCGTTTCGTTACGACAACAACGACATACGTTCGACTCACTCAAATCGGAGCAAGGATATTATTTTCTAAAAAAAAAAATCTCCCAGGGACGTACGTGGACGTGTAGGCGAATATAAAAAAAATTAAAACAACAACAACTTGCGCATAGAGATACACAACACAAAAAATGATGTTGGTCTAATGTCTGGATATTGAATTACACCTGGTTGGTTGGAGGTTTTCGGATCAGATATTGGATTGAGTTTGCCTTTACTTATGGAAAGGGAATAATTCCACATGAGAGCTATCGATGCCGATGAGTTGAGAATATTCATCCAAGACCTGGATCTGGATTAACTATTAAAGGGAGTTCCAAGGAATCGCAAACTTACATAGGTACAAAAATGGCGGAAGGATTAGGCAGAAACAAATATAATCCCATCCACATGTAAAAATGGAATGTGTTGTATAGTTTACAGGTAGAATAGCTACACATCAACAGGTAGATTTGTCCACAAAACGAAGAGTGCGTGGTTACTTTCTAGAAGACATAGGTAACTACAAGAAATGTCTTCAACTAGCATCTTTGGATTTTTCTAAGCAGGTGGCCGCAGTCAGAGCAGCTAAGCTAGCACAGTCAGAAAAATAAGATCGATACCAAAAAACCTTTTTTGGTCCTTTTCTTGTTTTTTTTTTTTTTTTTGTCTCTCATTTTGAATGGAAACTTGGAATTTTCTTAGTTATTTCTTTTTTTATGGAACTTCTATACGACGACAAACAATAAGGCGACGTGTGCAACAAAGAGGCATTATTAACCATCGGATGCAAGAAGTAGGTACATGTTTGCGCAGATGGTGGTTTGTCTACTTTGTATGTGAATTGGGACTTGTTTTTTTTTCTGTACCTACTCCAACCGGGACGACCGACGCGGCACATCGCTCGGTCCTTGAGAGATTATACCTTCGTATGTAGGTAAAGTGATCTTTAACCAAAAAACGGTTCACATCCTCCTTATCTTGATGAAGCTATAATATACAGGGTCATTCAATTACATGTCCTGTGTGTACACAAATGACAACAATTGATGTGTGTAGTTTTTTTTTTTTTTTAGTTCGATGTTGTTTTTTTATTGCCTTTGGTGGTAAAATTATGTCCTTTTAAATTTCTCACAACATCAGCATGGCGGGTTTTTTGTTTTCTTTTCGAGAATTTAGATTGGTTTACAATGTCATGTTTAATTTTGGGGAATAATTTGCAAATTGATGTGTTAAATGTTCTAAAACACGCATGATTTAGCAACAGTTTGTGCTGTTGACTTTTTTAATGGAAATTTTTTCAATGTTGGTTTGGTTGCCGGGGCGGAGTCTTGCGTTACGAAATCATGCAGTTTTCTGGACAAAAGTGTAAAGGTTATTACGTCTTGTGTGGTCTGCTGCGTAGGTTGAAGAGATCATCTCGGCTACCTTTCTGGAGGAGTTTAGGAGCTATGGTTGATTACAGGTTTTGTTTTTGGAAACTAGGTAGGTGTTACAAGACATTGTGAAATATGATATTTAAATATGGCGTTTGCACTTTCTAGAATGTTTTTGCCTCTTTACTGCCCTGCGATTTTTAGTAGGTACAGGTACAGGTACAGGCACAATATATAGATGCATTAATTGGTTTTCTCTCGATGTTTTCTAAGAAAGAAATCGTTTTCTGGGCCTCCTTCTTATCGAGGACGCATTTACGGTATCCTGAAAGGCATTAACTGATTCATAAGAATTCTATTTCGATCGGGATTTTCACCGCGGGACGGGATATTAAATTGTAAATGGAATCCACGTTTGTGGTAGACGATTCAGAGGCCTTTAAGAAATATACAAAATCACTCTGTTGAACAGAACACTCCATCTTTGCTCCTGAAATCACGTGCAACATCTACTACAGTTAGAAAGAGGGAAAGAAAGGTAAACAGAATGTTAGTTTATTTTTTTGCTTTGGAGACTTGTTAGCAGTTCTGATTCCATGGGCTTTCATATTTCTAAAAGCAACCAATAGACTGACGAACGTTAATGCAGCTAGTTCTTCACATACATTTCAGTAATTTTCAGGATACCAATACTTATGGCTAACCTTGTAGGGAATCCATCTTTTTTTTTTTAAAGTTGTTTCACTCAGAATTTATGGGAGAAATTGTTGAAAAGCCGACTTCGACTCTGTAATTAATAACGTTCACATTCCTTGTGGTGTAAACATAGCTTAAAACTTACGATTGTGAATCATAGATCGAACAGAACTCAAGCAACAGCTGATATCTGCAAAATATGTCATAACTAAACGACAGTTGAATACGGTGTCTCGAGTCTCGCTGAATGACAGTAAATTCGTCATTGAAAAGGGTTTTCCAATAAGAGGTGTTGTTTTGGTATTCAAAGAAAAATAGAATTTTTCGAGATAAATGATCGGATGTTTATTGCAATGTAAAGAGGAAAGTATGCCATTAATTATAATGGAAAGCAATATCAGCAAAATGGCCGTCACGGCTACGCTTACACAACAATATCCTTTTCATGAAATTTGCCATCATCAAATCGCAAAGTGGTTGCGAATTCCATCTTTGAGGTCTTGAATCATGCTGAGCTGTTGGCGTAGACCTTTCACGTGGCCCCAAAGGAAGAAGTCGCAAGGTGTTAAAACACAAAACCTCGGTGGCCAATTGTGATCACCTCTTCGTGAGAAAACACGGTCCGGAAACTTTTCCCGTAAGAGATCGATGGTTTCGTTGCTTGTGTGGCACGTAGCGCCGTCCTGTTGAAAGTAAACATTGTATAGATTAATACCATCCAATTCCGGCTATACAAAATTATTAATCATCTCTCGATAGCTCAGTCCATTCACCGTAGCTGTTGCTCTAGCCTAAATTTGAAAAAAAGTAGGGTCCAATGACCCCGCCGGACCATAAACCGCACCAAACAGTTACTCGTTGAGGATGCAGAGGCTTTTCAACAACAAATCTTGGGTTTTCCGAGCCCCAGATGCGACAATTTTGCTTGTTGACGTAGCCACTGAGGTAGAAATGGGCCTCATCAGTCAAGATGATTTCTCGATGAACTTCGGGATCATTTTCATGCATTTTGAATAATTTCAATGCGTTTTTGAAGCGTGTATTGTTTTATTTCTGTAAATGGCGTAGTTTCTACTTTTAAAATGTCAAAAAATTACAGCTACAAAAGTGACAACTACCAGCAGGCTATTCAAAATAACACTTCTTATTGGAAAACCCTTTATATAGTGGAGTATAATTCCAAAAACCATTTTTGTTGGGGCATGTAAAGCTTTGATGTAGTGAAATCAAGAAGTTTTTTTCAGAGCGTGGAAACTCAATATGAAAACCGCTGTCAAAATTTCTTGCGTTCAATCGGGTTCCCGGCAACACTTCAAAAGCTAAAATAATACAAATCTATGTATCATTTCTTCAAGGTCGCTCCGGATCCGGAATCATTTGTCACTTTCTTGTGAAAGATATTATGTATTGATTTCATTGAAAGGTTTTTTTTGTAGTTCTGATAATAGATAATAAAAAATTCCAACAAGATACTTTGAACTATGACAGTTCCATGGGGTTAGAGACCACCATTAATAAAAGTGACCTTCCATATTCACCAATAACGATAAGCCATTTCCTCCTCAAATGCTACTTTTTCTGAACGCAAAGCAAAAATAAGAAAAAAGATAAATGATCCGAAGACAACGTTTTCCTTTGATATTCCTTAATTTCCGGAAACTGTTTCAAGGCATTTCGGTTATTAAGCACATAACCATTACACCATAAACACTAGTTCATTCGGCAACACAAATCATTAACCACCCAAGAGCTTAACCAAGGAACAAAACCCTGGAACAATGAATCGTATTATTTGCAACATATTTCTTGGAAAATATATCTCAATTCGCTGGAAAAATAAAACACAACAATATTTCACCTAAATATCAACTCAACCAGAATTACATAAAAAAAAAAACAAGTCAAGGCGTCCACGTCCATGTCTGTAGTCCCGAAGTCGTCTGTCATCCCTTTGTTTCCGTAAACAGAAAAGACAGAGCTCAAATTGGGTCTTGAGTTGAGTTTCTCAAGACAATACTCAAACAACAACAAACAACATTATTTTGTGTATGATATTTTTTTATTTATTGTGTAGGTGGTGGTGGAGCAGTGGAAGATGGTGGAAGTACACCGACCTTATGTTTCGTTATGTTACTCGTATTTTGATTTCTCAATTCTTTTTTGTTGCAAAACATAATAAACAAAGAAAGCAGAAGAAACAAAAAGATGGCGAAAATGCAATGCAAAAGTAAAGAGAACATGCAACAATGTATAGAAGACGAAAAACTAGTTTGATGAGAAAAAAATAGGGTATGATGACAAAGTTGTTCCTTAAATATATTTATAATTATTACGCTCACAAATGATGCAACTTGTCTCTTTTTGGAAAAAAGGAATTTCTTAACTTCAAAAAATATATAAACTGCAAACAGTCTTCTCAATGGAATCCTCAAAGTGAAAGGTGTGTTGGAAGACCAAAGAAACCCTGGATGTAAATTGATTTGAAGTAAGGGCCAGTTATAGCGATACGAAAAATAAACCGACAAAAATTTCAAATGGAAAATTTAGTATGTTATGGTTCGTTTTAAAACATAAATGCTACACTGGTCGATGGTATTTAACTCAGATAATTTTGTTTGCTTATAAAAATGTTTACTTGAACTAATACTTTTTGTTAAAAATGAAATTTTTTTCTTTTTCTTTTATACGTAGAACAGAAAAATAAATTCTCTGAGTTGGTTGTCATCGATCAGTATAGCATTTGTGTTTTAAATCGGATTATAATATACAAATTTTTTCGGTTTGGTTTTCCGTATCGCTATAACTGGCGCCCCTTAGCTGAGTCAAAGAATTTTGAGTTGTGGGCACATTTTAAGTATATCGTGCTCCGAACAGAGAAAGCTGGGCTCCAGAAGGAGTTAAGGTATCGCTGCCGACAGCAGTTTCCGGAAAACAAGAGAATTTTACAAAAAGAAAGAAGAAGTATTAGATAACTCGTTTTGGGCTTAGTATTGTGTCATGACTCATGAGTATAAGAAGTGAAGGGTGAAGTTGATAAGCACCAGGGATGAGGTTTTGTAAAATTGTCACTTAATATTTGTTCAAGAGTGATTGAACTCGGTTCACAGTGTCTTCAATCCAATATGGCAGCGTTCTACTAATTTGGACTTTGGGCAGATTCAACAAAAATGTCAACACAAACATTATCTTTTATGTTACCCTTTATTGAATAGTGAAATATTTCAAGTTATCAAAACAAGTTAACACAACTGAAGCAAGGTTATGTTTTTTGGAGAAAACATGCCTGATTTCACCATATCGAATTCCTTGAAAAGTCAACAACATGATTTAGTTTTGTAACCCAGAATCCCACCTCTTTTGTTCTCGTGTTGTTTTATTCATTCAGCTGCGTCCACAATATCAGCTTGTATTTTGTTGCTACTCGGAAAGACTTTTTGGGAAAACGACCTTTCCTAAGGGAATGGAAGGAGTTATCGTCAAGCTAAAGAAGAAAGGCAATCTCAAGAACTGTAATAAGTGGCGTGGAATGTATAGTCAACGCTCAAGATTTATATAATTTGCGTGTACTCAAGGGGTAACATGAATAAAGGCAGTGCAAGGTTTAGGAAAGTTGGATGGGAAATAAAAGGAAAAATCGAGCTTTGTAAAGCGTTCCACATTCTTTTAGTGCGGCTAACAAAAATTTGTCTCTTAACTTAACAGTAAGTCCGAATTTAGGCTCGAGTGAAAATTGATAGACATTCCTAGCGATCCAAGTGTTACGGGAAAATTGTTTAACACACTTGTAAAAGTAGCGATAAAACAACGCGAGACAAGAAACATTACGGCGATCTTCGAGGAAAACAAATGTTTTGGGTATGGTTCTTTCTCTTCACTTATCAATTTTATGGCTCTTTTTTAATCCTTTATAGTAAACGCTAATGTGCCCAAATGTGAAAATTATACTCGATTTAGAAATATCTTGCAAGTTTTGAAAAAAAAACTGCCAGCAAATCATTCGTCGTGATACCTGATAGATCTACATACCTGTTTTAAGAAATTGAAGTTAGCAGTTCCGCAGAACGATCTTTATGATGAAATTGTGCACAATATCGAATATCTCTTTAAAACATTACAAAACTAACTGAGTCATTCGCAATTAATGTTTCAAATAATATATTTGAGGTGAAACTTTCCATACAACAATAAATTATTATTTATTTATAAAAATTCCCTCTCAAAAATGCATTTCTTTTTATATTTGTGAAAAAACCCGGATATATATTTTCTCCAAACGATGATTAAATAATTTAAAATTTTTTTGTTTCCCAGAATAGCGTACACAAGAACTCGACTTTAGTCACAACTATAGTGATTCACTATGTTTTCTCTGTATGTATTTCTGAGCATCAGTGCAATGAATTAGTCTGTGTATTTGAATGAAAAGAATTAAAAGAAACAAAATCTGTGTAGGTATGTATATCTATTTTAACGAACAAATACATTACATTATGCAAATGTTAATATAAAAATAAATTTTCCTCTCCTGTTGACATTTCCCTTCTATCAACATTGTTGCATCGACCATGACGAACATGTTGTTGTGTTTGATTATTATTTTATTATCACACTTTTGTTAAAAATAGAAATTATAAAAAATTTAAAGGTTATCATCATCTGTCATTCAAAATTATAAATACAAACAAAAAATGGTTGTCATAAATTAAATGAGAGATGACACATTATAAACCAATCCCTCCCGCAAGTTATCGCAACTATTACCGAGTCACTTAAAAAAATGTTTTGGAATTCTAATCTCATTCAAACGACCTCAAGGCGAACAAAAAAAAATCCCAAGCAGTCTGGGGAAACCGAAATATATTTCTTTTTCTTCGCTTTGCGTGGGAATCTATTAATAACAGATAAACGTCATAATAAAATCGCGAAGAACTCTTTAAAAAATGATTCATTGTTTCGTATTGAGGCATGAGTGAATAACAACTATGCGGTCTTGCTTGTCAAAGAGGAATGTATGAGTTTTTTTTTTTAGATTTATGTAAATATTTTGCATGTTTTGTACATTTTTTTCTTTTGTTCGTGTGAATTGTTTGAAATAAATTTCGAAAATGCGATCAAAAGAAGTAATGAAAGCAAAAAATGACAGAAAAGTACTTCGTTGATCACTGATTTTGACATTTGTTGCAAACATGGCTTCTGTACAAGTGGTTAGCGGTAAACTTCCAACGGAAGCCGCCATTCACAGTAGCAAAAGAGGGGTGAACTTCTCAATTCTTGAAGAATTGCATTAATTCGCGCATTGAATTTAAATTGCCAATTAAGCACAGCAAGTAAGTTACCATAACCAGCATGGAAGTGACTACTGGGGATATACTGGATTTATGGGTCAGAGCGAACGCATGCCATTTGTCCATTTCCGCTGAAAATTCGAAGCATGACTTGGAGAGATTTGGATTCAAAGCAAAACAAAAATCACTCGTCTTGTAAAATATTATGCATGTTCACTTCCTGCGGCGGAAATAACCGAAATAGAGGAAATAAATAAGTTTCATAAAAATTTTGACAGCTTCCATTGTTGTTTTGTTTTGAAATTTATAAACATCGATTTGACATGGGCAGTTGCACATGCACTCAAGACCGTGAACAAGAAATTTATGGTGATAGAAACTCGCGCTGGGGTACCTAACCTACATCTTAGGAATATACTTTTAAGTGGCCATCTGTGATATACTCTGGATACTTGACCGTATTTCTTTTTATGTATGCGAGATAGGGTGACAAACAAATGTTCCGGAACGGATCAGTTTTGAAATGGGGTGCTGCATGTGTTTGAATTTTAACGACTTTTTTCAATCAGTGTATTTTAAGGGTTGGAGTTCTACAAAAACAGGAACATTTTTGAACTCTTAAATTGAATACCCAAATTCTTTGATTTCTCTCAAAATAAAGCGAATAGTTAACTTCACAGTAATGGATGGCACTGTGGACTGCGGAAGCAACCCTCCTGGTCAAACTTGATGGGGGGAAATTCAATAAAAATGTTTTCTTAAGAAGGAATTTTCATGTTGTCGTGCTGCCAGTAATTTAAAACCTAGCATTAAGCACATAACAGCCCCATCCGTAAGGGCTACTTAGGGAATCAGCCTCTTTGTCCCAGGACAGGTTCTAGGAAGGTTTTACTGCACAAACTAGATTCAACATATAAACGATTTAGCGTTTCTGCATCAGGCTCGTTAAAACCAGAGTGGAGCCGAACCATATGCTGAAAGAGTTAGCTTGGGAGCTATGGACGTTCTGCCCCCAGTTTAGGAATTCAGTAAAAATTGTATAAGGGCTAAATGGAGGTCGTTTGAGATCCGTGGTTCGTATATGCCAGTGAAATGTGGAAAGTCTCAACAAAGGGGTTGGATGGGCTTGGGACTTGGGAGACCAGGAACAAAATAAAGATTAAAACTCTAAAAAGAACGTTGCCACAGTTGGTTTATAAATGACAAGAGATTGAAATTTCGTGCCAAAGTTTGAAAGGGGGCCAGAAAGTAGCCAGAGCCAGGTTCTTAAAATCCTAGACACATGCTGGAATAATGAAGCCAGCAATTCTATCCAAAACTTGCTACCATTTGATTTTATTTAGCAAACTAAATAACGATATGTCGATAAGGCAGCGTAATAGGAGTGAAGACAAAATGTAGAAGAAGTTGGTGCAAAATTGAAAATACAGGAATTCCATCAGAAAGAAGTCGCAAGGTGCCAGATCAAGTGAATAGGTACATCTGGAACGGAAGCAATTTTAAGCAGTTATGAAATATGGCCGCGAGAATTCTAGACGAATGTGCTGACGGTGAAAGGAAGAATGTCCCTAAGCCATTGAATTTATGAAAAGCTTACATAACTTTAGTTGGGAGATCAGTATCATCTCGTGGTGGGTTTTCAGTTAGGTACCATTTGTAGAGCGCCAATTGTAACAAAAATCAGATGGGTTCAAATTCATTTGAAGAATACATCACGACTGTCATTCACATTCCAAGGTATTGGATTTTTTATCGAAAATCGTGTGATACAACCACTGTCTGTCAAAATAAACTAGCCGATAAATTAATTTTAAATCTGGTTACGGTTTCGTTTGACAGATGGCAGTGGAATTGTGGATACCTTGTTTGCTTCGCTGAAAATTTATTTTTCTAGCGCAGAAACGATCAAAAACTTAACGAAGGAATGTACGAAAGCTGAACTATACAATGAACGGAATAAAACGAAAGCTAGCGTCAAAACTGAACGAAACGTATCGGTCTAACCTGTGAAATGAACACTCTACCAATAACGGACAGATTGCCGCGGAAGTAAAACATGTATTTTCCTCTGAAAAATAAGACGACTGTGACCTCATACCACCCTCTCACTCTCATATCCATTCACAGTCAGAAGATGTCAAATTTTCGTCCTTTAAGTGCGATAGCAAGCGCAGTTTACGTCCATAAACTAAACCGATCGAAATTTGACGGGCCCTCCCGCACCGTTCCGACTATCAATTTATTATAGTTCAGCTTTTACACGGAAGTATTAGCGGAGACATCAATCAGTTAGGAAAGCTGAAATTATTGAAATCGTGGGGGTGAGAGAAAGAATAATTAATCATTCCTAGAATAATTTTTCAAATTTCAAGGACATAAGTAAACAACGCCCAGCAAAACATAATGATTGGAAGTTTTGAAGAATTATAACGGAAACATTGTTTGCCAAACTAAGCCCATTCGAATCACCAAGACACCACATGATTGCCAGCAAAGGCTACCAAAAAGGGGTTTGATTTATTATTTGTTAAAACAAGTTTAAAATAAACTAATTGCCTTTACCCTCAACTTTTTTTTTTCCAAAAACCGGAATTAATTACCAAACTTAATTACATACAAAAGGATTTTAAACCCTTCCTGGTTCATGGACATTATATAGGTACATATACATAAACATACAAAACAACCATTCTCTAGTATAAATCTAACCACCGTAAGCCTATATCCTTTTCCAACAAAAGCTTATAAGTATGTGTGAATAGTTTTAGAGCAATAATGGATGACCAGCCACAACAGTATATATACAGAAGGTGCAGTATCGATCCAGACATAATAATAGGCACTATAAAATGTTGACAGAATGTAGGTATCTTATATCTGTACATGTGTTCACAATTGCACAGAGATATAATACATACTGTCAATGGCACCACAGCAACAGCAACAGCCACCAGAAGAAGAAGCGTCATCAAATTACCGTTTTCTCTGATTTCAAACCATCTATTGTTTGAGATAACTTTTCGAAAACCGGAGTAGGAACGACAACAACTTAGCAGGACGAAACTAAATTGAAAATAATAATCATCATCTCGTGCTTCGTCTATTTCCAAGCAGATCAACCCTCCTCCTTTTTTTAAATAATTTTTCCATGAGCATAACCATACCATAAACATTATGGAATCAACCATGTGCGATGTGATGTGGGTAAGTGGAGTGAGTGGTGGTGTGCAGTGTGCATGTGCAATGTGCATTGTGCAATGCCACATCACACCTTAACTTCTGCTTATAGCAGTTGTTGCAACAACAAGTCTATAGAAACAGGACGACACGACGGCGACGCCGACGAGGACAAGAGAAGAGTTGAAACAAAAAAAATAAAAATATATTCCTGATGCCGGAACACATTGCCTTTCCCTTTTCTAAAGTATCAACTCTGATGGTCTCCTGTTCCTTCTTTTCTTCCGTTTTGTTTGTATATATTTTTAGATAGAATCACGAAGGAGTAAAAATAAATCGAGTTTGAGAGAATCCAAGCAGCAGAAGTAGCAGCAGCACAGCAGCCAGCCAGACGGTAATATATTATGTCCACATGGAGATGGAGAGAGTGCAAGGACCGACATCGGCAGTCTGCACTCTGCGTCTGCACCAACCCGGCATGGCAATGACGATGATGGTGCTGATGATGATGATGATGCGGTTCGATGTCGTTGTGCTTCTGTGTGATGTAGCTGTGCAGAGTTCACAGAAACTTAACTAAATAAATATATATGTAGCAAAAGGAATAACGAAAACGATGATTCCAGTCAAAATATCCAAGTTCGAGCAGATACGGCAGAAGTTTAAAGCAAAACAAACAAACAAACAAAAAACTGCACAAAGCACTAAAAACCAACAGTCTGCGACATATTGTTGAGGACATTTAAATTTTTAAATTAATTTATTATTTAAATTCCTTACTTTTTTTTTTACTAAATATTCAAATGTGAAAGTCAAGATTTTACGAGGAACAGAAGAAACATATTACATTTCAAATTTGTGCAAGGAGTCGGTAATGTAGATCATGTTATGAAAGAACAATCAAATGGGAAGTTTTCTTTCAAAACATTAAATTTCTCCCTTGACATTTTTAATGCGCTTTGATTTATAACACTATTCGCTCCCTTCAAGCATTGATAGACTTTGATGGTGGTCATTTAGTTGATATACAGGGTGTTCCTTAGTTCATTAACAATATTTTTTTAGAGATGATTCTTGTGTATGTTAAAAAAAAAATCGTTCTTCAGTCAGCTGAAAGTCAAAAAATTTTATGGAAAGTATTTTAACCGTTCCATACAAAAATAGGGGTCACCGAAGTAAATCTTTTCTTATTCATTAATGTTGAACAATTTTTCTTAAGAAACTTCTTACCTTTCCTTGGTGAGAAATGTTTAGCCTCTTGTTGGTAAAATAAGTGAAATTTTAATTTTCACTAATGACGGTATCAGTGACAGAAAACCGTTTAGTTTGAGAAGAGGTAAACACATGATAAGGAAGTGCTCTGCATCGTTTGCAAGGAATTCCTCGGAGGAATGCGAAAAAAACATTCTAATTTTGTGTCTAACTTCTATGCCAACAAATCTACTACGTTGGCTGGCGCTGGGAGAATTCAGAGCAGATTGTGCATTTATTTATTTTTGGCAATATTTTTATGCGTCGAAGAGTAAAATTTTTAGATGAAATTTTATGATATGGAGCAATTGAAGAATTTACAACTTATATTCAAGACATTTCACCACGGATCCGTAAGTTAAAGAAAACAATACTCACAAATTAAAAGTTAATCAATTGTCAATCTGTTGACTTACCTGAAAAAGAAAGAAAAATACAAAAATTAGTGTTTGAGAAATATATTATCTACAATAGGAGAATATTTTAAATTAAGTAAATAAAAAGTAATGGATTGGACTTAAGACTTTTTTAAACCCGATTTAATTCTTGTGCCCAAGGAATAAAACGTTAACTGAATGACTGACATTACCTGATAATTCGGATTCACCAATGCTTTCAACTAAACTTTTTCAGTTGTGAGTTTCAAAGATATAAAGGTCTCTAAGTATCACTTGATCGTCATAATTTTATAAGATAACATAACAGATCAGATAAAGTCAAAATACTGGAATTTCAAGAAGACCCAGTCGTGAAACAAAAATGAATTCATCCACGAAAACAGGGTAAACAACTTCAATTGTAGCCCAAATAGGGCAAATCTCCTAAAGTTAAAAGCAAGTGGCAACCTGTGGAATCGTTTCAGCATCATAAGAAGGCTGTTAACCTCCAGCCTTCGTCTTTACTTATTACAATCAAGATAAAAAATCTAGGTCATCGTTGCTTTTATTTTTACTTCCGCCACTGTTTATAATGGGTGGGGTTGAGCTCTACCCTCTTAAGTGTTTTGAACGCTTAGCCAAGGCTGCAAATATAGATCGCAATACTCCTTCTGTTCCGTGCAGATCCTTGGAGCGAAGAGGCCGCGGCACCTCGTCATCTTAAGGGCTTCTATCCAATCATGAATGTGGCTGAGATGGAAGTTGGAACTTGAGAGAGCATAGATGTGCCGATCGTGGCAACCCGGGAACAATATGAATGGCAGGGAAATTGTTGTAAATGAAATAGTAGTGAGTATCTGCAGCTATATTTCCTTTCCTTGAAGTACTGATTCCTTACTGGAAACGTATGCAAGGTAAAACTTGTATGCGGCAAAGACAGGAAGGCTGGGTATGCGTATTTGGCTGTTTGCTTCTACCTTGGCAAATGGTTGAGTGCGCATATCTAAGGCTGCCAGGCCTTGATGGTGCTCATCTGGAAGTGACCTCACGGTTGCGAGGCTCCACCGGAAGCTTTATTCTGGTACCACGGGAGATAGTGCCTACTCAGGTGGCCGAGTCACCTGGGACACTATCTATGAGGTAGGCCCCCTTGCGGAAGTATCGTGGTGGTTGTGGTTTACTCCATAGCGGAAACATATGGCATTGGGTAATATTATCTACGGATTTTATTATTGGATGCAAGAGGTGTTAGATAGGGGTCTGGTTCAAAATCCCGAAAAATCAAAATCCCGAAAAATCAAATTCCCGAAAAATCAAAATCCCGAAAAATCAAAATCCCGAAAAATCAAAATCCCGTAAAATCAAAATCCCGAAAAAATCCCGAATAGCAATCAATACTGAAAAATCGGATTAGTGATGCAGGCAGGCGCCTGTGTCAACAGTTTTCATAATCAGCAGTACTTGGGTGGCCCGCTTAGCGGGTTCTTCAGATTTTAACTCCCTTTTTCGGGGACACACCCGCTCACGCAGCTTCGCTGCTCCGCTAAGGGTATGTAAATTTGTCAGGCAGGCGCCTATGTCTGTAACATTTGTAATTAATTTGACCTGGGTGGCCCGCTTCGCGGGATCTTTTGATTTTCTCCTCCTTTTTCGGGGGCACACCGCGCTCACGCAGCTTCGCTGCTCCGCTAAGGGTATGTAAATTTGTCAGGCAGGCGCCTGTGTCTGTAACATTTGTAATTAATTAGCTTTTTACCATTCGGGATTTTGAACATTCGGGATTTTGATTTTTCAGGATTTTGAACTTTCGGGAATTTGATTTTCGGGATTTTGAACGGATCCCGTTAGATAGACCTCACCCATCACCAAGGAGTGTGGACATGCCTCAACATGTTCCATTAAATTGGTACTATGATTCTACCGAGGGGTAGATCTTAGGGTTCTGGTCTAAGCCCAATTTGACTCTGCGTGCGTGTAAGCTCGCCGTGAAATTAAGACTTAATTGTCAGGTGTTCATTTTTGATCAGTATCGTTTGGCAAGTCACCATGGAAAGACTCCCACCACAACAGCTTCTCTATTTTCAGTGAATGGACTCAAAGAAAATCCGGTGTTTTATCAAGAAATTTTGTTCAGTAATGAAATCCATTTCTGGTATGGTGTGGTTTATGGGCCGGTGGAATCGCTGGTTCATATTTCTTCAAAAATGAGACATATCATAATGTTACCGTCGTCGATGGTAACCGTTATCGCGCCATGTTAACGGACTATGTGCTTCTTGAAATTCAAGTCCACTGTCTCGGTGAGCTCTAGTTTCAACAAGACGGCGTTACGAGCCATACAGAGCGTGAAACAATGGACTTGTTGAGAAATCATTTTGGTGAGCATTTAATTTCACGTTTTGCTAAGGTAAATTTGCCGCCTAGATCGTGCGATATCACACCTTTGGACTATTTTTTTGGGGATATGTAGAGTCTCAGGAATAAGCCAGCTACGATTGACGCTTTGGTAGCCAACATTACTCGTTGAGTCGTTCAAATTGGACCTTCCGAATGACCTTCTTCAGACATAGTCATGGCCAACATTTACATGATATCAATTTCAAAAAGTAAAAAGCCATGAATTGTTATTTTAACCGGTAATAAAAACTGTGAGTTAACTTTCAAATTTATTTGCTTTATTTTACATTTTAAATCAAACCAGCCGTTAAATATCGACTAGCTTATGGCCTTCCCCACTTAACCATATTAAAAAAAAAGTTATCGAAGCCGTGTTGAGGTGTTCATGCTAAAAAATTCAATTTCTAAAAAAAATGTCTCAAAATTTAGTGAAAACTCCTGGCTAAATATTAAACACTCTGAGGGCACAACACTGGCTTACCGACGAACTGAGTGAGTCAATGTTTTGAGGCATTTTGTATTAAATCCTCCGTTTATGAAAACTAAAAATAACCTCGTGGATTTGAGGTTTAATTGAACGTTTTCTAACACCGTATGTATGCCTTAAAACTAAGGCCAACTTAGAAAACTTGGGAATGTCCCTTGCAAGCTGAAAGGGAAATCGCAGATTGTTTATCGGTTCATAACAAAAAACTGTTTTACAGAGCCATTAATTTCTTAGAAACCGGTTCTTTGATTTCGATATACCTATACTTAAAAAAACAGATTTTTACCCAGAAGATACATAAACTTTTATTTTTACCATCTTTTTAACAAGCTACATACAAAACTACCCTACTTACATAAGATTTAATCCTCACAAATTAACACCCCAAAGATACGAATCGCTTCCCCCTTTCTTTTCGAATTGAAAATTGTGAAATGGTAATTCTTTTTTTATTATTAACCAAAAGCATTCTAAATGCGACCCCATTAAAATGACGCTCACTGTAGGTTCTCTTATGGTTCCATCCATTATTTCGAGTTGGCTGGAAACTGCGCCAAGCCGAGCCCTTTTTTGATGCTTGCTTTGCTGCACACATTTTGTATTGTATCTGACTGACATAGAGATTAAGGGATGTGTAGGCTGTAGGGGTTCTTTAGCCAGACGAGGACGACACACAAAATGCAGAAGCATTGGAATACACATCGTGTCGTTATAGTAGTTATTGTCGGCGTCGTCATCGTTTTGTATGGTTGTGTAGTCAAATATTCAGGAATCAGGATACGTGTGTGTGGTGGCCATCACTTCGAGTTGCATTTTTAATTCGCAATGAATGGGTTGCTCAGTTCTTTTATTCGGGATTTTCTTCTTTTTTATTTTTTGTAAGGTTTTATATTTTTGCTTATTCTGTGGTGAGGGTAATTTAAGGAGCATGTGCGATTGTGCTTATGCTTAACGATTGAAGGACGAACGACCTTAACAGATGAGCATTAGTGTTTTTTCCACTGCATAGAATCATCTTTTACTTGCTTCCATTGCGGATTTAAAATTGAAATACATAAACACAGGACGTCATCCTTATAGAGAAGTGAGTATAAAGGATTTGAAACCAACACCGGCTTTTAGTACATATATATAAAGGAAAATAAGAGAAAGACAGAGAGAGGGAGAAAGAGAGATAAAGAGGAAGTTAAAGTGCAATATGATTGTATATGTTTTCATAGGGGGTCGGGTTCGGGTCGGGTCGGGTCTGTCGTCTCGTCTGTCTGTTTTGTTCCCTCTAGTCCTGATCCTGATTGTGGGCATCTTCCGTACACACAGCACACACATGTCTAGTTAGGGCTTCCAGCTTCCATCATCAGTTAGCTAGCAGCCTTAGCACCAGAACCAGGAGGATGTGAGGATTTTGATGGAAATGGAGTTTGGCTTTGGCCATGCTATTGAAAATCACTAGAGTGGAAGGAAGGGGATTTTTAAAAAGCATTTCTTTCTCTCTTTTGTTACTTATTTTTCATTATTTTTGTTCGATTTTGTTTTTGTTCCCTTCATCCTGTGTGTTTTTGGTTATTGTTTTTGGAAATCGAATATTCTCGTTGTTGTTGTTGTTTTTATTATTATTATTTGCTTTTGAACCACCTGTCTGTTGTTGGGTTTGTTGTTCCTTCTTTTTGTTACATACCTATTTGTTGGCAATCGAAACCAAGCCGGGTTCCTCTGAACTTATAGGTAGGTACATGGGTATTGGTATGGGTAGTGCATTTTGGGAGAAAGAGGAAGAGTTTAATGATTTGTGTGTGTGTGTCCTTTTTGTGGTTCCAAGTTTTTTCAAGCTCCCGCAGCGAGGGTAAAAGAAATGGTTTTGAATAATAAAACAACAAAAAATTAAAAACAAACAAAGAACCTGTGGTTTTACACGTTCAAGGTTGTGGGAGATATTTTTGTTTATGTTGCTACCGTTGGCATATAATAATACAGGTGCTTGGTGGTTACCTTGAGGCATGTCATGTGAATTATGATACAAGAAAGTTTATGTTTTCAGGCAGTGTGACCGATGAATTGGCATATTTATCTCAAAAAGGAATTTATCCTTGTTTCCTAGGGGACTTGAAGACTTGTCATGGTACCTATTGTTTGTTTGTTACAGTTTCAAGTTGACTTTCAATCGAAAATGGGAGCACTAGGTAGGTACCTACTTCTTTAGACAGTCAAGGCAAAATGAGGATTATTTAAAGATGTACCTACCTACACCTAATCAAGTTAATAGTATCGCTTTTAATTGTGGAAGGGGGAAGGGGGGGACATTGCAGGAGGGAGTCGGGTTCAACCACGAACAGAACATTTACAGCGACCTTGATTTGGATCAAAAAGCGGAATATTAAGAGGATTTGATGGATGATTCTGCGGAACGTCCAGGGAGACGAATACGCACCAGACCGATAAGCCATCAATTCCGCCACTGATGGCAACGAAGCAATGGAAAAAAAACATGGTTTGATCAATTGGTGAACAGCCTCAACCAATAAGAGCCCGGATGTAGCTGGCCAGGTTCCGAATTTGCTTCGATAGGTAGGTATGTAGGTATATTGTTTTTAGGTTGATTGATGCTGAGGTCCACAATGGACTGTTAGCACTAAAGTCAGATTTTCATCCTTTTTTCTAGCAGATGGGGAGGGATATTGGCGTCAAGGGGCTTACGTCTAAGAGATTATGATTATGTTACAATTCGCTGGTTTGTGGTGTGTATAGTCCATATGCTGTTCAGTTAGCAAACTAAAGTCACTGTCCACAAAATGTTTTTCCTCGCGGATTGGATAAGTTCCTCCAATTCCTTCAGGCTTTTCAAAGCTGCTATACCCTAAACTAACATCTGCGTCTACTTGAGTACTGTATGACGTCTATCCAGATGTTCGATATGATTAAAAACATGCTTGATGCGACAACAATCCATGGTTTTCCAATTTTTTAAAATATTTACCTAATGTCAAAGAGAAGAAGTACCTACCTACATAAGTTCCAAAGGTTTGCCAATGAACGCTAAAAAAAGGTCCGTTGCTTGAATTTTATGATTAAATTCTGACAAGGTCTTAAGGGGTACAGCATCTTTGGAATGAAGATGTTGGCCGTTAGTATTCAGAAGGAAAATAAAGGTCTGATGCATTCCTGATGATTCACTACTTACACACATTACTCCGATCGAAATTAAGCCTGTTTAATGTTAAATTATTCGGAAAAAGGTACTTACAAAAACATTTGTTTGCTAAGCTCATGAAGAGCAGGTTTCTTAAAAATATTTCAAACGTTACATTTTCCCGACTTTCAACATATATCTTATGTTTAGCTCCAAACAAGGACAATGGGAAATCTTTCTGTGCTTTATTGTCATCGTTAAAAGACCTTGGCTATGGTATCTAAATGTTAAAGTCTTCCTTTACTTAAACATGCCTTCAGAACGAAACCAATCGTTGCTGTTAAATAATAAATAAAGAGAACAGAAGTCAAAGGGCAGCCTTGTGGCACACCATTCTTTTTCTAATCAATACAATCAAGACAAGACGTTAGATGGTTTCTTAAAGAGTAATTATTGTTGAAGTAGGTAGATATATCGTCCTCATGAATGGTGGAATTTGTAAATATGACCCAGAACTACAATGTTCGACATTCAAAAAACTTACAACGCTCCAGATAAAAAGGCAATAACGTGAGAAACTTAACCAAGCCAGGTATCAAGTTTATATGTTAAAGTTAAATTTTCATTGAATTCTATGAAAATGGGCAAAAACTTGCTTTTTCAACTGGTTTGTAAACTAGGACAGAGAAAAATCATTTCATCCTTCGAAGATCTTGTATGACCCGTTTCAATTAAATGAACCAAATCAAATATAAACGTTCCCTTATGATTCCGATATTTTTTTTTTTTTCATCGGAAGTCAGCATCATCTACGTCTATGAAAAAAGACTTGTTTCTATCTCCGTTTACATCCTTGACATGACATAATCTTTTGTGACCATCAGAAGACTGTGAAATCTCATCTCATGGACGAATGAATCCTAATATGTACCTAGGTACCATCTCGTTAAAATTAATCATGCGTTCTTTATTGGAGCAGAACAAAAAAATATGTAGGTATGTAGGTAGGTAGGTACATTATGTAGGAAAGTAGGTACCCATTCCATAAATCCCATTAAAACCACTCTTGTCCTTGAATTCTAATAACTTCTGCACACTCCACCAGGCATTGTATCCCTTAGTTTATACCTACCTACCTTCTTAAATACCTACCTAGCTACTTCCAGATATTTTCATGTGTGTAAATATGTGTAACTTTGAGTGTTCATGTTTTCATACTTAATCTTCAGCATCAACACCCTCCCCAGCTTAATTTTCAAGAAAAAAGGGCAAAAAGTAAAAAAAAAAAAAGAATAAAAAAGGCATCTTGACATGTTTTCTCAAACGCAAAAAAAAAAGAACACACCATTTGTTGGATGAATCCGCACGCCAACCTTACAAATAATTACCCTATTAACTTGGAATTGGATTCCGAACCGATTCGGATTCGGACATTGAAACCAAATTATGTTTAACACCATGTTCAACATAAAGATACATAGATACCTACTCATACAAAAGATAGAATAAAATAAACAATAATACGATGCATTTCTGGAACAAGAACAAGGAAAGGAGGCCTGGCAAAAGGTATGGTGGAGGCAATGTATCTATTCGTGTTTCGGTCGATAAATTCATGAGTTAAGGCGAACCTCCCTCACCGCCACACCACCCACTCTGACAGAATTTTCTATGGATTTTTCGTTTTGAGGACATGTCCTCTTTTTTTGTTTCTTCCTCTTCTATATTCTATGTCCCAGCCTCTCTCTCTCTTTAACCGGGTTTCTTTGCTTCCTTATGTACTCGGTCTAATTATTTACAATTGCAATTCGCCGCATGGCCGCCTTCGCTTTAATATCGTAAAAAAGAGAAAGAAAATTTCTAAAGAGCACCATACAACCATACATTGTACTCAAAAGAAAAATCTTAAGAAAGAGCTAGAGCAGTGTTGCAAGCAAAGCAAAATGTTAGAAAATAGAAAGACTCAAAAAAGGAAACGATAAAAAACAATGATATTAGAGAGAGGGAGAGAGAGCGAGAGAGTACTCAACTTGTGTAACTTAATACTCAACTCATTACGTTTACGTTACAGAAAAAGAAACAGAATCTATGTAATAAAAAAAAAATATAAAGTACATCCAAAATGGCAATGAGCAAGGAGGGAGCAAAAACGGTGTACGGTGTACGTGACTGACTAGAGTGGAAAAAAAGCAAACAGGAAAATAAATGAAAATAACAAAAGAACTAAAAAAAAAAAGAAACAAATAAAATGAACGAGTGAATGTTAAGGGGGAGTGCTTAGGGGTAGAGAAACGAAGAAATAATGTTACTTTTTTGTTAGAAAATTTATTATTTTTTTTTTGATAGAAAAGCCGTTAGAAGGGCTGTTGTAATGGGTTGGACTGAATTGCATGCAGAAGAGAAAGATTAGGGTGAAGGTATTGAAAAAAATGAGCAGTAAAAGGGCATAGGTATAGGGTGGTGTAGTATAACATCGATGAGTTTTTTCTATAACCATTTGTCGTAGCTGTCAGGCGAGCGGAACCTGAAATTAATTTATGACAGATCTGTCACACAAAAGCTATGAAATAGAAATTTGTGATTTATGTTATTCAGAGAAATGGCACAGAGATGAAAATTGAATCACCTCATTAAAGGTCGGGTGGTGAATAAGCTATGTATCTGTTTATGTACCTATAATGGAAGGGTGCTGTGAGTTGTCTTGGAAATGTCGGTCTTTTGGGATTCAGAATCATTTCGAAAATGCTTAAGTATACTGTAAAATGACAGTATGAAGGACTTACTTGTCATATTAGATGCTTTACCTTCAACCGGGCCGTAAAAGTCAAAGGTGATGAAGACAGATTTGTTTTTTTAAACATCGCCTTTAAGTAAGGTACTGACATGTTAGCCCCTCATCCCACCCGTCTCTTTATATCCATCATCGTAAAAACAAAATTTAGGGCAAATAGGTAAAGGTAGTTAAAGTAATTTCGGCAAAGGGTGAGGGAAAACGTGCTTCTTTTAAGTCCTTGAAATCAGTTTTTACAAAATAGTGGGTGATTTCAATGTTTACATGCATATAATACTTGTCAGGTCACGATAGACAGGTACAATTTTGAAGAAATCAAGGACTTTGTCTATTTGAGTTCCACTATAACCTCTCAAAATAATTTCACAGAGCGGATATATGTCAAAGAATGACTCTTGCCAAGCTAGAAAGGCATCTTAGTAGCAAAGCCCTCTCACAAGGAACCAAGGAGAAAACTGCACAAGACCCTAATCATCTGAGTCCTGCTGTTTGAGGGAGAATTGTACCCTGATACAATCCAATGAAAAGCGGCTGGGGTGCGTTGACTGAAAAATGCTTCGGGTGATATTTGGTCCTGTATTTACAATGAAGAATGGAGTTGAGGATTGACCTGGCCAGAAAGTAAAAAATACAACGGTTTAGATGGCTGGGACACAAAGAGCTTATTAGGGCATTACTGAAGGGCTCCATTGAAGGTGGTGCAACCAAGTGAAGAACGACTTCAACCAACTTTAGGCGCTGCAACTCTCTAGGGATCGATCTGGCTAGCGGGATGAGGCCGTTTTCCACAATGGTAAGTAAATAAGTGATATGCCTGATGTAAAGCTTCGATAAGACGATATGTTAAATCCACATAATCATGTATGCTATTGACGTAATTTTGAAGTGAAGTAGCTGAATATTCTTAAGATGACAGCTGCCTTACGTATTTTTAACGTTTTCAAGCGTATGAGTCACAAAGAATAGAGAAATACAAAAGAGTTTTGAACGAAGTTAACGAACTGAAAATGGATAGAGCACGTGTGGCAGGCACTCAGTGGAAGCGCGAGGAATAGCCTAACGTAATACTTGAACTGACACCTCTTAATTAGGCACTTCAGCGCTTCATCCAATGAAACATACCCACTAATGGGTTTTTGGATTAGGGTATTGTCTTTGTTCTGTGCCGGTTTATAATTATGCATAACAAGTAGCTCAAAGGCCTTTAAAAACGTCTAAGCAAATGCAATAAAATAAACATTGAAGATTATAGACAAATGAAAAGAAACAATAGGTAAATATTAAAAATACCTAATCTACATATTTTACATCATTGCAATTTTCCTCAGAGTACGAAAATTGTTGATTGGCAAGTAAACTGGAAACTATGCCCTATCTATGCTACCAACTTCATGAAATAGGTAATAGGTATAAACAAGAAAAACTTGCCAACGACTGTCCTGAATCCAAAAAGACCCGAGATCTGTGGATTTCAGAAAAACCAACACACAAAAAATCTCTGTCACAACGCAAACAATTGGAAAGGCCCCTGACTCATGAAACCAAAACTCTTGGCAGATAGTTATTACCTATATCTGAGCAATCTCTTAGAAATATGTAGGTATTTGTCTAGTTACCTTTCTACAAAATAAATTTTACAAGGTTGAGGGTAGGTACTTTTAGAATGATTTATGACACGTACTTCCTGCCTATTCTAACCCACTATGCCACTCACCCCAACATCATTTAGACAATCTCAATAAAGTTTTAAAAGGAAACAGCTGAACCATCTCCATCAAAATCTACATCTTTGTACAATACAAACAAAATGTTTATCTTCAATTCAATTGAAAAATAGGGTAAATTGCAATCTATTACAGCATCCCCATATGCTTTATTCCCAAAATTCATCATTACATTACACTTCCATTACATTTTTTACAAACAACAACAATGTATCGAATAATCCCATCGCCATCATCTTATGATATGATATCAACATTCTCTTCTAACCTTTTTTCTTCTCCTCTCTTCTTTTCAACCAAATGCAAAGACAACACAAAACTTTTTAGATTCTTCTTTGTCTATGGCTTCAAGAATATTTATAGTTTGACATTAGTTTGTGAAGGCAAGCAAGTCGCCGCGCCCCACCAAGCCTCCCCCAGCACCATCCCATATCAGACACAAGCACACAAGTGTGCTATCTTTAGTGAACATAGAAAATAGCAAAAGGTGTAGTGCTAGTGCATGCAACCAAAAGGCAAGAGGCAAGACGCCAGCAGAAGCAGAACCATCACACAGAGCAAGAGCATGAGCGGAGCGAGCAATAGCAAGCGCAGTACACAGTACACCATAATGCGTACGTGATTTCACGTTTCGCCATAATGGTCGAATGCGATGTGATTTCACAATCACTTTATAAAAAAAAAAAAAAAAAAAAAAACGAACCTCAAGAAATCAAAAGAGCAAGAAAAAAAATAAAGAAAGAATAAAAGCCAACCCAAATAAAAAACCGTTCTAATATTGTGAATTGCATCAATGTCTTCGTCTTCTCGTCATGTCGGACGAACGGTCGGATATTGACTAATTACACCTGCGTGCTGATGACGACAAAGACGAGATGGCTCCCAAGAGAGAACGAGAGGGCAAAGGGAAGATTCAAAGAACTTCCTGGATGATGAAGAAATAAAATGTTAAATTTTAATTCTTTGCACTCGCTCCTCCAAAGACACCACCAACAATTATTGTACCCTATACTACCTGGAACACGATGGGAAATTTATGTAAATTGCAGGGAATCCAAATGGATGACACCCCCCGAACGCTTCGGCTTCCTTCTAATTTCTTCAAAATCTGTTTTTCCTTCTTTCTTTTTTTTTGTGTGTATTATTCCAACAACTTAAACTTGCACGGCGCAAGCAAGCAAAGTTCAATGCCCTCCCTCGTAGTCATCGTCATCGTGTCGTTCGGGATAGTGGATTCAACTCCGCGAGACGAGACTAGAAAAGATATACCTACCTATTTTTTTTTTTAACATATATATAAAAATGGGGATCATTGGAGTTTGAGGAACCAACCTGCCGCTGCCTGCCTGCCTGCAAATGGCACTTTGCTATGTTCTCTACTGTAGTTGGAGCGAAGGTAATGTGCATACGGAAGATGAGAATCATCAAAACCAAAGAGAGCAAAGCAAGCAAGCAAAAACAACAAAGTGTGGTAAAAGTAAACCATCATCAACAACACTAAAAATGTTTTCCACGCACACATACTCATTCGTAGGTGCCTGCATAGAATAGTGTTTCCAAAGTTGTTTTTTATTTATTTGTAGGTACCTTGTGTATTTGTATCTATCAAAAGAACTAGACAAAAATGTTTGCTCATCTTCTTGAAGTTGTTTTTTATTTTTTTTTTTTTACTTTGTATTTTTGTCTTTGGTGGAGTAATCGAACCAGTGAAGAGACCTGAGTGATAACAGTGCTGTCGCGATTTAAGAGACCATAATAAATGGAGTCGGAGCAGCAGCCGCAGCAAGACCTGTCAAAATTTTGATGCACACGAATTGGGAGGCAGCGTTTTTGACATTCCAATAAATAAAGAAACAAATAAGTAGCTCCAAAAATGTTTTACTTCATTGAAAACATGCTTCTTCATATACATTTGTGGAAATAATAGAAATAAGTGAATAAAAAAAAGTATATTTAGGGACAGTCCCATTTGTACAGATTTCGCCGCAGCGGGTCTGATTCCGACTCCCATTTTTCACTTTATTCTAACCAGGCACTACAGTGTGACTAAATAAAAGAAACAATCGAAACAAACAAGTGCTCACAACTATTCCCGATGACAGTTGGAGCTTCTGTCGTCTGTCAAAGAGTCTTTGGTGACATTTGTCAAAAAAGGGTTGACATGAAACGGTTTGACTAAGTTTTATTTCTGGACAAATATGGATAGATTTTCAGTGATTATAGCTTTTGAACTTTATAACCATCGTTAACGTCATTTTAGGTAGATCGTCGAACGTCAAAAAGGGTATTCCTGTTCCTATGTGACGGTAGGAAAACGAAATTGTTCGTTTTCTGATTAAGGTATCGAAATCGGTTTAATCGTTTATTTTGTTTACACACGAGGGTCGATACAACACTTAGCAAATATTAATCTAAGATTGTTTTATAAATATTTTTTCATATTTTATTTATCTGGAGAATTTTTTAAAGCAATTATTTGAAATTCACACGAATATTTTTCTTATTTGTTGGCAAATATTTGATACTTGCTTATTTACTAAGCTTGAGTTTAGCCTTCTGAATTCTTTGAATTTGCTTACTTCAAGTATGTATCCAAAAGAAATTTATAAGGTTTGAACTCAATTTTGATTTGACAACAAGTAGCGATTTTTAAGAAAATTGATCATTCTTTCCTCGATGTATGAGATAATTAGAAGAAGACCTTCTCTGATGTACCTTTTATCTCATTTTGGCATGGGCGAATGATTTCGTTATATTTTATAAGACTTGACATTCCAAGTTATAGAAACGGTTTCTTTGAAAGTAAATACACAATTTAATAAAAATCTTTCAACCACAAGCCAAGCATCATCAGACTGTACTTATGTATTTAGAATAATTATAAATGAAGTTTGAGGCAACAGATGGCAACACAGTCAACCGCCACTGAGTTCTATATATAGATTTCATATTCATACAATGATGACACAAAGCAGGTAAAAAGGACAACTTCTGTCAAATTTTTTCTCCTTGCAGCGCTCTTTTTTGCGAAAGTGAACGAAATGTGATTTTTTTAAATGGGATTATCGGTGATGCCTGTTTTTAAACTTGTATGTCAAAAAGTTTACAAAGTATGAAACAAAAATCTTAACTTCTCACTTTTGCAGATAAGGATAGCAAAAGCCTTTACTCTTTGCTTTTATTTTGGGCTACACACAACTGAATTTTGCTTGGTAAGAAAAATTTCTGTAAACAAACTCTTTTTCACAGTTTTTTTAATCGCGACTCTACTGTACTAACTATAAGAGCAATGCACATGCACAGCAGCATTGTTTTACCATTTTTCCTCCCATCCAATCCAAAAGGATTGTCGTTACTTTTTACATTTTATTTTAATAGAAGGGTTATGCGGATCGAAATTGGTTTTGTCATTTTGAGTTTTGGTTTTCTGCTTTTTACGTCTATGTTTGTACCTAGTACCTACTTTAAATGGGAATGATTCGTATATATTTATGTTTGCATTTCAAAAGCAGCTGCATGATGCTTTTGCAAAGGAACCATACAAAAAACCATTTGAAAATACTTTGGCATTTAAATTGAAAACAAACGGAAGACACAGCAGCCCCTTGTATAATGGGATTCTTCTGTTAGATACAAAATTTAATAGAAAAAAAACACACACAGCCTCAACCAAATACCTACCTAGATACTCGTCTCGTAGGTATACCTTTTGTAATGTTTTATGTTTTCTATCTATGTTATGTTGCTGGGCAAGTTTTGAGCATCATTAATCGTCTTACATTTACTCACATGACACTTGTCACCGATGCGATGCGATGTGTGGCGAAGTGAAAAGGTTTTTCTATTTGTAGCTAAAGTGAGATTCTTTTTTTGTGTGCTTGAATAGCTAGATAGATAGATACACGTGTGAGGAAGATCTGATGTTTTTTTTATCAACGGAAGTAGGATTTCTTAGATAAATGGCTTATTATGTCGAATTAATTTTATAAGATACGATTGGGACTTGTCAAAATAATTAAAGATCAACTTCAAATTTTAAAAGATACAAAAATGTAACTGGAAAACAGTTTAGCGATAAGAACATTGGTTTGCAGATGGACAAAGTATATTTAGATCTCGCTTGATATGAGTTCAGTTTATGTTTTTGAACACATCGCATCGAATTTTTTTAGATAACAAATTGTTTGCAAGCAATCGGTAATTTCAAGGGCAAAGTACACAAGACGTCAACAAACAGGTTTATTTGACAAAAATGTTGTAACTTATGAGTCAACAAAAGTTTTAAGGTCAAATAAATAAAACAAAAAATGAGTCATTTTCGGCTGATAAAATATTTACATACCTACATAATTAGTTTTTTTAAGATTTGTATTTTTTCGTCCTAACAAAATTCCAAAATTTGGTCCAGTAACTAATGTTTAATTATTAAAACAGTAAAATTTAAGGTTAAACAGAAAAAGGGACAGAATTGTTATTAAGTAATCACCCTGTACCATGGCATTCAAGTTGAATCTATAACAATTTTCATCAATTTCAATGTCATCCAAGTGTCAATTTGACATTTTATTTCAATACCTTCGCAGTGAAGTGTTGCCGTTTGATTTTTAAGATTTTATTTTTAAAGAAAAAACATTCACGTTTATACTTAACACGTAGGCGAACATAGGTTAACATGTGTACCTTCATGTTTTCTATCAAGTTTTAATAATTCGACAAACAAAATTATCAAGAACCATGTACCTATTACACTATTTTCTTTATCGCATTTTGTGTATATGAGCGTAGTAATAAAGTGCTGTTTAGTTTAATTACTTGCACACGCTGCGAATTGCATGTAATTTCTTCGAACGTGTGCAACTTTTGTTGACAAATTCACAAGGTCAGAGATTTTCATGCAATGTTTGATGTTTATCTTTTCTGTTGTTTTTGTCATTTTGACTTGGCTCATTTTTTGTTTGTACGTGCTAAACATGCATTTTTTTATCACAATCAGTAGGTTAAATATGTCCCCTCATAATTTGTTTGTAATCTAGAGAGGATCTGATTAAAATGTCACTCGAACACCAAGCTAAACAATCAGGCTATCTTAAAAAAGCTTTGGTTTCACCTTTCACATGACACAAACTTGCTCAGTATACTGTTAACTACTCTTTGAAGGTGTAAAAACAATTTTAAAATTCTTCATAAGGGGTATTGTGGCAACGAACGGCCAAAGGGATGACCCACTTTTTCATGTGTGTCTTAAGCACCTCTGTGGAGTGAATACAAATTTAAAATCAGTTCAACACATAGAGTCCAATGAACCATGGCGAACAACTCCTGATTAAATCTGCTCCAATCAATTCATACTAGAATAATTTTCCGAGACCCCGAATTTTTACTAATTTCTCTTAAAAAAAAAAACAATTAGACAACATGGATTTAGCAGCAGACCCCATTTTCAGACTCAGTCTTGAAACTAAAGAAACATCAAGCAAACAGAATGCCCAGCACTTCTCCGGCTTAGAACGCGGCCACTTGGTGATAAGACTGTCTGGTTTAAGTGTGAAGCAACAAATTTGCTCTTAAAACGCATATGGGTAACACGATAGGAAAAAACTTGATACTGCTACATTCGAGTTGCATAAGCTCTCCCTAATCTTGTATATTTTTTTTTTACTGGCGCATGAAAATATGTTGTTTAAGTATTTTGTTTACTTTCATGAATTTTCGAGCTGGTGTGCAAGTTTAATTTTACACTTTAAACTTGATTATTCATTTAAAGATTTAACGACATTATGGCAACCTATTAAGTATATTTCTGCAATGCATTATGCAAACAACGGCAACCCTGTGTATTGTGTTAGACACAAAATGGGCAAGTTCTAATAGGATTCATGTCTTTTTAATATTTGTCTAATTATTGATTTATTTAGGATCACATATTTGATACTTACAAAACTATTTAGTGTGGATAATTCAATTGAGACTTACCTGAAAATAAAAAGAAAAACAAATGTTAAAAGTTGTCAAAAAATTTTGTTTATAAAGTTTATTGCAATATTTTGTTTTTCGAGATCTGATTAAGAAGGCAAAGATTTGAGGGGAAATCCATTTTGTTCTATGAAAAAATTTTAAATCACCACATCTAATGCTATATCTTATAAACCTTGCAATTTGATTCGAATAATGGCCACTGCAGCGCCAAACAATTTGCCTTTAGTCCCCAAATCACAGACATACAATACAGACCGCCAACTCACTGTATGGTCTCTCTTTTTGCTTATACAAGCTGAAAATCAGCTGATTTTTCATTTATTATGCAAAATGCACAGACAGAGATGGCCTCTCTTCACACGTATTCACAGACACGAACAAATTTGTTCAGGCAAAGGGCGTATGAGTTGGCGGTCTGTATTGTATGTCTGTGCCACAAATAAAGTCAGCCACATAAATGCCTAGCCAGCCATGACACTTCTTTCTTGGAGATGCTTTGCTATTGCAAGAGTACTTAAACTGACATTAGATGTCAAATTAATTTCAAAAATCCTACCGCAAAAATTTTGGTTTGACATTTCATTTGGCTTGCTCCCGTAAATCTAATTTCTACTAATTTTAAGTTTCAATTACAAGTCAATTCTTATAAATTCAAATGTCAAATTGTAATATACTAGATTAAAAAAATCTTGGCATTTCCTTATGGAATTTGGCAAAGCTTGAAATACGGTTATGTTATGATCGTTTGCGTCATCGCTGTCTTAACATAAAAAAAAACGTAAGTTGACGTTTGGTAATGTTTCTCTCTTTCGCTCTTTCATTTTAGAAAACTAGTGATTTTTTCTGTCACGCGTTCTGAACGTTATCTGTTCGCTGGCATCACGTTTTCAAACATTTATGCAGTAAAGATAGTCAGTACTATTCTTAGAAAAATCTCGCCTAGTTTTATTAAAGTCTGAAAGAATTTGTTGATACTTATTTCAAAGCAAACATTTCATTGATTATTTTTAATTGATTTTGGCTTTCCAAGAACGTTGTGAATACTCCCTACATAATACATCAAGACTTGCGGTGTATTTCATTACAAAAAAAAAAAAAAGAAAAAAAACAATCCTACAACTTACTTAGTATGCAAGTTTACTTCCTGATTGCCATATATGTAAACTTTTTCGATTTTGTTTGTTTGATTCGTCACCAAAAGAAGCCATGTAAGCGTCACAATCCCAACCTTTGGAAACAAATTCCGACATTCATGCCATGTTGGATTTTTGTTGTTGTTAAGAACAACCACCTTTGGAAGACCATTTAAAATAAATTCCAAATGAAATTCTTTAATTATACTCAATTATTTGTGTCTGATAGCGGGCGCCTCTGCGTGTATATGTATGCGGTCGATGAGGGTTATCGACCAAATATAACGACTCCTTGTAACACACGTAAGAATGTCTTTTGTAAATACTTTTACATATTTGTTTGTATCTAGATATTTATAAGAATTTGTACAAGTCACAATCATGAAGATTCCTTCGTTCTGTTGTTTCCCCTAACCGAAAGAAAGAAAGACCTCTATATTTGCCTATGGGACTTTATAAGTCTAAAGTCTGACATTTTCTGTCTGGATCCCCATTCCCACCTTGCTATCCCATTCCCATTACAATCAATCAAAAGACGTAGCCAAGACAAGGCATAATATGGTAACAATTGAAAAGGAACCAAAGAAAGTAGCAATCTAGATATACCTACGATAAATACAATGTTGTAGATACAATATTTGAATTTGAATAATTTAGAATAGAAACATAATCTAAAAAGACGCACGGACGACGACAGTATGCTACATGCTACATGCCACAGACGACACTAACCCAAACTGTTCTTAATGGAAATAGGGGTTTTTTTTGTTTGCTTGTTCTCGGACATGACATGAATGCTAACAAAGTCAGTCGGTAGGAATTTATGTTTTTATAATTTGATTAATTATTCCAAAAATAAATTGGAAAATATTTTTTTTTATGAATGGACGAGGCAAACAAAAAAGAAAAGTTCCGGTCGTCTACTAACCCTACGACGACGCGACGTCGCAGATTGTGTGGGGGCGGTATTCATGACAACGTGTGCTAGATTTTGTCTATCTCGCTTGGTATGGAGTTAATTGATGACTTTTTTTTTGAAATTTAAAGAAAAGTTCAAGAGGACAGAAATACATAAAAGAAAACAAAAAAAAAACCCTTCAAGGTCACTCATTATGATTTACGACTGGATGAAGTGTTTTTACAGGTTCCCAAGTTGTTGTTGTTGTATTTCGCCACCAGGTGTCGCTTCCTGTCTTTTCCAGTGGTCAATTCAAATTTGTCTTTAAATGACTTAAAGAAGAAGTAAGCTCTTTTCAGAAATATCTGAATTCGCAAAGCAACCCTACTAAAAAGTGCCATTTTGAAGCATACGCCAGTGCGTTATTCTGAAGTGTTGCTGAAACACACTTCCCAATTTGTATGTTTCGGAATAAACCAACCAAAAGGCTGCCATATGTATCATTTAAAATGTCAAGTCTATTCATGTTGAAATCCCAAACCAAACTAAAAAACATATCACTTGACAGCTGACAAAATGGCTGTCAGTTAAAATAGTGTTGCCAACTTAAAGTTCTATGCCATTAAAAAAAAAACCCGTTAGTTCATCCTCAGACAAGAATTTTAAAACAATTTACCTTGATTCGTATTCGCAGTGGTTTAAGAGTTAAACCTCCGATTTCCACGGATTAAATCAAGCTTATCCACGGATTAGGAATTTAAAATGATGTTAAACACTTTTCTACAACTGGTACGAAGAAACAAATTAAGAGTTTAGTTTAGAATTAACAAATTTAAAACTCCACACCACAGTTCTTAAAACTTAGGAAATTAAATTTAAAAGTTTCAAACAGTAACATATTGAGTAAAAAAGCAACTGTTTAGATTTTAAGCCAGCTCTTAAGAAGACTATAATGTTCCTAAAAGGATTCATAAGCTCGCATTAGATGGTCCTTGTAATGATCATGACAATATTCATTATGACGTATTTATCTGTCCTAAAAAACGTCATAACGTGTAATGGTCATTGTAAAATGTGATCATTGCAAGGACCCACACAATGACCAGCACAATTATGACCATGTCCCAACAATGATCAGGCAGGAATTTCTGATGATTGATGCTTGCAATGACCTCTCTTCATGGTGGTTTTGTAGTTGTTCGATTTTAATGAGCTGCTAAAGTGACAGATCACATTTTGACAACCTCTCTCTCTTGGTAATGACCTTTGGTTGTTGTCATCGTCGTCGTCTGTGCTACTCTCCAGTAGGCTGCGAGAATGGCCAAACTTTTTTTGTAGTATGACGTTAGTATTTTCTAGAGAAAAAACAATCACAAACGTGATTGGCACTCAATTTATAAATGTCCCTGAAACGTCAAATTTACTTTTAACAATGGCCAATTTATAAATGTCTTGTGATGGTCACGGCAAAAAATGACCTTTGACAGCGCGGTTTTATTCACCACAACTGTCAAAGTGATCATGTCGTGTAATGGTCATTGTAATGCTTGTCATTGTAAGGACACCGAATTGCAAAAATAACAATGACCAACTTTCTGGTCATTGTATTTTGGGACAACAATGACATATTTTGGTTCATTCGTGTAATGCTGATTGTAGCTAGCAATGACATGGTAAACTATGACCATGCACTGACAGAACAACTCAAAGGTTAGTAAAACAACATATGTATCAAAGGATTGTAGAATCTCAAGTGAGTTCGCAGCCCCACACGTTAGTTCGTAGTTTATATGAATTTTCATTTGAAGAAGCAATCAAAGCCTTTGACCGCGATTAGTTTTCATGATGGTAGCATTGCATATTTGGAATATTTTACAAAAATACACTCTGTGAACTTTCGTATTTTACTTCACTTGCATTCTTATTTCTAGAATTAATCATTTGAAGTGGTTTGTCATACTTTTCATAAGAAATAAATATTTGGAAAGCACTTACCTACTTCCTAAGAACACAACAAATATTTAGAAAAGAAAAAATTAATCGAATTTCTTATCATCGTTAGGTCGATTATTAAGTTTTGATTAAAATCATGAGTTCCATTTTCTTACGAAATTGTAATTCATTCCAAAAACTCAGAACCTTATTAATTTGTATCCTGAAATCGCATTTTCTTCGATCTAATGTAAGAAAAAAAATTGTTATCTTTCTATCTAATTGAATAATTGCAGAAACTCGTTTGCAATAATATCTCTCACTCTTTAGCGATTTATTAAACAAATAAAAACTAAATTAAAGACCATATACAGTTTGATTGCCTCACAATTACAAGCCTCGCAACAATGTTGAAGAAGTCACCATCCGAGCAATCTAGTTACGAAAGATCGATGAGCGCTCACAAAAACTACCTCAAAGCCGATGTGGTTTTAGTTTAGCAGACAAAACAACAACAAAAAGAAGAGACTCAAGAAATGTGGAAGAACTCAGATCCCACTGGTTTTGGTCAATGGCCAGGCTAACACAGCCAACCGTTCGGTCATAGCCATCTAGCACAGCACAGCACAGAACAGGTAGGCAGCAAGATATATAGGTAGACCAGAAATAAGCTAAAAAAGTATCTTCTTTTCTGCTTCATAGTAGACGATTTGTAAATTTTTTTGTCTTCATTTTTTGTTGTTGTTTAAAATCAGTCATTGAAAACAGTGTTGCCATTGGCATCGTTTGGAGGTTCATTTTTTTTTTTGTAATTCGTTTTTGGATTGCATTTTTGATTAAACTGAAACCCAAAACTAATGAGGGAGAAGCTACTTGTAATGATGGTTAAATTTGTCGGAGAGCAGGGTTGCCATTGCATGGGCTTAACAGTTTTGTGACATCAGTTCCAAATTAAAAACTTCCTTAACTGTCTAGAATAACTTTAATTTACCGAAGTTACCATTCAGACACTACATCAACTGTTCAACTGTATTCAACTGATTTTTTAGTCAATGATGTGTCAAAAAAAGTGACAGTTGTTGATAATTTTTTGTATGTTCTTCATCTGTCAAGTGCTTTGGCCAATCTCTTCATTCCCATGAAATGTTCAATACAATTTGTTTGGGTATGTGAGGTTCTTGAACTTCATCAGATGGCCAAAGTTTAGAAATGAAATTTGAAAATGGCAACACTGTCATTTAGAGAGAGTTTGAAGACCTTTCGAACAACAAACGAGTATGTGTGTGCATCTATGTATTAGGTTGTATGCACCAAAGACAGTATATCTTACTCCTTGGAAGAAGATCGTCATTATCATGACGATCGTCATAGCCATTGTCGTTGTCGTTCGTCGTTCTCGCTGTTGGCTATACTTATAGCTTCTCGAATGTCTGTCTGTCGGTAATATTTACGTTTTGTGCGGTGATCGCACAGAGACAGAGCACAGCAACAAACAGATTAAAAGCTAAAATCAAAGTTATGGGAACGTTTGTTTTTTTAGGGATTTTTTTTTTTTCTTTTTGTCTTACTTTGGTTTTTTTGTCTAATTCTTCATTTGGACGTCGCGTCGGTCGGGTCGCTGGAGAGGAGAAGTAGGTAAGTTTTGTGAAATGACGCAAAAGAGCAGCAACAGTACCTTTGTATAATACCATTCCCGGGACTCGAGGAGTGTGGCGGATGCGATGAATGTGAATCCGGTTTTGTTGCTCCATCAACCATTTTACGTTTTTAGAACATTTTTTTTTTATTTTTGGTTTCGGATTTGTATTTTACGTATTTTGTCGATTTTATTTTTGTATCTATGTTTCTTTGTTAAGAGGAGCATGGAGCAGGTAGGAGATTCACAAGATAATCTTTGGGTTCTTCTTATTGCAGCGACCTTCAACAAACTTAAAGATTTTTTTCTGTTGCAAAAGACAAAGAATCAAAGACGCAGAAAAAAAAAAGTAAAATAAAAGATGAATGTCTGCTTCTTTGAGATATGGGAGATGGTCGGTATGTTTTTTTTTTATAAGGATTTTAATGTTTTAATGTGGTTGAGAAGATATTAAGCCTTAGAAGAAGTCAATGAACGCATTTATCTTCGATTAGAAATTTGTCGGTATACATTTGGTTGTTTCAAGGACTTTACAGCCAAGACAATATAGGTATACTTGGAATGAGGGAACAAAGAAAGATAAAGTGGAGCACCTGTGTAGAAACAACAACAGCAACAACAAAAAACACAACGAAATGCGCACAAATTAGGAACAAAAGATTTAGACCGCAGTTTAAGTGTAGACATCTGTTTTTTTTTTTTGTATTTGAAGAAGTATCGATACTGTAATGAACGAACAATGAACCTTGGATTCAATTAACATATTAGATTATTCCAATTAGCCATTTTACCCTGATGCATCAAGAATGGAAACAGCAAGTCGTTTGGACTGCCTTTTTTTTGTAAATAATGAATCGTGCGTTATTGAATTGCTTGCTATTGTAATTTGTGGAATGCTGTCATGGAGCACACTATGATCGTAATGACATGCGCCACCATATTGGATTTAGATGAAATGAGAAGCTACTTAATGTCACGATAACTTTGACATTAAATATTCAAAGCTTAAAACTAAAAGCACAAGCTTAATAGACATATTCACACTTGACTTGACTTGACACGCTTAATTTGTGTCAATTTATTTTTATCTAAATTTTGTTAATTTATTTTAATTAGTATGTTAATTACTTTTTGAGAAAAGGTTATGTATTTAATTGTTGTATTTCTTTAGTCTTTCGGTAGATTAAGCTCACAACTATTTATGGGTCAAAACTGATTGAGAATAAATTGAATTAAACACAGCTAATTGACAAGCATTTTGGCGTAAAATCTTTTTGACATACTCTTGTGACACGTGGAAGATCTCTTAAAAAAAAAAAACTCCATCAGTTTGCAAGCTTTTAGTGACATAAGTTTGGGCAAACAAGAGTGGATTTGACAGAATGGAACAATATTGGTTAAGAAAACAAAATGGCGCAAGATAAATATGTGGATCAAGTACCTATTATGACGGAAATGTAGGTACTTGGACAAAAAAGTCACAAAAAGAACAAGGAAATAGGTACTGGGGCCTTGCAAGTAGGTGACAAATCCTCAAAGACGAAATTTTGCAATAAATGAAGTGATAGGCCTTCGTAAACAGCAGTAAATTGTAGGTCCCTTTTTTCCTGCGGAATATCATGCACAGGAATTGTTGAGAGTGAAAGTCACACGGCCCCGGCCCAGCCACAATTTAGGTATTCTTTTATTTTGTCCCATTTGACATAAATACCAATCCTCGTTGCTCGTTCCCTACAGTTAAAGGTTCCAACTTATTACACCATTTTGTATGCCATTTTATGCAAATAACTAAAAATGCCGAAACAAAATACTGACAGATGACAGTGTATTTGTCAAATTCCCTTGAATTAACCAAAATGGAAACCTTCGAAAGTTTGACAGTTGTGATAAGTGAACCCAGGTACTGTCAAACGGCATGTACTAATGTCGTCGATGAAGACCCTGATAACAAAGAAGTCACTTCAGAGAGACTACAAAGGAGGGGCTGGGATCCTGTAAGCTGCGTTAGCTCAATAGCAATTACTGATTCCTATACTTATCATTTTGGCAACCAAACTGTATCTAGCGGGCTCCTGACGTTAACGTCCTCTGAGGTACCTATCTCGTTGATTTTTCTCTCAGGACAATATCGATAAGCCTTCATTGTATTGTCACCATGTGAACAGGAGAAGACAGCACAGTCTTAGTGTGAATTCTATATGAACACAAAACTGCTCATATTTCAAACCGTCATGTCATTTTTAATTCTCTTTGCTTTTGACAAATTCTCTCGTCACGCAGCTAATATGCTGGGAAAAAAACATTTTTGAAATGTCCCATTGTCTTGTCCCCTTGTGAATGCACCTTGATTTGAATTGACGTGCTCTATTTGAGATACACACTGAAAGATTTCATCTTGAGCAACAATAAAGAAATAAAAACGATTTATTGCTTCCGTTCCAATAACGATTTAGGTTAAATTTAGAGATCACTTTCGTCCAAAAAAAAGAGAAAAACATGTCAAGGAAAGTTAACAGGCCTATTGCGACATCTTTGACAGATGGGTCGTGAATCTGACATAAAATAAAAGTACTGCCAAGTTAATATCTGTCAAAATTCAAATAAGAAATTCTCGAGACTCGTTCCATTTCCCTCGGCATCATTCGTTTAGTCGGCACGAGTACGATAACTGAGGCGCCAAGATTTAATAACGGATTTATGTAGGGGCGTCAAATGCAATTATTTTTTACTATGGGAGGGGGGGTCTACCTCGCCCCGTTTAGGAGGTAGGGGCGATTTTCGAAAAAAATGTCTTGAATGGAAAAATAAATATTAAAAAACAACGGCAATACTTAAAATACATTACTATAACGGTTTTAAAAGCCAGAAGTCTGTTCTTTAATCCTACATTTAAATTAAATTACTCGTTGCAATAGTTTTCAAAATATTCGCATTCAAAATCGAAATTTTGATAAAAAAACGTAAAAAAATATCTTTAAACCAATTTTGTTCAAAATTGAGAAATGGAAAATAAATTTTTTTTTCTGTGATCCGATGCTTTAATAAATATTTAATCGAACGCAAAAAACCAAAAGCTTTTATGTCTTCTAGTTCTTGTGAAAATTGAAAATTACTTGAACTACTTTTTTATGAGATTTTTATTTTTGGTATTTACGGTGATCTAACTTTAAGGATTAATCAACAGTACCTGAGTGGCACGCTTCGCGGGACCTAGGGATTTTAACTCCCTTTTCGGGCTGCACGCCTCAATATCCGCGGACAAAATATCCGGGTCAAAATATCCGCGACAAAATGTCCGCGGACAAAATATCCGCGTCAAAATATCCGCGACGCATAATATTACGGTGTATAAACAATGACCTATGTAAGGGGGGGCATGCTGCCCCCCTGCCTGGGCACACTATAGGACTTGGGGTAGGTGCGAGGTCGGGTGTATGCGGTTATTTTGTCCGCGGATATTTTGTCCGCGGATATTGAGGTGTGTCACCCCTTTTTTCGGGGTCACATCCACTCACGCAACTTCGTTGCCTGGCAGCCACCTGTGTCAATTGTATTTTTAATCAACAGTACCTGGGTGGACCGCTTCGCGGGATCTAAGGATTTTAACTCCCTTTTCGGGCTGCACGCCTCAATATCCGCGGACAAAATATCCGGGTCAAAATATCCGCGACAAAATGTCCGCGGACAAAATATCCGCGTCAAAATATCCGCGACGCATAATATTACGGTGTATAAACATTGACCTATGTAAGGGGGGGCATGCTGCCCCCCTGCAACCCCCCTGCCTGGGCACACTATAGGACTTGGGGTAGGTGCGAGGTCGGGTGTATGCGGTTATTTTGTCCGCGGATATTTTGTCCGCGGATATTGAGGCGTGTCACCCCTTTTCTGGGGGGGCACGTCCACTCACGCAACTTCGTTGCCTGGCAGGCGCCTGTGTCAATTGTATTTTTAATCAACAGCACCTGGGTGGCCCGCTTCGCGGGATGTAGAGATTTTAACTCCCTTTTCGGGGGCACACCCGCTCACGCAACTTCGTTGCTCCGCTTAGGGTAGGTCTGGCTGTCTGGCAGGCGCCTATGTCAATAGTATTTTTTAATCAACAGTACCTGGGTGGCCCGCTCCGCGGGATCTAGGCATTTCAACTCCATTTTCGGGGGCACACCCGCTCACGCAACTTCGTTGCTCCGCTAAGGGTAGTTCCAGCTGCCTGGCAGGTGCCTGTATCAATAGTAGTTTTAATCAACAGTACCTGGGTGGCCCGCGTCGCGGACATTGGACATACAAAAATGTATAGTCAGGTCTTGTCTATGGGAGAGAAAGTGTTGGTCTGCAACTTAAAGACTTCGACCATCCAAAGTGAAAACCTAGACCATGACTTCATTGACGAGACTGACATACCCTTTAAATACATCATGTGAGTTGTAAATTGACTTGATTTTTTTCAACTGACTCCTTACTCACAAACTGACTGACTAGAACTTGAAAGTGGAATGCAACGCAATTCTAACTCCTCGTCATGCATTCTGGGTAACGCTAACTGAATTGCTGTACTTTACTTTCAACGATAAACCTTTCATCAACATTAATCCTCTAATGAAATCACAATAAATGCCAAGAATCTAAAATTTCATACAAAAGTAGTTTCAGTAATTTTCAATTTTCACAAGAACTAGAAAACATACAAGCTTTTGGTTTTTTGCGTTCAATTAAATATTTATTGAAGCATCGGATCACAGAAAAAAAAATTTATTTTCCATTTCACAATTTTGAACAAAATTGGTTTAAAGATATTTTTTTACGTTTTTTTATCAAAATTTCGAGTTTGAATGCGAATATTTTGAAAACTATTGTAACGAGTAATTTAATTTAAATGTAGGATTAAAGAACAGACTTCTGGCTTTTAAAACCGTTATAGTAATGTATTTTAAGTATTGCCGTTGTTTTTTAATATTTATTTTTCCATTCAAGACATTTTTTTCGAAAATCGCCCCTACCTCCTAAACGGGGCGAGGTAGACCCCCCCCTCCCATAGTAAAAAATACTTGCATTTGACGCCCCTACACAAAACCGTTATTAAATCTTGGCGCCTCAGTTATCGTACTCTCCCCGTTTAGTCAATTTATTAAATAAGATTTGATTTTCCAATAAATAATGTGAGTGTGTCATCCAACACCATCCCCATTATCATTTTTTAACTTCAGTTTTATTTTATTTCGATACAAAGAAAAACAGAGCGCCATCTAGCTAAAAGATAACCCAATTTTTTCCTCGTTCTTTCACTTTCCAGGCAACATAATAATCGATTATTTGATCATGATTGATCGCGTCAGACGTGGCGACAGGATCAGCAAAGTTTAAAATTTTAAGTTAAAGATTTTTTTTTTACTCTTTCAACTCTAAAAAAAGTGTCGGTGATCTTAAAAAAGATAGGTACACCTGATAAGATCATATTCCTGTCAACAATGCACTCCCTCTCTTTGTACTCCTAACTGTACCTTCAAAACTGTCAAATGAAAGCCTAATCAACTTCTCGCTTGAAGTGCGTTTTGACGCATTTAGATACGCCTCGAGTCGACTCCGTTAAAAAAAAATAATAAGGAGCGGCTCTGGGTGTAAACAGACTTGAAAAACAAAGAAAGAAAGAGAGATACAATAAAGAGACATCATAATATTATCGTATTACCAACACACATACTAAAAAAAAAAACTAAAATAAAAAAAAATTCTGTAATAAAAGTTGACTGAACTTTCGAGTTTGTTGTGGATGAGTAATCACGTGAAATCACATGCGAAAGAGAGAAAAAAAAACATAAACAAGGAAGACAACAAAAAATTTGAATACACGAGACAACGATACGAGGTGTGCAGAGAAGAAAAGATGACGACGATAGACGTGGAGATGGAGAAGCCAGAACCAACAATAAATAAAAATGCGTGCCAAGAGAATGCGATGTGTAAACAGAAACAGAGACTGAATTGAAGAAACCCGTTTGGAATGGCAAGGTGGAACATATCAGGTTATCAGCCGTTAGCGGTGATGATGAACGCACATAAACGGTGTAAATTGCATTGTAATGGGTTTTCGAGTGAAAAAGACAGACAACAGACACACACAAAAAAAAAAAAGAAAAACAGACGATCCACAAAACTGCGATAAAAGCATGAACATTGCGTCGTCAGGAAGAAGAACCTTCCAACTAAACTACAGTGTCAAGATTCAAGAAGACAGGCATACCTAGTCGACTCGTATCAGCTGATTTTTCCAAGGAAATTGAAAATTGCAAGAAGCAATAAAAAATGAAAGCACTAGCAAGGTCTAGGATTGGCATTTTTCCTGGGAAAAATGTAATAAGGTAATATGTGCAGCAGGAGTGGCTGAGAAGCATCAGCAGTGTAGGAGCAATACGACAACGATGACACTCTTGTATGAGATGATGATCTCCGCCCGGTGGACAGAGACACGTTCTCGTTCTGTCATCGGTCGTCCGTCGGTCTTGGTTGCCATCAAGAGTGCAGCTGATGGGTATTTATATAAATTTATAACCAACCCAACAAGAATAGGTAGAAGTGTAGAACAATTTTCGTCATCATCATCACCGACAAAGAAATGGGCATGGTGGACGACATCCCTAACTACCAGCACTTGGGATTAAAGTGTATACCTGCATGTGCTCAATATGTTTTTTTTTTTTTTGCCCCTCATTTGAGTCTTGAACCTGATGGTGATGTGCGATGTTTAATGGCGACGCGACGTACGGTGGTAATGTGATTTGTTGTCAAGTGCGAAATAAAATGTTGTAAGCATGTGACAGATTTAAGTGGATTCTCGAGTGTTGACATTTGTTTTTATCTTCGTGGCACGCTACAGGACCATATCATTACAGCGAATAGTTTTCTTACGAACTAGAAATGGAATTCTTTAAAGCGAAGAAGGGTTTTAATTTTTTGACATACCTTCTTCTATTTTTAAGATTGTACCTACTTGTTGATTAAAAAAAAGATGCTGGATTTAAGGTACAGGGTAGACATCTACCGGATTGTTCACGAAGCTTATATTTCATTATTAGTTGGATTGTGACTGAGCAAGCAACCCAGTGGAAGCTTTGGTTCTTAGACACACTAACAAGCACAGGCAACTGAGTTGATCGGCTTAAGACAACACAAGACAAAAAAAAGACAGAGACAGACAGAATAGAAGAACATAGAACACATATCAACAGCACGCGCTTGTTGTCGTACGACCATCCATACAACTTCTTCCCACATGAAATGATGCTTGATTTGGCTGATCTTTATCTCGAAAGCTTTCTAACAAACTCCTCCCGCTAAAGTTCGATGAGGTATGTAACTTTATAAGGAACTCCTCACAAGCTTTTGAAGTATTTTGGGGGTCAGTGCCCGGAAATATGAATTCTTCACCAACCAATCAGGTCAGAAATCATAGCGTTATCTTCAAATATGGGTTTGTACGCTTCTTTTTTTTTAGTTTTTGTGATCACTGGGGTCAAAAAACCAGCCCATAATAGAACCACTTCATTCCTTAACGGTTGAAAACAATAGCCATAATATGTTCTGATGGGGCATCTAATGAAAACTCTCCTTGCTGCACCAAATATCATTGACTTGGACCGTTTCATCAGACTTTGAAATCTTCTAATCTTCTAATCAACAAAAAACAAATCAATCCCATAAACCGCAGCTTACAAGAACTAAAACTATCCAAGACCTCTTTTTCTCGCCCATTTTCCTACACAAAAGCCATAAACTTCCGATCGTGTGGTAATCCCATTTCAACACCCTAATAACGTGCTACTTTTTTTTCAATTTCAAGGTCGCGAGATTATTCGTCTTAGTCTTTGTTCCACAACACAAATCCCTTATCCAAATCCCTCAAATAAGTTCTCACGAACAGGGTTCTGTCCGCTTAACAATCATTGGTGCGTGTCGAACAACTAAACCAAGAACCAAAACCAACCACAAGCAGCTTCCTGCTGAGCGCGGGAAATTTTATAAACTACACAAATTAAACCACTAACCTAGTTTATTTTCGTAACCCCACTAGCTACTAGCACACTATAGCAACCACCATGCACTTTGCATTGATGAATTTCATCGTCAAATAGGTATATGCAACGTCGGCTTTAGAGTGGTGATGGCGTCGTCGACCGCCACGCCACCGCAAATAATGTGGCAAAAGCATGAATAGTTATCAAGTCGATAACGATTAAAGTCTTCTTTTCAGTCCAAACAAAAATACTTCAATGAACAGGAACACACACATGTACAAAATAACCTAAACTTGTCCTCTATAAATATGTATGTACATATACCCATGCATATACCTAGGTAGGAATAAATATTTCCTGAGCACCCGGTTAAATAGAAAACGCATCTTCTATGAACTATGAATATACTTCCAACTATACCTAGAATATGCAACAATTATTGCATTGCGAAAATGGCAAGTATATCTACAAAAAAATTTTGTTTGTCGGTGTGGCAGTGTTTACTTATTCAACGGGAAACTAGGTCAACCATATACAACAGCCAACAACTTTCATAGTGCAATGAGTTGAGTGGAGTTGGGTTGGGTTGTTGATGGTGTCGGTATGAATGTGTGTTCATCATTCCATGATAGCGAACGAAGGCTTATCACTACTTGACTCGGCCACCTCACTCCACCCACTTTGAAGGAAACCAAAACTATGATTGTGAATGCACCAACATCTATGCATACATGCAATACAATCACAACCGTCCAACAACCGACTCCGACACAACCGGCAAACTACTTTGTTTTTAATGATTTTTCTTTTCAGTTTTTTTTTTTGACGTTTTGATTTTCCAATTCAACTTTTGGAAAATTGGAACGCAGCAGAGGCGGCAAGCGGCAAGAGCCTCAAGAACAGTGAATCACAACTGTGCACATAGAGCGAGAGAGGAAGCAAAAAAGCAATGAATAAAAAAAAATGTTTTTAATTGCATGTGACCTACTTTTTAAAATGGTTGCCTTCGACTTGTCGCTGGCGTTGCTTGTCGTCTTGTAGGTAGGTACTCTTGCACAGGGTGTCTCAAAACCTGAGACGAAACTAATCAAAGGCGATTTGTAAAGCTCTGCGCAATCGTAGTTACAAATGAGAATTTCAGAAAAATTAAGTTAAACCACTGCAAATTTAAAAGTAGACAAAGTTTTAACCTTTGCACATACTTTTACTTTACTGTACTACATGTTCTTCGGACGTCAGGCTGTTAATTTCTAAGCGTTAAATCAGACTGACGTCACAGGAGCATAACTTCGTAGTCAACACCATGTAGCCTTAACCTAGTATAGTTTTCCTTGTCGCCTTTTAGTTTTCTACCCTCGTGACACCAAACCATAAACGCAGTTTTTGAGACAAAAAAAAAACCTTAATCCTAAACACAAGGATTCCCATACTTTTTGGAAACATCGTGCTTTCGCACGAACCTATTTTGTCAGTAGATAGCGTATTTTACAGTATCAATGATTTTTTAGCAATCAATTCTGCTCACGAAACCTTGTTGTTTCACTTAAAGTGATAACAGTAGTTGTGTGGCGAAACTAGTATCACTGGTGGATGCGAATAGACGGTCCCTAGGAAAAAAGTGACATCTGTCAAACTTACTTCTGCGTACTTCTCCACTCTTGTCCGTATTTGCAAAAGTGAACGAAACTTATCGTAAATGAGCTGCTTCGATTATTTTTAAGAAAAGCGCTGTCCCTAACTTAAGTCTCAAAAAAATTATAGGTATTTCATTTCGTGACAGCTCGTGATGGGCAATTTTCTGTCATGTCATGACAGATCATTTGCAAACATGTTATTGAAGAGTAAGAAACTTGGAGCGTTGTCCGAAAAAAAGGGTTAAGAGCAAAACCTGTTCTTTCGTTGAAGAAGAAACAAATTTTGTAGTCAATTGACAAGTTAAATGTCAAAATAAGTTCCTCTCATTCCGAATGTCTCCCAGATAGAAATCCAGATAGTTCCGTTGCGAAAGATTTTATGTATGTAAAAATGTGGTCTCCATTAGAAGGTTTATCAGAAAACAGAAGGTAAGGCAGTTTTCTTGTCAATGAAGACCGCATTACGCAAAAAGAGAACTGTACGTATACGCATGTCAATATAAATAAAATTCCTTTTTGGAGGCACCCTGTTCAATTCCTAAGTCAATTTAGAAGCAGTTAAGTGTGGATGTAAGTGTTTCCTCTCTAATTTTACTAACATACAAATCTAGCAATATAATATACATCGTGGAGGGTGGTGCGTATAGTTTGAAATGATCCTTATGTAACTGTCAAGTGTCAACTAGAACTGTCAACAGAAATGTTTTCAAACCTTGAATGTTTTTTATTTTTGTTAAGTTTTTGGCGTTTCTGGGTGTTTGTTTTTTTTTCTACATAAGGTATTGTATGACGTGAATGGAACGTGGCGCCACACACAGTGGAAATGGTGTACGTGACCAACAGAGATGTACTCGTCGTACTATTATACGGATTGTCAGCTGAGGAATTTGAATTCATTCACTTTTATGGAAACAAAAAAAATGCATGTGCCCATTTTTTGTGGCTGAGAAAAATTGAAAGTTTTGGTTAAATGATACCAAACTGACAACAGAATGGTTGGAATTTGGAAATAACAATTCTGAGTAAGGAATTGTTGAATTATTCAAATAGAAGGACGTTAGATCATGACGTAAGAATGAAGTTTGATAAAAGAAGCGCTTGTTACTTAACTAAAACAAACGACGGTTGAGTTAACCATTTTAATGGGATTAAAATAGAATATTTATCGGGAATCCCTTTAGGATGGTACCACAGATACTATAGTTTATATGTACCTATCTATACTTTAAGAAAAAAAAAATGTCCTTAGGAAAACAATAAACAATACCCAACAAGCATGTAACGGACGTTCTTAAAATCAAGATTGTGTGACTAATGACAGTCCTTTTGTTCACGCTAAAAGGTATGTCCTGTGAAACTTAGATGCGAATAGTCCCTAGTGCCTGACCACTGAAAAAATAGTAGGAAAAAAGACTTGCCAATCGGAATAATAAATTTGTAAACATATCTAATTATAAGGTCGCTCCTGACAAGCATTTCCTATTTTTTAAAGGTCTAAGCATTTTTGGTAACGGTCATGTATTTAATTAACAATACATTTTTGGGGTACTTGACAGAGAACAGATGGCAGATTAGGCGAAACTGAAATGGACTGAAGGAAGATTTTTTTTAGGGGTTGTTTCAAAACATGGCACCTATTAATTATATGTTTTTATATCCGTAGCAAATGAAGTAGGTATTCTGAGAAGCATGTCAAAAAGGAAACCTCATTTCCGATAGAAGATCACGTGTCTGTGTCTTGTTCAGTAAGCACGTACAGGACCATAATTATTTACGTTATATACCTACATTTGTTGTTTTTGTGGAATCTTTTTTTTTCCCAACCAAGATGATGCAGTGAAGGAAGTAGTTTTTGTTAGGAACGAGAAGCGAGATTGCTTCTTTAAAAGTCTGTTACTCGGTCCCAATCTAAGGCTAAGGACTTTCGTTCTCGTCCGTGGTAGGTAGACCAGGGTAGGTACGGATAGAGAAAGTTAATGAGCTATCCGAACGAATTCAATTAGCTAAGGTGTATAGGTAGGTACGTTTCTTTTGAAGTTTTTAGCTAGTTTTCTAATTCCTTTTCTAATTTAAAATTAAGGATTTGAAATTTTTTTTTATTTTTTTTTTTTAAATCCTGACTCAACGTCAAATTATTAGGAGAGTGGCAGCTCTTGACTTATCTAGTTTTTGTTTGGCTTTAAAATTATGGACCACACCGACTGCTGTCAGATTGTTCGGCACTGACACTTCTGACATTTGTTGGAAAAAGAAATAGGTAGGGTGATGGCATGTGTAGTCAGCCACTAGCTTATAAAGTACAGCTTAATAGTGAATTATTTTTAAAAGGGGGGGGGGGGCTGACCTTAAAAGAATGGACAAAACTTTGTCTTCCGAGGTCAGCCCCCCTTGCAAATATTTATCAGTTTTTTTTTTACATTTTTTTAAATATAAAACAACAAAAAAGTAGATTGTAGATGGTAGATGGTAGATAGTAGATAGTAGATAGTAGATAGTAGATAGTAGATAGTAGATAGTAGATAGTAGATAGTAGATAGTAGATAGTAGATAGTAGATAGTAGATAGTAGATAGTAGATAGTAGATAGTAGATAGTAGATAGTAGATAGTAGATAGTAGATAGTAGATAGTAGATAGTAGATAGTAGATAGTAGATAGTAGATAGTAGATAGTAGGTAGTAGATAGCAGATAGTAGATAGTAGATAGTACCTAGATAGTAGATAGTAGATAGTACCTAGATAGTAGATAGTAGATGGTATCTAGTAGATAGTAGATGGGGGATGGTAGATGGTGGATGGTATTTGGTAGATGGTAGATAATAGATGATAGATGATAGATGATAGATGATATACAGGGTGATTCACCAGCGTTGTGCCAAAAAGCTAGAGCATGTAGGTTAAGTTGAGACAAGAAAAAAATCGTATGGGAGGGGGGGGTCTATTCCCCTCCGTTTAGCCGGGAGGGGCAATTTTCTGAAAAATTGACTTATTTTGTAAAAAAAAATATTTAAAATCAACGGGTTCGTTTACAATACCGTGTTATACCTTTTTGGAAAGCCAAAAACTTCTCCTTTTAATTTGTTTTTAAATTAAATTGTTTTAACGAATAGTTTAAAAAATATAAATTTTCAAACTCAAAATTTTGAAAAAAAAATTTGAAAAAATAATTTTAAAACTAATTTTTTTCAAAATTTTACGTAATTAAGTATAATTTTTGTTCTCAGAATTCAACGCTTCCGTTAATCTTTAATCAAACACTGAAAACCGTATGGCTCTACGACTTTTTCTTGCCAAGGTATTCAAAAATAACCGAACCTACTTCTTCACAAAAACAAGAAAAAATTGGCTAAATGGTCACTTGTGCCATCCCGTAAGGCTAGGTTTTCTTGTTTTTGTGAAGAAGTAGGTTCGGTTATTTTTGAATACCTTGGCAACAAAAAGTCGTAGAGCCATACGGTTTTCAGTGTTGGATTAAAGATTAATGGAAGCGTTGAATTCTGAGAACAAAAATTATACTTAATTACGTAAAATTTTGAAAAAAATTAGTTTTAAAATTATTTTTTCAAATTTTTTTTCAAAATTTTGAGTTTGAAAATTTATATTTTTTAAACTATTCGTTAAAACAATTTAATTTAAAAACAAAATAAAAGGAGAAGTTTTTGGCTTTCCAAAAAGGTATAACACGGTGTTGTAAACGAACCCGTTGATTTTAAATATTTTTTTTTACAAAATAAGTCACTTTTTCAGAAAATTGCCCCTCCCGGATAAACGGAGGGGAATAGACCCCCCCCTCCCATACGATTTTTTTCTTGTCTCAACTTAACCTACACGCTCTAGCTTTTTGGCACAACGCTGGTGAATCACCCTGTATAATGGATGATAGATGGTAGATAGTAGATGGTAGATGGTATCTAGTAGATGGTGGATCGTATAACGTAGATGGTTATTGTTTTATTAGTTTGTAAGTAAGTTACCTATATTGAATCAGATTTGACTGAAATAGAAGTTCCTTTTTTTATAATTTATTTATTACAAAGTGGTGCAAAAAATGTTTTTTAATACATTTTGCAATGGCTTATAATATAAAATTGATTTACTAAAGCGGGCTGATTACTGGCAAATCTAGTGGCCGACTACTGGAATTTACGGGGCCGACTAGGTATACAAGAATCCGAATTTAGTCTGATAGTTAATAGGTAATTTGTTCAAGGTAGTGATTTAAACAAATACCTACCTTTTTTTATTTCTGGAAATCTGGAAATGTCAACCAATAGGTAAAACTGAGTTTCACGTTCGGCAATAGAATAACGGATTTTTCTGGATCATTTTAACATACAAAAAAAGTAAAAGGGCTGACTACTATTGCCACCACCCTATACAAAAACAAAAAAGTAAACATTTCTTCCATTTTTCAAGGAACAAGGAATATCAAATTCTGATTTTTTCTCAGGGTGATTAAATTTGGGTAGGTATATATGGATTCGTACTATCAGTGATGCCAATTTATGACTCTGACGTTTGTTTACTTTACTTTTTGTGAATACCAAATTAATGGCTGACCTACGCGTCCAAAATTAATCCTCGCAAGAGCCTACATATCTTCAAGAGCAAACATTGAAAGGGATTATAAAAAAGGCAATCGTCTTTAATCGTTCGCTATTCCTTCCTATCCCATTTCCTTGAAAATCACGGTAATTCCTCACTAGTCACTATCTTTACTAACAATACCGAACAACCCCTGTGAGGTACATTATTGTGTTTCTAAACATTTACAAACATTTTATTAGACAAAACAATAGAGCGTCAAATTGCTCTGAAGCTGCAGCTAATGGGGATTAGGTAGCCTTTGAAATCTCAAAATTTATAACTCGACATTTTTGTTTACAATGAGATTCAATTTGACCTTTTATTTCCAACTCACAAAACTTAATTAAAATAGCATAAACATTCCCCCTTTTAATCCTTCCATTTGCATTTTCCATTTCAGTAATGTTAACATACATATACATAATTAAAAAAAGAAGAAAAAATACAAACCTTCATATAAAATAACAAAATCCACACGTGTGTAATAATAGTACACACAAGAAATTCCCAATTTCAATAAAATGAAGATTTTTTTGTTGTTGTTGTTATTCTTACACTTTTGTTTTTCTCTTTGCTCCTCATCTATTATAATTTTACATTTACACACACATATACCCCATGTAAGTATACAAAAAAAGAATACTCTTTGTCTTTGCTTTATTTTTCCTCGCTCTGCTTATTGCATTATTTATTCATTATTATTACATAAACCCCGCTAAGCAGCATGATAGCGGCGATAGCAACACCAACGAGCGGGCGACGGCGACACGGCCAGAACCAGCATGACGATAAATCATGCACCTTGATTTTTTTTGATTGCGCTAGCGCGGAGCGCATAGGCATAGGCAAAGCACAATTTTCACAATACACAAAGAACACACACTCATACACAAAAGATTACCGTAAAAAGAATATTATTGAGAAATAAAAAAAAATATAATTAATACACACAAATACACTCTTATATTATAAAACTTGACGAAACCGTATTTGGAGGGGAACGAGAGACGAGAATATTATTCTTCTCTTAATTTGATGAACACTTTTTTATTCTTCCCATTACATTCACCATTGTGTTGGTGAACGATGAACGATAGAAAACAGGGAAATCACTTTTTTTAGTTTTCTTTATTTCTTCTTTTTTTTTTAATAACAAATCCAACTTCTCTTTTAATTAAAGAGCATCAGCCAGCAGCATATAAGAAAAAATTCTTTATATTTTTGTCACTCACAATACAGACGAAATTGGGTAAATTTGTAAACACAATAACGTAAACGATGAACGTGTAAAGTGCAATTGGATTTTCTTTTTTTGTAGTACACTTTTTTCATAATATTCGTTTCCTCAAGAAAACTTTTTAGTTCTTATAAAAAATGAATTTTTTTACATAATTTCCAATTCGATTTTAAATTTATTTTGATTGAACACAATTAATCTTTATTGGCAGGCAGACATACGAAAATTACGAGATTTGATGGTTTTTTTTTTGTTTTAGTTTTCGATATTTACGATATTAACATGAAATTGCTTATTAAATTTACGATACGATGTTATTTTTTTTAATTCGGTATAAATATAGTTGTATTAAGTTTATTTTTATTTAATTTGTATTTAGTTATAAATGAACGGTGAAATTTATGTATATTAACGTGTAGACAGTTGTTGGAGGTTATATTATGTATATATTAGGAGAACTACGGTATATATTTTTATTTGTATATTTTTATAATAAGTCCTTAGAAAAAAGGCAGTGATTTGTTTTTTTTTTTTTTTTTATTGGAGATTTATCTCCTTAACCGGGCGCACGTCCACTTATTGTGGCCGAATTCTGTAAACTGAAACTGAACTCAAAACGAAAAGTGGAAATGCGAGAGTTCAAATTTAACATAGAAGAGAAAAGCGAAGAGAAACAAACAATTATCGGATCGGCCTAAATGAAGAACACAGCAGGCAAAACACAACACACCCACATTAGACACTTACACAACAACACAAGGCTATTCATTCCAATTGGATTTTAATTTCAATCTGCCTAGTCCTCTTACCCCTGTCCCCTATGAGAGATTTTGGTTTAAGTTTAGGTTGTATTGTTTATTTTATTATTCTTAACGGTGGCGTTGGGTTTCGGTTCGGGGTTTGAGGGAGGATTAAGGGTTGTGTCTTGCGTTGCGCAGAGGTACATAATGGGAAAGGGGGAACATGGTCTTGGGAGTTGGGGGGACTGGGATAAACTTTTAATAAAACAAGAAACTTTTTAACTCACACAAACCCACACAGAGCAGGTAATCCAGATATGAGAATGACGGAGGCTCGACCTAGCATCAGGGTTGCCAAGCCATATTTAATTTAAGAGCAGCTAACATTTCTTTTTTTTTAATTTTATTTTTTTAAATAAACAATAAGAGGAAAATTGGTGTATATTTTGAAACTTACATATACCTAATGATTTCTATTTTCAAAATTTAATAGGTTTATAATTGAATCATATACATACCTACTTTTTTTTATTGTACCTAATCTCGTAGCAAATTTTCAAATTCGATTCCTCATTTAGGTATTAGGGAGATACCTACCTTATTTCCCATACAAATTTTCATTTCGAAATTATCTAACCTTATTTCGTAAATACATATATTTGGTTCCAAATAAGGTGAAATCGTTCAACGCCAAACCAACTTTATTCTAGTACCTATGTATACCTACCTACGATTTCAACAGAATGAAGAAGGTAGGCTAAAAATTTAAGAAAGAAGAAGGAAATATACCGCCCTTAATGAAAACGTAATATTAAGTTATAGGGTTTTCACACCGAGCCGAAAACTCGGTTTTCAGCTAAAAGTTTACGAAAACCTGAAAATCATTCACACCGGACTTTTGAAGTTTTCGTTTGACATTACACTTCATTTTTACAACTATCAAATTTTGAAATGAAAATATTTTCGGCTGCTATGATTGATTTTTTTTTTACGTTTATGCGCTTTTTAGGTGTGTTTGGAAAGAATTACAACAAACTTAGGTGTGTTCTGAAAGAATCACAGCAAACTTAGGTGTGTTTGCTTTGTATTCCAACAAGTTTTCGACAGGTTTTATATAAAACTAGTTTTTTTCGAAAACTTGTGTTTAGCAAAAATGTATGGTAAAACTTGTGTTTTCGTTCAGGTTTTGGGGGTTTTTTTTAACGAAAACCGTGTTTTCAGCTCGGTGTGAAAACCCTATTAGATTGTAAGGCATATACTTGAAATTTCAAAACATTTTTGCGTTTGACTTTTATTTTACTGATAAATTAAATAAAGTGCACTTCGATTATAACTAAACCGGTAATCTAATCCGATTCTTAACTGGGAAGGCGGCATCACTGTTCGTTATAATGTTAATTTTTGGTAGGTACATTTCTCTTCAATATTTTAAAGAGCACGTAATGCAAATATCCATCAGAGAGAGAGAGAGCAGAAATAGAAAACAATAAAAGAAAGAAAAAGAAACAACAAACAAGATACAAGTAGCCTGCTTCAGACATAATCAGGATTGCCGTTGTCACTTTTTAATATGCAATGTAAGACTTAAATTCGTATCTTTTGATTCGTACTTGATTTAAAATCATAACCACGATATTGATTAAGCTTTTGGCAAAATGTAATGTAACAGAACCTTTTTTTGAAAACAAAAAAGTATATAACAGATTTTGGAACTCTATGAACCATTCGAACTAATAAGATTTAAAGCTGAAAAGCTTAAAAACAATATTTGTTGAAGACTTTGAAAAACTGTCTATGCATTTCATTAACACATGGACAGATAGTTAAAATTATTTTACCAGCTTCAAAAATCAAAATTATTATCAGGCATTCCAAACACTGTCCAAGAAAAATTGTCAGTTCAGCGATTATAGGAAAAGCAAAATGATTGATGATCCTTAAAGCTCTCACAGGATTGTAGCTGGCATGATATAAATATGTATTTACTGACAAGGTGATACCTATTACAATCTTTTTTAGTTCACTTTGAAGTACATACCTCCAGTATGCAAGGGCATTATGACAGTGCACAGAAGTGGTTCCCAAAAAATAAAACATATATTATTTGGCTCATTTAAAGTAATTTTGTGACGTCATACATTTCTTTTATTATTATTTTATTACATGAGTGAAGAGGATTTTTAAGAATTCAGAGTTTAATCAAATTGTTTCACCTCTACAAGAAATATTAAAAAAAAACATATCAAAAACCTGCAAATTAATAAATTAATATCTATTTCGACCATTATCAAAAGATTGTGACGTCACAAGCAAAGTCAACCTACCTTACATTTCTCTGTATCATGATTCACAATGAGTTCACAATTTGTCGTACGTAAAGAACTTATTTAACCCTAAGACAAAGCCAACATAATGTTCTAGCATTTTATTTCTTCGAAAAAACCCATAGCTAGCGGGGTCAAGCATTATGAGTGCGTACAACAATTACAAACGCATAATCAAAACAATAACAATTCTGATGCCATGTTGGTTGAAACCAAGAATGCCGAGAATTGCCAATGTTTGTGCAAACGGTACGAAGGTCTCGGTTAAGACAAACTTCTTGAAGAGCATGCGAATTTCTAGTGACGGAAAGAAATCGGAACAGGTGCACCATGGAAGCACAAACTGTATCGCTACTCTACCTCTTCGTCATTGGTTAGTTTGAATAGTTTTTTTTAGTTGAATCTTTAAGAGTTGTATATTTTCAGTTCACAATTTACCTGGAACATCGAAAGCTAGTCAACTGAAAGATGGATTAAAAGACTGGATGGATAACAAAATAAGTCGAGATTTTCTAGCTATAGCCCGTTCAAAGTATACTCCAATTCAAAATGTTGAATTCTTGTTGTTCACCCAATATAACCCTGCAGCAGCTCAAAAAATTCAGCTCAATGACATAGGGTCGGTGAGAAGATCATATTTTGACTACCACGATCCTACAAGGTATGTTGGAAATGCCAGTTTCGGGTATATACTCTCAAAATATACCCAATCATTTGAATTTTAGAATAATCATCCATGGTTGGAATAGCAAATCAGACCTGGAAGTGGTGACTCTAATTCGAGATGCCTACCTCAGTATTGGACCTCACAACATTGTAGTGGTGGACTGGAGTGAGAAGAGTTTGGGCCAATATCCATCAGCTGTTTTAGCTATTCCCGATGTAGCTTACTATGTAGCCGGATTTATTGATTTCATGGCCGACTATGGATATTTCGAGCCTGGAAACTTGGTTATTGTGGGTCACAGTTTGGGTGCTCATATTTCTGGAAATGCTGCAAGGATGGTTCGAAGTGGTCAGATTCATACAATTGTAGCTCTGGATCCGGCCAAAATATTGCTACCATATTATTCTTCAGAGAGACGATTACGTTCCACGGACGCTTATTATGTGGAATCCATTCAAACGAATGGTGCATTTCTAGCATATGAGAAACCTATTGGAAGAGCAACGTTCTATCCAAATGGTGGACAGATTCAACCTGGTTGTGAATTGGGTCTTGTTATTGGTTGTTCACACTATCGATCGTATGAGATTTTCGCTGAAGCAATTAGAATCAATGGCTTTCCGAGCATTCGGTGTTCGGACTATATTCAAGCCAAAGAAAAGAAATGCGGAAGCAAATTCTCGAAGAATGTGCGGATGGGTGCATCAAGTAATGCTGACATAGCAAGAGGAGTGTTTTATGTGCCAACAAGGGCAAGGTCACCATATGCGGGAAAGTCAACTCATTCAAAAAGAAAACCTGTTGTACACTGTTAAATTGATCAAAAACAAAATGATGGCTGCGGAACTTCCGATGTTTTTTGTTTGCAAAGACTGCTACTTCAGAGACGAAATAATAAACAAACATTTATAAATTATTTTGTTTTGTTTTTATTTTTGTTTCGGCCTTATAATGAAAAGTGAAAGGGGATTCCCCAGAAGTTCTAAACAAACACTGTTGTTTACAAAAACTGGATCTCCGTTTTTCGCCTCGGAGTTCTTAGAGTATAGGATTTGTGTTGCTTCAGAGTATGATCAGGACACCATCAAAGTGCATTCTACAAGTTCAGGGTAAATCGATGGGACAGACTGAGTAAAAACACTATTATTGTCAAACTGACAAGAGTGAAAAAGAATGTAGTTTGAAAAGCACGCTGCCAAAAATTGCATTAATGATTATCTCAAGTCACAGAAGAACAAATAATGGGGAATAGACGACTAAGCGCTCAAATGAGTTTCAAAAATCAAAGCGTTTTGAAAGCTGTGCTTTGTCTAAGAAGAGAGCTATACTCTAAAGAGTCCAGATAAAAAAAAAAAATACTTGGCACAACAGCTCCAAGCGGGGCTATGGTCTGGTGCTTAAATTCTCAACCACTTCTGTGTGTGCCGAATCAGAACGGCTAACAGAAAAACCCTTTGCATGATTTACTCTTGGAGGATTTGTCACTTCCTTACAAGAGGCAGAAGGTACCCCGGAAAATAACTTAGGTGGAGTCGAACCCAGAACCCTCGGCGGGGCAGCCCGACACACTAACCACTACGCCACGGGCTATTACGCTATACTTTAGACTAGATGCAAAAAGAAGAACTCATGCACGTTGATTCAATTTGAAAGGTTCAAGAAAAAATACATGATTGACTCTTATAAGTTCTCTTTCGACTTTGTTATGAAGGATTCTTATCACAAGCGAACTTAAGTTACCATTTGACATCCTCATTGTCTGGGTCGAGTTCAGATAGAGTTCAAATTCAACCGTTTAGTGGAGAACTTTTGTGCAGCTGGAGGAATCAATAATTTTATTTCACATTGCAATCTAGCTCTGTAAATAAAACCTACTTTTTGGTTGAACGCACTTATTTTAAATGTCAAATATTTTGGTGACAGCAACCAACAAACTTTCTGAAGAACATTTTAAAAATTGGCATAAAGTAAAGGATGCGGATCACCTTCACCTTCATCTTAAGAAGGTTTAATGAATGCTCTGTAAATCGCAAACCGCGAGAAAGAGTCGTCTAACCATTCAAGGTGTTTCGTTTTACTTAGTCGACAGCTTTCCAACTCCTTCGACGTGCGCCAAGCAGTAAAAAGGGCGATATTTTGTCACTGATCCTATTCTTGCTGTCAAATGGCGATGTTGATGGCTGCCACAGTGGGTGCTTATGAAAGACATGGTTGCTTATGGAGTCCCTTTGACAAACTAATCTTAATAATAGATTGTAGGAGCATGGACCCTCTCCCAATCGGATGAAAAGTCACTTGTAGTCTTCGAGCGAAAAGTACTCCGAACGATTTATGGTTCTGTCTGCGTTAACCGAGAAAACAACATTCGACGAATAAGATACAACGACGAACTATACGTGCTGTGCAGCAACATAAGCCTAGACAGAGAAAATCAAATTCAACGACTAAGATGGCTGGGCCATGGAGAGCGAATGCTTCGTAAAGTCTTCAACGACAAACCAGAGGGAGTTAGAAGTCAAGGCAGACCTCCTGTTCGATGGGGCGACCAGGTAGAGCAGGACCTCCGACAACTTGGAGTGCAAAATTGGGACGGCTAGAGATCGAGACGGCTGGAGGAGCATTCTAAGCAAGGCCTAGGACCACCACGCTCTAGTGGAGCCAACATATGTAAGTAAGTAAGTAATCCGAATAGATTAATTATGCTGACGATATTTATCTCATGGCAAACCAAGCGCCGATTTATTTCATTTCCTGTTTAGAAATTCAGCAAAAAATAGCTACGCACTAAGTTAAGACTCTTCGAACCCCATATGTGCTTTCATAGGCTTCTGAACAATGGAAATATTCTGCCAAAATCTCTAACAGGCTTATGTCAACTGTTGTCTGCAAGACATTCTTCCAATCCATTGGCCGCAAACCATATCGAACCTTGATTGAATGAGAAGAACCAAAGACAAGCTTTACGAAATGCTTATTTTCTGGTCTTGCGCTATCGAATAGAAAGTAGCATGTACATTCTCCTAGTCATATAGAAGTTTCCTTGTTTTATTGGAGGGTAAGAGACACTTCAGAGCGGCAACAGCAGAACTTTGCATTTAGTATCGAGATCGAGAAGATCTCCCACGCCTTCACGATTTATATTATTATTATTATTATTTATTACAATATAAAATAAATTTACATTATAATTTACATAACAGCACTAGCTACCAGGGCTTTTGGCTGGTTCGTAATAAATTAATTACTTTAACAGGAACTGATAGATGGAAATAATTATTGGGACTGTTGGGAGACAAAAAAAACCCTTGCTCCAGGTCTGAAGCTTGGGAGTTCTAGTCCCCAACAGCCCCAAAGTTAAAGTTAAAATAGTTGATGCTATACAATTGAATCTAGATTAAATGTGGTTAGGATGGTACATACATTTTTTATGTTTTCGGTTGAAATAGATGATAGAAGATGAATAAGATTGTTATTAAAAAATTGTTTACATAGATTGTTTACGGTGAGGCATTCGGATGTAAGGTGTTTTATGGAAAAAACTTCCCTGGATTGACAGATATGGCAGATAGGAGGGCTCTCCTCTTTGAGTAGGAAGCTATGTGTTATTTGAGTGTGGCCCAAGCGTAGACGGAGAAAACATTTGTTCATTTTGGTAGATGTATCGGTTGGGTAGGTGGCTTTTTCTGCTTTAGGGTTGATTGTAGAGTAATGGTGTGTATATGAATTCCATTCGTTAATTCTTAAACTTTCCGAAAACGAGCTGATAAGTTTCAAGGAATCTTTTTTTGTTGGGGGGTATGAAAGTGTGATCGACTGATCAATGGCTCTTCTAGCTGACGAGTCTGCGAACACATTACCTGCTATGCCTGAGTGACCAGGAACCCATAGTAGCAAAACGTTTTTCTTATTCGTAATGGTTGCAGTATTGTTTGTGATATTTTTAATAGCGTGAAGTGTGGACAAGCTATCTGTACATATGATTGTGTTGTTGTTAATACTGATTGCAAGTTCTGTTGCTTTGAGGATAGCTAAGGCTTCGGCTGTATAGATAGAGAAGTAGTCTGGTAACAAGGTCAAAAGTGGATAGAAATATTACTTGAGATCCAACAGCGCCGCTCTTTGCACCCATAACATACGTAAACTGACGCATTTAAACTACCTCCTGGTTTATTGAACTATCTTTAACTCTCCCAATCCCGAAGGTATATATTTTAAGTAAATAAATAGGTATCCCATTACCTTTAACAAAGTATAAACTATTCTTAAAGATGTTGAATCGAGTCTTCTAGGGATGGCGGAGACTTTAAATTAAAAAAAAAAAAAAAAAACAAAGACAAGAAACAGTACTCACTTTTTATAGACATTGAAATGGAAGTAGACCATTCCGAGTCCGTAAAGAAATTCATGATTCTGCCAGTATTCCGATTCGCATGCTGAAAAATATCTCTGGTATGCCGATAGTGCTGAAAAAAAGACAAGATAAAACATAATTAAAGATATGCCATCATTTTGAGAAACTACTAAGACCTACCTTTGTCATATTCCTCCAAAAGCAAATGTAAATGTCCTAATTTACAAAATGTCAGCGGATTCAATTCAATATCATCGTCGTTAAAATCCTTCGGAATAATTTCCTTGTTATTTTTTTCATCTTGCTGTTGTTGTTGTTGCTGTTGCTGTTGGCCACCTTGATCGTCGTCCGTTGTTGCAAGTTTTGATATTGCCTCAACTTCCAAATCCTCAGGTTCTGGTTTTATAGATTTATTTTCTATAAGTATTGCCGATTCCGAAGAAGTTTTGTCCGTTAGTATTGAATTCTGGGTCTGTGAGTCATAGTCGTCTAATTCAAGTTTGATTTCTTTGCGTGTAGCAAATTGCGAAGGCTGTGGTGGCGAAGGCGGTTGCGGTTGTGGAGGTGGTTGTAGCAGCTGTTGCTGCAATTCATCTGGGATTTCTATTTTCGTATCACTAAGTGTGACTTCTTGTGTTGCAGCAGCAGTTGTAGAAGCAGCAGCAGCAGCAGCGGAAACAGTTGATTTAGCAGTTCCAGCAGCTTCATCATCACTGTCAACATCCTTATTTGACTCAAGTTTCTTGGTGGTTTCTTTGCGTTCGTCTTGCTGGCACTGAGCAAGAATGAGTATATCCTGGAGTACGCCTATCACTTTATTCACGAGTTTTCTTTTTCTACCATGTTCTGGTTCACCCAGCCGTAAGAAGCCAAATTCCCGACTGAAAAAGGTTAGAAATCAATAATTAAATGTATGAGCTTTGTTTTGTTAAGAAATAAAGCTGAAAATTTAAACAGTTAAACACATTCGTATGTCCACAAAGAGGCATTCTCTAGTCAAATGCCAAACCACGCTTAAGGTTGAGCGAGAGAGATTTCAAGGTTTCTTTTAAAATATCAAAACAGACAACAGTAGCTCATGTATTGAGACAGCATTGAAGGAGGTAAGAGGCAAAATACAAGCCTTTTTGGAGCTTCACATCCAAGGGACTTGTATATTTTCATCAGACCATCAGCGTATTTGGGAAATAATTTGGGGGCTGGTGAAAGAAAACCAGTTCAATTCTTCCACACTTAGGTCTTTGAACCATCAGCACCTTAGTTTCAGGGCGCACAGATTTAAGTCCACCGATACATTTACCAATACTTTTGATTTTTTGGGAAACAACTTCAAAGAAACATAATAACATTATTTTTCCTTCTATTAAATACCCATTTGGGATCAGAATGATCAACTAAACTTCACACACCTGTTCTGCATGACGACTCTTTAAGTTTTTACTACGAAACCCCATAAGACTTTGAGAGGGCGACGAAGCATCCTCGCAGACTTCTCTATCATTTCTGTGTGCCCACTTTCAATGACGTCTTGTTGGCCGTTCTTGCCCTTTCAGCGGAAGGAACTAGTTGCGTGATATTGTTGTTCTGACATCTTTAGCCCTACTTCACAGTGCTGATGTTGCTGAAAAAAAGACTTCACTAGGAGAACTAATTAAGAAACCACAACCTTTATCTTCAAAGTTGTTAAAAATCCAAAATTTTGTGAAGTCTGCTATCCTTACAATGGTTCCAATAGAACTCTTGTAAGTCAAGTTTGTAAGTAATCCAAACAAGAGTCAGAAACTCATTCAAAGAATTTGCGATCATGACCAAAGCTATGGTATGAAGCTGCGAACAAAGGTGCAAAGACAAATCTGGTTTCCATCCCTGGAAATTAAAACTTATAGTGCATGTTGCTTTCCTTTGAAATAAACGGAGTGAAATTTTCGATTGAATGTAGGTACCCTTCGTAGGAATGAACCCACTGGTCATGGTAAAGATATTGAGATTTTGACATTTTTCAGACACTACCCCAGGGCAATGGACATATATTGCTTCCCTAAAATAACAGATCAGTTTATCCAAAGATTGAGTGAAAAGATTTTATGATTTACTGCAAGCGTTTCCTACATTTACGATATTCTGACGATCAAAAAATACAAACTCGAAGCTATCACAATGGTTTCATTCAGTGCTTCGAACTTTGTGATGGTTCGAATTCCTTGCAGCCTGCAACTCTGCACGAGACTTTACAGAAAACCTTTATCAAATGCATTAGCCTCGTAACGTACTTGCCGAAACGCCGTCTATTTCCATTACCAATAAGAAAGCCTGTTTCCGTGAGTGAAAGAGTGCCTGACGACCAAATGCGTTCCACTTTTTGTTTTATTCAAGGTTCAACAAAACGATTATAGCTATGACTGCAGCTCCAATTCTTGATTTAAAGGCCACTTGAGTATATAAATAGGGAGGCGTTAATAACTGCCCGACTGTTCATGGAACTGTAGCGCCAAGAATTATGATATTTTCTTATCTATGAAACTTCCCTTCAAACAGCTACTTTACAAAAGTCTCTATAGAACTTATAGCTCCCAGTTGTAAAAGTAACAAATACTCTCTTGTCTGGCTTGTTTCAACGACCTCGAATTGAACTGCGGACTCGGCGTATAAGGAAATAGCTGCTCTTTGCAGTTTCTACACACAATCATTTGGTTCATGGTTTTGCGAATCCGTCTACATCCAGTAGGGTTGGACACATAAATGTATCCCATTTCCTATTCTGTTACCCTGTCTCTCTCAAATTCAGCTCTTTTTACCAATGGTTCTGCTCCACCCAGCATTTTTGCATTCAAAATGCTCCGCTGAACTTAGAAACTGGAAATTGATTTGCTTAAGATTTCGAATGAATGTCGAAGCCAATGGATTTATTTCATAAGAGCCTCTATTATAGCGTAACACGGTAAACGAGAGTTCTGGACTGAGAGAATCTCTTCAAAGATCAGATTTTGTTGTTTCTTTAGCCAAAACTTTCTTGCAACTTTACTCTGATCTGACCAGATTGACTAATTTTTTAATTAATATTGGATCTAACCTGGCTTTTATTAAAAAAAATCCTAATTTGAAAAAGAACAGACCGAAATCTTTGAAAGAGGTCATGACCTTGGGACTTATTCATATGAACTAGCTGCAGCTTCTTCTATTTGTTTATTGTGGAGACTGTTTCCCGACAGTTTATGACTCAAAACTATTGTTATCTAGTTAAGTAAGATTAAGGGAGACTTGTCAGAGAATAGAAACAAATCAAGGTCCAGTTGAAAGACTCAATTACATTACTTTAATTAAATTCAAATGAATAAGAACTTTATAAATTCATCTATCCCACGCCAAACTCAATGCAATTGACAGGTTTTGAAAATTGAATATCTACCTTAAATAAAAAAAATCATTTGCATAATGTACGTACGAAAACCAGCCCCCAGAGAGTCAACCACAAAAATGAACAAAGCTAGAAATCCACAATTTCTAAAGATTTTTCTTAACAAAACAACTCACGACACGACAGGTACTTCCCCCACGAATTCCCAACAAAAATCCAAAATGACAGATGAATGATTGATGGGGGTAACTAAACCCAATTAAATTATCTCCATTATCGCTAATTATTGAGATTTTAATTTCGTAACTACCCTTTCCAACAAGAATATGATTTTCCAAGCCAGATTGACTTCATCAAAAGAAAAAAAAATACACTTTTCCAACACCAAAAGTGTTTCCAATTGCAAATTGGTTAAGAATTCACACATGAGCTATAGCCTATAGCTAGCTCTAGATACTTTCCCAAAAAAAAAATTCGGCTATCATTCTGCTCTAGAGCCAGACCCACCCCACAGTCAAGTCAAGAGTTGTGGTGATCCAGCGGCGGTAGTGCGTGCATACTTTTTTTTCTAGTACCTGCACACTCGTCCGGCCAGGAAAGGCACAAAAAAAAACCTCAGCTCAGCTTCTAAACTAAAAAAAAAAAAAAAGAACAAAAAAAAAGTGTGTAGAGACTCCTACTGGAAATTTTCTTTCTTTCTCTAGATCGAGAGGACAGAGGAGACCTGCGACCTGCTCGCTGGTTGTCGTTCGCTGCTGTTCGCTATTCGCTGCTCCCCCTAAACAAAAATCTCAACCCCAAGCAGTGGAGGTGGACATACAAATTAAAGTTTAAATTGTATTTTCATATAATTCATGAGCATTTTAAATGAAACAATATAAATTTAAGTTATTAAATAAATAATTATAAGAAATTATTAAAAAAATCCGCGCGTAAATGCGAATGCTAATGAAAAATGGAAAAAAAAGATGAATAAAGTTGGTGTGAAAGAAGGAGAAATGTCAAACCTGTCTAATTCTGACAGAAACATAAGGTCCTCGATGGTTAAACCTATTTCATCGCTATCAGCGTCCATTGCACTTGTGAATTTTATTCGGAAAGCGTTATTGAAACAATATTTAATATCTTTACTTATAAATGGATTTAGAAAAATATATTTTAATTTGTTTAATTTTACATAAGAATTTTATATTCAGATAGATAAACAACACAACTTTTCACATTTTAAGATTGACACGTCCCGCCATATTGAATTTCGAGTGAACTTTTTTGTGTTGGATTTTATTGGGGTTAGGTTGGTAGGATTGTAGTGGAAATGCTTAAAATTAATGGCTGTGTTCAGTGATTGGTATGGGGAAAAGATCATGGATGACAGAATACAAAAATACGCCACCTCTGATGTCATCTGTGAAGAAACAAAAAGAAGGCTGGGAAAAATTATTTTGATTTTCGGTCATAAATATATTTCTTGCGTGAATAATTCACTGCTACCATTATTATTCTAAAGAAATACGAAAACATAACCGAAAACTATTCTATATTTGTATTTTATCATTAAAATTGATAATAAAGGTAAGGCCGCACTTGGCGGAAGCTTACGAAACTATTTTTGAATATGTATAAAATCAATTTGCTATTCTTTTGCTTGAATTTATTTGAGATTTGCTTGCTTCGATGAAATACTGTTACGAATAACACGCAAACAAAACATTCAACCATATTATGTCGCTATCCATGAGTGGCACTTGCATCTTATGTGGATTGTGGAAAGAACACATCATCGCCGAAAATGCGGCGAAATGTTATGGTTTCCTAGGTCGATGCAAGAAACATGATTCAACTTCTGAATTTCTGATACGTTACAAAAATCCACACAGTTATTTAATGATAAAGGCAAGGCTACACTAGGTTTAACTCTACTTCAGTGGAACTCAGAGAAATACAAAACAGACCAGCTACACCACACTTACCCTTTTCCTCACTCACTTGCAATATATTTTGTTGTGTTCGTGAATACTTATGCACGAATTTAACACGGTATACATCTGTCACCTTGCTATATAAAATATCCCGGACGCCACTAATGCCAGCAACACTGGCAAGACAGTTGCCATATACGCACATTCTCCGCTCACACAGATAAACTTATACTACGTTTTCATTAGGGCAAAAAATGTGATTTCGTTGAAAATTTCCAAATTTGAGTCCACTTTCCATACAAAATAATATTAAAATTTTGTTTGATTTGGACGAAATCAAGGTTGCAAATTATGTGAAAACAAATCAAACGCAACTAAATTGAAACAAATTGAATAGATATTTTCTAAAATGTCAATTTAAAACAAAATCCAAGGCAACGGCAAAAGTAAACAAACCAACATGCAAAGCAAACGGCAGAAGTAAACAATACAAAATAACAATTTTGAAATAAAATCCAGGGCAACGGAAGTAGTAAACAAAACAAAACAAGAAGAAAAAATGAAAAGGTTGTAAAAAGAAACAGAAAGAAGATAGCCTGATGTCAAAACAAATTTGGAAATCTAGATGAAAACACTTTTTTAGCAATTTTTCAAATATCCTAATTTCGGCCCTAATGAAAACGTAGTATTACAGCCAACTGGAACATAAATAGATATCTGACAATTAAAACATGTAGTAACTTGCTTGTCATTAGCTGACAGGTGTTGCGTCAGGGTATAGTTCTATTAATATGAAGTAATTACTGTTGTAATCAATGGGTATTTCCTATATTCAGATTGTATTGTATAAAAGTAGTAGAAAAGAAGTATTGAGCCACCAGAGGACAACACAGTCACAACAATTTTAAATTTTCAGTGTGTTCTTAGACAAGGAATGGGGGACGCTGTTCTGATTTCTTTTTCTGTGGTTGACTTCACAGACATAAAATACACGCCGCCAATTCGTACTCCTTTTACCTTAAACACTCTTAAAATATTTTATTCCCTACGGTATATACATCCCTGTCTGTGCATTTTATTTAAGTAGCAGTTTTACAACAATTAGTGTTCAAAACTGGTCAACTTTATTTAATCCACCGAAATCGGTGGGCTAACTCTTGAACACGGACCAATTAGATACAGACCGCCAACTCACTGTATGGTCTTTCTTTTTGCCTGCAAGCTCAAAATCAGCTGATATGCCATTTATTTTCAGAGTGTGAGGCTCCCCCTTGCTTTTTAAATGGGAGCAGTAAACACACCAACAAAATAAATGGTATACGCAGTGATGTGTGACAGAGATGTACAAATATTCACAGACAGGAGAAAATATTTCGAGGGTGTTTCAGGCAAGAAGAGTACGAGTTAGCGGTCTGTGTTGTCTGTACTCTTGAACCACTCGTAAGCCACCGTCTAAAGTTTAATTATGTACACAGGAACCGAGGTACATTGTTTTAAAATTTGGATTCGAGGATAGATTATGATTGTACAACTGGTACTTAGTATATACTCATAATTAAATGCACATCAAGCTTCTAGACAAAAAGAGGTACCATATAGATAATTGGCGGTCTGTATTAAATGTCTGTGATCTGTGGTTTATTTTCAACAAAATCACCATTCACCACGCTCTCATCGCATTTATTCCCCATGCCCTAAAAATCTTGCTTGGTACTGTAGTTTTATTTTCCATTATCATTGACTTCAACCATATTGGAATGAAATCAAAAATGGCCGTCTATTATTTTGCAAAAAAAACTCCCCTGTCATTCCAGTGCCAGTCACCTGCTTCCATCAACCAAAAAGCAAATCAATTTTCATATTTCCTCTTCGACAAACACGCAATAAGTTTTTCTTGTTTAATTTGTAAAACTTTAAAATAAATCGAAATAAAAGTTAAATAATAAAATAATTTCTTTAAGTTACTTCCTAATTAATAAAAAGTAAGTAAAACCTTCAAAATCAAACAAAACAAAGCTACACAGGGCTGCAAAGTCATGGGACATTAAAAAAAACATTTCGGTTACACAAATTTTTTTTTGAAGAGAAAAAAAATTCTAAATTAAATTGTGATTAAACTTTTGCTCCATATTTCTCGAGACTAAAAAATGATATAATATTATTTCATGCAGGCATGAGCGATTGGACAAAATCTAAGAAGGAACACAGCAACAACAAAGAAATCGAAAAAATGTCAGAAAACGCTTCGAAATTCCTCGGTGGATTGCTAGGAGACATCAGTTCCCGGTCTGCCTACTCTCAATTATTCATCGGAGTTGCATCTGGATGGTAAGTTACATTCTAAATTCTATTAGATAACCGTATCGGGTCTATAGCGACCGAAGGAAAGGTACATCCATGCGTACCTACGTTTGGATTTGAAGATAATAGATATTTTTTTTTTTGGGCTATGACGTAAGACCATGATGATGATGATGTTTTCTCTGCAGCCGGTGCGCGCGAGGCGGGTGGCTTTGGATTGTTTGTCTTTTCGATAGATTCGTAGATTCTGGAATGTTGCCCAGGTTTCTTGTTATCATGCTTACAATGGTTCATGAGAAATCAATGCGAGGGACGATGTAATCAATAATTTTACTTGGTGACGCCGTCACCGCCGTCGAGATGACTGCATTGCAATGAAAATATGCTCCCAAGGTCATCCTTTCCTAACCCAGCCAAGGAAAACCTGTCGAAACAATCAGTTTTTTTTTCTCTCTGTATACCTAGGTTTGTTTTTATTTTGTTGAAATGACAAACAATACATAGTTTCGTTTTTTTTTCTGATTTAATTTAATGACAAATTAGCATTCAGAGTTGATTTGCCGAATTGTTTGGTGTTGTCTATGATCTAAGCTCGTGGGTTATTTTTAGTTGACTGCGTAGTCATGTAGGATTTCAACAAATTGATGGTGGCGAGGGAATATGTGATTTATTTTGTTGGTAATCCGAAGAAACTCATTTGTATGCGCCGGAAATGTTTGTTTATGTTTTAACTAGCTGACCTCTCTGGCTTTGATTGCGGTTTTTATTTTATTTTATGAGAAATTTCATTTTGATAGTATCTTTGTTCATAGAGGGAGGTCCAGTTGCTGCAGTTTAGAAGCTTTGCATTGTTGAGGCATTAGTTCGTTCTACAAAATTACACAACAGGTACCGTCAGGTACCTTTGCATGCAGTTCTTCTTTTGGCTTCTTACCAAATCCATTTGACGCAGTTTTCAAGTGTCTGATCCATCCACGCGTTGTGTTTCTGCTGATAAAAAAGTTGACCTTTTTTCTATCCTTTACAAAATGTCCATGCTCGTCTTAGCAGTCTTTTGAAATAAAGCGTCGTCTCTGCCTACTCTCCTTCTTCTGTTCTCGAACTCTTCCTAATTTTGTTTCGCAGCAGATCTTTCCAACACATCTTCTGTCCTTGGCACGTCTTGCTAAGACGTAATCGTGGTTGGCAAAATGTGTAAGTGTCATGAAATTAGAGCTTCGAGAATTTGTGGGGACTTCTATAACATTTTGAGGGCTTTTTTTGTTGAAGAAACTGCCCCAGCAGTTCCCAATATAACCCTCATTTCTGCCATTCTTAATGTGAATGTTCCCAGGCAAATCTAAAGAGCTAAAAACAAAAAGAAATTTCAAACAAATATTTGAGATGGGAAGTACTTTCGATTTGGCCATAATAAACGGACACAAAATAGGCTGATGAAAAGCTGCTAAACTCACTTTCATATGACATCCAGGCCACTCCGTATTGACATGCACGCCAGGCGGGAGAAACTATGACTCTCTTAAGCTTTTGACCGCTTAACCAAGGCAGCGAAACATTTGACAACACTCTTTCTGTCTTGGCAGGGTATCTCAGTTAGGGTGTTGAGGTAGTGCACCTTTTCGGCTGCAGCCTGCTAAGCTTAGCATTTACGATGTTTTGTAGCTGACTACCATTCATCCATTATTCTATAGAAGTTGGAACTTGAGAGAGCAGACGTGCATATCCTCCACGCTCCACTTCCTAGTGGTCTCGCTAGAACAATATGAATGGCGGGGAACTGGATGTAAAAAAAATAAGGTTGAGTAATTGCACCTATATTTCTTTGTCTTGCAGTACCTATTGATTCTCGTACTGGAAACGTACGCAAGTATGTCTTGTGTGCGGCAAAGAGAGGAGGGCGTGCTGTGCACATTCGGCCATTTGCTTCTACCTTGGATAGTGGTAGAATGCGCTGCGCATATCTGAAGCTGTCAGGCATTGAGTACTGATTTGTTCATCTGGAAGTGACCTTACGGTTGCGAAGCTCCACTGGAAGCTATATTCTGGTACCACGGGAGATAGGCCCCTAGGTGGTGAAGTTCTGATTTTTCACGACACTTGGTGGTGGCTGTTATTAAGCAAATTCGGTAACGAATGTGAACATGTTACATAAAATTGGTGGTACTAAGGTATCTACCTTTAGGAGGATCTTAGGGGCCTGGTCAAAGCTTAATTTGACTATAAATTGGCAGGTGCGCACGTTAAAGTCTATTCTCATCTGACATGCATGCCAACTGATTTATTTTAATTGATTTTGAGATTTAAAATCAGATACATTTCGGCTTTTTGCCAGTAGCTCCCATCTGATAACTTCTTTCAAGGACAGCAACACCCTAAGACAGTATCGTACTCCGACCAAAAATAGAATTGCTACTTCTCAATCTTGCACCTAGCTTAGAGCCCGCTATAGATTTATTGAGTCAACATTTTGATTTTTAAAAAATGGTCACCTTTTCTCTACCAGCCCATAGACGCAACTTCTAACAGAAGCCCAAAATACGTAACCTATCAGCAATCTCTTTTCCTGTTTACCCTATCTTTACCTTGGAGAGTAATGAATCAACCGAGATCAAGCGAAAGGAAAAACATAATTCATGACAAGATGTCCAATTCTGATTACAATTCTTAATCGAAAAATAATTCCTCAAAAGTAAAACATTAAAAATTGTTTTTCTGTTAGCCGTTTGGGTTCAGCGTTTAATTTTGAGGCATCTTCTATTCCGGCAGAGTATCAACGCACACTCATAAATGGTTGAGAGGCAAAGTCACTACTTTGGCAACTTCGGTGCTTCCATAAACTTTTTCGCAGTCCTTATGGTAAACCGTTAAACCTGATATAGATTCTATCCCTCCTGAGAAGAAGTTCTGCATCAGTTTCTTATTGACCCATGCTCGCATCTGCCTCTAACTCTTTTAAATATTTTTACTTGGACAATGTCTACTTCGAGTTGTATTGGGCCTAAGATGTGGACATACGCCTCCTTTCCTTTCTTAAAACCTAATCTTTTATTTTTTTTAATAAATTCCAATTGTTAAATAAAATGATTTCTTTTTGTTTTTCAGGGCCACCGGCTTTGCCACTGCAAAAGTTGGTAAAATCGCCGCCTTCGCCATTGGCGGTGGTATAATTGTCATGGAAATTGCTCACCAAGAAGGCTACATCAAAGTCGATTGGTCCAAAGTAACAAAGAAGATCGACAAAGTAACTGACAAAGTAGAAGAAGCTGTCACTGGCCAAGAGCGTAGCTGGGCGGATAAGGTAAGCATACAATTCTTTTCCTCACACTTTTGACGAATGCCTAAAGTATTTCATTTCCAAAATCAATCAATCATAAGTCACTTGTCTATGATATATCACACTTCACTACAGCCGACCAAACAACATACAATGAATGTGTATTTTAGGTATTCTTCACATTTGGGCTTTGTTTTTTGTTTATGTTTTGTGTTCTTTACTGAATTGAAACTTCTTTCTCTATCTTCTCGTCTCCGTAGGGCAAAGAACTTGCACGAAACCATTCAAAATTTGTGATTGCCTTTGTTGGGGGTGCATTCCTTGGACTAGCTTCAGCATAGTTTTCTTGAAGCTTTGACCTAACCGATTATTCTCATACTCCCCGCGTTGCTTCTTACACATTTTAAACACACATCAACAATATTTAAACACATGCTATTCTTCATTTAATATGTTTCCTCAAGTTTAAAATTTTCATTTAAATGTTTCTTTTGATAAGTTTTAATGTTAAATACTAAATTATGTTTTGTTATGTTTGAATTTAAATCAACAAAAAAAGAAATGTTAAAATTTTAAGCATTTGCTCGAAAATAAATCAAGTTTTAATCTTATTATACGTTATGAAATTATTTTATGAATAAAAAATCAATATTTAATCGAAATATAAACTGAAAAAAGTTTTATTTTAATGTTTATGTTCATTTTGTTGTCTTAGGTTTGAGTGCTTAGGTTGAAACAGTTTTTGAAAAACCTAGATAGATCTTCTGAAACCATAAATCGTGTTTTAGACATGTTGGCTATGCCAAGACCCTTTCCAACAATTTTATGAAGAAGTTCCAAGACCTGCCGAGCTTACGCTTTGATCTTGTAGTTTGTTTAGGTCCTGACTGCTGAACCTCTTCATAATAGAAAGTTGTATCTTGTTTGTTGGCAATGGTACAGTGGATGTAATGCTTGCTTGCTAAACCTAGAGTTGTGAGTTCAAACCCAGTCTGGGCAGCAATTTGTATTTATTCCCCCAGTTTAAACTGGATGCTACCCGTGGGATTTTCATGAAATAATTATCATCTAAAATCTCAATCCACTGTGCCACCTTTCTTTCCTTTCTTTCTATTCTTTCTCTCCTCGCTTGCACATGTTGATTCATTATAAGGGTATTCATATTCCCTTTAGTGCGAGTACATCATATACAAAAAAAAGTGACTAGACTTCTTATTTCCTTGTGCGATTTCGTTTGACGTTTGGCCTATTCTCAGATAAAGTTCCTAGTTGATCCAGAACCTTCTTAAGATATCACAAAGACTTTAGCTATTCAGAAGATTTTTAGCCTTGTCAATCGACGACGTGATTAGAGGCAACAGTTTCTAAATATAGAGATCTTTCAAACGTGTCAACCTGATTTAAGAGTTGTTTCCAGAAATGTTATGAAAGTTTTTCTTCCCGGAGTTGATCATCGTTTTTATAGATAAAAGGTTAATCCCGATTATAGTGTGTTTGGAATGTACATACTGGATGGGGGGGTCTGTAGTCTTCAGAGGGCATGTGTAACATTTGTGGGTCACTCTACTTGACTTTTACATTCACTGGAAGTACGAAGCATGGTTTCTGGGCATCATTTAAAATGCGCCTGCCGTCTCTGATTTGAAACTCCATGCAGAACAAAATATCCCTCTACCTGGTCGCTCTATATCGAAGATGTTCACTCTCTTTGGTATGGCGTTGAAGACTTTACGATCTGAAGCTTTGATGTACATTCTCTGTATAGGGCCCAGCCATCTCAACCAGCTCTGCAGTCTAGTCTAGTTATTATCTTTCTATCTGCACATGCCCTTTAACTAGAAACAAATCATCTTACTCATTAAAATAAAAAAAATCTTCTTGTTTTGCAGGCCGAACGGTTTGTTGACCGCAAATTGGACCGCGCCGAAGAAATCTTAAAGAACAAAGCCAAGAAAGGAAAGAAATGGTACAGCAACTTGATCGGTGACGAAAACGGACCAAAACTCAACAATTTACACATCTTCCTCACTGCCTTCGCTGGAGGCGTTGCAATTGGCATAGCAAGTGCTTGATTTTTACCCCCAAAGTAAATTGAAAAACAATGCCAATAGCATCAAAATATGAAGAAAGAAAAACAAACCCAAAAACAATCGCTTCGCATTTGAGTTTTTTTGTGTCCCTAAAAAAAAATCTTAAAAAATGCGTATAGAATTAAAAGTCATTAACAATGCTCGATGTGTTTAGAAAAAAAAAACAAACAAATATTACTTAAAATTAGATAATCTCAACATCACATTCATATCCTCTGTTAAAACATTAAAAAAAAAACATTTTTTTGTTTCATTCTCTCATTTAAGTATTTAATTTATAATATTTTTGTATCCAAATATGTGTTTCCAAGTCGTATCTATATCCAAAGTCATTATTTTATGTACATTTATTGAAATATCGTTCACTTTAGTTTTGAAGTGGAATTTTCAAACAAAGAAAAATCTATTGATGTTTTAAATTTACTGAAAACTTACGTTTTTTTTCTCAATTTCTTTTAAACTGAACAATTTTACGTTGTTACGTTTTGTTCAATAATTTTTTGTATTTATTATAATAAAATTACTAGTTTGTAATAATGAAACAAAATGGTGGGTGGTTTTTATTTAATTATAATTTATTGTGTTTTTCTCACATAAGCAGAGCTAAAAAAAAAAAATGGTGCTTTATAAGGTTTTGAGAAATTTATAGTGGATTGACCCCCTGGATGATGGAGAACAGCTTCAGTCTTATTAACTATTTTATAAAAAGCTGTTATGTTATTATATATGTGCCACCTAAACCTTGAGCCGCATCTTATAAAAATAATTTTTAAATTTTTTATAGCTCCCTATAATACATCGGAATAGTGGAAACAAATTCCCTGTTTCCGCTATTCATCACATTAGTTTTTTCGTAGTGGTCTTTTGTTTGCTCTTCTTTATTATACTGGAATCAGTTGTACTAATAAGCCTTCGGACGAACTTAAGATTACCACAACCACCCCAAACGAAGTACAATTATTGCAACATTTTTACTTAAAACAATTTAAAAAAAAGATTCCACATACGCCACAGTGAACGAATATCTAATCGAAGTATTTTATTGAAAAATTAATAAATTGTAAGGTTTAATCCCCAATTTAACTGAAGAGATTAGTGGAGCTCATAATTCAATCAAAGGGCATGGTAGTACCCAATCAAGTTCTCTAGCATGGCACGATGTCTTTTTTATAAGATCAAACTCAGGACGATTTTGACACCCTCTTACTTCTGAGCAAATAACTCTTTCCTTCTTTTGTATTTTAAAATTGCTCCAATATACCTAATACTACCAACAATATGTATATCAAACTATTAAGTAGTTAGATCGTGGTTTCCATAAAGATCTCTATTTTCTACATACAATGACTTTGGCAAACCGGAAAAGTTAATTACATTGAGTGTTTTATAAGTAAATGAATATTGTGGCAAGAACAGCTCTGGAGAGCCAAAGCCTTATGCTATACACTCTTAATGAGACCTTCAATTTACGGCTGGATCCGAATATAACCATACATTTTACCGGGATAAAAAGTAGCTTCTCCAGACTGTAATCTATCCCTTTGCCATTTAAAAGGCATAATTTTTGAAATGTCTCTGAAATACCCGTGCGAAGCCGGGGTTGGCCGCTAGTTCCTACATACATATACAAACGTACATACCGACAAAGAGGAGACTTAGAAATATAAAATATTGTGTAATGTATTATGCGGGCCTTACACCACGCAATATTATTGCGCAGTACTCGGTATTGCACAGTTATATTGACCGTGTAAGGTCCGTATTGCGCAGTAATTTCGGTTTGTCCAATATATTGTGGAATGTTAAAAAAATTTAATATTTTTTGGAACTTCTTCAATATATTGCGCAGCATACTGCGTCGTGTAAGGCAAATTAAAGGCAAATCTCAATATTTGCTTCACATACATACTTGAATTGTTTTTTTTATTATTAAATACAAACATCGCCTACGCAAAAATAAAAAAGTTGAAGATTGAAGTGCATTCAGGTAGTAGGTAGCTAAAAATTCGATTCCTATGAAAACAAAAAAATCGTTTTCACACAGCTTGTGTGAAGGAAGGCAATAATATTTTGCAATTATATTGCATCGTGTAAGGACAACGCATTTTCACGCAATATTTTTGGCCAATATCTTGAGCAATAATATTGCGTGGTGTAAGGCCCGCATAATTTCATTCTCTCGAAGTCATAATCCTATTTATTTATGTTTGTTTCCTTATCGTGACGCATTTTCGTTTCATCGAGTTTCAAATAACAACGATTCCAGACAATTCTGTCTGTCCATATATCCTACAGCCTTTCAGTTTGAACTTCATAGTTGCTTGTCTTCAACTAACGATACCTGCCATACTATTATTAACGAAAAGCTAATTTTGTTTGAAAACGGTTGAAACAATTTTGATCAAAATTCTGTGTGTCTTATCCTATGTATGACCAATATATTTAGCTGTAATGAAATTTCCAAAAGATCGATTATCTTCAAATCAAGCTTTTGACCAACAAATATCATATTTTAAGAATTAAGGTGGCTTTACATGGAGCTGCAAATGCAGACGAAAACGCAACACCAACAATCATAGTACAGACGATGAAGATGAACATGTTCGTCTTCACTCTTCACTATAATTTTCAAGCTGCATCTATAATTTTCCTATAATCTGTATCCATGAAGACGTCTGCATTTTTGCCTTCCCTCTCTATCACACAAGTATGATTCATTGATTTTGCATCCTCTTTTTTTGCAGATCAGGGCTTGCAGCTCCATGTAAAGGCACCTTTAGGCTCTGCCTTACCTACAGGAACAGTCAATTTGAATTGCAGGACTGCCAGAGTAACTTTTTCGTCTTCTCTTAACCTGATTGACAAACTATATGCATTGACTGCTTGTCGAATAAAATTTTAAATAAACGCAACTTACATTATACAAATTGAAAATGTGGCAAGTCTATCGGACTCCGATAAACCCAAGTGTCGAAAAAACAAGGCAAAGATAACGACTGTTTCAATAAACATTACTGCCGTAGTCTACTGTCAATTGAGAGTAACTCAAACCAAAATAAAAATATTACAAGTTCAAGTAATTCAAGTTCTACGACCTGTTATGACGATACTATTTATTATCAATGAATCCCTTGAACGACGATTCGGCATATTCATTGTAATTGTAGCTTTAAAACGTTAAATCCTGTTCCTGTTCCCATGCATAAGAGATGCTTTGAAACTCTAACAATGTCTGCCCAATTTGTCTTTCTATATGGTTGATAGATGTATATAGGACTCAGAATAAGGATAACCAGAAAGGCATCTTAGAAGGGAAAATGAGTTTTCAAAAAATCCAACAAACGCCCACGAGTTGAGATATTCAGGTAATAGTTACCCTTCGCATTTGTTTCAATTTTTCACTGTACAGTGTATAATCTACAAAAGAAACATAAATGTAGGTATGGCAACATACACTGACTAGTGCCTGCCAGACCAGTAAATTCAAGATGGCTGCGAACACGAAAATAAACACAGGAATTCGAGCATGTGAGTATTGATGAATGATGACACAAATTTGTGTTTGACATAACAACAATTGTTGGCTATGGTCAGAAAAAGAACGCACCAATTTTCATTAAAACATAGAGAGCTTTCGGTGCCGTTACCGTTAGCCATTGAGTTGTTTTGATTTTCTCATGAGCAATTCGTCTTGGATCGTGGATCGTGGTCCTTGATAATATTGTCGGGTAGCATAGCAAAACTTTCTTTTCATTTATAAGTTCTATTCTGTGTCTCGAAAGGTTATAAGTTATAACGCGAGCGCGTAGTGTTATTTTTCTTTACTTGTTTTTGTTTGTTTGTACCTACATACATTTATGTACATAAATTATTTTTTGTTTCTGGTGCTTGCTCGGGTGCAAAAAATATATTAATATAATCTAATATTATAAGTTATTAATATTGGTAGTGCGGTAACCAATAAGATTTTCGATATGAATTCATAACAGTATTTTATCAATTTATAAATAATGCAAATTAGTTTAGTGTGTTGTGAATTGTGAAAAATGGTTCCTGCTGCTATGTTGCTGCTGTGCTGTTTATTTCGCATATACATAGCGCGAAATGGATTTTCGGGTAAGTTTTTGTATTTTTTATATATAAAGTACATACCTACCCACATTATGTATTGTAGGTATTTTTTTTAATTTTTTCTAATTCTATTTAAAAAAAAAATTCTTTTTTTTTAATTCCTGTATGCATGGATGTGTGCGTTGCTTGAGTTTGTACAGGGGGGTCGGTTTCAATTTCCGCTTTTTTTACGAATCGGTTTGCCGGCACCGGCATTTACCTACCTAAATTGTGGGTGTGCGCGTTTATGTAAATGAGTGTCTTTTTGAATTTTTAGTGATGTTTATTCTCTTTTTTGTATTTCTTGCAAATAACTTGCAAATGGCCATTGTATTAATAATCTATAGTAGGTGATCCCAACAAGAGGAGCGTTTGGTGTGTCATCTATGGAGGAAGTTCACAAACATATGGTTTGTGAGTTAGGATTAGGACTTAGGAGTGTTTTTTGTCTAGACTGTCATGGGAAGCAAAAACTAAAATAGAAGACATTTGATGTAAAGTACAGTGTTGCCGATGCCAACTTCCCAAATTCCCCGAATTTCGATTTCAAATTACCCAAATTGGGGAAGAACAGAGTTCCAATTCCCCAAAAATTCCCCACACAATTATCTAGTAAAAAACAGGTTTTAATAGAAAATCGATACATTTTATTTTATTTATTTTTATTCAGTTTTTGTATTTTGCCATATCTTTGTTTTTAACATTTTCCATTATTTGAAGTTTATGTCAAGTTATATTATTTATACCTATACACAACTACAACTTTAAAATCAGCTTTGGAATTGGGAGTTGGGAAGCCTACTTATTAAACACAAATGTGAAGAAAGTGTCAAGTGTTCCAATACAGGGATGTGCTATTTAAAATAAAATGCACTACTGGGTCGCACGAACTTGCTCTAATGTGTGACAGTGGTCTTGGGGCTTGAGATTTTGATAAAAATAATTTTTTCAAAATTCTTAAATAAATACTTAAACTAATTTGAGCTGGAAAAAAAATACGCCATTTTATTTCTTTTATAAATTTGAATTTATGAGAATAAATTTATAAAAATCTGTGGAGCGGTTTTTGAGAAAAAAAGTTTTTTTTGAAAAACTTTTTGAAAAAAATTTAAAAAAAAAATTCAAAAACGCCAGTTCATAGGTATTCAGCAAATACATTTATTTAAAAATTTTAGAAAAAAATTTAATAAGCAGTTTTCAAAATATTAACTTTTTAAATTTTTTTTAAAAAAATGCTTTTAAAAATACAAAAAAATATTTTTCAAAAATATTGGTATGCAATACAAATTGAGCTACCTACAGCTATATGAATGTAAAATTTCGAAAGAATCGGTTTAGTCGTTTTCGAGTTAGTCCAAAGCGAAAAAAAACGGTCCTATGGAAAGTACCGTTCTTAGCCATTTATTAAAACTTTTTTTCAGCCATATGATTGGTCGTACCTAAAAAGCAACACTGAATTTTTTAAATAAAAATCATTCGAGCCGTTTTTGAGAAAAATAAGCTTTAAAATAACGTATGTATGGCAGGTACCGTTATTTTTTGAGCTAAAAAAAAAAATTTCAATTTCCTCTCTGTACAATACCTAAAAAAGTCTATATACCAAGTTTGAAGCAATTCGGCCCACCCGTTTGGGCTGTAGGTCTACATACAGACAGACAGACAGACAGACAGACAGACAGACAGACATACAGACGGACAGAATTTTTAGACCATCTTTTTTCGTCTTCGCTATCATCGTAATGTCATGTTTGATTGTTATCTCAAAACTTTTTTTTTCGACGAATGCATAACTTGCCTTATAGTACCTATAATCGCAAGTAAAAAATATCGATTTCGTTCATCGTAATCGATTTTTTCATCAATAATCACCAAATTGTTAATGTTTTTGTAGGACGAGATTTTCATACTACGATTTGTGCTGTTTAATAGTTTCTAAAAAATGTCGTATGAAAATCTCGTCATACAAAAACCTCGCACTAGTTTTCGTCTATTAGAAGACATAAGCTGATTTTTTGGCATTTTTTAGCAAATTCTGAAAAATAACCTGTTTTTCGAAGAGCTATATCTCAGTAAAGAATAAATATACAACAATTTTGGTACCAACAAATTTGAAAATTTGATGTTCTACTATAAAATGGAAATGATTTTGCTATAGAGCGTAAGGAAAAAAAGTTACTGAGGAAAAACCTTTGCAAGGTCGAAAACTTTACAGTTACCCTCCCCCCACCTCTTTTTCAATAGGGCCCTCCAGGTCCGAAACTTCGTAAAATATTTATTATCTATCCTTCAACAATATCTGATAGTTTCATTAGCTTCCGACCTTTTTCCACCTTCCACCCACTTTTTCCAACCTGTCGACTAGAATCAATGTATGCATGTGGCATATATCTGTATGATATATAGAACGTGACTCCTTCAAGTTTTAAAATCACGATATCCCCGAAATGGTTATTCTAACAAAAAAATTATATTAACAAGTTTTGTAGATAATTTCATGGTCTACAACTTTGTCTCATGTATTTTTATGATAAAACCTACCGTTTACCAGAAAAATTGTAAAAACCGTTTATTTGACCTTTTGACCTTGAATAACTTCTAACGCACCAGTCGGATCGATGGGGATGTTGCTTAGTTTATTTGAAATGGTGTTCCCAACGTCTGTACCAATTTTCAGCTTTATGCGAATTTTTGCAAACCACATGAATGATTTTTGATTTTTCCAGTAACAATATTTTCTTAGAATTTGAAAAATCTTACATGAAGTTGCTACCTTTTTCATAAGATAAAAGTCCTTAGTTCTCATCTTTTATAATGCCGAAGTGTCAAGATGGCACTCATCAATGCATTTGCAGCCTCCATGTCCATTGTATATAAAATCTTTAGTAGGTGGCATTTGAATGTGTTGCCCCCTAGTGCCTCAAAAATTCCTTTCTTATAGCTTATTTGTAATACTCTGATAAAAATAACAACAAAAACAAGCTGTGGTGCATTTTATTTCTTCAAGAATGTGTAACATGTGGTTCTATAAAAGACTTACAGAAAATAATATACTTGATTTTAAATTGTTTTAAAATTCAAAAAGATCTTCACTTTCTTCAAATTCCTGGTATTAAGTTGAAGTGCTCTATTAATGCTCCTTCTCCTCCAGAAGCTTCAAATTATCATAACGCGAGACCAAATTAACATCATCCACCAAACTTCCAAAAGGATTCTCTGTCTCCTCAACAATAGTTTCATCAACCATTCCATGGTTATTATTACCAACATTTCCCTGCTGATCGTGCACATCGATACAAGCGTCCAAATGCTGTATCATATCGTCAACATCGTGATGCAAAGGATAGTCCATAGTACTAGATGGCGTAACTGTACCTATCGATGATCCCACCGATCTAGCATCGGTCTCCAAAATAAGCTTTCCGTTTTGAAAGATAAAATTTGGATCTGGTTTATTGTACGATCCATACAACTCCTTTAAAGTAGCTTTAGTCAGATTGAGTTCTTTGAAACCGAAGAATTTGCTATTGGATTCTTCAGCAGCATCTCGAGCATCCCGGGCTTCTTGTCGCACTACTTTTCTGCGCAAGTGATCAGCTAAATCTTTTTTGTTATCAAAATCAATCGAGTTCCTTGCTGACGAAACCCCACTCGATATAGACTTGCGAGTTCTTTTCAAAATCTGACGGCATTTGTTGGTGAAGCCACCAATAATTTCCGATCCCAGGGCCAGGCCTCCAAGAAGATACCCAATACCCATGAGAAGAAACATTCCCTCAATATCGGCGGTGGTCAATTGCCGTTCTTCTTGAATTCTTTCTCTAAGAGCACGTGACGAAGAAGCTTGTAGAAGTTTTCCCGATGCAGATCTCTGCATTGCCCAAGAAACTTCATTCATGATTTTGGCTATAAGACCAGTTTCTTGGGCCAGAAGGATTGCTTGGTTGATCTTTTCAGCGTAAACAGAATTCTTTGGTAGAGCAAAAGCTATATGAAACGGTGCAAAACATTCTTCACTTAGGTGAAGGGCTGACCGACGGCCCAGGGCACTGCAAAAAAGAAAACACGACTTGGATGGTTTGAAAATGGTTGCAAGAATTCAACTCACTCATTGCTGAAGTTTGACTGAACCAAGTATTCCAATTGGGCCCTAGATCCCAGAAAAGCATAGTTCCAAAAGAAAGACTGTGTTACATTGCTAATACCTTCTTCCAGTGTGCTTACAAATTCCATCTTCTTAAACAACTTGGCTGTCGATTCGTGGGTAGAGTTTTGAAACCATCTCTCCCACCCACCGCGGTCTTGAAATGTAGGACATACTTTCATGAGCTTGTTATTCTAACGATTTTTGACTTACCAAGTGTTCCAACTCGAAAAAATAGACCCAACAAATCATTAACTGAATCAACTGTAGCTGGAAAGGCTGGCAGTGTCACAAAAGCTATAATCGATCCTGTATAACACGAAGTAATGATGATCGTAAAGAGCCAATAGAATCCAATTAAAAGCCTTGTAGACACTCGTTTTGAATTGCTCCACGAGTATTTCCCGGTAAATGTGAAACTGTTGGTAAACATTCCAAAAACGTACCAGAACATATTTTCGATTTCACCCCAGTTTCCGATCAAGTGTCGCAAGGTGAGTTGATCGGTGAAAACTATCGGGACAATACCCCCTAGGTAAATACAAGTCAAGGCCACCCAGACGGGCCATTGAAAGGGTCCCAAAATAGCACGGTACCTGAAAAATATAATTGATAAACATTATTTTGAAATATTGCGGTGTCGAATTATATCTGGGTTAGATTTCCAGTGAACCCAATAAAAGCTTAAAAAATAAATTATTAAGCACAGATGTCGCTAGCTTCTATGAAGAAATTGCTAGGACATATTTTGTATGCAAAAGTTACCGAACTTACTTTGGTAAAGCTTTCGAGGCTAGAGTAATAAACGCTGCACAATCTCTGGAATGCCCAATAGACATATCGATTTTCTGCAGCCTTTCTTCAGTAATATAAATCCCAGCCATTCCCAGATCCACTTTGTGTAGTTTCACTTCCTCCGTCACTGAATCGCCGGGCCTAATGAATGGATTTTTTTCTCTTAACATTTACATGCTTAAACATTATTTGTGTAAAATGACTCACCCCAAAAATGTATGCTCCCTTGGTTCCACAATATCAAAGGAGAAATTCATTTGATTGGCAATCATATTCATCAATCTAAACTCAATTCCTTCCCAATTCACACGGCTTTGTCCGAACACATCTAATTTTCGAACTCGAAAAATAAATGGTGGCTGATTGACAGCTGATATTGAAAATCGATGTCCCGAAAAACCACTAGAGAACTTTTTCGGAAATAGATCAATATGAGGTCGGGAGAGGACACCTTTAATCCAACTGGTTAGGACAACTGGTTTATTCGCCCCAAGGCCATCAGCATAGAGTTTGTGGGTATAGAGGACGTATGGACGTTCCTGACAGTTTGATATTGTCATAAAAATGTTTCAACAAAAATTCTAAACAAAATAAACACCTTTTCGGGATCTGCAACTAAGCTTTCTCCAATAACAAGTAAGTTGACAATATCTGCGGACTCTTTTGAAGATAGGAAATCTTTGAGTTTCCATTGACTTGACCTGGATACAATGACTACACGAGATTTTACTTGGGCGCCAATTATTTTTCGAGCATTTATTGGATCGGAAAGGAACAAAATGTAGCTACGACAATTGTTGTCCATTGGTGAATGAAAACGGCCGTTGAGAGGCTCATATTTTTTGGTGATTTGGCCGTGGTAAAAGGTGATGGGGAAACTCTGAAAGATTAAATACAATTATAATAAAGATACATGCAAGCTAATTGTTCGCTCAAGATTCGAATAGCTTAGCTAAACATTTTAGGTCGGAAGTAAATTTTAAAAAGAACAAATTATTCATGAGCTTTTAGCGCTCATTTCCTTTAAGCAATCAAACAGTCCCACGACACGACGTTAGGTATATAGAGGGCGCCTCTGGATCATAAAACTGTTACAGCGGAAATGGTTCGGCGAATTAATTTCAAAAATTGCACTTTTCAACGTGTCTTAATCGGGTACATTTCTGCAATTAGGTATTCCGATGTCAATGAAACTTTTAATGTAAAGTAATTGACAGTCGCTTTGAGGAAACTTTTTAGTTTAATTTTTTGCACAAGTTGTACCGAAGGAAATACTGATTTCAGCATTTCTTCACTCCCAGAAATGTGCACTTCTTTTCCGATAGTCAATATTTTGCATTACCTTAAAGAGTGCTTGCAGCATATAACTTTCAGAACTTTCCACATAACTATCGTAATAGACAACCGGAGGGCACTTAAATAAATATTTTTGAGCGATTTTATGTAAAAGATTTATCAACGATTTAGTTTGTCTTTCAATTTTCGATGTATCGATGCCAAATTTATCAGCTAAAATATCTCTCCGAGTTTTTGGATGACCGTGAAATCTCGGATCAATACGTCGTTTATGAATATAATGTCCTTTACAATTGTCGAATAGAACTTCGTTTAATTTATACCGTCGTGCTGTTTCAAGACGGAATCTATCTTCTGATGAACAATTCTCTGCGGACGCGGACAGTAATCCCAAAAATACGAGTAACAAGAAGAAAAAAAGCCCGGAACTCGAAAGTGAAAGAACCATCTTCACACTAAACCAAAACCAGAGTGTCCAGGTCCCTATATAGTGCAGCACAGACAGATGCAGTCAATGTTTTTGAGTTGAAGGTATAGTTTTCAAACGTTAATTAAATGCTAGATAATAATCTAAATCACGTTATAGGTTGTGAACTGTATTTCCAATTTAAGAGAACACCTGCAGGTAGTAATTGAAACAAATTGCTGGAAACTACCTTTAATAAAGATACTATAAACACAAGTAGCGTGAAAGGATATTTTTATGATAGAAGTTTTAGACAGAAATATTTTTCTTGCATGTAGGGGGAGTCTAGTGGAAGAATGGAAGTCTTCATTTGATATCGTAAAATAAAGTTCTAAAGCGAACACATAGGCTTCTAACAGAAAGTTCTTAAAACACTTTCGCTATCGCAAACGCAATCATTTCAAGCCATTTATCTAGTTTGATAAAATGTAGGTATTTTTTAACGGCACTGCAATTCACATTCAAAGAATAAGTTTTTGACAATGGCCTTGGTTATTGGTGGTTTTGATTTATTATATGAGTTAGCAGTTTACACTTCACAATTTTATTAATGTATTATTAATACCGTTATGACAAATAAAAAAAGTACGAGAGTTTTAGGACGGTAGAATAGGAGATAAAAATAGATACCGGTATGCACATTGGTTTTGAATGTCTGTAGTTTGCAATGGGAGGACAAAATTCAGTCGGGGCATATCGTTAGACATTTGTGTCTCCGAAAACGCCCATCCAATTGAGCTCAAATGTTCAGGAAATCTTTTGTATTGTTCCGAAAATGTTTCTGTAAGGTTTCATCAAAGTCAATAATGTTGTTTGGCTACACTGCCAATTCAAAAATTCTTTTTGTTTTTAAAGGTTGTATAGTTTACTTTGATTTTTATAGGGTGAAAGGGGATAAAAGTAAAAAATGGTATTCGATTTTAAAAATTCTTACTGTTTTTGATAGGTAGCACGTAGATATAGATACTCACTTAAAGTACTGAGGGGTGATTTTTATAACGAGCTGTGCTTAGGTGTATTGATTTGGTATGCAAAAAGTAAATTAATGAACGGATATAACTTAAAAGATTCAACTTAAAAACAACGATAAAACAGTATAGTAGGTACACTATGCGTACTTTTTCGAGTATATTTCACTTAAAAAAATCATCCACGTCTTTATTTTAGTTAATTTAATTGGACAGTTTCAATATTTAAAACAAATAAATTGAACGGTAAAATTATAATTGAGAAGTCAAATTTATTGCTTAAAGTTTAAAATGTTTTATGCGGGATCACGACGTTATCCAGAGTGACTGAATCTTGGAAAGAAAAAATCTATAAAAAAAATATATAAAAAGATAAAATCTAGAAGTAGTAAAAATCTAGAATGTATACAAATCTAGAAAGATGGACATCTAGAAAAATCTAAAAAAAAGTGTTCTAGATTTTTTTAGAGGAATTATAAATTAAGAATTAATATTAATTCTAGATTTTGTTCATTCGAGACTTTTTTCTCGATTTTTGGTTTTCGAGATTAATGTTTTCTAGATTTTGTGTTTTCTGGATTTTCCTAATTTTAGTTTTTTTTCTAGATTTTTTTTCTCTAGGTATCGTTTTAAACCCGTTTTATGAACTGTCTATGTCATCGCGATTTCTGCTCAGAAGGGCAGAACAACGTCTGGCGGGACAGCTAGCTTCAATAAACATCGTTATAAATTCAGAAAAAAGTATAATTTATATGAGTAATGTTTTTCGTTATGATGTAAAATATTATTGAAAACTGCTTCTCTGATATTTCCTTTTGAAAAATTGTTTAGTATGCAACTTACTACATAAAAAGTGGAAGCCACGTCTGTTTTGACTGTGTTCGTTTTCTAGAAATCACAGACTGATTTGGGTTAAACCTTACAATAGGGGTATTCATATACGACGTCGTAAACTTTTCGAAGTCATAACATTTCAATGAAATTATCTTGTTCAGCTTTCTTTAGTAATAGAAATATTTCCGACTTCTAGTACAGCTGAAAAAAGCAATCACAACTCTCCGTCCACCCATCTGCCTCGATTCTGATCTTTGTGCACAGAATTTTAATATCACCATAACCGTTTAAGACCCAACTTCGTGTGGTAAAGTCTACGATTTGTCGTATAATAACCTATATACAAACTTTGCTCGTTTGTTTATGACGCTGGACATTTTTCGACGATTACTACGATAACGGTAAGGTCTTACGATGTTGTATAAATACAATTTACCTTAATAGCTTCGTTTCAAGAAATACACCATCCATTGAAATCTATACAAAGCCAAATCCATCTTCAATGTTGCCCTTAATTTAAAATAAAACAAACAACGATTTTACTATTTAAACATTTTATTTATATCATTTCAGTTATTGTCGTTCTTCTGCTACAACATTTTATACACAAAATACGCCCACTCGCTATTAGATACATTTAATTTTAGAACAAACTTTTTTAAAATTTTACTATTTTTTTTTTTTTGTAATTTTTATATAAAATAAATTTTTTTCCCGATTAAAATTATCCAGTCATTTTTGACAATTTTGTTTTGAAAACATTTTTTTTTTAAATTGTTTAACTCTTACATATTTATAACATCCAAACTAATACTTGTTATATTGCTTTTGCACGTTTTGTTTTTGTAATCCCCTTATATAATTATAATAATAATTGTAATGTACAGTGAAGTTTAAACAAAAATACACGCTTATATAAAAAAAGTAAAGTAAAAAGAAAAAACATAAATATAGTTTAAAAACAAAATAATGTGGTGTAAGGCGATATAGGATTTTTTTCGATAGGAATGTAAGATAAGGAAGCAGTAGGTGAGAGGAATATTAAAATGCACACAGCTTAGACATTGAATTAAAAAGAACATTCCCGATTTGAAGGATGGCAGGTTTAAATTGTTGATGTAGGTAATTTGCAATAATGCTCTTGCATTGGTGAGTTAGAGAAATGATTAACTTTTCCCCAATGTAATAATGTTATTAGTGTGACAGAAATATATATCGTATCTCACACCATCTGTCAAATCATCTCGAGCGATTTGACAGACCTGGTTGTAAAATGATTAGGTACACTTTCCATCAGACTTGTTCACAATGAACAGCAGCTTTTTCATAATTCAAGTGAGACTCTGGTGTGGAAGCACAATCTTAAAATAATAGTGACAGTGTGATCATTTATCATTGACACTTCATTTTGTGAACACAGCTTAATGACAGTTGAAAATTTTTTTTTGAGTTCCGTTGAAATGTCAGTGAACAAAATATGGTACAAAGTTGCAAATTTTTAATTTGAATTAATGAAGCAGAAAACTCGTTTTTTTTTTTTAATAGATAGGATTCAACTTTGATTTGAAATAGAAATATGGAGCCAGAAAAGTGAGGGCCAGTAATATGGCTTCAGAAAACGATCAGTGTTGCCATCATATATTTTGGTAGAAAAGGTGACAAAGGGTTTAGAAATTTGAACAAAATATTAAAACAAATATTTATTTATTATATTTCTATTATTGGGCCCCACGTAATCGTAGGCCTTCTCAAGTCAAGAAAAGCAATGAATGTTTCATAAAGATTCAAAGCATAAATAGCTGCTGCTGGAAATAATGGCGTCGAAAGACAAACTGTCAAAACTATCTCACAGTACACAATTCACAATTGTGTGTTTAGAAAACCAATTGAGAGCGAGGAAGTTTTGAAATATAAGAACTGTAATATAAAAGAAAAGGATACTTATATCTTTAAACTGTATGCAATTTAAATGTAATTTTTGACACTGTTTTTTTTTTTTTAACAGAAACCTGCCAAAGGTAAATTTTTAAGAAAAACATAAAATTTTTAAAAAATAAACACTTATTGCGCATGAAGAATAATCTTACAATAAACAAAAAATATCTTTAACATTACACCACCCTGTACACTCTAGGACTCTTTTATTTTTGTTTTCTCTTAAATTTAAAAAACAAAATATGAAACCTTAAAAATAACAAATAATTTTATTTAAATAACACTAAACATCTAGTAATTGTTAGTGGTATTTTTTGTCGCTTCTTCAATATTAATTCAGGAAATTTTATTTTTTAAAATGTAATGTTTTTATAACATTCTGCAAAAAATTATAACATGGCTTGAAGAAAAAAAAATTATTTGTGACTTAAAATACATCGACATAAAAATAAAATTTAAACAAAAATTACAAAAACAAAAAAAAAACACAAAAACCATGTAAATTACAATTAATATTATTTTGATTGAAACAAAAAACACAAACAATTAAACAAAAACATCAAACTTAAGAAATAAATGTGAAATATCTATCACAAATGAGGATGAATATCTATGTTATAACATTTATATTGTTGTTATACTATAAACTATAAACATTTATTAACTTTTTACAACAAATACATTTATTAAAATTAATTCTAAACAAATACAATTAATTATATTATATTATTTTAAACCTAAAACAAAAATATTCTTAAAAACTAATTGACAATGTTGAAATGGGTGAATGAATATGAGTGTTCTTTTTTTTCTTTAATAATTTGTTTGCCTATAATTTTGTTTTTATTTTAAGTTAAAAAAAATAAATATTTTTTTGTATAAGAACATTTTTTTTATTTTTTTATCGAATAACAAATAGTAAACAAAAATAGTATTAAATACAACGCAGCGAGTGAACGTATTTCGTGTTTTATTTTCAAGTCCTTGAAGTATTTTAATGTTCATTTAGATCCAATTTGATTTTTTGTCTAAATTAAATTCGGTTGTTGTTTATGGATTTTTTGTTTTTATTTCGTTTTGTTTTTGTATGAATTAAAATACTTATGATTCTTCAATGTCATTATCAACGCGAGACGATCGTATTCCGGTCTTTCCTGTCCATGGATAGATGTCAGGACATGGCTGACATGTGCGCATGTAGCGGACACCGGATTTATGCCACAGATTGCATACTTTTGGGATGTTGCAACGTTTTGGTCGATCCTTAAAAAATTTCAAATTTTTGATTACTAATTATCTTCCAAAAAAAAACTTGTTCAAATCTTACCGTATAATCACATTGGAATGGCTGGAAATTGTTTAATCTCGAAATTGGTGTTGGATCACGGACCCATTGTAGCGCTTGCCAGTTTGTCAAAATCCAAACATCTGGCATTGAATTGATTGCATCCAAGAACTTGATGAATCCTTCTTTATGATGTGGCTGTGTGAACCAAGCTGCATGGTAGAATAAACCAAATGGAGCTCTAAAAGATACAAATTTACATTTTTAAACGTCCTTCCATTTTCAAATCCTTCGAATATAGACCCCCTTTTTACCTGTTTGTTGTGTAATGTCTTTCAAAGTTCTTCATGATCATTTTGTAAACACCATCACTCTCTCCAGGATTCGAGCAAGCATCACCCATTGAACAACGTCCACCATTCAAATCTTGCCACATTACCATTGGTACTTGCCAAACACCGGGATAGCTCTTTGTCGGACATGGTGGGATCATACAATCGTGGAAGATCTTGTAGTCCAGAGTGTAAGGCCAACTTGGTGGACGGTTTTCATAGACCGGCATCGATGAGTCGTATGTGAAATTGGAATCGTATAACATTTTGAACATCTTATTGCCACCAACTGAGAGGAAAGGTGCTCTCATGCCTCGAACGTCAGATAGTTTGACTCCACCATAAGCGGCGAGGATTTCACGCTGTCCAGCTACTTCGCGAGTCCATTTCTTTTGTGAGAATTGTTCACCGAAACTGTGGCTGTTTTTTTTTTTTTTTTAGTAATCAGGGAAGAAAGGATTAGTTTTAGTAAAAAATCTTTAACATTATGTATTTTGAGGTTAGTTACTAAGCAATTTGTGGTTTTTGTAATATGGAAAGGTTTGTTTGTATTGGGTTAGGGTCATAATATCCGATCATGTCGAAATTGTAGCCAAATTATTTTAACAATTAGGTACAGTACATATTCTTTAATTTTAAATTTTGTTGTTGTTGTTGCTGAAGGACCTTCTTTTATCTTCAGCTGTCTTCAATTGAAGAACTTTTGTTTGAAGTAGGTGAGAGAATTTTGAAATTTCGACATTTTAAAAAGAATTATATGACCCCTTCCCCAATTTGTATGAACCTAAGAAGAAGAAAGAAGTTTACTTTTGTGTGGAAAATAGTAAGAAACATAAAAAGATCAAAGCTTTTTTTACTTCCAATTTAAGCTACAAGAATGTTTGACACTGATTGTGTTAATTTTAGTTTAAGGCAGTTTAATGAGGTTAAGAACACAAAGAAATGGAACATGTCAAAAATTGCATTATCCAAATGTAGACCTTCATTAGCGAATTGGGAATAGGTATGGCAAAGTTGTTATCTTAAAAATGTTACTAAATGTAACACTACTTTTTGTAGATAGACTTTCGAAAACACTGCGGGTGGCAATGGTACAGTGGATGTAGTGCTTGGTTGCTAACCTAAGAGTTGTGGGTTCGAGCCCCAGCCTGGGCAGCAACTTTTCAATATTCGCCCAGCTTCAACTGGACGCCACCCGTGGGATTTTCATGAGATAAATATCACCTATTCCTCAATCCATTGAAAAACATCAATAATTTTGTTTAAACAACCATAAAATGACACTGCTCGTAGCACTTAATAATACAAAGTACGGAAACCCTGTGAGAGAAAGATTTATGCAGGCTAATGCAACTAAACTGAGAGGCAAACTTCCTATCTTCCGTGTACTGACAATTTTTATTGAACAGAGTATAGGAAGTTTTAGATCTAGCTCTAAATTAAATATCTAAAGCTTTCACACAACTGTAGCTAAAAGCACCCGAAGCTCGATACGGCTATTACAAATTTTAAGCTAGTGACTGATTTGAGTTAAAATATAAAGTTAAGAAATGAGGTTTACTTTATATATATAGAGTACCATCAAAGTCAATATTATTTTTATTGAATGAGTTATTTTTTTACTCTAATTGTCAATTGGCAAGGAAAAATTTCAAATCTGGTTTGCTTCTGTTCGATGTGGTCATATTGGGATATTCATGCGAATGGGCCATGAGTTTAATTTCCGACGGTCGTAAGTAAACTGTCAAAATTTGTAGTGTCGTAACGTAAGCAACTATGGTGACAGTAAAGTTGTGTTTACATAAGCAAATGACAGGAGAGTGATTTGATTTTGCTCTCGTACTCAGAGTTGAACTTTTTTTTTTATTTTCGCGAACAGTTGGCGTTGGACTACGATATTTTCAGAAAGAGCGTTCATCAAATGTGTCGTTAGCGTCCTTATTATAGGACGTCAGAAAGTTTTCAACGTTGCATTAATAGTCTTACTATGGGTATTCAAGCGACGTAACGTAATCGTAATAATCTTTACACACATCGTTAATATCAGAAAGCTTTTGGGAAACCTATCAAAATTTGTATGGAAAATAGTTTTCATTAAGTGTGTGTGACGAAAACCTCTCAGTTTTAAAAATAAGCTTTTAAGCTCTTCAAACGATTTTGCGACTTGGAACTTTTTGTTGGTGATTCAATTACGAAATTTAAAATAAAGCGTCATAAGTCATAAGATTTCGAAGATCAAAAAACGACATCACAGCACATCTCATCATATTCCTAAAAGGACATCGACATAATAAGCCTACCATTAAATAAAATATTAGATACAATTATATTTACAAGATTAATTTTTGTACTTTACTCTGTGTTTCAAAGGTGTATGTATTTGCTGTGTTTGTGTAAAAATTTTTTTTTAATCTACTTCAACTTCTACATCAACTTCTACGTTAAAAATAATAAAAAACAATTAATAAATACTTACGAAACAGTATGTGAAGCAATTTCATGACCATCTGAATATAAATTCTGAACTTGACTGTAATCCGTCCATTCGTGTGATACATAGAATGTGGCAGATATTGGACAGCCATTTGGATTTACACGACCCTTTTCAAAGAGGTCAGTATAAAGTTGCTTATTCAGATCGTTAACAGAATCGTCGAAGGTCAAAAGGACAATTTGTGGTATGCTTTCAACAGGTAAATCAGCTGGGTTTTGGTTTTTTTTAGATTGCAAATGAATGTTTAAATATATTTTATGTATACCATGAATAAGTACATAAAAAAGCATATATGAAAAGAAAATAATGTATAAATAAAATAATAAGTGTAAATGAAAGTTAAAAATAAAACACATAAAAGATTTTAAAATAGAAACAAAATTGGCTGAAAAAGGGTGAAGGTGCTGCAAGCAGGATGTTATTATAATGTTCCTCTCCTCATCTTCAACTTACGATACAGTATGTGAAGCAAACTCATGACCATCTGAGTATAAATTTTGGACCATAGAATAATCGGTCCATTCGTGCGACACATAAAATGTCGCCGAAATGGGACAACCATTTGGATTTTTACGTAAACGATCACCTCCGAATAGATCTTCGAAGTATTCGATATTCAATTGACTGACAGCATCATCAAATGTCATTAAGACAATTTGTGGAGTATCGTTTCTTGCTAGTCCTCCTGATTTTTTATTTTATTTTATTATATTTTTTGGATCATTTATTTTGAATTGAATTGAATTAAATTGAGACAAAAAAAAAATCATTTACGTACCGGGAATTTCCTTTCCACCACAATAACAATCTGGTAGTAAGCAAACATCCTTGCGGCACTTGGCAGCTGTCTTGTCTGGAGTTGGCTGTGGATATAATGGCTCAGGACGGGATGGTGGATTTCTGTAAATGTCAACGAATTCTTGTGCCTTGGAGACAATTGTTCCAGATGGTTTCAAAGTTGGACGGGTGCGACTGCAATTTATTAATTTCTTACTTTAAAATATAGTCTTTGTAACAGTTTGGACTGTAAATGTTAAGTACATCGTTAAATATATTTTGACACGAAGTTACTCACTGTTAGAGTTATTAAAAAAAAATTTTTATCTATACAATTTTATTTATTTACAAATGCTTAGTTCAGTCTTATAACTCTTACCTTATTTTTTCCTTCAGCTATTTAAAATATCTTAGAAAAAAATTCAAAGTTTAAAGGATGCATATAATTTTTCGATCCTATTTTATGTAATTTAATAATTTTCATTATAAAAACGAAAGAAAGTACTAGACTTTAATTGAAAATATATGTTGAAGAGGCTATTTTGAAAATTCATGAAAAATATGCCTCAAAAATAGAAGTTGAACTGATAATTTTTTTTAGTTCAAATTGTGAAGTTATGATTACTTCAGCGACACTTTCAAAATATTAAAGTGTCAATTTTGACAAGAAAGCATTCATCACGAAGAAACAAACAAACTGAACAATTGGAATACAGTTGGCAAGCTGCAATTGACTACAAACTAGTTACCAACCTGTTTGTACCTAGTTATCAACCAGTTTGTAACTAGTTACCAACCAATTTGTAACTAGTTACCAACCAATTTGTAACTAGTTACCAACCAGTTTGTAACTAGTTATCAACCAGTTTGTAACTAGATAACAACTAATTTGAAACTAGTTACCAACCGATTTGTTACTAGTTACTAACCACTTTGTAACTATTTTGTTCTACGGTGTCTGGCAGGGAGTTTGAAAAATTGTGAAAATGCTTAAAGAAAAAAATGTCAATCAACGACTCGGGTGCATCCAGAATTCACAAATCTTGATGAAAATTTATATCCATATATGAAAACTATACCAAATTAATTTACTTACGGTGGATGTGTTCCTCGATGGTTGGTTACAGTTGCTGGTTGTTCACGTTCAGCACCATTTGAATTTGAATGAGAACCACCACGAACTCTATTGTTTGTTCTAAATTTTTGAAAGAAAATTCAATTTAAAATTATGTTTTAATTTTGTATATTATACTTTAATAAATAGTTGTTATACAAATTTCAAAATAAAATCCCAGTTAAAAGTTAAAACACCGTGCATGATAGTTTTTAAGGAAATAAAAAATGTGTAAAGTATAAGTAAAAGCCAAATAAAATTACCGAAACTAAGTGCGACAGATTAAAATAAAAATACTTCATCGTACTACTTACTGGTTAACTGTTATATGAACCAAGCTCTAGTATAACAGAATTTTACAAAATCTAAATTTCGATTAGATGAGTAAATGTCAAAATAAAGCTTTGTTTTTTTTTATTGATGTTGTTGTTAACCATACTAAGTGTTAAAAAAATAATAAATCAAACAAAATGAATTAAGCGTACTCAGCAACCCAACAGATAAAACAGACTCGAAAAGTAGATCGTTTTTTTATTATAATTATTTCAAAAGATGAGACTTTTTTTTAATTTTTTGGTTTTAAGTTGACGGAAAGGAAAAAGGATAATAAAGGTGGGATATGAAAGGGTCAGAGGAGAATTTCATCGTGTTTTTTTTTGTAGCGATGAAGTGCTTTGATCGTTTATAGTCATTTTTGTTTTAGTTAATTTGAAATACTTAGTGCAAATTAATGTAGCCGTCGGAAAGTGCACTGAAAATTATTAAATTAAAAAAAGAGAAGAGAATATAAATAGAAAAGAAAATTATTCTCTACTAAACATGGCACAAGTTAACAGATTTGTTTGTTAAAAAGTTGATTTTTGTTCTTGGTGTATACTGAAATTTTATTTTAGTTTTAAAATTAACCTTTGAAATTTAAGACACAAATTTTCTCATTTAAATATAATTTTTATAAATAAAATACCTGCTCTACATTGAAAAAAATAACAATGTTACCAACTCTAAACTAAACCTAAACGAAGAGATCCAACATTTGAAGTGACGTTTAGTGAGCAAAATAAATAACACTTTAATATGATATATCGTTTTTAGCGTTTCATAGCTTTGGTGTGATGGAGCAGACTTGATCCGTTTCCCTTTTTCCATATCCCTAATATACAAATAATTTTAACTGTAATTTTTTATTAACTCGATTTGCATCTATAAATATTCATACAATCCCAACCACTCTAGAAAAAATAACTGAGGAGCAGTTAAATAGTTAAACAACCGATTGAAGTTAATCCCGGATCGAGAATAAAAAAAGTGAGATACATAAGCCGTGATTTAATGATGATGCAAAATGTCGATCACAGGCATACAAAACAGCAGACCAGCGACCAAAGTTTGGTTCCCTCTTTTTGGCTACAAGCTTAAAATCAGCTGATATTTGCATTTAATTATGAGTATGTAAACTCTCCCGTACACAGAAAATAGGGAGAGTTAACTACACAAGTAAAAAACTACACGAAACAAATATTTTTAGCGTGTTTTAGGTAAGGGGTACCAGTCGCTGGTCTGTTTTGAATGTCTGTGGTGTAGAGCGGCTTTTTTTTAAACTATTCAAAATTGATAAGATTGAATACAAGATTATAAAAAATTTAGCGAATAAACAGAGCATTGGAAGAGCACGAGTTTTGAACAGTAGAAAATGGCCCCAATTTACGACGGGTTATTATTCACGTTAATCCCAAAAATGGAAGTTTAGTTTTAAGCATACAAAACTTCTTAGCAACCCTGTATTTTAAGTTTTGATAACATTTCTCTTGTAAGATCGCATTTTTAAGTAAGACATTCAGTTTTTTAGTATTTATAAAAAAAAAAGTTTGTTTACTAATGACGTGCTTAAATGTTCTAAATACTTAGTACCATTAGTACAATAGCGGTTCAGCACTGAACCTAGTTTTTAAATTCTTGATCTGTGGGTCAACTTTATTCAATCCACGGAAATCGGTGGGTTAACTCTTGAACCGCCATCTAAAATTTAATTATGTACACAGGAAGCGAGGTAAATCGTTTTTAAATTTTGATCCGCGGATGAACCATGATTGTACAAACGGCACTCAATGTTTTAAACATTTCAGTCAATTTTTTTTTTTAATAAATTGTTTCTGCATCGTTACTTAAAGTTTAACCGAAAGTTAACACAATTTTAAGAATCTTATTTTAATTTCTTCCTCGTCTTTATTTTTAAGAGTTAAACCCTAACCCTAAAATATCCTCATTGAATGAAGAAAAAATATAAGAAAAAATTATATCTAAATTGTAAGCCATATTTATAATTGATTGTGTGTTTTTTGGTCTTTGGTGTAAGGTCGGCCTTAACTGGTGTGTTGCTGAATAATTTTTTAATTTTTAAAAATTATATAAGGAAATCCCTTAATGCAAATGAAAAAAAGTTCAGTTTTGCGTGAACATTATTTTTAATCGCTACTGTGCTTTTTGTACTAGATTCTACATAATAAAATAAAAAATCCCAAATGTGGTTTTTCCTATAAAAAAAAAAAAATAACCACCACCAAAAGTTAACCCTGCTCAAGGAACACAAAATATAAGTTCCCTGTCGTTTTAACCTTCCCTATACGTTTTATCATATTGGCAAGACCGCACAGTTAGACGGAACTGTACTGTAATTTAACTGCACTACTTCTTTGTATGATATTGCATGAGTTAAATTGCTCAATGCTGGCGCTGCAGCGGAACTGTACTTCAGCGACAATAAACGGCATACTTGTTAGTCTACCCAACTATAGTGCAGTGCAGTTCCGCTACAGTTCAGTTCCGCATAGTGCGGTCTTGCCTTAAAAGTAACGTTTCTATTTTATTTTTATTTTGTTTTATCAAAAATAATGAGTTCTTAAGTGATTTTCAGCATACACCAACGAAATGCGTTTCATTATTTTATTATGTTTGTTTAATGTTTAGCAGAGAGGGTTTTCATAAAAAAAAACTTCCAGTAAAAAAAAAAAAAATGAAAGAAAACTCCCTACAATTTATGATCGTAGGTGGGCTTTTTTGTGGATCATAAGAGAATCTAAAATATTTATTTTAAATACCTCGAGGGAATTTCGTTGCACTTTGCGTTTGGCGTACTGTCAGCACATTTGGCGAACGCGGACGTCGCTAGAGCCTTATTCCGATTTGAGGCGGCAGCAATCGATGACTTGATGGCTGAATTCACTCGAGATGCTCGAGGAGGGTTAACGGATCTTAATGTCGAGGAAGTGGATAGGATTGTTGTGGACGATATCGTTGTGGAAGGAGTTGTGGATGGGATTGTGGAAGTAGTGAATGGAGTTGTAGTGGTTGTGGATTGAGTGGTAGTGGAAGGAGTTGTTGTTGTTGGAGTCGTTGTGGAAGGTGTGGTTGAAGGAACAGTGGATGTTGTAGTAGTTGTAGTGCGTGGAGGCAAGGGAGTTGTGGGTGGCAAGGGGATAGTAGAAGTGGTTTGTGCAGTTGATGGAGCAGTTGTTGTAGTCATTGAAATTTCATCCAGCTCTTCAACGTTTGCATTTATTCCGTCTTCGAAACTAAGATCTCTGTATTTTCCTCGACTGTTTGTCAAGTAACCAGCATTTTTCAGGGACTCAGCAAGTGTTCTTTCAGGTGTTGCCTCTGTTCGGTATTTGGAATAGTATTGAACTGATCTATCAGTGATTTCTACCACTTTCTCAGTTGTGGTTGTTGTCTTTGATGTGATGTATCTTGGAGGTTTATCGGTGTAAGTGTTGTCATTCTTGTTCACTGACAGACCGATCAGGGCTTCAGATCTTGGTCGGTCGTATGATTCATTTTCAAAGTCAGGAAATTGTTTTCTAGCTTTGAGGAAGTATTCTCTCTCTGTAGTTGTTGATTTGGGCTGTCGGGAAGGAGTGGGTCTAGTTCGACGTCTGTATGATGGTGTCTCCGGACTGTAAGTCGTACTTTCGGAATGTGTTGTGCCGAAACGGTACTTTGGAGAATAGGTAGTTGGTTCATCGTCTAAAGCATTCGAAAATGAAGCTGTATACCTAGACCGACCTCTTGAACGAGCTTCCGGATTGAAGTTGGAAATTTCTTGACGGATTTTCGATCGGTAAGCTGTCGAAGGCAGCCTTATTGTCGTTGTAGGAGCGACAGTGCTTGGAGGAATGGTCTCAGGCTCTGGTGTTGTGGTGGTTGTTGTGGAAGTTGTGGTTGGTTTTGGAGTTGTAGTTGTGGTTGTTGTTGTTGTTGTAGTGGTAGTAGTTGGTTTTGGAGTTGTTGTGGTTGTAGTAGTGGTTGTTGGCTTTGGAGTCGTAGTTGTTGTAGTAGTAGTCGTAGTCGTACTGGTTGTCGTTGGTAGTGTAGACGAAGGCCAAACTACTGAAGTTGTCTGATTGAATCTCCAACTTATTGTTGGTGTTGTTCGAGCTGTTGTTGATGTCGTTGTTGTGTTATACAACACCCTTGGAGGAGATGTGATAAGGAAGTAGCTTCGGATAGGTTTTTGTGTTGTGAATTCGTAGGCTTGTGTAGAACTTTGGATTCTTGGACCTGGCGAGCTTCTTATCGAGTTAAATCTTAGTGACTCTTCTTTTTCCTGCAGAATTGTTTCAAGACTTTTATACGGCGAAACAAACTTTGTGGGCCCAGTTGTTTCATAGGTTCTGCTTAAATTGTCCTTAAACAAAGAAGCACGAGCTGTAAAGCTTTGAAGTGGTTCGGTGGTTGATCGCTGAGTTACGAGAGTATGTTCACTACCTGACGACGAAACAAAGTCGTCATTGAAATTGTCTTTTGCATGTGCAGAGTCAAATTCGCGGCTTCCATCGGAGTCTTCTGCATTCAAAGCATTCGAATCATGTTTAGCAAATGGAAGAGGGCTGGTGCGGGTGAACCGCCATGATCGTATTGGTGCATAGGTTGTCGGTTCATAGTCTGACTTTTGTTCACTTTGACTGGTCTCCTTCTTTTCGAATCTTGGTCGGGAACGAACAAAAATTGGAACTTCGGCATTGTTGTTTTTCTCCTCAGATTCAGTTTGAGGCCGATTATCAGATTCTTCGCCCTTCAAACTAAAGCCTCTGTAGCCTTGGGAAAGACTGAACCGGTAGGTTCTTGGACTCTTGGTATTATCCAAGGGAATGTTCACCGTTGTGCTCTCTGTCGTTGTAGTCGTTCTTGGGGTTTTCGCAACATGGGGCTTAAAACTTTGCGGTTCAACATCAGATATGATATAGCTTTGAATCTTTTTCCTTTGCACACTTGGGGTAGTTTCGGATGGGGATTGACTGAGGTTGGAATCAGTATTGGTCTTGTGTCTATTGATGAAGGATTGGTTATTAAGGCCAACATTGGAAGAAAAGGTTAATATGATTGATTTGGGGGTCGCCTTATTGGTGGTGGTCGTGATACCATCATCCGATAATCTGTTGGATCTGTTGTGGGGTTTTGAGAGTGATATATATGATAAAATTTAATGAATGCTCAGTGAAATTTTTAAAAATTTTTTTTTGTTTTATGTTCTTTTTTTAATTTTCCAGAAAGATGTTGTGTAAAGAAATTCTTTGAAACTATAAGTATGTCCAATATGAATGATAAAGGTGATATCAGTTTGATTAAAATGAACACGGAATTATGACAGAAGAAAGTATTATTAGTTAATTTTTTAGATTTTGGCTACTTTGACAGTGGAAGTTGTGTTTAAAAACTGTTATACGATTCTATTTGTGGAACACGAATGTACTAAGTAAACAGAAACCTCCAGTTTATGAAAATCTATTTTGTGCTTCAAGAAAGCAGCTTTCTAAATGCTAGGTACCGCTGCTTTATTCAGTGTGTATTCTATATTAACAATAAGAAACCTTTTCGGGCAGAGGGCAGAGGGCACCACAGGCAAACGCCACAATGAGAGAATTGTAGATTCTATATACAACGCCTGATGCCTGATATGATATTTGGCCAGCAGTCCATGTATTATAAAATTATTCACATACTTACTGTAAATACATGGACTGTCAGTTGTGTACTGCACGCATATTCTCACATGACTTACAGTACAGCGCCACTAATCGGTAACGTCGATAAGAACAAAATAAATTCTGCGATTTGAACTATTTGATTTGGAACGTCTTATGTGACTACATTTTTTGCAAAGCAACTGGAGCATACAAAATATTTAGTAAAATATACCAAAGGCCATCTGACTTAAAAAACTGTATTTGAAAATCAGTGAAGTGACAAAAGCTTCAGCTTTGATGACACTTCTTGTCACTTTAAATGGCGCATTGTTTTGCTTCATTTTTTCTTACAATCTTGATCGATTACTAAAATATTACTTGTTTCCCGAAAACCGGGGTTTATAACATAGGTACATACAAAATTTACTGAAGTTTTGGGTGCGAACTAAAACTACTTAAGGAATTAAAGATATATGTTCCCTTTTTTGGACCATTAGACAGGTCAGAAATTCAATCTAAAATCTAAAAAAAACTATTTATTTTCGGTAATTTTATCCTAAAATATGACTCATGCGTGTCCATGCTTACAAAACATTAAATATTCAGATATCCAATTGCATGCTGTTGAAAAAATTAAATCCCATGCATTATGAAGTAAATGGAACGAATCCTGATGGCGAAAGATTATTGTGTGCTGATTTGTTGTTCCTGACACCTGACAACAATGTTTCGGTGTTTTGTTTGTTTTTGAATAAAACGTTTTTCCGAAAATTAAAAAAAAGAATTGTTTCTGCATTGTGGAAATCGTTCACTTACTCCAAGGACTCTTCAAAATCTCCAAAATCAAAATTAATCCAGAATCATCCAAACTACTAAATTTTATTGCAATTTTATAATACAAAAATGGAGCAGTTCCCAGGGCTAAAACCTGTCTTAGTTGCAACTCTACCTCGCAACTTTTTCATCGTTAGCGATAGCTTACAGCAAAACCCTCATGCAAGTTTTCAATTCCTACCAACATTGTTGACAAAACTGTTATAAAATACATATAAAGTCACTCAAAAAGCAACTTTTGATTTGCAGCAATGTCGATCTGTCAAATCTGAAATGCTAAAATGACGTTAACTACTAGTCGAGAGCTTGAAAGTTTATGTGCGGACAAAGAACTTTCTTTGTCCCACAAAATAATGGGCAGCTGTGGAACTGTGCTATTTGGTGCGTTCTTTTTCTAACCATAGTCAAATATTGTTAACAATAGTCAACAAAATGGCGTCATAACATCGTTAATAAACTCACGTTGAAGTGTCAAATAGTTACGAATTGTCACTATTTCAAACTCACCTTCATGATATGAGTTGAGATTGTTGATCTGTCAAATTTGAAGTTTTGTCTTAAACAATTCAAAGTTTTTATTAATAATCAAACCAAAAAATTACAAATTCTCGATTTGAGCAGCAAGAACGTCTTTATTTTCTTTGAATTACCAACAACAAAGAATAAAATGCATTTTTCGCCAATTTTGAGGTTTGACATTTGAGTTGTGACATTTCTAAAATCGTAGAGTTTCCTGTTCTGAATCGAAATCGTGGGCTTTTGTAATAAAATAATTTTTTTGACATTTCGTTTTCTGGATTTTACAAGATTTTTGATTTGACGGAACTTCGAACTGACCTCTATATTTGACCCCATTAGATTTGTGTATAGTGTTATGTTGTGAATATGTTAGATGTGTATACTAGTGTTTATATGTGTGATAATGTTTTCAAGTGTTATATTTTGTGTATTATGATAAATTTTAGTTGCCAAATGGTTTAGTTTTTTTTGAATCTTTTTTTTTTTTTAATTAAAAATGGTGACAAATAAAGCTTTCGAGATTTTATGAAAATATCCCAAAGATGCTGTTAGCGATGAAGTTTTTTTTTGTATGGATTTAATTTTGTTGTTGGTTTTAATTAGAAAGCTTTATTGTCCTACCTTTTTGAAGACGTGGATTGTGTTGTTTCATATTGTGGTGGTATTGGATGTGTTTGTGTGGTTGTGACTGTAGTTGACGACCTAGTTGTTGTCGTCGTCCTCGGCGTTGTTGTTGTTGATTTTGTTGATGTCTTAGACGTAGAAGCCACAGTTGTTGGCTCATTATCATCAAACAAACTATATTCATCATTTGGCTCAGTCGCAATGACCTTTGGCTCATAAATTGCCGATGGCACTCTATGCGATGTTGGTGGATTGATTGGTTCGAAGGGAATATCATAAGGATCCTGCTCCTCATCGGAGTTGGATTCAGGACCTAAGGTCGATGACAACGATGCATAGAAGGGTTCGTCATCATTCTCAACTGTCGACGATACCACAATTGGACGATCGGTGATCGTATTGATCGCAAATCGGTCTTCCCTAGTTTCGGTTTTAAAAGTTTGTCTTTTTATATATAAAAAAAAGTAATTTACAATTATTATAATATGTTGTTTAGTGTGCTATGGTTGGAAATTTAAATGATATTCGAATTTTGTTTGTGTATGTGTTGTTTCTAAAAATGGATTTGTGTATTTTTGTGTGTGCTAAGGGTGGGGGTTGCTTTCTAATCAATCGCTTATACGAAGCTTATCAATTTAATACCAAACAGAATCTGAGACCTGATGACTATCAGAGCAGTCGTTTTGGTATTTAAAAAATAAATACAAAAAAAAAATTGTTGATGAAATAATTTCGTTAAATTGCCAAATATTTTATTTACGTTCTTTTGTTGTTGTTTTGAGGGTAATTGTGTTAAGAGTGATAGAGGATATAGGATTATATACAAAACTACTTAGAAGATTGAAATTGACTTACCTTATTGGAGATCTGGTGGGTTGGTCGTACTCATTGTCTTGTTCAATCTAAATGAAGAACAAATTAGAAATCATACGTCATATTTTCACATTTGGATTAAATTTGTTAAAATTGAAATATACAAATCTAAGCTTCTTAAAATAAAAAGTCCTTGAAACGAATTTTTGTAAACTATAGCTTCCATTCTTAGCTTAGATTAAACAGAACAAGATTATGATCTAGTTCATCTTAAATATGTCAAATTCTCCAGCTCATGGCGCGTTCGTGATTTAAGATCTCTGCGAATCAGAGATATCAGAACGTAAAATATCTTTTTTCTTTACTAGTTTCTGTGCAAGATCAGACCACACTGAGCACAAAGAAGAAACCACTGAAAAATCTGCTTAAAAACTTAAAACATACAATTATCTAAAGTAATTTCTTATAGCCCAGTCTTTGCTATTTCTATTTCGAAAAGTTGACAACTAAAACGTCATGACACTACATAAAAGTGTTCACTTTCTGTTCATAAACGAGAAGTTAAGAGCAGAATCCATTTTGTGGGATATGGTGACAGCTACTTCTCCACTCCAGTGAATCTGAACAATATTTCCACCCAAAACACGCTTGGTTAGGAGAACGTAAATCATATAAAGAGGGTAGCATGAGCCGGATTAAGCATTCCTCATTCGTGTAGTGCGGCTAAAGATAGAGTCTCTATACTAAACAAGATGTCCGATACAAGGCGCGAGAATAAATAATTGATCAGCATTCGTAAAGATGGAAGTTTTAGGTACGGGGAAATTGTTAAAATGGAGAAATGTATCTGGCTATTTTTTTGAGACTTTTATTTTATGAAAGTATCGATAAATCATGGAAGAAGAAGGAGATGGTCCGTGCTTAAACGACATAAGACATTATTTGAATTTTTAATAATTGAATTCCACAAGGTTGTTAAATCCCCATTGAACAATGCTGGCAAGATCGGAATTTAGTGAGCTCCACATCCAAAGAACACGGTTGTGAAGCTAAAAACGAAAACAAAAAATCTGACGGTATTGTAGACAGCAAAACAATTTTGTGCATGGTAAGTCTTAGACAAGAGATTTGATAAAGATGAGTGGTCAGGACGGAGCCTTGGGGTACACCAAAATATCGACTGAAACACATCTAAAAAAACGCTAGTTGAACAGTCCGAAATATTGCAATGAATCTCGTACTGCCGGCGATTAAGAAGTTTCCGGGTCTAATAATTTGTCAGAGTTTTTTTGTGACCAAGGAAAGAAGTAAGGTAAGTGCAATTGGGGTTTAAGGGAAATGATGATCCACTCGTTAACAGATTTCCGATTTGCTTCTTTACTGGCTGAGCACAATGGTGAAGCTGCAGTAGTAGTACGTTACGTAGTAATTTCAAAGTTATTGTCAAAAAAAGTAGCATGCACGAATACAATGTGAAGCACTGAACTCAAACAAAAGTCATGTCTGCCACTTCGATTTTTGTTTTGTTTTGCAGCGCAGCACGTTGGTGAAGTTGGAGTCGAGTTGACTTGTACTTCAGCTACCATGCAATACGTTTAACATAAATTTAACTTTGACATTGCTACGTACCGCTGCTGCAGCTTACAATTGTGCTCAGCCAGTTATACGTTCCATAAAGTTTCAAACTGTTCTATTGGTGGTTGTTTGAGTGGAAACGGGTGTTCTCCTAGGACCTAGGAAATAACAAAACTAAAAATTGACAAACTGACTGATCGAACTGCCAGAATATTTATTTGAAGGCAATTGGTAAAGGTTGGTTTTTCAAAACCAGAAGAGGTTCAAGACGTATTGAAAGCTTCGTATCCAAATGTGCTAAACTGTTATACAAAAACCAAAAAAAATACAAGATTTTCAATCCACCTACCTGTGCAATCAAGTCCTCATCGTAGTCCGAATTGTAGATCAGCGACTGTTGGTTATTGAATGGCTTGTTCTCCTGTGGCAATGGCTTCTGAATTGGCTTACTGACATAAGTGTCACGGACTGGCTGTGGTGATGTTATAATTTCTGGACGGTAAGTCGGCCTCAGTGGCTCAGCTTGCTGTTGGACTTGTTGCTGTGGAATCTTACCGCGCAATTGATGTTGGGGTTGCGGTTGCTGTTGTTGTTCCTGTTGTCGGTGTTGCTGGTTTTGTTGCTGTTGATTACTATATTCAACATCCCTATACAGATCAATGTCATCATCATAAACCGAATAATATGGATCATAATTTTGTTGTTGTTGTTGTTGTGTCTCATATGAAGAAGTATTATAATAATTTCGATTGCCATTTTGATTATTTTCAACGATTTTTGGTCGTTGTTGCGATATGAAAATATTCCCCGATTGTTGCGGTGGTGGTGCTTGTGAGCTTGATTCAACTCTGATTGTGTTTTTTTTTTTTTTTTTTTACAAATTTTACATTTTTTTTTTAAAGGTTAAAGGTTATTCCACACAACACAATGTTATTTTGAATGTAAAAAAGAAAACAAAACAAAGTATGTACAAAGAAAAAGAAATGAATAAATTATTGATGGTTAGTAGAGGTTAGAAGGGTTAAATCCGGCTCGAAGGACCAAAAATGGGAAAATAGTTTAAAATGAATATCATGCTATATGCGGAGTCTGATTTTTTTTTTGATTGATTTCTCATTTTGTAAATTAGTCACATGAGAAAAAGAATAAGGGAGAGAGAGAGAAAGAGAGAAATAAGGAGGAGCAACAAGAGCAGTCGGTCTTGAGAACGTTTCTATTTACATTCATTAGTCTGGTCTCAGGTACAAACAAATTTTAAAGGAAGGGTTTTTTGGCATTCCAGAAATTATTCCAGGACACGCAACATATACACAAACAAAACACAGAATATATTTTTTATCCTTCACTACCTGTTGGAGTCGACGTTGTCCTGATTTGGTTGCTGGCGCTGTGGTACTACTGTTGGTCGTTTCCTACGTTCAGTCTTTGTGGCTTCTGAAGCCTTGTTGTACTTCCACTTGGAGTGTCCTCGACTTGGACGAACTGTATAGATCTTGCGTGTAGTTGTTGAAGTGTACGGACGTTGGGTTGTAGTCGTGATAACTGTTTTTGTCGAAGTCGTAGTTGGGAGAGTTGTTGGTCGATCAGTCAAGCCGGTAGATTGTTGGTTATGTTTGTTCCGTAAGTCTTGAAAAATGTCTGATGGAAAATTGATGAAGGAAGGTATTCCTCCTTCGTGTTGGAAGTGCGATGAAAATAATGGACGTCGAGTTGTCACGTCAAAGTATCCCGTAACGCTATTCGGATTTTTGTATCGCATGGTTGAGTTCAGCAGTGGCCTTGGTGGCATGGTCTCTGAGTTTGGCATGTAAGCTGGTTTCTCTGAAGGAGGATGACGGATCCGATAGTCATCATCTTCGTCATAATAATAATCATCGGGTGTTTTAGTTGTTGTGGGTTTGACGTTTTTCAAAGTGAACTTTGTTTGAGTCTTGTACGATTGACTAGGAATGCTTTTTATAAAGCTTTCATATCCCTTTGGAGCTTTGGTGATTGGTGTTGGCTTTTTGGTCTTTTGATCTTCTTCTTCGTCATAATATTCATACTCATCGTCAGTTGTAGTTGTGATGGGAGATTGCGTCGCTTTTTCTCGATGTCCTGCAGGACCGGTGGTTTGTTTGAAATACTTAAACATGTTCATTATAGCTGGTTGCATGTATTCCATATCGGAGGCCTTAATATTTGACATAAGCTCTCTAAAATTAAAATTACTTGAAATCGAGCCCGGTTTAGCATATGAAAGCTTGTTAGGTGGCGCTGGTGTCGTGGTAAGATTGACTAGTCTAAACTGGTGAGTTTGAACACTGGGGAATTGTGAAGTTTGCGGTTTGACAGTTGGTGTTCCACTGGAAAGATTTGGTGCTGAGACAATTTGGAAGTTGGACGTTGGTGGAAATGGTGTTGTGGTTGTTGTGTAGAAGCTCTTCATTTTTTGGTTCTGAAGAATATTATACTGGAAGTAGTTGCTTTCTGTTGAAACTTCAACATGCGGAGAGGCTATGCTATACTGGGAGACAACTTTTGGTTGCTGGCCTGATGTTGGATTGTAATTGAACGACTGTTGGTTGTCAAAGTTGTTGAAGAAGCCCCCAACTGTGCTGAATTGTGAATAATGTGAGCTTGGAATAGCTTTGGTTGGTGCTGTCACTGGTCGAGCGGGATCGGTTCCTAGATGAAAGTATGAGAAGTTCTCGGCTTGTGCTAGTTTCTTCTTCTTTTGCTGTTGGATTTCCTTTAGACTTTGAAGGAGGAATGGTAAAACGTCTGGTTGTTGGAAGAGCTGTGGCCGATTTGTGGGCGGTGGTGGATAGAATGGCTTGTATGAATCCAAAGGGGATTGAGTCGTTCCACTAATGCTGTAACCCAAGCCTGAGTAAGGATTCTTCGGCTTGAAGTTTAGTGGATTTCCCTTAATATCCTTCAAATGTGGATTGAGTGGAGGAGCCAAATATGGATTGAAGGCTCCAAACGAGAAGCTCTGTTGCTGATAGGGATTAGAATCGACTGCTCTATAGTTGGAAGATGATAACTGCCACCGATTTAAGCGTGAATTGAATTGCGGTCGAAGCTGACGTGTAGATCGCACTGATTCGTCTGTGTCAGAGTCATCAGCGTAATCCGGATGACTGGGATGATTTGTGTCAAAGTCAACTGTTGTATCAATGTCTGATTCGTCTGTGTAATCTGAAGTGTCAGTTATATTTTCCGTAGCTGTCTTTGTACTTTCTTCTTCGATGACAGTAGGTGTGGTTGTTTGGATGTTTTGTGTCACCGGCAATGGCGTCTTATCGCTGTCAACTGTCACATTTTGTGCATCTCGTCGTCGTCGGCGTAGGTGTAGTGAATTGTCAACGTAGTCGTCATGTCTTAAGCGCGTTAATTATTTTTGCATGAATAAAGAGTGATAAAGAATATAATGTTTTTTTTTTTTTTTTTAATTTAGCAAAAAATGAAAAATGATGATAAATAAGGAGAATAGGGGAAATTTTGGCAGAAAGGGTTCTTTTTTTAGTCACCACTTACCGGTATTGATTGATCTGTGCGCCATAGGCGAATGAACCTATTTTACCATGGTTAGGAATGGCATTAATGCTGGCTTGGTGGATGATGCCATCACGATCACGTTGCACTTGTCCGACGGTACTTGGTTGGCCACGGTAGACACGTTGTTGACGATCACTTTCCTCTTCTTCCACAGGTGGAAGAGTATCATGGGCGTCAGCGTAGAGCTTGAAAAGATACTAATAAGATAAAACACTGCCGAATATTAAAATGTTTTTCATAAAAACCTTAGCAATATCCTCATGGGATTCAAGAAGTGGTTTCGGTTGTCCTCTGGATGTTATCACTGGATTTGGAGCCACTCGTAGTTCTGGAGGTGGTGGTAGTGTCTGAACCTGAGCTTGAATGACTCTCTGGTGTTGTTGTTGGCGTGGCTGATACTGTTGGACAATTGTTGGTTTTGATTGAACCGAAGGCGTAGAGCTGGAATATGTTGGTCCAAATCGGTCTCGATGAGTAAGGTGCTGTTGTTGTTGTTGTTGTTGCTGCTGCTGTTGTTGGTAGGGCTGTTGTTGCTGCTGCTGTTGTTTGATTTGTGGTACTCTGGGTGTAACATCACGATAGGATGATGATCCTCCAGATGAAACCGATATGCTTGTGCCACCACCATCAACAACATCACAACCAACATTTCTTGGCCAATCACATGTTTGCAACTCATGACTGTACATGAGACCACCCGTACAACTCTCAAGAAGTGCTCCACCGAATACACACACATAATATTGAGTGCAATCGTTTGGATGCGGATAGTAGCCAAATTCTTCGGGACAGTCAAAATTGACACCCGTCGCTGATGAAGAAGACGTCGATGAGGCTTTGATGTTTGTGCCAAATGATCGGGAACTTGTGATGCGTGACGAGGAACGTTTGTGTTGGGCAAGGGTGAATTCTAGAAGAGAAGAAAATTAAGAGAAATGGTTAAAATTTATAGATTTTTTAATTGGTTAATAATTTGGCAACACATTAAATGCATCTTTAAGGCTTTTAATTTCAGTTTCAGAATGATTGAAATTAAAACAGTCAAGTCCATCTAAAATGAACCTCTGATGGAAGTACTCTCCAACTTAGCGTTTGTTCAATAATTTTAAGGCCTCCCATTAAATTCAGTTTGAAGATTTAAAATAAGATGGTATACTTGCTAACTTTGATTTTGGAAACGGCTCAAACGAATTTTTATGAAACTTCGAATAAGTGGTTTTATGGTTTAGGGTTATTCAATATGAGCGGGTAGATGCTGAAAGGAATACTCATTTTGATTATTAAAGTCTTATCACTCAGACAAGTTATTCATTGTTTAATATGTTACTTGCCATGGTGATTTGGAATCAGATAACAAAAAAAAAAGAAATTATGTGGTTTTATGAAACCACGATGCAAGTGAAATTTTTTTTGCACTATTCTTGATTTTCCCTTGTTTACCGGTTTATTTGACTGACTTGCTGTGTCGGTGTCCATAATGATCAACTGAACAACAACATTTACATCAATACACTGATCCAAACACATATATACCGCACGAATGCGTGGGAGTATAAATGCTACACGGTCAGCTGATGCGAGCCATCGGCGCCTCCATATTGCGACATACGACAGATGAACGAAAAAATTTGAGGCGATGAAAAAACAGTTTCATTTTAATAAACTACAGATTTGACAGATACCACCAAAACAACATGGCTACCGCAACCCGTAAAAATCTACCCGCAACAATTAAAAACCTGCGCCAATTAAAAAACCCTATTTGAATGTACCAAATTTGGCTGAGATAGTTTTATGACGAGCTCTCTCGACTTCACCAATGTCCAAGTAAACTTATCGTACATGCGTCAAGCTAGGTTGGTAAAATCAGTTTAGATCTTAGTGGTAGCTGATCATATGGGTGCAAAGAAGTCCACCAGAAACATTATATTGCCTGTCTTCACCCTATACAAAAATGGACAGGGGTAGGAAAGAGTTTTCCTATGAAAAGCTGGATGGCATTTCCCTTGTTGAAGTCATTTCAGGTGTCATAACGTTCCGGATATTCTTCGTTATGAATCACCTAAAATGAAGCAAGGGATTGTCCATGAAGAGATTCTACCCAGACGGAATTGAGGTACAGTTACTTTGCTGGGGATTGCCCACGGATTTTAAACTTTGAATTCCGTAGATACTGCGCATATGGAATATTTCTCCTAATCATCATATTGTGAACCCATCAGTTCTTCAGTCTCTTATTTCTGAAACGCTTATCCAAGTGAGCAATTTTCTAACCTTACGCAACTTATCATAAATCGAAAAACGATAATGAAAGATTGGCAGCCTTGAAATAGCTTCAATTTCATCCTCAACCTTTATTTTGGCCTGACAATGGTAGAGGTAATACACCTCAAAGCTGGCTAAAAGTCTATACTCTCTTTTTGGTTTGAAATTCTGAGCGTACATTGGTCTAGAGAGACTCACTTTTATGTACGTCTTTCGTGATATTTTCCCACATTAAATGTTAAATCCCATTTAATCCAGACAGAACTATTCTACTTCACATAAACATCATCGATCACCGATCTTTGTCACAGCAAAGAAACGTTAAAAGTCAACAGGTCAGTAGATGAGGTTGAGCATAGTGAAGCATTCTAAATTCTAGAGAATCATTCGCATGCATGGAAGATGCAGATGCAGATGCTTCACCACAACATTCACCATCCGATGTCACTGAAAATAGTAACTGCATTCCAGACACTCTTTGCGTGCATTGTTCAGTGAAATAATCCAACCAAAAGCAAAAGCTAATGTCACGCTCACTTAAAAAAATAAGACAACAACATTATAACAAAAAAGAGATCCGACATTCTAAAGATGCATTCAATTATTCATAAGAAGACGTCAGCATCGTAAAAAAAAAAATTAACAAAAAAAAAAAACCACTCCACCGACGACGGCACAAGTTCAATTCGCTGATAGAAAACAACATTTTTTGAACCTGTTCATCTTTTTACTTATTTTTATTTGCACCAGGCGAGCGCGGATTTGGTTTTCTTCGTTTCGCGTTTGCCATTTTGGTATAAGGTCAACTGGAATTGGTTTTATTGCTTCCAAACCAAACAACCATACACCGTCGCTTCGGTCGGAGCCAACAATTGGAAACCCATTATACTTTTGCATTCAACTTGATCGATGATCGGTGCAAGCCGGGCCGCCACCACCGCGACGAACAGATTTGGCAGAGGAGACCTCCTCCGATTATGCAATGTAAGCTTCACTGAACATAGACTTGGCTCCTCTTCACTTGGCACGATCAACGATGATCATCATCATCATCATCATCTGCCTGGCAGACAAATATGGCTGGGAAACCGTAAGCAAGTGTGCTCTCTGAAGATAATGACCGACCGAACGAAAAACTGAACCTACAAGTTCATTCGAACAAAAAGGAATCCGGTTTGGATTTTCGGCATCAGTGGGTTTTGAATGCTTCCCCCTACTGACACAGATTCAATTCACAAGAGCTCTGTGCTGGCGCTGGCCTGATAGCAGGTTGACTGGCTGTGCGGCTCAGTTGGGTGGACTTTGTTTGGCACTTGATATGTGGCCAAGTTCGCTTTCGGACAAGCTTCACCCTTCAACTGTGAAGAAGTGGAATACCGTGTCATGTTTATCTTTTTATTTCTTAAAATTTGTATGGTTCTTTGGTATGGTTCAGAATTTTTCGTTTTCCATCTCATTCTCATCCCTGACATCAATATTTCGTATCAAGACACTCGTATCTAATTTATGGCTGCCTATAAGAAGAAGTGAAGACGTTGTGCTAGCTACCGACAGACACATCGGTATCTTATGTAAGTCGAGTTCTATTTCCCTTCTCTTCCTTCATCTAGACAGGGGCTTTGATATGGATATGAGATAGATTACACATATTCTCATGTTTCAACTTCTTTGACTTTGTTAAATTTTGAGATCATCTCTGTGCTGTCTTGACAAAGATGCAACGTGACGCGACGGCAACAATGACTTGACTATGAAGAAGATGATGACGATGTGAGCTGTGAGCTGTGTGGTGGTGTCATTGTCGTGTCATCGTGTAGCTGCTGTCCGCATTGTTGTAGGTGCCATTTGTGGGTATCATTTGTTGCGTCGTTTGTAATACACAATTTTAATGTGACATCTTCCATGGTGAGCACACAGATCGGATGGTTTGGTTTGGTTTGGTTTGGATGCATTCATCCTGATTATATGGACGTACACCATGATGGCTTCTTTTCGTGGTGAATTATTATTCGAAGTGGCGATATGGTGCCGGTGAGTTACATAAGCGAATAAATTGTTATTGGTCATAACTCAAGGCTGATAGTTATGTTTTGTGTTTCATAGGGAATCTTTTTTTTTTTTTTTTGTTGCATCCATGGGAATATTGATGTCTGTTTTTAGTTGTGAGGATAGGTACATCATATTCTTCTGATCGCAGACGGTGACCTATATAATTTTTTTTTGTGTCTGCTAAATGATGTTAACTGGCAGTCATTTTTTTTGCCTCAAATTTATTTATCTGAGAAATATTACATCCAATTATGGAGAAGATAATTCAGATCTGGTCAGTCGTTGTTGGTGGAGAAGTGACCTTTTTCATAAATTTACTGACGCTTTTGTGTTGGTAGGTTGTAATGTAAGGTGATGTCATTTCATGACTGATCTTAAAAGTTTACATTTTGAGATAAATTGAACAATTTGATGCTAAAAAATAAGATTCGGGTCAAGCTGATTTTGAATGGTATATCAGGCACATTTCCAAGAAGGTGAAAAAGTCTTTACCCTGCTGGAAGATGCTTTAATTTTTGCAAATGGCTACGAATTGCAATTATTCTTCTTTGACATTCGGGAACTTAGAATGAATTTGACATTTGCCGCAATTTGCAAAATTTATATAGGGTTTCAATTCGCTTTGGTAGATTATAGAAGCCTGTGGCGGACATGTTGTTTTGGACACCTGTCAAATCAATTTTAAAAATTTGCAAATATAATATTTCTGTCACCGTCAAAATGACAGCGGAAATATTGATACCTCTATTTTTAAACATCCTTATTAATCGAAATGTCATCTAAAAATTAGTACAATTTTCGGTGCAAACACTCTACTACTTCTTTTTTTATACATATGAATAGCGTTTTGTAGCTTGAAATAGTTTGATGTAAATACCCTAAGGGATACAGTTCAGACAATGTCCGTGTATTGTTTTATCTAAGCTTACAACCAAGTTTGTCAATTTGACAGCCATTTTTATGAAAACTAGATAATCAAGCTGTCATGTTTTTATGAAGTGCTTAATGAGATCATTTAGAAATGGTTTCATGTAAATGCAAACAAAATTATTCAGTGCTTTTTTCATCCGACAACCAACGAAAGGCACAAAGTTTGACAGAACAGATCAACCATTTTGCAGTTCACAGATATCAAATGTCAAACAAAGAACACGCAATCAAAAACCTAAAAAGAAACAAATTTAAATCTCATTGCGCTCAAAATAAATTACATTGCAACGATCCCATTATTACATCAATTAGATCACAATAATGTACCACCCACAAAAATCAGAGCAAAGCACATACAATCTTATAAAACCCAAAGCCAAACCGTAGACATTAGAAATACCGGCTTTAAGTCACCTCGCTCATGGATGCCGCCGCACTCGATCCAAGTAAAGTTAAGCTATGTCTTTTGAAAGCCCGCCAACATTTTGAAATCTTTTCACCTGAATCCCGCGCAAATGCAATAACAGTATGACACCACCATCATCATCGTCAAAACAACCATCTTGGCTGGAGTCTGAGTTTTCTATAGAAGCCTGAACAAGTGTTTGTCACACCAGACTCACCATATAGACAAGCTATAAGGCGCGCACGTTATTGACTTAAAAGTTGCAGGTTGGATCTTGGAGGCAAATCATGTTGCAATCTTTGTGTAGTTTGCTCCCTTTTGCAAGGTATTGTGTATCAAAATAGATTGTTGTTTTGGTTTATACTAAAAAAAAAAAAAAAAAACGCGCAACGGTTTGTTTGTGTGAATTTGAATTTAATCGTGTCGGCATAGCAGTTTGTTTAGCCTCCATTTTCTGTGTTGTGAAATGACAATTGATGAACTAATTCACAATAGGTAAATGCATGTTGAATGATGAGTCTTTTTGTGTTTATTGTGTTCTTATAGGAAAATGGGAGACATTTTAGGCACGTATGAACCTTGAAGAATTCAAAGTAGTTGTTTGACCTTAAAAGCCATCTGCAAAATAGACAAAAGATTGTATCAGCTGACCTTTGTAAGACGTCAAACGCCCTCTAAATTATACGTGACCATTTGCAAAACCCAATTCTTTCTTTCTCAAACAAAAGTAGACTTCAGTCAAAAGCAAATGTTAAGGTCATTCCCATAGAATTCTACTATAAGACGCACAAAGCCACACCAACTGTGTAACCTAGTTATTAACCTCAAAAAAAATAAAATTGTAAATTAAAAGTATTGCCATTACCATTAATAATAATACACTTCGCAGCAGGTTGAAATTTTATTTTATTTTAAAATATTCATTCGCATTCACACGATGCATGCAATAAGGCAGGAGGCGTCATTGATATGTATCTTACTTTTTTTTTTAAGAGTTTGAAAGCTTCTAAATTGAATATCTGTGTTTTTCATCTTGCACCCGCCCACAAGCTATTTGTTTATTTTATGTTTGCAATTAAAGTGTTTTATTTTTATTTGTCTTATGGAAAAAAAAAACTAATTTATTGCTGATATCGGAACCACGAACATGTGTTGTTTTATGTCTATTAATCGGATTGCTTTATATGCTTTGCTTACGCTTTTGTGTTATAAAAATAATAAATATGTCAGTTTTGAGATTAAAACGTCATAAAAGTTGAAAATAAAAAAAAACAAAACCTCCGGAGTTGATACTTTGAATTTCAAATGCATTTATTGACTATTGTGACTTATTTCCTACATTTCAGGATTCACACCTGGAGGTCGTTTCGTGACTCTTTTTTGATATGGTGTCGAAGATAAAATAATTTATAACAGTTTAATTGAGTTGGTCTATAGTTGTATCCGCGTTAATACGTTTAAGGTCTATGAAATATCGTACCTCTTCTCTTAAGTGTCTTATAAAAAGGTCAAATATTTCTTGTTTTAAATTTATTAAGTGCAAGACATTTTTTGACAGTTAAATGAATCTTGTAATGAACCGGCACTACAGTTCTGTCAAAAACCATAAAGATGGATTTTGTCAGAACGAAAATGAATGACATGGCTATTTTTTGACAGAAGGAGTCAGGTAGATAATGTTTCTTTAATATGTTTACACCTCCAGATACATTTTTGACAGACAATATGTGATTTAACACAAGTTCTGTCATGAATCACCTGAATCATGAATCACAAAGGCTAAACTGAAAGATTACTGAATAAAACTGTCAAAAACATTCTTGACATTCTAGTACTAAGTACTAAAATTGAAACATCTCTTTTGACAATGTGCTTTGACTGCCGCTCAGTGCCAATGTATTTTAAAAATTAGATTCAAGAGCATTCAATATTTTGACAGGTTCTGTGTCTGCTTCTCTACTGTATTTGTGTGATGTTCTTGCAAGAAAATAACTGTTGACGCAGGAAGTGATCAATATCATGCAGAAAGACTCCAACATCCCACAGTGTAAATATCAAAAAAGATATTCTAATTTTGAGTCAGACGCGCCAGTAAATGTTTTCAGGAAGCGAATGCTCACACTTACATCTGAGTTGGAAAAATGCATGCAAGTAAAACAAAGGTCGATTGGTTACCAACTTTTCATGCAATATAGTAGGATTTTACACAGAAAACTTCGTCTTTTTATTGGAAGTTCATAGCAAAAAATGAGTTTTGAGTTTCATGTTTAAGACTGGCGACCTCGAATTCATGCATGCGAAAGCCCACCATTTTAAATTTGTGAAATGTCAGAAATGTAGGTGGCGTTAAATAAAACATTGGAACGGATAGTTTTGTTGTGTTTGAAGTTACTTAAATTTGAAATAATATTACTTGCAATTTTTTAAGTCTTTGACTGATAATTTTAAAAATATTTAAATCCATTCTTATAAGATCATCGCACAGGACTTATTTTATGAAAACTGGTTTAAGTATGCAGACGGGCCAAAAAATCAGTTTTGTTTGACTTTTCGAGAACTTTTGAGAGTGTTCAAAGGAACTTTTTGTTCGCTAAGTACACTGCCTTACCGACGAGTTGATTGGTCTAATCACTTTTAAATACTAACGATATCAAGTAGGTTTTGAAACGTTTAATGAAAAACTCTTGGCTTATGATGGCAAGATAATGTATGGGAAACCTCATGGTTTTGTGATGGCGAGGTAAGTTTTGTGGTCCTCAGTGTACCAGCTGTCATGTTAGAAACATTATCCATCAAAAAACTGGGAGCCATAGTGCCACAGTATTACCTTTGGTAAGTCTATTTTGAGACGTCTCTGAACATGATTTTTTCGGAAATGCACAATATAGTTTTTTTAATATTACATATTATCTTGCTGTCATGAAAATTTTGAGTCTTTTAGTGTGGGAAAATGGTCTTAGAATAAAACTAAGCAGGTTAATGCTAATTGATATAAATTTATTTAACATGCAAAACTTTAACCGTTCTTAGGTCAAATGGTTTAATCAATCCAAGACTCCTCGATCTGAATCCAAATAGTTAATTTCCCAACCAAGCAACAACAACTGTCTTATTAAAGTCTTACATTGTTCCCACGTAAATCAAAATGACTCAATTTATACATTGTATTGTAACCGACCACGATCACAAACACGAGTTAACCATCAAAGGTTAAACAAATGCGATGGCTACCTCACACAATACAACCCATACTTACTGTTTAAAGATCAAGGCTTCTGTTCTGGCTAATACGTCCAATAAACATGATTTACTGTGTATTTTTCTTCTGGGAACTGGCCAACTAAACTCTGACAATAACACCCGCTATACTCCAACTTAACAATCTAATATCATATTAGTTTTTTTTTGTAAAACTTGATTCTTTGGACAACAATACGTTTTTTTTAATTACTTTTGACAAAATCTTAAGCTTCTTATAAAGTGTCATTGAACGTGTCAGCAAATTTATTGAAGCATTAAGCTTTAGGCTCCATCAAGGTTTTAAATAAAAAGTTTAGCCTTATTTGTGTTGAAGCACGTTTAGATTGCCCTTGGCATAATCCGGACAGTCTTTATATAGATCCGTCAAAAAATCAAAAAGTCAAGTTAGAAGGTGTCAAGAGTTCTTATGAGATTGAAAGATAAAATTGAAAGTGACATAAATCAGAACCGCACCTTTAATGACTATCCTTCTCGAAGGCATAGATTTTTTTCAGATCTTAGCCAAAGGCAGGTGCTTACAGCTACATCTAATCTGCACTCTACAAAATAGTAAAATTAATCCATTTCAAGTCGTAAATTTTAAAGTCCGCCACACAAATCACAATCTTCAAACTAGCAATTAGTCAGAAGATTAATGATCGCATATCAGCCGAGCGTTGGTTGTCAGTGAGCATTAAATTGTCATCGTAAAAACAAAAAAATGAAAAAACATAAAAACATAAAAACATTTTGTCAGGTGGCTAAAGGCTTGAGTAAGTATAAAGATCTAACAGATTTTTCTAAAAATGGCGCTTAAATGCGCGGCAAAGTGCCATCAACATGAAGTAACAAAAAAGCAATACATTTGGGTGGCCTTCGGCTTGATCTCATCGTAGAAGAGTGTTACCCAGGTGCGGATGGTAGATTTGTTAATGGAAGAAGAAGCCTTCATCGTGGGGGTCTTTCAAGAGTTGTCGTTAAGAACACATGTTCCATGACTATAAGAAGTTAGTATATGAGCACTTGATTTGGAACTTTTAATCATGCGGTATTTTGTCGCAGAAATGATTTGTGCATCCCATAATAATAAGGTGCGCAGTTGATTGATACAACACTTATCTTGATGGTTATTGTAAGAGGTGATGAAAAATGCTATAAAATGCTTTTGTAGTTTGCGATAAAAAAAAAACATTTTAAACACGGCTAGGCTTTTGAGAAAAAAAAGAAGTAAAAAAAAAAACATTTTCCAACTGGTCGAGGCTTTTGAAGTGTTCTTTGATAGCATGGTAAATTGAAGATTCAAGGCACTGTGGAAAACACTGAAAGAACTCTTTTCATGGAGGACCTTTAGGAATCAGGTGACTAAAGGTAGGAAGAGCTTTACAAAAAATGCGAATTTTCAAGTTCGGTGGTCAGCTCTTTTGTTTACCGACAAAATCACACGATTTTTACCAAAAACTGAGATAAAGAATAAAAAAAAAAATAAAAACAACTGATCGTAAAATAAAAACAATAATTTAGTTAATAAACAGAATAAACATGAATGATAATTCCTCCCACGAACCAAGGTTAAGTAGCCGGCAAATACTTATTATTTCACACTTTTCAAACGTCTCATCATCAACATCATCATGCCTTACGTTGCTAATTTAATTACCTATCAACTGTTTGCTCAAATTTATTTGGTCATTAAAGTGACATTAGCATCGCTGCCGACACGCCACGCTACTATACCCATGATGAGCAATTGAATATGTAATGAGTCTCATCTGTCAATGGGTCTTGTTTACATTTTTCCATGTTTTGACATTTACTTTAAGTGATTGACACTATGTGACAATTAATTCGAACATGAATTTTTACGCAGGTAAACACTAAATAAAAAAATGGAAAATAAGTCAACCTACAACACCCAACTATCCACACACCGTTAAAGTACACGCGGTGCGGATGAAAGTATCCATGAAGTATTTAATTTCACGTTGATGTTTGTGTACTTTTTAGTTTTTGTATCTTCCGCTGCTGTTTTGACTCACTTCTTCTGTGCGGAAGTGTAAAATGAAGAGTGAAAAAAAAAAAATAAATACTTTCTTCGTCATAATCATTTTCTCTTTCGTTCCTTTTCTCTCAGGTTTGGGTTGGTTTGCAGTTTGCTGAAAGGGCGGGGTATGTTGTGTGGCTTTTTAACTCGAGAAGTTGATGATGCTGCACGATTGCGCAATGGACTTGAACTTGAGGCAAGGTCTTTTGGTGTCCCATAAAAAAGCAGAGTGTGTGCGGATGACGTTGTTGTTGACAAACTACACTTGAATATTTTGAAGTGGGATTACATATATTTCCTTACCAGACGGATGTTATACAAGTTTTAAATTGATCCAGTTACTTGGTCGTATTAATGGATTTTTTCCTGATTTAGTACAATTGAACAGTTTAGTAATGATTATTAGTTTTGGCATATTGAAGGACATGAAAGTGGATGTGATGTTGAACATGAATGGAATGTTGGTTGGGGTTATTCCGGATTTCTTTATATGGATGACATACTTTGGGGAACAAGTTTTGCAAGCGCATTATTTTGATGAATGATATAATACAATAGGTTATGTTTCTACCGGTGGAAAACTTTTTCTTGACGAGCACCACATACGGACTGGACTAGATTTTTAGATCGATGTAAAAATTGAAGTCGTGAAATCGATCAGAAGTCTTTACAGCTAACTTCGAGAACCAACCCGTTCCAATGATTAAAAAGTTTTTGCACAGTTATAAGCATCATCCAACAAACTGCGGACAGGAGCATACTTTGGGTTGGTATACAAAACTAATCGGAAACTTGATGAAACAACACAATCCACACAGGGAATGAATTTCTTGTTATTTATACTTTTGAAAAAATAGGAATTTTTACCATGCTTTTTACAACCAAAGTAAATATTTGGTCCTTCGAGCCGGATGAATCCTGTTGTTTCGAAGAATGAGGTGGTCCCCATTCGGCAGAGCTTACTAGAAAAAGAAACAGTGTATGACAGTTTTCTTGCAAATGGAGATCATGTATGAACATGAGTGACTGTCACCAAATGCCTAAGGGAAATAGAAGCCGGATTTATAGCTGAACTTTATTAAACTGTATTAGCAACGTAAGGCCTGATTTAGTGAAATTTTAAGAACTCTGCACATATTAAAAGAACACCAATCTTCCATTTCTATATCACCGCCGTGACAGCGGCTTAGCGTCATAATAGTCACGTTGATATTTCTTGTTTCCAAGATTCCTATTCAGCTTGAAGTTCTTCACTTTCGTTAAAACATAATTTGTCACTATAAAAACTCTCATTTGCTAAGCATGACATAACTTCCTACACCACAAAGTTCAACAACATTATCACGCCCGAGTTCAGTGACTCTTTTATAGCCAACTAAAATATTTCCGTATAGAAAATAAAAATACATTTTAATTCAATCAAAAGCCATCCTAAATTCACATCACGAAATGATCACAAAGTGATCTTGCCACTCTAGTTTGACATAAACAAAAGACATGTTTTACATTCATGTCTGTCACAAAAGATTCATTCGTCCTACTCTATCCATTGTATCCGAGTAAGTATCTACAGACACTTTCAAAAATAAACAAATCCAATTAATATTGGACATTCTTCTTGAAGTTTCAAGTCGTTTTATATCCTCGAATTTATTAATCCATTTAATTATATATATTACCGCCTGTCATAACCGATAGGGCTAGTTAAGTTACAACATTGAGTTTGGACCTTTTTGAATGGTCATTATGATTTCTTTTTATATCGACTTTAAAGCTTGAGGCGTTTCATTGAGTCGTGAGCATTTTTGCGTCCATTAATATTTATTCGTGGGTGCAGTTTTGTAAAGATACTTGTACTAGATACAAGGACAAAGAGGAAAAAATATTTGTACGAGTACCACTACTATCGTCTGTCAGTCCGCCCAATTTTGTATAATTTTTTGTTGGTTTGTTTATTTAGTTTCAATAGCCTACCGCCATCGCCATCATGAATGTTACAAACTTACATAACACACTCCACCAGAATTGTTCACGGATCATGTTTTGAATGATCCAATTAATTCGAGCCAAGATTGGATCCGTTTTGGTGGACTGCGTGTTTTGTCTGTTTTAAGTATCTTTATCTATATATGATGGGGCTTGCCAGTGAGTGGTGTGTTACATACTTCAACGATACTTTTTTATTGCTAATTGGAAGAATGTGTCGTGTGTCGCTCCCGAAAAAGGAGCGTTTTCCATTCGAATTACGCTCAGAATGCGGCTTCTTTTGGTAGATTGTCAATTTTAGACCAATTTTATACCAATTGGGCTTAAAAGTTATTGATCTTACACATTTGATTGGTTTTTTTTTTTCAAACTAGTTTGATTGTGGTGATGTTGAATTTCTCACTTATGACTCAAAAAACTTTCAAAATTAATTAAAGTTAATATAATTTGAATGACATTGACGTTTTGTTCTGCGCAAACATTTGACATTTCCAAATTAAAATCATATTTAAACATATTTAGTGCATTTCTAAATAAAATCAAATGTTTGACATTTGGAGACTTGATACATATGTCCGGTAAATTTTTTTTGTTGACTATTTTATACTTTAAAATCAAACAATTTGCATTAAGTTAATCGTTCAACAAGTTAATTTATTGGGGTATCTTTTTGTGGAAAAAGAGGATTTGCATAGACAAGATGGTGACTGCATCACAGATTGGTTGATTTCTATTAAATTCTGGTTCGTTTTAATTCATTCTTTTTCGGTGTTGAATGTTTTTGGTTGTCAATAATAATATCAACAAAGTTTAATTAAACGTGTTGATTCTAATTAACTTTGACAGATTAGAAATCTCAAGTACCTTGTCATTTTTGTTCTTGATATGTGTGTCCGTCTATTTTTGAGAAAAAGAAAACACGTACCGTAGTGGCAACAAGTTTAAAGTTTTGGTTTAAAGCCCAATGATGGTGACGTTCTAGGAAAACAAAATTATATTTTTAAACCATAAATCAAGCACATGTGCGCTTATATGGTTTTTGAATATTTAAAAGTTGGAAGCTCTGAGATAAACTATTCTCGAAAGCTCATGAATAAAACTATTTGTCAGCTGATTTGTGCAAGGAAAATTAATGGGGCTTTTGGAAATATTCTAATTATGTCAAAACAAACATGGTTTTCGTAAGATATTGGCGCATTAATTGTTCAATATGTTATAAACTATTCTAGTGTATCATATTGTGAGATGTATTTTGTCTAATGCTGAGGCAGGCTCAGCGGGTCCAGGGTTGACTAAAGAAACAAAAACTTTAGTTTCTTAAGGTTGTTTAATAAAGTAATTTTATAATTCATACATTTTGGTTAAATATTATTACAATGTTACAAATATTATTCCAATTTTTAATATAAATAGTTTTAATCTATTTTGACCCTGAGATAGCAGGGTCTACTAAATTCTCGGCTGAGATAGCAGCAGCGGGCACTCAATTCTCGGCTGAGATAGCACCGGACACTGAATTCTCGGCTGAGATAGCATCGGACACTAATTTTAAAACTTGGAAGCCCATGGCAACTTTTGGTTCTAACTTCTAAGCTTACAAAATATTGGAGTTCGGCACTGTACTCAAGATTGGTACACGGTCACTGGCAGCAACCGACTCGATTTGCACTGAGCCAAACTGGCTCTCTTATACATATTTTCGCATGCAAGACAGTGGTAATTATAACGTAAACAACAAAAATTGTGTTAAATCTATTATGGTGGCGAAACTGGTTTGGCGGGTATTGTTGTGTTGGTGTGCAATCAAGTGTTGGCTTGTGCAATATAATATGGCACGGTGGAGGAATGAAATCTTCTATTAATGTGCAGTGGTCGGTCGAAATTACTTATTTTGCAATTTAATAATGCGGCGGTAGGAGCACTTTATTACTTTAAATGTATTGTGTTCGGACGGAATTGCAAACTTCGAAATTACAAAAAAAAAAGATTATTTGTTTGCGGTTTAACTAAACTGTTTTAAAATATTAATTGTTCATATTTCAGGCTTCACTGATGTCCTGTTTAAGAGTTTAAATCATAATATCTAGATTTTAGATATTGAAAAGAAAGAATGCGATACATAGTGGCAGCCCCTTACATACTAACAATTGCTATGCCTTTAGGGCTTGACACTCTTTAAGTCACTCTGTCACCGTAAATTTGTAAAGTTCCAAGAATAGATTTTTTACGTAATAAGGCAATAAAACACAACTTACCCCGTTTAATTCGCTGTTTAAATTTCACGGTCTTGTTTTGAAAAAAAAAAAAAATGTCTAACTTTCAATGACTTTCACAATTCGCCGAAACTAACCTCTCGTCTTCGGTAACGGTGCATTGTGAAAAAATGTATCAAATTTCAGGAACAATAATTTGCAACAATGTAAACCGCTCTGAAATAATGACAGCAATCGGATTGCAATTAAATCATAGCTTAACCATAAACTACGACCTCGCAGCTCTTCCTAATCGCCAGTTGAAAACTGTTACTTTATATCTTTCTGTGAATTTAAAAAATGCCCTATGCCTTACATCCCATCACACCTCGTAACTTAAAAATGACTTCTTCATATTAAATTTAATGGCCCTTCAACACGTTTCCTTGAAATTAAATTTATTTAAATAATTGATTCATTTGTTTTACGCGAGAAATATAACGACCGACAATTATCGACACTTAACGGGACTTTCACTTTAAATAAACTTGAACAAACTACTTTAACTTCCAATATTACAACAACCATTTCCCGATGCAATCCCTCAAACAAAAGCATTCCCGAGTTACATTCGAATTCAATTTATCTCTCACCTTGAAGTCGTGACGTATTGTAAGGTAGTTGCGCAGACCCTGTAATGTCATTTTTCATTAATAGACCACCTAAATAGTATATGAAACATGAATTTGTAGCTGTAAATCGCATTTAGTACAGAGAACGTCTCATCGCGTCGGTCGCATCGCCATCAAACGATCGTTTCAACGCCTCAAATGATGCACTCACGAGTGTCAATCAATCATTTCGTCACTCGGATTCGCCCTATTAATTACAAGGTACCGCCACCACCGCAATCAATTACAACAACAACTACTGCAACTGCAACCATTCACCAGCAATGCAGATTGGTCTTACAATATTGGAATCACGCCAGCAATAGAAGCAGCTGCGGCAGCAGCAGCGACAGAAGCAGGAGCAGCAGCAACGAGGAACATAGACACTGTTGTTCATCAAACACGATCGATTGAAAGTGAATGCACTTGTTGTGTTTCAAGATGGTGGTGGAGGCGGAGTTGGCGGTGGCTGCGGCAGTGGCACATTACCGCCACCATTACTACCATTCGCATCAGCAAGGGCTTCTTTGAATGCCTCTTACTTTTGTTGTTGCGGGACTTACGTGATCTTCGATATCTGAAAGTTTGACAACAACATCTGTCAGACTGACGTGCAATACACGCTGCGCCATCTATTGACCTTCATGATCGAATCATTCAATTAGCGCTGATCCAGGAAAGCGAAACTGACATTTCACTTTCTTTCTTCAATCTTTTGACATGTCTAGCGTGCCGCCCTCTGTGAACAAGAAATCGTAGCATCGATCTGGATCGCGCAACAACAATCAAGTCCGCGACTAATAAAGCGTGAATGAAATTCGAACAAAAAAATCGATAAGAAACGATTGCGCGGGATCGATTAAAATTCCACCAACAACGGATCTTTTCCACAAACGTGTCGTGCTTCATTGAATTGCACATGAAATTCGTCGTGGTCTCTTATGAAGGAGATATGGACAAAACGAAGAACGGTGGACGTCCGCAGAAGGCCATTGGACGGTTTCATGTTCAATTTAAGGTCGGAACTTTCTTATTTCTAAGATTTGACAAGTTCAGCGGTGTTTGATTTTTTTGGGGCACTCGATGTAATGGAAGATATTTTTTTTGATGATAGTTCGCCTCAGGAAGTACATTCAAATTTTATCGCGAACCTGAATCGCATGTCGAATTGAGTAAAAGCTTACTAGCAGGCGGCTGCTGGTCAGCGTGATGGGGCAATATAAGACAATGCGCATGTATTCTTGTATAAATGTCAAATTTTGGAAATACAAATGTATTGTTTTTTTTTTGAGGTAGGTTATGTCGTAGAAATTTATTGGGCAACACATTAAACTGACAGGTGAGATGGTGAGTATTGAAATGGAATGCACGATGTGAAGTTTGACAGACAAAAGGCATTTTAATGAAGAGTTATAGTTATGTGAAATAATTGCTTGGTCATGTAATTTTGCAAAACTTTAAAATTGAAAAGAACAAGATAACATCACTAAGAAATCCAAAAGTCAGATAGATGCGAGTGAGATGTCAGATCAATCATATGCTATTTTTTGACGTTGATTTTTTTAGTTATCTCTTTTAAATTGACATACATATATCTGAGACAATGAATGAAATAATAACACGTGTCATTCCATTGGACAGAAGAAATATTAAAACATTTGCTCCTGATTTGGTCGATCCATACATAAAATACTTTACTTTACATCATTAATGTCACTCATGTTGTTTGACTGATGTCGTGTGCCTACCTAATCTAACGTCACATGTGAGCTTAAGACAATGTTGTAGGAGTAAGAAACATGGGATTAGGTTGTTGAAAAACTGAAGAATTTCGAAAGCTTGAATTATAGGTTAAACAAAAAAATGTGAGCTAATCATCAAAACTGATTGACATTTAGGAAAATGATTGGAGTAATTTGGTAAGATTGAAGGCTTAATCGTTGCTAACCGTAGATAGGCCATTTTCTTAAAATGTGTTACATTGTGTAAGTTTTAGTTATAAAGCGCCATGGAATTTACAAAGGGTAATCTTTAATTCGATAATATAACACCACTGACGTCATATTAAAATCTGACAAGGCTGTGACGTTTGAATAGACACTGCCTATCTAAAAACAAATCACAACTGTCAAACTTTTATATGTGACAAGCCAAAAGCTAGGACATCCATTTTGGAATCTATTGCTTTTATATAAAAATCTAGTACGTTATATAAGATTTTTGAATATTTTGTACCTCAAAACTGACGGGCAAAATTAAATTGAATAAAACTTATAGATACTTGTTAGTTCAAAGATCTTTTGACTATGCTTTCATTGAAATCCAATCATTGGCATTTCAAAGTATTGCATGTTTCATGAGTTTACATTATAACTACATGGGAGTCGGAAAGATTGATATCTATTTCCTGTGAGTACCTTCATACGTAACATGTATCCCCCCAATACCTACGGAGTACACAGTAAAGGTGACAATGAATAATTCTGCCTCGTTGCCACTTGATTATTGTTGTTGATTTGCATTCAAAACAAAAACAATCCTCCTCTTCGAATACTGTAGGCCATCGATATGTTCCGTCGTTATAGCCAACGTCTTCGTCGTCGATGACTTAACTGAAAGTGTTAAGTTGCATTTGAAAGTTATGTCATTTGAATGGTTACCTTATATGGAATTTTTTCACAATTTAACTTTTTTCCTTTCAATGTTTGTTTACCATTCCATTGGTTAAACAAAAAAAAAAAAAAAACTAATCAACTATGCACATTGCATAGAATTTCCTAACACCTTTCCTGCAATAGTTTGTCGATACTTTTTCCATTTTTTTTTCCATTTCAGGTAAAAGACACACGTGCCAAAAAATCTATTTAACATTCTATTCAGCTGTCATTCTGGTTTTTTTAGTCTGTGGTATTTGCAGAAGGTCTTTCATCAGCAAAACAATGCACCCTCGAATGGTCGCGTCCGTCGGTAATGTAGGTCAACTTTTTCATTGGTCTACTGATCCATTTCATGACATAATGATTTGACAAAATGGCTTCCGTGCAAACAAAATGTCATATAATCTAGTACGTTTTGATGTAATTGCTATTTAAAACTACTATCAGCTCTAAATAACAATTACTGCTATATCATTGAAGAAGAAGTAATTGCGATTTGATTGTCTCAATGATTACCACACTTTTGCTGGGCTAAATGTAATTCGATGGTTCGTTCATGAAGTATAAAAAAAAACAAATAAAATGATAAAATCCAAAAGACGGTCTTAACCACAAAAATAAACGAAGAGGAGGAGATATATGAGGATTCCATCGCGTGCCTCCTTAACCCATCAAGCAGTTGTAATACCTAATCAAAATGATCAGAAATGGCTTAAAGGGGCTCTTTAAAACCTTTTTATGACCTTTTCTCTGGTATTTTTCTTAGCCGTTTCTATGGCAAAGCCAAAAATGACTCGTGCCAGACCTTAGTTTTACAGATCAATTGCATAGATCTCGGGGGGTTTTTAGAGTACAAATTGCTTTATTACCCGGATTGTGCCTCTTCTTTTTCTGGCATTTAAAATTTGTTTTCATTTGTGTTTTCATTTTCCATTGGATCTTTCAACGGTTTTTTATTTTGGCAATTTTAGAGAACCAATTTATCAAGACAAATGGCATGTAATTATTCGTACGTGGTTATGGCCTTAAGTTTTCTGACTTTGGTGAAATGAGGTCTTTAAATTGCAAGAAATAAGCCGGTAGGTAGGCTCTTATTGTGTTTATCTTACAACGATACCAAAAGAGATCGAAATTAGAAAATTTCTATCTTTTATCTAAAGTAGAGTGATTAATTTCATATTAAAGATTATTAAGCTTGGTAATTGTGACTTAAAAGACTGCCTATCGAAGACCATGATCTAGTTTTTTAAGTGTTACCTACATTTTATTTTAAGTTGTTTTTGTTGTTGTGATGTATGTATTACGGAATAGCTTTTTCGTGACCAAAAAAATAAAAAAGCCAGTTAATTGTTGCAATTTATTTGTGAACCATTCACAGAGTGCGCATTCAAGGGAATATGTTTTTCTGTTTTTACATATTGTGGTAAGTTTTGGCATTTTTCCACGAAGTAAATAAAATAATATAATTAAACATGGCAATGGATTGCAAATGACTGATAGCGTAGTATAATGCTTGGTGCAAGGTTTTTAGGTGTTTTGTCATAAGATTTGTGACTTTGGCTTGTGCAGAAAATGCGAAAGTTAGTTTGATTGTGATGAAATTTGGTTTTGCCAATTTGTATACGTATCGGCCATTGCCAAATGAAAACTGAATAGATATTGACATCGTGATCAGGTCCTGAATTCTTGTTGTAATCGACCAAAATCAAAACCGAACTAAGATTTGTTCTGATCAAGGTCAAGACTTAGTTTAAAGCCCGCAAAATTCAATGAAAATGAGAATAAGGTCTTTGATTTCAATCGAAATCGCGTCAACAAACGGTTTACGCCAATCAATCTGGATGATTACCATTCTGGGAAAGTCCGAATGTTTTGGGTTTTGTGAAGGCATCAAATAAATTGCTGGCCATCATGTAGTTGTCCACTTTCAATTCGGTTTACCGTCTTAATTTGTTTTTTGATAAAAACTCACTGAACTTACCACTTTCATTATTAAACTGATCTACTTGACTTGACAATGACCCACACCACTTGAACTGATTAGGAAGTAATTGGTATAGTTACGAGTATATCCAGATTAAAGACCAATAAATCTGCAGGATCATTCTGGCGGAGATTTTAAAGGCAGAACTTGAAGTAAATTGAAGAATGAGAACAAGATGACATAGGACCCTTGGTTTAACTTCTAAGAAACAAGAAATCAGTGGCAATTATGTATTTTGTTAAGTGTTCAGGCTGTTTGGGAAATGAAAAATTTCTCAGAGAATGGAAAGACGGAGATTGTACGGTGAAGCTTCCGATGAAAGGTGATCTTAAGAACTGTATTGGGTGTCACCATTTTAAACATATTTATTAAATGGCAACTACCTTTCCTGAGAAAATAAAAGTCCGAGTCTATTCTCAAGAGGCGGAATATTGCAGTGGTACGTCGACTTCAAAAATTTAAAAAAATGCCTTCGATCACCATAACTGTGTTCTTATTTGAAGATGGCTTATTATGAGGAATAAGAAACATTACTGATAAAATTGTGACAGGTTTTATTCTTACTAGCGATTGATGAATCTTTGACTGCAATGATCGGTAGAAATGATTGAATTGATATCTAATGGAACCCATTTCAGAAGTTAATGCTTATGACTTCTGTTCAATAGAAAACGGCACTGGAGCCTAAGATTGAATTTTTCACTCGCTACAATGAAATGTGGAGATTGCTGGTGAAATATTACTGCGTAAATATGATGGAACGAATCTAGAAGTCAGCAATATAGCTCTAAGTGCATTTGTAATCCACCAGGCATTGAAGAATTCAGACAAATATAGTTCGTTGTGAGTTGAAACCAAAACATAACCCGTAAATCACGAAAATGCTTTGACAACATCGAGGTTTGTGTCACAAACTATCTCAACAAAGAATTTTGGCTCAAAAAACGATAGTTGCTCTGCTAACCCACTTGCTCCCTGCTCGACTAGTCTTCTTTCATCCCAGACCCAACAGTTTAATACAAGGCCTTTAGGTGTCGCACATACATGTATGTATAGACAGTGTCATTAAACCTTGGACAAGTGAAAACTAGTAGGTTTAAGGGTAGAGCAATTGGTGCAGTTATTCAGAATTATAGACCATTTCAAATATGTATTGCATATTTTAATAAATCAGTTTTTGAAATCATCAAACTTGAATTTATTAAATCAAACTGGTCTTATTAGTGGATTTTAAAATTGAATCATGAAAAATACTAATTTTTTACTTTCCAAAATAAGTAAATCTATTTAGCCAATGGATGAAATCCCTTTCTCAACAATCCAACTTGCCATTTAAACTGACAAAACGATTCAAACGAATGTCCAATCGTTTGAATGCCGAAATATTCTCATCAAACCATCTCAGATCTTGAACAAACTACAAGGTGCAATGAAGGATTTTGATCACTATTCTTATCGCGTTGAATCAGATGAGTATGTTCTGTTGATTAGGTGCATTTGATCGTTGGAGGATCCACATAAGGTTGTCTCCTCAATTCCCACACTTTGACAATCACTTTTTTAATATGATCACTCGTTTACATCCACTTGCTTGAACATCATCATATATCGCTCAAACTATTGTATCACATTACAATTCAGTGCTAATTGGACTTCTTAAATTAAGCTCAACTTCAAAATTCATATATCTAATCTAAGCCCAATTAACACTTTTTATCTATGAAATCTATAATCTCCAATCTACTAACTTCTCGCATCGCATAAGCCCACAACCAATTCCAACATCTTTAACCAAATCCCACAACTGACACACAACATCCTGTGTGAATTTCAATTCAATAAACACATTTCGTGATGCACCTATAGAATCTCTCATTGAATAAACAAAATCCGTTAACAAATCAATCAATTTTCCGATACTATCCCGCATCTCCATCTCCACTTATAAAAAATGTTAACACCTTGTTAACCATTATTAACCAAAGTCATCATACAAAAACAAGCCTAAAGTGCAATCGAGCTCGCATGCGATGTTGCCACGAAGATGTCTTTTTCTTCGAGCTGGTTATGACCTTTCTTTTTTTTTTCATCTTTGAATTTTGAAGGTCTTGTTACAAACTCAAAAGACAATTTCATTTGTCTATCTTTTACTTTTAAGTGGTAGGTACCTATCTTTATATCTTTATGGTGTCATTACACCAACGATTATTATGGGTTATAACAATCATGTTAAAACAATGACATTTTCGATTCTCATACAAACTAAGACCAACAGTAGCTAGCAGCTGCCAAGGCAATCAGAGCATTGCAAGACAAGTTCCTTGAAGTTAATCGCTATCACAGTCAGCTGCTATGTGACATCATTTGTTTGCTTACCTGAAAATAGAAAAATGAAGAAAAAAATTAAAATTCTGTATCTTCATCAAAAAAAACGGATCTTATAATCTAAAGAAGTTCAAATTCAAATTCAAATTCAAATTCAAATGCAAACAAATATTTATGTCACGATTTTTTTTCCAATTTCCAAACTTAAACTCAGCACTCTAAGCTACCTTAACGCCTCACTGAGTTACTTGCGGACTAAACGATTGCGTTATAATCTTATTGCGAAGCAATTGCAATGAAAGGTTATATACGAATCCTATTAAAACTGATTAATCCATCTTAGATTCGTATCGTTGGATTGGTCGAAAGGGCATTAAAATGGCAAACGAAAAAAAAAAGTTCAAGTTGAGGCGTACCTACTAATTAGGTTGCTGATTGTGGGCAAGGCTTAATTGAATTTGAGAAAGGGAATATTTCAACAGACTCTAAGCTTTGAAAATAAATCCAGAATATTGATAGAAAAATATCACAGTGAAAATCCTAGTTTTGAAGCAATGAAAAACTGCACTTTTAAAAGAGACTCTATGGTTATTCCAAGATTCTGAGGATGCTGCTTTGCTTATAGAATTTTTATTGTGTGTGATGATTAGACAATAATAATAGGTCAAGTGAAATAATCGTGCTCTCGGAGACACTTGTCCAACAAAACCGACATCAATCGTTCTCAGCTTTGGATGCTACGGAACCCTATAGTTAACAAAGTAGGTAAAAGCTGATTTAAATGGCGTGCATGCTGTGTTCTTGAATGCAGATCAAACCACAGTTGCTTGAATTCCAATTGATGCAAGATGTCTGTATACACAAAATCCCAATAACTGCAAAGTAATGCGATGCGCAACAGTTCCATCAGCTTTTTTAAGATGACTCGAGTAATGGAAACAACTGGATATTCAAAAAAGCACTCAGAAGTCTTTTCGCTTATAATTCCTCACACATATCAAAACCTGGGCAACATTCTCGAAAAACTAGCTTGTTTCTAGTCAAAACTTTACCTAATCATCATGAATTCGGAGAAAGTCTTTGATGGGAAAAACCCACCATGCCCGTCTGCTGTCATGTGAATCATCTCAAAAAAAAGTCTTGCCTCCAACTGATTTTAGATGAAAAAAATATAAGGAAGATTGGCACGACCTTCTCAATGTTAAATTCTTGGGTTTCTTTTAAACCTGCAGTAGAATTTGAAGATCTTGGTCGGTAGTTCATTTTCTAGGTCTCAATCCGCACTGGGAAGGACCAATTAGATAATCGAAAACGGCTTAAGATGCTTACCTTAAACTCTGCGCAGGGTCATATTTTGGCGATATTCAAGAGACAAGTGCCTCTTTAGTTGGTGCAAAGTATGAGACCACGTTTTGCAGACGAGTTGGTTTATGGCTCATCCGTGATCCATCGGCTACAACTGCTGTTTTCGTTTTAAGTCTAGCTATGGCTGCCTTGATTACATTTTGGTCGTGGGGATGCATCTCTTGTTTTTCACAAAGCTTAGGACAGGTACCGGTCGCTCATTGGCAGGATCGAGGTTATAACCACCACCAAGCAACTGGTTAAAGAAGTCCCTCCTAATGTTTAACATTGACTCTGTATCTATACTTCAGTTAGTCAATTGAAATATTAGCAGGGCTCAAGACAGCTAGTGAGTCCCGGTGTTGATTGTTTCACACTCCAATATAGAAGTTATCTGATGCATGTCCTCGGCTGCGCGCCTCAATATCCGCGGACAAAATATCCGGGTCAAAATATCCGGGTCAAAATATCCGCGACAAAATATCCGCGGACAAAATATCCTCGGACAAAATATCCGCGTCAAAATATCCGTGACGCATAATATTACGGTGTATAAGCAATGACCTATGTAAGGGGGGCATGCTGCCCCCCTGCAACCCCCCTGCTTGGACACACTATGGGACTTGGGGTATAGGTGCGAGGTTGAGTGTATGCGGATATTTTGCCCGCGGATATTTTGTCCGCGGATATTTTGTCGCGGATATTTTGACCCGGATATTTTGTCCGCGGATATTGAGGCGTGTCACCATGTCCTCGACTTCATCTGGTTGGATAATGTTTTTTTCTTTCCCTTGAGCAAGTGTTTCTCATCCTTCAGAACGCCGGACACTGCAGTTTTGATAGCTTTTGAAGCAGCTGAAATTTGTTCAGGATTCATATCAACAGTCATGGGATTCCTCATAAGCAAGAGGGATCATAAGCAAGAGGGATACGAGTAGTACGTATAGTAATGTCAAATACAATGTGTAGCACTTAACTCAAATAAAAATCATATCTGCCATTTTGGTTTGTTGTTGTTTTGCAGCGCAGCATGTTCGTGAAGTTGGAGTCGAGTCGACTTGTACTTCAGCTACTCTCTCTGTACTTCACATTGAAGTTGTACAATACTATTTATGTACATTCAACTTTGACAGTACTATTAACTACTGCTACAGCTACACCATTGTGCTCAGCCAGTCAGAGAGCGATACCCCATCGCTGGTATGTTTTGGTGACATGAAAACTCTCTTGGGAGACTTGAATTCCTGAATTGGGATAAGCTCATAGAAAATGTCCTTGTTAGCTTAGTCTTTTTCTCCTGTAGGGGCGTTTGCACTTATGAGGCGTATAAGGTTGAATTTAGTTTTGATGTTTCTTTATCAGGATCGCTATCTTCTTGAAAACACAAGACACTTTTCCTCTGGCAGGAGGAATAGTGAATATAAACAAGCATCGAAGTTTTTTGTTTAATTTCAGAGATCCATTCCCAATCATTCTCCTTCAAAAGTCCAGAATTCTAGCTGAGTGTAACCAGCAATAGAGTGTTACTTCAAAGACCAAAACATAAGCTCTTTAATTATGCAACAGTCCTATGTCCTATCCTTTTCAATTCATTCATAAATCTTCTCTCCTTTAATCAAATAAAACTTCCGACCATTACAAGAGTCAACACCATGTTTCCCTGTCACAATTTATGTCCCCCCAAACTACGCAACAATACAAAAATGTGTCTTACACATTAAGGCCTTAGCCCAAAACATACCAACTACAATAACTACTGATCTTGTTGTCCAGAAGACCGCACAGTACACAAAAGCTAAAGATCTTCCAATTCACACAGCCTAAACGAACGATGACATTTTGAAAAAGAAACAGCACTTATTTTGCTCAACAATAGCGTCATCTATACACCAGAGAGCAATAGACAAGATTATGTTGTTCAAACGCAATTTATATTTTGTGTGTGTGTACGTGTGTTTGGTAAAAAAACATTGTACACGGTACACCACATGTAGGTTCAAAATGATAGGAAGAGACCTCTAGTGTCTTGAACTAATGTAAGTCTTGCTTATAACATTTTATTAACAAAAAATAATTTCGCAAGACTCTCCGATGGCTGCTCAAATGCAAATTCGCATATTGTTCTGCTTTTGGCGGGAAATGCACAAAAGTAAAGAGTTGAAAACGCATTTGCCGCCTTTTGCTTGGGCGATTGCTTTTCTTAACGTCACATAAAGTTCCAAACAACAAGCTGGTAATCGCCTGACTTAAACGCTTAATTTATGATTTCGCTAAAATGGAACTCTTGTCTGTTTGGTGGCGATGACAGGACGGTCGGTGGTGTGACATGGCGACCGCGACGACGACGGACGACGACGCCGACGGTAACGTTGAACTGGGACACCACATGTTTGTTGGTTTTGTAGTTTACCGTTAAATACCTTGCCTAAATAATTGTCTTCAAACACACACAGGCGTCTTTGAGTCGTGTAAGAAACGACGCCACATGTGGACGTAAATTTAGACGCAAATTTGACTGCACTATAGGCTTGCACTGATTTCAGATAGCGCAAGGCTTCCGAATGGGTTTTTTTTTGTTTCTGGTGTGAAAGAGTTTTGCGTGCTTGTAGAGTGTTGGCCATCCAGCGCTAGTGGCGGCTTCTTTTCATCGCAGGCTTTCATCGATTAAATCTAAGCCGAAATAGTGTTTCGGAGCAGCAGAGGCTTGTGCTAAATTTTTTATTGGTTCATTTGGAGTCAAATAAGGCCGTCAATTAAGAAATACAGTTTTATGAGTTTTGAACACACACACATTAAAAAAAAAAAACCTTCTGAAGGAGCTTGTTGAATTGTTTAACGACATGTAATGGAGCTGAGTTTTTGTAAAAACAAAATGAAACCATTTGAAAAGAAAATTTCGACCTTTGGCTTGGAGCAGATCACAGATATGCTGTGAGTCACAATGGCTATAACTTTATAATATGCTTTAGGGGAAAGTGTCTGTCAGAAAACTGTGATTTACGTTTGAAATAAAGATGTACAAAATCTTTTAAAAGGATTTTGCATCTCTTTGACACATGAATAAGTTGAAATCGCTTCTCATGTTTGCCACCGTTATTTTAGATTTTTTTCATATGGCCACCTACTGTCAATTGTGAGTAACTCAAGTACATAAAAATTACTCATCCATTTCGTCGGGACGCTTCTATAAACAAATGATTAGAAGCGAAACTATTGCTTCGCTAACGCGACGCTATTATTAAATGGAGCTGTAAGCTTTAGTAGTACGAATGTGAAAGTTGGTAATAAGCTGTCAGTGTATGATATTATGTGTCAATGCATCATCGAAGTTTTGATCAATATAGCCTAGACACAGAACTATTGATGAAGTGGGAAACATGGTTTTAGGGATCTGATCATGGAAAGCCAAGTTTCCGAACTCTCAAATTACTAGATATTTTTTTATTCCGATCTGACAACGAAAAAACAAATTTGAAGAACTTTTATGTAAGTTAAGATTTGAATTTGTAACGACGTTTGAGGACATATTGTTTTTAAGTCCATCAGCAGCCGGTTTTTTTGAATCCTCCTTTTTAGGAAATTGTATACTCTATGATTTACATCAGGGTCACAAGGTAAGTTTGGTAACCTCAGCTAATGGCTTCATTTCCAGATGCTTGATACCCCAATTACGCCCAAACATAATAGACATGACCTGACCATGCGCTTACGCGAGTTGTTAAATTTACAATCCATTGTCCTAATATAAGCCCCTCTTTTTCGCTTTTCGAAAACACTAACAAAAGCGATTGACGTAAGCCGAAGTTTGACACCTGTCATTTTTGAATCTGGCAGTGTCTACTCAAATGTCAACACAAATGAAATATTTTCGAATTGAGTTGAGTTTTGACATTAAATAATGTTTTCTAGTGGCTCTAATTTTTGGGACTTCAGTGTGTTCGGTAGAGGCAGCGGTTTACTACTTCTTTGATTATCGGAGGCTCATATGGGAAAGACAAGCGATTCGTCCCTGGAGATGGCGCTGACGAACGACAATTAAGTGTCTAATCCCTAAAATAGTTTCACCAGGGTTTACTGTCCTAGATCAGAATCAAGCTACGAAGGCTGAGAGAATTTCAGTTTTTCCTTGACAGACCTGTAATCTACTTAAATTGAGTACCCTAATTAAAATCGGCTTTATATTTTACTTATAACAGCAACATCCTGGAACCATGGTAGAACTTAATTGATGGCACACGCAACTTCCATCAGCATATTTCTATCGTCCATATCATGACGTGAATAATGGTTATAGCTTCTAACTCAGTAATTTCGAGTGTTTTTTAGCAGTCACTAAAAAAAATTTAACAGCATAAATAAGCTTTATACCAAACATTATGTAGGTAGGTATAGGAACCTACTCTAGATTATCCTCCTTATCAACCCGACTCGAGCTTATCCAATAAAATTAAATTAATAACGAAGTTTTGCGCATTTGCATGCAAGCACTTAACTTTTGCGATTCGCTTTACATAACACGGCATGGGCATCATAACACTTTTATTTTTAGTCTTCATGCCACTACCAATTATCAACTATCTTAAGCTTTTGGCCTAAACGAAGCAAATATAAAACCGTTAGTTAACTTTTTTTTTTAAACCTCTTACAAGCTCATGTAATCAAATCTTTGTGCTCCAATTGCGGCCTCCTGTCAGTTTGGTTTTTATTGGCTTCTGCGTTCTGCATATCGCAAATGTCCTCTTTTTGGATCAATTTTGGAGCAAACTTCGAAATGGAAATGGCCAGAGAACCGGTATGTTTTTTTTTGACTCGGATTTGGAACATGAATAGAATAAGCACCATTTGGTTAGTAAGTACTACCTTACCTATACTTACGAGTCGTTGCGAATAAGATAGTTAAAGTAAGTTATTGGATGCGGGCAAGTAAATAAAATGAATGTGTCAGCGAGGTAATTTCAATTGAAATTGAAAATTATTATTTAATTGTTTAATTGAATTGTTTTAATTATAAACTTTGTAATGGATTTGAGAGGTTTTATTGATTGTGAAAGAGAGAATGGTTAAGTGGAATATGGGTTCAGATGTATGTGGACGTGGAGAGAGAGGATCACTTGGTCACTCTAAATTTTAAGTGAAGGCATTTATATGATAGGTATAACTATCTGAAACTTTTATAACTGACCACAAAAATGCATATGATGAAGCAACTGATACTATGTCTTAAATGAGGAATAACTAACTTTTGAATATTGAATTCGGCAAAGCTTAATTTCTGGAAAGTGCAAACCTTTCATGAAAAGAAACATAAAGTTTCAGCTTAAAAGTTGACGGTGCGCTTTGCTACGTAACAAAACCATAGATTTGACAGTAGTTTTTAATCCGATCCCAAATATTGGCCGTAGCCCCAGTAGAGACGAACATACGGGGTTCAGACCACTCAAGAAATTTTGTTGAAGCGTTGTTCAGACGTCAGTCTATTCATGTTGAAGTTTCAACAAGTGATTTATTTTTAGTTTAGATTAAACTAAAAATAAATCACTTGACAGCTGACAAAACGGCCGCCAGTTAAAATAGTATTGCCAACTTAAAGTTCTATACCTCTAAAAAAAACACCCTTTACAATCTCGTATAATATGGTCCAAACTGGTACAAGAACTTTTAGATTTTCATTAGATGGATAGTAGTTGTGTGTGATAGAATTTGGTAAATGCGGTAAAATGCTAGTTTCCTGTCGGGGAGGTGTTTGTTTTCAAAAGACTGTAACGAAGTTATACATTTCCTGCCGCCCCCTCTGCCTTCCGACCGCCAGTGAGGCTAGAGCCAGATAATAACCACCACCGACCGCCCGCCGCCACCGACCGCCACCATAATTCCACCAACGCCAACGAACGGCAAGAGAATTCCATACAATTATTCATGTAATGAATAATAGAATCACCATCACGTGACGTAACGCCAACACTGCTTGCTATTAAGGCAATTCCGCCTACCCCTCCACCCCGCATCACTGCTTTGGACTGCCGACCACTTCCTAGTACCTTAACCAGAACAGCTGTCAAATAAATTCATCACTCAAAAAGATTTACACATTTGCAAGTATTTTTAACTTTTGACTTTATAATTCACAATCTCTCCTTTCTGTGAAATTCCATAAGTAGAAGTGAAATTTGCATGGAAAATCAGATTCGATCTCCTCGCCATTGGTAGAAGTTCTATTGCAAATAGAAAACCGGGATAAGAGTTCTCAACCGAAGGTACGCTGCGAGGAAAACGGAAGAGAAATACCAGGAGAAGCCTCACCAAGTTTTGAAGCAAAAGTTTTTTGTCAGCTTTCCACTTCGATGTTGGTCGCAGTTTTATCGCTGACCGGCATTAGGCCACTCCTTTATTGTCGTATAGCCCTTCCTTTTGAACTCCACAGACCTAGTATCTTAGGTATCATTAGAATTGAATTGTAATCTTTTATTTAAAGATTATCATTAGGAATATGAAATTATCTGTTAAGCAAATTAAGATTAATAAAAATATTGTTGTTTCGGATTTCGACACTCTTCAACCCTGAGTTTTTGCTTTCCTTTGGGAACAACTCTGGACATCTATGAGCTAACCTCAGTCTGCGTAGAAAATAGCATCACAAGACATTGGTCGGCCATATTGTTCCAGGCACTGTATTGAGAGTATTCCTATCTATGTTTAGATTAGTTTTGTGTTTTTTTTTTGCAATATCAGTTCTCGAGAGTAAGAAGCTTATATCAAGCATAAACTTTCAATCAGAGATTAGGCAACACATATTATGTGGCCTTATTATTTAATAAAGCAGTAAGAAAACTGGAGGGGATGAGTTTGAGTGTTACCTTCTACGATTGAGAAAACTTTTGAAAGTGGAATACCTCCATCCTGATGCACTTTGACGCTCAATACTATGAAGAAAAATTTGTTTGAAACATCAGGGTCTCGCCATCATCTACAGAGCGCATGACTTTCAGATGAACTTAAATTCAAAGTGGCATTTGGCAAGCCTGTATCCTATCACCAATTTTTGTTCTATCTGTGATGTACTTCATCTACTTCATGAAGGGTAAAAGAGGATATTAATGGAATAAGTATTGTCTACTTGAAAATGAAGGAATGTTTCTACTGAATTTTGGTCGAAGAAAACATGGTACCTAAATATAACAGTACAGAAGAATTTGACAAGACCTGAAATTAGTCACCAGAAACTGGACTCATAGAAGTAGTGAACGCCTAGTAAATCTTAAGAGGTGTTTACAAATGTTTTGACATAATGTGCGTTTCCATTTAGTGACTCTCCTCGTTACAATCTTTACAAATTACTATTTATATTGGAAGAAGTATAAATAATTGACTATTAAAAATCAAGCTTAACAATTTCATATAAATCTATCTTCTCCTTGAACTTAGAAAAAGTAAAAGTTAAAAAGACTGCTCAAGACAATATAGAACTAAGTCACTCCGTGTGCACATAAAACCCACGTAACTATCACACACAAAAATCGACTAAAGTAATTAATATTTTAAGGCCCCCAAGAAAGTTAAACCATACATTACAGAGAGCTATCCGTTCATGGCTCATAAATTTAATGTGCAGCGCACAGGTTTGCGGATATAAAAAAAGTATAACTTTATTTCCACAACAACGATTCCAACTCGAACTGATATACGTAACAGCATCTGTAACTCAATACACATACTAATTACAAATGCCAAACCACATAAACTAATCAAAACTGGCCCATAGATACGTTTGACAAGTCAAGCTTCATTGAACTGCATCCAATAGATGCACGTTTGTATAAAGTTTTCAATTTAATTGCCACCAACTGTCGAATTGATTCAACAAAATTAAAAAAAAAAAATCTACTCCAAAAGAGAGTACACACGTAACATTATTTGAAACAGGAGCTTAATTTTAGCTTATAAATCAGCTAATTGAATGAATCGTTAAATTATCATAGTCATTGACTGATTTGTATCTGTGAAGTCGATGTGAAGCATGTAACAGGATGAAAAGTTGTCAATGAGCATAATATGTTGTATTTTACGCTCCTTTCAGAGGACTCTCCTCCTCGCTCTACCTTATTACATCCGTCACTTTATTTAAATACAGTTCGGAGATAAAACTTAATTCAGGAACTGATAAGGAACGATCATTTTAAGATAATATTGCATGAAAGGAGATCGAGAGAGAGGTAATAATAAAACGATTAACAAGTCAAGATACAGAATCGGATTGCTATATCAGTGTTGCCACTTTGAATTTTTTGAAATCTAAATTTTAATTTTTTCTTAAACTTTAAGTTTCCTAAAGCATGGCTGATGCCGTACAGTGAATTTGTAGGTGTAGCAAGGAATGGTATCTTGTTAGAATTTCAATGTCATCCGAAAAATCTCAAACATAGTATCTGCAATTTCCAAAGTGTGGAAATTTTGAAATATTTGGAACCAAATTGTTTTGGGGGTAAGATTGCTGAGTTTGGAATTGACTAAGTCATTGACTCAAACATTTTTGTCGAACCTTTAATTTGATGGATAGGAAACCCTAGGTTGGAAATCCTGTTTTGTAGTTAGAGACCAATCAAAAGGAATGTGGTAACCCTCTGAAGAGGAACTTGCTTACAAACTCTGCGTTGAAAGCAGTTGAACTCAAGGTCTTTCAACCAGCTTGTGGAACCTAATCGAGATGTTGGCAGAACATTTTTACTTGCTCACAGGCGAGCATGCTGTTCCTTTGACACGCGACAACAGCGCCCCTTGCGGATCAAAATTCAAATAGCTTTGCTCATCGTTTTCTGGGAGATGAAATGAACTTTTGTGGCAGAAGATAAGAACAAAAAGAGCATTTGATATTTCAAAATCGTTTTAGAAACATTATGTAAAATTTTAAGACCAAGGTAGAATAAGGGTTTACTTGATTTTGAAGTTTTTGCGAAGACCATGCAACATGCAAACTTTTCTAAGGCAAAAATAAGAATTGGCAGCATGTGGGTGCACTGGTTTCTCCTGCGATGATTTTCAAGCTCTGTAGGTAAACTGTGATAGCAGGGAAGAGGTCTGCGCTCATTTTTTTCACTGGGTTCTATATCTTTCATGATGTGGGAAACAAAAGGAGAATTCTGAGAGACCGAAGCATTGTGATAAATACATATTAAGGACACCCATATCAAGTCAAGGAGGGCATGAATACTGTCACACCGTAGAAGATCTGTAAGAGATCCAAGTTACATAAATCTTGCTTGCTCACACACTGGATATATCCCCCAGGTGTGGTTTCTTCCCTAAAAAAGGTTTGAATCGAACTGGTGAGAAGCATTTCGTAAATAATGTTTGAGTTCAGTTCGAGGTCAGTTTGTCTCTTTCAGCAAATGCACAGAGAAACACCCCAGGGGTATGAAATCTGACCATAACCTTTTCTTGGTGCAACAGATTCACCTGCGTGTATTACAAACCATAAAGGCTATTCTGGACATATTAAAAATGGCGCCAAAATCGTCCATTCATCGGAAGATACATAAACAATATTATAAAATGGCGGCAAATGTCAAATTCTACTTTGAAATAAATATTTACGGAATAATTCGTCAGGAATGTTGGTCCAGATTTATAGCTTGCCCGGCACCAACTGGGCCAACGCTGACACCTTTATCCACTTGAAAAGAAGAATATAATAAGAATCTTGGTGAAATACGATGTTCCTGTTGACCTCCAAACACTTGTAAAACTACACTACGTTGTAACGATCGTTGGTATTCCTTGTGGCTTGTTCAACGAGTAATGTAAATCACGAATTTTGTTTATTCGAAAAAGGAATGGACTTTGAAGATATCTCCGACCGCACAAAATAATTCTGGGCTCCTTGAAGAGTGCTTGAGAATCAAATGAGCAGTTTGTGGCAATTTTAACAATTTAAATCGGTTATAAAAAGAAGCCTTTAATTTATGAAAATAGTCGATTCAAACGCAATACGTATCTAGTACTTAAAATACCCCCTTCTCATAATTTCCCTTTGAAGTGGCATCACCTTTGAACCACACTTTAATGTGGTCAGTCTTCAAATATCAAGTCAAGTATAAATGTGTTGACTATGTTGACTTTATGTTCAAAACTAAGGAAGTGCATTTTAAGATTGCAGCTGCGATTCGAAGCTAAGATTGAATACTCCATTGATGTGTCCATCTCTTTTGTGAGAGGTGCACTCTATCTGGGGGGATACACAAACACTCCTTGAATTTCACTCTGATCACTGATCACACTGATCAGAGACCTCTCAGCCATAAAATGCTTGCTCTATGATTATAGGAGAGTATGTTTTACAACGTATTTAGCGCACTTGGTCCGAGTCCAAAGCGACCAACGAAAGACCGCTTGCGCTGCCGTAGCAGACTGAACAAACAAAAGCATGATCATAGCTGGTGATGATGATGATGATGATGATGGAGGTGATTGAAATGTTTCCTAATCGAGTAGCTGCAGTGTGTCAATCAGGATAGAGTGACACAAAGGCGGTGAAGCTCTTTGTTGTCGACTCCAGTGTTCAGTTCACTTTGTTGACTGCATTGCACCTGTAAAACTACTGAAGTCGAAGTGTTGATTTTCATCTTTTGTTGTTTGCAGTCTTGAGTCTTACTGGCGCATGCAAATTGCTTGTAAGTGTTTTCCGTTTTGTTGCACGGCAAACGTGTCTGTCCGTTGTGGTTCCGATAAGTGATATGTCGAATGACGTGTGGTATTACAGGTTGCTCATTGCTCAAGTATAAAGGTGAAAGAAGTCAATCGATCAGAAATGTATTGTTGTCGAAATCAAATCGAAATCCTTGAACTTCAGAATGACCTATCAAACGCAAGTTTTCTCATCACAACAACAAATAATAAAGTCTCAAGTGATTCTCAAAAACCCATCAATCGCTCATCTTGTATCTTTTTTTTCGACGTACCTAAACTAGTATCGAATTCAAGATTTGCAAATTCAAAGAAAACGAATACCCCATCTAGTCGATTGTCTGAAATAATCGAGTGGTAGTAATTAATTTGAAGATTTAATCGATTTGATGGCGATTAATCGAATGATTAACAAGCAATTTATTGTTGGCTATGAGCAATGCTGTTTGTATACCTGGCATTTTAGGTAAGGCAATATGGTTTTGATGAAATTTTTACTAAATGATGGGTTTTCGATTTGAATTCGAAAACGAAAAATGATCACGCTAAAAGCTTAAAATGAATTAGTTATAATGAGGAAGATATTATCACTTAATGAAGATTTTAATTAATTGTTATCACCAATTAAGTCTTTGGGTGAGTTTAGTAGTAAAAAACAAACGTGCTTGGGATCTATTTCAAAAAGAAAAATAAGTGTTTATTTGCTATGCTATGTTACTTCTAGCACCGGTAAAATGTGTATATGCACCGTTTAGCGGACATTTTGTTAAAAAAGAAAAGTGTCATTATGGTTCTGGAGTTTCTGAAATAATCGCGTCACAAGCGATTCGAATGCATATTTCTGGTACTCAACTCAAAAATGCAATAACCTATCACCTATCAGTAAAAAAAAAACGTCTGTAGTTATCAATATGTCACAACTTCTTTCGAACACCGCATTCGTCTAAACTGACGTCCGTCCTTCCGTCATGTCAGTCCGTCCGTATGTATACTCATTACTCTCTAGAGGTCTCAATTTCTGAGCTAAAAAGCTGACATTTTATACATATAATCTTTGGCTTAAGGCTAAGATTGTAAAATCCGCCAAACAAACACGCCCACAATCGCCATTTTTGTTCAACAACTTTTGTTGGCAAAATTAAATTATGTTTTTTGTACAGTTACGATAAAATCACAACGCCAAAATTTTTCGAACGCAAGCTTTTGGTAAATCTTCTTCCAATTAAATAAAAATATTTCAGTTTGGGAGTGGCTGACGCGCACTTTTCATTCAAAACCATCAATATTGTTTTTACTTGCGATTAAAGGTACTATAAGGCAAGTTATGCATAAAAAAAGTTTTAATTTCACAATCAAACTTAACATAACGATGATAGAGAAGCCGAAAATAGTGGGTCTGTCTGTATGTCCGTATGTCTGTCTGTCTGTACAGTTATCTACAGCCTAAAAGGCTGCACCGATTTGCTTCGAACTCAATACTTAGTTAGAGTTTACACAAAGATAACGCCTTAATGACTTCACCAATTTTGTAGTGTATTTAATCTTATAAATTAAAAGACATTACTTTAATTTGTATGCATTTCGGCATTTTAATGCCATCTTCAGCAATTTTTTATTTTTGACTAAAACTATTTACATGACTTGCACTTTTGTGATTACATTTGTTTGGACTTTTTAGAAAGAGCGAGATGAACAGATAATACATAGATATATGTTTATAATTTTTTTTTTTACGTTAAAACATTTGACATTAAAATTACACGATACTAAGTATGTTGAAAAGAGATGACTTAATCGGAGCTTCCATCGTATTCATCATTATGGATTTGTTTTTGTGCATGTAGATGCTTTCATAAGCGTCCAAGAATTTTTCATCAGATACATGTTTAACAAGTTTCAGATTCTCTTTTGATACATTGTGGTCATTCTCCAACATATGTAAGGCTACAGCTGATTTATAAGGTCGATTGAACTTTACATTTGTTAGGTGTTCCCCGAATCTAGTTTCTATGTTTCTTTTTGTTTGTCCATAATATTTTTGTTCGCAGTCATTGCATGTTATTTCATAAATCCCTGATTTTTTCAGGTTGTCTGTTTTATCTTTGATAGATCCTAGTTTGTTTTTAAGTTTCCCTTCTGACGAAAAAACCAATTCAATATTATGTTGTTTGAAAACCTTTTTTAATTTGTCGGTTATAGTAGGTGCAAAGTGAATTTTTAAACGTTTCTTTTCGTCGGTTTCTTTAGAAGTTTTTAGTGTGGTTAAATTGCGTCTTCTTAATGTTTTTGATTGTTTTTCTACCATTCTCGTGACCATATTACTATCATATCCATTCAGTTCCGCAACATATTTTATGTAATTTAATTCTACCATGTAATTCTTAGCATTCATGGGAACTGAACATAACCGATACACCATACTATTAAAAGCAGCTTTTTTATATTGAATAGGACAAAATGAATCATTTGGAATATACCGTGCAATGTTGGTAGGTTTTCTATAAATTGAAAATTCCAATTGGTTTTCTGTATTCCTCCTTACCAAGAGATCCAAAAACGGTAACTTTCTCTCTTTTTCCAACTCAAAAGTGAACTTTAATGTGGGACATTTTGAATTCAAAAGTTCAACGAAATCAGGCACTTTATTTGGATCCATGCATGAGAAAATATCATCCACATATCTGATCCATACCGTTGGTAAACTTCCTTCTTCTTCGATGGTGTTTTCAAAGGATGACATAAACAAATTTGCCAAAAATGGAGATAAGGAGTTGCCCATTGTTGTACCTTCAGTTATTGTATAGAATTTGTTTAAAAATTGGCAACAATTATATTCCATGCATAAACTGGCGGCGTCATAGTACACTTTCTTCTTTTCTTCATTGTCTTCACGTTCATTTAGCCAATTTTTTAACAAAATTAAAGTTTCCTTAATTGGAATACTTGGGAATAATGCCACCACATCGAAGGATACTAATACTTCACCATCTTTTAACTTACTTAGTATTATTATGACGTCCTACAGAGGGGTTTTTGCAATTAGCATTCTAGCTCTAAAACTAACGGTACCTGCCATACGACTTTTAGTGAAAAATTAATTTTTCTCAAAATGGCTCCAACGATTTTGATAAAACTGAAAACTGAATAGTGTTTTCTGTGCAAACTTTATGTTTTGGTTGGAATAGATTTTTCAGGAAAAGTCTTATAACGGCACCTCCCACTTTAAGGGGCGTGTTTTTTAAATCAGATTTTCTCGTGAGCCACTTGTAGTATTTCGATGAAATTTTCAATGTAAAAGCTCTTTTATAAACGAAACAATATTATTTTTTTAATTAAAAAATAAGTTTTTTTGAGTTTTAAGAAAAAGTTAAATTTTTTTCAAAAATGTTAGTTTTTTCCAAAAACAGTTTCTTTAAAACTTTTAAAATTTTTGTTTTCTGATAACAACTATAAACTGCTAGATGTTTGCATACTCCAAAAAAAAAAAAATTGGAATATATTTTCGAAAAGTTTTGCAAAAAAAAAACAGTGTAAAAACAAAACTGGTCCAACGATTTTGAAAACAATGTCCATAAAATTTTAAACAATAAAAGAAATCAAATGGTTTACTTTATTTTCTCCAAAAAAAGTTCTACCCAGTAATTTTTAAGTCATTGATAAAATTTGATATGATTTTTTCGCTGCTTTTTTTTCCAATATCTCATACCCCAAGACCACTTTAACACAGTAGAGCAAGCTCGTACGACTCAGTGTTGCACTTTATTTTCGTCCGTTATATGAAAAATATATCTCTAAACATTTTTGTGTACATTTTTCAATACGCCCACTTTAAGGGGCGTGATTTTTATAAAATACGTTTGTTCGGGTAAGATCGTTTGAAAACTACTCGTTTCAGCTGTAGCTACGCATATGACTAAAAATTGACTAACGATCATAGCTCAGTTAGTGCATTAAATTTATTTATAAAAAAATTTAGGATACTTCCAGTGATTATCATCACTCCAAATACGGAAGTTTTGTTTATTGACATAGCCATTCAACAAAAACAAAGTTTCCCTAAAATGGACGTAGTACGCGATACGTATTTCGAACAGAACCATGATTTTCAAAATAAATTTGCACATTTTGGAAGCGTTTTTCAGAAGCCGTTTTATTCATGTTGAAATGCCAAACCTAACTTTAAATATATCCCTTGACAGCTGAAAAAATGGCCACCCGTTAAAATAGTGTTCCCAGCTAAAAGTTTTATACCTCTAGAAAAAACACCCTTTACTACGCGACCTGGCCTGCAGTGCTCACAATGCCTCACATGACCAAGAATGCTGTGTTAAGGGAATTTTAATATTTGTTGCGGATTATTTTACTGTCCGATTGAACACTAGAATTTTTGTTAAGACCTTGCAGTTTCAATATGTATTCGCCAATTTTTCAGGTGCCCGTGCCTAGTGTGGAACCTTGATTTCATTGTGATCACATGAATTTATTCCAAAACTAGTTGAAAGCTCAAATCAAGGCAGACGTAGCAATCAAGTTTAAGTGTTTCTTATAATTTAAAATGAGTCTCATTATTTTAAATCGTCCATTAAGCAAACTAATAACTTCTTAATTATACGATCATGTGTATCTCCTTACACATTACCCTGTATTTTTTTGGTTCAATGCATTAGCAACACTATACATTCGAAAGTGTTCCAAATTACGATTTGAATTAACCCACATTATCTAACTGGTCTTTCCGAAACTCCACTGGAGCTTCACCCCAGCCAGACTCCTAAATTAACCCCACAAATCATTCTGACAAAATAAATTTGTTTTGTTGGTATTACGTGCTTTGAGATAGATCACCCTAGCCGAGCAGCTGCCACCAGAACCAGATGCGGTCTCGATTACTCCAAATTTTTATTTTATTTTTTCAAACTTAAAATTATATCTAATTTATTTTGGAAGCAGCCAGGTGTAAGTTTTTCACTCTATCATCAAGATAAAATATTTTGATTTTACGTGAACACAAAAAATGCTACATTTTTAATATGATGTTTCCTCATTGGGCTCTAGCTCAAGATGCAGAAGCCAAAGCCAGTAGAGAAGCAGAGCTCATATGATTTATGGAAATAGTTCCTCCCCATGAAGAGCTACCTGTTTTCTGCTGTTCCAATACGAACAAAGAAGCTGAAACTGAAACAACAGCAGCAGATACTACAACGCTGCTACTGCGCACGAACTTCAATCTTCAACCAACAACCAAACTATAGGTTGTAACTATAAAGTCCCAGCTCCCAGTTGCTATTGCTAGTCCTGAACATTTAGTGGATACTTTATGTCGGAAAATTTGATTTGTGCGGTTGCCCATTGATTGCACATAACGCTCGCAGATTTATCTGCACTTTTGTCAATACAAATTGATTGTTATCGAATCTGAAGTAAATTTAGTGTTATTAACTTCTGTTGGATGGTTTTTTTTTTTCTGATTTGCTTAGAAGGTAAAGATATAGTTGGATATTGTGGTTAGAAAAATTTTGTTTTGCAAAACTCTATTTGCAGTTAAATCAGAGAAAATAGCTAAATTATTGATCAATAAATAATATTGTTTGTTATTATTTTTTTTTTAAATTGATTGGTTTATTTTGTTGACTTAAGGTTTCATAATTTTTTGGTTTGAAAAACAGTGGGAGGTCTGGTTGTGATTTCAAAACTACAACGGACTCAAGAGCATTTTTATCGGAATTACTATTTTTTAAAACGGGTGTTTTTTTATAAGTATCGAACTTTAAGTTGGCAACACTATTTTAACTGACTGCCATTTTGTCAGCTGTCAAGTGATTTATTTTAAGTTTGGTTTGGCATTTCAATATGAATAGACTGACGCCTGAACAACGCTTCCAATTTGTGGACATTTTTTATGAAAATCATGGTTCTGTTCGAAGTACGTATCGCGAACTACGTCCATTTTACGGAAGCTCACTTTTCGTTGAATAGATACGTCAATAAACAAAACTGCCGTATTTGGAGTGATGATTATTCTCAAGTGTATGTTGAGACACCGTTACATCCATAAAAACTGACTGTTTGGTGTGCTTTATGGGTTGGTGGAATAAATGGTCCGTACTTCTTAAAAACGATGCTGGCCAGAACGTTACAGTCAAAGGTGACAGCTATAGGGCCATGATTACTGACTTTTTCGTTCATCAATTGAACAACCATGGTGTGCAGAAGCTGTGGTTTCAACAAGACGGTGCAACATGTCACACAGCTCGTGACACAATTGATTTGTTGAAGGAAGCATTCGGTGAGCGCATAATTTCACGTTTTGGTCCTGTGAATTATCCTCCAGGATCGTGCGATTTAACGGCGCTATTTTTTGTGGGGATGTGTCAAGTCGCTAGTCTACACCGATAAATCCGAAACGATTGACCACTTGGAGGACAAAATTCGCCGCGTTATGTCTGATATACGGCCACAAATGTTGGAAAAAGTCATTGAAAATTGGATTTCCAGATTAGAATTATGCCAGAAATCATATTAAAATTATAATGCTAGAAGGTAATCTTTCGAATAAAGTAAATTTCAAGTCAATTTAAAAAAAAAAACATCTTTGTTTTATTCCATTTTAAAGTTCTATACCTAAAAAAACAAAAGAACCCGTTATAGAGACTCCTTCTAAAGCAGCACGGCACGAATGTGGAATGATCTGACACGCATTCTTTCAACTGCCTCAACCAGTAGATGTTAAAATATAGAAACAGTTTTGCAGGAAAAACTTTCATTTGGTAGCAACATCAGCGCCTTCATTAACAGTACCTCCATGTCTGGGTGAATACTTGCCTTTAGTACCAAAAACCGTTTGTCGGAAAACTAAGAAATTATTTTGTCATCATAAATCAGCTAAGAAAATAATTAATTCAAAACCTTCTCATCTATCGAAGTTTCCAAAATATAAAAAAAAAAAAAACTTTTAATTCCAATTTCCCTATCTGAGGATGACGTAATCTCAGCAAATATTGAACTAATTGCATGTGTCTTATCTAACCTTATTCCATCCCAGGTGGGTGTTATTTTTGCATTATCTTTGCCGTCCGTCAACAGGTAATAAATTACCAAGTCGTCCAACAACGATCAGACCCAATACCAAATCACCACACGCTCAAGGAAGTGAACTACTTTCAATTACTGCCGTCGGACAATTTATGTACTTTCATTTATATTAGCCATAAGCAATAATCATAGCTAGCCACAAAAAATTTAACAACCAATTCATGGAGTCATATTGGCCAAAGCCCTACCTTCTGGCCATAGGCTGGCTAACTTACCAAAACAAAACGAAGTAATAATCTCGTTTAAAAATTCAAACTGCCACACCAGGTCGTAGAAGAGAGAGTGAGAGAGCAGCACCCTTCTCAAAATCAGTTCAAATTGAAAAAGTAAAAGTACCCATAGTAGTTAAGACAATCACTAATGGATATGGATACTACACCTGGTTAAGACTTTTCTTCCTTCCTGTCAAAACCACATAAATGCCATATGCACCATACCACTCTCCAAAAGATAGCGAGGACGAAAGTCTTTACAAATGATTTTAAAACCATAAATGCATAATGTTGGGCAAAATAATATCAAACGCAAGGCAGAAAAATTGTATCTTTATGCATTTAGCTTAGCCGTGTTCCATAGGTCCAGGTTCAGGACAGGGAAACAAGAGCAACTTGCACTTTCACCCCCTGCCACTGCCATCTTTTCAGCAGCCGCCGCACTCTATGGTAGTTGGTACTTGGAACTTGGCAGTAGTCCTCTGTAGACAAGAAAAATTATTCAAATTAAAACTCAACAAGTATCTCAAAGTTGCATTCGGCAGATTTGGTTAAAAACTTTGAGTGCGGTGGCGGCGGCTGGCAGTCAAGTAGAATTGAAAAATCGTCAAATTGCTGGCCATGTTCGAATGGATTTTCATATATTCATTGAGCCAATTTCCTATAGTTTATGGGCGACGAGACTGAAAAGCACCTTTACATGTGGCATGGCCGGTCCGTATCGTGTGGTTTGGTCGGTGAAGTTGTGGTTGCGGTGGCACACTTGTTGTGGCGTGTTCAATATGTGTAATCAAAAGGAGTTCAGGTATACAGAGATACTACAGTGAATGGAGACTGTGAATGATGGAAGAGACGGAAGGGAATAATAAAGTAACTGACAGATACAGAGCAAAGTCAATGAGAAAAGCATTAGAAATAACGACGCATGATACGCGAGTTAACTATAAAGTACACTGAGAAAAAAAGACTTGTGCGACAGGCTATGTTCTGACAGAAACAAATTTAGAAATATATTTTTTGTATGACGAACGAAAAAAATGGTTAAAACTTAAATATCGGTACCTTAAATTTTTTGTTCTTTCATGAAAAGTGGGTGTGAGCCACACCCGTAATTTAGACATTTCTTTTCAGATACAAGTTTCGACTTAGAGACTCACAATTTGGGCTTGTGGATTCATTTTAAATACCGTTTATTTGCAAAAACGTTTTTTTTTTGTTGTTGTTGTTTCTAATGAAAAGTGGGCGTCAGCACCGCCCAAAATCACAAAATGTAAGGTTTTCGCTCGCAGATAAGCATCATTTTTTTAAAAGGTAATATTGCTGGTTTTATATGAAAATTGGGCGTCAGCCACGCCTAAACTGAATATTTTTTTTTTAATTAGATCCAATTTACCTACAGCTTGCGTGTGCAAAATTAAAGCGTTGTGTCTTGGTCGTAACTATCTCTCAATTCACTTTTGCTATGATACAATCAGATGCAATAGTTTCATTTCGTTGCTTATAGTTCACATTTTCTTGTAGCAAGAAGAGCACGACGTTTTTAAGGCCATTCAAAATAAATATATCTTGGCCATATTTTTAAAGAATGATATTTAAAAATTGCCTATACATATCGATTGAATGGCCTCTTTAAAGGGTTCAGGAATTCCTCTTTCTTAGGATACCCCCAATACTAATGGTACCTTGTTTTAGAGAAACTTCTAGGTCGTTTTTCTTTCTTTCTCTTCTATTTCTTTCTTTCTTTTCCCTTTTTCGTCCCATTTTTCTTCCTTAGTACCTATCCTCCTAACCTAATTAACTTAAATACTTTAATCTGCATTATATTAAAAAATATTTGCGCTCTTGACCTCTTATAATTAAATATAGTTTAGCGCCACCAATCAGTCAGCTCTGGCATCGAAACTTCCGTTTTAAAGAAAACGTCGATTTTCTGAAGGAGATTCAACTCGTATCTTTTTTTACAAAACACTGGGTGAGTCATTTGAAAACACGAATTGAATTTTCTTTCAGTGTAGAATGCCTGAATCCTTTGCTGTGGGATATATTGGCATGATAAACGGTCTTTGTGGCAAAGAGTTTAAGATACAAATCTATATAGTACAAGTAGTAGTATAATGCGAGCGAGGTCCAAACTGGAACCCAAAGCAGGCAGCCGTTCGTAGTCATCATTGATGATGATAACAGGCTGTGAATTAAAATTCACTTTTCTTAGCCCGATGCTGGGGCTATTTTGGAAAATTGAATTGGATCATTCTGGTGTGCGGTTACATAACCAAAAAAAAACGAGTCACTATAGCACCAACGACTGTACTGCCGTCTGCCGCCTGCCACCACCGCCATATTGCATTGGATCGGGAGCAAAAGTAAAGCCAAAGGCATTAAGACTGATATTTCCTGATACAGATAGCTTGGTGATGAGAGGAGGTGGTGGACTTGCTCTCGAATCGGGATACCCACTTTATGTAGGTAGAGAGGTACCTCAAGACAGTGACTGGTTTATAAAATAATTGTATCGCATATCGATCGTTATGCCTGTGTGGACGGACGCGACATGAAGGCAGCATGGTGCGGTGGAACGATGGCGTTGGTCGTTGGTGCCAACAGACCAGTTGGTTTAGTATGGCCGGGAACGAGGACCGATGTGCAAAACAGCTGTCTGATTAGGCCCGTTTAATGTGACAAATGTAGTGCAGTGTGTTATGTTGTGGGGGAGGGCATAAATCACTAAATCGTTGAATTTGTTGTTCAATTTTGTTATGCAGAGGGTAGATAACGGTATTTATTTATTTTATTTTTGCCTTACAGCGGATGTTTTTGGTTTGTTTAACATGGACAATTATGGGTGCTTCAGATAGTTTAGTTTAGCTATTGTTCGTTCGTTTCGTTCGAAGGTGACTGTGTCATTGGGTAATCTTGGATCGCTATTGTTTGTGCTTAAAATTAAAGCTGTGATTTAAGATTTTGACCTCTTAACATGGAAGGATTTTTGGTGAAAGCAACTGTTAAAAAAACATTGTTGCTGACCGAAATAAATTGTAGTGGTGTGGTAATCGCGTGCCCCGAAAGATAAGGCTTGATCTGGCTTGAGTTTCAATTTATAATCACCTTTGCTATTTTGTTGCAGGTCAAAAGGAGAGGAGCATCGCGTCGGTAAGGTAGAAGTGAAGAAATTTGGGTATGGTAGGAAATTAAAAAAAAAAAAATTTAGAAAATGAATATTTGGGAATGTCCAGTTCCAGGGACGTGGCTGGAACTTGTGTGTGAACGAAAGAAGACAAATCAGACCAAGAAAGCTTACAAGAAAAAATCGAAAATTTGATCGACGAAAATCACCACTCCAAGGACGATGAGGATGTTTATGGAGATTGTCCTTTTCCCACCAAACCTATGGAACCTTCTTATATTGATTAAGATTCCCCTTCTTCCAACGAGCTCTGGCTGAGCATCGCTATTATGTCAAAGTCTTCTTGATTAATCTTTATGGTAGGCACAAATGGTGCCCAACATGGGGATTTATGTGGTCACTTAGACTTTTCGATATTTTTGGTATAGTTTGACTGGCCTAACGTCTTATATTTGGTGAAACCGAATTTTCACAAGGCCTTTAAATCCCTCCCTTTGCTTTCGCAGCAAAAAAAGCTAAAGTTTTTTCATCAAACTTATGAATATTACTTTGGAAGAAGACTCTTGGACCTAAGTCTTCCAAATACTTCAAGATTCTTATGATGTTCTCAGATTCACCTCATGACAAACTGGGAAGCTGAACTTCAAATCTAGAACGTTGACCTTTGCATACTTCGACCAGTACTGAGTGTGAATTATGAGCCCACAAAGAAAAGCTAGTAGGAATTTTCATTCATTCTCTTAACAGAATAAAAGAGAAGAGAAATCTTCATACGCGGTATGCGGCGACACTTGGAAAACATTTCGCTTAGTTTATCCTCAGAAATAGAAACGTTTGGAAAATGAGGCTATATTTTACTTCCACCACAGTTCGTTTCACAACCCTCACAGACCATACCACATTCCGATGTCATTACTGTGCCATATCACATGAGTGCTGTTCTTTTTTGGTTACAAATCTCTGCAAAGAACGCAGAAAACAAAATAAATTTCCAAGTGGTCGACAAAAATTCTGACCACCACCACCGCCACCGATTGCACCACTTTGTTGACTTATGTCAGCTATTTTGAATTCATGGTTCAATTTAAGCGCTGACCCTCCCCCACGCTCAAAAATGCGCAATCTTTCAGATAAATCTGACCATGCTGCGGCTATACAGCAGCGTACCGGCGCGTCGCGTCGTCGGTGGCTGTGGTGGACCAACTCATGATTTCCACACAATCAGTCCATTATTTTGGGTCCAAAATTTTAATGTCCAATTGAAAATGTAGACCAAGCTACTGCAACGCCACCGACAACGAAACGACCGACGGCTGCCAGTGATTTATCCAAGAGCAAGACGTTGCATATCTTTGTATAGTCTTGGCTGGCTTCATGGGCCAGATCCCAGCCATCAGCGTGCACTATGTGTCGAGGCAAGTGTTGTCGTGCCCAAATAACTCGTCCATCTTAAGTTTTCATCGGTCATGGTGGAGAGGTTGTTTGTATGGAAGTGTGGTGTCCTCTGTGTGCAATGTGGATCGTGCTATGATTTTTGGACTAGAAACCACGACGCGACGCTACGGCCAACAATGACGGTGAGTAATAGAATGAGGTGTGTCCCGTTTTACATCAAGCTCCATGATGGTGGTGACTAAGTGGGAATTTATGATAGTGAAGGAGTATTTTGAAGGTTTTTCGTTCGGTTGCGAATGCTTTTCGGAAAACCTTATAGTAGATCCATAGCCAAAGATTTGTTAAATCTCTGATTGAGATCTGTTTAATAGTGGACGGACATGAACAATGGGATTGTAGGCTGCGTTTGCGTATAGACGGAGACACAAATCCTAGGAATTTAAGTTGAGTACATTGTATAGGTACGAGAATTATTGTGACATCGAAAAGGGCTAGCTTTGTGGGCGTTTTAGTTTTAAGGTCAATATATGTCACATAACTTCTTTTGTTGATGACAGATTGAAATGCAAGATTATTTTTTTAGTAAACGATGTGTTTTTACATACCAAGTTCGTGAAATGTCACATCAGTCGAATTACATACCTGAAATGATAAAAAGAGGATATATTTTAACTTTTTTGATCTAAAAAATTATCTTAAAACATACAAAATTAAATGATTTTAAATTTAAATTAAATCAAACGAACCAGTTTTGGGAGCATTGAGCTTCTTTTTAATGATTCTATGACAAGTACCGTTATTTTCAGACCTGATTAAAAAATGCTTTCAATAATCTAGAGGAGTTTCCTAACAAAATTTGAAGTACCAAGTTTGAAACATACCTATCCACAGATAACAGCTGGCTGACGACGGATGGCAGATGACGATGAGAGATGACAGATGACAGATAAAAGTTGACACATGATAGATATATTGTTTATAAATAGCCTATAGTACTATGAAGATGCAACTTTTTGTGTTGCAGGGTTTTGCCGCTTGAGATCACTGCCTACTACAGCAGTTTGGACACTTTTTTTCAATTATGACCATGTCCGGTCTAATAATTGTGTTCTTTACTTCCTTCCATCTGCCCTTCCTAAACCATATTGTGCCGAAAGTCAGATGTAGGGTTCTGACGTGGCGCACCAATAAAGTTGTTTCTTCATACTATAGGTAGCATATTCAAGGATGAGAGATGACAGATGACCATAAGAGATGACAGATGACAGATGAAAATTGACAAATGACAGAAAATATTTTTTGCTATTGAAAGAGAACTAATGCTACCTATAGCCAGCTAGGTAGGAATTAAGAACTAGTAATGCATGATCCAGCTATGCCGTTAAGAGTTCTAACAGTCTACTCTAAAATGGTCCATGCTACGTATTGTAGCCGTGCAATACGATTTACGTACATTACAAACTACGTGCTACTGCTGCAGCTACACGATTGTGCGCAGCCAGTAAAAGTAAGACCACCCTATATTTTGTAAGCGTTTTATTAACAGCGTGGTTAGCAAACTGTCAAAACTTGTAGGAAATCTTAAACTACAAATTTATAGGAATTTTTGTCGTCAATGAGAGGGCCGTTGTTGTGAACGACTACAGAGGGCACAAAATGTCATTTATTTTTCCTTGATAGGTGAGATGTGTTATGAATCGTGGGAAGAAATATTTAAAAAATCACGTTGTTGGAAACCTGAATACATTTTTATATCAAAATCTTTGACGTTTGTGAAATTCAAAGTTGACGTTTTAACTACATTCTTAATTGCATAAGTGGCCCCATCTAGGTGTCGTTCCCAGCAAATCTTTTTTTTTTTTACAGAAATGTACACAATATTATTTTGACATTTTGCCTATCTAATTTTCACTTGTACAAGTCACAAATTTTAACTACCAATTTCTTGCTTCATTCATGTTGCTGTTGCATATTTAAGTTGACATTTCTAAACGCCCTCGCTCATGTACAGTCGGTGCCACAAAGTTCACATTAGGTGGGCACTTGTAGATCAAAAAGCAAACACGACTTATAGCGCAGCCCAAGCTTAGTTGACTGTTTCCAATGAAGTGGCACTTTTAAACGTCGCGTCGCGTTATAGCGTCTGTAGTTGGGCGAATATTTCACGCGAATAATATTGTCCAGTGGAGCAATGAGTGAAGAAATGAAAGTACACACTACTTGTAGGTAGACGAAAAAGTACATGTATCTTGACTCTTGAGTTGAGCTAGTTGGTGGGACACCCCAACCCAAGTAGCAAGTGGCAAGTGGCAAAAGGCCTTGCAAGTTGCAATAGAAAAGCAAAAAAAAAAAAAAAAAGAATGTAGATCGTTTTTTTTTGTCAGTTGTTTTGGTTGACTCAGAAACCAAACTGGACACACAGAAGACATAAATTCATTCGGGGCTATGGCTATGGTCTAGCATTGCGAAAGATTTTGTGGTGATCGATTGATCAGGCGTGGTCGGAGGCACAAGATTTTCAACTTAAACTATATCTGAAAGTTGTATTTTGCCATATAAAATGGAACAAAACTTATGCAATTCAAGAAACTCAACTTGAAAGAGATACAAAAGTCCATTTAGACAGAAGCAACAAAAAATAAGGTAAAAGGCTCGTCTGGGATCGCGTTTTGAGTCTTGATATCGTGTAACTCAAGACTTTTCTGTAAGATATGCCTTTTAAGGTGTGGCTGGTGCTTTAATTCTAGATGAATCTATATTCCCTTGCGTCATTGGCAGTCTATTTTCCTCCACACTACACTCTATGTACTTCTTAATGAATGAAATAAAAATTCAAGCAGAGGATTGCAGTGAATGTCTTCTGTCTTGAGGTGGTCTTCAATGTTTCACATTAAAATAATAAATAATTCATATGGGAACTAATTTGTACTGAAAACTTAAGATAGTAATGCGGGAATGTTTATATGAAATACGTTCCATTTCAAAGGTGAGTTGATCGCATTGATTTGAATAAAAAACAGGCCATAAAAATGCAATGGAAATTGTGCTCCATTTGTCTGTATTCTTTATGGGATGCATTCTTGGAAACAGGTGTAGGTAATGGCAAACTATTAGTTGTAATACACTCATTAGGAATTATTTATTGTAATTGTTATTATAAGGACAAGACAGGGTAATAATTTTCAATGGTTATGGCTTCTGTAAGGTGGTCAACTTAAGTTCTTTTGAGATGGGAACTTGTTTTTTGAAAGAAACTGGATCTAAGCTAAGAACTCTTGAAAAACGAGCTAAAAAAAAACTGTTTTCAAACATTTGGAAACTTTGTCAAAATCAGAATCAATGTTTTAATCTAGGATATTTGGCAAGGTCTGGAAATGTTTGAATCCAGCGATCTTTAAGTGTTCCTCAGAAAAGGATTTTTGTATTTTCAAAGTCCTGTTAGATTTCTTCTATAGCTTTGACTGATTTTTCTGGAAGAATGTCAAGCAAAAAATAAGTAAATCGTGTTTAGCAACGAAGAACTTTCAATTCTGACGTTTGCGTAAGGCATGGGTGAATTAAAAATTGTGTCGGGTGTGTAAGGCAAAAAGTGTTTTTCAGAAAGGACATGTTTATTCCTTTTATAATTGGTTTGCAGGATATGCAAACAATTCATGCAACACAGTTTTATGAATGCCATCACCGATGAAAAAAGATCCCTTTTGTATGCAAAAATTATTTCAGAAAAATATTATAGAATCAAAAGAGATTTTGGAAGGAACCGAGGAAATCAGTTTCGTATAATAATAGGATGTCAAAAAATTGATCTTGGTATTGAAATAAGAGATAGTATCTCAGTTTGTCTACACACACCTTCAAGTTGCTAATTGTAATTGTAATTGTAATTGTAATTGTAATTGTAATTGTAATTGTAATTGTAATTGTAATTGTAATTGTAATTGTAATTGTAATTGTAATTGTAATTGTAATTGTAATTGTAATTGTAATTGTAATTGTAATTGTAATTGTAATTGTAATTGTAATTGTAATTGTAATTGTAATTGTAATTGTAATTGTAATTGTAATTGTAATTGTAATTGTAATTGTAATTGTAATTGTAATTGTAATTGTAATTGTAATTGTAATTGTAATTGTAATTGTAATTGTAATTGTAATTGTAATTGTAATTGTAATTGTAATTGTAATTGTAATTGTAATTGTAATTGTAATTGTAATTGTAATTGTAATTGTAATTGTAATTGTAATTGTAATTGTAATTGTAATTGTAATTGTAATTGTAATTGTAATTGTAATTGTAATTGTAATTGTAATTGTAATTGTAATTGTAATTGTAATTGTAATTGTAATTGTAATTGTAATTGTAATTGTAATTGTAATTGTAATTGTAATTGTAATTGTAATTGTAATTGTAATTGTAATTGTAATTGTAATTGTAATTGTAATTGTAATTGTAATTGTAATTGTAATTGTAATTGTAATTGTAATTGTAATTGTAATTGTAATTGTAATTGTAATTGTAATTGTAATTGTAACTGTAATAGTAATTGTAATTGTAATTGTAATTGTAATTGTAATTGTAATTGTAATTGTAACTGTAATTGTAATTGTAATTGTAATTGTAATTGTAATTGTAATTGTAATTGTAATTGTAATTGTAATTGTAATTGTAATTGTAATTGTAATTGTAATTGTAATTGTAATTGTAATTGTAATTGTAATTGTAATTGTAATTGTAATTGTAATTGTAATTGTAATTGTAATTGTAATTGTAATTGTAATTGTAATTGTAATTGTAATTGTAATTGTAATTGTAATTGTAATTGTAATTGTAATTGTAATTGTAATTGTAATTGTAATTGTAATTGTAATTGTAATTGTAATTGTAATTGTAATTGTAATTGTAATTGTAATTGTAGAAAGTTCTCTAAAAGATTATTATAGTTCACCTCCACGTTGTCCCTGATCTGGCAATTTTCTTTTCAGCTCAAGAATTTTTCGAGTTTTTTTGCTGTCTCCAGTGTAGGGCATTTCCAGGGACAAATTACTTGTTTGATGTGAATACTGAACATCCGTTGTTTTTACTCTTAGAGAAACTCTTGGAATGTATTACCGACAATGATCGATAAAAGCCTATCATATTCTCGAGATGTAACGAGAATAACTTAAAGTTTCACAGGTTTCAAATAGTTCCAACTCAATCGGAAGCAATATTTTGCTTTATTCCACATGGTAGAAAAGTTTCCGATCTGGATTTATTTAGCCTTGAACACACATGCTAGCGTTGCTTTTTTCCTGGTTTCTGGTCTGAACATTTATGTATATGGAACTTAGAAAAAAGTATCAAAACCATAAAACACGAATCTTCTCAAGTCTCTGACCTTGGACAGTTGGGAAGTTTTTAAAGTTCAGATTCCTTGAAATATTTTGTGTCTCAGTTTGAAAATTCACAGAGATCTTTTATCAAGATGTGCTGAATCCAAGACTTACCTCTCTACCTTACAAGTCTGATGTGTATATGTTGTACCCTCCTTTTATACAGAAATTGAAACTTAAAAACAATCAACTAAATTCACATTGTTTCACTTGGTTTGGCCAGAATCAACTGTTAAACTGTCAATATCTTGAGATACATGAAAATATGATGATTGATGTGATGACAATCAGTGAGGCCATGGAAAAATTCAACAACACGCAGCTCATAAAAAATGACAAGACAGTAGAATATTGCCCACGAAGCTTAGCTAAGCAAATGAAAATTCTTATGATTGCGTGTTGCACATCTATTTATGTATGAACAAGTCCCATCCTACCTTCATTGTCTTTTTTGAGCCATGAACTTTTCAGATCGTTTTAAAAACAGCATTCACATACTGCACGTGCTTTGATGAAGAAATTTCAATGTCTTTCCCAAGCCGACCTTCATTCTTATATTCTTGGTCAAAACGTGATTCCAAGAATGTCAGCCAGACCCAGTCAATGTTCATTTAAGTCCTCACCTGTCTGCCATAATCGTCATCATCATGGAGGGCAATACTTGTTGCTCCACATGATGCAATTAAAAAATCTCACAGGAATGCGGAACATTATCAAACTAGTTTCTTATTCAAAAATATAATGCATTGCATCGATCAAGTGACTTTTTTTTTTTGACTGAGATACAAAAGTATCTATAAAAGCCACTTCGGTAAAGTACAAACATACTCCCGGCTCAGCAATAATTCAAAATCCCATAAGCATATGTCATCAAGTTTGATCTCATTAATTTCGAATTATTGTTGATGTGACTGGAATGGTTGATTGTTGTCGATGTGATTGATTGGAAAACATTTAAATCGTTGGTCAAAGCCTTACCGCCTCATTGCTCTCAGCAATATGGTCGCCAACATTTAAAGTACATTTTTCTGTCAAAATTACATTTGATTGTCTTAAAGTTGGCTGACTAAAGCGTTGTTACACTTTCACTTCACTTCAAATCAAGTGTGCAAAAGATGTTGACTTAGTATAAAATATAATCAACTTCATTGTGATATGACAACTCAAAATGATTTATTGTAATGTTTTTTTTTTATTTAACCATTTGCAAGAAAAGATGTTAATAATAAAGTTTTTGTTATTAATTTTAATTTAAACGTGTTTACAGTTTAAATGGAAATAAATCACACAACAACGAAAGAAGCACATTTACACGATTGCGTCCATTGAGTGGGCGAAACTTATGTCATATTTACTTTATTATGGGTAAGATTTGATTAATCGTTTCATCGTTGAGTAAGGACTTTTATTAATTGCTTTTAATTATTATTTCTTTTCTTTTGTGTATTTATTGGCTAATCATAATCATCATTTGTCTAATTTGGATCATTTCATAACGATAGAGGTTTGTTTTGTTTTTTGCGTGATTAACAATCGCTCTACCATTTGCTGATATAATATTGATCCTGGAAGCTTATTCAAATGGCGTAAGACATTAATTACAATCGTTTTGTGTATACAATATTGCTTATTCAATCTTTTTATTATGGTCATGTGAGATCATTAAATCAAATCCAAAACCGTGTCAATAAGGAAGAATCGAAACAATATCCGTTTGCATTGTGATGGTGCTCAGTTGCTGCAAGCAGAGGTCTAAGTCATCCACTAAAGGAATGTGTCATGACAGTATCAGGAGAAGTCATACTCTAATAGTTTCCAGTTTCAACCACTTCTGTGTATGCATTGCCATTCTATAGGACTTATAATTCACTAGAATACAAATGGCTCTTAGAAATGGACTTTCTCATGACAAGACTTACGCTTGGCGGAATTGTCAGCGTCCCTTTCTGACTTGAAATAAACCCCTGGAAAAAAAATTTAAATGGAATTATAGATTGAACCCAGAAATTTTGACCTGGTAGTCGAAAATATTATTCGCTACATTGCCGGTCATTTGAAAAGAACATTTCAAATATTTTAAAAAGACAAGGCCACAGAATCGAGCATTGTGGAACTTCATACTGAACAGTATTTCTTATTCTGTTTTCTGAAAACGATGGAAAAACAAATGTTCAGGAGCTTTTATCCAGGTTAGAATACAATTGAATTGACTATTCGTTCCTTGTTTTGTTTTTGGTCAGATTTTTTTCTTTTTTGTGGAAGATATTGCAACTGCCGATGTATCACCAAAGTTGGTTTACTATTAAATGTTCTAGTATTTTATCTGTTTTCCATTATAGAAAGCAGCTGTTTGTGTGGAAACTACTATTGCCACCCTAAGAGAATCGAAAACATTCCACTGCTAAGTGATTATATTCGCATTTGGTTGCAGATGGCGCCCAACGTGGGTCTTGTATTTTTGTACTGTAGTTTCGATTTCACTTTAGAACAAATTATAACTAAGGGGTGTTTTTCTTAAGAAGAATAAAACCTTATGTTGGCAACACTTTTTTAAATGGCTGCCATTTTGTCAGCTGTCAAGTATGATTTAATTTAAGTTTAGTTTGGCATTTCAATGTGAATAGACTGACGTCTGAACAACGCCTTAAATTGTGCAAATTTATTTTGAAAATCATGGTTCTGTTCGAAACACGTATCGTGCACTACGTCCATTTTACGGAAACTCACTTTTGGTTGAAAGGATACTTCATTATACAAAACTGCCTTATTGGAGTGGATGATAATCCTCAAGTGTATGTTGAGACACCGTTACATCCACAAAAACTGACTGTTTGGTGTGCTTTATGGGTTGGTGAAATAGTTGGTCCTCACTACTCTTTTTAAAACGAAGAACGTTACAGTCAATTGTGACCGCTATAGAGCCATGATTACTGACTTTTTCGTTTATTAATTGAACAACCAAGACGGCGCAACATCTCTGAAAAAATCACAATTTAGATGGCGCCCAACGTGAGGCTTTTAACAAACTATAACTTTAAAATTAAATCAAACCATTGAATGTATGGTCTGGTTGCGGTGATAAAAACTGTCTGGAGAACAGATGCTGTGAATGAAATCTGGCGACGACATACCTAATACAAAAAGAATACAGCGAGAAAGACGGTAGTCGATGGTGGTTCCTTCTCGGTGAGGAACGGAAGATGTCTTTTCAGAAAGTTGTGTTTCAAATTATAGTTTTTATTTCGAAGACCAAACTTACAAAAATATTAGTGCTCCTGAAATAATTTCCATTGCATCGGTTCGGCTATCATCATCATCTTCTTCGCCCATCTTACTTTCTTCTAGTACAATTCATATAATCACAACAACCTTTCCCAAATTCCAGCCCAATAATTTGGATTCCTCATTATTTTTTTTTTGTTCGTTCAAAAAATACCTACCCAGCAAATTATTGGCTTGCTCCAACCATCAACCAATATTATCACACTTTGATTTGATGGCTACGATTAGCGCCTTACGGGCCAAAGTGCTGTAAAATAATTTTCCTCCTCTTAAACATCATCATTTCAAAACCGCGATAGACGTAGACATCCAAATTAACTTGTCCCATTCACTTTCTCTGCTGGAAAATTTAGATTTTCCATGAGCAGCACGTACTTTTTCCATCTCAATTTGGCTTCGCTCTGTGGTGTCTGGCATCGATCATTTTATTGTGGTGTTTGCACCTCAGCTCTTTTGTTTCTCTAGTTGGTCGCTGAATAAGGAGGAAGAAAATAATGAGCGGAGAGCACTTTGCACCGACCACGGATGACGAACGATGGACGACGATGATAATGATGATATGGAGCTTTCAAAAACTAGATCTGCGATCAAACTTCCTCCTCCATATTGCCATGTCAGATAGTTGGCATATTTTTGATTTGCATTTAATCTGGGATACAAATCTGCATAAACATACAACTTTCTATTGCAAGAGAGGCTTGACACTCAAAAGGGCTAACAACCTCCAAACTGATGTACCTACCAGGTGCACTACCCCATTCCAATCTTGAACCGAGCGAGGATGAGCTCATTAAATTGCAATTTTTTTCACTAGCATAGTCCGAACAGAAAATATGGAGTTAATAACAGTAGCGGAACGTAACGCAGGTCAAGGTTTTCATAAAATACCTAAGCATCTTAAGAGATCACTGCACCGCGCAGCGCCACCGCGTCGTTCCACTTCAACCAGTCCCATCCCAAATGATGACCGGTGCTGGCGTTGCGCCGGCGCGCCAATTCACCACCGGTTCGTGGTCCAGTGAATTCCCATGAAGATGATGTCTGATTACGACCGATGGACGACGATGATGGTAGAAAAGTCTGTTCAATTTTTTTTTTATTTTATAAAACAAATTAAGCTGACTGACCGCCCGTATAAGATGAGGATTGAGTCTTGAGAGGTGTATCCGAGAGATATTCTCATATGATGAAGATGATAATGGAGCTTAGGTTGAAGTTGATGTATTTATGGGTGTTTTGTTGTTTTTGTCTGTTATTGTCTGGCCTTCATTTTGTATTCCTTTATTTTTTTTTTTTTTTGAGTGGAAACCATTTTGACTTAAGCTTTTGTTTACATAAATTAGACAAATGTTGGAGATGTTTCTTGAGTTTTTAAATAATTGTGTTTGCTTATGCTTAGGTTTTTTTTTCTTTTTTTGACGTTTCAATGTAAAATTATTACATTTAATACACAGCTTGTATAACTTTGAGCATAAAAGCAGTGATTAATCTTTTGGAGTAAGATGTGAATGTTTAAAATCTTACATTAAATTGTTCACATTGATTTTTAATACAAAAACTTTTGATGTTTTTTTTTTTTTTTTTATTTTGATTTTCCATAATCGACAGGCCATGAGCATAGTATAATATTAAGGGTTTGCTGGTGAAAACGTTCCCTGAAAAATATATATTTCACCGTTTATCTTTGCTTTGTGTTTTATAGATAATAGTGTCGATTTATCAAACAGGTCTTGACTCCGCTCGGATCTGTCACGCCAACAATGTATTATTTTGAATTGCTGATGTTCCACAGGGTTCGCATTTAAGGCCCCTGCTTTTAAAACTTTACGAATTATGAAACTATAGACAAGGCCGAAAATATTTCATATTACTTACATCCAAGTAGTCGAAGGAGCTGGTGAATTGATGCCAATTTTCTGCACATGCCCAAGCTATCTTAAAAGTTGAACCCAATTTTTCCTGACATCTGACTGGACCTATGTTTCCGTAAAGCATTTGTATGTTTTCTTCTTTGTTAACATAGACAGAGGATCATATTTGGTACAGACATTTTTTTTTTCACGAATGCTGGAATGGGTTCTGCATGCGGTTGGAGAGAGACTACATGATACTGAACCATATAGAAGGTGTTTGGTTGACTAGTGTTCTACACAGGGTGTCTCCTTGGTTCTTCTCATTAATACTTTATTTCTCAGTTGCTTACTCAGCCGAAGCAGACTCCGATATGTCATTTGTCATTTATAATTGAAGTCGGTGTTCGCCTAAGAGTTTACCTGAATATACGGTTGCTCTTTTGAATCCGAATCTTAGCATTTCTTCCGTTAAAAGTATCGGTTCAAAAATCACTATCTGCACTTGAAAATGTCGAGATGCGGGAATCCTGTCTTCTTCTACACCATGATTTTACCAACTTCAATATCGATCAGCTTGAATCCCTTGTCAGAATGAGAGTCTTCTATGTACTCGTTACCCATTTTAGCATTGAAGAATCCCAACTGCCCAGAGAATTTGAATGCCCAGTTTGGGGTATAGCTCGTATGTTTTGGTGAGGACTTTGTTTGGTTGTCTGGAGATTGCGTTTCACTGTGTTGCCATCTAGTGCCTTAATTTTTTGTTTCGAAAAGCTTTAACCCACTGATTGCAACAGAAATTACTTTCTATTAATAGTACTATAGTTTGTATGGGAAAGGTCGTAGAAACTTTACATTGTGTCTCCAATCGAGGTTTCATATAAATAACAAAAGTCAGCTTTGATGTTTTTCCCACGCTAAGTACGCCCAGCCACAGAAAAATGCAAGCTTTTGTAAATCGCTGCCTATGCAGTGTACCTAAGATCTTTTGGCCACATATTATAGTTTGGGCATAGAATGAACCAAAGACTTTTGGATGTAGAGATATTCCAAGATTCTGCAAATCGAAAGAATGACATAAATTTTGAGTCCTTCAGTACAGCCTGAATATAGCTTGGTTATTGGTTATTTTTACGGTCACCTTCGAATAGCTAGAATCTCAACTTAAAGCAAGATGAATCAGCTAATAAACCAACCACAGAGCGTCCAAGCATCACATATAACTTCTCATCTATTTTTTTTAACTCCATTTTAAAGCTTGAATAGGCACAAAATTGTCCTTAACTGCAAAATATCAATTAAAAAAAACTTTCATTTAAAAACTCAATAAATAATTAAGCAACACCCTCTGTTTTTTTTATTAAATTTAAGGTCAAAATCTTGTCAGTCGATATGATAATTTTACTATTTATGTGGAACAATTTGCTTGGTGTCCAGTTTTTTTCTATGACAAGTATGAATTACTGAGCAGTAGGCAATACTAAGTGCAATTTTAAAACTAAAAAAAAACCACTGAATTTGCATTGTGTCAAGTTCATTTGCGACAAATTTATTTTTCATTCAATCACGCCCACTTTATAATAATGAAATGTTAATTCACGACCACAAAAAGCATAAATCATTTTTTTTTTTAAATACAAGCATAAATGTTTTTGTCTGATTTAAATACAAACCTGTTTAATTTAAAAACACTCTAAGGTCTAATTAAAAGTTCCAAATGGTAATCTCAATTTATCTCGATTTATTTCTTCTTGAACATGAATTCATAATTTTTCATCTCTCTAACCACAACCATCAAAATGTATGTTGCCGGAAACATCGAAGAGTGCCACTTGCCTGCTAGCGAACAACACTAACCACCCAAAATAATTATATTACCGAACCATTTCATTCAAGCCAACCGCGCACCATTCACTTAAATTGGTCTACATATTGATGGTTATGGCAAGACTCCTGCCACAAATGCCATGAAATAACCTAGTTTTTTTTTTTAATTTAAAGTAACTCCTTCGAGTCTCGAAATTCACTATGTCAACCAGTGGGCGACGACGCGATCACGGACGGTGCGGTGTTACCACCACCTAACAGCGAACAACTATTAAATATCAATTTTTCTTTGACTTAAAAAATTTAAAAGCAATGCAAACGTTATCAAAAAATGTGCATGTCCTTTCGCTTGTGCCAGTTAAAAATAATTACATCCATAACATTTATTTTAATTTGTGAAACTATGGGCAGTTCGTTTTGCTTTTTTTTATAGGCTAATTCACTGTTGAGTGCAATCAGGGTTGCCGTGGAGTGTATTTAAGGAGGGAAATTCTTAAAAGCTACTATTTTTTCCTATACAAATATTGACAGATCATAATCTTTTGCGCGCTCCTTGGAAGTAAAGATATTTGAAAGAAAATTACGTGCCCCACGTTGGGCGCCAATTTTTTTTTTTCGTATGAAACAAGTAGGAAATCCTGCCGCAATGCAAACGCTATCTAAAAATGTATGTCTTTTCGCTTGTGCCAGTTAAAAATAATTACATCCATAACATTTATTTTAATTTGTGAAACTTTGGGCAGTTCTTTTTGTTTTTTTTTTTTTTATAGGCTAATTCAGTGTTGAGTGCAGTCAGGCTTGCCATCGAGTGTGTTTGTGAAGGGAAATTCTTAAAAGCTACTATTTTGTACTATAAAAATATTGACAGATCATAATCTCTTGCACGCTCCTTGGAAGTAAAGATATTTGAAAGACAATTATGTGCCCCACGTTGGGCGCCAATTATAATTTTTTTTTTCGTTCGAAACAAGTACGAAATCCTGCCTCAATCGACACAGTTTTGCCTTGAGAATAGTGTTTTATCACAGGAATTTTTTTTGTAAGCTGGAACTAACCAAATTTGAAGAGTAGAAAGAAATGGTTTTAACATCAGCTAAAATACTTGAAAATTTTGAAAGTTAAGGTTATTTAAAAAAAAATAGTATATCTCAAATATTCGTAACATTGCGGTAACCCAGTGCAAGCTACCGCTAATAGCCTAGTGAATACTTTTTTTTCCAGATTCAAAGCCTCATGTGTATACTCGCTGCTCGTGCTGTTGTTTTGCCGCTCCATATTTTGCTATAAGTTGGGTTTGCTTTTTTTTCTTTTACACATTTTTTGTAAGGCTTTTTCCATTTTCTTTTCCACTTTGCATAATAACGCAGTAAATTTTCTTGTTTTATTATTTTTCTTTTTTTTTTTCTTACGCTGGAGCTTTGATATTACTCAACTTAGAAATTCCGATCACTCGATATGCATAAATAAAAAAAATTGTAGCTCTTTGTACGATGACTACGATTCCGACGACGTAGACGACTACGAGTTCGGTTCGGATAACGTCCAATGATTGTCTTACTTTATTTAGTAACTAATACATAATAACAGTTTACCAGGGAGCATGGTATATACGAAGAAAATTGTGTCAAATATAGGAAAAAAACTGCAAGCTCAAACTCGAAATTGTTATGTTATTTGGTATCAGTGTCCAGTTCCAGGTTCGAGTCCATACTCCAATAGTCCGAAGTTGGTTTGGCTTCAGCGATTATAATACGAAACTTATTATACTGCTGCATCGGCATTCAGACCTTACCTTACCCACTAATCCACTGCGCCATTGGCTTTAAGAAAAATAATTGTGTGCGCAGTGTGCGCCTGCGCATGCGCACTTCTGAATGTGTGTATCCATGAAGTTCCACATTGATTTAGAATCAATCCAAAGGCAATGTTGGAAAATTATGGCATAATTTGAAGGCAAAAATAATTTGATTACATTAGCAAGTGAATTGCTTACAATGAACGAAAGTAATGGTGGATAAGAAAAAAATTATGAAAAAAAGATTACGTATACGCCCCAGTGTCTGGTTAGTATGAAGATAAGTTATTATAATTATTCAATGAAAAAAAAAGGAATTTCAAATATTTAGACAAGTGTTTTGATTTTAATTATGATCAATTAACAGTAAAGTGTCAAAACAAAATAAAAGAGAATGATTTGTGTTTTACTTTACACTAAGTGGATATAGTAAGGATACCTTAATACATAGAAACAGCTTTCATTGACAAAAGTTATCTTTTTTTATCAAAAACCCCCTTATAAGTTGACATGTGACATCCTATTTTGAGTTATCCCATTTTCGTAAAAGGTTTTCCCAATAATAACGCCTAATTCTTTTTTGTAGATCTCCATTTTTAATAATTTGGATAATCGCAAGTGACATCTGTCAAATTTTGGAGCTGTCACTGTCACATGGAAAAAATTAAAATAGTGCACTATTATTGAGGCACCCTTTTTTATGTAGAAAATACTGAGACTTAAAAATTCCGTCTTATTTTTTAAAAATACTCTCAACGTTTTGAATCGAAAATTTTCACGAAAATTCCATGAAGTTAAGTGACAGATAAAAAAGATTGCATTCCGTATGCAAATTATTCCTGGCAAATCAAAAAGGGACGTTTACACAGTTGTCACATCAACTCAATCACACAGCTTGACATGACCTTTCTCTTCCCGTCCTAAAAAATATCTCAAGTCTTTAACTTTGTAAAAGTCTTAATTAATTCCGACAAAAAAAAAACCCTACCCTCCACCACGAATTATGCAAATCTATGTCGTTACCGAATTCCGTGTGCCATTCCAAGCGTTTTAAATTCCAAGTGCTACAAAGAAATCCCCTTTCTGTCACTTCCCTATTGCCTTATAAAGACACAGTCGTCCACACAGTCGAACTGGAAAGCCATAAACGCGACACCTTCCAGCGTAATCCATTAATGACAGCAAATTAAACGCCCGCACATCCTTCGTGCCGTTGAATTCATAAGTAGCTCTAGTTTCACTCGCTTCAAAATTGCACGTTGTACTATGATGGCGAAGCGGTTGAAGTTGATGGTGGCATCGGCATGCAAATTTACAGACGCAACGATTCTGCGCACAGCACGACAATTTAGTCAACCGAAACCATGAGTGTAGGGATCGGGATCGGGATCGAAGAAGAAGGTGGAAGTTTATTCTGAGTGTAGGACGTATGTTAAGACTATTCGCAGTAGTTATACTGCAACACCATGCAGCTTCACATAACATTAATCCGGACCACAATGAAATTTACAAAAGATTTCATAGCTAGCGCAGCACCTGGCTTAAACGCAAAGAAAGAATGGTCGGATCGCTGTTCGGCCTCCTCGCTGTGCTTATATTGCTATATTGCAAGGATGGAAGAGCTCAAGCTGACTCTCGCTAAGTTCATTGTGCTTCGCTTGCCTCATGAATCTTTCAACCTACTTCACGTCATTGTTAGCAGCCGCATTAGACTAATTGCTAAGGTGCGTAGTTTTTTAAGTTGGCTGATGAGATGCTGCTGCCGCATCTTTTTGTTGCCTTGTGGGTGGCCTGGCTGTGTGCGGGATGTGCGAGGAAAACAGACGACCGATTCGGCGATGGTGCATCTCGAGACTTATGCTTACAAATTCGTAGATGCTCGAAAAAAGACTTCACATTAAAATAATGACGGCTGATGGCATTTACCATGTTGATGACAAGTGCTGCTAAGTTATGTTGTAGTGGATAGTTTTTTTTTTTTTTTTTTAAGTTGATGATGGTACAAGAGGGAACCATGGTCCATTGCTGGCGCTGGCGCTGCTGGTGCTGGAGATGATGTTGCAGGTGAAGAAGACAATCAAATGGGAATTCATGCTGTGTTTTGATGTGACAGTTGCAGTTGAATGTCTTTAAGTTGTGAAATGAATGCAAATGAGAAGTTTTTTTTTTCTTTCAAAATCTACTCCTGTGGAATGCCATCTTGTTATCACTTTTTTTTTTCAAAGTAATATGTTAATGCCAATTATGAAGCCTAATGGCAAAGTACTTACTTTACTAAAGATAGAAATACATAAACATGAATTAATGAAGAATGTGTTGTAAATGGGATGTAAATTAAAGATAATAACGGCTTCATTTGAGGAAACGCACGTAGCTATTTAAACTATTTTAAGATATGTTCATTATAAAATTGAAATAATTGCCAAGTTCAATTCAATTCTTGACTTTCAGTTCTTTCGATAATTTTGACAATATGTTTTAGCATTATTTATAATTTTTCTCGTTAAAAAAAAAAAAATTTCACTACATTTTTTTTGTTTTACTTTCTTTTCAGGTATGTAATCTTAAAGATTAAAGGCCTTACTTTTGGTCAGCAAAGTAAGCTTTAAACATAAGTTTTATGATTTTTATAATTTGTTTCTAAGTTTTATGTAGATCATCATAGAATTGGTAGCCAATAACATTTCAGCTTCGATTAGGCAAGGGAAATTGCAATTTCACAAGTTTGAACTTCTATAATGTTTCCGTATGGCTTGTCCTGGAGGGAACTCCTTATTAAAACAGTTTCGCTTAGACGGTTGGGATGCTTAATCAACATTGTGATACATGTTTCGAATAATTTTTAATTAAGGATATAGGAGATCGAATTTGCAGCTTCTGTAAGGCATTCATTGATCTACTGTACCAAAGCTTCTGACAGTCAGCAAATGTTTTTCATAAGAAGAATTTTAAAAAATATTTTTATTGAATGTTTGTTAAACATGATATTTGCAACGAACTGTTGGATACCCTGTTCCCTATATTTTTGTATGTGTATGTGCCAATGTTCCAGTTTCAGAAACGAAATTCTTCTTTAGAAGACAGAAAAAAATTCAGTAACATTAATTTTGTGCAGTGTGATATTCAATTATAATAAAAAAAGGCATGTGTCACGCCCAAAATTAAGACTTTTTATTGCAAAGGCAATTAGTATGAGCTCAGTGACATTGAATTTTATTCTTGCAGATCGATTTGAACAACACAAGACAAAACTTAAATTTTTAAAAATTAGATTTTGAATGGAAAAAGCGATTATAGGTGTTTTTAACAATTCTTGAACCACACTCTGCTACTTTACCAAGGAATTTAAATCTAAGTGTTCATCTTTTCACTTCAAAACTGCAACCGATAGTTAAAAAACGTTAAAAAATAAATGCATTAGGCATAGGACTTTTGACGAAAACGCCCCTTGAAAGTGGGCGTGTCTTAAAAATTTGAAGCACTAACTGAGCTTCGATCAGTAGTCAGTATTTAGGCATATATGTGTTAAAGTACAGCTGAATCGAGTATTTTTTAAACGATCTTACCTGAACAAAGGTATTTTATCAAAATCAGGCCTTTAAAAGTGGGCGTATTAAAAAAAAAATTTACACAAGAAAATGTAGAGATATATTTTTCATAAAACGAACGGAATGGAAGGGAAAAAGGTTTAAATTGAATATTGGTAGTACCTAAAATTTTTAAAACTAAGTTTTTCGTTCTTTCATGAAAAGTGGCCGAAAGCTACGCCCAAAATTCAAACATTTCTTTTCATACACAAACATTTTAGTTTCTACTAAGAGATGCAAAATTTTGGCTTGCGGATTCATTATAGATACCGCTTATTTGCAAAAACAATTTTTTTGGAGTTCTAGTGAAAAGTGGGCGTCAGCCACGCCCAAAATCAAATTTTTTGATTTCATACACAAGATGTTTATGTGCAAGTAATATCCACAAAATTTAATGTTTTTCGCATTAATATAACAATTGTATATTTTATAAAATTAATATTGATGGTTTTGTATGAAAAATGGGCGCCAGCCACGCCCAAACTGAAATATTTTTATTTAATTGGAAGAAGGTCTACTTAAAGCTTACGTGTTCAAAATTTAAGTATTATGCTTTTATCGTAACTGTAGAAAAAACATAATTTAATTTTACCAATTTGAGGTTGTTCATCAAAAATGGCGATTGTGGGTGGGCGTGTTTGTGGGCGGATATTACCGGTTCAAGAATTTAGCCTTACTCTTGGACCAAGTATAATTTATATACCAAATTCCAGCTTTCTAGCTCAAATATTGCGACGTCTAGAAAGTATACATACGGACTGAGGGACGGACGGACATGGCTAAATCGACTAGGCTTTTGATTCTGAGTCAGAATATATATACTTTTTTATACCTAACGGTATTATTTCTCTATGTTACAAGCTCCACACCAAACACAATATACCCATTCTATGGAATAGGGTATAAAAAGCTTACAAAATTTTCACAATTGACATTGCGCTGGATCCCTGAAAAACAAAGCTGCATTTTTCCAGATTTTAGCTACAACAGTTTTTGAAAGGGATGGGGTGATGTATAGCGCCAGAAGAAATTATATTTTTCCTTCCGAGACAATATAAATTGGTTTTAACCACCAACGGCAACATCACTACAAATTAATTTTTTTCAAAACTTTTTTGAAGCTTGCATTTTTAGTTTCAAGCTCACGGATTTCCCTGTTTCCTTCGATATTTCAATCACTTCATTATATCTTTGTTTAACTGACAATTAAAAGGACACCAAGCTCAAGACTAAAGTATTTCAACTACCTTTAAGGTATCTTAGTATCTTCGTGCATTCAAAACTTACTTGCTGCTCCACATTTAAATTTAATTAGATATTATTCTCATCACATGCAGATGCAATGTTCTCACCTATTATCGTCACACAAATCAAAACAAAAAAACGAAGAAAAAAACCTCGCACGAGTTCGTTCACCTGCTTTTGTGTGACCAAGCCAACACACTCCATCAGCCTGATGTATCTATAAAATGCCTCTATAAACTACTAACACAGCAATTCATGCAGAAATACGTAGCGCAGCAAGTTGGGAGGAAAATTAACTTTTACTTTTATCAGAAGTTTTTTTTTTCTATTTTTCTTACCACAAGCCTTGAGCTAATGTGCTCCTAGAGTAAGTATATGCTTCTTTTTTTTTAATCAAAGCAGGTGATCCCACTAAAACATGCATCCATACCACCTGCTCTATACGAAGAAGTATCTTAAACATGATGGTGTGGTGCGAGAAGAAGAAAAAAAAAGTATTGCAACTTGCTGAAAACCTCATAGATACGAGTTTTGTTTATAAAGCCTCTGCAAGGTGCATGTAACGCTAAATTGGAAAACTAGAGCAAACGTGTCTAGTGAAGAAAAAAAAACTTTCTTCAAAGCACAACCTGCTAGACGCAGACGGTTGCAGAGTCCACAACATAACAATTGCTGCAGATACCGCGTTGCAGAAGTTAAAATTGTGAGATACAATACCAAAAAAAAATTACATTCCAGGGAATGAACTGTGCAAGCAATGAATGTTAGATATACAAGTCACAAAGATTAAACCACAAAACTGCAAATCTTTGTCGCTTTTGTGTTGTTTTTTTGAAATTCTTGGAAATTTTTGTTCAAACTTAATACGGGTGGGTGAGAGCTCTATTTTTGCTTAGCTACTTCACAAAGTTTTCGAATTTGAAAGGATACACCGATTTTTCTTTCAATGCCTTTCGAATCTTCGAAGAAAAAAGTCTGCAGCTCTAAGCCTTCGGTTAGGTTCAGTTCACAATGATTTGGAGAAGAAAACAAGCCATTATTGACACTAGTTTGGATTGATTGGAAACAAGGTGGGGTGTAAAATTAAGTAATTTCTCAATCAAGAGATTTTATAGGGACTGGAAAAAAGCAGTGCAGGATGACCTGCTAGGTGAATGCAGTTTTTGAAGTTCTAATTTTTAATTGCGATTAAAGGTACTTTAAGGCAAGTTATGCATTCGTAAATAAAAATTATATCAATCAAGCATGATATTACGATCATAGAGAAGTCGAAAAATTGGGTCCGACAATTCTGTCTGTCTGTCTGTCAGTCTGTCTGTATCGGCAACTACAGCCTAAACGGCTGGACCGATTTACTTCAAACTTGGTACAAAGTATGATTATGAGGTCCTACAGAGGTGTTTTTGGAATTAGCATTCTAGCTCTAAAACTAACGGTACCTGCCATATGATTTTTTATGAAAAACTCATTTATCTCAGAAACGGCTCCTACGATTTTAATAAATCTTTCTAAAAGGTGTTTTTTGAGTAAACTTTATGTTTTGGTTGGAACAGATTTTTCAGGAAAAGTCTTATAACGGTACCTCCCATAGGAAGAGTTTTTTCTTAACAGAGTTTCTCGTAAACCACTTCACGGATTTCGATAAAATATTTAATGTGAAAGCTCTTTTATAAACAAAATGAAATTAATTCTTTGATTTTTCAAAAATACTTTTGTTTTGAGTTTTTAAAAAAAGTTAATTTTTTTTTTTAATTTTTGGTTTTTTTCAAAATTTTTAAAATTTTTGTTTTCTGATAAAAACTTTTAACTGCAAGATGTTGGCATTCTCAAAAAAAATTGAAATATGTTTTCGAAAAGTTTTTCGAAAAAAACCATTTTTTGGAAAAACTGGTCGAACGATTTTGAAAAAAAAACTGGCGGCCATTTTGTCAGCTGTAAAGTGATTTATTTTTAGTTCGGTTGGGCATTTCAACATGTTATTGCCGATATACGGCCACAAATGTTGAAAAAATCATTGAACATTTGACCTCCAGATTAGACTACGTCCGACCCAGCCGTGGCGGTCATATTCCAGAAATCATTATTTAAATTGTAATGCTAGAAGATTATCTTTTGAATAAAGTAAATTTCATGTCAATTTATTTTGTTGTTGTTTTATTCCATTTCAAAGTTCTATACCTCTTAAAAAAACACCCTTTATTTGTCACTCTATGGTGAAACAAAACTAACCGTCAGCAACTGCATTAATAAGACCCGCAGTGGTATAATCCTTTCTCCAGTGTGGAACTCTCAAAAACTATCAATTTATGATAAGCTGAAAATCCTTGAATCCAATGTATAATCTGTGACGCTATATGCTTGAAAAATTTTGATAAGATTTGTCATCTACTGGAGTAGGCTTACAAGCTTTTATTAACCTTTTTCTTCCCTAGAGCCACAAACCAACAGTGGATTCAATGGAGAAAGTCTCTGCGATATCAGGCTGATTTTTTGATATCATTTTACTTTTCAGCACAAAGTTATTTGGTGTTATTGGAAACAGATTTCAGCTTATGTCAGGACAGCAGAAATTCAAATAAGCTTAATTATCTGCAGGATTCCGAAGAAGAAGATTACTGAACTTATTGAATTCCATTTATGATTGATATTTCATTGAAGCATGCTTCTCTGCTTTTCTATAGAGAAGCATTTGAAACACTAATTTCTTTCTTTTCTGTTCTCAAAAATATATCAGATTTCAATGAATTCAAAAATTTAAAAAGAATCCTCTTCAAAAGAATTTATAAAATATCAAGTAAAAGTTAAAAGGAAATTCCTTGGCCTTATTTGCGTTTCGACCAGTGAGATGTTTCAACCCGCCATTGTCGGGGTCGTTGCTGGCAGGCTTGACTAGCCTCACGCTCGTCTGAGGGAGTGGGAACTTGACCCCTATCAGAACCGTGCAGACAAAACTCATGCCAGGCTTTGCGTCAAGGCCTTATGACGCCTTTTAACTTCAATTAAGTTAATTCTCGAATTGAAATCGAATGCAAGAGGACTATTTGAAAGTGCTCACTATAAAATTATCTTTTTTCAACTTTTTCTAAGACATTCCCCAAGCAAATCTTTCCACTTCAAAACATAGTTTAACGGAATTCCATTTCCACATTTGAACTCCTTGATTCAAGTCAGGTTTAATCCCCTTGAGCCGAATTGCATCCCAAAATGGAAACATTTTTCATATTTCCTAATGATTATCCCAAAAACAACAAACATTTCTCACAACTCTATCGTCACCATCCACACCAATCCACACTATGCATTACAGAAGACTCAACTTATAAGTCCAATAACTTCAACTTAACCTAATCAAATTGAATTTTACACAGATTAAACTCATTAGATTGATATCCGAAAAATACAACTCACAACCTTATTTTTGTATAAACCAACCGCAATAGAGTCTTTAAAGATAAATCCATGAGATATTTGCTCTAGTTTCACACGCAAACAAATTCCTTTAACCACCTTTTTGGCTCCTATCCTAGAGTAGGTAGAGTGCAGCAGCGATACCATACAGTAGAGGCGCGAGCTCCCTCCCAAAAATAGTCATCAGCCAACAAGTTGGCAAAAATGCTTCAGCTTCTATGTACTAGTTGTGGGCCTGGGCACATAAATATCAACGACAACAACGCGTTAGATACTTGAAAGTGTGATAAATTCACGGCACGAGATACACGCACAGCAGCGGCAGCGGCAATAGCGGCAGTTTTGTGAACCAGTTTCCATGCATCACCGTTAACGTTATAATAAAAAGAGATAGAGAGGTCCCTGAGAGGTTGCGATGTTGATGTTGATGGCTCGTATTTAAAAATCACAAATTAAAATCTAACGTCAAACGAAACGATATCTCAATTTCAATATTTTGTATCTTTTTGTAAGATCGAGCATCTTGTCAGCGATGATTTAGTGATAAACCCTCGAGGCTGATTAAATATTTACTTTCTTTGGTGTCGATGACGATGTCACAGAGACAATCACTTTTATTCACTCCATGTCAGCGATATGGACGTTCGATTGACAATTTTAGTCAAATATTTCAACATAATGTGTAGTTAGATACATAACTGTCAGTATGCGAAGACCTAACTATATTATCAATGGTAACACGATGGCGGGCCAGAGAGAGTAAATTGGTTTACACATCAAGAATGGTAGTTACAACTATTTAGTTGTCATGAAAAGTTGTGCAATTGCCAAGCTGAAATACACGCAAAAATATAAAAAGATACAAAAGTATCTCAGATTGCGTTGTCGCCAGTATGCAGGTAGTGTTTAAGCTCTGTTTGACAGACTTTAAAATACCCTTACCCTCCTTATCCTTCAGTTTTAAGTGTGCGCGAGTGTCTTTGAATATATGAGATCTCAATTAAGGCGTTTTGTGGATTTTTAGTTGTACAAAGGCGTTTTGGAAGGCCGTTACGTACTGATATACCTTAATATGCTGATGCGGGATTATGTTTGGGCTGTGCGGTTTCTTTCGCGGGTTTTTGCATCACGTTTCATTCGTCGGATACAAGATTGTGGTATTGCCATTCCTTGAGGTGGATACCTTATGCTGGGTATATATGAATTGGCTTGGTGAAATAAGATATCTGTGGCATGGCGACGAATTTCAATGCCGAGTTAAATGTATCTGAGTTAAAGATCTTAGAATTTATTCAAAATGCTAGCTACTGTAGTTTACCAAGTTGAGATTATTTGAGAGATATAATTTGAGCTAAACGTCATTGCAAGCAACTTTTACGTTTGTGTACAAGAGTGTTGGGAATATCTAAAACTTCGACATGGTAAATAAATATATTGAAGTTTTAATTGAAATCGAAACATATTCGCTAATTTAAAAGGTTAAACGATGTTACAGGGGGCCATAAAAATGCTTATGTTCAACAGTTTGTACAAGAGGTATCTAATGTCTAAGCTGTTTCTGAAAATATGGTGTTCCCGAATGACCACAACAGAATGGTATTCTAGAGCACTTAGTTTTCGTTTTTTGTTTGGCAACTATACCCAAGGTTCTGGGTTCGATACCTTACTCCACCTAAGTTCTTTTCCAGGGCACTGCTTCTTAAAATGAAGTGACTATTTTTCCTAGAGTAAATTTTGTAACGAAAACGTTTTTCTCTGTTAACCGTTTGGATTTGGAGTATTGTGTTCTGGGATTGCGGGTTGGACTCCGTCGATCTTAGTTATATGCCAAGGGCTTTATATTCTGATGGGTGCCTGCTCACGTCTTGTGACAGAGTTCTGTCCCATATAGAAGGACTGGGATTATTTAGGTCTCTTTGGCCTTTGTGAGCCAATTTCAGACTTCACAAGTCCTTTCTAAAATCGGTAGGAGTGTGCAAATTTGGTCGATCCGTTGACTAACCTGTCCTAAACCACACTAATACAATCAGGTCACACACGAAAGGTTTCAGCCGTTTAGCACTGTGATATCCTCCCTGACTACATTCTTAAGAGAAGTTGTTCTCACTTTTTAATATCAAAGAGGCTCGCATCAGAAATTCTGACAATTAACCAACACAGAAGTCTTGATTTCTTGGAAGCCTTGATATGAGGAGTTCCACCTTTTTCTTCCTTAAACTTGTATCTTATAAGCCTGCCCCGCGATTTGAATGTCAATCGCCCTTACTTCTTTGAGCTTCCCCCCAATGCCGTCAGTGTCAAGTAATATCTCCCTGGAAACCAGTTCCTTTACTATTGCATACATCTCACTACTGTTCCGATTATATTAGGACGACAACACTGGTCAAGTTTTCTATTTGCCTTCACAGCATTCAAATGTTCACTAGTTTCACTGTTTGTATACAATTCGCACACTCTTTAAAGTCGAAATACTATTCGACTTGGCCTACAAATTAAAAAGATACTAGTTCCGATTTCCGAGTTGGTAACATTGTGAAATGAAATGATCAACAAAATGTCAAAACCAATCTAGTTTTGTGCTACTAACGAGCTGCACTCGGTTTTAACAACAACTAAAAAAGTTTGGTGATTGACTTGAAAACCTTTATAACCGACCCTGATCGTTCCAGGGCGACATTGTTATTTTTATTGAAATTTTAAGACTCGATTTTCCGAATTTTATGAATCTTTCCTCTTTCGAAATCAATTCAATCAATCAATGTTGAGACTATTTGGTATTTAAGCTATTGAAATGGTTTCCTACATTGTATTTAAACCTTAAGAAAATCACCTTGCAGTAGAGTTAAGTTCAAGCAAAAGTTTTTCAGCTTTTTAAAATTCTTATTCTACTGTTCTACTAGCTCACTCAACTACCTACAGAACTTCCTTTTATTGCTCATCAATTAACTAATTACGATTTAATAAAATGAAGAATAAAACAAAAATTGCGAACAAAGGTGCATTTTCAAACAAAAGACATTCTGAAGGTCTAACTGCACACCATCAACGGATTCCATAATAAGCAACCGCAATTTCGATTTCAATACTGCCTCAATGAAAGTGAAACTGTTTTACCAAAACACACACACATGAACATGGTGGGTATTAAAACTGTTTTCATTTTGTTGTTTGCATGCAGTTTAATTGAAACTCCATTTAATTGGGCCATTGTACTCTGCGAAGCTATAATTTGGTTTGAACGGTAACTTAACACAAAATGTGGAATAAAGCCACAAAGAAAACAAAAAGAAGAAAAAGAACTAAACAAAAAAACACCACACTTTTATGGCCAAAACATATTAAAGGCAGACACAATATTGAGAATGGTAAGAATCTATAATCAGTTTTAAGTTTTATGCGGCACCGACGGCCCTGAGATTGTGATTTCCGTGCTAGAAACAAGAAAATTGGTTTCGAACAAAAAAAAAAAGAGTTACCTGGGAACAGGTAGTACCTATCTACTTTGAGATGCAATTTTCGTCGCTTAATGCATAGCGGTGATCAAAATTTTAAGTGTTCGATTTCAACACTCTTTATGCAGAAAATAATTCAATATCGATAAGAAGGTTAATTGTTCTACTTTCGATTTTAAAAAATTTTCTAAACCGTGACGAGAATAAAATTGAAAGTAGTACTGTCAGTCCTGTCAAATAGAACTAATTGATACGTTTGATGAAAGGATTCAGGGCGTAATTTAGAGTTGTGGCATGATTCAGTGCGTGACATCTACATGATATCTTACATTTATGGTAGATTTAATAGCGAGGAGTTCTTGATGTTGATTTCTTCACAAAAAAAATGTACATTAACTTGTATTCTCACTGATTTAGAGCTTTGAATTCTTGAAAATATGAGTTAATGACATTGCAATACAAAAATCACCCGATTGCAGTGCCCCCTACATATTTTCATCCTATTTTTGTTCTCAATTGAGCTACATTTTTAAAATATTTTTAACCATAGTCTGATCGTGGGAACTCCTCTTAAATTTTAATCACAAAAATCCCAGCAAAGAAGTACGAGTATAACATATGACGAGCGTTTACAAGAGCATATTCATTGTTTTTTAATGAATGTCCATTTAATTAAAAACTATAACAGCTTTTTATGGTAATTTTTGTTCCATCACAGTTCGGCATACATAATTCAGACAGCGTTTATATTTTGTTTTGCAAATTGGTGCTTTAAAAATGTAGACTTTAATAATTGAAATTAATAATTTTATGTCAAGTAATTATATGTTAAATGACAATAAAGTTTATTATTATGCCTATAAATCATTTTACGACACTAAAGGGGAGGACCATTAAAAACGTCGTTTAACTTCGAAATACTGTCACGTAGACTGTATAGAAAGAGCAGGTTTGAATAAAATGCATAATTTGGCCCAGCACTCAGAAGTATGCAATTTGGTTGAGGAAACTGAAGCTATGCAACAATGTGTTTTAATTTAAAATATCCCGTGTTCATAAATACCCATGTTTAAATCCTTAAAATGGCAAACCAGTAGAGATTCCGACATACTTTCATTTTGGAATTATAAACATCGAAATGGAGGTTAGAATAAATCCAAGTAAAAGCATTCCACATTCGTGTAGTACGACTACAGAAAGAATCTCTGTTTGAGAGGGTCCGAATTCAGCTCGATGGAAAGTGGTATGGTGCGTGACTTAAAGAAATGAATAATGAAAACTTATAACGTGAGAAATGTCACCTGCAAAACAGTTGAATGTCATCAATATTGTAGATTGGAGATCGTTGATAAAAAATATGAGAAAAGAGCTGGCGAAAGACCTGACCCTTGAGGAACACCATCATTTATTTTGTGAGTTTCAAACTTGAAATCGTCTAAAAAATTTCATTTTGAGAAAGAAGCGAAAGGTTATTGCTTATTAAATGAAGAGGGAGCTTATGCATACTTAACACTCGAATATTTGATAGGAACGCGGGGTCAAACCTTACCAAACAATTTAAATACATTAAGTGGTTGCAAATTTTGATTTCTTGAAAAGCGAACAACCGATCCTTTAAAAGCTTTCATTCTTTAAGATACTTCTGAAGAAAAGAATATTAGTCCTGTTGAGGTGAGCTTTTCAAATGATGATGTTGAGACAAGTGAAGTGCAAAATTAAAAAAAATAATGGTCGTCTGTAAAGTTTGTTTACGGACTACAATTTTACGTGATAACGTCATAAGGAAACATAAGTATTTACTGTAGGGGCAAAAGAGGGAGATGTGTGCACATATTTTCTTTCTACGGAACGTTAAAAATACGGAACGTGACTATTACAGAACGTGGCAATTTGTCCTGCGTGCAGCCGGTGTTCATCGATTTATAAGACATTATCACGTCAAAAATTCTTCAGCTGTCTAGGGTTGAGTATTAAGTCGTTTGCTGAAAAAGACCACCAATACTAGATTCAAATTAAGCCAGATAATGGTGAAAAGAAGAATTCTGATTCTAGGTTTCGTATCATGCAGTGACCAGTTCAAGAATTTCAAATGAATCGTTTGGCCTTCTTCGGATGACGTTGAAAAATGTTCGCTGTTCCTTCAAAAGTAGGGATTTTAAGGCAATGAAACCATTTACCAACATACGAAGAATCCTGACCCTGATTTTTCAGGGACGTGACCATTAATAAATATGGCAGTAAATATGTTTACTTGGGATACTGCGATGTTAAAACTCTGTTCCCTTAAACTAAGTGAGTAATTGAGGAAGGGGGCATTGCGAAAAAAAACTAGGGAGACGGTGTGTTGTGTGCAGAATACTCATTATTCCAGTCCTACTGTTTGGTGCAGAAGCTTAGACCATCTTTTTTCATTTTTTTAGCCCTACCTATGTTAACCAAGAACAAAACTCGTAAAAAAATTGTCGTATTCAACGGTTAAAACAGCAGGGCCATGAAAAGCAAAAAAGAGAATTTTTCGAGATATTTGAGAAATATATAACCGTTCCAAACACTGTCATGTTGGGTTTCGACATGACATACTTGATTTTGAACAAATAGTCCAAGTGACAAGTCGGAAAAAGTGGGTTTAGTTGGAAAAAGGTCGGAAGTTAATTTTGCTCAGGAGTAGTTAAATTAAAGTTGCTATAAAAGGAGGAGGGGACCACACATTTTTCGACCTTGGCCAGGTTTTCCCTCAATAACTTTTTTTTACATCCTACGGCAAAAGTTTTTCGGCTTTTTCGTAGAGCATTAAATTTCCTACAACGCCGTATAGGACTTAAGAAAAAAAGTAATTAAGGGAAAGTCGGAGCAAGGTTGAAAAATTTGCAGTTCCCCTTCCTGATCTTTTTCCACAAGGCCCTCGAGGTCAAAATTTTTGGCAAAATGTTAATTAACTATCCCTGAACAAAATCACCAAGTTTCATTAACTTCCGACCTTTTTCCACCTAAACCAACTTTTTCCGACCTTTCCACTGGAGTAAAAGCTATTAAAATATATGAATTTCAACAGGGTGATCCATTTAACTATCCATACTATTTGGATTTTCCAAAAAAAATTTGATTTTGCAGAATTGCCATCTCTGCAACGTTTTTTTAAATGTTAAAATTAGATATACGAGAGCTTGTCATCGTTTTTTGAAAATTTTAACATGCAAATTTTGTGAGTCATGAGCCTTAAATCCCCCTCTCTTGAATTAATTTCTTTAAACGAAACATCCATTCTTAGCTGGACCATTCTGATGGTAGACAGTTCACATTTAATTTATCTGCCATTTTTTCCAACTTCCGTTATACATCAATCTACAAATTATGGAACATACATAAATACACAATCTTGGTCATATAACCATTTAAAGCTAAAAGTTGCTAATAGTATGTATCTAAGCATTATGCTATGTATTGCCTCATAAAATAGTTAACTATCTTTACCATAATAATTATTATCGTGCATGCTTAACGCAATTTGAAAGCTAATGAATTAAAGTTCCAGCCTCAATACAAAATGAACATTCCAACAATCTTTCAGTGCAAAATGGGCAATTTCCACAACATTTAACTTTACAATAAACACCACTAACACTCTCATATTGAAGCAAACAACAGCAGCCTCCTCAACAACTACAGTCAACATTAAAAGTCATAACTCATTCCCTCGCAGAGTTAAATCTTTCGTCTTAAAAATGTAGATACAACGTGCTGTATGCAGTCACCTTGCTGATGCCTATGCCTAGCCTGGCCTGCTCCTCCTCCTACATAGACCGATACCAAATGTATCTATGGCACGTACAAATCTCTCAAGAGTGCAAATGCTAACAATAATCGACATGAGCATCAAAAATAAGGTTAGGTACAATCAACGGGTGTGCCACCTCCGCTGCCGTATCATTTGGGTTAGAAAAAAAAAATTCTATTACAATTCCTTTAACTTGTTCGTTCCAAAGAGTATCTATGGACCTAAGAAAAAATTAAAAAAAAAAGAATAAAAGGCCACTGTTATATTAAAATTGTTGCTAACACAAGTGGCGCTCTATATTTATGGGAAAGGCTGTGTGAACGATGATTAGTCATGACTCAAACCCGACCAACCGTTCCTTCGTTGGGCGCCATTGTCTGCAAACTGGCATACATAATGATAATGGTGAAGGGAAAATGAGTTTAAAATTTATTTTAATTGGTTCTGACGTAAAATGTGTGTTCTTGTTAGCACACACAAATATGTTAAACTCAACACAACAAAGAAAATATAAAACATTTTTTTTTACAAATACTCCCAATAGATACAGATTGCAAATCAATAGATACAAAATAAGCCATAAATGGCGCTGTGGGAAAATCTGCCGGTGTGGGCTTAATCTTATGAAATTCCTGACAACATATATTAACTTGGTAGTTAGTAACAAATTATAATAAAAAAAAATTATATACGTTATATTTTATTTATCGATTTCGATTTGCCAAGAAGTGGAGCAGATATGTACCAGAAAAACGACATAAAAACGAGCTTAACTTGTCTCCCGCCCGTCGCCGTGCCGCCGCCTTGTAAAAGATTGTAACTTATTATCATTGCTTTGTGGGGCGCATGCAGTTCTTTTAACACAAAAAAAATTATTGCAGAAAAGATGACAAATGTATCTCTAAGCTCTCAAGACAAAAAAAATAAAATGCACGACTGGGTCGCACGAACTTGCTCTTATGATAAGCAATTGCGTAGTGGCTGCATATATGGATATTAAAAAAAAATGAAATAATTTCGAAAATTCTTTTATTTTTTAAATTAGTTTAAGAGTTTTCTCGGAAAAACTAAGTATGCAATAAAATTTCAAAGCTATACGTCAATCTAGGAAAAAAAAAATATTGAAAATCGTTGGACCAGTTTTTTTTTTAAAAGGTTATTTTTGAAGAACTTTTTCAAAAAATATTTTGAAATTTATTTGAGTATGCAAATATATGGCAATCCATAGTTTACATTTGAAAAATAATTTTAAAAAAAATCAATGTACCCGTTTCCAACATATTTCGAAAACCAAACATTTTTTGAAAAAATTATAAAAAATCAAAAAAAAAAAGTTTTTGAAAATTTTGAAATGCCATATTAATAAAATTATGAATGACTTCCTGTGGTCAAAATTTTATTGAAATCGAATGTATAGTTTACGAAAAAATTTGATTTGAAAATACTGGTTCTATGAGAGGTACCGTTATTAGACAAATTTTGAAAAAAGATTTCAAACCAAAAGATAGATTTTCTTACAAAAATAGCATTCTGAAAGTTTTATCAAAATCGTTAGAGCCGTTTTTGAGAAAATCAATTTTTGTCTTCAAGATTGTATGGCAGGTGCCGTTATTTTTGGACTTAGAGCAAAAATAAAAAATATGTTCCGAGGGACGGCCAAATAAATCCTAAATACCAAATTTGAAGCAAATCGGCCCACTCGTTCAGCCTCCAGAGGCGCGAACAGACATACAGACAGACAGACAGACAGACAGACAGACAGACGGACGGAATTCCCAGACCCACTTTTTTCGACTTCTCCATCATCGTAATGTCATGTGTGATTGTTATCTCGAAATTTTTTTTCTGCACGAATCCATAACTTGCCTTATAGTACCTATAATCGCAAGTAAAAATATATGCGACATGCAGTGGGATACCGGATGATTACGTTGAGCAAACACATGTGGTTCCATAATTCATTGAAGTGGACAAATATGGTGATAACAGGCACACCAGTCTTTTGGTTTGTACTTATTTTTCTTAGTCATATTGCAATTATTTCTACCCACCACATCCACTTCTCGAGATAGATAGATACACCATGTGAATGTGAAGAAAAAGAATTCCATCATATTGTGCATGCTCCAGCAGCAGCGTCTGGGATCAAAGACAGCAAAAATGCCACCGGTCTTTTCGGACAACGAAGGTGGACAAATTTAAATTCCTTTGATTTTGTCGGCTTTTAAGAGTGAGTAATTTGTGCAGATAAGGAGTGAACAAAGTGGTTCGGAAACAATTATTTAAGGATTAGTTGAGTTAAGTCATTTATTTATGAAATAAATTGGATTTTCATTTTTTTTTTCGTTCAAAAAACTTTGATTGTGGCGCCATGTTTGGGTTGCAATTAAGTCATAAATACAAAGAATTAGATAAAAAATAAAAAAGATACATGTAGTCATATCAGATTAAATAATTTTAATTGGAACTTACGTGGAAAAATGCGTGATATAAATTTATAAGATTTTTTACCTGAAAAGAAGGGAAATAAAAATTAGTACGAATTTTTTAAGCTTGAGATTATGGAAAAAGATTTTTTTATTGAAAACTTCTAAAAGAATTTTTTTTTGTTTTGATTAGTTTTATGGCTAAAAATATTTATTTTATTAATTGCATTCAATTTTCAACACGACACCAATAAGTCAGAAAACCACAACCAGGTTTTATAGGATCTGTCAAAAATGGTATCTTTTACAATAAGTTGTACAAAAATTGGTATTGTTAACGTGGAAAGTGCCATTTTTGAAACTTAAGTTCTATTCACACAGGCCTGTACAGAGGACAGAATAGTCATTTAGCTGTTTTCCCAGTTACTTTCAAGGTTCCAGGTACGATTTCTGACTCAAACTAAGTTTTTTTGTGGTCTACTCCCTCTTGCTAGACATCAACGAATTCCCCAAGAGTAGGTAAATCTTGTCATGAATTCGGGATCGGTTATAAATTGTAGGTCCCTTTCATTCCTAAAAAAATGTCAACGTTCACAGGTTAATGATTGAGAGTCTAAGTCACAAGGCCCGTTCCCACTTGGAACTGTTTCAGAAGGTGGGATACGAAAATTGAGAATGGTGTTCATGAAAAATGCCTGAGACAAGGCTTACAATTTTACGATTTTGTAAAGTGAGAGGTTAAGGATAACTTGTTGAGATGAAATGTATAAGAATGAACCCAGACCCAAAACACTTTCCACTACGTCACGGGGCTTGGTTTTGTTGAAGACTTAGTACAGTACGGCTTCAGCTTCACTAGTAGACCTAGCAAAAACAACTTTATATGTAAAACTTGATGCTTATTTGTAACAAGGCAATATACGCCCATTATCCCTAACTTGAGCCAAGGAATATGACCACATGTCCAACGAAGGTAATGTACAGTAACGGTGAGGTTGGAAAATTCGGCCGTCAAGAGATAGCCGAATCGTAAATCAACAGCTTAATATTTCAACTTCCAAACTTAGCAAAATCTGTCAAAGGTCAAGAGCTCAAGGGTAGATACACCAACAGTGAGACACTTTTTTAAATTTTTTCTATAAAAATTATCCCATAATATTCATAGTTCTTTCTATCTGAAAACACTTTTAATTATAAAGATAAGAAAGTCGGATAAAAAAAAATGCTTTTATAGCTTGGTCGTCTCACAGTTGGTTTATTAGCACCTACACTGAGACAACAATTCTCTGAAAGTAAATAGCTCCTTAGGCCATCAGTAACTTGAAACGAGGTTAGCTTTTTTTCACACTATTATGTTTTCTTGCTAATTTAGTTTGAGAAAAACTCAGCGCTCAGCGATAAATTTTTACCAAGATTTTCATCAATTTTATTTTAAATTAAAAAAATTTCAAGGAATGTTTCAACGTTGGGATCGATAGAAATAAATGTCATCCGAAACAAATTAATTTCCGCTGGTTATTAAATTTTTTTTTGTCTCACTGTTGGAAGTCAAGTACCTACTGTCTCTGCTGGGAAGCCTAAGAATTTTTATAAAGTCGTTCAACGTTATAAAAACGGAGGACAAAATGGTTTTTTTTTTTAAATTATTCAAAAAAAAATATAATTTTTCGCTAAGTCTCACTGTTAGGCACTTGCTGGTCTACTCAAGTTGCCAGACTCCTAAACTGAATTGCATTAATCTGTCTACATGTATAAAAAGGTTCCTGAAAGATCTCCTTTTCACAGTGAGTTTACGGAGCCGCATATTCCAACCACCCCTTTTCCGTTTCCGCGGATGTTGAACAATGAGACTTTCAAAACACCACCATAGTACTTGAATTAGAATTTGTGTCCCCACGTTCGGCCTCGTTGTTGTGTAGTGTTGCGTAACTCACAAAATTATTTTTGCAGGATACTTGCTTTGCCAAAGTTTTTTAACGGTTTTTTGATGCTGTCGTGGGGCCAAACATTTTTCACATTTAAAAACTAAATTATCACTTGGAACCCACTTTAGAAGAAACGAATGGCGTGATTACACTCTTGTTTTAACTCGGCTGCAACTCCAAAATTGTTTTTCCGTGGAGACTTTGCTCACACCTATGGCGCCCAACGAGGGGACGAGCAACATTAACCATATGAATGAAGAATCTTTTTTGGCTTGACCATTGTAGGAAAGGCATTTTCTATTTTCAATCTTTCAATCGACTGATCCAAAAAATGCTAGAAAAGACTTTTTTTCCATAAAGTACGTCGACACCGTCTATCTCGGAAGCACTAAAATTTGGAAAATAAAAAACAGCGGAAACTATAAGTATTTTCTAAGGCTTATGAAGAAATTCAGACATTAAGCTAAGCCTACAAAACCATATATTACATTGGTAACGATGTTTGTCATCCACAGCAGTCATTATTTCCTCCTAAATTCATGTGTCTCGGCTTAATATTTGAAACTAATCGATGAGCCCCGACTTGAACACCATATTTCATCCTATTTTATTTGAATCAGCCTTTTCTATCTATCTTATGTATTATAAGTAATCTTAAGAGCTTAAAAGATTTGCCACTTGATTAGCTAATTGCCACATGCCGGCAGATTTTCTTCGAATCCTTTTAACATCAACTTTCCAACAAATTAGGTTCGTAATTCATATTCCAATTACTTATTAAAGCTAACACAGCTGCTTAAGCCTCTCAGTTCCAACCAACTATCCAATCAATTAATAATAAGCTTAGCATCTTTTAAGCAATTGTATCTCAAAAATTTTAGACCCCATCTGCAAGAGTATAAAGTAACTCATGTATGAAACATAACACATTGTGTTGTAGGAGGATAGATCAAGAAAAAAGAAGTATCCATACTCGTAAGTTTTGCAAAGTATCACCTCCTCCAATTTTAGTTCGATTACATATTACTGCGGCAACATCGTTTATCTTGTGTCTGGTCCGAAACGACCTGCTTCCGTAATTTGATTTCCTTTCGACTTCACTTGTCAGCAAAGTCCTATTAGTTACAATCGCAGCAGGCAGCACTCTCCGAGGCAGCTCATCTCATGCAAAGTACCTCAAAGATTCCCTATGATCAAGAGAGTCCGAGCCGATATCTTTGTATCACTAAATACGGTTATGTCGTCGTTTCATTCATTGCAAGTCATAACTTTGCTAGAAGTAACCCGCAATGCGACGCGTCCATCGTTCGATGCGTCTTGAAGCGCTGGCTAGGATTTCGATGCACTGCATACTTATATGTGATCGCTTAAAATTTCGTTTGCGGAAATTGGAACGCAATCTGGACGACTTTCTCCAATCACCGCGAATCTTTTGTTGATGTTTTTTTTTTTTGTAGTGTCGTTTCGTTACTATATCCATATGACGAGCAGACGAAGACGATGATGATGATGGTGGCGAGATGATGATCACTTCTTGTGGTCAGACATAAAGATTAAATGCGGAAGATTTTTTCTTGTGTTTTGTTTTACTTTGCGCAAGACTACGCGCGCACTTGCGCACTCTGCCAATAATCCAATCGAAAATTAAAGTGAGATACATTTTGGTTTTGGATGCCACTGCGCATTGTGCAGTAATATTGTTTTCATCTCACGTCTGCTTCTTCGTTTCGTTTTTTTTTTTTTTTTTTTGATTGCTGATTGTCTTGAGAGCTGACCAATCGACTGCGACTCCGACTCCGACAACCAACTCCAATTCTATTTGAGAGACACAAGAAAAAAAAAATCAGTTATAAATCCGTGAGCTAGTTTTGACTTCCGCAGATACATTAACGCGTTGATGCCTCGTACGCGGGAAGTATCTTAAAAATTACTTTGAATCGAATCTGCGTACCACGCGACGGCGACGGTGGTGTATCTTAACACATATATCTTGGTGGTATCTTTCAATCTCAGTTTCCGTTCTCTGGTATAGTATACACAGAGCTATACAAAAAAAAAACATATCTTAAAACAAAAGAGATTTGGATACAAACTTTTCCAAGTACCACACAATTTTGCGCAATTTCCTTAATTTTCTCAAATGACCTGAGGTTCAATTCTAATGCCTTGTTCTAGATACAAAAATATATTAAAAAAAAAAAAACAGTTCGTGCTACGATCATAAATAAAATACTGATTTATGGATTTTTTTTGGTTGTTCTATACTTTAAGAGAGATACTTCCCGATGGTATAGCCTAGAGATACATTTTTTAGGTTAAAATGTCGGTCATGAACGATTAAAATAATTTTGGTTGACAAAACTGGGACAATCTTTTTGTGGCAGGTATAGGTACATCGTAGTCACGATTAAATGGTAAATTCCAAGTTAAATTTTATGATCACCAATATTTTATGATCTTGGAATATTTATGCTTTACACAAGAACAATTTGCTGGATTTGTCTATTATTAAACTCTGCATTTCTAGGATCGTTATTGTTTTAGTCAAAGGGATTGAAAAGGTTCAGGAAATGTTTAACCTTCTCTAAGGAACAACTTCTAGTAATGTTTCTTTCAAACCTTTGTTTTACAACGTCTACAGCTAGGATCACAATCCCACTTCTGAAGATGATGTAATATCTGAAAAAGCAATGCGAGTGCTGTCAAGTAGATCATGAAAATGGTGCTTAGCAAATTTTCAGCACTAATGCTTTAAAACGGACACAATTTCTCAACAAAATTGTCCAAGGCCTTTCTTGAATTGGAAAGAGCTTAAACCATAAGCAGCCAAAGTCTTAAAATGATATAAGAACTTAACATTTAAGCTATGGGAATATGAACTTTACTCACATTCCAAAAAAAAAATTCAAAGAAAAAATCGATTCAATGTTCTGCCCGATCTGTCATTTTCATCACTATCTCTCAATGCAAATGTGTCTCTTCCAAAACTTAATTGTGTTGCGATAGAACTAATTTTAAATTGATAGATTTAAGAAAATTAAATCGAAATTCATATAATTTCCGCTAGATTAAAGTAAAATATTTGATAAAAATTAACAAAATTGATAAAAATATTGGCAACTTGGGTCCGACACGTCTGGACCGATTTATTTCAAACTTGGTATATAGTATTATTATGACGTCATACAAAGGGTTTTTTTGGAATTAGCATTCTAGCTCTAAAACTAACGGTACCTGCCATACGTTTTTTTTATGAAAAATGCATTTATCTCAAAAACGGCTTCTACGATTTTGATAAAACTTTCTGAATGGTAATTTTTGAGTTAACTTTGTTTTGGTTATAATAATTTTTTCAAAAAGTCTTATAACGGTACCTCCCATAGGACTGGGTTTTGAAATCAGATTTTCTCGTAAGCCACTTGACGGATTTCGATGACATTTTTCATGTTGGAGCCTTTTTCTAGACGAAATAACATGAATTCTTAAATTTTTCAAATACAATTTTTTTGGGTTAAAAAAAAGAAATTTTTTCAGATCTTTTTAAAACTGTTTTTTTTTTTTACAAAAATTTTAAAATGTTTGTTTTATGATAAGAACTACAAACTGATAGATGTTGGCAATTCAAACAAAATTATAACATGTTTTCGGAAGGTTTTTTTCGAAAAAACCGTTTTTCAAACAATTTTTTCCATCTCAAAACAGTAAAAGGAATTAGATGGCTTACTTCAGTTCCTCCAAAAAATGTGTTTACAAAGTGATTTTTAATTGATTAATAAAATTTCATATGATTTTTTTCCTGCTTTTCTTCCAAAATGCCAAGCGCCAAGACCACTGCAACACATTAGAGCCAGTTTGTGCGACCTAGTCGTGCACTTTATTTGGTATCGCCAGTACGGCTGATTTTGAGAAAATAAATTCATTTCACTTGATACTTGACATCGGTCCTTTCAAAAAACTGTACTTTACTATCAGCAAATATCTTAAACTCAGGAAATAAATTCTGGTGTGCCGCAGGGCACCGTTTTATCACCGAGTGTCTTCCTCATTTTAAAGAACAACCTCCTGTTTGAAGTTTCTAATTTATTTAACTATTTTGCAGCTCTGTTGGGTTAAGAATTTTGTATTTTCTTCTGACTTGGATGTAATCCTTAAAACCTAATATCTCCAAAACATAAACAAAACTGTCACAATAGGACTAACATACCTATAATCCATGTAGTCTCTCATTATTCGGTTTAGTTTTCTTCCCAAGCAAACCACTTGAATTTTCAACTTACGTTATAGAAACGCGCAATAATTTACATTGAGCTCATATTCGGTTGACTGTAAGGTGGGAAGATTCTTTCTTCTGCCGTACCGAACGAATGTAAAATGTTTTTTTCTATCATGCTGTTACGCTGTGCTAAGGTATTTTTTGAGAAGTCAAAATCTCTGATTGAAAAAAAGATTGTACATTTGTGTTGTTTTCAAGGAAACAACTTAGAATCTAATTAAGACATTCTGAACTCAACCAATTAAAAATGTCTGTGAAGCAAATCAAGATTTCATTCTTTTTAACAGCTGAACACAATTATTCGAATACAAGCAAGGTCGTCCAATAAAATCTAAACCAAAAGCGAAGACGTTGCCAAACGCCACAAAGTTGCAGTTCACTTAATAATTGTATATATGCATGCTAAGACCTGGGATATGAATATCAAATAAAAGAGCCAAGAGTGAGGGAACAGAGAGAAGTTCCTCAAAAGAAACCTCTCGTATTGTTTTCAAACTTAATTTTGAAAAGAAGCACAAAAAGTACCTTATTGTTTGGAGCTTCTTGTCTGGGAGAAAGAAGTGCATAAAAAGAGTTATTACGATTGCAAGTCGTAGATGCACGCCGCGGTGGGCAGAATATGTTAACTGGCTGATTGTTTTGAGATACTTATTGTATACAAAGATACATTTCACCCGTGGAAAATCACGTTTTTATTTCGATTGAAGTTGGGGGCTTGCCATGGGAACCCAAATACAAATCACAACAGACCAGACTTCCAAACCTAGGGTGGAGTAGCTGGTAGCATGTGTTTAATAGATCCATCTTGCTGAATATCAATTCAAAATGGCTTTTACTTTTCTTTGAAAATGTACCTATCTACAAGTATGTATATGTGATGTGTCTTTATGACGAAAAACTGAATCCGTTTGCAAAGTACATAAGTGCTTTGTGATGTGATGTGATTGATTTTCCGCCTTAATAGATACTTATTGTGTTGGTTTGGTTTGGTATAAGAAAAGATACATTTGTATGTTAAAAGAATAATAACTTACCAATAGGCGCATGCAGATACATTTTTAAAGATGAATGAGATGAATTTTAAATTTATTTTATGGTCGCCATGAGGTTGAATGGATTGAATTATGAGTCTTAATGATGTGTTGGAATTTGATTGGTCTTTTTGTTGTATAAATAAATGTTTTATGGTTTTTTTTCTTATTCGGGGGAAACTTAATACAAGAGTGAGCCGTTATAGTATCTTTTGTATGAAAATTTTTAATAACCTGTGGATAATTTCACCATGTTTACTGTTCATTAATTTAGATTAACGCTTGACGAGAGTGTGAGACTTGATTCAAAAGTTTCTTCATCAAGCGTGTCATTTGTATAGAAATCGAAAATAGTATTTTGGAACGATGCCTTGAGGTAACCTTAATTTGAGTTAGAAAATGAACTTGTCTCTGAATGCCTTTGTTGAGAGAGGGAAAATTCTTGGATATGGATTAGGTTTCGTGACCTCTTCTTAAGAATCTTCTTTGGTTTTGGTGATTTCTTTTCTAAATAAACGTTTACGGTGATAAATTAATGTATCTTGAACTAAGAACACTCTCATAAAGCTTTTCACTTCTACATTTAATGCCAGCTTAAATATGAAAACTGGAATGGGAAGATATTAAGAAGGTCAACGCGTCACGAGCTACACAAAAAAAAATCAAAAAGTATTTTCGAGATTGATATTTTAGCTGTTCACAGATGTGGTTGGATTAGTTAATTAGGTATGGATTGTCGTTTGATTTTAATTTTGCTGTTTCCGAAAATGAAAAACTATGTAAATAAATCCGCCATTCAAATTTCGGAAAGTGTAAGATCTTAGTACGAGCATTAGGCTGAAAGGAGAATGCGTATTTGAACATGCATTTTGAACCATTAAAATATAAATTAAGGACACAAGCAGTTGTTTCATCTGGTCAAAATATCACTTTTTAGTCCTTGAATTTAATAAATGTGGAGGGATTCGGAAAACATGTTGAGAAAGAATGGAGACAAAAATACTAGCATGGAAATATTCATTGGAGACTTCGCAAATTTTTTTATTCATATAATTAATTGTACTTTGATGATAGGAAGACTTAAACATCAGAAATTCCTATTTAATCTAGTTTGGAATCGAACAAAATTAAGATTTGTATTGAAATATTTTATCCAAGTGATGATTCAATAACTTTAATGCAATAGAACTTTTGATTGAAAATTTATTTTACTTTTACTACAAGACAGAAAAATTACATCACATAATGACTCCGTAACCAACATTTTTTGTTATATACATATGTATAAATTTCTTAGTGCAAATGCATTATATTAACTGAATTTGGTCCTTACACATGAAATAATCTCTTGACCCAATAATTTAGGATGACAAAACTTGACTATGATGATGCATTGATTACCTTTAAAAGTCAGGAAGTCTGAATATTAATTGTTTTTGGTCTTCGGAAAAAGAGTCACATAATTTGACAACACATTGTCTTACCTTGCCGTCAAAGAAAAACGATCAAATTTGAAATTTCAGACCTAATAATCCTCATCCAAATACAAAGAGTCTAGTCAAACCAATTTTTCATTTGAGTAAATGGGAAGTTTTACTTGGATCCCAGTATACGAAGTATTTGACAAAATAAAGATAACTCAGTCGAAAAGATAATTTTGTTAAAACAAAGTAAGTTGGGGTCAATTTTTTTTTTACAAAATTCTGTTTTTCAAAATTCTGCTTATCAAAATTCTGTCAGATATAAGGAAAACAAAGGTTCGGAAAATTTTAAAAACCGCCGCACTTTTTTTTTTAAATATTCGTTTTAAAAGCAGAATTTTGGAACCTGAACTTTGACCTGCTCCCGCAAAGTATACACAAAAATTATTTAGTACAATGCGCTGGTTGATTTTTTATGAAAGTTTGTTTAATTTTTAAAAATACTAATTTTTATCAAAAAAATATTTAATATTGGTATATTTATTCAACAATCTTTTCAGACACTTAAAAAATGTAAACAGATATTATTTTTAAAATTTGTTATCCAATTTCAATTCAAAAAAAGGATTCCTCTATTTCATCATGACTATGCTTTATTAAGATGCTTTGAAACAGCAAATTCAATCTTGGATCCTTTTATAGGAAAATGTTGAACGCAGGATTACAGACAATGTAAATGTAGTCAGATAATTCTGGGTTGGATATAGTAAAAATTCGTTGAAAAAAGTAGCTCAATAAAGTCAAACTGAGAAACCTTTTGAAATGGCAAGACTAGACATAAAACCAACTATGTATCTAGCAATTTTAATCAGAAAATGTTGACAATTTATCTGTTCTTGTTTTGAGATCTGGTAGAAGTCATTTTTCCTCTGGCCAACGCACATCATAATTTAATATATCTTATGGATATTTCAACATTTTAAAATGTCTATCCGCAGTGATTTTTCTTAGCTAGAAAGTTTGCTGGATGGTAAGAAAGAAAAATTGCGTTCGTCCATGCATTTACTTGGACCAAGAATAAAATGATGGTTAAGACTCGAAACGGAAAAAGCTCACTCCCTCTTTCTCTATCTTGTTTTTTCTTACGAAAATAAAAGGGTTCTAATAAGTTGCTTGTAGTTAAAGAATTGATTTACAGTAGACGAACCTCTGTATAGTGAACTATCCAATATAGTGAACCACCAAAATTTAGCACAGACTACTCTAAAAAGTGAACTATGAGAATTTCAATATAGTGAACTTAGATTTTTTGGGCGATATTCAACGAAAAATTTTCTGTTGCAATGCGCTTGTGAACTTCAAATATTTTTCTGAACAATTTACCATTGCTTTGTGTAGTTCTTATACACTTTGGCTTTGCTTTTGATACAGATTGTAGTCGTTCAAGTAAATTCCAGGAAAATGTCGAAAAGTGTGTTAGGTTAAAAGATAAGAGTATGAAAAGACATGTATTTAGGAGATCTGAACACCTCCCGGATGTGAAACTAATCTGTACAGTGTTTGAAACTACAAAGACAAAATCTGCAAGATAATGGATTGATTTTCAAACAGAAGACAATTTCAATTTTGAAAAAAATAAATGGAAGCGGGTGTGGCTTCTTCGCAAGTGATGGCTGCTTTGAAATTAAATTTTTTTAAACTGTTGAATTAATAAAAAAAAAGGATTTTATTTATATTAAAGTTAAGTGTTGGCAACCATTAAAATCTAACGCTTGAAATAGTGAACAATTTCGATACAGTGAACAGGCTTGTTTTTTATTAGTTAACTATATCGAGCGTCTACTGTAAATGCATTTAAAATATCAATACCAATCTTTTGGCTTGTCCTAAAATTTTGCAGAAATCAGACATCACGTGTTCGAATGTAAAAGACATGCATATCTTTCCTTAATTCGTTATGCACTTAAAAAAAAAATGGGTGATTTGAAACTAGGTCCAACTTAATCTAAAGAACAAGGATTAAAGTCAGACCTAAGCTTGGAGAACCAGTTCGTTTTTGTACCCAAAATCACAATATCCCGATTTTTCTTATCCAAACCTGGAGAAAATTTCCAAGAACAGGGATATGTTTGCTGTTGCTTGAGAAAAGAGTATTTTGAGTAACGAACTGTTAAGACAGTTGAAACGGTATCACGACAACAAATAATTTGTATCTTAAAGAAAACAATTCAAATACCAACTTCTTAGTCTATTTCATTTCCGTATACGTACTTCAATTATAAGACTTTCTCCAACACGAAGAGGTGTGAAGTTTAATCAATTAGAGATACATAAATATAGGTTGATTTTTATAACAACTGAAATCAAATTTAACTGCCCTAAATTGCGCAAGTGCAAAGCTGCCACCTTTTCAGTTGTCTATAATTTTTTGACTCAACTAATATTTAAAATTTAACGACTGTTATACTATACGACTTGTTGTTAAGTTTTGTATCGATATTTATTAGTTTTCTGTTATTTAATGTATCCACAGTCATTGTCTTAAGTCATACCCATTATACAGACTCAACTATGCAAAGCACAACCATAATCATCATTTCAACTCTATGTAATCTGCATTCAGCTATATAAAAAGCTTAAGCTGTTAACGCGTTCTATGCTCACATAAAACCTATCTCTCCTATCTATGATCATGAATTACGTATTTAAACAACAAACGTATTGCATTTATAAGCCATGTTGTATATGATGGCAATTTAAAATGGCAGCAACTAAGCTTAAGTAACAAAACAAAAGAGGGGGAAATGTTTTAGATAAACTGCCCTGTACACAATTGCATCGTCATTAAAGTTGCTTTAATTTATAATACCAATTCAGTTTACAATACTGGTTGGCCTGGCTTGGCCTAAAGAGAATGTCCACAGTTCTCCTAAGCGAGTGAGTAGATATAATGTGTGCCACTCCCCTAAACAATGCCACCACCACACCACGCCATGCCACACCACACCATTCACATTTTGAAAACAATTCAAGAAAAAAGAATTATAAGCCTGGTTCACAATAAGAAATAAAAAAAAATAATTTAAATTAGTTCAAAACACAGTTTTATGAACCAAGATTTATAAGCTAGCGGAAACTTTTTGTTTCATTGATTTTTTAGAATGTGTGTCTCTCCCTTGTGTGGACTATGACTATGGAACTTGCCTATAACTGAAACACCTTCAAAACAGAAAAACGCCCGAAGGACAATTTTTGCTGTATATCGCGATGTGTCTACTCTGAAGCTGCTGCACTCGTTTCTAGATTAAATACAATTAAATCGGATAAGTTGGTATTATTGTAGTCGTGAAGGCTATGGGAATGAGTTTTAATTTAAGTTGGCAACAATCGTCCAGGAAACCGGTAAATGTTTATAACAAAGTTGACAGAGTGTGGGACGGTTGTTTTTGCGAAATCAAGTTCGTCACTCAGCTCTTTTGTTTTAAGAGCAATCAAGCTCTATTTCATCATAATTTATAGAATGGTACTAAAAAAAAACAATTGACTTTTAATTGGAGAATGGATTAAATTTGTGTATTATTGCTGTTATATAAGAATTCCTAAGGTTTCGATAAGGGAACCAAGAAAATGGAGCATTTTTAAGCCATGCTTCTCTTTTTTCGTCTTTAATTAATCATTATTGAGCTAGTAAGGTCAAGGCACTTCAAGCTAGTGTATGCCCACATTTCAAAGATAATTACATTTCGCACTTCTTCTGTTCGTTTTTTTTTTTTCTGAACATTCACAAAAGCAATTCTCCTTCATTATCCGCCGCATCCATATAAAGCAATCCAAAGGTGAGAGAACTGCATTTTAATGAAACATACAAAATAAAGGCTTAAAAACCTACGCATCTCGCGTTCTACTTCAATACACCGCCCTCAGTTCGAGAATTTATTGCAATTTTCTTACAATTGATTCGGGTTCAATTGTGTTGGAACATCATACACTACTCGAGGAATGAAAGAACGCGAGTGAGAATGTTTTTTTTTTCTTATGTCTTGAGTTAACCCCCTCGAACACATTTCGATGAACGATCTTGTAACGCCTTTTTGTTTTTTCCAAGCCTCATATGAATGTCTTGACAAAATTGAAACAGATTCGTTGTTGCTAGTGATGCCATCAGCCTTGTTGATGTTGACAACCAACTCTTTGAGATACAGAAATGCAATTTTCTACGTTGCAGCGTGGCGTCATCATTAATGGGAACAATGTCATATTTGGTAAGGGTTGCCACTTTAAGAGGAAAATATGTAATTTTAAACTTTTTTGCAAACGATGAAAAAATAAATAAAGTAAAAGGAAGACCTTCAAAATATGAACACGTTTTGTGGAGGAACTTTTGATAGGACGCTCTCGTTAGATTTCGAAGGAAAGAAGTCCAATTATTTAACTGCTAGCGTTGTATCATCGATTTGAACATTTCAAAATAAAAACGCAAACAATAAAAAAGTAGGGTAAGGTTCAAAATGTTTTAGTAGAAACTTGAGTTTTGATCCGGAGTTTTTAAAAAATATTTAATTTTTCATAAAAGTCGAAAATTTCAGTATAGCAGGATGGCTCCTTAGGCTGTTCAATATTTTAAAAAATTGCGTGCATACAATTTCTTAAGGCTGTTTACCCGCCTAACACATTTAATATTATACACATCACATTTTTCATATCAACCTTCCAGCGCTCATTTAACCACACACCAAGTCACATCACTGCTACCCGCCAATCTATTTAAAACTATCAGCCGCCGACCTACACACAGTTGATATTCAGAACCAGTTTATTCTATTATAAAACCAACCTAACCTAACCTATAGCTCTATCTCCCCATGGCACTGTGCGTGATGCGACGTTCGCTCTCTCCCCCTCTCTCTCTCTCTCTCTCTCTCTCTCTCTCTCTCTCTCTCTCTCTCCCTCTCCCTCACTCGATCTTTCTCACTCGCTTGCTACCTACTCTCGCCCCATGGCTATGTGCTTCATGCTACGTTCGCCCTTTCTCAATCTCAGTCAATCGGTTTCTCCCTCTTCTGGACGGAAACATCTCACATTTCCGTCGCGCTAATTTCCGCTTCATCCGTAAAAATTTTACCCTCATGCGCCTAAAGAAGTTTCAAAGTGATTATCCAACATTAGTTCCTTTTTTTTAAAAGAGTTCTTAGGACTTTCTATAACTTTGAATGATCTTTAAGTCTTCAAAATCTTTTTAAAAAAGCGTATGTGCTTTTCCAGAGGACCAAGCCTTAGAACAATTGCCAAAAGGGCACCTACGCCATCTAATTTACTGAGATGTGTCCAGTTAGTGCATTGGCACACATGAGTATTACAACAGATACGCAAAGTCATATCCATCTAGAAATTGTTTTTCAGCCCAGCTTACTATTAAATAATTTTGTGTAAGAAAATTGGAAAGAAAACCAAGAGGGATGGAAAATTTTCAGCCTGTAGGCAAAAGAATAGAACCACGTGTCGGTCGGTAGGTCGCTGTTATGTGTTCTCTTGCTATGCTACCAACACCAACCCAACCAGCAATTTAATTGAAACTCAAATTGTTTGGATGACTTTGTAGCTTTTTCTTTTCTTAGGGAGAGGATGAACTTATTTCTATAAAGTGGTAACACTGCCATCACCTCGTAATGCAAGTACGACACGCCAATGCTATGACCCTTCTTACCGGCAATAGTGCCTTTTCTCGTACAGCCCAAAGTACTTAGCAATCATACGTTAAGAAGCAATAAATTTCCTTGGACCCTATGATGTCGTCCACAGTCAAAAAAAAAAGTACATATCATATCCCCCACGATATGCCAGACACATCGTCGAAGGTGACAATGGCTTGTTAGTTAAAGTCCATCTCGTAAAAAAAGGATTCAAATCTATTCACGTAGGCATATAATGTCCAATCCACTCCAATCCTCCCAAGACGCGCCATATTCTCTTCTCGTGGCGTCTCTCATTAAAATGTCTTGTTTGGCTTTGGATGCCTTTAACCTTCTCACATACCACCGAGTAGTTCCTTGGACATCGTGGGCTTTTTTTTTTTTGAACAGACAGAACGTTAAGTCCAGGCAAATAGGGGCGACAAATCAGTAGAGGTCGTCCACGTCCACTAAAGCAGAGGCGTTTATTATGAGCCGTTGCAAATTTACGGTGACTAATTTTATTGCGCACAGCTGTTGTAGAGGAATATTGTTTGTGTGGGGGGCTGGGGATATTTCATGGAGAGGCAACAAATTCGAGTAGCCTGGAAATGAATAATGGTTATTGCCCGTATGGCTCTGCGTGAAGATGATTTACAGAAGTGCTGCAATTTATTCAATTGTTTATTCACGGGAGTAATTCAGTCTCATAAATATTGTTGGAAGACTTAGACTCCGGAAGACGGGACTTAATTGAATTGAATTCAATTCAAATATTTCAGGAAAGTCTTGAAAAAGGACTTGAATTGCAAATTTCATCAACACGGAGTTTTTTTTTGTCCAACCACTTTTCTCCAAGAACCTTATATCGTCTACCACGTTCATCTAAGCAAAAACCCTTTTTACTGCGTGTGTCCTTCGGTCAAAAGGATTGCCCTCAGTGTGCAATAAATTGCAGGGCAAACATGGAAAGCCACTTTGCAATTAATCTTTCACGCGTGCAGTCGCAATAGAAAAGATATTCCAAACTCCATTATTTCCCTCAAACAATATCAAGAATCGATCTGAGTTCGCGGACATCATGCTGCGGGCTCCAGACTACAATTTTATTGTGGCATTTTTATCAAAATAGGTTCTTTGGAAAATTTATGAGCGTGCATTTATCGAAGTAATAAACTTTGCTCGCGGAATTGAACCACATTATTTTCTGTGTGAGAATGTTTTTTTTTGTTGTTGTTGAATGCAAAATTAAAAACATAAATCCTTAAAAATAGAGCTAAAAAAATATGTATATAAAATCCAATTTAGAGTCAGATAATGGAAACATTTTATCTTGTTGTTGTTGTGGTTTAGTCTTTTGTGTTAAAGATCAACCAGAGCAACGTGTTGTTTCAACATAAATTAGTGAATATTTACCGCAATAATTGCAGATTTAATGTATTTCAAACGATTAGATTTGAAGGAGATAGAAGTAAACAAGTTTTTGTGTGGGAGCTTTGATTTAAAATTCATAGAGAAAATAAAAAATTAATAAAAATTAGAATGATAATTTTAATGAAATCAATAAAATTAAATTAAATAAACGTGCTCGATGAAATTAAGTGAAGAAGTAGATTTAACAGGGTTGTTGTTGTTCTATTGTTGTCTATTTCGGAAGAAATAGTGAAACAGTGTCTCCTAATTAATTTTGGATGTGGCTGACGCCCAGTTTTCAGTAGAAATTATATGAAACTTATTTTTGCAAATAAACGGTACTTACAATAAATCTAAGGCCCAAATGTTTGCATTTCTTATTCGAAACGAAGAAGCTTGTATATTTAAAGAAATTTTTGATTTTCGGGACCGGCTTTTCATGAAAGAACGAATAACTTAGTCTTAAAAATTTCTGGTGAAACCAATATTAGATTTTAACCTTTCTTCTGCTCGTTATTTGAAAAATGTAACCTTTCTTTTTTTTAATTAAATTTTTTCAATACGCCCATTTTTAGAGGCGTGATTTTTATAAAATAATTTTATTCAGGTAAGATTGTTAAAAAACTACTTGTTTCAGCTGTAGTTAAACACATATTGTATGCACAACAAATTGAATAGCAATCAAAGCTCAGGTAGTGCTTTTAATTTTTGAAAACAAAAATCAGGACACACCCACTTTTAAGGGGCGAAAAAAAAATCAGGACACACCCACTTTTAAGGGGCGTTTCCGTTAAAAATCTTAATATGCATTAATGTTTTAATGTTTTGTTACTTTCGGTCGCAGTTTTGAAGTAAGAAGACCATCATTTCAGTTTGTACCAAGTTGTAGTTCAAGAATTATTAAATACACCCATAATAGCTATTTCCATTCAAAATCTAGTTTTAAAAATTCAAATTGTCTTGTTTTGCTCAAATCGAGCTGCAATCTTAAAATCTTAAAATTGAATGTCACTCACTTCGCAGCAATTGCTTTGGCAATAAAAAGATTCAAAATTGGGCGTGGCACACGCCTTTTTTTATTGCGCTAGCAGTTATTGAACATCGGACACCCAAAATGAATGTTATTGTATTTTTTTCTGTCTGCTAAAGAAGAATGTTGTTTCTGGAACTGGCCAGCGGCTGGCTGCGGGAGGCGAACACATACACATACAAAAATATAGGGAATAGGGTATCCAACAGTTCCTTGCAAACGTAATGTAGCTCTCGCTTATGTTTTTATTTTTACTTGCGATTATAGAAACTATAAGGCAAGTTATGCATTCGTAAAAAAAAAAAATTCTAACAATCAAACATGACATTACGATGATAGAGAAGTCGACAAAAGTGGGTCCGACAATTCTGTCTGTCTGTCTGTCTGTCTGTCTGTCTGTCCGTGTGTCTGTCTGTCTGTATAGTTACCTACAGCCTAAACGGCTGGACCGATTTGCTTCAAACTTGGTACATAGTACTATTATGACGTCCTACAGAGAGGTTTTTGGAATTAGCATCCTAGCTCCAAAACTAACGGTACCTGCCATACGTTTTTTTGTGAAAAATTAAATTTTCTCAAAAACGGCTCCTACGATTTTGATAAAACTTTCTGAATGATGTTTTCTGTGCAAACTTTATGTTTTGGTTGGAATAGATTTTTCAGGAAAAGTCTTATAACGGTACCTCCCATAGGACCGGTTTTTTGAAATCCGATTTTCTCGTAAGCCACTTGACGGATTTCGATGAAATTTTTAATGTAGAAGCCCTTTTATAAACGAAATAATATTATTCTGAATTTTTTTTGAGTTTTTAAAAAAAGTTTAAAAATTTTTTTTTAACTTTTGTTTTTTCCAAAAACGGTTTAATCTATATTTTTTTAATTTTATTTTTCTGATAAAAGCTACAAAGTGGTAGAAGTTGGCATACTCAAAAAAAAATTTGGAATATATTTTCGAAAAGGTTTTCAAAAAAAACTGTTTTTTGAAAAAACTGGTCCAACGATTTTGAAAAAAAATTTCGTCAAAATTCAAAAACGTAAAAGAAACCTGATGGCTAACTTCATTTTCTCCAAAAAACGTTTTAAGTATTGATTTTAAAGTGTATAAATCACATATGATTTTTTCAACGCTTTTTTCCCAAAATCTCAAGCACCCAAAACCATTTTAACACATTAGAGGAAGTTCGTACGACCCAGTCGTGCACTTTATTATTTTTGGAAACCTGTTTTTTTTTTCAAATAATTAATTACTGATAAGAAATGCAAAACTGCTTGATGCTATCATACTCAAAAGAAATAATTATGTTTTCGAAAAAAAAAGTTTTTAAAAAAAAATTTGTCAACCATTTTGAAAATATATTTTCTTAAAATTAAAAACAAAGAAATTAGATAGCTTACTTTTTTTTCCTAAAAACGTTTTAACTAGTAATTTTTTTAGCGATTAATAAAATGTTGTTTATTTTTTTTTCAAAATCTCAAGCCCCAAGGCCTTTGTCAGACATTAAAGGAAGTTTGAGGGACCCAGTCATGCGTAAGAAAGCCAAAGGAAACTGACCAAAATAAATGGTAATCTACTTTCTTGACTAAGTTCAACTCAAGCCAGAATCAGAGTTGCGAGGATTTTGTCTTTGATAAAATTCATTTCAACGAGGTTCTTGTCTTCGCTTAACATCAAGTCAGCATTTGCTTGATTTCTAGATGAAGAATTTTAATTCCTTACAAATTTACTTTAAGATTACTGTGCAAGGTCTTTTTCAAATGAGAAAGATGAGCCTTGTGGCCTTTATAATAAACCTGCAATATTAGTAGACATTGCCATAATTTTGAATAGTCGATGAGCTAATGACAATGTTGAGCGGAGCAGGATGGAAATCACGGTTACATAGCGTATTGATAAGTTCCACATGCAGTTAAAATCATATTAATAGCACCAATATTTACCTGATTTCAAGTTTCCAAAAAACCTTGAATCGATGCGATTTCATCTCAAAACATTGATGGCGGCAATGGTATAGTCGATGAAGCGCTTGGTTGCTAACCTTAGAGCTGTGGGTTCGAGCCCAAGCCTGGGCAGCAATTTTTTAATATGTAGTTAACTTCAACTGGATGACACCCGTGGGATTTTTGTCACATAAATATCACCTATTTCTCAATCTAATGTACCAACCAAAAATTTCTCCTCTCTTCTTTTTCCTTCTAACTAATGCCGTGCAGTTTGCATTCAAAAAGACCTCGGATCTTTAAGGCATATAGTTAAAATTATTATTATCATTATTATTATAACGCACAAAGCATTTATCGGCTCTGCAAAATTTAGGGTGGATGGAGATAACACCAAGCACAGGATTAATTCTCTCGTTAAAATCTTCACCAAACAGATTCTACTCAGGATTTATGTGTGTTCTTGTCAAGCCATTTATTACTGATCCTGCTCCAGGCAGGTTCGTATCGGTTTCCAAGCAGCTAATGCTAGTATATAAACTGGGGATCTGTATCCAGGTTGAAGTCTCTGTTATACCGAAATTTTGGTTTTTAATGACGTTGAAATTCAAAGGGTTCCTAAAAAATATTTTGAAACAACCATTGCTCAAAACTTTGTAGCGCCAGCATCACGTAATGCTTAAGAAGGCCCAAGGGAACAAATATGAATCAGCAGCAAACAGAATAAGTTCATTTCAATCGAACATCAGACGAATATTACACTTTCAAGAACAATAGCCCCTTTTCGAAATTACAAAGTAATGCAATATTAAAGACGATTAAGTCTACTAAATTTATTATTTAATTCATATTCTTAATTAAAATGGAATACATTCGAGTGGCAAAGTTTAACAAAAATAAAATACTTTTAAATATTTGTATATACATATTAATTCTGTGAATCTTACTCATTGTATTCCAAAGAATTAGATCGTCAAATTACCTGAAATGAAAAGAAATACAAAAAATTAAAAGTAATTCAATCTAAAATAATTATCATATTAAGTTAAATTATTTACGAGTCAATTATATGATTCATTGAAGAGCTAAAAGCTTAATAAACGTTGGCACGTAAATCTCAATACCGCAACCGAATTATTAAAAACAGGATGCGGCATCGATACAGAATAAATTCCGTTTAAAAAAAAAAAACCAAAACGAGAACAAAATGTCAAACTCCATGTTCATCTGTCGTGTAAACTCACTTGACCTGACATTCAAACTCTTTCTAATCTTCATCCTCATCATCAGAAACAGAAACAGAGAAACATTTACCAGTTCCCCCAAGTGGGTCAATGGCAAACTTTTCCATGCAAATCTTGACATCAAGACAGTGTCTCTTTCATGCAAGAGATCCTCGCTGCCATCTACCGGCAAAAGCCAACAACCACATGCACACCCACTTAAACAAAATAATGAAAAAGTATACGAAGATGAGGAGACATCCCAGCAGAGACAACTTGTTAGATTATTGCCAAAAGAGATGATGCGCTGGGAGGACTGGTATACTGGTATATTCCCAAAGTTGGTTTTGGCCAGTTTGTGTGGTGTGTCTTTGGATATCATCAGGCTGCTATCCGAGCACAATCATTGCCGCTCCGCGCACATTGCCACCAATCCAACTGGTTTGTTTAGAAACAAACTCGAGTTGGTGCTTTCTTTTAGGTTAATTTCGCTTAACATGGCTTCGCTTAGGATAAAGATACTAATGATGTTGTACGAACGACGACGAACGCGAAAAGATACGCCGCCGTCCCGCATTGCATTCGCATTACTCTCGACTAAAAGTGAAATTGTGATCTAGTGAGAGGCTAGAAATCCGCTCGATGCTGCTCTGTTTGCTAAATCTTTTGGATGAAAGTGCAAGCAAAGTGAAGCTAGGATTATGTAGTTTTTGTGAATTGCGACTCCATGCGAGCTGAGTGAAAGAATTAAGATATTAGAAATCTTCTTTTTTCTTTCTTTCCATAATGGCCTTTGTTGAGAGCCAACCAACAATGGGTCTGGAAGTTAATTAAATTCTCATGAAGGATGATTTAGCATGGGATTTGTAAATAGAGGTTAAGATGAAGATGAAAATGTTCGAAACAATTCAAAGAAACGCAAGTACCGGGAGCGTGTGAGTTGAACTTGGTTCGTAATGTTGTAAAAGTTGTGATTAAGTGTGGCAGAATTTTTGTAAAAGGATGCGAAGTATGTATTTGTTGGATGTTAAAATTATTAAATACTTCTTGAAACTTCTTCTCACTACTTCGTATGATATTTTTTGAACGTAAATTCTGAGAAAGATCTCGATCTTTTTTGCGAATTCAAAAGGGAAAAACCGTACGAAGCAAGGAATGAAGATGGTGGAAAGAAGCCATTATACGAATAAACAGAATGGAGTTAAGAAAACGTTTGCCCATCTTGAAGCCGACATTTCGGAGATCGAGATCGATTGGCTGATGAAAATTAGGTTCTCTAGAGTCTAGAAGATACGAAATGCCAGGACTTTATTGCTTTGATCCGTTCACTGAAATTTAATTATAATTAATAAATCTCCAGAACAATTTTTTTCAAAATGTTTTAAACAGTAAACCGAAAAGTACTTTTTAATAGCTGAACTTTTTTTGTGGACGAAAAAATAAAGCGGTCAACAGCTTGATACAAATGGAAAAGAAGTTAGGTAACGATGTAAAAATTTGGAAACAGAGGTTGCTTGTGATTCTTGTCTGAAGTTCAAGAAATAAATTAATCATCAATTAATCTCATTCACACACTAAGGATCCTTGAGTAGGTTGGGTATTAAAATCAATTAAAATTTGAAGTTAAAGGATCGTAATAAAGTGTTATACATATACATATTACCACCCATCCTTAACCTTAACCATCTCACAAACCAATAATTGAAAACTTGGATGAGGCGATAGCTTGATGATTAAAAGATCGTTGCTCGTAGTCCCGTTTAAGAAGAATTACCTACAATTCTGTGAGAAGCCAAAAGTGATTTAGTAGCTTTGTCTAGCAACAGAGGCTAACAGAGAAGCACTTCCTCGCAAGAGGCAGTACCCCGGAAAAGAATTTTAGGTGGAGTCGGCAGGGATCGAACCCAGAACCATCGGCTTGGCAGTCCAACAAACTAACCACTACGCCACGGGGTACTACACGTTTTTGCCGATATCGGTTATTGCCGATATACACGCACAAATGTTGGAAAAAGCCATCGAAAATAGGAACTCCTGATTAAACTTCGTCCGAACCAGCCGTGGTAGGGGTCATATGCCAGAAATCATTTTTAAATTATAATGCCAGAAAATTCGAATAAAAAGTAAATTTCATGTCAATTTAAAAAGATATCTTTGTTTTATTCCATTTCAAAGTTCTATCTATACCTCTAAAAAAACACCCTTTAAAAAACTTGTGACAGTCAAAATGTACATTGTGTTTTCGAGATTAAAGATCATGAAATTGTGATCCAAGGTCAGAAAGTTGGTCAAAAAATTGAAGCAACAGTTTTTCCTTAACAACATTTTTGGATTTTTCCAACATTTCCGTATGTCAGTCTGAATCTGATATGGAAAAGTGCTCTCAAGGGAAAGACAAACTTTGCTGCAGTTTTGAAACAAAATTCACAAATCAATCAAAAAAGGCGGAGACATCTGATCTATAAAAACTTTTTCTTGGTCAAAATGATATTGCCCGAAAAAGAACTGATTTCTAAATCTGAAACTTAACAATTTTCCGAGTGGTATCCTTTTTGGAGGAAGCAGCCCATAGCAAAATTCCCTTTTCAAAATTCTGTCCAGAACAATTTAAATTCCTTTAAATATTTCCGGGGTTCGTAAGTTCAAATGTCACACCATGATTATTGCCACGAAAACAGATGCCTTGATTCGAGATCAAAATAAAAACAGATTTTTATTTGAAATAATGTCTATAAAATTGTGTTTTCTGAGAAATCCTAGATTCAGTTTGTAGTATTAAATTTCACGCCATATGATCTTCTAAATTTATAAATGGGAACCATGTCATCTCATAACAACTGTCAACATAAAAGTTTCAACTAAATTTATTGGATTAATTAATGGTTTCGCTTAATTTGCTAAAACAAAATCTGCATAATATTTAATTCGTCTATAAACTGCTTCTAAAACACCCACATGATGTTTAAACTGGTTTCTCCTAAAAGGAAATGTATAACCAGGTTATTTTTTGATTTTTTTTTATCTAAATTGACAAAGTTTGAAACAATAACAATAAATATTATTAATTTGAAAGAGATAGCGGTAAGAAAAGTACCGTACTGATGACATTTTAAAAGACAAGATATTAAGCGCCATATAGTCCAAGTTAGGACATTATATGGTAATAGCGAATAAGAGTTATATTTTCATTAATTTTGATGTGAGTCCATATTTTTTTTTTTTGCAAGATTCAGTTTCCAATGTTAAGGAAACAGGAAATATGAGAATGCAAATTAACCTCAATGGACTATAGTTAATTAATACGTTCTCAAAATGTTCCACTTTTAAGTGCAATACAACAAAACATACTTACTTACTTAAAAGGTGGCGCATAAAGTCCACAGTGGACCACGGCCTGTACCAACAGAAATCAGTCATTTAAGCCAAAAAATCTTCCCTTCCAAAGCACCCCTACGGCTTTAAATTCGATTTTGACGGGGTACATGTTCCTGTCTCTAACAGCAAGTCTGGGATTATAAGGGACTTTGGCGCGTTCTTTTTCTAACCATAGTCAGCAATTGTTAACAATAGTCAATAAAAAGGCGTTCCTTTAATCCAATTAAGTTACGATTTGTAACTATTTGACAGCGTTGAACTCACGTTGAATTGTCAAATAGTTACAATTTGTTACTATTTCCAAATCACCTACATGATATGAGTTGATATTGTTGATCTGTCAAATTGGACGCTGTGTTTTAAACGATTCTAAGTTCTTATTAAAAATCAAACTAAAAAATTACAAATTCTTGATTTGAGCAGCAAGAACGTTTGTATTTTCTTTGAGTGATCATTGATCAACAAGAAAGAATAAAATGGATTTTTCGCCAATTTTGAGCGATGAAGAAAATTAGTTCCTCAATATACAAACCAATTTTACATCATTTGACAGTTTAACAAATTCTTACAATGTATCGTTCCTAATGGTTTGTTAAAAAAACCAACAAATCCTAACAATGGCACTTCAACAATTTTTTTTTGTCATAACAACTATTGTTGACTATATGGTTAGAAAAAGAACGCAACACTTGTATAGCATCTCCTTGGTCCTATGAGATTGCTTCAATACTAAGATACTTTCCAAGCCAGATAATTCGGCCCATTTCCTTACTGATATTATTTTGATAGGTTATAGTGGAACTCAAAAAGACAAAGTCCTTCGCTATGTCTGCAACATTATGTCCAAGTCTATGATGGTACTGTTTTGTACAACAAGTTATTCTGGAACTTCATTAGTTCAAAAAGAATGTCACAAATAAAAGTATTATCTGAAGTACCTTAGGGAAGTCATATTGGACCATTACTATTTTTTAATGACATTGGTATGGATGTTCTTTATTCGAAAATATCAATGCCCGTTTTATTACAACGTTTTCCGCATTATGAACATCACTTGAAGATGTCTAAAGCCTATCAACTGATTGGAATGAGTTTCTTATTGGCCTTCAAAATAATATCCCTGGCAAAAGTTGAAACAATAAATATCATACTATTTTGTCATTTCCAAAGAAGAATGTTCCCAAGCCATCTTTTTTTTTTGTCCATGGTATAAGTCAAGTTCAAGTCAAAAGATTAACCTCTCAAACTACCAAATTCTTCAGTTGTTTGCTTTATCGGAAATTTTTATCAAAAGATACATAACCTTTTATAGAATTGTTTAAAAAAAGCCTTGAAATATTTTCTTTGATACAGTTCTGTTTAAACAAAGGTCAGAACAATGTAGTGCGTTTCATTAAGAACTTCAACTCCATTCGCTTTGGTTCATTAAAATGGAATAAAATTTATGTTTTGCGAAAATCAGGTTTTAAGAAAAAAAACATTCTCTTTTTTGTTTGTTTTTATTTTATTTTTAATTTTGAATCAACTATATTTTTCACACTTAGCAAAAAAAAAAAAAAAATCAAGGCGAATTCCCATTGTTTGTAAATTGAACAAGAGCCTTGACATTCAGTGGCCTTTGTTTAAGTTTTAAAAACAAAAGACTTAAATTCGGTTACATCTTAAAAAAAAAAAAAAACATCAAAGATAATACTTAAATGTTTAGTCATACAAATTAACAAAAGATTGTTACTTCCCGGTAGCTTAAACTGTGAAATTTGTATCATACAAAAATTAATTTATTATGAAAGTTAAAGAATATTGTGACTAACACCATTCGTGAGAGGCTGAAATATTTTGAACTGAAAAAGTATGATACAAGTTTTTGGAAAACCAAAATCAAAAAGTTTTGGGGCAATTTGTTTACTAAACAAACAGTATTTATTTAACTTTCTTAATTAATACGCACTCAAGGGACTATGATTACCCTTTGAATGCTTAGCTTAAATATTATAAGTTTACATTGCTGATCATATAGCAACGGCGATGCTCCAGCATCATAATTTACCGGCAATCAAATGAAACTCAGGAAAAATCTGGTTTGGTCTCTCCATCTCAAGGAGACCAGGAAGGAAGTCCATCTTATGATTAACCATTATAATTACAGTTCACCAACCTCTCCAATCTCTGAGTCTGAGACCACCCATAACAGAAGCCTCCGAGGCAAATCTGTGATAAATTTACCAAGAACCGCAAATCCGATACATGACACTCGTATAATTGAAAATGCATATCTTACCTACTCCATCGCCGCACTCTCAACTTGGATGTAAGTAAATATATCGAACGGGCATCTTTGTCCAAGTTATCCTATAATAATTTGCCTGGACTCAATTAGGAAGTGAATGCCTGATGGCAACAACAGTGTGTATTTCTGTGGAGATTACTCTTACTCTTGGTGTGACAATAATGGCAGAATGCACATATCCAAAGCAGATGCTCAGATACATAATCAACTGCAAGCGCAGTATCTGAAAGATACGACAAATTTTCAATCTCCACAATACAATGAAAACAAAAAAAAACAACGTGTGTTTTTCCACTTTGGAGGAAGGTCTAGCTGGACAAACTGTATGATCTTCCTGCCATGGCTTTGGCCAAGACGCCGATATAATATCCAATTCGAAAGGCATCCATTGCGTTGAAAGTCCAAAAGGAGAACGTGCGTCGCGTCGTCAATTTAATTGTTTTATTCAACTCAAGATGGTGATAATGATGATGATCTTGTCGGCATAAATAGGTACGAGAGTACGCATCGCATCGGATTGGATTGCAGCGCGACACGCATTGACCTTGGCTGATGACCTTATCAGCTGGCCAACAAATTGCAGATGTGCCTGTCTATATAGAAACGAATCCCGGTGTTCCCTTGAATGTGTTGCAATGCATCACGACAATGCAATTACTTTCGAGGTCTACCGGTGAATGGAATATATGGTCACGAGGATGCCCCACCAACATATATGAGAAGGTATCATCATCCACACCAAATGTGTGGACATCCTTGCAATTGACTTTTACTTTTTCGACATGTTCCTTCTGAGAGAGGCATCAGGCACTTATATAAACTTGTCATTGAAGGGGAAAAAATATGGCTTGAAACAATTTATTGTTTCACAAGGGAACTTCAATGACTTCTGGATTCCGATGGGATTGGGAAGGAAGAGTCGTCGTCGTTTGTTGCATGGCAACCAAAACCAAGATTGCTTTTTTTTTTGCTGATTTAATTATATTGCCGGGGACCGAGTAGCTCCTTGATGCAGATGGGTAATTATGTATTTGTGCATATAACTGGTATTCGATCTTTAAGATACATTTCAATAAATCAAGTTTGTGACCTTGTTAAGTTCATGAGATTGGTTTTGGAGTGAATGGAATGTGGTTGAGCATTGAGGATGCAATCGAGGATGCAACATTAAAATGCGCGATGCCCTGGATCCATTTGTTTAGGAAAAGGTTTAAGTGATTATGTCATTGCGGATGGTATTCGGTAATGAATTTAACTTATGTATTTCCTGTTCGGGTAGGTCTGCCCTTGGGGCTTGTTATTTATAGGAATCGTGTCAGGGGGTAATGGAGAATAGTAATAAATTGAAGTGGCATCCACGGAAAATTTTTATTTTTACAGAAGGAAGTTAGTACCATTAGTATGTAGTGTAGTAAGGGAAAGTGATTTTTAAGGCAGTTTGATTGTTTGAATTTCCATAAAAAGATACATAATATTTAAAGTTGCTTGGGAAGAAAAAAAGAATACTTAGATCCGAAGATCTTAATGTTCGAAAATTAGTTCGAAAAGACTATTAAAACAAAAATTTATCTTGAGATATTTGCTGTCTGGAGAAGTTTACAAAAGTTCTAGCACAATTTCATCCATCAAATATAACTCAAATATAAAAATGAGATTAACATATCTTATGCGCAATGGTCTTAAATTACTACAAGATCTTCATTTCCTTTTACTTAATTTATATGGCTGATATAGTATCAAAAACGTCAAAACTAAATTTGTATAAAACGCAACAAGAATTGACTGGGAACACCTCCTAGGAAACCTTATCCGCACCTATTACCTTTACAGATTTGTCAGAAATTTTAGAAAAGAAAATAACCAGAAAAGCCACAAAAAGGAGACATTCTTAACTCTATAAATTTTATGTTTACAAAGGAAAAAAAAAATTATAAAGGTCTGAAATGCCTTCCTTGCAGTACACCAAATGAATACACAGAAAAATATTACGATGTAAAACCACCATGACGAATTGTTGATTTCAATAAAAAAAAAACGTGAATTTTTCAATCATTGGATTCCTTTTTAACATTTCAAAACATTAATTTAAGTTTTAGTCCTATTGGTTTAAGTTTGAAGTACAAGTATTAAGGTTTTCATTTCAAATTATATCGTATTTGTTTTAAATTTGTTGAAATAAAATGATTCGTATTTAAAATTTAAGTTAAAACTACTTAAAACGCATGTAAAAAACAGGATATTCACTCGAAACATTAATTCAATTTTGAAGCAGCGTGGTATTTTTCCCGAAGGAAATATCATCAATGCTTAATTTAAAAATTGTTCACAACTAAGATCATGTCAAAATAACACGATTGAAGTAATTTAAACTTTAAAATAGTGTTGAAATAAAATCATTCTTATATTAACTCCAACTAAAACAATTATAACGCTGAAACAAGCATTTTGCATGTAAAAATAACAGGATAGACACCTTAACAACTCCTTTTACTTTGAATCACCATGATATTTGTCTCAAAGAAAATATTTGGTTTTGGTTCAATAAAAGTGTAAGTATGTTTCAATGGGACTAGAGTTCTTTTATTACCAAAACGTATTTGTTTTGAACAGGACTTTAATCTTATTTAAATATGACAATCATGCTGATTCAAGAGCGATCATCTAGTTATTTTAATTCGAATGCAATTTCATTTTGTAGGACTAATCATATTTTTTCATCATGATCTTGATCATTGCATTGTTTCGCATATCGACTTTTATGTTGTTTCAACATGCAGACCAACATAGTATAATTTTCATGATGAATAAACATTATAATCATAGTAATTCAACTTGATGATCTTGGTAATTTGACATAATGATCATGATGATTCAACACTATGGTTTCCATGATTCAAAATGATGATCATCGTTATTTAATATGATGACCATGCTGATTCAACACGATGCTCATCATGATTCTACATGATGGTCATAGGAATTTAATATGAAGATCATGGTAATTCAACATGTTTATCGTGGTTATTTAAAATAAAATACATGCTGATCATCATCATGATTCAACACGTTTCCATGATTCAAATTGATGATCATGTTGATTCAACACGATGATCATCATGATTCTAAATGACGATCATCATAATTTAATATGAGGATCACGGTAATTAAACATGCTGGCCATGGTTATTTAACATGATATTCATCGTGAATCAATATGATTGTTCCGAATGGGGACCATTCGTAGTAAAGATTCCAATCATCTATAGACGACAGCCCTGAGAAGCCAGCAACATTACACTAATACAACAATTATATACATATATTAACTTATGTACTAATATTTTTCCCTGCCAGCCTGTGAGCGGTATAAAATGTAATTTACTAGTCAGTCATCTCTGAGCAAGCGAAACAGCGGGTAATAAATTGGGTTTTTTCCGCAAGTCGGTTTTTCCCAAACAAAATGGTCGGCTTTCTTATTTATTTGTATTAGAATTATTTTATTACTGGTGGTGACTCCTATTTTTAATTACAAACAATGATAATAGTGGTATTTTAACATGACCAAAACTTATCGTTTTTCTGAAGAAAAAATCAATTCAAAATGACACTATGAATTAAAATTATTGGTAAAACATTGATCCATTATCATTTTTGTTGATTTTAACTTGATTTTACCTGAAAAAAACTGAAAAAGGTCTTTTAAAAAGAGAAATGCAAACCTAGAGAAAACAGTTTCTGTAGGATAAAAACTGAACCGATCATGTTGAAAATTCGTACACACATTGCCATGGGTACAAATATTACCTTTAATCCCGAAATATCACTCTTCCCGTGGGATCAATAAATAAGATTTCTTTGGTCGTCCGGATATCAATTCTGCTTACCATAGCCACCTACGGATACGTTGTTGTAATTCCTTATTATGTCAAGTCACAGAAAGTTCTACTATTATAGTTTACTATGAAAATAAAAGACTCCAAATATATGTCAATATATGAGACCAATCTCAAAGAAGCTTAAATAAAACAACTTAAATAATTTTATGCATGAGGTGTAATTTTCTTTCAAGGTTCAGCAATTAATTTATTTGACTTACCAAAAAGTCAAAGATGCAGATTTAGAGTCATCATGATTTATATGAATTGAAAAATAAAAGAAACAAAGAATAACCACACTTTGTACCACCTTTTGACTGTACAACAATAAGCTTTTGAGTGAGTTTGATTAAATAACCCCCCTTCCCCTCAATGTGGTAAATTTATGCGGTGATCTGGTGGTGCCTCAATTGGCAGATGACGCCATCATCGCCATCACCATAAGCAAGAAAGCCCATGTGCAATGATCAAAAGAATGCAAAAGTTTCTGCGTCTTTATAGTATTTCGGATTGCGACACTTTTCTTGGTAACACTCACGAGGAATGATGACATTCATTAGGATCACCAGTGTCGTGTTCAGGCGACATTACATTACAACTTTGTACAAAGTACCTTCAAATACATAAACAAGAAACAAGATACAAACATATATGTACGTATGCTATCGCAGATACATTTTTATGCAGCAGATCAAAACTAAGCCGCTTTTTAAGTTAAAAGTTGTGTCAACGTGCAATTTGCCATGAGGTACGTTTTTATTGTGTCAATCATTATGCTTCCATTGACGCTAACTACTTCTGTCATTCTGCTTTACATTTTTTTTTGTGAACAAAAATAAAGGGTTTTCCTTTTGAATTTTATTCTTCGTTTCGCACGACACCTTGAGATACTTTCATTTTCAAAATGATTGCGCGTGAAATTCAACCGAATGGCTTGACACATTTACTTCCGTGAATAATAATGTCAAACGCGCGTTGTTGTTGCTGCTGCAACCGTGTGGTGGATTATGGTTGACCACAGAATGTGATCGTTTGGTTTGGATACTGTTTCGTATACCTACGGCTTGGAGCTGCATTAATACGCTAATGACGTCGACTATATTGTCGGGCTTACTATAGTGTGATGGTGGTAATCTATCTGGTCAATGACAGTGTATACACTCTGTGACTTTTCTTTGGGGGATAGTGTGTGCTGTGCATTTTGTCACACGGAGAAGGAAGTGATTTAATGTTTTGGGAGAGTTACTTTTCTGATGATGGTTTCCTGGTATGGTTCAATATGAAATGACCACGCCTGCGGCAACGATAGATTGGAATTTTCGAATGAAAGGAAAATTGTATATGCAAGTTGGAAATTTATAGTGACCACTGAAAGTGATATCTTTAAGAAATTAACAAATATGTTTTCAACTTTATCTTTTAATACCCTATTCTATAGAATGGGTATATTGTATTTGGTGTGGAGTTTGTAACATAAAGAAATAATTACGTTAGGTATAGAAAATTATATATATTCTGAATCGATTTAGCCATGTCCGTCCGTCCGTATGTATAGGTACTCTCTAGAGGTCGCATATTTTGAGCTTGAAAGTAATTTGGAAAAAATTGAAAAAAAGAGAAATATTTTTGCTAATTGCGTGTGAAATTAGTGATTTTTATAAATGAATTCTGAATGCACACACCAACACTTTTAAAAGAAAACTTCATATGGACTGAAAGTGTGCTCACTCAATCTTTATAAATTTTATAATGAAAAAAAAAAACTTTTGAAAGAGAAAACTTGATGGAATGATCGAACCAATTCAATTTTAAATGATGAGTCCTTGTCTCTTAAAATCCTTCCTTTCACTCCATATTGTAACCTTTTTGATGCCATTATATCATAAAATGTTCGCGCATTTTAAATTATGGTTGGCCTCATTAAAATAACATTAAATGGCCCTGATTTGTTCGCATACTAACCAAACTGCTACAGTTTTGCTGCCTGTTGTCATGACAGTTGTTGCTGGCTGGTTACTTGATTTTATTTAAATCACTCTGGTTTGTATAACTCTTTTTCGATTAATAACAAAAAAAGTAAAAAAAATGCATTCAGCTTAATTGCATCACCTACCACTCTTTGAATATGGTAAAGTGTGTAATTTGTGGTTAATTTTAAATTGCAGCCTAATTGACTTTTTATGCAAAACATGAAATCTACAAAAAAAAAAATTGTTAAAATAACAACAAAAAGAAAGGAAAGCTGCTGCGCATAAATGCGATGCAAATGCAACACAGGTGGTTGCAAAATGCATTTTTTTTTTTGAGAAGAAGCCAAATGTAGAAACGAGCTGTCATGTCATGTCGTTGGTTGAATGAGATGTAATCATTTGTGATTCCATTTTTGATCAAAAAATGGATTCAGGAATTATTTTTCAAGTCACTCATTGGTCACTATGTTATGGAGTCATTATAAAGCCTAATTTCTAGACTGCAGGGGGCTGTGGTTTTGGGTCAAGCAAGTCAACCATCGCCCAAAATTTCAAACTACAACAGATTTAAAATATGACCCAATAATTTCAAAGGAGCATCATTATCGACAGCATGGACAAACCTATTGATGAAGAAATATTGCTGTCTTCTAATTGGGCTCTACTATAAAACCGAAAGAAGATAAGAATTACTTAAAATATTTCAAAGTTGTCCTTTTTTGTGAGACAGAACGTGTTAGAACTTTCACGATCCAACAAATTTTCCTTGGACCTTATCGGAAAAAATCTGTTTCAAATGCGTGGATTGCATGTCTGCATGAAAATATCCATTCCTGCAAAAATTTCATGCCCGAATCAAATGGTGTGGAAAATAGAAAATACCACAAGTTTTTTCTATCACGAGATATTTCCTTACGGATGCAAGACTTTGTCGTATTTTTATTTGATCCCTTCCTTTCTTTCAATAGGCTATACTCAACTCAAAATGGCCATTAGTTCAAAAAATGCGTACAAGAGTGCATTTCATGTCCACAAAAAAAAACGTATTGAATATTGACCAAACAGAGCGATACAATTTTACAGGCACACAACATGAATTTTTTGTATTCAAGTTCCGAATGGATCTTTGTGCATTGTTCTGACCATTAAAGCACTTCCTTTAACATTTTGGACTACATCTATGAAGGTTTTTATCTTCAAGTCTACTTTATATTTGGTTGTTCATTAAGGGCGGGTAGATTTTGAATTGAAAACTCAATTTGAAAAATTTAAAAGTTTTATCATTTGGAGGAGGCGTTCAACCATTTAAATTCTGTAAAATTAAGGGCTATAAGTAACTAACAAATTTGACAGTTGTAACCAAAATAACATGGCCGCCAAAATCTACCCGCTCCTATTGAAAACCCTTAGAAATAAATAAAAACTCCAAAAAATGAAAATAATTAAATGGCGGCAAATGGTCCTTCGAGCCGGATTCCCTAACTTTGGATATATAAATTTTTGTTCAAGCTGACCCTGGAAAATGTGCATGAGTTTTTGTATTGATTAACTAGTGCCCCGGAAAATAGTAAAATTTGTTCGTTTGCCACCCTATTTGGTAATTGGCCGAATTCTTAGCCAATGCAAATACTTCGGAGACATCTAGGTAAGCCCAGCGATGAATGCAAAATCGATTAGCCAGTGCGATGGGGATGGGTCAATTTTCAATGTGCAGGTTACGTAACCAAAGTTGAAACAAATGCAATATCCTTTGTCCCAATCGAAGTGCTTCTTCTGACGAAACTCCAAAACTTCCTTCTAAGTTGGTTTATATTTTAGTTTAACTTAAAGGTGCAGTTTAACCTATTAACTGGGCTACAGATTCCAAATCCTGGCTGCTTTTTTTTTGTTTGGGTTCCATAATATCCATGTTCTTCCTTGTATCTTTAGGCTTTAAATAAAGATACAAGAGTTCCAAAAATGTGTGTAGTACGAGTATCTTCAACACCCGATGGATTTCAATAAGAATTTCTTTCTAAATGTCATTAAAACAATTGGAGTTTGTAGTTAGGTCAGATCAATAATAATTATGTTTGGATGTGTGCGGTTATAAAACACACAACCCCTCCCCCCTCTCCACTAAAAAAAAAAAAAAAACAAATTGTTAGTTATTCTGTATTGTACCGTTATAGCATTGCAGCAATACACAATTTTATAATTAAAAATTAGTATCGGCGCACTTAAGTAACAGCAATTCCAACACTGCAACTCCTTAACACACCAACTTAATTTCAACACCAATTGTTACACCAGGTTGAGTATAACAAATTCAAAAGTGAATAGTGATGGTGGTAAGTGTAAAACGGATCTCGTGTTAATCTCACTTTTTCATTACATCGCAGTTTTTTTTTTGTATCTTTGTATCTTAACTTAATTTAGTTACCGGCATGGCACGCTGAACTGATTTTTTTTTTTTTTTGAATCACCTCGACTGATCTTCAAGTTTATGACGCATTTTGTCTTCGTGTTCACTCAAATGTGAGTCAAATTAATTTAATTTCATCGAGGGGGGGGGGGGATAGCAAGGGCCTCCTTCACTCGGATACAGTCTTATTTTCGATGATATAATAAAAATAAATTAACTATACCGTTTCGGTGTTCGTTCCATGCTTCTTGGTGTTGGGATATGGGATTCCCCCTTAGCACCAGGGGGTGATGACAGAGGTTTAGTTGATAATTTTGGCAATTTTTTTCTGTTTCGTATTTCGTGGGAAGAGAGTGGAACGAATGTTGTGATAGTGGAAACTGTTTAATTGAAATGAACAAAAAAAAATTAAATCTGCTTTCGATAAATTTATTGGGCAATAAAATTAACGAGATGCGTAATCATTGATCTACTTTTTTTCGAACATTCAATAAGTCACTTTTGAGCCTTGAAATGAAAATTACAGTTTTGTATAATTTTTTATCTGTTAAATGCAGTCAGAGCATCTGAGTGCAATTGATTGAGTAATTTTTTTTTTTTGTTCGGTATCTGTCATGATTTATTGCTCGATTATGTGTCTTGAGATATAAATGCTTTAAACGGTTTGGAATCGCTACTGGTTTGGCTGTGTTTCACATTCCTGAGTAAACGAACTGTATGTTGTTGAAATAAATCAATAATAATGGCTTTAGGGAACAACATATTTAAGCAATGAAACTACATTCTTGAGGAATTATTAAATAACTTACAAAAGTCTTGAAATCAAGATAAGATTTAGTTTCTTCTGGGACATACCTGTAATGAAAAATTAAAAGATGTAAGACGTTAGCAAAATTTTATTGTTGTTGCATTTTAAAACTTTAAATATGAACCTAGAAAGTGAAGTGCAAGAACCTTGGAGGTAGTGAAGAACAATTAAAATAATGGAAGTCTTTCAAAATTTTATCTGTGTGGTTTGCATGAATTTTGATGAAGAAGTTTTGAAATATAAACACTTTTTCCAAATCTATTACATTTATTTGGTTTACAATAACGAATTGAAAAAAAAAATACAAACCAAAACGAGAGACCATTTTAGTCATTTTGTGAACCTTTTTCAAATCTAAGACCGTCGATGTTTGGGGTCATTCCAAAATAATCAAAACCTTGAAATTCCATCGCTTTCAACGCTTTTGGATTTGATTTATGGCTTAAGCATAGCTTGGCCACCATAAACCGCTGCATTTTTTAAATATTGACTTTATCCGAGAATTTCATAATAAAACCAAAAAAGGCTCCTTGTACCTGCCATACGTACAGAAAAAAATTGATTTTCTCGAAAACGTCTTGAACGATTTTAATAAAACATTCGAAGTACTATTTTGTTAGGACAATATATCTTTTGGTTGGAAAAGATTTTTCGGAATTCGTCTTATAACGGTACTTTTCAAAGAACCGGAATTTTCAAAACAAGTTTTCTCGTAAACTATACATCCGTTTTCAATAAAATTTTGGGTTGAGGAAGTCATTTTAAACCTTATTGGTATAGAATATCAAAATTCTAAAAAAAACTTTTTTGTTTGATTTTTTATAATTTAAAAAAAAATAAAATTTTGGTTTTCCAAATTTTTTGAAAACGGGTAGATTGGATTTTTTTAAAATTATTTTTGAAAAAGGACACTCAAAAAAAATTTTCAAATATTTTTTCGAAAAGTTTTTCAAAAAAAAAACATTTTCAAAAAAAACTAGTCAAACGATTTTCAATATTTTTTTTCCTAGATAGACATTTAGTTTTGAAATTTTATTGCATACTTAGTTTTTGTGATAAGAATCTTAAACTAATTAAAAAAATAAAAGAACTTTCGAAATAATTTAAATTTATGCAGCCACTAAGCAAATTATCTAGCCTAAAAGCAAGTTCGTGCGACCCAGTTGTGCATTTTATTCTTACTGAGTTCCATACCGATTGCACTGAACCATTCAAAGACACCGTCAATACCAAGTTGCAGGACTAAATAACCATTCGGATTAATAAAGCCGTCAAAATATGTCATATATAATAAATAGACTAAACAAGAGTGGTCTGATGTGGCTTCCTTGAGTAACCTCGTATAAAACATCGAAATAATTAGACTGAAACTCTAACAATGAAAAACTAAGTACGTTTTTTAAATATGAATGTTAGATGATATGTTTTACCATCTGAAATGAAGTGATTCGAATTCTGAAATCTTCGTGTGGTCATAGAAGGTTGAAATTCATAACTTCTAGCGAATAGATACAATTGAAGCAGAAACCAAATTTGTTCGTATTGATTTAAATTGGTGATAGAATATATAAAGTGGAGTAAAATCTAGAGAATCTGTCAGTCAATCGGTCAATGTTTCATTGGGTTGTACTGAAGCCAACCCAATTTAGTCAGTCATATTGAAAGGTTTCGATATCAGAGCCAACAATTTTATCAAGGTTTCAGAACCGCATTGTTCTGGCAACTCAATTTTTGTGATTTGGTTTCAAAAGTTAATCCATCATCCATCAATCAACAATATTTTCCATTAATTCCTGACGAACGATGTCAATTATTGAACGAGAGCTCCGGCAGGAAGCAAATTCTAGTGACTTACATACTAAGTTATTTATATGTCTGTGAAATGATAATCAGAAGGAGTGGAAGGGCCCAACACTCCAATGGAAAATTGTTATAGCCTGGATGAACTGACTCTCTGCGCTTATCGTACTTTTCACTTAAAAAATGCATGCCTAAATTAAAGAGTATACATAACACGGTAATGCGTATAATTTTCAACATTACATTATCCTACCAAACTCAAAAACAATAAATCTTGAGAAAGCTTCCTTACATCCTTATAATTTGGATGAAATTAAAATTAATATCCTTCAAAACTCACTCAACCACTTGCACTGCATTTCACCTAAGCTGTATATATTTAAAGTAAACACTCCATCATTTTATTAAGTATCTATTACACCATTAATGCATCGAACCCCATATTTTGCTTAAAACTAATCAAACCACAATTAAGTCTATAATGTGTGAGTTTCAGGTTTTAAGCTTTCAAGACAAAAACAGAGTGTGAACTCAACTCAAAAGGAAAAAAACTATCCAATAAACGCAGACAAAAAAAAAAAACAGAAACTGAACATTCAATATCCAGTCCATACATTGTATTCAGCTTATTGCAGATATATCCATTCGAAACTGTCCAAATAATACAAAACCTTAAGATGTGCCAAAAGAGCTTGTACTTTTTAGCCGTTTCCAGCATTTCAATTCAAAACAATCAGCAACATTGTAACTTTTAAGTAAAACAGCCAAATAAATATCTTTCCAAAAGCTTCAAAAATGTATTTCATCATCCAACCACACCTCGTGTATTGTGCGTGTTCAACATCCTCTATTGGAATTCCATCCAAAATAAATGTCCATTAAACTTGATACGACTCCAAAATTCCAACACAAATTTCTCAGAAAAACTGATCCAATAAATTTGTATCTTATCATTGCAATCTAAGCGCCCATGCCATCGGCTCAATTCAAAGCAAATCATTATTTTACCATAAATTTAATGCATTTAATGCAAAAAGCAATAAATTCAAAAGCTAAACTTTCATATCAAAAAATGCCGTTCACTCAATTGATTTCCGTTTGACAAATGAACAATCCAACAAACGGATAGATAGATATTCAGGAGCCATTGACTTTCATCAAAACAATCAATCACAGGAGTATCTCAGGAATGACGGGTATGATATCATCCATCCGCTTTTTTTTTGTTCGCACAAACGGATGGAAATAAAAATCCAGTGGCATTAACTTTTCAATGTCAGTTGCCATTTTCATTTTTCATTTGAATTCACCCTGAAAGAGGAGGAAATCAGCGAAAAATTCTGCAAAAATTCCGACATAAACTCTTGCCACCTGGGAATACCCTGAAATAATGAATAATATAGCCGCAACAACGTCATTGGCCAGTGGCCATTGCGTTGCGACTTAATCGGCTTGTCCAGTGGTGGTGCTGATGGAAGTTGCCCATTCATTGATGAGGTTGTTTTTTTTTTTTAATACTTTTCTTGATAATTTTCCGCACACGCTTATTAAAGATACGAAACGAATTCATAGACAATCATGTAATGGTGATGGCCGAATAAGATGAAAATTCATGTTGTTGATTATAAAAGGCAATCCATTCAAAGATAGATAGATAACCAGCAGCTGAGGTCAATATGGACACAGGGTGTTCCGGGGACAACAACTAATTGTAGGCAAATGTTTAGACTATTGTTGGTAATAACAAATAGATAATCAAAAGCATTTTTGAAAGGAATACCAAACTTGAAAACAGCAAAAGGGGCTGTTGATTTATCTGACAATAACCAAGCCCACTATTAGGTCCTTCAATTCTACATTCTTATTTCATTAAATTTTGAGGAGTTTTTTGTCTGGTGTCAGGAATGGGTTTTAGCCAAACATCTCCCAAATAAAGCCAGTACATGATATTGAATGCTCACTAGTTAGGCCAAAAAGAGCAGTACAACACCCAAATAATTTGTTAGTTTTCTTGGTGTCAAATTTTATCTGTCAAATCTAATATGTTAAAATTGGTAGATGCAATGACTTTGATGACAGCTAGAATTGCTTCATATCGTAATGTTTTTATTTTGCCTTTAATCAAGCTTTCAATCACTGTATTAAAGCATAACAATCTGCTTGGAAAACAGTTAGGGTTCTATTAATGAGCCTTGTGGTACTCCAACATTTACTTTTTTCTGATGAAATTTTTTTTTCACTTGTAAATACATGTCATGGCATTATCTACGATTACTAATAAATATATTGGTAGTTCCAGTTTTGTATGCTTTTGTTCTTGCATTTAAAAGCTTTTTAAAGACTTTTTGAAGTTAAACAACAAGCAGGATAAGTTGATGGCCAATGTGACATCACTGAGGTTAAACAAGGGATTAATCATAAAATGCTGATGGCATGTATTGAACTCCTCTCCTACAAAATGACGTTGACAGACATGCAACTCATATTGTAAGTTTAAAAATTCTTAGATTTGATACGACACGCAAGGACACCATTTTTCTTTTTATATCTTTTCATTTCATCTGTACAAAATCCGTGCAAATACAGATTGCTTTTTCTTGTGACAGGAACAAGTTTTGCTGTTTTAATCAACTGTCTGGAGAAAAAATAATAGGGTAGGGTGGGTAGATTCGACACTTTTTCTGAATATTGCAATTAATTTCTTCCGAAATAAACAATTAAATATTTTTTAGATTTTAAACGAAACTTTGTTTATTTCACTACAAAAATGCATCGTTATTGAAAAGTTTTCGAGCTCTAACAGTTTAAATTTTTTGTTTCAAAATTTTACCTAAAAGTGATTAGGCACTTTCGGCATGATTGTTTGTGAAGCAGAAAGCAATCCTAATTTTAAATTAAAGTGAATTATATTAAAGCAAAATGATTTTTTTTATTCAAACAAGATACTTCAACAAAACACATAACTAACATAAAAAAAAAGGAAAGGCCCCGGCCGTCAGGAAATAAGAAATCTATTTAAATGGATGTAAGGTTTTGTAAATAAGAAATAAATCACTGGACGCTATAGCAATTATATCAACATCCTTAAAAAAAAGATTCGCGTATATGATCCTCGTGCTCGTAATTGCCCCACCCTACCCTATTTTTGAAACAAATTTTTAAGGCGTTAATTGTTGCTAATACTGATTTTAGGTACGAATGACGCTAATTGTCTTTAAGACTTTGGTGCATCTCACCGATTAGTTGGTCTTCCAAGAAGTCAGCAGAACAGAACACGATTCAAATCAGCAGTACTTTACAAGAATTTAATTTTTTTCGGAATGCTATTGTTATCCTAAAATTACTGTGGGGTAAGTTTCCTATTCTAATCAAGATACAAATCATAGTTGTTAAGTGGAATTTCAAGTTCGGCGCATTAAAGCTGGTGTGCCCCAAGGTTCCATTCTATCTCCAACACTCTCCCTCATTTAAGTGAATGATCTCTTGTCTTAGACTTCTAATCCACTTAATTATTGAATGAAAAAAAAACCTTCAGTTTTTCATATTCCTTTCCAGATTCATAAGCCTCATCTTCCGATGGGGAAGTGCAACCGCAGTGTATGATAAGTTCATTAAATAGGGTTTTCGAATAGGAGGTGTTATTTGAGAATTTTAATAATTTTAATGCTTTGTTGAAGCGTGTATCGTTTCATTTTTATTAGTAACGTAGTTTCTACTTGTCAAGTGTCAAAAAATTACAGCTTCAAAAGTGACAACTGCCGAAATAGCAGGCTATTCAAAATACCACCTCTTATTGGAGAACCCATTATATATTGATATTGAAACTTACAAACGGCCTTCTATTGAATGAGTACACTTCTTATTTCTGCGCAGGTACCCCTGTTATGCATTTTTGTCTCCTTGATAAAGTTCAGGAGTGAGTGAAAGAACCATAACGGATACGTTTTTGTTACTTGAACATAACAGCAACATTTTTTGGCTGACCTTATTTAATCTTTGATTTTAAAAACTCCAATTTAGCAAGAATGCATTCAACCTCTGAATCTATTTCTCCATCATCCCTTTGGAAAGCTTATCGGTCAGCCCCTGAACTAAATTTCTAATTTCTAAACATAGAGATTAATTTCTTAACCGCACTAAACGAATGTAAAATGCTTTAAATGAATATTACATATAGCTATGTGGACTTGATATGCACAACGATTGTGGAATAGGCTTCAACATTTAGATTTTACCGAGCTTAAATTTTGATTTCAAGACCTAATCGTTTCTTTTTTAATTGTTGAAACCCTTCCACAATGTTATGAATCACGAACTTATCGATAGATCCCTATGTCTTAAAATCGCAACGAGAAGAATTTTAAACACAAAATATAAATAAATAATAAATACATATTAAGCTTTTTTGTTGAAACTTTTTGGAACACCCTATATTGTAATTCCGAGTTAAATACACTCTGTCTACACCACACACATACCTGCTCTCCATGTTAGGCTCATTACTCAAAACCATCATTACCTATCCAGCAGGTGAAAATTGAACGTGTTTGGAAATACAAAAATATTTTATTTAACTCTTGCTGCATCCAACTATAGGTACGAATAGATGGATGGAATACCCCCTTTGATGGTCGGTAAATGCCATCATCTTGATGATGGGAGGTGCACACAATCGCATCAATCAATTGCTGAGTGGAAGTGTCGCCACAGGCATATCTACTCCGTTCAACGAAGGTAAATTGGCTCTGGACACGACACAACATGAGCTATTGGCAAACAATCATTCAGTATTTGCAAAAGAAAACAATCCGGAAAATATAAAAATAAAGACCAAGATATAAGATACGAGATACAAAGTTACAAAGATACACTCCAAAGTCCAAAGTGTGAACTACTAAAACGTGCGTTGTCGTGCATAAAATATTTTTTTGAAGTTGCATTTTATTCAAAATGCATCGGACAGATATCTGAAATATTTTTGTATTTATCAGATCAAAAAAAAAAAAAGGAGGAATGTATACCATTTTGATGGATATCACAAACTTTAGTGTAGACAATGTCGGCTTCTTAGTGTCTGCTGATTATAATGGGCAGATAAGTGAATGTCGTCGTCGGTTGTCTGATGCAAACGTGTGGGTAAAGGGAATTTTAATTTTTGTTTTATTGGCTTTTCATCAAATAAGTAGTTAGTTGGAAGAGATTGACTTGAGCTGTAATATGTCAATCGGCGGTTATAAAAGGATTCCAAAATGTCACTTTGAAGTACAAATTTGTTTGAATAATTTTATTTATTTTATTTTTGATGGAAATGAAGTAACTGGAAGAGGAAAGTGATTTAAGTGACTTTTATTGAAGTTCGAGATACATTTCCTTTCACTTTTGGAAAATTATTTAAATTGGATGGCGGAAAGGGGTGGATACTAAATGAGGTGTTTGGGGCATTCTTTCACAGGGTATTAAATTATAGAATGGTCCATCTAACAAATTGCAAAAAAGATAGTGTTGTAACAGGTTGGGTCAGGCCATGTTAAGGCACAGTTCACATCTCTAAGGTATTACTTTGTGCCTCTGTCAAAAAAGTAAACAAACAAAAATGGCGACTCTCTGTGACTATTCTATTCATTAGCTGTCAGTTTTCGCTTTTCGCAATACAAAATAATTTGTTTTTAGTGTTTAATAGTCACAGTTCACCGCCATTTTGTAGAATATTGACAGATGTGCAGTGCATCTGTATCCCAACCAAAAAGATGCTTGGGAATCTATATTACCTGTGCCATATTTACTTTGTGGGTTAAGGTGGCTGTCAACTAGAACATGTGAGACACTCACTCCAAAAGAGGACCGTACTGATGCCACAAGTATTATCAACTAAAATCTTACACGCTTAGACCAATCCAAGAGGAGATTTAATGTCCAAATGCATCAGTTCATCAATGCCATTCAGAAAGAAGTCTCCTAAAAAGCAGAGTTTCCACCCAAAAGCAATTCATTTTTGAGTACGTCAAGACTCGTGGAGTGTCTGTTTATGAGGCAAGTGTCCTGTAATGACATCTATATGGCTCCGTCGTTCACTTAGAGAGATCAAATCCTTAGAGCGTTTCGGTTCCGGCTTTGACCAGATCTGCTTCATCGCTAGACGTGTGTCAGCACCTGTCGATCTAAGATTTGTCCCTCAGTAGCATCTTGCAGTATACAAAATTTACATGTGGCCATGTAGACTGTGCTTAGTTAGAATGGGTAATGTTGTTCCTTATTGGAGGTCTAAGAAAAAATGCTTGGCCATCTCTCTGAAAGATGATCCATAGTCGAGAGCTGTTTTGGAGTAATAGTGGAAAGGGAATCCAGGGGTTTCAGAGCAGCCTGGCTACCCAAGAAAATGATGATATCCTTGGAGAATGTCAAAATTTCTTGAAGCCAGGATAAAACCTTCTTTAATTCAGCTTAAATCAAGCTATATTGGTTTGGAAGACTGAACAAAAGACTTAGATTTAGCTTGTTAGGGTAAACAATGCCCCCCCCCCCCCTTCATTTGTTTGCAGACCATCAGTCTAGATTTGTTCATCTTCCGAGAAATCATTTGCCGCTTGGAGTGATCTAGAGATATGCGTGGAGTTGTCGATGTTAGTTTTCATGATACGGAAAATATTTTCAGTAGGTTGGCGTGGCTGTAGTCGTTGTTCTTCCACTGTGAGTATGCCAAGGCTAACTCCTGAGCAAGGTGGGGGGGGGGTCTCTAATTCATTTTTGTTTTGGAGTTATACAAAAAAAAAAAAATTAAACAAATCTAGATACGTCTGCGTTAGCTACTTTAAATAGACAAAATAAATTCCACAAATAAAAAGCTACATGTTCGTTCTGCCTAATTAAGTCACATAACTTGCATTTTTATTGCCTTCAACTAGATTGATAATAAAATAATAGAAAAATAAAAAACTTGTTATTCTACTTTTACTTTCAAACACCAAAAAGCAAAAGTCATACGAACATTCCTCGAGATACATTGTGTGTCCTCAGCTGTCTAGACGTATGATTTTTTTTTTATTAACAACACCAAGGTGGCAATTTGTTTCGATTTAATTTATTTTTTTCTCTCTCTCTCTCTCCATTATCGACTGAACAGTAGGTAATTGAATGACGATTGGAATCAATTATTTAAGAATCCAACAGTCGATAGATATTGCCACCCATCCATTTCTTTTAAATGAGAATTCTACAAGAAGTAGTGGCGGCATTGAAATGCGTGTAGAATAACTTTAAACAAAAGATACTTGCACAGAAACACTTTTGCTATCTTAGAGCATGAGATAGTCTTCAATTGCTCTAATGTTGCGTGAAATTACAAGTGATTTTTCTATTAAGCAATTCCACCGGAATGGGAGCAACATAAAACTCCATTACCACTGTGGTTGGTGTTTTTTTGTCTTGGATTTTTTTTTTGTATATCGTGTTGCTTGATTTCACATGATTTGTGTGAATTAAAAAAATTGTGGCACAAAACATACACACACACACACGATTGAATGGAAGGCAAAAACGCACTTGAAATTGAGAAATATGATTGTCGGCACACAGAAACAGACATCTAGTCAGCCAGACACACAAGGGTAATTTAATTCTTGAGCTTGGAAAGTGTTATGGACTTTCATGTTTTCGGAATGATATTTTCAAACCAATAACATGGCTTTGGATTAAAAAAAAAATTAGTATCTAGTTTGATGCAGTTATTCAATTTAATTGAATAATTAGCAGCAATTTAAAAAATTATATTAATTTCCTTTTACTTTACTATAACACAGAGTGACGAGTGGGGTTTGGGAAATTCCACAAATTGATATTGGTTCGTTTTGCATCCAAAGAAACTTCACAAGATGGAGTTTTTTTTTCTTTTTTTTAATTTCTTAATTATTTTTCAAGTTTATTATATCATCTTACACCACTTGTGTTAGTTTTGTCCAATTTCCTTCAGTTAAAGCACATAATTTTACCAAAATAGTTTTATTAAAGTTCGTACGTCAGCTCTTTTGTTTAATTTGACGATTTTTTTTTGTATTGGTTCTTTTTGATTTTTTTTATCGTATTGCGTTATAAAATGATAATCACTTTCGATTGCTTAATTTTTGAATAGAGTGCTGAAATTCTATTGATGGTTTTAGAACAAAATGTCAAGGTCTGGTAACATTAAACAAAAATATTTATATAAAACTCATATTAGTATTAGTTGGTTAGATAACATAAAAATTAAGATTTTATTGCACTTATCATCTTATCATTCAAAAAATCAATTTCAATTTAGATGCAAATCTATTGATTAGATTTTTTTTTTTGTATGTCTATATAGCTTAATAAATAATCAAAGTGGTTATCAATGTTAATTTAATTGTTTGCATTCAAGAAAATATTTTATTGGAGGGAAGAATAAAAGTGTGTTGCTTATTAATAATCTCAGAATCAGACTTTGATTTTATGAAAGAAAATACAGTTTTTATTCTGACTTAAAAAAGAAGACAAGTTTTGTTTTAAATGTTATCTCCCCTACCCCTTGGCACTGATACCAGTGTCAACTGAGCCAGGCTTCCACATGAGAACATCTATAGGGTACGAGAAGTTTAAAGAGTTTGCGCCAGGTTCCATAATGGATTGAAAGTGATTCTTTCCACTGCGAGTCGTTCCTCCATTTGAAACTTAGGCAACAACTATGACGCCCAACATGTGACCTAAACTTTCGCCCTCTACCAGCTGCGCTCACATGCGTTTTCTCGTTGAAACATGCTAACAAGACTGTCTGGCAACAAATTGAAGTGAAAATAAGTATTAGAGATTGATTTTTTTTTTAAATAAATAAATATAGTTTGGTACGATTTCACTCAAAAATCTGGACCACACTCTCGTTCTGCCATTAGCATTCAAACTTAAAAACTAACGGTACCTGCCATATGATTTTTTATGAAAAACTCATTTATCTCAAAAACGGCTCCTACGATTTTGATAAAATTTTCTCAATAGTGTTGTCTGTGAAAATTTTATGTTATGGTAGGAAAAGTTTTTTCAGGAAAAGTCTTATAACGGTACCTACCAAAGGACCTTAAATCAGATTTTCTCGTAAGCCTTGATGGATTTCGATGAAATTTTTAATGTAGAAGCTCTTTTAAAGATAAAATAATATAAATTCTTAAATTTTTCAAAAAAAATGATTTTTTTGGAACGAAATTCCTTATCGCTCGTTGTGAAAGGGGGCTAGACGGAAAAAATTCTTACGAAAAGTTGTAACGACACTTTTTGCTATAGTAAGCTATTGTAAGCTGTGCGGCGTGCGCATGTTTCTCTGTCTGTCCCTCTCTCTCTCTCTTATAGAAAGCAAGCCAGATATTTTCATTTCTATTTCGCATTGAACCAGTGTGGTGTCACAACGATTATTTTTGTTGATTGTATACAGGTTTTTTGTACATAATAAATAATAAAAAATAATAATAATAATGAATCCTGACAGTGTTTCTGCACAAGTTGCGGATATTGCTGATGGAGTTAGGTAAGTAGAGATTTTATACAGACAAGTATAGCAAGTACGCATTATAACAAAAATTTAGATAAAGTTCCACTCATTTTAGCCGGTGATTTTAACATCAACTTCAGTAATGAAAAATCAAAACCATTGCTACAGTTTCTAGAGGAAGAATTTGATTTAAGAATTAACAATAATCCAGCAGAATCAACAACAAAATATAATACTACCATTGATGCAGTTTTTTCAAGACATTTAAATAAAATAGAATCCCAAACATATGTTTCCGACTTCAGTTACCACAAGCCAATTATTTCTAAAATTGAGCCTACTGATTAAGTTTATATTACATTATATTTGTTAATAATAAAAAAATATTATTATAACTTAAAAAAAATAAAATTTTATTACAATTCCTTCACTAATTAATCGAAAGGAACTTCGTTCCATCCGGGTGTCCCTTGACACCTCTCAACTTTTTTTTATTTTGTGTTTTTTTTTCAAAAACGGTTTACCTAATCTATTTTTTTTAAATTTCTATCTTTATAAAAAGTATAAAGTCCTAGAAAAAAAAAAACTGGAATATATTTTCGAAAAGTTTTTCAAAAAAACTGTTTTTTTTTTCGAAAAAAAAAACAGGCCCAATCCTCGAGTGTGCTTATTATTATTATTTGAATGGATCTCTAAAAATTGTCAAATATTTTTGAAACTATCTTTCACTAAGAAGTCACTTGGGGGTTGTACGATAGAAATATCAAGTCCATAAAAGAGTAGTCAGTACTAAATAAAGACACCACTGCAACATATAACATAAAGTAACACCTTATTTCTTAAAACGGAAACACAAACCGTCTCGAACAACTCCGGCACGTTTTATCGATAAAATAGCAATCTTTTTCAATCAAAATATAAATTGTTACTGCCCTAACCTATTTTATTTTCGTCAAAAAATGATTAAACCCAATTTCAAGTCAAAGTTATTTAATCAAAAAAAAAAAAACCTAGTGAAATCGCAAGTCCCCCCAAAAATAGACAACCAAAGACAAAATTTCAAAAAACTTTCTTTCCTGCCCCTTAAGTCTAGCCCTGCCCATTTTTTTTTTGTTTTTCAAAATTAGCATTATAATAACTCAGCATCTCAAATAAGCCATTTTGATAGCTTAATTTACATCAAAATATTAATTTATTTGATACTTCATCTTTTTAAGGTCAATCCCTGGCGAAGACCGTTTGTCAAAGTTATCAAAAAATTATGTTACACGACTTTTTCTATTCGGCTTCGAAGTCTACTTGATTTCAGATTTGTTTGTAAACAAAAGATACAAGATTTTAATTTCGAGGCCATTAGTTGAATTCTAATGTTCGTTCTTTGATCTTAAAAAAAAAGAATCTGATGTTTAAATACCTGTGCAGTGAACATATGAAAAACTACACCCTGTATCGTCGCATCGTCGGCGTCGGTCGCCGCCATTATCGCCACTTCAAAATATGGTAATTAAATATCTAAGTGCATGTATCTCAGAACCATGTCAGAGAGGTGGATATTTTTGTTCTACTTTTTTTCTGCGGCATGTATTTTGTGTGTGTCCACCACTCTCAAAGGTTTTCAGTTTCACTTTTTCTAATTCTTAAGCAAGTTGAAGGTGCTTTTGAGTTAAAAGATACTTGAGTTGAATGTAGAACGTTCAGATACTTAAACTGCCCATTCGAGGTGATAACGATGCATTACACTTTTGTGGTCTGATTCTCGAGGGTCATCACTTAGAGAGTTAATTTTTTGTTGTGAAAAGAAAAATAAATTAAAATTTAAGTAAAACTAAATTTTATGGCAAATTCCTGATCTTGCCAATAAAAAATGGTTAAAAGTTGTTTTGGCCAATTTAAACTAAAATCTTCACAGATTTTGATCAAAAATAGCTTAATGATGCCCAATCGATTGATTTTCGGTAGCACCATCAATTCCCCATTGTGATGGACTCCCAAAGAAGTCTTCATCAATTAATGTGAGGACATTGGCTTGTGATGGTCTCTATACCACAAAACGCTGTTGGCGTCAAAGCTTGTTTTTCGCATAACTCCCGCCCATTTGATAGGAAATGTGTTAACGAGTTTATGCAACATCCACACCATCAAATTAACATAGATCTATCAAAAAAATATTTTAATCAAGAGTTTTTTTTTTTGTCTTTTTTTTGGTATTGGTTGGCATGCAATGATCGAGTGCTAATAGTTTTGAGAGGTCTTCGGAAACAAATTATTTTATTGTTGACGTAATGCTTGCATTCGAGTGAGTAGATGCGAATTTTTTTTATTTTATTTTTTTTTTTGAATTTGTCTAAGAACCGCGACAGGAATTGATGGATTTGAAATACAAAAAAAAAACAAAAACTTTAGCTTTTGGCATTTTTGAATAAATTAAGAGATTCAAAAAATACTAGTTTTTTTTTTCTATTTTTGAGTTACCACCATGTTATTAATGTTTTAATAAATAATTTTGTTTTGTTTTTATTTTTTTGATTAAATTAGCATTTATTTTTAATCGATTTTTCTCGCATAACATGTCACGAATCGAATAGAGAGATACATCTATCTTCAGGTGTATGATTTGAGATTTATTTTATTTTTGGGACTAATAGGTCATGGAAATCTTATGGTTTTATTGTAATTTTTTTTTATTTGCGTTTTAGTTACTTTTTTAATGGATATTCAAATTAACTCAACACACGTGTTTAAAACATTTTTTTTTGTTCGATAAAATAGTTTTGAAAGATAAGGTAAATGTGACGTGATTCCGTTTTGACTGAACTAAGCCGGCCTAAATTGATATTATTTTATGACTCATTTTTAATTTTTTGTTGAATAAATACATTTTTAAATTTATTTCATCTGATGACGCTCTGAATTGTAGGTGGGTGAATGTAAACTATATTTTATTCTCAGTTCAGGGATTTCTACTTTTCAATTTTATGCAGATACTGAGATACTTGATTAGATTGTGATTGTTTTTTATTTTAATTTATTTTAATTTAGTGCAGTTTTGATTTCGCGGGGTTTTGATTTTGGATACTAACAAAGATTACACATTTGAAAATTGGTGTCAGAAATAAATGCAAAACATTTTGTTAGGATGTGCAAAGAAAAGTATGCCATTCTTAAGTTTTATATACTATACAGCGGGTATTTAGAAAGAACAAATAAACAAAAATGAGAGCTACAGTCCGTCTGCAACGAACTATTGGATACCATATTACCTATTTTTACTTGCTCTATAGGGCAAGTATTGGTTTCGTGCAGAAAAAAAAATCGAGGTTTTAATCAAACATGACATTACGATGATAGAGAAGCCCAAAAAAGTGGTTTTCGACACCGTCCGTCAGTCTGTCTGTGCGTCTGTGCGGATGTGCGGATGTGCGCTTTTCACGTCATGCTGCGGCCTAAACGGCTTGACGGATTTTCTTAAAACTTGATATATAGTAGTTTGAAGAAAAACGGCTGTCGAGGTTTTTTTTATTTCGTTTTAGTCCGGCTCAAACTAGCACCTTTCAAGTAACGGTTTTTTTCAATTTAGATTTTCTCGAAAACGGCTCTAACGATTTTGATTAAACTCAAAATTTAGCTTACTTTAAGCATTTCTAACAAAACTGCGTTTTTTGTTTTTGGCTCAAATGGTCGTAACGAAAATCATGTTTTAACGGCTTTTTTACTTATGATTATAGGTACTATAAGGCAAGTTATGCATTCGTCGAAAAAAAAAGTTTTGAGATAACAATCAAACATGACATTACGATGATAGCGAAGACGAAAAAAGATGGTCTAAAAATTCTGTCCGTCTGTATGTCTGTCTGTCTGTCTGTCTATCTATCTGTCTGTATGTATAGTGACCTACAGCCCAAACGGGTGGGCCGAATTGCTTCAAACTTGGTATCTAGACTTTTTTAGGTATTATACAGAGGGGAAATCGAAATTTTTTTTAGCTCAAAAAATAACGGTACCTGCCATACAACCGTTACGTTAAAGCTTATTTTTCTCAAAAACGGCTCTAAGATTTCTATTTAAGAAAATCAGTGTTGCGTTTTAGGTACGACCAATCATATGGCTGAAAAAAAGTTTTAAAAAATGGCTAAGAACGGTTCTTTCCATAGGACCGTTTTTTTTGCTTTCGACTAACTCGAAAACGACTCATCCGATTCTTTCGAAATTTCACACACATGTAGCTGTAGGTAGTTCAATTTGTATTGCATACCAATATTTTTGAAATATAATTTTTTGTATTTTTAAAAGCATTTAAAAAAAAAATTAAAAATTAATATTTTGAAAACTGCTTTTTAATTTTTTTTCTAAAAATTTTAAATAAATGTATTTGCTGAATACCTATAAACTGGCGTTTTTGATATTTT